>OU342675.1:5007500-10007500 GCA_910589285.2 Mythimna ferrago | reverse complement strand
AATTGATCAGACAATTCGGTATACTCTGACTTCCATTTTAAATGTGGCCCTGGATGACCGAGCGTGGCTACAAGCCACGCTACCCATTCGTTTTGGTGGGCTCGGCATCCGCAAAATTTCTAGTGTAAGCCTACCGGCGTTCCTGTCTTCGGTCCACAGCACTCAACAGTTGACCAAAAGAATTTTGACTCCATCACTGGTTAGCTGTGAGGTGCCGTGCTTGGCCGATGCAGTAAGCGCCTGGAAAATCACTTGCCCGGACAAGGCGTTGCCCGAAAATCCATCTTCCCAGAGACAGTGGGATGAGCCGCTCTGCAGGTTGGTACGGAATAATCTCATTAATACGTCCACCAATACTGCTGAGCGCGCTCGCCTACTGGCTGTGGGTGAATGGGAGCCTTTGGCTACAGGCTTTACCGTCACCTAACATAGGTATTTTGCTAAGTGACACCACCTTCCGGATCGCTACATGCCTGCGTCTAGGTGCTCCTAGTGGAGCTCCACATCGATGTCAGTGTGGCGAAGCAGTCGACCGCCTCGGACACCATGGCCTATCTTGCAGCAGAAGCGCTGGTCGGATAGCACGGCATGCCAGTATTAATGACATCATCCGTCGAGCTCTTGTCACCGCCGGGGTGCCAGCTGTTTTAGAGCCCAATGACTTGGCACGTGACGATGGGAAGAGGCCAGATGGGATGACTATAATGCCTTGGAAATTGGGTAGGCCTTTGGTGTGGGATGCAACATGTGTCGACACCCTTGCGCCATCCCATCTTCTGAGTACGGCGGGCTGTGCTGGGGCGGCTGCTGCAGGTGCAGAAAACCTCAAACGGCGTAAATATAATAACCTCATTGGAAGTTATGTGTTTGAGCCGTTTGGGGTTGAAACTCTAGGGCCATGGGGTCCGAGCGCTCATCGAGTTGTCCGGGATATCAGCAAACAGTTGGTCGACTCTTCGCGTGACCAGAGGGCTGGACTCTTCTTCAGTCAACGAATCAGCATTGCCATCCAGCGTGGCAATGCTGCCAGCGTTCTGGGCACTTTTCCCACTGACATCGATGTGGACGAATTTTTTGATGCCCTGTGAGTTTTCCCCATTTTTCAGCCTTTTTTACTCGTTTGTACATATTATTATTTTAAGTTTGTATATATATTATTGTTAATTTTTATTAATTATTTGTATTTAACCAATTTTAATATTATTTTGGTCACATACATGTAGTCTGAACCAAATACATTGTGCTACAATTTAGTATTGGCTGAAAACGCATTTGATATGAATACTCAAATCAAAACAATTGTTTTCAATATTAATTGATATGATTGTTTCGCGTTCATGCTGTAAACAGTAGTAATTATATTTAGAGTAATTAGGCATTGTTTCGTCTGTCAGGCCTGCTTCGGTGACAACATGAAGTAATTTGTCATTTCAAAAATTCTGTGGGATTATCCAGACATAAAGGGTGTAAGGGACAGCCCTCCACAAACTTTAAGGGCTTGCTCAGTAGACGAAACTGAACAACCTTCCACAAAAATTTTTTTCAGGAAACGAAAAAAAAAATCGGCCTCTCCATACAAACTGTCCAATTAAGTTTTTAATTTTGTATGGTGAGGCGGATTTTTTTTTCGTTTCCTGAAAAAAGTGTTGTGGAAGTTTGTTCAGTATCGTCTACTGAGCAAGCCCTTAAAGTTTGTGGAGGGCTGTCCCTTACACCTTGTATATTTTAATATAAGGATTCAGACTAGTGTTCTAAGAAAGTCAAGTCTTGAAATCTCATTTATTAAGACTTGAGCTCTTTTTGGAGACTCAAGTACCTAAGAGCTCAAGTCCTTTAGAATTGGGAGTCTTTTGTAAAAAGACTTGAGTCCTGCCAAAAAGAACTCAAAGACTCAGTCTTTTTAAAAGAACTCATGACTGAGTCCTCTAAATCTATAGCTATAGTTTAGTTTAGCAATTAACAAATTATTGATTTATTAATTATATTTATAGGTATATTATTTGTATTCTTATATTAAATTATTTTAGTGTTTTGAGCTACGAAAACAGGCACATTGAAGCCCTTATAGTTTTATTTCCCAATCGGTTTCGTCGTTTGGTAATTAAATTTCCTGATTTAGAAAAGGCCTGCTTACTTCGTATGTAACTTAATATACTGGGTGTCTTGATTAGTTATGTTGATTATTTAATATTATTTTAGTACGGGAAACAAGCTACAATTTTAAAGTGAAAAAATACGTTCGTAACGAAAATATATTTGCCTACCTCTCTTTCTGTCAAAACTGCCAGAAAAATAATCGCTCAAATCACTTTAGTCACACCAATTCAAGCTCATGACTCAGTCTAGCTCAAAGAACTTAAAAGACTCGAAAGGACTCAAGAGGACTCAAAGGACTCGGGACTCATGTGACTAACAAGTCCTAGTCTCGAAACTCTACTGAAGTCTCGAAATGAAGACTAAAAAACTCGAGTTTCTTACAACACTAAATCAGACTAGGCCTTAGTAAAGGTTTCGTAATTTAGTCGCTAAGCGATTTTTCTCGAGAAACTATTTATGTTTTTTAATTTACGTATCTATGAATTATTTTCAAGTGCTACGATATTAATATTAAGTCACAATGTCACTACAAAGAAAATGAATATTTCGCTATTAAGGGCTATATTATTACAATTATAATCTAAGTACTCTCGAGTGGCCACCACAGGCGCGGGCTTGCGGACAGTGAATAATGGGTCGCCGTCCGACCGTCCGGTAACTGTCCGGACCGAGCCCAAGGCGTCGACGGCGCGTAATGTTCCACGCGCGCCTCAGAGTTATCAGCAACAGTAGGGGCTCAGCAGGGTCGAAGCCTAGCTGGGGCCATGGGTCATGCGAAAGAGGCCCCCGGGGCCCTGGATCAATGGCAAAGAAGGAACAGAAGTGGGTTTTTAGTCAGTAAAAGTCTGACACTATCTCCCGCTCAGCCTAAGGGCGGGGGATATCATTGGATGATTTTCCAACCTCAAAAATAGAATAATATCGGGTAAGTTGAATAATGTACTCAACATGGCGTGTTACTAAAGGTTAGTTCTTTTGATCCGTAGTATAATTATTTAATTCCTGGCATTTTAAATTGCCAACTCATATCGATAATTCTTAAGTTTCATTTTATTTTTTATATATTGTACGAGTATGTACCCAGTTCGGGCCGAGGGCCAGGGTCTAGTTCCGAAAGGGAGGCTCAGCCCCGGTATGAAAGGCAAGAAGGAACGGGATGGGTTTTTTAGTCAGTAAGAGTCTGACACTATCTCCCACTCCGCCCAAGGGCGGGGGATGTCATTTGGATAATTTTTACCAACTGAAAAAAAAAAAAGAAAAATCCTAGTTCGGGCTTTTACAGTAACATTTGCATTGATTTTACTCCTGAATGTCCTTTCGTTGTGACAGACAGATATTCATATATAAATAATGAATATAATGAATCAAATTGGAGGAAAAGAACAGTAACTAGTATGTTATCGACGGTTGCTGCGATTTGTGTTCTAAAGTGTCTTTAGACTCGTACGTAGCATGAACTTGCCAACAAATTAATCTGTAGCATTATTCTAAACAATCGTGGTAAAAACTAGTTTGTCTGTCCATCTTGTCCTATTTAAAGAATGCAAACAGTTTTAAGGGTCTTGAAAATGCGATCTTTCTATATAGGGTGACTAGAAATTAGTGACCGATAATTATGACACGAGATTAAACTCCTGATTACAGACAACTTTCCCAAAGAAACTTTTTTTTATACTGATGATTTAACTTATATTATTTAACCGGAACATAGAGGTACCTACACCGATGGGTTTGCAAGCGGGGCGGGTGCACTATTACTATTGTAGGTAAGGTACATGAGACAACGGGGTTACACGGCTAACAGCTGAGAGGTCGTGGCGCGCGCGCGCGAATTTGCGCGAACAGCTGTTTTATTATTGTGATAAAACTAATGAGTATAAAAAAAAGTTTCTTTGGGAAAGTTGTTTGTAATCATGAGTACAATCAAGTGTATAAGTATCGGTCACTCATTACCAGTCACCCTATATATATGTCGCAGCCATATGGTTAAATTAGCCATCCAGTTGGACGCCTAGGGCGTTCGTTAAACGCCTCGCCTCGTTATCGGCCTAGGCATCCAATTGGATGCCTAGGCCGATAGTTGTTTGAATTAAAATCACTCAACGTTTAACAGCTTGGCGTATTGAAAGTTAGCCCATTCGAAATGACTGATCAAGATTCAGCCAAGTGATTCAAATTTAGTTCCACTATTTATTGATTTAATAATATTTCACTATTACTTGGTGGACACTATTACTAAAAAGTAATTTTATTTTATTTATAAACTCGTCACCCAACTAAACTAAATGATTACACAGCGTTCAGCCATCTGGTTAAACGTTGCGGTTAACGACATGGCTAGTTGTTCTTCAGCCATTTCATTGGTTGGCCGGCGTTTAACGAACGCCCTAGGCGTCCAATTGGATGGCTAATTTAACCAGATGGCTGCGACATATACATGGCTTTATTTAATAATATCTTAGATGAGACTCTTTATTTTCCTTTAAACGTACTCTTTATTTTCTGATGACATAAATGGCTTCGAAATGTAGTCGCTCACAATCGGCCTCATTAGATGGCTTAAAGTCACCCAAAGGGCAACGGAAACGGTGGACCGATGATCTGGTAAGGGTTGCGAGACGCACAGAGGCGGCCTGTCCAACAGTGGACGTCTTTCGGCTGAAATGATGATGATGATGATATACCCCTTTTCAGAATGGATTTATTCAAATAACTTCTCCTGCTCTGCTGAGAGCGAGAGGGAGTATCAAACTTTTACTGACTAAAATCTACACGTATTCCTTTAATTGACTTTTTCAAACAATTCTGCAGTAGACTTATCCCTTGTGCTCATGATAAATTCATTTTAACTTCCGCTGTTTTTTAGTCTTCTGGGCACACCAGCAGGACCAAACTGCTTTTTTTAAGAGTAACCCCATTGGAAAATACTTTTTCCAAATTAGAAATCAATCATGTTGTAATCGATGGATGAAGAAATGGATTCGGTATAGTAGGTATACCGGTCAAATCGTTCGTTCAGTAAATCGAACTAGTTCGTATTTTTTTAAGCTATTGCATAGCTTCTATCGCGGGCCTTGAGCGTGGAGACCGAATCCAGAAATTCCGTAACGAAAATAACCTAACACCCCCACTCATTTGTTTTTTGACCGTGGTGACCGATAAGAAAACAAATGAGTGAACAATCAATAGCAGCGGTTGGCGAGGTCTGGTTTTGGATGGGTGGGGTTAAGCAGCTGTTGGCGAGGTCTATTGCATAAGTTGATAAAAAATGCCATGCAATAGCTTTACCGCGGCAGTCCCCGAGTGCCACGTCTTTTTTTTTAGTATTATTTTTTATTAGTGTAGATATTTATTTAAAGACCTAGATATGTTACTAATTTTTATCGACAATAACGTACGCATATAAAATTCATTTTGTATAATCCAATATTGAGATAGACTCATAATAGCACAAGTTTAAAAATCTTATTAGTTTTTGGTTGCTATTTAATATGAATAATAGTATATTCTTTTGTGTATATTATAAAATAAAAATTAAAAATAAGTTCAAATGACAGTACGAGTGGATAACAGGATTAGAATAGAATGTAATAAACTTTATTGTACACCAAAACAGTAATAATTGTACAGAAACTTAAGGATACAATAGCGATCTTATCACTGACAGTGATATCTACCAAAAATGGTTTCTCATCTTAAATTAAAGGAGATCTCTTCATGGTTAAAACTTTTTGGGAATCTCTCAATAGTACAAAAACGATCTCAGTCTGATCCTTCACTTATTAAAAAAAAATGTTACCCCACAAGAGGAATCACTCCTGCATCGTGAGTGTGTTCACAAACATATAACTGGAACAACTATTATGTGGGATCGCAGTCAAGCAACAGTTGAAAAAAAACAAAACTATCGGTAGGCCATCAATATACACATGTTCCTTACGGGAATCGAACCCGCGACTCTTATCGTAGCAGCCAGTAGTTCAACCAACCGCCGACCGTATCTTTTTGATA
The DNA here is from genome assembly GCA_910589285.2 of Mythimna ferrago. Lineage (NCBI taxonomy): Eukaryota > Metazoa > Arthropoda > Insecta > Lepidoptera > Noctuidae > Mythimna > Mythimna ferrago. The sequence goes on along the minus strand of OU342675.1, from coordinate 10,001,392 downwards.
CCTATCTGATCTTTTCCCATTTGAAAACAAAAAGCACAATACGTGTGTTGAAAGATACGACCGTCGAAAAGTTAGCCATAAGCGAGCTGTAACGTTGATTGTTCGCCCCCTTTCATAACTCCTGAACCCTCAAGGTATAATCTTGTTTACAAATGGCGGCAAAGATACGCGCTACAGACATGGGCCATAATATGTTAATTTGGCCCACAACTGCGGCCAACTCGACCCTATATTGAATATTTTGCTTTCACTGTATAATTTAACGAAATGAAACTTCGAAAGTAATTTAAATTATAACAATAAATGATATTAATGTTAACATTTTCTTGGTTTCGAATTTTTTTTTTTTTCATATGAATTTGAATAGATTTAAATAAATATTTACCTACGTGGCGTTTGGGAACACAGTCATTGAGCGTATAGCTAAGGAGTGGATTTTTTTATGATATTTACCAGTGCTTGACTGCGATCCCACCTGATGGTAAGCAGTGATGCAACCGCTGATGGTGAGGCGCACTAGTTTATTAACCTCTCGTGTGCCGTAAATTAGAGACACAATTAAAAAGCCATTGTGTCTCGCGTGGATCCACGTTTAGACACACAATGGGTTAAGAGCCTATTCACTCTAGCCTTGAAGACACCTAAATTATAATTGAACTGGAAGACCTCAGCAGGAAAATTGTTCCAGTCCTTTGATGTACGCGGTCTCATGTCAGTGTCTGTATTTTCTAATAGTTTCAAACTGGGTCAAGTCACGAATGAATAGGTTATTTCTAACCAAGTGTGCTCCACCGTCGATCACATCGTAGCTTACCATTACATGAGGTAATGGTCTAGTCGCGCTTGACCATTAATCTCATGTGATGGTAAGCCAAACATTTCCTATTTATTTTTCTATATATTTTTTTCCATTGCTAGGCGTCTTCTCTTCCTTCGAAACTTTTCTAGTTTGCTATTTATATTAATATTATAAGGAGGTAAAATTTGTAAGATTGCTCATACGGGGTAATCTCAGAAATTACTGGACCAATTCTGAAAATTCTTTCACCACTACGATACTAATTTATTTCTAAGTCATATAGCTTATACAAAATTAGTTTTAGTATATGAGAAACTCGAAATACGTGTCTAGTATTAAAAAAAAAAACGACAACATTTCATCACTGTATCATGAAAAATCACAAAGTTATAAGCTTGTTATGTCAGCAAAAATACATAGTCACCGGGCCATCCAGGCGACTGAGGGGCTGTTTTGCTTCCGCACCCAGCTGTGCGCTGACGCTTAATGCCCGCGATGACCTGCCGTGACCTGTTTTGTACTTAGTGTCGGTGGTGTCCAACTTGTGAGCTTTTTCTAAATATTTTTGGGAAAAATTTTAACATGGTTTATAATGTATTGGAATCGATTCATGGGAAAAGCCGCTGGCAAATGCTAGTTTCTGAGATATATATTGATTACTTTATTCTACTTATCTATGAGTGTCTACGTTATCTTCACGGTGTGATTCAGTCCAGGGGCTGAAGCAGAGACACGTGTCAAGGTCATTGAACTCTCGGTTACGATGGAACATAAAAAAAATCCAGCTTTAATACATATTCTATGATACGTCATTTTGAACGCCTCATTTAATTTTAAGACAGATCCTTCAGTTTTCGGCGTCTTGTTTTTGTAGAAAGATTTTCGTAACCATGTTAGACTAGGAATTTTTTTAAATGATATAAACCAGTACTTGACTGCGATCCCACGTGATGGTAAGCAGGGATGCAATCGTTGATGGTGAGGCACACATGAGATTATTCACTCTGGCTTTAAAGACACCTAAATTGTAATTGGACGGGAAGACCGCAGCAGGCAAATTGTTTCAGTCCTTCAATGTACGCGGTATAAACGACGAAGCGAAACGCTTACTCCTATGTATGGTATAATGTAAGGTGGATACTCGCTATACATATTGTTGTATGTCGTTGTAAATAAGTATACTTGCAAGTTTAAGCAATATAATTATTCTGTTCTTATTTAATAGATTTGCTGTTCATCTTTTATTACAAATTATAGAGAGTCTCGCCCCTTTTTTTCAGTGGGTTTTTTTTTTCTGCCGTTCTGGATGGATCGAGAGGGAGACACTTTTACCACAGTATGGATATTAATACTGTGCTTTTACTGACTTAAACTCACCTGTCTCTACAAATTGCCCTTTGCGTTCCAAAGCCACGATCAATCTTTCGAAGAATCCCGCTGCCCTGCCTGGCCTTAGTGGGCCTAGGTCATTTTGCTGGGCATAGACCTCCCCAAATGTCGTCACTACAACTGGTCCTGTGCATCTCGCATTTAACCAATTCCCGCGACCCCCACGGGGAAGGCTCATCTTGTGGAAGGCTTTGCCATCGAATTCCCGCAACCTTCACCAGGTCATCGGTCCACCTTGTAGGAGGAATTCCAACGCCTAGTCTTCCGGTACGCGACTGCCACTGTAGAAACTTTCGGCCCCTTCGACACATTCTTCTGCGAGCAATCTGCCTGACCTACTACCACATAAGTTTGGCGATCCTTAGGACTATACCGGTTACCTTGCTTCTCCTGCCGATATCTTTATTCCTGATTCGATCATCATTATTATAGGCATAGAGAGAGAACACGAAATTCCCTCTATCATTTTGTATGGCGTCAGTTTTGCACAAGCACACGACACGATGCCTAGCAAATAAAATATTCATTTTCCTGCACATTGTATTATTTGGGACAATAACAGCCTTTAAAACTAGCCCACCTTCAGTCCTCTCAACCATTCCGTAAAATTATTATTATAAACTAGCTGACCCGACGAACTTCGTATCACCTAACAGTTAATGAATATAGTATATCTTTCGAAATATTTAACCAATTGCGATGAAACAAAGCCTAAGTTACACACAATTTTAATGCATAAAAGTTGATGTTGTAAATTTTACGTGATGCACGCACAACTAATAACTTTTATAGATTTATAATCAGAATACATTTTATCTATTTATGAGTATATTTATTTACAGTTACTTATTATATATATATATCTCTTATTATGTTATAGTTAAGTAATAGTGTACTTTATGTTTTCTAACGTTTATATACCTACACACACTGTTGACATCTCTCACCCAACATTTATATCGCAGGTCTGCTGGAAGAAATCTCCTTTGTGGCCCTTTTATTTTTTTTCCGTTTTAAAGTGTTTATGTGTACGTAATTATGCACAATGTATTTTTTTATCAAGTAAGTGTAAGGTAGGCGTGATAACCGACGGAATAAGTTCTGGGAATCTCTAGTAATCGCTCAACGCAGGATGTAGGCGTAAAATTCCTGTCACGTTTACCAAACCATTTGTTTTCAATAATGACCTAAAATGATTCTGGTTATGGTAATATTATTTTACTGTTTGAAACACGGTGAGGGTCCATTTTTTTGTGGTTTGACTTCTCCCGGTCTAGAGTGGAGCAGCTTGTCAGACTTTTACTGACTACAACCACAGCTATATACTTCAGTTGCCCTTTGCATCCTAGGACCATGGATTTCCTTTTCAGACATTCCCCGTGATCCTAGCGAGTATCGGCTCTGCTGGACCCCAACGATTTTGCTGACATCTCTTTGAGTCGCGCGTGGAATACTACGCGTCGTCGATGACTAGGGCTTAGTCCGGACGGTTACCGGACGCATTACCCATTGCTAATCATTTGTAAACCCGCGCCTATGGTGGTAGTCACGGAACAGTAAAAACATTGGAAGAAGTAAGTAGGCGTGGCACTGTCGCCGCTAGTAAGAATCGCGTTGCGCACTTGCTGTTCAAGCGCTCTCATTCTCTAACTAGACTGCGCAACATAATAATTAACGAAAAATAACATTAAAATGCCTTATTGTCCCATACTGTACTTTAAAAACCATAGTCTGACTAAAAATCTAACTCATGGAGGTGTATCATACCACCGAAAAGTATTATTTTCGGATTTATTTTAATAAAATGAAAAAATAAAATTACGTGAAACATTGCGCAGGATATACAAACAAAACTAGTCCTTAGTCACATCACTACAAAGTTGATTTTCTTTTCTCGGTTATTAGCTTTTCTGGAATATTCATTAGTCTACCTATACTTTTGACGCTATCCAAATAGTGCGTGACTTTATCGATAAAATCAATCGATATGTATAATATGTATTACATTGCCTTTTTAAAATATTTATAGTTTAATAGTTTTTGTAAGTAATATAATACAGATAATTATTAAATTAATAAATATAATAAAATAAAAATTGTGGTATGATATTTGTGATGTATTTTAAATAAATTTAGTTAAAGAGTTAGGAGCAACATAGGGCGTTTGAATTATACTTAATATTCTTATGTTTATCAGTGGGCGATGACGATGATTTCAGCTGAGATGATGATAATTGATGTACTATGCAAATAAATACCCTTTTTACTACGTTTAAAAATTGCCTTTAATCATATTAATTTCATAATTTTAATATTATCACACTATCGCATACAATTTTTTTTTTTGCATGATATGTTTTAAATACGTTTTCATACAATCGATACATATTTCGATCGAATAAGGTTGCTTCCCTATCTGAGTAGCAGCGAGCGCATTCGCGTCAGTGATACGCCATTCAAATACCAATCTTATTTTTACGTAGTTACAGTTCATACTGAATATTATATACTGAACAATGCCATCTAGCGACGAGTGGCAGTACTTGGTAGTCAAAGATGTATTTCTTTCTTGTTTTTGTCAATTTGATTTATAGATATTTGAAATTAAAGTTGCATTTCGTATAATTTTTTTTTTGCATTTCGTTTACGCCCTGTTTTTGTTTTCAGCCAATCATATTTTTAGGTTTGCAGTAAGAGTAAATTGTAAATGTATGAGTTTGGCGACACCGGTTCTGGAACAAACATTTTCTCAAGCTACTTCCACTGTTTTTACTGTTCCGTGGTGGTAGTCGTCCAGTTATTCCCGACGCTCTGACCTACTCCTGACGCGGCGGCATCGCTGAGGATTTATAAATTACTCTTTATTTCCAAAGAATGCTTGGCTCCTTTGAATAATCCATAGGAGTGATGCCGCCAGAACAGCTAGTACTTTTCCGAAGTTTGAGATAAATAAAATATTCCATAACTATCCCACAACGCCGTCCAGTCCCAAGCTAAGCAAAACTTGTGTTATGATTACTAGCCAATTATACATACATAACATATTTATATATTTCTAAATAAAATAGATAAATTACACCCAGACACAGAACAAATGATCGTGCTCAACACACAAACATTTGTTCTGGGTGGGAATCGAACCCACGACCTCTGGCATAGCAGTCAGGACCACTGAGCACTAGACCAACAGGCTAGTCAAATGGAGTCAGATGGAAAAATAATTATGCAAGTCACTTGTTCTTTTATTGTTTCCACTTATATTTTGTTCTTCTGTTTTCCTCGCGACGGTACAAACTACGCGAGAATAACTTGGACCGCAAACTGTGGTGTAAAGCATAGTTAGTCAGCAATATTAGTAGCGAGGCGAGGTCAACTGTTCAGCTAGTATTACTAACTACATTAGTTTAGCAAAATATTAAGAGGACTTGCAAAGAACATCTTAAAATAGTGTTTTTCTTGGTCAGACTTCTACTGATGACCACTCTCATGTTCCTTTAGTTGCCCTTAGCGTCGCAGGACCACAAGTAACCCTTTCTGAAGTCGACCCATGGCCCTAGTCAGCTTCGGTCCTGCTGGGCCCCTACGGTTTTGCTGACATCTCTTGTCAATGTCTTTGGACTTTCTTGCACGTTCTTTTCAATAGAGATCTATGCTTTGAAATGTGCAAATAATGTGCAATTCACAAGTGCTAATTAATAAATGAAAAATAAATGCTTTTTTTTTGAATTAAATTTTTCCCAGTTCAAATTTCGCACAAATAGATCGATTTTACGTGTTTAGTATTTCGAAGCATAAACTTGGATGCATTTAATCGCAAAGCTTATATGCGGATTAGTTAACCCAACCAAAGCCTAAAACACAGCATCGCATCAATACCCATTATCAAAATGACTGCCGACTCATAAGCCTAGATTAATGTGAAATTGTGAAGTTACATACAGATTTATATTTGAATTTAGAATTCGAGATTAATATGAAATAGAGTAATAAAACCTATTCATGTCGCCCAAGATATCTATGGGTACACCACTTTCTTTTTATCATCTATGTAAAGTCTCTATAAATAACATGTATAAATAGCAAAGTTATTAGCGTTTGTTTGTATTCTAAAATATCACTCAATCTATGGAAATATTGTATTACTTATTATTATTAAGTATATATGAATGAATAAATGACGATCAAAATGGAAAAATACTGCGCGTATTATTTTCTAGTAGCAACTGTTACGAATGATTGATTCTATTATGAATTTACTAACTAATTTCTATTTTGACAATTTTTTGTGGACAATTAAGGGGATTCCCTTTTTTTTTATATAGTTCCACGTTATATCGCAATGTATACTTTTTTTGGGCATTCTTGACTGAATTCATCCTTTAGAGTATGTCTAAATAAGTTTGCAAATTGGGAACTATACAAAGATGTATCTTAGTTAAATTTTAAGTTATCATCGTGAAAATATTCAATGCTACTTGCAAGGTTTCGTGGACACTTGAGATTTTTAGGACGTTCTCATGAACCGTGATTGAAGGTGTTACAGGTTATTAAATTATTTTGTGTAAAATTAAGACGTGCTTCTCAAGGAAGGAATTCTTCGTAAAAATGCAAATAATAAAAACGGCCTAAGTATACAAAAAAAAAAAAAACTGTAGGTACCTAAAAAGAAATATAAAGAAAATAGGACAAATCGAACTATAATAATATTTTGGGACGAAGGAAGCATGTAGCTTGGCACGAACCAGGTTTTTTTTTTTTGTGGGACAAAACTCAGTGGGCCGAATGAAGAACAAATCAAAATAATACGTGCACCTCAACAAAGGAATTCTTCTTTAAAATGAAAAAAATAAAAGTAACTATTTTTTTTCTCCAAAAACTTTCCGTTTTAAGGCGTCGAAATAGTCGATTAAATTCAACTTAAAATACAAGACGCTGAGTCGATATGAGAGTGCTAAGATAACTTGAAGCCATACGCTGTAAATTATCTGGAATTATGAATTACTGGCTGGCATCCGCGGTTCCGCCCCTTTGAAATTAGTACTTTCCACTTTTAAGAGGCGATTTTCATACAAAATTAGCAATTTAGATTACGAGAGATACCAGGAAGAAGCTATATTTTCCCTATTATTTTATCCTTTTAATTCATCCCTCTACTAAAGCGAAAAACCGGCCAAGAGCGTGTCGGGCCACGCTCAGTGTAGGGTCCCGTCCGTCACAATAAGTGTACCCACTTAGTTTAAAAAATGCTTGCATATACAATATACTACAAACTTAGTCAAGAAATTATTTTGTAGAACCTTTTTGTCTTTTTGTACAAAAACTGTTCTTTCCATCAAGTTCAAAATGATTTTCCTAGAAAGTCCTTATAAAGTTCTACTTTTCAGAACTTCTACTTTTCTTTTTTTTTGGAACGATTATTTCCGAAATTATTGACATTATCAAAAAATGATTTTAGTAAACCCCTGTTCATTTTTAAATACCTATCCAACGATATATCACACGTTAGGGTTGAAATTAAAAAAAAAATCACTTCCCACTTTACATATAGGGGGGCTACCCTAATAAAACATTTTTTTCCAATTTTTATTTTACCACTTTGTCGGCGTGATTGATATACATATTGGTACCAAATTTCAGCTTTCTAGTGCTAACGTTCACAGAGATTAAGCGAGGACGGACAGACAGACAGACGGACAGACAGATATGGCGAAACTATAAGGGTTCCTAGTTGACTACGGAACCCTAAAAAGGATAAATATTCAAATCGGTCAAGCCGGTTTTGAGTTTTAACGAGATTAAAGAATAGCAATTGAATTTATATAAAATATTTATTATTCAATTAAATGGTAGTTTCGTTTTAGCTTGTCAATTGCGGTCATTGCTATTACCCTATAATAATATCATTTTTAAGGAACCCCAACATTAATCGACCTAGAAATCGACTTTATATCGTATTGCATTAGTATCTATTTAGAAACGGCAGAGACCTCTCACGCCGGGCCTTGGTTGAGGCCATGGTCCAGAGCGAGGAGGAGTGGCAGGCGATCGCCGACTACTGCGAAGCAGTAATGCTCGCAAAGGAGGAAGCCGACCGCATCAGGCAACGGCGCGGGCGTTCTCGCCGCCGCCGGCTGGATTCTGATCCCGATTTCCGGTCACCGTAGGCGCGGGCTTGCGGACAGTGAGCAATGGGTAGCTCGCTGTCCGGCCGTCCGGTAACTGTCCGGACCAAGCCCAAGTCGTCGATGGCACGCACTGTTCCCGCGCGCCTCAAGGAGTTGTCAGTAACAGCAGGGACCCAGCTGGGTCGAAGCCTACTGGTGCCAGGGTTAGTTTCGAAAGACAGCTCAAGCCCCGGTATGAAGGCTAGAAAGAACGAGGTGGGTCTTTTAGTCAGTAAGAGTCTCACACTATCTCCCGTAAGGGCAAGATACAAGAGTCAATACGAGTAAATATTGAATATTCAGTCGTTTCTGGTTGTATGTCACTTTGTCTAGTTAGAGTCTATAGAACAGCTTTTTATATTAAATATAATACTAACTTCCGCCAGAAGCATTGCCCACATGAAAGGAAGAATAATTTATGCATAAGTCACTTAGTGATAAAGTAGCATTCTAGTACTTGTAAAATAATTTAAAAATCGATCTGTCGTTTTTGAGTTTATTCAAAACAAACATACAAATATTTCTTCTTTAAAATATGAATAAATAATAATACTCGTAATAATACCTATACAATATTTTTCCACTTTCGAAATTAAGAAAGTCTTTCTTCTTTATAACAATAATAACTAATAATAATAAAATACATTTCCATTTTCGAAATTAAGAACGTCAATGTAAGCGAGTCAATGACCGCTATTGCCCTACTAAAACGCGACAACTATAAAGCAATTCTGCCAACTTTAATTAATTCTAAATAACTTTACGCGAATGTTATAGGCCATGAAACATTAATATAAGCCGTAACCAGCTTATTACGACCGACATAACCGTATTATCGTTAACACTTGGGTCAGTTTTGATGACGTCAGACTGTCCGTTCATCTTTCGTCTGGCTGAAACAAAAGCCTCTGATTTATCAATACATTAATCAATACATCAATACGCTTTGCTTGCGCTTTTTTTTTCCTGTTTTGTCTACATTGCTCGCCTAATTTCTGTTTGTATGGTACTAAATGGGGTTTTATATTATCATAGTTAATCTGAAAGGTTCAAGTGTAAAGTCTGAACGACGTTGGCCTTTTCTGTTTTTGTTTTGAGGTGGGATATCATCAAGTTACTTCTCCTGCTCTAGGGTGGAGCGGGAGATTATTCCCATTTAGCATTATGCTTGCCCCTATTTACATAAAGCTACCTTGAATACCTTCCGAGAATTTAGGAATATTATTTGGTTATGTATTTAATTGTGTTAACCTAGCAAATTAAGGAACACACGCATATCTCGGGCCATGATAGAGTTAATTTTGTTACTGGCTTCGCACGGTTGCAAATAGTATACACTTTCCTCATTTATAAGAGTTCCGGCGGGATCTCGTAGCGGTATGTAGACACTTACTATCGCCACCTAGCGCTGGGCACACTATACAATCGTGGCAGTAGTTCTCCTCTTTGAGGAGTGACTGAAGAGGCGCTATGGCGTCCTCATTTTCGCCAGATGCTTGTACTCACCAGACAAGGCCAGTTCGGGAGGTTCCTGTTTCGAATTCAAGTGGCAGCAACATTCAGATGTCACCATTATGCAAATTGCTCGGAGGACACGGTGGAGCATTCGGGGGAAGTATGCTCCTATTGTGTAGTACACCACACGGTGGTGTACTACACAATAGGTGTCCTTGTAGTTTATCTTGGGTTTTATTGTTCCTTGTAGGACATATCAAACCCATTATACTAAATCATAATATTCATCATTTCCTTACATTAGCCTGGTAAATACATATTCTTATATTGGCTACTGAGAGAGTCGGTGTTGAGGCTGTGGCAGTAGCACGTAAAACATTTTCGCCATTTCCGATAGCGGATCAGCTAAAGCGCGCTGAATGACTCCTACATCCGTCCTATTAATGTTGAACTTCTTCATCACCGACTCCCTCTCCACCTCGTTCCGAACACACTCCATTAGCAAATGTTGCACGTTCTCAATTTTATCACAAATTGTGCAATTTGGAGAGTCTACCTTCTTCAGCTATCAGCGTGTGCAAATTTTGCTGACAGGTAGTGGCCAGACCGAATTCTAAATGCTATCTTTAATAAATATCTGCTTAAAGTACTATTTAAGAACCAAGGCATTCGAGGAGGCTCGGATTGAATAGTTTTATACTTTCCAAAGATCCCAAGAGATCATTTTATATTTTGGTAAAATCCCACTTTATAATGATGAAACCATTTTCTCTACTCCTTCCGCAGAAGCTAGTTTCGCAAGGCGGTCAGCCTCCTCGTTACCTGCTAAACCTATGTGAGACGGAACCCATTGTAACTTCAGCGATTTCCCATTTTGACTAAATTTATGTATCTAGTCTAAAATTTTGTAGGCTACCGAAATACCTCAGATAACGGAGGCGCATCAAGCCAAATGTTATAATGCACTTGCACGGGCTCGCAGATGATGAACAATGGGTAGCTCGAGCGTAGCGTTGAGCGCGAGCATAAACGTTTGAAAGAGTTACTGTGACCCTAAAACTCAAACGGTCAATAAAGGGAGAAAAGTTTTCGTCGGTAAAAGTCTGACACGCTCTTTCGCTCTAATCTAGAGCGAGAGAAGTCATTTGAAAATATATCATCTCAAAAAAAACGTATAAAGAGATTTTATGTTATTGAGAGATCACCAAAAAGCTCTAACCGTGAAAAGACCCCCTATAATCATTCAATAAAACATTAACACACATTCCTCGTCAAAAACGGAAGTGTGAAATAAAACACAAAAATAAAGTTGTCATCGTCATTCCAGCGGAACGCATTACACCAGTATTCATGGGCGGTGAACCAGCAAACTGTTACTGCTGGGACTGTGTGTACTGTGCGCTCCAGGGATCATTACACATTACATCGCTGCGGTCACTAAGCTGCACTAAACGCCACTAATGTATCACGAACTAGTAGACCAGCGTCGGTATAATTATCTCTCTCGCGTATTAAGTAAAATACTTTAACAGTTAAGGATACTGGGTACTGATTTATATTATGTTGTTAATTAGGTAGATACTCTACTGGTTTGTAATCATGTCTAAGTATGCATGGAAAATCACGGCATAAAGGGATCATTCATTTATTACGTAAGACGATTTAGAGGAGGGAAGGGGAAGGGGAAGCCAACATGTCTTATTTTTTCTAAGAAGGGCGTAGAGGAGAGTCTTCATAGTTCTTATGTAACACCACAAGAAATTATAAAAGCGCGAGCAACAAGATGTGCGCTGGGATGCGTATATGTAAACTTTTTCCATGGCAACGTACCCGCATCGTGAACCATCAACATTCCTAAAAATTGATAATTTTAAAAATAAACATCGAAATCCACCAAGCGCATCACTCTCGGGCTAATTTTGCCCTTCCTGAAGCAGTTTTGTTTGCCGATGAGTGCTCTGACCCCACCAATACGACGCTCGATCCAGCACTGCCAAGCCGGCACGGCTGATTTCGTTCGCCATGGTTTGGAAATTTGACGTGAGCTACACGACATGCCGCTACAGCCGCAAATTCTTTTTTTTTTTCTTTAGATTCTTACGTAATAAATATTAAAAAGGGAAGAAGGGTGGTCCTATTCTTATATAGGGGGAGGAGATAAAAAACTAGTAAAAATCGTTTTACGTAATAAATGAATGATCCCATAAGGGAAGATACCTATGAGTGGATAATTTTACAACGTCACCTCAAAAATATAAGTTATAAAATGAAACTAAATTTTTATTTCGTAGGACAATTTGAATGTACCTTGGTAGTCCAACGAAAAACCTAGTCTAATGATGTCAACCTTACTTACTCTAGCTCGTTTCGGTATAGAAAGAGAACAGCTAAAATAATTGCGATTTAATAGAGTGGTTTCAATGCCTTCCTTCACAATCAGTGATTTTTAAGATTTGAAAAATACAGAATATAAAAAAAAAATTGGGCAAGTGTGAGTCGGAGTCGCGCCCAGAGGGTTCCGCACAAACTTACCTAAGTAAATAGTTAAATTCCAGAATGGAGTCAAAATCATTTATTTCAAAAAGACCATTTGCAGGCACTTTTGAATACTCGACTAGTCCAAGAAAAATGAAGCTAAATTGCACGTTCCAAAGAAGAACGTGCAAGAAACTCCATGGACACTCTTTTAAATCATATTATGTGTTACATATATTGCTTGGTTATATTTTTCTTGTTGCTTCTATTATGTGAGCACAATGTAGATAATAATCTAAAAGTCTCGGAAGATTTTTCCAAATCGTAAAAAAAACCTTTCTGTATTTATTAATTTAATTTTTAAGTGTTTGTGTGAGTACATAAATGAATAAATAAATAAACCAAAAATTGTAAAGTAACAACAAATTTACAGTTCTCAGATTTATTCCTATGCATGTGCAATAAGACTTTCCTTTATGCCAAATTTTAGGATTCTGAGTCAATGGGACCCAGAAATTATAACTCTATGAATTTTTATTTCCTCGAGAGTGTCGAAATGTACGTTTTTACCACATAAACCGAAGTATCTTTTTTTCTCGTTAAGTTAAAAGTTTGATTTTTTACAGTTTCAAGAGTCTACAGAATTGAGTATACGGTTTTAATTTCAACTCGATACCTCCACGCCTTCCCAAGATAAAGGGTCTTTACAGACAGACAGACAGACCTATAAGGGTTCCGTTTTTTCTTTTTGAAGTATGGGACTCTAAAAACACATCAATTCGTGCTAGAAATTGAAACCAACAGCCATCTAACACAGCCGATTTAAACTAACAGAAAAGCAACATAAAAGTTCTTGAAAGTCGTGACAACAGTGAATCGAAGATGAATCTTTATAAAGTAACTAGCTGAACTAACTAATTAGCCGAACTTCGTACTGCCTAACAGGCAATTAATGTAGTGATTACCATTTAGCTAAGCTTATTGACCGAATGATTGAATAATTAAGACCAACGCATTTGACAGTTGCTGTAATTTTCCGATGTATTTATTTGTGTACATACAAATATTTAAAATCGAAAAGAACAAATAAGGATAATATTTGTATGTATTTGGATATTTAACCATTTTTTTTACGTTAATTTTTCCGATGTTTTAGTAGTTATTCTGCTATTTGGTGACCCGTTCTTGAGTTATAAATACACGACTTCGTTTCAAGCTTAAAGAAGATATCGTATAAAAATTTCGTGTCAGTGTTTGTTATCGAACTCCTCCAAAACGGCTCAACCGATTTTAATGAAATTTTTGGTGCATATTTAGTGGGTCTGAGAATAGGTCGTAGGCTATTTTTTACCCTCTTACGAGGGAGTAAGAGGGTACTCACTAATTTTTTTCTTTGATTCCGAATCGTTTCTTTAAATAAAATAAATATACAAGATGCTAACAGATAGGTAACAAACTAATCTAACAAACTAACTTTCGGAGACTATATAAATATCTTAGGTCAAAGTTACATTTCTCCTTAAATTACGAACTTTAAGTTTTCCTTGTACGGAAAGCTGACGTCTAATAGCCACAGTAACTATGGGCTATGGTTTCCGATTTTTAGGTATAAATAAAAAATAAAATATAATAGCCTTTTTATTCTACTACCAAATCTAACAATAGATAAACACATTCTAAATTATTTGATTATTATAAATCACATTACGAACTAGTTCATGCATAACATTGGAATATTAATTAATTTATCTATTTATTACATATTTTGCTTCTACTTATTAATATTTATATAAGAAAATATAATTTAATATTATTCAAATCATTTCTTAATTCATTTTGGTCATTTTTAACATTATATTTTATTTATAAGAATGTCAATATATTATTGCAATTATTTCATTTGATAAGTAACTAATCTTTTATATCGTACAAAACAAATAATAAAATAATCCATAATAATAACAATCAATAATAATAACAATCCATAATAATAATAATCAACAAATCATAACACTAAATAATAATACTTTTATATAATAGTCGCCTCTTTGGCGTAGGGCTCCCCCAGTGTTTGCCACAGTTCCCTATCAATAGCTTTTCTCATCCAATCTGGTCCAACTTTTTGTGTAAATATCTCTCCATCTAGTTCTTTGTCGCCCTTTACTTCTTGTTTCCTCTCTTGGTAGCCATTCTGTTACTTTTTTTGTCCATCTATCGTTTTCCATTCTACATAATATATGACCAGCCCAGTTCCATTTCAGCAACCGAATCCTTTCTCTTATGTCTTGAATTTTCGTTTTCTCTAATTTTCTTATTACTTATTTTATCCATCAGTTTAACACCTAACATGCTTCTTTCCATTTTTCTTTGGCAGACTGCTAGTTTTTCTTCCTCTTTCTTTTTCAGAGACCAAGTTTGACATCCATATGTTATACTTGGAAGAATCACTACTTCATAAATCTTTTTCTTGGTACTAATGTTCACATTCTTATTCTTCATAATTTCTTTTAAGCTCCAATACTTTTTCCATGCTATTGCGACCCTTCTATTTACTTCATTTTCAGTGCAGTTATTGAACGAAATCGAATGTCCTAAATAAATATATTCGCTGACGTACTCAATCGTATACCCATCCACGACAATATCTAGATATTGTTTAGGTATACAGAACTATTTTATCACGTACAGGTAGATGAAAAATACAGTGAATGTTGTCTTAGTTTAGTACACAGAATAAATTGACACAATTTGTTGATTTTAACTGTGTTTAAATTGTACAGTTAAAACGGTGAAATATTAACCTGCAGTGATATTGCTTTCGTATATTTCGATGTATCAAATGACTAAGGGCGTTAGCGTCCCCAAAGACGTGCAGGTGCGAACCAAATACGTTACGGGCGCGCAACGAACACGCCGCGCATGCGCAGCGAATTTGTTGCGGACGCGCAACGAGATGCGGTAACGAGATGTAGGTCTTCGAAATAACAGCAGTATCTTGCTACAACTACACGTTGACAATGTTGCGAATTTGTCACGCGTCCACGACGTCTTCGCTGTGCAGCCGCGGCGTATTCGCGACGCATTCACTGCGCGCCCGCCCCGCCCTGCAACCGCTCGCAAATCGCTAGTGTGATAAAGCCCTAAGTGTGGCGTTGTGCACATATTTCGAAGCTATTCTGAACTATTGAGTTTATTGAGTAATATTTCAGAATATTATTTATCTTCTGAACACATTACCTCGAGCTTACAAAAGTGGTGACCGAAAATATAAAATTAAGGTACGCGAAAGTTTCATGAATTTTCACATCAGGAAACTAATTTTGTTATTGGCATTCAAGTTTCACCATGGCAACGCTACTAGCCTTCTGTACATGTTTGTAGAAAACAGCGATATGGAGGAATGCTTCGATGCCTGAGTATATTTTGTTTTTGTACGTAGTTAAGTTTAGTATAAACAGTAAGTAAAGCCGGGTATTCATTAGGCAACATTTGTTAATAAACACTGTTTTTAAACAGTTAGTAAACATGAAAGTAGTGTGGCCCAACAACCAGGTTTCTTTGGGATTCTTCAAATAAAGATTGTAAAGATAAATTAAAAAAAAAATGAAGTTTGGGCTGACATTGCTGCAGAATTGAATAATTATGTCATATTTGCACATATTCTATGTCATTTTTTAGGGTTCCGTACGTCAAACAGAAAAAACGGAACCCTTATAGAATCACTTTCTTGTCCGTCCGTCTGTCTGTCTGTCTGTCAGTCAAGACCCTTTATCTCGAGAACGCATGGAGGTATCGAGTTGAAATTAAAACCATATACTCAGGTCTGCGGTCCCTTCAAGCTGTGAAAAAAAACTTCTAAGTTAACGAATAAAAAAGATACGGCCGTTTATGTCGCAAAAAAAACGTATATTTTGATACTCTCAAAGATCGAAATTCATAGGGTACTTCCCGTTGACCCAGAATCCTAAAATTTGGCACAAAGGTCTTATAGCACAGGTATAGGAAAAAATCTGAAAACAGTAAACTTGTTGTTACCAACGTCACGACAAAAAAATTTTGGCAATTCGGAAAATCATTCGAGACTCCATTCAGGAATTTTAGTTTGCACGGAACCCTCAGTGCGCGAGTCCGACTCGCACTTGCCCAGTTTTGTTTTCCTAGTAGCACTCTTATGAATTATTGTGTATGCATCACAACTTCTTTGGGCGTCATCCTGCAGCAACAACTGACAAGTGTGGACAACCAAGTTTCAGAAACAGTGTTTACGGTAAACTTGGTGATAAACACGTCGTAAACAGTTTATCAACATATGTTGATAAAGCTTCTCATATAAATACTAATTAGAAAAATACCTCTTGAAAAATAAATATATTTAATTGTTATTTCAAATTCCAAATTGTTCTTGATTTATTCTATAATTTTCACATAACCCCATCTAGTCCCAAACTAAGTAGAGCTTGTGCTATGAGTACTAGACAACTGATAAACATACTTTTATATTTCTAAATACATACATATTATAGATAAATTACACCCAGACACAGAACAAGTGATTGTGCTCGTCACACAAACATTTATTTTGGGGTGGAAATCGAACCCACGACTTCCGGCATAGCAGTCAAAGCAACTAACCACTAGACTAATAGGCCAGTCAATTATGTTGTTTATCACTATGTTGCCAAGTATATTGAAATAGCTAAAGGCTCTGAGTTCAACCCCTTAATTTCGCAGAGTTTGATTAGGTTCTTCCATTAGGATATTCGCAATAGCAGACCGGAATCGGAATTTAAATCTGTTAGTGGAAGCAGATTTGCCACAAATGTGTAACGTTAAGGTTATTTAGATTTATCACTAGCATTTGGCGACTTTGCCCGCATACATAGAAATAGCCTATGTCACTCAGGAATAAAACAACTTTCTAATGGTGAAACAATTATAGCAATCAGACAAGTGCTTTCAGAGATTACCTCCTACAAACAAAAAAACAAACTTTACTTCTTTATAATATTAGTGTAGGTTGCCATCGGTATAATATGTAGGTTAAGTATTATTAATTACGTACATGCCACTGGCCATTGCCAATATATTTAGGGAGATGGGATGTTTTATATCAATTTCGAAACTTAATCAAATTATTACTTAATAATTTGCGGTAAAATTTGTACAGTCACACACAGTACAAATTTTATTACAAATTAGTTTCGTATTCGTTGATAATAGTAAAATGTGTTATAATTTAATTACACCATTAATCAGGTATTATTTCAACATAATTATAATTATACTAGCTTTTGCCCGCAGCTTCGCCCGCGTACATAAAATAGCCTATGTCACTAAGGAATAAAGCAGCTTTCTATCGGTGAAACAATTTTAGCAAACGGACAATTACTACCAGAGATTACCTCCTACAAACAAAAAAATAAAAAATAAACAAACTTTACCTCTTTATTATAGATAAATGCGTTTATTGTATTAAATGCTATTCATTTGGAATATGGACGAGACTGCTTATGATTTCTATCTAACCTTTTGAGGAATGTTAGTTTCCTAACATTGGAACGCAAAGAGCGAGTTTTAGTTAGTATGTCTCGTACTCCATCTCTTTCCCCTGGAAAGAGCTAGGCAATGGCCGCTTAGCTTCACAGATGAGTATTCGTCAATATACGGTTGGTGTACGCCTGCGTGGAGCTTGCATACAAATACCGGCACGAATCTTGAGCGCTAGTCGAAAGAGTCAGGATCAAATTGCGCATCGTACACATCGTCGAGCCAATCACTGTAACTACAAAGCTGTACTCCCAGCTCCAGCGTCTCACTTCATACCACTAAAGAGACCCAATACTTCACTTCTCATTCAAGTCTGCGCGATTTCAAGTTCAAGTCAGCGCTCAAGATCCGTGCCGGTATTTGTACTAAACTGCTCTAGAGTAGAACTGGCCCTATAGTGGGAAAAGGAACTAGATAATTTCTCACAACAATTAAAATGACGCTCAGATCAGCTCCAGTCTAAACAGATGCGGCTAAATATACATACTTTACAAGAAGTAACTACCATCTGACGATTAGGTCCAAACCCTTTTGGGCCGGGTCCCGGGATCGACGGTTTAACACCCCCTTGTGGGTATGAAAGGGTCTCGTTAAGTTAAAAATGGCCATCCATCCATTTGCTGAACGCGGCAAGATTTGACTAGGAGATCAATGTACTTTTGTGTTGAAAATAGAAAGACTAACACTAAGCGTCATATTTCCACAATGAAATCGTTTCTCAGTGAGTCGTCCAGTTTGATTGTTACGGAATTTTCCTGGTGGTCCACCACTATTATTTGTGGACTTTAAAAGCTGCGTAGTATGGAAATATGGACGGGAATGTACCTAACACAAAATCAAATTCAAAATTGAATGTCAGGCAACATCCTTTTGTATTTTTTTTTCGATAAGAAATCATCAAATAACTCCTTTTCCTGCTCTGGGTAGAGCGCGAGAGAGAGTCAGACTTTTTTTGACTTAAACCCACCTACTTGTTTGCAAGTTGCTCTTTTGCTTGCAGGGCTGCGGTGTTTTTTTCGATCAATCTGGCAGCTTGATGCACACCGTTCTGTGTCTTCGATAAAAATTTACGTAGCTAACAATAAATTTTCCCCACTGTTTTATTTGATATAGTACTAACTGCTGTCAGCGGCTTCGTCCACGTGAAAGTGAAAAAAAATCCCAGAGAAACTTATGAATAGTATATAATACATAAATAGTATTCTACCCGAGGCATTCCTAAACATGGTCCACCCATGTGCAAAATTTCATTCAAATCCGGTCAGGCGTTCGAGCGTGAAGAAGTAACAAACATACACACACACTTACAAACTTTCGCCTTAACTATATTAGTGTGAATCAGCCTGTTCCAGCAACAATACAATTTGGCAACAACTGTTGTATTTTAACCTAAGTAACAAACCCTACAGTCTACAAGTTCCTATCTCAAAATTATCATAAAAAGATGTGTATGAAAATATCCTTTATCTGACAGTCGGCACATTAATGGGCTACACAGACATATTATTTATGTACTGAGGCACTGCCATATCGTACGGAACGACTCCAACTGACGCCTGAAATATGACAACCATACATTTGCTGAATATGTGGCATTATTCCTCTGATTCTCGAAGAAAAAGTAGGCCTATAAGCTAAAGTCATTGCGTTCCAGCGATGGCAATAGCGGTCTTTAACCTTTTCATTATATCTCTCCGTAAGAACCGGTTTTTTTTTTTTGTTTAAAGAAGTTTGTGATTACTATATATTCAGGACGAATTTTTGTTTTCATTTCGATTTTTTTAATAAAGAATATCAATAATCCGCTTTTGCTACATAAAAACGCAACAGCTTTAAATAGACCAATCGATATATTATTATTTTTATATATAGGTACTTTATTGTACACCAATATACTAAATAGAAAAATTTGAACCTTAAACTGTAAACATAAAATTTAGCGGCCTTATCGCATTCTGCGATCTTTACCATGCAACATGGAATGGAACAGAGATTGCCTGGACATAAAATGAGGTACACACTTGGTGCATTTCAAAAGTAACTAAACGATAAAAAATATCAAAGTAGGTACATACTTAACATTAAGAACTAGTATTTCCTTATTTAAAACTTTACGCACTAATTAAACACAAAGGCGGACTTAATACCTTAAGCATTTTCTATCATTCGACCTTAGGATGGAGACAGAGACATAACGAATCAAATAAATCGATTTAAAATATAATCAAATTGTACCGAAAACCATCTGTTTAATTATATATAAGTTCCAACTTTGAATTTGATGATATTGGAAGTCTACAAAAGTTTTTTAATTAACGTCAAATTGCAATTTGGTATGTACAGTTTGATAGTCGATTTATTTGTTTATTATATATAAGTAAAAAAGAATATTGCAATAAGAGCAATCAACGCTAAAAACCCTTTCAAAGTTGATTGCTCAGGTTGATTAACGCTGCCGTATCTAAGTATATTTTATTTTTTCAAATATTGTGTTAATTGTGATGCTGTTCAGTGTTTCGTTTCGAGGTATTCCCTTTTGGGCACCCATTGATATTTTTTGCAGTTGCACAAAGTAGATACTTTCAAATACGGTAACAGACACAAGTGCCATATTTAAGTAAATTGCGTAGTCTATAGTCTGACTTCTGAAATAAGTATCTTCCTAGCATCTCTTCCTTTACATACTGGTTTAGTTCGTTCGTTCTAATTGCCCATCATACATTGTATCCTATAGGACGCCTTAGGATACAATATAACCTAGGACCGTTGACTTGATACTAAAGGCAAGGCTAACAACAATAACAACGCTTTTTTGTTGTCAACCATAGCATCAACGTCGATAAAATAATTCGCCTTCAATTCGAAGGATAATAAATCCCTTTAAAAAACACCAAATAAGAAAACTGGCTAGTAACTACGTTCTATTTTCAAATCGAAATATCGCATCAATATTTACGCCAACACATTGCTTGTAAAATACTAGGAACCGACCGACACGATACTAGTCCGTATCTATGAGAATCGGGTTTTGTTTCGGCCGAAATAAGAGGATTCGTTAAAAAAGAATCCGATACACGTCCGTTTAGTGTGCATGTATTTCTCAAAGGTTTGTAGGATATTTGTTTTTTTTATTGTTGATAGACTCGCGTTTGACCGCGATCTCACCTGATGGTAAGCGATGATGTGGTCTATGATGAAGCACTCTTGCCTAGAAGAAAACTATTCACTCTTGACTTAAAGATTTCTAGGTTGTAGTTATCTGGAAACACACACTCCGGTAGGTAATTCCACTCCTTAGCTGTACGTACAATAAATGGATTCCCAAAACTTTTTGTATGGGTGGGATGTCCGTACCGGTGTTCTGTGGTCCGATGATGGAACGGGCTTGGCGGAATCAAATTGTGCAATTCCAGTGCCACACCTCGAAATGTATAAACTCGATGTCGATGCTAAAGACTTTGACGCTTTGGCTCGACGAGTCCATCATGGCCGATGATTTTCTTGACCCGCCTCTCAAAATTTCTTCGTGAAATCAGTAATACCACCATATTGTTTTATACAAATCCATCCATCTATCGATCTAATCCTGTATTAATTAGTGTTAATTAATGATCAAGGATGCGGGACGCACAGGAACGTTCAATGTGGCGACGCTTGGGGGAGGCCTATGTCCAACAGTGGACGTGTAGCGGCTGAAATGATGATGATGAATGATCATATGATTTTCTGAATATAACTTCAGTGGGAGTGGTAGGCTCTACTCTAAATAACTAAATATTTCACAAATGCATTTCGGTAAGCCGAGTGTGATTGGGCAGTAAAAAGGATTGCCTTTGCAGTTTGCACTAGAAGTATGAATGCGTGCACAGCACTCAAAGCTAATTTGGGCCACAACATTGAGTGGACAATATTGTTCCAATGATTGCAATTTCTCTGCTGTGCATATTTGCATAGTTATGTACCCTTTTGTGGTTTCATTAGACAAATTAGGCTTTATCATTCTCGAGGGGCCAAAATATTTTCTGTCGGCCAATATCCGAGTCATATCCAGCACAAATGAAAGCATTATAAAAGATAATTATTTTAAAAAGTCACGTAGACACAGTGGAATTTCTTGCCGGTTCGTCTACATTGAAAATAACGAATTGGAACTGTGGACTAACTTCTGACATTTTTTAGGTTTAATGAAAAATTTTAACTGACGTAGTCATAAATAGGTATTAAGCTGTAGGACCTAATTAAATAATTAAATTTTAATTTATTATTTAAAATGGAGTCAAGTAACGTTATAGTCGACAAACTGAGAAAGATATATTATTTCACAACAGCCTGCTGAGGTTCACTGAAATACTTTGAAACTATATAAGGTAATTTAATATCTTATAATAAATCTTTTAATATGTAGGTAGTGAGTATCTATGATTGTGTTTTTATTGTTTATTATCGTCATGCAGTATGGTTAATCTGTAATATAAATATGTAGTACGTGATAGAATCTAAATGGTGTATACCTTACAACACTTCCCTATAAACTACGTTGGTAGTTATACCGCCAGGAGCCAAAATGTAAAGAGAGTCAGGACCGGTGACGCGGGAGCAAGCGACGTACAGTTGCCCGTGTGAGAAACAACTCGTCCTGAGGTCGACACCCGCTGCCCTCAGTGTTTGCCACTTATTGATGGTCATCGCGAAGCAAACACTCACGGGGAACTGTACGCGCCTGAACTGGAACGGGAAGTTATGGGGTATGACGGGAATGCGTGGTATAAATACTGCCTCGCCGACGCCACAACCCGTAAGAATTTCCGCCTCAATGGTGTGTCTGTGTGGAGCGAAATGACTTTAAGGCGGGCCCCGTCACAACTTCGAAGCATAATTGGGACACCAACCTTCAGCTTGATGGTATACGCCGGAAGTCCACTTGCTGACAGGGAGTTCAGAAATTCCACGGGATAATGTGTGGCGTCACCTTGCTCGACAACAGTGTTTATCGAGGTGTAGATCACTTCATTCTTCTCAATTTCCGAGATAATGCATTCGTTAATTGCTGCAGCCTGATCATTTTTGAGCGTCAAAATGGCCCGCTTACACACCTAAGAATTCTGCTGGTGCGGTATACGACTGATGTCCCCGTACACACAGTGAATGAGTTTTTCTAAGCTGGATACCACTCTACCGAGAGACTCTGGAAGCACCACCTGTCCACCTCTCGCTTCTGGTAGAGTGCCTTCGCAAAGACTTAGAAGGACATCGGAGAATTCTTAAGCACGTGCATTGCCACCGAGCCGAGCTCTCATATTAATGGTCAAGCGCAGTGTACGAACTCGTGACCACAACGAAGATCGTTTCGACGAAGCATTCACCTCGTCAGCCCTTGATCCCCGCGTCACCTCGGGAAGTGTTTGCCGGAAATCGCCACTGAACAGAACTGTGACACCATCCATCAAATGTTCGGTTCTGCGGATGTCCTGCAGGGTTCTGTCCACGACCTCAACTGCCTTCCTATTGGCCATCGTACACTCATCCCATACGATCAGAGAGCAATCCTTGAGCACGTGTTCCTTATCGCTGTTACGTGACACACCAAAAACAGGCGTTTCGGCGCTCTCTAAATCTGTCTTGCCTTCCGGAAGCAGTGTGGCAGCGATTCCCGTCGATGCTACAGCAATAGCAATTTTGCCTTGCCTCCTGACCTATGCCAGTGGTAACAAATGTTTTTCCTGTTCCACCAGTAGCATCCAAGAAAAACTTTTTACCCTGGTTTTGCACAACGCTTTCAAGGATGGTGTCATAAATTTGTTTTTGCTCTCAAGAGAACAAAGCGACATGTTAATTTCGTATGGTGCTCATTTCGTCCGGATCGCAATTTTTCTCAGTTCGATCAGTTTGATCGAGATTGCCGCCGATAGAAATGACCACATCTTGAAGTGAACTGAGACAGGTGTTCAGCACGCGTTCATCAGTTACTTCGAATTCGTCTCCAGTAGCACGCCTCAAAGCTCGTAGAAAATCTTCAGACGGATGATGGCAATACTTCTTCCACAAAGCTACCGGGTTCGCGACTCCACAAAACACCAAGATGACGGCAAACAGATGACGTATGCGGCTGAGACTGTCACTGACGCTTGCCTCCGCGAGGGTGTCATCCCAATTAGACAAAAGGCTGCGCGGTAAGTGGGATACTCCACACCATCAAATGTCCTCAGAAAGGCGAAAGACGTTGGGCCTGGGACAGTGTGAAGTAACAACCGCAGAAAACAGCATTCGCCACTATTCGGGTGCACGGTATAAACCCTACCCAATGCGGTGTCCTTGAGAATTCCCGGAAAACCTTCCACAGCACCTCCTCGTCGACGTCGGTTAAATACACCCCTTTGCTTGTCGTACATGTAATTTATAGGCACTTCGTCATACGTAAGGGATCTCGCAAACTGGTCGACTTCACAGAGTCTGAAAAATGCCACCATGTTATACCTACTTAACACCGCATTTTTTTTAAATTGTCTTTCTCAACTCGGCTCAAGATTTTGAGGGTTTTGTTGGAACTTGAATTTGTCAAAACGAACTATAATATGAAGAAAATGCACATTACCATCTATGAATTTTAAGAATAACTAACTACTAACCTCGCCAACATGATCAAATTTAAATTACTAATTTCCAAAAACTGTTAACATCCTTGATTTGATTTTTATGAAATCTCATAGATGGCGCTGCTTCAAAATTGTCTTTATACTACTAACATTCATTAAACTATGTTTGACTCTCCACTCTGTTACTTAAATGGCGTAGTTTTTATAGTGTAAAGCTAGATAATAACATGGCTTACTCAAAAACAACATTTAAATATGCGTCGTTAGATTACACGCTGTCACCGAATGCGTAAGAAAAATAAAGATTCACAGCTCCTCCCCCGTAGGTGATAGCGTGATAATATGTAGCCTATATATTGACCCAACCACTTAGCAATATTCATGCAAAATTTGAAGTAAATCCATGCAGTACTTTTTGAGTTTAGCCTGGACATACATACAGACAAACAGACAAAAATTCTAAAAAGTATATTTTTGGCTTCGATATCGATTGTAGATCACGCCCCAAGTATTCTTTTAAAAAAATATTCAATGTACAGTTTTGACTTTCCTACGATTTTATTATAATGTAATAATAGATATTACAATGGATTTCGGCATACGATGTTGAGTTAATGTGTTAGTAAATTTGTTTTTTTTTTCCAAGTAAATTGTCGAATAGAATAGAATAGAAAAACTTTTATTCGGTACAGACACAGCACAACGGTTATATTTATACACAAAGTAAAAACTACTATACTCATATATGGTCTTTCTAGTATTTATACTAGAAAGATCTTTTAGTGTTTAATAGTCCATTTATCGAAGAAGGCTAGGCTATAGTATAGACGGCTAAAAGAGCAGAGCAATAAAAAAAGATAAGTAAAGCTAGTAAATAAATAAAAGTTAAATCACCCGTCAAATTAATGTCGAGCAATGGGTAGCTCGCCGTCGACAGTCCGGTAATCGACCGTACCGAGCCCCAGTCGTCGACACGCGCTCCTCAAAGAGATGTCGGCAAACCGTAGGGGCCCAGCAAGGCCGATGCCCGCTAGGACCATGAGGATTTTTTGAAAAGGAAACCCGTAGTCCTATAACGCAAAGGGCAACTGAAGGCCATAGGAGCGGTTTTAGTCAGTAACACTTTGTCATGCTCACTAGCTCCACCCAGACCAGAAGAAGCTATTGGATGATTTCCCACCTAAAAAAAAAACCGTCAATAAGTTAATATCAACAAAAAACCTCATTTAACATCGTTAAGTGTTCATTTCTTCATTCTACGAGTATATTTTTATAACAATATGTTTCATTTGAACTGAATATGACATGTTATTGCGTTCGTGTCTCTTTATTTTTGACAAGAAGTTGACGCCAAACTCTTAGAGAAGCCCTTAACGTCATCAGAAACGAAACGTTGTGGCGGAAATTACTTGTGAAAATAATTATGTTTTCATTAAATATTAGTTTCGGTTTGTTTAATAGCTGAAGGAAAAGTTAGCTGTAAATGAGATCATTCTCTAAAAGTAATGGCATCTCCATCCAAGCCCAAGTCATCGACGCTGACGGCGCGTAGTGTTCCACGCGCGCCTCAAGCAGATGTGAACTCCGCTTTTTTTTTCAATGATGTAAATCAGTGCTTGACTGCTATCAGTTGATGGTAAGGCGCACTAGTTTATTAAGAGCATATTCACTCTAGCCTTGAAGACACCTAAATTACTCGTATAATTGGACGGGAAGAAATTGTTCGAGTCCTTCGATGGAGGCGGTATAAACGACTAAGCGAAACGCTTAGTCCGAACCGTAGAAGTTTCAACAATATGAGGGTGGATACTCACCGTACGACGGGTTGTCCGATGGGAGAAAGGACCTGGCCGAATTAAGTCATGCAATTCCCGCGCACACTCTCCAAAATGTCCTGTAAAATACCGAAAGGCTGGCTACCCTACGCCTGTGCTCGAGGCTTTGGGAATTGGATTTAACCAAATCTGGATCACCAATTAGCCTTTTCGCACGCCTTTCCACCGAGTCCAAAGCTGCTAGATGGCATTTGGCAGCGTCAGCCCATATGTGGTACTCTACACATGATTGGATCTGTGCTTTGTATAACATTACAAGCTGTCCCGGTGTGAAGTACTACCGGACCTTTGCTTGAACGCCTAGTTTCCTAGCAGCTACTTTGGCTTTGGACTCAATGAACCGCCCAAAATTGAGGTCGGAGGAAATTTCAACTCCCAAGAGCTGAAAGCGGTCGGTACAATCCAGTGATACATTATGAAATGTAGGGGCCAAGGTGAACGGGTTCCTCTTGGCGGTGAACAAACACGTTTGTGTTGTGGTGGCGTTAAATCCCATCAGATTGGTTTCGCTCCACTTGGAGACTGCCTGAAGTGAGATATTCGTACGCTCTACTATAGCCTTTCGTTCGGACTGGATTTGCTCCTTACTAGCTCGAACACTTGGCATGTATCTATGACATTATGTCTCTACAACTGTGCTATCATCGGCATACTCATAGATACCGGGTATCAGCAAATTATTAATATGCAGCAGGAAAAGAGTTGCGGAGACAACTGGTGTTGAGCATCCGTCGAAAACAACTCGGAGAGACCGTTCACTCAGGAAATAACAACTAAACAGATAAAAATCCTGCATCACGGTATTCGAGTTCTCCGCGCGATTAGAACTTATACAACAGCCCAAGATCAGCTGTCGGGCGGTTACCCGGACTAAATATAACATCCGTCTGGTAGGAGGATCTTCCTTTTTTCACCCTCTTCCGTATACCCCTAAAGTAGATGTATGACCGACACAAGAAAAGAAAAAAAAATCAATTCCATCATCATTTATTCAAAATGCGCAACGAATTAATCAGAGAAAAACCATACAATGTTCACCCATCGGAATGTAAAAGCAGTAAATCCCATCAAAACACCCTCGGAAGCAACTTCGGAAAAATATATTGCGACTATCCAAAGGGTTTTAACACAATTCAGAGCCCTTGGACCGTTACATTACCCAGTAGAGCAAGCCTAACCGCGGGTACCCGCGGGTAGATTACTATTTACGTACACATCACTATAAAGTTGTTTTCCATTGGAGAAGGTACATTAGAGTCGTGAGGCATTTGTTTTTATTTGTAGACTAAAGGAATTTTGAAAAGTCCTCTCTTCGTGCTCGCCTGCGTCATAAAAGGAAACCTTGTGCAAAATTTCACGTTCCTAGTTCTAGGAGTTTCGGCTGTGCGTTGATATGTCATTCAGTCTGTTTCTCCTTTTTATATTATGTTCTAGCTTTTGCCCGCGACTTCGCTCACGTACATAAAGCATAGCCTATGTCACTCAGGAATAAACCGCCTTTCTATGGGTGAAAAAATTTTAGCAATCGGACCAGTACTTCCAGAGATTACCTCCTAGAAACAAAAAAAACATAAAACAAACTTTACCTCTTTATTATATTAGTGTAGATTTTTTTTGAAGATTTAAGATTTTTATTGTAATTAAACAATAACTTAAATGATTAAAAATAATATATACACTAAATGCCTAGCTAAATATGACGTGTAGATGTATAAATAATATGTATAAACAAAAAAGGAAGAAGATACCACATCCGTAATAAGCTTTGCTGATGCTTTGGACGTCTGTGTTATCAAATCGAGTATATTTTGTTTTTGAGATGGGATATCATCAAATAACTCTTCCCGAGTGGGAGGAGCGAGAGAGAGTGTCAGACTTTTATTGACCCTTTTACCACCCGCGTTCCTTCAGTAGCTCATTGCGTTCTAGGAATACAGTGATTTTTTCGAATAATCCCGCAGTTAAAATCAAGTTTGGCCTATAGGTTTACTTCCGAAAGGAAAACCCGTGGTCCTGGAACCTAGGTGCAGCTTTAGTCAGTACAAGTCTGACTCGCCTTCCCGCTCCGCTTTAGACTAGGCGAAGTCATTGCATGAGACAACCTTAAAAAAAAGCCTAAATCATGTACTTTAGTTTATAGTTTAGATAATTTTCAAATTATGCAACAATAAACTTTACATCATACATCACTTACTTCAAATTTTATTGCAACCCATTCTGGTTGTAGGACCATTTTAATATGTATAAATGCTCACTTAAAAACATCTCCAAATGTACAACGAAAATGAAATTATCGCGAATTATTTATTCGAGTACTAGCTGTCCGCCCGCGACTTCGTCCGCGTGTACTTCGGTTATCGCACTCTAAACGTGTTTTCCCGTAGGAATAAGTTGTTTTTCCGGGATAAAAAGTAGCCTATGTTCTTTTCCATGTCAAAGGCTATATGCATGCCAAATTTCATCCAAATCCGTTCTAACATCCAAACATCCACACTTTCACATTTATAATATTAGTTAGGATAACTACAGCCAATTCAATTATATTATTGTGAAGTGTAAAAAAAATTGGGGACAAATGTGAGCCGGACTCGCACACGAAGTGTTCCATACTTAAATATTAAATCGAGCAAAAAAAACACCGACCAAATAACGTTTCTAGTATGGGAACCCGCTTTAATTTTTATGAGTTACACCCAATGACAGACGGACGGACGGGGGAACAGACAGTGGAGTCTTAGTGGGCCTCGTAAGCACCTTTCGTATACGGATCTCTAACAACACCCAGCAAAATTCAAAAGTTTATTTCATCTTTATCTTTCAACACACTTTCTGAAAGTCAAACCGTTTTCCAGTCTGCGGTGATGGTGACTGCATAAAACTGATCAATCAAATCTTCGAATCACGCGTTGTTGAAGCTCAATAGACTGACGCACACGTGGGGGTGCGCGTCAGTAATCAGGCAGGGTTGCCTGATTTGTACGTAGCGGCGCGTTGTGTGGCGTGGATCTAATGCTCTGCAAGTCTAGTTGCCATAATTATAAAATATATGGATGCCGACGCGCCTACGTGGTCCTCGTTGAAACTAAACTTGTAGAGCTACACTTGATTCACGACGCGCGACGTCACACGACATCGTTCTACGTACAAATCCAGGCTTATTATACGTGCGCGTCGGTTTAATGCAGTTCTAGCTTAAATCATACTATTTTATTTCTACAAAACATCACTCAGCGAGTCCTCACAAAGTCACCAAGTGTAGTCTAGCGGCACGCCCGACATTGTTTCCGAGAACTCGCTCTTCATCACACACGATGCCACTGTCTAAACAACACGCTAATAAAATTGTTCCCTGACACAACAAGCACCCGCCGATGTCCTCACAAAAACAAATGATTAAATAACCGTCTTCCATCTTAAAATAAATTCTTGCTTAGCCACTCAAATCACGACGATGTTATTTTTCCAACACCGTAATGTCCTCATTTTTGTGTAAAATCCGAAGCCAAAACAAACAATGCCTTTACGAAAACAAAGATCCTATTATTTATCGTTACGGAGAATCAAGTAGGATTAATATTAAAAAAAAAAAACATTTATCTAAGACAAGAGAAATACAAGCAATTTTTATAATTTACTTCGTTATTCCGTTGAGTTGACATTTTGTATTTACGCCGTCTTCTGTTTATTGTATAGTGAATGTTAAATTGCCGTAAAATCCATTCAACCTATTTCGCTCACAGAGATCTAATTTAGCGTCATTGGGCTTTCAGATTGTTACTAGTTCTTAAGCTTCCAGTAATTTGTGTTTCAGCTGATATTACATTTTTTAGCCAACTTAGATAAACTTGAGACTTCTCCAGCATTAATCTCCATGAAAAAGTTGTTAAGACTAGGATTATTTATTTACGACTTTCCTAATCTTGAATCCTGAAGCATAAATCCTTTCTATAATTCCATCTTGACGTATAATACGTTCATTCTGACAGCCAGTGTATCATAAAATAAAGGATGCTTTCTCCGCAGATGCACATAAACTGGAGCTTAATACGATGTGGTGTGTGCACATAAGTCAGCAGAGTATCGCAACCGCGTCTGTTACACTGTAGTGCAGGATTAATCATTTTGTGGGGGCTCTCATCAGAGTCAGCGGACTTCGATAAACAGCGGCAGCGCGCAAACAATGCGTGCAGTAATTGAAATGTTCAGACCGTGTCCGACGCGTCGTCGTCGCGTTGTCGCCCACTAAACAATAATCCCATTACGATTTTTATAATCCTACGGCAATTTCGAGACAATGGCCTTTATGACTCAGTAGTCTCTGAGTGTTACTTCTTTGTTCGCTTAAGTACATGGTCGTGTTTCATTTCGCTGACTATGGTAAGAGAGCGCGGTTTAGGAGCTGATAAAATGATGCCAGCATTAATCATAACAATTTACCCTTATGAAACTTTACAATGGTGTAGATATTGCAAGATTTACTGCCAACTGTGTTCGAAGGAAAGATTTGGACAACAGATACTTAATTATGCAATTGAAAATGTGACTTGATTTTGCTCACCGGTTCTAGCACAAAGGCAAACATTCTGAGAGACCGAGCCACAATAAGGTCTCACTAACCATAAGCGTACCATTGTACATTAAGTTACGGAATCAAAAAAGCCCACACACACAACTGTAAAGTATCCATTTATTCATAAGTACAGAAGGAGGGCTCCAATCCGTCCCGAGAATGCAAAACGTAGGCGTTTTTCAAACATATGTACATACAAATACTTTGCGAAAGGTCTAATCGTTGCGGTATCATTTCGTCTGCTCGGGAGAACTCCGAACTTGCTAACGCGTACGAAATTAAATACGTTTAAGTTTTTAGTAGACTGATACCAACAAACTTTTGCAGATTGATCGAAAACACAATTTTCAGCTCGAACTCTCTACATGTTGAACTGGGAATATTCATAAAAAGTAAGAACACTTCTGAACTTTGAAAATATTTTTCAAGTATCAAATAAAATTCGTTATAATATTCGGTTTCATCGTAGTATCGACTCTCTATTAAGTTCAATACTTAATTAAGATAAAATGAACTGTCACGACGAAACTTTATTATTAGCTTTGTTAATTTTCAGGCGAGAGTTTCATTATATTCGGTCTGGTGTCTTGTGTGTGAGTTTACATGTTTGTGAACGCACTTACTGTATGGGAGTAATACCTGGAGTTGGGACAGTTTGACGTGAAAACTTCTTGAGCACTATATTTTGTGGGTACTGAATTAGACCGACCGACCAATGACCACGGTCACGTTTGGCTATGTAACGCTCGGGAACGATCGACTCGAGTCGACTTTTTTTTGGTGGGAAATCATTCAATGCCTTCTCCGTCTCAGGATGGTGCGTGAGGACGTGTCAGAATTTTATTGACTAAAACCCACTCCTATGTTTCTTCTTTGCCTTCGCTCCAGGGCCCCGAGGCCGAGGTCCCTTTCGCACAACCCATGGTCCCAGTAGGCTTCGACCCTTCTGGCCCCTACGGTTTTGCTGACTTCTCCTTGAGGCACGCGTGGAACACTACGCGCCGTCGACGACGCGAGCAAGCAATCTACGTGCATCGAACAAGTTGAGTCGAAATTCAAACAAAAAAAGAAAATAGAATAAAACGTGCTTACTGACGAGAGCTTTATAGGAAATTGAAACTCTTGAAAATTGAAAATCCTGGAGTGAATTTTGTTTGTATCAAACATCGAACTTGTAAATATAATCCCACTAAAAACATATCTGTTAAAACGGGGCCAAGTTCCTATCGGCTAATTGTTCGCCTAAAAAAGGGTTGAAATCCAATCCAATGCCAAGTTTAGATGCACTTTAAAATCGATCATAATCATCTTCATCAACAGCCTGGTCATCGTTAAGAACTTGGCAGGTTTTCATGCTACACGTAACCCTTGATTAATTGTATAATTAAATTTATTATTTATATAATTAAATTAACCTGCCAAGTTCAAATTAAGTGAAACAAATAGAGTGAAACATATAGTATACAAAACGTTGGTTGTTAACTAAAAAATTTATAAAGGAATTTTGGTGAAACATAATTTACTCTGTTTTTAGGGTTCCGTAGCCAAATGGCAAAAAACGGAACCCTTATAGATTCGTCATGTCTGTCTGTCTGTCTGTCTGTCTGTCTGTCTGTCTGTCTGTCTGTCCGTCTGTCCGTCCGTATGTCACAGCCACTTTTTTCCGAAACTATAAGAGCTATACTGTTGAAACTTTGTAAGTAGATGTATTCTGTAAACCGCATTAAGATTTTCACACAAAAATAGAAAAAAAGCAATAAATTTTGGGGGTCCCCATACTTAGAACTGAAACTCAAAATTTTTTTTTTCATCAAACCCATGCGTGTGGGGTATCTATGGATAGGTCTTCAAAAATGATACTGAGGTTTCTAATATCATTTTTTTCTAAACTGAATAATTTGCGCGAGAGACACTTCCAAAGTGGTAAAATGTGTATCCCCCCCCTCTAACTTCTAAAATAAGAGAATGATAAAACTAAAAAAAATATATGATATACATTACTATAAAAACTGCCAACGAAAATTGGTTTGAACGAAATCTAGTGAGTAGTTTTTTTTTAATGCGTCATAAATCGAAAAAAATACACTTAATAAAACATCGATCAAAGTTACAACACATTACAAGAGCTTTTATATTATGTTACTTGCTGCTACGGAACCCTTCATGGGCGAGTCCGACTCGCACTTGGCCGGTTTTTTTTTATTTGTAACCTTGTAAATGTCGTTTATGTAAAAAAAGTCTAGGTTACCACTAGGGAGTTGGTAAGATAGACATCTTATGCTGTCAGTGTCAACTGACGAAAGGTATGTTATCGCAATTCCAAGGCCGGGTTTCGCACCTGACCTAGCTCGGTAGCAAACTGCCTGCGTAATTTCCTTTACAAATCTTTACAAAGTACCGTCTACCGTATCATTTTAGTCTATCATAGGTTAGTTTTTATGGAAATTCCAGCCAGTTTTGGGAACATTTGCTGTTTAGAAACAGGCATCGCAATTGTAGAAGAGAACTAGAATGGCAACTTTAATAAAATCTAAACAATATAGATGCAGCGTTAGATTGCCTTTCATAAAGTGGATTAAAGACCGAACAAGGGTCACGACTGGATATGAAAAGCACCAGAATAGGTTAATCGGTGAATTTTTGAGGAGGCTTATGTTCAGCAGTGGATATCTTTAATCTGGAATGAAGAAGATGATATTGAAGAGATTTGTAAAACCTTCTTCAGCCTATTTTTGACAACCCTGTTGATTTTGGAAAAAATATTTCAATTGGCTTGAACTTTGTTGCAATATTAGAAATGTTCACGTCTCATGCTCATTATGTGAAATTAATATATTAAATTATGTAGAACATAGATTTATTACTGCCAATGTAAATAAGAACATAATATATTATACCTAATGGACACATCAACGTTATAACTATTTTGCGATAGAGTCAAAAGCTACGGAACGAATTTTCATGCGGTTTTATCCAATAGAATGATTCATAAGGAAGGTCCTAAATCTTCCTTCTGCATACATATTTTCTAACACTAGTGCGAAGCTGGGGTGGGTTAAGTTAGGTTAGCATCTAATGTACAGGGTGTAAGAGATAAATCTCCACAAACTTTAAGGGCTTGCTCAGTAGACGAAACTGAACAACCTTCCACAAGATTTAAGACACAAACGAAAAAAAAATCAGCCTTACCATGCAAACTGTCCAATCAAGTTTATATTATAGTTTTATATGTAGAAGCCGATTTTTTTTTTTAATTTTCGGTGAAATTATCTTGTTGAAGGTTATTCAGCATCGTCTGCTGAGCAAGCTCTTATAGTTTGCGGAAACCTGTCCCTTAGGGTCTAAACAGACGGACCGCATTTCAACTGCAATCCAACCGCTAATTGCAGTTTAAGTGCAGTTCGAATGCAGTTGACACGACTGCAATAGAACTGCAAACCAAACGTGCAGTCCGATTGCAGTCGTGTGAACTGCACACCGACTGCATCCGAACTGCACCATGCGTGGGAGGGCAGAGCGTGCGGGCGGGTGGGTATGGTCCAGTTCGGATGCAGTCGGTGTGCAGTTCACACAACTACACGACCCTTACAAGCTGTATATTCACCGCAGACTGCGGCGCTGACTTGTTCAGAGCTAGAACTGATAGCACAACATGGCTTCAACACAGCCTTAGACTGGCTCACTGCACACACCCTTACCTTAGATACTAGTAAAACCAATTTTATTGCTTACTCAATTGGTGCGGCCTCCCAACCACATACTGCCATAATCTTAAAAGCACACTCCCGTCTTCCAAATACATCATGTAATTGACCACCTTTAGTAAACGTTGATGATATAAAATACCTAGGTGTAATAATAGATGCAAAAAAGTTTAAGAAGCATATTAACATGCTTACGGTTAGAGTAAGAAAACTAATTTACATATTTAGAACCCTCTGGTGTGTTAAAAACTTAAAAATTTTTCGTACTGTTTATTTTGCCCTTTGCTCCTCTATTATCACATACTGTACCTCATGTTGGGGCGGTGCTGACAAGACTATTTTGATGCCATTGGAAGTCGCTCACAGAGCCATTTTAAAGGTTGCAACCTTTCGACATTTTATGTTCCCTACCAATGAATTGCAGTCACTGGGGAGTTCTCAACATACGACAACATTTTATTTTACAAGTAATATTATTACAACACAGGAAAACCCCGTATAAAATCATAACGAAACGTCAAAAAGACCAAATATGCACACTCCCACGAACGTGATCATACTTCTCTAAAAGATTTTTTTATTTTCAAGGCCCAGCTCTCTACAATAAATTGAATAAGCACTGTCCAATAAATGGACTGTCAAATTACAAGTGCAAAAGACCAGTTTACTCATTCTTACAAACTAAAAATTACGACGAAACAGAAAAATTCATAACTGATTGATTTAACTATTTATTTATTTTTCTCCCATTTATTTACTATAAACATATTTGAACAAATAATATACTATTTGACACAATAAATTAAGACTACCATAAAGATGCACATAAAGTCCTACTTACTAACATTCCGGTCATTCAATCTAATCCGCTACAGCTTATGACACGTAACCTGTAGCGGAAATATTAGGTACCTACATACATTCGCACAGCGGACACTTCCTCAAGTTACATGATTTATTTATTTTCAGTTAAATGTGTAGTTTTCTATAATTGTACTGTTAATTAACTACATTTCGTTATATTGTTATTGAGATTTATTTGTATCACATTATAATGTACTAATGCATACTGTGTACGATTTTATTGTTTATTTCCTTGGGGACTGGCACTGTACTCCTTAACACAGGTTATAATATTAGCCTAGCTAGGAGTACAACACCTTACTCACTTTGTAGTAGTCTTTGTACACTTTAATCGATTCTGTAAATTTTCATAATGACTACAATGTTTTTAATGAATAAGGATATTTTATTATATTATATTATCGAACTCGTCTAACACTCCCGCTGCGCTCAAGGGCGGGAGATGTCATTTGTATGATTTTTACCGACCAAAAAAATAACTCGTTTCGTGCTAAACGAGTTATTTTTTTGGTCGGTAATCGGCTTGATCGTTCTTAACCGACTTCGAAAAGGAGGATGTTCTATATGTTTTTGTGTATATTTGGCTGGTCTGAGCCTGATAAGTCGCCTACCTCCATCCAGAACCAAGGGCGGATCCAGCCGGGGGGGGTCATGGGGGCCATGACCCCCCCCCCCTGGGCTAGGTCCAGGACGTAGGTGGACCACTAATTAAAATTGTTAAACGTAATGTTTTTATGTACTTACTTCTTATCTGTATTTCATCTGTATTTATTATTATAAAAATTAAATAATAACCTCGTGTGACTTTTTTTTTTTTTTTTTATTGTAGATAGGTTCGCGCTTGACCGCTATCTCACCTGATGGAAAGCGACGATACGGTCGACGATGGAACGCGCTTACCTAAAAGAAACCTATTCACTCTCGACTTAAAGATTCCCGGGTTGTAGCTATCAGGAAACACAGACTCCGGCAAGGAATTCCACTCCCTAGCCGCACGCACAATGAATGACTTGACCACGACTATGTGACGGGGCTGCTCTCAAGCGGCTCCTGCCCAACCTTGGGGGTTTTGACGGACGCTCTACTCGGGAATCGTTCGGTCCATGGCCCTTTATGGAGTGCCGGTGTGCAGAGGGTCATGGCAATACGAATGGTGCGGGGATACAGTACGGTTTCCCACAAACTGGCGAGCCTCCTCGCTGTGCCACCATGGGATCTGGAGGCAACAGTCCTTGCACACATGCACGATTTGCGCGTGGAGTTGCAGCGCCGGGGCGAAAGTCAGCTGCCGCGACAAGTCGCGGTATGGCGGACAGAGCTCCGACGGAATCTCAAGGTGAAATGGCGTCAGCGACTATCGCAACCCAGTGCTGGGCAAGCTACAATTATGGCGGTAAGTCCGCTCTTTGAGGCGTGGCTGGAAAGATCTCATGGCGTCCTCACCTTCCACGTGACGCAGGTTCTCACCGGAAATGGTAAGTTCGAGAGGTTCCAGCACTGGATTCGTGCGGAAATGACGCCTGGGTGTCGCCACTGTGCGGAACGCCCGGAGGACACGGTGGATCACACAATGGAGGTGTGCCCCGCTTGGGCAGAGCATCGCCGTGCCCTCGTGGGGGCAATCTGCGGTGGCGATCTCTCGCGCCGGGCCTTGGTACAGGCCATGGTCTGAAGCGAGGAGTGGCAGCCTGTCGCTTCCTTCTGCGATGCAGTAATGCTAGCAAAGGAGGAGGCCGACCGCATCAGGCAACGGCCCTCACAGCGTCCCAGCCCCCGCCAGGATTCCGATCCCGATTTCCGGCCACCGTAGACGCGGGCTTGCGGACTGCGAGCAATGGGTAGCTCGCTGTCCGACCGTCCGGTAACTGTCCGGACCGAGCCCAAGTCGTCGACGGCGCGCTCTGTTCCCACTCATTTAGTCATTTTGTCACGTGTCTCTGGGTAAATTGTTATTGATATGTTTTGTGAAGATTTTCTATCTCCAATTAGGTACTTATAATAGATAAGTTAATAAAAATTAGCCACATAACTATTAAAGTTAACGTAGCCCACAAAAATCTGAAATAAATGAATAAGTTATTCATTTATTTCAGATTAGACTTTATTAGACTAGAAATAATTAAAAATACACATGTCATAATAAGTTATTACAGAAATCGATTTATACTTCTATTGGCCTACTGACTTTTATCCTACAGAAAAAAATCCTGGATCGACCCAAACTATACGCTATACACCCCTACTTTTTAATTAGTACACAAAAAAATAGGGTTCTATCTGTACCGGTTACTGACCATATTCTTGTAGTCAAAAGTAGAAAAAACCGAAATCCTAAAATTGACCACGAAAAGGTAAATTCATCATAGAATCAATCAAACATAACAATTGCTAGTAGAAAATACTGCGAGCAGTGTTTTTCCTTAATAATTGTTACTTATTCATTCATTCATCAATAGCCTGCACAATATTTCCATAAATTGAGTGACATTATGGGACATAAACCAACGCTAATAACTTTGCTGTTTATGAATATTATTTAATGAGGTTTTACTTATAAAATAACAAGGGTTTTTCTAATAAGCCCCACTAATTAAAAATTTGTGGTGTATATGCTTCCTCATCTTAAAATATAGTTTTTTTTTAAGCCCGTAACTACTGTCCCATTGCTAAACAAAGGCCTACCCTAAGTCCTCCCAGAAATTCTTCTCCCACGCCGTCTCTAACCAGTCCTCGTGGTACGCGTCTAGATCATCCCACCACCTCTTTCAAGGCCTCGAAAGTATGCCCATTGCGTGGCAACGTCTCAAAATAAAATTTTAATTATTTTATTCCCATTTCGTCCTATTTTGTATTACTTCAATAGCTCATTATTTTTGAATCTGCCAAACTTAGTTCATAACGTGATAAGTTTATTTATTTTAGTTGCTTACTGAGGAGAATTTTACACATAAAACAAAAAACTTAACTCGTCAACCATAAAAACATTGATGCTAGTAGAGCCTCAAAAATGACCAAGAATCCCCAGGTCCATACATAATTTATAAGATGAGTAGAAGAAATATATTGTTCCATTTCAAGCTCACATAACTAATAAATAAAATATGGTTTACATGTATTCAATAGCCATCAATATTGTGTTGTGAATTTAATGGCTAAAAATATAAACCAGGTTCAGAACTTCATGATGAAGAAATTAAAGATTAAAAGTGTTATTTTTCGTAACGAATTGTGCGTCTATTCAGACAGAATAAACATATTTTCTTTCTTTCTTTTTTATACAATTCTTGAAAGTATTATATTTGACATGACATATTGATCGGCACATGTTAATGTCCTCAAATTGCATCCCAAACTCTTGAAAATCTATATTTACCTACCAACAAGAAAGGGGTAAGGAGTGGTATAGAGACAAATCAAATCGACTCGCCCAATTTTACACTGTCAAAGCGTTCGCCCGTTGTCCGTGGACCATAAACTTGGCAGCAGTCCATAAAACTTGCAAAAAAACTAGCGAACAAATAAATGTCCGTCGTCTGTTTTGTCAAATCTGTGCTGTACGTGCGCTCTTTGGAGGCGGAGCAGAGCGCGAACTGATTTTATAGCGCCATAAAACCTCGTGAAACGCGCCCTTAAATCACAACGCTGCGTCGTATTTCATCGTTCTGGTTGTCAATGTTTATTTTATATTATATTTTACAGATCCCTCCTGTATAAATCACGCTCGGATTGATATACATTAAGGTCACGTACTTTTGGCAGAAACGCTTAGTTTGCAGCCCCCGCCGCGCCGATCCGCGATGCGTTGACAAGTGGTCGCCGCGCGCCGCGCGCCGCTGATCTATCGTGGATTGTTTCATGTGCCCGCCATAAGTGGGAAATATTGCGCCCGATGCACTTTCAGAATAACCGATAGAACGAGGAAAATATCGCAACAAATATTTATTTCGCATTTATCAACCGTATCTTTAGTGATAAAATATTATTGTGGACCAAATTGACATCAAGTGGACTCTATACACATTAAGAATCGGAAAATGTTCACTATAATGGGGTTGAGTAGTGGTCAACAGTGAGTACGTCATTTGAAGGGGATGATTGTGAGAAAGACCCTTAATGTGACGTAATCTTGGCAGAGATTGGCCACTTTAGTGAGAGTCGGGAAGCTATTCATTGAATTCCGTCCCCATTCAGGGGCCCGTCACCCGAGTCAGAACTAATCTCGGCAACATTTTTAATTTGTCACTAAGAAAGCCTTGTCTTCGATGTCCTTTATTAAATTAGTTAACAATTTTATAGGAATGTTATTTTAATAAGAAACCTTTGAATAAAATACCTTCAAAATACCACCCGCTTAACCGAGTATTTCGCATTTAAATTAATCGATAAATACTTGAAAAAGTGACTTTGAAAACAAAGGCTATAAACCCAGGGTGTAATACTGCGTATCTACATTATCAGCCTGGGTGCTCGACTCCCACAGTACTAAGAGCAACACTTCCAGATTTATCAGCAATAACTATCTCCTTAATTTAAAACTTTGCTGACGCTGGAGTGGAACAACAATGGGAATAAATAAAGTGAGCTCAGCCTCAAGTCGCCGGCGTTCTTTAGCGTGAGGCGTGGTTACTGCCAGCTGTGGCAGCCGGCTCAAAACAGAAGCAATTTTAAAATCTAATTTTGCAACAAGACAAAACGTAATTTTATATAATATACATAAGAATATAACTTGAATTTTATAATATACGCAAGCATTTATCTTGAATTTTATAACATACGCAACGCAAGCATAACTAGCGGGTACCTTAATATAAAATTACGTTTTGTCTAATATAGGAGATATGAGCTTTGTAGAAGAGCTTTGTAATTTAAAAAAAAAATCCTGGAAGCTTTCTTTTAGTTTTTTTTTAGGCTAGACAGTAGTCTAAATTTCTTTAAAGAAGTATCTTTAAAGAAATCTAGACTTGATTAATATTTGTGTTTATTTTTTTGCAAAATCAGTATTTAATTAGGCTTTACGAAGTCGACTGTGTAATGGAGTTTATATTTTTTTATTGTGCGTGTTGTGCTATTTTTTAGGCATTTGTTAGTCAAAGCTTTCTTTCTGTCAGTAACTTCTTTGATACTGTCTGAACTGTTCTGTACAGTCATCAAGAAACGTAACATAAACACAGCGCCTTCAGTTCGATTCAGTAAACACTCGATAAAGAGCCAGTCGTAATCATGGCAGACAAAACAAAGCGATGAAAAGGATCAGCGATTATCGCTGAGCCTGGCTTGAGACGGAAACTATTGAATAAACAAGCGACGGGCGATCCGTCACCGTGCGCTTCTTGACGCGTCACCTCGTTACCACACCACAGAGGAACACGCCAGAAGGTGAACCAACGAATGGACACAGCTGCACCAAATTGGC
Organism: Mythimna ferrago; assembly: GCA_910589285.2. NCBI lineage: Eukaryota > Metazoa > Arthropoda > Insecta > Lepidoptera > Noctuidae > Mythimna > Mythimna ferrago. Next base: position 9,960,584 of record OU342675.1, on the reverse strand, counting down.
CACAAGATCGGTCACAATTAAATTTTGTTGATATAAACCTATAAACAAATTGGTTGAATGACGCAAAATAACAAGACATAAAAATTTGGTAAACGAAAATGTTCTTTCTAGTCTATTGCCTTCATATTTTAGTGCTAAACATCGTGTCGAACACTAATAAAATGACTGTATTCTGGTTTCACAATTGGACGGCTTCCAACAAAGTATGCCAAGGATAGAAAATTGGATCAACATTAACCAAAAATTGAAGGCGAAACCGTTCCGGCTTGCTACAGTTTAATAAGTGCGTACACACTGTGTCGTTATTAACAACGAGCCACGAGTGAGCAAACGATATTGCGATCGACAAACTCGTTTTCATACCGAAGCGACATTCATTTCATGCGGTTTCATATCGCTGGCTGCGTAGCGCTGTGCCGCGTGTGCAATGGAGACAATTTATACGTGTGACACAACACACGATTAAATGATAGCATTGTCATGACTCTGTTACATTTTAAAATGGGGCGGTGAGGACATATGGGTTAACACAACACTGTTGTATAATCTCATTAAATTCAGAAAGTTAAATCTTGTAGCTCGGATCCGAGTGTATCAAAGTGTCGTCGCTCGCGAAGCTCATTTCTTTTTATGGAGCTGAACTACTGCGTGATGATTGTTTTGCGTCGCGTACTGCGGGCCGCGAGTAATCCACTTAGGATTAGCCATAAACAAGAAGGGCCATTGTCGCGACACGAGCGATCTGTTAGCGTCTAAGTGTAACTGATAAAGGGCGTCGACGGTATTGTTCGCAGCGGTATTAGGCTTTAATCCGGTGTCGCGAGCGCGCCTCGTTAGCTTGATTGTTCGGTGTCGCCGGCAGATGGCCGCCGTAATCCGAGCCGGCACACGCCTGCCCGGCAACCCTCCCCCCACAGCCTTACTCCTCCGCGGAAATATAGCCTCTTTGTGTTTGTTGCATCTGCAGGTAAATTGTGCGCCAAAATTGGGCCGTACGTTACTGTACGTGCCCCGTTTTGAATGCAACCGGTATGAATTTTATTATTCTAGAAAACTTATTGTTATCAGAGCAGCTGATTGCATTGTTTATGCGAGCATATTGCATCTGGTCATTTGGTAAACATGAATGCTAAAATGCTCATGTAAATGCAAAATGGATGACCAGCTTTACTTTTAATTTAAAAAACTGGGTCAATAAAAGATGAATGCGCTCTTATGGTTGTACTATTTCTTACATTGAGTTTGACTACAAAGTTTTGTTTGAGGCTTGTCAATTTGGTCCATACTTGAGCTCCAATAACTTATTCTTATAAACAGTACAAAATCACGTCAAAGTCGTAATTTCAAAGTTGACTTTAAAACAAACATGATTTTTCCCATAAAAGTTAACACGACTTGCGTTTAGCAAGTAAGTAAGTAATAAAGTCGCCAACATCATAATAACTTTTATAATTGAAATTAATCGCTCGCTATTTTATGATGTGAAGAAAGAAAAAGTAATAAGAACCTAGTAAAAAGGGGAAATAATGGTAATGTGTTACTTCCTGCCACCAATAGAAAGTGTACAAGCAATCAGACCGAACTGTGAGTAAACACACAGTACGCAGGGAATGTAGACAGTTCTCTGTACCACGCACTGTTCATAGTCATCCATGCCTTGTGTAAACATAACTGCACCGTTTAATTTACTCTGTCGAAATAACATGTGTACGAGAAGTTTATATGTAATTTGAATACCAATTGATTGTAGTACTTGTGTTTATTATTCACTGTTGTATCTGGAACTCTGGAGACTTTAAGATCTTGGAATTGCGTTATCTGCAAACATTTGTACATATCTAAATATTTACGCTCATTTCCCAAAGGCTTTGTGGAGCAATCATTTTGGCAGGCTTTGGAAAAACTTTTATATTGTTGGGATTAATTCTAAAATGACTAGTAACCAGTAGAGAAAGCAGTTCAAAAAGGTTGAATCGGATCCAGTAAACCAATTTGTTTGAAACACGTAAGGCTTTATCATCATGTCGCAGCATTAGTTATTACACTTTTAGTTATAAGATAATTGTTCTGTCACAATTGTGATACTGACACGGGTTCTCTTCTTGAAGAAAGTAAATTTACTTCAAATTTTCAATCAGTACCATGATATATGTAATGATTTGTTATCAAACTTATGTAATGTTAAGATTTTAAAAAACGTATCTCAAGAGTTTCGTACGGTCCGTATAGTCTAAGCGCGCTCAATCGTCGACCACATCGTCGCTTTCCAACAGGTGAGATAGTGGGCAAGCGCGAGCCTATCAACAATCATAAAAACGGATTAGGACTGTATGTGCTTATTTAATACATTCATTCAATCAATGTGTGAGGGAAACATATTGATGGGACTGTAAGTTTTATTAGATTTGCAAGCCATCACAGTAATATCATTTAGCGAGGTGTCCCGGACGGATAAAAAACGGTCTGCCTGCTTGCCGAAATTCGTAGTAACGGCGGTTCTGAGGCTCTACCTTGAACTCTTAACGCGATTATTAGCTGTTCGATGGTAAAATTAGTTAAATTTCTTGCCTGCCTCAAAATTCGGCCACGGCAATGCCGTCCGTTGATGCTGTCATTAGGTCCTTACGTGAGCAGGCAACAGGGCATGTGACGCAGGACGGAAGGTGGGACATGGTCTGCGGAGAGACGCCGCACAAACACTAAAAATCGGAACCATCCGAGAACCCCCACCTGTGGAGATTATCTTTGCTGCGCCCAACCTGCGTGCGGAGTCTGTTTAGAGTTTTCCAGTTTCGCCATGGCAACTCGTGTCCAGGAGAGAGGTTCTCTGACGAATTAAGAATTATATTTCATTGATAGTACTTACCATCATTTTTTCAATAATCTGTATATTCGAATCAGCAAGTGAGATGCTCTCTACAACAACAGCTAACTTATTTTATCCTGTAAGAAAACCGCGCAATCTCAGGCCATTCCTTTTCTTCATAATCTTTCTTGTTCGTTCAAAACTTTTGTCAGTTTCCAACTTTTTAATTTCATTTGTTTCCATTAACTTTGCTATAAGGCACTAGTGAATTAAACCAAACTACTTGTAAGTAGTACTAGTGTCTATGATTATTACTTTTAATGTGAAGAGAAGTGGTGGCTTAGTAGTAACGAGATCCGTGTCAAAAATCGCAGCGCTTTAGACAGAGCTCCGGCGGGATCTCGTGCTGGTATAGAGACAGCGACTATCACAACCCACCGCTGGGCACGCCACAATCGTGACGATAAGTTCCATCTTTGAGGAGTGTGTATTTTCATCAGTCTGTGTGTTTCCTTGAAAAGGAGACGCGCACTCTGACCTCATCATCCAAGCGTTTCAAACTCAAACGGCTCTAAAATTTCTACAAATTAAAAAGTTTGATTACTTACCTCCACCACAGGTGAGCATTTCGCTGTATACCAAGTGCCAGCAAGTTGTTCACACCGATAATATCATTCTTCTTAATTAATATTGTTTGTTGTTATTACGAATGGCAGTTGTGCTAACCCACTGTGAATATTATGGTGATTGCGTCCTACCTCCGCCAATTGAAACTAGATTGATCATAAACTGAACATTTCTACTACTGTCAATAGCTCTACTGCCATTATCTACGATCTCTATTTTTTTTTCAATGTCTTTATTAATACGTATTTTTTATAATTTTGTTTACAAACGATCTTATTATATTTGTACTCGTAAATCATAATATTAATTTGTTTTATAAATCTTTATGAACATTAAAATTTAAAACACGTCTTTATTAGAATTTAACTTTACAACGGATTGGCTAAAAATAATTAAAAAATATTTGAAAAAGAAAACAACAAAAAAAATAAAAAAAAAATAAAAATCCTAATGGTTTTTTTTTTTATATTAATTGAAAAAATAATAATGTAGTAGGTAATGGATGTCTTTCAAGGAAGAATTTACTGTAATTTTAACGGTAATCTCCCAAAGCAAAAAAGGACATTTTTTCTAAAGAGGTGCGTGTCGGACTTACACACGAAGAGTTCCGTACAAATTCATTTATTATGAAAGAATATGGTACATAATCATGGACCATTAAATTAAGGGTAGTATTTAAACGAGTGACTGTAAATTAAAATTTTAAGTGACAAAAATAATTATTTTGGGTTATAGAAATAATAAGTGAGCGACTGACTGCGAGTGACGAGAAATCAATAGAACAGCGACTTAGAAACTTTAATTTGAGTTACTTAAAATACAAAATGAGAAGCTTCATAATATTTGAGCGACCTAATATTTGTTTGTGTGTCAACGAAAAAAATGGTGAAATAAAATCTGCGAGCAACTTGGTCGTAGCGTTCGCCGGCCGCTGCCGCGGCACCGCTCGCTTCGCTCACTCGGCTCACGCGCGGTATGTCACAGTTCTAACCTAACCTAACCTATTTCACCCAGTTCAAATGATGAATCTACCTGCGACTAGATAATTCTAGTCGCTCACTTATTATTTTAGTCGCTCACATACTAATTTTATCGTTTAACTAGGATTTCAATAACCCACTTTTAGTAAGCTCGTTCTGGATTTTATTGTTAATCAATATTTGTTGTTAGTTTAGTTAATGTGTCGCTTACTCAAATTCATACCGCTCAAGTTATTAAAACAGTATCTCATCATCAGTCGCTAAGTTTTTTTTTAGTCGCTCGTTTTATAATTCCCCTTAAATTAATGGTCAAATCAAATTCAGCCGTACCATTATCTATACAAAATTAGACACTATATTATAACCATTTTTTTCACCTGTCCGGTGTGTGTCCATCTGTGACCACGGTTTTGTATTCGGTGGTTGTATGTAAGCTCTACTTAAATATTTATTTTATTCTGTTTTTAGTATTTGTTGTTATAGCGGCAATATAAATACATCATTTGTGAAAATTTCAACTGTCTAGCAATCACGGTTCATTAGATACAGTCTGGTGACAGACCTCTCAACAAATAAAAAAGACGGACAATAGAGTCTTAGTAATAGAGTCCTGGGTTTTAATCTTTGGATACTGAACCCTAAAAAAACAGTTGCACAAACTAATAGCTCAAATGGCTTGTGATAACATTTCATAAGCGGGACGGTAAAATTACCATAGCTGTTTTAATGCAAAAAGAACACTTAACTTTATTAAAAATAATTTTGTCAGAATTTTAAATAATTTAAATATGATTGGATGGTGAAAAGTTTGGCGTTAATATTAATTAAATTCTATCGAAAAACCGCGACAGCAACAAAACAATAAATATAGTTACCGCTAACAATTTATATACACGACATATATTCATACAAAATCACTTGCAATCAATCTGCCTAGAGCCTAGCCTGAGAGTAGAGCCTTTCCCAACTGTTTTATTTATTTAGGTGGATAATCCAATGACAGCACGCGCCCTTTACGTGTCAGACTTTTACTGATTAAAACCCACTCCTAGTTCCTTCGTTGCCTTTCATACCAAGACTGGGTTTTCCTTTGAGAAGCGAACCCATGGCCCCAGAAAGCTTCGACCCAGCTAGGCTCCTACGCGCTACTCCTACTTGACGCGCGTGTTAGAAATAAACAGGGGAAAACTATATTGATATATGTTTATATCTACCTTTATATCATACTAAAATGTCAAGATGGATAACGGTTATTTACTGTGTATCAGAGTTCCTATGACTGTGGTGTGTAAGGAAAGGGTTTCATGAAGAAAAGCACAGAAAGACAAGACTACGTATTTATTTCAAATAGGCTTGTCAATTATTCGAATAACTAGGTCCTTGGTTCCAAAACTAGGTGAATCATGAGGAAGAACCAGGAAGAAACCTCATGGTAGCTTCAATTATAGTATTTTACAAACACATTTTACAATAGATACCATTAACTATAGTTTGTCACAATAACAATTAGAAACAAAAGTCACAGTATAACAAATACACAGAATCGATACAACCATTAGCAATAATATTAAGATATAACTTACGTGAACTTAGGTAGTCCGTAAAGGTCTAGGGTTGAGCAGCAAGTAAGAGAACTATAATATGAACCAATCATATTTATAGGAAAGACTTGACGTTTTTAAGTGTCAAACCTGTGGGTTGACATTTAAACATAGATATTCTTCTACCTCCTGCAAATCTCAAACTGTCATAAGTGTTTATCAATTTAAACAACTTTTACATTGAAGTAGACATATAAAATCCAAGATAACAAAGAATGTTAATAATTACATAACAATTTATAGAATTATCATCCTTACTTCTTTATACAAGTTTAGCGTTTCATATTCGTAAACACAACAACATTATCTTTGACAGGTACTTCAACTTTACATTCAAGCTTCATGAATGTTACCAAAGTATAAAATACTACTAACAATATACATGAAAAATGAAAATTCATAATTTAATTACGTCTTATACAGAATCTAACACGCGCGTGTGCCGTCGACGACTTGGGCAAGGTCCGGACAGTTACCGGAAGGTCGGACGGCGAGCTACTCATTGCTCATCGTCCGCAAGCCTGCGCCTACGGTGGCCGGAAATCGGGATCAGAATCCTGGTGGCTGGGGCGTTAGGGCCGTTAGGTCGCGCGTGCGCGTGCGCCTACCTCCTTTGCTAGCATTACTGCATCGTAGAAGGAGGCGACCGCCTGCCACTCCTCCTCGTTTCGGACCATGGCCTTTACCAAAGCCCAGCTTCCCAACTGTGTTGGGGTCGACTTCCAGTCTAACCGAGTGGAGCTGGATATCAGTATTTTACATGAAGCGACTGCCTGTCTGACTGTTGATATGTGCGGCGTGACGAGAATGGTTAAAGTGAGGAATGAGAAAATTAGAGGAAGTTTTAGAGAGGCGCCAGTGATTGAAAAGTTGAAAGGGAATCGTTTGTTTTGGTATGGTCATGTGAAGAGGGATGAAATGCATGTTAGGTTAGGCCTTGGGGAGGCCTTGTCCAGCAGTGGACGCTTGTCAGCTGAAATGGATGGATGGATGGAAATGGAAAAGAGTAATGAGTAATACGAGTATACTTACGTGTGGATGGATGGAGAGCGACAGTCCAAAGAAAAAATAGATGGAATGTGTGAGGGATGATATGAAAGAAAAGGGAGTTAGTGATAGTGTGACGGGTGATAGGACAGAATGGAAGAAAAAAGCGTGTTGCGCCGACCCTAAGTAACACGAGACAAGGGCAAGAAGATGATGATGACTGCCTATCTGACCTCTATAACCCAGCAATTGGGTTTGAAACCTTTGGCAAGACTGGAGTTAAATTTCCAGACTTCTATCAATCCGTAATGACTGTTACAAATCTACAAATGGCACGAAGGAATCTTGATATATTAAAGCGATCCTGGTCACCCATCTACAGACCCACCTCGGCAAGCATATAGAGCTATAACCATGAGCTCCTCCAAATTAAATTTATTTATTTCCACAACTATCACACAACGCCGTCTAATCTCCAGCTAAGCAGAACTTGTGTTTTAAGTACTAGACATCTGATAAACATACTTATATATTTCTAAATACATACGTATATAGACAAATTAAATCCAGACTCAGAACAAATAATCGTGCTCATCACACAAACATTTGTCCTGGGTGGAAATCGAGCCCACGACCTCCGGCTTAGCAATCAGGGCCACTAACCACTAGACCAACAGGCCAGTTATTCCAAATACAACTAAATATATCTAATAAACAATTACTGTACTTATACTACCTAATTATTAGCTGACCCCGCAAACGTTGTTCTACGATACCTATAAATTATTAAAAAAATAGGCGATGGGGCAGGGGTGAGTAAAAATAGCCTACGACCTATTCTGAGATCTACATAACATACACAAAAAAAAAATCATAAAAATTTGTCAAGTCGTTTCGGAGGAGTTCGATAAAAAACATTGTGATCAATTCGAGATTTTATACAACATTACAAGTAGTTTTAAACTTGAAACACATGTTTAGTATTTTTATGTAAAGAAGCTTTGTACAAAATTTCATAACTGTATCATAAAAAATCACAAAGTTATGAACTTGTCATGTCTCCTGCTAGTTCACACAAATACATGGTCACCAGGCCATCCGGACGACTGAGGGGTTGTTTTGCTTTGCTCCCATACCCAGCTGTGCGCTGGCACCTAATGCCCGCTATGACCTGCCGTGACTTGTATTGGACCTGCTTAGTGTCGGTGGTCTCCAACTTCTGACCTTTTTTAAATATTATATTTTTAGGAATTTACCATAGTGTCAAAATTATTGGAATCCATTCAGTTAGTGCTGATTCTGATCAAATTATATTCAGGTTTCGCATAATGATATATTTCAAGATTTAGTTGTATTGAGTGTCTCGTTTATGCGAGTTTACATGTTTACGATACTCGAGTACCTAATTCCTATTATGGGGCAAGATTTTTCTTAAAATTAAAGTTACCATCAACATATTTCAATTCATATATTAAATTCAATAACTATAAATAAATCACTCTCGGTGTGCTTATCCCCCTCGATCTATATATTAGATCAAATTTTGGTCGGAATGGAAACCAGATTTTGCCACTACGGCACCTCGAGCAAATTTGATTGAAAAAAATATGGAATACCCATATAACAGATAAGTTATTTATTTATGGTTTCACCCTTTTCACCGTTATCTCGGCTAACCGCCAACTTCGCTTTTTGACTGTATCTGCAACCGAGTAATTTCTTGAATGGCCTGTTTCCTTCGCGTTGCCAGGTGACATTTTTAGATGAAACTAGGTAGGAATAAGGAAGGCATTAGAAGGTCTCCTACAAGGTGGACCGACGACCTGGTGAAGGTTGCGGGAATCCGATGCATGGACGGGACGCACAGGATCGTTTATTGTGGCGAAACTTGGGGGAGGCTTATGTCCAAAAGGGAACGTCCATCGGCTGAAATGATTATGAGGTAGGAATAAGTGGCGCAGCTAGACCCACAGGGAGGACTCCTGTGGGTCTAGCTGCATCAAACATTTTTGATAGTTTTGATATTGTTTTTTTTTTAGTAAATAATCCCTACTAGCATAAAACTGAAGCCCTGAGACAGCTGTATAGAGCCACGATATAATTAACTCCCTAGCAACGCTCGGGAGTTAATTATATAAATCCCTCACTGTCGTTCGGGATTATAATTAGCAACCGTTGTTTCGTTCGAAATTCAACATGCCACCCGCGATTTAAAGACACTGCTTTATCCCCTAGTCACATAATTTACAATCATTTCTGGCTCTCTTTAGCATCAGCAAAGACATTCAACTAACTTGTTGATAAATGACGATCACGTACAAAAAATCGACATGGAAAAAGATCTACCATTACCTGCATACAGCGCAAGAACAACAATATTTTTAGAGTAAACATGGAGTTTCTTGCCGGTTCTTCTCCTTAAGGGCCAAGCGCCCGAAAGTGCCATAAAACAGTGATTTTCTGAAGCCTACTCCTCTGTAACGGCTAGGTCAATTGGTTTGAAAAAAATATATGTTTATTATAGATTCATGAATAATAATATCAACATTTGATTTTTTCGTGCAATTAATATTTACATTTGTCAAAAAAAAAAAATTTGCAATTTCGCAACTTTTCGCAATTTTTACCTACTCCTTCGAAACGGCTTGGACCTTTAGAAACATTTTTACACATAAAAATTGGTGGTTAAATATTCTTCAAAGTGAACATTACATATGTAAATCAATCAATATCTCGCAGAGAAAATGGATTTACAGCGCTTTCCGGGCGCTGCTGGCCGCAAATAAATGCACAGATTTGCGTACTGCCGCCTAGGCGAGTGCGAGAGTTGCGTTCACATAATTTCGGCCAGATGGTTCAAGGAACTATACGCCTTAAGAGACCTATTTGGAACCGTGCACTAGCTTCTGACGTTTTCTAAGTGCCCATATAGGCCTATGTTAAATAAAAAGGTTTGATTTTGAGTGAAAATACTTACAATATTTCATATAGACATCAAATACATCCAATGAATGTATTACAAAAGTTTTGGGAATACATTCATTGTGCATAACTACAGCCAAGGAATGGAATTCTCTGTCAGAATCTGAGTTTACTGATAGTTACAACTGGGGGTATTTAATTCAAGAGTGAATAAGCTACTTCTAGGAAGGCGTGCTCCATCTTCATCGTCGCTTTCCATCAGGTAAGAAAGTGGTCAAGCGCAAAATATCTTACAAATATTCAAATATAGGGAAAAACAAGTATTCTGATTTACACATCAACTCGCTGTTCACCAACAAAGTAAAATATAGATGAAATGAGAGGGCTTTGAGGCCTTGCCAGCGTGGCAGCTACGCCACGCGTCACGCCTCACGCCCGGCTTGATCCGACGTCACAGCGTGGCGTGGGGTTAACACGAGATGCAACCCCGGAATACGCAACTTTGAAACTTGTGTACTTTAGTCCTTTAAACATGAAATTTTAGCCTTTTAGGATAGAGTCGTGTTGTAACATGGCCAGATATGTAAAACGTGGCTAAATTTCAAAAGAGTGTTGTCGTTTTTGACTTTTATGTAAGCAATATTATCTATACATATAAATAAAATTGGAGTGTCTGTTTGTAATATTGAAATAACCTTTTTTTACTACATGCATATTATGAATATATATACGGTACATACACCAAAATAACATTTTTTTAAATTTATGTCTGTCTGTCTGTCTGTCTGTCTGTCTGTCTGTTTGTACCGGCTAATCTCTGAAATGGCAGGACCGATTTTGGCGGGACTTTTTTTGGCAGCTAGCTGATGTAATAAGGAGTAACTTAGGCGACTTTTATTTTATAAAAAATAAGTTCAAAATCCTGTAGTCCACGCGAACGAAGTCGCGGGCACAGCTTGTCTACACTAAGTAGTAGGTAAACTTGGTCCGGAGTAGACCATTTCTTGATATTCCAGGATATAGTCTACCCGTGTACCTGTGTGTTTTATCCGGAGAATAAGTTACTTAGGAATAGTTTTCTACTCCTACGCAGGCGAAGCCGGTGGTAGCAGCTAGTTTTCATAATAAATTTCCTCATGTAAACACTGATTCTTCACGCTGTTTTATATCCAAAACCCTACATGAAAGTATAAGTACCATAGTACACGGTAATAAGCTTCTTACAAGCACGAAAAATAAACAAAAGGCTAAACGTCAACAGATGGATTACCTCTCACTCCTCGCATGTCTCTATCGAAGTGTGAGGAATAAACAATCCTCTCTTTGAACCGCCTGCGAACAATTGTATAGATACACGTATTCCCAGAAACAAGCAATCGTTTACTGATCATATGTAAATTAACTAGAAAATTCTAAAATTACAAAAGAAACATTATTTTTATTGATTCCTATAATTTTACTTTACGAACTTCCGGTATCAAATTTTCCGGCAAATTAATACATGTACCGACATAGTTTATAATTAAAGATTTAAGGTTTCTCGCCTATTTGGTTTATAAACCAATATTTAATTTCAGTGATTTTATTCATAGCTTGACAGTATCTTCAGTTTTATAATTAAATATAATAACTCCAACTTATTAAAACCACACACGTAGGTATATCTATAAGGTCATATTCGGAATCGATATGTCTAATTAATATTTAAGTAATAGGAAGTATTTCTGAAAGTATAGATTCAAATTGTAGTAATCCTGATATGGTTAAGTTAGAACTACACTGCGCACACGTGGAACATACTCCGATTTAGATCATCATCGTCTGATCTTCATTTAGTTTGATCTTAATTTTTTTATGGAGACCGCCGCGAATACGGAATCGAAAGTCCAAAATCAATCGGAATTTCCGGACTTTTGGGATCAGAAGCCTCCGTGATAGTCTACACGAATATAGTTTGTTTTTTTTTTTTTTGTTTGTAGGAGGTAATCTCTGAAAGTATTGGTCCGATTGCTAAAATTTTTTTCGACAGAAAGCTGTTTTATTCCTGAGTGACATAGGCTATATTTCATGTAGCTGATATTAACATGTAGGTACTCAAATCTTGTACCTTCTGTTTATGAAAAGATTGGAGTGCTTTATCATACAGTGTAACCGTAATTACAGGCTGATACGACATTATTATTGAAACTTACGACAAGCCATTTATACTCGTATGTTACAGCGATCAAACAAACATAGACTCGGAACGTGAGTCCACTATGAACCGCGTGACAACGGCCATCGTGAAATATTGCCAGTACCCTTACCATGAGTTCTCTGCATGAGTGTTCTGGGCCTCGATTTCAACTAAACTACTCATCTGTGAGATCATATTGTTTAAACCACGGATTTCCAAACTGTTTTGGGTTAGAAACCCTTTTTTCTAAGTGTCCCCCGCACAAGGACCACAAAAAATAGCCGCCACAAAAAAGCTAGAAGCGGCCACAAAAAAAGCTTGAAGTGGCCACAAAAAAAGCTTGAAGTGGCCACAAAAAAAGTTTGAAGTAGCCACCTTTTTTTGTACACAAAAAAGGCCACCACAAAAAGAAGCTAGAAGCGGTTTTTTTTTGTGGCCCGTGTGGACACTAAATGAACAAATACCTCAGTCTTTATGGTGTACTTATTTAGTGTTTGTAGTTAAATAAAAATAAAGAGTTAAAAAAAATACCTCAGTCCCCCATAGCCAAATTACTTCCTATCTCTAGTTATTTTCCTATTGATACTAAATATTTGACACCATCTTCACCATCACCCAAAGAAGATTGAATGAAGTATAATTGTAATTATTTATCTATATATGTATGTATTTAGAAATATATAAGTAAGTTTATCAGTTGTATAGTACTCATAACACAGGCTCTGCTTAGCTTGGGACTAGACGGCGTTGTGTGTTTGTAGTGGAAAAAAAAATTGAAATAAGTACAGCAGGCGTTTTAGTGTAGGCTCGTCTAATGATGATATTGATGATTATATCAGTCAGTAACCTCGTACCCTATCACAATGAGTGACTAAGTATAATTACCAGAACTTTAAGCCATATTTTATATAAATACCAACCCTCATTAGATGCCCTAGAGCTTGACACAACTGTGATATTAATCACGAAATGAATAATTAATAGAAGCTATCTAAAATAGTATCGATTGTAGAGTTTCGATTATATCGATGTTGCCTAATTAGAGCTGAGAGCGTTAATGACGTGAAACTTATATGTACCTACAAGTAATCCTATTAAATTGTGTTCTCTATTGTTCCCAATATTATTGCGCCCTATATACTGGATTTTATATGAATAAGTCATAATGAGTTGTTAATAAACGGCAGACATTATGTTTGCTGTAAAACAAAAGTTTGTATCACTCAGGAATTTCTCCTTTAAAGGGGGTGCGTTCACAAACATTTCAACTTACATACACAGGATACCCTTTTTTAAGTGGGATCATCAAAAACCGTCTCCCACTCTGGGGAGGAGTGGGAGTGTCAGACTTTTACACAAGATACCTAAACCCGAAACCACTACGAGTACCTGTAGTAAGCCATACAAATATTAGATCCGCCCAGGAATCAAATCTAGGACAAGCAGGAACAGCTAATGGTTCAACCACTGAACCAATCGAGTCGTCTAATTTAAATGTTAATATTGGACGCCGCACTCTAGTGTGTCAGATTTAAACGCTTTTATACTGAAAGCAATAGAGTATATTTGCTTCAATGATAAAACATTTATACAGCTAGATCATAGAAGAGAAATAAGAGAACATAGGTTACTTAGATGTGGCTTACGGAGTAGCAGCAGTCTTAGTCAGTAGGCAGTGTAAAGTTACTCTGTACAGAATTATACATCTGACGGGCGCGCAGTTTGCGGCATTCGGCCACCAGCGCGCTACATTCAGTGAGCACCATTGTTTATTCAGAAAGCTTGTGCAAGCCGTGTCTTAGCAAGCACTCGAGTGTGCCGCTCCGCTGACCGGACGAGTGATGAAAACGGGCGCTCAATGATCCAGTTTAGGCGAACTAGCGCGCCAGTCATTACCATCTCATTACCATACACAAACATTAGTCACACATCGGAAAGGCTTAGAGAGCCCGCTGTGCCAACAAGGCACGGCTCTCCCGGCCACTTCATGCACAATTATTGTACTTAGGTATTGTCTGCACAAACACGCGGGATGTTTGGAGTACAAACGTAACGGAGCACAGAACGAGATTAGCTCTTGTTTATAGTCTTACTTACTCTCCTTGTGAGTCACAGCCTCGCGGGCGCACGGCGGCATGCCAGTGCTCTGCAAACACAATGTTGGTAGCATTAAAAAAACCCTCTGCAACACAAACAGGCTGTGTTTACAGGTAATCAAATTAATTGATTTGTATTATTAAAGCACAATGTTTTCATTATTTTTTTGCGCGTCCTTCCGAACCGTTCTGTATTCTTTTTCTCAGGAAAAATAACATTGTTTTAATTAAGAATAACATTTTTGTTTGTCTATTGGAGTATTGTGGGTGATGACCAAAAACAGTTGCCATGTGCCAATGAGGTAGGTAATTATTCTTTCCTATATCTTTCTCAAGTTCCTGAGAAAGTGGAAGTTCGTGATTCCTTTATTTTTGTTTTCATTCATAATATATACCTACTGCAGAGCATCGGGCATGTTTTTGGAAACTCGGATTAATGGCTTTCAGGCCATCATGAGAAAATGTGCGGGCTCATTGTTGAATCGTGTGCGCGCAAGCTCCAACAGTATCCTAAAAGTAATAGCGGACAGACTAGACGGTCCGTTTCTGAGACGCTGGATTACACTCCACATGTCAAAATGATTGTTGGGTGTAATTTTTATTTCTTGTGTGGTTTACTAACATAGTTCTTAAGTACTTACTAACATAAATATGGATCTGTATCTTTTAGATCAAAAAGGTCTGATATAAAGCCTTATTATTATTATAACATTTCTTATCACAGTATGTAAACAAGAACAATCCGGCTTTTCCCATGTCCCCACATGTTTCATGCCCGCCTCTGACATTGCATAAAGTATAAAAATCAATATAAGTACCAATTTGAGGGGTCGTAATCTGCCAAATCCCTCGTAAATTTGCTTGAGCCGGAGGGCCAGACGGTCTAATTTGGGTGTCATTCGATTTTCACGCGTAAAAATCTATTGCTCTCTAAAAAGCCATGTATAATACTCGTGGCACTAGGAGGTTCGCAATCGAAAGTCCATAGTGGGTAATGTTAAGTACAGTAATAGCACTGTCAAACTATCTGAGCTATCGACACGATATGTCGGAGGTCCAAATTGCTCTGAGTTTGTATAGAATAGAACCTCAATCAAAGTCAACATAAAGTTTCCGTTTGCGTTTTGATATTCAAACTGTAGGAGCACGTAAACTATCAACGAGTAGAATAATTTCACAAATCAAACAGTTTTACAAATCATTGAATATCAGGAGCACAAAACGAATAATTATATTCAGCAGGATGTACAGATAGCGGCAAGTCCGCAACATTGTTCAACACAACAAATTCGTGTTGTTATTAACGGCGCGCCCTAAATAATTCATGATATTATTGAAGTTTTAAAGTACACAATACGAATTTAGGTTATAATTGAAAACGGACCGAGTTCGGCTTATTCTTTGTGAATTTATCACTAGGGCCGAGGTGGCAGAGCTACGACGACGCGTTGTTCAGATAAAGTTTATTTTATGACTTAAGCGAGAACATTAATATTCATTACTGGCGCGAAATGAACTAACTTTATTATTATAATAAAGATCAAAGAATGAGCGCTGCACGGGGCGCGGTTGCGGCCCTCCCGGAGGTTATATTATTATTTTTAACCTCCATATTGCACCTCAATTTGCTGAGCACTCGTAATCTGCGAGCAGCACTTGCTATGTACATGTACTGTACATATTTTTTATTCAACCCTTCTATTCCCAAGCGAGGCGGTACACGAGGTGGATTGTTGTGCCCCCACTGTAACAAAATATAATAAGTGTGTCAAAATGTCACCAAACGGATATTTTTAAATTATGTTTTGCAGTAAACAAGAAAAATACAGAGTATTTTACAGTTATAAAAGTTGTAGCACCAAATTAACGATTGTTGTATTCCAACTGAAGGGTGGCGGAGTTTCATCGCCACGACACTGCTCTGTTTTAATATAATTAAACTTGTAAATTATGAAATAGATCGTTTATCTACCCACAGCTGTAAACTTGAGCAGTTATTTTCACGTAGACTTGAACATCTTGTCTGTAATCATAGATTTTAAAGCTTTTATTTAAATAAGTAGTCATAATACATCCCTATGTTTACTGTCAGACGACTCTAAGAAGCTTTTTATTTTTTTAAATAAATTAATCTCAAAGAAGTACTTTCTCCGTATTTGTTTTTGTAAGTAATCTTAGCAAACACTAACAAACCGGGACACTTGTGAGATTTTCTATCTTATCTCCAACGTTTTGTCTTACAGCGAGAACAAGTTTAAACTTTATGAAAACTAAAAGCTTTACCAGCTGCTACAAAAATATTTTTTTTCGTAAATATGAGTTACCTTTTATACAATGAGTGATGAAATCATAAGCAAAATGAGCCTTATAATATTCCCACTGCTGGGAGTCAGGCCTCCTCTCTAAGTGAGAGAATGAGCCGTAATAACCACGTGGGTCCAGTGTGAGTTTTACAACTTCGCGAAATTTACTTTTACAACTTGACGATATTCTCACAATAATTTCCTTCACCGTTTGGAGAGCAGTGGTGAAGACATAAATTACACAAAGTAAGACACATGCTTGGGTTGAAACCCACGACGTACAATTTGCAAATCGAGGCTGTTACCGCTAGGTTTGGGTTGCGGACGACAAACAATGGCTCGCCGTTCGCTTGTCCGGTAGCGGTCCGAAACGAACCTGAGTCTTCGACGGCGTGTAGTGTTCCACGAACGCTTCAAAGAGATGTCAGCAAAGCCGCAAAGCCCCGATTCCCGCTGGAGCTACGGGGAATGTCTGAAAAGGAAAGCTGATCCTAGAACACAAAGGGCAACTGAAAGATATAGATGTGCTTTTTGAGCGGGAGAAGTTATTAGATGATTTCCGCGCTCCACTTCTGTTCCATCATACTGAAAATTAATTCAATGTTCAAGGTAATTCTCAAACACTAGTATGGAATACATAATTTATAACCTAGGTTATTTTAGTTAGGAAGTTTCGAAGTAGCAGCCCACGTACAGACGGCGTCTAATTTATGATATTTCAATAAATAAATTGACAGACAGTTAACTTATTTATGTGAAACTAGCTTTTGCCCGCGGCTTCGCTCGCGTTAAATTCGAGGTAGCACGGTTCCCCTTTCTGTGGGGGGTTAGTGAACTCCCCTTAGCGAACTCCACTAGGGGTGAAGTAACCTACGACAAACTTATTATTTGCAGTTGGTACAGTAATCGGGTCTAGGGATCGAACCGCAAAATTAAGTTTGTTTTTTATTGTAATACTTTTCCGGAATAAAAAGTACCCAGTGTGGTGCCCAGGATATTAAAGAATAACCAAGTTTCATCGTAATCAGTAGTTTTTGCGTGATGCCTGAACAAACAGACAGACAGACAGACAAAAATTTTTTTAATCACATTTTTGGGTGCGGTGTTGGTCTAATAACACCCCCCTGCCATTTATTTTTTTGATATTTCCAATGTACAGAATTTTCACTTCTACAGATTTATTATTATGTAGGTATAGATAAATTATATTACTTACTCATTTTCGACTAAAGTGGCGGTTATACGACATAATATTAGTTTTAATTGCGAAACACGAATCATGTGTCTAGTATTTTTATGTAAAGAATCTATGTACAAAATTTCATAAAACTGTATTATGAAAATTCACAAAGTTATAAACTTGTTACGTTAGCTGGTTGTTAATATGGTTATATGGTATGGTTGATAATACGTAGTCTGCATAGTCAACGGGTCATCCAGGCGACTGAGGGGTTGTTATGCTCCCGCAACCAGCTGTGCGCTGGCTCCTAATGCCCGCTATGACCTGCTGTGACCTGCGTTGTACTTAGTGTCGGTGATGTCCTACCTAGGACCTTTTTTAAATATTTTTAGAAAAAAAAAAAAACATGGTGTAAAAATTATAAGACCGATTCCAATAATTTTTACACCACCCTTTTTCAGTTACTGATTCTGAACAAACTATGTTCAGGTTTCGGATATACTAAAAATAATGTTGTATACTTAAAGCAAATATTCTCTGTAGCAAAATGTCCAAATTAAACCATTTCTTTGAATGACCTGACTTCTTTAAGAAACTCGTAGCGCCTTGGAATGTCTGCGTGACTTCCCGTTAAAGTCTTCGTGTCATTTCTAGATCTGCAATTCTTCATGCGCCATATCTAAACGAGCATCGTAACGACACGCTGGTAATCTCGCAGTGTTACCAGAACGCCAAACTCTACCCAAACGAAAATAGACTCTAACTTCAGGAAGACAAGTGTCCTTTTTGTGAAAGAAGTCAACATAAAAGCATGAAATGAGTAATACCCTTTGAATAATAACTGCATTTAAAAGTTTTAAATCATTTTTTCACAGCTACACTTTTCGGGAATGGAATGAGTGATTGCAAATATATATGTGTGTGTTCATTTAAAGCAGACAAAGGCTTTTGAAACTTGTACACTAGCTGCAGGTTGCTTTACGTGTACATAGCAAAGCTTTTTCTAAAAACCAGAGAAAGATCTTTCAGTTCAAAGTTTTCATAGCTTTTGTTTAGCAAAGGTTAGGTAGGTAGGTATATAGTATTTTGCGTGAAGAATACGAAACATTAAACGTCAAAGGAAGCTTTAGATCCCCTTCAATTAAAGGAAAACATGCTAGAATGACCCTTATAAGCCAAAGCTCCGAAAAAAATCCTGCCCGCTGTAACAGAGGGGTGAAATCAGCGTCGAAGTATTTACGAGAACTTCCCCACCAATATTGTAGGTGTAATTTATAATTGCAATTTCAGAGCTTCATCTATTAACTGAAATGGAAGAGACCCCTACTACAATATCAATTTAATTGTTATTGAAGACCTCGGGCATTGCTATTGTTTCTTCATTTCAAATTTAAAACTGATAAACATCAAAGCGTGGCTTCAATTAGCTTCAAGTAATTTCGAACCGACACTTCCAGTTAATCAAGTTCGGGAAGTTCAAGTGAGGAGTGTTTGATAAAATCAATGTTGAACAAACGAAAACCCATTAAGTTAGAGACGCGACTAGTAGCTATCATCATAAAATTACGCAACCTACACAGCGGCGGTGAGACAGTGTGAATTATGCTCACTTAGTTACTGTTCTGCGCTTAATTTCACATAATCCATCTGAGTGTCGCGTAACCCACATAATTGCGGTGTGGAATTTTGCTATGCGTCGGTCGGATTTGTGGGAGAGCAGGCGGAGAGCCGCGATCGCGCGGGCGAGCGCGCGGAGCGGAGCGGGCCTGGAACAGCGCCTGATCCCGCATCAAGTTGCGAATAATTGAGTGGCACCCTCACCCGGCACCACTCTAAGTGTTACACTTAATTAGACCACGTGAGAAGTGCTTAACGCCACTCACTCCCGCCGTGTACACATTGTTGCATTAAGCGTAAACAATCAACGGTAATTACATTACGTTTGTTCAACATATGTCGCTGTCGCTACATGATACGCGTTATTATTCAGCGTTTGTTTTCTTCATAAAACGCTGAGAGGTGCTTTTATCGTGTTTCATTGTGCGCCGGGAGGGAGTTGTATAAGTTTATTTCCACTTGAACCGTTTTAACGACGCTGTTAGATCAACATTGATGTGGCTATTAGCTGGAAGGGTGACCAATTACGTTCCGCCTCATCTTTTGTGTGCACGAGATACAGGTTAAGTCAGCAGTCGCATCTGACACGCACTTTGGCATTAGTGGCCACGGTGGAGGCTTTCAACTCGGTGATATGTTTGACTCGGCGGGCGAAAGTCGGAAAAACTCGGGCGGTAAATAGTCCCGACTTTCCGACCCCTAATCTTTTTCCTTGTATACGTACATGAGAATGAATCGGCCATTACTTAGGTCGGGTAAGTTTTGTGTAAGCTGTTAATTTGATAACTACTCAGAGGGTCAGTTAGTGTGTTAGTTCATATTACATTATTTTCGCTGACGCATGGCGGTTCCTCATCGTGTTAAACTTGGGTAGCGGTTTGTTCATAGTTTTTGTTATAATGATGACTAAGCGATAACTTTAGTGTCAGTTAAACGTATTTATTTATTAAACATTAATCAACTTGGACTTTGAAAGAGTTTCTTTGGTTGGACAGGTCTATTTTAATAATACCTAAAGTAGGTGTATATTATAGTTAAAATCATTTAGTTTTTCGATAAACAGACTACACACACAACCTCAAATTATTGAAATATTCAATAAGCTTATCTTTAAAAAAGTAAAAGTTTTGTTCGTCAATACGGCGGAGTACCTTGTTCAAGTGTATTCCGATCCCGATGTAATTCTATCGGCGGGAAGACCCTCGCCACCGGCCGGCGCGACGGCTTCACCTTCAGGATTAGGGAATTTATTCCTTAACTTATGTTGGTACATACCTACAGCCAACATATCGCCTCAAACTTCAACGAGACAGTGCCCATCCTACGACATTTTTATGACATATTATGGAAACAATAGGAACGTATATCCTAGTATATTAGAAACTTTAGCAATTGTACGTGAACCCCTTATGTTTCGCTGGAGCTATTTCAACACAAAGTTTCGACTTTTACGATAATGTCAGCCATTGCCATTCAAACGCGCTAAAACTTTATCAATGTGTGTGAAAGGATAAGCGTTTGGCTCGTATCTTATACATACGTAGAGACGTAGAGCATAATGCTATAGCACATACATTCTGAGAGCTTAATAAGAATAGACGCTTTATATCTCACTAACATTATAAAGGCGAAAGTTTGTGAATGTGTTTGTTACTTCTTTATGCTCGAACGGCTGAACAGATTGAGGTGAAATTCGGCACACAGGTAGTCCGTTTTCTGGAATAGCGAATAAGATACTTTTTATTTTGGGAGTATGTTCCTTTCGGATAATCTTCTTCTTTGACCCGGGCGAAGACGCTATAATTAACTAACATACGACATTATTTTTAGTTTATGTGAAACCTGAATATACATAGTTTGTTCAGAATCAGTAACTAAATGGATTTCAATGGTTTTTACACCATGGTATATTTTTTTTCCAAAACTATTTAAAAAGTTCAGAAGTTGGATACCACCAAGTACAACACAGGTCGCGGCAGGACATAGCGGGCAAACAGCTGGGTGCGAGTGCAAAACAACCCCTCAGTCACCGGGGTGGCCCGGTGACTATGTATTTTTGCTGATATAACAAGTTTATAACTTTGTGATTTTTCATGATACAGTTATGACATTTTGTACATTTTGTTCTTTACATAAAAATACTAGACACGTGTTTCGGGTTCCGCATATACTAAAATTAATGTAGTAGTAAGTACGAAGTTACGTGTAGTTGGTTGGGTTCTGCATAGTTCCGTTGTCCCAATCTTAGTATTCAGTGGTTGCAATGCAAGTCGATAATGCAGCCATTCTGATTTCCCGTGAGAACAATAAGTTTTCTGGAAATGTTGCACAATAGTACATGTCCGTTTGTGCTGGAGCAGTACGCGCTGTGGATCTAGTACACGACGAACTAAGTAACATAGACACAGAGGAATATCAATCAGTTAAATAGAAAGTAATTTTAATTTCAAATCAACTGCAAAAATTGGTTAGAAGTAGTATTTTTTTTTAGTTTAGTTAAATTTACTTTAAAATGATAAAGATCTACTCAAAAACCTGTAAAGTTGGTAGGTTTTTTTATTGTGATTTCGTTTTTTTTACAGAATACCTACAATGCTATAAAAAAACCGTAGAAAAATCTGCAAGGTATACAGAATAGTCAGTAAAAATAATTAGACAAACATAACATACTCGTACAAAATCCACACAAATGTCAACCCTTATTTTAATGTGATTATTTCCCCAAAGTACGAACCTTTGTTAAGGTATTATTATCACTGGTTCTGTTATCAGAACCTCGCAGGTCCCTGGTGAGAGCCTACTAGTTGGGAACACGACCGGGTCACTAAACTGTCGTCTTCTCAGCAGTGCCGTAACTTAGTCTTTTCTACGCCCGGTGCTAGTTTCTGTAAATGCGCCCCTAAAAAAAAGTCCGAGCTGAGTAAGTGTAATCCGCCGGACGCAGGTCTTCATCGAACATGAATATTTCGGAAGATTTCCAAATTCGAAATAAGTAATTTCGAATTTGGCGTGTCATTGTGCGGATTGCCCAGAGATGTTGAAGCATAATAATTTTTATTTCAGCCGATAGACGTCTACTGTTGGACATAGGCCTCCCCCAAGTGTCACCACAATGAACGATCCTGTACGTCCCGCATCCATCGAATTAGCGCAACCTTCACCAGGTCATCGGTCCACCTTGTAGGAGGAATTCCAACGCTGCGTTTTCCGGTACGCGGTCGCCACTCCAGAACCTTTCGGCCCCAACGGCCATGTTTTCTGCGAGTATTGTGCCCTACCCATTGCCACTTCAGTTTGGCATAAGAATTTTTTATAATGAATTTTATTCGAAATAATTCGAATAACGTTTACAAAAAATTAACAAAGCCAGTAACAGTAAAATTTTTTCATATACAATAATGTAATTGTATGTGAAAGCTTGTTACTGTTACTGGCTTTGTTAATTTTTTGTGCCTTTAAGCCTAAAAAGATATTAAAACTAAAATATTATAAGGTGAAACTAATAATAACGCGGAACTCCGCCTTGTCCTCGTGGGGCCGACGGACGGTGACGACCTGAATGTCCGGCCCTGGTTTAGGTCATGGTACAGAGTGAGATAGAATTAGAAATAGGAACCTCCTTCTGATTAAATAAATTATACAAAACTTGGCCTTGGTTTGTAAATTCGTTATCGAGTATATTCTAGTGCTTACTCTGCTTGTTTTGTTTTTGCCTGTTTTTAGAATTCCGTATCTCAAAAGGAAAAGAACGGAACCCTCATAGGTTAATTTTATCGTTCGTCTATCTGTCAAGACCCTTTATCTCAAGAATGCGTAGAGGTATCGAGTTGAAATTAAAACCATATATTCAAGTCTCCAGTTTCTTCAAGCTGTGAAATCAAACTTCTAAGTCAACGAATAAAAAAGATACGGCCGTTTATGTCGAAAAAAAACGTATATTTTGATACTCTCAAAGATCCAAATTAATCGGATACTTTCCGTTGACCCAGAACCCTGAAATTTGACACAAAGCAAGGTCTTATAGCACAGATATAGGAATAAATCTGAAAATAGTAAATTTGTTGTTATCTACATCACAAAAAAAAATGCAATTCGAAAAAATCTTCGAGACTCCATTCGGGAATTGTAGTTTGCACGGAACCCTCAGTGCACGAGTCCGACTCGCACTTGCCCAGTTTTTTTTCTCGTAACCGGTTTCCTTTATTGACCTCTGTTTTACGTTTTGTTTCACAATTGTACAAAAAACCTACGTTAGCAACTAAGCGGTAAACTGGCATGTGCACTGTAAATATAGTCTTTCCCCGTAATTAGCATGTACCTACATATATTAGAACAGTACCTATGCTTTATTTGTATATATGTGCCGTGGGTGAACCTAAATAAATAAATTCCTGCACCCCATGCCTGGGCACCACCGGCACCTATTTACGGCACTGGTTCTCTGTGAATAGAACGGTAGCCACTAGCCACTCACGGCAGTTTGTTTTAACTTTCTATTGCTCATTTTCAACTATTTGTAAGTGCTTGTTTTGCCGTTTCTCACGACTTTTACAGGTCAATACACATAGCCTGCTACAATTGTCAAGTTCATTATGTTTTGATTTTCTCAAAGTGTTATGTTTTTATCAGGAAGAGATCATCTTTTGTATGTAAATTAGTGCACAGTCAAAAGGTTTAGGTAAGTATTTAATTTGTACGCAACGCCAACTATTAACTACAGGTCACTGAACTCGCTCAGCTGACGTTTTCTTAAAGAATTTAATTTCGTACATGCGTAAATTAATACGAGTTTTGAAAAATAAGTACTTTATTTTTTAATTTTATCTTTACAAATCGATAGTGTTTCATGTACCGGATCGGCCCTCCTCGGGATTAAAACGATTAAAATTTAACGGTGTATAGAAATATCAACATACAGCCGTAACTATTGGAACTAGGAGTGTGAAATTTTGCACAAGGTGTTCTTTTATGATATGAACACTAAGAAAAGATTTTCCAAAATTCACCCCCTAAGGGAAAGAAAGGGATTGAATCCATTCGTATAGAGAAACCTAATTTCACGCGAGCGAAGCCACTGGTAGAAACTAGTTTATATACAATTAAGTATATAGGTTCATTCTGTATTATTCATCTCTTTTACCTACTTTATGTTTTTTTGATGTTCTGTTGTGTCTGTGTAGAATAAATATTTTACATTCTATTCTAAGTTTAGGTGACAAAAAGAACTCTTCGGCATTTATTTTATTTTAGACCTGGAACTAAAATAAAAATATGAAATAAAGCAGCCTCAACTGCTGACGGTTTTGGCCCAGCATTTTTTGACAATGAATAAAAGATTTTGTAAATAAAAATAGGCTTTATTTAAATATCATCGTTAAAATACGAACCTTAGTTTTACTCATTTGAATAGTACAAAATTAGATTGTTGACGCAAGTTAGTCGAGCGGTGAGTGAAACACAAAATTGATGCCCAGAAATCGCGAGACAGACCCACGGCAGACCACGATGGGGATGGCGGTACGACTTAAGATATTAGAACTAAGAAATTATCAAGAAGTGGTCTAGAACTGGGAACAATGAAAGGATCGATAAACGGAAGCCTTTACCCAGAAGTGGGATAGAACAGGCTAAATATTCCAATAAATTAGTGCACTTCACAAATAACGACTGCATTACTGCGTGCCATTAGGTTCCGATCTCAGTCAAACATTAGTTTATTATCTTAAATATATATTTTATTATTATTTATTGAAATATATTCTGTACGTAGGGTTTGGCAGGAACGCTAACAAAAAGCCAGCAATGAAGAAACCTGTCGTCTATCTCACATTAAAGGCTTTTTTTTTTTCGGTGGGAAAAATCATCTTATGACAACCCCCGCTCTTGGGCGGAGCGGGAGAGGGGCCCAGCCGGGTCGAAGCCTACTGGGGCCAGGGTAATCCGAAAGGGCGCTGGAGCCCCGGTATGAAGGCTTGAAGGAACGGGATGGGTTTTTTAGTCAGTAAGAGTCTGACACTATCTCCCGCTCCGCCCAAGAGCGGGGGTTGTCATTAGATGATTTTTTCCCACTATAAAAAAAAGCTGTCTCATTGAATATACAGAAACTGTGCAGTCATCATCCGTTCACTGGGAATATCTGAAAGTGCTCTATATTGTCATCGAAGGTAGGTAGGTACATTTAACACGTGCTAGAAACCACGGTAATAACCTTTATTGGCATTGAGTTTAATTAGTACTTATGTAAAAATAATTTGTATTTAGCTAAGCTAACCTATTATTAAATATTTAATAACTAGCTCAGCTGCTTTACCCGAACAAATGTAGAAAATATAGGAGAACACGGTGGAGGGGTGCCCCGCTTGGGGGAGGGCCGCTGTGTCCTCGTGGAAGGGGCAGCCTGTCGCTCCGGGCCCTGGTTTAACCCATTTCCCGGAACGAGAGGGAATGGGAGGCGGTCACCTCATTCTGCGAAGCAGTAATTCTAGCGAAGGAGACGGATGCACGCGTGAGGGAACGGACATCCTCACACCCCTGCCGTTGTGACCCTGACTCCAAGAACCAACTACGATAGGCGGGCTCTCAGATGACGAGCAATGAGTAGGTCGCCGTCCGTCGGCCGTCCTATAACCGTTCGGACTAGGCCCAAGTCGTCGACGACGGCGCGTATTTTTTTAATTTACATTTCAACCAGCTCATTATTGGGCCGAGAATTTACCATCTCCTTTATTTATCTCCCAGATCATTATAATAATTTCGTCATTATTTATGTACGTATTAGAGTATAACATCATTATTAATACCCTCCATTATTATTGCATAAATTGATTTAGTCAATTACGTCTTGGAAATAAGCAGATATCTATTGCTGATTGGCGCAAAATCAGATATAGAAGGTAAAATAATCGTCTTTGCAAGGTTAGTACCCGTATTTCTACTCATTATTTTTAAAATTCTTCAGGATTTCTTACTATTTTTTTTAGGTTGCCAGTAGCCTAAATTAATAGCAGGATATAAAATAAAGATTTAGAAAATACAGACCAAATACCCCAAAACCCTGAATATGATTAATTAAAAACTACTCATCATCATAATTTCAACCGAAAGACGTCCACTGTTGGACATAGGCCTCACCCAAGTGTCGCCACGACGGTCCTGTGCGTCTCTGTCTCTCTCACCAGGTCATCGGATCACATTGTGGGTGGCCTTCCTACGCTACGTGTTTCGGCACAGAAAGAAGAAGAAAGAAGAAAACATGTTTATTCTGCCCTTGAGACACACAAATAATTACAAAAAAGAAAAACAAAAATTAGTTGCCTTATCGTCAAGTGTGGACCAGGCCTAACTGACTTGAACCATAGACAACTTGGTTGTCTAGGTTGTCTATTGAAACAAGCATAATAATAAGCACAGCGACCATCTGTTCTACGAGAATGTGCGCTTATCAATTTTTCGGCGGATATCTTCATTCCTGAAGCGATTACGCAAGGAAACGCCCGCGCCGAGCGTAACCTTTTCCATACTCAACGATTGTGTTTAGGACGGTACCTATATATGCAATTGGAATTAAGTTTATTTCTTCTATCAAAAAAACATACATTCAGCCGAACATAGAACCTCCTCTTTTTCGAAGTCGGTTAAAAATCACAAACGAAACTAGTAAATCAGAAATCACTTTTCAAAAATAACTTTGTTCCTAATTCTATTATTAGGAACACAGATATTAGAGTGATCATTAAAACCATACTATAGTATCTATAGGTACTGTTACTGTAGTATGGTTTTAAAGGTCACTTTAAACAAGCTCTTGGCTCCGAAGACAAAGTACTGGACTTAAAGCTGCTTAGGTACAAAACGTGACGTCACCAAAAGCTTGAAGAATTTGAGTTTGCAATACCTACCTATTTATTTTGAAGAAATTGTACTTATTGTTATTTTTTGATGGATCAAAAAGGTCATGAATCATGATGTGTGAGATTGACCAAAATAGTTTTGTTTTTTTTTGCAATTAAGAGGACTACAACTACTACTGCCCGGTCACACTCGGACAGCACACAAAAGAGCATATCATGTATGTCATGTTTTTTTGTACGCGTTATAAGCATTATCTACTCTATCTACACTATAACATTGAGGTAAAGATTGTTTTTGTTTGTATGAGGTAATCTCTGAAAATAATGGCCTGATTACTAAAATTATTTCACCAATAGAAAGCTGATTTATTCCTAAGTGACATTAGTTATATTTTGTATACGTGGGCGAAGCCGTGGGCAAAAGCAGAACAATATAATAAAACAACAATAACCACAACAATAATATAATGCTTTCATACGAGGGATGCCTTTTAAATTTTATCGTTTGAAGAAAAAAACACAACTAGAACCTTAAAGCATTTTATTGTTTTTCAAAGTATTCACCTCGAAGTTTTATACATTTTTCCATTCGCTTGAACCAGTTATTAAAACACTTATTCCACTCCAAAGTCGGTATGTCCAAAATTTAGAACTTTAAAGCGTCGACTGTTTCTTCACTGGACTGAAACCTTTGCCCACGAATGTTTTCTTAATTTTAGGAAATGTTAAGAAATCGTTAGGGCTAAGGTCAGGACTGTATGGGGAATGGTCAAGAATTTCTACGTTGTCCAGCTTCAAATATGATGGATGGATGGTGTGGGGATACCGCACGGCCCGCGAAGCGGCCTCTTTGCTGGCCTGCCATCATGGGATCTGGAGGCAACAGTCGTTGCACACATACACGATTTGCGCGTGGAGATGCAACGCCGGGGCGAAAGCTCGCTGCCGCGACAGGTTGCGGCATGGCGGACAGAGTTCCGGCGGGATCTCGTGGTGAAATGGCGTCAGCAATTATCGCAACCCAGTGCTGGGCACGGCACAATTATGGCGGTAAGTCCCCTCTTTGAGGCGTGACTGGAAAGACCTCACAGCGTCCTTACCTTCCGCATGACGCAGGTTCTCACCGAACATGGCAAGTTCGGGAGGTTCCTGCACCGGATTCATGCGGAAGCGACGCCCGGGTATCGCCACTGTGCGGAACGCCCGGAGGACATGGTGGAGTATAATACAGTAAAGGTGTGCCCTACTTGGGTAGAGCATCGCCGTGCCCTCGTGAGGGCGATCGGCAGCGGCGATCTCTCGCGCCGGGCGAGCAATGGGTAGCTCGCTGTCCGACCGTCCAGTAACTATCCGAACCGAGCCCAAGTCGTCGACGGCGCGCACTGTTCCCGCGCGCCTCAAGGAGTTGTCAACAGCAGCAGGGACTCAGCCGGGTCGAAGCCTACTGGGACCAGGGTTATCCGAAAGGGAAGCTCGGTCCCGATACAGGAAGGAACAGGTGTGGGTTTTTAGTCAGTAAAAGTATGACATTATCTCATTGGATGTCATTAGATGATTTTCCTACCGAAAAAAAAGGACGCCGTGATGTCTTTTTATCCTGAAGAATAACATATTATCTAAGCGCACGGAAGTGTGCAAGCCAAGTTCCAGCAACAGGCCGCGCACATGCGCAGTCGAAACGGTTCGTGCACCACGAACCGTTTCGACCCACTTTTGACCCCCCTGTAGCTCAGTGCCTATTGCAAGTACAAAGACAAAATTGTATCAACGTAATTATATACTAGTACTAAAGCAGTATGCTAAATTTCATAGATATAGCTTCAGTAGATCCTGAAATATGACCCTGTGAATATAGCTAATTTTGGCACTGACTGACTCACTGACCGGTAATCAAAACCTTTAGGCCACTTCCAATTGTCCTAGCGTTATGAAATTTGGCACACAGGTCGTGTGTTATATGTAGATTAACAAAAAATTAAGAAATTTAAAAAAATAAAGGTCAAGCGTGAGTTGGCTCAATCTAATATCGAATTTTTAATAAAAATATTTATAAACCAGTGATATGAGAATACGAAGAGGAGGGGGGGGAGGAAAGGGGGAGGGGGTATAAAATATGGCTAAAGGATTATTTGATTTTGCTGATTGGTTACTTGTTTGTGTCTGTCTCAATCGGTGTTTTACTCTAATTACGATAATTTGTGTTTTTTACAAGAAATGTAAAAGTAAAATAAATTTTCTTGAAAAAAAGCATTGAAATCCCACCAAAAACATAACAGTTAAAAAGGGGGCCAAGTTCCTATCAGCTAATTGTTCGCCTAAAAAAGGGTTGAAAGCCAAACCAATGCCAAGTTTAGATGCACTTTAAAATCGATCATAATCATCTTCATCAAAAGCCTGATCCACTGGTAAACATTTGCCATTCCCAAGACTCGCCACTGCACCCAGTCCTCCGCTTTCCGCATCCAGCCACTACCCGTCACCGTATTCACGTCAACGGTCCATCGGGCCGAAATTCACTTTACCATACACCCAACTTAAAATATGTTATAGTTATGAAAATACGCAGGTACTTGGATAAAAATATCTAAAATTATAATAAGTACTTCTAAATTTGAACTTGGTAGGTTAAATAAATTTAATTATACAGTTAATCAAGTGTTACGTACAGCACGAAAACCTGCCAAGTTCAAATTTAGAAATATATAAAAAGTGCATCTAAACTTGGCATTGGATTGGATTTCAAACCTTTTTTAGGCGAATAATTAGCCGATAGGAACTTGGCCCCCTTTTTAACAGGTAGACATGTTTTTGGTGGGATATATTTTTCTGATCCTGTTTACTTGCCGTGTATCACATAATTTTGCTCATTATAAAACTCGCGATTAGCTCCTGTAGTCCTCTTAATTTCTTTACATCAATGTGTATATTTTTCGCATCGTTGTCTAAAGTATACTAATGTACTAATAATTATTATTATGAAGAATAGATATTTTTATTTTTGTTTGTAAAGAATTAACTCAAAAACTACTAAACGATTTAAAAAAATCTTTCATGCTGACATAGGCATATATTTTCTACGATCACGCTAGCGAAACCGCTAGCATCAGCTAGTTATAAATAGATAAAAGATACATAAAGTACACGGCACATTATGAAGTTGAAATTCCCCACAAAACACTTGTTAAAAAAACGACCAAAGTGTTTTGCGGTTAAAAGTCCAAGTTATTCTGCTGAAGTCTATTACTCTTGTCTTTACAGAGAAAAATCTGGCTTGTGGTCTTAGAAAATTAATGGATGTCTGGCTAAAAGCTATTCACACAACTTGTGAAACTTATTTAGGCCGTTAAGTCCGACCGAAATATGAATTCCAAAAAAAGATCAAATAGTACACATTTATCCATTAAGGATTTACCTAATGAGTAGGTACCTGCTTAAATCCTACGTAATCATAAAACCTCCTCAAGCCCTGTCTAAATTAAAACAAAGGTCATGGCCATATGAAAGATTAGAGGTCATTGAGTTGTCTTTGTTCAAAGACACAAAGATACAAATTCTACCTAGTATAACATTAAACTTGTAGTTTTATAAAGTTTGTGGGACATCGAACGCCAGCCGTAACTAAATAAATTCCTGAAAGGGGCCGGGGCTCCAGCCAGGGCCCCCGGGCCCAACTCGTTAATTACACATAAAATGCACAAACTGCTTGTTTACACCGTGACATTTATCGAGCACTGAACGGGACTTTTATTGACACATTCACTTGGGTATTAGGGTTGCCCAAACGTTTAGTAAAAGGTACGGAGAGCTTTTATTTTAATCCTACTTGAACCTACCTACTAAAATAATTGTGTGCCTGTATATTTAAATGTCTGTGTTAATCCAATGCGTAGACTGTGTTTTGTGTAATCATTATTATATTGAACGATTTTTACTGGTGGAAGTGTGGCAAGATAAATAAAAGAACGTTGCCTAATATATTCACGTGTATACACATGCATAAGAGAAACTTTAGATAGATAGATAAAAAAATTATTCGTTGCAACACAAAATGCACACAAAAGCATAACTAAATTATAAAGAGCCAGCACCTACACCGATACAAACAACATGACACACACACTTTAGTGAGATAGCGGTCAAGCGCGAACCATCAACAATAAAAAAAAAAGAAGAACTTTACTGTTGCCAGTTTGAACTACGCAACATAGTCAATCAAGCCTCAACGACTGAACACATTTGTATACAATTACATACAGGTAGATCATGTCCAAACACGCCGTCTGATAAGGACCAATCTAAGTGGACCGCACATATATATGAATTCCACTTCCACGTGCACTGTCAGCAAAATTTACGGGGCCGGCCCGGGTCGAAACCGGTCAGTGTTGCAGGATGTTTGAAACAGCGTTACCATGGCCCAGGAACGCAAAGTTGAAAAAAACTCTCCACTTCTCGCACTATCCAAAGCGGAATAACTTAGGTATTTGATGATTTCCTATTTTAAAAAGGTAGACCATGTCCTGAATTATGACCAAGGATAGTACGTGCCTGTAGGATAATATTCAATTTTATCGCTGGCGAAACCGCTAGCAAAGCTTGTAAATTATAATATCAGACTAGAGAAGTCAAGCCTTTATTGAAAAATCTTTAATATTTAGCGGAGAAAAACTAAGTCAACTAAAATACAATTTAAGTAATCGTTTTAACTTATAAAGGTTTTATAAAAAGTAAAATTTTAGTTTTAAGTTTTATGTAGCTAGACAGATAAATATTTGGCCAGCTGTTGGCTATTGTGCGTAGTGAGAATTATTTCAAAGGTCACCGAAATAATTTTTAGCAGTAGGCAATCTTGTTTAGGTTGGGCGGAGAACACAATACATAACGAGAGCTGGAAAAATACAAGGGAAGTATTTGTCTTGCCGTGGGCTAAAGTATTAGATACCTGCAGTAGGTCAAGACCAACCCTTTATTTTGGTATAGATTTAGGTAAACAGGTTTATGATTGATTTTATAAATCTTTATATCATTTATTCATTTCATCAACAAATTTTAAATTTTTGGTGAAAAGTTTAATATTGAACAATGTGTAACACGGCAATATTGAAAAACCACAATTAAAAAAAACAAAAAACAAACTTAAAATCAATTTATACAAGGTGTCGTTTTGAAGCTGCAAAATATTTCAGGAGGTAATTATGTTAGTGATTCTCGACCCGAATCAATAATAAAATAAGTATGTAATTTTTTTTTTTTTTATAGCCGCGCTTTTTTTCACACACAAACACGGAACAATAAAGGGCGTTTTCACACACACTAACTCGCAACGATAGTTTCATAAATATTGTATCATCCAATCATCATCCCGCACGCCACACCCTAGCCACGCCCCCGCGGCCATCGATCAATCGATTTAGTTTAGTGTATTTAAAAAATTAAATAACAAGTATTACTGATTATTGACCAGGTATCGTTTTTTTATATGATTATTTATGAGTTTTATTACAACCTCCTGAAATATTGTGCAGTTTTAAAACTGCACCTTGTATAGACATGACAGTGTAATTGTTAAAAAAGTAAATAAAGTAACATTCCACATAGTAAAAATTAAAAAAAAAAAAACGAAATGTCAATAATAATAAACCATCAACCATCTGTTCTGCGAATAATGTGCCCTGTACCCCTAGCCAAGTTGCTAATCTGCAATAGTTAACGCTTGTAGAAAGCTTCAAATGTACGGGAATGACGTCGTCTTAACGCTCCGTCACGTGGTCAGAACAAAAGAATTGGCGGCAAGGTCAACTCGAAGCGTTCGGCGCAAGCGAAACGGTTGTAACTTGGCTAGGGGGGCTGCTCACTTTGGGCTATATCGATAACCATGGCAGTGACGACATAAGGCTTAATCAATAACGTGGTCGCTCACAATGGGCTTCAGCAGAAGAATTTAAAGTCACCCAAAGAGCAATGTGTTGGAGTTTCCTTGCGTGGTCGGAATGAAGATATCCGCAGAAGAACCAAGGTTACCGATATAGTCCGAAGAATCGCCAAACTTAAGTGGCAGTGGCAAGGCACATAACTCGTAGAACCGATAACCGTTGGAGCGGAAAGGTTCTTTAGTGGCAACCTCGTGCCGGAAGACGAAGCGAAGCGTTGGAAGGCCTCATGGGATCGTTCAATATGGCGACATTTGGAGTATGCTTATGTCCAATATTGGACATCTGTCTGTCATGATGACGATATCTAATGATGAAAGGGCTATCTACATATTAATGACTATTTTCCGAAAATAGCCGTTGCTCTTGTTTTCTTGTGCGTTCAGATCAGAAATCGGAGATATTTATAGAAAAACTCGACATTATTTTAATTAATTTACTAATAACTAAAGTCAACAGTCGATTTCCGAGCCAGCCCTATCAATAGTACCAGATTTCACAACTACTCAGAGCGTGTTTGTGTTAAATGTTAGTACTCGCACTAAGTATTTGTGTCTGTATGTATTACCAACGAGTAATGATCGTTACTACTGATATACACACGACTAGCCTTGCCCCGTGGCTTCGCGCTCGTGGCGTTTCCCATTGGAACCTTAAATTTTTTAATACTAGGTAAGGGTGTAGCTTAAAGTTTTCACAGTCAGTTCCTACACACATTCGCCTAGATATTACTTACTAAAACAAACTTTTAAAACATTTTTCCTCTTTACAGAATTTATTTAAAAAAATCCTAGCGTTCCATCTTTGCTTCACACTTTCAGTTTTTCTCCTATTTTTTAAAATTATTCTCTTCTTTTTTCGGCAAAGGATAATTAAAGCATACACGAACTATTACGAACATTTTTAACAATCTAAGTATTTTAATTATTTACTACCGTTCTCAAGTGTACCTACTCTTACTAACGAACAGAACTTTATAATAATTATTTACTTTTTTTAAATTAGTTCTCCAGCACACATAATGTAATAATAAACAATAATTATTATTTATTTCAACTTAAGGCTTAAATTAAGGTTTAAAATAATTAGGTCATTTTTAAATCCTATAACTTCTGAACTAGGTGTGTGTCTCTGTGGCTTAGGAGTCAGTGCAAAAAGTGATCACCTCCTTCCTCCTTCGAAGGAGATGGCTACACATGAGGGAGCGGGAAATCTTTAAGCCCCAGTAACTGGGTCCTGAGGATGTCCCGCTGGGGCTCAGACTTCGCCGCTCCAGCAGACGCCCTGGGGCGTATAAGGAGACACAAGGCAATTCCCAGCCACCGTAAGCGCGGGCTTGCAGACGGCTCGCAATGGGTAGCTTGTCGTATAAATAAATAAACGGAAATATAATAATAAAATTTGTGCATTAAAGCGCCAAGTCTCAATTTTACAATTACACGATTACAACCATTTAAAATTAATTAATTTATCCAGCCAGCATTGCGATGTTGGCTAACAATAACTTTGAGTATTTAAACAAGAGCCGACTCCACAAAATACATCAACAACTCTGCGAGACTATCTTTAATTTGCAAGTAAATAAACAGGTAATCGATACAGGACTGTTTACAGTGATCCAGAACAAAATTTTCCGACGAGGAATAGACGCTCAAAAATATCTTACAAAATCGCTTGTAATTTAAAATTATTTTCTTTGCGTAATTAATAAAATCAACAAAAGGTTAAGTTTACACAAATAATTCATATTCAAAATACATACTTTATTTCACATAAGCACTGATAAAACTTCAGAAGTTTGTGCACGATTCCCATTGGTCGCTTCCTACGGAATAGAACCGGCTACAGATTCCACGGTTACTTAGGTACTATACAGGGTTATTTGTAAAACACTGGCAACCCCTCAGGACTATGTTACTAACATCATAAACAACAACTTTTTTTCTACAACTTTTATAAATTTATCCTATTTTAGTTCATCAGATGTTCATACAAAAATAAAAATATTTAAATTGAACGTTCTAAATATTACGAAGTCTATGCGAACCAAGCGATAGTACAATAAAGGAGGATAGCTGAACATGAACTTGACCTATTTACGGGCGACCCTCACTATTTGGTCGGTCACCTTGCGCTTGCGTCGCTTCATACGTGTTCTTGTAGCGAAATTCGGTAGTGCGGACGTAATTATCTTTACATGATGGTATATCAATATTCTAATGTCGAATACACGGAAATGGTGCGAATGCTTGCTAGGTGTAATGACAATGTTTCGGAAGCCTGCTTACTATTATTACGAGAACAGTGTGCGGTAGCCGTGAATAGA
Source organism: Mythimna ferrago (assembly GCA_910589285.2). Classification (NCBI taxonomy): domain Eukaryota; kingdom Metazoa; phylum Arthropoda; class Insecta; order Lepidoptera; family Noctuidae; genus Mythimna; species Mythimna ferrago. The sequence goes on along the minus strand of OU342675.1, from coordinate 9,925,183 downwards.
TACAGCAAAATACAGACTTAAAATCTATTAGAGAGTACAACGAAATCTTGAAGGTATGTTTTTGGTAAATGGGTTATGTTTTGTAAAAAGTCATTGAACAAAAGTTGTTGTTTATGATAATTATTAGTAATACAGTCCTGCAAGGTTGTTAGTGTTTTACAATTAACCCTGTAAAAAAAAATATCAAGTTTTACATTTCTATATTACAATATTAATTAGGTATGAGAAGGTAGTGTAGCCCAGTCAACATATTGTACCTAATAAGTGAAATGATGAAAAGTGGATCGAACGAAATAGAAAATTTTAATAATGTGAGTTTGCGGCTGTAGTGTTCTCACATTCACATTATATTATTAAAAGAAGTCTATATAAAAACAAACCTATTAATTAAAGGCATGATTGTCTATAAAGAATAAATCACTAATGAGTATAGGGTACTGTAAAAACATTGCAAAAATAAGTTAGAAAAAGAGATGAAATAAATACAGTCCATAAGTTTTTATTTACTTAGCACTAATTAACTCTTTGAATGCCGTAATTAGAGACACAATAGAAAGACAATTGCTTATGTCGAACTGTGTAACTTAAGACATTCAAAAGGTACCTTTCGAATAGCGTAATTAAAAACATAGTCTAAATATAATGAGAGAGCGAACGCCGGCGTTTGCTTGGGGTTTAACGAAACCAAGTAACAAATGAGTATAATAGAAAACAGTTGCAAAGTGACGCCAGTCACTGAGAATTTTGAAAGGGAATCGTTTGTGTTTGTACGTTCATGTAAAGAGGAGGGATGAAACACTTGTTACTGAAAGAGTTACGAGTATACATATGGACGGATGAAGAGGGAAAGGGAAGCCAAGGTAAAGACGTGTATGGATTGTGTGAGGAGTGTTGTAAGCATAAAGGACTCCCTTTTTGTTTACAGCACTTCTCACACAATAGTGCGTGACGGGTGACAGGGCCAAATAGAAGAAAAAAACGTGATGCGCTGACCTCGAGTAACACAGGCAAAAGCAGGAAGACGAGATGGTGACATATCTACTTAGCGCTAACTAGACCAACAAGACGATGGAAACCTCGAAAGGCTAATCGTAACTGGTAAAGTAGATGGAAAAAGGCCTCGCGGGCGCAGCCCAATACGTTGGTCTGACCAGATCCGCGCCGCTCTTGACTCCACAGTATACGAGGCCCTTCACACCGCCAGAGACAGGAATAAATGGAAAAACACCATAAAAATTAAAGTGATGAAGCAGGGAAGTCACGACCCTTCAGCATTGAGAAATACGACGCAAAGAGGAGGGAGACCAACATCATAGTAACATCAAAGAGACGTCAACTTAAAAGACGGGTCCGTTAGTGCCCTAGAACACAAAGGGCCACTGAAGGAACAAAAGTAGGTTTTTAATCATTTATAGCGACATCTTTGGCGCCGCCTGCTTAGCCCAAAATCATCTATCAGGCAGTTGCCCACCAGACCGGTATGTGGGACTTTACTATCTGTCTACTATACCTCCAAACATTAAAAGCCCAATACTTCTTCTCGCTTCACCCTGAACGGAAGAAGTTACTTGATAATTACCCACCTCCAAAAAAAGAGCAACTTGAAATTCGGGGTGCACACAAGACGCGTAGTTGTTGTAGCCAAAAATCTTCAAATCAAACACATTAACAGGTTTCACAGTTAAAATAAAAATGTAGTTATGTTTCTTCGTGATACAAACGGCTCGTATCTGCAGTCGTTGCATCGTTGGCTGCCCGGCCAAACAGCTCTCAACTAACTGCGAATGAAATAATACCGATACCGTAATGCCCCAACCAACTCTTTATATTATATTCTAAAATGTCCAACTAAAACTCCATACACAAAAGATTTATTGATTCAATATTCAAAGTTCCGTGGATTTGAACCAGTACTAATGACGACGAGAATTTTTGATTGTTGAAAAGTTGACACGCCCATTCAAATAATATACAGCGATAGGGAAGTCCTTTTTAACCCATGTCCCCTCATCCCCTTGCCACCATGAAATGAATGGTATTACGTATGACTATTGTCCGCCCTTAATACAATATGGTAATTCTAATTATGCTGTTTCGGAGCCTCTCTCAACAGCACTCAAATCAGTGTGCTTCAATAAAAGCAGGATTAACGCCGTATTCCGAACAACAGCCTGAACAAGCGTGATGATTACCGCAACTTCGTGAAGGCCTACATTCGGAGCGGACACTAAACGTCGGGCTAATTCCACGATACAGCGCGCTAGCAAGCCTAAATTCCAAACTATGACGAGTGCTATTTATTGAAGCGAACATTTACCAACTAATGAAACGTCTGTGAACAACACAAGTCCTTTAAAACATTATTGACCCCATATAATGTACCGCCAACTTGAGAAAAATATACTTCAAGAAAGACCCTACTTTTATTTTATTTACAAGTCCTCTTAATTATTCTATCGTTACGAACAAGAGCTTTTGTTTACCAGAATCTATTTCGGCCTCAGGTAATTTGAACAAGCTACAATAAAATTAGCAAGGGAAATAACGAACGCTCTCGACTACTATATCGTTATGGGCAGGTTATAGAAAGTTAGAATTTTAAAAAGCCGCTTAAGAACCCTCCCCGATCGTATAGTGCCCACTTTATGTTTTTCGTACTTGGTAAGTGGTTTAATTAAAATGTTTAAACGTTCGCCAAACAGTACAAAACATTACGAAGGAACCCCGTATAAAAACGATTAAAAAACAGAAAGTTTTTCTAATTATTTCGTTTTTATTTTATTGTACATGAAGCAAAACAGCGTTCCAACTTAGCAATTAACTACTGAACTTTGAAAACAAGCTTAATTTATTGTTACATGAACGTTTAACTTATACGATATCATGCAATGTCGGGGCAATTGCAAAGCGAAAATTGAAATGTCCTTACTTCTGTGGCATTCAAAGAATGTTTTTTAAACTAAAAGTCTGAACAAGACCGACAGATTTTTTAAAAAAAAAGTAAAATCTAACATGTGGATAATAAAACTTGAAAAAGTGTCAAGCCTCCAAAAAATAACCTGCCCACCAGACAATTATTGTGGAATGATAAGCATCATTTCGTTCTCTCATACCCACCATCTACGAGTACCTACACAAACAAATTTAATTTACAGACGACCTAAAAGCCTAGATGAGAATGTGTTATGTAATTAGTAAATTAACCTCATTTTATCTGCCATCCATTTTGTTTCGTTACAATACCAGTAAACAGTCTACAATTTAACGTTACTTACTGAAAGTGTGTGTATTTGGTATGTACCTTGTTCGTAATCAATGGAAGTGGGTCGCGATTAAAAGGCACTCAATCCGATGCCCATGTGCGAAGTGTATCGACGCCAATGCCACCGCCACTTCTACTCGACATAAACCAGATGCCCCACACCACATTCAATGCAACTTTTTGTTAAATTTGTTTTAGTATCGACCGATTTTACACGTCTCTGCTACGGTGAATATCTTTACGAGTTTTTATTTAACTTTAATATTAATTTAGGTTAAATCTTGCAAGTGAACTTTAAAACGCTCGAATGCTCGAATTTATTACACGGATTTCTCTTATTCATCGTTTAGTCAGTAAGAGTCTGACACTATCTCCCGCTCCGCCCAAGAGCGGGGATTGTCATTGGATGATTTTTCCCACCATAAAAAAAAAACTATCAAAGAACTAATTGTAAAACTATTAATGAAGGCAGACGACTAGCAATTAATGTCCCAAAATTCAAATTATTTTGTTAAAGAACTACTTTTTTTCTAATTTTAATCCCAAATTTTATTTGAAGCAATATCTAGAAGTATTATTTTGATCATTTTTATTGAATTTTTCTTATTAGTCAGTTCGCATGTTATAATTTTAATATAATTATCCCAGTAAGAAAAGGAAACCTGTTATTAGCCTTAGATTACTGTGGAGCACATATTCGGTAACTTACTTTGTATAAAGCTGTTTGTTATCTAAATTAAAAAAAATGTTGCCTAGGCGTGTCTCTCGGTTAGGACCGATTGAACTGTAGTTTTGCAAACATTTGGATGGCTATGCTTTGGTAAGTCGTGTCTTAGATAAGCATATTCCCGCCATTTTGGATTTAAAATTACCTCTCATTCTAAATCCAATATGGCGAACTCTTGAAGATGACAGACTAATTATTATTATTGTGTATCAATTAAATGGGTGGTGAGAGAAGAATACAAATGAAAAAAACTACATTACAATAAATGCAATATGGCAATGGTTAAATGTTAAAAGATTGTTTAAAAATATATACTTATGTTGTCTTATTTTTCCACAGTTCTACTTCGGTTATGATAGGATATTTAACTTGGAGTAACAAAAATGACTACAATGCTTGAAACTACATGAAGCTGAAATCTTATGCTGTCTTTAAAGAATACCTAAAATCAAGGTTTTGAAAATAGTCTGTACCTTTGAAATAAATTTGTACAATCGTTCTTTTGATTTACTTTACAATTAATTTTAGTTAAGCTGTATAAGCACTTTAATCAGATATTTAAACCTGCTTTTCCTTACGTTTTCATTTCGTTTGTAAGTTAGTTTCATTAGTGAAGGGTAAGGATCAAAGCCTTCCTAAATTTTAAACTATCTACTGATACAAATGTCAGGTTCAGTCAGCGTGATTGGCACATTATTAAAATTAAATCTCAGAATCCATAGGACTTATTGTGAAATGTTAACAAAAAGAACCGACTCACTTAAAATTTAGAGGTTTTAGACATAACGAAACTTCTAGAATAATATTTGCTGATAAAGCATTAGTAATCAGTTTAGATTTAGATAGTGATGGAGATTTCAGTTAATTGATTAAAAGAAAACGATCTAGTCTAAACAATATTTTTACATAGGTACTGGGACTGTTACTATAATATGAAGTGTCCATGAAATTGTTGCGCATTTTTCTCCATAGAGATCTAGACTTTGGAATGTGCAATCAGTATATTTTTTTTTAACTGACCGACTTCTTGAAAATTTAAAAGTATTATAATTATAATAATGCTTTGATTCTAAATCCTTGATTCATGAACAAATGAATTAATTTCTTTGACGTCAGACACTAAAAAGATCCTTACAGTGTAAAAATAGCTAATTATTTTGTGGTAGTACCAATATCCCTTCGCATGAAAAAAAAATACAATTGGAAATCTCATTTAACCTCTTCAATCCAGTTCTCAGTACTATGTCACGTATAAATTCAAGAAACTGGACAGGTAAACCACCAAAAAAGAGATCTCCATAATTTACACCTTTGTTCTTATCCCAGTGTACTCGCCAAGGAAAAATGCCCTAAGTATAAAATCATGAAATACGCCTGTATGAGCCAGTCCCGGGTATCTTACATATTCTAGCATGGATTGTGTTCGTAATTTTAGTGACAGCTGTCAATTCATTACGGCAGGATTATCGCGTGACTCCGACATACGTCATGTTGGAAACGTAAAGGTAGCACGGCTCCATCGCGCGTCCACTTTCATAAATGTCAGGCGAACTTAGTTACAGTTAAATGTACAGTAATACTGTTCTATTATAGAGAGGTAATTGCCTTTTCATAAGACTAGAAAAAGTACTTGAACATTTAATTATTTGAATTGTTCTGTAAAGTTTAACATTCTAATTACATACGTGCTTCGTTTTTACAAGCTTTTATTTAAGTTGCAATGTTTGTTTTTTTTTTTTTAAGTTCGTTAAAGTTTATTTTAATATACAAGAAAGATTTGTATCTTTGTATGTTTGGTTTTTGGTTTGTAATGAACTCAAAAACTGCTGGCTCGATTTTTAAATTATTTCACCAATAGTGCACTGCTAATTTATTACTAAGTGAGATTGGCTATTGTTTTCTACTTTCACGCAGGTGACGTTGTTTGCTAAAACTAGTTTTAAGCCTCACATAACCTTTGTAATGGTTTGACCTTTTTTTTTTTTTTTGATGACCTCCCCCGCTCTTGGGCGGAGCGGTAGATAGTGTCAGACTCTTACTGGCTAAAAGACCCACCCCGTTCCTAGCCTTCATACCGGGGCTCGAGCACCCTTTCGGATAACCCTGGCCCCAGAATGGTTTGACCCTGGTGTCTAGCGAGTCTATCTATCTTTATACAGTCACTATTTTAAATTTCATACTTAGGACCAATTTATAGGAATACTGAACAATTTCTAAATAATGTTTTTTCATAAATATTTGTACTCCATTAGTCTGCCAGCAGACTATGCAATAGATATGGTATTCGTTTTTAGGGTTCTGTCTCCAAAGTAATTGACTTCGACCAAAGTAATTGAAGTAGGTGACTCTGGGTACATTGAATTTGCCGGTAGTCATGCACCATAATAAACTTATTATGGTTGTTCATTACGGGAGTTATGCTCTTGGGTACCATGGTGGTTAACTGTTGGAAGATATTTATGTTTGTAACTGATCGGTTTAATTTAGGGTTTTCGGCCAAATATGGCTAATGGATTTAAAAACTGAAAGGTATAGGTACCTATATTTTTTTGTAGGTGGGTAAATCAACCAATGACATCTCCGCGCCCTTGGACGGAGCGGGAGATAGTGTCAGACTTTTACTAACAAAAACTCACTCTTGTTCTTTCGTTTCCATTCGTACCAGGGCCGAATCTTCCTTTCAGAAACAGATCTTAGGCTCCAGTAAGCTTCGACCTTGTTGGGCCCCTACGGTTTGCTGACAACTCCTCCCGGCGCGCGTGGAACAATACGCGCCGTCGACGTCTTGGGCCCGTTCCGGACAGTTACCGGACTGCCGGACGGTGAGCTACCTATTGCTGGCCGTCCGCAAGCCCGCGCCTGTGGTGGCCGGAGATCAGGATCAGAATCCCTGCGGAACCTCGGTAACAATGCTTTACTATGGTACCTTGGAGCTGGTCTGATGATAGATTTGAATAGTGGCCACTAGAACTACTGAGCGCAACTAGATAAACCCCATTATGTTCAAGATCTTTGGAGTCGTCTTCATAAGTACCTAGATACTGTCAAGACGGTTTCAAAGAGCTTAACTTTAAGAATTTTATCATCGCGTGATAAAAAAATTGTTATGAAAAAAATTATTCATAGAAAGCTTACAAAAGAATTATAAAAGGCGACGATATTTATTTTGCTATTAAGAAAATAAATTATACTTATGTATGTAGGTACTATAGATAGTAGCAGATTTTCAGCTCTAACTAAAAAGAAGTAATTACAAATACAAAACCAGGTTATAAAGCATAGAACGATCCAGAACAAAGAACTACAAGGGACGCCTGGGGTGTTTTTGTAAAAATAAAAAAAAGTATTACCTCGATACGGAGCGTCGTATAATAAAAGATGCAAACCGACGACGTTTGCGCGCCGTTTTTTTGATAACACATATTGAAACCATACATTACTTCGACTCTTCGGTATTACCGGAACACCTGATACCAAGACTGCTTGTTAGTATTCAACGTATCGCATTCATTCTTTTACTATCGTACGCTTTATAGATGATTAAAAACAAACTGTGGTTTACGCAAACGCTATATCTCATTTCCTCGCCCGAGATCACCATAAATATACATAAGCATGTGCAGTAAAAAATGTTTCATCGCTGCAAATTATAATTACCTAACGAGTGTTTGACGCCATCGTAAAATTTGCATTCGCATTTTTAATTAATTAAAGTAAAGTAATAATTTTCATGAATAAATTATGCACTTTAGTGTCTACTCAAAGCAAAGTACCACAACTGGTGAATTTCTAGCAAACATCACATGTAGTACTACTTAGTCATATAAATATGCGACACAATAAATCATAAGATATTCTCCACAGTGGGCTATATTTTACACCCGTTTATAGGAGCTTTTTACGACATTATAACTTTCATGCAATAAAGTATTCTGAAAAAATAAACGAAATACCTACTGCATCACACGATTTGTGATGGTGGCGTCGAAAGTGAAACTATTTGAACAAAATAAATTAACTTTGATTCTATAGTGGGTTTTTAAATATATGATAGTTGTTGTTGTGTGAATGTCATGTGTAAATTGTGAACGCGGGTAACCTACCGTGTTTCAGAGTGCCTACTATGAGTTTGTTTTCCATTAACGCGATCGACACGTTTATGACATTCGGCGATCCGATTGGCCCACTCCAAGCTCTTAACCAATCGGAGAGCCAGATGCGGTAAACATTTCGATCGAGTTAACATAATAACAACTCTCTCGACATCCTAACGGGCACCTAAAGGACACAGATGGGTTTTAGACAGTAAAAGAGCGAGAAGGCTTGTCAAAGGCCCTTTCTCTCTACCTTAGTGTGGGAGAAGTAATTGGATGATTATCTACCTCAAAAAAAAAACCCATGATACAGGATTCCTAGTGCTGGGGCAATATTTCGAAATTAGTTCTGGCGTTATTAAAAAGTAATAAATGGCCAGTCTGATGTAGCGTCTCATATAGGAGCTATTGCCTGCCCCTCAGTAATTGGCCGAGGAAGCTTGGAGCGGACTCTTCAAATGTTTCAGTGATGACGCAATTGTTAATTATTTAATTATACACTTGACATGTGCTATTACTAAAGTTATTACTGTGTGCAGCTATTAAGCTCCGCGTTTTATTACCACTAGTCTTTCTCAACATTGTCAAATGCTACAAGTATATTTTCAGTAATAGGATCGTAGAGTCTAACGAAAGTTTGTATGTGTGTCTGATTGTTACTCCTTTAATCAAAGAGCAGTGCACGCTGCGAGTGCGAGTTGTTTTTACGTTAACGTTTTTTTTTTTTATAACTTTTTTTTTATTATGTGAATGTCAGAACACTGTAGACTACGCGGATTCATGGGCTACAATTTTCATTATAAAAGCATAATGAAAATTCGGGAATCGGATCAGGCTGCATTGTTCTCTCATATCTATTTATTAGTGTAATATTGAAATATTGTAAAAACATTTTTTTTTTTAAAGAGTAACCATGGAGTTACTTGCCTGTTCTTCTCGATAGGAAACAAGCAATTGGAACTGTGCGCTAGATTTTGACGTTTTATAGGTGCCCATGTAGGCCTATGTGAAATAAATAATTTTGAGTTTACGTTTGATTTTGACCGCGATCGAAACGTTTACCGCGTTTGGCTCCCTGATTAACTCTCTCAACTAACTCTTACTAGGCACTGTAAATGTTTTTTTTACACGGATAGACCATGTACTGGAATTTATAGAACATAGGATTACATTTATAGTACTTTATCCCAGGAGTGTGTTCCCTTGACATTTTCTATTTTGACGCGGCCAAATCCGCCGGCACAAACTAATGTATAAAAACGATTGCTATTTTTACTCACAGATAAAAAAGAAACAGACAGACGAAAATAGCGTATTACTGTCAAATCAGTGTGAAAACAAATGTAGACAACATACAGGTTGCATACAGGTGACTAAAAATACTTCGCAGACACATGTAGGTAGATATTATAATCAATTAGAAATGACAGCTCTCAAATGTCACCCTATATTCCAATCTGCCTTTTTATTCAAATTGGTAAATCATCAAATGATTTTTCCCGCTCTAGGTGGAGCGAGAAGGAGTGTCAGACTTTTACTGACTAAAACCTACCGTGTTCCTTCATTTGCCCTCGGCGTTCCAGGATCGTGGTAACAATCCCGAACCTGTCAACGTGACGGGTGGCGAACTACCTATTGCTCGCTGTCTGAAAACCCGCGCCAAATAACCGAATAAGGAACATCATCGTCTTACGTGCAAGTCTAGTAATCAGACAAATATGCTACAATCTTCGCTATATTCCACTCTGCGTGTCAGTATCTTTTAAGACTAGCGATATTCCCAAAAACCAAAAAAAATAACGCCAATATAAACCAAAGTAAAAAGTCAAACTGTAGCGAACTGCGCATTATTCACTAAATTGGCTTCGTTTTCATTATCTTCCGTCCAGAGCCCACAATAACGATCGCAATTATTCATAAACCAGCTCGAGCATTCTATCGATACTTATTCAATTCGATATTTGCTCAGCAGCTAGTCGAGGAACATCGTTACATTTACTGAAGCGTACTATTGCCTCCAATTGTTCTGAATAGTGGCTAGACCGGCCGGAGAGGGGCTGTCCTGTGCCTACTTCAAATAATGTACACTCAGCCCCACTGTACCGGGGGCTTATCTAAAATGAAAATCTCTAGTCATGAACACGACGAATTTAAGCTTTTCAATGCAATGTTTGTAAAATAATGATTGAACAATTTAACTTCCAAATAAATACAATCAGAAGCTGTTATCTAAAAAATAAATAAGTCGGTTTGACATAATATTTTCCATACAAAAGCTATCGAATCGACATTATTATTTCTAAGTTAAAAATATCTGGCTATTGAAAAATCAATTGTAAGTCTCATTATTAATGAGTCCATGACAACCAAGAAAACTAATTGATTCTTTTAACAACATCATTATATTGTTTTATCACTCTTCGTTATTTATTATCTGACTGAATTTTCTATAGGCATCGAAAAAGTACTCGTAGGTCAGCCCTCATTAAAAATATGTCTACGTTTACTTTGTGTATTTATAAGAGTCCCTTTTGATGTATTTGGATCAAAAACTGAACCGCAGTTTACCTGTACTGGGCTTTCCTGAGTACTTAGAGTGCGGCGACTGGTTCGTGCACTATCTCCGCCCGCCGGCCCCGCCTGTCTGCTGACACCACACTTAGCACCATTTCCGTCTTCACAAGAGAGCACTAGCCCGCTGAATGCGTGCCTAAGATAACTAAATATAACGTGCGGATAACATGTTCTTTTGTGTACGCAAATATGACGTCACCCTAATAAAATGGCGGCCCGTAAAAGTCTTCGTTATTCAAAGTCACTCGCCATCGACATCCGAATATTCTTTAGAGTATTCTTGAGGTTCACGTCTACGGAAATTGTGGATATTTTTTTTTTTAGAAATTGAAGGCATTGTGTGAAGTAAAATAAGGTAAATATAGATTGCAAATACCTAGGCTCAGATCTGAATGTGAGGCACGGCCATTAATAGGCTTTGTTCTCTTCAATTAAATACCAAACTATCACCACAAAACGTTGATCTGCAAATACAGGCTGTAATCAGTTATTCAGAATTTAATACTATGCCGCCCCGAAATTTCAATGTTCGACAGTTGACTGTGACCAACTGAGGAAAGTAAATCATTTCAAATGAGCGCAAGACATTGGGAAAGTGATCGCTTCGAATTTTTATTAGCCGTCAGTACTCGGCGGTCGTCTCCTTGCTAAATTGTTGTGCTAATATTGGCATGTGCCGTTACTGTTTGCTCGTTGTCTTTATTCACCAATTTACTTACATTTGAGCTCGCCCCGCGGGTCGTAAAGTAATATTATCCACCGTTGGGCGAGGGCAATAGTGCCTCTTTTACGGGCCGCGAGCGAGCGTCACATGGGAAATTATTTGACGTGGCGTTTAATGGATTTTTGCCTTCATAACACGCTACCTACAGCCAAATAAAAATACTTCTACCCACCTACTTATAGTTACACCTGCATATGTAGAGCAGCTTTTATTGAAAAAGGTTTTGTAAGCACTTTGGTTGCGGACCGCGTGGCCTGAAAAACTGTTGTTGTTCATTTATATTTTGCAGCCTTTCAATTTTCAGTAAAAATTGATCTTCTTTTTCAAATTTAATGTCATTTTTAATGATCAATTAATTTTAACAACAATTCAGTCATCGGCGCAGGCTCGGTGTGGTCGACCTTCGATAAATAATAACAGTGATATGACCATTGGCTGATAAACTAGAAACGGACAGTGCCTTAACCAGTACCAGAAGCGTGATCTTTCATATTTCTTCTATATCAGAGGCTCGATCCAAATGAATGAAAATGCCTTTATCTGCGGAGACCCAACTGACGAGGAGGTTCCAATTACACCAACGAGGTCCACTTATAATTTTTTTTCTTTATGCAGAGTATGGAGTCACCAGCCTGGAGCTGCTAGAACTCCGCGTGCCTGCGCACGTGGCGCTGGGCACGCGCGCAGCTCTGTCGTGCCGCTGGGCGCTGGGGCCGGCCGACGTGCTGTACTCCGTCAAGTGGTACAAGGACGGCAAGGAGTTCTTCCGCCATGTCCCGCGCGACCACGAGCCGCGCAGGAAGTTCCCGCTGCCCGGAGTTGATGTGGAGGTCAGTAAACGAACTTTATTAATTTGAGTACGCGCAAAAAAAGGTTGGTGGATTGGTAATGCAGAGTCATCCCTCAGATTTCCGTCTGGCGGGATCTATCTTCTTTTCAACATTATCTACAACCTGACTTCACCCTCTGCTGAGCATGGGTCTTTTTTTCATTGTGCCAATCCCTACAACTCTGTGTCAGCTTCGCGACGACAACCATTTATCTATTCATCTCGTCGCTGGACGACCCAGACTACATGGACAGGCTGAGTAATATTTTCACAACAGCATACGGAAAGAGCGTTATCTACGTCGATATATTTATGTACATACTCATACAAGAATAGAACAATTCGTGCGAATGTTACCACTCATCAACTGCTCTCTACATCACAGAAGGTACCTGGAATAATTAATAATTCCCAAATAATACAACATTCATGAAAGTCTACTGCAAATATCTTGAAGCGTTAGTTCTGCAATTCGGGGAAAACTTAAAATAGAAATTCGAGACTAATAACAGTTGCCATGCGATGCCGTGCAGTCTAACCTGTGGAAATTGAATGGAATAAGGAGCGAGGCGGTGATCGCTTAGACGGTGACTATCGCCTTAACATAGAAGCGCCTTATGTATCAACTGAAGGCGCTAACCTTCCTTAGTTTAGCATATACCTACCAGGAATATACCAGGGGTGGCCAACAATATCCAGTCGATCTTGGCAAGCAGTAGCGTATTTACTTTTAGGCCAAGAGGGCTAGCGCGAGGTTGCTGATAGCTTGTTGTTTGTCAAGGGAAAATGCAGGTTTCTCAAATTTTTGAGCTCCTCTAGTTCGTTTTCTTCACCTTTGATTTACTTGTGCTTACTCGCTCTTTTATTCTTTTGATAATTTTGTAATTGATAGATCTCACAGAGTCTAGATAGTAAACAGTAGATCTTTGGTTGAATCAAGTTGGCCATCCCTGGTACCTATATACCGATTGAGAAATTGTAGCGAACTCCCAAATTGACACTGCTGTTCCGCAAGTGTGTAAGGAAGACAAATTATTACCTCAAACAAAAATTAATATGGACGTTCGCGATATTGCGGTAAGTGAGACGCCCGCCCGCATAAGAAGTTCCGCTTCCAATCGATATTCATGTCACACTTTTAATATTTCCCGTGTTGCGTCGGAAACCTCACAGTTCCAAGAGTTTTCAATAGTCGGCCCTCTTAACTATATCGAGGGTTTGCTTGTTTCTGAACAATTGTGTAAATGCCGGCCGGCCAGATAATGCGGATGAACTTTTAGAGTAGGTATGTATAATTGGATTAATCCGGTCGTGAGTCGAGTTTGCTTAGGTCTCCCCGAGAGGAAACAATATAAAACTGGACCGGATATTACGCGGTGAAGAGGCGCAGGTGTAAACACACGCGCTCTCGGCTCGCGGCTCGGGCCCGACTCATTTGTACTTTCTTTCATTTAGCGCCCGCCGCTTATCATCTACAACCCATTTACAAATTTTTATTGCTTTTTTTATATATATCGAGCAAACAAAACGTAATGAAAACAATATCTCCAAATAAATGTAACATTCACGAGAGTTTTTATGTGCAGAGGTATCCGCTCTTACATTATACACTTGTTTTATGTGTTTCGGAAATCTATAACTCACAGAGAGAAGTACAAAAAGAAATGAGAAGGAGTTATTGCAAGGGTTAATAACTTTTTGCAGAAAATTCTTGTAAATCCTTTTTAGTAAATGTATCGCTGGTACATATTTTCCTAAGACCGTGCTGTTTACCGGGACGGTTTAATAACAAAAGGTGGAGAGTAATTTGTCGGAGTATTGCAAAATATGCTGGAAAATGTCGGATAATTTTATAACGGGCTTTACGTATGGAGGTAAATAATTTAGATGGAAAAAAGCTTAGGGTTCATTTGAATTTAGTAAACAATTTAAATCTAGTTGGTAAGTCCCAGAGCGCTGGAGCTGTGAGCGCCGCGGGGAGAGCTAATGACAAAATTATAATTAGCGGCGCCGACATACCTGCGGACATTGTTTAGTTAACTTACTGCGCACACGCCTTCTCCCCACTCCCCTCACTGTTTATCCACAAACTCCACAGATTGAATTAAGTGCTTACAAAAAAATTTTTGGTAATAAGATTTTTCTCCGCGGTTTTTCGTAACTTTAATTAAGTTAAATTGAGTTATTCAATTAAGGGAGAAGTCAAACAAGTAATTTTAGGCCGGATTTTCTTATATTAAATTATTACACGTTTCTATTAGTCTGACAAGATAAACACGGGTATTGAAATCTTCTTTATGCTTTGTTGATTTGTTAAACGTTACTTTGGTGTTCCGACACTTTATGGCTATAGGGAGAAGACATGAAGTTCCTTTTATGAAATCAAATTACAGTTGAAATCATGTTTAAACAGGATTCTTGATCTAAAACTAGTTTTAATTTGTTCGAGAAAAAGGAAGAATCTCGAGTGTCTGACACAGAATAAGACTTTTTACATTTTACTAGAAAATACAACCTTTATTACTTAATAATCCAGGAACATAACGCTTTTTGTTGCGCTGAAAAATAATAAATTTCGAAAAACAGTCTTTTTAGGTGGGTGACTGGATTCTTAGAGCCTTTCCTTTTGCGAGAAACTTTAATTCTCTTATCTAAGAAAAAAAAAATCCGAAATGGTTTTTTCTTGTAGGTAATAGTGTTTAGAGTAAAATTCCTTTGAAGTACGAAAATCGATGTTGGGCCTGACTTCGATTTTACGGTCATTTTTTTTTTTTTTACTTTCTGGCAAATATGCTCACATCTCAACAGTTACATTCCCAACTGGAATGAATCCAACACCAATTATCTTTCTTTAAAAAGATTTTATTCTTTCGAACTTTTCTTTTCAGGCTTATAATGTTAAAGCTTCTATCCTATAGATAACATTATAGAATAATTTCTAAGAAATTGTATCGTTGCCGCTTTGTCCCTGGGAGTCTATACAGAGGCAAACAAATCAAAAACAAAACAAACAATACTAATATCCAAACCAGTTTGTAATCGATTCTCAAGAAGAGAAAAGCTCTTTAACAGACGTAACGTGAATACTAAACCTTTTCATCTCTTGTACTAGAAATCCAGTCCTAACGGTGCCAATGTGACGCTGTACCCGGCTGTGTTGGAGACAGGTGGCCGCTACCGCTGCGAGGTGTCAGGAGAGAGGCCCCTCTTCCCTACGGTGTCTGACCATGGAGACATGGTTATTGTTGGTAAGAATTAAGATCATTAATAGCTAATTTTGATCCCTAATAGGTAGGCTGACTAAGTATATTTTGAACACCTTTTATTTTACTTTTCGTTTCGAAAGCCATATTTCATATCTTTGTAGATACGAAATACGGCTTTCGTAGAAAAATAAGTTTATTTGACCAAGCATATCGTAGGTAGTTACTAAAAATCATACGAAAATTCAGGATAAAAAATTTGTTTACAAAAACTTAGAAGATAATCTCAGTTAAAAGGCAGCTAGACCGAACTGACTGTGAGGGTAGTCTTAGGTATGCTTTGTGACGTAATGTATTGGCCAGTGACCATAATTGCGTGGCGGTTGACTGGGGCAGTTGTGTGTGTCACACTGTAGGTGAGCCGGAAAACCTTCCTAAACGCAATGCAATATGTGCTGTATACGTCAATGTGGCGACGAGGACAAAAGTCAGTATCTACACCATTTTAATAAAACAAAAAAAAAAAACAAAGAAAAGAAAGATGGACAAAATGAAGTAAACAAGATAGCATTTTTGACTGGCCTGTTGCTCTAGTGGTTAGTGACCCTGACTGCTATGCCGGAGGTCGTGGGTTCGATTCCCACACGGGACAAATGTTTGTGTGATGAGCATGATCATTTGTTCTGTGTCTGGGTGTAATTTATCTATAGTTTAAATGTATTAAGAAATATATAATATGTTTATCAGTTGTCTAGTACTCATAACACCAGCTCTGCATAGCTTGAGACTAGATGGCGTTGTGTGATAGTTGTGGAATATTTTTTTTTTCTCAAGGTACATAGCTAATACACCAAACTGACCATCTCTAGATTATTTGAATTTAGAATAGAAAAAAAGCCTCCACGTTGCAAGCTTTTGAAAGAAGAAAAAAATTATCCTTTTGTTCTGATAAAACTAAATAACCTGGCTACAAACTTTCCTCTTCCAAACTTGTTCATCTAAAAAGGTTTTGAACATCAAACATCGAAACAAAAAAAAATGAAACCCGTTCGTACCAGATTCAATTTTCAAATTGTTCAGAAAAACAAAATGGCCATCTAGTTAGTAGTTCATGTGGAGCATCATGATGTTTCTCCTAATGTGAATTTCAATTTGGAGATGGAAGCCGAGGTAGCATTAGTTTATTGCCTCGTACTTGCTGGAATTGCAACACAATTAAGTAATCGCATCCTCTACTAAATTTTTGTACTTTCGCTTAAGTAAGTTAGATGTTAGAGCAGTAATGTATTGCTAATAAATTGCTTTCGATAACATTGACCTACAAAATTAGTTCCGTTTTCCGAATTTTATTAAGTAATAATTATGAGATATTTGTTTTCTTTTCGTGAATAGGGTCCGTTCAATAATTTGTTTGCCATTTTCTGTGTAATATTGTTTAAAAAATGTCGTTATTGCTTTGTCTCTCAATCTGTAAAAAAAAATTGTAAGTATCTCAGCTACATGAGAATAACAACATGATACAAGTGTGTCAGAAATTTTAGAACGGGCAAGCGTGACGGGTGGCTTCTACGTGCAGGTCTTGTTTATTATTCCTATGGCGTAGAGCTCTATATTTCGCTGAAACTTCTCCATCAGTTTCTACAAACTAAAATCAATCATCTGCCGAGGGTTTAGGCATGATATATTTTAGCAAACACTTTATATTTTCTTTAAGTTTCTTCTTGGGGTGGAAGATAATCAAAAGCTTTTGTGCATCGAACTATAGAATTTATTCCTATATGCGACTGTTTTGTATTATTTATATTTTTTTTTAAATAGTCGGCCTCTAAGCTTGACAGCCATGCTCAACCTCATTTGATTTAGAAACAACCAATCTGTTCTTTTTTCAATCAATTTTCAAAGAAAATTAAAGTATTTGTCTAACCAGCCTGTAAATTAATAAAACTTTTTACAATAAAATTCGGAAGTCGTGTTGTTTGTAACTTACCTATTTAACACCGACTTCCGAAATTAAAATTATTTTGATTGTTTTAGTGTTTTTTAGTGATGTCGGTTTTTTTTTTGTAAAAAGTTTTTTATTTCACACTTTTTAGTTGCAATTGCAATACACTTACAGCCAGAATACCTTTTTCTCATGACAATTCCAATTAAGTAACGCAAACCCTGCTAGGATACATTGTTTTATTAAGAAGTTCCTGTGTCTATCTTTCACCTTCCAACTCTATCATCAGATCAGTTCGATAGTACCTTGTAACCAAAGTGCATCTCATAACAACTCCTAATAAGCTCAAACACGGCTAGGATACATTGATTAATTACCGAGTTCCGGTGCCTATCTTCCGGCTCCATCATCATCATCAGGTCACTTCGATGGTACCATTTTCAACATAGGCAACTATTCAGAACCATTCATTTATTTGTATTATCATAGTCGCATAACTATGTTCATTGTGATATCTGTGTGAGTATAAATGAAGTTCCGTTGACCATTTCTGATCTTCTTCACCAGTTCCACTTCATCAAATGTCACTTTTTGACTGTAAATGCTTAAGTCCTTGATGAAAATATCAAAATAACTATATGGTTGCATAGAAAATATTTGAGGAGTTCCCTCGATTATTCGATGTCTGCTACGAATAAATAAATTAGTGTAAGTAGTGATGGTGACGCCAATTTGTCACCAAGTGAATAAGATTTTTAATGGACTGTATTTGCGGGCTAACGAAATCTATTATGTACTTGACACCTTGCAATTCATGAGGGGTACAGATGGAGCCGTTTCAGGATTAGGGAAAGAACAGAAGAAACAGCTCAAAGAAGGAATGCACTGACGTTTCGAACTTTGAGACTTCCACGTGGTTCAGCCGGTGATTCTGGGTCATCCGTAACTCCTGAGTTCAGCGTCGAGTAGAATTGATAGTAGCGAGTTCTTTCGTAGCGAGAGATTTCAACCGGCTTTTTCTTGCTTCCGTATCTCTTTAGGTAATGCGGGAAAAAAGTACAGAAGATAGGAAGGTTGCAAGGTGTCATTTTGACAAAAACGCAGAACTATTTCTTTATATGCGGATAAATTCGGAACTAATTTACGCGGCAATTACAAACTGTTATTGGCGCAACCAAGTGATTTACATCATTTAGACGTTCATCTATTGTTTATTTAATCTCATTGATATAACAGAGGCATTAAAAGGGACATCTTAAACAACATTCACAATAATATATGTAGAAGTTTTGAGATGAAATAATTTATAGAAAGCTAAATACCTAAGCCAAACTTCAGTGCCAGTGGGCATGGCACATTGCACGCAGAACAGGTGGCCGATACGTACGATCTGGATCTGGATCTGGAGTAGCGACCAGGTATTGGAAGACGCAGCGTTGGAAGGCCTCCCACAAGGTGGACCGATGACCTGGTGAGGGTCGTGGAAGTCCGATGGATGCGAGATGCATAGAACCGTTCGTTAAAGCGTCACTTGATGGAGGCTCTATGTCCAACAGTGAACGAAATGATGATGATAACTAAGTATCCTTACAAAGTGACATTCAATTTGCGATAACGATAATGGAAAAGTTAAAAATTAATAGACTTTGACTTTTTTGTTTTAGCTAAGTACCTAAAAGCTTTACTGTCCCCGCTCACGGGCCACAAAAAAACGCCGCTTCAAGCTTCTTTTTGAGGTGGCCTATTTTTGTAGCTCGTGTGCGACGGTGCCGCCACAAAAAAAACCCTTGAAACGGCTTCAAGCTTCTTCGGACACACGGTGTCGCACGCTTCAGCTTTATGCGGCCGCTTTTAGCTTTTTTTGTGGCCGCTTCTAACGTTCTTTTTTTGGCGGCGTTTTTTTTAAGGCCCCGTGTACGGGGACAGTTAGGGTGTTTTTAATATCGTGCGAATTTCATCCCGCATGCGGATTTGCTCCGAATGCAGAAAATTTCAAAATGCAAAACAAACGTGTCCCGCGCGCGTATTCTACGCATTACAATAAATACTTTTTATGAAAGTTAAATTTGCGGGAATTACGCGTGCGGGACAATCCCGCATGCATGATCAAAATCGCACGATTTAAAAATCACCCTTAGTCAATCTTGTCGAAAGTCATCTCTATTTTCTACACAATCTTACTTATTTATTCCATTCATTTAGCGCTTCCTGACCACGGGCCCACAATCACGGGCTCCCGTCTCCGGTACCAGATCGGGGACCGGGTGCAAGTCAACTGCACCTCAGGCCGCTCCCGGCCCGCTACCCGCCTGGCCTGGTACATCAACGGGGAGCCAGCCCCCGCCCTCGCGCTGCTGCCCCCCACGCATGAGAAGCACGAGGATGGGCTCGAGACCACCAGCCTGGCGCTCGACTTCAAAGTCAAACCCAAGCACTTTAGGAAAGGAGACCTAAAACTTAAGGTGAAGAGTTACTTTGACAACACTTATTCATTTTTCTTCTTTCCAAGTTGATTACTTTTATTTTGTCAGACCAGCAGGCCTAACCAAGTTCGATCGTTTCGTTTCGAATTTCTTACTATAGTCTACAATCTGTAACGCCTTCGATTCCGTTGTTTTATGACCACGTTTTCAGAAAAGAAAGAAAAGAAGAAGAAAGAATGCCTTTCCTTTCCAAATTAAAAAGTATTTACGGAAATATAATAATACGAACTATTTTAATAGATTATAATTGTGAGTAAAAAGTCATATTTTTTTTTTAGAAAAATATTATTTAATCAGTTTTTTTAATTATACAATCTAGTACTTGTCTGCGATCCCACTTGATGGTAAGTAGTGATGCAATCGTTGACGACGAATTGTACAAGTTTATTAAGAGCCTATTCACTCTAGCCTTGAAGACACCTAAATTATAATCGGACGGGAAGACCGCTGCAGGCAAATTGTTCCTGTACTTTTTTTAGGTGGGAAATCATCTGATGACATCTCCCGCCCTTGGATGGAGCGGGAGGGCGTATCAGACTTTTACTGACTAAAACCCACTCCTAGTTCTTTCGTTGCCCTACATTACAGAGCCGGGTTTCCCTTTAAGAAGCAAACCATAAACCCAGTAGGCGTCAACCCTGCTGGGCCCCTACCGTTTGCTGACATCATGAAGCGCGCGTGGTCCGGACGGCTAGCGGACGGTCGGACGGCGAGCTAGCCATTGCTAATCAACAGCAAGCCCGCTCCTTTGGTGGCCGGAAATCGGAATCGGGATCCCGGTGGCTGGGGCGTGAGGGCCGTTGCCACCTCCTTCTGCGATGCAGTATGCTAATACTGCTTCGCAGAAGGAGGCGACCATGCTCGCTTCAGACCATAGCCAGTACCAAGGCCCAGCGCGAGAGATCGTTGCCGCCGATCGCCCCTACGAGGACACGCCGGTACTCTGCCCAGCGGGGCACACCTCAACTGTAACCGTGTCAATGCTCCACCGTATCCTCCGGGCGGTTCACACACTATGTGACACTCGGGCGTCGCTTCCACACGAATCAGGCAGGAACTTCCTTAACTGACCGAGTTTGGTGAGAGCCTAGTATCATGCGGAAGGTGAGGACGCCGTGAGGCCCATGAGGTCTTTCCAGACATTACTCAAAGAGAGGACTTACCGCCATAATTATGGCATGCCCATCCAGTTCTTTGATGTATAAACAACGAGGCCAAACGCTAGCTTAGTCCGGACTGTAGAGGTGTCAACAAAGTAAGGATAGACACTCACCATACGTCGGATTGTCCCACGGTAGAAAGGCATTGGCTGATTCAAGTCATGTCATTCCCGCACACTTCCCAATTTTTTTTTATAATTATGTATAGGCTCGCATTTGACCACTATCTCTCACCTGATGGTAAGCGATGATGTGTCCGACGATAGAACACGCTTACCTAGGAGCAATCTATTCACTCTTGACTTAAAGACCCCTAGGTTATAGCTATCAGGAAACACAGACTCCGGCAAATGAATAATAATAAGGAAAGAAAAACCCTTGTCCTTACGTTCTTCTTAAAAAGAATCGATATGTACATTGTTAACTTGTGTAATCTTTACAATATTGGGTCAACTTAACCGGTTAGGTTAGAAGTCGACTGATCGTGAATACATTAATTTGCAGGTTATGCCGAAACAAAACTGTAACACCTTATAATATGTCCAGTCAACAAAGAAGATATAGGGGGGCCAGGGAAGTGAATTTTAATTATAGAAAGAACTGTATAGTTACTACGAATTTAATTAATAAATCGGTTACCATGAAAACTCAACTATTTCTGGCGTCTCTAGTTACCTCCCTCGTTGACTGTACCATATTATACATGTACTATATTGTAGCACAAATATTTTGATTTGAGCCGAATACCACTGTTTTCCATAGAATCTATAGTCCTTCAAAATACTTCAGACAGCTAATTTATTGCATAGGGTCAGTCGAGTCAGAAAAGATACCTTCAGTCATCCGTTTTTAATTTTTTGACATTACATACATTATGAATTTTATTGTATTTCAATCATAATGAATTTAATTTTATTGCATTTTTAATGTTTGACATTTACCTACTTATGGAATGCTATATAATTTTTATTGTATTATTATTATGTCTTATAAGTATGT
Source organism: Mythimna ferrago (assembly GCA_910589285.2). Classification (NCBI taxonomy): domain Eukaryota; kingdom Metazoa; phylum Arthropoda; class Insecta; order Lepidoptera; family Noctuidae; genus Mythimna; species Mythimna ferrago. The sequence continues at coordinate 9,903,186 of OU342675.1, read as the reverse complement.
TTAAATGTGTAAATCTTATAATGGGCCTAGACATCTGAAATAAATTAATTGAATTGTAAAAATCAGTAACTGTGTTCTTAAAGAACATGCCAGTCGCACTGCACCACCAAGGCAGCTTAGCTTAACTACTTCAATAAAAGTGAAGTTTGTTTTTATTCAGTTCATCGATTTTACCACTGTTAGTAATTATTAATTTCCATTTAAAACCACAATTTAGGTCTTGGGTATTGTTGAACCATTTTTTATACTGAGATAGTTAGAGCTGTTTGTTATGATTCCTTTATTTTGCCGTCAGTTTAACCCGTGATCACGTTTCGTTGAAATTTTTCGTTGAAAACGTCAGGAAATAAAAAGCTTCGTAACCTAAAACTCTAAAGCCTTATTGGACTGAACTATGGCTTCGCCGAATATCTGTTGCACCAGAAATATGAACGACCTATTTCAGTTTATTTTATGTAGTGTGCCTGATTTATTCATCTGCTGTTCAAGCTATTTGGTATAACTAGCTTATGCCAGCGGCTTGAAAGTATGTTTCTTCATACAAACTGGTCCTCCATTTCATCCTGTTAGGATCGGCGCACGCGGACCACACGCGACAGCCACAGACGCCACCACAAGAAGCTAGAAGCGGCCACAAAGGAAGCAGAAACACGCGACAGCTACTTGTGCCCGGTGGCTGCTGCTTTTTTAACCCATACGCGTAGTGTCATAATAGAATCTGACGAAGAAAGTTTAAAGCGCGAACGGAGTGCGAAATCGTTTTGTAATTTTTATTTACTTTATGCCTATTACACTGTACAACGGCGGACTTAATGCCATGTAATTTATTTATTTTAAAATTGACACACCAACGACTCATTCACTGATTAACATTACAGATAAAAGAACCTTTGCAAAATAAGAAGAAATATACACCACAATTTTTTAATTAGTACACCTACTTAAAGAGCTTATTAGAAAAGCCCTTGTTATTTTATAAGTAAAATCTCAATAAATAATATTCATAAACAGCAAAGTTATTAGCGTTGGTTTATGCCCCAAAATGTCACTCAATTTATGGAAATATTGTGCAGGCTATTGATTAATGAATGAATAAGTGACAATTATTAAGGAAAAACACTGCCCGCAGTATTTTCTACTCGCAATTGTTATGTATGATTGATTCTGTGATGAATTAACCTTTTCGTGGTCAATTTTAGGATTTCGGTTTTTTCTACTTTTGACTGCAAAAATATGATCAGTGACGGGTACAGATAGAGCCCCATTTTTTTGTGTACTAATTAAAAAGTAGGGGTGTATATGTCGAATTTGTCACTTACAGGCGGGCACAGAACTTATACAATAAAATAATTATTAAAACAAAATTCAAATTGCATTGGAATAAATTAAATTAAAAATTACATCGAAATGTCAGTGAGATAAATTATATATAAAAAAAAACATTAAATTGAGATCAATTACATTATAAATAGAAAAAAAAATCATGAATAATATATAATTACAGAATACATTACTATTGGAAGAAATGGGAATAAAGGCAGTAAAATATTAAATACATTAAATGGAGATATTGTGTGAAAACAAGAGGAATACATATTTGTCGTCGTATGTAATGGTTTTAATTGGCCAGTGCGAGCCACAAGAAGCGAGTGGCGGCTACCGGCATCAACCGTGTGCGGTGAATCCATACAGTAGGCACAACGGACCTTGAGCGGTTGCGCAGAAGTCAAATATTCGGTCTCTTTAGTGGTGCGAAGTGAGACGCGGGGGCGGGGAGTGTTAGTGATTGGCTCTCCGTGCCATCGCGTCATAGACGTCACTCCCCATTCGTTCCCTGCGTTGCTGCATGTATCTAACAACGACGACGAATACGCAAAGCGATCCCCACTCTGACGCCGAGCGCTCAAGATCCGTTGTGCCTACTGTATGAAATGTATGAAACCTACAAGAAATATGCCGGCGGCGACGTTTTGTGGTTCTGGCCGCATACGCGTATGCCGCGACCCTAAGGGTGTGAATCTTGCAAAATCCTTTCTTATTTTTTTTTATCATAAAAGGAACATCTGTGCGATTTCAACTTTCTAGTTTCAAGAGTTTAGCTTGGACGTTGATAAATCAGTGAGTGAGTTAGGACATTACCTTTTATATATACAGAAGATGTAAGCAGCTGAAACAGATCTTGGGATTTTTTTATAAGATAGATACTCCCATGTCCATATGTAAGTACTAGATAAATGCGTCATGTACTTTTGAAATAGTTTCCAAAATCGAAAGATTAGATCGGAGTCGATAACCACAAAACTTTTATTTATTAAAAAAAAACAAAACGTAAATTTCATTTGATCTTGCTACAGATCGAATAATCTTCTTCGAAAACAGATGAAGGTAGATCGACATTATCTCCAAAAATATGATGATCCTTAATAACAACAGAATCATAAACGAATACACAAAAAATTTCGTCAATAGACAAAGGTATTGTGAGACATTGTGTTGTCAAACAATACTTAGGTGCTCATAAAGTGACTCCGCTGATGCGTGAGTAACGTCTGACAAGATCTGTGGGAGCAGCCGTCAGGAAAATATTATAACAACACGGGTATACAGATACACGATTATTTTTGTGAAGACAAACAACGGTGAATCATTGCAAAATAAATGACGGTTTCTAGGTAAATCGTTAGTAGATCGGGGAACTTTTTAACTCAAAGGTAAAAACTCGCGACATTGCATCAAAAATACAGTACGATTTTTTTAAAGAGATACCGTGGTCCTGGAAGCAAAAGGTAATTAAAGAACTGTTGGATTTTAGTTAGTAAAAGTCTGACATCCCTCTCGCTCCACCCTAGAGCGGAAAAAGTCATTGGATGATTTTTCAACTCAAAAATAAATAAATTAGGTTTTTTTTTTCATACACAAAACCAAACCAATTTTTTATCAAGAATTACCAACACAATAGAAGAGTGTATATGTATACCAATGTTAGCTAAAACTCAGCTTGTAGTTAACAACAATCAAATCAAGTTCAACTTGCATTTAATGTAGGCACTTATCTGCCCCGTGTTGACCTGCTACGGTGAATTCAGTTAGTTGCCTTTCCAACCCCTGCCAGGCTCCCCTCATGACCCTTATGCACCCTACACTTTACTGACAACCTTAACGATAAGTTATTGACATGTAATTTAGGGATAACTCTCAGAAACTTCTGATTTAAACCTTCTTCGCGCGTTCGGGTTTTAGTACCAACATAGACAGATAAAATTTTCTGTAAAACACCAGCAAAAGGATTAATGTCATTGAGTTTCTAGCAAAGAATAGAGCAATCTTTTCCGAGTTGTCGTAAAAAGCGACAAAAGAGTTGTATCAAAAGTTTTGCACCAGCATCACAGAGCAATCGGTAACTTTTGTAGTTGTCCCGCTCGATTGCAGCCATCTACTGCAACATCCATTTTCAGGGGATAGAAATGGCGTAAAATGTTAAGTTAAACAACGTGACTGACGTGTATGATGTTGTTCCAGTGTCTAGCAACTATAGCGACGGTTTACTGGCGGAGCAACGAGGAGAGTGTGCAGGGGGAGCGGCTGAAGGGCTACTCCAGGTCCCGGGAGCTGTCGGAGGGCGGTTCCAGGGCAGACCGCGTGCAGGCTGCGGGCAAACCAGGCAGTGCGCCCTCTCTAGCCGACACACCCTATCTACTACTCCTATGTGTCATGATACACATATCACGAAACAAATCCCACTCGTAAAAGAACGATTGTTAAAAAATATAAGTGAAACTATTAGTGAAAAGTTTAGTAGCTAAATAAAGTGATGAAATGTGCTAAAACTTTCGAAATAAAATGCTTGATTTAATACGACTTCGAGACTAGGCTTATACTAATGTATCCAATTTTGCATGTCTGACTAATGTAAGTGATAAACTTATTGATTAACCATTGTAAATTCTGTTTAGTGATGAAATGTGTGCCATCATTGTCTACGTAACAATCAGTATTTTAGTTGACACCTCATGCTTTTTCCAAAGAGAATTTCGATAACCAAAGTTAGAGAATTTAATTGATTTACAAATCTACCATTTTATATAAAGAATATATTTTATAATTACACAGAAGCGCAAGTTTTACGTGTCGTCATTCCAATATAAGGTGATAAACCAATTTATTTGATTGTACATAATTAAGATTAGGTATGTCATTTTATAATGTTAACATATCACAATCATTTGCTAGGAACTGTATTTTTAAGAGTCGATTGATGTTGTATATCCATGCATTTATTATGTGTATGTTAAATAAGGATACCATTTACATATAATTATCATATGATAGTAGGTCAGGTTCTGTTTCCTTACTGTGTTTCGAAAACAAGAGATTTGATTTGAGAGAAGAAAATATTTCTCAAATGAACGAAAAAATCGAGAGTTTTAAAATAAAATATCTTTCCAAAATATATTTTATGACCTTTAATAAAAACAATACTCAAATGACGTGTTGAGAAATACGAAATAATATGTCAGTTGGAGTTGAACGTGCGTTTTTCGTGTAAATTGCAGCAATCAGTGCTCGTGCCTGGCGCACGTGGACTTTATAGCAGCGAAGGTGACATCCATCGTGAATTGGAACGCACTGCGTTAAACGAGACTTAACATTTTATTTCAACATTTTCAACACTGCGCTCTGCGTTTTGGTTAGGTAGTTATTTATAACATCAAACGAATGAAATCTTTTGATGTGGTCCTTACGCCTACCTCTCAAACTATACTAGTATTGAGAAGTATTTGATGTAATCAAAAATTAATTTTAAAAAAATATTTAGAATTAAATTTTTAAAATTTAATTAAAAATTCATTTCTCACTTAAATGTCTAGAAAATTCGTGAAAGTCACGTTTCCCAAGTGATTGGTGCAAAGTACGCGGAAAGGTAGTGACGCTTAAGTTTCGAACTTGCAATATCAGGCGATACGATATAGTTGCAACAAGGAAAAGTTGGCTGTACAGTAACACTACGATAGACAAACTCAGCCACAACACTTTTGTAGCGAAAAGAAGCGATCCTTGTCTATTCTTATAGTTCCTGTAGTGAGACTCTACAACTTAAACTTGGTATTTTTTTAAAGTCGACATCAAAACTTTCAGTTTTAGTTCGTACGCTTCTAGAGCTTATTTTCTCGAATTACGATGCTCGGGAGTTTTTTTATAAAAAAGTCATAAAAACTAATGAGCCAATGTACTCGAGCTTAAAGTACCAATGGTTTATGTCACTACGTATAGCAATCATTTGTGATGTTAACACGCGACAAGGCTGGTAAATTGGTCACTTGCAAAATAATTACATAGCGATTGATATCATTTTATTATAACAGAGCTAGGTAGATAAAATTTTGCCATCCTTTTGAATTGAAATGGAGAAAGAAATGGTAATCCGAATACCTGTGTGTATTTATTCTTATCAGTTTTGTTTATTACATCAACCTTTTTGTGTAAAAGGTAAATAAATAAACTGTAGGTATTTCAATTTAGAAGAAATATTATATGTACTCATTCTTTTAAATTGTTTAGTATTTATTAGAGTATATAAGAGATATATAACTACAATGTATATATTTTGTAAATTACTAATATTTATATTTAGGTAAAGACTTATATAAGTTGATGCGTCACCCCTCCAATTGATATAATTATAAGTAATTAAATTGGATCTAAAGAAAAGTATTCAAAAGTAAATATGAGTCGCATCAATTTCCAGAATTCGGACTATTTATATTTTACCTAGTCACACCATATACAATTTAGTTGCGGAAGTGACTGTTCATTTTTATGTAAAAAGAAAACTTAGCTCTAAAAATACCAAATCTAAAAAACATAATTATGATTGCAATATAATTAATATGCATGATGGTGTAACATGGAATTCTAATAAAATATGTCACTGAATGTACAGGGATAAAAGTACTTCGTTGAAAATTAATATAGGTAATATAGAAAATTATAGTAATATCAAAAAAGCTTTTAATTATAAATAAAGCGAAGAAAATGAGAAGAATTTCTGTACCTTCAGTAAACACAAAGAAACCTCATGCTGGAGATTTTCTCGTTCATGATTTAAAATTACCTTATTTTTCGAAGTTCCCACAGTGATATTACGTCATCACAGTGATTATAAGCTTATTTTTCATGAAAAATACTAACGCGTTTTCCTCAAGCGGAATAAAATATTTATCTTCCTGCTCCTCGTGAATTAAACGCATATCAATTAATGTAAATAATGGAGATGCAAAGAAAATGGCGGACTTTAGCTCAGTCAGTGAATCTCCCTTTTACCGCATTTTGCCGGTTCTTACCTGCTTCAAACCAGAATTTTGAAAGCATTCATTCATCTCACTCGTTCTCATTCATTTAACGTGGTTTTGCAAAAGCATCTCTGCCTACAGTAATGAATGAAGGATGGTGTGCTTAAATTACGTAGTTACCTAAATGAGTCTATGTTAAAATAATGTCGAATATAAAATTAAATATCTTTATAGGTTTTCAGATTGCATAAAACGGTCGGAAAGACCACGGCATCGAAAAGTTCAAAATTAACATCGACGCGGCAATTATGCATTAATAACAAAATTAAATGTGGCATACAATGTATATCGTCAATTGATCGGCTTGGGGTTCCGTACCAATAACCAGTAATGTGCGGAATTTCCGATATTCATGTTACTCATGGTCGGGGCGGGGAGAACAGGGGTTTTAGCCCAACGCAGCCTTTGACTGTGACTATATGTATAAATCACCATGCCCTACTTACAATTTAGGATCTGCAAAATAGCCTTGGCTTATTTCGAATTATTCATGCTTTGATTTTTTTTTTACTTTGGACTCCTACGTTATTCTCACATATAATGTATAATTTCAACATTGACGGTGTAATGATAATTTTGTAATTATTGACTAACTTAAAAGTGTTCATGGAGTTTCTTGTACGTTCTTCTCCATAGAGATCAGCGCTTCGGAACGGGCAAATAGCTTCACCTTTTTTTGTGACTGACCGACCTGCACAATTTAAAATTAAATGGTTTATTTTAAACAAATACATTTAGTTTTGAGCAACTTGATAAGCGTGCTCCATTGTTAAGTGTGACACTCAATATTGAGATAAGATTTAATATTTTTTTATTTAACTGTTGCTACATACCTACCATTTACATATTTAAAAAAAACACTTGTATTATAATTATATATACATTAAGACAAAAAATAATAAAAAACCTCTATCTGTTCAAAATATGGTATGGAAAACCTGCTTTATCGCTGTCAACTAGTAAAAAGTGCCCAAAAGACTAGCGGCATTGCCACGCTATATGGCAATGCTTATCCTTTGTCTTAGGTTTTACCTAGGTCAAAAGACATTTGTCTGCTCTTGTATCACACGAAACATCGAAAAGGTTTTTAGATGGGTTATCTTAAATGGTAAATTATCCAATTTGAATTTAATCTGATTCAAAAGAAAATACTTAAATAAAATAAAAACGAACTTGTAACCAAGAGTATTGATTTTTTTTTTTTATTTATTTATTCTCGTTCGTAACTTTAAATATGCTATTTTACAGATTCCTTTAAAGCGAATAGGGCATAGCGAGATATTATTTATATATTATATTATGTAATATAATTACTACTAGATCTGTGTATAATTTTGTGGACTACGCAGTACGCAGTTATTGTTGCTTATTGTTATTAAATATTTATAGCGTATAAATACGAGTTTGTACATAATGGATATACCGTGTAGCTCAAAAGAATTGATATATAAATAAATCATGTGACCTAATTAGCGTGATATTATTTTTGTTTCCCAACCAGGCGACCAGACGGGATAGGCGACGTCACCTGAATTTATCAATTTAGTGCCACCTAATGAGGCTACTAAATAAAAATTATTAAATACTAGTTGGTGTCAGCGGCATTACCCACGTGACAGTTGATACTCCACAAATGGAAGGGGCTGTTTCACATTAATAAAGCCACTACCCAGTTCAGGAATCAATGCTGCATCGTGAAGACCAGTGTCAGAGGACATGATCTGCCCGTTTACGACATTTCATCGAAATTCGCACACATACTTTCGCCTTTGTAATATTAGTGTGTGTGTGTGTGTGTGCTTTACTGCCAAAATTTTTTTCACCATCTAAAATTGTACTAGGCATCAACCGACTCAATTTTGATGTCGTTGGTAAAAAAAAAATCTAAACTGCTGATATATTTTCTTTTTTTATGCTTTATCTTTGCATCAGAACTAGCTTTTGCCAACGTCTCCGTCCACGTGAGAGTTAATAAATTATTATCCCAGAGGAACGCACTTAACATACTTAATTCACTTGTTGCTAAAACTTGGTTTTCATGTACCTACTCTACTATTTAAGTAGGTGTGATGTATCACAGTTATACAATACACTACAAAACTGATTTATGTTTGTTATGTTGCCACCACAGGTTCAGTTGAAAACCAGCGTCAGGCACTAACTGGCTGGCATTCATACTAAACTGGACCTATTTTGGCGCAGTCTTGCATTAAACCCCAAGCGAACGCCGGCGTTCGCGCACCTATTGTCTTTCTATTGTGTCTGTGATTTCCACGATTGAAAGGGTATGATGATTAATTTTCTTGCTCCTTGGTTGTTTCGTGTAAACCTGACTAGTATTTGTGCACCTGGTGTTGTGCCAAATAAATGTATTTTCTTTCTTTCAAACCTTACTACCTACAAACTGAATTTATAAATAATCTTTTGTGTAAATTCAAGCCAGGATCTATCCGGTTTCAAGCTAAATATATCCAGCCGTAACTTTCATATTTATAATGTTAGAAAGATCTGAAGAATTTTCTGATAACTTCATAAAATTCCGTTTAATTAACTTCAGGAAACATTGTGTTATAAAGTGGAATTTCTGAAGTACAAGCCGCTTCTATTATTTGAAATGTAAGTAGGTTACGTGAACATAAACATAACATATTAAGGCTTATAACTGAGCTTCTAAGTAAAAATAACATAGGTACTTGACATGTAGGTATTTCTTGTTACCAACTTACTATATTTTTCCGTAACCCTTTGAAAGTTATTTTCGCAAGAATAAATACTTATACATTTTATTCTAATAGTTTTTATCCGCGACCAAGCTGCCGTGAAACTGTAACGATTTATTATCCCGCAGGCACCATGTAGAAATTCAAGTGATTTTTAAAATCTTGAGCTGTTTTATTTAAAGTCGAGATGAAGGTTTTTTTGCACGTATGTGCTTTTCAGTACCTGTCTTTTTAACCGACTTCGAAAAGGAGGAGGTTCTACAGGGTGTCCCGTAAATAATGGATCAAACGTAACGGGTAGGTAGCTTATCTGATTTCCAACAACTAATTTGAATAGTTAAAAGAAAACCGTTATGATAACCAAGATATTTTTTTTTTTCGAATTTTACCATTTTCTCTACCAGAATTTAGTTTTTTTAATGCTGTCGCTGCAAATAATAACATTTTTTGGTATAATTATTGTGTAACATTTCTGAATAGCTTACTAATGTTATAAGATACTATATTTTTTAGTAACATTTTATGTGCCTTAGAAAAAAAATCTTGAATTAAAAAGATTTTTCTTTACGATGAAAAGACCAAATTTGAAAAAAATCTCCTGGAAAAAAATTGACACCGACGATCACCATTATTTAAAAAACTTGTACATTTAATAAGGTTTGCATATTGGTATAAAATTTACGTCTAGTCTTAGCTGTTACAAAGATATTGCTATGAATCTGAGAGAGGTGCTGTATCAACAAAATAAAATAAAAATGAAAAAGTGTGCACAATTAAACTTTTTTCTTTAAAATGTTTTACTGTAGTATTTCAGACGCAATGATTTAATTAGAGATAAAAGAGTATGAAAAGAATTAGAAGAAAAAAAAAACAATTTGTTTAAATAAATCGTTTATTTTGTTTTTACAGCAAATGTTTCAACTGCCTTCCCCATACGAGAATGCCAAGTCTGCATCTCCTAATTATGGAAGCTCTTATCCGACGGACGAAATTCTTTTACACTTTTTAGTTATGGTACTATCACTAAAAAGTACCCCTCAGTCAAACTTAAATAACATATAGCCACAGTACATTTCATAACAATTCTAATAATCTCAAACACGATTAGATTACATTAATTTTTTTTTTCTTCTGGCTTCAACATCAGATCAGTTCTATACATCTCCCCGAAAAAGGGGGGGGGGGGCCTTTACTGAAAGTCAGTCATCGACTACACGTATAAACAAAGCAACTTTACTTGTAACCAGTTCTGCTGTGGTTCTATGAGGATTTCTGTTCCATATCCTCGAAGTTCATCATTAGGTCATAACAATATTTCTATGGGACCAACTTGGAAGCATAACCTTTAAACGAAAAAAAAATTTTCAAAATGGGTCACAATTTACCGAGATATCGGTGAACATACATAAAAAAAAAACATATATTCAGCCGAACATACAGGGTGTCCCGTAAATAATGGTTCAAACGTAACGGGTAGGTAGCTTATCTGATTTCCAACAACTAATTTGAATAGTTAAAAGAAAACCCTTATGATAACCAAGATATTTTTGAAGTGAAAACTTCTTTAGCGGCGTTGAGCACTTTTTCTGTAATGGGTATAAAATCTTAAACTCGCGTCAGGACACGTGACCTGATCGAAAAAGCGTAAGACGGATGGAGAGTAGACAGCTATCCCTTATCGCGCGTTGTGAAAGGGGGCTAGACGGAAAAAATTCTCACGAAAAATTGTACCGACACTTTTACTGTCAAAATATAAATCCAAGATGGCGGCTGCAAGAAATTATCAACTTTTTCGTCATGGGTGTCGTTTTCATGGTTTTCGAGGGTGTTGAAACCGATGGTACTGTCAAAATATAAATCCAAGATGGCGGCTGCAAGAAATTATCAAATTTTTCGTCATGGGTGTCGTTTTCATGGTTTTCGAGGGTGTTGAAACCGATAGTACTGTCAAAATGTAAATCCAAGATGGCGGCTGCAAGAAATTATCAAATTTTCCGTCATGGGTGTCGTTTTCATGGTTTTCGAGGGCGTGGAAACCGATGGTACTGTCAAAATGTAAATCCAAGATGGCGGCTGCAAGAAATTATCAACTTTTTCATCATGGGTGTCGTTTTCATGGTTTTCGAGGGTGTTGAAACCGATGGTACTGTCAAAATATAAATCCAAGATGGCGGCTGCAAGAAATTATCAACTTTTTCGTCATGGGTGTCTTTTTCATGGTTTTCGAGGGTGTTGAAACCGATGGTACTGTCAAAATGTAAATCCAAGATGGCGGCTGCAAGAAATTATCAACTTTTTCGTCATGGGTGTCGTTTTCATGGTTTTCGAGGGTGTTGAAACCGATGGTACTGTCAAAATATAAATCCAAGATGGCGGCTGCTAGAAATTATCAACTTTTTCGTCATGGGTGTCGTTTTCATGGTTTTCGAGGGCGTTGAAACCGATGGTACTGTCAAAATATAAATCCAAGATGGCGGCTGCAAGAAATTATCAAATTTTTCGTCATGGGTGTCGTTTTCATGGTTTTCGAGGGCGTGGAAACCGATAGTACTGTCAAAATGTAAATCCAAGATGGCGGCTGCATGAAATTATCAACTTTTTCGTCATGGGTGTCGTTTTCGTGGTTTTCGAGGGTGTTGAAACCGATAGTACTGTCAAAATGTAAATCCAAGATGGCGGCTGCAAGAAATTATCAACTTTTTCGCCATGGGTGTCGTTTTCGTGGTTTTCGAGGGTGTTGAAACCGATGGTACTGTCAAAATATAAATCCAAGATGGTGGCTGCAAGAAATTATCAAATTTTCCGTCATGGGTGTCGTTTTCATGGTTTTCGAGGGCGTGGAAACCGATGGTACTGTCAAAATGTAAATCCAAGATGGCGGCTGCAAGAAATTATCAAATTTTTCGTCATGGGTGTCGTTTTCATGGTTTTCGAGGGCGTGGAAATCGATGGTACTGTCAAAATGTAAATCCAAGATGGCGGCTGCAAGAAATTATCAACTTTTTCGTCATGGGTGTCGTTTTCGTGGTTTTCGAGGGTGTTGAAACCGATAGTACTGTCAAAATGTAAATCCAAGGTGGCGGCTGCAAGAAATTGTTAACTTTTCCGTCATGGGTGTCGTTTTCATGGTTTTCGAGGGTGTTGAAACCGATAGTACTGTCAAAATATAAATCCAAGATGGTGGCTGCAAGAAATTATCAAATTTTCCGTCATGGGTGTCGTTTTCATCGTTTTCGAGGGCGTGGAAACCGATGGTACTGTCAAAATGTAAATCCAAGATGGCGGCTGCAAGAAATTATCAACTTTTTCGCCATGGGTGTCGTTTTCGTGGTTTTCGAGGGTGTTGAAACCGATGGTACTGTCAAAATATAAATCAAAGATGGTGGCTGCAAGAAATTATCAAATTTTCCGTCATGGGTGTCGTTTTCATGGTTTTCGAGGGCGTGGAAACCGATGGTACTGTCAAAATGTAAATCCAAGATGGCGGCTGCAAGAAATTATCAACTTTTTCGTCATGGGTGTCGTTTTCGTGGTTTTCGAGGGTGTTGAAACCGATAGTACTGTCAAAATGTAAATCCAAGATGGCGGCTGCAAGATATTGTTAACTTTTCCGTCATGGGTGTCGTTTTCATGGTTTTCGAGGGTGTTGAAACCGATAGTACTGTCAAAATATAAATCCAAGATGGCGGCTGCAAAAAATTATTAAATTTTTCGTCATGGGTGTCGTTTTCATGGTTTTCAAGGCTGTTGAAACCGATAGTATTGTCAAAATGTAAATCCAAGATGGCGGCTGCAAGAAATTATCAACTTTTTCCTCATGGGTGTCGTTTTCGTGGTTTTCGAGGGTGTTGAAACCGATAGTACTGTCAAAATTTAAATCTAAGATGGTGGCTGCAATAAATTATCAACTTTTTCGATATGGGTGTCTTTTTCATGGTTTTCGAGGTTGTTGAAGCCGATAGTGCTGTCAAAATGTAAATCTAAGATGGCGGATGTCAGAAATTATCAACTTTTTCGTCATGAGTGTCGTTTTCATGGTTTCGAAGATGTTGAAATAGTGCTGTCAAAATGTACATAAAATAGGATAGTATTTTTTAGTTATATTGTATTGGCTAGACGGAAAAAATTCTCACGAAAAGTTGTAACGACACTTTTTCTATAGTAAGCTATTGTAAGCCGTGCGGCGTGCGCATGTTTCTCTGTCTTTCTCTCTTTCTCTCTCTTATAGAAAGCAAGCCAGAACGGAACTTCGTTCCATCCGGGTGTCCCTTGACACCTCAGTAGTTTTTCGGAGAGATAAACTTTTAAATGTAAAATAATTGTAATAGTTTTAAAGTGTTAAATTTTTAATGTAATATAAATTGTCATGTTTGTGTACGATAGCGCAATAAATGAATATTGTATTCTACCACATAAATGATAGTACTTTTATACTGATAAAGCAATTGGTGCAAAATTATTCCCTAACCATTCCAAAATATCAAACATGCTCAACGTTAATAATCAAGTTTTCACTTCTGCCGGCACTCCCGGAGTGCAACCCGTCTTTTTTTTTTTCGAATTTTACCATTTTCTCTACCAGAATTTAGTTTTTTTAATGCTGTCGCTGCAAATACCTCATTTTTTGGTATAATTTTTGTTTAACATTTTCGAATAGCTTACTAATGTTATAAGATACCATATTTTTAGTAACATTTTATGTGCCTTAGAAAAAAAATCTTGAATTGAAAAGATTTAAATAACGAAGAGACAAAACTATTATAGAAACACCGAATTCCGAAATTAAAGTTATTTTAAACTTTTCAGTTTTTTTAACATTGAAGTCGGTTATATTTTTTCTTGTAATAAGTTTTTTTTTTAAGTTGGAAATCATGAAATGACTTCTCACTCACGCTGGGTGGAGTGAACAGAAGTGTTAGATTTTTCAGCGTTTGTGAGAGCCACGGTAACTCTTACAAAGAATCCTGCAGCCCTGGCAGACATCTGTCCTAAAAGGCCCAGTCAATCTTATGAACACAACGCGCTGTCGACCTAGGTATGGTTCTTTTCGGCTGGCCAGACGGCAAGTTACCCATTGCTTGCCGTCCCCAAGCCCTTGCCTACGATGGCCGGAAATCACTATGCGACTCCCTATGCCTGGGGTATCTACGGCGGGGGTCGGGGCGTGAGTCTTGTTGCCCCCGTGGCTCGTATTACTCCTTCACCCTGAGGTTTTATCAGAAGGAGACTGATATAACTCAGAGTTCCTTCCGTAGGGTATTTACCTTATGTGGACAAGTTATCTATCTTCCTGAGCGCCACCTGAGGGAGGATACTGGTCTATGTGGACTTCTATACGCCAAAACAGGACATAAAATGTAGTCAAATTTACGCCTCATGTTAATTATGAATTCTACAAGTCATTTAATAAAATTGTGGGACAAAACTAGGTGTAACTAAGAGCTATACGTGCCGGGACCCCAACAGCGGGGATTAAATTTGTACTGTTACCCCTCTCGCTAAAGTTCATAATAACAGGAAATTATAAAATATTTGCTGGGCGCTCACATAAATTATGTTTCTAATTTTGACAACTTGCGTCATTTTTCTCCGTAAGTTTTTATAAATCAAAAAATACTATGGCGATTTCAAAATACTTTTTAATTTACATAAAATAAAGAAAACATATACACCGTTAAATTTTAATCGTTTTAATCCCGTGGAGGATCGATGCGGTACATGAAACACTATCGATTTGTAAAGATAAAATTAAAAAATAAAGTACCTCTTTTTCAAAACTCGTATTAATTTACGCATGTACGAAATTAATTTCTTTAAGAAAAAGTCAGCTGAGCGAGTTCAATGACCTGTAGGTACTTTGTACGCAACACCGACTATTAACTACAGGTCATTGAACTCACTCAGCTGACGTTTTCTTAAATATACTAATTTCGTACATGCGTGAATTAATACGAGTTTTGAAAAAGAGGTACTTTATTTTTTAATTTTATTTTTACAAATCGATAGTGTTTCATGTACCGGATCGACCCTCCACGGGATTAAAACGATTAAAATTTAGCGGTGTATATGGTATACATAAAGGGCAGCATCGTGAGAAAACCGGCATGTCCTAAAATCAAAAATTCAAAGATATGTGACATTCACCAACCCACACTGGGCCCGCGCGGTGCATTCGGCCCATTCTCTCTTTTATAAAGGAGACCTGAAAAGCAGCAGTGAGAAAATTAAAAGGCTGATTATGCTTATTATTATGCTATACTTACACGCATAATCTGTGTAAAAAATACGTAGATATAACAAGCTTGTTGCCATCAACCGCAAAAAAAAACATACTTAATTGTATTGTTATTGAAAAACTGTACATGATTCCCGACCCGGGAATCAAGCAAGACACTTCACCCTCAGCAGTAGCACTACAAGACTTATACTATAAAAAATACTAGCTCGGCTTCGCCCGCATGACAGTAAGAAATAAATCCAATGGAACCTACTCTCGGGATTAAATACTATCATATGTGCTGTTCCGGTCATAGTTTACCCATGAGCCAAATTGCATCAAAATCTGTTCAGTCGTTTGAACGTGAAGGAGTAACAAATATACAAACTGTCGCTTTTACTCGTATAATGTTAGTGTGATAGTGTGATTAAGATGGCCCTTCCCCACTCACCTATAGGCAACGTCGAGCATGGTTTAAAAGCTTGTTGCTTCATCTAACGCAAAACAACGCGATGTCTGATGAAGATCTGAGGCAACACGAAAAAAGAGAGTTAATGCCTGAAAACTCTGTTGGCATTCGGTAATTCCGTGATTTACTCGAATATTTCACAAAACTTGTTCCAGGAAATACGTGTTTTTTTTAGTAGTGACTATATTATGGAGGGCCAAAGTTCACGTAAAATAGCAGATTTTCAGAGGTCTTTACGAGATTAGTTTTACACATATATATATTTCAATTTCTATAGAAGCCTACATAATATCCACAACATATCTGTGTATCTAAAATATGTGAAAAAAATGTGTAATAAATTATAATCGCTTAAGAACGGTTGTATGAAAATGTACCTCGGGTTGGCCGCTTTTAACCCCGGTATCTAACATAGCAGTACGAAAACCCTTGCATAGATTTAGAGCCTAGATAGACCAACTTGATTGATTGGTTTTCTAAACAAACGGAAGATTTCTAATGACTGAATAATTAGCGACATCAGGCGATCGATCGTTAAACTAGAGCGAATCAATCAACTTGGACTAAACCACGATTAACGGCAAATAGCTGACACTCGGCGACTAGCAACAACTTCATTAAAAGTTCAAAGCTAGTTAAAACTTGTACACTTTCTATACAACTAATTTACTTAGATAGTTACAATTTTAGTAATACAAACTTTTGTAAAATGATTTAGTGTCTATCTCAGAATTGCTCCTCGAAGAAACTGGAATTCAGGCAGAACAAATCTCTATTTTACGAGTATTTTTAATTGCGTCACAACTAAGAAAGAGAACAGCGGGCTTGTTCTCTTTGTGGTATCAGTGAAATAAACTTAATCCTATTTGAATAAATTGGGTATCCCGTGTGTCAATTTTATGTCGAAAACGGGCTTAAGGATGCTGATAAAACGACCCATATCTAGTTCCTTCGCGAATGAGAAAACAATCCTTCGATTTTTTATCTTTTCCGCAACGGATAGGGGAAGAATTCTAGTTACGCAAAATTACCCACAAATAATTTGAAAGATTACATTTGTACAGGCCGTAATTCAATATGTTAAAATATAGCTAAATATATCCTTTTCATCCCGGGTCCTACATTTATACTTGTACGTACGTTCTGTTTTTCTTGTAATTCACCGAATTTATTTCAAAGAAAGGACGGGGGTAATTTGCGTTCTACAATTGTGATTTCCGGACCAATACATCAGCATCGGTCTTTGTATCACGACCCTCCGCTTTTCCCCTCGAGTACCCTAGCCTTTGTCATCATAATGGCGTACCTACACGTGAATTACTACTTCCTAAAGCTGTTTATACATAAGAACGTAAACACAACATACGATATCCATTAATTTTCCTGCCAAGCCAAGTTTTGACGTAGAAATCGAGTTATTTATTTCGTTCACAACACAAGATTATCAAATTATTTCTGAATCCGTTATGGAAACACATTTTGTCCTTTTATCCAAACCACGGATTCGTTGCACGAATAAAACTGATAAATGAATTATTCATCAAAATCTGCGTAAACTGGTTCAAATTAACTAGTTTGCTTGCTGACCTGAACAAAATAATTTATGAGTTGATGAAATATATTGAAGTAGTTTGTACACCCAGGCCACTTATCATCGAAGACAAAGTTTGTGAAGTCTAAAATCCAACTCATTCATAATTTATAAATATACTTACCTACCGGAATTTCACTGGACTTATTTATAAATTAAAGTAATTTATCTAGAACATGCTCTAAGAAACCAACCCAACGTTTATCAAGAAACAATTAAAATCGTGAAATATAGTCAAATTTAAATTATAATATAAATATTCATTTAGTTAATGAATGCTGCGGGAAGTTTAATTTCTTTTGATTGATACGCTTGCTTTGTCGTCCCGAAATGAGCGAGAACGGCGACCCTATTATGTTCAGTAACAAGGTTTGCAGCGCAAAAAATATGTGAATCAGCGTGCATCGCGTGTCATGCAGCCGTTACGGGTGCCTGCATAATGTGCCGCGCGGACGCAGCGCCGCGCCGCGCCGCGCCACACCATGCCGCGCGGCCGCGCGCGTCGCCCCCGGCACACTCGCCTCGCACGCACGCCACCCAATCACATTATCGCAAATAGGGCAAACATATTCATTATTCTTAATTGTTTGTCATGTAGTTTACATAACAGTATTCAACACTTGGTAATATAATATTTTATGATGAATCACGACAATGACGGCGTTCCATCGGACATTTAATTATCTATCGTTTGTTTCTGTGTGCCTTATTATACGTGGAACAATAAATAATCAATGTTCGCTGTTGCAAATGAAAATTAATAGGTCAGGTTGTTCGTAGCGGGCCCCGGTTACCTTTTGCAGGCGACCTTGGGTGAAAAGTTCGCGCCCAAGTAACCCCGTTGGAAGTCGTACACTGTGTCCGACAAATATACCTCCATACTTTATTATATGCGTGAATAATGAACGTCCGCATAATCAATTGAGATTTATTTCTGTTCTTCTTTTTTGGAAAAGTTTTTACGTCGAAACGGTGGAATCTTTCACATCGGTAGACGGATCGATTTGACTGAGATAAATTAACCAAGTAAGATTTTGTTTCCAAAGCTAATACGTGAATAAAATCTTTATTAAAGCATTTGTTGATAGCTACAAAAACAAGCATTTATTTCGCAAGTATGTATCAAAGTAAGCTTTATTCTCGTAGCACTTTCGTAGCACTCCGTAGCACTTCGTCACTACCGTGTAGCAGCCGCTCACGACACCAAAGACCTCACAAATCTCTGATATAACTTCGACAAACATTTCATACGTTATCCGCCTTAAATTTTGAAGAATAAGCATTGCCATTGAATTTATTTTTATTTATTTATTAACACACCAACGATTTATTCACTAGTTTAATACATTTAAAAAATGTGCAAATGAAGAAAAAAATGTGTATGTGTTGAATTATTTAAAAAAGTTTTTATATGCTTTTTTTTTTTTTTTTTTTTCGATGGGAAAAATCATCTTATGACAACCCCCGCCCTTGGGCGGAGCGGGAGATAGTGTCAGACTCTTACTGACTAAAAAACCCATCCCGTTCCTTCAAGCCTTCATACCGGGGCTCGAGCGCCCTTTCGGATTACCCTGGCCCCAGTAGGCTTCGACCCGGCTGGGCCCCTGCTGTTGCTGACAAAGTTATGTTAGTACTTAAAACACTATATTGCAAAGGGTAATAACAATTTTGCAATACATAGCTGGCATATATTTTTTTATTCGCTAATAGTGAAAATCTAGGTAATATCTTAAAAAAAAAATGAAAAATGAATTGCAAAAAGAATTATGCCTTCCAACCGTACTCAAACGAAGTTAGAGACTATAATTTACTAGATCATTATGGTTTTTAGCAGGCTTTATTTTTCTTAAAAAAAATACTACTTGTCTGATATTTTAATTTTCTCATAGCTACCTGGTTTCATCGGAAATAAAGACTCTAAGTACCTAAAACAAAAAATTGAGGAATATGTGTATCAAATAATAAATCAGTATGTCTTGTATTTTAAACTTTACGTGGTTGTTAATGCAATAAAATGCTTTTATTTAACAAAAATGATGTTTCATAACTCATTAATTAGTGACAACAAACTTATATTTTCTAATAAGTTGGAAGAAAACTTAAAGTCCTATTTTAGGTAACTTAAATAAAGCTTTATGCGCATTGCGCTATATCCTTAATTACAGTCTTAGCTGCCTCTCTTGGTATGTGCACTTTGGTATGCTATCTTTAAAAACACTAGTGCTGTGACAAACATATAGTAAACTCATCAGGTGGTGGTTTTTGATTGATTGATTGATCTTGCCTTTTAGATGTTTGGTATTGTTTACCGGAATCTTTTAATGCTTTTGGGACGCTTTACACACTTTTTTCTCAATTTTTTCGTCTTTTCTTCCCGCACTGGTAACAACAGGTGTAAGGTCCACAATTTTATAACACTGACATCACACGTGAATGGACTTAGACATTTTCAAAGACCTCGCGTCTTACACCTCTACGCTCTTGAATGTTGTTTATACCAAGAAAGTAACAACGCATCTCGTTTAGTTCCCGTTTTAGGTTATTGGCGAGGGAACATACATAACATATATACATACATAATCAGATTTTTTAAAGTTCCCACTGCTGAGACTCAGGCCTCCTCTCTAGGATAGGAAACATACTACATGTTAAAGTAATAAAACCGGCCAAGAGCCACGGTCGGGCCACGCTCAGTGTAGGGTTCCGTAGTTTCCCGTCCGTCACAATAAGTGTTTCCACTTATGGGTTTAAAAAAAGGCTATTTGTTACGTTGACATACTAAGTACGGAACTCTAATAAATATGGACCCTAAAAACGGGCCCACAAAGGACGGTGATAACTAAAACAGTATGCAAGTAGTAGAAATTTCAGCGATTGTGCACTCGAATACAATTACGAATATATTTAAGAAGCAACGATTTTTTACCACGGTAGGTCATGAAAGCACGGAAAATCTTAACATCGACTTTTAAAAAGATGACGTCATTACGCAACGCCATCTATCGAACCATTTATGAACTGGTTTTTACCTTAACATTTTGATAGATGGCGTTAAAAAAGTGAATTTTAGTTTTGTTCTAAATTGCCTTAGCATGTTCCTGATAGAAGTTTTATGTAGTTATAAGATAATACCGCCAATGCCAAGGAGAAACCAACCGAACAATTCGATAATACTCGACCCCATCAACTCAGGAAAAATCCTAACAGCGCGAATGCGAAATAGCCCAAAGTACAGCGCCATCTCTCGGGGAATTGGGTTACTAATTAATACATAGATACTAGAAGAAGTTTTTGGTGGTAATTTTGGATTGCGAGAACCGATTTTAATAATTCTTTTTTGTTTGAAAGAAGATACGTTCAGGATAATAAAAAATGTAAACGAAGTTAAAAAAAATGCATGCATATACGATTATACTACAAACTTATTCCAGAAATTATTTTGTACAACCTTTTTTTCTTTCTTGTACAAAAACTATTCTTTCCATCAAGTTCAAAATGATTTTTCTAGAAAGTCCTTATAATGTTCTACTTGTCAGATTTTTTTCATATTTTCTAAACTTATGGTTCAAAAGTTAGGAGGCCCGGGACACACTGTTTTTTACTTTTGGAGCGATTATTTCCGAAATTATTGACATTATCAAAAAATTATTTTCGTAAACCCCTATTCATTTTTAAATACCTATCCAACTATATATCACACGTTTTTTTACAATTTTTATTTTACAGCTTTGTCGGCGTGATTGATATACATATTGGTACCAAATTTCAGCTTTCTAGTGCTAACGGTCACAGAGATTAAGCGAGGACGGACAGACAGACAGACAGACGGACAGACAGACATGGCGAAACTATAAGGGTTCCTAGTTGACTACGAAACCCTAAAAAACGAAACGATATTTTTGACACTTAGACCCTTTTTAGGGTTCCGTAGCCAAATGGCAAAAAACGGAACCCTTATAGATTCGTCATGTCTGTCTGTCTGTCTGTCTGTCAGTCCGTATGTCACAGCCACTTTTTTCCGGAACTATAAGAGCTATACTGTTGAAACTTTGTAAGTAGATGTATTCTGTGAACCGCATTAAGATTTTCACACAAAAAAAGAAAAAAAGCAATAAATTTTAGGGGTCCCCATACTTAGAACTGAAACTCAAAAATTTTTTTTTCATCAAACCCATACGTGTAGGTTTATCTATAGATAGGTCTTCAAAAATGATACTGAGGTTTCTAAAATCATTTTTTTCTAAACTGAATAGTTTGCGCGAGAGACACTTCCAAAGTGGTAAAATGTGTGTCCCCCCCCCCCCTCTAACTTCTAAAATAAGAGAATGATAAAACTAAAAAAAATATATGATGTACATTACTATAAAAACTGCCAA
This sequence comes from Mythimna ferrago, assembly GCA_910589285.2. Classification (NCBI taxonomy): domain Eukaryota; kingdom Metazoa; phylum Arthropoda; class Insecta; order Lepidoptera; family Noctuidae; genus Mythimna; species Mythimna ferrago. Next base: position 9,881,463 of record OU342675.1, on the reverse strand, counting down.
CGAAAATTGGTTTGAACGAAATCTAGTTAGTAGTTTTTTTTTAATGCGTCATAAATCGAAAAAAATACAGTATTATTAAAACATCGATCAAAGTTACAACACATTACAAGAACTTTTATATTATGTTACTTGCTGCTACGGAACCCTTCATGGGCGAGTCCGACTCGCACTTGGCCGGTTTTTTAGGGTTCCGTAGCCAAATGGCAAAAAACGGAACCCTTATAGATTCGTCATGTCTGTCTGTCTGTCTGTCTGTCTGTCTGTCTGTCTGTCTGTCCGTCTGTCCGTCCGTATGTCACAGCCACTTTTTTCCGAAACTATAAGAGGTATACTGTTGAAACTTTGTAAGTATATGTATTCTGTGAACCGCATTAAGATTTTCACACAAATATAGAAAAAAAGCAATAATTTTTGGGGGTCCCCATACTTAGAACTGAAACTCAAAATTTTTTTTTTCATCAAACCCATGCGTGTGGGGTATCTATGGATAGGTCTTCAAAAATGATACTGAGGTTTCTAATACCATTTTTTTCTAAACTGAATAGTTTGCGCGAGAGACACTTCCAAAGTGGTAAAATGTGTGTCCCCCCCTCTAACTTCTAAAATAAGAGAATGATAAAACTAAAAAAAATATATGATGTACATTACTACAAAAACTACCAACGAAAATTGGTTTGAACGAAATCTAGTAAGTAGTTTTTTTTTAATGCGTCATAAATCGAAAAAAATACAGTATTATTAAAACATCGATCAAAGTTACAACACATTACAAGAGCTTTTATATTATGTTACTTGCTGCTACGGAACCCTTCATGGGCGAGTCCGACTCGCACTTGGCCGGTTTTTTATTTCTAGTATTCATTGCTGGGTGTGGAAGGGCGACGTCTAGTGTTGCAAAAAAGTCGAGTCCTCAAGTCGTCTTAATTATAATATAAGAAAAATAGGTAACGCCTGACCAAAAAGTTTTAGCAATGTTTCTATAATAAAATATTTATTTCATTACCACTGCTCTCAAAACGGTGAAGGAAAACATCGTGGGGAAACCGGCATGTCCTAGAACCAAAAATACGAAGACATGTGACATTCACCAACCCGCACTGGACCCGCGTGGTGGATTACGGCCCATTCCCTCTCCTAGAGAGGAGGTCTGAGTCCCAGAGGTGGGAACATTAAAAAGGCTGATGATTATTAATGTTTCTAAAGGTATTTTCGTTCGATGAAATATATTGAAGTAGTTTGTACACCCAGGCCACTTATCATTCAAGACAAAGTTTTTGAAGTCTAAAATCCAACTCATTCAAAATATATAATATACCTACCTACCGGAATTTTACTGGAATTATTCATAAAGTTATTTATCAAGTACACAAAAATAGGTAACGCCTGACAAAAAAGTACTAGCAATGTTTTTATAGGTATTTTCTATCGGTTATGGTTTAAAGACCTGGTTTCTTTTTGCTATTGGTTCCTCATATTGTTCTCTAACTTATAAGCTAGGTTTCAATTCTGGCAAAAAGAAAAAAGTGAATCATGCCAATATTTGGATTGGCTTTTTATTTTTTTATAATACAATTTTATTCATGGAACGCAAAAGAAGTAATGGCGAAGTAAGTGGCCCATCTCCATTCCCAGTACAAATATCTAGGCAATCTAAATATCTGCGACAGAGGAGTCTCTCGGGAGTTCGCCGCATCTGGAAATAAGCTGGCATTTATAGGCTGGACGGAACGGTGCCGAGCCGACTTGATGACTGTTCTCGAACTGCATCTATTTATTTCGAACCACGATAACGGGCTGCTTATGTGGCCTGATTAACTAGAAATATTTTTTAGTACGAGGCCAATAACAGAGCTGGATAGGTTGGCAAATACGGATAATTTCAGAAACCTTCCCCTACAAATCCCCATGGAGATTGACAGTGAATTCCTCAATTATTTAACAAAAAATGTGTTCTTGTATAGAATAACGCATTTTTTAAACAAAAAAATTATTATTATTAAACAAAAAATGCGTTATCGTGTGCAATATCGCATTTCATTTCAGAAATAAAAATATCTGGTGGGGATTCTTATACTTAGTTTTCCAAAAATCCCTATTGAGATGATTTTATTTAGCTAGTGGGGATTTCAGAAAAAAACAGTAATAATCCCCACTGGTAGAGATTTGTCGGTGGGGATTTCTGAAATAAACCATTTTATTTAGCTAGTAGGGATTTCTGGAAAAAAATATTTCAAAATTCGGTCCACAATTGACCGAGATATCGGTGAACAAACACAAAAAAATAAAAATAAAATACATAAATATATAACAATAACAGTAAATAGATACAACACATAAATTATAATAATACTTATATCTAAATACTAATAAATATCTTTACGAGATGGTAGAGAGGTAGTGTTTTTTGACTAGCTTTTTGAAGACAGATATTTTTTAGCGTCTCGAATCTTAGCTGGAAGTGAGTTCCACAGTCGTACCTACTGCATGAAAAGAAAATGGAATAAAAATGGGTTTTAAGGACTAGGAAATTGAGTTGGTATTTAACCTCTCGTATGCCGTAATTAGAGACACAATTAAAAAGCCATTGTGTCTCGCGTAGATCTGCGTTCCGGCATAGTACGGGTTAAGGTGGGGTCTGCATGGGACATCGGCAGGGCGAGTGAACGTAAAACGATCACGTAAGTAGCCAGGATAAGCAGGATTGAATAGGATGTTGTACAGGAGACATTATACCCGAGTGTTCCTACGAAGACGGATAGAGAGCTACTTGAAATCCTTGCGGAATTGGGAGACATGGTCGTATTTTCTTAGGCCAAAAACAAAACGAATGCACAAGTTTTGCAAGCGCTCAAGCTTATTTAAAAGCTCCTCAGTGGCATCCAGGTAGCAGGCATCTGCATAATCGATGATTAGCAGAATTAGAGTGTGAGCTAAATAAATTTTGGTTTTGAATGGTAGAAACATTTGAAGGGATTTATGACTGTGAAAGGAAAAGTGTACCTTACGGTTATGCCTTGATCACTCGTACCGAGTAAACGGACGAGACAGTGCTCCCTGCCGAGTACTCGGTACGTGTAAACACAGCTCCGAGTGCTCGGCCGAGCGCTTATCTCTTCAATTCGCTTATATCACTGTCTCGGCCGAGCAACATTTTACTGACTCGCCCTTTTACTCGGTACGTGTGATCAAGGCATTAACCTCGTTCACCTGCGCTCGCCAAGAGAGGTTGCTGTCAAAGTAGTTTGCAAATAGGTTTAAAAAAACACTTCTGCGCGTTATTTTTTCGTAAATTTAAACTAGTTGAACTCGATCACTAAACTTGGTTTGAAAAAGCGCCTTCATCGTAACAATAAATTAGTTTTTGAAATAAACTATCAGATCTACTGTTTTTTAGAAAACTTATTGTTGAGGTAAGCTTTCTTTTGTAGGTACATGAATAATCAAATCACTGTATACTAAGTTAAGTTTGTATGAACAATAAAGAATTAAGAATAAAGTCAAATCACATAAATCAAAGAAACATTGTCACACAAACAAACAAAATGTTCGTGAAAGTTCCGACAACACCAAAAAAAGTTGTTTACCTCTGCAACGTCATCTTGTCATTACTAATAATGCTGCCTAAAATCACAATATTCGTCAACGTCGTCGGCACAGTTAATCTAATAACGCCGATTTGTACACAAAATGCGGAAACAGAGAGCTTACCTTGGATTCTCGAAGAAAAATTACGACATAACTTATATCTCTCTTGACAACGATGCTTTTCCATACAAAGAAAAACAGGTGGTTATTTACATAGACGTTTTTTAGGTTAATAGCAAAAAATCTTGCGTTTGTATCTCAATAAATAACAAATATCGTTTTATTTTTATTTATATAACATATTTAATAATGACAAACACATGCAGTGATTTTATAAAATAAAAAATATTTCCTAAGGACATCTACCAAAACGTTTCCAGCCTAGGCCTAGTAGCATCCATATCGGAAAGTAGTGTGCGTCGTAATCAAATAATATTCCATAGGTACGCGTCTTGGCTTTTCTTCATTGCCACAACGCGTTCAGATCGAATAGCATGTCAGCCACGACACGAATTTCGCTATTTCGTCTTTCTGTGATTGCCACAACGCGTCGTGTGCGTTTTCATTACAGCCATAGCACGAATTTCGCCATGTGGATGTTTTACTGTGACCACAACGCGTTGTGAGCTATTTTTCTGCTCAATAAGCATTTTCGATCTACGACTAGGATCTTATATTATGGTAATAATGTTGGCTCAGATTTATGCAATAGACTCTTCCTCAAAGAAACTTTGTACCTTAGTATTTGTTTTTAAACTAAACTCAAATACACATGACACCCAGACTGCTGAACAGCTGTCTGTAGGTCTTACATATATTTGCTCCGTGTGGGAATATAACCTGCAATACTAAGCGTAGCAGCCTATCTCTTAACCATTGCGCCAACTGTAATTACTCAAGTCGTGACTACTACTCGAGATACAATAGTACATTATGATATAAGTGTGTTAATGATTACCGACGAGGCGGTATTTAGACCCGAGCCGTGGCAAGGTTAAGAGAGCCGAGAACGGTAATCATTAATTACTCAAGTGTATCATACGACGTTTTTCAATACACTTGTGAAGAAAATAACTAAAACTAGTAAACTTTTGTGGCGGAAAAAATATTTTTTCATATGCGCGCCCATATTTTTTTTTTTAAATACCTCTCAATACGCTCACTGAAATGAATAAAAGGGGGTTGACCGGCGACTCGTGGGGGACGACCTGCGCCCATCCTGATACGATACATGTAATATAATTATGGCGCGGGAGAGGTTGAACAATAAGGTTTTAACTACATTATAGCACTAGTGCGTAATGGTAATCAAAATGTCACAGTTTGGTAACAAGGGCCATTATGTACCTAAGTGCAGTGCAATAAGAGTCACTTTCTGAGCAAGTGTATTGAAAATAATGTTTACGAATTTTATCTGAGTATCCAGCAGTCTAAACGAGATGTATTGCTAGATTTTTAGGTTTTTATGGGTTAAAATACATACATATAAAAGTGATACAAGAATGCAATTTATTATATCCCTGGGTATTTCATGCAGTACTTAGTAAGATTATTACATTGTTATCAGTTGCATCAATACAATTTTAATGCCCAATATATTCACAGAAATATTTAATCTACACTCGTATTCTCGCATGTTGATACAGTTTAGCATAAAAAGGCAATATTTAGCGTCCTTAGTAGCGGCAGACCTCGGCGACGCGTGAGTCATCAGCCGATCCCCTCATGTAATGCACCCGCCGCGTGTCTCTTCACGTCGACGCTACCCTCCTGTCGATAAGGAAACCAAGGGAACAAATTTAAATGGGAAATGCCTGGAAATGGCTCACGCTATTGTTGTACGATATCTAAAGGGGAGATATCGGACCCAATATCTATCCGACTATTAGCATTGATATTTATTTTGTGTGAGAATTCAAAACAAACTCGCAGCACCCTCACGCATACTACAAGGAGATCAGCTGATTGATTAGAATAAACATATCGGTCTGTTCCCGATAGATTTTATCGGCCATGGATCGGGGATTTAACAAGCATGTCGCCCCTTGCCTAGTTAGAATCACAAGACATTAAATCAAATTTTTACTGTGGTGACACGAAAAAAACGTCGCAATGTGCACTAGACCGCTTATTTCTGAATATGTCGCGGGTCTCAAACCATAGGGGTGTATCCACAAAACCCCTACTTTTCAGGAGAGCTAAAAAACTTAATAACTTTTCCTGTGATTGAGCCAGCTCGTTGTTTTTTTGCATGTAGCTATATATGTTTACTGCAATTAATATAGGATTCTTAATTTTAGGGCATTGCCTTTATAACACTAGTTTTTGGTTGATACGCCTATATATCATGACGACTATAATGTAAAATTCCGTCAAAATACTCCCTAAAATATATAAAATTTATGGACGTAAAATCTTTTTCCTCAAATTGTTAATATTTATAGCAATATTTATTATTACTTAATTGGTGACTTCAAATATTGCTATTTAGGAATGAGAACCCATTAAAATTAACGTTATTTACGTAATTTCAAGAAATCATACGCCTGTCTGGCTTGTCATAAATATTGCGAGGTGTTTTAACTCAATCAGTTTTGTTCTACAATTTAAAAAAAAGAAATGATTAATAGGCAATTACACAATATTTTCGTGTTTGAAAAGAAAAATAAGCATTATAAAAATAAAATTTATTCATAAATCTGAACATAATTATTAGATATGTCTTTAAAATCACAAACATTTGAAATTGAGCTGAAACAAAACATAGCTCTCAAAAACGCTGAAGAAAAACATCGCGAGAAAACCGGCATTAGTGATGTAACGAATATCTGATTTCTCACATTCGCGAATGCGAATACGGATATTGAGTTTCAAACAAAGTGCGCGCAAAATGTCGGACAGTTTTCACATTTCGTATCAGCCAAATTTAAACCGAACATAACAGAGCCTTAACAGACTGATTGAATGAAGCTTAACACAAAAAGTTTTTCAGAAAATACAGAATCCTGCAGGGAATTCCACTCCTTAGCTATACACATAATGAGTGTGTTCCCATAACGCTTTGTACGTATGGGTGGAATGTCCACCATGTACCGGTATCGCAACGCCGTACATCTTGTGGTCCAATGATGGAACGGACTTGGCGGAATTAAATTCTGCAATTCCAATGCACACTCTCCGAAACGTAAACAATAAAAAACCGACAGGCTAGCAACCCGGCGTCGATGCTCAAGATCATACACGATCGAACTTGTGCTTGATAGAGGTTGTACCGTCTCACCCTCACTAAGATCCCCAATTTTTTGGCAGACAGTTTGGCTTTTGCTTCGATGTAGAAGCCGAAATTGAGGGTAGTCGACAGCGGCACCCCAAGAAGCTCTGAGATCTGAGAGAGATCTCGGAGAGACTGGATCTGAGACCCATTAGTTCGCGCGCCGGACATGACAACTCTCAACAACAGTGCTATCGTCTGTGTACCCAAAGATACTGGCTTTAAGTAGGTTATTTATGTGCAGCAAGAACAGTGTTGCCTAGAGTACCGACCCTTGAAGGACTCTGGCATTAATATCCATTTGACCCGACGAGCAGCCATCAATAACCACTCGGATGCATCGATCCCTCAAGAAGTTTACGATCCAATCACACAGACCAGTGGTTAGACCAGAGGAAGGAAGCTTAGTAATAAGACTTTCATTTCAGCTTAGACCCTATCGAAAGCCTTCGAGATATCAAGGGAGACGGCAAGCGCTTCCCCATGCTTCTCGCTAGAAAATCCCCAATAGACCGATTTCGACGAAAACTGTATTGCCGGTCAATGACGATGTCGTTAGTTTCTAGGTATGCCAGAAGTTATCTATTAAACACCCGTTCCATACTTTTACAGAGGATGAACGTAATAGAGATGGATCGGTAGTTTGCCAGGTCAACTCGACTGCTCTTCTTGGGCACAGTCTGAACGGCACTTATTCAGTTTCAGAGAGGCGAAATAGGCGGGTCAAGATTAGAGACAATTCAAGTGCAAAAGTTTTAAGAACAACTGCTGGCATCCCGTCGAGGCCACTTTCTTTATTCACGTCAAAGAACACTACGGACACTACGAACGTCCTTCTGATGGATACGAATATCCGAAATACTCGTCACGCACCCATCTGGAGAAACAGTTAAATTCATTCGAAAAGATTTGTTATGATTTGAGGTGAACATGTTGTTTCACAATTTGTGGTTCTGCAAATGTGAAATAAAGTTGTGTGATGGAAAAATATTAAAGTAAATATAAAATCATATTATTATAAGTTGTATTATCTTTCTAGATCAATTCAATCAAAATATTATTTCCTTTTTGTTGGTTAGAAACATTCGCCAAATATTCGCATGTTTTTTGCGAATGCGAATGCAAATATAAAAAAATGTGCGAATATTCGCGAAAATGCGAATATTCGTTACATCACTAACGTTTATATAGCTTGACAAAATGATTTCAGGTTATAGTAAAATAAACAGTCGTATGTTCATACGCCTTTATGGTCCGATACGATTTATTTCTTCTTTGATTCACGATAAAATTGAAAGTCGTACATGCGTACGTCTCTACGCACGTCGAAACTGCCCCAATGAGCAATAATATTGCTCTTACGTCAATTATACGACTATTTGGTCTAAAAATAATTCTAGACTCTCCAGTTTACAGCAAATAATATTTTTTAATTTATGCAAAAAGTAATTAACACAAAATTATGAGAAAAATTCAGTTAATGTATTGCTTATAGTAGAATCCAATGGCATTAAAAACGAAAAATCACAATTTTGCATCTACGCCCCTATGGTTTGAGCCCCGCGATGTGTATCTGTAGTGACTATGACGCCACATTGGATCTAAAACTTAAAACTCTAAACTTAAAAATCTAAAATAATGGATCGCGATATTAGAGTTCTCAGCGTGATTAGAACATAATATTTACTGTTGTAAATATGTTATGCCCGAAATCGAAATGGTCTGGTCGGAGGATCCTCTTCTTTCAACGTAGGTCTGTGGGACTTTACACTGTTCCGCATACCTCTAAATATCCTTTTTACCGCTGCTTACCACATTTATAATAATTATCATTGAAATATTGTTCTCTTAGTTTAGTGTGAGAAGTTGGCGTGGTTCCGCCGCGCACTGGCGCTCGTGGGCCATGCTGCTAACTCCGTCCCCGGGCGCCAACTGTGGATGTGCGCTAAAGTTTTATTAAAACGCAGCGAGAAGTGGCAAGTTCTGAAATTTACTTATTACCGTGACGGCATAATGTTTTACGAGGGAATTATTTCCAGTTTTTTCATTTGAACGAGTATTCAATACTGAAAGTTAATAAATGTCGACGATTGGCGAGCTGCCGAAACTGTAACTTTTGCAGTAGGATTGTTTCTAGTCTGACGAAGTTAGGACACAAGTTTACAAGCAAAGTTGACCAGGTTCTGTAACGAGATTAATGAATATCTATGACTCTTGTTCGTGCTACTTGGCAAACTTCAATATTGCTCGACCAACTTTAGAATTTGAAGTCGCTAAATACAGTGCGCTTTGTAACTTCAAGCACAGTTTTGAATGCAGTTCACAATAGTCAAGTTTATTTTTAAACAAAGTAAGTTTGTAAAAATTTATGTCTTTCCGTTGCGTAAAATATAGGATTGGAGTGCATGAAATACTCCTAGATTTCTTAACGAGTGATAAATCTTTTGGTAATCAGTTTAGAATATCCAAATTGGTGTTGTCTTTTTTAACCCAAAGGTTGACTGGTAGAGGATGCCTTGTTGCATTAAGTCCGCCTATGTATCACTATTGTACATGAAGTTTAAATAAATTAATTAATATCTCGATGCTCTACAATATCGATGACACTAGGAATTACTCATGTATTGCGGGTGCGTTCACAAACACGTAAACTAAGACTCAGCAGGCTGCTGGTATGTATAAAATTTGTTCTGTGTAAAATTTATTCTGTGCGGGAATCAAACCACACGAAACATTGCTATTAATCGCTCATCCACAGCACTAACTGTGCCATCAAAATAAAAGAATAAAGTGTCCATGGATGCATCCATTGCAATATAGGGGTCATATTTCGAGGCTCTAATCGATTTAACATCTTAGTTACATAGTCAATAGGTGCAACGGAAGACAAAGTATTTATTAGTGTGCTTTTTGGTGATACAGCAGATCTTTTTTTATTTTTCCCACTCTTGAGAGGAGCGGGAGGGCCACTTCTGTGTTTCTACTTTGCCTTCGTCTCAGGGCCCCGGGGTTCTGTATATGGTTAATTTATGACAACTCAAAAAGCTACACACTGGGCAAATTATTTAACAACATAATAATTTAAAACTGTTATAACATACAAAATAAAAATGTCAGAATTTAAATTGCAATAAGAATCAGAATAAATATACTCGTACAGTCAATTAGTCAAGTTTTCAAGCATTTATACATAACTTTAGTTTATAACATTTTTTTAAGAAGGATGGAATTCAAACCACATCGACACCTTTAGGTTCGTTTGGCGTACAAAACAAAACCCTACTATTCAGGAGGGCAAAAAAACGTTTTTTTTTTTTAAATAAAAATTCACAAGTTTTTTGCTTTTGAACTTTAAAAAAAACTTTCAAGGTAAAAGATGAAATAGATAAATTATTAAAATTTATTTATTTTCTTTCATTTAAAAGTTAGCCTGGATTTACGTCTTCCAAAATAACAGCTTGAGGTGATCACGACCATGAAAATTGACCTAAAAATAACTCTTACAACCGTATATCTATTTTTGTTAAATTTAACGTTACATTTAATGTCGTAAAAACCCGGTGATGATTTTTTTTGCTTTATAAACCCTTAATATAGTTCATACATAAAAGAAATAATCAGATCCTGACTATTGAAAACCATCTCATCGTTTCTAGAATGCTAAGGAATTATTTAATTGCAATTCTATAGACAATAATAGTTATACTGATCGAATAAATAACAAAACCACTTGAATTTATGAAATTAATCATCTGTTATGTTCATAATTATAATAATCGTAGCGTTTTGCTACGATTATTATAATTTATAATGACTTCAAATAACAATAAACAACTTATTTAAACTTAAAAAAAAACCGGCCAAGTGCGAGTCGAACTCGTCCATGGAGGGTTCCGTAGCAGCAAGTAACATAATATAAAAGTTCTTGTAGTTCGTTGTAACTTTGATCGATGTTTTAATAATAGTGTATTTTTTTAGATTTATGACGTATTAAAAAAAACTACTAGATCTCGTTCAAACCAATTTTCGTTGGTAGTTTACATGGTGATGTACATCATATATTTTTTTTAGTTTTATCATTCTCTTATTTTAGAAATTATAGGGGGGGGCACATTTTACCACTTTGGAAGTGTCTCTTGCGTAAACTATTCAATTTAGAGAAAAAATAAATTAGAAACCTCAATATCATTTTTGAAGACCTATCCATAGAAATTTAAGTTAGTCTTTTAAATAATAAATATTTTCTTCTATCAACATTTTTATTTCTTAGTCCCCGCACTATGCGAGTGATATTTGTAGGTGTGCTTCGTGGAATAGGAAATTAATTGTTTTAAATTTTTATTTGAAGCCCACCTACGGGTGTGCTAAGTGGAATACTTTAGATGTGCTTCGTCTGGGTGTGCTTCATTTGGGTGTGCTTCATGGAATACCTCCTCTAAAATAGTAAGCTGAAATAATTAACGAAAACCAAAAGTGATTGGAACGGCAAATTTATTACAATATATATATACGAGTCATGAAATTCCCAGGACATAATAATCTAGTAAAAATTTTAAAGTAGCAACTTAATATAAAATTATTATGATTTTAAGTAAATCAATGTATTAAAACATATCAACATATTTTTGTAAGGCAAAAGTCTTGCCAACAGGAACTCAAAGAACGAGTATTTATTTTATTAAAAAGTAGTTTAGTAATTTCTATCTCTGTCTATAAACTATCTGATTAAACTAGCTACTTGCTGCTTCATCAATCAGTCGATTCTTCCTCGTCTTCTTCATCGATTAGTGTAAGATCATCAATCACATCTCCATGAAATAGTTTTAAAGAACCTTCATGATTTTTTGGCATATATTACTATTATTACAGACGCATTTAAATCTCAATATTTAATCTACACTAACTTCTACAGTAATATAATAAATACGTAAAGTTTGTTTTTTGTTTGTAGGAGGTAATCTCTGAAACTGCTGGTCCGATTGCAACATTTTTAGTACCGATAGAAAGCTACTTTATTCCTGAGTGACATAGGCTATTTTATTGTACGTGGGCGAAGACGTGAGCAAATATTTCATATTTATAAGTTTTGCTTGTAGAGCTTAGTCGGGGTCATAGTTATTATACAGGATGGCCCAGAAAGAAATGCACTTTTGAAAATTCAAGAAAAAAATAATTGTTAAATTTTGATGATCTTTATTTATTACTATCTAAAGAAAATTAAATGAAATTTATTTTAAAATTTACTTTTTTTTTTTAAATTACATCATCCAATTAATTTTCTTGGCGGTTACAACATTCTTCCAATCTGGTATCAAAATTTTGGAAAACTTTCGCTAGACTTATTCTCGAACTGGATTCCATTTCTTACCGAATATTGAACTTCGATTGCTGCAGGGTTGTTGGATTATCAGAGTGTACTCTGCTCTTAAGATAACCCTGCAAAAAGAAAACTGCTGGAGTGAGATCAGGGCTTTTTGGTGGCCAGGAGATGTCACCCCTGCCTAAAATTATTTTTTGTGGATATTTGCGCATTTCATTTGCAAATCTCAATCTCGTTGGAAGTCTGATGCCTTCAGTTCCTGTACCAACTGTGTCTTATAAGGATGTTATTTCAAATCAAGCCGTAAAACTCGCTGCAATGTCGATTTAGACAATCCCAAAGTTGATGAACTGTGCGCTCCTACATTCGCGCGTACAAATTCACGAACTCGCTGAATGTTTTCGTCGGTCCGTGATACTCTTTGACGACCACGAGGCTGCATTTTTTGCGTTGATCTTGTCCTTTCGAATCATTCAATCCAATGCATAATTAAATTAGTGCTTCTACACTCACTGATGAGCTGCAATTTGAATTAAGCACTATAGACCCATCGAACAATCACATTAGATCAAGCATTCTCATAAAAAAATTAGAAAATATATCATAATATTAGCCTTTTTTTTGTGAATTTCGACATTTTTAATATTCAGATCGATAGAAAAAAATATCTGAGAAGAATGGTATAACTATATAACTAATTTTCGGCAAAATGGTTTATACGCCAATTGAACCTAAAGGTGTCGACATGATTCAAACTGTTTATCGAAAATGAAAAGCTAAATATTGAAACACCGAAGGAAATACGAAACTGATATTGCAAGGACGCAAATTGTGTGCACAATATACACCTTTCAAGTTTGCTAACTTTCCTGGAAGGGGGAAGTTGAACTTCGCGACTGTTACATTGTTGTCACCTCAGTTCGAATGTGACAGTTCTCGGTCCCATTTGTGATGTGGGTATTTTTCATCATCATTATTCAGCTTATACGGGGTGGAATGCAATGTCTAAAATAGTTAATAAATAGAAAAGGAGGCCAAAAAAAGATTTCAAAAATAACTTTACTCCATAATTATTCCAATATCTTCATAATTTCAAATACAGGTTTTACATGAAATCAAGTGAAAAACGTAAGGACTCCTGAAATTAAGTGTCACTCTTATGAAATTAAGTGAAATGAACTTTTACATCAAGTAAAGTCAAAGTCAAAAGTTTTTTATTTCACATAGGTAGGCCTACATGGGCACTTATAAAACGTCAGAAGCTAGTGCACGGTTCGAAATTGGTCGTTTCCTATGGAGAAGAACCGGCAAGAAACTCCATGGTTACTCTTTTTAAAAAAATGGTTGTACTTACAATATTTCCATATAACAGTATTAAATGGTATTATTTAAGAACAGTGTAAACCGGTCTATATTGTACTCAAAAGCACAATAAAAATAATCATTTAAAAAAAGTGAGTCAAAATATGAAGTAATCTAAGAATTCGTGGAGTCTACAGTGTTCTTCCATTTACATAAAAGGGCTATATAAAAAAAAGGTAGAAAAAATAATAATAATTACAACTGTCAGTAAATGAGACGTTAACAACCAAAAAAAAAAAAAGAAAGAAAAACTAACGAATTTAATGTGGTTGGAGTCAGATAATATAAAAAAAAAAATTGCAAAAGCAATGTGTTAGAGAGAGAAAAAAAAATGTTACAACAAAGATGGAGCAGTTAATAGATACATTCGCATAATATTATGAGTTACCAGGGGGCCACAAGTGCAGAGGCAGTCATTGCCAAACAAGCAAGTAAATATCAAAAGAAAGGGCTCATTTATTATTATTATTTATTTATTATATTCACATTAATTTATTATTGTACACCACATAAACAAAGAAATACAGGACAAACAAAAAAAAAAAAAAATAAATAAATAAAAATAAAAATTACAAACAAGAAACATTATTTATTTTCCCTCATTGTGAGGGTCTTTGAAATATTTCACCAAAAAAAATATCCTCTGCTAGATACCTACATCACCATCATCATCCATCATCATCTGCTCTGATATATTATATCATAGTCACTAAAAATCTATTTGGGCAAATCTTCATAACCGGCCACAGGCCAGGCAATTTAGCCTATACTGAACCCGTGTTGGGAAAAAGTCTATTTTGTCTTTCATTTTTCCCATTGGCCAGTTTGTCTTTTCACAAGCCACAACGAACGAGCCAAATAAATAAATAAAATTGAGCAAGTGCAAGTCAGACTTGCGCACTGAGGATTCCGTACAAACTTACCTGAGTAAAGAGTTCAATGGAGTCTCAAAGATTTTTCTAAATCGCAAAAAAGGTTTTTTTTTTTTTTGTAACGTAATAATAAATTGTTTTCAGGTTTATTTCTATATCTGTGTTAAAAGCCCTTGCTTTATGCCAAACAAGTTTCTCAGCAACGCCACGTCAACGGGAAGTATCCTATGAATTTTGATTCTCTGGAGAGTGTGCATAAACGGCCGTATCTTTTTTCGTCGTTAACTGGCAGCTTGACTTTTTATCAGAGCTTCAAGGGACCGCAGACCTCTGTATCAGAATTTAATTTCAACTGAATTATACCACCACGTCTTCGCAAAATAAAGGGTCTTGACAGAAGACAGACGGACGGACAACAGAGTGATCCTATAAGGGTTCCGTTTTTTTGTTCAGGGGCAAAATATCCAATTCTCAAAATGTCCAGCGCTGTCAAAATATCCAAATTCCCATAATGTCCGATGGTCAAAATGTCCAATTCTCAAAATGTCCAATGGTCAAAATGTCCAACTCCAAAAATGTCCAATCTTTGAAAATGTAGCTTTGTTCAATAACTCATCTAAGCGCTTTATTAACACTAAAAGAATTAAATTAGTTTTTATTTATAAATAACAAATTGAGACCAAAGAAGACCACTACATATCCGAAATCACTATTTTTGTCATAAAATATATAAAAGTACAGTTATCAACATCATATTTTTTTATAATTATAAATTGAATCAAGCATTAAACAGTTTTATATAACCAAGGTAAAACATAAAAAAATACTTTTACTATTTTTATTTTGTATAATCAACATAATTTTATCTATAATCAACAAGTTTTTTTTTTATAATATGATAATAGGCAACATAATTATTTTTATGATTTATATTACATATGTTACAGTAAAAGCTAAAACTACGGTAAATCTTAAGAATTTCCAGTAAAACCTAAGATTTATCAATTACTAATGGTAAATGTACATGAAAGTTTGCGATTCGAACTTTTACGACCATTCGCTTGGTAAATCTTAGGATTTACATTAAAGGCCCGGTAAATGTTGAAAAAAAAACATGTCATCAAACAGTTCTGGAACATGATGGATGACATCTCGAATGGACGAAACAACTTGGACGTAGCGTTCGCCGGCCGCTGGCGCGGCTATGCTCGCTTCACTCGCTCGGGTCATGCGCAGTTGGTCACAGTTCTAACTTAACCTAACCTATTTCACCCAGTTGCAATCAAAATACAATCACATTTTTACGAGAGATTGTAGGTATTATTCGTTGTTTCGAACTGGCTGAAATAGGTTAGGTTAGGTTAGAATTGTGTGTGAAACCGCGCGTGAGCCGAGCGAGCGAAGCGAGCGGTGCCACGGCAGCGGCCGGCGAGTGCTACTTCTCAAAGTAATCATTGTTTTATTCCTAAAACCAACATTTACCAGTCCACGTTGGTAAAACCTAGCATGTACTGAATTACAATGGTAAAAATCGCCCCATTATAATAAATACTTACATTTACCAACCCATGTCGGTAAATCTTAGGTTTTACTGGAAAGTCTTAAGATTTACCGTAGTTCGAGCTTTTACAGTAACATATATACCACATTAGCTACCTCGAACCAGTCCCCGCGGTAGGCATCTAGGTCGTCTCGCCACCTCTTCCTAGGTCGACCTCGGCGGCGTCGTCCATCATTCTTCAGGTACCCACTTTGTGGAAACCCTTGCCCAACGATCAGAGTGCATACGACTGATGTGACCCGCCCAATCCTATTTTAGCCTGGCAGTCTTTTTTCCTACGTCTATAATACCCGTCTTTTGACGTAGCGTAGTATTCCTCATTCTGTCGGCTCTTTTGACACCCAGAATGCTGCGTTCCATTGCTCGTTGGCAAACTCCAAGGCGAAACTTTTGCGACTCGGTGAGTGACCATGTCTGGGCGCCGTAGGTTAGGACGGGCAGGATACACATATCGATAAGTTTTCGCTTCAGGGAGATCTACCGATCTCCCTTCATTAGCGTCTTCATGGACCAGTAGCTTTTCCAGGCGTTTTCGATACGGCGATCGATTTCCGATATACGGGGACTGGTTCGAGGTAGCTAATGAAAAGAATACTTGGAAGAAGTTAGTGGAGGCCTTTGCACAGCAGTGGGACAGTATAGGCTATTAAAAAAAACATACATTACCACATTACGTTTTATTTTTTATTTAAATACATATACAGTACACATATACAGTATTTATATACAGTACATATACAAATCGCCCCACCTTCAGTGGCTCCATCAGTTGCAAATTGCTGGGGGCAAAGAGTTTCAGGTCATCCATGTAAAGAAGGTGAGATATGACCTGACGACCTCTTCTCAACCGATAGCCTAGTCCTGAATCCTCCAACAATGTGCTAAAAGGATTCAGGGCTAAGCAAAACCAGAGTGGACTATTATAATTCTTATTACCTGCCACTCGCCGCTCGCCGATGACTCACGACAGCAGCCGAAGAATGCCGAGTGGCCGAGGGCACCCGAACACACAATATATACATTATTATTTATTATATATTGCATATATCATAAAACTCGCGATTATCTCTTGTAGTCCTTTTTTTTTGTGGGGAAAATCAGCCAATGACAACTCCTGCTCTTGGGCGGAGCAGGAAATAGTGTCAGACTCTTACTGACTAAAAAACCCACCCCGTTTCTTCAAGCCCTCATATCGGGGCTCGAGTTCCCTTTCGGATAACCCTGGCCCCAGTAGGCTTCGACCCGGCTGGGCCCCTGCTGTTGCTGACAACTTCTTGAGGCGCGCGGGTACAGTGCGCGCCGTCGACGACTTGAGCTTGGTCCGGACAGTTACCGGACGGTCGGACAGCGAGCTACCCATTGCTCACTGTCCGCCAGCCCGCGTCTACGGTGGCTGGAAATCGAGATCGGAATCCCGGCGGCGGCGAGAGCGCCATTGCCTGATGCGGTCGGCCTCCTCCTTTGCGAGCATTACTGCTTCGCAGAAGTCGGCGACCGCCTGCCACTCCTCCTCGCTCCAGACCATGGCCTCACGCAAGAGGTCTCCGCCGCCGATCGCCCCCACGAGGGCACGGCGATGTTCCGCCCAAGATCTCTTGTCATCCTCTTAATCAAACCCGCGAGACGTATCGCAACTGCAAATACTTAAACCACTGCACCGACCTTGCTGTCTAATCGAGTACCTAAAATCAAAGTGTTATTAGATCCCTTAGCCAGTTTAATTGAGACGGCAGTTGATCAATTGAGCATTTGCAGCTTGCAAGTTTGATTTCCATAAGGAACAATTATTTGTTGAGCCTAATAAGGTTTCAGTTGCGTGTGTGAGTGATCGTGTATCAACACAAACATTTGATATTTGTTTGTATGTCGCTACAAAATCCTCTATCACAGTGGGTATTAGAGTTCTCCACCCGATTATAAAATATACAATAGTCCGAAATCAATAATCGCGCCGTTGCCCGGACCAGACATGACACCCGTCTGGTCGGAGGATCCTCCCTTTTCAGTGGAGGTTTGTGGAACTGCAAACCGTAGGGGCCCAGCAGGGTCGAACCATACTGGGGCAACGGGCGAAAAAGAAGCCCGGAGCCCTGGAACAAAGGCAAAGAAGGAACATGAGTGGGTTTTAGTCAGTAAATGTCTGACACACCCTCATGCTCTGCCCAAGGGCGGGAGATGGCATTACATGATTTCTCACCAAAAAAAAAACATCCTGATACGCATACCTTTAAAATTTAGAGCCAAGGATCGTGTTTCTGAAAGGAAGATTCGGCCCCGTTACGAAAGGTAACGAAGGAACAGGAGTGGGTTTTTTGTCAAGTAAAAGTCTGACACTATCTCCCGCTCCGCCCAAGAGCGGGGGATGTCATTGGATGATTATGCCACCTAAAAAAAATTACCTCTAAAATTAGGAATATCTGTTTTCTATTCTTCGACACACATAAACAAAATTATTACTATTTAAATTAGTGATTTTGAAAATATTTTTAATCGTACCGAGACAATTGGCTGTAGAGCAAAATTATCTACATATATAGCACCTCATATTTCCAAATAATGATCTCTCTGAGAATACTTCATAATTATAACTAATAACGTTATCATCATCATTAATTGTCTCTGATCAAATTAATGTAATACCTATTCAATTGAGAGTAGTTAATTGTTTCTGCCAATTAGATATTCAAACCTAA
The DNA here is from genome assembly GCA_910589285.2 of Mythimna ferrago. Lineage (NCBI taxonomy): Eukaryota > Metazoa > Arthropoda > Insecta > Lepidoptera > Noctuidae > Mythimna > Mythimna ferrago. Next base: position 9,862,799 of record OU342675.1, on the reverse strand, counting down.
GCTGATTGATTACTATTGAATTCGGAGAAACAGCTCCTTTGGTCCAAAGGTGGAAAGCACGGTCTTTGAGCATTAGGTAGATGTTAGTAAAATGTTACGTATGTAAAACCGAAGCTGTTTTTTAGGCTTCCGTACCTACCTCTGAACACGACTGCCTCTGCACTTGTGGCCCCCTGGTAACTCATAATATTGTGTGAATGTATCTATTAACTGCTCCATCTTTGTTGTAACATTTTTTTTTTCTAACACATTGCTTTTGCAATATTTTCTGATTCCTACCACATTCAATTCGTTAGTTTTTTTTTTTAGTTGTTAACGTCTCATTTATTGACAGTTGTAATTTTTTTTTTTTTCTAGCTTTTTTTTTAAATAGTCTCTTTTTTAATGTAAATGAAAGAACACTGTAGACTCCACGTATTCTTAGATTACTTTATATTTTGACTCATTTTTTTTATTGTGCTTTTTGAGGCCAAAATCAAAGTCAAAAGTTTTTTATTTCACATAGGCCTACATGGGCACTTATAAAACGTCAGAAGCTAGTGCACGGTTCGAAATTGGTCGTTTCCTATGGAGAAAAACCGGCAAGAAACTCCATGGTTACTCTTTTAAAAAAATGGTTGTACTTACAATATTTCCATATTACAGTATTAATAGGTATTATTTAAGAACAGTGTAGACCGGTCTATATTGTACTCAAAAGCACAATAAAAATGATCATTTAAAAAAAGTAAGTCAAAATATAAAGTAATCTAAGAATACTTGGAGTCTACAGTGTTCTTCCATTTACATTAACAAAAGAGGCTATATAAAAAAAAAGATAGAAAAAAAAATAATAATTACAACTGTCAACAAATGTGACGTTAACAACCAAAAAAGAAAAACTAACGGATTTTGATGTGGTAGGAGTCAGACAATGTAAAAAAAATATTGCAAAAGAAATGAGTTAGCAAAAAAAATGTTACAACAAAGATGGAGCAGTTAATAGATACATTCACACAATATTATGAGTTACCAGGGGGCCACAAGTTCCTAATTTTAGAGCTAATTTTTTTTAGGTGGCATAATCATCCAATGACATCCCCCGCTTTTGGGCGGAGCGGGAGATAGTGTCAGACTTTTACTTGACCAAAAACCCACTCCTGTTCCTTCGTTACCTTTCGTAACGGGGCCGAATCTTCCTTTCAGAAACACGATCCTTGGCTCTAAATTTTAAAGGTATGCGTATCAGGATGTTTTTTTTTTGGTGAGAAATCATGTAATGCCATCTCCCGCCCTTGGGCAGAGCATGAGGGTGTGTCAGACATTTACTGACTAAAACCCACTCATGTTCCTTCTTTGCCTTTGTTCCAGGGCTCCGGGCTTCTTTTTCGCCCGTTGCCCCAGTATGGTTCGACCCTGCTGGGCCCCTACGGTTTGCAGTTCCGCAAACCTCCACTGAAAAGGGAGGATCCTCCGACCAGACGGGTGTCATGTCTGGTCCGGGCAACGGCGCGATTATTGATTTCGGACTATTGTATATTTTATAATCGGGTGGAGAACTCTAATACCCACTGTGATAGAGGATTTTGTAGCAACATACAAACAAATATCAAATGTTTGTGTTGATGCGCGGTGTAAGAGCGCGTATCTTCACTGGTACGGTTGATCCCAGGTTCGAGATGTGGCTGTCAATTTCACTTAGCGGTAAGAGAATTGCCATTGGTGCGGCATATCGGCCGCCGTGGTATGACGTAGATCTTTTCCTTGATGGCATCACAAACACGTTAGCCTCATTGGGTTATTGTGATCACCATATTTTACTGGGCGATTTTAACGTAAATAAGCTCAATTTGAACGAGGTTAAAACCAAAAAAGTGCTAGAGTTTTTAAACTGCACGAGTCTTGCTCAGCTAGTCACAGAGCCAACTCATTTTACAGAAACGACTGAGACCCTGTTCGACTTACTATGCACGGATCTTAAGGCAAGATACACGGCAGTGGAAGCCTTCAGCTCAATTACTTACCATTCTATTATAGTCAGCGAGTTTAACATACAGCGAGACAAAATTACTCCATTTGTAATAAAATTTAGGCCTATAAAGGATATTTGTAGGACAGCTTTTGTAGGGATTTGTTGCAATTTAATATAGAACAGGCTTCAGAATTTAACAACGTTAATGAAATGGTCGACTTTTTTAATAATCGCTTAACCTCCTTGTTTGGTATTCACGTGCCAACTAAAACTTATATTATTAGGGAACAATCGCATCCCTGGATTACGGACACTTTAAAGTTCATGATGGCCCTACGAGATAAGGCATTAGCTGTATATAGGAAAACCAAAAATGAGCAAAAAAAAAAAGGGATTATAAGCAGTTAAAGTCTCTGGTAGAAAGTTCCCTGTATCATGAAAAAGTAGCGTATTTCAAGCACAATATTAATAATAAGATAAAAAATCCTAAATTGCTATGGAAGAACATTAAGTCAACTTTTGTACCTTCAAAGCAAGGACAAGAGCTCCCTCCACGTATTAGAAACCCTGATCTAATAAATAATACATTTCTGAAAGTTCCAGGCAACCCGGTAGCCAGCCCGTCACTTATATATCTTTTTATGAGTCCAACAGATATAGCGAAGCAACATTCACACTTGCCCCGGTCGATCAAAACGACGTCTCACGTATTATCACTGAGCTTAAGTCTAACGCTGAAGGTTACGACCAGATAACCCTGAGTATGCTTACCCTAACCTTACCTCATACTTTCCCTACTATAACGGATATTATTAATTACTCCATGTGAACATCCCAGTTTCCTTACCAATGGAAAATTGCTATAGTCAGACCAATTCCGAAGAGTCCTAACCCTATAGAGGTAAAAGACCTTAGACCAATAAGTATCCTACCATGTCCTTTGAAGGTAATGGAGAAGGTAGTGTGCCATCAATTGACTCGGTTTTTGGAAGAAAACGAGTTGTTACCTGGCCTACAATCTGGTTTCAGGAAACAGCGGAGTACTTCTACGGCGTTGCTGGACGTTACCGACAACATTCTGTCAGCTCAAGATAATGGCATGTGTTCACTGGTGGTGCTTCTTGATTTCTCTCGTGCTTTCTGTATGAATGTTTCATTACTAATTTCGAAGTTAAAATATTATGGGTTTGACGATAATGCCATCCAGTAGTTCCAAAGCTACCTCGGTGACAGAAAGCAACTCGTAGAATTACGCTTGGCGGACGGTACCACCTTGACTTCAGCTCTTTCTGCAATAGAGAGAGGGGTACCCCAGGGATCAATTTTGGGTCCGATTATTTTTATTATTTACTGTGCAGACATAATTGTTCTATCGAAACTAAATTACGCTGATACGGTTTACGGCCCACGCTTGCTGGCTCGTACCGACAGGCTTATACAGAGAGTCCAAAATGCATGCGCTCGTTTCTGTTATACAATTCCCCCTAGAAGTCATGTCACCCCCTTTCTTAACAAACAGTATATTCTAAAAATGAAATCAAGGCGAAAGTTACATTTAGCCTGTCTTCTTTTTGGCGTCGTCAAGACTAAGAAACCGAGGTACTTGTACGACAAGCTCAGCTAGATGGCTAGTAGACGGTTTTTTTGTGCGCAACAACTCTCAACCCAGTCATAAAAAAAATATTTTCTTATTTTCATGTTGACTTACCCTATGTGTCTGACCTACTTGCATTCTGTGTCGCCGTCGCCACTCACTCTGGAGGTTTCGGCAGTCATTGTGAGCCGCAACTAAAAAAAAAAAAATATTTATTATCATATACATTTTGCACTTTCATTTATTCAAATAGTTATCACTATAAACAAACGATTCATATTCATATTCCTTTATTCATTTGTAAACATAGGTAACATTAAGGTCTTAAATAACAATTTTTTTTACACTATAAATACATTGGATAATTTATTACAAAATGTCAAAGTTATTAAAGTACATAAAATTATAAATTTGAATGTCACAATACCAATCAAGTTCAATGTCAAAAATTCACCACATAATCACAATTTGTCCTCTAAATATTCAATGACACTATAATAGGCTTTAGAAATTGAAAGCTTTTTTATGGTACTTTTAAAAACCTTTAAAGATTGCATCTGTAGCGATTCCTTTGGCAAATGGTTATAAAATCTTGGAGCCATGCAAAACACACCACTGTTCAAAAAATGCGTTCTATTACTAGGGAACTCACGACACTACTAACTACTAACGACACTCACCTTTCTGCCTATATACGTATCTTTTTTCATTTCTTTATTTCATTGCGATATTTCTTTTTTATTTCCAAAGTACCCGAAGTAACAACAAGTTTTTTTTTTTTACATTTCGGGCTGTTGGCAATTCGTCCATTGCGCCTAGCTGCCCTAGGCATAATGAATTGGCGTCCTGTTACACTGCGCAAGCTGACGGGCGTGGCGGTGTTTTGAAACTGAGTCGCTTCAAAACCAGTTTTTTGTTTGCGCATGTAATTATGCACGATCAGATAGACCTATTTGTATTTTTTTTATTTATTTTGTCTTTTTTTTTAAATTGATGTATTTTGTACGCTGCACACCTACTTATTTATTATTTACCACACAATATAATATGTAATTTATTTACCCTACACCTATTCACTAATGACTGAGTACTAAAAATAAACCAATTTTCAATTGTAAACTCGTAATAAGGTTCAGTTGAAAACCAGCGTCAAGCAACTATCATGTAGTTGTCTGGCATTATTGCTGAACTGGACCTATTTGGCGCCGCCGTGAGACACACATTGTTAGTTGTCTTTTTTTTATATTATAATAATTTATTAGTGTCTACATGTTCTTAGATTCTTTATTGTAACTATAACTTTACACATTATTCATAGTAAGAAAGCCGATGTACACAGGCGAGTTTAACCCAAAATTAGGTTTTGTTACAGCAAACCTTAATATCTTTTCAAGAAATTTTATTAAAGAGGATAACTTAAGAAATGCACAACAAAAACCAAACATACATGTTGTTATTACATTGTGTGTATCTACGAGTGTGTATGCCAAATAAAATAGTTTTCTTTCTTTCTTTCTTTACACGAACACTCAAACTCGTAACTGAAACCTTATTAGGCTCAACAAATAATTGTTCCATATGGAAATCAAACCTTGATTTTAGGTAGGTACTCGATTAGACAGTAAGGTCGGTGCAGTGGTTTAAGTATTTGCAGTTGCGATACGTCTCGCGGGTTTGATTAAGAGGATGACAAAAGATCTTGGGCGGAACTTCGCCGTGCCCTCTTGGGGGCGATCGGCGGCGGAGACTTCTTGCTTGAGGCCAAGGTCCGGAGCGAGGAGGAGTGGCAGACGGTCGCCGACTTCTGCGAAGCAGTAATGCTCGCAAAGGAGGAGATCGACCGCATCAGGCAACGGCGCTCTCGCCGCCGCCGGGATTCCGATCCCGATTTCCAGCCACCGTAGACGCGGGCTGGCGGACAGCGAGCAATGGGTAGCTAGCTGTCCAACCGTCCGGTAACTGTCCGGACCAAGCCCAAGTCGTCGACGGCGCGCACTGTTCCCGCGCGCCTCAAGGAGTTGTCAGTAACAGCAGGGGCCCAGCCGGGTCGAAGCCTACTGGGCCAGGGTTATCCGAAAGGGAACTCGAGCCCCGATATGAAGGCTTGAAGGAACGGGGTGGATTTTTTAGTCAGTAAGAGTCTGACACTATTTCCTGCTCCGCCCAAGAGCGGGAGTTGTCGTTGGCTGATTTTCCCCACAAAAAAAAGGACTACAACAGATAAAAGCAAGTTATATGATATACAATATATAATAAATAATAATGTATAATGTATATATTGTGTGTTCGGGTGCCCTCGGCCACTCGGCATTCTTCGGCTGCTGTTGTGAGTCATCGGCGAGCGGCGAGCAGCAGCAGGTAATAATAATAATAATAGTCTGCTTTGGTTTTGCTTAGCCCTGAATCCTCTTAGCACATTGCTGGAGGATTCAGGACTTGGCTATCGGTTGAGAAGAGGTGGTCAGGTCATATCTCACCTTCTTTACATGGATGACCTGAAACTCTTTGCCCCCAGCAATTTGCAACTGATGGAGCTACTGAAGGTAACTGAAACTTTCAGTAGCGCCATCAGGATGGAATTTGGTGTGGACAAATGTAAAGCGTGGGGAGATTATGGAATCCGAGGGAATTCAACTCCCGGATTCCATACACCTTAGATCCCTTTCCTCGACCGAAACTTATAAGTATTTGGGTATGTCAGAAGCGTTAGGCATTAACAATGCTGACATGAAGCAATCGCTGAAGGAGCGCTTCTTTGACCGCCTGAAAAAGGTATTAAATAACCTTCTTTCGGGCAGAAATAAGGTCAGCGGCTTCAACGGTTGGGTCATGCTGGTTTTAATGTACTCTTTTGGCATACTCAAATGGACCCAGACCGAACTTGACGCCCTGGATAGGCAAGTCACCCATGATACTCGGTGATGAGACTGTACATCCCGCAGAAGTGTGGAGGTCGAGGCTTTTTAAACTCAAAGACCCTGCACAACCGCGAGGTGTGCAGCCTCAGATAATATTTTCTTAAAACCGATGTGGGTATGCACCGAGATGTGGTCGCAGTGGACAAGGGAATCACCCCGTTATCCATGGTTAAAGAGGACTGGCATAAACCTGTAGTACTGACTACTGGTAACCGCAAGGAAATATGGAAAGGCAAGGAGCTCCACAGGCGCTTTTTCCGGGCTCTTCACGAGCCTGATGTAGATTTCTTGGCGTTCTTGGCCTGGTTACGTTTCAGTGACCTCTTTGGGGAAACTGAAGGTTTTGTCTGTGCGATTATGGACGAAGTTATCTTAACGAACAACTACCGGAGATATATAATGAAGGACGGGACGGTTGATGTGTGTCGGGCATGCCACCGTCCGGGTGAATCTATCAAACATATTATCTCTGGTTGTTCTCGTTTGGCTAACGGCGAGTATTTGCACAGACATAACCAAGTAGCCAGGATTATCCACCAGCAACTTGCTTTGAAGTACAACCTAGTGGATTTAGGACTTCACTTTGTTACCGATCTTCGAAGATGACGCAAGCGCACTGTAAATGCTTTTCAACATCCAATATTGTACCTATTCGGGAATTATAATCCTTTTAAATGACAGTCCATTTGCCGTTGAATACAGTCCTTAGATAGATCCCTAACAAAATGATCTACTGCAGTAAACATTCATTTTTCAGGATTAATGCTAGATGGTTTGTTCAAAACATAATAGGTACAGCAAAATTAATACGATAGAAAAAGTCACGAAGATGCCTCGAAAAGTTACTTTTATGGATTAAAAACTGGACTAATAAGTTTCAAGCAATCATTTTGATTGTTTGTTAGATTATTCTACAAACAACGTTTTACCATCATAGTCTTTCAATTTTTTTTATAATCAAATCGAAAGATTTTTAGTAAATCGCTAAAATATTTGCGAGCATTTTGTCTTTGCGCATTTTTTTTATTTTGTATGCAGGCCGAGTGACTGCGCTTTGAGTCCTGTAATCTTCTTAAATCTAGGAAACGTTTGATCCAGTTTCACAAAATCGTCCTCAAAATCATTTTATGTATTTCCCATAGGACGATATGGGCACTGAAATAGGCAATAAAACGTCAGGAGCTAGGCCACGATTCCAAGTAGTATGTTATACTTAGTTATAGAAAAGAACCGGAAAGAAACTCCATGGTTGCTCTTTTAAATGCGGGAAGCTACAGCGTTCACATATTCACATTGTAAAATAAGCTATACAAAAATAAAAATAGACCTAGTTAAGGTGGCTATGGTTTTAAGCCACTTTAAGTTCCTTGGTAATTTACTATAAAAAAAATATTATTATCGATAGGCTGGCGTTTGACCGCTATCTCACCCGTACCTCTCGCCAAGTTGATAATCTGCAATCGTTAACGCTAGTTGAAAACTTTAAATCTACGGGAATTACGTCATTTCAACGCTGAGTCACGTAATCAGAAGAAAAGAATTGGGGGCGTGGCCAACTCGAGGCGTTCGACGCAAGCGAATCGGTTGTAACTTGGCTAGGGGAGCTGATGGTAAGCCATGTATGGCCGACAATGTCACAAAAGACGAAAAAAAGTATATAATTAACAATAAAACTTTATCAAAATTGTCGTATGTATATGGTCGTAGGATAGTAGTATCTTAAACACTTTCATACCTTGAAAAATTCTTATAATGAATTGGTCTGGTCATAAATTAAAGTCATCATGTATACACCTTTATCTTAGGAGGGGCCTACCACAAAAATATTTAGGTCAACAGTAATGTTACCAAGAAAGACTTAATAGGTTTCTAGTATAGACTAGTAAATCTTAAGCTTTAGGAACAGCTGTTAATATTCATAATCACTTCTCTGGCTTCCTTTGTGTTCCTCTCTTTGAACCCTGAAACAAGTTGAAATCAAGTCGAAGTCTCCTGAAATTGCCTTTTAACTAGGTTAAAAGGTCTCTTTCTCCAAACTTCAGTAGCAAATAAACTTATATGAGAACTTATAAGAATATAAAAAATTGAACCGTCTGGCCGCATTATTTCTTGTAGGTACATCATCAAAAAAGCCCTATCAACGTAGATTCCAAGAGCTACGTCTAGACTGGTACTCGTTTCATTACTCACATCATTTACCTCATTAATGACACGCTATATAACAAGTTTAAGCTTCGGTATACATGAAAGACGAAACACGTGAAGAGGATTTTCATTAGCACTGATCGAATGTTAGCTGTCTTATATGCTGCCCATTTAGTGAGGCCCTTCAAAACTTATTATTTTTGCTTCAATATCATATAATAAAGTTGTTTTTTTAAGTTTAGAAATCGTCAACTCACTCCTCTCACCCTGGGAGGAGCGAGAGGTAGTCTCAGATTTTTACCGGGGGCCGTATGCAACCCTGAATAGGTATTCTATAATCATGACGTAAGTGCCCTCTTTGAGGAGTGGCTGGAAAGGCGCCATGGCGTCCTCACCTTCCGCAAGACGTAGGTCCTCACCGGACATGGTAAATTCGGGAGGTTCAGCACCTGATTCATGTGGAAGAAACGCCTGGGTGTCACCATTGTGTGGCCCGCTTGGAGAACACCGTTGGGCATACGGGGGCAGTGTGCCGTGCTTTGGTGGAGCCTCGCTGTGTCCTTGTGAGGTCAATCGGTGGTAGCGTCCTTACACACCAGGCCTTGGTACAGGCCATGGTTCGGAACGAGAAGGAATGGCAGGTGGTCGCCTCCTTCTGCGAAGCAGTAATGCTAGTGAAGGAGGCAGCCGTACGCGTGAGAGAACGGACTTCCTTATGCCCCAGCCGCCGAGATCCTGACCTCGATTTTCAGCCACCATAGGCATAGGCTTACGGACGACAAGCAATGGGTAACCTTCCGGACCGAGCCTAAGTTATCAACGGCGCAAAGTATTCCATGCACATCTTACAGAGATGTCAGCAAAACTGCGCACGTATTTTAATAATACTCTATTTTTCAGGTAACCATGAAAACGTCACCTGAAAAATGACAATTTAATTTTCACTGTTTTAAAGAAGAATATTTATGACCTGACCTCAACTTATCACACACACAACACACATTTCACTGTGGGGAGCTGATGACCATAGCATAGTCAGCCTTTATCATATTTCTACTCTAGGAGAGGGAATGGGCCGTAATCTACCAGTTAGCCCAGTGCGGGTTAGTGGATGTAACATCAACATACAACAACGGTTTCCTCACGACATTTTTCTTGAGTGTTTTAGAGCAATGATTATGTAAAATATTAGAAAAAGTAAAGCGCACCCGAACTTATGAGTTGGGAACGTTTGCACTGGGCCACCACTACTCCGCGCTGGTGAACATAACGCATGAAACAAGGCTGCTGTAAGTGTGGTGGGTTACCATGGCGTTCAAAATAAAATTGTTTTATTATTATTCTAGTTGTATTCCACTTTGGGCACGCTACAATTATGGCGGTAAGTCCCCTCTTTTAAGCGTGGCTGGAAAGACCGCACGGCGTCCTTACCTTCCGTATTACGCAGGTCCTCACCGGATATGGCACGTTCGGGAGGTTCCTGCACCGGATTCGTGCGGAACAGACGCCCGGGTGTCGCCATTGTGCGGAATGCCCGGAGGACACGGTAGAGCACACAGTCGAGGTGTGCCCTGCTTGGGCGGAGCATCGCCGTGCCCTCGTGGGGGCGATCGGCGGCGGAGACCTCTCGCGCCGGGCCTTGGTTGAGGCCATGGTCCGAAGCGAGGAGGAGTGGCAGGCGGTCACCGACTTCTGCGAAGCAGTAATGCTCACAAAGGAGGAGGCCGACCGCATCAGGCAGCAACGGCGTTCTAGCCCCCGCGCCGCCGGGATTCCGATCCCGATTTCTGGCCACCGTAGACGCGGACTTGCGGACAGTGAGCAATGGGTAGCTCGCTGTGCGGCCGTCCGGTAACTGTCCGGACCAAGCCCAAGTCGTCGACGGCGCGCACTGTTCCCGCGCGCCTCAAGGAGTTGTCAGCAAAAGCAGGGACCCAGCCGGGTTATCCACAAGGGAACTCGAACCCCGGTATGAAGGCTAGAAGGACCGGGGTGGGCTTTTAGTCAGTAAGAGTCTGACACTATCTCCCGCTCCACCCAAGAGCGGGGGTTGTCATTGATTGATGATTTTTCCCACCATAGAAAAAAAGTTGTACCTATTCCACTTATTACATTATACTTTCGTTTTAAGTTAAAAAAAACTGGTGTTCAGATGTTTAACTTTGGGCACGCCATAATCATGGCGGTAAGTCCCATCTTTCGTTTCAATACGATACCTCCACGCATTCTTGAGATAAAGGGTCTTGGAAAAAGGATTGAGGGATAGCAAACCGGGGAGTGCTCGCGAACATTACATGCTGTTAATTTGTGTAATAGTGTTGTTGTGTGGTACTATGCTACCCTAAAGGCCAATTAAAAGTTCGCATAATTTCTTTACATTTGCATAAAGTGTTATCTTTGCTAAATTGTTTGACTCATTTTGTCGAAGGTAGTTAGGACTAAATACCTGCAGTTGTATGTAATGGCCCAGTGGTTACTCATTCACAAGGTTGCAGGTTCGAAATCGGACAAATACCAATGTGATTCAGAGATCATGTACAAAGAAAAATAAATAAAAAAATTAATGTGATATTTTTTTTTTTTGAGAAATCATCTAATGACATCTCCCGCCCTTGGGCGGGCGGGAGGGCGTGTCAAACTTTCACTGACTAAAACCCACTCCTGTTTCTTCTTTGCATTCGTTCCAGGGCCCCAGTGTTCTCTTCCGCATCACCCATGGCCCCAGTAGGCTTCGACCCCACTGGGCACTAATGTGATGTTACTTACACCCCGTGCCTCGGAAAGCACGTAAAGCCATTGGTCCCGGTTGTCATTCGTATATCCATGACGTTCGTTACAGCTAGGGAGACGCCAAAAAGACGGACCATCAGTCTACCCAAGGAATATCGTGTTGCCCAATAACTGGGTTGTGGAGGTCTAATAGGCAGTCGCTCCATATAAAACACGGGTATTCAACCACATCCGGTTAGACTGGAAGCCGACCCCAAGCTAGTTGGAAACCGGACCTTGGTTCAGGCCATGGTCCGGAGCGAGGAGGAGTGGCAGGCGGTCGCCGACCGCATCAGGCAACGGCGCTCTCGCCGCCGCCGGCATTCCGATCCCGATTTCCGGCCACGGTAGGCGCGGGCTTGCGGACGGCGAGCAATGGATAGCTCGCTGTCCGACCGTCCGGTAACTGTCCGGGCCGAGCCCAAGTCGTCGACGGCGCGCACTGTTCCCGCGCGCCTCAAAGAGTTGTCAGCAACAGCAGAGGCCCAGCAGGGTCGAAGCCTACTGGGGCCAGGGTTAGTTTCGAAAGATAGCTCGAGCCCCGGTATGAAGGCTTGAAGGAACGGGGTGTATTTTTAGTCAGTAAGAGTCTGACACTATTTCCCGCTCCGCCCAAAAGCGGGGGTTGTCATCAGATGATTTTCCCACCATAAAAAAAGCTAGTTGGAAAAAGGCTAAGGAGATGATGGGGCTGTGGGATTGTTTGTGAGTTACCACGACCCTGGAACGAAAGGGATACTGAAGGAGGATAGGTGGGTTAGAAGAAAATATCACTTTTCTTCTTTTTTAAACAGTCCGATGTTGTATATGACATGTGTAAAGGGACTTTCGGTTTTTGAAAGGACCTTCCGCATCTCAGCCTCCATTTATCAAAAACTCCTCCTTGAATTTCCCTCGTGTCAAGTTTTTAATGAGTTTGTCACATTGATTTTCATTGACACGTGGTATCATTATTACGACTTCAATTTGAAAGTCCATAAATTTTATTTATTTCTTTAAATCTAATGATATATTTTTTATTTTTACAGCATGTAAAATGCGATTGCCATTAGTTAAAACTGTCTACTATATTATGTTACAGTCAAAAATTTGTAAAAACTAGTTTTGACTGGCTTTAGTCAACATTTTTCTAAGCTAAAATACATGTTTTACAATTTAAAAATTACCTAACGTTTATGTTATCAAGCAGGTATTCTTGTAAGCAGAAAAACTACAAAACAATGTTTTTAAAATGATTGCAAAAAAATATACATTAAAAAAATAAATAACTTTTTATAAAAAAAAATAACCGACTTCACTTTTCTTTTTTTTATGAATAGTTTTTTATTTCACGCTTTTTTGTTGCAATATACTTAAATCCAGAGTACCTTTTTCTCATGACAATTCCAATTAAAACAAACCCTGTTAGAATACATTATTTTATTATGAAGTTCCCGTGTTCTACCTTCCACCTTCCGGCGCCCTCATCAGATCAGTTCGATAGTACCTTATAGACAAAGTGCATCTCATGAAAATCTAATAAGCCCAAACACGGCTAGGATACATTGATTAGTTACGGAGTTCCGGTTTCCGGTCCTATCTTCCAGCTCCATCACCATTATCAGGTCACTTCGATAATACCTTTATCAACATGACTATTCAGAACTATTGATTTATTTGTATTGTCATAGTCGCATAACTATGTTCATTGTGAAATCTGTTTGAGTATAAAGTTCCATTGGCCATTTCTGGTCTTCATCACCAGTTCCACCTCATCAAATGTCACTTTTTGACCGTAAATGCTCAAGTCCTTGATGAAAATACCAAAATGACTATATAGTTGCCTATAATATTTGAGGAGTTTTCTCGATTTCGCCAAGATTCTATCATCAGATCCCGACTTGGTGACTATGGGACCATTTGGACCATTTGGACTTGCTGACGACGAGCAATAGGTAGCTCGCCGTCTGATCGTCCGGTATCCATCCGGATCGAACCTCAGCCATCGACGGTACGTAGTATTCCACGCATGCCTCACAGAGATTTCAGCAAGCTCAGCAGCCGAAGCTAAATGGGGCCATGGGTCGACTTCTGTAAGGGAAATCAGTGAAAATCCTAGATCGTACGGTAACTGAAGGAATATAGGTGTGGTTTTAGCCAGTAAAAGTCTAACACACCCTCGCACTCTGCCCTAGAGCGGGAGAAGTCATTAGAAAACTATTTTATTTAACCACATGTAGACACTAAATATATAATAAAAAAGAGACAACTAACAATGTGTCTCACGGCGGCGATAAAAGATGACTAACTGAAATTATTAACTAAAAGAAAATATTATCACAGTTGTAATACAAATAACTTCAGCTGCTGTAAGCTAACAAACAGGTACCGTCAGTGGATTATTATTATTGTTGGTACATAATTACACATACAAAAAGGAAACTAAAACTAAAACACATACATACAATGGGCGGCCTTATCGTATTCCGCGATCTCATCCAGGCAACCTGTACCCCTAGCCAAGTTGTTAATCTGCAAACGTTAACGCTAGCAGAAAGCTTCAAATGTACGGGAATAACGTCATCTCAACACTCAGTCACGTGACCAGAACAAAAGAATTGGTGGTGTGGCCAACTCGAAGCGTTCGGCGCAAGCGAAACGCAACTTGGCTAGGGGGGCTGGTATAGACAGTAATTTTCTGGACAAGAAATGGGGCTGTCGTTTAGTGTGACAAACTAGAATTAAACATATATACTATAATAGATACACAGATATATACATATGTTGTATAATAGATACATAAATATATACTCGTACATATGCCGTATAATAGATACATAATTATTGAAAAATAGTGGATGTTAATCTTAACACAATAGCGCTCCTCATTTTACAAACAAACTTATGGTATTTGTTGATTCATCTACAACAGAAAAAAACTTTTGAAGTAACTGAAGATACATACTTGTATTAAGTATGTACTTATCATGCTAATTAAAAGCGCCCAGTGGGACACGGGAACGGCAAGGGAAAAGAAAAGTTGTTGTTTATGATGTTAGTAATACGTGCAGTCCTGCAAGTTTGTTTATGTTGTCTATGTCTGAGTATAGTTTCCGCACTTAATCCTATATAATGGACCATTGTACGTGGGTCATAGCGGCCATAATCTTAGGTGGGCTTATTCCAACCAGCCCACCTCTCTCCAAAAACAAATTAGGCCTCTCAGGTTTTTCAGGGCATCTATAAGGGAATTGGCATCCTAAGGTTCGTGTGCGTATTTCAGTGACACCTGTGCAGATTGTTAGTGTTTTACATCGATATATATGTACAGTAAGGCCGCAAAAGTCCATAGGAACGCTAAAGATTACATTGCTACGAACCGAGCGAGCGCGATACTGCCGTGCGTATGTGTGCGCATGTATGAGTATCCACATTCCACAGATAACACACACTAAGGAACTGTCGTCGCAGTGAGCTGTTCTTACCATAGCATTGATAAAATTCGTGCCAATACGTCATGTGCTGGTAGCCGTGTGAACTAAGTGTTGGATTCGCAAATCACGTAACCCGAGTTCAAATCATGGTCGGTCCGTTGCAGTTATTTCTTACTTTCAAAATTCCCAATCTATAATGATATAGTTGTTTTTTTTTATTTCTATGAAAAATACTATTGAATTTTTTGCACTAAATAGTTGCAAATTACGAATGTGATCTATTAACCACAAGAAGAATCACATTCGTAATTTGCAATTATTTAGTTGTTACATCTTTTCGATGTTATAAGGTGGAAATAAAAAGACGTGTTTAATAAAAATGTTTATTCTTTATATTTACAAATTAAACATTTATGAGAATTGTGACGTCGAATTGTTACCTAGACAAAAAGTTATCTTGTAACCGTTATCTATGTTACGCCTAAGATTGTTTGTTGGAAGTATACCCACTTAGACCATTCATAATATGAATAACGTAACAATGAACGGATATTCAAATTTTAATAAAATAAAATATAGGTAATTGTTTATATCCAGTTATTTATTGAAAAGTGATATATGATTTGGAATTTGTAAACATTTTAT
The DNA here is from genome assembly GCA_910589285.2 of Mythimna ferrago. Lineage (NCBI taxonomy): Eukaryota > Metazoa > Arthropoda > Insecta > Lepidoptera > Noctuidae > Mythimna > Mythimna ferrago. Next base: position 9,847,364 of record OU342675.1, on the reverse strand, counting down.
TTTTGTGTAACGTCACAATGAATGTATTGAGGTCATAGCTTAATTGTTCATTTTCTTGACGAAAAGAAGATTGAAACCAAACCTCAATTTCTGTTAAAAGAACTTTAGTTCTCACAAGATAATCGTCAATTAGATGAGAAAAATAAATTGAACTATAGTATTATGTTAAAACAGTGCGGGTAGAAGAATAAAAAACGAAATAGACTCATGATTATTGTCAACAAAATTGATAGCGAGTTCACTGCATTCTTAAGATGAGGCGATGGCACAAGTTAAAAGATATAGCTGTTTTAAACGAAAGTAAACACAATATAATACAGTGTTTGTTAACGAATAATCACAGATATGCAACTTGCTTTGAAGTACAACCTAGTGGATTTAGGACTTCACTTTGTTACCGATCTTCGAAGATGACGCAAGCGCACTGTAAATGCTTTTCAACATCCAATATTGTACCTATTCGGGAATTATAATCCTTTTAAATGACAGTCCATTTGCCGTTGAATACAGTCCTTAGATAGATCCCTAACAAAATGATCTACTGCAGTAAACATTCATTTTTCAGGATTAATGCTAGATGGTTTGTTCAAAACATAATAGGTACAGCAAAATTAATACGATAGAAAAAGTCACGAAGATGCCTCGAAAAGTTACTTTTATGGATTAAAAACTGGACTAATAAGTTTCAAGCAATCATTTTGATTGTTTGTTAGATTATTCTACAAACAACGTTTTACCATCATAGTCTTTCAATTTTTTTTATAATCAAATCGAAAGATTTTTAGTAAATCGCTAAAATATTTGCGAGCATTTTGTCTTTGCGCATTTTTTTTATTTTGTATGCAGGCCGAGTGACTGCGCTTTGAGTCCTGTAATCTTCTTAAATCTAGGAAACGTTTGATCCAGTTTCACAAAATCGTCCTCAAAATCATTTTATGTATTTCCCATAGGACGATATGGGCACTGAAATAGGCAATAAAACGTCAGGAGCTAGGCCACGATTCCAAGTAGTATGTTATACTTAGTTATAGAAAAGAACCGGAAAGAAACTCCATGGTTGCTCTTTTAAATGCGGGAAGCTACAGCGTTCACATATTCACATTGTAAAATAAGCTATACAAAAATAAAAATAGACCTAGTTAAGGTGGCTATGGTTTTAAGCCACTTTAAGTTCCTTGGTAATTTACTATAAAAAAAATATTATTATCGATAGGCTGGCGTTTGACCGCTATCTCACCCGTACCTCTCGCCAAGTTGATAATCTGCAATCGTTAACGCTAGTTGAAAACTTTAAATCTACGGGAATTACGTCATTTCAACGCTGAGTCACGTAATCAGAAGAAAAGAATTGGGGGCGTGGCCAACTCGAGGCGTTCGACGCAAGCGAATCGGTTGTAACTTGGCTAGGGGAGCTGATGGTAAGCCATGTATGGCCGACAATGTCACAAAAGACGAAAAAAAGTATATAATTAACAATAAAACTTTATCAAAATTGTCGTATGTATATGGTCGTAGGATAGTAGTATCTTAAACACTTTCATACCTTGAAAAATTCTTATAATGAATTGGTCTGGTCATAAATTAAAGTCATCATGTATACACCTTTATCTTAGGAGGGGCCTACCACAAAAATATTTAGGTCAACAGTAATGTTACCAAGAAAGACTTAATAGGTTTCTAGTATAGACTAGTAAATCTTAAGCTTTAGGAACAGCTGTTAATATTCATAATCACTTCTCTGGCTTCCTTTGTGTTCCTCTCTTTGAACCCTGAAACAAGTTGAAATCAAGTCGAAGTCTCCTGAAATTGCCTTTTAACTAGGTTAAAAGGTCTCTTTCTCCAAACTTCAGTAGCAAATAAACTTATATGAGAACTTATAAGAATATAAAAAATTGAACCGTCTGGCCGCATTATTTCTTGTAGGTACATCATCAAAAAAGCCCTATCAACGTAGATTCCAAGAGCTACGTCTAGACTGGTACTCGTTTCATTACTCACATCATTTACCTCATTAATGACACGCTATATAACAAGTTTAAGCTTCGGTATACATGAAAGACGAAACACGTGAAGAGGATTTTCATTAGCACTGATCGAATGTTAGCTGTCTTATATGCTGCCCATTTAGTGAGGCCCTTCAAAACTTATTATTTTTGCTTCAATATCATATAATAAAGTTGTTTTTTTAAGTTTAGAAATCGTCAACTCACTCCTCTCACCCTGGGAGGAGCGAGAGGTAGTCTCAGATTTTTACCGGGGGCCGTATGCAACCCTGAATAGGTATTCTATAATCATGACGTAAGTGCCCTCTTTGAGGAGTGGCTGGAAAGGCGCCATGGCGTCCTCACCTTCCGCAAGACGTAGGTCCTCACCGGACATGGTAAATTCGGGAGGTTCAGCACCTGATTCATGTGGAAGAAACGCCTGGGTGTCACCATTGTGTGGCCCGCTTGGAGAACACCGTTGGGCATACGGGGGCAGTGTGCCGTGCTTTGGTGGAGCCTCGCTGTGTCCTTGTGAGGTCAATCGGTGGTAGCGTCCTTACACACCAGGCCTTGGTACAGGCCATGGTTCGGAACGAGAAGGAATGGCAGGTGGTCGCCTCCTTCTGCGAAGCAGTAATGCTAGTGAAGGAGGCAGCCGTACGCGTGAGAGAACGGACTTCCTTATGCCCCAGCCGCCGAGATCCTGACCTCGATTTTCAGCCACCATAGGCATAGGCTTACGGACGACAAGCAATGGGTAACCTTCCGGACCGAGCCTAAGTTATCAACGGCGCAAAGTATTCCATGCACATCTTACAGAGATGTCAGCAAAACTGCGCACGTATTTTAATAATACTCTATTTTTCAGGTAACCATGAAAACGTCACCTGAAAAATGACAATTTAATTTTCACTGTTTTAAAGAAGAATATTTATGACCTGACCTCAACTTATCACACACACAACACACATTTCACTGTGGGGAGCTGATGACCATAGCATAGTCAGCCTTTATCATATTTCTACTCTAGGAGAGGGAATGGGCCGTAATCTACCAGTTAGCCCAGTGCGGGTTAGTGGATGTAACATCAACATACAACAACGGTTTCCTCACGACATTTTTCTTGAGTGTTTTAGAGCAATGATTATGTAAAATATTAGAAAAAGTAAAGCGCACCCGAACTTATGAGTTGGGAACGTTTGCACTGGGCCACCACTACTCCGCGCTGGTGAACATAACGCATGAAACAAGGCTGCTGTAAGTGTGGTGGGTTACCATGGCGTTCAAAATAAAATTGTTTTATTATTATTCTAGTTGTATTCCACTTTGGGCACGCTACAATTATGGCGGTAAGTCCCCTCTTTTAAGCGTGGCTGGAAAGACCGCACGGCGTCCTTACCTTCCGTATTACGCAGGTCCTCACCGGATATGGCACGTTCGGGAGGTTCCTGCACCGGATTCGTGCGGAACAGACGCCCGGGTGTCGCCATTGTGCGGAATGCCCGGAGGACACGGTAGAGCACACAGTCGAGGTGTGCCCTGCTTGGGCGGAGCATCGCCGTGCCCTCGTGGGGGCGATCGGCGGCGGAGACCTCTCGCGCCGGGCCTTGGTTGAGGCCATGGTCCGAAGCGAGGAGGAGTGGCAGGCGGTCACCGACTTCTGCGAAGCAGTAATGCTCACAAAGGAGGAGGCCGACCGCATCAGGCAGCAACGGCGTTCTAGCCCCCGCGCCGCCGGGATTCCGATCCCGATTTCTGGCCACCGTAGACGCGGACTTGCGGACAGTGAGCAATGGGTAGCTCGCTGTGCGGCCGTCCGGTAACTGTCCGGACCAAGCCCAAGTCGTCGACGGCGCGCACTGTTCCCGCGCGCCTCAAGGAGTTGTCAGCAAAAGCAGGGACCCAGCCGGGTTATCCACAAGGGAACTCGAACCCCGGTATGAAGGCTAGAAGGACCGGGGTGGGCTTTTAGTCAGTAAGAGTCTGACACTATCTCCCGCTCCACCCAAGAGCGGGGGTTGTCATTGATTGATGATTTTTCCCACCATAGAAAAAAAGTTGTACCTATTCCACTTATTACATTATACTTTCGTTTTAAGTTAAAAAAAACTGGTGTTCAGATGTTTAACTTTGGGCACGCCATAATCATGGCGGTAAGTCCCATCTTTCGTTTCAATACGATACCTCCACGCATTCTTGAGATAAAGGGTCTTGGAAAAAGGATTGAGGGATAGCAAACCGGGGAGTGCTCGCGAACATTACATGCTGTTAATTTGTGTAATAGTGTTGTTGTGTGGTACTATGCTACCCTAAAGGCCAATTAAAAGTTCGCATAATTTCTTTACATTTGCATAAAGTGTTATCTTTGCTAAATTGTTTGACTCATTTTGTCGAAGGTAGTTAGGACTAAATACCTGCAGTTGTATGTAATGGCCCAGTGGTTACTCATTCACAAGGTTGCAGGTTCGAAATCGGACAAATACCAATGTGATTCAGAGATCATGTACAAAGAAAAATAAATAAAAAAATTAATGTGATATTTTTTTTTTTTGAGAAATCATCTAATGACATCTCCCGCCCTTGGGCGGGCGGGAGGGCGTGTCAAACTTTCACTGACTAAAACCCACTCCTGTTTCTTCTTTGCATTCGTTCCAGGGCCCCAGTGTTCTCTTCCGCATCACCCATGGCCCCAGTAGGCTTCGACCCCACTGGGCACTAATGTGATGTTACTTACACCCCGTGCCTCGGAAAGCACGTAAAGCCATTGGTCCCGGTTGTCATTCGTATATCCATGACGTTCGTTACAGCTAGGGAGACGCCAAAAAGACGGACCATCAGTCTACCCAAGGAATATCGTGTTGCCCAATAACTGGGTTGTGGAGGTCTAATAGGCAGTCGCTCCATATAAAACACGGGTATTCAACCACATCCGGTTAGACTGGAAGCCGACCCCAAGCTAGTTGGAAACCGGACCTTGGTTCAGGCCATGGTCCGGAGCGAGGAGGAGTGGCAGGCGGTCGCCGACCGCATCAGGCAACGGCGCTCTCGCCGCCGCCGGCATTCCGATCCCGATTTCCGGCCACGGTAGGCGCGGGCTTGCGGACGGCGAGCAATGGATAGCTCGCTGTCCGACCGTCCGGTAACTGTCCGGGCCGAGCCCAAGTCGTCGACGGCGCGCACTGTTCCCGCGCGCCTCAAAGAGTTGTCAGCAACAGCAGAGGCCCAGCAGGGTCGAAGCCTACTGGGGCCAGGGTTAGTTTCGAAAGATAGCTCGAGCCCCGGTATGAAGGCTTGAAGGAACGGGGTGTATTTTTAGTCAGTAAGAGTCTGACACTATTTCCCGCTCCGCCCAAAAGCGGGGGTTGTCATCAGATGATTTTCCCACCATAAAAAAAGCTAGTTGGAAAAAGGCTAAGGAGATGATGGGGCTGTGGGATTGTTTGTGAGTTACCACGACCCTGGAACGAAAGGGATACTGAAGGAGGATAGGTGGGTTAGAAGAAAATATCACTTTTCTTCTTTTTTAAACAGTCCGATGTTGTATATGACATGTGTAAAGGGACTTTCGGTTTTTGAAAGGACCTTCCGCATCTCAGCCTCCATTTATCAAAAACTCCTCCTTGAATTTCCCTCGTGTCAAGTTTTTAATGAGTTTGTCACATTGATTTTCATTGACACGTGGTATCATTATTACGACTTCAATTTGAAAGTCCATAAATTTTATTTATTTCTTTAAATCTAATGATATATTTTTTATTTTTACAGCATGTAAAATGCGATTGCCATTAGTTAAAACTGTCTACTATATTATGTTACAGTCAAAAATTTGTAAAAACTAGTTTTGACTGGCTTTAGTCAACATTTTTCTAAGCTAAAATACATGTTTTACAATTTAAAAATTACCTAACGTTTATGTTATCAAGCAGGTATTCTTGTAAGCAGAAAAACTACAAAACAATGTTTTTAAAATGATTGCAAAAAAATATACATTAAAAAAATAAATAACTTTTTATAAAAAAAAATAACCGACTTCACTTTTCTTTTTTTTATGAATAGTTTTTTATTTCACGCTTTTTTGTTGCAATATACTTAAATCCAGAGTACCTTTTTCTCATGACAATTCCAATTAAAACAAACCCTGTTAGAATACATTATTTTATTATGAAGTTCCCGTGTTCTACCTTCCACCTTCCGGCGCCCTCATCAGATCAGTTCGATAGTACCTTATAGACAAAGTGCATCTCATGAAAATCTAATAAGCCCAAACACGGCTAGGATACATTGATTAGTTACGGAGTTCCGGTTTCCGGTCCTATCTTCCAGCTCCATCACCATTATCAGGTCACTTCGATAATACCTTTATCAACATGACTATTCAGAACTATTGATTTATTTGTATTGTCATAGTCGCATAACTATGTTCATTGTGAAATCTGTTTGAGTATAAAGTTCCATTGGCCATTTCTGGTCTTCATCACCAGTTCCACCTCATCAAATGTCACTTTTTGACCGTAAATGCTCAAGTCCTTGATGAAAATACCAAAATGACTATATAGTTGCCTATAATATTTGAGGAGTTTTCTCGATTTCGCCAAGATTCTATCATCAGATCCCGACTTGGTGACTATGGGACCATTTGGACCATTTGGACTTGCTGACGACGAGCAATAGGTAGCTCGCCGTCTGATCGTCCGGTATCCATCCGGATCGAACCTCAGCCATCGACGGTACGTAGTATTCCACGCATGCCTCACAGAGATTTCAGCAAGCTCAGCAGCCGAAGCTAAATGGGGCCATGGGTCGACTTCTGTAAGGGAAATCAGTGAAAATCCTAGATCGTACGGTAACTGAAGGAATATAGGTGTGGTTTTAGCCAGTAAAAGTCTAACACACCCTCGCACTCTGCCCTAGAGCGGGAGAAGTCATTAGAAAACTATTTTATTTAACCACATGTAGACACTAAATATATAATAAAAAAGAGACAACTAACAATGTGTCTCACGGCGGCGATAAAAGATGACTAACTGAAATTATTAACTAAAAGAAAATATTATCACAGTTGTAATACAAATAACTTCAGCTGCTGTAAGCTAACAAACAGGTACCGTCAGTGGATTATTATTATTGTTGGTACATAATTACACATACAAAAAGGAAACTAAAACTAAAACACATACATACAATGGGCGGCCTTATCGTATTCCGCGATCTCATCCAGGCAACCTGTACCCCTAGCCAAGTTGTTAATCTGCAAACGTTAACGCTAGCAGAAAGCTTCAAATGTACGGGAATAACGTCATCTCAACACTCAGTCACGTGACCAGAACAAAAGAATTGGTGGTGTGGCCAACTCGAAGCGTTCGGCGCAAGCGAAACGCAACTTGGCTAGGGGGGCTGGTATAGACAGTAATTTTCTGGACAAGAAATGGGGCTGTCGTTTAGTGTGACAAACTAGAATTAAACATATATACTATAATAGATACACAGATATATACATATGTTGTATAATAGATACATAAATATATACTCGTACATATGCCGTATAATAGATACATAATTATTGAAAAATAGTGGATGTTAATCTTAACACAATAGCGCTCCTCATTTTACAAACAAACTTATGGTATTTGTTGATTCATCTACAACAGAAAAAAACTTTTGAAGTAACTGAAGATACATACTTGTATTAAGTATGTACTTATCATGCTAATTAAAAGCGCCCAGTGGGACACGGGAACGGCAAGGGAAAAGAAAAGTTGTTGTTTATGATGTTAGTAATACGTGCAGTCCTGCAAGTTTGTTTATGTTGTCTATGTCTGAGTATAGTTTCCGCACTTAATCCTATATAATGGACCATTGTACGTGGGTCATAGCGGCCATAATCTTAGGTGGGCTTATTCCAACCAGCCCACCTCTCTCCAAAAACAAATTAGGCCTCTCAGGTTTTTCAGGGCATCTATAAGGGAATTGGCATCCTAAGGTTCGTGTGCGTATTTCAGTGACACCTGTGCAGATTGTTAGTGTTTTACATCGATATATATGTACAGTAAGGCCGCAAAAGTCCATAGGAACGCTAAAGATTACATTGCTACGAACCGAGCGAGCGCGATACTGCCGTGCGTATGTGTGCGCATGTATGAGTATCCACATTCCACAGATAACACACACTAAGGAACTGTCGTCGCAGTGAGCTGTTCTTACCATAGCATTGATAAAATTCGTGCCAATACGTCATGTGCTGGTAGCCGTGTGAACTAAGTGTTGGATTCGCAAATCACGTAACCCGAGTTCAAATCATGGTCGGTCCGTTGCAGTTATTTCTTACTTTCAAAATTCCCAATCTATAATGATATAGTTGTTTTTTTTTATTTCTATGAAAAATACTATTGAATTTTTTGCACTAAATAGTTGCAAATTACGAATGTGATCTATTAACCACAAGAAGAATCACATTCGTAATTTGCAATTATTTAGTTGTTACATCTTTTCGATGTTATAAGGTGGAAATAAAAAGACGTGTTTAATAAAAATGTTTATTCTTTATATTTACAAATTAAACATTTATGAGAATTGTGACGTCGAATTGTTACCTAGACAAAAAGTTATCTTGTAACCGTTATCTATGTTACGCCTAAGATTGTTTGTTGGAAGTATACCCACTTAGACCATTCATAATATGAATAACGTAACAATGAACGGATATTCAAATTTTAATAAAATAAAATATAGGTAATTGTTTATATCCAGTTATTTATTGAAAAGTGATATATGATTTGGAATTTGTAAACATTTTATTTTTGTGTAACGTCACAATGAATGTATTGAGGTCATAGCTTAATTGTTCATTTTCTTGACGAAAAGAAGATTGAAACCAAACCTCAATTTCTGTTAAAAGAACTTTAGTTCTCACAAGATAATCGTCAATTAGATGAGAAAAATAAATTGAACTATAGTATTATGTTAAAACAGTGCGGGTAGAAGAATAAAAAACGAAATAGACTCATGATTATTGTCAACAAAATTGATAGCGAGTTCACTGCATTCTTAAGATGAGGCGATGGCACAAGTTAAAAGATATAGCTGTTTTAAACGAAAGTAAACACAATATAATACAGTGTTTGTTAACGAATAATCACAGATATGTTAAAATAAAATGGTAGGCCATTTAGTTTAGTTAACATTAAATATTTAGTGCGAAACGTAATCGTTCTTGTTTGTGCCTCTCTGTCAAGTACGGCTTTTTAGCAGGTTTTCTGTGATGCACGCCTTCAGCGTGAAGTGCACGGCGAACAGTATCCATCGAGGTGTCATATAATTCCGCAAAATGTCTCGTTGGTGCGAAACCATTCGTTTCGTATACGTCCACCATATGTCGTCGCTGCGCCTCGCTAATAAGCTTCGGTCTCCCACTTCTCTTTCGACTAGCAAGGCTACCTTCTTCCTCATATCTTTTTAGCCAAAGATTTACAGTATTTTTCTAAAATAAAAAAAAATATATATTAGGCAGCTATACCTACTTCACTTCATTTTCATTATATAAAATGTTAATAATCATAATTATTGAATATAATTTTAAAATAAAACTGCATTTATTAATCCAATAACCAATCTAATAAACCCAACGATTTACGTATTTCTCTTTTAAACCTCATAAAGATACGATGAATGGATTCATAAATGGCATACGTTTTAATTAGAAGATTAATTTGTAATAAAGTTACAATTCATTAATAGCTATTATACTCACATTCAGTCCGGTTTCTTCAGATATTTGTGTTTTATTAAGACCACTTTTATGCAGCCCAATGATAGTCGCCCTCACTTCAATACTAATATTAGCCTGCATTTTGCGAATATTACAATACTGTCAACCTCACGTCACTAACCAACAACTACAACCAAACGACAGTTCATTTCGGTTAAGTTAAAACTCATGTCTACCTCGCAGAAATCTAATTCTTTATTTAGTTTTTTTGTGATCTACCTTTCTAACTCTAAGAAATGTGTGAACAAGTTAAAGAATAATTTAAAATATGTAATGCAAATACATAACTTCCAATCGGGTAAGAACTTACAAAAAGTCAATAATTGCGTGGGATTTGAACTTGCGGCACACTGATTTGCGCTTCAATCTGTGTGCCTATACCACTGGGCCATCTTGACTTATGATAAGTTGATGAAATTGTGGATTTCAATCATTTGTTGGCGAAACTTGAAAATAAAAGGTCGTAAGTCAAACTAAACGTCAAACGAATAAGTTTTAAGAATTCTTATGGACTTTTGCAAGTGATAGTACTACGTACTAGATTAGGCGTGCTGAAAACTCACTTCAATCGAAACCGTTGCACTGAATTCTAGGCAAATTGACTTGCCATTCTGAACGCCTGCCAGAGAGTCATGGCAATTCGGATGGTGCGGGGATACCGCACGATTTCCCGCGAAGCGGCGAGCCTTCTGGCTGGCCTACCACCGTGGGATCTGGAGGCAACAGTCCTTGCACACATGCACGACATGCGCGTGGAGATGCAACGCCGGAGTGAAAGTCCTCTGCCGCGACAGGTCACGGCATGGCGGACAGAGCTCCGGCGGGATCTCACGGTGGAATGGCGTCAGCGACTATTGCAACCCAGTGCTGGGCACGCCACAATTATGGCGATAAGTCCCCTCTTTGAGGCGTGGCTGGAAAGACCTCACGGCGTCCTTACCTTCCGCATGACACAGGTCCTCACCGGAAATGGCAAGTTCGGGTGCCCTGCTTGGGCGGAGGAGGAGTGGCAGGCGGTCGCCGACTTCTGCGAAGCAGTAATGCTCGCTAAGGAGGAGGCCGACCGCATCAGGCAACGGCGCTCTCGCCGCCACCGAAATTCCGATCCCGATTTCGAGCCACCGTAGGCGCGGGCTTGCGGACAGTGAGCAATAGGTAGCTCGCTGTCCGGCCGTCCGGTAACTGTCCGGACCAAGCCCAAGTCGTCGACGGCGTGCGCTGTTCCCGCGCGCCTCAAGGAGTTGTCAGTAACAGCAGGGGCCCAGCCGGGTCGAATCCTACTGGGGCCAGGGTTATCCGAAAGAACGCTTGAGCCCCGGTATGAAGGCTTGAAGGAACGGGATGGGTTTTTTAGTAAGTAAGAGTCTGACACTATCTCCCGCTCCGCCCAAGAGCGGGGGTTATCATTGGATGAAATTTCCCATCTAAAAAAAAAAAAAGGCAAATTGACTTTGATGACTTTAGTGCAATTTTGACGTTCATACAGTGTGAGAGCGGCGCTTATAAATTCAAAAGAAAGTGAATTTGGGACGTAAATAATAATTCAGGAGTAATGAAAGTAAAATAATTGATTATTCAAGCAATTGAATAACTTCAAATATCGTAATAGTATGTTAGAAATTATATTATTTTATTTAAAAGCTTTTCCATTTTACAATCGTAGACTAAAACATACAGATGTTCCATCCCACAAAAACCGGGTTTTTACCTACAACTGCTTTAGTGAACATGAACTTTGCATGATGTTTTATTCTGTTTGTTTTTTTTTTTTATATTTTATTCTGTTAGACGACATAATGCCAATGTAGCGCTGCAGCAGATTTTCGTTTTAACTTTTAAATATTTTGACAAATAGTTTCCATGAAAGGGCTTGTCTATCACTAGAATATAAGTCAATGGTGTTTTAGGTGCCACAGAACAGCACGAAGTGAACTTAGTGCAATGTGAAGTGTTACTAACATAATCCTAAGTCTTATTTACTAACAACAAGTTGTATTTACTCTATATATATGTTAGTCTGTAAGGTATATATCTATGGGCCAAGATGCCTGATAATAAATGATTTATTATTATTATTATAAATGGCCACGTATAGCGTGAATACGACAGATAAGCTAGACATCATAAAGAAGGTTTGGGCATAGGCAGAAACAACCATTCATTACGCGTACAGCTAAGAAGTGGAATTCCCTGATGGAGTCAGTGTTTCCTGATGGCTACAACCCGGGAATCATTAAGTCAAAAGTGTATAGGTTACTTCTAGGTAAAGCGCGCTCCATCGTCAACCGCATCGTCGTTTTCCATCAGGTTAAATAGCGGTCAAGCGTAAACCTATCAACAATATAAAAAACATTATAATAATTAATTTAATTTATTAAGAGCGCTCAATGAGACAACGGCAAGGGATATATAGATATTGTATAACGTGAATACGACAGAGTAAGCTGGACATCCGTAACAAGATTGGGGGATTGACAGTTTTGATTAAAGAGAAAAAGAGTATGAAAACATGTGCCCAGCAGTACGACATAACGAGCTAGTAATTTTTTTTTTTTTTTTCTAATCTTTATATCTGCAATCGGCTATCCAGCCATAATCAGATGTATTCCACCAATATTAACTTTGCAGGCGACATTCCATTAAATGGCACCATATTAAATATATACATTATTTTTCAGGTTCTCTGGTCCAGGTCCAGTATGTGCCATCTTTTTAGGCGTTTAGTGTTCTCTTGTGAGTGCAGTAAATTCTTTGCCAGTTCAATGAAAAAAAAAATCGGGCAAAAGCAAGTCGGACTCGCGCACTGAGGGCTCCGTCCAAACTTACCTATGAAAAGAGTTCAATTCCCAAATTGAGTAACGAAATTTTTTCTGAAGAACAAAAAAAGCTTTTTTTTTGTGACGTAATTACAAATGTACAGTTTTTCGATTTTATTCCTATCTTTGTGCTATGAGATCTTGCTTCATGCCAAATTTTAGGATTCTAGGTCAACGGGAAATACCCTATGAATTTTGATTACCTTGAGAGTATATTTCGACAATATACGTTTTTTGCACCATAAACGGCTGTTTTTTTTTCGTTAACTCAGAAGTTTGTTTTTTTTCTCAGTTTTAAGGAACTACAGACCCGAGTATAAGGTTTTAATTTCAACTGGATACCTCCACGCGTTCCCGAGGTAAAGGGTTTTGACAGACTTGTAGACGGACAACAAAGTGATATCTGTTCAATTTAAATGCAGACTGAGATATAGCACCTATAGTATCAATAGCAAAATTCTCTTTAATTAATATAATATAATAACGACAATCTTTGAGGTAATAATATGAGCAATTTCCTTTTTGACTCTTTATTGCAGCGGACATCGGGATTAGGAGAGAGCATATTCGCAAAGAGTAATTTCGATGATCAAATGAAGCCTATAGCAAATGGTAAAGGCATAGAAGCTATGGATAATTACTAAACTTATTATATAGAATAATTATGTTTTGAATGGATAAAATGAGAAATGAGTATATTAGAGGAAGTTTGAAAGTGGCACATGTGACGAAAAGTTGAAAGGCAATCAGTCAGTCAGTCTTTTTTTTTGGGTGGGTACAAATCATCCAGATGACATCCCCCGCCCTCGGGCGGAGCGGGAGATAGTGTCAGACTCTTACTGACTAAAAAAACCCACCCCGTTCCTTCGTTGCCTTTCATATCGGGGCCGAGCCTCTCTTTCAGAAGCAGACGCTTGGCCCCAGTCTTGGTATGTTCATGTGAAAATGAAGGACGCATGTTACTAAAAAAGTTCTGATTATACATGTAGATAGGTGGAGAGGGAGAAGGAGGCTAAAGAAAAGGTGGATAGATTGTGTGATATGAAAGCAAAGGCAGTTAGTGATAGTGTGACGGATGACAGGACAGAATGAAAGAAAAAAATGTATTGCGCGGACCCCAGGGAATATGGTATAAGGGCAGGAAGAAGAAGAAGATGTTTTAATTGGCAAGAGAAGCGCTGATAAAACCAACATTCAGGTTGAACGAACTGCAAAGGAACTTGGCTAAGGTCTAAATAATAGTTTGTACCAGATCAATGACAGAATAATGAGGTTCAGCAATAAATCGAATAGCTGCTAATAAAGGCAGTGATGATAAAGTTAAATCAGGGGCAGGGACTTAAAAACACCTTCATAAAGGTTAAAGAATTATAAGTGTTACATGTTGAATGTGTAACAGAATCGTAAATGTAACACTTATATATGTGTTTTCAATGTGTTAACCCAAAACACTTAAAAAAGTGTAACCGTAACATATCTGTAACAGATATAAAAGTGTTAACAGTGTTAACAAGTGTAACAGGTAAACGCAGCGTTGCCAAAGTTACAATTTACTTATTTATGGTACTGTGCAATTATTTCAGTAACACATATTAACACTTCTTAACACTTATAACAGGTTACAGTTTGATTCGGTAGCACTTCTTAGCACATATAAAAGGTTACAGTTTCATTCGGTAACATTATTGTATCTGTTACATTTAAAAGTGTTTTTCTGTTATAACTGTTTTAAAAAACAGTGTTAAAACACATTATTACGGTTACAGTTTGAGTCCCTGACAGGGGTGTTGGTACCCTAACAGAGCGTTGGGATTGTCCGAAATGCATGGCCCTCGCAAAAGGTAACTAAAGAAATGGTGAGTTTTGGTATTTAAATGTCTGACATTCCCATTCGCCCGACACAGAGCGGAACAAATCATTTGATGATTAATAGTCACACACCCACACCACATTTTAATCTTTATTTTTTCTAAGATATTTTTTTTTATTTTTAATATTCTGTGCTAGGTTCAGCACATTTTTTTGTTTTTATCATATTATAATTTTGGTTTATGGTTTAAAAATTGGTAATAGACAGTTTTAAGACACCTTGATCTCCAGTGCTTATTTGTTTAACTTTAAGATAGATCCTATATTTTTTGATAATTTTATTTTATAGTGTTTTTGAAAGTCACTTAAATTTGTATACAAAATATACTAATCTCAACCTGGTCCCCAAGATACAGGCTCCGCTGAGTTTGGGGACCACCGTATAGACTACATGATGAAGCTCGCCAATAGTTACATTCCTACATTAAGTTACGATTGTTATAATTTAAGGCAACTCTTGTAACAGTATACTCGTAATTATATTTAATTGCATGTTACATTATTTCATTGATAACTATTTTGTGTATACTTATTTTCCTATTACTGTTACACACGGTGACTACATCTCTGTTTTATCCACCTCCAAGAGATTTCTTTGGGAAGAAGCATCACATGTATTCATGTATATGTTACTAGGTTATTATTGTTTTATTAAATATATTCTTGGTTTTTAAGTTTCCATTAGACAACGTTGTACAAGTGCATGTAAATAAATCAGCTTTCTGCCTATTTTTGTGTCCTTCTTCTTATCTTTTATTCTATGTGTCTACATAAGTAGTTTAATAATTATTTCCCGTATAAAAACGTGTATTGGCATTTTTAATAGGTACATAACGTAGCTGGGGAAGTAAACCGAAATATGTATGATCATAAACAGGTTGATGGTCGGCCCTGTTCCGCATATAATCCCTCGACGCCGCCTACGACACCCTGGGGAAGCGGTGAACACTCTGTTGGAGGCTGAGAGCGCCAAACACAGACACACAGTAATAAAAGAAATATGAATTAATGTTCACTCTTCGGCACACAAGGACACAATGCCAGCGGAACAAAGCTATTGAATATACTTTATGAGGCTCCGCAGCGTACACATGGTACACATGGTGGCGCGCCTTTATTGATGCCCGAAATAAAATTATTAAATCTGTACAACTGACCAGGTTTAGAGGATGAATTTGTTTAAAAGGGAAAACCTTTACCAAAGGAGTTTTTTTATGGTGGGTAAAATCATCCAATGACTACCCCCGCTCTTGGGCGGAGCGGGAGATAGTGTCAGACTCTTACTGACTAAAAGCCCACCCCGTTCCTTCTAGCCTTCATTCCGGGGCTCGAGTTCCCTTTTGGATAATCCTGGCCTCAGTAGGCTTCGACCCGGCTGGGTCCCTGCTGTGTGTAACAGTTGCTAGTATAATTTGTTTTTTTGAGTAGGTATATTTTTACTATTTTCTACTTGGGAATGAACAGCATTATCTGATCTTAAGACCTCCCGCTCTGATTGGAACGAGAGGGAGTGTCAGACTTTTGCTGACTTAAGCCCAATTGTGTTCCTTCAGATGCTCTTTGCATTTCAGAGCCGCGACAACTTTTTTGAACAATCCCGCAGCGCTAGCAGGCAACTGCCCTAGTGGGCCTCGTCACTTATATTGACATCAAAGAACCTGACAGTTATTTAATGACGAGTCAGTTTAATTCAACAAATTTAGGCTACACGTAGTTTCCTAGAATAAGTGGGCAATTAACCTATGTAAATTAAATAATTTTAAAATATTCCCGGTCGAGCCCATGTCAAGGGATAGCGGAGGTGAAAATTCTAACTAGTTTGACCCGACAGCTACCTCCCGCTATTCTGATTAACAAAACTTTGCGGCCACCGCCCACCAGACAGTTTCATAAATGTCCTGCATTTAAAGTTTTCAACTTAATAATATACCAGTCAAGTAGCAAAATTTACCTCGCGGACGTTTGTGCAGAGGTCGCCAAGTTGAAGACAAGTCTAACGAAATTACTTAGCAGCAAAGAGCGAGTCAAATTGAAAGCACAGAATACAGTCTGTTCTTCAAAGCGATAATCAACGTGAGAAAATTACGATCTCACAAATAATTTTAAAAGCGAAGCTAACCATCATTCCGAAAATGGTTTTAGGTCGTCCGTAGCTTCTCTGCCTATCAGCACGTTAATGTTTTAAGAAGTGTTATTTCTACCTGCGAGAGCATTTAGGAGAGTATTGATCTGCACAAAGCTATAATTTCAAACATTATCTGCATAATTGCTGAAATATGCAAAATTTTACGAATGGATACTACCTATGAAGGTTGCTCGAAGAAAAAGGGCAATTACAGGCCAGCAAGGAATTTCCCTCAAGTTCGCTTAAACCTGGTGAAGGCTTTGTATCTGCGCCCGCTATTCATTCTAATTATGAGCCATCCATTGTAAGAGTATGCGATACAGGGCGTTAATTGCCGAGATTACTTGTGCGTACACACCCATAGGTCTTGGTTAATTTTAATGGCGCCTAAATGAAACACTGTGTGTGTAAAGTTGTGCGAACAACGCACAAGTAACTCAGCCATTACTCGTCCGTCTCGTTTGTATCAGGCTGAATCTTTTATAAAGACGAGGCGTGTCCCCCGGCCGCGGCTCCTCTAATGATGATATACTCGCGCGAGTTCCCACGGGCGGTGTAATTTTCCCTTAGTAAAGCTAGACTACACACACACCATCGTGTTGTCCGAACCAAAGTGAAAACAAATGAAGAAACGCCTCCGTTTAATCATTCATTCGTGTGTGCCACGTGAGGCGGGTTTATTGAGATTTATTTTGCCTTTTATCGGTCAAGCGATGGAGGCAGTTACTTATTACAACTGTACCGCGGTCGCACCTGCCTCCCTACACGTACTATAAAAATTTAGACTCAGATTTCATGAAAGCAAAATCATACATAAATATCGATTTGTCTAATTAAGCAATATCTTCCGATGGAACATAAATATCTTATTTATTTACTCGTACGTACTTCAAGCAAAGTATGTACATCGAAGGACTGGAACTATTTGCCTGCTGCGGTCAAATTAAAGGTCAGAGTGAATAGTGTATTAAAATAAAAGCGCTAAGTACCAAAAAAACAGCATACCAATGTTTCCCAAGTTCGTGACTTTGTTTTGATCTATAATGGTGTGATTTGCCACTTCCCTTGTAGTCACAAGTGAAGTTTTTTATCACATTTCCTAAGATATTGATTAAAAATCACAATAAAATAACATGATAAACAAACATGATATGACATTTGGCATTTGACGGATGGCTGGGTTGGGTTGCTATTTAAAAACTTTAATTTTGTTTTCACTTAACGCTACAAACATCCTTTTATCGCACAGAAATTAATTAAATTTGTGAGTATTTCATGAATACGTTACGTTATTGGCCTCGTAGGTATGTTATTGACAACATTTTACAAACAGGAAATATTCCACGAATTATTTTTAAATTTTTGACTAAAAGCATTGTGGGTTTACGTCTGTTTGTTGGTAGCCAGTGTTTTGTTTCTTTTATCGAGTCGAGGGTGATTCGAGTGTGCGGGCATCGGGCATCGGGCAGCGGGCACGCGGACCCAACAACCCGGCTTAATTAACGCGGGCCCGAAGCGAATATTAAATGTTCGCAAATAGACTTATTTGTCCATATGTCGGCCGTGGACCGTGCCTTCCGTGTACCGCAACTCGACATTAATTGAGATATCCAGAGCTTTGTTGTACACCGAATTGTACAAATTCAAGGTTAGTTAGTTGGGCAACCGCTTTAAACTAAATATTAACTGTTAGAGTCGTGGTTACGATTCGTTTGTGCACAACACAATTACGTTCCAACAGCCGCTTCAACAGTTAATTGGTATTAAATAAAATAATTACGTAAATAATTAAATACATTGAAACCCGTATTTAAATGATATCCAGTTAAACTTTATAAAACATTCAGTGCTATTTTGTTCGTAACATTTCGAATTTAGATCAGTAAGTTGAGCTAAATGAAATAACTCGGACTCTACTCCGTAATCAGGCTCTATTTATAACAAACTACTTTTAATAAATGTTACATGCATTGCATTTTACATAAAACTAGCTGGTGACCGCGACTTTGTCCGCGTTGGATTCGTTAAACAATGCCATTTGATCACAATTTCAAGATTTTTTTTTTGCGCGGTACCGTTATTCTTTTCCTAAAATATAGTTACAACATCAATCTGTAATCCACTAGTGAAAGTCCTATCAATTTATTTTTTTGGTGTAGGTATCGATATTCATATTCTTAGAGTAAAAAAATGTTATTGATATTTCAAACATACACTATTTTATATACATATTACATCGCTCGCCTAGCTAGGAATATTAAAGGTATATTCTAGTAGTGGAATGCCGTAAGGCGTTAAATTAGTAAAACCTCGGAATCCGGGGCCAGTCAATGAATTTTAATATAAACCATTGGACTGTATTGTTAAAAGCTCGAATAAAAAAGTTAAAAAAAAAATTGTTCTCTCTTTTTTTTACCTGATATAAACTAGTGCTTGACTGCGATCCCAAGAATTGATAACAACAATTTACTGAAAAATAAGAGAGACAAGAGAAAAAAAAAGGTTTAACACCCAAGTTTGCAACCCTGAACACCCTGTGCTACCCCCATGGTGCTCGAAAAACTGCGAAATATTGGCACTTTTTTCAGATTTTTCGTAAAAACTACCTGAACAAAGCGTTTTTTAAGTAAATTTGTTTCTAAAATAAAGCTAACTAAACATACTACAATTTGAGCTTAACCCCAGTAGGTACTCTAGGTTGTTTAGTTGCAGAGATACAGTTTGTCAAAGCAGGCATTTTTTTTTGAAAAGTGAACTTTTGTGTTTGTGTCATATTCAAAGACACGTACTGGCTAAACTAATAGTCCTAGAGAAAAGTATGAGGCATCAATTTGTATCAAATTTAATTAGCTTAAATTTGATACCAGAGTAATGCGTCTAGGCTTCACAGTTTTCTCAAAAGTTACAAAAATATCGGGGTTCGTCTATACATATAATAAATCTGTAAAAGTTTTTTGTCGTGCGCGCATCACGTAAAATGTACGGAATCGATGTTAATAACTTTTATACATTAAAATTGTGTGTATAGTCTGTCTAATAAGTCAACCAACTTGAGAATTTTGTGTAATATTTAATAATTTAAAAAATTCTTATATTCGATACTTTTTTTAAGGTTCTAAACAGTGATCTCTATCTTTTAATCAACCTTGATTATTGAACTCGTGTTGACTACACAAGATTTCATTAAATCCTAATAATTACCCAAGTCGTTTAACTTATTAGATAGACTCTAACTTGCATTATTACTTAGGCTATGTTTCATCGCAATCGGTTGACTAGGTAAATCAAAAGATATATTACATTTATTGACTGTTATGCGATACGAAGTCCACAGACTTTCGCCCTTTTGGAAGGACCAGGTTTCATCCAGTCTAGATCAGTAGTGGAGAAGGAGGAATAATGTTTTCTGGAGGTGAAGACGGGTATTATGGTGTTAGGTCTTCCACATTCTCGTCCTCTTCATCCAGGACGACAGGGTTGGCGTTGTTGCAATTTCGACCTTGGCAAAAGAAACATAGGATAGAGCACTTGAGCCTGGCCTTTTTGCAAGTGCACGACCTTAACACAACCAAAAAAAAAAGAAACTGAAACAAGTGACAGAATTTTACAGTTTTCCGAGCACTGCGGTAGAATTGCTCATCTTTGGCTTGGTGATCTTCGTAACCAATGGACAAATTTTGCTCAAGTTTCGCTCAAATTGTAGCAAAAGCTACCTTTATAAGTATCTATATCGCACTACGATTCGATTAATAATAATAAAAATATCGATACGAATCGTAGTGCGATAAGAGTCAGTTTTCGAGTATTTAAAAATAATAAAAAAATGAAAATCGTATATTTTTTTTAACATTTTTACATATATTGTTAAAAACACATTTCAAAAGTTTGTATATAGATTCATTATCTGGCCCTGGATTTCGAGATATAAATCTTACGGCACACCACTATAGGTACCTACATCTACATTTTCATATTTTACCTACCTACCTACTAGGGTCAAAGATTGTACAATTTTTTTTTTTTTTTTATAATGCGCGTTTGACCACAATCTCACCTGATGGTAAGCGATGATGTGGCCGACGATGGAGCACGCTTGCCTAGAAGCAATCTATTCACTCTTGACTTAAAGACCCATAGGTTATAGCTATCAGGAAAATATTTAAAACAAAGTTTTGAGTTCATTTTACAATTTATATCAGAAATTGCGAACATCACAATTTATATAGGTTACTAGTTTAGGCCATACTTAATTCTATAATATAAAAATGAATCGCAAAATGTGTTGGTAAGCGCATAACTCAACAACGCCTGGACAGATTTCGCTAATTTTTTTTTTGTTGTGTTCGTTATTATGAGGAGAAGGTTCTTAAGGAAAAAAAATGAAAATTAGTGTAGTGTAGGGTAGAGTAGGGTAGAGTAGGGTAGAGTAGGGTAGAGTAGGGTAGAGTAGGGTAGAGTAGGGTAGAGTAGAGTAGAGTAGAGTAGGGTAGAGTAGGGTATAGTAGGGTAGAGTAAGGTATAGTAGGGTAGAGTAGGGTATAGTAGGCTGAAGTAGGGAAGAGCGGGAGCGAAGCCGCGCGGGCTAAAGCTAGTACCTATATAATATTTATTATTGACAAAATAATAATAATTATTATATTAATTTAAATATTAAGGGAAGAAAAAGATGGTGGAGTAAGACCTATTGCGGTCGGTAGTGTCTTTCGCCGTCTTACTGCTAAATTAGCTTGTCGTGCAGTCAAAGAGGATATGGCCCGTTACTTGCAGCCACATCAGTTGGGTTTAGGCACGCGTCTGGGATGCGAGGCTGCCATCCACGCCACGCGAGCATTTGTGATGGACCCGGAGAACGAAGACTCGATACTGCTGAAGCTCGATATTCGCAATGCGTTCAATACTTTGGAAAGAGACGTTTTGTTGAGTGAGGTAAAGGAAAAAATCCCTTCTTTATATCCCTTCCTTCATCAGGTTTATAGGCTGCCTTCTAATCTTTTCTCCGATAAAAGTCTTATTCTTTCAAAAGTTCCGCACAGCAGGGAGATCCGCTCGGGCCACTCGTTTTCAGTTTGGCCATTCATAAGGCGATTGTCGAGCTGAAATCTGGCCTTAATGTGTGGTACCTTGACGATGGCACTATCGGGGGCAGACCTGAAGAGGTTTTTCGGGACTTAGAGGCTCTAGTTCCTCGCCTCGGAGACCTGGGTCTAGAGGTGAATCCCTCGAAGTGCGAATTCTTTTCCTGTGGTACTAAAGCTCGTACACACTTTTCTCGCTTTAACTCTTTTCTTCCTGGCCTCAGAGAACTTTCAAGCTCAGGCTTCAATCTCCTAGGTTCCCCTGTTTTTCTTAGTGCAGTTCCTGAAGCCATTACTTCTCGAACTCAGCTCCTCCATTCTGCTCACGAGCGAGCGTCTTAAAGATCTTTCCGCGCACGTTGCGATTGTCCTGTTGCGCATGTGCTTCGCTCTCCCAAAAATCACATACCTGTTGCGGACCACCCCACTACTTGGCTCTGTCCAGAGGAAGTTTCCTCGTTTGACAACGCTTAAAATTGGTGGTGGAGTCTATTCTCAATGTCTCTCTAGATGAGCCCCAGTGGAGGCAGGCGGCTCTACCAATCCGATGTGGTGGTCTCGGGGTGCGGTGCGCACGAGATGTGGGTCGGCCGGCTTTCTTGGCGTCTGTGCGTGGAGTTGCCAGCCTAGTCACTGTATTACTCAATATTAATAGTGACGGGGGAAGCATGCCCTTTGTGTCGGATGCTATGCAACAATCCCTGAATCAGAACTGGTTCAGCGGGCGTGGGATGACATAGGGGTGAAGCGGGTTCAAGAGCAATTGTTAGAGGGTGCGTTGGGAATCGGTAAGGCCAGACTCCGGGCCACCTCCGCCGGCTCCGGGGTCCGGGGCATGGTTACAGGCGATTCCTTCGCCTCATTTGGGCACCCTCCTCGACGATGACTCTTTGCGTGTGGCGGTGGCTCTCCGCCTGGGCTGTAAGGTGTGCGATCCTCATACATGCACCTGCGGTTCCATGGTGGAAGCCGATGGCCATCACGCACTGAGCTGTCGTCGTTGCACAGGGAGGTTCCCTCGTCATCATGCCTTGATCGACATAGTCCGTAGAGCCCTTATAACGGCGAACGTCCCCTGCGTACTTGAGCCTTTAGGTCTTAGCCGGTCTGATGGTAAGAGGCCGGATGGGCTGACTCTAGTACCATGGAAAAACGGGAAGTGTCTAATCTGGGACGCAACTTGCGTCAGCACTGTCGCTGCCAGTCACCTGAGTCGCACCATGCACACTGCCTCTGCCGCCGCTGAAGACGCCTGCTCTAGAAAAAGGCTGAAGTACGCTTCCTTGGATCAGCTTTACCATTTTGTGCCGGTTGCTGTGGAGACTTTGTGCAGTTGGAGTACTGAGGCAAAGTGTTTTGTGGGGGATTTGGGCCGTAGGCTCAGGGAGGCAACGGGTGACTCCCGGTCCAGGATGCAAAGGATGGCTATCGCTATTCAGCGAGGTAATGCGGCGAGTGTCATGGGTACTTTTGCACCGGGAACGATCAGGGGCGGGTTATTTAATGACGTTTGACATTTCGTTTGATTTTATATTTCTTTTGTATTTATGGTTTTTGACGTATTGTATCTTTTGACATGTAAGAAATATGTTAATAAACTATTTATACCCTTATTTAAATATTTACATCATATGTACATAAAAAAACTTAAACTATTTATATTAAAACCTAAATAAATATATAACGTACATAAATAAAATACAAGAACACAAAGTGCACTCAGACGTCGAAGTACTCCTCCACATCGCTGTCATCCGGGAATGTGCCCAGAAGACTGGCAGCATTACCACGTTGAATGGCAATGCTAATTCTTTGAGCGAAGAACGAGCCAGCCCTCTGGGCCTCACGTCTGCTATTACAATAGTGTCAGAATGGTCTATCATTGATGTCATAATTGTCAATTTTGACAAGTTTGGTAATCTACTAATATAATGGCGTCATTATGACTTTCCAATAGTCAACCACTGACACTATTGAAAGAAGTGACATAGAATGGTAAAAATAAGTGGACAAATGAATATTTGAAGTTTGCGGTAATCTGCTAAAACTTTGACAGTTTATTTGATCAGTGTTTTACCATTAGAACGTTATTGTGCAGTTATTGGTTTTAATGTGCTCGAAATTATCATTCTACCACAATTCTATTGCAAGACCATTGACCGATCAATGATCGGTCATTATGAATTAGCAGATTACAAACTTTTAGCAAAATGACAATTGGATCGTGTTGGAATGACGAATGTATAAAAATAGCAGACTTGGGGCCCTGGTCACGCAAGGTGTCAATCAGTCGGCGAGAAATTTCCATAAAAAGAAGACGCGCATTCGGACCCCATGACCCAAGCGTTTCAACCCCAAACGGCTCAAAACTGTAATTACCAATAAGGTTACAGTATTTGCGCCGTTTAAGGGTCTCAGCAGCTGCAGCGGCAGCGCCAGAACAGCCCGTCGTACATGGAATATGGGATGGCGCAAGGGTGTCGACACACGTTGCGTCCCACACCAGCGGCCTACCCACCTTCCACGGTACCAACGTCATACCATCTGGTCTCTTTCCATCGTCACGTACCAAGCCATTTTGTTCTAATACAGCGGGTACGCCGGCGGTGACAAGAGCTCGACGAATAATATCTTTGATGCTAGCGTGTCGTGCTATGCGACCTGCGCTCCTGCAGCAGGACAGGCCATGGTGTCCGAGACTGTTGACAGCTTCGCCGCAGTGGCACCGATGTGGAGCAACACAAGGTGCGCCTAAGCGTAGACAGGTTGCGAGCCGAAACGAGGCGTCATCCATCATAGTGCCTATGGTGGATGACGGGAGTGCCTGAAGCCATAAGCCCGACTCCCATTCTCCCACAGCCAGCAGACGCGCACGCTCAGCAGTATTTGAAGACGTATTAATTAGTTTGTATTGTGTATAATACTGCAGAGCGGCACATCCCACCGTCTCTGCGAGTCCAGGTTGTCGGGCAAATCCGTGTTGGAACAAGCCATTTTCCAAGCATTCAACGCATCGGACAAACACGGTACCTCAACATCAACCAGTGAGGAAGATAAAATATTCCTGGTTAATGTTTCAGTACTGTGCACCGAGGAAAGGAATGCTGGTAAACTTATTTTGAAATTTTGAAATTTTGAAATTTTGAAATTTTGCGGACGCCGAGGCCACCCATTTGGATGGGAAGCGTAACTTGCTGCCATGCTCGGTCGTCCAAGGCCACATTTAAGATAGAAGAAAGTGTGTTCCTAATAATTTGATCGACTTTTTTCAAATGTCAAATCTTTACCCAAATTATATAAAATAAATAATATTACCCAGAGATTTAGGTAAATACTTAAAAATAAAACAATTTAATACAAACTACAAAGCATTCCTGAAGTGGTTGGATTGAAGTTTTTTTTTTTTCAGAAATTCGCCTACTGAATAAAAACTCTGCGATATCAACATTTTTTTTTTTTAAACTAAACAGAATTTTTTGTGAGGTAATTTGGTCATCCAGCTAGGTAACGAATTGAAAATAAGTGGTGGCATATATACGTAACTTACGATACGTATTTTACTAGGTGATCAATACAGCATATGATATTATGAATGTATAGATTTTTTATTTAATGCTTTTCTTATATTTACACTTGATGTTTCACATCAAGAACTGCTAAACTAAATCAAGACAAAACAAATTTTCTGCAACCCGCTGTAATTCAGCAAATAAAAAATACAAAACCTACCGGTACGAAATTAAATAAGAATATCTTTCCCAAAAACGTCCAGATCCTTTAAAAGAGAGCATAGTATCCACAGTATAATATTCCCTCTGGAGAGTAGAACGTCCTGGCAACTGAATGTGCTTCCCCGGAGAATAGGATTGGGCTCACTACAATAGTTTAAGAGCGGGATGCCGAGCTACAGTACAATCTCTAGCCGTTCGAGCGCTATTTTCACCTCTTAAGAGCAAATAAGAATGAGGCGAAGTTTATATGGAGCTAATCTACGAGTAAGGTGAGAATTACAACTGAAAAATTGTATACTGGATCTTTAGTGTACACTCTAGTTACTACCGGCGGCTTTGCCCACGTGATAGTTGAAAATTACCCCAAGGGAAAATACTCCCGAGATAAAAAGTACCCTATGTGCTATTTCAGGATATATGTATATAGTGCCATCAGTTGAGACTGGTCATCTCTTAGCTGCCAGTGGCTTATTCCAATTTATATTTTTTTTTAATAATATTTTCTTTTCTTTTTTTATTGACATTGTGTTCACATAATAGAAGCGACAAAATATGATTTAAAAGAGTGGCTCGGAGGTTTCTGCTAAATTTTTATTGTTAGCCTTGTCTATCCTACTGCTGGACTTTTCACTTTTCTTAAGCCTTCTTTTTTCTATGGCTTTTATGATACCAGGGTCTGATGCAATGTCTGCCATGCCAGAGACCTATTATTGTGTAGCCTTTTGTTCTTATGACATGCGGTAGATATGTGGCCTTATTTTCCAGTGCCAATATGTACGACAAAATAGACCTTCTTCAGAGGCGCAGACTTTGACTTGCAGTAACGTAACATCTGTAAGAATAAGGATATGGTCCTGCTACCTATAGGTAATACATAGAAACAATGGATGTTATTTATCCGCCTTCAGCATGCAACAATGTTGTATAGTATCTACCTACTAGCATTCTGTGAATAATATAATTCTATATTTTCCACAGTGAAATTATTTATTATGTTTTCCATAATCTACGTAACCTTTGGTTATTTTAGTCTTACCTTCCTATTTTCCCATACCGGTACAAAATAGCCTGAATGACACTTCCCACAATGTGACGTTAGAAACTCGGAGAGCAGACAATGTGCGCCATCTAGCGAATAGTCTTAGAACTAGCGCCAGACGCGCGACTGCAGCAAACGGAAATAACTTTGAGCTTCTCTCGCCTGGATGTGTATGGAACCACGGAAATAAAGCTTTTGAAGTTAAGAATTTTTGTGGTCTATGGCCGCCATTTTAAGATGCGGGCCGATTTCTAGCTTGATTTATTCGAGTGTAATTCAGTAGCTGTATTAATTAACTAAAATTAAATACAACAAAATCATTAGAAAATGTTACATGCGTATTCCATTGTCACTACGAAAGACATTATAGTAAAAACTTTTCACGCAAAAAAACATAAACGTAAGACTAGTCAGTATGATTAAAATACCTTAGCCTTCCCCAAGGGGTAAATAAAAAAATTATGCGCGCGCATATGAAAACAGATTTTTACCGCCATGTCACAAAAAAAGTTATCTACTAGTTTTACTGTTGTTTTCTTCACAAGTGTATTGAAAAACATCGTATGATACACGTGAGTAATTAATGATTACCGTTCTCGGCTCTCTTAAGACCCTCGCCACGGTTCAGGTCCAAATACCGCCTCGACTGTAATCAATAACACACTTACATCATAATGTACATACTATTAAAACCCTATTTGCAAAATAAATAGCATTTATAATTTTTTCACTTATTTTTATGCTGAACCCTTTTTTATCATTTCGTCCATTCACACAACATCCATTTAGAACAAATATTACGACATAAGTCGTATTTTTTTTTTGACATATTTTCACTTTTACCTTCATAGTAAGGGTCATCAGCAGAAAATTAGAAAAATAATTCATCATCATTTCAGCCGAAAGACGTTCACTGTAGGACATAGACCTCCACTATGCGTCGCCACAACGATGACCAGTCACGTGCGTCTCGCATCCATCGGATTCCCGTGACCCTTACCAGGTCATCGGTCCACCTAGTGGGAGACCTTTCAATATTGCGTCTTCCGGTACGTGGTCGCCACTCCAGAACCAAAACAAGTTTTAGAAAAGTTAAAAAGTTTGCCAGAATTTAAAACTATGATTTTAGAAATTATTTGGTTTTTGCCTATGCTGAGTACCGGTGATTGGTTTTTACCTACGCTGCGTACCGGGAACCGGGCAAAGTCGTATACATAAATATTTATTATACTCTGAATTTTATGTGAGATACAATTAAAAACGACTGTTAAAAAGACTATTATTTTGAAATCTATCTCTACTATCATATTTTCCAATAAAGAATAACAGGAAAATCATATTTATTTATTCAACGATCTGCTGGTGCCCGGTATCTATGGGTATGCAGTTGATAGCACAGTTGTAGAGAGATACCTGCCCAGTGCTCGGGCTAGTAAGGAGCTAATCCGGTCCGAAAGAGAGGCTATGGTAGAGCGTACGAATATCTCACTCATGCAGTCTCCAACTGGGGTGAAGCCAATCTGGTGGAATTCAAATTCAAAAACACAAGCTCCTGCTTTCCGGAATGTATCCCTGGAGTGTACCGACCGTCTTCAGCTTTTGGGAGTTGAAATTTCCTCAGACCTAAATTTTGGGCGATTCATTGAGTCCAAAGCCAAGGTAGCTGCTAGAAAACTCGGTGTTCTTGCAAAGGTCCGGCGGCACTTCACACCGGGACAGCTTTTAATGTTATATACAAAGCACAGGTCCGTTCGTGTGTGGAGTACTGCAGCCACATATAGGCTGGTGCTGCAAAATGCCACATGGCTAGTTGGTAATCCAGATTTGTTTAAGTCCAACCTTCAAAGCCTTGAGCACAGGCGTAGGGTAGCCAGCCTTTCGGTGTTTTACAGGATGCATTTTGGAGAGTGTGCGCAGGAATTGCGTGACTTGATTCCGCCATCTCAATTCTAATTATTTCATTAGATTACCCAAGTCGTTTGACTTTTTAGACAGACTATACCATCGGACAACCCGACGTACGGCGAATATCCACCCTTACGTTGTTGAAACCTCTACGGTCCGGACTAAGCGTTCCGCCTTGTCGTTTATACCGCGTGCGTCGAAGGACTGGAACAGTTTGCCTACTGCGGTCTTCCCGTCCGATTATAATTTGGGAGTCTTCAAGGCGTGAGTAGAGTGAATAGGCTAAACTAGTGCGCCTCACCATCAGAGATTGCATCACTGCTTACCATCAGGTGGGATCGCAGTCAACACTTAAAAAAAATGTTGTTTTTGTATCAATTAAATAAATTATATTGCTACGTAAATATTTATATATATATATATATATATACATATATATTTACGTAGCAAAGCATAACCTTTGATCCCGCACACAATAAAAAACAAAACAATAGGTAGGTACATTCCAAATTTATACAAATATGAGTTTTAGCTAACATCAATATTCTAACTCGCCGATGTGTCATGAACGTTCACAGTAATTAACGGTTGTTCAAACAAAATATTAGCTATGCAAAGTCTTTAATTATAATAATTAATGCGCTGCTAAAACACACTGTAATTTACATTATTGCATATATTTGGTCTGAGTCACAAATGTGCACCCCAACAAAATTTGTTGAACTCACGCCACTAACCCTACACACTGCGTATACGCTCACGCTCACGAAAAAAGTGCACGCTTTAAATTAAATAAAAACTGCAAATATTATTCGTTGACACGCAATCTTTTTGATATTGGCAGTACGGTGTTAGCACGGCGCATGCGCTAGACAGTTCAGTGGCGACCAGTTTTAAATTTAGATCGGTGTCGCCGGAATTTCGCTGGCCTATTTAGACTCTGCAAACGGCAGATTTTAACTGAATTCAATTTATACTTGTTATTGATGTTGATTTAAATTATTTGAGCCAGTGATTTATTAGCTAATGGACGCGTGTGATGTGATGTGCAACTGTCCTGCTGTCGTAGTATAGTGAAGTGCGCGCGTGGTTATGAGAGAGACTGCTGAGAATACTGTTCCAAGATGTTTGGCAGGACGATTCTCTTGTTGTTGTTGTTGTGGACGCAAGGTATTGTACTTCAGTGCACTCATTGTACTATACTTTTAGCTGCCTGTCTGTCCCGGTGTGTGCTCCTAACCACTATGAGCGTACGCATCCGTGACATTTAGCTAGGTACTTAGGTACCTACGTCTCTATAGTTCGTTTGTAGTCGAGTTCTACTTCTGTAACTGTGAATGAGTCACAGTCAATTATACTCAGTGTCAAACATTTCTTTTTGTATTATTATTTATCAGCATTTTCATAACATTATTGTAATTCAAGTTTATAAACTAATCAGTAAACCTTTAAAAAACTTCGCCAGTCGTATACTTATATCGACCCATCCGAAGAACAATGTTACATTTGAAATTTACTAGGTTTTCAGGAAAGCCATTCAAAATTCACCCCATACTTAAGGGGTGAACTTTGAATTGAATTTAAATTAAATTAATTAAATTTGAATTTAATTTTACGAATTGTTTTCCCTCAATTATGAGTACCTACAGGACATATTATAACAATACCTTTTCATATTCTGCATATCGCGAACTCTCTTAACTGTACTAACTTATTGAAATTAGGTTTTATAAAACGTGTTTTTAATTCTTATAAGTTAATCAACTAGAGAATTGACGCGCATTTATTATTCCTAGACTCAAAATCCGAATTAAATTATATTTTTATCTTAATAAGCGTTTTCTTAGAGTTTTACAGTTTTTAAAGGATTTCCAAATTATAGAAAATCGCTTTTCTTTATGTAAACAATAGTAACTTTTTATTTAATCGTGTCGGTAAAATAATTATTGTGGAATAAGTAGGTATGTACTTTTTAAATAAGTGCATTCCGGACGCTCATTTTTTTTTGACTCCTTCCTATCAATTAATTGGTGATTAAAATAATCAACGTTGCCAATCAATATTTGAAAATAACTAAAATAACTTTTTTTTTTTAATTGATAAGCATTTTCAATTATTCCTATTAAAAAACATGATAGTCAAATGAAACTAATTTAAGCTGTGATAAGTGTGTGAATCGAAGTTATAAATTCTCGCCTGTCATTCATCAAATCAAAGATTAGCCGTTACCTCTGTCATATTTTTCAAGCAGATTTTCTTTATACTTATATTATATTTTAATGTTTTCAGACTCAGTGAAGAGCCTACGTTTGATAGAGCTCCGGGTACCTACTCATGAGCCTGAAGGTGGAATGGCCCTCCTCGGCTGCCAGTACGACCTTCAAGGAGACACCCTGTATAACGTCAAGTGGTACAAAGATGGACACGAGTTCTATCGCTACGTGCCTAAAAATGATCAACCTGTAAATTATTTTCCAAGGGCTGGAGTTAATGTTGAAGTAAGTAAAAATTGCATTCAATTGCTCGATGACTAATTTATAAACAATTCTATATTTCATTCAGCAAGATCTTATTCCTAAGACAAAGTTGAAAAATTTAAAAATGCTGCAAGGGGTCATGAAATTATGCATATATTTTTAATCCTTTGAACGCCAGCGACGCTTACAAGTAACAAACGTGACCGTCCAGTAGACACGCCTGGGTGTCACCACTGTGCGGAACGTCCGGAGGATACGGTGGAGCACACAGTGGAGGTGTGCCCCGCTTAGGCAAAGCATCACCGTGTCCTCGTGGGGGCGATTGGCGGCGGCGATATCTCGTACCGGGCCTTGGTACAGGCCATGGTCTGGAGGGAGGAGTGGCAGGCGTTCGCCTCCTTCTGCGAAGTAGCACCTAATGCTAGCAAAGGAGGAGGCCGACCGCATCAGACAATGGCGCTCACAGCGCCCCAGCCGCCGCCGGGATTCTGATCCCGATTTTCGGCCATAGTAGGCGCAGGCTTGCGGAC
Organism: Mythimna ferrago; assembly: GCA_910589285.2. Taxonomy (NCBI): domain Eukaryota; kingdom Metazoa; phylum Arthropoda; class Insecta; order Lepidoptera; family Noctuidae; genus Mythimna; species Mythimna ferrago. The sequence continues at coordinate 9,816,047 of OU342675.1, read as the reverse complement.
GGCGAGCAATGGGTTCTTAACTCGCCGTCCGACCGTCCGGTAACTGTCCGGACCGAGCCCAAGTCTTTGACGGCGCGCAATGTTCCCGCGCGCCTCAAGGACTTGTTAGCAACAGCAGGGGCCTAGCAGCGTCGAAGCTTACTAGAGCCAAGGGACTGCTTTTGAAAAGAAGGCTCGGTCCCGATATGAAAGGCAAAAAGGTACGGGGTGGGTTTTTAGTCAGTAAGAGTTTAACACTATCTCTCGCTACGCCCAAGGGCGAAGGATGTCATTTGGATGATTTTTACCCACCAAAAAAAAATCCTCAGGTAGAACGCCAACGACAAGTTAAGCGACACATAGACGTAAATATTAATTAAAGGAATTGTTGACTTCTCTGTATGCCACTTAATTAAATTGAAGCATAATTAAGCTAAATGTTTGTAGTCTTTTTAGTAGTTTAGTACTAGGCGTAGAGAGCAGGCTTCCACGAGTTCAAAGGGTTATTACCGGAGTTTATTTGTAGACTATTTTCGGTTATCCTTCTACTCCTATCGAACACAACGAAGTATTTTAAAGAATGACTACAGATGGTTAAATACTAACTGGACAATACATCTCCCTTTAATAGGTAATACCTACTGCTGCAATATTGTCAAACGAAAAGGTTAACTGACACTATACTTAAAAAATACTTGTAAGAAATTTACACTTAATTTAAGAGGGTCCTTCCCCACTCGCCTATCGTCAACGTCGCGCATTTCCGCATGACGCAGGAGGCAGGGACGCACCGGACATGGCGAGTTCGGGAGGTTCCTGCACCGGATCCATGCGGAAGTAACGCCCGGGTGTCGCCACTGTGCGGAACTCCCGGAGGACACGGTGGAGCACACAGTAGAGGCATTGGGCGCTTGGGCAGAGCATTGCCGTGCCCTCGTGAGGGCGATCGGCGGCGGCGATCACTCGCGCCGGACTTTGGTACTTACAGGCCATGGTCCGGAGCGAGGAGGAGTGGCAAGTGGTCGCCTCCTTCTGCTAAGCAGTAATGCTAGCAAAGGAGGAGGCCGACCACCATCTCACCTGATGGTAAGCGGTGATATGGTCAACGATGGAGCACGCTTGCCTTGAAGTAACCTATGCACTCTTGACTTAAAGACCCTTAAATAACTATTATTCTATAGATAACTTTTTTTATTTTTTTAATATATGAGTACATTATGGAGGGCCAAAGTTTACGTAAAATAGCAGATTTTCAGAGCTCTTAACTAAATTAGTTTTACACAAATTTATATATATTATCTAGGCTTATATATAAATCAAAATATAAGATTTATATATAAGCCTAGATAATATCCATAAGATATATGTGTTTCCAAAATATCTGATGAAATATGTGTAACAACATCCTAATCACGTAAGACTGAACGGTTGTATGAAAATGTACAACGGGTTGGCCGCTCTTAAGTCAAATATTCAAGATGTCATCAGTACCTTTTAGTGTGAGAAGGTATTTTCTACTTGACTCGCAATGTTGCTATAGATAATGTCAGTGTTAACATTTACATAACAATGTAATAGTTACTGTACAAGCAAGTAGTATTGTCAGATTACATTTAAATGTTAGCTAGGTACCAATAAATCATTCAACAAATTATTCATGAATGTGTCTATTGTGCGGTGATTCGCTGAAACAGTCAAAGGACTGACCTTTGACCCGTTTTCAGTCTTTGCACAAGCTGAAAAGATAAACTGCAAAAAGGACATTCAATCATTTTAACTTAAAGTAGTTAATTCATTTTATTAAAAGCTTTATGTGTAAATGTTATGTATTTCCTTCTGATTCATACAGGTATGTCAATAACTCGTCGACTGCGTATATATTACCAATTTATTATTGCTCTGTGAAATGCATATTTGTGTACGTATTGTGTTTAAGTACTGAAAACACGCCAGTCGAGCGTCGTTGTATGATAAATCTGTTTGGGTTCTACGATTATTTCAATAGGGAACTGAAGTAGGTAAATTGATCTCAATACCAAAGTCAAAGTCACATGATTTTTATCACTACAAATGATAATAACCGCATGAAATGGTCTTCAAGTTACAAAACGCTTACCGAGCTTGGACAGTAAAAAAGAGAGTGCGTTTCTACTGAAGCAGAGCTAGACGGAATGGACAGGAGCGGTCCGTGAATTGGCCAATCACAGTGCTCGAAATCTCCACTCTGAGTCTGTGGAAACAGTGTAAGTGCAGTGGAATGCAGCTGAGCGAAATTTCAAATAAAGCCCCAAACCGGATAGGACCGAACAGGCCGAGTGGTCAGTGGAGAGCACAAAGCGGAGGATTGCTCAACTCCACTCCGCTCCGTTTCAATGGAAACACTTGCCACTTTTCACTGCTCTTCTCCGGTCTTCTCCGCTCTCCCCCGCTCTTCTCCACTCTACTCGGCTCAACTCCGTTTTATTGGAAACGCACCCGAAGCAGTTGCTTCTGGCTGTTGCTCGAGTAGAACATTGACAGTCGTTACGAGTAATCAGAAGCTTGAGAGTATGACAGTTTTACCAAGGGGTAACTGGTAACCCAAAAATCACATAGGCAACCACTATAAGTAAACTACTGGTTTTAACTAAATTAGGTTAGGATGCTTTTCCTCCAAAGATGTGCGAGGCAGTAAGGTGGCATAAGGATGAGTAGCTGTTATAGTTTAAAAAAAAATATTACTCCTATATTGGACCAGAACTACTACCTGTAAGCCATACAAATATTTGTTTCGCGTGGGAATAAAGTAAAATCACTCAACCACTGCAGCTTCATCAACCAACAAGCTGGGCCAGGTACATACATACGGTAGTATTGCCAATTACCTACAAAGTATTGTTCTGTTTGTAGTATTATATATATCTGTTTATATATATCTACTATTACTTACAAATAGCAGATACAGTCATTACACGGCGTTAATAGATGTTACATGGTTCATTTGCAAAATATTGAAACTGTACGGAAATAGTACATTATGATACAAGTGTATAATGTTGGTGATTACCGCTGAGGCAATATTTAGATCCGAGCCGAAGGCGAGGATCTTAAGAGAGCCGAGGACGGCAATCGCCAATATTCACGTGTATCATACGACGTTTTTCGACACACTTGAGAAGAAAAATTTTGCAAATTAATTAATTATTGCTTTATCAGCAAAACTGTTTTTTTTACGTAGTATGGCGGCAAAAAATTGTTCTTTCTTCTCATGCGCGCGCATTTAAAATGGCGGCCATAGACTAGCTACTGTAGCTAGGCTGTTTGAATAAACATAAGAATGAGGTTGCATATGTTTATAAACAGAAAAAATATTTTAATTTTATGAAAGGTTTTATTTATTAAACATGTAAAAGTTAAAATAGTTTATTTAAACAAAAATTAGCATAAAATAAGCAAGCAAGACACTAATTTGTACTATTGAACGCAATACCTAATGTATTTTTATTTCGAATTCAATGTTTGATTTGAGAGCAGAGGTTTAACAAAAAAGGTTATCACTACATTATCACACTTGTGCATAATGGTAATCAAAAAGTCACAGTTTGGTTACAAGCTACATTATATACCTAAGTGTAGTGCAACTATAGTCACTTTCTGAGCAAGTGTGTCGAAAAGATAATTACTATCATTATATCATGTATGTTCAACTTACACCTGAATTAGTCCCTTAATTGAATCTACTTAAATCTGACGATAAACCAATTTAGTCTTGCAAATAATAAGCAGCTATAATTTTTAGGATTTGTTCCGTTTTAATAGCACTCATCTAATACCACTGGTATTTGTTTGAACCCGTGTTAATTGTCTATTCCGAATGGATACTATTGCTCCAACTAATACTAAAAGAAATTCAAGGATCTAAAGTACATTCAGCCAAAATGCTTAGTATAGGATCTGTAATGGAAATAAAATCCAAAAAAAAAACGTATTTATTTAACAAATGTCTAGTTTAATAATAAATTGTGTACTGCAAACCTTCTCTAAATAACAACAAGCCACTATTTTTTTTATGCAAGTCAAGGTTTCTGTTTTTCCCAAAGATGTTGAGGGTGGATTATAGCTTCCTCATACATATCTAAAAAAAGGGATCAGTTAGTGAAAGTTATTGTATATTACGATCGTATAAAAAATATTAGGAAACCAAAATTTAATTAGGTTTGAATTGAGCTGACTGTATTAAATTTAAGTCACTGGTATGGGTTCGTACATTAAATTAAATTATTTAAAGAGTGGTCTCCGTTCAGAATAGGTAATAAAATTGCGTTCAAACAAATACCAGTGGTATTAGATGCGTGGTATTAAAACGGAACAAAGCATTTTTAGGGCTCCGAAGTTCAAAAGGAAAAAAACGGAACCTTTGTTGTCCGTCTGTCTGTCAAGACCTTTATCTCGGGAACACGTGGTGGCATCAAGTTGAAATTAAAACCATATACTCAGGTTTGCGGTCCCTTGGAGCTGTGAAAAAAACATAATAGGTTAACGAAAAACAAAAAGATACGGCCGTTTATGTCGCAGAAACCGCATATTTCGTATTTCGTAGTTTCATAGGCGATGTTGTGGCCGACGATAGAGCACGCTTACATAGAAGTAAGCTATTCACTCATGAAGTCATGACGTAAAGACAGGCAGGAAATTCCACTCCTTAGCTTTACTCAAAATAAACGCTTCGAACATGCATCTATTTATAAAAAAGGTGAATATCCGAATCATTAATCGAAATATGAAAAATACTTGTTTTTGCCTTATACCTACCTCCGTCTTTTCAATTCTTCAGTCCAGTTTCCAGTATAATAAAGAGGTGAAGATTGTTTTTATGATATTTTTTGTTGTAGGAGGTAATCTCTGGAAGTAAGTACTGGTCCAAATGCTAAATTATACCTGAGTGACTAGGCTATATTTTATGTACGCGGACGAAGTCGCGGGCAAAAGCTAGTTTTTAATATAATTATTATTTCCAATGACACCGGTTACCTAGACAAGGTATATTTATACAAACAATAACATGTGGAACCGTTCTGTTTAGCGACGTCATTGCCTGGATTTGATGTAGATATTTTTAATCTCGAACGTTTATGATTGAATTATTCTACTCACGCAAGTCTTGAAATGATTATTTGTTGTGTCTAGACCTTTTTTCTTCTTATCGTTCTGTACATCTCTCTATAGACCAATATTTTTGTTGTAGGCGTCTTTGCAAAACCAGAACGAGTACGGATTTTTGTATTTAACCTTTCGGATACCATGATTAAAGCGAACGCCGGCGTTGGCTCTCTCATTGTCTTTTTATTGTCCCTAATTATGGTATTCGAAAGGTTAATGAAGTAATCGAATATGTTACAAACAAACTTAAACTGTCTGTAGATAACTTCTCACCGACTATTCGGAATTTCAACAATTCTTGAATGAACTCTGAACTCGCTAAGTAGTTGCTACTTACGTCAAAAGTGCGAATACTTAAACCTTCTTCAGTATATGTCACTCAAAAAACCGCGCTTTATAGGTCTATCAAAATTCGATATTTTTTCTTCAAACCAATTTATTTTTCCCAAGTTCATTGCTCTGAGTTTCCCGCCATCTTTCGCCATCTGTCATAGAATCACATTTTTTTTTTTTGTTTTATGGCATCGTAAAAATGTGTCACCGGCCATTCGTGTCGTTAGTCAAGACAACTATTCTGATAAAGTCTGTCTAAAAAGTCAAACGACATAAGAATTTTATATACTTTTTATAAGGTTCATCTATTAGTAAACAATGATCTGGATCTCATAATCAACCTAGATTATTGAACCAGTGTTGACTACATCAGATTTCATTTTACCCTAATAATAAACCAAGTCGTTTGACTTTTTCGACAGACTCTATCGTCTGGTTTGTGACGTTATTAGTGTACAGTATACGGTAATACGTACATACGGGAAGAAGTGGGGTGGGCCCAGGCCCACTGTAATTCACGTGTAGCCGCGATATACAATACACCACATGCTCTGTATTTAATTTTATTTTTTAAATATATTCTTCGGTCCGCGACTTCCGTTAAAGTGCAGGCCAAATATGTCATAAAGTGTATCCTATTATAGCACTCAACAATAGTGTAATTTTCTTATTATATAATAAGCAAATATAGAAGAGTGATATCCCTGCAATATATTTTTGCAATCATAAGAGTACCTGCGTCCAGGAATAATTTACTTTTGTTCTACATTTTTATATAATTCTCTGTCTATAATGTTGCACAGTTAAGCTAATGGCTTTCTGGTTCTTTAGCTGTTTATGATATTTAAAATTATACTCTGAGATTCAAACTCTAGCAGATTGTGTATATTGACGATATAAGTGAGTGGTCAGTGATTAACAAAATTAATTTCAATCCATTCAACTGTTGCATTATGAATTTTAGTCGTTCACAAAACCCAGTGCAATACACTTATAGTTACTATAAATGATGTAGAAATAGCAAGAGTGATGACAACTAAAGATCTTGGTGTTATCTTCGATACTAAATTAACTTTTCATGATCACACTACTTCTCTAGCCAAAGAGTCATTTCGGAGGTTGGTTGACTATTCAAAAGTGCCTGTAAATGGTCTATTTGAAATAAATGCTTTGACTTTGACTTTGACTTTGACTTTGGGGTTTGTCCTTAGAAATTGTCGTGAGTTTACAAACCATCAAGTAATCCGACTTCTGTATAAAACGCTTGTTAGAAGCAAACTTGATTCAAGCTCTTATGTTTTTTTTTTTTTTCGATGGGAAAAATCATCCAATGACAACCCCCGCTCTTGGGCGGAGCGGGAGATAGTGTCAGACTCTTACTGACTAAAAAACTCATCCCGTTCCTTCAAGCCTTCATACCGGGGCTCGAGCGCCCTTTCGGATAACCCTGGCCCCAGTAGGCTTCGACCCGGCTGGGCCCCTGCTTTTGCTGACAAATCCTTGAGGCGCGCGGGAACAGCGCGCGCCGTCGACGACTTGGGCTTGGTCCGGACAGTTACCGGACGGCCGGACAGCGAGCTACCCATTGCTCACTGTCCGCAAGCCCGCGCCTACGGTGGCTGGAAATCGGGATCGGAATCCCGGCGACGGCGAGAGCGCCGTTGCCTGATGCGGTCGGCCTCCTCCTTTGCGAGCATTACTGCTTCGCAGAAGTCGGCGACCGCCTGCCACTCCTCCTCGCTCCGAACCATGGCCTCAAACAAGGCCCGGCGCGAGAGGTCTCCGCCGCCGATCACCCTCACGAGGGCACGGCGATGCTCCGCCCAAGCAGGGCACACCGCGACTGTGTGCTCCACCGTGTCCTCCGGGCGTTCCGCACTGTGGCGACACCCGGGCGTCACTTCCGCTTTAATTCGGAACAGGAACCTCCCGAACTTGTCATTTCCGGTGAGGACTTGTGTCATGCGGAAGGTAAGGACGCCGTGAGGTCTTTCCAGCCACGCCTCAAAGAGGGGACTTATCGCCATAATTGTGGCGTGCCCAGCACTGGGTTGCGATAGTCACTGACGCCATTTTTGACTCTGTCCGCCATGCCGTGACCTGTCGCGGCAGAGGACTTTCACCCCGGCGTTGCATCTCCACGCGCATGTGTGCAAGGACTGTTGCCTCCAGATCCCATGGTGGTAGGCCAGCCATAAGGCTCGTTGCGGTATCCCCGCACCATCCGAATTGCCATGACCCTCTGGCAGGCGTTCAGAATGGCCGCCGGTCGCTTTTTTAGCGACGGCGCCCACACCGGCGCCCCGTAGAGGGCCATGGACCGAACGATCCCCGCGTAGAGCCTCCGGCAGGAGGCGTCTGGTCCCCCAAGGTTGGGCAGGAGCCTCTTGAGAGCGGCCCCAGTCCGGTTGAGTTTGGGAGCCAGACGTCGGAAATGCTCCTCGAAATTCCATCGGCTGTCGAGGATGAGTCCCAGGTACCTCATCGATGACCCGACGCCGATGCGAACTCCTCCTACCGTTAGTTGGGAACCCGATGGTGGAAGCTCTTATGTTTGGAATCCATACGAGAAATTCTATACCCTTATGATAGAAAAAGTCCAAAAAGCATTTTTAAGGTATTTCTACAAACGTAGGTTTGGTTACTACCCATATTTGTATCCAACCAAGTTTCTGTTAGGTTGTCTGGGTTTTACTTCGCTCCAGGTTAGACGAGCCTTTGATCAGCTTGTAACTGCCTGCAAGATCATACACGGAACAATCAATTCGCCTAGTCTGCATGGGTAGCTGTGTAAAATTTTTGTCCCTGATAACTATTGCCGGGCAAGACGGCATAAATTATTTGTAGTGCCACGTTGCCGTACAATTGCACGACGTATGTCACCTATTCCGTGAATGTTAATCGCACTCAACGCTCTCCTTGAATCCAGTCCTAGACTAGATCTATTCCCTGATGAATGGAAGGAGATATTGACCGAATGTCTGGCGATTTGCGAGAAGACTGAATAAGAGGTTTAGTTATATTATCTGTTATATTTTCTTTAATTAGGTTTTACATAATCTGTACCTATTGTGATCAGTGTAACTGGCATTCTGTCGTTCTGGTTAAATAAATAAATCAATACTTGAAACTTAGGAACGAAAATAAGAGCATTTAAAGTGTCTGTTCTAGGAAAGCTTTGTTTTATTTCCAACGTAGGAACACATTTTGATATTTCTGCCCACCAAAAGGGATTTTATTAAAGTTTGAAAAAATTAAACTACTTCAAAGAAATAATAAACAAATTAAACAATAACTTAAATAATTAAAAATAATATATACACTAAATGCCTAGCTAAATATTACGTCATAAAACTCCTCCGCCACGTTGTATGGCAATGCTTATTCTCTGACCGAGGTAGAAGCCAGCCCTTGGGTCACGCGAAGCGTCAATTAAGCGTTTCGACAATTTTTTAAAAAGCATATGAGCACTCGGACCCCACGGCCCGAGAGTTTCAACCCCAAACGGCTCAAAAATATAACTGCCGACGAGGCTGTTATATTTCCGCCGCTTGAGGTTCTCCGCAGCCGCCGCCTACCAAAGTGGTTGTATTTCCTTAACCTATACTAATTATGTTTTTTTAATTACAGTTAGGACGTTCTTCAAACACTGCTGTGGCACTGGTGAACCTGACGCAGGAGTCGTCAGGAGTCTATAGTTGTGAAGTGAACGGCGAAGGGCCAAATTTTACGACTGTTAGTAGACATAAAAACATCGATGTACACTGTAAGTGTGTCTTTAAAACTGTTTCATATCTAACACATTCTATAATATAAAAATGAATCGCAAAATGTGTTGGTAAGCGCATAACTCAACAACGCCTGGACCGATTTCGCTAATTTTTTTTTTGTTGTGGTCGTTATTATGAGAAGAAGGTTCTTATGGAAAAAAAAATGAAAATTAGGGTAGTGTAGGGTAGAGTAGGGTAGTGTAGGGTAGAGTAAGGTAGAGGAGGGTAGAGTAGAGTAGGGTAGGGTATAGTAGGCTGAAGTAGGGTAGAGTAGGGTAGAGTAGGGTAGAGTAGGGTAGAGTAGGGTAGAGTAGGGTAGAGTAGGGTAGAGTAGGGTAGAGTAGGGTAGAGTAGGGTAGAGTAGGGTAGAGTAGGGTAGAGTAGGGTTTTTTTTTTTTTCGATGGGAAAAATCATCTTATGACAACCCCTGCTCTTGGGCGGAGCGGGAGATAGTGTCAGACTCTTACTGACTAAAAAACCCATCCCGTTCCTACAAGCCTTCATACCGGGGCTCGAGCGCCCTTTCGGATAACCCTGGCCCCAGTAGGCTTCGACCCGGCCGGGCCCCTGCTGTTGCTGACAACTCCTTGAGGCGCGCGGGAACAGCGCGCGCCGTCGACGACTTGGGCTTGGTCCGGACGGTTACCGGACGGCCGGACAGCGAGCTACCCATTGCTCACTGTCCGCAAGCCCGCGCCTACGGTGGCTGGAAATCGGGATCGGAATCCCGGCGGCGGCGGCGAGAGCGCCGTTGCCTGATGCGGTCGGCCTCCTCCTTAGCGAGCATTACTGCTTAGAGGGTAGAGTAGGGTAGAGTAGGGTAGAGTAGGGTAGAGTAGGGTAGAGTAGGGTAGAGTAAGGTAGAGGAGGGTGGAGTAGGGTAGAGTAGGGTATAGTAGGCTGAAGTAGGGTAGAGTAGGGTAGAGTAGGGTAGAGTAGGGTAGAGTAGGGTAGAGTAGGGTAGAGTAGGGTAGAGTAGGGTGGAGTAGGGTAGAGTAGGGTATAGTAGGCTGAAGTAGGGAAGAGCGGGAGCGAAGCCGCGCGGGTACAGCTAGTTTCCAATATTTACCTAAGGCAGATTAACAAACCTCCGCTTCGCCAATGACATCGTATTTGTCTCTTCTTCGGCAGTAGACTTGGGTAACATGCTCGCTGATTTATATGATGTGACTCGGATTGAGCTTCGTGACCAACATCATAAACGGAGACTACATCATCACTGCTCTAAAAAACCTTGAAGGAAAGCGGCATGTCCTAATAACGGTTTTCTCACGATATTGTTCAGTTACACAAAAATTTTTAAATTTTTAGTTTAACTTTGGCATGTGACATCCACCAACCCGCACAGGGCCTGCGCGGCGGATTACGCTCCATTCCTTCTCGAGAAAGAAGAAGCCTGAGTCCCAGCGATGATATGCTCTGCTATGCTAATTAGCCTTTTTAACCGATTGAGAAAAAAGTTTGTTTAGAATATAATTTTCACGAGATTACCTTTGCATCCGTACAAGTAGAGTTCAATCTCTATACAGGGTTATTTAGAAAACACTGGCAACCGCTCAGGCCTATGTTATTAACAACATAAACAACAACATTTGTTCTGTAACTTTTAAAAATTTATCATATTTTAGTCCATGAGATACAAAAATAAAAAATATTTAAATTGAACGTTCTGAATATTACGAAGTCTATGCGAAGCAAGCAATAGTACAATAGCGGAGGGGAGTGGTAATCGAGCGGCGGGGGTGTTTGATGCGCTTGCGGCGCGTAATACAGACGTAGGTAGGTACAGCAAAATACAGAGTTGAAATGTGTTAGATGGAACTACGAAATCTTGAAGGTTTGTTTTTGGTAAATGTATTATGTATTGTAAAAAGTCATAGAACAAAAGTTGTTGTTTATGATGTTAGTACGAGTAATACTAATCCTGCAAGGTTGTTAGTGTTTTACAAATAACAATAAGTGTTGATGGGTTAAAATGTAACTACTCATGACATACTATTTTTATCTTCCAGTACTTCCAAAGAGCGGTCCCCACGTAGTGGGTCTCAAAGAACAGTACCACATGGACGACTTAGTGGTCGCAAACTGTTCTCTAGCACCATCCCGGCCGAAGGCCCAACTGATGTGGTTCGTCAATGACAAGCCTGCACCCACTTCCTACGTATCAGCTCCTTGGTATCGGATGTCTGCTGAAAGACCGGATGCGGAAGAAAGTTTTCTGCAGGTTAGGTTCTATGCAACCCCCTCGGACTTCGTAAATGGAGCCATCAAATTAAAGGTGAGTGTGTTTCCAATAGAGCATATAACTTATCAACTTAAATATATCCTTGCGTCTCACTCCTCAATACCTATCTGTTTCTGTCTCTGGCGGTATGAAGAGCATTCTACAACGTAGAGTCAAGCAAGAGCGATGCGGATCTGGTCAGACCAACGTTTTAGGCTGCATCCCAGAGACCTTTTCCCATTCACTTTACCGGTCACGATGAGCGTTTCGAGGTTGCCACCATCTTTCTTTGCAATGTGATCAAAGATTGTAGAATGTTGTGTATCAACTTATTAACATCATTGAAATTATGTTAAAAACTTACTTTGTACTTGTTTTAAAATTATTTTTTTTTAAAAGGTCTATAATTCCTTCAATCACTTTTTTCAATATATTTTTTGTTTATGTGGTGTACAATAAACAGAAAAAAAACATCTAAAATAAATTAAATAAAATCTCCTAAACCCACCTTCATTTTTCAATGTTTGTTTTAGTGTCAAGCTACGATAGCGCCGCTGTACCAAAGAGAAACAGAGTCAACACATTACATAGCGTTGCCTTTTACTGAGGCAAAGGAAATCAAAGGTGGGTAAGGGTAAATAGAACTAACTACACTGTCACTGTCCCTTCATTTAAAATTAAGAAAAATCCGCACAATCCTGCTAGGCAAATAAATTAGTATTGTAGCACATTATTGTACTTTAGACTAAACAACCACAAGTATTTTTTTCTTTTTATGGAGTACGTAATCTACATTTACATTATATTATAAAGAGGTAGTTTGTTTTTATTTTATATTTTTTTACTGATATAATGTCTGAAAGTACTGCACGCTTAGCCAAGTTGTTATTCTGCAATCGTTAACGCTGTAGAAAAGTGATGAAACGTATGGAAATGACGTCATCTCAACGTAAAGTCGCGTGGTCGGAACAAACGAATAGAAAATTCGTAGCCAAGTTCACATCGTTCAAAATGATAGAATGAATTTCTACAACGTTTAACGCTACATCCTTTGATAAACAAACGCTACATTGTAGAACGAGCGGCCGACGCAGGTGCGTCAACATGGCTACCCACTTATCGTTTTCTACAATTGCTGACACCGAAGCGTTACCGATTGGAGAACGGAATTCGACACGATACGGTTGTAACTTGGCTAGGGGGGCTGGTCCAATTGCTAAAATGTTTTTACCGATAGAAAGCTGATTTATTCTTGAATGGCATAGGCTTAATATTTTATATACACGGGCAAAGCCGCGAGCAAAAGCTGACTGTAAACACTTAGAGTTCAGGTTAGGTCCTAGGTTTGAATCCCGAATTTGCTCCTATTCGGAGCTTAAACATCACTGCCAAAATATTTGCGCGCCGGTGGCACACCTCTGTCTAACCTTTTAGGAAACATACGCGTAATTGTAATATGTTTTGTTACTTATTTAAAAATATATTTTTTATTTTCAGACGCCGCATCTACGTCGGTAAAAAATACGTTAGCATCTTTACTTATACCAATGTTTTTCTTAATTTTAATGTAGGTTATACTGAAGCAAAAAATATATAGGTGGCCAAGAATTTGCACAAAATGTCTCAAATTATTTGTTCAACAAATCTTTCACGGTTCGCATTTCAAGTATTTTGTGGCGAAACGTGGCGGATACAGGGAACAGCGTTTTAGATACGGTTTAACAATTCTTTGGAAGTTCACAAAACTTGAACATCAGGGACTGTACACGTAGGTTAGTTGTAAATATACATGTGTTGTAAGTAACTACGGAAGTTGGTCTGCCACGAAGCAAAGCGCTCACAATCTTGAATACTGTCGTTTGGAACGTAACAATTAAACTACCTTAGTATGCTCTATCTCATGAGATACAGTCTTTTGATAGACAGACAGACAGTAAAGTCTTAGTAATAGGGTCCCGTTTTTACCCTTTGGGTATGGAACCCTAAAAATCTTCCATAATTTCTATGTAGTTAAGTTAGCTTCATCTTTATAATAACGCATGTCTTCCTACCTGAGCTGGTCCACACATGGACGCTGTTCAACGAGCGATACAGAGCAATTCCCAGCATAGTAAAAAGCATACTAAGGTAGCTATCACGGTTCATGTACCGTGATAGCTATACAGTTGAAATTTTCACAGATGATGCATTTCTGTTGCCGCTATACTAAACACCGAGTAAAATAAATAGTTAAAAAAAAAGGTTGTATTATAGATAATAATATATAATGGTACGGAACCACTCGTGCGCGAGTCCGATTCGTACTTGGCCGGTTTTTATAGAGTTTAGTATCGTTAAGAACATCGTTTCGAATTGCAAACTTCTAATCTTCCTCCGAAACTTCCAAAGCAAACATACAAACTGTATAAAGAACGAACTACATAGAGATTTATAAATAGACACATAGCTTTTTCTCAACTGACGTATGAAGTGCGGTTGTGTGTCCTGGAAGACAAATTGCGGGCCGGATCTTTTTTATTTCCTTTCCAATAAAAAGTGGTCGCCAAGCGAAATATTTTCGTCCTCTTGATCAAAATGCACTTCACGACAGCGAATACTGAAACACTGCATATATTTTATACATTAGTACTATTTTAAACTTCGTTTAACTGTCTGCCATCTTTTATTGTGCACTTTTTGGTTACTCTTCAAACGTGTCAAAATAAAGACGTTAATTATGTTTTGATATAGTTTTTAATTTTATTATGCACTTCGCATTAGGTAGGTACTACAGCTTTGTATACAACATTGGTTTTAGTAGGTATATGCAAAAACTGAATCACATGTCCAGTATTTTTATGTAAAGAATCTATGTACAAAATTTCATAACTGTATCATGAAAAATCACAAAGTTATATAAGCTTGTTATGTCAGCAAAAATACACATTGACCGGGCCATCCAGGCGACTGACGGGTTGTTTTGTACTTGCACCCAGCTGTTTGCTGGCGCCTTATGCCCGCTATAACCTGTCGTGACCTGTGTTATACTTAGTGTCAGTGGTGTCCAACCAAGCTTTTTAAATATTTTTGTAATATAACATGGTGTAAAAATTATTGGAATCGATTCAGTTACTGATTCTGAACAAACCAGTACCTAACTGAATCGTATATAATAATGTTGTTTAGACGGTTTTTCAACAAGAACTTGATTTTTCAATTGAGGCGTATCGAAACAACACAACAGTTTCGACATTTAGTTTTTTGAAATATCAATATTAGAGGTTCGGGCAATTGTTACAATACCTGAATACAATTTCGCTCGAACATCACAATAAAAATCCACTTCCATGGTAAATCTGTAAATGTTACACTTCGTCAAATTCGCAATGTTTGTATCCTTTTCCAAATTCAATATTGATCTATTTTTGACGATACGATATCACAGACTTTTTATAAGATACTGAAACAATGAATTTATTGCAAATCTTTTTCGATCGCACAATTTAAGCAGCTGGTCCAGTCATCGAACACCGTTAGATTATTTTTTTGGGCCTAGACAAAGTCTATACGATGCCAATTGAATCAATTGCAGATTTAAAACTCAAAATCTTAATCCTAACGAAATAGACCAGCCATTTTGAAAATTGAAAATTGTTATGAAAGAATCGACATCTGTAAACTTGGTCGTGGTGGACATTTGTATATCCGATATCATTTTTCATTTATAATTGCCAAACCTTGCCATAAAAAGAGTAACTTTTTAATACAATAAAATATTGAGTTCTTAATGAAAAACCCTATAGTACCATAAGCATAGTAATTATGGCTTTAACTTGTAAACATAAAAACAAGCTAAGCTTGGCGTTATGTATTGTAGATTATATGAACAACGACAAAGTAGGTACGTAGGTGAAGATATTGTAACAAGTCCTGTGGGTTAAGGGGAGATGTGATCTAGACCTGGAGTAGAATTGAATATATTTCTACAACACCACTGAACGTAAAAAAAACTCTTTACTGTGTACTTCGAGGGATTAAAATTGATCGACTCCTAAATAGAGACCTTAAGGGCGTTTTCAAATTATGCGTTTTTTGGCGGCCTGCTTCGGTGCGGATGCGGTGCGTTAGTCACACTGCGTACAGACGATCGTATTTTTCATACAAGGCACGCGGTGCGACCACCGTGCGGCGAACAGTTGATAACAGAACGGCAACATCACAAGCACCATGTGTTCATTCAGTGTTGAATAGTGCATCACTGGCATACAAACGCACAGCAGCCACTTACGTTTTTAATTTAGGCGCTAGTTGTCGTACTGCAACCGGCCGGCTGCGGCTCGGTTAACGTGCGGCAGCCGGCCGGTTGCAGTACGCATAAATTGAAAGCGCCCATACAGTTTAAGATGCATATTCAGGGCGTATTCAGATGACACGCGCCGATCACGCACAGCACCCGCGCACGCGTTGTGTCCGCCTTAAACCCGCACACGCGCTGCATCCGCCTCGCACACGCCTCGCGCCCACTTATACTACTAGTGACTGGACTACTTCGTTCACTAGGCATTTAGCCATAGCGCGGGCGCAAGGCGTACACGGGGAGGGTGCAGAGCGCGGGCAGGGCGAGCGCAGGGCTGGCGCGAGGCGGGCGCGGAGCGTGCGCTTGGCGTGCGCGTGTAGACCTCGTTAAATGCAATTTGAGATCTATTGATGGATAATAAGACTCAAATTCTTATTTAACAAATTTCAATGCGAGTTGGACGCGGGTAGCGTGCGCTGAGCGTGCGCGTGTCGTATGAACGCGCCCTTATGGATCTCAACATTTTTCTGTTTCGCAGTTTCCCATATTATTTTTTATTTATGTTTCTTTCGTGATACTTTAATGCATTCGAATGTAAAAATTATATTGTTTTCTATGCATTTACACCATTATTTTCTTGAATTGTTTTTGTTAATATTAATGTGTGAACGCGATACCATACTAATTAGAAGCATTGTGATAGCGATCTGACTGCTTTGCAAGAATACCGATTGTATTTTATAAATAAAGAAAATATAGTGAGTTACTGAAACAAGTCGTTTTTTTTTTTGCATAGTTTATTAAAAAAGTTGTACAATTGAAAATAGAGAGTTAATGTCGTTGTTTTGTTCCCAATATAAACAGCCCCGGGAGCCGCAGGATCCAGCGCTGAAGTAACCTTTTTCTCTATTTGCTTTTTGATTCTGAGATCCTAAGGATGCTCTGCCTCCGTTCGGTCCTCCTCTTGTGACTGGGATAACCACCGCCATTACGTCCATTGTCACTAAGGATTATTTATCATTTCCTTATTTTCTCCCGTTACTGGAGTAACCTCCATTGCCGTTTTCATTGCTTCTTCCACTACCAATGCTGGGGTAACAATCGATACCACCTTTAACTATTTCCACTACGTATTTTAGGTGGTGGCAACTGAAGCTCTCTGTCCATCTTTATACCGCCCAGGGCATATTGATCCTGTCTAGAGCCAAGAAAGTCATCGCCACCTTGGTAGTTACTGCAGGGACCGCCTTTTTTTTAGATGGGAAAATAATCCAAAGACATCCCTCTCTTGGGCGGAGTGGGAGATAGTGTCAGACTTTTACTGACTAAAAACTCACTCCTGTTCCGTCGTTGCCTTTCGTACCGATTTTCCTTTTAGAAACAAATCCTTGGCCCCAGTAGGCTTCGACCCTGCTGGGCCCCTACGGATTGCTGACAACTCCTTGAGGAGCGCCGTCGGCGTCTTGGGCTCGGTCCGGACGATTATCGGGACGGTCGGACGGCGAGCTACCCATTGCTAGCCGTCCGCAAGCCCGCGCCTACGTTGGCCGGAAATCGGGATCGGAATACCGGCGAAGGCTGAAGCGTGAGGACCGTTGCCTAACGCTTGCGGCCTCCTCCTTTGGTAGCATTACTGCTTCGCAGAAGGAGGCAACCGCCTGCCACTCTGGCATATAGAATATGTCCCGCGAAAAAGCACAGAATGACCACTTATGTTCTCGCCGTTTATGCGCTGACTGCTAGTAATTTACGTATACTATGACTGCTGTCAGAATTTTAAATTTTTGTTTCCAGAAGGAGATTTTACGTTTTTTTTTTACGTTTGTGTATTAATAAATAAAGAAGTACTTTTTATTATAGTGTTAGATTTAATTACTTTTAATGGGTTAAAATGATAACGCGGAAAAATCTGACAAAGTGCCACGATTGTAATTATTTCATATTTTCTATAATTAAAATAAAGAAAGTTGAATACAAAATCTTTTTTTTCTTATTACAGACCTACACTTAAATATAGTTAGGGTTTTGACTCGGTTTGGGATAAGTTTCTAGAAAAAGTTTCCATGTGAATATAGTAGCCTGAGAGACTCCACGTCCGCACCAGTGTTAAAAATATTTGACGTCCATACTTAAAGGTTAATCTTAGCCAAGGGTATGGGGGCGTCTACATATCGTGAAAAGGACCGTGAGGCAAGACCTGTACAAGCGAGTACTAGAAACTGAACCGCTGCCGCAGCTCGAAGAATGGTTCCCTATTAACGAAGAGTTAATTTATATGCACGAATCTGCATTGTGGTACAAAACCAGGGATATTACTGCATACCTGGCTAAAAAACATTAATGTTTTATCTTAGAGTCTGTCTAATAAGTTAAAGGACTTGGGTAATTATTAGGATTTAATGAAATCTGATGTAGTCAACACGGGTTCAATAATCAAGGTTGATTAAGAGATAGAGATCATTGTTTACTAACAGAAGAACCTTATGAAAAGTACCAAATATAAGTATATTTTAAATGATTAAATATTATACAAAATTCCCAAGTCGGTTGACTTATTAGACAGACAGTAATCCACCAGACATGAACACTATTGAAAACATCTGGGAGCTCACCAAGCAGTAGATAGCCTAGCAAGTGATCACCACCAAACAAATAAATGATTTGTTATTATTCTTTTATAAGCACTAGCTAATTGCAGCTCTCATTAAAGAGTGGTATAATAACATAAAGCTGCAACAGAATGCCAGAAATCGCATAGAGAACAATTCACGAAGAATGTAAATTATCACAAAATTCTGAGAATATTCGTCCAATTTACTACATATCTTTTTTTTTCCAAAATATATAAATGATTTTGCTTTTAATTTTGTTGTTTTTATTATCTCAATCAAAAAAGTCTTTAAATAAAAAATACCAGCCGGATCTACAACCAACCATTTGCCTGCAACATTCAGTTAAAGTAGATAATATAAAAATTTTGATACTGTCCCTAATAATATGGCCACCTACTGTAATACAATATTAGAAAAGGAGGCGGCAGTACGCGTGGGGAATGCATATCCTCACGCCCCAGCCGCCGGGATCTCGACCCCGACTTTTAGCCACCGTAGGCGTAAGCTTGCGGACGACAACCAATTGGTAGCTCACCGTCCGGCCGTCCGGTAACCGCCTGGATCGCACCCGAGTCGTCGACGGCGAATACTACTCCACGCGCGTCTCAAAAACAAGTCAGTAAAACTGTAGGGGCCTAGCAGGGCCGAAGCCTGTTTGGGCCATGGGTGACTGCCGAATAAGAAGCTTGGGATCCTGGAACGAAAGCAAAGAAAGTCGTAGGTGATTCTTCCTCTCGCTCCAGCCAGAGGGGGAGAAGTTATTTGATAACTTATCATAAAAAAGGGTTTACTCATAACCGGAAACATGGTAAGTGATGAGACAAAACAGGAAGAACAGATCCCTTAAACAGTTATGGTGTAAAATGTAATAAATACTTACTCCGTGAAAGTGTTCTCTATTTATGTCATGATTTAGAAATATATAAGTATGTTTATCAGTTGTCTAGTACTCATAACACAAGCTCTGCTTAGCTTGGGACTAGACGGCGTAGTGTGATAGTTGTGGAATATTATTATTATTTATATATTTATTTATCTCAGGGCCCTGAGGTCCTGGACCTTTGGAAGGCGTACGAGGAGCCGAAACCTACTCGCAGAAGCCCTTTTAGACGCTAATGGAACGTGGTACCAACCGGTGATTATCCCTGTATGCGCTATGCTAGTGCATCTAAGGACAGCCCCCGTTTGAAGGGAAACTATTGCAACATATGGAAAACTAATATAAGGCCATGGTTTTGGAGTCTTAAGTGGACTGGTAACCTGGAACTATTTTAAGACTATGGCCCCTGCCTGAACAATGTTAATAAAATACATCGATAAAAAGGCAGGGGGTGACTTGCACACTCAAAACGGTCGCTAGCATGAAGTGACGTAGCAACAAGAGGGCAACATATCCTGATGTGCTTGAGGAGTGGAGAGGTATACCACGGCTATCAGGACAATCCCGGAAGTACGGTCAAGATCCCTACCAGCACCTTACTGTATTATACATCCTTCTCCCGAGCACGTTTGCTCTTGCGAATCTCCACTCAAACCAGTCAATAAAGGCAAGAGAGAGGTGGGAGCTCTGTTCCTCGTCAGTATTCACTACGGCCGGCCAACAAAGGCAAGCCGGAGATGAAGAACAAGAATTCTCCCGGGAGATCAGGTCCGTGGGGTCGCTAGCCCAACAGTTCTCCACAAAACTGCCCTGCGGATTGTATCTCTCTTAGTCTGGCCCCTCACCCTAGACATGTGATGGCTAAGCAAAGGCTACAAAGGACACAAACCTAGCACGTAAGCCCCACTACGACGTCAACGTAGAGATACAGCGATGGGGTTATTATTATTATTATTCCAAAAGTTTTAACTGGCGAGTCTCAAGTAAGGTCACTAAAGCAAAAGCTTCCTCTTCATCACAAAAATAAAGCGCTTTTCAGTAGTCATGACCAGTGTGACCAGTGAACACTCACATGTCGGTCACATCTGAGTGTTCACTGAACTCACAATTTTGTTTTGTAGAATATAAGAAACCTGATTCGTTTCTGTCTATGCTTTGTAACAAGCGTAAACATAAAAAGTTATTGTTAAAAATTATATCAATTTAAATGTAACAATATCAAGGTTCTTACCTAACTAACACAACTGTCTTTAGTTTTATCTCAGTAAATGTTTTCATTCGATTATTCGTAATGATAACATTTAAATTATCGCGGATGATACCTTGTTTCACTCTGACCTTTTGCTGAGATACATTTAGAACAAGTTTCTACAGTAAAAAATCATTTCAGGTCTATAATTTAAACATTGATGAAAAGAGTTACATTTGGCAGTTAATCTATCTTTAATATTTTTATTTAACAAAACAATATTGGAATTTTTGATAACCTTTGATCCTGCACACAATAAAAGTTGAAATAATATATTTTTAATCCAGCGGTCGGAGTACCGTGTAGTGCACGCGTGGTTATGAGAGAGACTGCTGAGAATACTGTTCCAAGATGTTTGGCAGGACGATTCTCTTGTTGTTGTTGTTGTGGACGCAAGGTATTGTACTTCAGTGCACTCTTTGTACTATACTTTTAGCTGCCTGTCTTGCCCGGTTTGTGCTCCTAACCACTAGGTGCTTCTGCATCCCTGACAATTACTATACAGAAGAACTATATAGACATTTAAGTATAATAAGTATAGTTATAGTTGACTCGTAATAGAGTTCTGTTTCTGTAAATGAGTCATCTCAGTGTCAAGTATTTCTGCAATTATTTTACAACATGTAACGTAAAATGCTCTCCTGATATTTGACTCAGAGTTCTGGTTCTATATTTCGGTATATAAAAAACTGAGGAGTTCCCGATCCTGGGTTCTTCTAGAAGTTTTTTATAATTCAATGATTTAATTCAATTGGACATTCATGTATTTCTATAGTAATGTACCTAATTATCAATTCCCATTTATATTTCTCGTTCTGTGTTTTTATGTTGTTATTATTGCTGACATAATTTTAATTATTAGTTTTCTTCTTGATATCCTATACAATTGAAAATTAACTTACTAATTTATTTATACTTCATGCACATAAAAGTACAGAGGCGGACTTAATGCCTTAAGCATTTTCGAATTGTATTTTTTTTTTTTTGTAATTTTAATTTTTTTTTTCTAATTGTATGTGTTTTAAAATCAAATGTTCAATGTTAATGTAGTCTATATGTGTTACAGCAATTGAATAGTTTTATAAAATGATCCTGTAAATTCCCAGTGCCTGTAATGTGGGTGATCTTAAATAAATAATGTTTCTTATGATTTTTTTCTTAACACTGAAAATATTAATTATAATTTGTTTATTCCTGTTATCAGTTTAATAAGTTTTTTTTTTTTATTGTGGCTTCCAAAAAGTAAATTGGAACTATAGAACACGCCTTTTACGTACACTTAAATCACTTTTAAAATATTTCTTTTGGAAAAAAATATCTGCTACCGAAAGTGTATACACATATTTTCATTTGATGTTTTTTCCAGGAAAAACACAAGAACATTTTATAAAAAGTATCAGGAACTCTAGAACTATGCCGCATGCTAATAAAACTCATGCTCTACTGGAAAATGATCTGCTAAGTTCACGGCCACAATAAACATAAGTTTATATTCAAATGTGTTGGTAGAAATGATTATAATGATAAGACACCTAAGTACTTCAGTGCAGTTCATAAGTGAATTCCGGCCATTAATTTATTTTGAT
Source organism: Mythimna ferrago (assembly GCA_910589285.2). Taxonomy (NCBI): domain Eukaryota; kingdom Metazoa; phylum Arthropoda; class Insecta; order Lepidoptera; family Noctuidae; genus Mythimna; species Mythimna ferrago. The sequence continues at coordinate 9,793,998 of OU342675.1, read as the reverse complement.
CCACAACTAATTGGTAATTAAAGAAAGTGTTGCCAATCAATATTAAAAAATAAACATCATTTTATTTTATCATTATTAATACTAAAATTATTATTACATTTTGCTCATATGTTTAGCAGCTCGTTCGCTGCATAATTTCTAGTTACAAGCAAGACTGTGAATAATAATGATCTGATGTCTACCTATGAACTATTTTAGTTGTGCTAATTATACCGTATTTTAATGTATTTCAGATTTAGTAACGAGCCTACGTTTGGTAGACTTTCGAGTTCCTTCTCATAGGCGTGAAGGTGGGAAGGCCCTCCTCAGTTGCCAGTACGACCTGCAAGGGGAGCCGCTGTATTCCGTCAAGTGGTACAAAGACGGACAAGAGTTTTACCGCTACATGCCTTCAAATCATCCCTCTATATATATTTTCCCTTTACCTGGAGTTAATATTGACGTAAGTGAAAAAATACGATAACTTCATTTGTACTGCATTTGTACATTTTCGTGCATGATGTGTGTATTGATGGCTTTCATGCCATCCTACGTAAGATAGCCGCATTGCTGCTAAGTCGTGTCCGCGGCAGTAGCAACAGCATTCTTAGCGTTGTGGCCGGTCGACTCGACTGTCCAATATTACTCATATGGCATTGTATACGGATGCATGTCAAGAAATAAATGTGTAATAACATAATTAATATTATGTTAGTTAACTACGCTAATTAGTTAATTTTAGCTTACTAACATAATTCTTTAAGTATTTACCAACAAAAATGTGGATCTGCTACAGCAAATCCACATTTTTTTTTTCAGATATATATCTGAGACAAATATTTTTTTTTCATTGACTAACAAGTACTCGTAGTTCTGCATTTCATTTAGCGGCATCTCATTCGAGGTATTGTTAAAAAAAAAACTCATTAATTCTACCGCAGATCATCAGGAAAAAAATATTAATACCCGTTAGCGTCGGATTCGCCAGGGTCGCGTGTTTGCGAGTAGGTAAGTACTTTATGTTGTTTAGCTCTTCAAACCTCATAGGTGACAAAATAGCTAACGAAATGTAGTATTTGTTCGTGTATTTGCAACCTTGGCGGCATAAACGCGAGAGTGTTTGTCGGATATATCGGTCGGAGGCAGTTAAAAGGTTAAAAATATTTAACTAGAGTTTATCTGCAAACTATTTTTAGTTATCTCTCAACTTGTGTCGAACACAATCAAGCAGTTTTATTATTTTATAAATAACCACCTATATATTGTTAAAAACACTCCTGTCTGCATTTCGATCATGGCGGACAATTTCAACGGAGATTAGTCAGATACTCAAGGGCTTTTAGTGCTCAAATGTGCGCGTAAAATCAGATTAACTACAATCCAATACCTACGTGGAGAGAACTGCCCCCGTAGCCAAGTGTAGAATTAGTCCAGGTCGATGGGGGTATATCTAAATGTATTTATATCTACCCCTTCGTATATATGCTAAGATATCAACATGAATAACGGTTATTTACTGTGTATCAAAGTTCCTATAACTGGTGTTCGAAGGCTACTTCAACATTCCTGACTCTGCTTACACACAAACTGACTGATTTCCCCGTCCGCAAATTAGATTCCAACACAAGTTACAACCGCTTCGCTTGCGTCGAACGCTTCGAGTTTGCCACGCCCGCAATTCTTTTGTTCTGACCACGTGACCGAGCGTTGAGGTGACGTCATTCCCGTGCATTTGAAGTCTTCTACTAGGGTTAACGATTGCAGATCAGCAAGTTGGCTAGGAGTACAGGTGCAGGACCAACGGCCTTTCCGATCTCTGACGGTATCACACCACCAACTTATAAACTCTGAGCAGCTATAAAGTAATTCTTAATGGAAAATATTCAGTAATACTTGTTGCCTGAAATGAGGATCGAATCTAGAACCCCACGCTCAGCCATGCTTGTGACCATAAGATCAAGGAAGTAGTTAAAATGTTACATACTAATTCAACGATTCTTGGTTCTCCTGCACATATTTTCATTTCTGATTTGATCACGCAAGGAAACTCCAAGCATAGCCCTTTCCATCATCCTTTGGGTGCCTTTGAGTCTTCTTATGAGGCCTATTGTAAGCGACCACGTTTCGGAGTCATAAGTCATCACTGAGAACTAAAATTACCGAAAAATCGTCCAACTTAAGTGGCAATGGGCAGGGCACGTTGCACGCAGAACAGATGGTCGAAGGGGACTAAAGATTCTGAAGTGGCGACCACGTACCGGAAGCGTTGGAAGGCCTCCAACAAGATGAACTGATGACCTGGTCAGGGTCACGGGAGTCCGATGAATGCGTGACGCGCGGGCCCGGTCGTTGAGGCGACGTTTGGGGGAGGCCAACATTGGTCGTCTTTCGGCTGATATGAAGATGATAATGATGATGAATTCAACGATAGATTTTTGGATTAATGACACAACAATTATGATCAACCTACAAAGTTAACTGACACTGAACTTACTTTGAAACTACTTCTAAGAAATATACCTATATACTTAATTTTAGTCAAACATTCATGACGTCATCAGTGCCAATTAGTGTGTAATTTTGCTGTACATAATATCAGTGTTTTAACACTTAACAGTATAACCGTCGTATTTATTACAAGCAAGTAAATAAGTAAAGCAATCATTCAACAAATCATTCATTAAGTCTATCTTACGGTGATTCGCTGAAACAGTCAAAGAACTTTTTTTTATGGTGGGAAAAATCATCAATGACAACCCTCGCTCTTAGGCGAAGTGGGAGATAGTATCAGACTCTTACGCGCTTACGGTGGCCGGAAATCGGGATCGGAATCCCGGCGGCGGCGGCGAGAACACCGTTTCCTGATGCGGTCGGCCTCCTCCTTTGCGAGCATTACTGCTTCGCAGAAGTCGGCGACCGCCTGCCACTCCTCCTCGCTCCGGACCATGGCCTCAACTAGGGCCCGGCGCGAGAGGTCTCCCAGACAGGGCCCCCACGAGGGCACGGCGATGCTCCGCCCAAGCTTTCTAGTGCTCATGGTCCGGAGCGAGGAGGAGTGGCAGGCGGACGCCGACTTCTGCGAAGCAGTAATGCTCGCAAAGGAGGAGGCCGAACGCATCAGGCAACGGCGTTATCGCCGCCGCCGCCGCCGCCGGGATTCTGATCCCGATTTCCGGCCATCGTAGGCGCGGGCTTGCGGACAGTGAGCAATGGGTAGCTCGCTGTCCGACCGTCTGGTAACTGTCCGGACCAAGCCCAAGTCGTCGACGGCGCGCACTGTTCCCGCGCGCCTCAAGGAGTTGTCAGCAACAGCAGGGACCCAGCCGGGTCGAAGCCTACTGGGGCCAGGGTTATCCGAAAGGGCGCTCGAGCCCCGGTATGAAGGCTAGAAGGAACGGGGTGGGTCTTTTAGTCAGTAAGAGTCTGACACTATCTCCCGTTCCGCCCAAGTAGTAACCGAAGGCCCAAATATACGCATGCTATGCAAAGGGTCATGGCAATACGGATGGTGCAGGGATACCGCACGGTTTCCCGCAAAGCAGCGAGCCTTCTTGCTGGCTTACCACCATGGGATCTGGAGGCAACAATCCTTGCACACATGCACGATTTGCGCGTGGAGATGCAACGCCGGAGCGAAAATCCGCTGTCGGACAGAACTCCGGCGGGATCTCATGGTGAAATGGCGTCAGCGACTATCGCAACCCAGTGCTGGGCACGCCACAATTATGGCGATAAGTCCACTCTTTGAGGCATGGCTGGAAAGACCTCACGGCGTCCTTACCTTCCGCATGACGCAGGTCCTCACCGGACATGGTAAGTTCGGGAGGTTTCTGTACCGGATTCATGCGGAAGTGCTAGCAAAGGAGGAGGCCGACCGCATCAGGTAACGGCGCTCTTGCCACCGCCGGGATTCCGATCCCGATTTCCGGTCACCGTAGGCGCGGGCTTGCGGACGGCGAGTAATGAGTAGCCCGACCGTCCGGTAACTATCCGGACCGGACGCAAGTCGTCGACGGCGCGCTCTGTTCCCGCACGCCTCAAGGAGTTGTCAGCAACAGCAGCCTTGAAGGAACGGGGTGGGTTTTTTAGTCAGTAAGAGTCTGAAACTATCTCCCGCTCCGCCCAAGAGCGGGGGTTGTCATTGAATGATTTTCTCCGCCATAAAAAAAGGGGCCTAGCTGGGTCTAAGCCTACTGGGGCCAGGATTAGTTTCGAAAGGTAGCTCAGCCCCGGTATGAAAGGCAAGAAGGAACGGGGTGGGTTTTTAGTCAGTAAGAGTCTAACACTATCTCCCGCTCCGCCCAAGAGCGTGGGATGGCATTAGATGATTTTCCCACCGAAAAAAAAAAGACGGACTTGGTGAAACTATAAGGGTTCCTAGTTAGATAGATGGCGTTGAGATCTAATTAGATCGCTCTATGGTTTCGTTTCTATACATAATATAAGATACAATGAGTTACATATAATGGAAGTAATTAAACATTTTTAGACGAAGTATACCTTACCTTTGCCTCCACCAAATGTAAGAGAGATTTTTGTAAGAGATCGGATCGATCTATTTAAGTCTAAACAGTCGTCAAAAAATTATACACCGCTAAATTTTAATCGTTTTAATCCCGTGGAGGGTCGATCCGGTACATGAAACATTATCGATTTGTAAAGATAAAATTTAAAAAAAAAGTACCTCTTTTTTAAAACTCGTATTAATTCACGCATGTACGAAATTAGTATCTTTAAGAAAACGTCAGCTGAGCGAGTTCAATCATCGGATCGACCCTCCACGGGATTAAAACGATTAAAATTTAACGGTGTAAAGTCTTAAGGACGAAATGTATTTGCCATAAAACAATGTACTATGTTTTTTTTTTCTTCCAATTGCAGATACCACGTTCTTCAGGAAATGCGGTGGTGCTGGTTGACCTGACGCAGGAGTCGGCAGGAAAATATAGTTGTGAAGTGAGTGGCGATGCGCCGAAATTTGAAACTGTGACTGAACACAAATATCTTGATGTATTCTGTAAGTTATTACTTCCCATACAACAACTCTTACTTGATTATGACGATGACGTTGTATACGTCTTTCTCTAGACATTTTGAAAACACAGATATCTTGTGACTATTATCTACGTGTCTATTTAAAACAAAAGATAAAGTGTAAAGATAAAGTAAAATCTCTGAAATTCGGCTATAATAGCCGAATTTCAGAGATTTTACTTTATCTTTGCGCGTACGTGAACTTTGACTAAACTTATACTTTACAAACGTAAAGAAAATATATTTTAAGAAACATTGCGTGTTTAATCGAAATTCTATATAATGAAAAGTGTTTTCCAAAAATTATATTAAGTACTTACGGTTGTCTGCAAAAAAATCTGGCATGAATAAAGGTTGTACATTTTTCCAAAAAAAAAAAAAAAGACTTGTGGCACTCGGGGACTGCCGCGGTAAAGCTATTGCATAGCATTTTTTATCAACTTATGCAATAGACCTCGCCAACAGCTGCTTAACCCCACCCATCCAAAACCAGACCTCGCCAACAGCTACTTAACCCCACCCATCCAAAACCAGACCTTGCCAACAGCTGCTTAACCCCACCCATCCAAAACTAGACCTCGCTAACAGCTGCTTAACCCCACCCATCCAAAATGAGACCTTGCCAACAGCTGCTTATCCCCACCCATCCAATACCAGACCTCGCCAACAGCTGCTTAACCTCTTCCATCCAAAACCAGACCTCGCCAACAGCTGCTTAACCTCTTCCATCAAAAACCAGACCTCGCTAACAGCTGCTTAACCCCACCCATCCAAAACGCCGACAGCTGCTTTCACTCATTTGTTTTCTTATCGGTCACCACGCTCAAAAAACAAATGAGTGGGGGGTGTTAGGTTATTTTCGTTACGGAATTTCTGGATTCGGTCTCCACGCTCAAGGCCCGCGATAGAAGCTATGCAATAGCTTAATAATTTTCAATTTTTTATTAATAATAGTTAGGCCAGGAATTTCTTAGGCAACCCATCCACGTTATATTGTATAATAAACTTTTGTCATAAAATACGTTTCATCCATTAAACAGACCGGTGAATGTCGTTCTTAATCGAATCTCGACTATTAGTACTAGCTTTAGTACAAGAGTTGTGGCGTGTCTAACGTGTGGTTGCCTAGCAACGGGTCTTGTTTGTGTCAATCATTAAAATTATATTTCAATATAATACCAAATCCATATTTGTATTTGATATTTAAGTATTAAAATCTTACAGATCCGTCAAGTCAATCAAATTAATATAATTTTTTAACCATTTTTCTTTGGAATAACACACAAAATCCAAGGTAACCTTAAATAATAAGCAGGCGGTCGCCCCCTGTCGCCCCCTTCTGCGAAGCAGTAATGCTAGCAAAGGAGGAGGCCAACCGCATCAGGCAACGGCGCTCTCGCCGCCACCGGGATTCCGATCCCGATTTCCGGCCACCGTAAACGTGGGCTTGCGGACGGCGAGCAATGGGTAGCTCGCTGTCCGACCGCCCGGTAACTGTCCGGACCGAGCCCAAGTCGTCGACGGCGCGCACTGTTCCCGCGCGCCTCAAGGAGTTGTCAACAGCAGGGGCCCAGCTGGGTCGAAGCCTACTGAGGCCAGGGTTAGCTCCGAAAGGTAGCTCAACCCCGGTATGAAAGGCAAGAAGGAACGGGGTGGGTTTTTAGTCAGTAAGAGTCTGACACTATCTCCCGCTCCGCCCAAGGGCGGGGGATGTCATTTGGATGACTTTTACCCACCAAAAAAAAACCAGTAAATTATATAACATGCTTATGTTGCGGCTATCTCGCTATTTCCCATAGTGTCTATTTTTATAATGTTGATAACTTTTAATAACGAATAATAATTTGACTTACCCCTGCTGTTGCTGACAACTCCTTAAGGCGCGCGGGAACAGTGCGCGCCGTCGACGACTTGGACTCGGTCCGGACAGTTGCCGGATGGTCGGACAGCGAGCATTACTGCTTCACAGAAGGAGGCGACCGCCTGCCACTTCTCCTCGCTCCGGATAATTTACTGAGGTTACCTTTAACTCAGTAATGCAGTTATTGTATGAGAAACCATAAAACACTTTAATTTGATTCCAGTACTTCCTAAGAGCGGTCCCCGCGTGGAGGGTCTTAAAGGGCAATACAACTTGAACGAGTTGGTGGTCGCAAACTGTTCTCTGGCACCATCCCGGCCGAAGCCGATGTTGATATGGTTCATCAACAACAAGGTTGCGCCCTCATCCTACCTATCAGGCCCTTGGTACCGGGTATCGGCTGAAAGACCTGATGCGGCAGAAAGTATTTTGCAGATAAGCTTCAATGCAACCGAAGAAGATTTCATAAATGGAACCATCAAATTAAAAGTAAGTAATACAAATACACAACAACAACAACACAACACCTTATTAACAGCATTGATATTATAAATAATATTATTAAAGAATTCGATTACTTAAGAATATGACTATTTGCCTAGCAAAATAGCCTAGTAAAACTAATTTTACTTGTGAGAATACTATCCTTCAATCACTTTTCTACGCATTTCCTAGTTTAGTTATTGATTTGCAGTCCCATCTCAAAATCTCCTGTATGTTTATATATATCAATATTTGTTTTAGTGCCAGGCTACGATAGCTCCAATGTACTACAAAACAAATGAGTCCACCCATTACTTACTTAAAAAGGAATCGAACGTCAGTAAATAGAACTACTGTTTAAAATACAGAAAAAGTAATATTTATCGTAAGTTTAATTTAGAAAGACAAAAAGATTTGAATAATCAAAGCTCCATGGGATACCGCAGCGGATGACCCGGTGGAAACGAGAATGGCGGTGGTAATGGGAAGAACCACGAAGTGATGCAGGCATATGATGATAACTTCAGAATCCTGCTAGGCAAATAAATAGGTTAGTCTCAAATTGTTGGTGTTGGTCCTTATGTTTAGACATAAGTGGCAAAATGTGATGCCATGATTTTATTGTATAGATTTTTTAAATATCCCTATTGCCTCATCTACATCTGTGAATAATTCGTTAAAATCTTTACTTATACTAATGTTTTTCTTAATTGTAATGTAGATTATAATAGCGTTATATTATAATCTACATTACAATTGGCTTAATTCAGTTTCTATCTTTTAATTATTTTACATTTTTATTTCATTATCGACATTGTGCTCACATGATAGAAGCAACAAGTAATATGTAACCAAGCATTATATGTAACACATAATATGATTTAAAAGAGTGTCCATGGAGTTTCTTGCACGTTGTTCTCCATAGAGACCTACTCTTTGGAACGTGCAATTTAGCTTCACTTTTCTTGGACTGACCGACATTTGACTATTCAAAAGTGCCTGTAAATGGTCTATTTGAAATAAATGATTTGACTTTGACTTTGACTTTGAATTATACGCCGCCAAGAATTTATCTAAATTTTTTGTTCAATCTATGTTCAATCTCCATAAACATAATAACTTACAGGATTTGTCAAAATTATTTTTTTTTCGATACGCTTGGCGATATCTAGATTAATGACCAATAGCCAAAGAGTATCAAAAAAAAAAAATTTGACAAATCCTGTAAGTTTAGTTGATTTAGATCTGAAGTAGAATCCTAATTTACAATTAAAGCACAAAAATTGTTTCAGCCTATGTCCGTTACAGAATTATTAAATTTATCCAACCAATGTTTTTTTTTCATAATACTTCGATGCATTTAATGTAATTAATATAGGGTTTTCTATGCATACCATTATTTTCTTGAATTGTTATGTGTAAAGGCGATACCATACTAATTAGAAGCATTGTGGTCCGAATACTTTGCATGATACCGATTGTATTTCATAAATAAAGAAAACATAGTGAATGCACAAGTCGTTTTATTTAACACTAGCGTTTTCCCGCAACTTCGCCCGCGTGCATAAAATATAGCCTATGTCACTCAGGAATAAAGCAACTTTTTATTGGTGAAAAGAATTTAGCGATCGGACCAGTACTCCCAAGATTACCTCCTACAAACAAAAAAACATAAAAACAATCTTTATCTCTTTTTTATAATATATTTAATATAATATATAATAAATAATAATATATATATAAATATAGATCATTTACTTACAAAACTAGACAATTGGACTGGCCTGTTGGTCTAGTATTTAGTGACCCTGACTGCTATGCTGGAGGTCGTGGGTTCGATTCCCACCCAGGACAAATTTTTGTGTGATAAGCATAATCATTTGTTCTGTGTCTGGGTGTATTTTATCTATAATATGTATGTATTTAGAAATATATAAGTACGATTCGAGTATGTTTATCAGTTGTCTAGTACCTATAACACAAGCTCTGCTTAGCTTGGGACTTGACGGCGTTATGTGATAGTTGTTGATTATTATTATTATTATTAATTAATTTGGGTTTATAAGTATTATAGAAAAATACAAAGAATACAATCGACCCCTGTATGTGGCCTTCATCGACTACAGTAAAGCTTTCGATACCATTAGTCATTGTTCGATATGGAACGCACTGCAACAATCAAATATCCACTACAAATACATTAACATCTTGAAATATATTTATACACATAGTACAAGCAGAGTAAAACTAGAAACAAGAGGAGACGAAATTAACATAGAACGAGGAGTTAGGCAGTGAGACCCCTTATCTCCGAAGCTGTTTATAGCAGTACTCGAGAATATTTTTTAAAAACTAGACTGGAAAAACAAGGGAGTATACATAAATGGACATTATCTAAACCATCTGAGGTTCGCTGATGATATTGTCATAATGGGCGAAACTGCTAAAGATCTAGAGGATATGATGAGATCACTTGACTGCGAAAGCTCTAAAATCGGCTTAGAAATGAATGCAAACAAAACTAAGATTCTAACCAATAATCGTGAACGCCCAATTGTAATAAAAAACAACAATATAGAATATGTCAATGACTACATCTACTTGGGAAAGCAAATTTCATTTAAAACTACGAGTAACGAAGAAGAAGTAACAAAAAGAATTAACGCAACTTGGAGAAAATTCTAGGCATTAAAAGAAATCCTAAAAGGGAACTACAGCTTACACATGAAAAAGACAATATATAATACATGTCTGTTACCCTGCTTGTTGTATGGCTGACAAACTTGGGTATTTACTAGTAAAATAAAACAGAGAATCAAATGCAGCCAAACATCAATGGAAAGAAGTATGTTGAAAATTAGAAGAGTACAAAAAATCAAGAGTGAACGCATTCGTCAAAAAACGAGGCACGCACTCTCACTAAAGTGGAAATGGGCCGGACATATGTCACACTACACAGACAGGCGATGGACTATCGAAGCTACACGTTGGAAAGGACCAGAGGGGAAAAGGAATTTAAGTAGACAAATCAAACGGTGAACTGATGAAATTACATAGGGTAGTAATAAAAGCTCCGACAAAAAAAGAAGAATTGTCCTTACTCAAAATATTAAATCTACTGCCTAAAATACTAACTTTCCGACTACTTTTGTCCGAATAAAAATGACGAAACGACCGAATGAGATACTGAAATCTTCGAAATATAAACATGACTGCCTATTGCTATAATACTTTTCTACCAGCATAAATTACGTTCTACTGAAAACTTTGCTTTGTAATTTTTATCTTTACTTGCCTACTATTAATCCATAAATTACCTTTCATATTTCATAGATTGTGGTGCTATTTTAACTGTCACATTATACTGAAAATATTATTCTGAGTGGCTATACAGAAACTTATAAAAAATATAAAAATGTACTTGTACAATAACTTTTAATTGCATCATATATCATGAATTTTACTTACCGCGGGTATGCTTCGATATCGGTATCTATTTCAGGCGTTAAAAAGTTAAAACAGTCGTATTCATGGGTACGTATAAAAATCCCGAATTTTAAATTACCGATGGATGAAATCCCCCCGAAAATTTAAACGCCAAATGGTCGTATGGTCGAAAGTTTAAAATCCCGAAAGTTCATTTGTTCGAATGTTTAAAATCCCGAAGTTCAAAATCCCGACTCGTCCGTGTCGGGGTGCCCTAAGGTCCCGATTTGTTTTATTTTGAGAAGTAGCACTCGCCGGCCGCTGCCGCGGCGCCGCTCGCTTCGCTCGCTCGGCTCGCGCGCTTTTGGTCACAATTCTAACCTAACCTAACCTAGTTCAGCCACAATCTCTCGTAAAAATGTGTTTACCATTGTCTAATAGTCTAGTCACAGGTAGATTGTATTTTGATTGCACTTTGAACTGGGTGAAATAGGTTAGGTAATGTTAGAACTGTGACCAATCGCGCGGGAGCCGAGCGAGCGGAGCGAGCGGTGCCGCGGCAGCGGCCGGCGAACGCTACGTTCAAGTTGTTTCGTCTATTCGGGATTTCGTCCTTTCGGGCATTTGAACATCGGTATTTTGTGTTTCGATATCACGACTATCGACATTTAAACCTTTCGGTGTTTTGCACGTCGGTATTTCAGCCACAGGTATAATGAACTTTCGGGATTTTGATACGTACCCCTATTCATGCCTTAATCGAAAACCAAGTAGACTTTGGTTTCCTAGAATATTATACTGTATTATTATTCGACTTTCCTAACTTTTATAATGTCAGCGAGAACAAAGATAAAAATAAAACAAAACTCAGTTTATTATGAAAATGTAGTTACGGAGTGGATCCGAACCCCATCGCGCGGGCCGAACATTTGAGGTATTTTCATCATTATTGAAAGCTAAAAAATAATTTTGATAATCAACAATAGAAATTAAAACAGTTCATGCACGTTGTAAAAATATGATTATTTTGACAAAACCTCTGTTGTCGGTAACTTAGTAATTTTGTCGGAGGTTCAGTATTCTATTCGGAAGTTTAGTTTTGTTATTCGAAGATCCATTTTTTTTTTTAGGAGAAAATGTAATTTGAACATGCTCTTATTTGTTGTTAAATTGGATATTTTTTTTCGTTTATGTTTTGGGTTTTTTGTCGGTAATTCATTATAACGCTAGTTAATTAGAATAATAGTCGGCCACAGATTGCTGGAGATTAAATTGTTTTTCGGAACCATTATTATTTCCCAATTACATACATAGCAGGAAAAGACTGGATAAAATCAGGCAAGGACAGGGAGTCGTGGAAGAGGATGGAGGAGGCCTTTACCCAAACAGGGGTCCATATTTCTTAATTACCTACTAATATTAATTCATCATCATCATATCAGCCGAAAGACGTCCACTGTTGGACATAGGCCTCCCCCAAGCGTCGCCACAACGACCGGTCCTATGCATCACGCATCCATCGGATTCCCGTGACCCTGACCAGGTCATATTAATATTAATTAAAATTCATAAAAACAATATAATACTAACGCTAAATTAATTATTAACATTATATATTATGTATCACTGTAATTAATATGGAATAAATGGCTTTATTATTATTAAGTATTATACAGAATGAAGCGTTTTGTTTTTGCTACAAGGGTAACCTCCGTAATTTCCTCCAGAACCATCATTAGAGTAGCCTTAAGGTCATAGCTCACTAACACAACTCTGCTCCCACCCGCCAAAAAGAATATCATTCAAATATGGGCTTTAATTATTGCTCTAAGATATATTTTACATTGGCATCATAAATTAGCACGTTGTAGACCAGCGATCGGCGCGGTGTCCGCGCGCTCACTGCTAGCAGTCGTCGCGCCGTCGCCACTGTTTTATGCACCCAAAATCTTCGTCTGTTGCGCTTCTCTCTTCATTCTTAAGTGCAATAGCAATAATTGCTAGTTTGCGCGTTTCGAATCGGGACATAGTAAAAAACACGCGTTGCTTTAATGGAAACCGATCGCGAACTGTGTCTATCGCGCGGCGGGTGGACAGCTGGCCGTCTGCTAGCTATCGCCGCGTGGACTGCTAGGTGCCTGCTAGCTGTCGCCGCGTGGATTGCGAGCAGTCGTCTTAGTTTAGGGCGGTGTTAGAGCAGAGTCGTTTAGTTATGACCTTTAGCGTAGATAGTGGTGCGATATCAAATACAAATAATAAATAAAAATAAAATAAATAAAAATAAAAAGCCTTTTATTTCTTGCCAATTAAATAATTAACATTGATTATTGATGATTATATTTACAAATATCCTTCAAAAGATTTCAAAATAAACACATCGATTGTTGATAAATTTATAAATTAATTGCATGCATATGTACTTATTTTATTATATGTATTATATTCATTTTTATTATTTACATTTATTATTATTATTTGTATTTATTTTTATTAATTCTCAATATTTATATTTATTATTATTCATTATTATTTCCTTTATAGGTATCATATTATGTTTACATAAATATAATTAATTAAAGTGATGCAAGAACCCCTTCTTAGGTAAAGGCCTCCTCCAGAGCCTGCCACATGTCCCTATTTTGTGCTACTTTAATCCAGTCCTGCCCAGCTATGTGCGTAATGTCGTCGACCCACCGAGCGAGTGGTCTGCCCTTCCTTCTATGACCTGCAGGTCCTAGCCACTCTGTCGTTCTTTTAGTCCATCTGCCGTCGGCTATTCTGGCTACATGGCCTGCCCATCGCCATTTCAGTCTCTGAGCAAAGTTTAAAGCGTCAATTACTTCAGTCTTCTTACGAATTTCGTTATGTGGGATTTTTTGTATTCGCCTTATTTTCATTAGACTTCTCTCCACGGCTCTTTGAGTAATTTTTATTTTGTGTTTAATTTTATGAGTGAATTTCCATGTTTGGCATGCGTAAGTCAAAGAAGGCAGGAGGCAAGAGTCCATAATTCTTAAGTTTTATTGAAAATTTTCCTTTAAGAACTTCTTTTAGGCTCCAAAACTTATTCCAGGTATTTTGAACCCTTCTGTCCACTTCTTGTTCGTAGTTTCGTGCGTCAAATGATATCTGCTTTCCCAAATATACATAGCTATCCACATACTCCAGCTGGACGTTCTCAAGCTTCATAATCCTTTGTGTGCTGTTTGACATTACCTTTGACTTACTTAAATTCATTTCTAAACCAACCTTTATGCTTGCTGTATGTAATGTAGAAATCATGTGTTCCAGATCTTGATGATTTTCTGATAGGAGAACAATGTCATCGGCGAATCTCAGATGTGAAATGTGCTTTCCTTTGATATTGATGCCTATGTTTTTGTTTTTCTAATCTAGCCCACAAATGACTGATTCTAAGACAGCAATGAAAAGTTTAGGTGAGATTGGGTCGCCTTGTCTGACTCCTCTTTTTATGTCAATGGGTGGTCCTATGCTCTCTAGTCGAACTCTACTTTGGCTCTTCTCGTAAAGGTGTTGCAGTACTCTCACGTAGATTCTGTTGACATTTTGTTTACAAAGGGTTTGCCATATGGACGAATGTTCTAGAGTGTCGAAAGCTTTTTGGTAATCAATGAAGCCAATGTAAAGCGGTCTTTGAAATTCTTGGTACTTCTCTATTATTTGTTCTAGCGTGTGAATATGATCGATAGTACTGTACCCTCTCCTAAAACCCGCTTGTTCTTTCGGCTGACTCCTATCTAATACTTGACCAATCCTTTGTCCAATGGCTGAAGAGAACAACTTGTATATAGACGATAATAGGCTAATAGGTCTGTAATTAGAAACGTCTCTTGGGTCTCCCTTTTTATAAAGCAATATTATGTGCGATTCAGACCATCACCAGCAACCAAGTACAATTTTGATGTAACAAATATTTGTATATTGTCTCGGTGTTAGATTTAAATCCGCTTAGATTTAAACAAGTCTTTAGTATACCGTATACCCGTATAAGCGTATAATACCTGTCTATTTAGATATTTTTTTTTACCACATATGTATAAAAGCGCACATTCATTTAATTATTTTGTTATTGCATTCGTAATTGTTAGACAAAGGTTTGCGTGAAAGAAAATTGGAAAAAAATCAAAAAATTGCACATGAGCTAAGCCAGGTTGGCAGCTAGTTTTTTTATATAATTTTAGATCACTATTTGGTTTTATTCTATGCTAGGTATCGGCCACTTGAAGCATGAACAGAAAAAGTTATTGTTTAAGAATTTATCAATTTTTTTTTTAATTAGATATATATTTATATTTATAATTTAGTAAATGTTTTCATTGAGTACAATTTTTATTATGAAATTATTTATTCGGAGGTACATTAAAAATGGTAACAGTTTCTACAGTATAAACATTTTAAGAGTAAAAATTTAAATATTGACTACAAACTTTGTCAAAGGGACTATTATTTGACAATCTCTCTTCAATATTTGTAAATACCAAAAAATAAAAAAAACGGCCAAGTGCGAGTCGGACTCGCCCATGGAGGGTTCCGTAGCAGCAAATAACATAATACAAAAGTTCTTGTAGTTTGTTGTAACTTTGATTGATGTTTTAATAATAGTGTATTTTTTAGATTTATGACTAAAACTACTTACTAGATCTCGTTCAAATCAGTTTTCGTTGGTAGTTTACATAGTAATGTACATCATATATTTTTTTTAGTTTTATCATTCTCTTATTTTAGAAATTACAGGGGACACACATTTTACCACTTTGGAAGTGTCTCTCGCGTAAACTATTCAATTTAGAAAAAAATTATATTAGAAACCTCAATATCATTTTTGAAGACCTGTCCATAAATACCCCACACGTATGGGTTTGATGAAAAAACAAATTTTGAGATTCAGTTCTAAGTATGGGTACCCCCAAAATTTATTGCTCTTTTTCTATTTTTGTGTGAAAATCTTAAAGCGGTTCACAGAATACATCTACTTACTAAGTTTCAACAGTATAGCTCTTATAGTTTCGGAAAAAAGTGGCTGTGACATACGGACGGACAGACAGACAGACAGCCATGACGATTCTATAATGGTTCCGTTTTTTGCCATTTGGCTACGGAACCCTAAAAATGGAATGTGGTATTACTTTATTCGTGACAAAGGATGATAGGTTTTGATCCCGTTGACAATTAAAGTTAAAACAATAGGTACAAACAAAGACATTAAATTTATACTACCAATAGACTGGACATAGCGAACAAAGGTCAAAATCCGAAACTTGTTACTAGTGAGTAACAAGTCGCTCAGTCTAGTATGACACCCCTACACGTCAAGTTATGTTTACACGTACTCAATCCAACCTGCACACACACAATCCGCAAACACGTACTCAATCCAACCTGCACACGCACAATCCACAAATACGGACTCAATCCAGACTAAACCTAACATTATACAAATTGCATTAGGAAATCCATTTGAAACATTTGGATCTTATGAAACAAGTGAACCATGAATGAACCTAATAATTAATTTTCATTGTTTTTGTTTGCCAAAAATTTTGTTGTCAGTGTCTGATTTTTGTCTTTGATATCTTTATTTTAGTTCAGTAATTTGTGGTGATTTGTGTTTATTTTGTCAATAAAAACCTTAAAAATATAACTACCTTTACTTCATCTTTTAGAACTTCATTAAGAGCTCTAGAGACTTCCCGTATAATTCCTGATATAGATGCTTTGGAGACTTTAAACAGATAGTGTAGACTTCTGTAGCTATCACCAGATGCTAAAAATCTTAGCGTCATGATAAGACGAAGTTTTGCTGGAATAGCTTCTCTGAAATCTGTGTCTTGCTTAGAAATTATCGGTGAAATTTTACTCACCAAAATTTCAAAATCAGTAAAGGTCATTCGACAAAAATTATCGAACTCTCCAGACGGTTCATGCAAGAGCTCATCAAATTTTTCTTCTATGAACTCCCTGTAAACGAAAAACAAATTATGTATTTTAGGAGCCCTGGAAGTGTGAAATACACAGGGTGTCCCACGGCGATGCTTCATCGAGGGGAAGTACCTTAAAATATTGAAAATAGAGCAATTTACAATAAACAACTGCATTCACAGATTCTTTTTAATTCTACGAATTTTAATATTTTGTTAAAATTTTAAATTAATTTTTATTTTTTTAATTAAAATCTGTAAATGCAGTTTAAATTGGTTTTTAAAAATAAACTAAAATCATAAATAGGTAATTTTGTAAGCATTTTACACCACTGAATCACGATCGGAGAAAACACAGGTACTTACTTGGTACGATTTTTGTGAACTGTTATCATCCATCACCATCTTTGCAGTCTTTTTCTTTTTCGCCGTCGTTCATAATTTTGTTTCTTTTTCCAATAAAAATAGGTTAAGCCAAAGGATATGGTAGCAACAACACCGAGATCCTCGCTGCTCGCCATTCTGGCACTGACT
Organism: Mythimna ferrago; assembly: GCA_910589285.2. Taxonomy (NCBI): domain Eukaryota; kingdom Metazoa; phylum Arthropoda; class Insecta; order Lepidoptera; family Noctuidae; genus Mythimna; species Mythimna ferrago. The sequence goes on along the minus strand of OU342675.1, from coordinate 9,776,742 downwards.
GACACGACGGCGTGCGTGTGAACAGCTTGAATATCCGCCGGCCCGAGACGGGCTGCATGCCGCGCAGCCCGCCAGGTAGCCCGCCGGGCTGCACGGCGCGCGTGTGACCGTAGCATTACACGTACGACAAGCAAAGGGTGTATTTAACCGACATCGACGAGGAGGTGCTGTGGAATGTTTTCCGGGAATTTTCAAGGACGCCGCATTGGGTAGGGTTTATATCGTGCATCCGAATAATGGCGAATGCTATTTTCTGCGGTTGTTACTTCACACTCTCCGAGGCCCAACGTCTTTCGCCTTTCTGAAGACATTTGATGGCGTGGAGTATCCCACTTACCGCGCAGCACGTCACCTTCTCGACGGTGACCAAAATTGGGATCCTCGCGGAGGCGAGCGTCAGTGACAGTCTCAGCCGCATGCGTCATCTGTCTGCCGTCATCTTGATGTTTTGTGGAGTCGCGAACCCGGTAACTTTGTGGGAGAAGTATCGCCATCATCTGTCTGAAGATTTTCTACGAGCTTTGAGGCGTGCTACTGGAGACGAAATCGAAGTAACTGATGAACGCGTGCTGAACACCTGTCTCAGTTCACTTCAAGATGTGGTCATTTCTATGGGCGGCAATCCGCTGATTGAATATGGGTTACCAGCTCCCCAATCATCACCGCATCAAGGCCGTGGAAATCGGGAGTATAACGCTGAGACAAATTACGAGCTGGGCGAAATGACCACCGTACGAAATGACCATATCACCGTGTTCTCTTCAGAGCAAAAACAAATGACACCGTCCTTGAAAGCGTTGGGCAAAACCAGGGTAAAATGTTTTCTTTGGACGCTCCTGGTAAAACATGAAAAACATTTGTTACCATTGCCTTACTTGCAGAGGTCAGGAGGCAAGGCAAAATTGCTATTGCTGTAGCGTCGTCGGGAATCGCTGCCATACTGCTTCCGGGTGGCAAGACAGCACATGCCATGTTTAAAATTCCCATCGATTTAGAGAGCGCCGAAACGCCTGTTTGTGGTGTGTCACGTAACAGTGATAAGGGACACGTGCTCAAGGATTGCTCTCTGATCGTATGGGATGAGTGTACGATGGCCAATAGGAAGGCAGTCGAGGCCGTAGACAGAACCCTGCAGGACATCCACAGGAACGAACATTTGATGGGTGATGTCACAGTTCTGTTCAGTGGCGATTTCTGGCAAACACTTCCCGTGGTGACGCGGGGATCGACGGCTGACGAGGTGAATGCTTCGTTGAAACGATCTTCGTTGTGGTCACGAGTTCGTACGCTGCGCTTGACCATTAATACGAGAGCTCGGCTCGGCGGCAATGCACGTGCATTGCAAGAATTCTCCGATGTCCTTCTAAGTCTTGGCGAAGGCACTCTGACCACCTGGTGCTTCCAGAGTCTCTCGGTAGAGTGGTATCCAGCTTAGAAGAACTCATTTGCTGTGTGTACGGGGACATCAGTCGTATACCACACCAGCTTCTTGGGTGTGTGAGCGATAACGCCGACGCCCAAAAATGATCAGGCTGCAGCAAATAACGAAAGCATTCTCTCGGAAATTGAGGGGAATGAAGTGGTCTACACCTCGATAAACATTGTTGTCGAGCAAGATGACGCCACACATTATCCCGTTGAATTTCTGAACTCCCTGTCAGCAAGTGGACTTCCAGCACATACCATCAAGCTGAAGGTCGGTGTCCCGATTATGCTTCTTCGGAACCTATCTCCTCTGAAGTTGTGTAACGGGACCCGCCTTAAAGTCGTCTCGCTCCACAGACACACCATTGAGGCGGAAATTCTTACGGGTTGTGGCGTCGGCGAGCCAGTATTTATACCACGCATTCCCCTCATACCTCACAACTTCCCGTTCCAGTTCAAGCGCGTACAGTTCTCCGTGAGTGTTTGCTTCGCGATGCCCATCAATAAGTCACAGGGGCAGACACTGAGGGCAGCGGGTGTCGACCTCAGGACGAGTTGCTTCTCACACGGGCAACTGTACATCGCTTGCTCCCGCGTCACCAGTACTGACTCTTTTTACATTTTGGCTCCTGGCAGCATAACTACCAACGTAGTTTATAGGGAAGTGTTGTAAGGTACGATACCTTTGTACATATTTTTACTCTTTTGTGTTGGAATGTATTCCTGCATTATTTTCTCTATTTCCTTCAGTCTCATCTTATGACTGAACTCAGCAGGATTCCCATATAACTCTCTTCACTTGCTTCGTTTGCAAAAAAAAACTTATATTTTAATGCTATTTTAAAAGTTGTTTACTTATTATACTATAGCGACACTGGCATCTTAGGTATTTTTGGTGCTGTAGAGCCTTCACGCAGACGATGTCGCGGGCAACAGCTAGTATCTCATAAATCTTTATTTTTTATTATTTATTTAATATTAACACACTACTATTAAAAGTTCTTAAAAGATGTTTGCAAACAAATTTATTATAGTGACTAAAATATCAAAGTGAAAAACATAATAAACTCAATATCAAAAGAAATTAAAAACATCAGTTTTTGGAGTATAAGAAAAAGAGCTTATGTTTCTTTGTTGCATACAAAGAAACATTTGCTATTTTTCACCATCATCTTCATATTAATTCACTGGTCAATCCTGTTTTGATTTTTTTAGGTTAGAGAATATTAATCTATTATTCAATCGATTTATCTTTAACGGGCTTTAGCCAAAATGCCTTTCTGTTTTCTGACATTAGTAGTAGTAACTGATTAATTATATCTGATTTTCTCTTTTCATTAAACCAGACCAGTTTTAAAAACGCAATACAGGAAACCAACTCTCCTTAAATAATATCAGCCTTGGGCAAAATATAGCAACCTTGAATTCATCTAGACAAGGGCACATTATAACCTCTTCTAGGTCTACGGAGTAATATATAGCGTCACTGGTTTGGTCTTACTCATTTGATGAGACTTATTTTCATCGTATTTCTGACAATTTTACCAAGTAAATAGCCCGGTGCAAGTGGTCAGATGTCTTAATATGAAATCAGTTTTTATTTAGCGCGTTTGACGTAAACGCGTATTTGCGTCTTATTAACTTCCTCTTAGAAATAGGGGACCAATATACGCCTTTTACATTACCGAACTAAAAAAAAACTACAGGTTATAAGGACATTACCTACATAAATGCGACTTTTTAACTAAGTTTCGGATAAATTCGCCTTTTTATCTTCAATCGGGTTTAAAAAAATGTACAGAAGCGCCTTATTTCGTTGTGTTAAAACCGCACTGGAGAAAGTTAGCAAAATAAATACAGGCAGATGCGCCTTTTTTTCTGATTCCGACAATGTATATAACTCAAATTTGGAAAAAGTGTTAGATGCGTCTTTTTTACTAACGGGGGCAGCATTAGCAACTTGTTGCCCGCTTATGATTGTTATTACAAATTTCAATGAGTTTCTTAAGCGATACGGTGGCCAAATTGGTTAGCACTGCGCCTCGCATGGCGAATGTTCAGGTTCGAGTCTCACATCGAACATGAAAAACATTTTTAAGTATTACATGTGAAATAAGAATGCCCAGTTGTTATCAAAATATAATGTTAAATATTCCACAACTAAACGAAGATTCTTTCGTTTTACAATAATTTTCAATCTTAGCGTCGTTATTAAAATATGAGGGTAGATTTGAAACGAAGTGATAAGTTCACTTTGTTTCAAACCTACCTCCATATTTTAACTGCTTTACTAGTTCACATAAATTATTCCACTATTCGCTGTTGTTGGTTGTAGAACGTAGTGATTATATACTCTTTGGTTGGTTGGTGAATAAAGTTACGAGCGTTTGTGTTATCTTGTTGTTGCTATTTTAGTATTCTTCTGAATTCAATATGCAGGCTAATATTAGTATTAAAGCCAAGGCAAATATTGTGCCCCTATATTCGAATGGCGTTAATATATCTCAAATATCAAATGAAACCGGTTTATGCGTAAGTTTATTTTTTTTAATTTTGAAGAACTATTGGATCACTATTTATTCTATATTTATTCTCTATTAATTCTATTTCAATTCAATTTCAATTCTCGTCGACAAGATTGTTTTCCAGACACCTAACCAGATCGCGTAGAATCTCATTTGCGACTTATAAGAAAGTGACGTAATTGACCAACTCCATCTGTGGGTTTTTAACAGTATTAAGACTGCCCAACGCGCGACCAGTATACATCTTTGGCCAATAGATGTCACTAAACAAAAACTAAAAAGTTCGGTTAAACAAATTTTATGTGATGATACCTACAAAATATAATGGTAGACCTAAATCGCTTGTTGCAAGTGTGTAATATAGACTTTTTTTTAGAGAGAGAGAGACTGTTAGACGCTGGGTGAAGAGATTTGAGGAAGAAGGTAGCCTGAAGAGTCGTGAGAGGAGCGAAAGACCACCTCTTATTAGCCAGCCTAAGCGACGTTATATGGTAGCAGACTAGGAGACGAATGGTTTCATCCCAAGAACTCGTTTTGCTAATGAGTTCGGCACATCAGTACGCACCGTCCGCCGCATACTCCATGCCAAAGGTATTCATCACCGAACGCCAGCTAAAAAACCGTTTTTAAGTTTTTAACGCAACGGCATAAAGAGGCGAGGTTAAATTTCGCGCGGGAATATTTGGAATTTGATTGGGAGACGACAATATTCACCGACGAAAAATCTTTTAAATCGTCCCAAAAAGGAAGGCAGCATTTGTGGCGTAGAAATAACACGCGTTGGTCTGAAGGCAATATCAGACCAAATACGGAATCAGGCAGAATCAGTGTGAATATGTGGGGGTGGATAAGTGCTCAAGGGCCCGGTGAATTAAGTTTTATATTGACGCGAGCCAACATTGCCAACTATGTGGAAGTGTTGAATGATGGAATGTTGCCTACGGTGCGTAATATCTACCCCGCAGAAGACTTAGAAGAGATAAGTTTTGTGCAAGACAATTGTCCTATCCACCGTGCCAGCATTGTTCGCGAATGGTTTAGCAATCATTCGGAAATTAAAGTTATTCCTTGGCCAGCTCGGTCCCCTGACTTAAACCCCATAGAAAATGTATGGGGTTTAATGGTGCAAAGATGGAAGCTCGGGACGAGAGATGCCCTGAGCTACTCAAATCCCGTTGCATACTGTTATGGGAAAGTTTTCGTGGCACAAATGTCTTTGCAAATATTGTGGCGTATATGCGTCGACGTTTCATTAGCTGTATCGAGGCTAACGGAAGTCATACGAAATATTAAAAATCCCAAACAGGTAGGGTAATTTTGTGTCAGGGGACATAGTGACCGTAACTTAAACAAATTAGTAAATTATACTATTGTAAAATTGAGGTTAAGTTTCAATCCTCTTTTCATCGAGAAAATGAATAATTAAATTTAACCTCTTAAATGATGTCAGAATTTTCTTATTATCTATATTATGTCACTTTAAATATGTTTTTTAACATACTATACTACAATAATAAGATAAGTAAGTGTAAAAGACTTCTTTTATAAAAAAAAATAATACAATGTTACCATATCAAAATTTGTTTCATTTATTATCATTATTATAATAATAAATTACCTTTATAATATATTTATTATATAATATCTATTTGTTCAAAGTAATTTACAAAAATAAATTATTAAACATAATTAAATAAAACATAAAAAACCGGCCAAGAGCGTGTCGAGCCACGCTCAGTGTAGGGTTCCGTAGTTTCCCGTCCGTCACAATAAGTGTTCCCACTTATGAGTTTAAAAAAAGGCTAATTGTTACGTTAGCATACTAAGTACGGAACTCTAATAAATACGGAACCCTAAGAACGGGCCCACAAAGGACGGTGATAATTAAAACAGTATGCAAGTATTAGAAATTTCAGCGATTGTGCACTCGTAAAATTACGAATATATTTAAGAAGCAACGATTTTTTACTACGGTAAAACTAAGGAAAGTCATTACGCAACGCCATCTATCGAACCATTTATGAACTGGTTTTTATCTTAACATTTTGATAGATGGCGTTAAAAATGAATTTTCATTTTGTTCTAAATTGCCTTAGCATGTTCCTGACAGAAGTTTTATGTAGTTATAAGATAATAGCGCCAATGCCAAGGAGAGACCAACCGAACAATTCGATAAAACCCGACCCCATCAACTCAGGAAAAATCCTAACAGCGCGAACGCGAAATAGCCCACCGCCATCTCTCGGGGAATTGGGTTATTAATTAATACATAGGTACCAGAAGAAGTTTTCGGTGGTAATTTTGGATTGCGAGAACCGATTTTAATAATTCTTTTTTTGTTTGAAAGAAGATACGTTCAGGATAATAAAATATGTAAACGAAGTTAAAAAAAATGCTTGCATATACGATTATACTACAGACTTAGTCCAGAAATTATTTTGTAAAACCTTTTTGTCTTTTTTGTACAAAAACTGTTCTTTCCATCAAGTTCAAAATGATTTTCCTAGAAAGTCCTTATAAAGTTCTACTTGTCAGATTTTTTTCATACTTTCTAAACTTATGGTTCAAAAGTTAGAGGGGGGGGACACATTGTTTTTTACTTTTGGAGCGATTATTTCCGATATCATTTACATAATCAAAAAATGATTTTAGTAAACCCCTATTCATTTTTAAATACCTATCCAACAATATATCACACGTTAGGGTTGAAATTAAAAAAAAAATCACTTCACACTTTACATATAGGGGGGGCTACCCTAATAAAACATTTTTTTCCAATTTTTATTTTACCACTTTGTCAGCGTGATTGATATACATATTGGTACCAAATTTCAGCTTTCTAGTGCTAACGGTCACAGAGATTAAGCGAGGACAGACAGACGGACAGACAGAGAGACAGACAGACGGACAGACAGACATGGCGAAACTATAAGGGTTCCTAGTTGACTACGGAACCCTAAAAACCGGTCCATCTTGGATTCGAACTCACATCTATCTATCCCGATCACACTAGCCTCGTTACCGATCTAGCTAATGTTAACTTGCGTAAGTTAACATTAGCTAGATCGGTAACGAGGCTATGCTTGTCAAAATTTTGCATTACTATGAAAAAAATAATCAGACGATGATAAAAAGAAGTTATTGATATTGTCATCCTTGTCTAACATTTACCACATCTATATTATTGGCGATGCTACACGACATGTTAATTTGTTAGCGTTGGAACATCACTCACACGGATAAATATGCGTATGTGTGTATAGGCGCCGCAGCCCGTATAGCGCAAACGATAATGTGCATTGCGGTGGAAGTGGAATTTTGACCTTTGACTGTACATCAGTGATTAGATTGAAGTTAATGAAGATCACGCGGACCCAGCAAAGCTTTACACAATATAATTTAATGTCTACAACTACTACAATACTTTACCTCCTAGTTAACGCCAACCTTGGCGTCGAGAGTTGCAGGGTGATTTCCACGCACCGTAGGCACAGGTTTGCAGTCGATGAGCATCGGATAGGTCACTGTCCAGCCGCAAATACCAATGTAGGGTAGGGCCCAGCAGAACCGATGTCTGCTAGGGCTGCAGAAAAGTTTGAAAGAGTGACCGTGGTCCTAAACCCGAACAAAAAGTAACCGAAGGACTAACGGTTAGAAGGTAGTGTAACGGGGGGAGACGCTAATGAAAGGCTTTTAGTTTAATTTGACTATTTATATGCTCAACAGTTGTTTGTGGACCGTCCATCATCATGCTAGAACATAAACCTGCATTATCATTTTCATACAAAATATTTAACGGTCCGCCTTCTCCAAGTAAATCTGCGGTTTCCTCCTCTACAACACATGGTTCCAGTGGCTGCACTGCTGTAACGTGCTGACGCTGCTTACAAATAAAACATTCGCATGGGAATTCATTTCTTAATTCCTGGCATATCGTTTCGAAATCCATGTCGTAATGATATGTTTATCTATAAAAGTGCTGGGCTGCTCCATGAAGATATGCTCCCAAAATGAGTGCGTAATCGCTGTCCCGCCATTCGTTAGACCTGGCAGTCAACTTAAAATCGGCGATAAATTCCTCGAGGCAGACCTCGTCTATGCCTGAGAAGTACATCATATCTTCTTCTACAAAATATTAAATAATATAAAAAAACACTTAGCTTTTAAGTTTCTAGGCGTTGTCCTCGCCTGCTGTAGCTGCTGTTCTCACTTATGCTTTGCGAGAGATTTATAGGACCTTATGGGTCGCAACAGTCGCCTTTCTCAACTATCGGGGTCTCGTATACCTGAAAAAAATAGTCAAGGCCTTACGGAGAACTACCCGGCGGGCGCGTCTACCATATGTAACGGGGGAGACGCTAATGAAAGGCTTTTAGTTTAATTTGACTATTTATATTCTTAGAAGCCTTCAAATTATAATTATGATACAAAATTAAATTAAATATATAACGGCGACAGCAATAGATTAGCGCCACAGCCGTCATCAGTAAGGTTTTCTGGTAGAGGGTTCTTGGCGTAGAATTAAAACAACAATTCACTTCACAATCACTTTTATTAATCTCACGGTACATATTATTAGGCCATTGGACTTAGGTATATCGTAATCTAAGACAATCAGTAAAGTTAGAAGCGTCCGTATTGCTCGGCGGATCGCCCTAGACTCACTTTTGCAATGTCTCCCCTCCAAACGATTCCGCTCACGTGACGTCGACAACGACACATCGTTATACCCCACTCCGGTACTACTGAATCAATTGAGTGTTTTATTATCGCTAAATTGTCATAATTCCCGACATATATTTTTCTTTGTTGACAACTTCCGTCATAATCGAATCGAAAAATATTTTTTAATAACCATAAACCTTAAAAGGCCCATTACAATGCAGTTTTTACTGCAACTAATATGTGGCTTTCATAGTCGTCACAGTAGTGTCTTGATATAGTCACACAAATTCCACACTAAGATCAAGTCCCATTGTGTACTTATTCATGCAACAGCATGGGTCCAGCTGGGTCGAAGCCTACTGGGGCCAGGGTTAGCACAAAAAGGTAGCTCAGCCCTAGTATGAAAGGCAAGAAGGAACGGGGTGGGTTTTTTAGACAGTAAGAGTCTGACACTATCTCCCGCTCCGCCTAAGGGCGGGGGATGTCATTTGGATGATTTTACCCACCAAAAAAAAACCATTAAGGTCGTCTCCATGGTCGCGAGCTCACAGACTTTTATATAATTTTGGAAAACCAATAATTATTATCGGCCTGTGCTACGAACACGGTAAGCATAGTCTTCTTCTTCTTCCTGCCCTTGTCCCATCTTATTTGGGGTCGGCGCAATACGTTTTTTTCTTCCATTCTACCCTGTCACTCGTCATGCTATCACTAACTTCCTTTTCTTTCATATCATTCTTCACGCAATCCATTCATCTTTCCATAGTGTGAACATAAAATGTTGCCAAAAATGTAAACAAAAGTTTAAGCCACATTATCAAGGTACCTCCCAGAAATGTTTATATTTTTAGTTCTATATTAGTAAATGTTCGATTTAATCTTATTATAATTCGTAATGAAGACATACTATCACGGAAGATACTTGTTCCTCTCTGAACTTTAGCTGAGGGTCAATTAAAAACGTATGGCTGATACTGGCTTGGCCACCATAATGGATTTTAATTTTGATAACACGAACATTTTGTTGCTAGTTTGTCGAAATTTATCAGTAAAGTTGTCAAAAATTAAAAGGTTCGTTTTTTTTTAATTGATATAAACTAGTGCTTGACCCACCTGATGGTTTTGGCCTTTATTGTTATTATGTTTTAGTTAACAAAAACACTAAAATCTCGTAGGTATTGTCTGTGCGATAAAAGAACCGTCGTGGCGTAAAGTGAAAACAACATTAAAGATTTTAAGTAGCAACCCAACCCAGCCATCCGTCAAATGCCAAACGTCATATAATATTGGCACCGGTTTGTTTATTATGTTATTTTATTGTGATTTTTAATTGAAATCTTCAGAAATGTGATAATAAATTTCACTGAGCTGCAAGGGAAATAATATTTAATATATTACAGTTTTTCCAAAGATAACAAATGGCAAATCACACCATTATTGATCAAAACAAAGTCACGAATTTGGGAAACATTGGTATGCTGTTTTTTTGGTACGTAACACTTTTATTTTAATGTTTTTAGGCTTCCTAGATAAACTCCTGTCCCTGTTATCTCCAAATATATATAAATTAAACGGAAATTCATTTAAACATGACGATATTTATTTATTTTATTTTGGTCAATATTTTCTATGGCTAGTATAAAGAGTATTGATACTTTAAATTTATAATGCGTTTCGACTAATTTAGAATAATTCTTTTCAGGCTTGAGTACGGATACAGTAACTAAAATAAAAAAGGGCAAGTGCGAGTCGGACTCGCGCACTGAGGATTCTGTACAAATTTACCTATGAAATCAATTCCCGAATTGAGTTACGAAGATTTTTCCGAATTACAAAAAATTTTTTTTTGTGGCGTATCTACAAATTTACAATTTTCAGATTTTTCCCTGTACTTGTTCTATGAGACCTTGATTTATGCCAAATTTCAGGATTTAAGGTCAACGGGATTCAACCTATGAACTTTGATTCGCTTGATTATAGAAATATACGTTTTTTTGCGACATAAACGGCCGTATCTTTTTTTTTCGTTAACTCAGAAGTCTGATTTTTTCACAACTTCAAAAGACCGCTGACTTGAGCGTATGGTTTTAATTTTAACTCGATACCTCCAAGCGTTAAAAGGTCTTAACAGATAAACAGACGAACAACCAAGTGATCCCAAAGATCTTATATACGAGATGGTCCCTTACAGGCTAAATAGATTTTTTACGAAGCAACATTACAAATTCTGAAGTGTACTTTATTTTCATAGTCATTAAGTTTATATTTTTCATAGATTAGCAAAAGGGAAAAATGTACTGAGGAAGACAACGAGAAAGTGGTAGTGTGTTCCATTTTTACCTTTATATTTAACTAGGGTAAACATAAACTTGCTGTTAGCTACAATATTCCAGTCAGTGATAATAGACCGATTCCAGTCAAAGTGATAGAACCATTTTCATTGGCACTGGGTAAGTGGTCGCTGGTGGAATCTACCTAGATAGGCAGTACAGCAGTTTCTTCACGCTATTTTCCTTTACCGGTTCGTGTTTGCATTTAAATGTTCATCATCATTACAATCGAAAGACGTCCACTGTTCGACATAGGCCTCCCCCAGGTGTCGCCACAATTAACGGTTTGTTACTCATTACACAAAAACTTATAAACGGATGAATTTAATGATAAACGTTGCAATAATATAGCTTATAACCTATATTTTTGCTAAGTTTCATCACGTGAGCAAGTTCAATAAATAGGCTACTAATATTATAAATGCGAAAGTTTGTGAAGATGGATGGAGGTACTCGTATGTATGGATGTGTCGCGCAAAAACTACTAGACAGATGAACTTAATCATAAACATTGCAATAATATAGCACATAAGCTATAACTTTGCAGTTTCATTAGGTGAGCAAATTCAGCCAATCGGATAATTTTTATTATAGGGTGAAGCCGCTGGAAGAAGCTAGTCTAACATAGTTTCAAAATATCAAGATTTAACAGTCGCACTATAATGACGTCACAATGTTGCTTACATAACAAAAACGATATTTATCTACAGCAGCTCCCTCAAATCCCACGATGAATTACTTTCCGCACAGACTCTATACTTCGAAACCAGCTTCTACTGGCTTTACCTGTGTGAAAGTATAAAATATATAGCCTAAGTCACTCAGTAATAAAATAGCATTCCATTGAAGAAAAAAAATAAAAAATCAGTCTTGTAGTTTTGGAGTTTATTTAATACAAACAATTATACAAATATTTCCTTTTTATATTAGTATTGATAAAAGATGGCCTTTGATCTTGCACACACTATAGTCAAAACAACACACTCCCCTGGCACTCCTATAGCTATTGAAGTAGGTACTGTGAAGTGCGCGCGTGGTTATGAGATAGAACCAAAAATAGTGTGCCAAGATGTTTGGCAAGGCCATTCTATTGTTGTTGTTGTGGACGCAAGGTATTGTACTCCAGTGCACTCATTATGCTATGTTTTTAACCGATTTCAAAAAGGAGGAGGTTCTACTAACTATTAGTATTTGGCTGTGTGTCCATTCCTGGTCTGGTTGTCCGATGGGACAGCAATTCAACACGAACTCCTTCTGCGAACAGTAATGCTAGCGAGATGGCCGCTGCCGTGAGGGAACGGACATACTCACACTCCAGCCGCAGCAACAGGAGACGTTTTGGGTATCGGTACTCGCAGGACGATCCCCGGTTACCATTGGCACGTGCTCGCGGACACCGCACTCGCCGTACGCAAATCCTGTAAAGACCAAGCCGACTTCAAAGATATATATAGATAGGCCAGCAAAATAATAGGGACCAAGCAGGGCCGATTCCCGCTACGGAGCCACGGAGAATTTCTAAATATCCAACTTGTGATCCTAGAATGCGAAGAGCAACTAAAAGATACAGGTGTGGTTTAAGTCAGTTAAAGTCTGACACGCCCTCTCACTCCACCTTAGGTGGGAGAATTCGTTGGATAATTTCCCATCTCAAAAAAAAATCACGGGAAAAGGCAAAGGATTAAATTCTTAGTACTTATGTAGCTTAAAAGGACGTTTAACTTTATTCAACTTAATAAATCAAGTAAATATGATATTGCTACTTTTCAATTATCATATTTCCCAACCCAAAAAGGGTTACAAATTAATCAATGTCATTTAAAATGATTACATTTGTAAAATAGTATAACTGTAGATAGAAATAATACTACCATTACGAGTATATCATATATGTACAACTTATACGGAAATTAATCAACTTAATCTATCTTACTTAAATCTCACGATAAATTTATTAAATCTTGTCAATAATAAACAGCTATATTGCATACTTCTTTTTAGATCAATAATCTTGCTGTAGGCATCTAAGCAAAAATTAAACAACTTTCTGTAGGATTTTTGTATTGTATCGAATAAGTTACAAACAAACTTCGGAGTCGTCGTCATGGAAAAAGCTATCTATAACTTCTGGACAACTATTCGGAATGTCAGCAATACTTGGAAGAGCTCCGAACTCGCTAAGTAGTTGCTCCTTACGTCAAACATATGTGATTGATAAAATATAAGGTAGGTGCCAGATAAACGAGGAATAACGGTCATTGACCCTCCACTTACCTCCTGCATTTGTTGACATTCTTAATTTCAAAAACAGAAATAAAGACATAAAAAGGTCTTGACTCGACATGTATCGACATGTATAGTAATGAAAAGCAATTGTTTGTTTTTCAGGTACCTACGCAGATATTAGGAAATAGTCTAAGATCCGATTAAGAACGACCTTCACCGGTCTGTTTAATGGATGAAACGTATTTTATTATAAATTTAGTGTATTAAATAATATAACGCGGGTGGCTTGCCTAAGAAATTCCTGGCCAGACTATTATTAATTAAAAATTGAAAATTTATTTTATTTTTAGAAAAATGCACAACCGTTATCCATACCAGATTTTTTGCAGACAACACTATAACATCGTATTCGTAATGAAACAGCGTTTATTTTGATATAGAATTTGTTGTATATAAAAAAACACACCTGTTTATGCATACCTGTTTATACCTGGCAACCCATAGCTATGCCAGGAAACAAATAGGCAACTCAACATTTTTATATTCACCATATGCAAGTATGTTTATCAGTTGTCTACTACCCATAACAATATAATATAATAATAATAATATTCCACAACTATCACACAACGCCGTCTAGTCTCAAGCTAAGCAAAGCTTGTGTTATGAGCACTAGACAACTGATAAACACACATAAATATTTCTAAATACATACATATTATAGATAAATTACACCCAGACACAGAACAAATGATCATGCTCATCACACAAACATTTGTCCTGGGTGGGAATCGAACCCACGACCTCTAGCATAGCAGTCAGGGTCACTAACCACTACACCAACAGGCCAGTCATAACACAAGCTCTGCTTAGCTTTGCGAAATATTGATTGACTTACATATGCTATATACAATTCTGAAACCAGCATTTTTTTGTGTAAACAGATTTCTAAAGATCAAAGCCGTTTCAAAGGAGTGGGAAAACAAGCGAAAAAATATCATGTCGTTAAAAAAATATTTTTGGCAAAAGTATTAGTTAACGAAGAAATCATACGTTGATAATGTTGGACATGAATCTATAATAAACATATATTTTTTCAAACTTATTGACCTTTCCGTTACCGAGAAGTAGGCTTTAGAAAATCAGTCCTCAACAGTGTTTTATGGCACTGATCAGGACCTACTCCTAGAGCCTTAATTTTTTTTTTGTTTGGTATTCCCATTTTTCTAAGAATCACTCATTTCTTTCTTTTTATTTGCCCAAACTAAGTTTAGAAAGTACTTATTTCGTTTTTGATACGGCGCCGTCACTTTGATTTCCATTAGAATGAGAGTGTAATTTGATTAATTTTGCAGTATTGACAGCAAATGAAATCAATGATTCAATTTCCAAATCAAAAACTCCCGCTAAAAAGTTGTTTTTGTTTAAAAAATGTGTCACGCACGACTAGAGCGGGTCTCGAGCCATTCGTATAATTAGGGTCAGCGCAGACCGAACTGCAAAATGCTCGCGCATGTTCGACCAAAATTTTTACTGCTCGAGCATGCAGGCGGCATGCTCGACCATGCGCGAGCCATCTCTTACGCATTCTCAGTTTTTTTTTTTTGTTTGGAGTATTCTTCTGTACGCAACTTCCATCCGCGTGTATGTACATAGGTATAGTTTAATCAGTCTTACAGCGTTCCCACTGCTGCGGCCCCAGTGCTGGTTTTCGAATTTTTGGTTTTAGAACATGCCGGTTTCCTCACGATGTTTTCCTTCACCGTTTTGAGAGCAGTGGTGATGAAATAAAACGTAAATGTATATCCTATAGTACTAATAGTAGTTTATGTGACTAGGGGATAAAGCAGTGTCTTTAAGTCGCGGGCGGCATGTTGAATTCCGAACGAAACGAAGGTTGCTGATTTTAATCCCGAACGATAGTGAGGGATTTATAAAACTCCCGAGCATTGCGAGGGAGTTAATAAAGAAACCTGAGTGAAGTGAGGAATTTAAGCCGCCCAAGACAAAGACAGCTTTATCCCCGTGTTGCATACTCTACTTTTTTCACCATCTGTGAGATAATTAAAAGACAATTTGGTCGACCAAATCATATATTAGAGAAATATAAGTATTATATTTACAAGTTCATCAAACAAACAAAATTCACTACTCCAAGATTCTATAGTTTCAATTTTCTATAATGCTCCCGTGTCGTCAGTAAAGTCCATTTCACGAAAGAAGTCCCGCGGACAATTGTGGAACTAAATTTGACAGATGGGGAGATTGGCCATGTTGTCGTTTGTCGATGTTATCAAGGTGCGTTTGTTGTGGTAGATATTTTGTGAGTTTATTATTGGATTAGTGAGTTATAAGGTTTATTTACGATGCCAAAAGTTGTAAAAAGTGCAGGTCGAGAAATGATATTAAATGTGAAGGAGTTCTGTGAAGCGGAACACAAGAATCGCGATGATTTAATACCAATAAGCAATGTTCGCAAAAGAGTAGCCGCCATGACAGGTAAATTTTGGGGCTGACAGATACAGATACAGATTTTTTCCCGATTGATTTACAGATTGGAATTAAGTTTTTTGTTTTTTTAATGCACGATTTTTATTAAGGAAAATTTGAAAAGGAATTAACACAACACAACAAAAATTTGTGAAGTTATATTCAACAATAATGTAATTAAATACGAAAATAATCTTTGTTTGAATTTTATTTTATTTTTATTGTTCATTTTATTGCAGGTGTTTCAGAGAAAACTGTAACGAGAGTTACAAAAGAAGGCGCAACAGCGGCGAGTACTTCTAAAGTTATCGTCACCCCAGGGAAGAGTCGCCCGCATCCTAAAAAGTTCGACTTGGATGGATTTGATTTGTGCGCTATACGGCAAAAAATGTTTCTATTCACTCTTCTGACAGTGATCATAGTATGACCGATCATAATTATTCAATAAAAATTTGAATAAAAGTTTTAAATGTTATTTTATTTTTCTAATTTAAAGTTGGTCGAACATCTCCATTTTATATTTTAGAAATTACAGGAAGATTTATTTTTCACTAATCTGACCTTAGCAGTATGGACATCAAATGGTACCTATTTTATTAAAAATACATTCTATTAAAAACATTTTTTTTGTTATCTAACTATTCGAGTAGGTACCTAGTTAATAAAATGAAAGTAAATGAACTATAAATTATTTCCCCTGATTTCCCCATATTTAACCGTGGCAACATTATGTCGCGCGAATACAGCGCTGCGTCTGCGGGACTTCTTTCGTAAAATGCACTTTACGCACGTTTTATTCTATTTTATTTTTTTTATTAGTGGCCAGTTTGAATCATAGTGATTACATACTCTTTGGTTTGAATTTCAAGTCAACTTGTTCGATGCGCCTACATTTTAATTCACAATGTTGACGATTCTTGATGCTCCAAATTCAAATCTCATTATTCCCTAGGGATCGGCCATACTGCATTATCTCCCTAGGCATATAATGACTTGCTTTAAGTGAGGTTTGTATGACGTGTAAAACGACATTATCGAGCAGGTGGTGTAAAAAGTATTTTTCATTACTCATACTCTGAAAGTAGGTTTGAAGTTGCCTGAGGAGCGGGTTGAAAGTGATACTTTTCATCCCTAGGGAGTTTTACTTTACAACTTAACCCCTGAGTTTGTTTCGGTGTTTCTTCTCAGGGTAGTCAGATAGGAAACACGGGCCTCATCTAGATAAAATGACGAAAAAAAAATTGACGTGTAAAAGTGTTTTTTAAACCTATTTGCAAAATAAATATCATTTATCATTTATCATTTAAAACTCCCTAGGGATGAAAAGTATCACTTTCAGCCCGCTTCTCAGGCAACTTCAGGTCCACTTTCAGAGTATGAGTAATGAAAAAACTATTTCTATCTTCACATTTCTATTGAACCATGTTCCAATTTTCCATACAGCCAGTCAATCACAGCGCGATATAAAATTGAAATAACTTAAAGACAAGTATTAATTAAATAATGTTACATTTTAAGTGATTTATTTGTTCAACTATTTCTTTAAAATACTTTATTTTTAAAAGATTACAATTAATTTCTAATTTTTCATTAATGAGGCTGAATAGCTGCCGGTCGCAGAAAAAAAAAACAAAATGGCGGGAAAGTCAAAGGGCAATCAGTCATTGGTTTTTTCGAGTTTTGTTTACATTTCAGTACAACAGAGATTCGTATTAACACGTTATGTTTATCAGATTAAAATAGTGATTTATAGTCTAATTTTATAAGAGAAGAGGCTAAAGCAGTAGTGGAATACATTTTACCGCCTAAATCAGAAGAAAGATACCTACTTAAAATCATAGGTACGACGACTCAGGTTTTACAAACTTTTTATTTTATTTCTATTTTCCTCGTATTCGTAATGAAAAGCACAGTGTATACCTCGGGGTGAAAGTAACCCATTTAACCTCTAGAATTAGCGACCTCGCTTCGCTCGGCCGCCAACTCCTTCTCGGAACGAAATGAGTTACTTTCACCCCTAGTGTAACAATGTACTATTGCAGCTTAGTTTCGTTGCAACTACATCCGATTTCATAAATGGAACCATCAAATTAAAAGTGAGTGTATTTCCAATAGGGTATAACAATTCACTAACATCATTGAAATCATCAAACTAATACTTTAGGCGAAAATTTGTGAGTATGTGTGTGTATGTTTGTTACTTCTTCACGCTCAAACGACTAAACAGATTTCGATGAAACTTGGTATAAGGGTAGACTGCTTCCTGGCACATAAAATGTTAGACTTTTTATTCCGGTAGTAGATTCTCTTGGGATAATTTTAAACTATCTCGTGGGTGAAGCCGCTAACAGCAGCTAGTTATAAAAAAAAATTACATTATACATGATTCTAGCTAAATAGTGTCTCCTTACAACAAAATACCCTAGCCAAAAAAAACTTTACTTGTGTAAATGCAATTTCCGTTTCATCGAAACTAGTCCGTCCATATAATATGAGATCTGTAGAAGATCTCTTCCCTCATCTGTTATTCGGTTATGATAAATATCATGTGCTAGATAATGCGTTTATTAAGACAATGCGAATAGGTTGCCTAGCTAAATCCAATGTCAATGATTTTTTTATCCAAATACTTAATTGAGTTCTATCGTTACAAATAGCTTCTAAAAAAAAATCTATTGAATAAAAGTTGACGGTAAATTATGGCACTGTCGCACACATCTTTGTGCGAGGCAACCCTCCTATTTGCACCAAAAAATAGGAGGCAACTTGTAGTTTTTCAGTTTCTTGGGCATATTCTTTCAGTTGATGATCGACTTTCCCAAATAACAAATGAAGGATTGATGTCGGAAATGTAACAACAAATATTGTTTAACATCATTGGCACCAGATTTAGCTAGGCAACAGTCTTAATAAACGCATTATCTAGCATATAATATTTATCATAATCAAATAACAGATGGGGGAAGAGATTTCTTCTATCGGATCTTAGATAAATATTTATGCAAGTTCTTCAACTATTTTTCTACATATTTCCAAATTTAGTTTTTACGTGCAGTCCCATCTCAAAATTTCTTTACGTTCATGTCGCATGCTTAATCAAAAAGAGACGTAACTCAAAAGAGTAGATATTTGAAAATTAAACTTTATTTTGTAACGTATTTTTTTCAGATTAACATATGCCTTCTTTTTTAGTTAAGTCTGTTTATGATTAAGCATGCGATGTATCAATGTTTATTTTAGTGTCAGGCTCCGATAGCGCCACTGTACCAGAGAGAAACAGAGTCCACCCATTACATAGCACCTTCTACTGAGGAAAAGGAAATTAAAGGTGGGTAAGGTATAATAGAAATACACAGTAGGTACTACTATTTACAATGAAGAAAAAGTAAAAATTATCTTAACTTTGATAATGATAAATGAAATTTATTTTGTAAATAGGTTTAAAAACACTTTTACACGTCAATTTTTTTTTGTCAGTTTATGCTAGATGAGGCCAGTGTTTCCTTTCTGACTACCCTGAGAAGAAACACCGAAACAAACTCAGTCAAAGTCTCTTTTAAAGTCCATACAGTAAATATGTAATGGTCAAATCACATGAGGACCATGCAGATTTGTCTGAGATGGTCTTTTGAAGAAAGAACCATACAGATTTGAGTGGACCTGTCCAATCATTATAAGCATTTGTCAGTATTCGAAAAGCTCAACTCAGGACTACTAAGGAGCTCAACGACTTGACGAACAATACCAAAGAAAGGACATTTGGGTAGGCCCCTGCTTTAATTCAGAAAGACAAGAAGATTCTGGTAGTCAAGCCTTTATGGAAAATGGCGATGGTCAAGGAAGGAACGACGAAGAGATACCGGCTTAGAGATGTTAATCCTCACAATCCACAAACAAACAGGTTAGTTGCAAATCATTGTACATTAGAATAAGTAGCCACTAGTTTTTCTTCTGATTTACCTACGTGTACATAGTACTGAATGGAGAAAACAGTGGTGGCCAAGTGGTAACGGCCCCGACTTACGAGTTGTAGGTCGCGGGTTCAAACCTAGTCAGGCGCATTACTTTGTGGAATTTATTTGATTACCACTGATAAAAAAGGAATAGAACAAGCCACTGCTCTCAAAACGGTGAAGGAAACTTTGTGAGGAAACTAGCATGTCCTAGAACCAAAAATTCGAAAACATATGACATCTACCAACCCTCACTGGGCCCGGGTGGTAAATTGTGGCCCATTACTTCTCCTAGAGAGGAGGCCTGAGTCCCAACAGTGGGAACATTATAAGACCGTCTATACTATTCTATGATGGATTTGACCGCATGCGCTGTACATTGTCGATCGATGCTGTGCTTGTGCGAAGTCCTTTTTTAGTTCGAGGTGGGAAATCTTCAACTTTTAGGAACTAAAACCTACCTGTGTTCCTTCATTTGCACTCGGCGTTATAGGACCAGTAACTCTTTCAAACGTTATTACAGCCCTAGGAATCATCGAAATCACTTTACACCCTTCGATTTTGCCGATTTCTCTTTGAGGCGCGCCGCACGTGAAACACTACGCGCCGTCGACTTGGAATCGATCCTTTCTGCATGGCCAGACGGCGAACTACCCATTTAGGTCGTCTGTAAGTCCTATATACGTCGTTTTATACGTGTATTTAAAAACATACTTTATTTTCATACATCGCCACATCTATGTCAATGAATAATATAATTTGTCTGCATCTTTAATATATACCAAAGTTTTCCTTAATTTTAATGCGAGTTATAACAGAGTTATACGATTGTTAAACATTCATAAGTGGCCGAAATGTATCAAATTATTTGTCCAACCAATCTATAAGCATAATAATTATGGTTTTAACTTATAATCATGAAAAACAATTTAAATTTAACGTAACCCAGATTGATGACCATACAAGTCGACTAAAGTGCGTAGATGAAAATAATTTCAACAAGTCAGATTTGATCTAGACTTGGAATACCACGGAATATATTTCTATATCACTACTGAATGTATAAAACCCCATACAGTACACTTTAAACAAAAATATCTACTCTAAACAGAGACAGTATATGGTGAAGGAAAGATGCATATTGTACGGATCTCATCATTTTTCTATTTCTTAATTACCCATGTTACTCGTACTTTGATACATTATTTTCTTCTGTTAATGTGTGAACGCGATACCATACTAATTGTAAGCATTGCGATGACGATGTGTTTTGCATTAATAAAGATTGTTCTCTATAAATAAAGGATATATAGTGTGTTACTGAAACTAAGTCGAACGAAGTCTTTTTTTTACATAATTTATTTACAAAGCTATAAAATTCATTTAGGTTTGTAAGTATTGCACTTACTGAAGCGTATCGTGTCTATCATTAGAGAGTCGATGTCGTTGTTTTGATGTCAATATCCGGAGCCCCGGGGGCCACTAGGTCCACCGCTGGGGTAGCCTTCTTCTCCATTCTCTCCACGATTTTGAAATCCTGAGCGTCCTCTGCCACCGTTCTGTCCGCCTCTACCTCCATTAGGACCTCCACTTGGATAACCACCCCCATTACCTCCATTGCCACTAGGGAAGCCGCCACTATTTCCTCCAGGCCCACCACTGGGGTAACCTCCATTACCGCCTCCATTGCTTCCTCCACCACCACCACTGGGGTAACCCCCGCTACCACCCTGTGGGCCTCCGCTTGGGTAACCATTTCCACTGCCGTTCAAATCCTCTGCACCTCCTTGGGGTCCCCGGGACCCTTTGCCGTTCCTTCCGTTACCACCGCCATTTCCATTTCCACCAGGTCTTCCGCTGGGGTATCCCATGAAGCCTTGGCTACCCGAATCTCCCTGTCCATCTTGGTATCGTCCAGGGCTCCCTGATTGATCCTGTCCAGATCCAGGGAAACCGCTATCTCCGCCAGGGTAGTTGCCACCAGGGCCGCCTTGAGGATAGCCTTGACTTCCACCTTGTGGTCCTCCGCCACCTGTAAAACAACATATTTGATAATTGGTTCATTCAGAAATCAGAAATCAGAAACGTTTATTTCAAATAGACCAGTTACAGGCACTTTTGAATTGTAAAAATGTCGGTCAGTCAAACAAGTGAAGCTAAATTGCACGTTCCAAAGCGTAGATCTCTATGGAGAAGAACGTGCAAGAAACTCCATAGACACTCTTTTAAATCATATTGAGTTACATGAATCTTCGTTACATAATTCTTTTTGCATTAATTACAATAACAATACAGTCATGTGCCATATAATTTTAAAAAGAATAATTGTGATTTTCAGTAGTTAATATAATATATAAATACTTTAAAGCATCTTTTTGATTTTCAAAATCACCAAAAATTTGTCTTGCCTTTTCCCAATTATGTTAGGGCCGGCTTCCAGTCTAACCAGATGCTGGCGGATACCAGTATTTTACATGGAGTGACTGCTTATCTTGCCTCCATAACCCAGTAATAAGGAGACACGAAACCCTTGGTTAGACGTGTCTGATTTTCTGGTTTCTGTCTGTCATTCAGCCTTCTTCTTCTCTACAAAACCGGGCAACTACAGTAGGAATTACTTCTATATCGTAGGTTATACAAATATTTGTTCCGTACGGGAATCAAACCCGCGACACGCAGCATAGCAGCCGATGAACGACTATCAAAGGCCTAGACATGACAGCTAAGAACAACGGTTTAAGCTGCTTTCCGAGGCAAGGAGGAATCTTAGTATATTCTGATGGTCACCCATCCATAGACCGACCTCAGCAAGCATTGCTTAACCTTGGAAATCAACCCGTGCGGCTTTATGATTTCGGCTACAATCTTTTTCTCTATTCAAAGTAAACACAATATAAATATTTCAACAGTTATTACCACGACCAAAACCGTTTCCATTGCCACCGTTACCGCCACCTGAACAGAACGAAAAACTTTATAAATAAAATAAACAACACTAATTAAATAGAAATTTAAACCAGCAAGTAAATTCAATTACCAACAGCTTTGTTTAGGTAATGTGCAGATTAGTTCGCATTAATTTTACAACTAAAATAACTAATTTGAAACAACAACCATTTTCCTGATAAACTGGATGATATTACGAGTATGATATAATTTTAAAAAATGTTTTAGGTAAAAAAATTCTATTTTAGATCTGGGGCCTTACCATAACTTGTTAAAATGTCAGGCGTAAGAGCGAGAAGGAGGACTGGTGCTATACACGTATACACCCTGTATAGCTGCATCTATTTAACAGTTCAGTTTAGGTCGTCAAATGGATCGTTTTAAGAGCTCGTGGTAGGGCTTCAGGTAACGAGACGTTGACATCGTTATACTATTATATTGATTATCAAAGATTATATGACTAGAGCAATTGATTTCTTACAGATTTTTAAAAAGACTTTCTTCTAAATGTGGATAACTCGTGGAGCTTTATAGTTAGGTAGCTGAAATCTCTATAAATACAGTCTAATGTTATACACAGGTGTCGTATCGCCAACCAAGATAATGAACAAACCCTCGTATCGGATCTGAGGCATGTATCCCTGCAGGCCGGCCTCGTACTCGACAACCTGTCTTCTGCCATCGGGCAGCACTACGTTATACTCGCCAGTGGCCAGGTCGCCATCACGCTGCTCAGAATGACCAAATTTAGTACCTGTCTGAGCGTCGTCCACCTCATAGCTAAACTCGTATTTAGCCGGCTCCTGAAACCAACAAAAGGATATGCTATACACTTATTTATACGCGCTCTTACACTGTCTTATCAAAATTGGCATGGCCTCAATAAAGACAGAAAAGAAAATCCTATATTTTACATAAAGATTGTAATGCTTAAGAAGTTAAACACTTACATTAGATTGTCCATCATCATAGCTAGATCCACCACGGCCATTGCCTCTCCCACCCGAGCTGGGACCGCCCGCACCACCACTAAAATCAGGCGCGCCATACGATGACGACGGTTGGCCACCAAGTCCTCCATTGAATCCAGCTTGCGACTGAGCGGAGCCTTGAGAACCAGCGCTTGGAGACAAATAACTATTGCCCGGGGTTTGAGATCTTTGACGTTGGTTGCCCGATTGTCCATTGCCTGGACCTGAGAAGCCAGTAGGTGGTGGGCCGTAAGAACTGTCTGGTTGATCGAATCCTGGCCCTCCGCCATTTGATCCACCTTGTTGGCTGGGTGGGCCATAAGAGGATTGCGGCCGTCCACCTCTACCACTAGGACTGCCTCGGCCTCCTGGTCCCCTTCCATTACCGCCGTTACCACGACCTGGTGGACCGTATTGTGAATCAGGTACTTTTCCTTGATTGAAATTGCCTTGTCCTTGTTGAGGGCCAAATCCTTGAGAGCCTTGTCCGTTCCCTCTTGATGACGGTGGACCATATTGCGTATCTACTGATGGACCAGTTTGTCCGTTTGAGTAAGAATCTTGAGGTCCAGATGGACTTAAGCCACCACCTGGTTGAGATCCAGCTCCTGATACACCATTACTCCCAGGTGGGCCATACTGCGAAGACGGCCGGCCACCTGAGCCAGACGGAGGGAGGTAGCTGTTTACTGGAGGCTCGCATTTGCTTGCTGGCCACGCAAGTGCGCTTATCAAAAATATGTACTGAAAAAATTTAATTTTATTTTAAAAAGCTCACTGTACATAATCATCATCAGCCATTTTAATGTTCCCACTGCTGGGACTCAGGCCTCCTCTCTAGGAGAGGGAAAGGGCCGTAATCCACCACGCGGGCCCAGTGCGGGTTGGTGAATGTCACATGTCTTCGAATTTTTGGTTCTAGGACATGCCGGTTTCCTCACGATGTTTTCCTTCACCGTTTTTGAGAGCAGTGGTGATGAAATAAATTACACAAAGTAATGCGCCTGGCTAGGTTCTACTGTACATAATATACTAAGATTATTATGTACTGGAGAGTACAATCAATTAGAAACATTAATTGTACTAAGATCATCGTAAAATTTTATACGCACAAATACGAAATGACAACTAGCAACTATTGATACACATAAATCCATACAAACAAACACTTACTAAAATCATCACTGCGGAGCTTTCATGAAACCTTAAAGTATACTGAGCTCTGAAGATGTGTTACTTTACAAAGTTTTAGCTTTTGAATACATTAAATTTGAATAGTCGGTGTTTATATAGGAAAGTTGGTACTGGTGAGCGTGATACCGATACGATGCAAGAGCTCACGCGTGAGTTTGCGTCTAGTTTCGTGCATCTGCCGCGCGGCCGTCACCGCGGCGGCCGCGCTGCGTCACCGTTTCATCGTGGGACTCCCGGACGCTGCAGGCGCATGCAACGACAAATAATGGCTCCGTTACGTGACGAATACATACAATTAATATCGACACAATGATCCCATTTATTTTAAAGTAAATACATATTAATTTGTCTGTCAGTAGTCCTGTTAGCACTGGATTTATTTGCTGAGAAATTACTTACAACATTATTGTTAATGTTGCAATGCTTTCTGGATTGATATATCAGTGTTCTATAAAAAAAAATACTGTTTCTCCCTCACAAGCATTTCTTCTTACTGTTTCATTCGACCCTCCTATATCCTCTATTTTTATTATTTGTGTTTCCTCTGTACACAAATTAGACTATGAGTATCTTCTACTATCTGGTTGGATGGATGTGCAGATACAGCAACCTCAGGTTTATTATCTTTAGAAAGAGTATCGTATTCGATGACGATGATAAGCATATAGTCTGTCTAATAAGTCAACCGACTTAGGATTTTTGTTTAATATTTAATCATTTAAAAAATACTTATATTCCATACTTTTTTTAAGGTTCTTCTGTTAGTTAACAATGATCTCTATCTCTTAATCAACCTTGATTATTGAATTGGTGTTGACTACATCAGATTTCATTAAATCCTAATAATTACCCAAGTCGTTTAACTTATTAGACAGACTCTACCACGCTATGTCAGCGGCTACATTACTAACTGCACGCAATATGTGTTCTTTTTTAAATTCAAAACCTTTATTTTATACTTTTCGGATTGTCATCTAAATTCACTACCTTCATACTGAATTTAATCGTCGTATCTTTTAGGTATATTTCTGACTTATGTTTAAAACATAGCAACTGCGAAGGCTACAATTTTAATCATTTCCAAATCAGCTGATAGTATACCTACATGCTTCATACATGCCATCACGCATCGTATAGAGAGGTCCTAGCAATCCACCACATTTTTACCTTTCGAAGGCCATATGAGTGACATCGCAGCAAAGAAGCGGTGACTATCACTAAACTTTAGACTGTGTCGTCTCGTATATCTCTAAATAATCATTATAAACTGCGTACAATCATAATTATTACAAATCATAAGACACAAGCGATGATGAGTGAAGACAAAACGTCTTGTCGTCGTTAAGGCGTTGTTTCTGTCAAACTAAGTGGTGATTATGATCTTTTGATGACTCCTTGTTATTACTCCGATGTACGACTATAATCTGCTGCATTATCACAATATACTTACTATAAGGAAACGAGTATAGATCGTTGAAGTTAGCTTCAGCGGGTAGGTCCTTCTAGTACTCAAAGCACAGCCGCTAAAATGCCATAAGTAAAAGTGATGCTACATGTTCTTACAAGATTATAATTATGGATTGGTTTAGATATAGCCAAACTTTATTGATCCAGGCAAAGCCAGGCGTTCAGTTGTTTATTACTAATATATGCAGTTGTTTATAAATGGAACATTGTATCCGTGATGTCGGGCCGTGCAGTGATCTGTGTCATCCTCGCTAGTTAGGTAGTCGTGAGTGTGGTGTCGCAACAGAGGCAAGCCGCCCCTTACCTGCGCCCGCGCCGACACCGCGACACTGCGCGTTGATAACGTTCTGCGAAACTTTACACTTATAATAAGCCTTATGAGTTCACGATTTTTGGAGTCATTATTATTGTGTCTCGGATCTCATAACAGTGTATTTATGGTTATTACTGTTCTACTGACACCTATAAATTTCGTGAGCAGTTAAGTTTGTTCTACACTTGTATTTCGTGAAGCAGAAAGCGGTTTCTGCGTTATGCGATATATTGTTTTTTTGTGCTGTTTTTTAAGATCTAGATTGTTTATATTTCGCATCTAATGTGCAATGGTTCCGAAAGTCCGAATGAAAAACAGAACCCATGCAGGATCACTCATGCAGTCATGCGTCTGTCTGTCCGACTTTCAGCCAATTTTCTCAAAATCTACTAGGCCGATTGAGTTGAAATATGGTTCACACATGCACATAAATAAATGATAAATTTATTTATGTGCATGTGTTTATTTTATTTTGCAAATAGGTTTTTAAAAAAAAACATTTTTACACGTCAATTTTGTTTTCAGTCAGTTTAAACTAGATGAGGCCGGTGTTTCCTAGCTGACTACCCTGAGAAGAAACACCGAAACAAACTCAGTGGTCAAAGTGTCTTTTAAAGTCCATAAGGCAAAGAACATGTAATGGACAAATCACAATGAGAACCATGCAGATTAGTGTCTCAGATGGTCTTTTGTGGAAAGAACCACACAGATTTGAATGGACCTGTCCAGTCAGTGCAAGCATTTGTCAGTATTCGTGTAGCTCAAACTTAGGACTACTAAGGAGCTCAACGACTTGACGAACAATGCCATAGAAAGGACATTTAGGTAGGCCGCATTTAATACTCAAAACTGCCAGACATCATGTTAAAATACGGAAAAAGTAATCCACATAGTCCCTACATTCACAAAGACCATACATTACGCTGCTACGTTACGCTGACATCAACACTCAACTTTGGGCCATACATCGAAGCAAAGGCTCAACTGGCAGCAAAAAAGCTGGGAGTTCTCGCAAAGGTCAGACAGTACTTCTCGCTGGAACAGCTGCTTAAACTTTATCAAGCGCAAGTTCGATCGTGTATGGAGTATTGCTCTCATCTTTGGGACGGATCTGCCCGATACCAGCTTGATGCACTTGAGGCAAGAGAGGCGAGCCAGAAGGATAATTGTTGATGATACACTCGTCGAATCAAGGCTTCAAAGTCTTGAGCTGCTAGCCTGTCGGTTTTCTACCTGTTGCATTTCGGGGAGTGTGCATCGGAATTGCATAACCTAATTCCGCCGAGCCCGTTCCATCACCGGACCACCAGGCGAACGGCGATGCGCCACCGGTACATGGTGGATATCCCACCTACACGCACAAAACGTTTTGGAAACACATTCATTGTGCGTGCAGCTAGGGAGTGGAACTCCTTGCCGGAGTCTGTGTATCCTGATAGCTACAACCCGGGACTCTTTAAGTCGAGAGTGAATAGGTTTCTTCTAGGTAAGCGCGTTCCATTGTCGACCGCATCGTCGCTTTCCATCAGGTGAGATAGCGGTCAAGCGCGTACCTTTCAACAATAAAAAA
This sequence comes from Mythimna ferrago, assembly GCA_910589285.2. NCBI lineage: Eukaryota > Metazoa > Arthropoda > Insecta > Lepidoptera > Noctuidae > Mythimna > Mythimna ferrago. Next base: position 9,748,667 of record OU342675.1, on the reverse strand, counting down.
AATAAAAAAAAATTAATCATTTTTTTAAGCTATTGCATAGCTTCTATCGCGGGCCTTGAGTGTGGAGACTGAAACCAGAAATTCCGTAACGAAAATAACCTAACACACCCCACTCATTTGTTTTTTGAGCGTGGCAGAATTAGTAAAGATAGATCCTTAATTTCGTCACTCATTGTAAAATCCAAATAGCCGACTTAGAAACTTGTCCGATACAGAAGCAAGGCGACCTGAGTTCGAATCCCCAGTTCCGCCAATCTTTTTGCATTTTTTAATCAAGTTTTTGGCCAATTGTTTAACTTTGTGGTACTGTGTTTGCTTTTGACTATTTGCTATGTCACTGAAAAGAACTCCTCCATATACTTCTAAGGGCAATTCCAAGATGGATACTAACCATAGTCCAGCACCAGCCACTGACACCGATAACGAGAGCTCAAGTCAGGTTCACGCCAGAAATCGGCCTCGTAAGCGTTCTTTAGACCACGAACTGACTGTAACCTTATCAGACACCAAGAAAACCCTTGAAACTTTTAAATTACAACAGTACTCCATACAGGAAAGTATTAATGGGATCCAGAAACGAAACAGCGAAATAGTAAAATCTATAAAATTCATGGAAAAACATTATGAGGAAATGAAAGACAAACTTATTTTCATGGAAACTGAGAGACGTACACATTTAGCCTACATACAAACACTTGAGCTGAAAGTGGAAAGCCTTGAGAGGTCTCAAAAACAAACCAGCATTGAGATTAGGAATATTCCTGTCCAAAAAAGGGAAACAAAGGAGGATTTACTGAAGATTGTGTCAAGGGTAGGACTGGCAACCAAAGTAGCTGTTAATGAAGCTCACATTAGAGTGTGTCTTTCGCTTAAATGCTGACAAAGGTGGAAGTAGACCAATCATAGTGGACATTTCATCAGTAGTATTAAAAGAACGGACTTTAACTTTAACTTCCGTGAAAAAACATAATCAAAAAAGGCAAATAAAAGCAACAAATTAAATACATCTCATTTGGAACTCGACGGTCACCCTCAACCAATATATCTCACTGAATGTCTTACCCAAAAGGCAAGAAGAATGTTTTACCTGGCTAGGGAGTTTTGTAAGCAGAATAGCTACCAGTTTTGCTGGACCACTCATGGGAAGATTTTCCTCCGTCAGAAAGAGGGCGCCGCATCGCATCGTATATATACTGACAGTGATTTGGACAAACTGCGATCTCAATCTAATCTGCTGCATGCTATTAATTAATTTTTGTTCAAAGTACACATATTGCCATGTCATATTTCACAAATTTATAAATTTCACCCATTTTGTATCTCAAGTACCCCAAGCACTAACTCTATCAATCTATAACACTAAACATAATACACTATCACTGCTTACAAAATCACAAAACTGTTCCCGCAAAATACTTAGAGGATATACTTCAAACAATATTCTAGTACGATACTATTTTGTAACACATGTAATTATAAGAAACAATTATCTACTATACTTGCACATTAAAATACGCCTTATAAATCATATACGTAATAGTGATGGCCATGGATAACATATTGAATGACATTGATTCACTTCAAGTATCAGTTTCTCAGATTTGCTCCCCCGAAAGCTTGATACTACCAATATTAGGTATCTGGGTCTAATAATTAGACAATTCACTTAAATGGTCAGCATATTTAGACCAATTGACTGCCCGCATTAAAAAATTAATGCCGACTTTCAGAAAGCTCAGGAAATCTGCTGATAGGGAAACATTATTGTGCGTCTACTTCGCCCTTGCTCAAAGCATATTGCAGTACTGTGTTGTTGTGTGGGGTGGAATCGGTAAGACGGCCTTGCTTCCTCTGGAGCGCGCAAAAAGGGCTGTCCTGAAGGTCATGCTTGGTCGACCCCGTAGATACAGCACTGAATCGTTGTATAGTGAATGTCCTGTACTGACGGTCAGACAGCTTTTTTTATTGTCGACCATACTCCGGAAGCACAAAAGTACAGTATTTAAACCGATCCTAAAGCGTAATAAATTTAGAGTTTGCTCATCAACGCCACATAGAACGACTCTTGCAGGACAACAGTATTATGTTATAAGTAACCACATATATAATAAAGCAAACCGTGAACATAACATCTTTTCTCTACCCCTCAGTAAGTGCAAGAAAGTAATACGTCGTTGGCTACTACGAATTAACTATTCAGAAACAGAAGAGATATTAAATGGTAGAACTTCATAATAACATTTACACCCTCATGAACACCTCACACTACACACAACACCAAACTCACGGGTACTTGTACAAGAGTAAAAAAAAAATATATTTGTAGTCAGTAAGTAGTTTACAAATTATTATTGTTATTGTTCAGTATTTTTATTTTTCTTTTTATTTTGACATTTTATTAAATCAAATTGTATTAAATTGCACTAAATTAATTAAAATTGTATAAATTATAATAAATAGGGAGGAGGTCGCTGTCGGCTGTGTCACAGTTCATACTAGTACAGTCGACAACGTTATCTCTTATGCAGTTTGCCATTCAATGTAATCTGTGAAAACTTTATATTAAGAGAAATATGTAAAATTGAAAGTGTTGATTAAATAAATTATTAATTATTAATTAAATTCAATGTGTGAAAGTGTAACTTCAATTAATATCAAAGAAAAAAAAACAAAGGAAAAAAAATACTGCATAAATAAAATAAATAAATAATTATAATTGCATAAGTTGATAAAAATGCTATGCAATACCTTTACCGCGGCAGTCCCCGAGTGCCACACGTCTTTTTTTTTTGTTTTTTAGGGTTCCGTAGTCAACTAGGAACCCTTATAGTTTCGCCATGTCTGTCTGTCCGTCTGTCTGTCTGTCCTCGCTTAATCTCTGTGACCGTTAGCACTAGAAAGCTGAAATTTGGTACCAATATGTATATCAATCACGCCGACAAAGTGGTAAAATAAAAATTGGAAAAAAATGTTTTATAAGGGTAGCCCTATATGTAAAGTGATTTTTTTTTATTTCAACCCTAACGTGTGATATATTGTTGGATAGGTATTTAAAAATGAATAGGGGTTTACTAAAGTCATTTTTTGATAATGTCAATAATTTCGGAAATAATCGCTCCAAAAGTAAAAAACAATGTGTCCCCCCCTCTAACTTTTGAACCATAAGTTTAGAAAATATGAAAAAAATCTGAAAAGTAGCACTTTATAAGGACTTTCTAGGAAAATCATTTTGAACTTGATGGAAAGAAAATTTTTGGTCAAAAAAGACAAAAAGGTTGTACAAAATAATTTCTGGACTAAGTTTGTAGTATAATCGTGTATGCAAGCATTTTTTTTAACTTCGTTTACATATTTTATTATCCTGAACGTATCTTCTTTCAAACAAAAATAGAATTATTAAAATCGGTTCTCGCAATCCAAAATTACCACCGAAAACTTCTTCTGGTACCTATGCATGAATTAGTAACCCAATTTCCCGAGAGATGGCGCTGTACTTTTAGGATTTTTCCTGGATTGATGGGGTCGGGTATTATCGAATTGTTCGGTTGGTTGTCTCCTTGGCATTGGCGGCATTATCTTATAACTACATAAAACTTCTATCAGGAACATGCTAAGGCAATTTACAACCAAACTAAAATTCATTTTTTAACGCCATCTATCAAAATGTTAAGGTAAAAACCAGTTCATAAATGGTTCGATAGATGGCGTTGCGTAATGACGTTGTCTTTTTAAAAGTCGATGTTAAGATTTTCCGTGCTTTCATGACCTACCGTGGTAAAAAATCGTTTCTTCTTTAATATATTCGTAATTTTACGAGTGCACAATCGCTGAAATTTCTACTACTTGCATACTGTTTTAGTTATCACCGTCCTTTGTGGGCCTGTTTTTAGGGTTCCGTATTATTAGAGTTCCGTACTTAGTATGTCAACGTAACAAATAGCCTTTTTTTAAACTTATAAGTGGGAACACTTATTGTGACGGACGGGAAACTACGGAACCCTACACTGAGCGTGGCCCGACACGCTCTTGGCCAGTTTTTTACTAATAATATCATCGGGGTTGGTTAAACTAACGATTTTACACAGTTTAAATAAAGAAAAGAACAGATTTTTTTTTTAATTAGGAGAAAGCCGACGAAAAATTCCACCACTGAGGGTCCAGAATCATGTACTGGATCCGTGGTATTCGTTGATGCGTCGATGTCAGAGACAACCCGGATGGATTTACAAGTTACATTAGACCAGGTCAACCCCAGGGGCTAATGATAGCGCTAGAAGGTAGCCAAAGCAACTTCTTGTAGTCTAGATAACCACTGATTTGGGTTTATTGAATATGTGGATACTGCCTGATGCTATTATAATTGTGATCAGAGTCTGATGACGGAGATGGGACGAGGCCATAGGATCCTTAACCAAACAACAAAGCACCGTCACGGCGTCCTGTTTGGACTCATAGGATACAAGTTTAAATTATTCTTAAAAGCAAAAGGCGTGAAATTCCATCTTACACTGTTTTAAAATAAGTCTAAAATATTATAGCTGCATGTTGTTTACGTATCTAAGCTTGCTGTATTTACTTCATACAAAAGATTTTCTTGAAAAGTACTGCTTATGCACAATGTTCAAAAAAATATAATGAGTTCGGGACCTTTTGCGCGCGAATACAACTCGGACTTGACCGGTTTTTTGAACTTGTACGTCCGGTTCATTTGATTGGTATGTCCGTGAGAACACCATCGCATCTCGTGCATCCGATACGATTTAATATTTATCGTTCTAGATCTCAGCATGAATTGTTCGCAAGATCGATTGCCAATTTAAACCCTACTGCTGCAGCCACAGTGGCATCCATTGTACACACGTAATGAGTAGATGTCGGACCTCGAACTGATATGGGCATTACAATGTTCATTCTCACAAACCAATCCTGACATTAAAAGCGACGTCGATATTTTGTATGGGATGCTAAAATAGTATTGCAACATGCTGCACGAATAACTGTCATATTCTGTATAACATATTAGAAATATTCAGAGTTTAATGAAGCCAATATAATAGATTCCAACCCGAGCTGTTAACAATATATTCGTGTAAAACATGCTCTAAATAACATATTTCATTAATTCCACGAAACACGAGTGTCGAGTACCGAACGCGGCGGATGGTCAGCCAGTACTATGAATTTGATCTTTATGTGTATCTAAGTAAGGTTGAGTATAAAATGAAACAACTTAGTACTAGATACTGAACTAATTTTTATTCTCATATTGAACTTTAATAACAGGACCCTAACCAGATGGCGGAAAATCTTAACATTGACTTCTAATTTGACGTCAACGCCATCTAGTTAGGAATTCGTAACTAATACATTTTTGAACTTAAATCTCGTTCTAAACAACGAGATATGCTTTTGTTCATATAAGCATTGCCTAATAAACATCCTATTACGATTCGTGAGTTACTCGCGGACTTACCGAGAATCAATGATCCTCATCGTTCATCATTATCAGCTATTCCTAATGCATAAATCCTACGTCGTTATGGTCAAGGCTGGTACAATTGTGTTGCATGCTGTGTCAATACTGGAAAGTGGGTCAGCGAAACAGATTGATGACGTATGCTGGCACATCGCTCCAACTAGCAAACCTTTGTCAATGTATACGTCCCAACTGTAGGTTCACTTTAATAGATTGAATCGTCCTGCCTTGGCTCTTTATAATTATCTGTAGCGAGTGTATTTGCAACTTTGATTGGTGATTCAGTTAATTATTTTATTGTTTGTCGTAAAACTGTAAACTAAACCACAATTAGAATAGATTAATGTTGAGACTACGCTCTTATTGCTTAACGATGCATTCTCTTAATGTTAAAATGTTAGATTCCTACAAATAAAGGACCATTTGAAAATTAAAAAGTTCAGTTCTACTTCTTACAACACGGCCTTAGTTCCCGACTTCTTGAGGAATGGTCGCCAACACGGCTATTATATAAGCAGTCCAGTCAATATCGACACAAAAAAGAACAAACATCGCAAACGTGCATGTAAAAACTACGATGTTGTTAGGTCTCTTGAGAGTAGTTTACACCCAGGTTTGCAACCTTGAAAACCTTATGCTACTCCCGTAGTGCTCGCAAAACTACGAAATTTTGGTACTTTTATTAGTTTTTTTTCGAAAAATCATTGCGGTTGCGAAGATACAGCAAGTCAAAGATGAGCAATTCTACCGCAGTGCTCGGAAAACTGTAAAATTCTGTCACTTGTTTAAAATGGTGGCTTGCAAATGAAAAAAGGTTGGCTGATTTTTTGGCTAGGCTCAAGTGCTCTATCATATGTTCCTTTTACCAAGGTCAAGTTACAACAACGCCATCCCTATCGTCCTGAATGAGTAGGACAAGAATGTGAAAGACCTAACACCATATGCTGACCCATCTCCACCTCCAGAAAACATTATCCTTACTTTTCCGCTCCCCCCCGCTGATCTAGACTGGATGAGACCTGTAGCCGGATTCACGTAAAATCAAACAAGCCAAATATCGTTGAAGTTTTATAGTCGTTCGATCGAAGTCCTATCCAAAAGCGGTATTCACGTGTTCCATAATCGGGATGGATAGAACGACAACTCAACTGGCTCGAAACTAAACGATCTATCAACGACTTATTTCCAGTTAAGTACATTAATAAGTATTCTACCAGGATAATGAAATACAGATTCTTTTACTTTAAATCGACTCTTCAATCAAACGACTTTTAAATCGGTGTCGTTCAAACTCGATTGATGGATGTGAATACAGTAATGGTCTAAACGTCTAAATCGCTACGATATCGTTACGGTTTTGATTACGTGAATCGGGCTACTTGTCCTTCCAAAAGGGCGAAAGTCTAAACTGTTTTGATTTACCTACTCAGTGTTATGTTTATTTGGTTTGAAACCATAAATGATACATACATATAAGATGAGAAAGGAGACAGATACGCTTTCATACAATCTTGGGCCTGGGTCTGTACCTGGGTAGTAAAGAAATCAAAGTGATGTCAGTTAATAGCTTGTATATTTTCAACCATTTACTGAAGTCTGCGGATTTTATAAATCAGAGAGAAGACTTATAAGAGATAACTAAAAGTGAGGTTATGCAGGATATTATGTTTTAATTTGACAGTATTTATTCATTATAGAGAGTATTATAGAGTGGAAAAATAAGCAACCCATATATATTAAAAAAAGGCAGAGGATGTTTTTTTTTTTGAGGTGGGAAGTCATACAATGACTTTTCCAGCTCTTAAAGTGGAATGAAAGAGCAAGGCATGTCAGACATTTACTGGCTAAAACCACACCACTGTCCTTCAGTTACTTTCTTTCTGGTACCGCAAGTTCTCTTTTCAGAAACTCCGTGGCCCTAATGGGCATCGGCACTGTTCGGTGCCTACGGTTTTGCTGAAACCTCTTTGAGGTGCACGTAGAAAACTAATCGCGCGGCTTGCGGACGGCGAGCAATGGGTAGCTCGCTATCCGGCCGTCCGGTAACTATCCGGACCAAGCCCAAGTCGTCGACGGCGCGCACTGTTCCCGCGCGCCTCAAGGAGTTGTCAGCAACAGCAGGGGCCCAGCTGGGTCGAAGCCTACTGGGGCCAGGGTTATCCGAAAGGGAACTCGAGCCCCGGTATGAAGGCTAGAAGGAACGGGGTAGGCTTTTAGTCAGTAAGTGTCTGACTCTATCTCCCGCTCCGCCCAAGAGCGGGGCGCGGCGGGGGGCGGGTTGTTGATTGGATGATTTTTCCCACCATAAAAAAAGGTATAATTTATTTTATGAGTATTTGCATCCATCAAATTACCTTCAGGAAATACAAAACCTGACCATGATTAATTTTTACGATCTTTACGAATATTTTTCGGTTCTTCGGTAAGTATCGGTTGCGGTACCTCACTATTTATGAAATGGAAAAAATATGCATCATTCGAATTATCAAATCGTAGTCTTTAATTAAAAAACGGACCATAGTGCAATGTTTTTATTATCTAGCTAACCCGGTGGACTTAGTACAACCTAATAATATTCAATAAAATAATGTAGGATATATTTCGATATAGTCAACCAATTGCAATAAAACAAAGCCTAAATAATATATCAAGTTACACACAATTTTAATGTATAAGAGTTATCTACATCGATTTCGTACATTTTAGGTGATGCGCGCACAACTAAAAACTTCTTCTCTTCTTCTTCTTTCTGTTTATTAAGTTTTTGTATAAGCTGTATTACTTTTTGGTGTACAATAAAGTCTATTCTATTCTATTCTACAAATTTATTATATCTACTATAGACGAACACGATATTTTACTATTTTTGTTATTTATGAGGAAACTGTGAAGCCTAGATGCATTATTATGATTTATTTATTATTATTATATGATTTATTATATTATTTGGTATCAAATTTAAGCTAATTAAATTTGCTACAAATTCTTGCCTCACACTTTTCTCTAGGACTATTAGTTTAGCTAGTACGTGTCTTTGAATATGACACAAACACAACATTTTCACTTTTCAAAAAAAAATATCTATCTCTGCAACCAATGGACCTAGAGTGCTGAAATTAAGCTCAAATTGTAGTATATTTAGTTAGCTTTATTAGATTATAAGCCAATTTACTTGAAAAATGCTTTCTTCGGGTAGATTTTTCGAAAACACTAAAAAAAGTGCCAAAATTTCGCGGTTTTTCGAGCACCATGGGAGTAGAACAGGGTTTTCAGGGTTGCAAACTTGGGTGTGAACTACTCTCAAGGAACCTAACAACATTATAAAACAATATAGATACAGACCCACCAACTTATCTGTGAACTGAGTGGTAGCGACACCGTCGCTTTAGTGTTGCAAATTAATAAAAGATACTCATGATTGGGTATGTCAGATAAGAAACTAGGTAAACATATAAACATAATTTTATTATTTTAAACAATACCTAACATTGTTTTATAATAATAAAATGCTAATATAAGCACTAAATAGTGTTCAAAAATAGGAAAATTAATGTAGGTAGATACATACATTAGCTTTTTCTCTGGCATTCAATTGATATAATGTAGGTACCCCACTTACAAACTAAATGTTTAGCAAAGTAGGCAAATGAAATTTAATAACTTGCAAATAAACGTTATATTAAAAATAAAACTAATTCTGCATTTTGCATAAGTACCTATTTAGATGGATTCAGCAGTTACAAGCTTGATACAAAAAACCCAAAGTTTAGTACTAGCTTCTCTATTTAAACAAAACTCAAATATCTAGACACTCAAGATGTGTCCTGTAGGACATGACCTAGTTAATAGATAGAATAAAACAAAAGTTTCATCATCATCATCAACTCATATACGTCCCCACTGCAGGGGCACGGGCCTCCCTTAACGATGTGAGGGGTAAAAAAAAATCAAAAGATTGCTTAACAATAATTCATTAGAATCCCGGTTTACAATAATTATGATCTTTTGATGAACTTGCACGCCCAACTTCATCCTGGCTGTGAGGCCATACGCCGCTTATATCCATGTCATCATTATCACTGTCACTTTCAGTTTCCGAATCACTTATCACTTCTATAATTAACGGTTTATCCAAATACACATCATGCTTCAAATATTCTGCTTGTAACTTGCGAACATGATTGCAATGCTGAGCCCACTCACTAACCGTTATACTTTCAAAAGCTTCTTGAACTAGGCGGGGAATCTTAGAATTTTAGTGGTCAATATTTACATCAGCAACTTTTCTTTTCATCGAGCTCTATATTAATTCGATGGAATTGAGATCACAATGATAGGGAGGTAAGTACAAGCATTTGTGTCCATTTTCTTCTAATATTTTTTCAATTTCATACACAGGTTCAGGCTTATTTCTCTTAATTATTTCTAACAGCTGAGGTTTCGTCAACTCCTCTCCGTAGTCAATTTTATTTTGTGTCAACCATAATTGCATATCTTTCTTTAAAGAATTAGTATTTGGTATTTTATTTACACAAATACGGTGATAAGGGGCATTATCCATTACTATTATTGATGGCTCCTGTAAATTAGGCACAAGTTTTTCAATAACCCACTTTTTAAAGTTAGTACTATTCATGTCGTCATGATAGTCACCACTTTTTGTGTTAGACTTAAAAACTAGAAGAGCATTTTGGACAAATCCGGTATCCCCTCCCGCATGAACAATAATATATCTTTGCCCTTTTGATACAGGCTCTAACACTCCATCTACACCCTCTCCTTGCCAGCATTTACCTGATGTATGCGACGAATGTAAATAGGTTTCATCTAAATAAATTAGCGGCCGAGGCTTTGGAGATTTATAATTTTTTTCTACAGCATGCAAGTATTTTGCTCTCCAAGCTGATACTTCATTGCGCTCCATGAGCATTTTACGATTAGACTGCGACTTTTTAAAACGAAAACCCATTTTGTGGAGCAGCTTTCGTAGACTTTCTCTTTGTCCCGTGTAATTTATTTCTGTTTTTAAGACCTCTAGGAGCTTCTTAACAGTCGGTAACTTGTTTTTATTAGAGTAAAATTGATGTACTTTCCTCCGGATAACTGCCATGTCAAAATCATCAACATGAATAAACCCACTTTGACGTTTCCTCTCCTTGCCTGGGGTTCGAATTTTTGTACCAGCTTCTTCTGCGGCATGCCCTTCTTTAACTATTTTTTAAATTAGCCCTTGACTCACACCTGAAATATAGACAAAATTAATTAAGTATTTACATACTGTAGTTAAAATATTAAATGCAATTATAAGTAACTATTTTTTATGCGGCTAGCGTACAAATCGTGTCACGTAAGAAGAACGCTGGAAGGCAGTGGAGTGGAGAAAATTTACGCTAAGCCAAACGTACCTATGCGGGAGAGCCCCTCAGGTTATTCCAGCGTTCTTTTTACGTGACGAGTACTATAGGTAGTTGAATCACTCAGCTTTATATTTTTTAAGTTACAGTTACGTTAAAAAGTAATCAATGAAAAAAATATCGGGTAATTTACAAAAAGAAAGTAGACAACACTAACCTGTAGCTGCCGAAATTCGTTTGTATACTTGATTAAATGGAATAATCGGAGCCTCCACCCGAGCTTCTTCTTCAAAAAAGGCTTTGACCTTAATAATGATGCTTCGCGCATCACTTTTAATCGCTTTCGGTATATTAAACGCTGAAAATGTAAAAATATCGCAACAGAAAATACAGAGCACCCGAATGTATACCTTTTTTGTCCTATGATGAGTTCCCTGACAGTTCTTGTCTGACAATTATAGTGATGTGACCTAACGAAATTTAATCGATTGTTTACAATAACGAATCAGTTGGCAAAGAAAATGGAATCGGATTACCGATTTTAGATTTATAGATGATAAATGTGGAAGTTTGTATGTGTGTGTGGATGTTTGTTACTCTTTCACGCAAGAACTAGTCTACTAGTCCAAGATCCTAAGGCCGCCAGACGTCATGTATTTTCTGACGAACGAAATGTGGACAATTGAGTACTATTAGTATGTACTAAGAACGCATGCCTACCTGCTAGCTTGCTTAGACGGCCAATTATCAGGTATCAGGTAATCAAGGTACATAAAATTATTACTTACCTCACGTAAATTCTCAAAGCTGATTTTTACGTATTTTGTAGGCAATATCTTTAAAATCAAGTTGCCAATACTCCCAGACACATTCCGTCGGCCGTATTGTTTAACAGACGCTTTCCGGATATATTTATTCCAGTCCTCTGTTATAGTTTTTTGAGTTTTTTCTATTACTTTTTTCCAATTTTCTGCCGTTACATGCGATTACAAGATGGCCGCTCCGATTTTGTCGATTAGTGTGTCGTCGAGTAGTGTCAATCTCTATTGGCAGAAGTTCCGTTTAACGCATTACACATTTTTAAGTTCTATACTTTTTTATTTTATTTACTTAATTTATTAACAGTTAATTATAACCACAATAATTTACTTATTTATTTACGAAAGACAATATTTTTTTTATCATTTCATTTTTATTTTTTTTGCCAGTTTATTTTTTAGTAATCTAAAGTAGTATGCGTGCCACGGAAAAAAATGAACTGTCAGGGAACTCATCATAGGACAAAAAAGGTATAGTAGACACTGACAATCGAATGACATTTCAACATGGCAGCCGTAGTTCCCATTTTCTCCATTTCACAGATAAGTTGGTAAGACAGAGACAGTACATGCGCGATTGCGATGATTGATGTCGATTTTGACTGGCCTAAACTGGGAAACAGTCAGATTTATTTGAATTATTGCGAATTTAAATGTCATAGATTTTTTATAATGTCAGTCGATCCAAGGAGTATCGTGTGGCCCAGGGTTTTGGAGGTCTGACATGCAGTCGCTCCATGTAAAACACATAGTAGAGGATACGATTAAGAACGAACTTCACCGGTCTGTTTATTGGATGAAACGTATTTTATGATTAATCTAGTATATTAAATACTATAACGCAGGTGGGTTGCCTAAGAAATTCCTGGCCAAACTATTATTTCTCCCGACAACGATCCCCAAATCCCGACTATTTGAATTTATTTCCAGATATTTTAAAATTCTGATTTGGCAACCCTACTGGCAACCCACAGTTATGCTACAAAATAAGGCTCTATAGGCTTCATACTTTCAGTTAGTCCGTTAGTAATAAATGTCATTGGGCGTTTTTGACCCACCTTATGAAAGTTCGCGTACACGGATCAAATCATTTTTAAATTAAAGAATTCAATCCCACTTTTCAAAATATGTAATTTTTTTTAAATATCTCATGGGAGAAAAAAAGTTATTTAACATTTAAAACATGCTACTAAATGTTAATAAAACAGAAGTTTTTACTTTTTAACCGACTTTGAAAAGGAGGGGGTTTATGTTCGGCTGAATGTATGTTTTTTTTTTTATGTACATGTTCACCTATATCTCGGTCAATTGTGGACCGATTTTGAAAATTATATTTTTGATTGAAAGATTGTGCTTTCAAATTGGTTCCATAGAAATAGTGTTATGATCTAATCATGAACTTCGAAGATATGGAACAGAACTCCTCATAGGATCACAGCAAAACTGTCGTAACAGGTAAAATTGCTTTATTAAAAGTATTTAAGTTTAGCTGAGGGGTACTTTTTAGTGGTGGGTACGATAACTAAAAAGTGCAAAATAAAAAAAACGTTTTACGAAAAAAAAAAACAACCGACTTCAATGTAAAAAATACTGAAAAGTACAAAATAACTATAATTTCGGAAGTCAGTGTTAAATAACGAAGAGACAAAACTATTACAGAAACATCTACTTCCGAAATTAATGTTATTTTGTACTTTTCAGTGTTTTTTTTTTACATTGAAGTCGGTTGTTGCTTTAACTAAATGTTAATAAAACAGAAATTTTTACTTTTACCATCATCGCACATTTGGCAGCTAGATAAAAACAGTACCGAAGTGTGTATGCGGTTAAGTGACTCTCTGGGCATCGAGCTAAATAGGCCGGTTAAGTAGAACAGACCTCTTTAGGTCATCTTCAAGATGCCCTTAAAAAAAAAAGATAAACATAAATGTGCATTTTTGTATATTTTAGTAGATCCCTCACGAATTGGAAGAAATGGAATTGAACAGTATTACTGCTGGTGTATACACGGCCGCCGCACTGCTGGAAGCTGTGCGCATATTGTAAGCGAAGTTTACTTTTTATCATGGGCCAGGAATCAAGATGTAATAGACGCACCTGCAGCCTTTTTAGATGAGATATAAATAAGTTTTTATAATCATCATCATCATCGTGAAGATTTTGATCAAGCAGAATAAAAATATTATTTAAGTAGAACTAGATTTTATTTTTAGAAATAAATAATAATACATAAATATTCTTTGTTGTAAACCACAAACAAAAAAAAACAGGATAAACATTATTAAATATAGTGTACAATGGGCGGTCTTATCGCACAGGGCAATTTCTTACAGACAACCTAAAACATCCCTTAAATAGTTTAAAACAACTGCTTTTGATAAAACTAGCACATTCGACTTTCTTTCCCGTAGGAATTTCCCCATGGGAAAATGCCACTTAGCGATGACTAGCCTTCGACTGGTAAAAATATTTTTGAAATCGGTTCAGTAGTTTTGAGTTAATTCATTAAAAAAGGCTTTTATCAAAAATCCTCAATTTTCCCATGGCCCACAAGAATGCGACCCATACCACTGGGTTGCAGATACATTTATCTATATACCTTGCCCTATTTCGTTTGTGTAAGCCGTGGGTCAAATGTCCGAACAAAATGCCCAATGACCTTTATTCGTTAAACACACCGGTGCATTTTTCCAAAAAAAGCAATTTTTAATTAATAATAGTTTGGTCAGAAATTTCTTAAGCAACCCACTCGCGTTATATTATTTAATATACTAGATTTGTCATAAAATACGTTTCATCCATTATTAAATAGACCGGTAAAGGTCGTTCTTAATCGGATCTTAGACTAACAGGCATTGGGCCGCATCCGGTTAGACAGGAAGCCGACCCCAAGCTAGAAGGGAAAAAGACTAGGGAGATGTTAAATTTTTTTAACGTCTTTCTTTACTTTGCTTTTTTTATTGATCTATTAAATCACAGAAAAATGCTATTTAACACTAATCGCTAATTGATTTTATTTTTAGATGTACCTAATAGTGAATTTTTGAGTTACTGACATCGATGACCCATATAAAGAACATGGGTCATCGATGGTTACTGACGAGGTATTATCAGCAAGTACCTTAACACTTGTAGCCAGCTATATCTAGTGTTTGTAGAAGACTCTCCTTAATACGACACGGGTTGATTTTTAGATTTATTTTTTAATCCTTGTTGTCGGATTAAAAAATAAATCTAAAAATCAACCCGTGTTAATTTCCACTACCTAAACTTACAGATTTAAAAAAGAATTTGTACTTTAGCTACAAGTTCAATGAATTAAAGTACCTGATCTTATTGATCTGTCCCAAAAAATCCAAATTGTATACTTACTGTAATGTATATGTAGTTATGTACCTATTAAATAATACAAGTATTTAATTCAGTAAAGTGTCATGAAAACCAAGTTGCCGACTGTGACGGACACTTTTTTCTACAGAATAGATTACGGTAGAGTTACACCCTCGCAAATACCTACAAGAAACTACGAGACCTTGACAATCAATCTCCGTCCAAAACTTTATAGTTTACTTTGAAATAATAAAAGGTAAATGGCAAAGGAGGAGCAATCAAAGTATAGGGAGGATTTTATTATTCTTTTTAATTCTTGTCTGCTGAAACTATGATTGATACAAACCACATCTGTTTACAGAAAAAATAGAATAATTATCCAATTGATTGCATTATTATTTACGAGTGGAATCAGTGGTGATTCCATGGAGTGAGTGTATGACTGCCGTGTAACATATCGATACCAGAAATATTAATTAACGTAAGGGATATATTTATATTTTAGTAAAAAAAACTCTTACGTCAATCGTCTGAGGTACATTTTTAAATTTTAGTTGAATGTCCCTTACGCCTTTTCTTATTACCGGTATCGATATTTCATTATTATTTCATTTATATTGAATGTGAAAGCCTATCTTTTACATTTTCAACTGGATTTTGACCGTGTTAAGTTTCCATTTCTTTACTTTATAAAGAAACAAATAAATGCTTAACATTTTAATACAGTTAACAAAAATAAACATAATAACAGAGTATTTATTTACTTATATGAAAGACTTCAGCATTCGAAGACTATGTGGGTAGGTATGTTCACAAAGGTGAAAAAAAAAACAAAACTGAGCCATGTTTTTAGAATTTATCTGATTTCTGATTTCTTTCAATAAAATATCAACATTGAATTTGATCTAAAAAGAATTAGAGCTATTTTTTTTTTTTAATTACATAAAATGTTCATAGCAAAAAGTTATTTATCGCTGACAACTTCAAAATCTGTGGCGGGTTTATTGAGAAACTTAAGTAATAATAATTATATACATAAACACTAAAGGAGTAGGTATATTTAAACATTCATCAATTTATTACTTAGATTATTATTAGCAATTGGACTAAAAATAAATATCTATAACAACACATCGTCATATCAACTAATACTATGATAAATTAATATCACTATGATGCTTATTTCTTACTGCTACCTCATCTATCACAGTTTAAATGGTTAGAACCATTCTACATCACTACTGTACTAATTATTCTATATCATAGTATCAAAATACATAAAAAATATAATATTGTAGAGATTAACTTAAAAGCTCTACAATAGCTATTTAACCTTTTTTTTTTTCCGAACTATAAAGCTGGCTTTAGTGGAAACATCAAGGATTTTTTCCTTATAAATAGATAGGTGTTTATTTATATTATAGATTTTTTTTTTATTATTAATTAGGTACAATTAGGTTAGGTTAGGTACTTTGCCCCTGGGGTATAACCTCGGCTCAAGCTTATTAACGGGGCACTGTGTTTACTTTATGTGTAGGCTGTTAAGTCAAAAGCACTGACATGATGTTTTAACAACAACATTGTAGGTACACTTTGGTTCGCAATAAACGTTTTGACTTTGACTTTGGTTAACGAGCTTGGGAGAAAGTTACGTCAGGGCTAAAATATCCCGTCTTTACGGTGCAGGGCAAAAAAACAAATATAGATATATCATTTTTTGCAGGACTGCATCAAGTGTTACGCATAACAACCAGAACTCCAGAGAGAATAGGTACAAAGTCCGATTTCAAAAGTACTGGTTTAATACAATTGCGGTCGGTGTGTTTTACCATGCCAAGAAGATTTTTTTAACTAAATACTACTACTAATAAGTAATCTTTTACTTGAAAAACTTGCTATTTATTTTTATTAACCCGGGAGAAATTACAACGACTGCTTTCAAAGGCAATAACTTGATACACGTATGGTCAGTTTTAGTGGTTATGTCTTGGCGTGGTAAAACAAACCAACGATTCATAAATCTAGAAAATTATTAAATTTATCGGGCAAATAGTACCTATTCGTAAAATTGTGAAATAGATCGATAGGAAAACGTTATCATGTTATTTTTACTAGCTTCCATCGAATGGCGATGAATCTGCTCTGGCAATAGCAATACACATCAAAGTCCATTGCGAAGCATTTTTCTACAGGCACAACGATGGCTTTCAATGTTTTGTAACAGTATATTATTATACTCTCTCTTTATTGCAAATGAAATAGGGATTTAAATAACATAATTAAAAAAATAATTTTCGATGGAATCTTGAAAATTAGTACCTATTAGAATAAGATTGTTACATCTTTGTCTAAACTTAGAATTAATCACAAGTGGCACTGAAACTTAGGTACACCTTGACCCAATTTATCTCTTTTGATCAAGAACGTCTGTTGATTGCAGCATTAAAACCTTAAAATAGGTGAAAAGTTTTTTTTTTCTCAATAATCCGTTTCTTGGTTCTATATCCAAACATGATAGATAAGTCTGTCAATTACAAATGGTTTTATTGTTCAAAATACTAACAGCCGGTTTTTTCATCTAAAGTAACAGCCAAAGTAACGTCATAAAGTAAAAGTAACGGTCAAATTCGTTTCTTCACAATTTTAACTGTTGGTTTAACTGTTACTTTTGCCTTTAACTTTTACTACTCATTAGGGGGCTCTCTGTTAAAGCTAAAGTCACTGTCATTTTGACAAAGTTGTAGGTTATTTAGGTTTCACTAATATGTTATCACGAACTTCGTCCAGTGAAAGTTCAAGTTCATCAGACGATGGGCACGCCACAATCATGGCGGTAAGTCCCCTCTTTGAGGCGTGGCTGGAAAGACCTCACGGCGTCCTTACCTTCCCAATGACGCAGGTACCGGACATGGTTCGTTCGGGAGTTTCCTGCACTCGATTCATGCGGAAGTGACGCCCGGGTGTCGCCACTGTGCGGAACGCCCGGAGGACACGGTGGAGCACACAGTCGAGGTGTGCCCTGCTTGGGCGGAGCATCGCCGTGCCCTCGTGGGGGCGATCGGCGGCGGAGACCTCTCGCGCCGGGCCTTGGTTGAGGCCATGGTCCGGAGCGAGGAGGAGTGGCAGGCGGTCGCCGACTTCTGCGAAGCAGTAATGCTCGCAAAGGAGGAGGCCGAACGCATCAGGCAACGGCGTTATCGCCGCCGCCGTCGCCGGGATTCTGATCCCGATTTCCGGCCAACGTAGACGCGGGCTTGCGGACAGTGAGCAATGGGTAGCTCACTGTCCGGCCGTCCGGTAACTGTCCGGACCAAGCCCAAGTCGTCGACGGCGCGCACTGTTCCCGCGCGTCTCAAGGAGTTGTCAGCAACAGCAGTGACCCAGCCGGGTCGAAGCCTACTGGGGCCAGGGTTATCCGAAAGGGCGCTCGAGCCCCGGTATGAAGGCTAGAAGGAACGGGGTGGGTCTTTTAGTCAGTAAGAGTCTGACACTATCTCCCGCTCCGCCCAAGAGCGGGGGATTTCAATGCACGATTTTTTCCCACCATAAAAAAAAGTTCATCAGACGAGGAACTTATCGTTAGTTATTTAACGCGTAGACGTAAAAAGTTTAATGTTCGCAAAGGTCATTTCGTATGGGACGACGCTGATTTTCTGTTCCGATACAGAATTTCAAAGGAAACAGTTACATACCTCAGCCTGTTGTTACAAGATAAACTGACGCCAACCACTAAGTTTATTTTCAGTTTGTATTTAATACGACTACGATGTACAGTGCGGCCGTTCTATCTTGGTGAGTGTGAAGTTAGGCTCTGCGAACTTTAGCGCTTGTGTACCTATACCTATACCTACTCGTATAAAAATAACGGTTTCAAAAAAATAAATGCCAATAACAGTTGTTAATATCAATAACAACAACTAATAGCATTTATTTTATTACTTATGTTATTATTTATCAATTCAATTCTAAAAACATTCGTTCGTTGGCGTTCGTATAGACAGAATCAAATGACATTCGACTTTTTGACACTACTTGACAGTGAATATTGCGATGTTGTCATGCGTAAAAATAGCTCCCCACGTTTTTTTAGGGTAATTAAGCCGTTTGTGTTATGGTATCTCTATTGACTTTTAGTTTAGCTGTTACTTGGATGAAGAAACACATTTGCTATAATATCAGTAATAGTCAAGTAAAAGTTAATACTTTTACTGATAGTTTTAGTTGTTGATGAAGAAACTGGCTATAAAAATATTTTGATTTCTTTTTATTGAGCTGTTAAGAACAATAAAGGCCGGTCTACACTGCCCTTACATAATATCTATTAATACTGCAATATGGAAAGTCTGCCTAATAAGTCAACCGACTTGGGAATTTTGTATAATATTTAATCATTTAAAAATTACTTATGTTCGGTACTTTTTATAAGGTTCTTCTGTTAGTAAACAATGATCTTTATCTCTTAATCAACCTCGATTATTGAACCCGTGGTGTCTACATCAGATTTCATTAAATCCTAATAATTACCCAAGTCGTTTAACTTATTAGACAAACTCTACGAGTATTGTGTTGTGATTCCTGACCCGACCACGACATGGAACGGAGATTTTACTATGGCACAAAATGGTTATTTTAATTGTGTTTTATTGTGCCACTTATCCCAAGAATTTGTGCCTTTTACTTTTTGAGTAATAGGAGTACGATTGTGGTCGGGCTGGGGATCACGGTTCCTGACCCGACCACAACCAGATCTAATAAAATATCAATAGTGGGAAGTTACTGATTATGCCAAAAATATGTGCCAAATTGTGCCTGTGGCACACGAAATTCTTTTACTATTCATATCACAGAATATAATCTTGATTCGGATAAAATTGAATAATCAAGAAGTACAGTGTGTCAATCACACGCTATGCAGTTTTACTACGACTTTGCAAGCAGTTTTAGTCTGTGAAATTATGCTATATTTAAAGCACTTTATTATTTTATTTTACTGGATGTGTTCACGACTTTGCACGCGTACATATTATATATGTAATTTATAAAAAAAAGACGGGTTGCACTCCGGGAGTGCCGGCAGAAGTGAAAACTTGATTATTAACGTTGAGCATGTTTGATATTTTGGAATGGTTAGGGAATAATTTTGCACCAATTGCTTTATCAGTATAAAAGTACTATCATTTATGTGGTAGAATACAATATTCATTTATTGCGCTATCGTACACAAACATGACAATTTATATTACATTAAAAATTTAACACTTTAAAACTATTACAATTATTTTACATTAAAAAGTTTATCTCTCCGAAAAACTACTGAGGTGTCAAGGGACACCCGGATGGAACGAAGTTCCGTTCTGGCTTGCTTTCTATAAGAGAGAGAAAGAGAGAAAGACAGAGAAACATGCGCACGCCGCACGGCTTACAATAGCTTACTATAGAAAAAGTGTCGTTACAACTTTTCGTGAGATTTTTTTCCGTCTAGCCAATACAATATAACTAAAAAATACTATCCTATTTTATGTACATTTTGACAGCACTATTTCAACATCTTCGAAACCATGAAAACGACACTCATGACGAAAAAGTTGATAATTTCTGACATCCGCCATCTTAGATTTACATTTTGACAGCACTATCGGCTTCAACAACCTCGAAAACCATGAAAAAGACACCCATATCGAAAAAGTTGATAATTTATTGCAGCCACCATCTTAGATTTAAATTTTGACAGTACTATCGGTTTCAACACCCTCGAAAACCACGAAAACGACACCCATGAGGAAAAAGTTGATAATTTCTTGCAGCCGCCATCTTGGATTTACATTTTGACAATACTATCGGTTTCAACAGCCTTGAAAACCATGAAAACGACACCCATGACGGAAAATTTGATAATTTCTTGCAGCCACCATCTTGGATTTATATTTTGACAGTACCATCGGTTTCAACACCCTCGAAAACCACGAAAACGACACCCATGGCGAAAAAGTTGATAATTTCTTGCAGCCGCCATCTTTGATTTACATTTTGACAGTACCATCGGTTTCCACGCCCTCGAAAACCATGAAAACGACACCCATGACGGAAAATTTGATAATTTCTTGCAGCCACCATCTTGGATTTATATTTTGACAGTACTATCGGTTTCAACACCCTCGAAAACCATGAAAACGACACCCATGACGGAAAAATTAATAATTTCTTGCAGCCGCCATCTTGGATTTACATTTTGACAGTATTATCGGTTTCAACACCCTCGAAAACCACGAAAACGACACCCATGACGAAAAATTTGATAATTTCTTACAGCCGCCATCTTGGATTTATATTTTGACAGTACCATCGGTTTCAACGCCCTCGAAAACCATGAAAACGACACCCATGACGAAAAAGTTGATAATTTCTAGCAGCCGCCATCTTGGATTTATATTTTGACAGTACCATCGGTTTCAACACCCTCGAAAACCATGAAAACGACACCCATGACGAAAAAGTTGATAATTTCTTGCAGCCGCCATCTTGGATTTACATTCTGACAGTACCATCGGTTTCAACACCCTCGAAAACCATGAAAAAGACACCCATGACGAAAAAGTTGATAATTTCTTGCAGCCGCCATCTTGGATTTATATTTTGACAGTACCATCGGTTTCAACACCCTCGAAAACCATGAAAACGACACCCATGATGAAAAAGTTGATAATTTCTTGCAGCCGCCATCTTGGATTTACATTTTGACAGTACCATCGGTTTCCACGCCCTCGAAAACCATGAAAACGACACCCATGACGGAAAATTTGATAATTTCTTGCAGCCGCCATCTTGGATTTACATTTTGACAGTACTGTCGGTTTCAACACCCTCGAAAACCATGAAAACGACACCTATGACGAAAAATTTGATAATTTCTTGCAGCCGCCATCTTGGATTTATATTTTGACAGTACCATCGGTTTCAACACCCTCGAAAACCATGAAAACGACACCCATGACGAAAAAGTTGATAATTTCTTGCAGCCGCCATCTTGGATTTATATTTTGATAGTACCATCGGTTTCAACACCCTCGAAAACCATGAAAACGACACCCATGATGAAAAAGTTGATAATTTCTTGCAGCCGCCATCTTGGATTTATATTTTGACAGTACCATCGGTTTCAACACCCTCGAAAACCATGAAAACGACACCCATGACGGAAAATTTGATAATTTCTTGCAGCCGCCATCTTGGATTTATATTTTGACAGTACCATCGGTTTCAACACCCTCGAAAACCATGAAAACGACACCCATGATGAAAAAGTTGATAATTTCTTGCAGCCGCCATCTTGGATTTACATTTTGACAGTACCATCGGTTTCCACGCCCTCGAAAACCATGAAAACGACACCCATGACGGAAAATTTGATAATTTCTTGCAGCCGCCATCTTGGATTTACATTTTGACAGTACTATCGGTTTCAACACCCTCGAAAACCATGAAAACGACACCCATGACGAAAAATTTGATAATTTCTTGCAGCCGCCATCTTGGATTTATATTTTGACAGTACCATCGGTTTCAACACCCTCGAAAACCATGAAAACGACACCCATGACGAAAAAGTTGATAATTTCTTGCAGCCGCCATCTTGGATTTATATTTTGACAGTAAAAGTGTCGGTACAATTTTTCGTGAGAATTTTTTCCGTCTAGCCCCCTTTCACAACGCGCGATAAGGGATAGCTGTCTACTCTCCATCCGTCTTACGCTTTTTCGATCAGGTCACGTGTCCTGACGCGAGTTTAAGATTTTATACCCATTACAGAAAAAGTGCTCAACGCCGCTAAAGAAGTTTTCACTTCAAAAATACAACCACTATATTTTGTAGCATTATATTAGTGTGTTAAGCTTGAATAAAAAAACGGTCAAATGCGAGTCGGGTTCGTATCTTGAGGGTTCCGTAACCCATACGAGCGATTTCCATAGAAATTGACCAAATAAGCGACATAGGTAGTCATATCTATTAATTGCGTCGAGTTAGAAATTAATTATTTTTTGCCGCATGGACCGCATATTTCATTGTTAATTTCAACTTGATATGTCGACGCGTAATTATCGATTATAATATTTTCTAGATCTATGATTCACTATTTAACGAAAATGCACTTATCATATGTACAACTATTGTTATTTACGTAA
Source organism: Mythimna ferrago (assembly GCA_910589285.2). Lineage (NCBI taxonomy): Eukaryota > Metazoa > Arthropoda > Insecta > Lepidoptera > Noctuidae > Mythimna > Mythimna ferrago. The sequence continues at coordinate 9,725,509 of OU342675.1, read as the reverse complement.
CGAGGTAAGACATTTTTTGCTTTTAGTTTTAAAGCTGCAATGTGGGTAGTTGGAATAAATTTTTCGTAAGTGCCTTATTTGAGTACTTATATCAGTGACGACTTAATGCGTTGTGTGTGCCATAGGCACAATTTGACACATATTTTTGGCATAATCAGTAACTTCCTACTATTTATATTTTATTAGATCTGGTTGTGGTCGGGTCAGGAACCGTGATCCCCAGCCCGACCACAATCGTACTCCTATTACTCAAAAAGTACAAGGCACAAATTCCTGGGATAAGTGGCACAATAAAACACAATTAAAATAACCATTTTGTGCCATAGTAAAATCTCCGTTCCATGTCGTGGTCGGGTCAGGAATCACAACACCGAGTATTGTAAGAACAACCATTTTTTAAAAGAGTAACCATGGAGTTTCTTGCCGGTACTTCTCCATAAGAAACGACCAATTTGGAATCGTGGAACCGTGCACTACCTTCTGGCGTTTTCAATGTGAAATAAAAACGTTTGAATTTTGAATTTTTTTTTAATTTTTGACGAGTTAACTAAATGAGTTTTTCAGGAAAAGTAAGTTAGAGCTAGCGCAAGATAAGTTGGTGCGTGGCCAAAATTGGAAACTAATTGTTTGACGTTTATGTCATGTGTCAAGAGAATGTTGTGTTCTGTGATTTTTATCGTTTCTAAAGTACATAGTCGTCATTATTATACCAAAAGTGATTAAAAGTGCTAGCAGGGATATTATCTTAAAAGTCAAATGTGTTTGTGAAGAGAAATGAGAAAATATTGGGCTTATGGTACCATTTTCCAAAATTAGACCTATTTGTCAAACAATTTTTCGGGTGACCATCACAATAAAATTTCCCTAAATATGCGTACCCGAGCGCTACCTAGCAAGTCAACAAAGTTTTTTGAAAATGGACTGCTGCTATGTGCTTAAATCTTTATCAAGTGACATCATGACGATATCAATTCTGCAAACTTCATCCATGAAAAAATAAATATCCATTAAATGATTTACAAAGTTTTCAAGACTTTTTTTAAATTAAATTACGTATATAAATGAAAATAACCTATAATCAATTTGTTTAGGGTTTAAGTACTACCTGAAATTCTTGACATGTTTCTGGACCTAAAAATGCTTTTTTTTAGATAAATTACAAAAAATAATGATAGCTACATTGTTTACCAGTCTATATTTTTAGAAAACCTGAATGTATTATATATATAATATAATATATGTTATGAAACATATTTCCCATTTTTAAAAACATATTTCTTTTACAAGATATATCAAAATTGTTTACTTTCTTTTTAATAGGTGGGTACTATAAATGTAGTATAGCTAATAAATTCTTTAAATTACGCTGTGCTACGAAAGAACGCTTTTAATCAAATTAAGGAAAATAGATTGGTTAGGCTGGCAACATTAAGCACGCCCCCAGCTACGCGCCAAGTTATCTTGCTCGCACTCTACTTATATGTTTTGCGTCTAGTGGCTGTAAGGTTTTTGTTCTTGACCAAACAAAACAAAGTGAGCTCACTTTTATACAAAAATCCTTAAACCTACAATACTGTTTGCATGTTGACATTTTCTGCTTTCTCCTTTTTGCCTTGTCCACGGAAGTGTTCCTCGATCTCTGCGAGAGACTTACCTTTGGTCTCGGGAACCATAAACAATACGAAGAAGAAGGCGATGGCACAGAAGCACGAGTACAGCCAAAATGTTCCCGCTGATGTTAGCACGGACTGCGGAGGGGAATCATTGAATTAAAATCTAATCTTATATATAAAATTCTCGTGTCACAATGTTCGTTCCCGTACTCCTCCGAAACGGCTTGACCGATTCTCATGAAATTTTGTGAGCATATTGAGTAGGTCTGAGAATCTGCCAACATCTATTTTTCATACCCCTTAGTGATAAGGGTTGTCCACCCGTAACATTTTTAGAAATTACTTAAAAATTATTTATATGGCAAAACAACGTTTGCCGGGTCAGCTAGAATATCTATATAAAATTCTCGTGTCATAGCGTTTGCTGCCAAACTCTTCCGAAACAGTTTGATCAATTTTTATATTTTTTTTTTGTATGTTAAATAGGTATGTGAATAGTTTGTAGGCTATTTTTTAGCCTCATATCACTCCCACTTTATTTCTTAATTTTTTTTTAAACTTACTTTGCCGATATAATAATAGGTAAGTAATATTATAAGCATTATACACAGTAGTTTGACAACTCATGTACAAAGGCGAGCATAACTCAACAATGTTTTTTCTCCCACCAAATCCTTGAGTGATAGTATTTCTTTTAAGTTTGTAAATGGTACACACACTCAGATAATGTGTAATCAAAATCGATTACGACGGCAACAAATTGGTATAAATTACAATTTAGGCGAAAAATTGGGGCAAACGCGAAATAAATCAAAAGGACACTGTCAGTTTTCTTTGTTATGGACCAAACAGTTTTATTTTGCCGACAGAAAACAGTTTGCACGCCACCATTGTAATGCCACCATTACAGACTTTGCATTATTTCTAAAATACCATTGTATATATGTTTGTATGTTCATATTATGATCCCACAAATAGCATTGGCACAATATAAATGTATTTACAAAATTACATTTCCAATTAATTGCTGGTTGAAGTTACGCGTAGTTAATATCAAACATTATACCGTATGCATATAATAGGTGAAATATTCATATTGTTGCCAAATTATATCTATACATTATTGTGTCAGCAATTATAGTACAAATTATTATTATAAACAGATTCTGTTTTCGGTAAGTAATTATATTTGGGCTGATAACAAATGCAGTTGGCATACTAATTAGTCTTATTATTATGTATTTTCAGAACAATTGGCATTATGAATTACTAACAGATGACCTGTCCGCACGTTAGCTTTTCGTAAGGATGAAACAGTCATAAAAAAATAAACCAGATAATAACGCGAAAATAATAGTGTGAACGTTAATCACAGATATGCGACCGTCTTTGTGATTAATACTATAGGTTAGCGTTGCCCTTTTCTTTCGAGTGTTATTTTTATGCCCATCACCTTTAACAAACTTGCGCTTCCTCATTCCATTTTTGGCGACTCTGATCGACGACCCACTGACCGACATCTGAGTTCGTCTCGACATATCTTTTGCTGTCTGCCACGACCCCGTCTCATTGTATCATGGCACCAGCTACATACAACTTTGGTACATAGAAACGTCCCACCTAATTCCAATTAGTTATTGGCTTCGCTCGCTTGTCAAGTATTTAATTATCCCAGGGGAACTAACTACCGAGATGAACAAAATTTATGTGACAAAATTCATCAAAACCTGTTTAGCGCTTTAGACAAGAAAAGTAACGGACAAATACACTTTCGCATTTATGATATTAGTATGGATGACTATGGATACTTACATCAAGGAAATGATAGGACTTGATGACAGAGAACATGGAGAACAAGTTGACGGCGCTGGCCATGGCGGACAGCTGCGAGCGGTAGTGCGCCGGGAACAGCTCGCCCAGCAGCAAGAAGGGCAGCCCGCCGAAACCGAGCGAGAAGCCCAGCATGAACACTACCAGACTCGCGATGGGGAGGTACCTGTAGGGTTTAATAGATAAGTTAAAAATAAAATAATACTTTAAACTGACTTAGTCACGGCAGCCAATGTCAGGAGAGATAAGCTATCAACATAGGAGCAGTCAAAGAGTGTGCGCAGACTATCTACATACTATGAACGATCAGACTATGAGAGTGAAGGCATTCTTAAAGCACGATAGGATGATAATCCACCAAAACCGAAGAGACATCAGGACCAAAAACTTACACTTAGTCAACTTATAAACTAAATATAGAAAGAAAAGAAGAAAAAGCTATGAAATGGATTAGTAAACGGTTTAAGCGAGTAAAACTAAAATGGCGATGGTGAGAGTATTGCTGACTGTCTTGCATTGTACATAACAGGACCAGTGATCGGCAGGTGTTTTTTTTTTTTTTTTTTACTATCACACAACGCCGTCTAGTCCCAAGCTAAGCCGAGCTTGTGTTATGGGTACTAGACAACTGATAAACATACTTAAATACTATAGATAAATGACACCCAGACACAGAACAAATGATCATGCTCATCACATAAACATTTGTCCTGGGTGGGGATCGAACCCACGACCTCCGGCATAGCAGTCAGGGCCACTAACCACTAGACCAACAGGCCAGTATTAAAGTAAGATTGATACAACAAGAAACCAAGAAGCATTATATGATTCAGAAGTATAATGATTTCAGATGGTCTTGTCATGAATACAACGTTCAGATTATAATAAGAAACAGTAAGGATGATGCGAAAGAGAAAGAGGAGCAATAAAATATGGAATAAGAATGAATAAAAACGATGAGACAGGCTTCACGTAAAAACTCTTCTTAATTAGTCAAATTAGCGCATAGCGGGATTTTTATAGGCTACATCATAATAGCGAGTATTATTACTTACCACTTAAGATTAACGATAGATAGCATAGAGGAAGTCAATAAGGTCAATGGTCTCTTATCAGAGAGACAATAACATTGAAAGGAACAGATCAAAAGGAACATTATGATTTCAGCAATCGAACATTAAACTACAAAAGTTTCAAGACCTTGCGAGGCCGTCTTTTGAAATTTTAATGTTTTAAAAGTGCTGATTCTCAACCGAAATTGACCAATCATATTTAATAATGAAAATTCTGCGTTATTCTTGATTGGATTCAAATTACACTCGTTAACGCTGACAAGACTTTGTTCCAATAAGCAAAACCTTACCCAATCATGGCCTCCCTAAATCAATATTTTGTATAATTAAGATAAGTACTTGTTTGAATTTATGGATAACGTAAATATCATCATATCTCTGATATTATTTATGTTTCGAATTGATTAGGTAGGTGATTTTATGGTATTTTACAAAGTTTTATGTTACAAAGAAATTCCTTAACATAATACCGACATTGTCACGTGTTGCTTCCAGTTATAGTGTTAGCACACGCTCGAATCAGGTACAGACGGACCACGGGTTTGGTTTGCTAAATATCAAACCGTACCGTACGGTACTAAATCTTGGCCTATAAAATCGATTCATCAATTAAATCTCAGATCGTCATCCGTAAACTTAATATCGTACACAAAGCAACGGTCCGGTCCGGTCGTCTATTCCGAGAATGGATTTGGTGCGGCGAGTTAGGCCCTTCGTACCAAATTCGAACATGTGTTATCACTATTATGGATGACGAAATAACAAGTGTGAGAACCGTAATTAATTGATAAACGTGTCCAGCCACCTGACTTGACAATTCAATAGGCACATATTCAATTTTCGATGTTTTTAGAAATTCTGAGTGAGTTAAAAACTCCTGGTTGGAAAAAGATTAATTGGTTTATGAAGAAATGAAGATCATATTAATAATAATAATAATTCTTTATTCGACATAATTTATAATTTGTATTATAGGATTCTTAGGGAATCCTACGCTAGAAATATAAGTGCATTTAGGAAATGTAGCCTGGAAGCTATCATCCGACTCTAAATATAGTGCTTGAGTATAGTTGGTAGTTAGTTTAGATATTTTTGGTACTGTGACTGTTCCAATAAGACCCTAGGCTGATAAAATTTTCATTTTTCCTGAATTTCCCTACATGAAGGTATGAATGTCGGCTCCCCCCCTTAGGGGGAGAGGGCGAGCGCCGCCATTCGCTCACCCTTGTAGCTTTCAACCAGAGACATGGACAAGCTCCCACCGACAGTAATGGATTTCCAAGGAATATGTCACCTTCTCCCGACTTAGAAAGCTAGGGGATTAGGTGGGGAATTGAGAAAAACAAAGTTAAAATCAAATAGGGTTGGAAATCCAAGGGATAAGGAAGGATAATCTACTTTTCTTTTTAGTTATGAATATTATGAGACTGAGAGGGCTGCAAAAGGGTATATAACACGTGACGCTTGTATTTGCAAGTTAAATTATTTTAGAAATTACTTTTAATCCGTTTAGCTCGTGCGTGTCCTGACCAATCCTACGGCAAAGGGTTGTGAGGCCTCTGCTATTGGATAAGACACACTTCTTCTACAATTGACTCCTTATAACGGCCTACTCACTCTTCACTGAGACAATACAAAACTTAAACAAGCGTGACGCATCGTCAGTCGGTCGCAGAACTGTTTACAGTCGCCTTGCTAGACGCCGAAGTGGTTTATCGACACTTCTCACTTCCTTACTCTACCCAAAGGTGAGGACATCATAACCTACGTGTCTCCGAGCTACGTCTAGCTTGCGGAGTTTCCAGAGATGAGTCCAAATTACGTGTCTCGCTAAATATTATTTTTTTTGTATCAGTAAGAGGCCCGAAGACCGGTGTGTGTTTTAACGAGATACGTTCCCTAGCGTTCCATAGAACGACTATCAATGCAGTTTGGGGTACTTGGTGAAGCCTACCCCCGCTCCCTGGAAGTGTGCATATAACAAGAGCAACGCAAATCACTCTACTGTCAGTCAGTTCTTAGGGGGAGGTAGCCATCGCTAGCGTTTGGTGGTTTGTGATCTTAGTATATCTTTAACTGGCCTCAGCGAGTAACGAATATATTCGGTTCAACCTTCAATTGGCAGCGCTTAAGTCATGATTGCGCCAGTATGGCGGAAGTGTCAAGTCCACTCGATGGAAAGTCTATGTCAACTCACTCCAAAGGAAGGCCTTCTCCGAGTCCCTAACACCAACCGCAAGCTCAGGTTACCTTGTCATAGGATGGAATAAGGAAGGATAAAACACACAACACTCACCCATTCAGTCTTCAACACAGCCGCTGAGATTCACTCGCGTACTTACACACCACTCACTAGATCACAATCAACGCCCATCTATTCGTACTCTGACTCACACGCACAGACCTGTACTATAAAGATTTGAGAAGCCTAAACTGGACTCAGTCCACCTATATCTAATACTGTATTACAATACTGGCACTCCTAAGAATTAGAGTCTGAGTCAGATGGCTTAGCTGAACGTGTCCTTTCTCGGGCCCTGAAGCCAAGTGTCTCCGACGTGTGTTCCCTACTCGGCCCTGACGCTAAGTCCCTGGACGTCTGTCCCCTACCAGGGTCTCACGCGAAGTCCCCTATCCTGCCGAGTCGCTCGTGCCTTCCCTTGCCTTACGGCTCACTATCGCTTGTCAATTACTTATTATGGCTTTGTTTTTGTATAGTTTCTAAGAAGGTTTGGGTCGTCTTTGTCCGACGACGCGCCCGGCGTGCACATGTTCCATCTTTAGAAATTGCATCCATTTCTTTACTATTGTGCTAAAATATTTCCCTTTTTTGTAATTGTTCCTTTCACATTAAAAGGACAATTTATGAGGGTCTAAGTGGCCCATGTCGCCAGACGTGGTGTTCAAAGATAAATATAATATTTTGTTATTAATTTGGAATTAGTGACAGACAGTCACAGTACATTAAGCGGATTTTAAGGCAATCATTTGTCTAAATTCAATAAACTAAAATTTCTGATTTTATTGACTTAATAATTATAATACAAATCATATTGACAAATACATTCTTCTATACACTAAAAATAAAACGAACTAAAAATGTTGATTTTAGCGCTATCTAGCGAGAAAATGGCCCGGTTTGGGCTCGTAACTTTCACTTTACACAAAACAAGCATAGCAGATCAAAGCATAATCAACCTTATAATGTTCCCTCTACTGGAACTCGGGCCTTGTCTCTAGGATAGGGAATGGGCCACCACGCGGGCCTAGTGCGAGTTGACAGATGTCACAACGTCTTCGAAGTTTTGGCTCCTATAGACGCCATAGACGTGCAAATGATAGCTGAAAAGATTTACCGCTTATTTTAATCATCTTGATCTACTAGCAGAGTGCTGACTCATTATCTGAGCAGTTGGTACCACAGTCCACGATGGATATGTTACTTACCCAAGCCACGGCGACTCCTAATGAAAATAGAAGGCAGCTCCCATGCCCTAGACGCACACACAAACACACACACTCGCACAGTCTCATGACAAATATAAATAAAGTAATAATAATTTGTGTGGTTATAATTAACCACACAAATTGGCCGATGTATTCGGTGATAAGCCAGGTCTACTAACTCTGACTCTATTACTGAGTCAGTCGTTGAGCAGTTGTACAATACCGTCCATGATAGATATGTTACTTACCCAAGCCACGGTGGCTCCTTCAAGTGAAAATAGAAGGTAGCTCCCATGATTGCCATAGACGCGCACATAATAGCCGAAGAGATTTGCCGCTTTATTTTTAATCAGCTCGATCTACTAGCAGAGTGCTGACTCAGTAGCTAAGCAGTTGTACAACACCATCCATGATAGATATGTTACTTACCCAAGCCACGGTGACTCCTTCAAGTGAAAATAGAAGGCAGCTCCCATGGATGCCATAGACGCGCACATAACGACTGCAGATATTAACAGCAATGGTCTACGACCAACTCGGTCCACCAATAATGTGCTGACACCGTTGCTGAGTAGTTGCACGACACCAACTATGATGGTAGCTGTCATGGCGTCTAATGTGCTTCCTGAAATAGATGAAGAGTTATAGGGTCACAGTTTGTTTTTTTGTGGAAATTATTTACCTAGAAGATATGCCTGTAGTCATCATTAAATCAAGAACGTTTAATTAGGTAGTAAAAGTAGGGAAAACTGCTGCTGTACTTTTACACTTTATTTATTTTTGGCATCACTCAATCTAGTTCCACGGTTTCAGTATTTAGGTAGGCGCTTTACTTTGTGTGAAAAACATCGTAAGGAAACAGGCATATTCAAGAACCAAAAATCCGAAAATATGTGGCATTCACTAATTGGCACCTCATCATCATCATCATTATTTCAGCCGATAGACGTCCACTGTTGGACATAGGCCTCCCCCAAGTGTAACTACAATGAACGATTCTGTGCGTACTGCATCCATCGGATCGTCATCCTTCCAACGCTGCGTTTTCCGTTACGCAGTCGCCACTCCAGAACCTTTCGGCTTGTGCGTGGTGAATTACGGCCTATTTCCTTTCCTAAGGAGGAGGCCTGAGTCTCAGCAGTGGAAACATTTTATGGTTAGTTATTATGCTTTTACAGTAGACTTTGGATTATTTTTTCTTGAATACTGCTCTTTTTACCAGTATCTCACACATTAGAAGTACTTACTTTCAAAATTCCTATTCAAAATGCTAGATAACGATATTTTAAATAAGCCTTAAGTTAGAAATAAGTTAACAATAAAATTCTAATTCACTAAAGCAATGTTAAGTAGTAGTAAGACTGCCAAAAATAATCTGCATAAACTCACCAGCATTTCTAAAGATTTCAACAGTAAAAAATATGACAGCGTCAATGCCGCTGAACTGCTGGAACAAAAGCAGCGCGAACCCAATGGTCATGGGCTTGATAACCACGGAAGAGAACATCACCTTGCGGGTGAATAGACTCGGTGGACCAGCCGGGGCTTGGGCTTTCCTGTGGACAAATATTGTAGTTGTAAAGGCTAAAGTATCGGCGTATTTTTATTTTCTCGGCGTATTCAAAATAAACACTGATGAACATAATATCGTAAGAAGAAGTCTCATAGAATAGAATAGAATAGAACATAAGAGAATAGAATAGAGTAGAGTAGAGTAGAATAGAATAGAATAGATTAGAATAGAATGGAATAGAATAGAATAGAATAGAATAAACTTTATTGTACACCAAAATACAGCAGGACCTCTATAATCCGAACCCCTTCTAATCCGAACGTCCCACTCCCGCCCGCGTTTAATTCTTAATTTTTTATTATACCAAAAACTTAACATTAGTATGTAAAAATATTTAGTACAATAAAAAAATAAGCGTGTGATTTGATAATTAAATTAATTCAATGTAAATAAAAAATATAACAAACATTAAAAAGATATTGAATAGATCTATACTAATTTATTTATTTATTTAATGTTCATGCAACACAAAGTACATAGGTGGACTTAATGCCTTAGGCATTCTCTACCAGTCAACCTAGGGTGGTGAAGAGACAATATGGTAGGCGCACAAAAAGAAAATTTTGGTATTAAAACAAGATTAAAAAGTATACATAATTATAGATAAAATACACATACATATATATTTAATATAATATATATATACTACATACATATATTTATATAAAGTAAGGACAGAAGTTTTGAGACGATTCTGCTATTGGTGTAGAAAATGATTCCGCAACCTCCGCTTAAATGCATACCGACTTTCGGCCGTCCTGATATCGAGAGGAAGCGCATTCCACAGAAGGATGGACTGTATATAGATGGAAGAATGAACAAAATCAGAAGTATGAGAAGGACAGAGCAGAAGGAGATTGTTTGAAGAACGCAGATTCCTTGCGTGTGAAGAACAAAGAAATTGAAAGTGAGTTATGAGATAGGATGGGGGGCGTGGGAGAGTTGAGCAGAGAGAAAAGTGTAGTCAGTGCGCGCACATTTCTTCTCTGGCGAATTGGCATCCATTTAAGCTCAGATCTGTAAGTCGAAATATGGTCATATTTTCTAAGGTTAAATATGAACCGGATGCAGTTGTTGAGGAGCCTGTCTAGTTTATCGAGCAACACCGCGTTCAGGTCAAAGTAGCACACGTCACCATAGTCGATTATAGGGAAAATTAAAGTTTGCACAAGCATAGTCTTCGTCTTCGCAGGCAAAAAGTTCCTCAGACGATACAGATACCGCAAAGTCCCGTTGACTCTTTGGCAGACACTAGAAACCTGACTTTGCCAGCCAAGCGTCGAGTCAAGATGCAAACCGAGATCCTTTACACTAGGACTGATGGGGATGATGGCACCATTAAAAATAATTGGAGGAAGGGAGTTAACCACCACTTTACCCATCATGCGCGAGCTTCCGATAATGATAGCCTGACACTTCGTGGGGTTTACGGACACCCCAAATCTATCAGACCAATCCTTGATAGCTTCCAGATCCCGATTTACATCATCTATAGCGTCTGACAAACCTTCTACCCGCGCAGCTGCATATAACTGAAGATCATCGGCATAAAGATGATACGAACACCGAAGACAAAGAATTATAAAATTTATGAAGATGGAGAATAGTAAGGGAGAAAGAATACCGCCTTGTGGAACACCAGAATCCAGATCACGCCAACTCGAGGAATTCTCGTCAACGCGAACCGACTGCTGACGTCCCCGAAGATAGGAAGAGAACCATTCCAACGCCTCAGACGAAACCATAAGATGGGAAAGGATAGATAGGAGGATATCGTGACTGACAGCATTAAAGGCATTTGAGAAATCTATTAGAACCAAAATAGTTACCTTGGTATCCTCCATGGCTTCTCTAATGTCACCAGTCACTTTAAGGAGAGCAGAGGTAGTACTATGACCAGGCCTGAATCCGGATTGAAAAGAGTTAACAAGGTTGTTACGGTAAACAAATCCTGAAAACTGCTTATGGACGCAGGCCTCAAGTACTTTAGACAAGAAAGGAAGAATAGAAATTGGACGAAAATGATTAGGTAGGGAGGGATTAGAGATTTTAGGAAGTGGACGTACGTAAGCCATACGCCACAGGGATGGGAATTGTCCGGAATCAAGGGAATAATTAATAATGTGGGTAATCGGAGGAAGAAGAAATTCGAGGATCAAAATAATCATATAACGACTGATGTCGTCATGGCCCACAGCCTTGGACTTTATGGATACTATAATCTTTTTGATTTCGTCCATGGTGGCCGGGGAAAAATGAAACGGTTCTAATATAGGACTTGGTAAGCTAGCAATGAAATCAACCGTCTGAGACAGCATTTGCGAATCCAAATGACAGGTGGTTGTGAAGTGACGGTTGATATCATCTAGTGCGATAGTCTTAGGAAAATCCACATGACGTGGTCTGCCGATACCGAGAGTTCCGAGGAATTTCCAGATATCAGCAGAAGAAGAAGAAGATATGTTTTCGAGAATATGGCGACGTTTAGCGTTGTGTATCACCTGATTACACCGATTTCTTGCAGTCCTGAAAAGGTCTCTATTTTCCACACTGCGATCCTTTTTAAATTTACGAAAAGCACGATCCCTGCGCTTCATCGCGATGCGAATTTCTGTCGTCATCCAAGGGGCGGGTGGACGCTTAAGCTTCACCCTCTTGACAGGTGCGTGTCTATCATAGAGTGCAAGGACCGTCTGATTAAAAATATGCAGCTTATCGTCAACAGATGTTGCCATTGCAAGGACTTCCCAATCAAGTTGAGACGCATCCTGGCGAAGTTTCTCAACATCCATGCGAGCAAAACAAGGCATGCGCAAGACTTTAGGGGGAAGTTTGGGTGGTTTTAGGATGTATGAGAGGAAAATTAGGTCATGATGGGAGAAACCAGGTGCTGGGAACTGACCGTGTGAGGAAGCAAGGGAGGGAGTGGAAGTCAGAATTAAGTCAAGCCACGTGTCTTCACCTGAGATATTGAAATGAGTAGGTTGCAGTGGAAGAACATGGAGACTAGCGGACTCGATGATATGTAGGACTAATAAATCTGTAGAAGTTTTAAGTTGTACGCACATCTATATATATATAACTCTGCCGTTACTGAGTGACTGACAGACAACGCACAGCCGAAACTACTGGCAGTAGAGAGCTGAAATTTGGCATGTGTGTTTGTTGGGAGGAGTAGGCTACCACTAAGAGAGGATTTACGGAAATTCCCCCCCAAGGGGGAGAAAAGGGGGAAAAATTGTTTTTTTTTTATTTCTTAACGAATTCACTTGAAACTTTGTATGTAGGTTCCACCAGTGAAGCAAGAGAGCACTAAGAGAGGATTTTTGGAAATATCCCCCCTAGGGGGAGGAAAGGGGGGTAAATTGAAAATTTTTATTTCTTAATGGATTCACTTGAAACTTTGTATGTAGGTTCAACCAGTGAAGTAAGTGAGCACTAAGAGAGGATTTTTGGAAATTCTTCCCTAGCCCCCTAGGGAGGAATTTCCAAAAATCCTCTCAGAAAAATTAATTTACCCCCCGTAAATTGAAAATTCAAACTAAACTTAATTAAAACTACCACTACTCCATGTTGTTACGGTCTACTAATGTTACATATGTTGTTGTATTGTGTAGTTAATTTAATTAAGTCTAAATCTGTATGTGAGACAATTTTATTTTTTAAATGTTTGTTTACACACGTAATCGATAGACCATAGAAAAGGCGATAACTAAGCGAAAACCCCCAAATTCTGCCGGAAGTCATTATTCCACGCGGACGAAGTCGCGGGCAAAAGCTAGTCTTTTATAAAGTAAGTTATACTCAAGAAACCTTTAATGTATCCTACTGACCAACTCTATAACGATTTCCCGATCCTCAGTGCCTAAAAGATTTTTATTTTGAATGCAGTCTTTCAAACACACAGACAATTGAAATCCAGACCAGACTACGCGTAGTATAATATCAAAGCGTACTTTTAGGATACCCACTCCCAAAGGAAACTCACTTATGACAAGACGCTCCTCAAACTATTTATATCCACGCATATATAACGAAGCTGTGAAATTGTGTGTAACTTGATATATAACTTAGGCTTTGTTTCATCGCAATCGGTTTACTAAAGCGAAAGTTACTACATTCATTGATTGTTAGTCAGCTAGTTATAAATAACACTTTTACATATCATTTTTTTCGTCAATTTAAATTAGATTTGGCCGATTTTTCCTAGATCCTGAAAGAAATATCAAAACCAACAAAGAGGTCAAAGGTTTTATTAAATTCTACACAGTAAACATGTAATGTTGTAGGTCGCGGGTTCAAACCCTGCTAGGCGCATTACTTTGTGTAATTTATTTCATTACCACTGCTCTCAAAACGGTGAAGGAAAACATCGTGAGGAAACCGGCATGTCCTAGAACCAAAAATTCGAAGACATGACATTCACCAACCCGCATTGGGCCCGCGTGGTGGATCACTGCCCATTTCCACTCCTAGAGAGGAGGCCTGAGTCCTAGCAGTGGGAACATAAAAAAAGGCTGATGATGATGATGAAACATGTAATGGTCAAATTATATTAGAACCACGCTCATTAAGTATATGAGGTGCTATTTTAAGAAAAGAACCGCATCGATTTGAGTGGAGGTGTCTATTCAATGCAAACATTTTTCAGTATTTGGCACTAGCACAACAAAAACGCATTGACAGGACACAGCAACATATTATATTCAAACTAAACATACAAATAATACTGAATGTATGTACCACATCAGCAGATGTATTGAGAAACAAGATTAATGCTGCAGCGATCTCAAATTAATTATTATGATAAGGGTAAAAGTAAGGATGATGCAAATACAATTTGTATGTGGAATTAGAATTTGTAGTCTGCAATAAACCTAGTACTGTTAAAGACTCAGATACATTAGGGTACAAAATGTACCCCAACATGACACGCAACGCAGTCAAATTGTTCACTAACATGTTCCGCGCCACGTGAATGCATTATACACCCCTACTTTTTAATTAGTACACAAAAAAATGGGGCTCTATCTGTACCCGTCACTGATCATAATTTTGTAGTCAAAAGTAGAAAAAACCGAAATCCTAAAATTTACCACGAAAACGTAAATTCATCACAGAATCAATCATACATAACAATTGCTAGTAGAAAATACTGCGGGTAGTATTTTTCCTTAATAATTGTCACTTATTCATTCATTGATTAATCAATAGCCTGCACAATATTTCCATAAATTGAGTGACATTTTGGGACATAAACCAACGCTAATAACTTTGCTGTTTATGAATATTATTTATTGAGATTTTACTTATAAAATAACAAGGGCTTTTCTAATAAGCCCTTTAAGTATGTGTACTATTTAAAAAATTGTGGTGTATAATTTTGTGGGGTAAGTTGTTGGACACTGGACAGCATTCCAGCGTCTCGTATATTGAGCGTTGCGCATCATGTTACGTAGACGACAACTTGTCCCCTAATGTAAAGACACATGATGTCAATATGACAGAACCATGTTGAACCAAAATATGTCAATCAGTATGGATTATCACCGTTTCGTATACACCTTGGTGATGAAATAATTTAGTTCAACTATTCATAATAATTTAGTTAAGATTCAGGTGAATCAATCTGGGAAAGGAACAATCAATCCTAGAGCTTTTTAAAACAACACTCATAGCTTTGGCGATACAACCTCAATAGCCATTATGTGGGTGTAATTTATCTATAATATGTATGTATTTAGAAATATATAAGTATGTTTATCAGTTGTCTAGTACCCATAACACAAGCTCTGCTTAGCTTGGGACTAGATGGCGTTGTGTGATAGTTGTGGAAATATTATTATTCTCTTTATTCAATTCTTTTTTACATATAAAATTACATTTTTAAATATTTTTTTAACAAAATTATACAAAAGAAAAAAAAACATTTAAAAATATAAAAATATAGTTATCCACCGGTGTCGGGAGCAGGGTCCAAGCTACCGGTGGTTAGGGCTCCAGAGACAGGAACCTCCTCACAATGCGAGCCGTATCGAGGAGTACTGCCTTCTGTATCAGGCCCTTGATCCACCCGTGCAACGATAGCTTCGACAGATGGTCGTCGAAGCTTTTGGCTATAAGGCCATTAGCGGTCACAACAATCGGCACAATGATAGCCGAGTCTACATTCCACATGTCGACAACCTCGTGTGCTAAGTCAAGATATTTTATTTGTTTTTCTTTCTCAGCTTTCACGAGATTCTCGTCATGCGGGATGGTGACATCGACTATCATTGCACGGCGCGCTAATCGGTCTATCACCACTATGTCCGGCTTATTGGCTACAATAGTCCGGTCAGTAATGATTGACCGATCCCAGTACAACGTGACATGGTCATTTTCAAGAACTGGGTCGGGCACATACCTGTAGTACGGTACCTCAGAGTCCACTAGGTTGTACTTCAAAGCAAGTTGCTGGTGAAGAATCCTGGCTACTTGGTTATGCCTGTGCAAATACTCGCCGTTAGCCAGACGAGAACAACCAGAGATAATATGTCTGATGGACTCACCCGGACGATGACATGCCCGACACACGTCAACCGTCCCGTCCTTCATAATATGTCTCCGGTAGTTGTTCGTCAAGATAACCTCGTCCATAATCGCACAGACAAAACCTTCAGTTTCTCCGAAGAGGTTGCTGAATCGTAACCAGGCCACGGACGCCGAAAAATCTACATCAGGCTCATGAAGAGCCCGAAAAAAGCGCCCGTGAAGCTCCTTGCCTTTCCATACTTCCTTGCGGTCATCAGTGGTAAGTACCACAGGTTTGCGCCAGTTCTCTTTAGCCATGGACAGCGGGGTGAGTCCCTTGTCCACTGCGACCACATCGCGGTGCATACCCACGTCGGTTTTGAGAAAATATTCTCTGAGGCTGCACACCTCGCGGTTGTGTAGAGTCTTTGCATTCAAAAAGCCTCGACCTCCACACTTCCGCGGGATGTACAGTCTTATCACCGAAGATCGTGGGTGATGCATCCGATTTGCGGTCAGCAATGTACGGACCCGCCTATCGAGAGCGTCTAACTCAGTCTGAGTCCATTTGAGTATGCCAAAAGAGTACATTAAAACCGGCATGACCCAACCGTTGAAGGCGCGCACCTTATTTCCGCCTGATAGAAGGCTGTTTAAAACTTTCTTCAGGCGGCCAAAGAAGCGCTCCTTCAACGTTTGCTTCATGTCAGCGACGTTAATGCCTAACGCTTCCGACATACCCAAATACTTATAAGTTTCGGTCGAGGAGAGGGATCTAAGGTGTATGGAATCCGAGAGTTGAATTCCCTCGGATTCCACTATCTCCCCTCGCCTTACATGCATGACTGCACATTTGTCCACACCAAATTCCATCCTGATGGCACTACTGAAAGTTTCAGTTACCTTCAGTAGTTCCATCAGTTGCGAATTGTTGTGGGCAAAAAGTTTCAGATCATCCATGTAAAGCAGGTGAGATAGGACCTGACCACCTCTTCTCAACTGATAGCCCAGACCTGAATCCTCCAGCAACGTGCTTAAAGGATTCAGGGCTAAGCAAAACCAAAGTGGACTCAAACTGTCGCCCTGAAATATTCCCCGTCTGATCCATATTGGTTCATCATTCCCCTGGATCGGTCGACATCCTGGATAGCGAAGGACTGTTTTCCATTGCCTCATACATGACTCAAGGAAGGTGCGTAGAGTTGCATCTATTTTATACAACTCCAACACCTTCATGAGCCATGTATGTGGAACAGAGTCATAGGCCTTCTTATAATCTATCCAACACGTCGACAGATCCTTGCGGGATCGACGAACCTGTTGGCTTATGGCCATGTCTATGAGGAGTAGCTCCTTAGTGCCGCGGGATCCGTTCCTACATCCATTCTGAGAGGCAAACATAATTGAGTTTTTGCAATGTGTAGAGTAATTTTCACTCTCAGGATGGACGTAAGAAGTTTATAGACCGTCGACAAACATGTAATCGGTCTATAATTCTTGGGATCCGCGGTACTACCCGTCTTATGGAGCAGGTGGGTGGTACCAGTTGTTAAAATCTGAGGCAATGACCCAGACTCTAAGGATGACTGGAATTGTGATGCCAAAATCGCGTGTGAGCTGCTATACCACTTAAGCCAGAAATTTTGCAGTCCGTCCGGTCCCGGAGACTTCCAATTTGGTAACGGACGTACTGCTCTGGCCACATCTAATGGGGTGATGAAAACTTTGTCCATTTCTGGTATAGCCTCGCACACGCGCTCAACATCACGCATCCAGCCACCTTCATTGTGACATACGGGCTCCGACCATATGCTGCGCCAGAATGTATTCGTGGCAACACTATCCGGACGAAACCCGTCAGTCACATTTTGTCTAGGTCGCTCCCAAGCTCTGTACACCCACCTCTCATCGCTCTGGAACATGCGATTCTGCGAGTACCGATCGACCCGTCGCTTATACCGCCGGATACGATTGGCCCATGCACAAACTTTCTGCTTCAGGAAGTCGATGCGTTCCGTGACACGTGACATATATTCTCGGGGGCTTATTTCAGTCCCCGAAAACGCTCGTCTCACGAAACGCATCACACGTGGACGTGTATTGCCCTCCCTGAAGCAGTATAGTTTGCCAATTAGTGCTCTGGCCTCATCAATACGCCTCTCGATCCTGCACTGCCAGGCTGGAGCGGCAGGCGTTGGTCGAGTAGCTACTCCATAACATGGGAACTTTACATTAGCAAGACGACATGCCGCAACAGCCCCACAGTACAGGATGGAGTGCGTATCAAGGAGGCTGTCGCTGCTCTCAAAATATAAATATTATTAGGCAGAAAAAAAAAAAAATTAATTCTCTATCGTTATTCTCTAGTTTTCTCTTTAATTATGCCTATCTAGTACCTTAATAAGCCTGCTTACTTTCTAATCATAGATGAATAAAAGTCCTACGTATATCTCGATGCTACGGGAAAACTTTCGAGACAGTTACCTTGAAACGCAAAAGACAACTGAAGGAAAACAGGTGGGTTTAGTCAGTAAAAATTCTTTCTTGCTCCACCTAGAGCGGGAGAAGCTATTTGCGACGTCAATAAAAAAATACATTTCTCGATAGATACTAAACTTACTCTTCTATACTAATTTAGAATTATTATAAAGAGGTTTTGTTTTATGTAATCGCCGAAAGTACTGGTCCGATTGGTAAATATTTTTCGCCAATAAAAAGCTGCTTTATTCCTAAATGACATGGGCTTTAATTCATGCACGCAGGCGAAGCCGCGGGCAAAAGCTAGTGTACAAATATTGTATATTGTTTGTGGAACGCGTTGCCATTAACTATTAGGCAAGCCCAGTCACTAGTTTCTTTTAAAAATCTACTTAAAAACCATTTCCTTTCTCTCTAACATTATCTTGTTTCTATGTAATTTAATTTCTTCCACCAACCTTAGTTTACTCTTTTAATCTTTCCTTTTTTTATGAAATTGTGTAACATATAATATGTATGTATATGTATACAAGGTGCAGTTTTAAAACTGCACAATATTTCAGGAGGTTGTAATAAAACTCATAAATAATCATATAAAAAAACGATACCTGGTCAATAATCAGTAATACTTGTTATTTAATTTTTTAATTACACTAAACTAAATCGATTGATCGATGGCCGCGGGGGCGTGGCTAGGGTGTGGCGTGCGGGATGATGATTGGATGATACATTATTTATGAAACTATCGTTGCGAGTTAGTGTGTGTGAAAACGCCCTTTATTGTTCCGTGTTTGAGTGTGTGAAAAAAAGCGCGGTTATAAAAAAAAAAATTACCTACTTATTTTATTATTGATTCGGGTCGAGAATCACTAACATAATTACCTCCTGAAATATTTTGCAGCTTCAAAACGACACCTTGTATATATATATATATAATTATATATTATGTTTTAAATAGAGTTTGATCAATTTGTTAGCAGTACACCACAGACTACCCTCTGTATTATTTTAAGTTCTTATCCATCCTAAGGTTGTCTGGAAGAGATCGCTCTCAGCGATAAGACCGCCGTTGTGCCCGTTAATTTAAGTTTTTGTTTAAGCTGTATTACTTTTTGGTGTACAATAAAGTTTATTCTATTCTATTCTATTCTATTCTATGGCCTACTACTATTTTTAAATATACTATTTTTTATTTTTTGTTATTATAATAATATTACGCTCGCGCTCGGGTGAGTCCCTCTCGCTAGCACATGAATAATTATTTTTATATTAATAATTAATTATTACCATATCCGTCAGTCCGTTGAAATCATGTTTATTTATTCCAAGCTGGTGCCAGTGGCTCCACCCGTGAGATAGTAGAAAATTACCATCAGGTGGGATCGCAGTCAAGTACTAGTCTACAAAAGTTAAAAATAAAAAATATCCCAAGAAAACATACTCCCGGAATAAGTTCTATATGCTTTCCAAGATATGGTCTACCCGTGTACCAAGTTTAATTGAAATCAGTCCCTCCGTTCCACTGTGTAGAGCGTTGTCCAGGAAAAGAGGTGACGCATATCTTGTAAAGGGGCTCCACATTAGCACTGTATTTGCGATGGTTCATGCCTCATTTGGCCAGATTGCTTCTTCAGCGACCAACCTGAGACCGCAATCAGTTCAAATTTAAATGTACTAGTTAACTCTTCTGGAACTCTGCCTATAGGCATAACATTATTTTGTCTACGTACATATATGTCGTAAATATCAGACACCATTTTTGCTATGGGGAGGAAACTTTCAAATGGCGCCTGGGAAAAAGACCAGGGAGTGGGGGTGTGGGTTTTTTACTTCACTAAATCTACCACATGAACCCTTTAATTTTGTAATCTCTAGAATAACCACCCTAGAAACTCCTATGCACAACGCACGGGGGTTAAAACAACACAAATCGTTAATTAACTAAATTATCACTGTAACTTGCTTCATTTTGACTAGTAGCAATTATAACTAAAGCCGAAATCTTTAGAAGACAAGAAAGGATTTCTCAGATATCGTTGTCTAAAAATCTGCAACTGCTAATAAACTAGAAGTATCTTCCGTGCTGCAATATTATCTATATCCATATTATCGATACCAGTAAGTGAAGCTTGTTAGAAACAAATTAGCTTTTCCACGTGCGAAGGATTTGCGTGTTAAACAGACATTGCACGCCAATATAATTATTTGGGAAGTTGTCGCATCATCCTATCGATAAGTATTGTATTTGACCTCAGAATATGTAACGTAACGTGTCCAGTAGCAATTACTTGATGTCGGTTGCTGCACTGTTGACCTCAAGCAAGGTGAAACTGCGACCAGTTGAGACATCGTTTTATGCGGTGTGTCTAGAGGTTTAAAATAAAGGTAATTGATCGTATACTGGCTTTTATTTAGAGTAAAGAGCCTATATCTAATCACTCAATTCTCATCAAATCTTCGAAACCATTACAAAACATTGATATGTATTGGTAAATACAATGATCAAATCACATGATAGTTTTGTCCAGTTTTTATAGTCAAAAAGCAAAACAGATTCTAACTATAGACATTATTAAAGAAGAGACATAGTCCAGTCAATAAAGCAATAAACTTAATGGTAGAAAACGCCATAATAGGATAAATTGTCCACTTAACGGCACCATGCAACATGATGAAGTAAAAAGGAAATCAATATGCTAAGTACACAATAGTAAGCTGTTAAGGAAATAAAACTTTTTGCTGACAGCAGGATAACCAAAACACGTTAAACACGATAGTTATACTGCATTTATTATTTAAATAAATATGCTCTTTATTGCACATCACAAGTAAAATTACAGTAGGAGCTTAAAATTAATAGGGTGTCACAATGGGCGGTCTCATCACTAAAAGTATTTTTTTCAAAGAAGATGGATTTGACAGAAAAGAAGAAAAAAATACGCAGGTAGTTCATGGAGTACTATTTACATAATAACATATGCAATACATAACTAACACATACTACTTTTCCCATGTTTTGTCTTTATTTCGTAGAGTAAAAGCGAGAAATTGACGTAGTTACTTTTAAACTCTTCCCGCTGAACTAATTACGGTACCGACGCGACGATGTAACAGTTTAGTAATCTGTAAGTTTACTTTGTTTACTTGAACACAAACTAAAAGCCACATTTGTTGATGCAAAAGTTTGAATGCAGCGATCAAATTTAGGACGATGTATGTAGAATATATTCTGAATATAACGGGCGGCGTATTAAAACGATTCATTTCCTCGCTGCGGCCTGTGGCCTGTAACAGGGCCCGGCACGAGAGACCCCCTCTAGAACACGGCAATGCTCCGCCCAAGAGGAGCATACCTCCACCATATGCTCCACCGTGTCCTCTGAGTGGTCTACACAATAGTGACAACCGGGCGTTTCTTCCGCACTAATCCGTGATAGTGATCCTCAAGTAAGTACATACATATATGTGTATTCAAAACACACTGAGCAATCCAAACCGCTCACATCGTCATGGACTACCATTTCGTTAGATCAAGCGCGTATGCCGTACGGGCTGCTCAATATGCACCTCATCCCAATAACGAGCCTGACCACATTATCATGGAGTACTGTATATTTGGATGATGTGGAAACGTTGCAATGTGGCCAGACTCTCAATTGTTTGGCACTGGTGCAGCAAGATTTCTTTTTTCATACTTCTCTACGTGCTGATATTTCTATATTTAATTTCTCTTTGAGCCTTTTTATCTTCCGCGTAGTTCATCCATTGTATGTTTGGTCTTTTTAACCTTATACTTTTATACTCACCATTTTCCTCACAACTATACACATGCATCCACGTCAATGCTCTTGCTATAACAACCAATTTCCTCACCAATTTTCGACAATGACACTTTCAGACGACTATCTCTATACAAAATCCTACTGGCTTACACTAGACATGTATAAAAAAAGAAGTTGGAATAAAATCTAGTACTCACTCTTGATTATCTTCCTTAACGGTGGCAGTAGCTCGAGCAGACAAGTGCAGCCACTTAATAGATTCTGAAGCGTCAAGACCCTTAGACTGCAACCATACGGGAGATTCTGGCAGAGGTAGGAGTACCACGAATAATGCCACTGGAAATAAAGAAATTATGGATGATACATTGGCAGATAGTTACAGAAATCGTTTCATAAACTAGGTACTCGTATAATGAATCTACAATATGAGATCAAACACTACGGTAAGAACTGCTCTACGGCTAAAATAAAAAACCTAAGATAAGTTTAAATCAACTAATGCAATAACAGTTCTTTCGATAGGGTGCAAACATAAAGAAACAAGTTACCGGTGCAGGCAAGTCTGTACGGGTCGGTACCGATCGGTGCAGGTAAAATTCTCCCGTGTGTTCTTATGCGCTCACTTATAAAGATACAGATTTTACTGTCGATATCGACTGCCTGGGCCGAGTCATACGGGTTTAAGCATTCGCCAGTGTAGTGATTTAAACATACAGATTTACCTGTTTCTTTATGTGGATTTAACGGTATCTATCTGTACTGACCCGTATGTATGCACCCAGAGATTGCATGAAAATATGCTAGAGCCTGCAATTTGCACTAATTATGGGCATCAATAAATGAACCAGATATTAAATCTTACTGTAAAAGCATTGAGGATCAAAATTATAGGTTTGTTTGTGCCATAGAAAGAAAACCAGGTTGAGATCTACCATCGCCTATGGGCAAAAAACTACAATACTATGGGCTACTACCATGAGGGTTTCTCCCTGCCTTTTTCCAAGAAGGGAAGTAAGTAAGTTAAGTTTTTACATTGTTATATATTATATTCAAGATACTCTAATCATAACACATATTATAGGTGTAATATTTACCACAAAACACAGCAGACAGAAAGGCGAGGTATCTCCAGTACAGCCAGTTCCCGGCCACGTACGAGATAAGGATCCCGAGAGACATGGATAGGGTCGGCAGAGAGCCCAGTCGACCGCGGATCTCAGGGTCACAGCATTCGCTCACCTTCAAATATACATGGGGATAATGTACCGCTTAAAGGAGTCTGCCTACAATACCGTAATGTGCCATGAACGTGGTAGGGATAAATAATAATATTCCACAACTTTCACACAACGCCAACAAGTCCTGAACTAAGCAAAGCTTGTGGTATGAGTACTAAACAGCTGATAAACATACCTACTTATATATTTCTAAATAAATACATATTATAGATAAATTACACCACATTTATCCTGGGTGGGAATCGGGGTTAGGGGTCATTCGGCCCACTATGGAACTGGGACTGCGGACCAGTTACCCCTTTTAAAAATTGATAGTGGTTAACTGGGCCCACATCTGTTTTGCTTTCAGTCAAGTGAAGGGTGGCTTAAAATGGTTTATATATTATTAAGTATACAATAGATTTTGTACAGGTACAAGCATTTACATTATAAATATTATACATTATTATTTTTACTACTATAACATACATTGCAAATTGCAAAAAATATAAGAAAATTTGATTTTCGCGGGCTTCCCTGGCGCTTTCGCCTTAAAAAAACATGTCTAATTAATCAATCAACCTATCTCGTCCTTCTCGAAGTTCCTTATCGCGCGTTGTGAAAGGGGGCTAGACGGAAAAAATTCTCACAAAAAGTTGTACCGACACTTTTACTGTCAAAATGTAAATCCAAGATGGCGGCTGCAAGAAATTATCAAATTTTTCGTCATGGGTGTCGTTTTCATGGTTTTCGAGGGTGTTGAAACCGATGGTACTGTCAAAATATAAATCCAAGATGGCGGCTGCAAATTATCAAATTTTCCGTCATGGGTGTCGTTTTCATGGTTTTCGAGGGTGTCGAAACCGATGGTACAGTCAAAATATAAATCAAAGATGGCGGCTGCAAGAAATTATCAAATTTTTCGTCATGGGTGTCGTTTTCATGGTTTTCGAGGTTGCTAAAGCCGATAGTGCTGTCAAAATGTAATTCTCTCAATTTTTTCTCGAAGTTCCTTATCGCGCGTTGTGAAAGGGGGCTAGACGGAAAAAATTCTCGTGAGAATTTTTTCCGTCTAGCCGTCTAGCAGCACTATCGGCTTCAGCAACCTCGAAAACCATGAAAACGACACCCATGACGAAAAATTTGATAATTTCTTGCAGCCGCCATCTTGGATTTATATTTTGACAGTACCATCGGTTTCGACACCCTCGAAAACCATGAAAACGACACCCATGACGGAAAATTTTATAATTTGCAGCCGCCATCTTGGATTTATATTTTGACAGTACTATCGGTTTCAACACCCTCGAAAACCATGAAAACGAACACCCATGACGAAAAATTTGATAATTTCTTGCAGCCGCCATCTTGGATTTATATTTTGACAGTACCATCGGTTTCGACACCCTCGAAAACCATGAAAACGACACCCATGACGGAAAATTTGATAATTTGCAGCCGCCATCTTGGATTTATATTTTGACAGTACCATCGGTTTCAACACCCTCGAAAACCATGAAAACGATACCCATGACGAAAAATTTGATAATTTCTTGCAGCCGCCATCTTGGATTTACATTTTGACAGTACTATCGGTTTCAACACCCTCGAAAACCATGAAAACGAACACCCATGACGAAAAATTTGATAATTTCTTGCAGCCGCCATCTTGGATTTATATTTTGACAGTACCATCGGTTTCGACACCCTCGAAAACCATGAAAACGACACCCATGACGAAAAATTTGATAATTTCTTGCAGCCGCCATCTTGGATTTATATTTTGACAGTACCATCGGTTTCGACACCCTCGAAAACCATGAAAACGACACCCATGACGGAAAATTTGATAATTTGCAGCCGCCATCTTGGATTTACATTTTGACAGTACTATCGGTTTCAACACCCTCGAAAACCATGAAAACGAACACCCATGACGAAAAATTTGATAATTTCTTGCAGCCGCCATCTTGGATTTATATTTTGACAGTACCATCGGTTTCGACACCCTCGAAAACCATGAAAACGACACCCATGACGGAAAATTTGATAATTTGCAGCCGCCATCTTGGATTTATATTTTGACAGTACCATCGGTTTCAACACCCTCGAAAACCATGAAAACGACACCCATGACGAAAAATTTGATAATTTCTTGCAGCCGCCATCTTGGATTTACATTTTGACAGTACTATCGGTTTCAACACCCTCGAAAACCATGAAAACGAACACCCATGACGAAAAATTTGATAATTTCTTGCAGCCGCCATCTTGGATTTATATTTTGACAGTACCATCGGTTTCGACACCCTCGAAAACCATGAAAACGACACCCATGACGGAAAATTTGATAATTTGCAGCCGCCATCTTGGATTTATATTTTGACAGTACCATCGGTTTCAACACCCTCGAAAACCATGAAAACGACACCCATGACGAAAAATTTGATAATTTCTTGCAGCCGCCATCTTGGATTTACATTTTGACAGTAAAAGTGTCGGTACAACTTTTTGTGAGAATTTTTTCCGTCTAGCCCCCTTTCACAACGCGCGATAAGGAACTTCGTTCCAAAAATCAGCTGTTGCTATAATATATATAATCAGATAGGTTGATTGATTAATTAGACATGTTTTTTTAAGGCGAAAGCGCCAGGGAAGCCCGCGAAAATCAAATTTTCTTATATTTTTTGCAATTTGCAATGTATGCTATAGTAATAAAAATAATAATGTATAATATTTATAATGTAAATGCTTGTACCTGTACAAAATCTATTGTATACTTAATAATATATAAACCATTTTAAGCCACCCTTCACTTGACTGAAAGCAAAACAGATGTGGGCCCAGTTAACCACTATCAATTTTTAAAAGGGGTAACTGGTCCGCAGTCCCAGTTCCATAGTGGGCCGAATGACCCCTAACCCGGGAATCGAACCCACTGTCTCCGGCATAGCAGCCAGGGCTACCGACAATCAGAATGTATCAATCAAGCAGAGAAAGAAACGCGGAACGTAGTACAATGTCCACTAAATCCTAGTGCCTCCCATTCACAAAGCGAATCGTAAAATTATATTCTGCAGGTAGGGTAGGCTCCGAACAGTGGACGTCTTTCGGATGAAATGATGATGAAAGGGTAGGATCCAGGCATGGTATTGATCGGTAACGGAAAGGCGCATATTTTTCAAAAAAGGAATATTTATTTTGCCTGACACGTTTCTAAGACGGTCTTGATTTGATACGGTATAGTAGGTAGACTTGTTTAAGTTAAAAATTGTTATTTAGTTATTAGGGAAAAGTAGGTTAAGTTAGAACTTTTGTAGGCCTAAGAAATATTACCTAAATATTTATTACGTGAACGGGGTGATACCGTTACCTATCTCTTAACACATTTTGTTCATTCTTACTTCTTTAGACAGCACATCCTTCTGTGGAATGCGCTTCCTCTCGATATCCTGGGCCCCAAGTCTGCTATTTTTATAAATTCGTCATTCCAACACGATCCCATTGTCATTTTGCTAAAAGTTTGTAATCTGCTAATTCATAATGATCGATCACTGATCGGTCAATGGTCTTATAATAAAATTGTGATATAATGATAATTTCGAGCATATTAAAACCAATAACTGCACAATAACGTTCTAATGGTAAAATACTGATCAAATAAACTGTCAAAGTTTTAGCAGATTACCGCAAACGTCAAATATTCATTTGTCAATATGTACGAGATTACCATTCTATGCCACTTCTTTCAATGGAGCGTCAGTGGTTGACCATTGGAAAGTCATAATGACGCCATTATATTAGTAGATTACCAAACTTGTCAAAATCGACAATTATGACATCAATGATAGACCATTCTGACACTATTGTAATAGCAGACTTGAGGCCCTGGGCCCCCTCTGTCGAGTAGTTGAGGCCTACCTGTCGGACAGGTATATTGTCTACCCCGGTCACCAGGGAGACTGGAAACGTCGGGAGATGTCGTGCGGTGTTCCGCAGGGGTCGGTACTAGGGCCACCCTTGTGGAACATCGGGTACGATTACGTGCTGCGGGGCGACCTCCCTGACGGGGTCAGCGTGGTCTGCTACGCAGACGACACGCTGGTTCTAGCGCAGGGAGAGTCGTACCGGGCGGCGGCCACTTTAGCGACACGCGGGGTTGCGATAGTCGTTGGTAGGATCCAGGAGTTGGGACTCGAGGTGGCGCTGCGCAAATCCGAGGCCATGTGTTTTCACGGTCGCGGCCGTCGGAACGCGCCACCGTCGGGTTCCCAACTAACGGTAGGAGGAGTTCGCATCGGCGTCGGGACATCGATGAGGTACCTGGGACTCATCCTCGACAGCCGATGGAATTTCGAGGAGCATTTCCGACGTCTGGCTCCCAAACTCAACCGGACTGGGGCCGCTCTCAAGCGGCTCCTGCCCAATCTTGGGGGTCCAGACGCCTCCTGCCGGAGGCTCTACGCGGGGATCGTTCGGTCCATGGCCCTCTACGGGGCGCCGGTGTGGGCGCCGTCGCTGCGAAAGCGACCGGCGGGCATTCTGAACGCCTGCCAGAGGGTCATGGCAATTCGGATGGTGCGGGGATACCGCACGATTTCCTGCGAAGCGGCGAGCCTTCTGGCTGGCCTACCACCGTGGGATCTGGAGGCAACAGTCCTTGCACACATGCACGACATGCGCGTGGAGATGCAACGCCGGGGTGAAAGTCCTCTGCCGCGACAGGTCACGGCATGGCGGACAGAGCTCCGGCGGGATCTCATGGTGGAATGGCGTCAGCGACTATCGCAACCCCGTCATGGGCACGCCACAATTATGGCGATAAGTCCCCTCTTTGAGGCGTGGCTGGAAAGACCTCACGGCGTCCTTACCTTCCGCATGACACAGGTCCTCACCGGAAATGGCAAGTTCGGGAGGTTCCTGTTCCGAATTAAAGCGGAAGTGACGCCCGGGTGTCGCCACTGTGCGGAACGCCCGGAGGACACGGTGGAGCACACAATCGCGGTGTGCCCTGCTTGGGCGGAGCATCGCCGTGCCCTCGTGGGGGAGATCGGCGGCGGAGACCTCTCGCGCCGGGCCTTGGTCGAGGCCATGGTCCGGAGCGAGGAGGAGTGGCAGGCGGTCGCCGACTTCTGCGAAGCAGTAATGCTCGCTAAGGAGGAGGCCGACCGCATCAGGCAACGGCGCTCTCGCCGCCGCCGCCGGGATTCCGATCCCGATTTCCAGCCACCGTAGGCGCGGGCTTGCGGACAGTGAGCAATGGGTAGCTCGCTGTCCGGCCGTCCGGTAACCGTCCGGACCAAGCCCAAGTCGTCGACGGCGCGCGCTGTTCCCGCGCGCCTCAAGGAGTTGTCAGCAACAGCAGGGGCCCAGCCGGGTCGAAGCCTACTGGGGCCAGGGTTATCCGAAAGGGCGCTCGAGCCCCGGTATGAAGGCTTGTAGGAACGGGATGGGTTTTTTAGTCAGTAAGAGTCTGACACTATCTCCCGCTCCGCCCAAGAGCGGGGGTTGTCATAAGATGATTTTTCCCATCGAAAAAAAAAAAAAAAAAAAAAAAAGGCCCTGGGCCCCAAGTCTGCTATTTTTATAAATTCGTCATTCCAACACGATCCCATTGTCATTTTGCTAAAAGTTTGTAATCGGCTAATTCTGATCGATCATTGATCGGTCAATGGTCTTGTAATAGAATTGTGGTAGAATGATAATTTCGAGCATATTAAAACCAATAACTGCACAATAACGTTCTAATGGTAAAACACTGATCAAATAAACTGTCAAAGTTTTAGCAGATTACCGCAAACGTTAAATATTCATTTGTCAATATGTACGAGATTACTATTCTATGCCACTTCTTTCAATGGAGTGTCAGTGGTTGACCATTGGAAAGTCATAATGGCGCCATTATATTAGTAGATTATCAAACTTGTCAAAATCGACAATTATGACATCAATGATAGACCATTCTGACACTATTGTAATAGCAGACTTGAGGCCCTGGACGGCCGAAAGTCGGTGTGCATTTAAGCGGAAGTTGCGGAATCATTTTCTACACCCATAGCAGAATCGTCTCAAAACTTCTGTCCTTACTTTATATAAATATATATATGTAGTATATATATTATATTAAATACATATGTATGTGTATTTTAACTACTATATGTTTTTTTTTTATAATGGATAGGCTCGCGTTTGTATGTGTATGTATGTAATGTATACTTTTTACTCTTGTTTTAATACCAAAATCTTCTTTTTATGCGCGTACCATATATTGTCCCTTCACCACCGTAGGTTGACTGGTAGAGAATGCATTAAGTCCGCCTTTGTAATTTGTGTTGCATGAAGATTAAATAAATAAATAAATATACCGTTCTTTTCTCACCTAGTTTCCTTTCTGTCTCCTCAGTTTAGCTACTGCTGTAATTTTTTATGGTGTATTTACAATTAAAAGTAAGTATATATCTGTCTGTTATAACATTTTAAACGATAAAAACATACATATATGTAAACATAACAATTCATTTAATCGCTTCACAAGTCAATTAATTGACAAGTGTTAAAAACACGTAATTGTCAATAAATACCTGTGTACACCGCTGTGTTTACACGACAGTAACTAAAAACGAATGTTCGAATATTTTTTATCATTAACTTCGGTTCTTTGCAGATGAGATTCGTTAATTATAAATCAATTCAACAACCCAAATGTGTTTAAAATAAAGGTAGGTAAGTACATCAGGTAACAAGATCAAAAGGATAAAAAATATGTTCGATGCATCACATGTTCCCACAAATGTGAAAATCTAGATGTTTGCTAAATCTATCACGGTTCAACGGATTTGCTTGATATTTGGCACATGGGTACAAATAATGACCTAGATTTGGTACGACAGGTAAGTGATACGTTCCGCCCCGATACTTTCCGACTACGCCACTGGCAATTCATTTTGCCACACAAATATTATAAAAACGAAAGTTTGTAGGTATGTACGTGTGTAGAAGACTATTTCTTCTTCACGCTCAACGAACTAAACCGCAGGCTTAGATAAATTACTCTTCTGTTAGCTTTCCCAGCAAACATTAAGTACAAAATGTATGGCAATTGACATTACCTGTGACATCACTTATCACGTGACATCTCCGCAGGTAATGTTATTGCCATACATTTTGTACTTGGCGTTAGGCGGAAACGCTTTTAGAAAAGTTATTCGTATAAGCTTGCCAATTTATCATCACCCACGAGAAAACCATATTCTAGAATAAGACAGGACACTTCCTATCCCTTGATTTTGTTCCCTTGGAATAATTTTCAACTTTTACGCAGGCGAAGCTGCTGACAGAAGCTAGCAAAATATTAAAACAAAATTAACATGTCTCTGACTACAAATTAAATCATTTAATAATATTATAACAGTAATTTAATAATAATGAATGAGACAAGAACAATGACCGCAATAATGCATATCTAATGCAGATATAACCGAGAAAATGCAAAATGTAAATGGCTACCTATGATCAAAACGAAGCTTTAGCCTATTATAACCATTCTGCGGTCAACTGAATACCCTTATGACAATGAACACTAGTTAAAGGCACGTGGACATAGAGAATACATACATTTATAATACGATTATTGTGACCAGACATTAGAGACGTATTATATTTGTGCAGATTATATCATGTGTGTTAAATGATATGATCCGATGAGTTTGATATGTTATTTCTTGTACGTAATGATTCAGTCTGTGTTACGGATGAATGCATTTGCGTCTTTCCTGATTAGAACATAAATTAAAGAAGGATGTAAATCCTCGGTCTAATTTCCAATAGCTGTGTGTGTTACTTCGTTGGATAGGTAATTTTGAGTTGAATAAAAGTTACTCTGTCACCAAGATCCAAATGTTAGTCCCTTCAAAGTTTGGGCACGCTATAATTATGGCGGTAAGTGACGTCTTCCCAGCCACTCCTCAAAGATTGGTCTTTGAAGAGTGGTGGTGAGAGAGCCTTCCGCATGACACAGATCCTCACCGAACATGGTAAGTTCGGAAAGTGTCTGCACCTGATTCGTATGGTAGAAACGCCCGGGTGTCACCATTGTGTAGCCCGGGCGAGTGTCAGAATTGTGTGGACTGCCCCGGTGTCACCATTGTGTGGACCGCCCCAGTGTCACCATTGTGTGGACCGCCATGTGGGTACGGTGAAGTATACGGTAGTGGTGTGCTCAGCTTGGGTAGAGCACTACCGTGTCCTCATGGGGATGATCGGCGGCAACGACCTCTTTCGCCGGGCCTTGGTACAGGCCAAGTCCGGAGCAAGGAGGAACGGCGCCGATGGTATTTCTTAAATATTCTCATAATCACGATTAGTATAACGATATCTAGAAACTGAATATTGTAACGCGCGATTTTGAAAATTCCCGAAACAACGCCGCGGCTGAGAACCCCGCGGCATCAGTTGGCAACATGGACGGACAACGTGAGCATGCGAGACCGAGACGCTTGCTGGCACGTTATAGAGATTAGTTTTATCGTCATTATTCTAAGTTTTAATTCATATTTACTGTCTCAAGAAGTGTTTTCTGCACCTAACAATGTGTAATAATAAAGTCAAGTCAATAATAAACGTAGTTTTCCTAAAATATTTATTTTTTTATGCAAAACCTTTTTGAATAGATTTGCATTGCAAATCGCAGTACCTGTCTATTAAAATATTGATAGCACAATAATAGGTAATATCCTTGTTATCTGGATTTATTTTATCGTGGCACCAAATAGATACACAGCCGAGACGTCCACTGTCGGAGATATGCCTCCCGAAGTATCGCCACAATCTCGTATTCATCAGATTCCCGCGACCCTCACCAGTGATCACCACCACCAAGTGATCGGTCCACCTTGTAAGAATCCTAGCAGCTCTGCCTCTAGCAGTTTTTTTTTTTTGGTGGGTAAAAATCATCCAATTGACATCCCCCGCCCTTGGGCGGAGTGGGAGATAGTGTCTTACTGACTAAAAAACCCAACCCGTTCCTTCTTGCCTTTCATACCGGGGCTGAACTACCTTTCGGAGCTAACCTTGGCCCCGATAACCTTCGACCCAGCTGGGCCCCTGTTGTTGCCGACAACTCCTTGAGGCGCGCGGGAACAGTGCGCGCCGCACAACGAGCTACCTATTGCTCGCCGTCCGCAAGCTCGCGCCTACAGTGGCCGAAAATCGGGATTGGAATCCTAGCGGCGGCTGCGGTGCGCTGTGAGCGCCATAGCCTGATGCGGTCAGCCTCCTCCTTTGCTAGCATTACTACTTCGCAGGAGGCGACCGCCTGCCACTCCTCCTCGCTCCGGACCATGGCCTGTACCAAAAGCCGGAGCAGTAAGCGGTCGTATTTCAGCCCCGTCGACCATCTGTTCTACATGCGTCCACTGCCACTTAGGCAGTGGACGCATGTAGAACAACACATTGTCACAGGACACAATGTGTAAGTTTAACGATTCTTTGGGCAATATCGGTAACCTTGGTTCTCTTGCGGATATCTTCATTCCTGTTGCGACCGAGGAATGTAAGGAAACTCCGAGCATAGCCCTTTTCATTGCCTTTTGGGCGACTTTAAGCCAGATGGCCTCATCAGAAAATGAGGTCCCTAGTAAGCGACCAAGTTTCAGAGCCATATGTCAACAGATACACATACATACTACGTTTTCTATGGTTTTGCTATGGCCTGTCCACAGATCAACTAAAACATGCAGTTATTTATGAGTGGGCCTGTCCCTCGGCACCGTACATTTTTTCATCATAAGAAGTGGCTCGTGGCACTCGTGATAACACTTCCTATCGGAGCAAGAATTATAGTAATATGAGCAGGACTTCTAGTGGGTTACTCCTTTCAGTGGAAAATCATCAGATGTCTCTTCCTGCTGTGGGGGGAGCGATCGGAAGCGTTAAACTTTCACTGACAAAAACACATTTGTTTAAAAAAAAAATCATACCTATAACGTTGTACCGTTGACCGTAACAGTTACCCATTTAACGTCTTTATTAATATTCGTCTTCGCCTGCTTAAAAACCGAAAATTTTCCCAAAAGAAACTCCCGGAATGAAAAGTATCCTATTCCTGGACATGGCCTACCCGTGTGCGTGTGCGTGTACACTATCTTATGAATCCGTCGAGCCGTCTGTTAAGTTGTGAAGAAGTAACAGACAAATAGACAGACTGAGTTACTTTCGCAACAAGTATCAATAATAACGTAATAATATTGTACGTAGTACCTAATATTGTGATAATGGAAACTTACGTAGACTTGTGCCGTAGCCAATACAAAGCCAACTCCGACACCTGTGATTATTCTGCCCACTAGCAACAGCGGGTAGTACTTTGCAAAGCCCAGGATCAGCCAGGCAGCCACCCATATGGGTGAGGTCAGCTGGAGCGTGCGCTTGCGACCCAGACGTTGCATCAGGCCTCCAGATAACATGCTGCCAATGAAGGCTCCCAGAGGAGGAATGGCACCTGTAAAATAAGAATAACAATAATAGATAAGACTTAAAGATACTGCTTTATCCACTAGTCACATGAAGCAGTATCTTTAAGTCACGTATTGCTAAGTTTTAATCCCGAACGCAGTGAGGATTGGATTTAGTAGTGAATTTTGTTTTTTTTTTTAATTCCAAAACAAGTCGAGTGATAATTGAAATAATCTAACTTGTATTTAATACTTATATTTCTTTAATATATAATTAGTTTCGTTATATTATCCCACAGACGGTGTAAAAAGTAGAGTATCCAACGCGGGAACCAGCTGTCTTTGACGTTTAAATTCAAATATAATGATATTTTTCCTAGGGAACAGCCATACTATATTAGATCCCTGAGGACAGAATGACTAGCTTTAGTTGTTGTAGTTTAGTTGTAAGACACTAAAGGACATTATCGAGCAGGTGGTGTAATTTTTTTTATGTTTCATATGTAAACTATGAAGAGCTATTGCTGACTGAAAATCGTGGCAGAGTTAATAAATTGCAATAATGACTTCGGCTTCAGTAATTTTCTGTAAAATATATGAACCTATCCTGGTTATTTCGAAATAGGTAACTTTTATTTAAATAAAAAAATGTTTTTGAATTTGCCTCAATATTAAATATTTCAGAGCAAATCAACGAATAACAGCCGCAGACCTACTGCAACAAGGCAAACAGTGTTTTATTTCACTAAACTGTTCCAAACGGATAAAGGAGATGTTCCAAAAATGTATGGAGCTTGGGCCAGCACTATGTACACTTAATGTAAATATCATTTAGACAATACAGATAACTTTTTTTATGTTAATTTCTTATAATTTGGCTTCGTTTTTATGTACATTCGATTTAACTCGGTCAAGGAGAGCAACACAACTAGGATAATATTAATGTCTAATCATTGACATGGTAGATCAGCTGCTTGGGACCTTTTTTTAAATAAAAGCCTTGGCTGTATAACAAGACTCCAGTAACGACGACCATGACACTATAACAACTAAGTTGTATTTAAAAAAAAATAGATAGAGAAATAGTCACAGTTAATCGCCGTGACTATAATAATATATATACATAAATATTTTCTTGTATTATTTTTGTTTCTTTTGCTTATTTTGCTCTGGATCGCCCAAAGGTGATGATGAAGTATGGCAGAAAATGCCTAAGACATTCAATCCACCTTTGTACATAATAAATAAATGTGTAATTTGTGATAAACTCCTTTCATTTGCTGGACAATAATCTCGATAGCAGTATAAACACAATAATTGTAACTGTACTGCTAATAAATATTATTCGCATTGCTAATCAATTCTGACGACTGTCATCCGTTTGAAAAATTATCGCGGACATAAATTTTGCTACGGCGGCGTATTGAAATGACGACAGACATTTTCATAACAATCATTCCAAATAAGAATATCTAGCGAGAAATCACTAGCTATTAGATGACAAGTATTTTGAGCCGGTCTTAATTATATGCTAAGAATGTTTGCTTCTCCCAAAACAAGATCCATCCTCTTATACATTTTTTTTTCTGTGGCCCAAAGAAGCAATGGCCCTAGTGGCCATTCTATGAGCGAGCTGCAGGGCAGCATCAAGAGCTAATCGACTTTTTTACAAATTATTCGTCAAAAAATACTCTTCCAGATTGACTTCCAGACAGGATTATTACGGAATTGTAACTTAACCCAACACAGAAATAATCTTCAAGATTGGTTCATAAAAAAAAGTTAACTTCGAATTGATAACCCCAATAACATGGTATTTAAACATAATTGGTAAAATAAGGGTATCACTGGCGCCTAATATTTACGCATAGAATCTGCGGTTCCCTTCAGAGCGTAATACAGCGTGATGTTATGTTATGCAATGGTGTCAACAATAAATAACCCGGAAGATTGACTGCCATTTATTGAAGTGGTCCGTGGTCTATCTCCGAAGTTCTTTATTTGATCGTTACGAAATTTAAAAGGGACCTGACGGTAAAATACTCCAAATAAAAAAAGATAGATAAAAATCGGATAATATTTGACGAAGATATCGCTGAACACAAAAAACATTTGAAACGATTTTTAAATCAGTAGTAAAGGAGGAAGTATTATTCACATAACAACAATATGAAAATAGCCATAGAAAATATGTTAGATTGTGATTATTCTAAAATTAAGCTGACCACTCTTCCAAATGTCGCCATGCTCTGCTTTACAACTCCACTTCCACACACTCGACAGCGTTTAACTTCCGTCACTAACCGAAACATCATCCTACTCTTTCTTAAAATACAAGTACCTTTACTATGAATTTTGTGCAATGTTCCAATAGAATAGAACACTAAAGTTGCTCGACCTTTGCCTTGATTCCATACTCAGATTCCTGAGAGGGACGTCCCTCTTTCAGGAACACCTGAAAGTATTCACGCACCCACATTCGTCTACAACTGGGTACAAATACTTTATTACTTACTAAGATATTCCTGATGGGAAAAAACAATAACTTTACCCGTTTGGGGAGTCGAGCCTAGGACATTTCATTAAATTTGCACCTTTCAAGAATCTTTAGTTCTTCTTACCTATCCATGATTTCTGTTCACTGCTTTGTATAATTTCTGGATCTACGGCCTCGATGGACGGGATCGCAGAGGCGGAGTAGCCCCTCACCAAGCCGATGATTAGGAACGACAGCGATGCGCCAAACGTCAGCCATAACTGTAACAAGGATGAATGTCTTGACTGATTTAAACCTAGGTCATTCGGTGTTCCTGGATTTTACAACTGGATATGTCTGCTTCAAACCAACTCTATGGCTTGCGGAATCATTTTGCCCATTTCTTATCCACTTTCTAATCGTATTTACACGACTATAAATACAAATTAGTCTCTTACGTAATTGATATCAAACATTTTATAACATTTGCACTATGTTCAAAAATATGTCACTCGTGATTTGACGGTCGTAAAGATTGTGAAAGTTTTACATTGAACTTTGCAGCAGGCATACGCAATCATGCATTCCAACTTTGTACATAATTCTAGACTCTCGTGATCAACAGGTGAAATTGGCACATCATAAGTAAACATGGAAAGACGTACCGAACTGAACTAAGTGGGTAAAGTCTCAAAATTATGCCAAATGTTGACACAGGAAGGTTACTGCATGCTTTTTTTTCGTTTTTATATTCGGAACCACCAACAAAATATTTATTATTATTTATTATTTATTTATTTATTTATTCACAAAATCCACAGCTCTTTAACAAAAATTTTACTTAAATATAAACTGATGTTACAGCCAATTAAGGATTTACAATTTACTATCTAAACATTTATGCCTCAGAAACAAACAGAATAAAACCAAAAAACAAATAAACCAAATATTCGCCATATTTGTGTGAATTTGGCGAATTCCCCTACAGCTATACCGGTTGTGGAATTCGGACTGCTATCAGCCAATGCGCACTAACTAAAATGAAAAATATTTTTATAAAACTGGTCCAAACTAGACTATAAAAAGTTTTTTTTTCTAAATTTTTATTTTCAAAATTTAAGTAGGTTTAGTTTTTAAAAGATCAAATTAATTTCATAGCAAATGGCCAAAGTTAACTTAACTGATAAATCTTTTGGACAGTCTAGTAAAAATTTCGCTTGACCGGTTGGTAGGTACGTCAGGACAGGACAGGACACACCCTGATTCTTTCATGGTGTCTACTTCACTTTAAAATTATGCTTGCTAACAACAACCTCATTCACATGGCTTTGGGTTTCAAGAGGTCCACTTCAAAAGGTCACCTAGAACCTCATTGTTTCAGCATTTAAAATTATATCTAAAAAAAAAAAGATTATAATATTAAATAGGCATTAGATGTATTATTAACCGTTCCCTAGAAACCGGACACGTGATTACGTGTCGTTCAGAGTATTTTTTCTAAGTCTAACCGATTGTGATTAAGAGGTCTGTTACTGTCATGGAAATGCTCTGTGACAATACTGGGAAAGGAATTATAACTGTTACTTCAATGACAGTAGCGGGATTGACGTCATTGGAGTGTTCGTAATTCAAACTCCTTGTTTATGAGGTGTATTGTACGCCTACGTCGCACTCCAGTACCAATACTTTCTGTATCGGTACTGTAGTAGTATTAGTACTGGAATTACATATTTCAAAAATAATTATAACTAAACTGAACCATCGCACAAGACAAAGAGTAATAACAAAAATTATGAGATCTGCAAATATTGTGTTAAGTTTGGCTTAGCATCCGCAGTCTGCGAGTCGCTCAACGACCTCCAGTCAAAATAATGACCGACAAATTACATAAGTTGTTTAATAAATTGATCCATTTGTCATTCATGTCGCTATTTTAGTATTTTATACAATTGGGTGCATCTGCCCGTGGCGTGACTGGCGGAAGAGGGCTATCACGCCACGTGATTGCGTTTAAAACGATTCACGTGTACCAACAGCTGTATCATTCGCGTGACAAACCTTTCACGCTGTCATTTTTACTTTATTTAAAAAATGTAAATGTCCCCTTAACGTTCTTTAGTTTTTGGGGTTTCTTTGCTTTAAAGGACATCAGACCAGAGTATGCTATGCTAGCTGGGTTCCATCATCAAATCAGCTCTATTTCATAATAATTTTGTATTGTCATCTGATTTACACTTGCATGCATTTCAGCACAATCGGTAACCGGGAAGTGGATCAAATTTAATTTACAAGATTTGATGACAGACAAACATCGGGACAGGTGAAACTAAATAAAAGCTTGTACGAATAATAATTAACTTTCTTTGGTGTAAATATACACAAGTATGTACCAAGTACAACCTCAGTTTTGTTTCCTGGCAAAATCTGCCCATTCCAGATTTGCCGCCAATTGTATGTTTTTAGTGCAAGGTTCCTTTTTTATAAATTATAAATTCGGCGTACAATATAAAAGTTGTTCTATCAGACAGGATGACTTTGAGAACATGAAATACTTAATTATTATAAAACTTGTTTTTTTTTTGTCATAAATATAAATAGATTGTTAATAATTGACCTTTTCTTTGTTCCTAAAATATGTTACACACTAAATATTTTGTCAATTCTCATAAATATTGAGTATTGTTTGAATAGGCTTGGATTGCCAGGTGATACTCGTTTTAAAAGATCGACAGAAGATATTCAAAATCATCTTACATGTTCGAGGTAGATAGTAGTTTTTGGTAGTTGATAATGTTAGTTGATGTTTTTATTAAAACTCTTGATGAGAGGAAAATATCATTTACATAAGATAGAAATGAAACCCGCACATTCACCGTGTGATGCACACTGACTGTTCGGCAAGAGTCTCCACAAATTGGGTACCTGAGTATGGACGACGCCGCCTAGGTCGACCGGGAAGAGGTGTTGAGATGGCCTCAAGAAAAGAATACCCGGAAGAAATTGAGGGAGGCCCAGCTGTGGGAAAGAATAGGCTAAATATAAAAAAAAGAAATCAAGAAACTAAAAATATTCAACAATTTGTTTATGCCTAGCAGCGTAATGTTCATTATCGTCAATTGTACTAGTAGGTGCTACAACCCAATGCTTTCCGTGGTTCACGTGACTCCACATGTAGACTTATTCTCAGTAATCACACTCAGTTTTTATAGCCATCGTGTTGCAGTTGGTTATCTCACAGACCTTCACCCCGCGGAATATTAAGATGTCTATTGAAAAATTACAAGCTCTCATGATGGCCTCTGCGAATTCAAGCACGTAGCAACAGCAGGTTAATGAGTGCCTCTATAAACTACACAGTTACATTCAAATAGGTAAAGTAATAACAACAAATTGATGGTTTTGAAATTCAAAACATCAAGAAAAGCCTGTAAAGTAACCAGTACTTGTTATCTCGAACTTATTATGTTCTTCGTACCAAGATAAGTGCAGTTGTTGGTTAAAGCTCCGAGGTTGTTCCGTCATTTGGTGACCATCCTTGACATTTTCTTTATTTTGGACGGATGATGCAGAGGTTGGTCGATTGACTGCTGTGCTACGTGCTGCTTAGATTCCCGCACGGAACAATTATTTGTATGGCCAGTAGTGAGTAGTTAGTAATTCCGAGTCTAGGTGACTTTTGTATCTGAACTTACATGTTTGTGAACGCACCCACGATATAGAAGTCGTTCCTAGTGTAGGACAAAGTTTTGTAAAAGACATGCTGTCTGAGGCACAGAAGGGACTCGCCCTTGCATGTTGCGTCATTAGTCCCAGTCGTCCGTACTGTCAGCGTCATACAGCCTAAGCAGCTACAAAATACAAATATTTATCTGCAAACTGCATCTTGTTAGGAGGAAGCCAACATAGTAGGGAAATTACTTTAGCGGATGATGATCCCAAGATTATTTATTCCGTCTCGTGACGGTAAACCGAAAATAAACATGACACACCTGTGTCATTTTTTTCGGATGATTAAACTGGTAGACATGATTTTTTTATTAGGTATTTAGCTTAAACAAAGTTCTTGTTTCTACTATGTTGTTGGTAATTATGCTTATATGGTTCTGTCAGCAATTTACTTAATTATCGTTTTTTTTTCGTTTTGGGAAAATCATCTATGTTGAAATGTTGAACATTACACAAATGAAGACCAATTTTACAGCGCGTTTAATAATAACTATAAAAAAGATGATATTTACCACGCTTTTAACGAATGCTAACAATTATAAAAACCTAGTCTAGTAGGTATAATCCGAGTCTAGCTTTATGTGGTCATAAATAAAGTAATTAACTCCAGTAGGTACCTATTAACTTTTGTGTTCTGATTACTCTTCTCTATTTATTTGTACACGAAGTTTAAGAGTTTTTGTTTATACCTTCATACAATGCCAACTGACTTAAGTATCTGAGTGTAAGTTTAGTTTACACTAGCTGTGCCCGCGACTTCGTTCGCGTGGACTACAGGATTTTGAATTTATTTTTTCTAAAATAAAAGAAGCCTAAGTTACTCCTTATTACATCAGCTACCTGCAAATAAAAGTCCCGTCAAAATCGGTCCAGCCATTTCAGAGATTAGCCGGAACAAACGGACAGACTGACAGACAGACAAAAATTGTAAAAAATGATATTTTGGTGTATATACCGTATATATATTCATATTCATGTAGTAAAAAGCGGTTATTTCAATATTACAAACAGACACTCCAATTTTATTTATATGTAGGTATAAAATGTATGGAATAGATTAACGAAATCGACACGTTTGTGGCGTTCGGCGCCCCGATTGGCCCGCTCCAAGCTCTTTACCAATCAGAGAGCCAAACGCGGCAAAGGTTTCGATTGCGTTAACGTAAAAACAACTCGCACTCAGCGCACTGAAAATACTTCCTATATTCCTTCTATTTACCACATCGATCACAAAGAGAAGTGACGTCAGATCATTGCCGGAAATAGTCGTAGACATCTATTTCAGTCAGAAAGAAGGCTAGTTTTATAATGAGTGATACAGACATTATTTTAATCAATCAATTTAATCACTAGATTTTGCCCGCAGTTTCGTACTTCGCGTACTTTAAATATAGCCTGTGTCACTTAGGAATAAAGCAGCTTTCTATCGGTGAAAGAATTTTAGTAATCGGACAAGTACTTCCAAAGATTACCTTCTACAAACAAAAAACTTTACTCTTAAACTAGTGTAGATAATAAAGCTGCAGTTATTATTTTTTGTTCATAGTGTATTAAAGTTAGTTAAGTATTTTTGAAATGTAAATGATGTTGAAACTAAAATAAAATAAACTACCAGGTGTATAATCTTATATTTAAAGGTAGTTTAATATTATTTAAACTAGCTTTTGCCCGCGCGGCTTCGCCCCCGCTCTTCCCTACTCCACCCTACTATACCATACTCTACCCTACTGTACACTACCCTACTCTACCCTACTCTACCCTACTTTAACCCACTCTGCCATACTCTATCCTACTCTACCCTACTCTACCTTACTCTACCCTACTCTACCCTACTCTACCCTACTCTACCCTACTCTACTCTACCCTACTATACCCTACTCTACCCTACTCTACCCTACTCTACCCTACTATACCCTACTCTACCCTACTCTACCCTACTCTACCCTACTCTACCCTACTCTATCCTACTCTACCCTACTCTACCTTACTCTACCCTACTCTACCCTACTCTATCCTACTCTACCCTACTCTACCCTACTCTACCCTACTCTACCTTACTCTACCCTACTCTACCCTACTCTAGCCTACTATACCCTACTCTACCCTACCAAACTTCACATAAACCATCTACTAAATAGTCCGAACAAAGCCTAAACATTTGGTTTGGATAGGTGAGCCCGTTCTTGAGTTATAAAATTACAACGAAAAGTAGCATTGATTTTTATATATATAGACTAGCTGCTGCCCGCGACATCGTCTGCGTGAAGGCTCTACAGCACCAAAAATACCTAAGATGCTAGTGTCGCTATAGTATTATAAGTAAACAACTTTTAAAATAGCAATAAAATAAAGTTTTTTTTGCAAACGAAGCAAGTAAAGAGAGTTATATGGGAATCCTGCTGAGTTCAGTCATAAGATGTGACTGAAGGAAATAATAATAATGCAGGAATACATTCCAGGACACAAAAGAGTAAAAATACGTACAAAGGTTTCATACCTTACAACACTTCCCTATAAACTACGTTGGTAATTATGCTGCCAGGAGCCAAAATGTAAACAGAGTCAGTACTGGTGACGCAGGAGTAAGCAACGTACAGTTGCCCTTGTGAGAAGCAACTCGTCCTGAGGTCGACACCCGCTGCCCTCTGTGACTTATTGATGGTCATCGCGAAGCAAACAGTCACGGGGAACTATACGCGCTTGAACTGGAACGGGAAGTTGTGAGGTATGAGGGGAATGCGTGGTATAAATACTGCCTCGCTGACGCTACAACCCGTAAGAATTTCCGCCTCAATGGTGTGTCTGTGGAGCGAGATGACTTTAAGGCGGGTCCCGTTACACAAC
Source organism: Mythimna ferrago (assembly GCA_910589285.2). Taxonomy (NCBI): domain Eukaryota; kingdom Metazoa; phylum Arthropoda; class Insecta; order Lepidoptera; family Noctuidae; genus Mythimna; species Mythimna ferrago. Next base: position 9,682,486 of record OU342675.1, on the reverse strand, counting down.
TTCGGAGGAGATAGGTTCCGAAGAAGCATAATCGGGACACCGACCTTCAGCTTGATGGTATGCGGTGGAAGTCCACTTGCTGACAGGGAGTTCAGAAATTCCACGGGATAATGTGTGGTGTCATCTTGCTCGACAACAGTGTTTATCGAGGTGTAGACCACTTCATTCCCCTCAATTTCCGAGAGAATGCATTCGTTATTTGCTGCAGCCTGATCATTTTTGGGCGTCGGCGTTATCGCTCACACACCCAAGAAACTGGTGCGGTATACGACTGATATCCCCGTAGGTACACACAGCGAATGAGTTCTTCTAAGCTGGATACCACTCTACCGAGAGACTCTGGAAGTACCACCTGTCAGAGTGCCTTCTCCAAGACTTAGAAGGACATAGGAGAATTCTTGCAATGCACGTGCATTGCCGCCGAGCCGAGCTCTCATATTAATGGTCAAGCGCAGCGTACGAACTCGTGACCACAACGAAGATCATTTCAATGAAGCATTCACGTCGTCAGCCCTCGATCCCCGCGTCACCACGGGAAGTGTTTGCCGGAAATCGCCACTGAACAGAACTGTGACACCACCCATCAAATGTTCGTTCCTGCGGATGTCCTGCAGGGTTCTGTCCACGGCCTCAACTGCCTTACTATAGGGCATCGTACACTCATCCCATACGATCAGAGAGCAATCCTTGAGCACGTGTCCCTTATCGCTGTTACGTGACACACCACAAACAGGCGTTTCGGCGCTCTCTAAATCGATGGAAATTTTAAACATGACATGTGCTGTCTTGCCACCCGGAAGAATTATGGCAGCGATTCCCAACGACGCTACAACAATAGCAATTTTGCATTGCCTGCCAGTGGTAACAAATGTTTTTCCTGTTCTACCAGGAGCATCCAAGAAAAACATCTTGCCCTGGTTTTGCCCAACGCTTTCAAGGACGGTGTCATTTGTTTTTGCTCTGAAGAGAACAAAGTGACATGGTCATTTCGTATGGTGGTCATTTCGCCCGGATCGTAATTTGTCTCAGCGTTATACTTCCGATTTCCACGGCCTTGATGCGGTGATGATTGGGGAGCTGGTAACACATATTCGATCAGCAGATTGCCGCCGATAGAAATGATCACATCTTGAAGTCAACTGAGACAGGTGTTCAGCACGCGTTCATCAGTTACTTCGACTTCGTCTCCATTGGTCGCCTCAAAGCTCGTAGAAAATCTTCAGACAGATGATGGCGATACTTCTCCCACAAAGCTACCGGGTTCGCGACTCCACAAAACATCAAGATGACGGCAAACAGAAGACGCATGCGGCTGGGACTATCACTGACGCTTGCCTCCGCGAGGATCCCAGTTTTGGTCACCGTCGAGAAGGTGACGTGCTACGCAGGCTGCGCGGTAAGTGGGATAATCCACGCCATCAAATGTCCTCAGAAAGGCGAAAGACGTTGGGCCTCAGACAGTGTGAAGTAACACCGCAGAAAATAGCATTCGCCATTATTCGGATGCACGATATAAACCCTACCCAATGCGGCATCATTGAAAATTCCCGGAAAACCTTCCACAGTACCTCCTCGTCGATGTCGGTTAAATACACCACTTTGCTTGTCGTACGTGTAATATGAAGGCACCTCGTTATACGTAAGGGATCTCGCAAACTGGTCGACTTCACAGAGCTGGAAAATTGTCACCATGTAATACTTAACACCGCATTTTTTTTTATTGTCTTCCTCAAAACTACTCAAGATTTTGAAGGTTTTGTTGGAACTTGAATTTGTCAAAACGAACTATATGATACAACTTTTATGAAGAAAATACACATCACATCACATCACCATCTATGAATTTTAAGAATAACTAACTACTAAGTTAGTTGCCAACATGATCAAAAAATTATTAATTTCCAAAAAGTGTTAACATGTAACTTGATTGGATTTTTATGAAATCTCATAGATGGCGCTGCTTCAAAATTGTCTTTATAGTTCTAACATTTATTAAACTATGTTTCTCTGCCCAAGTTACTTAAATGGCGTGGTTTTTATAGTGTAAAGCTAGATAATAGCATGGCTTACTCAAAAACAACATTTAAATATGCATCGTTAGATTACACGCTGTCACAGAATGCGTAAGAAAAATAAAGATTCACAGCTCCTCCCCCGTAGGTGATAGCGTGATAATATGTAGCCTATATGTTGACCCGACCTCTTAGTAATATTCATGCAAAATTTGAAGTAAATCCATGCAGTACTTTTTGAGTTTAGCCCGGACATACATACAGACAAACAGACAAACAGACAAACAGACAAACAGACAAAAATTCTAAAAACTATATTTTTGGCTTCGATATCGATTGTAGATCACGGCCCAAGTATTCTTTTTAAAAAATATTCAATGTACAGTTTTGACTTTCCTACGATTTTATTATATGTATAGATTATGTAAGCACTAGGTAAATACGGATAACAAACAGGTATGAAAATCAAACATAAAAACGACTAATTTCAAAAGATTAAATTAATATCTAATATTAAAATAATTAAATCATTTCAAAAATAATAGGTTTGCAAGACTAGTTTTTTTTACGAATAAATTACAGGTAATGTCCATAATGTATATTATTAACAAACAGGCTAATTTAGTTTGTTTTCCATTACAGGAAAACAAACTAAATAAAAATAAATACTCGTAGTTTCCATTACTAAAATCATCATCATCATCATCATCATCAGCCTTTTTAATTAACACTGCTGGGACTCAGGCCTCCTCTCTACGAAAGGGAATGGGCCGTAATCCACCACGCGGGCCCAGTGCGGGTTGGTTTACTAAAATACTACATTCTTTTGTAAACCAAACGACACACACTAGAAATTCTCTTGTATCGTGGGTACGTTCAACATGTAATCTCACATTGACAAGACACACCCAGACTCGAAACAATCTGTAGGCCATATAACTATTTGTTTCATGCGGAAATCGAACCCGGGACATGCAGCGCAGCAGCCAATCTCTCAACCACTGCGCCGACCGCGCTAATTGGTTAGTGGAGATAGTTATGTCGTGCATGCATGTTACTAACGGTGTTTTAATTCAATGAACACACCGAGAAAAGTGACAAAAAAATATATTCCTTTAAAAAAAGTTGAATAATGATCTATTGAACAAGCATTTTTTCCACAGGAAGTAATCAGCCTAAACGAGGAAGTAAATGACAGTTCCTGCATCGGACCCTTCAAGAAAGTCCAGCAACTGCTTCCTATGTTTTTATGCAGGTACATCTGTAATAGTAAAAGTAATGGTAAGCAAACCAATGACTTCATCATCAGCCTTTTTAATGTTCCCACTGCTGGGACTCAGGCCTCCTCTCTAGAAGAGGGTTTCCTCACGATGTTTTCCTTCACCGTTTTGAGAGCAGTGGTGATGAAATAAATTACACAAAGTAATGCGCCTGACTAGGTTCGAACCCGCGACCTACAACTCGCAAGTCGGGGCCACCACTCGGCCACCAGTGCCCCCAATGGCTTACCTATAGTGAATACCTCGTAACTGCGAAATGCGTAACTTTTCGACTGGCCTGTTGGTCTAGTGGTTAGTGACCCTGACTGCTATGCCGGAGGTCGTGGGTTCGATTCCCACCCAGGATAAATGTTTGTGTGATAAATACGATCATTTATTCTGTGTCTGGGTGTAATTTATCTATAATATGTATATTTAGAAATATATAAGTATGTTTATCAGATGTCTTGTACTCATTAATACAAGCTCTGCTTAGCTTGAGACTAGACGGCGTTGTGTGATAGTTGTGGAATATTATTATTCTAATTATTTTCAGGAGGCACAAATAACCAAATCAGAAGTTAATTTGAGTTTTTAAAACTTTACGACATGCGATGTCAGCGCAACTTAAAAATAAAGTATTTACAGCACTGGCGCAATCAGTAATACATAACTTAGTGCATTCCAGTATGGGGCGGCGCTACCAAAACTATATTTCTCGATCTGGAGAGAGCTCAGCGATCGCTTATCAAGGTGATGCATTTTAAGCCCTTTAGGTTTTCTACTACAGAGCTGTATAAAGATAGCAATTTGCTTTCAATAAGAAAACTTAATCTTTTAAATGTATCCTAACCCTGCATAAATGTTTATTTTTTGTTCCAGCTACATAAACCAGAAGAAGTGGTTCACTCTCCGAGAGTTCGAACAGTGTTTGCTAGACGTCAATATATTACACAATCCGCCTATATATAATAATAAATTGAATTACAAACTTAATACATATCCCCTGCTACTATTTGACTGTAAAAAAACAATAATTGTTAGGTTAAAAACCATATCATAATATGAAGAAACCGAAAACATATTGGTAAGGATATCACTGCACCACACACACAAACACACACACACCATCATACGTGCACACCCTACACACTAAGACCTGCTTATAGGTATATAATTTTATTTTTATTATTTTATTCATTGGTAACATGAACATTGTAGCTACAAGGGAAGTGCGCGACAGCCCCAACACAAGTACTACTGTAACTTACGGGGGCTGCCTCAATTTATTTATGCTTACAATGTTATAGATGAAATAAATATTATTATTAAATTTAAATGAGCTTCTACGTGTATTATTTAAATATTCAAAAATATTGATTTATTTAAAACATTCATTTTTGTTGTTTTTTTTTTATTTTTTCGCCATGTTTCGACGTGCCGTCATGAGGTTATCTCACCAAACTGACTCGAACAACGCAACATCGTAGATAACGCAACTAGTATCGAATCAATAATTTTGCGATACAAGATAGTGCATTTCGAACTTTTCTTTCTAAAAATATAATGTAACTAGCTGTGCCCGCGACTTCGTTCGCGTGGACTACAGGATTTTGAATTTATTTTTCTAAAATAAAAGTAAAGTTACTCTTTATTACATCAGCTACCTACCAATAAAAGTCCCGTCAAAATAGGTCCAGCCATTTAAGAGATTAGCCGGAACAAACAGACAGACAGACAAAAAATTTAAAAAAAAATTGGCGTTTGTACCTATAAACCTACATATTTATATGCATGTAGTAAACAGCGGTTATTTCAATATTACAAACAGACACTCCAATTTTATTATATATGTATATTTATAGATAAAATGACCTAAAATTGCACACCCGAGGTTTTTACTCTAAGCCATCGAAACGTACCTACTCCGGACAAGGATGTGGGTATATATAATCCAGTGAGATGCTAATAGGGATCTTGAGCGTACTTCCGGGATTGTTCTGACAGCCGTGGTATACCTCTTCACTCCTCAAGCACTTCAGGATATGCAACATATCTTGCCCCCTCTGATACGTCACTTCGTGCTAGAAACCGTTTTTGGGGGTAAATTTAGTGTGTTGCCTTTTTAATCGACGTTTATTAATATTAATGTTTAGGCAGGCTATAGTCTTTACAGAGTTCTTAATAAGTAGTCCACTTAAGCTTCCCAAAACCATAGCCCTATATATTGATTTTTCATCTGTCGCAATAGTTTCTCAACCAGTTGGTACTACATTCCATGCAAATTATCTAAAGGACCTCTCTGTCTTTGGCTCCTCGTACGCCTTCTTAGATGTTAAGGCGTATTAATTAGTGCAAGTAGGTAGTGCTCCTCTTAAAGTCATTATTTTAAGAGGAACACTACTTGCACTAATTAATAAGCCGTAACGTCTAAGATGGGGTACTTTGACATAAGATCGAATTAAAATAAGAGCCAAATAAAATAAATAAATACACTTTACACATGTCCAGGACCCCAGGGTCTTGAGATGAATACATAAATACAAAAACTGGGCAAATGTGAGTCGGACTCGCGCACTGAGGGTTCCGTGCAAACTACAATTCTCGAATTGAGTCTCTAAGATTTTTCCGAATTGCAAAAACATTTTTTTTGTGACGTAGGTAACAACAAATTTACTGTTTTCAGATTTTTTCCTATACCTGTGCTATAAGACCTTGCTTGGTGCCAAAATTCAGTATTCTGGGTCAACAGTAGCTTATGAATTTCGATCTTTGAGAGTATTAAAATTTACGTTTTTTTGCGACATAATCGGCCGTATGTTTTTTATTCGTTAACTTACAAGTTTGATTTTTTCACAGCTTGAAGGGACCGCAGACTTGAGTAGGTATATGGTTTTAATTTCAACTCGATACCTCCACGCGTTCTCTAAATAAGGGGTCTTGACAGACAGACAGACAGACAGACGGACGGACGGACAACAAAGTGATCTTATAAGGGTTCCGCTTTTTCCTTTTGAGGTACGGAACCCCTTAAAAGATAATGGAAAATTTAAATATTTAGGTACAAAAGTAATATATATATAGTTACATTGTTGTCCTTACATGGACATTGGACATGCTGAAAACCTTTGTTCTTTTTGTGTTTCCTAGCTCACTACCAAATGTATCTCCAAAAAAACTTACAGAGTCCATTGTTCGATAAATTGACAAGCGTAAAGCGGCTAGCCAAGAAAAAACTGTAGCGAATCCTTCCTGGCCATTAGATATGCGCAGAATAACTACTGTGTTACATCCACGTACCGTATCGAAATTATTCTCAATTCACAGCTTTATCTATATTTTATGTATAAAAAGAAAGAAAGAAAAACAGTTCATTTACGTGAAATGGTGCAATCTTAAAACTAGCGTCACATCCGCGCAAAACGGCCTAACACAACGCGGTTTTTGTCCACCTATCTCAATTTTTAGCGACCATCATAGTAACAAATAGACTAGATATCAGATACGTGCAAATGACGTAAAAATCATTGATACGTTCATGATTGATAAGACCTGTGATTTTTTTGATAGGCCAAGTTACGCAGATAAATCTTTGACAGCTAATATCACTTCGTACATCTCTGGTTCAAAATTAAAATCGATAAGAAAGTGCGATAAAAACCGAAATCAGTTAAAAAACCGGGCAAGTGTGAGTTGAACTCGCGCACTGCGGGCTCCGTATATTACCTATGAAAACAGTTTCATTCCCGAATTGAGTTACGAACATTTTTCCGAATCGCAAAAACAAAAAATATTTTACTTGTGCTATGAGACCTTCATGCCAAATATAAGGATTTTAAGTCAACGGGAAGTACCCTACGAATTTTGATTCTTTTAAGAGTGTCGAAATATACGTTTTTTGCGACATAAACGGCCGTGTCTTTTTTTTGTTAACTCAGAAATCTGATTCTTTCACAACTTCAGGGGATTGTAGACCTGAGGATGTGGTTTAAATTTTAACTCGATGCCTCCACGCGTTCCCGAGATAAAGGGTCTTGACAAACAGACGGACAACAAACTGATCCTTCAAGGATTCCGTTCTTCTTTTTTAGGTACGAAACCCTAAAAAAGATAACAATCAGAAAAACCGTAAGTACATCAACGCAATTTGTCAATTTCTTAACGATCTCTATGAATACTCTAATTCCAGTGTTTTTGACCTTGTGTCTTTCAAAAGAAAATCATACAATATTAACCAAATATGAAACGAAGAGTAAACGAAACATTCGTCTTCTTAATTACCAAGCATGAATTATTAGAAATAGAATAACTTATTAGAAACATAAAGAAAAAACAATTCTGAATTCGGTAGGTAACGTACCTGATATAGACAAGAATTTATCGATTTTGACAGCTGAATCAGTAACGATTATAGTTAAGATATATAACTCATAAGTCATTTATTTCTTAGAAAAAATCAACCTTAAAAAAAGAGAAACCTTAACTAATCGACTGATCATCATAAATTTCGTATATACGATATCAGGGGTAACAGAACAGGACGTACAGGCTGTCCTATTCTGATGGTTTGTTTGTTAAGGTGTAAAAAACAAACCATATTTCTTTTTAAGGTTGATTTTTTTACAGTACCTATTATCCAGAGAAAAAGTATCTACTGAGCGCAACAACTCTACATCAAAGCGACTGAAGCCAGAGGCAGAAGCTATGAAACGATGAAAGTGATACCATTTATCATTACTAGCATTGAAAGGAGAGAGTAAAAGTTGCAAAACATATTGTCGATACGTCGTCGTATCACTCATACGCTTATACAAGTACTTACGTAATATATTTGACTTGAATTGTCCCCCCCCCACCCCCCAGTGTTAAGGCTATATTTCACCGAGACACCATGGCGACGTGAGCAGTCGCCAATACCAACAAAATGTTTACAGCTCTATAGAGAGTTATCTCACCTGGTGTCCGTTTGGGTCCTGGTGAAATATAGCCCTAAGCTACTAAACTAGACACCATACAGACACCAGAGTTGCCACACGTCCGAGCTGGTCGCGCCACCAAATTGGTTGTGCAACCAAATGGACACCAAACAAGTTTAACCGGGTCAATACCCAACACATAACGAAGTTTCAATTTGATTTATACAATTCATTGTAGTTTTGTAAATACCATCGAGGGGAAACGAAGTGTAACCCTACACGGCCCACGATAACGACCGACGTTAACTTCAATTAGTTAACAATAAAATCATCCCAGTTAACAATTGATTTCATTAATTGGTGAAAACGCTTTATTTGATTTTGCTTATGCAAATAGTTTTTTTTATTTTTTCAATCGGCAACTGTATTCATTATGAGTATTTTGGTACCATAAAGCAATCGGAGTATGTATTTCCTGGTAACTATAACTTGAAGACTTTTAAGTCAAGAGTGAAATGGTTACCGATCAGTAGCCTGATTCATGTAAAATCAAACAAGCCAAATATCGTTGAAGTTTTATAGTCGTTCGATTGAAGTCATATCCAAAAGCAGTATTCACGATCTATTGACTTATTTCCAGTTAGTTAATTTGATTTTAATTTAGATTTATCTTGTTTTTAATTTATTTAATTTGATTTTAATTTGTATTGATTTTAATTTATATTGATTTTAATTTGTAATGATTTTAATTAATTTTATTTTTATTTTATTTTAATTTAATGACCTTGTTTTGATTATTTTAATTTAATGTATTTGATTAGGTTACAATTGTATTTTTTTTTTATATTTAATGTTATAATTTTGTGAAAATGGGTACTTTGACCTGAATAAAGATTATTATTATTATTATTAATAAGTATTCTACCAGGATAATTTAATACAGTTTTTATTTTTAAATCGACGAATTTCAAACTACCTTCAAAACGCTGTCGCGATGTCGTTCAAACTCGATTGATGGATGTGAATACGGAAATGGTCTAAACGACTAAATCGCTACGATATCGTTACGGTTTTCATTACGTGAATCGAGCTACAGAACTGAAGTTACCGACATAGCCCGAAGAATCAATGTGGGCGGGGCACATTACTCGCAGAACAGATGGTCGAGGGGCCGAAAGGTTCGGGAGTGGCAGCCATGTACCGAAAGATGCAGCGTTGGAAAGCCTCCTACAAAGTGGACCGATGACCTAGTGAGGGTCGCGGGAATCTGATGGATGTGAGACGCAGAGGACCGGTAGTTATGGCGACACTTGGGGGTGGCCTATGTCCAACAGTGGACGTCTTTCGTCTGAAATTCATGATGATGTTAATGAATAGATTACTTAAGACAAGCGTACTCCACCGTTGACCATATCATCGCGTACCATCAGGTGAGATAGTGTTGAGCGCGAACCTACCAATAATCTATCTTCTATCCATATCTATAAAAGCGAAATACCACTCACAAATTAATCATGAAATCTTAGAAACTATAAAACCTACAAACTTAAAATTTGGCAGGTAGGCTCCTTACAGGGTGTAGACATCCGGTAAGAACGGATTTTTCGAAATTTACCCCCTAAGGGGATGAAACAGGGTCCAAAGTTTGTATGGAGAACATACATCATCCCCGACTTTCACGTGGGCGAAGCTGCTGACAGAAGTTAGTTGTAAGTAAGTAAGTAAAAATTTATTTGTTTAATCATGGTGTACATGATACATTGCATGCAAGATAATAAATATAATATAAGTTCCAGCATATTCAGCCGCATATCGTGGCGTACAAATATTTAGGAAGAGATGGTGCATAACTGCATAAACCATGATCATCAAAATTTTACAGGTACTTATTATTTAGTTGTGGTTGCAATAGCATAGTTTTAGATATAATTCAATTTCAGATAGTCATTACACAAATTAGTTAGTAAAATTATGAATTATTGTCATTAAAATTTCAATTTTAAAATGACAATATACAAATAAAAATTAAAAAAAATAATAATAATTTGTTAATTGTTGTTAATAAATTGTTGTTTTTTTTTTAATATTTAAAAATGTATTGAATATGTTATAATGAAAAGTAAAGAATAAATGTAATAATAATAACAATAACTAGTAGTTGTAAATAAAAATCTTGTCCGCCTTTTTGTAACCCTTTCTCTTCTTGTTATCTTATTGAATTATACCGCATATTAATTATTAAACACGTTTTTGTTGCGCTCACATTTGATTCGCAGTCGTAGTCTTTGCTCCGTATTTATTGTAATTTTGAAGCGTGTGGTGATGCCCTAACCGGTTTGTTTCTTGTGCGTTTCTTTTTTATTTAAAAAAAAAGCAACAGTTTTTCCTGTTGAATATATTATAAAACGTCTCTACTGATTATACTTGGGCATACCTGACTATCTAATGTCTAGAATTGTAAATATTTATATCTACCTAGTTTAAACGGTAGGCATACAACACAGGTAACTGATAGGTACTGAAAAACTGTTTTTTTTTTTTAAGTAGGTTATCACCAAATGAGTTCTCCCGCTCTAAGTGTAGACAGAGGCAGTGTCAGACTTTTACTGACTAAAACCCGCCTGAGTTCCTTCAGTTGCTTTTTGTGTTGCAGGGCTGCGGTCGCTCTTTCGAACAAACCACAAACCCGGTACGCATCTAATTATTTTAAAACATAACTATAGACACTCATGATTTATCAATCCAACCTAGCTTAACTTGTGCTACTTTCTAGAGAAAGTTGCAGCAGAAATCTAAAATCTAAACAAACCTTACCAACTTTTAAGCAACGGGATTTATAGAAAGTAATAAACAAAAAAAAACATACATTCAGCCGAACATAGAACCTCCTCCTTTTCGAAGTCGGTTAAAAAGAGTGTCAACAACGACCATACAGTTTCAATGATAGATAAATATAAACCCTATGAAAAAATATTGTTATCCGGTAAACCTTCCTTATCTCAATGCTCAATTAAAAAACGAACGACTTACACATAACACTGCACTCACGAAATTAACGCCTTACCTGCTTCAACAACGCTGGCGATATTTTAGTCATCACGCACCGATACACCGTGATGCTTTGTAAATACGACTGATGATAGCAACAATACACCTATTGTTAAACTGCTAGCACTGTTCATACAGCCGATGCGCGATGTAGGTAAGCACCTATATATCGCACAAGTAGATCGAACAACCGACGACCGACTCCTCTTGGCCGTCAAGAATGACTGTACAGATACCAGTCTCCTACCACCTGTTTTGATTATGATCATGTGAGATGATCCGCCACCTCCGGCTTGATAGATATGTCGATGCAGTGACCTCGACACCAAAATTGGTAAAAATACACTGCTCCAAAAAAATTACATTAAGCATAACAACTGAATAAATAAAGGATATAGAAGTCATACCCGGCAAATAAGGTAATTTTCCTGATAAGAGGTAGACTTAAACGCAATGTTATTAATTGGCTCTTTTGAGACTTCTTGCTTGGCCTTATTTACACAAACAGAATAATTAACAATATTTTCCAGCAAGAGCAGACACAAGAACAATAAATCTGTTCCTTGATAACCTAGTCAAGGAACACTTTTTGTTGTCATTTACGCACCTCAAGCGCGGTCACTATCGTCACGGTAATAATATCATAATCGTACTGCATAAAAGAGAAAGAGAAACGCGACGACATGAAGCTTGCAATTTATTCCAACATACATTTTATTAAAACTCGAAATCTTAAAAATATTTATTTATACATACATACTATAGATAAATTACACCCAAACACAGAACAAATAATGATCATGCTCATCACATAAAGATTTGTCTTGGGTGGGAATCGAAACCACGACCTCCGGCATAGCAGTCAGGATCACTAACCACTAGACCAATAGGCCTGTCAAAAAATTAACCTTTCGTATGCCGCCGTAATTAGAGACACAATTAAAAAGCCATTGTGTCCCGCGTAGATCTTCGTTCCGAGTTAATACAACGGGTCAATACGGAAAAAAAAATTAAACGGCCAAAGTGTCAGGTAGTTTTTATTAAACTTGTTTTGGAAACAATCAAATTCTTGATAGATTTATTTTTCCGCCGCTTAAAATTAAATAGCTATTATTTTTTTAATGAAGAAGTAATTTCTGATTTATTGCACATTAAATTTATAATAAAGTATAGTAATATCGGTGACTATTTGCATTGCTCTTAATAAATCATGTGTAGGTATTAAACAAATATGCAATTAATAATAAATTCTATCTAGAGGGGCGTTAATATTTTGCATTTTCATAGAATAAAACTTAGAATTCAGGACATAAGAACTAAAATTTTAAAGAAATATTTAAAGCTCACAAAGTTGATTTATAAAGACCGTTCGTTGATATACACAAAATGGTTCATTCATTTTAACCCAACTCACAGAATTTTGTCAATGGGTGTGGATAGCTAAATTCGAAAATATTAAAAAAAATACTCAAAGGAGTGTTCTGATGAAAACTAAAATTTTATCATTGAATTTAAAATTTAAATTATTCCTAACCAGGAAACAAAATAGTCGTAGTGGTTAAGCCTCAAAAATCATTAAAATAATTGAAATTAAATCACGGAAGGATTGCAATAATTAAAAAGCTATTAGTTCCTTAGACTTTATCTCTCATAGTTATGGGTTTGCTAGCCAAGAACACCAGGTAGGTATACCAAAATCTATGTACAAATAAATTTTTAATTTTAATGTTACACGTGTTAGCTTTTTCAATATTAGTACCTAAGTACATATTGAGGCAATAATAACACTCTTTGATCGAATATAACAGATAGTCTGTTATTAATAGTATCCATAATAAATGTGACTCTGCTACAAACTCCTATATATTACTCAACAATGTTATCAAGTAGGTATTATGATGAAACTTGGGAGAGGCTAGTGTCGAGCATTGCAAAGCGGTAAGCTGATGAATGATGACGACACGTTTTTCGCTACTGCGCTTATGAAAATAAATAAAAACATGGAATTGATTTGTCATAAATGTTTACATTTTAATATTTAGCAGTTTTTTTTATCTACACAGCTGAAACCTTAAAACAAGAATGTTTATAGTAAAAAATATTATTTCATACTAAAAATAATGTTTTTCCAATGCAAGTAATTTTCTATTTTTCACTTTTGTGACTTAAATAAATCTATGTACATACTTTATAACATGAATTGAGCAGTCTGTATAATAAATAATATTAAATCATCAATTTTAAACGTCGTGGAAATAGTACATAGGTACTTAGCTAATTACAATCTGTAGTACCGGAAGTTAAACACTAAGTAGGCAAAAGTGTTTATGTAGTAGGTTCGGCCAACGTACAAAGATATACTCGTATGTATATACTTACTGAGACTTATAAAATAAAAGGTAAGCTTATAATACACTGTTGAGTGCAGCCACGATGTAGTTATTAGGTAAACCAAACGTCACAAAGTATGCCGCATTTAGTCGTAAGTTTTGTGGTTTCTGTGTGCATAATAACTGTACCGAAAGCCCGACGTTGTGCATATTTATTCTAATAAGTCGGTTCAGGCACCTTGCTTAAAGTTTGAGTCGAATCTAATGGACTCTGACGTCCCTTATTGAGCTGGTAAACAACGGAAACATTCAAAAACTATAATTATTTTATAGATATCAACTATCAACACGTGCTATGAATAAACCATAAGATTCATCTGATCCTTGATGCGCTGGCTCATCTCGATACAAGACAAGGCTCACTTGACGATAACTGCACATTATTTTAGTATACACTACAGACAGGAGACACCTGATATCTACGTTTCACACATATTTTTATTTTTCTCTTATTGTACATGTGATGCCTATACAAAACTTAAATGTTGATCATTCGTATGATAAGATTTTATCAATCTATGAAGATCACATATCGATCGATCCATCTTGGCTATTTGTCAAAATCAATACGGAAAACGTACTTAAATGAAAAACTGTCAAAAGCGAGTACGGTTCGCATATTAGTTGTTAGGATTCCAAATTTTTTTTTAGATTTTTTCCCCACCATAAAAAAAGGGTTTTAGGATTCCCTACAACAATTTGGTCGAAAATTAAATCATAGATAAATAATAGCTTGTGCCAATAGCTTCGCCCGCGTGTAAGTAGGTTCCATGGTTCCTCCAAATAAACTTTGGACCTGACTTAAAATGCCTTTAGGAAGTGAATTAAAAAAAAAACATTTCTTACTTTTTGTACATGTCGTGGCCAGATCTTAGTATGGCCAACTAAAACCAGGTCGCTTTAAACGTTAAAGTTTGATGATATGTCAATTCTTGTATAATTAAGCTTTTTTTAGTGTCTCCGCACACGGGCCACGAAAAAAACCGCTTCTAGATTATTTTTGTGACGGCGTTTTTTTGTAGCCGCTTCTAGCTTTTTTTTGCGGCGGCTTTTTTTTGTGGCCCGTGTTATGTAGTGGGTATTATCTTGATAAATCTTATAATGATTTGTTTAGATTTTTTTCTTGACCATAATGGTTTCTTTTTATTTTATTTTAGATACCCTAAGATTGCGCGTCGTGTTTTAAATTGCCACCCGGGGAGGGACAATTCTGATCTTTATTTAAAATCAATACTTCAAACAGTAAGTATACCTTTTCATGTGAGAAATTATCAAATAACTTCTTTCACTCTGGTGGAGTTAAAAGGAGTGTCAGACTTTTATTGACTAAAACCCACCTGTTCCTTCAGTTGCTCTTTGCGAGGGCCTTGGTATCTCTTTCGAACAATCTCGCAGTCCGGGTAGGCATCGGTCCTAACAGACCCCGTTAATCCTGCTAATCTCTTTAAAACGCGCTTGGAACGCGACGCGTTGTCGATCCGGGTTTGTTTTACTTAGGTACCGAACGGCGAGTTACCGATTGTCTTTTCGAGGACATTGCGGTATTCTGCTTAAGCGGAAGGACCTTTACTTTATGCTTCGGAAATAGTAGTAGTGGTGGGTACACCACTTAGCAATGAGTGATGTCAACCAATATTGAAGTCAGAATACCGAGTCAAGGAGGAAGATCACTTAGGTATAGTTCGTAGTACATTTATACCTATTACAAAGCAGGAGATAAATGAAACAAAGAAGTCAAAGACATTACGAACAGCGAACGATTCTTAGAAACCTGTTATCAACAGTATCACTCGACCTGCGAGCGAACTCTTTACACCGATGCTATAAATACAAATTGGCATTGATAAGTTGCAGCATTGTGGCGGACACTTGGATATGGCCAATTGAAAGTGACAAAGAACGTCCAGGTTATCAACGAAAGAACAATTGAATCATGGACCTCTGGGAACGACCCAATTTGGCAGTACTATTGGATTATTCGAAAAAAGTTACTCCGGCCTTGAAGCTCAAAAGGAAGGAACACCGGTAGTTTTAGTTAGCAAAAGTCTAACACCCCCTCTCGTTCCACTCAGAGCGGAAGAAGTTATTAGATACTAAAAGATTTCCCAAAAAAAAAAAAACACTCATCGTCCACACGGAAATTATTGTGAACATACAATAAAACAAATGATATAATTACTGAACTGACTTGTTACGATAAACTGTTCTTTGTTACGAGTAAACAAATTTAAGGGGATGCATCTCGACATACCTTTTTACTGTTTTTCATACAACCGCTCTTACGCGATTATGACGTTATTACACATTTTTCATTAGATATTTTGGAAACACAGTATCTTGTGGATATTGTCTAGGCTTCTATGGAAATCAATTTATAAATTTGAGTAAAACTAATCCAGTTAATGAAAATCTGTTATTTGGCATGAACTTTGACACTTCATCATAATTTACTCAAAAATTTAAAAAGTCAAAAAAGTGCAACCATACAAGCCTAGCAAATTTTATTAAGATTCTAAATAATGACAATGTTCTTCAAAAACTTTTAAGGGTTTAAAAAAAAACTCGTATTTCCCGGAACAAGTTTTATAAAATATTCAAGTAAATCACTGAATTACCGAAAGCTATCAGAGTATTCAGGCGTTACCTCTCTTTTTTCGCGTTGCCTTTTCGTCAAACATCGCGTTGCATTGCGTAAGATGAAGTAACAAGCTTTTAAACCATGCTCGATGTTGACGATAGGCGAGTGGAAAAGCAGCCTCTTAACAAACACTGTTTTGGAGCTTTTTTGGAGAGCGTGGCAGTCTTTTACTAACTAAACCCACACCTGTGTCCTTCAGTTGCTGGGCGTGTGGAACTCTACCTACCCACCGTCGCGCGTCGACTATTCCAGCTCGATCCTCAAGACGGGCGGACGAAGAGTCTCGTAAGCCCGCGCAGACTTGCCGCAATAGAATAAAGATAATATTAGAGATAATTTGTCGGCCATAGATGTGCCGATTAACGTGTTGGTATGACTTGCTTACATTTAGATAGTATTATTCACACACAACGTTATCAAATATGTAACGTGTAAGTATCGAAATCAACAGTAGCCTGTAGATATCACTCCTTGGCTTACGATTAAGATAATGACAGGTATTTAAGTACTTATTATCACGGAATCATTAAACACATTGAGCTCGTTCAAAGATTACCAATCAATACCATAAATATTTCTGCCGCAAAGCATTACGCATAAGTAGCATTTACTTACTGCATTTCGGTCAGAAGGTGGTTATGGATCCGCTCCTGGAGGCCGGAGCGTAATGTAATCATCATCATTTATTTATTTATTAAAACTTCATGCAACACAAAGGTACAAAGACAGACTTAATGCCTTAGGCATTCTCTACCTGACTGGTAGAAAATGCCTAGAGTGGTGAAGAGAAAACATGGCAGGTGCATAAAAAAAAGAATAGGTTAATAAGCAATAAACATACATAAATATTCAATATAATATAAACCTACATAATATTCAAATATATATAATTTATATAAGGAAAATGAAAGGATTTTTGAGACTACTCCGCTATTTGTGTAGAAAATAAAGCCGCAACTTCAGCTTAAATGCATAGATACTGACTGGTGGGCGTCCTGATGACAAGAGGAAGCGCATTCCACAGAAGTATGGACTGTATATGAAAGGAAGAATGGACAAAATCAGAAGTATGAGAAGGACAAAGCAGTCGAAGATTGTTGGAAGAACGCAGATTCTTGGCATGGGAAGAACATAGATATTGAAAGTTTGATATAAGATAAGAAGAGGGTGGGAGAGTTCAGCAGAGAGAAAAGTGTAATCAATGCGCGCAAACTTCTTCTCTGGCGAATGGGCATCCATTTGAGTCCAGTTCTGTAACTCGAAATGTGGCCATATTTCCTCACTAAGTTAAATATATTTCCTCAAGTTAAATAATCATCATCATCATCATTCCAGCCGAAAGACGTCCAGTTGGACATAGGCCTCCCCCAAGCGTCGAAGCGTAATGTCTACAGCCTATATACAAGGTGTAAGGGACAGCCCTCCACAAACTTTAAGGGCTTGCCCAGTAGACGAAACTGAACAACCTACCATAAAAACATTTTTCAGGAAACGAAAAAAAAAATCCGCCTCACCATACAAAATTAATAACTTGACTGGACAGTTTGTATGGAGAGGCTGAATTTTTGGGCTATTCAAGTCTAGTTCCTGAATAAAACGCGTTCAAACAAACAAATAAACAAACTCTACACCTTTAAACTATCTATTAAAATAATAGGTACAGATTTGCATGGTTATCTACATACGTTTTCGTTCGGTAAGAAACGCCAACACCGGTTTTTCGTAAAAATCGCCAGTCTTTTGATATGATCGAAAAATGGCTTGATTTACCTATCGTCAAAGCTATAATTTAGACTATGAAGATTATGTGGATATGGATTTTATGGGGCGTGAAGGGTTTCGAAATAGTGTTCGTAATGAAGGTTATCCGCCATTATACCTATAGATTTAAGTTACTTTAAAATTTTTGTTTCTATTCTGGTGTATCTCGTTTATTGTATCTATCTATCATGTTCTTTAGACTGACTCGTAGGCCTAATGTCCACAAACGCGTACATATTCGTCACAATACGCTTGGTGCAACAACGGCAAGAAACGATACGACTCGCGACAACGTTGCCGCTTCGTCGACAGAGTTTCATAGTTTTGTATGTATGCTGTGAGCATGCGTACACCAAACGTATAATGACGAATACGCGTCTATGAAGCTACGCGTCCGTGAACACTTGGACAGTGGGCTTAAATTGCTCAAGCTGTAAAGAAATTATAGAGGCTACCAAAATTACAACGTAAAGATAAGCTAATCGCTAATTGATATACAGAATATTGATCCACTTTTAGTGTCTTGTATACTTCAGCGTCATGAAGTGGTTTTATTCCATATTAATTTTAACCTTATCAAGTGATTATGTAGTTGGTAAGTTTAAGTTTATTATTCAAATCAAGATTTTAATTATCTGCTCAATTTAATAAATAAACACTGCAATGAACAAATATGGAGGCACTTAAAAAAGGCTTTTCGTCTGGACAAGAATTTGTTCCTTTCGCACTTCTAGTATATTATATTTATTTTAACATTTATTTACACAAAAAGAAATTTCCTCCAGCAGACCAACGAAACGAGAGATAAGAAGAAATGTAAACAATAATGTGTAGAAATGAGACGAGTTTCTAAAATCTTAAATTAAACTAATAAATACTTATATAAGTATATATACCTATACTAAAAATAATTACATAAAATATATTTTCAATAGCAAAAACCTTGTTATTTTGCATAGCATTGACACAATTTAGTCACGGGATCTTCTATTACCAATGTTAGGTATGTCCTTAAACAATCTAATATGAAACGCAAATAATTCAAATATCTCGTAATGATTGCTGTAGGTCAATTTGGGCCGTTCAAACAAGACTTCGGCTATGTAACTGTGAGGGAAGGTGCTCATATGTTCTACTGGCTGTTTTATACCACTGCTGATGTGCAAAATTACACTGATAGACCCCTTGTAGTTTGGCTACAGGGAGGTCCTGGTGGGTCTTCTACGGCCATCGGAAATTTTGAGATTCTAGGCCCTTTGGACTTATCCTTGCAAGAGAGAAACACCACTTGGGTAAGAAGTTCAATAAAATCGATGTATTTATTTATTTATGTACACACATACACTTTAAAATGAAATGAACAAATACAGATAATGAGCACAAAGGTACTGCTTATTTCAAATGAAATTTCTTCCAGCAGACCTGTGACAGGAGAGTTGGATGACAAATGTAGACACAGTGTAGTTTCAGACAAAAAAATCAAAGTCCTGATTAACAGATGACATACATTATAATACAAAGTATTTTTCAGGTTAAGAACTTCAATGTACTTTTTGTAGACAACCCAGTAGGCACTGGATTTAGTTATGTCGATGACCACAAATTCTTAACTGTTACTAACGATGAAATAGGTAAGTTGAGTTAATACCAACCGAAGTATTACTAATTTGCTAAAGATTTTAAAAAGAAAAAACCCGATTTGATAAAGATTTTAAATTTCTACAGCCCTAGACTTTGTTCAGCTCATGCGTGGATTCTACAACAAACACCCAGAGTTTAACGGAGTGCCACTATATATTTACGGTCAATCATACGGTGGAAAAATGGCGATTGACATGGGAATACGTATGAATGAGGTAAACTAGGCCATATTTTTAAAAGGCATACCGTTATTGACGGATCTATGTGATATAGATTACGATTACAGCAGCATTATGAAAGAATGATAGAAAACAAAGCTAAATACTCTAAAACATTTCATTTTGGCAGTTTAGCAGCTGTACTAATTATAATTTATGTTTAGGCGGAAAAAAATGGTACAATCGGTTCTAATTTGAAAGGAATTGCGATGGGCAACGCATGGATATCACCAGTAGATGCCACCCTCACATGGGGCCCGTTGCTACTGGCAGCTGGACTTGTGGACCAAGAAGGGCATGATGAAATTCAAGCTGCTGCCAAAGAGGCTGAAAGGCTGTTTAATGTAGGCCTCTACTATAATTCAACGTCTCAATGGAGTGCAACTCAGCAGGTAGTGCTACGCCGTACAGACAATGTCGATTTTTATAACATACTCACAAAAAGGGTGAGCAGGACACCTATTGACACACTAAGTGAAGCCTTTGGTAGGTAAACTAGAACTACCTATTAATAAAGAAGCTGCACTATAAGTATGTTTTTTTAAGAATATACAATTCTTTACAGAATATTCAAGGCAAATGATGATCCAGAATGCTGTCCCTGAACCACCTTCAGAGTCTAATCAAAGAATGTTCACTCAAAACTACTTAATGAACTCATTAGTTAAACCAGCTCTAAGGATTCCAGAGCACGTGGTGTGGGGCTCGCAATCTACCCCAGTGTTTAACTATTTGAGGACAGATTTTATGAAACCCGTTACTGACGGCAGTTAGTATTCAGTTAACGTTTATTATTATTATTTTTCTCGATAACTGCTTTCAGCGGCTTCGTCTGCAGGAATAGTACCTACTTCCTTCCCCCCATTTTAAATTATAGTGTTTAAAGTTTCATACAGATCTGTTCAGCCATTTGGACACGAAGAAATAAAAAACAGACCAAGACACATACACATGCAAACTTTCACCTTTATAAATTTCCTCAGAGCAATGTCCTAAATGAAAGCTTGCTCCTAGTTCACCCACAATGAAATAGAAACTCATTGAGATACTTGTTTTTAATTAAAAAGTTTTTAATAAAATTTCAGTTGAGAAGTTGCTGAATGAAACGGATATTATTTTGACGAAATATAATGGAAATCTTGATTTGATTTGTGATACTCCAGGTAAAATATTTCATTGCCTCAGATTTAAAATTAGTTCTCCTTGGAGAATGTCATTAAATTCCTTTTTCACTACAAATCTACCTTGATATTTACGAATTTAAATTCCTAAGTACATGTTTATAAGCACATAAGCACATACAACTGTTTTAACAGGTATACCCAAAGTAACAAAATCAGTCGCGTCGTTTATGTTACAAAACTAAATATCGCAATACCCAGTAAACTCCGATATATATACAAACTACTGTTTGTAAATCTTTGAGATATAATTAAAATGAATACTATACTATAATTTCAGGACAACTGCTATGGGTAGACCGCCTGAAATGGCCCGGTGCTGAAGGATACAGGAAAGCACCACGTCTTCCCATTTGGGAAAATGATAAGTTAGAAGGTTACTACAAGTCTTATGGAAACTTTAGGTTCTTCTGGATAAACTATGCAGGACATAGTGTAAGTACCTATTTGTATATTGACTAGTGTCCCGTTACGGCTTTGCATGGTTACAAATTATACACAGGAACCTTCCTCGTTAACTGCTCTTTTTATTAGTGAAAAACCATCAAAATCTGTTGCATGGTTTAGGAGGAGTTGTGGGTTTTATAAACGACTTTCTTTTATAGTTATAAACTATTTAAAAATATATTATTATATTCTTTATTGTTCACCATATAAACAAAAATTACAGGACAAACATGATTAAAAATAAGTGTACCATGGGTGGTTTTATCGCACAGGGCAGTATAATCGACTATTCGACTCAAAATAAATCTAAGGCTATTTGAAAAAATATTTTGGAAATAACACTGCGTTATTTTTCACTCGTTTTAATTTAGATAAATTATTATTTATTTTTTTACAGGTACCTAGAGACAATCCAGCTGGAACCAATGCATTCCTTCGCGACATGACATCTTTTGGCTAAAATTGAATAAATTTTTAATATCTATAAAATATACCTTTGACTGAGCCATAAACATATACTCGTACATTCTAAAACCTACTTAGTTGTTTTATTATAAAATAAAAAACTTAAAAAAAAAATACAACCGACTTCAATGTTAAAAAAAAACACTGAAAAGTACAAAATAACTTTAATTTCGGAAGTCGGTGTTTCTATAGTAGTTTGATGTCTTCGTTATTTAACACCGACTTCCGAAATTAAAGTTATTTTGTACTTTTCAGTGTTTTTTTTTTAAAATTTTTTATTTTACACTTTTTAGTTATGGTACAACCACTAAAAAGAACCTCTTAGCCAAACTTAAATACCTTATAGCCAGAGTGCATCTCATAACGATTCTAAATAATAATCCCAAACACGGTTAGATTACATTAATTTACCTTCTGACTTCATCGTCAGATCAGTCCGACACATCCCCTCCCCCTTTTCCTTCAGCCAGCCATCGACTACACGTATAAACAAAGCAATTTTACTTGTTACGACAGTTCTGCTGTGATCCTATGAGGAGTTCTGTGCCATAACTTCGAAGTTCATGATCAGATCATGACAATATTTCAATGGGACCAATTTGGAAGCATAACCTTTCAATCAAAAAAATAGTTTTCAAAATCGGTCCACAATTGACCGAAATATCGGGGAACATATATAAAAAAAAAACATACATTCAGCCGAACATAGAACCTCCTCCTTTTCGAAGGCTGTTATATATATATACCCAAACTTTTTAGAGAAGCTCTCTCATTTAGGTGCCACACTTTACGCTTTTTTTTAAGGTGGAAGAAAAGTCATTTGATCCATACCATAGTCTGGAGCGAGAGGACATGCGAAGCAGTCAGCTCCTTAATCCTCACGCCCAGCCACCGCAGGAGACGCCCTGGGCATCAAGGAGTCGCAGGGTGATTTCCGACCAACTTAGGTGCAATAGGTAGCACAACGTCTAATAACAAACCAGACACGTTGTGTTTCACGCGCGCCTCAAAGAAATGGTAGCATAATTGTTCCACCGGGGCTGATGCCTGGCAAGGCTAGGGGATTGTTCGAAAGAGTTACCGCATTCCTGGAACACAAATGGCAACTGGAACAAAACGGGTGGGTTTTAGTCAGTAAAAGTCTGACACCTCTCACTCCACCCACACCGAGAAAAGTTATTTGATGATGTCCAACATCAAAAAAAGGCTTAGGGAGCGAGTGACTTTATAATAATAATATAAAAGTAGAAATTCATAGGAACAAATCTTGGTATGTACTTAAACCCAAACAAGAAAAATATACCTATTTAGTACCCACTAGCAATGTGCCGAGTACGGCTTGATTCGATTCCTGCTTTTGACTTGCTTACTTGAGTACAAAATAATTTTGATTCGAGTACGCCGGACTCAATTCGTGTATAGAACTCTAGTCTAGAAATTCGAATTAAATTCAAAACTAGAAATTCGATTACAAAACTCGAGTTTATTATATTTAAATAATATTTACCAATTTTAGAGCAAAAAGGGGAATTTGAATAGACTCGAGTCAATGTTCGAGTCCTAGACTCGAGTCAATATTCGAGTTCTAGACTCGAATCAACATTCGAGTAGGGGGAGGGGGGGGGCACAATGATGCAAGGGGCACATAAATACACAAGCATTATCTAAAAATCGATTGAACATATTCGTGTGACCTAAAACGATCATAGAATTGCTTGAACGTATCCTATGAGTTCGCGCCTACAGCCTGTCAGCCGTTGACGCTCTACAACTCGTAACGTATTTTGAGTGCGGTAAACTAAAAAATAACGTGAAATGTAACAGTGTTTCCCCGGTCTCTTATACCATCTTGTGAGAATATCTATACACCAAAGGTATGTTAAACTGTCCAATATTACGTATTTAGCATTTTTTACGAGAGAAATCAGTTAGTTTCTTTAGTATAATTATCATTTTAAAAAAAATCTTTTGGGGCACTTGGATACACCAAAGCACGGGGCACATTGATGTGTATCAATCCCTCATATAATTTGTAAAATATATTGAATTACAATTATAATCAAATTTTTATATTGTCAACAGAAAATGATGCGGACATACAAACCCAAGATGCAAAATTTATTGGGACTTACAGAATTTGAAAAACCTAAAAAGAAAACTTGACACTTGGTGGTAGTCCTGTTCTGAAGAATTAAGATGTTCCTAATTTTTAATTTGGTTAAGTTAAAAGTTTTTTTAAACTGATTACAATATTTTAATAATAATAAAGTATTGTTTTCATAAAGATGTTCTAATTTAACAAATTTCACACAATATCCACTTGGTATCTAAGTGCCCCGTTGGTGGGGCAGAATGATTCAAAACCCATTTTTTACAAAAAACGTGCTAATCTTTTTCTTTCACATATTAAACTATATTTATCCTTGACATCATAATATTTATATATTTAGCTAAACGGCCACTTGAAAATTAGTTAAAAATATGTCATTTTTTCACCTATAATTTGAGTTTAAATTTTTATGCATCATTCTACCCCACTTCCCCCTACTAAGCATAGAATTCGAGTATCGGATTCGAACCGTGGAATCCAGTCATAATTTGAATACTACAGAAACCGCCTCGAGTCGACTCGATCCACCAAAACAGTGACTCGGCACAGTGCATATCATATACCCAATGTGAAGGCGCCTTGAACTAAACTGACCGATAAAACTAAGTTTTATCTTGACTGGACAGTGTGGATTTAAAGAAACCCAATTAGGTACTTATCCACCTAATTAAGAACTTTATCATATATTTAATCTTGGTATTTCATGCGTACGTGCATATTTAACACTATCAGAAGAAGATTACTAATCAATGAAGGTATATTACAAATCATATCTTTATCATAATATACATAAAGATAATTAAATTACATTGATTCAGAATAATATAGTTAATTTACTTATTTATTCTAGGTTAGCTTATTCTGGACGTATTTTAAGTTAAAAATGGCGAAGAAGATTTTTATAATCGGGAGTGTCATTGCAGCAGCAGCTGTACTAGCAGGACTGGGAGTGCTAATATGGTGGTTAGTAACTAGGGAGGCGGATAAACCTTTCTCTGTTCGTCGTAAGTACGTTTTTCTTCCTGTAAAACTAATCAGGCGAAAACATCATAACCCTTTAAGGCCAAGTTCTACTCATTTTGACCTTTTTTTAAACCTGTGGAAATCCACAAATATAAAAGAGAACACCATGAAAAATTAATTTATTAAAATTGACTACATGAAGAACCGCCGGGCGAATATCAAAACATGATATTAAATTAGTTGGCTTGATAAAAAAAACGCTAATCTGACCCTAAATTACGATTTCAAAGGTGTATGTCTACGAGATTACGTCACAGAAATATTTGAAAGTTACAAAGCTTGTTTTTTATAAGAGCCTCGCAAAAACAAACATCTTTAATAATATTGTTGTTTTTACTTTTTATAAAAATAAAACCGCTGTTACGGGGCCGCAAAGTCGACATAGACCCGGGCGGAGTTCATACAAAATACTCAGTAACTACAACCAGCTCTTAACCGCCCGCATCACCGCAGGGTTTTCGCGTCCTATCCGCCAGGGTCGTGTGTTTGCGACTAGGCACTCCATCTCGTGCAGCTCTTCAATCGACATAAAAGCTGACGAGATGGAGTATTAACTCCATCTCGTCAGGTCGTGGATGTGTGACCCTAGCGGAATAAACGCTAGTGTTTATCATTAATACATTACAATCGTTAATAGAAAAAGAAACTAATAAAACATAATTCAAATTATAATCAAAAACATAGAAGAAAATTTATGTCATCAAATAATACATAAATAAGCACTCGGTGTAAAAATTGCCAGTTAATGTCCTCTGTGTGAATGTTACAGTGTGGACAATTATGTTACAATGTCGATTACTGCCTTCCGCACGATTATCATGACATGAACATGTCAAATGTAGCTAGTTATATTTTATTTATCACAAACATTTTATTTTAATCACCCATGTAGGTATATAGATATAATCAAAACGGATATTTAGTTTTTTTCCGGCGACAATCATCGGCATCGGCAAGGAAAATTATCCATTTAGGGATCGCGACCGAAGTAGGACCGAAGGGTCCTATTCCTTGGCGATACTAGTAATGAGCCTCAGTAAAATAAACCTACTAAACGAACTAATCTTTTTCAGTCCTGCAAGGTGAAGGCATTGGTGAATTTGATTATACCGCAGCGTTTACCGAGATCCCACTCGTGGGAGATGTATTCTGGTGGTTTTACCCCACTATAGCAATTGGTAATCGTTACAACCGGCCCATAATATTGTGGTTAGATGGGGTGACGGGCGTTCCACCCAGCCTGTTGGCCAATTTAGGAATGTTTGGCCCCTATGACATCAATTTCAATAGAAGAAAAAACTCTTGGGTAAGGCATATTGTCCTCGCTATAGATCCATGTTGTATATATTTATGTTTGTATAATACTACAGCATTTTTCAATTTCCAGATCAACCGATACAACTTGCTTTTCATTGATGCACCTTTAGGCACAGGTTTTAGTAGTCCCCTAACTAACGATCAAATCCCGAAGACTGCTGAAGAAAATGGTAAGAGTTGTTACTTGATTAAAAACTTGCTATTATCAATGGCTTAAAACTACCTACATAAAAGTTGGAAATTTCCAGGATATATAGTATCCTGTGTTTTAATCAAGCTACGATCTACCCATATTCTAATTTCATTTTAAACTAGCGGCTTCGCAAGGGCAATAAATAAACTCAGGGTGAATGTAGCTTGCCAATAGTGAAAGAATTTTTGAAATCGGCACAGTAGTTTTTGAGTTTATTCATTACAAATATTACACACAATAATACAAATTTTCCCTCTTTATAATATGTATTAGTGTAGATTAACATATAGACGTAACCTTTATTGTTATTTTACAGCTGAACACTTGGCTCTAACTTTAGAATCCTTCTACACCGAACATGAAGGATACAGAGACACACCATTGTACATCTTCGGGCAGGCACATGGGGCACAGCTGGCCCTAACGTTAGCAGCCAAGCTTCACCAAGTAAGTTATTTTGATAGGTTAAATCAACTCTCACCTTAAAAGGTATACATATTTCATAATAACTGTATTGCAGAACGAAACTAAACACAACCTTCGTGGTGTGGTATTAGGCAATGCTATAATTTCGCCAGCCCTAGCCATGACGAAACTCGGCTTTTACCTCGAGGAGCTGGGTTACATTGACGCTAATGGCAGAGACGCTATAGAAAGTTTATCCAAAGAGACAACGCAGTTGGTTCAAAACGAAAATTTTGAAGATGCGTTCGATAAATTTATTTCTTTGGGGCAATTTGTTAATGAGAATGCTGGCGCTACAGCTGTAAATCTTGGAAATATCGTTCAAAAGCTTACTAGGGAACCTACAACTGGAAGTAAGTATATTAAATTTATTCGCAGCTTATTGAATAGAAAATAATGATGTTCTTACTAAAATAGCGTACTTACTTCGCTCATCCATGTATTTATTTCCTCAATGAAGTAATTTTCACTGTGCCTGCGTCTATCAAATTGTTTCAATTTATTTTCTTTAAGACTTTTTAATAATAGCCATTATAACAATTTCCAGATTTGTTCGGTCAGCGAGATTATTTGCGACGAGTATTCAAAAATACAGATTTAGATATTATGAACACTGATGTTGCAACAGCTTTAGGGATTTCAAACGTAACCTATGATTCTGGTCGGGAGGCCGTCATTGAAGCTTTTAAGAGCTCTTTTATGACCCCAGCTACGGACAAAGGTAATATGAATGCAGTACAGTATAATCCGTCTACTGTCTATCACGTTAGGTAGGTACAGTTACAATATCCGCTTCGAGAGAAAAGGTCATGGCATTTTTTGATCTCTTGATAAACTACATATATTTTCTCTCGTATATTTATTAAATGCCTGGTAGTTTTTCTTTTATTACAATTTCCAACGGCCCGTTATCTTGTAAGTAGAGTCAACTGCCCAATATCATGAAGACGCCATCAATCTCAAACTATTAGATAGGTACTGATTTTCAGTCCTGTTAATCGGTGATTAGAGGACAGAGAACCACTTTTGTTTTCCCTGAGACCCAAGCCCAATATATGGTTGCCCGCTAGGCCACGGAAATAATTGCAAGAGTTACCGTGGCCCTGGAATGCAAAGGGCAGCTGAAGGATACAGTTGGGTTTAATCAGTGAAATTTGACACGCCCTCTCACTCCACATTGAAGCGGGAGAAGTCATTTGATGATTTCCTACCTCAAAAAAAAGGTAGCTGGATATGTAGTAGGACAGCGCTAAGCTCAATTAGGTACTTGGGTACTTAAACATAAATTAAACTTTCGCTTAAAAATCGAAATAATAATGAGATTTATAATTACCTATAATTTTTTATTGCAGTGGAATATATTCTCCAAAAAACATCACTTACCGTTGCTATCTATAATGGTAATTTGGACGCAGTATCAAATACACCAGGTAAATACAATAAAACACCACCACCACCAGGTAAATTACATACACGTAAGTGTATGTAATTTAAATGTACATAATAGTTCATAGTAAGTCAACATAATCGGAAGGCAAACAAACATACCTACTCGTCTAACAAAGCCAAATAGTACATTTTGATACAAGTGGGGAAAAGTTTGTCATCGCAACCAAGGCGAAATTCACCTGAGCCGTATAGGCGAGGGTGTTATGGAGCCGAGTGCTGCAGTGACAAATCTCCACGTGTATCAAATGACGTTTTTCAATACACTTACGAAGAAATACTTACTTTTGCTGAAAATTACGACGCATTTTTGTTCATTAACACGCTTATATTAGCTTCACCTGTATGTTTGTAACCAACGCCTTTGAGCTCGATTTTGACCTACTTTGGGCGATTAGATTTTCTTCAAACTTTGCACACCCATCAAAGACTGATGACAATACAATAATCCATTTTTTTTTAGTGAAAAATAAAAATATAGTTTAAAAAAACACGCTTTCATAGCATATCAAACTAAAAAGTGTAAGTTAATATTTTTCGTTCATTATTATTATTTTCTACCTATATTGAAAATTATTGTACACTTTTTAGTTTGATATGCTATGAAAGCGTGTTTTTTTTTTAGTTTTTTTAAACTAATTTTTTTTTGTAGTGAAGATAATTTTCTAAAGTTACCATACATTTTAGTTTTGATTTAGATGGCAGCAAGCTATCGCGAGTATTTTTTAACTTAATCACAATATCTGACGGCGCCGGCACCATCTAAAGAATTCTCTTCAAATCTTAAAATTCAAAATTTTTTTTTACAAAATTTAACACAAATAAAAAATAATATTTAATAGACTTTTTCCCGCGCTTTACCATTGCAGATTGACGAAGTAGCAAAGGCATCAAACCGTATACATCCTACTTAATATTAAAAATAAAAATTCAAATATTTTTGTATTTAGAACACAGATAATGTTAATTTGTTGATACTATCAAATTATTCTGTAAATAATCTTATTTAATCATGATATTCTGTTCATGAAACACAATTTTAATTTTCATTAAACAATAAAACCCAAAAGTATCCACCTCGTTGCTTTAAAAAAAAATAAAAATCACGGCTGACCGTAACGAAATAGGGGTGAAAAAAGGCCTTGTTATAATAATTTTTTAAAAAAACACGAGGGTGATAAACATGGCATGTCGAGCCTATTCGTAGTGCGATAAGAGCCTGTTTTCGAGTAAGTGTATAATTTTTTTTTACATTTTGCCGCTATTTTCAAAAACTGAAGCCTTATTAATGTTTCCACTATTGGGACTCAGGCCTCCTCTCTAGGAAAGGGATTGTGCCGTAATCCACCACGCTGGCCCAGTGCGGGTTGGTGAATGTCACATGTCTTTGAATTTTTGGCTCTAGGACCAACAAATAGGCGTATTCGCTACCAACAAGTTTTTTTTACTTTTGACCACTTAGCATAACACGACTGGTGAGTACTAACTGAGATAGCAAAGATTCTGTTGGGCAAAGACCTAACATCGCGGTGTAATTTGGCTCGTACCAATGCGAACAACTAATTTGGCAACCAGAAGTGACAACGCGGTTAATTCAAGAACACGAACTTGCTCAAAAACCTGTTGGTATAATTTCAGGGCAACTAGAATGGGTGGGACATCTTACATGGACTGGAATGCCTGCTTTCCTAGCCGCACCAAGACAATCAATTGTTGTAAACCGATTGGTTGAAGGTTACTTCCGGAATGGAACTAGACTTCAATTCTTTTGGGTGAACGCTGCTGGACAATCGGTAATATTTTTTTGTTTCTTTTTTAGTTAATATTTTTTTGTTTCTTTTTTAGTTAATATTTTTTTTCTTTTTCTGAGCTAAAAACTGCAATTATGTATCTGCCTATCTAGTCAAAAGATGAAGCTTTTAAAATGCAATGGATGGGCTTCTTCTTTTGTCTTTGCCTCTCGTAGTTGTTCATATTCATGACTAGGTCACTTTAGATGATTAGGAAGGTTATTTTATAGGTAAATGAAAAGCAGCAGTCAGTGATTGATAACTAATAATATAATACTCGTACAAGATCGCATTACCTACATACATTAAAATGAAACTACCACAGTGGGTAGGTCGTCCACGTAGTAAGTTGAACTGACGTGCAATCTAATTTTTGATGTGACAAATCATCAAATACCTTATCTCGCTCTGGGTGGAGCGAGAGGACAGACTATGACACAGAGACTGAGAGGATAGACTTTTACTGACTAAAATCCACCTGTGTTCCATCAGTGGTCCCTTGTAATTTAGGGCTACAGTAACTCTTTCGAATATTTTAGCAGCCCTAGCAGGTTTCAGACCTACTGGGCCCTGGCCAATTTACTGACATCTCTTTGAGGTGCGCGAGGAACATAACGTGCCGTTGAGGGCGTTAGCTCGGACTTGATGGTTATCGGATGACTTGAACCAAAGCTGGAAGTGAGAGATGGCCGCGACCACGAGAACACGATGGTTCTTGTCTCCACGAGAACACGATGGTTCTCCGCCCAAATGGGGTAGACTTCCACCGTATGCGCCACTGTGTCCTCCGTGTGATCCGCTCAGTGACACCCAGGTATTTCATCCCACCGAATTCGGGACAGGTACCTCTCGTAACACACATATTAGATGAGGACCTTTTTGAGGTGGAAAGTGAGAACGCCACAGCGCCACTCTAACCACTCTGATGTGCAATCAAAAATAAAAATACTATGCCTTTCAAAAATAACAATTTACTAAAATAGAGTATTTTTAATTTTTTTCAGACTCCTCTAGACAATCCTGCAGCCCTCAATTCTATTATTAATAGAGTTGTATTATAATTTATCATGATCAATAAAATTTCAATATAATTCTGTATGTTGTACTTAATTCCTGCATAAATTTCATACATTCCCTTTTACCTAATTAGGCACTTTCTGAATTTATTTGTCGAGTTCTGAAGACGTACGAAGGACACGTCTGGGAAACGAATTATTGACCTACAGGACAACTGGTAAGGCGCGGTGATGTAAGGTGAAGCAAAGCAGTCACTAAGTAGCCTAAAGAATGAAAGAAGAAATCAACGTGTGCATGTGCATAATGACAAAATTATTTGCAATCTTGCGAAGAAGACCGTACGCATGGCAGTAGCAAACAAGCACTATGAACACCATAGGTATATATACACACACATATATAACATATATGACAATGTACCTACGTTACATTGTCATATAAGTTTTCTTGGGCCACCGAGTAGCTAGTGTAGCTACCTATTAAAATCACTGCGTGCAGATGCAGCTTTAGCCTTCAAAGCGCCCTTATGCATCCAGTGCGCTTTCGGTAAAATGGAACCATGAATTTTCTATAGAATTGACTACCTCAACGAAGCTTGCCGAGAAGGTTGCCCAATATACCTGCTGCCAAATACTGCAAAAATATTAGAACGTTTTACATCCACTTCTAATTGAACTCAGAATACAGCACGATCAAAATATTATTATGTTGATTGGCGGTTGGCCCCTCAGAATTTAGGCGTTCCAAACCTATGTGTACACTCGAAAAAATACAATACGCATTCGTAAACTGATTCATAAAAGAATTACTGCGCAGCTAATTATTGTTCGTAGTTTGGAACGATCAAAATAATGCAGACCAAGGATCTTGTACCCTTCGCCCTTCAGCTCGGACTGCCGATGCCGTACTGTCGACTTACCATGACGTATTAAAAATATTGAAATGTCAGTCGTGCGAGCGAGAAAGAGGGCTATACACCCTATAAAACTCCATCCCCTAATTTAGATCGTAACGTGGTAAACCTTCTGTAACACTGACCTCAACTGTAACTTACCAAAAACGAAATAATACTTTTTTTGACGCTGGCTAAACGCAGTCGGTCCTAAAACAAAAAAAAAAGTAACAATTGTCTATCTGTCAACAGTGTCAATGTCATTTTGGTTTTTGTCAGTGTCTGTCAAACAAAATCGAAAGAAAAATTGTAATGATTTTGTGTGTATTTCATTCAATTTAACTGTAAATAATTCTATTGCAAGGAATATTTTTTAGTTATTGAATACTTACAAAAACTAGTAGTGCATATAAGCGTTAACGAAATAAGTGTAACTTGAGGCTTGGAAGCCCAGATTGTTCCTTGTAAAAAGTGCCAAAAGCAAAAGGCTTAATAAGGTTTAGTGTTAGTTAAAATTCAATAAAATGGCTGATATTCTTGATATATTAGAGCTGGAGCAACCAGCTTCTGAGATCAGTAGAGAGAGTATCATACATGGAGACAAAGTGAAGAAGAAGTATGTGACTGCAAAGGCAGTAAAGCGGCCTGAGGGAATGCACAGGGAGGTGTTTGCATTGCTCTACAATGACAATAAAGATCTCCCACCGCTGTTACCCACTGATACTGGTGAGTTGTAAACCATACTCTTAAAATGTTTACGGTGTTTACATAACAGATTCTATCAATGATCCTTAAACTAACTTAGTACCAAAAGTATTAATAAGAAAATCTTGTAATATTCTTAGGTTTAATTCATTAAATCCCAAGCGATGCTGGCATTCACTCTCTCATTGTTTTCCTATTGTGTCTAATTATGGTATTCGAAAGGTTAATGAAGATACTTTTATAAACAACAGTGCTTTATTATGGTAGCCACACAAGTATACTGGATATACTTGTGCAAGTCTAGACTTGTGCAAATACGTGTTATTCAAAAGCGACCACAGACTGCACAAGTATCTTCCAACACATGTTACAGTATACTTGTGCAAGTCTAAATTAGTGCCAGTATACTGGAACGTGTGTCGCTACCATTACTTATATTTTATCCCTCACAATTTTTTTTGTCAGGAAAAGCCTACAAACAAACTAAAGCTAAGCTTGGTATGAGAAAGGTGAGGAAATGGGTATGGGCACCATTCACAAATCCTGCTCGTACTGACAACGCTGTCTTCCACCATTGGAAACGTGCTGCTGATGAAGCCAAAGAGTATCCATTTGCGCAGTTTAATAAGGTACTTGAATTAATATCTGAATAATGACATTTTGTGATTTATTTTTTCATCATGTTTTTATATTTTCTAAGCAAACGTAGTCTGAACCACAGTCCTGCACTGCATTTCTTGAGTTGAACAACATGGTTTGGATCTAATATGCAACCAAGCTGCAACTTGGCTAAGCTAACTGAATTGTCAATGTATTTCTTAATAAACTGCATATATTTCTATTTCAGCAAGTGACAATACCATCATACTCCGAATCGGAGTATAATCAGTATTTGAAATCAGAAGACTGGAGCCAAGCTGAAACTGATCACCTCATGGACTTATGCCAAAGATTTGACCTGCGTTTCATTGTCATCCATGATCGGTGGGACCGAGCTGCTTTCAGGGACCGAAGTGTGGAAGACTTGAAAGAACGCTATTATGGAATCTGTGCTACATTGAGCAAGGTATGTTTTGATTTTCTGCTTAAATCATAATTTGATGCCAAATGACAAGTAAACACAATTCACTATTGGGTAACTTACGTATTACTTACAAACATTATCATATGTCAATTTTTCAGGTAAAAACGAATCCATGGTCAAATACTGTAACTATGGTAAATGGTGAGAAACGCATTTATCATTATGATGCTGAACATGAAAGAAAGAGGAAGGAACAACTTAGAAGACTGTTTGATAGAACACAAGAACAGGTAAATACAAAACAATTTATGCAATTTTCCTATTTTTTTTTTTAATGAGTTGAGACCATTGACTTATATTCCAGTGATAGACAAGCACATTCAAAGAAACTCTTAAGTAGTCAAAATACTGAAAGTTAAAAGTTTGCTGCACCGCTTCTAACAAAACTATTAAAACATACAGTGATAAAATAGCTTTCAGAGGATACTTTTTTCGCGACCAAAATGTCTTAAGCGCCAAGAATTTTGTGGCTCTTATGCATTTCGTTCAATATTATATTCGGACTACATTATACACCTGAGTCGACTGAAGTGAGTGTTTGGCACGCCTAAACTAGTGCATAGTACATAATAATATTCCACAACTTATCACACAACGCTGTCTAGTCCCAAGCTAAGTAGAGCTTGTGTTATGAGTACTAGACAACTGATAAACATATAAATTATAACCAGACACAGAACAAATGATCATGATCATCACACAAACATTTGTCCTGGGTGGGAATCGAAGCCACGACGTCTGGCATAGCATTCAGGGCCACTAACCACTAGGCCAACAGGCCAGTCAGAGTCAGAGACACTCAAGTTCTACCTGTGTTCAAGCCATAAAATCAAGTCTTAACATTTCTTGTGGATAATGAATTAACTATATTTGCAAAATATATATTTTCCAGATTGATGAGGAGCAAATGCTGATAACAGAGTTAAAGAAAATCGAAGCCAGGAAACGTGAAAGAGAAAGAAAAACTCAAGACTTACAGAAATTGATATCTAGAGCGGACAGTGGCAACTTGCCTCCTATAAGTCAAGTCAACAATAATAACGAGGGTACTAGTACTCCATCAAACACGGCTTCTAGTATAGCCAGGCGCCATGACAGAAAACTACATAAGAAGAAACTTACTGCTCAACAAAGACCTGTGCGGGCAGTGGAGAGTGTTGTAAGTACTACAAGTTTAAATCCTATAAAACATAAAATTATTTAAAATACTTTTTAGATTGGTTCTTTAAATTCTTCATTAAATCTTCAATGTCTTATTTAGTCATTTTCGCATGCATTTTTTAATTTCATTATGGTGTAATATACAGACTGTGGAGTGGTCGGGTATCAAGTTCCCCGAAGCGCGCGGCACAGGTGTCTGGCTGCGATCTCAACGTATGAAGCTGCCTCCCGGAGTAGGACAGAGGAAGACCAAGGCCATAGAACAGGAGCTGAGACTTATGAATATTGGTTTGTTTATTCTTACAATAGACTATAGCTTTTGCCCGCGGCTTCAGCCGCGTACATAAATATAGCTGTTTAGGTTGGGTGAAAATAAGTGGACTGTATCTTTCTAAGTGCTTGTATATTGCCGTCAGACCAATATTCCAAAATACAAAACAATCCCGGACAAACAATAATTAATTAAAGAGATTCGAGAAATGTCGTCTGTCGCAGCGGGGTCCGTGATAGTGAGTGTCCGCGGTGCCGTGGTGCGCCGGACAGCTGGTGTCGCCGCCCGCTTCTCCGCGCCCCACTACCGATGACGTAGATCATGCATGTCGCTTGCACGTGCAGAACGCGTCATTGATCTGTTGGGTTCGATTCCCAACAATAGCCTATATCACTCAGGAATAAAGCAGCTTACTATCGATGAAAACATTTTTGCAATCGGACTAGTACTTTCAGAGATTACTTCCCACAAACAAAAAAACCAACTACCTCTTTATAATATTAGTGTAGATTTATCTAGAGTTCTTGGCGATACTCGGAGAGGCCTGTGTATATCACACTGCAATTGATTTCATCCCGAAAGAACACAAGTGATTGTGATTTTTAACAAAGTTCAAAAAATTAGGAGTTTTGTGTCTACACACTAAAAGTAAAGCTATTTTGAAAATTCTGAAATATTTTTTTGAGGTGGTCCTCTTTAGATGAAAACTTCAAAGTAGAATATAAAAATATTTAATAAATATTCCAACATTGCTGCAATCGCAAGTCCGTTTGCTCCATTTCATAACATCACGTCGCCGCGCCGGTACACTCTGCAGGGCGGCGTATGCAGATGTGTACAGTTCACCGCACAACCTTTTTCTTTTGGGGTGTGACGTCATCAAATAAATTCTATATCGAGCGAGAGGTCATTATGGCGACGCTCGTGGCAAGCCTATGTCCAACTGTGGACGTCTTTCGGCTGAAATGATGATGATGATAACCAATAATGAGCATCTTGTCAATCCTGTAAGGTACCTTACCATAGTTTGCTATTCAGTTTTAGTTGTGTCGAGAGAGAAAGTTATTATTGTTCATAAAAATATACTACAGGTCGCGCGGTGAATTAAGATTCAATTATTATAAGGTCTATTTGGCGACGTACGGGCGGGTGTGCAATTCCCGCGTTGCGTTCTCGCGTCTCATTGGATACTGTTGTACTTGGGTACTGTTGCGTACAGCTTGTGTTATCGTATTAGTAATACGTAGTCGTAAAAAAAAATGGTTAAAAATAAAGTTTTAAAACGGCAAGCCAGAAAAATGGTTTACGACGTGAATTGTTACGTTAAGAAAGAAACTAACGAATTAATTTTTTTTTTTATTTTAATTTTAAAAATTTTAATTTTGCTGAATTTACTACTTACAAGATAAATTACAAGCAAAAACTAGTGTTATTACAAGTTACGTTACTAAGGTTCAAACATACGAAATTAAAAATAAAATCCTAACATAGGTACTAAGAATTTCTGTGCACAACTGTACACATGCGCCGATTGCCCCCACTACTTTCACCGAGCGATCTTGATTCACCGCGCGACCTTTTTTTTTTGTACCAACATTTAAAAAGTGTTAAAAATCAGAAACGGGACTGGGACTCAGGCCTCCTTTCTAGAAGAGGGAATGGGCCATAATCGACCAGGTTCGGTAGATGTCACATGTCTTCGAATTTTTTATTTGTTTGTGGCCATGCCGGTTTCCTCACGATGTTTTCCTTCACCATTTTGATGAAATACATTACACACAATAATACGCCTGGCTGGATATGAAGTCAGGGTCGTTACCTGGACCCTACTGTTCTTCAATTCATTCTCCCTTACAAAGCCAATATATTTATTTCGGGATAGGTACAATCAATTATATTCAATATAAAATCATTGGGTACAATCAAATAGTTGTGAATAACAAAGTTGATTTAAAATGATCCTCTTGTGTTTAAATTTGGTGAAAAATAAATCTTTTTCTTTTATCTGTGCATGACGGAGGGTCTTGAATTCTTGATCTGATACACCACTGGGATAGGCAATTCTAAAACACTAGCTTCTCCAGCGGCTTCCCCGTGTCAACGTTAGGTTTCTCGGTACAAATTTTGGAGCCGTTTTATGTAGTTGTGGGGTGAATTTTGGAAAATCCTCTCTTAGTACTCGCCTATGACGTAGGCGGAAACCTAACAAAGTTGAAAACCTTGTATAAAATTTCATGTTCCTAGTCCGAGTAGTTTCAGCTGTGCGTTGATATGTCAGTCAGTCAGTTTCTCTTTTTATAATATAGAACATAGATCACAAATTAAAACTAAAAGTCTAAAACAATTTATTTGTAATATTTTGTTTAATGATCTGCCTTGTTTGTTTACAGATATTGCTCCTACACCAACTGAGGCGATCTGCAAACATTTCAACGAGTTGCGGTCTGATCTGGCTCTAGCTTTGGACTTGAAGAATGCCCTGGCTTCATGTGAATTTGAGTTGCAAGCTCTAAGACATCAATATGAAGCTCTCAATCCTGGGAAGGTGAGTAATAAAGTATGAGATTGTGTGTAGTAATATATTTTTGCCTTTTATGAACAAAGCCTGTGACAAAAACTATCCATAAGTAAAACTATCTATCTATATCTATCAGCTAAGTTTACACACAGTAATAAAAAAAGTGGACCTAGTAAAAGGCCATACAATTTTTTTTCTCAGAGTTTCAGTATTATGCGAAACCATTGGCAGCAGTTTGATATCATATATTTTTCAGTTCAGAGGGGTTCTCTCTGTATGTAGCACATAGGGAATGTCTAGTAGCAGAAAATTCAAAAAGAATTTGTTAATAACTATGAAATTTTTGTTTCAGACCCTTACCATTCCACCATCCATATGTAATATGGTGGCTGACAATGAAACCAAGCCAATTGGTGAGATAATTGATGTTGTTGGTTCTCCGAGTGCACACAACACAACCATCTAGTATTACATTGTGTGCACAGGCTTAAGACCTATGTGAACTAAAATCTTTTTGTGAAGGTGTAAAAATAAGACTATGCGTCTAATGTATTAATTAAATGTTAACCGTACACAATCGGGAAAAATTTATTGTAGCTTACTATTAGGGCCAACGCTGCACTTTTGTATGGAACCGCGCGGGTGATCGCGTAACGCAGCGTCAGCACTTAAACTTCCCATAAAATTAGGCATATTACATTCATATATTGGCAACTTAACTATTGTTATAATAAATGGCAGGGGAACTAAGTAAAGAACAAATGTATAATTCATGTTACATAATTTTCTTTTGTACTCAATACTTTTCAAGCCATGATAAGATCAACTAGCAACAATTTTCAATTCCATACAACATACCTAGCACATAGAATAATAATAACTGCTCTAATACCTAAATAGTTATAGAATGTATCACTTAACCCGTTGTATGCCGGAACGCAGATCTACGCGAGACACAATGGCTTTTTGATTGTCTCTAATTACGGCATACGAGAGGTTAAACTAATGTGTACTATGTATTAAAATTAAACATAACAATTTTGAAAAAACATTTTATTTCAATACTAAATGGCACCTTTGGGTGCTCCATAAGCATCTGGCATTCTCTCTATAGTATATTTGTGTTCAGCGACATACATTATTGGTACACCTGGTATTTTCCTTATTCTCCTTTTCAAATCCTTGTCATTAGTTGCCACTATGTAACACTTGTGCTGTGTTACCCTTTGCACAATACAGTCATCAGCATAAGTTCCTTTATGTAAACAAGTAATTCTTTCAAAGCGTGGGTCTTTAATTATTCTCAAAGCTACACGGTATTTTCGCCCAAGTTTCTCTAACTCTGCCAGTACGCAATCTGTTATATATGGAATACATTTGGCATATAAACAATCCATCATACTCTGTACTATGTCCAATTTGTGTTTGATTGAGAAGTTAATAAAATTGGTGTCAATGAGGATATGGTAAGGTGGGCCTAACTGCGTGTTGTATTGAAAAAACAGTGCTGAGCTGGCTTGCGGTGCTTCACGTATTTTTAGCTCATGTGGATCAATCTTTTTCTTCTTTGGTTCAACTCTTTCTGTAGGTTTAATCCTGCTGTCACTGAGACTAATAAGTTTTTTCATTTTTGCGAATTTCCTTTCGACAATTTTTCTCGTTTTCTTTTGTTTTCCCTAGAATTAAAAAAAATGCATGAAAACCAAGCAACAATAATTTTAACACAAACTTCGAAAACCACTAACGAAAACTTACCATATTTTCAAGTCTTTGTTTTGGTATATACGTTTACTCTTGCCTGGCTATTTTAGATTAGTTTAATACAAATTGTAATATTGTTGTAAACAATAACCTCAACAACATTCACGAATAAAACGAGGTTATTTTTATTTTGACGTTTTGACGAATCATGAAAGAACAATGTTACTCATGTAAAAAAAAAAAATATTAACTTTTTTTAGTCGAGTGATTTTGGTTCTTTAGGCGATTAACACACGGCACCGCGGAGGGCGGTGGCGGTGAAGCGGTGCTCCGCGCGGTTAGGCGGTTTACGCGCCCAACCGCGCGGATGGATTTAACGCGATTTTGACCAGTTTTATCACAGACACTGGCGAAAATGGACTCTGAAGTGGTAGCATCTGGCTTTTATGGCGTAGAAAGAAAAAAATAAGAAGTTATTGGGTTCATCCATTTTTACGTAGCAAAACTCTAAATGGGACGTTCATGTTATTCTACAAAAGTTTGAGAAAACACGAAGATATTTTTTTTAACCATACATACACGAATGTCCACTTCTTCATTTGATTATTTGTTAGCAAAGATAAATGGTAACACGTCCTGCACCCACAATAATCCGCGCGGTTATGCGGCGCCCCTGTGTGTAAGGCGCCGCTCCACCGCGCGGAAATCAGCGCGGAGGGGCGGTGGCGGCGAGAGCACCGCTCGACCGTGGCTTGACCGCGCGGTCGGGCGGTGTACGTGTGTAAGGTATCAACGGATTTCTAAGTGACCAATGTAACATGAGATCCGCTTCACCGCCAACCGCGGCGGTGCGCGGTGCCGTGTGTTAATCGCATTAGTCGATTTATGGTTACATTGAGTATCACTGAAAGTCCGTCTCGCAAAAGAATAAGCATCCTCTTTGTAAGCATCAAAATCTCAATCAAATATATTAGTGGTTTATCCGTAGAATATACAGGAAAAGTTTTTAACCAGTGCGCAAATTTTGACATGATAAACTTGAATACATTTTAATAAACACGTATTTTTATTTTGATACGTGTTGAAAGCGTTATTTATTTTTTACACCACCTGCTCGATAATGTCGTTTTATAGGTCATACAAACCTCACTTAAAGCAAGTCATTCTATCCCTAGGGAGATAATGCAGTATGGCCGATCCCTAGGGAATAATGAGATTTGAATTTGGAACACCAAAAATCGTCAACATTGTGAATTAAAATGTATGTGCATCGAACAAGTTGACTCGAAATTGTAACTGGCCACTGACAAAAAAGAAGAAAATAGAATAAAACGTGCTTACTGACGGGAGCGTTATAGAAAATTGAAACTATAGAATCTTGGAAGTATGAAGTATGAATCTAGGTAGTGAATTTTGTTTGTTTGATTAACTTGTAATTAAAATACTTAAATTTCTCTATTAACTGATTTGGTCGACCAAATTGTCTTTTAATTATCTCACAGATGGTATAAAAAGTAGACTATGCAACACTGGGATAAAGCTGTCTTTGTCTTGGGCGGCTTGAATTCCTCACTTCACTCAGGTTTCTTTATTAACTCCCTCGCAATGCTCGGGAGTTAATTTTATAAATCCCTCACTATCGTTCGGGATTAAAATTAGCAACCTTCGTTTCCTTCAGAATTCAATATACCGCCCGCGACTTAAAGACACTGCTTTATCCCCTAGTCACATAAACTACTATTTTCTTTCAAGTCATCTAGGCTAATCTAGGCGTAATATTCGTGGTGAGTAAAATTTGACATTGTGACTACGCTAGCACGCGGCACACGCGTAGGGACGGCGAAGGGCGCGAACGTCCGACCTCCGCTTTCGCAAGTGACGTACTGCTAGTGTTGCCAACTCGGATTTTGAAAAAGGCGTAGACCACGTTTGAAAAAGACGTAGATTTAGTAAAAATTTCGAATGAAAAGTTCGTAGATCTACGTACTTTTTTTCTCAGCATAATGAAGACAGAAGAGGGTAGCTAAACCTAAATAAAACGAGTGTTTCGTATAATGAAATTTAATAATTTTTATCAATTTCAGCCTCAGGCAAATGAAACTCATATTTGTTAAAAAATTTAAGGTGCTCTTGCGAAGGTCCGCTGTTTTTTTTTTGCTATTTTTTAAACACTAAAGGAAACATTTGAGATGAATCACTTTTTTTTTGTTTTCGAAATATGGCGCCAAAACTCGTCTGCTTTAATTATCTGTTTCTCTTTAAATGGAAAATAGTCGTCCATTTCCGTCTAATTTCATCAGATCAGTCGGACATAATCCTGAATGCAACTTTCTTGCTTTTTTTAATGAGAGTAACAACATTACGCTCTTCATCACTGTCACTGATTATTTCCATATTTCTATATCAACATAAAAATGAAATAACAAAGCAACATCGAATCCGTTTGAACAATGAATTTTGAATCAAAAACGAAATTATGTTACTGACAGTGACACTAGTGACAGTTTCTGCAAAGCGAACATTCCATTTTGTACACAGTCACACCCTTAGATTATATACCTCTAGATATAGCCATGCGACTCTATGGAAGTGCGAAAGTGAGAAGCATATATACGAAACAAGTAAGAAAATTGAGACAAAACATAACATTCTCTGTCTCATTCGGCGTGCCGCTTTTTTGCTTGGCTCACTTTGAAAAGTGAGCCAAACAAAGGCCTATCACTGTCACTTTGAGGTCACCTCGAGTAATTTTTATGTCTTTAGAATAATTTCGGCAATTAGAGTAATAGTTTTAGTATGTGTATGACAAATAGACTCCATAAGTCAAGTTTTAAGTGTATTTCTGTGGTCATATTTATGGAAAAGTTTACGTAATAACCTCACTTTAGTGTTATAGTGCTGTCTCATGTGTGGCCACGCGGTGGCGATATCTATAGGTATTTAATCTAAGGTCACACCTCTATTGACGCTATGACTGCGTGAAACGGAACTTTTTTTTAATAACTTATCAGGAATGAAAAGGAAATTAAAATTATTATACCCATTCAGCCTCACAAGTTATAATCGTTTACAAAGTACAATTTGTCAAAAAATACGTAGATTCTGGGACTGAAGTTCGTAGGTTTGCAGGAAAGGCCTAAAGTTAGTAGATCTACGTAAAAAGACGTAGATGTGGCAACGCTGATACTGCATAGAGGTTTGCACCGGAGCAGTGAGTACCGATTGTACCGAAGAATCACCGGAGATTTACCGGTAAAAGTACCTACTCGATTAAAATAATCGGTAATTCAGCGATTGATCTCCGGTGATCGTCGCATCTTGTTTTTTTTTATATAGTAAATTTACACAAAATAAAAGACACACTCAACAATCACTTAAATAAATAAATTGGCTGCTAAAGATGCTGTAAAGGCAGAAATAAATAATATTTTCCGGATCCAAAGCATATCTCAAAGCGCTGAAGAAATAGCCACGTCAAGTGAAAATAGTACAAGAGAAACTGGTCGCCCGGATTTGCTTGGATTTCTAAAAAGAAACACCAGTAATACAGATATGACATCCGCTTCGGCAATGAATTTATTCAAAATGAATACCTACGGAAAAACAGTATCCTGAAAAAAGCCACAATTGGGATGAAGTTATGCAATTCTGGATGTTCAATAAACATTTAAAGCCATTAGACGAAATAGCCTTCAAATACCTAACTGTGCCTGCTACTTCTGTAAGGTCAGAGAGAGTATTTTCGACGACAGGAGAAATACGAGTACTTAATGATAGAATAAACATGTTACCAAAATCAACATTTCAAAACTTTTTTTTTTTTTTAAATAAATGATTATATAAATTAAATCAATTAATTATTCTTATTTCTTCATTTTAAATGTATAAATTAAAAAAGAAACAAAATTTCATTATTCTCCGGTGGCCTCCGGTTTTTCTCCGGAGATTGGTCAATCACCGGTGAATTCAATCCGTTGTTGAAATCTCGCTCCGGTGCAAACCTCTTGTACTGCACGTGCATGCACTCATGCACTAGTTGTTTATTAAACGCCGGCGCCGCATGCCCCCGCCCCCTTTCCCCCGCACCCCCGTCTCGTGCGCTGGGCCAGCGGCGGGCGGCCTATGC
This sequence comes from Mythimna ferrago, assembly GCA_910589285.2. Lineage (NCBI taxonomy): Eukaryota > Metazoa > Arthropoda > Insecta > Lepidoptera > Noctuidae > Mythimna > Mythimna ferrago. Next base: position 9,638,691 of record OU342675.1, on the reverse strand, counting down.
GTTTTCGTTCATGCTCATTCATAGTATTACTATTATATTATATCCATGTTTTGCTTATTTCAAATTAGGACAATGTGGAAAATCAAGAGAAAAAAAGTCATAAACTACTAAAATTGAAATGTGTTCTAGAGTCCGTCTAATGAAAGCGTGACCTGAAAAAAGTAGGTTGCAACCAAAAATTTTGAATGTGGTATTATTGAAATAGTAGGAAAAAAAAGTTTTGATACTAGAGAATTTTTTGTGTTTATGACAATTGTATAGTAGTTGTATAGGAACTGAAATCCTAGTCAAAAACATATTTGTAGACTTAATAATTTGATGGGTGTACTTTAAAGGTCAATAACACACAAAATGTTAGTTATTATTTCAAATTAATTTATTTTATCTGATCTCTCAAATGTCGCTACTTAGTATTCAAATAATATTCATGATTTACAATTTGGCCTTTTGGCTAAAATACCAAGTGCACAACACCGCGATAGTCAAATAAAATAGTCAACATGATTTCAACTTCATCACGTCTCGCCAACACTAATAATGTGTTTCAAGATTGTTGGGTTGGAATCGATTCGTTTTAGCATAAAGAAAATTCAGACCTTTTGGTATTATATTAGTAAAGTGGGAACATGTTTTATACTCCAGTGATTGTTTCAAATGATACGGATCGATTCGTGAGACACAAAAAGTTCAGCAGCTATCTCTCTCAAACTTGAACTAGGATTTCAGTCACTATTTCCTTCACTTTCGCGATTTTAACTTCAGTTGAAGACTTTGATGCACTACCAGACAGTAAGGCAAATCTTTCATTACATCTCAACTGCTTTTGAACGCATTCTACCACTCATTAGCATGTGTTTTTGATTAAGTTGATTCATCAAAAGCCTTCTTTGTTCGATGTTTTTGTCCATTATGAAACTCGCATTATGACAGATTATCTAAAAATATAAGAATAAAATTATCATTATATCCTAAAAATAACTATCTAATAATATTAGTCGACAAGGATCAAAATTATAACGTCATACTAACTTAAAAATTTAGAAATCTTAAATAAACATTGTTGGTTTTCATTGATAACACCTTTTTTCTCTTCTTGTTTTTGTTTGAATTTATTAACCAGTGTGTAGCAGTTTTTGCACGTTACTGTTTATTGTTTTTCCCATAATTAAGCAATTATTCTTGAAAAATAAATATCTGTTTCCAAAAACTGACAATTGCAACCATAGACTTTGACGTGATTTTTTTCGGCAAATCAATGCTGCCAATTTAATTTAAAAAAAAAACTCCAGGTTAGGCTTTCACTTATACTGAGCCACCAAAAAAAAAAATTACGCAATGGTTAAAAACTTTTCCTGTATAAAATTTTTGAATTAGGAACTAATTCAAAAATTTATTTCCGCGGGATTTCACTTGTCAGACAGACTACACCTCTTGCTTTAGATTATTTTATATTTTTTCAAAAATTTATAATGAGAATATCATTGACATCAGAACTGACAAAATAAAGGTAAGTATTGTAGTGTTTTCGATAGTTTCAGTGAAGTATTAACTGAGTACTTTTTTGAAATCTATAAAGATAAAAATATTAGTCATTAATACTTAAAATAACTATTTGATTTGCAAAAAAACGAACATCATATCATTTTGAGTAAATATCCATCACTTTGCGTAAATATCCAATAAAAATGGTTAAAAATGAGTATTTTACTCATTTTGGATAAATACTCGAGTATTTATCCGCCGCACATCTCGGCACGATCCATCTGCACGACGTCCGTAATGAGGGGGGGGGCTTGCTAGATCGAAATGTCATCGTGCACGTCCGTAATGAAATTATGAAATGAAAAGATCATACAACCAAGAAGTACAAAGTTTTATTAAAAATTCGTTTAATTTAAATACTTTTTCTTAGAAAAATGGTTCGATTACATCTATTTATATCTATTTATAATCTGTGACATGGACATCCAGCAGCTGGATGCTTGCACAATGGTGCGTATGCTACGTTCGGCACGGACGTTCGTCAAGATGGATCGTGCGTACCAGTGTTGCCAACTTAGCACTTTCAGTGCTGGATTTGGCACTATTTTCGCAAGGCCAGCACTGAAATCGAACATACAGCACCTAACACTCAATCTAGCACTATTTAATAGTCAAGCGAAATTTTCAGATTCCAATAAAACGCACACACGCACAGAGCCCCAAGTCTGCTATTTTTATAAATTCGTCATTCCAACACGATCCCATTGTCATTTTGCTAAAAGTTTGTAATCTGCTAATTCATAATGATCGATCATTGATCGGTCAATGGTCTTGTAATAGAATTGCGGTAGAATGATAATTTCGAGCATATTAAAACCAACAACTGCACAATAACGTTCTAATGGTCAAACACTGATCAAATAAACTGTCAAAGTTTTAGCAGATTACCGCAAATGTCAAATATTCATTTGTCAATATGTACGAGATTACCATTTTAAGCCAATGGAGTGTCAGTGGTTGACCATTGGAAAGTCATAATGACGCCATTATATTAGTAGATTACCAAACTTGTCAAAATCGACAATTATGACATCAATGATAGACCATTCTGACACTATTGTAATAGCAGACTTGAGGCCCTGCACGCGTGCAGTGTAACAAACACATTCGTATTACTGACACATAGATTTATTATCTATGGAATTACACATAGACAATAAGTATGAGTTTTTGGTGGGATTTCTTCGTGTGATGTTCAGTGACTGTTATTTGCAAATTGATTCATAGTGGATATTTAGAAATCCTCGTCTGGTGACGCTAGCTCGCTCAGTAGCTGGAGGCAGGAGCGTGTGAGACCGGATGGTGGTGTGATTAGTGTGGTGCGAGGCTGGCGAGGCACTGGCCAGGATATTCTTCTACAAGCTTGTTTTTTTTTTGTTTGTTTGTAAATACGTATGATTAAAAATAATAATTTTAATAGTTTTTATGTAAAAAAAAAAAAGGTAATTCATGTAAAAAAAAAAATTACTCATGTGATTTTATTTCATATAGCACTATTTTTGGAAATCCATAGCAATCTAGCACTATTCGAGAAGATTTTTAGCACTCACTGGTGGTATAGAGTTGGCAACACTGGTGCGTACGGCGCTTTACGGCTTTAGTAATATCAAGTAATATGGTTAAGAGACTATAGCCTTCTCATTGAGGTAAATAAAAAAAAATGCATCGTACTGTAGGATATGTAAAAATCTTTGAATGCATCTGACTCTGACAATGACTTTTGTCAAGTGTCAAATGTTGACTGACTGACAGACAGATTAATTTTGCTTGTACTTGCTGCTTTTCCAGTCACAGAAAAATGGCGAATACTCCTACTCCAGCCTCACACCTGTCGGCCCAAGAGCTGCTAAACTTAGGAGACACTGGGAGAGATGCACCTTTATTGAATAAAGTCTGGCCATACCTTATTGGAACATTTTTTGGAGTAGGCTCGGCGGTATTTCTCAACTTCCAAACTAGACGTCCCGTCTTCAGTGGTAAGTCTAAATTACATAACAATAACAGTGAAAAAACAACATTCTTATTGCAGTAGAATTACAACAAAGACGTTTAGGTCTACGTTCTTTTACGATAAGATGAATCTTTGTTATCAATATAGGTTGAACAGCTTTGAGAGTTACTTATTTGGGGTTATATTATAAGTAATGGGTTATAATTTGTAATGTTTATAAACACATCTTTTACATTTTTTTTCAGGAATCCAGAAACATGTGCTTTTAACTGCTGGATGGATTGGTGTCCTAAATTATGTACAGCAACAAAGAGACAGTTATTTAGCAGAGAAAGATGCTGTGTACAGACATTATGTTGAATTACACCCTGAGGACTTCCCAGTCCCAGGTAAGTTGATTTTGATTATAAAGTGTTTGAGAGAAATTTTGAATAACATTTTTTTTTTTCAAAGAATATTGAAAATCTTACAGGCATTTAGTTAGGTGCCAGAGTTAACAATTTTGTTTAAAAATTTTCTTACTAACTTACACTGCTAGCTAATCAGCAAACTGTCTTAGATGTGTTTTATTTAACCCTATAAACTCCAAGAGCATGGGAGTATGCTCTTTACACAAAGCTTTTTATTTGCTATTAATCTTTCAAATACCATAATTAGAGACACAATAGAAAGACAATGAGAGAGTGAAGTGTTCATTGGGGTTTAATGAATTAAATACCAACAAAATAAGGTACTACAGAAATCATGCTTAGTTTTGGTTCAAGTTAATTGAGTGACATACAGTAAAGACTTTTTCTTTCAAATAAGAATATAATGCGCATCCTGTACCGTGTTCCCTATGGTGTTCGTGGACATAGCTCGAAGAATCGCCAAACTTAAGTGGCAATGGGCAGGGCACATTGCACGCAGAACAGATGGTCGATAGGGACGAAAGGTTCTGGAGTGGCGACCACGTATCGGAAGACACAGCCTCCAACAAGTTGGACCGATGACCTGGTCAGGGTCGTGGGAATCCGATGGATGCGTGATGTACAGGACCGGTTGTTGTGGCGACGCTTGGGGGAGGCCTATATCCAACAGTGGATGTCTTTCAGGTGATATGATGATGATGATGACATCCTGTACATCTTTTTGTTGCTTGAACTCTTCATTGCCGCTTGATATTAGCACTCGTAGCATACAGACGTGCTCGGTAGCAATATTTAATTTTATAAAATAATATCAGTGACCTTCTTTTTGCATACATTTTTTGCCTAGTGTGTAGTTTAGTAAATACAATGGAAACTTAGAATAAGTGAATTAGTTATAAATAAAATGGACAACAGCCCCTTCTCAAGAGATCGAGCGAATCTCTCCGCATCTCCAGCGAAGACGATGACGCAAAATCCAGCCCAATCTGATGTCTCAATCGAACCTGTTGCAACATCCGAGATACAAAGACGGATGTCAGTCATTGAGCACCATTTAAACGAGGTTTGTACTATAGCCTCGGATGGCAAACTCAACTCGGAGCAGAAATTGAAAATTTCAACCTTGTGCCGTAAAATAGGATCTGGCACCTCGCAGATGGCAGTCCTATATCAATCCTTGAAGCAGAAAGCAATCCAAGAGCGCATCCTCAATGAAGATCTGATGGAAAAGTGCAACTTGACAGAACACATCTTAGACCTCACGAAGACTATTAAGGACTCTGGTACTGTTTCGTTTGCCGACATGGTGAAGAAGGGGACAAATGATTTCGTTCGACCAACCAATTTAAACTCCGTGGCCATATATCCCAACAACAAATTAAAGTCCAGTGACGAAACAAAAGTCCTCGTGCAAAAGATGATACGACCAGATCAAGTCAAGTTGCATATACGTGGTGTCCATAAAACTAAAAACGGAGGCGTCATAATTAGTACTGAGACGAAAGATGACGCGGATAAAATTAAGCACGCAGTCCTGCAATCTGAATCTGGCCTTACCGCCGACGAACCCAGCAAGCGCAAACCCCGGATTGTAGTTGTAGGAGTGCCGTCTTCTTTGACCGAAACTGAAGTCTTTAAGTGCATTTACGAACAGAATGTAGCCGAAAAGTTTCCAACGATTTCCATGGATTCCTTTTTGACCATGGTTAAATTAAGTCACAAATCGGGGAAGAAAGATTCGCATACTTGTAACTACGTGGTTGAAGTTCCAGCCAACATACGAAGAGCTCTAATTTCCCAGAAAAGGATTTTCATAAATTGGACTTCCTGCCCTGTCAGGGACTTCACCCTGGTTACGAGATGCTTCAAATGCCAGCAGTATGGACATGCAGCAAAAACCTGTAGAGAGGTCAACTCAACGTGCGGCCACTGCGGTGAAACAGGACACTCGATGTCCGAATGCGCAAAGAAGGCGGACACACCGAAATGTGCCACTTGCTCTCGTTTCAAAAAGCCCTGCAACCATAAAACAGGAGACGCTGAGTGTCCTGCTAGAAAAATAGCGGAATATAGATACATTAACTCTATCGATTATGGCGCCTAGAGCGTCATACTCAAGGCCAGACTTCCGTGTAACGCTTACTGCTGATTCAAAATTCCAGTGACCTACAAACTATAATTTTTCTTATTATTTTAGCATATTTGTCCAATGTAAACATAACTCTTTAGAATTAACGCAACCTCGATATTAACCCAATTACTAATTCCGCTGACGCAAAATCATATGTGTGTAACTAGAGAATAATGTGCAAGAAACAGTTTCAGAATACAAAATAACAAATTGTGACCTTTATTGTTTAAGTAAACTAGGTACCTATATAACATTATAAATAATTTAATTATATTTTTCACTACTTATAGACTTTTTAAATATTGTTATCAATAGTATTGTCCGAAAAAACTACAATATAAGAGCTCCTACCGCCTGTGATACAGGTTTATCCTAGTACAGGCACATAACATAGCATTTACCTTTGTAATTACTCTAAGATTTTATGTAACTATTTTACCAAATTTTACCCTGAATAAACTTAAACTTAAATTAAAAATTGGCATTTTAGCCGCCGATTAAGTTTGTCGCTTATAAGCATCATTGGCATTCAAAAGGTTAAAAACCTGTATGCAATCAACTTGAAACAAAGATTAAACCAAAGTTTCTTTTTGTTTTCAGAACGTAGAAAGATCGGTGACATCTTTGAACCTTGGATCCCGGTGCGTTGAATGCTAAAGATATTGCTTATTTAGTAAAGTTATTAGATCATGTGAGTGAAAGATGTCATTTCATTGAATAAATAATTTATTCCTGAATAATTTTGTTATTACAGCTGTTATTTATTAGGATAATGACCCAACTTTAAACCAATGTTATTTTTGGCCATGTAATAAATAGAATACATTACTACAAATGGAGTTTGTTAACCTTATCCTTTCCACTTTTGTCTACTAGGTACTTATAAGATTGTTACACTATAAGGGGTACCCAAAAGAAACCCGAACTGATGTTGTGGTGAGCCGAGTTTCACCATTCTGCTGCTAGATTATCAGTAAGCTAAGCATTTTCATTAAAGAAGATTCCGTTCATTTAATGTGAATTTCTTAGTAATAGTTCTTCTGTGTGCTCATCGTTCTCGCAATAGCCGATTCCTGTGAACAGCGCTCAGTCTGTTTTTGGTCAGTTTTGCCTCTTGCTGGGAAAAACTGGCAATAAAACTCTTGAAATGTCAAAATTGGCTCAGAAGGATGATGCACTTTTCAAAAAGACTACTGTGTCAGCCCATAGGTTTTTGTCTGAACTGAATCATGGTCCTTATGCCGATGCAAGTAATGCTGGGCTAAAGCTGTCACATATTCAAAGCTCTCTCCACAAATAGCACAATCGTGAACTTCAAACACTTTATTTGGGTACTGGTGAAACATCTCCTTAGCACTTTTCTGTTCATAAGGCAACAGTGCTTGGTTGCTTTCAGGAATAACTGGCAGGTTCTGCTGAGGTTTCTCATTGATCAGATGTGGTATGAGATGACTGACGTCTTTCATTGGCATTGGAGGATCTTTCCCAACATCAATTCCTATAATATCTATGTTACTGCTGTTGTTGAAGCCTTCATTTTGAAGTTTTGAATTCTGTGGGACTATTTGATGCTTTTTTAGTTTGTGCAGTTTCTGTAACAATTTCATAAATATAGGATAATAAATAGTATTCTTTAAGCATTGTAAATTATTAAAAATTGGTGGGTGTTTTATGGGAGATATAATGTTTTTTTTTTAAGGTGGGAAGTCATTTAATAACTTCTCCCGCTCTATGGCGGAGCGAGAGGGCGTGTCAGACTTACTGACTAAAATCAGACCTATGTCACTTTTTTACCCTTTGCGTTCCAGCACCACAAGTTGCCCTATCGAATGTAAACCCATGGCCCCAGTAGGCTTCGGCCCTGCTTTATTTCCTAAAATCGGCCATTCTACTTTTTTGAACTTAGTCAAATTATTGCCTCAAAATCCACGTAATTTATAGGTTCATGCTTGACCAATATCTCATCTGATAGTAAGCAATTATATATGGTCGACGATGGCGCACGCCTAGAAGTAACATAATCACCCTTCATTTAAAGACCTATAGGTTGTAACTTTCAAGAAACACAGACTCCAGCACGGAATTCAATGTGTTCCCAAAACGTTTTGTGCTTACATGTGGGATGTCCGCCAGCCACGTACCGGTGGCGCATCGCGTTCGAGTTCCGACGCATACTCCCCGAAATGCAATGGTAGAAGACCGACAAACTAGCTAGCAACTCGGCGTCAGTGCTCAAAACTTTGAAGCTTCGACTCGACGAGTGCATTATTACCAATGATCCTCTTTGCTCGTTTCTCAGTTGAAACTAGCACAGTTGTTGAGGGTTGCTACAACTAAGTCACTTAATAATAGTTTTATTTAAAACATAAAACGATGAGAATGTATTTATTTAAGCTGATACCTGCAGTTCCGTAACAAATATGAAAGCATACACCATGCACGATCGAACTTGTGGAAGATAAAGTTTTTGCAGTTGTTCCGGCGTGAAGTACTGTCTCACCCTTGCTAGGAATCCTAACTTCTTGGCAGCCAGAATTAAAATAGATGTTGGCATGATATGAAGGAGATCAAGATGGTGGGATGTCTCTTTAACTGTATACCATGACAGGGCCCGTAGCCTTACCATGACGTATTAAAAATTCAGTCGTGCGTGCGAGCGAGAAACGGAAGGAGTACACTTACACTCTATATAGCTCCATCCCTTTATCAGTTCAGTTTAGGTCATCAAATGGATTGCGTTAAGAGCTCGTGGTAAGGCCTCAGGGCTGCAGCTAGTCGGGCCCTAGAAGTAATCCACCCTCGCCAAGTGCCACAGTGTAATTCATGGTTCCTATGGGATCGGCCATGGAGGATTCACTCCGCATAGTATAGTTAATTTCCAACTTTTGTATATATAGTTCTATCTGCACGGAGAACTTCAATACCGCGATGCCGATTTTCGAATTTAGTTCCTATGTGGTGTCATAGGTGTCGCTCAGTTTATATGAAAAAGTTATGCGACTGCTTTATTCAGGTTGGAAGCTGGAATTGACATAAAAAACTTACCAGATCTCTTGAGTGCACATAAGCAGCTCCACATAGATCACATTTGAAGTTCTTGATTCCTCTATGTTTACTCATATGACGAGTTAGTTCGCTTGAAGTTATAAATGTCTTATTGCATAGAGTGCACACCTGAAAAAATATTAAAACAAAAAAAAAATCTTTAGAGCACCTATCTATGTTATATAGGTAGCAGGGATGTGTGTAGTGATGAAAGCGTGTTTTATTACATTTGTCATTTCATCCAATTTCGAGAAATGTTAATTCGACCTCCGAAGTAGTCATAGGAGCAGATGACCACGAGCTCCGTATTCCGACCGTCCAAATTCAGACCTTTTCCAATTCAAATACATGTCGGAACACACGAATACGGATTTCGACTGAATGCAGCGAGCACTCTAAAAGACTACACCTAGCTCATTCATTGTAGCCGGCTCGCGACTAGCATCGCCTCGTCACCCGTCGTCTACGCGTTGTCAACAAGTGTGTCCGGTTGAAGGCCGCGTTGTCATCAGTGAACTAGAGGACGTCGCATGGTCAACGGGTAAACGTCGCGTGGTCAACGAATGGAGATCGCGTGATGCATGAATTTCGTAGCAAGTAGTCTATCAGCGATTGTCACTAAGCACACGCATCGGCGATGCATCGTTCTCGCGTGAATTACTCGCGGGTAGCGCGCTGTCTAGTGGGGACCCGCGAGTTGGCAATGCGCAGTCAACACAAGACAAGCACGCAAGCAGTGCGTTCTCACCAAGTGGTACACTCGCCATCAGTGCGTGACTAGCTTGCGAGCGAGGCGTTCCGGTGACGCTACGGTACGCAGTTGAAGTAGAAAGCGTTTACCGCTAGAAGTGCATAATAATCGCACAAGGCGAGGCGATGCGGTTCGGGCCGAGTGCCTCCAAAATTTAAAGAACAAAATTTTTTTGTAGGGCGTGTCTTTTACTGACTGTTAAAAGTTTTCAGTGGTGAGATTGATAGTTTTTTCATACCCTTACTTTGGATTTTTTAAATTGATCAGTGTGTGTAAGTATTAATATTATTTTATGTTATCTTACATGATCTCTTTGCCCAGTATGGATCTTGAGGTGAGCATGAAGGTTTCCTTGAGCTGAGAATCTTTTACTGAAAATTAAACAAACAAAAATTTAGTCTTATAACACGACGCCATACGCCATCTATCGGATTCGGTGCACAACACTACGCCACCCGAGTTGCCACCATTAGTCTTTAGTTGTTTAACAAGACAAGAGACCTGCAGTAGTGGAATTTTCCATTGGCATAATAATAATTATGGAATACATTGGATTATGTATCCAATGTATTCCATAATAAAAATGGCTACATTTAGTTTGATCATGAATCAGCACTAGTTTCAGATAAGAAAAATATTTCTGAATTAAATGTCAGCATGGTAATGTCAGTTTCGGGCTGGTGACCGCAACTCCACGACCAAAGCGCGTATTTTGCGTACGGGTGGGACAAATGTGTCATTCGATCCACCCCAGCTCCTCAAGGAAGGCCAGCAATGCCTTGGTGTTACTGACCATTTCATGAAGGAACCTGATAACTGACTTTTTGCCTATATTTTCATTGTAACTCATAAACCTCACCATGAATTCTATTCTATTTACGCGGATATTATTCTGAGTCTATTTAGGCGGAATAAACATGTTTTCTTTCTTTCTTTCTAATTGCAAATTACCTGCATACTTCACATTGAAACGGTTTCTCCCCTGTATGAATTCGGAGATGTATAGTCAGGTTGTGCTTTTGCGTGAAACGTCTTGGACAGTACATGCACACAAAGGGTTTGTCTCCAGTGTGGGTTCTGAAAAATAAAGAATAATCACACTAATATTATAAAGGCTTTTTGAGCATGAAGAAGTAACAAACACTTCTTCATGCTCAAAAGAATTTCGTTTTGATTTGCGATTCGCATAGGAAATCTCTTAGGTCATCAGATAACTTGTGACTCTAAATGCCAATGCATTCCACTACATTTTTGGACAAGTCCTTTACTGTCCAGGCCACTCGTCTTTGGGTCCCCTCTTTGAGGCGTGGCTGGAAAGACCTCTCGGCGTCCTTACCTTCCGCATGACGCAGGTCCTCACCGGACATGGCACGTTCGGGAGGTTCCTGTTCCGGATTCGAGCGGACCAGACGCCCGGGTGTCGCCACTGCGCGGAACGCCCGGAGGACACGGTAGAGCACACAGTCGAGGTGCCCTGCCTGGGCGGAGCATCGCCGTGCCCTCGTGGGGGCGATCGGCGGCGGAGACCTCTCGCGCCGGGCCTTGGTCAAGGCCATGGTCCGGAGCGAAGAGGAGTGGCAGGCGGTCGCCGACTTCTGCGAAGCAGTAATGCTCGCCAAGGAGGAGGCCGACCGCATCAGGCAACGGCGTTCTCGCCGCCGCCACCGCCGGGACTCTGATCCCGATTTCCGGCCACCGTAGGCGCTGGCTTGCGGACAGTAAGCAATGGGTAGCTCGCTGTCCGGCCGTCCGGTAACTGTCCGGACCAAGCCCAAGTCGTCGACGGCGCGCACTGTTCCCGCGCGCCTCATGGAGTTGTCAGCAACAGCAGGGACCCAGCTGGGTCGAAGCCTACTGGGCCCAGGGTTAGTTTCGAAAGACAGCTCGAGCCCCTGAAGGCTAGAAGGAACGGGGTGGGTCTTTTAGTCAGTTAGAGTCTGACACTATCTCCCGCTCCGCCCAAGAGCGATATGGAGGATGATTTTTTCCCACCATAAAAAAAAGGCCACTCGTCTCTGGAATGCTCTGCCAGTTTCAATAAAACGCGCGCAGTCACTACATATATTCAAAGCACTTGTGAAGGAATATTACTTGTCCTTGTAATTTTGTTTAATTTTTAGCTGTATTAATTGTAGTTGTCACTTGTTTTCTTGCATAAATAATTATTTAGTATGTATGTATTTTAGTGTTAAGTATAGTACTTTGTTTATTTTTCTTCACCAATTGTTAAGCTTGTTTTGTAATGCACCATGTGCAACCCCATTTTATGTCCAGTCAATCTCTTTCTATATCAGGTTGCTTGGAAAGAGATCGCGGAATGCGATAAGGCTGCCAATTGTATGTTCTAAATATAAGGCTCAAATGTATAATTTATTAACTTGGTGTACAATTAAGGATATATAAATAAATAAATAAAAGGCTTGAAGGGTTAAAAGGGTTTAAAGGGTTTCGATGAAACTTGGTACAGACTCGACGATTGATCTCTTTCTCGAAGTTAGACCTACTGATCTAACCAACTGGACCGTCTGCCCCAGGCAAACGTAGTCGTTCATAACTTTGAGTGTAGAGTCTGCGATCTTATAAGTGGGTGCTACGTGGATGTTTACCATGACTTTGGTTTTGTCCATGTTCATATTAAGTCCCACTCTTTTGGAAGCTCACTGAGGTAACCAAGCATTGTACTGAGCTTCTCCGTAGTGCTTCGGCTGGGCAGCGTTTGGAAAGCTGTGCGGTATCTTCTCGTCCAATATACCACAGTGTCTCAAGGCGAAAGTCCAGTGCGTGTTGCCAGTGATGACATACGGCTCCGAAACGTGGTCGCTTACAATGGGCCTCATCAGACGATTTAGTCACCCAAAGGGCAATGGAAAGGGCTATACTCGGAGTTTCCTTGCGTGATCGATTCAGGAATGAGGATATCCTCAGAAGAACCAAGGTTACTGACATAGCACGAAGAATCACCAAACTTAAGTGGCAATGGGCAGCGCACATTGCTCGCAGAACAGATTGGGGCCGAAAGGTTCTGGAATGGCGACCACGGAAGACGAGCGTTGGAAGGCCTCCTACAAGGTGGACTGATGACCTGGTACCGTTCATTGTGGCGACACTTGGGGGAGGCCTGCTGGACGTCTTTCAGCTGAAATGCTGATGACGATGGATGGTACACAGGTAGACAATTTCTTGGAACTCAATTTGTGATGTCACAAAACTTATTATTCCTCCCACTCCTTATCACATAACGTCAGAATTCATCAATCCCCTTCTTCATTTTAAAGTGTGACATAATTTATGGATCAATGTAAAAAAGAAAAAAAAATTACAGGTCCCAGAATAAAATTGTATTGAAAAATAAGATGTATTTCCTTATTGTGATTACTAAAAACTATTTGGCACTATTATTTTTTGTTTAATATCCTTTTACTTATTGAAATAACCAATTGAACACTATCTTATTTTTAACACAAAACTTCAAAACCTCATACCATAAATCAATCATTTTTCATATAAGATTTTGTTCTTGGGACCCATCGAAATAGAGAAAATTATTTACCTGACATGCATTTCTAGTTGTGCCTGGCATCTGAACTGCTTGTCACACTGGTAACATGCATGATCTTGTTTTGGCTTCGGCTTAGGGCCTCGCTTCTGTTTCTCTGATTCTGATTTCTTTTTATAGTTAGTATGCCTTTTTGGTTCTGGTTGCTTACATTTACTGAAATCAAATGGAAAATTTTATAGTAAAAGCTAATATGTGCTAAATGACACTAAACTAAATTACTTTATTTAACTTATTATTATATATAGCCCATACTGTTCCACTGCTAGGCAAAGGCCTGCCTCCACTCCTTCCAATGTTCCAGAGGAAGACATTGTCACCTTCTTGGTCTGCTCGCCGTGTCGTGCGATTTCAGGGCACCAATTTTGCGTTTTACTAGCTCACCCCTCGATCAATTATTTAACTTACCATTTCTTAATTATTGTTGCATGTGTTGGCACCTGGAAACATTACATTTACGTTTTATTAATCAACTTCCAAAAAAGGAGGAGTTTCTCAAGTCATCTAATTTTTTTTTCTATTTGTGCAAATATGTAAGTAATTAAATTAACAAATCAAATATTTTATCACAGTTAAGAGAAAATTGATATGAGAATACTTACATATGGATCAGTTGCTACACAAGCATCATTGTATCTGTAAAATATAAATTTAAAACCTATTTTCTTAGTGGGAAAAGGAGTTTTATACACTTTTGCCCGCTCTGAAGGGCTACCTTACTTTATAACTCATTAGTCAAGTGTTTTATTATTTTATGGAGGAATAATCATAGTGTCATTAATACTCATAAAGGTAGCCATACATGCTAGGGTATACTTGACAGGTTTGCCTGTACAGTAACTGTTATACCTGTCAGGTAAGCTTGTGTGGAAACCTGCACACGTGTGCAGCATACACAGTCCGGTTTACCTGTACAACTCAACTGTACAGGCAAACCTGTTAGGTATAGCCTAGCTAGCATGTTTGGGCTATCTTAAAGTTTAATTGAACAGTGGATGATAACTACTTACTTGCTAGGGATTCTTAGTCCTAAATATTGTCTCAGTCTTATATCTGCACTCTCGCAGGTTTGTTTGAAGTGGTAAGCTATGCCAAGCTTATAAATGCAATTACTGCACATCTGCTCAGGTAAACCATCGTCTTTACTTATCTAGAAATGTATGCAAATGCGCATTATTTGCGGCTAGACGTTTAGATATTTTATCAATGACTATTATATATTATATATTTTATTTTTACTATATTATTGTGAAGTTTTACCTTTATATTGCAACAATACTCCACCATATCACATAACGATATATTATAGTTTTTAGTAAAAACAGATGAAAGTACACCCTCTTCGAGACATATTCTGCATATTTTATTCATACTGATTTATTAATTTTACGTTATTTCCTCAAATTTTCGAGGTTTGGGAGATTCGGCAACAAACGAACGAATGTATTTGTAAACAAATAAAAAACCGTCAATCAACTGGATCTGTCAATCGGTTTTCGTCTATGGTTTAACCCTAAAATGCGTTACGTCAGACCAAAGACCTTTAGCGTCAGACAGATCAAAGTTGTTGTAAAACCGTATTTAGACATTAGCATAAGTGGCGAGGCGAATGGCGAACACGTGTGTCTGCCTTGTGTAAACAACGTGTTTGTGTTCACTCGCGCACTTTACGTCTGTGCTTTACGTACAAATGTATGGGCGTAAAGTGCGCTCGCCGAAAAAGGCGTTTCGTCCAGCGAAGAGGGGAATGCAGCATCAATCACATCTTTTTAATTCGGTCAATGATGAACTATGAAAATACTTTTCTATAAAGACGTACCTAAGCACACTTCTGCTTGTAATGAATGTAAGTAGGTACCTGTATAAGTTAGTCATTTAATGATAAATGATATTTATTTTGTAAATAGGTTTAAAAAACACTTTTACACGTCAATTTTTTTTTCGTCAGTTTATGCTAGATGAGGCCGGTGTTTCCTATCTGACTACCCTGAGAAGAAACACCGAAACAAACTCAGGGTTCAAAGTCTCTTTTAAAGTCCATACAGTAAATATGTAATGGTCAAATCACATGAGAACCATACAGATTTGAGTGGACCTGTCCAATCAGTGTAAGCATTTGTCAGTATTCGAAAAGGTCAACTCAGGACTACTAAGGAGCTCTACGACTTGACGAACAATACCAAAGAAAGGACATTTGGATAGGCCGCAGAAAATACTCAAATTGCCAGACATACGTTAAAATTACTGAAAAGAAAAAGCAATCAACATAGTCCTCACATTTACAATACCTAATAATATTTAGCAAAGTAAATATTTATGTCAAAAGAAAAAAAAAATTTTAAGTAAGTACATGTCAATTTTTAAAATAAAAATAATTTCCAATGTCAAATTGTAAAAAAAAATATTAAATAAAATAAAAAGAAAAAAAAAGACGTGTGGCACTCGGGGACTGCCGCGGTAAAGCTATTGCATAGCATTTATATCAACTTATGCAATTATAATTATTTATTTATTTTATTTATATAGTATTTTTTCCTTTGTTTTTTTTTTTCTTTGATATTAAGTAATTGAAGTTACACTTTCACACATTGAATTGAATTTTGATTGATTGTTCACTCATTTGTTTTCTTATCGGTCACCACGCTCAAACAACAAATGAGTGGGGGGTGTTAGGTTATTTTCACCGGCCACCGGTCACCGGCCTCATCTAGCATTAATTGACAAAAAAAAAATTGACGTGTAAAAGTGTTTTTATAAAACCTACTTGCAAAATAAAGATCATTTATCATTTCGATACAGAATTTCTGGATTCGGTCTCCACGCTCAAGGCCCGCGATAGAAGCTATGCAATAGCTTAAAAGCACATTTGAAAATAAAAATAATGAAAAAAAAATCAAAAAGAAGAAAAATAAAAATGACAACAGTTGTAGTAGGTACTGGAGCAGGTCAATCCCAAGCCTTTTCGTCCTGAATATAGTCCTTTACAGTGTAAAAAGCCTTTTGACAAAGTTTTCGTTTCACAAATGATTTGAACTTATTAGGGCTTAGTTGTTGAATATGACTAGGAAGTTTATTATAGAAGTGTATACATTGGCATCTAAATGAGCCCCCTATTTTTTTGAGCCTGGTTGCCGGAACTACAAATTTATGTTTGTTTCTTGTATTAAAATTTATGAATATCACTGTATTTTTTAAACATGTCTATATTTTTATGGGCATACAAAATAATCTCGTAAATATACTGTGAAGGCACAGTCATTACATTAATTTCTTTAAATTTATCTCTGAGGGAGTATCTGGGACTTAATTTATAAATTGAACGAATAGCCCTTTTCTGTAAAACGAAAATTGTCTGTATACCGGCGGCATTTCCCCATAATAGAATACCGTACGACATGACACTATGACAATAGCTAAAGTAAACTAAACGGGCTGTATCTAAATCAGTTAAATTTCGAATTTGTCTTACAGCATATGCTGCTGAACTAAGTTTTTTCGACAATTTGTCTTTAGGTGGGCCCCACTGAAGCTTAGCGTCTAGAGTAATGCCCAAGAACACTGTAGTATCTTTAATATATGTAGGTACCTACCCCATAGCATAATAAATGTTGATTTCCTAATTATTAGTGTTGCAACAAAACTCTGCTTCCGTTTCCGCTTCTGTAGAAGTCCCGCAAGATTTTCCGTTTCTGGTTCCGCAAACTTTTTAACAGATTTCTTATCAGAAGAATACGAGGAGAGTGGGGGTGGGGGCCCCTAAAAGACTGGACACGACGAAAAAGGTATGGAGGGATTTTTTGTTATTTTTTTCTTATATAAGTATGTTGTTTGTTTTGTTCTTATTCTGTTGCCAATAATTCGCTAATACATATTAGTCCCCTCCACCCTCTAGCAGTGTAGCCAGTGAGCAATTTCAAAGGTGTAAATGCGGCCAAATTACTTTTTATTCAATATAATTTACATCTGTTTAATTTCGAGTACTGTATTACTTATAGTACAAAATACACATTTAATTAAACAAATCATGAAAAATAAAATTGTACTTTTTCTCCTTAGTCACTTACCACCTCCGCTTCCGCTAAGATTTACTTTTGACATCAAATCAAATCAAATTAAAACATTTATTTCAAATAGACCATTTACAGGCACTTTTGAATAGTCAAATGTCGGTCAGTCCAAGAAAAGTGAAGCTAAATTGCACGTTCCAAAGAGTAGGTCTCTATGGAGAAGAACGTGCAAGAAACTCCATGGACACTCTTTTAAATCATATTATTATTATGTGTTACATACAAGGTGTCGTTTTGAAGCTGCAAAATATTTCAGGAGGTAATTATGTTAGTGATTCTCGACCCGAATCAATAATAAAATAAGTAGGTAATTTTTTTTTTTTTTTATTACCGCGCTTTTTTTCACACACACAAACACGGAACAATAAAGGGCGTTTTCACACACACTAACTCGCAACGATAGTTTCATAAATAATGTATCATCCAATCATCATCCCGCACGCCACACCCTAGCCACGCCCCCGCGGCCATCGATCAATCGATTTAGTTTAGTGTAATTAAAAAATTAAATAACAAGTATTACTGATTATTGAGCAGGTATCGTTTTTTTACATGATTATTTATGAGTTTTATTACAACCTCCTGAAATATTGTGCAGTTTTAAAACTGCACCTTGTATAATGCTCGGTTACATATTACTTGTTGCTTCTATCATGTGAGCACAATGTCGATAATGAAATAAAAATGTAAAATAATTAAAAGTTAGAAACTGAATTAAGCCACTGGCAGCTAAGAGATGACCAGTCCCACCTGACGGCACCCGTTCACGAGCATGACGCGTGCATCAGCCCCACTCAGCTCAACCTTTTTGAAGGGAACTGAACGACCCAATAACACGTGCCACCAACAGCGAGACATTTGAGTGAGCATGACAAACTCTCAACTGCCATGCTAGTAATGTCAAAAAAAAAAAAAAGTTGTAACCTAATAAAAATGCTCCATGGTGCTTCACATTCACAAACTTGGAAAAAGTGCTTCTACATTATACAATGCAATTGTGTCTTTCAAATTAAAAAATAATAATATTAGTTTCCAACTAATCAACTAATTAGTACGCCCTAGTGGTAGTGGAGCTGGACCAGCATTGAGCCAAGCATTTTTATCTTGAATATAATACTCCAACTTATAATATGCTTGCCTGCATAGTGTGCGTTTAATACAAGATTTAAATTTCGTTTCATTGAGTTCTAATATTTGGGGTGGTATTTTATTATAACATTTCAAACAGTACCCCATGAAAGAAGAGGCCACTTTAGCCAGTCTGAAACCTGGTTGAACTAATTGATCCCTATTTCTTGTAACATAATTATGTCTATCGCCTCTTTTGCTAAAAAGATGAAGATTTTTTCTAACATACATGATGTTTTCATAGATATATTGACAAGGTACCATCATTATGTTAATATCTTTAAACAGTTCCCTTAAAGAATCGCACCGGCGGAGATTGTAAATAGCTCTGATGGCTCTTTTCTGTAATATAAAGATTGACTCGATGTCTGCATCTGTTTCCGTTTCTGCTTCCGTTAAGACACTTATGTTGCCTCATATAATATATTGATTAAACAAAGAAATCTATTATTCCTGCGACAGCTCAAAATCGGGACGACACCCTGCAATTCGTTCGTGCCCACTTGAGGACTCGGTCCTAACCGGGAAACTATTGATTGAACTAATTTTACTATCCGAAGTGCGGAAAAAACGCTAAATTGAAGGTACTTAGACCGACTAGGGTATTAGTGTTTTATGACCCAGAAACAGAAAATTAAATATCTGAGCTAAGTGGTTGGGGTTTAGTTTTTAAAGTTATTCCGGGGGTCGAGGTGTAAGAGTTGAGTTGTGCAAGTCAAATTGTCTTGGAATCGTTGCAGTCAGCGGCTTATGCATCCAGGATCTTCGTTAATTTAGATACATCATTAATTTGTGTTTATTGTCACATATTATTAGAAAAAGAAATAAAACCCAAAACCTATAATAGTATTTTTTAAATATATCCATTATAAATTTTGCAATAAAATATAACAGTAAATTATTAAATGTAAAAATAAAATTATTTACTTATAAACATATATAGGTAGAACACAAAAATATATAAAAACTATAACACTGAATAACGCATAACACAAAAATGGTAAAATTATTTACTGTATATAATTGGTACAAAAGTAAATATTTCATATTTTTTCATAGTACCTACGTAGTTATTAGTTTATGGCATATTATTATTATGTTGTAATTAATTAGTATAGGTAAGTACCTACTCTTCATTTTAAATTATTATTTATTTATTGTTGTGCCAGTGAAGTCTTTTTAACCCAAAGGTTGACTGATAAAGAATACCACCACCTATGTACATGAACTTTAAATAAATAAATATTAAAATAGTTTTACATGCCTATAATCATTATTATCATCAGTACATAATGCAGATAGTGTCTACTAATATATAGATTAGTTACATTTATTTTAATCATTGCTTCTTTTTATCTCCGCTCTTATAATAATTACTATGATAACAATAATAACTACGGATTTAAATATGTAATAAAAACAGCGGGATACTTAATTACGTGACACACTATTAATGATAATGTTTTTCAGTAAGACGATTTGGAGCATTTACCTACTCCTCACGGTGTTTCACATGTAAAGCTTTTTTGGAACCAAATAAATTAATTGATTTTGATTCAAATCGATAAGTAGGTATACTCTGGCAGGATACTAGGTCTTAAAAGATTGGGCCACGGGGAATTTTTGAAATTCCGTGGTCCTAAAACGCAAAGGGCCACTAAAGGACACAGGTGTGGTTTTAGTCAATAAAGCTTGAGAAGTCGTTGGATGATTTCCTACCTATAAAAAGAGTTAAGAGGTTAGTTAAGATTTTCGAAAAATAGTTTAGACAATTTGTAAGAGACACCGTGAGAAGTAAACGCTCATAGTAATATTCATTTTTAGTTATTTGTGTTTCTAAACGGACGAGTTTTTTCGAAGGTAGGTACTTTTTTTCATAAGGATTTTGAAAAAAGTATGTCTTGGTATGATTGGAATCAAAAGTATGTCACGTAATTCAGGAGCTGATATTTTTCATTAAAAAGGCACAGATGGTAGGTAGCTACATACGATACAATCATTAGAAGACTCTCATAGTCAGTACGGAAGGAAGACTACTACATTATTTTGTTATAAAAATAAATGCAAACATAGAATTTAAACAACACAACAATTTAAACATTGGCAACAGCCGTAAGAACAGATACATAAATATCAATGCCTTTCAAAAATACGTCGACTTCAAGGAACTCGTCGTGATCGTGAAGAAGAACAGGTGTGTTGTTCATCGGAGAGAAACCTAGGGCTGGTATTCCAACATCACGAACGTATCTGCTGTCAGTACCACCAGGGAAAATTCTGCAGTCCAGTTTGAGGTTCCTATTAAGAATATGTGTTTACCATTAAAAAAATATTTGCTTAATGATGCATTAGATCAATTAATTTCATTTATTTAAGCACCTACTTACACTTTCTGAGTAGATGACTCAATATTTTTTGTTATTTATTAGTATCAAAAAGTAACTTTATCCAATATCGTAAATAGAAAGCCTTTTCCAAATCCGTTCCATAATATAACTTAGAGATCTTTCAAATCAGATAGAAGAGCACGGACGTAGCTATAACTTTGACAAGGGAGGGGTCCCCCATTGTAAAAAAACAAACTTTACTTTTATCCAAGCAAATCCAATAAAATTAAGCAAACATAGTCGCGCGTAATTTATAATTATAACTCCGGTTAGTTCTGTAGTCTAAATAAAATAAAACGAGTGCCTTCAAATAAAAAATGGAAGAGTGTAGGTATATATTTGTCAATCAATCCCCTGGCATGTTCCCTATTTGGGGTAACTCTTCTGATACTGTTATGCCATTCTAGGCTATTTTGCGTCATTTCTCGCTTTAGGACCATTTTCATTAGGTCATTCTGGATGGTTCGCCTTCAGGTAGACCTCCTTCAGGTGGCCAGCCTCTTCCTCTTTTGCCCTCTTTTATGGCTTATACTCGTCGAGTCATGTGGTCTTTGTTTCTGCGCATTACATGCCCATACCATCGCAAGCGGCTCTCCTGCATCTTATGTAAAAAAAAAAGGGAAATGGCACTGATAACCGTAATACAGGCATTGCCTAGCTCGGTTACAGAAGCTACATGAAATGTCCTCAAATTATCTTGCCTAACTGTACCTGTAATCATAGTATTAAGCTTTTTGAAAAAAATAAATTATTATTATTATTATTATATTATGTTGTATTTCAGCTACATTAAAGCTCCCTCGGATCAGCTTATTGGGGACTTTATCCAGTCTCGTGACACCACTCGCCCATCGCAGCATCTTCGTCTCGTGACGTGCATTTTTGCTTTTCGCATTTTTTGATTATTCAGCACTCGGAACCATACAACACAGCAGGTCCAACGGCTCGTTTATATACGGTGCCTTTAGTTTTTATAAACACATTTAGGTTAGGTCATGTTTAGGTCTCTGCCCGTCGTTGCCGTATTGACCATGAAATCTTCTATTTAGTTCAATGGAGTGTCTTCTGTATTTGGTGCCGACGTGTTGTGGTTTTTGCCAGAGAAATTGTAGTGCATTTATTTATTTAATCTTCGTGCAATACAATATACGTAGGCGGACCTAATACCTTAGGCATTTCCTAGGGTGGTGCAGAGACAATATAGCGTGGCGTGGCATGTGCTCCGTCTTTTTGCGATTGACTCGTAGGCCACTCTCTTCCAAAGCTTTTCGTAGATTTGAATTCCCGGCAGAGATTCCTCTATTAGGACTACATATATCCGCATAGAATAGTGTCCAAGGGGCCGGTTTTAGATTTTTTTTTTTTTTATGTAATCCATGACAATGTTGAAAAGCAAGCAAAGCTTAAAAGGACCTTTCATGGACCCTGACCCGACTTCGAGACTATCACTTGTACCTGCTGGAGAGACAACTCGCGTTGTTACGTTGTTATACATGTATTGTAAGATACTCCGGTATCAATTGGGCTGTAAGTGCTTGCCATATGAGTTTGTCTGGCACTCGGTCGAAAGCCTTTTCTGAATCTACGAAAACAAGGTAAAGATCATTTTGAGGCTTTATATTACTCCATTAGTATCTCCATTAGTACGTAGTACCCACTCCAGCAGTAAACCCACACTGATTAGTGGTTATGGTGCAAAATTTGTTAGGCATCAATAAGGATCTTTTTCCAAATCTATATGGTGTGTGAAGTTAACTTAATTACCCTTAGTAGTTTTTACATTCCGCGATATCATCATACTACTGAGTCTCCATATATCTGTCACCTTCCTGGATGTAAGGATGAGATTGAAAAGGTCTGTCAACCACCTGACTCTAACTGTACGTGTTTTCTTTCAAAGTTCTACTGATATTTCATCGGGACCAGTTGCTTTACTATTTTTCATGCGAGATATGGCTCTGATCACTTCCGGTGGAGTGATAACTTCGATTTAAACAAGGATGAGGTGCGGTTTGCTTTTGTGGAAACTCTATCTCTTAATCCACAACTACCATTCGCTACAAGTGGCGCGGTGCTGTAAAAATTACACGCTTTCTTGAAGAATGGGGGTGTCCGGACCCCCAAAACCCCCCCCCCTTATATACGTCGGTGTAGAAGAGGAAACTGTCAAGTAACAGAATAAAGACGGATACACTGAAATGTAACGTCACATGTGTACAAAAGAGATAGCGAGTCGTTCCCACTACGCGCCCACTCTTTCTCCAACCAAAATTCGAAATGCCAATTGTTGCTTCATTTATTAACCAATTTTGATGCTGTTTTTAGAAAAATCTTTATTTTCTATTATTTGTTGTAAAATAATACCCAATCAAAAGCCAATGACCAAAAGTGGTGCCTATACCATCAGAGCCCACGTAACTAACTTTTAAAATGATTAAAATAAACTTAAACTTCAGTCCAAATTGAATTATTTCAGTGAGCGATGGCAGCATAAAAGGTAACAATTCCTCCATATATTTTGGTCATTGTCATTGTTAGTACCTACTCCAGCAGTTTACTTACAGCTCATCAGCAGCACCCTTGAATGCTATCCAGAATGGATTGCTTGCGTCCAGTTTTGTAATTTCTACGCAAGGGTTTTTCTGTTCGAAATCGAAAGATACTCCATCACCTGCTTCTTTGCACCATTTATGGATCTGATTCAAAAAAAGAACAGTCATTTGAAAATTAGGGTAAATAAAGTATTCCATAACTTTATAAAGGTATTTTTTTAGTTTATTAGTCTATTTTAGGTACTTAGGTATATTTCTTTATAAAACCATAAAGATCAACAATCAAATATTTCCGCTATTTATTAACTTTGTCTCAATTAAATTGGTAAATTACATTAGCTTCGCTTAACGCGTCACCACTAATTGAGAAACCAATCAATTAGATGAACGGAATAAAATAGCAAATCGATTCCTCAAGCACTGTCATTAATTTCAATTCTACTGGGAATCGAATGGTGAGTATCAATGAGCTTTACCATTTTCTCAAAATCTTCGTGATTGACAGAGACAGCCAATCTTATATCAAAAACTGCAGTCAACTTTTCTGGAACCACATTAGATTGTACTCCACCCTGTAAAAAGAAAAGACCTTGTTTTATGATATTTTAAAAGTATCATGAAGCGTGTACTCTTATTATGTAGCTGCACTTTCTTCAGTTGTAATTTTCTCATTCCCATTTTGACTTAACATTCTGGTCCACTTACCACTTTTATCATATTTAGTGGACAGCTTGAAAATAAAAATAAGGCGAAATAAATAAAAAATTATACATAATGTAAATAGGTATGACCTTACAAAAGAAGGAATAGAACATAAAAAAAAAAACAAAAACGATATATTTAATACGCACATAGGAGTCACTTTACTGTAAAATAATACCAATACTCTTTTATCGCAGACTTACGTATATTTGAGTTAAATTGATAGTAGTAACGTCACCAATCGTTAGTTTCGGATTGCTCTCCAATATAGTTTTTTGCTCGGCCCTAAGATCCATGAACTTATCAATAATTGTCCTCAACTGAAAAAGAAAGGTACCTAAATTTAATTCAACGACGCATGTATTTTGTTACTGGAATCAAATAATTGTAATAAGCATCGTAAAAATTATATCAGGTTCTGAAAATACATGTATATGCGTAGTTGTATATTAGGCCTGTTGTAGAGAGGTAACGGTCAGTAGTGAAAGTTAACAATGATTTAGAAAACGAACCTTTTCACCAGCCGTGTTTGGTAACAATAATGATCCATGGCCAGGCTGTCCAGTGCAGTGCACATGAATTTCTGGAAGAAAAATAGATAAAGGACATCAAATTTTGTTTTACTATCTATTTGGATGTTTACCAGAACTTGTGTCCCGGAAAATTTCTGGCAAAATCGTAGCAGATCTGGGCCAATATAGCAGGATTAGCTTTACCAAGAATTAGGCTGGTCCATAACTTTATTACTTCTCAAAAATCGGGATGATTGTAAAGCAATTAAAAGAAGGTCTATTCCCTGCGAAGGTCTATTCCCTGCAGTGGGACAACACAGGCTAAAAATAACATAAATAAATTAAATTCTAAAGGAAATCAAATGACTATTAGAGAGTGTTTGGTACTTATTTAAATTCAATTTTGTGTTACTAATCACTTACGCCAAATGCTTCTTTCGCCGTTAAACAAGACGAAGTCCTCACTTGGGCTGGCCATTCCTTCGTCTAAGGCAAACGCTACGTTCAGGTCTTTGAAATCTTTTGTGTGGACGAATTTTTGCATACCGTCATGTCCGCCGATTTCTTCGTCTAAAAAAAAAACAGTTGTACCAACAGTTTTTGCAGGTAATATTTTCAGCAATCTTTTGTGTTTTCTGGGTGTATGATTGTACACACACAAACACTTAAAAATGAAATGGAAAAATACAGATAAAAGAGTACAAAGGTATTGCTTATTTCAATTGAAATTTCTTCCAGCAGGCCTGCGACAGGAGAGTTGGATGAGAGATGTAGACACAGTAATTAATGAGATGATATGAAAAAAGTTGAAGCATTGAGATGCATCGAAGAAGAACATGCTGCACCGACGTCAAATGAATTAGGATAATGATTGGAAGATGATGTTTCGCAGTATCATCTTTATGTAGAAGATATAGTAGGCAAACTCTTATACTTATTACCAGGTACAAAACAAACGTGTAGAGTTCTTTTCAATTGCACCCCTGCCGTCTTTAGCTTCCTTATAGCCTCAAGGTATTGGATACCCACACATTTCATGTCTTGTGAGCCACGAGCGAAGATTTTTCCATCGTTATCAATGTGTCCGCTAAATGGAGGATGCGTCCAACTGTTCTGTAATTTCATAAAATTAGGTAAGCATTTGTTTTTTTGCCCTTACATTTTTAGAGCTGACCCTATCTATTTCAAATTTACTTAAAAATATTGACGCGTTAAAGTGTAGTTTTTAGCTAATTTACAAAATAACATCAGTGACAATAAACATTAAACAATCATCGCCTGTCTATCAGTACTTGCTAAATTACCGTGCTTAAACCATTTACTGAGATATGTATCTTACGTCGGTCTATTGGTATCTTGACATGATAAACAATCTAGGCTACTTATATATTATTACGTGTGACGTTACGTATTATTAACATACCATATACCTATTTATTGTCACGTTAATATATCGTTTAGTTGGTAAGTGGCAACATGAAATGAAGGTCCGGGGCCTACCCTTAGCCTTAGCGTATCTCACTGTCTTACTTGTCAATAGTCCCAAGAAACGAACTAGATTGATATTTTCGTTAAGTACTTCATTATGTCTGGGATAAATATAGTTAGTAATATCTGTTCACTATTGTTAATTATTACCAATTTGGCAATATGTTATAAATACATATTTTTAACTGCATGTTGAACTTTTGTCTCCGGCTCCAACTGCAAAAAAGGGGACATGCAGAATACCTTCTATCTGCGTCCCCATGTATATGCTTACTATAGTGTGAGTTAGTTTGTTTTATGACAAATCACTTACTTCAAAAACAGGCACGACGTCCATATGAGAATTCAGTAAGATTGAGCCGAGCGATTGATCCTTTCCAGGCCATGTTATAATGACTATGGGCTTGCGTGGCACTATTTCATATACTCTCACGGCAAGGCTAAGTCCATTAGCTTGTTTTTTTAAGAAAGCTACACAGGCGTCTGTAATAATAAAATAAAGCTACATTGTATATTAAGACAAGTTTAAAGGAAACTAGGTTCAACGTGTGACCTTGACATTTTCATGAATATCGTTGACCGTAAAAATAGTTGTTAGTAGAGAATTTTCTTTCGTAATTTGACAAGATAGCAAAGGAATACTCTAGGCACACATCGGTTACAAAAAAAGTTATGTTACCAAGCAAAAACCATTAAGGTAGGTTAATTATAATAATAAATGGAGTTGCGGCAGACCAAGAAAGACATGGCGGGATGACTTGGATGTCTTCCATAGGAAATGGCAAGAGGTGTCTTAATAACCGAAAACAATGGAAGGAATGAGGGGACGCCTTTATCCAGCATTAAGATTAGGACCGCATAGGCTAGATATAATAATAATCTTTTTTTGAAGTCAAATACACCCATTGTCGTCTTCATATAAACATAGAAATAACACATATCCTTGACTGAAAACCATTAAAATTGAAATAGCTACGTCAAGCCGCATGATTGAAGGCTATGTAATGCAGTTCCCCCCGGCAATCATTCATTTCGCACTTGAGTAGGTAGGTACATACGCCGAGGAACGCCGAGGTTTCAAATTATCCAATACCATCTGCTAGGGTAGCTCAATTGAGAGTTCTAGATACGGCAATGATACAATCTGCTGTATCCTGGTTAGGTACCTATATGTAATGTTAGCACTGTAGATGAATTGACCAAGTTAGGTTTACAGGCCTATAATTAATTAAATGGTAAAGTTATCTGTACATTAATAGAAGTTGCTTCTGGAACTTTTTTTTTTTCAAATGAAGTTCGGAAAACTGTTTCCATGTAGAAATTGTATTTTAAAATTGGTTGGTGTAGTTTGGTATCAACTAGCAACTAGAAAAATGTGTTACATTCTGTCTGGTGCTGGGTTTTTTTAGGGTTCCGTAGCCAAATGGCAAAAAACAGAACCCTTATAGATTCGTCATGTCTGTCTGTCTGTCCGTATATCACAGCCACTTTTTTCCGAAACTATAAGAGCTATACTGTTGAAACTTAGTAAGTAGATATATTCTGTGAACCGCATTAAGATTTTCACACAGAAATAGAAAAAAAGCAATAAATTTCCCATACTTAGAACTGAAACTCAAAAATTTTTTTTTCATTGAACCCGTACTTACGTATCTAAGGATAGGTCTTCAAAAATGATATTGAGATTTCTAATATAATTTTTTTCTAAATTGTATAGTTTACGCGAGAGACACTTCCAAAGTGGTACAATGTGTGTCCCCCCCCCCCCCTGTAACTTCTAAAATAAGAGAATGATAAAACTAAAAAAAAATATGATGTACATTACCATGCAAACTACCAACGAAAATTGATTTGAACGAGATCTAGTAAGTAGTTTTTTTTTATAACGTCATAAATCTAAAAAAATACACTATTATTAAAACATCGATCAAAGTTACAACGAACTACAAGAACTTTTATATTATGTTTTTTTTTTTTATGGTGGGAAAAATCATGCATTGACATCCCCCGCCCTTGGGCGGAGCGGGAGATAGTGTCAGACTCTTACTGACTAAAAGACCCACCCCGTTCCTTCTAGCCTTCATACCGGGGCTCGAGCGCCCTTTCGGATAACCCCGGCTCCAGTGGGCTTCCACCTGGCTGGGTCCATGCTGTTGCTGACAACTCCTTGAGGCGCGCGGGAACAGTGCGCGCCGTCTCGTAGCCTACTGGGGAGTAGACTTCGACCCGGCTGGGTCCCTGCTGTTGCTGACAACTCCTTGAGGCGCGCGGGAACAGTGCGCGCCGTCGACGACTTGGGCTTGGTCCGGACAGTTACCGGACGGCCGGACAGTGAGCTACCCATTGCTCATTGTCCGCAAGCCCGCGTCTACGTTGGCCGGAAATCGGGATCAGAATCCCGGCGACGGCGGCGGCGATAACGCCGTTGCCTGATGCGTTCGGCCTCCTCCTTTGCGAGCATTACTGCTTCGCAGAAGTCGGCGACCGCCTGCCACTCCTCCTCGCTCCGGACCATGGCCTCAACCAAGGCCCGGCGCGAGAGGTCTCCGCCGCCGATCGCCCCCACGAGGGCACGGCAATGCTCCGCCCAAGCAGGGCACACCTCGACTGTGTGCTCCACCGTGTCCTCCGGGCGTTCCGCACAGTGGCGACACCCGGGCGTCACTTCCGCATGAATCGAGTGCAGGAAACTCTCGAACGAACCATGTCCGGTGAGTACCTGCGTCATGCGGAAGGTAAGGACGCCGTGAGGTCTTTCCAGCCACGCCTCAAAGAGGGGACTTACCGCCATGATTGTGGCGTGCCCAGCACTGGGTTGCGATAGTCGTTGACGCCATTTCACCATGAGATCCCGCCGGAGCTCTGTCCGCCATGCCGTGACCTGTCGTGGCAGCGGACTTTCACCCCGGCGTTGCATTTCCACGCGCATATCGTGCATGTGTGCAAGGACTGTTGCCTCCAGATCCCACGGTGGTAGGCCAGCCAGAAGGCTCGCCGCTTCGCGGGAGACCGTGCAGTATCCCCGCACCATCCTTATTGCCATGACCCTCTGGCAGGCGTTCAGTATGGCCGCCGGTTGCTTTTTCAGCGACGGCGCCCACACCGGCGCCCCGTAGAGGGCCATGGACCGAACGATCCCCGCGTAGAGCCTCCGGCAGGAGGCATCTGGACCCCCAAGGTTGGGCAGAAGCCGCTTGAGCGCAGCCCCAGCCCGGTTGAGTTTGGGAGCCAGACGTCGGAAATGCTCCACGAAATTCCACCGGCTGTCGAGGACGAATCCCAGGTACTTCATCGTCGACCCGACACCGATGTGAACTCCTCCTACCGTTAGTTGAGCGGCAACCGTGGAAACACATCGCCTCGGATTTGTGAAGCGCCACCTCGAGTCCCAACTCCTGGATCCTATCAACGACCATCGCAACCCCGCGTGTCGCTAGAGCGACCGCCGCCTGGTACGACTCTCCCTGCGCTAGAACCAGCGTGTCGTCTGCGTAGCAAACCACGCTGACCCCGTCAGGGAAGTCGCCGCGCAGCACGTAGTCGTACCCGATGTTCCACAAGGGTGGCCCTAGTACCGACCCCTGCGGAACACCGCACGACATCTCTCGACGTTTCCAGTCTCCCTGGTGACCGGGGTAGACTATAAATCTATCCGACAGATAGGCCTCGACCACTCGACAGAGGTATTCGGGCACCCGGTGGTACCGGAGTGCCCTCCGGATCGTACTCCAGGGCAGGGATTTACATATATTATGTTACTTGCTGCTACAGAACCATCCATGGGCGAGTCCGACTCGCAATTGGCCGGTTTTTTTTTTAAATTGAGGACAACCCAAACATGACATTGTATATGTATAGCCAGATGAAAAAGCCATGCGAAAACAATAGTAGTTTATGTGACTAGGGGATAAAGCAGTGTCTTTAAGTCGTGGGCGGCATGTTGAATTCCGAACGAAAAGAAGGTTGCTGGTTTTAATCCCGAACGATAGTGAGGGATTTATAAAATTAACTCCCGAGCATTGCGAGGGAGTTAATAAAGAAACCTGAGTGAAGTGAGGAATTTAAGCCGCCCAAGACAAAGACAGCTTTATCCCCGTGTTGCATACTCTACTTTTTACACCATCTGTGAGATAATTAAAAGACAATTTGGTCGACCAAATCATATATTAGAGAAATATAAGTATTATATTTACAAGTTCATCAAACAAACAAAATTCACTACTCCAAGATTCTATAGTTTCAATTTTCTATAATGCTCCCGTGTCGTCAATACGCACGTTTTATTCTATTTTCTTTTTTTTGTTAATGGCTAGTTTGAATCATAGTGATTACATACTCTTTGGTTTGAATTTCGAGTCAACTTGTTCGATGCGCCTACATTTTAATTCACAATGTTGACGATTCTTAATGTTCCAAATTCAAATCTCATTA
Source organism: Mythimna ferrago (assembly GCA_910589285.2). Classification (NCBI taxonomy): domain Eukaryota; kingdom Metazoa; phylum Arthropoda; class Insecta; order Lepidoptera; family Noctuidae; genus Mythimna; species Mythimna ferrago. The sequence continues at coordinate 9,608,038 of OU342675.1, read as the reverse complement.
TTCCCTAGGGATCGGCCATACTGCATTATCTCCATAGGTATATAATGACTTGCTTTAAGTGAGGTTTGTATGACGTGTAAAACGACATTATCGAGCAGGTGGTGTAAAAAATAATAAAAAGAAAATATGTAACAAAAAGAGGTCCGGATATCACCACCACCTATAATTACTATAACTACTCTTTGCCACCACCCCTTTGTTATCTAGTAAAGAATGTCAGATATTAAAGCTACTTATGGTTCGCCGTATCTGTATAAATGAATTAATTGCTTAATTGCCATCATATTATGTATAGATAAATACAGAAAATATTTTTTACACGACCTGCTCGATAATGTCGGTTTTATACGTCATACAAACCTCACTTAGAGCATGTCATTCTATCCCTAGGGAGATAATGCAGTATGGCCGATCCCTAGGGAATAATGAGATTTGAATTTAGTCAATATTGTGAATTAAAATGTACGTGCATCGAACAAGTTGACTCGAAATTCAAACTGGTCACTAACAAAAAAAAGAAAATAGATTAATAGTGGCTTACTGACGGGAGCGTTATAGAAAATTGAAACTATAGAATCTTGGAGTAGTAAATTTTGTTTGTTTGATGATCTTGTAAATATAATGTTTATATTTTTCTAATAAATGATTTGGTCGATCAAATTGCCTTTTAATTATCTCCCAGATGGTGTAAAAAGTAGAGTATCCTATCCAACACGGGGATAAAGCTGTCTTTGTCTTGTGCGGCCTCGCTCTGCTCGGGAGTTAATTATTTGAATCCCTCACTGCGTTCGGGATTTAACTTAGCAACCTTCGTTCCGTTCGGAATTCAACATGCCGCCCGCGACTTAAAGACACTGCTTTATCCCCTAGTCACATTATCTACTATATTTTCTAGCAATTGTCTTGAATTTATCAAGAAGTACGCACACATTCATTACTTTCAGTTGAAAGCTATATCGGTGCATAAAGTTGAGTGTAAGTACCTATACCTATAATATATCTATGTAAATAAGTACACATTTGTTTCTAACTAGAAAACTTAAAAAAAAACAGTACACTCAAAAAAGAAACCGTATTAGCGAAATAACATTTTAGTTGTGGCATTCGATGTCTTTATTTGTTGATTAACTACTAAAGTTATTTTCACTTTTTAGTGAACTGTTTTGAAGTTCATTAGTATTTTGTTTTGTTTTTTTAGCACATTAATTTACTAAGTGAAGATCACAACATTATAAACTTAGATGTACCTTTCAATCGTGGAAATTACAGACACAATAGAAAGACAATAGGTGCGCGAACGCCGGCGTTCGCTTGGGGTTTAATGAATTAAACAATAATTTTAAGCCAATATTAATAATATTTGGTATGAGGCCTCACTGCGTGCACCTCTGTAAATAAAAGATTTTAAAAAAATCACGTGAATCGGCCCAAAAAACCACAAGAAACAAAAACTTGTTTTATTTACACATTATTAGTTTTACTTAATTACTTGCACAAAACAATAGAAAACTTACCATAGTTGACGTCGGGCTGCACACTTGGTATTTGTAAATACTCGATGAAATTCGCCACAGCGGGATTGTTCTTGTTAGCAGCCATGGTACGTTTCGCAGCAAACACTGCAGTGGTAATGATCGTTCACATCGGACGGTGAGCGTAGTCGTACCCGTATGATAACAGCGTTCAAGTAAATAATACGTACTAGCGCAAACCTACAACGTGCAAATAAAACATTAATGGATTGCTCGTAGTAGAACTATTTTACTTTAATAAACTATATGTGAATAATGATAAAAAGTGTTTATCTTTTTTATTTGCATAGGTATGTGTAGGTAAGTGAAAAAATAATTCAACAAGCATTGTTTAAATGATACTAAGCATTTCAATATTGCGTAAATAAATATTAATAATTTAATTAAAATGTAACGCTAAATATTAACATACAACTTCAGATTTCCCGCCAAAATAAAAATGTGAACTTGAACCGCTTATGTTTATTTCAATCATTGCACAATATTATAGAATGGCCCTGCGCGTAACTTAGGTATGATGATGGTGACCGTAAAAATATTTGATTATGATTGTAATCTCCAATAACCTAAAATAATAAAAGAATTTAGGTACTAATCCTTTGCATATGATCAATTATCATTCATACAATAACATATGTTTGGAATATTTTATTTGACTCATCTTTTATGTTTACCACAACATACTTATTTATGTACATTTGTCGCTTAATTAATTAAATAAGTTATTTAAATTTATGTTATAATAAAGATTTAGTCACGGCCGCACTGCTACGGTTTTTGTACATTCAAGTAATCACTGAATGAAAATGTATTTATTTACCACTAGTTTTATCCATCACAGGTTCTGGAAATTGACGTCAGAAGTTTAATGTTAAATAACAGTAATCAAATATAATATACGTGATATACCATATGTTTTGGTCTACATTCGTGAATTTATTTTTGTGCTGCTATTTTTCTAACCCCGCAGTGTACTATGCATAGCGCGACTCAGTCAGCTGATGTGTCAAAGGAAATATTATAATTTATAGGTCAACAAAAATCGATAAGACAATATTAAAGATAGCCTGCAAAAATGATCTTAATATTGTTGTATAAAGTTGACATAAATAATTTAACATTAATTCAATGATACATAAATAAATTAAGTCCATCATTACTTTTTAGGCGATTATAGCAAGTAAATGAGTGATTCAATGCTAGAATTGTCTATGAACAGCAAAGAGGGCAACGGAGGGAAAGGAAGGGATAGTCAACCCTTACAGTGCGGAAATTCTTTTGCCGTAATGTTGGCTCTCCTGTTTGTCAACAGAAAAAAGTAGGGAAAATGGGAAGAAGTTGCCTACCTTCTCCATCAAAACTGTTGCCCGAAATGCGAAAGGAATTCAATTTTAACGGTACTTGCAAGTTGCAACACTTTTTGGAGAAATATGAGGGGAATGGGATTTTATTTAAAAAAAAAATGGTCTAAAAGGAAGTTGTCAATGGAGAGGTACAATATTGTGCCGTGGCGTTTTCGGTGTTTGAAAGAATCGCAGGTAGAGATGGGCGGCGGATAAATATCCAGAGGATAAATACTCGAGTATTTATCCAAAATGATTAAATACTCATTTTTAACAATTTTTATTGGATATTTACTCAAAGTGATGGATATTTACTCAAAATGATTTATTGTTTGTTTTTTTGCAAATCCAATGGTTATTTTAAGGATTAATGACTATTATTTTTATCTTTAGAGATTTCAAAAAAGGAGTACTCAGTTAATACTTCATTGAAACTTTCGAAAACACTACATTACCTTAATTTTATTAGTTCTGATGTCAATGAAATTCTCAATACGCGCTACCCCGGTTTCCTTTTGTCCCGTCTCTTTTGTTTTGCTTCTCTTACCCTCCACCCCCACGCCCTATAGTGTCTGTCCCGTTCTGTGCCCAGTTACACGCACACATACGCTATTATTTTGGATTTTGTGTTATAATTATAACGTCTCAAGGTAAGTTTACTATTATTATTAATTTGTGCTAATCCAAATGGTTACTTGAGTGCTTAAGGTCATATCTATGTTAACATGATTGGTTACCAATTTTTATTACATAACGTTGTTTAAACATTTTTGATAACTTTTACCAATTACATAACATACCTGTAGCGTCCCAATAAGATAAAAACTTGTAACTTTGAACATAGATAGAATACAATATCGTACCTATTAACTCACTTTCCTGTGTTAACTTAACGTTTTGTTGTTTTAGGTATCATGGACAGACAAAAAAATGAACGTGTTTGGAAACACTATTTTTTTTGTGACGTAGGTAACAAATGTACTGTTTTCAGATTTATTCCTATACCTGTGCTATAACACCTTGCTTTGTGCCAAATTTCTGGATTCTGGGTCAACGGGAAGTACCCTATGAATTTCGATCCTTGAGAGTATCAAAATATGTGTTATGTACCGCCTATTGTACACATAATCTTTTGTAAATGTTTATCCTGTATTTAGCTAAGGTGTGCAATAAAGTTATAAATAAATAAATAAATAAATAAATAAACGGCCGTATCTTTTTATTCGTTAACTTGTAAGTTTGATTTTATAACTGCTTGAAGGGACCGAAGTCCTGAGTATATGATTTCAACTTGATACCTCCACGTGTTTTCGAGATAAAGGGTATTGACAGACACCCAAACGGACGGACGGATAACAAAGTGATCCTATAAGAGCAGTTTTGCACTACGTCCGATCCGAACCCGTAAAAGTATGGTCCGTAGTAGCCGTAGAACTATTTCTAAGGTAATTATCGCACTAGATCCAATCTCCGTCATCTGATTTCTTTCCGTCATTCTAGAATCTCCATTGCGGAGAAGATTTTTGACGGACCGAAGTAGCAGAGCAGTATAGTATTATTTGTATGAATGCTCGCGCGCTGTGTCCGAGTTGAAGCCGAGCTGCATACGAACAGAGAGGCGTTGGGGCGGGCGGGGTATGCGCTGTAAGCGTCAGGACACCTGGACCACTAGCAATATTTTCTAGTATGCTGAAAAAAGTTGACAAAAATATATGTTGAGGTACTAAAAAGGTAGTAAATATTTATAAAAAGATACATTAGCTGTGTTGTCTAGAACTATGAAAAAAAAAATGGTCCAGACATCCTGACGTCAGTATGTCTGGCCACTTTCTTCAGGAGTTTTCTCGCTTATTTTGATATTTTCGAAACATCAGATATCTCATGGAAAATGTGGCAAAATAAATATCCATTTTGTAAAAAAATATTTCACACCTAACTTTTTTCTAGTAGGTTTAAAAAAGTTGACAAAAATATATGTTGAGGTACTAAAAAGGTAGTAAATATTTATAAAAAGATACATTAGCTGTGTTATCTAGAACTATAAAAAAATGGTCCAGACATCCTGAACGTCAGAATGTCTGGCCACTTGAGTTTTCTCGCTGTCAATAGAGGTAAGTACCAAATATTTGAAGGTAGGTATCAAATAGTAGCAAAAAGGTAGTAAATTTTGGTATTCTCCAAACATCAAATATTGCTAGTGGTCCAGGGGTCCTGACGCTTACTATGCGCTTGGGTGGCGTAAAGCGGCGTAAAAAGCTTCTTTTAATCGTCGGTCCTGCAAGAGAGGGTGTACCCAGGATGCTTTACGTCTTCTGCGTCTTCTTACGCAGGTACAATAGTATTGCCAGAAGTTGACGTCGATTGAAGGAACTCATAAACAACGACGTAAACACTCTGCTGTGGCTCCGCGTAAAATGACGTATTCTTGCTTGGATTTATATCAGAGTTCGGACTAGTGTGTAAGCAATCTCCGACTTGGGTCCAAATTTTCTAGACCCATATTTTCACGGGTTCGGATCAAATTCGGATCGGACGCAGTGCGAAACCGCTCTAAGGGTTTAATTTTTTCCTTTTGAGGTACGGAACCTTAAAAATTAAGGTATTATTAATTTTATTCCAAAATCAGAACCATTCATTTTTTGAAAGTTTAAACACACAACAGAATCGCCACACTAGTGTATATCTCCGGGGTGAAATTTTAAAAGTCATGCGAATGTACGGTAAAAACAAATTTGTTGTTATTCTTGTATTGTAATTTAATAAAAAAAATAACAAATCATTATACTACTTCTAACTTTGATAATGCTTGACGAAAATATTCAAGATGAAGCATAATGGGCTTTATGTTATTATAAATGTGATTTAAGAAGCACGTTACAAATCGAAATTTTTCCTATTTTTATTATTTCAATCCTTTTGTTGGTAAAATAACAAGATTTAAGCTAAATAACACAATCTAGTTTGGTTTAGTTAGCAGAGAGTATTTATCCATGATTTGGATAAATACTCGAATAAAAACGAGTATTTATTGAGTATTTATTCATTTTGAGTATTTAATCGGATAAAATCCCAACACTAATCGCAGGGCAATTGGAATGGAGCCCAGCCTCCTATACTTTATTCTAAAATAGTTTTTACAGTTGCCAAAGGACTGAAAAAAAAAAGACTTGTGCACTCGGGGACTGCCGCGGTAAAGCTATTGCATAGCATTTTTGTCAACTTATGCAATTATAATTATTTATTTATTTTATTTATGCAGTATTTTTTTTTCTTTGATATTATTTGAAGTTACACGTTCACACATTGAATTGAATTTTGATTGATTGTTCACTCATTTGTTTTCTTATCGGTCACCACGCTCAACAAAAACAAATGAGTGAGGGGTGTTAGGTTATTTTCGTTACGGAATTTCTGGATTAGGTCTCCACGCTTAAGGCCCGCGATAGAAGCTATGCAATAGCTTAACAAAATAACAAAGCAAGTCTTAAAAGTAACGAAATATCAGTTAATAGAGTCCGTCTAATGAAAGCGTGACCTGAGAAAAGGAGGTTACAACCAAAAATTTTGAATGTGGTATTATTGAAATAGTAGGAGAAAAAAGTTTTGATACTAGAGTATTTTTTGTATTTATGACAATTGTATAATAGTTAATCCTAGGCAAAAACATGTGTGTAGACTTAATTATTTGGTGGGTGTATGGTAAAGGTCAATAACACACAAAATGTTAGTTATTATCCCAAATTATTTTATTTTATGTGATCTCTCAAATGTCGCTATATGGCGTGGCTGGAAAGACCTCACGGCGTCCTTACCTTCCGCATGACGCAGGTCCTCACCGGACATGGTTCGTTCGGGAGGTTCCTACACCGGATTCATGCGGAAGTGACGCCCGGGTGTCGCCACTATGCGGAATACCCGGAGGACACGGTGGAGCACACAGTCGAGGTGTGCTCCGCTTGGGCGGATCATCGCCGTGCCCTCGTGGGGGCGATTGGCGGCGGAGACCTCTCGCTCCGAGCATTGGTTTAGGCCATGGTCCGGAGCGAGGAGGAGTGGCAGGCGGTCACCGACTTCTGCGAAGCAGTAATGCTCGCAAAGGAGGAGGCCGAACGCATCAGGCAACGCCGTTATCGCCGCCTCCGCCGGCGCCGGGATACTGATCTCGATTTCCGGCCACCGTAGGCACGGGCTTGCGGACAGTGAGCAATGGGTAGCTCGCTGTCCGGCCGTCCGGTAACTGTCCGGACCAAGCCCAAGTCGTCAACGGTGCGCACTGTTCCCGCGCGCCTCAAGGAGTTGTCAGCAACAGCAGGGGCTCAGCCGGGTCGAAGCCTACTGGGGCCAGGGTTATCCGAAAGGGCGCTCGAGCCCCGGTATGAAGGCTTGAAGGAACGGGATAGGTTTTTTAGTCAGTAAGAGTCTGACACTATCTCCCGCTCCGCCCAAGAGCGGGGGTTGTCATAGGATGATTTTTCAATTGGAAAAAAAAAAGTCACTATATAATATTCAAATAATATTCTTTATTTAAAATTTGGCCTTCTGGCAAGAATACCAAGTGCACAACACCGCGATAGTCAAATAAAATGGTCAACATGATTTCAACTTCATCACGTCTCGCCGACACTAATAATGTGTTTCAAGGTTTTTGGGTTGGAATCGATTCGTTTCAGCAGAGAAAATTCAGATCTTTTGGGATTAGTCAAGTGGGAACATGTTTTATACTCCAATGATTGTTTCAAATGATACGGATCGACTCGTGAGACACAAAAAGATCAACAGCTCCCAAACTTGAACTAGGATTTCAGTCACTATTTCCTTCACTTTCGCAATTTTAACTTCAGTTGAAGATTTTGATGCTCTATCAGACAAAGTGAGGCAAATCTTTCATTACATCTCAACTGCTTTTGAACGCATTCTACCAGTCACTAGCATGTGTTTTTGATTAAGTCGATTCACCAAAAGCCTTCTTTGTTTGATGTTTTTGTCTATTGTGAAATTCGCAATATGTCAGATTATCTAAAAATATAAGAAAAAAGAAATTATCATTATATCCTAAATATAACTATCTAATAATATTAGTCGACAAGGATCAAGATTATAACGTCATACTAACTTAAAAATTCTGAAATCGTATGTAAACATTGTTGGTTTTCATTGAAAACACCTTCTTTCTCTTCTTGTTTTTATTTGAACTTTTTAACCATAGTGGGTAGCAGTTTTTGCACGTTACTGTTTATTGTTTTTCCCATAATTCAGCAATTATTCTTGAAAAATAAATATCTGTTTCCAAAACTGACAATTGCGACCATAGACTTTGACGTGATTTTTTTCGGCAAAACAATGTTGCCAATTTAATTAAAAAAAAAAAACTCCAGGTTACGCTTTCAGTAGACGCACTCTATCCATAATATGCTAAAAATATTGCAACACTGTTTTTCCCGCATTGCCAATATTACGGCAAAAGAACTTCTTAAGTGAAACGCGCAATAGTTCCGAATTACTTCAAAAGTGATTGTATTGCGAATCCAACCAAATTTAATAGTCAAAAAATATAAGTGCTATTGAAAACTATAAGTGAAGTTGCGCGTTGGTCGGATTCGCGATATAATCGATTTTGACGCAATTCTGAACGCGGGGCAAGTGTCAACTGTCAAATGTCTTATTGTTGTTCGTTAGCACCGAAGATATTTAAAACTTTTAAAGCTAATTAATTATTTTTAAGTCTAGTTGGTTTCATTTATTTTCGTTTTATAAAATGGATGATGATTATTATGAAGTGACTGCAGAGTTGGATGCCAGAGAGATATTGAGGTATCTCAACAATTTGGGCATTCACAATATAAGTGGAGAAGTCCTCAAATATTTTATAACAGGTATCTTTTTTTTAAATTGTAATATGTATTATAATCGCAAACAACAACAAATAAGTATTTGTATGTATTCGTCTTACTAAATTACAATTATTGTACCTATGTTGAAATCGTGTTATATTTTTCGTCTGTGATCCTCGGTTGTGTTTGTGTTTCTTTTGTTAAAAACAATAAAAAAGTCAACGTTTGGGGTGTGATATCCCATACGCATATTATTTTGTTATCTGAATTAGGATGCTTTGTTATCATTTAAAAAAGTTTTGAATCAAGTCTCATTATAAAATATTTAAAACCATGTTACAGATTTAAAAAAGCTGATAAAGTATGATCTTCAACAAAAAAGCCAATCCAGGTCCAACAGCCAGCAGAAATATGAGGTGCCAGGTCTTGAGAGGCTGCACAGTGCCAGTACTTTCTGTTCCCGCAGTAGATCAAGGAATCAAGATTCAAACTCTTTAAAATGTCCTAGAGAATGTCAGAAGCCTAGGAAAGGGCTAAATGTGAGGAATGTTCATTCGGCTCCTAACTTAGGGCTGCCTAAAACGGAAGATAAACCTCTTAGAAGAGCTTGCTCTTGTGTTCGAGTTGAGAAGAAACCTGAAACTGTGAAAGAAAAAACTGCATCTTGTACCCCTAGTAATAATTGTAAGTGATGAATTTAATTAACACCTGGAAACTGCTAACTTTGGTTTCATAAAGTTTTACCCTACAATATTCCATACACTTTGATTTAGTAGATTGGCCTGTATTGAAATGTCAAAACATTCTCTTTGTTTGAATTCCTTAGAATCTTTTGCCTTTAACAATTTGCTTTACTAAACATTTTTATTTAAACTTCAAATGTCAATGAACATTATTCCTATATTAACTATGTTCCAGTGATAACAATGAACATTATTCCTATATTAACAATGTTTCAGTGATAACAATGAACATTATTCATGTATTAACAATGTTTCACTGATAACAATGAACATTATTCCTATATTAAAATGTTCCAGTGATAACAATGAACATTATGCCTATATTAACAATGTTCCAGTAATAACAATGGACTTTATTCCTATATTAACAATGTTTCAGTAATAACAATGAACATTATCCCTAAATTAACAATGTTTCATTTAATAAAACATTTTTCCTTTTTCAGTAATAAAAGTTCCTATTCAGCCTGCAAAGAAGAAATGTGACCCCGTCACTCTATATCACTATTATACGACTTTATGGAACAAGTACAAATCTAATGTACCAGGTGAAAATGACTGGTCAGATTTGAGATGGAGTATCAGACAGAAAATGGCTGGAAATATTGTTAAACAGACATCTTCAAATAAGGTAAAATAATTTTGCAATATAATAAAACCATCAAATGAAAATTCGTAGTCCGAACAAAGCCTAAACATTTGGTTTGGATAGGTGAGCCCGTTCTTGAGTTATAAAATTACAATGAAAAGTGGCATTGATTTTTATATATATAGATATATTAAAATACTAGGAACCTGTTCCAGCTTCATATGTGTGTTACAAATCTATGAAATTCACAATTTTTCTCTACTATAATTTACATAGGTTTATTCTATATCTAAACCTTTGTCATGAATCACTCTGTCTATTAGTGACAATGGTGAAAAATCTATTTAGTAGTTTATTGTGAACAGGCAGTGGGGATTATTTTATAAAATGTAGGGAAGATACAGTTCATATGCTATTACATTATTATTATTTCACAGCAGTGCAAGCTTTTTAAACCCAAAGGTTGACTGGTAGAGAATGCTTTATTGCACTAAATTCACTTTAACCTTTCACATACAATAAAAAGACAATGGGAGTGCGAATGCCGCGTTCGCTTTGGTATTTAAGTCACTCTGTTTTTTCATCTATTGTTCATGTAAAAAACACATAATCAACCATTAAGTTTTGTATTTATTATGGATCATTGGATCAAATCTTCGTTTTAAGTTGTAAGATGACTTTAAAGCATTAATTAATTTATTTAATCTTCATGCAACACAAAGGCAGACATTAATGCCTTAGGCATTTGCTATCAGCCAGCCTAGGGTGGTATAGATAATATGGCAAAAGCATAAAACATAAATATTGTTTTTGTGAACCTTTACTTTGCTCCAAAATAATTGAAAGTTTTTTTTATTCTATTTCTCACAGATTTCATTTTCTATTTGCAGATTCCTGACTCACACAGAGACAAAGAACGGGGATCAAGCAGATCCTGACAATGATATTGTATTATCATTTGTTTTCCTCAATCAACTTATTCTGTGGTCCATATTTTTTTAGGCATGAATTTAAATAAAATAACAAGTATTTTTTCAATGTTTTCTATATTTTTACACTACTAACAAGTACACAGTTACATAATTCATATCCTTTTAGATGCTAAAATAATTAGAGACAGTTTTATTTTGAAGATTATATAGAGGTCTGTCAAGTCCATTGAAGAAGGTATCAAGAGGGTAACAAACATTGAAATGAATAAAGAGAATGCTTCTTTATGTTTGCATATTATTAAGGTCCAATATTTAGGCAGTAATTAGAATCTAATGCTTTATACTCCATTTGTTTAGGTAGTTAACTAAATGTAAACAATCTTAACATGTCTTTTATCTAAAAAATTTATTCAAAAATTTTTACATTTAGGTATTTACCTAAACCGATGTTAGGTAATTAACTAAATTTAAATGATCTTTGTATGTCTTTTATACGATTTATTTTAAATAAAAAGACATATCAAGATTGTTTACCTTTAGTTAACTACCTAAACAAATGGAGTATAGTATAGCATTTAACCCTTTCAACACAGTATGATATAGGAGGCATCAAAATTTATCAATTTTATGTGATGTAGGAGACAAATTATGGGTTAAAAGAAATTTTAGTCTATGTCAATTAGTTCTTGCCAGCGACTTCCGCCAGCGTGATGGTAGACAATTGTCTTGAAGCATAATATAAGCCGATGTTACTTGGTGAAGAAGATAAAGCTTTCTAATGTTGAAAGAATTTTTTAAATTGGTTTAGTTTTTGTGTTAAATCGTAAAATTCAAACAAATAAAAACTCTAATATTTCCTCTTTATAAGTATAGATATACACAGTTAACAATTTATGTGTTAGTTTTTCCAAACCTGGCATTTTTAGGTTGTGGCATTTAGTGACCTTTTTTTATAAAAATCAGTAGTGGTGTTGAAAGGGTTAATTTGGTATTGATTATTTAGGAACTCCTGTAGCAACATATACTGAGATGTGATTGCATTTTAAGAAATTTAACATTAAACTTGATTCACTTTGAATTCTTGTGACTGTGCTCTTGTATTAGTATGAAGCCAGTATAGTATCCTCTCTTCAATCTTTTCAGCGGCTGATAGAGTTAGAACAAGAGTATCATGTTTCAGCATAGAGTAGACGTTGAGGCCATATACTGGCATAATGTTGATGTGGCCAAGGCTGTCTGTTGCTGCTGTTATGTTCCTTGGTGCATAGTCGGTGCTGGAAATATAATGAAGACTTTTTAGTTATAATAATATTAATCCACAACACAACACCATCTAGTCTCAAACTACACAAACCTTGTGCTGTGAGTACTAGAACTGATAAACATACTTATATATATTTCTAAATACATACATATTCTAAATAAATCACTCCCAGACAGAACAAATATTCGTTCTTATGACACAAACATTTGTCTTGGGTGGGAATCAAACCCACAACCTCTGGCAAGGCAGTCAGAGCCAAACGTAGACACGGGCTTGCGGACAGTGAGCAATGGGTAGCTCACTGTCCGGCCGTCCGGTAACTGTCCGGACCAAGCCCAAGTCGTCGACGGCGCGCACTGTTCCCGCGCGCCTCAAGGAGTTGTCAGCAACAGCAGGGACCCAGCCGGGTCGAAGCCTACTGGGGCCAGGGTTATCCGAAAGGGCACTCGAGCCCCGGTATGAAGGCTAGAAGGAACGGGGTGGGTCTTTTAGTCAGTAAGAGTCTGACACTATCTCCCGCTCCGCCCAAGGGCGGGGGATGTCAATGCATGATGTTTTCCCACCATAAAAAAAAAAAAAAAAAAGTCAGAGCCACAAATCACTAGAACAACAGGCCAGTCAAGTCAAGTTGTGATTATTTTTTAGATAGTACAGATACGGCACGGATCTTGAGCACTGGCTTTAAATTGCTCAGAAGTAAAATATCGGGTTTCTTTAGTGGTATGACGTGAGTTGCGGGGGCGGTAATAGACGTCACTCCTGATTCGTTCACTGCGCTTGCTGTATGTACTTACGACGACGAGTACACTTCCGCGCAATTTTAATTGACTTGTGATTTAGTATCGATGGATTAAAATCCATCGATTTTATTTTTAATTCATAGTGGTTATTTTTTGGGCTCGAGATCCATGCCGATACCTGTACTAAAAAAAAATTTAAGTGATTAGAAACAAGCGCCTATCAATGGCTTCCTAAGTGGGGAATAAGTAACAATGACTTGCATTAAGAAATGTACTACATAGATTGAACTATGTACCCTTCAAGTAGACCAAATAGGTCCTCTAACAGCATAGAAGGTTAGTTTTTTTATACTGGTCAATATTACTCTACTTACTCATCAACAATCAGCACTGAAGGACCCCAGTTCCTTTTCTCAACTAGTTCAGCTAAAAATTCTGGCTCATCTGTTGGCAACTCTAAGTCTTTTACAATGTGAAGGTCATCTTGAGCTAGCTTTGATGATAAGGTTGTTGTTAGACCATGTATTCTAATGTGGAAGGGTAACATAAAGAAGTGGGATTTGCCAGAGCGAGGACCGTGCGCTATGCCACCGCCGCGCCATAGTGGCGAACGAATAGACCCATGACGAGCGCGACCTGACCCTTTCTGAGGCCAAGGCTTCCTGCCACCGCCTCGCACTTCGGCTCTAGTCTTAGTATGTGCCCATGACACAAACCTAATCTTTCGCTGCCATAAAACATTCTGATTTATAATATCTAACCGAGGAGGCGCGGCGTAGACAGAAGGATGCAGCTCAAATAATCCCAATTTTTGCTCCTCTATCGTATCTATGTTCTCAATCCATACTTCACGGGGCTTAGTGTACTGAGGTTGGAAGGCCCACTCCTTTTTTGTGATAGATAAACTGTTTGAGCCTGCAGAAGTGGCAGCAGCGACGTTCGAAGAATATACTCTTACTTGAGGCGTTACAGCAATGTGCAGTCTTCTGATAGCACTTATTAACGCCGACGTCATGATAGTAATATTTAGTGGCAATGCTTTCAACTAGAAATACAAACGAAATTAGAACTAAAGATAACCTTATTTTAAAAATCAAAACCACAGATCAAAACATTTGTAATCTGTCATGTCACTTTTGTTAGGTTAGGTTGTTTTTTTTTTGTATTTTTATGACCTGGTCACTTGGACCTTTAAGTTAATAGGTTAGGTTGTATTCTTTTGATATTTTGATTGGTGGACGACGGAGTTTTCACCGGTCTGCCTGCGGTTTAAACATAGACAGGTTTAAAAAGTACAATTATTATAGGTTTATTACTTAAAAGAAAAAAAAGTTTGTACCGGAACGGAGATTAAAAAAAAAATAGCACATTTTGATACAAGTGGCGAAAGTTTGTCATTGCGACCGAGGCGAAGTCTGCACGAGCCGTAGGCGAGTGTGTTATGGAGCCAAGGGCTGCAGTGACAAAGGAGACTGGCCATCTGAACCCCAGGCCCGGCACAAATGAACTTATGTCAGAATTTTCGTAAAATTAGGTAAAGTAAATCTAAAAAGTCTGCATGTCCGAAATCAGTGGCGAACATAATAAAATTGCCCAGTGTTTATGATAAGGCGCAGTGTTTTATTGTGCAAATATTTTTTAAGTTTTTGTTATTTTTTTATGCTTTAACATTGAACACAAGTAATGTAATGTGTTTTATTTTTATAAACAAACAAGAAAAGCATTCTACGCGGCGCGATGATTTCTGGAACTCGTTTTGTACTTTTTTAACTGCTTATTTTAATATACTATATATATAAGACTTGCGGCGCAGTGCTCACAGCGCCCCAGCCGCCGCCGGGATTTCGATCCCGATTTCCGGCCACCGTAGACGCGGGCTTGCAGACGGCGAGCAATGGGTAGCTTGCTGTCCGACCGTCCGGTAACTATCCGGACCGAGCCCAAGTCGTCGATGGCGCGCACTGTTCCTGCGCGCCTCAAGGAGCTGTCAGCAACAGCAGGGGCTCAGCTGGGTCGAAGCCTACTGGGGCCAGGGTTCAGGGTTCGAAAGATAGCTCAGCACCGGTACGAACAGGAGTTAGTCAGTAAAAGTCTGACACTATCTCCCGTTCCGCCCACAAGCGGGGGATGTCATTACATCTAATGACATCCCCCGCTTGTGGGCGTGGTTGGAAAATGATGATTTTACAACCACGACCACAAGCAAAAAAAAAAGCAGAAGAACATTAGGTAGTTGCGCCCATGTCATAAGCATTTTATACTATTTGGGGTGGGCCAAACACCACGAGGAGTTTGACCACCCTGCATTTGGTATGGAATATGGATGACGTTGCCATTATTGAAGAATAATATTGTCAATTATATAAGTAACAAAAATAAATACCTACTACATTTTTTTTTATGTTTCGTTATTGTTATATTTTATACATTATTTTTGATAGTCTAGTGTATTTAATATTTCATAATTATCTTAAAAAAAAAACTTTTTCTAAAGATATGATAAAATGAAAAAAGTCGCCTAAAGAAAATCTGTAAGCAATTTTTCAAAGTGTTTGCCTCTGATTTCGAAGTTGAGGACTATTTAGGTTTATTTTACCTGATTGAACAAACAATCTGAGTTAACTTTCTTTAGCGCCGGATCTGGGGTAATTTTCTATGGGCCATGACCAGTCTCCTTTGCACGTGTTTCAAACAGCTTTTTTCAATACATTCACTGAAATGATTAAACGGGGGTTGACCGGCGACTTGTGGGGGACGACACGCGCCCAACCTGATACGATATATGTAATAAAATTATGGCGGAGAGCGCGCGCATTTTTTTGCACTAGTGCGGGCAAAGAGAATTAAACCACAGTCATTGAGTGCGGGAAATAGCCTATTGCGTGTCTGTAAGCGGTAGGATAAGAGCGGGTTTTCGAGTGAGTGTATTGAAAAACATTTTTCTGTGACCTTAAGTTACGTACATAACATACCACAGTAATACATACACACGGACGGGCTCTAGTTGCTGTCCACTTGCTGGTGGTATGGTTACTGTTCAGAAATTGATTCTATTAATGACATTGATTGATGTCTTTTTTGGTAGGTAGTAATTGTCGATCTCTAACAATTGATTCATTCTAGTCCATCGATGTGATGTGATAGTGACACGGGTGGCACCTAATTTTTGTTTCACATTCCGATTGCTATGCTTAACCTGCGTTTAAATAAAAGGGTAGGCAGATATTGTGACCTATAGAAAGTGGTTATGACTCAGCTGGTGGAACATGACATAAATATACCCGCCATTGTGCATGAAGCAGATGTGCCTAGAGATGTATCTTTTTAGGGTTCCGTAGCCAAATGGCAAAAAACGGCACCCTTATGGATTCGTCATGTCTGACTGTCTGTCTGTCTGTCCGTCCGTATGTCACAGTTTCTAATGTGATTTTTTTCTAAACTGAATAGTTTGCGCGAGAGACACTTCCAAAGTGGTAAAATGTGTCCGCCCCCTGTAACTTCTAAAATAAGAGAATGATAAAACTAAAAACAAAAATATGATGTATATTACCATGCAAACCTCCACCGAAAATTGGTTTGAACGAGATCTAGTAAATAGTTTTTTTTTAATACTTAAGTCATAAATCTAAAAAAAAATACACTTATTAAAACATCGATTAAAGTTACAACGAACTACAAGAACTTTTATATTATGTTACTTGCTGCCACGGAACCCTTCATGGGTGAGTCCGACTCGCAATTGGCCGCTTTTTTTTGTTGGCAATAATTTCCCATCATACAAATTTCCCGCCCGAGTGAGAGAGAGGATGGCTGATAAAAGAGAGGGAGGCCAAAGCGATGATGGATGAAATGTGCGAGGAGTGATATTAAGGAGAAAGGAGTCAGTGATAGCGTGACGGCTGATAGGTTAAACACCTTTTCTAACAAACATAGAGATTGCCCTCAATGGGGATTTCACACTCTTATTTTTTTGGGTTATTCCATTTATAACTCGGTCTTCATGTTTTTAGGGTTCCGTACCTCAAAAGGAAAAAAACGGAACCCTTATAGGATCACTTTGTTGTCCGTCCGTCTGTCTGTCTGTCAAGACCCTTTATCTCGAGAAAGCGTGGAGGTATCGAGTTAAAATTAAAACCTTAAACTTAGGTCTGCGGTCCCTTCAAGCTGTGAAAAAACCAAACTTCTAAGTTAACAAGTAAAAAAGATACGGCCGTTTATGTCGCAAAAAACGCATATTTTGATACTCTTAAAGATCGAAATTCATAGGGTACTTCCCGTTGACCCAGAATCCTAAAATTTGGCACAAAGCAAAGTCTTATAGCACAGGTATATGAAAAAAATCTGAAAACAGTAAATTTGTTGTTACCTACGTCGTCCATAGATATAATATATATGTACAATGCAACTACGTCAAAAAAAAAAAATAGCAATTCGGAAAAATCTTTGAGACTTCATTCGGGAATTGTAGTTTGCACGGAACCCTCAGTGCGCGAGTCCGAGTCGCACTTGCCCAGTTTTTTTACACCAGATGCCCGCTGTGTTGTCCAAATGAACTCGCTATGTATGGTAGGTACAGCCAA
Source organism: Mythimna ferrago (assembly GCA_910589285.2). Classification (NCBI taxonomy): domain Eukaryota; kingdom Metazoa; phylum Arthropoda; class Insecta; order Lepidoptera; family Noctuidae; genus Mythimna; species Mythimna ferrago. The sequence continues at coordinate 9,590,484 of OU342675.1, read as the reverse complement.
TGTCAAACTTTCATCTTCTTTATCTTCGGAAAAGCTACTTATTATAGACCAGCCCCCCTAGCCAAGTTACAACCAGTTTGTGTCGAATTCCGTTCTCCAATCGGTAACGCCTCGGTGACAGCAATTGTAGAAAACGATAAGTTGGTAGCCATGTTGACGCGCCTGAGTCGGCCGCTCGTTCTACAATGTAGCGTTTGTTTAACAAAGGATGTAGCGTTAAACATTGTAGAAACGATTTTGAACGATGTGAACTTGGCTACGAATTGTCTATTCGTTTGTTCTGACCACGCGACTTTACGTCGCTTTTCGATAGCGTTAACGATTGCAGAATAACAACTTGGCTAAGCGTGCAGATGTACTCATTTTTGTGTGAATGAAGAGTAAGTATTTATGTATGATAGGTATGCGTTTCATTTAATACAGCCAGTTTATTCTGTTTATTAGTCAAAACTAGTTTTGGCTGGCACCAGTCAAAACTAATAAGTTTCAAACAAAGTTTCCTTAAAAGAGCGTGATTTCTTCGAGTGAAGTTCAGTACCTAGCTGTTTTAATAATTTTCAAATTGATTCCTAGTTAATTGTGATGTACCTAAAATTGTTGAAGTTTTGTATCTGAAGTGTCTGCGTAACTGGACAATAAGTGGAATAATTGAAATAGGCGCGATCTCGGTAAAATGGAGCTGAGAATTTTATTACAGTTGGTACCTAATGACTACCATAGCGAAGTTTTACGAGAATGGATTAAGGTGACTCTCACCGGTACACAGTCGCCACTATAGAATCTTTCGGCCCCATTGATATTCGTCTGTTCTACGAGCAATGTGCCCTGTCCACTGCCAAGTGCCACTTAAGTTTTGCGATTCTTCGAGCTAAGTCGATAGCCTTGGTTCTCCGGTGGATATCTTCGTTCCTGATCCTGATTGAAATTCTGAGCATAGCCCTCTTTATTGCCATTTAGGTAACTTCTAGCCTTTCTTTTGGTCAAAAGTAATTGACCAATTCTTGCAGTTAACAGTAGTTTTGACAAATTAACGAATTTGACTGTGACTCAAACATGCAAATTTCAATATATTCTATTTATCTCTCTTCACTGGCTAAATTAGATAAGCAATATCCTTTTAATCTATATCTACATGTAAACATATAAATAAAATTGGAGTGTCTGTTTGTAATATTGAAATAACTGCTTTTTACTACATCCATATGAATATATATACGGTACATACACCAAAATAATATTTTTTATAATTTTTGTCTGTCTGTCTGTTTGTCCGGGCTAATCTCTGAAATGGCTGGACCGATTTTGACGGGACTTTTTTTGGCAGGAAGCTGATGTAATAAGGACTAACATAGGCTAATTTTATTTTAGAAAAAATAAATTCAAAATCCTGTAGTCCACGCGAACGAAGTCGCGGGCACAGCTAGTACAGAATATAGACTTGAAACATACTACCCGGTTAATGTCATATACTGTACAAATTGAAACTGCAGGTTTGTTTCTCTTGGCGGGGTATTAATTACGCTACAGAGCTGCCGAGAGCAAGGAGCTCGTTCGGATCACTATATAGCACCATTACACAGCCCAATCTCAATTTCAATTTCATCTCGCCGATTTGGCTCTGAATTAGGGGCGATTTATTTTCATTCGTAACATTCTCTCGCGCGTCGTGGAAGGTAAATGTTAAGGCTTGCACAGATTTATTGCCTTTCATGTGAAACTTGACAGCTTCATTGTTACAATAGGTGGGGCAAGGGCGGATCCAGCTTTGGCGCCAGGGGGGGTCACATAGTCGTTTTTTTTTTGTTGAATAAAATTATCCAAATGACATCCCCCGTCCTTGGGCGGAGCGGGAGATAGTGTCAGACTCTTACTGACTAGAAAACCCACCCCGTTCCTTCTTGTTTTTCGCACCGGGGCCGAGTTTCCCTTTCGGATAACCCTGGCCCCGGTAGGCTTCGACAAGGCTGGGCCCCTGCTGTTGCTGACAACTCCTTGAGGCGCGCGGGAACAGAGCGCACCGTCGGCGACTTGGGCTCGATCCGGACAGTTACCGAACGGTCGGACAGCGAGCTACCCATTGCTCGCAGTCCGCAAGCCCGCGCCTACATTGGCCGGAAAAAAGAATCGGAATCTTGGCGGCGGCTGGCACGCTGTGAGCGCGGTTGTCTGATGCGGTCAGCCTCCTCCTTTGCTAGCATTACTGCATCGCATAAGGAGGCGACCGCCTGGTTTTCCTCCTCGTTCCGGACCATGGCCTGTAAACAAGGCCCGGCGCGAGAGATCGCCGCCGCCGTTCGCACTTACGAGGGCACGGCGATGCTCTGCCCATGCGGGGCACACCTCCACTGTGTGCTCCACCGTGTCCTCCGGGCGTTCCGCACAGTGGCGAATCCATGAGGTCTTTCCAGCCACGCCTCAAAGAGGGGATTTACCGCCATAATTGTGGCTTGCCCAGCACTGGGTTGCGATAGTCGCTGATGCCATTTCACCATGAGATCCCGCCGGAGCTCTGACCGCCATGCCGCGACCTGTCACGGCAGCGGACTTTCACCCCGGCGTTGCATCTCCACGCGCAAATCCAGATCCTCCAGTTGCCTCCAGATCCCAAGGTAGGCAGACCAGCAAGGAGGCTCGCCGATTTTTGGGAAATCGTACGGTATCCCCGCACCATCCGTATTGCCATGACCCTCTGGCATACGTTCAGCTGGGCCTTCGGTTGCTGACGCAGCGACGGTACTCACACCGGCGCCCCATAAAGGGCCATGGGCCGAACGATTCCCGCGTAGAGCCTCCGGCAAGAGGGGTCTGGACCCCCAAGGTTGGGCAAGAGCCACTTGAGAGCAGCCCCGTCACAATAGTCGTGGGCAAGTCACACGAATTTATTATTTAATTTTTATAATAATAAATACAGTTAAAAAGTAGCTGTACATTAAATTTATATTGTGCCAAAAAATATATAAAAACATTATGTTTAACAATTTTAATCAGTGGTCCACCTACGTCCTGGACCTAGCCCAGGGGGGGTCATGACCCCATGACCTCCCCCCTGGATCCGCCCTTGAGGTGGGGGTACTCGTTCAAACTAGACTTCTAATCTCGCTGCGTTCTATCTTTGAATTTTTAACGGTCCCTAAAGTCTGTTGGAAGAAAAAACCGAGCGGGGTAGTACGTACGGTCATCGTGTATGAAAACGTTTCGCTATGAGTTAACTTGTTTTGACGTTCTCGGGGCCCGGGGAGTTACTCGCTTCTATCTGGAGTCAATAAGATAATATAGATACACTATTTACGTTAGCAGTCAGCAAATATTTATCTATGTAAGTAGTTGTCTACAAACATGGTGACGTACGGAAAAAACATCAAAAGTTGAATGCATAATCTACGTCGGCGTGTTACCAGAGAATCCACCTATTGCGAAAGTACCTAATTCTGTTTGTTTATAAATTTTGATATAGAGACAGATTGGCCCATAAATACAGATATAGGACACATTTTTAAACCGAGAGTTCGTTCCTTTGGGATATATTCCGACGTTTAGGTGTCTGAAGCCAATCGATGATAGCACTGATGCAAGAAGTGAATTATATACCTATTGAGTTCACTCACTTGAACATTGTGGTACATGTAAAAAGTTCAAGAACGTCCTATGAGTCTGTGTGTAGTGTACAAGTCCGTAATCCGTCGAATCACTCACTCCCTGCCAAGCGTCGCCCTGTGAGGTTGAGGACAATGACAGGTTACCTCGCTCGCTGAGCTCAGCTCGACCCCTAATTTCCGGCGTAACGAGAATAACTCGATTCATTGATGATCTGCAAGCATGAAAATGACAAGTTCAAATGTGGCAAGGAATGTTCTTATACAATCCTAACATTTTATAAAACAAGTGCGTCCCCCACTGCGTCTTTCTGTCTGTTCGCGATAAAGTCAAAAATTACTGACCGGTTTTCATGCGTTTTTCACCAAAATTGGAATAGATAAAGTGATTTATGAGAAATGTAGGTATACATTAGGTATAATATAAAGGAAGGATCTTATTAATTGTGTATTTTACAGATCGACCTGACAGACCGGCTGGTGATCTCAGCTGAGGATGGCGAGTGACACACGAATCACGAACTCACCTGAAGTCAACCAAACGACGATTGACTTCAGTTGAGAGCAAAGTTTCAATACGGCCGAAGATTGAAACTATTTTTTAAGAAGCCGGAACTATTTTTTATTTTGCTTAAGCTTGCCGAAACCGAACCTTCGGTTAGTCACTAGTAATAGGATCCTGAAAGGTATCTAATCCTAATCCAGTATAGGGTCTACCCGTATTCCAGTTCAGCATTTCAACTATTAATGCGTTATTGATTAACACTCATCCGAACTCATCTTAGTAGGAAAGTAAAACTACATTACTACAGTATTTATCGAAGAGCAAAACAGAAGTACTTACAGACGCCCATTTCGTCAGTTATATTTATATATTTAAGCCAGTCCCCAGTAATTATGGTTGAGCCAATACCCTTAACCAGGCGCTGAGGTCGTATCTGGGCTACTACTGCGAAAAGCCAACCTGACCCTTTTTTTGAGGCTTCCTGTCTTAAATAACTTCTCTTCTATAGGGAGAGTCACATTATTACAGAATAAAACCTATCTGTGATTCTACTGTTGACCTTCACGTTCCAAGGCCGCGGTACTCTTTCGAACAGCAGCCAAACCTGATGACCCTGGGAACCCCACCAACTGTGTTCCCACGTTGTCGTCGTGGTGGGCTTGCGTGTCTCAGTGACCTTGAGGGCTATGCCGGTAGAACTACTCATGCCGGAAGGCCTCAAGCTAGAGACCAGACCAAGAGGAACATACGGCGGAGTCCAGTCGGACCGCCCGGAGGGTGCGCTGTCCAGAAGCGCTGGCACAACAGCTGTTGGCGCCTTCTGGATAGCGATGTCGAGGAGATAGGGTTCGCCTCCGGTACGTGTCTGTTCAGCAGACATGACCAGGATGGCGAACGTGCAACCCCATTAAAAAGGCAAAGCTGTGATTCAGCAAACTATGAGTGCGTATGACGAAAAAAATAATTACCCCAGGAGGGTACTTGCGTGCAGAAGAATCCCTCCCCGAGCAGAGCTCGGGCTGCCCCTCGTATTCTGGGGGGGGGCAATCATCGCCTCGGGTCTCAGGACCCTGTACCGTCCTCCGTGGACGCAACGAGCCAGGGTGGCTCACGATTCGGCAGCGCGGAGTCCCTGGGACCAGTTCCCAGCACGTCCGCGACGCCGGTGGAGGCCGGGCGTAGGTTCGGCCTCAGAGAGGTGAGTGAAGATGCGGCGTCGTCACTCACTTCAGACGGGAAGGAGGTGGAGGAGGTGCGGGAGCCCCTCTTTTTGATGGAAGTGGAAGAATCCACATCCAACAGAAGGAGGGCGTTCATGCGCGCCTTGCGCTCCGCATCCGACGACGAGACGGGACCTGCCCGGAAAATCTCGTCGTCGGGGCGGGGTAAGGCCCGAAAGTCGGGAAAAGGGAGAGGGAACGCTGAAGAAGCGTCTCGGCGACCCCCAGAGGTCGCGAAAGAGCAGGTCTTGGTGCTGAAATTCCCTGATGAGTTGCCAGAAGGGATGGAGGAGGCGCTGGCTAAGTTTCGGGAGGTCGTGGCAGCCGCTATAACCAGCGTTGCCAATAGGAGGGAGAGGGTGGCCAAAAAATCCATTGAGCTGGCCAACACCTCGATTGGGGAGGCGCTGGGGCTCGTTTTTGAGCCCTACGAGCGCACCCTCAGCGGGAGGTTTGGCCGGCTCGAAGCAGCCGTAGCCGCTCTCCAGGGCTCTCCTCCCGAAGGGGGGAGCAGGCAGGAGCAGGGCCGATCCCGGCCCTCGCCCCAGGCGGGGAGCGATGTCGTTTCTTCCGGAACTGGTTGCCTTCCGGGAACAGCAGCAGCAGTTCCAGGAACGGATCCAGAGCTAGTTCTCTGTCTTGGAGGGCATTGTCCTGCGCCCCCCTCTCGCGGCCTCCGGCCAGAAGAGGACGGCGTCGTACGCCGCCGTCACCGCGGCCACAAATGCAGCACCCAGGGCGAGCCCGTCGTGGCAGGCCAGGCACATGGCTGCGGCGTCGGAGCCTGCGAGGCCGGTCCCAGCGGCCAAGCAGCAGCAGCGGCAGGGGAAGCCTGCCCCTCCCCCGAAGGGTAGGGTGGCGGCTGCCACCAAAACGGCGGGGCCTCCCGCCGCGGCGGCGACTAGGTCGCGCCTGCCACCTCCTCCGCCCGAAGACCCCTCGGCTGGCGCCGAGTGGACGGTCGTCGGTGCCAAGAAGAAGGCGAGCAAGGCGGCAAGGGCGGCCAAGAAAAGAAGGCGGCGACAAAAGCGCAAGAAGCGGGCCATGGCTGCCAGACTTCGCGCCCCGACTTCCGCAGCTGTAGTGATCACACTACAGCCAGCTGCGGAAAAGAAGGGCGTGAACTATGACATGGTCATGGCAAAGGCGAAAGAGGCGGTGGTGGGCCACCTCGACGAATACGGAGCCTCAGGGGGCTTCCGTATGAGGCGCACCGCAACCGGAGCCCGAATCCTGGAGGTCCCAGGTGCGAACAGTGGACAAGCCGCTGACGCCCTGGCCGAAAGGATTAGGGCGTCCTTAGATGTCGAGGAGGCCCGAGTGTCCAGACCCACCAAGTGCATCGACATGCGCATTATGGGTCTGGACGACTCCGTTAGGGTGGAGGAAGTGGTGGCCGCCATCGTCAGGGCGGGAGGGTGCACGACCGATCAGGTCCGGGCGGGCACCATCCGCGCTGACAGCACGGGCATGCGAGCCGTTACGGTGAGCTGCCCCGTGTCGGCGGCCAAGGCCATCACGATCGAGGGCCGAAGGCTATTGGTAGGTTGGGTTTCAGCCCAAGTCAAGATGCTGGAACCCAAACCTCTGCGGTGCTACCGCTGTCACGTGGGGCACCACGTGGGGGCCTATTGTGCCGCAGAGGACCGCAGTGACCGCTGCCACCAGTGCGGACAGCCCGGACACAAGGCCGTTGAATGCCGTGCAAAGCCGCACTGCTACGCATATGCGGCTGCAGGCAAGCCTGCCGACCACCGGGCTGGGGGCAGGTCCTGCGACCCCCCGCCAAGGCCAAGGGCAAAGTCAGGCCCATCCACCCTGACACCCTCATCGCAGCAGCCACCGTCTTGGCTGCCGCCGCTGTCGCCGCCACTCCCGCCGCGGCGGTGCCCTCACAGGGGGCTCGGGAGGAGACTGTAATGGAATGTCAATAAGGACACCATTACGTCTCCTCCAGGCGAACATCAACCACTGCGCGTCCGCTCAGGATCTGTTGTTCCAGAGTATGGCGCAGTGGTCGATCAATGTCGCCGTCGTCTCCGAGCCGTACTACGTCCATCCCCGATGGGTTCAGGACCTAAACGGCTTGGTGACGCTAATTTCATCGGCCGCCGCCGGTACCCCGCCCCTCGGGGCTGTTGCGAGGGGACGGGGTTGCGTGGCAGCACGGGTCGGGGACATTGCAGTGGTAGGCGTTTTCCTGTCCCCGACCAGATCTCCTGACGAACTCCATGTCTCCCTTATGGAGTTAAGTGCCGTCGTCGCTGGGTTTGGTACTCTCCCCGTGGTCGTTTGCGGGGACTTCAACGCCTGGAACACGGCTTGGGGTTCCCGGCGGAGGCGGGTTGAATCAGTGATGGACCTTTCGTTCGCCAGCCCCGCTCTGTCACCGCGTGTCGTCGACTGGCACGTTATGGAGGAGGTGGAGACGTACTCCGACCACCGGTACATCCGGTTGGACGTCTCCGCCAAAACCTCGGCCGCGCCGGTCCGACAGAGCCCTTGCGGTCCGGGGTGGGCGCTTAAGCAGATGGACCGGGAGCTCCTCCTGGAAGCCGCGACGGTACAGGCCTGGGTGCAAGCACCGGACAGGCCTGTCGGCATCGACGTCAAGGCGGAGTGGTTCCGGGAGGCCATGTCGCAAATTTGCGATGCGGCAATGCCCCGAGTCCGTCCAGGACGTGCTAAGCGCCAGGTGTACTGGTGGTCACCGGAGATCGCTGCACTGCGCAACACGTGCAATCACGCGCGACGCCGGTACGCCAGATACTGCAGGCGCCGCATCCGCCAGCCGGATGCGGAGGCCAGAGAGGCGGAGCTGTACGAGGGTTACAGAGAGGCAAAACACACCCTCCGAGCAGAGATTAAGCGGGCCAAACTCGAGGCCCGCATGGCTCCGCCTCCGCCAGCGGTGTCTGACGCGGACCGCAATAGCGACGACGACGACAATGCTCCAGAGGTGACCGAGGTAGAGATGAGGGTGGCGGTGCAAAGGCTGAGTGCTAAGAACGCCGCCCCAGGACCCGATGGCTTGCCTGAGAAAGAATGGGTCCTGGCCATGGAGGCTCTCGGGCCTCGACTAAGAGAGCTCTTCAGCGCATGCTTGGAGAGGGGCCAGTTCCCACTTCGCTGGAAGACGGGGAAACTGGTCCTCATCGCGAAGCCAGGGCGCCCTGCGGACTCTCCGTCCGCGTACCGGCCCATTGTGCTGCTCGACGAGGTGGGCAAGCTCTTTGAAAGAGTGATTGCGAGCCGCCTCGTCGCGCGCCTTTCGCGACTATCGCAACCCCGTCATGGGCACGCCACAATCATGGCGATAAGTCCCCTCTTTGAGGCGTGGCTGGAAAGACCTCACGGCGTCCTTACCTTCCGCATGACACAGGTCCTCACCGGAAATGGCAAGTTCGGGAGGTTCCTGTTCCGAATTAAAGCGGAAGTGACGCCCGGGTGTCGCCACTGTGCGGAACGCCCGGAGGACACGGTGGAGCACACAATCGCGGTGTGCCCTGCTTGGGCGGAGCATCGCCGTGCCCTCGTGGGGGTGATCGGCGGCGGAGACCTCTCGCGCCGGGCCTTGGTCGAGGCCATGGTCCGGAGCGAGGAGGAGTGGCAGGTGGTCGCCGACTTCTGCGAAGCAGTAATGCTCGCTAAGGAGGAGGCCGACCGCATCAGGCAACGGCGCTCTCGCCGCCACCGGGATTTCGATCCCGATTTCCAGCCACCGTAGGCGCGGGCTTGCGGACAGAGAGCAATGGGTAGCTCGCTGTCCGGCCGTCCGGTAACCGTCCGGACCAAGCCCAAGTCGTTGACGGCGCGCTGTTCCCGCGCGCCTCAAGGAGTTGTCAGCAACAGCAGGGGCCCAGCCGGGTCGAAGCCTACTGGGGCCAGGGTTATCCGAAAGGGCGCTCGAGCCCCGGTATGAAGGCTTGAAGGAACGGGATGGGTTTTTTAGTCAGTAAGAGTCTGACATTATCTCCCGCTCCGCCCAAGAGCGGGGGTTGTCATAAGATGATTTTTACAATTGAAAAAAAAAAGAAAAAAAAAGACCCTGGGAACAGAATACAAGATTAAAAAGATAGCGTATACGTAGCGTTACATCAGTCAATTAGAATTAGATGATTGTAATTATAAGTTGGAAAATAACAATAAAAAGTATGATATTCTCTGCGCCATCCGTGCCAACAATTTATTCAGAAGTTGGAGAAAAGACTCAATTTCCGCCACTCTCCAAATGAGCTTTCAAGTAAGAAGATTTTATTTCAATGAAATTCACTGGAAACACAACAATGTATTCAAATATACGTACATCCTTACAGATATTTTAAATAATTACACATACATAAGTATTGTACGTACTCTGAAGTTTAATTAAAAGCCTTAGGGGCGTTACTGTTAATTTCGGATTTCTCCGGTGTTTTCGCCGTACCTTCTATTTTGTTTCTATCGAACGTGATTAGTTTTGCCGATGGGCGATGCGAATTCCACGACGGAGTTTAGGTAGCTGTGTTTTTGTGAAATAAGTTTGCTTTAAGAAAGTCGGAAATTTCATAAAGTTTTTAACGTAGGCTGATGGAAAGTTTACGCGTGTTGGCTAAAAGGTAAATTATATAACCTTTTGTAACTAGATGTTATGGTAACCAAATAGGTTGTTGTGGGCAATGTTTAATTAAACACGGAGTGTGGGCCAAAATACTTAAATAGCTATCTACTAAATTGCGTAGGTACCCACTTAGGTGTTTTGGGCAACACGTTGGAATGGTTTTATTGGTCAAAATTAATTTATTTTTTAACCGATTTCATAAAGGAGGAGGTTCTATGTTCGGCTGAATGTATTTTTTTTTTATGTATGTTCAACGATTTCTCGGTCAATCGTAGACCGATTGTTTTTTTTTGTTGAAATGTTATGCTTCCGAGTTGGTCCCATATAAATATTGTTATGATCTGATGAGGAACTTCGAAGATATGGAACGGCACTCGAGTGCCCTCATAGAGTCATAGCAAAACTGTAGGTCGTACCAAGTAAAATGGCTTTATTTATAAGTGTAGTCGATGACTGACTAAAAGAATGGGGGGAGGGGGATATATCGAACAGATGAAGCTGGAAGGTAGACACCGGAACTTTGTAATAAATCGATTTAACCTGTGTTTGGGATTATTAAAATTGTCATGAGATGCACTCTGGCTATAACGTACCATCGAGCTAATCTGATGGTTATTATTATCTGAGGGGTACTTTTTATTTGTGCTACCATAACTAAAAAGTGTAAAAAAGTACAAAATAACTTTAATTTCGGAAGTCGGTGTTAAATAACAAAGAGACAAAACTATTATTGTTTTTTTTTTATTTCAAATTTGTCCATCATCAATATTTGACACTTATCATCGAATGTCCACTATTTTTCTAAATCGAACTATTGTGCGCCGATGCAGATGTCCCGCTAGTCGGGAGGTTTACTAGGGTCAATGCTTGCTAGGGCTGTGGGAGTGTTCGTAATAGTTACCGTGGCCCTGGAGCGCAAAGGGCAACTGAAGGAACACATGTGGGTTTCTACCCAAGAGCGGGACGAGTAATTTAATGATTCCCAGCCCTAAAAAAGCCAAGAGACCCGATCGATTTTGTAATAATAATGTAAAAGAGGACGTTCATAGAAATAAATCATAAACCTAAGTAAAACGCGTACACGCTTTTTTTATAATCTCCGAGTCCTACAGTACTTAGGCACAGATCTTATATACATTGGGTATAGACTAGGTACCCAATGTTGGGGTGAAAGTCCGCTGCCGCGACAGGTCACGGCATGGCGGACAGAGCTCCGGCGGGATCTCATGGTGAAATGGCGTCAACGACTATCGCAACCCAGTGCTGGGCACGCCACAATCATGGCGGTAAGTCCCCTCTTTGAGGCGTGGCTGGAAAGACCTCACGGCGTCCTTACCTTCCGCATGACGCAGGTACTCACCGGACATGGTTCGTTCGGGAGTTTCCTGCACGGGATTCATGCGGAGGTGACGCCCGGGTGCCGCCACTATGCGGAACGCCCGGAGGACACGGTGGAGCACACAGTCGAGGTGTGCCCTGCTTGGGCGGAGCATCGCCGTGCCCTCGTGGGGGCGATCGGCGGCGGAGACCTCTCGCGCCGGGCCTTGGTTTAGGCCATGGTCCGGAGCGAGGAGGAGTGGCAGGCGGTCGCCGACTTCTGCGAAGCAGTAATGCTCGCAAAGGAGGAGGCCGAACGCATCAGGCAACGGCGTTATCGCCGCCGCCGTCGCCGGGATTCTGATCCCGATTTCCGGCCACCGTAGGCGCGGGCTTGCGGACAGTGAGCAATGGGTAGCTCGCTGTCCGGCCGTCCGGTAACTGTCCGGACCAAGCCCAAGTCGTCGACGGCGCGCACTGTTCCCGCGCGCCTCAAGGAGTTGTCAGCAACAGCAGGGACCCAGCCGGGTCGAAGCCTACTGGAGCCAGGGTTATCCGAAAGGGCGCTCGAGCCCCGGTATGAAGGCTAAAAGGAACGGGGTGGGTCTTTTAGTCAGTAAGAGTCTGACACTATCTCCCGCTCCGCCCAAGGGCGGGGGATGTCAATGCATGATTTTTTACCACCAAAAAAAAAAAAAAAAAGGTACCCAATGTTCTGCTTTGTCTCAAGAGTCTGAAGCCTCTTTCGAGATACAATTTAAAATCGTATTTCTATATTTCACAAGCTGGCTTTTATGTGATTTAGTGACATCAAAAATACATGATAGCAAAAGCTCCTTAAAATATATATTCTATAAATCTTTTTTGTAAATAATATATTTACCAAATATATTTCATGAGAAACAAAAGTAACTATGTAGTTATTTTCTTTTTATATTTACAGGCTTGTACTTGACCAATATTTCACCTGATGGTAAACGATGATGTGTTAAATGTGATAATGTATTTTCGGAGATTAAAAAGAATAAAAAAGAAATATCTTACACTTCATTGAAATGTTTGTCTACACCAAAAACTGTACAGGATCGCAGAAAAAAAGATTCAAACAAAGTCCTCGAATCAATATTGAACAAATATAAAGCCAATGTTTGGTTAGTCAATACGTCATACTTCTCACTACACCACACTCCATGGTATATTCAAAGCGTCAGGATTTCAGAACGAAGCTAAGCCGGAAAACCTAAAATAAAAATGTTAAATCTTTCGACGGTGCCTGCCTATAACAAAAAACGAAAAGAAAAATAAAAATCAATTTCATTCGTTTTCTCTTTTCGATTTCAATCTGTTTTTTATCAGATATTCAAATGGTTTTTATTTGCATTTTAATACATGCCTAGTGTTGATCGCTAGATAGAGTTTTATCGGTATATTATGGAAACGACAAAAAAAATCTATCTGTCGATTGGGTAGCTCGGTTCGTAGAGACTAGAGACCCAGCTACTAATGTATTTTTGCTTGCAAAAGTTGTGTAGTTGATACAGTTATTGCATGTGCCATTCTAAAAATCATATTACAAATCAAAGGAGGATGGGCGAAACTGAATAGAGGCTAGCTTAGGATCTAATAACAACGCTACTTCAATAGAAAGGATTTTTAATGTTCTTTAATTGTTATGTTGGAGGTAGGTGCTATAATTTTTTCCTAACAGCGATTTGTTACTTCCTACCGTAACAATACTTAGGCACGGCGCCCACTATCGGTGAGCATAGCTACGGCTCAGTACAGTTCGCGCGCCTTACGGCGGCTTCGGGCGCCTGAGAGCTGCTTCGGACCTAGTTATCACAACCACAACTCACACAGTCACACGCATAGAACTGTGCCGGCTTGCGGACGTTGGGTAGCTCGTCGTCTGGACGTCCGGTAAAGATTGAAGGACCGAGCCTGAGTCGCCGATGGCGTTTAGTGGTCCACGCGCACCTCGAAGAGATGTCAGCGAAACTAGGAGCCCAGCAGGGCCGCTGCCCGCAAGGGCCACGGGGAGTTTCTAATAAGGAATTTGTGGAATTTGTGGTTTGTGTAAAAGTCTCACATCACCCTTCCTCTAAAAAAAAAACACACACAAGCACTTCTCTTTCCATTTGTTCTTATTTATTGAAACTTTATGCACTGTAATGAAACACCGTAAAAGGATGGACTTAATGCCTTAGGCATTTTCTATCAGTCGATCTTAGGCTGGTGCAAAGACATAACGTGGCATTGCATGAAACTTTCTCTAATTATGTTTAATGTTTAAAACAAAATATTATTAAGGTTGAAGGCCTGGCGAACGAACTCCAATCTGACAAAGAAGCTTCTTATAAATATACTACTTAGTTAAGTAAACCTTTGTGAAGAGAGACTTATATGATACGTATAAAGGTGGACAAGTTCGGTTTCCAAAAATACAACAAGACATATAATAACGAGGCAAGACAATATATATTAAATAGGTATTAATATAAATTTTGCTGGAACAATCGGTAATCTATCTTAACAATCTTTGAAGAGGAAAACAGAAAGGGCAGCCGCGATTTATTTATAGCATGAATGAAGGAAGTAGGAACTATCTAAATAAATCGCTGGTACCAGCACAAATCAGTGTTGTGTGTAATCTTATGGCCAAATTAAACTTACAAGTACTCTAAAAATGTATTGCTTCATACAACATTATTTTTAGTTTAAGTGAAACCTGAATATAGTTTGTTCAGAATCAGTACCCCTAGCCAAGTTGCTAATCTGTAATAGTTAACGCTAGTAGAAAGCTTCAAATGTACGGGAATGACGTCGTCTCAACGCTCAGTCACGTGGTCAGAACAAAAGAATTGGCGGCAAGGTCAACACAAAGCGTTTGACGTAAGCGAAACGGTTGTAACTTGGCTAGGGGGGAAGTAACTGAATGGATTCCAATAGTTTTTACTTCATGTTATATTTTTTCCCAAAAATATTTAAAAAGGACACAAGTTGGACTCCACCGAAACTAAGTGCAACACAGGTCACGGCAGGTCATTGCGGGTATTAGGCGCCAGCAAACAGCTGGTTGCAAGAGCAAAACAACCCCTTAGTCGCCTGGATGGCCTGGTGACTGTGCTTTTTTGCTGACATAACAAGTTTATAACTTTGAGATTTGACATGATACAGTTATTTTCGCATAGTATATACTAAAACTAATGTCGTATATCTACTATTTGTAAGTTTTTGCAATCCATTACTGTTTTTTTTTTAAAGGAACTGACATCTTGTCTCGCCCATTCCAAGTTTTCAGCAAGGGAAATGGATGCCAAAAAACACATCTTAACACATTCTCTTTTTTCTTATCTAGATGATGTTAACACATTCTGTATTTCTTACAATTTTCTCAAGATTTCGTCGAGATATGTAGCTAAACTTTTTCAGTTTTTTTTTTTAATTTTTTTTTCTTGTTTTATTTCTTGTTTTATTTAAGTCGTCATCCACATTTCACGCTGCCATGAAACATTATCATCACATTTGTATATTTCTACTGGCAACCCGCCCCAGTTTCACATGAGTGTTATAAATCTTAGACATTCTCTGCTTTTCTCACCTATTATCTTTTTCGGTCCGGACTAAGCGTTTTGTCTCATCGTTTATACCGCGTACGTCGAAGGACTGGCACATTCTTCCTGCTGCGGTCGTCCCGTCCGATTATAATTTGAGGGTCTTCAACGCAAGAGTGAAAAGGCTCATAAACTATTGCGCCTCACCATCAGAGATTGCTTCACTGCTTACCATAAGGTTTGATCGCAGTCAAGCACTAGTTTATATCAATTAAAAATAATGATAAGCATGTATTATAAGTACAAACCTTCATCATGAATTACTCTGTCCATTTATAGCCGAAATACAGGCACTTAGCCTAGTTAGGCAGTAGATGCAAAATTAAGCACAATTGTGACTGTCTCGTGTATTCAAATTGTTCATAGACAAATTGTATTAACATGTATTAAAATAATGCTTGTTGTAATTATAATTATTATTATAGAGAACTGCAGTTTTTTTTTGGCAGATTGGTGCCAGATACGCTGATACCTACAAATAGAATCCATTATTGAATAATAGAAAAGGGTGGGGATATACATAGTTCTATTGTTTAGATGTAAGGGCATAGACCACATTCAGATTGACATATTTGTCGGTTTTGAAGTAGGCGAAGCGTGTCACCATTGAAAAAAATGAACGGGATAAATGTTTGACAGTCGAGATCTTTTTTAGTTCCGCCTGCGGCATTTGAAATTTCGCTTTGTAGCTATGAATGTCCCCAAAACGTTTTGGGCACATTCATACCTATAAAAACTTTTTTGATAGATTTCCTTTTTAGGGTTCCGTAGCCAAATGGCAAAAAACGGAACCCTTATAGATTCGTCATGTCTGTCTGTCTGTCTGTCTGTCTGTCCGTCTCTCCGTCCGTATGTCACAGCCACTTTTTTCCGAAACTATAAGAGCTATACTGTTGAAACTTAGTAAGTATATGTATTCTATGAACCGCTTTAAGATATTTATACAAAAATAGAAAAAAAGCAATAAATTTTGGGGGTCCCCATACTTAGAACTGAAACTCAAAAAAATTTTTTTCATCAAACCCATACGTGTGGGGTATCTATGGATAGGTCTTCAAAAATGATATTTAGGTTTGTAACATCATTTTTTTCTAAATTGAATAGTTTACGCAAGAGACACTTCCAAAGTGGTAAAATGTGTGTCCCCCCCCCTCTAACTTCTAAAATAAGAGAATGATAAAACTAAAAAAAATATATGATGTACATTACCATGTAAACTACCAACGAAAATTGGTTTGAACGAGATCTAATAAGTAGTTTTTTTTAATACGTCATAAATCTAAAAAAAATACACTATTATTAAAACATCGATCAAAGTTATAACGAACTACAAGAACTTTTATATTACGTTACTTGCTGCTGCGGAACCCTCCATGGGCGAGTCCGACTCGCACTTGGCCGGTTTTTCATATATTTGCTTAAATTTTACTATTGTAAAAGGCTATAACTTTAGAGGCAGGATCAGAATGTCTGGAGGACATGGGGGAGGCTTTAGATCAGCAGTGAGACAGTAATGGGTAGGAAAAAAAGCCTTTAATACTACATTTTCTTGTCAAATAACCATTCAGAACTTTCAATAAAATTGTGATAAATTCTGTATAAAAGAGCGCACTTGAATAATGCGAGCTGTCCAGCACGTTACATAACTTTCATCTATCATGAGCCACATCAACATGCATCAACAAAAATACAATTTCAACAGCAAAAAGAAATAAAGAAAGAAATGGCCGCGCAGTGGAGAGTTCATTGAAAGGGCCTGCGTCTCCGGCGGCAGAGCGGCCTCGTCCCAAGTCCCGCCATCTTGCTTATTTACGAGACGCGCCGACTCACGACTATGTTTTGTTTATGTGAAAACTTTCTAGATGCATTGTGTTCTCTCAATGGGGATAAATTTACGATTTCGGGGAATACGTTACGTCACGTCGAAACTCGAATTTTACCTGTATTTTATTAGTGATTTTATTTGTTTTTATTTTAAAACTTTTTCTGAAATGTTTTCAACTTGTTGCTTCTCTTTTGTTTTGGTTTTCTATTGTGTGCTGAGTTTCTCAATTTGCCTTTTCCCAAAATACTTAAATATTTTTTGTATACCGGCACAAATATCTTCCTCTGTGTTAACAGGAATATTAGCTGTCTTTCATATGAATTGCAGTGTTATACTTATCGATATATGTATCAGAAAGTGTTTTTTTTATGGTCCTGAATAAATACTAACAACTTGTTCTTTGGAAGGAAGCCTAACTCCCAAAAAGTCTTCATAAGGGATCTTATCAAGTAATCAAATTCCTCTTTTTTACTCATTTTAAAGTCAAAATATGCTTTACTAGTTTACTGGACAGTAAGTGTTACTAGTGTCTAATGTAAATAAATTTTAATAATATAAAAAATCTACCCTACACTGATGACGGACTAATTGTATGACAAAAATTCATTGGCGTTGTGCGACCTCTAAATATTAACCGATTTTGGTGATTTTTGGTATATGAACACTGTGCACAAGTGGTATCAAGATTTCGAGCAAAGTCAAATGAAAATGTTATGTTCTACCTCTTTGATCCAGTTTACAGTGGTAGAATAGCGGCTAAATCTTAAATCTTAGGTCATTAGTTTGCTAACACTAAGCAGTTTCAGAGATCGACTTCTTGATGGACTCTCTGGGCTACGATCCAATTTCTCAGAATTTCCTTTCTTCATGGGACTTAACTATATTTGGCGAAATGTGGGTAATAGGTGGTCTTTATTATTCGACTTTTGAATTATCATTACGGCACGACGATATCCAAACCAAAATGGTTCTGCGCTAGGTCTGGTCCCACCTGCGCCAGCCAGACGAGGAGGTATGAAATTACTCCTTCAAAGAATTTGCCCACCTCGTTAAGAAACACTATCCCCCCGAGTTTTTATTCATAAACAACCTGGGCCTCAAATCTGCTATTACAATAGTGTCAGAATGGTCTATCATTGATGTCATAATTGTCGATTTTGACAAGTTTGGTAATCTACTAATATAATGGCGTCATTATGACTTTCCAATGGTCAACCACTGACACTCCATTGAAAGAAGTGACAGAATGGTAATCTCGTACATATTGACAAATGAATATTTGACGTTTGCGGTAATCTGCTAAAACATCGTCGGCCACATCATCGCTTACCATCAGGTGAGATTGTGGTCAAACGCGAGCCTATCCATTATAAAAAAAAAAAGACGGGTTGCACTCCGGGAGTGTCGGCCGAAGTGAAAACTTGATTATTAACGTTGAGCATGTTTGATATTTTGTAATGGTTAGGGAATAATTTTGCACCAATTGCTTTATCAGTATAAAAGTACTATCATTTATGTGGTAGAATACAATATTCATTTATTGCGCTATCGTACACAAACATGACAATTTATATTACATTAAAAATTTAACACTTTAAAACTATTACAATTATTTTACATTAAAAAGTTTATCTCTCCGAAAAACTACTGAGGTGTCAAGGGACACCCGGATGGAACGAAGTTCCGTTCTGGCTTGCTTTCTATAAGAGAGAGAAAGAGAGAAAGACAGAGAAACATGCGCACGCCGCACGGCTTACAATAGCTTACTATAGAAAAAGTGTCGTTACAACTTTTCGTGAGAATTTTTTCCGTCTAGCCAATACAATATAACTAAAAAATACTATCCTATTTTATGTACATTTTGACAGCACTATTTCAACATCTTCGAAACCATGAAAACGACACTCATGACGAAAAAGTTGATAATTTCTGACATCCGCCATCTTGGATTTATATTTTGACAGTACCATCGGTTTCCACGCCCTCGAAAACCATGAAAACGACACCCATGACGGAAAATTTGATGATTTCTTGCAGCCACCATCTTGGATTTATATTTTGACAGTACCATCGGTTTCAACACCCTCGAAAACCACGAAAACGACACCCATGGCGAAAAAGTTGATAATTTCTTGCAGCCGCCATCTTGGATTTACATTTTGACAGTACCATCGGTTTCCACGCCCTCGAAAACGATGAAAAC
Organism: Mythimna ferrago; assembly: GCA_910589285.2. Lineage (NCBI taxonomy): Eukaryota > Metazoa > Arthropoda > Insecta > Lepidoptera > Noctuidae > Mythimna > Mythimna ferrago. Next base: position 9,571,607 of record OU342675.1, on the reverse strand, counting down.
GACACCCATGACGGAAAATTTGATAATTTCTTGCAGCCACCATCTTGGATTTATATTTTGACAGTACTATCGGTTTCAACACCCTCGAAAACCATGAAAACGACACCCATGACGGAAAAGTTAACAATTTCTTGCAGCCGCCACCTTGGATTTACATTTTGACAGTACTATCGGTTTCAACACCCTCGAAAACCACGAAAACGACACCCATGACGAAAAAGTTGATAATTTCTTGCAGCCGCCATCTTGGATTTACATTTTGACAGTACCATCGATTTCCACGCCCTCGAAAACCATGAAAACGACACCCATGACGAAAAATTTGATAATTTCTTGCAGCCGCCATCTTGGATTTACATTTTGACAGTACTATCGGTTTCAACACCCTCGAAAACCATGAAAACGACACCCATGACGGAAAATTTGATAATTTCTTGCAGCCACCATCTTGGATTTATATTTTGACAGTACCATCGGTTTCAACACCCTTGAAAACCACGAAAACGACACCCATGGCGAAAAAGTTGATAATTTCTTGCAGCCGCCATCTTGGATTTACATTTTGACAGTACTATCGGTTTCAACACCCTCGAAAACCACGAAAACGACACCCATGACGAAAAAGTTGATAATTTCTTGCAGCCGCCATCTTGGATTTACATTTTGATAGTACTATCGGTTTCCACGCCCTCGAAAACCATGAAAACGACACCCATGACGGAAAATTTGATAATTTCTTGCAGCCACCATCTTGGATTTATATTTTGACAGTACCATCGGTTTCAACACCCTCGAAAACCACGAAAACGACACCCATGGCGAAAAAGTTGATAATTTCTTGCAGCCGCCATCTTGGATTTACATTTTGACAGTACCATCGGTTTCCACGCCCTCGAAAACCATGAAAACGACACCCATGACGGAAAATTAGATAATTTCTTGCAGCCACCATCTTGGATTTATATTTTGACAGTACTATCGGTTTCAACACCCTCGAAAACCATGAAAACGACACCCATGACGGAAAAATTAATAATTTCTTGCAGCCACCATCTTGGATTTACATTTTGACAGTATTATCGGTTTCAACACCCTTGAAAACCACGAAAACGACACCCATGACGAAAAATTTGATAATTTCTTGCAGCCGCCATCTTGGATTTATATTTTGACAGTACCATCGGTTTCCACGCCCTCGAAAACCATGAAAACGACACCCATGACGAAAAAGTTGATAATTTCTAGCAGCCGCCATCTTGGATTTATATTTTGACAGTACCATCGGTTTCAACACCCTCGAAAACCATGAAAACGACACCCATGACGAAAAAGTTGATAATTTCTTGCAGCCGCCATCTTGGATTTACATTTTGACAGTACCATCGGTTTCAACACCCTCGAAAACCATGAAAAAGACACCCATGACGAAAAAGTTGATAATTTCTTGCAGCCGCCATCTTGGATTTATATTTTGACAGTACCATCGGTTTCAACACCCTCGAAAACCATGAAAACGACACCCATGATGAAAAAGTTGATAATTTCTTGCAGCCGCCATCTTGGATTTACATTTTGACAGTACCATCGGTTTCCACGCCCTCGAAAACCATGAAAACGACACCCATGACGGAAAATTTGATAATTTCTTGCAGCCGCCATCTTGGATTTACATTTTGACAGTACTATCGGTTTCAACACCCTCGAAAACCATGAAAACGACACCCATGACGAAAAATTTGATAATTTCTTGCAGCCGCCATCTTGGATTTACATTTTGACAGTACTATCGGTTTCAACACCCTCGAAAACCATGAAAACGACACCCATGACGAAAAATTTGATAATTTCTTGCAGCCGCCATCTTGGATTTATATTTTGACAGTACCATCGGTTTCAACACCCTCGAAAACCATGAAAACGTCACCCATGACGAAAAAGTTGATAATTTCTTGCAGCCACCATCTTGGATTTATATTTTGACAGTAAAAGTGTCGGTACAATTTTTCGTGAGAATTTTTTCCGTCTAGCCCCCTTTCACAACGCGCGATAAGGGATAGCTGTCTACTCTCCATCCGTCTTACGCTTTTTCGATCAGGTCACGTGTCCTGACGCGAGTTTAAGATTTTATACCCATTACAGAAAAAGTGCTCAACGCCGCTAAAGAAGTTTTCACTTCAAAAAAAAACTTTGACAGTTTATTTGATCAGTGTTTTACCATTTGAACGTTATTGTGCAGTTATTGGTTTTAATATGCTCGAAATTATCATTCTACCACAATTCTATTACAAGACCAGTGACCGATCAATGATCAATCATTATGAATTAGCAGATTACAAACTTTTAGCAAAATGACAATGGGATCGTGTTGGAATGACGAATTTATAAAAATAGCAGACTTAGGGCCCAGATCCCAAGACTGTTCTATTACTATCGGCACAAATCTGCCAGACCTACCTGGTGATAAGAGACTGATAAAATAGGTGTGTCCTTTTGTCTTTTTCAAAATGTTTTAAATACTTTAGTTACTCCAATAATTCCTAAATTAGAGATTATCTTAAGCAAATGGTAAAACTGAATTATTATCTACAGCAAATATTAAAGTCTATGTTCAGTTAAATCGCATCCACGTATTTTACGCCCGACACGCATCAAATGCTGCACTGGTGTGCAATCAATAAACTGTACAGATCATTTATCAGTGCTCTCCGGCTCGAACGAATGTAACATCATTTTTTACAGTCCGCTGACTAAACATTTAATTCGTTTTCAGTGGAATAAACTAAACTGTTTGATGTATAGAGATGGACGGATAGTAAAAGCAATGTTTGCTGTCGATCTATATTTTACATGAATTGTCTTTCCTTTGTGACATCCACCAACCTGCACTGGACCCGCGTGGTGGATTACAGTCCATTCCCTCTCCTAGAGGGGGGGCTTGAGTTCCAGCAGTGGGGACATTATAAGGCTGATTAATTGATTATTATATGCCATGCCTTTCCGAATTTAGTGGGAAGTATTATGCCTTGTTCCTAGCGGTAGGTAGAAGATACAGAACTCGTGCATCTGTTAGGATATATATATAGATATCTGTCAGGATCTATCTATTGGCTTCTACATTTAATTTAAATTTTATTGCTTGGAGAATGGGCACATTGGGACCAGCCTCCAATAGCAATTAGATATATGTCATTGGAAAGGTATTTTTAATTGGAACAACAATTGTTATGACAGCTTTGTTGTTACAACTGTCCGTTCAGGGTTATAAGAAAGTGTTGTATTTAAAAAAAATATTTAAAAAACCATTTTCTATGTTTTGCTTTTTCATACTCGTGTACGTCTGTCTTGATTAAACTCTGTATCGTTGGGTCACGTTCAGGTAGACACGGTGAGCCTTCCCCACTTAAAACCGGTCTCGTGGAGCGTGCGCAGCGCGCGCGTAGGTACGTTGTAACTATCAGTCTTTGGTTGGCATTGTGTGTGAGTTATCGTTTGTTACAGTTCCTTTTCAATCGCTTCTTTCTAACGACTTTGACCTGGCATTCTTACTGGACACTGATATCTTCTCGAAAACTCTGCACTGCGTTAAAATAGTGAAGGGTGATGGGCTATAACTATATGTTTTTATATCTACCTTCATATTATACTAAGATGTCAACATGATTAACGGTTATTTACTGTGTGTCACAGTTGCTATGACTGGTGTTAGAAGGCTACTTCACCATTCCTGACTTGCCGTCGCTGCGTCAGTAACCGAAGGCCCAGCTGAGCGCATGCCAGAGAGAGGGTCATCAAAGCGAAATTGAAAGAACCCAGATAAGTTTTAGGCAATAAAAGCCAGACTTACTTAGTATACTTATTTCAGGTATCATCTCTATGTGCGGTCTGAATTTAGTCAAGAAAATAACTATTAACACATATTATTTATTATTAATCTCTTTATTGTGTAATATGACTAGGGGATAAAGCAGTGTCTTTAAGTCACGGAGTCGCGGGCGGCATGTTGAATTCCGAATGAAACCAAGGTTGCGGATTTTAATCCCGAACGTCAGTGAGGGATTTATATAATTAACTCCCGGGAATTGCGAGGGAGTTAATAAAGAAATCTGAGTGAAGTGAGGAATTCAAGCCGCCCAAAACAAAGACAGCTTTATCCCCGTGTTGCATACTCTACTTTTTACACCATCAGTGAGATAATTAAAAGACAATTTGGTCGACCGAATCATATATTAGAGAAATATAAGTATTATATTTACAAGTTCAACAAACAAACAAAATTCACTATTCCAAGATTCTATAGTTTCAATTTTCTATAACGCTCCCGTCAAATGAATAAACGGGGATTGACCGGCGACTCGAGGTTGACGACCTGCGCCCATCCTGATATGATAATAGTACATTATGATATAAGTGTGTAATGTTGGTGATTACCGACGAGGCGGTATTTAGACCCGAGCCGTGGCGAGGGTCTTAAGAGAGCCGAGAACGGAAATAATTAATTACTCATGTGTATCATACGACGTTTTTCAATACACTTGTGAAGAAAATATCTATAAAACTAGTAAACTTTTGTGGCGGTAAAAATCTGTTTTCATATGCGCACCCATATTTTTATTTATTTACCTTTCAATGAAATGAATAAACGGGGGTTGACCGGCGATTCGTGGGGGACGACCTGCGCCCATCCTGATACGATAATGTATTAAAATTATGGCGGGGGAGAGGTTGAACAATAAGGTTTTATCTACATTATAGCACTAGTGCGTAATGGTAATCAAAATGCCACAGTTTGGTAACAAGGGCCATTATGTACCTAAGTGCAGTGCAATAAGAGTCACTTTCTGAGCAAGTGTATTGAAAATGTAATATAATTATGGTGGGGGAGAGGTTCAACAATAAGGTTAACTACATTATTGCACTAGTGCGTAATGGTAATTAAAATGTCACAGTTTGGTAACAAGGGCCATTATGTACCTAAGTGCAGTGCAATAAGAGTCACTTTCTGAGCAAGTGTATTGAAAAAATATTGTTATTGTGTGCTGTTTTCTTTCAAAGGTTTAGAAAAAGTTCTGAATCCCCCAAGCGAAGTCAATAATGAATGCATTCAGCATTGTTTGAAGAAAAAAATATACTGGTTTGGATATTTAATGTTAGTTTAAAAACTTTAAACAAAATAATATTGTGAATTAAGTTTTATGGACAGAATATAGTTCTGGTTATTGTAACATTTGGATAAAAATGGCTTGAATTTTCATTAGGTTTTATAATTTAAGAATTTGAATTTCGAGCTCAGAACCTGGCTAAACTTGTTTAACATTTACAATAAGTAAAAAAAAAATCAGCATGGAGCATTAGTGGCAAAGTGGTTACGGCCCAGGGGTTCCAATCCAGGGGCTATACTTTGTATAATTTATTTCATCACCACTGCTCTCAAAACGGTGAAAGAAAAGTGGCATGTCCTAGAACCCAAAATTCGAAGACACGTGACATTCACGAACCAGAATTGGGCCCGCGTGGTAGATTACGACCCATTCTCTCTCCTAGAGATGAGGCCTAAATTCCAGCGGTGGGAACATTACAAGGCTGATTCATCATCATCATCTTCCTGCCCTAGTCCCGTTTTATTTGGGGTCGGCGCAACACGTTTTTTCTTCCATTCTGTCCTGTCACTCGTCACGCTATCACTAACTCCCTTTTCTTTCATATCGCTTCTTACACAATAATTACAAGGCTGATTATGGTTACTTAAAACGGAGTCTTGGTTTGAAAATCTATTTTTTTGCAAATATAGTCTTTGATGACAAGCATTGTGCATACAACTGTGAAAATAATGGTTTGCTTGCATAGTCCGTCCCCCGTAGGAAATAGAATAGTTTTCTAATTCAGAATTTTATCATCCTACGCATCTTAGAAAGGTCAGTTTGAAGAGCTCTAAATATCTTTACAGTTTCTATGAAAGTTGAACATGTACTACAATCTCCTCTGTGTATACCTACTTGCTTTGAATTGAAAATGTAAATATTCATTTTATTATGTTTTGTTGAGGCGCGTGTCTATGGAGTTTCTTGCATGTTCTTCTCCACCGAGATCTACGCTTTTGAACGTGCAATTTAGCATCACTTTTTTACCGCCACTTTGTCAATTCAAAAGTGCCAGTAAATGTTTAATTTGAAATAAATGTTTCAGAATTCTGAGTTTCTGAGCTCGCTGACCCGGCCACGAAGTCAGCGGGCAGTGCGCGTGGAAGTAGAGCGACATAGTGTTGTGTTACGAGAGATTGGTGTCGTAGTTTGAGAATAAAATCTCTGAATAGCAGTGACATCTTTGTGATACGAATTTCTTCGTAATGTTAGATTTATTGTGGGGAAAAGATGTTAACCCCTACAACTTGGTAAGGAAACAAAAAGGCGAGTTTCATCGGAATTATGAAAAGCAGAAACAGTACCACGATCGTTTCTATTACTGTAGCAGAATGAGTACCTATAGATAAATCATTGCTATTCAAATCGGTGTTCTATCAAAAATCGGCGAAATAATTTGCTCCATCACTTCCGCTTGAATTGCGATACATCGTTAAAAAGCAAAAAATATTATGCCTAGTACTACACTATGCCATTATGATACACCGCTCGCGCTCTAACGCTGCTCCCCGCGCTGCCGCCTTCGTGGCCAGTTCCCTAAAAATGTATGCAATTGAACGCTACGCGGTCACTCTACGTGCGCTCCACCATCACGGACGCGAGTGGCCTAAGAGGGCCCTGCCAGATCTATCTATCGTCAACGTGAGTCTAGTTTAAAAGCGTGTTACTTCATCCAGGGACTCAAACTGTAACCGTAATAATGTGTTTTAACACTGTTTTTTAAAACAGTTTTATCAGAAAAACACTTTTAAATGTAACAGATACAATAATGTTACCGAATGAAACTGTAACCTTTTATATGTGTTAGGAAGTGCTATCGAATCAAACTGTAACCTGTTTTATGTGTTAATAAGTGTTAATATGTGTAACTGAAATAATTGCACAGTACCATAAATAAGTAAATTGTAACTTTGGCAACGCTGCGTTTACCTGTTACACTTATTAACACTGTTAACACTTTTATATCTGTTACAGATATGTTACGGTTACACTTTTTTAAGTGTTTTGGGTTAACACATTGAAAACACATATATAAGCGTTACATTTTTGATTCTGTTACACATTCAACATGTAACACTTATAATTCTGTAACCTTTATGAAGGTGTTTTTAAGTCCCTGATTTCATCCAACACAATCTAACGCAATGTTTGATAAGAGGCAACGCGAAAAAATAGAAAACATCTGGACGTTCTGTTAGTATTTGGTATTTCCGTTACTCATTCGAATATTTTACAGAACTTGTTCCAGGAAATAAACGTGCATTTTTAAAAACTTTCTTCTTTCCTTCTTTATAAGATACCTGTGTTTCCAAAATATTTAGAATGATGTGGTTGCATGGAAATTGCTCAATTAATATTTGCAGTTCAGTATCGGATAATAAGATAATATATATATATATATACAGGGTTATTTGTAAAACACTAGCAGCCTCCTAGGACTATGTTAAGAACATCATAAACAACAACTTTTGTTCTATGACTTTTAAAAATTTATCATATTTTAGTTCATCAGATTTTCATACAAAAATAAAAATATTTATATCGAACGTTCTTAATATAACGAAGTCTATGCGAAGCAAGCGATAGTACAACAGCGGAGGGTAGCTGAACATAAAATTGACCTATTTACGGGTGACCCTCACTAGTCGGTCGGTCGATGTGCTTGCGTCGCATCATACGTGTTCTTGTAGCGAAATTCGGCAGTGATGGTATATCGATATTCTAATGTCGAGTACACGGAAATGTTGCGAATGCTTGTTAGATTTAATGACAATGTTTCGGAAGCCTGCTTACTATTACTACGGGGTAACAGTGTGGTAACAGTGCGCGGGAGCTGTAAGTAGATACAAAATACAGAGTTGAAATGTGTTAGATAGAACAACGAAATCTTGAAGGTTTGTTGTTGGTAAATGTGTTATGTTTTGTAAAAAGTTATAGAACAAAAGTTGTTGTTTATGATGTTAGTAATACAGTCCTGCAAGGTTATTAGTGTTTTACAAATAACCCTGTATATAATATGTATTTAGACACTCATAACTCTCTAACTTAAAGAAGAGCTAATATGTGTAATTTAAAGTAATAAAAACTTGATGTATTACCTAGTTTTACTTATTATCTCTAAGTGAACGGTGAACAAAAACATCGTGAAGTAACTGGCAGGTCCTATAACCAAAAGTTTGAAGACATGTGATATCCACCAATCCGCACTGGGCTGCCGTAGTGGATTAAGTTACGGTCCATTCCCTTTCCCAGAGAGGAGACCTGGTTCCCAGCAGTAGAAACATTATACTGTTAATTATACCGTGGTGCTATGTAGGAATCAATACAAAGTTGTTTTTAGAATAGTCACCAAAAAATCTATCATCCTAGCAGATTTTTCAGAACCTAAATATTAAAAAAAATTAAAGTAGTTTTAATAAACTAGTGCGCCTCACCATCAAAGATTGCATCGCTACTTACCATGGGCCCCAAGTCTGCTATTTTCATAAATTCGTCATTCCAACACGATCCAATTGTCATTTTGCTAAAAGTTTGTAATCTGCTAATTCATAATGATCGATCACTGATCGGTCAATGGTCTTGTAATAGAATTGTGGTAGAATGATAATTTCGAGCATATTAAAACCAATAACTGCACAATAACGTTCTAATGGTAAAACACTGATCAAATAAACTGTCAAAGTTTTAGTAGATTACCGCAAACTTCAAATATTCATTTGTCAAGATGTACGAGATTACCATTCTATGTCACTTCTTTCAATGGAGTGTCAGTGGTTGACCATTGGAAAGTCATAATGACGCCATTATATTAGTAGATTACCAAACTTGTCAAAATCGACAATTAGGACACCAATGATAGACCATTGTGACACTATTGTAATAGCAGACTTGAGGCCCAGGTGGGATCGCAGTCAAGCACTAGTTTATCTCAATTAAAAAAAAAAAAAAAAAATTGGTCAAAAGTGCTTCTCACTAATTCTTGCGGTGAAAAGTTGAGTTGAGTGCAACCAATAATATCAGTTTTAACAGTACATTATTATAATTATAGTAATCATCTTTATTCGAGTAAGTTACACCCATATCATTACATAATACAACACAACACAATTTACATTAACTTATTACAATTAATATAAATCATGGATAAAATTGAATATTATTATATAAAACACAATAATTACGCTAATTATACAAACATATATAAATTAATCATTAAAATTTAATTAATTACATTATTAATTACACTACCTACATTTATAATTTGAAACACAAAGCAGTAGGTTCTGTGCTATTTCATCCTCTCATTATACATAATTATAATTTAGTACATATTTATGTACCTGTCTATCTTAGTGTTAAGAATGTACCTACTTTGATATTTTTTTACTGGAACGCACCAAGTGCAACCCCTATTTTAGGTCCAGGCAAGCTCTGTCCATTCCAGGTTGCCTGAAAGAGATTGCAGTATGCGATAAGGCCGCCAATTGTGGATATGTTTTAAGTTTAAAGCTCAATTTTTACTAGTTATTATATTGTTGAATAAATGAAAAAGAAATACCGGGTTCGACTACATAGGTAACCATAAAATTTTCAACGTTAAGGAAAAGGTATATAAGTACTAGTGATGCAACGAATGTCTGATTTCTCACATTCGCGAATGCGAATGCGAATATTCAAATTTTCAAACAAATTGCGCACAAAATGTCATACAGGTTTCACATTTCGTGTCAGCAAGTTTAAACCGAACATATCAGAGCCGTAACAGTCTCATTGAACGAAGTTTAACACAAAAAGTTTTTCAAGAAAAACAGATTCTGGAAGGGAATTCCACTCCTTAGCTGAACGCATAATGAGAGTGTTTTTACAAGCTTTTATTTAGTTTCACCTGTCCCGAATATTGTCTGTCATCAAATCTTGCAAGTTAAATTTGACCCACTTCCAGGTTACCGATTGAGCTGAAATTTTGTATACATGTGTAAAGTGCGTGACAATGCAATATTATGATGACATGGAGCTGATCTGATGATGGAGCTGAAAGGCGGCCATAGGAACTCCGCAATAAAACGACACAATCCCATCGAGTTTTGGCTCGTTTGATTTGTATTGACGAGTACTTTGGTCCTATATGGTTACCAGGGTCTGATGATGGAGCTGGACGGTGGCCATGGTAACACCGCAATAGAACGACACAACCCCATCGAGTTTGGGCTCGTTTGATTTGTGTTGACGAGTACTTTGACCCTATATAGTTACCATGGTCTGATGATGGAACTGGAAGGTGGCCATAGGAACTCCGCAATAAAACGACACAACCCCATCGAGTTTTGGCTCGTTTGATTTGTATTAACGAGTACTTTAATCTTATATGGTTACTATGGTCTGATGATGCAGCTAGAAGGTGGCTATGGGAACGCCGCAATGGAACGACACAACCCCATCGAGTTTGGGCTCGTTTGATTTGTATTGACGAGTACTTTGATCCTATATAGTTACCATGACCTGATGATGGAACTGGAAGGTGGGCTTAGGAGCTCCGCAATAAAACGACACAACCTAATTAAATTTGTGCTCGTTTGATTTGTATTGACGAGTACTTTGGTCCTATATGGTTACCAGGGTCTGATGATGGAGCTGGAAGGTGGCCATAGGAACTCCGCAATAAAACGACACAACCCCATCGAGTTTAGGCTCGTTTGGTTTGTATTAACGAGTACTTTAATCTTATATGGTTTACTATGGTCTGATGATGCAGCTGGAAGGTGGCTATGGGAACGCCGCAATGATTAAAGGTAAAAAAAACTTTTTAAAAACAAGCTTTTAATTCAATGCGCTAAAAAGAATAAAATAAAACTTTTCCTTTTAATCTTTTACTATTAACTTATAACGTCATTACCCAATTTATATGATATAAAAGCTTGTTGCGAGATTTACCTGTGTAGATATTAAACGAATTAAATAACTTGATCTGATTGATTTTAATTTTCAAACTAAGTATATACTTAAAAATCTCGCGACAAGCTTTTATATCATGTAAATTGGGTAATGACGTTATAGGTTAACAGTAAAAGATTTAAAGGAAAAGTTTTATTTTATTCTTTTTAGCGCATTGAATTAATAGCTTGTTTTTAATTTTTTTTTTTACCTTTAATTTTATTTTTTACTAGCCATTATTGTCTTACTGCTGGGCAAAGGCCTCCCCCAAGACCCGAAATATAAACTATAAAAAACCGACAGGCTAGCAACTCGGCGTCGATGCTCAAGACTTTGGAGTTTTGACTTGACAAGTGCATTATTGCCGGTGATCTTCTTGGCTTGCGTCTTAATTAACTCTAGTGCATCAAGCTGATATTTGGCAGACCCATCCCAAAGATGAGCACATTACTCCATACACGATCAAACTTGTGCTTGATAGAGGTTGAGCAGCTGTTCCGGCGTGAAATACAGACTCACCCTCGCTAAGATCCCCAATTTTTTGGCAGGCAGTTGAGCTTTTGCCTCGATGTAGAAGCCGAAATTGAGGGTAGATGACAGCGGCACACCAAAAAGCTCGAGTTGGTCAATTATCGGCACGGTCACACCCTGGCAAGATGGAGACGGGTAGAATTGGCTGGAAAGACTCGCGTGGGTTTTAGTACCTTTGAACTTAACCAGATTGGCATCGCCGCATTCTGAGGCTGTCTCCAAGAAAAAGTTCAAGCGTTCAACCATAGCCTGTATCTGAGACCTTCCTCGCTCGCTGGACATCTAACTCTCAACATCAGTGCTATCGTCTGCATACCCAAAGGTTGCGGGTTTATGTAGGTCATTTTCAATAACTTTATGTAATTGCCCATATAAGCTTATAAATAATTATAAATTACGAATCCCGAAGGACGCCGGAGGGCATTCATATCCATTTGACTCTACGAACAGCCATCAATAACCACTCGGATGGATCATCAATTCCTCAAGAAGTTTACGATCCAATCACAGAGACCAATGGTTAGACCGAAGGAAGGAAGCTTGGCAAAAAGGCTTTTGTGCCAGCTTAGACCCTATCGAAATCCATCGAGATATCGAGGGAGTCGGCAAGCGCTTCCCCATGCTTTTCGATGGCCTCGCTCCGAATGTGAATGGCAAACGCTACAATGTCCCCAGTAGATCCCCAGCAATACGGTTTTCCGATTTCGGCGAAAACCGTATTGCTGGTCATTGAGGATGTCGTTAGTGTCTGTCTAGGTATGCCAGAAGCTTTCTGTTAAGCACCAGTTCCATACTCTCACAGAGGATGGACGTAACAGAGATGAATCGGGAGTTTGCCAGGTCAGCTCGACTGCCCTTCTTGGGCACAGGCTGAACGTTAGCTTGCTTCCAAGCCATCGGCAGTTTTTCAGTCTCATATAAGAGGCGAAATAGGCAGGTTAAGTTTGGAGACAATTCAAGTGTCATCATCTAAAAAAGTAAATCATTTAAGTTGTATTGTCTTTCTATATCAAAATATAATTTCCTTTTTGGTTGTCAGAAACATTCGCCAAACATTCGCATGTTATTTGCGAATGCGAATGTCAAAAAATGTGCGAATATTTGCGTATGCGAATATTCGTTACATCACTAATAAGTACATTGTAAAAGGCACAAATTGAATAAATTTCGGGTCATTGCGTACTGAAATATTTTATACGTAAATTACATTTAGGTGAAGTAATTTTAATTCAATCTTCGGGAACCATTTAGCGGTACCAAACGAGAGGAAATTAGAGAATACCTACTTATAACGTTATTGATACGAATCTCTGCGCGAGTGTGAAATCAATTATGTCTTTATTACGCCCCCATCTCATATTTCATGAAAATCTTAATTACGTTCATGTTATGAAGTTATGTCGCTATACATATTCCGTGTTACTATATTATGTAAATCTATGTGATGGAGGGTGTCATGTTTTCTACTTACTCATATAATAATGAAAATTTCAAACAAAGCTACCAAGAAAAGTTTCGGAACTGACAACTAAATATTTATCAAAGTGGAAATGTCGAAGTTGAGAATAAGCTAATACCTAAGCTGCTTGAGACGTTTGAGTAATTTGACAGCAGTGGTGGTCCAGTGGTAACGGCCTTGAACTTCGAGTTACCTATATCTGAATCTGGCAAGTACTTTGTGTAATTATTTCATCACCACTGCTCTGGAAACAATAAAGCAAAATCATAGTGAGGTAACTGGCATATCCTAGCCAGAACCTATCATTCGAAGACCATATAATATTACTTCCACCAAACCGTACTACGTGTGGTAGATTACGGTCCATTCCCGCTCCTAGCGATGAGGCATAAGTCCCAGCAGTGGGACAAGGCTGATTATGCTTACGCTATTACTTAAATTTGACCGTCTTTTGTTGATAGGTTTAGGGCTTATCTTTTAATCCAAGTCTATTTGAAGGACCTCCACTTGACTCTGCAGCCATGATAGCGGAAAATTTTGAAATAAAAAAATATATAAGTTACTGTCCATTTGGTAATTTGAGGTCCAGTCTAGTTGGAGTGTTCATGTTTGTCTTGGAATATAAGTCTAATAAGTCTCTTTAATTGCTCGGCATTGAGTTCGATCTTTGGCCACTGTCATGTGTTCAATATAAAACTACGTGTACATATGCAGTCATGTTCCGGAGTCACCACACGATTGTTTTTATGGTACCCAATGGTTACTTCTACGGTTGATAACTAGAGTTACGTCTTAAATAAAAAACTGGGCAAGTGCGAGTCGGTTTCGCGCCCTGAGGGTTCATTACAAACTTACCTACATATGTAAATAGTTCAATTCCGGAATGGAGTCTCGGAAGATTTTCCAGATCGCAAAAAAAATAAATCTGACGTAACCACTTAACAGTTTTCAGATTTATTCCTATACTTGCGCTATAAGACCTTGCTTTATGCCAAATTTCAGGATTCTGACCGACCCTATGAATTTTGATTTCCTCGAGAGTGACGAAATGTACGTTCTTTGCCACATAAACCGAAGTATCTTTTTTTCTCGTTAATTTACAAGTTTGATTTTTTTTACAGCTTCAGGAGTCCGCAGTTTCATTTCAACTCGACATCTCCACGCGTTTCCGAGACAGACGGAAGGAACAGACAAAAAAGTGATCCTACATCCGTTTTTTTCTTTTGAGGTATAAAACCCTAAAAATTCGTGTTCTGAAAAAATTGGTTGGCTGAATGTTGGATATTACGTTATATTTAAAATTACAGAGCGTTTACTCGATACTAAATGACGGCAGACTATTTCTCTACACCACTAGGGTATCGACTTAAGGCTTATAGTCCCTTGAACTATCTGGCCGAAATTAAATGGACGCAACTCTCGCACCCGCCTAGGCGGCAGTACGCATATCTATGCATTTACACTCAAGAGCAAAAAAATCGCACATCATAACTCTTTTTGTTAAAGCACTTTTTGTCATGTATGTGAATAGTTATTGAAAGCATGTCGTACACTAATTGAAAGCCTATTTAATTACCTTTCTAATGATATGAAATACAGTGTAAAAAATTATCTTTGAAAGGGTTTAGAGCACAAAATCCAACAAATGGCAAAAATTACCAAATTTCACTGAAGAAAGAATGAGAGTCAAACTTAAAATTCTTGGTCATCCTGTTTGTCAATAAAGTGTTTTCCCTTCCTTAACTTTATTTACAGCTGTTAATCGATTTTTCATCAACCGTATTAATTTTATCATACAATCTTAGGGTATAACGTCCCACTTCTAGTCAATGACAAATTGAAGCTTATGGAGGCGTGGAGAGCCAGGCTTTTTGCACTAAGTCTTCTTTCAAGGTCATTCCAGATATGCTCAATTGGATTAAGATCAGAACTACGAGCTGTCCTCTCTATCGCAATGATTCCAACGTCTTACATGTAGTCGCAAACTGTTCTAGCGACATGCGATCTGGTGTTGTTCTGCATTAAGGAAAAAAAATCTACCATAAGCCACACAAGTGGCTTCACATATTCTTCGAGCATTTTTTTGATGTATCATAAAGCCGTCAACCGTCTCGATATAAGGCCAGTAATGGCCCAGTGATGAATACAATGTCAGTTTTAGTGTCCAAAATTATGCCACCCCAATACGCCTCCAAACCCCACTTGTTCGCTTATACAGCATTGTGAAAATTGCCCTGATGACCTTCTGTAGACTCTACAGCATCCATCATGGTCATCTAAGTCATTCTGCACTTATAAAAAAACACAACAGCCTGCCATTAGGTATACATCCAATTTCAGTGTTTCATGGCAAATTATTGCCGAGCTTGTCGGTGAGCTGTGGTCAATTTGGTTCCATTTGCTGAGTGATGTGTAGTCAGGCCTGCTTCACCCAGTTTTTTCCTAATCGTCTACTGATTTGTACTGACATTGGGAACTTCTTGAAGCTTTTGTGTCAGTTCAATCGTGTTCAGTGGCCAATTTCTCAAAGTACTTGTTACAGAAAAGCGATAATCACGCCCTGATCCTATGCGCCACCGGCCATATCCTGGTCGCCGGATATATTCGGCGACGACGGGTCTCTTAAAACCTCTGGTATACCAGGCGAACAGTGAAGCTGCTGAAATTTAGCTGTCGAGCGACTTCATTTTGATTATGGCCTGCTTTGGGCAAGGCAATAACTTGAACGGCTTCTGCGGGCGTGGTATCCATATTTTTCCAGTAAATCCGTCTATTTCTAATAGAGACGTTATCACGTTAACCGAAACTGATTAAAACTCCAAAAAAGCACCCTTTTTGTAGCTCCAGGTAAAGGTGCAAGTAGTGAAATGCAAATGGGTGAATTTGCGGAATTCGGTATACCGCTGGTTTTTGTGAGTTATGTGAAGGTCAATGATTTTAATTTTGTGTTTTTATAATGCTAACTTTGTATGCTTCAATTTTGCTTAATAATTTGTACTAAATATCTTTAGATTTAAGAAAAAAACAGAATTAAACGAAATTAGAAGCCATGTGCGATTTTTTGCTCTCAATGTATTTGCAGCCAGTAGCGCCCGGAAGCCGCCGGGATTCTGATCCCGATTTCCGGCCACCATAGGCGCGGACTTGCGGACAGTGAGCAATGGGTAGCTCACTGTCCGGCCGTCCGGTAACTGTCCGGACCAAGCCCATGTCGTCGACGGCGCGCACTGTTCCCGCGCTTCAAGGATTTGTCAGCAACAGCAGGGACCCAGCCGGGTCGAAACCTACTGGGGCCAAGGTTATCCGAAAGGGCGCTCGAGCCCCGGTATGAAGATGATGTCAATGCATGATTTTTCCCACCATAAAAAAAAAGCGCCCGGAAAGTGCACGGCTGACCTTTAAATCCATTTTCTTTACAAAATATTGATTGATTTACATATACTATGTTCATTTTGAAGAATATTTAACCACCAATTTTTATGTGTAAAAATGTTTCTAAAGATCCAAACCGTTTCGAAGGAGTAGGAAAAAAGTTGCGAAAAGTTGCGAAATTGCTAAATATTTTTTTTAGACAAAAGTATTAATAGCACGAAAATGTTGATAATGTTGTTCATGAATCTATAATAAACATATATATTTTTTTCAAACCTATAAACCTAGCCGTTATCGAGGAGTAGGCTTCAGAAAGTCGCTGTTTTATGGCACTTTTCGGGCGCTTGGGCCTTAATATCCCAAGATCAGCCTTTCAGTGTTTATCCTTGCAGATATTTTTTGTTCGCCTTCTTCTCAATTAGTATTTCTTTATAGGTATTTTTTGACAATAAAACGAACGTTACAATCAAAAAATGTGTCAACGCCAAGCCTTTGCTACCATATAAAGACCATCTGCTCTACAAAATATAATCAAAACAATCTTTATTTGCTTGCGAATATGAATGACGTAATCCCCACCTGTTATGCGGAGGTTTTCTCATATTTTACGAGATAAAAACGAAACAAGTATGTTTATTCAGTTCTGTCGGAAACTTTGAGGTGACTATAAATAGAGTATCGTGTCAACCCTCTAGGGTGTCATAATATGCGACATTGCCATTCTGTAAACAGATAAAGAAAGAAAGAAAATAAAGTTTTATTATAGCTACGATCTTTATTCTCGCTTTTAGATTTTCAGAAGAAAACAACACATTTGTGAACCACATTTATAGGTATACCTACTAGCTCCTTCCACCGGTTTCGCCCGCCTGAAAATAGATTTCTCCATACAAAATTTGGACCCGCGTTTCATCCACTTAGGGGGAAATTTTGTGAAATTTTCATTTAATGCTCGCTTACGTTATAAAAGTAAACCTTGTGTAAAATTTCACTGTCCTAGGTCCTGTAGTTTTGGTTGTGCGTTGATATATCAATAAGTCAGATAGTTACTCCTTTTATATATACAGACTAGCTTCTGCTAGCGGCTTTGTCCGCCTGAAAGTAGGTTATTCCAAACAAACTTTGAACACCTGTTTCTTCCGCTTAGAGGGTGATTTTTTTTTAATCCTCTCGTAGTGCTTACCTACGTCATAATAGCCCATAAACCGCTCGCGTCGGAATAGTCCGACTCCGACGAGTGATTTCGCATCTTTTCGCCAGCGTCATGTGTTAGCGACTGGGTACTCCATCTCGTTTAGGCCTTCATTCCCCATAGTTGACAGAAGAGCTGAAGAGATGGAGCATTTGGCTATGGATATGCGACCTGGGCGGAATAAACGAGAGATTGGCTGTCGGATATATTCGATGTAGGCGGCTAAAGGGTTAAAAAAGATACAAGGGCTTGAGCCCAGTTTAAAAGTTCATATTATGTATCGAATCAGTGACTTAGTTACACAGTTCGACATAAGCAATTGTCTTTCTATTGTGTCTCTAATTATGGCATTCGATGAGTTAAACTAAAAATTATACTTATTCGATTTTTTTTTATCAATACCACTCAAGTATCATATTTGGCGCTATACACCGTTCAATTTTGATCGTTTTAATCCTTTGAACTTGTGGTTTCACTTATAAAATACTATTCATTCAAAGCTTGTAGAGCGATGTAATTTTTAAAATAAAAAAAAACAGCAAGTGATAGGAAAATTCATGAAATAAATAGTAGCACCATGAGATAGGTTACCTACGTCGTCGTCGGTGGTTGCGGCTTTGTCGGCTGTTGGTCTAGGTAAGACCGCCCGATCAAGCTAAAGGTTATTGACTCGCTCAGCTAATGTTCACGTTAAACAAATATAATAATTCCAAATTTTCCTTCATACTTTTACAGACTTAGGACGGACTTAACTGCTTTGTACCTAAGACATCTATACATATAATAAAATCGTAAGAAAGTCAAAACTGTACATTGAATATTTTTTTAAAAGAATACTTGGGGCGTGATCTACAATCGATATCGAAGCCAAAAATATAGTTTTTAGAATTTTTGTCTGTTTGTCTGTTTGTCTGTATGTATGTCCGGGCTAAACTCAAAAAGTACTGCATGGATTTACTTCAAATTTTGCATGAATATTACTAAGAGGTCGGGTCAACATATAGGCTACATATTATCACGCTATCACCTACGGGGGAGGAGCTGTGAATCTTTATTTTTCTTACGCATTCTGTGACAGCGTGTAATCTAACGATGCATATTTAAATGTTGTTTTTGAGTAAGCCATGCTATTATCTAGCTTTACACTATAAAAACTAGGCCGTTTAAGTAACTTGGGCAGAGAAACATAGTTTAATGAATGTTAGAAGTATAAAGACAATTTTGAAGCAGCGCCATCTATGAGATTTTATAAAAATCCAATCAAGTTACATGTTAACACTTTTTGGAAATTAATAATTTAAATTTGATCATGTTGGCAACTAATTTAGTAGTTAGTTATTCTTAAAATTCATAGATGGTGATGTGATGTGATGTGCATTTTCTTCATAAAAGTTGTATCATATAGTTCGTTTTGACAAATTCAAGTTCCAACAAAACCCTCAAAATCTTGAGTAGAGTTGAGGAAGACAATAAAAAAAAATGCGGTGTTAAGTATTACATGGTGATAATTTTCCAGCTCTGTGAAGTCGACCAGTTTGCGAGATCCCTTACGTATGACGAGGTGCCTTCATATTACACGTACGACAAGCAAAGTGGTGTATTTAACCGACATCGACGAGGAGGTACTGTGGAAGGTTTTCCGGGAATTTTCAATGATGCCGCATTGGGTAGGGTTTATACCGTGCATACGAATAATGGCAAATGCTATTTTCTGCGGTGTTACTTCACACTGTCCGAGGCCCAACGTCTTTTGCCTTTCTGAGGACATTTGATGGCTTGGAGTATCCCACTTACCGCGCAGCCTGCGTAGCACGTCAGCTTCTCGACGGTGACCAAAACTGGGATCCTCGCGGAGGCAAGCGTCAGTGATAGTCCCAGCCAAATGCGTCTTCTGTTTGCCGTCATCTTGGTGTTTTGTGGAGTCGCGAACCCGGTAGCTTTGTGGGAGAAGTATCGCCATCATCTGTCTGAAGATTTTCTACGAGCTTTGAGGCGTGCTACTGGAGACGAAGTCGAAGTAACTGATGAACGCGTGCTGAATACCTGTCTCAGTTCACTTTAAGATGTGGTAATTTCTATCGGCGGCAATCTGCTGATCGAATATGTGTTACCAGCTCCCCAATCATCACCGCATCAAGGCCGTTGAAATCGGGAGTATAACGCTGAGACAAATTACGAAATGATCATGTCACTTTGTTCTCTTCAGAGCAAAAACAAATGACACCGTCCTTGAAAGCGTTGGGCAAAACCAGGGCAAAATGTTTTTCTTGGATGCTCCTGGTAGAACAGGAAAAACATTTGTTACCACTGGCAGGCAAGGCAAAATTGCTATTGTTGTAGCGTCGTCGGGAATCGCTGCCATACTTCTTCCGGGTGGCAAGACAGCACATGCCATGTTTAAAATTTCCATCGATTTAGAGAGCGCCGAAACGCCTGTTTGTGGTGTGTCACGTAACAGCGATAAGGGACACGTGCTCAAGGATTGCTCTCTGATCGTATGGGATGAGTGTACGATGCCCTATAGTAACGCAGTTGAGGCCATGGACAGAACCCTGCAGGACATCCGCATGAACGAACATTTGATGGGTGGTGTCACAGTTCTGTTCAGTGGCGATTTCCGGCAAACACTTCCCGTGGTGACGCGGGGATCGAGGGCTGACGACGTGAATGCTTCATTGAAATGATCTTCGTTGTGGTCACGAGTTCGTACGCTGCGCTTGACCATTAATATGAGAGCTCGGCTCGGCGGCAATGCACGTGCATTGCAAGAATTCTCCAATGTCCTTCTAAGTCTTGGCGAAGGCACTCTGACAGGTGGTACTTCCAGAGTCTCTCGGTCGGTAGAGTGGTATCCAGCTTAAAAGAACTCAATCGCTGTGTGTACGGGTACATCAGTCGTATACCGCACCAGTTTCTTGGGTGTGTGAGCGATAACGCCGACGCCCAAAAATGATCAGGCTGCAGCAAATAACGAATGCATTCTCTCGGAAATTGAGGGGAATGAAGTGGTCTACACCTCGATAAACACTGTTGTCGAGCAAGATGACGCCACACATTATCCCGTGGAATTTCTGAACTCCCTGTCAGCAAGTGGACTTCCACCGCATACCATCAAGCTGAAGGTCGGTGTCTCGATTATGCTTCTTCGGAACCTATCTCTTCCGAAGTTGTGTAACGGGACCCGCCTTAAAGTCATCTCGCTCCACAGACACACCATTGAGGCGGAAATTCTTACGGGTTGTGGCGTCAGCGAGGCAGTATTTATACCACGCATTCCCCTCATACCTCACAACTTCCCGTTCCAGTTCAAGCGCGTACAGTTCCCCGTGAATGTTTGCTTCGCGATGACCATCAATAAGTCACAGGGGCAGACACTGAGGGCAGCGGGTGTCGACCTCAGGACGAGTTGCTTCTCACAAGGGCAACTGTACGTTGCTTACTCCTGCGTCACCAGTACTGACTCTCTTTACATTTTGGCTCCTGGCAGCATAACTACCAACGTAGTTTATAGGGAAGTGTTGTAAGGTATGAAACCTTTGTACGTATTTTTACTCTTTTGTGTCCTGGAATGTATTCCTGCATTATTATTATTTCCTTCAGTCACATCTTATGACTGAACTCAGCAGGATTCCCATATAATTCTCTTTGCTTGCTTCGTTTGCAAAAAAAACTTTATTTTAATGCTATTTTAAAAGTTGTTTACTTATAATACTATAGCGACACTAGCATCTTAGGTATTTTTGGTGCTGTAGAGCCTTCACGCAGACGATGTCGCGGGCAGCAGCTAGTATCTAATAAAATAATTATGCTAAAAGCAGTAGGTAATTACATGTAAAAATAAATCTCTACATGCCTGCTAGTTATGGCGTATTTAAAAGAGTGGAATCAAAATTATGTACAATGATTTAAAAAAAGTTCTGTTACATACCTAAATCACCTTTGTATTTTTATTTATTTTACACTTAGTGATACGTTAAAGGGTCTGTAGTCGTTTGGGCCCGCTCGGTTTGGGTCCGCGGGATCCATCGACACAGTCTCACTTTGAAGGTGTCAATTTTATTAAAAGTACAGTCATGAAAGAAATTCAAATCTTTTAATTTTATTTTTAGGACTTAAAATATGTATATTATATGTATTTATATTACTGAGAATATATATTTTTGATTTATTCAATTACGTATTTAAACTTACGCGCCACACTTATCTACAAACATTAAAAAAACTAGACATTTTTTTCTCTGAGTAACTACGGGACAAAAGGGCAAAGTCCCGAAAAAAAAATTTGAACGCATATTTTTTTAGCGTATAGTGATAAAAAATAAACAGCTTTTTAAAGGATTTGAACACTAATGTGGAATACCTAATAAAAAAGCTTATTTATTAAGGTAGTTGATCATGACTAAATATGAATTTTTCAGATCTCTGTTTTTAAACAAATCTGAAAAATGTTTCGGTAAAAACAAAACGCACATTTTTTTTTTGTTTATTAGTTCCAGCGCAATGCAATTATTTAAATTGTGGCTAAAATTGCCGTAGCTATTAAATACCTTAAGTTTTTATTATGATTTCAATTGCCGAAATAAGGTGAAATTCTTAAATGTCAGAATGACGATTTGTCAATTTGACATTTGACATCGAAACACACACACAAACACACACATTTGACATTTGGCTCGATGACTTAATACGTCATTGAGCTACACACACACAAAGATACAAATTTATACCGTCATGTCAATTATTACTGGGTTGCTAACCCTATAAAATAATATATGGAGTAGTGCTAAAAAAAAAATCAAGATAATTATGCTCTATCAATCTGTATAAGTCAGATTGTTAAATTTCATGGTTATAAATACCTACTGCATACAAAAATACAGAACACAGAAAAACCAAGCCTTTAACCCCTCGAGCGCCGATTGTACATACGTCTGTACAACATGGATGTTCTTGAAAAACGCTTAATTTTCGTTTTGTACACACGTTTGTACGAAAGATATTTGGCCGAAAATTTTGGTTTCTATACATATTATACTATATATATTATATTATTTGTTTTTCCTCGAAAAATTAAAAAAAAAACTTTGTTTTTTTGGTGATTTACGTAAACAGTGCAATTTCCCGGGTCACGTGATCCCCTGGCGCTCGAGGGGACTCGAGGGGAATTCAAAAAAACTATTATAATATTTTTGAACTTATAATTTCAAATCAATACGAAGAAACATAACATAACAACACAGTTTAGAGTAACGCATTTTAAAAAACGGCAATTTTATAGGTAAAAATCTATTATAAATTAGTGTACATAAAACTTCATACTACCTATAGGTATATTTTTTTGCTTTCAGTAGTAAAAATGAATGAAAATTTACCATCAACTTCATAAGGATTCCCATCAACGTATGTTGGTATAGTAATTATTGATTGTTATATTTGATTAATACTATTTACTACGTTAATTTATATAACTTTATTTATGAACGCTCTTTTATCTGCCTATGATTTATACCATATATATGTTCCACCTAATTTAAAAAGATTTTAGAATTTGATTGAGAATAAACTTTTAAATCTAACTGAATTGCGTTTTATTATATTTTGACTTCCACTTTTGCACTTGACTGTATCCACCAGTAGCTTTAAACAATGGATTTATTTTTAAATTTGTATATGGGCCCAATCGACCACCAAAAATACAGAAAATAAATTGTGTGGTCGTTTGGGCCCGCGAGACCAACATCAAGCGGGCCCAAACGACTACAGACCCCGTTAAAATTGTTAATAAGGAGGTACCTAATCAAAATTATTTACAACGATTAATAAGAGTTCTGTTGTCAACCTAATAACTAATCACCTCTGAATCATCATTGGTTAAATAGACTTCACAAGAACATAGCATTCCTTTTGATACATAATCTTGCACGTTTAACGCAAAGATTGCGAGTGGTTTGGTACTGTAAAGTTGTCGAGCCGCCTGCGCATCAAGACCCGCGGTTGCGTAAAATTGGACCATGGCAACAAACTCCAGGTTGCAGTACACGTAATTCCGAGACGCCATTATTTTCGCGCGTCACTCCTGTACTCCTTAGCGCGCGGGGAGCACGGGGTGCGCGCCTTTCGCATTGCCAATCAAATAGGGTTTGGGGGCAGAATTTGATCTATGATTGGCTATTTTTTGTGAGTCCACGTTGACTAGGTGAACGCATCATTGTTGTTGTTCTCGAATGGTGCCTACTAATGGTTTGCATTATTTATTCTCATGCGAGAATTAGTTCGAGTTATTTTATTTTTTAATTTTATCTTTACAAATTGATAGTGTTTCATGTACCGGTTCGACCCTCCACGGGATTAAAACGATCAAAATTTAACGGTGTATATTTTAAGTTGATATTTAAAGGTCAATTTTTATTTTAATAGGTTCTAATAGGAAACCTTGCGTAAAATTTCACGCTCATAAGCCCTATAGTTTTGGCTGTGCGTTGATGTCTCAGTTAGTCAGTTTCTCTTTTAATATAGAGATTTGCTCTTGACCTTCATAATAACTGTCAATAATATCTCGAATATTTACAGACGAGGATATAGGAAAAACATCCTTCACCATGTAATCATAGCAACCAATGATACAGCATAGGATTAAAGAACAATCAGCTTATCTTATTGTTAAGGTATTTTTGAAGAAACAAGATATCGAAAGAAAACAAGAAAATCGTACTTCAGACGGAGAAAAGATACGGCACTCTGAAGAAAAGCTAACGATACCTACTTTAAAGAAAGTATCACGTTTTATTTTGTAACTCCTGCAAGCTGCCATTTTGTTTACGACCGAGCGACACCTGGTTGATAGCCCTAGTTTATCCATGCTGTGTCTAGGATACCTAGAGAATTTAGAAACAGCAGTTGTTCACGAAATATACTCTGCTTTAGTTCTATGCTGAGTGCTCAAGAAAGTTTTATAAGCCTTCAGTAATCTGACTTAACATGTCTGAGAAACAACTGCGACAGAGTTTTGATAAATTCTTCGCACACTATTTTCGACCCCTGCGGTGTGAAAAGATTTCATAAAACGTATCTACTTACCTTTCTCGTATTAGGCTGAGGTTTTCAACTTTGGCAATACTCTCACGCCCCGGTCGCCACAGGTGACGCCAGGCGTGTCAGGAGTCGCAAGGCAATTCCCGGCCATCGTAGACGCGGACTTCCAGACGGCAAATAATAGGTAGCTCTCCGTCCAATTAGGGCCAAGCCCAGGGCGACGTGACGGTGCGTTAGTGGACGAAGTTAGGTTGTCATTATATTCGTAGTTAGTAAATATACCTATTTAGTTATATTTTTTTTTACAGTTTATAAGTTGTTGAATGATAAGCTGTGATTGTGAGTTTGTGACATAGTGACAAGAAATAAATAAATTATAATATGGTCCTTTTGATACAACACACTTAATTTAATGCACCACAACATAATGCTACATTTCATGCAAATAAAGATACTTAACCCTTTGTGTCTTACTATCCACGCGAGACACAACTTTTTAATTGTATTTCTAATCATCATACGGAAGGTTAAACAGACTTACAGATTATGATTTTCCGCGGTAGTAAATATTTGATTTTTTTCTCAAAATTCGATGTCTGGATTTGTTTAAAAATACTATTCATAAAAAAACTGACAGTCTGAATTAGCTCTCGAATCATTAACTCTTCATGCCTATGAATAAACTGAACGATGTGCTGAAAAATATAGTATTACATTTTGATGGATTGCGAAGGCGTAGTTATCTAGTGTATGATTTATCGATACCCATTTAAAACCTGAAACTACCTATACTCGTTCAATATTTTGGTTCTGTATAAAAAAGGATAACTAACGAGATATTTCTCAGCGTGGTTTGGTTTCCACATGCATTTATGTGCATTGGACACGCCAAAAACGCGGTTATAACTCTCCTCTTTGAGAATTGGTTGGAGAGGTAAGGTCAAATTGAGGACACCGTAGACTCAATTTTCACCTGACGCAGGTGCCCACTGGACACAGTGGTTTCAAGTGGTTCCTGTTTTAGATTCGGTAGAAAAAAAAGTCCGGGTGTTACCGTTGCCGCGTTGCGTAGATCGTCTGGATGAACAGTGGAGCATATTGTAGAGGTTTACTCTGCTTTTGTGGAGCTCTGCAGTGATCATTCATGACTACCTACGTCCGGTCCTGAAAAGGATCCGGTTGGTATGGAGCGAAAACGATCCAGGTCGGTATGGAGCGAAAAGGTACCTATGACAAGCAGTCAACACTGTCCAGCCGCTGCAAGAGACCCTGGGCGTCGGGTGTCGCAGGGTAACTCCCGGCCATTGAGCGCGAGCTCTCCATCTCGCTCCACACAGAGAAGAAGCTGTTATTTCCGTTAGTAACTTCAAAATGCCTAGGCATTTAGACTATTTCTACGAATCAAAACACAAAAATCCAAATCACAAATAACCCCGATGAATTAGATTAGAAATAACCTTCAGTCCTCCGTAGTCAGGTAAAAAATAAACGAAATTCGTTAGGTGTTGAAATATGCTCGTATGAGTGATCGTCTTAATTTTCCGAATTAATACTTTTTGGAAAAAATTTCAATCGTCTTTGAACTTTTCCCGGAATTTAATTCCAGTGATGAATTACAAAAAAAAAAACATTTTGCGTTACTTTTCAAACACCATAACTGCACAGAGTGAAAAAACATACATTTACCACTGAAAGAGACGAGGCTGCGTATTTTTGATAACACAGAACACTTAACTACCATACCTTATAACCTAACTTAACATTATAACAAGCTGCCAAAGGCGGTAACTGAGCTTAGTGAGGGAAAATTCAAAACTAATATTAAGCGTGTCATAACCAAAAATATAGTTTAAAAAAAATATAAAATAAAATATTAATATTTTTCGTTCATTGTTATTATTTTCTACCTATATTGAAAATTATTTTCATTACTCATACTCTGAAAGTAGGTCTGAAGTTGCCTGAGGAGCGGGCTGAAAGTGATACTTTTCATCCCTAGGGAGTTTTACTTTACAACTGACAGCTGTCAAATTATTATAAAAAAACTAGTTCTATCTTCACATTTCTATTTAATCATGTTCCAATTTTCCATACAGCCAGTCAATCACAGCGCGATATAAAATTGAAATAACTTAAAGACAATTAGTATTAATTAAACAATGTTATATTTTAAGTGATTTATTTGTTCAACTATTTCTTTAAAATACTTTATTTTTAAAAGATTATAATTAATTTCTAATCTTTCATTAATGTGGCTGAATAGCTGGACAGCCGCAGAAAAAAAAAAAACAAAATGGCGGGAAAATGGCAATCAGTCGTTGGTTTTTTCGAGTTTTGTTTACGTTTTACGAAAACAGAGATTTGTATTAACACGTTATGTTTATCAGATTAAAATAGTGATTTAACGCCTAATTTCATAAGTGAAGAGGCTAAAGCAGTAGTGGAATACCTTTTACCACCTAAATCAGAAGAAAGATACCTACTTAAAATCATAGGTACGACGACTCAGGCTTTACAAACTTTTTATTTTATTTTTAGTTTCCTCGTATTCGTAATGAAAAGCACAGTGTTTACCTCGGGGTGAAAGTAACCCATTTAACCCCTCGAATTAGCGACCTCGCTTCGCTCGCCCGCCAACTCCTTCTCGGGACGAAATGAGATACTTTCACCCCTAGTGTAACAATGTACTATTTCATTACTCATACTCTGAAAGTAGGTCTGAAGTTGCCTGAGGAGCGGGCTGAAAGTGATACTTTTCATCCCTAGGGAGTTTTACTTTACAACTGACAGCTGTCAAATTATTAAAAAAAAAAACTAGTTCTATCTTCACATTTCTATTGAACCATGTTCCAATTTTCCATACAGCCAGTCAATCACAGCGCGATATAAAATTGAAATAACTTAAAGACGAGTATTAATTAAATAATGTTATATTTTAAGTGATTTATTTGTTCAACTATTTCTTTAAAATACTTTATTTTTAAAAGATTACAATTCTTAATTTCTAATTTTTCATTAATGAGGCTTTTTTTTTATGGTGGGAAAAATCATGCATTGACATCTCCCGCTCTTGGGCGGAGCGGGAGATAGTGTCAGACTATTACTGACTAAAAGACCCACCCCGTTCCTTCTAGCCTTCATACCGGGGCTCGAGCGCCCTTTCGGATAACCTTGGCCCCAGTAGGCTTCGACCCGGCTGGGTCCCTGCTGTTGCTGACAACTCCTTGAGGCGCGCGGGAACAGTGCGCGCCGTCGACGACTTGGGCTTGGTCCGGACAGTTACCGGACGGCCGGACAGTGAGCTACCCATTGCTCACTGTCCGCAAGCCCGCGCCTACGGTGGCCGGAAATCGGGATCAGAATCCCGGCGGCGGCGGCGGCGGCGATAACGCCGTCGCCTGATGCGTTCGGCCTCCTCCTTTGCGAGCATTACTGCTTCGCAGAAGTCGGCGACCGCCTGCCACTCCTCCTCACTCCGGACCATGGCCTCAACCAAAGCCCGGCGCGAGAGGTCTCCGCCGCTGATCGCCACCACGAGGGCACGGCGATGCTCCGCCCAAGCAGGGCACACCTCGACTGTGTGCTCCACCGTGTCCTCCGGGCGTTCCGCACAGTGGCGACACCCGGGCGTCACTTCCGCATGAATCCGGTGCAGGAAACTTCCGAACGAACCATGTCCGGTGAGGACCTGCGTCATGCGGAAGGTAAGGACGCCGTGAGGTCTTTCCAGCCACGCCTCAAAGAGGGGACTTACCGCCATGATTGTGGCGTGCCCAGCACTAATGAGGCTGAATAGCTGGCCGGCCGCAAAAAAAAAAGAACAAAATGGCGGGAAAGTGGCAATAAGTCGTTGGTTTTTTCGAGTTTTGTTTACATTTCTGTACAACAGAGATTTGTATTAACACGTTATGTTTATCAGATTGAAATAGTGATTTAACGCCTAATTTCATAAGAGAAGAGGCTAAGGCAGTAGTGGAATACTTTTTACCGCCTAAATCAGAAGAAAGATAGAGTCTGTGCGGAAAGTAAACCATCGTGAGATTTGAGGGCGCTGCTGTAGATAAATATCGTTTTTGTTATGTAAGCAACATTGTGACGTCATTATAGTACGACTGTTAAATCTTGATATTTTGAAACTATGTTAGACTAGCTTCTTCCAGCGGCTTCACCCTATAATAAAAATTATCCGATTGGCTGAATTTTCTCACCTAATGAAACTGCAAAGTTATAGCTTATGTGCTATATTATTGCAATGTTTATGATTAAGTTCATCTGTCTAGTAGTTTTTGCGCGACACATCCATACATACGACTACCTCCATCTATCTTCACAAACTTTCGCATTTATAATATTAGTAGCCTATTTATTGAACTTGCTGACGTGATGAAACTTAGCAAAAATATAAGTTATAAGCTATATAATTGCAACGTTTATCATTAAATTCATCCGTTTATAAGTTTTTGCGTAATGAGTAACAAACCGTTAATTGTGGCGACACCTGGGGGAGGCCTATGTCGAACAGTGGACGTCTTTCGATTGTAATGATGATGAACATTTAAATGCAAACACGAACCGGTAAAGGAAAATAGCGTGAAGAAACTGCTGTACTGCTTATCTAGGTAGATTCCACCAGCGACCAATTACCCAGTGCCAATGAAAATGGTTCTATCACTTTGACTGGGATCGGTCTATTATCACAGACTGGAATATTGTAGCTAACAGCAAGTTTATGTTTACCCTAGTTAAATATAAAGGTAAAAATGGAACACACTACCACTTACTCGTTGTCTTCCTCAGTACATTTTTCCCTTTTGCTAATCTATGAAAAATATGAACTTAATGACTATGAAAATAAAGTACACTTCAGAATTTGTAATGTTGCTTCGTAAAAAATCTATTTAGCCTGTAAGGGACCATCTCGTATATAAGATCTTTGGGATCACTTGGTTGTCCGTCTGTTTATCTGTTAAGACCTTTTAACGCTTGGAGGTATCGAGTTAAAATTAAAACCATACGCTCAAGTCTGCGGTCTTTTGAAGTTGTGAAAAAATCAGACTTCTGAGTAAACGAAAAAAAAAGATACGGCCGTTTATGTCGCAAAAAAACGTATATTTCTATAATCAAGCGAATCAAAGTTCATAGGGTGAATCCCGTTGACCTTAAATCCTGAAATTTAGCATAAATCAAGGTCTCATAGAACAAGTACAGGGAAAAATCTGAAAATTGTAAATTTGTAGATACGCCACAAAAAAAATTGTTTGTAATTCGGAAAAATCTTCGTAACTCAATTCGGGAATTGATTTCATAGGTAAACTACAGAATCCTCAGTGCGCGAGTCCGACTCGCACTTGCTCTTTTTTATTTTAGTTACTGTATCCGTACTCAAGCCTGAAAAGAATTATTCTAAGTTAGTCGAAACGCATTAAAAATTTAAAGTATCAATACTCTTTATACTAGCCATAGAAAATATTGACCAAAACAAAATAAATAAATATCGTCATGTTTAAATGAATTTCCATTTAATTTATACATATTTGGAGATAACAGGGACAGGAGTTTATCTAGGAAGTCTAAAAACATTAAAATAAAAGTGTTACGTACCAAAAAAACAGCATACTAATGTTTCCCAAATTCGTGACTTTGTTTTGATCAATAATGGTGTGATTTGCCATTTGTTATCTTTGGAAAAACTGTAATATATTAAATATTATTTCCCTTGCAGCTCAGTGAAATTTTTTATCACATTTCTGAAGATTTCAATTAAAAATCACAATAAAATAACATGATAAACAAACCGGTGCCAATATTATATGACGTTTGGCATTTGACGGATGGCTGGGTTGGGTTGCTACTTAAAATCTTTAATGTTGTTTTCACTTTACGCCACGACGGTTCTTTTATCGCACAGACAATACCTACTTAAAATTATAGGCACGACGACTCAGGTTTTATTTATTTTATTTTTAGTTTCCTCGTATTCGTAATGAAAAGCACAGTGTTTACCTCGGGGTGAAAGTAACCCATTTAACCCCTCGAATTAGTTACTCCTTCTTGGGACGAAATGAGTTACTTTCACCCCTAGTGTAACAATGTACTATTACACTTTTTAGTTTGATATGCTATGAAAGCGTATTTTTTTTAAACAATATTTATTT
This sequence comes from Mythimna ferrago, assembly GCA_910589285.2. NCBI lineage: Eukaryota > Metazoa > Arthropoda > Insecta > Lepidoptera > Noctuidae > Mythimna > Mythimna ferrago. The sequence continues at coordinate 9,540,797 of OU342675.1, read as the reverse complement.
TTCACTTTTTAGTGAATAGCCACCGAATGGGTCAGTGCATACAAAACGGGGCACAGGGGAAAAGACTTGGGGTTTGGAACTCAACTTTGAGTTAAGCTCGCCTATGTACATGAACTTTGTTATCCACTTATTTTGTGTTGTTATAGTGTACAATAAAGAATTAAAAAACAACGCCTAATCAAACTTTCGGGATCGGGTGGATGTGGGATAGTAGGATTAGAAGGGTGGGGAAACATCAGGGGACACTTCTTGTGATCTTGATCTCAAGGGCAATGACCCTGACCCCTAGGTCAAATGTATAAAATGTTGGAAAACACCTGTGACACCATAGGGCATGACCTTGACAACATGGTCAGTGACCTTGACCAAGGTCAAATGTATAAAATGTTATCGAAAAAAAAATTGATCTGTGTTATTTACTCGTAGAGAAGTAGCGTTCGCCGGCGGTCAAGGCAAGGTCATGCCCTTTGGTGTCCCGGGCGTTTCCTAACATTTTTACATTTGACCTTTAGGTCAAGGTCATTGACCTTGAGGTCAACGTCATTGCTTTTGGGTGTCCCAGGCGATTCCCAACATTTTATAAATTTGACCTTGAAGTAAAGGTTGAGGTCTAGGTCGGTTGAGGTAGGTCCCTTGAGGTCAAGGTCATATGATAAAGGATTATTGTATTGTCATCAGTCTTTGATGGGTGTGCAAAGTTTAAAAAAAATCTGATCGCCCAAAGTTAGTCAAAATCGACATACAAACAAACATACAGGTGAAGCTAATAAAAGCGTATTAATAAAAAGCATATTACAGGGCTAAAGACTATGTCGAAGACACGCTTGTTTGGCAATTACTACCTCTGCACATGTGGCCCCCTGGTAACCCATCAATATTGTCTGTTAACTGCTCCACCTCTGGTTTAATATACATTTTTTTAAAACATTGCTTTTGCAATATTTAAAAAAAATTTAAGACTTCAACTTCCTGAAATTCGTTGATAAATTTATTTTGTTAACATTTTATTGATGGTTGTAATTATTTATATTTTTCTTGCTTTTTTTTTATATGGCCTCTTTATGTTTTGTAATGTGAATGTAAGAACACTGTATACGCTACGAACTCTCAGATTACTTCCTATTAAGAATTACTTTATTTTTAATTAATCATTTTTTTTTGTGTTTTTGTGTAGTCTACACAGTTCTTACATAATATCTACTAATATCGTAATATGAACCACTTTTTTTAAAAGAGTAACCATGGAGTTTCTTGCCGGTTCTTCTCCATAGGAAACGACCAATTTGGAACCGTGCACTAGCTTCTGACGTTTTATAAGTGCCCATGTATGTGAAATAAAACATTTTGACTTTGACTTTGACTAATGAATAAAATCCCACATTCCCAGAGAGATAAACCATTCACCGTCCATCATTTAACTTTGTAAACTGGCAACATTTTAACTCGGCACGTCAAGTAAATGTGTCCGTGTATACTGAGTATTCACGTGTAGCAACACTTGACCTAGCTGGCTTCAATAGGTTGAATGCGGCGATAGGTAGGCGTCGCTGTTAATCTCTGCTAGACTTTTGTCTTGCGAAGCGTGGGTGGGATCTGTTTGGGTAGATATAGACTGTAAGTAGGTAGCAAACTTACAAAAATAGACAATCAATTTAGTTTTAGTATTTAAAACACTCATTGCGGAACGACGTCGAATACGCCTCGTATGTGTATTCTAAGCCACACCGTAAAGAAAACGCCTCGTATGTGTCTTCTTTACGGTGTGGCTTAGAAAAACAGTCTTCTCTGCCGTGTGGACGCTGTAAAAAGATGAATATTGTAACGTTATCTAAACTCAAGTTATTAATTATTTCATAATCATTGTTATCTTTGTTCACATGCCTTTTTATTGTAATTATGTCTTCTGATAGCTTATATTACTTTATTCTTGTAAAATTTTGTATTTCATGTTTTGTTTACTTTCTGTGAGATGTGATGAGACTACGTTGTCATTATCTAAGTTTCTTTTCCACTGAATGATAGCGCTCTATGGACATCAAAGAGTAATAAAGCGAATATTGTATTCATAAGTAAACATGATGATTTAATGCAAATTAATCATATTGTTACGCCATTAAACGTGAACACGCCATATCTCCGAGAAAATAAAGAGTAGCACGTAATAATTAAAACGCATTGCTGTTCGAAAGGTCTAGAATGGTTGTGCGTAGACAAACTTAGAAAAATCTCGAAACATCCACACAGCCAGTACCACTAGTAATAGGTATTCATCTTACTGATAAGGGAAATGGTACTTTCCGTCTTTAACAATAGAGTCGAAATTCGCATGAAAGTGACTCTTATTACCACGAGCAATAAAAATGATTTATGACTTCGAGAAGCGATTCAATTGTTCTGGAATTCTGGATAGATCCGGGGACGTCGGTATCTAGAATTTTCTTGGCACCGCATATAAATACGTGCCCCCGGCCGGAAGCGAGTCAGTTGTGATTTCGACTGCGATCAAGAGCGAACTACCCTAGTACTTGAAGTGATTTTACTTAACGACCTAAGCGATAGTGTAACGGTACTCTAGTGTTAATTGCGATTCGGATTATTGTTGACTGGACTATTTTGTTATTGTTAGTGGTGAATAAAGTTCTCTCGTCAGTAAATCGGCATTTGATTACCCACGTTCGTAACAACTGGTGTCAGAAGTGAAATGCCATTAACACCGAGGGACGACGAACAGCGACCACGAACAAGGAGGCAAATGGAGATGGATGCTGCGCGTCATCGTATGGAGGAGGAAGATCAGGCTGATACGGGAGCAACAGCAGCTGCTGAGGCGCCAACAGGACCAGCCTCGGAAATGAGCCTCGCTGCGGTGTTGGCCGCAATGCAAGCTAGTATGGCGGCTAACCAGCGTAAGCTCCAGGATCTAATCGCGGCTAACCAAGAAGAAGCTCGCCGCGAACAGGAAGCCGCTCGCCGCGAACAGGAAGCCGCTCGCCGCGATCAGGAGGCCAACCAGCGCAAGCTCCAGGACCTCATCGCGGCTAATCAAGAAGCTGCTCGCCGCGAACAGGAGGCTAAGCAGAACCTAATCCTCGATAAGATCGATCACGGCCTCGTCACGTTGGGCGAGAAGGTAAAGAATCTCACCGTAGAGGTCAAGGAGGTTTCCGCCCGAGCTGATAGCCTCGAAACAAGCCTGCTGGACATCAACAAAAAAATTATCAAGCTCGAAGCACGCGAACCCGTTGCTGTCGGCTCATCATCGCACACCCCCTGTGCATCTGCCGTAAAATTTGATGTGCCGCATTTTGATGGCACGTCTTCCTGGACGGCATTCAAATACCAATTCGAAACATTGGTTAAGATAAACCGCTGGGATGATGAGCAGTCTTTCGCTGCATTAACTTTGGCTCTACGAGGGGACGCCCTGCTGGTCCTAGAGAACCTCCCTGCGGACGGCAGGACATTGGAGCGTCTCATGGAGGGACTGGACACTCGTTACGGAGACAAGCACCTCGAGCACGTTTTCCGCGCGCAGTTACGCGACAGAACGCAGAGGTCGAACGAGAGCCTCCAGCAGTGGGGAGTCGAGGTTGAACGGCTGGTCCGGCGTGCATACAGGTCGATGACACCAGAAACGGTGGAAGTTAATTTGGTGCAAGCATTCATCGACGGTCTACGGGATACAGAAGTAAGGGCTACGGTGCGACTCGGACACCACCAAACTCTGAAGAGTGCGATGGCACACGCTTTGGAAGTGGAAGCGGTACGAAAAGATTCTCGTACGCACAGAGTACGGGAAGTAGTGGTCTCGCCTTCAGTGCAACCACGTCACCGAGAAGTAGTGGCTTTTTCTCCAGCACAGTCCCGCTATATTCCAACGTGTTACGGGTGCAGAGAAAAAGGACACATTCGTACCGATTGTCCTAAGAAAAAGAGGGAAAGTGTGGACTCCGGAACTCAAGTCAACGAGGAGTCGTTAAACTACATGTCGCCAGGGCCGCGGGGCGGGTGCTGGCTGGTCAACTGAAGGCCCCAACCATCACCATCAATCAATTACACAATGGAAAAGGGCATAACAATGCTGACGCCCTGTCAAGACGTCCATGTAATGAGGACTGCAGACACTGCCAGCAGAATGAAGCCCGAGAACACGTTAATTTAATTAGGGCTGACGGCAACTTCAAGAAGTCCCAGGAAGAAGATGACGATATTCGACTTATACTGGACTGGAAGCGTAGCGGAACTAGGCCCCAGTGGAGTGAAGTATCGTCACATAGTCCCGTAACTAAGAGCTACTGGGCACAGTGGGACAGTTTAGTCCTGGAAAATGATGTGCTTTGTAGGAAATGGGAATCGAACGATGGCAAGGAGGTGACCATACAAGTGATAGTACCACGATGTGAAGTAGTCCCCCTGCTACAGGAAATACACGATGGTGCTTCTGGAGGACACCTGGGCATCAAGAAAACTCTACTGAAAGTGAGACAGCGGTATTACTGGCTCAATTGTAGAGATGACGTAGAGCAATGGTGTCGGAAATGTACAGCGTGCGCATCGGTGAAAGGACCACAGACTAGGAGCAGGGGCAGGCTTCAGCTGTACAATGTGGGAGCCCCATGGGAGCGCATCGCTATCGACGTCGCTGGACCTTTTCCAGTTACAAATGACGGAAACAAGTACATAGTGGTGATCCAGGACTATTTCACAAAGTGGCCCGAAGTCTTTGCCATACCCAATCAGGAAGCGACGACAGTGGCGAAGAAGGTGGTCGAAGAAGTAGTATGTCGGTATGGCGCACCTTTGGAAATCCATTCCGATCAAGGCCGTAACTTCGAATCTGCGCTGTTCCAGGAAATGTGTATTCTTCTGGGAATTTATAAGACACGCACAACACCTGCGCACCCTCAGTCGGACGGAATGGTGGAAAGGTTTAACCAAACCCTGGAGAATCACCTGGCTAAGGTTGTCGATGACCATCAGAAGGACTGGGACCGGTATATTCCACTATTTCTGATGTCTTACCGATCGGCAGTGCATGATAGCACGGGACATACCCCAGCAAGAGTGAATTTCGGCAGGGAGATGAGACTTCCAGTCGATGCCATAACTGGCGTGCCACCTGACAAGACTAAGCCAGTTACGGACTACGTAAGTGACCTTCAAGATCAATTGGACGAAGTGCATAAACGAGTTCGTGAGAATAGCATGAACACCAGCGTAAAAATGAAAACTAGATACGACCGTAATGCCAATGCCAAGGGATTTGAGGAAGGTACACTGGTCTGGCTTCACAACCCGCTTCGACGGAAAGGGAAGTCGCCAAAACTCCAAGCTCGATGGGAGGGACCTTACACCGTGTTAAAAAGGATTAATAACGTGACCTACCGCATCAAGAAAGGGCTAAGAGGGAAACCCAAGGTTGTCCATGTGGATAGATTGGCGCCGTGTCACGGATCTAATAATGCTCGGGACGAGCATGACTAAGAGGGGGGCACTGTTACGCCATTAAACGTGAACACGCCATATCTCCGAGAAAATAAAGAGTAGCACGTAATAATTAAAACGCATTGCTGTTCGAAAGGTCTAGAATGGTTGTGCGTAGACAAACTTAGAAAAATCTCGAAACATCCACACAGCCAGTACCACTAGTAATAGGTATTCATCTTACTGATAAGGGAAATGGTACTTTCCGTCTTTAACAATAGAGTCGAAATTCGCATGAAAGTGACTCTTATTACCACGAGCAATAAAAATGATTTATGACTTCGAGAAGCGATTCAATTGTTCTGGAATTCTGGATAGATCCGGGGACGTCGGTATCTAGAATTTTCTTGGCACCGCATATAAATACGTGCCCCCGGCCGGAAGCGAGTCAGTTGTGATTTCGACTGCGATCAAGAGCGAACTACCCTAGTACTTGAAGTGATTTTACTTAACGACCTAAGCGATAGTGTAACGGTACTCTAGTGTTAATTGCGATTCGGATTATTGTTGACTGGACTATTTTGTTATTGTTAGTGGTGAATAAAGTTCTCTCGTCAGTAAATCGGCATTTGATTACCCACGTACGTAACAATATGTTTTTAATTAAGTTTTAATTGTTATTGTTCTTACATAAATTCATGCTTATAAATATAATTTTAATAATATTTCTTTTGTGAGACAATAGGCTAGTGTTATTGTCTAGATCTGACATACCTACTCCGGGCCTCTGAGGGCCTCACCTCTCCCCGACCTCAGGCGATACCTGTACCAGAGGCTACTTAAGAGAAACGAGCTGATATACCTACACCATTTTGACCCTGCGGACAACCCTCGAGGTCCGCGTGGGTCCTGGACATTTGCCTTTGCCTACGGCTGTCAAGGCTGTCGCGGGGCTACCTACGTGCCTGAAAAGTCTCTTTTGTTTTATTCTCTATACTTTTTAATTTATATATTAAAATAATTTAAATATTCCCTCGCAAGGAAAATACTTTTCTTATTATTTTCCTTAATCCTTTCACTCCTGTCTCTCTAATCATAGTGTTACTAAAAAGTTACAATATACTATAAATAATTTTTAGTTTATGCGAAACCTGAATATAGTTTGTTCAGAATCAGTAACAGAATGGATTTCAGTCGTTTTTACACCATGTTATATTGTTTCCAAAATATATTTAAATAGGTCACAAGTTGGGCATCACTGGCACTAATAAACACAGGTTACGGCAGATCATAGCGGACATTAGGAGTTAGCAAACAGCTGGGTGCAAGTGCCACACCTCAGTCGCTTGGATGGCTCGGTGACTATGTATTTTTGCTGACATAACAAGCTTATAACTTTGTGATTTTTCATGATACAGTTATGAAATTTTGTACATAGATTCTTTACATAATAATACTAGACATGTATTTCGGGTTTTGCATATACTAAAACTAATGTTGTATACCTGTTAAGCCCTATTAAACTAGAATTCAGTGGTGTATCTACTTAACGGGGTCATTTCGACCTCGTACCGTATTGAGCAAAAAATCTTCAACGGAGACTTAGCATCTGGTACTACATATCTCTACACCGCTTCGATAAAGTTGATTGACGGGTATCTAATGCTGTATGGCATTAAACTCTTACTATTTGTACATGAAGTTAAATTAAATAAAAGGGTGAGGTGGGAAAAGCACAAAAGCCTTTTTAAGCTGACTTTGAGTTAAACGATCGAAGATTGTGAGAGTGAAATAAAAATATATTTTATTTTTGCAATAAAACGTACCTATTGAAGATTTATATTACCAGTTGAAGGAGGCAAATGGCACACGGAAGGAATTGCAAATATATGTGTTTACTTGTAACAAGCCTTATTGAAACGATGTTTGCATTTAGGATCCATCCATAAATTATATTACACTTTCAGGGAAGGGGAGGGAGTCGACGAAGTGTGACATTATGTGTCAAGGGGTGGGAGGACTCATGTGTTTTGTGACGTACCTATGTATGTATTAAAACGCGAAATCTTAAATATGCATAAAGACTCAGAATCAGCCTTATAGTTATTCCACTGTCGGAAATCAGGCCTCTTTTTTATGAGAGGGTATGGGCCATAATCCACTACGTGAGCTCAGTGTTGTTACCACTTCGATTTTTAGTTTCTAAGATATGTTGGTTTCCTTACGATGTTTTTCTTCACCGTTTTGAGAGCAGTTGTGATAAAAATAAATTACATAAAGTAATGCGCCTGACTGGGTTTAAACCCACGAGCGTAAGTCGAGGCCGTTACCACTGGCTCACTCCTGCTCTAATCATAACTAATAACGAATAATTCAAAAAATATTAAAGTAAACAGTAATACAAGGTGCAGTTTTAAAACTGCACAATATTTCAGGAGGTTGTAATAAAACTCATAAATAATCATATAAAAATACGATACCTGGTCAATAATCAGTAAAACTTGTTATTTTATTTTTTTAATTTTAACCGTTTTTCAGAATAACTCTCTAAATAAACTTCTTAAAAAAATACAGAATCACCCGTTGCGATTTATCGCACGCCGTGTCACTGTGTGTGTGAGTGCATCAACCTGTACGAGGCTCCGCCCACTTATTTTACGAAATGAATAATTTAACCTTAGATGTAGATCGAATTCGATGATCATAATGTACATTAATGTCTTAAATTTCGCTATTTAATTACTCGCTTTTAAGCATCATCACAATGTGAAAATCTTTTAAAAGTCACGTTGACGTCGCGTCGATAGGTACTTACGTATCAGCTGATGAATAAAATGTTAGGCCGAGATCAATAAACCTTATGAGGCGTCCGTGCCTCCGTCCGTAGGTATCATCGAGCACGCGCGCTCGAGATTTAGATACGCAGTGGTACATGAACGTATCTACCAGACGCAGTCTGTCGGTAATGTCATTCTCAAGGTCAGTTTTCCGTAATAATTTCGTTTTTATTTGTAGATTAAATTGGTGGATGTGAAATTTCCCTTCGTACTTTTTAATGGGCTGAGGACCGACAAAAAACACTTCAAGATAATTTGTGCTAGTTACGTAGATAGGTAGGTTTTTAAGTGATTTATCTTGCCTGTTAGGTAGGTATTTTTACCGTAGTTAAAATTTTTAAATCAATTTATTTACACTAATCAAATTGATTCGGCTAACAACGTATTTACAAATGACTTTTTATGTACTTACTAATAAAATAAAATAAATACCTAAGCAGGTACTTATGTTACCTGGAGGTGTTGTTCAAACAGACAGCAGTCTAGCACGACGTTGCTGATTTTCTTTTAATTTCGTAGCACAAACACATTCGTTTTAAAGTGTCGAAAGCACTAATCACTAGTGATCACCTTTTCAAGTAACGTACTTGCCGACCGTAGTGAGGAAACCAAACCGTAGACCAGCATCCCGCGTGCTGGCCCGTGGCTCTCGCTTGAAGTATTCCAGGATATTTTCCTGCAAGGCGACAAGCAGGCCTTCGTTGCCGCGACCGTCAGCAAGCCGGGGAACGCCGAATCGTCGAAACTCGCGGAGTCTTTGCGTAGCAGCCAGTATTACCCTTTGAGATGGACGTTACGATGTTTCCACTGATAGCATACAAGCGGACTATCTCCACCAACTCTACATTGGAGTATTGGTCTGTCATCTTTCATCACTAGATACCGCAACCGTTAACCGAAGGCGCTGTGGGCGAATATTGCAAGCGCGTGTATGCACACGTCGGCGGCGTCAGTTACACTAAACATGATCGATTGATCGATGGCGCGGGGGCGTGGCTAGGGTGTGTCGTGCGGGAGATTATTGGTGCTTTACGTTGCGTGTATGTGTGTGAAAGCGCGGTTTAAATAATGGTGCGTTTGTGTGTGTGAAAGCGCGGTTATAAGGGAGGTATCAGACTAGCAGAGTTTATAAAAAAGGTAGTTCACACATACCGATTTCCATATATAAGAAAAAAAATACCTACTCATTTTATTATTGATTCGGGTCGAGAATCACTAACATAATTACCTCCTGAATTTTTTTGCACCTTTAAAACTGCACCTTGTATTATACATCTAAATATAGGTACCTACATCATCTATGTAGGTACCTATATTTTCGTTTACTAAATTGTTAATAAATAAATATTTTCAACTCTATCTGTGATTTTGTGCGTCTGACTTAAAGTTGATTTTAAAAAACTAATTATGGAACAGCTATTTTAATTGTTACCATACTTCAGTGAAATAAGATTAGATTTTATCTGAAAGGTTAATGAATTAAACAAACCCTTTTTTTAACTGTACGTTCAACCGATTTTGACTTTTATTTCGTAAGCATAAGGATGACATTAAAAGCAAAAAAGTGGTTACAATACCAACTAAGTACTGCAGCCGTAATTGTCATGCAATCAACGCAATAAAAATCAAAATCGGTTGAACGGAGAGTAAAAAAGGTTGGTTTAAATGTCTAATCTCATTGCAAAGCATATCATTGAAGTCACACTAGGGAGGGGGAGTCTCATGAATGTAACTAAGTCTGACAAGGACGAAAGTGTGTAAAAAAAAAATGAAATCGTGACGTAATTTATGGAAGGCCCTTTTCAACAATCAATATCGGAAGGCTCATACGACAAAGAGACGATACAGGGCCCCAAGTCTGCTATTTTTATAAATTCGTCATTCCATCACGATCCCATTGTCATTTTGCTAAAAGTTTGTAATCTGCTAATTCATAATGATCGATCATTGATCGGTCAATGGTCTTGTAATAGAATCGTGGTAGAATGATAATTTCGAGCATATTAAAACCAATAACTGCACAATAACGTTCTAATGGTAGAACACTGATTAAATAAACTGTCAAAGTTTTAGCAGATTACCGCAAACGTCAAATATTCATTTGTCAAAATGTACGAGATTACCATTTTATGCCACTTCTTTCAATGGAGTGTCAGTGGTTGACCATTGGAAAGTCATTATGACGCCATTATATTAGTAGATTACCAAACTTGTCAAAATCGACAATTATGACATCAATGATAGACTGTTCTGACACTATTGTAATAGCAGACTTGAGGCCCAGGTATGTTACGTAGGTATTGAATGAAGACTTCCTTTTGTAATTTTAACTGCGATGGTTGAAGATTTAGATAAATGATGAGTACATAAAATTCGCTACTTTTATAATGTAATTGTACTACACAATCAATCATCTGTATTCATTCTAAAAATATTAAAGAAGCTATAATAATATTTAGGTTACCGTTAATGTGCGTAAATCACAATCATAGGTTCATAGTTATATTAGTATTTATTAGTTTAATTTCAGATTTCACTAACTTTTCTTTATTTATTTCTGCACACTACTATCTGCAACTCTTCTAATCCTTCCTTTCGCAGGTCTGCTGGAAGAAACTATGCGAAATAAGCAGTACCTTTGTACAAAGTTTTAAAATATTTTATGTACTTCTGTATATTTATTTTTGTGTAAATAAATTATAAAATAACTACCTAAAAGTATGAGCCCCGCTCGCTATCTTGGCAGGTAGGATAATGTTAAACGAGACAAAACTGTTTCGCTCACTGTCTTCCCAGGCGTGGCCCGAAGGGTCACAGGGGACATGACCTCCCCCCAAAATTATACGTGTCAAATTGAAAATCTAAAAATTTACAAAAGGATCAGATGCTCTTAGAGATACTATGGACGTTTTGCAAACTAAATGGAAAATTGCTGATAGTCACAACTTATTTTTTGAGGCATTAGAGCTAGCTGAAAAACTGGGTATAATTATTATGGGCCCTCGTAGTGCGCCTCTGCAGACTCTTCGCGATAATTATCAAGGAAATGACGAGAAATATTTCCGGAGGACTGAATATATTCCAATAATAGATAACATTACGACTACCGGCCCGACTTTCTGCGGATACACCTGTTTGGATTAGGCCATTATTATGTCAAAATCTGAATATAAATTCGGAAGGTTCTTGTATCGAATTCAGGCGGAAGAAACGCCCGGGTGTCGCTAACTCACTACTGTGTGGACTGCTCGGAGGACACGTTGGAGTTGTGTTTCGCTTGGGCTGAGCACCGCGGTGTCTGCGTGCAGGCAATCTGTGGCAGTGACTTCTCGCGCCTGGCCCTAGTTCAGACTTTGGTCCGGAGCAAGAAGGAATGGCAGGTGGTCGCTTTCGCGCGAAGATGAAAATCGTACGCGTCCGGAACGAACATCCTGATGCCCCAGCAGTCGAGACCCCGGCGACCGCGACTACCAGCCACGGTAGACGCGGGCTTGCGGACGTCGAGCAATGGTTAGCTCGCTGTCTAATAGTCCGGTAATCGACCAGACCAAGCCCTAGTTCTGTTGTCGACAACGTGTAGTGATCCACGCGCTCCTCAAAAAGATGTCCAAGAGGAGGAGAGAGATGCCGTAGAGGCCCAGCAACTCGTCCTCAACAGCCCGTAGAATTTCGAGGAGCACTTCCGACGTCTGGCTCCCAAATTAGATCGGACTGGGGCTGCACTCATCAAGCGGCTTCTGCTCAACTTAGAAGGTTCAAACGCCTTCTGCCGGAGGCTGTACGCAAATATCATTCGTTCCATGGTCCTTTACGGGGCGTCGGTCAATTCCAAATATTTTATTTCACATCGGGCTACATGGGCACTTATAAAACGGCAAAAGCTAGTGCACGGTTCCAAATTGGTCGTTTCCTATGGAGAAGAACCGGCGAGAAACTCCATGGTTACTCTTTTAAAGGTATAGGTGCCGTCATTACGAAAGCGACCGGCTGTCAAGCTGAACCCATGCCAAAGGGTCATGGCCATCTAGATGGTGCAGCGAAGCGGCGTACTTCTTTGCTAATCACAATAGCGGAGGGGAGTGGGGATCGGGTGGCGGGGGTGCTTGTCGGAGCAAGTACAATGGCTTGATGTGCTTGCGTCGCGTCATACAGACGTAGGTAAGTATAGCAAAATACAGAGTTGAAATGTGTTAGATAGAACAACAAAATCTTGGAGGTTTATTTTTGGTAAATGAATTATGTTTTGTAAAAAGTCATAGAACAAAAGTTGTTGGTTATGATGTTAGTAACACTGTCCTGCAAGGTTGTTAGTTTTTTACAAATAAACCTGTATATAAACAGAAACGAAAGAAAAATATTAAAATACTCGTAACATTAAAACTAGAGCAGTGGTGGCCGAGTGGTAATGGCTCAGACTTACGAGTAGTTGGTCGCGGGTTCAAACCCAGCCAGGCGCATTACTTCGTGTAATTTATTTCATCACCACTGCTCTCGAAACGGAGAAGGAAAACATCGTGGGGAAACCGGTATGTCCTAGAACAAAAAATTCGAAGACAAGTGACATTCGCCAACCCGCACTGGGCCCGCTTGATGGATTACGGCCCATTCCCTCTCCTAGAGAGGAGGCCTGAGTCTCAGCTGTGGGTACGTTAAAAGGCTGATTATGCTATATATTCCGTATTTTAACGGTAACAAAACAGAAACAAAAGAAAAAAACACAAGTAACATTAAAACTAACAAAAAACCATCCAAAATATGGCGTCTAAAAACTCTCGACCATAGACTTATAAGAACATCTTTGGTTAGAGATTGTAACCTCTTCAAAATACTACACATCGATGCAAATAAGAAGTACACGTAAAATTCGCTCTCGTTTGGCACGAGAAGTCACTGAACGATGTAGTTATAAAAGACATAGGTACTCAAAGAAATAGGTCACCACAGCAAGCAAATTCAGTTTCTGATCCCATTTTTGTGCTCGTACTTTTCAGATTGCTTTGGACTTCGAGATTATTTGAAAGGGAACATCTGCTTACTATATGTTATGTTAGTACACGGCTTTATTTTTAAGTTTGGCAGTTATTGTGAATGTTAACAATACAATTTTAAAGCTTTTTATCAAAACAAGCAGAGGTTTTATCAAAATTTTCATACATTGCCATTAGGCGTCAGTATACTACTACTTACTCAAAATCAACACGTCGGGGTTACCAGTTTAGAGATATGCGGAACAAGGTGTTAAGTCCCACATACCTCCGTTGAGAAGGGAGGATCCTCCAACCAGACTTTTAGAGAGTTATTATGTCTAATCCGTGCAACTGCCCTCTAGATGATTTCGGTCTGTAGTATATTCTTCGAATCGCGCAAATATTTCTAATTGCGTGATGCAGGATTTCGTATTTTAGTTTCTATGTGATGCCATAGATGCTATAATTGTATACATTCTGACAGGATCGTCTTCCATTCTACCGCAAACATTATCAAAATCTGTGTTATTGTCTAAGAGAGTATAAGCATAGAGAGTGTTCGAAGTATGGGTAATTTGGAGTGCACAATTGTGCGACACGTAGGAACTGCCAGGAGCCGGTGTTGTCTGCCATGACTGCTGTTGTTGGGTACATAATATAGATAAGGTTTTGTAAGTAGAGTTTATAATTCCTCTGAGTGTTTTGAATGCCACAATTATTTGTTTGTGTGACTGTAGTTTCTAGGGAATTGAAACCCGAGCAACAAAGCAGGGCTGGGATATAAAAAAAGGTAAGCCGTGGATTCGTAAGTAATGCTTTATGCACCTTTCGAAAATCGTTTCAGTTTCTTAAGTACGCAATCCAACGCGATGTTTGACGAAAAGGCAGCGAGAAAAAAGAGAGTTAACGCCTGAAAACTCTGTTAGCATTCGGTAATTCCGTGATTTACTCGAATATTTTATACAGGTGTAGTTTTAGTTAGTAAAAGTCTGACACCCTCACACTCCCCACTAGAGCGAGAGAAGTCATTGAAAGGTTTCCCACCTCAAAGATAAAAAACTTTTTACAAAAAAAAAATAACCGACTTCAATAAAAAAAACACTAAAACCATCAAAATAATTTTAATTTCGGAAGTCGGTGTTTCTCGATATTGCTTGTTCCTTATTTAACACCGACTTCCGAAATTAAAATTATTTTGATGGTTTTTAGTGAAGTCGGATATTTTTTTTTTTGTAATAAGTTGTTAATTATGGAGTTCCGGTGCCTATCTTCTAGCTTCATCATCATCATCATCAGATCAGTTCGATAGTACCTTATAGCCAAAGTGCATCTCATGACAATTCTAATAAGCCTAAACACGGCTAGGATACATTGATTAATTACGGAGTTCCAGTGCCTATTTTCCGGCTCCATCATCATCATCAGGTCACTTCAATGATACCATTTTCAACAAACCTATTCAGAACCATTCATTTATATTTATTATCGTAGTCGCATAAATATGATATCTGATTGAGTATGAACTTCCGTTGGCCATTTCTGATCTTCTTCACGAGTTCCACTTCATCAAATGTCATTTTTTGACTGTATATGCTTAAGTCTTTGATGAAAATACCAAAATAACTATATGGTTGCCTATAACATTTGAAGAGTTCCCTCGATTTCACCAAGATTCCATCATCAGATCCGGACTTGGTGACTATGGGACCATTTGGACCCTTTCCAACAAAAAAAGAATTTTTCAAATCGGTTGGCAAGCGACGAAATTATGCGCGAACATACATAAAAAAAAAATATAAACATACGAATTGAGAACCTCCTCCTTTTTTAGAAGTCGGTTAAAAAATCAATACGATGCAACAGTATCCAAAAACGGTGTTTACACTTAGAATTAACTAAGAGATCCGCTTTTTGGTCTCCATCATCGGACCCTTCTAATAAACTCCAACAACAAGATATCTCTCACAATTCACAAAGAAAGTAAGACGGCATTTAATAAAACATCACACACCGATATAAAGCCGCGTTCTTGGGATGCCATGCCATCGATACCCGGGTACCCGAGGCCTCGAGACCCCGAGGCTGCGAGACGCTAGCGGTCCCCGACTACAATTTATGGACATTTCTGATCAAATACCGTCGCGAGGCAGACATTTCTCAATCAATAATGCATTAAGTTTAGATATAGGCTTCTCAATACGGATCTTGAATGTGACCTCTATTGGAGTCGAATGGGAAGGTATGTTTATTTGTGACATCGGGGCGGGTGCGGGAAAACGTGCAATTTGCTTGGTCACACTGGTAGCGCGGGGCGGAGAGCGGTTCAGGTGTAGAGACAGGGTTTCCGCTCGGCGCCTGCGCACTTACTGTGTCCACTTGTATGAACGAGCTATGGCGTGAATTGCCCGCGCGTGAGCAACCTTCTTCGCTTCCCGCGCCCGCGTGCCCACAATGAACACTCAATGCACTTGTGTCAGTGTTTTTAAATTCATAGGAATAGTAATTTATAACAGCTTATACTCATTCCTAGAAAAAAACAATATTCTATCTAAAGAACAACATGGCTTTAGGAAGAATAAAAATATTAATATGGCAATCTATGAATTACTTAATGAAATAATCTCAAATGTGGACAAAAAAATACCAGTTTCAGCATTATTCATGGATATGACGAAGACTTTTGATTACGTAGATCACAAAGTCCTACTCTTAAAACTTAATTAGCTTGGGATAAGAGGAAATGTCTTAGAACTAATTAAATCGTACTTAGTCAACCGTAAACAAACTACTAAAATTGAAAAAGTTTGTCCTAAAATAAAATCCGAAATAATATATTTTTCCAAGCAAAGGTTTATATACTACGTCGTACTACAGGGGAGTGTACTGGGCCCATTATTGTTCCTTTGCTATATAAACGATATCCCCAGAACCGTAGAACACCCCATGACCCTATTCGCTGGTGACTGTACTACAATATTTATCGGAAAGGACTTAGACAAATTTTAAAATAAATAATAGCTTGAAATTAATAATTCAATGGTTGACATACTATAATTTAAAAGTTAATTTTGGAAAAACCCATATACCTTTAATCAACGAACAAATCCTATTAATCCTAATATTACGTTTGAAGAAAACACAATTTCTAAAATTGAACACACAAAATTTCTGGGGTTCTGGTTAGATCAGCACATGACATGAAAGACACACATTGACTATTTAATAAAAAAACTGAATCAACATTGCTACGCTTTACATATTTTAAGCAAGGTTGCCAATCGCAATACTGTTCTTACCGCTTATCACGCGTTTGTTTCCACCACACTGCGCTACGGCGTAATATTCTGGGGTAACTCGACGGATAGGGGCATGGCATTTAAAGCCCAAAAGAAATATCTTCGTGCAGTATACCAGATAAAAAACACCGATAGCTGTAAACCATTTTTTATTAATTTAAAAATATTGACACTTCCTTCTTTATATGTTTATGAAGTGTGTTGTTATATGTTCATCAAAAATTACCATAGCCTTTTTGAAACTTTATCTTCCAAACGCCATCAAGGTGCAATCAAATCAAAAACACAACAAACCGCTCTTTTCTCGAAAAGTTTTTTAGGAATAGCACCAAAAATATTTAATAAACTACCTAAATCCATAACAACTTCAAAAGATCTAAAATACTTTAAAAAGCACTCCTTAAATTCCTACTACAAAAAGCATATTATAACATTAACGAATATCTAGAAGATAAGTTATAAAGTATTCCTACTCCATATTTTCCGATTTATTTAGTCTCAGCAAATAGGCTGAGACTCAGTTTAGTCTAGTCTCAGCCTATTTCAGTTACTAAATATTGTTTTAAGCTCGGTATTTTTGTTTTATTTTAAAATTTTATTTTGTTTATTGTGGTGCGTTATATTTTACAATTAAAGATTTAATTAGTCATAGAACATAAAACATAAGAAGGTGCACCGATGACCTGGTGGCATTTGCGGGAATCCAATGGAAGGGTCGTTGTGGCGATACTTGGGGTTGGCCTATGTCCAGGTGGAATAACTTTCCATATTTTGAGTGGAGCGATAAGGAATGTCTTGAGTTTAGATGACTAAAACCTGCCCGTATTTCTTAATTTGCCCTTTGCGTTCCACGGCTGCGATGAGTATTCCGAACTATCCCACAGCCTATAGGTATGTATGTCAATTTGTTTAGGTACAGAAATGAAACCGGATAAATGATGTTTAGACCTCAACATGAACCTAATTGGAATAAGGCACACTCTTATACATAACCTATATAATAATACAATTTTTTTTTTTTTATCTATGTAAGGACGTCCATTTTATTAACTTTAAATCAATTTAACTTATCACATACACAACTAAAAACTATAATTACAGTAAATTAAAAAAAATTATAATAATAAAACCCTACGCTAATTACAACTAACTAAAATCAAACTAAAATATGGCGTCAAAAAACTCTTCCACATCGCTGTCGACTGGTAATGTGCCCAAAAGGCTGGCGGCATTGCCACGCTGTATGGCAATGCTTATCCTCTGTCCGAGGAAATATACAAATAATAATACAAATTAATTTTAAAAAATAAGCTACTAATGAAGGTATTTTTTTAATGAAATCAGATGTCCTAATTGTATCAGAATTGCTATCTATATACGCACACATAAGAACGTCTAGTGATACCATTTTTCAAATGATGATGACCATCAAGAATTAATTTATCAAAAAATGACGCTGAAAAAGTATGAAACAAGATTTTCAGGATGCTGAAATAAACAAAGTAACTGGGAAAACAAGAACAGTAGCCTAATTCACGTAATCAAAACCGTAATGCTATCGTAGCGATTTAGTCGTTTAGACCATTTCCGTATTCACATCCATCAATAGAGTTTGAACGACACCGATTTTAAAGTCGGTGGTCGAAGAGTTAATTTACAAAAAAAGGCACGATGTTCTATTGAATATTAGCGATATTTTTAGTATGTACAAGTGAAGCCCTTTCAAATGATACCAAACACGGCGTATTTATCTCCATTTTTACTTTTAACCCATTACTTTTTGTCCGCTAGAGGGCACCATATCGAGTTTTGTGACACATCACGGAGCCTATGTTCAGCAGACGATTAAGACAGTTCTAACGTTATCTTATATGCCGATTTCCGATAAGTAGATTAGGAGCTATGAGGGAACAGATGAACATACTCACATACATACATACATATATAGCCTGTCAAAATCATAAACCTCCTTTGGATTTGCCGTAGTCGGGTAAAAATAGATAATTTGATTTTATTAAGGATAAAAAGAACCTTTTATAAAAATAGCTGAAATCGATTTAGTAGCCGATTCTAAAAATACTACTTTTAGGATTTGCGTTTATTATATTACGTGAATAGAATATATTTTTTTATTGTAAAACATGAGTATACATCATATGTGCAAGGTCTTAAAATAACTGGTCGATCTGCATGTTTTGCCATTTATGGCGTACAAAAAACAACAAATTTAGTCTAGAATAAACCACAAAACATTTGAGTCTAGACAAACAATAAAGTTTACCATCATAATACTTATTAAGGGGGAAAAAAATAATCAAGAAACAAGAAAATGTACAGCTTAAGTTTTGCAGACCTAAGGCTCAAATTTTAAAAATGTCGTAATTACAGAAATGTATATTTAATTAACTGCGTTCATTTAAAAATTCCGATATGGTATAATAGCATTTATTTATGAGATATTTTTTCAAATGTATTTTAAATAGAGTAGTAGGCATTTGTCTAATAGATTTTGGGATACGTGCTGTATAACTTTAAAATTTTTATGGTAAAGTTTAGTTCAAAACTATGTCGACTGTGGTATCTAGAAATCAAAATTATTATAATACATAGTCGTAACTATTTGGATTAGGCACGAAACCATCATTAAAAATGTCGTTTTTAATGATGTATATCTACATCAGCGTATAACAATAAAGATTTTATTTTGCTCTATTTATTTATATAAGGTATATTATTGAGGATTTTCGAAATAAACCACAAATTGTTTCTCTGAAAACAAAGTTTTATTTTATTCAACACGCTTTTACATTATAGCAATTATCGTTTAACTAAAATTACACTTTTATCTCACCTGAAAACAAAGAAACGGCATTTAAAGTTTAATAATATCGCCTCCTCAATTATATCCCTTTAATTATCTCTCTACAAGTTTTTATAACAATAAAATGCACAAAAATAATCTAAACATCATCTGTCATTGAATGATACGTCACCCCGTATCCACAGCTTAAAAATTAAAAAAATGAAATGTCATTTCCAAGGAGGTCATTTCATTACATCTCCCCCCCATAGGAACGAAAATTCTAAATAATATAATACAAACAATGCACCTGCAAGTTATCTTTATACCTATTCGTTTTCTTCTACTTCATCTTCTGCCGTAACAGGTTGTAATTTTGTTATGTGGAATAAAGTTGATTCTGTTTTTCTGTTGCCAGTGTCAATCTTATAAATGGAGTTCGATATTTTCTCTATTATCTTGAAAGGGCCTATTTTTAATTCGTCTAATTTTTTCCTGTTCAGTCTATTTCCATTTTCTACATATACACTGTCTCCTATCTCGAACTCTTGTATTTTCCTATTTCTATCAAATATTTTCTTGTTGTACTTGTGAGATTTTATTGTATTCTCTAATGTTAATCTTCTATCAGCAATCCACTTGTCTTCCTTTTCTATTGTTTTAATTTCATTTGGTAATATACTGACATTTGTACCATCCAGTAAATATTTTGGTGCAAAACCTGTACCTAACAGAATGGTCTGTTTCATTATATTTCTGTACACATTCTCTTGCTACTGTTGTCCATGTTCTCTTATTATTTTTCTCATTTATTTTACATCTTATTTTATTTACTATTGTTTGGTTTAATCTTTCGTTCAAGCCGTTCGAAAATGGCGTATTCACAGCTGTAAATATTAGTTTGATGTTATTCTCCTGCAAATACTGTTTAAATTCTTTTGAATTGATGCCTGGATATTGGTCTGTCAGAATTATTCCAATCTCATCTGTCTCGAGTACTTTCTTTGTTAGTTTTATAAAGTCACTTGCGTTCTGTGTTTTTGAAGTCACAATAAACGCATATCTTGTGTAGTGGTCTACTAAAAGGTGTAAGTATTTTTTTGTTGACCTAGATCCTCCAAAGCCACCTATAGTATCCATTGACATTATCTCAAATGGTTTTGTTGCTGGTCCCAGTTGTGACATTAACCCAAATTTTCCTTGACATCTTGATTTATTTTTTATGCATATTTCGCATGTTTTACAAATATTTATGATATTTTTTGTTAGGTTTTTAGCTGTATATAGTGGACTTATTTTTTTCTGTAATTGTCTGATTCCAATATGGCAAAAACCTTCATGCACCTTTTTTATATTTTTTTTACTAAATTCTTCTGAGAGTATAATCTTTTCAAGTTTCTTTATTTTTTTATAATAGATTTTATTTTTATGTAGTAGATTTTGTTTCTTTTCTTTTATTGTTTCATTTTTTTCTTGGTCTTCAACTATATCTTTTATTTGTATTAAATAAACTATTTTTAATAGTTCCTCCTTGTTATCTTCTGATTCTAATACAGGGTTTCGGCTCAAACAGTCTGCTTCTATATTTTCTTTACCAGGTATATATTTTACTGTAAAGTCATATTGAGATAGGTAATATGTGAGGTCACCCAATTCTTCATCTGTCCTGCATTTTATATTCATGTTCTCTAGAGGTTTGTGGTCTGAGTAAATAGTGAAATGTTTTCCAATTAGCCAGTGTTGCCAGTATTTAACTGCTTCTTTCATAGCAATACATTCCAAATATATGGCCTTTTTTCGTTTTTGAGATTCGTTTAGTTTTTTTGAAAAATATGCCACCGGTTTGTCTTTACCGTCTAGTTGAGTCTGTTTTAATATTGCCCCGATACCCTCTAAAGATGTATCTGTAAAGATTTTTATTGGTAAGTCTTTGTCGAATATTTCCAACACAGGTTGAGAACATAAATATCTTTTTATTTGATTAAATGATTCTTCACACTTCTCTGACCACACAAACTTTTCATTTTTTCTTAATAAATTATGTAATGGGTCTAAAATAATTGCACTTCTTGGTATGTATTCATGGTAGAAGTTAATTTTTCCCAAAAATTGTCTGATATTCTTTTGTGTCTTAGGAGTTGGAAAATGTCTTATCGAGATCAATTTGTCTTTTAGTGGTCTTACCGAATTGTTCTGAATTACATGGCCGAGGTACTTTACTGAGTCTGAAGCAAAGTTACATTTCGTAAACTTCAATCTAAAGCCTTCTTGTATTATTGCCTCTAATACATTTCTTATGTGTTTTATATGTTCTTCAAAGGTTTTCGAGTATATCAGAATATCATCAATATAGTTTACAGAGTATCCTGTGAGATTGTGCTTTCTTAGAATATTGCTTAAAATTCTCTGGAAAATTGCTGGTGATGTTTTCAAGCCAAAGGGAAGGCAGGTCCACTGGAAGTGGCCATCTTGTGTGACAAATCCTGTTTTATATCTATCTTCCACCCGTAATGGTATCGCCCAGAATGCTGAATTTATATCCAGTGTAGTAAAATACTTACAATTTCTAGTTTTAACAATCAAATCATCTATTAACGGAAAAGGTTGAGCTTGTGGAACAACAATTTTATTTAGTTCCCTGAAATCTATACACAAGCGGGATTTCCTATTTTCACCCTTTTTAAATGCCAATGTCACTGGAGCAGCGAAAGGACTGTAGGATTCTTCTATTGAATTATTCTTTAGTAACATGGATATTTGCTTTTCAATTTCTAATTTATCTTCTATTGTACATCTGTATGGTCTTTTACTACAGTATCTATTTACTAGTAAATCTATGTGAGCTTCATAATCTCTAACTGTTCCTATATCACACTTGTCCTTTGCAAAAATTGTTTTATATTCCTTTATTATTTTCTCGATCTCAATTTTCTTTTCATTATCTAAATGGTCTGTCATACTTACAAACTCTTCTGTTTCTATATGCTCATTAAAATTTATTGCTAATGTTTTTATATTCTTTTCTTCATTTCTGTTATCTTTAGACATTTCATCTATTTTATTTGTTCTTATCTTTTGTTCTATCCGCAAGTCCTCGTTTTGGGCTAGTTTGAATTTCTTTATCATATCCAATCCGATTATAAAATCATCAAAATATTCATTTTCTACTATGTATACATCCACCTCTTCTTCTAAATCAAATATTTTTATTTTTATTGTTATCAAGCCATCTGTTTTTTTCACACCATTAACCGTTTTCATATATGCTATATTCTCATTGTCC
The DNA here is from genome assembly GCA_910589285.2 of Mythimna ferrago. Lineage (NCBI taxonomy): Eukaryota > Metazoa > Arthropoda > Insecta > Lepidoptera > Noctuidae > Mythimna > Mythimna ferrago. Next base: position 9,518,190 of record OU342675.1, on the reverse strand, counting down.
TTTTTTTCTTTTATTTTAATCAGTCTTGAATTTATTAAAGAGATCTGTGAGCCTGAATCATAAATGCCGCTCACTTCTAGTTTATTTTCTAATAAGAGCTTGATTTTGATTAATGGTGTACTTACTCGTTTTTTTTCTCAGTATTTATATCCACTTCAATAATGGAGTTGTTATTTACATTTCTGGGTTTAAAAACTTTTTCAGATTCATTTTTATTTTTCTTGAACCAACATGACTCTTCCGGATGATATCTAATTCCTTTGTCCAAAGATTCACAAGTGTTACATGGCTTCTTCTCATTAGTTTTATTTTTATAAAGGAATGTACAACTCTTTACTGTACTTGAGTTTTTCTTGTACATCATACCTTCATATTTTCTTATCTCATTGAACAAATCAGTAGTGTCATTGAGTTCATCTCTGTTTAACCTATTTAAGATAAACCCAGGTAAACCTGTTGCAATAAGATCTATCATTGTTTTGGAGTCTATCGATTTGTTTATGTCTAGCATAAGCCTTTCTTTTCTAATAGCGTAATCAATTAGTAGTCCTTCTTTATATCTAAATGCGAGAGCATATGTAACTATGTCCCATCCTTGGTTTTTTAAAGTTTCTAAAAATTTGTTTTTCCATTCATTCCATTCAGCCTTTATTGTTAGTTTTATGGCCATCGAGCTATACCAATCCAAACAAGATTTTTCTAAAAATAATCTCAATATATCTATTTTTGTTTCATCTTTTGATATATTAAAGCGCTCACACTCCTTTTCAAAATTCTCAATCCATTGCATTGCATTAGGGTTCTTGCTTGTGAATTTTTCAATAATAAATTTCTCTGAAATATGTTTTAGGTTATGTTGATTTTCTTTCTTTGTAGTAGTTTCTATTAATTTTTCCAAGATATGTTGCAAATTGTCGTTTATGTCTATTGGTTGTTTTGTGCTTATTTCTTCTAAATATTGATCTAAAAATTGCATATTACCTTCCTCATCTCTATATGTTTTCTTAAGATCTTCATCCAATTTTATCCATATTTTTCTACTGTGATGTCTTTTCTTTATACTATTTTTTATTTTTGAGAAAGTATTCATTTTGACAATATATGTATGATGAATCACCGGCTTCAGCTCATCAGGTAAAACATAACATTTTCCTTCTTCTGTAGATATTGAGATTATGGCTAATACATTTGATTTGCCATCATTTGAAGCTATCATCGTAAACTCAAATTGCAGCCGGTCCATCTTCTTTTAGTTAACAAAAATGTCGTTTTATAATAGATTTTATTGAGGATTTTCGAAATAAACCACAAATTGTTTCTCTGAAAACAAAGGTTTGTTTTATTCAACATGCTTTTACAGTAGGTATAACAATTATCGTTTAACTAAAATTACACTTTTATCTCACCTGAAAACAAAGAAACGACATTTAAAGTTTAATAATATCGCCTCCTCAATTATATCCCTTTAATTATCTCTCTACAAGTTTTTATAACAATAAAATGCACAAAAAATCTAAACATCATCTGTCATTGAATGATACGTCACCCCGTATCCACAGCTTAAAAATTAAAAAAATGAAATGTCATTTCCAAGGAGGTCATTTCATTACATTTATACTAGACATCAGACTGTTGTTGCTGTTGTTGTTGTTCTTGTTGTTGTTGTTATTGTGTTGTTGAAGATGTTGTAATTTATTAAGTAAATAAATAAATAAATAATAATAACTGCCCCTAGCCAAGTTACAACCATTTCTCTTGCGTCGAACCCCTCGAGTTGGCCACACCTCCAATTCTTTTGTTCTGACCACGTGACTGAGCGTTGAGATGACGTCATTCCCGTACATTTGAAGTTTTCTAGTAGCGTTAACGATGACAAATTATCAACTTGGCTTGGAGTACTTGATGCAAAAAGAAGCATTTATTAGTTTTTGTCATCATGTTTAAAAGACATTGGAACTAATGTTAAAGTTGTTTGTTATCAACAGTTCCGGTTTTCCGTGCAATTTTTCCTTTTGTAGGATTACGTACCTAAGTCGGCAAAAACGGAACCCTTATATAATCGCTTGATCACTTTATTGTCCGTTTACCCGCCTGTCCGTCTGTCAAGACTCTTTTTCGAAATTAATATAAAATAGTTCCACTTTACCTTGGAGCAGAGTAACAATCAAATTTCTAACGTCAACGCAATCTAAAAATGTTAAAATTTTCTTCCAAATTAATTCAGTCATTTTCGGGTTTTGCCCTTAGCGATATATATTTAGTTATGCAGTTTTATTTAAATACTATTGGCCCCGATAGACGTTGTCGTGCCCGAGAGTTGGGTTTTCGTCTGAAAAAAATTGAGAACCCGATTGCAGTGCCATCTACTGGCTACAATAATTGTATTTTCAAACTATCCAGAAATCACTTAAATATACACACAAAATTTATTCAAAATCGGTCAAGCCGTTTAGGAGGAGGTGACAAACGCACGTACAGAAGAATAATTATATATCCTACCAATATTATAAATGCGAAAGTTTGTATGTGTGGATGTATGGATGTTTATGTATAATAAAGATATATATGTATAAATCATTATTAATAAGTCTTAATCATTTAAGTTTGCTTTACAAACTTGACACTTTACTACAGTGTCTACCTATTTTACATAGAACGAATAGATTTTTTCTATAAAAGGTAACTAACAAAAGCTCATGTTTTGGAATATTTTTAAAAATACATTTAACTAATAGAGGGGCGCAAAAGGGAGTTGTGTATGCAAAATATGAGGATCGCCTTTTGTGGTTTCGGACTCAGAAAAGCATGCAGATTATGATTCTGGATGTTGCCAGGAGGCATATTGGTCCATTTTTTTTTATACCCTTCTCCCTGAAGCGGCAAGTAAATTAACTGAACAAATGCTTGCAACCATTTAATTATTTGTTTAAGTAACAATATCTAGTTGTTTCTTATGATTAAAGATATCTATAGGAAGTCAACTAAAAAAAAAAGTGAGTCGGACTCGCGCACTGAGGGTTCCGTACAAATTTACACATGAAAACAGCTCAATTCCCAAATTGAGATGGTTTTTCCGAATCAAAAGAATAGTTTTTTTTTGTGACATAATGACAAATTTACCTACAGTTATCAGAATTATACCTATATTAGTGTGAAGCAAGGTCTTATAAGACCTTGCTTCATGCCAAATTTCAGAATTCTAGCTCAACGAGAAGTACCCTATAAATTTTGATTCCCTTAGGGGTGTCAAAATACACGCTTTTTTGCTATATAAACGGCCGTATCTTTTTTTTTCGTTAACGTAGAAGCTTGATTTTTTCACAGCTTCAAGGAACCGCAGATTTGAGGATATAATTTTAATTTCAACGCGATCCTATGAAAACCGTTCAATTCCTGAATTGATTTACGAAGATTTATCCGAATCGCAAAGCTATCCTAATTGTAGGGAAATAATATTGGATAATTGAATTGAATACTGGAATCGACACACTACCACCAGTAGCGTATATACATTGGTATCTACATACAAACACTCTTGTGACGCTATCATGATTTGTCAAATTATGTAATTGTTTTATCCTAAAATAAAATCGTATTTTGGTCGGTAACAAATAAAATTATGTATTAAAATACTGATAATGTCATATTATGTCAAAATTAAAACGTGTGTTATATTTACCGTCAGATGACCACCGGTACGGTTTAAAAATTAATGTAAAATTCATCTCAACATCTCAGATTGCCAGTTTAAAAGAAAATATTATTTTATTTAATCCGCTTTCCGGACTAGGGATATTTATAAAAATACATAAACAAGGAAAATTGTTTAACTGGACACGAAAACATCGTGACTTATTTTATAAATAATTCAGTGATAGCATTTGAATGTATTTCTCCAATTACTTCCTAGTGACTATTGACATGACAACCAAATTCGGCTATAAATACTTCTTACCTTTACCTTACCGTCGGCGTTCCGGCTGTTTTGGTACCTCATGGCCTGGCACGCGACGATGGCAAGAATCAGACAGTATGTCTTTATTTCCTTGAAAGATGGGTAGGCCTTTAGTGTGGGACGCTACCTGTGTCGACACTATTGCGTCATCCCATGTTCCTAGCTCATCGTGCTGTGCTGGTGCGGCTGCGACGGCTGCGGAGAACCTCAAGCGTTGGAAATATAACAGTCTCGTCGCCTTGTCTATCTTGAGGCGTGGGTTCTGAGTGCTCATACGCTTTTTAAAGAATTATCCAAACGCTTAGTTGACTCTTCGCGTGGCTCAAGGGCTGGCTTCTGCCTCGGTCTTTATTAAGCCTTGCCATACAACGTCGCAATGCCGCCAGCCTTTTGGACACCGGAGGACACGGTGGAGGACACAGTCACGGTGTGCCCTGCTTGGGCGGAGCATCGCCGTGCCCTTGTGGGGGTGATCGGCGGCGGAGACCTCTCGCGCCAGGCCTTTGTTGAGGCCATGGTCCGGAGCGAGGAGGAGTGGCAGGCGGTCGCCGACTTCTGCGAAGCAGTAATGCTCGCTAAAGAGGAGGCTGACCGCATCAGGCAACGACGCTTTCGCCGCCGCCGGGTTTCCGATCCCGATTTCCAGCCACCGTATCTCGTAGCTCGCTGTCCGGCCGTTTGGTAACTGTCCGGACCAAGCCCAAGTCGTCGACGGAGCGCGCTGTTCCCGCGCGCCTCAAGGAGTTGTCAGCAACAGCAGGGGCCCAGCCGGGTCGAAGCCTACTGAGGCCAGGGTTATCCGAAAGGGCGCTCGAGCCCCGGTATGAAGGCTTGAAGGAACGGGATGGGTTTTTTAGTCAGTAAGAGTCTGACACTATCTCCCGCTCCGCCCAAGAGCGGGGGTTGTCATTGGATGATTTTTCCCATCGGAAAAAAAAAGCCTTTTGGGCACACTCCCAGTCGACAGCGATACGGAAGAGTTTTATGACGTCATATTTAGCTAGGCTTTTAGTAGTGTATTATATTATTTCTAATTAGTTAAATATATTTTAAAAAATATTCCAAAACATGAGCTTTTGTTAATTACCTATTGTTATTATTAAAATAAAATAGGTAGACACTGTAGTAAAGTGTCAAGTTTGTAAAGCAAACTTAAATGATTAATAATGATTTATACATATATCTTTATTATACACAGACATCCATACATCCACACATACAAACTTTCGCATTTATAATATTGGTAGGATATATAATTATTCTTCTGTACGTGCGTTTGTCACCTCTTCCTAAACGGCTTGACCGATTTGGAATAAATTTTGTGTGTATATTTAAGTGATTTCTGGATAGTTTGAAAATACAATTATTGTAGCCAGTAGATGGCACTGCAATCGGGTTCTCAATTTTTTTCAGACGAAAACCCAACTCTCGGGCAGGACAACGTCTATCGGGGCCAATAGTATTTAAATAAAACTGCATAACTAAATATATGTATATCGCTAAGGGCAAAACCCGAAAATGACTGAATTAATTTGGAAGAAACTTTTAACATTTTACAAGCTTTTATTTAGTTTCACCTGTCCTGATTTTCGTCTGTCAAATCTTGCAAATTAAATTTGACCCACTTCCCGGTTACCGATTGGGCTGAAATTTTGCATGCATGTGTAAATCAGATGACAATGCAAAATCATTATGACGTGGAGCTGATCTGATGATGCAACTGGAAGGTGGCTATAGGAACTTGGTAGTTAAACGACCATCAACTCCACCGAGTTTGGGCTCGTATGATTCGTCTTGACGAGCATTAATTATATAGGTATACCGAGCTTTAAAAGCTTGCTATGAAAACATTATTTTCATTAAAATCTTGTTTAGATTGCGTTGACGTTAGAAATTTGATTGTTACTCTGCTCCAAGGTAAAGTGGAACTATTTTATATTAATTTCGAAAAAGAGTCTTGACAGACGGACAGGCGGGTAAACGGACAATAAAGTGATCAAGTGATCCTATAAGGGTTCCGTTTTTGCCGACTTAGGTACGTAATCCTACAAAAGGAAAAATTGCACGGAAAACCGGAACTGTTGATTACAAAGTTTAACATTAATTCCAATGTCTTTTAAAAATGATGACAAAAATTAATAAATGCTTCTTTTTGCATCCATTACTCCAAGCCAAGTTGATAACCTGAAGTTGGTTGTATTTTTTTTGTAAAAAGTTTTTTACTTTACACTTTTTAGTTATGGCACCACCACTAAAAAGTACCTCTCAGCCAAACTTAAATACCTTATAGCCAGAGAGCATCTTATAACGATTTTAATAATCCCAAACACGGTTAGATTCATTTATTAGATTACATTAATTTACCTTCTGGCTTCATCATCAGATCAGTCCGATACATCCCCTCCCCGTTTTCCTTCAGCCAGTCATCGACTACACGTATAAACAAAGCAATTTTACTTGTTACGACAGTTCTGCTGTGATCCTATGAGGAGTTCTGTTCCATATCTTCGAAGTTCATGATCAGATCATAACAATATTTCAATGGGACCAAGTTGAAAGCATAACCTTTTAATAAAAAAATAATTTCCAAAATCGATCTACAATTGACGGAGATATCGGTGAACATACATAAAAAAAAAAACATACATTCAGCCGAACATAGAACCTCCTCCTTTTCGAAGTCAGTTAAAAACGTGTTGCGCCGATCCCAAGTAATACGAGTATATCCCATATTACTTGGGGTCGGCGCAACATGTTTTTTTCAACGGCAGGAAGCAGAAGAAGAAGAAGTCTCTTCGGTGGTAACTTTATTTTATAATTGGGGTATTTAAGAGGGCACTTTTCAACTCGTCTATCGTCAACGTCGATCATTTAAAAGGTTGTTGCTTCATCTAACGCAATCCAACGCGATGTTCGATGAAGAGGCAACGTGTGAAAAGAGAGAGAACACCTGAAAACTGTGTTGGCATCCGGTAATTTCATGAAAAATTGTTCCAGGAAATACGTATTTTTTAAAACCCTTAAAAGTTTTTGAAAAAAAAAATGTCGTCATTCAGAATCTCGATTAAATAAAAGTGCAAGGTTTGTTTGGATGTATGTTTTTATGTTTTAAGTTCACATAAAATAGCACATTTTTAGAGATCTTTACTGGATTAGTTTTATACAAAACGCTTGGATTTCTACAGAAGCCTAGATAATGTCCACAAAATATCCGCATATCCAAAATATCTGGAAAAAGATGTGTAATTACATCATAAACACGTAAGAGCGGTTGCATGAAAATGTACTTCGAGTTGGCCGCTCTTAAGGGTGTGCATTATTCCAGTAGCATGTTGAAAAAACGCGATGTTTCGCCTTTACTGGTGCCATATCTTTATCTTATATCCCATCTGGTAGTCCCGGAGGACACTCCCCTATTAAATATCTACATAACCAACACGACGCCTTCATTTCCTTCATTTCCTAGAACTAGGTTTCTAGGCGAGACACCCCCACATATGGTTGAGCTTTCGCTAATTCAAATTCACTGCAGGTAGCACAACAATGTTGCAACTTTAAGCCGAAGCTATGCAAAATCATGGCACAGACATCTGCAATCTTGCTGTAATTAGTTATCCTCACTTATCTAACGTATTTTGGTATAATGATATTTAGGTGCACCAGTTATGTAGTTGGCTTAACCTAACTAAAAGTATATGTCCAGTTATTAAGTATTTTTGGCTTTACTGAATAGAGGGACGTAAGAATAAACCTTTTTGTCCTTTTTTAGGGGTCCGTATCCAATGGGTTCAAACGAGACGTTAATACTATGACTCCACTGTCGTGTCTGTGATATCCGCAGGAAAACCAAGGTTATCGTCACCGCCCGCAAAGTTATTGGCATCGCCAAACTTAAGTGACAGTGGGTAGGTCACATTACTTGCAGAAGATCGGTTGATAGAGACGAAAGGTTCTGGAGAGGCGACCACGTACCAGAAGACGTATCATTGGAATGCCTCCTACGGTCGGTTATCGGTCCACCTTGGGCCGATGACCTAAAAAGGGTTGCAGGAATCCAATGGATGCGAGACGCACATAACCGATCATTATGGCGACACTTGGGAAGGCTTATGTCCAACAGTGGACACCTTTCAGCTGAAATGATGGCGATGATGATTACTTCATCATACACATAGTAAATTACACAATTTTCAACATTCTCTCTCCTGACAATAAAGATAGAACTACACTGCGCACGCGTGTGCCATGTACACCGATCTGGGCGCGTTTGTATGTAAACTAGACTTGTAGAGCTACACTAGATCCACGCCACGCGACGTTGTTTTACGTTCAAATCTGGCGTGGTTCACGTGTGCGTCGGTCTAATGTTGTTCTAGCTTTAGTTATTTGAATAGCGAAACGGTGGAGCTATGAGAAATAGGTCATTGTAATACACGTGCTAGCTACGGGTTATTTACTGCTTTGCCTACGATGCACTTATCATGTTTACAACGGCAGCTTTATGTTGAAAAACAAACTGCGAAGCGAGAGAGTATAGAGGAGCAGGTACTATGAGGATGTAAGTAATAATGTATTGCTAGAATTTCGTAAAGGGTTTTTTTTTGGTGGGAAATCATCTAATGTCATATCCCGCTCTTGGGCGGAGCGGGAGGGCGTGTCAGACTTTTACTGATTAAAACCCACTCGTTTGTTCCTTCTTACCAGGGCTGAGTTTTCGTTTCAGAAGCAAACCCTCGGCCTCAGTAGGCTTCGACCCTGCTGGGCCCCTACGGTTTGCTGACATCTCCTTGAGGCGCGCGTGGTGCAGAGGTTGTGTCATTAACTGCTGCGCTGCGTGTCATATGGACTACAGATGGTTGTTGCAGGTCGGAGTGTCGTGTGTATGCGAGTTTACATGCTTGTAAATGCACCCAACATACAGAAATAATTCCTAGTATAGGGCGAAGTTTTTTTTTAACCGACTTCGAAAAGGAGCAGGTTCTATGTTCGGCTGAATGTATGATTTTTTTTTCCTATATATATATGTTCACCGATATCTCGGTCAATTATAGACCGATTTTGGAAATTATTTTTTTGATTGGAAGGTTATGCTTCCAAGTTGGTCCCATAGAAATATTGTTATGATCTGATTATGAACTTTGAAGATATGGCACAGAACTCCTCATAGGATCACAGCAGAACTGTCGTAACAAGAAAAATTGCTTTTGTTTATACGTGCAGTCGATGACTGACTGAAAGAAAAAGGGGAGGGGATGTATCGAACTGATCTGATGATGAAGCCAGAAGGTAAATTAATGTACCTAATCCAAAGAGATTTAAATTGTGTCTTTGATGTAATCTAACCGTGTTTGGGATTATTAGAATCGCTATGAGATGAATGAGAGAAGTTTGGCTGAGGGGTACTTTTTAGTGGTGGTACCATAACTAAAAAGTGTAAAATAAAAAACTTTTACCTCTACAAAGTACCCCTAAGACAAACTTAAATAACTTATAGCCACAGTGCATCTCATAACGATTCTAATAATCCCAAACACGGTTAGATTACATTAATTTTTTTTTTCCTTTCTGGCTTCATCATCAGATCAGTTGAATACGGGGTGTATTCCGCCCTTTTCTGACAGTCAGTCATCGACTACACGTTTAAACAAAGCAACTTTACTTGTAACCACAGTTCTGCTGTGATTCTATGAGGAGTTCTGTTACATATCTTCGAAGTTCATGATCAGATCATAACAATATTTCTATGAGACCAATTTAGAAGCATAACCTTTCAATCAAAAAAGAATTTTCAAAATCGGTCCACAATTGACCGAGATATCGGTGAACATAGATAAAAAAAAACATACATTCAGCCGAACATAGAACCTCCTCCTTTTCGAAGTCGGTTAAAAAAAAATATAACCGACTTCAATGTTCACTGAAAAGTATAAAATCGGAAGTCGGTGTTAAATAACGAAGGGACAAAACTATTGTAGAAACACCGACTTCCGAAATTAAAGTTATTTTGTACTTTTCAGTGAACATTTGAAGTCTTCTTTAAAAAAATATTTTTTTTTGTAAAAAGTTTTTTTTAAAGTAGATAGGTTGACTCTTTAAAGTACTGCTTTATATCGTACTAGCTTTTGCCCGCAGCTTTCACCCGCACACATAAAATATAGCATAATATGTCACTCAGGAATGAAGCAGCTTTCTATTGGTGAAAAAAATTTCGCAATCAAACGAGTACTCGTTTGATTTTTTCGAGAATACTTCCTTTTCTTCTTTGTCCAACCCACTTCCCAGTTTAGCTGGGGTCGGGTCTCCTTGTACGTTTGCGCCAGAGAGCTCTGCTCCCCTAGCCAAGTTACAAACGTTTCGCTTGCGCCGAACGCTTCGAGTTGACTTTGCCGCCAATTCTTTTGTTCTGACAACGTGACTGAGCGTTAAGACGACGTCATTCCCGTACATTTGAAGCTTTCTACAAGCGTTAACTATTGCAGATTAGCAACTTGGCTAGGGGTACTGTTCTGGCATGTCTGTGCACTTAGACTTGCTTGCTGGATTTCTTTTTGCATATTTGACCACCAGGTGGCGGGTAGAGAACCACCTACAAACAAAAAATATACAAACTTTACCTCTTTATATTACTGTAGCTAGTGTATATAAAAATGACGCCGAGATGCATGAAACCCCCATATTTCGCTAGGCGTAATAAGAGGCCAACCGGGTTTCGTGATTATCTGGCCACAACACAGATAATACGATGTAATATTTCTGGTTAGCGCAGACGGGTAAAAATTTCCCTACATCCCTCTTCACCGGGCATCCTTTGTTCTGTGCTATAGACAAATAAATCACAATAGGACCTACTCTCGCTCATTTTCCCATGAATACAGACAAAATAAATGAAAATGGCGAAGGGTTCTCGGTACCTTTCTGTCTGTTCGACAAAGGATATGGCCGACGTTAAAATTGCGTCTCCTGTGTTCCTTATTATGCTGTATAAAAGTTGATGAAGATTTACTGGCTATTGTTGTTTGTGGTTTTGGTTTGTTGATGAGGTAGGCACATGATTTAAGCATTTAGGTACTGTTGACACATTATTATATACCTTACTTAATCCTAACTTATAATGTTCTTACTTAAACTTATAGATTTGATTTTTTTTGAGGAAATGATTAAATACGTAATTGAAGTGTCTATTTATAACATCAAAATAAACACACCTATAAATTATTTAATTATTAATTTTTTTACCTCTGACTGAATCCCTTATGAGTTTGGATGTTATCCGTTCATACAATATACTATTTACTCTTAAGATCCTTCCTATATATATTATAGCTATTTCAAGGAGGAAAGATCGCCCAATATTTGAGGATAGTCAGTTTGTATAGTATATTTCATACGATAAACTTTCATAAAAGCCCCATGCTAGTGTTTTAATATAAATTCTTTGTGATAGTACTCTTTCTAGAATTTTCATCATAATGCTGTAAAGATGATTTTATGAACAAATATTTGTATGTCTAACAAAATAAATTAATCAATGTTTAAAAAAATAAGATACGTTAACATAACAACTCCGTGATTTTCCTTCGCTATATGCAACATTAGAATAATATATAGCTCAATTAGAAAATTAAGTTACAATCATAAATGCACTTACACTACAATTACTATAGGATGGTACGGGTGACAGCTGTCAGATTCATACAATGTATAGTCTGTCTAATAAGTCAACCGACTTGGGAATTTTGTATAATATTTAATCATTTAAAAAATACTTATATTGGGTACTTTTTATAAGGTTCTTCTGTTAGTAAACAATGATCTCTATCTCTTAATCAACCTTGATTATTGAACCCGTGTTGACTACAACAGATTTAATGAAATCCTTATAATTACCCAAGTCGTTTAACTTATTAGACAGACTCTAGCTACCTATCCTTTTCTCTCATCATAAAGATGCATATTTTCATCCTGCAGAAATCCTACCCATGCTATGTATAAAACCTTAGGTAATGTTTTTTAATAATATGGAATTCTATGCAAATATGCTGGTGACGCAACCAAAAGTTCTGAATTTATCAGAGGCTTTCTTAAATTATTCTTGCAGCTAAGGAGTGGAATTCCCTGCCGGAGTTAGAATTTCCTTATAGCTTCAACTTGGGAGCCTTTAAGTTAAGAGTGAATAGGTCGCTTCTAGGCAAGCATGTTCCATCATCGATCACATTGCCACATTTCATCAGGTGAGATAGTGATCAAGCGCGAGCCTATCAATAATAATAAAAAAAAACCTTATCTTTGACTGTCAAAGCTTTTTTAGTTTAAGTTAGTATATTTCATCCCAACGTTGTCTTTTAGCGATGACTGCCATTGTACCCATAGATTTAAGTTTCTGTGAAATTGTTATTATTTTGGTGTATAATAAAGTTTATTCTATTCTATTCTCCGAACTACTATGGACAATTTAAGCGAAACATTGCCATATCTGGTGAAAATGGGGTCGGCATCAATCGAAGGCAGATGTGGACGTCAAGACCTTCGTCTATTAGCACTCCAACCACTCCACCAATCCGTAGGGGCTCAGCAGCGCCGATGTCCGTTAGCTACGACCGCGGCGAATTTCTGAAAAGGAAATCCGCAGTCCTAGAACGCAAAGCGCAACTGAAGGACACAGGTGTGCTTTTAGTCAGTAACCTAGCGAGAGAAGTCATTTGATGATCCCACCCTTAAAAAAAAGCCACTCCAATAAAATCGTAAGTCGTTCTTTCAACTATTTCTTTCTTTAAGTTTTTTTCGAACTTTATAAAAGAAAATAATTTCATCTTAAGAAAATATTTTCTTTTTTTTTGTATTTTATGAATAACCCAAAAGAGCTTACTAAGAACTTGTTTGTGGCGCTCATTATTTCGATTTCACATGAATTTCAGCCAAAGTTGGTTACTACGAAGTTTTCCATGGAAAAGCTGCTGACAAATATTTAAAGTCAAGGTAGGTATTTAAAGTCAAGGTAGGTAAACTGTACGGACAAGTTTCTTTGTAATTCCAGTAACTTCTATTTTGTGTTCTGTCTTTTATATTCTTTATACCGAATTCACTACACGGATGTTGGTGAAAATGTGATTTCCATTGAAAAAGTCAAGTCGGAACCAGTCGGGCGGTGCTCAGTTGGTGATGTGTGAATCAAAACGAGGCAAATCACATCAAAAGTTTGTGTTTTTGTGTGATCGAACGGCTGAACGGAATTCAATCAAACTAGGTACATCGGTAGACGATTTCCTAGAATAGTACATAAGACACTTTTTGTCGCGAGAGTATGCATAGAGTTTAAATACGCCACAAAGTGATTTTATTTGCTGATGACACTACCCTTGTCGTGAAGTGTGAAAGAGGAGACACCTACAAGAATAATATTGAAATAACATTAATGAAGCTTTTTTTTTTTTCTATGGGAAAAATCATCTTATGACAACCCCCGCTCTTGGGCGGAGCGGCAGATAGTGTCAGACTCTTACTGACTAAAAAACCCATCCCGTTCCTTCAAGCCTTCATACCGGGGCTCGAGCGCCCTTTCGGATAACCCTGACCCCAGTAGGCTTCGACCCGGCTGGGCCCCTGCTGTTGCTGACAACTCATTGAGGCGCGCGGGAACAGCGCGCGCCGTCGACGACTTGGGCTTGGTCCGGACAGTTACCGGACGGCCGGACAGCGAGCTATCCATTGCTCACTGTCCGCAAGCCCGCGCCTACGGTGGCTGGAAATCGGAACATTAATGAAGCTGTCAAAAATATAATACGCTGGTTGAACTGCAGTAACCTACAAATTAATATAGAGAAAACAAAAATGGTCAAATTTTAAACATCAGGAGAAACCCATTAAATGTCTGCACTATTATTGAACAAGTAGTAAGTACTGCATTTCTGGGCATACAATTGGATCAAAATTGCGACTAGAAAAAGTGTGTCGAGTATGTTTTTTTTTTGGGCTGTAGGGTCATGTCAGATTTTTACTAACTGAAGTTGGGTTGGTTCTTACCGGATAGCCGGACGGTGAGTTACCCATTGCTCGTCCCCCGCAAGCCCGCGCCTGCAGTGGGCGGGATTCGCTTTGCGACTACCAAGCGACCCCCTCTCACTCAGAACCATGGCCTGAACTAGGGTCCGCGCGAGACGTCGCCGTCGCCGATATACGATCCCATGGTGAAATTCACATTATTTTAATTTTATGAGTAAGAACATCTATTAAAACTAGATGGATAATCAGCATATCTCTGGTACCTTCATTACTCTCTTCCCTCCTTCGAGTAAATGTTTTATTTATTTCTTTATCCTCAATTCAGAACGCCTTGCAGTAATTACACCAATGGAGCACAATTAGTTTAGAATCAGCTACTTTATAACATCATGTGCACGGTGTTGTGATAGTCATGTTATCTTTAACTAGTTATCATTCCGTCAATAGGGATACTAATCTACTGCACTAAAATAGCTCTACGAGTTTTATATACTGCTAGTGGCTTCGCCCACGTGATAGTGGAAAATTGGTGTGATTAAAATTGGGAGCTAGAGCGAGGATGCTTTTAAGCTTTGGATGATTTTCAAACTCAAAAAAAAAACTTTAAATCGTATTTTAACAAAAATAATTCACGTTTCATTGGCAAACTCCGACAAGATCTGCCTTTATGTAAACACATTTATTATTTTATGATAAAATTATTTAAATTTTATATCCGATCCGTTACGATACTTATTTGGTACAGTATCGCTCGTTCGTTTTGATATCGTATTTCGTTAAGTTTATAATATTAACGTAGTATTTTCGTTTCATCAGAAAATCAGAAAATCGAATGCAGATTTAACTGGATTTATAATTATCAAAACTGGTACATGTAACAAAAAAATCAAGAACCAAATATTGATTACAAACAAACCATTTAGTCCAGTCAAATTAGATCAAATAATAGGAGTTGGATTACAATAATTCACAACCAGCTGAAAATTGGTAGGATTGTTCAAAACACCATCATAAATGAAATCTAAAAAGTCCTCATCGATCCGACACCTGGAAAAAAAATTCGGGGTCAAAGGTCACAAAAACGAGTTTTTCGTGATTTTCAGTAAAACGGTAAGTTTAATCATAAAATTTGCTGAGACAAAATTGTAGATCACTTTTATTCCTAAGAGCCACTGTTTTTGAGATATGATGATTCAAAAAGTTGAAAGAGGGTATCGTCATAATGTGTACACGTTTTCATGCCACTGTTGAGGTAGTGTACTTAGCGTGTTTTTAAGGTTCGAGCCCCGTTATGAAGGCTATAGGGAACGGGGTGGGCTTTTAGTCAGTAAGAGTCTGACACTATCTCCCGCTCTGCCCAAGAGTGGGGGTTATCATTGGATGATTATTCCCATCATAAAAAAAGCGTTCTGTACCTCAAAAGAAAAAAAACGGACAATAAAGGGATCACTTTGTTATTATTATTATTATTATTTAGAAGATAAGGGGCTATGCATCACCCATAGTGTAGGGGATGTAGTCACTGCGACCTAAAAGATCTATTGTGACTCGCCACCTTGTTAGAGTAACTCTTTTAGCCCGGAGGCTTCCAAGAAATTTAGAATACTCCTAGCTTTTAGACTTTTAATCTCCTCCGGGCGAATAATGTGTCGGCCCAGATGGACACTGCGTTTGTGGACAAGGGGCCCGCATTCACACAAGAGGTGCTTAGGCGTCTCCCTCTCCTGATTGCAGTACCGGCAAACATCAGTGTCACTCAGTTTCATGTGAAATTGGTGCCTGTTTAGTTTGCAGTGGCCGGTTAAGGCGCGGGCTATCGCACAGATGTTCGTCCTGCTAAGCTCAAGAAGCTCGGCAGTTCGTTTTTGTGAGTAGCCTTCTATGAGAGATTTGGCGTGTAGCAGACCTGGTTGTACCAACCAGTGCTTTTTTGAATCGCCAAATAAGTTGCCCTTAAGGGTCTGCATGGCCTGGTTCTTTGAGATACCACAGAAGGGTTCTGGACCTATCTGATGACCTTGAGCCCCAGCCCGTGCAAGTTCATCGGCTTTTTCGTTGCCGTTGATTCCAGAATGACCTGGTACCCATTTCAGAATAACTTTATTCCTTTGCCCCAGGTCATTCAGTTTGTTAACGCAGTCTTTTACCAGTTTCGAATTTAAAGTATTCGAGTTCAAGGCGTTAAGAGCTGCCTGGCTATCTGAGTAAATCAGAATTAATTGATTTATGTAGTTTCGTTGACGGTTGGCCTCCACACATTCTATAATGGCGTATACCTCCGCTTGGAATATGGTAGCATGTTTACCCAGATTCAAGCTTTTGCTGAATTTCGGGCTAATGCCAAATATTCCACATCCTACATTCTCACCCATTTTGGACCCGTCTGTAAACCAGATCAGGCTTCCAGCCTTGCAAGTGATGAGGTTGTTTGACCAATCCTCTCTGCTCGGCAGTTCCACTGTGTAATTCCTTGTGAAATTACACTGTGGAAGCATGACGTCTGTTGTCATAGCTAGTTGATCGTGTTCAAGTACTGATTCGTGTAGCGATCTCAGTGCTTGAGAGCGCCAGTTTGCTTTGCCAGTGCTGTTTGTTCTGTACATGCTTGCCTTCGCCTCCTTCGCAATGAATAGATGAAGTGGCGGTAGGTTAAGCAGGGCATTTAGAGCAGCTCCTGGGGTTGTGGACATGGCCCCTGTTGATATGAAGCATGCAAGTCTCTGCAAACCATTAAGTTTGTTAATGACTGTCACCTGAGTTGTTTTCCTCCACCATACTACGCAGGCATACGTTATTATCGGCCTGACTATGGCGGTGTACAACCACAGGGCGATTTTAGGATTTAAGCCCCATTTCTTCCCTGCTAAGCGACAGCATATTCCTAAAGCTATTTTAGCCTTTTGGATCACATTATTAATGTGAGTGTTCCAGGTCAGTCTCTGGTCGATAGTTACGCCCAGGTACTTGACTTCGCTGGAGAATGGTATGAGAGTCCCCTTTACAGTGGGCGTTACAAGTTTGTCCAACTTACGCTTCCTAGTAAAGGGGACTATTGTTGTTTTACTCGGGTTAACCGATAAATTGTTTTCTGTGCACCATGTGTTAATAATGTTCAGAGATCTTTGTAGTATAGATGATACCGTGCTGTGACAGGGGCCGACAACACAAGCCACCACATCGTCAGCATAGCTATGTACATCTAAGTCTCTTGTAGAGGCTTCAACTAGCAATTGGTCAACAACGAGTAGCCATAGAAGTGGCGATAAAACGCCTCCTTGTGGGCACCCTTTAGTTGTTTTGAAGCTCTTTGTAGTTCCATGTAAGGTAACACTGATAGTTCTGTTGAGGAGCATGAATTCGATCCAACGAGTAGTTGTTTCGTCAATCCCTTTCGCCTTCATTCCCTTGGAAAGGGCGTCTATGGTGACGTTGTCGAAAGCTCCTTCAATATCAAGGAAAGCACATAGGGCTATCTGTTTATCTTCCAAAGCCCTTTCGATCCTGTCTGTTAGTTCTAACAGAGCAGTTTCTGTAGATTTTCCTTTTTGGTAAGCGTGTTGCTTCGGATGCAGAGGGTTATCCCTTAATGGTCCATCCCTGATGCATTCGTCAATAACCTTTTCCATACTCTTGAGTAGGAAGGAGGTAAGGCTTATTGGTCTGAAGGACTTTGGTTGAGAGTAGTCCTTCTTACCGGCCTTTGGGATAAAACAGACTTTAACCATAGTCCATTTCTCTGGTATATATCCCCAGGCAAAGCTTGCTCTGAAGATTTTGATTAAAATAGGGATGAGTATAGTCTTCCCTTGCTGCAGAAGAGCTGAGAAGACATCGTCATCCCCTGCAGATTTAATTGGCTTGAATGAGTCTATAGCCCATTCTACCTTGTTCGGTCTAAAATACCTCGCCGCTCTTCTCCAGTCTTCATTTGAAGGCCTGGTGAGGCGGATATGAGGAGTATTTTGTACGATGTTATCTGGTGCCATCACCGAGCCAGGGAAGTGTGTAGACGCCAGAAGTTTCAGGGTTTCTTCCGCTGATGCAGTGAAGGCACCGTCTGGTTTCTTTAAGAATCCCAGTTCCTCCTTGAGGGACTTTAGTAATCTCCTCGCAGAACTTCCTCCATGACAGTCTTTTCGCCTTTCGGATTTCTTTATTATAGGTAGTTAAAGCTTTCCGATACCGATCCCAGTCGTCAGTCGATTTAGCCTTATTAAACAACCTACGTGATTCTTCCCTTAAAACATCGAGCTTTTTGTTCCACCACGTCACTTTTCTATCCCTCACAGTTCTTAGAGGGCAGCTCTCTTCGTAAGAGGCTGTAATGGCTTCCGTAACTTGAGCAACAGCATAATCCAATGTTTCAGGGGAGCGTATGGTTTTAGGGAAGTCTTGGAGTCTATCCTGGAGCTTTATTCTGTACAAGTCCCAGTCCGTGGCTTTTGCATCCCTAAAAGTGATGGTTTCGCAAATGTTGGATGTATTCAGTGCGAATTTAATTAGTCGATGATCAGACATAGATGGTCCATCACTGACATGCCAATTGGTTATCAGCCTGGCAGTGTGAATAGTAGCGAGAGTTACATCAAGAACTTCCTTCCTCGATCTAGTTACAAAGGTCGGTTTACATCCCTCATTAACTATTTGGAGGCGGTTAGTTAGTACAAAATCATGAAGCAACTCACCTCTGTCGTTGATGTCAGTGCTGCCCCAGTTGGTATGGTGGGCGTTGGCGTCACACCCAATGAGAAGCTCGGCATTGCTGGCATAGGCGTACTCGACTACCTTTGCAAGCTCCTCGGATGGGTCGGTTTTCGTCCCGTCCAGGTATGCCGAGCACACGATGAGGCGTCCATTTCCGCTCTTGACATTAACATAAGCTGCAATCAGGTCATCGCTGCACAGGCCTGGTATGCATAAGAAATCAATATTATTATTGAAAAGTATACACGCTCTTGGTTTGACTCCTCCGATATGGTGTACGACCTTACCTGCAGAGCCCAGTCCAGACACCGTGTTAGTATTAGCCAGCCACGGTTCCTGAATAAGAGCAATGTGAAGGTTCTTCTGTGTGAAGTGTTTTTCCAGAACAGCCGTGGCTGCTCTGGCATGGTGCAGGTTGATCTGCACCACTTGTGTGTTTGTGTGTGTCTGTGTTATGGTGTGTTTGTGTTGTGTTAGTGTTGTGTGTTTGTGTCGGTGGGTGGGTTAAGTGGCGTTATTCGACCCGCTTGGCTTCGGGGCTGTAGGGCAGCCCCGAGGTTTGGCCGGTCGGCTCTCCACTCCCGATCGATTGGGACGTGTAGCCCTTTTCGTCGGTGGTGCTCCGAGGGGGCGGTTCCTGACGCCCTGGCCTCCAGGTTTCGGCTTGGCGTTTTACCGCTTTGCCGTTTTACCAGAGACCTGGACGCTCGGCCCCGCCCTAGGAGCGTGTTGAGCAGGTGGCAGAATCTCTGCGCTAGATTGGCTAGTTCCTGCCACCTGCTCAGCCCTCGCCGGCGTATTATCGCCGCGAATGCGAATCCAGACTTTGCGAAAGCCTAGTTGCGGCCTGCAGTCTAGCTTGCGCAAGGCTTCTACAGAGGCATCATCGATAGAGAGGGCGGTCGTGATTCCGTCCCTTTCTCTCTTGACGCTCAGCACCTTCCACAAGCCAGTCTGCAGGTCGTTTTGTTTTTCCAGGAGATTGAGGGCATCTCTTGGAGTTTTCAGGACATCTTCTGTCTTGAAGTGGAGGATCCCAACCTTAGCTTTTGGCAAGTCCTTCTCGTTAATGAACGAGAGTTCCGCCTCTGGCCACGGCTTTAGTGTCCCCACTTTTTCTTCAAGCCATTTCAGGCTGTAGTCGTTTTTAATTACGACTTGCAGCCATCCCGGCTTGAAAGTGCAGCCCTCAATTCGAATTTTGAATTCGGGGGCTTTGGGCATAGGGGCGTTAAGAATCGTCCTCAATATGTCCTTGTAAAGGAGCCCCAATTGCGCGTCCGACATGGGCTCCTTGTTTCGGATTCCCACCCGGATGTTAGTTAGGGCATCCTTAAAAGACATAGCGCTTGTCTCAGGCGGTGGTCCGACCTGAGTTGCGGACGGCTCATCAGGGATCATTGGAATTGACCCTGACTTTTCGTCCACACGCGTAGTCTTTTTGACATGATCTTTTGGCGACTCGTCCTCGGATCGGGATCGTTTTACCGGCCTCTTCCCCGAGGACATATCGGCCATTAGACCAGTCGAAGGAGTATGCGCACTTGCCAACCGCTCCGTGACCAGCTTGTAGGCCTCAATGGGGTCCATACCGCCAGCCTTGAGGCGCCGCAGGCGCTTACGCGCTGCTCCTGTCAACCGTCGTTTCCTGGGACTGAGGTCAGTTCCCGACGGCACTTCCGAGTCCATCTCAGTAGGCCTCGTGCCATCGTTTGCCGACTCCAGCTCAGGAGGGTTGAGTTCGGTGTCCAAGGTGACTAGGGAGTCTCCCTCAGAACCGAGCAAGAGAGCAGTCAGATCGGGAATTGACCCAGTCAGACTACTCGAGAGTTCCGGATGTTCGTCATCGTCCAGAGATGGAGTATTTTTTTTTTTTAAAAAGGTGTAGATCCATACAGTTCTCACGAGAAGCTAGGGAAATAAACAGTCCACCTGGGCAGAGCCCCGCTTGCCCAGGTAAGGCGAAATTACTACTCCAGGATTGCCATCTCCCTGGAGAGACACCGATAGGAACCAAGCTCCCCCTTGGCCACGCATCCCTCGGCTCGGTACGTATGACACCTTGGATTGGGTTTTGCTGATTATTCGCCACCACTGTAAGTGATTCCTCTACCCATGCCATAAGTAATGACACACGTAAGAGAGCCACCCACAGTGGCGCCCAGGATGCACCGTCCCCCCCACTGTTCTTCCCAGCGAATGCCTACATACAGCCGCATATAAAATGCAGATGCATACATGCATGAACTGGGACGAACAGCAAGAGAGCACACGTGGAGGTTATCTAGCACGCACCCCTCAACTCCCTTTGTTGATCACTTTGTTGTCTGTCTGTATTTCTGTCTGTCTATCTGTCTTTCAAGACCATTTATCTGAAGAACGCGTGAAGATATCGAGTTGAAATTACTACCATATAGTCTAAGTCTGAAGCTGTGAAAAAACCAAACTTGTATAAGTTAACAAAAAAAAAAAAGATACGGCCGTTTATCTTCAATTTCAGAATCGAATCGCAAAGAGTTTTACAAATCGCAAAAAATCGCAAGTCAGCAAATCGGCGTAATCTCAAGTTTACAATTTTCAGATATATACTTATGCTATGAGACCTTGCTTTGTGCCAAATTTCAAGATTTTATTTTCATTAACTTACAAGTTTGATTTTTTCACCGCTTCAAAGGACCGCAGACCTAAGTATATGATTTTAGTTTCACCTTGATACGCTCACGCGTTCTCGTGATAAAGGGTCTTAAAAGTCAGACACGTAGACATACATATGTAATGAAATGACCTCCTTGGAAATGACATTTCATTAATTTAATTTTTAAGCTGTGAATACGGGGTGACGTATCATTCAATGACAGATGATGTTTAGATTATTTTGTGCATTTTATTGTTATAAAAACTTGTAGAGAGATAATTAAAGGGATATAATTGAGGAGGCGATATTAGTGAACTTTAAATGTCGTTTCTTTGTTTTCAGGTGCGATAAAAGTGTAATTTTAGTTAAGCGATAGTTGTTGTACTGTAAAGGCATGTTGAATAAAACAAATCTTTGTTTTCAGAGAAACAATTTGTGGTTTATTTCGAAAATCCTCAATAATATACCTTATAAAACGACATTTTTGTTAACTAAAAGAAGATGGACCGGCTGCAATTTGAGTTTACGATGATAGCTTCAAATGATGGCAAATCAAATGTATTAGCCATAACCTCAATATCTACAGAAGAAGGAAAATGTTATGTTTTACCTGATGAGCTGAAGCCGGTGATTCATCATACATATATTGTCAAAATGAATACTTTCTCAAAAATAAAAAATAGTATAAAGAAAAGACATCAAAGTAGAAAAATATGGATAAAATTGGATGAAGATCTTAAGAAAATATATAGAGATGAGGAAGGTAATATGCAATTTTTAGATCAATATTTAGAAGAAATGAGCACAAAACAACCAATAGACATAAACGACAATTTGCAACATATCTTGGAAAAATTAATAGAAACTACTACAAAGAAAGAAAATCAACATAACCTAAAACATATTTCAGAGAAATTTATTATTGAAAAATTCACAAGCAAGAACCCTAATGCAATGCAATGGATTGAGAATTTTGAAAAGGAGTGTGAGCGCTTTAATATATCAAAAGATGAAACAAAAATAGATATATTGAGATTATTTTTAGAAAAATCTTGTTTGGATTGGTATAGCTCGATGGCCATAAAACTAACAATAAAGGCTGAATGGAATGAATGGAAAAACAAATTTTTAGAAACTTTTAAAAACCAAGGATGGGACATAGTTACATATGCTCTCGCATTTAGATATAAAGAAGGACTACTAATTGATTACGCTATTAGAAAAGAAAGGCTTATGTTAGACATAAACAAATCGATAGACTCCAAAACAATGATAGATCTTATTGCAACAGGTTTACCTGGGTTTATCTTAAATAGGTTAAACAGAGATGAACTCAATGACACTACTGATTTGTTCAATGAGATAAGAAAATATGAAGGTATGATGTACAAGAAAAACTCAAGTACAGTAAAGAGTTGTACATTCCTTTATAAAAATAAAACTAATGAGAAGAAGCCATGTAACACTTGTGAATCTTTGGACAAAGGAATTAGATATCATCCGGAAGAGTCATGTTGGTTCAAGAAAAATAAAAATGAATCTGAAAAAGTTTTTAAACCCAGAAATGTAAATAACAACTCCATTATTGAAGTGGATATAAATACTAAGAAAAAAAACGAGTAAGTACACCATTAATCAAAATCAAGCGCTTATTAGAAAATAAACTAGAAGTGAGCGGCATTTATGATTCAGGCTCACAGATCTCTTTAATAAATTCAAGACTGATTAAAATAAAAGAAAAAAAGGACAATGAGAATATAGCATATATGAAAACGGTTAATGGTGTGAAAAAAACAGATGGCTTGATAACAATAAAAATAAAAATATTTGATTTAGAAGAAGAGGTGGATGTATACATAGTAGAAAATGAATATTTTGATGATTTTATAATCGGATTGGATATGATAAAGAAATTCAAACTAACCCAAAACGAGGACTTGTGGATAGAACAAAAGATAAGAACAAATAAAATAGATGAAATGTCTAAAGATAACAGAAATGAAGAAAAGAATATAAAAACATTAGCAATAAATTTTAATGAACACATAGAAGCAGACTGTTTGAGCCGAAACTCTGTATTAGAATCAGAAGATAACAAGGAGGAACTATTAAAAATAGTTAATTTAATACAAATAAAAGATATAGTTGAAGACCAAGAAAAAAATGAAACAATAAAAGAAAAGAAACAAAACCTACTACATAAAAATAAAATCTATTATAAAAAAATAAAGAAACTTGAAAAGATTATACTCTCAGAAGAATTTAGTAAAAAAATTATAAAAAAGGTGCATGAAGATTTATGCCATATTGGAATCAGACAATTACAGAAAAAAATAAGCCCACTATATACAGCTAAAAACCTAACAAAAAATATCATAAATATTTGTAAAACATGCGAAATATGCATAAAAAATAAATCAAGATGTCAAGGAAAA
Organism: Mythimna ferrago; assembly: GCA_910589285.2. Taxonomy (NCBI): domain Eukaryota; kingdom Metazoa; phylum Arthropoda; class Insecta; order Lepidoptera; family Noctuidae; genus Mythimna; species Mythimna ferrago. Next base: position 9,494,462 of record OU342675.1, on the reverse strand, counting down.
TTTGGGTTAATGTCACAACTGGGACCAGCAACAAAACCATTTGAGATAATGTCAATGGATACTATAGGTGGCTTTGGAGGATCTAGGTCAACAAAAAAATACTTACACCTTTTAGTAGACCACTACACAAGATATGCGTTTATTGTGACTTCAAAAACACAGAACGCAAGTGACTTTATAAAACTAACAAAGAAAGTACTCGAGACAGATGAGATTGGAATAATTCTGACAGACCAATATCCAGGCATCAGTTCAAAAGAATTTGCAGGAGAATAACATCAAACTAATATTTACAGCTGTGAATACGCCATTTTCGAACGGCTTGAACGAAAGATTAAACCAAACAATAGTAAATAAAATAAGATGTAAAATAAATGAGAAAAATAATAAGAGAACATGGACAACAGTAGCAAGAGAATGTGTACAGAAATATAATGAAACAGACCATTCTGTTACAGGTTTTGCACCAAAATATTTACTGGATGGTACAAATGTCAGTATATTACCAAATGAAATTAAAACAATAGAAAAGGAAGACAAGTGGATAGCTGATAGAAGATTAGCATTAGAGAATACAATAAAATCTCACAAGTACAACAAGAAAATATTTGATAGAAATAGGAAAATACAAGAGTTCGAGATAGGAGACAGTGTATATGTAAAAAATGGAAATAGACTGAACAGGAAAAAATTAGACGAATTAAAAATAGGCCCTTTCAAGATAATAGAGAAAATATCGAACTCCATTTATAAGATTGACACTGGCAACAGAAAAACAGAATCAACTTTATTCCACATAACAAAATTACAACCTGTTACGGCAGAAGATGAAGTAGAAGAAAACGAATAGGTATAAAGATAGCTTGCAGGTGCATTGTTTGTATTATATTATTTAGAATTTTCGTTCCTATGGGGGGGAGATGTAATGAAATGACCTCCTTGGAAATGACATTTCATTTTTTTTAATTTTTAAGCTGTGAATACGGGGTGACGTATCATTCAATGACAGATGATGTTTAGATTATTTAGTGCATTTTATTGTTATAAAAACTTGTAGAGAGATAATTAAAGGGATATAATTGAGGAGGCGATATTAGTGAACTTTAAATGTCGTTTCTTTGTTTTCAGGTGAGATAAAAGTGTAATTTTAGTTAAGCGATAGTTGTTGTACTGTAAAGGCATGTTGAATAAAACAAATCTTTGTTTTCAGAGAAACAATTTGTGGTTTATTTCGAAAATCCTCAATAATATACCTTATACATATACAGATAGACAGACAGACAGACGGACGGACAACCAAGTGATCCTATAAGAGTTCCGTTCTTTCCTTTTGAGGTACGAAATCATAAAAACACTACCACCTTAAACACATTAGCTCAAAGAAGGCGTGGAAACGTGTGCATATTATGACTATTACCTCTTTAAACTTTTTGAATCATCAAAAAGTGTTAAAACATTTTTGTAGATAATTATCTGATCTACAATTTTGGTCTAAGCTAATTTTATGATAAAACTTAACGTTTTGCTGAAAATTACGAAAAACTCGTTTTTGTGGCCTTTGATCCCGAATTTTTTTTTCCAGGTGTCGGATCGATGAGGACTTTTTAGATTTTATTTATTATGGTGTTTTGAACAATCCTACCAATTTTCAGCTGAGTGCGAATTAGTGTAGCCTCGAGTGTCTAAATTGACCGGACTATAAGCAAGTACTGATAACAATTAAATTAATAAGCTAGTACTGATATAAATGACTAGTTAATTGTATTTTTTGGGTTAGTACGCTTTTTGGGCTGACTGAGTACATACTTTAGACAAAATTATTTTCTGTTTATGCAAAACCTGATTATAGTTTGTTCAGAATCAGTAACTGAATGGATTTCAATAGTTTCTACACCATGTTATACTGTTTCCCAAAAATATTTAAAAAGGTCCTAAGTTGGACACAACTAACATTAAGTACGATGTCACGATAGGTCATGACGGGTATTAGGTACCAGCGTACCGCTGGGTGCAAGTGCAAAACAACCCCTCAGTCGCCTGGATTGCCTGGTGGTTATGTGTTTTTGCTAACATAACAGGATTATAACTTTGTGATTATTCATGATACGGTTATGAAATTTTGTACATAGATTCTTTACATAAAAATACTAGACACGTGTTTCAGGTTTCGCATATACTAAAACGAATCCTTTTTAGGCTAAAGCTGAACGCTTTTAGGATTTCTTTGCTGTCTGTTTGTCCGTCTATCAAGGCCCTTTTTCTCAGGAACGCTAGTATGTGTCAAGCTGAAATCAATATCAAATATTCGGGTGCCCGAAAATCTCTGTCAAGTGGTCGAGGCCTACCTGTCGGACATATAGTCTACCTCAGTCACCAGGGAGAGTGGAAACGCCGAGAGATGTCGTGCAGTGTTCCGCAGGGATCGGTACTAGGACCACCCTTATGGAACATCGGGTACGACTACGTGCTGCGCGGCGACTTCTCTGACGGGGTCCGCGTGGTCTGCTACGCGACGACACGTTGGTTCTAGCGCAGGGAGAGTCGTACTAGGCGGCGGCCGATCTAGCGATACGCGGGGTTGCAATAGTCGTTAACAGGATCCAGCAGTTGGGACTCGAGAAGGCGCTGCACAAGTCCGAGGCTATGTGTGTGTGGGAAACACATAGCCTCGGACTTGTGCAGCGCCGGCCCTCGGAGCGCACCATCATCTTGTTCTCAACTAAAGGTAGGAGGAGTTCACATCGACGTCGGGTCGACGATGAAGTACCTGGGACTCGTCCTTGACAGCTGGTAGAACTTCGTGGAGCATTTCCGACGTCTGACTCCCAAACTTCGGGGTCCAGACGCCTCCTACCGGAGGCTCTAAGCAGGTGAAATAGCGTCAGCGATTATCGCAACCCAGTGCTGGGCACGCCACAATTATGGCGGTAAGTCCCCTCTTTGAGGCGTGGCTGGAAAGACCTCACGGGGTCCTCTGGTTTTAGTGTTTTTTTTAGTGAAGTTGGTTTTTTTTTTGTAAAAAGTTTTTTTTACTCACCAAAAAAAAGTTCTTTAAACTTCCATTGAAAAGGGGGATCGTCTAACCAGACGGATGCTGTGTCTGGTCCAGGCAACTGCCCTGATTTCGTGCTGATGTATATTTTCTTATGGCATGGAGAATTCTGATACCGAGTTTGTTAGTGTGTATGTACACACTCACAAACTTTCACGTTTACAACATTGGTGTGATTAACTAAGGTAATGAACCTAACAAATAAATAATCTTTTTTATGAGCCCGTTGTATGTATACCACTAGTGCCTAGCACGGGTGGGGCTGAACCTTTCGGACGGCCAGTTCGGCTTTCGCAGGATGCGCTCCATGATGGACGCCACCATGCGCGTGCGAGCCCTCACGACGGGGGGCAAGGTATTTGTCCTACGGCAGGTGCGTCGTGGCGGTGTCCAATGTCAATGTCTTAATTGCCAACGCTTTTAATTCCAAATTAATTCCTTTACTCTGGCAAAGACCTCCTTTCCGTTCTTCCACTCTTTTTTTGTCCTTAGCCACTGTGGCCAATCCTTTACTAGGAAGGAGTCCAAATCGTCACGCCATCTCTTTCTGGGTCTACCACGGTGCCAGCTACTGCTGTTCGGAATCAGCAGTTCAGTAGAGCTTCCGAAAGAGTGGGACTTAAACTGACATGGACAAAACCAAAGTCATGGTAAACAGCCATGTAGCACCCACTCCTATCAAGATCAGAGACTCTACACGAACGTTATGGACGACTACGTATACCTGGGACAGACGGTTCAGTTGGGTAAGTCTACCTTCGAGAAAGAGATCACTCGACTAATCCGACTCGGCTGGGCAGTGTTCGGGAAGCTGCGCGGTATCTTCTCGTCCACCATACCAGTGTCTCAAGACGATAGTCTATGACCAGTGTGTATTGTCAGTGATGACATATGGCCCCGAAATGTGGTCGCTTACAATGGGCCTTATCAGAAGACTTAAAGCCACCCAAAGGGCAATGGAAAGGGCTATGCTCGAAGTTTCCTTGCGTGATCGAATCAGGAATGAGGATATCCGCAGAAGAACCAAGGCTACCGACATAGCACGAAGAATTGCCAAATTTATGTGGCAATGGGCAGGGCACATTGCTCGCAGAACGGATGGATGTTGGGGCCGAAAGGTTCTGGAATGGCGACGACTTACCGGAAGACTTAGCATTGGAAGGCCTCCTTCAATGTGGACCGATGACCTGGTAAGGGTTGCGGGAATCCGATGGATGGAAGACGCACAGGACCGTTCATTGTGGCGACACTTGGGGGAGGCCTATGTCCAACAGTGGACGTCTTTCGGCTGAAATAATGATGATGATGAGTTACCTACGTCTGCGATTTGTATTTTGGATCAAAGTGTACTATTCCATATGCGGTCTGTTCTTTTGATCCCGAGAATACTTCGTTCCATTGCTTATTGAGGACTTTTGAGGTTTCGTTGATAACCACATTTGCGCTCCGTAGGTGAGCGTGGAAAGGACGCACATCATGAGTTTCCTTTTAAAGGAAAATGGAAATGAAACTTTTATCAGGTGTTTCACCGACCAATAGCTTTTCCAGGCATTCTTTATATTGCCTTTCTTCTTTATATTGCCTCGCCTATTAGACTATTAAGGTACAACTTCACAGCTCACACGTGTGTCACATACGCCGATCTGGGCGCGTCGGTCTCCATACATTCATATGGAAACTAGACTTGAAGAGCTAAACTTGATACACGCCACGCGACGGCATTCTACGTACAAATCAGTACCCCTAGCCAAGTTGATAATCTGCAATCGTTAATGCTAGTAGAAAACTTCAAATGTACGGGAATGACGCCATCTCAACGCTCAGTCACTTGGTCAGAACAAAAGAATTGGGGGCGTGGCCAACTCGAGGCGTTCGACGCAAGAAAAAACGGCGCTGTAACTTTTTTTATTTTTTTTTTTTATGGTGGGAAAAAATCATGCATTGACGTCTCCCGCCCTTGGGCGGAGCGGGAGATAGTGTCAGACTCTTACTGACTAAAAGACCCACCCCGTTCCTTCTAGCCTTCATACCGGGGCTCGAGCGCCCTTACGGATAACCCTGGCCCCAGTAGGCTTCGACCCGGTCCCTGCTGTTGCTGACAACTCCTTGAGGCGCGCGGGAACAGTGCGCGCCGTCGACGACTTGGGCTTGGTCCGGACAGTTACTGACGGCCGGACAGCGAGCTACCCATTGCTCACTGTCCGCAAGCAAGCGCCTACGGTGGCCGGAAATCGGGATCAGAATCCCGGCGGCGGCGGCGGCGGCGGCGGCGATAACGCCGTTGCCTGATGCGTTCGGCCTCCTCCTTTGCGAGCATTACTGCTTCGCAGAAGTCGGCGACCGCCTGCCACTCCTCCTCGCTAGGCGCTGTAACTTGGCTAGGGGGGCAGGCGTGTTAAACGTGTGCGTCGGTCTAATGTAGTTCTAGCTTTGTTACCTAAACTATTTAGCCGAGGCATATTAACTTATGGACATATTCAACCTCCACGATCTCAATGTCTACTTTACGTTCGACAAATAAATATAAAAAAAAAAAAAACAAATACCATATTCCAAGAATAACGTTTTAGATTTTCCCTTGAGATAGAAAACGTGTACGTACATAGATCATAAGTAGTCATAAAACTTTGCTTGGGTCTTTAATATCTGGCTGTTGACATCAAAGTGTTTGTAGACCTTTGATAGTTTACGAAGAACCTTTAAATTTTTTATAAAATATGGTGATTGACATCTATATATATTATATAAATGAATACCTATTTGCCTTGGTCACGCCATCTCGCGTGAACGGCTGGACCGATTTTGATAATTCTATTTTTGTTGTGTTCGTTATTGTGAGGAAAAGGTTCTTATAGAGTAGGGTAGAGTAGGGTAGAGTAAGGTAGAGTAGGGTAGAGTAGGGTAGAGTAGGGTAGAGTAAGGTAGAGCAGGGTAGAGCAGGGTAGAGCAAGGTAGAGTAGGGTAGAGTAAGGTAGAGTAGGGTAGAGTAGGGTTGAGTAGGTTAGAGAAGGGTATAGTAGGGTAGAGAAGGATGTAGTAGGGTGGAGCAGGGAAGAGCGGGAGTGAAGCCGCGCGGGCAAAAGCTATTCACTATTATAAAAGTCGAATTGTGTATTATGATATTATGGTATAAACTGTAAACCGCTTATTTGCTACAGAACTATTTGACTAATAGGTGCAGCTTACAAAATGATATCAATCTTAAGTTGTATTAATAAAATTTTTAATTATAAATCAAAAGATTCTGGGGAAGACTAGACCTTTGGAGAGCATACGAGGTTGACTGATGACTTTTCATGGATCGCGGTACCGACGGTTGATTATATTTCTACGATAAGCAATTGCACTCAAGACCAAACCCTGTTTGATGGGAAACTATTGCAAGATAAATTTTTTTCGAAGTGGGAAATTATCCAATTATTCCTCCCGTTCTCAGGTGGAGCCGGATTGCGTGTTAGATTTTTACTGACTAAATCCACACCTGTGTCCTTCAGTTGCCTTTTGAGTTCTAGGACCACAAAATTTCTCGTGGACCTAGCAGGCATAGGCCCTGCTAGGCCCTAACGGTTTTACTGACATTTCTTCGAGGCGCGCGTAGAATACTTATGTGCCGTCCACGACTAGGGCTAGGTCCGGACGGTTACCGGACAGCTGGACAGTAGGCTATGCATCGCTCATTGTCCGTGAGCCCACGCCTATAATGGCAGGGAATCACCCTGCGAAACAATAGTTTTGAAAGGCTTAAGTCAACTGGTTACCGAGAAGTTATATGTAAAGACCTCCTGCCAGAACAATGTTGCTGACGCCATTGTTCTTACGTGTCGGCGCTCAGTGGGATCGCAAGCCGAATATCGTTGTGTCGCTTCAACCTGGCAATTCAATTCGGCTGTCTCGCTCTCGCTTCTTTTTGGCGAGTAAGCGACGCAAAACTAGTGCCATCTGGAGCGTGATCGAGCGCATACGCACCGCCAACGAACCACCGCGATCGCTTTTTATTCTAATTATCGCCGCGAAACCTCTCCTCTAGCATTGAGCTGAGTCGAGAGCCCTCATCCGCATACAGACATCCATCAAGCCACCGACATCCTAGCATCCAGCCTCAAGAAAGTCCGGACCAACCAGATCACGCGGTTCAACGGTTGAAGGTGAGTGATCTTGTTGAGTTGCTGATTCGTTTGGGCAGGGGTGTCATTCCATTCCTTCCGAGGGCTATTATATATTATCGACCAAATAGGGAAAACCGCCACACCAAATGTAATTAACAAAATAGATCAAATTATTATTAGTATCCATGAAAACTAATCTAAAATTACTAAGAATATTGCTGATTTATATAGGCATAGAATAATTACTTTTTAATTAGTTGATGATGTAAATTGATTCCTTAATGTAATAAGTTAATGGTATTGAACTTGACCCACAACTTGACCCTTCTTAAAGTCAAAATGTAGTTTTATTTTTTTGTAAAGAATCGCTGTCAACGGTAGGGCGTGTGATATATATACACGCAAAAAAATTGTGATAAAGCAAATGGACTAGATGTAATACGAGTTTAAAACGTGGAAGTTATTAATTGCGGGAAGTTATTATTGTTGCGGGAAGAAACCATAACTGATAAATAGTGTGCATATTTAAAAACAGGTGATGTGCTTTAGTGCAATAACTATTAGAGGAATAAAGCTAATGTCACATAGTATGAAAACTTAGCAGGACCACACACACAGGACCGGTCGTTATGGCGACACTAGAGGGTGGCCTATGTCCAGCCGTGGACGTCTTTCGGCTGACATGATGATGAACAAGGTTCATTGGGTTCAGTAGCAGGTTATGGTCTAGTACAAAAGGAACACAAGGACGAGAATTAAAAATGACAGTCGACTTTATACCCGTTTTTTTGTGTATTTTGGGTTATGTATAAAAGACTAACAACGTTGCAGGATTGTATTACTAACATCATAAACAACAATTTTCGTTCTATGACGTTTTACAAAATCTTGAAGATTTGTTTTTGGTACATGCATTATACACTAGCTTCTCCCAGCGGCTTCGCCCGCACATAAAATATACCTAGCCTATGTCACGCAGGAATGAAGCAGGTTTCTATCGGTGAAAAAATTTTAGCAATCAGACCAGAACTTCCAATGTAGGGAATGCAAAACCCGCCAAAATTACAAACAGGTTTTTTTTTCGTGTTCCTAAAAAACCGTTTAACCGGGTAACCGGTTAAAAATAAGTTTTTATTTATTGTGTAAATGATATTTTTATTCAGATTGTGAAATTCAGGCCATCTACATCTTGCATTCCTTTAATTAAATAGGAACTTATCTATTTAAAAAGAAATCAAATATTATATGACAATGCATAAATATATTTAGGGAAAAGGTATATCTGCATTTTGTGTTTAAACTCAATAGGTACAATATAAATCAACAAGATCAACAAAGAGTAATTTAGTCTTTATAAATATCACGCATGAATATAAATTACTAAAAAATATAAAACTCTACATAATAACCACACTTTAAATCTGTAATCAAATTAACCATATTATAGGCTCTTTCATTATAAACTGTAACTAGAGAATGCAAAGCCCACCAAAATTAATACCCGCTTTTTTGCCCGGTTTTCGGTGAAACCGGTTTTAAAATAATAAAGAAGATTTTTTAAAGAATCATGCCCATCCGCCGTATCATATTGCGCCACAAGTATATTCTTCTTCCTGCCCTTGTCCCATTTTATTTGGGGTCGGCGCAACACGTTTTCTTCTTCCATTCTGTCCTGTCACTCGTCACGCTATCACTAACTCCCTTTTCTTTCATATCACTTCTCACACAATCCATCCATCTTTTCTTTGGCCTCCCTCTCCCTCTCCATCCATCCACATGTAAATTCATAACTCTTTTAGCAACATGCTTTTCATCTCTCCTCTTTACATGACCATACCAAGACAAACGATTTCCTTTCAACCTTTCAGTCACTGGCGCCACTTTCAAACTTCCCCTAATATACTCATTTCTCACTTTATCCATTCTCGTTACACCACACATCCATCTTAACATTCTCATCTCCGCTACATGCAATCTTTTTTCATCCGTCTTTTTCACAGCCCAACATTCTGATCCATACAGTATGACAGGCCTTATCACGGACTTGTAGATTTTACCCTTCAACTTGAGGGGCATCCGTGGGTCACAAGTTGTTCCCGTGACCTGTCGCCATTTCATCCATCCTGCGTTGATCCGATGTGTTACGTCCCGGTCTACCTCACCATCCCCTTGGACGAGCGACCCGAGGTACCGAAAGTCGGAACAGATCGGTATGGGCGTTCCGGCGAGAGCTAAGGGCACTGGATTGGAGAGACCGCCGAAATCGCAGAACAAGTACTCCGTTTTGGTTCTACTTAATTTCAGGCCAACACTTTCCAATCTGTGCCACCACACCTCCAATCTGTTCTGGACCTCTAGGCCACTCTCGGCAACCAGCACAATGTCATCGGCAAACAACATACACCAGGGAGCCTCTTCCTGAATGTCCGACGTCAGAGCGTCCATTATCATCAGGAAGAGGTAAGGGCTGAGGGCCGACCCTTGGTGTAAGCCGACAGCCACATTGAAGCTTCCAGTAGTGCCCACTGAAGAACGGACTTGGGTACTGCATCGACTGTACATCGCTCGGATCAACTGCACATACTTCCCAGGCACACCTTTCTCCTTAAGGGCCCACCACAGAACCTCACGAGGTACCCGGTCATATGCCTTTTCGAGGTCAATGAATGCCATGTGCAAGTTTTTATGCGCACCTCTGTATTTCTCGCACAGCTGGCGTATAGCAAAAATGGCATCCGTTGTACCCCGACCAGGCATAAAACCGAATTGGTTCTGTGAAATTTCACTCTCTTCTCTCAGTCGCCTTTCAATAACTTTCTCCCAGGCTTTCATAGTATGTGACATTAGCTTTATTCCTCTATAATTGTTGCACTCAAGCACATCACCTTTGTTCTTAAAAATGGGCACCAAAGAACTGCTGCACCACTCATCAGGTATGGCCACAAGTATATTAATACCAAAAATAATGTCTTATTTATGTGTACAATGTACTGAATTTTAAACACTTTTTTTAACCTGGTTAAAAATTATCATAAAAATGATATTAAATGATTTACAATTCCTGCTTCCGAAAAAAATCTTTACATTCCGATTACAATTGTCAGTTATTTTCGTAATCAGACCAAAGAGTATGTAAATCGAACGCTTTTATTCTGGCGATGATAATAATAACATGGTTCGCTTAATTGATTTTATCTGTAGGTGAGTGAGATTATATAATAGAAAATAATAAAACTACTAAAAAAGAATTCTGTTAAATTATTTTATTTTATCTCACCATTTCATAAAGTAAACATTGCGTATATCAGAAACTCAAAACTTGACACTGTCAATTCGGTTATGACATTTTGGTATTTTGTTATATTGAAGTTTATATTGTTTGATGTTTTTGTACTACATTTGAGTAGTTCTGGTAGTTTTATTGAATAATAATTAATTAAATACGTCTATAATAACTGTTGACAATTTGAGATAATGACTCATGTGTTGCATGTGGCAAGGTTTCTAAAGTGGGAAAGCGCGACGCATGTTCGGGACGCGCAGGTCGCGCATGCAGTTCCATTTGCTTTTATACTATGTATCTAAGCTATGTATCTGCAGGCGAAACGAAGTATCTACAACATACGGGGCGCGAGCGCGCGGGCAGATGGAAGGGCGCAATGATTGCATGCATGGCGGTATTCTCCATATGTGATCATACTCAAAGGAAACATGGATACATTGCGTGAAGAAATCGGAATCCGTGATAACGTGACGGTTGACATGATAGAATTGAAGAAAAAAATGTTGTGGGCCTATTCTAAGTAACATGGGCCGAGGCCAGAAAGATGATGATAAATTGATAATAATATACTCTAAAAATAAATGACTTTCTTCATCTGACTAACAATTACAAATTCTTTATTTGTGTTATTTACTTATTATGTACCAATGTTCACGCGAGGAAGTGAACATGCCAAAGCAGCGGGGCTGTGACCGTAGTGAAGCCGATTAGACGTCAATATTAGTTATTTTTCGCTAAAATTATTCAACTAGGTACATCAGTTGTTTCACACAAATGTATTAATATCTAATGTAAATAGATTTATATAAATACTACGTAATTATGTAATAAAGTCTAATTCTACGCTACGAATAACGCTATTTCATTACAACGAGACCGACTCCTCTCACTGATACTACACCTATAAATGGTTGCTCATAGCTTTGGCCTTACCCAGCCTTAGTTTACGGTGAAGGTGTGCCTTGCTTGAGCGGAACACAGCCTTGCCCTCGTGGAAGTAATCGACGGCAGCGACCTTTCGCGCCGGGCTCTGATTCAGGTTATGGTCCGAAGCAGGGAGGAATGGCAAGCGGTCGTCTCCTTTTGCGAAGCAGTAATGCTAGCGAAGGAGGAGGCCGCACGCGTGAGGGAAGGAACGTCCTCACGCCCCAGCCGCCGAGATTCCGACCCCGACTACCGGCCACGATAGACGCGGGCTTGAGGACGTTTAGCAATGGGTAGTTCGCCGTTCGACCGTCCGGTAACTAACCGGACCGAACCTGTCGTCAACAGCGCGTAGTGATCTACGCTCTCCTCAAAAGGCCGATGCCCGCTAGCTGGAACCGAGAGCAATTTCTGAAGAAGAAGTCCTAGAACGCAAAAGGTAATTGGCATCCTTTAGCCGTTGCATTAGGGTTCATGGTAACAGGTTTCCCGCACTATTTACATGTATTGTAGCTATATGGTTAGGACTAGGGTGATAGGTGCAGCTATCGTTGTTGATAAGCTACAATCAACCCTTTTACTGTACATTTAGGTAGCTGAATGTACAACCCACAACCTATGTATGTGATGTACTGCGTTTATTGATGAGAGAAAACGAACTAAAACTCGTGGTAAGTTTGTATAGGTCATGATAACTTTATTAATAAATAAGTTAATAAAATACTAAACCATTACGACTTTTAGCAGTCTTAAGGTCGTGTCTTTCAGTGTAGGCCTAGGTATAGCGTAATAGTACATTATGATACAAGTGTGTAATGTTGGTGATTACCGCTGAGGCGGTATTTAGATCCGAGCCGAATGCGAGGATCTTAAGAGAGCCGAGGACGGTAATCGCCAATATTCACGTGTATCATACGTTTTTCGACACACTTGAGAAGAAAATTTTTACAAATTAATTAATTATTACTTTATCAACAAAACTGTTTTTTTTTTGTAGTATGGCGGCAAAAAATTGTTCTTTCTTCTTATGCGCGCGCATCCAAAATGGCGGCCATAGACTAGCTACTCTAGGTAGGCTGTTTGAATAAAAATAAAAATGAATTTGCTTGTGTTTTTAAACAGAAAAATATTTTTATTTTATGAAAGGTTTTATTTATTAAACATGTAAAAGTTAAAATAGATTATTTAAACACAAATTAGCATAAAATAAGCAAGCAAGACACTAACTTGTACTATTGAACGCAATACCTAATGTTATTTTTTTCGAATTCAATGTTTGATTTGAGAACAGAGGTTTAACAAAAAAGGTTATCACTACATTATCACACTTGTGCTTGTGCAATGGTAATCAAAAAGTCACAGTTTGGTTACAAGCTACATTTTATATCTAAGTGTAGTGCAATTATAGTCACTTTCTGAGCAAGTGTGTCGAAAAGATAATTACCCATGAGCGATAAAAGCCTGAGCGTAAGCAACATCACAATATAGGAGCGAAGGAATCCGGATTCTACCATAACGCGCACGTGTAATATATCAATAACAATCCTCGCCTACGCGACAACTCGGCCTAAAACGCATATCAATAATCACGACGGTTAAAAATTGCTATAAAATATCATCAGGCGTTTACTTACTTTTTTGAATATTTCAAAAACCTGGTCAAATATTAACAAAATATTTGACCAGGTTAGGGATAGGTTAGGAATAGTGTTAGGTAGTGAAAAGTTAAACTACTCTTGAGAGTAATTTGGCTTGACGCAAGTTGGTACGGCGCCACATACAAATTTTGGCATTGTCTTTAAGTGAAAATATTAAATTGCTTTTGAATTTCTAAATAGTTATTTTTAATTATTATTTAGAAACTGATCTATTCAAAAGAAATTGTATACCTAATATAGCCATGAACTCTGTTAAAAATAAAATCTTAACTTCATAAAAATTAATGTCTTAGAATGATGTCGTACATAGAGAATCTAAGCCAGAAATCAATACACACTTCTACTTAAAATATTCACCCTTAACCTTAACATAGGCTTTTAAGCGTTCAGGCCACGTGTGTATCGGTTTACGCATTGTGACCATTGAGAAGTTGTCCACCACTGAACGTAATTTTTTTAAGGGTTTTTAATTATTGTTACGTTTGGAGCAACCCATGTCCTCTAATATAGACTACAATTTGTAGTTCAGGGATTGAGGTCTAGGCTAGCCGAAGATCAATCATTAGAATTAATGAAGTCCGAAACATTCGCTGCAAGGCAAACCTGGGTAGTTCGTGCCTTGTGACCGGATGCTGAGTCTTGCTGAAAAAATCCTAGCATGTTATCAAAAAGAGGCTTTGCTTTGCCATCTAGGAATAGTATCTTGATACTCTTTAGCTGAAGTTTTCACCCATTTTCACAAAAATGACCGTGTTACCCTTACGAAACCATTACTATTATTGATGCCGCATGATGATCATTCAGGACTCTGATAACCCGTTGAGAGTGTTCTTTGGAGTTACAAGCTTACACTCGATCATTTTGCTTATTGTAATGTTCCTTGAGTGTGAATATTTTCTCATCGGTAGCAAGAATATCCCTGAGTTTCCCATCAGTGTAACGAAGAAGCAAAGATTTTGATGTTTTCACTCTCTTCTATATAAGCGACTTGTTTAAGTTGATGATTTTATGTTGAGTAAGAACCTCATGATATACGATTGCGATTTAGCAGGTGATATTTCATTTACGAATAAGATTTTTTGTGTCCTTTAGAGATTTTAATTCTGGCCCTTACAGCATTCACTGCCTACTCTCACAACACACGGCAAGTGTACAGTAATTAGTGTAGCTATCACTATGGTACGTTAAACAAACCTACGACTGATACCGAGCCTCAGAAACGTTTTAAAACTATATTTGCTAAAAAAATAGTGTCATTTGAAAGTAATAAAAAAACCTCGATAAAACCGGATACTTAAAAATAAAACCCAGGTTTTTAACCAACTAAAATATGATGGGTAATACAATATATATAATATTCCACAACTATCACACAACGCCGTCTAGTCCCAAGCTAAGCAGAGCTTGTGTTATGAGTACTAACAACTGATAAACATACTTATATATTTCTAAATACATAGATAAATTACACCCAGACACAGAACAAATGATCATGCTCATCACACAAACATTTTAGGAGGAGTTCACATCGGTGTCGGGTCGACGATGAAGTACCTGGGACTCGTCCTCGACAGCCGGTGGAATTTCGTGGAGCATTTCCGACGTCTGGCTCCCAAACTCAACCGGGCTGGGGCCGCGCTCAAGCGGCTCCTGCCCAACCTTGGGGGTCCAGATGCCTCCTGCCGGAGGCTCTACGCGGGGATCGTTCGGTCCATGGCCCTCTACGGGGCGCCGGTGTGGGCGCCGTCGCTGAAAAAGCAACCGGCGGCCATGCTGAACGCCTGCCAGAGGGTCATGGCAATAAGGATGGTGCGGGGATACTGCACGGTATCCCGCGAAGCGGCGAGCCTTCTGGCTGGCCTACCACCGTGGGATCTGGAGGCAACAGTCCTTTCACACATGCACGATATGCGCGTGGAGATGCAACGCCGGGGTGAAAGTCCGCTGCCGCGACAGGTCACGGCATGGCAGACAGAGCTCCGGCGGGATCTCATGGTGAAATGGCGTCAGCGACTATCGCAACCCAGTGCTGGGCACGCCATAATCATGGCGGTAAGTCCCCTCTTTGAGGCGTGGCTGGAAAGATCTCACGGCGTCCTTACCTTCCGCATGACGCAGGTCCTCACCGGACATGGTTCGTTCGGGAGGTTCCTGTTCCAAATTAAAGCGGAAGTGACGCCCGGGTGTCGCCATTGTGCGGAATGCCCGGAGGACACGGTGGAGCACACAATCGAGGTGTGCCCCGCTTGGGCGGAGCATCGCCGTGCCCTCGTGGGGGCGATCGGCGGCGGAGACCTCTCGCACCGGGCCTTGGTTGAGGCCATGGTCCGGAGCGAGGAGGAGTGGCAGGCGGTCACCGACTTCTGCGAAGCAGTAATGCTCACAAAGGAGGAGGCCGAACGCATCAGGCAATGGCGTTATCGCCGCCGCCGCCGGCGCTGGTATACTGATCCCGATTTCCGGCCACCGTAGGCGCGGGCTTGCGGACAGTAAGCAGTGGGTAGCTCGCTGTCCGGCCGTCTGGTAACTGTCCGGACCAAGCCCAAGTCGTCGACGGCGCGCGCTGTTCCCGCGCGCCTCAAGGAGTTGTCAGCAACAGTAGGGGCCCAGCCGGGTCGAAGCCTACTGGGGCCAGGGTTATCCGAAAGGGCGCTCGAGCCCCGGTATGAAGGTTTGAAGGAACGGGATGGGTTTTTTAGTCAGTAAGAGTCTGACACTATCTCCCGCTCCGCCCAAGAGCGGGGGTTGTCATAGGGTGATTTTTCCCATCGGAAAAAAAAATCACACAAACATTTGTCCTAGGTGGGAATCGAACCCACGACCACCGGCATAGCAGTCAGGGTCACTAACCACTAGACCAACAGGCCAGTCAAATAGGTAATTTTTTAAAAGTCATAGAACAAAAATTGTTATTTATGATGTTAGTACCATAGTCTTGAGAGGTTGCTAGTGTTTTACAAATAACCATGTACATGAAATTATTTGTAGACCACCACAAAACCAAATAAATCAACAAATAGTACCTGCAGTATATCTTTTACTTCGCGTTTGTTAAGACCGTTTCCTCCCTTCTCCTCCAAATTCCTCCATTCATTAATTTAACGTCGGTTAGCGTTACATATTCCTGCCTCGATTTCCTTGTAACAAAATACATTCCAATGATTTTGTAATGAATTTTACGATACTAATTAAAACGTTGCTTCAATTAATTTTTGTTTAACTGAAGAATATTTTGCTTTAAAGTGAAATAATTTATAATTATTAATCGTTTCAGAATATATTCCTGTAACAGGAAGAGTTAAATAATGGAGTTTCCTGCCGGAGTCTCGACATTTGTTTAAAAAGGCAGGTGTTTTTTTTTTACATACAATATTATTGTTTTAAAGTTAATTTTCTTTATATTATTGTTGCTGAACAAAAACAAATAACAACTTTGCAGGCCTGTAATACAACGTCATAAACAAAAACATTTGTTCTATGACTTTTTACAAAACGTAATACATTAACCAAAAACAAACCGTCAAGATTTCGTTGTTCTCTCTAACACATTTAAACTCTGTATTTTGCTAAATCTACCTACATCTGTATGACGCAATGCAAGCGCATGAAGCACTCCCGCTGCTTGATCCCCGCTCCCCTCTGCTATTGTCTCTTACTATCGCTTGCTTCGCATAAACTTCGTAATATTTAGAGCGATCAATTTAAATATTTTTATTTTAAATATTTTTGTATGAAAATCTGATGAACTAAAATATGATAAATGTTTAAAAGTCATACAACAAAAGTGGTTGTTTAGGGTGAGACATAGTCCTGAGTGGTTGCCAGTGTTTTACGATTAACCCTGTATATGTGTGTAGCAAAAATATATGTACAGTCAAAATAATAAATATAAAAAATAAATTTTAAGTTTGTAGATGTTATAGTTTATCTACATAAGTAGTAAGTTGTAGTATCAGTTGTTTAGTACTCATAACACAAGCTCTGCTTAGCTTGAGACTCTAGTCTCGTTCGTTACGTTAGCTCGGCGTTGTGTGATAGTTGTGGAATGTTATTACTATTTCACTTTTAAATCTAAAGAAGATTAGTTTTAGATTAAAACTGACCCTTTTCGGGTTTCGCATATACTAAAACTTTTAGTACATCCGAAACCTGAAACATGCCTAGTATTTTTATGTAAAGAATTAATGAATCTATGTAAAAAAAATCATAAAGTTGTATCATGAAAAATCACAAAGTTATAAGCTTGTTATGTTATCAGGTTATCCGCACAAATACATGGTCAGCGGGCCAACGAAACGACTGAGAGGTTGTTTTGCCACCGCATCAGGCTGTGCGCTCGATTTGATGTACGTAGTGTCGGTGGTGTCCAACTTGTGACTTCTTTAAATATTTTTTTGGGAAAAAATCTAACATGGTGTGAAAATGATTGGAATCGATTCAGTTACATTTTGGACAAACTATGTATAAGTGATATAACAAACTAAAAATTCTAATCAAAGTTTTGTTCCTACTAACCCCGTCTGGCGGTATATGTTTTTTTTTCCTACTTTCTTACGCCACGTTTTTTTAGCTGGGAAATCATCTAATGACTTCTTCCGTTCTTAGGCGGAGCGAGAGGGCGTGTCAGATTTTTACTGACCAAAACCCGGAGTGGGTTTTGGTCAGTGTTCCTTCTTTGCCTTCGTTCTAGGGCCTCGGTTTGGGAACAGAGAGGAAAGTTCCACATACCTCCGTTGAGAAGGGAGGATTCTCCGACCAGACGGGTGTTATGTCTGGTAGGCAATTGCTCGACAGATGATTTCGGGCTGTCGTATGTATATATTCAAATCGCGCGGCGAACTTTGAGGGACAGTTCAGACACGGCGATAACCGTGCGATTGTCAAATCGTGCGGGTTGAACCGCAAAAAATTTCGACTGTTCAAACATCGGCGATTAGTTAGCGATTTGCGATCAGTTCAAGATGGAAGTCGAAGAAGAACTAGCGTGTCTGTGGTTGCTCCAGAAAATAAAGAAAATGAGGAAAAGGCAGTATTGGGTGCATCCAATATTAAGGGATCGACTGACACATGGCCAATTCGTAATGCTATATCCCAATTTAAGACTGTTTGAGATATTTTTTTTTAACTATTTGAGAATGTCAATAAAACCGTTTGATGAACTTATTGAACTGATCAGGGAAGATATTTCGAGCTCTGAAACATATACTCGTATGAGGGCAAGCGTGTCACCAGAAGAAAAACCGCGCGGTCTCCGCGTCGCTACTGAACGCCAAGGAATAGGTCCATATTAACAGAAACGCGCGGTCGCCGCACGATTTTATTTTCTGGCGGTTGAGTGGCGGTGACCACGTGGTTGGCCTAACCACGTGATTACGTCTGAATGATTTCTTAAATACCCAAGTAAATAAGACCCGCACGGTTCCCGCGCGGTTCTTAAACCGCGTGGTTCCTGCCGTGTCTGAACTAGCGCTGATTGCGCGATGCAGGATTAATTCGTATGTGACGCTATAGATGTCGCCACACCGAGGTTCATTTTCGCACTACCCAAGTTTTTACGCCACGTGACTACGTCTTTTCACGTGTTCATAAATAACATACAAGGTTAGATTAAGACGTATATATTCATAATTATGACTACATGTTAAAGAAACGTTTCCATAAAGTTCAAGTTGTTTTGTTTGTTTCAAGTAAACGGGAGTTTAGGGAGGAAGTTTGACGATGGTAAGTTACCCAAAAGATGTTTGATTAATTAGAGTGAACTTCCTTAGAGTTTGATCTTATAATACGGCCTTACATAAGTATAGTCACGAGTTGAAAGATGTACTACATGATAAGTAAGACTGTCTTGCTTCTAGAGTGAAAGTACTATTACTTTCACTCTAGAAGCAAGACAAATTATAGATCCACAAATGTATTAGCAAAATTAAATCAAGCACTAGTTTATATCAATAAAAAAAAAAAAATTAAACGCCGTTTGAAATTATGGAATAATTTAAATCTGAAGTACTCTTTTTCATCCTAAAGGTTGATTAGTCGGGAGTTGTACTAAGTTAAAAGTAGTCACTAGTCTGCTTGTATAGATATTGCTACTGTACCATAAGTTTGAAATAAAAGACTTCACAAACAAAAATAACCTTAAAAATCCTACATTATGCTATCAAAGTTCTCTACTCGATTTGAGGAGTTCCGATAACCACCAAGTAGGTACAAATATTATTATTGATATTTAGTTTATATTGTTACAAACATGAGTAGGGAAAATCAGCTCAAAGCGGCCATAGAAGATAAAGCGGCCATGCTTCTTATTTAGGTTCATCAATGACAGAGCTATGTTGCCACTTTGGCGCTTGGTAAGCATCCAGCCCCGCCCCACGTACTAATGCGATAGCGGTCGGTGAAGGCTGGTGGATGTAGTGACATAAATATTGTTTTTGCACGTTTTGTTAAAACAAGACAAGGTAAGTTTGTTCTGTTTTGATTAATTACCTAAATATTTAAATACTTCTATTGTATCGTTGTGGATACTTATTTATTTAGCTTTGTCTGTGTAGTAGTAATTCAGGAATTTGATAAAAAAAAAACATCATGGAGAAAATAATGTTTTAAAAAACTGGTTGTCAAATGGCAAAGAGGACCCAGCAAAGCGGCCTACCCTTACCGCTTTACCCTTACTTGAAATATGTATTAATAAAGTAGATATGATTTTATTGTTGACTAACATTTGTCTGTGAGTTTGTCCGCATGACCTAGGTACTTATAGGAATC
The DNA here is from genome assembly GCA_910589285.2 of Mythimna ferrago. NCBI lineage: Eukaryota > Metazoa > Arthropoda > Insecta > Lepidoptera > Noctuidae > Mythimna > Mythimna ferrago. Next base: position 9,474,674 of record OU342675.1, on the reverse strand, counting down.
GTGCATTCTATTCATTTTGCGTGAATGATTTTTTTTGATCTATTGACAAAGTATCACGTGAATTCATTGCTGTGTGTAAAAGACAAATAAAAGTACCAACGAACGTACAAAACTCATTTTTAAGAATACGTTAGTTATTCTTTTTTTTTTATTTGGCCAACAAATTTAGAGAACTAAGTAATGGGAAGAGACTACGATGGAGTGAGCTATAAAAGATGTTCAGGAAAATCGCGATTCAGCCAAATTTATAACCATCAAATATCCTTTTGAAGTTTGATGACTGCATATTTAGTTTAAATAGATGCACATAAGACTGGTTATGTTCAAAGTCAACATGAATACAAAAATATAAACATCTATCTATAATTTGAGGGTATTTTTAAGTTATGATGATTTGAAAACTGAGAACTAGTTGACGCCAATCGTTTTTTTAATAAATACATTTTTAAACTACACTTTTAATATTTTTATTTCATCAAATACGATATAATATGCCATTAAAATCTATACATTTCATATGAATATTTATGCTGTTGGCCGTTTTAGGCAGGCTCTCGGGCAAAGCGGTTTTTAGACGAGTTGTCGTATTAAACAAATCATAAGGAGAACTTAAGATTTGAGAGAATTGGATTTACACATAATAGAAGTTTAATAAATCGTCTACCTAGTAGTAGGTATATTGTTTTCTTAAAAAAAACTATATTTTAATGAGATTTTTTTGAACTCAAAATTAAGGTGGCTGCTTTGAGCTGACCTCCCCTATGTTTACTAGCAGAGAACTTTTTTACCACAAACAATATCGTCCAATCTATAATAATCCAATCGCTATGAATTCAAAATCTTTTTTACTGTCGCTTAGGTCGTTAGATGATATCACTTCACACACTTAGGTAGTTTGCACTTGTTTCACAGTCGAAATTAAACTGATTCACTTGCGGTCGGAGGCTTGTATGCAGACCCAGGAGTATTCTAGATAGACAAGGCCACTCTAGAATATTTTAGTTGCATCGCGGGGTAATAAATGATTATTATTAGAAACTTGTAATAATAACCATCTGTCGCGACTTCATGTGAATTTTAACTCTATTGTTTAAAACGGAAGGAGCAAATTGTTTTAAAAATAAACTTTTTGGCGGACTTTTCTAGATTTCGTCAGGCTGCTTAGATTTTTTTTTTCTATTATATTACCCCACACAAAAACTACTCTTGTATCGTGGGTACGTTCACGATCATGTAAAATCGCATTCACAAAACACCCAATATTTTTTCTGTGCGGGAATCAAACTCGTGAAACACAGCACAGCAGCCAATCGCTCAACTCCTAAGCCAACCGTGCCGTAATTATAAAAGTCTTCTTCATACAAAATTTTAAGCTTCTTGATCTAACTCTCCATAATTTTTCTCCTGATACCGCTGATTAACAATATGCGAATAATTTAGCCTAACAAACTCGTGTTATACAACATTAAAAAGACGTATCGTGTACCGGAGCGCCTGCACACGTCGGCGTGTCAGGATGAGTGAAGGCTGGCTGAGCACGAACAAGCAATTGGAATATAACAGTATAGGAATCACGGGCGTGATAGCATGTGTTAGAACGTATCTAAAAACTTCGAGGATACGTTTGAAAATACAACTGGTCCATAAAATCCGGTAAATAATTTAAATGTTTATGGCCGGTTACTGATTTGAAAATTTGGAGATAAGAACGTGTCAAACACAGTTTTTTTTCTTTTTTGATAAGGTCGTGCTTGACCATTATATCTCCTGATATTAAGTGATGCTGTGGTCGACAATGAAACACGCTTGTCTAAAAATAATCTATTCACGCTTGACTTAAAGACCCCTAAGTTGTAGCTATTAGGAAATATAGCTGTACGCGCAATGAATGTGTTAGTTCCTAAAATGATTAGCCTTAAAACGCCAAGGGGTAGAATAGAGTATATTCGAATTGTTAAAAAAAAACAAAACAAAAACAAATTCTACAAATTCAAATTCAGATGATTTATTTTGCCACTCTCATTTTACAACTCCATAAATTTGGAATCCGGAACCCTAGATAAAAAAGACCTAGGCCCCGAAGCTCATCGAGATAGAGCTGGAAGAGGTGTTTACAGGTATGAAATGGCACAATTATATCAATTATAAAATCTTACAAAAACATGTCATGCCACAAAGGCAAACTTGAAAATTATGCGCAAAACGCGTGATAGTTCTTGTTTGCGCATTCGTAACGCCAGGAATTATTAATTATTAATTGAAAATTTTCCAAGTCGCTTCATAAACGACGGAGTTCTGAAATAACAAACATACAATAATCACCGATTTGATAACCTCCTCCTTTTTTGATGTCGGTCAATTTAACTAGTTCATGAAAACCAATTAATTATTAATAAATTAATTCAGGGTTTGAGAACATCGTTTACTTTATGAGTAAACATTACAAGAGAAGCTATAAGGCTGTAAACTATAAAAATGCGCTTCACTTCAAAATAAGTTGAAAAAAGCTCACGCTTGACAAATATCTCACCAGATGGTAAGCGATAATATGTTCGATGGTAGAGCACGCTTGCTTAGAAGTAACATATACACTCTTGGCTTAAATTATTATTATTATTATTTAGTAGATAAGGGGCTATGCATCACCCGTAGTGTAGGGGATGTAGTCACTGCGACCTAAAAGATCTATTGTGACTCGCCACTTTGTTAGAGTAACTCTTTTAGCCCGGAGGCTTCCAAGAAATTTAGAATACTCCTAGCTTTTAGAGTTTTAATCTCTTCCGGGCGAATAATGTGTCGGTCCAGATGGACACTGCGTTTGCGGATAAGGGCATTCACACAAAAGGTGTTTAGGCGTAAATACCCTTAGGTTGTAGAAATTCCATTCCTTAGCTGTACGCACAATGAATGTGTTCACAAAAAATTTTGTGCGTATGGTTGGGATGCCTACCATGTACCGATAGCGCATCACCGTATGGCTGGTGATTCGATGATGAAACGGGTTTGACGAAGTTATGCAATTCCGACGCACACTCTACAAAAGGCAGGTGCTAGAAAATCGATAAGCTAGCAACACAGCTCCAGTGCTCAAGACTTTGAAGCTTCGACTCGACGAGTGCATCATTACCAATGATCTCTTAGTTCTTTTACCAAGTATGCCCCGTTTTTCAAAAGTTTTAATCGATCTAAAAATATAAATAGACTTTAATCCTCACAATAGACTATTCAGCAAACGGTTGAAACAGTATAATCTCCTCAAAATCCCAAAATTACGGCTTCATTGAATTATAAACAGAAATCGGATTAACAATATTTCGTCCAATCGGCACAGCTGGTGTGATTTCAGTTAGGCAACATGGATCTTAACGAGCCGCATTGTTTTTCTGTGCGCCCAATGATTACAAATCAGGCAACGGCCCTTTGGTAAACTACTGGCTGTCAAATTCAATTTAACTTCGGTCAACATTGTTTTATTGAGAGATTGAATATGAAACAAAACAAATCCTAATTGACACACACACACCATGGTTATGAAAATTATGCACCTGAACTTTCTGAAGAACATTACTAAGATACTGAATATGAAACAAAACAAATCCTAATTTAATCTGCTATTAATATACCAAATAAAATAAAAATTTAATTATATAGTCACCATCAAAAATCAAAAACAATTATAAGTCAGTTAAAGAAAAAACATAGAGTAAAACATACCAGAAAACGAAGAAAAACTTTATTTATCGCGACGTTTATCCGTTGGTGGGTACATCGAAGGATTGGAAAAATTTGCCTGCTCCGTCCGATTATAATTTAGATGTCTTCAAGGCTAGATTGAATAGGCTCTTAATAATGTGATTCACAATCAACGATGATTGCATCACTGCTTTTCATCAGGTGGGATCGCAAGTACTAGTTCATTATCATTAAAAAAAAAAATTATAATCATAAAATACGTGAGGGCCAAAAGGCTCATGCTTCAGCTTAATTATGCTGCCACATTAAAAAACATAACGCAGCGCTGCCATTCTGACGGGTGTCAAAGGTTTTAAACAAAACAAACAACGTCAGTAAACCAAACATGAGAGCCACAACAGACGAGCATGCCTAATGTCTTCTGTCATTTAACAGAAGTTAATGTAATAAAAATTTAATTCCTCAGCCCTCGCATGAGAGGAAACACGATAATTATCAAAATTGTGTTTGTTCATTCCAAAACAACGGACTGAAAGATTAAAGCTGCTGTCCCTGTGTTTATGAAGGCTTGCAAAGTTATTTACGACGGTGACTTCGCATTATTCTGTGATCACAAACCGTCACTTCACTCTAGCAAGTGGGTCAAGGAATTTGTAACAGATATGTTCCTACAACTTCCGACTATGTGACATGACGTAATATAAATTTAAACTGAAGTATTAACACAGAAATCTGGGAAGGCGTTGTAAATGTATGAACTTCCTTCGTAAGGAAGGTTTGCTTAATTAAAGCTACATTTAGCGGGATTAAAAACTTGTGTTGTGCAAATTAGTAGTTTATTGTTCACATTATAAAGTCGTATATTTTGTAACTGACGTGTACACGACGTACAGGCTAAGCTACGACAGCGTAGCAACTGCTACGTCGTAGCGCACGACTAGGACGTAGCGCATTGCTAGGACGTAGCGCACTGCTACGACGTAGCACACTGCTACGAGAAAATGTCTATTCATTTAACTGATTGGTTATTAGAGACTGCAAATTTTTAAAGCTTTATTCTGAAGGGGGATATGGGCAGTTAGCGCGTTAAATTGCTATACTTTCTCGCATTTTGACGGTTAGTGAAAGGTTTTATGTTCGTTAAAATATAATTAGCAACCGCAACAAATATGGCTTTACTGAGTTATAATCATTAAAATCATCATGTTTTGTGAGTGATCATCATCATATCAGCCGAAAGAAGTCCACTGTTGGACATAGGCCTCCCCCAAGCGTCGCCACAATGACCTGTCATGTGCGTCACGCTTCATCGGATTCCCCCATCGACCATCTGTTCTGTCCTGCCTATTGCCACTTAAGTTTGGTGATTCTTCCAGCTATGTCGGTAACCTTGAAAGGTTGTCTGTAAAAAATCGCTTTTAGCGATGGGACCGCCAATTGTGGCACCCTATTAATTTTAAGTTTCTTATGTAATTGCTTTATTTTTGGTGTACAATAAAGAATTTATCTATCTATCAATCTAGGTTCTCCTGCGGATATTTTCATTTCTGATGTGATCACGTAAGGAAACTTCGAGCATAGCTCTTTCCTCCTTTGGGTGACTTTGAGTCTTCTGATGAGGCTCATTGTAAGCGACCATGTTTCGGAGTCATAAGTCATCACTGGCAACACGCACTGGTCATAGACTTTCGTCTTGAGACACTGAGTGAGTGTTTATGAGTACTCTGTTTAACTAGATCTTCCGTTTGCTGATAATCCAGTGTTCGAAACTAAGTGGAGATTTTTTTTATTTTCTCTAGTTGTTGTGTGGGGTTTATATTAAAGGTATTTTTTATTTTATTGTTAATCTTTGTAGCTATGTAAATATGTTATCGTAGCACCAGTAATCACATGGAATGAATGCCTAACTGACTTCCACTACTCTGTGACTGCAAAACACGAAACTTATCCACCTGACATAGTTAAACTATATTTCTCATGCTACTGCACTACTTTTACGAATAAAGTTATGCTCAGAATTGAGTTTGAAAGTTACAGTATTAAAGTTCATCCGTGAAAAGCTGGGATAGTTTTTTCATAACAAGATTTCTATAACAATGTTCTGTAGTAGTAGTTGTTTTTTGAATCATAATAATGTGGCGAAGCTTTTGTCCAATTAAAATATCTCCATGTTATTTTAATTCATTAAACCCCAAGCGAACGCCGTTCGCTCCTTCAAATTGAACAGCAATCTGACTTATACAGGCTGACAGAGCGTAATAATCTTATTTTTTTTGAGCATATAACATTTTACAGTCCTGCGTTTTTTTTTTCAATAAAGTGTAAAAGGTATAGGCTTATATCACTATGCATTATTTTATAGGGTTAGCAATCCTGTGGTAATTGACGTGACCGTATAACTTTGTATCTCTGTGTGTATATCTAAATGACGTACAGAAGTCATCTCCAGTAGTGTAATAAATGAACTTTTTATAAGGTATAACAATTTCCTCGGAATAATAGCCTAATTTTGATCTCACCTTTTGTGTCTTTGTTTCAGTAGGTCCTAGGAGGTTTGAAAATACAAATGAACTCAGTAGATTGTGTCATGATTGCATGCGTGATTGGATAAAAAGGAGGTTATGTCCAAACTTACGACATTTAGCCAGACAAAATCAAAATCAAAGCATTTATTTCAAATAGACCATTTACAGGCACTTTTGAATAGTCAAATGTCGGTCAGTCCAAGAAAAGTGAAGCTAAATTGCACGTTCCAAAGAGTAGGTCTCTATGGAGAAGAACGTGCAAGAAACTCCATGGACACTCTTTTAAATCATATTATGTGTTACATATAATGCTTGGTTACATATTACTTGTTGCTTCTATCATGTGAGCACAATGTCGATAATGAAATAAAAATGTAAAATAATTAAAAGATAGAAACTGAATTAAGCCACTGGCAGCTAAGAGATGACCAGTCCCATCTGACGGCACCCGTTCACGAGCATGACGCGTGCATCAGCCCCACTCAACTCAACCATTTTGAAGGGAACTGAACGACCCAATAACACGTGCCACCAACAGCGAGACATTTGAGTGAGCATGACAAACTCTCAACTGCCATGCTCGTAATGTCAAAAAAAAAAAGTTGTAACCTAATAAAAATGCTCCATGGTGCTTCACATTCACAAACTTGAAAAAAAGTGCTTCTACATTATACAATGCAATTGTGTCTTTCAAATTAAAAAATAATAATATTAGTTTCCAACTAATCAACTAATTAGTACACCCTAGTGGTAGTGGAGCTGGACCAGCATTGAGCCAAGCATTTTTATCTTGAATGTAATCCTCCACCTTATAATATGCTTGCCTGCATAGTGTGCGTTTAATACAAGATTTAAATTTCGTTTCATTGAGTTCTAATATTTGGGGTGGTATTTTATTATAACATTTCAAACAGTACCCCATGAAAGAAGAGGCCACTTTAGCCAGTCTGAAACCTGGTTGAACTAATTGATCCCTATTTCTTGTAACATAATTATGTCTATCGCCTCTTTTGCTAAAAAGATGAAGATTTTGTCTAACATACATGATGTTTTCATAGATATATTGACAAGGTACCGTCATTATGTTAATATCTTTAAACAGTTCCCTTAAAGAATCGCACCGGCGGAGATTGTAAATAGCTCTGATGGCTCTTTTCTGTAATATAAAGATTGACTCGATGTCTGCAGCCCGTCCCCATAGTAAGATACCGTACGACATGACACTATGAAAATAACTAAAATAGACTAGTCTAGCGGTATCAACATCCGTAAATTGGCGGATTTTTCTAACAGCATATGCAGCTGAGCTAAGCCGCCCTGCAAGAGGTGTTAAGTGAGGACCCCATTGTAGCCTTGAGTCAAGCGTAATCCCCAGGAAAATCGTTTTATCAACAAATTCTAGTTTTTCATTATTCAAAACAATGTCACAATCACTACTTTTGACATTCGGTAAGGAAAATCTTATACATTTAGTTTTTTTCCCATTTAGAACCAGATTATTAGCAGTGAACCAGTTTTGAACCTGCAATAGGGCGCTATTTTCGTTGTCAAGATTGTTAGTCTTTCTATTTATCTTAAAAATCAAAGAAGTGTCGTCAGCAAACAACACCATATTAAGTTTATTTTGCAACAAATTGGGTAAATCATTAATATAAACTAAAAATAAAAAAGGACCTAAAATTGAACCTTGGGGCACCCCCATTTCAACATTCAATCCCGACGAATTGACACCGTTGCGTGACAGACGGGACATGATAAGACAATACGGAGCAAAATGAAACAAGACAGGTCATATGTTATGTCGAAATTAAATATGTTCCTCTAACAACGTCTAATTAGTTATTAAGTTTTTTTAATGATAAATGTAAACATTAGGTTGTTTACGCTAATCATTAAAAAAAACTTAATGTTTAATAATTACTTGTAATCAAATACCCTGTGCCTACGGTAGCCGGAAATCAAACTGTGAATTCCGACGTCCAGGGCATCTCCTACAGCAGTTGGGGTGTGAAAGCTTCCTCTCATTTACGCTTTCCGGTACTTCTTTCACTTGCGTTACTGCTTCGCATAAGGAGGCATTTGCTTTCCATGTTCAAATTTATGGGAATGACATTATCTCAACGTTAATTCACATGGTCGGAACAAACGAATAGAAAATTCGTAGCCAAGTTCACATCGTTCAAAATGATAGAATGAATTTCTACAACGGTTAACGCTACATCCTTTGATAAACAAACGCTACATTGTAGAACGAGCGGCCGACTCAGGCGCGTCAATATGGCTACCTACTTATCGTTTTCTACAATTGCTGACACCGAAGCGTTACCGAATGGAGAGCGGAATTCGACATGATACGGTTGTAACTTGGCTAGGGGGTGCAGGCACAGAACACAGGAATCTACATTCTTCTGTTCTGTGGGGGCAGGGCTGGACGCAAGAGATCGCCGCCACCGTTCGCCTCCACTACGGCGGAGTTCTGTGCATGCTTTATATTTCCATCACAACATCCAGAATGTGAAGGTACAGTTGAAAGATTGAGTTTTTTAATTGTACCTACAGTACTGTAGTTTGTATATTCTTGGATCGCGTCCAAGAATAAGTACCTACTCATCGTTAACATGTAATTGTTGGATATATCTCGTCTTCAGTCTGACATGTATTTCCATGTGAGTTCGTTGACCTGAAGTTCAGTGTTGCCTAATAACGTTATCCGGGATTACATCTAGGTTCATTACGTATTTAGATCCGGATATGTTTTGTCTGGTAACTGTGACGCATATATAATGACATACAGCATATATTCTAATTCATGTTATGTGTCTAAACATCTACATTTCTGACTCACACTATAATGACATCGACTTACGAGTTGTAGGCCGCCAGTTCAAACCTAACCAAGCCAAGTTTCTGGAATTTATTTCATCAACACAACTCAAAACGGCCAAGGAACATATTGTGAGGAAACCCGCATGACGTAGAAACAAAAATTCGAAGATATGTGACATCCACCAACCTGCTCTGGGCCCGCGTGGTGGATTACGGTCCATTCCCTTTCCTAGAGAGGAGGCCTGAGTCCTAGCAGTGGGGCTATTATAAGGATGCTTATGTTTAATATTATAAAGGCAAAGCCTGTACGTGATTACGTATGTGTGTAATGGTGTATGTTTGTTTCTCCTTTACGCAAATTTCAATAAAATCCAATCAGATCAAAGTGGATCTTTTAAACAAGAAACTTTTTTAAACAAGACGTGGTTCTTCCATAAAAAAATACGATTCTTATTTTGTAATAGGAAAATACGTCGCAAACTAAGTGGAAGCCCTGTGTTATAAAACATAAAGTCCTTGTAACGCCATTAATACCCTTTGTCCGTCACAGAGAGAATTATTTGTTGGAATATTCATAATTGTTTTTGTTACCTTTGTTATAACAATGAGGAACATTTAATTTATTCTGCTTAATGTAAAGACTTATGGCGAACTGTAGTAACTGTATATCTGGTGAGTCCTAGTTATTAAGATAAAATTTTAAGCATAAGTGTAATCAGCATAATAATGTTACCATTGCTGAGACTCAGGCTTTCTGTCGAGATGTGAGGCAATGGGCCGTAATCCACCACGCAAGCATAGGTAGATGTCACATGTCAAGTTTTGGTTCTAAGGCTTGCCGATTTCCTCACGATGTTTCAGGATAAAATATTATTATAACTTAATCTGTTACACACGGTGAGCTGTGATAGCCCAGTGGTAACTACCCCAATTTTGTCCTAACCCAGCCTGTCCTACTTTGCGTAATTTATATCATCACCACTATTCTCAAAACGGTGAAGGAAAACATCGTGAGGAAACCGGCATGTCCTAGAACCAAAAACTCGAAGACATGTGACATCCACGAATCAGCACTGGGCATGATATCCACCACGCATGGCGCATTCCTTCTAGGCTTGGGTCCCAGCAGTGGGAATATTATAAAGCTGATTATGCTAATTGAATTGGGTTAGAAGCTTGGAAAAATAATAATGAGAGTTTAGAAGGTTATATGCGATAACTTGTAGAGGATCGCGGTGATTCGTGCGGAAGTGACGCCCGGGTGTCGCCACTGTGCGGAATGCCCGGAGGACACGGTGGTGCACACAGTCGAGGTGTGCCCTACTTGGGCGGAGCATCGCAGTGCCCTCGTGGGGGCGATCGGCGGCGGAGACTTCTCGCTACGGGCCTTGAGGCCATGGTCCGGAGCGAGGAGGAGTGGCAGGCGGTCGCCGACTTCTGCGAAGCAGTAATGCTCGCAAAGGAGGAGGCCGAACGTAACAGGCAACGGCGTTTTCACCGCCGCCGCCGGCGCCGGGATTCTGATCCCGTTTCCGGCCACCGTAGGCGCGGGCTTGCGGACAGTGAGCTATGGGTAGCTCGCTGTCCGGCTGTCTGGTAACTGTCCGGACCAAGCCCAAGTCGTCGACGGCGCGCACTGTTCCCGCGCGCCTCAAGGAGTTATCAGCAGCAGCAGGGACCCAGCCACCCGGCTGGGTCCGGCGAAGCCTACTGGGGCCAGGGTTATCCGAAAGGGCGCTCGAGCCCCGGTATGAAGGCTTGAAGGAACGGGATGAGTTTTTTAGTCAGTAAGAGTCTGACACTATCTCCCGCTCCGCCCAAGAGCGGGGGTCGTCATTGGATGATTTTTTCCCACCATAAAAAAAAAGAGGATCGCGGTGATCCAATGGTGTCACACGTTAAAGCTCGTTGTATTGACACTTGGAGAAGGCCTATAACTTGCAGTGCACGTATTTTGCCTGAAATGATGATTATGATGACATCTTATGCCATGCTTTTTCTGGTGATGTGATTCTCGATATTGTATTTATTGTTGTGACATCATCTTATATTGTGTCATTTTAGCCACTATATTCCAAGCACAAACAGTTATTTTTATTTTTATGTTTATTATTTAATCATCATCATCATCATCATCATTTCAGCCGATACACGTCCACTGTTGGGGAGGCCTATTATTTAATGCGGAAATGTATTTCCGAAGTATTTATTATCAGCATTTTATTTTTATTTTTTTTATTAGCCATTACTGTCCCACTGCTGGGCAAAGGCCTCCCCCAAGTCCTTCCAGACATTCTTCTCTCGCGCCGTTCCTAACCAGTTCTCGTGATACGCGTATAGATCATCTCGCCACCTCTTTCTAGGGCAACCTCGATGGCGTTTACCGTTTGCAGGAACCTACTGGGTGGCGACACTTGCCCAGCGGTCACTGCTCATACGGCTGACGTGACCCGCCCAATCCCATTTGAGCCTGGCAGTCTTTTTGCCCATGTCTATTACAAATATTGTTTTGGACAAAACCAAAATATAAAGCATAGCATATTATATTACTTGACCAAGATTTATATTAGTAACAACATTAAACGTTCAAATCAGCCAAAAGCCATGAAAGCCATGAGCATAAAAAAAAACTTAGCCATGATTATTTATTTTCGTCAAAAATTTAGTTAATCCAGTTTCCAATTATGACGATTTTTTTAGCAGTCCTTAGCCTGGCTCATAATCTTGATTAGATAAAACAACGTCATTTATTTCGTTAGTATATATCATGGTAACTTATGCAAGGAAGTACTTATATAAGCAGACACTTAATAATTTTATCAACAATTTCCTCGCTGTTGTTCTATAATTTGCAAGATTTGGTGACGGACAAATATCGAGTCAGATGAAACTAAATAAAAACTTGTAAAAGAAATGCTATTTAGCAATATCTAGCACTGAAAATAGATAAATTATTAAGAATAGGGTAAGTAATCCCCTGCCTCATAGCTTTTTGTATAAACATTCAGACTATAAAATATAGTGTCGTTTATTAGTAGTAAAAAAGGTTGAGGATTAAAATAAACATCGATACAGGTCGCCTTTTTGGGTACTGCGAGAACCTTTAAAAGAGTTACTGGGCCCTAGAACGCAAAGGGCAGAAGATAAAACATTGGTGGGTTTTAGTCAGTAAAAGTCTGACAAACCACAGCCACTGGAGAAGTCATTTGATGATTACCCATTTCAAAAAAAGGTTTGACTTTTTGCCTTTATTTCTGCATTAAAAATTAAGAACATAAATAAATATAATTAATTCAATGTTGTTACTATACTATTCCGTGTGATGACGGAGTAAAAATACAATATGTCAGCAATCCTTTTCATCCCAGGATTTCGTAAGAGGTGAATAGGGAAATATTCACAAGGAAATTTTGAAATAAAACCCTGTACTAAGCCGTCTTGCCAACTAGGTATCAGTAGGCTATATTAAGGTGAGACTCGAGCCCAGCAGTGGGACGTAATGGGTTGTTACAGTACTAGTAGTAGTTACCATACTAAACAGTAATAAGTTAATATTCTACGGACCAATCCTGGTAAATTCGCTTTCAAGATTAATTCACAATTCAATAGAGCGTAAGCTATGGCACTGATGACACTATACATGTCAATATCACTTAGTCATGTGAATATTGAAGGCCTAACACTAAATCGAAGATACATACTACCAATACCATATTGTCGATGTATGGAGGCTTATATTTGAATTCATAGTCAGTGAGGACTACCTACACTTTGATGGATGAGGGTGCTGAGAGGTAATCTGATGGATGGCACTCTCCATTTGGTAACTCTGTAGTTTTGGAGAAAATACTAAAGGTTTCTTCAGTTCACAGTTGTGAGCATCGATCATAACATTTTATCTTATTGTAGGAGTTTTTGGACTCGTTTTATTTTTGGTGCCTAGTAATATATTAGATATTACTAGGCACTCAATATTGAAGTACTTTAGAAACACTTTTCTTTTTTTTTCCTTTTTTTTCTCATCTGAAATAAAATTGTATAGAGGTTAAAATTATACGTAATGTTCTAAAGGCGGAATTTTGTATATGTCACCGTAAAATTGGAAATACCGTTAGATTACAATCTATCTCAAAAGATTATAAACTATCGAAAACTTGTAAACCAAATGTTTGTTACTCCTTCACGATCAAAGGTCTATTTCTATTTTAACCAAGTCGTCCATAACCACCTACGTCGGGTATGTCCGACGAACACTCGTATTTATTCTGCCAGGCTAGCATATTCACGATCAAATACTCCATCTCATCTGCTCTTCTGTCACCTATGGGGATTGAAGAGCTAAACGAGATGGAGTAGCCAGTCGTAAATACACGACCCTGGCGAATAGGACACGAATACACTCGTTGAACCAATCTGAAATAAGCCGTTAAAGGGTTAAATGAAATTTGGGACAGGAGCAGACCATTTGTTCGAGTAGCACATGGGATATACCGGGACTATGTTCCTATGGCATAATTTTCTACTTCGAAGTGGGCGAAGCCACTGGCCGAATTTAATTTATGTGTTTCAAAAGATCATTTTTCGAAGTACTGAACCCATTGCGAAAATTCTTCAGTACTCTTTTATTTATTTATTTTATTATATATGGAAAACTTACAGCTAACAAAAACATGGTAACTTATCATAATAAAACTAAGGCCAATTACAAGTTTTCACTTACAGTAAATGAATATATATGTTAAAACAATCGGTACATTACCCTATCTAAATACACAGCTTAAAAACTTAATTAATATTCCGAAAGAAATCGATTTTTTTATTTTTAGCGTTAGGTTAATAAACAGAAATACAGGCCCCAAATCTAGTTTATTCACTAGTCTTCCACAATATGTCTACTTTTATCCTAGAAACCATGTAGTTATTGTTTATTGTGGTGAGAAAATAAATCTTATTATTTTTATTTAGAGAAAGTTACATTTTCGCTGAGTGTTGTAAGAAATCACGAGGCGGGTTCGCAGTAAAAAAAAAGCTTTTTGGTCAGAAAAATGCAGTGTTGGATAGTCTACAGAATCACAATGCTAAGGCGGGGAAGAAACAGCGAAAGAGACCCCGGGGCCCTGGAACGAAGGCAAAGAAGGAGCAGGAGTGGGTTTTAGTCAGTAAACGTCTGACACATAAGGGCGGGAGATGTGATTAGATGATTTCCCACTTAAAAAAAAAGGCGGGAAAGAAACCTTTTATTTATGTTAAAGCATTGTGTTAAATAATAACAGAATTCCTCACCGAACTTTGTCAATGCTTAATAATCTATATTTTATGCTTTCAGAATTACCCTTCGCGACATTAAATGCTGAAACTACCGACCGTTTTTCTTATTCTCCTTTCATGTGCTTTAACACGTGATACGATTACAGTTTTTTCACACATTTCAGGTTTCATGATTGTATAATTTCAACAAAAAATACGACTTCTCTGTATACGACTAATGAAATGCCTCAAGCAAAACGTATTATTTTCCTACATAAACTCCATTTCATTTGGCAATAGTCACCTGGAAATCAAGCTTAAGAATGCTAAAGCTTTTGTACGTAACAATTTCCAGAATAATTCACCAAAACCTAATTAACTTCTACCTCGATGTAATAAAAACCCTACTACGGTTTGCCGTGCGTAGTTACAGCAGGAAAAACGAAAAGAAACAAAATGGACTAGTTTTTATTTAGTGTCGCTTTGATTAACCAATGTTCTTTGTGGCCCGCCCCGACAAATGTCGGCTGGACATGAAAAACCTTTGTTTCCGTACAACGAGGATTGCCGCTAATTGTATATTATTTCATGTTCATAAAGTTTTGCCGTATAATTAATTTTTGTACGGCTTTTTATGTTCTTTGCGATTTTTCTAATGTCCTTTCTTTTTATTGTTTTCACGGCCGTTTGAGGACTATTTTTTGTGTTCAACTAAAAGTGGTTGTACACAAATGAGCTGATGTTGAAATTGTTTTTGTAAGGGATATTTCTTTTAAGGAGGCAAGTGAGAAATACTCGAGAGCAAAAAAATCGCACATCAAAGTCATTCTTGCACTTACCAAAAAACACAACAGCCTGCCATTAGGCATACATCCAATTTAAGTGTTTCGTAGCAAATCATTGCCGGGCTTGTCGGTGAGCTGTGGTCAATTTGGTTCCATTTGTTGAGTGATGTGTAGTCAGGCCTGCTTCACCCAGTCTTTTCCTAATTGTCCACTAATTTATACTGACATTAGAAACTTCTTGAAGCTTTTGTGTCAGTTCAATCCTGTTCAGTAGCCGGTTTCTCAAAGTACTTGTTACAGAAAAGCGATAATTACGCCCTGATCCTATACGCCACCGGCCATATCCTGGTCGCCGAATATACCTACGGGTCTCTTAAAACCTCTGGTATACCAGAAGAACAGGGAAGCTGCTGAAATTTAGCTGTCGAGCGACTTCATTTTGATGATGGCCTGCTTTGGGCAAGGCAATAACTTAAACGGCTTCTCCGGGCGTGGTATCCATATTTTTCCAGTAAATTCATCTGTTTCTAATAGTGACGTTATTACGTTAACGGAAGCTGATTAAAACTCCGAAACAGCACCCTTTTTGTAGCTCCAGGTAAAAGTGCAAGTAGTGAAATGCAAATGGGTGAATTTGGGAAATTCGGTAAACCGCTGGTTTTTGTGAGTTACGTGAAGGTCAATGATCTTAATTTTGTGTTTTTTTAAAGCTAACTTTGTATGATTCAATTTTGCTTAATAATTAGTACTCAATATCTTTAAATTTAAGAAAAAACTACTATAAATATTAGACAAGCCTAAACTGGACTCGGTCCATCTATATCTAATACTGTATCACAATACTGGCACTCCTAAGAATTACAACGAGACATAGCTCTACGATATACCGAGTCAGATGGCTTAGCTGGACGTGTGGCCTCTCTCGGGCCCTGAAGCCAAGTGTCTCTAGACATGTATCCCCTACTAGGATCTGACGCGATCCCTATCCTATCCGAGTCAACCCCGTGCCTCCTCTTGCGTTACGGGTCAGTATCGCTTGTCAATTACATATTATTGCTTAGTTTTTGTATAGTTTCTAAGAAGGTTTGGGTCGCTTTTTTTTTTTTTTTTTTTTTCGATGGGAAAAATCATCTTATGACAACCCCCGCTCTTGGGCGGAGCGGGAGATAGTGTCAGACTCTTACTGACTAAAAAACCCATCCCGTTCCTTCAAGCCTTCATACCGGGGCTCGAGCGCCCTTTCGGATAACCCTGGCCCCGGTAGGCTTCGACCCGGCTGGGCCCCTGCTGTTGCTGACAACTCCTTGAGGCGCGCGGGAACAGCGCGCGCCGTCGACTACTTGGGCTTGGTCCGGACAGTTACCGGACGGCCGGACCGGAAGCCCGCGCCTACGGTGGCTGGAAATCGGGATCGGAATCCCGGCGGCGGCGAGGGCGCCGTTGCCTGATGCGGTCGGCCTCCTCCTTAGCGAGCATTACTGCTTCGAAGGTTTGGGTCGCTTGGTTCTCACGACTTGCTCGCACATGTTGGGTCTTTTGGTCATTTCTTTACAATTGTGCTAAAATATTTCCCTTTTTTGTAATTGTTCCTTTCACATTAAAAGGACAATTTATGAGGGTCTAAGTGACCCACGTCGCTAGACGTGGTGTTCAAAGACAAGTATAATATTTTGTTATTAATTTGGAATTAGTGACAGACAGTCACAGTTGTAACGGAAAGAAATAGTCATATTAAAGAACGGCTTCTGGTTCTTACAAATTAATAATTTTCTGCAAAGTCTTAGAAACTCTCAAAAAAAAATGTATGTGCCTTTTGATCAACTGATGATAACTTTATATGGAAAGTAATTAATTTAATTTCGAAATTGAGTCGGTATGACTTCTTTAAGAAAGTTGGATATATTTTTTTATTTGTTTTTATAACGTTGCTTCGTACTTATACAAATTACTTTTGTATCGGTTTTTTTTTTGAGGTGGAAAATTACTAAATACTCTCGTTTTGTGTGAAAGGAGAATCAGACTTTTAACGACTAAAACCCACCTGTGTTCCTTCAGTTGCCCTTACGTTACACGGTAATGTTGAATTTAAGTTTATAATAATAATATATTCCACAACTATCACACAACGCCGTCTAGTCCCAAGCTAAGCACAGCTTGTGTTATGGGTACTAGACAACTGATAAACATATTTATATATTTCTAAATACATACATATTATAGATAAATTACACCCAGACACAGAACAAATGATCATGCTCATCACATAAACATTTGTCCTGGGCGGGAATCGAACCCACGACCTGCGGCATAGCAGTCAGGACCACCAGGCCAGTCTTCTTTATATAGGAGAAAAGTTAATTTCAGTAAAAAAATATGTGTTGGCAGTTTGTTATTTTATTGATAACGAAGGAACCATGACAAATAAACCATGACATTGTTGGAATTGAGAAATCCCAAAACAAAGATCCTATCATCTTCTTCTTCCTGCTCTTATCTCATATTACTTGGGGTCGGCGCAACACGTTTTTCATACATAAACATAACAAACAAAACAAGCGTTTTAATGTTCCCACTGCTGTGATTCAGGCGTCCTCTCTAGGAGAGGGGATGGGCTGTAATCCACCACGAGAACTCAGTGCGGGTTGCTGCACGTTTTTCATAGCATTCTATTTTTCTAGTCGGCCGCCAGCCTGACACTAACCCTCTTTGGAAACTCTATTGTTGGTGGTTTACGCACTACCATGTGGTTACCTTCGGTGCTTTATAGTACGCACGATCTCAAACTGTTCCTAAGTCGCCTCGTACGACACCCACGGGAAGTGATGGGATGGTGCTATTTTTTACGTCAATACAGTACAAAACAAAAATCCTATAGATATACTCCTACAACGGTAACTGTTTCCAACAATCCCGCAGCCCAATACTTAGGCTTTCCACCTAAATATTTTTACACACTTACGCAAGGTAATTAGAAGATAAGTAAGCCTAAATAATAATAAGCTACTTTTCTCTGATCCTCATATACCTACTTACTCTACCAAGCGTCAACCTCACGGGATATCACCTTTCCTGCTATCAACAAGCCTATCTTAACAAATTAAATTCTACAAGTACATGTTGCTATGTATTTCAGATACTAATTGAACGCCAATAAGCTGAAATGGACCTTAAAAGTTATAAAATAGGGTTGATATTTTAATGTTGATTAGCATGTCTTGAAAAGGGTTAGTTCCCCTATTTCAGAGTTTGCATTACAAAGCATGTAGGCAATTTTAATGTAATTAAAGGCTTAAAATCTTAGTTGGTATTACAGAAATGTAAGCGCAGATTAGGTGGGTCACTGATAAGACGGTTACCTGAAGGCTGCGTGTTTATTTCCTTCGGCATTAGGTCCATTTTGATAAACAGTAACACCGTAATGGATCTTGTGATTACCTAATTGGTTTGACTTTGTAAGTTAGTGGTGTTGATCTGATATACGTAATGTTTCACCTGACCTTTTTCTTCTATTGATTATAATAGTAACCCTTATAATTACTTATTCCGAGTCATTTCCTCAACTCAATCAATTTCACTGATATACATAGCTTGTTATTTAATAAATGCTCGGGGTGTTTTATTTCTTGTTCATGGTGAATCGATTAGAGTGGATGAAGTTTCCATAACAAGGATTAACGGGTAGCCTTTGTTACATCTGATATAGATTAACCTTTAAAAAACGATCATAAATACCTTTATTTTTAAATTTTTGTATTTTTTTTTACTTAATATTATCGTCTTCTACGATGTCCCTCACACCGCTCTGGGTTTATCCGATCCTCTTTCTTTGTCCAAGCGATCTTTCTTTGGAATGCGCTCCCGTTGAACATCAGGATGGCATCCAACCGGTTCTCCTTTAAGGTAATGGCTCGTGAACACATTCGCAAGAAGTTGGCGGAATCATCACAGCAGTGATTTGTTATATTCATTTCTCATAATAATTTTGTTTATTTGTATGTATTTACATAAGTATTTATTTATATATTTATGTTGATTTTAATTTTCTTTTTGTTTGTTTGCCTTTAAGTTGC
This sequence comes from Mythimna ferrago, assembly GCA_910589285.2. Classification (NCBI taxonomy): domain Eukaryota; kingdom Metazoa; phylum Arthropoda; class Insecta; order Lepidoptera; family Noctuidae; genus Mythimna; species Mythimna ferrago. Next base: position 9,455,528 of record OU342675.1, on the reverse strand, counting down.
ACCTACCATGTTATGTCTCTGCACCACCCTAAGGTCGACTGGTAGATAATGCCTAAGGCATTAAGTCCGCCTTTGTACAGTTTTTTGTGCAAGAAGTGTCAATAAATAAATAAATGAGTGTTGGGTGTTAGGTTATTTTCGTTACGGAATTTTTGGATTCGGTCTCCACGCTCAAGGCCCGCGATAGAAGCTATGCAATAGCTTAAAAACTCCTTCAAACTAGCCCTAAGTGGCCCCTATAATTTTGCTGACATCACTTTGAACACAACGCGACATCTACCCAAGTTTGGTTATTACCGGGCGGCCGGACGGCGGGCTAGGTACCTATGCTTTGCTATCCTCAAACCGAACCATCGTTGCCTAGAATAGTGTGTCAATTTTTACTTCTAACTTACAGAGCTCTAGAAAATAATGATAAGTTACTTTTATACACTACCTAATATTATAAAGAGGTAAATTTTATGTTTGTAATCGAAAGTACTGGTCTGATTGCTAAAATTTTTCACCGCTAGAAAGCTGCTTTATTTTTGAATGACATAGGCTATATATAATACAATATTATACAGAGGTAAAGTTTGTTTTATTTTGTTTGTAGGAGGTAATCTCTGAAAGTACTGGTCCGATTGCTAAAGTTTTTTCACCGATAGAAAGCTGATTTATTCCTGAGTGACAAGGGCTATATTTTATGTACGCGAGTGAAGCCGCGAGCAAAGCTAGTGTTTTATAAGAAAAATATGCAAATTGTAATGGAAATTCAATCCTAACTTAGAAATTGTGAGTCGTCTAGCGACGCAACCTACTTTTTTACTCTGTTGACTTTAGGAATTTGGACGCCAAGCTCGTTTTAAGTTAAAACGTTATGTTTTACTTTGATGTCCCTAACTGAGAGGTATACAATAATAAGTTGGACTTAGTTCGTTACTGAGGGACGGTTTGGTTAATGGGAAAACGGTAGATAATGTTAATTCTTGTACTTCTAAGGTACAAGTCAAAAAAATCCTCTTTTTTGCAATTCAGAAAATTGTTCGAGACTCTATTTATTTAGGAAACTTAACAGTTTATTAATTAAGTTACATGAGTTAAGAAAGTCCACCTAACTATCAACGAACAGCTCAATGCAGTTGCGTGAAATTACTAGCAACTTAGCAAGTAAAAGTGAGGTCTACACACGCTGCACATTGATAGCGAAATGATGACAATAATCACTTAAAACAATTAGAGAGTAGCACGGCATTTACAAAACTAGGTTAACTAGAAAGTGGTGTAAGGAAAGATTAAAAAAGATTAAAGGGTAAAATTAAATCATTATTACAATTCAATCAAAATATTATATTGTGAAATCCAATCAGTAAGATTCAATTTAAATCCTATATTTAGATCGGGCTTAACTATTGAAATACTCGTAATTATATCTATTCTTAACTATCTTATTCCATTTGTAAAATGTGAATAGAACTATTTATATAAGTAAGTTTGTACGGAATCTTGCCCAGTTTTTTTTTATAATGGGTAGTCTCGCGTTTGACCACAATTTCACCTGATGGTAAGCGATGATGGAGCACGCTTGTCTAGAAGTAATCTATTCACTCTTGGCTTAAAGACTCCTTGGTTGTAGCTTCCTCGGTAGTCCTTAGGTGTACGCACAATGAATATATTCCCAAAAACTTTATACGTATATAATAGGTGCCAGGTGGGATGTTTACCATATACCGGTTTTTTTTTTTGGTGCAGCGCCGTACATTGAGTGGCGTCTATTTAAGCGCCTGTTTCTCTTTTCCTAATTAAAAAAATATCTAAGATAATTTTAATGCACACTTCTAACAGATCAATAGTTGTACGAATAAAAAAAATATATTAACCTCTCAAATCGAGACTTGCTAAAATTGATTGTAGAATTATTGTTGTTCAGTCATTCATAATTATATACAGTTACAGAAATCTATTCATGTTTGTAAACACGTGATTCCATTTACGGAAAATCGAGAACGTTCACTAAACAATAGCCACCCGTTCTCAATCACCCTCCACTACCTTTCTACGGAAGTTGAATACATAATAAACGCCTCCCTTTCAAACTTGAGTCGTTTAAAACAATACGTTACATCAAACTTACCATTATAATACATACCTACTCGTATATTGATATTTGGGTACCAGTACACATAGAGTTGCCAGGTCTCAAAACAGAAAAGCCGGACAGATTAACCAGTTTAGCCGGACTTTTGGACAATAAGATCGCCATTTTTTTTTTAAGTAAAAAAAGGCTTTTTTTTATTGACTATAAAATCTTTTTAAAATTTAGTGAAACAACATAAAATTGTCTGATATAATTGCTAGTCCGCTCCGCTTACGCTAGTGATACAAGGTAAGGCAGAACACGAAGACAAATTTTAAAACCTAATTATAATCCGGACAGGCCGGACTCCGCCGTATTTAGCCGGACACACAACCTAAAAACGTGTCCGGCCTGTTATCCGGACGCCTGGCAACGCTAACTACACAATTAATGCAGAAATGTTACCTACTGCTGAAACGTAATAGTCTAGATATAGTATTACATGATAAAATGACAGCTGACATATTTGGCAGATGCTCGAACGTCAACTGTCAGGTGTCAAATTGAGCTCGCTTTTTATCAGAGTGACAGCTTGTCTGCAAAATGTAATATCGATATAAGGTGTACAAGTATTTAATGCTCGCAAAGGAGGAGGCCGAACGCATCAGGCAACGGCGTTATCGCCGCCGCCGTCGCCGGGATTCTGATCCCGATTTCCGGCCAACGTAGACGCGGGCTTGCGGACAGGGAGTAATGGGTAGCTCACTGTCCGGCCGTCCGGTAACTGTCCGGACCAAGCCCAAGTCGTCGACGGCGCGCACTGTTCCCGCGCGCCTCAAGGAGTTGTCAGCAACAGCAGGGACCCAGCCGGGTCGAAGCCTACTGGGGCCAGGGTTATCCGAAAGGGCGCTCGAGCCCCGGTATGAAGGCTAGAAGGAACGGGGTGGGTCTTTTAGTCAGTAAGAGTCTGACACTATCTCCCGCTCCGCCCAAGGGCGGGGGATGTCAATGCATGATTTTTTCCCACCATAAAAAAAAAAAAAAGGTGTACAAGTATTTTGGAGTTGTGAACGAGAAGCGACCGAGAGGTCGTGGGTTCATCAATCATATCCATTAAATTTCTAGCACAACGCACTACTAGGCACTTTGAGAAGCTTCCGTTTTACATTATCGAAGTAGGTAAGTTTTAGTTTATAGCTTAGGTATTGTATAGCGAATGTCGTATTACTTCCGAAACCCATTTTGTGGGTTGTAAGGAAATCCTTATGCCTGTTAAAGTATTCACGACTGGATACCTAAATAGGACGACTAAAAATAAAAGATCTAATTTAAGTGGGTTCTGCTTGATAATTATATTACGTAAGAAACGAAAGAAGAGCATTAAACGCCGAGGTCACGATAATTCTTTTAGCGTTAAGGCCTTTATTATCCACCTCGGCTTGTTCGAACGAGTCTCTGTGGGTCTGTATTGCAAAGGGCAACTGAAGAAACACGAGTGCGTTTTAGTGTATTAAAGTTCGGACATTCTCACTCGCTCTTCCGAGAGCGTAATTTAAAGAAGTTGTTTGATAATTTCACAAACTCAACAAAAAGGTCTTCATTGTTCTCTCATGTTTATTATGTAAGTATAAATATATGAAAACATTGAAAAGCCAATCATTTTTAAATCATTTTCTAGCCGCTTCATCTCCACAGGCAACGACTAAATGGAATCGTGCACCTGGCTTGTAATGTTTCATAACAGCTCAAGTAAGTTTATGAAAAAAAAATCTTTTAATTCAGACAAAACAGTCCATAAGTTGTTAGTAACAAGAATTTAACTTATAACTAATGTTTGTAAAAAATCTAGCAAATAAATTAGGCACACCATCTACCCCTGCCCAGCCCTGCCTGCGCTGTAAAAAATCCAGCAAATAAATTAGACACTAGATGGTGTGTCAGCCAGCCCCTGCCCAGTAGGCTCACTGGTCTCGCAACACATGGAGTTTTGTGAACCTACTGAATAGAACAGTATCGGTTCTCTCGCCAATCATCCTCAAGACGCTGTTCGGGCTCCCCCGAACTCGTCGCACCACCGACGCATCTTTTTTGCGTATAAGTGCATAAAAGTCATCTACGCTGGCGTCAGCAAACATGCTGGATGCACTGCAATATCGAGGGAGCCTAAACAGTGCCCTGAACACATTATTATATTGGACGCGCAATTGTAGGTTTTTCGTGTAAAGTTTGACCACGAGCCGCTCGTGTAGAAACACACATCATTATAACATTTGAACAAGTTTACAATGTCCTCTCATATCTATTAATATTGTAATTTGGAAATATTGTAAATCATTCATTTATTTAAACCTTTCGAATACCGTAATTAGAGACACAATAGAAAGACCGCCGATTCTTCTCCATAGGAAACGACCAATTGGAAGCGTGCACTACTTTCTGATGTTTTACAAGTGTCATAAAGGCCTATATGAAATAAAACAATTTCATTATTTGAATTTTATTTGGATCGGTGGACCTTCTGCATCTATTTATTCCATGGGACCAAGGGATACAGGGCAGGCGGTAATCGATTCCCTGTTGACCATTTCTCAAAAATGTCTTCGAAAAATGAGCGTCAGTCCAGTTCCGGATATTACGTTGATGGTTCAATCAACCGAGCACCCCTTTGAATGGCGGATATCTTCACTCTATGGCTTGACTTCGTGCTGCTATATTCTGTATATTTTCTTCCACGCTAAGTAAGATATCCATAAATCTGAATATATTTTCTCGAAGTGTTTTCTGCGATACGACTTTGCGTTACATATAAAAACAGTACTACGTCAGATAGACGTACAAATAACACCTTAGATGTATAAGTAGATTGTAGGTACATAAGTGTGTATACACACTGGTCGCATAATGATCTTATCAAATATTCGTGTCGACTTTGGTTTTCTACACAAAGACACATTTCATACAATAAAATGTTTTTTATTTGTGTTACTTAATGTTAATTTCACCCTGTATTAACTATTTTAAAATAATAATATGTCTTTGTCTTTACCTATGAAATTGCAGTTTTTGAAAAAACGGGTTGCTTTGAAGTGTTAGATTGACTTGTAATTATAAGTTCAAATAAACTTTATATTAAAGGTTAAAGGTACGTTATTCTTTTTTCGAAATTAGATATGTAGTGGTTTCTTTGTATTTTGAATTTTCTGTAATATCGCAGTACTTGAACTTATAATTCCAAATCAATCCAAAATTCACATCAAAGCAACTCGTTATCAAAAACGGCAATTTCACAGGTAAAGAAACTATTGTTCAATAAAAACAAAAACCCAAAAATATTTATTTCCTCTTTCGAATATTAGTGTAGAAGTAGGTAGGAACTCAAATGACTTCTTAATGGATCTTACACCCTAGTACACTTTCCATCATCCCAAAATCTCCTAAACGAGGATAAATAAAACTAAGGACAAAATCTCACAAAAACACTCGAAGCCCAGCACTTATTCCATTCAATCAAACCTAGCTAATTGCCCTCCCGCGAGCAGCCAGCGGTCATTTCACTCCCGACCATCAGCTGGGCACGCGATCGCATGATTAGAACCTTTGAACAATATATTACTTAAGTTAAAAAACCCCAGCTAATGGACCTAATAGATTTAGAACAAAATGTAGTCGATACGGATCTAACAGCATATAGAACCAATTACGCAAAATAACTTTGTTGTGTTATGATTTTTATGAGTTTGGAGAAAACATATTTCTTTACTCTCGATTTTGTGACTGAATTTTCAGATGATGTGTAATAAAAATGTGTGATTTTAGGCTTACGTCGTAAAAGCAGATAGTAAAGTTTAATTTTATTCATACCTGTTATTTTACCATACTAATATTATGAAAGCGAAAGTTTGTGAGTGTGTGAATGTGTGTGACGGTATGTTTGTTCCTAGACTTAAGCTAGGAATATTCCCGGACGACCAGTTGTAACCTGAAGGTATTTCCTGTCTTCGCTTTATTAATTTCAAGGAGCAAAAAAAGTTTATTAGTCCTTCTAAAGTAGGGGTGACTAAAGCTGAGACTGAGGCAATTAGAAAAAGTAATTAAGTAAATCCACGTACCGGAAGACCTCCTACAAGGCGTTTGAAGGCCTCCTACAAGGTGGACCGATGACCTGGTAGGGGTCGCAGGAATCCGATGGATGCGAGACGCACAGGACCGTTCATTGAGGCGACACTTGTGACCAACAGTAGACGTCTTCTGACATGATGATGATGAATTAAGTTAATTTATTATGGTTAGAAACGCTTGGGTCATGGGGTCCAAATGCGCGTCTCCTTTTTAAGGAAATTTCTCGCCGACTGATCGACACCTTGCGTGACCAGAGGGCTGGCTCGTTCTTCGCTCAAAGAATTAGCATTGCCATTCAACGTGGTAATGCTGCCAGTCTTCTGGGCACATTCCCGGATGACAGCGATGTGGAGGAGTACTTCGACGCCTGAGTGCACTTTGTGTTTTTGTATTTTATTTATATACATTAGGTATTTATTTAGGTTTTAGTATAAATAGTTTAAGTTTGTTTGTTTATGTAGAGTAACGAATTTTATGGTTAGTACTGCAATTACAGACAGTCAAAATGGTTCGCTTCGATTGTAAATTGGCAGCGAAGTCAGTGGAGGGGATACGTGAACTACGTAAAACTGTACACGTTATGTCTCTGCAAGAAAAAAAAAAACAGTATGTATGTTTAATACTTTTTCACACTCGAACGGCAGAACGGATTTGGATAAAATTTTGACATAGCACATAAAAACTTATTATCCCGGGAGTGGGTTCCCTAGGGACAATTTTCTACTAACACGCAAGCGAAGTTAATGGCACCAGGTTGTTATTTATTAGGTTAAGCGGTTGACATAAATATAATACTTGTACCTAATTGATATAGACATATAAAGTCAGTATTAGTTACATTAGTTATTTCTCCATTATTATTAATAATAATAATGATTTATTTTCTCCACAATATTATTCTTAATTGCTAGCCTTATTTTTACGGTAACATATAAGAGGGCATTATATTGTGGGAGACTGGTGCCTAAACTAGGCTTAGGGCCTGTATTTCAGGTCAACAGGACTTCTCCATTTAAATTTAACAAATTAATTAAGAATGAACTCGTACAAAAGGTCGGACCAATAGACGTACGGTGTTGCACCACCGGTACATGGTAGACATCCCACCCATACGCACAAAGCGTTTTGGAAACACATGTATTGTGCGTACAGCCAAAGAGTGGAATTCCCTGCCGGAGTCTGTGTTTTCTGATAGCTACAACTTAGGGGTCTTTAAGTCAAGAGTGAATAGGATACTTCTATGCAAGCGTGCTCTATTGTTGCCACATCATCGCTTACCACCTTGAGATGGTGGTCAAATGCGAGCCTATCAATAATAAAAAAGAAACATAATTTTTTAGGGGTTCTGGGGATGAAATAACAGTTCTCGCTCAGGTTTTTCACTCATTTTTAACCGAAAATTAAATATGTTTACTAGAATTTTGACTATCGTTGATCATTTTGCTTAATCCAAATAAAACACTATGGAAATCAAGGTTCACCGTGGGACCTCATAAGTCAACATTATGTAAAAAGGTCAAATTCTTTACTTTTCGTAGTAAAAAGTATTTTTAGCCTCTGCTCCCTTTCTACGCAGATTTCAATACAGTTTAGATGTCCCTCGGCGGACATAAAGCGCAGAGCATTCTCTGGAGACTACTTTATGGGTCAAACAACAAGAACTTGGGAAGCTTGCGGCATGCACCTTGAACTTAAATGAGTTTAGTTTAAAAATATTATTTTCTTTCCGTTGTACTGGACGGTTATTTAGAAAATAATCGGATTCTTATTTCTTTCATCATCATCATTTCAGCCGAAGGACGTCCACTGTTGGACATAGGCCTCCCCCAAGCGTCTCCACAACGACCGGTCTTGTGCATCTCGTATCCATCAGATTTCAGCAACCTTGACCAGGTTGGGCACGCCACAATTAGGGCGGTAAGTCCCCTCTTTGAGGCATGGCTCGAAAGACCTAACCCACGGCGTTCTCACCTTCCGCATGACGCAGGTTCTCACCGGACATGGTAAGTTCGGAAGGTTCCTGCACCGGATTCGTGCGTCCCATTGTAAACCAAAACTTAACAGTCCACAGTGATTAAATACTTCATGTAAAAAGACGAGTTTAATTCTATAATTAGAGTTTTCTCTCAGCAAACCTCTGCTGACGGATAGAAAGAATTCCTTTTTATTGAAAAGGTTGCATCGTGTATTTAGAAAAAAATCATGATTTTAAAGCATCGCCGATGCGTCATCTTTCTGCTACTAGGGTGGAATGAGGGGGCGTGCTACTTTTACTAACTAAAAGCTACATGTGTTTTTCAGTTGCGCTTTACGATCCAGAACCACGGTATCTTTTTCAAAAATTCCTGTTCCCTAGCGGGTATCGGCATTACTTCGCCCTTCTAACATCTCTTTGAGGCGCACGTGGAATACTACACGCCGTCAACGACTTAGTCTCGGTGCTTACCGGACGACCGGACGGTGACCTACCTATTGCCCGTCGTTCTGCAACTCCAGACGCCCGGGGTGTGTGCCCTGCCTGGGCAGAGCACCATCGTGTCCTTGTGGGGGCGCTCGGCGGCAGTAATCTCTCGCGTCGAGGAATGGCAGGCGGTCGCCTCCTTCTGCGAAACAGTAATGCTAGAAAAGGAGGCGGCAGCACGCGCGAGGCAATGGCCCTCGAGCCCCAGCCGCCGGGATTCCAATTCTGATTTCCAGCCACCGTAGGCGCGGGCTTGCTGAAGGTGAGCAATGGGTAGCTCGCCGTCCGACGGTCCGGTAACCATCCGGACCGAGCCCAAGCCGTCGATGGCGTGTAGTGTTCCACGGGCGCCTCACGGAGTTGTCAGCAACTGCAGGGGCCCAGCAGGGTCGAAGATTTTACTAACTAAAAAAAAGACACCCGGGGTGTCTTCTTTTATGGTGGCTGGGGAGGACGTCCATTCTCTCACGCGTGCTGTTGTCTCTCTCTTCTAATACTTATTTGCATCTATGACTGAGTATTTATTTAACATCGATACAATTCACATGTCAATAACTAAGGCTGAGATTAGGGTAAATCCGAACAGCTTTAGGCATTGGGGAGTCTGACCTAGCTCAACCTGGACTTGCTGTAATGTAGATATCACTAAATAGGTACTTATCCGGATGAAAATACTATATCTATTTGTTTGGGACTAGTTCAGCCCATCTCTTGCCATCGTGAGTGGTGGCAATAAAAGCTATATTTACTTATTATTTTCTATTGGCTTATCTATTTTTACTCGTTTATAAAACTGAAAAGTTTGTTTGTTTCAACGCGCTAATCTCGGGAACTACTCTGGTTCGATTTGAAATAGAATATTTTGGTCCAAGTGCAGAAAGTTTAGCAGATGCGATAAATTGTGGTGTGGGAGAACACGCAGTTTTCTGCACTAGTGCGGAAAACAATCTATTGCGTGCCTAAAAGCGGTGGGATAAGAGCAAGTTTTCGTAGTAGTAGTGTAGGTATGGCCTATTTGATATTTGGTCACCACTCTGGAACCTTTCGGCCCTTTCGGCCCCATAGAATACCTGTCACGTAACGGAAGATGCAGCGTCAAAAGGTCTTCCACCGTGTCGACCGACGACCTTGTGAGGGTCGCGAGAATTCAATGGATAAGAGCTGCATAAGACTTGTCATTGTGGCGATAGTTGTGGGAAGCCTATATAAATGTCCAGCGGTGATCATTTTTCGGCTGAAATAATGATGATAGCCTGGAAGCCTGTTATCAAGGAAGGCTATATAGTCTGTATGACATTAAAATTTAGCCCATGGCAGTGGAGTAGTAATCAAAGATGCGGGTGGAGCCGCAGGGGACCGGCAGTAAACAATATATAGCATAGCATTCAGCCTGTTCTAAATATTAAATTTTAGGCTACGTTCAGCACATGCTACTTCCTGCCCAACTGTTGTGGATATCAAAGTGTATACTTAGATATTTGGAACATATTTGGTTGGGAACATGGATAGATGCCTGGCTTATGTATATTCCTACATAAAAGGCAAAACTGACTGATTGACATTTCACCGTACAGCCAAAACTACTGGTTCTACAAATGTGAAATTTTGCACAAAGCTTCTTTTTGTGATTTAAGCGAGCACTAAAAAGGGTTTTTGAAAAAATCATTTCTAAAGTCCTATTACTTCCGTATAACGCATACCGCTGACTCAAAATTCTTGTGCGCTGACCTACAAACGATTGTTTTTCTTAATATTGAAGTATATTAGTTAACCGATAAAAGTGTCCAATGTAAACATAACTTCAATATTGATGCAACCTCGACTTTTAACCCAATTACAAATTCTGCTGACACAAAATCATGTTTGTGTAACGAGACTATTAAGTGCAAGAAACAGATTTAAAATAAGAAATAAATTATTGTGACTTTTATTGTTTAAGTTAACTAGGTATATAATATAGTAAATAATTATTTTTTCCATTGTTTCGAGACTAACTGTTAAATATTGTTATCTATTTTATTGTTCTACAAAAAAACCATAGCGTAAGAACTTCTACGCCTGTGATACAGGTTTATCCTAGTACAGGCATATAACATAGTCATACCTTTATAAATTACTCCTAAGATTTTATGTTACTATTTTACCAAACTTTAACTCTGAATAAATATTATTATTATTATTATTTATTATTACTTGGGACCATATACTTGAAATTAGCATAAGTAGTGACCTAAGTAAATAAAAATCCGTCCATTCGTTTGGGAGCTTCGATGCCACGGACAGTCAGACAGATAGAAGACAAGACAGAGAGAAGAGAAACTTATAACACCCCACTTTTTTGTCGGGGGTTAAAAAGGTTTTCTTTATTCCTTTTTCAAAACTACCCCTATAAAATACCACTAGGCACAAATTTTGACCAAAAGGATCATGGCGAAGTCCCGAACAAAATGCTGGTATTTTTTTAGCGTCTAGTGATGAAAAATATACAGAAGTATATATGTCGCAGGTTTTTCATGAAATTAGGTTTTTGATCAAAAACCCTGGACTAGTTTGGGTTTATGATGAAGTTCTTGTCAAAATTACGGGTTGTTTGCTTTGTTTTATGACAAATAAAGCAATTTAAATGAAATAATTGAAACAATTAATCGTCATTTGCAACTTAGTAGAAAGAAAACAACTATTTATTTATCAAAATTTTACATCCATGATCCAATCAATATTCTTCTTCTTCAATCCAATTATGAAATGAAATGTTTCAATTTCACTTGATTTTGATAAGCCACGAAAATTAAATTTCGTAACTATTAAATACGACTAAACCGAGTCTACTAAACGTTTACAACGTGCTTGATTTTTAACCGACTTCTAAAAAAGGAGGAGGTTCTCAATTCGGATGTTTGTATTTTTTTTTATGTATGTTCGCGCATAACTTCGTCACTTGCCAACCGATTTGAAAAACTCTTCTTTTTTTCTAAAGGGTATACCTCCCAAATGGTCCCATAGTCACCAAGTCGGGATTTGATGATGGAATCTTGGCGAAATCGAGGGAACTCCTCAAATATTATAGGCAACCATTTAGTTTTTTTGGTATTTTCATCAAAGACTTAAGTATTTACAGTCAAAAAATTACATTTGATGAAGTGGAACTGGTGAAGAAGACCAGAAATGGCCAACGGAAGTTCATACTCACGCAGATATCACAATGAACATAGTTATGCGATTACGATAATACAAATAAATGAGTGGTATCATCGAAGTGACCTGATGATGATGATGGAGCCGGAAGATAGGCACCGGAACTCCGTAATTAATCAATGTATCCTAGCCGTATTAGGGCTTATTAGAATTGCCAAGAGATGCACTTTGGCTATAAGGTACTATCGAACTGATCTGATGATGATGAAGCTAGAAGATAGGCACCAGAACTCCGTAATGTATCCTACCCGTGTGTAAGCCCAAAGCTTATTACAATTGTCATGAGATGCACTTTGGCTATAAGGTACTATCGAACTGATCTGATGATGATGATGGAGCCGAAAGGTAGACACGGGAACTTCATAATAAAACAATGTATCCTAGCAGGGTTTGAGTTAATTGGAATTAAAAAAGATACTCTGGCTGTAAGTGTATTGCAACTAAAAAGTGTGAAATAAAAAACTTTTCACAAAAAAACAAAACTGACTTCCCTAAAAAAAAACACTAATAGCCAGTTTCTTCATCAACAACTAAAACTATCAGTAAAAGTATTAACTTTTACTTGACTATTACTGATATTATAGCAAATGTGTTTCTTCATCCAAGTAACAGCTAAACTAAAAGTCAATAGAGTTACCATAACACAAACGGCTTAATTACCCTTAAAAAACGTGGGGAGCTTTTTTTACGCATGACAACATCGCAATATCCACTGTCAAGTAGTGTCAAAAAGTCGAATGTCATTTGATTCTGTCTATACGAACGCCAACGAACGAATGTTTTTAGAATTGAATTGATAAATAATAACATAAGTAATAAAATAAATGCTATTAGTTGTTGTTATTGATATTAACAACTGTTATTGGCATTTATTTTTTTGAAACCGTTATTTTTATACGAGTAGGTATAGGTATAGGTACACAAGCGCTAAAGTTCGCAGAGCCTAACTTCACACTCACCAAGATAGAACGGCCGCACTGTACATCGTAGTCGTATTAAATACAAACTGAAAATAAACTTAGTGGTTGGCGTCAGTTTATCTTGTAACAACAGGCTGAGGTATGTAACTGTTTCCTTTGAAATTCTGTATCGGAACAGAAAATCAGCGTCGTCCCATACGAAATGACCTTTGCGAACATTAAACTTTTTACGTCTACGCGTTAAATAACTAACGATAAGTTCCTCGTCTGATGAACTTTTTTTTATGGTGGGAAAAAATCATGCATTGACATCCCCCGCCCTTGGGCGGAGCGGGAGATAGTGTCAGACTCTTACTGACTAAAAGACCCACCCCGTTCCTTCTAGCCTTCATACCGGGGCTCGAGCGCCCTTTCGGATAACCCTGGCCCCAGTAGGCTTCGACCCGGCTGGGTCTCTGCTGTTGCTGACAACTCCTTGAGGCGCGCGGGAACAGTGCGCGCCGTCGACGACTTGGGCTTGGTCCGGACAGCTACCCATTGCTCACTGTCCGCAAGCCCGCGTCTACGTTGGCCGGAAATCGGGATCAGAATCCCGGCGACGGCGGCGGCGATAACGCCGTTGCCTGATGCGTTCGGCCTCCTCCTTTGCGAGCATTACTGCTTCGCAGAAGTCGGCGACCGCTTGCCACTCCTCCTCGCTCCGGACCATGGCCTCAACCAAGGCCCGGCGCGAGAGGTCTCCGCCGCCGATCGCCCCCACGAGGGCACGGCGATGCTCCGCCCAAGCAGGGCACACCTCGACTGTGTGCTCCACCGTGTCCTCCGGGCGTTCCGCACAGAGGCGACACCCGGGCGTCACTTCCGCATGAATCGAGTGCAGGAAACTCCCGAACGAACCATGTCCGGTGAGTACCTGCGTCATTCGGAAGGTAAGGACGCCGTGAGGTCTTTCCAGCCACGCCTCAAAGAGGGGACTTACCGCCATGATTGTGGCGTGCCCATCGTCTGATGAACTTGAACTTTCACTGGACGAAGTTCGTGATAACATATTAGTGAAACCTAAATAACCTACAACTTTGACAAAATGACAGTGACTTTAGCTTTAACAGCCCCCTAATGAGTAGTAAAAGTTAAAGGCAAAAGTAACAGTTAAACCAACAGTTAAAATTGTGAAGAAACGAATTTGACCGTTACTTTTACTTTATGACGTTACTTTGGCTGTTACTTTAGATGAAAAAACCGGCTGTAAAACCATCAAAATAATTTTAATTTTGGAAGTCGGTGTTAAATAAGGAACAAACAATATCGAGAAACACCGACTTCCGAAATTAAAATTATTTTGATTTTTTTAGTGTTTTTTTTAGGGAAGTCGGTTTTGTTTTTTTGTAAAAAGTTTTTTTATTTATAAATCTGCTAGTATACTTTATTTATTATGATAGTTTGTTGACTTGTGACATCTAGAGTTGCATAAAATATTTTTTTTTGCATGCACATCGATTAGTCTTGCAGCGCACTTTCGATTTTTCGCAGGAGCATTTCTTAAAACCTTGGCCTCCAAATAAAGACATCTTTGAAGCAACTTCACGCAAACTCAGTTCATTAGTCGATACAGGTTCGTTAATGGCAGTAGTTGATATTTGAATAGCGTTTCGAGGCAGCCAGTCTTTTAGAACCCCAGCTGAAGTACCAATTTTGAATAAATCGTTCTTCTTATATGATGCAAGTAACATTATAGGACAGGTAATTGCTTTCCTATAATTTGCAACTAGTAGGGTAGAGTAGGGTAGAGTAGGGTAGAGTAATTATGTTGATTTTTTTGCAGTCCTTGTATCTTGATTAGATAAAACAAAGTTAATTATTTCGTTGGTATATATCATGGTAACATATACCAGTAAGTACTTATATAAGCAGATACTTTTTTTTTCGGTTGGAAAATCATCTAATGACATCCCCCGCTCTTGGGCGGAGCGGAAGATAGTGTCAAACTTTTACTTATGGCAGACTGCTATGCCAGAGGTCGTGGGTTCGATTCCCACCCAGGACAAATGTTTGTGTGATGAGCATAATCATTTGTTCTGTGTCTGGGTGTAATTTATCTATAACATGTATTTAGAAATATATAAGTATGTTTATCAGTTGTCTAGTACCCATAACACAAGCTCTGCTTAGCTTGGGACTAGACGGCGTTGTGTGATAGTTGTGGAATATTATTATTATTCCATTTATTATCTATATGTATATATTAGTTACATTTTTAAATATTTCTTAAAAAGCACATTATAAAAAAAAAAACATTTAAAAAATATAAAAAATAGTAGCCCACCGGCATCGGGAACAGGGTCCAAGCTGCCGGTGGTCAGGGCTCCTGAGAGAGGAATCTCCTAACTATGCGCGCTGTGTCCAGGAGTACTGCTTTCTGGATCAGGCCCTTGATCCAGCTGCCTAACGAGAGCCTCCTTAGATGTTGTTCGAGGCTCTTAGCTATTAAGCCATTGGCCGTTACGACTATCGGCACAATGATTGCTCTATCCACTTCCCACATGTCGACAACCTCGCGAGCTAAGTCAAGATATTTGATCTGCTTATCTTTCTCAGCTTTCACAAGGTTCTCGTCATGAGGGACCGCTATATCAACAATCATTGTGCGACGCTCTAGTCGATCTATCACAACTATATCAGGTTTATTGGCAACAATAGTCTTGTCAGCGATGATAGATCGATCCCAATATAACGTGATACTGACATTGTCGAGAACTGGGTCGGGCACATACCTGTAGTACGGTACTTCTGATTCTACAAGATTGTATTTAAGAGCAAGTTGCTGGTGAATAATCCTGGCTACAAGGTTGTGTCTATGCAAATAGTCTCCGTTAGTCAGACGAGAACACCCAGAAATAATGTGTCGGATTGATTCTCCGGGCCGGTGGCATGCCCGACAGATGTCAACCGTACCATCTTTCACAATGTATTTCCGGTAGTTGTTCGTCATCATAACTTCGTCCATAATTGCAAAGACAAAACCTTCGGTTTCCCCGAAGAAGTCACCGAAACGTAGCCAAGATACGGACGCTAATAGGTCTACATCGGGCCCATGTAAGGCCCGGTAAAAGCGTCCGTGAAGCTCCTTGCTCTGCCATACTTCCCTGCGGTCATTAGTATCCAGTACTAAAGGTTTGCGCCAGTTCTCGTTAGCTAAGGAGAGCGGGGTGAGGCCCTTGTCCACCGCCACCACATCTCGGTGCATACCCACGTCGACGGCTAGGAGGGAATATTTCCTAGCCATCGACGATGAGACTGCATACCTCGCGGTTGTGCAGGGTCTTAGCATTTAAGAAGCCACGAACCCCACACTTCCGCGGCATATATAGTCTCATCACCGATGACCGTGGGTGATGCATCCGATTTGCGGTAAGTGGTGTACGGACCCTCCTATCCGGGCGTCAAGTTCTGTCTGAGTCCATTTGAGTATGCCGAAAGAATACATCAATCGATTATTATTATTATTATTACTGACTAAAAACCTACTTCTCATATTATAAATGACATTTATTTTGTAAATAGGTTTAAAAAACACTTTTACACGTCAATTTTTTTTTACGTCAGTTTAATCTAGATGTGGCCGGTGTTTCCTAGCTGACTACCCTGAGAAGAAACACCGAAACAAACTCAGGGGTCAAAGTCTCTTTTAAAGTCCATACAGTAAATTCTGTATTTGTCAAAATCACATGAGAACCATGCAGATTTATCTGAGATGGTCTTTTGAAGAAAGACCCATACTGATTTGAGTGGACTTGTCCAGTCTGTGCAAGCATTTCTCAGTATTCGCAAAGCTCAACTCAGGACTGCTAAGGAGCTCAGTGACTTGACGAACAATACCAAGGAAAGGACATTTGGGGAGGCTGCAGAAAATGCTCAAATTGCCAGACGTGTAAAAACTACTGAAAAGAAAATTAAATTAAATTAGAAGCGACAAGAAATATGTAACCAAGATCTATGTAACTCATAATAGGTATGATTTAAAAAGAGAATCCATATAAAAGAGTATCCATGGAGTTTTTTGCGCGTTCTTCTGCAGAGAGATTGACCAACATTTTACTATTCAAAAGTGCCTGCAAATGGTCTATTTGAAATAAAAGATTTTTATTCCTTCGTTGCCTTTCATACCGGGGCTGAGCTATCTTTCGAAACTAACTCTGGCCCCAGTAGGCTTTGACCCAGTTGGGCCCCTGCTGTTGCTGACAACTCCTTGAGGCGCGCGGGAACAGTGTGCTCCGTCGACGACTTGGGCTCGGTCCGGACAGTTACCGGACGGTCGGACAGCGAGCTACCCATTGCTTGCCGTCCGCAAGCTCGCGCATACGGTGGCCGGAAATCGGGATCGGAATCCCGGCGGCGGTTGGGGCGCTGTGATCGCCGGTGCCTGATACGGTCGGCCTCCTCCTTTGCTAGCATTACTGCCTCGCAGAAGGAGGCGACCGCCTGCCACTCCTCTTCCGGACCATGGCCTGTACCAAGGCCCGGCGCGAGAGATCGCCGAAGCCGATCACCCCCACGAGATCACGGCGATGCACTGCCTAAGCGAGGCACACCTCCACTGTGTGCTCAAATCCGGTGCAGGAACCTCCCGAACTTACCATGTCCGGTGAGAACCTGCGTCATGCGGAAGGTGAGGACGCCGCACATAGGGCCTTTTTAGGGTTCCGTAGCTAAATGGCAAAAAACGGAACCCTTATAGATTCGTCATGTCTGTCTGTCTGTCTGTCTGTCTGTCTGTCCGTCTGTCCGTCCGTATGTCACAGCCACTTTTTTCCGAAACTATAAGAGCTATACTGTTGAAACTTTGTAAGTAGATGTATTCTGTGAACCGCATTAAGATTTTCACACAAAAATAGAAAAAAAGCAATAAATTTTGGGGGTCCCCATATTTAGAACTGAAACTCAAAAATTTTTTTTTCATCAATCCCATGCGTGTGGGGTATCTATGGATAGGTCTTCAAAAATGATACTGAGGTTTCTAATATCATTTTTTTTAAACTGAATAGTTTGCGCGAGAGACACTTCCAAAGTGGTAAAATGTGTGTCCCCCCCCTCTAACTTCTAAAATAAGAGAATGATAAAACTAAAAAAAATATATGATGTACATTACTATAAAAACTGCCAACGAAAATTGGTTTGAACGAAATCTAGTAAGTAGTTTTTTTTTAATGCGTCATAAATCGAAAAAAATACACTATTATTAAAATATCGATCAAAGTTACAACACATTACAAGAGCTTTTATTATGTTACTTGCTGCTACGGAACCCTTCATGGGCGAGTCCGACTCGCACTTGGCCGGTTTTTTTTAATGACTTACGAAGGCAAAAATATTTTTGGTATCGAATATGTTTAAATGCATTTTTAGTTATTCCATTTATCGTAAAATAACTGACTTTCATCCGTTCGTTAAGTTAAGCTGCAGTATGTGCGGTCGAGACAAGGATAACAATGTTTTTTACAAGTTGTGGGGCAGTTTTGAGCAGTTAAATTCTATTTACGTGTAATGTTCATTTGTTGTTCTATTAGTAAAAAAAAAAAAAAGTTTGCTTTAAATCAACGCTAACCATTTACTATTATGAACTTTGAACTTAAGATATTACTATTAATCACAGGTCCCTTTTAATAACGTCATAATAAAAAAAGTACAATAGAAAATTGTGAATGAAACATAAGAAACTAAAATACACACCACTGGCTTCCATTCTCAAAGCAGTAACTCAGCAATGCATTTATGATGATAAATAATCACTTTGGTTTCTTGTAAAAATCGTGTGCAAAACTTGCGTCTTAAAACCAACCATCTACCTGCCACTAATAAGGGACCCTCAGTGAAATAGTACCAATTGTTTTTGAGTTCTATATATATATAAGTTGTCAAACTACTATTTTCATTAGTAAACTGAGTGAAATAAACAATTCCTTTTTTTGTTTTTATCTTGCTACTATAGAACAAAAGGCCGTATGTGCACCGTGTGGCCTTTCCAGCCACGCCTCAAAGAGGGGGGGGGGACTTACCTAAGCAGACACTTAACCCTTTGTGTGTCCGGAACGTGGATCCACGCGAGACACAATAACTTTTTAATTGTGTCTCTAATTACGGCATACGAATGGTTAATAATTTCATCAACAATTTCCTCGCCGTTGTTCTTTATAATACAGATTTTTATTGTTCGATTATCAACACTACCCTTTTTTTTTTTTTTTTTTTTTGGTGGGAAAAAATCATGCATTGACATCCCCCGCCCTTGGGCGGAGCGGGAGATAGTGTCAGACTCTTACTGACTAAAAGACCCACCCCGTTCCTTCTAGCCTTCATACCGGGGCTCGAGCGCCCTTTCGGATAACCCTGGCCCCAGTAGGCTTCGACCCGGCTGGGTCCCTGCTGTTGCTGACAACTCCTTGAGGCGCGCGGGAACAGTGCGCGCTGTCGACGACTTGGGCTTGGTCCGGACAGTTACTGGACGGCCGGACAGTGAGCTACCCATTGCTCACTGTCCGCAAGCCCGCGTCTACGTTGGCCGGAAATCGGGATCAGAATCCCGGCGACGGCGGCGGCGATAACGCCGTTGCCTGATGCGTTCGGCCTCCTCTTTTGCGAGCATTACTGCTTCGCAGAAGTCGGCGACCGCCTGCCACTCCTCCTCGCTCCGGACCATGGCCTCAACCAAGGCCCGGCGCGAGAGGTCTCCGCCGCCGATCGCCCCCACGAGGGCACGGCGATGCTCCGCCCAAGCAGGGCACACCTCGACTGTGTGCTCCACCGTGTCCTCCGGGCGTTCCGCACAGTGGCGACACCCGGGCGTCACCTCCGCATGAATCCCGTGCAGGAAACTCCCGAACGAACCATGTCCGGTGAGTACCTGCGTCATGCGGAAGGTAAGGACGCCGTGAGGTCTTTCCAGCCACGCCTCAAAGAGGGGACTTACCGCCATAATTGTGGCGTGCCCATCAACACTACCCTCAAAATTGGTGTTAAAGTTTTTGTGAAAACATTCTCTCGAACGAAGTCTCTGCCAAAGTGATTTTAGAAGAGATAAGTTAGATTATTCTTAGCTCTTTAGTACGATCTCGTGAGATCATTTTTGATTATAACTTTATGCACAAATTAAAATACTAAAGGTTAAATAGATTTTATGGCTTTTTTAGCAGTCGACTTTAGGGGTGGTGCACATACATGACATGGCAGGTAAAACTTATTTGTTTGTTTTGGTTACTTTACAAAATTACTTGGTCAATTTTGACGGAACTTTCACTGGTAGACAGCTGAATTTGTAAGGACTAGTAAGGTAGACAACTGATTTTGTAAGGAGTAACTCCTATATACTAATTTTATTTTAGAAAAAGAATTACCTGGCGTTCTGCGCAAAAATATGTTGAAATTGTGACCAAAAGGTTTTACGAGTTTGATACGTGCGAAGTTGCGGGCATCAACTAGTTATTAATAACGCAAATAATCACGTATCCACACACAAACATTCATCATCATCATTATTTCAGCCGATTACGTCCACTGTTGGACATAGGCCTCCCCCAAGTGTTGCCACAATGAACGATCTTGATCTTGTGCATCGGTTTCCCGCAACCTTCACCAGATCATCACCTTGTAGGAGGCCTTCCAACGCTGCGTCTTCTGGAACGCGGTTGCCACTCCAGAACCTTTCGGCCCCAAAGGCCATCTGTTCACACAGACATTGAACAGAACAAAATAATAGAACAGAAATACTTTTATTCGGAACAGAAACAGCACAATAGTTACAAACACAAAGCTATAAATAACAAAAGTACAGATCGCCAACAGCACATTTCATATTGGTTTTTTTTATCAAACATAACAATACCAATTATCTAGTACTGCATTGTTATGTCTCTTTTGTCCGGCTGTTATTTATTATATTACTGGTCATTAACAATCTCAATTATATGGACGTAATCAACGCTGTAGCCTACACATTAACATGAAAATAATAATGTAAAATTATTGTGCAGGCAAATTGGAGCAGGAAAAGTGTGCATGCGAAGGGACACGTTATGCATGTCATGATTTCATCTACAATGTTATTTATTTATTTTTGCTCAATAATAATAAATTTTGTGAAAAACAATATTGCCACCCACTGCACTATTCGCATTTTAATAAATAACATACTAATTGGGCAAAGTAAATATTGTACTTTATTTATTTATTTAATTATTTATGCACCCAAGAGTACGGAGGCGGATTTAATGCCTTAAGGCATTTTTTCCAAGTCAACCTTTGGGTGATGCAGAGAGAAATTGTGGTAGGTGCATTTTAGGTTATAACACTCTTTATACAAAAACATTCATACCTATAAACTATAAATACAATATATCCATATTTACTCAACCTAGAACGAAGAAAAAAAGGAGAATACACGAATCTAGTGAAACAAATAATGGGAATCCTAATTAGCACTGTGACGAAATTAGCTTTTGACTTTGCCCGTGTACATAAAATATCAACATAAAATATCCAAGAATAAAGCAGCATTTTCAGAGATTAACTTTTACGTGTACTAGGGATGCCTTTTTTGTCGTTTGAAGAAAAAACACGACTAGACTACCTTAAAGTATTATTTATTGTTTTTCAAAGTTTTTCAAAATTCACCTGGAAGTTTTATACATTTTTCCATTCGCACGAACCAGTAGGTATTAAAACACTTATTCCACTCCAAAGTCGGTATGCCCAAAATGGCCGACTTGAAAGCGTCGACTGCTTCTTTACTGGACTGGAACCTTTGCCCACGAAGAATTTTCTTAATTTTAGGAAAAGTAAAAAAATCGTTAGGGCTTAGGTCAGGACTGTATGGGGGATGGTTAAGAATTTCTACGTTTTCCTGCTTCAAATAATCAATTGTTTTACGTGATTTGACCCTCCTCGCTTGATCATTTCGAAAGTAATCGTACACCATCTGACGCGGACCGCCTTATGATCATCGGAAAGCAAATGCGGAATCCATCAGCAAACTAGCTTTCTCACACCAAGCTCCTCATCTTTTGAATAGTTGTCCCTGATGCCTATTAACGCCTCTATCTCCCGATATGTCACATGACGATCTTCGAGTATCAGTTGTCTCACAGCAACGATATTTTCTTCAGTAAAGGCGGATTTTGGACGCCCTTCACGAGATTTGTCACTAAGACTGGTATTGCACGCTGGAATTCCGAATACCAGCGTTCGGCAGTCCGAAGACAAGGAGCTTTATTATAGTAGAGGATACGGTTAAGAACGACCTTCACCGGTTTGTTTAATGGATGAAACCTATTTTATGATAAATTTAGTATATTAAATAATATAACGCGGGTGGGTTGCCTGAGAATTTCCTGGCCAAACAATTTTTTTTTTTTTTTTAATGCTCCGGTGTGTTTAACGAATAAATTTAATACTAACCGAAAGAGTGAAGCCTTTAGAACATAAAAATGTTGGTTTGCCTATTTGTTTCCTGGCATAGCTATGGGTTGCCAGGTATAAATAGGTATGTATAAACAGGTGTGTTTTTTTTTATATACAACAAATTCTATATCAAAATAAACGCTGTTACATTACGAATACGATGTTATAGTGTTGTCTGCAAAAAAATCTGGTATGGATAAAGGTTGTGCATTTTTCTAAAAATAATATAAATTTTCAATTTTTAATTAATAATAGTCTGGCCAGGAATTTCTTAGGCAACCCACCCGCGTTATATTATTTAATACACTAAATTTATAATAAAATATGTTTCATCCATTAAACAGACCGGTGAAGGTCGTTCTTAATCGGATCTTAGACTATTATAAAATACAGATCTTAACTCCTCGAAACATTGAATCCGAGTTAGGCCTCTCCGAAACTTGTAAAAAATTATAGCACGAACGTTTTCCTTAGAGAGATTCATTTTTGTGCGTGACTTGATAGATTCAAAACAACGCTGTGACAAATAGTTGCATTAATCCTAATTATGTCAATTGTTTTGCCATAATAATTCAAACAAATTTGAAAATTGAGCAATTCTAAATTTTAAATTATCGGGAAATGTTTAAATGACAGAACTTAAAAGGCATGCCTAGTAGATTAGCACATTTTAAAATAAATATATATATATGTTATAAAAATATTACAAGACGAATACAACATACTTCACGAATATTGTTGTAACATTTATGAAGCTTGAATCTAATGTTTCAACATTACCAAACCTAAACCAAACTACCAGAGACCAAAGAAAAGAAAAAAGAAAGAAAGAAAAAAAAAGAAGAAAAAGAAAAGAAAAAAAGGAAAAAAGAAGGAAGAGGGTTTTGTTACCTGCCAAAGATAATATTGTTGTGTATACGAATATAAAACACTAAACTTATATAAAGCAGCATAGCATAGCATAGTCATATATAATACCACAAGAGCTTCGCGCGAATGATTTTTCCTGAAAAACTTGACGATTTTATTTGTTTGCAGGGAACCTTGAGGGAAATGCCAGATAATTTTGAAGCTCGTGTGGTATTCGGGGGATTATTTTTCCGTCCCAAATGTCGGCCATTATTTTGATCATGTTTTGTTTTTTATATATGTCAAGGACCAGAGAAAATTTTCAAAAAATTATCAGTATAATACCATGTAGGTTGTACCACGTGACGTCGAATGGTGCAATTCTATTGGTCGATATTTGGGTCGGAAAAATAATCAGCCTTATAATGTTCCCATTATTAGGACTTAGGCCTCCTCTCTAGGAGAGGGATGGGTCGTAATCCACCACGCGGGCCCAGTGCGGGTTGGTGGATGTCACATGTCTTCGAATAAAGCAAATATCTAAATCTACCCACGGGTCGGTTTTTCATTAGTCCATTCCATTCGTTGCTCTTTGCGTTGCAGGGTTATGATGAATCTTTCGACCAATCCCGCAGCCTACCCCACATATCCCTATTAGAGTAGTCGTGCTAGCTATTAGGCCTGTATTTAGCCTCACTCCAGGCCGTCAAAGTTGGAATATTAATGAGTCTGTGTCACAAATGCAGAGAGTTTGCGAACAATATGCCACAGGATCACATTAACTATCGATGTTTGTAGGCACACGCGTTAGTAATTAGTACAAGTGCTATCAATCTGTGATTACTGTAGGTTGTGAGAATATTTTGGATGCGGGTAGAATGACAAATAAGAGCACCCAATCCTTACTACTTAATACAACTGCTCTTACTTGATATGAGATTATTACCTACACATCTTTCACTTGATATTTTAGAAACACAAATGTTTTGTGATTATTATCTACGATTCTATTTTTTTTTATTGTTAATAGGTTTGCGCTTAACCGCTATCTCATCTGATGGAAAGCGATGAAGTGGTCGCAGAATGAACGCGCTTACCTAGAAGTAACTTATTTCATTCTTGACTTCAAGAATCCCGGGCTGTAGCCATCAGGAAACACAGACTACGGCAGGGAATTCCACTCCTTAGCTGTACGCACAATGAATTTGTTCACAAAACGGTTTGTGCGTATGTACCGTTGGCGCAACTTCATACGCCTGGTAGTTCGCTGATGGAACAGGCTAGGCGGAAATAGGCTATGCAATTCCGACGCACACTCCCCGAAATGGGGAGAAAAATTGCAAACAAAAAATTAATATGGATAGAATTAATCCAGGAAAGACCTTTAAGTACGATTCAGACCAACCGGCTCGCGTCGCGCCGCATCGGAACGGAGCTGTACACGTGCCGCGGTAGCCGAACGCGTCCGTCGAAGCCGTGTCGCCGCAGCCAACAGCGTCCGCTGGAATCCGTATGCACTCCAAGCGCTCAAAAGTGTTGCAACTTGTCACTGTATTTACGGGAAATTAACTGTATTTAAAAGAAATTAGTTTTTCTTCCGTATCCATTTTTGAAACTGTCGCTTGAAGAACACAACTTGAATGATTCGCTAGTTTCTGCACCGTAATCTCCGTTCGTATTCCACGACGCACGGCCGACCGACTCCGAACGGACCCAACGGCAGCCGATTGGATGCCGATGGCGCCGTTCGGACCCGGTTGGGGCCGGTCGGCCGTCGCGACAGCCGAATGCATTCTGCGACACGTCGCGACGCGTCGCGGGATGCCGACGGAGGTAACTATGCATAAGTTGCATGCAAATATGAACTGTAATTACTGTTGATACATTTCAATGTTCTTTACCGCATTGTAAAATGCCGCCCGGCCGATGCGAGCCCGTTGGTCTGAATCGTACCTAATGTTCTGTAATTTTACATGGCTTTGGCCCTGCATAATGTACACTTGAATTAAAAAAAACAGGAAATATATTTAATGGAACCTTGCATATAAATCGACATTCTGAATGACGAAAACTTTTCCAAAAACTTTTAACGTTTTTAAATGAACAATTATTTTCTAGAACAAGTTTTGTTCGTTGGTAAGTTATTCGAGTGAGCGACGGCGGAAGTTACCGAACACCAGCCGAGTGTTCAGACGCATTCTCTAATTTTTCGCGTCGCCTCTTTATCAAATATTGCATTGGAAGAAACATTCAGCTTTTCGGCAGGATTGGGAATAATTGCCAATATGTTAGTTAGGTAGTCATTTTAATGATAGGAACTAGATGTTTTGGACTTTGTTAAACAGAATATCAAGAACCATATTTCTATTTAATAGTTACAGCATAAACTTTAAGAGGAAATATCAAAATATACGTATCAACATAAATTATTTAAATAATAAGTAACTTCTGAGAATTTTTAACCTTATTACATCACATCACACTGATCTATACCCCGTTAAATTTTGATCGTTTTAATCCCGTGGAGGGTCGATTCGGTACATAAAACACTATCGATTTAATTAGTACGCAACGCCCACTACTACCTACAGATCATTCAACTCGCTCAGCTGACGTTTTCTTAAATAAATTAATTTCGTACATGCGTAAATTAATACGAGTTTTAAAAAAAAGTTGCTTTATTTTTTAATTTTATCTTTACAAATCGATAGTGTTTCATGTACCGGATCAACCCTCCACGGGATTAAAACGATCAAAATTTAACCGTGTATGTATAAAAATCAATGCCACTTTTCGTTGTAATTTTATAACTCAAGAACAGGCTCACCTATCCAAACCAAATAATTTTAATAAAGTTTGGTACACGGGCAGACCATGTCCTGGAATAGCGCATAGTTTTATCCTTTTTTTGGGATGGGAAATAATATACCTCTAAAGTATCGAAATGACTAAAAACCGACTTCTGTTCCTTCTTTGTCATTGTTTCAGGGTCCTGGGGATCTCTTTCGCATCACCCATGGCCCCAGTAGGCTAAGACCCTGCTGGGCCCCTACGGTTGCTGACAACTGCTTGAGGTGCGCGTAGACGCCGCCGCCGACGTCTTGGGCTCGGTCCGGATGATTATTAGACGGTTGGACGGCGGGCTACTCATTGTTCGCCATCAGCAAGCTTGCGCTTACGGTGGCCGGAAATCGGGATTGGAATCCCGGCCTCGCGCGTGCGGCCGCCTTTACTGCTTACGCATTACTGCTTCGCAGAAGGAGGCGATAGCGGGGATATCATTGTCCTTCAGTTGCCCTTGCGTTCTGGGCCCACGGGCTTCCGTTTTAGAAATTTCCCACAGTCCCAAAATCTAGACAAAGCATTTAAAAAAAATCTTAATTAAAGCCGGATTGATCAGGATTTGAAATTTTCCAGAACTCGTAACATGAGATGTTGTCCTGGCCAAAAACGCACAGATCTACAAAATCATAATATTTTTATTTCACATAGGCCTACAATCATCGGCACTTATAAAACGTCAGAAGCTAGTGCACAGTTTTCAATTAGTCGTTTCTTATGGAGAAGAACCGACAAACAATTCCTTGGTTACTCTTTAAAAAAAAATGGTTTCACAATAATTCCATATTACAGTATTAGTAGATAAAAGAACGTAGACATAAAGACAGTGTAGACCTGTCAATATTGTACTCAAAAGTATAATAAAAAATAAAACTGTCAAAACATGCAGCCATCCTATCCCACTTACTCGGTAACACTGACTGAATGCTAAACGGTTTGAATTAGTGCTCTATCTCTAATTACCAACACCGTCGCTCTACCTCACCTGACGCGAACCGTGCACGGTCGGCCAGTCACAAGTTTTTGAACTAATTGATTGTTCAAAACCAATTTCTGTTGTGATGGTTTTAATTTAGTGTTCAATTAATTATGACGGCGCTTTCGTGTTTAGTTTTCAAAAGATCAGTTACAAGTTCGATTAACATTGCCGATAGGGCTAAAAATCAAAAGCCTTTAATTATAATGCTGTTGTTTTACGATATGTTGTGAGATTAATAAAGTAAGCTTTAATATAAATTCTTGTTTACATAAAACACTAGCTTTTGCCCGCGCGGCCTCGCTCCCGCTCTTCCCTACACTACCCTACTCTGCCCTACTATACCGTACTCTACCCTACTATACCCTACTCTACCCTACTCTACCCTACTCTACCCTACTCTACCCTACCTTATCCTACTCTACCCTACTCTACACTACTCTACAGTACTCTACACTACTCTACACTACTCTACACTACTCTACACTACTCTACACTACTCTACACTACTCTACCCTACTATACCCTACTCTACCCTACCAAACTTCACATAAACCATCTACTAAAAAGTCCGAACAAAGCCTAAATATTTGGTTTGGATAGGTGAGCCCGTTCTGGAGATATAAAAAAACTTTTTACAAAAAAAAAATAACCGACTTACTAAAAAAAACACTAAAACCATCAAAATAACTTTAATTTCGGAAGTCGGTGTTTCTATAATAGTTTTGCCTCTTCGTTATTTACGACCGACTTCCGAAATTAAAGTTATTTTGATGGTTTTAGTGTTTTTTTTAGTAAGTCGGTTATTTTTTTTTTGTAAAAAGTTTTTTATTTCACACTTTTTAGTTGCATTACACTTACAGCCAGAGTACCTTTTTCTCATGACAATTCCAATTAACTCAAACCATGCCAGGATACATTGTTTTATTATGAAGTTCCCGTGTCTACCTTCCGGCTCCATCATCATCAACAGATCAGTTCGATAGTACCTGATAGCCAAAGTGCATCTCATGACAATTCTAATAAGCCCAAACACGGCTAGGATACATTGATTAATTACGAAGTTCCGGTGCCTACCTTCCGGCTTCATCATCATCATCAGATCAGTTCGATAGTACCTTATAGCCAAAGTGCATCTCATGACAATTCTAATTAGTCCAAACACGGCTAGGATACATTGATTAATTACGAAGTTCTGGTGTCTACCTTCCGGCTTCATCATCATCATCAGATCAGTTCGATAGTACCTTATAGCTAAAGTGCATCTCATGACAATTCTAATTAGCCCAAACACGACTAGGATACATTGATTAATTAACGAGTTCCGGTGCCTATCTTCCGGCTCCATCATCATCATCAGGTCGTCACATCGATGATACCATTTTCAACATACCTATTCAGAACTATTCATTTATTTGTAACTATGTTCATTGAGAGATCTGTGTGAGTATGAACTTCCGTTGGCCATTTCTGGTCTTCTTCACCAGTTCCACTTCATCAAATGTCATGTTTTGACTATAAATGCTTAAGTCTTTGATGAAAATACCAAAAGAACTATATGGTTGCCTATAATATTTGAGGAGTTCCCTCGATTTCGCCAAGATTCCATCATCAGATCCCGACTTGGTGACTATGGGACCATTTGGGAAGTATACCCTTTCCAAAAAAAAAGAATTTTTCAAATCGCTTGGCAAGTGACGAAGCTATGCGCGAAAATACATAAAAAAAAAAATAAAAAAAATACAAACATCCGAATTGAGAACCTCCTCCTTTTTTAGAAGTCGGTTAAAAATTACAACGAAAAGTGGCACTGATTTTTATATAATAGATTACTGAATTGAAGCAATGTTTCGGAATCAAGTTAGTTTAAAATATTTTTCGATAAATGTATTTGCTTTTCCACAACCATCAGCCAACAATTTATTATGAATGTCTGACTTATTCTAAACACCCCTTTCGCGGGTGTAAAATCAGCAAATAACTTCTTACACTCTGGCTGAAGCAAGAGGACGTGTCATACTTTTACTGATTGAACCTTATGTCTCTTCAGTTGCGTTTTGCGTTTCAAGGCCGCGATCACTTTCGAATTCCGCAGCTCTGGCAAACTCTAAATACCATATATTTGGTTAGGGTCTACACTTGGACTTAAATAAAAAGCAGTGGTCTGTAAAACAGACAAACGTATTTCAAATGAAAGGTTAGGGACAGAGAGGAATTTACAAGATGCGCGTGCATCGTCTGTTGTTCTCGCTAGAGAAGTGTGGCGGGCCTGCGGACGCCCTGCATAACTTGCGCGCCGACGGACGAGTAACGAATATAGCCGAAGGTGCCCGAACAGTATCTAAGCTTACTCTACTATAAATATAACCGTGTTTTTCATTTCGTTTTTTTTGTTTTTGTAGCAGTTCTTTAGCCGTTACAATGTAAAAATAACAGAATAATCACCCCTCAAGATTTCCTCTTCTATTTTCATCACCACACACTACAATTTCAACACAGTCTCTTCAATACTCAATGGTAGCTACACATACCCTCAAAGCTAGTGTTGTGGTACACTTAGCACTCAATGCACTTAGTGCACCTTTTGACCATTCAACTGTACAATATTAAGATGCTGCGGTACAAGTGTGTTGACCTATATTTTGCCGATGAAAAATGAGAATCGTATGTGTCTTTGAAATATTGAAATATGGACGAGTTTTGTAATGTGATATAACCTAGCGACGACGCAAAGCACATTTACAGTAGTAAATGTGCTTTGCAATTTATAGTTGAGTTTAATTTTATGATCTAACGTCATATTAAAGTATATTAACTAATTTCATAGTAGTTAAGATTGTAAAGCAGTGTAAATATTATGTATATGTATATATAGATGGGTTGCTGTGTTAAAAAGTCTTATATTTCGGACAAAATTTATAGTTGGTTAGTATACACACAACTTAAAAACTAGTGTTAGTACTCATAACTACCGGAAACATTTTTTTACCTATTATACACCACAGGGGCATGCAGGCGTACCCAAGGCTCTAGTATGGGACTGTCGCAACTGTCCGCTATTGTCTTCAGCAAAAGTCACTTCTCTTCAAAAACAAAATACCGTTAGTATTAACTACTGTATTTCATTATTATTGTCATAAATAACCGTTTCATACTACACAGACACTCACCTCTAATAGTTTTTTAGGATTTATAGACACATCGAGGAATCAAATGTAAGTAAAGGAAATTCACAATTCTGCTCTCAATGAAGCGAGCAGAGTGAAAAGCGAGCGTCCACACTAATGAAAGTAACATCAAAGCGACATTCATCCCGTCATACAGAAATTCGCAGTGTACATACTATATCTTTCAAAATACACAATACACCGCTAAATTTTGATCGTTTTAATCTCGTAGAGGGTCGATCCGGTACATGAAAAACTATCGATTTGTAAAGATAAAATAAAAATAAAAAATTATACGAACCACTATTCTTAGAACAAGGTTACCGAATGTTGGGCCTGACATTTTGCTTGTGAATAAGACAAACATACATAGAATTTCCACGACAGCTGTGCATGAATATTCGGTATTGAGATGTCTGAGATACTCCAAAAAAGCTTAGGCGACGTTTTGAAACAACTAAGAGAATGGAGCTGAGATACTCTAAAAAAGCTTAGGCAATGTTTTGAAACAACTAACAGAATGGAGCTGAGATACTCCAAAAAGCTTAGGCGATGTTTTGAAACAACTAAGAGAATGGAGCTGAGATACTCCAAAAAAGCTTAGGCAATGTTTTGAAACAACTAAGAGAATGGAGCTGAGATACTCCAAAAAGTATAGGCAATGTTTTGAAACAACTAAGAGATTAGAACTGAGATACTCCAAAAAAGCTTAGGCGATGTTTTGAAACAACCAAGGAAATGGCGCTGAGATATTCTAAAAAAACCGGCCAAGAGCGTGTCGGGCCACGCTCAGAGTAGGGTTCCGTAGTTTCCCATCCGTCACAATAAGTTTCCCCACTTAAGTTACTTAAACACAATTACAATTTCCCACTATACCAAATATTCTTATTAAAAACAATGAACGACAGACAACGAGCAAGAACAAATACCACCAATGCCAACGAGAGACCAACCGAACAATTCGACAATATAATAGCTCATACCCGTCTCGACATCATCAATTCAGAAAAATCTTAACAGTGCGAAGTCGCCCAAAGCACAGCGCCATCTCTCGGGAAATTGGGTTACTAATTTATACAAACTAGACGGGTTATGTATGTTGGGTTTTCGGTGGTAATTTTGGATTGCGTGAACCGATTTTAGTAGTATTTTTTTATTTGAAAGAAGAAACGTTCTGAATAATAAAATAATATGTAAACTAAGTTAAAAAACATGCTTGCATATATGGTTAAATTACAAACTTATTTATTTATTATTTATTATAATCTTTATTGTACACCAAATAAACAAAAATACAGGACAAACATTTAAAATAATAAGTGCACAATGTTTAAACTTACCATCGCTGGCAAAATTATTAGGGACAGAACTCGTAGATAATTATGTAATTTCTGATTGAAACACACTTTTTGAGCAAACCAATACTTACATATAAGGTTTTTTTTTTATTTGGTATTGTTATTGGTGTCATATTATTATTTTTGATATATAGGAACACTGTGAGTTCACGCCATTTTTTTTTAAAGTGGCATTACTTCTAACTTTGTTGACGTTTTTCAGTGTTTGTTGAAAATCGGGTTTGAATAGAATAGAATAAACTTTATTGTACACCAAAAAGTAACAAGACATAAACAAAACTTAAATCTATGGGTACAATGGCGGTCTTATAGCTGAAAGCGACCTTCGGATGGATTGAAACAAATAAAACAATACAGGGGTAGTCTACTACCCCTTGGGGTGTACTGCTAATAGGTGAATCAAAGACCATTACATTTATTTTATATATTTATATATATAATATATGAAAGAAAAGGGAGTTAGTGATAGTTTGACGGGTGACAGGACAGAATGGAAGAAGAAAACGTATTGCGCCGACCCCAAGTAATATGGGATAGGGCAGGAAGAAGACTGCTTGATGAGCTCCCACATGTTTTCAATAGTGTTCATGTCTGGCGAATTACTTGGCCAGGGTTTACCCTCGCCAAGTAGTAGTAAGTGTTTTAACATTAATGTTTATAGCCAAGTATACAGTAACACCCCTTTTTTTGTAGCAAAATGCAGATTCATGCATAAAAATGAACTCTTCGTCAATAGGGAACCATTCTTCGAGCTGCGGCAGCAGTTCAGTTTCTAGTTCACGCTTGTACTGGTCTTGCCTCACGGTCCCTTCCACGGTATGTAAGCGCCCTATATCCTTGGCTGAGATTAAAGACCATATCATAATACTAATTAGGTATTTGGCTCTTTCTAAACAGCAGTTTTCATGGAACTATTCTCCGGGGAGTCGTCGGAAAGGAGCGTTTTGTGAGAGAGCAAAGGAGTTTTTGTCAAACAAAATCTGAAACGTCGACTCATCGAAGAAGTATGTCTGAAAAATTATATTACACCATCACATAATGACAATAGTTTATTAACAATGTACTGTACTATTTAAAGTATTATTTTTACCCGACTTCAGTCTGCAACAGTCATATTTTGGTGTGTATATATATAATTTCAAAGTTATTTAGTCTTTGCTTCATCTATTAGCAGTATTTATATAAATATACTAGCTGCTGCCCGCGACGTCGTCTACGTGAAGGCTCTTCAGCACCAAAAATACCTAAGATGCCAGTGTCGCTATAGGATTATAAGTAAACAACTTTTAAAATAGCATTTAAATATAAGTTTTTTTTTGCAAGTGAAGAGAGTTATATGGGAATACTGCTGAGTTCAGTCATAAGATGTGACTGAAGGAAATAGAGAAAATAATGCAGGAATACCTTCCAAGAAGACATTCCAAGACACAAAAGAGTAAAAATACGTACAAAGGTATCATACCTTACAACACTTCCCTATAAACTACGTTAGTAGTTATGCTGCCAGGAGCCAAAATGGAAAGAGAGTCAGGACTGGTGATGCGGGAGCAAGCGACGTACAGTTGCCAGTGTGAGAAGCAACTTGTCCTGAGGTCGACACCCGCTGCCCTCAGTGTCTGCCCCTGCGACTTATTGATGGTCATCGCGAAGCAAACCCCCATGGGGAACTGTACGCGCTTGAACTGGAACGGGGAGTTATGAGGTATGAGGGGAATGTGTGGTATAAATACTGCCTCGCCGACACCACAACCAGTAAAAATTTCCGCCTCAATGGTGTGCCTGTGGAGCGAGATAACTTTAAGGCGGGTCCCGTTACAAAACTTCGGAGGAGATAGGTTCCGAAGAAGTATAATCGGGACACCGACCTTCAGCTTGATGGTATGCGCTGGAAGTCCACTTGCTAACGGGGAGTTCAGAAATTCCACGGGATAATGTGTGGCGTCATCTTGCTCGACAACAGTGTTTATCGAGGTGTAGACCACTTCATTCCCCTCAATGTCCGAGAGAATGCATTCGTTAATTGCTGCAGCCTGATCATTTTTGGGCGTCAAAATGGCCTGCTCACACACCTAAGAATTCTGTTGGTGCGGTATACGACTGATGTCCCCGTACACACAGCGAATGAGTTCTTCTAAGCTGGATACCACTCTACCGAGAGACTGAAGCACCACCTGTCCACCTCTCTCTTCTGTTAGAGTGCCTTCGCCAAGACTTAGCAGGACATTGGAGAATTCTCGAGCACGTGCATTGCCGCCGAGCCGAGCTCTCATATTAATGGTCAAGCGCAGCGTACGAACTCGTGACCACAACGAAGATCATTTCATCGAAGCATTCACCTCGTCAGCCCTCGATCCCCGCGTCACCACGGGAAGTGTTTGCCGGAAATCGCCACTGAACAAAACTGTGACACCACCCATCAAATGTTCGTCCCTGCGGATGTCACGCGGGGTTTTGTCTACGGCCTCAACTGCCTTCCTATTGGCCATCGTACACTCATCCCATACGATCAGAGAGCAATCCTTAAGCACGTGTCCCTTATCGCTGTTACGTGACACACCACAAACAGGTCTTTCGGCGCTATCTAAATCGATGGGAATTTTAAACATGGCATGTGCTGTCTTGCCACCCGGAAGCAGTGTGGCAGCGATTCCCGACGACACAATAGCAATTTTGCCCTGCCTCCTGACCTCTGCAAGTATGCCAGTGGTAACAAATGTTTTTCCTGTTCCACCAAGAGCATCCAAGAAAAACATTTTACCCTGGTTTTGCCCAACGCTTTCAAGGACGGTGTCATAAATTTGTTTTTGCTCTGAAGAGAACAAAGCGACATGGTCATTTCGTATGGTGTTCATTTTTCCGAATGCCGAATCGTAATTTGTCTCAGCGCTATACTCCCGATTTCCACGGTCTTATTGCGGTGATGATTGTGGAGCTGGTAACCCATATTCGATCAGTGGATTACCGCTGATAGAAATTACCACATCTTGAAATGAACTGAGACAGGTGTTCAGCACGCGTTCATCAGTTACTTCGACTTTGTCTCTAATAGCAGGTCTCAAAGCTCGTAGAAAATCTTCAGACGGATGATGGCGATACTTCTCCCACAAAGCTATCGGGTTCGTGACTCCACAAATCACCAAGATGACGGCAAACAGATGACGTATGTGGCTGGGACTGTCACTGACGCTCGCCTCCGCGAGGGTGTCATTCCAATTTTGGTCACCGTCGAGAAGGTGACGTGCTACGCCGGCTGCGCGGTAAGTGGGATACTCCACGCCATCAAATGTACTCAGAAAGGTGAAAGACTTTGGGCCTCGGAAAGTGTGAAGTAACAACCGCAGAAAATAGCATTCGCCATTATTCGGATGCACAGTATAATCCCTACCCAATGCGGTGTCCTTGAAAATTCCCAGAAAACCTTCCACAGCTCCTCCTCGTTGACGTCGGTTAAAATACACCCCTTTTTGCTTGTCGTACGAGTAATATGAAGGCACCTCATACGTAAAGGATCTCGCAAACTGATCGACTTCACAGAGCCTGAAAAATGTCACCATGTAATACACCACATTTTTTTAAATTGTCTTCCTCATCTCTGCTCAAGATGATGGTTTTGTTGGAACTTGAATTTGTCAAAACGAATTATACTATACAACTTTTATGAAGAAAATACACATTACCATCTATGAATTTTAAGAATAACTAACTGCCAACCTCGCCAACATGATCAAATTATTAATTTCCAAAAAGTATTAACGTGTAACTTGATTTGATTTTTATGAAATCTCATAGATGGCGCTGCTTTAAAATTGTCTTTATACTACTAACATTCATTAAATTATGTTTCTCTGCCCAAGTTACTTAAATGGCGTAGTTTTTATAGTGTAAAGCTAAATAATAGCATGGCTTACTCAAAAACAACATTTAAATATGCTTCGTTAGATCTCACCTTGTCCCAGAATGCGTAAGAAAAATAAAGATTCACAGCTCCTCCCCCGTAGGTGATAGCGTGATAATATGTAGCCTATATGTTGACCCGACCTCTTAGTAATATTCATGCAAAATTTGAAGTAAATCCATGCAGTACTTTTTGAGTTTATCCCGGACATACATACAGACAAACAGACAAACAGACAAACAGACAAACAGACAAACAGACAAAAATTCTAAAAACTATATTTTTGGGTTTGATATCGATTGTACATCACGCCCCAAGTATTCTTTAAAAAAAATATTCAATGTACAGTTTTGACTTTCCTACGATTTTATTATATGTATAGATATATAAATACTGCTAATAAAAAACTAAAAAAAGTAATATTTCCTATTGCGTTGCTTTTTTTTAAGTTTTATACGTTATTTTTTAATTGTGGCAACGATATATAGTGATATTCTTAAAAATGCTTCTTTTTAGTACGGGCAAAGCTTCGGCCACATCTCCAAGAACATGTACACAAATTCAAACATTTCCAGAGAGATATAAAAACTGTTGGAATTACACCGTGTTAAAAAATGTGGCAGGAAAAGGATCACCACTCTTCGTAAAAACCCTAAAATCAGAAATATGTCTTAAAAACTGTTGTCCGCCTTACTACGATTACAAACGACGAGAAACTAGAAGTTTTCGATAGGACAATTCGTCGAGGGTAGGCAAAAGTGCGGTAAGTCCCCTCATTGAGGCGTGGCTGGAAAGACCTCACGGCGTCCTTACCTTCCGCATGACGCAGGTACTCACCGGACATGGTTCGTTCGGGAGTTTCCTGCACTCGATTCATGCGGAAGTGACGCCCGGGTGTCGCCACTGTGCGGAACGCCCGGAGGACACGGTGGAGCACACAGTCGAGGTGTGCCCTGCTTGGGCGGAGCATCGCCGTGCCCTCGTGGGGGCGATCGGCGGCGGAGACCTCTCGCGCCGGGCCTTGGTTGAGGCCATGGTCCGGAGCGAGGAGGAGTGGCAGGCGGTCGCCGACTTCTGCGAAGCAGTAATGCTCGCAAAAGAGGAGGCCGAACGCATCAGGCAACGGCGTTATCGCCGCCGCCGTCGCCGGGATTCTGATCCCGATTTCCGGCCAACGTAGACGCGGGCTTGCGGACGGTGAGCAATGGGTAGCTCACTGTCCGGCCGTCCGGTAACTGTCCGGACCAAGCCCAAGTCGTCGACGGCGCGCACTGTTCCCGCGCGCCTCAAGGAGTTGTCAGCAACAGCAGGGACCCAGCCGGGTCGAAGCCTACTGGGGCCAGGGTTATCCGAAAGGGCGCTCGAGCCCCGGTATGAAGGCTAGAAGGAACGGGGTGGGCCTTTTAGTCAGTAAGAGTCTGACACTATCTCCCGCTCCGCCCAAGGGCGGGGGATGTAAATGCATGATTTTTTCCCACCATAAAAAAAAAAAAAAAAAAAAAAAAAAAAAGGCAAAAGTGGAGTTGATAGGTCGTCGGCCTACCAAAAAACCCCGCCTCATCGAGGTAATGAAGAAGAGAATATTGCACAGGGTCATCATCATCATCACCAGCCTTATTAATGTTCCCATTGTTGGGACTCAAGCCTCCTCTCTAGGAGAGGGATTGGGCCGTAATCCACCACGCGGGTCACATGTTTTCAAATTTTTGGTTCTGGGACATGCCGGTTTCCTCACGATGTTTTCCTTCACCGTTTTGAGAGCAGTGCTGATGAAATAAATTACACAAAGTAATGCGCCTGGCTGGGTTCGAACCCGCGACCTACAACTCATAAGTCGGGACCGTTACCACTCGGCCACCACTGCTCTACTATGGCACAGGGCCAAACAACACCAAAATATGACTGTTGCAGGCTGAAGTCGGGTAAAAATAATACTTTAAATAGTACAGTACATTGTTAATAAACTATTGTCATTATGTGATGGTGTAATATAATTTTTCAGACATACTTCTTCGATGAGTCGACGTTTCAGATTTTGTTTAACAAAAACTCCTTTGCTCTCTCACAAAACGCTCCTTTCCGACGACTCCCCGGAGAATAGTTCCATGAAAACTGCTGTTTAGAAAGAGCCAAATACCTAATTAGTATTATGATGTGGTCTTTAATCTCAGCCAAGGATATGGGGCGCTTACATACCGTGGAAGGGACCGTGAGGCAAGACCAGTACAAGCGTGAACTAGAAACTGAACTGCTGCCGCAGCTCGAAGAATGGTTCCCTATTGACGAAGAGTTCATTTTTATGCATGAATCTGCATTTTGCTACAAAAAAAAGGGGTGTTACTGTATACCTGGCTATAAACATTAATGTTAAAACCCTTACTACTACTTGGCGAGGGTAAACCCTGGCCAAGTAATTCGCCAGACATGAACACTATTGAAAACATGTGGGAGCTCATCAAGCAGTCTTCTTCCTGCCCTATCCCATATTACTTGGGGTCGGCGCAATACGTTTTCTTCTTCCATTCTGTCCTGTCACCCGTCAAACTATCACTAACTCCCTTTTCTTTCATATCACTTCTCACACAATCCATCCATCTTTTCTTCGGCCTTCCTCTCCCTCTCCATCCATCTACATGTATACTCAGAACTCTTTTAGTAATATGCGCTTCATCCCTCCTCTTCACATGACCATACCAAGACAACCGATTACCTTTCAACTTTTCAGTCACTGGATTCTATGGATTTTTTTTAAGTGATCAGGCAAAAATTACCGCGATGGTACCTAGACTGTCGACTCACCTGGAGAAAACGTATCTATATATTCACGAAGAGTAAAACATTAAAGATACAACTCTGGTAGGCTACTATTGGCTGTTATAAGAAAGTCCAGGTTTTCACTGGGATATAAGCTCGTCATCATTTTAGCCGAAGGACGTCCCCTGTTGGGCGTAGGCCTCCCCTAAGTTTCACCACAACGAAGGGGTGCGTCTCGTATCCATCACTTTCCTGTAACTCTCGCGAGGTCATCGGTCAACGCTACGTCTTCCGGTGAGCGGTCGCTACTCTAGAAATAAGTTCAAAATTTATAAAGCTGCTTGTCTTTATGTCAATTGTTACCTCCTCTCTTGTCATACCATCTTAAAGACAATTTAACTACCATTTTATTGGTATTTGCCTATAAGCATCCATATTAATGCTCAGAACTTTTCCCACGTAATATTCTCACAGATTAAAATTCTTTTTTTTTGTGGGGAATCGTCAAATAAAGCTAGAACTACATTAGACCGACGCACACGTGTAACACGCCTGATTTGTACGAAGAAAGACGTCGCGTGGCGTGTACCAAGTGTAGCTCTACAAGTTTAGTTTCCATTAGGTATAAAATGTATGGGGACCAACGCGCCCAGATCACAACATAATTTTATTTATTTATTTATCTATACTATATATTTATTTATGTACTTCATGTACAGTAGTGGTACATAGGCGGACTTAATGCAACAAGGCATTCTCTCCCAGTCAACGTTTGGGTTAAAAAAAGAGATCACTGTTGTAGGTTTGCACAATAAACAAATAATGAAAACGGAAAAAAAATTAATAAGTTATTTATATGTAATATATAATAAAATACAATACATTATGCTGTGCCCAGATCGGCGTGTGTGGCATGCGGGTGAGTAGTGTAGTTCTACCTTAACGTCTGGGCGGAACGAGACAGAGTGTTAAACTTTTACTGATTAAAAACCCATCTGTGTTCCTTTGCGTTTCAGGGTCACGTTACTCTTTCGAACTATCCCACACAGATCCTAACTTCTTAACTAATACTATAAAAACGAAAGTAAGTTTGTATTCCTTTTTACGCCTACACCATAGAGCCGGTCATCACGGAATTTTGAACATACGTTATCAAGGGTATAGAAAAGGTCATAAAGTACTTTCCATCCAGAAAAAGTACCGTTCTCGAGGGAAAGAACAATAACTTTCGTCGGTCACGATTGCTTCAAGACGCTAGATGGTGGTATGTGTCTT
The DNA here is from genome assembly GCA_910589285.2 of Mythimna ferrago. Lineage (NCBI taxonomy): Eukaryota > Metazoa > Arthropoda > Insecta > Lepidoptera > Noctuidae > Mythimna > Mythimna ferrago. Next base: position 9,416,212 of record OU342675.1, on the reverse strand, counting down.
TAAAATCATGATAGAATTACATTATTAAAAATTTTAGTAAGTACGTCGTCATCATTTATCATTTATCATTTGTTAGAGTGTAAAATAAGTATAAGAAGTAATAATATGTTCTATTCGTGAAACGAAAAACGGACATTTTCACGCCCTAGCCGCCGAGACCCCGACCCCGATTACCAGCCACGGTACGCTTGCGGACGACGAGTAATGTTTAGCTCGCCTACTGGGGCCAGGGTAAGTGCCTACTGGGCCCAGGGTTAGTGCCTACTGGGGCCAGGGTTAGTGCCTACTGGGCCCAGGGTTAGTGCCTACTGGGCCCAGGGTTAGTGCCTACTGGGCCCAGGGTTAGCTCCCACTGGGCCCAGGGTTAGTGCCTACTGGGGCCAGGGTTAGCGCCTACTAGGCCCAGGGTTAGTGCCTACAGGGGCCAGGGTTAGTGCCTACTGGGGCCAGGGTTAATTTCGAAAGACAGCTCAGCCCCGGTATGAAGGCACGAAGGAACGGGGTGGGGTTTTAGTCAGTAAGAGTCTGACACTATCTCCCGCTCCGTCGAAGAGCGGGGGATGTCATTAGATGATTTTTCCATCGAAAAGAAAAATAGGTAGCTCTCTGTCCGGCAATCTTCCGGGCTAAGCCCAAGTTGGCTACAGCGCACGTCATAATGTTCCACAATATGTAAGAATTCAGCAGGGCCGATGCCCACAAAGGCCGCGGGCATTTTCTGAAAAGGAAACCCGTGGTTTCAGAACGCAAAGGGCAACTGAAGGACACAGTTGTAGCTTTGAATGATTTCCCACCTTAAAAAATATAGATCATACTTCAGAATATACTATATTAGACTTCAGAATATACTATATATATATATTTAATTAAAAATAGAGCGATTGTATTCGGTACCAATAACTAAATATGTAAAATATGTAGGTAGAGTCTGTCTAATAAGTTAAACGACTTGGGTAATTATTAGGATTTAATGAAATCTGATGAACACGGGTTAAATAATCAAGGTTGATTAAGAGATAGAGATAATAAATAATAATAATAATGTGTTTATCCAGAATAACATTTGGTAAAATGGTTACATAAAATCTTAAGAGTAATTACAAAGGTAAATGCTATGTTATGTGCCTGTACTAGGATAAACCTGTATCACAGGCGGTAGAAGCTCTTACATTATAGTTTTTTAGGACAATACTATTGATAACAATATTTAAAAAGTCTATAAGTAGTGAAAAATATGATTAAATTATTTATAATGTTATATACTTAGTTTACTTAAACACTAAAGGTATTATTTTAAATTCTAAAACTGTTTCTTGCACTTTATTCATTTTTTTTTTTTTTTTGAGATCATTGTTTACTAACAGAAGAACCTTATGAAAAGTACCGAATATAAGTATTTTTTAAATGATTAAATATTATACAAAATTCCCAAGTCGGTTGACTTATTAGACAGACTATACTTACTACATTTGACACTGGCAAAATGCACAAACTTTGCGAGGCCAAAGAAATAAAATAAAAATATTTTTTCAAAGTAGATGGAAAATTTCAGAAGTCAATAAAGAGCATCGTTACAATACGACGGTATCAACGTCATTATCATTAAGAAGGCACGAGGGTCGGCAAAGAGGAATGAAAGCTTTGACACGGTCCACGAGCCTCTTGCCTTTGATTTCAAACGCCGGCCCGAAATGGATCACTTGGTCTCGCCTAATATACCTAGGGATATATATTATATCCCTTTTCTTACACTTCATAAAATCGGTCGAGAGCTATATGAATCAAGCTGAAGGTAAATGGCCGAGGTTACGTTATTTTGGTGATGTTAAAATTTAGCATAACAACAAGACAACTCAATTTTGACTTTGATAAGAGAATATTAACTATCGATAGATTTATCGATAATTTAGTCAAAAAAATACATATAGCCTGAAAAAGTTTGCTTTAGTATTCAGGAGAATGGTTGACCAATGTTTTAGAAAATTCATAGGCTAATTATTTTTCATAAGAAAATTGAAACAAATTAATTTGTGTAGGTATGATTTTTATCAGCTTTTTATATCATATCAAATTACAAAATAGCAGATAAAAGTTTAAAAATGAACCCTATCACATTTTCTTTAATGTTTATAAGAATTTGGTCTCACTAAACTTCAAACGTAAGCCCCCATCATACTTTTGTTGTATTGGCTCTGATAACAGCGTTCGAAGTCTATGATGTCTTGATGAAAATGTTCTCCTTGTTCTTCTGAATACGCCCCCATGTTGTTTTTAAATGTATCTAAATAAACAGGCAGCATATGTACCTTTAAAGACATTCTGCAGCCAATAGTTTTAAAATCTTCTAACATGTTATGAACTAGCTCTCGGTAACAGTCTGTGACAGTACAAATCCTTCATCTTCAATATTTTTATTTGAACTCTAAGATGAGCTTGATTGAGACAATTTCGTGGAAGGTTCAGATACTGGACGTTGTGGGCTATGAGAAATTGGAGCCGAATACGAAGCAAGATATTCGATGGGTTTTGCATTTTTGCCTTTACGTCTTTTAACAGGAATAACTATGAAAAAATAACGGTCACCGACGTGGTCTTTTGGCAAATTCTTGGTACTGCGAATTTCATATTCCATTTCTCACCTCGATACCGACCTAAATTAAATAGAGATAACAATAAAAAGTGGTTTATATAAAAGAAATGTTTTTTTTTACTAAAAATTTGTTTATCTACCTTCTAAATATTTTTATGCACTTACAGCAAGCAACATGTGGAGCCCATGGTATAACTAAATTACGAACAGGGCATTTAAAATAAGCTTCGTAGGCTTCACAAAGTTTTACACACATATTTAAAAAAAATATCTCTCGTATTTTAAATAAATGTACCGCATATAAAACAAAATGCATCAGCTTCATATTTACACTTTCTAGATGACATTTTAACCTGTTTCAGTATTCTAAAAAAACAGTTATTTGTTGTTTATCACATCACTAGATGCTGTGCGACAGTTACACCATCTTAATTTTTTCGCGGTATTTTTAAAAACATCATGATGACTATTGAATACTTTTTTTAAGGACTAACTCAAGAAAAAAGATTTATTGTCATAACTACCACAAAAGCAAACTTTTTAAGGAAAGTTGATATTTTTTCTTTATTATAAAGCATAATGAACGGAAAAATCAAAAAATAAATTTTAGGACAAAGACATTTTTTGTGTTTGTAGAGTTGTGAATCGGCGTTACAATGTTTCCACAGTTGTGATTATGGCCTCCTCTCTAGGATAGGGAATGGGCAGCAATCCACCACGCAAGCTTAATGAAGGTTGGTGAATGTCACATGTTTTCAAATATTTGGTTCTATGGCACTCCGCTTTCCTCACAATGTTTTCTTTCACCGTTTTGAGAGCAGTGGTGATGAAATAAATTACACAAAGTAATGCGTCTGGTTGGGTTTGAATCCACGACCTACAACTCGTAATCTAATCCAAATCCAGTTAGTTGACAGCGAACATGCAGGCTAACCATAATTTGCGGTGACTTTGTCAAGTGAACAGTTCATTATTGTGAAGTTTCATGTTATGTGATTAGTCAACTAAAATAATAACAATGTATGCCGTAAACAGACTTGAAAGATTTTAGTTCGATAAAGTTGAAAAAGTTTTAATGAACGAAATTAAATGCCTGAAGGTTTTTATCTCAGATTACATTAGACAAGTTACTATGAATGTATCAAAAACCAAAATGATTTGTTTAGTTAATATTATATTAGAATTATAAAAAATAAGATAAAATAGTTAACTAATTAAAATGTACACGTACCTAAAGCATTGCCATACAACGGAGTAATGCCGCCAGTTTTTTGGACAATATTTTTACTAAACTTATTTTTCTTCAAAAAATAAATAGTGCCAAACTTGTTTCATACAGAATTGTGAAGTTGGCGAGGACGCCCTTAGGCCATCACCGTCGTCCGCGTTGCCTGCTGACTTCGAAACCGAGGCCTAACAGGTTAATAATAATAGGTTAAAAATACAATTACAATGAAACTATTTTTTGCAACTTCTCACTTAGTTTGTATTTATGAAACAAAAATGGCCTACCTATAAAGCTAATAAATACCAGTCAATTTCAAGCTCCCGTAACTCAGTTCGGACTGAGTTTAGAGATATACCTGCCATAGTAAGTTTTGTTTATTATACCATTTTGTATTAAAAAAACAAGGTTTGGTCGATGGCCGCCCGAAAAAGAAAGACGCCATTTTCCGAAATTGGCTTTTGTACGGAACTCTCAGTGCGCCAGTCCGACTCACTTTTTTTTAGATGATTTCCTATAGATATATTTAATCATAAGAAACAATTAGATATCGTTACATATACAATTAACAAAATGATTCTTAGCATTTGTTCAGTCAATTTACTTGCTGTTTCAGGGAGAGGAGTGTAAAAAAAATACCAATATACCTCCTGGCAACATCCAGAATCGTGATAAGCGGTCCTCATATTTTACACACTCACTCAACTCTCTTTGGCGTCTGCTCTAATTAGTATTTTGACTAGGTAGTCAAAACCTACCGCTACCTAGCGGCTTGTTTGGTAAAGTGTAGCTACTACTAAAATAGCTACTATTACACCGGACCCCTAATTTATTATTTTAATGTTTCTTTCAGTTTACATTCTAGGGTTTTTCTCAAATGTCAAAACGAGCCTTTTATTTTTTAACGAGTTTAGATGGAAAAGTTACAAAATTGATAGGTACAGAAGTCTGTCTTATGTAGTCGACGTCTGTAACAAGTAAAGCAAGTTCTCGTATGTCCGTTACAGACTAAGGAGAATTTCTAATATACCAACTCTAATAACGGCATACCATGGTTACGTCAGCTCTAACCTTAGTTACGGCTTGATATTTTGGGGCAATAGTGTTGATAAAGAACGCGCGTCCATTGCACAGAAACCTACAGAGAACTGAATCCTGTAAACCATTTAAAAAAAAAATGAACGTGTATGTGTCTACGGGCCACAAAAAAAGCTGCTTCAAGCTTCTTTTTATAGCGGCCTCTTTTGTCTCACGCTGCATCTTTTTTTTGTGTCCGCTTCTAGCTTTTTATTTGTGGCCCGTGTGCGGGGACACTTAACATTACCGTGTCTATTTATTTTTGAGGTCGCAGTTTTTGTTAGAAATAATATTGATCTATTTAAATTTCGAACACGTATACGCCATCAGGACAAGCTGGACATAGTTTAAAGGCCATTTCTTGCACAACAGCATTTTTTGCTCTGCTCCGCGTATTTACAATAACATTCCAAGGCCATTACTGAAATAAAATCATTTAAAAAGAACTTCCATGAACTGTTAGTGAATAAATGCTATTATTCTATGAAATACTTCTTTGCCGATAAATAACTATCAAAATACAATTTGCCTGTGTCATGATGCGTTTTGTATAGATACATGATAAACTTTGGAAAACATGACGAAGGAGAGAGTCCTTCCGTTAAAACTGTTTGTCTACTGAAATTTGTAACTACTACAAATATTTAGAGATCTAATGATTTTTTGCAATGTATTATAATTAATGTTGGCATACATGTAAATTCACTATATGTACCTACATTTTATTGTACACCCTAAGGGTAGGACATAGCTGTTCGCAAAATATTAAACTAACACCATCTGTATTATGTACACAATAAAGATGATTTGATTTGATGTACTTCACTTTTCATACTTATGTTAGGCGACTAGGGTCAGTGCGTTGCGCCGAACCGTACGAGTGTTATGTGACCGGGCGATAAAGCCGAGATATCGTGTCCGTGATAGATTTCTATGTGTGCGTTGCTTTAGCGCGCTTTGTATGTAGATTGACTTCTGTATCTATCTATTTTGTGGAAAAGTGGTGTGTGAGTCTAGCCTCATCGTTCATCACCATTGCGCGGATTTCGTATCACCTCTATTCAGGTCAAATTACGATCAAGTTACGGAAAGCTTACTATGTAAGTACTAATTAAAACTAAAAAAATGTTTTTCTTAGTAACTTCTACTAGATTTTCATTCAACTTTAATCTTCTACTTCCAATGTATTTTTAAGAAACAGATCGTTTGAAGATGACTTTAGCATGTTAACATAAAACTTAAGAACTTTGTAGCAAAGTAAATTACATTAGCCAATTAGCGTTTCGCTTTAGGAAAAGAAAATCTTAATTTTATTGTAAATATGTTAGAGCAAGTCTCTGAACGCACTAAGCGTTTTGTTTTTCATACACAAAGGGTGGATGTTTTAATTATAAATAATAATAATAATATTCCACAACTATCACACATCTAGTCTCAAGCTAAGCAGAGCTTGTGCTATATGAGTACTAGACAACTGATAAACATACTATATTAGCTTTTTCCCGCGCGGCTTTGCACCCGCTCTTCCCTACTCCACCCTACTATACCCTACTCTACACTACTCTACTTTACTCTACCCTACTATACCCTACTCTACCCTACCAAACTTCACATAAACCATCTAATAGTCTGAACAAAGCCTAAACATTTGGTTTGGATAGGTGAACCCGTTCTTGAGTTATAAAATTACAACGAAAAGTGGCATTGATTTTATATATATAGATATAGATAAATATTTCTAAATATATACATAATTAAAATAAATTATCAAAGAACGTGCTCATCAAACAAACATTTTTTTTTTTTTAATATTGGCAGTCAGGGTTAACCACTAGACCAACAGGCTAGCAGAAATATAAAGGAAATAGAATTAAGATATTTTTTTGGGGAAATGACTTTTTGAGGTTGTCGACATGAGGGATGTGGATTCAGCAAATCTTGTACTGATGGTCGTGTCACCAAGTAGCTTTAATAACACAGGCTATTCAATAACTCCAGAAGCTCTCGTTGGGTGGGTGGATACAGGGCTTGATTCAGAAAGCCTGGTCACGGGTCGTCTTGTAAGGAGGTTCCTCGCTTTGGAGTTCTGACTTCCGGTAGCTTGGACTCCCATGGGCAACACCAATAGGTTAAAAAAATTAACCTCTCGAGAGTGGAGGGTATTGTTATTACGTGATTGCGAGTTTTTTTTAGTGAAATCATAAAAAAAAATTTAAGGAAACTTTTTCTGTTTTTTATTTCCAGGAGAAATAATAATATGGAATCCAAAATTTTCGGCCGAATTTTCGTACACCATACTGCCATAATAAACATATATATGATTCCGTACCGGTGCTACCATTATGCACAGCACAGTACGACGATTAGGCGTTTATCAAAGTAATTCAAATTGTAAAAACGTATGTTCAATCAGCGCTCGAGGGTTTAAGTATATTTATTTTAATGTAAGTACACTTGAAATATAAAATGGAAAATAATTCAGATTTCAGTATGTTTATTTTTGTACAATAAGTAAATAAAGAGTGTTATTCTTTATTTACCTATTGTACAGCAAGCATAAGCAATGGTTAAGAAACACTGAAAAGTATAAAATAACTTTAATTTCGGAAGTCGGTGTTTCTGTAATAGTTTTGTCTCTTCTTTATTTAACACCGACTTCCGATATTAAAGTTATTTTATACTTTTCAGTGTTTTTTAACATTGAAGTCGGTTATATTTTTTTTTGTAATAATTTTTTTATTTTACACTTTTTAGTTATGTTACCACCACTAAAAAGTACCCCTCAGACAAACTTAAATAACTTATAGCCACAGTGCATCTCATAATGATTCTAATAATCCCAAACACGGTTAGATTACTTCAATTTACCTTCTGGCTTCATCATCAGATCAGTTCGATACATCCCCTCAGTATTATGTCAGTCTGTCAGTCAGTCATCGACTACACGTATAAACAAAGCAACTTTACTTGTAACCACAGTTCTGCTGTGATCCTATGAGGAGTTCTGTTCCATATCTTCGAAGTTCATGATCAGATCATAACAATATTTCTATGGGACCAACTTGAAAGCATAACCTTTCAATAAAAAAAAATAATTTTCAAAATCGGTCCACAATTGACAAGTCTGTACCCCCTGTATTATTTTAAGCTCTTATGCATCCTAAGGTTGTCTGGAAGATATCGCTTTCAGCGATAAGACCGCCATTGTACCCATAATTTTAAGTTTTTGTATAAGCTGTGTTACTTTTTGGTGTACAATAAAGTTTATTCTATTCTATTCTATTATATTGACCGAGATATCGGTGAACATTCACAAAAAAAAAACATACAAAACATACATTCAGCCGGACATGTAACCTCCTCCTTTTCGAAGTCGGTTAAAACTTTTTCTGAAAACAGAAACAAAATTGATTTTTAAAATAGAATTTCAAATTTTGGAATGAGGAAGAGTGGGGGCGAGGAGGAAACATCTAGTTTTCTTTTTTTGTACGCGAGTAATCTAATGGTGGTGTTTTGTATTTCTTTTCTTTTACTTGAGAGTTTCTCTTTCTATCAAATTTGAAAATTTTCTTACTTAATGGTGAAATAATTTGAAAAGATGTTTCTATTGACTATTTTTAGTATCATCATCTTCCTGCCCTTGTCCCGTTTTATTTGGGGTCGGCACAATACGTTTTTTACTTCCATTATGTCCTGTCTCTCATCGCGCTATCACTAACTCATTTTTCTTTCATATCCCTTTTCACACAATCCATCCTTAGCCATCTTTTCTTTGGCCTTCCTCTCCCTCTCCATCCATCCACATGTAAACTCATACTCACTAACTGTTCCGAATTGCAAAAAATTTTTTTATTGTGACGTAGGTAACAACAAATTTACTGTTTTCAGATTTATTCCTATACCTGTGCTATAAGACCTTGCTTTGTGCCAAATTTCAGGATTCTGGGTCAACGGGAAGTACCCTATGAATTTTTATCTTTGAGAGTCAAAATTCAAATAAAAATTTACGTTTTTTTGTGACATATTCGGCGGTATCTTTTTTATTCCTTACTTAGAAATTTTTTTTACAGCTTGGAGGAACCGTAGACCTGAGTATATGGTTTTAATTTCAACTCGATACTTGCACGCGTTCTCGAGATAAAGGGATTTGACAGACAGACAGACAGACCGATAGACAGACGGACGGACAACAAATTAATCCTATAAGGATTCCGTTTTTTCCTTTTGAGGTAGGCAATCCTAAAAAACACAAGTCAAAGATGTTTTGCGTATTGCGTGGGCAAAGTGTAATTTAAAAAAGCGAATGTTGTTGTGTGTTGTCAAAAATATGATAAAATATTCCAGATAAATTGTCCTCTAAATCCCTACTTATATTATTCTATACAAAATAATCTACATCCGCGTTTAATGTCGCAGCCCTTTGAAACTCCTCCATGAGGATTCGAGTTGTAAAACACGAGGGAACTTTACTCAAGTATAATTTAAACTATTCCAATATATGCGAACTTACTTCTAACTGTTCTAAGAGATTAGGAATATTTTCTATACGGATGTACGGAATACAATACGGCTATCTGAGCCTTTCCACATGACCGGCGCGTGGGCCGGGCTAAGGGCACAATGGAACGAGGCAACGAGCTACTTCAAGTGGGTATATTTTGCATTTTCTAAGCTCCGTTTGAAAGGGGTTTTAGATTTTGTTCGTTTGTCAGTTGTTTGGTTGGGCTATTCAACGTTTTTTGTAGGAGGAGAATTATTAAAAAAAAAAAAAAAAATCAAATATAATTTATTTCAAATAGACCATTTGCAGGCACTTTTGAATAGTCAAATGTCGGTCAGTCCAAGAAAAGTGAAGCTAAATTGCACGTTCCAAAGAGTAGGTCTCTATGGAGAAGAACGTGCAAGAAACTCCATGGACACTCTTTTAAATCATATTATGTGTTACATATAATGCTTGGTTACAAATTTTCATGTTGCTTCTATTGTGTAAGCACAATGTAGATAATAAAATAAAATAAAAATAATAATTAAAAGATACAAACTGAATTAAGCCACTGGCAGCTAAGAGATGACCAGTCTCAACTGACGACACCCGTTCACGAGCATGACGCGTGCATCAGCCCCACTCAGCTCAACCATTTTTAAGGGAACCGAATGACCCAATAACACGTGCCACCAACAGCGAGACATTAGAGTGAGTATGACAAACTCTCAACTGCCATGCTCAAATGTCAAAAAAAAAAAAAAAAGATGTAACCTAATAAAAATGCTCCATGGTACTTCACATTTACAAATTGGAAAAAAAAAGTGCTGCTACATTAAACAATGCTATGGTTTCCAAAAAACAAAAGTGTTTTCAAATTACAAAAATAATAATAAAAATAATGGTTTACAAACTAATCAATCTAATCAAACTAATCAATACACCCAAGTGGTAGTGGAGCTGGACCAGCATTGAGCCAAGCATTTTTATCTTGAATATAATCCTCCAACTTATAATATGCCTGCCTGCATAGTGTGCGTTTAATACAAGATTTAAATTTCGTTTCATTAAGTTCTAATATTTGGAGAGGTATTTTACTATAGCATTTTAAACAGTACCCCATGAAAGAAGAGGCCACTTTAGCCAATCTGAAGCCTGGTTGAACTAATTGGTCCCTATGTCTTGTAACATAGTTATGTCTATCGCCTCTTTTGCTAAAAAGATGAAGATTTTTTCTAACGTACATGATGTTTTCATATATATATTGACAAGGCACCGTCAGGATGTTAATATCCTTAAACAGTTCCCTTAGAGAATCGCACCGGTGGAGATTGTAAAAAGCTCTGATGGCTCTTTTCTGTAGTATAAATATTGATTCGATGTCTGCAGCCCGTCCCCACAGTAAAATACCGTATGACATGATACTATGAAAATAACTAAAATAGACTAGCCTAGCAGTATCAACATCCGTAAATTGGCGGATTTTTCTAACAGCATATGCAGCCGAGCTAAGCCGTCCTGCAAGAGATGTTAAGTGAGGACCCCATTGTAGCCTAGAGTCAAGCGTAATCCCCAAGAAAACTGTTTTAAATACTATGTCGCAATCACTACTTTTGACATTTGGTAAGGAAAATCTTATGCATTTAGTTTTTTTTCCATTTAGAAATTTATTTAATGAGTTGTTAGAATTTTACAGACTAAAACCCACTCCTATATTCCTTCTTTGCCTTTGTTCCAGGGTCCCGAGGTTCACATTCACATGACTCATGTCCCCAATAGGCTTCGACCCTGCTGGTGCCCTAAGATTCTGCTGACATCTCCTTGAGGCGCGCGTGGAACACTATGCGCCGTCGACGACTTGGGCTCAGTCCGGACGGTCGGACTGCGAACAATGCGAGCTCGTCGTCCGACCACGCAAACCTCCGCTTACGGTGGCTAGAAATCGGGATCGGGATCCCCGGCGGCTGGGGCGTATTGGCCGTTCTCTCGCACGTGCAGCGGCCTCCTTTGCTAGCATTACTGCTTAGCAAAAGGAGGCGAGCGCCTGCCACTCCTCCCAACTTCAGACCCTGGTCTGTACCAAAGCCCGGCCGCGAGAGATTGTCGCCGTCGATTACTCCCACGAGGACACGGCTGTGCTCTGCCCAAGCATATATGTTAAGCAATGGTTGCCGAGGTCGGTCCGTGGATGAGCGACCATTTTAACATATTGAGAATCTTGTTTGCGTCGAAAAACACATTAAGCTGTTTGATTCAGGCTGCGGGATTGTTCGAAATAGTTACCGTGGCAAGAACTTAAAGGGCAGTTAGAGGAACAGACGTGGCTTTTAGTCATTAAAAATCTTTCAACTTTATCCTAAACTATCCCGCTCTAGGTGGAGCGTGATGGGGTTCTCGCTCCACTCAAAGCAGGAAAAGTTATTGGATAAATTTCCACGAAAAAAATGGTATATTTTTGGCAGTTGTTGCGTGTATTTAGTTTGGTCAAAGGGCATGGTGTTACCTACATAGGAAGTTGCTCCATATAGAATACTCAGAAGTACTCTTTGTAAATGTAACTGCGGGAACGTAGTAGCTACCTACTGCTGAAAAAAAGTTCTGTGAAACCAATTTTAGGAAATACATTGTTAGGAATAACTTTCTAACAAAATCAGCCGGTTCATCGAATTAATTTTTTTTTTTTTTACTTTAAAGATTGTTTATGCTGTAAGCACATTTTTCCGCTAGGTTTTCATGTTCTTCCAAAACTAAGTGTCGCCACACACGGGCCGCATGTCACAGTCACAAACGCCGCCACGCCAAGTTAGAAGCGGCCACATAGGCAGCTGAAGCGCGCGGCAGCCACATGTGGCTCGTAGCTGCTGCTTTTTTTAATTCATACGCGCATTATCATAATGGACTCTGACGAAGAAGGCTTAAATGCGTGAGTGGTGTGTGACTACGTTTAGTAGCCGGTGTGGGCTACAAGAAGCGGTGATTTGAAGCGTGTAGCGGCCACCGGTGTCAACCGTGTGTGGCGAATCCATATAAATGTATGTATGACTAGTTTTAGTCTGCAGCTTTGCCTGCGTATATAAAAAAGCAGCTTTCTATCGGTGAAAAAACTTTAGCAATCGGACCAGTACTTCCAGAGATTACCTCCTACAAACAAAAAAAAAACAAACTTTACCTCTTTATTATATAAGTATAGAATACTATATATAATATGCCGGTGGCGGCGTTTTGTGGCTGTGGCCAGTGGCCCGTGTGTGGCGACAGTAAAGTTTAATGTCGAAAAAGTACATAACTAATCTAAACTATTAGAACTCAATGAAACGAAATTTAAATCTTGTGTTAAACGCACACTAGCAGGCAAGCATATTATAAGTTGGAGGATTATATTCAAGATAAAAATGCTTGGCTCAATGCTGGTCCAGCTCCACTACCACTAGGGCGTACTAATTAGTTGATTAGTTAGAAACTAATATTTTATTTTTTGTAATTTGAAAGACACAATAGCATTGTATAATGTAGAAGCACTTTTTCAAATTTGTGAATGTGAAGCACCATGGAGCATTTTTATTAGGTTCAAACTTATTTATTTTTTGACATTACGAGCATAGCAGTTGAGAGTTTGTCATGTTCACTCAAATGTCTCGCTGTTGGTTGCACGTGTTATTGGGTCATTCATTTCCCTTCAAAATGGTTGAGCTGACTGGGGCTGATGCACGCGTCATGCTCGTGAACGGGTGCCGTCAGATGGGACTGGTCATCTCTTAGCTGCCAGTGGCTTAATTCAGTTTCTATCTTTTAATTATTTTACATTTTTATTTCACTATCAACATTGTGCTCACATGATAGAAGCAACAAGTAATATGTAACCAAGCATTATATGTAACACATAATATGACTTTAAAAGAGTGTCCATGGAGTTTCTTGCACGTTCTTCTCCATAGAGACCTACGCTTTGGAACGTGCAATTTAGCTTCACTTTTCTTGGACTGACCGACATTTGAATATTCAAAAGTGTCTGCAAATGGTCTATTTGAAATAAATGCTTTGACTTTGACTAAATTAATAAAACCTATTTAAAGGACCAAAAACTGCGAGAAAATATCACATTGTTCTATTCCTGCCAAGCTGCTATGCGGTTTAGTGGTTTCATTTAAAAACTCGCGAGACCTCAGATCCGCACGGTTAGACGCCGCAAAAGTCTGCGGGAGATGATTGCATGTAAGTAAGGTCTTAAATAGAAAATGTATAAAGCTTCATAGAATTTAGAGATTTAAATTAAATTTTAATTCTTTCTTTTTGTTCACATTAAGAGGTTTTTTTTATTCATCAGCTTGCGCTTGATAACCATCTCACCCGATGAAAAGCAACGAAAGTAGACGAAACCGAAACTACCTTACAAGGATTATGTTTTGAGGGAAAAATAAAGAAAACTTTATTACAGACATCACTTTGGGGCAATTAGTATAAGTACGCCTCATCTCAATACTGTGCACTTTTTCTTCCTATTGATTTATTTCAATGTAACGCATGCATTTTCTATATGTAGATGGATGAAATTTCTTGCTTTCCAGAGCGGTTAGCTCTCGCCAAGCCGTCTAGGTGAGTGGCCGCAATCGTGCCGCCTCCCCATGTCATGGTGCTATCGGAGGGTTGTTGTATTTGCCATCTATACAAAATGATAGCTGCAAGAAAAATAATTGTGGGTGAATCAGTTTCAGCTATTTTGAATGTAATTTTCATGTATTTGTGTAATAAATGGTTAAAATTTTGTATTATGTAGTCCAGTTTGGTTAATGTTGTTTTCTTTATGGCCATGTTTTGTTTGTTTTCATATTGTATAATTTTAATAATGTATGTATTTACTCAATGTTAGAAGAATGTATACTAACCTTGTTTTGTTTACTCATGGAAGGGACGCCAATTTGTCACTCACGGTGGTTGCTGAAAACCAGCACTGTAGATTGCTGGATTTGTCCAGCGTCACAGTATAAGCTGAGCAACGGCCTATTCTTGCCTAGATGCGACGCACAATTTGAATGTATTTATATTGTATTTGTTTTGTTTTTAACTTTTATTTTTGTGTCTATCTCGAGGCGGCCGGCGTCGCACAGATTATATATTATTATTACGCGTGTTTTAATAGACAACCTAGACTACAAAGTTGTCTATGGTTCCAATCTGTTAGGCTTGGTCTACACTTGACGTTATGGCAACTAATTTTTATTTTTATTTTGTTTCTCTTTTATTAATTTTTATTTTGTAATTATTCGTGTCTATACGGGCAGAATAAACATGTTTTCTTTCTTTCTTTCTATTAAATCAGTCATTCTTTACTTTAAATAAAATGTATTATACATTTTAAAAAGTGTTTATATTTTTATTTCTTTTTTTTAATTGAGGTAAACTAGTGCTTGACTGCGATCCCACCTGATGGTAAGTAGCGATGCAATCTTTGATGGTGAGGCGCACTAGTTTATTAAGAGCCTATTCACTCTAGCCTTGAAGACACCCAAATTATAATCGGACGGGAAGACCGCAGCAGGCAGACTGTTCCAGTCCTTCGACGTACGCGGTATAAACGACGAGGCGAAACGCTTAGTCCGGACCGTAGAGGTTTCAACAACGTAAGGGTGAATATTCGCCGTACGTCGGGTTGTCCGATGGTAGAATTGCGATGGCGGAATCAAGTCATGCAATTCCTGCGCACACTCTCCAAAATGCATCCTGTAAAACACCGAAAGGCTGGCTACCCTACGCCTATGCTCAAGGCTTTAAAGGTTGGACTTAACCAAATCTGGATCACCAATTAGCCTCTTTGCACGCCTTTCCACCGAGTCCAAAGCTGCCAGGTGGCATTTTGCAGCACCAGCCTATATGTGACTGCAGTACTCCACACACGAACGGACCTGTGCTTTGTATAACATTAAAAGCTGTCCCGGTGTGAAGTACCGCCGGACCTTTGCAAGAACGCCCAGCTTCCTAGCAGCTACCTTGGCTTTGGACTCAATGAACCGCCCAAAGTTAAGGTCTGAGGGAATTTCAACCCCCAAGAGCTGAAGGCGGTCGGTGTACTCCAGGGATAAATTCCGAAAAGTAGGAACCAAGGTGCACGGGCTCCTTTTGGCAGTGAAAAGACACGCTTGTGTTTTGGCGGCGTTGAATCCCACTAGATTGGCTTCACCCCACTTGGAGACTGCCTGAAGGGAGATATTCGTTCGCTCTACCATAGCCTCTCTTTTGGACCGGATTAGCTCCTTACTAGCCCGAGCACTGGGCAGGTATCTCTCTACAACTGTGCTATCATCTGCATACCCATAGATACCGGGCACCAGCAGATTGTTGATATGCAATAGGAAGAGAGTTGCAGAGAGAACAGACCCCTGAGGAACTCCGGCAATAATCGTCATGGGCTCTGATGAGCATCCGTCGACAACAACTCGGAGAGACCGTTCACTCAGGAAGTCTTTTACCCAGTTAATCAGACCAGGGGAAATGCCGTACGCTGGAAGCTTACTCAATAGGCTAGCGTGCCATACCCTGTCGAAGGCCTTCGAGACGTCTAAGGAAACGGCAATCGCTTCCTCATTCTTCTCGAGGGCCTCGCCCCACAAGTGGGTGGCATAAACCAGTAGGTCCCCAGTAGACCACTTGCGGCGAAACCCGTACTGTCGGTCACTGAGGAGATCGTTACCTTCCAGGTATGCCATGAGGCGCGAGTTCAATACACACTCCATAATCTTGCAGAGTATGGAGGTTACCGAAATCGGCCGATAGTTGGCAGGATCGGCACGACTGCCCTTTTTGGGCACGGGTTGCACGTTGGCAAGCTTCCAGGACTTGGGCACTATACCAGTCCTAAATGAGAGGCGATACAAGCGCGTCAATACAGAAGACAACTCGGGCGCACAAGCCTTTAGAACAATCGCTGGTATGCCATCTGGTCCACTGGCTTTATTCACGTCTAGACGACGCAGCTCTCTCAGAATTTCTCTGTTCCTCATGTGAACCAGGAGGTTCACATGAGGAACAGAGAAGTTAAAACAGGAGCATTGAAGAGTTACAATGAGGCAGATTCGGTGGAGCAGCATTGCTAGTGTCAAGACGAGAATTATGGGCAAAGAGAGATGCAAAGAGTCCTGCTTTCTCTCTTGCCGTATGAGCCAGTGTTCTATCAGGCTTTACCAGCGGAGGCAAAGTGGGCCGACAGAAGTTCGCCTCGATCGACTTGGCAAGAGACCAGAATGCTCTGCTACCGGACGGCTGTGCAGAGAGTTTTTTGCCAATATGGGTTATGCGGTCGAAGCGTGCCTTCTTTAATGCTTTTTTGTAGGACTTGGCAGCATGGTTGAAGGCTCTCTTCTTTGAATTCAGATCCGGAACTTTGCGGTCACGAGCGTCAACCCAGGCGAGAAACGCCGAATGCTTACGCTCTTCAGCCTGAAAGCAATCGGCGTTGAACCACGGGTGAGCTGAGCTACCGATGCGTACATCGCTATAAGGGATAAAATACTCCATAGCTTGGCGTATCACATCGGTTACAGCATCGGCACAGCTCGACGGATTTTCAGAAGAGAAGCAGACCTGCTGCCAAGGATAAGACGCAAAGAAATGCCGCATCTCATCCCAATCTGCCGACCTGTATCGCCACATTCGCCGTTCGCCACGTGAGTCGCGGTCAGGTGGGGAGAAGGACGATACAGACTTCACCAGACAGTGATCTGAAGCTCCAAGTGGTGAGGAAACTGTTACGACACATCTGTCCGGATCGGTGGTCAGCAGTAGGTCCAGACAATTGGCAGTATGACCAACTACATCAGGCACCCTCGTCGCTTGCTTTATCAACTGGGAGAGGCCCAGCGACACTGCAAAGTTTCGAGTTTCCCTCCCAGCGTGGTCGGTCCTCTGGTATGGGAAAAGCCAGTCTTGACGGCAGTCGTTAAAATCCCCCAGAGCGACAAACTGCGCATCAGGGTGCCGATGCAGAGCCTCATCGGCGGCCTCACTGAGGTGGCCAAACAGCCGAGTCGTCTCCTGGTCGCCACTGTGCGACCGGTAAACACAGGTGTAGACAATTTTGTCCACACCGGTGTCCACCAGTAACCATAAACTTGAAAAACTGGGGTCTTCAAGGTGACGGAGACGCTGGCTGCAGATGTCATTGCGGACGTATACACAGACCCCGGCACGCTGCAGGAAATGGTGCTCCAAAGAGTATCCCGGGTAGTCGAGATACGCCGCATCAGACGGACATCTGATCTGCGTCTCCGTCAAGAAAAGTAAGTGGGGCTTGTCAGTCTCGAGGTGGTGGTGGACTGCATCGAGATTGGAGTGCAGTCCTCGTATGTTTGAGAGGTGCACATGGAACGAGAGGACGTGCATCCGCTGTACACACTTACTTTTCCTTTTATTAACTTTCATGAATTTTTGTGAATAGGGCTGGTGGAAGATGGCAGTTGAGCGAGGTGATGCGATGTCAAACCCAACAACACAACCAGAGTTGCTGCGCCAATGGAGGGTTGATTTGGAGACTGCGGGGACGCCCGAACCCCCCCAGAGATCGCCATCGGGTCCTCTCATCCGGTCGCCAACCGGCACGATGGGGCCACCCTGGGATTTTTCGCAGTTGGCGGGGCAGCCTTTCGTGTGTGGCTGGCACACTACTTGGGCCCCCAACTATCTGCGGTCGGCCAGCGGAGCACCGTGCTTCGGATCCCGCTACCCTCCATGATCAAACCTCCGACACAACAGCAACTGGTGCATCATACCCGGCGTACATCGCAACACAACTGTTCAGACCCATCCTCCACCTTACGGCTTCACCAGATAACATGCCGGAACTCGACGGAATATTCGTTGACTATCATGAATTTTTCAATACACTTGCTCAGAAAGTTATCTACTCTTATTGCAATGCACTTAGGTATATAAAGGTGCTTGTTGCCAAACTGTTACATTTTGATTACCATTACGCACTCGTGCTATAATGTAGTTAAAACCTTTTTGTTCTTCTCCTCAATATCTCCGTGAACGCAATATTCCTTGCCGGAGTCTGTGTTTCCTGACAGCTACAACCCGGGAATCTTTAAGTCGAGAGTGAATAGGTATCTTCTTGGTAAGCGCGTTCCATCGTCGACCGCATCGTCGCTCTCCATCAGGTGAGATAGCGGTCAAGAGCGAACCTATCAACAATAAAAAAAAAAACGCTTTGAATACTTCGTCCCGAGGGGTAAACCCAGTCGCACTGCCAATTCTCTTCTTCTTCGTACTCCATTTCACACTTCCAGCCGTTATGATGGCTTTTTCTCTGTCACTGCAGTGCGCCTATGGAACTCTCTTCCGCGCTCCTTACGTGACAGCTCTTCTCTGGATGTCTCCAAGAGGAAACTTAAAGAGCATCTCCTTTCACAATGACATAGTAAATATATGTATTTATGTATATATTATATAAGTATGTATTTATATTTTATATGTTTATGTATTATTTGATTCATATTATTTTTTTTTTTTTTTAATTGTGCACTGGATCTTACCCTCTACTGTGATTTCTCTCTATCACTCAATGGTCTGCTGGATGAAAACTCTACTTTAAGTTAAGCTCGCCTATGTGCATAAACTTTGATGTCCATATTTTATAATGAGTCATGGTGTACAATAAAGAATTAAGAGTTAGTTCAACCTCTTTGTTCGCGAAACAAATTTTGAGTACGAAAAAATTTCACAAAGTTATTGCATTCCATGGCATAAATTAGTGTCTTACTTACTTATTTCATGCAATTTTGATCATTTTAACTTGTACAAACGATCGATTTAATAAAAAAAAAAACATTTAGTAAATAAATCGTACATTCAAATAAAAATTGTTTTTTTATTGTAGTCTATGGCCGCCATTTTAAAATACGCGCGGTTTTTGGCTTGAATTATTCGAGTAAAATTCAGTGGCTGTATTAATAAAATAAAATTAAATACAACAAAGTCATTCTAAAATGATACACATGCGTATTTCATTGTCATTACGAAAGACATTATAGTAAAACTTTTCACGCAAGAAACACAGACTCCGGCTGGAAATGGAGGTTCTTAGATGGCGATTGCGTACTAGGAGCTAAAAAGCTTTCGACAACAAGCACGGAAGACCGCCAGAATTTACGGATTGTAAGAAACACAGGACCATTAAATATCTAACAACGCTTGGAGTGGACTTTTTTTAGGTGGGATAATCATCCAAAGACATCCCCCGCTCTTGGGCGGAGCTGGAGGGCGTATCAGACTTTTACTGACTAAAAATCCACTCCTGTTCCTTCTTTGCCTTCGTCCCAAGGCCCCAGTAGGCTTCGACCCTGCTGGGCTCCTACGGTTTGCTGACATCTCCTTAAAGTACGTGCCGTCGATGACTTGGGGTCGGTCCGGATGATTATCGGACGGTCAAACAGCGAGCGCCGACGCTTGGAGTAGCCTACCTCCTCCAGTCGGATGTCGTTCGATAAGATGTAAATTAAATTTTCCTACCTTAGCTTATGTTAAGAGTGTGTTCTAGCTAACAGAGCGATAATAATGGACCGAACAGACGACCTCTGCTTGGTCACTACTTCATTCAAAAGCTGCCTGTACCAACGAATAAAAATCACGCAATGAATCGTATCCCAAAAACAATAAAACCGCTTTTATACCAAAAAATAAAAACAGTTAAAAAGACGATCTCACTTCCACAGTCGGGATTCGGAAATAAAGTCCCATACCATAAAAATATTCATTGTTATTGGCGAGTATAAAATGGCTATCCCCGGTTCGATTATAGTCCTGACTTGTTTCGGTTATGGTGGCCACGCTCAGTAAATACTAGCCATGAATGTGGAAAATATTATATTGCATAACTATGTCCGTAAACAGAGGTGTACTCTCTTTTCTTTCAGTATTATAGTTCGATGAGATGGTAATCCAACACGATCAGAGAGAGACTTGCCCCCAGGCCAAGTTTTGTGTCGATTTTCTTTCGTCGATCGCCTCAAGTCGGCCACGTCTTCGATACCTTTATTTTGTAGCCTGATTCACGTAAAATCAAACAAGCCAAATATCGTTGAAGTTTTATAGTCATTCGATCGAAGTCCTATCCAAAAGCGGTATTCACGTGTTCCTTAATCGGGATTGGATAGAACGACAACTCAACTGGCTCGAAAATAAACGATCTATCGACGACTTATTTCCAGTTACATTAATAAGTATTTTGAGACAGCCCGTTTAGTTTACTTCAGTTATTTTCATAGTGTCATGTCGTACGGTATTCTATTATGGGGAAATGCCGCCGATATCCAAACGATTTTTGTTTTGCAGAAAAGGGCCATTCGTTCAATTTATAAATTAAGTCCCAGATACTCCCTCAGAGATAAATTTAAAAATATTAATATTTTGACTGTGCCATCTCAGTATATCTATGAAAATATTTTGTATGTTCATAAAAATAAAAACATGTTTAAAAAATACAGTGACATTCACAACGTTAATACTAGGAACAAACACAAGTTAGTGGTTCCTGCCACCAGGCTCAAAAAAATAGGACGCTCATTTAGATGCCAAAGTACACATTTTTATAATAAGCTTCCCAGTCCTATTCAGGAACTTAGCATTAATAAATTCAAAATATTTGTAAAGCGAAAACTTTGCCAAAAGGCTTTTTATACTGTAAAAGAGTATCTCGAGGATAAAACGGCTTGGGATTGACCTGCTCCAGTACCTACTCACTATAATTATTATCATTTGAATGTTTTTTTACACCACCTGCTCGATAATGTCGTTTTACACGTCATACAAACCTCACTTAAAGCAAGTCATTATATGCTTAGGGAGATAATGCAGTATGGCCGATCCCTAGGGAATAATGAGATTTGAATTTGGAGCATCAAGAATCGTCAACATTGTGAATTAAAATGTAGGCGCGTCGAACAAGTTGACTCGAAATTCAAACCAAAGAGTATGTAATCACTATGATTCAAACTGGCCACTAACAAAAAAAAGAAAATAGAATAAAACGTGCGTACTGACGACACGGGAGCATTATAGAAAATTGAAACTATAGAATCTTGGAGTAGTGAATTTTGTTTGTTTGATGAACTTGTAAATATGATACTTATATTTCTCTAATATATGATTTGGTCGACCAAATTGTCTTTTAATTATCTCACAGATGGTGTAAAAAGTAGAGTATGCAACACGGGGATAAAGCTGTCTTTGTCTTGGGCGGCTTAAATTCCCCACTTCACTCAGGTTTCTTTATTAACTCCCTCGCAATGCTCGGGAGTTAATTTTATAAATCCCTCACTATCGTTCGGGATTAAAATCAGCAACCTTCGTTTCGTTCGGAATTCAACATGCCGCCCGCGACTTAAAGACACTGCTTTATCCCCTAGTCACATAAACTACTATTTTGTTTTAACTGCCTTTTTTTATTGACGATTGTTGTTGTTTTACAATTATGACATGTTTATTTTTACTATTTGACTGATTTTTTTTTTTTTATATACTTACTTTTTTTTTTTACAATTTGTAATATTTACACTTTTGTAAATTTTATTATTATGAATGTGAGAACTATGTGGATTACTCTTTCCTTTTCTTTTATTTTCACATGATGTCTGGCAGTTTTGAGTATTTGATGTGGCCTACCCAAATGTCCTTTCTTTGGCATTGTTCGTCAAGTCGTTGAGCTCCTTAGTAGTCCTGAGTAGTCCTACACGCATATTGACAAATGCTTGCACTGACTGGACAGGTCCACTTAGAACTGTGTGGTTCTTTCTTCAAAAGACCATCTCAGGCTCAATCTACATATGATTTGACCATTACATGTTTTGCTGTATGGACTTTAAAAGAGACTTTGACCCCTGAGTTTGTTTCGGTGTTTCTTCTCAGGGTAGTCAGCTAGGAAACACCGGCCTCATCTAGCATTAATTGACGAAAAAAAAAAATTGACGTGTAAAAGTGTTTTTATAAAACCTACTTGCAAAATAAAGATCATTTATCATTCTACCAGGGCCTCAAGTCTGCTATTACAATAGTGTCAGAATGGTCTATCATTGACTTGTCAAAATCGACAATTATGACAAATTGTCGATTTTGACAAGTTTGGTAATCTACTAATATAATGGCGTCATTATGACTTTCCAATGGTCAACCACTGACACTCCATTGAAAGAAGTGACACAGAATGGTAATCTCGTACATATTGACAAATGAATATTTGAAGTTTGCGGTAGTCTGCTAAAACTTTGACAGTTTATTTCATCAGTGTTTTACCATTAGAACGTTATTGTGCAGTTATTGGTTTTAATATGCTCGAAATTATCATTCTACCACAATTCTATTACAAGACCAGTGACCGATCAATGATCGATCATTATGAATTAGCAGATTACAAACTTTTAGCAAAATGTCAATGGGATCGTGTTGGAATGACGAATTTATAAAAATAGCAGACTTGGGGCCCTGGATAATTAATACAGATTCTTTTTTTTAAATCGACTCTTCGACCAAAAGACTTTAAAATCGGTGTCGTTCAGACTCGATTGATGGATGTGAATACGAAATGGTCTAAACGACTAAATCGCTACGATATCGTTACGGTTTTGATTACGCGAATCGGGCTACTGATCACGTGACTGAGCGTTGAGATGACGTCAGAACAAAGGAATCGGAGGCGTGGCCGATTTGAGGGGATCGACGAAAGAGAATCGAAACGAAACGGTCGTAGCTTGGCTAGACCTGTGAATGTTGTCCGCTCTGGGGTGGGTGATGTTCCCGAATGATCTAATCCGTCGACCTTGAACCCTTTTAGAGGGGTTGTCGGCCTTTCCATAATGCCCGGACTAGGCGCTGGATGTTGATCTAGCTACGTGTGCTTTTCAAGCTAATGGGCAATATCACACCGTCAACTTCCAAATTCTAAGCTGCCAAATACGTAATGAAAAAAGAAAAATTTACTTGTTGTTCGTTTGTTGATTCCATAAAAAAAATCTTTGGATATAGAACCCTTATTACAACGCAACTTCAACACTCCCTTTCAATCGCATTCTTAATTTAATACCTACAGGTGGACCGACCAAACCAGTCAGGGTTGTTGTAACATCATTTGCGAGAAATGGGAAACATTTCGCGGTACGAGCGCGATCATTGGCACATTGACAACCCAATTTTTTTAAGTGCGGTTCATAACAGCCTTTTTTTCTATTTTTTGAGGGTGGGTGGAAATCTTCAATTAATTTATCCCACTCTGGGTTGAGCGACAAAATCTGACTTAAACCTACCCATGTTTCTTTAGTTGACCTTTGCGTGGCAGGGCCGCGGCAGCTTTTGATTAAGGCCAGGTTCTCATTTTGAACGTTTTTAAACCTCTGGAAATCCACAAAATATAAAAGAGAACACCATGAAAAATAAAATTATTTTATTATAATTAACTATATGACCAACCGCCGGGTAAAAATCAAAACATGATGTAAATTAATTGGCTTTATAAAAAAAATCGCGAAGCTGACCCTAACTTACGAATTCAAACGTGTATGTCTACGAGATTACGCCACAGAAATTTTTGAACGTAATACAAA
Organism: Mythimna ferrago; assembly: GCA_910589285.2. Classification (NCBI taxonomy): domain Eukaryota; kingdom Metazoa; phylum Arthropoda; class Insecta; order Lepidoptera; family Noctuidae; genus Mythimna; species Mythimna ferrago. Next base: position 9,392,255 of record OU342675.1, on the reverse strand, counting down.
ACAATAAAACTTGTTTTTTAAAAGGACTCGCAGAAACAAAAATCTTGCATAGTTATTGTTTTAAATAAAACCGCTGTTACGGGGCCGCGAAATCGACATGGAGAGATTAGAGAGAGAGATAAAACCGGGCGGAGTTCATACAAAATACTCAGTAACTCCCTATGGACTGGGCAGGCTTTGGCATCCCCGTCACCGTCAATAATATTGACATCTTTTTGAAGTCAACACGCCGCCCGTCGACTCGGATCTGAACCTTAACGCACGGAGAACCTATTGCTCGCCATCTGCAAGCCCGTACCTTCAGTGACCGGAATTGACCTGCTACTCTCGATGCTTGTGGATTCTCCTGGAACGTTTTAACCGTGCCGTCTAGGTGCTCTTTGACCTTAAAATAGGTACGTGATTCCACTTCTGTGTACTTATATTTTCTTTCCTTTTATTTACTTACTATACATGGTTATTTGTAAAACAATAACAATAATAACCTTGCCGGACTGTATTACTAACATCATAAATAACAACTTTTGTTCTATGACTTTTTACAAAACATAATTCGTTTGTCAAAAACAATCCTTCAAGATTTCATTGTTCTGTGTAACACATTTCAACTCTTTATTTTGGTATACCTCCCTACGTCTGTATGACGTGATGCAAGCGTATCAAGCACCCCCGTCGCCCGATCCCCGCTCCCCTCCGCTGTTGTACTATCATTTGCTTCACTAAGACTTCGTAATATTTAGAACGTACAATTTAAATATGTTTATTTTTGTGTGAAAATCTGATGAACTAAAATATGATAAATTTAAAAAATCATAGAACAAAAGTTCTTGTTTACGATGTTAGTAACATAGTCCTGACAGGTTGCTAGTATTTTGGGCACGCCACAATCATGGCGGTAAGTCCCCTCTTTGAGGCGTGGCTGGAAAGACCTCACGGCGTCCTTACCTTCCGCATGACGCAGGTACTCACCGGACATGGTTCGTTCCCGCGTTCATGGAGTTTCCTGCACATGATTCATGCGGAAGTGACGCCCGGGTGTCGCCACTGTGCGGAACGCCTGGAGGACACGGTGGAGCACACAGTCGAGGTGTGCCCTGCTTGGGCGGAGCATCGCCGTGCCCTCGTGGGGGCGATCGGCGGCGGAGACCTCTTGCGCCGGGCCTTGGTTGAGGCCATGGTCCGGAGCGAGGAGGAGTGGCAGGCGGTCGCCGACTTCTGAGAAGCAGTAATGCTCGCAAAGGAGGAGGCCGAACGCATCAGGCAACGGCGCTATCGCCGCCGCCGCCGCCGGGATTCTGATCCCGATTTCCGGCCAACGTAGGCGCGGGCTTGCGGATGGTGAGCAATGGTTAGCTCACTGTCCGGCCGTCCGGTAACTGTCCGGACCAAGCCCAAGTCGTCGACGGCGCGCACTGTTCCCGCGCGCCTCAAGGAGTTGTCAGCAACAGCAGGGACCCAGCCGGGTCGAAGCCTACTGGAGCCAGGGTTATCCGAAAGGGCGCTCGAGCTCCGGTATGAAGGCTAGAAGGAACGGGGTGGGTCTTTTAGTCAGTAAGAGTCTGACACTATCTCCCGCTCCGCCCAGGGGCGGGGGATGTCAATGCATGATTTTTTCCCACCATAAAAAAAAAAAGGTTGCTAGTATTTTACAAATTCCCAGTATAAGCCTCTTTTGACAGACAGCGGATGTCGAGTCCTACGCTTAAATAAAATCATACAAACAAACACAACTCACGAATACAATGTGGGTGTTAATTTATTTGGTTTCCGTCTAACTAAGCATTACATAATCTGCCCTCAAGCATGTTACTCCTACACAAATTGTTAGTACAATGAACGAAAATATTGTTACCGTGTATTTAAGTTTTTTTTTTTTATCCTGCTTCGAAGAGGTTAGAATGGAGCCTTATTATTAAGTGTTAGTGGCTCTTTTTTTTCAAATTGGTATAAAATAGTGCTAGACTGCGATCCCACCTGAAGGTAAGCAGAGATGCAATCTCTGATGGTGAGGCGCACTAGTTTATGAGTTTATGAGCCTATTTCACTCTTACCTTAAAGAAACTCAAATTATAATCGGACGGGAAGACCACAACAGGTAGATTATTTCAGCCCTTCGACGTACGCGTTACAAACGACGAGGCAAAACGCTTAGTCCAGACCGTAGACGTTTCAACAACATGTGGGTGGTTATTCGTCGTAGCCTAGGTCGGGTTTATTAATTGTATATCAAAATATGTAATACTCTTTAGTTAATATGTATCTATGTAGTGTGTCTATGAATAAAACGTCTGTCTTTCGTTTGAATGCACTTCGGTTGTTTCAATACTAATAGGTTATGGGCCCAGAAAAATTATATCCGTGAAGCTAATTGTGAAAGTAGTTACGTGAATCAACTATAGTTCGATAGAATATCGATTTTTCTAAATTAGTTCGACAAGTTTCTGCGTTTACGCGTTCCGCGTAGTATTCAACACGTGTGTTGTAAAACGCGAATGTCAGTTCGGTATAATGCTTTGATTATATACTTGTCTAGATAGAGCAATGCTAACAAACGAATGCACTATAACTGTCTCCAATTGCGAGATATGTGTGAGTACCGCTTGCGTACTTATTGTCGTCAAACTGTCAAGGTGTGCGTGTTTAGGGATGCCTGCTCCAAATGGTTAACTTTCCTTTTATCCGTTATTTATTATGAAGAAAGTTTAACAATATAGGTTGAATGAAATAATATTTTGTAAATTAAAGAAAGAAAAAAATACATTTATTTAACAAAGACTTTAAGACACACAATTCTCTGGTTACATGTACTTATATGTATGTACATAAAAAAAAAACAAATTAAAAGTATAAAGTCCGATGTAAGGACAAGACAAGACAAAAAATAGAGTGAAAAAAATAAGTCTTTTATTTTTTTTTCTTGATAGGTTCGCGTTTGACCACCATCTCACCTGATGGTATGGAGGACGAAATAGGCGTGTTCAAGATCGGAGACAATCAGTAATTTTAGTTCTTTAGCCGTCTTAAACCCTTTTTTGTAAAATATAAATCATCATCAGAAAAATGTTCGGAACACACGACTGAAGTCCTGTGGGATTTCCACTGGTCTTAATTTCGAGTCCGCAGTATAATGTCTCTCCAGCAATTTGCTAGTATGGGATCCGTAGGAAATCTGAAACCCAAAATATTAGAAAGAACTAACAAAAATACCTACTATTTAGAGCATGACGTCATGGGTTTTATTTATTTTGTAGGTATAGATAAGTTATCATTTATTGATTTAATTAATAATGTAATTTTTAAATTGATTTATTGATAAAATAATGTTCTCCTGATCGAAAGATGACGTACTAATATTTATATTATGTCTCCCATAGTTTCGCCAAATTTCCCTAGTAAAAAACTGACAACACTGGCTAATCAGAATAACTTACAAAAAAACGAATGAAAAAATCGTCTTTCTTAATATATTAATGGGTAAATAACAAAACTTACCGATGAAAAGTGATCTTGGTATTATTATACGGTTTTCCCAAATAATTGCGGTACAGTCTGATAGCACAAACCGGCATAATTAATTACTTTTCGTGAGCATGTTATCCTTTGGTGTTTCAAATGACACTGACGTAAGGGAGAAGCGAGTCTACCAATTTTAGTAGACTTTATTTGGGCCGTTCAATAGGTGACAATGTGGTATCTAGACAAGTATATAATCAAAGGTATAATGGCTACTAACTATATATCAAACGTACCAAAGTTGCGTGGTCGTGAGAACTATGATGAGTGGGTGTTCGCGGCAGAAAACTTTCTTATACTCGAAGGCATGATGAAGTGTATTAAGACCGAACGAGATGAAAGTGGTACAGAAGTTATTGTATCAGTTGCAGATGACGCGAAGACGAAAGCGAAGCTTATACTCACTATAGATTCATCGTTATATGTTCACATCAAGACCGTTAAAACTACAAAGGAGCTGTGGGAAAAACTCAAGTCGCTCTTTGATGATTCCGGGTTTACGAGAAGGATAAGCCTTTTACGGAATTTGATATCCATTCGGTTGGAGAATTGCAGTTCCACCTCGTATGTCATGCAAATAATCGAGACAGGTCAGAAACTTTGTGGAACAGGATTTGCAATAAATGATTAGTGGATTGGTTCGCTGCTACTAGCTGGATTACCAGAGAAGTTCTCTCCTATGATTATGGCGATAGAACATTCGGGCATTCAAGTAACAGCTGACGTCATTAAGAGCAAGCTTCTTGATATGGAGACCGGAAACATAGACAGTGTAGATGGAGCATTTGTTGTATCTAAAAAGGGTCATCAAATTAAGTCGAAACCAAACACGTCTAAAAGTGGCAACACTGGCAACAAAGATGGCGTCAAATACCAACATGAAAATGCAAACGTCAAAACTGTCAATGTTAGATGCTATCGATGTAAACAAATTGGACACTATCGAACGCAATGTCCGAATAATTCTAAGTTTAATAAAAACGAAGACCGTAAACAAACTAACGCATTCTCAGCTGTATTCTTGAGTAGTAGTTTCAACAAAAGAGACTGGTACATTGATTCCGGTGCTAGCATACATTTAACGGCCAATCCAGATTGGATCACTAGCAGATATCGGAAAGTTCAACAAGAAATAATGGTAGCAAATCAAGAAACTGTTTCAGTTACGTGTGCTGGTGATGTTAAGATTGTAACCTCCGTCAAAGGCAGTAAATTCGAAATAAACATTGAAGATGTTTACTGTGTACCTAACTTGACAACTAACCTCATATCAGTTAGCAGGTTGATTCAAAACGGTAACAAAGTTGATTTCACTGATGAGAGTTGTCGGATTTATAATAGAAATCGTGAGTTGGTTGTTACTGCTTCATTGACCAATGGTGTATTTATAGATTAAATGTGCAAGAATGTTTGGTTGCTGCAGTGACTACCTCAGGTCTCACTTGGCATCGAAGATTAGGCCACTTGAACAGTGATAGCTTAAGAAAAACTAAAAATGCAGTTGATGGAATGAATTATGATGAAAATTTGCTATAAATAAATCAATGTGTAAGACATGTTGTGAAGGTAAGCAATGCCGATTACCTTTTGCAAATAGTGGTATAAGAAGTACAGAATTACTCAATGTCATACACAGTGACCTTTGTGGACCAATGGAAGAAACTTCACTAGGAGGTGCATCCTACTTTCTATTGTTTGTCGATGACTTCAGCCGTATGACCTTCATTTATTTTCTCAGACATAAAAATGAAGCATTGAAACACTTCCAAGATTTCAAAGCAATGGCAGAAAACCAAACTAATAGAAAAGTGAAAATCTTCAGGACTGACAATGGAAAGGAATTTTGCAATGAATCCTTTGATGGTTACTTAAAGAAATTTGGAATATTACACCAAAAATCTAACCCTTACACGCCTCAACAAAACGGGTTGTGTGAAAGAATGAATCGAACGATTATTGAAAAGGCTAAGTGCATGTTATATGATGCTGAACTGAACAAAAAGTTTTGGGCCGAGGCTTGCAATACAGCTGTGCACCTACATAATCGAACTGTTTCATCAGTTTTAGATGGCAAAACACCATATGAACTATGGATGGGTGTTAAGCCAGATCTGAGTAATCTAAGGATCTTTGGATCTCCTGTCATGGTTAATGTCAATAAAGAGAAAAGGTCCAAATGGGACAGAAAGTCCATTGAATGTATACTACTTGGATATCCTTATAATATTAAAGGATACAGATTGTATAATCCAATAAAGAAGCAAATTTTCACAACTAGAGATGTGATTGTTATGGAGAAACAATCAGTCGTGATAGATATTGTTTCTGTAGAGAATGGAAATGAATCTGAGATGACTGAAAAGACAGAAGAAACCCAGTTTCTACAGGATTCAGTGGGGGACACAGATTCAACATTGTTCTAAAATTAAAAAAGGCCATTTATGGATTGAAGCAAGCTTCAAGAATGTGGTACGAAAAAGTAGATAAGTGTTTAACAAAAAATGGATATTTAAAGTCAAAATATGAACCTTGTTTGTACACTAAAAATGATGGTAAAAATATGACTATAATTGCTTTATATGTTGATGATTTTTTTGTGTTTTCAAATAATAATGCTGAGACTGATAATTTAAAATCTGTATTAGAATCTCAATTCAAGATTAAAGATCTAGGTGAAATAAAGCAGTGTCTTGGCATGTCAGTTTGTTATGATAAAAGACGTAAGATTTTAACATTAGATCAAACTGATTATATTGAACAGTTATTATTGAAATTCAATTTGGTAGACTGTAAATCAGTAGATACACCAATGGAATATGGACTAAAATTAACCAAAGCTATGAGTTCTGATAAAAGCTTGCCTTATCAGCATCTAATTGGATGTTTGATGTATCTGGCCACACTCACCCGGCCTGAGATAGCTTTCTCTGTAGGTTACCTAAGTCAATTCAATAATAGTTACAATAAGGAGCACTGGGCTCATGCCAAGCGCATATTAAGATACCTAAAAGGAAACCAAGATTACTGTATTAAATACATTGGTTCAGATAACAAAGAGATAGTAGGCTATGTAGATGCAGATTGGGGTAGTGACATCACAGATAGGAAATCCTATACAGGCTACTGTTTTACTCTTTCTGGGAGTGTGATATCTTGGGGAAGTAAAAAACAGAAAAATGTTGCTTTATCTAGTACAGAAGCAGAATATGTAGGTATATCTGAATGTTGCAAAGAAGCTATTTACCTTAGAAATTTACAAAATGAAATAACAGGTTATATACAATGTATTGTCATTTTGAATGTTTTTTTTTTTTTTCACCGACAACCCTCGCTCTTGGGCGGAGCGGGAGATAGTGTCAGACTCTTACTGACTAAAAAACCCATCCCGTTCCTTCAAGCCTTCATACCGGGGCTCGAGCGCCCTTTCGGATAACCCTGGCCCCGGTAGGCTTCGACCCGGCTGGGCCCCTGCTGTTGCTGACAACTCCTTGAGGCGCGCGGGAACAGCGCGCGCCGTCGACGACTTGGGCTTGGTCCGGACAGTTACCGGACGGCCGGACAGCGAGCTACCCATTGCTCACTGTCCGCAAGCCCGCGCCTACGGTGGCTGGAAATCGGGATCGGAATCCCGGCGGCGGCGAGGGCGCCGTTGCCTGATGCGGTCGGCCTCCTCCTTAGCGAGCATTACTGCTTCGCAGAAGTCGGCGACCGCCTGCCACTCCTCGCTCCGGACCATGGCCTCGACCAAGGCCCGGCGCGAGAGGTCTCCGCCGCCGATCACCCCCACGAGGGCACGGCGATGCTCCGCCCAAGCAGGGCACACAGCGATTGTGTGCTCCACCGTGTCCTCCGTGGCGACACCCGGGCGTCACTTCCGCTTTAATTCGGAACAGGAACCTCCCGAACTTGCCATTTCCGGTGAGGACCTGTGTCATGCGGAAGGTAAGGACGCCGTGAGGTCTTTCCAGCCACGCCTCAAAGAGGGGACTTATCGCCATAATTGTGGCGTGCCCATGACGGGGTTGCGATAGTCGCTGACGCCATTCCACCATGAGATCCCGCCGGAGCTCTGTCCGCCATGCCGTGACCTGTCGCGGCAGAGGACTTTCACCCCGGCGTTGCATCTCCACGCGCATGTCGTGCATGTGTGCAAGGACTGTTGCCTCCAGATCCCACGGTGGTAGGCCAGCCAGAAGGCTCGCCGCTTCGCAGGAAATCGTGCGGTATCCCCGCACCATCCGAATTGCCATGACCCTCTGGCAGGCGTTCAGAATGGCCGCCGGTCGCTTTTGCAGCGACGGCGCCCACACTTGCGCCCAGTAGAGGGCCATGGACCGAACGATCCCCGCGTAGAGCCTCCGGCAGGAGGCGTCTGGACCCCCAAGGTTGGGCAGGAGCCGCTTGAGAGCGGCCCCAGTCCGGTTGAGTTTGGGAGCCAGACGTCGGAAATGCTCCACGAAATTCCATCGACTGTCGAGGATGAGTCCCAGGTACCTCATCGATGTCCCGACGCCGATGCGAACTCCTCCTACCGTTAGTTGGGAACCCGACGGTGGCGCGTTCCGACGGCCGCGACCGTGAAAACACATGGCCTCGGATTTGCGCAGCGCCACCTCGAGTCCCAACTCCTGGATCCTACCAACGACTATCGCAACCCCGCGTGTCGCTTATGCGGCCGCCGCCCGGTATGACTCTCCCTGCGCTAGAACCAGCGTGTCGTCTGCGTAGCAGACCACGCTGATCCCGTCAGGGAGGTCGCCCCGCAGCACGTAATCGTACCCGATGTTCCACAAGGGTGGCCCTAGTACCGACCCCTGCGGAACACCGCACGACATCTCCCGACGTTTCCAGTCTCCCTGGTGACCGGGGTAGACAATATACCTGTCCGACAGGTAGGCCTCGACTACTCGACAGAGGTATTCGGGCACCCGGTGGTACCGGAGTGCCCTCCGGATCGTACTCCAGGGCAGGGAATTGAAAGCGTTGGCAATGTCCAAGGACACTGCCACGACACACCTACCCTGGGACACCGCATCCCCCGTCGTGAGGGATCGTACGCGCATGATGGCGTCCACCGTCGAGCGCATCCTGCGAAAGCCGAACTGTCCGTCCGAAAGGTCCGGCCCCACCCGTGAAAGGCGCGCGACGAGGCGGCTCGCAATCACTCTTTCAAAGAGCTTGCCCACCTCGTCGAGCAGCACAATGGGCCGGTACGCGGACGGAGAGTCTGCAGGGCGCCCTGGCTTCGCGATGAGGACCAGTTTCCCCGTCTTCCAGCGAAGTGGGAACTGGCCCCTCTCCAAGCATGCGCTGAAGAGCCCTCTTAGTCGAGGCCCGAGAGCCTCCATGGCCAGGACCCAGGCTTTCCCAGGCAAGCCATCGGGTCCTGGGGCGGCGTTCTTGGCACTCAGCCTTTGCACCGCCACTCTCATCTCTACCTCAGTCACATCTGGAGCATTATCATCGTCGTCGCTGTTGCGGTCCGCGTCAGATACCGCTGGCGGAGGCGGAGCCATGGGCGGGGGGGAGTGTTCCCCTCGCGCAGGGAACAGAGCGCTCACCACACCCTCCACGAGTTGGGGCCGGAGACTCTGAGTCAGCGGGGGAGCCCAGGGGCGCAGTTTTTCTCGTACCAATTTGTACGGGCGCCCCCACGGGTCCGCATTCAGAGACCCCAGCCACACGTCGCGGGCCTCGAGTTTGGCCCGCTTAATCTCCGCTCGGAGGGTGCGTTTTGCCTCTCTGTAACCCTCGTATAGCTCCGCCTCTCTGGCCTCCGCATCCGGCGGGCGGATGCGGCGCCTGCAGTATCTGGCGTACCGGCGTCGCGCGTGATTGCACGTGTTGCGCAGTGCAGCGATCTTCGGCGACCACCAGTACACCTGGCGCTTAGCACGTCCTGGACGGACTCGGGGCAGTCATTTTGAATGATAACCAGAGTGCACATAAGTTGTTACTTAATCCTATATTTCACAATAGGACAAAGCATATAGATATAAGATTTCACTTTGGTCGAGAATGTATTAAAAATAATATAGTTAAGGTTGAGTACTTGCAGACAAGTCAGATGCCAGCTGATATACTTACAAAGTCTTTAAATTCTGTGAAACATTATAAATTTTTAGAATTGTTTGGAGTTCAACAAAAGTAATATTTGTATCTTGTTTTTGATATAGTGGGGGTATTAATTGTATATCAAAATATGTAATACTCTTTAGTTAATATGTATCTATGTAGTGTGTCTATGAATAAAACGTCTGTCTTTCGTTTGAATGCACTTCGGTTGTTTCAATACAAATATGTATTCCGAAGTCCGATTGCCTAATGGCTCCAAATACCAAAACCTAGCCATGATTCCATACAAACTTTTATACTTCAAAGGGTAGTCACGGAAGCTGCCTGATCTTAAAGTGGCTTTAATCAAATATTACACTTAAGAGTGTCCAATTCTACCCGATATACATTTTCACTGTTTTTCGTACAACCGCTCTCACGTGACTATGACTTTTTTACACATTTTTCATTAGATATTTTGAAATCACAGATATCTTGTGGTTAATAACTATTGAAATCAATTTATGAATTTGTGTAAAACTAATCCAGTAGGTAGACCTCTGACCAGCTGTTATTTGTCGTGAACTTTGACTCTTCATATTGTACTCTAGTGGAGTGCCGTAAGATTTATACCTCGGAATCCAGGGCAAGTCAATGAATCTTTAAACAAACTTTTGAAATGTGTTTTTAACAATATTTATAGGTATGAAAATACTCTAAAACTGACTCTTATCGCACTACGAGTCATATCGATATTTTTATTATTATTATTCTAATCGTAGTGCGATATAGATACTTACACTTACATAGATAAGTTGTCGAAAAAACTTAGCTCTGCCGCATACGCTGTTAGACAAATTCGAAATCTAACTGACTTAGAGACAGCCCGTTTAGTTTACTTCAGTTATTTTCATAGTGTCATGTCGTACGGTATTCTATTATGGGGAAATGCCGCCGATATCCAAACGATTTTTGTTTTGCAGAAAAGGGCCATTCGTTCAATTTATAAATTAAGTCCCAGATACTCCCTCAGAGATAAATTTAAAAATATTAATATTTTGACTGTGCCATCTCAGTTTATCTATGAAAATATTTTGTATGTTCATAAAAATAAAAACATGTTTAAAAAATACAGTGACATTCACAACGTTAATACTAGGAACAAACACAAGTTAGTGGTTCCTGCCACCAGGCTCAAAAAAATAGGACGCTCAATTGGATGCCAAAGTATACATTTTTATAATAAGCTTCCCAGTCCCATCCAGGAACTTAGCATTAATAAATTCAAAATATTTGTAAAGCGAAAACTTTGCCAAAAGGCTTTTTATACTGTAAAAGAGTATCTCGAGGATAAAACGGCTTGGGATTGACCTGCTCCAGTACCTACTCACTATAATTATTATCATTTGAATGTTTTTTTGTTTTAACTGCCTTTTTTATTGACGATTATTGTTGTTTTACAATTATGATATTGTATATATATATATATATATATATATATATTATTATTTTTTAACAATTATGACATGTTTATTTTTACTATTTGACTGATTTTTTTTTTTTTTTTTTTTTTATATACTTACTTTTTTTTTACAATTTGTAATATTTACACTTCTGTAAATTTTATTATTGTGAATGTGAGAACTATGTGGATTACTCTTTCCTTTTCTTTTATTTTCACATGATGTCTGGCAGTTTTGAGTATTTGATGTGGCCTACCCAAATGTCCTTTCTTTGGCATTGTTCGTCAAGTCGTTGAGCTCCTTAGTAGTCCTGAGTTGAGCTACACGCATATTGACAAATGCTTGCACTGACTGGACAGGTCCACTTAGAACTGTGTGGTTCTTTCTTCAAAAGACCATCTCAGGCTCAATCTACATGGTTCTCATATGATTTGACCATTACATGTTTTGCTGTATGGACTTTAAAAGAGACTTTGACCCCTGAGTTTGTTTCGGTGTTTCTTCTCAGGGTAGTCAGCTAGGAAACACCGGCCTCATCTAGCATTAACTGACGAAAAAAAAAAATTGACGTGTAAAAGTGTTTTTATAAAACCTACTTGCAAAATAAAGATCATTTATCATTTATCATTTATCATTTATCACTTATAAAGGTACAATTTGAGTGAAACTTGAGCAAAATTTATCCATTGGTTACGAAGATACAGCAAGTCAAAGATGAGCAATTCTACCGCAGAGCTCGGAAAACTGTATAATTCTGTCACTTGTTTCAGTTTCTTTTTTTTTTGGGTTAAGGTCGTGCACTTGCAGAAAGACCAGGCTTAAGTGCTCTATCTTATGTTTCGTTTTCCAACGTCGAAATTGCAACAACGCCAGCCCTGTCGTCCTGTATGAAAAGGGGGAGAATGTGGAAGACCTAACACCATATACCGGACTCGTCTCCACCTCCAGAAAACATTATTCCTCCTTCTCCACTCCCTCCACTGATCTAGACTGGATGAAACCTGGTCCTTCCAAAAGGGCGAAAGTCTGTGGACTTCGTACCGCATAACAGTCAATAAATGTAATATATCTTTTGATATAGTCAACCGATTGCGTTGAAACAAAGCCTAAGTAATATATCAAGTTACACACAATTTTAATGTATAAAAGTTATTAACATCCATTTCTTACATTTTACGTGATGTGCGTACGACACAAAACTTCTACAGATTTATTTTATGTGTAGACGAACGCGATATTTTTGTAACTTTTGAGAAAACTGTGAAGTCTAGACGCAAATTTGATACAAATTGTTGCCTCATACTTTTCTCTAAGACTATTAGTTAAGCCAGTACGTGTCTATGAATATGACGCAAACACAAAACTTTCACTTTTCAAAAAAAAAATGCCTACTTTGACAAACTGTATCTCTGCTACTAATGAACCTAGAGTACTGGGGCAAGCTCAAATTGTAGTATATTTAGTTAGCTTTATTATATTATAAGCAAATATACTTAAAACCGTTTTTTTCAGGTAGTTTTTGCAAAAAATCTGAAAAAAGTGCCAAAATTTCGGAGTTTTTCGAGCACCATGGGGTTAGCACAGTCAGGGTGTTCAGGGTTGCAAACTTGGGTGTTAAACCTTTTTTTTCCTCTTATTTTTCAGTAAATGGATGTTATCAATTGTTGGCATCGCAGTCAAGCACTAGTTTATATCAGGTAAAAAAAAGGGAGCGGGCACTTTTTTTTTAACTTTTTTGTTTGAGATTTTAACAATACAGTCCAATGGTTTATATTAAAATTCAGTGACTGGCCCCGGATCTCGCGGTTTTACTAATTTATCGCCTTACGGCACTCCACTACTCATAAAAAAACTATAAAAAAATTAATTTTAGAAACCTTGCAAAATCCATGATTCTGAATAACGAAACTTTTTTTTCCAAAAACTGGCACAAGTTTTGTGAAATATTCGAGTGAATAACAGTATTACCGAGAGCCGCAGAGCGTTCAGGTTTCATCTCTGTTTTCGCGTTCTCTTTTAACCAAACATTGCGTTGGATTTCGTTAGATGAATCAACAAGCTTTTAAACCATGCTCGGGTTGACGATAAACGAGCGGAGCAAGGGCCCTCAACTAAAACAATGTTATTTTCATTTCAGACATTCATTGTGCGTGCAGCTAGGGAGTGGAATTCCTTGCCGGGGTCTGCTTCCTGATAACTACAACCCGGGAATCTTTAAGTTGAGAGTGAATAGGTTTCTTGTAGGTAAGCGCGTTCCATCGTCGACCGCATATCGCTTTCCATTAGGTGAGATAGCAGTCAAGAGCGAACCTATCATCAATAAAAAAAGACGATTTAACAACATTGACGAGTGGTGAAAAAAGCACATAATTCAGATTTATTTTTATGGTTTTGTCATATCACACTAAGAGCCATATTTCACCGGGACACCATGGCAGCGCAACTGGTTGCGCTACCATGGTGTCCTAGTGAAATATAGCAAGACACCAAACAAGACACAATACAGACACCAGAGCAAAGATTTTATGTATCCTACGGGTAATCTGGATTGCCTACGCAGCAATCACACTCTAAAGTGTTCTTTATTCTCATTAATATTAAGTTCATATTGACAAGCAAACGGGGAAAAATGTACTGAACAAGATAACGAGAAAGGGTCGGTGTGTTCCTTTCTTAACTCGGTTTTAACTAGGGTAACCATTATTTTACAAAATAAATTGTTATTATTTTTGTCATTGCAGCATTTGATATTAATTGGTGTATGTTTTTATATCGAAAGCAAAGTACCAATAATTCCAAACTGTCTGTAAAACCTGAAAACAAAAAAATCACTCGAATTTTACTAAGGCGATTATCACATTGCCACGTACCACGCAGCGTGGCGCGTGAATGCGTGTATTAACATAGCTTGTAAGTTTGTATAGAAAACAAGCACAGTCCAATATACCGAAAATGCATCCACGCGCGTTCATGCAGATCGCGCCTACATGAGGAGAAACATGCACACACGCGCGTGGGTGCGGGGCGACACGCAAGGTATGGCACACTGAGTCTCGTAGTGTCGTATGATTTTGTATGAAATGAGTCAGAGCCTGCGTGAATTTACAAAATGCACCTACGCGCGTGAGTGCGTGAAAATACCCGTACGATGATGCAGATCTGCACTTCCGCAAGTACGCGCGTAGGTGCGTCGACACGCAACATGCAGCGTGATGCGTGGCAGTATGATAATTGCCTAAAACACGCGGAAAAACCTTTTTAAATTCGTAGCGGTAAATTATTTTTTTGAAAAAATATTTTTAGGAGGTATTGGTACTTCACGGTCGATAAATATAATATACTAGCATTTGCCCGCGGCTTCGCCCACGCACATAAAATATAGCCTATGTCACTCAGGAATAAAGCAGCTTTCTATTGGTGAAAAACTTTTTCCAATCATACCAGAAATTATCTAATATGGCTTGTTCGTCAGCAATTCGCGCGAGTCCGCGCGAGTTGGCACCTTCCGATTTCACCTACTTTTTCTGTCGTCATCTCGCTCAAACGTATAAAATACAGTCAAATAATAACAGGTTGAAAATAATTACTATAAATAACTAGCTATTGCCCGCGGATTTGTTCACGCAGGCTATACCGGTTTTCTACTTAGATTTCGGGATATTATGTTAAAGGTGAGGAATGAAGCGAGTAGGATGTGTCCAATGGTACACGATACCCAAGTTACTTTGAAAACATTTTACGTTACTTTTGACTTTCTCATGTTACCTGAACCTGCATGGTCCTCACCGAAAATGGCAAGTTAGATAGGTTCCTGCATCGGATTCAGACGGAAGTAACGCTCGGGTATCACTATTGTGTGGACCACCCGGAGGACACGGTGGAGCACCCAAGGACATGGTAGAGGTGTGCCCCGCTCGGGCAGATCACCGCTGTTTCCTCATGGAGGCAATTTTTGGCAACAACCTTTCACGCAGGGCCCTAGTTCAGACTATGGTCCGGAGCGAGGAGGAATGGCAGGCGGTCGCCTTTTTCTGCGAAGCAGTAATGTTAGCGAAGAAGGAGGCCAAAGGACCATAGGTCGCCGAAATTCCGACCCCGACGACGGACCACGGTAGACGCGGGCTTGCGGACGCCGAGCAATGGGTAGCCCGCTATCCGGCCGTCCGGTAATTAACCGAACCGAGCTCAGTCGTCAACAGCGCGTAGTGATCGACGTGCTCCTCAAAGAGATGACATCAAACCGTAAGAGTCCAGAAGGGCCGATGCCCACAAGCTAGGACCCCGGCGAATTCCTGAAAAGGAAGCCCGTAGTCCTAGAATGCAAAGGGCAACTGAAGGTCACAGGTTAATCGTGAAACGGAACGCATCCAAGAAAGATTTTTTCATCGTGTGGACGCTCTTGACTTTTTTCACATAAACATGACAGAGCTGCAATTTAATCAGCTAGTGTTTATATAACAATAATAATAAATAATTTATTAGTTTAGTGGTGATCACTTGCTAAACGATCTCCTGCTTGGTGAGCTCCTACATGTTTTCAATAGCGTTCATGTCTGGTGTGTTAATTGACTAGGGTAAAACATATGTTTTTTAGCCAGGTATGCAGTAACACCCCTGGTTTTGTAGCACAATAATAATAATAATAATATTCCACAACTATCACACAACGCCGTCTAGTCCCAAGCTAAGCAGAGCTTGTGTTATGAGTACTAGACAACTGATAAACATATTTGTATATTTCTAAATACATACATATTATAGATAAATTACACCCAGACACAGAACAAATGATCATGCTCATCACACAAACATTTGTCCTGGGTAGGAATCGAACCCACGACCTCCGGCATAGCAGTCAGGGCCACTAACCACTAGACCAACAGGCCAGTCAATGCAGATTCGGGCATAAAAATGGACTCTTCGTCAATAAGGAACCATTCTTCGAGATACGGCAGCGGTCCAGTTTCTAGTACTCGCTTGTACTGGTCATGCCTCACGGTCCCTTTCACGATATGTATACCCTTGCTTGAGATTAAAGACCACATCATAATACTAATTGGGTATTTAGCTGTCTCTTAACAGCGGTTTTTATGGAGCTATTCTCCAGGGCGTCGTCGGAAAGGAGCATTTTTTGAACGGACAAAAGAGCTTTTGTCAACCAAAACCTGAAACGTCGATTCATCGGAGAAACATATCTGAAAAATTATATCATGTCATCAGATAATGGCAGTAGTTTATTAACAATGTACTGTACTATTTAATAGCTGCTATATCTCTCTAGGAATGTTTGTAGTGCAAAAATAATGTTGGAATTTGTGTACGTCTTCTTGGAGACGTGTCTGAAGCCTTGCCCATACTGAAAAGAAGCATTTTTTAGAATATCACCATATACCGTTGCTACAATTAAAAAATAACGTATAAAAATTTAAAAAAGCAACGCAATAAGAAAAATTACTTACGTATTGACTATTTTGTACAGGAAAAGCTAGTAAAATCAAAATCAATTTTTTATTTTCCACCAACAAAAAATACCCAATTTTCAACAAATATTAATAATAATAATAATAATAATAATAATTTATTTGCCAGAATGTAGGTATACAAAGTAGTATGATCATAACATTAATATTAAGGCCCCTTTACATTCTACCATTATATGTGGTGTGCAAATATTTAATTTCAGATTAAGTACATACAATTTAATAATAAATGTCAAACATAATATCTCTTTAGTTATTGAATCACTTTAATTGTTAAAAATGTCTGATTAAATAAATATTTATTAATTTAATTAAAAATGTCAGAATCAGAATAATAATGTCAGAATAATTAAAACATGGAATGTCAATTTAAAAATAAAAATATAAACCAAAATTGACATTATTTTAGACATCATACAAAGATTGAGATATTAGATATTATATTGACAAAAGTCAACAAAGTTAGAAGTAATGCCACTTTAAAAACCTTGTATAAATGTATTGGTTTGCTCAAAAAGTGTGTTTCAATCAGAAATTACATATCTGCGAGTACTGTCCTTAATAATTTGGCCAGCGATAGTATACCTGTATAATATACATATTAGTTTTTGATTAGTTGTCTAAAATATTATATATTAATAACATCTTGAACTTCTTTAGAACAGAATGGCTCGTAGTACGAATTAATATATGGACACACTAGTAGAAAGGGATAGAGAGAGTTCTTGCGTCGCCACACCCAAGAATCTTTTATACTATCTGGATTGATTACGTCAACCTCAAAAATGTACTGAAGAGTACGATAAAAGAACGCCCTTTTTTAATTCTTTTTTATTTTGTTTTGTAGACTATTCCATAATGTGGGATGTCGTTAGATAGATCTTTCAAAAATATTGCGAGTGTGTGAAAACTATTTATTAATTTAGGGATCCTATTGTGAATTATAAATATAGTTTTTTACCTAACGCTAGTTTTCAATTGAACATTATTGAGTTAACAGATGAAAACTAGTTTATTTATTTATTTCCACACTGATAAGGTGTAATTTGTTAAGCTTAAAATAAAGAAAAACAGGTTAAATAAAGTGACACTTATAGGTATTTCACCTAGTATGTTTCAATACATTTGCTATTACTATCTTTGTCTTGGACGGCTTAATATTCTCACTTTACTCAGATTTCTATAAACACACTTGTTTTTCCAATTTACTTTGGACTTGGCAGAATAGTCGAAATCGCTCGACTTGCCATTAATAATGAATACACAAAAAAATAACTTTAATTTCGGAAGTCGGTGTTTCTGGTATATTTTGCTATTTAACACCGACTTCTGAATTTAAAGTTATTTTTATCGTTTTACAGTTACTGTAAAACAAACATAACTAACTAATTGTTGTTATAGAGTTTTTGTTAAAAAACTAACTGTTAGTTTGGTTCGATTCTACAGTTTTGTACCAACTTTATGGTTATATATTTTTGTTAAATGTTTTGTATATTTAATTGGCCATTATTGGTCTTGTTCATCAGTTCAACTTCATCAAATGATACTTTTTGACTATAGTAGAATGTAGATGACTATATAGACTATGAATATGAATATAGAGACCTCTTGACAAAAACACCAAAATCCCTATAGATATATACACATACATAATCAGCCTTTTTAATGTTCCCACTGCTGGAACTCAGGCCTCCTCTCTAGGAGAGGGAAGGGTCGTAATCCATCGAATTTAGAAGAAAAAAAACAACCGAATTGAGAACCTCCTCCTTTTTGAAGACAGTTAAAAAAAATTACATCCACCTTCTAAAATTAAAAGGATGACATATTCGTAGCCACAACCCCCAAAAATGACTTTCATATCAATTTACTCAATTAAAGTTGTTAAAAATATTATTTTTAGTTTCATTCTATATCAGTAAATCAATACCTATCCAATTCTAAAAATAAGTGTGGTAGAGTCTGTCTAAAAAGTCAAACGACTTAGGTAATTATTAGGGTAAAATGAAATCTGATGTAGTTAACACTGGTTCAATAATCAAGGTTGATGAAGGGATCTTGATAAATATTTACTAGAAGAAGAACCTTATAAAAAGTATCGAATAGTATTTTTTTAATGATTAAATATTATACAAAATTCCCAAGTCGTTTTTTATTTTTATACTCATAACTAGGTACTTAATTTTATTTCGAAAATGTATCAACGCATACAATCGCAGTATACGTTTTTTAAAGAAAGCGAAACGGCGCGTGCTTCTCAGAACGCGGACGCGTTCAGCGCAGACTGAGGCTTGGAAGTGGTGGGTTCAATGAAAAATGTATGAAGATTTTTTTAGAGTGGTTTTATTTTGGTCATAAATCATAAAGTTATTTATGTAAGTTCAAAATAATTAGCTATAGGTGTAGAAGACTATATAAGCTGTAGTATTTTATGATTTTTAAGATAAATTTGCACATTTTTTGTAATTTTCTTGTATTAGTGCGTTGGTAAAATCGTATTTAACTATATGAAAATTTTATACAAAACAATAATATTTATTTTATGTCATCCTAGAGATGAATATGTATGTTGTCTTTTATTTGGTACCGTGACATCCTCATAGTTATGATTCTTGGTGCATTATACATTACCCGAAAAACCGAGATATTTGTCTAAAACGGTCAAAGCGTCCTTAATAACATCTTGAACTTCTTTAGAACAGAATGTCTCGTAGTACGAACTAGTCTATACACACTAGTAGAAAGGGATAAAGATTCTTGTATCGTACTTCTTTAGTACATTTTTGAGGTTGTCGTAATCAATCCAGATTGTATTGTACAAGATTCTTGGTTCACTGTCACTAGCGTTTGACAGTTGGTTAATTATGGTTTTCAAAGGTTAGATTTCCATCTTATTACATACTCTTTGATGGGGGCGTGACTGGCGGCCGGACTGGTGTCCGCACTGGTTGCGCTACCAGTGGTGTCCCGGTGAAATATGGCCCTAATATTATAAAGGTGAAAGTTTGTGTGTGTTACTTTTTCACGCTCGAACGGCTGAACGGATTTGGGAGAAATTTGACACACGAGTAGAGATCCATTGGATACTTTTAATTCCGGGAGCATGTTCTCTTTAGACAATTTTCTACTTTTGCGCAGGCGAAGCCGCTGGCAGTAGCTGGTCCTGTAAGCTTGTTAGAAGTAGGTGGCCCACTTACATAGCTACCCGGTTTATACAATTCACCGAAGCTGGCATTTAATTACAGTGATCGCGAGTTGCTATTTGTCAAGCGTTTCAATCAAATGCCTAGATAGACTACGGTAATTTAACATTCAGACTACGTACCTATTAGTTATGCCACCAACACCTGAACTAAATCAATCTTAGATTCATACCAGAATATCATTTTCCGAATAGACGCGACCATCTAATTGGCAACTGAAACAACCATAGCCGCTGATTATGGTAACAAGGAACTTCCCGCCATTTCTGATAAATAAGACAGCGCAAACAAACCTCATCAAAAGTAGTATTCAGGGTTTTCCACAACTTGCTAATCCTATTCCGCGTACAGCCAATGAAAGAAGTAAGTGTACAGGCAACTTAAAACTTTGATTCCTACTGGCTAAACAATGTTATCTTTCGTGTGGTGTCTAGAGTTTTTTTAGGGTTCCGAATTTAAATCAGTAAAAACGTAACCCTTATAGGGTCACTTTGTTGTTTGTTTGTTAAGACTCTTTTCCTCAGGAACGCATGGAGGTATGAAGCTGATTCAAGTCTACTACCATACGTAGCAATGAAAATATCAAACTTCTAAGTCAACGCAATCAGATAAGGCTGTTTATGCTCCATTTAGGTACATACGTAATTTGACACTCGCTAGAAAATCACTCTTCTCTTTGACTTAGAATCTTGAAATTTAGCACGAAGCAAAGTTGTAGTCAGCATAAATGTAGGAAAAAGTTTGAAAACTGTAAATTTTTAGTTATGTCACAAAAAATGCATTTTTTGCGATTTGGATAAATTTTCAAGACTCGATTCAGGAATTCAACTATTTACAAAGGTAAGCTTGTACGGAACCTTCAGTGCGTAAGTCCAACTCATAGTTGATCTGTTTTCCTAATTTACGCTGCATTCAGTTTCAAATCTCGTAAAAGTTTGTCGGTTTGTGCCAATCAATGAAATAAAATGAGTTATCTGTCTATTGATTACATACATAAATTTCCTGTATACCAAACTCTTTTGCCAACTGTACTCCAATCATTGATTACTGGAAGAGGAAACTTGCCCAGCTGTGAAATGGCAGCTTCTTTGTTTTGTTCCAGTGTATCCGCAAGTTTGATACTGTTACTACGAGCAAACTGTAGTCATAATGGCAACTCTTGGACGCTGGTTTCAAACTTTTTGGGGGAACTGAAGTATGATAGGTCTCAGGAAATGTTTCAAGTGCTTGTAAATTAAACTTTCATCTTTCTCGTAAGTCCCTGTTGTTAATTAGATAGAAATCTTGGGCACTTGCTGAGTTTTAAGCAGGTTTAAGTAAGAAATTATATCTTGGCGGTATTTAAATTTTCATTTAACATTTTCAGGACTTAATTCTATCCTTTTAACCAAAAAAAAAAATACTAAGTTCATGAACTCGAAAATGTGTTTTGGGTAACTAGTTGACACAGTTGATCGTGTCTGAATGCAATAACTAAATAATTAAGTAACAGATTAATGTTCGGTTTTCGCATATCAGCTTGGCTACGGGCTAGTACTAATCACTTTCAGTGTCCTTAGCTTTGAAAGGGTAGAAAAGTCAAACTCCGAGATACCACAACATAAATATTCTTTCCACAAAGTTAAGTATAAAGGCAACAGTAAGTACATTTATCTCTTATGCATCAAAGACCTCGTTAAGCCGTCCATCCGAAGCTAAGACACAGTTGATCGATGGCGAGCCGGTGGCCCAAAAGAGAGCAATCCGGCATTTAAGTCCGTAAAACTCGGTATAACCCTGTCTTGCCAAAATTGGTGGACAAAAAACTGGCTGGCAAGCAGCCAAGTCTACAGAGTGGAAAAACTTTTAGTGTTCATATTAACATCATTATAGCAATTACTGTTTCTCTTTTACGCGTTCTAAAAATATTTTTGAGCATTGAATAATGACTTGGTGCTTATGTTTGTATGTGCTTGCAGTTATTTTTGTTTTAAACTCACATTTTTGTGCTCGTGTTGCTTATCTTTAGTCTTGTTATTAGTACCATAGTAAGGTCTTGTTTCTATTAGTTTGAAAAAAAAGCATCTTCTGACCTGTTTCTGCGCCAGTTTGTTCCGGTTTAAATTATAGGGGAATCAGAGCCGATCAGCCGTTTTTATTTGCATCGTTAACTTTCCGTCTATTCATTGAATTTCGCTGACAAAGTTGTGTATTTAAACCGTAACAACAGTTTTTGAACTACGCCGGTTACCTGGGCCCGAAGTCTGCTATTTTTATAAATTCGTCATTCCAACACGATCCCATTGTCATTTTGCTAAAAGTTTGTAATCTGCTGATTCATAATGATCGATCATTGATCGGTCAATGGTCTTGTAATAGAATCATGGTAGAATGATAATTTCGAGCATATTAAAACCAATAACTGCACAATAACGTTCTAATGGTAGAACACTGATCAAATAAACTGTCAAAGTTTTAGCAGATTACCGCAAACGTCAAATATTCATTTGTCAAAATGTACAAGATTACCATTTTATGTCACTTCTTTCAATGGAGTGTCAGTGGTTGACCATTGGAAAGTCATGATGACGCCATTATATTAGTAGATTACCAAACTTGTCAAAATCGACAATTATGACATCAATGATAGACCATTCTGACACTATTGTAATAGCAGACTTGAGGCCCTGGTCAGTGACGCAAAAAGTTGTGAACAAATTCTAAACATTCGTCCAACTTACTCGATAGCTTCTGCACAAAATTAACGAATCCTGTTCATGGATTACGACCATAACAATTTCCAATCTCCACCCACCTGGCAATCAAATTTACATTTTACAGCATTTTATAAAGTGCCAGTCATTTAAATTAATTAAAAGTCGAAAAGTAGACTAGTGTGCTTGTTATTAGTACACTATTATTCCCAAAGCTCGCAATAAAGGAACCTCTTTTTGGTTGTTAAGTACAATGAAGGTAATTGGCTTAATTGCTAGGCCAGCTTCCATTGTGCCGATTCCGGAGTCGAATCATGTCGAAATAAATTCACCTAATTTCTTTTTGTATGCCTTGCTATGCTGAACCTTTTTTTATGTCGGTGTACGATAAATGATTGAAAAGGCTAATTATTGTTATGTTAATGGGAAAACATTTGCTTCATTCTTTTTCTGTTTTGTGGAAAAATATTTATTTTATAGTAGAAAGAAACGAAAAAAGAATTTTTTTTTTTCACAAAATAATATAATAATAATATAATATTCCGCAACTATCACACAACGTTGTCTAGTCTCAAACTAAGCAGAGCTTATGTTATGAGTACTAGACAACTGATAACCATACTTATAAAATATTTATACTTAATAAATAAAATATTATGTGCTATTCCAGGACATTTTTTTTTATGGTGGGAAAAATCATCCTATGACAACCCCCGCTCTTGGGCGGAGTGGGAGATAGTGTCAGACTCTTACTGACTAAACGACCCACCCTGTTCCTTCTAGCCTTCATACTGGGGCTTGAGTTCCCTTTCGGATAACCCTGGCCCCAGTAGGCTTCGACCCCGCTGGGTCCCTACTGTTGCTGACAACTCCTTGAGGCGCGCGGGATCAGTGCGCGCCGTCGACGAGTTGGGCTTGGTCCGGACAGTTACCGGACGGCCGGACAGCGAGCTACCCATTGCTCACTGTCCGCAAGCCCGCGCCTACGGTGGCCGGAAATCGGGATCAGAATCCCGGCGGCGGCGGCGAGAACGCCGTTGCCTGATGCGGTCGGCCTCCTCCTTTGCGAGCATTACTGCTTCGCAAAAGTCGGCGACCGGCTGCCACTCCTCCTCGCTCCGGACCATGGCCTCAACCAAGGCCCGGCGCCGGACGCCCCCACGAGGGCACGGCTCCGCCCAAGCAGGGCACACCTC
Source organism: Mythimna ferrago (assembly GCA_910589285.2). NCBI lineage: Eukaryota > Metazoa > Arthropoda > Insecta > Lepidoptera > Noctuidae > Mythimna > Mythimna ferrago. The sequence continues at coordinate 9,368,656 of OU342675.1, read as the reverse complement.
GACTGCATGGTCTAAACGTGTAAAAAGTTTTTTCCATTTAGCCGTTCGAGCGTAAAGAAGTAAAACATACTCACAAACTTTCAATTTTATAATATAAGTGTAATTGAGTGATTTTAAGTTTTTGTTGTGCATTTATGTATACTGTCTTATGTTGAGTCTATGTATTACTCAAACGTTCGTTGTAAGAAAACTCAAATTCTAGTTTTAGTTTACGTTTGCACATTAACTATAGAATAAAATAAACTGTATTGTACACCAAAATAGTAACAATATCACAGAAACTTAAATCCATGAATACAATGGCGGTCTTATCGCCGACAGCGACATCTACCAGATAACCTTGGGATAGACTATAAAAACTTAAACTGAAAAAGGGGTAGTCTGCGGAACTATCTTTTGTATGTGAATTTTTATGTTTTTGTGTGCAATAACGAATATCTAAAGAGGTACTTGGTTAAGTATAAGACAAAAACTGGACAAGAGCGAGTCGGACTAGCGCACTGAGGGCTCCGTGCAAACTAGAATTCCCGAATGGAGTCTCGAAGATTTTTCCGCATAGCAATTTTTTTTTTTTGTGACTTTGATAAGTAACAACAAGTTTACTGTTTTCAGATTTTTTATATCATATACCTGTGCTATAAGACCTTGTTTTGTGCCAAATTTCAGGATTCTAAGTCAACGGGAGGTACCCTATGAATTTAGATTAACATTTACGCTCATAATTGCACGACAGACGCTAACGCTGCATGTTCGTGTCCTACTTTAGCTCAAACCGATCATATGAAGTATTTAAGAATCTGAATTTCCGTAAACATATATTTTTTTTTTTTTTATGGTGGAAAAAATCATGCATTGACATCCCCTGCCCTTGGGTGGAGCGGGAGATAGTGTCAGACTCTTACTGACTAAAAGACCCACCCCGTTCCTTCTAGCCTTCATACCGGGGCTCGAGCGCCCTTTCGGATAACCCTGGCCCCAGTAGGCTTCGACCCGGCTGGGTCCCTGCTGTTGCTGACAACTCCTTGAGGCGCAATTTGCTATGCACACGAGTACGTAAAGTAATATATATCTTTAAGAATTTACGCTACATTGCAGACTTTAAATTAATTAAACAGGTATATTTAGCTTTGTGCCAATCTGTTCTAACCGACTGCATAACCGCATGGGGTGGTGCTGCAAAAACAATTCTGCTTCCTTTAGAACGCGCTCAAAGAGCAATTCTAAAGGTAGCCACTTTACACATCAACTTTATATTGCGTGTGAGGTACTAACGGTGCGCCAGTTATTTATACTGCACATCGTATTACATCAGCATGTTGAAGTCGCTTACAAGCCAATACCCTCGGACAAGAGAAGGAAAGATTTGGTTTTCATAAAACCTCGTACTAGACATGCTTTTGTAAGCCGTTTCTATGTCTAATTAGGACCTGTCTTATATAATAAGCTCAATAGGATACTTGATATCTATAGTGTTAGTTATAAACATTGTAGTCATAAGTTATGCGAATATTTGGGAAAACTTGACTACTTCTTGAATTAATTCAATAATTTTATAGATATTTAATTGGTAACTATTATTTTTTTAAAAACTGTACTTTTTTATTTTTTAATTATCATGATATTCATTAGTATTAAGTAAATGTGAACCACAAAATACTGGTCGCTTAGTCTGGTAATAGCCTGAAACACAGGTTTTTATTAACCTAGTTCAGGCAAGTCGCTACAAGGTTTAATGGCAGTACTAACATATTATAACAATAGGTCATTATAACATGAGTGAATTAAACTAGTTTTGTATAATTAGGTAACTAAGCCAATCTTCTTAGAACTTATATAGTACTACTAAGTATTCTTAAGTTTATTTTATTTATTTTCTTTGTACAAGTACTGAAATAAATTACTATTATTATTAGACCTTTGAGTGTATCAAAATTTACGTTTTTTTGCGACTTTCCGGCCGTATCTTTTTTATTCGTTAACTTAGAAGTTTGATTTTTACACAGCTTGAAGGGACCGTAGACCTGAGTAGGTATATGGTTTTAATTTCAACTCGATACCTCGATGCGTTCTCGAGATAAAGGGTCTTGACAGACAGACAGACAGACAGACAGACGGACGGACAGACGGACGAACGGACGGACGGACAGATGGACGGACAACAAAGTGATCCTATAAAGGTACGAAACCCTAAAAACGAACCATTTCAGTGTTAGTTCCATTTCTCGGCTAACACTCATTTGTTAACAGTAACACTAATTGAAAAGCGCATTGCAATATTAACATGGAGTCATTAGTTACTTACATTCGCGTTGTTGCGCGGTGGTCGGTGGTCGGCAGACTTTAGAGCACATATTCGTGAAAACGGTTTGTAGCCCAGTATTTGGGTTTTGTCTAAAAACAATAAAATCAAAAGGTCTAAAGCACAATTTCCAAGATTCCAGCCTTGAAATAAGAAAAAAGCAGAACATTTATAAGATTTGTTTGTTCTTTTCAGTTACTTAAAGTTTCTCAATTAAGTCTACTTTAGACTAAGAACCTGACAAACTTCGGCATTAAAGTAGGGTTTGCCAAGTCCTTAACCTCAAGTTCTCAATTCAAACGAAACGGCTCGATGACTATGTTGCTTAATGTTATCTTAAAATGAGATAAATTTGTATTATTTTATCATCATTATCATCATTTCAGCTGAAAGACGTCCATTGTTGGGCATAGGTTTCCCCTAAGTGTTTCCACAATGAACGGTCACATCCATCGGATTCCCGCAACCCTCACCAGGTCACCGGTCCACCTTGTAGGAGGCTTTTCAACGCTGCGTTTCCCGTTACGCAGTCACCACTCCAGAACCTTTCAGCATTAAACCTAAACAGCATTATGCTGAGCGTACGGCCGTTTTGCTCGGACGTGGCGCATATTTTCTTATTACTATTTCTGTTTATTTTTTTTGTTTTAATTATTTTATTTCTTTTTTTAATATTAAAAATGTATTATGTCAAATAAAATGTTTTTCTTTCGATTCCAACAGACATCTGTTTTGCGAGCAATGTGTGCTGCCCACCGTATTATTTACTAATCTACATCTATTAATATTAGTTATTATACAGAGGTAAAGTTTGTTTTTATATTTTTTTGTTTGTAGGAGGTAATCTCTGGAATTACTTATCCGATTGCTAAAATTTTTTCACCAATACGAAGCTGCTTTATACCTGAGTGACATAGGCTATATTTCATGCGTGCGGGCGAAGCCTCGGTCAAAAGCTAGTATCAAGTATTTTCTTTATTCATGTCAGTCATACCATTAAACTGGAGTTGGATCTTCCGATTTTTTTTCAAATGAATGAAAATAAACATAAGTCTTCCAAACATAGTAAGATACTAATCATTCTAAGAACTTATTATTGTGGACATTTTTTGTGTAAATAAAAGAGGAAAATGGTATCGCATGACCGTAATCTGTTGTGTGTAGTTTTCCGCTGTAGTGCTGGATGTGTGTTTAGTAGTCTGTAAAGAGATGAGATTGGACATGCGTACTCGCTTGGCAAGACACATGGACTTCAGTGTCCACTTCATCTTCTATTTGTACTTACATCTTTTATGTTTTTCCTCGTTTTTTGTATGTTTCTCGAATAGTGTTTTTTGAGGGTTTCGTATCTCAAAAGAAAAAAAAAAAGCGGAACCCTTATAGGATCATTTTGTTGTCCGTTAGTCTGTCTGTTTGCCTGTCTGTCAAGACATAGATATGAGAAACGGTCAAGACCCTTTATTTCGATAATGCGTGGAGGTTTCGAGTTGAAATTAAAACCATATACTCAATTATAAGATCTCTTGAAGCTGTAAAAAAAATCAAACCTCTGAGTGAACGAAAAAAATAAATATGGCCGTTCATGTCGCAAAAAATATATTTTTCGACACTCTCAAGGGAATAAAATTCATAGGGTTTCTTTCCTTTCACCTAGAATCCTGAAATTTGGCAAAGCAAAAGCAAGGTTTCATGGCATAATATAGGAAAAAACTGAAAACTGTTTTGTAATTACGTCACGAAAAAAATTCGGGAAAATTTTCGAACCTCAATTCAGGAATTGAACTGTTTTCATAGGTAAATTTGTACGGAACCCACAGTGCGCGAGTCCGACTCCACTTGTCCAATTTATTTTTTATTATTGATAGGCTCGCGTTGGACCAGCATCTCAGCTAATTGTAAGCGATGATGAATTAATAACTGACGATGTAGTATGTTTACCTAGAATTAACCGATTCACTTTTGACTTAAATACGTCTAGTTTGTAGCTATCATGAAACACAGACTCCGGAAGAGAATTCCACTTCTCATCTATCTAATTATGATTCCTAGTAACTATCCGGACCGAGCCCAAGTCGTTGACGGCGCGCACTGTTCCCGCGCGCCTCAAGGAGTCGTCAGCAACAGCAGGGACCCAGCTGGGTTGAAGCCTACCGGGGCCAGGGTTAATTTTGAAAGATAGCTTTCCCCGGTATGAAGGCTTGAAGGAACGGGGTAGGTTTTTAGTTAGTAAGAGTCTGACACTATCTCCCGCTCCGCCCAAGAGCGGGGGTTGTCATTGATGATATTCTCACCATAAAAAAATCTCTAAACCTTTTGTATGTTTGTTTATAATTTGAATATACCGGGAGTACAACATGGTATAATTGTGTAATTCCGATGCAAACTCCCTGAAATGCAAACGGTAGAAAACCGACAAACTAGCAGCTCGTCTGGCAATTCGTATGATTATGCTTATGCTTATTCATCAAACTGGTATCCAGTAGATTCATCTCAAAGATAAGAGCAGGACTCCAATGCAAAAAATTGAGCAGCTGTTTCGGCGTGGTGTACTATCTCACCTTTGGTAAGATCCCCAATTTTTTTGTCAGCCAGGAGCTTAGCCTGTAGATAATCGTATTTATTGTTTTAAACAGTGTCCATGGAGTTTCTGGGTCGATCTTCTATATAGAGTTCTACGCGTTTGAAAGTACATTATTACCTATACCTATATTTTTGTGAGAGATCGATTTCTGACGATTCTTCTTCTTCTTCTTCTTCCTGCCCTTATCCCATATTACTTTGGGTCGGCGCAACACGTTTTCTTCTTCCATTCTGTCCTGTCACCCGTCAAACTATCACTAACTCCCTTTTCTTTCATATCACTTCTCACACAATCTGACGATTCAAAGGTGCTTATTAATTTATTTTTATTTGGTATAAACTAGTGCTAGCCTATTCGCTCTAGCCTTGAAGACACCCAAATTATAATCGGATGGGAAGACCGCAGTAGGCAAATAGTTCCAGTCCTTCGATATACGCGGTATATACGACGAGGCGAAACGCTTAGTCCGAACCGTAGAGGTTTCAACAACGTAAGGGTGGATATTTGCCGTATGTCGGGTTGTCTGATGATAGAAATGAGATGGCGGAGTCAAGTCATGCAATTCCCGCGCACACTCTCCAAAATGTAACTTGTAAAACACTGGTTACCCTAAACCTGTGCTCAAGATTTTGAAGATTGGACTTAACCAAATCTGGATCACCTCTTTGCATGCTTTTCTACCGAGTCCAAAGATGTCATTGTGCAACACTATCCCATATGTGGCTGCAATACTCCACACACAATCGATGGCTTATGCGGTAAATGGATTAATTGAAATTAATACTTAGACTTTAACCCAACATGGCTCTGTAGGCACAAAAGCTGAGCAATTATTGCTGAGCTTCGGTTGATAGGTTCGGTGTCCGCATAGAACAAATATTTGTATAGCCTATAGTAGACAGTAAAGTCGGTCTGGCTGTTTGGGTATGTCAGATTTGTGTGTGTAAACGCGAATATGGTGTAGAGTAGGTAAACGTTGCCAAAACTGTGTTGCATTGCAATTTGTAGCTTCTGTGAGTTTTTAACGTAAATGACAATTTTAACGTTTGCCTCAACGCGTCTAGTGATAATCTCGGAAAACTTTTTTTACCCGATTGACCCAGCAGGTTGGTTTTAGAGTGTCTATTTGTACTGTATGTATATTTTTTGGCATGGCTTAGACCCTAAACGGATTTTTGTGTTTTAGCTTGAGAGGTGTCGTTAGATTCGTATTAGTTGTGAGAGTGACACTAGGTACATCAAATTTATAAAACAAAAGAAACGGCGGATTTTTGACACTAAATAATGATTTTCGTGACATAGTCGTGTAGGGAATCAAAATAAAGGGCTCGGGGAGGCAATTTCAAAAGTAAAATTCATTAAAATGTAGGAAATGAAAAAAGTTGACTGTATTCAAAGCCGGTCGGGCTTTGAATACAGTCAACTTTTGCCACGTAGGGATGTACGAAATTAAACACTTGAGTGCCGTAATAGTACTGATCGTTTGCACAAATGCAATAAAATGCTGCACACCTACACAACAGCTTCATCTGAAAAACATCTCTTTCGTTATCTGCTGCAACCGAGATAGCGTTGCCTATCTGATAAGTGCCTTGGGAGTCACTCAACTCGTGACCTTTATAACTCAGATGCAGCACTTCAAGAAGCAACATCACTCACTCTTAACATAAAATGTTTATGCTCCTATATACAAATGATTATATTATGTTAGTATGTTCAATGTTTGGAATAAAATAATCACTTTCTCATGCGAGAGCTCATAATCTATACATATAATAAAATCGTAGGAAAGTCAAAACTGTACATTGAATATTTTTAAAAAAGAATACTTGGGGCGTGATCTACAATCGATATCGAAGCCAAAAATATAGTTTTTAGAATTTTTGTCTGTTTGTCTGTTTATCTGTTTGTCTGTTTGTCTGTATGTATGTCCGGGCTAAACTCAAAAAGTACTGCATGGATTTACTTCAAATTTTGCATGAATATTACTAAGAGGTCGGGTCAACATATAGGCTACATATTATCACGCTATCACCTACGGGGGAGGAGCTGTGAATCTTTATTTTTCTTAAGCATTCTGTGACAGCGTGTAATCTAACGATGCATATTTAAATGTTGTTTTTGAGTAAGTCATGCTATTATCTAGCTTTAAACCATAAAAACTACGCCATTTAAGTAACTTGGGCAGAGAAACATAATTCAATGAATGTTAGTAGTATAGAGACAATTTTAAAGCAGCGCCATCTATGAGATTTCATAAAAATCAAATCAAGTTACATGTTAACAATTTTTGGAAATTAATCATTTAAATTTGATCATGTAGTTAGTTATTCTTAAAATTCATAGATGGTGATGTGATGTGCATTTTCTTCATAAAAGTTGTATCATATAGTTCGTTTTGACAAATTCAAGTTCCAACAAAACCCTGAAAAAACTTGAGTAGAGTTGAGTAAGACAATTAAAAAAAAAATGCGGTGTTAAGTATTACATGGTGACATTTTTCCAGCTCTGTGAAGTCGACCAGTTTGCGAAATCCCTTACGTATGACGAGGTGCCTTCATATTACACGTACGACAAGCAAAGGGGTGTATTTAACCGACATCGACGAGGAGGTGCTGTGGAAGGTTTTCCGGGAATTTTCAAGGACGCCGCATTGGGTAGGGTTTATACCGTGCATCCGAATAATGGCGAATGCTATTTTCTGCGGTTGTTACTTCACACTGTCCGAGGCCCAACGTCTTTCGCCTTTCTGAGGACATTTGATGGCGTGGAGTTTCCCACTTACCGCGCAGCCTGCGTAGCACGTCACCTTCTCGTCGGTGACCAAAATTGGGATCCTCGCGGAGGCGAGCGTCAGTGACAGTCCCAGCCGCATGCGTCGTCTTTTTGCAGTCATCTTGGTGTTTTGTGGAGTCGCGAACTCGGTAGCTTTGTGGGAGAAGTATCGCCATCATCTGTCTGAAGATTTTCTACGAGCTTTGAGGCGTGCTACTGGAGACGAAGTCGAAGTAACTGATGAACGCGTGGTGAACACCTGTCTCAGTTCACTTCAAGATGTGGTCATTTCTATGGGCGGCAATCCGCTGATCGAATATGGGTTACCAGCTCCCCAATCATCACCGCATCAAGGCCGTGGAAATCGGGAGTATAATGCTGAGACAAATTACGAGCCGGGCGAAATTACCACCTTACGAAATGACCATGTTACCGTGTTCTCTTCAGAGCAAAAACAAATGACACCGTCCTTGAAAGCGTTGGGCAAAACCAGGGTAAAATGTTTTCCTTGGACGCTCCTGATAGAACAGGAAAAACATTTTTACCACTGGCTTACTTGCAGAGGTCAGGAGGCAAGGCAAAATTGCTATTGCTGTAGCGTCGTCGGGAATCGCTGCCATACTGCTTCCGGGTGGCAAGACAGCACATGCCATGTTTAAAATTCCCATCGATTTAGAGAGCGCCGAAACGCCTGTTTGTGGAGTGTCACGTAACAGCGATAAGCGACACGTGCTCAAGGATTGCTCTCTGATCGTATGGGATGAGTGTACGATGGCCAATAGGAAGACAGTTGAGGCCGTGGACAGAGAGAAACGAACATTTGATGGGTGGTGTCACAGTTCTGTTCAGTGGCGATTTCCAGCAAACACTTCCCGTAATGACGTGGGGATCGAGGGCTGACGAGGTGAATGCTTCGTTGAAACGATCTTCGTTGTGGTCATGAGCTCATACGCTGCATGCACTTGACCATTAATATGAGAGCTCGGCTCGGCGGCAATGCACGTGCATTGCAAGAATTCTCCGATGTCCTTGTCTTGGCGTCTTGGAAGTCTTGGCGAAGTCACTCTGACAGGTGGTGCTTCCAGAGTCTTTCGGTAGAGTGGTATCCAGCTTAGAATAACTCATTTGCTGTGTGTATGAGGACATCAGTCGTATACCGCACCAGCTTCTTGGGTGTGTGAGCGATGACGCCGACGCCCAAAAATGATCAGGCTGCAGCAAATAACGAATGCATTCTCTCGGAAAATGAGGGGAATGAAGTGGTCTACACCTCGATAAACACTGTTGTCGAGCAAGATGACGCCACACATTATCCCGTGGAATTTCTGAACTCCCTGTCAGCAAGTGGACTTCCAGCGCATACCATCAAGCTGAAGGTCGGTGTCCCGATTATGTTTCTTCGGAACCTATCTCCTCCGAAGTTGTGTAACGGGACCCGCCTTGAAGTCATCTTGCTCCACAGACACACCTTTGAGGCGGAAATTCTTACGGGTTGTGGCGTCGGCGATTCAGTATTTATACCACGCATTCCCCTCATACCTCACAACTTCCCGTTCCAGTTCAAGCGCGTACAGTTCCCCGTGAGTGTTTGCTTCGCGATGACCATCAATAAGTCACAGGGGCAGACACTGAGGGCAGCGGGTGTCGACTTCAGGACGAGTTGCTTCTCACACGGGCAACTGTACGTCACTGGCTCCCGCGTCACCAGTACTGACTCTCTTTACATTTTGGCTCCTGGCAGCAAACTACCAACATAGTTTATAGGGAAGTGTTGTAAGGTATGATACCTTTGTACGTATTTTTACTCTTTTGTGTCCTGGAATGTATTCCTGCATTATTTTCTCTATCAGTCTCATCTTATGACTGAACTCAGCAGGATTCCCATATATCTCTCTTCACTTGCTTCGTTTGCAAAAAAAACTTATATTATAATGCTATTTTAAAAGTTGTTACTTATAATATTATAGCGACACTGGCATCTTAGGTATTTTTGGTGCTGTAGAGCCTTCACGCAGACGATGTCGCGGGCAGCAGCTAGTTTCTTTATAAACTATGCTGACAAGGCAATTCTAAAGTGAATATTTTATTATTCACTCTGAGAATTTAAAACTTTCCACTACTTAAATTCTAAAGTTGAACACACATTTACAACGTAATGAGATTAAAAAAAAAAAACGTTATTTTTGGTTTACTTTGATGTTGATTATTCAATAAATTCAATACAAAACATCAAGTCAAAATTACATCATAAACACCACAAACTGTAACAAAAATATGGATTCACTTTAATTGCAATATGTCTATGTATGTTCTTTCCTAATATTTAAATACTAGCTGCTGCCCGCGACATCGTCTGCATGAAGGCTCTACAGCACCAAAAATACCTAAGATGCCAGTGTCGCTATAGTATTATAAGTAAACAACTTTTAAAATAACATTAAAATATAAGTTTTTTTTGCAAACGAAGCAAGTGAAGACAGTTATATGGGAATCCTGCTGAGTTCAGTCATAAGATGAGACTGAAGGAAATAGTAATAATAATAAAATAATACCTTACAACACTTCCCTATAAACTACGTTGGTAGTTTGCTGCCAGGAGCCAAAATGTAAAGAGAGTCAGTACTGGTGACGCGGGAGCAAGCGACGTACAGTTGCCCGTGTGAGAAGCAATTCGTCCTGAAGTCGACACCCGCTGCCCTCAGTGTCTGCCCCTGTGACTTATTGATGGTCATGCGAAGCAAACACTCACGGGGAACTGTACGCGCTTGAACTGGAACGGAAAGTTGTGAGGTATGAGGGGAATGCGTGGTATATACTGCCTCGCCTACGCCACAACCCGTAAGAATTTCCGCCTCAAAGGTCTGTGGAGCGAGATGACTTTAAGGCGGGTCCCGTTACACAACTTCGGAGGAGATAGGTTCCGAAGAAACATAATCGGGACACCGACCTTCAGCTTGATGGTATGCGCTGGAAGTCCACTTGCTGACAGGGAGTTCAGAAATTCCACGGGATAATGTGTGGCGTCATCTTGCTCGACAACAGTGTTTATCGAGGTGTAGACCACTTCATTCCCCTCAATTTTCGATAGAATGCATTCGTTATTTGCTGCAGCCTGATCATTTTTGGGCGTCGGCGTCATCGCTCACACACCCAAGAAGCTGGTGCGGTATACGACTGATGTCCCCGTACACACAGCAAATGAGTTCTTCTAAGCTGGATACCACTCTACCGAGAGACTCTGGAAGCACCGCCTGTCAGAGTGCCTTCGCCAAGACTTAGAAGGACATCGGAGAATTCTTGCAATGCACGTGCATTGCCGCCGAGCCGAGCTCTCATATTAATGGTCAAGCACAGCGTAAGAACTCGTGACCACAACGAAGATCGTTTCAACGAAGCATTCACCTCGTCAGCCCTCGATCCCCACGTCACCACGGGAAGTGTTTGCCGGAAATTGCCCCTGAACAGAACTGTGACACCACCCATCAAATGTTCGTTCCTGCGGATATCCTGCAGTTTTCTGTCCACGGCCTCAACTGCCTTCCTATTGGCCATCGTACACTCATCCCATACGATCAGAGAGCAATCCTTGAGCACGTGTCGCTTATCGCTGTTACGTGACACACCACAAACAGGCGTTTCGGTGCTCTCTAAATCGATGGGAATTTTAAACATGGCATGTGCTGTCTTGCCACCCGGAAGCAGTATGGCAGCGATTCCCGACGACGCTACAGCAATAGCAATTTTGCCTTGCCTCCTGACCTCTGCAAGTATGCCAGTGGTATCAAATGTTTTTCCTGTTCTACCAGGAGCATCCAAGAAAAACATTTTACCCTGGTTTTGCCCAACGCTTTCAAGGACGGTGTCATTTGTTTTTGCTCTGAAGAGAACACGGTGACATGGTCATTTCGTAAGGTGGTCATTTCGCCCGGCTCGTAATTTGTCTCAGCGTTATACTCCCGATTTCCACGGCTTTGATGCGGTGATGATTGGGGAGCTGGTAACCCATATTCGATCAGCGGATTGCCGCCCATAGAAATGACCATATCTTGAATTGAACTGAGACAGGTGTTCAGCACGCGTTCATCAGTTACTTCGACTTCGTCTCCAGTAGCACGCCTCAAAGCTCGTAGAAAATCTTCAGACAGATGATGGCGATACTTCTCCCACAAAGCTACCGGGTTCGCGACTCCACAAAACACCAAGATGACGGCAAAAAGATGACGCATGCGGCTGGGACTGTCACTGACGCTCGCCTCCGCGAGGATCCCAATTTTGGTCACCGTCGAGAAGGTGACGTGCTACGCAGGCTGCGCGGTAAGTGGGATACTCCACGCCATCAAATGTCCTCAGAAAGGCGAAAGACGTTGGGCCTCGGAGAGTGTGAAGTAACAACCGCAGAAAATAGCATTCGCCATTATTCGGATGCACGGTATAAACCCTACCCAATGCGGCGTCCTTGAAAATTTCCGGAAAACATTCCACAGCACCTCCTCGTCGATGTCGGTTAAATACAACCCTTTGCTTGTCGTACGTGTAAAATGAAGGCACCTCGTCATACGTAAGGGATCTCGCAAACTGGTCGACTTCACAGAGCTGGAAAAATGTCACCATGTAATACTTAACACCGCATTTTTTTTTTAATTGTCTTCCTCAACTCTACTCAAGTTTTTACAGGGTTTTGTTGGAACTTGAATTTGTTTGTCAAAACGAACTATGTGATACAACTTTTATGAAGAAAATGCATATCACATCACATCACCATCTATGAATTTTAAGAATAACTAACTACATGATCAAATTTAAATTCTTAATTTCCAAAAAGTGTTATCATGTAACTTGATTTGATTTTTATGAAATCTCATAGATGGCGCTGCTTTAAAATTGTCTCTAAACTACTAACATTCATTAAACTATGTTTCACTGCCCAAGTTACTTAAATGGCGTAGTTTTTATTGTGTAAAGCTAAATAATAGCATGGCTTACTCAAAAACAACATTTAAATATGCATCGTTAGATTACACGCTGTCACAGAATGCTTAAGATAATTAAAGATTCACAGCTCCTCCCCCGTAGGTGATAGCGTGATAATATGTAGCCTATATGTTGACCCGACCTCTTAGTAATATTCATGCAAAATTTGAAGTAAATCCATGCAGTACTTTTTGAGTTTAGCCCGGACATACATACAGACAAACAGACAAACAGATAAACAGACAAACAGACAAACAGACAAAAATTCTAAAAACTATATTTTTGGCTTCGATATCGATTGTAGATCACGCCCCAAGTATTCTTTTTTAAATATATTCAATGTACAGTTTTGACTTTCCTACGATTTTATTATATGTATAGATTATGTATAACTACTCTACTGTGGTTAAAACTCCATTGACTTGAAAACATAATTACATTATTATTAACAGCCAATGAAAGTCACTCAGGTTAATTTACTGTGCTATAAATAATAACAGTGTGGTAATGATTAGGCAATAGATATTGTGACATTTATTCCGAGGTTTCCATTATCCGCAAACAATTGTGCAAGAGATGTGTCAAACACAAGACAATCCGAATTCATGATGGCAGATGAGACTCCTTCATGGATAGAGTGAGGCATAGCCTCCCAAGTGAGTCTCCTACGATGCCCGTTCAGCTCTAGCCTGTAAGCAAAGTTCTCTGCTTCTTTTCGAGATCCTATAAGTTGCACAATGGCAAAGAATTGTTGATGTCCATCAAACTTTTCTTGTTTTTCAAGTACTAACATAAAATGGTGATTAAAACATGACTGCATCATAACCCAAACTACAGCTCCAGGGAAGTTGATGTCCGTCGCAAGGAACACCCTCACCCTGGAGAGTAGTAATACTTTTGTGTGACATCATAAGGTGCGGCATAACTTAGTCAAGGCCTCCTTGCCATTTGCACGATGCACTGGGGCAGGGACATGTGTAAGGCCTGAACTCGCAAGCTTCTTCATGTTCCGCCTTCTCAGTGTGCACAAGAGTGACAGTACAACCGGTGTTGGAGTGTTTACAAGGGAACATAACATTACTGGCGACTTTCTCCATGGCGAGGTTGCGGATGTTGTAGCGGGCCACGACACGTGGGGCAGCAGGACAGCTTGGGCCGGCAACTGAAGCACACCAGGTGTCCGCTCTGGCACTGCGGGATCGGCGGCAATACATAGTCGAAGCACACGGGGCACTCAAACAGTGAGTCGAGATCAGCAGACATGGCGCTCGGCGCGTTCACGAGTGCAGGCACCCCGGGGACAGTACAACTGGAACTGCTAGCTCGGCGCCGCTTGTTGTTTGTGCTTATGTCACCGTCACGCGCACATAAAACCCGTCTGTCGACGATCACCTTACCTCTTCGCCGTGAAAAACAACTAAAGATTGAAACAAGTTAAGCAGTCTGGGTGGTAAACGTTTCAGCAGTCTAATGCAGTTGATGGCATCAAATCTATGATTGAACTAAAATAAAATCCATCAACAGCTTTTACTGGTGATTGGTTTCGAACTTTTTATTTTCCATACGATTGTACCTAATGAAATACTAATAAAAATGACAATTTATTAAAGTTGCCTTGTTAATTAGTCGAGTGAGGTCCACCAACATGAAGGTATGTGCAGAATTGCTGGATGGGCCTACAATGGGTAGGTTTATTAAGCTGCATGTATTGCATGGAGCTTGATAATCCATCCTGATTAGATCGCCTGATTGTGTATGTATTTGTTTTTGTGATGACCTACTCATATTAAGGGGATGCATCTCGACATACATTTTCACTGTTTTTCATACAACCGCTCTTACGCGATTATGACGTTATTACCCATTTTTCAATACTTATTTTGGAAACACAGTATTTTGGCTCCTGTTAAGAGTCAAAAGTTTTTTATTTCACATAGGCCTACATGGGCACTTATAAAACGTCAAAAGCTAATGCACGGTTCGGAATTGCTCGTTTCCTATGGAGAAGAACCGGCAAGAAACTCCATGGTTACTCTTTTTAAAAAAATGGTTGTACTTACAATATTTCCATATAACAGTATTAAAAGGTATTATTTAAGAACAGTGTAAACCGGTCTATATTGTACTCAAAAGCACAATAAAAATAATCATTTAAAAAAAGTGAATCAAAATATGAATTAATCTAAGAATTCGTGGAGTCTACAGTGTTAAAAGAGGCTATATAAAAAAAGGTATAAAAAATAATAATAATTACAACTGTCAGTAAATGAGACGTTAACAAACAAAAAAAGAAAAACTAACAAATTTAATGTGGTTGGAGTCAGATAATATAAAAAAAAATATTGCAAAAGCAATGTGTTAGAGAAAAAAAATATATGTTACAACAAAGATGGAGCAGTTAATCAAAGTCAAAGTCAAAGTCAAATCATTTATTTCAAATAGACCATTTACAGGCACTTTTGGATAGTCAAATGTCGGTCAGTCCAAGAAAAGTGAAGCTAAATTGCACGTTCCAAAGAGTAGGTCTCTATGGAGAAGAACGTGCAAGAAACTCCATGGACACTCTTTTAAATCATATTATGTGTTATATATAATGCTTGGTTACATATTACTTGTTGCTTCTATCATGTGAGCACAATGTCTATAATGAAATAAAAATGTAAAATAATTAAAAGATAGAAACTGAATTAAGCCACTGGCAGCTAAGAGATGACCAGTCCCATCTGACGGCACCCGTTCACGAGCATGACGCGTGCATCAGCCCCACTCAGCTCAACCATTTTGAAGGGAACTGAACGACCCAATAACACGTGCCACCAACAGCGAGACATTTGAGTGAGCATGACAAACTCTCAACTGCCATGCTCATAATGTCAAAAAAAAAAAAGTTGTAACCTAATAAAAATGCTCCATGGTGCTTCACATTCACAAACTTGAAAAAAGTGCTTCTACATTATACAATGCAATTGTCTTTCAAATTAAAAAATAATAATATTAGTTTCCAACTAATCAACTAATTAGTACGCCCTAGTGGTAGTGGAGCTGGACCAGCATTGAGCCAAGCATTTTTATCTTGAATATAATCCTCCAACTTATAATATGCTTGTCTGCATAGTGTGCGTTTAATACAAGATTTAAATTTCGTTTCATTGAGGTCTAATATTTGGGGTGGTATTTTATTATAACATTTCAAACAGTACCCCATGAAAGAAGAGGCCACTTTAGCCAGTCTGAAACCTGGTTGAACTAATTGATCCCTATTTCTTGTAACATAATTATGTCTATCGCCTCTTTTGCTAAAAAGATGAAGATTTTTTCTAACATACATGATGTTTTCATAGATATATTGACAAGGTACCGTCATTATGTTAATTTCTTTAAACAGTTCCCTTAAAGAATCGCACCGGCGGAGATTGTAAATAGCTCTGATGGCTCTTTTCTGTAATATAAAGATTGACTCGATGTCTGCAGCCCGTCCCCATAGTAAGATACCGTACGACATGACACTATGAAAATAACTAAAATAGACTAGCCTAGCGGTATCAACATCCGTAAATTGGCGGATTTTTCTAACAGCATATGCAGCTGAGCTAAGCCGCCCTGCAAGAGATGTTAAGTGAGGACCCCATTGTAGCCTTGAGTCTAGCGTAATCCCCAGGAAAATTGTTTTATCAACAAATTCTAGTTTTTCATTATTCAATACAATGTCACAATCACTACTTTTGACATTCGGTAAGGAAAATCTTATGCATTTAGTTTTTTTCCCATTTAGAACCAGATTATTAGCAGTGAACCAGTTTTGAACCTGCAATAGGGCGCTATTTTCGTTGTCAAGATTGTTAGTCTTTCTATTTATCTTAAAAATCAAAGAAGTGTCGTCAGCAAACAACACCATATTAAGTTTATTTTGCAACAAATTGGGTAAATCATTAATATAAACCAAAAATAAAAAAGGACCTAAAATTGAACCTTGGGGCACCCCCATTTCAACATTTAATCCCGACGAATTGACACCGTTTATTTGCACTAATTGCTGTCTATTATTTAAATAAGATTTTAATAAGCTTAACGCTGCATTGCCTAGTCCGTAATGCTTGAGTTTCAGAAGCAATGTTTCATGAACTACACAATCAAACGCCTTAGATAGGTCGCAGAAGATGCCTATAGCATCTTGTGCCTCTTCCCACGCATTAAAAATGTGTTTTAGTAAGGAAACACCCGCGTCAGTTGTACAGCGTCCTTTGGTGAAACCATACTGTTTATCATGTAGGATGTTATTGGAGTTAAAATGACTAAGCATTTGATTTAACATTACCTTTTCAAATATCTTGCTAAGAACCGGCAAAACGGACACCGGCCTATAATTATTAGTGTCTCTACTATTCCCGGATTTAAAGAGTGGTATCACTTTACTATATTTCATTAGATCTGGAAAGACTCCTTGATCTATACACAAATTAAATATTAAAGCCAAGTACGGCGCTATAGTCTCAATAATTGAGGTACAAACTTTGATAGACATACCCCATAGATCTTCTGTCAATTTAATCTTGATTTCTTTAAAAGCTTTTATTACTGTTATGGGGTTTATATGTTTAAAGTTAAATTCAGTCGAACAGGCTGCAACGTTCGCCTGTAATAAACCAAAAGCATGCGATGGCGACGAATTTAGGGCTTCAGTAGTTTTAATTGGTATACTGGTAAAGAAATTTACAAATTCTTCTGCAACTAGTTTGTTATCGCTAATAAGACCATGATGAGTCTCCAATGTGTAATCATTATTATTTCTTTTGTTTCTGTTGGTTTCATTATTTATAATATTCCAAACCGTTTCTATTTTATTATCTGCTGTTTTAACTTTGTTGCTAATGTATAAGGCCTTAGCTGCCTTACAAGTATTTTTAAACATTTTAGAATAAGTAGCAACATATTTATTAAAAGTTTCAGTGTTAATAATAGGCTTAAGGCCATATAACTCGAAAAGTCTTTCCCTACTTATTCTGATTCCTTTAGTTGCCCAGTCACTAAATCTAAACTTAGGGCAGATAGTTTTAGTTTTTTTCTCAAACGTCTGATTAAACTCCTTTTGAACTACTGAAAAAAAATTTTTATACAAAATATTACCATTGTTTTCTGCAAGGTTCCAATCACCCAACCTGCTAGTTAAAGTGCTATTAAATTTATTTAGTTTACCGGATGTTATTGGTCTGAATTGTATCTGCACTTGTTGTATTGGTAAGTTGGATTCAAATGTTACCATTAGGCCGCTATGATCAGAAGGCAGATAATTTACAATGGCTTTTTCTAAATACTTGCAGCAACAAAAAACATTATCGATACATGTAGCAGTAGTTGTCGTTGTTCGAGTTGGTTCAATAAACACATTTGATAAATTAAATGATTTGAAAAGATTTAATAATCTACTGCTATCTGAATTATTTTCTAAAATATTAACATTAAAGTCTCCGCAGATAATTACTGGTTTATTACCCGTTGAAAGTTTAGCCATAATATCTTCCATGACTGACTCAAAAATAGAGTAGTTTTGATAATTAGGGGGCCTATAAACGCACACTATGATATGCCTATCCAGCTCAACACACGACACTTCAATGCTATGTTCAACGGACAGTGCAACTATATCTTTACGAGTTTTAAATTTAATACTATTTTTAATAAGGATTAGTGAACCCCCACGTAACATTGACTTTCGGTTAAAACTACTGCCCACATTATAATTATCATAATTAATTAACATTTCAAAATCCTTTAACCAATGCTCAGTAAAACAAATGATGTCAAACATAGTTTTTTCCAAAAATAATTCAATTTCTAATTGTTTCGAAGAAAAACCCTGAATGTTTTGAAGAAACAAATTAAAGGATTTTTGCTTACCCCCTGTAGCTTGAATGCTAGACGATACTTTATTGTTAAGTTGACATAAATTGCCAATAGTACCAACTGTTGTCTTATTACCTAGTTTAAAATATTAGTACTACTACTAATGGTGGGACTAATTACTGGGTACGTCGACATACTATTTATGTCTGAGTAAATATTAAATGCTAATAGCTTCGCTATTTGACGTCTTAAAACAATAGGTAGGTATACAGTATACCTGGTCGAAAAAAGTTTATCAACAATATTGTTGATGTCAAAATATAAAAATTTATCACTATGGTGAGTAACTAAAAAATGCATATGCATATTTAGCATATGTATGTACTTATTTTGTCTGTTTGATAAGTGCTCAAAGTAAGGAAAAGCACACAAAATAATCTTTTTACAATTTATCTTCAACAGTTCCGTGACATTATTGGTGATATCATCTTTCTTCACATTTAAGCTATTACCCACAAATACAGTTAGAATAGTGTTGGGATCATATACTTGCTCATTTACAAATGACATTATGTGATGGTAGGAAGCTTGAGGTGTGCAATAATTTTGAGAAGGAAAAGGGAGTTTTTTACTAATTAATTGCCCTAATCCTCTTCCTATGCTATCTGAAAATATAATTGATTGATAATCCCTACTGTTACTGATAGATACATTCGCACAATATTATGAGTTACCAGGGGGCCACAAGTGCAGAGGCAGTCATTGCCAAACAAGCATGTCTTCGACATAGTCTTTAACCTTGTAATATGCCTTTTTGGTTAAGACACGCTTAATATGGGTTTTGAACTTTCCTTCGCTAAGTTCAGTCACCGCTTTTGGTAGCTTGTTATAAAAGCGTATGCTATTTACTAAAAATGACTTACTGGTCTTGGCTAATCTCCATTTGGGCAATATAATTTCGTATTTACTACGAGTATTTATGTTATGGAAATCGCTTCTAATTTTGAAAAGTCCTAGGTTTTTACGGACATACAAAATACTTTCTAAGATATAAAGAGACGGCAGTGTCAATATATCGATTTCTTTGAATTTATTTCTGAGGGACTCGCGAGGACCCATTTTATAAAGGGTAGTATTGAAACGAGTGACTATAAATTAAAATTTTAAGTGACAAAAATAATTATTTTGGGTTATAGAAATAATAAGTGAGCGACTGACTGCGAGTGACGAGAAATCAATAGAACAGCCACTTACCAACTTTAATTTGAGTTACTTAACCCTAGATTACTACTCTACGTCGCAGAGGCGCCCGCGTTTTAGATGTATTGTTCTCTCTTTTTATTTTTCGCGCGTATGGCATTCACGTTCAAGGACATCTCAGTCATCGCCAGCACGTGTCGTAGGACGGTGGTTGCGTTAAGGTAAGTGTGCTAGTTTTTTTGATATTACTACCCTTGGCGCTCCAAAGACGTATGAGTAGCTTGTATGTAAGTTTTGCGCTATTAATCATATTATTTTGTTAGTGTTTTTTTGCATTATTAGTTGCTACCGGTGTATTTAATCTTTTTTTTAGGTGTGTTTTGAAACTTCAACATCTAAAAAACCCCTGAGTCGAAGATAATTTATGAAAAAACTTAGCACGCAGTTGACTACTGAATGGATGCAAAAAAGACTAGAAGCACCTACGTTGAAACGTAATATCTGGGATCATATCGAAGTCATCCTGAAAAAACCTTCGGATGACTCTTTTGTAGAAAATGAGGGTCCACCATCGCCAAAAAAAAAGAAGATATTGCTCTTATTGTACATCTAAAAATAAGAGGAGGTCCAAAATGACGTGCGCAAAATCTATCTGTGGCGAACATCAAGTTCGTTTATGTATCTAATGCATCTAAAATATTTTTTTTGTTACTTTGTTAGTTTTTTTTAGTTATTTACTTTATAATTTATTATTTTTTAAGAGAAGTGTATACTATAAGTTCTTTTTTCTTAATTTTTTAATGAGAAGACTGTTTAATTACCTGTTCCCAAATTTCTTTTCTAAGATTTATTTGATTAAAGATTTTATACTAAAAATATATAAATATTATTTAAAATTGTGTTTTTCTCTGTTTAGTAATATACACAATTATAATAAACAGCCAAAACATATCAATCACACTTACAGGTTTTGAATAAAACCTAGTCAATATGATGCGCCTCGCGGGCGTATGAGTAGTTTCTTTGTACGTCGCAACATGAGTAGTAATGTAGGGTTAAAATACAAAATGAGAAGCTTCATAATATTTGAGCGACCTAATATTTGTTTGAGTGTCAATGTTTTGTCCTGCCTTTTTTCCAGATTTGGCCAATGATTTATTTATACTGAGCGGCATTTTATCTTAAATGAAGTGTTTCGAATGTCCTAAATATGAATGTACACAGTATCGAATGTCCTAAATACCGATATTTATGTATTATGTATGTCACAAGGTAATTTGATAATCCGGATATTGCGAAAACCCGAATAATTAAAAAATGGTGGAATAAAATCTGCGAGCAACTTGGTCGTAGCGTTCGCCGGCCGCTGCCGTGGCACCGCTCGCTTCGCTCACTCGGCTCACGCGCGGTAGGTCACAGTTCTAACCTAACCTAACCTATTTCACCCAGTTCAAATGATGAATCTACCTGCGACTAGATAATTAGAGAATGATGAAAACATTTGCTAGCGTAAATTCCTTATTTAAAACCTCATTTTTATTTCTAGTCGCTCACTTATTATTTTAGTCGCTCACATACTAATTTAATCGTTTAACTAGGATTTCAATAACCCACTTTTAGTAAGCTCGTTCTGGATTTTATTGTTAATCAATATTTGTTGTTAGTTTAGTTAATGTGTCGCCTACTTAAATTCATACCGCTCAAGTTATTAAAACAGTATCTCATCATCAGTCGCTAAGTTTTTTTTTAGTCGCTCGTTTTATAATTCCCCTTTTATAAATAGCCCTGATTGCTCTCTTTTGCAATACGAAAATCGAGTCTACATCAGCCTCAGATCCCCACAGTAAAATGCCATAAGACATAATATTGTGGAAATAGGCATAGTAAACTAACCTAGCTGTGGCGACATCTGTCAACTGCCTTATTTTTCTTACTGCATATGCCGCTGAGCTTAATCTACCTGAGAGAGTTCTAATATGAGCACCCCACTGCAGTTTGGAATCGACAGTTATACCTAAGAACACAGTTTCTGTAATTACATCAAGTTTTTTGCTATCAAGAATTAGATTGACGCCAACTTGAGGGACATTCGGTAATGAAAACTTTATACATTTAGTTTTATTTGCATTTAGTAAAAGATTATTAGCTGCGAACCATTTCGAAAGAACAGCCAGACTTTCGTTAACGCGCAAGACATCCGCATCTTTTCTATCCACTTTAAAAATAAGAGAAGTGTCGTTAGCAAATAGAATTATATCTGATAAATTAGCCATCATGTAAGGAAGGTCATTAATATAAACTAGAAAAAGGAAAGGGCCAAGAATTGAACCCTGGAGCACGCCCGTCCTTACTAAAGACCCCGAGGACGTCACCCCATTTATGGATACTTTTTGCTGCCTGTAAGATAAATAGGAAAAAACAAGATCAGCAGCTCGTCCACGAATTCCGTAATGATGTAATTTACAGATCAGAGTATTATGGTCAACACAGTCAAATGCTTTTGAGAGATCACAGAATATGCCAATAGCATCGTGGGACTTCTCCCAAGATTCTAAAATGTGACTGATGAGTTTCACTCCTGCATCCGTCGTTGACCTTTCTTTCGTGAAGCCAAACTGATGACTATGCAAAATCCTATTTGAATTAAAGTGAGACAACATCTGGTCGAGCATGATTTTTTCATATATTTTACTCAATGCTGGAAGCAAAGATATTGGTCTATAATTAGAGGGATCACTCTTACTACCTGATTTGAAAATTGGTACTACTTTACTATGTTTCATTAAATCAGGGAATGTACCGCTGTCTAGACATTGATTAAATATGCTTGTTAGGACAGGAGCAATTGTATCAATAATATCTCCAAGAACCTTAACGGATATACCCCATAAGTCCTCAGTGTTTTTTATATTAAGACTTTTGAATGTATTTTTAATTAAATCAACAGAGATACGCTTAAATTCAAAGGTTGGTATATCCTTTGTGAAATTTTCTTTTAATAAAGATTCAGCTAACAAAGACGAAGAAGGGAGAGATTTCGTAACTTCTATTGGGATGTTGGTGAAGAAGTTTTCTAGCTTCTCAGCCACTTCAGTCCTGTCTGAAATGATTTTATTATCAATTTTTAGGGACAATTCATTTCGATCTCGCTGGTTTGTTTTTCCATTTTCCTTATTTATCACCTTCCAGACAGCTTTTATTTTATTGTTAGAATTTTTAATTTTGTTGTTCAAATCAATTTATAAATTTGAGTAAAACTAATCCAGTAAAGACCTCTAAAAATCTGCTATTTTGCATGAAATTTGACACTTTATGAAGCCTTGCAAATTTTGCAAGGCTTTGCAAGACATAGACATTTAAAAAAAAAACTTTTAAGGGTTAAAAAAAAACACGTATTTCCTGGAACAGGTATTGTACAATATTCAAGTAAATCACTGAATTACCGAATGCTAACAGAGTTTTTAGACATTATCTGTCTTTTTTCGCGTTGGCTTGTGATAAAAAAAAAGCTAGTATCTTTCGACTTGCATTTAATATATGACGTGTAGAGTGTTTCAGAAATCTGGGAAAAGTGACGAATAAGCAGCTAATAGAAATAAAAAAACAAAACATCAGTTCTGTTTTATAAAACCTTATCAGGTTTTGGAATTTGACTCCTCCTATCTGTTGACTATTAGTATTCAGTCCCCGTATGCTCTGAAACTTATTTTGTGTGATTGTTTTAATAAAAATACGAACGCGCCACGCATGTTGGCGGTTGACAAATTCTGTGTGTATTGGGTTGCTTACTAATATGTTAGAGACCGTGTAATTGAAAATCTTTTAGGGTTTGTAAAAGATACTAAACTTGTTTGTAGTGAGCTTTGACTGTTGAGAGATGACAGCTACGTGTTCGATTATTCCATTACAATATTCTAAATGTTGCTAATGTTTCGGTATCCACAGATTCGCTAATATAATAATATACTTTTTTAAGAAATATTTAAAAAATGTAAGTAATATGTTTATTTAGAAAATAAATGGAATGAAATGATGAACGATGATAGACGGAATGGATCTGTACTCTTGTGCGCATAAATAATTAAATAAGAATAATAATATTTCAAAACTTTCACACAACGCCATATAGTCCCAAACTAAGCAGAGTTTGTGCTTTGAGTACTAGACAATTGACATACATAATAAAAAATCATCTATTGACTTCTCTCTCGGAGTGGGAAGGTGTGTCAGACTTTTACTAACTAAAAACCAGACCTATGTTCCTTCAGTTGCCCAAGAGATGTCGTTGAATGATTTCCCACGTCAAAAAAGTGCATTCACTATCACATATTTTCAGTAATTTTTTTTTTTTGCTTTTCTAAAACTAGCTTAAGTATTTTTTGAAATGGGAATACTATGACGTATTTCTGATCAATATAGATAGCAACTCAACAACTATACGAAACTGAAAATTGATGGGTACCCTTTAATATAAAGCGTTTTGTTGCTAACAAATATTTTAAGCTAACAAACAAAACGTTGCTATTCATTAAACCCCAAGCGAACGCGTTCGCGCACCTATTGTCTTTCTATTGTGTCTGTAATTTCCACGATTGAAAGGTTAAAACACGATTTCGATTTTGAATTGACATGTACAAAATGGTGTTTGTCAAAAGTTAGAAAATAAAGTTTTGAATCGAAATAATTTTGTTGTGTTTATTGGGGAGACTTTAATGCCTATCGATATTTGGTTGTTCCTTTTTAGCATAATAATAGACTCTTTAAGTCAGTAATATTGGCCTTCTTTCAATATTTTTCAACTATCTGTGTCCTAGCTGCAAGTTTTCCGAAAATCACAAAATAAAAATAAAATAAATCTTCTTTCTTAAGAAAAAAAAAAACATTTCTTGGGTTCTTACCAGAGAAATGTTTTGGGAATACTCTCATCTTTTATAGGCATAGCTTAGAAGTGAAATCTTCAGCTAGAGTCTGTATTTTATGTATTTTTTCTATGGGCCTTCGATGCCTGAAAATAAATGGTTATTATTATTATTATTTCCTGATAGCTGCAACTCTTTACGTTAATCTATACATATAATAAAATCGTAGGAAAGTCAAAACTGTACATTGAATATTTTTTAAAAAGAATACTTGGGGCGTGATCTACAATCGATATCGAAGCCAAAAATATAGTTTTTAGAATTTTTGTCTGTTTGTCTGTTTATCTGTTTGTCTGTTTGTCTGTATGTATGTCCGGGCTAAACTCAAAAAGTACTGCATAGATTTACTTTAAATTTTGCATGAATATTACTAAGAGGTCGGGTCAACATATAGGCTATATATTATCACGCTATCACCTACGGGGGAGAAGCTGTGAATCTTTATTTTTGTTAAGCATTCTGTGACAGCGTGTAATCTAACGATGCATATTTAAATGTTGATTTTGAGTAAGCCATGCTATTATCTAGCTTTACACCATAAAAACTACGCCATTTAAGTAACTTGGGCAGAGAAACATAGTTTAATGAATGTTAGTAGTATAGAGACAATTTTGAAGCAGCGCCATCTATGAGAATTCATAAAAATCAAATCAAGTTACATGTTAACACTTTTTGGAAATTAATAATTTAAATTTGATCATGTAGTTAGTTATTTTTAAAATTCATAGATGGTGATTTGATGTGCATTTTCTTCATAAAAGTGGTATCATATAGTTCGTTTTGACAAATTCAAGTTCCAACAAAACCCTGAAAACTTGAGTAGAGTTGAGGAAGACAATTAAAAAAAAATGCGGTGTTAAGTATTACATGGTGACATTTTTCCAGCTCTGTGAAATCGACCAGTTTGCGAGATCCCTTACGTATGACGAGGTAGGTGCCTTCATATTACACGTACGACAAGCAAAGGGGTGTATTTAACCGACATCGACGAGGAGGTGCTGTGGAATGTTTTCCGGAAATTTTCAAGGACGCCGCATTGGGTAGGGTTTATACCGTGCATCCGAATAATGGCGAATGCTATTTTCTGCGGTTGTTACTTCACACTCTCCGAGGCCCAACGTCTTTCGCCTTTCTGAGGACATTTGATGGCGTGGAGTATCCCACTTACCGCGCAGCCTGCGTAGCACGTCACCTTCTCGACGGTGACCAAAATTGGGATCCTCGCGGAAGCTAGCGTCAGTGACAGTCCCAGCCGCATGCGTCATCTGTCAGCCGTCATCTTGATGTTTTGTGGAGTCGCGAACCCGGTAACTTTGTGGGAGAAGTATCGCCATCATCTGTCTGAAGATTTTCTACGAGCTTTGAGGCGTGCTACTGGAGACGAAGTCGAAGTAACTGATGAACGCGTGCTGAACACCTGTCTCAGTTCACTTCAAGATGTGGTCATTTCTATGGGCGGCAATCCGCTGATTGAATATGGGTTACCAGCTCCCCAATCATCACCGCATCAAGGCCGTGGAAATCGGGAGTATAACGCTGAGACAAATTACGAGCTGGGCGAAATGACCACCGTACGAAATGACCATATCACCGTGTTCTCTTCAGAGCCAAAACAAATGACACCGTCCCTGAAAGCGTTGGGCAAAACCAGGGTAAAATGTTTTCTTTGGACGCTCCTGGTAGAACAGGAAAAACATTTGTTACCACTGCCTTACTTGCAGAGGTCAGGAGGCAAGGCAAAATTGCTATTGCTGTAGCGTCGTCGGGAATCGCTGCCATACTGCTTCCGGGTGGCAAGACAGCACATGCCATGTTTAAAATTCCCATCGATTTAGAGAGCGCCGAAACGCCTGTTTGTGGTGTGTCACGTAACAGCGATAAGGGACACGTGCTCAAGGATTGCTCTCTGATCGTATGGGATGAGTGTACGATGGCCAATAGAAAGGCAGTCGAGGCCGTGGACAGAACCCTGCAGGACATCCACAGGAACGAACATTTGATGGGTGGTGTCACAGTTCTGTTCAGTGGCGATTTCTGGCAAACACTTCCCGTGGTGACGCGGGGATCGAGGGCTGACGAGGTGAATGCTTCGTTGAAACGATCTTCGTTGTGGTCACGAGTTCGTACGCTGCGCTTGACCATTAATATGAGACCTCGGCTCGGCGGCAATGCACGTGCATTTCAAGAATTCTCCGATGTCCTTCTAAGTCTTGGCGAAGGCACTTTGACAGGTGGTGCTTCCAGAGTCTCTCGGTAGAATGGTATCCAGCTTAGAAGAACTCATTTGCTGTGTGTACGGGGACATCAGTCGTATACCACACCAGCTTCTTGGGTGTGTGAGCGATAACGCCGACGCCCAAAAATGATCAGGCTGCAGCAAATAACGAAAGCATTCTTCGGAAATTGAGGGGAATGAAGTGGTCTACACCTCGATAAACACTGTTGTCAAGCAAGATGACGCCACACATTATCCCGTTGAATTTCTGAACTCCCTGTCAGCAAGTGGACTTTCAGCACATACCATCAAGCTGAAGGTCGGTGTCCCGATTATGCTTCTTCGGAACCTATCTCCTCCGAAGTTGTGTAACGGGACCCGCCTTAAAGTCGTCTCGCTCCACAGACACACCATTGAGGCGGAAATTCTTACGGGTTGTGGCGTCGGCGAGCCAGTATTTATACCACGCATTCCCCTCATACCTCACAACTTCCCGTTCCAGTTCAAGCGCGTACAGTTCCCCGTGAGTGTTTGCTTCGCGATGACCATCAACAAGACACAGGGGCAGACACTGAGGGCAGCGGGTGTCGACCTCAGGACGAGTTGCTTCTCACACGGGCAACTGTACATCGCTTGCTCCCGCGTCACCAGTACTGACTCTTTTTACATTTTGGCTCCTGGCAGCATAACTACCAACGTAGTTTATAGGGAAGTGTTGTAAGTTATGATACCTTTGTACGTATTTTTACTCTTTTGTGTTGGAATGTATTCCTGCATTATTTTCTCTATTTCCTTCAGTCTCATCTTATGACTGAACTCAGCAGGATTCCCATATAAATCTCTTCACTTGCTTCGTTTTCAAAAAAAACCTTATATTTTAATGCTATTTTAAAAGTTGTTTACTTATTATACTATAGCGAAACTGGCATCTTAGGTATTTTTGGTGTTGTAGAGCCTTCACGCAGACGATGTCGCGGGCAGCAGCTAGTAGTGAATAACGATCAAATCTTCGCTTACCAACAGGTGAGATAATCGTCAAACGCGAGTCTAACAATCAATATATATGTTACGGCTAAAAATAGGTGTGAACACAAACTTAAGATTAGACGGCTAGACTTAGGTTTATCTTCGAGGATCGCTAATTTTAGTTTCTTCTATCATTAGCCGGCTAAACTTAAGAGTAACCGCAGGCCCTTGGCTAAAAATGTAGAAACAAATGAAAAAGGAAATGATTATGTACTTTAATTATCTTACATTAAATATGTTATAATTACATAATAATAA
Organism: Mythimna ferrago; assembly: GCA_910589285.2. Lineage (NCBI taxonomy): Eukaryota > Metazoa > Arthropoda > Insecta > Lepidoptera > Noctuidae > Mythimna > Mythimna ferrago. The sequence continues at coordinate 9,340,571 of OU342675.1, read as the reverse complement.
CATATTAAATACTGTTTACTATTTCGAAAACTTTTATTAAAAAAATAGTTACTCTCATTACAGATACTTATGTATTCGAAATTGCAAAATAAAACTTATAACAATATTTACTCATTAAAATAAAATAATAAGGAGCTATTTGTTGGAACATGATAAACTAGAGTGGCATTTCAAATTACAGAGAATATTATTTAATCGGCAACGGCATTTACGTGTACCACATTTTGTCTTACTATGACATCTTTGAAAGCCTTGGCCACCTGATGTTGAATGTTCATTAGCAAGCTATCGAATAGTCATTTTCACTGACGAGACATTTTCCAAGTCTACGAATTTTTGTTCACAAACTGTAAACTGATTTCGTAAAAATAACTGTTCAATCGTGCCGTTTTCGTTGCCCAATTTATATAGTCCATGGTCATTTTTATCTAAGACTGTTAACAAAATACTCCTAAAATCGCCTCGTCTTCGGTCTACTTCCGGTATCTTTACTATTACTGTATCGCCACATGTTTACCCCCGCGCGTCCATCAAATACATTTTTAGCTGTTTCGTTTCGACTAATGTGCACATTAACCGGCTAAAGATGAAACGTCACGAAGCAAATTAACATGATATGGAACATTAGCCGGTCCTCGAAGATAAACCTAAGTTTAGCCGACTAACCTAAAGTTTATGTTCACACCTATCTTTAACCGTAACATATATAAACATGAATCCCTATTTCCTTGGTCACGCCATCACGCGTGTACGGCTGGACCGATTTCGCTAATTCTTTTTTTTGTGTTCGTTATTGTGAGGAGAAGGTTCTTATAGAAAAAAAAGAGAAAATTATGGTAGTGTAGGGTAGTGTAGGGTAGAGTAGGGTAGAGTAGGGTAGAGTAGGGTAGAGTAGGGTAGAGTAGGGAGGAGTAGGGTAGAGTAGGGTAGAGTGGGGTAGAGTAGGGTAGAGTAGGGTAGAGTAGGGTGGAGTAGGGTAGAGTAGGGTAGAGTAGGGTAGAGTAGGGTAGAGTAGGGTAGAGTAGGGTAGAGTAGGGTAGAGTAGGGTAGAGTAGGGTAGAGTAGGGTAGAGTAGGGTAGAGTAGGGTAGAGTAGGGTAGAGTAGGGTAGAGTAGGGTAGAGTAGGGTAGAGAATAGGGTAGAGAATAGGGTAGAGAGAGAGAATAGGGTAGGGTAGAGAAAAGGGTAGAGTAAGAATCAGTTCAGGTTTTTTTTTATACAATGCTATAGCTGCTATGTGCAAAAACAATTGACGATACCTATGTCCTTTATATGGGACGGAGTGTGTCCACTGAGAGTTTCCTTTACCATTGGTCATGAGTTTCTCGCTCAATTTCACTGCATCACTTTCCAATCTTTCTCGCTTTGTGTAGCACAGTTCGTCACTAAGTTTGTTTGGGGTGACCACGCTTGCGCTTTCCGTGGGAGTTCCAATTGAATGCATGCTTAGATAAGTTAGTATGTTTATGTACGTATCTCATTGACATATCTTGGGCGTGGTATTGATTCTGTTTAACGTGATAGTAGAAATGTTAAAATCATTGTTGAATTATTATTAGTTTAGGTGGAATCGGTAGATGGTGTTGTATCGGTTTCTACATCGCGGTGTTAAAATTCTCCGGCCACAATATAATAACAGCAAGAGTAGTGGTGGCCGAGTGGTAATGGCCCCGACGTACGAGTTGTTGGTCGCGGATTCAAACCCAGCCAGACGCATTACTTTATGTAATTTATTTCATCACCACTGCTCTTAAAACGGTGAAGTAAAACATCGTGAGGAAACCGGCATGTCCTAGAAACAAAAATTCGAAGACATGTGACATTCACCAACTCGCACTGGGCCCGCGTGGTGGATTACGGCCCAATCTCTCTCCTAGAGAGAGGACACCTGAGTCTCAGCAGTGGGAACATTAAAAAGGCTGACTATCCTATGCTAATATAATAACCCCTATGTACTTGTGCAAACTCCTCTTTCTGCAAAAATATACAGTTTAAATAGGGTGGCAATCTTTTATTCCTGTGGGGCTCCCATGTTCCATCTGAAGCCTTGTGTGGACCCTGGCTAATCATCAGCAAGTCGAACAGTTTCTGTTGTGTGATAGACTGGCTGAAACGATTAAAATAAGCCAAAACCTTGTAAATAACTTAAACGTTAAAATTTTTCAAACGTCTTGATGTTTTGGCTTGACTTAACCTTTAAAAATACGATTCAAATAATTCTGTTTGAATTTCGCCAGACTAAAAATATCTGCTATATTATTTTCAGGACGAAATTCTGGTTTTACGAGAAAACACTAAAAGTGTATGTGAAATGCATACCAAACGAAATAAAACAGACGCAACTCGACAAAATATTTATTTTCACTCAAGCTAAAACCACTTCTCGGTGAAATGTTTGTGAATACACATATAGAAATTCAATCGTGTGCGATAGAGTTTGACTAGCCCAGAATGTATGGAAATAAAGAAGCTAAGACTCTGCTGATGCAGCCTGAGCTAGACACACATGAGCTTGTTTGCATTTAACTCAATCGATAGTCGGTGCAACCCCAGCACACGCATGGGACCACAGTGCACCATGCTTCAGTAAGATAACTGATAATAATAATAATTTATATTTTTATTTCTTTTTATTAAATATTTAAAAATGTATTTAATAATTTTTAATGCCAAATAAAGAGATTAATAACAATAATTTACTGTTTTAATTATAGTACAGTAATGACTCGTGTATCAAAACCGTCAGGTGCCGATATAATTGTTATTAATATAATAATTTGCAAACTGAAAACTTAGTTTCACTTAGTAACTTGTAACTGTTTCTGCGAGATTGTCCAAAACATTTACCATGGCCGTGAAACGCAAAGGGTAACTGACAGGTCGCGTTCGGGTTTTAGGTAAAGGTTTTAAAAAGTCTAACATTTTTACCGTCCACTCTGAGTGGGCCACCCAGAGAATTATTAAAGGTTCCCCCTTTGATAATTTCCCACCGAAAACAAAAAGGTTTGATACTTTATTAAACATTACTTAAAACATTTAAAAAAATATTTAAGAATATATATATAAAATGGTAGTACACAAATTCAAATTAGTGTTAGTAGTACATAAACAAAGATACAAAATAAAAACATACAGCTACGAATAAGTGTAAATCTTCAAAAATTACAGCAATGACAGTAAATCGATATAAGTGACAAATCTTGAAATTAACTTCCTTGTTTCATGTCAAAAGCAAAGCATTTTATTTAACAGTTTTGATTACTTCTTAATTAGATTTATTGTAATTAAATTCCGTGCATCTATTTATGGAGTTTTAACGAGATTTATATTTTATTAGTGCCAAACTAATTAGAACTTGAACAATCAATCACTGTAATCTCCTATTTCTGACGTTGAGTGAAAATTTAATCAAAAGGTACAGACCGAGGATAAGTAACAGGATTCATCAGGGAATAAAGGTGTTAAGGATAAAAATAAGACTTTCCTGTCTTATCTTATACCTCTTGTTTATATAACGAAAAGGTGTCCCAATATTTATATTTTGATAAGGAAATCTCTGCGGCTCATCAATGTCAGTTTAATAATAGCTATCACTTTTTGCTTTTGTAAAAGATTGTGAGGACTTTTTTAATAAGATGTTAGGATTGTGGAGTATCCACAAAGGTTATTCACATTGAATATTGTTTTTTTTTGTTTTCGATAGTGAACCGTCAATGGTCAATTATGTCCCTACTGTAAGGCTTACGAATACAACAGTTCAACTCGAACGCTACGTTTGTATATTGCAAAGTACTCTAAATATGTATATCACCCAATCGTAGGGGCCTAGTAGGGTCGAAGGCTACTTGGGCCAAGGGTCTATTTCTGCAAAAAAGGCTCGGCCCCGGTGTGAAAGGCAACGAAGGAACGGGATGGGTTTTTTAGTCAATAGAAGTCTGACACTATGATGATATCCCACGCCCTTGGGCGGAACGGGAGATGCCATGAAAAAAAATGAATGAAAGAATGAACCGTGAAAACCCGTAAGAAGTAATTCGAAGAATACTGTGTAGAGTTAGTTATTACTTCTACCTTTTTTCTAAGTTTTTTTGTAGAAAGCTTCCTCCATACCACTCGTTAGAGTCACCGTGATACAAACCCTCGATTAATGTCAATAGATAACAAACTATTACTGTCAATTTGATTGAGAGAGGCTGAGGCAAGGCAATGGCTTGTAATAAAAGGGTAAGAATCTCATGGATACCTCCGCTTGGCCTAAGGTGATTAACTGTTACAATTTGCATTTATAAGATAAATAAGATGTTTTTTTTCTAGCCTATTTTGTGTCCCGCTGCTGGTCAAAGACCTTTCACCAATTCTCTCACTTTCACCAAAGATCTCTCTCCTTCAAAATCTCTCTTACGTTTTGTTTTAGGTGGGAAAATCATCCAATTACATCTCCCGCTCTTGGGTGGAGCAAAAGGGTGTTTCATAAATGATAAATGATATTTATTTTGCAAATAGATTTAAAAAACACTTTTACAGGTCAAATTTTTTTTTCGTCAGTTTAAGCTAGATGAGGCCGGTGTTTCCTAGCTGACTACCCTGAGAAGAAACAGACTCTTACTGACTAAAAACCAGCTTTTTTTCCTTCTTTGCCTTTCATACCAGGGCCGGGTTTTCTTTTCAGAAGCGAGCTCTTATGCCTTTTTATTTTTCAGGAAAGTTAGTCTACTTAACATTTTGCTCTATGTTCTGTGGCATAGATCTGTGCCAGCGACAAGATCGCGCCGCGCGACTGAGTGGCGCCAACCACCCTTCATTCATGGCGCTACCCTCTAGCCGCTGCATCGCTGCAGTAGAAACAGCGCTGTTTGCCCAATTTTATTGTTGGTTTTATTTTATAGCGTTGTTTGTTTCAGGTTAAATTATATTCATGGTGTTTTACGCTATTTTGTTATTATAAATGATCTGATTTCGTAACTACGAGTATAATTGCATCTATCGTTTTCTTTACACTCTTCTATAATGTTTAGGGGATAGTTTTGTTGGAATATGAATTGAAATCTCTTATTAACCTTTACTGAATTATTATTATTTGTATACCTCATAGTACTGTCCTACTACTGCTTGGTAGACTCTTCTCTCTCCAGCCTGCGCCGAAAACCAGCGCTGTGAGCTCATCGCATTATGCTGAGCGTTCGGCCGTTTTGCGCGGATGTGACGCATATCTTCCTCATCTATTGATTGTTTGTGAAGTAGTTTTAAGATTGCGTCATTTCGCGTAAATAAACTGTTTTTCTTTTTTTCTTTCACCTTTTCCACAACTACTGAATCAAAAAAAAAAAAACTTAAAAGAACTAAATATATTAACTCATTAAGTACGTTAAAAATGCCTTAAACTATCCCGATATCCCTTACTGATCAACGATCATCAATAATATAAAGCAAAATATACCCAAAAATGATGTAGCGATATGACGCAGCGATGAAAACGCTGGCAGTCTACCATCGGATTGTTTGTTCTGGCTGAATAGGTCGTCGCCCCGGGACGGCCACATGGCTGTGACGAGAAGCAGGTATTCAATCGACTCGTTAGTCCCGATAATAAGTTTCGGGACAATCTCCGTCACTCTAGAGATTCCGGTACCGATAGTGTCACTGTCCACAATCATCTCTATCGGTTTCCCAGAGTAAATGAAAATGATAAAGAGTATTTTCTGATTGGCTTGTGCGCTACAGGTCGCAGGTTTTTCGTTCAAGATAAGTACTTGTATGACTATGTTTATTTAGCTTATTCTGCAATTTAGCTTCACTTGTTTGACTGATCGACTTTTTGACAATTCAAAAGTGCCTGTAATTGGTCTGTTTAAAATAAACGTTTCTGATTTCTGATTTATGAAAACACTTTTACACCTCAAAAACATTTAAATAAAGATGTAATGAAGGTAGTGTTTTTATCGGACTGCACCAAAAGGAGCGTTCTGTTTTTTTTGTGTTTATTTATGTATATTTCTTTGGCACGCTCTCGATCCTAAGTGACTTGTTCCATTTCAGCTTAAGAGGTTTGTCGAAGTGATAAAATAGACTGGGTACACCAAAATTTAGGAAAATTGTAGTGGTATATTTTTGGGACCAAATTATATCTTTTCAAAATTATTTATTTTTTGTGTTGGTCATGTAGGGATTTTTATCAAACTTTTTATTCAGTTTTGGCGTCGTTTGGGTTTTTTTTTAAATTGCTATAAACTAGTGCTTGACTGCGATCCCATTTGATGGTAACAGTGATGCAATCGTTGATGCAATCGGACGAGTCCGCAGGGGGCAAATTATTCCAGTCCGTCGATGTACGCCGTATGAACGGCAAGGTGAATCGCTCAGTTCGGACCGTAGAGGTTTCAACAACGTAAAGCTTTTTTACACAGTCAACTTTTTTATTAGCTCTTCTCGGAGTTTAAAGTCACTGACTTATGCTTTTGTTGTCCGGTCAGGTCCACTCAGATCTGTTTGGTCTTTCCTTAAAAGATGAACCTCGGACATTAACCTACAAAGATCTCATATGACTTGACCTTTACATGTTAACTGTACCTATGGCCTTTAAAAGTGACTTTAATATTAATGATTTATTCCAAACTAGCTGACCCGGCGAACTTCGTACCGCCTAACAGTCAATGAATGTAGTATTTCTATTAAAAATAGAGTAGGGTAGAGTAGGGTAGAGTAGAGTAGAGTAGGGTAGAGTAGGGTAGAGTAGGGTAGAGTAGGGTAGAGTAGGGTAGAGTAGGGTAGAGTAGGGTAAAGTAGGGAAGAGTAGGGTACAGTAGGGTTAAATAGGGTAGAGTAAGGTAGAGTAGGGTATAGTAGGGTGGAGTAGGGAAGAACGGGAGCGAAGCCGCGCGGGCAAAAGCTAGTATTTCGATATAATTAACCGATCGAGATGAAACAAAAACTAAGTAATATATCAAGTTACACACACAATTTTAATGTATAAAAGTAATCTACATCGATTTTGTACATTTTACGTGATGCGTGCACAACTAAAAACTTTTACAGATTTATAATTATTATATAGATTTGAAGCGAGAGTGTTAGACTTTTACTGAGTAAAACCTACCTGTGTTATTTTAGTCGCACTTTGCGATCTAGGGACATGGGAAGTCTTCTGAACATTCACGCTAAGCTTGGACCCCTGAGTTGAGTGTTTCGGTGTGTCTTTTTAGGGCGGATATAATAATATTCCACAACTATCACACAACGCCGTCTAGTCCCAAGCTAAGCAGAGCTTGTGTTATGGGTACTAGACAACTGATAAACATACTTATATATTTCTAAATACATGTTATAGATAAATTACACCCAGACACAGAACAAATGATTATGCTCATCACACAAACATTTGTCCTGGGTGGGAATCGAACCCACGACCTCTGGCATAGCAGTCTGCCATAAGTAACTCTCAAACTAAGTAGAGCTTGCGTTATGAGTACTAGACAACTGATAAACATACTTATATATTTCTAAATACATGCATATAGGGTGACTGGTAATTAGTGACCCATAATTATACACATGATTGTACTCATGATTACAGACAACTTTCCCAAACAAACCTTTTTAATACACATTATTTAACATAAATATTTAACCGGAACATGTACAATTGTACACTGATTACGTGAAGTGGCGCGGGTGCACTATCACTACTGTCGGTAAGGTACATGAGACATCGGCGTTATGCGGCTAACAGCTGAGAGGTAGCAGGCGCGCGCGCGAATTTGCGCAAACAGATGTTTTGTTATTGTGATAAAAGTAATGAGTATATAAAAAAAGGTAGCAGGCGCGCGCGCGAATTTGCGCAAACAGATGTTTTGTTATTGTGATAAAAGTAATGAGTATATAAAAAAAGTTTCTTTGGGAAAGTTGACATGCACATATGACACACACTACACTAGGAATTACTCCTGTATCGTGGGTACATACAAACAATTACACTCACATACATAAGACACCCAGACCCGAAACAAGTATCTGTAGACCACACAAATACTTATTCCGTGCGAGATTTGAAGCTGCGACCCACAGCACAGCGAGCAACCGACCACTGCGCCACTTATGGCGTCAATCTTAAAGAGCTTTAAACCAGATTTTCCTGTTGTCTTTTTCATCACTGAAAATAAAACGCTAAGACACAGGCAAAGCCTCTTGAAACTTATTAATTCAGGGGAAAAAACACAGATGATTTCTTTCAATTCTAAGATTACTGCCGAGTCACATCTTAAGACTAACAATACAAAGTAATCTTGCCTATTCCGATGGCTTAAAATTTAAATGGCCTGCTCTTTGGGTTACTTTGAATAATTCTACGAGGTTCAAGTGAAGGCACTCAAATACCTGGTAAGGGTCCGTACTATTTTTTTTCTGTTAGGTGGGAAATCGTCCAATGACTTTTTTTTTAGAGTGGAGTGATAGGTCATACCTGATATTTACTGACGAAAAATCCCCTGTGTTCTTCAGTTGCGCTTTGCAGTCTAGGACCACGGTATCTCTTTTTAAAAATTCCCGTGGCCCTAACGGGCATCGGCCCTACTTGAGCCCTTATAGTTTTGCTGACATTTCTTTGAGATGCGCGTAGAAGACTATGCACAATTGTGGACTTGGGTTTGGTCTTTACTGGACGGCTAGACGGCGAGTTACCCATTGCTCGTCGTCCTCAAGCCCACGCCTACGGTGGCCGGGAATCACCCTGTGACTCCCGACACCTGAGGAGTCTCCTGTAGCGGCAGCTGGGGCGTGAGGATGTCCATTCCCTCACGACCTCATTACTCTCTATTCCCTCTCAGGGGCCCTACTATGACGTATTAAAATTATCATTACACAGGTGTCGGAAAGGAATGGAGCTACAGAGGACGAATAGCACTGGCCTTTTCATACACCAGAGCAATGATGATTTTAAGGAATCATAGTAGGGGCAGGGAAGAGATATCTACGTAATCTTTACAAAATTTGACAAGCCGGAGATTTAGTTGAAAGTACTTATAGTTCACAAGCTGTATTTGTAAAAAAAAAAAAAATTACTAGAGCTTTACTGCGACGTTGCCCGTAGGCCTATCCTCATTGGTGTATCTAGAGTTATTTTTAAGGATGGGATTTTTTTATTTTTCTAGCCGTTACTGTCCCACTGCGGGGTAAAGGCCTCCCTCAAGTCCTTCCAAACTTTCTTCTCCTGTGCCGTCTCAAACCAGTCCTCGCGGTACGCGTCCAAATCATACCGCTACCTCTGTCTAGGCTGGCCTTTCCTCCAGTAGGGACCCACTGTGTGGCGACGCTCGCCCTGCGGTCCCTATGCATGCGGCTGACATGACCCGCCGAGTTCCATTGGAGCCTGGCAGCCTTTTTGCCCACGTCTATGATACACGTTATGGAGCACAACGTGTCGTTCCGAATTCGGTCTGTTCTTTTTACGCCCAGAATGCTGCGCTCCATAGCTCTCTGGCAAACCCCAAGGCGAAACTTTTGTAGTTCGGTGAGAGACCAGGTCTGAGCACCGTAGGTTAGGATGGGCAGGATACACATATCGATGAGCTTGCACTTCCGGGAGATCGGCAGATCACCCTTCATTAGCGTCTCCATGGACCAGTAGCTTTTCCAGGCGTTTTGGATTCGCCGATCGATCTCCTTTTCCTGTCGGTTTTCGAAAGATACTAACTGGCCCAAGTAGATAAACCCATCGACATAATGTATTTCCTGCGCATCTACCTCGACCCTACATTTGATGCTGTTAGTCATCACCTTCGTTGGATGGGAATAGAATAGAATAAATTTTGTTTTAGAATATTGTTTATTACGACCCACTTGCCCCCCCCCCCATCATATACGTCTATGTCTATCCTGTGGGATAACATTTTCCGAGATAAAGTTGTGTGCAAAGCGTTTTGGAAATAATCTACTGTGCGTACAGCTAAGGAGTGGAATTCCCTTCCGGAATCGATGTTTCTTGATAGCTATAACCTAGGGTCCTATAAGAGTGAATAGGTTACTTTTAGGCAAGCGTGTTTAATCGTCGGGCACGTTATCGCTTACGATATTATAGGTACCTATAGAACTCTATTTTCGTATTAATAGCTTTCATAATAATAATACATAAGGTCAAGATTTCAGTAGGATTATCATTTAAACTCTTACATAGCAACAAACGATGTTACCTCTACGTAACATAAGTTTTAATACTTAAATAAAGAAGTAAGTACAGCCGTTGCAAACTACGAGCGAGTATTATGTGACACATATTAAGTTGCAAGTTGCAAGTCATGCACTCTAATGGCATGTCACTGTGCCCACACGGTACACATATTCTGGAACGCAAAGTGCATCTGAAGGAACACAGCAAAGTTTTATTCAATAAAAGTCTGACAATTCTTCTCGCTCTTTTTTTATGGTGGGAAAATCATCTAATGACAACCCCCGCTCTTGGGCGGAGCGGGAGATAGTGTTAGACTCTTACTGACTAAAAACCCACCCCGTTCCTTCATACCGGGGCTAAGCTACTCTTTCGAAACTAACCCTGCGGCTGTCCCATTTCAAAACCTAGTAAGGGACACTTTTTACAAAAACCGTTTTATTACATAATCTTGCTAATCTAATAACGCCCTACCAAATACCAAAACACCAGATTTTTAAACTGTCATTTAAGCAGATATTTTTAACCATCGATACCTAGCGCGGACCTGAAACAATCTTATTTAGTCATGATTGGTTAGCTCGTAAGTGCACCATTCACTTCCTCTGTACCACTTTAAACCCTAGTAAGTCACTTTAACATAATTAAAACCTAGCAAGTCTCAGAGACTTGCTAGGTTTTTAAATGGTTGATGCACTTTACTAGGTTTTTAAAATCAAGATCTTGAAATAAAAGAGTAGAGAAAAAAAGTAAGAGCAAGAGTAGTAAGTCTCAATACTTGTGCTTACGCTGCAGTCGACGTCAACGCGCTAATGAAAGAAGTTCTGTGTATCACAACCATAATTGGATCCTTTATACTGCAATGATTATGATAGTCAAAAACTTCTTGAAAAATCTTAAGTCGGTGACGATATAAGATTCTTCAAGGAGCTGTCTAACAAAAGGTCATACTGATTAATTAATCCGGGGGTCCAAAATTTGTATGGTGAAACCAAATTTCACGCGGGTGAGGTCACTGGTAGAAGCTTTAGCTTAAAGTGATGTTTAACTATAAAAGTACGTAAGTAATTATACTTATACAAGGTGCAGTTTTAAAACTGCACAATATTTCAGGAGGTTGTAGTAAAACTCATAAATAATCATATAAAAAAACGATACCTGGTCAATAATCAGTAATACTTGTTATTTAATTTTTTAATTACTCTAAACTAAATCGATTGATCGATGGCCGCGGGGGCGTGGCTAGGGTGTGGCGTGCGGGATGATGATTGGATGATACATTATTTATGAAACTATCGTTGCGAGTTAGTGTGTGTGAAAACGACCTTTATTGTTCCGTGTTTGTGTGTGTGAAAAAAAGCGCGGTTATAAAAAAAAAAAAAATTACCTACTTATTTTATTATTGATTCGGGTCGAGAATCACTAACATAATTACCTCCTGAAATATTTTGCAGCTTCAAAACGACACCTTGTATAGTTAAACATCAACGTCGGATTTTCTTTGCTATTTGGATTTGAATTTTTAGGTTTCCGTACTTCAAAAGGAAAAAACGGAACCCTTATAGGATCACTTTGTTGTCCGTCTGTCTGTCCATCTGTCAAGACCCTTTATCTTGGGAACGCGTTGAGGTATTGAGTTGAAATTAAGACTATGTAGGTCTGCGGTTCCTTAAAACTGTGAAAAATTAAAATTCTAAATTAACGAAATTATAAATACGGCCGTTTATGTATCAAAAAGTACATTTCGATACTCTCAGGGGAATCAAAATTCATAGGGTACTTGTCGTTGATCCTGAATCCTAAAATTTGGCATAAAGCAAGGTCTCATAGTACAGATATAGGAATAAATCTGAAAACAGTAACTTTGTTGTTACGCCATAAAAAAAAACTTTTTACGATTCGGAACAATCTTCGAAACTCTATTCGGGAATTGAACTATTAACATTGGTATTCTTTATAACCAATAGCATTTTTTTTACTTAACTTAAATTCTTTTCTTAAGCTGCACTATTTTACGTTTTTGCGCTCTCCTGTAAAATTTAGTTTTAAGCACTTACTAGGTTTTGAAATGGGGCAGCCGCTTGGCCCCAGTAAGCTTCGACCCAGCTGGGCCCCTGCTATTGCTGACAACTCCTTGAGGCGCGCGGGAACAGTGCGCGCCGTCGACGACTTGAGCTCGGTCCGGACAGTTACCGCACGGTCGGACAGCGAGCTACCCATTGCTCACTGTCCGACCAAGCCCGCGTCTACGGTGGCCGGAAATCAGGATCGGAATCCCGGCGGCGGCGAGAACGCCGCAGAATCGAATTGTTACTATGAAAATTATATTCTTGCAAATAAATATTCCATTCAGTTCTATTGAATCAGATTAATATAGAAGGGAGTCTAACTTAAGATAATAACACCAGTTAACATCGGTTTTCGTCCTCATTGTTAGGAAGTTCGATAAAGTTTGCGCGGCGGTTTCTGAACGCGTCGTTCATTAAAATTCATTATTAAAGCGAAACATGGCTTATTATTTTGTCGGCTTTATGTTATTATGTTGATGAAAGCCATTACAAAGTGCCATGATATATTTTCGAACAGATATTTTGTACTAATTTTTGTTTTCATGCCACATTCCAGGATGACACCGATGTACGAATTTACTATGTACCTAACAAATGTGATAATTTGCATAATGATTTTTGGCAATCATTGTATAAATTACTACTATCTTTTATCCAAGGCTTTGCCCATAAATTATAGCCTATGTCGCTCAGGAATAAAGCAGCTTTCTATCAGTGGAAAAAAATCACAATCGGACCAGTACTTTCAGAGATATTTCCTTTAAACAAAAAAAAAAACAAACTTTACGTTATTATTAATTATTTTATATAATTTAAATAAGCAAGGTCTTTTGTGCGGGATTTGGGCCGTAGGCTCGGTGAGGCAACGGGTGACTCCCGGTCCAGGTCGTTCTTGGTGCAAAGAATGGCCATCGTTATTCAGCGAGGTAATGCGAGTGTTATGGGCACCTTTGCACCAGGAACGATCAGGGGCGGGTTATTTATTGACATTTGACGTTTCATTTGTATAATGTTAATTCTTTTTATTTATTGATTGAATTGTTATTAATAATAATGTTCATAATTTTGATATAATAAATAATTCAATGTTTTAATGAACCATTTAAATAATAATTGCTAAAATTATTAAAGTCAAGATGATATTTTATGTAAGCAAATCATTATCACTATAATTTAATCTATTTCAAAATTTAAATGTGTACGGTGCAACCGCACATTGCGTAAATGCTCTCTCATCATAATTGAATTGTAATTAATTAACACACATTTTACATCAACTTCAGTTCACATTCGGACCGCGTCATAGCAACACCTCATTTATCATTAGTTAAGGTCGTGGACTCAATACACGTATCAAGTGAATTACATAGTTTTACTTATAGCATTCAGCATCCCTATCAATCAATATCAGTCAGCAAAAGACGTATGGTAACAAACCATACATCTTTTTGGTCCTTCGAGCCTTTTGTAATCAGTAGCTATCAAAACTTATATCAGTGTAACTTTATCAGTTCTATCAGTGTAGTGACAAGTGCTGTGTTCAATAACTCTAAAACCGTGTGTGCGTGCTACTAGCAAGAAAGGAGCACCATCCGGGGAGTCGAGGATTGACGAGCTAAGCAGCAAACACAAGTAAGACCGTTTCAGTTATCACCTCGTGAAAAAATTTCATCATGGAAGCTATTCACGCGAACCAAGCCGAGATCTACGAGGCTATGAGCAAGCTAGCCTCCAACATCAAGAAAGACAGTTCGAGCCGTAAGGTAGGTGATTACTTTAAAAGGCGGTTAGAAACATTGGAAGCGTATTGGGCTGACTTCCAATATAATCATGATCGACTTTGTACTGAGGAGAGCAGGTCTCACCCATATTTTATACAGAATGAATATGAGCGGGCAGCAGAGCTGTACAAATCGGTTAAATCATTAATCAATCAACAGCAAATACTGATGAAAACAGGGCAGTCAGTATTTCCGGAGTTGGAGACGAAGCCTCAACAGCAAGCAGGCCAACCATCATCATCAGGTGCGTCTCTAACAAGCAAGCGAGATGAAGAACAAGCGGATTATTCATCTCCAGAAGTAATATCAAGAGGAACATCCAGCAAGACGGATGACATGCTCAAAAAACAATCAAGCAACTTCAGAGCATTACAGCGTACCATACGAAGTATTAATTTAGACGAAATGTCCGAGAAGTGGGAGATGGAAGATGCTCTAAAGACTTTACATTCGAGATGGTCGGTAATTGATACATTGCATTGGGAATTAGATGGAGAACTAGAAAGTATGGATGAAGATTACGAGCAAGCGTACTCCAAGCAGGAAACAATCTACAACAGCATAAAAAGGGCAATAAATAGTAAGTTGTGGTCGGTAGCTCACAAGACACAGTCAACTCCAAAATTAGACATTCCAGTTTTTAGCGGATCCTATCAACAATGGACATCTTTCAAGGATTTATTTACCGAAGCAATCCACGGTAACTATTCTTTGTCTAACGCTCAAAAACTGCAGTACCTCAAAAGCAAGTTAAGGGGAGAACCTGAAAAATTAATTCAACATTTACAAATATCATCAGATAATTACAACATTAGTTGGGAGATTCTAAATCACCGCTACAATAATCTGAATTTAATTTGTAGTTCTCATTTAGCCACTTTAACAAGCATTCCGGCGGCGCAGCAAGCAACTATTAAGCACATCAAGAGTCTGCATGACACCACTATCGAGAGTTTGAATGCTATCAAGAACTTAGGGGTAGAAGTTAGTTCCTGGGACCCGTTACTCATACATCTATTGTCAGCAAAATTAGATTCAGAAACCTATGAGGATTACGTGGCTTCTATCAAAGACCCCAGGGCAATACCTAAGCTACAAGAGTTCCTTTCGTTCTTAGAAGGCAAGTTTACAGCAATGGAGTCTGCAGGCAGGAAACAAGACAGTCAATCATACAAATCAAACAAGCAATTTTTTGGAAAAACATCAAGATCAAATTACAATTATGAAAAAACATCCGCTACAAATGAAGAAATCATTTCGCAATCGAAAAACAACAAAAATACCAATTCGACGAAAACAATTTATAAGTGCCCGATTTGCAAGACAAATGACCATGGTATTTTTTATTGTCAGCAATTCCGCGAAATGACGCCACAAAACAGGCGAAAAACTTTGTCAAAACTCGATATATGCCAAAATTGTCTTTATTGGCATAATGGTAAGGCTTGCATTTCAAGTAAACGGTGTCGAGAATGCAACGGAAGTCACAACACACTACTACATGCAGCGTTTACGCAATCAAATCGGACATCAGTTGCCAGCACAGCAAAAGCAGGCGACAACACGACGCGTGCCTCGAAACCCGAAACGCAGCAGCTGTCACGCGGAAATTCGCATGCGTCACTACAGCAGGACAAGCCGGACGTACTTTTACCGACGGCCCTGATCAAGGTTCAAGATGAGAATGGATCATTTCAGATATTACGAGCACTACTAGACCAAGGCTCACAAATGTCCCTCATCAGCGAAAACGCAGCACAAACTTTGGGCATAGCACGCAGGAAAACCTCAGGCGTCATCTGGGGCATCGGGGAAAAGGAATCAAACTGCAAAGGAGTAATAAATATTAAGTGTGCATCAGTACACAACGACTTTGAGTTTGAAGTAGAGGCTTATATCATGAATAAATTAATAAAAAAGCTGCCTAACCGCACCTTTGAAAAACCAACATGGGCATTTTTAGATAATATCACTTTAGCAGACCGAGACTTTAATGTAAGTCGATCAGTTGACTTACTTCTAGGCAGCAGTGTGTACTCGAAATTATTATTAGAAGGAGTTTGCAGAGAAACTGAGGTTTCTGCATCAGCACAAAATACACGACTCGGCTGGATATTAAGCGGAGATATCATACAAACCTTTCAGTGCAACGTCATCTTGCACAACCTGGACGATATCCAGCAATTCTGGGAAATTGAAGACATCTCAGACAAGACCACACTGTCATCAGGAGATCAGCAAACCATTGATTATTATCAGAAAACAACAGCACGACAAGAGGATGGTCGATATCAAGTAAGATTACCTCTAAAACAAAATTTTGCCGAGATGCTGGGAGCTTCGAAACCAAAAGCTGTAGCGCAATTCAAATCGCTAGAGAGGAAACACACGCAGCATCCCGACATCCAAGAAGAATATCAAAAATTCATGACTGAATATCAAGAATTAGGACACATGAAAGTTTCAAGAAACAATTTCAAGCCCGACTGTTTTTTGACTCACCATAGCGTCCTGCGGCCCGATTCAACCACTACAAAACTGAGGGTGGTGTTCAACGCATCGGCTAAGACATCAACAGGCTACAGCCTAAATGACGTCATGGAAGCAGGACCAAACTTACAGCAAGACCTTCTGTCTCTGATCCTTAAATGGAGGCAGTACAAATACGCATATACAGCAGATATAGAAAAAATGTTCCGACAAATTAAGATACATGAAGATGATCAAGCATTGCAGAAGATTGTTTGGCGGAACTCATCAACAGAGCCAATACAGGAATATCAATTGACCACAGTAACCTATGGCACCAAGGCCGCACCGTATTTTATCATTAATGACATTAAAACAGCTTGCACGTGACGAAAAACCTAACTACACGAACAGTTTAGCGACAGATGTACTAGAAAACTCATTCTACGTCGACGATTTGTTACATGGATCGCATACATCAGATTCAGCACAGCAGCTCATAAGGGAATTAATCAATCTCTTGAAGTCGGGAGGTTTCAACCTCAGGAAATGGAAAACAAATGTTCCTGAGTTATTACAATACATACCGTCCGAGAACAACACTCAAGATAGTTTTAATTTCAAGCAATCAGAACAAACGAAAACCTTAGGACTCATTTGGGACCCCAAGGAAGACACTTTTCGATTTGAAATGAAAATAGAACAAACAACGACAGCAATGACTAAAAGAACATTGTTATCAGATATCTCAAAGTTATTCGATCCTTTGGGATGGCTATCACCACTATCAACAAAGCTTAAAATAATTTTTCAAAACTTATGGTTACGCAACCTCAATTGGGATGATCCCCTGCCCGAAGACATACTAAGCGAATGGATGGATATTAAAAGCAACATTAATCGTATAAACAGACTGCAAGTACCGCGATGGATAAACACAAGAGAACATGACAAAATTGAATTATTCGGCTTTTGCGATTCATCTCAGAAGGCATTTGCATGTGTAATATATGCTCGGATCAAAGGGAATGAGCAATCAAAACCAACACTGCTAGTTGGAAAAACTAGACTTGTACCGGCAAACAAATCAGTGTCATTGCCAAGATTAGAGCTGTCTGGAGCTCTCTTACTAGCAAAGTTAATGACTAAGGTACAGCAGTGTCTATCAAACTACAAACTCAGCATGTATGGATGGACAGACTCCATGATTGTGTTAGGCTGGCTGAATGGTGAACCAACAAGATGGAAAACATTTGTAGCCAATCGTGTACGTCAGATAACCATTATCATGCCTGCCAATTGCTGGCGCTACGTTAAATCAGCAGATAATCCCGCGGATTGTGCCAGTCGAGGCTTGAACGTAAATCAGCTTGAGGAGCATACTCTGTGGTGGAAGGGTCCTTCGTGGCTGCCTAGTATCATCGCAGAGAAAGAACCAATATCAAAATTCACAACAGATGAAGAAATCAAAAAGAATAAGAACAATATGTTACAAGTGAATGTAATTCACCAAAGTGCCGACAGCTGCAGTGTATTGCGTCACCTGATATCAAAGTACAGTTCATTCACACAACTTATAAACGTTTACGCTATGCTTTTACGATTGTATAGACGTTTGCGATTTAAGGAACTAGCACAAACAAAACATTTAACTCTTCAAGAAATAAGAATTGCCAAATTAAAGTTAATTAAATACGTTCAAGAAACAGATTTTCCTGAGGAATTACGTAAATTGCAACAGAGCAAACCCAAATCAAGCAAGAGCAAAATATTGAATTTAAATCCGTTTCTTGATCAAGACGGCATCCTTCGAGTCGGCGGGAGGCTCAAACACGCTCACATCAGATGAAACATCCAATGAAATGAAAGAAATTTGAAGATGCAATAATTGTATAATGTTATTTAAAGCATGATTTTAAAGGTGTTTTTAATTTATTTTATTTTTATTACTTTATAATATATTATACGACGCTTGGGGGAGGCCTATGTCCAACAGTGGTCATATTATATCGGCTGAAATGATGATGATTATATATTATTTTGATGAAAGTCAGTGCAACGTGCCACGATATATTTTTGAATAGATATTTTGGTAATTTTTGATTTCACACTACATTTCCGAATGACAGCGATGTGGTACTTCGACGTGTTTTTGTATATTACACAACCGAATCTACTGGGACTAGGAAACTGGAATTTTGCATAAAGCTTCCTTATGTGACTGTTCCTAAACGATCATAGGCTGATAATATTTTCATTTTTACTGAAGGATAGAAACAATAAATTCATTAAATCCCGAGCGCACATTTGCTCTCTCATTGTCTTTCTATTATGTCTCTAATTAATAGTAATTAGAATATAGATTCTAAAGCTTAATATCAAGAACTAGGAGTGGGTTTTAGTCACTAAAAGTTTGACACGACATCTCGGTCCGCCCAAGGGAGAGAGATATCATTGGATGATTTCCGAGCTAAAGAAAAGTATCATCTCAATGTCAATGTCAAAATCTTGTCAAAATATTTGAGGGGTTGACAGATTGCGATGTGGCGTCGGTGATGTGAATGCTAAGTTTCTTTGAAATTCCGGGATTTCCCCTCCGTAGACATTTGGTCGTTGCAAACAAAAAGCACTCGCCGAGTGACATTTAAACCGAGAATCTTAAGCATGATCAGCTTTTTAATGTTTCCACTGCAGGGGCTCAGGCGTCCTCCCTAGGAGAGGAAATGGGCTGTACATAATCCACCACGCGAGCCCAGTGTGGGTTGCTTTTACATATTTTCTAATATTTCGTTTTAGGACATGCCAGTTTCCTTACGAAGTCTTCCTTAACCGTTTAGAAAGCAGTGATGATGAAATAAAATCAATTACACAAAGTAATGCGTCCGGCTAGGTTTGAACCTACAACTCGTATGTCGGGACCGTTCCTTAACAGGGCAACCACTACTCCACTTTTGGTGTTCATTCATTAAACCTCAAGCGGACGCTGGCGTTCGCTCTCTCATTGTCTTTGTCTCTAATTGCGGTATTCAAAAGGTTAATTGAAATAATTGAAGCGCAGTCATGAAATGTTAAAATTACACTTTCTCCTCAATTAAACAAAAATACAGTCTACTAATATGCAGGGATACAAATTGCCATGATAATTAGAGTGAGAGTCGAAATACATTTACCACAGAAAATCACTCCTCAAATTCACAAGCTATAAATTACGTTCCCTATCGTATCTGACTCCATTAAAGTCAAAATGAAGGTGAAAACTCACAAAACTGACGTGTTTAATTAATGAAAATTTTCGTCCCTTTCATTCTGATACTTTTGGACCTTGTTCGGGAAAATTAACTCAGTAGCAAAAGCCTGAATCCGGTAGGTGGGTGATATTTTCATTGCGTAACAGCGTTGAAATATTTTTCTGATACCTAAATCTTTGTTTAATTTGTCAGCCTGTGCCGGCCGTGTTCTTATCGTAATCCTGAAATATGTAAATTCAAGACTGGCGACGAATGTATGTAAATAAATGTAATTTATTCAACCCTACAGTCGGTGCCTTTTGAGTCCAAGATCGTGTTTGCTTTTACTTCGCGGTCGGCTGGTACATTTGTTTTAGAAATAATCATTCCCTTTATAAGGGATTACTTTAGTAGAACTGCTGATATTTGTGAATTATTGTGAAAATTTGAATTAGCCCGATAACATTTTATTTAACAATGGAATTCGTTCGAGCGGTTACAGATTAGTAACAATTTATTATATTTTTTTTTGGGCCGTTGTACTCGGTATGTGGTTTGAGGTGATCTTGATACTTTATTCAGTTTACTGTCAAACTGAAAACGAGCTTTATTACATTTTAATAAACGAATGCCTAAAGCTTACATTAGACTCGTAAGATGAATGTAGAATTACGCAAACTTCGTGGTTTTATTTTGTATTCCAATAATATTTTACATATGAAATTAGAATAAAATAAAACCACAAAGGTTACAAAACCCCAAATAATACTGGACAAGGACAAGGAGATGATGATGATGATGATTATTTTACACAAGATAGTAATATAGCACCTTAGCACCTTTTTAAATAAATCTTAGAAAAAACTTAGCTCCGCACTACAATTAATTAATCCTGTATTGTGACTGCGTTCACAGATGTGTAAAAGACCTGGACCAAATTATCTGTTACCATCGATATATAGAATATAAGTCAATGTCTGTTACCCATACAAATATCTTTCGCCGTGTGGGAATCGAAGCAGCGTCACCCAGCACTAATAATTACTCAACCACTACATCAACCGTGCCGTCAATATTTTGTAAAAGAGATATAAAAGCGATTAGTTTCTGGCAGCCGCTTCGCCCACGTGAAAATAGAAAATAATGTATCCTATATCACTCAGTGATAAAGTAGTAATTAATTTTTAAAGTCGGTTTAGTAGTTTTTAATTTATTCATTACAAAGAAAAACACCAATAGTATTAAAGTACGAATCTTTCTTCTAAACAATATTCAAGTATAATAGCATAGAAGTATAGACATGCGAAAATTCTAGCATCAGTACTTTTCGGTTAAATGTCAAGGATTTTTCAGCGACCATATCGAAAACGATACCAAATTGCTCAATACTTTAATTCCGAACATCAATACCCTACTATCATTTGAAAAATTCGTATATTTCAGAATATCTATTCCAACGTAAGTGTGATCTCAAATAATGTAAGGATATCACACCAATTATGCGCCGTTCCAACATCGTTAACAAGAGCCATCACTCGACTTCGCAGTCTAATGAAAAAATAACATCTCAGAATAATTAGAGAATTAAACATCTAATTTATTGGAGTGGATCGTGCTCGTCTGTACTTTGACAATGGTATGATGGCATTGGCAATATGGCGTATCGTCACGTACACCCATTCCCGCCAACATTCATATGATTTCTTAATAAAGTGCGACCCAGCCTCGAACGCCAAGCGCCCATATCAATAAGAGCTCAGGGAATTTAATGAAATTCCCTTTAAGAATTCCTCGCCAGCTCTTAGGTGGGTACATTCCGTATTTCCGCGTCATATTATGTCCTTATTACTTTTAATTGGTTTATGATATTTAATATTGCTATTTTTTAGGTTAGGTTTAGGTACCTACAAGATGTTCTTGTTCTAGTTTCTAATGCGTTATAATTATACTGAGTTGCACAATTTAATCTAAAGTTGCTATCACAAAAAAAAAAACAAAATAATATAAAATGACGTTCTATCTGAAGTAACCTAAGGAGAGTACGTCTTTAATACTTCTGAATGTTTCAATCAGAAAATGCTAAAACTAGCATTTCAATAGAAAAATCGGGTAAGAGCGAGTCACACGAAAAGTTTCGCATCATTTCGGTATATTTTTCCAATTTTTAATGTTATTTACTTTTCAACTTAGTTGCTAGCTGTTTCGCTCACATGAAGGTAAACAAAAATATGTAATTATAGCCTATGTTACTCCGTGATTTAGTAGCATTGAACTAGTAAAAGAATTTTTCAAATCGGTCCTGAAGTTTTAGTTTATTCATTACAAACAAAAAAAAAACAGATCTTTTCTCTTTATAATGAAAATAGAAGTATTAATTGGTACGAGTATTATAACGGCAATATAAATACACACTCTGTGAAACTGTTTTCCTATAACGGTTTAATGAACACAGCCCACTGACAGACAGATGGAAAGACAGTGGAGGTTTGGTAATACAGGGTTACGTTGGTGACCGTTCGGGTGCGGAACCCTGAAAAGAACGAGTTGCGATCTTGCTAATGAGCCGACAAGCAGATCTTCAAGAAAGTCAGATTCAGCGAAAATCCGTGGAATTGCGCGAACAGAGGAGACATCCTTTAATTTAGAAGTTCAGATTAAAGCCAACAGATGTTTTTCAAAGCCAACTTGGAGATAATAAAACGGTTCGAAATAAAACGTCTTCATAATGGGTTGAACAGAATAAGATCCGATCTAACGCGATCTCGTTGACGCGACGTAGAGTGGGGACGATTTGTAATGGGGATGAAGCATGCGGTCGCCATCTTGTATTTTGTTAAAGGATTATAATGAGTGTGGAAACTTGTTTGTTGGACTGAAATCTATATTATATTATATCTATACTTTATATATTATAAAACTGGCAAGTTTGTTTGAACTTGTCAGTTAATCCAGTTTGGAGGTAGGCGGAACAGAGAGTAAAGTCCCACATACCTCCGTTGAAAAGGGAGGATCCTCCGACCAGACAGGTGTTATAGTCTGGTGGGCGACTGCCCGATAGATGATTTCGGGCTGTCGTATATGTTCAAATCGCGCGGAGAACTTTGATTGCGCGATGCAGGATTTCGTATATTCTTCGTAGTTCTTATGTGGCGCCATAGATGTCGCTACATCACTCCCCTCCGGAGATCGGAGATCGATTATTCTTGATGCGAGCCAGGCCAGCGTAGGTTGGTTCCAGTGGGTCGGAACCGATGCCGCATAGTTCTCGGTGAGTCGGAACTGTCTGCGGTGATGCCCCAGTGAGTCGGGGTGTTGCTATCCCTGTAAGTCGGGATGATGCCCCAGTGAGTCGGGGTGATGATGTCCCAGTGAGTCGGGATGATCCCCCAGTGAGTCGGGGTGGTGCTGTCCCAGTGAGTCGGGATGATGCTGCAGGCTCCAGTGAGTCGGAGTAGTGCTGCTGGCTCCAGTGAGTCGGAGCGGTGCTGTGCGACGTAGGGATTGACTGCTGGCGTCGACCAGGAGAGGTTCTTCATATGTAGCTCTTCATGTGACTGGCCGAAGGTGCGGTGTGCCAAGCCAAGGTCGCTGATGAGGCTGAAGGTCATGACCAGGTATGACCAGGTAGGCATGCTGATGGTCAGGATATCCTCTATAGCCGTGGGTGCTGGCTGTATGGCTCGCTGCTCGAAAGCTTGAGGAAGTGATGATGACGTCACGAAGTAGTAGCTGCACGAAGGCTGCGCTGACGTTCTTTGTCGAGGGTCACCAGTTTGGAGGTAGGCGGAACAGAGAGTAAAGTCCCACATGCCTCCATTGAAAAGGGAGGATCCTCCGACCAGACAGATGTTATAGTCTGGTGGGCGACTGCCCGATAGATGATTTCGGGCTGTCGTATATGTTCAAATCGCGCGGAGAACTTTGATTGCGCGATGCAGGATTTCGTATATTCTTCGTAGTTCTTATGTGGCGCCATAGATGTCGCTACACCAGGAACTCCTTATTTATTTAAAAAAAAAGTAAAGGGTTATCCATACAAATTTATAGAGGAAGACTATTACATCACGTTAGAATCAATAGGAGCAGAGCAGTAACCAAAGATACAGGTAAAACTGCGGGGGATAGCTAGTTATTTAATAATAGAATTATGTTTGTTATTGTTTTGTTTATGTCACGTTACTTTTTGGTGTACAATAAAGTTTATTTTATTATATTCTAGAAGACGAGGAAAGAGAGTCTTAAAATTATAATAGAATAAAATGGTGGAGTTTATGCAATAAATAAGTATAGTTATGAGGCCTTGAGAATTTTTTTTAGCTATCAAAACTAAGTAAAAAAAAAAATTACATTCCTTACATAAAACTTGAGTGTGCACCGTTTAAAATAAACTGAATTCTAAATAATTTTGCACTAACAAGATTGGGCTCAACGTAAAAATAACGTCTTAATTTTGTACAAAAACACGCGTCGGTAGCAGGCACATTTTCAGCTTGTTATTTTTAATTAAAAGAAACTTTCTTCAGCCTCCACGACATGTAGAGTTTGTGAATTAATTCAAATTAGTTCCCACGCAACAGATACAAAACTTCAAGAACATTCAAACTCGAATCAGAATTAATTCAGAGTAAATAATGCTAATGAAATTACGATAAAATTCATCGTACTTTTTGGCATAATTTTCTTTATGAAACTAATTTGATAATAAAGTTTAGACCAATCTTTTAAGTATTCAAGATCAAACTTAGAAAAGAGTTATTTACAGTTTAACCTAGAAAATTAGACAATTATGAGAAGGGTTATGCTGAAGGTTCTGTAATTTGTTAAAGTTATTTTAGTTTTTTAAGTCTTTCTCTTTCTATTTATTTCAATTTTGTTCTTTATAAATACTACATAATAAAAAGTTACAACGTTTACCGTCTACGCATTTTAACAACAGCCCAAAATCGTCTATTATCTCAAACTACTTTAAATAAAAACACACCTACACTGAATACTAAAGTCGACTCCGAATGAGGTTGAAACACAGAATCAATTCAATTTCACGCTACTTATTTTTTATGCGAGCAAAAACCGAAACCAAACCGTCTTTGCCTAAACACGACAGACGTTCGAAAAAGGATGAATATTACAATTTTGCACAGTCTAGGTTCAAGTTAGATTGAGTTGGCTAACAATGCATTCCTTTGTTATTATATTTTTGTACTTTTTTATGAAATTATGAGCTCTGGCGTCTATATAATATAATCACAGTAAAAAGCTTTTGGGTCGTATAAAAACTTAAATAAAAACTTGCTTTCGACTTAATTATGTTTTGTATGTCAGATATTTTGGTCAAAATGGCGACAGATCACTGGAACAACTTGTAGCCCACAGGTGCCACTCAAGTTGAAGGGTATAAAGTCTACAAGTCCGTAATAAGGCCTGTCATACTGTAAGGATCAGAATGTTGGGCTGTGAAAAAGACGTATGAAAAAAGATTATATGCAGTGAAAATGAGAATGTTGAGATTGAACGTTGGGGTTGACGAAAAAAGATTGCACGTAGCGGAGATGAGAATGTTAAGATGGATGTATGGTGTGACGAGAATGGATAAAGTAAGAAATTAGTATATTGGAGGAACTTTGAAAGTGGCGCCAGTGACTGAAAAGTTGATAGGGAATCGTTTGTCTTAGTATAGCCATGTAAAGAGGTAGGATGAAACGAGAGTTATGAGTAAGAATACATGTGGATAGATGGAGAGGGAGAGGGAGGCCGAAGAAAATATGGATGGATTGTGTGAGAAGTAATATGAAAGAAAAAGGAGTTAGTAATAGCGTGACGGGTGATAGGACAGAATGTATGAAAAAACGTTTTGCGCCTACCCCAAATAAAACAGGATAAAGGCAGGAAGATAATATTATTTTGCGTCAGATGATCCCTTTTTAGTTAGAGTTCCATTGCAGAATTAATTTGACACGCTAATGCTTTCTGCGACTGGACAGAAGCCGTAAGCTCTTATTGATTAGGACTATTACCGGACATCGCTCACTAAAATAGACACTTCCATACAATGGGCGCAGTGGATAGTTCTCTATACAGAAGTTTTAGTGCGAGTTGTTTTTACGTTAACGTGATCGAAACGTTTACCGCCGCTGATTGGTTTAGAATTAGGAACGAGCCAATCAGAGCACTGTAAATCATAAACGTGTCGACAACGTCTACGAAAAACAAACTCGCACTGCGATCTCAGAGGGGATAGAGATTAAAGAAACGGTATGTTCTTTTAGTCCACGGGCGTCATCGATATATGCATGCAACCTTAGGATTACAGAAATTCGTATACGCCTTAAATAAACGGGGAGGTCTGTTCTGAGCCTGGAGAGAGTTGGGTTTGTTAGAATGAAGACCACTACATCCTACGTATAATTCTCAGCTATGAATTAAATGCGTATACCAAATACAGTTAGACAGACGAGCTAGAACTAATTTTTTTAGGTGGGAAATTGTTAATGACGTCTTCGGTGCGGGAGTCAGATTTTTACTGACTAAAACCTATTCCTGTTCCTTCTTTGCCTTCGTTCCAAGGCTCCGGGGTTCTTTTGCACAACCTATGACCCCAGTAGGCTTCGACCCTACTGGGTCCCTACGGTTTGCTGACATCTTCTTGAGGCGCGCGTGAAACAGCGTCTTGGGCTCGGTCCGGACGGTTACCGTACGAGCAATGGTTTGCTCGCCGTCCGCAAGCTCGCGTCTATGGCGGCTGGATATTGGGATCGGAATCCCGGCGGCTGGGGCGTGAGAGTCGTTCCCTCGCGCGTGCGGCCGCCTCCTTTGCTAGCGTTACTATTGCACAGAAGGAGGCAATCGCCTGCCACTACTCTTCGTTCCGGACCATGGCCTGTACCAAGGCCGGTACGAGAGATCGCTGCCAGTCGAGCTAGGGCTACGGGAAAGTTCGAAAAAGTGACGGTGATCCTTGCAAAGGGCAACTTAAGGTTCGGCTAGGTTTTAGGCGGTAAAAGTCTGACACATCCTCACTCTCTACTTAGAGTGAAAAAAGTCATTTGTAGATATCTCACCAAAATAATGAAATAAAAAAGGAATCGCCTCTTTTCTAGCTATATCATGGCTATTAATTTTTGTCCCTTGTCTTATTTATAACCGCGAAATGCCGAGATAGTTTATAAATTATGCATAGCTTCCCCACCACATTATCAATTCATGTTATTTATTTCAAATAATTGTGGAGTGTTTTTTTATACTCGCCATCGTCTGGATTATTGTGGGCTACCGGATGTCTGACATTTAATAAAGGTTCCAACCTGTTTTTATTGTTATCTGAATTTCTAGGAAATGTACCTCCGTTTTCTGTTCCCGTACGTTCAATATTTTGCTGTTTACACAAGTTTTAATAAAATATTTTTTGTTAAAAAATAAACTTTATTTTGATCATTTTTTATATTTAATAAGCCTTGAAATAATTGACGAAAATATAAGGTAAATACAGCAAATCACTTATTTTTACTGTGGGAATAGAAGGCACTAGTTACAGAAATAAACCTGATGTATGTTCGTCACAAACTTGGCTGACTTTTTTTAATTTTGTGTCACAAAGCGAGCATGTCGTTCTTATGCCACAATAATATTGTTGAAAAACATCTTTAGTCTTTGAAGCATTATAAATGCGTATCATCATCATCATCACCAGCCTTTTTAATGTTCCCACTGTTGGGACTCAGGCCTCCTCTCTAGGAGAGGGAATGGGCCGTAATCCACCACGCGGGCCCAGTGCGTGTTGGTGAATGTCACATGTCTTCGAATTTTTGGTTCTAGGACATGCCGGTTTCCTCACGATGTTTTCCTTCACCGTTTTGAGAGCAGTGGTGATGAAATAAATTACACAAAGTAATGCGCCTGGCTGGGTTCGAACCCGCGACCTACAACTCGTAAGTCGGGGCCGTTGCCACTCGGCCACCACTGCTCTAGAAATAGCCACCAATTGTTTGTTTAAGGCATCTATTATATTTTTATTGTTTTAATGTAGGTATAATAAAGTATATAAATAACTAGCTACTGGCAGCGACTTTGCCTGTATGAAAGTAGACAATTATCCCAAGGGAACATACTCTAAGGGACCAAAAAGTGTTTTTTTAAGACATGGTCTAGTATAGAAATTTTTGCCTTTATAAGATCTGATTTTATGAAATTAATTCTTCGTACCTTTTAAATTCCAAATTAAAATTTAAAAATCTTTTTGTTTCATAGGCTCACATGGGCATTTATAAAACGTCACAAGTTAATGCACGGTTCCAATAATTGGCCGTTTTCTACGAAGAAGAACCGTCAAAAAAATCCATGGTTACTCTTTAAAAAAAATATTGATTGTAAAATATTTCCACATTAGAATTTTAATGTATGAGAGGACAGTGTAGACTACCCAAAAGTACAATAAAAATTTCTTTCATCTTCTTTAGATGTTGACATTATTAAATTACTAGTAAGGTTAGGGTGGCTGTGGTTTAAGTAATAAAAAAAAAGGAAAAAAAACCTTTGCCTATAATTTAATTAAAACTATGCGATTGCAAGTAGTTTTTTTTATTGTTGATAAGCTCGCGTTGAACCACGATCTCACCTGATGGAAAGCGATGAAGCACGCTTGCCTAGAAGCTTAATTTAAAACTACCCCAAACTGTTATCCCAACTGTCTTCGGTTCATTTTTTTTTAATTCGCACGGTTTTTTCATTTGGACAGTGTCAAGTTTAGAAATTATTTATAGTTTTTACAGTCACTTTTACTTTGATAGAGTTCCATTAGATGTAAGACAATCTGAAGTTTTTTAAGCATTTGGCAGCAAATATATTGAGTCGGCCTTCTCGGCTAATTATGCTGAGATGAGGTTTCGATCGATTTAATGACAATATATCGCGGGTCTCAAACCATAGGGGCGTATCCACAAAACCCCTACTTTTCAGGAGAGATAAAAAACTTTTCCTGTGATTGAGCCAGCTCGTTGTTTTTTTTGCATGTAGCTATATATTTATACTGCAATTAATATAGGATTCTTAATTTTAGGGCATTTCCTCTATAATACTAGTTTTTGGTTGATACGCCTATATAGCATGACGACTATAATATAAAATTTAGTCAAAATACTCCCTGAAATATATGAAATTTATGAACGTAAAATCTTTTTCCTCAAATTGTTAGTATTTATACCAATATTTATTATTACTTAATTGGTGACTTAAAATATTGATATTTAGGAATGAGAACCCATTAAAATTAACGTTATTTACGTAATTTCAAGAAATCATACGCCTGTCTGGCTTGTCATAAATATTGAGAGGTGTTTAAACTCAAAAAGAATTTAAAGAAATCAGAATTTAAAAAAAGGAAATGATTAATAGGTAATAACACAATATTTTCGTGTTTGAAAAGATAAATAAGCATTATAAAAATAAAAAACCATCTCACCACTTGTAACGAACGTTTCGCCTAATTAGCTAGCACTAATCAATGGATATAACCCAGTGGTCTAAATAGGCCATTGTGTACAAGGTTCATAAAATAACCCTCATCATCATTAACCTGCTCAACGTCCCGTACAAGTTTTAAGCATTAAGTAAGGGAAGTGAGGGCGCTTAAGGTGTTACCCGACCTTCACCTGTCAGGGGTTGTATTGCTTAGCTTTGATTTCCTTATCGAAGGAAGTATTTTGGGCGGTTATAGGTACATTTTTTTTGTAACTAAATGTTTTGATTAAAGGTAAAAAATCACACTAATATTTTAAAGGCGAACGTTTGTATTTATTAACTGCCTTCAAAAAGGAGGTTTTATGTTCGGCTGAATGTATGTTTTTTTATGTATGTTCACCGGTTTCTCGGTCAATTGTGGACCGACTTTGAAAAATTTTTTTTGAGTGAAAAGGAAATTGGGCACCATTAGTTTCACTTTTTGACGCGTATGGCTATTAGAGTTAATGTATAATTCATAATATAATTTTTAATGATGTTTTACCTAAATTCATTGAAATCATTTGTGGGGTTTCTATTTTCATTTTAATTAGTATCTAATACAATAAATACGTCATTTGTTGCATAATAGTGAAGCGACTCTATTTTCAATTATAATCGATCGATTAACCGTTGACATAAATCGTGGAACAACAAAATAATCTACAATCGCAACTAAAAAGTATTAAGAGTTGTCATTATCTTTATTCTTTAATTATGTTACTATTTCTTGCGTTAAAAAGTAATTTATGGGCAAAAATAAAACAAATAAGATATAATCTATACTCATGACTCCGCGTCCGTAATCTATTGTTTGGTCACAACACTATTCGATAAAATGTCAAACAAAATGGTATTTTCTGTTTACCTTGTGCCGGTTAAGCCGAGAATAATGGTTTTTGCTTTTCTCTGCTAACAAATATAAATTCGTGTCGAAATGAGTTTTAGGATTCCTCCAAATCTATCTCCTACATCGAGCAATGCGACTCTTTTTGTGCGTGTGCTGCGAAGTGTATTGTTAAAACATTTTTTTACGTTCACGGTGATTTGTTCTAGACGTAAAACATGTCGCGCTGTGTGAACTGTTCTCTTTTATTAGCACACCCGCTCCCTAGATGCCAAATCAGAGGTGCAACGGATTCTATGGTAACATAACCTAACCTACATAACCTCAACAGGTACACAAGTTATTTTTTTTTTTTCAAAAGCCCTACAACATTTAAATTTGAATTTAACCTTGTTTTAAAGTATGACACTAACCCTTTTTTGGGTCTAATTTTCACTACTATACTGAGTCAAAAGTTGCGCAACCAAGTGCCATAGTAAGTTGCTCATTCTCCTTTTGCTTTCAAGTTGGTCCCATAGAAATATTGTTATGATCTGTTGATGAACAGAACTCTTCATGGGATCACAGTAGAACTGTCGTAACAAGTAAAAAACCAATTAATGGTTTGTTTATATGTACGTGTAGTTGATGGCTGACTGAAAGAAGAAGGGATATATCGAACTGATCTGATGATGACGCTGAAACGTGGGCCTGGACCTGACCTATTGGAATTATTATGCAATAGAACTTGCACACTGTTTAAGTTTGGCTGAGGGGTTAACATTGAAGTCGGTTGTATTTTTTTCTTGTAAAAAGTTTTTATTGGTGTAGTATTGTAGCGTTTGCCGTTATATATCTATTTCTAGATAAATAAGACACAGCACTTTCTACTTAACATTTATTATTTAAGGTCGAGGGTACAACAGCCGTTTTTAATTTAAAAAAAGTTAATGACGATTAAGGTGGTTAGCACTAAGTACTGTCCTGGCCTGGCAGCAGGAGAGGTCACGAAGACGCTGGGGGCGGAGGACTAGGCGCCAGCAGGAAGACGTCCCGCAGGTGGATGATGGTGAATGAAGCTCCAAGTGCTTGAACCGCAACCTTGGACCCTGGAATTTTCCAGTCATCGCGTAAGTGTCTTTTGTCTCCCGGCCTATCCTTGTCCGATTGTGACCGCATCAGCGTAAGCGCAGGGCAAAGGATGTATCAAGGTGCTTAAGACGAATATGTGCATGTCACAATCAGAATCGCAGCGGGAAAAAGAAAAGAAACTACGTTTAAAGCTAGTAAGCACTAAGGAACACAAATTAATACCGAACTAAAAAATATTAACAGAAGATACAAAAATGGGTGATAAAATTCTAGTCATGTAATGGCCGTATCTAGCATGATTAAGCAAAAAGTAATTGTCAACACTTACCCAATA
Organism: Mythimna ferrago; assembly: GCA_910589285.2. Classification (NCBI taxonomy): domain Eukaryota; kingdom Metazoa; phylum Arthropoda; class Insecta; order Lepidoptera; family Noctuidae; genus Mythimna; species Mythimna ferrago. Next base: position 9,309,125 of record OU342675.1, on the reverse strand, counting down.
CGGGGTTAACACTGCAGCTAGTCTTTTAAACTCGCAAGTCGTAAATTGTTACGACTGACTGACGAATGCCGCGATCTGAGATAAGATGATCAAAATCACGTAAACTGATGCACGCTAATTAAATTGGAATCTATTTAGGGAGCGTGTGAACGTGTATTGCAGCTGAGACGTCTGATTGTGAATGATCCCCGCTCTGCCAAATAAACGAGTCGTCTGGATTTTAATAATTTCTTTTTTTCACACTTCTCACGTGAAGCGAGTTGTCGAGTTGGAACCGTAATGCAATGACTAGTCGTGTTTTCAATATTTTTATATAAATAAAGTGTATATAATACTCGAAGATTATGTTTAGCTTATTCTATTAATATTATCACTTACAAAGTGTTTTGTTAACTATTTATTATTTAAATATTAGGTTTTAAGGTTCCTGTTAATATTTTGATGATCAATGCAAGTTTGTACTGCAGTTTGCCGTGTTAATTTTATTAGGAACGTTGAAAGTTAATATACAATGTTATGTATGTTAGTTTCTCCTTCATAAACCACTGAACGAAATGAAGTGAAAATTAGGACACATAAAAAACATGTCCTGGAATAGGAAAACATTGGTAAAAGCTAGTGCGTAAATAATTGTGGTGCTTCAAAGATTTTGTACGTCGTAATTTGTATATTATTTGTAGGTTACATTACTGTATTGTGACGTGTCGTGGCGCCTTCTGATGTCGTTTATTGGCTACAAAATTTGTTATTATGTCACGTAGGCTTGAACAGATTCGTTTGACTGATCCTTAGCTTTATTAAACTATTTGGATTCCCAATATACATACAGGTCAAACGACTCATGAGGATTAAACTATTTTATTATTCAATAACTAGTGTAAGTTCTTCTTCTTCTTTTCGAATCGAAGACAAACTCGTTAAACGGTTTGGGCCCAATAGATGGTTACGTTAACAAAAGCATCGGTGGCACTCATTAAATCCTCCAAAGTGCAGGTGTATGGGCACTCAGGGCACTCTAATGGCATGTTCACCACCTTGCCTCTATGAGCGGTAGTTAAGCGCGGGGCAGCGAGAAGGTCAAAAGTATGAAAATGTAATAGCGAAAACGCTCCACTTACCGGTGCCGCCCCTCTAACCGCGCCGCGGGTGCGGGGCGCTACGAGCGGCGTCTCGTGGCGTGCTTCAAACACTTTCATACTTTTGGTCTTACGTCCCGCACTTATCTACCGCTCACAGCGGCAAGATCGTGAACTGTCCGTAATGTGTGGCTCATTTTCTGAACAGGGACACCGCACTTACTTATAAAATCCAAGTCAAGTTGCCAATCCAAAATCAAGTTGTGTTTGCAGCGGCCCGGTACGTGAAGCTGTACATATCTAACACAGTTCTAAGCAAAGTTTCTACTGAACTAGCTCAAACGCAGTGCACAAAAACACGAAAAGTAACACTTGTACTTTGAAAAACCCTAAATCCCGTCATAAACTACGGAACTACTTAACTGCGAGACAGCTTATTGGACGCTTCTATTTTGAAACCTCTTCATTTTGAATCACGCAAATTGCATCTGACTAAACACGAACGCCTTTCAAAGGATTCCGATAGCGTAGGGCTGCGATACTAATTCATATCGATGACACCACATCGATTTAATGCTAATTAGTATGACGGAATGGTATGTATCGGATTTACGAGTGTTTACACATTCGTGTTTGAATGTTTCGTCTTTCACTCAGCTTATTTACAACGTTATAGGGTTACCGTATCACAAACAGGAATTTCGCTTTACTAGTAAAAGCAGTTTGCGAGCTGTTGTGTTTATCGACTATTTTTATGTAGCTTTAATAAAATAATCCATTTTTTTTTCTCTACGTAGGTATTAGTTTTGCTTGCCTCGAGGTTTTGTCTACTTCAAAAAAGTTTAAGCCGTGGAACTCTACATACTAAGATTTGATTGCGGTTTTGATTCTACAATCGTTTTGTTTCAAAATATTTTAATATATTCTAAATAAACATAAGAAAATAAGTCATAATGTAGCGTAATTTATTAGATTAATAATAGTTTAAAAAAAAGGAAGCAGAAAAAATAAGAAAAGAATTTAAAAAGATTAGAGAGAAAAAAATAAGAGGAAAAAGAAGGAGAAGAAAAGACAGGAAAAGGAGAAGTAAATTATTATAAACATAGCATAGAGTAAAATAGACTAGGAAACCTTGTAAATGGTAAATAAGAAGTAATGCCTTGATCACACATACCGAGTAAAAAGACGAGACAGTAAAATGGTTCTCGGCCAAGACAATGATGTAAGCAAGTAGCTGTTCACACATGTTTTGTTATTGGCACTGTCAGTTCAGACTGACAGTCAATTGAGACTACAATTCGGACACGATGGATCGTAAAAAGGTTATTAAAAAAATATACAAAGTGACAATCATGTGGCCGAGTGGAGACATCATGTGCACGTTCAAACCTGCCGAGTGAGGGAGCGAGGTAGTGGGGTGGGCATTTGGCCTAGTAAGTAGAATGGGTGCCGAGCTGCTGTCTCGCCGCTTTGCTCGGTCGAGCACTTGGCGCTGTTACAGAGAGGCAAACCACACCCTCCGAGCGGAGATTAAGCGGGCCAAACTCGAGGCCCGCGACGTGTGGCTGGGGTCTCTGAACGCGGACCCGTGGGGGCGCCCGTACAAATTGGTACGGGAGAAACTGCGCCCCTGGGCTCCCCCGTTCACTCAGAGTCTCCGGCCCCAACTCGTGGAGGGTGTGGTAAGCGCTCTGTTCCCTGCGCGAGGGGAACACTCCCCCCCGCCCATGGCTCCGCCTCCGCCAGCGGTGTCTGACGCGGACCGCAATAGCGACGACGACGACAATGCTCCAGGGGTGACCGAGGTAGAGATGAGAGTGGCGGTGCAAAGGCTGAGTGCCAAGAACGCCGCCCCAGGACCCGATGGCTTGCCTGGGAAAGCCTGGGTCCTGGCCATAGAGGCTCTCGGGCCTCGACTAAGAGGGCTCTTCAGCGCATGTTTGGAGAGGGGCCAGTTCCCACTTCGCTGGAAGACGGGGAAACTGGTCCTCATCGCAAAGCCAGGGCGCCCTGCGGACTCTCCGTCCGCGTACCGGCCCATTGTGCTGCTCGACGAGGTGGGCAAGCTCTTTGAAAGAGTGATTGCGAGCCGCCTCGTCGCGCGCCTTTCACGGGTGGGGCCGGACCTTTCGCACGGACAGTTCGGCTTTCGCAGGATGCGCTCGACGGTGGACGCCATCATGCGCGTGCGAGCCCTCACGACGGGGGATGCGGTGTCCCAGGGTAGGTGTGTCGTGGCAGTGTCCTTGGACATTGCCAACGCTTTCAATTCCCTGCCCTGGAGTACGATCCGGAGGGCACTCCGGTACCACCGGGTGCCCAAATACCTCTGTCGAGTAGTCGAGGCCTACCTGTCAGACAGGTATATTGTCTACCCCGGTCACCAGGGAGACTGGAAACGTCGGGAGATGTCGTGCAGTGTTCCGCAGGGGTCGGTACTAGGGCCACCCTTGTGGAACATCGGGTACGATTACGTGCTGCGGGGCGACCTCCCTGACGGGGTCAGCGTGGTCTGCTACGCAGACGACACGCTGGTTCTAGCGCAGGGAGAGTCATACCGGGCGGCGGCCGCTTTAGCGACACGCGGGGTTGCGATAGTCGTTGGTAGGATCCAGGAGTTGAGACTCGAGGTGGCGCTGCGCAAATCCGAGGCCATGTGTTTTCACGGTCGCGGCCGTCGGTACGCGCCACCGTCGGGTTCCCAACTAACGGTAGGAGGAGTTCGATCGGCGTCGGGACATCGATGAGGTACCTGGGACTCATCCTCGACAGCCGGTGGAATTTCGAGGAGCATTTCCGACGTCTGGCTCCCAAACTCAACCGGACTGGGGCCGCTCACAAGCGGCTCCTGCCCAACCTTGGGGGTCCAGACGTCTCCTGCCGCAGGCTCTACGCGGGGATCGTTCAGTCCATGGCCCTCTACGGGGCGCCGGTGTGGGCGCCGTCGCTGCAAAAGCGACCGGCGGCCATTCTGAACGCCTGCCAGAGGGTCATGGCAATTCGGATGGTGCGGGGATACCGCACGATTTCCCGCGAAGCGGCGAGCCTTCTGGCTGGCCTACCACCGTGGGGTCTGGAGGCAACAGTCCTTGCACACATGCACGACATGCGCGTGGAGATGCAACGCCAGGGTGAAAGTCCTCTGCCGCGACAGGTCGCGGCATGGCGGACAGAGCTCCGGCGGGGTCTCATGGTGGAATGGCGTCAGCGACTATCGCAACCCCGTCATGGGCACGCCACAATTATGGCGAAAAGTCCTCTCTTTGAGGCGTGGCTGGAAAGACCTCACGGCGTCCTTACCTTCCGCATGACACAGGTCCTCACCGGAAACGGCAAGTTTGGGAGGTTTCTGTTCCGAATTAAAGCGGAAGTGACACCCGGGTGTCGCCACTGTGCGGAACGCCCGGAGGACACGGTGGAGCACACAATCACGGTGTGCCCTGCTTGGGTGGAGCATCGCCTTGCCCTCGTGGGGGTGATCGGTGGCGGAGACCTCTCGCGCCGGGCCTTGGTCGAGGCCATGGTCCGGAGCGAGGAGGAGTGGCAGGCGGTCGCCGACTTCTGCGAAGCAGTAATGCTCGCTAAGGAGGAGGCCGACCGCATCAGGCAACGGCGCTCTCACCGCCGCCGGGATTCCGATCCCGATTTCCAGCCACCATAGGCGCGGGCTTGCGGACAGTGAGCAATGGGTAGCTCGCTGTCCAGCCGTCCGGTAACTGTCCGGACCAAGCCCAAGTCGTCGACGACGCGCGCTGTTCCCGCGTGTCTCAAGGAGTTGTCAGCAACAGCAGGGGCCCAGCCGGGTCGAAGCCTACTGGGGCCAGGGTTATCCGAAAGGGCGCTCGAGCCCCGGTATGAAGGCTTGAAGGAACGGGATAGGTTTTTTAGTCAGTAAGAGTCTGACACTATCTCCCGCTCCGCCCAAGAGCGGGGGTTGTCATAAGATGATTTTTCGCATCGAAAAAAAAAAAAGCACTTGGCGCTGTGTTTACACTTACCGAGTATTTGGCCGAGAGCTCTGTCTCGCCCATTTACCCGGTACACGGTGTGACCAAGGCATGAGTGAAGAAACGTCTTTTATAGGCTAAAACTATAGTAAGTAGAAACTATAATTATAAATACTTACTGTAGTCAGTAAGAAATGAAGTAAAATAAAAATAAGTCAAACCATTATTTCCGTCAAAACCAAAAAGACAAATAAAAAAAAGACGTGTGGCACTCGGGGACTGCCGCGGTAAAGCAATTGCATAGCATTTTTATCAACTTATGCAATTATAATTATTTATTTATTTTGATTTATGCAGTATTTTTTTTTCCTTTGTTTTTTTTTTTCTTTGATATTTATTGAAGTTACACTTTCACACATTGAATTGAATTTTGATTGATTGTTCACTCATTTGTTTTCTTATCGGTCACCACGCTCAAAAAACAAATGAGTGGGAGGTGTTAGGTTATTTTCGTTACGGAATTTCTGGATTCGGTCTCCACGCTCAAGGCCCGCGATAGAAGCTATGCAATAGCTTAAAAATAATTAAGCATATTAAGATTAGAATCAGAATAGTCTACAAAATGGAAGTCTCATGTTATTATTCATTACGAATGAATAATGACAAACCAAAGAAAGAAAGAGAAAGAAGAAAGAAAGTAACAGAGTAAAAATTGCGAAAACTGATATGAAAGGGTATATAGTCTCAACCTTAGATTATATACCTCTAGATAGAGCCTTGAGACTGTAGGGAAGTGCGAAAGTGAGAAGCATATATACGAAATAAGTAAGAAAATTGAGACAAAACATAAAATGCTCTGTCGCATTCGGCGTGCAGGTTTTTTGCTTGGCTTACTTCGAAAAGTGAGCCAGACAAAGGCCTGTCACTGTCACTGAGAGGAGGTTTTCAGTGTAATTCAGTGGTCAAATTTAAGGAAAAGTTTACGTAATAACAAACCAATGATATTCGAGGCCGCTGCAGAACTTGGGAGGCCATTGGAGGAAGTTGGAGACCGTTCAGAATACTGCAACTTAATAGAGGCAGAAAACTAAATCTCTAAGATTTTGGCAAACTTTGTAATAGGCTTTTTAAGCGAATCGATCTAGAATATCCTGTAGAGAAATAAGCCAGGGCTGAGGGATTTTTCTAAAGGGTCTTTGAGGTCCTGGAACGCAAAAGGTAACTGAAAGAACACGGTGGGTTTTTGCCTAAACCCCCCGTGGTTTTAGTCAGTAAAAGTCTGACACTCCTTTTTGCTCCTTCTACAGCGGGGGAAGATATTTAATGAATACCTACATACAAAAAAAGACAAGACACCCATATTTATTAGTTTATGGATCTAGTTCTAAAGATGACACATCTTCAATATCCCATACTGTGGGAAATAGAGTGGCAGCATGATTCATAATTTCCTTTCCAGAAACTGATTCATTCAAACCAACATTTAATTGTTGCAAACGCAAATTCTCAGTACATTTGTCAGAGGAGAACTTTTTCAACGTTACTTTATCACATCGTTGAAGACAAAAGATTGTCACAGACGGACAATTTGTCTTCAATGTAAACCTCATTATGTATAGTCGATCCTTTCTCCTTGAGACAATTTCCTCCGCCCCCGTTTGACTCTCGGAAACTTTTGGGAGGTTCAATAGATATTAAGATTAAATAAATATCTATGTCTACTGAGATGTCTACTTTGGGTATGTTTCTGAAGAACTCATCAATTTATTTTGTTGTTTAAGAGTATGTCAAGCTATAAGATCGGTTCTTGATAGTTTAATAATTATATAGTTATACAGGGTGGCCAAATCGGTTCGATTTTTTCAATAAATTTTTTAAAATGTCTGTTAAAAAGCTTGCTTATCGTAAAAAATCTCATATTATTTTAAGTTTAAAATTGATTGCAAGTCCTTTCAGATATCTCCACAGATTTCACAGTAAATAAATTAAAATCTTAAAATGAAAATGAAATTAAGTTTTTAGATATTGGTACTGGTTTTTAGAATTCGAATCTAAATTAAAAAAAAAAGAAATAAGTGCAAATGTGTTCTGTACAAACTTACCAAGACTCGAAGATTTTTCTGAATCGCATTTTTTTTGTGACGTAATAATAAATTTACTGTTTTCAGATTTATTCTTATACTAGCTTTTGCCCGCGGCTTCGCTCGCGTTAAATTCGGGGTAACACGGTTCCCCTTTCTGTGGGGGGTTAGTGAACTCCCCTTTGTGAACTCCACTGCAAGTGACGTAACCTACGACAAACCTATTATTTGCGGTTGGTACAGTAATCGGGTCTAGGGATCGAACCGCAAAATTAAGATTGTTTTTTATTGTATATACTTTTCCGGGATAAAAAGTACTCAGTGTGGTGCCCAGGATATTAAAGAATAATTATACTAAGTTTCATCGTAAACGAACCGTTAGTTTTTGCGTGATGCCTAAACAAACAGACAGACAGACAAAAATTTTTTTAATCACATTTTTGGGTTCAGTGTCGGTCTAGTAACACCCCCTGCCATTAATTTTTTTGATATTTTCAATGTACAGAATTTTCACTTCTACAGATTTATTATAAGTAGGAATAGATAATATATAGATCTGTGCTATAAATAAGATCTTGCTTTATGCCAAATTTCAAGATTCTGGGTCAACGGGAAGTACCCTATGAATTTAGATTCCCTTGAGAGTGTTGAAATATACGTTGTTTGCGACATAAATGGCGGTATATTTTTTTCGTTAATTAAGAAGTTTGATTTCTTCTGTTTCAAGGGACCTGAGTGAATTTTGGTTTTAATTTCAATTCGAAACTTCTACGCGTTTTCGAGATAAATGGTCTGGGCAGACAGACGGACAACAAAGTGATCCTATAAGGGTTCCGTTGTTTCCTTTTGAGGTACAGAACCCGAAAAATAATTAATTTTTTGTTCTATGATTTTTTTATTAACTTGAACATTTAAACACTTAAAAATGTTCGTCTTTTTGGAATTGACATCTATTTAAAATGGTATTAATTAATATAGTTATTACTTGTACCCTGGGTACAAGTTTGAGCCAGGCTTATTAGCTAATGGGAACAAGGGACACTGTATTTCTATTGTTAGCTAGCCAAAGTTATACCCCAAGGAGAAAATAATGCGACTGTACTGTGTGTTATAAATTTAACTTTATAAGTATCTAAATATACTACAAATTAGTTAAAGATTTTGTTTGTTATTGTCATTTTTAATTTGGTTATAAGAACTTCTTTGGGTAACGAATTAATTGATTCTAAAACTGACGAAAATCGATGGATTTTGAATTTAAGATAAGACTAAAACCTAACCCATTTTTAACCAGTAAACAAAATAGTACCTAAACAAATTCATGAATCCTCACTCAATAATTATAATAATACACACTCTCCACACTAAAGTTTCTTGTCCACGGACGCGTTGCTTCATAGACGCGTATAGTTATCGCTGGCTTCAAGTTACGCAGAAGTCAAATATTCGGTCTCTTTAGTGGTGCGACGTGAGACGCGGGGGCGGGGAATGTCAGTGATTGGCTCGCCGCGCCATCGTGTCATAGACATCACTCGTGATTCGTTCCCTGCGCTTGCTGCATGTATCTAACAACGACGACGATTAGCTCGCCAATGTATGGAATGCGCAAAGCGATCCCCACTCTGACGCCGAGCGTTCAATATTCGTGCCGATAACTATATTCGTCATTATACGCTTGAGTATGTCTGCTCACCGCTTATATTATGTCGTGGCCAGATCTTAGGAATTAATCAATTCATGATATGGCGAAGTAAAACTTTGATGCTATTTCAATCCTCGTTTGGCCTACTTTCTTTAGACCTTTTGTTATCATAGAAATTCTACATCAATCATAGGGCCAAAAGTTCTAATTTAAAGTAGGCCACGACATATACAAAACTATGAAACCATCGACGGAGCGGCAACGTCGTGTTCGCATGTGTGTAGGCTTCATGACGCCTACCGCACAACTTGTCACACGTTGGGGTGTACATCGAGCAAAAACACGTCTTTATTTTGTAAAAAATATCTGGAACGTCTTCGTCGTTCAAACGATTGAATACGTACGCGCGTAAACGCCTCATGGACAGGGTTCATTATGCTATGCTACTCATGCTGCTTGGCGTATTTTGAAGAGTCTATGAAGCAGTTCGTTTGTGTATAGTAAGATAAATCAAAAGGCACCTCTCAATCTAAAATACAATACAAAAAAATTTTTTTTTTTTAAATACAATTTTTCTCCAGGTTGTGCCAAAGATATAGGTACAGCATTATTTTTAGTTTATGCAAAACCTGCATTTCAGAATCAGTAACTGAATGGATTCCAATAGTTTTTATTTTACATTTATGAAATCTTGTACATAGATTCTATATGTAAAAATACTAAACACGTGTTTTGGGTTTCACATAATTACACTAAAACTAACGTTATATACACTTCTGTCGCAGTCGGTTAAAAATATCTGGTAATTTTTGTTCGATTGTTTTATAATCTGAGGATAAAAATCTTAATTTAGAGAGTTAGCCACCCTATATGCGGCAGTGTTTTAATAACCCTTCTTAGAAATTAATAATTTTCTAATGAAAACACTTTGTTGGAGCCGACATTTTGAATATCTTGAATAGGATTTAGTACTAATCCTAATCGAGCTCATTGTAGATAATGTACGTAACATTATCATCCAATGGCAACCGCCGCTCTTGGCCGGAGCGGGAGATAGTGTCAGACTCTTACTGACTAAAAAACCCACCCCGTTCCTTCAAGCATTTATACCGGGGCTCGAGTTCCCTTTCGGATAACCCTGATCCCAGTAGGCTTCGACCCGGCTTGGCCCCTGCTGTTGCTGATAACTCCTTGAGGCGCGCGGGAACAGAGCGCGCCGTCGACGACTTGGGCTTGTGCCGCACAGTTACCGGACGGTCGGACAGCGAGCTACCCATTGCTCACTGTCCGCAAGCCCGCGCCTACGGTGGCTGGAAATCGGAATCAGTACGTTTGTATGTTGGTTACTCCTTCACACTGAAACTGGTGAAAGGATTTAGATGTTTGGCATGTGGATAGGCCATGTACTGGAATAGTACGTAGGATAATTTTTATTCCGGAAGTACCTATTTTCTTGTAGTATAATTTACTATTATCAAGCGGGTGGCGCGACTGACATCAGCTAGTATTTTGATATAACTAAAGGAAAAAGTATTTTGCCGCAAAACACGATTTTAGTGTCCCTGCACACAGGCTACAATAAAAGCCGCTTCTTTTTGTGGCCCTGTATTTTGTGGCTCGTGTGCGGCGGTGCCGCCACGAAAAAAAAAGCTAGAAGCCGTTTCTAGCTTCTCTGGCCACAAGCTGTCGCGCGCTTCGGCTTTTTTTTGCGGCCGCTTCTAGCTGTTTTTTGTGGCGGCTTTTTTTGTGGCCCGTGTGCGGGGACACAAATCTCATTACTAAGAGTCATCCTAGTTTAAGATTTCGTTTTATTTTTCCTTTAATACATATATTTAATGTATTAACCTCCATCAACTAGATTAATTTAAGATTTTACCTATTTGGTATGGAACCGTTAAAACTTCAGTGCCCTTGGAACATTCTGAAAATGGATTGAGACTTAACCCTTACATTTCAACCGTCACTTTTGATAGGGGACGAGGCAAACAGGGGAAGCATAAGGAAATAACTTTGCGCATACCACTGGAAAAACCGTGTCATTGGCTTAACCTCGCTATTCATACAATTTTGTTAGAAAATAGATGTGTAAGGTAAACAAAACACAACCTTTTATTTAGTTTCACCCAATGATAAACATTAACAGTAATCAAAACTGTAATGCATCCACTTCTCGGTCACCGATTGAGCAATACATAGTTATTATGACGAGGAGATGATCTGATGATGCAACCGGAAGGTGGCCATAGGACCTCAGATAACCCTATCGTGGATAAGTTATAAATACCTTCAAACAAATAACAACTAGATTTATAGCAAAAGGTAATAACGCCAGGTAAAATGCTAAACTTGAGGTAAATCAAAATGTTATATCACTGCGATTCGATAACTAAGAGCGAGCGCACGTTTTACCCTCTCACTACTTCCAACCACCATTGTCCATCTAGTCACGTGTAATTCCTAATGGGTACGTACAATCGAACCACCTTCTCACCTGAAACGATAGCCTTACCACTAGCACACCCGACGCTCTAACCATTCTCTGCGCCATTACACATTTATATGCCGTATTACTAACGCAGTAAAGACGTGAGTCGCTTACAGGATCATCCCTTAGATGGTATCATTAAGTGCGATTGTACAAATTGAGTGGAGTTATGACGCGGCATGAAGATTCGTGGAAGCACCCCCGCGGATCTTGAATTTGTAAGGGCAAGTTGGCAGTCATCGTTGTAATAAATGATCTTGCTGAAACGCTACGCCGCAATATAGGAGGTCGTTGGCTTACTGAATACTGGCAACCAGTATAATTAACATAACTGCTTTGTACTTCTGTGTAAGTATATATTAACCGCGGCCCGAGATAATATTGCGATTTAAAACTGTCAACCGCAGGTCGCTACAATTCTGATTGCTTCGTTTTCCTTTTCACCCTTCTGATCCCTATCTCCCCAGCCTCCCTTAGGCCTGTTGCATCCCCCTTTTTATTTAAGACCCTTAAACATTCGCAGTCTTAAGAATTTATTGCGAGGAGAAGCTATAAAATTTTACAACATCGCATTTTTCATAGTTTAGAATTTATAAGATTGACGAAACTTAATTAAAATTTAGGTTAAGATGAGATGAGATGGTATGAGTAAGGAAATTTTGCGACATCGTCGGAATTAGTAGCTCAGTTTTGTGAAACTATTAAATTCTAAACGAAGTTAATCATTGTTCCAGTCTTATCGAGAATGGCTGACAAAGTGAACAAAGCCGCCTAGGCTAGCAAAATAATATTTTGCTCATTATTAAATGGCAGACAAACCGACTAGCGGTTACAACTCGTTGAGTATTCGCTTCATAGTGTAGATGAAAGGGTCAAAGGCTCCGGTGGCTTTGACGTGGATTCCGGGATCACCGGCGGAATATTTTGTCAGTTCCGTTTTAAGACTCTGCTCAAATCGACTTTGTGTTTGTTTTCCCAGTGAATGGACGTGCCGCTACCATAATTGAGTCTATAACCGCTTTCTGTTGTTCGATGTTCAAAACGGAACGAAGTATAATTTAAAGTTTTACAATTAAATGAACGAAACCATTTATTTTGAAGGACTTATTTTATAATGAATTTTAAATAAATGAGATACCTTTTAAGTTACGGGGCCGTTACGCTTCTGTTTTTAAGTGGCATTAAAGGTTACCCGGTTTACCTGCACAGGTATAATATATACCTGTCCAGGTAACCAGCACAGTTTTACAATATACGCGCTCAGGTATACCCTAGCGTATATGGCGGGCATAAATTAATGTACGCATGTTATGCCTAACGTAACATGCGTACATGCGTACTGTTTACAATCAATAACAAATAACCTTTTTTGATGTGAGAACTAATCAAATGTCTTCTCCCACTCTAGGGTGGAGCGAGAAGGCGTGTCAGGCTTTCAGTGGCAAAAACTCATCGGTGTTTTTCAGCTACATGACCACGGTAACTCTTTCAAAAATTAACGTGGCCCTAATGGGCATCGGCCCTACTGGGTCCCCACGGTTTTGCTGTCATCTGTTTGAGGTGTGCGGGTATCAGTACACGCCGCCGACGACTCGAGATTAGTGCTTACTTACCGGCCCGTCGGTGAGCTACCCATTGCTCATAGTCCGCAAACCCGCTCCAATCCTCCAGAACACCCTGTAACTCCTGACATCGTAGCGTCTCCTGTGGCAACGGCTGGAGCGTGAGGATTACCGTTCTCTCACAGTTTGGGCATGTTGCGGCTATCTCTCTCGCTCCGGACTATGGCTTGAACCATGCTCTACCGTGTACTCCGATAACAACAAGATCTGAAGGTAGATATAAATACATATAGTTATACCCCGCCATCAGTTTTTTTTTAGGGTGGGAAAATCATCTAATGACATCCCTCGCTTTTGTCATCAGACTTTTACTGACTACAAACCCACTCCTATTCATTCGTTGCCTTTCGTACCGGGGCTGAGCTACCTTTCGGAGCTAACTCTGGCTAACCCAGCAGGCTACGACCCAGCTGGGCCCCTGCTGTTGCTGACAGTTGTTCCTTAAGGCGCGTGGAAACAGTGCACGCCGTCGAGGAATTGGGCTCGGTCCGGACAGTTTTTACCGAACGGTAGCTCGCTGTCCGACCGTTCGGTCCAAGCAAGCCCGCGCCTGCGGTGGCCGAAAATCGGGATCGGAATCCCGGCGGTGGCTGAGGCGCTGTGAGCGCCGTTGCCTGATACGGTCGGCCTCCTCCTTTGCTAGCATTACTGCTTCGCAGAAGGAGGGCGTAGCCTGCCACTCCTCCCCGCTCCGGACCATGGCCTGTACCAAGGCTCGAACCCGTCACCCGTGACTATTCAAACACTTTCCAACCTCGAAGTATAGACTTTTCCTGTTATAACGTCGAAAAGAGAGAAAGATGGAGCTATACATGATGAATAACGCTAACCTTTTCTCACACCAAAATTCTCCGAAATAAACAAATAATATTAAAAATAATTATAATCAAACGATGTATCAATGTTAAAGGTCACCAAGGCCGTGACCCGATAAAGACAATAAAACAACTCCTATCAGATGAGTTGCGAAAAGGTGAAAGTTTACGAAATTATTCCGAATGTTAATAATGACGAACATAACAATAATAACTTGGCCTAAATCACTAACAAAAACACGTACCTTTTTTGTAACAAAATTAAATGTATGTGTGATAATTGTGTTCTCTCTCTAGAAGTCAAAGGTTTCATTTATTCATTCATCATTTAAGTTCCTGTGTCCCCTAGATGGGGCAGAGGGCGTCCACAGTGCGCCGCCATCCCGTTCGGTCTTGAGCTTCGCGTTTCATTTCACGCCAGGTCTTCCCAATGTTCTTCGCCTCTGCGATGACTGTTCGTCGCCAGGTCTGCTTAGGGCGACCACGTTTACGCTTTCCTTGAGGGTTCCAATCAAGGGCTTGCCTTGGTATATGTTCAGGATCCCTTCGGAGCGTGTGGCCGATCCAGTTCCATTTGCGGCGTTTGATCTGCTGGTGGATCGAGGTTTCACCGCAGCGCTCCCACAGATCTACATTTGAGATTTTCTCGGGCCAGAATATACCGAGAATACGGCGAAGGCAGCGGTTGACAACGACCTGGAGTTTATGCGAGATGTCTTTTGTGACCTTCCACGTCTCACACCCATACAGCAATACGGTTTTTACGTTGGACCGGAATATTTTGAGCTTAACTCTTCTGGTCAGTTTCCGAGATTGCCACACGGGACGGAGCTGTGCAAAGGTGGCCCTTGCTTTGGTGATCCTCGAAGCGATGTCCTCTTCGGTCCCTCCAGTCTCTGACACAACACTACCGAGGTAAGTAAAATTGTGGACCCTTTCCACAGCCTCTGTGCCGATAAGCAACGGCAAAGAGCTCGTCGCTCCGCATCTCATTTCCTGGGTCTTCCGGGTGTTGACTTTTAGTCCCGTCTTTTTTGCCTCACATTGTAGGTCGTCCAGCTTGGCTTGCATGTCAGCGCGTGTGTGGCTCAGCAGACATAGATCATCGGCGTAATCCAAATCTTCCAAGACGTTAGATAGTCCCCACTCTATGCCGCGGCGCTTGGTTTTTAGCACTTTGCTCATGATGCCATCCAGAACAACAAGAAAGAGGAGAGGTGAGAGAAGGCAACCCTGTCGTACTCCTGCATGCACCGGTATGTCCTCCGAGACGAGGCCGTCGTGTGTCACTCTACAGGAGTAACTCCTATAGATTGCCCTAATTAGGTTTATGATTTTCTCGGGGACTCCAATTTCACGCAGTCGGTCCCAGATGGAACTCCATCTCAACGTGTCGAAGGCTTTTTCGAAGTCCACGAAGGTTAAATACATTTCCCTTTGCCATTCTGATGCCTGCTCGAGAATAATACGTAAGGTATTGATCTGGTCCGTACACGATCGATTGGGCCGGAAGCCAGCCTGCTCTTTGCGAAGAAGAGGTTCAACGGCCCTCGACAGCCTATCTAGGATGATCTTGCAGAGCACCTTAGAAGGTATCGAGAGCAAAGTAATACCTCTCCAATTGCCACATTCACTGAGGTCTCCCTTCTTGGGAACGGTAATGAGAAGACCTTTATTCCAGTCGTCGGGTAACTCTTCGGTTGACCAGATGTTCT
This sequence comes from Mythimna ferrago, assembly GCA_910589285.2. NCBI lineage: Eukaryota > Metazoa > Arthropoda > Insecta > Lepidoptera > Noctuidae > Mythimna > Mythimna ferrago. Next base: position 9,293,742 of record OU342675.1, on the reverse strand, counting down.
GTAAGAGAGGTGTCAGCGCGTTTGCGGCGGAAGACATGTCAGCTTTTAGCATTTCCGCCGTGATGAGGTCGACTCCTGGAGCTTTGCCATTCTTGAGTGAGTGGATGGCTTTCACTACTTCCTCTTGTGTGGGGGGAGACACGTCAATATCTAGGCTTTGTGGGGGCAAACTGGCAGCCGGTGCAGTCATGGTAACGGGGTCGTTCGGGACTCGGAAAATCTCCTCAAAGTGCTCGCGCCAGCGTCGGAGCTGCCCCTCCGATGTCACGATGAGCTGGCCTTCTTTATCCTTCAAGGGCTTCTTCTTCCTCTGGTTTCTATTCCCAGCCAAGGTCTTCGTTGCCTTGTACATCTCCCTGAGATTACCGGAGTCAGCAGCGCGTTGAGCACAATCCGCTATACTATCTGCCCATACTCGCCGATCACAGCGGGTACTGCGATAGATAGCCCTGCGTAACTGTCTGTATTGCAGTTTTTCGTCTCGACGCACTGCCTCATCAGTGATTGCCAGAAGTCGAAGATGAAGTTTGCGCCTCTCTGCAATGAGGTTCCAGGTTTTTTGTGACATCCAGTCTTCGCGTGTGAGTGTTTTATGTCCAAGAACGACGGAGCCTGTCTCTATGTAGGCCATTTTGATGCGATTCCACTCCGCGTCGACAGAAGTAGAGTCCGTCTCAAGGGAGGAGAAGTGATTTCGCAGCTCTAGTCTGAAGGCTTTGCTAGTATCCAGGTCTCGTAGCCTGTTTACCTCAAACCGCTTGCCTATCTTGGTGGTTGCCTTGGTTGGTTGAGCAACAGCTACTTTGAGCCGCACTTCGGCCACGACTAGGTGGTGATCACTGTCGATGTCCGCGCCACGGCGGTTGCGGACGTCGAGCAGTGAAGAGCGCCATTTGGAGCTGATGGCAACGTGGTCAATTTGGTTTTTGGTAACACCATCGGGTGAATTCCAGGTGTATTTGTGGTGTTCACCATGAATAAATAAAGTACCTCCGATGGTGAGATCGTTATCTTGACAGAACTCCAAGAATCTCTCCCCGTTCTCGTTCCGGACTCCCAGCCCATGTCTGCCCATATGTCTTTGACAACCGTCGTTATCCGAGCCAACCTTGGCATTCAGGTCTCCCATGACGATGACTATGTCCTGCTTGCGGATGTTCTTTAAAGTCAGGTTAAGTGCACTATAGAAATCGTCCTTATCTTCTTCCGGGGCCAGGTTTGTGGGCGCGTAGCACTGTACGACGGTTATTTTGCGGGCCTTGCTGTTAAATCGAGCTGTGATGATTCGCTCTGAGATGGGTTTCCAGTCCAGGAGGCTCTTCTTCGCTACGTCAGAAAGAAGGAATCCCACACCGCTTTCACGTATGTCCTCTTCATCCTCCTTCCCGGAGTAAAGAAACGTAAGGCCCCTGAGCGTTCTCAGCTCTCCGAATCCGTTTCTGCGCACTTCGCTTAGACCGAGCACATGCACTTTGTACCTTAGCATTTCTGCTTCAGCTTGTGCTAATCGGCTATCCTCGCTCAGCGTACGCACATTCCAGCAAGCAATTCGTGTCCGTTTCTTCATGCCAAAGGTCGTCGTAGTTTGATCGGTCCGGTTTTGCACTGTTTTCGTTTCTTTAATCAGTTAGGGTTTTTTAAGGTAAGCGAGTGATTAGCCCACTATACCCTAGCCCACTGGTGGGGCTGCCACCTCAGAGCCAGTGGGCATGCTCGGTTTTGTTTCGGGTTCCCTCCCTAGCGAGACGATTCTGATTTAGGGGCGCAGAATACTCGCCCTTCGCCCTGTATCCGTTAGCAGCTGCAACTCGGGGTGGCGGCCGCGTGACTACGCGGTTGCAGCAGGTCCCAGGGAGGACGGCGGGGACGTGGATAGCTCGGACTGGCTAGAGTTCCGCACCGGATGGTACTTCGCCACGAAGTACAGCAGAAACCCTAGCTTCCCTCCCCAAGAAGGAGACAACTTATTATTGAATTAAGCTCGCCTTTGTACATGAATAGTCAAATCACTGAGTACCATGTTATATTTTTGATTTCAATTTAGCATTAAAGATGTGTTAAAAGTGAAAGTTTTTATTGTTATATTATTATAGTTTTATTTCAGGATCTTGAGGTCTTGGATCTTTGGTGACTTCGAGCCTGCTGGGCCTCTAAAGGTTGTTGACAACTCTTTGAGGCGAGCATGGAACAATACGGGCCATTGACTTCTTGGGCATGGTCCGGACGGTCGGACGGTGAGCTACCCATTGCTTGCCGTTCGCAAGCCCATGCCTACGGTGTCCGGTAATCGGGATCGGAATCCCGGCGGCGGCTAGGGCGTGAGAGCCGTAGCCTTACGCGTGCGGCCTCCTCCTTTGCTAGCATTACTGTTTCATAGAAGGAGGCAACTTCTGTCACTCCTCGCTCTGGATCATCACCTCTACCGTATACTCCACCAGTCCTCCAGGCGGACCACACAATGGTGACACCCGGGCGTCTCTTCTGCATGAATCCGGTGCAGAAACCGCCAGAATTATGTCTATGAGTAGACTAACCGCCATAATTATGGCGTGCTCAGCACTGTGTTGCGACACTCGTTTTCGCCATTTCGACATGAGGTCCCGCCGGCACTAAGTACCTAATAAAACATCTGTTTGAAATAGGTATTCTAATTTTTATACTTCTGTTAGCTATTTGTGGAACACAGATGTCATGACGTGGTTAAGATAAGAGTTTGGCCAAATAATAAAAAATCCTACCTACATAAAATTTTCATAAAAAGAAATTGTTCTTTCTTTTTAGTTCTAAACTGAAATCTTGATAAATTATTATCAGTCTGAACTTTTAGTAAGTGATTTGACCTTTATGTAGGAAGAATAAAAATCTATTTATAACTAAACAGCACCTACCTGTAGAGGTCAACTTTACCTCTCATATCAACCCAATAGCTATTACAGAGCAGCATTTAGTAATAGCCGGTTCTGAATTTCTTCTTCTTAGAATGCCGATGGCAGAAATAGTTATTATTATTATATCTAGCCTATTTTGTCCCACTGCTGGGCAGAGGCCTCCCTCCGTTCCTTCCATTGTTCCTGGCTTTGAGCCACTTCTTGCCAATTCCTAAGGAAGATATGTAAGTCGTCCCGCCATCTCCTTCTTGGTCTGCCGCGGCCCTGTCGTTCGATTTCAAGGCACCAACTTTGTTTTACTGGCCCACCGCTCGATTGGCATGTGGCAGTCATGTTCAGCCCAGTCCTATTTAAGCTGGACAGCCTACTGAGCGCAGTCGAGTTTTTCAAACGTGATCTGTTATTTTAAAATCTAGTATGCTGCGCTCCGTAGCACGTTGGCAAACTTTAAGTTTGTAGATATCCTTACGTAAAAAAGTAACAGGTCACGTATCTCAAGATGGAAGGTGCCCATGGGTTGTGCGAAAGTGAACCCCGGGGCTCTGGAACGAAGAACATGAGTGGATTTTAGTTAGTAAAAGTCTGACACACCCTGCCGCTCCGCCTAAGGGCGGGAAATGTCATTAGTTGATTTCCCACCAAAAAAAGATGGAAGGTGTAACACTGAAGATCGGAACCGTTCAAGAGTTACTTACTTCTGTGTCCCATGATTTTTATTTGAATGGAAAATGAGTAAGCTTGTAGATGCCAATCAATTAACACTATAAATATTTCTATTCTTTTTTTCTAAATGCACAACACTATAAATATTTATATCGCTTTGCGCGCCGATTGTACGTAGGTACGTTTGTACGAGTACAGCTTGAAAGCCCTTGAAAAACGCTTGATCGTCTTACTGTACACACGGGTGTACGAAACTTATTTAGCCGAAAATTTTGGTTTCTATTTCTTAATTTTTTCTGGAAAAAACCAGCAAAGGTTTTTTTTGTGATTTTACGTAAAAGCGCAATCTATATAAATAAAAATTAATTGCAATTCTGTTAGTCTCGGTAAAACTCAAGAACGGCTGAACTGATTTGGCTAATTTTAGTCTTGAAATATTCGTGGAAGTCCAGTGAAGGTTTAAGCGTTGAGAATATATGCAAAAAGTCATGAAAAACAAATTCGAATACAACGCCATATCTAATTAAAATGTAATTTTGAAATGAATTATGCTGGTTCTGGTAATACTGTTTAAATGGCGTTATCTGCTTTGACAGCTTAGCTAAAAGGACTATCTATAATATAAAAATGTCGCAGATCTTGAGAACAGCTGAACCGATTTCGCTAATTCTTTTTTTGTTGTGTTCGTTATAGTGAGGAGGTTTTTATGGAAAAAAAAAAATGAAAATTGGGCTTGAGTAGGGTAGAGTAGGGTAGAGTAGGGTAGAGTGGGGTAGAGTAGGGTATAGTAGGGTAGAGTAGGGTAGAGTGGGGTAGAGTAGGGTATAGTAGGGTAGAGTAGGGTAGAGTAGGGTAGAGTGGGGTAGAGTAGGGTAGAGTAGGGTAGAGTAGGGTAGAGTGGGGTAGAGTAGGGTATAGAATAGAATAGAATAGACTTTATTGCTTTTTTTATTTATTTTTTGCTTTATTTTTTTATAGTAGGGTAGAGTAGGGTAGAGTAGGGTAGAGTAGGATAGAGTAGGGTAGAGTAGGGTAGAGTAAGATATAGTAGGGTAGAGTGGGAGCGAAGCCGCGGGAAAAAGCTTGTTACTTAATGATAATACGCGTATACGTGCAAAGGGATATAGATCTTTGGCACCGGTTTATCCCGAAAAACTCATGACATGAAAATAATTAATAGCTTTATTACTCAAGGATAGTGCAGCTTCATTTTAGTGAAAGAATTCTCAGAATCAGTTCAGTAGTTGCGTGAGATTACACTCTACATACAACCATGTGTTGTGCGAAAGAGAACTCCGGGGTCCTGGAACGACGGTAAGTCCCCTCTTTGAGGCGTGGCTGGAAAGACCTCACGGCGTCCTTACCTTCCGCATGACGCAGGTCCTCACCGGACATGGTTCGTTCGGGAGGTTCCTGCACTGGATTCGTGCAGAAGTGACGCCCGGGTGTCGCCACTGTGCGGAATGCCCGGAGGACACGGTGGAGCACACAGTCGAGGTGTGCCCTGCTTGGGCGGAGCATCGCCGTGCCCTCGTGGGGGCGATCGGCGGTGGAGACCTCTCGCGCCGAGCCTTGGTTGAGGCCATGGTCCGGAGCGAGGAGGAGTGGCAGGCGGTCGCCGACTTCTGCGAAGCAGTAATGCTCGCAAAGGAGGAGGCCGAACGCATCAGGCAACGGCGTTATCGCCGCCGCCGCTGCCGCCGGGACTCTGATCCCGATTTCCGGCCAAGGTAGGCGCGGGCTTGCGGACAGTGAGCAATGGGTAGCTCGCTGTCCGGCCGTCCGGTAACTGTCCGGACCAAGCACAAGTCGTCGACGGCGCGCACTGTTCCCGCGCGCCTCAAGGAGTTGTCAGCAACAGCATGGACCCAGCCGGGTCGAAGCCTACTGGAGCCAGGGTTATCCGAAAGGGCGCTCGAGCCCCGGTATGAAGGCTAGAAGGAACGGGGTGGGTCTTTTAGTCAGTAAGAGTCTGACACTATCTCCCGCTCCGCCCAAGAGCGGGGGATGTCAATGCATGATTTTTCCCATCATAAAAAAAGGGGTCCTGGAACGAAATGTAGGAGTGGGTTTTAGTCAGTAAAAGTCTGACATGCCTCTTGCTCCGCCCAAGGGTGGAAGAAGTCATTGGGTGATTTCCCCACCTAAAAAAACATCTCCATACAAACTTACAAATACTTCTTTTTAATATTATTAGGTATAGATTGCGTCCAGCCATAGCCAGGTAAATTTTATTATTCTCATTTACCTCTCAAAATGAAAGTCACATATTGTCAAAAAAAAAAAAAAAAATTCAAATACATTTTTGATTAGTAAAGAAAGATGAGCAACAAATCGCTCATTCTCCTTCAAAACTCTCGATGAAAGATCGATGGATGAATATTAATATTATGTATAACGAGCCAAATTGATATCTAAAGAGTATATTTTTGATAAAGTGAATGTGTACATGACTTGTTATGTACGTAGTTGGTATTTGGTAATCGAAATGATTGATTACCGTGAGTGTACAATGGGGGGGTCGGATCCATCTCGTTAGAAGGGGAGCCAATGATCGATGCGCGTAGAGCATAGCCAATTATCATAATCCAGTGCTAGCTTTGTATATAATATGTATATACTAGCTTCTGCCAGCGGCTTCGCCCGCGTGAAAATCATCATTCATCATTATTTCAACCGAAAAATATCCACTGTTAGACACAGCGGCCTCCTCCAAGTGTCGCCATATTGACCGGTCCTGTGCGTCTCTCGTCCTTCGGATTCCCACAACCGTCACCAGTTCATCGGCCCGCCCTGCGGGAGGCTTTCCAACGCTGTGTTTTCCGGGACGTAGTCGCCACTCCAGAACGCTTCAAAGTCTTGAGCATCGACGCAGAGTTGCTAGTCTGTCGGTTTTCTATCGGTTGCATTTCGGGGAGTGTGCATCGGAATTGCATAACCTAATTCCGCCTAGCCCGTTCCATCATCGGACTACAAGACGTACGGCTATGCGCCACCGGTACATGGTGGATATCCCACCTACACGCACAAAACGTTTTGGGAACACATTCATTGTGCGTGCAGCTAGGGAGTAGAATTCCTTGCCGGAGTCTGTGTTTCCTGATAGCTACAACCCGGGAATCTTTAAGTCGAGAGTGAATAGGTTTCTTCTAGGTAAGCGCGTTCCATCGTCGACCGCATCGTTACTTTCCATCATGTGAGATAGCGGTCAAGCACGAACCTAAAAACAGTAAAAAAAAGAACCTTTCGTCCCCATTCCCCATCGACCATCTGTTTTGTGAGCAATGTGCCCTACCATATGTGAAAGTAGGTGTTTCTCCATTACACCACTTAGGGGATGAATTTTGGAAAATCCTCTCTTAATGCTCGCCTACGTCAGAGCCTACGTCATAAAAGGAAAGTTTGTTCAAAATTTCAGTCCTAGTCCCTGTAGTTTCAGCTGTGCGTTGATATGTCCATCAGTCAATTTGTCCATTTATCTACACTACCGTAACACGGGGTGCATAGAAACGCAGGGGTGAATAGAAACAAAACTTTCGTTTGGTTTTTCACTTCGATACCATATCATCGGCTTCTGACAAAGCATCGACTTTTTAAAATATCAATTCATTAATAAATTGAAATAGTTAAATTTATGCTGCAAAAAATATTCAAATATCGTGGAAATATTCTTTGAGGTTTTGTTTCTATTCACCCAGTTTTGCCGCTAATAGTTTAGAGAGGTAAAGTTTATTTTTTTGTTTGTAGGAGGTAATATTTGGAAGTACTGTTTCGATTGTTAATTTTTTTTCATCGATAGAAAGCTGCTTTACTCCTGAGTGACATAGGCTATATTTTTATAAATTTATACAAACGGGGGAAACCACGGGCAAAATTTACACATAATATAGATAGACTAGCTTCTGTTAGTGGTTTTGCCCATGTAAAAGTGAAAAAAATATCATTTGGAAAAATGTATTCATAAAAAGTAACCTACGTACTGTGTGCCTTTCATTCAAATTCTTTCAGTCATTTTGGTGTTCAAGGGTAACAAACATAAACACGAAAAAAGAGTGAGTATAAAGATGTTTTGGATTTATTAAGGCTTATAATAGTAAGCGCATTATTGTCTACAATGAGCTCGATTAGGATTAGTACTAAATCCAAAGAAAAGATTCCAAATGTCTGCCCCAACAAAGGTGCTTTCATTTGAAAATTATTAGATTTATTAATACACTGACGCTTTTTCATTTTCTGTCTACAATCATTTATATAGGGTGGCAATCTTTACACAACTTTAAATTAAGATTTTTTTATAGAACTAGATATTTTTAACATAATAATCTCGAGAAATTATTCCTAGTATCGATTTCCAAATAATATAATTAATCTTCCAACGATTAAAGTTTTTGCCTTTGGTTTTTTTATAGTTATTGAAACTACACGTACAATAGTGGTACTACCTAAGTAGTTAGAGCCACACGGGTTGTTTTCTGAGGTTAAGCAACATTTGCCAGGGTCAGCCGACAGATGGGTGATCATCCATGCATCATCGATTATGTCATCATCATCATTTTAGTTGTAAGTTGTCCACTGTTGGACATAGGCCTTTCCAAGTATCGCCACAACGAATGGAACTCTGTGTCTCACATCCATCGGATACTCGCGACCCTCCATCAGTCGTCACACCACCACCAACCAGCGACCTTCCATTACATATATAAGAAAATTGCTCCGTGCCTCGAAAAGCACGTTGAGCTGTTGGTTTCGGGTATCATTTGTAGATCTTTAACAGTAGTTACGGATAGTCGATAGCTAGAAAATCTGAAACCAGTCTTACCAAGGGGTGTTACCCAGTTACTGGGATGTGTAGATCAGATAAGGAGTCACTTCACTTTATCGCAATGGGTTGCTTGCTGTCCAGCTGTACGCCCAAGCCCACCTCAAAGAAATGTCTGCCAAATTGCCCAGTAGTGAAAGTGCCCAGTAGCACTGATGCCTCTTAGGGTTGCGGGAACTTTTGAAACAGTGACCCGCTAGAAAGCAAGGGGCAAACTAAGGGCACAGGAGAGTTTCAGTAATTAAATGTCTGACACGTGTATTTAATGATATCTTAACCTCAACTCAAAAAAAAATCGTAAAGATTACATACAAAATAAAAAGACTGTGATTATGTCTACGATTAAGTATGTTTATGTATTCCTTCTTATCAGTAAAAAAATGTGTTCAGATTGTAAAAGTTTGAAATAAGACCCTTGAGAGATTATTATGTACAATGGAATCCTCAGAACTCTCTAATGCCGGCTTGATTTTGTTCGTAAATAATTTCATAACGAGAATCCTAATCCGATTGTAACCAAAAGTATCCGAGAAACAATTGAATTTCGCCGTAAACTTCGGGTTTTGGGATGTTATAAAGTACGTAATAAAGTTATCGTATTTTTGCAAATGTGGGGCATTTGGCGGCGTGTCGTATCGTTCGTATATTTGAACAGTCAGCGCAAGGGTCGATGTAACCAGGAGTCGTAGTGCCCCATCGATTTATACGAACAAGCATTTTACGGACACACAGAAGCTTCTATCGAAAAAAGGAAATAAATTTTATTGTACGTATCCCATTCATTGGCTCAAAGACAAGCTACACGAAGATAAAAATATTTATAACTTCATTCCATTGCGTTTTCCTGGAGTCTGTTCGCAGTTTATGCCGACAACGTTGTAGATACGTGGCGATGGACTTTATTGAACTACAAAAGTTCGTGATTCTGGCTTTGTTGATACTTTCCTCGTAGAAGTAAAGTAGAACTTTCAGCAGAGCTTTGTCTAAGATTTATAGAGAAGAAATAATAGTGTAGTCTATGAAGTTAATAAGATACCAGAGGGCTGGGTCATTCTTTGTACAAATAATTAATATTGACTTGTATTGTATTAGTATTTAATGTGGCAATGCTGCCAGTCTTCCGGGCACATTTCTGGATGACAGCGATGTGGAGGTGTACTTCGTTGTCTGAATGTATTTTGTTTATTTGTTCATAGGTTTTATAAATGGTTAGTTAATATTTTAGTTTCTTATGTATAAATGTATATTGTGATTTACTTTTTATAAAAAAATCAGATGGATAGATAGATGAACTCATTTATTGTACACCATAAAAATTTAGTAGGGGCTTAAAATTAGCGAGGTGTGACAATCGGCGGTCTTATCACTTAAAGCGAACAATTTACATATATAATTGATATCAGACAAATATGAACATATACACTTTAATATAGATAATATATGTGGGTTCGCAGTCAAGCACTAGTTTATATCTGTTAAAAAAAAAAAAACTTTTGTATGTAGGTACAATGAGTGTAATGTTCGTGAGTAATCAAATGTCTTCTCCCACTCTGCAGTAGAGCGCGAGGGCGTGTCAGACTTTTGTAGACTAAAACCACACATATGTTTCTTCAGTTACCTTGTGCGTCCCATGACCTCGGGTAATCCTTTCAAAGTCGACTCATGACCCTAGTAGGTTTTGGCCCTACTGGGCTCCTACGTTTTTGCTGACATCTCTTTGAGGTGCACATGGAACATCCAACCCATCGATGACTTGGGCTCGTTCCGGACGGTGAGCTATCCATCGCTTATCGTTCGCAAGCCCAAGCCTACAGTGACTGGTAATCGGGGTCAGTCTTCGGCAGCTGAGGCGTGAGAATGTCCGTTCCCTCACGCTTGCGATCGTCTCCTTCACTAGCATTACTGCTTTGCAGAAGAAGGATCTACCGGCTATTCCTCCTCGCTCCACTCCAGGCCTGTACCAGGGCTCGGCGCGAGAGGTTGCTGCCACCATTCGCTCTCACGAGTACATCAAGCGGGACACACCTCCACCTTATGGTCCACAGTGTAATAAAAAAAAAAGTCCAGTATTTTCAATTCTATTCTATTCTTAGGGTTTTTTTAATATCATGCGGATGACATCACGCGTCCCACCAGCGTATTCCTCGCATTAAAATACTTGTATGGAATGGACATTTGCGGGGGTTACGCATGCGGAGCAATCCCGCATGCTTGAGAAAATCCGCATGGTATTAAAAACAGCCTTATTATGTATATACATACGTAATGACATTCAAAGAGAAAGGTAGGTAAAGGTGTATTGTGGTAACATGACTGTTGTGGGTTTGTTAATAATTTATTAGGAAAGGTAACTTAGTCCCCGATCAAAGGCTGCGGCCTTGTGGGTGAGACTTGCCCTATTGAATTAATGTGGCGTATCAAGTATTCGGGTTAATCAAAACGGTTATAATGAAAATTGCTTATGAGCTTACGTGTTAGTGGTGTGTAGTTACACATACTGGGAAATGTTTTGATTAATATTATGGTTTATGGAACTGTAATTATTAACTATAGGTATGTTCTTAGACTTATGGTGGGCCCCGCTTAAGCAGAGCATCGCCGTGTCCTCGTAAGAGCGATCGGTGGCGACGATCTCTCGCGCCGGGCCTTGGTAGAGGCCGTGGTCCAGAGTGAGGAGGAGTGGCAGGCGGTCGCCTCCTTCTGTGGAGCAGCAATGCTTGTAAAGGAGGAGGCCGACCGCATCAGGCAACGGCGCTCACAGCGCCCCAGCCGCCGTCGGGATTCCGATTCCGATCCCGATAGTAGCTCGCTGTCCAACCGTTCGGTAAGTGTCCGGACAGTGCTCAAGTCGGCGACGGCGCGCACTCAAGGAGTTGTCAGCAACAGCAGGGTGGGCCCAGGCTGGGTCGAAGCCTACTGGGGCCAGGGTTAGTTTCGAAAGATAGTTCAGCCCCAGTATGAAAGGCATCTAAGGAACAGGAGTGGGTTTTTAGTCAATAAAAGTTTGACACTATCTCCCGCTTCACCCAAGAGCGGGGGATGTCATTAGATGATTTTCCCACAGAAAAAAAAAGTTTCGTAGAAAACTAGAGTCTATCATTAAACGAACTACACGTGTGCCACGTACGCCGATTTGGGCGCGTCGGTCTTCCATACATTTTATTTCGAAACTAGACTTGTAGAGCTACACTTGATCCACGCCACGCGACGTCGTCCTACGTACAAATCAGGCGTGGTCCAAGTGTGCGTTGGACTAATGTAGTTCTAGCTTTAGTTGTTTGGCAATTACTATAAAATTGATCTATGTATTTTTTTTTAAATGTGATATGTGCTCAATCGGGTATGTGATACAGATAAATAGATCCCACCAAAAACATTTAATGTAAAATGTTGCCAAAACGACCACATAAGGTTTGCCCTGTGAAAAAGATATCAGATCTCATGTAGGGCCAAGTTTCTGAATCTACACGGCCTAACTCTACCGACCCTAACTTCAAAAATTCTTACATATCAGTAAAAATGTATGGCTTCGACGTTTCGCTACCATCCTGGAGGTGATGCAAAAATTTAGCTTCTGAAGTAAGTAACGAAACAGTCAATTCGGAAAAATCTTCGACACTCAATTCGGGAATTGTAGTTTGTACGGAACCCTCAGTGCGCGAGTCCGACTCGCACTTGTCCAGTTTTTTGTTATGGAAACTCATCTAATGACATCTCTCGCCCTAGGGCAGAGCGGTAAGGCGTGTCAGACCTTTACTGACTAAGACCCACTCATGTTCCTTCATCGGGAATTGTAGTTTGCACGGAACCCTTAGTGCGCGAGTCCGACTCGCTCTTGCCCAGTATATTTTTTATAACTGAACAGGCTTTTTCTTCTTCCCAAAATATTTTTTTATAACCAGTATTTGGTAACCTGTACAGCTCTGTTATTGACCTCGTATAAATCCTAAAAAGTGCACGTAGTTGTGCAGGACGGGTAGCATAGCAGGTGACGCATGCCCTATGAAGCGGCTCTACACTGGCATTGTGTTTGACATGGGTTGACAATGCCGCTTTTAGCCAGATTGTTTTTGTAGCGGCCAAATTGGGTTCGCAGTCGGTTAAGAGATTTCCAAATTGGCCATTGCAATTTGCGTCCAGGGGGTGATGTTCTGATGGGATGATGAAGTTTGGAGGAGTTGGTAACGCAGAGATTAGCTGAGTCAACACGATGACTTAGGCTAAAACAGATTTTTTTGAAAATGGCCTTTTTTAGGTGTAAAAATCGTCCAATGACATTTCCCGCTCTTGGGCGGAACGATAGTGTGTGTCAGACTTTTACTGACTAAAAACCCACTCCTATTCCTTCTTTGCCTTTCATACCAAGGCCAAGTTTTCCTTTAAGAAGCAAACTCTTGGCCCCAGTAGGCTTCAGCCCTGCTGCGCCCCACAGTTTTCTCACATCTTCTTGAGGCGCGCGTGGAATAGTACACGCTGTCGACGATTTGGGCTCTGTCCGAACAGTTACCGGATGGTTGGACGCAAGCCGCGCCTATGGTGGCTGGAAATCGGGATCGGGATCCCAGTGGCTGGGGCGTGGGGGCCGCTCCCTCGCGCGCGCTTCGTCGGAGGAGACGACTACCTGCCGCTCCTCCTTGCCATGGGACCATGCTTTTTTCCACATTTTAAGCATATAACTTAATTTAAGATGGTACGCAATGTGAAATAGCGAATATTAGTATCTAGGTATAAAGATATTTCGAGTGAGAAACGATCACCACAATGACTGACAGCTACGTATCTCTGTGAACCTACCTTTAGGGATTTGTGGATTATACTTCAACATTATTAGAGAAACTTCGTATTTTGAGCAAAGGTTTTAGTTTTGATTGAGTGCTGTGATAACCTACAGTCTCACGGGACCAAAGTTAGGACATCTAAACTAATATTGCTAAGAGGTATATAAATCGAATGCTGGTTTGAAGTAGGTTTTTTCTTCTGGAGTTTTTTTTAAGGTAGAAAATCATCTAATGACTTTTCCCGCTAGAGCGAGAGTGCGTGTCAGATTTTTATTGACTAAAATCACACTTATGTACATACCTTCATTTGCCTATGGCCTTCTAAGATCACGAGTATCCTTTTCATACTTTTCCCAATAGCCTTAGCACCTGCTAGGGCTAGAGGCCCAGTAGAGTCGGCCCAGGTATCGGTAGGTTTTTTGTGACTTAGATAACAGTAAATTTACTATTTGCAGATTTATTTCTATACCTATGCTATAAGACCTTGCTTTGTGCCAAATTTCAGGATTCTGAGTCAACGGGAAGAACCCTATGAATTTCGATCTTTGGGAGTATCATAATAAATGTTTTTTTGCGACATAAACGGCCGTATCTTTTTTATTCGTTAACTTAGAAGTTTGATTTTTTCACAGTTTGAAGGGACTGCAGACCTCAGTTACATGGTTTTAATTTCAACTCGATACCTCCACGCGTTCTTGAGATAAAGGGTCTTGACAGAAAGACAGACAGATGGACGAATAACAAAGTGATCCTATAAGGGTTCCGTTTTTTCCTTTTGAGGTACGGAACCCTAAAAAACCTCAACCTAAATTGTTTCAAGTTAGTTTTCTACGATACTTTTTTTTCTGTGGGAAAATCATCTAATGACATCCTCACTCTTGGGCGGAGCGGGAGATAGTGTCAAACTTTTACTAACTAAAAACCCACTCCTGTTCCTTCGTTGCCTTTCATACCGCGACTGATCTATCTTTCGAAACTAACCCTGGCCCCAGTAGGCTTCGACCCAGCTGAGCCCCTGCTGTTGCTGACAACTCCCTGAGTGCGCGCCGTCGACGACTTGAGCACGCTCCGGACACTTATCGGATGGTCGGACAGCGAGCTACTAATCGGGATCGGAATCGGAATCCCGGCGGCGCCTGGGGCGCTGTGAGCGCCGTTGCCTGATGCGGTCGGCCTCCTCCTTTACAAGCATTGCTGCTTCACAGAAGGAGGCGACCGCCTGCCACTCCTCCTCACTCTGGACTACGGCCTGTACCAAGGCCTGGCTCGAGAGATTGCCGCCACCGATCGCGCCTACGACGACACGGCGATGCTCTGCCCAAGCGGGGCACTCCATAGGTCTAAGAACATACCTGTAGTTAATAATTACAGTTCCATAAACCATAATATTAATCTGACTCTACTGGGCTTCTACGGTTTGTTGACATCTTTAGCGCACGTGAAATATTACGCGCCGTAGACGACACCGATTCGGCCCTTATAGGAAGTCATCCGCAAGCCCACGCCTATGGTGGCCGGATATTGGTGACAGAACTATGATTTCTAAAGTTTATTTTCTTTTACTAACTATCTTCTAAATCTTTATCACAATCGACCTTGTCTATTCTGTTTTCTTTTAATTTCCTTATAATCATGCCTTTGACTCGTAACGCCTATGCTCGCCAGTTGGAGTCCAAACTCAGTCTGGCTTTGAGCCAATTAAAGGCCTCCAAAGAGTGCTGTGACCAACTAAATAAGGAAATAGATGACAGTGAAAAGGTCCTCCTTGAAGCCCATAACAATAATAGAAAGTTGAAAAATGAAATGGCTCAGTTATACATACAATTCACTGAAGCCATAGAAGACCGGGATAGGCTCCAACTTGTTGTGGACGGGTTCAGCCAATGTAGCACAGAGTATGAAAATGCTCTGAGCCACAAATACTTATTGCAACAACAGCTGCAAGAGGCAAAAACTCAAATATCACAACTCGAGACGACTAATCTTAACATCACTGCCTCGTTGAATCAAAGTCTGTTCAGCGAGTTGGTGCCTATTGCTCCATCAATGGTATCACAAATTAACCCCTCTTATACTATAGATTTGACTAGTGATGATGAGTCTGAATCAACTAAAAGAGTGAGGGTAGTCACAAGTAAAAATAAACTTAAAAAATATATAAAAATCAACAGATATATAGTAAAAACTAAGAAAATGGTCAAAAACAAAAGTATTTTATCAAGAATGTGAAATTAAATCGGGAAAGATTACACTTACTTAGGCAATTAGATATATATTCTTCCAACTTAGAAAAAAGTACTAAGAAATACCAATCTGACAATGAAGACTTGCAAAGTGAGCTGAACCGCTTACAACACAAACTTAGTTCAATGTCCATCAAATATACAGCGTCTGAAAACCAAATGAAGGAATATGTATTGGCAATGAATGAGCTGGGGAGCTCTCAAAAACCCAATTGTGAGCATTGTCAAACTACATCTATTACGTCTGCGCCGGGCCATTCATTGTCAAAATGTGATACCACCTTACCCCAGTCTAGTGTCAGTTTGCCAGTTGAAATAACTAATTGCTTTTCACAACAGTACTCAAATAGGGAAATAGTAATTTTTTGTGATGAAATTGGAAAAGACTTAGGCCATTTGTTGACAAACGAATATCCAGGACACTCAATTATAAACAACTGTATGCCTGGCTGTTCCTTATATGATATAATGAAAGAAATAATAAAATGTAAATTTAACCAGGATGCTATACTTTTAATTTTTATTGGTAATAGGGGAAATGTGAACAGAGGAGAATTACTCCAATATTATAGTACCTTAAGTAACCTGAGTGTAGGAAAAATTGTGATGTTTACATTCCCCTACAGCCAAAGTTTGCCACAGGAAGAAAATTGCATTAGATATAAGATTAATATGATATTGTACAATTTGATATTAAATAATAATTTATTCCATTTAATTGACACCAACAATTATGTTGGTACTAACTATTATTTGACAAAAGATAGATATCTTGCTGATAATTACTATCTTTCCGAATTTTGTAAGAGAAACAACTTGCTTCTGTTGAGCAATGCAATGACTTGATAATTGATTATGCCAATAAGTTGGCATCAAATATTGACATTAATGTTAATTTAAATTAGAAATTGAGACAACAGAGTCAATCTCTAGCACGAATTTACTGATAAACAAAAATCATTCAAATCAAATCTTGAAATCAATAAATAGTATCAACCTGGTGCATCAAAACATTCAAGGATTCATGAATAAAGATTTAGATGTAGAGCTATTCCATAATTGTAATGATATTGATATTCTTTGTATAACGGAACATTGGCTTAAAAGCCACCAGGTCATGTTCAATTTTAATAACCACCAGGTTGGTAGTTCATTTAGCAGAACTAATGCCTTACGTGGTGGCTCATTGATTTTAGTTAATAACCATTAAATTTAAGGAACGTAAGGGTATTGTGAGTCTATCTGTTGAGCGGTCAATTGAAATAGCCTGTGTTGAGTTGGAGCAGTTTATTATATTAAGTGTGTACAAACCCCCTTCCGGATTGTATGACTGCTTTGAAAAGGTAATGGATGAAGTGTTTCACAAGATTTGTAATTCAAACAAGTACAAATTCACATGTGGTGATTTTAATGTTAATTTATTAGAAAATTCAGCTCTAAGTAGCACAATTATATGTTTTTTTCAGTCCTACAATCTTGTTAATTTATTTTTAGAGCCTACAAGAATAACTCCTACTAGTGCCACTTGCATAGATAATATTTATACCGATGTTGTACCTAGCCATAAAGACATTATAAATTTACTAGATTCTGATCATTGTGGGCAATTAATTACTTTTCAAATTCCAAATATCATAGTGGCTAAAAAGAATATCACTGTTAACCCGAAAACTGCAAATCGCTTAGAAACTTTTAAAACTAAACTAATTAATAATTTACCAGCTTTATCAACATTAGATGATCTGAATCAACAATATGAATGTTTTTTTAATATGTACTGTAAGCAATTTAATTCCACTTTTATACCCAAAACTATATCGGTTAATAGTAATGTATCTTTCAGTGAATGGGCTACCATTGGTATACATAAAAGTAGAACGCGACTCTATGAATTGTATGATGAAAAAATTCTTGTAAACACCGCCGAGTTTAGTTTGTATGTTAGAAAGTATTCAAAATTATTCAAAAAAGTATGCTCTGTTGCAAAATCGCGCTACTTGAGTTCCAAAATTAAAAATAGTAATAATATAATTAAAACAACCTGGAATATTATAAACAATGAAACTGGAAGATCTACAAAACCATGTAGTGACTATAGCCTTAAAATTAATGACAGCGTGATCAAATCGGACTCACAAGTTGCTGCAGCTTTTGAAAAGTTCTTTTCAGAGATCCCCATATTAACTACTAAATCTCTGAACTCATCACCCACTGCTGCAGAGTCTCTGCTTAAAGAAAATGTTAAAGTTTGTGATTCAGATTTTAATTTCGATTTTTAATTATATGTCACATACATATGTGGATATAATTAAAACCTTTAACACTTTGAATGTGAAAAAGACCACAGATTTATGGGAAAATTTTGTGGATGTTGTAGCTCCTAGTTTAGCACTTATTTTTAATAATTGTATTGATCGTGTCGAGTTTCCTGATTTAATGAAGTATAGTAAAATAATACCATTGTTTAAAACGGGTAGTACATCTGACCCCACAAATTATAGACCTATTTCAGTGCTACCCACCTTTAGTAAAATATTTGAGAAACTAATTTTACATCAATTACAAATATTTTTTAATAGACATAAGTTGTTACATAATAAACAGTTCGGTTTTACAAGGGGTCGTTCAACAACCGATGCCGGGGTTGAACTTTTAGGCCATATTTATAATGCATGGGAAGACAAATGCGATGTCCTGGGCATTTTTTGTGATTTGTCCAAGGCTTTCGATTGCGTTCTCCATGAAACATTAATCAGGAAACTACACTATTACGGGATCCGGAATTCCTCTCTGGATCTTCTTACTTCTTATTTGAGTGATAGGATTCAGAGAGTTGATGTAAACGGAAAAAGATCACCCGGGTCTGTAGTATCAATGGATGTGCCCCAGGGCTCGATTCTTGGTCCATTTTTATTTCTTATTTATATAAATGACTTGCCATACCTCATAAAGGATAACCATGATATAGTGTTGTTTGCAGACGACACTTCGCTTTTGTTTAAGCTTAAACGTCAGCAGCCGGTTACTGATGACATAAATAACGCCCTTTCAAAAATAGTACACTGGTTTAATGTCAATAACCTGCTCCTTAATGAAAAGAAAACAAAAATTTGTTAAATTAACGATGCCACACGTAAGGCAGGTAGAAACTAGTGTGCTAATAAAAGGTAAAAAATTGAGTCCTGAAGACACTACAGTGTTCTTGGGTATAACTCTTGATGCTAAGCTTCAGTGGGGCCCACACATAGATAAGTTGTCGAAAAAACTTAGCTCTGCCTCATACGCTGTTAGGCAAACTCGAAATCTAACTGACTTAGAGACAGCCCGTTTAGTTTACTTCAGTTATTTTCATAGTGTCATGTCGTACGGTATTCTATTATGGGGAAATGCCGCCGATATCCAAACGATTTTTGTTTTGCAGAAAAGGGCCATTCGTTCAATTTATAAATTAAGTCCCAGATACTCCCTCAGAGATAAATTTAAAAATATTAATATTTTGACTGTGCCATCTCAGTATATCTATGACAATATTTTGTATGTTCATAAAAATAAAAACATGTTTAAAAAATACAGTGATATTCATAACGTTAATACTAGGAACAAACACAAGTTAGTGGTTCCTGCAACCAGGCTCAAAAAAATAGGACGCTCATTTAGATGCCAAAGTATACATTTTTATAATAAGCTTCCCAGTCCTATTCAAGAACTTAGCATTAATAAATTCAAAACATTTGTAAAGCGAAAACTTTGCCAAAAGGCTTTTTATACTGTAAAAGAGTATCTCGAGGATAAAACGGCTTGGGATTTACCTGCTCCAATACCTACTCGCTATAATTGTTATCATTTGAATGTTTTTTTGTTTTAACTGCCTTTTTTTATTGACGATTGTTGTTGTTTTACAATTATAATATTGTATATATATATATTTTATTATTTTTTTACAATTATGACATGTTTATTTTTACTTTTTGACTGAATTTTTATTTATATACTTTTTTTTTACAATTTGCAATATTTACACTTTTGTAAATTTTATTATTGTGAATGTGAGAACTATGTGGATTACTCTTTCCTTTTCTTTTATTTTCACATGATGTCTGGCAGTTTTGAGTATTTGATGTGGCCTACCCAAATGTCCTTTCTTTGGCATTGTTCGTCAAGTCGTTGAGCTCCTTAGTAGTCCTGAGTTGAGCTATACGCATACTGACAAATGCTTGCACTGACTGGACAGGTCCACTTAGAACTGTGTGGTTCTTTCTTCAAAAGACCATCTCAGGCTCAATCTGCACGGTTCTCATATGATTTGACCATTACATGTTTTGCTGTATGGACTTTAAAAGAGACTGTGACCCCTGAGTTTGTTTCGGTGTTTCTTCTCAGGGTAGTCAGTTAGGAAACACCGGCCTTATCTAGCATTAAATGACAAAAAAAAAATTGACGTGTAAAAGTGTTTTTATAAAACCTACTTGCAAATAAAGATCATTTATCGCTCTGCGATTCCCGACGCCCGTCTTCCGTCTTGGCGACTGAGGCGTGAGATTCTTTTGTAGTGGGGAATTATTAATTATAACTCCTTCCGTTCTGAGTGGAGGTGGAAGTAGTGTTATCATTTATTGATTAGAACCCACCTGTGTTCAGTTGACCTTTGCGTTCCAAGGCCGCGGTGACTCCTGAAGCTCGCGCCTCCGGAGGCCGAGAATCGTCCTGCGACTCCCGGTGCCCCCGGTACCTGCAGCGGCTGGGTGTGAGGTTTACCAGCTTTGATTGCAGCGTGTATTGACTATAGTAAATAAGCTGTTAACATACTAGTGCGCCTATTCATCAACGATTGCATAACTGTATATCATCAGGTGGTTTATATAATAAAAAGAAACTGACAAATCTAGTTTGATGATATATAATTTATTTTTATATTTACTCAACTACAATTCAATTTTTCAGCTCATAAAGTCTTGTTAAAACTAACCACTGTGTTAAATGCACAATCAGAACGTTTCAATTAATTAAAATAATTGCAAAAGGATTGGGAATACAATGAAAAAGAATATGCATAAAAAGAACAACGAATGGGAATTGGATTAACGAACGAACGTTTCGTATGAAAAGAAAGAGTAACAGCTTTATCTGAATATCTGAAACTTAACGAGTTGTTTCGGTTCAAAAGTGTTTTCATTTTACTGTTTTAATAAAAGATTTTATACCAGCTATAAACTATACAGATTGAATCTAGTTATTATTGAAATAAAACACACTTTTCTGAATTTAAAAACTTCCATTTGTAATTTATTATACTTTTTTCCGCATTATATTCGAGCGAGAAAATCCGATGGATGCGAGACGCACAGGACCGTCCATTGTGGCGACACTTGGGAGAGGTCCATGTCCAATAACGAATGTCTTTCGGCTGAAATGTTGATGATGATGAATAAGCCACTAGAGGCATACTTGTAGGATAAAAAGCATCCTCATTCCTCTGTCCAGGTTTATCTTTATGCGGTATAGTGACAGTGACTGTGGCCACCCAGCGCTGGGCACGCCACAATCGTGGCGATAAGTCTCCTCTATGAAAGCGAGAGGGGCCATGGCGTCCTCACTTTCCCCTTAACGCAAGTCCTCATCAAGCAGAAGTGTTTCGGGAGGTTCCTGTTGCGGATCCGGTGAGAAATAAACATATGGGTGTTACCATTGTGCTGATCACCCCTGCCGGGTGGAAGTCTGCCCCGATTTGGCGGAGCACCGCTGTGGAGGCAGTTGAAGGTGGTGACGATTGGTGTTCGGCCCTGTTTCAGGCCATGGTCTGGAACAAGAAGGAATTAGATGTAATCACTCTTTCTGCGAAGCAATTATGCATGTGGAGGAGGTGGCGGAAAGCGGGAAGGAGGCGTCGGAAGTCGTAGGGTGATTTCTGACCACCGAAGGCACGGGTTTGCGGATGGCGAGTAATGGGGAGAGTAACCGGCCCAAGCCCGGGTTGGCAACGTATTTTGATCCAGACACGCCTCAAAGAGCTATCACCTAAATCGCCAAAACTCCACAATATTTTCCACAACTCCACAACTATCACACAACGCCGTCTAGTCCCAAGCTAAGCAGAGCTTGTGTTATGGGTACTAGACAACTAATAAACATACTTATATATTTCTAAATACATACATATTATGGATAAATTACACCCAGACACAGAACAAATGATTATGCTCATCACACAAACATTTGCCCTGGGTGGGAATCGAACCCACGATCTCCGGCATAGCAGTCAGGGTTACTAACCACTAGACCAACAGACCAGTCTGTTTATGATAAAACTGTTTATAAGCGATGCCTGCCAGGGTTGTGGGATTGTTTGAAGAGTTACCGTGACCCGGAAATGTAAAAGGTAACTGAAGAAACATAGGTGGGTCTGTAAAAATTCAACACTCCCGCTCATTCTACCCGGAATGAGGGGAGTCATTTGATGTTTTACCATTCTTTTGCCAAGTTCGATATACAGTCATACCATAAAAATATTTTATTATATACACTTTATAGTACCTAGTACCAAAAATAATTTTTTGCACATTATTAGCTTTAAATTAAATATCGTACATGTAGCCTTATCGCATTCCGTGATTGCTTCCAATGGAACGATGGAATGGACAGAGACTGCCTGGGACATAAAGTGGGGATGCACTTGGTGCAAATATGAAAGTAGCCCGAATAATATTCATTATAGAGATGTTATATTATGTAAATACTTTAAGTCCCATCGATTAGGTCTGATAGGTAAAATCATCGACTTAGTGCGTAGCACATTATAATATCGATGGGTAAAATAGATTATTTTTAGGCAAACGTGCCCTATCATCGACAACATTATCGCTTACTATCGAATGAGATAGTGGTCAAACGCGAACGTATCAATAATAATAAAAAATAATAAAAAAAACCGGCCAAGAGCGTGTCGGGCCACGCTCACCCTACACTGAGCGTGGCCCGTAGTTTCCCGGCCGTCACAATAAGTGTTCCCACTTATGAGTTTAAAAAAAGGCTATTTGTTACGTAAACATACTAAGTACGGAACTCTAATAAATACGGAACCCTAAAAACGGGCCCATAACGGACGGTGATAACTAAAACAGTATGCAAGTAGTAGAAATTTCAGCGATTGTGCACTCGTAAAATTACGAATATATTTAAGAAGCAATGATTTTTTACTACGGTAGGTCATGAAAGCACGGAAAATCTTAATATCGACTTTTAAAAAGATGACGTCATTACGCAACGTCATCTATCAAACCATTTATGAACTGGTTTTTACCTTAACATTTTGATAGATGGCGTTAAAAAAATAAATTTTAGTTTTGTTCTAAATTGCCTTAGCGAACATGCTAAGGCAATTTAGAACAAAACTATACTGATAGAAGTTTTATGTAGTTATAAGATAATACCGCCAATGCCAAGGAGAGACCACCCGAACAATTTGATAATACCCGACCCCATCAACTCAGGAAAAATCCTAACAGCGCGAACGCGAAATAGCCCAGCGCCATCTCTCGGGGAATTGGGTTACTAATTAATACATAGGTTCCAGAAGAAGTTTTCGGTGGTAATTTTGGATTGCGAGAACCATTTTCATCATTCTTTTTTTGTTTGAAAGAAGATACGTTCAGGATAATAAAATATGTAAACGAAGTTAAAAAAAATGCTTGCATATACGATTATACTACAAACTTAGTCCAGAAATTATTTTGTATAACCTTTTTGTCTTTTTTGTACAAATACTGTTCTTTCCATCAAGTTCAAAATGATTTTCCTAGAAAGTCCTTATAAAGTTCTACTTTTCAGATTTTTTTCATATTTTCTAAACTTATGGTTCAAAAGTTAGGGGGGGACAAACATTGTTTTTTACTTTTGGAGCGATTATTTCCGAAATTGATGACATTATCAAAAAATAATTTTAGTAAACCCCTATTCATTTTTAAATACCTATACCAACAATATATCACACGTTAGGGTTGAAATAAAAAAAAAAATAACTTCCCACTTTACATATAGGGGGCTACCCTAATAAAACATTTTTTCCAATTTTTATTTTACCACTTTGTCGGCATGATTGATATACATATTGGTACCAAACTTCAGCTTTCTAGTGCAAACGGTCACAGAGATTAATCGAGGACGGACAGACAGACAGACAGACACACAGACGGACAGACAGACATGGCGAAACTATAAGGGTTCCTGGTAGATTACTTATTAATGTAACTGGAAATAAGTCGCCGATAGTTGGTTTGTTTCGAGCCAGTTGAGTTGTCGTTTCAATCCAATCCCAATTAAGGAATACGTGAATACCGTTTTTGGATAGGACTTCGATCGAACGACTAACAATATTTGGCTTATTTGATTTTACGTAAATCAGGCTACAGAGCCGTTGAGCTCTGTTTTGTTTGTTGCTAGGCCAGAGGCTCCCAAACTTTTTTTTACTTTACGATGACGTGTTAATATGTCAGTCGTGCGACCGAGAAAGAGGGATAGAGCTATACACCCTTATAGCTCCGTCCCTTTAACAGCTGTTTTTTATGGTGGGAAAATCATCTAATGACAACCCCCGCTCTTGGACGGAGCGGGAGATAGTGTTAGACTCTTACTGACTAAAAACCCACCCCGTTCCTGCAAGCCTTCATACCGGGGCTCGAGCTATCTTTCGAAACTAACCTTGGGCCCAGTAGGCTTCGACCCAGCTGTGCCCCTGCTATTGCTGACTACTTGAGGCGCGCGGGAACAGTGCGCGCCGTCGACGAATTTAACAGCTCAGTTTAGGTTGTAAAATGGATCACAATAAGAGTTGGTGGTAGCACCTCAGGGACCAAAAAACGAAAAGTGACTAAATATACTGTGTCAGTCTAAAATTAAACTTCCGTAGGTTAAAACTTACAAACGTACCTACCAATTTGTTTGACTCTAAAGTATCGATTCTAAAATAAAACAACATTTGTGAAGGAAACTTAGAATTAGTTTGCATGGATGTTAATTGTTCATTTTTTGTATTGAAAAGTAAATTGTGTTGAAAAGTTTTCATTTTTTTTGGACAATATATTTTAGCTCTGATGAACCATCAGAGGCCAGTGACTATACGTTGAGAACCACTGTGCTTAGCACAAAGTTTACATCTCAACTACTTTTAGTTGCGTAAACTATAGGTACATATTTGGTTAAATAAACATATGAATGTTCTAAAACCTAAGTCCATTTAGAACCTAAATCTTTTAGTAGGTACTGTAGAAATCCTCTTTACATCGGGACCTCCTTAGAGGGTTTAGAACTTATTGCCCATAAATAAGACCAAAACTAATGCGAGTTTCACATGAAAAGATTGTCAGATGGAAGATTTACCGTGGCTGTCAGGCCGATAACAACGAATGTTTTTTTATTGGTGCTATTGGGTTTTTCTGTTAGTAATTGTCTACCTACTACTACCGAGTCACTTTCAGTTAGTGGTGTGACATCTCCGTGCCTCGGAAAATTCGTAAATCAAAGGTTTTACGTGCTTTCCGAAGGCTGGGGGAAATGTGCAGGAACAAAGGTTCCTGTGCATTTCTCGTCAGTGGTGTTGGATTGCCGCGCCATTGAAAAATGCTGCTCAATGATTGCATCACTGCTTACCATCCGGTGGGATCGCAGTCCAGAACTAGTGTATAAACAACGTGGCGAAACGCTCAGTTCAGACCGTAGCGGTCTTTACAATGTAAGGATGGACACTCGCCGTAAGACGGGTTGCCCGAAAGCAAAGCCACTGGTTAGTTTACAAAGTATGAAAAGGACAAAGAACTGCTTATACTACCAGCCTAAAACCACTTCAGAGCAAGAACCTTGTTGTAAAGCGTGTAGGAGCCAGTAGCAATTATTACCAGGTTCCTTCGCGGTGGGTTAGCGATACCTAACTTGGTAATTCTGTTTCTGGGATTGCTCACAATGTTCTTCTAAATTGATGTCACCTATCCAACTCTTGATTTATTTAAAACTATACCCCATTAGCAGTAAGATCACACATTTAAACAAACCTTTTTACTATCAATTTTATCGATTTTCAATTCTATTGCGTAGACATAAAGATGGCATTAAAAGCGAAAAAAGTAGTTACAATACCAACAATTGACTGCAGCTGCCATTTGTCATGCCACCAATGTGTCTGCTTTTTAGAAGTGCTTGTATAAAGTTACCATGACATATACCTAGGAAATAATTGATATTGTTTTATTTAATCAAGATTATGACTGCCAAAAAAGTCGTCGTAATTGAAAGCTGAATTGAATAGATTTTTTACGAAAATAAATAATAAAGCTTAGTTTTTTTTTAGGCTCATGGCTTTCATGACTTTTGGTTAAATTGAACGTTTAATGTTGCTGCTAATAAAAATCTTGATCATGTAATATAATACACTATGTTTTATGTATTCATAATAAATACTTCGGAAATATATTTCCACAATAAATAATAAAAATAAACATAACGGATTTTTACTTACAATATACTGGCTAAAATGACACAATATACGATGATGTCACAACAGTAAATACAATATCGAGAATCACATAACCAGAAAAAGCATGGCATTAGAAATTTCAACAGCCATCCAGTCTAACGTTCGACTGGCCTGTTGGTCTAGTGGTTAGTGGCCCTGACTGCTATGCCGCAGGTCGTGGGTTCGATTCCCACCCAGGACAAATGTTCATGTGATGAGCATGATCATTTGTTCTGTGTCTGGGTGTAATTTATCTATAATATGTATGTATTTAGAAATATATAAGTATGTTTATCAGTTGTCTAGTACTCATAACACAAGCTCTGCTTAGCTTGGGACTAGACAGCGTTGTGTGATAGTTGTGGAATATTATATTATTATTATATTAGTCTAAAGACATAGAAAAAAAGAAAACAACATTTGACATGACATCTTGTCTTTCGTTCAAAAATACGTTCTTGAAATTCATAAGGAGATACGTGGGTATTGGGTATTATTGACATAATATACGTAATCTCACCAACTTTAAACTGGAATATCTTTATTACTTGGTAAATATATATATTAATAGCAGTGTCTAACACAAAATTGTTTAGAAATTTAATTTGTATATTTTTCATCACAAGACGCTAAAAAACTAAGCAAGCAAAATTTTGTTCGGGACTTCGTCATGATCCTTTCATCGAAATCCGTTCAGGCATTTGAGCGTGAAGGAAGAGATACACGCAGTTTCGCTTTTTGTCGCAGTAAGATAGATGAAGCCGCCGTAATATAGTTATATCCCTAGGGATATAATTATATACCGTAACATAGTTATACGAAAGCGATTCATTACTATCTCACTAGGAATATAGTTATAAAACGGACCAAGTTTAGTGATATAAAAAAAAATCATCATCACCTAGTTTAAACTGCCGAAAACTTAACGTGCGAAAGTGTTTTTAAAACAAGTAGGTAATAAAAAACACTTTCGCATGTTAATTTTACAGCAAATATTGATTCCTTTATTACCATAGCAGCATATCTCAACATGTTGCACAAGCCATTACTAACTTTCAAATTAAACGACATATCTGTCCATTAATCAGCAAAATCTACATTACGTGTATCCAATAAACCATGCGCTGTATGCACAATAGCATTTCAGCTCGAAAATGCCATACTACGGCTAATTAATAACCTTGCAAATATAATTTGTCAGGAGTGGCGAGCCTGCGTGAGGGCACATACACAATGGCTATAATTTGTAACCCTCACCCCCTCGCCCCCACAGGATCACAAAGACTAAGGTTAAATGGACCATCCCATGGGAAGGCCGTCGGTTCGGAATGTGATCGTTTTGTTCTATTGTAAAATATGTGACGAAAACTCATGTGTGTTCATGAAAGGGTTTTGACGCATAATTATCATCCTACTGCTGTTAGCAGAAAAATTTTAGGATATTTATAATAATACAGCGAGTATCCACCGATACGTTATTGAAACCTCCACGGTCCGGACTAAGCATTTTGCCTCGTCGTTTATACCGCGTAGGTACGTCAAAATATTTGAGCAATTTGCCTGCTGCGGTCGTCCCGTCCCATCATAATTTGAGTGTCTTCAAGGCAAGAGTGCATAGACTCATAAGTTAGTGCAGCTCAACATCAGAGATTGCATCATTGCTTACCATCAGGTGGGATCGCAGTCGAGCACTAGTTTATATCAATTGAGAAAAACGTAACGCAGCGTTTTGGAATGCCTCCCACAAGGTGGACCGATTATCTGGTGTGGGTCGCGAGAATATGATGAATGCAAGATGTGCAGGACCAGTCTTTGTGAGGACACATGGGGAATTTCATAGGACTTTCAGCTGAAATCATTATGATACTTCTAGTAATGCCAGGAATTCAATGCTTTAAATCAAGTATGCATTTGCTTGCTAGCCCGGTTATACGAATTCATCAACAGAAAGCTATGATTAAACCCGTCCGTTTGTCTGTCTGTCCGTCCGTCTATCGGTGGGCTTTGACTCATAGACCGTGAGAAGCAGAGCGTGAAATTTCCCCAGAATGTGTATTTCAGTTGCCACTGTAACATAAGTGCAAAGGAACTTGTCCACTGTTGGCCTGTGTTCAATAGTTTACGTGTATCGGCTGAAATGATGATAATGATGATAACATACATGAAACGTTATTTTGTCGGCTTTTTGCTCGAGTTCAAAGTTATAGTATGGAACTCTTTTTGCACTTAACCAGTATTTAGTCAATAAACTGGTTAATTTAGCCAGTGTCAAGTTAGGAAATAATTTTGATACATAATGCAGTCTCTTTGTTTCTCATTAGAGTACAGATGATTTTAAAGTTTCTGCTGTATTTGGCAGAAAATGGTCTAAACAGGCAAGCTTCGCTGAGGTAGTAAATGCTACAGTAAAATTCTCAGCCCCATTTTACCGAGATCGTGTCTTTTATTGATTTCACATATCGTCCAGTTGTGTAGACACTATACTCTATTTAAATTCATGTGTGTATTCCGTTGTTTGCGTATTTCACAAAAAACGGAACATGCCTTGCTTTGTGGACTTTAATTGGTAGAAAATGCCTAAGGAATTAAGTCCGCCTTTGTACTTTCGTTGAAAATTATATATGTAAGCTAAAACCAACCCGACCATTTGAGAATCTTCTTGAACAGAACCTTTCAGTTTAATTTCGTTACTTACTAATTAACTCATTATTTCCTTATAAAGATATGGCTAGAATAATTTTCGTAGCGTTCGTAGTTTCTATATTGAACATAAAACCCAATTTACGAGATCTAAGACAGCCATCTTATGTATATATTTTAATATTTCTTCAGAATTACTTTCCAAGTTTTCGCTCTAAATAATGTTGTTATCGGATCACTTAAGTTATGATGGCAAGTTATTTTATATACAAAGATACCATTAAGTATGAAAGTGACTATACTTTATTTTTGAGAAAATTTTGCTAGCGGTTTCACCCACGTGAAACTCGAAAATTATCTTTATTAATATTGTAAACCATATTAAAAAAAGTGTAAAACGGGCGGTCTTATTGCACATGGCAATTTCTTGCAGACAACCTTTGGATGGACTGAAAGCAAGGAGAAAGATTTAGGGTTGTCAGTGTACAACATCAGAAATAATACTAATAAGAAATAACAACACAAATACATACTTGGAATATAAAAAAAAACACTAATAAATAACATCTTAAATACAATTGAGCCAGGTGAAGAAAAAATCAAAGTGAAAGGTAACATTTTTTTCGGAAAGCTTATAGTCTAAGATCCGATTAAGAACGACCTTCACCGGTCTGTTTAATGGATGAAACGTATTTTATTATAAATTTAGTGTATTAAATAATATAACGCGGGTGGGTTGCCTAAGAAATTCCTGGCCAGACTGTTATTAATTAAAAATTGAAAATTTATTTTATTTTTAGAAAAATGCACAACCGTTATCCATACCAGATTTTTTTGCAGACAACACTATAACATCGTATTCGTAATGAAACAGCGTTTATTTTGATATAGAATTTGTTGTATATAAAAAAAAAACACACCTGTTTATGCATACCTGTTTATACCTGGCAACCCATAGCTATGCCAGGAAACAAATAGGCAACCCAACATTATTATGTTCTAAAGGCTTCACTCTTTCGGTTAGTATTAAATTTATTCGTTAAACACACCGGAGCAACTTTCAAAAAAAAAAAAAATTGTTTGGCCAGGAATTTCTCAGGCAACCCACCCGCGTTATATTATTAAATATACTAAACTTATCATAAAATAGGTTTCATCCATTAAACAAACCGGTGAAGGTCGTTCTTAACCGTATCCTGTACTATTATTACTAGAATACAGATAGTTGAAAAATATTAAAAGAAGGCCAATCACAAGTTTTCACAGATAGTAATAAAGCAGGACAAGAGACAGTAGACAGATAAGACAAAAGAAAGAATTAAAGGCGCTCGGAGTTAGTACATACATAAGGATAAGGACTGTTTCAGTGATCTTTGAAAAATCAAGTACACACCATTTTCTTAAGTTTAGTGATGCTGGTGGAGAATAGATCTACATCAACACTTACACATATTGCATCATATGCTTTGCTAGCTCTTATTATGTATAAGTTTTTCCGGTAAATACAACACACTGAGGGAACTTTAGGCGATATACTCCCGGAATAAAACCATGTTCTTTTCCAGGATGATCCACCCATGTGTTCTTGATCTAAACCTATCTAAATTTATTTATCTAATTTTTTTATTAATAATTTGGTACAGATATTTTAGAGCTAGATACTGAATAGTAAATTTTAGGTACATTTTAACGGTAATTACTATACGAGTAATTTATTTTGCTGAAGTACACCCATTCTGACTCTCACCTTTAAGTCAAAAGTGAATAGGTTACTTCTGAGCAAACATGCTTTATCATGTTCTACTTACCATCAGATGATGACGTGGTTATACAATGTTTAAAAAACTAACCAATTTATAAAGATACTCAAAATAAAAAGGTACATTAAACAGCTTACTCAAATGATAAATTGGAACCATATAGAATATTTCCGTCTCGAAAAGTAAAAATAATTTAACTTGTAAAAAGTATCATCAACGTCATTATCATTTCATTATGATGATATGGTTTAAAATTATTAATTTCTTACTGAAAGTGCTTGCCGTACCGCTGCCATTTTCTTGTGAATCGACCCTAATGAGTTAGTAAACTGGTTCCTATAATACCCAGAAAACTAAGAAACAATAAAGAATACAAAGTTACGCTAATTCAGCATTAAAAATATAATGAACGCAATTTCCTCTATTGTCTTGCAAATGCGAGTTTTTTACAACAACTTTATGAATTTAGTTTCGTACACCGTCATTCTGTGGAAGGAACTATTCAGGACTGTCATTTGCATCCGAGGCACCTCATTACGTTCATATGATCTTCTAAACGGCTTTCGGTAAACATATTAACCTCCTTTTGAGTTTACTGCAGTTGGGTAAAAATCCGTCTAAGCCCTAGAGTTTTTAGTTGGTGTCTTCGATGCTGGTATTAAGATGTTCTGAAATATGTTTGAGATCTGCGGGGCTTAAAAGGTCACATTGAGTAATTCATCTAAAAGCAAAGCATTTTCCGAATTCCTGCCTGCATGTGATCTTTATGCAATTTTGCTAATATTCGTAAAATAGTTACACAAATCAGCCGAATTTTAATCAATAAATTTTCCGTGTAAATATTGCCGCATGAAAAATAATAAATTCTTTGTTTTATCAGTTTTTTTTTTGTTTTTTATTTATTGGATAAGTATTTTGTATTAACATATTGTATTAAAATATAACTTCAGTAGATATTATATATTAAATTGATAATAAAAACTGCAATTAAGCCCATTTAAAATTAGGTCTCAACTTGTTAGGCTGACCACACGTACATTGGTGTTTTTAGTAGTAATAATATTCTTTTTTGACACTTCAAGACACTGTTTATAGTGAGGCAGTGGTTACATGAGATAATTAGGGAAATTGTGTTAAAAAGAAGAAGTGAGCGTGTTTCAGAAAACTTACTCGTGCAATATGATTTTAGAATAATATTTGGAGGTTTTTTGCCTAACAGTAGAGCTTGTTATCTCCTGGATTGTTCTAGAATTAAAAAAAAGTATAGGTACGCGATTTAAACATATCCGTAAACGTAGATACATTAAATTGAAAGCAGATTTGGGCCTAACCCTTTAGGGTGAGGCCAAACGTAAGTAATTTTGTGAGTCGTGAGTCGCCGAATTTAGAATAAAGAATTTAGGGTTATCCGAAAGGGAGCTCGAGCCCCGGTATGAAGGCTAGAAGGAACGGGGTGGGTCTTTTAGTCAGTAAGAGTCTGACGCTATCTCCCGCTCCGCCCAAGAGCGGGGGTTGTCATTGGATGATTTTTTCCCACGATAAAAAAAAAAAGACAAAACCGTTATTTCTACGACTAGATATAGGCGGTGATTAAAAGTGCATGGGTTAATTACCGGGTAAAAACCCAATTTTGGTATAAACTGGGTTTTTACTCGGTAAATACCCAAAAGCATGGGTATAAACCTTTAACACAGTTTGGAACGTTTTATTTAATAAAATTTAGTTGAATTTTAGTTCGCTTAGATAGTAGTGTCGTAGACAAAACAGTTCTGTCTAAGACGTCTTGTCTCAAGTGTGCGCAGGCCCTTAGCCTCTTTTGTCCTCACCCTTAGGGTGGGTGTAAACGTAATTATAAAAAAGAAAAAAAAAAAAAACATAAAAAAGATTGTAAGACCTTTCTTGGAATATTCTTTACAAACTGTAATGTTCTAGTATTGATATAAACTAAACCACCTTATTTATTTTTAATGTCAAAGCAGATAGGTTTCTTGTAAGGTTTAAATGCTTATTTTTTTGTATCTTAAGTTGTGTGGGTGTAAAATCCATGTCCCAGTTTATTATATGTCGTATACAATGAGAACCCACAAAGGTAGACAATCTGTAAATAGCTAGTATGTTATTGTGTAAGTCCTATTCAATGTTTTTAACAATTATACATACAATATATAAATGCCCAAGTTACTCATCATATCATTATCATTATATCAGCCGGAAGATGTCAAGTGTTGGACATAGGCCACCCCAAGTGTCGCCACAACAAACTGAACTGTGCTTCTCGCACGACTCTCACCATGTAGTCAGTCCACAATGAGGGAGGCCTTCCAGTGCATCTTCCGATGCGCGGTCCCCACACTAGAACCTTTCGGCCCTAGCGACTATGCGTTCTACGAGCAAAGTGTCCTGGACTCCTGCCTACTGCTTCTTAAGTTTAGTTATTCCTCGCGCTAAGTCGGTGACCTGGGTTCTCCTGCGGATATCTTAATTTCTGAACTCCTCAAGTTACTGAATGCAAAATAATTTCTAAATTAATATGATAAATAATAATTCAAGGACATAACAGAGCTCTCTAAACGACTAAATCACTACGATATCGCTACGGTTTTGATTACGTGAATCGGGCTACTGGAGCCTCCACTACGCTCTCTCATCAAATAAATACGAGCAAACTTTTCGCCTTTATGTACTATACTAGGAATTCCTAGTACTAAAGTTGAATAGTTTTAAATCAAGCACTCAAAAAACTACAAACTTTTGTAATTACAAATGTTTTTTGTGTGCTTAATTTTATAATACTGTATTACAATTCTAATTCATAGCTCTTTTAATGCCATTTTCATGTTTTTAATTTAATTAGAAATGAAGAAAAACCAATCTAAAAAGCCTAACCGAATCAAGATAGGCACATCTATTTCTATAGTGACTTTATAGTTTTTACTTTTTTTTTTATCTGCGTAGCAATGATGATTAAAACTTACTAGTCTCAGTAATAAGAACATCTTTTTATAATAAGAACACGCAAAAACTTTCCGAAGCCAAAAGTCAGACAGAGAAAAACAACGAAAGAGCAATTACTATAAAAATACAAAAAAAAAAACGCTTTGTTCAACTAGTTTAGAGAGACCTTGAAGAAACTCTTACGTACCCTCAAGCCCTCAAATATCTACCTTTAAGAAAAAAACATTTGCTTTGCGATAGGGAATGAAAAAAAAACAAGAATCAGCTAGTTATTTTCACGTACATGTCGTAAAAATTCCGGGTACTCTTCCCGTCGTTGAACGGAACGTCGAAGTCCTCAATTCTTGTAAGTTGTTCATATTTTCTTACTTATCGTAATACCAGTTTTTGTTACATTCATGCTTAGCCAGATGCGACTGAAGATTTTAATCAGCAGATGTGTACACGCCTGTTGGATAATTCTTGATTATTTTAATCAAGAGAAAACATACGACACTTTCAGGATGTGCGTTTGTTATGTTAATTTTTTTTTCTTAACTTGATTGCGTCACTATCATGTTCGTGTGCATGTGCGTAGATACCAAAATCGCTGCACTACGAATATAGTGGTCCGATGCCCATATTACAAGCCAAGAATTAGGCTAATTTCTTAAAAAAAACTACTAGTGCTTCATGCTAATTAACATTTTAACTTAATTTTTTATTTAGGGTGTATTTGGGTGTGCATTATTCTAGTTACATGTTGCATAGGCTGATAAACACATTACCTTCATTTACTTCACGCAGCCGTGTAAAATATAAAAACAATTCAAAGGCCAATGGTCATTATTTTAAGTTATTACCTAACATTCTACTGGATTTAAAATCTTCTGAAACAATACTAAGTTACATCGATTGCGTTGATTCTTTACTTACCTACATAATCATACCAATTCTACATTGGTCTCGTGGTCGCAACTTCGACTGTTGAGCTTTCTTGGGTTCGATTCTTAGGCTAAAAGAATTTATCGAGTTTGTCTCTTAAGAATTACTTTATAGCAGTCCGGAGTTGGCAAGTTAATGGTGTGATATCCCTGTGCCTCGGAAAACACGTAAAGTCGTTGGTCCTGCGCCTGGTTATCTACTATCTAGTTATATTGGATTGCCGTCCAATTAGACTGTGAGAGTAACGCAACATAGAAGTGCACTTGTGTGCTATAATATCTCCTATATACATATAGATAGATATTTATTTTGCAAATAGGTTTTTAAAAACACTTTTACATGCCAATTTTTTCGTCAATTTAAGCTAGAAGAGACCGTTGTTTCCTAGCTGACTACCCTGAGAAGAAACGACGAAACAAACTCAATGGTCAAAGTCTCTTTTAAAGTCTATATAGCCAACATGTACTGGTCAAATCATATGAGGACTATGCATAGTTCACAGTTCTGATAGTTCACACAGTTTTGAAGTCGGCTTATAGAGATAAGCCGAGTTGAACACGGAGTACCGAATTCTGATAAACAATAATAATTTTCCAGAATATCAGTATTTCAAAGAAAGGAGGATGCCGGATTTTGTGTGGGTACTGTCCCCGCCCTCCAACAGACATGATAAAGGTATCATTCAAAGCGTCTAGTTAAATAGAGTATTTTTTATTAAAGCGACACATTTATAAAGTATGGGGTTTAGGTTTTATAAAGCATAATATTTAGACCTAACCTAACCCAAGTACTTTGGACCTTATATACTCATAATATTATAGTACTGTCGTATGTTTTTGAATGTGGCTTTAAAAGCTCTGTACGATTCTGCAATATTATTGCACAAAGGGCATTGCGTAAAACTGTCCCCAAAAACGACACAACAACAACAGCAACAACAATAGTTATCATTCAAAGTGTCTAGTTAAATAGAGTATTTTTTATTATAGCGATACATCTCAAAAACATGGGGTTTAGGTTTTATAAAAAAAATATATTTTAACCTAATCTAACCTAACCTAACCTGCCCTAACCTAAGTTGTGCGCATATATCCACTGAATAGTCTATGCCAGTCCATAGGGTTACTGAAACACATTGATTTTAATGCACCAGCACAATTGTAATAGATGACTAATACTAAAAATCTTTGTATGGAAAAATAAACTCATTTATCAAGAAGCTTTTTTTTATCTGCTGTTTTGTCTTTTGTGGATAGGAATAAACATACTAACATGCAGCCCATGTCTTTTATGCACACAACTTAGGTTAGGTCAGGTTAGGTTAGGTTAGGTTAAAATAAAAATTGTTTATAAACCTAAACTAGATACTTCGAATGACACCGGTTGTGGTTGTGTCATTTTTGGAGACAATGCCCTTTGTCAACTATTTATATAGAATCGTCTAGGGCTCGCCAAGCCGCATTAAAAAATGTATGACAGTACGACAGTACTATATTATGAGTATATTTAAAGTCTAAAACACTTGGGTTAGGTTAGGTAAGGTCAAAATGTAGGTAATGCTTTATAAAACCTAAACCCCATACTTTAGAGATGTGTAACCAAATAAAAATACTTTATTTAACTAGACGCTTCGAATGACACCTGTGTCAAGTCTGTTGGTGGGTGGGGCCACTTTCATGCAATGCCCTTTATGGTAAGATTCCATGAAACAAACCCGGCCATTTTCGATGGAATCTAATTATTTTTTCTACGAAATTTTTCAATAACCATTATTTATTGTTATAAATAAGTATCCATTAATTAAGTTTATTTATATTTAAAGAATTTATCGAGTTGTGGCAACAATGTATTTTATTATTACAAAATTCGAAGTTAATTTGACTGAAGATTGTTCACCTGAATGTTTATTTCCTCGAAGTACTGTTGGTTGAAAGAACAGTAACGCTCGACTAAAGAGCCTTTGGACTTAAAAGATCTTTAATCTGTTTTCTTGAAGAGCCTCTTAATGAATCGCTGTGATTTACCTTTTTCTTGAGAGAGGAAAATCATTAAATAACTTTTCTCACTCTTCAGACTTTTACTGATTAAAACCCACCTGTGTTCTTTTAATTGCCCTTTGCGTTCCAGCGCTGCGGTAATCTTTCGAACAATCTTACAGTCGACTTCTATTCTCCTTAGTCTATAATTGTGTCACTTTAGATGCCTTTACATTATGCATACATGGGTACGATGTAGGGGTCTCAAACTTTTCAGCACGCAACTCTAAAAAGTTAAAAGAAATCTTCAGTACTTGGCCTTAAGTACCTTTAATAACTTATAAAATTCCAGTTTTTTATTTAA
The DNA here is from genome assembly GCA_910589285.2 of Mythimna ferrago. Taxonomy (NCBI): domain Eukaryota; kingdom Metazoa; phylum Arthropoda; class Insecta; order Lepidoptera; family Noctuidae; genus Mythimna; species Mythimna ferrago. Next base: position 9,257,231 of record OU342675.1, on the reverse strand, counting down.
GTAATTGGAGTCCGGTCGTTTTTAATGACCAGTAATAATACGACTTGAACAGTTGGTGCGAACTCATTAAATATTAAAAGTTTTTATCGATCAACTCAACTTCGAACTTTTTATGAATTTAAAGTCATTTACTGAAATGAGTACTGTTCTGGCTTGATTTTATAACATTATTTTTAGTATTGCGAAACCTGAATATTGTTTGTTAAGAATCAGTAACTAAATCGCTTCCAATAATTTTTATGCCATGTTATATTTTACCCAAAAATTTTTAGGAATGGTCACAAATATCCTACTTGTACTACACAGGTCACGACAGATGATAACGGGCATTAGGCGCCAGCATACAGCTAGGTGCGGGAGCAAAACTACCTCTCAGTATTTGTGTGGACAACCAGAAAACATAACAAACTTTTTACTTTGTGATTTTTCATAATAAATTTATGAAATTTTGTACATAGATTATTTACATAAAAACACTAGACACGTTATCCGGGTTTGTTATATACTAAAACTGAGGTTGTCTAAATCTACTGCTTTAACTATATAGTTAATATATAAAGCCTACAATATTGTTAATGCGGTAAATAAAATGGTTCGAATATGACGGCGTTTACGTCAAACGTCAGGTTGACAGGACTGTCAATGTCAACCTAGCGAAGCGTCATTGTCGATGGTAGTGCGGGCGGCCATCTTAAAAGACACTCTGCCTGAGACGGCGCCCGCGCACCACGCTCGTGACGAATCGCTCTGAATCTTCGCCATCACGTTATTTCAAGACTCTTTATATTTTGTTACGTGTAGTAGTCATTGCTAATTACCTAATTATATTGTGATTCCTGTGAAAAGTGATTAAAATACGTGGATTGTGATCTGAAGTTGTATTTCATTTCAACTACCGCGCCCACCTACCCACATAATTAGAAGATGAGTTCTGATGAAGGGCCTCCAGGCCATCCTGCCCCTTCAAATATAATACTTTCGAACTTCAAATATTTATTTATTAAATCTTAATGCACAAAAAACTGTACAAAGGCGGACTTAATGCCTTAGGCATTATCTGCCAGTCGACATTGGGGTGGTGCAGAAACATAACATGGCAGGTGCAACTTAAAAATAGACAAACAGAAAAGAAACAAATACAATAGTAAGTAAATACTTAAATACATACATATAAATAAATAATGCTGTAGTGACAAATCCAACCAATCAGTGCTGTGATTATTCTACCAACATCTTGCGAAAATGCTCACGTGCCTTCACCTTAAAGGAAAATCGGCTAGTTGCCATCCTGATATTCAGAGGGAGCGCATTCCAAAGAGATATCGCCTGGACGAAAAAGGAAGAGTGGACAAGTCCAGAGCGGTGTGAAAGACATCGTATTAAATATTGCAAATATGGGTACAAAGGAGTTATAATATGTCTGTATGTCTAAATCAGTGGCCCAGAGGTAACGGCTTCAATTTACGAGTTCTAGGTCGTGGTTTTAAACCTAGCCAGGCGCATTATTTTATGTAATTTATTTCATTATCACTGTTCTCAAAACGATGAAGGAAAACATCGCGGGTAAACCGACACGCACTGGGCCCTAGTGGTAGATTAAGGCCCGTTTCATCTCCCTAGAGATGAGGCCTGAGTCTTAGCAGTGGAAACATTATAAGGCTGATTATACTATACTATTAATATTGTTACAAGTGTGAATTAGTAACAATCTACACTAATATAATAAAGAGGTAAAGTTTGTTTTTTTGTTTGTAGGAGGTAATCTCTAAAAAATTTTAGAATTTGATCTAGTAGATCAATTTCTAAAATTTTTTCACCAGTAGAAAACTGTTTTATTCCTGAGTGATAGGCTATTTTATGTACGCGGGCGAAGCCGCTGGCAAAAGCTAGTATAGCATCAACAGCCTTACAGCGTTCACAGTCACGTCTTCGAATTTTTGGCTATAGGTCGTGCAAGTTTCCTCACGATATTTTCCTTTACCGTTTCGACAGATACGATTAATAATATTAAATCACTTTAATTCATCACAAGTGCTTAGGTTCATCGTCATCATCATTTCAGCCGAAGGACTGGACTGTTTTTTTATAAACTAGTGCTTGACTGCGATCCCACCTGATGGTAAATAGTGATGCAATCTTTGATGGTGAGGCCTCCCCCCAGTGTCGCCATAACGAACGGTTATGTACATCTCGCATCCACTGCATTCCCGCGACTCTAACCAGGTCTTCGTTCCACTTTGTGGGAGGCGCAATTAAGGTTCCCAATCCTTAAAACAAAGGCAGTATCGAATTAAAATCTTACTAAAGCTCTCATCTTAGTGATATACAGGTTTCTTGTACGAGTAAATAGTTATGCTTTGAACTACCCGTAGCTTCAGTTTATCTCTTTGACACGAACTCTAAAACACTGAGAAACTAAAATTAATCTGTTCTCTTGAGGCAGGGACTATTGCAAAGGGAATTATTTGTAGGAATGGGTCGTTAGTCACGTGCCGCTGGCCCTTCGCTTTATACAATACGATGAAGACACAATTCAATTTATTATGTACTAAGTACGAAAATGCTCACGTGCCTTCACCTTAAAGGAAAATCGGCTAGTTGCCATCCTGATATTCAGAGGGAGCGCATTCCAAAGAGATATCGCCTGGACGAAAAAGGAAGAGTGGACAAGTCCAGAGCGGTGTGAAAGACATCGTATTAAATATTGCAAATATGGGTACAAAGGAGTTATAATATGTCTGTATGTCTAAATCAGTGGCCCAGAGGTAACGGCTTCAATTTACGAGTTCTAGGTCGTGGTTTTAAACCTAGCCAGGCGCATTATTTTATGTAATTTATTTCATTATCACTGTTCTCAAAACGATGAAGGAAAACATCGCGGGTAAACCGACACGCACTGGGCCCTAGTGGTAGATTAAGGCCCGTTTCATCTCCCTAGAGATGAGGCCTGAGTCTTAGCAGTGGAAACATTATAAGGCTGATTATACTATACTATTAATATTGTTACAAGTGTGAATTAGTAACAATCTACACTAATATAATAAAGAGGTAAAGTTTGTTTTTTTGTTTGTAGGAGGTAATCTCTAAAAAATTTTAGAATTTGATCTAGTAGATCAATTTCTAAAATTTTTTCACCAGTAGAAAACTGTTTTATTCCTGAGTGATAGGCTATTTTATGTACGCGGGCGAAGCCGCTGGCAAAAGCTAGTATAGCATCAACAGCCTTACAGCGTTCACAGTCACGTCTTCGAATTTTTGGCTATAGGTCGTGCAAGTTTCCTCACGATATTTTCCTTTACCGTTTCGACAGATACGATTAATAATATTAAATCACTTTAATTCATCACAAGTGCTTAGGTTCATCGTCATCATCATTTCAGCCGAAGGACTGGACTGTTTTTTTATAAACTAGTGCTTGACTGCGATCCCACCTGATGGTAAATAGTGATGCAATCTTTGATGGTGAGGCCTCCCCCCAGTGTCGCCATAACGAACGGTTATGTACATCTCGCATCCACTGCATTCCCGCGACTCTAACCAGGTCTTCGTTCCACTTTGTGGGAGGCGCAATTAAGGTTCCCAATCCTTAAAACAAAGGCAGTATCGAATTAAAATCTTACTAAAGCTCTCATCTTAGTGATATACAGGTTTCTTGTACGAGTAAATAGTTATGCTTTGAACTACCCGTAGCTTCAGTTTATCTCTTTGACACGAACTCTAAAACACTGAGAAACTAAAATTAATCTGTTCTCTTGAGGCAGGGACTATTGCAAAGGGAATTATTTGTAGGAATGGGTCGTTAGTCACGTGCCGCTGGCCCTTCGCTTTATACAATACGATGAAGACACAATTCAATTTATTATGTACTAAAGAATATTTGAGGGGTAGACTAAGGGACGAAATGTTCAACGATTTGTTTTGCTGAATTAGATTTGTGATATTTATGATATTATTTGTATTTTTAGGGAGAAAATTGATTTGGAGAGAAATGAGGTTTTTGAAATGTAAGATGTTTTGGTTTTGATGTTTTGTTGATAGAACTAGTTAGTACTTATAAAGTTCAGATATCTGTGCTCATTTCTTGCTATCAGAACCACCTATATAATCATTCTGAAGACTTTTATCCGTTAACCACTTGTTTTATATTTTTTTGTTGTTCTTTTTTGTCTACTTGAAACATTAAATAGCCAAACTTAAGTGGCACATTGTTTGCAGAACAATGTGCCACTTAAGATGGCCTTTGGGTCGAAAGGTTCTGGAGTGGCGATTGCGTATCGGAAGACTTAGCGTTGGAAAACAAGGTGAACCAATGACCTGGTGAGGGTCACGGGAATCCGATAGATGTGAAACGCACAAGACCGTTCTAAGCTGTGGCACTTGGGGAAGTTCTATCCGCAACAGTGGACGTATTTCGGCGAAAATGAAAATAATGAATTACAAAAGCCATGTACGTAAAAATATGGAGATATCCATCTCTAAAAACCTTATTATAGACTGAAGAACAAAGTTTATGGTCCTAAAATAAACATAAGCTACACCTTTTTGTTCATGCTATGATAGGTTTTTGTTGAAAGCAAGGCAAGGAGGATTCGCAAGTTTTGTTTTAACAACTTAAGTACTTTTTAGTGTGTAAACAGCCACAATGATTTGGGCCATAACTGAGCCATTTTACAGAAATAGAGAAAGCACTAGTACGAGAGTCACGAGATCCAAATGAGAGGCATCACTTACTATGTCAGTATCTAGTATCAATTTTTCTGAAAAATGTAAATTGTGAGGCGTCGACCACTGAATTGCTTTAGGTCTTATTGCCATTATGTGAGCTTACCCGGATATTAAAAAAAAAACTTGAGCTTAGAGTAATCTTTGTCTAATTTTATTAAATTCTTCATCAGTATTTTACTCAAGTAATACAATTACCGGCTACGATAATTTTTTTTTAGAGGAATTAATATGAAACAAAAAAATAACAATAATCCACTGCCACTGGTTTCAAAATCTGCTACTCCTACCAGTCATAAGATAGAAGTATTTCTATTGCCTAACCATTGAAAACGTAACTAATACCTTTATGGTTAGCGGTCTTATAATCTTTAAAATATGTGTATGCAGCTTTTTTATCTTTATTCAGAAGCTTTGTCACAATATTGACTTTATCGCTCCATCATAGCAAAATGAATTGTATTTATACAATACACACAGAGTAAATTATATTATATTTTTGGTACTTATGTTGGAATATTTATTAAAATGTAAGTGTTAGGAAAACCACAGTTAGGACCGGACCGATCGTAATGGAGACATTTGGGGGAGGCCTATACCCAACAGGACGGCTTTTCGGCTGAAATGATGATGATGATGTTAGCGGTTGATGATATTTAAGTTCCAGTAAATTAATAGCATTTTTTGATTAGATCTAGAACGTCACAGCGTATATATTTTTTTTATTTTCTTTAGAATCAGCGTCTCTCGAATTTCAGAAAACAAAGCTTCAGTAATTATAGCCGTGGCGCTCCTCAATTTCCGAAATATTGGAACAAATTATTCTCTATCAATGTTTATTTTTCGCTCTTTTAAAAAGTTAAAAAAATTTATACCAGATGAAATGGTGAAACTGGTATCGATATATATTATTTTAACTACAATAATATATAGAATGGTTTGCGGAAAAAACAATCTCTTGTTTCCATACATAGTAGGATTTCGAAAGGCACAATTATGTTTGGACGCACTATCCCGGCTAGTTTCTTACGTTCAAGTTGGATTTACGAAAAGCATCCCTACTGTAGCATGCTTTTTAGACATCGAAAATGATAATATGACAATGTTTCAATCGATTCTGTAACAAAAGTATTGGATGAAATTCAAATTGGGTCTCGAATACGAATTTACCTTTGGTCGTTTATGAACGAGAGGCAATTAAATCTGAAATCGTTTAATAGTGAAGGTTTTGAAACAAGATTGACGAACAGAGGATTGGCACAAAGTGACCCGTTGTCACCTTTTTTATTTAACTTAGTTACGCATAAAATCTGCCGAGACATTAAAACCGTTATGATATCACAATACGCAGATAATTTTGTCATTTATTTTAGTGACAAACAAATAAACAAATGTGAGCGATATTTACAAAACGCCTTAAATTGTTTAACCACATTATTGGGTGAGATTGGATTGACTTTGTCACCAACCAAATCAAATTATTGTACATCCTAAACATATACATCGAATTTATATATCAATAGAAAATATATACATATATCGGTTTTAAAGCTATGTATAACATTAATGTATATATATGCATAATGTCTCTGGAACTCATTGCAATATATGAAGCGTTGTATTATTCAGTTAGTTAAAAAAAAGTTGTTACATTTACAGATAGTACTTAAGAGCGCTTTAAAATATTTGGCTCGATGCGCCTCTGGTTGCAGAGATGCATCGATAGCCTATGATATTCTAAAATTAATCCATTGCTACAACAATGATGATACTAGGATCATCTTGCAATGGGTTCCAGCGTACATATGGTTACGGGGCAACGAGGAGGCTGACCGACTATCAAAACAAGCAGTTGAGACGGGTAATGTTATCTCATATTTGTCCAATTACTGAGAATATTTCACCAAGTTTAAGAGTGTGTGCTTCAACAAATAGATAAAATACTTTAAACGAAATATCCAAAGAAAATGGTATTTGGTATAAAGTCATTCAAAACGAACCACCTTGTGAGCCCTTGTTTGATGATACAAGGTTAAATAGGAGTTATGTTAAGTTAGCGCGAAGGCTTTTTGTTCCGGCCACTTTCCATCAGCAAAGTTTGCATTCTTAATGCGGAAGGCTGCATCGCCTAAATGTGAGGTATGCAATAAAATTGAAGATGTACAACATTTTCTGATGGGATGTGCTAGGAACAAAGATGAAAAGGAATCTCTGGCTCGGGAATTTAATTTTAATATGTGGGATGTTGGATTTATACAAAATATATTGGCATACCCTAAGTCAGAAAGAACTAAACGCATAATTTGTGGGTTAACCTTCAAATTACGTGTTTAGTATAGTATTATAGTTAATTTAGTAAAACAGTAAATTCCCTTTCCTATTTTATAATATAAGAGTATGTTTATGATTATGTGTGTAAATAGACTATAAGGTACAATGGGGTTGACGTATCCGTGTCGATCAAACCCCTTAATAATAAAGAATAAAAAAAACTACAATAATATATAATTATAATATTTTAACTATGGGATGATGTTGTAAAATTATTGAATTCTTCTATCTTTATGAATATAAAGGTCACCTTAATACCCTGACACCATAGAAACCGTCATTTTACCCTGTGTTCACAAAATTAATAAATGAATGAAAGGTTTAATTTTATTAATTTATTTATTGTGAACACAGGGTACAATATGATAGGGTGCCACGACAGAAAACCTCCACGAGTGCCCGCAGGCTGTAGTTCCCTTGCGGATACGTCCGGAGCGAAGGCCAGTCTGCGGGACGGTGCACCCTGGGAGGCGGCCAATGACCCCCTTGGGTATTGCTGCCTAAGGGGCCTCGATGGCCGTCTGCGAATGTTCTGTCTGTCGGAACGCTTCAACGCGTGTCCCTCTGCTGTAGCAGAGGGCACAGTGGCGAAGCAAGAGCGGGCTCGGTGTGCACTCACACTGTCGCCGGGCAGGCAGGAGGAAGGCTTGCTCCTCCTTCTGCCACCGTTAGTATCGTAGCCCCAGAGATTGTCCAAGGTCATGTTTCTGACTTTTGATGGGGGACGAGGGTCCTGGCTTAACCGCCCGGGCCGCGAGGAAGACAACCTCTATAAAAAATTACCCCAAACCTCCAAGCGGCGGCGCACCGTGAGGGAGGTTGTTAGCTTGACTAATGGGTAGCTAAATTAGTCTCTAGTGCGAACCACGTATTTGAGCCAGTACAACATGAAAAATACTCGTGGGAACAACTATGGAACCTTCAAAATTTTTCAAAAAACCAACGGGGAGTGATGCGCGGTCGGAGTCCGACGCGGCATCCGGAAGGAGCTCGGAGGGCTCGGAGAGTGAGGAGATTGGGGGAGACCCCGGTAGAAATTCGGAGGCAGAGGCTGTGGGAGACCCCGGTGAAGGCCCCCGTGGAGACCCTGGAAGTGACCGGCGTCTCTTCAGGAAACGCTCCGCGTCCAGGAAGCGCTCCGCGTCGAGGGACGCACTGTTGTCGTCTTCTGACACGGACGGAGACAAAGGATCGGCGCCGAAAATTGCTACGAGCAGCCGCGGCGTGGGTCGAGCCCGTGGGAAAGGGAGGCAGGCCATAAACTCCGCCCAGCAAGCCGACAGGCTTGCCGCGGAGGGACGCCACCCTGGAGCGACCGGCGTTCTGACAGACCTCTCGGAGCCATCCGGCAACGAGAGGCAAGCGAAAGAGGACTCGGACGGGGAGTCCTTACGAAAGCTGGCCGTCACCCTTTTGAAAAGACGTCCAAAGAGAGGACGGCGCAGCGCCATGCCAAGTCCCTCAAGGAGGCCTTTGACTCCTCCCTCAAAAAGAGGGTGGCGAAGCTCCGGAGCGAGCTCCAGGCCGAGCTCCGGGTTGAGATCCGGGCGGAGCTCGCGAGAGCAGGCCACCAGGAGCCGACGGAGGGGGGGCGCAAGCAGGGGCACGGGCAAAGCCGGCCCCAGGCCCAGCACGAGCCGGAGAATCAGCTGCTGACACTGGTGCGGCAGGAGCTGGCTGCCTTTCGGCAGCAGCAGCAGCAGCAGCAGGAGCAGTTCCAGCTACGGATGCAGCAGCAGCTGTCCGTGCTGGAGGGGATCGTGCTGCGCCCCCCGCTCGCGGCCTCCGGCCAGCGAAAGGCGACGTCTTACGCCGCTGCTGCGGCCATGGCTTCTTTGCCCAAGGCGGGCCCGTCGGGGCAAGCAGGGCGCGGGGCCGCGGCGTCAGAGCCTGCGCGGCCAACCCCGACGACTACGCAGCAGCAGCGGCGGGGGAAGCCAGCAGCTCCTCCCTCGAAGGGTAGGGCGGCGCCTAAGCCGGCAGGACCTCCTGTGGCGGTGGCGACTAGGCCGCGTCAGCCGCCTCCCCCCGAAGAAACCTCGGCTGGCGTCGAATGGACGGTCGTCGGCGCCGCGAGAAAGGCGGGCAAGGCGGCCAGGACGGCCAAGAAGCGCGCAAGGCGCCAAGAGCGCAAGAAGCGGGCCATGGCGGCGAGACTTCGCGCCCCGAACTCCGAGGCTGTGGTGATAACACTGCAGCCAGAAGCGGAGAAGAAGGGCGTGACGTATGACGCCGTCATGGAGAAGGCGAAGCAGGTGGTGCTGCCCCACCTTGAGGAGCTCGGAGCCGCTGGGGGCTTTCGCATGAGGCGCACGGTCACCGGGGCCCGAATCCTGGAGGTCCCCGGTGCAACCAGCGGCCCTGCGGCTGACGCTCTGGCCGCTAGGATCAGAGCATCCCTCGATGCGGAGGAGGCCCGAGTGTCCAGGCCCACAAAGTGCATAGATATGCGCATCATGGGCTTGGACGACTCCGTCAGGGTGGACGAGGTGGTGGCCGCCATCGTCAGGGCGGGCGGGTGCACGGCCGATCAGGTCCGGGTGGGCACCATCCACGCTGACGGCACGGGCATGCGAGCGGTGACAGCTAGCTGCCCCGTGGCGGCAGCCAGGACCATCACCGGGGAGGGCCGACGGCTGTTGGTAGGCTGGGTCTCCGCGCAGGTCAAACTGCTGGAGCCCAGACCTCTGCGGTGCTTCCGGTGCCAAGTGGGGCACCACGTAGGCGCCCACTGTGCCGCGGAGGTGGACCGCAGCGACCGCTGCCACCAGTGTGGCCAACCCGGTCACAAGGCCGCAGAATGCCGTGCTCCGCCGCACTGCTACGCATGTGCGGCGGCAGGCAAGCCGGCCAACCACCGGGCTGGGGGTAGGTCCTGCGACCCCCCCGCCAAGGACAAGGGCAGGGCCCGTAGGCCCATCCCCGCCGACGTCCTCACCGCCGCAGCCGCCTCCTTGGCCGCCGCCGCTATCGCCGCCGCACCCGCCGCTCTCGCCGCCGCACCCGCCGCAGTCGCCGCCGCACCCGCCGCGGCAGTGCCCCCTAGAAGGGCTCGGGAGGAGACGATGGACTGCCAATAACGGCCCCATTCCGTCTCCTCCAGGCGAATATTAACCACTGCGCCCCCGCTCAGGATCTGTTGCTCCAGAGCATGGCGCAGTGGTCGATAAATGTCGCCGTCGTCTCCGAGCCGTACTACGTCCATCCCCGTGGAGACTGGGTTCAGGACCTAGACGGCTCGGTGACGTTAATCTCGTCGGCCGCCGCCGGTACCCCGCCCCTCGAGGCTGTTGCGTGGGGACGGGGCTGCGTGGCAGCACGGTCCGGGGACATTGCAGTGGTAGGCGTCTACCTGTCCCCGAGCAGATCTCTCGACGAACTCCAGGTCTCCCTTATGGAGCTAAATGTCGTCGTCGCTGGGTTCGGTACCCTCCCCGTGGTCGTTTGCGGGGACTTCAACGCCTGGAATACGGCTTGGGGTTCCCGGTACACGAACCCACGGGGTCAGATGGTGGAGGACTGGGCTTTGGAGCTGGGCCTGGTCGTCCTGAACCGGGGTTTTGTCCCCACGTTGGCGCGGATGCGGGGTGAATCAGTGGTGGACATCTCGTTCGCCAGCCCCGCTCTGTTGCCACGTGTCGTCGACTGGCGCGTTATGGAGGAGGTGGAGACGTACTCCGACCACCGGTACATCCGGTTGGACGTCTCCGCCGAAACCTCGGCCGCGCCGGTCCGACAGAGCCCTTGTGGTCCGCGGTGGGCGCTTAAGCAGATGGACCGGGAGCTCCTCCTGGAAGCCGCGACGGTACAGGCCTGGGTGCAAGCACCGGACAGGCCTGTCGACATAGACGTCGAGGCGGAGTGGTTCCGGGAGGCCATGTCGCAAATCTGCGACGCGGCAATGCCCCGAGTCCGTCCAGGGCGAGCTAAGCGCCAGGTGTGCTGGTGGTCGGCGGAGATTGCTGCACTGCGCAACGCATGCAGTCACGCGCGGCGCCGGTACGCCAGACACTGCAGGCGCCGCATCCGCCCGCCGGATGCGGAGGCCAGAGAGGCGGAGCTGTATGAGGGATACGGGGCGGCAAAACGCACCTTCCGAACGGAGATCAAGCGGGCCAAACTGGAGGCCCGCAACGTGTGGCTGGGGTCTCTGAACGCGGACCCATGGGGGCGCCCGTACAATATGGTACGGGAAAAGCTCCGCCCCTGGGCTCCCCCACTGACTCAGAGTCTCCGGCCCCAGATCGTAGAGGGTGCGGTGAACGCTCTGTTCCCTGCGCGAGGGGAACACTCCCCCCCGCCCACGGCTCCGCCTCCACCGCCAGCGGTGTCTGACGCGGACCGCAACAGCGACGACGACGATGCTCCAGAGGTGACCGAGGTAGAGATGAGAGTGGCGGTGCGAAGGCTGAGTGCCAAAAACACCGCCCCAGGACCCGACGGCTTGCCTGGAAAGGCCTGGGTCCTGGCCATGGAGGCTCTCGGGCCTCGACTGAGGGGGCTCTTCAGCGCATGCATGGAGAGGGGCCAGTTCCCACTTTGCTGGAAGACGGGGAAACTGGTCCTCATAGCGAAGCCAGGGCGCCCTGCGGACTCTCCGTCCGCGTACCGGCCCATTGTGCTGCTCGACGAGGTGGGCAAGCTCTTTGAGAGAGTCATTGCAAACCGCCTCGTCGGGCGCCTAACACGGGTGGGGCCGGACCTTTCGGACGGACAGTTCGGCTTTCGCAGGATGCGCTCTACGGTGGACGCCATCATGCGCGTGCGAGCCCTCACGACGGGGGATGCGGTGTCCCGGGGCAGGTGTGTCGTGGCAGTGTCCTTGGACATTGCCAACGCGCTCAACTCCCTGCCCTGGAGTACGATCCGGAGGGCACTCCGGTACCACCGGGTGCCCGAATACCTCTGTCGAGTATTCGAGGCCTATCTGTCGGAGAGACTTATAGTCTACCTCGGTCACCAGGGAGACTGGAAACGTCGAGAGATGTCGTGCGGTGTTCCGCAGGGGTCGGTACTAGGGCCACCCTTGTGGAACATCGGGTACGACTACGTGCTGCGCGGCGACTTCCCTGACGGGGTCAGCGTGGTTTGCTACGCAGACGACACGCTGGTCCTAGCGCAGGGAGAGTCGTACCAGGCGGCGGTCGCTCTAGCGACACGCGGGGTTGCGATGGTCGTTGATCGGATCCAGGAGTTGGGACTCGAGGTGGCGCTTCACAAATCCGAGGCGATGTGTTTCCACGGTCGCCAGTCTTGGAGCGCGCCGCCATTGAGTTCCCAACTAACGGTAGGAGGAGTTCACATCAGTGTCGGGTCGACGATGAAGTACTTGGGACTCGTCCTCGACAGCCGGTGGAATTTCGTGGAGCATTTCCGACGTCTGGCTCCCAAACTCAACCGGGCTGGGGCTGCGCTCAAGCGGCTCCTGCCCAACCTTGGGGGTCCAGACGCTTCCTGCCGGAGGCTCTACGCGGGGATCGTTCGGTCCATGGCCCTCTACGGGGCGCCGGTGTGGGCGCCGTTGCTGAAAAAGCAACCTGCGGCCATACTGAACGCCTGCCAGAGGGTCATGGCGATAAGGATGGTGCGGGGATACTGCACGGTCTCCCGCGAAGCGGCGAGCCTTCTGGCTGGCCTACCACCGTGGGATCTGGAGGCAACAGTCCTTGCACACATGCACGATATGCGCGTGGAGATGTAACGCCGGGGTGAAAGTCCGCTGCCGCGACAGGTCACGGCATGGCGGACAGAGCTCCGGCGGGATCTCATGGTGAAATGGCGTCAGCGACTATCGCAACCCAGTGCTGGGCACGCCACAATCATGGCGGTAAGTCCCCTCTTTGAGGCGTGGCTGGAAAGACCTCACGGCGTCCTTACCTTCCGCATGACGCAGGTACTCACCGGACATGGTTCGTTTGGGAGATTCCTGCACTCGATTCATGCGGAGGTGACGCCCGGGTGTCGCCACTGTGCGGAACGCCCGGAGGACACGGTGGAGCACACAGTCGAGGTGTGCCCTGCTTAGGCGGAGCATCGCCGTGCCCTCGTGGGGGCGATCGGCGGCGGAGACATCTCGCGCCCGACCTTGGTTGAGGCTATGGTCCGGAGCGAGGAGGAGTGGCAGGCGGTCGCCGACTTCTGCGAAGCAGTAATGCTCGCAAAGGAGGAGGCCGAACGCATAAGGCAACGGCGTTATCGCCGCCGCCGTCGCCGGGATTCTGATCCCGATTTCCCGCCAACGTAGACGCGGGCTTGCGGACAGTGAGTAATGGGTAGCTCGCTGTCCGGCCGTCCGGTAACTGTCCGGACCAAGCCCAAGTCGTCGACGGCGCGCACTGTTCCCGCGCGCCTCAAGGAGTTGTCAGCAACAGCAGGGACCCAGCCGGGTCGAAGCCTACTGGGGCCAGGGTTATCCGAAAGGGCGCTCGAGCCCCGGTATGAAGGCTAGAAGGAACGGGGTGGGTCTTTTAGTCAGTAAGAGTCTGACACTATCTCCCGCTCCGCCCAAGGGCGGGGGATGTCAATGCATGATTTTTTCCCACCATAAAAAAAAGGGTACAATATGATCATAATGTTTCCTCTGAATCATATCACATCAACAAATGTATGTTTGCGGGTTAGTAAATAGATACACAATTTTTTTTGTTTACAAAAACAGACTGGTAGAGGTCTGAACGGAATTTCTCCCCGACATTAATGACATATTCCTACACGCATTTCGCATCTAATTACCAAAACTTTAACACCAAACAGCAACGTAATTTTCACATATCGCAGAAAGTTCCAAACTTTCATGTTGTCATTGTAAGGGTAATTTTAATTAATGATAGTCGAACCACCATTCTTAAGGCCTTGTTCAGAGTGATGCGCGGTAACTAGGGCGGGTACGGGAGCGGTGGCACACAGTGCTCTGAATGAATGAAAAAAATAGAAAAAAAGGAAGAAAAAAAGGAAGGAAGAAAGGAAGAAAGAAAGAAAGAAAGAAAGGAAATACATTTATGCAGTAAGTTTTCTAACGAGTAGTACAGGCTAGATATGTTTTACTCCGGGTAAAACAGTACTCATTGACACTTCACTTCAGTATTGTTTTTTTTTTTAATGGGTTAGCATTTGACCAATATTTCATTCTATGGTAAGCAAAGATAATGGTCGACAAAGGAGTAAGTTTGCTTGGAAGTAACGGAAAGAGGGAAATCCACTGCTTGGCTGTACGTACAATGAAAACGTTTCCAAAAAGTTTTGTGTCTATAGATGTAATGTGCTCCATGCTTCGGTTACGGACGCACACTGTTACATTTTCGATACATCGCGCCCCTCTTGGCACCCGCGCATGCTTCTCACGCTGTCCGAGATCTGAAAGATCAGAATGCATATATCCGCTGACAATGAGGCACGGGCCACCCCTAACTATTAAAGCTAGCTAATAATTACAGATCGCTGAACATCGGGCCAATGTAGGGTTGTCACACATTATTGTTTAACGCACTAAGTGGTTATGGTTGAACAATAAACACGGTTGTGTGTTTGTGGTTACTCCCTCGTTGTTAATGGCTGGCAAATCGAGCAATGCAGTGTGATTTACTTAATGAAAATGGCAAGTTATAGTTGGGCTTTGGCGTAAATAAAGATACCAGAAGTTATAGTTTATTGAAGAAAATAATCTTGAGGAAACCTGGACTTATTGAAGTCGGTCGGTTATGCGGCAAGCAGGTAAAACGAAAGGGAGCAAGCAAAGCGATGAGAATGGGTTCACAAAGGTAGTAATCTTGAGGAAACCTGGACTTATTGAAGTCGGTCGGTTATGCGGCAAGCAGGTAAGACGAAAGGAAGCAAGCAGAGCGATGAGAATGGGTTCACAAAGGTAGAGAGAAAGGAGAGGTAGAAGCCTACTTGTCAGAACCAGTGCGGTACCTCGCTGGCAAGACCCAACTTGCTGCTGCGTCCAGCAATTTCCACGACTCAGCTGTACGTTTCGAGGCTACATCACACCACGAAGGTTTAGAAGACCGTGGAATATGTACGGGTGAAGACGAACTGGACATTAAAGGTATTGCAGTTGGAGTCGCACCATAACATTAATTTTAAGTTGTTTGTGGTGCGGGGACGACTCACCATTTGGAGATCTTTGTCAAAGGAGAGTTTTGCCCGAAAGGTGTCGTGTATCGACGATTTCGTGGAAGGATATCGACCTCGCAGCGAAACACGGTGGCCTATGTGTTTTTTTCTATTTGCCTTAAGCACATGATGTTCAGACTCGTCTTATTTTTTAATTCCAAATAAGACAGTCTGACACTCATTACACCACGCGATTTCGACTAAGACTGTCTGAATATCGAGTGGTGTAATAGACCCTTTACAGTTACGTGATGATAAAAAAAATATTATTATGGCGTACATATTATCCTGTCTTCATTTTCATACAATATTTTATTCTAAACAACAAATAACACTAAAAACCATTTTTTTTCTGAAACAACATCAAAATTAGTAATCAAATGAAGCAGCAATTAACATTTCAAATATTGGTATGAGGAAGTCTGGGGGCGTAGTAGGAACGGTTCATTAATGTTTCATCAAAACTCCATTGACAAATTTTTATTTAACAACTAACGTTTTGTATACTACATATTTCACAAATGATTCATTCTGCATGTTTCATTTTAAAAACTCTCGGTTTACAAACTTTTTATTGGAAAATACTGCTTTTGATAAATGGTTCGGATGACATTTAATCGTTTATACGTTTTTTATTTAATATTTTGATTCTTTTGGAAAACTTATGTTTATATTAAATATCGTTATATAATAAATTTTCTATTGTATCGATCTCGAAGGATTGTTTTGTACAGTATTTTTAAATAAAATACTGTACAAAACCAGGAAGGCTTGTTTACTAAAGTAATCAAGCCCCCCTGGGTGGATTTATGGGTGGAAAGAAAATTTCTCCCTCCCCTATGTTGCCGGAGTAGATTTTTGGGTGGTTTAAAAAAAATAACCACGTAAGGGATGGTGGGGTCTGTGTTCGTGTTTTAATTGCCATACATTCAAACAAGGATGCTACTTTAAGTGTGTAGCATGCAAGCAAGCATGTAGCATACAAAGCAGACATTCAACAGACATGTAACATGCAGCATGCACGCAGGCATACAGTATGAAGCAGGCAAGCAGTATCCAAGTAGGCATGCAGCATGGAAGCATGCGAGCTTATCGTCGCACTTTTAACGCTCTCCGCCGCGGCTGAGGCTGGCTGGCGAAGCCAGCGAGCAAGCCGGCAGGCCTTCTTGCGGCAGGCCTTCTATCCACCTGCTCTTCAGCTCACGGGCCACCCTACCCCTCCGCGCCTACACGGGCTTAAATTACACTCTAGGGGTAGGGCAAACAAGACTACGTAAATTCGATTTTGTGGCGATTCGTTTCTGTCACTAAATTTTGTAACACGAAATATTTACTTTTTATGATTTTTTTTTCTCTAACATTGAAAATGGTACCAAATAAATGTCTATATCTATTCGAACAAA
The DNA here is from genome assembly GCA_910589285.2 of Mythimna ferrago. NCBI lineage: Eukaryota > Metazoa > Arthropoda > Insecta > Lepidoptera > Noctuidae > Mythimna > Mythimna ferrago. The sequence goes on along the minus strand of OU342675.1, from coordinate 9,240,660 downwards.
AAAAATTCGGTAATGTAATCGGTTTCCAAAAAAACACTGGGTTCCGGGTAGTCTACTAAAAATATACAAAACGGTACCTAAATATTCCTAACGTTTTATGAAATAAAATGAATCATTTGTCAAATGACACGTTATTAAACAAAAGTTTATTTGGTGATTTGTTTGTTTAATAAACTATTACGGAAACTTGTTGTTGTATAGTGATGAAATTGCGAATCGTGCTTTTGCCAATCGTTGGTTGTCAAATGAAAATTTGTAAATCAACTTTTGGTGAACTGACAGGATACCAAATATTTTCGAACAAAAAGAAATCGGAAAAGTGAACGGTTCCCAGAAAAACACCGGGTTCTGGGTTGGCCTACTAAAAATATACAAAACGGTGAATATTCCAGACGTTGTTTTATGAGATAAAATAAATAAAAAATGAATCGTTAGTCAAATGACACGTTATTAAACAAAAGTTTATTTGGTGATTTGTTTGTAAACTATTTGGAAAACTTGTTGTATAATGATGAAATAGTGAACCATGTTTTTTCCAATCGTTGGTTGTCAAAGGAAAATTTGTAAATCAACTTTTGGTGAACTGACAGGACACCAATGGGAACATCTCGCTATCACTTTTGCATACATGTAGAATAATGGCGGTGACGTCACATTTCAGTTTTCCGAAATCTTTTCGTTAGCGATTTCGTATAAAGTTAATTTTTAATGCAAATAATAAAAAAAAGAACCGGTCAAGTACAATTCTGAATTGGGCACCGATGGTTCCATACTAACATAACTATGTAGTCCAATTCTTGAATCGAGTGATAGCTTTTTCCGAATCACACAAAGAAGTAATTATTTTGTGATGTGACTAGTATACGATATTTAGACTTTTGCCTTTACTTGTGCTTAAGACCTTTTTTTTGCCAAAGAACATGGGTCAAAACGTACCCACTTTGTGGCAAGTTGAAATTGGTACCATTCGAAAGGTCTTTGAAAACGTAGATATTTTTTGTATTTGAGCAACTTTGTAACTTATGTCGGAAAAAAGATATTTGATGTTGAAAATACCAAAAATCCTTAGTAAAATCGGCCCATGCATGTTCAACATTTTTGTGATTTTATCCGTTAGGTGGGTAGTTCGAACTATTTTGTGCTAGCGTCGGTTTGTCCTCAGTAGTTAGTACTTGTTACGAACTGATTTTGAGATTGATTTTGTGATGGTTCGTATATACAAGGTGTAACGGACAGTCCTCCACAAACTTTAAGGGCTTGCTCAGTAGACGAAACTGAACAACCTTCCACAAAACTTTTTTACGTACAGAAAAGTGAAAACTTTTTCTTTCAAAAAAAGTCTTACAGCTTACACAAGTATAAAAACTTGTTAAAAGTCTTTGTGCCCAAATCATGACTGAGATTATGAATGATCTAACGTCCCCAGTGCATATAACGTTACAAACAGATGACGATTTTATATTAGATGGAGGTTTTAGAGACTCTATACCAGATATAGAAAGTGCAGGCTATGTTGCCCATATGCCACTTTGTAAAGATAGGCATGCCACACAGCTTACAGATATTCAAGCCAATAAATCTCGAGAAATCACCATAGTGCGTTGGGTTATTGAAGTAATAAACGGATGGTTCAAAAGGGACTACAAAATATTTAGGCATAAAATTATCAATAAAACACTCCCTCACTTATTTGAAGACTTCCGTATTGCGGGAGCCCTTACAAATGCATTTAGGCAGCGTCTGACAGATAATGAGCATGCCCACGCTTTTATCAATATAAGAGCGCAAAGAAAAACGGAACAGACTGGGCAATTATGTAGTCGCCAGAACATACTCGTATGAACAGACAGCGGGCGGTGTTCACAACAATGACGCTACGTCAATACCATTTCCACAATGGACAGAAGAATGACGTCTCATTCTACTCAGTTTGGGAACATACCATTTAAAGCTCGCTAGATCATATGTTGTCAAGCATTTGCGAGGTGGAGATGGTATATAATAATATTGGGCAATCTTTGAGCCGTAGCTCTAGTATGTCGCAGCATGGGCTAGTAACCGAAAACTACTCGTTAATTAGAGGCCGCAGATTATCGAGGTACGTGTCGAATATAATATATTACACATATATTTTAATCAAGGGCAGAGAAGCTATCGAAGCGTATTATTGCTCCTGCATGACGGGTATGAGAACTCTAGGTGCTTGTGCCCATACTATTAGCAATGGTACTTAGGTGTTGGCAGGAAACTAGATAACTTCGTAGGTCTGGCAAGTGCCTGGGATGACAAAATCATTGAAAGTATCAACACAATTTAATAAAACTGTGCTATTTAAGATTGATAGTTTTTATTTCATATTTACCACAGTAGTACCACAAACCAACGGTAGGAAGCTATATCGCTCTCTAAAGACAGAAAAAATGACGTTACCTATTTATTTGGTCTAAAAAACAGAAAAAGTGCGATTATTGGCAATTAAAAATGTTACAAAGAAGTTATCATAACTTCGGTCTTTATTTCATTCATTCATTCGTTCATTTATTTTCGAGTTACTCAATTAAGCCTCTTCTAAATTACACCTAGTCTAAAATGCTACAAAGTGGGTACGGGTTCCATACAAAATTACCCATTGTTCTTTCACAATTCTAGGTTAACAAAAAATACTCTTAAACGTATCATAAAGGAACTGGTCTGTCAAAATGTGCACTATATATAAAGCACACACGGCCTTGTATTTACATTGCGTTGTAAAGTACTTAGTTGATTTTTTAATTTATCCAAAAAGTAGCAGACCTGAGTATTGGATATTAATTTCAGCTTAATAATTCCTAAGAAAAATTTCATGACAGTCAGACCACAAAGTGAACATAAAAGGGTTCCGTTTTTGTCAATTGAGGGACGGGCCCCTACAAATGAGTTAACGACCCAATTAATGCTTGTTCTTTACAAGTAAAAACTAAAGTAAGGTAAACTTGTCGATATTTATGTACTAGCGGTAAACTAATGCAAACATTAGAAGATATAAACAGTCCCAATAAACATACAGAATAGTCTATCCTCCTTTCTAAATATGCCCAAAGGATGTCTTTAAAAGATCGCTTTCAACGATTAGACAGCCCATTGCGTCACTCTAATAGAATGTTCCTTTACTTAACTTTTCTATAGTGTAGATAATAAGTAAATTTTCCTTCAAGCGTAAAACTCGGAACTACTACTTGAAGTCCTCTTAACTTTAGTTCGGTTTTCGTCATAATTATTATATTTTAAGTTATCTTAGTTATAATAATTTAATATTTATCATAATTTTTATTAGTTTATAATATATGCATAATTAGTGACCAATAATTTTACACGTCATTGTTCTCATGATTACAGGCAACTTTCCCAAAGAAACTTCTGAGGGTTCCGTAGCCAAATGGCAAAAAACGGAACCCTTATAGATTCTTCATGTTTGTCTGTCTGTCTGTCCGTCCGTATGTCACAGCCACTTTTTTCCGAAACTATAAGTGCTATACTGTTGAAACTTAGTAAGTCGATGTATTCTGTAAACCGCATTATGATTTTTATACAAAAATAGATAAAAAGCAATAAATTTTGGGGGTCCCCATACACAGAACTGAAACTCAAAGTTTTTTTTTTTCATCAAACCCATACGTTTGGGTATCTATAAATAGATCTTTAATAAAAATTATATTGAGGTTTCAAATATCATTTTTTTCTAAACTGAATAGTTAGCGCAAGAGACACTTCCAAAGTGGTAAAAAGTTCCCCCCTACGTAACTTCTAAAATAAGAGAATGATAAAACTAAAAAAAATATATGATGTACATTACCATACAAACCGCTATCGTAAATTGGTTTGAACGAGATTTAGTAAGTACTTCTTTTTTAATTAATACGTCATAAATATAAAAAAAAATACACTTTTATTAAAACATCGATTAAAGTTACAACGAACTACAAGAACTTTTATATATTATTTGCTACTACAGAACCCTTCATTGGCGAGTCCTACTCGCACTTGGCCGGTTTTTTACTCATTATTTAACATATATTATTTAACCGGAACATATAGGTACACCTACACTGATTAAATATACCGAAGGGTTTGCAAGCGGCGCGGGTGCAGTATCACTATTGTAGGTTAGGTACACGAGACAACGGGGTTACGCGGCTAACAGCTGAGAGGACGCAGGCGCACGCGCGCGAATTTGGGCGTACAGCAGTTTTGTTATTGTGATAAAACTAACGAGCATAAGAAAAGTTTCTTTGGAAAAGTTGTTTGTAATCACGAGTACAATAAAGTGTTTAAGTATCGGTCACTAATTACCAGTCACCCTATATTACGTATTTTATTATTATAAACAACTTAATTTAACGATACTACATACTATTTGAAATATCTGCTATTTATTTATTGTGTCATTCTCTTTGCACTTTAATTTTACGACCGCGCGAAAGCCTTTAAAAAACAATTATACACCCCTACTTTTTAATTAGTACAAAAAAAATGGGGCTCTATCTGTACCCGTCACTGATCATATTTTTGTAGTCAAAAGTAGAAAAAACCAAAATCCTAAAATTGACCACGAAAAGGTAAATTCATCATAGAATCAATCAAACATAACAATTGCTAGTAGAAAATACTGTGGGCAGTGTTTTTTCTTAATAATTGTCACTTATTCATTCATTAATCAATAGCCTGCACAATATTTCCATAAATTGAGTGACATTTTGGGACATAAACCAACGCTAATAACTTTGCTGTTTATGAATATTATTTATTGAGATTTTACTTATAAAATAACAAGGGCTTTTCTAATAAGTCCTTTAAGTATTTGTACTAATTAAAAAATAGTGATGTATGTCAAAACGCCTACAGCTATACCTACAATATTAGGTTTAAAAAAACTTTAAAGAATCCATAATTTAATTAAGCTAGTATGAAATTGTTCAAATAAATAATAATTAGTGAAAAGAAAGCTTTAATTCAGCGTTCGCGTAATTTCCACGATTGAAAGGTTAAACCGCGAAAAGGAAAAAAAAAACTCGTATTTATGTTCAGACACATCGAGTTTTTTTTTTACGCAACAGCAAATTTTTTGTTTTCAGATTTATTCTTATATTATTTTGTGCCTTGAGACCTTGCTTTATTTAAAATTTCGGGATTCTGGGTCATCAGGAAGTATCACTGACCTCTATAAAACTATAACACTGCACTATATAACACTGCACTGGACAGGCGGTTCCATACGTTTGACAGCTAATATTTTGTACCTACTTGAAGTGCCACCTACGAAGCGGAAAAGAACTAATTTTGGCGTCAAATGCAAACAGCTGCAAAGAACTCGGAAATATTTTTGCATTTTAAATTAATTTCGGTCGAAAGTCCTGCTTCAGGTATTATAAAACCAATAAAAAATTAACTCATGTATATATTGTAAGCGGTTTTACAAAAAAAAACCAGTGAAATATCTTTCCACAGGTATGTACTTTAAATCATTTTTTTTTAAATCAAAAATTGACATTTTACGTAGAATGTAATCGTATCATTCTTATTTTCATCATGTATTACTTTCAATTATGTTTTTCTATAAATATTAATTAGTGAAATACGTCTGAATAAAGATTATTTTTATTTACAATGTCCAACTAGTGATTGCATTATATCGATAGTTTCATAATCGACAGTATAATATAATAACACGGTTTTTCTGTGATATTTACTTATTTTAGCTGATATAGTCAATTTATTTTCACAAACTCTATTGTAATTTATATGAATTGTCCAACCTCAATTGCAAGCTTAATAAGGAAACTATAAATATTTTGTGAATTTTGAACTAACATAGAAATAAGTGTTATTAACATACAATGTGACTAAAAGTTTTCATTTTTAAATAAATTAGTATTATATTATTATTAATTGGATTTGCAAAATCGGAACTACGAAGGCCGATTTTGCAAATCCTTAACGTATTTTTTTTCAGGTTTCCAAAAGACTTTGAGGAAAGGAAAGTTTGGCTTCAGAATATGATAACTACTAAAAACAACCATTATAGTGATCTATGCTTTGAAACGTGCAATGTAGCTTCCCTTTTTTTGACTGACCGACATTTTCACAATTGCGGCTATAATTGGTATGTTTGAAATAAACTATTTCTAAATAAAATATGAATACAATATAAAATGTATTTTATTAAACCTTTTTGACTTTGTTACTGTATTCATTATCCCACGACTTCGAAGCTAACTGACAAATAATTATTTTAGTATGTACTACTTTGTCAAGAAAGTACCGGGAAAAGATCAATAATACACAATTTTTTTGTTATTCATCCAAATTTATTTTATCACCTTCAAAGTATGCCCCTTCAGAAACGATACACTTACGCCAACGAATAATCCAATCATCAAAACATTTTTTAAACACTGTTTCCGAATTGAGTTCAGTTCTCGCCGCGAATTCTCCTTTATGTCTTCTACAGATTGAAAACGGGTGCCACGAAGTGGTAATTTGAGTTTAGGAAAAAGATAGAAGTCGGCTGGAGCCATATCTGGCGAATATGGTGGCTGCGATGGTATTTGTTGAGTGTTTGGTCAAAAATTCGTTCACAATGATGGCCTTGTGCGAAGGCGCATTATCGTGGCGTAGTGCAAAATCCAAGAATTTTCTTTCCACAAATCTGGCCTTTTTCGTCGAATTTGCTCTCTTAAATGCCGCATAACGCTCTAATAATATTTTTTATTTAACGCTTGACCTTCCGGTAAGAATTCCGAGTGCACAACACCGCGATAGTCAAAGAAAACAGTCAACATGACTTTGACTTTTGATCGACTTTGGCGTGGTTTTTTCGGGTTTGGTTCAAAGGCGCCACTCCGAAGCTTGTTGACTTATTTGCATGTCAAACTCGTAAACCCACGTCTCGTCGCCAGTAACAATGCGTTTCATGAATGTTGGGTCGGAATTGACTCGTTCTAGCATGTCCTCAGCGACTATCATGCGATTGAGTTTTTGGAGAAAATTCAGGTCTTTTGGGACTAGCCAAGCGGCAACATGTTTCATACCCAAATGATTGGTTAAAAAGTACGGATCCAGTCGTGAGATACAGAAAGTTCGGTGGTTATCTCTCTCAAACTTGAATGAGGATTTTCAGTCACCATTTCCTTCACTTTTGCGATGTTAACTTCAGTTGCAGAGGTTGAAGGCCTACCAGAGCGAGGCAAATCTTCCATCACATCTCGACCGCTTTTGAATGCTTTATACCACTCATAAGCACGTGTTTTTGATAAAGTCGATTCACCGTAAGCCTTCTGTAACATTTTCAGTGACTCCAAACACGAAATTCCATTGGCGTTGCAAAATTTAAGACCAACTCTTTGTTCGATGTTTTTGTCCGTTACGAAATTCGCAATACACACTAGATATGATATAACTAAAAACAGCACTATATTTAATATAAATAACAGACGCAACTCAAACTCCGCGCCAAAATGGAAAACAGATGTGCCAATCTATCAAAAACAAAAAAATCTAAAATTTGAATTTGGAACCATAAACAAATCATCCATTCCCGATACTTTTTTGACTGAATGTATGTTAATCCAGGTTATTATTTAATATTGTGCCAAACATCTCATATCGTCAGGTTAAGTAGTTAAGACTGGAAAAGTAAGAAACATCCATCAAAACTTTCGCATTTTGTATCAGTCTGATTAAGACAAAGGCAGTACAGTAAGTTTACATGCAGTAAGTTTAAAATATACTTTCAAATTTACTAATATAACGTAATAAATTACACATCTATAAATACATTTTTTTTTGTATATTTTTTTTACCAACATTTATCGATATTTTTCTCGCTGAGGTCGTCATCACTAGTTTTAGTACCGTACCTTTTCGTTACGGCTACCAAAATGGCGAATAACAAGCAGACAGAAGCGCACTGACAACCTTCAGTTTAGTGTATAGTAGAGGTCAGTGGGAAGTACCCTATGAGTTTTGATTCTCTTGAGAGTGTCAAAATATAGGCAGATACGTTTTTTGCGACATAAAGGCTTTAATTTCAAGTCGATAACTCAACGCGTTCTCGAGATACAGATACCTAAAGGGTCTGACAGAGAGACAGACGGACCACAAAGTGATGCTATAATGGAGAAACCCTTTTAGCATCACTTTATAGTCCGTCAAAAAAAAATCGCTATTTAAAGTTAAAAGCAAGTTTTAATTGTTGAACTTCATACTTCATAGTTTTACTATATCACTTCGTAACTTGCATAACGCAATAAATGAATATGTTTTAACAAGTCAAGCAAGCTAACAGGATTCTAGTTTAGAAAAAAAAAAGAATGAATCGAAGAGGAAGTTCCCTTGTGGGTTTAGTAAAACTGCTGCGTACTGCTTTATGTCTGAACAAAGTTTCTCTCAGAACACAGAGGTTTTAGAAATGAATGAGATAAATAAATAGAAAATAGCAAGAAGGATTTACGCCTTTTGCACGCCACCACAACGGTCTTTGGTAAAAAAAAAGTGTAAGCAGGATATAAACACAACTTCGGGCTCGGGATTGTTCCGAGGTTACCGAGGTCCTGAAACGGCAAAGGTAATTAAAGGAATACGGCTGAATGTTAGTTAGTAAAAATCTGACTCTCTCGGAGCAAGAGAGGTTATTTGACGAACCCTGTCGTACTAACTCGTCTCTGCTTTTTCGTACTTCGCGTCACACTTCCAATTGCTACGATGGCTCCCTTTTTTATCTCCCGACGGAAAAGAGGGGTGTTATAAGTTTGATGTGTCTGTGTGCTTGTCCGTGTCATCGTAGCTCCTAAGGAAATGGACCGATTTTGAAGCGGTTTTTTTTATTTGAAAGCTGACGTTATCAAGATGGTTTTTAGATACAATTTATGAAGATCCGTTCAGGTCTTCAAGGCCATCAGCTCGTTTGTTGGCTATGGCTGGGATCTTATACACTTAGTGGATATAAACTCCACTAATAATAAAACACGTATGTGTGAACTAATGTTTTATATACTCATGTACCTATATGTCGGCGCTAGCAAACTGGTTTGATGATGGAAGTCGAAGGTAAGAGACGTAACCTTGGATTGCCTATTAATAAAACTATCCAGTTTCGGCTTATTTAAATTTATCTTAAAAATAGGTCTGTTCGTTTCTCATGACGACGAGAACCTGATGACAAAGACCTGATGCTAGAACTGGGAAGTGGTTGATGGAACCTTAGAATGACTACTAGTAAACCCGTCGAGTTTGAGCTCATTAGATTCATCTTAACCAGTTCTAAACATTTTTCATGATGACGAGGACCTGATGCTAGAACTAGGAGGTGGCTGATGGAACCCTGGAATGCCTTCTAGTAAACACATCTAGTATGGGCTCATTAGATTCGTCGTAACCAGTTCTATTTACTTTTTATAATAACGAGGATCTGATACTAGAATTGGAAGGTGGCTAATAGAACCCCGGATTGCCTACTAGTAAATTCATCGAGTTTAGGCTCATCAGACTCGACTTAACCAGTTCTTTTACTTTTTATAGATTTTATGCGTCGGGGGTATATTTAATTTTGCTATTATGTAACTATAGTGCGTCTCAAGAACTCTTTGCCACACTCCCTTCGCGACAGCTCTTCTCTGGATGTCTTTGAGAGGAAACTTAAAGAGCACTTCATAATTGGCATAATATTAGAATGTATGACGTATGAATGTAATATATTCTATATTAGACTTATATTTATTTATGTAAAGAAAAACGGCCAGGAAATTTTTGATGAAATTATTAAGTGTCTGCTTATATAAGTACTTCTTTGTGTAAGATACCATCATATAAATACCAACGAAATAATTGACTTTGTTTTATCTAATCAAGATTATGGCGAGTCTAAGGACTGCAAAAAAAAATCGTCATAATTGGAAACTGAATTGACTAGAATTTTTACGAAAATAAATAATCATGGCTTTCATGGCTTTTGGCTTATTATTATTATTATTATTATAACTGTTTGTGCTTAGAATATAGTGGCTAAAATGACACAATATATGATGTTGTCACAACAATAAATACAATATCGAGAATCACATCACCAGAAAAAGCATGACATTTGACATTTTAACAGCCATCCAGCCTAAAGACATACAGAAAAAGAACACATAACATTTGAGATGACGTCTTGTCGTTTTATTCAAAAATGCGTTTTTAAAATTCATAAGCAGGTACTATCACTTGCAAAAGTCCATAAGAATTCTTAAAACTTATTCGTTTGACGTTTAGTTTGACTTACGACCTTTTATTTTCAAGTTTCGCCAACAAATGATTGAAATCCACAATTTCATCAACTTATAATAAGTCAAGATGGCCCAGTGGTATAGGCACACAGATTGAAGCGCAAATCAGTGTGCCGCAAGTTCAAATCCCACGCAATTATTGACTTTTTGTAAGTTCTTACCCGATTGGAAGTTATGTATTTGCATTACATATTTTAAATTATTCTTTAACTTGTTCACACATTTCTTAGAGTTAGAAAGGTAGATCACAAAAAAACTAAATAAAGAATTAGATTTCTGCGAGGTAGACATGAGTTTTAACTTAACCGAAATGAACTGTCGTTTGGTTGTAGTTGTTGGTTAGTGACGTGAGGTTGACAGTATTGTAATATTCGCAAAATGCAGGCTAATATTAGTATTGAAGTGAGGGCGACTATCATTGGGCTGCATAAAAGTGGTCTTAATAAAACACAAATATCTGAAGAAACCGGACTGAATGTGAGTATAATAGCTATTAATGAATTGTAACTTTATTACAAATTAATCTTCTAATTAAAACGTATGCCATTTATGAATCCATTCATCGTATCTTTATGAGGTTTAAAAGAGAAATACGTAAATCGTTGGGTTTATTGGATTGGTTATTGGATTAATAAATGCAGTTTTATTTTAAAATTATATTCAATAATTATGATTATTAACATTTTATATAATGAAAATGAAGTGAAGTAGGTATAGCTGCCTAATATATATTTTTTTTTATTTTAGAAAAATACTGTAAATCTTTGGCTAAAAAGATATGAGGAAGAAGGTAGCCTTGCTAGTCGAAAGAGAAGTGGGAGACCGAAGCTTATTAGCGAGGCGCAGCGACGACATATGGTGGACGTATACGAAACGAATGGTTTCGCACCAACGAGACATTTTGCGGAATTATATGACACCTCGATGGATACTGTTCGCCGTGCACTTCACGCTGAAGGCGTGCATCACAGAAAACCTGCTAAAAAGCCGTACTTGACAGAGAGGCACAAACAAGAACGATTACGTTTCGCACTAAATATTTAATGTTAACTAAACTAAATGGCCTACCATTTTATTTTAACATATCTGTGATTATTCGTTAACAAACACTGTATTATATTGTGTTTACTTTCGTTTAAAACAGCTATATCTTTTAACTTGTGCCATCGCCTCATCTTAAGAATGCAGTGAACTCGCTATCAATTTTGTTGACAATAATCATGAGTCTATTTCGTTTTTTATTCTTCTACCCGCACTGTTTTAACATAATACTATAGTTCAATTTATTTTTCTCATCTAATTGACGATTATCTTGTGAGAACTAAAGTTCTTTTAACAGAAATTGAGGTTTGGTTTCAATCTTCTTTTCGTCAAGAAAATGAACAATTAAGCTATGACCTCAATACATTCATTGTGACGTTACACAAAAATAAAATGTTTACAAATTCCAAATCATATATCACTTTTCAATAAATAACTGGATATAAACAATTACCTATATTTTATTTTATTAAAATTTGAATATCCGTTCATTGTTACGTTATTCATATTATGAATGGTCTAAGTGGGTATTTCCAACAATCTTAGGCGTAACATAGATAACGGTTACAAGATAACTTTTTGTCTAGGTAACAATTCGACGTCACAATTCTCATAAATGTTTAATTTGTAAATATAAAGAATAAACATTTTTATTTAACACGTCTTTTTATTTCCACCTTATAACATCGAAAAGATGTAACAACTAAATAATTGCAAATTACGAATGTGATTCTTCTTGTGGTTAATAGATCACATTCGTAATTTGCAACTATTTAGTGCAAAAAATGCAATAGTATTTTTCATAGAAATATAAAAAAACAACTATATCAATATAGATTAGGAATTTTCAAAGTAAGAAATAACTGCAACGGACCGACCATGATTTGAACTCAGGTTACGTGATTTGCGAATCCAACACTTAGTTCACACGGCTACCAGCACATGACGTATTGGCACGAATTTTATCAATGCTATGGTAAGAACAGCTCACTGCGACGACAGTTCCTTAGTGTGTGTTATCTGTGGAATGTGGATACTCATACATGCGCACACATACGCACGGCAGTGTCGCGCTCGCTCGGTTCGTAGCAATGTAATCTTTAGCGTTCCTATGGACTTTTGCGGCCTTACTGTACGTAGGTATTATTGACATAATATACGTACGTAATCTCACTAATTTTAAACTGGAATATTTTTATTACTTGCTATCTTTTAATACTAGGCATGCCTTTTTTTTTTCAGGCGGGGTCCCAGTCAAGTACTAGCTTAAAAAAAAAGTTCTGTCGTTTAAATATTTCCCGCTAATTTTGAATTTAGAATTGCTCAATTTTCAAATCGTAAAAAAACCAATCCAATATGCACAGCAGAATATAAATATTTAAAGCGTAAAGGAAAGTCCGATAAAGGATAGCATGGAGCCAAGTTTAAAAATCAAATACAGTTACGAAAACACAAAACAGTAATATGTGGTAAGAATGACGCAACGCAAGACTGACACATACAGTTTGTTTTGACAGTTCAGTTTAAAGAGCGCAGAAATGTCAAAATAATTTTAGGACGTTTGGGTGCACGCTCTTGAAAATATTGTGGATTCATAATGTGTACCGTGAGTACCATCAAAACGCGCGGCGGCTCGAAAAGTGGTGTCCAGTTAACTTTTTAACTTCTGCAATACATTTGTAGTATTTACAAGTATTTTATATTTTTAGTCTGACCTTCAGGCGTTTTACTACAGATAAGAACACTTTCTGTCTTATGCGTGTACCCAAACGTAAATGCAATTTTTATCGATTTATCCTCATCCTCCATGGTTGCTATGAAACAAAACGACTCAAAAACAATTAACAGAGGTACTTATTTTTTTTGGATTTTTTCTCGCCACTCCTACAGAAATGGATTGTTGCGACTTATTTTTATTTATTTTAGAAGTAATTTTCATATAATAAATAATTAATGGAACGTATAGTTGATTTTTGGGCAGGATCCGGCCATGTCTTTTGTGTACAGTAAAGAATTAGGATTAAGAATGCGTGATTTTCAAATCCAAAAATAGTACATAACACAAAATAATGTGAAATTATTTTAAACAACATATCTATGCATGGATGTATTTCTCCATGTATGTAGATTGCGTCTGTTTTTCAACATTGTATTAACTTAAGATAATGTCAACACTGCTTTTCTTTCCACTTTCTTTTAAAAAACTTTTGTATTAATCCCTCTCGCGCCGGGGATTATTATTATTACGTGATTGCTCGTTTTTTAGTAATATATTATAAGTATAATAAACTTCAAACTATTCAAAATAAAGCCCTAAAAATATCATATAACACACCTTTTCGAACTAACCTTAAAAAATTACACAACCGACTGAAGTATCCTCTCATAAAAGACTTCATTTTAAAAACCTCGCGTAAATTTTATTTGCATAAAAATCCATCACACAGCAATAGCTTAATTTCAGCAATAGGTAAAAGCAGACTCAGTACGTTATCATATGCCCGCACGTACAATCGATATCGACTGCCCCATCACTATATCCTCCGTGACGTATCATGACGATAGCTCGCTTACTGGACGACGCTGCTCGCGCGGCCGGTTTAGATATTTTTTTTGCGGAACTACCCGCTACTTACCTTAGATTGTTTGATACTAGCAGATTTTAATAACTCAATAATAGTATTGAAACCCAAAACATTTTAAATATTATGTGGGTCCAGTCTAAGACCTACATACCATTAACTCAATTATAGCCAAATGTAAGTTTATAAAAATGTAAATTAATATTTAGTAACAGAATGTTTTAATGTTTATAAAGGCGATACCTAGCCTGTGTAACGAAATAAAATAAGATTTGTCTACATTTAGAATAAGATCATTTGTAAGCAGTTATTGTAATCATATCAAATAAAGAACTTGAAAAAATAAAATCAAAATCAAATCAGTAATATATTACTAAAAATTATAATAATAACAAAAATTATAATTATAATAATAATATAATCCCTATCACCGTATCTCTACGTTGACGTCGTGGTGGGGCTTGTGCGCGCCAATAAACCCTAAGTCTATGTCGGTAGCACTTGCTTTGCCTTAACAAGCCTAGGGCGAGGGGCCAGATCAAGCGAGATACAATCCGCAGGGCAGTTTTGTGGCGAACTGTTGGGCATTCGCGACCCCACGGACCCGATCTCCCGGGAGAATTCTTGTTCTTCATCTCCGGCTTGCCTTTATTGGCTGGCCGTAGTAAATACTGATGAGGAACAGAGCTCCCACCTCTCTCTTGCCTTTATTGGGTGGCTTGAGTGGAGATTCGCAAGAGCAAACGCGCTCGGGAGAAAGTTGTATAATCCAGTAAGGTGCTGGTAGGGATCTTGACTGTACTTCCCGGATTGTCTTGATAGCCTTGGTATACCTCTCCACTCCTAAAGCACATCAGGATATGTTGCCCTCTTGTTGCTACGTCACTTCGTGCTAGCGACCGTTTTGGGGGCCCATTTGTTGAGTGTGCAAGTCACCGCCTTTTTATCGATGGAAATTATAAACATTGTTCAGGCAGGGGCCGTAGTCTTAACATAGTACCTGGTAACCAGTCCACTTAAGACTACAAAAAGCATAGCCTTATATTAGTTTTCCACATGTTGCAATAGTCTCCCTTTAACCGGGGGTTGTGCTTGGATGCACTAACATAGTGCATACAGGGATAATCACCGGTTGGTACCACGTCCCATTAATAGCATCTAAAAGGACCTTTGCGAGTTGGTTTCGTCTCCTCGTATGCTTTCCAAAAGTCCAAGACCTCTGGGTCTTGAGATAAATAAATATAATATAATTATATTAACATTATTATAGTAACAATTATAATATATTTTTTTGTTATTATGTAACAAAGCATAAACAAAAATAAAAAAAAAAAACCTTTTCCTTCTTTTTCCAGGAAAAACTAAAATTATGGGGACCAACATTTTCGACGGAATAAATTTCCTAAATCCGTGTATACAACAATTAACCTTTCAATCTTGTAAACTAGAGACACAATAGAAAGACAATGTGCGTTCGCATGAATCCCTAATTCATGAATTAAGCGTTTTTCAAGGTCATTCAAGTTGTATAACCGTATGTACAATCGGCGCTCGAGAGGCATGTGCTTTTGTATTTTATTTATACATGCTGCTGTGGTATTAGCCGCTACAACAAAGTATAGCGTAGTGTCTGACTCGATAATACATAAAAAAAACTTTTAACAAAAAAAAAAAATACAACAGACTATATAAAAAAAAAAACCGAAAAGTGCAAAAGAACTTTAATTTCGGTAGTCACTTTCACAATTTTTAGTAATGGTATCACTAGTAAAAAGTACTTATCAGCCAAACTTAAATACCATTTAGCTAGAGTGCATCTCATAATAATTCTAGTAATCCCAAACACGGTTACATTACATTAATTTGTCTTCCGGCTTCATCACCAGATCAGTTCGTTAAATTCTCTCCCCCTTTTCTTTCAGACAGTCATCGACTACACGTTTAAAGAAAGCAATTTTACTTGTTACGACAGTTTTGCTGTGATTTTATGAGAAGTTTTGTTCCATATCTTCGAAGCTCATGATCAGGTCATGACAATATTTCATGGGACCAATTTGGAAGCATAACCTTTCAAATCAAAATCAATTTTTAAAATCGGTCTAGAATAATTGACCAATATCAGTGAAAAAAAAAATAAAGCCGACCATAGAATCTCCCTCTTTTTGAAATCGGTTAAAAATATGGCTATTAGGGGTAAATAAGTTGGAGCTCTAACAAAACTCTCCAAAATACTTAATAACTTTGCCCAACCAGAGTTATATTGAGCCACAGATCAAAATTATTCAGGCCACGAGACGAACCAAGTATGATGAAGTGTAATAATAATAATAATATACAGGAATATGGGAACTGGGCCGGAGTTCGTGCTTCCTGATAGCTGTAACTAGGTGTCTTTAAGTTAACAGTGAATAGGTAAATTCTAGATAGAGTTTGGCCATCGATAGATGACAACGAATTATTTATCACACGTGTGTATGGCAGCATTTAAAAAAAATAAGAATTGTCAAAATTGTGTTTGACGTTTCGTACATAACTCATTTTTTGTTTACATATGTGCATCTTATTATACTCATTTTGCTTAAAATAATGCCGAAAATAATCACTAGTTCGATGGAGAGGCTACTATTTAATATGATCGACAAAAAAGACGCAATAAGTGAATTAAAAGTGAATTAGAAACATGCAGAGAAAATGCGACGGTTGGATACAGTAATATCATTTCTAGGTTAGTTTTTTTAATTTGTATTATAAAAACTTGATACTTTTTGACTATGTAATAATTGCAATATTAATCACAAGGTGAATTATACTTTTCAGGAGGTTTCGACAATGAGCAGACGAAACTCCTAATAATGAAAATGGTAATAGACATGGAAAGTTGTACATTTCGTAGGCGCGCTATCCAGCAAAGTTACAGCGGAAAGAACGATATTATATTCCATAGATAATGACATCAATCGGCCATCCAAATTAATAAAAAAAATCGATAACACACAATTTGTTTTATTCAAATTTAAAGATTCCAGGAAAGTGCCTATTGAAAGACCCACCGCCCATATCCACACAACCACAAATCTCCACAAATCATTGGACCTGTGCTTTGTGTAACATTCGATGCTGTCCTGGTGTGAAGCGCCGTCAGTGCCGGATTAAACCGGCGCGGGGTCTGTAGCAAATTCGACCAAGGGGCCCCTTCATCATTTCAGCCGATAGACGTCCACTGTTGGCCATATGCCTCCCCCAAGTGTCGCCACAATGATCGATCCTGTGCGTCCCGCATCCATCGGATTCCCGTAACCGTAGCGTTTGACGTTTTATAAGTGCCCATGTAGGCCTATGTGAAATAAAATATTTTGACTTTTAAATTTCGTAGAAAGTATGATGATGGGGCAAATTCTAAGAGATCTTCTATTCTGTAGTTTGCTAACAGGAAAGTGACTATCTCATCACATCCAAAGAAATCAGCTGTATTTAGATTTTGTGTAGTACAAATATTTTGACTAGATTTTTTTATTGTTCAAAAATGCGGGATCCCTGAACGGGTGGTGCCCCCAAATGGGGGGGGTCTGTAGCATTTACTACTCTTGCCACATGGCTAATCCGCCACTGAGTGCCATCTAACCTTTGCATGAGTGTCGAGTTTCCTAGTAGCTACCGTAGCTTTGTATTCGATGAACTGCCCAAAGTTTAAGAAAATTTCAACTCCCAAGAGCTGAAGGCGGTCGATGCACTCCAAGGATACATTCTAAAGAGCAAGAGCCAAGGTGATCGGGCTCCTTTTGGCAGTGAACGGACATGCTTGAGTTTTGGCGGTATTGAATATCGCGGCTAAATAAGCAGCACATGTTTAATTGTTAAATAAACATGCATCGTATTTAAATCGCATACTTATTATTTTCATGAATAATCGAACGTATCAACTCCGTTTAAGTGGCGTACAGCTAAGGTGAACAGCTTTATTTCTGAGTGATATAGGTAGGTGAGTATAGGCTATATTTTATGTACGCGGGTTATAAGCTCGCTTTTGCCAGCGAAACTTGTTAAAAATTATTTCAAGAAATGAAAAAGCACTTATCATCCTTTTCCAGGAAATGTTCACCCGTGTGCCAAGGTTCATTCAAATCTGTTCAAACGTTTGAGCGTAAAAAGGAGGACTTGATAAACATATATACATACATGCACACACATATGTACATGTATAGAGTTACATGCTTTCGCTTTTAAGCCTAATATCAAAGGATTTTGAAATAAAAAGTAATAACTCAAGGAATAATCATGATCCAGGTAAGGACTTGGAATAGGATACTCATCCTAACTAATATTATAAATGTGAAAGTGTGGATGTTTAGATGTTTGTTACTTAATCACGCAAAAACGGTTAAACGGATTTGGATGAAATTTGGCATGCATATAGCCTTTGACATGGAAAAGAACATAGTCTACCTTTTATCCCGATTCCTTAAGTACCTAATGCCACGCGGGCAAAAGCTAGTATAAATATAATGTTTTTTGGCTAATTTGGATATGAAGTCCTTTAAGTTATGTCTTCGTATATAGTCTGTCTAAAAAGTCAAACGACTTGGGTAATATTATTAGGGCAAAATGAAATCTGATGTAGTCAACAAGGGTTCAATAATCAAGGTTGATAAAGAAGTCTTGGTCATTGTTTACTAATAGCTATCTTATAAAAATTATCGAATATAAGTATTTCTTAAATTATTAAATATTATACAAAATTCCTAAGTCGTTTGACTTTTTAGACAGACTATAAATACAATTACTTTTCTACCATTATTATGTTTGAAATTAGCCAATGAATTCTCTTATTCTAAGGCGAGGCGGTGCGGGAAGGCCTGTCAGTCTTTAACGGACTATAACCCACTCCTGTGTTCCTTCTTTGCGTTACGTTCCAAGACCCTGGGTTTTCATTTCAGTATTGAATCTATGGTCCCAGTAGGCTTCGATTCTGCTGGGCCCCTACGGTTACTGACAATTCCTTGAGGCGCGCGCCGTCGACGACTTGTGATCGGTCCGGACGGTTACCGGACGGCCGGAAGGCTAACTAATATTTTTTACCTCTGCAGTACATTTTCATCGGGTTATTTCGATTAGAACGCAAAAGGCAAGGTGCTAACGTGTGCCTTGTGTCAGATACAAGCTACCGATGAATATTTGATTTCTATAAAACCAGTATGAAATTATCCACTCCTTGCGCATACGTAAACATTTTTTTTGTGTCCAGTTTCTGCCACTTTACACATACTTATGACGATCACAAAGTGTTCGGTGTCGGTAACTGAAAACTAAAAGTGTCTACATTTGCGCAGCGCCTATAAACCATGTTTTAAGCAAATAAATAAATAAAACCACTGGTAAAAACGAGTCAATAACAACAAAATAATGTTTCAAAAAGCATTTTGTTTCGTTGTGGTATTCCAGCGGAAAACACCAGAGTGCAAACAACGTATTTAATAAAATAATTATAAAACCATGTTGTAAAAATCACTACAGCCGGTGATCCGTCTGCGGTAGAGAGCAATACGAATTTAAATAAAATACTGAGAGTTGGTAATTTTGTGGTTTTATCTCGTGTAACCGGGGTAATGCAATGGTACATAAATATATTAAATGGAATTCAAAGGAACTGCAGAACAGATAGTCGATGGGGACGAAAGCTTCTGGAGTGGCGACCAAGTACTGGAATACCTAGTGTTAGAAGGCCTCCCACAAGGTGGACCGATGACCTAGTGAGGGTCGCAGGAGGAAGTCGCACAGGACTAGTCATTTGGCGACGCTTGGGGGAGACCTATGTCCAACAGTGGACGTATTTTGGATGAAATGATGATGATGAAAGGAACAGCAAAGATATATCTGTCTGTGGTTTGCTTAGTGCACTAATTACTAAACTATAGGGCAATTGCCCAGACTAGTCACAACACCTGTCTGCTTAGAGGATCTTCCCTTTTCAATGCAGGTTTGCGGCAAGAAGAGTTTTCTGTTTTTCCCCTCAAGGAATCAAGTGATGGGTAAAATTCATTCATTGAGTTCTAAAGTTGCGGATAGCACTAAGTTTCCACACTGCCTCAATGATTGATTTTAGGTTTCAACGACCGCAGAAGTCAGAACAAACAATCCAAAGTCCTCGATTAGCAATTCAAATGCAGGTTCAAAAAAAAAATCGGAAGCTTAACACCAAGTGTAAATTACAAAAGACAAATGCTAAGATACTGTAGCAATAAATCAAAACTTGGCTTCAAAGCACGTTTCTTTGGCAGCCATGGGTCGGCGTTTTCATTGTGGTGTTGGAATGAAAAACAATATTATATAGAGGACAATGGCTTTCAGGCAGTTCCAGGCAGCAGGCCAGCAACCTAGTTGTGCGAACTATGAACTACGGCGGGTCTACAATGCGTTGTTACTGCGCAAGACTGCGTAGAAAGTATTGCGTTCTTTATGTAATTTGCTTGAGTTTTATTATGAGTGTATTCTTTTGTAATGATATAAAGTGTGTTTAATATTTTAACTTTTGAGACCTGACTAGAGACTACTTAGTTTACTATTGTGAAGTTAATTTTAGTGATTATGGTGATCAAGTTCAGATAAGGTGGAAAATTATATCTACCTAGTTCTAAAAATATCTTATATCAAACGTTCCATTGTTGGTCACATCATTAATTATTATCGTTAAATATATATAGGGACCAAACATGACAACGATCTCAAAAATACATAATTTAAACAATCAGAAAATATATGAAAAAAAAAAACGCACAAAGTTGTCTGATTATATCCTGTCCGTTTTAATAAATGACTCTGGGAAAGATAGGTAGCCTTAAAGATACCTAAATTATATCTGGAGAGGAATACCGCAGCAGGCAAATTGTTCAATAAGTTACATAAATTCAACCACGTCAACATTTATTGATTGTTAAGCATGACTCAATATAACAAAACATCCCCTACTTCTTATTTGGGGATAATAAATAAAATAGGACTTTCTTCGTTTATTATTTTATTGTGTAAATGCATCGCTACCCCCTAGCTTCCTACCCTCTCCCTTCGTCACAGCTGCCTTGATTATATCATCCGGACATCTCCCCGGAGCGGACATTGCCCTCTGATCGTAAAATATTGAAGTACTTATATTAGCATGGCATTAATGCTATGATTATTGCTATGGATTTTATCTCTTCTGTTTCTGTCTCATCCGAAATTAAAACAAAAGTTGTTTCCATAGCAACGGATTTGGATGAGCTCTATCCATCCTCTGATTTATTTTATAATAAAAAAAAATAAAAAAATCTGAATAAATACTGTACGTTCGTACGGACGTATAGATATTGTATTTTCATTCCCGATTTTTGCATAATATTTAAGGGGCCGGCGACGTGTGAATTTCCATACAAACGTAATACCACGCTCATTTGCAGTTGGAGCATATTTCCAACATATTATGATGATATTCGGTTATAGACAATATTTATCTAGGTTCCTACGTCGAGATTGAGATATTCATGGGAAAACTGGTGCTTGTTTCAACAGTTCAATGCGACGGAACCGCTGCAAGCTGGTGATGTTCACGTTCTGAATCTGTGGATGTGGCAACATAATCAGTGACCGTCCAATGAGAAAGTGGGCCGGAGTTAAAGGGACAAGGTCTGTAGGGTTATTGGACAATGGAGTTAAGAGTCTCAAATTGGTGGTCACCCTTACGGTGCGGGCACGCTCGGCGTACTTTGTACTTTGATTCTTATTTACTTTGTGTATATAACCGTTGTGCTGTGTCTGTACCGAATAAAAGTATTTCTATTCTATTCTAAATTTAGGATGGCTTAAACTTGAGTCAAGCATGTGGCCATCTCTTCAAACGTTAAATGTGTTAAACCCAAGATACGTCTGAGGTGGTGCTTGGTTGATTTAACTGCTGATTCACACAATCCTCCTATGTGGGGTGTGTATGCAGGTATAAAGAAAAAGTTGATACCAAGGGCTAATTCATTAAAAGCGCCAACGAATGTGATGCCATTATCTGAGAAAATGTTACGAGGCTTCCCCCTGCGAGCAATAAAGCGATTCATAGCTGCTAAGAAAGCGTCTTTCGTGAGGTCAGACACCAGCTCGAGGTGGAGAGCTCTTGTTGCTAAACACACATATAAAACACTTAATAAGCCTGCACCCTCTACCCTTGCGATCAGCTATCAGGATGGGACCAGCATAATCCACCCCTGTATCTAAGAAAGGGAACTCTAAATGCACGCGCTGTTCTGGAAGATTATCCATGATAAGTTGAACAGTCATAGCTTTAATCCTACAATATTTTACTCATTGCTGTGAAACCCTTTTGGCTAGGTTTCTACCGCCGATAGGATAGTAGTGGTGACGAATCTTAGCAAGTAAGAGCTAAGAGACATGTTAAATATTAAGATACAAATAATATGTGAACTTGATAAAATAATTGGATGTTTTACATTAAAATCATAAAATGAATTGCTTAATCGCCCACCAATTCGAATCAAACCACTTGATTTATCTAGGAATGGAGAAAATGACAACAATTTATTTTTAGTAGGCGGTTGTTTATCTAAAACTAGTAACTTATATTCCTCAGATAAGGATTCCTGTTGACTATGTCTAAGTATAAAATGCAATGACATGGTCAACTCAGTATTTGTGAGTGAGCCACTGTAGAGCTTCGAGGCGGAGTGGTTCCGGGAGGCCATGTTGCAAATTTGTGATGCGGCAATGCCCCGAGTCCGTCCAGGATGTGCTAAGCGCCAGGTGTACTGGTGGTCGCCGGAAATCGCTGCACTGCGCAACACGTGCAATCACGCGCGACGCCGGTACGCCAGATACTGCAGGCGCCGCATCCGCCCGCCGGATGCGGAGGCCAGAGAGGCGGAGCTGTACGAAGGTTACAGAGAGGCAAAACACACCCTCCGAGCGGAGATTAAGCGGGCCAAACTCGAGGCCCGCGACGTGTGGCTGGGGTCTCTGAACGCGGACCCGTGGGGGCGCCCGTACAAGTTGGTACGGGAGAAACTGCGCCCCTGGGCTCCCCCGCTGACTCAGAGTCTCCGGCCCCAACTCGTGGAGGGTGTGGTAAGCGCTCTGTTCCCTGCGCGAGGGGAACACTCCCCCCCGCCCATGGCTCCGCCTCCGCCAGCGGTGTCTGACGCGGACCGCAATAGCGACGACGACGATAATGCTCCAGAGGTGACCGAGGCAGAGATGAGAGTGGCGGTGCAAAGGCTGAGTGCCAAGAACGCCGCCCCAGGACCCGATGGCTTGCCTGGGAAAGCCTGGGTCCTGGCCATGGAGGCTCTAGGGCCTCGACTGAGAGGGCTCTTCAGCGCATGCTTGGAGAGGGGCCAGTTCCCACTTCGCTGGAAGACGGGGAAACTGGTCCTCATCGCGAAGCCAGGGCGTCCTGCGGACTCTCCGTCCGCGTACCGGCCTATTGTGCTGCTCGACGAGGTGGGCAAGCTCTTTGAAAGAGTGATTGCGAGCCGCCTCGTCGCGCGCCTTTCACGGGTGGGGCCGGACCTTTCGGACGGACAGTTCGGCTTTCGCAGGATGCGCTCGACGGTGGACGCCATCATGCGCGTGCGAGCCCTCACGACGGGGGATGCGGTGTCCCAGGGTAGGTGTGTCGTGGCAGTGTCCTTGGACATTGCCAACGCTTTCAATTCCCTGCCCTGGAGTACGATCCGGAGGGCACTCCGGTACCACCGGGTGCCCGAATACCTCTGTCGAGTAGTCGAGGCCTACCTGTCGGACAGGTATATTGTCTACCCCGGTCACCAGGGAGACTGGAAACGTCGGGAGATGTCGTGCGGTGTTCCGCAGGGGTCGGTACTAGGGCCACCCTTGTGGAACATCGGGTACGATTACGTGCTGCGGGGCAACCTCCCTGACGGGGTCAGCGTGGTCTGCTACGCAGACGACACGCTGGTTCTAGCGCAGGGAGAGTCGTACCGGGCGGCGGCCGCTTTAGCGACACGCGGGGTTGCGATAGTCGTTGGTAGGATCCAGGAGTTGGGACTCGAGGTGGCGCTGCGCAAATCCGAGGCCATGTGTTTTCACGGTCGCGGCCGTCGGAACGCGCCACTGTCGGGTACCCAACTAACGGTAGGAGGAGTCCGCATCGGTGTCGGGACATCGATGAGGTACCTGGGACTCATCCTCGACAGCCGATGGAATTTCGAGGAGCATTTCCGACGTCTGGCTCCCAAACTCAACCGGACTGGGGCCGCTCTCAAGCGGCTCCTGCCCAACCTTGGGGGGTCCAGACGCCTCCTGCCGGAGGCTCTACGCGGGGATCGTTCGGTCCATGGCCCTCTACGGGGCGCCGGTGTGGGCGCCGTCGCTGAAAAAGCGACCGGCGGCCATTCTGAACGCCTGCCAGAAGGTCATGGCAATTCGGATGGTGCGGGGATGCCGCACGATTTCCTGCGAAGCGGCGAGCCTTCTGGCTGGCCTACCACCGTGGGATCTGGAGGCAACAGTCCTTGCACACATGCACGACATGCGCATGGAGATGCAACGCCGGGGTGAAAGTCCTCTGCCGCGACAGGTCACGGCATGGCGGACAGAGCTCCGGCGGAATCTCATGGTGGAATGGCGTCAGCGTCTATCGCAACCCCGTCATGGGCACGCCACAATTATGGCGATAAGTCCCCTCTTTGAGGCGTGGCTGGAAAGACCTCACGGCGTCCTTACCTTCCGCATGACACAGGTCCTCACCGGAAATGGCAAGTTCGGGAGGTTCCTGTTCCGAATTAAAGCGGAAGTGACGCCCGGGTGTCGCCACTGTGCGGAACGCCCGGAGGACACGGTGGAGCACACAATCGCAGTGTGCCCTGCTTGGGCGGAGCATCGCCGTGCCCTCGTGGGGGTGATCGGCG
This sequence comes from Mythimna ferrago, assembly GCA_910589285.2. Lineage (NCBI taxonomy): Eukaryota > Metazoa > Arthropoda > Insecta > Lepidoptera > Noctuidae > Mythimna > Mythimna ferrago. The sequence goes on along the minus strand of OU342675.1, from coordinate 9,215,832 downwards.
GCGGAGACCTCTCGCGCCGGGCCTTGGTCGAGGCCATGGTCCGGAGCGAGGAGGAGTGGCAGGCGGTCGCCGACTTCTGCGAAGCAGTAATGCTCGCTAAGGAGGAGGCCGACCGCATCAGGCAACGGCGCTCTCGCCGCCGCCGCCGGGATTCCGATCACGATTTCCAGCCACCGTAGGCGCGGGCTTGCGGACAGTGAGCAATGGGTAGCTCGCTGTCCGGCCGTCCGGTAACCGTCCGGACCAAGCCCAAGTCGTCGACGGCGCGCGCTGTTCCCGCGCGCCTCAAGGAGTTGTCAGCAACAGCAGGGGCCCAGCCGGGTCGAAGCCTACTGGGGCCAGGGTAATCCGAAAGGGCGCTCGAGCCCCGGTATGAAGGCTTGAAGGAACGGGATGGGTTTTTTAGTCAGTAAGAGTCTGACACTATCTCCCGCTCCGCCCAAGAGCGGGGGTTGTCATAAGATGATTTTTCCCATCGAAAAAAAAAAAAAAAAAAAAGGCCACTGTAGAGCTTTTTCTACATTTACTTATGAAGCTCATTATATGTGCGACCACAACCTGTAATTTAGTAAAACAAGAATACAGTTTACATATTAATGTACTTAATACAACTATCAATAGTACTAAAAGTGCAACAACAACACTACTACACAATGCAAGGAACTACGAAGCCCATTTGATCAAAAATTTGAGCAATGGCCGACAAGATTTGACGCTTTGTAATTTTTTTATTTTTTATTTTTTTTTATTAGTGATAGGCTTGCGTGTGTAATTCTGTCAGTGGAAGACAAATTTATGGAAAAACTAAATCGGATACATTTAGTTTTTCCATCGAGCACTTCCAGTTAAGCCCTAAGGTTTTCGACATATGATTATCGTCACCGAGATTAACTAAATCAGAATCGTTGCGATCATTGCAAAAAGCCTGCAAAACATCACTCGAGTTGGATTGCCACTTGCGAAGATTGTATTTTGCAGCCTGCAAGATGTCCACGACTTGATGACACTTTACTGAAACAGAAGAACCACCTGACAAATAGTCATCGACATAGAAATTATGCGCATTGGTAAAGACTATTGCTGGGTCGGAACTCTCCTTAGCCAATTCAATCAAGCACCTAGTCGCTAAAAAGGACGCTGATGCAGTACCACACGTGACTGTATTTAATGTGTATGCCTTCAATTTATGATTTGGCTCTGCTCGCCACAAAATTTGTTGCAAAAGTCTATGTACTTCACTAACCAAAGTCTGTTGGTACATCTTTTCGATGTCTGCACTGACGGCTATGTTATGCTGACGAAATCGAAGCAAGATCGACAGTAAATCATCTTGCAAAGTTGGACCGACTATTTAGATAGCATTGAGTGACTTGCCTGACGTGGTGACAGCCGAAGCATCAAATACTACTCGCAATTTCGTAGTAGAGCTAGACTCTTTCAAGACGCCATGATGAGGTAGAAAATGAGGCGGTGTAGAGTTAGGTGTTTGAGTTGCAAGTAATTTGCAGACATATGACCCAATTGTATGTACTCATTCATAAAATCAACATACAATTTTTTTAATGAGAATCTCTGGCTAAACATCGTTCAAGTGAAAGAAATCTATGCTTAGTCATTGCATAGGACTCACCTTAAACGTGAGGTGACTCTTTGAGAGGAATGTTTACCACAAACCGACCATCAGGATTGCGACAAATGGTATTCACGAAAAATTGTTCGCAAACTCGTTTTTCAGAAGTAAACTTATGTTTAGGATCTACCGAACCTAATTCCCAAAAGCGTAATAAATCTGACTGAAGATTGTCAATATGCATACACACCTGAGAAGATGAATTCGACTGAATTATAGCGCCAGAAATAAGACAGCCTAACTCATACGAATACTGACAAATGCTTGCACTGACTGGACAGGGCCACTCAAATCTGTGTGGTTCTTTCCTCTAACGCATACCGCTGACTAGGATGTCGATCGAAGACAGAATTTAGTATTGAGGGTTGGCAAGACGAATGGTAGAAAGTATTTTGTAAGTTGCTCGTATCAACGAATGAATTCGGTATATACGACGAAACTTCTGGAAGACAAAACAATCAATATTGATTTTATAATCACTATTGAGTGATTTTAAAACGATCGAACAACCTTGCGAGCAACTTGAGGATTGATAAATTTATACCTACCACTTTGGACTTGGTATTAAATGTAGAAATTTGAAGCTTACGGACTAAGTCACTGGACATGAAGTTCGCCGTGCTCCCGTTGTCCAACAAGACTCGAGCAGTGTGACAGTTGGCCTTTGAGTCCGTCACCTGCATGAGCGCTGTGGAAAGTAGAATTAAGCAAGATGAAGCAGAATGATTAGCAGACAAGACAATGTTTTGAGTTTAGAAAGCTCACTATCACTATGGGTGTGCAGCAATGTACTGTGCTTTTCATTGCAATATTTACAATTTCCGTACCTGCACTTGTTGACATTATGGCCTGGTCGGAGATAGTTAAGACATACATTAAAACCATGAGCTCTTTTGATGCGTACCTCCACTGGAAGTGATTTAAATGTTTGATATGTGAACACATGATGATCCTGTTTACACAATTGACACAAAGCTGATTTATATTTAAGTTTTTCAATAGTAGCTAGAAAACCTTTATTTGATTTATTATTATCCTTGTAACCCTAACCTTTTGTTTTGATGGACTTAGCCTCCTCAAGTGTTTCTAATAAGTCAGATCTGTTACTGAGAAAATTAATAAAAGTATTTAATGTTGGAGTTCAGTTAGAGACTTTCTATGTTACTCCCACTCACGATTGGTCACCTGATCTAATTTACTAGCAATGATATAATGAGTGTATCCCAGTGTTGAACTGGTTGCCCAAGTGTAGACAGGGCCCTAAGATTTTTATTCGTTGTATCAATAAATCAATAATGTGGCGTAACGACTTACTAGATTCTTTACTGATAGGGTTCACGTTAAAGAGAGCTTATACATGATTGTTGACAAGCAATCTCTTGTTATCATACCTATCACAGAGTAACTTCCAGGCAGCGTCGTAGTTTTCCGAACAAAATCTAAATTATTTACGACAAGAGAAGCACTATCTTTTAAGAAAGCGCGCAGGTAATGTAATATACTGATTTTATTTATGCTGTCATTACTGTGTAATAGAGGTAAATGTTTCTCTAAACACACTTCCAATGCACGACTATGAGGATAGTTACTCGGTTTTAGGGCAGGACATTGATGGTGGTAGTGAATGTTTGCCTCAACAGCATGATACGCCAATTACAGTTACGCGAGCGTCACCGGCGCTCTTACCGAGTCGTCAGCCGACATGCAAAACAACGAGTGCGAGTGAGATACCATGCAGTCTAGCGCAGCGACATCAGTCAACACAACCAAACAATGCCATTACTAAGTTAGACAAATGTAAACAAAGTGAGGCTACGACGCAGCGTTTATTATCATATGCCGAAATGGCTAGTAATGGCACTGAATGGAAGGTACCTGCTAAGGATGATCAATGGATTTTGGTTCAGAAGACACGATTAAGAAATAGGCTAATTACAAAGAAAGGAAATGCGGTGGTCGAGTCGCAGGATAACGTGAAATTTAAAGCGGCAGATACTAAAGTACCGTTGTTTATCTCTAACGTCCATACCGATGTACGAGAAGAGGACATTATTGACTATGTTCGCAATAAAACGGGAGAAACTATTTCTCTGGTGAAGCTAAAACTTCAAAAACAGAAAAGCTATAATGCCTACAAAGCCTATGTTGTGAAGCATAAACTAGATATATTTCTAGATGAGAAACTGTGGCCGTCAGGCATTTCCTTCAGGCGCTTTGTCAACTTTGGGGAAAGAAGGAATTTGAAAACCGATTCGGAATGTGTGGCTAATATAAATAAAGATTTAAATGGATAAAGAAGAAACTAGATGTTCCAGTAAACTTATTAGTTATAATTGCAAGTCTGTCAAGAGATCCTGGGAAGGTGTAAGAGCCCTGTGCCAGACTGCTGATGTGGTGGCACTACAGGAGACATGGCTCCTGCCACACGAGTTACCTACCTGTGTTGAGTACTATCCACGAAGAGTTCAGTGCGACGGGAACCTCTGCCGTGGACACATCAGCGGGCTTACTCACGGGTCGCCCGTACGGTGGTGTCGCGATATTATGGCGAAAAAGTGCGTTCCATTCGGTGTCTGTGATTAACTGTGATAACGTTCGTGTACCTAACTGGGATAAAGATAACCGTGAGTAATAGAAACATAGTCATTCTTAGTGTTTATATGCCAACAAACTGTAGCGATAATTTACCGGTATTTACAGACTGTCTTAGTACGATACAGTCTGTGATTGAAATGGAACAAAGATGTGGAACGGAGGCATTTTACGTGTTAGGGGACTTTAATGCGCACCCGAACGAATTATTCTTTAATGAATTAGTTGCTTTTTGTAACGATAATGAATGGTGTTGTGTGGATGTACATATGTTGGGGTTGCAGTCTGGTACCTCTACGTTTCGTAGTGAAGCTCATGGGTGCGTGAGGTGGTTAGATCATTGCATTACAACACAATCTGCAATTTCTTCTATTAATAAAGTATGGGTTCAAGACGATGTGTACTGGTCTGACCACTTCCCACTTATAATAGAATGTAATTTGTATAAACTTAATATAAAATATGAATATAAGTTAAATAAAAATGATCTCAGACGGCAAGTAATTTGGGGAGAACGACAGCCTAATCAAATTCATAAATATCACGAATTATGTAATTCTAAACTTCGAATAATAGACTTCCCTTTAGTATTAGGACAATGTTGTGATTCCGTATGCCGTAATTCCGATCATTACGTAATTATTGATGAGTTATACAATAAAATTATTTCTGTATTGTCGGAGGCTGCAATGAAAACATATCACTGTAAAAAGATTAAAACCAAGTCTTTTCATATAACTGGGTGGAATGATTACGTCGCCGACGCTCATCGGGACGCTCGTACAAAATTTAAATTGTGGGTACTAGCCGGTAAGCCAACTAGTGGTACAGCGTATGACGAAATGACAGGCACCCGAAAAATATTTAAGTCCAAGTTAAAATCATGCCAAGACCGACAAGAGCAATTAAAAATGAACAAACTGGCCTCTAATCATTCAGCTAAAAAATTTAAAAATTTCTGGAAAACTGTTAACCGTTTAAATGTGAAAACGAGCCTCCCGGTGAGTATCGGCGGCGTGAGTGATCACAAAACTATTGCTGACGTGTTTAAGAAACAGTTTACGGTCCCGTCATCCCTTGGTCCATCGTCAGCGAGTTATGTCCCCGATGCAGGTGCCGACATGACGGAGCGTAAGATGTTATTTTCTGCTAAGAGTATCAGACACATAATAAACCACATGCAGCGTGGAAAGTCGCCCGGTCATGACGGCCTCAGCATAGAACATTTTAAATATGCTGGTGTTCATTTGCCGCGTGTATTGACTATGTTTTTTAATTTTTGCATGTCCCATTCATACCTGCCGGAGCCGCTTATGCGTACTATTGTTGTACCTATTCAAAAAAATAGGACGGGAGACTCATCTGACAGGGCTAACTACCGGCCCATTTCACTGGCCACCACTGCAGCCAAGTTACTTGACAGCATGCTTAATGCGCACCTCACAAAAATAGTCGACCTGCACGACGCCCAGTTTGGATTTAGAGCAGGGTTATCTACTGAGAGTGCCATTTTGAGTCTAAAGCATGCTGTCTGGTACTATACAGCCAGAAGGACGCCGGTATACGCTTGCTTCCTAGACTTGTCAAAAGCTTTCGATCGTGTTCATTATGATCTTCTGTGGGACAAGCTAGGCAGCGCGGGTGTGCCGGCAGAGTGTATCTCTCTCCTAAGGTATTGGTATGCAAACCAGAAAAACTATGTGAGGTGGGCAGGGGCGCTGTCGGATGAGTATAAATTGGAATGTGGCGTAAGACAAGGTGGTTTAAGCTCACCTCTATTGTTTAACATTTATGTTAACCAGCTTCTCGAGCGGCTCAGTAGCACACATGTCGGCTGCCATATTGATGACACTTGTTTTAACAATATTAGCTATGCAGACGATATGGTGTTGCTGAGCCCCTCCATAAGCGGGATAAGGAAACTTTTATCTATATGTGAGAAGTACGCGGAGGCCCATGGGTTACAATATAACACTAAAAAGAGTGAAATTTTAGTTTTTAAGTCAGGCAAACAACAGCCTCCCCATGTGCTTCCTGTATTTCTCAATGGAATAGCTCTAAAACAGGTTGAAACGTTTAAATACCTGGGTCATATTGTGACCAGTGACCTTAGGGACGATGACGATATTGAGCGGGAGCGCAGGGCTCTGGCAGTGAGAGCTAATATGCTCACCCGCAGGTTCGCGCGATGCACGAGAGAAGTGAAAATTACGCTATTTAAATCATTTTGCCAGTCCTTCTACTCAAGCGGCCTGTGGGTGAGACATACCCAGCGAGCCTACAGAGCCTTGCGCACTCAGTACAATAACGCGTTCAGGATGTTGTTGGGTCTGCCCTGGCGGTGCAGCGCCTCTGGGATGTTTGCTGAAGCGCGCACTGATGGTTTACACGCCATCATGCGCAAAAAAGCAGCCTCCCTGCTGGCCCGTATACGGAGTAGCAACAACAGCATTCTGAACGCAATAGCTGTACGGTTTGACTGTCCGTTTCAAAATTATTGGGTCATGTCTTGTATAGGTGTGGCCAGTCATGGCAAATAAAATAAAAAAACAATGTATTAGGTTAAGTTTTCTATGGGTCTATGCCACCCGAAATAAAGTTATTATTATTATTATTTCCTTTATTATACATTTTAACATATTTATTAAATTTTTAAATATTCCTTAAAAAATATATTTAAAAAAAACATTTAAAAATATAAAAATAGTGTCCCACCGGTATCGGGAACAGGGTCCAAGCTACCGGCGGTCAGGGCTCCAGAGAAAGGAACCTCCTAACTATACGAGCCTATTATTATTATTATTATAAACTCCAACCAATCTTGATAGCTGCCTGAAAACGTAGGTAGGTCAATTTTTGGTAGTCGTATAGAGTTATGTTTGTGTGTGTGATTAGTACAAGAGTGGGGTTTTGTACTACGTTCTCGGACGTTGAATCTCCTGCTTGTTTGCTGCGGGTGGTGCTGATCAGCTGGCGCGCAGTAGCCACCAAGTTTTAATACTACTTCTCAAACTCCTGCCGCTCCGCATATTGCGCGCTGGGATCGTCCATGATTATCTCCAAATCACACTGTAATACATCATATTTTTCATACCAATTTTCGAATGTATTAAGGCGGTATTCAACCTCAACTATTTGTGTATAGATCTCTAAGTTGCTTACAAGATTGTGAAACATTTAAAAAGGATGCAAATTATGTAAGCTTGGCCTTAAGTGAAGCTCGCTTCTTAATTAAGCTTTTAACGTCTGACATGTTGCAAAGGCAATAGGTCTGAGCAAGCCAGAAAATAGTTTTTTTTTTACAAAAAAAGTAAGGTAATTTATAAAAAAATATTAAGCTGCACTACGGCTACTAATTAATTAAGAAGCAAAAGCTATTTTATATGGTAAGTTGCTAATAAATTGGCGTAGGCGTTTGGCTGTGCAATTTTTGAAAAAGTATACTATATACTTGTAAATATCTAAGTTACTGAAACAAAAAAAACTGTTGACTGAAATATGAATATGAAAATGACTGTCTGAACTACTTATGATTGTATGAAGAGATGATCAACGTTAAAAACGAGATGAATCAGCAATATGTTGAGAATGACTTGCAGTTTTTGAATGACTTGCAATATTTTATTAAATGAAATTGAATAGAATGGAATGACAATATAAATAGATGATTAAGCTTAATAATTTATGGTGTTTGGATGTATATGAAATGAAAATAAAAGGAATAATTGGAACGATCGAATCTCACTATTTCTGTTGCAAACGATGATGATGATTGTGACGTGGAGTAATGTATCCTCAAGGCAAGACGACAATTTGCAGTTGTATGCTTGTTTCTGATGAAGATCTGCCTGTCCCGTAGCCTTGAGCCTCCTTTTCTTAAATCGGTCTTCGACTCTGGGTTCCAATCAACAAAGACGGTACTTTGTCTTTGACTTGCATCAGGCAACGGCGTTATCGCCGTCGCCGCCGCCGCCGGGATTCTGATCCCGATTTCCGGATTCCGGGTCTTTTAGTCGGTAAGAGTCTGACACTATCTCCCGCTTCGCCCAAGAGCGGGGGTTGTCATTGGATGATTTTTTCCCACCATAAAAAAAAAGGTGAAGACGACTTGGGCACGCCACAATAAATTATGGTGGCAAGTCCCCTTTTTGAGGCGTGGCTGGAAAGACTTCACGGCGTCCTTACCTTCCGCATGACGCAGGTCCTCACCGGACATGGCACGTTCGGGAGGTATCTGTTCCGGATTCGAGCGGAAGAAACGCCCGGGTGTCGCCACTGTGCGGAACGCCCAGAGGACACGGTGGAGCACACAGTCGAGGTGTGCCCTGCTTGGGCGGAGCATCGCCGTGCCCTCGTGGGGGCGATCGGCGGTGGAGACGTCTCGCGCCGGGCCTTGGTTGAGGCCATGGTCCGGAGCGAGGAGGAATGGCAGGCGATCGCCGACTTCTGCGAAGCAGTGATACTCGCAAAGGAGGAGGCCGACCGCATCAGACAACGGCGTTCTCGCCGCCGCCGCTGGGATTCTGATCCCGATTTCCGGCCACCGTAGGCGCGGGCTTGCGGACAGTGAGCAATGGGTAGCTCGCTGTCCGGCCGTCCGGTAACTGTCCGGACCAAGCCCAAGTTGTCGACGGCGCGCACTGTTCCCGCGCCTCAAGGAGTTGCCAGCAACAGCAGGGACCCAGCTGGGTCGAAGCCTACTGGGGCCAGGGTTAGTTTCGAGACAGCTCGAGCCCCAGTATGAAGGCTAGAAGGAACGGGGTGGGGCTTATATTCAGTAAGAGTCTGACACTATCTCCCGCTCCTCCCAAGAGCGGGGGTTGCCATTGGATGATTTTTCCCAGCATAAAAAAAAAGATGAAGACGATTTGAACCCACTGTACAGTTCTTTTGTTCTTCGATCTTCTTTCTTCGTAACACGGTAGAAGGACCATATGTTACGACGACTCCCTTGCATAGATTCTGTCTTCAATGTCTTTTTGTCTGGAAATCTCGACGATCTTTCCCTGAGCCGCCTATTGGTGTGAACGCGATGAAGACGGCTGTTGCCGCACCGACGCTCATAATGACCAAATTCAGACGATGACGCGTGGAAAAATGAAGACCTCGACTCGAAGATGAAGATCTTAAAGATATTCAAATACAACAGTCGGTTAAACAAAGCGAGTGCAGTCCTGCACGACTCGCAGCCACGCATGGCAACGGCGCAGAAGCGCGCAAGCAGCCGTGCGTGGAGGCGTGCTACAGCTGACTGGCGGTCGATGTGCGACGCGGGGCGCGCGACGAGCTGGGCGGCCGTTGCCGGCCAGCTGATGCCCCGCTCTCCCCACACCCCTTGTTCACTCCCGCCGACGGCGCGCGGCGATGTTGGAGGCAGAGGTCTCAACATACTCCCCCGTTGAAGTAGCTTCAACAACAGTGACTGGAAGAGGGCAGATTAAGATTGCTCGTTCCAAACAGTAGGGTACGCTCAGGACCAAGAGAAAGGATGTATAAAGTTCCGGTAGCCTGCACAAATCTGTTAAAGTTCGCGCCCGTGACTCGGGCGGTAGAAATACTCAATAGTGTCTCTTCAGATAGTTTTTCGTGTACACTGACAAAATTCGAGAGGGTAACACTAAGTGTGTTGTCCTCTATGTAACTTGTGCCGGTCCTCCAAGATGCTGCTTGAGACTGACCATCGATAATTTAATTTATTATGTACGTACGTTGCATAGGTACATTAATGGATTTCTGATCAGTTTGTGGGTGGCATCTCTGAGTGCTAGGCAATTTTGTGACTACATTTGTCAAAGTCAAAGTCAAAGCATTTATTTCAAATAGACCATTTACAGGCACTTTTGAATAGTCAAATGTCGGTCAGTCCAAGAAAAGTGAAGCTAAATTGCACGTTCCAAATCGTAGGTCTCTATGGAGAAGAACGTGCAAGAAACTCCATAAAGTTGAGAGTTGTTACCTTGCGTATACCTGTTAATACAATTGTAAGTGTTAATGTTAATAATAAATAAATAAATAAAGATGTCCCGTGTTTTTCTGATAGCCACAATCTGAGGATGTTTTTGGTTAAAGAGCGAATAGAGTTATTCAAGGCAAGCGTGCACCGTTGTTCTCGGCTTTTCTCTACTTATAATATGTATGTATGATACAGTTAAACTTTCCACATGAATCACTCTCTCTATTGGTATAACCTGCATGAAAATCTGTACGGTAGCTTTTGAGTTTATGTGTTCATACAGAGAGAGAGAGAAAGAGACGCGGTGGGGGGACTTTGAATATTAATTTTTCAGGCAATACTTTGCTCAGTTTGAGCTAGTCGAGGCTGGCTTTTTTTAACTGACTATTTGACAAGACACACTGAAAAAAATCCAGAGGTCAGTCTCTTTTCAAGTACAATCTGTACTGGTCAAATCATAGAGATTAGTGTGTTTACGTAGGATATCATCAAATGACTTCTTCTGAGAGGGAGTATCAGACTTTTGTTGAGTAACACACCTTGCGAGGGCCACCGTAACTCTTTCAGACAATCCCTGGTAGGGAAAGTAGTTGATAGTGTAATGATTTTTAAAGAAAATATTCATAAATCGTTCAACTTCCAATGATAAGCGATAGATGGCGCTAGTAGTTACATGAACTTTAGACATTCGTTGTAGATATTAAGTAATAATTTATAATATTAGACTTTATGGATTTGTTTTGTATAAATATATCATAATTGTTAAAATGAAATATTTACTTGCAGTTAATTATTAGATAAACTCTAATGTATATTAGTCAATTGATGTTACGTACTCTTTACTTTGCTCTGATTGGTCGGTTAGTCGACCGAGTGTTTGTGAAAGTTTGTGGTAGGGAAACACTGAGTTTGTTACTGTCATTTTTGGACAGAGTCAGTCTGCTTTGAGTCGTTGAACAGAAAACATGTCCGACTAAACTGTGTATTTGTAAATGATTGTTAATAGAACGATAAGTATGAAATTGTGTTGATCAAAGTGAATAAAATATTTATACAATTTATCCTGAAGTGTTTGATTTATCACATTTCAGAAGTGGGATATGCCTACAAATATGTGCAGTGATAACAAGAAGAGGTTATGTGTGCCTAAATTGAAGATAAATGAGTTCGAGAAATATATTTTTGTCTTTCCAAGTGTACTAGTGTGATTTTAGACAAGAGGTTATGTGTGCCTAAATTGAAGCTAAGTGAGCTCGAGATATTTTTTTTTTGTCACCAAAGTGTGCAAGTGTTACTTTAAGCCAAGAAGTTGTGTGCCTAAATTGAAGCTAAATGAGCTCGAGATATTTTTTATTCTTTTTCCCATGTGTGCTAGTGTTACTTAAGACAAGAGGTTATGTGTGCCTAAATTGAAGCTAAGTGAGCTCGAGATTTATTTATTTTTTTAGCCAAGTGTGCCAAGTATTTTAGACCAGTATCATACTCACCCAAATTTCTTACTGATGGTGACAGGCTCGTGTATTGAATCATTCGATTCCCTTCAAATGTGTGAACTGAGTGGTACAGATATGCGCGTCATGTTCGTAATCGAACGTTGACAAGACTAAACACCTCTTAAATGCTGGTGATTCATTTTAGTTTCTATATTTCAAATTGGGTGCTTTTCCTTTATTTAATTTCATCGAATTCGTATAGTGATAAATTAAAAAAAAAAAAGTTTATATGGAAAATTTTCCTATTTCCCAAAACGATAATTGTCATTGTTGCCTCGGATTACTTTGTGTGGCACGATAATTTCCCTTTCGTTTCGACGCATAGTTGTAAAAACATGTTGTACCCCTTATTAGTATGTCACAATAATGATAAATGATATATAATGAATGATAAATGATCAGTGATAAGTGATCAGTGATAAGTGATCAGTGATAAGTGATCAGTGATAAGTAATTAGTGATAAGTGATCAGTGATAAGTGACCAGTGAATAGTGACCAGTGATTAGTGACCAGTGATTAGTGACCAGTGATTAGTGACCAGTGATTAGTGACCAGTGATTAGTGACCAGTGATTAGTGACCAGTGATTAGTGACCAGTGATTAGTGATCAGTGATAAGTGATCAGTGATAAGTGATCAGTGATAAGCGATCAGTGATAGGTGGTCAGTGATCAGTGATAAATGATAAATTTATTTATTTATAAATGTTAAACGATAAACGATAAATGATAAATAGTAAATGATAAATGATAAATTTATTTATTTATAAATGTTAAACGATAAAAGATAAATGATAGATGATAAATGATAAGTCTTAAATGATAAATGATATTTATTTTGTACTGTTGTTTTATGAACTAAATTTCCACCTATGACAAACAATAAATGAATTTGAGAGAACAAAGTTAAAACTGAGTTTGTATATGTATAACACGATTTAAAAGGCTGTAAATGGAATTTCTTCTCCATAGAGATCTACACTTTCGAATACGTAATTACCGTCAATTTGCTGACTTACTGACTTCTTGGCAATTTAAGAGTCTGTAAATGGTTCATTAGAAATGTTTTGATTTGATTTCAGTGCTTTGATGAGGCCAAGAGTGTCTTTGATGAGGCCAAGCGTGATTTTGATGAGGCCAAACGTGCCTTTGATGAGGCCAAACGTGCCTTTGATGAAGCTAAGTGTGTACCTTTGATGAAGACAAGCGTGCCTTTGATGAAGCCAAGCGTGCCTTTGACGAAGCCAAGCGAGCCTTAATAAGACCAAGCGAGCCTTAATGATGGTTCATTTGAAATGTTTTGAATTGATTTCAGTGCTTTGATGAGGCCAAGAGTGTCTTTGATGAGGCCAAGCGTGCCTTTGATGATGCGAAACGTGACTTTATTGAGGCCCAACGTGCCTTTAATGAAGCCAAGTGTACCTTTGATGAAGCCAAGCGTGCCTTTGATGAAGCCAAGCGTGCCTTTGATGAAGCCATGCGTGCCTTTGATGAAGCCAAGCGTGCCTTTGATGAAGCTAAGCGTGCCTTTGATGAAGCCAAGCGTGCTTTTGATGAAGCTAAGCGTGCCTTTGACGAAGCCAAGTGAACCTTAATAAGACCAAGCGAGCCTTAATGAGGGATGAGGCAAGCATGCCTTTGATGAAGCTAAGCGAGCCCATTTGAGGCCATGTGGGCCATTTGAGGCCAAGTGGGCCATTTGAGGCCAAGTAGGCCATTTGAGGCCAAGTGGGCCATTTGGAGCAAAGTGGGCCATTTGAGGCCATGTGGGCCATTTGAGGCCATGTGGGCCATTTGAGGCCAAGTGGGCCATTTGAGGCCAAGTGGGCCATCTGAGGCCAACTGGGCCATTTGATTTGGCCAGATGAGCCAATTAAGATTCGGGTTAAGTGTGCCCGGTGCAGACGAAATTATCCTCAAGAGCGTAAGTAACGTATGAATTTACCTATTAATGTGATTTTAGTCTGACTACGTTGGCTTAATAAAGGCAGATGTTGTAAATGAATTGAATAATTTATTAAGTTTATTCATATCATATTTGAACTGTTTATTGGATGAGATTTGAACATTCTGTTATAGTTTTTGAAGATATTATAGGTATAGATAAATTGAATTGAAAGTATAATTTAACACTGGGATTTGATTCTTAAAAAAGAGTTTCAAATGAACGATACAAGTACTATTTCCTGTAAATGTTTTAACCACTGATTTTTTTTATTTTGAGGACTTGGATTCCGACAGAACTACAGAAGGAAAAATTTCCAGTCTTATTGAACAAATAGATAGTTCCTGGTTCAAACAGTACAGACTTGAAGAAAAATGATGCAAAGAGACGATTTGGAAGGAATAAGACACCACCACGATGCAAGAAGCGAAGAGGTACCCCACGTTGGTCTAAGAGAGTGGTTTAATGATTTTCAAGGAGGAAAGCGTTACAAGTATCGAGGTTTGAACATATCCATTGGAACTTTGTGATACGGGAGTTCTATCACTTCTGTAAATTTTGAGAGTATTTAAGTTTGATTAGAAAGAGTAATTATAATTGATTTGTATTAAGCAAGTAGGATCAGAAACTGACTATACAATTTGTCTCAAAAACTTGCTAGTCTTACCAAGAGAAAATAGAAAATTTACGAAACCTTGCCAAGTTTTGTAAGTTAGCATTTAGTGACGAAGTGGTAAACTAAACTAAAATGATTTTATCTAATGAGCAGAATTATGGTCGGTTTCAAGCAGAAATGTTAGCTAGTAAGAATTAAGGTGTAACTTATGTGAATATTATTACGACAAATTAATGCTTATATACGGATAACATATAAGTAAAAGAGCTGCAGATAGAAATTTAAACACACGGGATTAATGATAAATCTATTAGGAATTGAGCCAAACCATTAAATTGTAGACGAGGAAATGGATTTATTACACGTTTTCAATTCCTGTGACGTGTGCATACTGTAGCAGAGACTGATTCTATAGATAGAGAACACAATGATATTTATTTTACAAGTAGGATTAAATATATACTATTACATGACCATAACTAGTTCTCGTCGTCCAGACTGAAATCGAAGCCGGTTCCTAAGATGATTATGATACAATGAATGATTTAAATAGAGCTAAATATTACATCGTTATTTATTCGGTTAAGGGGAAGATGGATTGAAAATCCATACACTAGAGTAGAGGACCAATTTCAAGGTTTCAAATAAAAATAAAGTTTGACGAACAGTGCGATCCGAACTTCATTATTAGAACCTTTACTTGGTACGAAATCACGCACATATGCTGCTAATATTATTTGAGAGATAATATTAGTACAATAATTAAGCCCTTAGCCTCTAGCTGAAGGATCACTTTTATTGTAAATGCTTAAGTTTCTGTTTTATATTATGCTTTCAAATAATGAAAGTAATGAACTCTGACTAAACGAGTCGCCACACAACATGTAGCAACATGGTGGCTACAGATTTGTGAGTTTCATTTAACCACTGAGAGTGTAAGATCTAGGACGCGTATGTCGATACCTTAAGTCGTAATATCATGTTTTCCACAGAAATTAAGACGAATACTGTTTCTGTTTATAGTATTGAGACGAGAATTGATCTAAATATCAAATTTTCGAATACTTTGACTAGAGACACAATAGAAACAAAATGAGAGAGCAAGCGCCAGCATTTGCTTAGGATTAAATGAATAAGATCTAGATTTCAAATTCTTATAGCTGAACCCGATGAAAAACCTAATGACATGAAGTGAATTCAGTGCGCGTAAATAATGAAGAATACTTTCGAACAAAAAGCTGATCAATTTTACTTTATGCTTACAGTCTCACATAATTAACATTGACCAATGGTTTTGAGTACCTAATTTAGTGTTGGTTATAAAACATATTTGACAGTAGTTTATTAACTTGAATAATATTGCAATCATGGATTTCTTTTAGATACCCTACTATCAAGAGCTTTTGCGATAGTCATGGTATTGACCTTGTTTTTAACGCTGTATCTTTTCTAAGGTTGAGCGCGGTTTTGCTAAAATGTATAACCACTATTTTAAATCCCCTAGCAAAATAAAATGATTCCTATGACGAACACCAAGGAAACATATGCCTATGGCGTGTTATTAATTCTGTTAAATGTCCCACTAGACAGACTGCCACAAAACTACCAGGATCAGAGTGCCTTTAAATGATAAACATTACGAAGTAAAATACGTTAAAAAGTTTAAGATATGAAGTGAGCGCCAATATCTGGGTTAGACTAGCAAAAAGATACTTTCGTTATCAGTAAAATCCTTGATACAGCCTACAGCATAAATAAAGATTAGTAGATCTGATTGCAATTATGAGGGTAAAATTGAATTTGCCTCATTTTAAAATCCATAGATCCATTGAAAAAAAACAAAGTTTTAAGTATAAAATTACTGTAATTACCGATTTTGGCAAACTGAGGAATAACATTTAGAAGCATACTTTCCTCCGACCTTATATAAACTCGGATATAGAGAAAAGCCTTTGACAAAAAAAAAAAACTCTATTCTTCGCGTGATGAGAATGTTATAAACATATGACGTGACGATAAAGCAAATAATCAAGACTAAGCCGAATGTAATGATTATGAATGTAAGACTCAGTTCCTTGTAGAAATGGAATTAAGTTTCATAATTTTAATGAAAATATCCTATCATTTTAATTGTAATCGTGCGTCAGGAGATCGCACGATGTCGGATGGCCGAATGTAATGATTTTTAAAGAAAATATTCATAAATCGTTCAACTTCCAATGATAAGCGATAGATGGCGCTAGTAGTTACATGAACTTTAGACATTCGTTGTAGATATTAAGTAATAATTTATAATATTAGACTTTATGGATTTGTTTTGTATAAATATATCATAATTGTTAAAATGAAATATTTACTTGCAGTTAATTATTAGATAAACTCTAATGTATATTAGTCAATTGATGTTACGTACTCTTTACTTTGCTCTGATTGGTCGGTTAGTCGACCGAGTGTTTGTGAAAGTTTGTGGTAGGGAAACACTGAGTTTGTTACTGTCATTTTTGGACAGAGTCAGTCTGCTTTGAGTCGTTGAACAGAAAACATGTCCGACTAAACTGTGTATTTGTAAATGATTGTTAATAGAACGATAAGTATGAAATTGTGTTGATCAAAGTGAATAAAATATTTATACAATTTATCCTGAAGTGTTTGATTTATCACAATAGTTTGAGTGAAATGTTCATATATCATCAATACAAATTGCCTGATTTATCATTCGCTATTTGTATATGAACGGGTGAAACGGATTCCTGAAGTTACTGCAATAAAATATACATAGGTAGCAGATAATGACCCTTGAACTATATTAGTCTCTGTTTTATTGTATATGCTCGTATCTAGAATGTTTAGAACGTATGGAAGCTAGATTCCCAGCAGGGGAATTGGTATCAAATGTGAGCTGTTTCTAGCATATTTTAAAACTTGTACTACTCCTAGTTTGTAAGACCTCTTACATTTTTTACTTGTTAAGATAGGTATATAAGGTAATTGTAACGTGACACCACAAAAAATTAATTGACTTTTAGATTTTATTTGTTTTGATTTCGTAAAAAGCAAATATACGTAAGAATGTTTATTTTTTACTATTGTGAATTTGTGGACTATGTGATTTTATTTTGTTAACCCCCGACGGAAAAGAGAGGTGTTATAAGTTTGAGGTGTCTGTGATGGTGTGTGTCTGTGTGTCTGTCTGTGGCATTGTAGCTCCTCAGCGAATGGACCGTATTCAATGCGGTTTTTTTTTATTGGAAAGCTCATGTTGTCGAGATTTCTGAGTTCTTAGATTCAATTTATGAAGATCTGTTCAGGTTTTCAAGGTCGTCAGCTCGTTTGTTAGATGTGGCAGGGAATTTAAACACTTAATGTATATATACTTTATTAATAAACACATATAAGTGACCTAATTTTTGAAAATCTCATGTACTTACAGCCGACACTTAAGAGACCTAATCTTGGAATGTCTATTAATAAACTCATCCAGTTTTGGTTTATTCATCTTAAAAATAGTTCTGTGCGTTTTTCATGACGACGAGAATCTGATGACGAAGACCTGATGCTAGAACTGGGAAGTGGCTGATGGAATCTTGGAATGTCTACTAGTAATCCAATTGTGTTTGGGCTCATTAGATTCGTCTTAACCAGTTCTAAACATTTTTCATGATGGCGAGGACCTGATACTAGAACTGGGAGGTAGCCAATGGAACCCTGGAATACCTACTAGTAAACACGTTGAGTTCGGGCTCATTAGACTCGTCTTAACCAGTTGTTTTACTTTTTATAGATTTTATGCGTCGGGGGTAATTTTGCGATTATTAGATTATTTTCAGTAATATTAACATTCATTACTTTATTCACATTTTTCTTTTACAGTTTGAGTACTTTATGCATCCTACCCAAATGACCATTTTTTTCTTTTAATCAACGAGTTGTATAGCTCCTTAATAGTCCTGAGTTAAGTAACGCGAATTCTAACAAATGCTTGCATTAACTGGACAGGTCCACTCAAATCTGGGTGGTTCTTTCCTTAAAAGTTCATCTCAGACAAAAAATGGATTGCCAAGACTTCGAGAATATTCGAAAGAGTTACCGTGGCGTCCGAGGCCTTAGCACGCAAAAGAAAATTGAAAGAATACAGTTAGATTTTAGTCAATAAACTTTTGAACGCAAGAGGGCTCCATCTTAGAGCGAGAGAAGTAACCCTCATCATCTTTATAATGTTCCCATGCTAAGACTCAGGCCTCCTCTTCAAGAGCCCTCTCATGAAGAGGAGGCCTGAGTGGGCGTAACCCATCACGCAAGCCCAGTTCGGGTTGGTAAATGTCAATGTATGTCTTCGAATTTTTGGTTCTAGGCATGTCCTATGGGTTTCCTCACGATGTTTTCTTTCATCATTTTGGGAGCAGTGGTGATAATAAAAATTACACAAAGTAATGCTCTCGGCTGGGTTTGAACCCGTGATTTATTACTCGTAAAGTCGGATTCGTTACTACTGGGCCGCCACTGCTCTTACAAATATATATATATATTTACTACTTTTTGCCCATGCGGCTTCGCTCCCGCTCTTCCCTGCTCTACCCTACTGTACCCTACTCTACCCTACTATACCCTACTCTACCATACTCTACCCTACTTTACCTTTTTCTACCCTACTCTACCCTACTCGATCCTACTCTACCCTACTCTACCTTACTCTACCCTACTCTACCCTACTCAACCCTACTTTACCCTACTCTTCCCTACTCTACCCTACTCTACCCTACTCTACCTAACGCTACCCTACATTACCCTAATTTTCATATTTTTTTTGAACCTTCTCCTGACAGTAACGAACTCAACAAAAAAAGAATTAGCGAAATCGGTCCAGCTGTTGACGCGTGATGCCGTGACCAAGGAAATGGGGATTCATTTTTATCTAAATAGATATTTTACACTGAACATTTTTATTTCAAGCATTTCTAATAGTATTTAAGTATAGTAACACGAATATCTAAATATTTATACTAAACCTATCTAAGTATATATGTTACGCTCAAAGATCGAAAATGCTCAGTGAGCGGAAAAATAGCTCACAACGCGTTGTGGTCACAGTAAAACATCCACATGGCGAAATTCGTGTTATAGCTCTAATGAAAACGAGCACGACGCGTTGAGGCAATCACAGAAAGACCAAATAGCGAAATTCGTGTCGTGGCTGACATGCTATTCGATCTCAACGCGTTGTGGCAATGAAGAAAAGCCAAGACGCGTTCTGAGCTTTCATTCCATATCACGACGGACAGGTTGTAAGATATATTTATTTTTCACAAAAAAGATATAAGTAATTATTTTTCACAAATACTTATTTTTCACAATTATAGTAATTTCTAATATAAGTAATTAATTTGAGTACATTGTTGTTGTTTATTGGTGATTTTTTTTTTTTTTTTTCGATGGGAAAAATCATCTTATGACAACCCCCGCTCTTGGGCGGAGCGGGAGATAGTGTCAGACTCTTACTTGTTTATTGGTGATCAATAAATATTTATGTTTGTGTTAAATATTTTGATTACTTGAAAGAATTTTAAATTGTGATAAAAAAATTAAAATCCCTAATTATTTTAAGTGAATTATAATTTACAAATGATTAATATTTTGTGTTCAGTAATTTATTACTTAATACGTTGTTTTTTTTTCAATATAAAATAATCTCAATAAATAACAAATATCGTTTTATTTTAATTTATATAATTATATAACATATTTAATAATGACAAACACGTTATGCAGTGATTTTATAAAATAAAAAATATTTCCTAAGGACATCTACCAAAACGTTTCCAGCCTAGGCCTAGTAGGATCCATATCGGAAAGTAGTGTGCGTCTTAATCAAATAATATTCCATACGCGTCATGGCTTTTCTTCATTGCCACAATGCGTTGAGATCGAATAGCATGTCAGCCACGACACGAATTTCGCTATTTGGTCTTTCTGTGATTGCCACAACGCGTCGTGCGCGTTTTCATTAGAGCCATAACACGAATTTCGCCATGTGGATGTTTTACTGTGACCACAACGCGTTGTGAGCTATTTTTCCGCTCTCTGAGCGTTTTCGATCTTTGAGCGTAACATATATAATTACTACAAAAAAACAAAATACACTCAGCGTGTGTAGGACCACATCGCTGTCACCCGGAAATATGCCCAGAAGACTGGCAGCATTGCCACGTTGAATGGCAATACTAACTATTTTGGTAAGAAATGAGCCAGCCTTTTGTTCACATAAAGTGTACTTGGCATATATCACAAAAGTTGGTTCGAGAGGGCTCTTCAAAAGGAAAGCTGGAATAAAATGAGGGGTGCATTTGCCCAGCATCAGCAGTGATCATCATCACCTGAAGCGCTACTTCGACCACTGCTGGGAATACCCCTCTCTTTTTGTCAATCTCCTCACTCCAGTGGCAATCTCATGCAGGTTCTACGTGATGGTCATAAGACATCTACCCAACTGTGAGTCAGTATTAGCCAGAAAATAGTACTGTTTTGACTATAGCTTTTTTTAAATGTGGGACATCATCCAATGACATCTCCTGCTCTAGGAACGAGAGGGCATTTCAGACTTTAACTGTCTAAAACTCATTTGTATATCTCAGTTGCCCTTTACGTTCTAGAGCTACGGTCACTCTCTCAAAAGTTCTTGCAGCTAAACCTCTAACCTAGATACCGCCTCGATATAACAGTACTACTTAAAAGACACAGTATGTATCCGTCGCAAAATTGATTACTTCATGATATGACTATGTAAAACTGGCCAGATCGTTTTAAACGTTAGAGTTTAATAATAATATCTTCATTTGGCCTATTTTCTTTAGACCTTTTATTATCATTGAAATCCTACATCTATGATATGGCCAAAAGAGGCATCAAATATTAACGTTTCAACGACCTGGCCAGGAAATATCTACACCTACACTATACTGATATAAATATGTCCCGATTTTAATATTGGACGTCTTTGACCCGAAATACAAAGAGCAGTCTCAGACGATCGCTACTAAATAAATAAAAGAACCAATAACGTTTTATGAGTCGTGTGTCTTATAAACGAGACCGGTGGTGGCAGCTAACTCACCAAAACAAACCAACAGAGATATAACCCGACGGAAAATAAAATTGTTGCCAACATTTGAGGCAGATAACTAGCTCGTACTATTTTTTTTTTCTCAATATTTTTTTTTTATTTTTTATTTAATAGTTTTGGTTAAACGAGCAATCGGTGGCTGAAAAAGCTTTGATAACACAATAACATCAGTTACTAAAAAAACTGAAAAAATAACGTACAAATCCAACACATTTGAAGAGGATTAGAACAGTAATCAACGGGAACTTCCTCGAGAGTACCTCCGAAATGGAACATGCTACCCTCTTGGGCGGCTGTGAAAAGAGCCCCCGTTAGAGATTCCATTTGAAAAGAACAAACAGATGAGTAACCTCGTTCATCAACCCGCGAGAGCCCCTAGCGCTTAAGCGCGCCCTGTATAATAGCCAGTCTTCTCGTAGACCCGCCGATAGCGCACGTCTGCTACGCGCCCGCTACGCCGAACCGCCGCTACGCGTTACGAAAATACGCAATGAATAAATACGCTACGAACAGTGCAGTGTTAAATACAAAATAATCTCAAATTAATTAAAGTGTACTATTAATTAAATGTATATAAAGTGATAGTTTAGGATTGTTATAACAGTTAAATTCGATATAGTTTGTAAAAATGTTTAACTTAAGGATTGCGACTAGAATATTTATATTTCTATTGATAACACAAGGTAAGTGGAAATTTATTTAATTTTAATAATATTAAAATAAATAAAGAATGCAAATAGAAATAATATTTATATTTACCGAAAAAATAATTTGAACCAGGAGTAAACAGAATTAATTTATATATTAAATATGTCTTCAATTGATAAAAATAAAATTATAATAAATAAAATAGAAATCGAATGATTGCTGAATTAATTTGATAAAATTGTGGTTTTTATTTAAGTTTGTCTGGAATCAGTTTTACTTTACAGGTGAAAATTATTTTATGTTATATGTCCAAACAATTCTCAGTTTTTAATACCTTCGTATACCTTAATTTGTTGTTTTACTTAAGAAGCCGTTAGGCACTAGAATTTTCATTAAGGGAAACATCAATTTCTATGGAAGTATTTAAGTCAATTAATTGAGATCTTTAATCAGACTTTCGTGATCATTGAGTCTGTCTACAAATGTGTTACCTATAATATTTGTGTTAATATTTTATTTATTACATTATCTTTCACAATATATTTTTACTAGCAATTTAGGTAATACTTTTCCTGAAAAAGCATTCGTGGGATTTTTAATAACCAGCACTTATTAAAAAAAAAAACTAAGTCAAAATCGTTCGGAAAACATTTTACAATTGATAAATAGGTCGAATTTTTCAAAATCAGGAGTGGGTTTTTAGTCAGTAAGTCTGACACTATCTCCCGCTCCGCCCAAGAGCGGTGGATGTCATTAGATGATTTTCCCACTGGAAAAAAAACCATCTCTAAAAATTAACACAAAGATTATTTTAAACAAAATATCCTACATACCCAAATTAAATTCTCCACTAATTACTTAATTGTTTTCCGCTTGTATTACGGCAAAGGTTGTTTGCACAGAAATTCCGGAGCCTCAAAAACAATATTTTTTGTTTTAAGATACTCCTCGTTTCTGAGAAAATTTATTTGCTTGTTTGAAGAGACTGGTAGGCAATTAGCAAGGATTTGTAGCCTAGATTGCTGAACTTTAGTCGTATGTACTATACAGGATTTATACTAAAACCTTTGATGGTTGGAGCAGCGTATTTAGAATACCTCACTTATGAGGGCTTTCTGAATAGTTGTCATACGTCATCATTAGGTTCGGGAGCGGAGGTAGTTCGTATGTAGGTTAATACCTGGACTAGGAAATGATTTATGACGTAGGTTGTCCTGATATCCAGTCGGCAGAGTATTTTGATATCTCTTTGTTTTGAACAGGCTTAAATACGTCCGGCAGTAGTTTCCGATTATGTTCGGTAGTTGACATACTTTTGTTTGAATCTCGTATGCAATTTTGTTAATTACTTAATACCTCAATGCCTGAGTAGGTTCAGATGTTTGGAATACTATTAGATCATGGCCTGTATTAGGACATAGGACTTTTAAGACGTCTTAATTTTTGGCGATCACGTTTTTGAAGCTATCTTTCTATGATCCCACATATTTCCGTGCAGCCCATCTCGTTATCGGACCAAGATTCTGATGTCACCGGTTTATGGTGGACATCTCACCCACAAGAACAAAACGTTTTGTGAACACATTCATAGTGCGTAGAGCTAATGTTTGGAGTTCCCTGCCAGAGTTTGTGTTGCCTGATAGTAACAACCAAGAGGTTTCTTAACTTAAAGTAAGTTACAGTTACGTCTAGACAAGCGTGCGTCAACTACATCGTTGCTTACGATCAGGTGAGATTAGTGGTCAAATATGAGCCTATCAGTAATAATAATAAAACAACGAAAGTTTCTATGCTTACAAACATGAACTCTTCATCGATATCCTAATACAAAATTGTAAATGAGTTTAGTTATTAGAAGACTAATTCTTCTACTAACCAGTAGGTATATTCTTAGGTATGAAACTTAACGACAAACTACACTTAAACGTCCATTGCCTTTACAGCATAAACTGAAGCAATCTATCAATATATTAGTCCGTCAATGTAAGTCGAACTGTGGCAAAGTTACGCCATTGTCTACAAGACCTGGGAATATGTTTTGAACGCGTGCCAGTTCAAAGATAGTTCTATTAGCGAAGAGGAAGTTTTGCTCTTATGAATCACCCTGTTTGGAAACTAATTTAAAGGTCTAGCAATAAAAATCGAGCTTTAATTTAGCTTTTATACAACATTTAATATAATGAACGTACTATCACTTGCAAAAGTCCATAAGAATTCTTAAAACTTATTCGTTTGACGTTTAGTTTGACTTACGACCTTTTATTTTCAAGTTTCGCCAACAAATGATTGAAATCCACAATTTCATCAACTTATCATAAGTCAAGATGGCCCAGTGGTATAGGCACACAGATTGAAGCGCAAATCAGTGTGCCGCAAGTTCAAATCTCACGCAATTATTGACTTTTTGTAAGTTCTTACCCGATTGGAAGTTATGTATTTGCATTACATATTTTAAATTATTCTTTAACTTGTTCACACATTTCTTAGAGTTAGAAAGGTAGATCACAAAAAAACTAAATAAAGAATTAGATTTCTGCGAGGTAGACATGAGTTTTAACTTAACCGAAATGAACTGTCGTTTGGTTGTAGTTGTTGGTTAGTGACGTGAGGTTGACAGTATTGTAATATTCGCAAAATGCAGGCTAATATTAGTATTGAAGTGAGGGCGACTATCATTGGGCTGCATAAAAGTGGTCTTAATAAAACACAAATATCTGAAGAAACCGGACTGAATGTGAGTATAATAGCTATTAATGAATTGTAACTTTATTACAAATTAATCTTCTAATTAAAACGTATGCCATTTATGAATCCATTCATCGTATCTTTATGAGGTTTAAAAGAGAAATACGTAAATCGTTGGGTTTATTGGATTGGTTATTGGATTAATAAATGCAGTTTTATTTTAAAATTATATTCAATAATTATGATTATTAACATTTTATATAATGAAAATGAAGTGAAGTAGGTATAGCTGCCTAATATATATTTTTTTTTATTTTAGAAAAATACTGTAAATCTTTGGCTAAAAAGATATGAGGAAGAAGGTAGCCTTGCTAGTCGAAAGAGAAGTGGGAGACCGAAGCTTATTAGCGAGGCGCAGCGACGACATATGGTGGACGTATACGAAACGAATGGTTTCGCACCAACGAGACATTTTGCGGAATTATATGACACCTCGATGGATACTGTTCGCCGTGCACTTCACGCTGAAGGCGTGCATCACAGAAAACCTGCTAAAAAGCCGTACTTGACAGAGAGGCACAAACAAGAACGATTACGTTTCGCACTAAATATTTAATGTTAACTAAACTAAATGGCCTACCATTTTATTTTAACATATCTGTGATTATTCGTTAACAAACACTGTATTATATTGTGTTTACTTTCGTTTAAAACAGCTATATCTTTTAACTTGTGCCATCGCCTCATCTTAAGAATGCAGTGAACTCGCTATCAATTTTGTTGACAATAATCATGAGTCTATTTCGTTTTTTATTCTTCTACCCGCACTGTTTTAACATAATACTATAGTTCAATTTATTTTTCTCATCTAATTGACGATTATCTTGTGAGAACTAAAGTTCTTTTAACAGAAATTGAGGTTTGGTTTCAATCTTCTTTTCGTCAAGAAAATGAACAATTAAGCTATGACCTCAATACATTCATTGTGACGTTACACAAAAATAAAATGTTTACAAATTCCAAATCATATATCACTTTTCAATAAATAACTGGATATAAACAATTACCTATATTTTATTTTATTAAAATTTGAATATCCGTTCATTGTTACGTTATTCATATTATGAATGGTCTAAGTGGGTATTTCCAACAATCTTAGGCGTAACATAGATAACGGTTACAAGATAACTTTTTGTCTAGGTAACAATTCGACGTCACAATTCTCATAAATGTTTAATTTGTAAATATAAAGAATAAACATTTTTATTAAACACGTCTTTTTATTTCCACCTTATAACATCGAAAAGATGTAACAACTAAATAATTGCAAATTACGAATGTGATTCTTCTTGTGGTTAATAGATCACATTCGTAATTTGCAACTATTTAGTGCAAAAAATGCAATAGTATTTTTCATAGAAATATAAAAAAACAACTATATCAATATAGATTAGGAATTTTCAAAGTAAGAAATAACTGCAACGGACCGACTATGATTTGAACTCGGGTTACGTGATTTGCGAATCCAACACTTAGTTCACACGGCTACCAGCACATGACGTATTGGCACGAATTTTATCAATGCTATGGTAAGAACAGCTCACTGCGACGACAGTTCCTTAGTGTGTGTTATCTGTGGAATGTGGATACTCATACATGCGCACACATACGCACGGAAGTTTCGCGCTCGCTCGGTTCGTAGCAATGTAATCTTTAGCGTTCCTATGGACTTTTGCGGCCTTACTGTACATTCTGAAAGCAGCACGTTCAGAATTGGCTTTTATAATAGGTAATCTTTTATCCTAAAATAATAAAAAATCATAGGATACAAAAATTACTTATTATGAAATTTTGATAAATCTTGTTTCGTTGTTCCTAGCGTGTTTTTGTGTGCGTGCATAGATACCAATACCGATAGGTACGCTATCAATGAAGTGCATCAAAGGCTATATTATTTGTCTACAGTTATGACAACTAATGATGGCATGGCTAGCATTTTTTTTAAAGTTAAGTACTGAAATTGTATTTAACTGCACTTGCATTCAAATAAAAGTTTTAGTTCTTTTGCTTGAATTGTGCTTGCTACTTAATTTATCGATAATATGTATGTATTTAGAAATATATAAGTATGTTTATCAGTTGTGTAGTACCCATAACACAAGCTCTGCTTAGCTTGGGACTAGACGGCGTTGTTTGATAGTTGTGGAATATATTTTATAATTAGGGTGTATAAAAATATGCATTAGTCTAGTGATATGTTGTATAATAAGCTTTTTTGTTACTTTTTATATGAAGGAAATGAACTTCTTTTACTAATTTAAACAAAACGAATATTAGAAACGTTTTTAGAACATATTTAATGTGCTTACTGCTAAGTAGCAGAATTTTCTGCTGGAGTCTGTGTTTCCTGATGGCTATAACCTAAGGGTCTTTTAGTCAAGAGTTAATAGGCTACTTCTAGGCAAGCGTGCTCTATCATCGACCACATCATCGCTTACTATCAGCTGAGATAGTGATCAGACGTGAGCCTATTAATAATAATAAAAAAAAACTTTTATTAAGCGCACAGCTAAGGAGTGTCATGTCCTGCCCAAGTCGCAGATACACATTTATTTATTCTTTGTGTATCTAATAGGTGGTAGTGGTACATAGGTGGACTTATGGCACAACAAGGCAATCTCTACCAACCTTTGCGTTAAAAAAAATTCACTGTGGTAGTTGAACACAATAAAATAATAATAACAGATATATAAGACAAGATAACTTCTAGGCATCGACTTATATTAGTAAATGTATATCGATGCTTATATGCAAGTACTGTTTATCAGCAAATTATGGCTTACCATCAGGTGGGGTATTGGTCAAATGTGATTCTATCAATATAAGAAAGAAAACAATTGTTAATTTAGGTTTAAAGAAAAACCAAATGGAGATGTTTTAGTTCGAAAAACAACTAGGTAGGTAGTTGTAGGCTATAAACCCCAGAATAGACAAGCGACCTAAATCGTAGACCAAACCTTCCGAGGTCAGGGCTACATTAACACGTAGCCATTTCTGATTCGAGACGAACATGAAATGGTGTAAAAGTTAGGCAGCTGTTGAGATTTTGCAAGTTTTATACGTGCTAGCATTTTGCTCCGGTATAGAGTATGCCATACGACAAAAAGTATTTTTATATTTATACTTGCGGTCCTTGCGACTTCGTTCGCGTGGACTACAGGATTTTGAATTTATTTTGTCTAAAATATACTCCTTATGCAGCTACCTGCCAAAAAGTCCCGTCAAAGTCGGTCCAGCCATTTCAGAGATTAGCCCGGACAGACAGACAAAAATTGTAAAAAATGTTATTTTGGTACATGTACATATTCGTATGTGTGTAGTAAGAAGCAGTTATTTCAATATTACAAACAGACACTCCAATTTTACTTATATGTCTAGATTTATTTATTAACAGGGTTTGGCCTACCCGTTTCCGTTAAGCTGTTCGACTGTAAAGAAGTAACAAATATACACCACCACAAACACACTCACAAACTTTATGTTTTATAATATTAGTGTGATATAATGCACACAAAAGTACAGAGGTGAACTAATATGCCTTAGACATTTTGTACTAGACAACTTTTAGGTGATGCAGAGAAAAGTAGCGATAGATACAATAAAAATAGAAAAAACGGCGAATACAAAGAAGAGTCTACAAATAAACTACAAATCTATAATATAAAAATGAATCGCAAAATGTGTTGGTAAGCGCATAACTCAACAACGCCTGGACCGATTTCGCTAATTTTTTTTTTGTTGTGTTCGTTATTATGAGGAGAAGGTTCTTATGGAAAAAAAAAATGAAAATTAGGGTAGTGTAGGGTAGAGTAGGGTAGTGTAGGGTAGTGTAGGGTAGAGTAAGGTAGAGGAGGGTAGAGTAGGGTAGAGTAGGGTAGAGTAGGGTAGAATAGGGTAGAGTAGGGTAGAGTAAGGTAGAGGAGGGTAGAGTAGGGTAGAGTAGGGTAGGGTAGAGTAGGGTAGAGTAGGGTAGAGTAGGGTAGAGTAGGGTAGAGTAGGGTACAGTAGGGTAGAGTAGGGTAGAGTAGAGTAGAGTAGGGTAGGGTAGAGTAGGGTAGACTAGGGTAGAGTAGGGTATAGTAGGCTGAAGTAGGGAAGAGCGGGAGCGAAGCCGCGCGGGCAAAAGCTAGTACAATTATATAATTATTTACAAAAACGTTTTTTTTAGGTGGGAAAATCATCCAATGAAATCCCTCGCTCTTGGATTGAGCTCGGGTGTGTCAGACTTTTACTGAATAAAAACTCACTCCTGTTCCTTTGTTGCCTTTTATACCAGAGCCGAGTCTTCCTGTCAAAAGCAGACCGTTGTCCATCTGGATCAGGGCAATTTCCAGTCTAACCAAATGCAGCTGGATACCAGCATTTTACATGGAACGACTGCCAGTCTGACCTCCACAACGATTTCCTCTTGGAAAGACTGGTGTCAGATTGCTTGGCTTCTGACTATCCATAACGACTGTTCGGATGGTCACCCATCCAAAAACCGACCTCGAGAAGAGTTGCTTAACGTTGGAGATGAACATATGCCACTGTTATTATTAAGTAACGAGCCTTTCAGCAGCAGCTTCTCTTAAGAGAACTCTTCCCGAACCGTCTATCGTCAACATGCATGTATTGTCGACCGACGCAATTCAAAGCAATGTTTGATAAAAAGACGAAGGAAGAGAGATATCGCCTGAACGCTCTGTTGACATTCGGTAATTCTGTCACTAGTTGAATATTTCGCAAAACTTGTTCAAGGAAATACGTGTTTTTTAAATAATCTTAAATGGTTTAGGAAAGGAATTCTTGTTTCAGAATTTCGTTTTTATGTGAAAAGTTTCTTTAAATTTATTTTCTTTACTTTGTTTAATTTAAGTTCATGCAAAATAGTAAATTTTCAGAGGTCTTTACTGAACTAATTATACACAAATTTAGGTTTTGATTACATTAAAAACCTAGATAAAGTCCACAAGATATCTGAGTTTTCAAAATAACTAGAGAAAATGTGCAAAAACGACATAATCACCTAAGAGCGGTAGTATGGAAATGTGTCTCGGGTTGGGTACTCTTAATAACTTTTTATTACAAAATAATATTACGAAGAAAAATAAAGATTTTGATTAAAATCCGCTTTGAACAGTTCATTCCCAAATTCTAAATGTTTAGCTGATTTCCTTTTATTCCAGTTTTATTCTAATTTAACAATACTGTTTGAGGTAAAACTAGGGTAATTGCCCTTGTATTTGTCACCTTTCTTTGTGAGCATTTCTTGTTGTTTTCTTAGGAAACGGTAACGAACCTTAATAGAAATATCAAAGCTATAGCTAACATAGAAGAACTGATTTCTACCTGCAGCTTAGCCAACATTTATTTTTTCGGTGGGAAATCATCCATTGACATCTCTTGCCCTTGGGCGGGCGGGAGGTCGTGTCAGACTTTTTTTGACTAAACCCACTCCTAGTTCCATCGTTGCCTTTCATACCAGAGCCGGGTTTACCTTTCAAAAGCGAACCCAGTAAGCTTTGACCGTACTGGGCCGTGAGGCCCCTTCACTCACGCGTGCGCGTGTGGCTGCCTCCTTCGCTAGCATTATTGTTTCGCAGAAGGCGGCGTCCACCTGCCACTTCTACGCGCTTTTGATCATGGCCTGTACTAAGGCCCGACGGTAGAAATCGTTGCTGCCGATGAAAGTAAGTTTCTCCATACAAACTTTAGAACCCCGTTCCATTCTTTTAAATAGAGAATTTCTCTTAGTGCTCGCCTAAACCATATAAGGATACCTTGAGCAAAATTTTACGCTCTGAGTCCCTGAAGTTTCGGCTGTGCGTTGATCTAGCAGTCTTCACATAATTAAGGACGAGAATGTAATACAAGTCAGACCATTAGTTCATAGGTAAATATTTTTGCCAAAAATTTAATTATAGAAATATTTTTCTTCTGGCGGTAAAATAAGCAGTTTTTTTATTTTGTTTTACGATGACGCAGGTATTATTAGGAGAGGTAGAATGATGCTGAATATTTGAGGAGCTGGGGTTTTAAAGTTTGGATTATTATTATGTTAAGTTTTGTAGTAAAAGATTATTTATCATCTAGTATGGGTGGTATGTGTAGTAGGGATGATAAGGGAGTTCGATTTCGATACCGAAACTTACGATTGATTTTGCACCTCCGATTTTGATTTCGATACAGATATATTTTTCTCAAAACTTTCATTGGATGTACAACAAAAATTTATAACAATAGCGTGAGCAACTTCTCTCCATCCGTGCCTTCTGCTGATAATTTTTTTACTTGTTGTTTTGTTTCGTATTTGGAATTTTGTAACTTCTCTCTTCATTTATAAACTTTTAAACAGAAAATATAATTATTTCAGGGACCCATTTTACGTAGTAGAAGGACTGTCAGAATAAAAGCTTTACCAGGATGTACACTCACCAACCACACCGCCACGTGCTCTAACACAACAACTTCTTGTTCTTTCTTTATTGTTTTTAACTTATCTAAGCGTTTGTTTAGTTTTAGCAGTATTTCATTTGACGTTTCTGTCTTCGCATTTGCCTCTAATTTCGGTTCCGATTCCGTTAAACCAATTTTATAAACTCCGGTTCCGAATTCGGTTCCAATATTAGGTACTTTAATTACATCCCTAATACATAGTAAACTAGCTTTTGCCCGCGCGGCTTCGCTCTCGCTCTTCCCTACTCCACCCTACTCTACCCTACTCTAGCCTACTCTAGCCTACTATACCCTACTCTACCCTACCAAACTTTTTTTTTTTTTCGATGGGAAAAATCATCTTATGACAACCCCCGCTCTTGGGCGGAGCGGGAGATAGTGTCAGACTCTTACTGACTAAAAAACCCATCCCGTTCCTTCAAGCCTTCATACCCTACCAAACTTCACATAAACCATCTACTAAATAGTCCGAACAAAGCCTAAACATTTGGTTTGGATAGGTGAGCCCGTTCTTGAGTTATAAAATTACAACGAAAAGTGGCATTGATTTTTATATATATATATAGATATTGAATGTCTTGTGTGCGTGTGTGTGCTCTCCGTAAAGACTATGAATCACCCGTTTCGACCCCATGGCTGTCGGAGAAAGCCACGGGGGACAGCCCTCGTCCAATCTCGCATTTAAACATAGTGGTCACCTTGCCACAATACTGGCACATTTTGTCACTGTCGTTTGGTTGTGTAAGCATTTGTTTAGGCTTGAAAGATAGCTCTTTTTGTCGACGTTTTTAGGGTTCCGTTTTTTCCGTTTTTCTGTTAAAGGTACTAAGGGAAAAATGGGACCCTTATAGGATCACTTAGTCTGTCTGTCTGTCAAGACATCATATCTTGCGAATGCTAGGGAGCGCAAAACTTAGTATAAGGTTTTAATTTCAACTTGATACCTAAGTTGAAATTAAAAACTTATATTATGTATTGCGCTCCCTTGAAGCAAACTTTGAAACGTTTAAACTTCTAAGTAAATAAAAATAAAAATATGGCTGTTTTTGTCGCAAAAAACGTATAGTTTGACACTCTCAAGACAATCAAAATTCATAGGGTTACTTCCCGTTGACACAGAATCCTGAAATTTGGCATAACGCAACGTCTTTTAGCACAGATATAGGAATAAATCTTAAAATAGTACGTCACAAAAAAAAATGCGATTCGGAAAAATCTTCGAGACTCCATTATGGAATTGAATTATTTAATAAATAGGTAAGTTTCTATAGAACCCTCAGTATGCGAGTTCGACTCGCACTTGCCCAGTTTTTTTGTTCAAAGCTATGCAAAGAAACTTTCATAGCAGAACAGATGAAATCGGAGCATGAACGCACACAGACTAACTTCTACCAGTGCCTTTGCTCGCGTCTGAGTAAGATAGTTTATATATTTTATGCTATTCAAGGATATTGTCTATCTGTGTGCTAAATTTCATCCTAATTCGTTTGGCCGTTTGAGCGTAAAAGAGTCACAAACATACACACGTGCATAAAAACTTTCTTCTTTATAATATTTGTGTGATGCTAATAATGTTATTTCACTTTAGTGTTTAAGTGAACACTCTTGCTCATAAAATATTTTCATTACATATTTTAAACACTTGTTAAAAAACTGTAAGGCACTCATATTAAACCTGCTCACTTTGTACCAACTATTACTTCATAACGGACCAGATGCTAATATTAATAGCTCCTTTACTCTCATATTATATTTCTACACTAATATTATGAAGACAAAAAATGATGATGTTTGTTTAAAAAGTAGAAATGCATACTACATGAGAAACTTACTTAAATATTAATTTATCAATCATACTAAATCTACCTGCATATTATAATTATCTAAACACTGCTAAATTTTCATCGTTTTAATCCCGTGGAGGGTCGATCCGGTACATAAAACACTATCGATTTGTAAAGATAAAATAAAAAATAAAGGACCTTTTTTTAAAACTGGTATTAATTTACACATGTATGAAATTAATTTCTTTAAAAAAACGTCAGCTGAGCGAGTCCAATGACCTGCAGGTAGTAGTCGGCGGTAGTAGAGTTTAAAAAAAGGTACTTTATTTTTTAATTTTATCTTAAGAAATCGATAGTGATTCATGTACCGGTTCGACTCTCCATGGGATTAAAACGATCAAAGTTTAACGGTATATAAAAATAACTCAACTCCTTCACATCGGTTTACGGATAAGAACTCACAAGACTGGCAGCAATATTGCTCGTTCAATGGTAATGCTGCTAAAAAAACAAACAAGTTTAAATAGTAAAAAAGTGATTCCTGGAAACTCTGATCTAATTACGAAAAGAAATAGGTGAACAAATTAAATACAGCCTCCTTTTTGAAGTCTGTTAAGATTACACTGACTGATTGAGAGCTTCACTATCGTTGAGTAAAAATGCCTTTTTACCATGGATAAATGTGGTTCATGTAGGATAAGTCAGGCGAAATCTTGGGTAAAAGCTAGTGTAACATATAATAAAAGTTAAATGAAGTAGCGTCGTAAAGATGATCGTATTCCCATTTTATGGCGAACTCTAATTATGTTATATATAGCCAAATTTTTCCACGTCACGAAGTAGAAGATTATGCAAAATGGTTGAATCTTAAATGTGGATAATTGCGTCACTTCCCCCCGGGGTTGTGGTACGAAGTTATTTTATTATGCGGAAATTCTTTTAAAGGTATTGTAGTTCTCGAAATACTCTTGTCCCAAGTGAGTGCTCAACATTTCCAAGGAGTTGCGTGAACATGAACAATTGAACATATAGTTTGTGTTTCTAGAATAAGGCTGGTTTTCCACGAGAGATGTATGAGGCTGAGGCTAAACAATGCTCGGGGAAGATATTCATGATCCGAATCACGACTTCCTTTTTATTCGGGTTGCAAATCCTCATGGCTGTCCTTCGCCCTGGGGTGGACTAAGGGTTTTATCAGACTCGTACATTTGCGTCAAAGTATGTGGGTGCGGTGTTACTTCCTAGCGATAGGAAGATACCACGTCTTCTTTACTTGGCTATGCGCAGCTCTGGTGGAAAAAACTAGCAAAGCTATTTGTAAGTACATAAAAGCGCTCTCGCTTTTGTGTATCTTTGCATCACTTGGTTACATGCCGATGCATGACTTCACTAGGCATCCTCACACCATGCAAGGCCAGTTTTGATGGGAACAATCAGGCATTTTCGCAGCGCCATTATATATCCTCGCAACATCGCTCGCTCATTTCTGGTGAAAAGGTTCCCTTCAGTTACCGGGGTCATATTATGCAGGGTATTGTTTGTATGGGAGTTCACATGATAGCGTTAGTGACTCGCAGTGTCCAAATTGAGGTAGTTTAGTATTTATGAATGCTGCACAGTTTCGCGTTGTTATAATTGCGGGCTTAGCACTAAATGCATTTAATGGTCAGAACGTGTTTTGTTCTCTGAATAGTGTTTAAATAAGAACCATGTGTGTTTCAGTACTGTAAAACATAGTTAATGTAATGTCATAACAACCATCGTTTTCTGGGGCCTTACCGTAACTTGTCAAAATGTCAAGTGCGTTAACGAGAATGAGGATGCTCTAAAAATATAGCTCGAAACTGACTGACTGACATATCAAGCACAAGTGACAACTAACAAGGGTGGTTACAAAGGCTCGACGCAAACGGGCCACCGATTGCAGCTACCAGCAGCTGTCGTGCGCTACCGCCACATTTGTAACAGTGTCAAAAGCGAGCGACAGCCACCGGTGTTCGGAAGCCGCCACATTTTATAAGCCGCTCCCTGCTGCGCAGCCTTATGATAGACGATATTTTTAATATATGTATAAACATTTATTGAGGCGTCCTATTCCATAGTAAGGAGTGCGATACGTAGAAAGTCCATCCTTTTAACCGTTCAGATTAGGTCGTCTAATAGATCGCATTAAGAGCTTCTGGCAGGGCCGCTGTATCTAAATGGTTCCTATTTTTTGTCTTACCTCGTCTGTTTGTTTCCTTTTTTCTAGAAACGTTTCCCGACAGTATAATATGCTTATAGTATCGTGTAAATATTTGTACCGTGCGGGATTCGAGCGCAGTGCAGCAGCCAATTGCTCAACCACTGTGCCAACCATGTTTGTGTATCGCAAAGCGCTTTCAAACATAACATATCTATACATATAAATAAAATTGGAGTGTCTGTTTATAATATTTAAATAACCGCTTTTTACTACATGCATATGAATATCTATACGGTACATACACCAAAATAACATTTTTTAAAGTTTTGTCTGTCTATATGTCTGTTTGTTCCGGCTAATCTCTGAAATGGCTGGACCTATTAAAAATAAAATATTTAGTAATAGGCTTGGCGCAAACGCGCCACCGATCACAGGCATTAGTGGCTAGCGACAGCGACTTAACGTACTTTCTCATATATTTTGTACAGACGCGTCGCACACGAGTAGCCGATGGTCACTCGCTAAAGTAGTGTCCGCGACTCTACACAAAACGCCGATACCCGTCAGTTGTACTGCTCCACCCCAACACAGCCAACCGTTAGACGTTCAACGTATCGTACTCGTTACTATGGAGTAGGACGCCTAGACAGCTTTAGTAACCATCCTTACATGTTATTTTGTGTGGGTAGAGACATGGACATCGATATTTTTTCTGTTACAGTTTATATTGTGATTAGATTAATGTAACTTTTATTGGGTG
The DNA here is from genome assembly GCA_910589285.2 of Mythimna ferrago. NCBI lineage: Eukaryota > Metazoa > Arthropoda > Insecta > Lepidoptera > Noctuidae > Mythimna > Mythimna ferrago. The sequence goes on along the minus strand of OU342675.1, from coordinate 9,179,927 downwards.
GGTATCAATGTAGGGCTAAACGTGGGTAGAAAGGTCGGTTAGCAGTTTAATTTTATTGTTGCGTAACTGGCTTTTGTTAATCGCTTCACCTACGTAAAAATCTAATATTAGTGCCTAGTTTTTTTTTTTTTTTTATTTATTTAACATTTTATGCACATGATGAGTATGAGTAACAGAGGCGGCCCTGATGCCTTAGGAATTCTCTTTCAGTCAGTCAGTCTACTTTTTATATGTTTTTTTTTTAAGTTAACAAAATATAAATATACGGCAGTTTACGTCGCAAAAAACCTATATTTCGACACTCTCAAGGGAATCAATATTCATAGGGTACTTCCAGTTGACCTAGAATCCTTAAATTTTATAATGGAGCCAGGTCTCATAGCACAAGTATAGTAAATAAAATTGAAAACGGTTAATTAGTGTAATTTTTTCACATAACAAAAAAAACTTTTTGCGATTCGGAAAAATCTTCACAGCTAAGTTTATACGAAACCCTCAATGCGCGAGTCTGACTTGTACTTGCCCGGTTTTTACCAATTAATATGTGTGTCTGTTTATAATAAGGCATGAAGTGATAATAAACAGACCGGTTTTATATTATTATTAATTAATAAAAAGCCAGGTTTTTTTTCTCTCATCTCGCCGTCAACACATAAATGAAGTAAGATGTCAATATTCTGACATGAGGGATTGATAGTTTTTAACTTCACTTTTTTTGGCATTGACTAGATCCCTCTGCGGTTTTGCTCAAGTTTTTGGTCACTGCTCCTTTGATCGTAGCGTAATGTTTTTTTGTTTGTTTTTGTTTTGTTTCAATAAATGGACTGTTTAACAATAAAAAAAAAACAATTCGAACCAAGCATTCCTCAGATTAGAGCGCTTTAAACAAAGAAGAATTTCTTCTGCTTTATGATATTAGTAATAAATGCATTCGCGTATGACCACTATGTCACCTGATGGTAAGCCATGATGTGTACCTGGTACCTGAGTTTTCAAGTCGAGATACTTACAGAAATACTATTGGCCAAAATAATTATAGGTACCAAGATTGGAAAAATATCTTAAAAGGTTCGTCTGGGGAATATATAGGGCACATATGTTTTTGTCTTCGATGTTAGGAGGTTATCGTATCTTTTTTAACGACGATTATTATTGGTATGTGGTTAAAATTATATTTTGTTAAGCATGTTATCATTAGTTTGTGTTAACCTTGTCGGATAAACCTACATCTTGAAATCTATATACTACTACTACTACATACTACTACTACTACTAATATATTGCTACTACTTTACTATATTGTTACTATTTTGGTGTACAATAAAGTTTATTCTATTCTATTCTATTCTATTCTATATCTTTTTATACATATGTATATATAAAAGGTTAAACTAACTGACTGACAAATCAACGCACAGCCGAAACTACCACCGAGGCCACACTTAGATGGACATAATATATATATCAACAAACGTTAACGTTTAAACGATTTGGTCAGTTTTAGTTGGCCATATCAAGTGATTAATTCTAAGACCTGGCTATGACATAGATACATGAATGATGGTAGGTATTATTCAATTCATAAAGCTAAATGTATCGACAGTGGCTGGACAAGTGGGTGGAGTTTTAAACTCCAGATAAACAAAAAAAAATATATAATTAGCTTTTGCCCGCGGCTTTGCCCGCGTACATAAAATATAGCCTATGTCACTAACGAATGAATCAGCTTTCTATCGGTGAAAAATATTTTTGCTGGTCCAATTGCAAAAGTTCACTTACTTTTAAAGATTACCTCCTACAAACAAAGAAACAAACTTTACCTCTTATAATATTAGTGTAGATAAAGAATAAGAACAAAAAAAAAAGACGTGTGGCACTCGGGGACTGCCGCGGTAAAGCTATTGCATAGCATTTTTATCAACTTATGCAATTATAATATTTTTTTTTCCTTTGTTTTTTTTTTCTTTGATATTAATTGAAGTTACACTTTCACACATTGAATTGAATTTTGATTGATTGTTCACTCATTTGTTTTCTTATCGGTCACCACGCTCAAAAAACAAATGAGTGGGAGGTGTTAGGTTATTTTCGTTACGGAATTTCTGGATTCGGTCTTCACGCTCAAGGCCCGCGATAGAAGCTATGCAATAGCTTAAAAACTAAAATAATAATAAATAGAGAGCACAAAAATAATTTTAATAATAAAAACAAACTATTCTCATGTTTACGACTGTCTTTACAAACTGTTGGAATACGTGCCCCTCCATTGAAGTTTCACAGAGCTTGCTAACTTTCTTTAGCCGCTTATATGCAGTCAGCGTTTTACATATTGTTATTGTACTTTGTGCACCAGCTGCGTTATAAAAGTCGTTCAAATTGTATATTATTAAAGTTATAAAAATGTTATTTTTATTCATTTGGAAATCAAATAGATGCAGTAACAAGCAAATGGCAATTTTGTCACCAAGGTTAACAACATAGCTTGACAAAGCGGCAAACTTAAGTGGCAATGGGTAGGGCACATTGCACGCAGAACAGATGGTCGAATGGGGCGAAAGGTTCTGGAGTGGCGAGTGTGGCGATCACGTATTGGAAGACGCACCGTTGGAAGGCCTCCCACAAGATGGATCGATGACCTGGTGACGGTCGCGGGAATCCGATGGATGCGAGACACACAGGACCTGCCATTGTGGGATGTTTATGTCCAACAGTGGACGTCTTTCGGCTGAAATGATGATGATAATGACAACTTTGTCACTTAGCTTTATCATAATTGTTTGGCTTTAGTCTTTAGCTTAATTGGAAGAATTTCCAAATTCAAAGTGAAAAAAAAAAATGTAGGAGCTAGTTTTAAGACACTTTGATCTCCAGCCCTTAATATTATTATTTTATAATTTTTTGCCAGCTGTTACTGGCTCATATTACCCTCTATGACCTGCCGTGACCTGTGATGTAGTTTCGGTGGTATCTGTATGGTATTCAAAAATATAACATGCTGTAAAAACTATTGGAATCTATTCTGTTACTGTTTTTTTTAAAACTGTTTTCAGGGTTTTTTTTTATTTTTATTTAACAATTTATGTACACACATTAATAAAAGAACAAAACAAGGAAACAGAAGAATAGTACAAAGGTGGTGCTTATTTCTAAAGAAATCTCTTCCAGCATACCTGCAAAACGAAAATTAGCGGTTCCGCATAACTAAAAATAATGTGGTTTAAAATAGGTTTTTAACACGCTTTTTTGTTCTAGAATTTTCATTGTTAATATTGAAAACACTTGTAAGTAATATTGACGTCCAAAAATTCGAAGATATCCACCAAGCTTGCATCAACCAAGAAAGATTTTTTTTTTAGGCGGGAAAATCATCTAATGACATTCCCCGCTCTTGGGCGGGGCGGGAGATAGTGTCAGACTTTTACTGACTAAAAACCCACTCCTGTTTCTACTTTATCATTGTGCCCGAAGATAATAAATGATTTTTCTTTCTTTCTTTTCTTTCTTTTTCTTTCGCATCACCCATGGCCCCAGTAGGCTTCGACCCTGCTGGGCCCCTACGGTTACTGACAACTCCTTGAGGCGCGCGTGGAAAACCACGCGCCGTCGAAGATCTGAGCCGGACGGTCGGACGACGGGCTACCTATTGCTCAGCGTCCACGCGCTTGCGGCCGCCTCTTTTGCAAGCATTACTGCTTCGCAGAAGGAGGCGACCGCCTGCCATTTCTCCTCGTTGTGGACCATGGCCTATACCACGAGGACACGGCAGTGCTCTGCCCAGGCGGGGCACACCTCTACCATATGCTTTACCGTGTCCTTCGGGCGGACCACACAATAGTGACACCTGGGCGTCACTTCCGCACGAATCCGCTGCAGGAACTTCCCGAACTGACCATATCCAGTGAGGACCTGCGTCATGCGGAAGGTGAGGACGCCGTGAGGTCTTTCCAGCCACACCTCAAAGTGGGGACTTACCGCCATAATTATGACGTGCCCAGCACTGAATTACGACATTCGCTGTCGCCACCATGATATCCCGCCGAAACTCTGTCCGCTATGCCGCGACTTGGCGCGGTAGCGGAGTTTCGCCTCTACGTTGCATGTCCACGCGCAGATCGTGCATGCGTGCAAGGACTGATGCCTCCAAATCCCATGGTGGTAGGCCAGCATAGAGGCTCGTTGCCGCTTCGCGGGAAACCGGGCGGTATCCCCGCACCATCCGAATGGCCATGATCCTCTGGCTTGCGTTCAGTTTGGCCGCCGGTCGCTTTCGTAGTGACGGCGCCCAAACCGGCGCCCCAAAAAGGGTCTGGACCGAACAATTCCTGTATAGAGCCTCCGGCATGAGGCGTCTGGGCCCCCTACGTTAGGCAGGACCCGCTTGAGGGCAGCCCCAGTCCGATCCAGATTGGGAGCTAGACGTCGGAAATACTCCTTGAAATTCCACCGGCTGTCGAGGACGAGTCTCAGGTACTTCATCGTCGACTCGACGCCGATGTGAACTCCTCCTAGCGTTATTTAGGAACCCGGGGTTGGCGCGTTCCGAGGGCCGTGAAAGCACATGGCCTCGGACTTGTGCAATGCCACCTCGAGTCCCAAATGCTGGATCCTCGCAACCCCGCGTGTCGCTAATTCGACCGCCACCTGGTAACCAAGCAAGATTACGGCCCATTCCTTCTCGTATAGAGAAAGCATGAGCTCCAGCAAAAATATGCTTTTATGGTCTCTGTTAGGAAGTCCCTTTACACTGAGCCCCGGACATATTGTATAAAGTATCTTATTTAAAATGAAGTTCCAGATCATTATCCCAGTCTACACGTACGAAGTAATGTGGAAGTGCCACTAAATGTTATGGTACAGAATAATTACATTCTGCACTATAACCAAAGTTTGCGTAGGACGTGTCCCATCAAAGTATGGGCGAAAGGATTATTATGGCTGGTGGTAACGGCCTGCGAACGACGAAGTATTACATAATTATAATATACTTCAATTTTTTTACTTAATACTTGTACTCTGACACGTGGCTGCTCACAATGGGCCTCGTCAAAAGGTTATAAAGTCACCTAAAGGGCAATGGCACCAAAAGAATTGAAGACATGAGTTGATGAAGGTGATATGTCACTCGTTCATAATATATCAGGAACAAGTTTTAAAGTTTTCATTATTATTTTGTGGATATTTGTTTATATGCGTTACTTTTAGTTAGTAATACTGGACTAAATACTAAATAATGTTGTGTATTTTTATGTAGTCGGTAAAAAATAATACAAAGTTAGAAATAATAGGATTTATTTAAAAAAATAGGAACATAACACCTTTTTCCACAGGTGAGTTTACGAAAAAAATAACAAATAGAAAATGAATGAGCGTAGTACGTAACACAAAAACCTTCAAAGTGCCTGTTTATTGGTATGAAATAGGTTTAATCGCATTGCGCAAGTATTGTTTCATAATAATAGCGGTATTCAGGCTTAATAAATGGAAGTTGATCCTTTATATTAGCTTTTTTTTCGGACGAAACCGTCCCATATTTTCTTCCGATGCGTTGAATGTCAAAATTCTCGCCAGCTACGTTTTTTTTTTTGAATATGTCTTTATGAAAGGAGTATATTCGTCATAGCTCTCTTTGTATAGATAAGACCCATATTCCTCTACACGTATCTATCGTATCCCATCTCTAAAGGAAACCTTCTCTTTATAAACATCATTTTTTCGATTTATTAGATGAAGCTTATTTTGCAAATCATCAATCTTTCGAAAGTGGTCTGTCATATCAACAACAACATTGTTCCGCGACGCTTTACGAATAATTTCCCTGTATTGATCAGGTGCATAAACAGCTTCGTGTTTTCTTAAAACTTTCTCGATTCTGCCAAAATCTCTATCTGAATCCAAATACGAATGGCCTACCTCAGGAAACTTGTGATCTATTACTTTAAAATAGTGTTTTCTTATCAAATACTGATACAAAGCAATCATGTTAAAATTTTTGTTCTAGCCAGCGCATGAATCCGACCATATTAGTAAATGATCTTTATTTTGACATGCATTATCAACCTCTATATATCTTAATAAGGAACTAGCTACCTCACAACTCCCAAGGTCAGCTACAAGCCTCTAGCCTCTGTCCAAGTGCAGCAAAATGCGTTCTCTTTAATCCCGTCAACAACATGGATTCCTAAATTATAGAACCAAATCTGTCTTAGGTAAAACGCTTTACTAGTTGGTATCTTTGGTAGAGGCATTGTCTGTTGCAAATCTACGGTAATGTAAAGTAAACTATTGTTTTCAACAGGTCGTTTTCTGTCAGCAATCATTGCTTTAACAGCGGCATGGTAATTTTATAGGTGCTCATCAGTTGAGACCCCAGCATCACATGTTGAGCATGTATCGCTTCTGGGGTAGCCAAATGACAAATTGAATTCCGTCACAAATATTTTATTATATGTAGCTCTTGTTATTTTAAAACGCGGAGGCAACTGCTCTTCTTCACACATCTCTAAGTAAAGACAGTGCATTTCAGTAACATTTATGAGTGGTGACAAGTATAGTTTGTGCATATTTTTGTTACGCGAATAATGGGATTGGTCAGCCGGAAAGCTTGAAATATGTTGCTTAATTTTCTCTTTCATATCATCACCTAGCTTGTAAGGTCTGTTACTGTGGTGGCCTCGGCGATCTGGAGGTGGAGCAACGCCTGTTTTAATTCGGTCTTTTACAATATCAATCTTTTTCCTCCCAATAGCATACAACCCACACAAACCCAACTTGCAAACTTCAGTGGTAACGCCTTCATTTGTGATAAAATATTTATACTTGCCGGTTTATGTTTAAGAGCATTCTTACGTTGTCTTGCTACTTGCTGACTTACTATGCTTCTAAAAATTAGAGCATTTTACTATTAGTATCAAGAGAGTAAAAATCATTGAGAATCGCCTCTCTTTCTTCAATGCCAAATTTGACTCCTTCTTTCACAACTTTTTTTTGGCACCAAACTGTTTTTGTAGGACCTATATTCTAATCCTCTTTCTGTCGCTATTGCTGCCGCTCTTTTCTTCAAAGTTTCACATTTTCTAGGTCTTTTTTTTGACTTGTTACTTGCTACAGCGGAAACACTTTACGTTTTTTATTTAAATTGTCTGTAATATCTGCTACATTATTTAAAAGTTCTTGGGTTCGACTAGTTGACGGCTGGTTGTTAACATCTGAATCTATTGGTTCTTTTTTTACGTCAGCAGAGCGAGTTCTATGACCTGTAGGTAGTTTGTACGCAACGCCGACTACTACCTACGGGTCATTAAACTCGCTCAGATGACGTTTTCTTAAAAAAAAAAAAAATTTCGTACATGCGTAAATTAATACGAGTTTTGAAAAAGAGGAACTTTATTTTTAATTTTATCTTTACAAATCGATAGTGTTTCATGTACCAGATTGACCCTCCACAGGATTAAAACGATTAAAATTTAACGGTGTATATTGTCACAAGTCGGTATTTACTATACCTAGGTAGTCGCCTTTGTTATACTGTCAAACCGGTTACATTTTAACCTAAACTCACAAAATGAACAAAGTATTACATTATAGAACCACATTCTATGATTTATAGGTACTAGTTATCGAAATATTTTTGACTAGCTTTTGCCCGCGGCTTCGCTCGCGTTTTTTTTTTTTGTTATATATTCATTTAATGACATTAGCCTGTCACTCTCCATCCCTTCCATCTCCGCTTAAAAAATTACGTCAATTCGTCGCTCCGTTTTGCCGTGAAAGACAAACAGACACACACACACACATTCCCATTTATAATATTAGTAGGGATCTTCGTCGTGTGTGATAGTCCATTGAATTGTATGGCGAGCGATATTGTATCTTAAGATAAAATGTAATGTAAGCGATATTGTATCTTAGCCATGTGCAGCGCCCCTTAGTGAACTTCACTGCGGGTGACGTAACCTATGACAAACTTATTATTTGCGGTTGGTACAGTAATCGGGTCTAAGGATCGAACCGCATGGGCACGCCACAATCGTGGCGGTAAGTCCCCTCTTTGAGGCGTGGCTGGAAAGACCTCACGGCGTCCTTACCTTCCGCATGACGCAGGTCCTTACCGGACATGGTTCGTTCGGGAGTTTCCTGCACCGGATTCGTGCGGAAGTGACGCCCGGGTGTCGCCACTGTGTGGAATGCCCGGAGGACACGGTGGAGCACACAGTCGAGGTGTGCCCTGCTTGGGCGGAGCATCGCCGTGCCCTCGTGGGGGCGATCGGCGGCGGAGACCTCTCGCGCCGGGCCTTGGTTGAGGCCATGGTCCGGAGCGAGGAGGAGTGGCAGGCGGTCGCCGACTTCTGCGAAGCAGTAATGCTCGCAAAGGAGGAGGCCGAACGCATCAGGCAACGGCGTTATCGCCGCCGCCGCCGCCGCCGGGATTCTGATCCCGATTTCCGGCCACCGTAGGCGCGGGCTTGCGGACAGTGAGCAATGGGTAGCTCGCTGTCCGGCCGTCCGGTAACTGTCCGGACCAAGCCCAAGGCGTCGACGGCGCGCGCTGTTCCCGCGCGCCTCAAGGAGTTGTCAGCAACAGCAGGGACCCAGCCGGGTCGAAGCCTACTGGGGCCAGGGTTATCCGAAAGGGCGCTCGAGCCCCGGTATGAAGGCTAGAAGGAACGGGGTGGGTCTTTTAGTCAGTAAGAGTCTGACACTATCTCCCGCTCCACCCAAGGGCGGGGGATGTCAATGCATGATTTTTTCCCACCATAAAAAAAAAAAAAAAAAAAAAAAAAAGGATCGAACCGCAAAATTGAGTTTGTTTTTTATTGTATATACTTTTCCGGATTAAAAAGTACCCAGTGTGGTGCCCAGGATATATAAGAATACGAAGTTTCATCGTAATCGAACCGGTAGTTTTTGCGTGATGCCTGAACAAACAGATAGACAAAAAATTTTTAATCAAATTTTTGGGTTCGGTGTCGGTCTAGTAACACCCCCTGCCATTTTTTTTTTATATTTTCAATGTACAGAATTTTCACATATACAGATTTATAAGTATAGATATTGTTACCTACTATAAACAAAACAACAACAAAATGTAATATTACTTACTTGCGTTCTCGTTTTCAAGGTTATTTTCATTGCACTCATTAAATTCGTAAGGTTCAATGCAATTTATCGCTGCTTCCACTAATCTCTTTGCCCTTGACATTTTATATAAATTAGGATTCATCTGCGGTGTATAAACTATTTATATTCTAATAAAACAAAGGAACGAAACACGTTATGAACTGACCCTGTCAAAACTAAATGCGTTCTAACGTGGATGAACGAGCTGTGTATGCGACATAGCGCGTTCATCGAAACGCATGCCGCCAAAATTCTCTCTCTCGCTTACACCTTCACGAAAGAAAGAGTTATGTGCGCACTTGACTCTTTCATTTATTGCGCAATTAAATGAATTTATTCGTTATAAGTACGGGTCTATGGGCACTTATAAAACGTCAGAAGCTAGTGCATGGTTCAAAATTGGTCGTTTCCTATGGAGAAGAACCGGCAAGAAACTCCATGGTTACTCTTTTAAAAAAAAATGTTTGTACTTACAATATTTCCATATTACAGTATTAATAGGTATTATTTAAGAACAGTGTAAACCGGTCTATATTGTACTCAAAAGCACAATAAAAATAATCATTTAAAAAAAGTGAGTCAAAATATGAAGTAATCTAAGAATTCGTGGAGTCTATAGTGTTCCGCGAAGAAGGCGGGCAAGGCGGCCAGAGCGGCCAAAAAGCGCGCGAGGCGGAAGGACAGGAGGAAGCGAGCCATGGCGGCGAGACTTCGCGCCCCGAATTCCGAAGCTGTAGTTATTACGCTGCAGCCTGAGGCGGAAAAGAAGGGCGTGACGTACGACGACGTCATGGAGAAGGCGAAGCAGGCGGTATTGCCCCACCTTGGCGAGCTTGGAGCCGCTGGGGGCTTCCGCATGAGGCGTACGCTCACGGGAGCCCGAATCCTGGAGGTTCCCGGTGCGGCCAGCGGCCCTGCAGCGGATGCCCTGGCCGCAAGGATCAGGGCGTCCCTCAACGCGGAAGAGGCCCGAGTGTCCAGGCCCACAAAGTGCATTGATATGCGTATCATGGGCTTGGACGACTCCGTCAAGGTGGACGAGGTGGTGGCCGCCATCGTCAGGGCGGGCGGGTGCACGACCGATCAGGTCCGGGCGGGCACCATCCGCGCTGACGGCACGGGCATGCGAGCGGTAACAGTAAGCTGCCCCGTGGCGGCGGCCAAGACCATCACCGGGGAGGGCCGACGGCTGTTGGTGGGCTGGGTCTCCGCGCAGGTGAAACTGCTGGAGCCCAGACCTCTGCGGTGCTTCCGGTGCCAAGTGGGGCACCACGTTGGCGCCCACTGCGCCGCGGAGGTGGACCGCAGTGACCGCTGCCACCAGTGTGGCCAGCCCGGTCACAAGGCTGCAGAATGCCGTGCTCCGCCGCACTGTTACGCATGTGCGGCGGCAGGCAAGCCGGCCAACCACCGGGCTGGGGGCAGGTCCTGCGACCCCCCCGCCAAGGACAAGGGCAAGGCCCGTAGGCCCATCCCCACCGACGTCCTCGCCGCCGCGGCCACCTCCTTGGCCGCCGCCGCTATCGCCGCCGCACCCGCCGCTCTCGCCGCCGCACCCGCCGCAGTCGCCGCCGCACCCGCCGCGGCAGTGCCCCCTAGAAGGGCTCGGGAGGAGACGATGGACTGCCAATAACGGCCCCATTCCGTCTCCTCCAGGCGAATATCAACCACTGCGCCCCCGCTCAGGATCTGTTGCTCCAGAGCATGGCGCAGTGGTCGATAAATGTCGCCGTCGTCTCCGAGCCGTACTACGTCCATCCCCGTGGAGACTGGGTTCAGGACCTAGACGGCTCGGTGACGTTAATCTCGTCGGCCGCCGCCGGTACCCCGCCCCTCGAGGCTGTTGCGAGGGGACGGGGCTGCGTGGCAGCACGGTTCGGGGACATTGCAGTGGTAGGCGTCTACCTGTCCCCGAGCAGATCTCTCGACGAACTCCAGGTCTCCCTTATGGAGCTAAATGTCGTCGTCGCTGGGTTCGGTACCCTCCCAGTGGTCGTTTGCGGGGACTTCAACGCCTGGAATACGGCTTGGGGTTCCCGGTACACGAACCCACGGGGTCAGATGGTGGAGGACTGGGCTTTGGAGCTGGGCCTGGTCGTCCTGAACCGGGGTTCTGTCCCCACGTTGGCGCGGATGCGGGGTGAATCAGTGGTGGACATCTCGTTCGCCAGCCCCGCTCTGTTGCCGCGTGTCGTCGACTGGCGCGTTATGGAGGAGGTGGAGACGTACTCCGACCACCGGTACATCCGGTTGGACGTCTCCGCCGAAACCTCGGCCGCGCCGGTCCGACAGAGCCCTTGCGGTCCGCGGTGGGCGCTTAAGCAGATGGACCGGGAGCTCCTCCTGGAAGCCGCGACGGTACAGGCCTGGGTGCAAGCACCGGACAGGCCTGTCGACATAGACGTCGAGGCGGAGTGGTTCCGGGAGGCCATGTCGCAAATCTGCGACGCGGCAATGCCCCGAGTCCGTCCAGGGCGAGCTAAGCGCCAGGTGTGCTGGTGGTCGCCGGAGATTGCTGCACTGCGCAACGCATGCAGTCACGCGCGGCGCCGGTACGCCAGACACTGCAGGCGCCGCATCCGCCCGCCGGATGCGGAGGCCAGAGAGGCGGAGCTGTATGAGGGATACAGAGCGGCAAAACGCACCCTCCGAACGGAGATCAAGCGGGCCAAACTGGAGGCCCGCAACGTGTGGTTGGGGTCTCTGAACGCGGACCCATGGGGGCGCCCGTACAATATGGTACGGGAAAAGCTCCGTCCCTGGGCTCCCCCACTGACTCAGAGTCTCCGGCCCCAGATCGTAGAGGGTGCGGTGAACGCTCTGTTCCCTGCGCGGGGGGAACACTCCCCCCCGCCCATGGCTCCGCCTCCACCGCCAGCGGTGTCTGACGCGGACCGCAATAGCGACGACGACGACAATGCTCCAGAGGTGACCGAGGTAGAGATGAGAGTGGCGGTGCGAAGGCTGAGTGCCAAAAACACCGCCCCAGGACCCGACGGCTTGCCTGGAAAGGCCTGGGTCCTGGCCATGGAGGCTCTCGGGCCTCGACTGAGAGGGCTCTTCAGCGCATGTATGGAGAGGGGCCAGTTCCCACTTTGCTGGAAGACGGGGAAACTGGTCCTCATAGCGAAGCCGGGGTGCCCTGCGGACTCTCCGTCCGCGTACCGGCCCATTGTGCTGCTCGACGAGGTGGGCAAGCTCTTTGAGAGAGTCATTGCAAACCGCCTCGTCGGGCGCCTAACACGGGTGGGGCCGGACCTTTCGGACGGACAGTTCGGCTTTCGCAGGATGCGCTCTACGGTGGACGCCATCATGCGCGTGCGAGCCCTCACGACGGGGGCTGCGGTGTCCCGGGGCAGGTGTGTCGTGGCAGTGTCCTTGGACATTGCCAACGCGTTCAACTCCCTGCCCTGGAGTACGATCCGGAGGGCACTCCGGTACCACCGGGTGCCCGAATACCTCTGTCGAGTGGTCGAGGCCTATCTGTCGGATAGATTTATAGTCTACCCCGGTCACCAGGGAGACTGGAAACGTCGAGAGATGTCGTGCGGTGTTCCGCAGGGGTCGGTACTAGGGCCACCCTTGTGGAACATCGGGTACGACTACGTGCTGCGCGGCGACTTCCCTGACGGGGTCAGCGTGGTTTGCTACGCAGACGACACGCTGGTTCTAGCGCAGGGAGAGTCGTACCAGGCGGCGGTCGCTCTAGCGACACGCGGGGTTGCGATGGTCGTTGATAGGATCCAGGAGTTGGGACTCGAGGTGGCGCTTCACAAGTCCGAGGCGATGTGCTTTCACGGTCGCCGCTCTCGGAACGCGCCGCCAATGAGTTCCCAACTAACGGTAGGAGGAGTTGACATCGGTGTCGGGTCGACGATGAAGTACCTGGGACTCGTCCTCGACAGCCGGTGGAATTTCGTGGAACATTTCCGACGTCTGGCTCCCAAACTCAACCGGGCTGGGGCTGCGCTCAAGCGGCTCCTGCCCAACCTTGGGGGTCCAGATGCCTCCTGCCGGAGGCTCTACGCGGGGATCGTTCGGTCCATGGCCCTCTACGGGGCGCCGGTGTGGGCGCCGTCGCTGAAAAAGCAACCGGCGGCCATACTGAACGCCTGTCAGAGGGTCATGGCGATAAGGATGGTGCGGGGATACTGCACGGTCTCCCGCGAAGCGGCGAGCCTTCTGGCTGGCCTACCACCGTGGGATCTGGAGGCAACAGTCCTTGCACACATGCACGATATGCGCGTGGAGATGCAACGCCGGGGTGAAAGTCCGCTGCCGCGACAGGTCACGGCATGGCGGACAGAGCTCCGGCGTGATCTCATGGTGAAATGGCGTCAACGACTATCGCAACCCAGTGCTGGGCACGCCACAATCATGGCGGTAAGTCCCCTCTTTGAGGCGTGGCTGGAAAGACCTCACGGCGTCCTTACCTTCCGCATGACGCAGGTACTCACCGGACATGGTTCGTTCGGGAGTTTCCTGCACGGGATTCATGCGGAGGTGACGCCCGGGTGTCGCCACTGTGCGGAACGCCCGGAGGACACGGTGGAGCACACAGTCGAGGTGTGCCCTGCTTGGGCGGAGCATCGCCGTGCCCTCGTGGGGGCGATCGGCGGCGGAGACCTCTCGCGCCGGGCCTTGGTTGAGGCCATGGTCCGGAGCGAGGAGGAGTGGCAGGCGGTCGCCGACTTCTGCGAAGCAGTAATGCTCGCAAAGGAGGAGGCCGAACGCATAAAGCAACGGAGTTATCGCCGCCGCCGTCGCCGGGATTCTGATCCCGATTTCCGGACAACGTAGATGCGGGCTTGCGGACAGTGAGCAATGGGTAGCTCGCTGTCCGGCCGTCCGGTAACTGTCCGGACCAAGCCCAAGTCGTCGACGGCGCGCACTGTTCCCGCGCGCCTCAAGGAGTTGTCAGCAACAGCAGGGACCCAGCCGGGTCGAAGCCTACTGGGGCCAGGGTTATCCGAAAGGGCGCTCGAGCCCCGGTATGAAGGCTAGAAGGAACGGGGTGGGTCTTTTAGTCAGTAAGAGTCTGACACTATCTCCCGCTCCGCCCAAGGGCGGGGGATGTCAATGCATGATTTTTTCCCACCATAAAAAAAAAAAAAAAAAGGACTAGCACCTTCATTTATGCTATAAAGTAAAAAAAATATAAAATGTTATGTATCACCTTCATCCACTCATGTCTTCAATTGTAATCAAAGTTTCCTTGCAAAATCAAATTAGTATTATTAATATTTATATTTGCAAGAGAACCAAGGTTTACGACAAAGCCAGAAGAATTGTTAAACTTAAGTAGCAGTGACCTGGCAGGGAGGCCTATATCCAACTGTGAACGTCTTTCTGCTAAAATGATGATGATGATGACCTGGCACGTTGCTCGCAGAACATGATGGTCGATTGGGCCGTAATGTTTTGGTTTGGTGCTCACGTACCCGAATACGCAGTGCTAGTAGGTCTCCCATAAAATGGACCGGTAACTGGTGAGGGTCGTGGAATCCAGCTCGCTGTCCGACCGTCCGGTAACTGTCCGGACCAAGCCCAAGTCGTCGATGGCGCGCACTGTTCCCGCGCGCCTCAAGGAGTTGTCAGCAACAGCAGGGGCCCAGCCAGGTCGAAGCCTACTGGGGCCAGGGTTATCCGAAAGGGAACTCGAGCCCCGGTTAGAAGGCTTGAAGGAACGGGGTGGGTTTTTTAGTCAGTAAGAGTCTGACACTATCTCCCGCTCTGCCCAAGAGCGGGGGTTGTCATTTCATGATTTTCCCCACCAAAAAAAAAAGGGTCATGGAACCCCGATGGACTTGAGACGCACAAGATCAGTAGTTGTGGCGACATTTGGGGAGGCAGTTTCAACATTAAATGTTTCGGTTGAAATAATGATGACTATGACTCAATACTTAGAGTGACAGGGTACCTTTTTATCAGTAAAACAATATTCGTAATCGGATCTGCACTCTGACAAATTGCCTCACACAAACCAACATTATTATCTTAAGCGCTATGGATTTATTCCATTTTATTACCACTCATCTAATACCACTGGTATTTGCTTGAACGCAATTTTATTACCTATTCTGAACGGACACCACTCTTTAAATAATTAAAATTAATGTACGAACCCATTACCAGTGACTTGAATTTAGTACAGTCAAGTCAAGTCAAAGCTAATAAAATTTTGGTTTCCTAATATTTTTAATACAAAAACTTTTTTTAGATATATCTGAGAAACTTATAATCAACCCTAAACATCTTGGGGGAAAACAGAAAGCTTGACTTGCATAAAAAAAATGGTGGCTTGTTGTTATTTAGAGCAGGTTTGCAGTACACAATTTATTATTAAACTAAATATTTGTTAAATAAATACTTTTTTTGGATTTAACTGAATTTTATTTCAATTAAAGATCATATACAAAGCATTTTGGCTGACTATACTTTAGATCCTTGAATTTCTTTTAGTATTAGTTGGATCAATGGTATCCATTCGGAATAGACAATTAACCCGAGTTCAAACAAATACCAGTGGTATTAGATGAGTGGTATTAAAACAGAATAAATCGCGCTATGTTGACACTTTGCATGACCAAGGTCTGATTCTCGATATTCGTGGTCCTAGAAGGCTAAAGGCAATTGATAGAACGTAGGTGTGATTTTAATCAATAAAAGTGACATGCCCACTTTGCTCACCCACTCCACTCTAGAGCGGGGAAAGTCATTAGATGATTTGCTACCTCATAAAAAAAGGTCTGGCTTTTACCTAAAACAGAGGAGTTATTACCTTACAGCGTGGCAATGCCGCCAGTCTTTTGTGCACATTTACCAGTCCTCATTTATTGACACCTCATTTTAGATTGTTTGTAGTTAATTTTAATTAGTTAACGGTTCTTTTTTTGTTTAAGTTTTTTAGGTATATAGGTACTCGTAATTACCAGTTGCTGCCTACGGCACGGTAATGGTATTATTACCATGCCTGCAGTTTCGCTCGAGTGATAATAGAAAATTATCCATAAGGCACTTCCGGGCTCGTGTAAAAAGTACATGTGTACCTATGTAGGTGCGTGGCTGCCGTAGAAAAAGTGTGCGGAACTAAAACGGCGTGTCAAATTCCGTAGTTCCATTTAATCCCCTGAGATGAGAAAATGGCGTGACAACACAAATTGTCCTATTTTGGAGGTACATATATGTATGTATGTTTTAAAAATATCACAAGGAATTTCCTTGATGGTGAACTAAGATTCGAGTTATAGTTAACTAGCTTCTGCCAGTGACTTCGCTCGTGTGAATGTCGAACACTATCTCATGCGAACAGATTATTTTTATTCAAGCGTGCTCCATCGTCGGCCATATCATCACTTACGAATTGCTGAGTTGGTGACCCTTTCGGTTCAGGCACGCTCAACGGAACTGTAGTATATATTTCTGTACTCTTTTTAGGGTTCCGTAGCCAAATGGCAAAAAACGGAACCCTTATAGATTCGTCATGTCTGTCTGTCTGTCCGTCCGTATGTCACAGCCACTTTTTTCCGAAACTATAAGAGCTATACTGTTGAAACTTAGTAAGTAGATGTATTCTGTGAACCGCTTTAAGATTTTTATACAAAAATAGAAAAAAAGCAATAAATTTTGGGGGTCCCCATACTTAGAACTGAAACTCAAAAATTTTTTATTCATCAAACCCATACGTGTGGGGTATCTATGGATAGGTCTTTAAAAATGATATTGAGGTTTCTAATCTCATTTTTTTCTAAATTGAATAGTTTACGCGAGAGACACTTCCAAAGTGGTAAAATGTGTGTGGGGGACACACCCTGTAACTTCTAAAATAAGAGAATGATAAAACTAAAAAAAATATATGATGTACATTACTATGTAAACTACCAACGATAATTGGTTTGAATGAGATCTAGTAACTAGTTTCTTTTTTAATACATAAATACATAAATCTAAAAAAATACACTTATTGAAACATCGATCAAAGTTATAACGAATTACAAGAACTTTTATATTATGTTACTTGCTGCTACGGAATCCTCCATGGGCGAGTCCGACTCGCACTTGGCCGGTTTTTTTTAATTATTACAATTTTATGTTGTTGTATGTTGTATTGCCTGCGCCGAATAAATGCTATTCTATTCTATTCTATACCATCAGGTGAGATAGTGGTTTAACTCGAGCCTATCCATAATAAAAAATAGAAAAAGAAACTCTCGGGAAAAATGTATTTATTATACCCCATGAAATATTCTAAGATATAGTCTTGCCGTGTACCAAATTTTATCTAAATCCGTTTTGCTCTTTGAAAGTAAAGGAGTAACAAATATACACACACACATACTTTCAAACTTTCGCCTTTATAATTATTATAATGTTATTAAGTGTAATATTACTAAAAAACTACTTAAAATTACAAAAGTTACTTTTAAGTACAACCTGTTAAAGTCTGCCGACATAGTCAATGATCTATGTAAATAATAAGTATAACCTCTCTGGTTTTATGCAATAGCCATTTTTTGAACGAAATTGCAATAATAGTAAGTTTTAAATTTTTAAATTTAGCTAGAAATAATTTTCTACTATCAACTGACCTGAGATGTCAACTACCAATTTTACAATTTCACACGATCTATAAATAGAACAAATAAAAATGCTCTATAGAATATATGTTTATTATTTCTGTCACGTCAGGAATTAAAGAAACAAGTAAAGTGAATGGTTTCTCAACTTCAGTAACAAATGAAATTTAAAATAATACTTGTATCGAGATTCTCTGTATCCGCATTCACATTGGAATATTCGAAAATATAAAGAGATTAATTAATATTGTATCGGAAAGCTGTTCAGGCATTTAAGTGTTTTTATTTATAATATGGATCCAAGAAAACTTGGGCTAAAGGAGGATTAACAAATTCAGTTAGGAAACGGATTAAACGGATACTTTATAAACGGAAAAGAGATAAAAAGCCGTTGAGAGTCAATTTCCAATAATTACACCTGCACATATAAAACCAGTTGCTAGTACCAATACAGTACCTATTGATCGGTTGGATTGTTTTTTTTCTCATTTATTATATGTAACAACATAGATATCCTACTAATATTGCGATAGTTTGTATGTATGGATGGATGTATGAATGTTTGTTTTATCCTGGGATTATGTTCCCTAGGGGTAATTTTCTAACCCGTTGGCAAATGACAGCAACTGTTAAATACATTGACAACGAGTATCAAATACATTGATCCCAATAATTCCTTCATTCGGTCAATCATTCTATCATTTATTGCACCATTCGGTTAATCATTCCACGATTGGCAATGATTTCGAAAGGAAGGATGCGCCCATCAGAACATTTCTTAAAAACCTTCTTATTACAAGCAAAAATAGCGACATCTGTGATAACTCATAGGAACTACGTGACAGCCGCACTGCATAGGTGTTCGACGTAACCTTATTCGCGCGTATGCATTTTTTCGCATATTGGCAGTCAGTATAATTAAATCAATTGCATGCCGTTATAGGTAGGTACATACATAACGATTTCCTTTTTGCGATGATATTTTACAGGTCACTATGAAAATACAATTAAAACAAATTAAATGAGTCTCAATCAGCTTTATTTGAAATTTAAATAAATATATATATAGATAAATAGATAGATCAAATCGTGGTTTTGCCGATCCTTTTAACCTCCGGAGTCCAGCTTTTGAAATTTCAATATCATTGTCACAAAAATGAGCAGAGCATACTCTTGTATTTTTATGAGGCTTGAAATAAGGCTCCTTTCGTTGTTTCCTAATAATTCGACTCCAAATCTCTTTACGCGTTGAATCACTTGGAAATCTGTAAAAAAAAAAAATGAGTCGTAATTCGTCATCGCGAATTTGTCCATACATCCATACTTTTACTTATATGTATTATAAATACGAAAATAACTGTCTACCGCGCTTTCATGGCTAAACTACTGAACTGATTTCGATGAAATGTGGTACGGACTAAGCTTGAGCCCCAAGAAAGGATATAGGTAAGCAATTTTTAATCCACTTGCAACCGCGATAACCGAAATTCACGCGGAAGTAGTCGCGGGCGAAAGCTAGTAGTTTAACGGTCATCTCAGTTAGCGTGAAGAAAATAAAACTACATTTTCAAAATAATTTAAGAATAAAATTTTCAGTTTCAATTAGGTAGGTATCGATTCTAAGCTTTTTTTTTTAATGTTTTTGTTTTACCCATAATTAATATAAAACACATTAGATACCAAAATTCAAAATTATAAGCACTAAGTTCAACAATGAAATAAATAAAAATTACGTCCGTACAAGTTTACTTCGTGCACTTCGCGCGTTCAGTAGCGGCCACACAATGGCTGCCATTATGGAATTCGATAGTAAATTATTTATCGCTATAAAATGTGTTTATTTAATAACTTAATGGTAAAAAAAATAATGTAATGTTACTTACCGATGATACGATATCCCATGTTCCTTTTTAACCTTTGTATCATAATTTTTGCAGCCTTTTACCACACAACTAGGCATTTTTATGACAAGCAAATATTCGTTCACTCCCGCACACGGACCACTGTCAACTGAGTCGCGTTGGCCCTAAACTGTAATTTTAGGACCAGCGCGCTAGTGCCATTTAATCGCGCGATTGGCCTAGTCCTTACGCTAGTAATATATATGTCAATGACGATTGGCAACAAATAATAGATGCGAAATCATGGATTATTACCTTTAATCTATACATATAATAAAATCGTAGGAAAGTCAAAACTGTACATTGAATATTTTTTTTTAAAGAATACTTGGGGCGTGATGTACAATCGATATCAAACCCAAAAATATAGTTTTTAGAATTTTTATCTGTTTGTCTGTTTGTCTGTATGTATGTCCGGGATAAACTCAAAAAGTACTGCATGGATTTACTTCAAATTTTGCATGAATATTACTAAGAGGTCGGGTCAACATATAGGCTACATATTATCACGCTATCACCTACGGGGGAGGAGCTGTGAATCTTTATTTTTCTTACGCATTCTGTGACAAGGTGAGATCTAACGAAGCATATTTAAATGTTGTTTTTGAGTAAGCCATGCTATTATCTAGCTTTACACTATAAAAACTACACCATTTAAGTAACTTGGGCAGAGAAACATAATTTAATGAATGTTAGTAGTATAAAGACAATTTTAAAGCAGCGCCATCTATGAGATTTCATAAAAATCAAATCAAGTTACATGTTAATACTTTTTGGAAATTAATAATTTGATCATGTTGGCGAGGTTGGTAGTTAGTTATTCTTAAAATTCATAGATGGTAATGTGTATTTTCTTCATAAAAGTTGTATAGTATAATAATTCGTTTTGAGAAATTCAAGTTCCAACAAAACCATCATCTTGAGCAGAGATGAGGAAGACAATTAAAAAAAAATGTGGTGTATTACATGGTGACATTTTTCAGGCTCTGTGAAGTCGATCAGTTTGCGA
Source organism: Mythimna ferrago (assembly GCA_910589285.2). Classification (NCBI taxonomy): domain Eukaryota; kingdom Metazoa; phylum Arthropoda; class Insecta; order Lepidoptera; family Noctuidae; genus Mythimna; species Mythimna ferrago. Next base: position 9,159,324 of record OU342675.1, on the reverse strand, counting down.
GATCCCTTACGTATGAGGTGCCTTCATATTACCCGTACGATAAGCAAAGGGGTGTGTTTTAACCGACGTCAACGAGGAGGAGCTGTGGAAGGTTTTCTGGGAATTTTCAAGGACACCGCATTGGGTAGGGATTATACCGTGCATCCGAATAATGGCGAATGCTATTTTCTGCGGTTGTTACTTCACACTGTCCGAGGCCCAACGTCTTTCACCTTTTTGAGTACATTTGATGGCGTGGAGTATCCCACTTACCGCGCAGCCGGCGTAGCACGTCACCTTCTTGACGGTGACCAAAATTGGAATGACACCCTCGCGGAGGCAAGCGTCAGTGACAGTCCCAGCCACATACGTCATCTGTTTGCCGTCATCTTGGTGATTTGTGGAGTCACGAACCCGATAGCTTTGTGGGAGAAGTATCGCCATCATCCGTCTGAAGATTTTCTACGAGCTTTGAGACCTGCTATTAGAGACAAAGTCGAAGTAACTGATGAACGCGTGCTGAACACCTATCTCAGTTCATTTCAAGATGTGGTAATTTCTATCAGCGCGGCGGTAATCCACTGATCGAATATGGGTTACCAGCTCTACAATCATCACCGCAATAAGACCGTGGAAATCGGGAGTATAACGCTGAGACAAATTACGATTCAGGCAAAATGAACACCATACGAAATGACCATGTCGCTTTGTTCTCTTCAGAGCAAAAACAAATTAATGACACCATCCTTGAAAGCGTTGGGCAAAACCAGGGTAAAATGTTTTTCTTGGATGCTCTTGGTGGAACAGGAAAAACATTTGTTACCACTGGCATACTTGCAGAGGTCAGGAGGCAGGGCAAAATTGCTATTGCGTCGTCGGGAATCGCTGCCACACTGCTTCCGGGTGGCAAGACAGCACATGCCATGTTTAAAATTCCCATCGATTTAGATAGCGCCGAAAGACCTGTTTGTGGTGTGTCACGTAACAGCGATAAGGGACACGTGCTTAAGGATTGCTCTCTGATTGTATGGGATGAGTGTACGATGGCCAATAGGAAGGCAGTTGAGGCCGTGGACAAAACCCCGCGTGACATCCGCAGGGACGAACATTTGATGGGTGGTGTCACAGTTTTGTTCAGTGGCGATTTCCGGCAAACACTTCCCGTGGTGACGCGGGGATCGAGGGCTGACGAGGTGAATGCTTCGATGAAATGATCTTCGTTGTGGTATCGAGTTCGTACGCTGCCCTTGACCATTAATATGAGAGCTCGGCTCGGCGGCAATGCACGTGCTCGAGAATTCTCCAATGTCCTGCTAAGTCTTGGCGAAGGCACTCTAACAGAAGAGAGAGGTGGACAGGTGGTGCTTCAGTCTCTCGGTAGAGTGGTATCCAGCTTAGAAGAACTCATTCGCTGTGTGTACGGGGACATCAGTCGTATACCGCACCAACAGAATTCTTAGGTGTGTGAGCAGGCCATTTTGACGCCCAAAAATGATCAGGCTGCAGCAATTAACGAATGCATTCTCTCGGAAATTGAGGGGAATGAAGTGGTCTACACCTCGATAAACACTGTTGTCGAGCAAGATGACGCCACACATTATCCCGTGGAATTTCTGAACTCCCCGTTAGCAAGTGGACTTCCAGCGCATACCATCAAGCTTAAGGTCGGTGTCCCGATTATGCTTCTTCGGAACCTATCTCCTCCGAAGTTTTGTAACGGGACCCGCCTTAAAGTTATCTCGCTCCACAGGCACACCATTGAGGCGGAAATTTTTACGGGTTGTGGTGTCGGCGAGGCAGTATTTATACCACACATTCCCCTCATACCTCATAACTCCCCGTTCCAGTTCAAGCGCGTACAGTTCCCCATGGGGGTTTGCTTCGCGATGACCATCAATAAGTCGCAGGGGCAGACACTGAGGGCAGCGGGTGTCGACCTCAGGACAAGATGCTTCTCACACTGGCAACTGTACGTCGCTTGCTCCCGCGTCACCAGTCCTGACTCTCTTTCCATTTTGGCTCCTGGCAGCATAACTACTAATGTAGTTTATAGGGAAGTGTTGTAGGGTATGATACCTTTGTACGTATTTTTACTCTTTTGTGTCTTGGAATGTCTTCTTGGAAGGTATTCCTGCATTATTTTCTCTATTTCCTTCAGTCACATCTTATGACTGAACTCAGCAGGATTCCCATATAACTCTCTTCATTGCAAAAAAAAACTTATATTTAAATGCTATTTTAAAAGTTGTTTACTTATAATCCTATAGCGACACTGGCATCTTAGGTATTTTTGGTGCTGAAGAGCCTTCACGTAGACGACGTCGCGGGCAGCAGCTAGTTTAATAAATAAAACAAAGTCGTAATGTTCACAACACAAGAACGACTACTAAAATATAGAAAAGACACACGTAAAAAAAGTTAACAAACACGTTTACGCGATAAGATTGATACCAAACTCAGACACCAAAGGAGATGTAGCACAAATATAACGTAGAAAAGAGCCAGCAGACGCGGAGTCGGCGATGTCCTCAAAGCAGCTTAGTGAAAACGCCCCATGCGGCCCTCAGAGGGTCGCGAGGGATGTGGCGGACAGGTTTCGCATGGCCGGTAGAGGCTGGTCCACATGGTGGTGCGGACCGGATTTACACGGCCAGTAGAGGCCTGTAGAGGCTTGCAGAAACCGGAGCAGCAGGAGAGATCCACACGGCTTGGCGGACAGGTCTCGCACGGATGGTCGAGGCCTGTAGAGACCGCAGCAACAGAAGACGCCGTTCCCACAGCCGATAACAACATTTTACTCCAATTCATTTTACTTCAACTCACTAACTGACGTTTTATAAAAAGTTTAACTGACAACCAGACTGACACTGACACTGAATTAATTATTTATGTTTTCAAAATCTGACGACTAGGAATGACCAATCAGTCTGGTTAACATATGAAAAAAAAACCCGTACTAATATTATAAACGCGAAAGTTTGTATGTATGGATGTATGTTAGTTACTCTTTCACGCAATTTTTAAGCTATTGCATAGCTTCTATCGCGGGCCTTGAGCGTGAAAATCGAATCCAGAAATTCCGTAACGAAAATAACCTAGTAACACCCTCAATTCATTTGTTTTTTGAGCGTGGTGACCGATAAGAAAACAAATGAGTGAAAGCAGCTGTCGGCGTTTTGGATGGGCGGGGTTAAGCAGCTGTTAGTGAGGTCTGGTTTTTGATGGAAGAGGTTAAGCAGCTGTTGGCGAGGTCTGGTTTTGGATGGAAGAGGTTAAGTAGCTGTTGGCGAGGTCTGGTATTGGATGGGTGGGGATAAGCAGATGTTGGCAAGGTCTCATTTTGGATGGGTGGGGTTAAGCAGCTGTTAGCGAGGTCTGGTTTTGGATGGGTGGGGTTAAGCAGCTGTTGGCGAGGTCTGGTTTTAGATGAGTGGGGTTAAGCAGCTGTTGGTGAGGTCTGTGTTTGGATGGGTAAGGTTAAGCAGCTGTTAGCGAGATCTGGTTTTTGATGGAAGAGGTTAAGCAGCTGTTGGCGAGGTCTGGTTTTGGATGGATGAGGTTAAGCAGCTGTTGGCGAGGTCTGGTATTGGATGGGTAGGGATAAGCAGCTGTTGGCAGGGTCTCATTTTGGATGGGTGGGGTTAAGCAGCTGTTAGCGAGGTCTGGTTTTGGATGGGTGGGGTTAAGCAGCTGTTGGCGAGGTCTAGTTTTGGATGGGTGGGGTTAAGCAGCTGTTGGCGAGGTCTGGTTTTGGATAGGTGGGGTTAAGCAGCTGTTGGCGAGGTCTGGTTTTAGATGAGTGGGGTTAAGCAGCTGTTGGCGAGGTCTGGTTTTGGATGGATGAGGTTAAGCAGCTGTTGGCGAGGTCTGGTATTGGATGGGTAGGGATAAGCAGCTGTTGGCAGGGTCTCATTTTGGATGGGTGGGGTTAAGCAGCTGTTAGCGAGGTCTGGTTTTGGATGGGTAGGGATAAGCAGCTGTTGGCAGGGTCTCATTTTGGATGGGTGGGGTTAAGCAGCTGTTAGCGAGGTCTGGTTTTGGATGGGTGGGGTTAAGCAGCTGTTGGCGAGGTCTAGTTTTGGATGGGTGGGGTTAAGCAGCTGTTGGCAAGGTCTGGTTTTGGATAGGTGGGGTTAAGCAGCTGTTGGCGAGGTTTATTGCATAAGTTGATAAAAAATGCTATGCAATAGCTTTACCGCGGCAGTCCCCGAGTGCCACACGTCTTTTTTTATGGTTTTTTGTTTGTAGGAGATAATCTCTGAGAGTACTGGTCCGATTGCGAAAATTTTATCACCGATAGAAAACAGCTTTATTCCTGAGTGACATAAGCTATATTTTATGTTTGCGGGATTGCAGGCGAAGTAGCGGGCAAAACCTAGCATAAAATAATGATGTTGTGAAAATAAATAATTACTTAGATACTTAGGTGTATCTTCAATTAATAAATAAATAATTACTTATGTATCCAAGTAATTACTTATTTTCACAACTCTACGTTTCTAAATCTACGAGTAAGTATGTATTAATTTTTGTGTGTGACTTTTAATAATTTGCAACTACCATTTTATGTTTCTGCGCCAACCTAAGGTCAACTGGCAGAAAATAACTAAGGCATTAAGTCCGAGTCTGTAGTATTTTAATAATGCATTCATTTGATAAATAAATTATCAGCAGAAACATATTCCACGATTTTATCATTGTTTTTGACAACTTCTTGAGGAACTTTATAGAAAATTCACTCTTTGTACGAATTATTAATGAGCTTGAAATTAGGGCATATACGAGGCATGAAAGACGGTATAGCCAACCGTGTCTTGTCTTGTCTCGGGGGGATCGTAAGAGCCTAAGTGATTGTGTCATGTTGAGAGACATTGTAGTCTCATAATCTAGTAGATTAAGTTACCTCCGTGTATATAGAATTATCCGACAAAAATGTTATAGATAAAGTTTTGTTAGTACGCTAGTTTTTAACATTGTCCAGTGTAAATGTAGGCCCATGTGAAATTAAATAATTTAGTACATTAGAGCAGTTTCCTTCAAACCAATCTTTATCTTCAATTTTTATAGATGTTTCTGTTAAACATTTTAATTAACAGAATATAAATACAGTGTACTTATAAATAACTTACCTAAGCATAACCGTAGCATAATCAGCCATATAATATTCCAACGGCTGGGACTCTAGCCTCCTCTTTTTGGAATGGGCCGTACTGGGTACTCAGTACGGATTGATGGATGGCACATGTCTTTGTACTTTGGTTTTTACCATTTTTTCCTCCATTCTTTTGAGAGCAGTGGTGATAAAGTAAATTATACAAAGATTAAAGGTGTATTAAAGCGCACAGGATCATGCATTGTGGCGACACTTGGGGGAGGCCTATGTCCAACAGTGGACGTCTATCAGCTGAAATGATGAAAGGCGTATTAGCGTCTGGCTGCCGCAACCTACTCGTAAGTCTCGACTTACGAGTAGGTCACGGGTTCAAACCTTCGTAAGTCGGGGCCGTTAACTTGGGGCCACCACTGCTGTCCATAAGTTAATATATATTATGTTTATACGATCTACGAAAAAAAATGAAAATCAAATAATAATATGTACCTACAAACACGTAAGAAAGAAATCATTGGGTACCTAAAAAATCATCACCATCGTAGTCAATGGGAAAAGTGACCAGAACACGGGCAGCATTGCTATGTTGAATGGCAATTTTGTTTCGTTGGCCAAAGAAAAGTCCAGCCCTCTCTGACCAGTATTTGGCAAACTCCACAGCTATGTTATTGGCCTCGTATAGATCCTGAAAACTGCAGGTGCGTGCAGGATCAGGTGAAGAGTCATCTTTAAATCCACTATAATCTAAAAATCAGTCAGGTCCGGAACGACCCGGAAAATTTTGTTCCGTAACAGGAACTAACATTTTTTATGTTAAAATAAAGATTACAATAAAAATAAATTTCAATTCTTGCACATGGCGACATGGAAGCCATCAGTGCGACACAGTCATAAACCTCATCTTTTTAAAAGACGCTTCCTGAAAGTCCACTATGCATAATGATGTCTTGATAAAGTACTTCATCATGCCAGTATTTTCGTTGGCATCCTTAAGCATATTAATAATCCTCGATTCAGTCATTCCTTCAATATAAACCAACCCAAGGTTACGAAAGCTAATTTATCTAAATATTCTGCGACAAAAATAACTAAAGCATTCCGCAGCCTGAAAGACCGTGCTCTCAAAAGATTCCAAAGTAAGGGTCGGTTGGAAAAAATATATAAGTATAGTTCCCAAAAATATATTGCGGTTACAAGTCAAAGGGATTATTTATTGAGGCCCACAGATGTTGAGCTAGTTTGACGAATATTGATTGCTTCCCCGGCCCCTAATAAGGGAACTGACCAATTAGAATTACAGAATTAGGATTAAACGGATCGAGGGGGATAAGAAAAACAACTTTAATTCGAATGAAGAATATTCCTTAGAACCCATATAATTCTTCTTAGAAAAGGCATTCCCTAATTTCTTTGGGAATTAAAAGAAAAATGTGGCGAACATAAATCTTTATGAGCCATTTTATTTTATTATTCTGAGCAATTGAAAAGAGCGGTAATGTGCTTACTTCTCTCGTTCTCAGTGTGGTTATTACTTTCAAGTGTTAATGGCATGTCGCAATATTTATCATTTACGTAAGTTGCAATTCTAAACATGTACCCAGGCCATTGTTCTTAACACAACATCTTACAGTTCTAACTTCAATATGTTCTAACTGCATGTGTTTGTCTTTTATAGATCTGGATCAGAAATGTTGCAGAGGTTTGATTCCAATTCCAAAAGATCAGAACTTCCGATTGATTTGCACCTCCGATTCCGATTTTGATTCCGAAAGATACATTTTATCCGAAGTTATACCGGAAGTGCAAGCATGTTTTTTTTTTTTAAGTTTAATGCTTGTTGTGTTTTCCCCTGTGCCTTCTGTCGATTACTCTTTATTTTGTTAAATTAATTTGGCCGATTCTGGTTCCGATTCCGACAAACTAATTTTAAAAACTTCGATTCCTAATTCAATTTCGATATAACCGCTTCAGTTATATCCCTAGTCTGGATCTATAAAATGTTCAATGACTAAAGCATGAAAATTCATGTTTCCTTTCGAACCAATATCTTAAATTTACTGTTTTTTCTCTTGGACAAATCTTTATCTCCAGCTGTCTAGGGATCCTAAATCACAACCAAGACATAGGTCCGTTTGACAGGTAAAAAATTGTGCACTAGAAAAGCTTAGACGTGTTCAACTAGCCTCAAATATAATGAGAAAAAGTTACGGATAAAAGACAACATAGTCACTTTTTTGTGATGTCTAATAAATGGTTGAAGTAAATTTTCAATGAAAATCATTTTTTCATAACAAGCTTTTATAGTACTCATCTAGACCGTTCCAGAGAGCTCAAACAATATACTTATGGCCACTATCCAACTCCATCAGCCGAAAAGTTCCATGGTACCATTTTAATGCATTATCATCTAAGTTCCATAGGTGTATCCAATTTTAGTTCAATCAGTTGGCGGTGGCAATTTCACAATTCATTAACAAGATTTGCCCTATATAAATACTGATACATATATACTCGTATAAATATTGCTAAAAAAATTAAAAAAAAAGAAAGATAGTCAGAAAGAAAAAAAGAAAGAAAGACATAAAAAAAAAACAAATGAAAGAAAGAAACAAGGATTGAAAGAATGAGAGAAACACTGAAAAAATGAAACACATTTATTCGGCGACAGTCACGACACAAATAAAATAAAAGATCAGTCAAAAAAAATCTGTGTGCGGCTGCGCTAAAAGATAAATTTTAGCAATGTCGCCAGCAATATTGTTATTTAAAATCAAAGCTTGTAAACAAAGTTATTGTTTAGGTATCATAGATAATTTACCTTTGTTTGAGCAAAACTTGAAAATGGTAGGTGTAAACCTACCATTTTCATTAATGATTGACGGTGACAAACTATAAATGATAGTTCAAATTTATCGCCTTTCATCGGACATAATACGAAAATTGAACAATTAAGTAATTATTGGTAGTCGGAAATTATACTAAAATGTATCTGAAACACAGTAGAAACCTCGCTTTTAGTAGATACATGTAGAAATTGGTGTCAATAAAATGTTTAGAATTTTCAAAAAAAAATGAAAATGAACCAGTAGGGTCGAAGACTACCTCTCTTTGATGATGATTAGTGGCAATATTGGCGCAGAGGATGACCGATTGACCGTTGCGCTGCGAGTCGCGGGTTCGATTCCAGCACGAAACACATATTTGTATAACCTTCAAATAATTGTTCCGTGCTATTCACCTTTGTGTGGGTTACTAGGAATTTATCCTGTATCGTGGGTTAATACTAAAATCTTGATTACGATAATATCTGGATAAATGATCTTTATTTGCAAGTAGGTTTTATAAAAACACTTTTACACGTCAATTTTTTTTTTTCGTCCAGAAGAAGGCTAGATGAGGCCGGTGTTTTCTAGCTGACTACCCTGAGAAGAAACACCGAAACAAACTCAGGGGTCAAAGTCTCTTTTAAAGTCCATACAGCAAAACATGTAATGGTCAAATCATATGAGAACCATGCAGATTGAGCCTGAGATGGTCTTTTGAAGAAAGAACCACACAGTTCTAAGTGGACCTGTCCAGTCAGTGCAAGCATTTGTCAATATGCGTGTAGCTCAACCAGGACTACTAAGGAGCTCAACGACTTGACGAACAATGCCAAAGAAAGGACATTTGGGTAGGCCACATCAAATACTCAAAACTGCCAGACATCATGTGAAAATAAAAGAAAAGGAAAGAGTAATCAACATAGTTCTCACATTCACAATAATAAAATTTACAAAAGTGTAAATATTGCAAATTGTAAAAAAAATGTAAAAAAAAAAAATCAGTCAAATAGTAAAATAAACATGTCATAATTGTATAAATAATAATAATATATATATATATATATATACAATATCATAATTGTAAAACAACAACAATCGTCAATAAAAAAAGGCAGTTAAAACAAAAAAACATTCAAATGATAACAAGGATAATCGCTAACACTGTGCTAATTGAGCCGTTAACTTACTTGTAGTTTCATTTTCTCGTAATAAGGCGTATATTCCCTTGGACATCTCGTCGGAGTTAAATGCGCAGTTGCACACATACTCGTATTGCCGCCTGCGCCCGCATAGAGCCCCACTGACCTTTCAAACTATTTTCTTTGCGAAATATTAATACATAGCACATGTAATGTGGCCGAGTAGTAACGGCCCCGACTTACGAGTTGTAGGTCGCGGGTTCGAACCCAGCCAGGCGTATTACTTTGTGTAATTTATTTCACCATCACTGCTCTCAAAACGGTGAAGGAAAACATCATGAGGAAACCGGCATGTCCTAGAACCAAAAATTCGAAGACAAGTGACATTCACCAACACGCACTGGGCCCGCGTGGTAGATTACGGCCCATTCCCTCTCCTAGAGAGGAGGCTTGAATTCCAACAGTGGGAACAATAAAAAAAAAGGCTGGTGATGACATGTAATGTACAATCAAAGACACTTCCGCCTGACCACTGCTAAGTTCATTTTGGGTTGCACTCGAAATGAAAACTTCAAAGGGTTTGGTTTGGCACCGCGCCGCAGGATTCAAGCCAAAATTGTTTTAAGTGATCAGGCAGAAATTACCACGATGGTACATCTGATGAGCACTTAACCAGCAATTTTTTAGTGTTAACATCTTTCTAATGATCGAAAGCGTTTGAAAGGAGTAGGGAAAACAAGCGAAAAAATATTATGTTTTTAAAACTTTTTTTTGGCAATAGCATATCATACGAAAAAAAGTCATATGTAGATTTTGTTATATAATAATCTATAATTTTCTTTTTTTCAAATCTAATTAAAGCCGGTCCAGCCGTTACCGAGGAGTAGGCTTCAGAAAGTCACTGTTTTATGGCACTAAATGGGAGTAAGGGCCTTAAATAAGAAAGTGAGTTCATAAATAGTATTATGATCGAATCACAAAATCTCTAGTCCAAGATATAAAGTTTACCACTCACAATCACACACGTACAAAAAACTTAAAAAAGTAAATTAGTTTTTCCAATTTACTTCTGCAATTTGTCTGCAAACTTCATTATAACATTGCCTTTGCGATAAAAGATATGGCGGAACCAATTTATGGTTCTAACTTCGAGTTATCCAAAGTATGGTCACTAATAAATTCCATGTAAATTTTTTTCGGAAGAAAAAAGGGTGCAATCGTAAAATAAGGGAAAGTTTTCAAAGTAAGGTTCTTTTTAAGCACTTTTGTGATGAAGTTTAATTAAGTAAAAACGGAGAGGTATCCGTTTTATTACACTGTATTGTATTAAGCTGTGTCGTTTATTTTTATTGCTTTGTGCCATATAAACGCTGGCAGTACATTTGCCTGTGTGTGTTACAAGGTATTTGATTGAAATAGTACATTTTGAGTGGAAAAACTTTGCCATTGCGAGCAAGGTGGAATTCGCCTGAGCCAGGTGAGGGTTTTGTGGATCAGAGTGTGCAGAGTCAAATTTCCACGTGTATCAAACGAAGGTTCTCAATACACTTAGGAAGATATTAAATAAACAGGACATGACGGGCGACACGTGGAGATCACTTGGCGCCCAGCCTGCTATGAGAAATGCAATTAATTGTGGTTGGGGCGAGCTCACGCGGTTATCGGCACTAGTGCGAAAAGCAGTAAATTGCCTGCATAAAAGCGGTAGGGATAAGAGGGGTTGAAAATAGATAAACGGGGGCTGTCCGGCGATTCGTGGAGATTGCTTAGTGCCCAGCTTGATACAATAAATTGTGGCGGGGGCTAGCTGGCAGTCTTTTCCGTACTAGTGCGAAAAACAGTAGACAGCGTGACATGCTACGAGAAGTGTATTGGAAATGCTATTTTTATTCTTATATGTTGCTTTAATAGATTCTGGTGGGTTATAGGAAGTATTATCGTTATTTTGATTTATAGGCCATTACAATAACCAGCTCCGGTTTAAAACCAATTTTTATTAAAAGTTATAAAATTGGTTTCAAGAATTCAATTTTTCTTCGAACAGCATTTCTGTATCGCCAATGAAATCACAGGCGCTTTCATTGGAGTAAATTTATTGCATCCGGTAAATCCTTTTATTCTGCAGACACCTTTAAAATTTTCATCGGTGTTTGTTAGGGTAGATAGTTAGAAAAATCTGCCTCATCTAAATTGCCAAAAATTACGTAGTTGAAACTTCTATGGTACGAAGTAAGCTATGTATTATTATGTGTTTTTAGCCTACTTACAAATTTTAAACCTTATCCTTTTTTGGAAAAGCTATGGTATGACGAGTGATAAGTTTAATTGTTCTCATACCAGCGGCTTCGCACGAGTGAAAGTAGAAAATTATCCTAAGACAATATACTCCTGAGATAGAAAATATCGTTTTCTATGTTCTATTATATGACATGGTCTAACTAAATGCCAAATTTCATTCAAATCTGTTTAGCCATTTGAGCGTGATTGTGATAACCAAAATAGACACAACAAACATTTGCCTTTAAAAATATTAGTGTTGTTACATTTATAATATCTCTCGTTCAACTCAAAAACTTATCAAGACGAAAATAGAATACATCTAGCAAAGGATTCCTTAAATTTCCAGACAATAGCAAAAAAAAATGCGTAATCATAAAATTATTTACATACGTGAAAGTATCACGTACGTAACGAGTTCCACAAAAGTGTCGTAGACTTTAAGAAAACGTTGGAACACCTTTTCTTTTTGCTCATACGCATGCGAAAATTCCATTTTATTTTACATCCATTACTGAAGATAAGTTTTTATTTTAGATGTGAATGCGTGCAATGGAATATTCAAATTTGGGCTGAAGCCAAAGAGCTTTGAACGTTTCATGGTGGAACGATCCTGGAATATAAGGGCTGTTTAGACACATCACGGAACCTCATCGTAAACATACGTCAGCCGACGTGTTTGTGCGAAAATCATTGTTATTAATTTATTCGACTACAACGTACCTTAGATAGTAGTCATTGTGATAGCAGAAATTTTTGAAATTACAATACATGTTTGTTTTAGTAAAATAGAAACTGTGTATACGTAGATACAAAATATTTTCCTGACTATACAACATATATATGCATAACATACAGTATAATATATTTTCCCTAGATTCCTGAAAAACAAGTTTGACAACACTAGTTTTTCCCTTGTGTAGTTGGTGCGTTTACGAACGTAAATCTAGCTTACACAAACACAGACGGAACAACTATCCGTAGACAAAACCAATATTTGTACCACTGAAGTCAACTGCTCAGCTACTGCGCCAATCGACCCGTTTGCTAGGTGTGTGGTGGGTTTACTAATTTAAACGTATTTGCCAGACGCTTCCGAAACTGTGATAGATTTGATTGCAAATTTGCCACGCCGTTCGCGGTCTGACTCAGCCCTAACACGCAGCCAGATTCTATGATACAACCACTTTATTCGCTCGATTTCGAATAATTCGTGATTCCAGCATTGTGATTGGTTAGGCTCACTGGCTGTCTGAAACTGGGTGGAATATATGTGTGCAAATCAATGCTATACGTAAGACGGTTCTGCCGCACGAACGATCGTCTCTGCCGCTGATAGATTCGTAATGGATTATGGAAAGTTATGGTAAAGAGAGGCTGTGTACATTTGGGTGAAATGAAATTTGTTACCGTGAAATTCGTAGGACAAAAAGATATTGTTCTGTTGTCAGATAAATACGGGTTTTCGGAGTGTCTGGAGCAGAAATAATGTCAAATAGGTAGTAAATAGACATTGGTTCAGTAAAGGAGTGTCGTGATGAGTCTATCTAAAAAGTCAACCGACTTGGGAATTTTGTATAATATTTAATCATTTAAAAATACATAAATATTCGATTCTTTTTATAAGGTTCTTCTGATAGTAAACAATGATCTCTATCTCTTAATCAACCTTGATTATTGAATCCGTGTTGACTAAATCAGATTACATTAAATCCTAAAAATTAACCCAGTCGTTTGAATTTTTTGGACAGACTCTACTTAATGGTAGTGTTTGTCATAATTTTACAGACCAGTAGGTCTGGTATCCAGTAGGATACCAGCTACACCTAACTGGACTGTCTGTATAGCTAATACTGTCCTGATGGCCTTTAAGACTGAAAGATTCTGGAGTGGACCGCGTACCGAAAGCCACAACGTTGGAAGGCCTCCAACAAGGAGGACCGATAACATGGTGAGGGTTGCGTGAATCCGATGGATGCGAGAAGCACATGGCCGTTCATTGTGGCGACACTTTGGCGAGGCCTATGTTCAATAGTGCGCGCCTTTGGGCTGAAATTATGGTGATGCTGACTACTGTCCCATCAATAGGCATAAGCCTCTGCAATTACAAAAAAATTGGGACGTCAGCTAAGTAGTAAACAGTTCGAATTTGGCAATAAAAATACATTCAGCCGAACATAGACGAACCTCCTTCTTTTTGAAGTCGGTTAAAAAAACTTACCGACGCCTGAACCAAAACACGGCACCCTTTTCACAGTTGGAACTATAAATCGCTAGACTTTAGTATGTAGCTAAACCATTTCCTCGCTACCAATTCTCGCAAACACTTGATAAGATAAACGAATGGACTGTGCACTTGCTGGGCGTCATGTACGCTTGAATAAACTTAACCAAAGCGTGATAATGCAAAAGCGGCCGTTCGCTAGCTTGAAATAGTATTTTCGTATCCGTAACCATACTATTATATTCCTAAATCTTTTAATTATTTTTCATTTATTGTGTTTATCGATGAAATCACTTTTAGAGTAGGTATACTCTGGTTTTATAGCCTCAGGAAGGATCTGCCCCCCTAGTCAAGATACGACCGTGTCGTTTCGATTCTCTTGCGTTGGACGCCTCGAGTAGTCCACGCCTCTGATTCCTTTGTTCTGACCACGTGACTGAGCGTTGAGATGACATCAGAACATAGGAATCGGAGGCGTGGCCAAGTTTTAACGGCCCCGACTTACCGAGTTGTAGGTTGTGGGTTCGAACCCAACCAGGCGCATTACTTTGTGTAATTTATTTCACCAGTGCTCTCAAAACGATGAAGTAAAACATCGTGAGGAAACTGGCATGTCCTAGAACCGAAAATTCGAAGACATGTGATATTCACCAACCCGCACTGGGTCTGCAATCCGCATGGTGAATTACGAGCCATTCCCTCTCCTCGAAAGGGGGGGCGGCCTGAGTCCCAATAGTGGGAACATTAAAAAAAAAGCTTATAATGATGATTTAGAAATTTAAACCTAAGTATGTTCATTTATTTATTTTTAACTTTATTGCACACCTTAGCTTATTATAGGATAAATATTTACAAAAGAATAAGTGTACAATAGGCGGTTTAATTGCACAAGGCAATTTCTACCAGACAACCTTTTGATGGACTGGCCGAAAGGAAAAGATTTGGGGCTGTCAGTGTACAACATAAACAATGTGAATATATATATATAGTACAATAGAAAATATATAATACATAAATAAATTACCAAATAATAAACTAATAAATATTAAAATATACAACAGCGAAAGGGGAAGAAAAATTAAAGTGACAGGTAGAGCTCCTTCACCATTTTTTTGAAGTTCGCGTTTTGGCACGCCTCACTTCTATGGATAAAGCATTCCACAAACGAGCTGCTTGTATCGTAAAACATTTATCGTAGAACAAAGTGGAATGCATGCGAATACTAAGTTTTAGATTGTCCGATGATTTCAAAGACCTAGAATGTGTGTCACAGGTGAACTGAAAGCGTTCTTTGAGATAAAAAGGAGTCAAAGGATTAAAGAGCACGTTGTAAAGCAAGGAAAATATATGAGCATTCCGGCGAAGGCGAATATGAAGTCATTTGAGCTGTGTGCGAAATTCACACAAGAAACGTGGTCATACTTGCGCAAGCCAAATATAAACCTGATACAAAGATTTTGAAGTCGCTCAAGCAGATGTTTATCAGTAGTCTAGTGCTCATAGCACAAGCTCTGCTTAGTTTGGGATTAGATGAAGGTGTGTGAAAGTTGTGGATTATATTATTAAAATAGTTATGAAACTTGCGATTGCACCACTCTCTCATATATTCCTCACTATTGAAATAAACGAGCTTCCAGAAATCCAAATAACCACGTCCATTCATCACAAAATCGGCAATTAGCAATTGCATGCCGACACTGCTGCATTGCATTCACTCAATTCAGGCATTCAGCTACCCAGCTTTCGCCTGACGCTTGAGGCCAAACTTTTGATGATAATTATAATCTAAACAGAACCAGTCAGTCTACCTGCCCTATTCCCAACTATGCTACGGTGGGTTTATGTGGCACCAGAGACTGAAAAGTTGAGAAGAGAGAGATGAAATGGTGTCAAATAAGGAACAAACAATATCGAAAAACACAGACTTCCGAAATTAAAATTATTATGACGGTTTTAGTGTATTTTTTTAATGAAGTCGGTTTTTTTTTTTTTGTAAAAAGATTTTTGTCCATCTCTTTGAAATGCTACTAACGCACCATCCACTCGGGCTTGGTCCTTACTAGACGGCGAGCTAGCCATTGCTCGCCATTCACAAGCGCACGCCTTTGGTGACCGAGGCATTAGTAATCAACCCATCATCATCATTTCAGCTAAAAAACGTCCACTGTTGAACATAGGCCTTCTCCAAGCGTCGCTACAACGACTGATCCTGTGCATCTCACATACCCCGCATTCCCGCGACTCTCACCAGGGCCTCAAGTCTGCTATTACAAAAGTGTCAGAATGGTCTGTCATTGATTTCATAATTGTTGATTTTGACAAGTTTTGACAAGTATTGATATAATATAATATAATATAATATAATATAATATAATATAATATAATATAATATAATATAATATAATATAATATAATATAATATAATATAATATAATATAATATAATATAATATAATATAATATAATATAATATAATATAATATAATATAATATAATATAATATAATATAATATAATATAATATAATATAATATAATATAATATAATATAATATAATATAATATAATATAATATAATATAATATAATATAATATAATATAATATAATGGCGTCACTATGACTTTCCGATGGTCAACCACTGACACTCCATTGAAAGAAATGGCATAGAATGGTAATCTCGTACATAATGACAAATGAATATTTGACGTATGCGGTAATCTGCAAAAAATTTGACAGTTACTTTGATCAATGACCTATCATTACGACGTCATTGCGCAATTAGTGCTTTTAATAAGCTCGATATTGTCATTCTACCACAGTTCTATTACAAGACCACTGACCGATCAATGGTCGATCATTATGAATTAGCAGATTACAAACTTTTAGCAAAATGATAACGGGATCGTGTTGGAATGACGAATTTATAAAAATAGCAGACTTAGGCCCCAGGTCGTCGGTCTGCAGGGGCCCAGCAGGGTCGAAGCCTACTGGGGCCAAGGGTCTGTTTCTGAAAGGGAGGCCCGGCCCCGATATGAAAGCCTACGAAGGAACGGGGTAGGTTTTTTAGTCACTGTTTCCGGCTCCGCCCAAGGGTGAGGGATGTCATCTGTATGATTTACACCCACCGAAAAAAAAAGACCAGGTCGTCGGTTCACCTTCTTCGGAGGCCTTTCAACGCTGTGTTTAGATCAACCCTGCGACTGTAATTCTTTTGCTACAAGTTCCTAAGCAGAAGCAAATAACAAAGCAATATTTCACAGCTTTATTGCCACTCTATTATTTATGTGTTACACCTGATTATCTCAGAAACGACTAGGCTAGTCATAAAAATAATAGATAGCTTCGGCCAGAGCTTATAAAATTGTGTCTCGTGAGTTATAAGAACTATTGTTTTGGTCACGGCTTATATCTATCTTTCAACGGTACTTTGCATTTGTAACGAAATTTACTTAAAATGAAAAAAAAAAAAAATTTAGATAATTTGGAATAATATTTTAGAATTTATCTATTTTGGCAATATTGAACGAAATAATTTAACTAAAATAAACAATACAATTTTCATCACATTGAGATGTGATGCTGCGGAAGGATGCTCCGTATACCTTTATCCATATTACGAGACCTCAAAATCAGCTCGCGGTTGTCGTCGGAGTGTATAAACAAGATTCTACATTACTTCGGTCACATTGCAAAGAAAGATGTTGGCAACCTCAAAAGGCACATCGTGACCGGTAAAGTGGATGGGAAAAGGCCTCGTGGACGCAGCTCAATACGTTGGTCTGACCAGATCCGCACCGCTATTGACTCTACACTATACAAACGCCCTACACACCATCATTGACAGAAACAGATGGAGGAATATCGTTTGTATGAAAGTAATGAAGTACGGAGGTCAAGACTCTCAGCATTGAGCAGTACTACGTAAGAAGGAGGAGGAAACAATACCAGTTTCATCCCCTTTGGGATTAATTTGGGATAATCCTTTCTTAGTGCACGCCTATATCGTAAAAGGTAATGCATTCTATGGTGGATATCCCACTTAAAAAACGTTTTGGGAACATATTCATTGTGAGTGCGGCTAGGGAGTGGAATTCTTTGCCGGAGTCTGTGTTTCCTGATAGCTACAACCCGGGAATCTTTAAGTCGAGAGTGAATAGGTTTCTTCTAGGTAAGCGCGTTCCATCGTCGACCGCATCGTCGCTTTCCATCAGGTGAGATAGCGGTCAAGCGCGAACCTATCAACAATAAAAAAAAAAGAAAGGAAACTTTGTGCAAAATTTTATACTCCTAATCCTAGTAGTTTTGGCTGTGCGTTGATATGTCGGTAGATAAATAAAGGTTTTCTAAACCTAAACCTAACTCACACATGTAAGTCACTAGTTTCATAACCTGTCATATATAAAATCAGATGAAATATATACGTGATTTCTATCATATTATTATTGTTGCTCTAGTTCTCCAAAGTAGGTTTAGAGAGCAAACCCGCCGCTTTCTACTACAATAGATAAATAACACCACGTGAAACTTCAATTGGACAGTATTTTATTGTAAACTGATGTATGGCGGGTACTTTTGTGTAACAGAAAATAGACCAATAAAGTAACGTGCTTCAGTGAGATTTGTTTTCTTTTCTGTAAAAATCTTGGCAAAACGAAGCGCATAAATATCTAGAGTTGTTGAAATATCTGCAATAGATTAAACTGTTCAGTTACCTGTTTTTGTTGCGTAAATTAGTCTTGCTTAAGTCCTTGCGAAGCAATCTTTCTTTCTTATTTTTGTTACTAAAGTTCCGTCACACTAGGAATTCCTCCTGTTTCGTGGGCATTCGTGGGCCATGTAAGTTTACATTTATTGTAATAGACACAAACATGTAAACTCACATACATATATCACACAGACCCAATCTGTAGACGATACACATATCGGTTCTATGCGGTAATCACACCATCGACACGCAGCACAGCAGTCAATCGTTCCACCACTGCGCCAAACGTGGTGTCAAATCGGGTCGCTGATAAAATTCTATATAAGTAGCTGTTGAATGACACCCTTACAGTGAACCTCAAATACGAGAAGTGACTGGCAAGAGAACTTTAAGACCACAGGGGCCACTGGAATTTCCTGGAACTTAAAGGACAACTGAAGTACAAAGTCAGTATAAATCTAACACGTCCTCTCACATCTACTCGACTTTGTTATGGTGGTATAATTTTACATAACATAGTCGGCTTTTTAATGTTCCCACTGTTGGGATCCAGGGCTCCTCTTTAGGACAGGGAATGGGCCGTAATCCACCACGCGGGCCTGGTGTGGGTTGGTGGATGTCACATGGCATGCCGGTTTCCTCACGATGTTTTCCTTCACCGTTTTTAGAGCAGTGGTGATAAAATACATTACATGAACCGCGACCTACAACTCGTGAGTTGGGGCCGTTACCACTCGGCCACCACTGCTCTCATTTCCACCCTCAAAAAAAAAAAAAACAAATCCTTGTAAGTAGAAGAGATCATAACACAAAGAACAATGAACAAGTTTATCAAAACGTTGCATTAAGTCATCCATCACTGAGCCGACTGCCAAAAAAGAAACACTACAACCGGAGAACCTTCAATACGAGAAAGTATTTTTAAGACAAAAAACAGAAACATTTCTTTTGTTCGTCATGAATTGCTAAAACCATAATCCTTCCTCTCGAGATTCAGAGTAAAAAATGGCCTTTTAACGTTCTTAAGATGCAAATAAAATGCAAAATGCTAACATCTATTGTGTTGATTTGTATAGCTGATGGTGCTTCATCCAGTTTCCGACAGTAGCTGCCAGGAAGGATTTTGAAGTACCTTATCCAAGATACATTAAAATTAAATGAAACATTTCTCCTAGGACCACTTAAGATACATCGCGAGCGAAGACTTTATTTTAAGCGCTGCATTTCCACGTTTACTATATTCTAAGTATTTTATGAAGTGTCAAAACAGCTACGAAAGCTTTCCTAATAGGCGAGGAAAATGTACAGACTGAAATACAAATATAAAGATATAACATGAGTTGAGAGACCTTTTACTGACGACATTTAAAGTAGTAAAACGTAGTATTAGTGCACAGTTTTTAATCACAACGCTTTGTAAAGAAACTGTTATGTGTGGCCAATAATAAAAATGACTATTTGTTAAGGAAAGTGCTGAAACTTAGCCCACAAAATTAGAATTTTCTTAAGTTTTTTCTGCATTTTGTTTTTTGTACAACATGCAACTTGACAATGACCATGCAATTGACGGGCATAATACATATTTATTCACGTCATTATACTCACTGAAACCATCAAACAATCTTCTCAGTTCGTCTTACCTTAATGACATTTACATGAAAAAGAAAAAAAAATATCGCGGTCTTTTTTAGCTCTTTCACCTATTTGCAGCCTAAGTTTTGGAGATTACACCAAACTTTGGAGTGTAAGAAGGCACCATATAGTGCTTTTCAATGATCTTATTCCGTAGTACCTTATAACAGCAGGCTAATCTAATGAAAGCTTATAAAGATTATCATTTATTTTAACTACTTCTGAAGTTTTTAAAAAAAAAACGAAAGCTTAAAAACGATGACTCGCGCCTCATTATAGAGTTTTAAACCATTCCACACTCAACTTAAGCAAAAGCCTTCTTAACGATGTAACAACAACACTTTAAGCTTCCATTTAAGATCACGTTAATCTATTTAAGACGACGTCACTCGCTTTGCTCGCATTGTCTGACGATACGCAGCGTTCGCCTGATTTTGCTCAGAATGGCGGAGAATGGGCTCGCGTCCGCTCGTCGCCCTGTATCTACTTGAAGGCGCGCTTCCAGAACTTTGTATCAACCCCGGCAATCTGCCAACACTGACTCCATTTCCCCGGCAATCACAACTTAACATGAAATTTCAATTTTTATTCTGGTACTCGACTACTAGCATTCGAGAAAAAAGGTCTTTGCTTTAATTTTGTGCGTCTGAGAACATGTAAGTGATGTGAAGAGCGTGTTCTGTATGTTTATATTTCGTTATTTTTAATGAACGAGGATAGCGGTTGTTTTTTGTAACTTTATCTGGCTAGCAAATGAAAATGTGCAGCTTGTTTTTCCTGTTCTATTTTTAGCGCTGTAGCAGGAAAACAAATTTTACTATTATGTACATAGTACATACGTATAATTCTTGTTTCAACGTTAAACATTAATTTAAACGTTGTTTTGTATATTTTTAGTAATATCAAAAATAAATTTTGTTGTGTACAATGAATAAACTCAAAAACCACTGAATCGGTTAAAAAAATGATTATACTAGCAGAATACTACTTTATCACTGAGTAACATAGGCTATATATTTTCTACTTCCACGAAAGTAGAAGCTGTAGTAGTTTATAACCAGCTTCATAATATTTCTATTGCTGAGACTCTGGTCGTAATCTACCACGCAGGCCCAGTGCGAGAGGCTGAATGTTATATTATGTTTTTCAATATTTGGGTCTAGGACATGTCATTTTCTCAAGATGTGTCCTTTCATTGTTCACAGAGCAGTGGTGACGAAGTAAATTGCACCTAAATCGAAATCGCGTTTCTAATTTTATTTAGATTGAATTAAAGTAAGTAGATGTGGCTAGTTTTTGACAAAGTGTGTCTGTGACCTTCATACCAATTCAAATTAACCATTTTCCCCAGTGGTATGACACCACCGATATGATTCATCAAACTTGATTTAACACGAGCAAATCACGTTCTGTCACGAACCCATGAAAGCAAGGCACATGGACGTGACTGTGTTAACAGAGCACCACACAAATGACGTTAGTCATGACCATTTCACCTATGAAATTTTGGAATTATTACAAAGAAATTTTTTGAATGGTGAACTACGATTCGATTTATATCAAGCTTCGGCTAGCAGCTTCACCCGCGTGCAGGTACAAAACCATCCCAAGGGAACATAAATCAGAATAAAAGTATCCTACCTTCAATTCTAGGATCTGGTCTACACATGTGCCAAACTCACGCACACAAGTACAAACAAAATTTCGCCTATATATTATTTCATAGGTATAATGCATTGATTAACGTCATTGCTTTGAACGTTCAAATAATGATGGGTAAAACACTCTAATAGCACAATAAAGTAAACCTTTTATCTATAAGATCATTCCATCTATAAGATTTCCATCAATAATAAAGACAAGAACAGAACATTTCAATGCTGATGACAGATTACAGGGTCACGGAATAGTCATGCAAAAGTTTTGGTAGAGTCAGGATTGTTTAAAAAATTCATACACAGATCTACACAGTAGTTTATATGACACGAAAACTAAATGAAAGGTGAACGTTTTTGAGTGTATGTTTGTTACTTCTTCACACTCTAACAGTTGAACAGATTTCGATGAAACTTAGTACACAGATAAACCATGCTTTGAAAAGCATATAGAATACTTTTTATTATGGGGGTTTGTTCTCTTGGAATAAAGTTCTACTATGTTACAAGGGTATTTTTTAGGTGTGAAATCATCCAATGACATCTCGCGCCCTTGGGCAGCTCCCTCTCCATGTATGCGCTAAAGAACCCTCTTAGTCGAGCCTCGAGAACCTCCATAGACAGGACTCAGGCTTCTTTAGGTAAGCCATCGGATCCAGGGGCGGTATTTTTAACATTCAGCTTTTGTATCACCACTCTCATCTCTACCTCGGTCACCTCTGCAGTATTGTCGCTGTCGTTGCTATCATGGTCCGCATCGGTCATTGCTGGTGGTGGAGTCATGGGGGGGGAGAGTGTTTCCCTCGTGCAGGGAATAGAATGCTCACCATACCCCCCACAATCTAGGGCCGGAGACTCCGCTGGCAACTGGTATTATATTATTTGATTGTTTTGTGAGTATGTTAACAAACTGCCTTTCACGTTGAAACTGATGAAGGGATTTAGTTGAAACTAGCTGCTACCCGCGACGTCGTCTACGTGAAGGCTCTTTAGCACCAAAAATACCTAAGATGCCAGTGTCGCTATAGGATTATAAGTAAACAACTTTTAAAATAGCATTAAAATATAACTTGTTTTGCAAGTGAAGAGAGTTATATGGGAATCCTGCTGAGTTCAGTCATAAGATGTGACTGAAGGAAATAGAGAAAATAATGCAGGAATACCTTCCAAGAAGACATTCCAAGACACAAGAGAGTAAAAATACATACAAAGGTATCATACCTTACAACACTTCCCTATAAACTACGTTAGTAGTTATGCTGCCAGGAGCCAAAATGGAAAGAGAGTCAGGACTGGTGACGCGGGAGCAAGCGACGTACAGTTGCCAGTGTGAGAAGCAACTTGTCCTGAGGTCGACACCCGCTGCCCTCAGTGTCTGCCCCTGCGACTTATTGATGGTCATCGCGAAGCAAACACCCATGGGGAACTGTACGCGCTTGAACTGGAACGGGGAGTTATGAGGTATGAGGGGAATGTGTGGTATAAATACTGCCTCGCCGACACCACAACCCGTAAAAATTTCCGCCTCAATGGTGTGCCTGTGGAGCGAGATAACTTTAAGGCGGGTCCCGTTACACAACTTCGGAGGAGATAGGTTCTGAAGAAGCATAATCGGGACACCGACCTTCAGCTTGATGATATGCGCTGGAAGTCCACTTGCTAACGGGGAGTTTAGAAATTGCACGGGATAATGTGTGGCGTCATCTTGCTCGACAACAGTGTTTATCGAGGTGTAGACCACTTCATTCCCCTCAATTTCCGAGAGAATGCATTCGTTAATTGCTGCAGCCTGATCATTTTTGGGCGTCAAAATGGCCTGCTCACACACCTAAGAATTCTGTTGGTGCGGTATACGACTAATGTCCCCGTACACACAGCGAATGAGTTCTTCTAAGCTGGATACCACTCTACCGAGAGACTGAAGCACCACCTGTCCACCTCTCTCTTCTGTTAGAGTGCCTTCGCCAAGACTTAGCAGGACATTGGAGAATTCTCGAGCACGTGCATTGCCGCCGAGCCGAGCTCTCATATTAATGGTCAAGCGCAGCATACGAACTCGTGACCACAACGAAGATCATTTCATCGAAGCATTCACCTCGTCAGCCCTCGATCCCCGCGTCACCACGGGAAGTGTTTGCCGGAAATCGCCACTGAACAAAACTGTGACACCACCCATCAAATGTTCGTCCCTGCGGATGTCACGCGGGGTTTTATCCACGGCCTCAACTGCCTTCCTATTGGCCATCGTACACTCATCCCATACGATCAGAGAGCAATCCTTAAGCACGTGTCCCTTATCGCTGTTACGTGACACACCACAAACAGGTCTTTCGGCGCTATCTAAATCGATGGGAATTTTAAACATGGCATGTGCTGTCTTGCCACCCGGAAGCAGTGTGGCAGCGATTCCCGACGACGCAATAGCAATTTTGCCCTGCCTCCTGACCTCTGCAAGTATGCCAGTGGTAACAAGAAAAACATTTTACCCTGGTTTTGCCCAACGCTTTCAAGGACGGTGTCATAAATTTGTTTTTGCTCTGAAGAGAACAAAGCGACATGGTCATTTCGTATGGTGTTCATTTTGCCTGAATCGTAATTTATCTCAGCGTTATACTCCCGATTTCCACGGTCTTATTGCGGTGATGATTGTGGAGCTGGTAACCTATATTCGATCAGTGGATTACCGCTGATAGAAATTACCACATCTTGAAATGAACTGAGACAGGTGTTCAGCACGCGTTCATCAGTTAGTAGTTCGACTTTGTCTCTAATAGCAGTTCTCAAAGTTGTAGAAAATCTTCAGACGGATGATGGCGATACTTCTCCCACAAAGCTATCGGGTTCGTGACTCCAAAAATCACCAAGATGACGGCAAACAGATGACGTATGTGGCTGGGACTGTCACTGACGCTCGCCTCCGCGAGGGTGTCATTCCAATTTTGGTCACCGTCGAGAAGGTGACGTGCTACGCCGGCTGCGCGGTAAGTGGGATACTCCACGCCATCAAATGTACTCAGAAAGGTGAAAGACGTTGGGCCTCGGACAGTGTGAAGTAACAACCGCAGAAAATAGCGTTCGCCATTATTCGGATGCACGGTATAATCCCTACCCAATGCGGTGTCCTTGAAAATTCCCAGAAAACCTTCCACAGCTCCTCCTCGTTGACGTCGGTTAAAATACACCCCTTTGCTTGTCGTACGGGTAATATGAAGGCACCTCATACGTAAGGGATCTCGCAAACTGATCGACTTCACAGAGCCTGAAAAATGTCACCATGTAATACACCACATTTTTTTTAAATTGTCTTCCTCATCTCTGCTCAAGATGATGGTTTTGTTGGAACTTGAATTTGTCAAAACGAATTATACTATACAACTTTTATGAAGAAAATACACATTACCATCTATGAATTTTAAGAATAACTAACTACCAACCTCGCCAACATGATCAAATTATTAATTTCCAAAAAGTATTAACATGTAACTTGATTTGATTTTTATGAAATCTCATAGATGGCGCTGCTTTAAAATTGTCTTTATACTACTAACATTCATTAAATTATGTTTCTCTGCCCAAGTTACTTAAATGGCGTAGTTTTTATAGTGTAAAGCTAGATAATAGCATGGCTCACTCAAAAACAACATTTAAATATGCTTCGTTAGATCACACCTTGTCCCAGAATGCGTAAGAAAAATAAAGATTCACAGCTCCTCCCCCGTAGGTGATAGCGTGATAATATGTAGCCTATATGTTGACCCGACCTCTTAGTAATATTCATGCAAAATTTGAAGTAAATCCATGCAGTACTTTTTGAGTTTATCCCGGACATACATACAGACAAACAGACAAACAGACAAACAGACAAAAATTCTAAAAACTATATTTTTGGGTTTGATATCGATTGTACATCACGCCCCAAGTATGCTTTTAAAAAAATATTCAATGTACAGTTTTGACTTTCCTACGATTTTATTATATGTATAGATTTGGCATATGGGTAGATCATATCTTGCAATAGCACATAGAATACTTTCTATCCCAGGAAACGTGCTCCCTTGAAATAATTTTATATTTACACGCGAAACCGCTATTGGCAGTTAGTATTTTAATATGGCTTATGTTTAACTTACCACCAGATATAGTAACATATAAAAGACAAAAATAGTAAATGATCACCAAAATTAAACCTACATTTTAATGTAAAATTGTAACCAAAGTTTTAACATCTCGCTATCCTATTTAAGCAAAATGAATCCAAATAAAGCATCGGCAGAACCCCATGGTTACGGAGATATCAGTAGTTAAAATTTTGAGGTTAGGTTAACTACCTGCCAAGACAGCTCGACGGAGCCCCGCTACGCGGGGCTCCTACTTCTGGGTGGTTTAAAAAAAAATAACCTCGAAGAAGGTGACGGGGTCTGTGTTCGCTCGCTTCGCTCGCTCACTACGGGGCTGAAAAGAGCGCATTAATTTGCTCGCTAAGATTTGGTTATCATTTACTACATTTGGTGTTCGAATACAATTTAAAGTACAGTCGTAACTAAAATACTATTGTAACTTTAGGATTTCATTTTTTTGGTGTCAAGTAATATATTTTTGACAAAAGAACTAAGGGTACCAAAGCGTTTTATGGTGGTCATTATATTTAATCCCTTTTAATATGTGCGAATCGAAAACATTGGCGGTGGCAGAAAACCAATATTAAAATACCTATCGATTTTCGCTGTTGACATCCATATTTTAGATATGACCGACTAGTTTTGACGCAGCCGCGTCCCGTCGTACGGAAAACTTATGAATATAAAGCTCACAAAGCTTCGGGTATCAAGGACATGGCCGGAAACCATTCTGTTCAGGAAGGGACACACCATTATGAGACTTTAAGTTCAATGGCCAGCTAAGCACAGAAATTTGGCAATGGTTGTATCAAAGTTCATTTCAGAGGCGTTAATTAGGTTGCGAGGGATTTTGGATGACTTTTGTTTTGGCGGTCTTCTCGATGGTTGTCAAAGAAGACTTCAAAAAATATTGAGCATCTCCTTTTGGGGCATTCGAATTAGGGCTATATTTCACCAGGACACCATAACGATGCGACTAGTTGCGCCACCATGGTGTCCCGATACACCATACAAACACCAGAGTCCCCACATATCCGAGCTGGTCACACCACCAAATTGGTTGCGCAACCAAACGGACACCGGGGCCTCCAGTCTGCTATTACAATAGTGTCAGAATGGTCTATCATTGATGTCATAATTGTCGATTTTGACAAGTTTGGTAATCTACTAATGTAATGTTGTCATTATGACTTTCCAATGGTCAACCACTGACACTCCATTGAAAGAAGTGGCATAGAATAGTAATCTCGTACATATTGATCAACGAATATTTGACGTATGCGGAAATCTGCTAAAACTTTGACAGTTTATTTAATCAGTGTTCTACCATTAGAACGTTATTGAACTTTTAGCAAAATGACAATGTGATCGTGTTGGAATGACGACTTTATAAAAATAGCAGATTTGGACCCCAGGTGAGTAACTCTCTATAGAGCTGTATACATTTTGTTGGTGGCGGCGACTGGTTGCGCCGCCATGGTATCTCGGTGAAATATAGGCCTAAGTAAAAGGTATCCAATAATGTAAACTGGAACTCATATCGAAATAATAACAGTAAAGCTGCTTGATAACACAAGGAACACAAGTCTGCTGATTGTGTCGATATTTTGGCACCACGTCGTCTTTCTAGCTCGTCGTGCTGTTGTCTGTCAACACGCGTTGTAGTTGAAAAACAGGGGCTTTGCCGTGACGTGTTAAAATGGCAGTCATACGGGCAAAAAGAAGGGATGTAGCTATATATCTTATATAGCCCCATTTATTGTGCGTACAGCCAAGGAGTGGAATTCCCTGCTGGAGTTTGTGTTTCCTGATAGCTACAACTTTACTCTTTAAGTCGAGAGTGAATAGGTTAATTCTAGCAAGCGTGCTCCATTGTTGACCACATCATCGCTTACCATCATGTGAGATGGTGATCAAAACCGAGCCTATCCACACTAATCTACACCTACACTAATGTAATAAAGAAAAAAAAGGAAAAGTTTTATTTTGTTTATAGGAGGTAATCTCTAAAAGTACTGGTCCGATTGCCAAAATTTTTTCACCGATAGAAAGCTGCTATATTCCTGAGTGACATAGGCTATATTTTTTGTACGCGGACGAAGCTTCGGGCAAAGGCTATTCAATAATAATAAAAAACATCCCTTTAACAGTTCGAGTTCGTGGTAGCATTGCAAGATGCAATGTAATATAGTAAGTAACGTAGTCAAAGTCACTCTGCTCCAGTGTGATTAGAGCCTAAGTTACGATTATGACAGTTTTGTTTTCCGAATGAAAATGCGGTATTATGGTTTTCTAACGGGCGTGCTAATGACACTCCATTGAAATGAAATTCCATTACTAAAATAAACGTTTTACTGATGGTTTTCCGACACTTACTTCGGTTAAAGCCTTTTTGTCTAATGGAAATACATGGCCTTTCTACCATAATTCTAACAAAATTACCCAGTGGTCGTTATGACTTATGACCTGGCTTCTTTTAGCTGCTTTGCCTGCTTGGGTTTCCAAAATTAGGCCATAGGATCATATTCATGCCTATGAGCTGTCTGTAGGGAAACCCCCGGGGTCCTGGAACGCAAGGCAAAGAAAGAACATAGGAGGATTTTTTGTATATGTGGTGTACAACAAAGAATATATAATAGTAATAGGAGTGGGCTTTAAAGTTGTCAAAAATTTATTTTTTTATTTTAGTTATTTAAATTAATTTCAACGGTTAGAAAACAACGGTGAGAAATGAGTATATTAGAGGAAGTTTGAAAGTGGCGCCAGTGACTGAAAAGTTGAAAGGTAATCGGTTGTCTTGGTATGGTCATGTGAAGAGGCTCTCCTCTTCTCAATCATGAAGCGCATTTTACTAAAAGAGTTCTGACTTTCTGAGTATACATGTAGATGGATGGAGAGGGAGAGGAAGGCCGAAGAAAAGATGGATGGATTGTGTGAGGAGTGATTTGAAAGAAAAGGGAGTTAGTGATAGTTTGACGGATGACAGGACAGAATGGAAGAAAAAAAAACATGAGATAAGATAAGATATAAGATAAGATAAGATATACTTTATTTGTTTAAACATTGTATACATACAAAAGCATGCAAGATATAGGTTTATTGTTTGAGTCCAGTCATGTTTATGCCATAAGTATCGGCGTACAAATATTTATAAAATTGAGAACTAAAAATAATAATATTGATAATAAATCCTAACACATAAAACTTAGCCAGGATTTCACTTATTATTTTTATCTTATCATGTCAACATTCGAAATTAATTAAAAACAGTGATGTTAAACAAGAGCAATGTCAAAGCTACAAAATATATGTCAAAATTAGAAGATTTATGTCCAAGTTACAAACTATAGGTCAAAATTAACAGTTTTTTGTCAAAACAGTATGGATGTCAAAATTACAATATAAATGTCACAATTACTATATACATGTCAAAATTACAATATAAATGTCACAATTACTATATACATATCAAAATTATAATATAAATGTCAAAAATTACTATATAAATGTCAAAATTACAATATAAATGTCAAAGTTACAATAAAATCTCAAAACACTAAGTATAGAAATGTAAAAATTATTAGAATGTCAATATTATAAGAACCATGTCAAAATTACAATCACGAGCATTAATGTCAGAATTTTAATTAAAAAAACTTTTCTCGGCTAGAAATTCGGAGACACTATAATATGCTCTTTGCAAAAGGAATGCCTTCAACTGACGCTTGAGTGCACTACTATTTAACTCTTTCCATCGTTTAGGCAATACGTTAAATATAGTAGGAGCCATGCAGACGATGCTCTTGCGCATTAGAGCCGTTTTTGCTGGATAGATGCGTAGAATCGTCATATCTTTTCTGTTACGCGGTACAGCGTCTTCTAGACGTGGAAACAATTTTGGGTTTGTTTTAACAAACATTGCGGTTTCCAGAATGTACATACAGGGAAGAGTTAATATTTTGTATTTTTTAAAATATGGTTTGCATGTATCAATCGTTTTTAACCCAAACATAGATCTAATACATCTCTTTTGGGCCTTGAATGCCGTGTCAGCGTCAGTAGAATTTCCCCAAAATATAATGCCGTATCTTAGGTGAGACGCAGCTATGCCATGGTAGGCTGTAATCAATGTATCTGCATTCACAACTGCAGCTAGAGAGTGCAATGCAAATGCAGCGCTACAAATTTTTTTGCAAAGGTACTCTATATGCGATTTCCAATCCAGTCTTTTATCAATCATTAATCCAAGGAATTTAGTATCATTTACGACTTCAATAGTTTTATTATCAATATTTATGTCCATATTTTCTATAGTCAAACGTTGGCTAAAATGTATGATTTTTGTTTTATCTAAATTAATTTTTAAATTATTGTCATTTAACCATTTTATTATTGATGTCAAAGTATTACGAATGTCAAGTTTATATTGAATCATGTCACTGTTATATGTTGCACCGACCCCAAGTAATATGGGATTGGGGCAGGAAGAAGAAGAAGAATTAATTACAACGGTTGAACAACCAATTACAGTAACTAAACAAAAAGACAAAAGTATAACTATGTAAAAAGTATAAGCAACACGTACATCAATCCCTCTCACAGTACTTCTGACATGCCAATAAAATCATCTTCCATTCATTCGCAAACAAATCGTTTGTTGGATAAGAATCCAAGAGATCATTTAGTGCAGCCAAAGTGCGCAGTCTCCAATAGGTATTGGAGACTGAGTACGGGCAACAATGCGACACTGAGGCACAGCAAACATTTGTGCTTCTTGCCGCGGCAGTCATTGTCCAGGACAAAGAAACGTGCAAGCACAGGAAGTGCATTGTAAGTAAGTCAGGTGTGTCAACAGTGCCACGGAGCGTCTTGCAGGCTATGATGAACTGATCTCGCGCTCGTCTTACCTCTTGCGAGTTATATCCGAGGCAAACCAAAATAAATTTTGTTGGATAGAGGCATAAGCCCGTTTTGATATTTGACATTTTTATCCGCTCCGTCCAAGAGCGGGGGATGTCATTGGATGATTTTTTCCCACCATAAAAAAAAAACACCAATTCTGGCTGGTATATCTTGCATAAATTCTAATCGACCGAAGAGGCCTGAAGTTGATAAAATTGAGCTTCGCCTCTGAAAATAAAGACTACTCAAGCTATTTATCCATTTACTAAAACTTACAATTAACGGTAGTAGAGCTTAACTGGTATAATTTGAAAAAAACTTCTTTTTCTTCTTTTTTGGTTGGTTTATTTTTTTATAATAGGCTCGCGTTTGACCACTATCTCACCTAATGGTAAGCGATGATGTGGCCGACGATGGAACACGCTTGCCTAGAAGCAATCTATTCACTCTTGTCTTAAAGACCCCTAGGTTATAGTTATCAGGAAACATAGACTCCGGCAGGTAATTCCACTCCTTAGCTGTACGTGTAATGAATGTGTTCCCAAAACACTTTGTACGTATGGGTAGGATGTCCACCATGTACCGGTGGCGCAACGCGTTTA
The DNA here is from genome assembly GCA_910589285.2 of Mythimna ferrago. Classification (NCBI taxonomy): domain Eukaryota; kingdom Metazoa; phylum Arthropoda; class Insecta; order Lepidoptera; family Noctuidae; genus Mythimna; species Mythimna ferrago. Next base: position 9,128,158 of record OU342675.1, on the reverse strand, counting down.
TCCTGTCGTCCTTTACGAGAATTTATATCTGAAAATGAATATTAAAAACTGGCTAAGTGAAAGTCGGACTCGCACACGAAGGATTCCGTCCTACAATATTAAAATCCAGCAAAAAAAATCCGACAATCTTTTTGTTTGTAATTGTTGATAATAACCGACGATGGAGCCCGCTTTCCTAGAAATATTCTATAATAACGTTTCTTATCTGGAAACCATTTTTAATTTTTTACTTTACCTTAATTTTATTATTTGTTTTTGTTGTAGCAGCAATAAAAAATCACACTCTGTGAAAATTCTCCTCTTATGGTTTATGAGATTGCCCGCTAAGCCCGCTAACAGAAAAACAGATAGGCAGACGGACGGACAGCGAAGGCTTAGTATTAGAGTCCAGTTGGAGTATATATACGTCGCTAAAAGAATTAAATACTAAAATAAATCCTACAATAGTAGGAATAAATATTATCTATTATTGGGTCGAAGCTAGGGCCTACTACGACTTGTTCCAAATAACTGTTACTCCCGTTGGCATGTTGCCGGGGGTTACTGTGTTTCTGGTACGGAACCCTAACAATCGTTACCTTTTTGGCTATGGCTTCTGAATTTTTGTACAAACTAATTGCCTATCAATAAACAACTAGTTAACCCGAGGTTATAATTACGGTTTTAGAGTATAATCGGTGTAATTTGCTGAATTACAATAAACGCAGCAGCTGTAAGTTTATTTCCTTTCGTCGCACCCCCAATTTGGGCCAGTTAAGGAAAGTTTTCTGACCGAGAAAAAGTCAATTAAAACTTTTGCCCGACCTTTAAATTGACTAAGAATGAACTCAAAGCCACGTGTTTACCTTCAATTTGCTTACGTTTGTGGAATAATGTTGGGCATAAATATTTTAGCTAATTAAGAATTCATTATACTTCCTCCTGTCAGACTAAGCTGGAAGTTCGTAGATGGATGCGGAAATACCGGAAAATAATTAACTTTTCCGTTTTTGGAGTTAGTTTTTTCATGGCTTAGATAGTCAAAATATGCTAATTATTTTAATTTTTTTTTCGGGAAATTATTCAATGACATCTCCTGCTCTAAAGGGTGGTAAACGCCTGACATTTCTTTTCTTTTTCCCTCAAAAAAAAAGCCTCCTATGATTTTCTGTTAGGTATGTACAAGTATATTAGCGCAAAGATAACTTAAACCTGTTAATTGATTTCTGGCTACATATTCTTTTAAAAAACCAATAGTAATAATTAACTATTTACAGTAGTTAAAACTAAAATATTTGTCAAAATAATAAACAGTTAAATCATGTAACGAGGTTGTTATTTTTATTACAATACTAGCTGCTGCCCGCGACATCGTCTGCGTGAAGGCTCTACAGCACCAAAAATACCTAAGATGCCAGTGTCGCTATAATATTATAAGTAACAACTTTTAAAATAGCATTATAATATAAGTTTTTTTTGCAAACGAAGCAAGTGAAGAGAGATATATGGGAATCCTGCTGAGTTCAGTCATAAGATGAGACTGATAGAGAAAATAATGCAGGAATACATTCCAGGACACAAAAGAGTAAAAATACGTACAAAGGTATCATACCTTACAACACTTCCCTATAAACTATGTTGGTAGTTTGCTGCCAGGAGCCAAAATGTAAAGAGAGTTAGTACTGGTGACGCGGGAGCCAGTGACGTACAGTTGCCCGTGTGAGAAGCAACTCGTCCTGAAGTCGACACCCGCTGCCCTCAGTGTCTGCCCCTGTGACTTATTGATGGTCATCGCGAAGCAAACACTCACGGGGAACTGTACGCGCTTGAACTGGAACGGGAAGTTGTGAGGTATGAGGGGAATGCGTGGTATAAATACTGAATCGCCGACGCCACAACCCGTAAGAATTTCCGCCTCAAAGGTGTGTCTGTGGAGCAAGATGACTTCAAGGCGGGTCCCGTTACACAACTTCGGAGGAGATAGGTTCCGAAGAAGTATAATCGGGACACCGACCTTCAGCTTGATGGTATGCGCTGGAAGTCCACTTGCTGACAGGGAGTTCAGAAATTCCACGGGATAATGTGTGGCGTCATCTTGCTCGACAACAGTGTTTATCGAGGTGTAGACCACTTCATTCCCCTCATTTTCCGAGAGAATGCATTCGTTATTTGCTGCAGCCTGATCATTTTTGGGCGTCGGCGTCATCGCTCACACACCCAAGAAGCTGGTGCGGTATACGACTGATGTCCTCATACACACAGCAAATGAGTTATTCTAAGCTGGATACCACTCTACCGAGAGACTCTGGAAGCACCACCTGTCAGAGTGACTTCGCCAAGACTTCCAAGACGCCAAGACAAGGACATCGGAGAATTCTTGCAATGCACGTGCATTGCCGCCGAGCCGAGCTCTCATATTAATGGTCAAGTGCATGCAGCGTATGAGCTCATGACCACAACGAAGATCGTTTCAACGAAGCATTCACCTCGTCAGCCCTCGATCCCCACGTCATTACGGGAAGTGTTTGCTGGAAATCGCCACTGAACAGAACTGTGACACCACCCATCAAATGTTCGTTTCTCTCTGTCCACGGCCTCAACTGTCTTCCTATTGGCCATCGTACACTCATCCCATACGATCAGAGAGCAATCCTTGAGCACGTGTCGCTTATCGCTGTTACGTGACACTCCACAAACAGGCGTTTCGGCGCTCTCTAAATCGATGGGAATTTTAAACATGGCATGTGCTGTCTTGCCACCCGGAAGCAGTATGGCAGCGATTCCCGACGACGCTACAGCAATAGCAATTTTGCCTTGCCTCTTGACCTCTGCAAGTAAGCCAGTGGTAAAAATGTTTTTCCTGTTCTATCAGGAGCGTCCAAGGAAAACATTTTACCCTGGTTTTGCCCAACGCTTTCAAGGACGGTGTCATTTGTTTTTGCTCTGAAGAGAACACGGTAACATGGTCATTTCGTAAGGTGGTAATTTCGCCCGGCTCGTAATTTGTCTCAGCATTATACTCCCGATTTCCACGGCCTTGATGCGGTGATGATTGGGGAGCTGGTAACCCATATTCGATCAGCGGATTGCCGCCCATAGAAATGACCACATCTTGAAGTGAACTGAGACAGGTGTTCACCACGCGTTCATCAGTTACTTCGACTTCGTCTCCAGTAGCACGCCTCAAAGCTCGTAGAAAATCTTCAGACAGATGATGGCGATACTTCTCCCACAAAGCTACCGAGTTCGCGACTCCACAAAACACCAAGATGACTGCAAAAAGACGACGCATGCGGCTGGGACTGTCACTGACGCTCGCCTCCGCGAGGATCCCAATTTTGGTCACCGACGAGAAGGTGACGTGCTACGCAGGCTGCGCGGTAAGTGGGAAACTCCACGCCATCAAATGTCCTCAGAAAGGCGAAAGACGTTGGGCCTCGGACAGTGTGAAGTAACAACCGCAGAAAATAGCATTCGCCATTATTCGGATGCACGGTATAAACCCTACCCAATGCGGCGTCCTTGAAAATTCCCGGAAAACCTTCCACAGCACCTCCTCGTCGATGTCGGTTAAATACACCCCTTTGCTTGTCGTACGTGTAATATGAAGGCACCTCGTCATACGTAAGGGATTTCGCAAACTGGTCGACTTCACAGAGCTGGAAAAATGTCACCATGTAATACTTAACACCGCATTTTTTTTTTAATTGTCTTACTCAACTCTACTCAAGTTTTTTCAGGGTTTTGTTGGAACTTGAATTTGTCAAAACGAACTATATGATACAACTTTTATGAAGAAAATGCACATCACATCACCATCTATGAATTTTAAGAATAACTAACTACATGATCAAATTTAAATGATTAATTTCCAAAAATTGTTAACATGTAACTTGATTTGATTTTTATGAAATCTCATAGATGGCGCTGCTTTAAAATTGTCTCTATACTACTAACATTCATTGAATTATGTTTCTCTGCCCAAGTTACTTAAATGGCGTAGTTTTTATGGTTTAAAGCTAGATAATAGCATGACTTACTCAAAAACAACATTTAAATATGCATCGTTAGATTACACGCTGTCACAGAATGCTTAAGAAAAATAAAGATTCACAGCTCCTCCCCCGTAGGTGATAGCGTGATAATATGTAGCCTATATGTTGACCCGACCTCTTAGTAATATTCATGCAAAATTTGAAGTAAATCCATGCAGTACTTTTTGAGTTTAGCCCGGACATACATACAGACAAACAGACAAACAGATAAACAGACAAACAGACAAAAATTCTAAAAACTATATTTTTGGCTTCGATATCGATTGTAGATCACGCCCCAAGTATTCTTTTTTAAAAATATTCAATGTACAGTTTTGACTTTCCTACGATTTTATTATATGTATAGATATTCTTCTCTGTTAAATTAAACATGTCACTGATATTAATTACTTACTCACGGCAAATGTGTACATTATAACATATGTCACCAAACACATCGTTTTGCCAACTATAATGACTCCATAATTTTCATCATCATCACTATCATCATCATTTCAGCCGAAAGACATCCACTGTCGGACATAGGCTTCCTCCGAAGTGAGTGACGAGTGCGAGTGACGTCGCAACAAACGGTCCTGTGCATCTCGCATCCATCGGATTTCCTCGACCCTCACTAGGTCACCGGTCCACTTTACGGAAGGCAATAATACTGCAGTATTTCAATTATAACAAAACGCTGGGTATTAATATTTTCTTAAACCCGCTTGCATCTACTCTAATAGATGCAGTCTAGCTTTAGTGTCTAGCTTTTTTAGACCCTCACCAATACATAAGTCGTCTGTGAGAGGCCTTCCAACGATGCTACTTTCGGAACGCGGTTGCCACTCAGAACCTTTCGGCCAAACTCGTTGCTATGTATCTCTCTTCCACTTTTGCCCAATGCTGAACTTAGGTCGCTCGTGCCAATCCTCGTGTCCTAGTGCCAGCCTTATCCAGGTTCTACCAAAGTTGGCAACAGTCTCGCAGCTGGATGACCAGCATTTCCTTTTTCCAGTCCTTGGACACCACTCGGTCACCGGTACTTCACTCAACATCACCGAGCCTTCCCAGGTACCCTGCCCCGTCGAGCTCCATTCGACTTACGTTATTCGTTTTCCGAATTCGAAAACCCTTCGTACTTTTTTTTAGGCTGTGAAATCTAATAACTTCTTCCACTCTAGAGCAAAGCGGAAGGCCATTTCAGAGTTTTACTTTCTAAAACCACACCGTGTCTTTCAGTTGCCCTTTGCGCTCTAAGACTTCGAGTTTCCCTTTCAGACTTCGAGCCATGGCCACAGTTGGCTTCGGTCTTGCTGTTTTCTAATTTTCTACGCACACGGGCCTCAAAAAAACGCTAGAAGCGGCGCAAAAAACAGCTGAAGCGCGCGACACTTTGTGTTCGGAGAAGCTTGAAGCCGCTTCAAGCGTTTTTTTGTGGCGGCACACCGCCGCATACGAGCCATAAAAAAAGCTTGTTTTTTTTTGTGGCCCGTGTGCGGGGCGTTTCCGACGACTCGGTCTTTATCAAAAGGACAGATGGCGAGCTACGAATCGCTCATCATTCGCAGGCTTGCAAGTGCAGCGGCCGAAAATTATTCAGTGGTGATGAAATAAGTTACACAAAGTAATGCGCTTCTGGGTTCGAACCCGCAACCTACAACTCGTAAGTCAGAGCTATTTTCACTAGGCCACCACAGCTCTACTAGGTCATAGCTAAGAATAGGGTTAAATGATGATATTAACAACACATTATCAAGACCCTTTTTTTAGGTGGGAAATCATCTAATGACATCTCCCGCCCTTGGGCGGAGCGGGAGGTCGTGTCAGACTTTCACTGACTCCCACCTGTTTCCTGTTTCTTCCTCGTCTTCGTTCCAGGGCCCCTGGATTCATTTTCGCACAATCCATGGCTCCAGTAGGCTTCGACACTGCTTGGCCCCTACGGTTTGATTATGAAGACCTTAAAGTTGCCATTATAAAATTCAATTATGATGAAAAAATCTCAGGGTACATTTAACCTTTTTAACCTTAATCCACTCCCGTAAAAAATATCTATAAACCGCAAGTATTTTTACATGCACATGACCTAACAAGCTGGTGGTGGCTTGCCTGTAATAATAAGCTTACCGTGATAACGTTTTATAACTTTTCGAAAGCTTTATATTTTATTGTACAGGTAACTCCTTTAAAAAGCATCGTTATTTTTTTTTGTAAAATAGTTTAAAATACACAAATATAATATAGCGGACTTTATATATCACGTCGGGTCATCCTTTGTACTAATCTATAATGTTATGTCTATAATAGTCTTTGTCACAAAGAGGTACCTATATAAAAGTTTTTATGTAGATAGATAGATAGATAGATAGATAGATTCTTTATTCTGTAGTGCGTAATCTTTAAAACTACTGAATCAATTCTGAAAATTATTTCACTAAGAGGTAACTGTACTATTTCTGAGTATTTATAAGGTTTATTTTCTACTTTTAAGCAAACAAATCCACTGGCGGAAGCCAGTAATATTATAAAAGTCTGAATTTGTTTATTTTGTACGATTGCTCTTCCATGCTTTAAATCTCTGAACGGATTTAGAAAATTTTACAGTAATATAGATTTATACATCAGAATACAAAGGAGATCCTCCTTTCTGGGATAAAATTTGCACTTTTTTGCAGTTATTAATAATAATTACACATTTTGAAAGCACAAGTGTAACACTTTATTTTTACTACGGCGTCAAAGTCGAAAACTATTTTGGGTTCTGAGATATATAATGTACCAGGTAAGAATTAAAACGACAATAATGGAAAACAATTTGTATTAGAGGTTTAAATCTATATCGGCTCGTGTTGTATGTGACAACACTATCCACATCATTAATCATCACTGATCATTGTGAAATAGTGGAGTAATTATTATACGGAATCGTACACAAAATGGCTCTACAAATAAATGTTTCTATTCCAGCCACTAAAAACTTAAATTTAATTCAGTCCTGACCGCCTAATTTTGTTTTATCCCAAATCATCGAACAAAATGGTGATCTCCTTTTCAGATTTCTACCTATACTGTGTAGTTAACGGGAAATGCCCTATAGATACCTATTGATTTCCTTCATAATCTCTAATTATGCGCTCATAAACGGCTTTATCTTCAGATTGCATTGACTTGGAAGTTTTATTTTTCAAAAGTCCGATATTTGATATTAATTAATTAAAAAATCAGCTTTAAACTTCCACGTAGTTCTAAAAATATGGGTTTTGACAGGAAAACAACAATTTGAGCCTATAAGTGTTCTGTTTTTGACGATTGAAGGTACTATTACTTAATCTGTGACTGAGGCATGAAATCTTAAAAAAAAAAACCATGAGAATGATGTTGTCACATTTTCTCTTCACCACCCTTGGTTGGCTGGTAGAGAATGTCTAAGGCATTAAATCCGCCTTTGTACTTTGTGTTGCATGAAGTTTTAATAAATAAATAAATAAATGAAGCCGTTGTACAGTAACAAAATATTCCCCTCACAGTACCTCTAATATTTACTCAGCGAAGGGTCACAAAAATAGTTTTAAGAATTGTTGAGTGTCTGTAGTCTAGCCAGATGAGGCTCTATATTTTATAAAATTCAGACTCATTATTTTTCACAGTAACTATGAAATATTTAATTATTTGAAAATAATTATCCTTGATAAAACCTTGAGCGCTCTCGAACAGCTTAGTTTAAGTGGTATCGATTTCTCAATATTCTGAACGAAAATTAACACTCATTGCTAAAATTATTTACAGTTAACAATCACTTGACGTGTATAATGTACCAGCTAAAGAATATTTTCTGTCATGGATTGTCTAACTTTTTTTGAGATTCGAAATCATTAAATGATTCCTCTCACTGTGGGTAGAGCGAGAGGGAGTGTTTGTTATCTTTGTTTTCTAGGGTAATGGTAGCATTTTGCATGCTGACAGCTCTTTGAGACACGCGTGTAAAAAAACGCACTGCCGCCCCGAGTTTTGACTTTACCGGACGGCGAATTACCCAATGCTCGGTTTCCGAAATCACGTGCTTTCTATGGCCGAGATTCGCTCTGTGTCTTTCAATACTAGGGCGCGTGAATGCTTCCCTCTCACTCCATACCATGGCTTGAATCAGGGTCGGAAGCGAAGGGCTGCCGATCACCTCTACGGGGACATGGCCGTGCTCGAGGCCGACCTCTACCGTACGAGTATGCTCCACCGTGTGCTATGGGTTGTCTAAACATCTAGTTTCGTTGTCAAACGCAGTTTAATTGTTGTAATTGGTTAAATAAATTGTCAACAGATAACAGATAATCGTGTCACTTAAATTGGGTTCATTTGGATATCGATATTTTATCGTCGATATTTTCTTTTCTGTTTACATTATTATTTACGTCACATCCTCTTCTTTCTGTTGGTATTCTAAAAAGCAAGACAATTATAAAATTCGTTTAAATTATCGATACAGAAAAGTTCGGTCGATACGATTGAGATTTTGACAAAAAAAACATTTTTTTTTTTTATTGTACACAGTAATTTGACCATTAAGCCGTCCGGTAAGGACCAAAACCCGAGCTGTAAATGCCTTATAGTACTCCGCGCTCGCCTCAAAGAGATGTCAGCAAACCGTAGGAGCCCAGCGAGGTCGATGCCCGCTGAGGCTTGGGGAAAATGTATGAAAGGGATACTCGTGTTCCTAGAACTTAAAAGGCAATTGAAAGAACATAGGTGTGGTTTTGGGTCAGTAAAAGTCCGACACACCCTCCTCCATGCCTCCTCTCTAAAGCGAAAGAAATCATCAGACAATTTCCCACAACGACAAAAAAAAAGTGAAAAAGGTAGCTTAATTCAACAATGTGTTTTCTTCCAACAAACCTTGAGACTCTAAAAAATATATTTATTACAATATAGTAATAAATACCAATAAATGCGATATGTTAGTCTTTTTAGTGCTCACGAGACAAACTTATCAATCCAAAAGGCATGACCTTCAGGGTTGATGAGTTCTTCAAAATGATTGCAAAGGTGACTTTCTTACACTAAATAAATTGAACTATCGAAAACAAAGCGTATAAGAATAAGTGTCTCCTTATACCTGATTCTCTTTGTTAGAAAAAAAGATTTCACAGAATACAATTGTACCGTCACACGGTCCAGTAGTTTTCCAATTGCCGAACAAAACAGGCCCACTAATCGAATCGTTTTGGCGGTAGGCTAAAAAATATCACGAAATTGAATGAATATATTGTTTCTTTTTATTTATTCATTTTTTCACCGATTGTTGGCGCTGTAGTACTTGATAAATAAACTGTGAAGTTTAAAAAAATATACTTGGATATGACATTTTGTTTTTTCTGCCTATCACAATATGTTTGGAATTCATGATTTGAATTGGAATGATTCTATAACGCTTTGGATTTTTATTATTAGGGATGAAGTGAACTAGTATAAAACAAATGCTGTCACCTACTAGCGGAAATAATAACAAAGAGAATTTGAATTTATGAACTGGCTACACTCCATTTTCTTTACTTCCAATTCTCAATTCAGAAATTCCTTCGAATTTTGAATTGAGAATCCAAAGTAGAAGAATAAAAAGAGTTATAAAAAAAACCTAGTTAAAAAGATACATTATCGTTCTTATTCAAACGTGCCATCTGCACCTGCGTTGAGGATTAATTTAAAACTAATTTGACAGTTTTTAATTTAAAAATTAAGCTGTAATTTTAAAATACATCCAAATTAGAATACAATTACGAGCACACAAAATTACCGACGTAACACAATGCAAGCTATCGGTAAATTTTATTGCTCGTACAATACGCAATTGCAATAGCATAATGCTATTATCCGAATGGTTTGGTGCGCAATGGATATAGAATACAAATGGACGCTCGGATGATGTAGGCTTAGGACGTGAATCATAGCCGGCCACGGATTGAATTAGTGCTGCATTTTTATTTCATTCATCAGCCCCGAATACTTTTATCGCAAATATTTATAGCAGGGTTGGAAACATAAATTGGCAAGTTTTCGTTCATTTTTTTCATTTTTGTTATCGAAACAAAACAGTGTTATTTATTTGGGTATTAAATGTGAAATATTTCATGAAATGTTTCAGTGCACTGGGTTTTAGCATGAATAATTAATTTTGTAAGAGTATTGAAAAAAAAAATACAATTTTAGGAAAATTAGATAAACTTCTTTACAACATATTTATGTATTGGTTCACGTACTTTTTAGGGTTTAGTACCTACCTTAAAAGGAAAAATGGAACCCTTACAGGATAATTTTGTTGTCCGTCTGTCTGTCTCTTTGACTGTTAAGACTCTTTATCTCAGGAACGCGTGGATGTATCAAGTTGAAATTAAAACCATAAAAAATCATACTTCTAAGTTAATGAAAAAAATAGATACATCCATTAATGTCGCAAAAAAAAAAGATTGTTTCTATATTTGAAACTCACAAGGGAATCACAATTCATAGAGTACTTCCCGTTGACGCAGAATTCTGAAATTTGGCATAAAGTCTTAAAGCACAGGTACAGGAACAAATCTGAAGACAGTAAAAAAAAACAAGACAGTAAATTTATTGTTACTTTAAGAACGAGGGTTCTTTTTATAGTTGATTGGCTCGCGTTTAACCTCTGTTTCACCAGGGCTTCAAGTCTGCTATTACAATAGTGTCAAAATGGTCTATCATTGGTTTCATAATTGTCGATTTTGACAAGTTTGGTAATCCACTAATATAATGGCGTCATTATGATTTTCCAATGATCAACCACTGACACTCCATTGAAAGAATTGGCATAGAATGGTAATCTCGTACATATTGACAAATAAATATTTGACGTTTGCGGTAATCTGCTTAAACTTTGACAGTTTATTTGATCTGTGTTTTACCATTAGAACGTTATTGTGCAGTTATTGGTTTTAATATGCTCGAAATTATCATTCTACCACAATTCGATTACAAGATCATTGACCGATCAATGATCGATCATTATGAATTAGCAGATTACAAACTTTTAGCAAAATGACAATGGGATCGTGTTGGAATGACGAATTTATAAAAATAGCAGACTTGGGGCCCTGTTGGTAAGCAACGATGTGATCAAACACTAGGTTGCGACAGTCGCTGTCTCGTTTTCAAATTTATTTAAGGTAAAGGCCTCGCTGATGTGCCTTCATAGCGTAGTATAGCATAATCAGCCTTTTTTTAACGTTCCCACTGCTGGGATTCAGGCTTCCTCTCTAGGAGAGGGAATGGGCCGTAATCTACCATGGTTGGTGAATGTCACATGTCTTCGAATTTTTGGTTCTAGGACATGCCGGTTTCCTCGCGATGTTTTCCTTCACTGTTTTGAGAGCAGTGGTGATGAAATGAATTACACAAAGTATTGCGCCTGGCTGAGTTTGAACCTGCGACCTAGAACTACAAGTCGGGGCTGTTACTACTAGGCCACCACAGCCTTACCCACGCAAAGCCTTTGATGTGCAGTGCCCACGTCTAAATTAATCCACATTACGCTTCTTTTCAATACTATTCTTCATCATCATCATTATTTCAGCCGATACACGTCCACTGTTGAACATAGGCCTCCCCCAAGCGTCGCCACATCGAACGTTCCATAACATACTATTCTTATTAAAATACAATTTATTTTTAACTTGAATCAAAAGAATAAAGCTTCACGCAACGCTTATTAATTTGGTAGAGTTAATACAAGCAGCTTAAACATACAATGTTATTCTTCAGTAAAGATTAGCAGCAACACGCGAAGCATTTATTACAAAAATATTAAATGGCGTTGTATATTTTAGAGATAGTCTTCATAAAATATGTGATTATGTGATCTACTCCAGTATACATTAAATAAATTTTTGTTTAACACAATGCTGTAAAAATGCTAATTTTAAGCCTTTTAAATCTTTTCATACTATCAAGCGAGGTTATTTCGTTTCTGTTGAAAAAGCTTTGGACGATATTCAAATTCATTAATTAGTAAATTATTTCAATAGCACCATTGTTATCAAAATGCTTTTCGAAACCACGCATGACATAATTGACATCTGAAATAACATGAAATCGCATGACATTTGAAATAACATGTTAAAATGTAACGAGTGTAACATCGTCATAGACGAAATGCTATCCTACATACAGAATAAAATATCTGTGATTGATGAAGAAACTCTGCTGCATATATGCAAATCATCCTTCACCAGTGAAGAAATAAAAATATCGAAATCGCTGCTATACGATTCTATTCCCAGTGATGTTCGGAAGATTTTCAGAAAGAAGAAAGGAAAAGAGGAAAGAGATCTGGCCGATATCGTCAATATCTTCAGGTCAGTGGAGCCAGATAATATTCCTGTGTTCGTAGCCCGCCAACTGGAAAAATTGCCTCCAATAACTTTTGACCACTTGGACTGCACCAAGTTGTTAAAAGATCTATTGATAGTTCAAACTGAAATCAAAGAAATAAAGGCAACATATGCTACGATCAATCAGCTGAAGACTTTGAAGGTGAAGATGACACAGTTAAGAACCGATTCATTGCCCCCTACTCCTGTGTGCAATGTGAACATGAGACGTGGGGCGTGGATATTGGAGAGTGGACCGATAGGGCTTTCGCACCATCACAACGCAACTATGAGCGAGGACATTAACCAGGGTGAAAAACGATTAGACCAGCAAAGATGTGAAAATAAATTGCAATACAGAGAGGTAGTTCGGGTAGATGAAGAAAAAACGCGTAAAATTAATTACGATGAGTCATTTACGAAAGAACAAATAACGGCCAGTAAGTTGGGAGGAGTGAATGTGAATCGCGCCGTACGTCATACATCGAGCCCGTGCGAAACCGGTTTGGAGCGAACAGCTGATACGTCGCCTAACTTAACGCGGCCGTCTACACTAAATGCTCGGTTAACGATGACTTGTAATAACAGTGTCAGCGGTGAAGTCAAAGAGATTGATAACAATGTTGTCATGACTGCGGTAAGGGATGTAAACTTACAGCCGAAGGAAAATGATTGGCAAGTAGTATCCAGACCAGCTAGACGGAGTAATGCCGGGAAATATCGTTATCAAGGCAAGTCTGGTACGGCGAGAGATAATGAGTGTAAGTTTAAAGCGGCAGAAAGAAAAATTCCTATACTCATTACTAATGTCAATAAAGAAACTTCGAGTGATGACATCATCTCATACATACGAAGCAAAACTCATGAGACTGTATGTTTGGAGAAGATTAATATAAAGAAGAAGAAAGACCACTGTGCTTATAAATTTTTTGTATCTGAGGCGAAGCTTTCGGTGTATTTGGATGAAAAACTATGGCCTGAAGGCATTGTATTCAGGCGTTTTGTGAATTTTAAACACAAAATAGTGAACGGAATATTTTCTGTAAATGGTGCAACTGAGCAAAATAATGAACGAGTTCACTTATAGTTTCGCTAGTTTTAATTGTAAAAGTGTGAAACGGTCTATAGAAGCAGTAAGGGATTTATGCCGCTCCTGTGATATAATTGCCCTACAAGAGACATGGATTTTGCCGGATGAGATCCCTTATCTAGGTAATATTGACAGGAATTTTGGGTATACGGGTACGTCGGCAGTGGACACATCGGCGGGCATACTGCGTGGGCGTCCGTATGGGGGGGTGGCATTGCTGTGGAAACACGACGTCTTCCAACAAGTGTCGGTATTGCAATGTGATAACGTGCGTGTGTGTGCGATCAAAATCATAACTAGTGATCGTCCCATTGTTGTGATGAGTGTGTACATGCCTACGAATGGAAGTGTTAACCTACCGGAGTTTACGGATTGTCCTGGTACGGTGAGTGCTATCATAACTGAATATGGGGTGGAATCGGTTTTTATATTGGGTGACTTTAATGCGGATCCATGTGAATTGTTTTTTAACGAACTTATGGATTTTTGTACTGAACAATCGTGGTCATGTGTGGACGTTGATATATTAGGCATACACTCTAATAGCTATACCTATATAAGCGATGTATATGGAACGTGTAGTTGGTTGGATCACTGCATTGTGACCCAGGCGGCGAGATGTACTGTGTGTAATGTATGCATAAAGTATGACACTGTTTGGTCTGATCACTTTCCTCTTATTGTTCAATGTAATCTTAACTTATTAACACCAAAATTATGTAATAATATAACTAAGAACAAGGATATTATCTGGGGTGAAAGGGATGAGACACAAATAGGAGTTTATAGGAAAGAATGTCATAAGAGCCTGAGTTATATTGACTTTCCTGTGGAATTTAATGGATGTGCTGATAGGTATTGTGGAAACATGGACCATAGGCATATTCTTGACAGGTTGTACTCTGATATTGTATGCGCCCTCTGTGAGGCTGCAAAGGTCAGTGGTAGGAAAGCGCATGCTGGAAGGGGTGGAGGAGGCTCGCGCATAGCGGGATGGAATAAACATGTCGGCGAGGCTCATCGGGTAGCCAGGTCTAGGTTTCAGGAATGGGTTTCATTTGGCAAACCTAGAACTGGATGTGTTTATGATGAAATGAGGAAGAGTCGAAGAGTATTTAAATCTCGACTCAAATGGTGCCAAGACCATCAAGACCAGGTCAAAATGGATGCCCTTGCTGAAAAGCATGCGTCTGGACACTTCCGGAGTTTCTGGCAGTGTACCAACAGTGTCAATCCGGGACCTGGTCGCCCGGCGAGCGTCGGAGGAGTGAATGACCCTAAAGAGATTGCTGACATCTTTAGAAGCCATTTTCGTGTGGAGTCTCCGTTGGGGAAAGGGAGGGAGGTGCCCACTGCTGAGTTACCGAGTGGTCTTGTGGGGACTAGTTTTAAATCAAAAGAGATAGCTAGAGTTATAAGGGCTATGACTAAAGGTAAGTCTCCCGGCCACGATGGGCTCAGCATTGAGCACCTTCAGCAAGCGGGCCCGCATATATCGAGAGTGCTGGCACTGTTCTATTCACTGTGCGTGAGTCATGCCTACTTACCACCCGACTTCATGAAAACGGTTGTAGTACCTGTGGTTAAGAATAAGACTGGGGACGTTGCCGACGTAAGTAACTACAGGCCTATTTCACTTGCAACAATTTTAGCAAAAGTGTTTGACGGCCTGCTTAATACTCAGTTGAACAAATATCTGTCATTACATGATAATCAGTTTGGGTTTCGACCCAATCTATCTACTGAAACTGCTATACTGAGTCTTAAGCATGTCGTCGGGTATTATACTGATCGGAAAACTCCAGTGTACGCGTGCTTCCTCGATCTCTCCAGGGCCTTCGATCTGGTCTCGTATGATATCCTGTGGGAGAAGTTGGAGAACATCAAGCTACCCCCAGAATTATCTAACATATTTAAGTATTGGTACAGACACCAGGTCAACAGCGTCAGATGGGCGGGTACAATGTCGGAGCCGTATAGGTTGGAATGCGGGGTGAGACAGGGTGGGTTGACCTCCCCTGCGCTCTTCAACCTGTATATGGATGCACTGATCGATGGGCTCAGCCGCCAGCGCATAGGCTGCCATGTGGATGGTGTCTGTGTGAACAATTTGAGCTATGCGGATGATATGGTGCTGCTGAGTGCATCTGTCTGTGGATTGAGGAAATTACTGAGTACCTGTGAGGAGTATGCCTCAAGCCACGGGCTGAAGTATAATGCAATCAAAAGTAAATTCATTGTGTTTGGGGCGGGTCTTAAGATATCAAAGGATGTTCCACCTGTATGTGTAAACGGGGTTTCTCTAGAGAGAGTGTATAAGTTTAAATATCTAGGTCACATTGTCTCAGCAGATCTGAAAGATGATACGGACATTGAGCGGGAGCGGAGGGCGCTGTCGGTCAGGGGTAATATGCTGGCTCGCAGATTTGCGCGCTGTTCGAGGGAGGTAAAAGTAACACTGTTCAGAGCTTATTGTACATCCCTCTACACGTGCAATCTGTGGGTAAGGTATACGCGTGCGGCATACAGCGCCATCCGCGTCCAATACAATAACGCGTTCAGGGCGGTGATGGGGCTTCCTCGTTACTGCAGTGCCTCAGGTATGTTTGCAGAAGCGCGCACTAACTGCTTTCACACAACTATGCGTAAGCGCGCAACATCCTTGGTGAGCAGAGTGCGGGCTAGCTCCAACACCGTGCTGGCGATGATCGCCGCGAGACTGGATTGTCCTCTCATCCGGCATTGTTCGGCTAGACATGTTCCGATACCAATGCCGGAGAGGGAGTATTAATTTTAATTATGTTAGGTAATTAATAATATTGTGGTTTTAATTTGTTTATTTTAATTTTTTCACTTTGATTGTAATTATAATTTGTTTAATTTAATTTTAATTAATTTAATTTAATTCTAACTTATTTAGACATTAATTTATGATAATTTGAATTTTATTTGTGTTTGTGATTTATATTTGTATGGAATGTGTAATTTATATGGGAATCATTTCCTGAAATAAATGATTATTATTATTATTATTATAATTATAATACAATAACGTGATATCATGCGCAAATAAACCGCTTAATTATTTATAATATTATGTGATATACCTATCGGTCGAGTGGAATGCTACTGGTGAAATATCGAACATATCAATGCTGTAAAAATAGTGTGGGTGACTCACACATATTTATTCAGTATAAGTACACTAAACACGTACACAATAAATATATATTCACCAACATCTATTATGTCTATTTATACATTCATATATATTTACATACATATATTTCCAAGTTCACAACATATATATTCACTAACACTAAACACAATATGCACATTGACGTGACACATTGGACACGCGCACTGTCGTTGACGCGCCGGCGACTTATTTTGTGACTTTTACGTAATATAAGTTGTGAGAAATCTACCCGCGATAACCTATCATTGTTCTTGTAAAGACTATTTGCTTTGATATACCAGCTTGTGCTTGGCTCATTTGCGCTTTCTAATCTACAGTGTTGTAGTGTTGTGTGTGAGGAATATACCTGGAGATTCAGCAACGACTTTCATTTACTCGCCACCTACCCAGCGAGTACCTATACCACACACACACCACCCAAATCTATACATATAATAAAATCGTAGGAAAGTCAAAACTGTACATTGAATATTTTTTTAAAAGAATACTTGGGGCGTGATGTACAATCGATATCAAACCCAAAAATATAGTTTTTAGAATTTTTGTCTGTTTGTCTGTATGTATGTCCGGGATAAACTCAAAAAGTACTGCATGGATTTACTTCAAATTTTGCATGAATATTACTAAGAGGTCGGGTCAACATATAGGCTACATATTATCACGCTATCACCTACGGGGGAGGAGCTGTGAATCTTTATTTTTCTTACGCATTCTGGGACAAGGTGTGATCTAACGAAGCATATTTAAATGTTGTTTTTGAGTAAGCCATGCTATTATCTAGCTTTACACTATAAAAACTACGCCATTTAAGTAACTTGGGCAGAGAAACATAATTTAATGAATGTTAGTAGTATAAAGACAATTTTAAAGCAGCGCCATCTATGAGATTTCATAAAAATCATGATACTTTTTGGAAATTAATAATTTGATCATGTTGGCGAGGTTGGTAGTTAGTTATTCTTAAAATTCATAGATGGTAATGTGTATTTTCTTCATAAAAGTTGTTTAGTATAATTCGTTTTGACAAATTCAAGTTCCAACAAAACCATCATCTTGAGCAGAGATGAGGAAGACAATTTAAAAAAAATGTGGTGTATTACATGGTGACATTTTTCAGGCTCTGTGAAGTCGATCAGTTTGCGAGATCCCTTACGTATGAGGTGCCTTCATATTACCCGTACGACAAGCAAAGGGGTGTATTTTAACCGACGTCAACGAGGAGGAGCTGTGGAAGGTTTTCTGGGAATTTTCAAGGACACCGCATTGGGTAGGGATTATACCGTGCATCCGAATAATGGCGAACGCTATTTTCTGCGGTTGTTACTTCACACTGTCCGAGGCCCAACGTCTTTCACCTTTCTGAGTACATTTGATGGCGTGGAGTATCCCACTTACCGCGCAGCCGGCGTAGCACGTCACCTTCTCGACGGTGACCAAAATTGGAATGACACCCTCGCGGAGGCGAGCGTCAGTGACAGTCCCAGCCACATACGTCATCTGTTTGCCGTCATCTTGGTGATTTGTGGAGTCACGAACCCGATAGCTTTGTGGGAGAAGTATCGCCATCATCCGTCTGAAGATTTTCTACGAGCTTTGAGACCTGCTATTAGAGACAAAGTCGAAGTAACTGATGAACGCGTGCTGAACACATGTCTCAGTTCATTTCAAGATGTAGTAATTTCTATCAGCGGTAATCCACTAATCGAATATGGGTTACCAGCTCCACAATCATCACCGCAATAAGACCGTGGAAATCGGGAGTATAACGCTGAGACAAATTACGATTCAGGCAAAATGAACACCATACGAAATGACCATGTCGCTTTGTTCTCTTCAGAGCAAAAACAAATTTATGACACCGTCCTTGAAAGCGTTGGGCAAAACCAGGGTAAAATGTTTTTCTTGGATGCTCTTGGTGGAACAGGAAAAACATTTGTTACCACTGGCATACTTGCAGAGGTCAGGAGGCAGGGCAAAATTGCTATTGCGTCGTCGGGAATCGCTGCCACACTGCTTCCGGGTGGCAAGACAGCACATGCCATGTTTAAAATTCCCATCGATTTAGATAGCGCCGAAAGACCTGTTTGTGGTGTGTCACGTAACAGCGATAAGGGACACGTGCTTAAGGATTGCTCTCTGATCGTATGGGATGAGTGTACGATGGCCAATAGAAAGGCAGTTGAGGCCGTGGACAAAACCCCGCGTGACATCCGCAGGGACGAACATTTGATGGGTGGTGTCACAGTTTTGTTCAGTGGCGATTCAGTTCAGGGCTGACGAGGTGAATGCTTCGATGAAATGATCTTCGTTGTGGTCACGAGTTCGTACGCTGCGCGTGACCATTAATATGAGAGCTCGGCTCGGCGGCAATGCACGTGCTCGAGAATTCTCCAATGTCCTGCTAAGTCTTGGCGAAGGCACTCTAACAGAAGAGAGAGGTGGACAGGTGGTGCTTCAGTCTCTCGGTAGAGTGGTATCCAGCTTAGAAGAACTCATTCGCTGTGTGTACGGGGACATCAGTTGTATACCGCACCAACAGAATTCTTAGGTGTGTGAGCAGGCCATTTTGACGCCCAAAAATGATCAGGCTGCAGCAATTAACGAATGCATTCTCTCGGAAATTGAGGGGAATGAAGTGGTCTACACCTCGATAAACACTGTTGTCGAGCAAGATGACGCCACACATTATCCCGTGCAATTTCTGAACTCCCCGTTAGCAAGTGGACTTCCAGCGCATACCATCAAGCTGAAAGTCGGTGTCCCGATTATGCTTCTTCGGATCCTATCTCCTCCGAAGTTGTGTAACGGGACCCGCCTTAAAGTTATCTCGCTCCACAGGCACACCATTGAGGCGGAAATTTTTACGGGTTGTGGTTTCGGCGAGGCAGTATTTATACCACACATTCCCCTCATACCTCATAACTCCCCGTTCCAGTTCAAGCGCGTACAGTTCCCCATGGGTGTTTGCTTCGCGATGACCATCAATAAGTCGCAGGGGCAGACACTGAGGGTAGCGGGTGTCGACCTCAGGACAAGTTGCTTCTCACACTGGCAACTGTACGTCGCTTGCTCCCGCATCACCAGTCCTGACTCTCTTTCCATTTTGGCTCCTGGCAGCATAACTACTAACGTAGTTTATAGGGAAGTGTTGTAAGGTATGATACCTTTGTACGTATTTTTACTCTTTTGTGTCTTGGAATGTCTTCTTGGAAGGTATTCCTGCATTATTTTCTCTATTTCCTTCAGTCACATCTTATGACTGAACTCAGCAGGATTCCCATATAACTCTCTTCACTTGCAAAAAAAACTTATATTTTAATGCTATTTTAAAAGTTGTTTATTTATAATCCTATAGCGACACTGGCATCTTAGGTATTTTTGGTGCTGAAGAGCCTTCACGTAGACGACGTCGCGGGCAGCAGCTAGTAACCAAAATAGTACGAAAACTCACTGACACTGTCTTCATCCATGTATGTTCATATGAACAATTAAGCATGTCATCAAGGGACTGGAACAATTTGCCTGCTCCGTACTTCCCGTCCTATTATAATTTATGTGTCTTACGAGTAAAAGCAAGAGAGAATAGGCTCTTAATAAACTAGTGTGCCTCACCATCAACGATTGCATCACTGCTTACTGTCAGATATGATCGCTGTCCTGCACTAGTTAATAACAATAAAAAAAAATACGCCGAAAAAACGTCTCATTTGATTTGAGACATATTCTTTTCTAGCAGCTGCCATTCGCTTTTAAAGGAGTAAAGTATCTTAAAAGAACATACTCCCGGGAAAAATATTAAGTATCCTATGTGCTGTTGTACATAAACCCTTGCCTACTGTGGCCGGTAATCGTCCTGCAACTTCCGATTCTCAGTGCGTTCCCGTCGTGGTAATAACATTTATGTGCTTATATAAATAATTATACTTATTAAAACTATTAACATAACTCTCTATTAGTTATATAGATAGATATTGAGCTTCAAATTGCAAAATAAATCGATGAATTTCGCGGGCTTTCCTGGAGTATTCACCTTGAAAGAAGTTCACAAGTTAAAGCTTACACGAAAACCCTTCAGACAATCTCAGACTAGCGCAAAATATTGATATCAAATCTCGATACGTTATGAACTACCCAGTTATTAATGTCTAATGAAATCAGAAAGATATGGAGTCGTTAAATAATAATAACTTCAAAATTGCCAAAGTTACTTGGGGAATTTCTTTATACGTTCGAAGAAACTTACTGCATAGCAAGTAATTTATACGTGCTCTTAGAATTTTACGATCGAGGAAATTACTTCGCGAATATTGTTCACGTCATTCTGCGATATTAGAACTCTCGCAGTTGACACCCGGGTATATTATACCCTGCTCATTTACATCAAATGTTATAACGTTAGATTTTATGGACGAATCCTATGGCAAGCCTCTAACAATTCTATGTTATCGCCAATGTGTTCCTATACCGATCTAGTGTTTTCCAACGACTACTTAAATTTAGGGGGATAGTTATACTGGTCATTAGACCGTGCTATGATATAGCCATTATATGTAGGGCCCACATAATAGATAAAGAGGGAATTGGGTGATTCTGGGGCTATAAAGTGTGGTCGTTTCTTCGCAGCAATACATTTTAGGTGTAATTTTCAGTGTGCGTGAGGTTGAATGGATCGTTGGCTTGTTTTGTTACGTCGATATATCCAATTTGTGGCTGAATGTTCTGTTACTACACAAACTAGTTGATAAACGTACTGATGTCGAGGCCACTCGTGTTTGGAATAATGTCTGGTATTATATTTCTATCTATACGGGACAGGGACAAGTAAATTGGCAAGCATCATCAATTCATTCACTGACACCATCACACACCCAAGCCATGACTTGCTGACGTTATACTGAAATCGTTCATTTTAACGACCAATAGGGGTCCGTGTTCATAACGGTAGTCTGAAATGTGTGCCTAACATTCATATTTGGTTGGGTATAAAAATTCCTGCGAATGAGTTCTAAACGAGCCGGTTGGTCGTATTTCCTATGTGCGTAATGGTCGTTTCACGCATAATATGAACGGGCCAATCATTCACGGACGACCTACTTCCATAGCCAATAATAATAAGGATGTTATGGCAGTGTTGATGAAATGCTCATTTTCTTAACTGGTTATGTAAAATTTGATGGAGAGGGTAATGGCTTCGCCTGGAGGGTTTTGCTAAAATATTATTTTACGCTCAGGTCCAAATCTGCTTTATGGGTTTTAGGCACATAAAATCGGTCTTAGGATTTGAAATTATGCTACGAGATTGTTCTGGCACATAAAATTGGTATAGAATTCGAAAATTACGGTTTGGAATTATTTGAAAATGTTACTGTGGCGCTGGAATGCAAAAGATAACTGAAAGGACACAGGTGGGTGTCAGTCAGTAATAGTTTTATACAACCTCTTGTTCCACTAGAGTGGGAGGAATAATTCAATTGAAGGTTTCCTACTAAAGAACTAGGATTTGAAAGTATGAAAGAAAGAACTTCATAGTACCTATGGGTACTAAAAATAATTAATGAGGAATTTTTATTTTGCTTTGAAGACTTTATAGTCGGTAGTAGAAATTGATGAAGAGCTTGCTAAATTGCACTGACAAAACTCTACTTACGTTGCTGAAGAGAGTGTTCCTTTTATTTTTATATGCTCATAAAGCAATAAGTATAGGAAAATAAAAGCTATAGGGTACAAACGGGGTGCATAGAATCGGAACTTTGATTTCCAACAAAGCATAATTTTTTCAAATTACAATACATTAATAAATTAGAGTATTTACATAGTTTTATTTGGGTAGGAAATATCGAACACCAGTAAGGTAATTTTCAAAATGCTAGAAACATTTTGAATTAACGAGAAAATACACTTCAATTTTGTTAAAATAGTATATTTATTTTTTTAATTCATTCAATATTTAGTAAGTTAGAAACTTTCCAAATCTGGTGGAGGGGTAAACTGTTATGTAACAGAATAAGGAGGCATATACTGAAATGTGACGTCACCGACATGAGCTTACGTGAGCACGAGAACCTCCACCATGCCTCTACCCTGCTCATAAAAAAATTGTAATGCTAATTGTTGCTATATTTAATAAAAAAAATTATGTAGTTTTTAGATTATTATTTTTAAAATTTTTTGTTTAGTAGCTAAATTTTTTTTTATTTTTTAGGTGAGGAAATCATCTAATGGCATTTCCCGCTCTTGGGCGGAGTGGGAGATAGATAGATAGATGGGCTAAAAACCCACTCTTGTTCCACCTTTGACATTACGAGTATGCCAGGGCCACGGGGATCTTTTTCACATCACCCATGGAGCTATAAAATATTAAACAAAAATCATTGAAATATACTTATTCAGTTTCTGTTACAAAGACTAGGCATTCACCAAACTTCACATTCAGTGTTCTCTTTCCTAAGTATCTAGCCTACATAATAAATACCAAAAACAAGGAATGTTAGGTACAAAACATGCTTAAGATAGCCAGACGACCGAATTACGTCTGTTTTCTCAATAAGACCCCGTCTATACCCCGGCTCATTATTTATTTGGCGCAGAAGCGTCGGACCATCTCCTTTGAAGGATGCTGCGTATTCCTTATGGACATGAATATACAGGTTGATTTTTTCAAGTGAGCGAAGATTTTCAAATCTGAAACTATGAAGAATAGTGAAAAAAACTTTATTTGAAATTTTAATGATAAGTAAAACTGTGCCATTGGATTTTTGAAAATTCCATTTTTCAGCAAAAAAAATCGAACCCATTTTTATGAGAAAAGCTTTCATGCATTGGTACATTAACCTTACCTTGCTCGAAATGCTGCAATTTAGTTTATGTTTATAAAAATGTGAATTATTTACAACATTAAAATTAAATAACGTAAAACAAAATAAAAAAATGCTTTCTCTTTTTGATAGAAATTATTATATCACTAGCTTTTGCCCGAAGCTTCGCCCGCGTACATAAAATATAGCCTATGTCACTTAGGAATAAAGCAGTTTTCTATCGGTAAAAAGATTTTAGCAATCGGACCAATATTTCCAGAGATTACCTCCTACAAACAAAAAAACATAAAAACAAAAAAAAAAAACTTTACCTCTTTATTATATTAGTGTAGATTAGTGTAGATTACTTCCAAAAAACTAACTTAGTTACCGACGCTATCAAATGCATTATTAATATAGCATGTGCTATTTTTTTATACGAACGGGTTTGATCCCTGGCTACAAATATTTTTTTTCACAACAACAATTATACAGTTGCACTTCGTTTTTATAAAAATCGAGCCGGAGATTTTTTTGGGTAGTTTCAGAAATTCAACATAGTTTCGAATTAGGTCTTTCAAGCCTACAAAAAAAATCATCCTGTATATAAAAAGTAAAAAATATTCGTGGAAATTTCCGTACTTTTTTATCTTGGAATTGGCATTATTTAGAAAACAATGGATCTTTAAGTGGATTTATATTTACTTAACTAAGAATGAAAGGATTTCTTAGGGTGACAGAAAATAAAACTTTAATTTTCGAAAAATATCGTCTTGTATTTTAGTTTCTGCTAGGGCTTTAGTTAAATAGAAGATATTTTATCTAATATAGAAGTAGTTGTGCTAATGATATTAGACGATAATACTTTGGGGCTGTTAAAACAAGTTTTTCATAACTGAGTCCAACATTTTTCAGATCAGTTAATCTCATAACATCTTTGACTTTTAAAATTGATTTCAGCTTTTACTTTCTGATTTTAGAGTTCTTTTACGAGGTTAAAACTCAAAGTGATATTAACTTTAAGCAAGTTGGCTATTTGCCACATGTAACAGTAGCCGCTTAGGTTTAGACACTGCATTTGCACTGGCGCTGTCAGTACTGTAATCAGTCTTTGTGCTAGCTCGTAAATTGAACAGCTGTTAGAAAATTTTGTATTCTTGAATAATGGGTCTAAAAAGATGGAAACATTCTAAAGGGGAATTAATCTTTTGTCATAAATTGCTGGCACACATTTTTTTTTTATTTCGCCAAAAGTGAAACCTGGCCCATAACTTAAAGGACTGTATGATTAATCAATAGCAAAAAGAATTACATATGTCTACCAACCGTAACTAAACGAAGTTAGAGACTATTTACTAGATTGCTATAGTTTTTTATCAGGCGTCTTAAATAAAAGTACTCCATGTTTGATATTTTAAGTTTCCCGTTGTTAAATATAGTTTTGGTTTCAGTGTTTATGGTGGGAACGCATTGATATGGTGTTAATCATTCTTGCAACACTAACGCAAATCTTTTCGATTCGTTTATCACTTATTTTTGTACTAGACTTAGTGATGAAAAACTGCGAGTGTAAAAAAATGTAACAGTGATAACCAACTTAATCTATTTTATTTTATTAATAGAAACCTCAAAATATTACATATTATACTTCTATTTCATAAAAAAATAAAAAAAAAAGGAAAAAAGGTAAATCCGGCGAAAAGAAAAAAGTAAATCATGGCAATAGTTTCTTTTTGCCTTTGAAAAGTGCTTAGCAGCGTGCGTGAAAAAAAAATTTGTAATCTAACAAAACGTTGCCCCACACTAGGAATTACTTTTGTACCGTGAGTATATTTACTAACATGTAAACTCAAAAACACAAGACACCTAAACCCGGAACAATTAATAATCAGTAAGCTATAAGAATATTTGTACTGTGCAAGAATCGAACTTACGACAGTCTTCTAGCGTATGCCATCCACATCCAGCGCGCGAGCTAGTCGGTCACAGATCCAGTCTTTCCGAGAGGCTAAGGTTGAGCGCTTGAACTTGTCCTTGGAGGCAGTCTCCGAATGGGGCAATGCCAAATTGATCAGGTTCAATGCTGGAGCCAATTTAGCCCCGCTCCAACTTTCCGGGGTGTAACCGTGCCGATAACCGATCATCTTGACCTTCTTGGTGTTACGCTGACATCAACACTCAACTTTGGGCCATACATCGAAACAAAGAATCAACTGGCTGCAAAAAAGCTGGGAATCCTCGCAAAGGTCAGACAGTACTTCACGCCGGAACAGCTGCTCAAACTTTACCAAGCGCAAGTTCGATCGTGTATGGAGTATTGCTCTCATCTTTGGGACGGATCTGCCCGATACCAGCTTGATGCACTTGAGGCGAGCAAGAAGGATAATTGGCAATGATATACTCGTCGAGTCGAGGCTTCAAAGTCTTGAGCATCGACGCAGAGTTGCTAGCCTGTCGGTTTTCTACCGGTTGCATTTCGGGGAGTGTGCATCGGAATTGCATAACCTAATTCTGCCTAGCCCGTTCCATCATCCAGACTACCAGACGTACGGCTATGTACCACCAGTACATGGTGGATATCCCACCTACACGCACAAAACGTTTTGGGAACACATTCATTGTGCGCTAAGAAGTGGAATTCCTTGCCGGTGTCTATGTTTCCTGATAGTTACAACCTGGGAATCTTTAAGTCGAGAGTGAATAGGTTTCTTCTAGGTAAGCGCGTTCCATCGTCGACCGCATCGTCGCTTTCCATCAGGTGAGACGGCGGTCAAGCGCGAACCTATCATCAAAAAATAAAAACGCATCACAGCAACCGATTGCTCAACCACTGCGTCAACCATGCCGTCACTTAATTTTTATTATTTTTTTCTATTTTTATTACAATAGCTGAAATATCACAAAACATTTAATTTATTCAAAATTGAACTTTAATTTAATAAAGATAGAAGTTTAATATCAATTCCGTGAATATTTTCATAACAGCAATTTGTATGTTAGGATAATGTAGCATTCAACTAACTAGAAAAGGAATGTTTACATAAAATGTAAGCATACCTGGTTATTAGCTAAAATGAAGATGGTTTTATATTAAAATGAAGCCCGCCTACCGCTCCTTATAACGTAAGGCAGAAAAAAGACAGTTTACTTACCTAAATTATAAAAAGACGGCTGCGTCACTTGGGAAGCTGAAATTCGTAGTACCACTTATATTTCATCCTTCTTTCAGGACACCAAAAAGTACAAAAAAATGTTCTAGCTTAATGAGAGAACGATTAAAAAGCTTTGGTAAGAAATCCTGCCTACTTTGGCACAAAATGTAATTTCAATATTTTTGACGAATACTTTTTTCCCTTTCAAGGTGATGTAAGCGCCAGGACAGCCTGTGAAAATCAAATTTTGTTAAGTTTTTTTAATTTTTCAGATTGCTGTCAAGTTGTAAGATTGGTGGCAGTAAGGCTTACTGTCCACGTTCTGTTCGTCATTATACGCTTGGCGGCTCACAGCTTAGATACAATTCGGTAAGTCCCCTCTTTGAGGCGTGGCTGGAAAGACCTCACGGCGTCCTTACCTTCCGCATGACGCAGGTCCTCACCGGACATGGTTCGTTCGGGAGTTTCCTGCACCGGAATTATGCGGAAGTGACGCCCGGGTGTCGACACTGTGCGGAATGCCTGGAGGACACGGTGGAGCACACAGTCGAGGTGTGCCCTGCTTGGGCGGAGCATCACCGTGCCCTCGTGGGGGCGATCGGCGGCGGAGACCTCTAGCGCCGGGCCTTGGTTGAGGCCATGGTCCGGAGCGAGGAGGAGTGGCAGGCGGTCGCCGCCTTCTGTGAAGCAGTAATGCTCGCAAAGGAGGAGGCCGAACGCATAAGGGAACGGCGTTATCGCCGCCGCCGCCGCCGCCGGGATTCTGATCCCGATTTCCGGCCACCGTAGGCGCGGGCTTGCGAACAGTGAGCAATGGGTAGCTCACTGTCCGGCCGTCCGGTAACTGTCCGGACCAAGCCCAAGTCGTCGACGGCGCGCACTGTTCCCGCACGCCTCAAGGAGTTGTCAGCAACAGCAGGGACCCAGCCGGGTCGAAGCCTACTGGGGCCAGGGTTATCCGAAAGGGCGCTCGAGCCCCGGTATGAAGGTTAGAAGGAACGGGGTGGGTCTTTTAGTCAGTAAGAGTCTGACGCTATCTCCCGCTCCGCCCAAGAGCGGGGGTTGTCATTGGATGATTTTTAAAAAAGGCTTAGATACATGTAGCGACGTCTATGGCGCCACATAAGAACTACGAAGAAAGTACGAAATCCTGCAACGCGCAATCACAGTTCTCCGCGCGATTTGAACATATACGACAGCCCGAAATCATCTATCGGGCAGTCGCCCACCAGACACTAACACCTGTCTGGTCGGAGGATCCTCCCTTTTCAACGGAGGTTTGCGGGACTTTACTCTTTGTTCCGCATACCTCCAAACTGGTGACCCTCGACTATGAACGTCAGTGCAGCCTTCGTGCAGCTACTACTTCGTGACGTCATCATCACTTCCATAAGCTTTCGAGCAGCGAGACATACAGTCAGCACCCACGGCTATAGAGGGTATCCTGACCACCAGCATGCCTACCTGGTCATACCTGGTCATCACCTTCAGCCTCATCAGCGACCTTGGCTTGGCACACCGCACCTTCGGCCAGTCACATGAAGAGCTATGAAGAACCTCTCCTGGTCGACGCCAGCAGTCGAGCCCTACGTCGCACAAGCACCGCTCCGACTCACTGGAGCCTGCAGCATCATCCTGACTCACTGGGACAGCACCACCCCGACTCACTGGGGCATCATTCCGACTCACTGGGACATCATCACCCCGACTCACTGGGGCATCACCGCAGACAGTTCCGACTCACCGAGAACTATGCGGCATCGGTTCCGACCCATTGGAACCAACCTATCACTGGCCTGGCACGCATCATGAAGCATCAAAGAACCATCGATCTCCGATCTCCGGATGGGAGTGATGTAGCGACATTTATGGCGCCACATAAGAACTACGAAGAAAGTACGAAATCCTGCATCGCGCAAACACAGTTCTCCGCGCGATTTGAACATATACGACAGCCCGAAATCATCTACCGGGCAGTAGCCCACTAGACTATAACACCAGTCTGGTCGGAGGATCCTCCCTTTTCAACGGAGGTTTGCGGGACTTTACTCTCTGTTCCGCATACCTCCAAATACAATTACCGTTACGGATCTTGAGCGTTGGCTTCGAGTTGCGCAGAAGTCAAATATTCGGTCTTTTTAGTGGTGCGAAGTGAGACGCGGGGGCGAGCCGTTGTGTCATAGACGTCACTCCTGATTCGTTCCCTGCGTTGCTGCATGTATCTAACAACGAAGACGATTGGCTCGCCAATTTATGGAATGCGCAAAGCGATCCCCACTCTGACGCCGAGCGCTCAAGATCCGTTTCGGCAATTGTACATACAAAACTATGAAACTCTGTCGATGAAGTGGTAACATCGTGCCAATAATAATAAATATTTACGTCTGGTAATCATAGAATTTGACGCAAAATACAAAAAAAAAATAACATTAAAAAAAAAATACATTTGTGGGCTTCCCTTGAGTATCCACCTTAAGCCGGCATTTGAATCTAGATACCCCTTTTGAACGAATCACGCATAAGAGTCCTTTTTAGACTTGAATGACGAAAGGCAGCGCAAGCTGGAGTGCTGGGCAAGTTTGTGTGACTTGTCATTCTTGTTATTGTCTTTTTTGTTTTTTTTTTTGGTGAGTAAAAATCATCCAAATGATAGCGAGAAAGAGTGTCAGACTTTTACTGACTAAAAAACCCACGACGTTCCTTCTTACCTTTTATACCAGGGCCGAGCTTCCTTTTGGAGCTAACCCTGGCCACAGCAGGCTTCGACCCAGCTAGGCCCCTGCTGTAGCTGACAACTGACACAGATTGCATCGCTACTTGCCACCAGGTGGGATCGTTTTTTTAATTGAGATAACTAGTGCTTGAAAAAAAAAACTCCTTGAGGCGCGCGAGAACAGTGCGCGCCGTCGACGACTTGGGCTCGGTCCGGACAGTTACCGGACGGTCGGACAGCCAGCTACCCATTGCTCGCCGTCCTCAAGCCCACGCCTACGGTGTCCAGAAATCGGGATCGGAATCCCGGTGGCGTCTGGCACCGTCATTCTGTCGGCGTCAGTTAGCATTGAAAAACTAAAATTTTGGAATTAACATTGTGATATTTCAGGACAGTATGTCTTTTTTTTACTAGTAATTACTGTCCCACTGCTGGGCAAAGGCCTCCCCCAAGTTCCTTCAGACATTCTTCTCTCGCGCCGTCTCGAACCAGTTTTCATGATCTCGCCACCTCTTTTTAGGGCGACCTCGATGGTGCTTTCCATTTGCCGTTTGAACACACTGGGTTGCGACACTTGCCCAGCGGTCAATACTCGTGTGGCTGACGTGGCCCATCCAATCCCATTTGAGCGTGGCAGCCTTTTGGCCCACATCTATTACGTCCGTTTTGGAGCGCAGCGTGTTATTCTGAACTCGATCTGTTCTTTTTCACCCAGAATTCTGTGCTCATTGCTCTTTGGCAAACCACAAGGTGAAACTTTTGCAATTCGGTGAGTGACCAGGTCTGAGCACCGTAGGTTAGGATGGACAGGATACACATGTCGATGAGTTTATGCTTTAGGGATATCGGCAAATCACCCTTCACTAGCGTCTTCATGGACCAGTAGCTTTTCCAGGCATTTTGAATACGTCGATCGATCTCCTTTTCCTGCCTGTTTTCGAAAGACACTAGCTGGCCCAAGTAGATATACTCATCGACATAATGTATTTCCTGCGCATCTACCTCGACCCTACGTTTGATACTGTTAGTCATAACTTTCGTTTTAGACCGATTCATTGCAAGTCCCACCCTGAGGCTAGCCGTGCTCAGTTCTTGAAGCATTGTTTGTAGCTCCTGAACTGTGGGGGCAAAAAGGACTATGTCGTCGGCAAATCGGAGATTTGTTTTGCCTCTTGTTACTGCACCACCAGAACAATCTGGATTCTTCTGCGTATATTTTCGTTCCTGATTCGATTACACAAGGAGACTTCGAGTATAGTCCTCTCCATTGCTCCTTGAGTAGGATTTGGGTCCCGGGACGTCTCGAGTCTGAAAGTCCCGGGACTTTTCGTAATTTTCGTTGTCTCGAGTCCCTAGACTTTCGGCTCGAGACTCGAGACGAGACAAGACAGTCGAAATTGTTATGTAATCATTTTTATTTTTAATAATTAAAGAAAGTTAGAACTGTTAGTTTAATGAATACTTGGGCCACTACTGTCTTGAAAAAAAAAAACAAGAACAACGTTAAAATGGAGTTTCAGTTGTTTGAACAAATCGAAAAACGTACAGAAAGTGTGCAAGTACCGTATAAAGCCTTGAACATAGAATGATATCTTCTGAATACGAGTGAGTGTTCTCTTTTTCCAGTGGCAATATTACAAAAATCAGAAACAGATTGTATAACGTATTGCTCTGATATTTTTAAAAGCCTATTTTATTTAACCTTTCAATAGTGAGAATTACAGACACAATAGAAAGACAATAGGTGCGCGAACGCCGGCGTTCGCTCGGGGTTTAATGAATTAATAAGCAAATAAGTCGTATTATTAAATTTTTTGATAAATTAAAATACTCTTTTATAAGTAGGTATGTTTTATTTATTAATAATGTTATGATTATGACCAATAATTAGATACTAGATTACGAATTAGAATGATTTTTAACCAAGTTGGTTTTATGACTATAAGATTTAAGTGCTTAAAAATGTATCTGTGTGTGATTAAAAGAAATAAAGCAATTATTAAGATTGAAATTAACGTTAAATTTATTAAGATTTAATTTTCTGTTTGATGTTGATTTTTATAATAATAGAAATGCCTTTTAATATGTACGACAAATAAACCCAATTAAAATTCTTCAAAAACATCTTACTCTTAAAAAAAATATACATTAAAAAAATAAATGTTTCTCAAAAGTCTCGACGTCTCGGGAATTCCCGGGACTTTGGTTATAGGCTGTCTCGTGTCCCGCGACTTTGAAATTGACGGAAATTCTCAAACCCTATCCTTGAGTGACTTTAAGGGTGCATTTCCACAAAAACGGAGCTGGATGTAGTGGAGAGGAGCAGACTGAATCGGCCAATCACAGTGTTTAAAATCTCTACTCTGGATTTCCTATTAATGGAAACAGTGTAAGGGGAGTAGAGTGGAGTTGAGCGGACTTTCAAATAAAACAAATGAACTAATGCTTTGATCACACGTACCGAGTAAACGGGCGAGACAGTGCTCTCGGCCGAATACTCGGTACGTATAAACAAAGCGCCACGTAAAATGTTGCTCGGCCGAGACAGTGATGTAAGCGAGATGTAGAGATAAGGGTTCGGCCGAGCAACATTTTACGTCTCGCCCTTTTACTCGGTACGTGTGGTCAAGGCATAAGGGTCCCGAGCTGGATAGAATACAGTCGAACACGCCGTGGTGCCGAGCAGAAAATACGAAGCGGAGGGTAGCTCAACTACACTCTGCCCCACTAGACATCAAGGGAAATATTTGCCACTTTTCACCGTCTTCTCATCCCGAGTGTGCCCAGCTCCTTTCACTGGAAGCACAGCGTATTTCCATTCTGTACAAGACTAGAACGCAAGGCTGTGAAACTAGTCGTGTATAGATTGTAAATCATTTAAAATCGAGGTCTTCTAATCTTATATTATATAAGAGTAGTAACTACCTAACCTTATGTCATTATATTATACTGTGCCAATATGAATATGAACTAATTGTGCATGGATCGGAATAATTGAACCTTGATTAGGTCAGGTTAGAATAGTGACTATTAGAACACGATGGCGAGTTTAAGAAGCGATCTTGTGGGTTAGGTTAGAACAGTGACCAATAAAGCGAGAAGGTGAGCAAGCGAGGCGATCGTACTGCGGCAGCGGCCGCCGAGCGCCAGATCTCCTTCTAATACTAGTAAACCCTTAGGTTAGGTTAAGTTAAAAGCCATTTTTAGTTATTCTAATTCTAAATTAATAATCATATAATAACAATGATTTTTTTTCTCTACAATATTATTCTTAATTGCTAGCCTTATTTCTACGGTAACATATAAGAGGGCATTATATTGTGGGAGACTGGTGCCTAAACTAGGCTTGGGGCTTGTACTTCAGGTCACCAGGTCTCCTCCATTTAAATTTAACAAATTATGGATGAACTCGTACAAATGGTATGCAATTAGAAAAAAGTTAACATTTTGGAAAAGCTTATTTTGTTGAGTTGTAATTTTTAGTACTTTAGTAGTATCCACCCTGATACTAACCATACTAACTAAAAATTACATTTTAGTTATTACGGTTAGTATCAGGGTGGGAGTTGAGTGTGTACTGTATGAGTGTAGTTAGGAAAGTGTGTGCAGTGGTTGTGTGTGTGTGTGTGTGTGTGTCTGTGAGGTTATTATGTATTTATTTTGTTTCTATTTCTAGCGTATTTGCATATAGGGTTTATGTTGATACTGTTAATAACTTTTCAGTGTCATCGTAATTGTGATCTTGAAGCCAACTATATATTTTCATTTTGCATTTTATCTTATTAAATAGATATGATCTTATTTATTTTATTGTAGAGAAGCCGACCGAGGTGATAAAAAAAACGTTTTGAAAATCATGTTGAAGGCGAAGTATGATGGTGGACAACAGGATTAAACCTTCTTTTGCCTCGAGAGAGTAGGGGATTGTAGGTTAGTAGTCTGTTTTGTTTCAAGAGGGTTCGTTGTATAAACAGTTGCCGCACCGTTAAAACTTTCGCTTTTTGATATATAGTAATGCTATAGGGTAGCGAAAAGTTCGGAACAAAGACACCTTCAGAATGGCTCTCTGTGCTCTTTTTAGTTCCAGGAGTGTGCTTTTAGGAGCACCACCCCAGGAGGTGATACAATATGTTATTAAGGACTGAGCGAGAGCGTAGTATACCGTTCTTTTAATTTTATCGTCGGGCACATTTCTTAAAGTTTTAAATACATAAATCAGTTTTCTTAGTCGGTTACTTAGTGTGTTGATATGTTCCTTGAAACTGAGTGTGCTATCTATAGTTAAACTGAGGTATTTAAAATTGTCAGCTTTATTTATTTGGATATATGTGCATATTCCTTCAATGTTTAAACATCGTTCCTTTATATGAATAAATTATTTAATTTATATAGTTAACTGTAGTATAGTTTGGAACTAGGACGTGGGCGTACCACTATACAAACTATAGGTACAAGACGCGCTTTTCGACTAATATCTAGGGTTTGGCCAAGGACAAAATAGTTAACCCTATGATCGGGTTTGGCCCTTGGGCAGAGCATCACCATGTCCTCGTGGGGGCGATCGGCGGCGGAGACCTCTCGCGTCGGGCCTTGGTTCAGGCCATGGTCCGGAGGTAGGAGGAGTGGCAGGCGGTCGCCTCCTTCTGAGAAGCAGTAATGCTAGCAAAGGTGGAGGCCGACCGCATCAGGCAACGGCGCTCTCGCCGCCACCGGGATTCAGGTCCCGATTTCCAGCCAGATGCAGGCTTGCGGACGGCGAGCTATGGGTAGCTCGCTGTCCGAGCGTCCGGTAACTGTCCGGACCGAGCCCAAGTCGTCGACGGCGCGCACTGTTCCCGCGCGTCTCAAGAAGTTGTCAGCAACAGCAGGGGCTCAGCTGGGTCGAAGCCTATCACCATAAAAAAAATCGGGTTTGGCCGGTAACGTATACATTGTACTCCTAATTGCTGATTTAAAAATAGTGAATACGCGCTAAGCGTGGGGCAGCGAGCGATAAGAACAAACAAAAGAAAAGTATGAAAATCTTTGAAGCACGCCACGAGACGCTGCTCATAGCACCCGGAGCCCGCTTACCCAGGCCGCACCGCTCGCCGCTAACGACCGAAGTCGTGACCAGTACCCCTCGCCAAGTAGATAATCTGCAATCGTTAACGCTAGTAGAAAGCTTCAAATGTACGGGAATGACTGTGGCTGTGGTTGTAACTTGGCTAGAAGGGCAAGTGGCTATACTACTTCTACTTCCAAAACTATAAAACCCTTATTTTTGGTCAATGATTAAAAATAGTTCGTCAATGTCAAATAGCTACTTTACGTTTGTATATATGAGAGTCTCTAAACTAGTCTAACGGAAAACCACATGTTTGTTCGGGTCTGCTCCATTAATATAATATATTTACTAACCCTTATAGGAAATCAAAGAGCAATACGGGGATACATATTTAATCAGCCGTCAAATGTTTAAGTATGGCGGAGATATTGATTAATTCAACATCTGGTATCCGGGACTTGTCACCCTTTGTTTTAGACGCAGCTGGGCAGTAAATAGGCTAATGATATGCATATAAAGCATCAATCACAACACTCTACATTAGACCGACGCACACGTAGACCATGCCTGATTTGTACGTACAATTATCGGCACAGATCTTGAGCGCTGGTTTCAAGTTGCGTAGAAGTCAAATATTCGGTCTCTTTAGAGGCGTCTCACTTCGCAAGTGAGACGCGGGGGCGGGGAGTGTCAGTGATTGGCTCGCAGGTAATAGTCGGCGTTGCGTACAAACTACCTACAGGTCATTGAACTCGCTCAGCTGACCTTTTCTCAAAGAAATTAATTTCGTACATGCATAAATTAATACGAGTTTTGAAAAAAAGGTACTTTATTTTTTAATTTTATCTCTACAAATCGATAGTGTTTCATGTACCGGATCGACCCTCGACGGGATTAAAACGATTAAAATTTAACGGTGTATAGTAATCAAAATACTTTCTAGATCGCATTATAATCCAGAAAGTATCTCTTCCACACTTTTGAGAAGTGTGTGTATGTGTGTGAGTGGTTGTTTTTATCAGGTACTTCACGCTCATTTGGGTCAGACTACGATAACAGTTGTCATACCGGTTGACCATATCTTAGAAGACTACATAGGATTCTTCTTATCTCGGAATTTATACTTTAACATGGGCGCAGCCGCTTGCAGAAGCTAATTAGAAAATAAATATTATAGGAAGTCAGTAATACTCTATTACATTTTGAAGTTAATTAAAACTGTCGTTAACACAATAATCCTATTATTGCTCAATTGTTATGGAAAGTTGGAGAAAATGGAAGATTCAAAATGTTTTTTGCTTGGAAACTTTAAAATCACGTTATCTACATCAACATCCTTTGTGTATAAATGGTGTAAGGGACAGCCCTCCACAAACTTTAAGGGTTTGCTCAGTAGACAAAACTGAAAACCCCACCATACAAATTTTTTTCAGGAACGAAACAAAAATTCAGCCTCTCCATTCAAACTGTCCAATCAAGTTAATAATTTTGTATGGTAAGGTGGATTTTTTTTCGTTTCCTGAAAAAAAAATTTATGGTAGGTTATTCAATTTCGTCTACTAAGCAAGCCCTTAAAGTTTGTGGAGGGCTGTCCCTTACACCTTGTATATATTTCATGAAAAACTATTTTGTAATACCTACCTGATATTGTTTATTATCCAAGAATAAGAATATAATTATTCTGAATAACATTGACATTACTTATCTAACAGACAAAACAAAAATAACCATTGTTTATCATTAATATTCACGAATGTTCGAAGTATTGAGATTAAAGTATATATTTACTCACATTTTTTTAATGGTATAAACTAGAGCTTGATTGCGATCCTATCTGATGGTAAACAGTGATGCAATCGCTGATTGAAAATTGCGTTAGATTCATCATCATCATCATCATCAGCCTTTTAAATGTTCCCACTGCTGGGACTCAGACCTCTAAAGGAGAGGGAATGGGCCGTAATCCACCACGCGGCTCCAGTGACGGTTGGTGAATGTCACATGTCTTCGAATTTTTGGTTCTAGAAGATGCCGGTTTCCTCACGATGTTTTTCTTTACAGTTTTGAGAGCAGTTGTGATGAAATAATTTAAACAAAATTATGCGCCTGGCTGGGTTTGAACCCGGGAGCTACAACTCGTAAGTCAGGGCCAATACCACTCGGCCACCACTGCTCATACGTTAGATATTAAGAACCTATTCACTCTTGTCTTGAAGACACCTAAATTATAATAGGACGGGAAGACTGCAGCAGGCAAATTGTTCCAATTCTTCGATATACGCGGCACAAAATGTACATGTCATGGCCAGATCTTAGAAATTGATAAACTTTATGATATGGCCAATTAAAACTGACCAGATCGTTTAAACGTTAATTCCTTGATTTACTCGAATATTTCACAAAACTTGTTCCAGGAAATACGTGTTTTTTAAAACCCTTAAAACTTTTTGAGAAAAATTGTCGTAATTCAGAATTTCAATTAAATTTATGCAAAGCCTTGCAGATGTATTTTTAACCCCCGACGAAAAAGACGGGTGTCGGTCTGTGGCATCGTAGCGCCTTAGCGAATGGACCGATTTGGAAGCGGCTTTTTTGTTTGAAAACTGACGTTATCGAGATGGTTCTTAGATACAATTTATAAACATCTGTTCAGGTTTTCAAGGTCATCATCTCGTTTGTTGGCTGTGGCAAGAATTTTAAACACTTAATGGATATATACTTTACTAATGAACACATATAATTATGTGACCTAATGTTTGAAATACTCATGTACCTACCTACATGCCTACGCTATTAAGCTGATTTGATAATGGAGGTTGGAGGTAAGAGATGTAATCTTGGAAGGCCTGTTAATAAACCCATCCAGTTTGGTCTCATTTAGACTTATCTTAAAAATAGTTCTGTTTGTTTCTTATGACGACGAGAATCTGATGACAAAGACCTGATGCTAGAACTGGGAGGTGGCTAATGGAACACTGGAATGCCTACTAGTAAACCATGGGAGGGATAATCAGCATGGCATAAATTTCTACACAAGTAAATTTAAAAACTCTATCTTATTTGTAAAATAATTTAGTTATACCACCTAAAGAAGTAACTTGGCACCTACTCTCATTTAAAAAAATACTTAGATTGTTTTTATTTTTAATAGGCTTACGCTTGACCAATATCGAATCTGATGGTAAGCGATTATTTAGCTATACGCACATTATATTATTAATGTGTTTAAGAATAGCTATAGTTTTTTCACAAAATCCTATTTAGTATTTGGGTCACATTTATTACGTCTGAGTGTATTTATAGTAAGAGATAAATAAGCAGTGTTGACTTTTAATGTATATATAAAAATAGATCCAATAACGTTCCACATTTTATCTTTTTAAAAGACCTATTTATAGTCTTTGAAGAAAGCAAACGATGCGAAATGTAATTTTCTCAAAAGAGACCGTGTAATGACTCACAATCGATCAGTATAAAGAAAACGTGTAATGGAGGCACATTTCGTCTACTCTGTCACGCAAGTTTAAAAACAAGTTATATAATTATCTACTTAATTTAAAACCCTTAAATGATAGTAGTATGTATGTATATATTTAATTACAAACAAACAACATATAATCAACCTGCACTGGGCCTTTTTTAGTTGAGAATATCATCCAATGACATCCCCGCTCTTGGGCGGAGTGTCAGACTTTTACTGACTAAAAACCCACTCCTGTCCCTTCGTTGCCTTTCATACCGGAGCAACCAAATCTTCTTTTCCGAAGCAGATTCTTGAACCCAATAGGCTTCGACCCTGCCGGGTCCCCTGTGGTTTGCTGACTACTCCTTGAGGCGCGCGTGGAACAATACGCGCCGTGGTGGATTACGGCCCATACCCTCTTCTAGAGAGGAGGCCTGCGTCCCAACAGTGGGAACATTATACAGCTGATTATGTTTATTACCACTTTACTACAATTCAAAGCCCTTCAATTATGGTAGGTATGTATTTTTAATTATAAAGGAAAACAAATAAAACAAGAATAAAAAATAAAATAAAATGAAGAAACTTGAAAATTGCAAGCGTAGATACGATATTTACATTTCTTATCGAGGTCGAGGTCAAAAGCGATTGTCTTTTAAAAACAATTTCAATGATAGACTGTACTCGTCAAGTCTTCACAACTGATAAGGCCCTTGCTCCCATTTAGTGCAACAGTGACATTCAGAAAAAAAAAAGATTTGAAAAACATGTATATTTATTACTGACTCATAATATATAAATATCAATACATAATTTTTTCGTATGACTAATACTTTTGCAAGAAAAAATTAATAACATATTATTTTTTTAATTATTTTTCTTATTTCTTTCAAACGACTTTGACCTTTATAAATATGTTTACACAAAAAAATTGCCGGTTTAAAAATGTTCTTCAGAATGTATTTAGCAAAATTATGTAAATCAGTCAATATTTAACAAATATTTTAAAGGTCAGCGAGGCTCTATGCGGGCGCAGGCCGCAGTACAAGTATGCGTGCAGTTAACTTCGACCATGTTCAAGGGACTATACGCCTTAAAGGTTTTCGCAGTCAAAACCAACGCTCTTCCATAAAATTGTTCAATCACAATTTTAGCAATTACTTTGTCACTATTTGTAACGGCACGTTTA
The DNA here is from genome assembly GCA_910589285.2 of Mythimna ferrago. Lineage (NCBI taxonomy): Eukaryota > Metazoa > Arthropoda > Insecta > Lepidoptera > Noctuidae > Mythimna > Mythimna ferrago. The sequence continues at coordinate 9,089,120 of OU342675.1, read as the reverse complement.
GCGGTGTGTTTGAGCGATTGGCTGCTGCGTTTTGTGTCGCAAGTTTGATTCCAGCACGGAACAATTAAGTATTTGTATGGCCTACAGTTGTTCCGGGTTTGAGTGTCTTATGTACTTAAGTTTACATTTTTGTGAACGCGCTCACGACATAAGATCAATTCCTATAAGAATGGGACAATGTGTAAAAAAAACAGCCTCTTATTTATTAGTAACTAGCTTTTGCCTGTGGCTTCGCCCGCGTACATAAAATATAGCATATGTAACTCAAGTATAAAGCTGCTATCTATCTGTGGAAAAATTTTAGCAATCGGACCATTACTTCGAGAGATTACCTCCTACAAACAAAAAAAAACTAACTTTACTTCTTTGTAATATTATAGTGTAGATAAAACGAGTTGTAGATCGCAGGTTCAAACCCAGAAACCCAGTCAGGCGCATTACTTTGTGTAATTTATTTCATCACCACTGCTCTCAAAACGGTGAAGAAAAATATCGTGAGGAAACCGGCATGTCCTAGAACTAAAAAAATCAAAGACGTGTGGCATTCATCAACCCGCACTGGGCCTGCGTGGTGGATTCGGCCCATTCCCTCTCCTAGAGAGGAGGCCTGAGTCTCAGCAATGGGATAATTAAAAGGCTGATTATGCTATGCTATGTGTAGATAAAACTTACAATTTAATAATCTCCAATTTCCTTTGTCCACAGGTTCGCTATGCCTCCGCAATGTTCACGTGGTGGTCCCAGAAGCGGTGGAGCGAGGGTCCAAGGTGGAGATGAAGTGCCTGTATGATCTCGAGCAGGAGGTCTTATACTCCGTCAAATGGTACCGAGGGGACAGAGAGTTCTGCAGGTACTCCCCCCGAGACGTGCCCCCGCTCAAGATCTTCCGGATACCTGGCATAGAAGTTGATGTAAGTTCTAAATTTTAAAGAAGTTGATGTAAGGTTTAACGTTTTAGTTCGTATTTCGCAGTACAGTTTTTGGAAGTTTCGCTTTTTTGGACAGCGTATGAATAAGGAGTGTGGTATGTTGGTAGGTATTTTTTTTTAGTTAGAGCGATTTTAGTATAATTCTTCAATTGCCATATATACGTAATTTTTTTCGTGTTGGGTAATTAGGAAGTCCTAAATGTATGCAAGATTGTATTGTGCCACTTGGACACGTAAGACCGGAGTTGCTACTATTGCGATCAAAAGAAAGAAAATGTATTGGTTTGGTACAACTTGAAGCATACACAATATTTAAGTAAATACGAAATAAAAAAAGAGCAAAATATTACAATTGTGTGTTTACGGCTGAACTAAAATAGTTCCAATTCAGCATAAATGCCAGACAACTAAGTGCCTGCCACTGAACCTGGGATTTATTTATTTATTTATTTATTTATATATACTTTATTGCACATCCAGATTATAAATTAACAAAAAAAAGAAAACCATATAATAAAAACATTTAATTGGGATTGTTATATAACGGACGTAAAACAGTTTCGAGAGTTCAGTTTTTGAGTGGTAGTGAGTGAGTGGCTTTCAGTTTTGGATTGGAGATAATAAAAGTTCTTATGTGCGTAATAGGATTTGTTTCTACGAAGTTAGTCTTTTATGACATTAGATATTATTAAAAATCACCCGTGCTTGTCAGCCCGACAGTCGTCCTTAAGCGTCCCCGCACATGGGCCTCAAAAACACGCTAGAAGCGGCCACAAAATAAAGCTAGTAGCGGCCGCAAAAACAGCTTAAGCGCGCGACACCTCGTGTATCTGGAGAAGCTTGAAGCCGCTTCAAGCTTTTTTTTTTTTTGTGGCGGCACCGCATCACACGAGCCACAAAAAAAGGCCGCCTCAATAAGAAGCTTGAAGCGGCGATTTTTTGTGGCCCGTGTGAAGGGACAGTTAATCTCTCTAACAATCTTTTTCATTTCAAAATTCAAATTACTAATGTCTGTGGCTAATTTGTCAGTAATTCTAAACTTACAAAAAGAATCTAATAAAAGGAAGACCTAAGTACCTATCTACGTGATTAAATAAGCATGAGCTTAAGGCGTCCACTACACGGTCGTGCAGGCGTCAATCATTTCTATCAATCATGATTATGCTTTTCGTCAGTCAATACCATTTCAAGTCAATCATCGCATGAGGCGGTAGGTTTTTCGTCAATCAAAACACTGACTGTGGCAAAACTGGCAGCAAAACCTCGATAGGTTTTGACGATTATAATGGACATTACATGATTGTAATGGAAGCCTAAGGTTTTTGCAGTCAGGCGTGACGCGATGATACCAGTAGTTTTGTTAGTTAAAGAATTTCAATGGAAACGGATAGAGCACCGTTGTCGTAGTTTTTGCGTCACGTCTGTCTTTGACAAGAGTCTTTGCTGCATTGTATATTTTTAATACGAGCATTAAAACTCAGTTATCACAGATTTTAATTCCGCGCGAGTTTTGCGCAATGTTCAAGTTACTGCGGCGAAGACATAATGAATTAGTAAGGTAGTTAATTAGCACTGCTTAAACTGAACAGGAAAAGGAGTTGCCTTGGAGTTTGTTTTATAAAAGCTGTATATTTTCAGTTAGCATCAGAGAAGCATTTCTTGTGTGTTTAATTACGTAAGTTTTCTTATTTTTCAAAAAACACCTCTCATTTTCCTCATCAGACTTTTACAGGAATCATTGGTAATTTACAGAAATTACATGACTTGATTCTGTCGTCACCTCTCTACCATCTGACAACCCGACGTACGGCGAGTGTCCACCCTTACGTTGTTAACACCTCTACAGTCCGGACTAAGCGTTTTGACTTGTAGTTTACACAACGTACTCGAATGATTGAAACAACTTGCCTGTAGCGGTCTTCAGGTTGTAAAGTGTCTTCAAGGCTAAAATGAATATGCTCTTAATTAAACTATTACGATTTGCCATCAAAGGTTGTATCACTGCTTATCATCTTTATTGATGATTATAGATCATTTAAAAAAATCGTAGGATCAAATCCTACACTAATAGCTTTTTAACGGGTTTTACAATGATTATGGCCCATATGTCACATGAATTTGAATGTTTGCGGGAACGAATATTGGCTTAGAGACCTTTTTTTGAGTTGTAAAATCAAACTATGACTTCTTTCGCTACTGGGTGGAGCAAGAGGGTTTGTAAGACTGTTACTAATTAAAACCTGAACATGTGTCCTTTAATTGCCCCTTGAGTTCTAGGACCGTGGTTTTCCTGCCCTAAGAGCTACAAGTTTTGTCAAAAAATATACAGAATAGCAATGCGCTACCAATGTGACATGTCACATGGTTATCATTTTCAGCCAAATTACGTTCGCTGATAATCCTCCCCTAGTGTCGCTACAACGACCAGTCCTGTGCAGTACATCTCGTATCTATCGGATTCCTACAACCAGATCATCGGACCACCCTGTAGGATAGGTCTTCCTACGCTGTCTTCCGATATGGGTCACTTGGTTGGTCTCAAACAGTTTTGATATTTGGAGGCTTGCTATCACTGATAGAATCTTTGACTAGAGTCCAGGATTTATTACGTTTGGGCACGCAATGATTGCAGCGATAAGTTTCTTCTTTGAGGAGTGGTTAGAAAGGTGCCTCGGCGTCCTCATTTTCCTTCTGATGCAAGTTTTTGCTGGATATAGTGGTTTCAGTTCCTGTCTCGGATTTAGCGGAAAGACCACTGAAGTAACATGCGTTTTAATCAGAAATGTCTAAAACTCCCTCATTTTCTACCCAGAGCAGAAAAAGTCATTTAATGGTTTCCCATAAAAAAAGGGTTGACATGTTTTTATTTTCAAAATTAATTTTAAAATTAATTGTGTGATTTTTTCAATTTATTTACGCTAAACTAATATGCTAAATTTGTGCATACTGAAGCGACATTATTCCAGTTTTTCAGTACCGACATTCTTGTTCACATGATCTAAAGTTGAAAGTTCGCCGCAATTAAAGTTTCGCGCTTAGATACTGATCCAACTTGCCCTGATAAGCTGCGTTTCCGCACTGTACTTTGATGGAGTTTATAATATCTTAACAAACTTCTAAGTTCTTAGAAACCGGCGCATAGACATTTTGGAGAAATTCAGCTGGTTGTTAATTATCAATTCGTAGTATTGACGTAGTCTGTGTGGAACTTTACCTCAACTATATCTACGTAGTGTTTACGTGAACCCAATTTAAGTTAGTAAGGTAATTCGATGTCGAATTTCGAACTTCCAAGGTCTTTATTAAAACTCTTGACCTGGGCTTAGGTACTTTGTGTTAATTTGGGCAGTGAGGTTAAAATGGTTTTTGGTTAGTGAAACTTAATTGGTGTGCGTCTGATAAAGAAACTACTTAACTGCTTTCGAGCATTTCAGCAAAAATAATAATTTTATTTAGTATCATTCTACTGTTATGTCAGACGTTACGGTTCAAAGGTAATAAATTAGGACAATAATTTAAAAAAAGTATTTTCTTTATTAAAACTAGCTGCTGCCAGTGGCTTCTTCCGCATGATAGTAGAAACTTATATGAAGGGAATATACTTTCAGGATAAAAAGTATTTCAGGACGTGGCCTATCCGTGTACCAAGTTTTGTTGAAATCCGTTTAGCTATTCCAGCGTGAAGAAGTAATAAACATACATACATTACACACTCAAAAACATTCGGTTTTATGTAGTGTTAAACAAAACAAAATAATTCATTACACAAAATAAAGCAAGATTTCATTAAGTCCTTTTAATAGTTATTTGTTATACAAGAGTGCAAAGTTGCTTTTTAACCGCGTGTTCAATTTTGATGACCGAGCAAGCGAAGCTGAGCGTTAGCGAGAAAATCAAAAGAGCACGAGGTGAAAAATCTATACACTCGAGTGCAACACGTAACTTTTCATCCCACCTCAGCGAGGAAATGACTAAATGCAAAAGAAAGTACGTCAAGGAGGTTCTGAGTCTGAGTTCTTAACAAATGAAAAAAAAGTTGTATGACAAATTTGGTACCATGGAGGTAAATAGGTTTAATGATGAAAAATTCTCTTTCCGAGGTGGGGGGATGAAAAAATAATTAAAAACCAAGTTCTGATATCTTTTATGACATTTTCATCCCCCCATCTCGGAAAGAGTATTTTTGCTCTTCGATATCTGAGACCAAAGGGCGCTCGAGCCCCGGTATGAAGGCTAGAAGGAACGGGGTGGGTCTTTTAGTCAGTAAGAGTCTGACACTAGCTCCCGCTCCGCCCAAGAGCGGGGGATGTCAATGCATGATTTTTTCCCACCATAAAAAAAAAAAAAGACCAAAAGCTGCTTTTATTCCCTAGAGAGATAGTAAATTGAATTTAGAACATCGCGTGCACTAAGTTTATAAATTCAAAACATCCTTAAACCTATTTACTTTTACCTCCATGGTACCACATTTTTCATACAATTTTTTTTTAATTTTTTTAAAACTCAGACTCAGAACCTCCTTCGTGTACTGTTTTTTGCATTTAGTCAATTCCTCTTTTAGTCTCATTTAGTCAAATGAAAAGTTACGTGTTGCACTCGAGTGCAAAGATTTTTCACATCGTGCTATTTTGACTCTGTCGCTAACGATCAGGATTCGAAATCCTCAGATTCATTTCAGAATCTTTCGCTTGCTCGGTCATCAAAATTGAGCACGCGGTAAAAAAGCAACTTTGCACTCTAATATAACAAATAATTATTTGCTCAAAAATGAATGAAACGTCTCCAGAAGTTCCTGCCTTTCTCTACTAAACTTACTCTTGCTCAGTCTCTCCTTCTACCTATTCTGGATTACGCTGATGTCTGCTTCCTGGATGCGACTGAGGAACTTCTTAATAAGCTGGAGCGTCTGCAGAATCTGTGTATCCGCTTCATTTTTGGCCTTCGAAAGTACCACCATGTGTCAGAATTTCGAAGGTGGTTAAAGTGGTTACCTGTTCGGCAGCGTCGGGATTGTCACATTCTATCTTTTCTCTTCTCTATTCTTCATAATCCCAACTCCCCCTTGTATCTCCGGGAACGCTTTGAGTATCTTGTTCCGAGAGGAAAGTCTTGTCGCTCATCATCCTCTCTTCTCCTTCGATTTCCTCCACATTCCTCTAGTCGGTACAGTGGTTCTTTTACTGTTCGAGCTGTTCGCCTTTGGAATTCTCTTCCACACTCTATAAGGGCTAGCCCTTCGTTGGACGTCTTCAGGGGAAGGATCAGGGAACATTTCCTGTCGGCATGACTCATGTATATATATATATAAATATATGTATAGGTTTTATTTGTTGTATTTATGTAGTATGTTTATAAGTATTGTGTGCTGCGCACATATCTATGTAATTTTTTTTTTTGTTTTTGTTGTGCATTTCTTGAGTTATCCTCTTTTATAAAATTTCTAGAAAAATTAAGGTTTGCTGTAAGAAAACCCAATTTTGGGTTAAGCTCGCCTGTGTACATCGGCTTTCTTACATTGAATAATGTGTAAATTTATGTACAATAAAGAATATAGAATATAGAAAAATAGTTAAAAAAAAAACGATACTTTGTTAGAAACTAATACTCTGGTACAAAGACTAAAAGTATTATCAAAGTTTTGTCCCAATTAACTTCTGCATCCTTATTGACCCCGCTTAATGGTAAATTTAATTATACATGAAGGTCCATTTAGACGGTGCGAATTTCTTGCACGTATGGCTTCGAGAAATCGTACGCAATAATCGCCGTAACATTATCGTATCAAAATATTTATTCACAGACAAGAAATAAAGTCTCTCCTACGATTATGTCATACAAGACTCACAAGCAATTATCGCCATGCAAAAATGTCCTTCGTCTGTTTACACGGCAAAATTATAATTAGAAGATTCTTGCTTACGAGAATCTCGACTTGTTTAAACACAATCTCGTATGACATTTTTTGTTGCTCATACGAGTATCGTACAAATCGGTTTGAACCGATTTGAGTGCAAGATTTGCCATTCTAGTTTAGTGGTTACAATAGGTAGGTGCTTAAATTGATAGCTCCTATTAACCATTTTAAAATGTTACAAGCTTGCAAGGATAGCTAAACCAAATTGATGATATATATAGTATTTATTTATTTTATTTTTTTACTATTTATGTACACACAAAAATAACAAAAAAAGATAATACATAAGAGATATTAGTACAAAGGTACTGCTTATTTCCATAGAAATTTCTTCCAGCAGACCTGCGAAAGGAGAAATAAAAAAGACAATAGTGTGTAGAAAGCAAAAGAAGAATGTGTGAAGTCTTAATCCAAAGAATCATATAATTAAATATAAAAACAATATATAATAGTAGTAAATATATTAATAGTATTAGAGTTGAAATTATATTAATAGTATTAGTTTATTATTTAATGTCTATTGTCTATAAGCCTTAGTAGACTGATAATAAAGAATCATTATTATTACGTTATTTAATTTTTATTTATAAATATTATTTACATTTTTGAATATTTTTCTTTGAAAAAATCATATTAAAAAAACAATTAAAAATATAGTAGCCCACCAGCATCGGTAACAGGATATTATTATTACGGTGTGTCTAGATCTGGCAAATGCACCGCTTGTGAGCCGTTCGCGAGCATTTCATGTTCGTACGAAGCGCGCACGGGAGGCGCAAAACGCAATCGCGTCAATCGCAAGCGGCTCGCGGGCGGCTCGCAAGCGGCGTATTTGCCAGGTCTGGACACACCATAACGTATTATTAATCCAAAATGGTAGCTCCAATCGACAAAAGTCTGCAAACTCGCTTTTCCGATTCCATTTCATTAAAACTCTTTTCTAAGAAGAGCAGATACAATCAAAACACCGTCACGCACCGCACTCATGGTAGCAACTCTCACAAAAACTCGAAATACGAATATTGCCTTGTATTTTGTAGTATGTTTGAGAAACTCGCACCGTCTAGATATGAATGTTTAGACGAAGAAACTTTTTTATATTCTTACGATTATCGTATGTTTGAAACAAGAAACTCGCACCGTCTAAATGGGCCTTTACTCTACGTAAAACGAAATGTTGCCGTTGTCTCTTGTATATTGTAAGCATTCTAGGAATAAGTCGGTGGCGGCGACCCCTCGAACCATTGGGTAGCTCGCTGTCTGGCTGTTCGGTAACCATACGGACCGAGTTCGAATCATCGATTGGTCGTAGTGTTCAACGCGCGGCTCAATAAAATATCAGCAAAACCGTAGGGGCCTAGTAAGGCCAAAGCTTAATGGGATCATGGGTTGACTTATGAATGGGAAACCCGTAGTTCAGGAACGCAAAGGGCAACTGAAAGTACATAAGTTTAGGCAGTAAAACTCTGATATGCTCTCCCGCTCCGCCCTAGAGTGGGAGAAGATATATGATGTCCCACCACAAAAAAAAAGTTGTATGAATAAAAATACTATCATAAGTAATAAATTAAAGTAGACCATGTTCCATTTTTATAGGTACCAAGTATTCTATATGCTAATATAATACATTTTCTCCTAAGCGATGATCTTTACAGAAATTTCAACTTTCGCGCGAGCGAAGCCGCTGGCAATAGCTAGTAGAAAATATGCCTAATAAATATTATAATTACCAAGAACCTTTTCCCATTATAGGCCCTTAATTCTGTGCTTGCACGTTATCATAAACTAGGTTAACCCTTTAAAACAAACAAAAACCTCTTTTAGGTATTTCATACCCAATTTTCAGCAAAATAACTTTTATGTCACATAAAGTGAAGTTTCAATACGTGCGAAAACTAAAGCTGAAACTATAACATAAACAATACTGGAAACGAAATGGTCCCGAACAAGAATATGAGCTGTTGACATTTCACAAATTGCTTTTACATTAATCAAAATAGAGCCAGCCTGTATTTTCAATACAAATATTTATACATATTTTATTCTCACGCCAATATATTTTATTTAAAATGCGATACATTTGTTTCAAACTGTCGTTTCCTTTGGACATTTTACCGCATAACGCCAAACAATACAAATAAAATAATTTCAAAATGGTGGACACGAAATATTGGCTTCAGCTACTGTTCACAGTTTGGACACATACATCGTTGGACAAAGCCATTAGTGTCTAGACTCTTGATAAATACAATGCTCGTTTACTCACGCATTAGTCTGTAGAGATATTTATTTGCACATGGTTAATTGAAAAGATGGACTTTAATATAGAAAATACCAGCTCTTGCCAACTGCTTCGCCTGCGTAGTAGTAGAAAACATATAGCCCATGTCACTCCAAAATAAAGTAGTATTACACCGGTGAAAGACTTTTTTGAATCGGTCTTGTAGTTGTTAAGATTATTCATCACAAAAAAGTATATTTTTTTTTTCTTTTTAAATTAGTATTGAATACAAAACTGTACACAGAAACAGTATGGTGTCAGATAGATCCAAATGTTATAATTGAATTTATTAAGTATAATTAGTTTAAAAATTTGAAACCAAATTAATTACACGTCACCGGCCAGATAATCGCATTGTCAATACCATTTGAGCCAACAAGTGTTATTCCAAATTTGTTTGTATAGGTATGTAAGATTAAAAACGTTACCCTGTTTTGCCGCGTCGTGTCCGCAATAATACACGTAGCGAACCGTTCCTATAGACGTGGTTCTACTACGTATGTTTAGGCAAAAGTCCGCAATGAAGTAAGTTGTATTCACAACACGAGGCCACCATGTGACTGACACACACAATTCAGTTGCCATGAAATAAAATTTCCCCAGCCATTTCTCTTTTACCAGGCACCTCAACACGACAAATTATAAAATATGAAATTAAGTTTTGTAACTTTCTTGTCAGCCATTTGAGTCCTCGTCTGAGTTTACAAACATTTCACGAGATGTAATTATAATTTTAAGTAAAGCCCCCACACATTTTCGTATTCATGTAATTCATTACTTCCCTGTCTGCGCGGCAGACGCGCAATTTTTTCGCTCAAACCTACTCGAGCAATCGTAATGTGGAGGGATGTGTTACTGCAAAAAGATTCAACGAAAATTAAATTATAATAACCGTTCCATTTTTGTCAAATTATAAATTTCCCTCTGAATTAAAACCTCAAAGGACCACTTCGTTTTAGCTTTTAATTTCTTTAGTACTTCTTGACCTTACAATATGTTCGCGGAAAATCTTTCATGTTAGAAAAATTCCGTGAAATCGTTGTCAAGGGAAATGGTTTAATATTTCGTGCGCAAACATATAATTAACGATCATTGTGCGGTTAAATAATAATGGTATAAATTGCGGAAAACACATTAAAAAAAAATCATAGACAACGTTTTTCCAGTGAAAAAATATAATTTGTTTCAGTGGTTACCTTGCGTTTAGATAACGTGACTTAGCACAAATTCAACATTACGTGGGGTTGTATTCAGCATTTAAATACATCATGTCTGCATAATTGCGTGTACGTAACGTTCACGGTGTGATAACGGGGCCAACATTTATATATTTTATCGCCGCTTTTCACGTCAAGTTCCTCGAGTTACCATAATTACGGGTGCAATCGTTTTTATAGGGGCCTATCGGGAGTGAGGGCTAACTATGTAGGTCGTTATCATCTTTATCTGTAGCAGACACTATTCGTGTCGTTTTATATGACCAATTGTTATGCCAACTGTATTCGAATATCAACTCATTTTACGTCCGCATGGGCCACTTAAATTTTATCGCAGGGCCGTAACATGGCTTCATTACTGAAAACTGTCTGGTATACTCATTAATGCCTATAACACATACGTTTTGAAGGGGCATTAATAAAGTTTTTATCGCGAAGGCTATCGTTCGCTAAGGGATCGTTCGACGGCTGACGATTAAATAAAGGATAACGAGCTAGCTTCTTTTTACAGGAGATTATTGTGGAATGTTTTTACTTGAATTTATGAATGTTTAATATTAAAATGGAAACTGAAAGGTTAAGTGGATTTTTTCAACTTAGTCGTATGGTACCTAATCCTATTTGGTTGTCGTGCTATGTTTGGTCAAGCGTATTTTTTTTTTTTGTTTCGAGAAAACAACAGATAGCCTCTCCCGATTTTGTTAGTGCGAAGAGTGTCAGACTTTTACCGAATAAAATCCACCTGTTCCTTTAGTTGTTCTTTGCGTTCCATAGCCACGGTAACTCTTTTGAACCATCATCAAAAGAGTTTGACACTCTCTTTCTCATTCCACAAAAAGCGGGAGGAATAATTTGTTGAAAAAAAAAAATGGTTGACCATATCCTAAATAAATTGGAAAACGGCAAGTGAATCGAGTAATATAAAAATTGATTAATTTCCGACAATGTCGTATCTGTTTTTGTCAGTAAAGAAAATGGTCTACATCAATCATGACAAGACAGACAAAACATTGGTTAGAAATTGGGGTACCTACTCTCTTTTTGTTAGATAAATGAAGGACCCGTAATACCTAGGTCGTAGGATCCTATTTAATAAAACCGACATGTGATAGACGACAGGCGACAATCTTACAATTTTAGTCTCTTTTATACATTTTCGTTTTTTTTCAAACAGTGCCTTCTACTTTTAGTTTCATCAAACAGTTACATTTATTTTTCAACAAAAAATTTTACATAATTACGGAATTTTTAACCGACTTCTAAAAACGGAGGAGGTTCTCAATTCGGATGTTTGTATTTTTTTTTTATGTATGTCCGCGCATAACTTCGTCGCTTGCCAACCGATTTGAAAAATTATTTTTTTGTTGGAAAGGGTATACTTTCCAAATGTTCCCATAGTCACCAAATCGGGATCTGATGATGGAATCTTGGCAAAATCGAGGGAACTCCTCAAATATTATAGGCAACTATATAGTTCTTTTGGAATTTTCATCAAAGACTTAAGCATTTACAGTCAAAAAATGACATTTGATGAAGTGGAACTGGTGAAGAAGACCAGAAATGGCCAACGGAAGTTCATACTCACTCAGATATCACAAAGAATATAGTTATGCGACTACGATAATACAAATAAATGAATGGTTCTGAATAGGTATGTTGAAAATGATATCATCGAAGTGACCTGATGATGATGATGGAGCCGGAAGATAGGCACCGGAACTTCGTAATTAATCAATGTATCCTAGCCGTGTTTGGGCTTATTAGAATTGTCATGAGATGCACTTTGGCTATAAGGTACTATCGAACTTATTTGATGATGATGATGATGAAGCTAGAAGATAGGCACCGGAACTCCGTAATTAATCAATGTATCCGACCCGTGTTTGGGTTTATTAGAATTGTCATGAGATGCACTTTGTCTATAAGGTACTATCAAACTGATCTGATGATGATGGAGCCGGAAGGTAGACACGGGAACTTCATAATAAAAGTCACTTCATCATTTCAGCGGAAAGATTTCCATAGCTGGACAAAGGACAAAGTATCGTCATAACAACCGGTACTACGCATTTCGAAACTATCGAGTTCGTTATTCTAAGCATTGATAAAGTGCATTAATATTATAGGACGTGCTTGACATAATGTTTCAGCGGAATTAGATAAGTAATGAGCCATTATGCTACATTAATGAATATCATAGTTATTTTAGCCCATTTAGTCGCGGTTTTAAATTTTTAATGCTTACATTTGGTACTTTGTCATAATAATGACACAAATAAATGACTCATGCTGTAGTCACATGAATAAATTGCTGGAATGGTGCTGTGTGTGCTTTTTTTTTTTTTTTTTTCGATGGGAAAAATCATCTTATGACAATCCCCGCTCATGGGCGGAGCGGAAGATAGTGTCAGACTCTTACTGACTAAAAAACCCATCCCGTTCCTTCAAGCCTTCATACCGGGGCTCGAGCGCCCTTTCGGATAACCCTGGCCCCAGTATGCTTCGACCCCGGCTGGGCCCCTGCTGTTGCTGACAACTCCTTGAGGCGCGCGGGAACAGCGCGCGCCGTCGACGACTTGGGCTTGGTCCGGACGGTTACCGGACGGCCGGACAGCGAGCTACCCATTGCTCACTGTCCGCAAGCCCGCGCCTACGGTGGCTGGAAATCGGGATCGGAATCCCGGCGGCGGCGGCGAGAGCGCCGTTGCCTGATGCGGTCGGCCTCCTCCTTAGCGAGCATTACTGCTTCGCAGAAGTCGGCGACCGCCTGCCACTCCTCCTCGCTCCGGACCATGGCCTCGACCAAGACCCGGCGCGAGAGGTCTCGGCCGCCGATCACTCCCATGAGGGCACGGCGATGCTCCACCCAAGCAGGGCACACCACGATTGTGTGCTCCACCGTGTCCTCCGGGCGTTCCGCACAGTGGCGACACCCGGGCGTCACTTCCGCTTTAATTCGGAACAGGAACCTCCCGAACTTGCCATTTCCGGTGAGGACCTGTGTCATGCGGAAGGTAAGGACGCCGTGAGGTCTTTCCAGCCACGCCTCAAAGAGGGGACTTATCGCCATAACTGTGGCGTGCCCATGACGGGGTTGCGATAGTCGCTGACGCCATTTCACCATGAGATCCCGCCGGAGCTCTGTCCGCCATGCCGCGACCTGTCGCGGCAGAGGACTTTCACCCCGGCGTTGCAACTCCACGCGCATGTCGTGCATGTGTGCAAGGACTGTTGCCTCCAGATCCCACGGTGGTAGGCCAGCCAGAAGGCTCGCCGCTTCGCAGGAAATCGTGCGGTATCCCCGCACCATCCGAATTGCCATGACCCTCTGGCAGGCGTTCAGAATGGCCGCCGGTCACTTTTGCAGCGACGGCGCCCACACCGGCGCCCCGTAGAGGGCCATGGACCGAACGATCCCCGCGTAGAGCCTCCGGCAGGAGGCGTCTGGACCCCCAAGGTTGGGCAGGAGCCGCTTGAGAGCGGCCCCAGTCCGGTTGAGTTTGGGAGCCAGACGTCGGAAATGCTCCACGAAATTCCACCGGCTGTCGAGGACGAGTCCCAGGTACTTCATCGTCGACCCGACACCGATGTGAACTCCTCCTACCGTTATTTGGGAACTCGATGGCGGCGCGTTCCGAGATTGGCGACCGTGAAAACACATCGCCTCGGATTTGTGAAGCGCCACCTTGAGTCCCAGCTCCTGGATCCTATCAACGACCATCGCAACCCCGTGTGTCGCTAGATCGACCGCCGCCTGGTACGACTCTCCCTGCGCTAGAACCAGCGTGTCGTCTGCGTAGCAGACCACGCTGACCCCGTCAGGGAGGTCGCCCCGCAGCACGTAATCGTACCCGATGTTCCACAAGGGTGGCCCTAGTACCGACCCCTGCGGAACACCGCACGACATCTCCCGTCGTTTCCAGTCTCCCTGGTGACCGGGGTGCTGTGTGTGCTGGAAAATGTATCATGGGTACAGAATTTGTAACAATAAATATTGTAGTAAATTCAGCCGCCCTGGCCAAGTTTCAACCATTTCTCTTGCGTCAAACGCCTCGAGTTGGCCACGCCCCCGATTCTTTTGTTCTGACCACGTGCCTGAGCGTTGAGATGGCGTCTTTCCTATACATTTGAAGTTTTCTACTTGTGTTAACGATTGCAGATTATCAACTTGGCTAGGGGTACAGGGTTTTTGATTTTAACAAAGTTAATTAGGTTTTGAACCTTATCCGTACGAAAATTATAAATGTAAAAGTCACTGTCTGTTATTATTTTATGGTTAAACTACTAAACCGATTTTGATGAAATCTGACAAGAAGTAAGCTTGAAAACTAAGAAAGTATCTGACTGACTGACATGATTATCAACGCACAGCCAGAAGTATCGGGACTAGGAATGTGATATTTTGCACAAGGTTTGTTTTTATATCTAAACCACCCTTTAAAGAGATGAAACGGGGTCCCAATGTTTATTTATTATTAATTAAATTCCTTATTGTACACCAAACAAACAAAAATACAGGACAAACATTATTAAAAATAAGTAGGTGGTCTTATCGCACAGGGCAATTTCTTATAAATAACTTTTGGATGGACTGAAAGCAAGGAGATAGATTTAGGGTTGTCAGTGAACAAACATCAAAAATAATACTAATAAAACATACATCACGACCTTGATCTTGTTTGTAAAAAAAATTGTTTATGCGCTTCGTATAATAAAAAAGATAATTAATAAAGAAACAGCTCTAATGGTATACCACAGTCATGTACGTTCAGTATTGAGGTATGGGATAATTATATGGAGAAACTGTACAGACGCCCAGAGAGCTTTTATAGCCCAAAATAAATGTACAAAGTCTATCTATGGATTCAAATGGACTGATTCGTGCCGACGAATCTTCACTAAAAATCGTTTGCTAACACTGCCATCCCTATACATCTTTGAAATGTCTAAATTTGTTAGAAACCATCTTTCACTCTTTGAGCAGGATGATAAGGCCCAATTTAAGAGGAAAATTGTACAAAAACCTCTAGTAGTGCCTCGAAACAGATTAAAGTTGGGTAACAAAAACTGTTACACCATGGCGGTGAAAATTTATAATAAACTACCTGAAAAAAATGCGAAAATTCAAAGACTTGGAATTTAATAGAACTTTGAACAATTGGCTTTGTGACAGATGTTTTTATTCAATTGATGATTATTTAAATTTTAAGACTTAATGTAATTACTAAGTATGTGATAATTATGACCTACGTATATTTATTTAAATTTTAACTATTGCCATTATTTAAAAAAATTCTAATCAATTTAATCTATACTATTTTGAATATACATATTTTATAATGGTATGTGCCTAATTAATATTGTTGACTGTAAATTTTATTCATCGTCATATCATCATATCAGCCAAAAGACGTCTACTGTTGGACATGGCCCTCCCATAAGCGTCGCCACAACGACCGGTCCTGTGCGTCACGCATCCATCAGATTCCCACGACCCTGACCAAGTCATCGGTCCACCTTGTTGGAGGCCTTCCAACGCTGCGTCTTCCGGTACGTGGTCGCCACTCCAGAACCTTTCGTCCCCATCGACCATCCGTTCTGTGGCTATGCTCGGAGTTTCCTTGCGTGATCACATCTGAAATGAAGATATCCGCAGGAGAACCAAGGTTGCCGACATAGCTCGAAGAATCGCCAAACTTAAGTGGCAGTAGGGCGGGGGGGCACATTGCACGCAAAACGGAAATTTTATTATGTTTGACAAATGTCACTAATGAAAGTAATGAAATTTCATGACATTATTGTATTTTTATGCATGTTCTAAAAATATTTGCACAACTGATAAGTCGAATATAGTGAGTCTGAAAATATTTCAACATGTTAATATGTTATCTACATTCTAGCAAATAAATAAATTACATTTCATTTCATCAATTCACGCGGACAAAGCCGCTGGCAGAAGTTAGTCTAAACTAAACGACCACTCGTCTCTGTAACTCCTTCGCACTCTACCGTTGCTTAGAACCCGTACAACTATCATTACATTTTATTAAGCTTCCATAAAGCCGCGTCAGACCGACACGCACACGCGCGCATTGCGTGAGATCAGGTGGGTTCGTACTGATTGAAAGCCCGGCTACCTATTACCGCGAACGTCTGAACTACTTAGGCGAATAATGGGCGAATAGAAATACGCGTGTTTGCTATGGAAACGTGGCCTATATATTTAATATTGATTCGAATTAATTAGTATCGGTAAAACATACTTTGAAGCTATAGCTCTCTGCAGATTAGCTCTCAGTTCAGCCGATAAAAGAGTGTTTTGTTTTTATTTTCTACCGGATGCTTTTATCATAAGTTGTCTGATCATCTTTATTATTAAGTACTAGCTGATCTGGCGAACTTTGTACCGCCTAACAGACGATTAATGTAGTATATCTTTCGATATAGTAAACCGATTGTGATAAAACAAAGCTTAAATATGTATCAAGTTACACACAATTTTAAAATATAAAAGTTATCTACATCGATTTTGTACATTTTTCGTGATGCGCGCACAACTAAAAACGTCTACCGATTTATTATATTTATAAATTAGATTAGATTTGTTATTATTACTACTAATATTATAAGTACGTGTGTATGGGTGTATGTTTGTTACTTCTTCACGCTTGAATGGCTGAACAAATTTCAATGAAACTTGACTCACGGTTAAATCATATCCTGGAATAACACATATGATACTTTTAACAAGCTTTTTATTAACTTGCAATACATGTATGTAACTATGCATGTTCGGCTCAAATCTTGCAACTCAATTTTAAAGCTGATATCTTTAAACGATTGAGCTGAAATTTGTATACATGTGTAAACTGCGTGACAATGCAATATTATGATGACATGAAGCTGATTTGATGATGGAGCTGAAAGGTGGCAGTAGGAACTTCGCAATAAAACGACGCAACTCATATATGGTTACCTGGGTCTGATGATGGAGCTAGAAGGTGGGCATAAGAATTCCGCAATATAGAGACACAACCACATCAAGTTTGTGCTCGTTTCATTCATATTGACGATTACTTTGATCCTATATGGTTACCAGAGTCTGATGATGGAGCTAGAAGATGGCCATAGGAACTCCACATTAAAACAATCGAATTTGGGCACGTTTGATTCATAGTGACGAGTACTTTGTTCCTGTATATTAACCAGGGTCTGATGATGGAGCTGAAAGATGGCCATAGGAACTCCACAATAAAACGACACAACCACATTGAATTTGGGCTCGTTTGATTCGTATTGACTAGTACTTTGATCTTATATTGTTTCCAGGGTCTAAAGATGAAGTTAGAAGGTGCCCATAGGAACTTCACAATAAAGACACAGCCCCTTCAGGTTTGAGATCATTTGATTCATCTTGATGATGATTATGAGTACTTTGGTCCAGATAATCATCCATCTTTGGAAAAATAAGTTCGTTGCATTTGGTATTAAGGTGGAGTCTGTCTGATAAGATGACACGATATTAAGGAGAGCTCATGCCAGGAGCTAAATGGTATAAGAGTGTGTACACATGTCATATTGCTAACGCAGCGACTCAGGGCCCCAGGGCGATCCCTGTTGTACTGAAACTCTTATGCCCTACAATGGACTTCTGCGGGGAGAGGATTGTTTTTGTCCTACACTGGTAAAATGCAAGTCGGACTGAGGGTTTCGTACAAAGTTTCTGATATATATTATGTAAATAGTTGAATTCCCGAATCGAGTACCGAAATTTTTTCCGAATCGCAAAGAAGTACTTTTGTGTGACATAACAACGCCATAGCACAAAGTATTGGAGAAAGTATTGAAGACTTTTACAGACTTATACTTGTGCTATGAGAACTTACTACATGACAAATTTCAGGATTCTAGGTCAACGGTAAGCACCCTATAGGTTTTGATTTCCTAGCGATTGTCAAATTATGTGCCTAAACGGAGCATAAACGGCGTTATTTTTAGATTCGTTCACCTCTAAAGTTTGATTTTTTTTAATAAACTTTTATTTAGCTTGCACTCTATGTTTGTACGAGTATGTAACTGTTCGGATGAAATCTCACAACTCAATATTGAAGCAGATATCTGCAACCTATTGAACTGAAATTTTGATTTGGTGGACTATGTTTCGCTTACGTATAATGTGGCTACCAAATAAAAGGAATGCTGAGAATACGAATGCGAGTTAAAATAGTTATCACTAAAAAGTAATAAATTAAATTAATAGTAAAAAAACTTTTTAAAATAAGCTTTTAATTAAATGCGCTAAAAAGAATAAAATAAAATTTTCCTTTAAAACTTTTAATAATAACACGACAACACCCAATTTTAACAATTCGGTGGTGTTGCCCTGATTTTATACCTCTTTAAAACATTTCGCACAATATTTTTAAGTAATAACATGATATGGCCTGAAATATTATAATAATATATCCTCTCGTCCAAATCTCCATTACGGTAGCCAATTTTTAATAGAGATAACCAAGTATGTAGGAGTTATTAGAGTGCACAAATACAGATGTACTCTCTGTTTCCTTAATTTCATAGTCAGATGGGACGGTACACGACGTATCTGCGTATCTTTTTTCCTCCAAGATCTGCAAAAAAATCACATATATACCATGCTATGTACAATAAAGAGGATATCAATCAATCAATCCGACGAGGCTGAGAGATCAGGTGAAGGACCAACGGCTTTACGTCCTTTCAGAGGCATGGGGGTACAAATCCCGAACTTCTAAACTCCGAGCTGCTACTAAGTAATTCCTAATGGAAAAATTCAATGGCGCTTTACGTCCGAGCCGTAAATCTGACCCCAAGCTCAGAGGCAGCCTGAAATAATAATCTATTAGGTACTAAGAATATAAAGAGCAGTGGTAATGGCCCCGACTTACGAATTGTAGATCGCGTTGAACCCACCCAGTTAGGCGCGTTACTTTGTGTAATTTAATTCATCACCACTGCTCTCAAAACGGTGAAGGAAAACCTCGTAAGAAAGCTTAAGAACAATCCAAAGACATAGTGATCTTTAATAACTCGCACTGGCCCGCGTGGTGGGTGACGGCCCATTCTCTCTCCAGGAGGCCCGGCAGTGGAAACAATAAAAAGCTGATTACGCTATTATGATTTTGCTAAGAATTTATATAAGTACTTATATACTTGTATAATAGGTAAAATACCAAGCTATATCAATTATATAAATGACGATTCAGAACTACAATAGGGATCAAACATCACAAAGTGCCTTAGTTATGAAATGAACGTATTTCGAAGCTTCGCTATGAATATGAAGAGACAAGATGGTTCGTACAAAGTTGTATCTCTTGTGAAGTCTGTAGTTTGTTCTTGAGAGTCAAAGCGAACATTCTTGATCATAACTTGTTTAGACGAAGCAAGCTTCTGCAGTCTGAAAATTGGATTTATAATCAACTAACGTGTGGTAGTTATGAACATGTTTCATGTTTATAAGGTATGTCGGTGTACGTTCAAAACGAGGTGCGGGCAACGGCCGGTAAAGTATGGAACATGCCAAAGTTACGGCATTGTTCAAAAGAGTTACCGTAACCCAGGAACGCAAAGGGCTAATGAACTGGTGGATGTGGTCAAACAGAAGGGTTTTAGTCACCAATACGCACAAATCATTTTGGTAATACGTTCACGGTGTACACAGCTATTTAGTTACATGGTGGATATCCCACCCATATGCACAAAGCGTTTTGGAAACCCATTTATTGTGCGTACAGCCAAGGAGTAGAATTCCCTGCCAGAGTCTGTGTTTCCTGATAGCTATAACTTAGGGGTCTTTAAGTCAAGAGTGAATAGGTTACTTCTAGGCAAGCGTGCTCTATCGTCGACCACATCATCGCTTACCATCAGGTGAGATGGTGGTCAAACGCGAGCCTATCAATAATAATAATAATGAGTTCAGTTCTCAGTTCCTCATACATGGCTCATAAAGGTGCTGGAGTTGTATAAAGTTGATGCAACTATTCGCACTTTCCTGATGTCATGTATGAGGCAATGGAGGACGGTCCTTCGCTATCCAGGATGTCGAAATATCCAGAGGAACAGTGAACCGGTAAGGATCGAGCGAGGTATATTCCAGGGTGAGAGTTTGAGTCCGCTTTGGTTCTGCCTAGCCTTGAATCCTCTGAGCACATTGCTGGAGAATTCAGGCTTAGGCTATCGGTTGAGGAGAGGTGGCCAGGTTATATCTCACCTCCTTTATATGGATGACTTGAAGCTCTTTGCCCCCAACAATCTGCAACTGATGGAGCTACTGAAAGTAATGGAAACCTTCAGTAGTGCCATTAGGATGGAGTTTGGTGTGGACAAATGTACGGTCATGCATATAAAGCGAGGGGAGATTGTGGAATCCGTGGGTACCCAACTCCCGGATTCCTTACACCTGAGATCCCTCTCTCCAAACGAAACCTACAAGTATTTGGGTATGTCGGAAGCGTTAGGCATCAATGCCACTGACATGAAGCAATCGTTGAGGGAGCGCTTCTTTGGCCGCCTGAATAAGGTACTTAACAGCCTTCTGTCAGGTGGAAACAAGGTGCGTGCCTTCAACGGTTGGGTCATGCCGGTATTGATGTACGCTTTCGGTGTACTCAAATGGACTCAGACGGAACTTGACGCCCTGGATAGGAGGGTCCGTACACTGCTGACTGCATGTCGAATGCATCACCTTCGGTCGTCGGTTTTGAGACTGTATATCCCGCGGAAGTGTGTCATGACATGTCCAGTCTCACATTAGAATGACATTCTAAAACGTACGGCTAAGAAATGGAATTGTTTGCCCGAATCTGGGTTCTCTGATAGCTAAAACTTAGAGGTCTTTAAGTCAGGAGTGATCAAATTACTTATAAATATATTCCTTCGTCAACTACATCATCGCTTACCATCAGGTGAGATAGTAGTAAAGTGAGAATTTTTCAATAATAAAAAAGTCAGTAAAAGTCTGACATACCCTGTCACTCCGACGAGAGAAAGAATGATCGTTTGATAATTTCCCCTTAAAAATAAAACAGTAAGGTATGTTTACTTCCTCGAACCTTCCTAGTGACTCCCAAGGTCACAAGGCATAGTGTCCCTACACACGGGCCACAAAAAAACTGCTTCAAGTTTCTTTTTGTGGCCGCTTTTTTTCGTGGCTCATGTGCGGTGGTGCCGCCACAAAAAAAAGCTATAAGCCGCTTCAACATGATTGACTTGACATGATGATGATAATGACTTGGAAATAACATGCACCTTAATCTACATATACCTAAAACCAATCCGCCTTTATGACATAGAACAACGAGACCAGAGTTCCTTTATATTGAATTTCCTCATACATCTACCGTCTACCGCTGTACTAATAACTTCCTCATATTGTTATCAATTTGTCTTCCAATATGACATACGTTCCCCATTCCTCCATTATGTCATTGTTCCCCCAGGGCTAATAAGCTGGCTATATATGCTCATGTTCATAATGATTCAACTGGCTTCGTTGCTGAACTAGATTTTTGCTCAATCATGATGGATGACCTACTTACTCAGTATTTTTGATAGCAGATTTTCTAAGTAATACGTCAAATGTCTTTTGAATATCTGTACACGACCTTATTTTTAGTATATGCGAAACCTGAAACACCTGTCTAGTATTTTTTATGCAAAGATGTTCATTTCAAAACAGTATTATGAAAAATCACAAATTGCGGGTCTCACAGCTGTCTGCTGGCGCTTAGTGACCGCTATGATCTGCTGTGATCTGTTTTGTACTTAGTATTGGCGGTGTCCAACTTGTGACCATTTTTAAATATTTTTGGGAAAAAATATAACATGGTGTAAAAAATATTCATATATTCATATTCATATTCATTTATTCATTTGTAAACATAGGTAACAACGTCTTAAATAACATTTTTTTAACACTATGTTAGCTAACAATAGCATACTAAATTCATATAATAATTAGATAGACATTAATTAATTATTATTAAATGACAATAAAATCAATAGGGTAGGTACATACAAATTATAAAATTCGAAAGTCACAATATTAAATAAGTACAATGTAAAATACTCCACTACATAGTCATATTTTGTTCTCTATATACTCGGTTCTATAATATAATCAAATAAATACATTGGATAATTTATTACAAAATGTCAAAGTTATTAAAGTACATAAAATTATAAATTTGAATGTCACAATACCAATCAAGTTCAATGTCAAAAATTCACCACATAATCACAATTTGTCCTCTCAATATTCAATGACACTATAATAGGCTTTAGAAATTAAAAGCTTTTTTATGGTACTTTTAAAAACCTTTAAAGATTGTATCTATAGCAATTCCTTTGGCAAATGATTATACAATCTTGGAGCCATGCAAAACACACTACTGTTCAAAAAATGCGTTCTATTACTAGGGAAACATATGTGATTTTTATAGCGTTTACTTTTCATTCTTTGAAACAAATTCATATTATTTTTCACAAATACTAACATTTCATATATATAGATACATGGTACAGTCAAAATATTTAATTCAATAAAATACGGTTTACAACTGTCAGTCTTTTTCAAATTGCAAATAGCCCTAACACACCTCTTTTGTGATATGAATATCATTTCTTTGGAAGTTGATTTGCCCCAAAAGATTATCCCGTACCGAAGAAGAGAAACAACGTGTCCGTGGTATGCAGTTATAAGCGTTCTGACATTCGCAACTTTAGAAAGCTTGAACAACGCATATGAGAATTGGTTAATTATGGAGTTCTCTATATGTAGTCCCAGAAATTTTGTAGATTGTACCTCTTGTATTTGATGTCCTGAATAATTAATTAAAACATTAGATATTAATTCCTTTCTATTTTTGAATGTCATTAAGTTAGTTTTAGTCAAATTTATCTTTAAGTTATTTATCGTCAACCAGTTAATAATAGTAATTAAGGTATCGCTTATATCCTTTTCCAGAAGGGTTTGATTTATACCTTGAAAAAGGACTGTACTATCATCAGCAAATAATATTGTTGGATGTTGGGTAACATTTGGAAAGTCATTGACATATAATTATGATAAATAATAAAGGTCCCAACACACTACCCTGAGGGACACCGACGTTTACTTTTCTAAATTTTGACATGTATTTTATTTCTTTTCTTTGCTTCTGACATATTGCTGTAACTACTGTGGATTGTCTTCGATTACAGAGATATGATTTAATTAAATCCAGAGCAGTTCCTCTAACACCATAAGCATTAAGCTTTTCCAAGAGGAGAGTGTGATCTACATGATCAAAAGCTTTGGTTAGATCCATGTATAAAGCACATGTTGGAATCTTATTGTCTATATTTGTCATAGCTACTTGAAGAAGCTTATAAATCACAATATTATTATTTTTATTCTTCCTAAAACCAACTTGTTCTTCAGCAAATAAATTGTTACACTCGAAAAAAATAAATATAAACTGTTATATATTATCTTCTCAAATATTTTAGATAGAACTGGTACAAGTGCAATAGGTCGATAACATGACATATCCTTTGAGTTACCTTTTTTAAACAAGGGCTAATTGTACTTTTTAGTTTTTCAGGGAAAATTCCATTTAATATACAAAGATTAATTATATGACTTAATACCGGGGATATGTTGTTGGCCACTTGTTTTAAAATGTTTATCGTTATATCATCGTAACCAATACTAAATGTGTTTTTCAAACCAAGTATTATTTAATTTATGTCCGCAGGGATTGTGGGTGCAATAAAAAGTGAATTAACAAGTTTATGAGGGTTATGTGGCTTGGCAATATATTTATTGCTTGATGTTTGGTCAATAACGAAGTCATTAAAAGACTCGGCTATTTGTGCGGGATCGCTAACAATTTTCCCATTTATATCCAATTCCTCTATTTCGGCCCTTGGCAAATTATGTTTTATATTATTTATTATTTTCCAAGTAGCCTTACCTTTATTGACTGCAGTGTTTATATAATTATCATTTTGACATTTTTGTGTCAGATTGATAACACGTTTAAGTCTAGATGAGAGAGCCTTAAAATTACCTTTATTTATTTCAGTACGATTCTTCCTATATTTCCACAAGAGTTGACGTTTGCGTTTGCAACATTTTCTTATGCCTGATGTAATCCATTTAGGTGGCTTTTCAGCTCGAATCTTTTTCACAATAATGGGAAAACATAAATTAAAAAATAAAGAAAATAATTCATGAAACATGTCAAATGCAGCATTAGGATCATTACAGTTAAAAATGTCACAAAATGTCATTGAAGATATGCATTGTTTAAATTTGTCAATATTTTGTTTATTAAAGTCCCGTTTTTCTACATACCAATATTTAAGAGTACTACTTGGTCTGACTGGGCACGTTAGAACTTGTGCCGTATGGTCAGAGATAGCAAATTCCATAACTTTACTAGTGCTACCTCGAATGTTATTCATAAAATTATCTAAACATGTACCCGATTTTAGACGTGTAGGTTCTTTAATTTGCAATCGTAGATTAAAGACAGATAACATTTCTTTTAATCTATCGGTACTACTTGACTGTTTCAAAACATTAATATTGAAATCACCACAGATTATTATTTTATTTTTTTTGTAAGATAAATTTGTGAGTATAAGTTCTAATGTTTTGAAAAATGTGTCTAGTTCATATTTACTGCATTTAGGAGGACGATAAATGCATACTATATAAATCCCATGATTCAGGAATTCAATACCAGAGCATTCTACAATACCTTCTTTGGAATACTTTTTAATGTCAGGAATTTCTTTAAATCTATGTGTTTTTCGTACCAAGATACATGCGCCTCCATGGCGGTTGCAATCGATTCAGTTTCTGATTCTGAACAAACTATATTCAGGTTTCGCATATCTATACATATAATAAAATCGTAGGAAAGTCAAAACTGTACATTGAATATTTTTTAAAAAGAATACTTGGGGCGTGATCTACAATCGATATCGAAGCCAAAAATATAGTTTTTAGAATTTTTGTCTGTTTGTCTGTTTATCTGTTTGTCTGTTTGTCTGTATGTATGTCCGGGCTAAACTCAAAAAGTACTGCATGGATTTACTTCAAATTTTGCATGAATATTACTAAGAGGTCGGGTCAACATATAGGCTACATATTATCACGCTATCACCTACGGGGGAGGAGCTGTGAATCTTTATTTTTCTTAAGCATTCTGTGACTGCGTGTAATCTAATGATGCATATTTAAATGTTGTTTTTGAGTAAGCCATGCTATTATCTAGCTTTACACCATAAAAACTACGCCATTTAAGTAACTTGGGCAGAGAAACATAGTTTAATGAATGTTAGTAGTATAGAGACAATTTTGAAGCAGCGCCATCTATGAGATTTCATAAAAATCAAATCAACTTACATGTTAACACTTTTTGGAAATTAATAATTCAAATTTAATCATGTAGTTAGTTATTCTTAAAATTCATAGATGGCGATGTGATGTGATGTGCATTTTCTTCATAAAAGTTGTATCATATAGTTCGTTTTGACAAATTCAAATTCCAACAAAACCCTCAAAATCTTGAGTAGAGTTGAGGAAACAATTTAAAAAAAATGCGGTGTTAAGTATTACATGGTGACATTCTTCCAGCTGTGTGAAGTCGACCAGTTTGCGAGATCCCTTACGTATGACGAGGTGCCTTCATATTACACGTACGACAAGCAAAGGGGTGTATTTAACCGACATCGACGAGGAGATGCTGTGGAAGGTTTTCCGGGAATTTTCAAGGACGCCGCATTGGGTAGGGTTTATACCGTGCAACCGAATAATGGCGAATGCTATTTTCTGCGGTTGTTACTTCACACTGTCCAAGGTCCAACCTCTTTCGCCTTTCTGAGGACATTTGATGGCGTGGAGTATCCCACTTACCGCGCAGCCTGCGTAGCACGTCACCTTCTCGACGGTGACCAAAATTGGGATCCTCGCGGAGGCGAGCGTCAGTGACAGTCCCAGCCGCATGCGTCATCTGTTTGCCGTCATCTTGGTGTTTTGTGGAGTCGCGAACCCGGTAGCTTTGTGTGAGAAGTATTGCCATCATCTGTCTGAAGATTTTCTACGAGCTTTGAGGCGTGCTACTGGAGACGAAGTCGAAGTAACTGATGAACGCGTGCTGAACACCTGTCTCAGTTCACTTCAAGATGTGGTCATTTCTATAGGCGGCAATCCGCTGATCGAATATGGGTTACCAGCTCCCCCATCATCACCGCATCAAGGCCGTGGAAATCGGGAGTATAACACTGAGACAAATTACGATTCGAAATGACCATGTCACTTTGTTCTCTTCAGAGCAAAAACAAAACCAGGGTAAAATGTTTTTCTTGGATGCTCCTGGTAGAACAGGAAAAACATTTGTTACCACTGGCATACTTGCAGAGGTCAGGAGGCAAGGCAAAATTGCTATTGCTGTAGCGTTGTCGGGAATCGCTGCCATACTGCTTCCGGGTGGCAAGACAGCACATGCCATGTTTAAAATTCCCATCGATTTAGAGAGCGCCGAAACGCCTGTTTGTGGTGTGTCACGTAACAGCGATAAGGGACACTTGCTCAAGGATTGCTCTCTGATCGTATGGGATGAGTGTACGATGGCCAATAGGAAGACAGTTGAGGCCGTGGACAGAACCCTGCAGGACATCCGCAGGAACGAACATTTGATGGGTGGTGTCACAGTTCTGTTCAGTGGCGATTTCCGGCAAACACTTCCCGTGGTGACGCGGGGATCGAGGACTGACGAGGTGAATGCTTCGTTGAAACGATCTTCGTTGTGGTCACGAGTTCGTACGCTGCGCTTGACCATTAATATGAGAGCTCGGTTTGGCGGCAATGCATGTGCATTGCAAGAATTCTCCGATGTCGTTCTAAGTCTTGGCGAAGGCACTCTGACAGGTGGTGCTTCCAGAGTCTCTCGGTAGAGTGGTATCCAGCTTAGAAGAACTCATTCGCTGTGTGTACGGGGACATCAGTCGTATACCGCACCAGCTTCTTGGGTGTGTAAGCGATAACGCCGACACCAAAAATGATCAGGCTGAAGCAAATAACGAATGCATTCTCTCGGAAATTGAGGGGAATGAAGTGGTCTACACCTCGATAAACACTGTTGTCGAGCAAGATGACGCCACACATTATCCCGTGGAATTTCTGAACTCCCTGTCAGCAAGTGGACTTCCAGCGCATACCATCAAGCTGAAGGTCGGTGTCCCGATTATGCTTCTTCGGAACCTATCTCCTCTGAAGTTATGTAACGGGACCCGCCTTAAAGTCATCTCGCTCCACAGACATACCATTGAGGCGGAAATTCTTACGGGTTGTGGCGTCGGCGAGGCAGTATTTATACCACGTATTCCCCTCATACCTCACAACTTCCCGTTCCAGTTAAGCGCGTACAGTTCCCCGTGAGGGTTTGCTTCGCGATGACCATCAATAAGTCACAGGGGCAGACACTGAGGGTGGCGGGTGTCGACCTCAGGACGAGTTGCTTCTCACACGGTCAACTGTACGTCGCTTCCTCCCGTGTTACCAGTACTGTCTTTACATTTTGGCTCCTGGCAGCATAACTACTATAAACTACGTTTTATAGGGAAGTGTTGTAAGGTATGATACCTTTGTACGTATTTTTACTCTTTTGTGTCCTGGAATGTATTCCTGCATTATTTTCTCTATTTCCTTCAGTCTCATCTTATGACTGAACTCAGCAGGATTTCCAAATAACTCTCTTCACTTGCTTCGTTTGTAAAAAAACTTATATTTTAATGCTATTTTAA
Source organism: Mythimna ferrago (assembly GCA_910589285.2). Classification (NCBI taxonomy): domain Eukaryota; kingdom Metazoa; phylum Arthropoda; class Insecta; order Lepidoptera; family Noctuidae; genus Mythimna; species Mythimna ferrago. Next base: position 9,060,941 of record OU342675.1, on the reverse strand, counting down.
AAGTTGTTTACTTATAATACTATAGCGACACTGGCATCTTAGGTTTTTTTGGTGCTGTAGAGCTTTCACGCAGACGATGTCGCGGGCAGCAGCTAGTACTAAAAATAATGTTAGTTAATGTTCATGTTCTGGGTGTAATTTATCTATAATATGTATGTTTTTAGAAATATATATTTATCAGTTGTCTAGTACTCATAACACAAGGTCTGCTTAGCTTGAGACTATATATGATAGAAGCAACAAGTAATATGTAACAAATAATATGATTTAAAAGAGTGCCATAGAGTTTCTTGCACGTTCTTCTCCATAGAGACCTACGCTTTGGAACGTACAATTTAACTTCACTTTTCTTGGACTGACCGACATTTGACTATTCAAAAGTGTCTGCAAATGGTCTATTTGAAATAAATGCTTTGACTTTGACTAGACTGCGTTTTGTGATAGTTGTGGAATATTATTATTATTTATTATAAATGTTGTATACAAAAGGCAAAGACCTGACTCACTCATTGGCTCATCAACACTAACCTAACCTTTGGACCTGTAATGCTGTAACGCTGAGGTTAATTTATGATATGTACAAAGAATATGAAAGAGTTTTCCAAAGTTCACTCCCTAAGGATATTTTTTTGATGGGAAATCATCTATTGACATCTCTCGTCTTCGGACAGACCGGGAGAGCGTGTCAGACTTTTACTGACTAAAACCCACTCCTAGTTCCTTCGTAACCTTTCATTCCAGTGCCGAGATTTCCTTTCAGAATCGAACCCATGGACCCTGTAGACTTTGACCCTGCTGGGCTCGTTTGGTTTTCGGCTGAATGTTTGGTTTTTTTTTTATGTATTTTCATAGATATCTCGGCTCGCCCTTTTGGAAGGAGTAGGAGGGGCAGGAGGAATAATGTTTTCTGGAGGCGGAGACGGGTGTTAGGTCTTCCACATTCTCGTCCTCCTCATCCAGGAGCTTGCTCAGGTTTCGCTCAAATTGTAGTAAATTTAGCTATCTTTATTAAAGTACTGGACAAAGATCTTGAAAAATGCTTCGTTAGGGTAGTTTTTTAGAAAAAATTAAAAAAAGTGCCAAAATTTCGCATTTTTCGAGCACCATGGGAGTAGCACAGGGTTTTCAGGGTTGCAAACTTGGATGTTAACTATTCTCAAGGGACCTAACAACATAAAAAATCGTAGATACATGCGCGTTTGCGATGATTGTGCTTTTTTGTGTCGATATTGACTGGACTAGATGTTTTCCCTTTCATTACTAGGGAGCAGAAACGAATACCTGCTTAAGTAACATATTATGTAAAATATTTCATAAATTTAGTGGGAAAAAAAATTAAGCAGGTACTTGAATTTCGCTATGAGTAACATACATATTTCTGCTCCCGGCGGCACGTTTATTAATTCAAAGTTGCGTCAAAACAATTGAGTTATTACGTTTGATTGTCAGTAAGGAGGAATGTTTTTTGTAAATGATGAAATAACTTCTCACGCTCTGGGTGGAACAAGAGAGAATGTCTGACTTTTACTGACTAAAACTTACTGCCTTTGACCTTTGGGTTCAAGAGCAAACACTTACGAGATAATTTTTTCGTCAGTTTAAACTAGATGAGACCTGTGTTTCCTAACTGACTGCCCTGAGATGAAACACCGAAACCAACTCAGGGGGTAAAGTCTCTATTAAGGTCCATACCACAAAAAAAAAATTATATGACAACCATGCAGATTAATGTCTGAGATGTTTTTAGGGTTCCGTACCTCAAAAGGTAAAAACGGAACCCTCATAGGATCACTTTTGACTGGCCTGTTGGTGTAGTGGTCAGTGTCCCTGACTGCTATGCCGGAGGTCGTGGGTTCGATTCCCACCCAGGACAAATGTTTGTGTGATTAGCATAATCATTTGTTCTGTGTCTGGGTGTAATTTATCTATAATATGTATGTATTTAGAAATATATAAGTATGTTTATCAGTTGTCTAGTACTCATAACACAAGCTCTGCTTAACTTGAGACTAGACGGCGTTGTGTGATAGTTGTGGAATATTATTATATTATTATTATTACTTTGTTGTCCGTCCGTCTGTCTATCTGTCTGTCTGTCTGTCAAAACCCTTTATCTCGAGAACGCGTGGAGGTATTGAGTTGAAATTAAAACATACTCAGGTCTGCGGTCCCTTCAAGCTGTGAAAAAATCAAATTTCTAAGTTAACGAATAAAAAAGATACGGCCGTTTATGTCGCAAAAAAACGTATATTTTGATACTTTCAAAGATCGAAATTCATAGGTTACTTCCCGTTGACCCAGAATCCTGAAATTTAGCACAAAGCAAGGTCATTATAGCACAGGTGTAGGAAAAAATCTGAAAACAGTTTTGAAAAATCTTCGAGACTCCATTCGGGAATTATAGTTTGCACGGAACCCTCAGTGCGCGAGTCTGACTCGCACTTGCCCAGTTTTTTTTGAGAAAAAACTACAAAGAGTTGACTGGACCTGTCCAGCCAGTACTAGTATTGGTCAATATTCGTATGACTCAACTAAGGACTACTAAAAAGCTCAACTCTGATAACTCTTCTGAACAATCCCGCAAGGCGAACAGTGTATTAAAATTGTTCGTCAAAACAAAAAAATATTTGGATAAAACGAATTTAAAAAATCACTACCCAGAGAACATTAAGTGTCAGTTGTCGGTTTTTGTATTTAATTAAATCAACAAGATTAATAATTAAAGTTCCTAATACAAAGTAGTTTTTGTAATATTTAATTGAATAATGATTTGGTATATTTTTTTTTTCATGTAAGTTAGCAGCGTTAACACAAATAACACCTTTGTTAATGTTTCATAATTTCATTTTTATTTTTCAATAGGCGTTTGTAATCAAAAATAATTACTGGGTATTTCGGCTTTTCTTCTAAAAATAACGTATTGTATGACGAGATTCTATTTAGAACTCTATTCCTAAACCATTTCTTTAAGGTTTTATTTACTCTTATACAATATTAAAAACCAACTTCTTTAAATATCGTTCGCCACACAAAGTTGCTTATATAAATGCTAATGACCGTGAACTCTGCGCTGGCTTTCTCATCCAACAAAAGTGGAGCCATTGAATTCATCAATGACATTTTGCCGGTGACAGCCAGCCCGAGCCCAATCTCCATTGAAACATGAGATTCATTGGCTTTGTTTATTCACTATAGTATCACAACGCATTATCTACATTCAGCTCCAATTACCTACTATTGACAAAAGCATATTTGTCGACGATAAGGTGATAGCTACAATTGAATAATTTCTATTTTAGCGTTGAAGAAAAATTGCTGTTTGACAATAGAAGGAATTTCTGAATGGTTTTGATTTATATTCTCGTGCCAGATTCGTAGGATCGATTCGGATGAGGGTACTTGTTACCTATATGGGAATGAGACTGAAAATCAACCAAAGGAATTGGCGTAGGCATCTAAATTGGTATTTTATTTTCAAGAACTTATTGAGAGACTTTGTGAGTCTGAAATCGATCAGTACCTGTTATAGGGATGGCGATTCTTTCTAAAAAATAACCTTTTTTTAAACTATTCGAATGAATCATCATCATCATCATCATTTCAGCCGATACACGTCCATTGCTTCACATAGGCCTCCCCCAAGCGTCGCCACATCGAAAGTTCCTGTGCGTCCCGCATCCATCGGTTTCCCGCTACCTTCACCAGGTCATCGGTCCACCTTGTAGGAGGCCTTCCAATGCTGCGTCTTCCGGTACGCGGGCGCCACTCCAAAACCTTTCGGCCCCAACGGCCGACTGTTCTGCGAGCAATGTGCCCTGCCCATTGCCACTTAAGTTTGGCAATTCTTTGTGCTATGTCGGCAACCTTAGTTTTCCTGCGGATATCTTCAATTTTTATTCGATCACGCAAGGAAACCCCGAGCATAGCCCTTTCCATTGCTCTTTGGGTGACTTTAAACCTTCTGATGAGGCCCATTGTGAACGACCACGTTTCGGAGCCACTTTCGTCTTGAGACACTGTGGTATGTTGGATGAGAAGATACCGCGTAGCTTCCCGAACGCTGCCCAACCGAATTGGATTCGACGGTTGACCTCTTTCTCGAAGTTAGACCTACCCAACTGGACTGTCTGTCCGAGGTAGACGTAATCGTCCACAACTTCGAGTGTAAAGTCTCCGACTTTGATAGGAGAATGAATGAATGAATCGATTCATTAATAAATCGAGTTCTAAAATACTGATTTCCTAAAAATCGGTTCGTTGGTTACCGTGCAGGTACCGAGTCCTAAAAAGGACGGTACGGAAGATTTTACAAGCACATGTGTTTCATAACTGGTGAATAAACGGTTTACAATTATCAAATAAAAAATTCCTTGAGGAAAATATGTGCTTTGAGCGTTTTTAAGTAACAATATGGTTGCATTCTGCAGAAAAACAATCGAATCTTGATTTGATGTTTCTGAGATCGATTCACAGAATCGAAACATTGTTTAAAATCGATTTAAAAATCGTTTTTCTTGACCTTCACACTATTAATGGTAATATGGTATGGTAAGAAGTAAGTAATAAATATGATACAATTGTAATAGAAATTCCGGATGGCCATTAAAATGTATGCATGGCAGAGTACGGTGGTGTGAATCGCCCTGGCTCATTGGTGCAAAAAAAGGTTGCAGTACCAACAACGTTGGTATGAGAATTTAGAGAACAAGCTTGCAAGCTGAAACGTACACAGCTAAATGTGAGTTGAGATTAATAGTGACTAAAACCTTGTACCAACCATAAAAAAATATATTTTAGAAGAGCACTGTTGCCCGCAACTTCGTCCACGTTAAATTCACAAAACTGTACAATAATTCTGTGCTTGCATTTTATTCCAAACTAGCTGCTGCCCGCGACGTCGTCTACGTGAAGGCTCTTCAGCACCAAAAATACCTAAGATGCCAGTGTCGCTATAGGATTATAAGTAAACAAGTTTTAAAATAGCATTTAAATATAAGTTTTTTTTGCAAGTGAAGAGAGTTATATGGCTGAGTTCAGTCATAAGATGTGACTGAAGGAAATAGAGAAAATAATGCAGGAATACCTTCCAAGAAGACATTCCAAGACACAAAAGAGTAAAAATACGTACAAAGGTATCATACCTTACAACACTTCCCTATAAACTACGTTAGTAGTTATGCTGCCAGGAGCCAAAATGGAAAGAGAGTCAGGACTGGTGACGCGGGAGCAAGCGACGTACAGTTGCCAGTGTGAGAAGCAACTTGTCCTGAGGTCGACACCCGCTGCCCTCAGTGTCTGCCCCTGCGACTTATTGATGGTCATCGCGAAGCAAACACCCATGGGGAACTGTACGCGCTTGAACTGGAACGGGGAGTTATGAGGTATGAGGGGAATGTGTGGTATAAATACTGCCTCGCCGACACCACAACCCGTAAAAATTTCCACCTCAATGGTGTGCCTGTGGAGCGAGATAACTTTAAGGCGGGTCCCGTTACACAACTTCGGAGGAGATAGGTTCCGAAGAAGCATAATCGGGACACCGACCTTCAGCTTGATGGTATGCGCTGGAAGTCCACTTGCCAACGGGGAGTTCAGAAATTCCACGGGATAATGTGTAGCGTCATCTTGCTCGACAACAGTGTTTATCGAGGTGTAGACCACTTCATTCCCCTCAATTTCCGAGAGAATGCATTCGTTAATTGCTGCAGCCTGATCATTTTTGGGCGTCAAAATGGCCTGCTTACACACCTAAGAATTCTGTTGGTGCGGTATACGACTGATGTCCCCGTACACACAGCGAATGAGTTCTTCTAAGCTGGATACCACTCTACCAAGAGACTGAAGCACCACCTGTCCACCTCTCTCTTCTGTTAGAGTGCCTTCGCCAAGACTTAGCAGGACATTGGAGAATTCTCGAGCACATGCATTGCCGCCGAGCCAAGCTCTCATATTAATGGTCAAGCGCAACGTACGAACTCGTGACCACAACGAAGATCATTTCATTGAAGCATTCACCTCGTCAGCCCTCGATCCCCGCGTCACCACGGGAAGTGTTTGCCGGAAATCGCCACTGAACAAAACTGTGACACCACCCATCAAATGTTCGTCCCTGCGGATGTCACGCGGGGTTTTGTCCACGGCCTCAACTGCCTGCCTATTGGCCATCGTACACTCATCCTATACGATCAGAGAGCAATCCTTAAGCACGTGTCCCTTATCGCTGTTACGTGACACACCACAAACAGGTCTTTCGGCGCTATCTAAATCGATGGGAATTTTAAACATGGCATGTGCTGTCTTGCCACCCGGAAGCAGTGTGGCAGCGATTCCCGACGACGCAATAGCAATTTTGCACCGCCTCCTGACCTCTGCAAGTATGCCAGTGGTAACAAATGTTTTTCCTGTTCCACCAAGAGCATCCAAGAAAAACTTTTTACCCTGGTTTTGCCCAACGCTTTCAAGGACGGTGTCATAAATTTGTTTTTGCTCTGAAGAGAACAAAGCGACATGGTCATTTCGTATGGTGTTCATTTTGCCTGAATCGTAATTTGTCTCAGCGTTATACTCCCGATTTCCACGGTCTTATTGCGGTGATGATTGTGGAGCTGGTAACCCATATTCGATCACTGGATTATCGCTGATAGAAATTACTACATCTTGAAATGAACTGAGACAGGTGTTCAGCACGCGTTCATCAGTTACTTCGACTTTGTCTCTAATAGCAGGTCTCAAAGCTCGTAGAAAATCTTCAGACGGATGATGGCGATACTGTGTCATTCCAATTTTGGTCACCGTCGAGAAGCTGACGTGCTACGCTGGCTGCGCGGTAAGTGGGATACTCCACGCCATCAAATGTACTCAGAAAAGTGAAAGACGCTCCTTCATATCATCCAATCCGTTAGTCTCCATGTCCTTCCACTGCAACCTACACATTTCAATATCTCAGGTGAAGACACATGGCTAGACCTTATCCTTACGTCCACTCCCTCCTTGGTTTCCTCTCATGGCCAGTGCCCTGCACCTGGTTTTTCCCATCATGACCTAATTTTCCTATCTTATGTCCTAAAACCACCTAAACTTCCTCTTAAGGTTTTGCGCATGCGTTGCTTCGCTCGCATGGATGTTGAAAGGCTACGTCAGGATGCTTCAAAATTAGATTGGGACCAGCTTGCAGCGGCGACATCTGTGGACGAGAAACTGCAAATTTTTAATCGGACGGTCCTTGCGCTTTACGACAAACATGCTCCTGTCAAGAGTGTAAAGCTTAAACGTCAACCTGCTCCTTGGATGACGGCAGGTGTTCGTATGGCAATGAAGCACAGAGATAGGGCCTTTCAAAAATTTAGAAAGGATCGCAGTGCTACAAACAGGGATCTTTTTAAAACTGCAAGAAACCGGTGTAATCAGGTGATACGTAACGCTAAACGCCGCCATATTCTCGATAACATATCCTCTTCTTCTCCTGCTGATATCTGGAAATTCCTCGGATCTCTAGGTATTGGTAGGCCACGTCATGTGGAATTCCCTAAAACAATCGTCCTGGATGATATCAACCGTCACTTCACGACCTCCTATCATTTGGATTCCCAAATGTTATCTCGCACGGTTGATTTCATTTCTGGTTTACCAAGTCCTACCACTGAACCGTTCCACTTTTTCCGGCTACTTTGGATGAAATCAAAAAGATCATCCTGTCCATAAAATCTAAGGCTGTGGGCCACGATGACATCAGTCGTCATATGATTACCTTAGTCATTGACTATCTTCTTCACCCGATAGCCCACATTATTAATTTTTCCCTTGATTCCGGACAGTTCCCATCCCTGTGGCGTATGGCTTATGTGCGTCCACTTCCTAAAATCTCTAATCCCTCCCTACCTAACCATTTCCGCCCAATTTCTATTCTTCCTTTCCTATCCAAAGTACTGGAGGCCTGCGTCCACAAGCAGTTTTCAGGATTTGTTCACCGGAATAATCTTGTGAACACTTTTCAATCCGGATTCAGGCCTGGTCACAGTACCTCCTCTGCTCTCCTTAAAGTGACTGGCGACATTAGAGAAGCCATGGAGGACACCAGGGTTACTGTTTTGGTTTTAATTGATTTCTCAAATGCCTTTAATGCTGTCAGTCACGATATTCTTCTATCTATCCTTTCACATCTTATGGTTTCGTCCGAGGCGCTGGAATGGTTCTCATCTTATCTTCGGGGACGCCAACAGTCTGTTCGCGTTGACGAGAATTCATCGAGTTGGCGTGATCTAGATTCTGGTGTTCCACAAGGCGGTATTCTTTCTCCGTTGCTATTCTCCATCTTCATTAATTTTATAACTCACTGTCTTCGGTGTTCGTATCACCTTTATGCCGATGATCTTCAGTTATATACAGCTGCGCGGGTAGAAGGTTTGTCGGACGCTATAGAGGATGTGAACCGAGATTTGGACGCTATCAAAGACTGGTCTGAAAGATTTGGGGTGTCTGTAAATCCCTCAAAGTGTCAGGCCATTATTATTGGAAGCTCGCGCATGATGGGTAAAGTGGTGGTTAACTCTCTTCCCCCAATTATTTTTAATGGTACCTCCATCCCCATTAGTCCTAGCGTTAAGGATCTCGGTTTGCATCTCGACTCGACTCTTGGCTGGCAAAGTCAGGTCTCCAGTGTCTGCCAAAGAGTCAACGGGACTTTGCGGTGTCTGTATCGTCTGAGGAACTTTTTGCCCGCGAAGACGAAGACTATGCTTGTGCAAACTTTAATTTTCCCTGTAATCGACTATGGTGACGTGTGCTACTTTGACCTGAATGCGGAGTTGTTAGACAAACTTGACAGGCTCCTCAACAACTGCATCCGATTCATATTTAACTTGCGAAAATATGACCATGTTTCGAGTTACAGATCGGAGCTCAAATGGATGCCCATTCGCCAGAGAAGAAGTTTGCGCGCACTGACTACACTCTTCTCTCTGCTCAACTGTCCTACCCCTCCTTCTTATCTTATATCTCATTTTCAATATTTATGTTCTTCCCATTCTAAGAATCTTCGTTCTTCTAACAATCTCCTACTGCTCTGTCCCTCTCATACTTCTGATTTTGTTCATTCTTCCTTTCATATACAGTCCATACTTCTGTGGAATGCGCTTCCTCTCGACATCAGGATGGCCACCAGTCAGTATGCATTTAAGCGAAAGTTGCGGCATTACTTTCAGAGCAAATAGCGGAGTCGTTTCAAAACCCCCCTTCTTCTACTTTATATAAATATATATGTAGGTATATATTATATTAAATATATATGTATGTCTATTTTAGTTATATACTAGCTGCTGCCCGCGACATCGTCTGCGTGAAAGCTCTACAGCACCAAAAAAACCTAAGATGCCAGTGTCGCTATAGTATTATAAGTAAACAACTTTTAAAATAGCATTAAAATATAAGTTTTTTTACAAACGAAGCAAGTGAAGAGAGTTATTTGGAAATCCTGCTGAGTTCAGTCATAAGATGAGACTGAAGGAAATAGAGAAAATAATGCAGGAATACATTCCAGGACACAAAAGAGTAAAAATACGTACAAAGGTATCATACCTTACAACACTTCCCTATAAAACGTAGTTTATAGTAGTTATGCTGCCAGGAGCCAAAATGTAAAGACAGTACTGGTAACACGGGAGGAAGCGACGTACAGTTGACCGTGTGAGAAGCAACTCGTCCTGAGGTCGACACCCGCCACCCTCAGTGTCTGCCCCTGTGACTTATTGATGGTCATCGCGAAGCAAACCCTCACGGGGAACTGTACGCGCTTAACTGGAACGGGAAGTTGTGAGGTATGAGGGGAATACGTGGTATAAATACTGCCTCGCCGACGCCACAACCCGTAAGAATTTCCGCCTCAATGGTATGTCTGTGGAGCGAGATGACTTTAAGGCGGGTCCCGTTACATAACTTCAGAGGAGATAGGTTCCGAAGAAGCATAATCGGGACACCGACCTTCAGCTTGATGGTATGCGCTGGAAGTCCACTTGCTGACAGGGAGTTCAGAAATTCCACGGGATAATGTGTGGCGTCATCTTGCTCGACAACAGTGTTTATCGAGGTGTAGACCACTTCATTCCCCTCAATTTCCGAGAGAATGCATTCGTTATTTGCTTCAGCCTGATCATTTTTGGTGTCGGCGTTATCGCTTACACACCCAAGAAGCTGGTGCGGTATACGACTGATGTCCCCGTACACACAGCGAATGAGTTCTTCTAAGCTGGATACCACTCTACCGAGAGACTCTGGAAGCACCACCTGTCAGAGTGCCTTCGCCAAGACTTAGAACGACATCGGAGAATTCTTGCAATGCACATGCATTGCCGCCAAACCGAGCTCTCATATTAATGGTCAAGCGCAGCGTACGAACTCGTGACCACAACGAAGATCGTTTCAACGAAGCATTCACCTCGTCAGTCCTCGATCCCCGCGTCACCACGGGAAGTGTTTGCCGGAAATCGCCACTGAACAGAACTGTGACACCACCCATCAAATGTTCGTTCCTGCGGATGTCCTGCAGGGTTCTGTCCACGGCCTCAACTGTCTTCCTATTGGCCATCGTACACTCATCCCATACGATCAGAGAGCAATCCTTGAGCAAGTGTCCCTTATCGCTGTTACGTGACACACCACAAACAGGCGTTTCGGCGCTCTCTAAATCGATGGGAATTTTAAACATGGCATGTGCTGTCTTGCCACCCGGAAGCAGTATGGCAGCGATTCCCGACAACGCTACAGCAATAGCAATTTTGCCTTGCCTCCTGACCTCTGCAAGTATGCCAGTGGTAACAAATGTTTTTCCTGTTCTACCAGGAGCATCCAAGAAAAACATTTTACCCTGGTTTTGTTTTTGCTCTGAAGAGAACAAAGTGACATGGTCATTTCGAATCGTAATTTGTCTCAGTGTTATACTCCCGATTTCCACGGCCTTGATGCGGTGATGATGGGGGAGCTGGTAACCCATATTCGATCAGCGGATTGCCGCCTATAGAAATGACCACATCTTGAAGTGAACTGAGACAGGTGTTCAGCACGCGTTCATCAGTTACTTCGACTTCGTCTCCAGTAGCACGCCTCAAAGCTCGTAGAAAATCTTCAGACAGATGATGGCAATACTTCTCACACAAAGCTACCGGGTTCGCGACTCCACAAAACACCAAGATGACGGCAAACAGATGACGCATGCGGCTGGGACTGTCACTGACGCTCGCCTCCGCGAGGATCCCAATTTTGGTCACCGTCGAGAAGGTGACGTGCTACGCAGGCTGCGCGGTAAGTGGGATACTCCACGCCATCAAATGTCCTCAGAAAGGCGAAAGAGGTTGGACCTTGGACAGTGTGAAGTAACAACCGCAGAAAATAGCATTCGCCATTATTCGGTTGCACGGTATAAACCCTACCCAATGCGGCGTCCTTGAAAATTCCCGGAAAACCTTCCACAGCATCTCCTCGTCGATGTCGGTTAAATACACCCCTTTGCTTGTCGTACGTGTAATATGAAGGCACCTCGTCATACGTAAGGGATCTCGCAAACTGGTCGACTTCACACAGCTGGAAGAATGTCACCATGTAATACTTAACACCGCATTTTTTTTAAATTGTTTCCTCAACTCTACTCAAGATTTTGAGGGTTTTGTTGGAATTTGAATTTGTCAAAACGAACTATATGATACAACTTTTATGAAGAAAATGCACATCACATCACATCGCCATCTATGAATTTTAAGAATAACTAACTACATGATTAAATTTGAATTATTAATTTCCAAAAAGTGTTAACATGTAAGTTGATTTGATTTTTATGAAATCTCATAGATGGCGCTGCTTCAAAATTGTCTCTATACTACTAACATTCATTAAACTATGTTTCTCTGCCCAAGTTACTTAAATGGCGTAGTTTTTATGGTGTAAAGCTAGATAATAGCATGGCTTACTCAAAAACAACATTTAAATATGCATCATTAGATTACACGCAGTCACAGAATGCTTAAGAAAAATAAAGATTCACAGCTCCTCCCCCGTAGGTGATAGCGTGATAATATGTAGCCTATATGTTGACCCGACCTCTTAGTAATATTCATGCAAAATTTGAAGTAAATCCATGCAGTACTTTTTGAGTTTAGCCCGGACATACATACAGACAAACAGACAAACAGATAAACAGACAAACAGACAAAAATTCTAAAAACTATATTTTTGGCTTCGATATCGATTGTAGATCACGCCCCAAGTATTCTTTTTAAAAAATATTCAATGTACAGTTTTGACTTTCCTACGATTTTATTATATGTATAGATATACATTTGCACTCTTATTTTTCTTAATAATCAATTTTTTGTTGTTTTTTTTTCTTTGTGCACCTGCCATGTTTTTCTCTTCACCACCCTAGGTTGACTGGTAGAGAATGCCTAAGGCATTAAGTCCGCCTTTGTACCTGTGCGTTGCATAAAGTTCTAATAAATAAATAAATAAATAAATAAAGACGTTGGGCCTCGGACAGTGTGAAGTAACAACCGCAGAAAATATCATTCGCCATTATTCGGATGCACGGTATAATCCCTACCCAATGCGGTGTCCTTGAAAATTCCCAGAAAACCTTCCACAGCTCCTCCTCGTTGACGTCGGTTAAAATACACCCCTTTGCTTGTCGTACGGGTAATATGAAGGCACCTCATACGTAAGGGATCTCGCAAACTGATCGACTTCACAGAGCCTGAAAAATGTCACCATGTAATACACCACATTTTTTTTAAATTGTCTTCCTCATCTCTGCTCAAGATGATGGTTTTGTTGGAACTTGAATTTGTCAAAACGAATTATACTATACAACTTTTATGAAGAAAATACACATTACCATCTATGAATTTTAAGAATAACTAACTACCAACCTCGCCAACATGATCAAATTATTAATTTCCAAAAAGTATTAACATTTAACTTGATTTGATTTTTATGAAATCTCATAGATGGCGCTGCTTTAAAATTGTCTTTATACTACTAACATTCATTAAATTATGTTTCTCTGCCCAAGTTACTTAAATGGCGTAGTTTTTATAGTGTAAAGCTAGATAATAGCATGGCTTACTCAAAAACAACATTTAAATATGCTTCGTTAGATCACACCTTGTCCCAGAATGCGTAAGAAAAATAAAGATTCACAGCTCTTTCCCCGTAGGTGATAGCGTGATAATATGTAGCCTATATGTTGACCCGACTTCTTAGTAATATTCATGCAAAATTTGAAGTAAATCCATGCAGTACTTTTTGAGTTTATCCCGGACATACATACAGACAAACAGACAAACAGACAAACAGACAAACAGACAAACAGACAAACAGACAAACAGACAAAAATTCTAAAAACTATATTTTTGGGTTTGATATCGATTGTACATCACGCCCCAAGTATTCTTTTAAAAAAATATTCAATGTACAGTTTTGACTTTCCTACGATTTTATTATATGTATAGATGCATCGAAATTATTTATTTTACGATCAAATGTAAAAACGCAAATTACTTTCAGGAAATATGCTCGTACCATTGCGGTCATTACTGCCCGATCACTTAAAAAAAACAAATCGCATCTTGCGACGCGGCGAGAACCCAAACTCTTTGAAATTTTCCTTTGGAGTGCAAGCAAAAATGAACTTAGCGGTGGTCAGTCGGAAGTATCTTTGATGGTCCATACATTATGTATTATATCCAGATGTTTGAACGTCAAATAAACAGAAAGAGTATGTAAGGGTCCTTAGCAATTGGCATTTCCGCCTACCCTAATGAAAACTTAAAAATTCTGCACACCTAAAGATTTCTTGCTTTAGGTCACTTTTTAAACGAGTGCAGAATATTGAAGGTTTTTAAACGATTGAAAATTAAGCTCTGTCCTAATGAGACCGAGACATTTATTAGGAATTAATTAAGAATCAAGATTGCTTTCAAGTATCCACCTCTGAATTTTATTTCAGATAATTTTTAGACGAAAAGATATCATTGTGGAAGGAGGTGAAAGAGACTTTGTCTAATAATAATTTACTTGCGAAGTTATTACGTTAATTATTTACTTTAGTAGATGAAATACCTTTCAATCATCTATACATATAATAAAATCGTAGGAAAGTCAAAACTGTACATTGAATATTTTTTAAAAAGAATACTTGGGGCGTGATCTACAATCGATATCGAAGCCAAAAATATAGTTTTTAGAATTTTTGTCTGTTTGTCTGTTTATCTGTTTGTCTGTTTGTCTGTATGTATGTCCGGGCTAAACTCAAAAAGTACTGCATGGATTTACTTCAAATTTTGCATGAATATTACTAAGAGGTCGGGTCAACATATAGGCTACATATTATCACGCTATCACCTACGGGGGAGGAGCTGTGAATCTTTATTTTTCTTAAGCATTCTGTGACTGCGTGTAATCTAATGATGCATATTTAAATGTTGTTTTTGAGTAAGCCATGCTATTATCTAGCTTTACACCATAAAAACTACGCCATTTAAGTAACTTGGGCAGAGAAACATAGTTTAATGAATGTTAGTAGTATAGAGACAATTTTGAAGCAGCGCCATCTATGAGATTTCATAAAAATCAAATCAACTTACATGTTAACACTTTTTGGAAATTAATAATTCAAATTTAATCATGTAGTTAGTTATTCTTAAAATTCATAGATGGCGATGTGATGTGATGTGCATTTTCTTCATAAAAGTTGTATCATATAGTTCGTTTTGACAAATTCAAATTCCAACAAAACCCTCAAAATCTTGAGTAGAGTTGAGGAAACAATTTAAAAAAAATGCGGTGTTAAGTATTACATGGTGACATTCTTCCAGCTGTGTGAAGTCGACCAGTTTGCGAGATCCCTTACGTATGACGAGGTGCCTTCATATTACACGTACGACAAGCAAAGGGGTGTATTTAACCGACATCGACGAGGAGATGCTGTGGAAGGTTTTCCGGGAATTTTCAAGGACGCCGCATTGGGTAGGGTTTATACCGTGCAACCGAATAATGGCGAATGCTATTTTCTGCGGTTGTTACTTCACACTGTCCAAGGTCCAACCTCTTTCGCCTTTCTGAGGACATTTGATGGCGTGGAGTATCCCACTTACCGCGCAGCCTGCGTAGCACGTCACCTTCTCGACGGTGACCAAAATTGGGATCCTCGCGGAGGCGAGCGTCAGTGACAGTCCCAGCCGCATGCGTCATCTGTTTGCCGTCATCTTGGTGTTTTGTGGAGTCGCGAACCCGGTAGCTTTGTGTGAGAAGTATTGCCATCATCTGTCTGAAGATTTTCTACGAGCTTTGAGGCGTGCTACTGGAGACGAAGTCGAAGTAACTGATGAACGCGTGCTGAACACCTGTCTCAGTTCACTTCAAGATGTGGTCATTTCTATAGGCGGCAATCCGCTGATCGAATATGGGTTACCAGCTCCCCCATCATCACCGCATCAAGGCCGTGGAAATCGGGAGTATAACACTGAGACAAATTACGATTCGAAATGACCATGTCACTTTGTTCTCTTCAGAGCAAAAACAAAACCAGGGTAAAATGTTTTTCTTGGATGCTCCTGGTAGAACAGGAAAAACATTTGTTACCACTGGCATACTTGCAGAGGTCAGGAGGCAAGGCAAAATTGCTATTGCTGTAGCGTTGTCGGGAATCGCTGCCATACTGCTTCCGGGTGGCAAGACAGCACATGCCATGTTTAAAATTCCCATCGATTTAGAGAGCGCCGAAACGCCTGTTTGTGGTGTGTCACGTAACAGCGATAAGGGACACTTGCTCAAGGATTGCTCTCTGATCGTATGGGATGAGTGTACGATGGCCAATAGGAAGACAGTTGAGGCCGTGGACAGAACCCTGCAGGACATCCGCAGGAACGAACATTTGATGGGTGGTGTCACAGTTCTGTTCAGTGGCGATTTCCGGCAAACACTTCCCGTGGTGACGCGGGGATCGAGGACTGACGAGGTGAATGCTTCGTTGAAACGATCTTCGTTGTGGTCACGAGTTCGTACGCTGCGCTTGACCATTAATATGAGAGCTCGGTTTGGCGGCAATGCATGTGCATTGCAAGAATTCTCCGATGTCGTTCTAAGTCTTGGCGAAGGCACTCTGACAGGTGGTGCTTCCAGAGTCTCTCGGTAGAGTGGTATCCAGCTTAGAAGAACTCATTCGCTGTGTGTACGGGGACATCAGTCGTATACCGCACCAGCTTCTTGGGTGTGTAAGCGATAACGCCGACACCAAAAATGATCAGGCTGAAGCAAATAACGAATGCATTCTCTCGGAAATTGAGGGGAATGAAGTGGTCTACACCTCGATAAACACTGTTGTCGAGCAAGATGACGCCACACATTATCCCGTGGAATTTCTGAACTCCCTGTCAGCAAGTGGACTTCCAGCGCATACCATCAAGCTGAAGGTCGGTGTCCCGATTATGCTTCTTCGGAACCTATCTCCTCTGAAGTTATGTAACGGGACCCGCCTTAAAGTCATCTCGCTCCACAGACATACCATTGAGGCGGAAATTCTTACGGGTTGTGGCGTCGGCGAGGCAGTATTTATACCACGTATTCCCCTCATACCTCACAACTTCCCGTTCCAGTTAAGCGCGTACAGTTCCCCGTGAGGGTTTGCTTCGCGATGACCATCAATAAGTCACAGGGGCAGACACTGAGGGTGGCGGGTGTCGACCTCAGGACGAGTTGCTTCTCACACGGTCAACTGTACGTCGCTTCCTCCCGTGTTACCAGTACTGTCTTTACATTTTGGCTCCTGGCAGCATAACTACTATAAACTACGTTTTATAGGGAAGTGTTGTAAGGTATGATACCTTTGTACGTATTTTTACTCTTTTGTGTCCTGGAATGTATTCCTGCATTATTTTCTCTATTTCCTTCAGTCTCATCTTATGACTGAACTCAGCAGGATTTCCAAATAACTCTCTTCACTTGCTTCGTTTGTAAAAAAACTTATATTTTAATGCTATTTTAAAAGTTGTTTACTTATAATACTATAGCGACACTGGCATCTTAGGTTTTTTTGGTGCTGTAGAGCTTTCACGCAGACGATGTCGCGGGCAGCAGCTAGTTTTCTATACAAGGGTAGTCGGTCTTCTGTTGGTTTTACCCATATTTCGGAAATATAGTGAATTGTGGTTGCGCAGAAGTCAAATATTCGGTCTCTTTAGTGGTGCGAAGTGAGACGCGGGGGCGAGGAGTGTCAGAAATTGGCTCGCCGTGACATCGTGTCATAGATGTCACTCCTCATTCGTTCCCTGCGTTGCTGCATGTATATTTATAACAACGAAGACGATTGGTTTGCCAATGTATGGAATGCGCAAAGCGATCCCCACTCTGACACCGAGTGCTCAAGATCCGTTGTGCCTGCTGTACTATTATGACCCTTCTTTAACGTACAAGAAACTTGTGTTCGAGCAGTAGGAGCGGGTGCTACTAGACCTGGGGGATTCTTTTAAAGAGTTACCGTGGCCCAGGAACGCTAGTCAGTAAAAGTCTAACACTTACTAGCGCTCGACCCGGGGCGAGAGAAGTTAGCAAAAAAAGCAGTGAGATTAAGTCTTTGTCGCCCAAACGTCTCCACATCACCTAGGTCGGTTAGGTTAGCTAGTTTAAATCTATACATATAATAAATCAGTAGTTTTTTGTTGTGCGCGCATCACGTAAAATATATTATACGAAATCGATGTAGATAAATTTTATACATTAAAATTGTGTGTAACTTAATGTATTACTTAGGTTTTGTTTCATCGTAATCGGTTGTCTGTATCGAATGATTATACTATATTCATTGACTAAAGTCCACCGGGTCAGCTAGTAAGCATATAAAAATTTTGAACGCTGACTAGTGACTATGCCACAAAAGTAATACGAATGAAGTTCCAATTTCAAATCATTCATATACAATTCCAAAGAAAAAAAAAAAACATAAAGAAAAAAATTACTTTAGGCAAAGTAACACACATAGTCACATAATTATAACGACATGCTTTTGAGCAAGGTGGTGATTATGTGTGGGTACCATATGCAAGCATTTAACGCGAGTCCTACCCCATAATTTTCTAAGTAGGCTACTTCGCTTAAACACACAGTGTTCCCAACAATCATGATGTCACGGGGTTGCCAGTTCTTTGTTTTTTAGATTAAGTAGCGACAGTGAATTTCAGACTAAGTTTTTTCGTCACGAAATAAGGTAGAATTGTTCAACGACTCACTGTAGAATTGTAAAAAGTTTTCTGTTCCAAACAGTTTAAATTGTTCCTATATCTCGTTTAGTTTAGATAAATCGTTAACTCGTGGAGTTTTTCTGGAAACTCGACGCATTCTGGGATTTTTTCGTTTGTGCTTTTTAATTTTAAAACTAGTTTTGAACCGTCAGTACTACAACTGAAATAAAATCTAACATGTACATTTTCCATTTTATTCGTTGCCAAATCTCTTTTAACTGGAGCACATAAAATCTTCTCTGAGCACCAGTTTTATTCTATAGTACGAGTAACTAGAATACTTCTAGCTAAACTTTTTGCTAAAATCCTGGGGCCGATTCCAATAATTGTGACTATATTTTATATAGATGCAAGCAGCTGTAAGTAATTTTTAAGAATTGCAGTATCTAAATTTATCAAGCTTTTTTTTGAGGAAGAAATCATCAAATAACTTCTTCCGCTCCGGACGAAGCGAGAGGGAGTGTCAGATTTTTACGAATTCAAATTTACCCTCCTTCAGTTGCCCTTTACGTTCTCTGGCCGCAGAGACTTTTTTGAATATCTCTGAAGCCCTGGTCAGTTAATCTTTAATATCAAATAGTGGCAAATGATGTCATAACATTGCGCCTATAGTGGCGGCCAGGCTGTCCAAGAAAGTTATGGCCATCTAGATGGTACAGAGATACCGCACGGTCTGAGGTAGTGAAGCAGCGAGCCCCCTTACCGGCCCACTGCCATGAGATCTGGAAGCAGTAGTCCTTACACGCATGCACAATTTACGCATAGAGATGCACGCCAGGGCAAAACTCCGCTGCCGTGATTTGACAGAGTACCGGCGGAATCTCTTGGCGATATGGCCACAGCGACTGTTACATCTCAGTACTGGGTACGCCATAATCTTGGTGGTAAGTCCCCTTTTTGAGATGACTGGTCCGGTAACCATCCAGACCGAGCCCGAGTGATCGACGGCGAGTAGTATTCCCGTGCGCTTCAGGGCGCAGCAGGTCCAATGGCTACTAGGGCTATGGAAAAACTTCTGAAATGGAAACTCGTGGTCCTAGAACGCTAAGGGCAATTGAGGGAATATAGGTACGGTTTTATTTAGCAAAAGTCTGACATACCCTCACGCTTTATCTTAAACTGTGAAAAGACAGAGCATCTTTAGCCGCGTGAATGCAGAATTTTTTCCCAAGGGAACATACATCTCGCATAAAAATATTTTATGGGTTATTCCCGAACATGATCTACCAAGGACACGTATACCAAGTTTCATCAAAATCCATTCAATATTCGAGCATGAATAAGTAACAAACATATACAATACATAATCTCACGCAGTCACAAATTTTCCCCGTCTTAATATTGTATATTATATGTATGTATACAAACTTTTGCCTTGATAATATTAGTAATTATAATAAAGCTAACATCGTATAAAGAGCCTCATGTTCTAACCATGTCATTCATAATCCGTTAGTGCTGAAAGGGTACTTAACGCAAGTATTTCTAGCTAAATATTTGATAGCTCTTTCGAGTGGTGAGTGCGGCTAAGTAAAGTCTTAATTATTTAAGTAAAAATCGTCAAAGATTCAGCTTTACTAATTTTATTACAAGTTTCATTATTTGCGGTTTTAGACATGATTAAATTGTCCAATAATATTCTGTAATACTCAGCTCAGGTCAATGTTTTTTTTTTTATTG
The DNA here is from genome assembly GCA_910589285.2 of Mythimna ferrago. Taxonomy (NCBI): domain Eukaryota; kingdom Metazoa; phylum Arthropoda; class Insecta; order Lepidoptera; family Noctuidae; genus Mythimna; species Mythimna ferrago. Next base: position 9,040,986 of record OU342675.1, on the reverse strand, counting down.
TAAATATATTACCATCTTCGTTTTTATTGTTATTATTTTTTTTTACTAGCTTTTGCCCGCGGCTTCAACCGCATACATAAAATATAGCCTATGTCACTCAGGAATAAAGCTGCCTTCCATCCATAATAAAATTTTCGGAATCGGACCAGTACTCTCAGGGATGACCTCCTACAAACAAAAAACATAAAAATTTTGCGTGAAAAAGTAACAAACATACATCCATACATACAAACTTTCGCGTTTATAATATTGGTAAGTACGAATGAAGGAAAGATTGGGATCAATGTATTTGACAAACACCCATACATACATCCATACATACAAACTTTCGCATTTATAATATTAGTATTATATATATAATATAATATTCTTTCTTCCTTTTCTTTATCTTCCTGCCCTTGTCCCACTTTACTTGGAGTTAGCCTAACACGTTTTTAGGGTTCCGTAGCCAACTATTCCTAGTTGGCTATGGAACCCTAAAAACGTGTTAGTTTCGCCATGTCTATCTGTCCGTCTGTCTGTCCGTCCTCGCTTAATCTCTGTAACCGTTTGCACTAGAAAGCTGAAATTTGGTACCAATATGTATATCAATCACGCCGACAAAGTGGTAAAATAAAAATTGGAAAAAAATGTTTTATTAGGGTAGCCCCCCTATATGTAAAGTGGGAAGTGATTTTTTTTTTAATTTCAACCCTAAAGTGTGATTTATTGTTGGATAGGTATTTAAAAATGAATAAGGGCTTACTAAAATAATTTTTTGACAATGTCAATAATTTCGGAAAAAAAAATGACGGCATTGGGAGGAGAATAATAAATACTAATCGACGAATAATCAGTCGTTTTATAAGGAAATGGAGGAAAGAGTCTTCATTATTTCTAATTTTAAAGTAAAGTTAAGCACGGAGAGAAAAACATTTATTTTAGGAAGCTAGTGTTGTTTTTATTTTTCATTGAAGCTTGAGCTTTCGTTAAAGTTATTTTTAGCAAATCAGGTCTCTGGGTCAGGTCATTTTTTTTATTTCAGCTATTAATAATTAATAACAAAAGGAACTAGGCACGCTATAATATAATATCGGTTATTTCAAAAATAACAATAAATATTGTTTTGGTGAGGATCCATCGTTTATAATAATTAACTAACCGAGGTGCGATCACGAAAGGGCCTGGTCGTCGTCCCATGAGGGTCTTATGGGCAATTAAATGATTGGAGTAAGGAAAATGACGGCATTGGGAGGAGAATTATAAGTACTAATCGACGAGTAATCAGTCGGTTTATAAGGAAATGGAGGAAAGAGTCTTCAAATTAAATTAACTCTTCTTTCTACTTTAAGTATAAAGATTCCTTAGTTTTTCTTTTTTTTTGTCTTATTTTGGGCTCGTGGTTGACCACTATCTCACCTGATGGTAAACGTCGATGTGGTCGAAGATAGAGCACGTTTGCTTAATAAAAACTTATTCTTTTGACTTAAAGACACCTAGGTTGTAGCCATGAGGAAACACAGACTCAGGCAAGTTTTACCACTCCTTAGCTGAACACACGATGAATATAAAACGTTTTGTGCGTATGTATTTATATTTTTAGGTGGGATATTCATCCAATGGCATCTCCCGCCCTTGGGCGGAGTGGAAGGGCATGTCATACCCTTAGGAGTCTGTCGACACGCACGTTGTGGGTTTTTAGTCGGTAATGACTAAAAACTCTTTATAAAATTGAAAATCCTTCATTGCCATTGTTCCAGGGCCCCGGGGATCTCTTTCGCATCACCCATGGCCCCAGTAGGCTTCGACCCTGCTGGGCCCTTGCGGTTGCTGACAACTCCTTGAGACGCGCGTGGCTTGGGCTCGATCCGGACGGTTACCGGACGGTTGGACGGCGAGGTAGTTACCCATTGCTCACCATCCGCAAGCCCGCGCCTGCGGTGGCTGGAAGTCAGGATCGGAATCCCGGCAGCTGGGGTGCGAGGGTCATTGCCTCGCGCATGCTGCCGTTTCCTTTTCTAGCATTACTACTTCGCAGAAGGAGGCGACCGCCTGCCACTCCTCCTCGCTCTGGACCATGGCCTGTACCAAGGCCTGACGCGAGAAATCACTGCCACCGAGCGCCCCCACGAGGACACTGCGGTGCTCTGCTCAGGCAGGACATACCTTTATCGCACATACACGGTGGAGCATATCCAGCATATCATCTAGGCGGTCCACACAATGGTGCCATCCGGGCGTCACTTCCGCACAAATCCAGTGCAGGAATCTCCCAAACTGACCATGTCCGGTGAGGACCTGCGTCATGCGGAAGTTAAGGACGCCGTGTTGTCTTTCCAGCCACTCCTCAAAGAGGGTACTTACCACCATAATTATGGCGTGCCCAGCACTGGGTTGCGACAGTCGCTGGCGCCATTCCATCATGTTTGTGCGTATGTATGAGATGTCCACCGTGTACCGGTGGCGGTTGATGGAACCGGCGAAATTCGACATTCGTTTGACTTTATAAGAAATAATAAGGAATACTATCCATGGACACGTAGCTTCATAGTCGCGTATTCGTTATTATACGCTTAGTTTACGTCAGACTGCAACGCACACGGGCCTCAAAAAAACGCGGCTGCAAAAAACAGCTGAAGCGCGCAACACCTTGTGTCCAGAGAAGCTTGAAGCCGCTTTTAAGCGTTTTTTTTTTTGTGGCGGTACCGCCGCACCACTCACGAGCCAAAAAAAAGGCCGCTTCAAAAAGAAGTTTGAAGCGGCGTTTTTTTGTGGCCCGTGTGCGGGGACAGTTAGTCACGATAACATGTCGTGCCGTCGCCGCATCGTGTCGTTGCCGTTTCGTCGATATAGCTTTGTATGTAAGCTGTAAGCAACCACACACCAAGTATATAATGACGAATACGCGTCTATGAAGCTACGCATCTGTGAACAGGAGGCCTAAGAGTAACAAAAATAACAAATATTTTTTTAATGTCTTCCTTAGGTACTTATATAAATAGACGCCCATATTATGTTTACACCGAGCACCAAAATAACCATTGTACTTTTATTTTATTGTAAAAAGAACACTTTTATTGCCTTGTTCCCCTCATTCTGTATTCTGAAAATTTTAAACGGTTTCTTTTTATATTTTTATAGGTTTTAAATATTCATTGTTTTCTGTAAACATGGCAATTTATGTTTGAACTGTTCATGTTTTGTTAATCGATGTTACGTGCTCAGACAAGCGGATACAATAGAGCCTATATAATCCTTCTGAAGAAACTCCGTCATGGCAGTGGAGTCTATTCATCATCATACTTGCCCTTGACCCATGTTTCTTCAAGTCGGTGTAACATGTTTTTTTTCTTCCATTCCGTCCAGTCACCCGTCATGTCATCTCTAACTCCCTTTTTTTTCATATCACTCCACACATATATAATCTATCCATCTTTTCTTTGGCCTCTTTCATCCTCTCCAGCCATCTACATACATTTATACTCATAACTACTGTAGTAACACGTGTTTTATCCCTCTTCTTCACATGACTATACCAAGATAAACGGTTCTCTTTCAACTTCTCTGTCACTGGTGCCACTTTCGAACTTCCTCTAATGAACTCATTTCTCATCCAACTATTCCCATTACTTCATACATCCATCTCAACATTCTCATCTCCGCTCAATGCAATCTGTTTGATTGTGTCGACTGAACCATTCTAATTGACTCAGTCGGTGCCGACGTCGTCGTGGTTCAGGACGACGTTTTGACTCGTGAAGTCGTGTATAAAATGTAGGAAGGAACGCTAGAATAAACCTTAATTAAAAATATATAAACCAGTTAAATAAATCAATAATTTCTACTTACCACATATGTATGGACTTGGTTGTAATAACTATAGATTTATATTCGCTGTGATGTAAATATTATAAATGCAAATCTAGTAAACATTGTGCACTTCTTATAAATATAATTATTAAATAAAAATAAAAAATTATAACCGTGACAATTTATTAATGGAAAAGTTTAAGGGTGAGTTGCACCATTTAACTATAACGATAACCAAACCATAACCAGCCGTGAAACGGGCGCCTACTGGTCAATTCGACGATTTGACAACTGTTAACGGCTTTGTTATCGCTATAGTTAAATGGTGCAACTCACCCTTATTGTTTAAACATTCTAAAAAAAAAAAAAATAATCTTGTCCCAAAAAAGCATTTTCAAAAATATATTTTAATTTTATCTGACTGCGAAGTCTTTATGTTACGTGACCAGTTTACAAAATGCCTTTTTATTCGTGTCACACTATATTCTCAGGGCTGAATTAATTATGAAATGTGTCAAGTCACATCTCCGGACGACATAACGAAGAGAGGCAAAATTTATTTTTATCACCGGTACGTGTCATAATTAAAAGATGCATTGTTTTGTTTTAACCGTTTTATTATAGCAGCAGGCATACACACACAAATGAACATGCGGAGAAATCACATGACACATGTCATAACCATACATTATGTACTTTAAAAAAAAAATATTTCACAAATGCCTACAACTTACCTAATCCATGGCTCATTTTGGTCGTATGTACCAAATAAGTGCAACAAAATAAATAAATAATAAGAATGTGAACGAAAATAGTAACGTTTTTTATTTTCTTCATATAACATTATTTAGTTTATTTACATCTTAAATCTTTTACGATTGTCTGTTTTCAATTAAGTATCTATAATTACTCTAAAAGTAAAAAAACCTAAACTAATTATAAACAAGCTTATAGAAAACTAGCTTTTGCCCGCGGCATCGCCCACGTACATAAATAAAATATAGTCTATGTCCCTCAGAAATAAAGCAGCTTCCTACCGGTAAAAAAAATTTTTAGCAATCGGACCAGTATATCCGGAGATTACCTCCTACAAACAAAAAAACATAAAAACAAACTTTACATCTTTATTATATTAGTGTAGATAATCTATGAGTTTGCCAAGCCAAATTCACATAATAGTACATTATGATACAAGTGTATAATGTTGGTGATTACCGCTGAGGCGGTATTTAGATCCGAGCCGATACACTTGAGAAGAAAAATTTTACAAATTAATTAGTTATTGCTTTATCAGCAAAACTGTTTTTTTTTTTGTAGTATGGCGGCAAAAATTGTTTATTCTTCTTATGCGCGCCCACCCAAAATGGCGGCCATAGACTAGCTAGGCTGTTTGAATAAAAATAAGAATGAGGTTGCTTATGTTTATAAACAGAAAAAATAGGTATTTTTATTTTATGAAAGGTTTTATTTATTAAACATGTAAATGTTAAAATAGTTTATTTAAACACAAATTAGCATAACATAAGCAAGCAAGAAACTAATTTATACTATTGAACGCAATACCTAATGTATTTTTTTTTCGAATTCAATGTTTGATTTGAGAACAGAGGTTTAACAAAAAAGGTTATCACTACATTATCACACTTGTGCATAATAGTAATCAAAAAGTCACAGTTTGGTTACAACCAACATTATATACCTAAGTGTAGTGCAATTATAGTCACTTTCTGAGCAAGTGTGTCGAAAAGAAAGTTAAAAAAACCGGCCAAGTGCGAGTCGGACTCGCCCATGAAGGGTTCCGTAGCAGCAAGTAACATAATATAAAAGCTCTTGTAATGTGTTGTAACTTTGATCGATGTTTTAATAATAGTGTATTTTTTTCGATTTATGACGCATTAAAAAAAAACTACTTACTAGATTTCGTTCAAACCAATTTTCGTTGGCAGTTTTTATAGTAATGTACATCATATATTTTTTTTAGTTTTATCATTCTCTTATTTTAGAAGTTAGAGGGGGGGGGGACACACATTTTACCACTTTGGAAGTGTCTCTCGCGCAAACTATTCAGTTTAGAAAAAAATGATATTAGAAACCTCCGTATCATTTTTAAAGACCTATCCATAGATACCCCACAGGCATGGGTATGATGAAAAAAAAAATTTTGAGTTTCAGTTCTAAGTATGGGGACCCCCAAAATTTATTGCTTTTTTTCTATTTTTGTGTGAAAATCTTAATGCGGTTCACAGAATACATCTACTTACAAAGTTTCAACAGTATAGCTCTTATAGTTTCGGAAAAAAGTTGCTGTGACATACGGACGGACAGACAGACAGACAGACAGACAGACAGACATGACGAATCTATAAGGGTTCCGTTTTTTGCCATTTGGCTACGGAACCCTAAAAATGAACCTTTTAATAAATTACACAATTATAGTATCTTTATATATTGTGAAAAAATTAAAAAAAGTAATCTAAATACTGAAATAACTAAATACTATATTTAGTTATTTCTAAATACAATATTTACTATTTCTATCTTTGGTTGCTACAAAATAGGCTTGTTATATTCCATTCCAAATGAGCGCCACCAAACTTGTATAATATAAAGTAAAACTAAAGCCTGATTAGAAAACAGTAAAGTTTATTCAAACATTCAAAATTTGAACAAAAACAGTGCACAAACAGTAAACATTCAACGAATTAAAAGTTAGATTGAACAAAATTTAGTTTCAGATGATATTGTGCCTAAGGCATTGTTCAGACCAAGCGTTTTGTTGGCTGCTGATTGTGAGCGCCTCATACGCAGTTTACCGCTTTTCCATATAATTATATACTCATATATTTAACTTCTTGTTCACACCAAACCCAAAATACGCCAAGACATGTGCGTTTTTGCTGACTCTCAGTGGCTGATTATTATTATATTATACTACGTATGCACAGCGGACTTGCTACGGATTGACTACGTTGCCGAACGTAACAGCGTATTATATTGCAGCACCAATTCGTAAACGAACACAAACCTACTCTTTTGTTCACACAGTCAAGTAGCGCAAGTGGGCTATGGCGTATTGGCTTGATGAGATGAGAACGCATACTAAAGACCGAGTCCACGTTTACAATGGGGTTGACAGTGAGCACTAGCTTATGACGTTTTATGTTTTGTCTTTATCTGAACATCGTTGGTTGACTGGTAGAAAATGCCTACTAGTAGTCCACCTTTGAACCTTTGTTTTGTATGAAGTTTTAAATAAATAAACTGTTTTGTGAGTAAGGGTGCGATATCTACTATGTACGAGAAATTGAATTATAAAAGTCTAAAACAAAACTCATTGTTGAGTTAAGCTCACCTTTGTACATAAACTGTATATATCACTGAGTACTATGTATGTTTTTGTGTACAATAAAGAATTTTATTCTAACCATACTTCTCGATTATCTTTAAGACTAAGCACCGTAAGGCAAAGGCAGCCAGTAGATGGACGAGTAACCATCCATCACATACCGAAACTCTTCCGCGTGACGCAAAACTTATTAAGTCATTAGTCCCGACTATCATTTGTAGAACTTCGACAGTCCTTTCGGATTATTTCCGAAAATAACTCAGTGTCCTGGGATTTTGTGTTACCTAATAGCTGGGAATAGGGGTCCTCCATATGAAATGATACTATATCTGATTAAACTGGAAGGCGATCTAAACATAAAATAGTTGAGAAAAGTCTACGATTGACTGGTAGGTATGGTAAACCCCAGAATTCATTACTATTTTACTAGTTATTTGTGTAGTGTTGTATAACTGCCTTGTTGTTCTTGTAGTAGTCGCAAATGCGAGTATTGAGCTTGAAAATTGGGTTTGATTCTTAAATCGGGAAAAATATTCTATTAGGTTTTACCATTGGGAAAAGCTCGAAGGTTTAAAGTTGGTGGTGTTTTATTTTTTATGACATCCCCCACCCTTGGGCAGAGCGGGAGATAGTGTCAGACTTTTACTGCTATAAAAACCCACCCTGTTCCTTCGTTGCCTTTCATACCGGGGCCGAGTCTTCCTTTTAGAAGCAGACCCTTGGCCCCAGTAGGCTTCGACCCTGCTGGAAAGATGGTAGTGTAATATCCCTTTGCTTTGGAAAGAACGTAAAACCGTTCATCCTCTGTTTAATCTTAAGAATGAAAAAAAAAGAAAAAATATGTATTTAGACATTTATGCACAGACACACACAATGCGGAAACAAGTGCCAGTAGTATCTCTATTCGATCAATATAAAAAGGAACAGGGGATGCACCTATGTTTGCGCATACGCCTGACTCCTGTAATATCTCCTGCGTCCCTGGCTAATCCCCGTTAAGATTGGCCACTGTGATCGAAATTCGGTGGGGAAGATTATATTACGTAGTTATTTGTCAAAGTCCTATAGAATCACAAGTGCGCTATTAACGTTTTGCTCCATAACTTCATCCAGAAGCCATTAATCTCGCAACAATGGCGATACATAAATCTAATTTGGTTTAATGGTGCGAATTCACACTTGATATAGCGGCGAGTATTACCAGTAATAGGTAGGTAAGTTCGGCAATAGTCTGAATACTCGGAAATCAATCAAAAATGTCGGTTTTAGAGCTTGTGGTTTGGTTTGATACAAAAGCTTGTGCAAATTAGATAGCACATTATTGAGTTAGGTATATTTCGATAATATAATCGTTCGTTTACATTTCAGGGGGCATCAGCTTGAAAATACCAAAGCAAGACTGCACGTAGTCCTATCAGTCGGACGGTTATTAAAAAAATAGAAACAAAAGGTAGATAGTGTTTAAGGAACAATATTTTATAAAAGATGATCAGCAACAGGTTTACCTGCACATCCAAAACTCAGCTAGACTCAATAAAAGCCTCAGGGATCAAGGGATTACAACAAAATTGCAAGAAGAAACAGTAATTTGGCGTAGTTTTTCCGAAAAAATCTTTGCTTTATAAACTCTTGCGTCAAATTTTTGAGGGTAAATGTATTACATTTACGAAAAACTGGCTATCAAATATCCTCGACGGTTTTTACCGGACTGCGGCAAACCCTAAAAAGTTGTGGTTATTTTATCAGTTTTTTCTTTCTTATACCGTCTATCTAAAAACTTATTTTGAAGTAATTTTGGATAGTTTTAAGAGTATGACTAAAAATAAATCTTAATATTTCGTATATAGGTACGCTTTAACTATAGACCCTATTATGATTAAATACTTTCTTATGGCTGATATATTCTATATTACAAATTATAATAAACCAATATAAATTTCGTATATAAATATACAAAAGTTGTGAAAGTTAGGTAAATAAAATTGCAAGTTAGTTTTTTTTTTATTTTTCCTCATTTATTGATTGATTATTTGTAAATTAAATTCAAGGTCACCTCAATTTTGAGAATTAAAATTAAGTGACACTAATGGGAGAAGACACTGACTTCTGTAATACAGGTCAGAAGTCAAGTAAATATCAAATTGTAAAATAAAAATATTTATTAAATTACTAGCTTTTGCCCGCCGCTTCGCCCGCGTACATAAAATATAGCCTATGTCACTCAGGAATAAAGCCGCTTTCTGTCGGTGAAAACATTTAAGCAATCGTACCAGTACTTTCAGAGATTACCTCCTACAAACAAAAAAACATAAAAACAAAAATACAAACTTTACCTCTTTATTACTATATATTAGTGTAGATTCGTTCCGGGAGTACGTGCCCTTGAGACAATTTCAAACATTCTCGGAGGTGAAACCGCTGACAGAAGTTAGTATAAACTAAATATGTTAATCTACCACTGTTCGAGACCGCGATAGCAGTCATGAACTAAGTTTGAACTTCAGTATTGTTCTCAAGTTGTTTCAGCACTTACAAAGATATACAAAGGTCACGTTTTAGTTAGTTGTGTGATTGACTTTGGCACGTTTTCGATCGATTTTTGAAAGTTAACTGACTGTACTTTGCAAGTATTAAAAAATCATATACCGTACGAAGACTAAAGAAAAACACTGGGCAAGTGCGTGTCGGACTCGCGCACTGAGGGTTCCGTGCAAACTACAATAGGGTAGTTTCCAGGGTCAAAATAATTACATTTTATTTAGTTCGTCAGAGACATTATTTTTTCGATTAAACAAAAAATAACAAAGATATAGCCCATTAAAGTTACGTGTGACGTCACCCCGTGCGAAAAAATGCAGCACTGCGTTACGTTACACGTAACTTTAATGGGCTATATCTTTGCCATTTTTGGTTTAATTTAAAAATAAAAGAATATGTGTCCGTTATTTTTGAAAAATCTAAAAGACGGACTAATTACATTTTTACGGCAACTAGCCTATTCCCGAATGGAGCGCGCGAGCGTCGAAGATTTTTCCGAATTGCATTTTTTTTTTGTAACGTACATATCTAATAACAAATTTACTGTTATCAGATTTATTCCTATACCTGTATAGGTATAGGAATAAATCTGATAACAAATTTAATAATTTGACACAAAGCAAGGTCTTATAGTATTATAAGACCTTGCTTTGTGTCAAATTTCAGGATTCTGGGTCAACGGGAAGTACCCTATGAATTTCGATCTTTGAGAGTATCAAAATATACGTTTTTTTTGCGACAAAAACGCCCTCATCTTTTTTATTCGTTAACTTAGAAGTTTTTAACTATAAAGGTTCCGTTTTTTCCTTTTGAGGTACGGAACCCTAAAAACCAAACCATATTTTTGGATGTATGAGTTAAAAAAAATGTAGTGATGATTTAGTCCTGGCTTGCGGACGTCGAGTAATAGGTAGTTCGCCATTCGACAGTCTGGTGATCAACCGGATTGAGCCCCAGCCTAGCCGTCGACAGCAATTGGTGATCCACGCGCTTCTCAAAGAGATGTCAGCAAACCATAGGACCAGCAGGGCCGATACCCGCTAGGATCGTTTGGATTTTCTGAAAAGAAAACCCATAGTCCTAGAACGCAAAGGGCAACTGAAGAAGACAGGTGTGGTTTCACTCAGTAAAAGTCTGACATAAAGACCGTGAGAAGTCATTGGATGATTTCTACCTTAAAAAAATGATGATTTTGTTAAACCAACCAACAACCAAAAAGTAGTGAAAAAAAAGTTAAGTTGTTTACAGAAAAACTTGAGTAAGATTTTCTAATTTGGTTACCAGGATCACAGGCGTACTAAAGCAATCGCTCATCCCTTAGCACTGGAGACAAGAAAATCAATTTTGTGAGAAATACTGTGTTTACGGTTCTAGCCTTCATCCATTTAAAACTTATTGATAGTCATCGCAAAGGGATATTTTCTTAGAGATGCAAGGATTGAAACGAAAAGGGGAATTTTATTTACTTACGTTTTGCTGTCACAGGGAATGGCAATGTGTTTTGCGTTTGATAAGTTTTTTGTGCTTTTAACACGTTTGCAGTTACTGGCTAGGCTGTACATATTGATATAACTTAAAAAAAAAAGAATTACATACAGCCAAAGTGCTCCCACAGAAAACTGCGTTGCGATGCAATAAAACGCCGCATCGCAGACACCTGCGATACAAATTGCTGTGGTGCGATTTCCTGAGGCAAAACGTCGGTTCATGTGATCAATAAAACCCAAGCAGGCCTGCTGCGGTCTATCAGTCCAATTCTAATTTCGGTGTCTTCAAGGCTAGAGTGAATAGGATCTCAATAAACTAGTGCGCCTCAGCATCAACGATTGCATCACTGCTTACTATCAGGTGGGATCACAGTCAAGCACTGGTTTATATAAAATAAAAAAGGCAAATCGTTCCAGTCTTTCGCCTCATCGTTTATACCACGTACGGTATAAAAACTGGACCGGACTAGGGTTTCGTCGAAGAGGTATCAACAACCATCTTAATAAGACAAAAATAATGACATTCAATCAGAGAATCATGAAACCCAAGCTTAACATAAAATATGAGAAGGTAATATTCCTTAAACTGATACGACTAAGTTTCTGGGTCTATCATGAAGGATAGTCATCTATCATGAAAACATCATGTCGATGCTTTGTCAAAGAAACTTAGCCAGTTCGCGTATGCTCTATATAAAATATCAAAAACGGTTAACCGGTTTACAGTGCTGCTAGCTTACAATGCTTAACGTGGCATCTAACATTAGGTATGGCATACTTTTCTGAGGTAACTCGAGTGACAGGGAAACTGCTTTTAAAGCCCAGAAAAAATGTTTGCGATCCTATACTCATTCACGCAGTCTACTGATGGTTGTAAACAATCTTTCAACAACTAAACTTGTTAACTTTACCTTCTATATACATCTATGAAATGAGAGTATTTGTTCGTAGTACTTTCCATCTATTTGAAACTCTACGCTCTCGACGTCATCAGAACACTAGTCAAGCCGGTTCTCATAAAACAGCAGTTTTCGCGAAAGGTGTACCTGGTATGGCCTCCGAAATATATAATAACATACCACTAGCTATTAAAAATAAAGAGTGTCTAGGTTCCTTTAGGAGGTCCTTGTTTAGGTTTCTTCTGGCTAGATTTTACTATTATTCGGTCGCAGAGTTTATTGCTGACAAACAGGAGTATGAAGATCCGACGTGCTAAATAGTGAGGTAATAATAATTTGTGATAATAATATTTGTAATAATAATAATTTAGTAATAGTAAAGTATAAGTTTAATAATTGTAATTATTTTATTTGACTTAATTTTGGTGAACGGCAATTGACATACTCTAATTTTATTTCTATTTTTAATGTTTTTTAACTGATTGACTTGACATTTATAATTTATTCTATTTACTTGGCTTTTTCCTTTAATTTTTTACGCCATTCTTTTGGCACAGTGCACTTATTTTTCTTTTTATGTACTATCTTAACCCACCTTTGTTTAACAAAATAAATGATTGATTCATTGATTGACAATGTAAGAGTGGACACGTATGGTGAGTGTCCACTCAAATTGTCTGATGGTGGAATCAAGTCAAGTACTTCACGGGCGAATTCGCTAGCAGAAGCTATTGAATAAATATGGTCGAATATGTATGAGTAAATCTTATTTACATTACTACACAAATCACGTGGGAAGGCTTTTCAACTTTATATGACATTTTAACAGACAAACAGATACTTGTCAAGTAGGTATTTTCAGAAAGGGGTAAATTCTAGGAACATCTGAAGTAAGCCCACCCTTTCTCCTTTAATTTTTCCCCACTCCCACACAGAATCAGATAAAAGACAAGGAAAAGGAACCACGTCTCATACACTCAGTCTCCATACGAATAATTACTTGGCTCCAATTTAAAAGGGCGCTTCTGTCATATGCTCATATCTACATCTGGATGAAAGGTCCAATCTGTCCCGGATCTGAAGCTCTCAGGTTCCCGTTATTACTCACGTTTCCCCAGACATAAATGGCATTTCACCCAACTGACATAATCACGTGACAAGTTGAATTTCGTTTGTTTCCGAGTATGCGTATGTTGGTCGCCATTTTCCTTTTTGGAGTCGGTAAATTCCAATAGGGGTGGAGGTAGGTAATGTATTGTTACTATTAGGCACGACCTTTTCGTGGATGTTGATAGTGGTGAATCAGGGATTATTTTCAGGTGGGTAGTCCGTCGGATCACTAGTGACACATTTCGAGTTAAATTAGTTGGGTTTGTTTTAATTAAAATATGTTAATAGTGTTTCGATGTGGTTAAATCACGATCCTAAAATAGGGAAAAATACGCTTATGTTATAAAGGTGAAAGTTTGTGAGTGTGTGGGTGATATTTGTTACAAAATGGTCCAGTCTTTCAATGGCAACTTATACGTAGACCACGTTCTGGAATAACACTTACGAAACATCTGCTAAGTCTAGATTGTGATGAATTGCGTGAGAAAAATATTCACAATAGGTGTTTTTTTTTAGTTGATTTTGATAAAATCTAGATACAATTTAAGCATGATTAATAAGTATGAATGAAAAAATACGGGGTACATCGTCAAATCATCATAATTATTAATAATATTACAAATGATATATGGTTACCTTCATACATCATATTAGATATTCAATTCTGTTATTACCAATATAATTTTAGTTTGTCAACCAGAATGAATTTGATGTCTATCATGTTTGAATTTTACGACGTACGGTTGGCCTCAACCGCCTAGTTATTTACTTAATTGCCCATTGTTAGCCAGATTGAATATGTATGCTCTGATACATATTCAAGTTAGTATTTGCACAATCACTTGTTTTGTCCTATCTGAGCTTGAGGACGAATAATCAAGAGTCAGTTAAAAGCAATCGCTCCATTTTGTAGCTCGAAGAGAACTGCTTTCGCCTTTTATTATCTTGATATTTGTACTCAACGCACTCACGATACGTAAGTAATAAAATAGAAATTTATCTTGAGGGAATATCCTTAGAATAAATGTAGACATCCTTTGTGATATACCAAGAAATGGTCCAACCTGTATTGTGTGCCAAGTTCGTCCGTATCCAGTATACGGATGTGATTTTTTGCGGGTTCCGTACCTCAAAGGAAAAACGGAGCCCTCATATGGTGGGAAAATCGTCAATGACAACCCCCGCTATTGGGCGGAGCGGAAGATAATGTCAGACTCTTACTGACTAAAAACCCACCCTTCTTTTTGTTCCTTCAAGCTTTTATACCTTGAAGGAACAGGGTGGGTTTTTAGGGCTCACTTTGTTGTTTGTATGTCTGTCTGTCAAGACCTTTTATCTCTGTTAAAACCATATACTCAAGTCTGCGGTCCCTTGAAGCTGTGAAAAATCAAACTGCTAAGTTAACGAGTAAAAAAGATGCCGCTTATGGTGCAAAAAGCATATTATTTCGACGCTCTCAAGGGAATTAAAATTCATAGTATCCTGAAATTTGAAATAAAGCAAAGTTTTAAAGCAATAAATATTAAAACAGTAAATTCACAAAAAAAAAAATCTTCGAGAATCTATTCGTAATTGAACTATTTACATAAGTAAGTTTGTGCGGAACCCTCAGTGCGTGAGTCTGACTCGTACTTACGTGATTGTTAGGGTTTCGTAGCCAAATGGCAAAAAACGGAACCCTTATAGATTTGTCATGTCTGTCTGTCTGTCCGTCCGTATGTCACAGCCACTTTTTTCCGCAACTATAAGAGCTATACTGATGAAACTTAGTGAGTAGATATATTCTGTAAACCACATTAATATTTTCACACAAAAATAGAAAAAAAAGAACAAAAAAATTTGGGGGTACATAGAACTGAAACTCAATTTTTTTTTTCCATCAAACCTATACGTGTGGGGTTATAGATAAGTCTTCAAAAATGATATTGAGGTTTCTAATATCATTTTTTTCTAAACTGAATAGTTTGCGCGAGAGACACTTCCAAAGTGGTAAAATGTGTCTCCCGCCTGTAACTTCTATAAAAAGAGAATGAAAATACTAAAAAAATATATGATGTACATTCCTATGCACACCGCCAACGAAAAATGGTTTGAACGAGATCAAGTCAGTAGTTTTCTTTTTAATGCATCATAAATTAAAAAAAAATACACTATTATTAAAACATCGATCAAAGTTACAACGAACTACAAGAACTTTTATATTATGTTACTTGCTGCTACGGAACCCTTCATAAGTGAGTGTGACTCGCACTTGGCCGATTTTTTTTTATAAAGGACTAGCTCCTGCCGGCTACTTTGCCCGCGTGAAAGTAGGTTTCTCCGTACAAGCTTTGGACCCCCGTTTCGTAGCCTTGAGGTTTGAGTTGAAGAAAATCCTCTCTTAAATGGTCGGTTAAGCCATAAAAGAAAATCTTGTGGAACATTATTATTATTGTGTTGAATTCTCAGTACCAGTAGTTTTTGCTGTGCGTTGATATGTCAGTCAACCAGGTTCTCTCTTTATATATATGTGTTAAGTAAGAAAGAAGAATTTTTTAAGAAATATTTTTATATTTGCACTTTAATTTCTTCTTTCAACTGCTGAATTAATTTTTCGTTTAGAATGAAAAACTCTCATTCGGGCAGACACAGCAGAACGGTTATAAATACAAAGTAAAAAAAAAAACAAAAGCACAGAATTCACTGATCGTGCTCGTACCGAAAAATCACCTCAGCTTTTGCTGAGCATCAGACACCTTATGCTGGTTTTCAGTTGGTACCCCGCAGTGATGCACGATCGATGGTACATAAAATAAATTTTCACTTCAATATTTTAACTAAATATTGAAGTGTGTGCACCTACTTGATAATAATTTTTGATATAGACGGTGCCATCGCCAACAGCTAATTAGTAATCAATTTGGTATTTCTTCTCTTTAATATCTCAACGAACGTAAATGTGATCTTATCTACAAATAGGCTCGCGTTTGATCACTATTTGAGCTGATGATAAGCGACGCTGTGATCGTCGAACACTGGGTTGCGACAGACGCTGTCTCGTTTTCGAATTTATGAAAGAAATAGGCCTCGCTGATGTGCTTCGTTCGCCCACGTCTAACATAATCCACGCTACGCCTCTGACATAGTACTTATAAAGGTCAACCGGTTTATATCTACAAATGATAGGTTTTTTTTTTAGTTTGAAAGTAAATGAAATTGGCCACGTGGCCCAGTTTTGAAAATGTTCGAATCATTTTGTAAATTTTCCACCGGTACTTTAAATAATATATTACTACATAATAGGTGCTGTTAACTAAAGTACAGAATTTGTATAACGTGCTCATTTTTGTATAGGATTTTTGCATATTTTAAAACCTAATGTCTGTTTCAGTAACAATAGGCGAGACATAAATAAAATGTTTGAATAAAAACGCACTGTTGAATATTATACGCTTGGCTTACTGCGTGTTGAAAAACCGTAAATGCTCTGACAGGCAGCTTGTTTAGCACCAAGAGTCTAGCGGCTTATTTGGTGGGTAGCAAAATAAAAGATGCGATTTAAAATGGTTGTATCTGGCCACCGATACACGCATAGAATCACTGAAAAAATTGGCAATTTTTCGGAATCTTCATTCCTGATGTGATCACGCAAGGAAACTCTGAGCATAGCCCTTTCCATTGCCCATTGAGTGACTGTAAGCCTTCCAATGAGGCCCATTGTACGTGACCATATTTCAGGGCCATATTTATGCCTTCACTGACTGGTTTTAACCGTCTTGATATTACGATTTTAGTCTAACAGTCCAATAATATTCAGGCTCGTTGCTTTCGTGGTTGTAAGCGTGACTGTGGAGCTTGAGTTCCTGAGTTTGATTCCCGGGTTGGAAAAAAACCATTGATGGGTTTTCTGTTAAGAATTACTACTTGGCTAATCTCTGTTCTCTGTTGTGGTTGGACACCGCTATTGCAATTTGGTGAGGAGGATTCGTTTTTATAGTTTTTCCTAGTGTTACTGAAAACAGATAATACCGTTACCTGTTATCTGTTGTTAACTAATATTATTAGTTACTGCATCCATAATATTCCAAATGGCGCAAATTAACACATAAGTCTTAACCTCGACCTCTTTAGCATTCACAACTGATTCAAACATAGGTAGCGCCTCCAAGTAGGTAAGTAAACTCTCAAAAGGTAATCTAACGTGATGTTTTCGTACAACCATAATCTCTCGTGGATTAAGTGATTACAATTAGTGTAAAGCATTTGAAACTATGTTCAGGATAAGTGGCGGGTTTAACTTCGATAATGTTACACTAATTTGGGTGTCGTAAAGGCTAATTAAAGCGACATCATGGTGATGAAAGCAGTTTCTACTTTTCTGTATTTTTCCTGTCGTTGGTACCAGAGAAATTAAAATTTTGCTGACCCAAAACTTTGCCACTTATGCGGTGTGGTTGGTGGCTATGCACAAGTCACTTTGATTGCATGTTTTGGGATACGGAGGACAGATGGAGCATAGTTTTTATTGCATCTAACTGTCAAAAAACTTATGAGTTATTACTGGTTTCTGAAATATCTTGATAAAGTCAATATGAATGGTGTTTTATTTTTTTCGTTTAAATAAAGTTTATTCTATTCTACGAATGTTATCCATTTATTTTAATATTATAAGCCGAGATTTGTATTTTTATATGTTTGTGTGTAATGAGTAACCTTAAATAGTACTGGACCGATTTTAAGCTATCTACTGCAGAAGACTAAGCTGACAGAAGCAAGTTTTTTAATAAGAATATTAGCTTACAAAAACGATTTGTTGTCGTTATGCTTCTTGATGCAATAGTTTCCACTATACACTATACTTTAATGGTATAATTTAAAATAGTTTTGAATTCTATTTTTAACTATGATAACCTTAAAATTATTTATCAGTTATGGAGTTAGTGGCTATCCAAAAATACCATCAAAGTATATGTACTAATAAGTAAATATATAGTACTAAATTATTGTTTTTGTTCACAGAGAGAAGGAAGCGATGCAGAGAAGCTAACAATCCAGGCTGCCACACAGACCGCGAGCGGACGCTACACATGCGAAGTGTCGGCCGACGCGCCCTCCTTCCAGACCGCGCAAGTCCATACGCACATGTATGTCGTAGGTGAGTCCATATTCTTCTAAATTTGTATTGTGATTTAAGCGTACACGTACCGCTATAGTTCACATAAACCACTACTTACCATACAGGCTAGAGGCCATACCACCTTCAGTCACATCAGTCACGTCAGTCATAGATTGTTAGCAGCCATGTAGCTCCCGAGCGGCCATACAGACTGCGAGCGGCTATACAAACCGCTAACGGCCACGTAGACCACTAGCAACCACATATAGTGCCAGCCATAATACAGATCGCCCTCAGCCATATGTAAGTACAGTCTCCTAGCAGCCCCACAGATTGCTAGCGGCCGTACTGACTACTAGAGACATACAGACTGCTAGAGGCCAAACAGATTGCCAGCGACCGTACAGACTGCCAACGGCCACGGTTAATAGCTACACAGATCGCTAGCAGCTACCTTTAATATTTTTATCCTATATCTGTCTCAACCCGCCACTTTATACATAGTTGTAATACAGTATATAAAGAAGACAAACAAAGCAAAATTGAAAATTATGCAAACGTATACACCTGATATTAGTCACAAATGTTTATTTCTAGCTGCAAACGACCGAGTTCAATGATTGGAACATGTGTAGGGTCAATTTAGAGTCTGTCTAATAAGTTAAACGACTTGGGTAATTATAAGGATTTAATGAAATCTGATGTAGTCAACGCGGGTTCAATAATTAAGGTTAATTAAGAGAGAGAGAGATCATTGTTTACTAATAGAAGAACCCTATAAAAAGCATCGAATATAAGTATTTTTTAAATGATTAAATGTTATACAAAATTCCCAAGTCGGTTGACTTATTAGACAGACTATAGGTCAGCACACACTAAATCAATGTCATAACAGTTAAAAATCGCAACAGATCTGATTTCTTATCCGAGTATTTAATCAAAGCACAACACAAAACAACTCACTATAAATAACCTCGGCCTCAAGTTCTATAACAATGAATTACTCCAACAATGTTATAGGATTTTCATGGAAAAAAGGGTAAGACTATTATCATAAGATAGTACGAAATAGGGTTAAATATACTGAACTTATCATCAAATAGTGGTGAACCTATCCTGAAGGGTAAGGTGCTCCATATATTTTTCCTTTCCTCGACCTAAAACACCTTAAGATACACAAGGCGATAAACCTGTCTCCCAATCAGCCCTTTCAAAAGTGACACACTTTATAGACTAGAGTCTAAGGGCCTTATAGGACAGTAAAATACCTTAAGGTTGACACTGTTTTACGCAAGAAATGCCTTCAGAACGTGAGGGTCCCGTATTTATAGCCCAATGGATATATTTTCGCCTAGAATCGGGGAAAATGGTCTGGTAATAGATTTACCGTTTCGCTTTTCTAGAAAAAGACATGCCACATAAATGTTTATTTATTGTCTTTGAAAATAGTTTTAGTTTTTATTCAGGTGGTATTTTTAGGTCGATAGCTTATTTTTATTTTTGAAATAAAAATATTGAAATAGATTGTAATAGCTTTCGCTTTGAAAATAGTGTGTTGGTGTTTGAAAGACTTCAAAGCAATAAAATATAGATAAAACTAAAATGGTATGGTTTTTATTACTATTCTTTTGTTTTTATATTTAACTAAATCGTGAGACTCTTTAAAAATGATTCATGATCTAGTTTTGTCAACATAGTTCATTTTAGCTTACACTGTAATGCAAAACTGTTCCACAACGTAAACTTCATATAAAATGAAACAGCATACATTGAAGCTTAGTTATCTGATGTCGAAGTAGTTTCCATATACCTACCTATAAAGATACCTACATCGAACGCCATGACCCAATACACAACGTGTATGCTTTTGTATAACTTTACGAATAAATCTAAACTAGTGCCCTTGTTCCATTTTATCGTACCAAAGCATCTTACTCCTATTTGCATAGTAAAGGGATAGAATATGGCCACCTATCAGCGATGAACAATATCCGTTTTATATGTAAGCTTAAATCCGACCCCTGTTCACGATAATCCGGAAATTATCTGTACTTGAAAATGAGTGAGATAGATCCTTTTTGCTGCTACGGCCGTACATTAATAACTTTTGGGCGAAACGTTCGTTAAAGTTGAATTTAATTTATTTGAATGGCAGTTTTGGTTGCGTTTTGCATGCTTTTATGGCTTTAAGAGGAATTTGTTTCGCAGGTCAAAAAAGTTATGAATTCCCTATTTTTAATTGGACACATTTATTTTATGATAACATTTTATTTTGATTGTTTTGGGACCAGTCTACAAAATTTTGAAAGTGCTCGTTTATTTTTCAATAGTAAATTAATAAATCCGAATTAAACTTGAAGGCCTACACATTAGGTTAAGTAGCAGAAGTGATTTAATGGTGTACCTCACGGCTTTTACTAGTACTGATTGCAGTACCGCATAACTAAACATGATTCAAGTGCTGCAATTATAAGCACAGTTATTTGCATTTAGAACTACCTAAGCGTAGCTTTGAGAAGTGTCGCAATTACTGTTAATTCAATCTTTACCTCATCAAAGGAAATATTAATAATAATATTTATGTAAGTGTAGAGTAGTGAAAAGTGTAGAGGTGTTGGGTAGTGTGGATAATTATGTATTACCGAAAAATTTATTACCATTAAATAATTTTAAATACCTACACATATGTAGGTAATTAAAATAAGACACCAACCGTTTTCTGAAACTATTCCCGTAACTCATTGAAGATTAATTTTAGATTTCTGTATAAGGGACAGGATTTCTTTTTCCTCATAAGAAAGGGTGAGCAGGTAGTTATGGACCTTCGCCTTACATTCCGATTTCTTGAGCGGAAATTTATTAAGTTCCTTATTTACTCAATTGTTCAAAAAGGGAGCAACAAATGAGTAAAATCTTGCAATAAATGATGTTTTGGGCTCATAATGATCGCGTACATATATATGTCAAGCTTTCGGCGTTTGTTGGTCAAGAGTGGATCATAAATGAGCTTGCTGTGCTTCCTTAGAACAACTCTTTCCATAAACAGTTGCCATACAGTAGAAACTTGGCAGAGCTGGGTCGTGTTGGGAACAATATGGGTTTGAAATTGCTTACTTTCAGGATCGCCTTCTTCTTTCTTTAGGTTTTAGGAGCTTCACCCCAGGATATAAGGCAGTACAAAATAATTGACTGATAAAAATCAAATATACATCTATTTAACATGTCACTTTTATCTTCACCAATAGGAGAAAGAGGCAAAGTTTGTTTTTTGTTTGTACCGATAGAAAGCTGCTTTATTTTTCGAGTGACATAGGCTATTTTTTATGTACGCAGACGAAACCGCGGGTAAAAACTGGTATGTAAATAAAACATAACTCTGTCTTTGGTATCGGGCAGTTGAGGAAATAGTCCCTTTATTTATTTCGTTTGAGCCAAAAAGTTCCAAGTACTAGACGAGAAAAAAATTAAACTGACTTTTACCATCTTCTAGTATAATATACCTTGACGGATAGCCACAATTTAGTGTAACTACATTCATAGCACTTAATTTAATTTATTGTGTCCTTACTTCGTTTCATCTCAGACCTCATCAATCGTTTTTTATTGAAGTTGAGGTAAGGAGAAGTGTCATTAACAAATAAATAAATTGAAAGCCATAATTCAATTGAAATTAGCTTGAAAGCCTAATATTTTACACAGCCCATCAATCACTTTTCCTTAAATTAGGTCACCGTTTGTGTAAACAGACGATTTTCCGACTACAATGACATTTTCTAACAATATGTGGTCGGCGTCCAATCTAACAGGACACAGACCGTCAATTTGAGACTCAAAAGTAAGACAATAGAAACACGAACGCTTGGGGTATAATGAATTAATACCAGTATGTGATATGACTGCCTCTGGCTTGTGTGAAGTTGGCTATCACAGCTCAGTTTAGCTTTATCGGTACAGTCACTTAGTAACTCAGTTTAGCCTTATACAGTGTACACTTTGGTTTTGATTTTTCTTTAAAGTTGCGGCACACGATGAAACTGTTTTAATCTTTATTTTTGTCTCCAGTTCTGCCTAAATCTGGGCCATCAATGCACGGACTAAAGCGCCGGTACAGACCGGGCATGAAGCTAAAAGTGGAGTGCATTAGTCGCCACTCGCTGCCAGCCGCCAACCTCTCTTTCTTCATCAACAATGATGCGGTAAGTATGTTATTTTAAGAACTAATGTCAAGAGTAAAGTGTACCTTATTACGAGTATGTGCGGCATCGATCGATAGTCAACTTTATAAGCAGGTGAATTGAGTAGATTTTAAATTGCATCACTGCTTACCATCAGGCGGGATCGCAGTCAAGTACTAGTTTATAACAGATAAAAAAAAAAAAAGAAATTAACTATGAATTTCATGTTTTAATACAGAATTATGGTTGCCTTATAGATTTTAGCACGTTACTAAAATAGTTTCAGTTAGTCAGAAATTATTTACGAAAATGTCAATTTTCATCAGTGCCATGTTGGATTATTTTAGTGTCAAAATTTTAGGTCCTACTTCTACTAAAAGAACATTTTCCTAAACATAATTTTAGCATTTATGGACTCCGTTTTATAATAAGATTAGTGTCAGTAGAAATTAAGCTGTATGTAATAGACTGAACGTACCTTTTACAAAAACAAGTTGATACTCATACTAATGTGTCAGTTATAAAGGTATTGTTCGAAATTTCGAAGCGGTTAGAGGACGTTGTCGAAATTAGAACTACGTGTGTTTAAATGAACGTTTATTGTGGAGATATTCAAGGTTATTCAAGAGTGTTTCATGTATGAAAATCATTACACATGTCGAGTACCTACACTATTTAATTGCAATAAAATAATAAACACCAGGAAATTATTATTTATATTTCTATTACTTTGGACAAAATATACACAGTTGTGTACAAGATGACTTCAATATTAAATTACTACGAGTATTTATCTTCTAACTACGTACATGTATGTACGATCTGGAATACACGTGTATTTCGTTCTTTATTCAAATCATTTGTGATCAACATGATTTTATTTTGTTAAGTATTAACTCTAACCTAAAAGAGTGCCCAGTGGAGTGGGGCGAGAGGGAAAGTGTCAGATTTTTAATGGCTTAAGCTCACATACCACATGTGTTCCTTCAGTTGTCTTTAGCGTTCCAGAGCTACCATCTTGTTGGCAGTATAGGTTAATGTAGTATACAATTTGGGACATGGTCTATTTTTTATATTTAATTATGTTCAACGTTATAAAAAAAACATAAAATGTTTGAGAGATAAGAGATAATAGAAAATAAAATTAAAAATTGTCTTTATAAATGTAATTGAGTTAAATGAAACAAAGCTCGCTAATTTAAGTATTTAATCAGCGAAAGTTCATTAAGCGTTCTTTCACCAATCATTTGTTCTTGTCAACATGTATTTAATTTTGGTTTGTTTCGTTAATTGAAACATCACCGCATATTGAAAGATTAATAATTTTTCTGTGATTTGTTTATTTACAAATCAGTGTGTGTCTTTAGGTAGGTACTTTGAGTTTCAAAAAAAAAATAAAACTCACAGCATTTATTTCAATGAAACACCGTAAATAGTTTAATTGAAACAAATGCTGCGAGTTTTTTTTTTTTCACTGTTAAATATTTAAAAAAAAATTATTTTAAACTCAGACTAAATAATGTACATATACAACATTAGTTTTAGTGTATACGAAACCCGAAACACGTGTCTAGTATTTTTACGTAAAAAATCTAGGTACATAATGTCATAACTATTCTGTATCATGAAAACTCACAAAAGTTATAAGCTTTTTATTTACCTGGCTATAGTCCGGAGCGAAGAGGAATGGCAGGCGGTCGCCTCCTTCTGCAAACCAGTAATCCTATCAAAGGAGGAGGCCGATGAGATCTCAACCCCGACTACTATCCATGGTAAACGCGGGCTTGAGGACTTTGAGTTACACATCGTAGCTCGCAGTCCGGCTGTTCGGTAATAAACCGGACCGATCCCAGTTGTCAACAGCGTATAGTGACCCACACGCTCCTCAAAGAGATGTCAGAAAACCGTAGAGGCCTAGCAGGGCCCCTACATACCCTGACTTCTGCATGTGGACGCCTCCTTCGCTAGCATCACTGTTTCACAGAAAAAGGCAATTGCCTCCTCGCTTGGGAAAAATCATTTGTGATACTAAATGTCACGTATTTTAGGATATAACAAAGTCAAACAGTACAAATCTCTATCCTATAATTAAAACAATAGGCTATCCATAATTATACTGACTTGACTAAAGTACTTATATATATCAGAAACCAAGCGTGGCCTAAACAAACATCCCTAACAAGAAGTGAAATCCCAATATTGTTTCAATTTAATTTAATTAATCTTTTAATGCTTAACAGATTTTTTAGGCTATTTTGTTCGATAAACTTGACCTATAGTATCAGTTTCACTGAAAATTGAATGATTAATTTATACTAAGTGATCGCTCATCGATCATCTGTTCTGCGAGCATACCTAGGCAATTCTTCAGGCTGTGCCAGTAACCTTGGTTCGCTTTTATTCTGCTTGGTCTATGGGGTTGAAAGTTTCTAGGATGGTGACCGCATAGGAAGGTCACCCACAGGTCCCGACTCTCAGCATTGAGGAATACGACGCAAGGAAGACGATCAAAAAGCAACACACTTCATTAAAAAAAAAAAATTAAGATCCATTTAATATTAAGTAAGTTAGAAAACTTTCAAATCTGATCGAAGGGGAAACTGTCGTATAACAGAATAAGTATGCACATTGCACATACTGAAATGATACGTCATCGCCATTACGTTACGTGTGTACAAAAGAGATAGCGTGATGTGACTACCATGCCCCCACTCTTTCTTATAACAATAGTTGAAATGCTAATTGCTGCTTTATCTCTTTAAAATATTATATTATAAATTTTGATGTTGATTTCGAGAAAAAAAATCTTTTAAGGATCATTGATTTGTCATAGATCATAGCCGACTATAAGTTAATTAAACAGTTTTATTTGGCTGTGTCCATCTGTGCTTACCTATTGTATTACCTCGTGGGGTGGTACTGCGAAAACTATTTTACTTCTTCTAGAACGTTCTCAAAGAGCAATTCTAAAGGTTGCAACCTTCCGACCTTTTAGGTTTCCCACACACGAGTTATACACAGCATGTAAAATACTAACAGTGCGTCAACTATTTATATTGCATATCATACTTTATCAGCACTGAGCTGTCTTTTGACCCAGTATCTTCAACCAGGAGGAGTAAAGATTTGGTTTGCACAAAACCACAAACGAGACATGCATTTGCTCATAGATTTTATATATTCTAAGGACCCTTTTTGTACAATAAGCTAAACAAATTATTAGATAATATAGCGTAAATTATATGAAATGTAGTACATTGATATCGGAATATTATTAAAACTCAATTACACAGACGCAGAAAAACTATTGGAAGTTTTAGTATGATTGTAAGGTTCTTAAGTTGTTATTCTATATTCTGTATACATGCACCCGTAATGATTAGTCTTGTTAAGTGATGACCTGAAACACGAGTTTTATATGTAAACCTAGCTCAGGAAAGTCGCTAATTATACATAATTCTAGGTTATTAGTTATAAAATATCGATAATTACACATAGTTATTTGTTGGGTACAGCATAAATGATGAATGATATTTATTTTGTAAATAGGTTTAAAAAACACTTTTACTCGTCAATAACTATTTATTTAAAATTTACTTGTGGTTATTATATGTAACTGTACTGTGTAAAAGATTTAATAAAGATTATTATCATTTCCGGTTTTGTTATATAATAATAATATTGTTTATTGTTGTAATTTTTTCACCAATAGAAAACTGCTGTATTTTTGAGTGACATAGGCCTTAGGCCAAAAGGTTATAAAATGAAACAGCAATTAGCATTTCAACTGTTGTTGTAAGAAAGAGTGGGGGCATGATAGTAACATCACGCTATCTCTTTTGTACAGACGTAACGTAATGGTGATGACGTATCATTTTAGTATGTGCAATGTGCATCCTTATTCTGTTATATGACAGTTTCCCCTTCTATCAGATTTGAAAGTTTTCTAACTTACTTAATATTAAATGGATCTTAATTTTTTTTATTTTAATGAAGTATGTTGCTTTTTGATCGCCTTCCTTGCGTCGTATTCCTCAATGCTGACAGTCGGGACCTGTGGGTGACCTTCCTATGCGGTCACCATCCTAGAAACTTTCAACCCCATCGACCAAGCATAATAAAAGCGAACCAAGGTTACTGGCATAGCCTGAAGAATTGCCTAGGTATGCTCGCAGAACAGATGATCGATGAGGTGATCACTTAGTCTAAATTAATAATTCAATTTTCAGTGAAACTGATACTATAGGTCAAGTTTATCGATCAGGAGCCCTGACCACCGGTAGCTTGAACCCTGTTTCCGATGGCGGTGGACTACTGTTTTTTTATATTTTTTAATGTTTTTTATGACTTTGTTATATTTTTTGTTACATAATATATATTATATTTGTTATATATTATAATATAAACAATATTAATCATGCCAGAGGTAAACTCCAATTATTTGCTTGGTATGTCAAATTTAATTCCATGATGATAATTAAATATAATCAAAAAATATAAATGTCACAATATGAAGTAATGTCAATTCGCGAATTCAATATAAGAATTAAATAATAATAAAAAATAAAATAATTTTTTTTTTGTTTCTATAGTCAAACAAAATACATGTGTACATGATGGAAGCAAAATAATATGTAACCAAGCATTATATGTAACACATAATATCATTTAAAAGAGTGTCCATGGAGTTTCTTGAACGTTCTTCTCCATAGAGACCTACGCTTTGGAACGTGCAATTTAGCTTCACTTTTCTCGGACTGACCGACATTTGACTATTGAAAAGTGCCTGCAAATGGTCTATTTGAAATAAATGCTTTGATTTTGATTTTAATTTTGATTTTTAAAATAAATAATTACTACATTAATTCATCATTTAGAAATTCATCAGTCGTATAGTAACATTTTTCAATTAATAACTGTTTCAATTTGTTTTTTGAATTGTCCAATATTTAGATTTTTGATGGCATCTGGTAATTTATTGTAAATGCGCGGTGCCATACGTTTTTCGTCATCATAACTTCATCGACACTAAAAGATCAACATCGGGCCCATGTAAGGCCCGGTAAAAGCGCTCGTGAAGCTAGGCTCCTTGTCCTGCCATACTTCCCTGCGTTCATTAGTATCCATTACTATAGATTTGCGCCAGTTCTTGTTAGCCAAGTAGAGCGAGATGGGGCCTTTGTCCACCGCCACCACATCTCGATGCATACCCACGTCGGTTTTCAGGAAGTATTCCTTGAGACTTCATACTTTACGGTTGTGCAGGATCTTAGCATTTAAGAATCCACGACATCCACACTTCCGGGAGATATACAGCCTCATCATCGAATACCGTGGGTGATGCATCCGATTTGCGGTAAGCAGTGTGCGGACCCTCCTCTCCAGGTCGTCAAGTTCCTTCTGAGTCCATTTGAGTATGCCGAAAGAGTAAATCAAAACCGGCATGACCCAACCGTTGAAGGCGCGCACCTGGTTCTCGCCTGATAAAAGACTATTCAGTACTTTATTCAAGCGGCCAAAGAAGCGCTTCTTCAACGATTGTTTCACGTCAGCAGCGTTGATGCCTAACGCTTCCGACATACCCTAATACTTGTAAGTTTTGGTTGAGCAGAAATCTACAGTTTATGGAATCCGAGAGTTGGGTTCCCACAGATTCCATAATCTCACCTCGCTTTACATGCATGACTGCACATTTGTCCAAACCAAATTCCATCCTGATGGCACTACCGAAGGTTTCAGTTACCTTCAGTAGCTCCATTAGTTGCAAATTGTTTGAGGCAAAAATTTTCAGATTATCCATGTAAAGAAAGTGAGATATAACCTGACTACCTCTTCTCAACCGGTAACCGAAGCCGAAACCTTCCAGCAGTGTGCTGAGAATGTTCAAAGCTAGGCAAAACCACAGTGGACTCAGTCTGTCGCCCTGGAATATACAACGCTCGATCCTTATCGGTTTGCTGCTCTCCCAGATTTGTCGACATCCTGGATAGTGAAGGACCGTCTTCCAATACCCCATACACGACATCAGGAACGTGCGAAGAGTTGCATCAAATTTATACAGCTCCAGCACCCTCATAAGTCATATATGCGGCACTGAGTCATAGGCCTTCTTATAGTCTATCCAACATGCCGACAGATCTCTTCGAGATCGACGAACCTGTTAGCTAATGGCGACATCAATGAGGAGCAGTTCCTTAGTACCACGGGACCCGTTCCTACATCCATTCTGAGGAGCAGACATAATGGAGTATGTCTCAATATGACTAATAAGTTTGGCTCTCAGGATAGATGTAAGAACTGTATAGACCAATCACGCGTTTCCCACGTGATTGGTCTATAATTTTTAGGCTCCGCAGTACTACCCGATTTATTGAGCAGGTTATTCCTGTCGTTAAGAACTGTGGCAGCGACCCTGACTTTAAGGCAGATTGGAATTGGGATGCTAAGCGAGCGTGCGACCTTTGAAACCATTTAAGCCAGAAGTTGTACAGCCCATCCGGCACTGGAGATTTTCAGTTAGGCAACGGACGGATTGCACGAGCTACATCTTGGGGGCTGATGGTAATTGCCCCCATTTCTGGTATAAGATCGCACGCTCGCTCGATCTTCGGAGTCCAATCACCCTCAGTGTGATTGACAGGCACCTATTATTTATTATAATTTATTTAGTATAAAATATTGTACAAAAACACGGAAAGTACCTAATTCAATAAAAATCTGACACTCTCGTTCCAACCAAAGCGGAAGAACTCATTTGATGATACTCCAGGTAAAAAACGAAAGTACGAATACCTATACTCGAGTCTGATATAAAAAAGATGATCCTTAAAACGTGGCTTCCTAATGCGAGTATACAGTTAAAAGGGGATAAAAGGTAGAATTACAAATTCCCACAAGCTCAAACATATTGGACGTTATGAAAATGTCAGACTTTTAACGAGCTTCCTAAACGAGCTTTTTGAAAGTAATTGCGACGTACAACTTGATAAGCGGTTGCAGCTCAAATTTTAGGTCAGCTTAAATGTACGTTTCAAAACAAATTTTCAAAAATCAACTCTCATTATAAAGAGTTGATTTTTAAGGTTTCGTACCTTAAAAGGATAAAACGGAAGCCTCATAGGGTCACTTTGTGGTCCGCCTGTCTGTCTGCCAGTCTGTCTGTCTGTCAACTCAAGACCCTTTATCTCGGTACCGCGTAGAGGTGTAGAATTGAAATGAAAACCATAATAACGCGGTCTACGGTGCCTTGAGCTGTGAAAAATTATTTTTTCACAGGTAAAGAAAAAAAAAAGATACGACCGTTTATGTCGCCAAAAACGTATATTTCGACACTATTAAGGAAATCAAAATTCATAATTGGTAATTCCCGTTGACCTAGAATCCTGAAATTTGGCTTAACTTAAAGTAACACAAGTAAAGAATAAAAATTGGAAACAATTGTAGTTGCGTCACAAAAAAAAAACCTTTTTTTTGTGATTCGGAATAATCTTCATAACTCAATTTGGGAATTGGATTGTTTTCATAGGTAATATTGTACAGAGCCTTCAATGCGCGAGTCCGACTCGCACTTGTCAAGATTTTCTTTGCCGTGGTTTTTAGGTCCGTCCACCCTCTGTTCGATAAAATCGTTTCTAATATTATGTTCGTAATATGCTTTAGATAAATACCTACGCAGGATATCTGCAGAAAAATGATATTTATTTTTCAATACATTCACTCGAAAACCTGCTCTTATCCCACCGCTTACAGGCACGCAATAGGCTATTTGCCACATAAGTGCAAAAATGTGCGCGTGCTCTCCCCCGCCTTAATTTTATTACATTTATCGTATCAGGCTGGGCGCGCGTCGTCCCTCACGAGTCGCCGGTCAAAGCCCGTTTATTCATTTCAGTGAGTGTATTGAAAAAAGTCGTTTGAAACACGTGCAAATTTGTCACTGCAGTCCTCGGCTCCATAACACGCTCGCCTGCGGGTCGTGCGGATTCCGCCTCAGTCGCAATGACAAACTTTCTGCACTTGTATCAAAATGTACTATTTGCAAATAGGTTATAAAAAACCCTTTTAAGGGTTACGTAGCCAAATGGCAAAAAACGGAACCCTTATAGATTCGTCATATCTGTCTGTCTGTCTGTCTGTCTGTCTGTCTGTCTGTCTGTCTGTCTGTCTGTCTGTCTGTCCGTCTGTCCGTCCGTATGTCACAGCCACTTTTTTCCGAAACTATAAGAGCTATACTGTTGAAACTTTGTAAGTAGATGTATTCTGTGAACAGCATTAAGATTTTCACACAAAAATAGAAAAAAAGCAATAAATTTTGGGGGTCCCCATACTTAGAACTGAAACTCAAAATTTTTTTTTTTCATCAAACCCATACGTATGGGGTATCTATGGATAGGTCTTCAAAAATGATACTGAGGTTTCTAATATCATTATTTTCTAAACTGAATGGTTTGCGCGAGAGACACTTCCAAAGTGGTAAAATGTGTGTCCCCCCCCCCCTCTGACTTCTAAAATAAGAGAATGATAAAACTAAAAAAAATATATGATGTACTTACTATAAAAACTGCCAACGAAAATTGGTTTGAACGAAATCTAGTAAGTAGTTTTTTTTAATGCGTCATAAATCGAAAAAAATACAGTATTATTAAAACATCGATCAAAGTTACAACACATTACAAGAACTTTTGTATTATGTTACTTGCTGCTACGGAACCCTTCATGGGCGAGTCCGACTCGCACTTGGCCGGTTTTTTTAATATACTTACTCGAAAATTGGCTCTTATCGCACTAGGATTAGGTTCAACATGACATTTTTTCAGTCCTATTTCGTCAGGATCAACCAGGTCAACCGTGATTATTATTTTTTTTAAAGCAAAGAGGTGTATATTTTTAAGGTTTTAATATATAATAAAAATAAAAATTGTGTTTATGAACAGAATATCATGAATATAGTCTGTCTAATAAGTCAACCGACTTGGGAATTTTGAATAATATTTAATCATTTAAAAAATACTTTTATTCGATACTTTTGATAAGGTTCTTCTGTTAGTAAACAATGAACTCTTAATCGACCTTTATTATTGAACTCGTGTTGACCACATCAGATTTCATTAAATCCTAATAATTACCCGAGTCGTTTAACTTATTAGACAGACTTTAAATAAGATTATTTACATAATAATTTGTTATTATCAACCAATTAACTATCTGAAATTAATTATCTGTATTCTAAATTCAAAAATATTTATATTTCTATTTTTAATATTAAGTAGAATGTATACTCGTAAGGTTTGATATCTTTGCGTCTTCTTCAATATGCAAAGGTAAAGCGCGGGAAAAAGTCTACTAAATATTATTTTTTATTTACATAAGTTATATTTTGTGAAAAAAAAAATCAAATTTAATATTTGAAGAGCATTCTTTAGACGGTACCGCCGCCGCCAGATATTGTGATTAAGTTAATAAGTTCTTGCGATAGCGTGCTGCCATCTAAATCAAAACTAAAATGTATGGCAACTTTGTTACATTTTCTTCGTAAAGAAAATAAGTATTTCTTCGTAAGTGTATTGAAAAACGTCGTTTGATACACGTGGAGATTTTTCACTGCAGCACTCGGCTCCATAACACGGTTGCAATGACACACTTTCCCCACTTGTATCAAAATGAACTATTACACGTCAATTTTTTTTTCATCAGTTTAAACTAGATGAAGCCGGTGTTTCCTAGCTGACTACCCTGAGTAGAAACACCGAAACAAACTCAGGGGTCAAAGTTCATACAGTAAATATATAATGGCCAAAATCACGTAAGAACCATGCAGATTTATCTGAGATAGTGTTTTGAAGAAAGTTGTTACTGATATAATTCGAAGAATCACAAAACTTAATTGGCAGTGGGTTCTCTGTTTTGCGAGCAAAGCGTCTTGCTTTGCTCGCAGAACAGATGGTAGGTTAAAGACTTCCCACAAGATAGATCGATGACTTGGTAATGGTTGCGGAGATCCGATGGATGCGAGATGCGCAGAATCGTTCGTTGTGGCGATACATGTGGAAGCCTTTGTTGAACAGTAGACATCTTTTAGCTGAAAGTATGATCTACTAGCAAGTTAAAACAATATAAATAAATAATATTTATTCTCCTTAATAAAGTCTGTTTCATTTTTGTATAACAAGTAGGTAGGTTTGTTAGTAATGTCTAGTAAAGAGAGACAATAAAATTCTATATTCATAGACTTATTCACTTTATTTTATACAATCTGAGATTGCTTGTTCTAACCCATGGCATTATTATAAAGGTATATAATAAATTACAATAACAAGAGAATACACAATCACAATGTTTTTGTTATATCTACGTTGAGATTTATTTGTTCCATCTAATTAAGTTAATTTATTTACCGTATACACTCGTACCTTTATTTTATGAACTAGGTAGTTAGATTAAAATTATTGTTACAAATTAGTTATATTAGAATAATTCATTGTTCTGAAGCACATATATGTATACTCTTTCACAGTCTTAAAATCGAAGGCTTCTTCGTCAACTCCCTTAAAAGCGATTCGCGTGAGTCCGAGCGAGCTGGCACCTTCCGATTTCACCTACTTTTTCTGTAGTCAACTCGCTTAGACTTGAAAATCTGACGTATTTATGTACAGTCAACTAAAAAAACTTCTTATAAAATGGTATCCACTATAAATGTATTAGAAATTGTACTCGACTTGACTTTTAAATAAAACACATATCGTTTATGAGAAAGATATTTTATATTCAGGAGCGCGTGTATCACAACGCGCTGTTGACGACTGGGCTCGGTCCGGTTAATTACCGGACGGCCGGACGGCGGGCTACCCATTACTCGGCGTCCGCAAGCCCGCGTCTACAGTGGCTGGTCGTCGGGGTCGGAGTATCGGCGGTCGAAGGACCTTCGGCCTCCTTCTTCGCTAGAATTACTACATCGCAGAAGAAGACCGCCTGCCATTGCTCCTCTCTCCGGACCATAGTCTGAACTAGGACCGGGCGCGAAAAGTCGTTGCCACTAATTGTCGCCATGAGGACACAGCGGTGCTCTGCACAAGCGGGGTACACCTCTACCGTGTCCTCGGGTGCTCCACCATGTCCTTCGGGTGGTACACACAATTGTGATACCCGGGCGTTACTTCCGTCTGAATCCGATGCAGGAACCTCCCAAACTTGACATGTCCGGTGAGGGCCATGCAGGTGCAGGTAACATGAGAAAGTTAAAAGTAACTTGGGTATCGTGTACCATTGGCCGCATCCTACTCGCCACATTCCTCACCTTTAACATAATATCCCGAAATCTAACAATAAGTAGATAACCGGTATAGCTTGCATGAAAAAAGCCGCAAAGTTTTCAACCTGTTTTTATTTGACTGTACTTTATGCGTTTGAGCGAGATGACGATAGAAAAAGTGGGATCCCTTCTTTTCGCATAATGTATTTTGTCCTAATATACTTCGGCAGAACGATTTTGGCACAATTTGTTTAGGCATAATAATACTTCGGCATAATTTTTTTAGGCATACATTTTATGTTGGCATAATCATCTTAAGACTAATTTGTTTTGGCATAAATTTGATTCGCATAACGTTAGTAGGCCTAATGACTATTCGTTAGTAGGCCTAATGACTATTAGCATAACGTTAGTAGGTCTAATGACTATTAGCATAATAATATTTAGGCATATTAATATAAATAACAACTTTTAGTGCCCCATACATAATTCTGATCAAACCAATTTGCTATAGTTTCTGTAACAATTAAATAATATTATTGGTTAAAAATCTGTGCAACAAAAGTTAGTGACAGAACCGAATTGCTGCAAAACCGACTCCACGTAGTCTTGTTTGTCCTACCCCTAGAGTGTAATTTAAAATCGCGTAGGCGCGTAGGAGTGAGGCGGCCCGCGGGCTGAGGAGCAGGCGGCTGCGAGCGAGCCGCCGCGACTACGAGCGAGCCGCCGCGGCTGAGGCTGGCCGGCAAAGCCGGCCAACAAGCCGAAGCTGCGGTGGTGAGCGAAAGCCGTCTGCGACGATTAGCACGCGAGGGGCCGCCGGAGGCCCGCAGCGCCGGAGCCGTGACAGAAACCCTGCCTGCAGCATGTTACATGCTCGCTTGAATGCTGCATGCTGAATGCTTGCTTGCATGCTGCATGCTTGCTTCTTTGCTGCATGCTTGCTTGCATGCTGTATGCTTGCTTGCATGCTGTATGCTTGCTTGCATGCTGTATGCTTGCTTGCTTCATGCTTATATCCTTTAGGATATTATGCTTAAAAAAGTTATGCTTTAGAACTTTATGCTTAATAAATTTATGCTTTAGAATTTTATGCTTAATCCTTATTATGGTTAGAGAAATTATGCTTAAAAAAAATATGCGTAAGCTGTTATGCGTAATTATATTATGCGAAAATATAATTATGCCTAACAAAATTATGCTAAGTTATATTAGGTCTTAAAATTTTATGCAAATGGATAGGGAACCAGAAAAAGTGGGTGAAATCGGAAGGTACCTAGAAGTAGAAGAAGTAGAAGGTACTCGCTTGGACTCGCGCGAATCGCTTAAGTTGAGGAACAAGCCAAATCGAATTTAATTAGTAATTCCGAGTAGTTAATTATTTTGCACACAACAAACAAGTTCAAACTTACAAAAGGTAATCAAGCAATTAGTTTGTATCAAACAAATTATTTATGATGGGGCCGAAAGGTTCTGGAATTACCGGAAAACGCAGCGTTGGAAGGCCTCCCCACAAGGTGGACCGACGACCTGGTGAGAGTCGCGGGAATGCGTTGGATGCGAGATGCACAGGATCGGTCGTTGTGGCGACGCTTGGGGGAGGCCTATGTCCAACAGTGGACTTCTTTCGGCTGAAATAATGATGATGATAAAACAAATTATTTGCCTAGTAGATCCATTTCGATTTGTTCAGCAGTTTTGCCTTTAGTTTCGGGCAAAAATACCAGGCTGACAAGAGCTCCGCAGAGGTTGATTCCAGCATAACAATAAACTACGGTATGTGTCCCGAGGAAGTTCGCAACGGCTGTAAAAGCGGACAACTGTATGAACGACATAAACCAAGCTTGCGACACTAGACAACCCATTACTTTAGCTCGTATCTGAAACAAGAAATAATAATGTTTACTGGTAGTCATGAATAATATCTTTAGTTTATTATTTTTAGGACTCTTTTATATACGAGTATACAGGGTGTAAGGGACAGGTCTCCGCAAACTGTACGAGCTTGCTCAGTAGACGAAATTGAACAACATACTTATTTTTTTTTCCAGGGAACGAAAAAGAAAGTCGGTCTCTATACAAAATTATAAACTTGACGGCCGATTAAAAAATCTGGTGGAAGGTTTTTCAGTTTTGTCGACTTAACAAGACCTTAAAGTTCGCGGAGACCTGTCTTTACATCCTGTATATATGTATAGTGTCTATAGACCTCAGTAACCTGAAAATAAAGAAATATTATTATTTTTCAAGAGAAATATACATGAAGTGATGGTGTAGTTCATGGCTTAGTACACATATTAAAAAAATAACCGACTTTGTTACAAAGGCAACATAAATCGACGGTCCCTACGTATATGGCACAAAGTAAATAATGAAATAAAAAAAATGATATTTACTTTGTTTAAACAAAGTAAATAATGAAATAAAAAAAATGATATTTACTTTGTTTAAACAAAGTAAATAGTGAAATAAAAAACATGTTATTTTGGACATGTCTTTATATACATACGTAGGGACCATCGAAATGTGTACGTAGGAAATCCTCGCCGAGACTCACATTAAGTACATCATGTTTGAGTGTCTTAATCAAGTTTTACATAAGATTAATGAATGTAAATAGCAAGGGCCTGTAATGTAGAAACGGCGTGTTCATTTGAAGGGACTACGGGCTAATAGTGACTTATGTATATAATGCGCAAAAATACATGATTCACTGCAGTAAACGGTATAAAAAAAATACGTTTTTCTTCAAGATTAATGGTATAAAATATAGTGTGTTCTAAATAGGATACAGCTAATTTAGTACAATGGAAAAGAAAAACACAAAAATGCCCTTTTAGGCAGGGCGCAAACGTGTGTCTTGTGTCAGATACAAGTTACTGACGAATATTTGATTTCTATAGAACTAGTTTGAAATCATCCACTCCCTGCGCATACGTAAACATTTTTTGTGTCCAGTTGCTTCCACATAACACATACTTGTGACGATCAAAAAGTGTTCGGTGTCGGTAACTGGAACAAAAAGTGTCTCCATTTACACAACGCCTTAAAGCTAATCGTCCACTGCGTCGGGATCGGAGCGTACGGAGCGGACGGATTCGTTGCTTTGTATTGATTTGTATTACAGCTTGCACTGGATTGGAAATTGCTGACGCAAAATTCGAATGAGTAGATGCACTCTATCGGCATTTTGTAAATACCGACGGCTCGTATTCCGACGCAGTGGACGCTAAGCTCAACAATTGCTTCTACCGATTAGAAACCGGATTAATATGTTTATATACATATTATACATGCAATTATTCTGATTATTATTTGTCAAATTACTCTAAAAGCAACCTTTTACATTTATAGTGTTTTAATTTTATAATGTAGATTTATAGCTTTGTATTTTGCTCTTTTCTTTCTTTTGTATTCAGTCCGAGAGAGTTTAGGTTCTGAGCTCAGCTCTTATCACGACTCATTTGACGACCAAAACTGAACTGTTAAAGGGATGGAGCTGTAGCTTGAGAGGAAGAGTGTATAGCTTCAAGAACGTTTCAAGTTCCTTAATCACACACATAATAGATATCTTAGGTCACCGGAAAACTTTAGGTTTAGGATGCCAAGCCACTCCACTAATTTTTATGATAAGTCATTTGCAGTTCAAGCAGTGCGGCTGTGGAACGCTTTGCCCGTGTCAGTAAGGCAAGCTCAAACACTCACAATTTTAAAAAATAATGTTAAGCATCACCTTTCCACCTGAACATCGTCATTACGTACAGTATTTCTACGCTTTTATGTATTGTATATATACCACAAACTACCTGCGTATTTTTTTTCTCCTTCTCTGTCAAATCCATCGAAAAGTTGTCTATAAAAAATCGCTTTTAGCGATAAGATCGCCCACTGTGACACCCTATTAAATTTAAGTTCCTGATGTAATTTTTATTTTTGGTATATTTATTTATTTATTATTATACAATAAAAAATATATTATCTATCTAGCTTCATTCCTCTTTCTCGCTTGCTCGCCTGAAATTTTAACATGTCATGGTAAGGCATCTTAGGTCCTGAATTTCTCCTTACTTTATTTTAGAGGCTTTTTCATGACTGACAGATGTTTAAACGCTTTGCTAAATCTCAATTTCAATTGTTGGAATAAATCTAGAAAACTTATTCGTATTTGAAATCAGTAAATGAAGTTCTCGTCTCGTTAGTAACTATATCGTGCTTTTATAAACCGACTTCGAAAAGGAGGAGGTTCTATGTTCGGCTGAATGTATGTTTTTTTTTTTTGTATTTATTTATGTTCACCGATATCTCAGTCAATTGGGGACCGATTTTGAAAATTATTTTTTTGATTATGATCTGATCATGAACTTTGAAGATATGGAACAGAACTCCTCATAGGTCAAACAGCTGAACAGATTTCAATAGCATAAAGGGTACTTTTTATCTCGGAAGTATGAATTATATTCCTTTATAGGGTTACGTACCTCAAAAGGAAAAAAATGGAACCCTTATAGAATCACTTTGTTGACCGTCTGTCTGTCTGTCAAGACCCTTTATCTCGGACACGCATGAAGGTATTGAGTTAAAATTAAAACCCATATACTCAAGTCTGCAGTCCCTTGAAGTTGTGAAAAAAAATAACTTCTAAGTTAACGAAAACAAAAGATATGGCCGTTTCTGCTGAAAAAAACTTATATTTCGACACTCTTAGGGTGAGTTCACCATGTAACTATAACCATAACTAAGCCGTTAACAGTTGTCAAATCGTCGAATTGACCAATAGGCGGCCGTTTCACGGCTGGTTATGGTTTGGTTATCGTTATAGTTAAATGGTGCAACTCACCCTTAAAGGAATCAAAATTCATAGGGTATTTCCCTTAAAAACTTTCACCGATAGAAAGCTACTTTTTACACCACCTGCTCGATAATGTCGTTTTACACGTCATATAAACCTCACTTAAAGCAAGTCATTATATGCCTAGGGAGATAATGCAGTATGGCCGATCCCTAGGGAATAATGAGATTTGAATTTGGAGCATCAAGAATCGTCAACATTGTGAATTAAAATGTAGGCGCATCGAACAAGTTGACTCCAAATTCAAACCAAAGAGTATGTAATCACTATGATTCAAACTGGCCACTAACAAAAAAAAGAAAATAGAATAAAATGTGCGTACTGACAACACGGGAGCATTATAGAAAATTGAAACTATAGAATCTTGGAGTAGTGAATTTTGTTTGTTTGATGAACTTGTAAATATAATACTTATATTTCTCTAATATACGATTTGGTCGACCAAATTGTTTTAATTATCTCACAGATGGTGTAAAAAGTAGAGTATGCAACACGGGGATAAAGCTGTCTTTGTCTTGGGCGGCTTAAATTCCTCACTTCACTCAGGTTTCTTTATTAACTCCCTCGCAATGCTCGGGAGTTAATTTTATAAATCCCTCACTATCGTTCGGGATTAAAATCAGCAACCTTCGTTTCGTTCGGAATTCAACATGCCGCCCGCGACTTAAAGACACTGCTTTATCCCCTAGTCACATAAACTACTATTATTCGTGAGTGACATAGGCTATATTTTATGTACCTACGCTGATAAAGCCGCGGGTAAAAGCTAGTCACAGATAAAATTACTGTTTGTTTAGACACTGGAGTTGTCAAGGCGTAAAAACATGAAACCACTGTTTTTTTTCCTAGCAACTGATCGAGTAATTTCAGTAGGTACGTCAAGGTCTTCAAGAGGCCTGCCTAGCCTACGCTCAATTAACTAAGTCATATGACTGTTAACTTAATAACATTTACTCAGGCATCTAATTTGTTAGCCTACCGGTCTACTCCACGCCTGCGATTTGATTGACCCTAATCGACGGCGTAGCCTAAATAGTCGGTCAAAGTAATGAACCTTAATGGATCCAGGCGCAAGCCTGCTTTGATTTCTATTCATGAATTGAATATTTTGATAAGTACCTAAATTGAACATGTTTCGTGATAATAATGTTCTAGGGATGTAACGAAAGTGTTTATATTGGAACTAATTTCGAAAGCGGAATTTTTAAATTTGGAACCGGAATCGGAACAGGAGTTGGAACCGGAACAGGAACCGGAACGGCAATCGGAATCGGAGGTGGAGGCAGATAAATGATAAAATGATAAATTATATTTATTTTGTAAATAGGTTTTAAAAATATTTTTACACGTCAATTTTTTTTTAAACAGAAAAGCAGAAACATCAAATATGTAGAGCACTTGGTACTAAAATTAATAAAAAACTCGGTTAAGCAAGAATAATTGGAACCGAACCCCTTTAACATGTCTGAAGAGTTTAAAGACTTATATAGTCTACTAGCTTTTGCCAGCGGTTTCGTCCGCGTATAAATAGAAAATATAATTATATCTAACTACGTTACTCAGTGAAAATCCGGTCTAGTAGTTTATGAGTTAAATCGTAATATAAAAACACAAAAATATCAAATCTTTCCTCTTTATAATATTAGTTTGAACATTAAAATAAAAATAGGTATTTTCAAGGCTAGAGTGAATAAGCTAGACTAGTGCGCTTCACCATCAACGATTGCATCATTGCTTACCATCAGGTGGGATTGCAGTGAAGCACAAATAAAAAAAAATATTATAGCCTTTCTCAATAAACCAATACTAAAATTGTTTTTCATTAAATCTGAATACTAGTTACTAGCACGTTCAACCAAACGAACTACAGTTATTTTAAGATGACTACAGAATAGTGGCCACACATGATATGGGTTTTTTTTTATGTTGGGAAAAATCATCCAATGACAACCCCCGCTCTTTGGCGGAGCGGGAGATAGCGTCAGATCTCACTGACTAAAAGCCCACCCCGTTCCTTATAGCCTTCATACCGGGGCTCGAGTTCCCTTTCGGATAACCCGGGCCCCAGAAGGCTTCGACCCAGCTGGGCCCCTGCTGTTGCTGACAACTCCTTGAGGCGCGCGGGAACAGTGCGCGCCGTCGACGACTTGGGCTCGGTCTGGACAGTTACCGGACAGTCGGACAGCGAACTACCCATTGCTCACTGTCCGCAAGCCCGCACTTACGGTGGCCACACATGATATGGGTTAGTCAAATGAATGAATACTGTGCGTTTAACGATATGACCAGCTAAGTAGCAAACACAGCCAAACGCACCACTATTTTATTACTTGTCCAACACTAATTTTAGTACATGCGAAATTTGTATGTAAAGAATCTATATAAATGTATCATGAAAAATCACAAAGCGATAAGCTTGTTATGTTACCTGATTGTCCGTATAAATACATGGTCACCGGGCCAGGGCACCCAGCTGTGCCCTGGCTCTTAATATCCGCTATGACCTGCCGTGACCTGTGTTGTACTTAGTTGTTATTCTAAACAAATTATATTCATGTTTCCTATAATGTACTCGTACTAAAAATAATGTTGTATATGGTCAAACACTAGTGATTTTATTGTGAAATGGTTATATTATCGACCAATACAGGTGCTGAAGTCGCTTTGTTTTAGTGATGTATCACTGTGGTAGACAATGTACCTATAGGTATATTACAATCCAATTGCTTGTCCATTGACATGTCAAGGCGAGGTGTTTGGTTTGTATCATTTTTCCTGATACTATCGCATAACCGTCATTTATATCACTTATCGTACATAATAAATTTATACTTTTACTGACCTTCGATGAGTTTAGGCTTGGTTTGCACAAGTAGTCCAGTCAAATAAGACCAATTAATAGGGGTTAGGTAACAATAATTCGCACCCAGCTGATCATTGGTCTCATAGCGAAGCCGGGGCGCCCTGCGGACTCTCCGTCCGCGTACCGGCCCATTGTGCTGCTCGACGAGGTGGGCAAGCTCTTTGAGAGAGTCATTGCAAACCGCCTCGTCGGGCGCCTAACACGGGTGGGGCCGGACCTTTCGGACGGACAGTTCGGCTTTCGCAGGATGCGCTCTACGGTGGACGCCATCATGCGCGTGCGAGCCCTCACGACGGGGGCTGCGGTGTCCCGGGGCAGGTGTGTCGTGGCAGTGTCCTTGGACATTGCCAACGCCTTCAACTCCCTGCCCTGGAGTACGATCCGGAGGGCACTCCGGTACCACCGGGTGCCCGAATACCTCTGTCGAGTGGTCGAGGCCTATCTGTCGGAGAGACTTATAGTCTACCCCGGTCACCAGGGAGACTGGAAACGTCGAGAGATGTCGTGCGGTGTTCCGCAGGGGTCGGTACTAGGGCCACCCTTGTGGAACATCGGGTACGACTACGTGCTGCGCGGCGACTTCCCTGACGGGATCAGCGTGGTTTGCTACGCAGACGACACGCTGGTTCTAGCGCAGGGAGAGTCGTACCAGGCGGCGGTCGCTCTAGCGACACGCGGGGTTGCGATGGTCGTTGATAGGATCCAGGAGT
Source organism: Mythimna ferrago (assembly GCA_910589285.2). NCBI lineage: Eukaryota > Metazoa > Arthropoda > Insecta > Lepidoptera > Noctuidae > Mythimna > Mythimna ferrago. The sequence goes on along the minus strand of OU342675.1, from coordinate 8,998,877 downwards.
TGGGACTCGAGGTGGCGCTTCACAAGTCCGAGGCGATGTGCTTTCACGGTCGCCGCTCTCGGAACGCGCCGCCAATGAGTTCCCAACTAACGGTAGGAGGAGTTGACATCGGTGTCGGGTCGACGATGAAGTACCTGGGACTCGTCCTCGACAGCCGGTGGAATTTCGTGGAGCATTTCCGACGTCTGGCTCCCAAACTCAACCGGGCTGGGGCTGCGCTCAAGCGGCTCCTGCCCAACCTTGGGGGTCCAGATGCCTCCTGCCGGAGGCTCTACGCGGGGATCGTTCGGTCCATGGCCCTCTACGGGGCGCCGGTGTGGGCGCCGTCGCTGAAAAAGCAACCGGCGGCCATACTGAACGCCTGTCAGAGGGTCATGGCGATAAGGATGGTGCGGGGATACTGCACGGTCTCCCGCGAAGCGGCGAGCCTTCTGGCTGGCCTACCACCGTGGGATCTGGAGGCAACAGTCCTTGCACACATGCACGATATGCGCGTGGAGATGCAACGCCGGGGTGAAAGTCCGCTGCCGCGACAGGTCACGGCATGGCGGACAGAGCTCCGGCGGGATCTCATGGTGAAATGGCGTCAGCGACTATCGCAACCCAGTGCTGGGCACGCCACAATCATGGCGGTAAGTCCCCTCTTTGAGGCGTGGCTGGAAAGACCTCACGGCGTCCTTACCTTCCGCATGACGCAGGTACTCACCGGACATGGTTCGTTCGGGAGTTTCCTGCACGGGATTCATGCGGAGGTGACGCCCGGGTGTCGCCACTGTGCGGAACGCCCGGAGGACACGGTGGAGCACACAGTCGAGGTGTGCCCTGCTTGGGCGGAGCATCGCCGTGCCCTCGTGGGGGCGATCGGCGGCGGAGACCTCTCGCGCCGGGCCTTGGTTGAGGCCATGGTCCGGAGCGAGGAGGAGTGGCAGGCGGTCGCCGACTTCTGCGAAGCAGTAATGCTCGCAAAGGAGGAGGCCGAACGCATCAGGCAACGGCGTTATCGCCGCCGCCGTCGCCGGGATTCTGATCCCGATTTCCGGCCAACGTAGACGCGGGCTTGCGGGCGGTGAGCAATGGGTAGCTCACTGTCCGGCCGTCCGGTAACTGTCCGGACCAAGCCCAAGTCGTCGACGGCGCGCACTGTTCCCGCGCGCCTCAAGGAGTTGTCAGCAACAGCAGGGACCCAGCCGGGTCGAAGCCTACTGGGGCCAGGGTTATCCGAAAGGGCGCTCGAGCCCCGGTATGAAGGCTAGAAGGAACGGGGTGGGTCTTTTAGTCAGTAAGAGTCTGACACTATCTCCCGCTCCGCCCAAGGGCGGGGGATGTCAATGCATGATTTTTCCCACCATAAAAAAAAAAAAAAAAAAAAAGCTGATCATTGGTAGTATTGTTCAAAACGCCATCATAAATAAAATCTAAAAAGTCCTCATCGATCCCACACCTGGAAAAAAAAATAATGTTCCGGGTCAAATGTCACTAAACCGAGTTTTTCGTGATTTTCAGCAAAACGGTAAGTTCTATCACAAAATTGGCTGAGATGAAATTGTAGATCAGATAATTATCTACAAAAATGTCTAATTACCTTTTTCCTAAGAGCCACCGTTTTTGAGATAAAATGATTCAAAAACTTCAACTTTTTGAATCATTATATCTGATTCTTGAAAAAAGTATTTAGACAATTTTCTAGATAATTATCTGTTCTACAATTTTTGTCTGAGCTAATTATATGATAAAACTTACCGTTTTGCTAAAAATCACGAAAAAATCGTTTTTGTCTCCTTTGACCCCAAATATATTTTTTTCAGGTGTAGGATCGATGAGGACTTTTTAGATTTCATTTATGAAGGTGTTTAGAACAATCCTACCAATTTTCAGCTGGGTACGAATTAGTGTAACCTCGGATGTCTAAATTGGCCAGACTAAAGAGAGATATCAATAGCCTAACATAGACTTTTTGACACGTACCCACAGCCTTAGCAAAATAAAGTACACTTTTTATTGTTGTGCCGTACCTAGTCTTTTACGGTCGCCTACAAATACTAACTCATAGTTTTCCAATAAACATCAAAACAGTGTTGAGGAGTTATTTGAAATCTGGATAAAAATATATGCTCGGAAAACTTGTCTGGCTAAAATAAAATGTTGAAGAGACTTAACTAGTCGGTCAAAAAATTCGTTCAAAACGAACAGCGATTTTTTATGGATATCCCGATACGTAACCAGAAACCCCTTTTTTTGAGCTAAAAACATTAAGCCGACGGATATTGATGACATGTTCGGGGTATTGTACACTTTAGAAAGTGAGCAGTTTTAGCATATATTTCGTTTTTCGTTATTTTCTTTTTGGACAGCGAATAAAAACGTTGGTAAAGTGGGTTTTCTGAAGCACAGACTTATTTGCGCCGCTTTAACTTCGTTAAAGAAGTTATTAGAAACGATTAAAAACTCTGTTTGGCTGTAAAACTAAAACTGATTAAGAGCGGTCAACACGAGATTCATTTCCCTAAGGTATTTTATATGACTGATTGGCCTAAACTGTAATAATATAATGAAAATTCAATTAATTGGAGCAGGAAAATAAGAATGATTTGAAGATTAAATAAACATTATACTTTCGGTAATAAGACACCAACACTAATAATGATAATGGCTTTCAAATCTAGCTTAAATATATTCTACAAAAACCGATTAAATATAGGTACTCGTGGGTACAAACAAACACTACAAACTACGATTAATGTTTCAATCAGTAGCTTTTATTTGATTTTTTTTTTTATAAATTTAGTAATCTTTTTTAAAAGTGGAACATCATCATCTAATCATCTAATGAATCTCTAGTCTACCTACACGTGACAGACAAATCACACCTGTGTTTTCTATTCAGAAATTACCCGTGGCCCTATCGGGTATCTGTCCTCATCATTTCAACCGATATACGTCCACTGTTGGACACAGGCCTCCCCCAAGTGTTGCCACAATGAGCGGTCTTGTACGTCTCTCATGCATCGGATTACCACAACCTTTACCAGGTCATCGGTCCACTTTGTAGGAGGCCTTCCAACGCTGCGTATTCCGGTACGCGGTCGCCACTCCAGAATCTTTCGGCCCCAACGGCCATCTGTTCTGCGAGCAATGTGCCCTGCCCATTGCCACTTAAGTTTGGCAATTCTGCGTGACCACGTTTCGGAGCCATATTATTATATCATCACTGGCAACACGCACTGGTCATAGACTTTCGTCTTGAGACACTGTGGTATGTTGGACGAGAAGATACTGAAGGTATCTGTCCTATTGGGCCGATACTCTACTTTATTGTACACCAAAAAAACAAAAGATATGTAATAACATCATAATCACGTAAGAGCGATAGTATGCTGCAATATTGCACTTGCGTTTTTATGTAATTTTGATATTTTACGTTATTTTATGTACCTATGTTATATTTTTAATATATCTTCTTTGCTCCTTGCGTTTCAAGACCCCCGGGAACCTCGTGGTTCTCTTTGGCCCCAGTAGGTTTCGGCCCAGCAATCTATCTTCGGGTAGGTAACTGACTTAATGTGAATATATTACATCAATTAATATAATAAATAATCACTAGGTATATATATACAAACTTAAAATAATAATATGTACAAACGAGTAAAAAAGGCTGAAAAACGGGGAAAACTCAGAGGGCATCAAAAAATTCGTCCACATCGATGTCAATGGGAAAAGTGCCCAGAACTGACTTAATTAATTAGTGAACGTGGATGTTTTGACAAGTCACCGATCATGTTATTTTTGTAAAACGTCAATTAATATTAATGATTTGTTACTTCGGTTCGATCCTCAGATTGGGGCGCGTGATTAGGTTTTTATACTGCCTGAATTATTTATCACCGGCCAATTTTTTTTCCCAGGCATTAGAAATTAATCAAAAACGCGATTTATTTAACACTAGCTAATCAGGAATAAAAATTGTCATCATTTGTCCAGTACTTTCAGAAATTACCTCCTACAAACAAAAAAAAAACATCAAAACAAACTACCTTTTTATAATTTTAAATATTACATTAAAAATTTTTTTTGGTCTAGAATTTTTTTTTTTCAGGATCAAATAGTTAGTTCCCAAGGAGTGGAATTCCCTGCCGGCGTCTGTGTTTCCTGATAGCTATAAAACTTAGGGTTCTTTAAGTCAAGAGTGAATAGGTTACTTCTAGGCAAGCGTGTTCCATCGTCGACCACATCATCGCTTACCATCAGATGAGATTATGGTCAAACGCGAGCCTATTAATAAGAATTAAAAAAAAAGTTTTGCAATACCCTGGAGCTACAAAATAAACTCCTAAAACAACGCAACCAAATGATAAAAAAGAAAACATGTTTCTTTGACACACAACTCACACAAGTTCATTTAAACATTAAAATTAAAACTACAACAATCGATACGATTTTTTATAATTTATGCAGCATATTTTGACCTATCAAATCAAAATTAAAACCTACAGGATACCGATTGCAAGATTTGATGACAGACAAAATTCGGGACAGGTGAAACTAAATAAAAACTTGTAAAAATCACAAACTTTAAGCTTGTTTGTTGTGTTACATGGTTGTTCGCACAAATTCATGGTCACTGGGCCATCCATATGACTGAGGAGTTGTTTTGCTCCCGCATCCAGTCGTACGCTGATGCCTTATGCTCGCTATGACTTGCCGTGATCTGTGCGGGTCTTAGTGTCGGTGATATCTAACTACTGTGACCTTTTTAAACTTTTTGGGAAAAAATATAACATGGTTTAAAAATTATTCGAATCGATTTAGTTACTGATTCTGAACAAACTATTCAGGTTTCTTATATACTAAGAATAATTTTGTATATGTCTATCTATCTGGACTTACCAGAAGAAAGCATGTAGCCATTGCACGATTCAATCATAAGTTCAATCTTTTACTATTTGAGTACCAAATATCTAAAAATTCACAGAAACCATGTCATTTGAAATTTGGCGTCGCCTCGCTGTGCCGCCATTTTAAGGTAGATAGAAAAACCGTTGAAACTAGCGCAGTTCTAAATTCAAATTCCCGGGAGCAGACATGTAAATAGCCTAGAACTCGGTCGGTGTAGTTCTGAAATCTAATTAGGTAAAACTTTCTCAAGCTCGATTATAGCAATGCGTTTAGGTTTAGACGAGTTATTCATGTTTATTGCTTTCTGTTCTTATGATGTACTGGTGGTTTATATTTACGTGTTTATTTTGTATCAAAATATAAACTTTTTTTACTGACCAGCAGTGGAGTTTGTTTTCATAGCTGTCTTTTAGATACTTTTTGCGTTCGTTTCATTGTTGCTCAGTTTTTTGTTTTGGACAAATGACATTTTACTGTCGATAATGATGTTAAAAAGTAAAAAAACTGGGCAAGTGTAAGTCGGACTCGCACACTGGGGGTTCCGTGCAAACTACAATTCCCGAATGGAGTCCCGAAGTTTTTACCGATTTTTTTTTTTTTTTGTGACCCGATTTTGGGTCAACGGGAAGTACACTATGAATTTCGATTTTTTAGAGTATCATATATATACACCGCTAAATTTTGATCGTTTTAATCCCGTGGGAAGTCGATCCGGTACATGAAACATTATCGATTTGTAAAGATAAAATTAAAAAAGGACGGACAACAAAGTGATCCTATAAGGGTTCCGTTTTTTCTTTTTGAGGTACGGAACCCTAAAAAAAGACGTAGAATTTTTATGATCAAACCTTTATTTTTGATATTTTTTTTAGGTACGAAAATCATCCAATGACATCCCCCCCGATCTTGGGCGGAGCGGGAGATAGTGTCAGACTTTTAGTGACTAAAAACCCACTCCTGTACCTTCTTTGCCATCGTTCCAAGGCCCCGGGAATCTCTTTCACATTTTATATTTTTAAATGGCATTATCACGAAAGCGCATTTTGAAAATGTAAAAATAAAGCGCGGAAGAAATCAAATCATAATCAGAACAGTCTTATCTCTCTCTCATCTCTCTTCATCTAAAACAAAACCCATACTCAAGTTTTCTACAAATAATCAAGATAGTTTGAACATCACCAATTACGTAACGCAAAAGTGTCAAACTCTCTTCACACGAGAATCCGGATGTTGCGTAGGCATTAGCGCCTCTATATTTTGCTTGTTCAGCGAATTACGTCCATCACTCCATTATTAACTGCCCTAATAGGTCTTTTGACTACGTAAACGGACAGAATTCAGCAGGAAACAACCCGGACTGAGGTAACATGATAGTACCCCTGCATAGCAGTGATTAGCTGTGTTAGCGTAATGCTACAATAGACAATTCGACAGTTTAATTTGACACCATAACCTTCTGTAAAAAGATTAGGTGCTACTAAGTCGCACTGACGTTGTTGAAACCTTTACGGTCCAGACTCGTCGTGTATACCACTTACATCAAAGCGTTCGCGCGTTTTCCTTCACCGTTCAATAGTATAATATAAGACGCAGCGTTGGAAGGCCTCCTACAAGTGGACCGATGACCTGGTGAAGGTAGCGGGATACCGATGGATGCGGAACGCACAGGAACGTTCGATGTGGCGACGCTTGGGGTAGGCCTATGTCCAACAGTGGACATGTATCGGCTGAAATGATGATGATGATGAGTATAATATAATATTCTACAACTTTCACACAACACCATCTAGTCCCAGTACTAGACAACTGATAAACATACTTATACAATTAAACCCAGATACAGAACAAATGATCGTGTTTTTATGGAAAGGTGGTGGCTGTTTTAATATTGTGATGCATGATGTAATATTGGTATGGTTTTGTACCTTTTTTAATTGTCTGCACTACATGTCGTCTCGAGCGGGAAAAGTAATTTGATGATTTCTTACTCAAAAAAGGGACATCTAAGTCGCAGGGAAATTAAGATATTAGGGATTTCACGAAATCCCTAGGGATATCGCGAAATCCCGGTAGATGTCGAATATTCTTGTTTACTACGTCTTCTTACTAAAAGTATCTCGTGATATGAAAAAATACTAAAGTAAAGTGTCATTTCCCTAAACTAAATGTAGTAAAATGTCAGAAAAGGCGAAAAGAGGAATCCACGGAACAAAAATCATTTCCTTGCGACATATAATACCACAACATTTATAACACCAGTAGCTATTAAAAATGTCTAGACTTCACTAGACCTTCGAATATCTTAACACTCAAATTATAAACAAAATTAATATCACATCATTCTTACCTCTATTTATAAAACAATCAATAGGTTATTTTATAACTAAGGTTAGTTTGAATTGTGTAAAGACAATCAAAATCCTATTAACCTAATTACTTGTGTTCTTCAGTTCAAGTAGATACGTTGAAGGGTAGTGCCTAGTGCGAGGATGTTTTACATTAACGCGATCGACACGTTTATGACGTTCGGCGCTCCGATTGGCCCGCTTTAAGCTCTTAACCAATCATGGAGCCAAACGCACGAACGTTTTGATCGCGTTAACGTAAAAACGTGTTTTTTTTTCACTACAAAATGGTGTCGAGTCATAGTCTAAGGCTTTTTTGTAGTGGGATACCATCACGCTCTAGGGTGGAGTGAGAGGGCGTATCAGACTCTTACTGACTAAAACCACACCTATGTTCCTATAGTTGCCCATTGATTTCTAGGACTACGAGTATCTCTTTCTTACTTTTCCCCATGGCCGTAGCAGGCCTTTGAGGCACGCGAAACTCTACGTACTGTCATGTACGGTAACGCTTGAAAGAGTAACGGTGGCCCTAGAACGCAAATGGTAAGTGAATGAACATAGGTGAGTTTTAGTTAGTAATTATCTGATACGCCTTTTCATTCCACTGAGTAGGAGAAGTCATTTAGGTAATTAATTTAAAAAAAAAACCCTCCCCTTGGTAAAACCCCAGGCTAAAGCATGATAAAATTACAAATGTCGTACTAATGATAACAACTACCATTTTAATTAGAACATTTTAGTTTTTTCTTATTCTGTTTCTCATTTTAAATTTCGAGTAACAAAGCTTTTCAACGCGCGGTCGCAATCCGCCGAGACGAGAATGACCATGAGTCATTCTGGTCCCAGTGGATTGCGACCGCGGGCACTGAAATATTCTCAGCAAATGCAAAGTAAAGCGCACCACGATACAATCTATGGAAGCAAGTTGCTTTTAATTTACTGTTTAAGTAACTTACTGGAACAGTCGTGAGGGAAAGAAAAACTACCCACTTAAATTGAAATTGTTTGTTTTAAAAAACTTGGTTCTGGTTTTTTAACAGGTTTTTTTTTTATTAGAGTACTGGACGTTTAAAAAAAAACAATTAAAAATCACTCATTCAATATAAAATTGCACTAAACCATAAATACTCAATCAATAATATTTCTGGCATGGTTAGCGCAGTGGTTGAGCGATTGCCTGTTGCGCTGCGTGTCACGCGTTCGATTCCCGCAAGAAACAAATATTTCCTTTCTATACCTTACTGCTAGTTGTTCAGGATCTTACGAGTATTACATGTTTGTGAACGCACCCACGATACAGCAACAATGTAAGGTACATTAATACATCTATATATATAAAAAGAGAAACTGACTAACCGACATATTATCTATCATAACTACTGAGTATATAAAAAAAAAGACGTGTGGCACTCGGGGACTGACGCGGTAAAGCTATTGCATAGCATTTTTTATCAACTTATGCAATAGACCTCGCCAACAGCTGCTTAACCCACCCATCTAAAACCAGACCTCGCCAACAGCCGCTTAACCCCACCCATCCAAAACCAGACCTCGCCAACAGCTGCTTAACCCCACCCATCCAAAACTAGACCTTGCCAACAGCTGCTTAACCCCACCCATCCAAAACCAGATCTCGCTAACAGCTGCTTAACCTCACCCATCAAAAACCAGACCTCGCTAACAGCTGCTTATCCCCACCCATCCAAAACCAGACCTCGCCAACAGCTGCTTAACCTCTTCCATCCAAAAACAGACCTCGCCAACAGCTGCTTAACCTCTTCCATCAAAAACCAGACCTCGCTAACAGCTGCTTAACCCCACCCATCCAAAACGCCGATAGCTGCTTAACCCCACCCATCCAAACACAGACCTCACCAACAGCTGCTTAACCCCACCCATCTAAAACCAGACCTCGCCAACAGCTGCTTAACCCCACCCATCCAAAACCAGACCTCACCAACAGCTGCTTAACCCCATCCATCTAAAACCAGACCTCGCCAACAGCTGCTTAACCCCACCCATCCAAAACCAGACCTCACCAACAGCTGCTTAACCCCATCCATCTAAAACCAGACCTCGCCAACAGCTGCTTAACCCCACCCATCCAAAACCAGACCTCACCAACAGCTGCTTAACCCCATCCATCTAAAACCAGACCTCGCCAACAGCTGCTTAACCCCACCCATCGAAAACCAGACCTCGCTAACAGCTGCTTAACCCCACCCATCCAAAATGAGACCTTGCCAACAGCAGCTTATCCCCACCCATCCAATACCAGACCTCGCCAACAGCCGCTTAACCCCACCCATCCAAAACCAGACCTCGCCAACAGCTGCTTAACCCCACCCATCCAAAACCAGACCTCGCCAACAGCTGCTTAACCTCTTCCATCCAAAAACAGACCTCGCCAACAGCTGCTTAACCTCTTCCATCAAAAACCAGACCTCGCTAACAGCTGCTTAACCCCACCCATCCAAAACGCCGATAGCTGCTTAACCCCACCCATCCAAACACAGACCTCACCAACAGCTGCTTAACCCCACCCATCTAAAACCAGACCTCGCCAACAGCTGCTTAACCCCACCCATCCAAAACCAGACCTCACCAACAGCTGCTTAACCCCATCCATCTAAAACCAGACCTCGCCAACAGCTGCTTAACCCCACCCATCCAAAACCAGACCTCACCAACAGCTGCTTAACCCCATCCATCTAAAACCAGACCTCGCCAACAGCTGCTTAACCCCACCCATCCAAAACCAGACCTCACCAACAGCTGCTTAACCCCATCCATCTAAAACCAGACCTCGCCAACAGCTGCTTAACCCCACCCATCGAAAACCAGACCTCGCTAACAGCTGCTTAACCCCACCCATCCAAAATGAGACCTTGCCAACAGCAGCTTATCCCCACCCATCCAATACCAGACCTCGCCAACAGCTGCTTAACCTCTTCCATCTAAAACCAGACCTCGCCAACAGCTGCTTAACCTCTTCCATCAAAAGCCAGACCTCACTAACAGCTGCTTAACCCCACCCATCCAAAGCGCCGACAGCTGCTTTCACTCATTTGTTTTCTTATCGGTCATCACGCTCAAAAAACAAATGAGTGGGGGTGTTAGGTTATTTTCGTTACGGAATTTCTGGATTCGGTCTCCACGCTCAAGGCCCGCGATAGAAGCTATGCAATAGCTTAAAAAAAGTTTATTTGGGAAAGTTGTTTGTAATTATAAGTACAATAACGTGTGTAAGTATTGGTCACTAATTACCAGTCACCCTATATATACTTATGCATAGATTTATAAGAACTTATGATTTAATTTATGTATTGTATCAATTTTTGTGTTTCAATTACAGATTTTGTTATATTTATGTAAATATGTATTATATAAGTTAATTTGGATACTATAGTATATTGTTAATTTCGTGACTCATTTGTGTCTACTGGAAGAAATTTTATTTGAAATAAATAAAATAAATAAAATAAATAAATAAAAATAGCCTTTATTGCTTTTCTTTTCTTAATACAATTAATAATTATTTACATGCCTTAAAAGTAGTTTTTTTAAATAATAATTATGTTTATATATATATATTATTTATTTATCGGCAACCGGTTTAGCTTGTCCTTCGACAAAGGCCTCCTCTAAAGCTTTCCATTCTACTCGGTCTTTTGCTATTCTTGTCCATTCTGGACCAGCTACTTTTTTTATGTCGTCTTCCCATCGTGTCGTCTGACGTCCTTTATTTCTTTTTCCATCTCTTGGGTACCACTCTGTTATTAATCTCGTCCATTTTTCATTTTTATCTCTTAATATATGACCTGTCCATTTCCATTTCAGAGATTTAAACACCTTTTCTACATTTTTAAATTTGGTTTTATTTTTAATGTTATCCAGCCTTACTCTATCTCTTCTCTTTACCCCGATTACACTTCTTTCGATGCTATTCTGACAGACGTTCAGCTTGTTTAAAAGTTGTTTTGTTAAGGCCCAAGTTTGACAGCCGTATGTTAAGCAGGGTAAGATGCACGTATTGTACACTTTTCCTTTATCCTTGATAGGCATGTCCTTATTTTTCATAATTTCTCGCAGTGACCAAAACCTTTTCCAAGTGTTGGCGATTCTTCTATTTATTTCCCTATTCATTGTGTCCTCTGGGGATATTAGTTGTCCTAAATAGATATAATCGTTTACAGATTCTATTTCTTCACCGTTCACTCTGATGGGCACTGGTTGGTTGGAGTTGGTTATGACTTTAGTTTTTGTTGTATTCATGGACAGGCCTGCAATAGCACTTTCATCTGACAGTTGTTGTATCATTATTTGTAAGTTACGTGGGCATTCTGAGAATAAGATAATGTCGTCAGCGAATCGTAAATGGTTTAAGTTCTCACCGTTAATGTTAAGACCGTATTTATCCCAATTCATTTTTCTAAATATTGCTTCTAGAACTGCAGAGAACAGCTTAGGTGAGATTGGATCCCCTTGACGAACTCCTCTATTGATGGGAAATTCCTCTCCTGTTCTATCCAGCTTTATCTGTGCAGTGCTTCTTGAGTAAATATTTTGTAAAATTCTTATATATTTTGCCTGCACTCCTTGTGACTGTAGTGCGTCCCAGATGTATTCGTGTTCCAGAGAATCGAATGCTTTATTAAAATCTATGAATGCCAGATAATATACTTTATTGTATTCTTTGTATTTTTGTATTACTTGTCTTAAAACATGAATGTGGTCTACGGTGGAAAAGTTGCTTCGGAAGCCAGCCTGCTCTTTAGGTTGGTTTTCGTCTAGAGTGATAGTTATTCGGGATAATATTATTTTAGAGAACACTTTATATATGTTTGACATTAGGCTTATAGGTCTGTAGTTTTTAATATTTCCCTTGTCGCCTTTCTTGTGTAAAAGTATTATTGTAGCTTTTGTCCAATCGGTTGGGATGTTTTCGCTCTCCATAATTTCATTAAATATGTCTGTTAGTTTTGGCGCAAGAACTGGCATTGTAGTTTTCAAAAGTTCGTTTGTTATTTGGTCTGGACCAGGTGCTTTCTCTAGTTTTTGTGATTTAATGGCCTTCTCTGTCTCTTCTCTCAGTATTGCTGGTATTAATTCTGAGTCTGTCGTGGTGTCATGTCTTTTTTCATTTTTATTTAATTTTGTACTACTATAAAGAGTTCTATAATAGTCTGTGGCAATTTCTACTATCTCAAATCTTTTATTTGTGCTTATTCCTTTTGTGTTTTTCATGTTCGACATCCAATCTTTCTTGTGATCGAGTGCCTTAAGAGCCTTTCTTACACCTCCAGTTTTTTCGATACAACTTATTAGGGTATTTTGTCTTTTTAGTTTTCTATCCTTTCTAATATTTGAATTTATTTGTTTACTAAGTTCTGCAATTTTGTTATGGTTTTTCCTATTTTCTTTTCTTTGAAGAAGATCTTTTCTCTCTTTTAGTAACTTTTGTGTTTCCAGAGAAATAACTTTTTTTCCTTCTGCATTTGCTTTTCTCGTCTCGACTTCAAGTAAATTCACCAATTTGTCATATTTATCTTGGATTGATAGACTTTTTCCTTCGTTTATGTTTAGTGATGATTTTAAGTTAGTCATTAGAGTGCTACTATGACCCGTGCATTTTAGTGCGGTGATGTTTGTTTGAAATGTTCTTCTTTTTGTAATCTGAGTCCTTGCAAGAACCGCTCTAATCATTCTATGATCTGTATTGAAATTGAGACTTTTTATAATAGATACATTTCTAAACGACTTTGGTCTGTTCGACATAATGAAGTCTATTTCGTTTTTATGGATGCCGTTAGGTGATCTCCAGGTCCATTTATTAGACTGTTTCTTTTTATAAAAGCTATTCAAAATACTTAAGTGATTTTGTAATGCAAAGCTAACTATTCTTTCACCATTTTTAGTTCTTTTCCCATATCCGTACTTGCCTATAATCTGTTCTTCACCTATTTTACATTCTCCTATCTGTCCATTAAAATCTCCCATTACAATAATATTCTTATATGCATATTGAACAGCAGTTTGTAAATCGTCGTAGAATTTTTTTATTTTGGCTGTATCTACTCTTTTATCTGACTCTGTTGGGGAGTAAGCTTGTATGATTGTCCATTTTTCGTGTTTATTTTCTTTCGAGATTAGGTTTATATTAATTAGTGCTATTCTTTCAGAGATTCCTTTTATTTCTTCTATGTTATTAGATAGTTCCTTTTTTATCAAAAACCCGACACCATAGAGTCCTGGCGTCTCTCCTTTGTAATGTAAGATATACTTTCCATTATCTTCAATCCCTTCGCCCAGGCGTCTCATTTCGCTTATTCCGAGAATATCCCATTTCAGTTTATCTATCGCTAATTCCAATTCTATGAGTTTCTCAACTGATTTTAGTGATCTAGTGTTCAAAGAAGCTATATATACGTTGGAAGTTTTCAAAGTTTCTTTATTATGTTTGTAGTGTGTTTTTGTTTTCTCCTTTAGAGGGTGATGGTCTTTTTCCCCCACGATGACCAGTCGGCTTGGGGGAGGTGGGTGATTTAACTTTTTTCCATTTTCTGCTTTATCTTTTCGTTGTTTTTTCCGTTTGCCGATTTCTAATTGCTATTGATTTTTATTTTTATGATTGCTAGTTGAAGGGTTAGGCTGTTGGTTAGGTTTAGCTCTCATTTTTTCAAATGCGTTTATTATGTGGCCCTTATAATGTGTGGCAGTCTGTTGTTTCTTTGCTTGGGAGTTAGAACTCGGTGAAGTAGACCATTCTCTTTTCCTTTTCTCATTTTCGTGACTATTTTCCTTGACTATGAGTTTATCATATTTTAAATAAGCAATGTTTCCTTTGTTTCTTTCTTCCTTGAGCTTAGCTTGTAGTGACTTCCTTTTATCTAGGACTTCTTTGGGATAGTCATCTGTAATGTATATTTCTTTTAACAGCTTTTTGTTTTTCATAATCTCGGTTTTTTTCCAGCTATTGACAAAAGAGAGAAGAATAGGTCTCGGCTTGCCTTCTTTATTTTTTCCTAAACGATATATTTTATTTACTTCGTGGCCTTCTATTGTGACATCTAAATCACATTTAAATGTATTGTTTACCTTTGTTAATAAATCAGTGGTAGAACTCTCAGTCTCCATACAGCCGAAGATTATAACATTATTATTTTTCTTTTCTCTCTTTAGATATTCTATCTCTTTTTCTAAATTTTCTATTTTTAGTTTCAGATGTTTGTTTTCTTCTATAATTGGTTCCAATTTTTCCTCCATTCTCTCCATTATTGTGTTGGTTATGGTTTCGCTAAGTTCTCTTGTTTGCTCTTTCATATCTATTTTTAATTTGTCGTACAATAATTGAAATTGTTCATCCATTTTAACTTGGTCGACTTCGTGAAACGAAATTTGTACAATATTAGTATAGGAGTAAATATTTATCTCGCACTGGCAACCCTACGATGACAGTTGACGAACGATATTCGAATTCGATTTGTTTTTATTTTTTTATTTTTTTGTATTTCCGTCTTGCTAAGTGCCGGTAATATTTGAATTCTCAAATAATTTGATGTCTTCAATAATCGTGGTTAAAAAAGTTTCCGAAATTGCGGGGCTCGAACCAGTGACCACTCCGCTCCGCAACTTATGTAGCTACTTTTAAATAAGCAGTACCTTTATACTCTTTTATCTGTATTTGTCCATTTCATTTTTAAGTGTTTGTGTATGTACATAAATGAATAAATAAATAAATGAATGTAAACATGTACCGCGTATTTTACATTTAGATCTAGAACGTGATGTGACCTTAGGTTATCTTGTCTGTTGATATGTATTAAATCTGCTACGTATACCATGTATTCATAGTTCAGGATTTCGAAATTTACCTACTATCTTGAGTGCCTCTGCCTAACTACCTATCATCTTCGTCTTAACTATGTTGTAGTACCTACAATTCTGAATTCAACTTACTTTGAGATTTCTACAACTATGACAAATTAACACGAAACGATGTATTCACGAAGGTAATATAAGTATCTCAAACATGAATAAAAACTTTAACATTCTTCACTTTCGTTTTCAAACTAAAATATACTAGATTTTGGCCGCAGCTTCACCCACGTACATTAAATATAGCCTATATCACTCAGGAATAAAGCAGCTTTCTATCGGTGAAAAAATTTTTGCAATCAACTAGTACTTTCAGAGATCACCTCCTATAAAAGAAAAAAAAAACATAAAAATACAAATTACTTCGTTATAATAGTAAGTATAGATTCGAATAAAAACGGTCGCGAATTTGAAAATGTCAGCCAGAGCGCGCACCACGAAGGCTGCCTCAAGGCAGTGCACAAAAAAAAAGTGTCTGGGAAGGTTTTTACCCAGCACTGGGACATTTTAGGTTCACAAAAAAAGAAATGTTAGCCTAGATAGTAATAGACCATCCATCTTTGCTTTATGAATGGGCAGGAGCGAATGCGAAAAGCTCATGTCATGGCAAATAGATTATCCTATCAATAAGATTGGTGTGCTGCCCACCTAGGTATGCCAGCGATACCTACGTATAAATCTCTAATCTCAAGTCTATAAAGCAGTCTATGGCGCGATGACATTAGCGCGAACGCCGGCGTTCGAGCGGGGATTAAGAGGTTAACATGCCTACATATCAGAAGGTATTCAATTGAAAACAATTATAGACATTACCTACTAGGTTCAGCAAAATTTTAAATTTTAGGAAAAAGAAAGCGTGCTGAAATAAGTCTTTAATTTTTCCATAGGTATTCGTATAAAATTATGTGTTAACTAGCTTCTGCCAACGGTTTCGCTTGCGCCAAAGTTGGTTTCTCCATACAAACTACCAACTCCCCTTTTACCTCCTTATTGGTAGAGTTCGTAAAATTCGTTCTTAGCAAATGTCTACACTCTATAAGTGTCCTGCCACCTGCCAAATTTTAAGTTTGTAGGTGTTATGGTTTCTGAGATTTCGTGATTAATCAGCGAGTGATATTTCGTTTTTATAATTATAAATATGGATATAATATTTTTAGCGTGTACATCTAACATAATGTAACATAATTAACGCATATCCTAAAAGTAGTATATTCAGAATTGGGTACTGAATTAATTTTAAATATTTTTAAAGTTATACACAACAAGTATTAACTATTTTGATAAATTTCGGTTACGTCACTATAACGTAAGTATGTATGTGTGTATGCATAGTGTCTAAAACGGGTTGTTGTAAACTCATCATAGAATTTACAAAGAATTTATCGAATTTACATAATATTTGTGGCAAATCACACTGTGACAAGTTTCGCGCTTCCAAAGTAGTGCGTCGGTTTTCATTATTTGCCTACAATTTTTTTTTTCACTACTATCAGACAACGGCGTCTAGTCCCAAGCTAAGCAGAGCTTGTGTTATGGGTACTAGACAACTGATAAATATACTTATATATTTCTAAATACATACATATTATAGATAAATTACACCCAGACACAGAACAAATGATTATACTCATCACACAAACATTTGTCTTGGGTGGGAATCGAACCCACGACCTCCGGCATAGCAGTCAGGGTCACTAACTACTAGACCAACAGGCCAGTCAATTTATTAGGATAACTAACACTACACAGTATTTACACAGAAATATTACCAATTTTAGTGCCTAAATTTATTTCATTTTAACTTAATTTTCAAATTGTGGTCTACAAAAGGATGTGCATTATTCTAGTTATATGTTTTATTATTTATGTGGTTACTCATAGAAACCATTTATGCTTTTCAATTTACCTAATATCATTTATTACAAATATCACTAAAATTATTGTCAGTTAATAGTAGTTGTTGTTGAAATCTCCACTCTGCATTTGTGGAAACAGTGCGTAAAGGAAGCAGAGTAGAGCTGAGCTGACTTCTAAATAAAACAAATGAACACGCGGACCCGAGCTGGCCAGAATGGAATTGGGTACTTACTCGTAGTAGAAAGCACGAAGCGGAGGGTAGTATAAGTGCCACAAAACAGTGACTTTCTGAAGCCTACTCTTCGGTAACGGCCAGGTTAAAAAGTTTGAAAAAAAAAAAATGTTTATTATGGATTCATGATCAACATTATCAACTATTGACTTTTTTGTGCGATTAATACTTTTAACTAAAAAAAATGTTACATTCAACAATTCACATTCGCAACGTTTCCCTACACCTTCAAAACGGCTTGTTTCTTTAAAAATATTTTTACTCATAAAAATTGGTGGTTAAATATTCTTCAAAGCGAATATAGTTTATATAAATCAATCAAAATTTCGCAAAGAAAAATTTTAAAGTCAGCGGGGCTCTGTCCGGGCGCAGCTGGCCGCAAATAAATGCACAGATTGTCGCACTGTCGCCTAGGCTAGGGTACGAGAGTTGTGAACATTAATTTCGGCTTAATGTTCAAGGGACTATAAGCCTTAACTCCTCTCAAACCCACTCCACATTAAGGCATATAGTCCCTTGAACATCTGGGTAGAATCAAATACACAAATACTCGTACCGCTGCCTAGGCGAGTATCTGTGCATTTAATTTCAGCGAGCTGCACTCGAATAGAGCCCCGCTGACATTTAAGTCCATTTTCTTTGCGAAATATTGATTGATTTACATACACACATCAAAAAAAGTTGGAGATCACTAGCAAAAGATGAAATATTTTTTAAATTTTACTTTTTAAAAGAAAGTTGCTTACGTTCCTAACATTTTGTTTATAAAAAAGATACACTTTTTGAAATAAAAAAAAATATATTTTTTGTTTCTATTTAACAAAAATTGAATTTGAAAGTCCTAACGCAATTTCGACTAATAAATAATCTATACATATAATAAAATCGTAGGAAAGTCAAAACTGTACATTGAATGTTTTTTAAAAAGAATACTTGGGGCGTGATCTACAATCGATATCGAAGCCAAAAATATAGTTTTTAGAATTTTTGTCTGTTTGTCTGTTTATCTGTTTGTCTGTTTGTCTGTATGTATGTCCGGGCTAAACTCAAAAAGTACTGCATGGATTTACTTTAAATTTTGCATGAACATTACTAAGAGGTCGGGTCAACATATAGGCTATATATTATCACGCTATCACCTACGGGGGAGGAGCTGTGAATCTTTATTTTTGTTAAGCATTCTGTGACAGCGTGTAATCTAACGATGCATATTTAAATGTTGATTTTGAGTAAGCCATGCTATTATCTAGCTTTACACCATAAAAACTACGCCATTTAAGTAACTTGGGCAGAGAAACATAGTTTAATGAATGTTAGTAGTATAGAGACAATTTTGAAGCAGCGCCATCTATGAGATTTCATAAAAATCAAATCAAGTTACATGTTAACACTTTTTGGAAATTAATAATTTAAATTTGATCATGTAGTTAGTTATTTTTAAAATTCATAGATGGTGATTTGATGTGCATTTTCTTCATAAAAGTTGTATCATATAGTTCGTTTTGACAAATTCAAGTTCCAACAAAACCCTGAAAAACTTGAGTAGAGTTGAGGAAGACAATTAAAAAAAAATGCGGTGTTAAGTATTACATGGTGACATTTTTCCAGCTCTGTGAAGTCGACCAGTTTGCGAGATCCCTTACGTATGACGAGGTGCCTTCTTATTACACGTACGACAAGAAAAGGGGTGTATTTAACCGACATCGACGAGGAGGTGCTGTGGAATATTTTCCGGGAATTTTCAAGGACGCCGCATTGGGTAGGGTTTATACCGTGCATCCGAATAATGGCGAATGCTATTTTCTGCGGTTGTTACTTCACACTCTCCGAGGCCCAACGTCTTTCGCCTTTCTGAGGACATTTGATGGCGTGGAGTATCCCACTTACCGCGCAGCCTGCGTAGCACGTCACCTTCTCGACGGTGACCAAAATTGGGATCCTCGCGGAGGCGAGCGTCAGTGACAGTCCCAGCCGCATGCGTCATCTGTCTGCCGTCATCTTGATGTTTTGTGGAGTCGCGAACCCGGTAACTTTGTGGGAGAAGTATCGCCACCATCTGTCTGAAGATTTTCTACGAGCTTTGAGGCGTGCTACTGGAGACGAAGTCGAAGTAACTGATGAACGCGTGCTGAACACCTGTTTCAGTTCACTTCAAGATGTGGTCATTTCTATGGGCGGCAATCCGCTGATTGAATATGGGTTACCAGCTCCCCAATCATAACCGCATCAAGGCCGTGGAAATCGGGAGTATAACGCTGAGACAAATTACGAGCTGGGCGAAATGACCACCGTACGAAATGACCATATCACCGTGTTCTCTTCAGAGCAAAAACAAATGACACCGTCCTTGAAAGCGTTGGGCAAAACCGGGGTAAAATGTTTTCTTTGGACGCTCCTGGTAGAACAGGAAAAACATTTGTTACCACTGCCTTACTTGCAGAGGTCAGGAGGCAAGGCAAAATTGCTATTGCTGTAGCGTCGTCGGGAATCGCTGCCATACTGCTTCCGGGTGGCAAGACAGCACATGCCATGTTTAAAATTCCCATCGATTTAGAGAGCGCCGAAACGCCTGTTTGTGGTGTGTCACGTAACAGCGATAAGGGACACGTGCTCAAGGATTGCTCTCTGATCGTATGGGATGAGTGTACGATGGCCAATAGGAAGGCAGTCGAGACCGTGGATAGAACTGCAGGACATCCACAGGAACGAACATTTGATGGGTGGTGTCACAGTTCTGTTCAGTGGCGATTTCTGGCAAACACTTCCCGTGGTGACGCGGGGATCGAGGGCTGACGAGGTGAATGCTTCGTTGAAACGATCTTCGTTGTGGTCACGAGTTCGTACGCTGCGCTTGATCATTAATATGAGAGCTCGGCTCGGCGGAAATGCACGTGCATTGCAAGAATTCTCCGATGTCTTGGCGAAGGCACTCTGACAGGTGGTGCTTCCAGAGTCTCTCGGTAGAGTGGTATCCAGCTTAGAAGAACTCATTCGCTGTGTGTACGGGGACATCAGTCGTATACCGCACCAGCTTCTTGGGTGTGTGAGTGATAACGCCGACGCCCAAAAATGATCAGGCTGCAGCAAATAACGAAAGCATTCTCTCGGAAATTGAGGGGAATGAAGTGGTCTACACCTCGATAAACATTGTTGTCGAGCAAGATGACGCCACACATTATCCCGTTGAATTTCTAAACTCCCTGTCAGCAAGTGGACTTCCAGCACATACCATCAAGCTGAAGGTCAGTGTCCCGATTATGCTTCTTCGGAACCTATCTCCTCCGAAGTTGTGTAACGGGACCCGCCTTAAAGTCGTCTCGCTCCACAGACACACCATTGAGGGAAATTCTTACGGGTTGTGGCGTCAGCGAGCCAGTATTTATACCACGCATTCCCCTCATACCTCACAACTTCCCGTTCCAGTTCAAGCGCGTACAGTTCCCCGTGAGTGTTTGCTTCGCGATGACCATCAATAAGTCACAGGGGCAGACACTGAGGGCAGCGGGTGTCGACCTCAGGACGAGTTGCTTCTCACACGGGCAACTGTACATCGCTTGCTCCCGCGTCACCAGTACTGACTCTTTTTACATTTTGGCTCCTGGCAGCATAACTACCAACGTAGTTTATAGGGAAGTGTTGTAAGTTATGATACCTTTGTACGTATTTTTACTCTTTTGTGTTGGAATGTATTCCTGCATTATTTTCTCTATTTCCTTCAGTCTCATCTTATGACTGAACTCAGCAGGATTCCCATATAACTCTCTTCACTTGCTTCGTTTGCAAAAAAAAAACTTATATTTTAATGCTATTTTAAAAGTTGTTTACTTATTATACTATAGCGACACTGGCATCTTAGGTATTTTTGGTGCTGTAGAGCCTTCACGCAGACGATGTCGCGGGCAGCAGCTAGTTAATTATTAAAAAAGAGGTTTAAATAAATATTGTCAACATTTATTATGAAATTGTTTTATTTAGTACAAGATATTTCCTCCCCTGGCTCGAACACATGCGGCAATCCTTCTTGGCAAGCTGAGAATTAAGTTATCAAGCGTTTCTTGCGGTAACCCGTCCCATTTTTGAATAACGGCTTCCCTGATCTCTGGCACTGTCTGGAAAGGTGGCTGACGGTTCCAAACAGCTCGCTTGACAGCATCCCACGCGTGCTCTATCGGGTTTAAGTCAGGCAAGCCAGCAGGCCAGTTTAACCTGGTAATGTCGTTTTCACGCAGAGCAGCGTTGATTCGTTGAGCTTGATGTGCGGGTGCATTATCGTCAACCATTACGAATCGAGGGCCTTAGTTTATTTTAAATGACTTGACAATTCCATCAATAGCAATGGTTTGATATAAAGCTGCAGTCATCGAGCCATGATACGGGATCAATGACGTTTTAGCACCAATCATTATACCGTCCCAAAAGGATACCGATTTCCCGCCTTGTTTAACAGTTCCAGTGGCAGTTCTTTGTCTTTCAGCGTCCCCACGTCTTCTCCATACACGAAGACGTCGGTTGTCTGGATGAGTGCTAATTCTGGACTCGTCAACGAAGAGACAATTCCGCCAAATGTTTTCCTCATCGTTTTCTTCGTTTTGGCGGAGTCTAGCTTACTGCAATCTGCGTCACTGTCGTTGTTGTGAGTTCAGGGGTGTTTGCCAGGATTTCCTCGCTCGTAATTCAACCTGGTGTAAGCAATTTCTGATGGTCTGAGTGCTAATTTCTAGTCCAGTAGCAGCCCGCAACTCAGCTTTTATTTTAGTGGTATTGATTGTTGGGTCTGGGGCAGTCAGCAATCTGATGTAACGCTTCTGAGTAGCAGAAAAAACAGTTGTCCGACCACAGCGAGGTCAATCAGCAAAGTTATCCACGCCGCAATAATTTCGTAACGTGTTCACGACACAGGATTGGGATACAGCCACTCGCGTCCTATTTCTCTCGTAGAATGTCCTTCTTCCCCCAAAGTAACAATTCTTGCTCGTGAAACTTCTGACAATCCCCTCGGCGGCTTTTAGAATGAACTCCTTCTTCGAAAAGTCAGAAAAAACGCTTGAGTCAAGTAGGTCAGATTTCTGAATTAGTGTAGGTAAACAAGGATTTAATCTCTTTTTAAACAGAAAAACTATTGATATTTTAAATTCTTCTGTTATTAAAAGATTTGATTTTAAATGAAGAATCTAAGAAAAAAAAAGAAAATACGTTTTATTCTAACGTAACA
The DNA here is from genome assembly GCA_910589285.2 of Mythimna ferrago. Classification (NCBI taxonomy): domain Eukaryota; kingdom Metazoa; phylum Arthropoda; class Insecta; order Lepidoptera; family Noctuidae; genus Mythimna; species Mythimna ferrago. The sequence continues at coordinate 8,976,457 of OU342675.1, read as the reverse complement.
AAAACGATTTCGTGTTATCATTTTGAAGAATACTTAACCAGCAATTTTTTTGTGAAAACATATTTCTAAAGATCAAAGCTGTTTTAAAGAAGTAGGGATAACAAGTGAAAAAATATCATGTTGTAATTTTTTTTTCAAACCTATTGACATAGCCCTTACCGAGAAGTAGGCTTTAGAAAGTTACTGTTTTATAGCTTATTGGAAACACTTTATCCTTTTCACTGCTTTAATATTCTCTGCTTCACTCCACCTAGCTCCGCTTCAGTATAAACGTAACCTAATAGCTAGTTGGACTGACTTGAACGTTCAAAAGATAGAAATATTAAAAAAAAATTACACAAGTCACGAGATTGAAATACTAAGCCAAAAGTAAATTGCAAGACTAAAGCAAATAGATAGTAATATTTTTGATATTTTAAATCCACGCAATGTTTCAACTGACAACACAGTAAGTTGACAAAGATAACGAGAAAGTACCGACTAAAGACAAATATTCGTATTTTATTGGTTAACTTTTATAGTTGAATTGAGAGACGTGACTTGATCGAATATATATGTACCTTAAATATCTAAAGCTGGGTCTACACCAGACGAGCCGAGCACGAGCGGTGCACGAGCCGAGCTCAAAATAAGTAGATAGTGTGACTGATATTGTGGCCCAGCGTTAAGGCACCTGCCTCTGCTGGGTTCAAAACAAGGCAAGTACCAATATGATTTTTTCAATTCATAGGTTCTTTGCTAAGTTTATTTAGAGCACTGACACCTCGTACCTTGGAAAGCACGTAAAACCGTTGTTATTCATTTCAAGTAGACCACTCGTCAGAATGTCTGATCATCAGTCAGTATACAAGGAGTATTGTTTTTCCCAGTGACTGGGTTGAGAAGGTCTAATATGCTTTCGCTCACGGTTAGACCATGTCTTACCGTCCGGAGCGAGGAGGAGTGGCAGGCGGTCGCCGACTTTTGTGAAGCAGTAATGCTCGCAAAGGAGAAGGCCGACCGCATCAAGCAACGGCGTTCTCGCCGCCGCCGCCGGGATTCTGATCCCGATTTCCGGCCACCGTAGGCGCGGGCTTGCGGACAGTGAGCAATGGGTAGCTCGCTGTCCGGCCGTCCGGTAACGGAACCCGCGCGCCTCAAAGAGTTGTCAGCAACAGCAGGGACCCAGCCGGGTCGAAGCCTACTGGGGCCAGGGTTATCTGAAAGAGAGCTCGAGCCCCGGTATGAAGGCTAGAAGGAACGGGGTGGGTCTTTTAGTCAGTAAGAATCTGACACTATCTCCCGCTCCGCCCAAGAACGGAGGTTATCATTGTTTGTTTTTCACCATAAAAAAAATGTCTTACCGTATACCAAGTTTCATCGAAATCCATTCAGTATTTTTTGCATGAAAGAATAACAAACATGCATACTTCCATACATACAAACTTTCGAGTTTATGATATTAGTAGAGTTTTTTGCAACAATTAAACTCTATATTATATACCTAGGTATTTATTAACGATCTAGCGACTGACTCCAGTTTCGCACGGATGTTAAAAATATTTGATTTTCTCAACTTTATTATGATATGTATCTATCATATATTTAAACCTTTTTCAAGAATCACTCTGTATATTAGTGAACACTGCATTTAAAATCGTTCAGTAGATTTTAAGTTTATGGCGTACATACAGACAGACAGACGAGTTTGGGGAATTTGTTTTATAATATGTAAGGATATTAATAAAACTGGCACTTTTTTAGAAATGGATACTATATGCGGTATGCCGTAGTAAAAATTTTAATCTAAATTTTGTCTTTATTCACTCTTTTTTTTGGTGGATTGATTTTCCACCAAAAGAGTCTAGAGTGAGAGTAGTTATTTGTTCTAGATGGGACGAGAGGGAAGATGTCAGACTTTTGGAGACTAAAACGTACCTGTTCACCCCTTCATTCCTATTAATCCTATTTGTAGGTCAGACATGTCTATTCTAACGTCTAGACTTGTCTGACCTACAAATGATTCCCTTTACCATCAGTAGTACTGACCGACTAACACAAAACCTCAATTGTTAAACTAAGAATCAGTTGGAAATATTCGGAAATCGACCGAAACAAAAACACTTTCCACTAAAATATTGAAAGGTGCTGAATATACAATAACGTGTTCAGACATACTCAGTCTATCCAAATGTGATATCGCCGGCTAAATCTAGCCTATAAATAGCAAAGAGAATTGCCGTATCCAACACTTATTTTGACGAAAGCTCACCAAAACACGGTTAAGAGCACGTAAAACGACAAACAAAAAAACTGGTAAATCACCTTTTTATCTACGATCTAGATATAAAAGGTTTTTGAGTGCTTTTATAGCTTTTAGGCTATGAATAATTTTAAGCGAAAAATGGTTTACCGGCAAAATAATAAGGATTTTGCGATATTTAAAATTATACTAACGAAAAGAACAAAGAAAAAATTAAAGGTCGACAAATTATGCTATAGAAAAACTTTGAGACATAATTATATGAAAATGAAAGAATCGGTTCGTAGAAAACGGAGGTTTCGTTTAATTTCAAACAAATCACCGCGAACACGAATCGATAAGCCTACAAGCTATAGTACGAAATTACCGAACATGTCAGTCTCTAGGGCTATGTTCTGCGGACGACTGTTTATATAATTACTTAACTCACTACTACATCTAGGTGTCCCGGTAATTGTGGTCCAAAACATGGTAGATCCCTGCATAAGTAATATTCGAAATCTTCCCGACTACCTGAGGTTTACGTTGGGTTGACAGTTTCTAATTACTTATGGACATTTGAGCCCTCTAACATGTTTGTTGTGATTGTCTTGAGGTTTTTGGGTAGAATTTGTTAACCCATTTTGGTTTAGTTGTGACAAGTTTTAATACACAGACAGTAACACAGAAAACAGGATGGGATAAAATGGGATGTGGGATTGTTTGAAAAAGTTACCATGGCACTGAAACGCAACTAAAGGAACATTGGCGGGTTTTAGTCAGTAAAAGTCTGACACTCTTGTTCCATTCAGAGATTTATATGATGATGTTTCACCCAAAAAAGGATGAAACATAATTTATCCTTGTGACACAGGCATACTTTGTAGCATAATCACTTGGGATCAAGTACGTTAAAGTAGCATTTAATAAAACAAATATTTAAAGGAAAAAAGAAAGTAAAATAGTAGATCTTATTACATGGAAGTAACTTACTAGACTTATTGGTAAACTATAGTGGAAGTAACTTGTCTTGGCATGTTCATTTGGAGAGGAAGGCATGTTAATAAAATAATTAAGAATACATGTAAATAGATGATATAGAAGAGAGAAGAAATATATATAATAAATGAATTAGGTGAGGATTATGGATTAACGGATTAGATTAGGTTATGAAAGGAAAAGTAGTCAGTGACGGTATAGAGTGACGGTTGACAGAACATAATATATACGCATTGAACAAGATGATAATTTAGTAGAAGCATAACAAAACAACCACTTACTTGAAAATTAAACATCTCAGCCATGATAATATAAGGCATCGGTGATATGCCACCTGCGTAGACAGCAACATACGTTATGAGAGCAACCATAGGCATCCATCCAGGTGTTGAACTTCCTTGGTGCTGTAATAACATCGTTGTTCCTAAGACTGCATGTGACAGTACTGCTACTGCAAAGGCTATGCTTATGAGGGGCTGGAAATGAGAGAAAACGAAAATTATTATTAAGAATGTAAAATATCTTATACTCATAATCTTTGTGCCAGATATAGTCTTAATATAAAATAAAAACTTTTAAAAGACTATGCAAGAATGTATCTGTAATGCTATACGCAAAATATGCTCAAAAATCTATGGCACACGTACCGACTATGTAAGAATTTGCGTGTTAGAACCCTTGCATGACGACAAGGTTATACATAAATACATTTTTGCAACAGTTACTGATATCATTTAATAGCTAAACGCTGTGATTTTGCAGTTTAATTAAAACTTTGTTAGCATTATTGCAACAATATTTTAATACCGACAAACTCATTAGCACAATTTACCTACTGATACTAACCTTTACTAATGACGAAACCTCTAAATTGTCAAATTGGTACTTCGAACTCATTAGTATTTTACGATCTTTCTTTCCCTCTCACTCTGTTAGACAAGATCAAGCAAATATTTTATAGGGCTGTAGTCGTAATATTTTATATTTTGTCTAGAATTCATCAAAGGTGTCCTTCATAGTCTGTCGCGCCGCCAAATCATTATAAATGTAGTCTTATAACGCCTCGTAAATATTTAGTACTGATTATATTCTTTACATGTATATCGGTTTCAAAGAAGCGAGACCTCTTAACTTGATCATTATGTCTACAAGCAAGCATATAAAATGAATTATTTAACTTTATCTGTACAACAAGATTGCTCACCTCGTAATCCAATTTATTCTTGAAAAGGTCTCCTGAATGCTTATAAATCCTTAGAATGAATAAGCTTGGAAATATAATTTTGTTAATTATACTCCTATTTCTAGAAAGGAAACTTCGAGATGCACGCTCTTATTTCAGACTAAAAAGTTCAGTAACCTATAATGCTATTAATGACAGTTCACGAGAACCTCGAAATAATCGCAAGTGCCTTTTGATGTTTTTTACGATGATAACTTGAAATATTTAAAATAAATGCATCTGAAAACATGTCTTAATTACAAACTAAAAACACATATTATGTAAATGAGCGGTGAAAATAAAATTTTAATAGTGACAGTTATTTCTTCCTCCTGAAAAGTTGTTCTCTTTTGCATTTATGAGGTTTTCACTCGAAGGCGACTATAAATATATTTTTCCTAAGCACTCACACACACAGGTATATTTGTGCTTGTTTCTATAAGTTAAGCAGTGTTAAACGTCAGCTTAACATACATTAATTGATTGTCTCGTTACTTTAATAATGTTTATAAACCACTACGTTTTAGGTTTCGTATTCATTTAAAACAAAGTTGACTAATTACCCCACATTTGTGCCACGTCTTTTGGTAATAATATTACTCAGCATTTATTTCCCAGTATAGAATTCCAGTCGTTAATTATTTTTATCCATATCACCATATTGTTCATCGCCCCAAAATTTAATTTGTCATCCAATAGATCTTCTTTGTAACCATACGTAACTATTTCTCATCAAGCACTATCTCTCTGATTCCTTATTTCCTTAGACTTATAGAAAAAGTTTGTCATTTTCTGCATCTGTTGCTTTGATTAAATTCTTTGCGGACTCGACGACATCTTAATTTTGTCTCAGATTAACCATTTCGCCGCTAGTTCATCTTTCATTTTTATTAGTTTTCCATCTTAACACTATCTTTATTCTCTTTTATAATTAAAGTTTCTTAACTGATTAATTTAATGTAGTTCATATCTCAGTCTGGCTCTAAGTAATTATTTTGATAAAAAATAAATGTATTTCTTTATATAAATGTACACTATTTAAAAGTCACATTCATCACATTAAATAGAAAGATAAAATGGTCTAAGAATTTAACTAAAATTTTGCTTTTTGTATTCTAAGATACATTTGATTTTAATAAGATAAATTTTTGTTGAGTTACTCGAGCAGCAAAGTTTTCATACAACACAAGTTTTACAAAGAATTGCTGACATTTTTTCCTTGCTCGAACCTCTCTAGTAGTGATTAGCAATAATTCAGAAGTCATATTGTACGAAAAATAATAAAGTGTCCGTAATGTACATCGAAACATTTTAAAGTTATTTCTAACTCAAAGAAATATGTATGGAAATATTACTGAATATGTGAAAACGTTTGAAAGCTCTTAAATCTGTCATTTTAAAAGTTTCATATGGAACTTTCTAACACTACTACATGTAGTGTTAGAAAGTAGTTGAGTAACAGCTTTTTGAACAGTTTTGAAGTTATAGATATCAAAGATAGGTCCGTATGAAGTCACTACAGTTCATATTGTATCGTTCGTGATGTGCGCCTCTGGAATTCTCTTCCACACACATTGAGACCTAAGCTCTTCATTGAAGGGTTTTAGAGGAAGAATTAGGGAACATTTCCTGCCAACATGTATAAGTTTTCATTTATTGTACATGTTTATATATTGTGTTGCTGTACACATATTTGTTAAGTATATTTTTAGCTTTAACTCATCGAATGCCGTAATTAGAGACACAATAGAAAGACAATTGCTTATATCGAACTGTGTAACTTAAGACAGTCTAAAGGTTAAGTATGATTTAATTAATTTGCCTAAGTTTTATTGTGCATTAATAATTATCCTCAAGTCCAAAATTTGTCAATCATTATTCATTTATTTAGATAAAGTTTGCTGTAAGAAAACCCAATTGCTCGCGTGTGTAAATCAGCTGTCCTACTTTTTATTGTTTTATAAAAGTTGTGTGTACATCTTTACATATAATAAATCTGTAGAAGTATTTTAGTTGTGCGCGCATCTCGTAAAATGTATGAAATCGATCTTTTATATATTAACATTCTGTGTAACTTGATGTATTAATTAGGCTTTATTTACCTTCGCAATTGGTTGACTATAATGAAATATATATATAAACTGTTAGATGGAACGAGGTGCGCCGGGGTCAGCTTGTTACTTAATATAAGCAGTTTTTGTAAGGGTTGTTATTTCTCTTGTTATTTAATCGTAACCTGGTGATATTTGTGGGTTTATGTTTTATTTTGCAAAGTGATCAGATTCATAACATAGCTTTATTCCGATTTTTGTAACTTTAGTTGGTACATTTTTTATTATGATCAGCTTTTTTAAGCCTCAGATTAAAAAAAAAAAACTGGTGCTTGACTGCGATCCCACCTCATGATAAGTATTGATGCAATCGTTGATAGTGAATCGCACTAGTTTATTGAAAGGCTTATTCACGCTAATTAACTGCGAACTTTTATTTTGATCTGACAGCTTTAGCCAATTAATTGGCTTTCCAGTAGATATAATCTGTACTGCACCTCTTTTATGACATTCAGTGATTCTTGACCTTTCATAGTTGTTAGTATACCCATATGCGTATTTTTACTATTAATGCCATCATCAGATTTTAATCTACTGCCAAAGCGGTTTAGAAAACCAATAAAAAGTCTTTTTAATGAGGTGGGTAGCTGATAGCAGATACTGTTAGTCGATATTTTTTGCATTAAAGCCTGGTAGTGGTCTACCAGATATAAATCTACAGCCAAAGCGGATTAGAAAACATAAACTTAAAGTCTTTTTTACTGAGGTGGGTAGTCGATGGCAGATATTATTAGTTTTTATTTTTGATTTGGAGACATATCGCCACGGTTTGAGTTTCTTTTTGTTCGTATTTATAGTCTTTATATTGCTGCAAATTTTTTTTTACACAGAATTTTTTGTTTAGTTTTTTTTATGCACATTCCATGTTTTCTCTTCATCACCCTTGGTTGACTGGTAGATGATACCTAAGGCATTAAGTCCCATTTTGTACCTTTGTATTGCATAAAGTTTTAACTCGGCGTCATGGGGGTTGGGTCTGTGAGACCCATCCTCGCAGTTCGTGTAACAATTTCGCGCCAATTTGTATATATCTTATTTTATTTATTATCCGTGTATTTATTTGTTTTTTGTTGTTGTCTACAATTAAAGTTGCTGATATATAGTTTAATGTATTGAATTTGTGTTTTTTGAGGGTACTTAGTAAAACATGTTGTATCCAGATGAGATAAAACGGCAGCGTATTCTTTCGAATTTACAAGAGTCATAATTCATCAATTGACAGGAGTAGTACCAGTAGTTATTTTTTAAAGCGGTAATAAATATGATCAAAACATATTATAATATGATATTTGAGTTTAATTTATTTACATTAATACCTCAAAAACTAAACACGAATAAAATATTAACTTTATTATTTATAATTTATTGGATAGTTTGTTATCTAATGAACGGGTCTGTGAGACCCACCCCAACGTCCGTGTAACACTTTTCCACCCCCATGACCCCGGGTTAATAAATAAATAAACAGAACTACCAGCTTTTATAAAATTGTGTTAGTTACAAAGGCCTATGGTATACTTTGTACTCTGGTTTCTGATATTAGGAACACAATTTTCTTATGTCTAATATTACTTGTAACCTTGTTACCTGTTTGAGGTTCACACGTTGATTGGTTTTAAATTAAGTAAAAAAATAAAGGTTCAAATTATATGAATCCAAATCTGTTCACATATATAATAAAACATCGACACCAGTATTCTCTAGCTTATATATGATAAAAATAAACAAGTTCATACAAAAATACAGTCAAGGGTCTATGACTCTTGATGTTAAGGCTCGCGAGACGCTAAGTTCACGTCAAGACGAAAAAAAAAACTGGACCTACGATTCAAAATAAAATTTTGGCAACATATGGTTTTATTAATTTTTATTGACATTCAAATATTCTTTTTTCTAATTTTTGGATCTCAGACATGTTTTTTGAACTATGTTATTTGTGACAAGAATATCTACGTGAACACCAGAGGCAGATAGACTTTTCAAATGAACTATTGCTAAATCCCATGTTATGTAAAGTTAATGTATGTTGTGTCAACCAAAATGAATCACAGATATATTTAATTTTTTAGATATTTTGGAGAGGTTACAGAATATAGCGTAAAAAAAGTAATGTTTGTTTTGATCAATCCATATTATAAACACCAAAGATTTATATTTTTATTCAGTAAAGTACCTAACTCAAAAATTATTTTACCGATTTAAAAAAATCTTTTATGAGTGGAATGCTATTTCATCGCTGAGGCATATATCGGCCCTTATTGCAAAAACCAACTATCCACTTTTTAACCAAATGAAGTTTAATGTAAGTATCGATTCATCTCATCAAGAAAAATCTGCAGGTAAAACCGGTTATTAGCTACGACAGTTATTTACAAAGACAGCTTGGGCAAAAAGTACCTAAATAACCTACAAATTTGATCGAATATAATAATAAAATCATAATACAAAAATGTTTGTACATTCAGTTGGTTCTTGCATTATAAGAATGATATTTTGTACATTCAATCCACTGGCAGAAGTTAGTGTTTCATACAATATGAATAACCAAGTTCTGAAGAAGATTTCCCGCAGCATTGGCACACACAACGACTAAAGTAATAAGGCTTAATTTCGCCTCCAAACAAGTAAGTAAAGTTTTAAAGCTGACAAAAATGCTATCTTTTACTTTGTCCTTCCAAGTTGTATCAACTGAGAAAAGCTTGTCTGTCGTATTGGCATGGAGCCAGCCTGCCACAGTTTGCACGCCGTACGTCCTTTGACCCGGAATGTTATTTTTACACCGATTTCTAAAGCCGATACGAAAGACAGACGATGGGATATATATGGGATGGGATGCGGTTCTTAGCTTGATTTAGTTCTTTATACAATAATTGAGCTGCGGGAATGTTTAAAAGAGTGACCGTGGCTCTAGAATGCAAAAGGCAACTGAAGGCTAAAGATTTGGTTAGGTTTTCTAGTCAGTAAAAGTTTGACACCACCTCGCTTCACCTAGAGCGGGAAAAGTTTGTTAATAATATCCCTCCTCAAAAAGGACAATAATTGTGACAACAGCTATTTGACGTAATGACGAACCATTTAATTTTTTACGTGGGAAAATCATCCAGTGATATCCCCTGCTCTTTTGTTTTAGACTCTTACAAACTAAAAGCCCACTCCTGTTCCTTCACTGCCTTTCATACCAGGGTCGAGTCTTCCTTTCAGAAGCAGATCCTTGGTCCCAGAACGCTTCGACCCTGTTGGGCCCCTCTCATGAAGAACTATAAAATTATGTTGATAAAAAGGTCCAAAATCACGTTTGCTGTTATTTTCAATTAACTGTAGTGAAAAAATTCCAAAGTGAACTGATAAAATTATTTCTAAGAATATTTTAAGCTATCAAATATGTACCAGTAACGTGCAATACCATTCCATTTAGAATAGGACATGACTGCAGTGTAGTAGCTTACCACATTATGCGATTCCAGAATCTCTCGCAAGATATTTATGCGAAACGTGGATTCAAGTTGCGTCTTGGGAATAATATCAACCTTGGTTAAACTGATATGGACTGTAAGAGCAATTCATATGATCATAGATCCATAAACTTCAAAGTAATATGATAATATAGAAACACATACTATAATGACAGCAAAAGATAGAATTATACACCGCTAAATTTTGATCGTTTTAATCCCGTGGAGGATCGATCCGGTATACTTTCGATTTGTAAATATAAAATTAAAAAATAAAGTACCTTTTTTTTTTAAAACTCGTATTAATTTACGCATGTACGAAACTATTTATTTAAAAAAAAACGTCATTTGAGCGACTCCAATGATCTGTAGGTAACAGTCAGCGTTGCGTACTAACTACTTACAGGGTTATTTGTAAAACTAACAACCTTGCAGGACTGTATTACTAACATCATAAACAACAACTTTTGTTCTAGGACATTGAATAAATCTGTACCTCAGAGGTAAACAGCATTATGTGCCAAAAAGTAAATTTTACAGGAGAGGCAAAAACGTGCGGATAGAAACTTTAAATCTATTTTTGACATAGTTGCTCTAAAGATATTGGAACAAACTCAATTGTATTTTTTTAAATTATTAGATGGAATTATTATGTTTTATACATAATTACAATAAGTTGAGAACAACATTAAGTGCGCATAAAGCTGAAAAGTCAACAATCTTATCATCATTTGAAGTCCTCTACCCGACACGTTTTTGTGGGTTTACGATTGGATATTTCTTTTCCTAGATGTCGTAGGACTTCATACCCTTCATACCCTTCTACCATTACGTAGAACAGGTTATTACGATTTTAATAGTGCACAAAAACATATTTTCAAAAAAGTGGAGTTACTATTGTTTACCTCTGAGGTACAGAAATGATGTTAGTAGCATAGTTTTGAGAGGTTGCTAGTGTTTTACAATTAACCCTGTATAACATTTATTTACATATCGTTCGTTTCGTACAAACTCGTATCGTTCGATTTCTCAAAAAAATTACGCATCACTGCTGCTGAACTGAAATTCTATTCTATTGTGAGTAGCCCTTTAGATATGATATCGAAAGTTCCAGGCGCATTAACGATTACGAACCATTGTACGGTTAATAAGAGCTTGAGTCAAGGGGACAGAAGGGTCGCCCATAATGATACATGTCAACGTAAATCACCATGCGTAATAGCCTCCAAAGATCTATCCAAAAATAGTCTTGTTTAACTCAATTTACTATCCAGGGAGCTAATAAGGTTTACGTAACATACACTAAAAAGTGTTATCCGAAGGTCAAAAGTCATCCATTACTTTGTGTAATTTATTTCTTCACCATTGCTCTCAAAACGGTGAAACCGGCATGTCCTAGAACCAAAAATTCGAAGACATGTGACATCTACCAACCCGCACTATATAGCCCAAATGATCACCAAAATTAAATGGAAGTGAGCAGGGCACATTGCTTGCAGAATAGGTCGATGAGGTCAAAAGGTTCTGGAGTGACGACCTTATAGTTATACTGGAAAATGCAGCGTTGGAAGGCCTTCTACAAGGTGAATCAATGACCAAGTAAGGGTCATAGGAGTTCGACGGATGTGAGACTTACATGACCGTTCATTGTAGCGACACTTGAGAGAGGCCGTCATGAAATGATGGTGATGAACATTCACCAAAAGCTACATCCAAAACCAGGATAATAATAGTCTCTGAATATTAAAGTCCTCGAATGAATATTTAATATTGATAATATGAATGATTAATTAGCAGTCTACCGCAATGGTTGCCAGTAATGAGAAGAGTTTTTAAATGGTACGTTTATTTGGATTTATAAATATATTATTATTATAATTTTTAAAAAGTGTTGGTTATCCAGTATAAAAAGCAGGTTTTTAATACGATTATCTTTTTCAGTAACATTATAACTGTTTATTTATTTATTTATTTATTAAAACTTCAAGCAACACAAAGGTATAAAGGCAGCCTTAGATATTTTCTACCAGTCGACCAAGAGTGGTGAAGAGCAAACATGGCAGGTGCATAAAAAAAGAATAGATTAATAAGAAAACAAGGGAGAAAATATATATATATATTTATATAAAACTATATATATATATAACTAGCTTTTGCCGCGCGGCTTCACTCCCGCTCTTCCCTACTCCACCCTACTATAACCCTACTCTACCCTACTATACCCTACTTCACCCTACTCTACCCTACTCTACCCGACTCTTCCCTATTCTACCCTACTCTACCCTACTCTATCCTACTGTATCCTACTCTACCCTACTCTACCACACTCTACCCTACTCTACTCTACTCTACTCTACCCTACTCTACTCTACCTTACTCTACCCTACACTACCCTAATTTTCATTTTTTTTCCATAAGAACCTTTTCCTGACAATAACAAACACAACAAAAAAAGAATTAGCGAAATCGGTCCAGCCGTTCACGCGTGATGTCGTGACCAAGGAAATAGGGATTCATTCATTGTGTGGAATAAAGGCGTAACTTCCACTTAAATGCATACTGAATGGTGGCCGTCCTGATGTCAAAAGAAGCGCATTCTACAGAAGTATGGACTGAATATGAAAGGAAGAATGGACAAAATCAGAAGAACTGTTCTGTTTTAAGAAGCTGAAAATATTCTACACTAGATATAGTTTTAGGTTAGCAACGGTACCAAGGATTTTTCTCTGTCTGCGATAAATAATTCCGCATCTAAAGCTTATAAGAAAACATTAGCAAGAAATATTAAAACGAAAACCTACAAATCAGAGCTCAGCAAAATCTCCCGCATGAAAACAAGAAAGGTACAAATAAAACGTTGAAACGCAAAGTATACGGAAGATTTCTTCTCTAATCCGATCAGAAATAAAGATTAGCCAGCAAACACATTTATCAAAATGACTTTGGAAAGGCTCTTACCTTGCGACCAAACTTTTCCACACAACTCATTGAGATAAACGAGGCAAGGATCATAACTGCGGGGAAGCTGAGAGTCTGGAGTTCTGGGTTCCACGTGACGCCGGCGGATTTCAAGATGGCGGGCGAATATGTCAGAGTAGCGAAGTTGCCGCTGTTCGTTTGGAATGTCACCAGGATAACATTTAAGATGCAGCCCCGGCGCCATGCTTTGTTTTGAACTGAAAATTAATAAAAACTACAATTAGGACGCTTTCAATTTACGCTATTTTTGAGGGTCTGCTGCGGTAAGGATGCGGTGCGTTAGTCGTACTGTGTACGAACGATCGTATTTTTCATACAGAGCGCGCGATACGGCAACCGGGCGGCTAAACGGTCGAAAACAGGACGGCTACGTCACTAGCACCACGTGATCAATTCGGTGTTGAATAGCACATCGCTGGCATACAAGTGCACGGCAGCCAGATACGTTTTTAATTTAGGCATTTGTTGTCGGACTGATAACGTACTGCAACCGGCCGGCTGCAGCTGATCCAAATTAGAAGCGACCTTATACAACACAATTATGCTAATACAAGTATTTTGGCTGTTTGTTGGTCTAGTGATTAGTGGCCCTGACTGCTGTACCAGAGGTCGTACTGTGTTCGATTCCCACCCAAGACAAATGTCTTCTTCTTCTTCCTGCCCCATATTACTTGGGGTCGGCGCAACACGTTTTCTTCTTCCATTCTGTCCTGTCACCCATCAAACTATCACTAACTCCCTTTTCTTTCATATCACTTCTCACACAATCCATCCATCTTTTTTCGGCCTTCCTCTCCCTCTCCGTCCATCTACCCAAGACAAATGTGTTTGTGATTAAAATGATAATTTGTTGTGTGTCTATTATTTATAGTAGTAGTAGTGTAATTTATTTATAATATTTTATTTATGTATCAGTTATTTGGTACCTACTCATAGCACAAACTCTGCTTATTTGGGACTAGAAAGCTTTGTATGTATGTACCTAATTAGAAGAAAATAGTTATGTAAAGTTACTATTGATTATCAGATTTTTAATTAAGGGTCTACCAGTCTAATTAAATTAATACTTTCTGTGTATGTCTATGATACAGATAACTTGTATCTAAAGAAGAAATATGGCAGTTTGACATCTAATGGCCATTAAACTACCGTTTTTATTGCTTAGATATTACATTGTCTAGAAAATGAACTTCAATAGTTAATTAAAAACATAAATGCATGTAATTGGTACATTTTTAATATGAATGAAGCGGCTTAGTGTCAAAATAACCTCGCCCAATATGAAAAATATAAATAAAACCGAACACCAACGCAATATCAGCTTAACTTGCCACTATTATTTAAAATGATCACGAATTTGTTCCAACACTATTCAAAACCGACCTACGTAGCACATTCGAGATTTACTGAGAAGAATTCACGAAATATAAAAATCTTGAGAGCTTAAATACTTGCAAATCTTTTAACAGTTTACAGGTCGCGCGATGAATCAAGATCGCTCGGCAAAAGTGGAAGGGGCATGCGCAGTATTCAATTCTACGGTCTGTTTGGCGACGTACGGGCGGGTGTGCGCCGTCGGCGACACGTCATTGGTAGATAGAGTCGCTCTTCAATTCCCGCGTTGCGTTCTCGCCTCGCATTGGATACTGTTGTACTTGGGTACTGTTGCGTACAGCTTGTGTTATCGTAATAAAAAATAAAAAATAAAAATAAAATAACTTTATTGCATATAATTTTGGATTGAATTACATGTCGAGGAGTCTCCATTTAGACATAAAAATGCCTGTAGTTGAAGACTCCGCTCTTCCCTTACTTTATAAATACACAATTAGGCAAATGAAAAAAGTAAAATAAATATAAAGTAAACATAAAAAGTAACAAGAAGAAAAAAGAAAAAACGATCAATTGTCTTTGTGCATGAGTTGTGTGATAGTATGTGTGGGTGTGATGGTGTGTACGTGTGTGTGAGGGAGTGTGATGATATGTCTGTGTATGTGTGTAGGAAAGAAGGTGGTGTTGTGTGTCATAATTAAGTTATACGCTGCAAAAGTGACTCTGTATCATCATAACTTAAATTTTGTAGCCAAATAGTTAATAGTTTTTTGCATTCGACTCTTTTTTTATCATAGATAAATATAATTTTATTAATCTTGTTGTACAAGAAGGCAGACCGTTTTTTATATTGTCTCCTGGCAAATTCTGTTTTTGTAGTGGGAACGTTTATTATGCAATGTTTCTTTCTCTTTTTAAGGATTTTAGGATCATATGGTGTCTCTTTGTGCGTTTTGAGGATGACAAGCAGGATGTACAATTTTCTCACTGATAGCAGATTACATAATTTGTAAAGCTTTTCAGTTGAGAATATTCTTTTTTTGAAGTACATCACTTTAAGTATCGCTCTTTGAGCACGTTCCAATTCTAGAAAACTAGATTTCGTTGCTCCACCCCATACAGGTATGCAGTATATTAAAACTGACTGGACCAAAGACACATAAATTTCATTTAAAAGGTTTCTTTTTTTGTCACTATCTTTCTTTTGATTTATATTTATTCTCTTCGGTACAACATATCTCAGCTCTTTGAATATCCAGATAAGTTTTCGTACTCTACTTATGACGTTTTCCAGATGAGGATACCAGGACAGACGCTGGTCAATAATCACTCCCAGATATTTTGTTTGGGTAACTTGTTCGATAGAAGGGCAATTGCATCCAGTTCTATCTGTAGTAACGTCACAAGTGTGTATTTTTAGATTAAATTCTCTATCTGATTGGAGCTGATTATAAATATTAAAGCAAATGAAGTTGGTTTTGCTTGTGTTCAGGGTGAGCAGATTTTTTTTTAACCAAGTTGCAACAAGAGCCAATCCTTCTTCTGCACCATTTTTAACAGCATCCCAAGTTTCCCCTGAGAAGACGACAGCTGTATCATCGGCGTACGAGATTACTTTGGCATTCTTAATTCTCATACTGCAGAGGTCATTTATATAAATTAAGAAAAGTGTAGGTCCTAGTACACTTCCTTGCGGTACGCCGTATGATACATCTGCGTCCTCACTAGTAATATGTTCTAATTTCACTTTTTGTGTTCTACCAGAGAGATAATCCTTAAAAAGTGCCAGTGGTACTCCACGAATTCCAATTGCTTCAAGCTTGCGTAAAAGAATGGAAGTAGAGACGGTGTCAAAGGCTTTTCTAAGATCTAGAAAAGCTGCCATGCATTTGTTCCCTTTATCGAGTTGTTCGGTATCTAAAGAACTCAGTGCAATTACAGCATCTTCAGTTGACTTTTTTTGTCTAAATCCAAATTGAGAAGGTGACAGAATATCAAATCTATTTAGGTATTGCAAGAGGCGAGTATTTATCAGTTTTTCTATAATTTTTGAAATTGCAGTCAAGACAGAAATAGGTCGATAATTATTAACATCGTCTCTACCACCACCCTTATACACAGGTGTAATAATAGATTTTTTTAATGGGGCTGGAAAAACACCTTTTTGGAAACATAAATTGGCAAGATGCGTAATAATTGGTACAACTTCATTTTTAGCCAGTTTCAAGAAGCAAGTAGGTATATTGTCCCATCCGGGAGCACTGTCAGATCGAAGATTCATAATCGTAGTGCCAACTTCGGATTGATCAGTATCCAGGAGTACCATTGAATTTATGTGTGATGGCGTTTTATTAAGGAGTTTACTATATAAGTTAGTACCTGATGATATGTTTTGGGCCAGATCTTTGCCTATACTTGAAAAATATTTATTTATAAAGTTAGCTGATTCTGTAGGAGATGATTTCACCTGCAACAATTCTAAGTTCTCTGTTCGTGATTTATTTGTATAAGTGATATTTTTTATATTTTTCCAAAGAAGTCTATTATTTTTGGTAGCATTAGTAATTTGTTCCCTATTATATTTTCTTTTTAACTTTTTAATGAGATTATTGCAGTAGTTTCTATACCGCGTATACGTAATTTTGACAATTTCATTGTGGGGATCATTTCGTGCTTTTTTCTGTAACGCATTACGATTACGAATACATCTCAAAATACCCTGAGTAATCCAAGGTTTTAATAAACGTTTACTGCTAGGTATGGTAATAGTGCGTGTATTAGCTGACAAAGATTCAGTTATTTTTCCTATTAATGATATTGTAACCACACTGGGGTCATCAATAAATAGTAATTCAGCTAAATTTTTATTTTGCAAATATAGGAGAGCATTTTCAAAATCAATAATTGTTTTAATTTTATTTGGAGCGATTTTGTCTTTTGTTTTTGCCAAAGAAAGAAAGATAGTATAGTGGTCTGTAGTGGTAGTGCGTAAGATAGCTATAAATGCTGAGTTTTTTTTCGGATTAATTTTTAACATAAAATGATCAAGACAATTCATATCTCTAGTGGGTAGTGAGTGCCCGGCCAGAATTCCGTATGAGGATAACATTGTAAGGTAATTTACTCTATTTTTACGTTCGTAGGATTTCTCAGTTTCCCTGGGCCTTAAGTTAATATTAATATCCCCTGTGATCACAATGTTTCTTTTCTGTATATTTAATGATTCCAAATGTGAGCTAAGAGAGTCAATAAAATTATCTGCACTTGAATTTGCTGGGGATCTATACACTCCAATGATAATATTATTTAGAAACTCGATTTGAAGACATGATGCGTGTAAGAGCTTAACTTCTGTAGCTTTATGTTTTAAGGATTTTTTTACATACGTGACTACCCCATCATGTTTATTTAAAAGGTTTGTGGTATAATAGCAGTTGTAGTTATTTAGTTGCGGGACAGGTTTATTTAGATTAAGTTGGCATTCAGTCAATATAATGATGTCTGTTTCAAATTTAAGGCTAGATAATGTAAGTAAAAAGTCGTCAAAATTGCAGTAAATGCCTCTAATATTCTGGGAGATTATCGTTAAATCATTTTTTTGTATATATGTATGTTTGTTTAACTCATTACAGTCGCATGTGATCGATTTAGCAAGCTGTATGTTGTCTATTTCTTGCAGCGTTTGTAAAGATTCACATGATGCAGCCATTTTTAAAATATTTGATACATGTCCTTACTGGCCAATGCTTAAAATGTGTGTAGTGTATTGGTATGATGTTTGTGTTGGTCTTATATGTGTTTAAATTTGTTGGATTATTAATTTTAAAAATATGCTTATTGTAGTAGTTATGCCTAAAGTGATTGATGGGAATAAGTGTTTTTTCTTCTTTCCTGTAGTTAAATGTACATTTAAGTGTAATGCAATTATTTTGTATAGCTAATAAAATAATTAAAATTATACAAAGCAAAATTATAAAAAAGTAAAAATTCTGAAAGTTATGATTTCCTTTGAATAGTAGCAAGATCATGCTCTGATTTAATCTGTACGCGTTCATTATTATCGAGACGCATAAAAACCGCTCCACGAAAAATCCAGCATGTGTAGCCATTTGTTTTGGAAAATTCACGGGCTTGAGAGAATAGTTTGGCAGTCTTTTTTGTGACACTCTCAGACACATAGATAGGCTTCTTTTCTCCTTTAAAGCGAAAATGCCCAGAATGTAGCTTATCACTTAATTCTTTGCTTTTGTTGAATTTTTTTGTAGCAGTTAGAATCTTTTCTTTCACTAGTACTGTAGAAAACTCGGCAACGATAGTACCAGATCCATTCGATTTTTCATGTGGTTTTATTCTGAAGATATCTTTGATGTCAGTATCCTTAATTTCGGCGTCAACTATCTTGACCAGCTCAGACATAAAATTAATAGTAATAGTAATATGTAGTCGTAAAAAAAAATGGTTAAAAATAAAGTTTTAAAACGGCTAGCCAGAAAAATGGTTTACGACGTGAATTATTACGTTAAATTATTTTTTTTAATTTTATGTTTCATTTTATAATTTTTAATTTTTTGAATTTACCTACTTTCAAGATAAATTACAATCAAAAACTAGTGTTATTATAAGTTATGTTACTAAGGTTCAAACATACGAAATTAAAAATAAAATCCTAACATACTAAGAATTTCTGTGCGCAATTGTACACATGCGCCGATTGCCCCCACTACTTTCACCGAGCGATCTTGATTCACCGCGCGACCTGTAACAAGCGCTTAAGAGGTTAAACTTCATTTAAGAAGTTCTTAGATTTAATAATGCAAACGGTAATATAATAAACCTTGATTAATCATTCTTTCAGAATTTGAAATAAAGTGAACTCAAAAGTGAAATTAATTGATTTTGCATATTCTAGAATATAATAGAATAAACTTTATAGTACACCAAAACAAGCTAATATAAAAACTTAAATTAACGGGCACAAAGGCGGTCTTATTTCTGAGAGCGATCTCTTCGATTCTAGCCGAAAGAAGTGTAATAAACAATAATGAAATAATAATTATAAAACTTTATTGTTCGGTCTTCACTAAGGTTTTCTTAATAAGTAATCAATACATATAATAAATCTGTACAAGTTTTAGTTGTGCGCGCATCACGTAAAATGTACGAAATCGATGTAGATAACTGTTACGCATTATAATTGTGTGTAACTTTATATATTACTTAGGCTTTGTTTCATTGCAATCGGATGACAACATCGAAAAATATACTACATTCATTGACAGATAGACGGTACTAAGTTCCTTTGTGGTAAACTAGCCTCCCCACTAGCAAACCCTTGGGGTCTCCCTACAGTTTGTCGACCTCTCTTTGAGGCCTGCGTGGAACATTACGCACCGTTAAAAACTCGGGCTCGGTCCGGACGGTTATCGGACGGCCGGACGGCGAGCTTCCCATTGCTCGCCGTCCGCCAGCTCACGCTTACGGTGGCAAGTTATGTTCCACGAATGTTCCAAATATCATCCAATCCATTGAAGCGTGATAACAAAGTAAATGGCAATAAAAAAGTACATTTACATTTATTTCATATTTTAGGAAGGTAGATAGAATGTTTCATATCTATATAATATTTTATCACTAAAAGACAAAATAAAGTATTTTTTTTATTACTCACAGATCGTTTTGAAGGAAACCTTTGGAAGTGAGTTGTAGGTAAACTCTTGATTTTTCATGTAGTCAATCTCGTTCTGTATTACTTTGTCGTCGACAGTCAGTCTTCTCAGAAATGCTATTGTCGAGGCTGCTTCCTGAAACACGTACATTATTTAAAAACCATCCTTTTGATATAACGGTATTTGCTAGGAATTTCTCAACAAAGGAAAATTCATATGTAAGGGCCTGCGCTCACTTGAGACAAGACGTCTTAAACAAAACAGTTTTGTCTAAGATGTCTTAGACCTGTCTGAGACGTCTTAGACAAAACTGTTTTGTCTACGACACGGGGCGTTAGAGCTGTTGATAAAATATTGATATATCGAAATATCGATTTATCGCAGTACTCAAACAGCTGAACATATAAACATGTATTTGTAAACCACTTGAGAAATATTGGTACGCATAAATGATTTGATAAAACTGAAGAATAATTACTGAGAACGCTACATTTTCATACATTTATAATTTAATTTGTTTATTAAATATCATGAATTATAAATTGAGTAAATGGCTTATGATTCTTTTTTAAGACAAAGCCGATAAAATAAATTCGAAGAAAATATCGATATTTTATCAACAGCCATAGCGCCCCGTGTCGTAGACAAAAGAGTTTTGTCTAATTATTATTAAGACGTCTCAAACCTGCCTGACACGTTTTAGACAAGTCTGTCTAAGACGTCTTGTGAGTGCAATCATATTTCTAAGAAGTGAAACGTAATTATGGTATAATTATTTTTTGTATAACAAGTTATAATATGATCTAACACTAATATAATAAAGAGGTAGTTATTTTTTTTGTTTTTATGTTTTTTTTTGTTTGTAGAAGATAATTTCTGAAAGTACTGGTCCGATTGCAAACATTTTAGCACCGATAGAAAGCTCCTTTATTCCTAAGTGACATAGGCTAATTACGCAGGCGAAGCCGCGGGGAAAAGCTAGTTTGATATAATTTTCATCCATTATGTCATCATCATATAAACCGATATAGCATATTTATTATGTAGTCTACACTAATATTATTAAGGGGTAAATTTTGTTTTTATTTTATCGTTTGTAGGAGGTAATCTCTGAAAGTACTGGTAATTTTTATTCACTGATAGAAAGCTGCTTTTAAGTTTTATGTACGTGGGCGTAGCTGCGGGCAAAAGCTAGTAATTAATATAATTGTTAACTCACAATCAAATGACGTAACGCCAGAAGATAAAATTACATTTCATATAATCTGATAATTATATCAAAAGAGCGTTATACTAAATAAAAATACCTACTAAAATTACAGCCTACGACTTTAGCTCAATAAATGATTTTTTTTTTTTTTTTGATATTTTGTGTTAGAAAATATATTAGCATTCGTTTTCTTACAAAAAACTCGGTCTGTGGCAATGCAGTATTTCTATGTGACTTTTGGTATACCTGCTATCAATTATGTACATAGTCATACAGATTTAAAAAGCCTTATAGGTGGGGTAGGGGTGATCCGTTTTTATTTGTGTTTTTGTTTTCGCGATGCGTTTTACATGTTTTTTTTTTTTCACTTGATCTCTTTTAAGAGCGTCCTTTTCGGGGTACATTTTCATATAACCGATCTTACGTGATTATAACGTTATTACAAATCTATCTCTAAATATTTTGGAAACATGTAGGTATATCTTGTGGATTTTATCCTATTGAGATTGAATTATTTTGTGTAAAACTAATCTAGTAATGACTTCTGAAAATCTTTTATTTTGCGTGAACTTTGGCCTCTCTAAATGAACTCATAAATTAAAAAGTAAAGAAAATATTATAACTACTAAAATTTTGAATATCTATTCAAGATTCGGTACAATATAATAATGTTTTTTTTTCCAAGAACTTTAAGGTTTACAAAAACACGTATTTCATGGAACATCTGAAATAAATGAATGAATTGCGGGGTTACTAAATGGCAACTAAGTTTTCAGACGTTATTTCTCCTTTTTCGTGTTACCAATTCATCAAACATTGCGTTGGATGAAACAACCAGCTTCTAAACCATGCTCACGTTGACGACTGGCGAGTTGGAAGAGCCCTCTTAAAGTAAACACCAAGGTAGCCACCGAATCTCCGCGAAATTAAGATTTTTTTTTTTAATTTTTCGCTTTTCGTTGATCAGTGTCAAGTTGTACGTTGATTATTGAGAATTACAAGACTTTTCTATGAAATAGTCATTCATAGGATAAGACAAACAAAGAGAGTTTTATTAATGATTTTAAAATGATTTTGTAAATAAATACAAATTACTACCGCCAATCATATTTTGACATACAACTTGATACTACCCTGTACCTGCACTTAAGAGAGGCTGATTGGGATACTTTGGAGCACCCCCCTTAAATGGCTGTTTATTTCGGGTGACATTTTGTTTGACGTCTTTTTAATGGCTCGTCAGACAGACAATAAGCCCGTATTTACTGATTTCGTAATGCCGCTGCTTTCACACTCCTCCATTTTAGATTTCACCTCAAGAATTTCTATTGTTTATCTGTTTCGTCTGTATTTTATTCAACCCAGATATGTTTTCTGTTATTAATGGATTAGTAAATTGCCCCATTACCGGAGCTTTGTGAACGAATATATCACTTGGGCGTAATGAAGTGCTGTTAACGGACTGAGAGAGAATTGTTGCCACGGACTAAGTATGTAATCGGAGTGTGTAAATGTGTAGGAGAAAAGAAAAACTTCGGGAAATTAAGACTAACTAACTTCTTGCGAACAAATCAAAACGGTTTCTGAGAAAATTGGGCCAGACGTCTCGGAGTTGTAGAAGAAAAACTATGAACCTAGAAAGACTAAGTTAAAACAAAGAATTCAGTTCAGATCGACAGTAAGAGTCAAAGTTTGTTTTAATAAAAATAGAACAGAATTTTTGAAAATAAACTTCAATTTATCAATCTGTTTTTTTTTTTCGACAAGTAGGTAACTTATAATTATGAGTTACTAGCCTAATGATTTAGAAAATTAAAAATATTTTTTTGAATAAATCGAGCTATGTGCTTATGTATTCCTGGCTATGGTGTAACTGTATGCCATAATAATAATTTAATTAAATTTGATTAATATTTGCGAGCAGTTTTTTTATTTATTTTAAGTTCTTATAGTTTATTTTAAGGTTGTTTGGTAGATATTGCTGTCAGCGATAAGACCGCCATTGCACTGGATAGATTTAAGTTTCCGTAAAAATTGTTAGGTACTATTTTGGTGTACAATAAAGTTAATTCTACCCGTTCAGCCTATTGAGCGTGAATGAATAACGAACACATATACAAACATTTATAAAATTAGTGTGATAACAACTTACATCAACCTTCCCTTTCTTCACCAAAAACGCTGGCGACTCAGGAGCTTTTAACATCATTATAAACGTAAGGACCGGCACCCATACTACACTCCACAACACCGTGTAATAATCGAAATAGGCTCCCATTGCAAACATGGCCAGTATGCCAATATTCTGGAACAGTATTATAAACGATCCGAGTACACCTCTAATGTCATCCTGACTTATTTCTCTGACGTACATTGGTATTACGGTGTAACAACCTCCCGCGGACAGACCGCCGCATAGTCTAGCTATAATTAAAACAGTCATATTTGCTGATGACAGTTTCATTATCCAGCAAAGCTGAAACGGTGTAAAGATAGTTAATATTAGTTATTTGTTATACGCAGTTAAACTTTCAGATACCGTCAATTTGAGACACAATAGTAAGACAATAAATGCGCGAACGCCGGCGTTCGCTTGGGGGTTTAATGAATAAAACAACTTCTTGCAAAGTTGTTTTTTAATTGCGTGCACAATTTTGATGTTCGAGCAAGTGAAGGATTCTAAAATTAAAATCCTGAGCGTTAGTGAGTGAGAGACTTTGCACTCGAGTGCATCACGTAACTTTTCATCCCATCCCACCTTTTTTTTTTTGTTGTGATGTTTTGAATTCACAAAATTAGTGCATACGATGTTTTAAATTCAATTTACTTTATCCTCTTGCGGATAAAAACGGCTTTTACACTCAGATATCGAAGAACAAATATACTTTTTCTGAGATGGGGGATGAAAAAATGTATTCTGCAGGTTTCCTGTGATAGATTAAATAGGCTAGTTGCCGTAAAAAATATAATTAGTCCGTCTTTTAGATTATTCAAAAATAAGGGACACGTATTTTTTATTTGTAAATTAAACCAAAAATGACAAAGATATAGCCCATTAAAGTTACGTGTAACGTCACGCCGTGCTGCATTTTTTCGCACGGGGTAATGTCACACGTATCTTTAATGGGCTATATCTTTGTTATTTTTTGTTTAATCGAAAAAAGAAAAAATACTTATCCAATATTTTTTTATAATCTAAAATACGGACTAAATAAAATGTAATTATTTTGACCCTGGACACTACCCTATTGTAATACCTAACGAATGAAAGTATCTACAACTTGTAACTGGATTATTTGGCTTCGTTTGCATATTGAATATTATTCTGAAGAAATATATTCTTGGAATAAAAAGTATTCTATGTGTTTTGCAGGACATGGTCTACATGTGTGCCAAATTTTATCCACATTCGTTCAGTCGTTCGAGCGTAAAGGAGTAAGAAACGTGCACACATGTTGTTAATATGCAACAATATCATGACATATTCAAAAAATATGATCTCAGAGAAATATTTACTAATTTTATTTAAATTTAATATAATATATTATCTTTATAATTATTGAAAGTTTATGCGCAAAATGTGACGTAATTTGTAATATAACGAAAAAAATCATTCCATTAAAACAATGCAAAAAAAATATGTTTTGTACTTCTTCTTCTTCCTGCCCTTGTCCCATATTACTTGGGGTCGGCGCAACACGTTTTCTTCTTCCATTGTGTCCTGTCACCCGTCAAACTATTACTAACTACCTTTTCTTTCATATCACTTCTCACACAATCCATCCATCTTTTTTTCGGCCTTCCTCTCCCTCTCCATCCGTTTTGTACTATTTTATGTAATTAATTAAAATTGTTAAGCTCTGACACCCTAGTCGTAAATCAGAGACATATAATCATATTTTTCGTCAACTAACGCTTTCCACTCTAGGCGGTGCGAGAGGGTTTTTCAGGCTTTTACGGACTAAAACCTATCTGTATTCGTATAGTGCCTGCAATCCATTCCGAGATCAAGATATCTCTTTGGAACTATCCAACAGCCCGCATACCTTTTGCCGTTACAAAATTAGTGTGTTTCTTTTGTAAATTTTGGAATCCCAGTATCAGAAAACATATTGTTTGCTGAAGGGAGGGAGAGGCGTTTGTTCTAAAATAGGTCAATACAAACTAAGTTAGATTACTCTTTTTATTTTATTTTTTTTCGCTGGGTAAAAAACATCCAGATGACATCCCCCACCCTTGGGCGGAGCGGGAGATAGTGTCAGACTTTTACTGACTAAAAAACCCACCCCATTCCTCCTTACTGGGGCCGAGCCTCCCTTTCAGTAATAGACCCTTGTGTCCAGTGGTTTCGACCCTACTGGGCCTCTTCGGTTGCTGATAACTCCTTGAAGCGCGCGGGAACAGTGCGCACCGTCGACGACTTGAGCTCGGTCCGGACGGTTATCGGACGCTCGGACACTGAGCTAACCATTGCTCGCCGACCGCAAGCCCGCGCTTACGGTGGCCGGAAATCGGGATCGGAATCCCAGCGGCGGCAGATTACTCTTCGGATTATAATGTAGTTGGTTACAAACGGTTTATTTTGTCCTTGAAAGCTTATACCCATTGAGATAAGGCATTGACATAGGTTATAATCCCTTCAATACAACATTACCCACAACATTTTAAACTATTCATAACTAGAGCCTCATTTTAACAAATTAGTCGACAATTATATAATTTGGTTCAATCAATGTTTCATCAATATTGACCTTTTGCTAGCCTAACAACTTTTTCTTTAAAATTTATATATTTTTACAAATGTACCTATCTAAAATTGTCATATACATACATCGATGACAAAAAAAAAACTAGTCAAATGCAAGTCCGTACAAAATTACCTGTGTCAATAGTTTGATTCCCGAATTTAATCTCCCGAAATTTTGTGACGTTACAACAAAACGATTTTCAAACTTTTATCTTTACTAGAACAAGTAAAGATAAAAGTTTGAAAATCGTTTTGTAAAATAAAACCTTGCTTCTTGCCAAACAAGATAAACAAGATTCTAGGTTAACGGAAAGTACCCTATAGGTTTTGATTTCCTTGCTAGCGTCAACGCCATAAACGGAGCACAAAAACGGTTATCTTTAGATTGTGTTGACTAAGTAGTATGATTTTTTTACTGTTCTAAGGAATAGCAGAGTATTACTTTCAGCTTAAGACCTCCTTAAGTTGATAAGAAAAAAGGTGTTGACAGACGGACAACAAAGTTATCCTAATAGGGGTTCCATTTTTGCCGACTGAGGTATGGAACCCTATTAACAATTTCAAATACTTTTTCAGTATTTTTTAACCGACTTCAAGGCTAGAGTGCGCCATCAACGGTTGCATCATTTTTATTTTGGTGGGTTAAATTCATCCAAATGACACCCCCCCCCCCGCCCTTGAGCAGAGCGGGAGATAGTGTCATACTCTTACTGACTAAAAAACCCACCCCGTTCCGTTTTGCCTTTCGTACCGGGGCCGAGCTCCCCTTTCGGAAAGCTCTAGTCCCAGTAGGCTTCGACCCTGCTGAGCTTCTGCTGAGTTACATATATGTAAGTGGTTACCTACCTAATCAATGTCGAGTTCCAACCGCAAAGAAATCTTTTCTTATCTACGGAAAAGTTGGAAAGGTTTCAGTAACCTAACGCTAGGCAGGCCAAACTTAGGTCAAGGTAAATTGGCTCTTTTAACCTCCATTAAAAGTTTTTTTTTTACACTAGAGTTGGTAATATTCTGCGGGTTGCTAAAGCTATGTTGCCAGTATACATATACTATGTATACTAGCAGCTGCCAGCGGCTTCGCCCGCGTGCTATTAAAAACTTATCCAAAGGCAACATACTCCTGGGATAAAAAGTAGCCTCTATAAGTTTTAATCCAAGACATGGTCTACCCGTATACCAAGTTTCATCGAAATCCAAATAGTAGTTTTTGCGTGAAAGAGTAACAAACATCCAAGTAATCATACATACAAAGTTTCGCGTTTATAACATTAGTAGGATGTTTTATATGTGCATTACGTGACTTATCATCATAGTTGACCTAAGGTCAGCTTTTAATTTAGCCGCATGAAGCTCC
The DNA here is from genome assembly GCA_910589285.2 of Mythimna ferrago. Classification (NCBI taxonomy): domain Eukaryota; kingdom Metazoa; phylum Arthropoda; class Insecta; order Lepidoptera; family Noctuidae; genus Mythimna; species Mythimna ferrago. The sequence continues at coordinate 8,949,164 of OU342675.1, read as the reverse complement.
ATTATTTTAGATGTAGTTTTGCTAGAAATTTTTACTTTCTATTTCTGAAAACCGTGCGAAAGCCCGATAGGAGGTTTAGGTTGATAGGCGCGGAAAGTAAGTGACTTTGATTTAAAGGTAGGTACTGTGTGACGCATGCGCTGTGTGTGTGTGTGCATTGTTTCCGCGCGCCTCAAGGAGTTGTCAGCAACAGCAAGGACCCAGCTAGGTCGAAGCCTACTGGGGCCAGGGTTAGTTTCGAAAGACAGCTCGAGCCCCGGTATGAAGGCCAGAAGGAACGGGGTGGGTCTTTTAGTCAGTAAGAGTCTGACACTATCTCCCGCTCCGCCCAAAAGCGGGGGTTGTCATTGGATGATTTTTTTCCACCATAAACAAAAAAAAAAGACGCGGAAAGTAAGTGACTTTGTTTTAAAGGTAGGTACTGTGTGACGACGAGAAATAGGTAGCTCACCGTCAGCCGTCCGGTATTTATCTGGACCGAGCCCGAGTCTGAAAGTTTTCACGCGTGCCTCAAAGAGATGTCAGCAAAACCACAGGGGCCTAGCACTGCCAAACCCTACTGGTGCTATGGATTGACTTCCGAAAGGGAAACCAGGGCTCCTGAAACGTAAGGCAAAGGAATATAAGTATAATTTTTGGCAGTAAAAGTCTGACAAGCCCCATAGATCTAAAAAAGTCTTGGATGATTTCCCAACTCACTCAAACGAATAAAATTTAAATCAATCAATCAAAGTAATAAAATTTAAATTTTAAATAATATTTTATTATTAAATAATAATATTGAGCGTTTTATTTTTAGGGTATTTTTCCAAGAACGTAAATAAGAACTTCTTCATTTAGGGGTTAGGTGGCCAAACATATGAATAGGAGAAAATAATAATTATATAATAAAAGTAAAAATCCCAATCAATGTTTTGGTTCACTCGAGAGTTCACAACGTACCATTTTAACGGGGTAAATAGACACCAAAGTCAATTTACCCCGTTTAAAACGGTACTCAGTCTATAGATTGAAACAAAACGAACATAGAACAAATGCACGAAACAAAACAAAACACAACAAACCAAGTAATAAATATTAAAGCCTTACCGCTTGAAGTACAGCCATAATCAAGACTGCGACCTTCCTGCCAAATCTATCAACGATGTAAGCAAATAGAGAGACTCCAAACGTGGCCGCAATACACAGTGCGCTCGCTATCCATGATATTTCATAGTCTGACAACGGGTACCCGGACGGCGAGTCGGCTGATTGTAAAACTTTTGTCATCGGTGACACCCAACCCGCTTGGAACCCGTATGTCAGCAGTGTGGTATTCGCTATAAATGAAACAGTCCAGTTATTTCCTGATAGACGTTGCCTTGTTTTGAAATTTCTCTTTTCGTTTTGTTGGACGACGTTTGGGATGAATTGGCAGGGACTTTAAAGCATATATACGAAATTTAATATTCGTTGGATGTAATAACGACGATGAATAAATTATTTAATGTCCTATTTGGTCACACTGTAGTTCGTTCTATGTCCCCTATACCGCGTATACTTTGAGCATCTCTGGAAACCAATTTTGTTTGTTGATGAATGGAAGACGACATTATTAGAAAGTTTGCGGTTCTGTGAAACTAAACATACTATAATCGGCCTTATAATGTTCCCGCTGCTGAGACACAGTCCTCCTCTCTAGGAGAAGGAACGGTCACTTGTCTCAGAATTTTGATTCTAGAACCTTTTTTTATCATATTGATAGCATGCAGTGGTGATAAAATGAACAACGTAATGCACCTGGCTGGGTTTGAACCACGACCGTAAGTCGGGGTCATTAAATTTAGGCTACTATTACTCAAAAAAAGGCTTAATTAAAACTTCACGAAAGCCAGATCAGAAGATCAGTATACTGATTTCTTGCTCTTCTGTAGACAGAAGTATAAGCATTGAAGGCTATTGCCTTCAATGCTTAATTAGTCATACGTCAACATTAACCAAGTGGTCAACTTGCTAATTATGTCAGTAATGAGATTTCCTTTGTTTGTCCAATTGATATATGAAACGGTTGTATATTCGGCGGGTATACTCGTTTCAAAGCGTCAACGGCTAAAATTATCGATTAACGTCAGTCGACCATCCGTCATTGGAAATTCGTCAGTTTGGATCTATTATCAACATTATTGTCGTTGTTTGTGATTACTGCTGTTTGACTAATTGGGAGCAGTGGTGGTCAAGTGGTAACAGTTTTGACTTAAGAGTTGTAGATCACAGGTTCAAACCCAGCCAAGCCCATTACTTTGTGTAATTTATTTCATTACTACTGCTCCAAAAACCGTGAAGGAAAACAACGTGAGGAAACCGTCATGTCCTAGAACTAAAAATCGAAGACAAGTGACATTTACCAATCTGCACTGGGCTTGCGTGATGGATTACGGACCGTTCCCTCGCTTCTAGAGAAGAGGCCTAAGTTCCAGTAATGGGATCATTGGAGGCTGGCAAATATATGTACCAGAGACAATCTGATCAGATTCAAAATGGGTCAACTTCTTTTTTTTTTAACATTCCTCAACTATCACACAACGCCGTCTAGTCCCAAGCTAAGCAGAGCTTGTGTTATGAATACTAGACAATTGATATACATACTTACATATTTTTAAATACACACAAAATATAGATAAATCACACCCAGATACAGTACAAATGATCATGCTCCTCACACGAATGTTTGTTGTCCTGGGTGAGAATCGAACCCACGACTTTCGGCATAGTTGTCAGGGTCACTAATCACTAGACCAACAGGCCAGTCGAAATTCATTACAGTCAACCATTCAATAGTAACGAATCGGTTAAAATCTCATCCATCAAAACTGGCTCAGTAGGTCTTTTTTTGGCTTTGCCAGTCAGATAAAAGCAAACAGTTTGCAACGAAAAAAAATGAAAGTCTATTTACCCAGCATAGCCACCAGCCATTGCATACATGCATTTCCTTTTTTATTGCACGCACGGTCGTTTTCTACCGCCATGGTCCTTATCTATGTATGTTCACTTTAGCTAACGAGATGGAATATGAGAACGCTATCGAATACTACTGTGAAACATTTTCAACGAACACTGAAGATGTTATCTGATAACGGAACATTTATAGCACTAAGAAAATCAGGGCTGCTCAAAACGTGTATCATAATTAAATGAAAATAGAATAGAGTGAAATATAGTTTACTATACACCAAAATAGTAGGAGTAATAGGGTACAATGGCGGTCTCATCGTTGACAGCGATACCAGTAGCTCAATAATGAAAACCGTAACGATAACGTAGCGATTTAGTCGTTTAGACCATTTCCGTATTCACATCCATCAATCAAGTATGAACGACTCCGATTTTAAAGTCGTTTGAAATTCGTCGATTAAAAAAAAAATCTGAATTACATTATCCTGGTAGAATACTTATTAATGTAATTAGAAATAAGTCGATAGATCGTGAATACCGCTTTTGGATAGGACTTCGATCGAACGACTATAAAACTTCAACGATATTTGGCTTGTTTGATTTTACGTGAATCAGGCTACTGATCAGGTGGAAAGCGAAGATGTGGTTGACAATGAAGCGCGTTTGCCTAGAAGTAACCTATCCACTCTTGACTTAAATATTCCCAGATTATATTTATCAGGAAATACTCGTACAGACTCCGGCAGGGAATTTTACTCCTTGGTTGTACGCACAATGAATTTGTTTCCAAAACGTTTTGTGCGTAAACTGTTTTGTAAACTCAAATTAACCCGTGTCCCCCAAAAATATATGGAGAATTTACTTGTTAAACAATTTCCCCGTCATGCCACCGCCGTACTTGTGGCCGAGTTTCGAGGGCGTCTTGAATACCTTTGACGTACTCACAACACCAACATTTTAGGAACGTTTACCGCAAGTTATCCTTACACATTCAAAGTTTACGGTAATGTATATTTTGTGTATAAACCAGAAATCAGAATTGTTATTTTAAATAGACCAATTACAGGTACTTTAGAATTGTCAGAACATCTGTCAGTAAAAAAAAAGTGAAGCTAAATTGCTAACTGGTATTAATTTTATAGGGACGTACCTATACCTATTCCTTGCCTAATCAATCCCCTTATCTATATAAATATGCCTTGATCGACCCCCTTTTTTGAGGTGAAAATTCATTAAATAACCTCTCCCGCTCTGGGTGGAGTGAACGTGCGTGGCCAGAATTTTACTGACTAAAATCTACCTGTGCTGCTTCAGTTGCTATTTGCGTTCTAGTGCACCGGTAACTGTTTCCAATATTCCCGTATATCTAGCAGGCGTCGGCTCTACTAGATCCTTTCAGTTTAGTTGACATTATATTTGAGGTGTTTTTTTTTTCGATGAGTAAAAATCATTCAATGACATCTCCCGCCCTTGAACGAAGCGGGACATAGTGTCAGACTTTTACTGACTAAAAACCCCACCACATTCCTTCTTAGCCCTTCATACCGGGATTGGACCTTCCTTTTAGAAAACAGTCCAAAGCCCCAGTAGACTTCGGCTCTACTGAGCCCATTGCTCGCCGTCCGCAAACCCAAGCCTACGGTGGCTGGAAATCGAAATCGGAAACCCAGCGGCGGCTGGAGCGTGAGGGCCGTTGCCTCACACGTGCGGCCTCTTCCTTTGCTAGCATTACTGCCTCGTAGAAGGAGGCGACCGCTTGCCACTCCTCCTTGCTTCGGACTATGACTTTTACCAAGGCTCGCCGATCGCGCCCACGAGTACACGGCAGTGCCCTGCCCAAATTTATGCGGCACACCTCAACCGTGTGCTCCACCGTGTCCTTCAGGCGGTCCACACAGTGGTGAAATCTAGGCTTGGCTTCCGCACGAATCCGTTGCAGAAACTTCCCAAAGTGCCCAGAAATTGCTCTGCAACTCTCAACGCCCATGCCGTCTCCCACGGTGCCGGTTGGGACGTAAGGATGTCCTTTCTTTCATGGTTACAGTTACCTCCTTTTCTCGCATTACTGCTTCACCAAAGAAATTGACCGCTTCCCATTCTCTTTCTCCACATATATGGCTTCATACGAATACTACTGAGTGATAACATAATTGACGAATATTTTGGCACAGTATGATTTTCTTCTTCTTTTACATTAAAAAAAAGGCTTAAAAAATCATAAGCAGGTCCGTTATTGTGACCGATGGTGTACTTTTTCTGAATAAAAACAAAAGTATTTTAATAAATTAAAATGATATACATATATATAATAATTATGTAAATAATATATCATGTTAATATGTGTGTTAAAAACTTAAATATAAACTGAACTATTAATACTGGAACCTAACTATGTACATAAATATAATACAAAAACACAAAGAACATTCAGGCGTCGAAGTACTCCTTCACAAAGTTGTCATCCGGAAATGTGCCCAGAACACTGGTAGCATTGCTACGTTGAATGGCAATGCTAAGTCATTGGGCGAAGAACGAGCCAACCCTCTGGTCACGCATAGTATCGATCAGTCGGCGTGTTTCCTTAAAAAGGAGATACGCACTCAGACCCCAAACGGATCAAAACTGTAGATATACCTATAATTATGTTATATGCTATCAGAAATTATATAAATAGCAGGTATCTATGTGATGGTAATACCCCATGTTTACATAATAGATAAGGAGTTTACAGTTCCTAAGTTAAATAGATATAGTATGTTTTTGTTTCTTCTGTAATTTACATTACTCATAAGTAAATTAACTTTTTGCATATAGAAAGGTGATTACGACTATTATTAGCTTATTACTTTAGAAATCATGTTTAATTTAGATGGCATGATGTTTGTACCGTGGGTGGGTTTTTGGCGTGGGACGTAACCTGTGTCGACACCTTTGAGCCATATTATGTTCCAAATATGGCGGATCATGCTGGTCCTACTGTTTCGACTACTGAGCGGCGCAAATCATCATTATCATCATCATCATTTCAGCCGAAAGACGTCCACTACTGGTCATTCGTCATTTCTAGAAAACGCGGTGTTGTAAGGCCTCCCCTAAGATGACCGATGACCTGGTGAGTATCACGAGAATTTGATGGACACGAGACGCAAAGGAGCTCAAATACTGGTACGTTATTGGTAATTATGGGTGAATATACACATTTTTCAAATTTTTCAATTTTGGTGGCACAACTTTTTCTTCGGTTTTTGTGAAAAGGAGGGACCCAGGTCCTTATTGTTCACGAAAACTGAAGTAACGGTTTCGCCACCAAAATTGAAAAAGATGATATTCACCCTTACAGTTTTGAGCTGTTTGGGGTCATGAGACTTGAGTGCTCGTGTCCATTCAAAAATTTTTTCGCCGACTGATGGACACTTTGCGTTCTTTGCCAAAAAAACTGCATTGTCATTCAACATGGCAATACTGACAGTCTTTCTGGTACAAGGAGTTGTCAGCAACAGCAGGGGCCCAGCCGGGTTGAAGCCTACTGGGGCCAGGGTAATCCGAAAGGGCACTCGAGCCCCGGTATGAAGGCTTGAAGGAACGGGATGGGTTTTTTAGTCAGTAAGAGTCTGACACTATCTCCCGCTCCGCCCAAGGGCGGGGGTTGTCATAAGATGATTTTTCCCATCGAAAAAAAAAAAAAAAAAAAAAAACAGTCTTTCTGGTAGGTACATTACCGGATAACTGACAGCGATGTGGAAGAATACTTCGAAGTCTGAGTGTATTTATTTCAGTACGTAGTTAAGTATGATATAAATAGTAAATTAATATTTAAGGTTCTTATGTAAACATTTAAATTACTTTGAAGACAGTTAATATTTATTTTGCTGTATTAAAAAAGGTTGATTGTTTTCGTTGAACAATGGGTTAAATATTTACCTTTACTAGAATTTTCAGACTGGTATAAAAAATATGAGTTGTTTTTTTTGTTAGGTATTTAAATATGGGGAATTATAATACGAGCGAATAAAAAAGAAAACTTTGCGACTGATGATGAGATTCTGTTTTAATAACGTGAGCGGTATGAATTTGAGTGAGCGACAAATTAACTAAACTAACGATAAATATTGATCAATAATAAAAATCCAGAACGAGCTACTACTACTTACTAAAAGTGGTTTATTGAAATTCTAGCTAACCAACTAAATTAGTAAGTGAGCGACTAAATGAATAATTGAGTGACTAAATTACTAAGTGCGCGACTAGAAATAAAATTGAAGCTTTACATAACGATCCGTCCAGGACGTGCTAAGCGCCAGGTGTACTGGTGGTCGCCGGAAATCGCTGCACTGCGCAACACGTGCAATCACGCGCGACGCCGGTACGCCAGATACTGCAGGCGCCGCATCCGCGCGCCGGATGCGGAGGCCAGAGAGGCGGAGCTGTACGAAGGCTACAGAGAGGCAAAAAACACCCTCCGAGCGGAGATTAAGCGGGCCAAACTCGAGGCCCGCGACGTGTGGCTGGGGTCTCTGAACGCGGACCCGTGGGGGCGCCCGTACAAATTGATACGGGAGAAACTGCGCCCCTGGGCTCCCCCGCTGACCCAGAGTCTCCGGCCCCAACTCGTGGAGGGTGTGGTGAGCGCTCTGTTCCCTGCGCGAGGGGAACACTCCCCCCCGCCCATGGCTCCGCCTCCGCCAGCGGTGTCTGACGCGGACCGCAATAGCGACGACGACGATAATGCTCCAGAGGTGACCGAGGCAGAGATGAGAGTGGCGGTGCAAAGGCTGAGTGCCAAGAACGCCGCCCCAGGACCCGATGGCTTGCCTGGGAAAGCCTGGGTCCTGGCCATGGAGGCTCTCGGGCCTCGACTGAGAGGGCTCTTCAGCGCATGCTTGGAGAGGGGCCAGTTCCCACTTCGCTGGAAGACGGGGAAACTGGTCCTCATCGCGAAGCCAGGGCGCCCTGCGGACTCTCCGTCCGCGTACCGGCCCATTGTGCTGCTCGACGAGGTGGGCAAGCTCTTTGAAAGAGTGATTGCGAGCCGCTTCGTCGCGCGCCTTTCACGGGTGGGGCCGGACCTTTCGGACGGACAGTTCGGCTTTCGCAGGATGCGCTCGACGGTGGACGCCATCATGCGCGTGCGAGCCCTCACGACGGGGGATGCGGTGTCCCAGGGTAGGTGTGTCGTGGCAGTGTCCTTGGACATTGCCAACGCTTTCAATTCCCTGCCCTGGAGTACGATCCGGAGGGCACTCCGGTACCACCGGGTGCCCGAATACCTCTGTCGAGTAGTCGAGGCCTACCTGTCGGACAGGTATATTGTCTACCCCGGTCACCAGGGAGACTGGAAACGTCGGGAGATGTCGTGCGGTGTTCCGCAGGGGTCGGTACTAGGGCCACCCTTGTGGAACATCGGGTACGATTACGTGCTGCGGGGCGACCTCCCTGACGGGGTCAGCGTGGTCTGCTACGCAGACGACACGCTGGTTCTAGCGCAGGGAGAGTCGTACCGGGCGGCGGCCGCTTTAGCGACACGCGGGGTTGCGATAGTCGTTGGTAGGATCCAGGAGTTGGGACTCGAGGTGGCGCTGCGCAAATCCGAGGCCATGTGTTTTCACGGTCGCGGCCGTCGGAACGCGCCACCGTCGGGTTCCCAACTAACGGTAGGAGGAGTTCGCATCGGCGTCGGGACATCGATGAGGTACCTGGGACTCATCCTCGACAGCCGATGGAATTTCGAGGAGCATTTCCGACGTCTGGCTCCCAAACTCAACCGGACTGGGGCCGCTCTCAAGCGGCTCCTGCCCAATCTTGGGGGTCCAGACGCCTCCTGCCGGAGGCTCTACGCGGGGATCGTTCGGTCCATGGCCCTCTACGGGGCGCCGGTGTGGGCGCCGTCGCTGCGAAAGCGACCGGCGGGCATTCTGAACGCCTGCCAGAGGGTCATGGCAATTCGGATGGTGCGGGGATACCGCACGATTTCCTGCGAAGCGGCGAGCCTTCTGGCTGGCCTACCACCGTGGGATCTGGAGGCAACAGTCCTTGCACACATGCACGACATGCGCGTGGAGATGCAACGCCGGGGTGAAAGTCCTCTGCCGCGACAGGTCACGGCATGGCGGACAGAGCTCCGGCGGGATCTCATGGTGGAATGGCGTCAGCGACTATCGCAACCCCATCATGGGCACGCCACAATTATGGCGATAAGTCCCCTCTTTGAGGCGTGGCTGGAAAGACCTCACGGCGTCCTTACCTTCCGCATGACACAGGTCCTCACCGGAAATGGCAAGTTCGGGAGGTTCCTGTTCCGAATTAAAGCGGAAGTGACGCCCGGGTGTCGCCACTGTGCGGAACGCCCGGAGGACACGGTGGAGCACACAATCGCGGTGTGCCCTGCTTGGGCGGAGCATCGCCGTGCCCTCGTGGGGGTGATCGGCGGCGGAGACCTCTCGCGCCGGGCCTTGGTCGAGGCCATGGTCCGGAGCGAGGAGGAGTGGCAGGCGGTCGCCGACTTCTGCGAAGCAGTAATGCTCGCTAAGGAGGAGGCCGACCGCATCAGGCAACGGCGCTCTCGCCGCCGCCGCCGGGATTCCGATCCCGATTTCCAGCCACCGTAGGCGCGGGCTTGCGGACAGTGAGCAATGGGTAGCTCGCTGTCCGGCCGTCCGGTAACCGTCCGGACCAAGCCCAAGTCGTCGACGGCGCGCGCTGTTCCCGCGCGCCTCAAGGAGTTGTCAGCAACAGCAGGGGCCCGGCCGGGTCGAAGCCTACTGGGGCCAGGGTTATCCGAAAGGGCGCTCGAGCCCCGGTATGAAGGCTTGTAGGAACGGGATGGGTTTTTTAGTCAGTAAGAGTCTGACACTATCTCCCGCTCCGCCCAAGAGCGGGGGTTGTCATAAGATGATTTTTCCCATCGAAAAAAAAAAAAAAAAAAAAGCTTTACATAACGAACTACTAAAAAATTCACTTTAAGAAATGTTTTCACCATTGTCTAATTATCTAGTCGCAGGCAGATTCATCATTTTGAATTGGATGAAATAGGTTAGGTTAGAACTGTGATCAACTGCGCGTGAGCCGAGCGAGCGAAGCGAGCGGTGCCGCGGCAGCGGCCGGCCGGCGATCGCTACGTTTAGGTTGCCCGCAGATTTTATTTCACCATTTTCTAATTTTCCGGGTTTTCGCCTCAAATTAATTATCAAATTAGGATATTTAATATTCTCTTCTTCTACTCTCTACTTCGATATTTAGGACATTCGAAACACTTCTTTTAAGATAAAATGCCGTTCAGTATAAATAAATAATTTGCCAAATATTGAAAAAATATACGTCGTAACACACATTCACAAATGTTAAAAAGCTTCTCATTTTGTATTTTAAGTAACCCAAATTGATGTTTGTCAGTTGCTGTTCTTTTGATTTCTCGTCATTCGCAGTCAGTCGCTCACTTATTAATTGTATAACCTAAAATAATTATTTTTGTCACTTAAAATTTTAATTTACAGTCACTCGTTTAAATACTACCCTTTAAATACTAGGAAATTCGAAAAACATCAGGGTCTATGTTTTATAGCACATTTTTTTCTTTGTTATAATTTTATTTTGCATAACAGCGGATAGCATATTCCTTTTGCAGAAAATCGTTTCGTATACACTCATTTATCATACAATCAAAACTCATAATTTTGTCAGTCCGAATCATCTTTAGGAATAAAAGATCATGGGGAAGTACCGAACAAAATTTTGCTGGCATATTTTTTTTCGGCGCGGTACTTAATGTGGTTGACAGTTTTAAGTACCTGGGTCATGTTGTCACTAGTGACCTACGTGATGATGGCGACATAGAGCGTGAGCGCAGGGCGTTGGCGGTGCGGAGTAATATGCTCGCCCGTAGGTTCGCTCGCTGCACGGCAGACGTCAAAATTCGTTTATTTAAGGCGTTTGGTCAGTCTTTCTAATCGAGCGGCCTGTGGGTGTCATATAGAAACCGAGCTTACAACGTCGATATAATAACGCTTTCAGAATGCTGTTGCGGTTGCCTTGACGTTGTAGTGCGTCGGGAATGTTTGCCGCATCATGCGTAAGAAAGCGTTTTCCTTACTGCAACGTTTGCGCAACAGTCGTAACAGTATCCCGAAAATGTTTGCCGATAGGCCGGATTGCCCCATCCAGAGACACTGAGTGGAATTAGCTATAGGTTACTAACAATGCTAATATAGTATATAAGCACTTTCTGTTACTAATACACTAACAATTTATGGATTACTGGGTCTGAAATAAAGAAATTTTAATATATATATTTTTAATTTAATTACATAAAGAAGGTTGTGTCAAGTGTGTTTTGCCAAACAAAATTTGGAGCATCAAGATTCTGCAAGATATAGGGAACCCCAAAAAATATATTACTATTAGCCGAATGTGTTCCACGGCTGTGCAATATCTCTACTTTTCTTTCACGTGTTTTAGTATATGCGAAACCCGAAACACGTGTCTAGTATTCTTATAAATAGAATCTATGTAAAACATTTCATAACTGTATCATGAAAAATCACAAAGTTATAAGCTTGATAAGTCGCAAAACTACATAGTCAATTGGCCATCCAGGCGACTGAGGGGTTGTTTTACGCTTGCACCCAGCTGTATGCTGGCTTCTAATGCCCACTATGACCTGGCGTGACCTGTGTTGTAGGTACTTAGTGTCGGTGGTGTCCAACTTGTCAACTTTTTAAATATTTTTGGGAAAAAATCTATACATATAATAAAATCGTAGGAAAGTCAAAACTGTACATTGAATATTTTTTAAAAAGAATACTTGGGGCGTGATCTACAATCGATATCGAAGCCAAAAATATAGTTTTTAGAATTTTTGTCTGTTTGTCTGTTTATCTGTTTGTCTGTTTGTCTGTATGTATGTCCGGGCTAAACTCAAAAAGTACTGCATGGATTTACTTCAAATTTTGCATGAATATTACTAAGAGGTCGGGTCAACATATAGGCTACATATTATCACGCTATCACCTACGGGGGAGGAGCTGTGAATCTTTATTTTTCTTAAGCATTCTGTGACTGCGTGTAATCTAATGATGCATATTTAAATGTTGTTTTTGAGTAAGCCATGCTATTATCTAGCTTTACACCATAAAAACTACGCCATTTAAGTAACTTGGGCAGAGAAACATAGTTTAATGAATGTTAGTAGTATAGAGACAATTTTGAAGCAGCGCCATCTATGAGATTTCATAAAAATCAAATCAACTTACATGTTAACACTTTTTGGAAATTAATAATTCAAATTTAATCATGTAGTTAGTTATTCTTAAAATTCATAGATGGCGATGTGATGTGATGTGCATTTTCTTCATAAAAGTTGTATCATATAGTTCGTTTTGACAAATTCAAATTCCAACAAAACCCTCAAAATCTTGAGTAGAGTTGAGGAAACAATTTAAAAAAAATGCGGTGTTAAGTATTACATGGTGACATTCTTCCAGCTGTGTGAAGTCGACCAGTTTGCGAGATCCCTTACGTATGACGAGGTGCCTTCATATTACACGTACGACAAGCAAAGGGGTGTATTTAACCGACATCGACGAGGAGATGCTGTGGAAGGTTTTCCGGGAATTTTCAAGGACGCCGCATTGGGTAGGGTTTATACCGTGCAACCGAATAATGGCGAATGCTATTTTCTGCGGTTGTTACTTCACACTGTCCAAGGTCCAACCTCTTTCGCCTTTCTGAGGACATTTGATGGCGTGGAGTATCCCACTTACCGCGCAGCCTGCGTAGCACGTCACCTTCTCGACGGTGACCAAAATTGGGATCCTCGCGGAGGCGAGCGTCAGTGACAGTCCCAGCCGCATGCGTCATCTGTTTGCCGTCATCTTGGTGTTTTGTGGAGTCGCGAACCCGGTAGCTTTGTGTGAGAAGTATTGCCATCATCTGTCTGAAGATTTTCTACGAGCTTTGAGGCGTGCTACTGGAGACGAAGTCGAAGTAACTGATGAACGCGTGCTGAACACCTGTCTCAGTTCACTTCAAGATGTGGTCATTTCTATAGGCGGCAATCCGCTGATCGAATATGGGTTACCAGCTCCCCCATCATCACCGCATCAAGGCCGTGGAAATCGGGAGTATAACACTGAGACAAATTACGATTCGAAATGACCATGTCACTTTGTTCTCTTCAGAGCAAAAACAAAACCAGGGTAAAATGTTTTTCTTGGATGCTCCTGGTAGAACAGGAAAAACATTTGTTACCACTGGCATACTTGCAGAGGTCAGGAGGCAAGGCAAAATTGCTATTGCTGTAGCGTTGTCGGGAATCGCTGCCATACTGCTTCCGGGTGGCAAGACAGCACATGCCATGTTTAAAATTCCCATCGATTTAGAGAGCGCCGAAACGCCTGTTTGTGGTGTGTCACGTAACAGCGATAAGGGACACTTGCTCAAGGATTGCTCTCTGATCGTATGGGATGAGTGTACGATGGCCAATAGGAAGACAGTTGAGGCCGTGGACAGAACCCTGCAGGACATCCGCAGGAACGAACATTTGATGGGTGGTGTCACAGTTCTGTTCAGTGGCGATTTCCGGCAAACACTTCCCGTGGTGACGCGGGGATCGAGGACTGACGAGGTGAATGCTTCGTTGAAACGATCTTCGTTGTGGTCACGAGTTCGTACGCTGCGCTTGACCATTAATATGAGAGCTCGGTTTGGCGGCAATGCATGTGCATTGCAAGAATTCTCCGATGTCGTTCTAAGTCTTGGCGAAGGCACTCTGACAGGTGGTGCTTCCAGAGTCTCTCGGTAGAGTGGTATCCAGCTTAGAAGAACTCATTCGCTGTGTGTACGGGGACATCAGTCGTATACCGCACCAGCTTCTTGGGTGTGTAAGCGATAACGCCGACACCAAAAATGATCAGGCTGAAGCAAATAACGAATGCATTCTCTCGGAAATTGAGGGGAATGAAGTGGTCTACACCTCGATAAACACTGTTGTCGAGCAAGATGACGCCACACATTATCCCGTGGAATTTCTGAACTCCCTGTCAGCAAGTGGACTTCCAGCGCATACCATCAAGCTGAAGGTCGGTGTCCCGATTATGCTTCTTCGGAACCTATCTCCTCTGAAGTTATGTAACGGGACCCGCCTTAAAGTCATCTCGCTCCACAGACATACCATTGAGGCGGAAATTCTTACGGGTTGTGGCGTCGGCGAGGCAGTATTTATACCACGTATTCCCCTCATACCTCACAACTTCCCGTTCCAGTTAAGCGCGTACAGTTCCCCGTGAGGGTTTGCTTCGCGATGACCATCAATAAGTCACAGGGGCAGACACTGAGGGTGGCGGGTGTCGACCTCAGGACGAGTTGCTTCTCACACGGTCAACTGTACGTCGCTTCCTCCCGTGTTACCAGTACTGTCTTTACATTTTGGCTCCTGGCAGCATAACTACTATAAACTACGTTTTATAGGGAAGTGTTGTAAGGTATGATACCTTTGTACGTATTTTTACTCTTTTGTGTCCTGGAATGTATTCCTGCATTATTTTCTCTATTTCCTTCAGTCTCATCTTATGACTGAACTCAGCAGGATTTCCAAATAACTCTCTTCACTTGCTTCGTTTGTAAAAAAACTTATATTTTAATGCTATTTTAAAAGTTGTTTACTTATAATACTATAGCGACACTGGCATCTTAGGTTTTTTTGGTGCTGTAGAGCTTTCACGCAGACGATGTCGCGGGCAGCAGCTAGTATAACATGAAATATAAACAAACTATTCAGGGTTCGCATAAACTAAAAATAATATTATATATTATGAAACATATTAAAAAATGCTACTTATATAGGAACCTAAACAAATAAAAATTCTACCCTAAATAAGGTAGGCATAAAAAATGTTGCCAGGGTCGTGCTGAGTTTCTTGTCTAATATAACCCTTCAGAAAGAGGGTAATAAATTCTAATTAATCAAAAAGTTTGTTTTACAATTAACTTAGAACCAAATTTTAGGGTGTTGGGGTAATTTAAATAATATCCTTTATACTTGACGAGGATAATGACAGTCAATTAAGTTAAGGGAAAATTTTGGCTAATCTGATACCTACCTATCTCTCGAAGAAGTGTATTGCGCAAGCGCCTTTTTTTAAAGTACAGGCGTTAAAATCCAGCTATAAAAATCCCATATCATCTTTCAGGACATGGTCTTTTTTTTCCGATGGGAAAAATCATCCTATGACAACCCCCGCTCTTGGGCGGAGCGGGAGATAGTGTCAGACTCTTACTGACTAAAAAACCCATCCCGTTCCTTCAAGCCTTCATACCGGGGCTCGAGCGCCCTTTCGGATAACCCTGGCCCCAGTAGGCTTCGACCCGGCTGGGCCCTTGCTGTTGCTGACAACTCCTTGAGGCGCGCGGGAACAGTGCGCACCGTCGACTACTTGGGCTTGGTCCGGTTAGTTACCGGACGGCCGGACAGCGAGCTACCCATTGCTCACTCTCCGCAAGCCCGCGCCTACGGTGGCCGGAAATCGGGATCAGTATCCCGGCGCCGGCGGCGGCGGCGATAATGCCGTTGCCTGATGCGTTCGGCCTCCTCCTTTGCGAGCATTGCTGCTTCGCAGAAGTCGGCAACCGCCTGCCACTCCTCGGACACGGTCTACTAGCAAGCCAAATTGCGTCTAAATTCGTTCAGCTATTAAGAATTGAAGAAGGAACAGATAGACAGAATAACTTTTGCATATACTCGTATATTATTACGTATGGATGTTGCATTTTGATACTAATTGAACATTTTAGCCCTGAAAATATTTAATTTGGTACCTATTTATTGAGAAAAGGCAGATTTATCATTGTATGTGTGCTTAAATATTGTGCTTACACATTGTGTATTGTATCATTTCAAAATGTTTATTTTTTGTGCGTATTATTTCAAGTCTCTTTTCACAAGTTCTTTAAAAAAATATATCGTCTTTGTACCTGTTATCTGTTTTCTTCTTTTTTTTCTTTTATAGGGGAGTAAATTAACTATTAAAAAAATAATAAAAAGTCAACGATTACAATATCAAAAGATATAAATAGTAGAGGATAACAAGGTCACCCATGAAACACGTAACTGACACTCATTCAATTTGTTAAAATCTTGGTAAATATTTTTAAGAATATCAGTTTACATTGCGCTGTGTTTGTCTGTGATGCAATATTTAAATATGTATAAATCTTCTGTATAAATATAAATGAATGTGTAACTGTGTTACTAGGCTAAAAACTCAAAAGTGACTGTAATCTAATTTATTTAAACTATTTGATAAACATGTTGTTTCGGAAAGTTTTTGAGGAGGAAATTAGAAAACCTTAAAAATACAAACTGTTCCTTGCTGTCAATATAAGGGTTAATTGTCAATTCTAGTATTATGAGGTATATAAAATCATTGGTATTATTACCAGAATAACTTCTGTCGGATTAGCTAGTCAAATCACACTAATATTAATTTATAAAGTCGTTTTTTTATGTGGGAAATGGTCTCATGGACATCTCGTGCCCTTGGGCGGGGCGGGAGGGCATGTCAGACTTTTACTGACTAAAACTCATTCGTTTGTTCATCTGACACTTTCGGCTGAAATAATGATGACGATGGTGACTTTAGCATTGAGAGCGTACAACGACAGTTTTAATTGACCCTAGACCAGGTTTGGTGGACCCTTATTGGAGAGCTACTAAATATATGAAAATATAAGGTGTTCATCACGTGCCACCAAAGAATCTTGACTTCGTAATTTAATGGACAAATATTTAAACTAAATACGGGGAAAACTCAGAGGGCATCAAAAAATTCGTCCACATCGATGTCAGTGGGAAAAGTGCCCAGAACGCTGGCAGCATTGCCACGCTGGATGGCAATGCTGATTCGTTGACTGAAGAACAGTCCAGCCCTCTGGTCACGCGAAGAGTCGACCAACTGTTTGCTGATATCTCGGACAACTCGATGAGCGCTCGGACCCCATGGCCCTAGAGTTTCAACCCCAAACGGCTCAAACACATAACTTCCAATGAGGTTATTATATTTACGCCGTTTGAGGTTTTCTGCACCTGCAGCAGCCGCCCCAGCACAGCCCGCCGTACTCATAAGATGGGATGGCGCAAGGGTGTCGACACATGTTGCATCCCACACCAAAGGCCTACCCAATTTCCAAGGCATTATAGTCATCCCATCTGGCCTCTTCCCATCGTCACGTGCCAAGCCATTGGGTTCTAAAACAGCTGGCACCCCGGCGGTGACAAGAGCTCGACGGATGATGTCATTAATACTGGCATGCCGTGCTATCCGACCAGCGCTTCTGCTGCAAGATAGGCCATGGTGTCCGAGGCGGTCGACTGCTTCGCCACACTGACATCGATGTGGAGCTCCACTAGGAGCACCTAAACGCAGGCATGTAGCGATCCGGAAGGTTGTGTCACTTAGCAAAGTACCTATGTTAGGTGACGGTAAAGCCTGTAGCCAAAGGCCCGACTCCCATTCACCCACAGCCAGTAGGCGAGCGCGCTCAGCAGTATTGGTGGACGTATTAATGAGATTATTCCGTACCAACCTGCAGAGCGGCTCATCCCACTGTCTCTGGGAAGATGGATTTTCGGGCAACGCCTTGTCCGGGCAAGTGATTTTCCAGGCGCTTACTGCATCGGCCAAGCACGGCACCTCATAGCTAACCAATGATGGAGTCAAAATTCTTTTGGTCAACTGTTGAGTGCTGTGGACCGAAGACAGGAACGCCGGTAGGCTTACACTAGAAATTTTGCGGATGCCGAGCCCACCAAAACGAATGGGTAGCGTGGCTTGTAGCCACGCTCGGTCATCCAGGGCCACATTAAAATGGAAGTCAGAGTATACCGAATTGTCTGATCAATTTTGTCCAAGAGATGTGGCTGCTTCCATAAAGGGGAAGAGCGGAGAAAATACATGAAATTTGGTGCAAAACAACAATACCGTATGAGGGTGAAGGCCGAATGTAGGTTAATTTTAGAAAGTCTTTCCGAAATGTTTTTAAAACGTTCAATTTTGTCGTCAATGAATAAAGAAAAACTGTCTTCCAAAATTGGAGAACCTAGGAGGTGCAATGTACTTTTATCTATAATTTTGATTTCGGGAGCTATTGAATAAAATTTCTGTAGAGTCGATTGTCTGTCAGTACTGTCAGGAACAAAAATTTCGCATTTTGAATGATTTAGATCAAGGCCGATGGATCGAAATTGGTCTTTCAGGAATTGGAAATCTTTCAAAACAGTATCTACCTCACCTCCCAGGGTTCCATCATCCAAATACCAAAGGTTAAATTTCGAATTTAGTTGTTGGATGATTGGATGGATAGCCAAACTGAAAATGACTGGCCCGAGAGGGTCACCTTGTTGGCATCCAACTGCAGATTCCAAAACCTTGTTTTTATACAATAATTTAGATGGATGCCTATAGCATTGCCACAAAAAGCCGAAAATTTCTGGAAGTTCTTTTTTTGCTTCAGCCAACAAAGTGTCCCTGTTTACAGAATTAAAGGCGTTTTTAACGTCAACCTTGAGGATGACTTTACCCTTATCAGAACTTAGGAAGGTTGTGAGGGCATGTACGGCAGCCTCACAGCCCCCTCTTGAACCAAAGCCAAGCTGTAGGGGCTGGAATTTGTTTGTCAGTGAAATTGAATTTGTTTCTCGATGTGGACGAATTTTTTGATGCCCTCTGAGTTTTCCCCGTTTTTTGCTGCCTTTTTTTACTCGTTTGTACATATTATTATTTTAAGTTTGTATATATATACCTAGTGATTATTTGTTAATTATGTCTTATAATAAAAACTAAATACTATTAATTTGAAAAATAAAAGAAAAAATAGTACATTGCAATCAAGGCGAAATTCACCCAAGCCGTATCGGCGAGGGTGTTATGGAACTGAGTGCTGCAGTGACAAATTTTGACGTGTATCAAACGACGTTTTTCAATACACTTACGAAGAAATACTTTCTCTGAAAATTACGACGCATTTTTGTTCATTTTGTACTGAAGAAAATTCTCCAAAATTACCATACATTTTAGTTTTGATTAAGATGGCAGCAGGCTATCGGAAATATTTTTTAACTTAATCACAATATCTGGCGGCGGCGGTACCATTTATAGAATTCTCTTCAAATCTTAAATTCAATATTTTTTCACAAATAAAATATAATATTTACTTAATAGACTTTTTTCCCGTGCTTTACTTTTGCAGATCGAAGAAAAAGTCTAATATTTTTGAATTTAGAATACAGATAATAATTGTAAAGAACAACGGCGAGGAAATTGTTGATGAAATTATTAAGTGTCTACTTATTTATGTACTTCCTTGTATAAGTTACCATGATATATACAAACGGAATAATTGACTTTGTTTTATCTAATGGAGATTACGGCCAGTTTATGGAATGCAAAAAAATCGTCATAATTGGAAACTGAATTGACTAGATTTTTTACGATAGTAAATAATCATGGCTTATTAATTTTTTTTGCTTTCTTGGCTACATGGACTTTTGGGTAAACTAAACTCTTAATGTTGCCACTAATTTTAATCTTGGTCAAGTAACACAGACGTAGTAACATTAGACTTTTTACTATCATAGAAATTCTACATCTGCACTAATATAATAAAGAGGTAAAGTTTGTTTTTTTGTTTGTAGGAGGTAATCTTTGGAAGTACTGTACTGATTGCTAAATTTTTTTCACCGATAGAAAGCGGTTTTATTCCTGAGTGACATTTCATGAACGTGGGCGAAGTCGCGGGCAGATGCTAGTCAATGATGAAGCTAAACGAGGATCAACATATCACCAAATGTTAACGATATTACCAGTTTCAGTTGGCCATATCATGAAGTGATCAATTTCTAGAATCCGGCCACGATATACTCAGTGATTTTTGGAATCCTATTTACTTTCTAGCAGACTTTTTAAATATTACCTAAATTAGGCACAATATGAACCACTCGGCTTTCCCCCACGGTTGTGTTTCCGTAGCGAATCCCATCGGTACCGTGTATTTTTCGGAAAAGTAGCTTATGACTCAGCAGTACTTAAACTAACTATAAATGAATGAATTTTCGTAATCAGATTGGTCCCTTACTATCCAGAGCGTGAAAAGGACAGAGCTATACTTCCTGTCTAGTTCCATCTCTCTCTTGTTCCTATTTCATGATGATTTTAAGACGTCTTAATAAAGCCCTAGTACTTATAGAGAATATATTTTACTTACAAATTGAGAACTCAAAGAACCAATTTGACTTCTTTAAAAAAATTGTTAGTATAAGTATAATCAATAAGCTTTATAATGTTTCCATTGTTGGGAATCAGGCCTTCTCTTCAGGAGAGGAAGTGGGCCGCAATTCACCACATGGGCCCAGTACGGGTTGGTGGATATTTTAAAATTTTTAGGTCTAGGACATGTCAGTATTCACAGGGTGTTTTCCTTTACTGTTTTTGAGAGCAGTATTGATGATACAAACGCAAAGTAAAGCCTGCGTTTGAACCTTTGACCTACAACTTGTTGGTCACTGGACTTCTACTGCTATCAAAATATTAGTAAAGAAACATAAATATATTTTAAATGTCAATAAGTACTCTTACCAAAATAAACCTTGAACCGTGACTCCAAATTTTGAAGCACCCAATGGGGCGCGACAAGTCCTTTAAAATAATTATCTAACCTAATCGATGTCAAACATCGAACGTCAAAAGTCAACAAAAATCGCTAATTTCATGGGCATTCCCTCGTAGTCTCATTGGCCCAAGTTATCGAACACACTTGAAGTTTGTTAAGCAAACAACATTCTGTTGCCATTAAGAGGGTAAATCAATTACTATGATTGCTTCGCCCCAGAGAACTCGGGTCAGTCACAGTTAGTGTTAATCATAAGAAATAACAAGTTACTTGAGAACTCTAATTGAGGCACTTTCTGCGTGTAAAGTTTTTCACAAGTATAGATACGCGTAACAAACTTAACAGCTAAGTACTCTTGTGCCGTCTGTAAACAAAACTTTTTGTTCGTATGTACTTGGATTCTCGAGTAGTGTCTCAATACTTTTGATCAAACTAAAGTCGATAGTTTTCTTGTGTTTACAACTGATAGGTGCGGGCAGTTGTGACACGACACACTTTTGCTTTAAAATAAATTATTGTAGATACAAAGAGATTGATTTTTTTAATGGAAAATCATCAAATAATATCTCCCGCCCTTTGGCGGGGCGGGAGAGCGTGTCAGACTTTTACGGACTAAAACCCACTCCTGTTCCTTCTTAGCCTTTGTTCCAGGGCCCCAAGAATCTCTTTCGCATCTCCCATGGCCCCAATAGGCTTCGATTTTGCTAGGCTCCTACGATTGCGGACATCTTGAGACTGATTTCTCCTTGAGAGATGCAAAGAGATGACACCTATTTGCCAATTCATTCTTCTTAGATTTATCTGGCTCTGAAGATACAGTCGCTGCCTAATTTGGGAACCACCGTTAAAATTAAGCATAAGTAAAATCACCCTTTTAATTTTCCCACTGCTGGAACTCAGGACTCCTCTCTAGAAGAGGGAATGTGCTGCAATCTACCACGCGAGCCCAATTCAGATTGGTCAATATCACGTCTCCAAATTTTTGGTTTTAAGGCATGCCTCACGATGATTTTCTTCACCGATTTGAGAGCAGTAGTGATGAAATAAATTACAAAAAATAATGCGCCTGGTTGGGTTTGAACCCTCAACCTACAACTCGTAAATTAGGAAAGATACCTACCAAAATAAGTCTAGTGTAAATATATATTTTATAACAATGGACTATAAAAATATAAATATAGCCAATCAACTACAACTGTAATTCTGATGTTTGATGATCGTATAAAAATATTACATCGTAAATTAAGGTTTATAAAGAGAAACAGGAGAAACTGATATTCGAACCTCGCTAGCTCTATAGTCTCGAAAAATGTAATCTGGTGGAACACGTTGACGTTGACCTAGTACCCCATTTGCTTTGAGTATATTCAATCGCTTCTGTGAAATGCTCTAAATAAATGAAGCTTTGGTTACTAGTAGCTAGTATTGAAATCACGGAGTAAGTACAAAGATTGAAATATTCAGAAAGTGAAATATAGACACTTTGTTTTAGGCTTTTTTGGCCCACTCCTGAGCAAACGCTCCATTCTATTATACCGTATTATTTTGTAAAAGAAACATTCGACATTACATTTATTTTTGAAATCAATGAGTTATTTTTTTTTTTATTATTGATATAAATCACTTGTTTGAATGCGATCTCACCTGATAGTAAGTAGTGATGCAATCGTTGATAGTAAGGTACACTTATTTATTATAAGCCTATTCCTTCACTTTTTGTTGTAGGATTAAGACAAAAAAAAAATAATAATCTCTTGCATAGTTTTTCATGTATTATTTGCGTTTTCAAAACCTAATTTTTTTTCCAGTTTATGAAGTGTTTATTAGATGTGTCTCCTTTAAAAACATGACATATAAGTTTACTGTCTAATAGTTTCATATATTAAATTCGATTTAAAATAACAATCTTGTCTTTCTTTAGTACCTGCGGGAAGTTTGGCAGAGTGACTGTGGCCTTAGGCCGCTTTCAATTTATGCAATTTTTGACGTCCTGCTGCGATGCGGATGCAGTGCGTAAGTCGTAATGGGTAGGGACAATCGTATTCTTCATACAAAGCGCGCGGTGCGACAACCGTGTGGCGAACGGTCGACAACAGGCCGGCAATTACGTCACGTGCTCAATTCGGCGTTGAATAGCACATTACTGGCTTACAAACGCATGGCAGCCAGATACGTTTTCAACTTAGGCGCTTGTTGTCACAGGTGGGTTTTAATCAGTAAAAGCCTGACATGCCGACCATAGCCACCATAGAAGGAGAAGTCAATTGATTTAACCAACAAAAAAATACTTATTTCTTAACTTTTTCGGCACGTTTCCGAATGCAGCGATGTGGAGAAGTACTTCGGCGCCTGAATGTATTTTGTGTTTTTGTATATCTCTACATAGTCAGGTTTAGTATAAACACTTAGTTGATATTTAGTTTTGTTATGTATAAACTTATGTTGTTAGAAATCCTATATGTTGAATAAAAATATATAAATAAAAAAAACTCAAGAGTTACGTCAAAAAGCTCTATAATTATTCTTATCATAAATAATGTCACGATCCAATACTACTCAGAAAATCAGACCAAGTTTAAAAGAACTCCAACATCTTGTTACTCAGCAGTAAACTATTTCCTTATTTATGAGAAATATGATAATAACCGTGAAGCAGGTCGAATATCAAATGTATGTTTTTGATTAAACCCTTTTGATACTTTTTACTTGTAGGTAATATATGATAGGAATTTTGATATGAGACAATACATTCCATCTGACGGTTGAAAATGTCCTTTTAGTTTATTATTAAAACCATCGACTATATTCTAGTGATAGGCAAGCCCTTTCATGGAAACTATTTGTCAAAATACTGAAAAGTTAAAACAAAAGTTCACTGTAGCGATACTTGGCATTATAAATAAATGATAAATGATATTTATTTTGTAAGTAGGTTTTAAAAAACACTTTTACACGTAATTTTTTTTTCGTCAGTTTATGCTAGATGAGGTCTGTGTTTCCTATCTGACTGACGCAGACATGCAGCACTAAGATAGCTTTTAGAGGATACTTTTTTCGCGACTAAAACCTTAAGCGCCCCAAATGTCGTGGCACTTACGCGTTTCATTCAACATAGTGTAATGTTCAAGGTGTACAGACGACTTTATACCTGAATCGACTGAAGTGAATTTTCGGCATGCCTTATCTAGTGCGTGATACATATATATCGATGATTAAAACCAGGGAGAGCAGTGGTGGCCGAGTGGTAAAGGCCCCGACTGACGAGTAGTAGGTCGCGGGTTCGAACCCAGCCAGGCGCATTTCTTTGTGTAATTTATTTCATCACCACTGCTCTCAAAACGGTGAAGGAAAACATCGTGAGGAAACCGGCATGTCCTAGAACCAAAAATTCGAAGACATGTGACATTCACCAACACGCACTGGGCCCGCGTGGTGGATTACGGCCCATTCCCTCTCCTAGAGAGGAGGCCTGAGTCCCAGCAGTGGGAACATTAAAAAGGCTGGTGATGATGAAGATGATTAAAACCAATGAAGATTGTTATCCCTCTAATTCTGTGAAAACTTTTGAACTACGAATAAATATAGCGTTGGAGGGCCTCACATAAAGTGGAACGATGACCTGCTGTGGGTCCAGGGAATCTGATAAATGCTAGAGGCACAGAATCATTCGGTGTGGCGACACTTGGGGAGGTATATTTACGTGTCCACATTGTGCACGCACCTTTACAGTAAAGATAGGCTATATTAGTCACATCAGAGCACATGATAGCAAACCCGTAGTTGTACTAAATCAGAAACCAGTCACCGCAGCTGAAATCGGCTAAGGAGTATTATGTAGGGTATATTATACGCCATAACAAATAATGACAATCTTTATAATACGCAAAGGGTTGGCACGCTCACATGACTCGTCAACGCCTGGCTCAAATCTTTATGTTTAGGTGAGAAAATAATCTAACGACATCACCCGCCCTAAGGCGGAGCGGGAGGGCGTTTCATATTTTTACCCAGAGCCCCCATGGCTCCTTGAGGCGCGCGTGGAACAATACGCACCGTCGACGACTTGGGCCAGGTCTGGACGGTTACCGGACGGTCAGACGGCGAGTTACCCATTGCCCGCGAGCTCAAACCTTTGGATTTAGAACTCTGATATTTTGCACAGATGTGCCTTTTGGATACTATAAGACAGAATTGTATAAAATCCTAGGCTCTAAAGTTTGTATAAAGAAATCTGCAAACAAAAAACGCGGGCCAAGAACTAGCAGAATCTTGTGTCTAAAAGTGATCCATTACAAAAAAATGTTGGATTAACTGGACAGAGAAGGAAAAATATTAAGTTGATCTAGGTGTTGCTGTACGTGACAAACACATATAATTCTGTACATATAATCCCCTCCCGGCCGAATTCCAGTCACGGCAGCCAATCAGTACAATCGTGAGTGCAAACACAGGTGTACCCTCTGTTCCTTAACTCTCATAGTCGAATGGGGCGGCAATCCGTCACAACCGGGGAGAGATCAGGCGTAGAACAAACAGATTTGAATCATGGGAGTGTTCACGCTACCAACTTGCCGAGAGACTTGCTGGAGTCATTTTTGATGGAAAAAACCCCTTGAACCAGGAATCGGATCCTGGTCCCCGCGGCTGGAATGGAACAAATATTTGTTTGTTCCGGGTTTGGGTGTGTTGTGCGTGTTCAGTGTACGGGAAGGTGTTCAAAGTAAACGTGACTTCAATGAAATAAATGTCTTTAATACTGTTTCCACAATAGTTCGTTATTACTAACTACGTACTATGTAGGTGTCGAGGCAGGGCGGTGTAACGTAAGCGACTGGCGAGCCTTGCGCTCGCGCTCCCGTATTTCATCAAAATTGCAACTCAGCGAATCGCAGTTACTAAGCCGCCACATCACACCCCCCCTTTCTCCAAAAATTTTTACACAAAAATTTTTACAATATATCTGTTTAAATACAGTGAAACTACGTACTTACATCACTATTACAGTATCGGGAAGTCTCTAAACTTACAATGTTGCTTATGATAACATTATATACCTGTCAGCATTCCAACAGTTGAATGCTGCCTATTGTTTTCTTTCTGTTGCTAAAAATACATTTTTGCGGTCTCATCATTGCATGAGCTCCGAGCCGACTTGAAACTATACATATGATAAAAATATAATATTAAGGGTAGTTGCCATAACCTCCGCTCTGCAATAATTAACTAACACCTCGAGGGTCGGCAGCATTGGTTATGGCAACGCCGTTCACTAAATAAAATACAAATATACGACACACAATCCTAGAATCACAGGTTACCAGTATCGAGTTTTATCTGACACGTATAAACCAACTTTTGCACATTTCACAACGCCACTTTGCTAAACATATCCCGAGACAGTCGCGGTAGGTGCCGGGTTGCTTACGGTCCCGGGTTGTCCTGACAGTATCAACGGCACTTCTCTTCTTAACCAATCTCTAGCGTGGCCTACGCAACCCCTCTTGATAGCGTAACATAATAGTATGCCCAATATTACGGCGATGACGATGAGTACTATTCCGAAGTAGTTCAGTTTGCTCTCTAACTGCTGTCCTGCTACTACTTGAGCCTGTGCTATAGCTACGTACTCCTTATTATTATTATTATTATTATATATTCTTTATTGTACACCACATATACAAAAAACTACAGGACAAACATTATAAAAAAATAAGTGTACAATGGGCGGTCTTATCGCACAGGGCAATTTCTTACAGACAACCTTTGGATGGACTGAAAGAAAGGAGAAAGATTTAGGGTTGTCAGTGTACAACAACAGAAAAAGAATAATATTATTGATAATAAATAACAACACAAATACCTACATATATACACAAATAAAATATACTAATAAATATCAAATATATAACTAAGCCTGGAGAAGGAAAAAAATTAAAAAAAAAAAAAAAAAATTAAAAAATCAAAGGGAAAGGTAATGCTCCTTCACCATTTCCATTTTTTTTTTCATTTTTTTCATTTTTTTCTTTTCCTTATTCTGGTGGTTGCCCATCTCAAACTCTATTTAGTTGGCACTCTTAAAAATTTACTAGTAAAAACCGTGGTGAAATGTACAAAAATTCCTAACCACATTCGATGTACTTACATTATTTTGTCATGTGAGCAAAAATCGCACTGGTTGCTGAATCACTCGACCACAGCGTGTGGTTTTAGCCATAGGCGGTAGCGGTTTTTGTTCACTTGGTTCTATATCCGATTGACTCTCATTATTAGTACAGGTTTTTTCGGGTGGTTTTTCTTCATTAATAATATACGCTGGTTTTAATCTGTCTATGGAAATGGTTGATTGACGATCGCCTATCTGTATGTAGTATGTTTTCTTGTCCCTACTGATAACTTTATAAGGTCCGCTATACGATGGGGTTAGAGGACTTTTTACCATATCATTTCTTATGAAAACATGAGAACACGTGTTTAAATCTTTGTGGATAAATATTTTTCGTGAATCGCTGTTCTCTCTTGACTTAGGCCGCATGCTATTTATAATGTTTCGAAGTTTGCTTACGAACGTTGGTAAATGATCTACTTTGGTTTTCTCGGTTTCGCTATAAAAATCGCCTGGTAAACGTAGTGTTTGTCCTAATACTAATTCTGCTGAACTTACGTTTTCGTCACTTTTACAAGCCGCACGAAGTCCCAACAATACTGTCGGTAATTCGTCGACCCATGATGTATTATCCTGAAGCCTAGCCTTAATTGCAACCTTTAGCGAGCGATGCATTCTTTCACACATTCCGTTTGCCTGCGGGTGATAAGCTGTTGTACGAGTCTTCTTTATGCCTAGAATGTTTAGTAAGCTTTTAAAAACTTCACTCTCGAACTGTCTCCCTTGATCACTCGTTATTGTCAGGGGGCAGCCAAACCTGCATACCCAACCCTCGTATATGGCTTTAGCTACTGTGTCCGCGGTAATATCTCTAACTGGAATTGCTTCAGGCCATCGGGTGAATCTATCTATCATAGTGACGCAATATCGATAGCCGTCTTGTGACGTGGCCAGGGGGCCTATAATATCGACTTGTGTATGCTCAAACCTATCTGTCAACGGAAAACTACTTAATTTGGAAACTGTATGCCGCTGTATTTTTACTTTTTGACATTGAATGCAAGACCTAGCCCATCTGGTTACATCTTTGTTCATTTCTGGCCAAAAGAAACGTTTCGTTATCATTTTCCGTGTGGCCCTGATTCCGAGGTGACTGATGCTATGTACTGTATCGAACGCTAATTTACGAAATCTTTGTGGGAGATATGGCCTTACCTGTTTATCTGAAATGTTGCAATAAATGGTTTTATTACACAATGGTGAATGAATTTGTTTTAATACAATGTTACCTTGTGGTTCTGTTAACATACGCGCCATTTGATCGTCTGTTTCCTGTGCCCGTGCGACTTCGTCGAAATCGATAGCCGTTGGACAAAACACGGACTCTACTCGTGATAGCGCGTCAGCAACCGGGTTTTCGTTTCCGTTGACGTATTGTATGTCGCTCGTGAATTCGCTAATATACAATAGCTGCCTTGTGCGCCGTGGGGTTTCTCGATCGGTACCTATTTTAGAAAAAGCATACGTTAATGGTTTATGATCAGTGAAAATAGTAATCTCTCGACCTTCAATCATGTTTCTAAAATGTACAATAGCTAAATAAACTGCCAACAGCTCTCGATCGTAAGTGCTGTATTTTTGCTGGGCTTCCGATAGTCTCTTAGAGAAATAACCTAATGGCTTCGTTTTTCCGGCGGCTCCTTGTTGTAGCACTGCCCCCACGCATGTATTTGATGCGTCACACATAAGGGACAATCTACCTTTAACCTCTGGATATGTCAGTATAATGGCGCTTTGTAGGCTTGCCTTACACTGCTCGAAAGCCGCCGCGGCCTTATCGTCCCATGTTATTCTAGACTTATCCTTTTTCTTGGCCCCATGCAAAAACTTATTCAATTCGGCTTGATGCTCAGCCGCCTGCTTTATGTGTAGTCTGTAAAAATTAACCATTCCCAGAAATCGTCGTAACTGTTCGACGGTTTCCGGTCGCGGGTAACTTTGTATGGCGTCGACTTTATCTTTCAAGGGCTTTATCCCTTCTGAGCTAACACTGTAACCTAAAAATTCTATTTCCGGCTTTCCAAAACAACATTTTGACAGATTAATGGTTATTCCAAACTGTTCGAATCTGCTAAAAACGAGTCTTAGGTGCTTGCGAAGTAATTTCGAGTCTGTACTGGCGATGATTACGTCATCAATATAACAGAATAGGTACGAGCAGTCCCCTTTCCGTTCTCCGTTTATATACTCTAAACCCTGTAAAACTGTATTGTTCATGAACCTTTGAAATGTTTGCGCCGCGTTACGCAAACCGAATGACATTCTGGGGAATTCGAACAGTCTGAATGGGGTAATGATAGCTGTTTTCTCTACATCCTGTGGTGCTACGCGAATATTGTGGTAGGCTCTATTAATATCTAAGCGTGCAAAAGTTTTCTTACCTGCTAGTCCATAGGTGAAATCCTGTAGCCTTGGGATCGGGTACCTGTCCGGCTTCGTGATCGCGTTGAGTGCACGATAGTCGCCACAGGGTCTGATCTGGCCGTCCTTCTTCGGCACGACGTGAAGCGCGCTCGCCCATGGACTCTTCGATGGCCGACATATACCTAAATCTTGCATTAGCCTAAATTCCTCTTGTACCGTTTTGTATCTATGGGGTGGCAACGGCCTAGCACGGGTAAATACGGGAGGGCCTGTCGTCTCGATATAATGATATGTGTTATGACTAGGTGGTTCTTTATACGAAACCGGCTTTGTTATTTCTGAGAACTCCTCGAGCAAATCTTTGTACGGGTTATCATGCTGTATACTGGATATGGAAAATTCGGAACATTTCACTACAGTTGCTTCCCTACTCAAATTGGTGAGACCGTCAATCAACCTTTTATTATGTAAGTCTACAACTAATTGATGTGCCTTTAAAAAATCTGCCCCTATGATTGGCTGTTTTACATCGCAAACTATAAATGACCATTTATACGCTCTACGTAAACCTAAATTTAATTCTATAGTCACTACGCCATAGGTTGTAATTTCAGAATTGTTTGCTGCGAAAAGTTTATACGTACACTCTTGTTTTTGCTTTGTTTTCACTTTACTTACAGCTATCACTGATACATTAGCGCCTGTGTCCACTAGATACTCAATTCCCGTTTTGAAGTCTTTCACACAAAGTCGGTGGTTTCCCGCGGCACAATCCTCCACCGCTGCTGACTGCACCGCGTCTAGTTTTCCGTCTTCTGCTGCTTCTTGGCCCAATTACACGGTGATTCACATGCCCGCGCGTTGTTCTTATAGCGGTAATGATGTCTACATAGCCAGTCGGGTGATTCTGGCGTGCGCCGCGTCCGGCTTCTGGATCTAAAACGTTGCTATTGTCCACCTCCCGTGTTTCCTGCAGCGCTCCTATTTCGCTTCCTGATCTCATCTACTTCTCCTCGTAATTCCTTCATCCCTAATGCTAATTCCTTCAGATGGTTTGCTACACTGTCGTCTGCGCTGGGCCCTGCTGTTGACGTACCTGGTGCTATGGATGCGACCTCGCCGTTTCCCAAGGTTTCTAATATTCTGTCCGCCTTCCTAGCCATGTCCTCCAACTTGGTGTCTTCGCTCAATGCCAGCAGTGCGCGTATATTGGGTGTTAACTTGTCTAACCACAGCCTCTTTAGTGGTTCTTCCGTTAGATTGCATTTCTTCGCCAAAGCTGTCATTTTCCTGAGTAACTGTGACGGTTTTTGTGTTCCCAGGTCCATTTCATGCATTAATCTCTGAAATTGTTTATCCGTACTCTCTTCATAAACAGACAACAAACGCTTTTTTATCGTTTCGTACTTGCCTGTTTCCGGTGGAGCTTCTATGATGTCAGTAACTTGCTGTAATGCATCTGTGGGCAATTTCGCGAGCACCATATCGTACTTTTGAACGTCGCCTTGCTTCTGTGGTCCCATAATTGCCTCGAACTGGCAAAACCACGACCTTGGTAATTCTCTCCAAAACTCCGGAACTCTCATTTGCACCGTAACCATCGCTATATCCGCTGCTGTTGCTGGTGCTGCGCCTGGAGGACCGGTTGCCACTTGCGGGTTCATCTCGAAAAACAATCTGCACGCGTTGCTTTATAACCTCACTTTAGCACGTTGCGTTCTACTTAGCACCACGCGGTATTTATGCCTCTGCCTCGCACGCTATTGAGTCGCCTACTATTGTCACGAAAAACACGAAATCTTGAATTCGTCGAAGGGTCACCAGTGTTGTGCGTGTTCAGTGTACGGGAAGGTGTTCAAAGTAAACGTGACTTCAATGAAATAAATGTCTTTAATACTGTTTCCACAATAGTTCGTTATTACTAACTACGTACTATGTAGGTGTCGAGGCAGGGCGGTGTAACGTAAGCGACTGGCGAGCCTTGCGCTCGCGCTCCCGTATTTCATCAAAATTGCAACTCAGCGAATCGCAGTTACTAAGCCGCCACAGGTGTCTTGAGCATGTTTTTGACCGCACCAAAATTAAGGCGTTAAGTCTCTTCTTTGACGAGTGGCTGGAGTGGCGCCACGTTGTTCTTACCTTACACACAACACAGATCCTCACAAAAAATGGTAATTTCGAGAGATTCCTGTTCCGGATTCAGGTCGAAGAAAATCGAGCGTCAGCATTGCTAGCGAGGGAAGCGGCCCTACGAGTGAGGAACGTACAATATTACACCCCAGCCACCACAACAGGATAGAAGTCAGGAATTGCAGAGCGACCTGATCACCGTTGTCACGAGCTTGCGGACGACAAGCAGTAGGCAGCTCGCCGTCCATCCGTCCGAACCAAGCCCCAGTCGACGACGTTGTGTAGAATTCCAATCGCATCTCATGCCGGCCATACACCATCCTACCTCTCGTCCAATCGGTATGACGGTACCGATTGGATCAGTTAGAATTGACCGTGTGTGGGAGTAGATTGATATGACGGTTTATTTATTTATTTATTTATATATACTTTATTGCACATCAAGATTATAAATTAACAAAAAAGGAAACCACACAATAAAAAACACACAATTGGCGGCCTTATCGCACTAGGCGATTTCTTCCAGGCAACCTTGAATGGACAGGGATTGCCTGGACACAAAATGGGGTTGCACTTAGTGCAAATATAAAAGTAACAAAACTTAAAATACTTAATTCTAAAATAGATACACAAATACATACA
Organism: Mythimna ferrago; assembly: GCA_910589285.2. NCBI lineage: Eukaryota > Metazoa > Arthropoda > Insecta > Lepidoptera > Noctuidae > Mythimna > Mythimna ferrago. Next base: position 8,917,279 of record OU342675.1, on the reverse strand, counting down.
TACAATATATATATAAGCAAGAGAGTTAGTGAAGAACGAAGACAAGATTACAGAGTCAAGTAATGATCCTTCACAAGCCCTTTAAATGCAGGCAGTGTTTGCGCACGCTTTATTTCCACAGGCAATGCATTCCATAGACGAACGGCCTGAACAGTAAAGGACTTATCCAGGAAAGTACTTGAATGCATTGGCATTTTAAGTTTCAAGTTATTTGATGACCTAAGAACTTTCATGTGGGAGTCACAAAGGAATTGAAACCGTTCTTTGAGATAACTAGGGGTAAAAGGGGAAAAGAGCACATTATACAAAAGAGAAAGAATATGAGCGTTACGGCGAAGGCGAATTGGCAACCACTTGAGTTTAACGCGAAATTCAGAAACATGGTCATATTTACGCAAACCGAATATGAACCTTATACAAAAGTTTTGAAGTCGCTCAAGTTTATCCAGTTGCACTTCAGTGAGGTCAAGATAGCTGGCATCAGCATAATCAAGGATGGGTAAAAGAAGAGATTGTGCAAGCGTGATCTTGGTGGCAATCGGCAGAAAATGCCGTAGTCTTCTCAACGAACCAGCAGATGCGAATAACTTGCGGCTAACTTCCTGTAGCTGGGCAGTCCAAGAGAAATTCTTGTCAATGAATATCCCCAAGTTCTTGACTTTCTCACTAAAGGGAATTACTGAGTTGTCAAAAGAAACTTGGGGAAGAGTCGTCCAGTCGGTCTTTGAGACCATTCTAGAACTGCCCACCACTATAACCTGCGTCTTCACAGGGTTCACCGTAAGTCCGTACCTCTTGCTCCAGTCGCAAATACGAGCCAGATCAAGGTTAACGGTCGAGATAGCCTCAGACAATTTCCCAAGAGGTGCCCGTGAATATATTTGAAGGTCATCTGCATAAAGGTGGTAGGAAGAAATTAATTCGTTGGAGATAGAATTAATAAAAACTGCGAAAAGTAATGGTGATAAAACGCCACCCTGTGGTACTCCGGCAGAAGTACTACACCAAGAAGACATGGTCTCTCCGATGCAAATACGTTGCCGTCGCCCGAACAGGTAACTACGAAACCAGTCAATCACCGGTGGAGATATATTAAGAGAGCATAGAATACCAAGTAAAACATCAAAATCGACAGTATTAAAAGCATTACTAAAATCTAGCAATGCAAGGACCGTTAGATTACTGCTTTCCATGGCTGACCTTATATCGTCCGTAATATTGAGAAGCGCTGTAGTGGTGCTGTGACCAGGGCGGAAACCGGACTGAAACGGGTTGAGGAGATTATTTTTGGATAGGAAATTACTTAATTGGTTGTGGATTAAACGTTCTAGGACTTTAGACAGGAATGGTAAGACGGATATTGGACGGTATTCAGAAAAGGATGTGGGATTGGACTTTTTAGGCAGAGGAATTATTTGAGCATCTTTCCATGAGCATGGAAAGACACCGCTAGACGCAGAAAAATTGAGGATGTGACAAATGACAGGGAGGATTATGTCCAGCACCGGGAGTAACATTTTACGGCTGATACAGTCACTTCTTACTGCATTGGAAGTAATTGATAGTATGCTCTTCTTAACATCACACGCAGAAAACTGACCAAAAGCGAATGGAGAATAACTGGGAGTCGGAAGAGATGAAAGATAATCCAATGTATTCAATTTTATAGTCCTATCAAAATTGGACGAAGCTGTAAAATGATTATTCATCGCATTGATGTCTAAATCTTTAGGAATCGACTCTTGTCGAGTTTTACCGACCCCCAATGATCTAAGAAAATTCCAAACTTTGGATGCATCCCCATTTTGGACTGAGTTATGAATGTGTTGGCGGTTAGCATTCCTACACACCTTATTACATTGATTACGGATGGAGACATATCTTTCTCTATTAACATCATTAGGATGACGCTTAAATTTAGACTTGGCTGTGGCCTTTTTTTTCATTAGTGATTTAATTTCATCCGTCAACCACGGTGCCGGAAAATGTCTGACTTTAACTGCTCGAACGGGAGCGTGGTGATCGTAAAGCTTAACAAGTTTGGTAGAGAAGATGTCAACTTGCCCATCGACTGATGTAGAGCTATATAGAGCAGACCAATCAATATTGCTAGCATCCTCGCAAAGACCCTCAACGTTCATGCCACCAAAATTACGTTGCATGAGAATTTTGGCTTTAGCTTTAGGTGGACGAATTTTATATGAGAGAAAAATCAGATCATGATAAGAAAAGGCATCGGCTGAGCATTGGCCACACTTAGCGACGCGATCAGGAGAGGAGACAATAATCAAGTCAAGAAGTGAAGGAGTACAATTAGGAAAATGGTGAGTGGCACTAAGAGGAAGAATAGTAAGATTGCTAGAAGCCGAAACACTACACAGGGAAGAAGAGCGATGATCCTTTTTCAGGAGACAAGTATTAAAATCACCCATGATTATACTATGACTGTAAGAAGGGATTAAAAGTTCTAAGAGGTTTTCGAAGGATGAAAAAAAGTTAATGCGTAAAGAGGGACAGTAATAAACACCAAGTAGTAATTTTGAGTGATTAAGTTCGACCTCAAGAAAGAGATGTTCACCAGCATTTGATGGCGGGGGCTGTGCTGACATATGTACAACAGAGAAAGGAATATATGAACGGAGATATATGGCAACACCGCCACCACCACCAACCGTCCGGTCATTTCTTATGAGCACGAAACCTGGAAGAGCGTAGCTTGTAGAAGGGAGACAAGGTTTGAGCCACGACTCGGAAACTAGAATAGCATGAATATTTTTACAGTCAAAACTTGCCAGCATATCGTGGAAATGGGCCGGAATGCTCTGGGCATTAATATGTAAGACATTAAAATTCTTAGGAACATCAGAAGACTGCGCCGCAAGACTGTCCGCAAGAGAAGGAACACTCGCAAAACTGTCATCATTACTTGTCATGGAAAAAAAACTATCATTATCACTACTTTCATTTGTAGACAATCGATTTCGATTCTTTTGGTTTGATCATATCGAATAGATCGTGTATGGCAGTTGGTGATCGTCAGCTCATTCAGATCAAGATTTTTGTCGGTGATAGACGTCGTGCGCGCGGTCCGCGCTCTCACAACATGTCGCGAAATACAGCCCGGTACCGCGAATAACTACTGGAATTTTAAATTAAATAATTACATTAATCTTTTGGCGTAATCTTCAATTCTTTTCATTTTGTAAGAGTAATTTTTTTCTTTTCATTTCTTTTTTTGTTTAATTTTCACGAGCAAAACGCCCAAAATGGCTAAAACACCGTCTGTCATCGTTGACGCCATGGCTTCAACTGAACGTGTCGCTACCGATTGGACAATCAAACTGATCGTGTGTGGTGTATATAGACGAACTATAGATTGGATCAAGCCTGCAGTGTCATACCGATTTGACGATAGGAAGGATGGTGTATGGCCGGCATCAGAGATGATATCTCAATACAATATGCAACAGCTTGGGCTATGGAGAATACCTGAAAAGGAAATCGGTGGTCCTAGAAAGCAAAAGGCAAGTGAAGGAACACATGTGGGCTTTAGTTTGACTCGCCCTGTGGCTCCACCTAAGAACGGGGGAATTCATCATCATGATCATTTCAGCCGAGAGACGACCACTGTTGGATATAGGCCTCCCCCAAGCGTGGCCACAACGACCGATCCTGTGCGTCTCGCATCCACCGCAATTCACAAGGAGAGAAGATTCATAAAGGGAGAATTCATGGTGATTGTTTACCTCCGAAAAAAAACCCATACGATACAGGAGTAATTTCTCCGTAGGGGCCCAGCGGGGTCGAAGCCTACTGGGGCCGAGGGTCTGCTTCTGCAAGGAAGACTTGCCCTGGTATGAAAGGCAACAAAGAAACAGGAGTGTGTTTTTAGTCAGTAAAAGTCTGACACACCCTCTCGCTCCAGGGTTGCCTGGAGCGAGAGGGTGTGTCATTTCTTTAAAAACGAAAAAGTACGATAAACCAGCTCCTAGCAGATTAAATATCCTTTCAACTCATTCGGCGGTGTAAACAGTAGCGTATAAATAATATGCAACAGTAAAGTAAGTAGGTACGTGTTTTAATAAAATATGAAAGCCTTCTCCCCACTTCCATTACGCGTTCGAATCAATATTAATGACGCCGTCAATACCATACAAAACCACAGCAACAAGTGTTAAGTTAATTGGGTCTTTTATACTATATTATTTTTTTTAATAGGACTGAGGACTGTGTATAAAAAAGCTTTTCTCACTAAAAATACAACTGACTTCGGAAACAAATAAAAAAATGGCAAAATAACTTTAATTTCGACAGCCGATGTTTCTGTGATTGTTTCGTTATTTTTTGACGGTTGTATTTTTTTTTTTTTGTTGAAATAAGAGTATATAACATGAATTTTACACATCTGCGAAAACCCTTTGGAGCTTACTTTGACGTGATGTTATGTTATGAAATTGTGTTAAGAATATCGGAAGATTTTAATTTCGGAAGTTGGTGTTTTTTCCTTATTAAACACCGACTTCCGAAATTAAAATTATTTTGATGGTTTTAATGTTTTTTTAGTGAAGTCTGTAATTTATTTTTTGTAAAAAGTTTTTTATTTCACACTTTTTAGATGCAATACATTTTCAGCCAAAGTACCTTTTTTTCATGACAATTTCAATTAACTCAAACCCTGCTAGGATACATTGTTTTATATTATGAAGTTCCCGTGTCTACCTTCCGGCTCCATCATCATCATCATCAGATCAGGTCGATAGTACCTTATAGCCAAAGTGCATCTCATTACAATTCTAATAAGCCCAAACACGGGTAGGGTACATTGATTTATTACGGAGTTCTGGTGCCTATACTCTAGCTTCATCATCATCATCATCAGAGCAGTTTGATAGTACCTTATAGCCAAAGTACATCTCATGACAATTCTAATAAGCCCAAACACGGCTAGGATACATTGATTAATTACGGAGTTCCGGTGCCTATCTTCCAATGATGATGGAATCATCATCAGGTCACATCGATGATACGATATTCAGAACCATTCATTTATTTGTATTATCGTAGTCGCATAACTATGTTCATTGTGATATTTGTGTGAGTATGAACTTCCATTGGCCATTTCTGGTCTTCTTTACCAGTTCCACTTCATCAAATGTCATGTTTTGACTGTAAATGCTTAAGTCTTTGATGAAAATACCAAAAAAACTATATGGTTGCCTATAATATTTTTTTTTTTTTGGACTCCGGTAATCTCAGGGAGATGTACAAGGCAACGAAGACCTTGGCTGGGAATAGAAACCAGAGGAAGAAGAAGCCCTTGAAGGATAAAGGAGGCCAGCTCATCGTGACATCGGAGGGGCAGCTCCGACGCTGGCGCGAGCACTTTGAGGAGATTTTCCGAGTCCCGAACGACCCCGTTACCACGACTGCACCGGCTGCCAGTTTGCCCCCACAAAGCCTAGATATTGACGTGTCTCCCCCAACACAAGAGGAAGTAGTGAAAGCCATCCACTCACTCAAGAATGGCAAAGCTCCAGGAGTCGACCTCATCACGGCGGAAATGCTAAAAGCTGACATGCCTTCCGCCGCAAACGCGCTGACACCTCTCCTACGGAACATCTGGTCAACCGAAGAGTTACCCGACGACTGGAATAAAGGTCTTCTCATTACCGTTCCCAAGAAGGGAGACCTCAGTGAATGTGGCAATTGGAGAGGTATTACTTTGCTCTCGATACCTTCTAAGGTGCTCTGCAAGATCATCCTGGATAGGCTGTCGGGGGCCGTTGAACCTCTTCTTCGCAAAGAGCAGGCTGGCTTCCGGCCCAATCGATCGTGTACGGACCAGATCAATACCTTACGTATTATTCTCGAGCAGGCATCAGAATGGCAAAGGGAAATGTATTTGACCTTCGTGGACTTCGAAAAAGCCTTCGACACGTTGAGATGGAGTTCCATCTGGGACCGACTGCGTGAAATTGGAGTCCCCGAGAAAATCATAAACCTAATTAGGGCAATCTATAGGAGTTACTCCTGTAGAGTGACACACGACGGCCTCGTCTCGGAGGACATACCGGTGCATGCAGGAGTACGACAGGGTTGCCTTCTCTCACCTCTCCTCTTTCTTGTTGTTCTGGATGGCATCATGAGCAAAGTGCTAAAAACCAAGCGCCGCGGCATAGAGTGGGGACTATCCAACGTCTTGGAAGATTTGGATTACGCCGATGATCTATGTCTGCTGAGCCACACACGCGCTGACATGCAAGCCAAGCTGGACGACCTACGACGAGAGGCAAAAAAGACGGGACTAAAAGTCAACACCCGGAAGACCCAGGAAATGAGATGCGGAGCGACGAGCTCTTTGCCGTTGCTTATCGGCACAGAGGCTGTGGAAAGGGTCCACAATTTTACTTACCTCGGTAGTGTTGTGTCAGAGACTGGAGGGACCGAAGAGGACATCGCTTCGAGGATCACCAAGGCAAGGGCCACCTTTGCACAGCTCCGTCCCGTGTGGCAATCTCGGAAACTGACCAGAAGAGTTAAGCTCAAAATATTCCGGTCCAACGTAAAAACCGTATTGCTGTATGGGTGTGAGACGTGGAAGGTCACAAAAGACATCTCGCATAAACTCCAGGTCGTTGTCAACCGCTGCCTTCGCCGTATTCTCGGTATATTCTGGCCCGAGAAAATCTCAAATGTAGATCTGTGGGAGCGCTGCGGTGAAACCTCGATCGACCAGCAGATCAAACGCCGAAAATGGAACTGGATCGGCCACACGCTCCGAAGGGATCCTGAACATATACCAAGGCAAGCCCTTGATTGGAACCCTCAAGGAAAGCGTAAACGTGGTCGCCCTAAGCAGACCTGGCGACGAACAGTCATCGCAGAGGCGAAGAACATTGGGAAGACCTGGCGTGAAATGAAACATGAAGCTCAAGACCGAACGGGATGGCGGCGCACTGTGGACGCCCTCTGCCCCATCTAGGGGACACAGGAACTTAAATGATGATAATATTTTAGGAGTTCCCTCGATTTCGCCAAGATTTCATCATCAGATCCCGACTTGGTGGGGACCATTTAGGAAGTGTACCCTTTCCAACAAAAAAGTAATTTTTCAAATCGGTTGGCAAGCGACGAAGTTATGCGCGAACATACATAAAAAAAAAATACAAACATCCGAATTGAGAACCTCCTCCTTTTTTAGAAGTCGGTTAATAAAAAATACAAATTTCCGAATTGAGAACCTCCGGCTTTTTTAGAAGTCGATTAAAAAGAAGTCTTTTATTAATTAGCACCGACCTATTATTAGCCATAGATTACTGTAAAGCACTTATCCTGTAAAATATTTTGTGTATCGCTGTTGATTACCTAAATAAAAAAAATACATGTTCCTGGCACAAAAAGTGTTAAGCAGCTTATTTAAAATGTCTTACTATACTAAATCAAAAGCTATTCATATTTTGCAATCAAAAGGAGTAGGCCTATACCTTTTTCAAAAGAAAATAAATATTAATAAACTAACAGTAGAACAATTAATCACTTTTAAATGAAAAAACTCATCGGCTTTACAACCCTTTAATAAAGATGTACGATTAAGTTCGAGTTATTAATTAATCTATTCGTATAAAAGTCAGAGTCAATTGATTGTCTCATTCATCAGGGCTTTGCGCCCGACCCGACATAAATGAGGCAGGGTTTCAGCCCGAAACTTGCTAAGCCGACTATATATTTATCAGAGTTTAGGTACTTTTACACAGGTATTTTTCAGGAGAAAATATTCAGTGCCGAAAATATTTTACCTGTAGGAGTTAAATTCCTTCACGAAGCCATGACCCATGTTTTGCGATAATTTACGAGGAGGTTCAAAATTTTTTTCCTATGAATGTCGTAACAGTTGAGTTACAATGCTCCTGTTACGAATCCATCACTCCATCCATATAAAATACTGATATGTAGTAACGTTCGCTTGATCTGGAAATCAATCCTAATAATACAGTTGGGAAGTTTGACTGCCCATCGCCCTTGCCTATTACACAACTCTTCTAATAATTAATTTTGGGTATATATGATTTTATTTTTTTGTCCTTATGTTGCCTTTCAGTTTCTAAAAATTCTCTTTTCTTCCGTCGTTGAACCATTTTTTTCCTTTTTTCCCTCCTACGAAATTGTGTAACACAAAATGTTTCATCATTATCATATATGACGTTCGGAAATAGTTTTATATTTTGTGTAAGTTTCACAATCAAATATGGGTGTTTTTAATATCTTGCGGATTTCATCACGCATGCTAGTTTGCTTCGCATGCAGAAGATTTCAAAATGCAAACAATACGCGTCCCGTGTGCCTATTTCTCGCATTACAATAAATACTTGTGTGAAAATGCCGGGGGCACTTGCGGGGGTTACACATGCGGAACAAACCAACAAGCGTGATCAAAACCGCACGATATTAAAAACAACATTACTGTTTAAAAATTTTACGTTATTATATTATAAAGAAAACAAATAATTTTAACAGTAAATTTTGCGGTTATAGTCGGTAATAAAACATTGATGAAACTTTGATTTATGTGAATTCAATGACACGCGCTTCGTTAGGATTCAATAGAAAATTCATTAGTCAAAAGCAGTCCTCAGTGGGCGAGGTCATTAATCCGCTTGTCCAGTACGGTGAAAATGGAACCTGTTGGCATTGCCTTCCTGTGTAGAAGAAGCTATTGTATTAGTGCATCAATTGAAGCTAATATTTTAGCACATTAATCTGGACGAAAATAAGCAACAAAAACGATATAAACTAATCGAGAAACTGAAGATTATATTGTTTATTAGTTTGTAAAATCTTCAGAGTCACATAACCACCAGTCACCACTACTATTTGCCATCAGGTGGGATCGCAGTTAAGCAATAGTTTTATATAATTATATTTTTTTTAATAAATCTAATAAAAGAGTTCAGTACTTTCTTTTCTATTTATTAAAGTTATAGATGGTGGTTTCGAAAGTAAGCAGGTGTTTTACCTACTTTGTCTAATTCATATCATCATCACTATAATATCCCTATAGATTACCCCTGTATTGTTTTATTCGTTTCAATCCATCCTAAGGTTGCCTGGTAGAAATCGTTGTCAGCGATAAGGCCGCCATTGTACTCATAGATTTAAGTTTATATTTATGCCATGTTACTTTCTGGTGTACAATAAAATTCTATATATTCTAAAACATAAAAATTGAAAACGTGTTACGTCCACCCGCACCCACACTGCGTCCGCGTAGAGGATTACGACCCATTCCCTTTCCTAGAGAGAAAGCCTGAATCCCAGCAGCAATGGGAGCATTATAAGGCTGATTATGCTAACTTTTTGCAGACAATATAATTTTTTACATTAGTAATGCTATTTTTTCCCGAAAAAATAAAGCAAGTAACTAATATTTTAAAATTGAATTAAAATTTATTGAGTATCAAGCTTAAGTCGACAGCAATTTGGAAGAGTTTATTGACGCCATATTATATTTTGTTGTTAGTTTAGGTTTTTTTTATAATTAAGTATTTTTTAATGTAGCTAAAAAATGTTTAAGAACCTTTCAATTCAACTAATTAAAAATGTAAACACACTTTAATCAGATTCCTCAGCATTCCGATACCACAGTACACGATAAGACATAGATGAAACGAGTGCTAGATCTAACTTAAATTCTGTTTAAAATCTTAATTTCAGTATACAACTTTGTAAAAGACGTTTTCAGAAGGGAAAGTTGAAACCTACCTTCAATTAAAATTATATTTTACTCACTTTGCTGAAGTGCTTGTTACATAATTAATTACTGGTGTGACTGCTTAGTATTTTTGATGAGCTCGTGAAATTAGGAAGGAATGAATTTGGTGAAGGTTAAATGGGGAAGGGGGTCGGTTCGCACGGGGTCGGTCGACGTAGTCGTGCGGTGGAGACGCGTAATCTACAGTTGTTTCAGACATTTTGGAGTAGGTAATTTATCTTCGGTTTGATATGTAGAGTTTGGAAATTACTTTTTAGTGCTACGAAATTACATAGGAATTGGATCACGAAAATTCTAAGTACAACATATCACTTTCTTTTATCAAGAAAGCAATCAAGTGGTGTGTAAAAAGTAAGCAACGTAAATTGGTTTTGAGGTTACTTCTTCATCGCAAAACACATTATATGGTGATTTTATTTTTTAATGCTCTGTGATGTTTACTTTCATGCTTATTTTGTTTTATTTATTGTATTCTTTATTATACAAAAAGTACAAAATAAATATTTATAAAAACCAAGTGTACAAAAGGCAGTCTTATCACATAGGACAGGGTAGGGTATATCTTACAGGCAACCTTTCGATAGACTGAACGATAGGAGATAGATTTTCATTTAAATTATTTTATGTTTTTGCTTGACATAAAGGAGTTAAAGATAAATAAAGCCGCGTGAGTATAAACCTACGCTGGTTTAAAAAGAGGGGCCCTTAGACGCCATTTCCATGGCGGCCGTACAAAGTATTAGCAACATCGAAGCTTTATAACTCCGTTTTTAATGAAGATAATAATATTTTAAAATTCTTTGTCTATTCTTTTTCTATTTTTAATTTTGTTTTCTAGTCAAAATATAATTGATCGTATTGCATTGCCGTATTATTGAACTGCAGTGAAACTCCAAAATAGAAAACTGTGAAAACGCTTCGAGAATGCGAATTAAATTCTTCATGTACCCTTAATATTTTATTCTACAAGGACGATTCACTCGTCGAAGCCGTAAAAGCCACAACAGCGATACTACATAACGATAAATAGAGCAACGATGTTGACTTTAACATAATCTGACGATAAATACTCCTATAATTCTTGGCATTATCCCGAAAAAAGGTGATTCGGAACGTCACCCAGCCCTGGTGAATGTTAGATATTCCGAATACGGACTCTTAGGCCGCTTTTTTATTGTCCTAACTTGATAGATGGCCGCCTATCTCTTGAACACATTTATACGCGTGGCCGCTAAAGATTATGGAAGTATAAATTCGTTTGAATGATATTATTGTGGGGTTTTGATTTGCTTTGCAGGAATAAAATGTTCAATAAAATATTAAATGGTTGTAAATCTGGTTTTATTATGATTCGGCTTCAGATGCCATTAACGTAAAATGTTACGCAAACATTTGAGTTTTTTGCACGCAGCAATAAATGCGCATGCACATGATATGAAATCTGATTACCTTTTCACATGTAGGTATGTCACGAATCTTTTTTAAGCTCAAGTAGGAGTCGTTTCGGTATTTTACAGGTCTTTCGTATTTCTTGTTAAATGCAGGGTTTATTGTTTTTTTTTTTAAGTTATCGCTTACCATCAGGTGAAATAGTGGTCAAACGTGAGCCTATGAATAATAATTTAAAAAAAATACTCGTTCACTATTGGCCCATACCACGTGGTGATTCACGATTACGGCCCTTCCCTCTGCTCTCCCCTAAAGAAGAGGCCTACGTATCAAAACCTAACAATATATTCTCCTTTTGTCTTGTTGTTGTAAAAATAACTAGCACTTTTGAAAAAATACTTATGACAGTCTTTATTATTCATTTTATAAATATTTGAGTCCCAAATTTAATATTTGTTCTATTGGTGGCCTTGGGCGATCGAGCTTGGACTCAGGCTAGTCTTCCTAACCGTATGGGTGGCCTCGGCGTCCACAAAATTTCTAGTATTAGTTTACCAGCCTTTATATCCTCGGTTCAGAGCACTGAGAAATTAATCAGGAATATCCTATCTCCCTCATTGATTGATTTCAATGCTGCGTGCTTGATCGAGGCTATAGTTGCCTGGAGACTTACTTGCCCAAATTCTAATCCGCCCGACGAACCATCATCCCAAAGACGATAAGATGAGTCGCTCTGCAAAGTAGTTCAGGAAAACCTGATTGCAACATTTACTGCTCTTGCGGAGCAAGCGCGCCTGCTGGCTGTAGGAGAGTGGAAGTCGGGCCTCTGGCTTCACGCATTACCGTCGCCGAACATTGGCACCTTGCTCGATGATAATACTTTCCACCTCGCTGTTTACTTACGTCTAGGCGCTACCTGCTATTCTCTTTATCGCTGCCACTGTGGCGAAGTCGTCAACAGCCTTGGACACCTCGGTTTGTCATGCAGCCGAAGTGCGACTCGCATAGCGCGACACGCGAATATCAACGACATCATCAGACGCGCTCTTGTCGCCGTCGGCGTTCCAACCGTATTGGAACCCCATGTCCTGGCACGCGACGATGGCAAGAGACCGGATGGCATGTCGTTATTCCCTTGGAAGATGGGTAGGCCTTTAGTTTAGGACGCTACTTGTGTCGATACTCTTGCGCCTTCACATCTTCCTAGCTCGTCGTGTCGTGCTGGTGCTGCCGCTGCGGCTGCGGAGAACCTCAAGCGGCGGAAATATAACAACCTTGTTGAAACTCTCGGATCGTGGGGTCCGAGTGCTCACAAGTTGTTTAATTAAAGATCTATCGAAACGTCTAGTTGACACTTCGCGTGACCCAAGGGCTGGCTTTTACCTTACATACAGCGTGGTAATGCTGGCAGTCTTTTGGGCACATTACCAGTCGACAGCGATGTGGAAGAGTTTTTTGACGCCATATACTATAGTGAGGTGCACTAGTTTAATAAAAGCCTATTCATATTCACTCTAGATCATATTCATAGATGTTCATCAAAACAACTTGATTCCAGGGTATCCCCAACAGCCAATAGATCAATATGTTCTGTTTTTCTAATTCGATTACGTCTGCCTACCAAGGCCCCGTTGAAAAGGGTATTGATTAGCAATTAGTTTCATCCAGCGGTTCAGTTAGAGCTTCATTAGTTGTCGGGTGAAGGTCTGCCCGGTAAATTAATTTTAACCATTTATTGGCATGAGTTCCGGTGTAATGATACAATGGCCTACTTTGTTGATGAGTTCTTGAGGATAGAACTATGTCAGATATTTCGCTGAGGTATCATTGGATCATGGCACGGATGGCGAAGCAGTTGAGAGACTGGATCCTGCGTGTCGCGGATTTGATTGATTATGTTTTGCATCAAACTAATACAATAGTCGTGTATTCGCACGATGATTGCTTCGTATTAGGACGATGTCTAAAGTTATTTACCAACATCTCTATTTCGTTGGTCACAGATGGCCTATTATATACTATACCTTTTTTGCCCTATGATGAGTTCCCTGACAGTTCATTTTTTTCCGTGGCACGCATACTACTTTAGATTACTAAAAAATAAACTGGCAAAAAAAATAAAAATGAAATGATAAAAAAAATATTGTCTTTCGTAAATTAATAAGCAAATTATTGTGGTTATAATTAACTATTAATAAATTAAGTAAATAAAATAAAAAAGTATAGAACTTAAAAATGTATAATGCGTTAAACGGAACTTCTGCCAATAGAGATTGACACTACTCGACGACACACTAATCGACAAAATCGGAGCGGCCATCTTGTAATCGCATGTAACGGCAGAAAATTGGAAAAAAGTAATAGAAAAAACTCAAAAAACTATAACAGAGGACTGGAATAATTGGATATATTTATTCCAGTCCTCTGTTATAGTTTAACAGACGCTTTAAAGCTCCCAAAAAATGATGTAACTTCACGTATTTTCTCAAAGCTGATTTTTACGTATTTAGTAAGCAATATCTTTAAAATCAAGTCGCCAATACTCCCAGACACATTCCGTCGGCCATATTGCTTAACAGACGCTTTAATGATCAATCATGAGAATTTACGTGAAGTTATGTAATTTTTTTGGGAGCTTTAAAGCGTCTGTTAAGCAATACGGCCGACGTAATGTGTCTGGGAGTATTGGTGACTTGATTCTAAAGATATTGCCTACAACAGACGTAAAAATCATTTTTGAGAATTTACGTGAGGTAAGTAATAATTTTATGTACCTTGATTACCTGATACCTGAAAATTGGCCGTCTAAGCAAGCTAGCAGGTAGGCATGCGTTCTTAGTACATACTAATAGTACTCAATCGTCCACATTTCGTTCGTCAGAAAATACGTGACGTCTGGCGGCCTTAGGATCTTGGACTAGTAGACTAGTTCTTGCGTGAAAAAGTAACAAACATCCACACACACGTACAAACTTTCACATTTATCATCTATAAATCTAAAATCGGTAATCCGATTCCATTTTCTTTGCCAACTGATTCGTTATTGTAAAAAATCGATTAAATTTCGTTAGGTCACATCACTATAATTGTCAGACAAGAACTGTCAGGGAACTCATCATAGGACAAAAAAGGTATAGCTTCTGCCAGCAGCTTCACCTACGTGAAAGTAGGTTTTTTCATACAAACTTTAGACCCCCATTTCATTCCCTTAGAGTTTAAATTTTGAAAAGTCTTTTCTTAATGTTCGCGTACATCATAAAAGAAAGCCTTGCACATAATTTCACGCTTCTAGTTCCAGTAGTTTTGGCGATGAATTGTTATGTCAGTCGGTCAGTTTCTCCTTTTATATATATCCTTTTTTGGGGTTCCGTAGCCAAATGGCAAAAAACGGAACCCTTATGGATTCGTCATGTCTGTCTGTCCGTATGTCACAGCCACTTTTTTCCTAAAGTATAAGAGCTATACTGTTGAAACTTAGTAAGTAGATGTATTCTGTAAACCGCATTAAGATTTTCACACAAAAATAGAACAAAAAGCAATGAATTTTCGGAATAAACACTCGAGAGCAAAAAAATCGCACATCATAACTCTTTTTGTTCAAGCAGTTTTTCTCATGAATGTGTATAGATATTGAAAACATTTTCTACACTAATTGAAAGCCTATTTAATTAGTTTTCTAATGATATGAAATACAGTGTAAAAAAATATCCTTGAAAGGGTTTAGAGCACAAAATCCAACATATGGTAAAAATTACGAAATTTCACTTAAGAAAGAAAGAGAGCCAAACTTAAAATTCTTGGTCATCCTGTTTATCAATAAAGTGTATTCCCTCCCTTAGCCTTATTTACAGCTGTTACTCGATTTTTCATCAACCGTATTAATTTTACCATGAAATCTTAGGGTATAAAGTCCCACCCCTCGTCAATGACAAATTGAAGCTCTTGGAGGCGTGAAGTGCGAGAATTCTTGCACTAAGTCTTCTTTCAAGGTCATTCCAGATATGCTCAATTGGATTAAGATCATAACTACCAGCTGGCCTCTCTATCGCAATGATTCCAACGTCTTACATGTAGTCGCAAACTGTTCAGCCGACATGCGATCTGGTGTTGTACTGCATTAAGGAAAAAAAATCTACCATAAGCCACACAAGTGGCTTCACATATTCTTCGAGCACTTTTTTGATGTATCATAAAGGCGTCAACCATCTTGATATCAGGCCAGTAATGGCCCAGTGATGAATACGATGTCATTTTAAGTGTCCAACATTATACCACCCCAAAACCCACTTGTTCGCTTATGCAGCATTGTTAAAATTGCCTTGATGACCTTCTGTAGACCCTTCAGCATCCATCATGGTCATCTAAGTCATTCTGCATTTATAAGAAAACACAACAGCCTGCCATTAAGCATACATCCAATTTAAGTGTTTTGTGGCAAATTATTGCCGGACTTGTGGGTGAGCTGTGGTCAATTTGGTACCATTTGCTGAGTGATGTGTAGTCAGGCCTGCTTTACCCAGTCTTTTCCTAATCGTCTACTGATTTATACTGACATTGCAGACTTATTGAAGATTTTGTGTCAGTTCAATCGTGTTCAGTAGCCGATTTCTTAAAGTACTTGTTACAGGAAAGCGATAATCACGCCCTGATCCTAACCCACTTGTCGCTTATGCAGCATTGTTAAAATTGCCCTGATGACCTTCTGTAGACCCTTCAGCATCCATCATGGTCATCTAAGTCATTCTGCATTTATAAGAAAACACAACAGCCTGCCATTAAGCATACATCCAATTTAAGTGTTTCGTGGCAAATTATTGCCGGACTTGTGGGTGAGCTGTGGTCAATTTGGTACCATTTGCTGAGTGATGTGTAGTCAGACCTGCTTTACCCAGTCTTTTCCTAATCGTCTACTGATTTATACTGACATTGCAGACTTCTTGAAGATTTTGTGTCAGTTCAATCGTGTTCAGTAGCCGATTTCTCAAAGTACTTGTTACAGGAAAGCGATAATCACGCCCTGATCCTATGCGCCACCGGCCAGCTCCTGGTCGCCGAATATACCCATGGGTCTCTTGAAACGTCTGGTATACCAGACGAACTGGGAAGCGGCTAAAATTTAGCTGTCGAGCGACTTCATTTTGATTATGGCCTGCTTTGGGCAAGGCATTAACTTGAACGGTTTCTGCAGGCATGGTACCCATATTTTTCTAGTAAATCCGTCTGTTTCTAATAGAGACGTTATTACCTCAACGGAAACTGATTAAAACTCCAAAACAGCACTCTTTTTGTAGTTCCAGGTAAAGGTGCAAGTAATGAAATGCAAACGGGTGAATTTGGGGAATTTGGTATACCGCTGGTTTTTGTGAGTTACGTGAAGGTCAATGATCTTAATTTTGTGTTTTAATAAAGCTAACTTTGTATGCTTAAATTTTCCTTAATAATTTATTTTCAATATCTTTAGATTTAAGAAAAAAACAGTGTTAAACAAAATTACAAGCCATGTGCGATTTTTTTGCTCTTAAGCGTACTTAGAACTGACACTCAAAAATTTTTTTTTCATCAAACCCATACGTGTGGGGTATCTATGGATAGGTCTTCAAAAATGATATTGAGGTTTTTAATGTATTTTTTTCCTAAACTGAATAGTTTGCGTGAGAGACACTTCCAAATGTTGTGTGCCCCCCGCCACCCCCGTAACTTCTAAAATAAGAGAATAATAAAACTAAATAAAATATATGATGTACATTACCGTGCAAACCGCCAACGAAAATTGGTGTGAACGAGTTCTAGTAAGTAGTTTTTTTTTAATGCGTCATATCTAAAAAATACACTATTATTAAAACATCAAAATTACAACGAACAACAAGAACACTTTTATATTATGTTACTTGCTGCTACGTAACCCTTCATAGGCGAGTCCAACTCGCACTTGGCCGGTTTTATTTTCTATTTAGGTGTGCAATAAAGTTGTATAATAATAATAATATCCCCATCGCCGTATCTCTACGTTGACGTCGTGGTGGGGCTTGTGTGCTCCAATAAACCCTAAGTCTGTGTCGGTAGCGCTTGCTTTGCCGTAACATGCCTAGGGTGAGGGGCCAGACCAAGAGAGATACAATCCGCAGGGCAGTTTTGTGGCGAACTGTTGGGCGTTAGCGACCACACGGACCCGATCTCCCGGGAGAATTCTTGTTCTTCATCTCCGGCTTGCCTTTATTGGCCAGCCGTAGTGAATACTGACGAGGAACAGAGCTCCCACCTCTCTCTTGCCTTTATTGGCTGGCTTGAGTGGAGATTCGCAAGAGCATACGCGCTCGGGAGAAGGATGTATAATCCAGTAAGGTGCTGGTAGGGATCTTGACTGTACTTCTGGGATTGTCCTGATAGCCGTGGTATACCTCTCCACTCCTCAAAACTACAAGTAGTTCTAAACAGTTAAAACTTTCGGGTATTTTGTAAAAAAATGCTTGGATGAGGAAAAATGAAGGGTTTTCAGCTTCAGAGAACAGAGGTTCAACCGATTCCCACACCCTCACCGAGAAGAGGTGTACATAGAAACTGATATCCGGGTCGACCGACATTTATACCCTTGTTTAAAACTAGTAAATAATAATAATCCTGTATAGTACGAGAAGTTATTACGGTTGAAACGTATCGGGTATTTTGATAAACAATGAGCCGATGAGGAAAGGTTTTCAACAAAGTATTTGTCCGATAAGTGATACAGGAATGCTGACAAGGGACGTATTGATTTATCGAAGGACGGTTTATTCAGTATTCGATTCTTATTCTAAATAATGAATTCAAAACTAAAAACCATACAAAGTAAATATCGCGTTATTTCTATTATTCATCTTCTTATTTAATTTGTAAAGATTTCTTTCAATGAGCAGTTGTGGCCCAGTGGTATTGGCCCCGACTTACGGTCGTTGGTTCAAACCCAGCCAGGTGCATTACTTTGTTCAATTTATTTCATCACCAGGAAAGCATTGCGAGGAAAACGGCACGTCCTAGAACCAAAAATGCGAAGACATGTGACATCCACCTGTCCAAACTGGGTCTGCGTGGTCTATCACGGCCCGTTGCTCTCTACTAGAGAGGAGGCCTGAGTCCCAGCAGTGGCAGCATTAAAAGGCTGATTATGCTGTGTTATGTACGATATTTTTTTCAAATGTCATATTCGGGTTTGGTAGTGTGTCTATAATTGGGGTAAACATGGTCAATAGACCACGTTTACCCCAATTACGGAAAAAAATTGTCCTATGTTTGGAACTGCAGATATCAGTCCTTCTACAAGGGGGACAGACGACCGGGTGAGGGTCGCAGAAACCTGATGGATGCGAGATGCGCAGGAGCAGTATTTGAGGTAAAACTTGGCTGAGGCTTATGGCCAGCAGTAGATGTCTTTCGGCTGAAATAATTAATTATTATTGATGATAAGTCTGATTATTTCGATTGGTATTTGGCAAATAATGTCAGTAATAAAATAGAATAGAATAAACTTTATTATACACTTAACAGTTACAAAATTTTTAAAATAACTTATCTTACGTTAGGTTCCAGTTGCTGTATCGTGAGTTATTTATTACGACTTTGGACTTTATAAAATCCCAAAAGAACCAGTCTTGAGTGTGATGTCACAGGATATAGGCCGCCGACTTACCAGTTCAAAGAGTGAATTTATTACTGTTCACTAACTCACTGGCTAGTGTTTTGTTGGCACCAAATGTCTTCGAGATCAAGATTTTCAATGTATTCAAAATACATTCTTCGTTCGTAATACACCAGAATAATTTGTAGACATTGTGCCGAGCTTAATCTTTCCATCATAAAATGACAAACTGTTAGTACCTTTAGTTACTCTTTGCATTGCAGGGTCAAGGGAACTCTTTTGAACAACCCTGCAGGCCTTGCAGGTATCAGCAGTCCAGTCCATACCGGTGCTGGTCCTTCTCCACAGCCACAGCAACCTTTGCCTAATAATTGGTTTTTTGTTTTTATAAATACTGGAAGAGCTATTGCCGTTTTTGTATTGTTGTTTTCGTAATGGTTTAATTTTTTTTTTCTATTTTATTTGTCTTATGAAGCTTGTGATCATTTATTACTTTTTTTAATATGGAAAAAATAGCATTGTATAATGTAGAAGCACTTTTTTTCTCAAATTTTCTGAATGACACATTCACAAAATTAACCATTTTAATGACATCCATTTGAGGTACAACACACCACCTTAATTGTGACATCTAAGGTCAGACTCCAGACAGCATACCACCTTTATTCTAAACTAAGATGCCACAATTTATACGAGTATATACCAGCAGGGGTTTCACCACCTACTAATCAAGCCCTTTATGACTTAAATTCCTTCAGACGCTTATCGGGGCTGAGAACAAATACACATCATTGCATAAGATTATCAATAGTAAGTTCAAAACCAGCGACAGGCAACTACTACGTAGTCGTCTGGTATTTTTGCTGAACAGCCGTGTGACACATATGTTAGTACTTTTGTTTTATCTCAAATCGCTACATCGTATGTACGTGCTAAATAAAAAACTGCAGGTGCCAAATAAACATATTTTCTTTCTTTCTCACATAGGTATGTTCTTTCTTTCTTTTTTAGGTTTCCGCACCCAAAGCGTTAAAATGGGATCCTATTGCTATCACTTCTCTGTCCACCTGTCTGTCGCCAGACTGTATCTCATGAATCATGATAGTTGACAGTTAAAATTTTCACAGATGATGTATTTTATTTGCCAAGATAAAAAATACTAAAAATAGTATAAGATGAATATTAAAGTGGGGCCTCATACAATAAACTTTTTTTTTGCCTTCGTGTGCGAGTTGCATCATCAATAGTATTATATAAATGGTGGGCGCTTAACCATCAGCTAAACCACCAGAATCAACTGGACTCTGTGAAGGTTATGGCTCGTTAGCAAAGTTAGCATTAGCTTAGATTGAGTACCGACATTTTCCTCTATGTCAGTTATCAATTTTGGCTAATTTCAGCTTTGAAAGAAAGAAAAAAAAAGCAAGAAAAGTATTTATTTTGGCGCACAAAACATTGTAGACAACAAAAACTTAAGACGAAAACAACAAAAAAATAATAATAGTAACATTGTTTGTCTCACGTTTGCACATAAATATTGTGCCACAAAGTAGGGCAATGCTCATAGTTCAACTACCATAGCAAACTTGCGATCTAAGTTGCGTATTGCGTATTCGTATTGGTTTATTGCCTGTAGTGGAGTTAAAGGGCGTGAGACAAACGGCGACACTCGTTGTAGTACAAATCAGAAAGTATTCTTTCTAACCTATTTCATATTTTCTGTGGTCTAAAAAACTATTAACTGAAAATGTAATCCCATCCATTGAATAACCAACTATTAACTCAAAATAATTATAATCCTATCCTAATCAAATTCAAATCCTATTCTGCACAACCAAAGTCTAGTTGTTTTGTGTTTTGTCTACCCGTTGACGAACATTTCTAATTTGATATCTCAGTACTATTATTTCTACTTATTATACTGAAACTTGACTGAAATAGACGATAGCCGCCAATACACAAAATTTAGTATCAAGTTACCAGTCAGACACAAAAAAAAAACTCATGTGTCAACATTCAGAAAAAATGGCACAGCAATGGTAACAAAGTCACTAATTGCCGAACAACTGCAGCAGTCGCACTATTAAAATAATAACCAGTTACTGTTGTCATTCACATGTGGTTTTATGGTCACGGCAGCGAAAAATTGATTTGTCATTGTTTTTGTTAACCCCCAAACCTTTGGGGAAAAGGTTTGTGGTAGATTCGATACATGCCAGCTTTGACCATAAAGCAAAATTCATATTTTTGACAGGAATCGAAGGTTAGTTTATAATTAAATTGTTTTATTTCTACTGGAATAATTTTATTGTATTTCGAAAGCTGGCAACTCAATTTCTCAGATTCATGAATTTACTATTCAGTAAATTAAAACGACCAACACTATATTAAATTCATTAAGTAGTAGATAAATGCCTCATTATGAACCCACACTCATTCAAACACGTACACTCCACACCCATTCACATACATATATCACGCATACACCCCCACAACACTCTCATTTACCACAAAACACACTACTGTTCTTTATAAAATGATAGATAAATATAAGAGTTAGTACATCACGTAAGTTTAAGTTTCGGAAGAGCAAAGTGTCCTTTTTTATCTAAAAGGTCGCTTCAACAACTAGATATAGTACAAATTTTGTGAAAGGATATAAATTATCCACACTGATATCATAAAAAGATTAAGTTTGTTTTAGGGCCTGCGCTCACTTCAGACAAGACATCTTAGACAAAACCGTTATTTCTATGACGGACGAACAACGTCCGACGTTGGTTAAAAGTCCATCGGGTCTTTACCGGTTAAATAACCAATTTTGGTATAATCAGGGTTTTTACCCGGTAAATACCCAAAAGCATGGGCATGAACCTTTAACACTGTTTGGAACGTTTTATTTGATGAAATTTAGTTAAATTTAAGTTCGGCTACTTTCATATGTTTTCACGTGTCAACGCCTGATTTTTTTTTTTTTTTGTTATATGAAGTTTAGCTTCCAGACATTCTTCTCTCGCAGCATCTCGAACCAGTTCTCGTGATACGCGTCTAGATCATCTCGCCACCTCTTTCTAGGGCGACCTCGATGGCGCTTACCGTTTGCAGGAACCCACTGGGTTGGGCGACACTTGCCCAGCGGTCACCGCTCATGCATGACGTGACCCGCCCAATCCTATTTGAGCCTTGGATTTTGGGGAGCTTTTGCACAAATTTAAAATTTCTTCAACTGAGTTTCAAATTTTTATAAAGTAAATAATAATTATATGATACTATAATACATTTTTTTTTTATCTCAAGTGTTTTACATGTTGTTTCTACATTGTGTGGATCTGTGTACGTATACCAAATAAAATATTTTTCTTTCTTTCTTTGTCCTTTTCAATTACTTTGGAATCAGAATATATTTCCTTTAACGTGAGTCAACAAGTCAGCATGCTTTTTAAATATCAACTTCAATCCTATATTGAAGTTAATATGGTGGATTTTTAGTTTTTAACAAAGATCTTCATTGTCACTAGTTTTGAGCATATACGCGAGTTTGCCAATTGTGCCGTTTCGGTTCTTCATCTCACACACTCAAGAGTTTGTCACGTTTAACTAATGTAGTTTATCAATAATTATTTGTTATGACATGCTGTGATATTCCAATGGTCTTTTAAATAAAACCACTATAATCTAAGTAATATAAACCGACAAATATAATACTTAAAAACACGGATATAAAACTTTTACATAATGTGTTCGTAGAAAACTATTCTTTTCCGACATCATGTACATTTCAAGCATAAAACATATTTGATTAACATTTTTTTATTCCTAAAAAAAATGTATAGAAGACTTTTAAAAAAATCGAAAACGTAAATACCCACCGTTTGGGTATTTACCCGGGAAAATTTTTGGCTATTTACCGCGTAGAAACATCTCTATCTACGACACGGGGCGCTAGGGCTGTTGATAAAATATAGATATATCAATATATATTTTTTTTTTCGAATTTATTTTATCGGCTTTGACTTAAAAACAATCGTGAGTCGGCTCAAAAATAATTTACTCAATTTATATTGCATGATATTTATTAAACAAATTAAATTATGAATGTATGAAAATGTAGCGTTCTCAGTAATTATTCTTCAATTTGAATAAAACATTTATGCGTACCAATATTTCTGAACAGTTTTTAAAAATACATGTTTTATATGTTCAGCTGTTTGAGTACCTACTGCGATAATATCGATATATCGATATTTTATCAACAGCCCTAGCGTCCCGTGCCGTAAACAAAACAGTTCTGTCTAAGGCGTCTCAGACAGTCTAAAACCTCTTAGACAAAACTGTTTTGTCTAAAACGTCTCAAACTTGTCTGAGACGTCTCAGACAGTTCTGTCTAAGACGTCTTGTCTCAAGTGTGCGCAGGCCCTTATTTTTTTTTTGTTTTTTTTTTTTTTTTTTCGTAGGATGTTATCTCTGAAATTACTGGTGTGACTGCTAAAATTTTTATAGTGTCCTGAGTGACATAGGCTATATTTTATGTGCGCGGGTGAAGCCGCGGGCAAAAGCTAGTTTGTAATAAAATTATTTGTAATGAAATAAACACTATTCCATAGAAATAGTTTGTGATTTAAAAATTAAAATACGCGAGCATATTCTTAAAGAGCTGGCACTAGTATCATTCCAGCGTAATTAATTTCCGATTGTCTATTTGTACTAATTGATTAAGTACTTTTAGTACTTAGTTTATTCATTTGAATTGACATTACAAGGTGAACATTTGTGAGTGTATGTTTATTTTTGTACGTAACAAAAAATAAACTTACATTCACAAATTTTCTTCAAGCTTAAACGGCTGAAAGGATTTGGGTGAAATTTGGACATGGGCAAACCACATTAGGTTACTTTTTAAGCAGGAAGTGTAGACTTCCGGCATAAAAAGTCTTCCTGGGTCCACTTTTTTTTTTTAATTATCAGATAAGCAACTTCTGAGGCGTGTTTTCATGAATGTTAGGCGCAAAATACACAGAAGCGATGAAAGATTCGGATACGATGCGGATGTGGATCGGATTTGTTGTCGCTTCAAATTTTATTCGTACAAAATGTATGAAAGAGATGCGTTGTAAATTACACAGAAATGATGCGGCGCGGATTTATCACTTGAGAATCCGCGCCACCTCGCTTGCAGTTGCGACCGACCGCCGTGCGAAGAGCACGTATCGCTTGTTATACAGTACGAATACAAGTTTGAGCAACCAAAACGGAAAATGCGTGACGAATCTTAAAATATCTATGTTCTTGTGACAAACTCCATACAGGATGCACCCAATAAGACCTTTGTCTATGCACATTTTGTATATTCATAAATTGGAGCACAGCAAATGCATGTTCGTCTTCTGAAGAGGACATGTTTTGCAACAAAGTCAGCCTGTATAATAACGATCTTAAGCAGATCTTTGCCTTTTATATGTAATTTAAGTCGCATCGTATCCAAATCTTTCATCGCTTCTGTGTATTTAGCGCCTTAGAGATGGGCGTGAAGGACGACATTTGAATAATGTTATTTTAGAGAAGTATTTTCTCATGTCTTCAGATTCTGATTTTGTAATTTGTTGCGTATAAATAAACATATTTTGTTAATATTTTATGCATCTACGAAAGGGAATTATCACACCCCGTCACACCCCAGCCACCGTAGTTTAGGGGTGCGTTTGCAAACCGCAAGCAATGAGTAAGCAGCAAAACGTCGACTTTGCGTAGTGTTAGACGCGCGCCTCAAAGTGATGTCAGCAAAACCGTAAGGGTCCAGCAGGGCCGAAGCCTACTGGGGCCATGGGTTGATTTTTAATAGGGAAACCCATGGTCTAAAAATGCATAGAAAATCGACGTCGACTTGTTAGCCTGTCGATTTTCTACCGGCTACATTTCAAGGAGTGTGCGTCAGAATTGCATAGCCTAATTACGCCAAGCATAATCGGATCACAAGGCGTACAGCGATGCGTGACGCGCCACCGGGACGTGGTGGACATCCCACCTATACGTACAAAACGTTTTGGGAATACATTCATTGTGTGTACCGTTAAGACACATCCCCGCTTTCCATCAGATCGTAAGATAGTATTCAACCGCGAATAAAAATAAAACTTAAGGAATGCAGGTGTGAGGGCGTGGTGGCCGAGTGGTATTGGCTCCGACTTACGAGTTGTAGGTCGCAGGTTCAAACCCAGCGAGGCGCATTACTTTGTGTAATTTATTTCATCACCACTGCTCTCAAAACGGTGAAGGAAAACATCGTGAGGAAACCGGCATGTTCTAGAACCAAAAATTCGCGTCAAGGGTCCGCGTGGTAGATTACGGCCCATTCCTTCTCCTAGGGAGGAGGCTTGAGTCCCAGCAGTGGGAACATTAAAAATGCTGGTGATTATGATGATGAATGCAGGTGTGGTTTTAGTCAGTGAAAAACTGACTCGCCCTTTCGCTTCGCTCTAGAGGGGGAGAAGTCATTAGTTGATTTCATACCTCAAAAAAAAAACGACATAATGTGCTTCCTAAAATATAAGGTAAACTTAACCAAAAACAGTCATCGACAAGCATTGATTATTATTATATAACAACAAGCTCCCATTACGTGATGCCTAATAAATGTGTTCAATTTATGTGAACGGAAACATACACAGTGTTCAAAGTGAACAGAGTGACGTCACAGTACAAAGTAATCTCACTTTGAGACACTCCTTAATGTCTCATGAATAAATTACTTGCTAGTTGTTTGAGAGAGAATAAAATGCCATTTTATTATTCACCGACTATTTACTGAAGGTTGTGTAATGTCCACAAACAGTTTTCAATAGTCGGCTTACGTCGAAACATTTATTTGGTCGTCAATCAAAGGACCGAATTACCTATGAATTATTGAGAAGCGTCATAAGATTTTGAACTTTCTCTTAATAAATATGCTTTTCATTTCATGTTAAATAAATATAATATTTCAAAAACTAATTTTGCAGTGTCGTTCGCTATTTGATTAACCAAGTTTTGAGTGAATGATTGGGATCGATCGCCTTGATATAAAAAAAAAACAGCCAAGTGCGAGCCAGACTCGCGCAAAAAGGGTTCTGTACCGTCAGTAGCAAAAAACGGCAAATATATTACGTTTGTTGTATGGGAGCCTCACTTAAAAAATAATTTTATTATGTTTTTAGCATTTTTCGTTATAGCAACAACAGAAATATATCATCTGTAAACAACTCAACATCTAGCTATCATGGTTCATGAGATACAGCCTGGTGACAGACAGACGGACAGTGAAGTGATAGCAATTGGGTTCCATTTTACCCTTTGGATACGAACCCTAACGAGTCACGCATAGAAACTATTAAATACAAGCTATTATAATAATAATAATTATGTTTTGGACAGGCAGAGAAGAGAAAGTAGTAGGGTTTTGTTTTTACTCTTTGGATATGGAACCCTAAAAAATCGTCATCATCATTTCAGCTGAAAGACGTCCACTGTTGGACATATGCCTCCCCCAAGTGTCGCCACAATGAACCGCGGTCCTGTGCGTCCCTAAAAAATAGTTATTAATAAATTATTTTTTAGAATTAACGCTCGAACAATTATTTACAAAGAAAAAAGACTGCTTAGTGGGATCCGCACTTTAAGGGACTTTCAACCTTATAATCATAACTTGCTGTCACCACGTCCTACGTTACCTACCCTCAAACACATCAAAACTACAATACCATCAACCAAAACACTGGAACCATTTTAGAAAATTATTTATAGTCTTTTTTACTTTATAGGTGGGAAAAGTAACAGCCCATAATGGTTACCTAAAGCGTTAAAAACTGAAAGTTTTCCGGGCCGTGTCGGCTTTTCTTATCAGTCTTGTCACGCGACGTAACACCTTGTAATGCTATGGCATCTTTGCAGGCGCTGAGTCAGCATGTCTTACATCGAGTGGATGGCGAAACAGTAGGGGGGCCGATGACCGCCTACAGCACTATACAGTTCGTCGTACAAAAACACCACTTTGTCAGAGGGAAAATTAAGGTACGTCAATTCTTATTACTCTTATTCTTATTTTCTTTCTTATTATTCTTATTCTTTTGATTTGCGAGAATACGATAGAAGACAGACATATAGAACTATTCGTCGTAGGGACATTTGGATGAGACCTATTTCCAACGGTGGACGTCCTTCGGCTGAAATGATGATGATGCATAGCTTATCAGATTAAGCCTTTTTTTTTAATGTTCCCACTGCTGAGACTCAGGCCTCCTCTCTCTAAGAGAGGGAATGGGCCGTAATCCACCACGCGGCCCCAGTGCGAGTTGGTGGATGTCACATGTCTTCGAGTTCTAGGACATGCCGGTTTCCTCACGATGTTTTCTTTCACCGTTTTGAGAGCAGTGGTGGTGAAATAAATTACACAAAGTAATGTGCCTGGCTGGGTTGATGATGATGATGAATTCTTATTACAGCTATAAAATGAGTTGTCAAACGGAATCTTGTCCCTCATTTGCGATAAGGATACTTAACTCAAGAGGCATGACTTTTGCAAGAGAATATTATTAAGTTTGAATATAATATATTTATTAAAACTTATTAATAATACATTCCTCATAATCATTTTATGTTCATTATAAACTTCTACGCAAAAATATGACACATAAATATATAATGTTTTACATATATCTTAATTTTAAAATTAAGTCCCTCTTATTGTATGACTGTCGTTATGCCTTAATTTCCCTTGTTGCTGTGAAAGGGAAAAATACTTGTAATTCCAGCAATTCTACGTAAATCCAATTTGATTTTAGTATAAAGTAATTTGCTTATTCAAGTACGAAGTCATTTTACAATTTTGTTTTTAAACAAATTGTTTAAATTATAAACTTTAATAGGCAGACATAATTACTTACTTCAAGCAGAAAATATAATGTAATCATTATTACTTTAATATACAGGTATGTATATGTATGATGGTGTATACGCTCAAGTAAACCGTTCAATGAAATAGGTCATACTACCGATGTGCCCCGATTTCTGATTTAAGCTTTTGAAGTAGCTTTCAATTTAGACGTTTCATGTTCGGATCGCTGCCGCACGTTTACCGTGCCGCAGCCGGCCGTTGGAAGTACGTTAGCAGTCCGACAACAAGCGCCTAAATTGGAAACGTATCTAGCTGCCGTGCGTTTGTATGCCAGTGCTGCGCTATTCAACACCTCACTATTCAACACCAAATTGAACCCTTGGTGCTTGTGACGTTGCCATCCTGTTGTTGACCGTTCGTCACATGGTTGCCGCACCGCGCGCTTTGTAAGAAAAATGCGATCATCCGTACGCAGTACGACTAACGCACTGCATCCGCACCGCAGCCGGTCGTCAAAAAAATGCATAAATTGAAAGCGCCTTTATTCTCGAAATCTAGCCAGAAAACATAGTGTTTGAGACGTACAATTCCGAAACCCGTCTATATGAAACTTTTAATCCCTTAGAACAATGTACTACTTTCACGAGAGTGATACTGTTCGTGGTCGCATTAGGTAGTCTTTTCACAAACGGTAATAATTACAAGTTACCCAGATATAAAACTCTACGTATCAAACAACCTGAAACGAATGTACTCGTATTTACAGTTTATACATACATACATACACAATAATCAATAACCTACATACAGTTTGTCACACATAATGCAATTGTTCCATGTTGCTTGTTCCCGACTATTTCGGTAAAGGCCTGTGCATACCGCTGCGGCATGGCTAAGAATTTTACCGCCAGTGAGCACACTAGCCACAACTGACCTCTACTATTTACCACACTGGACTGGCGGTCGTCAAAGTGCTTTTGTGCCCATTTGATATTTGCCATTTTGGCGTTGTCGGCCGTAGAGAGTGTTTACGGTACTAATACTAGTAACCACCTGCCACTTGGCAGCTTCAGACCCGGTGGAAAGGCGTGCGAAGAAGCTAATTGGTGATCCAGATTTCGTTAAGTCCAACCATCAAAGTCTTGAGCACAGGCGTAGGGTAGCCAGCCTTTTGGTGTTTTATAGGATGCACTTTGGAAAGTGTGTGTGGACTAAGCGTTTCACCTCGTCGTTTATACCGCGTACGTCGAAGGACTGGAACAGTTTGCCTGCTGTGGTCTTCCCGTCCGATTATAATTTGGGTGTCTTCAAGGCAAGAGCGAATAGGCTCTTAATAAACTAGTGCGGCTCACCATCAGAGATTGCATCACTACTTGCCATCAGGTGGGATCACAGTTAAGCAATAGTTAAAAAAAAATGTGGCGCCGCTTACAATATACACATGACTTAATTTTTCCTATGTTTTATATAATTCGTAAAGCAGAAATAATACGAAATTGGAACAAAATCAATTCTAAATTTAAAAACATGTCAGAGTTCTGAACAGTTCACTGCAGCCTTTTGTATTAATACTTCAAAATTATTTTCATTCATTTTCCGGACGCTCGCAAGTGGCGCTTCAAATAGGTACAAAAAATTAGCTGTCAAACTATGGAACAGCCGTCAGTGCTCGCCCCGCTTAGTTACCGCAACATTCCAGCGCTTTGCCACAGTACGCCACGTTACATCAAAGTATGCAACTTCTGCTGCCCAATGTACCATTCAGTCATTACTTGCATTTGATAGTGTTGTTGTGCCTAAGTTTTAAAATGCCACCTGCCTCACCCGCGCGGAGGCGCGGCTTCCTTCCGCATGCTGTTGCTTACTGTAGCGCGCCATGGCATCTCGGAAAGCCGTGATGCTTCTTTCAATGCCGTGGCATGGTATCCTTCTCGATGTCAGAGGATCATTTTAAAGCATAGGAATTATTTGTCTTACTTTTATTTCGATGTTTGAATGTCCATTGTTAAAAATATTAAATCCTTTTCCATGCCGTTCCAGTCTGCGTAGGCCCTAAGCTGTCGTTTTGGACGGTTATTTAGGCACTAAAACGCTCAAATAGAGGCGCGGCAAAATAACGAGAGTTCGTGTTTCTGAGCGTACTATCAGCAATCCAAATGTTTGGCCTCGCAAGGTGTAGGTAACTAAGAGTTATTTTCCTGAAGATGTGCGAGTCTTTAATTGAATAGTCCAAAGATGACTAACGGACTCTATTCAGCTCTTTTCACACTCCTGAGTCGTACACATAAATATATGTGTGTTTGTCACATATTATGTCCTCCTAAACGGCTTGACGGCTGTAGATGTAATTTTGTGTGTATATTTCAGTTAGTCTCTGGATAGTTTGAAAATACAATTGAACCCAGTAGGTAGTATATATTAATTTCCGATTAAGGTATGCATATAAATAATATATATTTGTCGGTATGGGATGCCGATCACCATCGAGCAATTTGATAATGTGCCACGACAATAAGATTGTGGGCCATGACTGGGTTATGAGCAATAAACAAACTATTCCAGATCACACAATTGATTTATTATGATGCAAGCTTTAGGTATCTATACATATATATATATATATAATTTGGGGACTGTCACGAACGAATCGTGAGGCAATCCCCAAACTAGATGTTCTTCGCACGGTTACCGACATAGAAAAGAGCCCCACACCTCTGCGAACGGAACTTTTATCTGTTCGATTCGTGCAAACGTCAGCCCGGATTCTGTCAAAGTGGCATGTGTCACTTGTCACTTAGTTCGTTCGTTCGTTCTCAAGCTTCCGTACTATTGACTTCATCCATACTCGTATATACATTTAGCAATCTGCTAGCACATTTCCGCCAGCTTTTTCGTTAAGCCCGAGTAAGAACTTAAGTAATCCCATTGGTAGATTTTTTCCTTACAAATTGCCTAGCTACTTCGCAACCATATATATGGTGAAAAAACGTTCTTACTGATTTTCGTGTCAAAGTTCAGGCAAACTTATAATTACTTATTTTAATTATTCCTTAGGTTAAATAGTATTGGGTACGACTCATTTCTGAAAATGTACTCAAATTATATTATTTAAATACTTTATTTAACTAGGATTCTAAGTTGTGATGATTTATGAAAACACTCGCTTCTGCAAGCGATCTCGCTTGCATAAAAGTAGACAATTATCCCAAGGCAACATTCTTCTGAAATATTAGTATCATTATACGCTATTTGACATGATCTACCCAAGTGCCAAATTATATTTAAATCCGTTCAGCTGTTTCAACATAATTTAGAAACAACAGCTATATATATATATATATATTATGGTAAATATATACATAGAAATGAACGTCTTTATAATACTAGTGTAATATCTTGTTGTGTCTAAGAACCTCCATATATCGTTCAGTGATTCCTTAAGCAGGTATGTAAATAGATATTGTGAACAATAACACATAAAGATCACTTAAAGTCTAGGTTAAATTTATTTTATTTAGTAATAAATAAGCAGAGCTTGTATGAATACTAGACAACTGATAAATATATTTTTATATATCTACTAGCTTTTGCCCGCGCGGGTTCGCTCTCGCTCATTTCTACTCCACCCTACTATACCCTACTCTACCTTACTCTACCCTACTCTATCCTTCTCTACCCTACTCTACCCTACTATACCCCACTATACCCTACTCTACCCTACTCTACCCTACCCTACTCTACCCTACTCTACACTACTCTACCCTACTCTACCCTACTCTACCCTACTCTACCCTACTCTACCCTACTCTACCCTACTCTACCCTACTATACCCTACGCTACCCTACCCTACCCTGCTCTACCCTACTCTACTCTACTCTACTCTACCCTAGTCTACCCTACTTCATTTGTTACAAAAAATGTGATAAGTGAAGACCGATTTTGTGCAAACTTCACATAAATCAACTACTAAATAGTCCGAACAAAGCCTAAACATTTGGTTTGGATAGGTGAGCCCGTTCTTGAGTTATAAAATTACAACGAAAAGTGGCATTGATTTTTATATATATGGAAACGTACATATTATAGAAAAAAATTACACCTAGACACAGAACAAATGATCGTGCCACGATCTCCGACATAGCAGTCATAGCCACTAACCACTAGACCAACAGGCCATTCATAAGTGTGCATCCAGGAGCTACATGACCAGATTCCACCATCCCTCCTACTCACCACATTACTCATACGTTTATCAGTGATACTGTAAGGTACCACCCGCTTTTGGTTGATATACCAAGTCCTAGACCTAGTCACACTAAGCGCTTTTTTAACACATTTACCAACTATAAACCGTATTCAAAGCAAGAGTAAACAGCTATCTTCTGGGCTCATTCGCTCTTTCTTAGAACTCATTAATCGTTTTTTTTTTTCAGCGAGATCGAATTCAAGAGAAGGATGGAATAAAATAAAGTTTATTCTACTTCAAAATACGTACGCGATCAAATAAATCGCCTGAACCTATAAGTGCATACTCGCAGATGTTTTCCACAAAGAATCCTGAACGGTTTTTAAAATTGGTTTTAAAAAAACAATATACCTACTGTTAAGGGATGAGCAGACGGTTGAAAACTAGCGGTCTAACCAAGGTGACCTTGGTTTATGTGTTTGGTTTCTATAGTAGCTACACGGATGTAAACCACACGCCAACTCGTTCGGTGGTTAGAAAAACGGGCCTCCCAACCAAGGGCGTCGAAGGTCATGGATTACAACTGATCTCAACATGGATTGAAACCAGCAAGGTCACCTTGGTTGGGTAAGGGTTTGCAACCCTTTAGAATTCCTGCGTCTTCCGGTACGCAATCGCCACAGCAGAACCTTTCAGCTCCAACGGCCATCTGTTCTGCAAGCAATTTGCCCTGCCCATTGCCACTTTAGTTTGGCGATTCTTCATGCTGTGTCGGCAACCTTGGTTTTCCTGCGGATACCTATATACATTTTCGCAAATACGAGTAATTTTTTTGGTGAAATTATTGATACGCTAAACCAGAAGAAGCCGATTAAGCTGTTGCTCTATTGCAACAGGACATAGGCAGTGAACAATGCTGCTCAACTAAATTTGAGTCAATCAAGATTCAAGAGCTCGAGCGAGAGAACGGTCCTTTTATCGCAGACCAAAATCTTATTATTTCAACTTCGTTTCTACATCGTAAAAATAGGAATGTAAAAAATATTCTGCAACTGCGTTCAAAAACACACATTTCTACTACTAAGGGTGTTTTTAATATCATGTGGATTTCATCACGCATGCGGGTTTGCTCCGCATGAAAAAAATTTCAAAATGAAAAAAAAAAAACGTATCCCGTGTGTATCCACGCATTACAAGAAATACTTGTATGAAATGGACATTAATTGCGGGGGTTACGCGTGCGGAGCAATCCCGCATGCTTTGCACGATATTAAAAACAACCTAAACAAACTTTTCATAACTAAACGTCCCTCGGCTAGCACTTAAAACTACTAGGGACACATACGACGTTAGATTAAACTATGCCCATACAGGTGATCGCAGTTCAGCCCCGCTCCCAGAAAACTTTAGCTATTTCAGCAGTAACTTCGGAAAATACTACATCAGCTAACTTCCCCATAGTTTGTAGCAATAAATAAAGTAGTATTTTAGTGCACTGGGGTGGTTATGAGGCATTGCTTTTAGTTCGTGGAATAAGTGTTACCAGCCTTTAATGTCGTGACCATTTGTTAGTTTAGATTACAATCGCTGCAATTTCGACTTTCGATACGGTCAGCTTAAAATTTGTTACCAGACGATAAAAATACAATCACTATAATGGTATAAAAGCGTTTGTATGTACGTCTGTTTTTTTTTTGGTGGGTAAGAGTCATCCAAATGATATCCTCCACCTTGGGCGGAGCGGGACACAATGTCAGACTAAAAATCCCACCCCATTCCTTCTTGCTTTTCATACCGGGGCTGAGATATCTTTCGGAGCTAACCCTGGCCCCAGTGGGCTCCGACCCAGCTGGGCCCCTGCGTCGCTAACAACTCCTTGAGGCGCTCGGGAACAATACTCAAATAGCTACTTTCGCTTCAGCCTACAGTGGCTGTGGCTGCGGCTGCGGTGGCTTTCATCCGTTGATTACGTTGAAATTTGGCACCAGAAAAGAGTATGTCCTGGATAAGAAAATAAAATACTTTTATCTCAGTAGTATGTTCCCTGGAAATCAGTTTCTACTATCATGCGGCGAAGCTGCTGGTTGCAGCTAGTTTCACCATTAAGGTGCACACTTATCCAAACCGAACGCGCCGAACAACCAGGGTGATAGCTTGAGTCCGCCAGGGTGACAGTTTGAGTCTGCTTTGGTTTTGTCTAGTCTTGAATCCTCTAAGCACACTGATGGAGAATTTAGGTCTAGGCTATCGGTTGAAGAGAGGTGGTCAGGTTATATCTCACCTCCTTTACATGGATAACTTGAAACTTTTTGCCCCCAACAGTCTGCAACTGATGGAGCTACTGAAGGTAACTGAAACCTTCAGTAGTGCCATCAGGATGGAGTTTGGTGTGGACAAATGTGCAGTCATGCATGTAAAGTGAGGTTATGGAGTTCGTGGGCACTCAACTCACGGATTCCATAAACCTGAGATCCCTCTCTCCAACCGACACCTATATGTATTTGGGTATGCCGGAAGCTCTAGGCATCAGTATCACTGACATGAAGCTATCGCTGAAGGAGCGTTTCTTTGGACGCCTGAAATTGATGTACTCTTTCGGCGTACTCAAATGGACTCAAACAGAACTTGACGCCCTGGATAGATGGGTCCGTACACTGCTGACTGCATACCGAATGCATCACCTACAATCGTCGGTGATGAGACTGTATATCCCGCGGAAATGTGGGGGTCGAGGTTTTTTAAATGCTAAGACCCAACACAACTCTCAGGGAATATCTCCTAGCTGCCGATGTGGGTATGCATTGGGATGTAGTGGCAGTGGATAAGGGACTCACCCCGCTCTCCCTGGCTAACGAGAACTGGCGCAAACCGATAGTGCAGTAGCAAGGATCTTCACGGACGCTTTTCCGGGCCCTTCTTGGGCCTGATGTAGACCAATATTGGCGTCCGTAGCCTGGCTGCGTTTCAGTGACCTCTTTGTGGAAACCGAAGGTTTTGTCTGTGCAATTATGGACGAAGTTATCATGACGACGTTTATTGTGAAGGACGGCACGGTTGACATCTGTCGGGCATGTCACCCTCCCGGGCCTTGGTTGAGGCCATGGTCCGGAGCGAGGAGGAGTGGCAGGCGGTCGCCGACTTCTGCGAAGCAGTAATGCTCGCAAAGGAGGAGGCCGAACGCATCAGGCAACGGCGTTATCGCCGCCGCTGC
The DNA here is from genome assembly GCA_910589285.2 of Mythimna ferrago. Classification (NCBI taxonomy): domain Eukaryota; kingdom Metazoa; phylum Arthropoda; class Insecta; order Lepidoptera; family Noctuidae; genus Mythimna; species Mythimna ferrago. Next base: position 8,882,245 of record OU342675.1, on the reverse strand, counting down.
CGCCGCCGGGATTCTGATCCCGATTTCCGGCCACCGTAGGCGCGGGCTTGCGGACAGTGAGCAATGGGTAGCTCGCTGTCCGGCCGTCCGGTAACTGTCCGGACCAAGCCCAAGTCGTCGACGGCGCGCACTGTTCCCGCGCGCCTCAAGGAGTTGTCAGCAACAGCAGGGACCCAGCCGGGTCGAAGCCTACTGGGGCCAGGGTTATCCGAAAGGGCGCTCGAGCCCCGGCATGAAGGCTAGAAGAAACGGGGTAGGTCTTTTAGTCTTTTAGTCAGTAAGAGTCTGACACTATCTCCCGCTCCGCCCAAGAGCGGGGGATGTCATTGCATGATTTTTTACCACCATAAAAAAAAGTCACCCTCCGGGAGAATCAATCCGTCACATTATCTCTAGGAGAGGCATAGGCACAATCTTGTAGCCAAGGTTATCCATCAGCCATTTGCACTGAAATACTCTCTTGTGGAATCGGAAGTGTCATACTATGGGTATGAGCCCAACCCAGTTCTTGATAATGGTCATATCACTTTGTACTGGGATCGGCCCAGACAGGACTATTGTGGCCAATAAGTCTGATATAGTGGTGGTGGACCGAAGCGAGAGGCGTGCAATGATTGTTGACATATCCGTTCCGTATGACGAGAACCTTGTGAAAGCCGAGAAAAATAAACAAATCAAGTATATTGACTTGGCTCGCGAGATTGTCGACATGTGTGAAGTGGATTCAGCGGTCATTGTACCGATTGTTGTTACCTACAGCCAATGGCTTAATAGTCAAGAGCCTCGACCAACACCTTAGGAGGCTCTCGTTAGGCGACTGGATTAAGGTCTAGATTCAGAGGGTAGTATTGCTGGAAAAGGCTCGTATAGTCAGGAGGTTCCTCTCTCTGGAGCCCTGACCGCCGGTAGCTTGGACCCTGTTACCCACCGGTACTACTAGTAGGCTACTATTTTTAATATTTTTAAATGATTTTTTTGAATATTTAAAAATATAATGTAAATATACATATATATGATAAACGAAACGAATAAAAAACAACTAAAATAAAAAGATTTTTATACACCAGTAGCAGTTTAGAGATGACGCCGTCAGTTCAGACTGACTGACGGCGCTCGTTCACGAACATGGCATGTGTATCAACCATACCATTCAGCGTATCCATTTTGAAGGTAACTGAATGATGCGATACACGTGCCACAATTAGGTACTGACACATTTGAGGGATTAATCTACATACTCGTTCATCTCACATAATTACGTAAAATTTACCTTGTAATAAAAATGGCTTCGCGGTTACGTAAAAAAAAAATACTGCTTCTAAATATAAATTACATAAAATTCATCTTCTTTAAAAAAAAATACGAAATGCTTCTAAACATAAATGACATAAAATTCATCTATCTCTTTTTTTTGTTAGCTTGTTCTGTCCCCCTCTTGGGCAAAGGGCTCTCTCCACTCCTTCCAAATATCGCGCGCCCGGGCTTCTTCTTGCCAGTTCTGGTGGAATCTATCTAGTTCGTCGCGCCATCTCCTTCGTCATCTACCGCGACCCCAACGCACTGTTTCAGGGCCCCAACTTTGCGGTAAGTCCCCTCTTTGAGGCGTGGCTGGAAAGACCTCACGGTGTCCTTACCTTCCGCATGACGCAGGTCCTCACCGGACATGGTTCGTTCGGGAGGTTCCTGTTCCAAATTAAAGCGGAAGTGACGCCCGGGTGTCGCCATTGTGCGGAATGCCCGGAGGACACGGTGGAGCACACAGTCGAGGTGTGCCCCGCTTGGGCAGAGCATCGCCGTGCCCTCGTGGGAGCGATCGGCGGCGACGATCTCACGCCGGGCCTTGGTAAAGACCATGGTCCAGAGCGAGGAGGAGTGGCAGGCGGTCGGTTCCTTCTGCGAATCAGTAATGCCAGCAAAGGAGGAGGTCGACATGACGCAACGGCGCTCACAGCGCCCCAGCCGCTGCCGCCGGGTTTCTGATCCCGATTTCCGGCCACCGTAGGCGCGGGCTTGCGGACGGCGAACAATGGGTAGCTCACTGACCGACCGTCCGGTAACTTTCCGGACCAAGCCCAAGTCGTCGACGGCACGCACTGTTCCCGCGCGCCTCAAGAAGTTTTTAGCAACAGCAGGGGCCCAGCTGGGTCGAAGCCTACTGGGTCCAGGGTTAGCCCCGAATGGTGGCTCAGCTCCAGTATGAAAGGCAAGAAAGAACGGGGTGGGTTTTTTACTCAGTAATACTCTGAAACTATCTCTCGCTCCGGCCAAGGGCCGGGGATGTCATTTGGATGCGCGTGAGTGCGTTGATACATATTTGCACTCCCGCAAGTACGCGTGTAGGTTCTTTGACACGCAACATGCAGCGTGATGCGTGGCAGTGCGATAATCGCCCAATTGCCACATTCTTTGACTATATGGTCAAGTTACTAATTTAAATATTTTTTTTTAGATACGGTGTACAGCAAGTGTCTACTCAATATATCTGCAAAGCTTAGAAAAGAGTGCCGAAGAGGAGAGGATACGAACCACTCCTGTGTCCCTCCCAGAGGTGCACGAAGCAGTAGTTTACTCTATACATCGCCTGCCAGAAAGCAGTAAGTCCCACATAGTTCTAAACATACTACGCAATGGACAATAAAAAACTCATATACCTGAGATGCATGCTGTAGTTAATTTTATGCTTGTAATGCCGATATTTTATCTTTTTTTTTCGAAAGATTTAAAACAATCAAACTAATGTATTCGTCGGCTGGGCACGCCAAAATCATGGTGGTAAGTCCTTTCTTTGAGGAGTGGCTGGAGAGGCGTCACGGCTTCTTAACCATCCGCATGACGCAGGGCCACACCGGATATGGTAAGTTTGAGAGTTCCTGCATCGGATTCAGGTGGAAGACACGCCAGGGCGTCACTATCGTGCGGACTGCCTAAAGGACATATTAGAGGTGTGCCTCGCTTGGGCGGAGCACCGCTGTATTTTCGTAGAGTCGATCGGTTGCGGTAACAGTCTGTTTCAGACCATGGGCTGGAGCGAGGTGAGGATTTTGATGATTTATTACCAACCAAAAAAAAAAAATTGAATTAATTTGTTAATGTTAGAATGTAATTCATTTTTGGAACAGGATACCGTCACTTTATTTTTTTTTATTTTTTTGAGATAGCGGATGTATCTGTTACTTTCGAAGTATTTGGCAATAAACGTATTGAGTCAGCCTTCTTGGTAAGCTTCACTGAGGTAATCAATACTACAGTAAAATCCGTTACGGATTCCAATGATGCCTGCCATTTATTGTTCAGCGGTGTAGACACTTGATAAACACGGATTGGTATATAATATCCACTAGAAATTAATTTACAACTACTGAACTACACTACTACACAAAAAATCGCTCCATAGGCTTCAATCCTTGTTTGTGTATTTATAAAGGTAATTTTAGAAGCTTACAGATACTATTTAAGGTACCTTTTTTATTGGAAAAATTGTGGAAAGCTAGTCAATTTATAAACTCAAAAAATGTTATGTGTATATTGATAAGTAAATCAAATTTTGATATGACAATGCATGTCTAATGGACCAACCCGCACTGGGCCCGCGCGGTGGACTACGGCTTATTCTTTTTCCTAAAGAGGAGGCCCGAGTGTCAGCAGTGGGAACATGAAAAGGCTGATTATGCTATACTTATTTCTAATGGGCACGAAAATACACTTTATTTTCCGTTTGAAATCATGCGGGTCCAGTGTTAATTCTTGAAGGTTACATATCTTCGAAGTTTTAGTTCTAGGACTGGCCGGTTTCCTCACAAAACTTCAGTTTTGAGGCCAGTGGTGATGAAATAAATAACACGAAGTAATGCGCCTAGTTAGATTTCGATGCCAAAATATTTACATTCATAAAATCTAAATTATAATCACGGAACAGTAAAAACAGTGGAAGTAGCTTGAGAAAATGTTTGTTCCAGAACCGGTGTCGCCAAACTCATACATTTACAATTTACTCTTACTGCAAACCTAAAAATATGATTGGCTGAAAACAAAAACAGGGCGTAGACAAAATGCAAAAAAATGTTTATACGAAATGCAACTTTAATTTCAAAAGTCTATAAATCAAATTGACAAAAACAAGAAAGAAATACATCTTTGACTACCAAGTACTGCCACTCGTCGCTAGATGGCATTGTTCAGTATATAATATTCAGAATGAACTGTAATGCGTAAAAATAAGATTGGTATTTGAATGGCGTATCACTGACGCGAATGCGCTCGCTGCTACTCAGATAGGGAAGTGACCTTATTCGATCGAAATATGTATCGATTGTATGAAAACGTATTTAAAACATATCATGCAAAAAAAAATTGTATGCGATAGTGTGATAGTATTAAAATTATGAAATTAATATGATTAAAGGCAATTTTTAAACGTAGTAAAAAGGGTATTTATTTGCATAGTACATCAATTATCATCATCTCAGCTGAAATCATCGTCATCGCCCACTGCTAAACATAAGAATATTAAGTATAATTCAAACGCCCTATGTTGTTCCTAAATCTTTAACTAAATTTATTTAAAATACATAACAAATATCATACCACAATTTTTATTTTATTATATTTATTAATTTAATAATTATCTGTATTATATTACTTACAAAAACTATTAAACTATAATATATATTTTAAAAAGGCAATGTAATACATATTATACATATCGATTGATTTTATCGATAAAGTCACGCACTATTTGGATAGCGTCAAAAGTATAGGTAGACTAACGAATATTCCAGAAAAGCTAATAACCGAGAAAAGAAAATCAACTTTGTAGTGATGTAACTAAGGACTAGTTTTGTTTGTATATCCTGCGCAATGTTTCACGTAATTTTATTTTTTCATTTTATTAAAATAAATCCGAAAATAATACTTTTCGGTGGTATGATACACCTCCATGAGTTAGATTTTTAGTCAGACTATGGTTTTTAAAGTACAGTATGGGACAATATGGCATTTTAATATTATTTTTCGTTAATTATTATGTTGCGCAGTCTAGTTAGAGAATGAGAGCGCTTGAACAGCAAGTGCGCAACGCGATTCTTACTAGCGGCGACAGTGCCACGCCTACTTACTTCTTCCACTGTTTTTACTGTTCCGTGATTATAATATAGGTAGTGCGTTTATGTACACACACATGCTTGCATTTATTCTTATTGGGTGTTATTGTAATTAATTCAGGATAGCCCCAATTAATTCCGAATATAGGTAATATCCACAAAATTTATAAAATTAAACTGATTAAACTGTGTTGTTTGTTAACTAATATTAATTTAATATCAGTCATGTATAATAATTAAATTATTCTTGCACGTGTGAAAAATAGAGATACCGTACTTCAAATATTTATTAAACATTCTGCTTCAATAGTTCTACACAAAACAATATTGCAAAGAACCCTTGTTCCAAGCTTTATGAATGTGACCTTCGCTAAAAATAAATCATCGCCAATAACGCCTACCCTTACCTTTCAATTTGGAACTTCAATATTTTAATTAAAACGTTATTGATTGATATTCCTTTCTAAAGCGCGAATCTTAAGTGCGGTCTATATATTTTTAGTAATTTATTTTATGAGAGCTCTTTCTTCAGTCTCGGTATTTCGAATTCATTTTGGTTATTAGTCATTTCAATTTTTAAACCACTTGAACTTTTTCAAGAAACTAAAATTACTAATATACAAAGTAAATGGGTGACCAGACGGTTGCAAACCAACGTCTCAACCAAGGCTACCTTGCAAGTTTGAATCCATGTAGACAGCAGCTATAAACCATGATCTTCAACGCCCTTGGATAGGAGGCGCGTTTTCCCAACCACCGAACGTTTTGGCGCGTGGTTTACATCCATGTAGCTGCAACACAATCCAAGGTCACCTTGGTTTGGGCACGCCACAGTCGTGGCGGTAAGTCCCCTCTTTGAGGCGTGGCTGGAAAGACCTCACGGCGTCCTTACCTTCCGCATGACGCAGGTCCTTACCGGACATGGTTCGTTCGGGAGTTTCCTGCACCGGATTCGTGCGGAAGTGACGCCCGGGTGTCGCCACTGTGCGGAATGCCCGGAGGACACGGTGGAGCACACAGTCGAGGTGTGCCCTGCTTGGGCGGAGCATCGCCGTGCCCTCGTGGGGGCGATCGGCGGCGGAGACCTCTCGCGCCGGGCCTTGGTTGAGGCCATGGTCCGGAGCGAGGAGGAGTGGCAGGCGGTCGCCGACTTCTGCGAAGCAGTAATGCTCGCAAAGGAGGAGGCCGAACGCATCAGGCAACGGCGTTATTGCCTCCGCCGCCGCCGCCGGGATTCTGATCCCGATTTCCGGCCACCGTAGGCGCGGGCTTGCGGACAGTGAGCAATGGGTAGTTCGCTGTCCGGCAGTCCGGTAACTGTCCGGACCAAGCCCAAGTCGTCGACGGCGCGCACTGTTCCCGCGCGCCTCAAGGAGTTGTCAGCAACAGCAGGGACCCAGCCGGGTCGAAGCCTACTGGGGCCAGGGTTATCCGAAAGGGCGCTCGAGCCCCGGTATGAAGGCTAGAAGGAACGGGGTGGGTCTTTTAGTCAGTAAGAGTCTGACACTATCTCCCGCTCCACCCAAGAGCGGGGGATGTCAATGCATGATTTTTTCCCACCATAAAAAAAAAAAAAAAAAAAAAAAAAAAGGTCACCTTGGTTGGAACACTAGTTTGCAACCGTTTGGTCACCCTTTTAGGTTTCGTATCCATGCTGTGTGATTGTATGAAAGAGTCAGCGCGGTTCTAAAGTGCACAGAGCAAATGAAGGAACACGGGAGAGTTTTAGTCACTAAACCTTTCTCTCGCTTCACCAAGAGAGGACTATTTCCCATGCTAAAAGATAGGTAGGCGGGTATACTGGCATGAATACAACGGTGGCAAAAATATTATGTCTGGAAAAAGAAACTATAGTTTTTTTTTTGTTATCGTTAGGTTTTCGTTTTCGTTTACGCTATAAAGTGATGAAATGCACGCAGGCAGTCGCTGGCAGAAGCTAGTAATCTAATACGATAGAACAAAATGTTGACCAGTTCAATCCTTTCGGGTCTTATATATATTTTAATGGTGTGAGCGGATCATAAATCTCTTCTGTATTTGAAACGTTATTGCTTATTTTATGACAAAGAACTTGTAAATAAATTCTTAGCTCGTAAAGGCTTTATTCTGCAAAAGACGTAAAATAAATAAATCTATGTAATACTGATCAAAGTGGACTGTATTGAGTTATGGAACTGGTTCTAAAGGCTCCAACAGACAGCGACATGGAAACGAGAATCATTTTCTGACTGGCCTGTTGGTATAGTGATTAGCATAGTCTAAGATCCGATTAAGAACGACCTTCACCGGTCTGTTTAATGGATGGAACGTATTTTATGATAAATTAAGTGTATTAAATAATACAACGCGGGTGGTTTCCCTAAAAAAATCCTGGCTAGACTATTATTAATTAAAAATTGAAAATTTACTTTTTTTTTAGAAAATTGCACAACCGTTAATCATACCAGACTTTTTTGCAGACAACACTATAACATCGTATTCGTAATGAAACTATAAATTGAATTTGTTGTTACATATCAAAATAAACACACCTGTTTATACCTGGCAACCCATAGTTATGCCAGGAAACAAATAGGTAACCCAACATTTTTATATTCTAAAGGCTTTCGGTTAGTATTAAATTTATTCGTTAAACAAACCGGGGCATTTCTCAAAAAAAAAAAATTGTTTGGCCAGGAATTTCTCAGGCAACCCACCCCCGTTATATTATTTAATATACTAAATTTATCATAAAATACGTTTCATCCAATAAACAAACCAGTGAAGGTCGTTCTTAACCGTATCCTCTACTAGTAGCCCTGGCTGCTATGCCGGAAGTCGTGGTTTCGATTATCACCCAGAACATTTTTTGTGTGATGAGCACGATTTTGTTCTGTACCTGGGTGTTATTTATTTATAATATAAATGTAATTAGAAATATATAAGAATGTTTATCAGTTATCTATTACTCATAATACAAGCTCAGCTTAGCTTGGGTCTAGACGGCGTTGTGTGATAGTTGTGAAATATTACCTATTATATTTTTATTTTCAATACAAATTGTTTTACTGATTCATTACTCATGAGAAAATTTCAATGAAAATTGTGCGTCAAATATGTCGCATTATTGTATCATGCCTGGGTGCAGTAGGTATAGTTAACCTTAGATATTGTTTAGAAAATAAAACGATGCAATTCAGAACCTTGTATTGTAATCAAAGAAAAAAATCTGTATCGCAGGCTGTATCAATCAGATTATTACTTTTTGTTTTGTTTCGGCTTTGCGAGAGACTGTTAAAATAACAGTATCTTTGTGTTACTTTAGCTTCAATTAGAATGTAGACGTAATAAACTTTGAAGTTTCTGCTGTATTTGGCGGAAAATGCATGGAGCCAGCCTGCTCGATAAACTTCGCTAAGGTAGTTAGTACTACAATACAATTCAGAACTCCATTTTACCGAGATCAAGTTTAAAGGATTCAACATAATTTATTCAGTTGTATAGACACTTAAGATATAAAATTGTGATAATAATATGGTGTAATTTATCTATAATATGTATGTATTTAGAAATTTATAAGTATGTTTATCAGTTGTCTAGTACCCATAACACAAGCTCTGCTTAGCTTGGGACTAGTCGGCGTTGTGTGATAGTTGTGGAATATTATTATCTATACATATAATAAAATCGTAGGAAAGTCAAAACTGTACATTGAATATTTTTTTAAAAGAATACTTGGGGCGTGATCTACAATCGATATCGAAGCCAAAAATATAGTTTTTAGAATTTTTGTCTGTTTGTCTGTATGTATGTCCGGGCTAAACTCAAAAAGTACTGCACGGATTTACTTCAAATTTTGCATGAATATTACTAAGAGGTCGGGTCAACATATAGGCTACATATTATCACGCTATCACCTACGGGGGAGGAGCTGTGAATCTTTATTTTTCTTAAGCATTCTGTGATAGCGTGTAATCTAACGACGCATATTTAAATGTTGTTTTTGAGTAAGCCATGCTATTATCTAGCTTTACACCATAAAAACTACGCCATTTAAGTAACTTGGACAGAGAAACATAGTTTAATGAATGTTAGTAGTATAGAGACAATTTTAAAGCAGCGCCATCTATGAGATTTCATAAAAATCAAATCAAGTTACATGTTAACACTTTTTGGAAATTAATAATTTAAATTTGATCATGTAGTTAGTTATTCTTAAAATTCATAGATGGTGATGTGATGTGATGTGTATTTTCTTCATAAAAGTTGTATCATATAGTTCGTTTTGACAAATTCAAGTTCCAACAAAACAGGAAGACAATTAAAAAAAATGTGGTGCTCTACATGGTACACAGCTCTGTGAAGTCGACCAGTTTGCGAGATCCCTTACGTATGACGAGGTGCCTTCATATTACACGTACGACAAGCAAAGGGGTGTATTTAACCGACATCGACGAGGAGGTGCTGTGGAAGGTTTTACGGGAATTTTCAAGGACGCCGCATTGGGTAGGGTTTATACCGTGCATCCGAATAATGGCAAATGCTATTTTCTGCGGTTGTTACTTCACACTGTCCGAGGCCCAACGTCTTTCGCCTTTCTGAGGACATTTGATGGTGTGGAGTATCCCACTTACCACGCAGCCTGCGTAGCATGTCACCTTCTCGACGGTGACCAAAATTGGAATCCTCGCGGAGGCGAGCGTCCGTGACAGTCCCAGCCGCATGCGTCATCTTGGTGTTTTGTGGAGTCGCGAACCCGGTAGCTTTGTGGGAGAAGTATCGCCATCATCTGTCTGAAGATTTTCTACTGGAGACGAAGTCGAAGTAACTGATGAACGCGTGCTGAACACCTGTCTCAGTTCACTTCAGGATGTAGCAATTTCAATGGGCGGCAATCCGCTGATCGAATATGGGTTACCAGCTCCCCAATCATCACCGCATCAAGGCCGTGGAAATCGGGAGTATAACGCTAAGACAAATTACGAGCCGGGCGAAATGACCACCATACGAAATGACCATGTCACCGTGTTCTCTTCAGAGCAAAAACAAATGACACCGTACTTGAAAGCGTTGGGCAAAACCAGGGTAAAATGTTTTTCTTGGATGCTCCTGGTAGAACAGAAAAAACATTTGTTACCACTGGCATACTTGCAGAGGTCAGGAGGCAAGGCAAAATTGCTATTGCTGTAGCGTCGTCGGGAATCGCTGCTTCCGGGTCACAAGACAGCACATGCCATGTTTAAAATTCCCATCGATTTAGAGAGCGCCGAAACGCCTGTTTGTGGTGTGTCACGTAACAGCAATAAGCGACACGTGCTCAAGGATTGCTCTCTGATCGTATGGGATGAGTGTACGATGGCCAATAGGAAGGCAGTTGAGGTCGTGGACAGAACACTGCAGGACATCCGCAGGAACGAACATTTGATGGGTGGTGTCACAGGTCTGTTTAGTGGCCATTTCCGGCAAACACTTCCCGTGGTGACGCGGGAATCGAGGGCTGACGAGGTGAATGCTTCGTTGAAACGATCTTCGTTCTGGTCACGAGTTCGTACGCTGCGCTTGACCATTAATATGAGAACTCGGCTCGGCGGCAATGCACGTGCATTGCAAGAATTCTCCGATGTCCTTCTAATTCTTGGCGAAGGCGCTCTGACAGGTGGTGCTTCCAGAGTCTCTCGGTAGAGTGGTATACAGCTTAGAAGAACTCATTTGCTCTGTGTACGGGGACATCAGTCGTATACCGCACCAGCTTCTTGGGTGTGTGAGCGATAACGCCGACGCCCAAAAATGATCAGGCTGCGGCAAATAACGAATGCATTCTCTCGGAAATTGAGGGGAATGAAGTGGTCTACACCTCGATAAACACTGTTGTCGAGCAAAATGACGCTACAATTTATCCCGTGGAATTTCTGAACTCCCTGTCAGCAAGTGGACTTCCAGCGCATACCATCAAGCTGAAGGTCGGTGTCCCGATTATGCTTCTTCGGAACCTATCTCCTCCGAAGTTGTGTAACGGGACCCGCCTTAAAGTCATCTCGCTCCACAGACACACCATTGAGGCGGAAATTCTTACGGGTTGTGGCATCGGCGAGGCAGTATTTGTACCAGGCACTCCCTTCATACCTCACCACTTCCCGTTCCAGTTCAAGCGCGTACAGTTCCCCGTGACTGTTTGCTTCGCGATGACCATCAATAAGTCACAGGGGCAGACACTGAGGGCAGCGAGTGTCGACCTCAGGACGAGTTGCTTCTCACACGGGCAACTGTACGTCGCTTGCTCCCGCGTCACCAGTACTGATTCTTTTTACATTTTGGCTCCTGGCATAACTACCAACGTAGTTTATAGGGAAGTGTTGTAAGGTATGATACCTTTGTACGTATTTTTATTCTTTTGTGTCCTGGAATGTATTCCTGCATTATTTTCTCTATTTCCTTCAGTTTCATCATAAGACTGAACTCAGCTGGATTCCCATATAACTCTTTTCATTTGTTTCGTTTGCAAAAAAAAAAAACTTATATTTTAACGCTATTTTAAAAGTTGTTTACTTATTATACTATCACTGGCATCTTAGGTATTTTTGGTGCTGTAGAGCCTTCACGCAGACGATGTCGCGGGCAGCAGCTAGTTATTATTAAAATTACACCAATTTTACATCACAATATTCACTAGAAATTAATTCGCGAATTATATATTTGAAGCCACTGAACTTCACTCGAAAATTACCAAAACTCCGATTCTTAAGTTTGATTACTTAGAAAAAAGTAGTAAACAAACTTAATCACTTGCATCGTATTGGTCCGACGAGTATTTTTGTGTTCTATATTCGCCAGGGTCGTGTGTTTGCGACCGACGTTGTTGAAACCTTTACGGTCCGGACTAAGCTAGAGTGAATAGGCTCTTAATAAACTAGTGCGCCTCACCATCAAAGATTGCATCGCTACTTACCATCAGGTGGGATCGCAGTCAAGCACTAGTTTATAACAATCAAAAAAAAAAAAAGAATACTCCATCTCGGTTAGCTCGAGCCCCGGTATGAAAGCTGGAAGGAACAGGGTGGGCCGTTTAGTCAGTAAGAGTCTGACACTATTTCCCGCTCCGCCCAAGAGCGGGGGTTGTCATTGGATGATTTTTCCCACAATAAAAAAAAAATCTCGTTTAGCTCTTCAATCCCCATACTGCCCAACTAAGCGCAAAAGCAGTATCTAACATAAAGTTAGTTTTGAGATAATTGGACTTGAGTAAAATTATCTTTATTTTACTTTATTGACTTTTTTGCTTATTACATAGAATTTATATATTATATTGGATCTATTTATTACTACAATAGTTAAAATATTAAAAATGTATGTGGATATACCTTTTTCATAAGATACTGCTACACCGCTTAGTAATTATACAATTATAATTTAAGTTACGTCTAATTCCCTTAGTGATTTAAGGTAAAACTGAGATAGGAAAATCTTTCTTAAGGGTATTTTTATATGTTTTAAACAAGATCCCGCTAAAAGGTTAAGTTTATTAGATGCGTATTTTTTAAAGCTATCCGAGGGCTTAAAAATCAACTTTAAGATTTTTTTTGAGATACCGCTTTTGCACTTAGTAGGGCATCATAGGTGACAGAAGAACTGACGAGGTAGAGTATTTCGTTGTAGATGGGGGTATATCCAGCATAAATGGTTAAAAGGTTACCCTTACCAAAATAAAAACAGTGGAACGTCAAGCCCTTATTCCTAAAAAAAGACACATTGAGAATACACCAAGGATTGTTAGTGTGTTCTATTTTAAGTTTGTTCCGAATCGTTACGGAGTATTCCGATCTTATCCGAACTCCTGCGAATCGTTTTAGAGGAAAGCATTGATTAGATCAGCCAAATTAGAACTGCATTTTAGGAACATGAGCATGCCAATTTAGTGCCCGTGTTCCAATATAATACCAAGACTGGCTCCAAAGTTAAATTAGTTTAGACAGTCTCAGTTCGTGAAATGAATTTGTTATTCATTTTGCAGGTCAAAGTGTATGATCCTGATTTTCAAGTAATTTTGGCCTTTATGTTTTTTTTTTTTGTTATTATGGATAGGCTCGCGTTTGATCACTATCTAACCTGATGGTAAATGCTGATGTGGTCGACAATATAGCACGATTTCCTAGAAATGACCTCTTCACTCTTGACTTAAAGGTCCCTTGGTTATCTATCTACATCTATATATATATAAAAATGAATCCCTATTTCCTTGGTCACGCCATCACGCGTGAACGGCTGTACCGATTTCGCTAATTCTTCTTTTGCCGTGTTCGTTAATGTGAGGAAAAGGTTCTTATGGAAAAAAAAATGAAAATTAGGGTAGTGTAGGGTAGAGTAGTGTAGGGTAGTGTAGGGTAGAGTGAGGTAGAGTAGGTTAGAGTAGGGTAGAGTAGGGTGGAGTAGGGTAGTGTAGGGTGGAGTAGGGTAGTGTAGGGTATAGTAGGGTAGATTAGGGTAGAGTAGTGTAGAGTAGGGTAGACTAGGGTAGAGTAGGGAAGAACGGGAGCGAAGCCGCGCGGGTAAAAGCTAGTCAGGTTATAGTTATCAGGAAACACTGAGTCCAGCGGGGAATTCCAGTCCTTAACTGTACATACAATCAGTCGATGACGATGATTTTTGTCACAATGGTTTTTTTTTGAGTTAGTGTTAGACTCATACTTACGAAAAACCCACCCCGTTCCTTCGTGCTTTCATACCGGGGCTGAGGCCTATGTACTTTGTATTGCATGAAGATTAAATAAATAAATGGAGCTATACACCATATCTACAACCGTTCAGCTTAGGATAGTAAAATGAATCGCGTTAAGAGCTTGTGGTAGCACTTCAGGGCTGCGGTGACTCTTTCGAACAATATCGCAGCCCTAGCAGGTATTGATCTTAGCGTTCTAAAAAAAGGACTTCTAAATATAGTTCTTAGTCAATTCTTAATCCAATTTGTGACTGGTAAAGAAAGATATAGAAAAAAAAACTCGTAGTAAAACCAGTCTAAAATAAGTCTTCGAGGAAATAAAAGTTCTTATGAATGTAAGATTTCTGCGTACAAGCTTTTGATCATATCTATTTTTATTTATCTTTTTTGATTGACGATTAGTACATAAAAAAGGCTTTTCTTACAATTGTTAGTAGCAACTAGCTTTTGGACCCCCGTTTTATCTACTTAGGGGGTGAATTTTGGAATCTCTCTCTAGGTATTATACTCGTAGTAATGAAGATAAAGTTTAAAATTAAATGACACATAAACTGCTCGCCGTTTCGCTGCCATCTCGGTGTGAATTTAGCCTTATGATTAAGTAGAGCCTGCTATTATACCTTTTTTGCCCTATGATGAGTTCCCTGACAGTTCGTTTTTTTCCGTGGCACGCATACTACTTTAGATTACTAAAAAATAAACTGGCAAAAAAAATAAAAATGAAATGATAAAAAAAAATATTGTCTTTCGTAAATTAATAAGTAAATTATTGTGGTTATAATTAAGTGTTAATAAATTAAGTAAATAAAATAAAAAAGTATAGAACTTAAAAATGTGTAATGCGTTAAACAGAACTTCTGCGAATAGAGATTGACACTACTCGACGACATACTAATCGACAAAATCGGAGCGGCCATCTTGTAATCGCATGTAACGGCAGAAAATTGGAAAAAAGTAATAGAAAAAACTATAACAGAGGACTGGAATAAATATATCCGGATCGACCGAATTAGGGCCAATAATTAATCATCGCGGTTAGTTGGAAAAGATTCCGATTCCGATATGGATACGAGTTCAAATCAAGAGTCAAGTTCTGACAGTGAATAATAAATAAATTATTATTTTAAACAGACTGCATTTTATTTACCACTAGCCGTCCCCCGCGGTTCCGCCCGCGTTATTTCAGGTTTTTAGTTTTTGTCAGGTTTTTTGGATTACTGTAAAATTTCTTTAAAAATTCGTATAATCTTACTCTATACGAATTTTTAAAGAAATTTTAAGTTTAATGATCAAGCATGAGAATTTACGTGAAGTTATGTCATTTTTTTGGGAGCTTTAAAGCGTCTGTTAAGCAATACGGCCGACGGAATGTGTCTGGGAGTGTTGATGACTTGATTTTAAAGATATCGCCTACAACAGACGTAAAAATCAGCCTTGAGAAAATACGTGAAGTTACATCATTTTTTTGGGAGCTTTAAAGCGTCTGTTAAACAATACGGCCGACGAAATGTGTCTGACCTGAAAATTGGCCGTCTAAGCAAGCTAGCAGGTAGGCATGCGTTCTTAGTACATACTAATAGTACTCAATCGTCCACATTTCGTTCGTCAGAAAATACGTGACGTCTAGCGGCCTTAAGATCTTGGACTAGTAGACTAGTTCTTGCGTGAAAAAGTAACAAACATCCACACACGCATACAAACTTTCACACTTATCATCTATAAATCTAAAATCGGTAATCCGATTCCATTTTCTTTGCCAACTGATTCGTTATTGTAAAAAATCGATTAAATTTCGTTAGGTCACATCACTATAATTGTCAGACAAGAACTGTCAGGGAACCCATCATAGGACAAAAAAGGTATAGTAGTTTTTCCCGTGCGAAAGTAGAAACCTGCCACAAGGTAATATACTTCCGGTATATAAAGTACCCTATGTGCTAGGTCATTTCTTTGGAGGTAGAAAATCTTTTCTTCCTTTCTATGGTGGAGCAAAAAGGCGTATCAGACTTTTACTGACTAAAACCACACATGTGTCTTTTAGTTACACTTTGCGATGCAACGACAAGGGTTTCCGTTCCAGCCAACTTATGGTCACAGTAGTACGCTTCGGCTCTGCTGAGTTCTTTCGGTTTGCTGAAATCTCTTTGAGATGCGCATGGAACACTGCGCGCCGACGAGGACTCGGACTCGACACGGTCGTTTTACGTATTGTTTGTCGTCCGCAAGCCCACGCCTACGATGGCTGAAAGTAGTGTTTGGTCCCGGTGGCGGCTGGAGCATGAAGACGTCTTCGATTACTACTTCGCAGAAAGACATCCGCCACCGATCCCCCATGAGGACATGGCGGTGCTCTGTCCAAGGGGAATTAGTGTGATACTTAGATGCACGACATTAAAAAGACTATTATTTTTCAAGGTCAAAATATTACATTGTAGTGTAATAAACAACCTTTGGTATGTTATATTGACCTTTACTTCAACTTTGAAATCAATACGCAATGGAAAATTACTTGTCTCTTTGACACACAAACAAAATCTGTCCTTTTACAATACACTACCACACCTACAATATGATTGTCTGTGAAATACCTATACATAAAGGATGATTTACACAACGTGCAACGTGAGGTTCACGCTCATTTGGAGGCGTGAATGTCCATGGGTATGTAGGTAAGTTGTTGATATTGATCGGTACTCAAAGGGTAACGGAAAAAAGGCTATGCTCGGAGTTTCCTTGCGTTATCACATTAGAAACGGAGATATCCGCAGGAGAACCAAGGTCACAGACATAGCCCAAAGAATCGCCAAACTTAAGTGACAGTGGGCAAGGCACATTGCTCGCTGAACAGATGGTCGATGGAAACGAAAGGTTTTGGAATGACAAACACGTACTGGAAGACGCAGCTAGGGGGATGACCTGGTGAGGGTTGCGGGAATCCGATGGATGTGAGACGCACAGGGTACCGACCCTACCAAGTGACCTGACCAAGTGTCACCATAATAACCGTATTATGGTGACACTTGAGGGAGGCCTATGTCCAACAATGGACGTCTTTCGGCTGAAATGATGATGATGATTGATTGTCACACTTCTTAATTAAGCCGTCGATGTTAAGTAATTTTTATATAGGTATATAAGTCAGATAAAAGGTAACTTAATATTATGTCCTTTTTTTGGACTTCAAAATAACTCTGCACAAAATTTCATCAAAATCAGTAGTTTACCCATGATCGACGGCGGCGATGTGTCGCACTAGGCCTTGGTACAGGCCATGGTCCAGAGCGAGGAGGAGTGGCAGGCGGTCACCTCCTTCTGCGAAGCAGTAATGCTAGCAAAGGAGGAAGCCGACCTCATCAGGCAACGGCACTCACAGTGCCCCAGCCGCCGCCGGGATTCTGATCCCGATTTCCGGCCGCCGTAAGCGCGGGCTTGCGGACGGCGAGCAATGGGTAGCTCGCTGTCCTACCGTCCGGTAACTGTCCGGGCCGAGTTCAAGTCATCGACAGCGCGCACTGGTCCCGCGCGCCTCAAAGGAGTTGTCAGTAGCAGCAGGGGCCTAGCCGGGTCGAAGCCTACTGGAGCCAGGGTTATCCGAAAGGGAAGCTCGGTCCCGGTACAAAAGGCAAGAAGGAACAGGAGTGAGTTTTTAGTCAGTAAAAGTCTGACACTATTTCCTGCTCCGCCCAAGAGCGGGGGATGTCATTAGATGATTTTCCTACCGCGAAAAAAAATCCATGTTACTTTTATTAATAAGTTTGAATGAGGATAGTACTGAAATATGAATTAAGGTAGATACTAAAACTTTCCTACGATTAGGGCATACTTTAATAATATTTACAAGAGTTTTTGATTTTACACATCACGAGTATATTTTTTTTGGAGGTATGCGGAATAGAGAGTAAAGTCCCACACACCTCCGTTGAAAAGGGAGGATCTTCCGACCAGACAAGTATTATAGTCTGGTGGGCAACTGCCCGATAGATGATTTCTGCTTGTCGTATATATTTAAATCGCGTGGAGAAGTTTGATAGTGCGATGCAGGATTAGTTCTTACGTGGCGCCAAGGAGGACGCTCATTCCCGGAGATCGGATATTGATGGTTCTTGATGCGTGCCAGGCCCGTGATAGGTTGGTTGGAACCGATACCGCATAGTTCTCGGTGAGTCGGAACTGTCTGCGGTGATGCCCCAGTGAGTCGGGGTGTTGCTATCCCAGTGAGTCGGCATGATGCCCCAGTGAGTCGGGGTGATGGTGTCTCAGTGAGTCGAGATGATATTTTTTTTAGAAACTTTGCTTCACTCTAAGAATTACACTTGTATCGTGGGTGCATTTATTGACATGCAAATTCACATACACAAGACACCCGGAACTGGAATAACATCAGTTGTAGGCCATACAAATATTTGTTCCGTGCGGGAATCAAACCCGCGACTCGCAGCGCAGCAGCCAACCAATACGCCAATCGTGCCGTCAAATAACTTTACTTGATTGTGTATTTGGGAAGAACTGATCAAGCTTCGACATTTTTTCTTTCAGTATTCTGTTTTTTTTCAAAGATTAGGTTTTTTGTAGAATCAACATTTTTTATTATATTTTTATAGAATCAGTCTTTATTTTTAAATATTTTTAAGTATTTTTTACGATTCACGTAGTAACCAAATAATATTACTACAACCCGTGCGCATTAACATGGTACCTGGCTCCAAAACAGTTGCCACAGTGAATACTCGAAAATAGTTTGTATTGTCACGTTTAAAACATCGTAAATTCGTAAATTAAGTGGTAGTATGTCATGAGAAACTACTCGGCGCAAAATAAATGTTGATATTCAAAAAAATAAAATAAAATTCAATGCACTCAATACTTCAAACGTCATTCATCAGGTGTCATGTTAACGCGCACGGGCTGTACATTATTTCAAGCTAGTTTTTGCCCGCGGCTTTACCCGCGTGCATATAATGTAAGCTGTTCCGACTTTCGGCACCTCGGGTCGCTCATCCAAGGGGTGAGGTGGATCGGGACGTAACACGTCGGATCAACACAGGATGGATGAAATGGCGACAGGTCACGGGAACCACTTGTGACCCACGGATGCCCCTCAAGTTGAAGGGTAAAATCTACAAGTCCGTGATAAGGCCTGTCATACTGTATGGATCAGAATGTTGGGCTGTGAAATAGACAGACGAAAAAAGATTGCACGTAGCGGAGATGAGAATGTTAAGATGGATGTGTGGTGTGACGAGAATGGATAAAGTGAGAAATGAGTATAGGTATTAGGGGATGTTTAAAAGTGGCGCCAGTGACTGAAAAGTTGAAAGGGAATCGTTTGTCTTGGTATGGTCACGTGAAAAGGAGGGACGAGACGTATGTTGCTAAAAAAGTTATGAGTTTACTTGTGGATGGAGAGGGAGAGGGAGGCCAAAGAAAAGGTGGATGGATTGTGTGAGAAGCGATATGAAAAAAAGGGAGTGAGTGATAGCGTAACGAGTGATAGGACAGAATGAAAGAAAAACAAACGTGTTGCGCCGACCCCAAATAAAACAGGACAAGGGCAGGAAGATGAAGATGTCACTCGAGCGAGAATAAAGCAGTTACCTACTAGCGAAAAAATTTTAGCTAACGGACCAGTACAGAGATTACCTATTACAAACAAAAAATAAACAAACTTTACCTCTTTATAATACGAGTATTAGTGTAGATGTAGATAACTTTACTCGTATAAACACGCCTTCAGCTTGAGACCCGCGTGTGAGTGACTGATATTAGCTACGTTACATAATTACAACCCCTTGTATTTGGCACATGACACAACTAATTAACTTGAATTGTGTCAACTATCTTACCGTAATTAATATTCTGACAATCTCGCTTGACGCACAAAACCGAGTTTTATTACCTAAGGATATTCTAGGTAACGTGATCCCATTAATTTTATAGCTATACTAGCTCCTACCTGCGGCCGCGCCCGCATGAAAGTCGGTTTCTCCATACTTACTTTGGACCCCCATTTCATCCCTTTAAGGGGCGAATTTTAGGAAATCCGTTTATAGCGAATATATACATTTTATAAGGAATCAGACTAGTCAACAGACTATAGTCTGTCTAAAAAGTCAAACGACTTGGGAATTTTGTATAAGATTTAATCATTTAAAAAATACTTATATTTGATACTTTTTATAAGGTTCTTTTACTAGTAAACAATGATCAAGACCTCTTAATCAACCGTGATTATTGAACAAGCGTTTACTTCATCAGATTTCATTTTACCCTAATAAAGTTCCAAGTCCAAGTCGTTTGACTTTTTAGAAAGACTCTACCTGCCTAAGTTTGTAGGTGTTATATTTTCTGAGATTTCGTGATTAATCAGTATGGTATTTCGCTTTTATATATATAGATTTTATTTGGTAGAAGTAGTTAACGAATGGTGCCTGCGCTCCACAAAGAACAACAATGGATGGAAACGAACCGGCCTACAGTGGTTTAACGTCCCGTTAAGACCCGGCCTTGTTCCGAATTATTCCCATTCCGGGATTTGTTCAAAAAGTGCTATTTTTCCTTTTAATTGATCCGGTCCAGATAGTCATGTACCTTTCCCTGGTAGGCTTTTGTAGATTAACGGAACTTTTAATCACGGAATGTTCTGTTATGATTGAAAATTTTCGTGTTACGTTTTCGTGAGTACCGACCAATTTGTTCGGAATTTTGGCAAACGTGTAACCTTGTTTTGAACTCCGAACCCGTATTCTTTTCTCCAATAATTTAAATTTTCGTTGCCTTTCGTGGAAATTTATGAAGAATTTTTATATGTCGGTTATTAAAGTATTCTAGACTCGATTTTTAGTAAGGCCGGATCGATTGAAAGAGTTAGAGTGACTAAGAATCGCAAAGGGCGACTGAAAAAATACGATGGATTTTAGTCAGTAAAAGTATGACATTCCCCCTTACTCCAACTAGAGATTTGATGATTACTTTTGTAATAACTAGTAAAACTCAAGACTTTTTATGAGAACCGTCTCAATTATAAATATTTCAGGTTCCTAACCAGTTTTACTTAAGATACCATATTATTAATATAAACGCGTGTTTGGAATTATTATAATAACTTACGTTAGGTACACGAGTTTCCTTTGAACTTGTGACATAAGCTTTTATCTGCGAACTTGGGATTCGCATTGTCCTCCATAATATTATCAATGTTTGTCGTCTACAAGTAATATGTAGGCTTTGAACCGCTGAAATACTGCTAGAGACACGTTCTGAACTCATATTACGAATAAGTAAGACGTAGTATATTTTTTCTCGCAATAATCTTTCCTAGAATTGGGATAAGCCAAGTTTGGGATCGCCATTGTATAAGTAAGATCTATCAGGAATAAATTCTTTCAGTCCTCCGCCTTCTTGAAAATATATTCTTAGAGATACATGGTGGAAGGGTTCTGAGAAAATTCATACTAAGTGGGTAGCGATTCATCCAGAGATGATTAATTCTGGTATAAAATTTGAAAAAATTCAATTCTGGCAAGACAAAAATATTTTCTGAATGTGACCTTTCTACATTTGCTCTAAACGCCTTTCATGTTTCCGTCTTCAATGGCATGTCAGTCATTCTGTCAGTCATGGAGGTATGTTTCCTGTTTGCAGCTGAGTGTTAAGGTAACACTTCAACCTTTGCGATTTGATTTTATATAAAAGTCCTCTATTAATCGTCATTGCAGCATTGTGGGATTATCGAGTAGCCACGTTTTTTTTTTGGTGGGGAAAATCATCCAATGATAACCCCCGCTCTTGGGCGGAGCGAGAGATAATGTCATACTTTTACTGACTAAAAAACCCACCCCGTTCCTTCAAGCCTTCATACCGGGGCTCGAGTTCCCTTTCGGATAACCCTGGCCCCAGTAGGGTTCAACCCGGCTGGGCCCCTGCTGTTGCTGACAACTCCTTGAGACGACTCCGTCGACGATATGGGCTTGGTCCGGACAGTTACCGGACGGTCGGACAGTGAGCTACCCATTGCTCACTGTGCGCAAGCCCGCGCCTACGTTGGCTGGAAATCGGGATCGGAATCCCGGCGGCGGTGGCGAGAGCGCCGTTGCCTGAAGCGGTCGGCCTCCTCCTTTGCGAGTATTAGTGCTTCGCAGAAGTCGGCGACCGCCTGCCACTCCTCCTCGCTCCGGACCATGGCCTCAATCAAGGCCCGGCGCGAGAGGTCTCCGCCGCCGATCGCCCCCACGAGGGCACGGCGATGCTCCGCCCAATCATTGCACACCTTGACTGTGTGTTCCACCGTGTCCTCCGAGCGTTCCGCACAGTGGGGACACCCGGGCGTCACTTCCTCTTTAATCCGGTACAGGAACCTCCCGAACTTGCCATGTCCGGTGAGGACCTGTGTCAAACGGAAGGTAAGGACGCCGTGAGGTCTTTCCGTGAGGATTGTGGCGTGCCCATCGAGTAGCCAGGTCGAAAGTGTGCTGTGTTCCTCCAAGAAATGTTAGCAAGATTGACTGGGTCAGTCAAGACTGCTGACTGAAAGAGTTACCATGGGCCTCGCTACTGTTGGAATTGTGTATTAATAAAACTTTGACAACCCCTCTCTCTCCGCCAAAAGCGGGAGAACATTCCACGAAGGTAATCTTTTTGTGATATTTGGTTAGGTACTTGAAACAACCTTTTTTTATGTCGTGTCAATATTCTATGAACCTGTGGGTTCAAAAATTTCAAAAGCATTGTTCTTAAAAACGCAGATGTATAGACTACTGCTGTTACTGCTTATTTGTGCTTATCTATCAGTAAAAAGCCTTTGTCAATCTATTTAAAGTAGATTGACTTTAAGATATTCCTAGATTAAAAGTCGGTGATCGAATTTATGTGAAATATCTATATCCTTATTTTGTAGTTTCAACACTGATGTTATATTTAGACTAATGTTTTTGCGAAAACAAACATATACTTACTCCCTTACTTCTACGATTAGATGGGCCTTATACGGCTACGTAACGCACCTGCCTACACAAATACAGTATGAAACATTTTATTACGAAACACAGAATTACCAAAAGCTTTCCGTGTTACTAATGCCCTCATAAACTTCTTCACAATAAAATACGCCTTACTCCAAATGTTCGTTGTAGAACTTTTTCAGATTGGAAAAATAGACTTTATCTTATTAGTATGCTAGGTACATAGTATTAAGGCTAATAGCTTAAATCTAACGGTCATTCACCGTGAGCATTTGCGTGTAATGTGAATTTGAGATTCGATTTTAAGTATAAGCTGCCTCATGATATTCTTACTGATAAGAATGAGCAGTAATCCATACCACGCGGGCAAGTGTGCATTGATGGATGTTACATGACTTCAATATTTTTCAGGACAATTCTAGGACATGCCGGTTTTTCCACGATGTTTTCACCGTTTTAGAAGCAGTAGTGATGAAATAAATTACACAAATTGATACGCCTGGCTGAGTTTGAATCTACGACTCGTACCCCCGGCTTACCCTTGCCATTGGGCCATCACTGCTCGCCATTCGCGAGGCCATACCCAGTGTGGGGTAAAAGCAGTAGTGATGAAATAAGTTACACAAAATTCTGTCTATCTTAGTTTGAACTCTCTTCGTAGTCGTACTACTTGGCTTGGGGTTGATACTACTAGGCCGCCACTGCTCTTTACCACTTCTTTACCGCTGCTCGATTTTTAACCGATTTCGACTGGGAGGAGATTCTATGTTCGGCTGAATGTATTTTTTTTTATGTATGTTCACCGATGTCTCGGCCAATTGTAGACCGATTTTGAAAATTATTTTTAAGCTATTGCATAGCTTCTATCGCGGGCCTTGAGCGTGGAGACCGAATCCAGAAATTCCGTAACGAAAATAACCTAACACCCCCCACTCATTTGTTTTTTGAGCGTGGTGACCGATAAGAAAACAAATGAGTGAACAATCAATCAAAATTCAATTCAATGTGTGAAAGTGTAACTTCAATTAATATCAAAGAAAAAAAAAACAAAGGAAAAAAAATACTGCATAAATAAAATAAATAAATAATTATAATTGCATAAGTTGATAAAAATGCTATGCAATAGCTTTACCGCGGCAGTCCCCGAGTGCCACACGTCTTTTTTTTTTTAGTTTTTTAGCATTGAACTTAATGTTCAATAATGCGTCAGCTCGACGCACTGGCTAAGAGCATTCCCTTTTGTAACCGCTCGAACTGTAAACGTAACTTGAAACGCTTGATGCTGAGCGCGGTTACAGTTGTAAAGTTCTTTGGATTTTAATACATGATTTACATTTTCGTTGGTTGATGCATGCGGTCTGACTTAAGCCACCTGCTGCCTAGCTAAATTGCCATTTAAATGTTCGATTTTTGCCATTCGGTGCGAATCGTGCAGTTTTAGTCGACCGTGTAAAAATAATGTAGAAACTTCACTGCGTTTACTTTGCAATATTATAAAATTAAATATCAAAGTGTGCAAGTAAAGTATTAGTATACTTGAATGCGTCTAGTTAGCCCAGACAGACTAAATAGGCTGATATATGTAAATGCATACCGAATGCATTTACTAATATTATTTTCAATACACTTGCTCAGAAAGTGACTCTTATTGCACTGTACTTAGGTACATAATGGCCCTTGTTACCAAACTGTGACATTTTGATTATCATTACGCACTAGTGCTATACGCTAGTGCTACAATGTAGTTATAACCTTATTGTTCAACCGCTCCCCCGCCATAATTTTAATACATTATCGTATCAGGCTGGGCGCAGGTCGTCCCCCACGAGTCGACAGTCAACCCCCGTTTATTAATTTCAGTGAGTGTATTGAAAGGTAAATAAAAAAAAAATATCGGCGCGCATATGAAAACAGATTTTTACCGCCACCAAAGTTTATTAATTTTATAGTTATTTTCTTCACAAGTGTATTGAAAAATGTCGTGAGTAATTAGTGATTACCGTCGAGGCGGTATTAAGACCCGAGCCATGGCGAGGGTCTTAAGAGAGTCGAGAACGGTAATCACTAACATTACACTTACTCGTATATCATAATGTACTATTATTGATGTATGTACACAAATACTTAAAGATGAAAAGAAGAAAGACAGATATAAGAACACAATGGTGCATTATGCTCGAATTTGTGCGATATTCTACGTGAATGATTTCAGTAAATGACCATCTTTACAATTTAGATGTAGGCAGTTGAATTTGTATTGAGGGATATAACGGTAAATCCAGTCTAAGTACGATTAAATTTGCTCAATTTGTGGTATTATTTCCAGCTCTACAGTTAAATTCGCTATTCCCTCATTAGGCTGTTTCTGTTTCGTCGAATGTGAGTTAGTAATCCTCTGGGCGTAAGAGGGATTAATATTATCTGATTTTGTATTGGCAAAAAGATGGGACTGAAAGGTTCTAGAGTATCGACTACGCACCTGATAACCGTAGACTGGAAACCTAGTAAGGGTCGCGGGATTTTTATGGATACGAGACGCACAGAACCGGTCATGGGTGTGACACTTGGTTTATATCCAGCAGTGGAGGTCTTATTACTATATAGATTACTTTTTAACCGACTTCGAAAAGGAGAAGGTTCTATGTTCGGCTGAATGTAAGTTTTTTTTTATGTCTGTTCACCGATATCTCGGTCAATTGTGGACCGAAAATTATTTTTTTGATAAATACCTAACGATATTATTCGTCGAGCTCTTGTCACCGCCGGCGTACCCGCTGTATTAGAACCAAATGGCTTGGTACGTGACGATGGAAAGAGACCAGATGGTATGACGTTGGTACCGTGGAAGGTGGGTAGGCCTCTGGTGTGGGACGCAACCTGTGTCGACACCCTTGCGCCATCCCACATTCCATGTACGGCGGGCTGTGCTGGCGCTGCCGCTGCGGCTGCTGAGACCCTTAAACGGCGCAAATACTGTAACCTTATTGGTAATTACAGTTTTGAGCCGTTTGGGGTCGAAACGCTTGGGTCATGGGGTCCGAATGCGCGTCTCCTTTTTAAGGAAATTTCTCGCCGACTGATCGACACCTTGCGTGACCAGAGGGCTGGCTCGTTCTTCGCTCAAAGAATTAGCATTGCCATTCAACGTGGTAATGCTGGCAGTCTTCTGGGCACATTCCCGGATGACAGCGATGTGGAGGAGTACTTCGATGCCTGAGTGCACTTTGTGTTTTTGTATTTTATTTATATACGTTAGGTATTTATTTAGGTTTTAGTATAAATAGTTTAAAAAGTATAAAAGTTTGTTTGTTTATGTAGAGTAACGAATTATTTATAATAAAACATCATTTTTTTTTATTGAAAGGTTATGCTTCCCAGCTGTTGATCCCATATAAATATTGTTATGATCTGATCATGAACTTCAAAGGTATGGAACAGAACTCATCATAAGATCACAGCAGAATTGTCGTAACAAGTAAAATTTTTCGGTTTATACGTGTAAGCGATGACTGACTGAAAGAAGGGAGGGAGGATATATCGAACCGATCTGGTGATGAAGCCAAAAGGTAAATTAATGTAATCTAACCGTGTTTGGGATTATTAGAATGGTTATGAGATGCACTCGGGCTATAAGGTATTTAACTTTGGATGAGGGGTGCGTTTTGGTGGTAGTATCATAACTAAACAGTGAAAAATAAAATACTTTTTACAAAAAAATAAATAAACCGACTTCATGTAAAAAACACTGAAAAGTACAAAATAACTTTAATTTCGGAAGTCGTTGTTAAATAACGTAGAAACAAATCTATCTTCGAGTATTATAGAAACACCGATTTCCGAAATTAAAGTTATTTTGTACTTTTCAGTATGTTTTTACATTGAAGTCTGTTTAATTTTTTTTTTTGTAAAAAGTTTTTTATTCTATGTAGATTGCTTTTTCCGTTTCTGCATTTTAACACAATGTTTGGCAGTTTTGAGTATTTGATGCGGCCTAACCAAATGTCCTTCCTTTGGTATTGTTCGTCAAGTCGTTGAGCTCCTTAGTAGTCCTAAGTTTGAGCTAGGTACACGAATACTGACAAATGCTTGCACTGACTGGACAGGTCCACTCAAATCTGTGTAGTTCTACCCTGTAAAGCTCATCTGAGATACTAATCTGCATGGTTCTCATATGATTTGACCAATTATGTTCTTAACCATGTGGACTTTAAAAGAGACTTTGGCCCCTGAGTTTATTTCGGTGTTTCTTCTCAGGGTAGTCAGCTAAACTAGATGAGGCCGGTGTTTCCGGCCTCATCTAGTTTAAACTGACCGAAAACAAAATTGACATACAAAAGTGTTTTTTTTTTTTTTAATCTGTTTGTAAAATATAGATCATTTATCATTTAACAAAAAGAGAATTAGCGAAATCGGTTCAGCTGTTGTCGAGATTTGTGCTTATCAACACATTTCGTGATTCATTTTTATATGAAGATGTCTCTCAAAACACTATGGTGGCCAATAAACAAATGACGGCCGTATGGGCATGATGAACTTTAACGTCCATTTCTCGGACTTTCACGTCGGAGCTTTTTTTATTTTCTTATATTCCACAACTATCACACAAAGTCATCTAGTCTCAAACTAAGCAGAGCTTGTGTTATGAGTATTCAGAAATATATAAGTATGTTTATCGGTTGTCTAGCAACCGATGAACATACTTATATATTTCTAAATAGAAATAGAATAACATTAAATAACAAATCAAATACATACATACTATAGATAAAATATACCAAGACACAGAATAAATGACCGTGCTCGTCACACAAACATTTGTCCTGGGTGGGAATCGAACCCACGACCTCCGGTATAGCAGTCAGGGTCACTAACCACTAGATCAACAGGCCAGTCAATAGTGAAGCTTTATAACTTCATTGTGAAAGAAAAAAATTTTTTTTATTTGTTTTTTTTTTTTTTGAATGGACCAGGCCTTGCGTGGGTCAAAATAGGCTAACAAAATAAAATGTTTATTAAGGCAAAAAATTGCATACAGTGAACATTCCCTATTCTTTTAATCGATATCAGTAAAAAAAAATGTAATTATCGAAGATAAACATGTCAAAATAAATGAAATAGTCCTCTACCGCGTCTGTCTATCTGTATGACAGCAATAAACTTAAAAAATATTGAACGAATTTTTATGCGGTTTTTACTTATATACAGGCTATTTTATTTTTATACATTATATGTATATTTTAGTCATTCTTCAACTTATCTCAAACAAAGTTCCAGTATGCAGTCGCTTCACAGGACATGCACCGCCTACTATCCACCGTCTACCGCCTACCTGCCTGTCCTGCACAATCACCTGTGCATTTCTGAATTTATACGAGGTAAAACAACACGTTACCAAACATTAGTCACAAAGAAAAAAAAATTGAGTCCATCGACCTTAGAATACAAATAGCAACAAGGGAAGGGCACAGGTGGGATTTAATCAGTAAAAGTCTGATATATATCCTCTCGTTCTCAACAACAGGCAGTGTGTTCAACAACAGGCAGTGTGTTCAAGAAC
Source organism: Mythimna ferrago (assembly GCA_910589285.2). NCBI lineage: Eukaryota > Metazoa > Arthropoda > Insecta > Lepidoptera > Noctuidae > Mythimna > Mythimna ferrago. Next base: position 8,853,940 of record OU342675.1, on the reverse strand, counting down.
AGGCAGGTTTCATCAAAGGCAAAGGTACCCGTAAGCAAATCCTAACGTACGATAGCTAATAGAAAAGGCTTATGAGTTTAACACACCACTCGTCTTGTGTTTTATTGACTACATCAAGGTCTTTGATTGTGTTGCTTGGTTGGCCCTTTGGGGGGTGCTGCGGGGATTGTGAGTACCTAAACAACTAGTTGTACTTATAGAAAATCTGTACCTTAACAGCGAGGGTGTCGTAAATTTGACGGAGCAACTTCGGGCCCTCTCAGTTTCGGAAAAGGTGTTAGACAAGGCTGCATTCTGTCACCCATCCTCTTCAATATTTATGGAGAGTAACTATCAGGAGAGCCTGTGAAAACTGGGACGGAGGAGTCACCATCGGAGGCACCAAGATCTCTAACCTTCGGTACACAGACGACACCACGCTTCTGGCCGCCAATGAAGCAGAAATGGTTGAGATACTGGATAGAATGGAGCGCATCAGCCTGGAAATAGGTGTCAAGATTAACCACAGCAAGACCAAGGTGATGGTGGTGGTCCGAAGCGGAAAGCTGCAACTCACGGGAACTCTTGGACTTGAGCTGGTTGATGACTTCATCTATCTCGGAACATCAGCAATACAGGTTCTTGTAAAAAAGAAATCCGGAGGCGCATAGGAATGGCCAAAACTGCAATGTCACAGTTGCAAGGAGGGATCGCAATATTTCACGCTTTGGTTTTGCGTGGTCAAATGTTTAGTCTTCTCCATATTTAGCTACAGGGCTGAGACTTGGATTTAAAAAAAAACTGACCGCGACCGCATTGATGCCTTCGAGATGTGGTGCTGGAGGAAAATGCTTCATATTCCCTGGACTGCTTTCCGTTCAAACCGCTCTATCTTACGTGAACTGAAAATCAAGATCAGACTGTCGACCACCTGCATGCGCAGAGTACTGGAATTCTTTGACTACATTGCCAGGAAAAATCTCCACAACCTTCGATCACACAGACAGATCCGGTCCGCTCCACACTGGACGCCCAATTGCACGTCGCACTTCATAACGCTAAGAACCGTCACAGATGGCGAGATACCATCAATAAGAAGCTAATCCAGCGGAAACTTTACGACCTTCAGTAATGAGGAATACGACTCGAGGAGGAGGGATATCCTCTCGTTCTACCTGAGAACGGAAGAAGTGATTTGACAATATCCCACCTTAAAAAAAAGCTCTAAAGGTTTTGATCCATTAACCCCTGAGTCCCCAAGCATTTAATAGGTATAAATACGGATAAATAGAAAAGGTTGCTTATTTTCGAAATTTACAGACTACTTTATGAAGAATTTCTTACTTACATTCTTAGATACATAAACAATAAATAAACCCTCAAAATTTTAATAATCTACGTGGACTTTTAATAATATTAGTGTTCAACTAAATGACGCGATCGCCGGCGTTCGCTTGGGGTTTTTAAACGACAAATATAAACAGGGTTTTTTTTACGAAACAAGTACTCTATGTTTTATTATAATATAACCAAGTAAAAATAAAAATAAGATAATGATAAACAGGGGAAATAAACTCGCGCCTCTCTAAAAGTACTGTACTTATTTCAGTAAACCTTCCTGTTACTATTGTAACAGGTACAAGTGGATTGTATCTGTTACTTTTGTAACAGGTACAGGTACGTTGTAAAATCAGTCTCAATTTAAAGTATAAATATAGATTACAAAACTTTTTGGTTATGATTTAGAGATTATCCACATGGTATAATTATGAAACAATACACACAATAAAATTTATTTATTGTGATTTTGAAGAAAGTATAGTTTACATTTTCTTCAAAATCAGAATAAATATACACATTTTGCGCAAACTTTAATAACAATCAAAGTCTTTTTTAATAAGCTATGAATTTCCTAGTAGTTAATAGAAATGGAAAATAACAACTATAAACTTAATATTAAAAATACTATTTCAACATCATAAGGTTTACTGTACTTGTCAGCCATAACAAAGGATTTTCCGCTATAATGGAATCTGATGTTTGACGATGCAGTTTGCTCACCACAAAGATTTTATACGACTGTCATTTGGACCACGGAGATAATACGAGTATCAAAGGGGTCCAAATGTTCTCACTTGTGATACACTTCGGGAATAGCAATATAGGTGAGATACATCCATTCATTTATTCACTATTGAAACTATCTTCAAAGCTGAATAAAGATAATTCCTAATAGAAATATTCTGGTTCGAATAGCGCTATTTTCTTTAAATGTAAATCATGAATTTCGCTCTTAAACAAAACAGACTAAATGGAACATCATGTCATTAGTTACCTTACCTACAAAGTATTTATAATTTTAAAGCAGAAATCAGAAACGTTTATTTCAAAGAGACCACTTACACACACTTTGGAATTGTTAAAATATCGGTCAGTCAAAAAAAAGTGAAGCTAAGTTGCACATTGCAAAACGTAGAAAAGTAAATGGAGTCTTTTAAATCATATTATGAGTTACATAAATCTTGGTTACATATTTTTGTCGCTTCTAAGCGATTACATGAAGACACTAGGAATTATTCCCCAGTAGGCCTAGTGTCCACAATGAAAATATATACTCACATACGCAGTTCAACTTGTAAGGTTGTGAGACAACCAAAACGTAATCATAACTACAGTTGCAACGAAAGACTTGCGATGGGATGGTCGCCGTCCGGCCGTCCGGTCACCGTCCGGACCGAACCCAAGTCGTTGACAGCGCGTAGAGTTCCAAACGTACGTCAAAGAGATGTTGTCAAATAGTAGGTGTCCAAGACGGCCCTGCAAAGAGAAACCGTGGTTCTAGAGCGCAAAGGATACCTAACTGAAGGTCAAAGGTGTGTTTTAGTCACTTAAAGTCCCACCCCCGCAACTTTAACTGGCTAAAACACACCTTTGGGTGGAAGAATGATTTAACCTTAATACAATTGCAATCGTAAATAAATAAAAAGTAGTGGCAATAAACAATTCGAACAGTATTTGCAAAAAATAAACCTGAAGGAAATTAAAGACGTCTACCTCAAGACGTATACCTAATACCAGTAGTGGTCGATTTTTACCAGTCTACATTGCCACGTTATATATGTAAGTTTTCCCTTACGTTCTCATAATTCACCGTTCACTTACCATTGCTTCAAACCAATATGATTTAAAACGTGACGCTACTGAAAGATGCCACTGCTGTAACGTAACGTAATGGAATCCGATATTTCACGATGCATTTTACTCACGACATACATTTCATACCAGGAGCGGGTCACGGCACGCTCTCAAAGGCAACTGGAAGTTCACACTTGGTAGATAATCTCAGTGTTCAGAATGTATGGATATTTTTAATGATTGAAATTTATTATGGTGTTTACAGGTTAAAAAAATTTGGGACGCTAGAAAAACTGAAATTCTATATCTAAGTATGGTTTCCCCACTTTTTTTTTTATTAGTGATAGGCTTGCGTTTGACCACCATCTCACCTGATGGTAAGCGATATTTATTTATTTATTTATTTATTAGAACTTTATGCAACGCACAGGTACAAAGGCGGACTTAATGCCTTAGGCATTCTCTACCAGTCAACCTAGGGTGGTGAAGAGAAAAACATGGCAGGTGCACAAAAAAAAAAAACAACAAAAAATTGATTATTAAGAAAAATAAGAGTGCAAATGTATATATATAACTAAAATAGACATACATATATATTTAATATAATATATACCTACATATATATTTATATAAAGTAGAAGAAGGGGGGTTTTGAAACGACTCCGCTATTTGTTCTGAAAGTAATGCCGCAACTTTCGCTTAAATGCATACTGACTGGTGGCCATCCTGATGTCGAGAGGAAGCGCATTCCACAGAAGTATGGACTGTATATGAAAGGAAGAATGAACAAAATCAGAAGTATGAGAGGGACAGAGCAGTAGGAGATTGTTAGAAGAACGAAGATTCTTAGAATGGGAAGAACATAAATATTGAAAATGAGATATAAGATAAGAAGGAGGGGTAGGACAGTTGAGCAGAGAGAAGAGTGTAGTCAGTGCGCGCAAACTTCTTCTCTGGCGAATGGGCATCCATTTGAGCTCCGATCTGTAACTCGAAACATGGTCATATTTTCGCAAGTTAAATATGAATCGGATGCAGTTGTTGAGGAGCCTGTCAAGTTTGTCTAACAACTCCGCATTCAGGTCAAAGTAGCACACGTCACCATAGTCGATTACAGGGAAAATTAAAGTTTGCACAAGCATAGTCTTCGTCTTCGCGGGCAAAAAGTTCTTCAGACGATACAGACACCGCAAAGTCCCGTTGACTCTTTGGCAGACACTGGAGACCTGACTTTGCCAGCCAAGAGTCGAGTCGAGATGCAAACCGAGATCCTTAACGCTAGGACTAATGGGGATGGAGGTACCATTAAAAATAATTGGGGGAAGAGAGTTAACCACCACTTTACCCATCATGCGCGAGCTTCCAATAATAATGGCCTGACACTTTGAGGGATTTACAGACACCCCAAATCTTTCAGACCAGTCTTTGATAGCGTCCAAATCTCGGTTCACATCCTCTATAGCGTCCGACAAACCTTCTACCCGCGCAGCTGTATATAACTGAAGATCATCGGCATAAAGGTGATACGAACACCGAAGACAGTGAGTTATAAAATTAATGAAGATGGAGAATAGCAACGGAGAAAGAATACCGCCTTGTGGAACACCAGAATCTAGATCACGCCAACTCGATGAATTCTCGTCAACGCGAACAGACTGTTGGCGTCCCCGAAGATAAGATGAGAACCATTCCAGCGCCTCGGACGAAACCATAAGATGTGAAAGGATAGATAGAAGAATATCGTGACTGACAGCATTAAAGGCATTTGAGAAATCAATTAAAACCAAAACAGTAACCCTGGTGTCCTCCATGGCTTCTCTAATGTCGCCAGTTACTTTAAGGAGAGCAGAGGAGGTACTGTGACCAGGCCTGAATCCGGATTGAAAAGTGTTCACAAGATTATTCCGGTGAACAAATCCTGAAAACTGCTTGTGGACGCAGGCCTCCAGTACTTTGGATAGGAAAGGAAGAATAGAAATTGGGCGGAAATGGTTAGGTAGGGAGGGATTAGAGATTTTAGGAAGTGGACGCACATAAGCCATACGCCACAGGGATGGGAATTGTCCGGAATCAAGGGAAAAATTAATAATGTGGGCTATCGGGTGAAGAAGATAGTCAATGACTAAGGTAATCATATGACGACTGATGTCATCGTGGCCCACAGCCTTAGATTTTATGGACAGGATGATCTTTTTGATTTCATCCAAAGTAGCCGGAGAAAAGTGAAACGGTTCAGTGGTAGGACTTGGTAAACCAGAAATGAAATCAACCGTGCGAGATAACATTTGGGAATCCAAATGATAGGAGGTCGTGAAGTGACGGTTGATATCATCCAGGACGATTGTTTTAGGGAATTCCACATGACGTGGCCTACCAATACCTAGAGATCCAAGGAATTTCCAGATATCAGCAGGAGAAGAAGAGGATATGTTATCGAGAATATGGCGGCGTTTAGCGTTACGTATCACCTGATTACACCGGTTTCTTGCAGTTTTAAAAAGATCCCTGTTTGTAGCACTGCGATCCTTTCTAAATTTTTGAAAGGCCCTATCTCTGTGCTTCATTGCCATACGAACACCTGCCGTCATCCAAGGAGCAGGTTGACGTTTAAGCTTTACACTCTTGACAGGAGCATGTTTGTCGTAAAGCGCAAGGACCGTCCGATTAAAAATTTGCAGTTTCTCGTCCACAGATGTCGCCGCTGCAAGCTGGTCCCAATCTAATTTTGAAGCATCCTGACGTAGCCTTTCAACATCCATGCGAGCGAAGCAACGCATGCGCAAAACCTTAAGAGGAAGTTTAGGTGGTTTTAGGACATAAGATAGGAAAATTAGGTCATGATGGGAAAAACCAGGTGCAGGGCACTGGCCATGAGAGGAAACCAAGGAGGGAGTGGACGTAAGGATAAGGTCTAGCCATGTGTCTTCACCTGAGATATTGAAATGTGTAGGTTGCAGTGGAAGGACATGGAGACTAACGGATTGGATGATATGAAGGAGCTTACGAGAGCGAGGGGATGGATGGGAGAGGTCTGTGTTGAAATCGCCCATGATGATACAATGTGCATACTCTGACCCTACTGATTCCAACGCAAGCTCAAGATTTGAAAAGTAGTCAATGGCAGGCGGGCAGTAGACAACACCAAGTAAGGTTTTGACATCTTTGACATAAACCTCCAAAAACAAATACTCGACTGAAGCACTATAAGGTGAAGGAGACGATGCAACAATTTTATAAGGGAAATCGCTACGAAGATAGATAGCAACACCACCTCCTCCCTTTCCAATTCTATCATTGCGGATAAGAATGAAACCGGGAAGAGGGTAGCTAGTAGAGAGAAGATGAGGTTTGAGCCAGCTCTCAGAAATCAGGACGGCGTGTAGATTGGCGTCCGAAAAGACATCATGCAGGTCACCATAATGGCTTGGCACACTTTGAGCATTAATATGACAGACATTAAATAAGTGACCTTTTTGTTGTTGACCGAAGTTTCGACGCACAAAATCACCAAGGGTATCAGTTACGGAGCTAAAACTTGCATTGGCAGATGAGATGAAGGATTCGTTAGCGGAGTGAAAAGAGTCGTCATCAGAAATCATAAATACAATAAAATTAAAATACTATAAATTAAACTTCGGCAAATATTTAGCCTTACGGTACTACACCACTCTCTGTTCACCACCCACCAGCAGCACCAGTATAAAAGTGAAATTAATAAAGAAACAAAAAAGAAAAACAACACAGCAATAAAAGTAAGCTAAAAATACGATACATAAACAAAAACGAAACGCAAATCACAACACAAGTTACATGTAAAAAGGAACGCACTTTTGACATCCTCACAACAATTCTGACAGATGACATTGACAATTAATCAATCACTGTCAAAAGGCAGATGAAGATTACATAAAATACATACAATATTTATTACATACAAAATAGGATTATACAAATAGACAAATACCACCAAAAATAATAAAACAGTGATGAACATAAAACCTAATAAGCGGGTATACACGTATGACAAATATTGCAATAAAAATGAGTGAACAGTGACGCCCCAACCTCGGAAAGTTTAAACAAAACAAACAGAAACTAATTTCTACGCATTCCGCTATTGCTGCCAGATGAGGATTCCCCAGCCCTCCTTGGATATTTAATCAGCATAGGATTAAGTTCTTCTAAGGAGGTTACCTTGTGCCGTGTTCCATCAGGGGTTCTGATAATAATAACCCCGTCCTGAGTCCAGCATGCTCGTACCCCAAAATGCAGGCGGGCTTTACTGAATGCTTCCTGTCGTACCCTAGTCAGGAATTCTTTAACTGTGACAGTAGAGCCCTTCAATCCCGATTTCGCCTTCCAGACAGCAGACTTATGGTCAACACAGGAGAATCTTACCACGATAGTCCTACGCGGACCACTGTACGTGGGCCATGGCGGCTATAATATTATGTAAGCTTATTCCAACCAGCCCACCTCTCTCCAAATACAGATTAGACCTCTCAGGCTTTTCAGAGCATCAATAAGGGAGCTTGGGGACTCCTGTGCAGACTAGGATCATATGCACAATTATCTCCTCCCTCTCCAAGCATGCTCTGCACAGGGGACTGTCTGTGATTCTGATATTCTAATTTTTAATGGCATTTTTTCGAGTGAAATTCAGTAGTTATTTTAATTTTATTCGCTTATTGATTCCTTGTCAAAATTGTGATGTGAAATTGGTGTAATTGTATCTCACATGTAAACACAATTGAGAATATAATATAGAATAATGTTTTAACAGGAAAATTGTAATGTACACCACTGCCAAAATATACCGAGAAGGCTGACTGATACTCGTATAATTACGACTAGTTTTTGCCCGCTGCTTCACCCGCGTACATAAAATATAACCTATGTCACTCAGGAATAAAGCAGTTTTCCATCGGTGAAAAATTTTAGCAATCGGATCAGTACTTTCAGAGTTTACTTCCTACATACAAAAAAACAAACTTTACCTCTTTATAATATTAGTAAAAGTAAATAATTACGATACATTTTTACGACATATTTGCTGCTTAAATACTACAAAAAATATAAAAATGTATCCCGTATTCCAATGAAACTCAAAGTAACCGACAAATCTCAATACTTCCAAATTTGATACGGCTAATTAGCTGTGCAAACTGTACGATGCAAAAATAAAACAAATGAAATTTTATCTAATTTATTGAAGTGAAAAGCAGTTTCATTGATTTTTTTTTGAAGTGTCACGTGCATTTCATTCTACCCAAATCAATCATAGTTTTGTCTTTTTTTAACTCAACTTGACTGGTAGACAATGCATTGTTGCAATAAGTTTGCCTATGTAGCACTACGTCTGCTACTATACATGAAATTTAAATAGATATATAAGTTATTCTATAAACATTACAATAATGTTTTCTCTCAGGTTTTATTTTTTCGTTATTAATTATTCTATTCGCGTACGTCGTGGGTGTAATTATTTCTGAGTTTCTTTCTTCTGATTTATTGTAAGAAATTAGCTTAGTGAACCCACTCGTATTGCTCACAATATTTTTCTATTATAGTATTAGTTAATCCATCCCAAAAACTGTACTAAATAAATTAAATGTTAAAAGGTGAAATACTCTAGCGCCACTCCATCTTCCTAGCTGATCGTGCTGCAGTTGTTGTATTATATATTTCCGCCAATTTTTCTCCCCTTAAGCCACAGAAATATCTATAACGGCCCGTTCACGACCTCGCCGCTGTGAGTGGTAGGTAAACGCGGGGCGGCGAGTGGTAAGATCAAAATTATGACAATGTTTGAAGCACACCACGAAATTTTAAGGCGTTTTGGGAACACATTAATTATACGTACAGCTAAGGAGTGGAATTCCCTGCCGGAGTTTGTATTTCCTGATAGCTACAACCTAGGGATCTTTAAGCCAAGAGTGAATAGATTGCTTCTAGGCAAGCGTGTTGCATCGTCGGTGACATCAACGCTTACCATCAGGTGAGATAGTGGTCAAACGCGAGCCTATCCATTATAACATCACTCATAGCGCTAAGCCCGTTTACCGCCCCGCTCGCCACGCCGGCGCCGCTCGCTGCTTAGGCGTTTCGTTTGGTATTAAAAATGTTGAGTTGAGGCGCGTCGCATCCGAGTGCTCATACCCAATAGAATAGAAGAGAATAGAATATTGATTTATTTGCTCTGAATGCAGGTATTTACAATAAGGTGATAAAAATAATTATTAAAGTGTCTTTGTACATTCTACCATTTTGGCATGCAAATATTGATGCAAGTTCATCATCAAACATATTAATATTGATGTACAATTAAAATTTATCAGCTAGAAAATCCGATACAGAGTAGTAGACATTTGTCTAATAGAAATTAATTTAGTTTCTTTTTGAAACAAAAATGATACTAAATGAACCTAATAACTTTTTTTAACCTTCGTGCATCCAAAAACATGCTTCTTTATATTCCTTCTCACCGTACTGGCTTTATGTCCAATTCTTACGCTGTTTCCACCATAAAACTCTGCTTCCCCTCGACATCAAAAAAGCTGAAAGTAAGTAAATTATCCTTCAAACGTAAAATTCAGAACTACTACTTGATGAAGTCCTCTCAACCTTAGTTCGGTCTTCGTTCAGAATTGTTATTAAGTTCTCTTAATGATTTGATATTTTTCATAGTATTTATTAGTTTATTATTTTAGCATATATATGTATTTTATTATTATAAATAACTTCTTTTTTATTTTTCCGTTTGGACTATCTGTTATGTATTTGTTTATTGTGCAAACCTACCACACGGTTGTCTTTTTTAACCCAAAGGTTGACTGGTAGAGAATGCGTTGTTGCATTAAGTCCGCCTATGTACCACTATTGTACATGAAGTTTAAATAAATAAAATTGTTACTCGTTCCTTTTTATAGAATTAGAAATGTGGTTGAAAATAGCCGGTGCCATACCAAAAATACTTTTACTTGACAGAGCAGTCCTATATCTACCTGTGCATAACAAGTTTTTTTATTGAGATCGCAAAGTTATATCGCGGTGTCTGATTTTCGATAAAGTTAAAAATGATTACATTTAACAAAAACAGCAATTTCTAAAATGTAAAGGCACGGGTATGTCAATAAATTATAACCTTTGAAAATTGGAACACAGCTGTCAGTAACCTTCAAACCAAATATAGATCGTAGGCAGCGTTTCTGGGCCTTAAAAATACTCTCTCTTTCGGTACAATTTCCCCAAAAAATGATAGCAAATCTTAAAACAGAAACGATTAAACTATGATATACTAGTAATACTGTTTTGATATTAACTTGTTTTTAAGATTATAAAGTGCATAGGCTGATGTGCTGAGTTTTTTACAGATTTGTTCTGCTTATACCTTCGATGTCAGTTGACTGTCAATTTAAATTATTAGAGATTCTGTAACAGCTACTCTATCCACATTTTGATTATTATAATTGATACTTAGATCATCGACACGAAGTCTTTGGTAAAAAAGCATTATTTTGTTTTTATGTATGTTTATTTGTAGGTTGTTATTATTTAGGCAATTTACTATGGTTTTAATGATGTTGTGTATGTCGCTTTCATAATTTTCGTGATTATTGCATTTTATGAGTACTATACTATCGTCCGCGAACAGTACCATGGATTTGGCGTAGGAAGTCGTTATAACAAAGGCAAGAAGATCAAGAATAACAAAGTCCCAAGGAAGGTTCCCTGTGGTATACCGAATTTAATTTCTCTATTGGAAGACATGCACTTTTTCTCTAAATTTACTTCACATATTATGTAAATTTCTGTCATCTGCGTGCGACCAGATAATAGTACATTATGATACAAGTGTATAATGTTGGTGATCACCGTTAAGGCGGTATTTAGATCCCAGCCGAAGGCGAGGATCTTAAGGGCCAAGCGCCCGAAAAGTGCCATAAAACAGTGATTTTCTGAGGCCTACTCCTCCGTAACGGCTAGATCAATTGGTTTGAAAAAAATATATGTTTATTATAGATTCATAAACAATAATATCAACATTTGATTTTTTCGTGCAATTAATACTTTTGTCAAAAAAAAAAATTTAGCAATTTCGCAACTTTTCGCAACTTTTCCCTACTCCTTCGAAACGGCTTGGACCTTTAGAAACATTTTTACACATAAAAATCGGTGGTTAAATATTCTTCAAAGTGAACATTGCATATGTAAATCAATCAATATCTCGCAGAGAAAATGGATTTAAAGCGCTTTCCGGGCGCTGCTGGCCGCAAATAAATGCACAGATTTGCGTACTGCCGCCTAGGCGAGTGCGAGAGTTGCGTTCACATAATTTCGGTCAGATGGTTCAAGGGACTATACGCCTTAAGAGAGCCGAGGACGGTAATCGCTAATATTCACGTGTATCATACGACGTTTTTCGACACACTTGAGAAGAAAATTTTTACAAATTAATTAATTATGGCGGCAAAAAATTGTTCTTTCTTCTTATGCGCGCGCATCCAAAATGGCGGCCATAGACTAGCTACTCTAGCGCTGTTTGAATAAAAATAAAAATGAGGTTGCTTACCTATATAAAAGAAAAAATATAAGAAAAAATATTTTTATTTTATGAAAGGTTTTATTTATTAAACACGTAAAAGTTAAAATAGTTTATTTAAACACAAATTAGCATAAAATAAGCAAGCAAGACACTAATTTGTACTATTGAACGCAATACCTAAAAATTTTTTTTTTCGAATTCAATGTTTGAAATTTGAGAACAGAGGTTTAACAAAAAAGGATATCACTACATTATTACACTTGTGCATAATGGTAATCAAAAAGTCACAGTTTGGTTACAAGCTACATTATATACCTAAGTGTAGTGCAATTATAGATATCGAAAATAATGTTTTTTATTAGGTTTAGGATATTACCTCGAATGCCGTAGGCGTTTAGTTTTTGAAGCAAAATGTTATGATTGACAAAATTGAAAGCTTTCGACATATCTGTATATATAGCACATATAGGCGTTTTAATATCAACATTTGACATAATAGTATTCAACAGGTCAAAAATCGCAATGTTTATGTTCCTATTTTTTCTGAACCCGTATTGCTCGTGACAAAGTATATTATATTTCGTCAGGAAAGATTAGATTGCTTCATAAATCACTTTTTCTATTATTTTAGAAAAAACAGGAAGTAGTGCTATCGGGAATTAGCACAATTTAAAGATTTATTTAAACACCTAGTAAATATTTCGCATAACCCAAGGGCTGGCTTTTCTTCGGCTAGAGATTAAGTCACTAGTTTTTTGGCTACATTTCCAGTCGACAGCAATGCGGAGAAAATTTTTGACGCTGTTTTCTAAGACATTGTTTTAATTGTACCTATTGTATTTTATAGATATAGACTTAAAACACAAAATAAAAAGCATTTCCATTAAAACGAAATTTGAAACACATAAAAACCATACTTATAGGAACAGTCCTAGTCTCACAACACAGACTCCTAGTTTGACATCAGTAGTCAAAATACTGTCTAGCAAAAACAAAGAGCGTCCTCCCCCTAAAATAAAATGGCTTATGTTAGAGAGGAATGATTGTGCGAATAAGTTCAGGGAGCAAGTGGTGAACAGAATGATAGATATGGAAGACATGAATGATCAAAGTATAAATGAAAGCTGGAATGAGATGGCTGGGTTTTTTATTCATGCAGCGAAAGATATTTTGGGAGAGACGAGAGGAAATGGCATAATATGTATTATGTAGATAGGGATACATGGTGGTGGTCGACAGAAATTCAGAATTTATTGAAAGAAAAGAAGAGAAAATTCAAGGAATGGCAGCGTTTAGAGCCAGGAAATGCTAGTTTAAAAGCTGAAAAAAAAGAGTGAGTATGACGTTTTAAAGAAGAAAGCCAAGAAAGGCGTGGCAATAGCAAAATCAAAAGCCCAGGACAAACTATATGACGCGCTGGACAGTCTTGCAGGCCAAAGTCAAAGTCAAAATATTTTATTTCACATAGGCCTACATGGGCACTTATAAAACGTCAGAAACTAGTCCACAGTTCCAAATTGGTCGTTTCCTATGGAGAAGAACCGGCAAGAAACTCCATGGTTACTCTTTTAAAAAAGTGGTTCATGTTACAATATTTATAGATATTATGTAAGAACAGTGTAGACCAATACTGTACACAAAAGCACAAACAAATATCATAATTAAAAAATGATTAAATTAAAATTCTTAATAGGAAGTAATTTGAGAGTTCGTGGGGTATACAGTGTTCTCACATTCACATTATAAAACAAAAAAGATGCCATAATAAAAAAAGCAAGAAAAATATAAATAATTACAACTATCAATAAAATGTTAACAAAATAAATTATCAACGAATTTAAGGAAGTTGAAGTCTTAAAAATTTTAAAAATATTGCAAAAGCAATGTGTAAGAGAAAATAATAAAATAAAAAGTGTTAATATATTAAAACAGAGGTGGAGCAGTTAACTGACACAATATTGATGAGTTACCAGGAGCCACATGTGCAGAGGTAGTCATTGCCAAACAAACGTGTCTTCGATATAGTCTTTAACCTTGTAATATGCTTTTTTGGTTAGGACAGGCTTAAGAGTTTTGAATTTTCCCTCACTAAATTCAGTTACCGCCTTTAGCAACTTGTTATACGAGTGAAAGAACTATACCGGCTTACTAGAATAAGAGAGAGAAAGACGAGAGATGTTTGCCAGAGAAGATGTATAAGAAATGAAACCAAAATGGTCCTATCGGATGATGAGAAAATCAAAAAGAGGTGGAAGGAATATTTTAAAAGACTGATGAAGGATGAAAATAATTTTAGTAGTGTGTTAGAGAATAATCCAGTGAATGTGGGGTTAGTGAGAATGGTTAGTATGGACGAAGTTAGGATATCAATAAATGGAATGAAGAATGGTAAAGTCATTGGTCGAGATGGAATACCATTTGAAGTGTGGAAGTTATTGTGAGTGGATGGATGGACGTGGACACATTATTCTTCAATAAGTTGTTGCGGGAAGAAGCCATACCTAATGAGTGGTGCAACAGTTCTTTGGTGCCCATTTTTAAAAACAAAGGTGATGTACTTGAGTGCAACAATTATAAAGGAATCAAGCTAATATTACATACTTACTATGAAAGCCTCGGAGAAAGTTATTGAAAGGCGACTGAGAGAAGAGAGTGAAATTTCACAGAACCAATTCGGTTTTATGCGGATCGGGGAACAACGGATGCCGTTTTTGTTATACGCCAGCTGTGCGAAAAATACAGAGGTGCGCATAAAAACTAACACATCGTATTCGTTGACCTCGAAAAGGCATACGACCGGGTACCTCGGGAGGTTCTGTGGTGGGCCCTTGAGGAGAAAGGTGTGACTGGGAAGTATGTGCAGTTGATCCGAGCGATGTACAGTCGATGCAGTACCCAAGTGCGGTCTACAGTGGGCACCACTAGCAGCTTCAATGCGGCTTACACCAAGGGTCGGCTCTCAGCCCTTACCTCTTCCTGATGATAATGGACGCTCTGACGTCGAACACAATGTCATCAGCAAACACGACTGTTGTTTGCTGATGACATTGTGCCGAGAGTGGCCTAGATGTCCAGAACAGATTGGAGGTGTGGTGGCATAGACTGGAGAGTGTTGGCCTGAAATTGAGTGGAACCAAAACGAAGTACTTGTTCTGCTATTTCGGTGGTCTCTCCAATCCAGTGCCTTTAGCTCTCGCCAGAACGTCCATACCGATTTGTTCCGACTTTCGGTACCTCGGGTTGCTCATCTAAGGGGATGGTGAGTTAGACCGGGACGTAACACATCAGATCAACGCAGGATGAACTTGTGACCCATGGAAGCCCCTTAAGTTGAAGGATAAAATCTACAAGTCCGTGATAAGGCCTGTATGAATCAGAATGTTGGGCTGTGAAAGAGACAGATGAAAAAAGATTGCATGTAGCGGAGATGAGAATGTTGAGATGGATGTGTGGTGTGACGAGAATGGATAAAGTGAGAAATGAGTATATTAGGGGAAGTTTGAAAGTGGCGCCAGTGGCTGAAAAGTTGAAAGGAAATCGTTTGTCTTGGTATGGTCATGTAAAGAGGAGGGATGAAACGCGTGTTATAATAATAATAATATATTCACTAAAAAAGTTACACACAATATTACAACATTAGAAAAAGAAAAATGAACAAAAAACAAATGGTCTACATTTCCCTTTTCCATTTCCCTTCATCCATCATCATCATCATCATTTTTCTTTTCCATCAATATTTACACCCAGATACCTAATTGTTTTGACGCGCTCCAGAGACGGACATGAGCAGTCCACTCCATCCAAGTATTCATGGGATATGATGCGAAATTCATTTTTGGCTTTATCGAGGCTGCGTGTTGCTAAAAGAGTTATGATTTACATGTAGATCGAGGGAGAGGGAGGCCAAAGAAAAGATGGATGGATTGTGTCAGAAGTGATATGAAAGAAAAGGTAGTTAGTGATAGCGTTATGAGTGACAGGACAGAATGGAAGAAAAAAACGTGTTGCGCCAACCCCAAATAAAACGGGACAAGGGCAAGAAGATGATGACTAATTGGAACAGTCCTCGAATTGCAAACATTTTTTTTCTCGTAAAACAATATTTGTAGAATTATTTTCATAAAAATAATATTAAATATTGAATCTGAAAAAGCAAATAAGTGACAAGAAATAGAGCAAAAATGTGTTTTATACGACATCTGTTTGGAAAGGCAAAAATCCCTCTTAATATTCCTTTGCAGGTCACGAAATGTGTACATTCGTACCGACTGCGAATGCCAATGTGGCCTTCTAACGGCATTATTTTTATAATAAACTTGTTTCGTAAAACCCACATTCTCTTCACAAACAAGCTGGATGAACTCCAGACTTCCCATAAATAGTAATGAGCTTCAATGACAAAATCTAATTTGAGTGTAACTAGCGAAATTACAAATGGAAATAGACCGATTCAGTGGTTTTGATACTAATTAAGATGAAGCGTCTTGAAATTATGAATTAATTAATGTAGAGAATTTAGTTTTAATTAATATTGAGCATATTATGTTGTCAGTGATGACATATATCTCCGAAACGTGGTCGCTTACAATAGGCCTCATTAGAAGACTTAAAGTCACCCAAAGGTCAACGGACGGGCTATGCTCGGAGTTTTCTTGCGTGATCACATTAGAAATGAACATATCCGTATGAGAAACAAGTTTTCGACATAGCTCGAAGAATTGTCAAATTAAGTGGCAATGGGCAGGGCACATTGCATGCAGAAACAGATGCTCGACGACGACAGGTTCTAGAGTGGCGACCATGTACCGGAAGACGCAGCGTTGCAAAGCCTCCCACAAAGTGAACTGATGATCTGGCGAGGGCCCTGGAAATCAGATGGGTGCGAGACGCACAGGACCGGTCGTTGTGGTAACGCTTGGAGAAGGCCATGTCCAACACAGTGGACGTCTTTCGGCTGAAATGATGATGCCACATGATGGCTGATATTGTCACATGACAATGGTTAATGAACAAACTAAAAAATGGTCTACCCTAGACCAAAACTAGAAAATAAATCTGAGTGAAAAATGGGTTACAGCTAAATCATACCAAGTTCTCTTTATGACGTCATTTATCCGCGCACTCGGAACATTGAAAGTACTTTGCAATAATTCTTTTTCTTGATAATTCTTTCGTTTTTCTGGATTATTACTATAATTTGCTCTTAAAAGCTATGGTATTAGTAAACTGGTGGCTTCCTCCGTTCATGAATTATTAAGTGTCTAGTATTCTAGTGTGCTTTCCAGTAGAACTCCTGAATAAGATTTTCTTTCAAGTTTTGTGTTGAAATATGAACAAATGTGTTCGCAAGCCAATCTCTTTACATGGAATCATATACCAAGTTAAAATGACTTGCAAAATTGCTTTGAAGTAGGTAGATACTTGTTCTGTTTATATGGACTTTTTGAATTGTTTAATTTTGTTCGCAAAATTGGTTTATGAACCATATACTGGCTGTACATATATCTTTAAAAGTACTACATAGGAAGGTAGATTGTGGCTAAGGCTAAGACGTGCTTTTAAAGAAAGCTTAAGAATAAACATAATAATCGGCTTTAAGCGAGAACCACACTAGACCGACGCACTAGTGGACCATGTCGATTTGTTGTATTCACGCCACATAACGGCGCGTTATGTGGCGTGAATCTAATGTAGCTCTGCAAGACTAGTTGCCATATAAAATGTATGGAGACCGGTGTACGTGGCTCACGTATGCGCATTGTAGTTGTACCTTTATAGTGTCACTGTTAGGACTCGGGCCTCCTCCCAAGAAGAGGGAATGGACCGTTATCCACTAAGCGGGCCAAGTGCGGCTTGGTGGATGTCACATGTCTTCTTAGTTTTGGTTCCTGGATATGGCAGTTACCTCACGATGTTTTTCTTTTACCATTGTGAAAGCAATGATGATGTAATAAATGAAAATATGTAAATAATGTCTGGGTTTTGTACCCATTATGTACAACTTGTATATTGGGGCCATTACCACAGGGATAACACTGCTCTAGAAAGGAAGTTTACTCCAATCCCAAAAAAACCTCTCGCTTAATGTCCATAAACAACAAGCTATATCTGTTAATTTATTCAAGTGTAGGGCATATAGATTTTGAGGGAAAAATATAATTTACCCTAAAAAACATAAACACATATTCCGTGTTTATGATTTTATGATAAATTATACAACTCCTGTTCAAACTTGGATCCTTCTCCACTACATGATTACATCTAACAATAACATGTTTATTCAAGACAAAGCCAAGAGTTGTATATGTAGCAAGTGTACACATACTAAGAAATCATGCTTAAGCTGCGAGCGCAGAAACTGCATTTCTGTTTACAATAGTAATTTGATATTCAGCTGTATGTTCCAGCCTTATCCTTGCATAGCGTCTAAAGAATTTATTTTCACACTTTCTTTATACATCTCAAAGAAAACAGCAAATATAAACGCCAGATCTCATGAACCAACAAACTCGGGATTAAATGTTATTATACAAAAGGTAAAAATTCATGGAGCAGAAAACTGACATTAAAATCTTCGTGAAAGATCTAATAAAAGCGAAGAAAAAGTTGAGAATAACAATTAGATTAATAAAAAGGCTACGGTGATTTTTTTTTAAAGGAAGTAAACAAGTTCTCTCAAAATATTTTATTTATTTGCGAATTTACACATTGTTGTAGCAAATAAAGTCAATAAGGAAAGAGTGAAGGAAAACTAAAAATGTCCAAGAAATAAAACTGAAAGCTCAAAGGAATTTTATCTGAAGAATAAAAGAACAAAATAATGTTATTATGATGCAAACAACGTCCGAATGACAGTGCAGCCATTTTTATAAAACTTTGTGCTTATATAAAACTACAAAATACAACTATTGGGTTTGATATTGCTAAAAGCATTATGCAGGGTAATAAAATCGGATTCTGTTTTTATAAGACCATCTGCAATAATATCTGTTGTTGTCATGGAATAAAATACAATAAAGTTATCGTATCTACACCAAAATAGTAACAGTATATTAAGACAATCCCAAATTTATGGATACAATAGCGGTCTTAGAGCAATATCTACTACATAACCTTGAAATGGACCATAAGAACTGAGTAGAAGAAGGTATTAAGTATAAACATAGGTGAAAAGTTACATGTTTAGCTATGAAAAAGACAATAATTTATACCTATTATATATTTTAATATCATCAAAATATACTGTCATCCATGCATAGACAAACAAGGAATGTAATAAGGCCAATTTAGGCTCTAAAAGTGATTTATAAATTTTTAAATACACTTACTCTTAAACCCGCTCTTATCTCTACTGATTTTATTTTAGGTACACAATTTACTGTTTGCGCTTCTAGTACGGAAAAGTGCGCAAGGCAGCTCCACCACAGTTTGTTATATTTATCGTATCAGGCTGGGCCTCTTGAAATGCCGATCAGCCCCTATCTATTTATTTCTTCGTTATTCTATTGAAAAACATCGTCTGATACACGTAGTTTGTCACTGCAGTACTCGACTCCATAAAACCCTCGTTTGCGGCTCGGGCAAATTCCATCTCGGTCGCAATGACAAATTTTCTCCACTTGCATCAAAATGTAATTATATTTGAAAGTTATGTTTAGTAGTGGTACCCACATACTGCACATCACTGTATTCAAGCGCCCTATGGATTAATTGCACTCAACCAACCGCCAATGGTCCAAATCCAGTATAACAATGCTTTCAAAGCGCTGATGCGTCTGCCATGATACTGCTGTACTTTGGAGTTCTTTGTTCAAATCAGAATCGACAACTTCTCAGCTTTCGTACGCAATAAGAGTGCGCCTCTTTTCGCCTTATTGCATGGCAGTATCAGCAGCCTCCTGAAAGGAATTACTCAGAGCAATGATGGCGATGTAAGCTTTTGCGTACCTATGTGAAATTGTGTGAGAAAAATAGTTTTTCCGTTTTCTCATCAAATGGCGCTTTTTAGCTTTAAGTGATTAACATAGGTATTGCTTTTACACCCAGAGATAGACTTAGATGTTCGACATCCTACGTGGGGAAATGTAAGTCTAAATATACGAGCATGTAGCAACTATGCAATTATTTGGCATACATGTTTATAAGGACGGAAATATTTTTTCTACTAAATATGTACCTATTTCCTGGAAACTCAATTTGATTCAGTTAGGTACCGCTTTTCTACTTCCGAAAGCAGTAACGTTAACATATACTGAAAATAGAAGCAAGATATTAATAGAAATCACGTTGGCCGCCGGCATACATGTTTATAAGGACGGAAATATTTTTTCTACTAAATATGTACCTATTTCCTGGAAACTCAATTTGATTCAGTTAGGTACCGCTTTTCTACTTCCGAAAGCAGTAACGTTAACATATACTGAAAATAGAAGCAAGATATTAATAGAAATCACGTTGGCCGCCGACTTTGGGGGTTATTAATAGTTAAAACAAAACAATCACGCTATGTCGTGACATGTTAAAAGTCCTTCACTCTTCTGTTTTAGGGTCAGTAGACAGAGGAATGCAGCGGAGAGGATTTTATTAAGGCACTCGAAAATCAACTTATAATTATTAAAAAAGTGCATCTATACTAGAACCAGACACAAAAACTAAAAAAATACTTCAATATTAAAAGTCTATTATTAAAAAAGTGCATATATACTAGAACGAGACAAAAATAAAAAAAGGTACTTCAAATTAAAAGTCTTAAAAAAAAGTGACAACACCGCGCGCCTGGCTGGCGTGGCATCGAATCGGCGACCATCGTGTTGTCACTTTTTTTATTTGTTTTCGGGGGAAACCTTCAAAAGGCTTCTGGACTTTTGAGGGGAAAACCAAGGAGTGTGGGATTCTTACCTCACTAAAATCACCCCTGTGGTCATGGTACATGGAAGAGGGCACCGTGACCTCTTAAAAGACCACCCCGAAACCCTCTCTGTACTACGCCTGTTAGGGCAAATCCCTGAGGAAACTGTGAGGGATCTCCCCTGAGCCTCATTGTGAATCCGAAGTACCTAATCATATCATATCCCAGTCCACAATTGTTGATGAACCGCGACAAACTGGCATGTTTCGGTTCAATAGTAACCCAGAACGGTTTACTCGCGCAGGCTCGCGAGGTCGCGCGCATACTCGAGCATACGCGGTCCATCAGAAAATGCCCGAGACCGTGCGAGAATTATTCCTCTCTGTCTGCGCTGATCCTTACTTGATAAATTTATGAAATGTAAAAGATCTATATAAAAGAGATCTCTATCTATATAAAATTGTTCATTAATTTAACTAATGTCATTGATAAGTAGATAATTTTTATTATCGTAGAGAATAATCTCGTGACCGCTATTATCGTAGGTTAAAAAGGTTTCTTAAATCAAAGTACCTCTCTGGTTTAACAACTACACTTGTGTATATTTTTATATATTCTGTTACTTCAAAATGGATAACTATGGCTATACGTATGGGCATTTGTATTTTATAGCACTCAATTAGGAAAGGATGGTGATGGTAGATAAAAATAAGTAGATATTAATCATATCAACTGACGGGTCTATTGTTGCTAATAAGCCTGATATAATAATGGTAGTCAGTGTTTCCATAATAGTTTTGTCTCTTCGTTATTTAACACCAACTTTCTAAATTAAAGTTATTTTACACTGTTTAGCGTTTTTTTACATTGAGACTGGCCTGTTGGTCTAGTAGTTAGTGGTTCTGACTGCTATGCTGAAGGTCGTTGATTTGATTCCCACCCAAGACCATAATTTTTGTGTGATGAGCATGATCATTTGTTCTGTAATTTATATATTTATGTATGTATTTAGATATACAAATATGTTTATCAGTTGTCTAGTTCTCATAACACAAGCTCTACTTACCTTGAGACTAGACAGCGCTGTGTAATAGTTAAAAGAAAATCTTGTTGTGAATGGCGTATAGTCGCATTCGGCAGATCTGGAAACCATCCTCACTGAAGTCGGTTGTATTTTATTTTTATTTTATACTTTTTAGTTAAGGTACCACCACTAAAAAGTACCCCTTAGCCAAACTTAAATACCTTATAACCAGAGTGCATCTCATGACAATTCTAATAATCCCAAACATAACCACAAATTACAACAAAAAACAAACAAACAACAAACAAACAAATTATAGGTAACAATAAATTCATTACAGAGTTCCAGTGCCTACCTTCCATCTTCATCATCTAATCAGTTTTAAAAATCGACCCACAATTTACCGAGAAATCGGTGAACATACATAAAAAAAATACATTCAGCCAAACATATAACCTTCTTTTTGAAGTCAGTTAAAGTGTACCTCTGCAAGGGCGCTCTTATTTTTAAATAACATAAATAAAGAAAGTTCTGATTATAGAACATTCATTAAACTCTATTGTCTTAACATTGTGTCTCAAATTGACGGTATCTGAAAGGTTATTGATCCTCTAATTGAGTCTCTCTGTGTAATTCACTAAACATAATAGCACTAATGTACAGTATACCACTACTTGTGTTCCGCATTGTACAGCTATTTGAATTATTGTCTTGAATAACATACATTATCATATCATTAGTAACAGTATACCCAATACTGAGTAATCACCAACAGCTTGCAACCACAGATGAATCAATTTGCCTTAATTACTAGCATCATTTCAGAACCATACGGCCGTAGGACGTTTTCTCACGTGTTGAATTATACGGATTCGTTTAAGAGACAATGATTATATTATATCCATCATCATATAATCCACCTACAGCCGTGTACTGAAGGTGTGTGTTTTTAATCACAATCCTTAACTGGCAGTGAGCAGGTCACATTGTTTGCAGAACATGGTTGATGGGACCGAAAGGTTTTTGTGAAGCCTCTCACAAGGTGGACCGATGACCTGGTGAGGGTCGCAGGAGTTCGATGCATGTGAGACGTTAAGAGGCAGTGTGCAGGGCACATTGTTTGCAGAATAGGATGGTCGATGGGGCCGAAATATTCTGGAGTGCCAACCGCGTACCGGAAGACCTCTCACAAGGTGGACCTATAACCTGGTGAGAGTCGTAGGAATCCGATGGATGCAAAAAGCATAGGACCGTTCGTCGTGGCGGGCGGTAGTTAGAGGAGGCCTATATCCTCTTGCGCGCCTCAGGGAGTTGTCAGCAACAGCAGGGGCCCAGCTGTGTTGAAACCTACCGGGGCCAAGGCTAGTTTTGAAAGATAGCTCGAGCCCCGCTATGAAGGCTTGAAGCAACAAGGTGGGTTTTTAGTCAGTAAGAGTCTGACACTATCTCCCGCTCCGCCCAAGAGCGGGGGTTGTCATTGATGATTTTCCCACCATAAAAAAAGAATGGCCTATATCCAACAGTGAACATTGTTTTGGCTGAAATAATGATGATGATGATGATTAAGTTATGTGTTGCCCGTTTGTTCAGTGGAGCAATACTTATAATGTTATTGACCGCGGCGTGCCCTGTGTGCGTAAGAAAGATTTCGTACAACGCATTATGAGCCATTTCGCAAGCGCCTTCCGCTTGTACCCGTATCTGGCCGTACGACTTAGCATATCACATCACTAACACCCGACGTGTATTCGTCACGGCATTTTAATTTTGTGCGACAACCGTACAAAATTGAAAAGGGCCTTACAGTATTGGTTTACCTATAGCAATATAATATAGCATAATTATCTTCCGCTTCTCACTAGATTGCTTTATGGTTTATTAATGGCATAAAATTCATTATTAAGCAAATATTTAGTAATCGGGAACGTTTGCAGATGGCTTGTTCTCATTACCCAAATGTCGAAGGAGGCAAGACGCGATGTTATAAAATATGATCCATAAAATATTGTTATTTTTAATACAAGAAAAGCCAAATGGCATGTTTTGCCATTTACGCTATAAAAAAGTGCGAAATACATTTTGCTTAAACTTCTTTTTGTTTTTTTAAAAAAGAAAGACGTAGGAACCTAGATAAATATTGTCTATAACCAAATATCATCATAATATGTTGGAAATATGCTCCAACTGCAAATGAGCGTGGTATTACGTTTGTATGGAAATTCATCCTCCGCCGGCCCCTTAAGATAAAAGCTGTTCTTTCCTAAGTTTACAGTCGAATAACTATTAAATTGTTATAATAATGTTCTAAATAACTCTCAGGTTTGACTGAAGGGACGTAATAAAAAGAAATGTAATTTTTCTGAAGTAATTCAAGAACTTATGTGAATATGGCTTTACCTATACGAATATTATCTCCACTAATATTATAATACACAGAAAAGATTTATATTTCTTGGATATTTGTTGTTTATCATTATTCATTTTAGCCGAAAGACGTCCATTGTTGGACATAAGCCACCCCCAAACGTCGCCACACCGACCGATCCTGCGCGTCTCGCATCTACCGCATTCCCGCGACTCTTTCCAGTAGCCCGATTCACGTAATGAAAACCGTAACGATATCGTAGCGATGTAGTCGTTTAGACCATTTCCGTATTCACATCCATCAATCGAGTTTGGACGACACCGATTTTAAAGTCGTTTGTTAAATTATTCGTCGATTAAAAAAAAAAATCTGTATTTCATTATCCTGGTAGAATACTTATTAATGTAACTGAAAATAAGTCGATAGATCGTGAATACCGCTTTTGGATAGGACTTCGATCGAACGACTATAAAACTTCAACGATATTTGGCTTGTTTGATTTTACGTGAATCAGGCTACTGGTCGTCGATCCATCTTGTGGGAGGCCTTCCAACGCTGCATTTTCCGGTTTTTTGTTGTACCTGAACTCAAAAACCATTTGAAAGATATTTTCACCAGTAAAATGCTACTTTCACGCGGGCAAAACCGCTGACAGAAACTAGTATATATTTATATTGTTTCGTGAGTAGTTCGTTGAAAAGAAGATCTGAATGTTTTGATTGACATTAAGCTAGTTTCAATCTAAGTAGTAATAACGTCTAACATATCAAGAAGTATAATGTATTAAAGTGCGTAAAATTTCGATGAACGTCATGCCTTTAAAACATAAAAATTAATTTTATATCAGCATCAATATTTTAACTCGACACCTTTTAGTGTTGCCAAGCGATAAAATCGTAATTAATGTCGATAAAATATGTAAATTTCATAACCGGACCCCATCCGGTTGCGCTGATGTGCCTAATTGAAACGTCAAAATATTTCCGCTTCAAAACTGTTATTTTCAGCTTCGACTTTTCGATATTGACTGTTTTTTTTTTGGAATTATTTATGTTTAAAGGTAGATTTTAATAAAGTTTTATGAATATTTCTACATAATCAGCCTTTAAGGCCCCTTGCCTATGACTACTTTTTGTAGCGATGCTGTAGCGCATACGCACCGATATACCATCGCTATACTATAGCGCGTTAATAGCGCATTGGATTTTTTTCTATAGCGTTTGCAAATGCAACTAACGCACGTTAGTAGCGATGCTGTCACGCGCTAACGAAACGCAGCGCTACAAAAAGTCGTCGTGGGCAAGGGCCCTTAATGTTCCCACTTCTGGGACTCAGGCCTCCTATCTAGGAAAGGAAATAGAACGTAAACTACCAAGCGGGTCAACTGCGTGTTGGCTGATGTTACATTCATGTCTTCGATTTTTTTGTTCTTGGACATATCGGTTTACTCACAATGTTTCTCTTCACTGTTGAGAGCAACGGTAACGAAATAAATTACACAAAGTAATTCCGGCTGTGTTTGAACCAGCAATCTATAACACTCAAGTCGGCGCTGTTATCACTGGGCCATCACTGCTGCCTTATACTAATGTTATAAAGGTGAAAGTTTGTGAGCAATAAATACACACACGTGTATGTTCATTACTTCTTCACTCTTGTACAGCTAAACAAAGGATGTAATTTTACACACGCGTAGAACATGTCCTAGAATAGCACATAGGAGACTTTTAATCCCGGGAGTAATTTCTATATTCACGCGAGGGAGAAGGAGTTGGCGGCCGAGCGTAGCGAGGTTGCTGATTCGAGGGACTAAATTAGTTACTTTCACCCTTAGGTAAGCACTGTGCTTTTCATTACGATTACAAAGAAAGCAAACATAAAATAAAAAGTTTGTAAAACCTGAGTTGTCGTACCTATGATTTTAGGTAGGTATCTTTCTTCTGATTTAGGCGGTAAAAGGTTTTCCACTACTGCTTTAGCCTCTTCTCTTATGAAATTAGGCGTTAAATCACAATTTTAATCTGATAAACATAACGTGTTAATACAAATCTGTGTTGTACGGAAATGTAAACAAAACTCGAAAAAACCAACGACTGATTGCCACTTTCCCGCCATTTTACTTTTTTTTTTCTATGGCCGGCCAGCTAATCAGCCTCATTATTACAAAATTATAATCTTTTAAAAATAAAGTATTTTAAAGAAATAGTTGAACAAATAAATCACTTATGCTATTATGCTAATACTTATCTTTAAGTTATTTCAATTTTATATCGCGCTGTGATTGACTAGCTGTATGGAAAATTTGAACATGGTTCAGTAGAAATGTAAAGATAGAACTAGTTTTTTGTTTAAATAATTTGACAGCTGTCAGTTGTAAAGTAAAACTTCCTAGGGATGAAAGTATCACTTTCAGCCCGCTCCTCGGGCAACTTTAGACCTACTTTCAGAGTATGAATAATGAAATATATATATAAAAAAATATATTTATTAATTGAAATCTTTCAAATCAAAGGTGACTCGTGCAGTGAGGTCGTTAATATCGAAAAAGTTTTTATAATTACACTTGCTTAGATAATTATAGACTACATTCATCGAATGGACAGCTCAATTAGACGAAATGAAAGTAATTTCCAATAAAACTATTCCAAGTTATTTTATTTTACTTACAGAAGACATCGACCTTTTCTAGCTATCAATTTTGTCTGTCTGTCATAGAACAGCTTTTGATTCTATATTTGGTGTCTGTGAGATATTAGACGTCGTGTTTTTATATTAAAAATAATTGTCTTCTTTTCAACTCACCGTTTTCCTTGAGGCTTTCAACAAGAAATAAGTAACGGTTACGATTACATACTTTTTTTGTTTAGGAAACGATACGTTGTCGATCCAAGCTTAATTTTTAAAGGACGGCAAGTTACATATTGTTCGCCGTCCGCAACGATTTCATCCGCAACAGTTGTAACAGGTACTCTATACTCGAAAATTTGAGGAATTTTATACTCAAAAAGTATCGCGTTACCCAGTAACTGGGTTATGGAGATTGAATTTATGATGATATTGATTGACTTTGATCGGACGCAGCTTTCAGGTTACGCTCTCACAAGAGAAAAACACTACATAAAATACCAACACCGTTTTAAACCCCAGCCATATAAAGCAAAAGCGCACAATTCGTTGCAACACCACACACCACAGCGTCATTTGTTTACGTCCGAGGAACGTAATCCTATAGTAAATTTGGGCGTCACGATACGCTGCGGCGACGTAGCATATGCGAATCTCTTGCGGTCACTAGCAAAGCGATTCCTTCGGAAACATTTGTCACTCGTATGCACATATGGCGCGGCGTACGTCCGTTCTAGACCACGCGATGCATTGAAATTACTACGTCTATCAGACGTATGTTAGGGTAATGTGGTCATAAAACTGTTGGAAACTCATTCGTCTGTGGAATTTAACAGGTTAATTAGAGGTTTCAGTCTGTTATTAAGTTGCTTGGAAAATAAAACGAATATACCTATATTTGAGGGAGAAGCCGGTGGTTCGCAATTACCTAATGCATTATGTAGATTTTTTCTAGAAGTGATTTGTTAGGTTACTAGTTTGACTTGCAAATATATATGCTGTAATAATGCTATGCGTTTTTTTTTTATTTTACCCCACACTAGGTATGGCCCCACGAATGGCAAGCAGTGTTGGCCCAATGGCAACGGCCACGACTTACGAGTTGTAGGTCGCTGGTTCAAACTCAGCCAGGCTAATTACTTTGTTCCTTACCTTCCGCATGACGCAGGACCTCACCGGACATGGTTCTTTCGGGAGTTTCCTGCACCAGATTTGTGGGGAAGTGACGCCCGGGTGTCGCCACTGTGCGGAATGCCCGGAGGGCACGGTGGAGCACACAGTCGAGGTGTGCCCTGCTTGGACGGAGCATCGCCGTGCCCTCGTGGGGGCGATCGGCGGCGGAGACCTCTCGCGCCGGGCCTTGGTTGAGGTCATGGTCCGAAGCGAGGAGGACTGGCAGGCGGTCGCCGACTTCTGCGAAGCAGTAATGCTCGTAAAGGAGGAGGCCGAACGCATCAGGCAACGGTGGTATCGCCGCCGCCGCCGCTGCCGGGATTCTGATCCCGATTTCCGGCCACCGTAGGCGCGGGCTTGCGGACAGTGAGCAATGGGTAGCTCGCTGTCCGGACCAAGCCCAAGTCGCCGACAGCGCACACTGTTCCCGCGCGCCTCAAGGAGTTGTCAGCAACAGCAGGGACCCAGCCGGGTCGAAGCCTACTGGGGCCAGGATTATCCGAAAGGGCGCTCGAGCCCCGGTTTGAAGGCTAGAAGGAACGTGGTGGGTCTTTTAGTCAGTAAGAGTCTGACACTATCTCCCGCTCCGCCCAAGAGCGGGGGATGTCATTGCATGATTTTTTCCCACCATAAAAAAAGGCTAATTACTTTGTGTAATTTATTTCATTACCACTGTTTTAAAAACGGTAAACGAAAACATCGTGAGGAAACTGGCCCATCATAGAATCAAAACAATCGAAGACAAGTGACATCTGCGTGCCTGCGTGATGGATTATGGCAAGATCCAAAAGAGGAGCCCTGAATCCCAGCAGTGGGAACATTATAAGGTTGATTGTGCTATGTTTATGCTATGCCACAACAGGAATTAGGTACACCTGTATCGTAGGTTTGTTCAACAACATGTAAACTTAAACTAGACACATAGACCCGGGACAACTATTTGTACTGTATGCAGTAGTATTTTCCTCAAAAGAAAAAAGTACATAATCAATATCAACGAAACTGAAATACAAGCATTTGAGTACTCCTGACCCCATGACTCGTTTATTATAAAAATCTAAATATGCACCTACTTATTTCCTGCAAAAAAATGTTTTTGCTTACCTAATTACAAAAATAATTCATACAAACTATTCTTATACTAAAATCTAGCTTACATCAAAGAAAACATAAATCTTTTATTTTGAAAGCCTTTATGTATTCAACGATGTATTTTAAGTGGATTATTCGCAGTTTTAGACCGTACCGAGTAGGGTTGCCGAACAATGCATTTATTATAATTTTATAACTTGGGTCTGAAACTTAATAAATAAAAATAGAGCTATCAAAATCATTAAGAATACTTTATTTAAACTTTTAAAATGATAATAAATTTTGGTACTCATATTTTTTTTGCGCGATTCTTTTTGCCTACTCAAAAATAATTACGTTAATAATTATGTTTGATAATAATTACCAGAACTAAATTCGTTAATTTTTATTGACTAGGGCCTGGGCTCTGAAATTAATCGATTGTAAAATTTATGTCAAACACGTATCGATTTTTCAACAGCCAATTGCAATATTTGACTGACAGCTAGTTTCCGCTGCTTCATTAACTTTTTAATTATAAACAAAATAATAATAATAAGTCGTTTATTTTCAGGCATCTTGGCCCATAGATGCGTAATTTACAGGCTAACATATATAAAGTAAATTAAATACAATTTATTGTTAGTAAATAAGATTTATGGCTATTTTAGTAGCACTTCACACTACATGTATTCAGTTTATGCTTTTTTTTAGTTTTTTTTACTTTGGCACTTGTCTGCGAAAGTGACGGAATACCACGCCCAGCGGCCAAAAGTCTTCTTTCAACATGAGGGCCAGAAAATTAGTCCTTGTGAGTGTTGTTAATTCCCAAAAGTTTTGGATGCGTGGGTCCATCTAGTGATAACACCACCACGGAGAGATACATACCTTTAGTGGGAGACGTTTATGCATCCTGATAATTTCTTCGAGCACTTAGGTCGGCCTCAGTGAAGACCATCTCCACGCATTCTCGAACGGTTCCGATCTTCAGAATCTTTGTGGCATCTTACTGCAGACCATGTCTCACCTTGCGATTACCGTCACCTGCTCTGTCACGCTGTCACTGACACTGTCATTAGACTCTTATATGAGAAGGGGTTTACAGCTTCAGAGGATGGCATTGGGGTCTAATGATAGTTTCATTGGATGGCATTACCGTGGTTCAATATTGGGTAAGGCAAGTAATATTTTCTTGTGCTGACATGGTAGGCAATGACTGCTACACTTCAATCACAAGTTTTTGCATGTCCTACAAATAGTTGTTTTGGTCTGGGTGTCTAGTGTGAGTTTATATGTTTGTAAACGCATCCACGTAATTCATAGTGTGGGTTAACTATTTTTTAACTTTATGCACATAACACAGTACAAAGGCGAACTTTACGACTATGTCGAAGACACGCTTGTTTGGCAATGACTGCCTCTGCACATGTGGCCCCCTGATAACTCATAATATTGTGTAAATGTATCTATTAATTGCTTTTTACATTGCTTTTGCAATATTTTTTATATTATCTGACCTTCCACCTTAAATTAGTTAGTTTTTTTTTTCTTTTTTGTTAACGTCTCATTTATTGACAGTTGTAATTATCAATTTTTTTCTAGTTTTTTTTATGTTTTTTTTATACAGCCTCTTTTTATAATGTAAATGGAATAACACTGTAAATTCCAGGAATTCTTAGATTACTTCATATTTTGATTCACTTTTGATTATTTTTATTGTGCTTCTGAGTACAATATAGACCGGTCTACACTAAAAAAGCAAAAAAGAAAAATAAAAACAATCTGTGAGTGTCTTTAATTGTGTGTTTAATCGTGTCTCCTTAAAAATGACTCTCGTTCTCAGAAACTTCAATCTCTCATATATTCTTTTAACCTCAGTATTCTGCCTCTCTCTGCTACTCATCATTTTCCTAATTGCTCCCTTCTCTTTTGGATCTTATGATTGTCTCTAAAACCAATAATGTATCTGTCCACGGCTAGCTCACCGCTTGTTTTTCTTACCACGATTTAATTTTTATGTCTTATAAGATTCGTCCTCCTAAACGCAAGCCACAACATATTTTCCTACGGAACTACAAGGGCATGGATCTGGAGGCATTGCTTCGAGATGCTGTTGGCGTAGACTGGACTGATGTTTTCCATAGTTCTTCTATTGACGATATGGTTAATACTTTCAACAGTAAATTGCTTAGTCTTTACGATCGACACGCCCCGATTCGTCGAGTTAGAGTCCGATATGCCCCGGCTCCCTGGCTCACTCCCGCCATTAAGGATGCGATGGCAAGTAGAGATCGAGCCAAAAGGAGGCTCAAGCGCTGTCCTTCCGAGCACAACCAGAGCTTGTTTAAAAAGCTGCGTAATCGCTGCAGTCGTATGTGTAGAGATGCAAAGAGACGCTACTTCCATAATTCTCTTGACAACCGGAACTCTTCCGAAGTCTGAAAATTTTTGAAAACTGTCGGCATTGGTAAGTCCCCTTCTGTTTCCAGCAATGATACTGACGTGTGTGCTCTAAACAAGCATTTCTCACTTCCCCCTGTAAATATAGATCCACACGTCAAATCAGATACGCTGAATAAGTTGTCTTGTTTGCCATTGCCGCAGTGTTCAACTTTTGAATTTAGATCTGTGAGTGAAGCCGATATCAAAAAATCCATTCAGGCTATCTCCTCTTCAGCAGTTGGCAATGACAACATATGTTCAAGAATGATTTTCCCTATCCTCCCAGCAATACTTCCCGTCTTAACCCACATTTTTAACTTCTCCTTGTTTTCTTGCGCGGTTCCTGATGTCTGGAAACAAGCCCATATAATCCCTTTACCCAAAATCCCTAACCCGGTCTCACTGACTGACTTCAGACCAATTTCCATCCTTCCTTATCTTTCAAAAGTTCTTAAGCATATTGTCCATCAACAACTCTCTCTCTTTCTTTCTAATAATGATCTTCTCAGCCCTTTCCAATCCGGTTTTCGGCCTGGTCACAGCACTGTCACAGCCCTTTTGAAGGTTACTGATGACATCCGCTGGGCCATGGACCACAAGTCTCTTACATTACTTGTTCTTCTAGATTTTAGCAGCGCCTTCAATTCTGTTGATTTCGATATCCTTCTTGGGATCCTTAAATCTTTAAATTTTTCCTCCTCCACAATTAGTTGGTTTCACTCCTATCTTACTGGCCGCTCGCAGCGGGTACGCCTTGATGAGTCTTCATCGGATTGGTGTTATCTTACTGCGGATGTGCCTCAGGGTGGCGTTCTCTCTCCTCTCCTCTTTTCTATTTTTATTAACTCTGTCACTAGAGTCATTTCCTCTAACTTCCATCTCTATGCTGACGACCTGCAGCTGTACCATCACTTTCGAGTGGAAGATGCCGAAGCCGCAGTGTCCGCCGTTAACAATGACCTGGAGCTGATTGGGGAGTGGTCGCGCTCATTTGGGTTGCAAATTAACCCCAAGAAATCCCAGGCTTTGGTTATCGGTGGTAGGTATATGCGGAACAAGTTGGATCTTGCGTCGCTGTCTCCACTTTGGTTGAGTGGAGTTCAAATTGACTACGTAAAGACGGCTAAAAACCTTGGGGTAACCATGGACTCAAATTTATTGTGGACTGCCCATGTCGCTGAAGTCAGTCGCAAAGTACACTACACGTTTCACTCGTTGAAATGCCTTCAGACCTTTTTGCCCTTGAAGACCAAAATTTCCCTTGCCCAAACACTTATTCAGCCCATCATAGATTACGCTGATGCCTGTTATTTGGATGCTACCGAGGAGCTTTTAAATAAACTTGAGCGTTTGCAAAATATTTGTATTCGTTTTGTTTTCAACCTTAAAAAGTATGATCATGTCTCTGAATTTCGCAAGGTACTCAAGTGGATCCCTATTCGACTTCGCAGGAACACTCGGATATTATGTCTGCTATTTAACATCCTTTTCAACCCTAAAACTCCCTCTTACCTGCGGGAACGCTTTTCCTTTTCTCGTCCTTCTGATGCTCCCTGCAGGTCACATCGTAAATATCTCCTTCAATCCCCTCCCCATTCCACCGATTTCTATTCCTACTCCTTTACTTCCCATGCTGTACGTTTGTGGAACACACTACCGCCTGACATTAGGGGCTGCCAAACTCTTGCGGTTTTCAAAAAAAGGGTGAAAGAACACTATCTCTCTATTTCGTCATAGTTGCTTATTAGTATGTATTTATAATATATATATGGTCAGTATGTATTTTTTGCGATATTTATTCTATTATATGTATGTTTATATTTATGATAGTACATATATATTTATATGGTAGGTATATTCTTATAATAATTGTTTTGTTTGTTTCTTTTTCCTTTCACTTTTACACACGGGGTCTACTTCTCTTTTTTTCCAATTCTCCTTTCGCGGGTATGCTGGAAGAGATTTCGTTAGAAATAAGCATCACCTATGTACCTATTTTTTTTGTTTCTGTCCTCTTTTCTTATATAAGTCAAGTGTGTACATGAATTGTTAAATAAATAAATAAATAAACAATAAAATCTATTGATAAATTAATTAATTGTTCTTAAATAATATCTATTAATACTGTAATAATAATATAGAAATGTTGTAAGAATAACCATTTTTTTAAAAGAGTAACCATTGAGTTTCTTGCTGGTTCTTCTTCATAGGAAGCGACCAATTTGGAACTGTGCACTAGCTTCTGAGGTTTTATAAATGCCCATGTAGGCCTATGTGAAATAAAAAACTTTTGAAATTGAATTGAATTGGAATTTGAACTTTTGAATTGAATGCCGTAGTCATTTTCTACCAGTCGACCTTAATTCCTGACTAGTACTTTTTTTTAGGGAAATAAAATGAAACTGAATTTAGCTTATAAAATAACTCGACACAGTAAAAAGACGAAGAAGAATATATTTCCTGAACCCAATGGTTGGTTCCTACGTATACCTATATTTCATCATAATAAATAACCATAACAAAAACTATTCTCTCTTTGGCGATTATTGGCAACCTTACTTCAACCTCGTTATAATAATACAAGAGGATAATACACCACCTCGTTAGCGGAACGCAATATAATATCACCCTGTACACCTTCCGATTACGTTACCGTAACACGACAGACTGTTCATTAATTATTTCCTTTGCCAAATAAATAATTTTGCTTCAAGAAAGCTCTAGGAAAAGTGACTTGAACTATGACTTGTAAATTAGTGGACGTAAATCTCAAAAAGTTGTAGGAAAAATCAGGATTATGCATATTTTCATGGTTTCTGGATATTTGCTGGGAGACTATTTGATTTAAAGGACAAGATTTGAAGATCGGACGCAGCTCAATAAGTTGGTCTGACCAGACCCGTACCGCTGTTGACTCTACGCTATACAATGTCCTGCACACTGCCAGTGGCAAAAACAGATAGAAGAATATTGTTCAAATGAAAGTAATGAAGCAGGGAGGTCACGACCTTTAGCATTGAAGAGTACGAAGCAAGGAAGAATTCCTCCTTCTTGCGTCGAAAGAATTAGATATTTATTAATCTACTGATGGTCCAAACAGATGTTGTACTGTCTGAACCCTGTACTTTTTCCAAAAAAAAAAAACTAAGAACCCGATTGCAGCGCCACCGCCATCTTCAATTTTATTTTCAAACCATTCAGGGACCCACTCAAATATATACATACAATATGATCCTTCATTGTACACCACAAAAAGAACTTTATTGTGCACTACAGATTATAATTTACAAGAAGGAAACCTTACACTAAAAGCCGGGCACTAAAAGCGGCTTTATAGTATTTCACGATTTCTTTCAGGCAATCCAAAATGGACAGGTTTTGCTTGGATAAAAAATTTGTTGCATTCGGTGAAAATATAAAAAGTTAATAGAAAATAAATACTAGAAAAAGTACATAAATACAAAATAGAAGCAAGAGATTAGATGATTACTAAATTAAAAATAACTAAGAATTAAGTTTTCGGAATTTAAGTCAATAAAAGTCAACTGTAGCCCCCTACAGTTGACTTTTATTGAAATAGCAGGGTCGAAGTTATGGAATCGCTTCTGAAAGGAAAACCCGGCCTTCGAATGAAAGGCAATGAAGGAACTTAGAGTGCTTTTTAGTCAGTAAAAGTCTGACATGAAAAGGGTTGGAGATGTCATTGGATGACTTCCCACCTAAAAAAAAGTCAGTAAAAATCTGACACTTCTTCTCGGTCCATAGAGCAAGATAAGTTATTTGATGAAAATAATAGGTTTCTTGATTATTATTTTATCTTTTATCAAAGGTAGGCAATCAGTCAGTAGGAATTCGAAGTTATGTGACATTCACCAAAACGCACTGGGCCCGCGTGGATGATTTCGGCCCATTCCTTCTCTTATAGAGAGGAAGCCCGAGTCCCAGCAGTGGGAACATTAAAAGGCTAACTACGTATGTCTATGTAGGCAATCAGTCGGGAGACTGATGGCAGATACTTATACTCTTCAGTTAGGATGGAACAATAAGAATTACATACACAATTTACTTATAAATGAGACATAATAAACAATCAATGAGTAACTGTCAAACAAGAATTTATTTGAACAATAATAATATTATGATTAGTTCTTTCTAAGCCCGATATACTTAACTAATTTATTTATTTTAATTTTTCAACATATAACCAAACAAAAAGCTTTATGTTGATATTATAATTTGTTGAGTTGTTGGCGATTCAGACACATACTGTTTAGTACAGTCAAATAAAACTTTAAAAAAATATAATATGAAAAAAAAAGCGTTACTAAAACTATTTTAGACTAATTATATTTATTTTATTTATTTATTTTTTTATGTGGGAAAATCATCTAACGACATCGCCCACTCTTTGGCTAAGTGAGAGATAGTGTCAGACTTTTACTGACTGAAAACCAATTCCTGTTCCTTCTTTGCCATTGTTATAGAGCCCTGCGGATCTCTTTCACTTCACCCATGGCCCCAATAGACTTCGAACCTACGGCTGACAGTCTAACTATACTGTATCCGAATCGTTAGCACTTCAATTTGACTATATTATACGAGTAATCTATCTTTAAAATCATTATTATTATTTCCTTTATTCATTTCTTTACACGTTACAATATATTTTTAAATATTTCTTAAAAAACAATAAAAAAAAACATTTAAAAATATAAAAAACAAGGGGTCCAAGCTACCGGCGGTCAGGGCTCCAGAGAAAGGAACCTTCTAACAATACGAGGCGTGTCCAGGAGTACCGCTTTCTGAATCAAGCCCTTGATCCAGCCGCTTAACGAGAGCCTCCTGAGGTGTTGGTCGAGGCTCTTGGCTATTAAGCCATTGGCTGACACAACTATCGATACAATGATCGCTGAGTCCACATTCCACATGTCGACAACCTCGCGAGCCAAGTCGATATACTTAATTTGTTTATCTTTCTCGGCTTTCACGAGGTTCTCGTCATGCGGAACGGATATGTCAACAATCATTGCACGCCTCTCTTTTCGGTCCACCACCACTATATCAGGCTTATTGGCTACAATAGTCCTGTCAGTGATGATGGACCGATCCCAGTACAATGTGATATCGCCACTATCGAGAACTGGGTCGGGCACATATCTGTAGTATGGCACCTCCGATTCCACAAGAGAGTACTTCAGAGCAAGTTGCTGATGGATTATCCTGGCTACAAGATTTTGTCTATGCAAGTATTCCCCGTTAGTTAGACGAGAACAACCAGAGATAATGTGGCGGATTGATTCACCCGGTCGGTGACATGCCCGACAGATGTCAACCGTGCCGTCCTTCACAATAAATCTCCGATAGTTATTCGTCATGATAACTTCGTCCATAATTGCACAGACAAAACCTTCGGTTTCCCCAAAGAGGTCACCGACGCGTAGCCAGGCTACGGACGCTAGTTGGTCACATCGGGCTCATGAAGGGCCCGGAAAAAGCGTCCGTGAAGTTCCTTACTCTGCCATACTTCCTTGCGTACGTTAGTGTCAAGCACTACAGGTTTGCGCCAGTTCTCGTTAGCCAAGGAGAGCGGGGTGAGTCCTTTGTCCACTGCTACTGTACTACATCACGATGCATACCCCCGTCGGCGGCTAGGAAGTATTCCCTGAGACTGCATACCTCGCGATTGTGCAGGGTCTTAGCATTTAAAAAGCCTCGACCCCCACACTTTCGCGGGATAAACAGTCTCATTACCGACGACCGAGGGTGATGCATTCGGTATGCAGTCAGCAGTGTACGAACCCTCCTATCTAGGGCGTCAAGTTCCGTTTGAGTCCATTTGAGTACACCGAAAGCGTACATCAATACCGGCATGACCCAACCGTTGAAGGCACGCACCCTGTTTCCACCTGACAGAAGGCTGTTAAGTACCTTCTTCAGGCGGCCAAAGAAGCGCTCCCTCAATGATTGCTTCATGTCAGTGGCATTGATGCCTAACGCTTCCGACATACCCAAATACTTGTAGGTTTCGGTTGGAGAGAGGGATCTCAGGTGTATGGAATCCGAGAGTTGGATACCCACGGATTCCACAATCTCCCCTCGCTTTATATGCATGACCGCACATTTGTCCACACTAAACTCCATCCTGATGGCACTACTGAAAGTTTCCGTTACCTTCAGTAGCTCCATCAGTTGCAGATTGTTGGGGGCAAAGAGCTTCAAGTCATCCATATAAAGGAGGTGAGATATAGCCCGACCACCTCTCTTCAACCGATAGCCTAGGCCTGAATTCTCCAGCAATGTGCTCAGAGGATTCAAGGCTAGGCAGAACCAAAGCGGACTCAAACTGTCACCCTGGAATATACCTCGCTCGATCCTTACCGGTTCGCTGTTCCTCTGGATATTTCGACATTCTGGATAGCGAAGGACTGTCCTCCATTGCCTCATACATGACACTAGGAAAGTGCGAAGAGTTGCATCAACTTTATACAACTCCAGCACCCTCATGAGCCATGTATGAGGAACTGAGTCATAGACCTTCTTATAATCTATCCAACATGTCGACAGATCCTTTCGGGAACGCCGAACCTGTTGGCTAATGGCCATATCGATGAGGAGTAGCTCTTCGTACCGCGGGACCCATTTCTACATCCATTTTGAGAGGCAGACATGATAGCGTTATTATCAACACGGTGGTTAATCTTTGCTCTCAAAATGGATATAAGAACCTTATAAACCGTCGGCACACACGTAATCGGCCGATAGTTTTTGGGTTCCGAGGTGCTACCGGATTTGTGGAGCAGGTGGGTAACTCCTGTTGTAAGAAACTCGGGTAGCGAGCCAGACTCTAAGGCGGCCTGATACTGAGATGCCAAACGAGCGTGCGACCTTTGCAACCACTTTATCCAAAAGTTGTGCAGTCCGTCCGGCCCTGGAGATTTCCAATTAGGCAATGGACGGACTGCATGGGCTACATCTTGGGGGCTGATTGTAATTGCCCCCATTTCTGTTATCGATTCGCACGCTCGTTCGACCTCTTGAGTCCAACCACCCTCAGTATGACTGACAGGCACCGACCAGATGTTGCGCCAGAACGAACACATGGCGTCATCATCCGGAAGGCGCGTGTCAGTCACACCTTGGTCCGGTCGCTCCCAAGCCCTGTATACCCACTTTTCATTACTCCGGAATGTGCTATTCTGGGTGTATCTTTCAACCCGCCGCTTATACCTTCGTATACGGTTTGCCCATGCATACACCTTATGCTTCAGGAAGTCGATGCGCTCTGTGACTCGGGACATATAGTCTCGGGGGCTAATGTCAGTCCCCGAAAACGCCCGCCTCACAAAACGCATCACTCGTGGGCGAGTATTGCCCTCCCTGAAGCAGATTAGTTTGCCGATGAGTGCTCTGGTCCCACCAATACGACGCTCGATCCTAAACTGCCAGGCCGGCACAGCTGGTTTTGGTCGTGTAGCTACGTCACTGTTTGAAAATTTTACGTGAGCTACACGACATGCCGCTATGGCCGCGCAGTACATGATCGAGTGTGTATCGGTGAGATCTTCGCAGTCATCAAAATAGTTTGACAACTGCGAATCCAGAGCAGCCACCAGCGCCTTATTCTTATTACGCATGGGCAAACGAGGTAAACGCGGCCTAAGCTCAAGCGGCATGTTGCGATACTCCCGAATAGCAGACTCCAAAGCACTCCTCAGTTCATTATTGCACTGGGCACTTACGTCAGTGACCGTGTCAGTACTCACCTCATCAGTGTGAAAGGATATGTGGCTGGACGGTGATACTACAACTGGCACCACAGGCTGCGACGGGGGGGTAATGACACGGTCACTCATTTCCGTTCGGAGGCGATCAAGCACAGTATCGTCCAACATTTGACATACGCTGTATGACCCGTACCTGATCCGATTGTCGTTGTGCCGAAACGTTGACGGCTGGCTCAAGCACCTGAAACAAAGAGAGCATCCGAACACGGTACGCGGTCAGGTTGTTTCCTCCCTCTGTAGCCCCATAGTAAAATACGCGCAAGACATTTTCATTGGTCGATTGCGTCCATCGCATGCGCGGCACACTTCCGCCGGTAGCTGGGACCCTATCAGAGGCCGGTGGGCCTCGAGGTCCTAAGCACGCCGGCGGTCGGCGTCCTCCCCGACGACGCGCAGGTGGTGGTGTCGTCGGCGGCGAGTAGTACTCGTCGCTCGAGCTCGACGCAGCTGCCGCGGCCGGTGTCACAGCACTCTCAGTGAGGCTGGGTTCCGACGGCGGCGAGGCGGAGCTGAGCTACGAGGCCGGAGGTGGTGGGCGTGCACGTCGTGCAGCAGCTCTTGTCAACATAGAAAAATCATTATTATTATTATGGCTTTGTATATCTCAGAACCCTGAAGCCCTAGAGCCAGTGGCGTGCCTGATACCTTTATAGAGGGCAAGCCGAGGAACTTTTCCTACTTACATACGAGTAATATAACGAATAAAAAAAAAAAAAAAAAAAAAAAAAAAAAAAAAAAAAAAAAAAAAAAAAAAAAACTCGCACTACAATCCGCCACTTAGACCACGTTAAATTTTAATTGTTTTAATCCCGTAGAGGGTCGAACCGGTGCTCAACGACTATCGCAACCCAGTGCTGGGCACGCCACAATCATGGCGGTAAGTCCCCTCTTTGAGGCGTGGCTGGAAAGACCTCACGGCGTCCTTACCTTCCGCATGACACAGGTACTCACCGGACATGGTTCGTTCGGGAGATTCCTGCACTCGATTCATGCGGAAGTGACGCCCGGGTGTCGCCACTGTGCGGAACGCCCGGAGGACACGGTGGAACACACAGTCGAGGTGTGCCCTGCTTGGGCGGAGCATCGCCGTGCCCTCGTGGGGGCGATCGGCGGCGGAGACCTCTCGCGCCGGGCCTTGGTTGAGGCCATGATCCGGAGCGAGGAGGAGTGGCAGGCGGTCGCCGACTTCTGCGAAGCAGTAATGCTAGCAAAGGAGGAGGCCGAACGCATAAGGCAACGGCGTTATCGCCGCCGCCGTCGCCGGGATTCTGATCCCGATTTCCGGCCAACGTAGACGCGGGCTTGCGGACAGTGAGCAATGGGTAGCTCGCTGTCCGGCCGTCCGGTAACTGTCCGGACCAAGCCCAAGTCGTCGACGGCGCGCACTGTTCCCGCGCGCCTCAAGGAGTTGTCAGCAACAGCAGGGACCCAGCCGGGTCGAAGCCTACTGGGGCCAGGGTTATCCGAAAGGGCGCTCGAGCCCCGGTATGAAGGCTAGAAGGAACGGGGTGGGTCTTTTAGTCAGTAAGAGTCTGACACTATCTTCCGCTCCGCCCAAGGGCGGGGGATGTCAATGCATGATTTTTTCCCACCATAAAAAAAAAAAAAAAAAAAAGGGTCGAACCGGTGCCTGAAACACTATCGATTTGTAAAGATACAATAAAAAAATAAAATACTGTTACGTACGTGGGTAATCAAATGCCGATTTACTAAGAGACAACTTTATTCACCACTAACAATAACAAAATAGTCCAGTCAACAATAATCCGAATCGCAATTAACACTAGAGTACCGTTACACTATCGCTTAGGTCGTTAGATAAAATCACTTCAAGTACTAGGGTAGTTCGCTCTTGATCGCAGTCGAAATCACAACTGACTCGCTTCCGGCCGGGGGCTCGTATTTATATGCGGAGCCAAGAAAATTCTAGATACCGACTTCCCACGAACGATCCAGAATTCCAGAACAATTGAATCGCTTCTCGAAGTCATAAATTATTTTTATTACTCGTGGTAATAAGAGTCACTTTCATGCGAATTTCGACTCTATTGTTAACGTCGGAGAGTACCATTTCCTATAAATACCTAACTACTACTTGTAAGTACT
Source organism: Mythimna ferrago (assembly GCA_910589285.2). Lineage (NCBI taxonomy): Eukaryota > Metazoa > Arthropoda > Insecta > Lepidoptera > Noctuidae > Mythimna > Mythimna ferrago. Next base: position 8,812,843 of record OU342675.1, on the reverse strand, counting down.
TTGTGGATGTTTCGAGATTTTTCTAAGTCTGGGTACGCACAACCATTCTAGACCTTTCGAACAGCAATGCGTTTTAATTATTACGTGCTACTCTTTATATTCTCGGAGATATGGCGGGTTCACGTTTAATGGCGTAACAATACTTTTTTTTAATAACTTGAACCAATTCTCGCATGAGTGTATAAAAAATGCAAACCATTAGTAGGCATCATTCCAAAATAACAATAATTATGCGTTCGCTTAGTCAACATGGACTCAGAAAAAATAGCCAATCCTAGATTAAACTCCGCAAGCGCCCGCGCGCCTCGCGTCCTAGGTGCAGCTTGTGAGTGACACACGTCATGGAATAGTTCAGTTTCTCTCAAGGCATCTCGGAATTATGTGTATTCCAACCTGGAGTTAGTGACGAAATCGCGGGTCTTGATGCGCAGACGGCTTGACGTTTTTACAGTGCCAAACCACTTGCAATATTTGCGTTAAGCGTGCTTGATTTTGTTGATTATGTATCCAAAGGAATTCTATGCTCTTGTGAAGTCTATTTAACCAGTGATGATTCAGAGGTGATTAGTTATTATGTTTATAACAGCCCCTAAGACGACCCATTGACCCAGAAATCTTATTAATTGTTGTAAATAATTTTGATTGAATACCTTAACTAGGAGTAGGTCATTTTGCGAGTATTACCTTGTCACTTGCTGTTTTTTTATCTTAAAAGTTACATCGCTCTACAAGCTTTGGATGAATAGTATTTTATAAGTGAAACCACCGGTTCAAAGGATTAAAAAGAACCAAATTTAACGGTGTAACTATATACTATAACCACATATCATCAGTGCAAAATTTCTTGCTGTAATGCTAATTTTAATTGCAACATTTTCATTTGTTAATACTACGATAGAAATTATGTAAACATCATACCTGTATCACAAATGACGCAAACTATTTATGAGCCATCTGTTGATATTTTTGGCAACTCTCTCACAATATTCTGCCTAGCTACTTCTGAATCCACTAGATGGCACATAAAAAATTGTAGTATTCAATCATGTGTTTACGATATTGGTATGTAAGAAAATTAGCAAATACTCACCATTAAACAAAAATAGCTCTTCGTTCTTTTCTACTTTATCATACAAGATTCTTATCAACTTAAGAATTTAATGTACCTACGTAAAAATTTCGTCAGTTATCCGTCAAAAAAGAGAAGTTTCTATTCGCGATTTACCAAAACTATGGAATGAAATAACAGCATTCAACTGCTTTTGAGAATTCTGATGTCTTTTCATGGCACCAGCAAAGTTATTTGAGTCATTATAACCTGATGTATTCCAAGCATTCTTATCGTTTGAGAAAAAAATAACTGCCTATTATGTGATTTATTTTTCTGAGAAATGTTCTAATTTGTAAAATTACAAGATTATATTTATCTCTAAAACTCAAACTCTACCTGGCCAACATCGATTACACACATACACCACAACCACAAGTATTGTTTCCGAATTCATGGACTGTTAAATGACAAAAAGCAAAAAAAAAACTATCAAAACAATTACGTACAACACGCTAACCGCTTAAAACAAATTTGAACTAATTTGTATTTTGCACAAATTTTTTGCGCGTCATAGAGAGCGCCTCGCAATATGCGTGAAAGTCTATGCCTTTTCCAAAGCTAGCTTTATTTTAATATAAAAATGTTCGATGAGCATTTGCACACAGTATCATATTTTACCCACACAGACTCAAAATTTGATGTTTTTATAGGAAAAGTAGAGACAGAAGATAAAGCCTCATAAAAGCCTTTGAGGCAGAAAAAGATAACATCACATTAGTGTTCATCTCTTTCTTTTGTTAAGTGTTAGAGTGAGATCGGAGAGATTGCGCTCAAAGCGGCATAGGTGGTGGATGTCATAGGTGTCGTATCTTATGAATGAATTTTTGAATTTCGCATTCAACATGAAGTGGCAACTTAGCGTAACCGCGAAGGCGCGTGAAGTTTAAAGTTTAGATTTTTGTTTTATTTAATTGATTGGTTGTGTTCTATGATTTAGGTGTGAGGTAGTGGTAGGGGTAGCCGGGTTTTTGACTCGTATTGCTCGCACGCCCCTGCCTGGACCTTTGGTAGGTGTTCGAGGGGCCGAAGCTAACTCCTAGAGGCGCATTAGACACTTCGTGAAACGTGGTATTAACCGACGACTATCTCTGCACGGTCTACGCTAGTGTACCTTAAGACAATCCCCGGTTGGTGGGAAGCTATTGCGACAAATGGCAAACGATAGGGCTATAGTTTTAGAAGGCTAGTGGTTTGATTACCAGGAATTACATTAAGACTATGGCCCCTACCTGAACAATTTTGTTATTATCCATTGAGTAAAAAGCAGAGGATTACTTGCACACTCATTAAATGGGCCTCAAAACGGTCACTAACTCAAAATGACGTTGCAACAAGAGGGTAATTCACATAAAATCCAGAAATGTATTGATTTATTGTATTGTGTCCAACAATAAAAAATTGACTTTGACTTTCATATAACCGCTAGGAAGCGGTCAAAACGTCAGATTACAATTTTATTCGTGAAAATTCATATTTTTTTATGGGCATACTCACGTGCATTTTATCGTCATAAAAGCGTGCGTTATTTTTATGTTGGCTTTGTTTTCGTAAAAAAACCGTTAATGGACAACCCTTGTAAAATATACAAGACTAGCTTCTACTAGTGGCTCCGTCCGCGTAAATATCGGTTGTTGCGAACACGAAGTCGAATACAGATAAAAGTAGCAAGCTATGTTCTTTATTATTATTATTATTATTATATATTCTTTATTGTACACCACATATACAAAAAACTACAGGACAAACATTATAAAAAATAAGTGTACAATGGGCGGTCTTATCGCACAGGGCAATTTCTTACAGACAACCTTCTTTCTTGTTCTTTCTTGGGGTTCAAGCTTCCTTCGTCCCAAATTCCAACTAAATCGGCTCAGTAGTTTAGCCGTGAAAGTGCAAAAAAAGTAACTACTTTGTGATATAAATATATAAAATTTTTCGGATGTTTTTTCTTTACTTACACGCACGGCTTAATTTTTAAATTGCGTTAGGTAATTTAAAAGTTTTATTATAGTGCTTCGCTTTGCCAAAAGTGCAATATCACAGTTGCAAGGCATATGGAGGGATCGCAACATTTCACGGAAAACCAAAATTAAACTGGTCAAATGTTTAGTCTACTCCATATTTAGCTAAGGAGCTGACTTTAAAAAAGGCGGACCGCGACCACATTGATGCCTTCGAAATGTGGTGCTGGAGAAAAATGCTTCAAATACCCTGGACTACTTTCCGTTCAAACCGCTCTATCTTACGTGAACTGAACATCAAGATCAGAGTGTCGACTACCTGCATGCGCAGAGTACTGGAGTTCTTTGGCCGCATTGCCAGGAAAAATAGCCACAACCTTGAACAGCTTATTGTAACTAGCATCGTTGATGGCAAACGACCAAGAAGCTGCAGCCCAATAAGATGGGCAGATTAGGTCCGCTCCGCACTGGACACCCAATTGCACGTCGCACTTCATGACGCTAAGAACCGTAATAGATGACGAGATACCATCAATAAGAAGCTAATCCAGTAGGAACTTCACGACCCTGAGTAATGAGGAATACGACTCGAGGAGGAGCATCATACTGCTTCAAGGAGCAGTAGGTTTGAGTATTTGATATTATTTACATTTTGGTACCTCCATGAGTTTTTGTGAAAACGGATTTTGACAGAAGAACAGACGGACAATAAAGGCATCTTATATGGGTTCTGTTGACTGTAGTACGGAACCTTAGAAGAGCCACGGTAACTCTTTTAAACGTGACAGCACTATGTGTACTCGTAATGTCACTGTTTCTATATAACTCATTAGTGTACTAAAAAACGGATACATGTAGCCTACTGAAAATAACAAGCAAATTTAACCATTTTAAACCCCGGTTCATAACTAATCAGTCGCATTTCCATATGAAAAGTGGGTAATTTTGCGGAAAAGCATTTTAGTTGACGCCCATAGCAAAGTTTATATTATGAACGAACAACCATACCTACCTACCCTTGTTATATTATGTAAATTGGTACTCCATTGTCGTGCCTTCGAAGTTGTTGCGGAATTCAATTTTTTGTTTGTATGAAAATGGTTTTGTATTGGTTGAAACTACCTTAACAAAAAACCCGTGGTACACTAGGTTCGGCTGGAGATTCTTCGAAACAGTTATCACTCTATGGGCGTTTTAATATCGTGTGGATTCCAGGACGCAAGCGGGATTGCTCTGCACGTGTAAAAGAGCTATACTTAGAATTATAGTTAATTAGAATTAATAAAGAATTGTTCTTCAATTTTAACACAAGTTTTCTATAAAAATATTTTTTTCATAACACGCTTCTATAGCGCGGTATATAACTTTACTATTCATCAAGACCATTCCAAAAACCATTATAAGGCTATCTGAGTCCCTATGGCCACCTTTCAGTTCCATCATCAGATCAACTCCTTGCCATAATAGTTTTGTATTGTGGAAAGTGAATCAAATCTAATTGGCGAGATTTATTACAGACAAACAAACATCGGGATAATTGAAACTAAATAAAAGCTTGTAAAAGATACAGATTGAAATAGGTTTAACCACAAACAATTAAATTTATTGTTGAATGTATTGTTTTATTAAATAAATTGTGATGTAATTAATTTAAGGTTTGTTTAATTCCACAGACCAAAGAAATATAATGTTAAAAAAAATCTCGCTGAAGTACAAACATTATGATAAAGTTAAAAAATAATTCATTTACATTTGTTCATAATTGGTTCAATAATTGAAACGGCCATGCTTGAAGTTTCCTTGCGTGATCACATCAGAAATAAAGATATCCGCACGGGAACCAAGATTACAGACATGGCCCAAAGAATCGCCAAACTTAAGAGGTGGTGGGCAGGTCGCAGAACAGATGGTTGATGGGATCAAAAGATTCTGGAATGGCAACGATGTACCGGAAGACTCAGCGATGATAGGCCTTCCACAAGGTAGACTGATGATCTGGTGAAGGTCTCGGGAATCCGATGGATGCGAGACGCACAGGACCGGTCATTATGGCGACACTTGCGGGAGGTCTGCGGCTAACAGTGGATGTCTTTCGGCTGAAATGATGATGATGATGAAACAGCTTTTATTTAAATTTATTTTCTTGTTAATAATTTAATTTCAACAAGATCTTACTTTCTATGACTATAATTTGTTAGATAATTTTGACCATCTAAGTTTGGGTTGCATGCTCATCATGACATGTGTCATTTACTCTTAGGGGGACGCTGATATCATCATCATGACTAGAGTGTTTTTGGAATTAAAAAGTCAGGGTTTTATTGATAGTCATTCTTGTCTTATCTTGTACTTTCAAAAAAGTAACAAATGCAAAGTTGTTTCCACTGAGTAAATAATCAACGTTTGTTGTTAAACTGACTTTCGCCCGCGGTTTTGCCCGCGTGGACGTCGAATAGAGAAATAATTTCAGAAAAAAATCGTAATGTGCGTCTAATCTATCTCATGGTCTATCTGTATTATTAAATAGCATTCTACTAAATAAATCTACACAAATATACACTAATATCGTTTTTTTACGTAGGTGGGATAACATCAAATAACCTTTTCCGCTCTGGAAAAATCGAAAAGGAGTACCAGACTTTTATTAACAAAAACCCAGCCATGTTTCTTAAAATACCTTTTGTGTTTCAGAGCCACCACAACTCTTTGAAACAATTCCGCAACACAAACAGAAACCTCAAAAATACAAACAATCATCTAACAACTCGCAGAATCCAAACATCTATTCATAACACACAAAAAACAACATTCCCCCTTCATTTATAACGAACAACAAACAATAAAAGGAAACACCAGTAAGCTTAGAATTGAAACTGAGATAAGTGCCGCAAAAACATGTGGCTCCACCTAGTGGCGAAAAACAAAACAGGTTTGCTCTCGTAATTCTGAGTGCAACACTGCGGATGTTCGAAAAAAGAACAAATTAAAAGGTTTAACGGTTGCTGAAGATAAATAAGCATGAACAAACAAATCTACTGATAAACACACTGATATATCAAAAAAAGTTTGTTTGTTATTCTTTAAACCCCAAGAGAAAGCTGGCGTTCGCGTATCTATTGTCTTACTATTGTGTCTCAAATTGACGGTATCTGAAAGGTTAAATAGAAATCGGATTAGAAAGTAAATAGTTTGGCTTTGAAGTAGTAAGATAAAGTTGATAATACCTTCTATTTATTTATTATTTTATGTAAAACAAAACTCTTCAGTTTAACAGTTTTAATAAGAAACTCTTTCATAAAGACCAGATTTATTTTTTTCATGTTTATGATTGCGTTATTATAGAGAAGATATTATCGACTCTGGTTTGTTATTACTTATTTATAGTAATAATAATTGGTCTCCGGCTTGCCTTTATTGGCCGGCCATAGTGAACACTGACGAGGAACAGAACTCCCACCTTTTTTCATATTTCCCTTGCCTTTATTGATTGGCTTGAGTGGAGATTTGCAAGGGCAAGTGTGCTCGGCAGAAAGATGTATAATCCAGTAAGGTGCTTTTTTTATGGTGGGAAAAAATCACCTTGGGCGGAGCGAGAGATAGTGTCAGACTCTTACTGACTAAAAGACCCACCCCGTTCCTTCTAGCCTTCATACCCGGGCTCGAGCTGTCTTTCGTAACTAACCTAGGCCCCCGTAGGCTTCGACCCGGCTGGGTCCCTGCTGTTGCTGACAACTCCTTGAGGCGCGCGGGAGCAGTGCGCGCCGTCGATGACTTGGGCTTGGTCCGGACAGTTACCGGACGGCCGGACAGCGAGCTACCCATTGCTCACTGTCCGCAAGCCCGCGCCTACGGAAGCTGGAAATCGGGATCAGAATCCCGACGGCGGCGGCGAGAACGCCGTTGCCTGATGCAGTCGGCCTCCTCTTTTGCGTGAATTACTGCTTCGCAGAAGTCGGCGACCACCTGCAACTCCTCCTCGCTCCGGACCATGGCCTCAACCAAGGCCCGGCGCGGCCCGCCCGGCTTTTTTTATTTGTAGGAGGTAATCTCTGAAAGTACTGGTCTGATTGCTAAAATTTTTTTACAATAGAAAGCTGCTTTATTCCTCAGTAACATAGGCTATATTTTATGTACGTGGGTGCAGCCATGGACAAAAGCTAATGTTTAATAAACTAGTGCGCTTCACCATCAACAATTGCATCACTGCTTACCATCAAGTGGAATCGCAGTCAAGCACTAGATTATCTATAATATAAAAATGAATCGCAAAATGTGTTGGTAAGCACATAACTCAACAACGCCTGGACCGATTTCGCTTATTTTTTTTTTGTTGTGTTCGTTATTATGAGGAGAAGGTTCTTATGGAAAAAAAAATGAAAATTAGGGTAGTGTAGGGTAGAGTAGGGTAGTGTAGGGTAGGGTAGGGTAGAGTAGGGTAGAGTAGGGTAGAGTAAGGTAGAGGAGGGTAGAGTAGGGTAGAGTAAGGTAGATGAGGGTAGAGTAGGGTAGAGTAGGGTAGAGTAGAGTAGGCTAGGGTAGGGTAGAGTAGGGTAGAGTAGGGTATAGTAGGGTAGAGTAGGGTATAGTAGGCTGAAGTAGGGAAGAGCGGGAGCGAAGGCGCGCGGGCAAAAGCTAGTTTATCATAAAAAAAAAATAAGAGACCTCCTAATTGTTGATTTCCCTGCCTCAAAATGTTAATACCTCACAAGTTTCTTATTAACAACTTTTAGTTCACACTTCTGCTAACTTTACTTATTCCTCTAACCCGAGAATAAACATGAGCGTCACCTTCGTGTATTAAATATTTAAAACGATCAACAAAAAACCTCCCTCACCTCTACCTCACCTTCACCTCTATTGACTGTACCCCAATATCTATGACGTAAAATGGTCAAATAGTCGAACATATTACATGAATAATTGATACATCTACACACGTATCATCATTTAGGTCATATCAATTTACACAAACCGACCAAGTGCGAGTCAGAATCGCGCACAAAGGGCCCGTACCGACCGTAGCAAAAAAAAAAAACAAAAAAATCACGTTTGTTTTTGTAGTCCAACAACTATTTATTACACTAGTTATACATATATTTTATTCTGTTTTTAGAACTTTTGTAATAGCGGCAACAAAAATACATCATCTGTGAAAATTTAAACTATCACGATTCTCATGAACCGTCTGTCAATTCAGACTGGTGACTGACAGACGGACAGCGGAGTGATAGCAATTGGGCTCCGTTTTTCACCTTTGGATACGAACCCTAACAAGCTCGAATCACGCATAAAAACTATTAAATACAAGCTATTATGGTGCTTCAAGGTTTGGTAAAAGCTTTTAAGTCAAAAGTGTTTTCTAGCACCCCTTAGGGAAATTAGCCTTAAATCTTGGCAAGTTTGTGTGATGTAGTGTTATGGGGCTATTATGATAACCTTACACTGCAGTACTGTTGTGGAGAAATAGTTGGCTCCTATAGAAAATGCCGTTATTGTTATAAAGGAGGAAAATAGTAGCTATTTTATACTTTTCTTTATCGTGTTAGTATAGTCTGAGTGAGAAATCCATGCTAATATTACCTATATAACATGGCATAATCAGCCTTTTAATGTTCCCACTGCTAGAACTCAAGTCTTGTCTCTAGGAGAGAGAATAAGCTGTAATCCACCAGGTGGGCTCGGTGCGGGTTGCTGAATGTCACATGTCTTTGAATTTTTGGTTCTAAAACATACCGGTTTCCTCACGATGTTTTCCTTCACCGTTTTCAGAGCAATGGTGATGAAATAAATTTCACAAAGTAATGCGTCTGGCTGGGTTTAAACCTGGGACCTACAACTCGTAAGTTGAGGCCCTTACCACTTGGCCACCAGACTGCTCTCATCATCGACATATATTATATCGATTGCTCTCATACTAAACTCTCTCTGATATCTACTAATATTATAAGCGTGAAAGTAACTTTTTCTATCTGTTATGCTTTCGCAATTAAACTACTGAATTTGTTACACGCAAATTAAGCATGAACCCCAAAGAAGATTGTAGTCTGGACGTAGGCTACTTTTAATATGGCGTATCCTCAATAACTAACATACACAAAGACAAAGTTGCGAAAAAAAACCTGTAGTACAATACGTAACTACGAAAATATAAATCGAATAATTCGGTAACAATATTGAATCGAATAACATTCGAAATTATTGATTATGCGCCCTCAAAGTAATCTCCTGTAACCAATTGTCCTTATATTGGAAAGACTAAAGCAGACAAAAACAATCAAGAATACGTCATTGTTTATCAAATCAACCGGTTGCGTCATTGATTTTTATTTCATACCATAGCGGCGATAGATTGAATTGACTGGAGCTTCCAATTTTATTCGACAATTGTGATAGTTATTCGATTGTTATTGTGAGCTGAATCAATTCTCGAATAAGACGTTGCGCAATTGTTTTTTATTTGATTTAATGACATAATGCAAGAAGGCAAATCTTATCGAAACGAAAATACAGATAAATAAGTATTAGTAAGGATTACGTGTATGTGTGCGTGTGTGATACTTGGATTTTGATGAACTTTGGCACACAGGTAGAATTTGCCCTAGAATAGAATAGAATAGAATAAACTTACCCTAGATTAGGGCATAAGATATTTTTTTTTTTTCAGGAATGTGAATGTATTACTAGAGACTGACTATTGTGAATATCAAACAGGTGACGATGCTTGCAGAACCTAGTTTAAAAAAGTACAATACACCAATTTAATAAGCATCATTTATAAAAGTTTTCATTTTCCTAATTTTAATCGTACTCTGTTTTAATCCTTTAAAATGAAACCACAATTAGATACCTTGTAATTTACAGCATAGAAGTACTAAGTTGTTACTAAGTTTAGTAACTGAATCAGCCAAATTCTTGTTTGGGTAAATATTGAATTAATTAAAAGTACCGTAACATTTCAAGTCTATTTATTTTTGTCGAGAAATTTCTCGATAAATCTGTCCCTCAAACAAGCTTTTTTTTGTATAAGTAATTATCGAATGATAGATCGAAAGGCTATGAATAGAGGTAGGACAGCCCCATACTGAAGCATTGCGTACGCCCGCAGCCCCTGTGGCGTAAAATACATAATAATCCATAATTGTTTCTTTTGGCTTAGCTCGAAGTATCGTCAAACATAAGTAAGTGGCAGTAGGCAGGGCATATTGCTAGCAGAAGAGATAGTTGTTAGGTATGAAAGGTTCTGAAGTGGCTAACACGTACCGGAAGATGTAGCGTTGGAAGGCTACCCACAAGGTGGACCGATGGCCTGGTGAGGTTTCGAGACGCACAGAACCGGTCGTTTTGGCAATACTTGGGGGAGACCTATCTCCAACAATGGACGTCTTTCCGCTGAAATGATGATAATGATTGTTTCTGGTAGTTATAAGTAGGTAATAACACTAGTTTTTAAGTTGTCACCAACAACTATTGACCGAAATATAAGATTTTTACTTATTCAGGTTTATTTGTAAAACAATGACCTCTCAGGACTGTCACTAACATCGTAAGCAACACCTTTTGTTCTATGACTTTTTAAAACATTTATCATATTTTAGTTCATCAGACTTTCATACAAAAATAACAATGTTTAAATTAAACATTCTAAATATTACGTAGTCTATACGAAGCAAGCGATAGTACAACAGGAGGGCAACGGGGATTGGGTGAGGGTTTGCTTGATGCGCTTGCGTCACGCCATACAGACGTAGGTAGACATAGCAAAATACAGAGTTGAAATGTGTTAGATAGAACAACGAAATCTTGAAGGTTTGTTTTTGGTAAATTAATTAAGTTTTGTAAAAAGTCATGGAACAAAAGTTGTTGTTTAAGATGTTAGTAACACAATCCTACAAGGTTGTTAGTATTTTACCAATAACCGTGTTAATTTTAAGACCCACCCACGTGTTCCTAATAACCTTGCCTTGCTAACTCTACCGAACAATTCTCCCCTCAAACAAGATTGTGGTTTTTCTTCAGAAATATATATCTTAAGTTTATAAAAGTCTTTGTTTTTGAAATACATCGTAACCGACCTAAAACATGAATTTTCAAAGTTTCGTGTACTCTTTAGAAATAATCTTTTGAAATACCCAAACTTCTTTGTGTTAGTTTGTTTAACATCAAAAGTTTGTAATAATTAAATTATTCCATTAAATTACGCACGCAAGTGTATTTGTTTTCGATTAAAAGAGGTTTAGTGGATTTAGTTACAGTTATAATAAAGTTATTGGATCACACCATCGGATCAAGCAATAAAATATGAAAATATTTGCTTTTGATTAAATGTTGTGCAAATGCTAATACACTAACGCCACGTGTATCAAAACGCTCGAGCCGCCACGATAGGAGACGCAGAAGCGCAAAGTAACCTTCGGCCACCACTGGCTCGTGGACGACGAGCAATGGGTAGCTCTCCGTCTGCTGGTCCAAAAAAGACAGAACCCGATTCGTCGACAGCGCGAGAGAGGCCGATGCTTTTTAGGGCCATGGGATTGGTTCTAAAAAGGGAATACTCATGGTCCTAGAACGCAAAACGCAACTGAAGGCACAAAGGTATGATTTTAGTAAGTAAAAGTCTAACACGCTCTCCTGCTCCACCCTAGAGTGGGAAAAGTCATGACATAATTTACCACCTAAAAAAAGTGCACCAAAAGAGACTCTAATATGGAAGTTACCTAACATGGTTTTCAGTTATTTAATCTAAGGTGTTAATAACTAAAATATCTTCGACCATAAATTCACTAAACGTTCTCAGAATCAGGTCACGGAGCAGATCAAGCAATAATTTTTCACCGGCTGCCTGGCTAGTTTAAAACGGTCTCCGTTGAGATCACTTTGGCTTTTACAGTAACGACTTGTTAAGTTAAAGTTCCCAGTTACTCTAAGTACTGACAAAATGTTGGTCCTTGGAGCGTAATATTAAATCAAGTTGACTTTCACAATTTTCCCTGACTTGCTAAATGGCCAATTAGGTATTTTTTTCATTTAGCTTTGTATTATTTTCAGTCTTAAATATTTAAGATTAATTAAACAACTGACAACGCTGTTTAATTTTGAAACGTGTGTGCTATGTGGCTACGTCTTAGGCACTTGCTACGGCGTAGCAATTGCGTAGACTTCATTATTAAAATGTGTTTAGAATAAAGTCTGTTCTTCTCTTTTACACATAATCTTTATATTTATATTTGCACTAGCTTTTACCCGCGCGGCTTCGCTCCCGCTCTTCCCTACTCACCCCACTCTACTCTACCCTACCACCTACCCTCTACACTACTCTACACTACTCTACTCCACTCTACCCTACTCTACCCTACTATACCCTACTATACCCTACTCTACCCTACCAAACTTCACATAAACCATCTACTAAATAGTCCGAACAAAGGCTAAACATTTGGTTTGGATAGGTGAGCCCGTTCTTGAGTTATAAAATTACAACGAAAAGTGGCATTGATTTTTATATACAAGGAAATTGAAAAAATACCCGAAACCTCTTAATCCTGCCTTCATATCATGACCCTGAACAACATTTGTTCTACGACTTTTCAAATTTCGAAGCATTTTTTTTCCATACAAAAAAAATAAACATAGTCTAAATTTTGCTTATATCATTTATGCGGTGACCGACGAAAGGCCGCCGCCCGGCCGGCGCGGCTAGATCAAAAGGAAGCGAGCGGGCGCACAGCGCGGGGTCGCGGGGTGACAGTCGCATGAGTGCCTTACTCGTAAGAACACGCGTGCGCGTATACCGCTATCGAAATTCGCGCGTATTAGTAAATTAAGTACATACATATTAAGTATTATGTCTTACCATTATACCAACATTGAGTACACGGAGATGGTGCGGATGCTTGCAAGGTGCGATGATAACGTATCGTTGGCCTGCCGTGAATACGCAATACGTTTCCCTAACTCACGTAGACCATGCTATGAAACAATGTTATCTGCAACACATCGTCTACGTGATCACGGTCAATTTCGACCTAGGTCCAGTGACCGCGGTCGTCCGCCAACCCATACAGTGCGTGAAGAAGAAGAAATACTGGACTTCTTTGCAGCAAATCCGTCAGCCAGCACATACGACGCAGCAGCACGATTCAACGTTCCCCAACACCTTGCTTGGAGTGTCATACACAATGAAGGCAAATACCCGTTTCATTTCCAACGTGTTCAAGATATCATAGACTTCTAAATTGGTCGCCACCAGCTCGCTAGATCCTGAGCACGGCGCAGAGTTTCAGAGTGGACACGAGGTAAAAAAATGTGGTCCTGGACACACTCCTCACGCAGCATTGTAAACACGTTCACAATACGATTTTTCATTTCAATTCAGAACATCAAATACACACACACAGACAAGACACTCAGAGAAAAGATTGTTATTCTGATAACTTATCAATTCGAATTTACGACTAACAGACACAGTCCACATCATAGAAATATGTGGTCCACATCGTTTTGCGATAAACATAAAAACCGAACTGACAAAAATCTTTTAAAATCAGCCTAAGGCACTGCGAGCTGTTTCGATTTTGTCGAGCGCTCTCGTAGGTATAAAGCTAGTTGACCTCAAACGTGAACTTTTGCGAATCAGCTGTTTGAAGTTTTATTTACACTGTTTTTTTTTTGTTAAATTAGTGAACTTATTGTTTTTTAATTAAAAATCTCATTGGGTTAGGTACCTTCCACCAGATATAGGTATGGCCTGTAACGCTTGTTCACAGCAATACAATCCTTAGCGTGCACTTCCGCTTACTGTACCCTTCTATTAAAATAATAATTTATGATCATAATAATGGTTCTGGTGCACAATGACGCGCCGCGTAACACAATGTTTTGTTTTGTCACGCAAGGCCTAGAGCTTTGACTCCGCCCAGATGTTTAAGATCGATGACGGCAGGACCTCGCGCTTAGTAGCCGCGCTTGCGACCACAACACCAATGAGGCAGAACTTAGTCGTGTAAACTCGTGTAGGTACTTATTTTCGCTAAAACGGCCATTCAGAGTAAATGGCACTGCACTTACCTATCATAGACGAGACACTTTTTTTTTTATTGGACGGGAAATCATCAAATGACTTCTTCCGCTCTGGGCAGAGCGGAGGGGAGTGTCAGACTCTTACTGACTAAAACCCACCCGTGTTCCTTCGTATGCCCTTTGCGTTCTAGGGCCACGGTAACCCTTATGGACAAATTCCGCAACCCTGGCAGGAGACATACTTATCAACAAGACTAAGTAGTCCATCAAAACAACTGTTTTAAGTAATGTAGGTACTTCATCCATCTGTTGATATTGAAGAATGACGCTTTGTTATGTAGGTACATACTTATTAGCGTAGAACCATGCGATGAAATATTCAGGGGTCAATGTACTACTTGTATGTTGCCTACATTTATTGTTTTACTCGATTTTGTTTCCTTGCACTTAATAATCGCCAATAATTGAGCAAATCAGCTGTAGGTACGGTACCTACCTTGTTAAGCGCAAGTCGACAAGGTCCAATTTAACATGCACGCGGCGCGGGCGCCCGTTAATGTTAGCTATCAAAATGGGTACGCGCGCGCGCGTAGTATACGCAAATTTTACAGACGACAAATAAATGAAAACAAATTGTTTTTGGCTACGTTGTTTAGTTGAGGTCAAAGTCGTAGAACAAATGTTGTTCAGGGTCATGATATGAAGGCAGGATTAAGAGGTTTCGGGTATTTTTTCAATTTCCCTGTATATACTCGTAGATTGGTATACAATAAAGTATATTATATATAAATAAATAAATCTTCTAATGAGTTGGAGCTAAAATTTACACAATTATATTGACTGTCTTGTTGGTCTAGTAGTCAGTGGCCCTGACTGCTATGTATAATATGTATGTATTTAGATTTATATAAGTGTGTTTAACAGTAGTCTAGTACTCGCACCACAAGCTCTGCTAAGTTCGGGGCTAGACGGCATTGTGTGAAAGTGGTGCAAATATTATATTGTTTTATGTATTAATTATATATCTCAGGACCAGGTCCTAGACATTTAGAAGGCGTACGAGGGGCCAAAGCCAACTCGCAGAAGCCCTTTAGATAATTTTAATGGAACGTGATACTAACCAACGATAATCCCTGTAGGCACACTAGTGCATCTAAGGGCAACCCCCGATTGGTGAAAAACTATAATTAAATCTGATAAATAACTCTGTTTTTTCTTCTTTCACAGATGGGAGCATCATTTCGGGGAGCACATCAACTACAGTGAAAATTTGTCTTCTGTTACTACACCTTCTTCCTAACGTTCTAAGATAATTTGTTGTATTCTAATTAGTTAGTAACAATTTATAATCGCCTATGTTCTAATGAGCGTTTAGAACCAAAGATCCTGATGTTTCTATGACTGATAATATTCTTCTCTATATTTTCACTGTTAATACTTTGTAGTTGTGCCAACCCGAATTTATGTATTTCATTAAATGGAATACACGAAATATGATTCTAATTTTCTTAATTCCCCCAAGCAATTAGTTCAAATCTTAAATCTGTCTAAAAAACAAATAGTAAAGAAAATAATTAAAAGTTGTACGTATACAAACATTACTCTGGATATCTTTAGAAGTTATTAATATTTAATTTGCGTTATATTAAATGGTAATTTTAAGAAGTTATTGACCTGGTACTAAGGTTTATATGTATGCCTAGGTATGTATATATGTACATATGTATGTGCTCAAATACTATAAATAAATAATGGCTATTGTGCGTTTTAAATATTTTAATAATTCGTTGTTTTCAATCACTCTTAGTATCTGAACATGGGTGAGACTGTAATCTCAAGAGCATAGCCTATAAGCCTAATCAAACATTTAGTGGTCCCACTGCTGGGACTCATACCTCCTCTCTAGGAGACAAAATGGGCCGTAATTCACCATACAGGCTCAGTGCGGATTGGTGGATGTTACATGTCTTGGAATTTTTGTATTGAGGATATTCCTTCACCATTTTGAGAGCAGTGGTGTTGAAATAAATTACACACAGTAATGGTTCCCAACCTACAACTTACAACTTATAAGTCGAAGCCTTTGCCATTGGGGAACCACTTGACTGCCCTTATAACACAATATTTATTGATGACTGGTAACCACTGTCCCCATTAAAATATATGTCATCATCATCATCAGCCTTTTTAATGTTCTCACTGCTTGGACTCAGGCCACCGCTCTAGGAGAGGGAATGGGGCGTAATCCACCACGCGGGCTCAGTGCGGGTTGGTGAATGTCTCATGTCTTCGAATTTTTGGTTCTAGGACATGCCGGTTTCCTCACGATGTTTTCCTTCACCGTTTTGAGAGCAGTGTCATCCGCGACCTACAACTCGTGAGTCGGAGCCATTACCACTCGGCCGCCGCTGCTGTCAAAAAAATATGTATACTTCAATAAAATATGTATAACTTACAATTTGGAATGGATTGCGAATTGAATCTTTTTGCTTAGGTAAGTTTGGACCGGTCGGTCCGGTCGGGACCGGCATAGTTAAACCGGAAGCCGACGATGGTACGCGATGATAAGGCGATTGTACGGAATGATGAGGCGATAGTACGTGACGATGAGTCAAAGTTAAGTTCCTTTTAAGTTTAATGATTTGATATATTTCATAGTATTTATTAGTTTATTATTTTAGCAAATATTTATTTATTAAAACTTCGTGCAACACAAAGGTACAAAGGCGGACTTAATGCTTTAGTCATTCTCTACCAGTCAACCAAGGGTGGTGAAGAGTAAAACATGGCAGGTGCATAAAAAAGAGAATAAATTAAGAAGAAAACAAAGGAAATAGGGAAGGAGATATATGTATTTTATTATTTTTTACACCACCTGCTCGATAATGTCGTTTTATACGTCATGCAAACCACACTTAAAGCAAGTCTTTCTATCCCTAGGGAGATAATGCAGTATGGCCGATCCCTAGGCAATAATGAGACAGATTGTGAATTAAAATGTACGTACATCGAACAAGTTGACTTGAAATTCAAACTGGTCATTAACAAAAAAAAAAAAAAATAGAATAAAACGTGCTTACTGATGGGAGCGTTATAGAAAATTGAAACTATAGAATCTTGGCATAGTTCATTTTTTTGTTTGATGAACTTGTAAATATAATACGAGTACTTATATTTCTCTAATATATGATTTGGTTGACTAAATTGTCTTTTAATTATCTCACAGATGGTGTAAAAAGTAGAGTATGCAACACGGGGATAAAGCTGTCTTTGTCTTGGGCGGCTTGAATTCCTCACTTCACTCAGGTTTCTTTATTAACTCCCTCGCAATGCTCTGGAGTTAATTATATAAATCCCTCACTGACGTTCGGGGTTAAAATCAACAACCTTCGTTTCATTCGGAAGTCAACATGCTGCTCGCGACTTAAAAACACTGCTTTATCCCCTAGTCACATAACCTACTATTTTTTTTTTCTGTTTGAAGTATCTGTTATTTGTTCATTGTGCAAACCTACCACAGTGTTGTCTTTTTTAACCCAAAGGTAGACTGGCAGAGAATGCCTTGTTGCATTAAATCCACCTACGTACCACTACTGTTATACATGACGTTTAAATAAATAAATAAATGAGTGCTATTGCTTACCTTCTTCGTCTTCTTTATCCTGCTCTTCAAATTACAGTACCTACTTACCATATTATAAAGTCGAAAGTTAGTACTTGGGCTTGTTACAAACTTGGTACACGGGTAAACCATATCCTGGAATAAGATAATCTTATTCAAGGCGTATGTTCTCTTAGAAGAAGTTTTAACCTTGACGCAGGTGAAGCCATAGAAGCATTTCATATTACAGCAAATAACACATTGGAACATGTTATATTCTTACATAGATTCCTGATAATACACAAAGTAAAAAGGTAAAGTATGACAGGTTGCATTTACCCTGACACAGTTTACATTTAGTTATATTAGTCCTCGGCAAACCAACTGGATTTTTTTTTATAATTTCTATCCGTGTTCATAACAATAAATCGTGCGAGAGATGTTCCTAGGTACTTGTTTTTTTATTAAGTATAGAAAAATAAACAAAATACAAATAAACAATTAATTAAAAGTTTAATTGTAGTTAATTGTTTTTATTTCTCTTGTTTTAGTACTTGTTAACAAATAAATTATACTATTATTATTTAAAAAATAGTTATAGCTTACACTTTTCTACAGCTAGGCCTTCCCCAAATCCTTCTAGGTATTATTTTCTAGAGCCATCACGAACCAGTCTTTGCAGCAGGCGTTTTGGTCGTGCCCCACCTTATAACAATATATTATTTATAATTAACTCTTTGAATGTCGTAATTAGAGACACAATAGAATTACCTTATGTCGGACTGTGTAACTTAAGACATTCGAAAGGTTAATAATACCTATAAATACATAAGCGTATATGACAAGTTCATGTGTGTATTCTCTCCATCCTGACCTATAGTGCACATGATGCACTAACATCCAAAAGTCCAAACTTAAAGTTAAGCATACTAGGTGATAAAATAACGGATCGCGTTTGAAACACTATACAGAACTTCAAAATGCACATCATTGACGTGGCTCAGAAGGCTTTTTTTTTTTTTTTTTTTTTTATGGTGGGAAAAAATCATGCATTGACATCCCCTGCCCTTGGGTGGAGCGGGAGATAGTGTCAGACTCTTACTGACTAAAAGACCCACCCCGTTCCTTCTAGCCTTCATACCGGGGCTCGAGCGCCCTTTCGGATAACCCTGGCCCCAGTAGGCTTCGACCCGGCTGGGTCCCTGCTGTTGCTGACAACTCCTTGAGGCGCGCGGGAACAGTGCGCGCCGTCGACGCCTTGGGCTTGGTCCAGACAGTTACCGGACGGCCGGACAGCGAGCTACCCATTGCTCACTGTCCGCAAGCCCGCGCCTACGGTGGCCGGAAATCGGGATCTGAATCCCGGCGGCGGCGGCGGCGGCGATAACGCCGTTGCCTGATGCGTTCGGCCTCCTCCTTTGCGAGCATTACTGCTTCGCAGAAGTCGGCGACCGCCTGCCACTCCTCCTCGCTCCGGACCATGGCCTCAACCAAGGCCCGGCGCGAGAGGTCTCCGCCGCCGATCGCCCCCAAGAGGGCACGGCGATGCTCCGCCCAAGCAGGGCACACCTCGACTGTGTGCTCCACCGTGTCCTCCGGGCATTCCGCACAGTGGCGACACCCGGGCGTCACTTCCGCACGAATCCGGTGCAGGAAACTCCCGAACGAACCATGTCCGGTAAGGACCTGCGTCATGCGGAAGGTAAGGACGCCGTGAGGTCTTTCCAGCCACGCCTCAAAGAGGGGACTTACCGCCACGATTGTGGCGTGCCCAGCACTGGGTTGCGATAGTCGCTGACGCCATTTCACCATAAGATCCCGCCGGAGCTCTGTCCGCCATGCCGTGACCTGTCGCGGCAGCGGACTTTCACCCCGGCGTTGCATCTCCACGCGCATATCGTGCATGTGTGCAAGGACTGTTGCCTCCAGATCCCACGGTGGTAGGCCAGCCAGAAGGCTCGCCGCTTCGCGGGAGACCGTGCAGTATCCCCGCACCATCCTTATCGCCATGACCCTCTGGCAGGCGTTCAGTATGGCCGCCGGTTGCTTTTTCAGCGACGGCGCCCACACCGGCGCCCCGTAGAGGGCCATGGACCGAACGATCCCCGCGTAGAGCCTCCGGCAGGAGGCGTCTGGACCCCCAAGGTTGGGCAGGAGCCGCTTGAGCGCAGCCCCAGCCCGGTTGAGTTTGGGAGCCAGACGTCGGAAGTGCTCCACGAAATTCCACCGGCTGTCGAGGACGAGTCCCAGGTACTTCATCGTCGACCCGACACCGATGTGAACTCCTCCTACCGTTAGTTGGGAACTCAATGGCGGCGCGTTCCGAGACCGGCGACCGTGGAAACACATCGCCTCGGATTTGTGAAGCGCCACCTCGAGTCCCAACTCCTGGATCCTGTCAACGACCATCGCAACCCCGCGTGTCGCTAGAGCGACCGCCGCCTGGTACGACTCTCCCTGCGCTAGAACCAGCGTGTCGTCTGCGTAGCAAACCATGCTGACCCCGTCAGGGAAGTCGCCGCGCAGCACGTAGTCGTACCCGATGTTCCACAAGGGTGGCCCTAGTACCGACCCCTGCGGAACACCGCACGACATCTCTCGACGTTTCCAGTCTCCCTGGTGACCGGGGTAGACTATAAACCTATCCGACAGATAGGCCTCGACCACTCGACAGAGGTATTCGGGCACCCGGTGGTACCGGAGTGCCCTCCGGATCGTACTCCAGGGCAGGGAGTTGAAGGCGTTGGCAATGTCCAAGGACACTGCCACGACACACCTGCCCCGGGACACCGCATCCCCCGTCGTGAGGGCTCGCACGCGCATGATGGCGTCCACCGTAGAGCGCATCCTGCGAAAGCCGAACTGTCCGTCCGAAAGGTCCGGCCCCACAAGTGTTAGGCGCCCGACGAGGCGGTTTGCAATGACTCTCTCAAAGAGCTTGCCCACCTCGTCGAGCAGCACAATGGGCCGGTACGCGGACGGAGAGTCCGCAGGGCGCCCTGGCTTCGCTATGAAGACCAGTTTCCCCGTCTTCCAGCAAAGTGGGAACTGGCCCCTCTCCATACATGCGCTGAAGAGCCCTCTCAGTCGAGGCCCGAGAGCCTCCATGGCCAGGACCCAGGCCTTTCCAGGCAAGCCGTCGGGTCCTGGGGCGGTGTTTTTGGCACTCAGCCTTCGCACCGCCACTCTCATCTGTACCTCGGTCACCTCTGGAGCATTGTCGTCGTCGTCGCTGTTGCGGTCCGCGTCAGACACCGCTGGCGGTGAAGGCAGAGCCATGGGCGGGGGGGAGTGTTCCCCCCGCGCAGGGAACAGAGCGTTCACCGCACCCTCTACGATCTGGGGCCGGAGACTCTGAGTCAGTGGGGGAGCCCAGGGACGGAGCTGTGTCTCAGAAGGCTGCTACATGCTGATTAAGCGGCGGGCCAGTAAAACACAAAGTTGGTGCCCTGAAATCGCACGACGGAGTGACGTCAGACCAAGAACGAGATGGCGGGACGACTGAGGTTTGCCAAGAAGTGGCTCAAAGCTGGGAACAATGGAAGGAATAGGGGGAGGCCTTTTACCCAGCAGTAAGAAAATATAGGCTAGATATAATAGATTACATTTCTAGAGTGTAATATCAGTTAAAATCAATTCCTGTGAACCTGTCCTAATTACGCATGTTCGAAGCTAACAAAAGCGAGCTCAACAATGCAATATTATAGAATTTATACCTAAAATTAGCGATGAGCTTGCGCGCTTGAGTGGATGGTTTCGAAATTGGAAATTCGCAATAAGCATAAAGGTAGGATCAGCACAGTATGAATAGAGGCGCAAATGTGTGGACTTGATATGATTCTCACGTGACGTGAAATGCCATGCTGCGGTACCTAGTGTATTTGTACATGTACGATGACCGGTATATGTCGAACTTATGTCTCTAACTCTACGTCCAATGCACGTATTTTGCTTACGGTTGTGACAAATGTGTTATTCGATCTACCATACTTCCTAGAACAAGGCCAGCAGCCAATTAGTCTGACTGATTTTTTCACGAAAGGTATATTTTTTTTTGGTGTCAGACTTTTACTGACTAAAACCCACTCCTAGTTCCTTTTTTGCCTTGCAGTCCGGGGCCAGGTTTTCCTTTCTGAAGCGAACCCATGGCTTCAGTAGGCTTTGATCATGATGGGACCCTACGGTTTGCTCACATCTCCTTGGGCTTGGTTCGGACAGTTACCGGACGGTCGGACGGCGAGTTAGGTCGGATGGCGAGCCAACGGAAGGTTTTCACCCTGTATTCAGCGACCACAGGGCAACTTAAAAGCAGATAAACTACTGTCTCGTTTTTCTCCATGCAGGATCTACAGAATGGACTGTCCATAAGTCCTATGACAGAGGCACTGGACGTTACAAATGTAACGAAAATTGTGTCGTCAAAATGATAATCACATTTTGTTGTATGTTTATCATCATAATACCGCACATGTGCTTCTTACCACAGTCACAAACGCCGCCACGAGAAGCAAGAAGCGACCACAAGCCACTTGTAGTCGGTGGCTGCTACTTATTTTAACCCAGGCGCGCAGTATCATAATAGACTCAATTGAAGAAGGTTTAAATGGGTGAATAGCGTGTGCGGCATTTTGTATCGGCGTTTAGTGGCCGGTTTGTGTCACAAGAAGCGAGCAGCGGTGATTTGTAGCGTGTATCGGCCACCGGCGTCAATCGTGTGCGGCGAAGGTATATAAAATGTATGAAACCTACAGGAAATGTGCCAGTGGCGGCGTTTTGTGGTTGTCGCCGGTAGCCCGTGTGCGGCGACCCTAAGATAAATAAGCTTGAATATAATAGCAAAATTAAAAAAATTAACAAACCCCCAATGCATAGAATCTATAAATCTAAAAAAATAACTGGTTAAAACGAGTCTAATGAGCCCAAACTTGACGTGTTTACTAGTAGGCATTCCAGGGTTACTGAAGTACTGCATAAATAAAATAAATAAATAATTATAATTGCATAAGTTGATAAAAATGCTATGCAATATCTTTACCGCGGCAGTCCCCGAGTGCCACACGTCTTTTTTTTTTCTTTGATATTAATTGAAGTTACACTTTCACACATTGAATTGAATTTTGATTGATTGTTCACTCATTTGTTTTCTTATCGGTCACCACGCTCAAAAACAAATGAGTGGGGGGTGTTAGGTTATTTTCGTTACGGAATTTCTGGATTCGGTCTCCACGCTCAAGGCCCGCGATAGAAGCTATGCAATAGCTTAAAAACTGTGCAGCCGTATGGACAGAAGAATATAATAAAATTTGAATAAAAATCTCGTCTCGTCACGTTTGTTGTTGTGCTACTTTTGTTGACCATGCGTGTGATCCGAACGGTGGCGTTGACTTATAATCATGATAACTTAGATACGAGTATATTTAAGATAAATTATCTTAATTTTCCTGAACCATTTTAAACCGCCGAAGTTGATAGAAACCTATCTATCTACGAACTTAATACAATATTTCAAAAACAGTAGACAAAAAATATTTCCACAATATTTCCCCGTCGAACCACTCTATTTAAAGAGCCTACAAAAATGCAAAAGGCCCGCAAAATTGTTTGAAATATAATTCGGTACGAACGACTAAATTGATGTGCGCGACGATGAAAATTCTCGAAAATGTTTCAACGAAAAGGAGTGTATGATTTTTTAGCTTTCAATTTTCATTATTTCAGACATTCTTTTAAATATTTAAAGGTAAAGAGAGACAAGTATCTCACTAGTTTTAATTATCCCTCGCAATAATAAAGCAGAGTTATCATGACCAATATGGAAAACTCTAAACAGACTCCGCATCCAGATTGAGCACAGCTGAGGCAATCTCCACAAATGGGGGTTCTCGGATGGTTCCGATCTTCAGTGTTTTTGTGGCGTCTCCCTGCAGACCATGTCTCACCTTCCAACCTGAAACACGTGCCCTGTTACCTGTTCACGTAGGGATCTAATGATAGCATCAGTGGATAGCATAGCCATGGCCCAATAGGTGCTGGGCCAGGCAAGGAATTTAACTAATTTTCCCATCGACATGCTAAAAAGAAGAAGATAACAAAGAAATTTCACCAGAGGCAAAGCGACATTCTATCAACAATAAAAGCTGTTGAAAAGTAAAAATGTAAGGAGCCATGTCGTCGTGGAAAAGATCGACAGCAGCGATTTCTTGCGCCAGTCCTGATCCAAGTCAGGTCAGGTATAGAGCGAGCGGGTGTGTGAAGCAGTTAACCTTCTTCAGCGATAGACTAATGCTAATGAAATAGGCGGCAGAAAGGGACATGGCAACAACTAAAAAGCAATCGGGCACAGCGTAGTCCCATTAAAAGAAGATACAACGGTATATCTGTTTAGTTGGTTTAGATTTCTAGGTCTTCCTAGAAATCTTCTTGAATAAGCATTCATCATTACGCATGCTCAGGCCATTTGTAATCATTCTTTTTCTTAGTATGTCGATGCCAGAACTACATTTTTTACGGTTCCTTAGGCTAGTCAACTACGAACCCTTAAAATTTCGCTGTGTATGTCTGTCTGTCACCGTCCGTCCGCGGATAATCTCAGTGGCCGTTAGCACTAGAAAGCTGAAATTTAGTACCAATATGTATATTAATCACGCCGACAAAGCGGTAAAATAAAAAGTGGCAAAAAATGTTTTATTACGGTACCACCTATACACGTAAAGTGGGGAGTGAACCTCTAACTTTTGAACCATAAGTTTAGAAAATATGAAAAAAATCTCAAAGGTAGAAATAAAGAGTTTATAAAGACTTTCTGTAATTATTTTGAACTTGATGAGTTGAACAGCTTTTGAAAAGTAGTACAAAATAATTTCTAAACTAATTTTGTAATTTTTTTTAGTTATTTTACATATTTTATTATTCTAAACGTATCTTCTTTCAAATGAAAAAAGAATTATTAAAATCGGTTCACGCAATCAAAAATTACCACCGAAAACCCAACATACATAACCCGTCTAGTTTCTATAAATTAGTAACCCAATTTCCCGAGAGATGGCACTGTGCTTTGGGCTACTTCGCGCTGTTAAGATTTTTCCTGAGTTGATGGGATCGGGACGGGTATGAGCTATTATATTGTCGATTTGTGCGGTTTGTCTCTCGTTGGCATTGTTTAACTCTTAGGTGGGGATACTAAACGAAACAACTTATTGTTACGGACGGGAAACTAACGGAACCCTACACTGAGTCCACGCTCAGTGTAGGATTCCGTTAGTTTCCCGTCCCGCTCTTGGCCGGTTTTTTTTTTTTATAGTCGATCGGCGATCGATTTTGGTCGATTGGCAAATCCTTTCACCAAATTGACAAACTTAAACTCCTGGTCCAGCTACTATTGATCTCTACTAGAGTTGCAAGATTGTTCAAAAGAGTTATAGCTGCCCTGAAAAGCAAAAAGCATCTGAAGGAACACAACGAAGGTTGTTCCATCCAGAGTGAGTTATTTTATAATTGTTCACTAAAAAAAAAACCACCACAAAAGCTACAAATGGTCCACATATGGAGCAATATTAACACACAAACCAGGAAAACTCACCTTAGTATTTGCTTCTTCTTTGTAAAGGACTTTGCAAATACTAGCATGCTTGTGGAGTGGGTCCTTTAACTTCTGAAGCGTAAAGATGAAAATTGGGAAACTTCGCCTATAAACAAGTCTTCAAATATTCTATGTAGTAGTACTCGATATATTAGAACTTATATACGAGTACTAAGAACTTATCTTGGCTTACAGTTATATTGCTATTCTGTTTTTAATCCAAACTAAGGTTGTAATAAAGGGAATCTGTTTGTTTGCTGGTGGTTTATTTATCTGTTTGTTTGATTAAGTCTAGATCTAAATACTAAAATGTAATACTTTGTTGATAGGACGCTTCTGTTTCCAAGTACACTACTTTTTTATGAAAGGAAAGTGTTGTGTATGTGAACGGGCGCGCACACGGATGCGCGCCAGCCGCCATTACGGCGAGTCCCGACACATTTGGGAGTAAAGTAGTTATCCAGTAGTGATAAAAGGTCTTCGTAGGGCACGTCTTCGATGGCTTTTGGTAGCACCAAATCCGTTGTTAACTTGTGCGTACCCTCTGTGAGTGCGCTGAGCAAGATGGCCTTCCGTTTTTCACCCGCGGAATCCGTCTTTTCGTTTATATTATTCGCCACGAAATATTGCGTTATACGTCCTATATACGTCTTCCAAGTTTGTACGTTATGGTCGAACGTATGTAGAATGCCATATTGCACAGCACTAGCCATTTTACTAGCCACGCGGTCGGTAAAATTCTCGTCGCCAATGTTAAGTACGCGGATGCGCGGGAACGGGACACAAGTGAAACGCTGCGCACTGCTTTATTCGAGTGTCGGGACTCGCCGTAATGGCGGCTGGCGCGCAACCGTGTGCGCGCCAGTACTTAAAGGTGGATGGCGGTGACAAGGGTGACGTTAATGATGACGATGACGGTAAGTTGTTCTATATCCGTTCATTCAGGGGAGAACCCATGGTAGAAACTGTTTGGATTGATACCGTGCCATTTAAATTTGAAATTGATAGCGGGTCCGCAGTAACCGTAGTCTCGGAAGCGTTTTACACCTCTAATTATTTTCAAAAAGGTGCCATTATCAAGTACATGTAAACAGCTCATAACGTATAACGGTGGGAAAATTGTGTGCCTAGGTACGTTACGTCTACCTATACGCTACGCGGGTCGCACGAATATTATGTACTTGTACGTCGTACGCGACGGCGGGCCTCCCATTCTCGGTCGAGATTTCTTATCTTTATTTGGCTTACAGTTAATACCGGTCAACTTTTTCGGAATTTCTGAAATACAGCAGCAATACCCGAAGTTATTTTCGAATGAATTAGGAAAATTTAATAAATATAACGTAAAACTATCGTTAAAGGAAGGTTCAAAACCGGTTTTTTGCAAAGCGCGCTCCGTAGCATTTGCTTTGCGAGCAATGGTCGATAAGGAAATCGATAGATTGGTCGATTTAGGAATTCTAGAATCCGTAGAATATTCAGAATACGCGTCACCGATAGTACCGGTTCTAAAGCGAAACGGGACATTCAGATTGTGTGCCGACTATTCAGTTAGTATAAATAAACAGTTACAAGTAGAACAATACCCGCTGCCCGCAACTAACGAACTATTTACAAAGATCCACGGGGGTCAACAGTTTAGCAAACTTGACTTATCTATGGCTTACAACCAATTAGTATTAGACGATGAGTCGAAAAACCTAACCTGCACAAATACAAACCGCGGACTTTATAGATTCACACGTTTAGTGTTTGAGTTAGCCAGCGCGCCGTCCATTTTTCAACGGGCTATCGAGGGTTTGTTATCCGGAATAGACGGAGTATTATGTTTGCTAGACGATATTTTGATAACTGGAAAGGACAGGCAGGAGCATTTACAAAGATTGAAGCGCTTAGAAGAAGCGGAGCTAACACTACAAAAGGAAAAATGTAGTTTTTTTCAAGATGAAATTAGTTATCTAGGGTACATTATCACTAAAAATGGCTTTAAAAAAGCGACCGAGAAAATTAAAGCAATGTTGGAGGCACCGGTGCCCACAAATGTCAATCAGCTCCAATCGTTCTTGGGATTAATTAATTATTATAGGAATTTCGTGCCTAACGCATCCACAATCCTCAGTCCGTTGTACGATCTGTTAAAAAAAGTTTGTGAGTGGAGATGGACCGATGTTCATTACTCAGCTTTTAGGTCAATAAAAGAGTTCATGACATCAGAACAGCTGGTCCTCGCACATTTTGACCCGAGCGCGACTATAATATTAACGGTGGACGCTTCCCCTAGTGGGTTGGGGGCAGTCCTCTCACAAATAGGTTCAGACGGGGTGGAAAAACCTATTTCATTTGTTTCGCGTACCTTAAACTCGGCTGAGAAGCGATACGCTCAAATCCAAAAGGAGGCAACCGCCATTATTTATGGCGTTCGTCGATTTCACCAATATTTGTACGGTAGATCGGAACCGTTCATTCTTCGAACGGATCACAAGCCCTTATTGGCAATTTTTGGACCCCATAAGGGTATACCAGAAATATCGGCAAATAGATTACAACGATACGCCCTGTTCTTAAGTAGCTATAACTATAAAATAGAGTATGTCCGTAGCGCTGACAACAGCGCTGATTACTTTTCCCGCGCGAGCTTGCCGCGCACAGTTCACGAGTGCGCGTGCACCGAACAGTGTAAGTGTTGTGATTGAGAGGTATCATACGACCGAGCGACTTATGTTTGTTTTGTTGTAGACGGCGGTACGCCCGTAACGTTGGATAAATTGCGCGAAGAGACTAATAGTGACACAATTTTAAGGATAGTAAAAGAGTTTATTTTAAATGGATGGCCGCCAAAGATAAGAGATGTAAGGGTAAAACCATATTACTTATGTAGATCACAATTATCCTACGAGAATGGTTGTGTCATGAGAGGCCACAAAGTTGTTATTCCTCAGAGCTTGTACCAAATTGTTCTCAAAGAGCTACATACTTCTCACTTAGGCGTAGTGAAAACCAAGGCCGAAGCGCTATCAAGGTTCTGGTTCCCGGGAATTGACCAGGCCATAGAAACAATGATAGGTTCATGCGATGTGTGCATTCAGTTGCGCCCCTCGCCGCCGCGCACGCCGCCGGCTCACTGGGAATTTCCACCTTGTCCCTTCTACAGAATACACATAGACTACCTAGGTCCGATCAAAGGATGCGTTTATTTGGTAGTGGTAGATGCACATACTAAATGGGTCGAAGTATTATAACATGAACACGACTACTTCGTCGGCCGCAGTGATGGGGAAGTTATGTGATTTCATGTCTAGGTTCGGAATTCCCGAAACGATAGTAAGTGATAATGGCACAGTTTTTTGTTCGCGAGAATTTAAACTATTTTGCGCGGCAAACGGGATTTCGCATATTACGTCACCAGTCTACCACCCGCCTAGTAACGGTCAGGCGGAGAGTTTTGTTAAGGTTATTAAAAAGGGAATAAAGTCTTGTATTATGTCGACTAATAGCGCGAAAGAAACGTCATTAAAATTAATAAGATATCTTATGGATTATCGGAATTCGATTCACTCAGCTACTGGGTTGTCCCCTGTGCAATTGGTGTTTGGGCACAAGTTAAGATCGCGGTTGGATCTAATAGATCCAAAATCTCCGGTACAATTGTCACCGTCTGTGTCTAACGTAGTTATAAATCAACAGTGTATGCAAACTAAACTACAAGGGAAAAATAAAACAAGATATTTTAAAGTAAACGATGTTATATTATATACAAAGTTTGTTAGTAAAGTAAGTTATACATGGTGTAAGGGCGTCATACTTAAAAGAATTGGAAAAGTTTTATATTTAATAAAAGACTGTAATAGTTCAGAATGTTATAAAAGACACATTAACCAGTTGATGCAATATAAAGGATCAAGCAAGACTAATACGCAAAATATACAGAACTCAAATGTGAACTTACCTCGGTCATCCTGTCCTGCTGCACCGCTACAGTCGGCACCACTCTCTTCATCGTCGTCGCCTCCATCGTCGCCGCCTCCATCGTCGCCGCCGCCTTCCCGTCGCCAGCTGCTTCAGAGGCGCACACGCCCCAGTCGGAGGTTTGCACACCGAATCCATTGCCGAGTGGTTCGTTCAGAGGGTGGAGGTGCTTCTTCCTCGAGAGAGGCCGAGTTGGAGAGGGACCCCAACGGACACATGAGAATGAACAGCAGGCGGGTGCCATTGTAGCAGTATTTAAAAAATATACATATTGATTGTTTAAGAGTAGGTTTACTTATTTTAGAATATAGTTGTATTCCTTGTTAAGAGTACCTATAGTTTGTGTTCGGGATTTTGGGAATAAGGGGAGGAATTGTTGTGTATGTGAACGGGCGGGGCACACGGATGCGCGCCAGCCGCCATTACGGCGAGTCCCGACATTCGAATAAAGCAGTGCGCAGTGCGTTGCGAGCTACAGAGCGTTTCACTTGTGTCCCGTTCCCGCGCATCCGCGTACTTAACAGAAAGTTATGGAGCTCCGTAACCGTGTTCGAAACTATCGGATATCCGAAATAACGGACGACGAGCAAAGGGTAGCTCGCTTTCCGGCCGTCTGGTAACCGTCCGAACCAAGCTCGAGTCGTCGACGGCGCATAGTGTTTCACGCGCGCCTTCCAGATATGTCAGCAAAACCGTAGGGGCCCAGCAGGGCTGAAGCCTACTGGGGCTTTTTTTTTTCGATGGGAAAAATCATCCAAAGACAACCCCCGCTTTTGGGTGGAGCGGGAGATAGTTTTAATCAGACTCTTCAGGTTTTTTAGTCAGACTCTTACTGACTAAAAAACCCATCCCGTTTCTTCAAGCCTTCATACCGGGGCTCGAGCTCCCTTTCGGATAACAAGCCTTCTGGGGCCATGAGTTGGCTTCTGAAAGGGAAACCCGTTGGAAGATATTAGTGGGTTTGAGTCAGTAAAAGTTTGACACGTCCTAGCGCTCCGTCCTAGAGCGGAAAGACATTGGATCAGTTTCCACCTAAAAAAACGCTAAGAAAGTTTCAAATATTTTCGTATAAAAACGTGGTGTCTTAATCACAGGTTACGACCGATTTTGGTTTGTGTCGCCAACAACAATTAATTTAGACTTGAAATAAAATGCATATCTTGCTATTTTTATGTAAAGGTACGGCACTATTTAGGATTAATACGAGGCCAATAACAGAGCTGTACAGGTCACCAACTCAACTTTGGGCCATATATCAAAGCAAAGGCTCAACTGGCTGCAAAAAAGCTGGGAATCCTTGCAAAGGCATGCCGGAACAGCTGCTCAAACTTTTTCAAGCGCAAGTTCGATCGTGTACGGAGTATTGCTCTCATCTTTGGGACGGATCTGCTCGATACCAGCTTGATGCACTTGAGGCAATTGAGAGGCGAGCCAAAAGGATAATTGGCGATGATACACTCGTCGAGTCTTGAGCATCGACGCAGAGTTGCTAGCCGGTCAGTTTTCTACCGGTTGCATTTCGGGGAGTGTGCATCGGAATTGCATAACCTAATTTCGCCTAACCCGTTCTATCATCGGACTACCAGACGTACGGTTATGCGCCACCGGTACATGGTGGATATCCCACCTACAAGCACAAAACGTTTTGGGAACACATTCATTGTGCGTGCAGCTAGGGAGTGGAATTCCTTGCCGGAGTCTATGTTTCCTGATAGCTACAACCCTGGGAATCTATAAGTCAAGAGTGAATAGGTTTCTTCTAGGTATGCGCGTTCCATCTTCGACCACGTTGTCACTTTCCATCAGGTGAGATAGCGGTCAAGCGCGAACCTAACAATAATAAAAAAAACCAAGTCACACGAAAAGAAAATGAAGAAGCTACTTGTATTATACAAGGTGTCGTTTTGAAGCTGCAAAATATTTCAGGAGGTAATTGTGTTAGTGATTCTCGACCCGAATCAATAATAAAATAAGTAGGTAATTTTTTTTTTTTTATAACCGCGCTTTTTTTCACACACACAAACACGGAACAATAAAGGTCGTTTTCACACACAATAACTCGCAACGATAGTTTCATAAATAATGTATCATCCAATCATCATCCCGCACGCCACACCCTAGCCACGCCCCCGCGGCCATCGATCAATCGATTTAGTTTAGAGTAATTAAAAAATTAAATAACAAGTATTACTGATTATTGACCAGGTATCGTTTTTTATATGATTATTTATGAGTTTTACTACAACCTCCTGAAATATTGTGCAGTTTTAAAACTGCACCTTGTATTATATCTGTTATTGAAACTGTTCAAAACTCTAGCAGATAATTCAAAATTGACGGCATTTTAATTGTCTCGTTCGTGAGGAAATTAGTCTACAGTTTTTTGTATATCACTAAGTTCTGTTCCGCAAAAATAGCTCTATACTTTTGACAAAATATCATAACATATATGATGCCAACTACTAACTTGAACATTATAAAAAGAAAATAGTGAGCACAGCAGCATACCACTGCCAATGTACCAACATCATGTTTCCATTCAAATTTCTAGATCAATACGGACATAACACGATTTATTTCCCTTACAAGACCCTAAAATATGCGACAGAGAGCTAAACTTCGCTCATCTCTCTTACTCGAATGCACCTCGTAAAATTTTATGACTGTGCCCACTAAAAGCATTCGAATTTACACAGTAAA
This sequence comes from Mythimna ferrago, assembly GCA_910589285.2. NCBI lineage: Eukaryota > Metazoa > Arthropoda > Insecta > Lepidoptera > Noctuidae > Mythimna > Mythimna ferrago. The sequence goes on along the minus strand of OU342675.1, from coordinate 8,780,909 downwards.
AACAGGTATGTAAGGTTTAAATTGAAATGGTAATTCCTAATGCTTGTTTACGTATGTAGAGAATGACGGTTTTCGATTGAATTTCATCTAACATCGTTGTAGTACTCTGGTGGGTGCATCGATTCTAGGAATTTAATTAAAACTTGATAGAGAACCCTTCCGCTGAAAGTTTTATGATTGTAAGTTTGTGTGACACTTGATAGTTTTACTTTGTTTGTAACGATCCAGCTTATACTGGTATTAGCTGATTCCTGGAGCTTTGCCCACGTGATGGTAGAACATTATCTAGGAAACAAACTCCCAGCGAGCTATTCCAGCATATGGTCTACTCAGCGAAGAGGAAGGGCAGGCGGTCGCCTCTTTCTGCAAAGCAGTAATGCTAGCGAAGGCCGCCGAGACCACGACCCTGACCTCGACTACCAACCATGATAGGCGCGAACTTGCGGACGACGAGCAATGGGTAGTTCACAGTCCGACCATATCAACCGGACCGAGCCCAAGTCGTCTACAGCGCGTAATGTTCTACACGTTCCACAAAAAGAAGTCAGCTAACCGTAAAGGATTTACTGACGCAAACAGAAACTGAAGGCCACAGGTGTGGTTTTTGTCTGTAAAAGTCTGACACGCCGTCCCACTTTACTCTAGAGCAGGAGGTGTCAATTGATGTTTTCTGACCTTAAAAAACTAGACATTAGTGTAGATCTACGTTCCGATGAGGACGTCTTTCGGCTGAAATGATGGTGGTTCTATCTGTTTTACGGTTAAAGTGATGTACTGAGATAAATTTATAAAAGTGACAAAAACCTCTTAAAACTTCTTTTTGTGAAAAAATACATGTTTTCGCTATTAATCTAATGTCATTTTAGTCAATGATGTGTTGATGATAGACTGTATGTACTCGTAATCAAAACAGAATATCCTTACAAGACTAGTGCATCGAATCGCTACATACGAGTACTTACAAAAAAACAAACTTTTCATTTCAGGGAGGTATTTTAATAAATAAAACTAAACAAGGCTGTGATCATACGGCGTCCTTTATCGCACAAAATACAGCGTTGTTAAACAAAATTAATAAGGGAAATTTATAGTAAAAGATCTAGGTTGCTGATAACGTCCAGACGGACGGAAACTAAATATAAATATAATCTGAAATATTAACGAGAACTAGACACGACTGGATTGTCTGAAGGGACGAAAGTGTAGTATAAATTGTGTTCTGATGGTAAGTATATTAATACTTCCAAACTACTACATGATGAAGGTGATTGGACTTTAAATTTTAAGTCGGCTGTCATTGGCTGAGAATGAGAACTGAACATCAATTTTTAATTTGAAAAAAATACTATTTGGCGGCATGGTGCAATGATTTTCCTGCGCTGCGTGTCGAGGATTCGATCCACATCAAGAACAAATGTCTGTTTAGATTACAACGTAAGCTGTAGGCACAGAGAACTGATGTTAAGACGTATTACGCGAGATCTAGTATAACCGAAGTCAATAGTACGCTTACAAACGAATGAACGAGTCAAAATGCCCATAATCTGTCAAAGAGTATAGATTGCTTCTGCGTGGCAAAGGCAAGCGTGTTCCATCGTTGGCCACATCATCGCTTACCATTAGGTGAGATAGTGGTCAATCGCGATTCGCGAGCGTATCCATTTTAAAAAACGTGACATACTTCAGTCAAAAAAGTGTCGGGAATGGATGATTTTTTTATGATTCCATATTAAAAATTTTGTTTTTTTTTTTGTTGTTGCTAGATTGGCACAACTATTTTCCATTTTGGCGCGGAGTTTGAGTTGCATTTGTTATTTATATTAAATACAGTGCTGTTTTTAGTTATATCACATCTAGTGTGTATCGAACTTTCTGTATCGCACGAGTCGATCCGTACGATTTTAACCAATCATTTGGGTATGAAACATGTTGCCGCTCGGCTTGTCCCAAAAGACCTGAATTTTCTCCAAAAAATCGTATGAGAGTCGCTGAGGACATGCTCGAACGAGTCAATTCCGACCCAACATTCATGAAACGCATTGTTACTGGCGACGAGACGTGAGTTTACGAGTTTGACATGCAAACAAGTCAACAGGCTTCGGAGTGGCGCTTTCCAACTGAACCAAAACCGAAAAAACCACGCCAAAGTCGATCAAAAGTCAAAGTCATGTTGACTGTTTTCTTTGACTATCGCGGTGTTGTGCACTCGGAATTCTTACCGGAAGGTCAAACGGTAAATAAATAATATTATTTGAACGTTATGCGGCATTTAAGAGAGCAAATTCGACGAAAAAGGCCAGATTTGTGGAAAGAAAATTCTTGGATTTTGCACCACGATAATGCGCCTTTGCACAAGGCCATCATTGTGAACGAATTTTTGACCAAACACTCAACAAATACCATCGAGCAACCACCGTATTCGCCAGATATGGCTCCAGCCGACTTCTATCTTTTTCCTGAACTCAAATTACCTCTTCGTGGCACCCGTTTTCAATCTGTAGAAAACATAAAGGAGAATTCGCGGCGAGAACTAAACTCGATTTCGGAAACAGCGTTTAAAAAATGTTTTGATGATTGGATTATTCGTTGGCGTAAGTGTATAGTTTCGGAAGGGGCATACTTTGAAGGTGATAAAATAAATTTGAATGAATAACAAAATTTTTGTTTATTATTGATCTTTTCCCGGTACTTTCTTGACAGAGTAGTATGAACGTCTCTTTGAGAGAATATGGGCTGATATTCGCGCGAGCCATATAATATAAAAGTTCGCGGTGCTGTTTTGGTTGTCGACAGCCGTGTGAACAATATCTAGTCTAGGGACTGTCTCACGGCGTTGTGAGTGACCTAAAGTCTACATCATAATAAATCAGTCACATGATCTGGAATAATTTGTTTATTGCTCGTTACCTACTCATTGCCCCCAGAATAGGTTCTCTGGAAAGGATTTCTACTGTGTTCGGTCTACTGAGCCGACATTTATATTGTGCCAGTAATACTTAGCTGGAACAGATTGTTCCGCCTATGAAAAACATTGGACATTCGAATTTTCCAATACAATATTCCTTCTTCAAAAACCTGAAATTAAAGTCAATATTTCCCGCCAACAATTAATCAGCCTCGAAAACAACAGACCATTCAGGAAGTTAATAGAATTTTTCTGTAATATTTTTCATGAAATTGTGGAAGCTCTTTGCAGTCTTTTAAACTCTGGGTTTTATTAAGAAAACTACTGCAGTAAAATGTACAACATAATGAATGTTCTACTGATTTCCGCTTGAAAATATTGTTGATATTTTAACTAGGAAAGACGACGGCCACCTCGAAAGGCACATCGTGATCGATAAAGTGGATAGGAAAAGGCCACGTGGACACAGCCCAATACATAAGTCTGACCAAATCCGCACCGCTATTGACTCTCTCTCTCTAGGTGGACCGATGACCTGGTAAGGGTTGCGGGAATCCGATGGATGCGAGACACACAGGACCGCTCACTGTGGCGACACTTGGGGGAGGCCTATGACCAACAGTGGACGTCTTTTGGTTGAAATGATGATGATGATGATGATGATTGACTCTACAGTATACAATGCCCTTCACACTGCCAGAGACAGAAACAGATGAAGGAATACCGTTCGAATGAAAGTGATGAAGCAGAGGTCACGACCCTCAGCATTGAGGAGTACGAAGCAAGGAGGATGTAAAAAAAAAGAAATACTTATTTTTAGGTATATTTTATGGTACATTGAGATTAAAAATAGATTCACAATGTAACTACCATAGCTGGCATAAAAATATTTAAAAAAGCTAACCACCGATCAATTATAACAAATTGATTAATATTATGTCTTTAGTTTGTGCATGTACGATCATAATTTTAGCTTTTTTATACTTTGAATACGAAAAGAACCGCATCAAAATTCAAAATCCGTATTCAAAGTTTTTTAAAACATTGAATACGGATTTTGAATTCGGTGAATTATTTATTTATTCATTTATGTACACACACAAACACTTAAAAATGAAATGGACAAATACAGACAAAAGGGTACAAAGGTACTGCTTATTGCAAATGAAATTTCTTCCAGCAGAACTGCAACAGGAGAGTTGAAAGAGAGATGTAGACACAGTGTATACAAATGAGTCATAAAATTAAGAATAGACTATATTATCTAAATTAACTTATATAATACATTTATAAATATAACAAAACCAGATACAATTGAAACACAAAAATAGATACAATACATAAATTAAATTATAAGTATATTATATTGGTTTTTGTTTTGGGCCTAAATTTACGTATAGCCTTCGCGCTTCCCATCTTTGGAAGCACCCACAACTTTTGGAAAAAGTCGATCAAATTATTAGGAACACATTATCTTCAATTCTAAATGTGGCCTTGGACGACCGAGCATGGCAGCAAGCCACGCTTCCCATCCGGCTAGGTGGCCTCGGCGTCCGCAAAATTTCTAGTATAAGTTTACCAGCTTTCCTCTCCTCGGTGCACAGTACTGAAACATTAACCAGGAATATTTTATCTTCCTCACTGGTTGATGTTGAGGTACCGTGCTTGTCCGATGCGTTGAACGCTTGGAAAATGGCTTGTCCCAACACGGATTTGCCCGACAACCTGTCCTCACAGAGACGGTGGGATGTGCCGCTCTGCAGTATTGTACGGAATAACTTATTAAATACGTCGTCAAGTACTGCTGAGCGTGCGCGTCTGCTGGCTGTAGGGGAATGGGAGTCGGGCTTATGGCTTCAGGCACTCCCGTCATCCACCATAGGCACTATGATGGATGACGCCTCGTTTCGGCTCGCTACCTGTCTACGCTTAGGCGCACCTTGTGTTGCTCCACATCGGTGCCACTGTGGTGAAGGTGTCGACAGCCTCGGACACCATGGCTTGTCCTGTTGCAGGAGCGCAGGCCGCATACCACGACACGCTAGCATCAACGACATTATTCGTCGAGCTCTTGTCACCGCCGGCGTACCTGCCGTATTAGAACCAAATGGTTTGGTACGTGACGATGGGAAGAGACCAGATGGTATGACGTTGGTACCGTGGAAGGTGGGTAGGCCTCTGGTGTGGGACGCAACCTGTGTCGACACCCTTGCGCCATCCCATATTCCAAGTACGGCAGGCTGTGCCGGCGCTGCCGCTGCTGCTGCTGAGACCCTTAAACGGCGCAAATACTGTAACCTTATTGGTAATTACAGTTTTGAGCCGTTTGGGGTCGAAACACTTGGTTCATGGGGTCCGAGTGCGCGTCTCCTTTTCAAGGAAATTTCACGCCGACTGATCGACAGTTCACGTGACCAGAGGGCTGGCTCGTTCTTCGCCCAAAGAATTAGCATTGCCATTCAACGTGGCAATGCTGCCAGTCTTCTGGGCACATTTCCGGATGACAGCGATGTGGAGGAGTACTTTGACGCCTGAGCGTACTTTGTCATTTTGTATTATATATATGTACATAGTTAGGTTTTAGTATAAATAGTTTATTTAGTATTTATGAAATATAACTTTACGAGATGGTTGAATATTATGTACTTTTTAAAGTTGTTACTTATCCTCTGGTGGGTTTAGAGGGCTTTAATTTCTATTTCACACTTTCACACGACAAATAACCTTTTTTTACATGGAAAATTATTTATCAAATGAGGGTACATCAGATTTTTACTGACTAAAACCCACAGTGTTTCTTTAGTTAGCCTTTTGTGAAGACTACTGTTGGGAATCAAACCCAACAGACCAATGACGTGGTCTGCATGCGCAGGCGCCGTGCATATGCGTTGTCGGCAGCGGGGAGAGCGGAGACGCGGGCGGCGACACTGGCTTTCTGACGCACCGCGGATACTCACTTCCACGGACACCGCCGCGACGGACGACACCTCTTGAATCTTATAAATTAATTATTGTTTGTCCGGGACAGTTGTATTTTGGAATATTGATTTTACGGCAATATACCAGGGGCCCAAGTCTACTATTTTTATAAATTCGTCATTCCAACATGATCCCATTGTCATTTTGCTAAAAGTTCGTAATCTGCTAATTCATAATTATCGATCCTTTATCGACCAATGGTCTCGTAGAGTTGTAGTAGAATGACATTATCGAGCTTACTAAAAGCAATAACTGCACAATGACGTTCTAATGGTAGGTCACTGATCAAAGGAACTGTCAAAATTTTGGCAGATTGCTGCATAAGTCAGACATTCATTTCTCAATGTGTACGAGAGTATCATTATAAGCCACTTCCTTCAATGGAGTGTCAGTGGTTGACCATTGGAAAGTCATAATAGGTAATGCCATTATATTAGTAGATTACCAAACTTGTCAAAATCTACGATTTTGTGACACTATTGTAATAGCAGACTTGAGGCCCAGCACTTTTAAGATACAGACCACTTCATTTACACCAAACTTCAACATCTACCATAACTCCTTCGAACAATCTGCAGCTCTGGCAGGCATTGGTCCTGACTGGTCCCAACAATCTTGTTGACATCTCTTTGAGGTGCGCGTGAAACACAACGCACCATCGATCCGGGACTCATGGCCACGATGACTAGAAATCTTCCTGCGACTTCCGACGCTCGAGGAGTCACCGGCGAGAGACGTGACGGTAAGTTGTGGTACCAGTTTTTAAATTGGATCAAAAATAAATAACATCACACTTTTTTTTTTTTTTAGGCGAAAGATTATATGTGTATGTATGTGTGTGTTTGTAACCCCTAGATACCAACGAGACAGTCATAAATAAAGTAAAGCTAAATATTGTTAGAAGACATGCGTTGCTATCACACTATGGAAGTAGAACTACATTAGACACACGTGCAACATGCCTGATTTGTACCTACGTAGAACGATGTCGCGTGGCGTGGATCAAGTGTAGCTCTACACGTCTAGTTGCCATATAAAATGTATGAAGACCGCCGCGAACAGATTGACGTACGTGACACACGTGTGCGCAGTGTAGTTCTCTTTATCTACATTAATATAATAAAGAGGTAAAGTTTGTATTTTTGTTTTTTTTTGTTTGTACGAGGGAATCTCTGGAAGCACTGGTTCGATTGCTTAATTTTTTTCAGCGATAAAAAGCTGCTGTATTCCTAAGTGACATAGGCTATGTTTTATGTACGCGGGCGAAGCTGCGGGCAAAAACTAGTATTATATATTTTTATTATAAAGTCGAAAGTTTGTATGTATCTAAGTTTTTTACTTCTTCAGACTCAAACGGCTTTAAATAAGAATGACATTTAGCACACAGGTAATAATTTGTGTCGTGAAATAAGACATAGAATCCGTTTTTACCTTATGATAATTTTCCACTCTCACGCAGGCAAAGCCGCTGGCAGAAGCTGGTTTTTAGGTAAACCCATTTAAAAAAATTGCAATAAATCATTTTTTCTTTGATGTCACAAGCACAAAAAAATAATACTCATGGTAAATTTAAATTAAATAAGTATTTATATCTCCATTGCAAGATGCCCTCGGTCCATTTCAATTATCCTAATTCAAAGGTAACTAAGCATTTAATAATATAAAAAAAAAAAATTGTGAAGACGTCGGCGGTTTTAATTAAAAAATTGAACCTTAGACCTTAGCATTAAAAAAATAAAGTCCATTTTAAAGAAAATTAAAACAGTAACCGTATAAAATATAAGCACTTAGTTGTAAAACGGTCGGTTCGGATGGTAATAATAGTTCGTTTCTTGCAAACTGCGCAGAAGTTGGTAGTTGCAGGACATTTTTATTGCCAACATTACGATGTGAATAAAGTGGTTGTCTGTTATGCAATTGGTTGCAGCCAACAATTGCTGGCTGGTTGCACTATCTACTTCCAACTAATATCATAAATGAATATGGAAGTTTGTATGTTTAGAGGATTATACACCACTAATTTTTAATTAGTACAAATACTCATTAGAAAAGTCCTTGTTATTATTTAAGTAAAGTCTCAATAAATAATATTCATAAACAGCAAAGTTATTAGCGTTTGTGTTTATCCCAAAATGTCTCTCAATTTATGTAAATATTGTGCAGGCTATTGATTATGAATGAATAAATGACGATTAAAATGGAAAAACACTGCCCGCAGTATTTTCTATTAGCAATGTTATGTATGATTGAATCTATGATGAATCTATTTTCGTGGTCAATTTTAGGATTTCGGTTTTTTCTACTTTTGAATACAAAAATATGATCAGTAACGATACAGCCCCATTTTTTTGTGTACTAATTAAAAAGTAGGGGTGTATGTTTGGAGGTGGATTTTTAGCGAATTGCTTTCGAGTGAAAGTCAGCAGTTGTTTTGATTATTCGTAAATTTAATCCTAGAGGATCATTACCATCATCATCATTTCAGCTGAAAGACCTCTACTGCTGGAAATGTCACCACAACGAACGGTACTGTGCGTCTTGCATCCATCGCATTCCCGCAACTCTCACCAGGTCATCGGTCCACCATGTGGGAGGCCTTCTAATGCTGCGTCTTCTGGTACGCGGTCATCACTCTAGTGCCTTTTGGCTCTATCGACCATCCGTTTGGCGAGCTGTGTGCCCTGCCCAGTGCATTTTAAGTTTAGCAATTCTTCGGGCTCTGTTGGCAACCTTGGGTCTTTTGCGGATTGGTTTATTTCTGATGCGCTCAGGCCATATTTTCATTTATTATCTCTTAACCTTTTGAATCGTGGAAATTAGAGACACAATAGAAAGACAATTGGTGCGCGAACGCCGGCGTTTGCTTGGGGTTTAATGAAAAACAAAAACGTGTTACGGTAGCAAATCATATTTTTATCACCACAATTTGCCACTGACCTGCAATATGCCAAAAACATTGAATTTCTGGGACCATGGGAAGGGGAAACCTAAGAAGGAACATAAGAATGGGTTTTTGTCAGTAAAAGTCTGATACTCCTTCTCGCTCCGCCCTAAAGCGAAAGAAGTCAATGGATGATTTCCCTAAAAAAAACCTAGTGCTTGCACCTTAGTCTTTGTTAATATGAGCCTAAATTACTTTACATTAATTTGTATAACTATGGAACCAGACTCTTCTAAACTATATTTTACACAGTTACTCCTGTTTTGTCCCCATTACTGGCTAACGAAGCACTAACATAGTGATTTACGTCAACGAGATGAGGTTGGATTTATTTCGTAATCAGTTTCGAAATTGACCATGTGTTTACACCAATGTACACTCACAACTTGCATTTAGTACAAACTGCGAATGGGAATATTGGGTAACGCTTTTTAGGGTTCCGTACCCAAAAAGTAAAACGGGACTCTATTACCTTATGCGTCCGCTAATAATAATTAGAAATATATAAAAAATAATAATAATAAAATTCCACAACTATCACACAACGCCGTCCAGTCTCAAGCTAAGCAGAGCTTGTGTTATGAGTACTAGACAACTGATAAACATACTTATCTATACATATAATATAATAATAATAATAATAATAATAATAAATTTATTAACAAAAAGGTAGGTACATCTTATCTATCGTAATCAAAATATAAAGTATCAAATAAATTATGTTTCCTTTGAAAAGATAGAGTGAACGCCGATATATATAATAAATATAATATAATCGTAGGAAAGTCAAAACTGTACATTGAATATTTTTTAAAAAGAATACTTGGGGCGTGATCTACAATCGATATCGAAGCCAAAAATATAGTTTTTAGAATTTTTGTCTGTTTGTCTGTTTGTCTGTATGTATGTCCGGGCTAAACTCAAAAAGTACTGCATGGATTTACTTCAAATTTTGCATGAATATTACTAACAGGTCGGGTCAACATATAGGCTACATATTATCACGCTATCACCTACGGGGGAGGAGCTGTGAATCTTTATATTTCTTACGAATTCTGTGACAGCGTGTAATCTAACGATGCATATTTAAATGTTGTTTTTGAGTAAGCCATGCTATTATCTAGCTTTAAACTATAAAAACTACGCTGTTTTAATTACTTGGGCAGAGAAACATAGTTTAATGAATGTTAGAAGTATAAAGACAATTTTGAAGCAGCGCCATCTATGGGATTTCATAAAAATCCAATCAAGTTACATGTTAACACTTTTTGGAAATTAATAATTTAAATTTGATCATGTTGGCGACTAACTTAGTAGTTATTCTTAAAATTCATAGATGGTGATGTGATGTGATGTGCATTTTCTTCATAAAAGTTGTATCATATAGTTCGTTTTGACCAATTCAAGTTCCAACAAAACCCTCAAAATCTTGAGTAGAGTTGAGGAAGACAATAAAAAAAAAATGCGGTGTTAAGTATTACATGGTGACAATTTTCCAGCTCTGTGAAGTCGACCAGTTTGCGAGATCCCTTACGTATGAAGAGGTGCCTTCATATTACACGTACGACAAGCAAAGTGGTGTATTTAACCGACATCGACGAGGAGGTACTGTGGAAGGTTTTCCGGGAATTTTCAATGATGCCGCATTGGGTAGGGTTTATACCGTGTATCCGAATAATGGCGAATGCTATTTTCTGCGGTGTTACTTCACACTGTCCGAGGCCCAACGTCTTTCACCTTTCTGAGGACATTTGATGGCGTGGAGTATCCCACTTACCGCGCAGCCTGCGTAGCACGTCACCTTCTCGATGGTGACCAAAACTGGGATCCTCGCGGAGGCGAGCGTCAGTGACAGTCCCAGCCGCATGCGTCTTCTGTTTGCCGTCATCTTGGTGTTTTGTGGAGTCACGAACCCGGTAGCTTTGTGGGAGAAGTATCGCCATCATCTGTCTGAAGATTTTCTACGAGCTTTGAAGCGTGCTACTGGAGACGAAGTCGAAGTAACTGATGAACGCGTTCTGAACACCTGTCTCAGTTCACTTCAAGATGTGGTCATTTCTATCGGCGGCAATCCGCTGATCGAATATATGTTACCAGCTCCCCAAGCATCAAGGCCGTGGAAATCGGGAGTATAACACTGAGACAAATTACGATCCGGGCGAAATGACCACCATACGAAATGACCATGTCACTTTGTTCTCTTCAGAGCAAAAACAAATGAAACCGTCCTTGAAAGCGTTGGGCAAAACCAGGGCAAAATGTTTTTCTTGGATGCTCCTGGTAGAACAGGAAAAACATTTGTTACCACTGGCAGGCAAGGCAAAATTGCTATTGTTGTAGCGTCGTCGTGAGCGATAACGCCGACGCCCAAAAATGATCAGGCTGCAGCAAATAAAGAATGCATTCTCTCGGAAATTGAGGGGAATGAAGTGATCTACACCTCGATAAACACTGTTGTCGAGCAAGATGACGCCACACATTATCCCGTGGAATTTCTGAACTCCCTGTCAGCAAGTGGACTTCCAGCGCATACCATCAAGCTGAAGGTCGGTGTCCCGATTATGCTTCTTCGGAACCTATCTCCTCCGAAGTTGTGTAACGGGACCCGCCTTAAAGTCATCTCGCTCCACAGACACACCATTGAGGCGAAAATTTTTACAGGTTGTGGCGTCAGCGAGGCAGTATTTATACCACGCATTCACCTCATACCTCACAACTTCCCGTTCCAGTTCAAGCGCGTACAGTTCCCCGTGAGTGTTTGCTTCGCGATGACCATCAATAAGTCACAGAGGCAGACACTGAGGCCAGCGGGTGTCGACCTCAGGACGAGTTGCTTCTAACAAGGGCAACTGTACGTTGCTTACTCCCGCGTCACCAGTACTGACTCTCTTTACATTTTGGCTCCTGGCAGCATAACTACCAACGTAGTTTATAGGGAAGTGTTGTAAGGTATGAAACCTTTGTACGTATTTTTACTCTTTTGTGTCCTGGAATGTATTCCTGCATTATTATTATTTCCTTCAGTCACATCTTATGACTGAACTCAGCAGGATTCCCATATAACTCTCTTTACTTGCTTCGTTTGCAAAAAAAACTTATATTTTAATGCTATTTTAAAAGTTTTTTACTTATAATACTATAGCGACACTAGCATCTTAGGTATTTTTGGTGCTGTAGAGCCTTTACGCAGACGATGTCGCGGGCAGCAGCTAGTATATTTCTAAATATATACATATTATAGATAAATTACACCCAGATACAGAACAAATGATCGTGCTCATCACACAAATATTTGTCTTGGGTGGGAATCGAACCCACGACCTCTGGCATAGCAGTCAGGGCCACTAACCACTAGACCAACAGGCCAGTCTAGTATATGTCTGTCACCAGACTGTATCTCCTGAACCGTGATAGTAAGACAACAAATACTGAAAAACAGATTAAAATAAATAGGTATTAAAGGGATCTCCCATTCATTTTTTTTTTTTGCTGTTTTTATACATAATATTAGGGAACCCTAAGTCCTACTCGCACTTGGCCCCACAACTGGCGTTACCACCATTTTTATTCTTTTATCAAAAAATTTAATTTTTTCAATTAAAAAGGCTCTTCACTTTATAATGATATCTAACTATACGCGATATATTAAGTACTCGACATTATTTTCACAAGCAACACCAGTGTACTTTTTGTGCTTTCAAGCTAAGTAAGTAATGGACTGAACGCAGGCGGCCAGTCTCGATGGAGTCTAGTCATCGACGTGAGAGACGTTATAGTGCACAAGTGGGTGCGCAAATATAGTTGCACTCGCTCTCATCATTTCAGCCGATACACGTCCACTGTGTGCTCTCGCTCTACCTTCACTTAATTAAATCAAAATACGTTTTAAAACTTACCGAAATGTCAAATTTTGACAGATTTTCCGGCAAAAGTAGAGTTTGAGAAATACTCAATTTCGCAACCAGTTGCGCTGCCATGGTTTCAAGGTAAAATATATCCCTAAGCTACCAAACTAGACACTATCCAGGGTCGCCACACGTCCGAGCTGGTCGCGCTACTAAATTGGTTGTGCAACCAAACGTATACCAGGAGAGTAACTCTGTGTAGCGGCGACTGGTCGCGCCGCCATGGTGTCTCGGCGAAACCTTAACTGGAAGTTTTCTATAGCAAAAATAAATACTTTTGACACTGGCTGAAAGCACAAACTGGGCAAAAATTTTAGAAAAAAAAGTCACTGTATTCACGCTCGAATGCAAACACACGTCACTCTGTGCGTCCACACAATAAATCTACAAGTCCACGTCCTCCCCAAAAGCCAAACAATGCGTCATGAGGTTCCTTTGCAAAATATACGCCAATCGCTTTGGCAAACACAGTTGCACTCGCTCTACCTTCACTCATAGCCTGATGGGATGGAGGATGGAAGACCAACAGCTTTCCGAGGCACAAAGGGTAACATGTCCCTGTATTTTTTTTGGGTCATCATCATCATCATTTCAGTCGAAAGACGTCCGCTAATGGACATAGACTTCCCTCAAGTGTCACCACAATGAAGGGTCCTGTGCGTCCCGCAAACTTTACCAGGTCATCGGCCCACAATCGCCTCTCCAAACCTTTCGGCCTCAACGGCAGTTTTGGGAGCAATGTGCCCTACCCATTGCCATTTCAGTTTGGAGATTCTTCGTACTACGTCAGTTTATTTAGATACTCAGTAAAAAAATCCTACATGCTCCCTAACTTCAACCTAAAGTGGGACAATATGTCATTTGATGATAGAAGCGAAAAAAAATATGTAACTAATATTCATGAGTGTCCATGGAGTTTCTTGCACGTTCTTTTCCATAGAAATCTACGTTTTGGAACGTGCAATTTAGTTTCACTTTTTTTTGACTGCCTGGCGTTTTGAAAATTCAAAAGTACCTATCTGCAATTGGTGGATTTTCCACCTCAAAAAAAGAAAAAGCCTCTCAAAGGATAGGTACAAGTTGGCGATTATAAAAAACTTAATTTTTTTTTTGTTGTGTTTGTCTTGTTCAGTTACCCTACGACATTGAATTAACATTTTTATAAAGTTTTTATTTTTGTTCTCTTAAATTGAATTGGGGTATTAATTTTTAAAATGAGTTTCCTTATTGGATTCGCTGAAGGTTAAGATAAAATTTCACTTTTAAATTAATACTGAGTACCTATGTTTCTCAGAAGGTTATGTTTTCCTGATTTGTATTTTTTTTTTTGATTATCTAATTGGGGCTTTTTTTGAGTTGTGGTATCATCAATTGACTTCTAGAGTGCGTCTACTGAAAGCGTAACCTGGAGTTTTTTTTTTAAATTAAATTGGCAACATTGTTTTGCCGAAAAAATCACGTCAAAGTCTATGGTTGCAATTGTCAGTTTTTGGAAACAGATATTTATTTTTCAAAAATTATTGCTTAATTATGAGAAAAACAATAAACAGTAACGTGCAAAAACTGCTACACACTATGGTTAATAAATTCAAACAAAAACAAGAAGAGAAAAAAGGTGTTTTCAATAAAAACCAACAATGTTTATATACGATTTCTGTATTTTTATGTTAGTATGACGTTATAATCTTGATCCTTGTTGACAAATATTATTATATATGTAGTTATATTTTTGAGCCATATTTATGATGTAATGTTTTTTTTTCTTATATTTTTAGATAATCTGGCATATTGCGAATTACATATTTGAAAAAACATCGAACAAAGAAGGCTTTTGGTGAATCGACTTAATCAAAAATACATGCTAATGAGTGGTATAATGCGTTCAAAAGCGGTTGGATGTAATGAAAGATTTGCCTCACTCTGTCTAGTAGTGCATCAAAGTCTTCAACTGAAGTTAAAATCGCGAAAGTGAAGGAAATAGTGACTGAAATCCTAGTTCAAGTTTGAGAGAGATAGCTGCTGAACTTTCTGTGTCTCACGAGTCGATCCGTATCATTTAAAACAATCACTGGAGTATGAAAGATGTTGAATTTTCTCTGTGCTAAAACGAATCGATTCCAACCCAACAATCTTGAAACACATTATTAGTGTTACAGACTATTGCGGTGTTGTACACTTGGTATTCTTGCCAGAAGGCCAAATGGTAAATAATGAGTATTATTTGAAAATTATGTAGCGACATTTGAGAGAACAGATAAAATAAAATAATTTGGAATATTATCTAACATTTTGTGTGTTATTGACCTTTACCATACACCCACCAATAATTAAAGGTAGAACTACACTGCTCACACGTGTGCTACACACGCCGATTTATTTATTTATTTAATCTTCATGCAACACAAAGTACTATCACTTGCAAAAGTCCATAAGAATTCTTAAAACTTATTCGTTTGACGTTTAGTTTGACTTACGACCTTTTATTTTCAAGTTTCGCCAACAAATGATTGAAATTCACAATTTCATCAACTTATCATAAGTCAAGATGGCCCAGTGGTATAGGCACACAGATTGAAGCGCAAATCAGTGTGCCGCAAGTTCAAATCCCACGCAATTATTGACTTTTTGTAAGTTCTTACCCGATTGGAAGTTATGTATTTGCATTACATATATTAAATTATTCTTTAACTTGTTCACACATTTCTTAGAGTTAGAAAGGTAGATCACAAAAAAACTAAATAAAGAATTAGATTTCTGCGAGGTAGACATAAGTTTTAACTTAACCGAAATGAACTGTCGTTTGGTTGTAGTTGTTGGTTAGTGACGTGAGGTTGACAGTATTGTAATATACGCAAAATGCAGGCTAATATTAGTATTGAAGTGAGGGCGACTATCATTGGGCTGCATAAAAGTGGTCTTAATAAAACACAAATATCTGAAGAAACCGGACTGAATGTGAGTATAATAGCTATTAATGAATTGTAACTTTATTACAAATTAATCTTCTAATTAAAACGTATGCCATTTATGAATCCATTCATCGTATCTTTATGAGGTTTAAAAGAGAAATACGTAAATCGTTGGGTTTATTGGATTGGTTATTGGATTAATAAATGCAGTTTTATTTTAAAATTATATTCAATAATTATGATTATTAACATTTTATATAATGAAAATGAAGTGAAGTAGGTATAGCTGCCTAATATATATTTTTTTTTATTTTAGAAAAATACTGTAAATCTTTGGCTAAAAAGATATGAGGAAGAAGGTAGCCTTGCTAGTCGAAAGAGAAGTGGGAGACCGAAGCTTATTAGCGAGGCGCAGCGACGACATATGGTGGACGTATACGAAACGAATGGTTTCGCACCAACGAGACATTTTGCGGAATTATATGACACCTCGATGGATACTGTTCGCCGTGCACTTCACGCTGAAGGCGTGCATCACAGAAAACCTGCTAAAAAGCCGTACTTGACAGAGAGGCACAAACAAGAACGATTACGTTTCGCACTAAATATTTAATGTTAACTAAACTAAATGGCCTACCATTTTATTTTAACATATCTGTGATTATTCGTTAACAAACACTGTATTATATTGTGTTTACTTTCGTTTAAAACAGCTATATCTTTTAACTTGTGCCATCGCCTCATCTTAAGAATGCAGTGAACTCGCTATCAATTTTGTTGACAATAATCATGAGTCTATTTCGTTTTTTATTCTTCTACCCGCACTGTTTTAACATAATACTATAGTTCAATTTATTTTTCTCATCTAATTGACGATTATCTTGTGAGAACTAAAGTTCTTTTAACAGAAATTGAGGTTTGGTTTCAATCTTCTTTTCGTCAAGAAAATGAACAATTAAGCTATGACCTCAATACATTCATTGTGACGTTACACAAAAATAAAATGTTTACAAAGTCCAAATCATATATCACTTTTCAATAAATAACTGGATATAAACAATTACCTATATTTTATTTTATTAAAATTTGAATATCCGTTCATTGTTACGTTATTCATATTATGAATGGTCTAAGTGGGTATACTTCCAACAAACAATCTTAGGCGTAACATAGATAACGGTTACAAGATAACTTTTTGTCTAGGTAACAATTCGACGTCACAATTCTCATAAATGTTTAATTTGTAAATATAAAGAATAAACATTTTTATTAAACACGTCTTTTTATTTCCACCTTATAACATCGAAAAGATGTAACAACTAAATAATTGCAAATTACGAATGTGATTCTTCTTGTGGTTAATAGATCACATTCGTAATTTGCAACTATTTAGTGCAAAAAATGCAATAGTATTTTTCATAGAAATATAAAAAAACAACTATATCAACATAGATTGGGAATTTCAAAGTAAGAAATAACTGCAACGGACCGACCATGATTTGAACTCGGGTTACGTGATTTGCGAATCCAACACTTAGTTCACACGGCTACCAGCACATGACGTATTTGCGCGAATTTTGCTATGGTAAGAACAGAAAAGTAATAATGTTTTTAAGCTCAGTGCGACGACAGTTCCTTAGTGTGTGTTATCTGTGGAATGTGGATACTCATACATGCGCACACATACGCACGGCAGTATCGCGCTCGCTCGGTTCGTAGCAATGTAATCTTTAGCGCTCCTATGGACTTTTGCGGCCTTACTGTACATAGGCGGACTTAATGCCTTAGGCATTCTCTACCAGTCAACCTAGGGTGGTGAAGAGACAATATAGTAGACTGTTAGAGCTACACTTGATCCACGCCACGCCATGCGACGCTACGTCCGCGACGCCGACACGTCGGTCCCAGAAATTTTAGAGGAAGGTGGGCGGGGCTATCCACGCGTCTGATCGCAGTGGTCAGGCGGAAGTGTCTTCGATAGTAAATGAAAAAGCGAGCTTGATCTGTTTTTAATCCTCCGATGAAATCAAAGGTTGTAATGCGCATCACACGTGTTACGCGTTGCGTCGGTGTAGTGTGCACACCCACCGCACACGTCTGAGACGTCTCACACGTGTGCGTCGGTGTAGTGTAGTTCTAGGTTAAGTCTACACACGTTTTTGACTAAAATTTAAGTTCCTATACAACTATTATACAATTGTCATAAATACAAAAAATACTCAAGTATCAAAACTTTTTTCTCCTACTATTTCAATAATACCACATTCAAAATTTTTGGTTTTAACCTCCTTTTCTCAGGTCACGCTTTCGTTAGACGGACTCTAGCACTCTAGGATGGAACGAAAGTGTATGTCAGATTTTAACTGACTGGTAGCTAAGCACAAGGCGGCCAGCGGTAAGATTAAAGTATGAACATGTTTGAAGCACGCCACGAGACGCCGCTCATAGCGAAAACGCTCCACTTACCAACGCCCCGCTCGTCGCGCCGAGAGCCGCTTAGACCGAAGTCGTGACGAGGCTGTGAGGGCGCTTTCAATTTAGGCGCATATTGTCGGTCTACTAACGTACTGCAACCGGTCGCCTGCAGCACGGTAAACCGTAAGGCTAGGCCGAAGCCTACTATGGCCATAGGTAGATTTGACAAACTCACAGGGTAAAGAAGAAACACAAATAATTATGATTTTAGTCAGTAAAAGTCTCACACTTCCTCCCGCTTCGCCTTAGACCGCGTGAAGTCATTAGATCCAACTTAAAAAAAAGCATCCAATCTAGCTCTATCATTGCATCAAACTTCCTGTTTGGGTAGTGCATGTCAATCTATTATGATATGCAATAACTATTTTATACAGAGCCTTAAATTCCTGGGTTCGATACCCGGCTTAACTTTTATTCCTCATAACTTTACTAGTAAATCGAACTCTGAACTTCAAGCCACTAAGCCAATAAGACAAATGCCGTTACAGTATAAATAAAATATGGGTTCCGAACCCATATCATGTTTTCTTATACATTCTTGTTTTCCTTTCCTCTCGTAACTCATAAATGTTGATTGAAGGAAAGGGATTGCCACGATGCTCTTAACTTTTTGCTGAATTCAAACAATCTTCTTTATTTAATAAGTACTTACCTACAAACTGATATTTCTGTTAAAATATGTGAGACTGTATTTTTGCATTTTACTGGCAATTTTTTTTTTGATACTTTGAACGGTACACAATTTTATAGCAAAGCACAGTCAGCCTTATAATGATCCCACTGTTGGGACTCAGGCTCGGAGTGGGAATGGGCCGTAATCCACTACGTAGGCCCAGTGCGGGTTGGTGGATGCATGTCTTTGAATTTTTGGTTCTAGGACATGTCGGTTTCCTTACGAGGTTTTCCTTCACTGTTTTGAGAGCAGTGGTGATGATTGCACGAAGTAATGCGCCTGGCTGGGTTTGCACCGAGACCTACAAAGTTATAACTCGGGGCCGCTACCATTCGGCCACTGCTGCTCTCAAAACCTCTGCTCTCACAAACTTATATTTTAGAAACAAAACTACGATGCACCATCGCATCGCATAATTCAGCGAGGTTACACGACGAATCGTTGTATGGTTACCTGAACCGATGCTTTGCCACACGAATTCGCATCGCAGCTTTCTGCAATACGGTGTCGTAACGCATCGCATCACATAGCAGTTTTGTGTGCCGCGAAATTCAAAATGTTTAAGGTTCTTTTTCTCACTTTGCAGGTTCGTTTCACGTTCTATGTTGATTAAAATATGATAAGGGACCGTAACGGGTAAGCAATATGATGAAAAATTTATTCAGTACTAGCTGCTGCCCGCGACGTCGTCTACGTGAAGGCTCTTCAGCACCAAAAATACCTAAGATGCCAGTGTCGCTATAGGATTATAAGTAAACAACTTTTAAAATAGCATTTAAATATAAGTTTTTTTTGCAAGTGAAGAGAGTTATATGGGAATCCTGCTGAGTTCAGTCATAAGATGTGACTGAAGGAAATAGAGAAAATAATGCAGGAATACCTTCCAAGAAGACATTCCTAGACACAAAAGAGTAAAAATACGTACAAAGGTATCATACCTTACAACACTTCCCTATAAACTACGTTAGTAGTTATGCTGCCAGGAGCCAAAATGGAAAGAGAGTCAGGACTGGTGACGTGGGAGCAAGCGACGTACAGTTGCCAGTGTGAGAAGCAACTTGTCCTGAGGTCGACACCCGCTGCCCTCAGTGTCTGCCCCTGCGACTTATTGATGGTTATCGCGAAGCAAACCCCCATGGGGAACTGTACGCGCTTGAACTGGAACGGGGAGTTATGAGGTATGAGGGGAATGTGTGGTATAAATACTGCCTCGCCGACACCACAACCCGTAAAAATTTCCGCCTCAATGGTGTGCCTGTGGAGCGAGATAACTTTAAGGCGGGTCCCGTTACAAAACTTCGGAGGAGATAGGTTCCGAAGAAGTATAATCGGGACACCGACCTTCAGCTTGATGGTATGCGCTGGAAGTCCACTTGCTAACGGGGAGTTCAGAAATTCCACGGGATAATGTGTGGCGTCATCTTGCTCGACAACAGTGTTTATCGAGGTATAGACCACTTCATTCCCCTCAATGTCCGAGAGAATGCATTCGTTAATTGCTGCAGCCTGATCATTTTTGGGCGTCAAAATGGCCTGCTCACACACCTAAGAATTCTGTTGGTGCGGTATACGACTGATGTCCCCGTACACACAGCGAATGAGTTCTTCTAAGCTGGATACCACTCTACCGAGAGACTGAAGCACCACCTGTCCACCTCTCTCTTCTGTTAGAGTGCCTTCGTCAAGACTTAGCAGGACATTGGAGAATTCTCGAGCACGTGCATTGCCGCCGAGCCGAGCTTTCATATTAATGGTCAAGCGCAGCGTACGAACTCGTGACCACAACGAAGATCATTTCATCGAAGCATTCACCTCGTCAGCCCTCGATCCCCGCGTCACCACGGGAAGTGTTTGCCGGAAATCGCCACTGAACAAAACTGTGACACCACCCATCAAATGTTCGTCCCTGCGGATGTTACGCGGGGTTTTGTCCACGGCCTCAACTGCCTTCCTATTGGCCATCGTACACTCATCCCATACGATCAGAGAGCAATCCTTAAGCACGTGTCCCTTATCGCTGTTACGTGACACACCACAAACAGGTCTTTCGGCGCTATCTAAATCGATGGGAATTTTAAACATGGCATGTGCTGTCTTGCCACCCGGAAGCAGTGTGGCAGCGATTCCCGACGACGCAATAGCAATTTTGCCCTGCCTCCTGACCTCTGCAAGTATGCCAGTGGTAACAAATGTTTTTCCTGTTCCACCAAGAGCATCCAAGAAAAACATTTTACCCTGGTTTTGCCCAACGCTTTCAAGGACGGTGTCATAAATTTGTTTTTGCTCTGAAGAGAACAAAGCGACATGGTCATTTCGTATGGTATTCATTTTGCCTGAATCGTAATTTGTCTCAGCGTTATACTCCCGATTTCCACGGTCTTATTGCGGTGATGATTGTGGAGCTGGTAACCCATATTCAATCATTGGATTACCGCTGATAGAAATTACCACATCTTGAAATGAACTGAGACAGGTGTTCAGCACGCGTTCATCAGTTACTTCGACTTTGTCTCTAATAGCAGGTCTCAAAGCTCGTAGAAAATCTTCAGACGGATGATGGCGATACTTCTCCCACAAAGCTATCGGGTTCGTGACTCCACAAATCACTAAGATGACGGCAAACAGATGACGTATGTGGCTGGGACTGTCACTGACGCTCGCCTCCGCGAGGGTGTCATTCCAATTTTGGTCACCGTCGAGAAGGTGACGTGCTACGCCGGCTGCGCGGTAAGTGGGATACTCCACGCCATCAAATGTACTCAGAAAGGTGAAAGACTTTGGGCCTCGGAGAGTGTGAAGTAACAACCGCAGAAAATAGCATTCGCCATTATTCGGATGCACGGTATAATCCCTACCCAATGCGGTGTCCTTGAAAATTCCCAGAAAACCTTCCACAGCTCCTCCTCGTTGACGTCGGTTAAAATACACCCCTTTGCTTGTCGTACGGGTAATATGAAGGCACCTCATACGTAAAGGATCTCGCAAACTGATCGACTTCACAGAGCCTGAAAAATGTCACCATGTAATACACCACATTTTTTTAAATTGTCTTCCTCATCTCTGCTCAAGATGATGGTTTTGTTGGAACTTGAATTTGTCAAAACGAATTATACTATACAACTTTTATGAAGAAAATACACATTACCATCTATGAATTTTAAGAATAACTAACTACCAACCTCGCCAACATGATCAAATTATTAATTTCCAAAAAGTATTAACGTGTAACTTGATTTGATTTTTATGAAATCTCATAGATGGCGCTGCTTTAAAATTGTCTTTATACTACTAACATTCATTAAATTATGTTTCTCTGCCCAAGTTACTTAAATGGCGTAGTTTTTATAGTGTAAAGCTAAATAATAGCATGGCTTACTCAAAAACAACATTTAAATATCGCGGGTCTCAAACCATAGGGGCGTATATGCAAAAATGTGATTTTTCGTTTTTAATGCCATTGGATTCTACTATAAGCAATACATTAACTGATTTTTTTTTATAATTTAATGTTAATTACTTTTTGCATAAATTAAAAAATATTATTTGCCGTATGCTGGAGAGTCTAGAATTATTTTTAGACCAAATAGCCGTATAATAGACGTAAGAGCAATATGATTGCGTATTGGGGCAGTTTCGACGTGCCATAGAGACGTACGCACGTACGACTTTCAATTTTATCGTGATCCTAGGAAATCGCATCGGACCATAAAGGCGTATGAACATACGACTGTTTATTTTACTTTAACCTGAAATCATTTTGTCAAGCTATATAGACGTAAGTAATGTAACAAATATTCGCATTCGCGAATATTCGCACATTTTTTGATATTCGTATTCGCATTCGCTAATATTCGCACATTTTTTGATATTTGCATTCGCATTCGCAAAAAACATGCGAATATTTGGCGAATGTTTCTGACAAACAAAAAGGAAATAATATTTTAATATTTTTCCATCACACAACTTTATTTCACATTTTATCACAAATTGTGAAACAACATGTTAATCTCAAATCATAACAAATTTTTTCAAATGAATTTAACTGTTTCTCCAGATGGGTGCGTGACGAGTATTTCGGATATTCGTATCCATCAGAAGGACGTTCGTAGAGTTCTGCGTAACTTTGATGTGAATAGAGCCAGTGGCCTCGACGGGATACCAGCAGCTGTTCTTAAAACGTGTGCACTTGAATTGTCTCTAATCTTGACCCGCTTATTTCGCCTCTCTGAAACTGAATAAGTGCCGTTCAGCCTGTGCCCAAGAAGGGCAGTCGAGCTGACCTGGCAAACTACCTATCCATCTCCGTTACGTCTATCCTCTGTAAGAGTATGGAACGGGTGTTTAACAGATAACTCCTGGCATACCTAGAAACAAACGACATCCTCATTGACCGGCAATAAGGTTTTCGCCTAAATCGGTCTATTGGGGATTTTCTAGCGTATGCCATTCACATCTAAAGCAAGGCCATCGAGTAGCATGGGGAAGCGCTTGCAGTCTCCCTTGATATCTCGAAGACTTTCGATAGGGTCTAAGCTGAAACTATGTAAAGTCTTATTGCTAAGCTTCCTTCCTCTGGTCTAACCACTGGTCTGTGTGATTGGATCGTAAACTTCTTGAGGGATCGATCCATCCGAGCAGTTATTGATGCCTACTCGTCGGGTCAAATGGATATTAATGCCAGGGTCCTTCAGCGGTCGGTACTCTCGGCAACACTGTTCTTGCTGCACATAAATGACCTACTTAAAGCCAGTACCTTTGGGTATACAGACGATAGCACTGTTGTTGAGAGTTACATGTCCGGCGAGCGAGCTTATGGATCTCAGATCCAGGCTCTCTGAGATCTCTCTTAGATCTCAGAGATTCTTGGGGTGCCGCTGTCAACTACCCTCAATTTCGGCTTCTACATCGAAGCAAAAGCCAAACTGTCTGCCAAAAAATTCGGGATCTTAGCGAGGACGAGACGGTACAACCATAGAGGTTGCAAGCACAAGTTTGATCGTGTATGGTCTTTTGAGCATCGACGCCGAGTTGTTAGCCTGTCGGTTTTTTACTGTTTACATTTCGGAGAGTGTGCATTGGAATTGCAGAATTTAATCCCGCCATGTCCGTTCCATCATTGGACCACAAGATGTACAGCGTTGCGACACCGGTACATGGTGAACATTCCACCCATACGTACAAAGCGTTTGGGAACATACTCATTATGCGTATAGCTAAGGAGTGAAATTCCCTGCCGGAGTCTGTGTTTCCTGAAAATCTTTTTGTGTTAAACTTCATTCAATTAGTCTGTTAAGGCTCTGTTATGTTCGGTTTAAATTTGGCTGATACGAAATGTGAAAACTGTTTGATATTTTGCGCGCACTTAGTTTGAAAGTCAATATTCGCATTCGCATACGCGAAAATTGAATTCGAATATTCGCATTCGCATTTTCGAATGTGAGAAATCAGACATTCACACAAACATCACTAATGCCTCCTCACCGTGTTTCCTCGCGATGATTTCCTTCAGCGTTTTTGAGAGCTCTGTTTTGTATCAGCTCAATTTCAAATGTTTGTGATTTTAAAGATATTTCAAATAGTTATGTTCAGATTTATTAATAAATTTTATTTTTATTATGCCTATTTTTCTTTTCAAACACGAGAATATTGTGTAATTACCTATTAATCATTTTCTTTTTTTAAATTGTGGAACAAAACTGGTTTATACTTCCTCTTTGAGTTAAAACACCTCTCAATATTTATGACAAGCCAGACAGGCGTATGATTTCTTGAAATTACGTAAATAACGTTAATTTCAATTGGTTCTCATTCCTAAATAGCAATATTTTAAGTCACCAATTAAGTAATAATAAATATTGGTATAAATATTAACAATTTGAGAAAAAAGATTTTACGTCCATAAATTTCATACATTTCAGGGAGTATTTTGACGGAGTTTTACAGTATAGTCGTCATGCTATATAGGCGTATCAACCAAAAACTAGTGTTATAGAGGAAATGCCCTAAAATTAAGAATCCTACATTAATTGCAGTAGAAATATATAGCTACATGCAAAAAAACAACGAGCTGGCTCAATCACAGGAAAAGTTATTAAGTTTTTTGTCTCTCCTGAAAAGTAGGGGTTTTGTGTATACGCCCCTATGGTTTGAGACCCGCGATATGCTTCGTTAGATCTCACCTTGTCCCAGAATGCGTAAGAAAAATAAAGATTCACAGCTCCTCCCCCGTAGGTGATAGCGTGATAATATGTAGCCTATATGTTGACCCGACCTCTTAGTAATATTCATGCAAAATTTGAAGTAAATCCATGCAGTACTTTTTGAGTTTATCCCGGACATACATACAGACAAACAGACAAACAGACAAAAATTCTAAAAACTATATTTTTGGGTTTGATATCGATTGTACATCACGCCCCAAGTATTCTTTAAAAAAAATATTCAATGTACAGTTTTGACTTTCCTACGATTTTATTATATGTATAGATTATAGCTCACTGTTGGGCAGACAACAACGGCAGCCCAACTGGACAATATCTAGGATCGTTAAAACTGTTGCGTTCTCGGTACTGTAGTTATTGACTACGTCAGCAAAGTTTTTTTTTTTTTTTTTTATAATGGATAGGCTCGCGTTTGACTACAATCTCACCTGATGGTAAGCGATGATGTGGCCGACGATGGAGCACGCTTGCCTAGAAGCAATCTATTCACTCTTGACTTAAAGACCCCTAGGTTATAGCTATCAAGTTTACGAAGAAGGTTGACTTTGCTGCCAAATTTTGCAGAAGCATTAGAATTGGTTACATGGTTCATTCTAATGGAAAATAAAGAGCGGATTTCTGATCTGAGCATTTTGATTTGATTAACTCATAATACGTTTCAAAACCTACCGAAATGTAAAATTTTGAAAGGTTTTCCGGCAAAAATAGACTTTGAGAAATAACTTCAGTAACTTCATAAGGGGAAAGTGACTGTATGTATTCTACGGGGTGGCCCAGAGAGAAATGCACTTTTGATTTTGCGCGCATTTTTAAACAACAAAATGGCGGCTCACGGGAGTTATGTCAGTGCAAAGCACGGACTTTATAATTTTTGTCACCATGAGTTGTTACACTGGAGAGCAGCGCTCGTTTTGTATCTGCGCATTTTATGAGAATGCTTGATCTTATGTGATTGTTCGATGGCTCTACAGTGCTTAATTCAAATTGCAGGTCATCAGTGAGTGTAGAAGCATTAATTTAATTATGCAATGGATTGAATGATTCGAAAGGACAAGATAGACCCAAAAAATACAGCCTCGTGGTCGTCAAAGTGTATCACGGACCGACGAAAACATTAAGCGAGTACGTGAATTTGGGCGCGCGAATATAGGAGCACAAAGTTGATCTTTGGGATTGTCTAGATCGACATTGCAGCGAATTTTACGGCTTGATTTGAAACAATATCCTTATAAGATATAGTTGGTACAGGAACTAAAGGCATCAGACTTCAAACGAGATTGAGATTTGCAAATGAAATGTGCAAGTATCTACAAAAAATAATTTTAGGCAGGGGTGATATCTCCTTGCCACCAAAAAGCCCCGATCTCACTCCAGCAGTTTTCTTTTTGCGGAGTTATCTTAAGAGCAGAGTACACTCTGATAATCCAACAACCCTGCAGCAATCGAAGTTCAATATTCGGTAAGAAATGGAATCCAGTTCGAGAATAAGTCTAACGAAAGTTTTCCAAAATTTTGATACCAGATTGGAAGAATGTTGTAACCGCCAAGAAAATTACTTGGATGATGTAATTTTTAAAAAGTAAATTTCATTTAATTTTCTTTAGATTGTAACAAATAAAGATCTTCAAAGTTTAACAATTTTTTTTTCCTTGAATTTTCAGAAGTGCATTTCTTTCTGGGCCACCCTGTATATAAAATACTAAATACTTACTTTTGACAATTTTTTTTAGATGGCAAAATTATCCAATGACATCCCCCGCATTCAGGCGGAGCGGAAGATAGCGTCAGATTTTTACTGACTTTCCCTTCAGAAGCAGATCCTAAGGGAGCAAGGTCCCCGCAGGGGCGAAGAGTAGACTTCGACCCTGCTGGGCCCCTACGGTTTACTGATTACTCTTTGAGACGCGCGTGCCACAATACGCACCGTTGACGTCTTAGACTCCGTCCGGACGGTTTACTTTCGACACTGGCTGAATGCATAAACTGGGCAAAGACATTGGAAAAAAAGTCGCTTTAATCACGCTCGAATGCAAACACACGTCACTATGCCTGTCCACACAATAAATTCATAAATCCACGCCCTCCCTTCCCAAAAGCCAAACAATACGTCATGACGTTCCTTTGCAAAATATGCGCCAATCGCTTTGGCAAACAACACACACACGTATATATATATGGTCATAAAATTGGCTTCTCGGCCGCCAATACCTCACGAATCAGTCCCATGAACCGTGTTGACTTAGGACGCGTTTGCTGTGCTTGATCAAGCCTTATACTATAATCTCGGACCATAATAACATATGATAGGTATATTTTATTGTACTCTGCTTTGATTTGTGGGTTATGAGAACGTGCGTAGGTATTAGTCGTAAATTTTGGGGACTGTGATGGTTTTCCTGGTGAAACAAAGGTGTTTCGAACATGAGGGTGTTAGAATTGATGCAGCGCGTGGAAATTTAATTTCCGGTTTCAGGTTCATTTGTACGAGTAGCTAAAGAAAAACCTATGAGTTGGAGGAAATTGTACTTTGATGGATTCTTTTTTAATTCAATGTTTTGACAGCATCTACATCTATATGTGGCGAATTGCCTTGGAGTTATTGTAGTAATTTATCATTTTTAACCAACTTCAAAAAGGAGGAGGTTCTATGTTCGGCTGAATGTATGTTTTTTTTTATGTAGGTATGTTCACCGATATCTCGGTCAATTGTTAACCGATTTTGAAAATTATTTTTTTATTGGAAGGTTATGCCAAGTTGGTCCTATAGAAACATTGTTATGATCTGATCATGAACTTCGAAGATATGGCACAGAACTCCTCATAGAATCACAGCAGAACTGTGGTTACAAGTAAAGTTGCTTTGTTTATACGTGTAGCCGATGACTGACTATCAAAAAAGGGGGGTTGGATTTATTCAACTGATCTGATGATGAAGCCAGAAAAAAAAATTAAAATAATTTAATCTAACCATGTTTGGGTTTATTAGAATCGTTATGAGATGAACTGTGGTTATAAGTTATTTAAGTTTGTCTGAGGGGTACTTTTAGTGGTGGGTACCATAACTAAAAAGTGTAAAATAAAAAACTTTTTACAAAAAAAAAAATATAACCGACTTCAATGTTAAAAAAACACTGAAAAGTATAAAATAACTTTAATTTTGGAAGTCGGTGTTTCTAGAATAGTTTTGTCTCTTCGTTATTTAACACCGACTTCCGAAATTCAAGTTATTTTATACTTTTCAGTGTTTTTTTAACATTGAAGTCGGTTATATTTTTTTTTTTTTTGTAAAATTAAACAATTTTGCTGTCAGATTAAGTGAGGAACACAATTTATATACCAATACTTTTTTTTTGTTTTGGAATTAGTATTTGTGTGTGTTAAAGCTAAGCCTATACTGGACGAGGAAATATCTCTTTATATAAAATATGTTACAATCGTTTAAATTTATTTAAAATTCTAAATTTGGCTAAGAGCGAGCATAGTCATTAGTGCAACAAAACTCGCACTCTACAGCATTTTTCTACACATATGGGTTCCCTAGTAGCTCATTACTTGCGTCATCTATAATAGACTCCTCAACCTTGCTTTATTAGTAATTTTTTTTTTGTTTGTTGGCGATGTCAATAGTGACATTAGTGGATATGATTATCCATTCAAATATTTTAAAATTAGTATTGTTTAATAATGTGTTTATTTTGAAATGGATTGTTTTTTATTATGTGAATGTAAAAACACTATAGACACCGTAGACTCATAGATTTTTTACTTTTCCGATTCATATTTTTTTATGTGCCTAAGTGAAATAAAATATTTTTGAACTGAATTGAGTTTCACGAATCTGGTCTAAAACTAAAGTAATAAGCTATGGGCACACCATAATTATGGCGGTAAGTCCCTTCTTTGAGGCGTGGCTGGAAAGACCTCACAGCATCGTCACCTTCCGCATAACGCAGGTTCTCATCGGACATGGTCAGTATGGGAGGTGGCGGATTCGTGCAGAAGTGACGCCTGGGTGTCACCATTGTGTGGACTGCCCGGAGGACACGGTGGAGCATACGGTAGAGGTATGCCCCGCCTGGGCAGAGCACTGCCGTATCCGGCGGCAGTGATCTTTCGTGTTTGGCCTTGACAGAAGCGAAGAAGAGTGGCAGGCTGTCGCCTCCTTCTGCAAAGCAGTAATGCTAGCAAAGGAGGGGGCCGCACGCGCGAGGGAATGACCCTCGCGCCCTAGCCGCCGGATTCCGATCTCGATTTTCAGCTTCGGTAGCCGCGGGCTTAAGGACGGCAAGCAATGGGTAGCTCGCCGTCCGTCCGTTCGGTAACCGTTCGGACCGAGCTCAAGTCATCAACGGCACGTAGTTTTCCACGCGCGCCTCAACGAGTTGTCAGCAACCGTAGGGGCCCAGCAGGGTCGACTGGGGCAAGAAAGAGGTACCCGGAGCCCTGGAACAATGGCAAAAAAGGAACAGGAGTGATTTTTTAGTCAGTAAAAGTCTGACACTATCTTACGCTCTGCTCAATAGCGGGGGATGGCATCTGATGATTTTCCCACCTAAAAAAAGTAATAAGCTAATGTAACTTTACTATGTGTGCTCGTTGTAAGGTGTCTATGTGCAAAAAATGTGTTCGAAATACGTTGCATCTACACTTTTAACGTAGAAAATGAATGCAGGTATTTTGGTTCACCCGACTTCTACAAAATGAGGAATCTTTTCAAAAGCAAACCAATGTCAGCTGTCTATAGAAGAAGCAATTGTGGGAATTTCAACTTTAATCTTCCAATAGAATGTGGCCCGTGAATAAATTCAGATAGCGATACAATTGGATTGTTAAATTGTAACTAAAATAAACAAGAAGAATTTGTATACCTATAGCTTACTACAGCTAGCTAGTTTAGTTATGGTATATCTACATCATTTTTTAGGGTTCCGTACCTCATAAGGAAAAAGGCCAAAACCCTTATAGGATCACTTTGTTGTCCGTCCGTCCGTCCGTCTGTCTGTCTCTCTGTCTGTCTGTCCGTCTGTCAAGACCCTTTATCTCGAGAACGCGTGGAGGTATCGAGTAGAAATTAAAACCATATACTTAGGTCTCAAATCAAACTTCTAAGTTAACGAATAAAAAAGATACGGCCGTTTATGTGGCAAAAAACGTATATTTTGATACTCTCAAAGATCGAAATTCATAGGGTACTTCCCGTTGACCTAGAATCCTGAAATTTGGGACAAAGTAAGGTTTTATAGCACAGGTATAGGAAAAAATTTGAAAACAGTTTGTTACTTAAGTCACAAAAAAAAAATTGCAATTCGGAAAAATCTTCGAGCCTACATTCAGGAATTGTATTTGCACGGAACCCTCAGTCGCGAGTCCGACTCGCACTTGTCCAGTTTTTTTTTATGTGTTACATCATCAAATAGTTTCTCACGCTCTGTGGGGGAGCAAGAGTGTCCGACATTTACTGACGAAAACCCGCCTGAGTTCTTCAGTTATCCTTTGCGTTTTTTACCTGAACAACTTTTCCAAACATTCCCATTATACATCTTCTATACATATAAATAAAATTGGAGTGTCTGTTTGTAATACGGTTTGTATTGAAATACGGCACATACACCAAAATAACATTTTTTTACTTTTTTTTTGTCTGTCTGTCTGTTCCGGCTAATCTCTGAAATGGCTGGACCGATTTTGACGGGACTTTTTTTGGCAGGTAGCTGATGTAATAAGGAGTAACTTGGAATAATTTTATTTTAGAAAAAATAAATTCAAAATCCTGTAGTCCACGCGAACGAAGTCGCGGGCACAGCTAGTTTCTGACAAACTTATTTTTGGCATTTCATGGAAATTAGGTGTCTTAAAAGGTACAAACTCAAGAAAAAGAAAATGTAAAATTTATGACAATATAAATAGGTACTTTTATTTTTACTTACCATCCTCCGTTTGAGAGGTCTTCGACCTCATAAGCTAAAGTAAATTGATATGTCAATAGATCAAAACTTACGTAAATATAGACTCAACAACCGAGTTTCTTACTTAGAAACAGGACTTACTTATTGGAAACTTATATGAAAAGTTATTGAAAAAGGATTTTATTTATCTGTGTACCTATGTACTTGAACAGTTTGAAGTACTTGATTTGTTCTTTATTAGCTTTTGCCCGCGGCTTCACCCACGTACATAAAATATAGCCTATGTCACTCAGAAATAAAGCAGCTTTCTATCGGTGAAAAAGTTTTAGCGATTGGACCAGTAGGTACCTCTTACAAACAAAAAAGCAAACTTTACCTCTTTTGATTATTATTAGTGTGGATAAGCCGTGCGCCTACTTAAGTTTCCTATCGGCAAAACGTCCCACTTCCGTTAAACTTTTAAGCACTCCTTACCTCTTCAGGGAATAAATTTTCAAAATTCTTCCTAAATGGTCACCTTCAACATATATTATATAGGTACCTATTACTATTTCATGTATATTTTCTATTAGCCTCCGATGCCTGAAAATAAATGGATAATATTATACCAAACCTTTATACCATGCTGTAGATTCAACACTTTAGTCGTCTTTCAATTTTATA
Source organism: Mythimna ferrago (assembly GCA_910589285.2). Taxonomy (NCBI): domain Eukaryota; kingdom Metazoa; phylum Arthropoda; class Insecta; order Lepidoptera; family Noctuidae; genus Mythimna; species Mythimna ferrago. The sequence continues at coordinate 8,749,332 of OU342675.1, read as the reverse complement.
AACCTAGCTCAGGCTAATCGTTAGCGACTTATTCTTGTCGTGACTTGCCTTTTAATTGATTTTAAAACTAGAATTATGTATAATTAGTTATCATCATCATCAGCCTTTTTAATGTTTCCACTGGTTGGATTCAGGCCTCCTCTCTAGGAGAGGGAATGAGCCGTAATCCACCACGCAGGCCTAGTGCGGGTTGGTGAATTTCACATGTCTTCGAAATTTTGGTTCTAGGACATGCCGGTTTTTTTTTTTTTTTTTTTTTATTCGGCAGGAGTGGGAAATCCTCATGGACGGCCAGGCTGCCTCACAAACGAGCCAGTCTGGGCAGTGTCAGACTCCTACTGACTAAAACCACACTCCTGCCTTACATTTAAACCACAGACATGACGTCCGTGCTCTTGTTTAATAGTTGTACATTGTTTGCTGCTGGGCAACTCCACGTGCAAGTGGCGTCACTCCAGAGCACTTAAGCTATTACAGTAAATCCCGTCAAAGTTTCATGGCTGAGAGGCCATCAGCCCGAAGTGATACCCAAGCAACAACGAGTCATAAACGCATCAAAGATCAGGGTTCTCCCAACCTTCAACACACATACAACCCCCCGCCGCCCAAAATGCCGCCCAAGCAAACAGCCCCCCAGCTCCAGATACATAACTATAATTAATTTATTATATTATATAAATAACAATAATATAAATACACACATCAATAACCATAAATATATAATATCATCAATAACTATAACTACTGCTGTAAATACAGTGTTTGTTTTGCCTTTCCCTTTTTTTTTTTTTTTTTTTTTATTTTTGTTTTTATTGCACTTTTTTTTTTAATTTTTTTTTTTTTTTTTTTTTTATTGTTTTTCACTGAATTTCATAAGACAGGTAACGCTATATTTATGTCTTCAACCGCTGTTTATCCTCCCCAAGACCGGTCGCTGTTTTACGTTAAAAACCAACCGCCCCGAGCAATACCCGCGTCGTCCAAAGCTACTTCAGCCCGTTATTGCCTAAGTAGGCGAATCAGTGCCTCGACGACTGTTTTGTCCCGATGCTGCATAGCGATCTTCAAGTTAGCGTTGATAATGTCCCTGGTCGACGCCTCCTGTGCCCTCCTCACAAACCTTCCAATAGCGTCGTCAGCGTTGTCGGCGTAGTACACGCAGCGGGCAGTATGTCTGGAGACTGCCACAACTGCGTGGGGGACGCTGCTGTGAATCCGGATGTTAATGGATTTTGTCTTCAAGATGATGACCGTCTCGCTGGTAAGCCCCTGAGCTTCGTGTATAGTTAGGACGCATGATCCAACCCCAACCCCATAACCCTGGTCAATGAGGGTCTTCTTCTCCTCCTGCGTGTGGACCAGGAAAAGCGTATTGGGAAGAGTGTTGGGAATATTCGCGCCCGTGAACCTTCTTAGCTGTAAGGAGTGGACCTGGTTCTTTGACGAGTATATGCCAGGGTACACCTCCCCTAGGGCATATGCGACATCCATTGGATTCCGGTGCGTGCAGGGCAGTTCGTGGCTGATGGTCACCACTGAGTCCGGACGGGCGTAACTAATAGGGAAAAGATTTTCCCTGTCCAGATAGGGCAGTTGATTAATATCTCCGACAAGGACCGCGCCACTTGCGCCCGACAACCGGACTGCCATCACAATGGCCCCGAAATGGTTCATAAGAGCCTCGTCTACGAGAATGCGATTGCATTTTTGTGACTCTTTGCACCCGTTCGATAGAATTGAGGCCATCGTGCGCACTTTGGTTCTGTTGTCTTCACCAATTTTGTGCGCTAACTTTTGCCGCAGGTCTTTCGCCGCCTCGGTTGTCGTAGTGACTATGACGTCGTGGTCCCTATCGAAGTTATCAATCACCCAAGTGGTCTTGCCGCACCCTGGAACACCGTTGATCCAACTGATGCCCGGCAACGCCCAGCCTCCAGGCTGGTCTATAGTTCTTGAGATTGCTTCCGCCTGTTCGAGGATCTTTTCATCCAGCATTATTTTTGTACATCGAGCCACTACCACAATTGGGTCGCTTTCGGGTGTCATGAAGGTAATACGGCCAGACCGTGCGGTTGCCGACTCATCCAACGGTATAAACCCACACGTGGCACTGTATGCAGCCATATATTGACCAGTCATTTCTCCCTTGATGACTTGGGAGGTGGCATTATTATATATGGCTGCTGCAGCCTCCTCCAGTCTCTCCTGAAGCAACCCTGCAGTCTCTAGCTGGTATGACTGCATAATTTTCTGGCAAGTCATGAGACTGACAGATTTGGTTGCTTTTGTTATCGCTTGAAACTCGAGAAAGGCATTCGCCACGTGATCGCTTGGCTCGGTTACCAACCTGAGTTTCGGCGGGGTGACCTGCCCTCTGTCGGCTCTCGTTGGTGTTGGCCGCTTTTGTTTCGGTGGTTCTGGCATGACCCTGATAAACTCCTGTACCGCATCCATCTGTCTGACGTGACTAGGCTTCGTACCAAATCCCAGTCGCCTGCTTAGAAAGTTGGAGACCGATTTCCATCGATCCTTGGTATTGTTCTTCTTTTCTAAACTGCGACTGATTTTTTCTTCCGAGGCGGCCCTCTCGGCTGCTATCTTCTGCTGCAGTTTCTCTGATCCGCAAGGCGTTGTTGGAACTGACCTCGAGGATGTCGGTTGGACAGTCTCTGCTGTATCCAGTACGGCACACTTTTGGGGGGGTCTAAGAAAACTAAGGTCTTCCCCCCTGTCCTCATACACCACCAACTCGTGATCTTTAGAGGCTTTAACGCAACCGTATCGATCAGCGACCTCGCCCCTGTCGTAGACAATCACCATTGCATCCACACTAATGATTCGGGGGCGCATACTGGTGGTCCAGTCTGTCTCTGCGATTTCGGTGAGCAGCGAGCATACTTGGGCAAATGGAGTTGCCCCATGCCACTCGAAAAGTGCGATTGTTTTATTTTGGGATCGCACAACACGGTAATGGTGTTCGGCAAACTCTGCAACGGGTAACGCATTGAACTTTGCGCGTTTCATGCTTGTTTTGGAGGTACTTCCGTTTATCAGAGCAGCCAGTCCTGGTGATATATTGACGCTATTTCCACTTTCTGCGCGGCAGAAGCTTAGACCGAGTCTCTCGTTATCTCTGTTCATAAAGAGGGCCACACTGCGTAGTCTGATGCTTGGTTTCCCATCTCCTCCGGATTCCAAGAACCCCCATAATGGCAAAATGCTTGGGGTGATCGTCTGCTGGGAAATGCTGTCTGTGGATGCGATAGTGGTGACGTTTGGGCTCGTTTCTGTCAGATCTCTCGGTATTTGTGTAAGCGTCTGCGTAGGTGTTTGCGTAACAGTTGATATTTGCCTGAGTGTAGGAGTTTGCGTGAGTGTAGGGGTTTGCGTGAGTGTTGGTGTAGGTGTTTGTGTGTGAGTTTGTGTTCGTGCGGTGTATTGTGTAGAGCCGTTGGCTTTCGCTACGACTCGCATGACCCTGCTCGCGAATGCCAGGAATGGTGTTCTGGTGGCCTGAGTCTCCATTATGGGTTGCAATGTGGACTGGGTAACCGACATCTGGATTTCAGTTTCAAGGTCCAACCTTTCACGTTCAAACCGTGGGCACTCAGTGAGCACGTGCCATACCGTCTCATCACAGTTGGGATCACAAACACAAGTCGGACTGTCCTTAAGGTGAAAGCGGTGGAGGTAAGCCCCGAATCCTCCGTGGCCGGTCAAGATTTGGACATGGGTAGGTGTTAGTACCATGTCTTTAAGGATCTTCCTTGCCTTTTGGACAGTGGGGAAGAATACTTTAGTAACCGAGCCTGTGCCGGAAGTCTCGTAGCGCCGCTGCCATTCGTTAACAGTTTCCTCCCGTATCTGCTTCTTGACAAATGATATTGGCACCTTGTCGTAGTCGGGAGCAGTCTTTTTAGTGAGTGCTGCTTTCTTAGCCAGCTCGTCTGCTCTTTCATTACCGGGAGTGCCAATGTGTGCCCTTAACCAAAACAGCCTCACATCTCTACCGTCCTCTCGGATTTCACGCACCAGCCTCTTTATACCGAGTGCCAAGGGGTGAGTGACGGATGGGCTCTTCAGCAAATCGAGCGACGATCTTGAATCGCTCAATATGTTGACGCAGGTCATCCTAGACGCTCTCACCAATTTGACTGCTCTATACAGAGCATATAGTTCCGACTGAAAAACGGTGTTGTGGGATTCCAGTCGAAAGGTAGAGTACCTGGTCTCCCTACCTTCATTCCACCATGTAAAAGCAGCTCCGACTTTCCCCTGTATTTTGCTCCCATCAGTATATATTTGAGGTCCGGTTACATGGTGGTCATTCAGGGTTTCGGGATCCAAATTCTCCAGGCACTCGTATTCTGTTATGGTGAGTTGCGATGGATGAGGTATCATTAGAGGACCCACCTTGCGCTCAACTTCTCTACCCGGTGGCAGGTACTCCTCGGAATGACCTTTCTTGATCTTAAAAAGGGTGGCAGCTTCCATTACCCGGAGGTCAAGGGGCAGTTGGCCTGAGAGAATCAGTGCCGATGTCAGAGACACCGTGCGATATGCTTTGCAGATCTTCAGCGCGAAGCCTCTCTGCAGCGTGTCTAGCTGTTTCCTAGTCATTAGTTTCTCAGCTGCCGGAGCCCATGCGCTTGCTGCATACAGCACGATTGGCTCTATCACCGACACGTATATGGTCCTTATTATCTCACTGTTTAAACCCCATGTCACCTTTGCTGCACACGCCAATTGTTTATAAATGTCTGCAGCCTTCTTACAGGTTGCTGTCACGTGCGCATTGAAGGTGAGTTTACGGTCTATGGTGAGTCCCAGCAGTTTGATCTTTTCTACTAGACTCAGCCTTGTCCCAGACATGTGTATTACTGGAGTGTCGTACTTAAGTCGCTTCGTTATCACCATTGCATTGGTTTTATGAGCGGCGAAACGTAGCTTATTTTGTTCACCCCATTCTGAGATGGTCTGCAGCGTGCTTTCGGCTGTCCGCTGCAAAGAATCGACCTCATGAGACGAGAAAACAAGGACCACATCGTCCGCAAAAGCCTGACAATATACCCCCAAAGCCGACAGCATTTCCAGGAGCGAGTCTAGGATGAGGTTCCAAAACGTCGGACCGGCTATAGAACCCTGGACGCAGCCTTTTGTGGTACCTTTCTCACTAGTAGCTCTGGCGTAGTTTACCCTGATGTACCGGTCTTGTAGGTACGAGGCTACGAGAGCGAACAAGTTTTTGGGACAATTTTTACGCAGCATCTGGGACTTTAGAGCAGGCCACCACGCGTTGTCGAAAGCTCCCTCTATGTCTAGCGAAACCAAAAGCACTATCTTTTTAGCCTTGATTTCGGTTCGGATGTGCTTCATCAAGACATAGAGGGCATCCTCGGTTCCACGCTGCGGCATGAATCCGTACTGGTTTGAGTTGAGCGTAAGGAGGAAATGATGTTGCAGTCGGCCAACGACGAGTTTTTCGATAATCTTCCCCAGTACCGAGAGCAGTCCTATTGGTCTGTAAGACTTAGGATGGGTGTAGTCGTCCTTTCCCGGCTTACGTAATATACATACGTGTGCAACTTTCCACTGCTTTGGGAAGTAGGACAAACTGAGGCATTTGTTTGCCAATGCTAGGAACACATCCCTGTTGCAGTTTATCGCAGCTATACATATATCGGCCGTCAGACCATCTGGTCTTGGAGCTTTTTTTGGGTTTTGTGCCTGAAGGACCATTTCTAGTTCTGCTGGTGTAAATGGTGGATCGTCCGTCGAGAGACTTTCATTTACGACCTGATTCGATTCCTCCGTTAGTCTCCGGACCGACCTGTGATGTTGTTGTTCTGCATCTTCCGTGTCATCAGGATAGAACGTTTTTGCCAGAAGTTCCGCTGACTGTTCCGGACTTAGAGTATCGCCGGCGGCGTTTCTCAGGAGCGTGTCTTCCTGTCTTCTGGCTGTCTTCCGTAGGACTCTGTAAATGCCGTCCCACATGCTCTCTCGATCTTGTGTTGAGCAGAATTGTTTCCAGCTCTCTGTTGCTGCCTCCTTTGCTTGGGTCGTATAATCCTGTTTGGCCTGTACGTACTCGCTGATTGTAAACTCCCTACGACTAGGAGCCGCATTTCGGATTCTCCTCTTTTTTGTCAAAACCTCTCGCTTCAGTTGTTCCAGAGCAGGTGACCACCATGGAGGTTTGGTATCGGACTTCCTTACTCCAATCTTTGGGATAGACCGTTTGCTTGATCGGTGTATTAGGTCGACATAAGTAGTCACCAACGCCTCCATTTCCCCCGGGCTCATGATTTCTATCACCCTGGCAGGTGTGATGTTGTGTTGAGACAGGTTTGCCGTGAAGTGTGTCCTGAAGTCAGACCATTTCGCCTTTTTGGTGTTATAGATTCGCGTTGAAATGGGTTTCAACGGCACTAAGGCTTTTTCCAGGCGAAATGAGAACGTGATCGCGTTGTGGTCGGAAGTTATTAGATTTCTGTCTACACGCCAATCTTCGATTCTTCCTAATATTGACACACTGCAGGCGGTTACGTCCACGATGCTCTTGTATAATCTGTCACCCCTATAGGTTTCAAAAGTTGGGGTTTGACCCGTGTTGAGGATCTGGAGCTCTTGTTCAGACAGGAAGGCGTTGTATGCCGCCCCGCGATGGTCCTCATGGTCGCTGCCCCACCACTGACTCCAAGCGTTCACATCTCCCCCCACCAGGGTGTTATTAGTTTGTATTTTGTTGAGGAACTCCTTGGTTTTTGCGAGGTAAGGGTCTATGTCTTGATCACCCTCGAAGTAGACGGAAATCACACCAAGTTTTAGCTGGCCCACTTTCAGTAATACGGATGCCACGTTTTCGGTTACCATCTGGGTGTCATGAATGACTTCTAAACTGTTGCCGAACACGACGATTGCCGCTTTAACTGGCTTTTGTCGGTTTAGGGTACACTGAATGACTTGTGTACCGGGATTTTGCTTCATCACACCTGTCTTCCCGATATAAGGTTCCTGGACTAATGCGATTGAAGCTCCCTTCTGTTCAGCTACTTGATAGAGTTCCGCCGTTGCAAGCCTGGAGCGCTGCAAATTTGCCTGGATGACCTTTAACCTGCTCATTGCCAATCCTGTATTCTGGCGGGTGACTGTGTTGTTGTTCTCTTGGTCGCCCTTAGCAATAAGACACCCGTGATCTCGCTATATTATCCCATTTTGACCTTTCAGGGCACTCGTTGCTGAAGGCTACGTGTGCAAGGACTTCTCCTTCCCTTTTTGCTTTCTGGCAATTGATACATGTTGGAGGTTTAGCCTCGGTTTTTGTACTGCAGGCTCGCTCATGATGTTGCCCACTACAGTAACTGCAGGTTTCTTTAGTCTCCTTGCAGAGTGTCCGTGTGTGGCCATAGCCAAGGCATTTAGTGCACTGTACTAGCGGTGATTGGTCTTCTATTGGGCATCTTTGGATGCCCAGGTGAACCTTTCCAGCCTGTGTGAAGTTTTGCCAGAGAGCTGGAGACAATTCCAGGACGGGATGACATTCGTGAGGGTTTCTCGCTCTCTTTCTGTATCTCATTTTGATGGTCTGTCCGTCCATTTTGACGTTTTGTAGAAGGTGTTTATTTTGCGCTTTAAGCAAATCTATCATCTCGTCGTCACTGTACATAGATAGGACTCCTCTGATACAGACAAGCGGGTTTTGTGGTTTCGGTTCATGGATTTTCAGGTTTTGGTCCTTTTGAACCTGATCTTTTATAAGGTGAAGATCCTCTTTAGTAGCGCAACTCAATACTATTTTTTGGTTGCGTGCTATTCGGACTTTGTTGACCTTAGCTCCTGTCTGTTTTAAGTCCAATGATGCCCTGACCTTCTCAATGACGTTGTCCCCTGTGTGTTTGGGGTCAGTGGAGGAGATGATAAGAGTATGGTTCGGAATTTTGGGCGTCTCTGCTACTTGAGCGTAGGTCCTCGTGCCCTGTCTGTTATTGGAGTTGTCCGCTCTATTCATATCAGTTACTCCTTTTTCAATGGTGGCTAAAGTCTTCTTGACCTCCGCCACTACAAGTTCCGTGCTGAGATTTGGCACCGTTGGCGCGTTAGTTGGTGGTTTTTTGTCTCGCAACACGCGGAGGTCCGACGAAACTATATCCAGTCTCTCAGATAGGGGCTTCAGGTGTGTGGTTAAGTCCAATAGTGGTTGTGGTGGGAGGGGGGAGGCTGTCGGTTTCTCCAGGATCTTTGTGGCTATTTCCTGTAGATTGGCCATGTCCTCTTTTAGTTGTTTGAGGACCGTTATGTGTTCCTCCGCGGTCACACTGTTTAATTCTGACTGACGCGAGGGAGGCGACGTGGACTCTGAAAAGTCCACTTTGAGTTTTTCGATAGTCTGACGAAGGACGTCGATCTGATTGGCAACTCCAGCGGTGTTTTTAGTCAGACGGGAGAGGTCTTCTCTCACCGATTCCCATTTCTGGTCCACGGCTGCAGTTGTGTTCTCTTTCGTAACCGCTTCTTTGAGATGGTTTATGGAACTTACCAAAGCCTCCGTCGCCCTCTTATTTTCTTTGATATTTCTGTAAGGCTCCTCAGTTTCGTAGCCCAGCCAGTTCCGAATATCCTTCGCCTCCCTCAAAATGTTGACTATGTCAGTGCGAGCAAGGCAGAGTTCAGCTGAAAGGCTCTTCTTGATTTCCATAATTTCTTTGTTGTGGAATCTCTCTATGTTCACCAGTTCTTTTGCGTTACGGACTCGCTCTTTCTCGAGGTTATATTTGTGCCTCGCTCGTGAGTCAGCAAGGGAGAGAACGATCTCGTACAGTCCCTGAAGGCTGTCGTGGACCGAAGCTTTTATCTCCTTCTTGGTATTTTTTGCCTCCTCCAGCGCGACCTTTCCTTTCTGAAGGAGTTCGTTAGCCTCACGAGTAGCAAGGTCCATTTCGACCCCCGTGCCTCTCCTAGGTGTTCTGTAGAGGAGACTGGGACGAGCTGTTCGAACCGGCAGTCCCAATGAGGAGGCCACAGAGCCTTCCTCGTCCGAAACTATTTGATGAGGCGGGGAGATTCCCACTTGGGCCCAGTCTATAATTTTTTCGGCAGCTTGTTTTGCCGCCTCTTCACAGTCGGGTACTGACGACGTCATCGCCGAGTGACTGTCGCCCTCGAACTCCGCTGGCTGGGCTTCTACAGGCAGTGTGAGCCTTTGAGGTAACGCTATTCCGCTCCCTACATCAGATTCTGAAGCTGCTTTCGACGTCGTGAGCCCAGTGGTCATAGTTGGTGGTTGCCGCTCGGATGCGGTAGACTTTGCAGCATTTTTAAGCACCTTGGTCCTCAGCGAGCCGGTCTTAGGTGCAACTTCCGTAGCTAATTTTCGGATATTCGAGGAGGAAGACATATTTTTTATTTCTTTTTACCTTATTTTACCTTATGATTAATTATGTGTAACTATATTTAACAATGACACAAAACAATAATACTATCAATATAAACTATAATTAAAATATATACTACTGACGGTTTATTACAGCAATGCCGACGTGACGCACGATGGGCTGCGTCTACGTTGTGCTCCGGAGTACACGCCGGTGTGCGTCAGACAGAGCAAGTCGTACGCTCTGTTACTTTACGCTAGGATGCAGTGACGAAGGTTGACCTGAGTAGTTCTCCTGCCGGTTACTTCCCTTTAAGTGCTTTTCATAGACTTTCTGCTGGGGTCAGATTATTCCTTTTCACCTCCCGAATCCAATGAGTCCAAACTCGATTTATCTATCTCTACTGGTTCCAAAAATAAGTTTTGGGGGGGGTGAAGTAACCAAGAAGGGAAGTGGGGAGGGGGGAGTTTCACGGGAAGACTGTAGAACTATGAATTTAAAGTGGTGGGGGTTTTTCCCTCAGAGGGGGGGGGGGAGATATTGGTAGGGGAGTGAAATTCCTGTTATCGATTCTGGAATAAGGATGCCCCTGGATGGTACCTGGCCGATGATGATATGGACCCAGCTCCAAATAGCACAGTCCCCAAGATAGCTCCGAAGGCTCCAGGCAGGTATAAAATGAGTAGTGTGACGTCGTTCTTCGTGTAGTTTTAGCTATAACGTCACGCCTCGTGGAGTTTTGAGGTTAGTTCCGTCTAAAACCACGTATTGAGGTCAAGATAGGCAGATTTTATTGCTTTATATCTTCACCTGTGGTGCTCCGATTGTTATGGTCTTGATATCGTTGAATGCAGAATTCAAATTCCTTACAGACAATTTAGATTTGTAATACAGAACACTAACCTTTTGGCGAATGGAATGCTCCAAAGTATCCTGCCTGTAACTTCTGATCCAGAGGACTCAGGGTGTTGCCTACATGAATCCTGACGAATCATACACTTATTCACTGCACTATACCGTAAGAATATGCGCAACTGAAAAATTACAATTTTCGTAATTTTTTTACGTGGAGCTGATGTTAATGCGACCGCGTATGGATGTGTACTTACTACTACAGGACATGCCGGTTTCCTCAAGATGTTTTCTTTCACCGTTTTGAGAGCAGTGGTAATAAAATAAATTACGTATACAAAGTGATGCGCCTGGCAGGGTTTGAACTCGCGACCTACAAACTCGTAAATCAGAGCCATTACCACTCGGCCACCACTGCTCTATAAATATCTATATAAATCATGATGAATAATGGATAATTAGTTATACATTATTGCGTATGCTGGTGTATGCTGTTTGCCGACGACATTGTGCTGGTTGCCGAGAGTGGCCTGGAGGTCCAAAACAGATTGGAGGTGTGGTGGCACAGACTGAAAAGTGTTGGCCTGAAATTAAGTAGAACCAAAATGGAGTACTTGTTCTGCGATTTCGGTGGTCTCTCCAACCCTGTGCCTTTAGCTCTCGCCGGAACGCCCATACCAATCTGTTCCGACTTTCGGTACCTCGGGTCACTCGTACAAGGGGATGGTGAGGTAGACCGAGACGTAACACGTCGGATCAACGCAGGATGGATGAATTGGCGACAGATCACGGGTATAACTTGTGACCCACGCATGCACCTCAAGTTGAAGGGTAAAATTTACAAGGCCGAAAAAAAGATGGATGAATTGTGTGAGAATTCATCATATGAAAGAAATGGGAGTTAGTGATAGTTTGACGGGTGACAGGACAGAATAGAAGAAGAAAACGTGTTGCGCCGACCCCAAGTAATATGGGATAAGGGCAGAAAGAAGAAGTTATACATCATTCTAAGTTTAAAACCGGTTTTCCTTAAGTCCTTAAATATTGATTTACATAATAATTTGTTGTGTATCTTGTGGCTATTACATGTCCATTTATTCATTTAATACATATAAATTCTATTTTTAAATATTAAAAAAAAAATATTGGGCAATATAAAAATAGTAGGCCACCGGTATCGGGAACAGGTTCCAAATTACCGGCGCTCAGGGCTCCACACAGAGGAACCTCCTAACTATACGAGCCGTGTCCAGAAGTACCGCTTTCTTTTTTTAAATATTATTAGTCTCATCTAGCCTATACTGTCCCACTGCTGGGCAAAGGCCTCCCTCCATTCCTTTTATTATTCCCGGGCCTGAGCCACTTATTGCCAATTTCTTTCGACTAACATCCAAAAGTCCAAACTTAAAGATCGCAAACATGCTATGGAACGCAGTAGGTGATCGCATTCGAAACACTATACTGCATTTCAAATTAAGACCGTTGACACGGCTTAGAGAGCTGTCTAGTTTAAATGTAACTGGGCTGGACTTGCCTGCCTCATGCCGATCGAGCAGTGGGCTCCTAAAACATTAAATACGTGCACTGAAATAACACAAACGGGTCGCAGCAGATAAGGAAGGAGATGGCGGGATAACTTTGATTAACAAGTAACAATTAATAATAATTTATTATATTTTTTTTTTTAATTATTATTTTTTAAGAAATATTTAAAAATGTATTTAATATGTTAAAATGTAAAATAAAGAGATAATAATTTATTTATCTCAGATACAGCAGATCCATATATGTTTGGTATAAATGGATACTTAAAAAAATATGTTAGTAAGCTAAAATTAACTACGTGCATTTATTTCTTGACATGCATATGTATACAATGTCATAATATTGTACAGTCTAATTGACCGGCCACAACTCTATATAATAAAGGATGTCAATTATGGATGGCATGAAAGCCATCAATACACGTATTGGCAAACATGCCAGATTAAATTTGTTTCTTCTAGCGTCTTAGCCCAAGTGAAAGTCCGAAGTAGTCCCAAAGGAAAGTACTATATTTCCTATTCCTGAATTCGGTCTACTCGTGGGTTAAATTTCATCTAAATGCGTTCAGCTGTTTGAGCTTGAAGAAGTAATAAACATCCATGCATTGACTAGCCTGTTGGTCTATTGGTTAGTGGCCCTGACTGTTATGCCTGAGGTCGTAGGTTCGATTCCCACCCAGGATAAATGTTTTTGTGATAAGCGTGATTATTTGTTCTGTGTCTGGGTGTAATTTATCTATAATATATATGTATTTAGAAATAATAATAATAATAACCTGACTGCGTACCGTGGTAGGATGCTCTCTCTGTTTCAGGTGCTTGAAACAGCTGTCAACGTTTCGGCCCAAAGATTATCGGATCAGGTGCGGGTCATCCAGCGTAACCGTATGTTGGATGACGCCGTACTTGATAGACTGCGCCTAGAATCACGGAATGGTTGTGTCTCACCTGTTTCACCACCGGCCGCGGTGCAACGTCAACCCAGTGTTTCACCGCGACCCGACCACGTTGGTGAGGATGATGATGACGGGGCTATATCCGTGAGTACCCAGTGCAATGTACGTTTGAGGAGCGCTTTGGAGGATGCATTCCGGGAGTACCGCTCTATACCACCAGAGCTTAGACCTCGTCTACCTCGTTTGCCTATGCATAGAAAAAATAGGGCGTTGGTGTGTGCTCTAGATTCGCAGCTATCAAATTGTTTTGATAGCAGCGAAGACCTTACCGATACCCACTCGATCTTATACTGTGCGGCTGCAGCGGCTTGTCGTGTAGCTCACGTCAAAATTCCAAATAGTGACAGAGCTACACGACCAGCTAAACCAGCTTGGCAGTGCAGGATCGAGCGTCGTATCGGTGAGGCTAGAGCGCTCATCGGCAAACTTATCTGCTTCAGGGAGGGCAACACTCGCCCTAGAGTGATGCGCTTTGTGAGGCGGGCGTTCTCGGGGACAGATATTAGTCCACGAGATTATCTACCCCGTATCACAGAGCGTATCGACTTCCTGAGGCAGAAAGTCTATGCATGGGCAAACCGTATACGATGGTACAAGCGGCGAGTGGAGCGGTACACCCAGAATCGCGCGTTCCAAAGCAACAAAAGGTGGGTTTACAGGGCTTGGGAGCGACCGGACCAAAGTGTGATTGATACGCGCCTACCGGATGATGATGCCATGTATTCATTTTGGCGCAGCATCTGGTCGGTGCCTGTCAATCACACTGAGGGTGATTGGACTCGGAAGGTCGAGCGAGAGTGCGAACTTCTACCAGAAATGGGGGCAGTTACCATCAGCCCCCAAGATGTAGCTCGTGCAGTCCGTCCGTTACCAAATTGGAAATCTCCAGGGCCGGACGGGCTGCACAACTTTTGGCTTAAATGGTTTAAAAGTTCGCACGCTCGCTTGGCGTCCCAATTCCAATCTGCCTTAGAGTCAGGGTCGCTGCCCCAGTTCCTGACGACAGGAATAACCCACCTCCATAAATCGGGTAGTACTGCGGAACCCAAAAATTATAGACCGATTACGTGTTTGCCGACGGTCTATAAAGTTCTTACATCCATCCTGAGAGCTAAAATTAATAGTCATATTGAGACAAATTCCATTATGTCTGCTTCTCAGAATGGATGTAGGAACGGGTCCCGTGGTACTAAGGAGCTGCTCCTCATTGATGTTGCCATTAGCCAACAGGTTCGTCGTTCTCGAAGAGATCTGTCGACATGTTGGATAGATTACAAGAAGGCCTATGATTCAGTGCCGCATACATGGCTCATGAGGGTGCTAGAGCTATATAAAATTGATGTAACTCTGCGCACCTTTCTGATGTCATGTATGGGGCAGTGGAGGACGGTCCTTCACTATCCAGGGTGTCGACGGGTTTCGGAGAACAGCGAACCGTTAAGGATCGAGCGTGGCATATTCCAGGGTGACAGTCTGAGTCCACTGTGGTTTTGCCTAGCCTTGAACCCTCTCAGCACACTGCTGGAGGGTTCGGGTGTAGGCTACCGGTTGAGAAGAGAGGGTCAGGTCATATCTCACCTTCTTTACATGGATGATCTGAAACTTTTTGCTTCCAACAACTTGCAACTGATGGAGCTACTGAAGGTAACTGAAACCTTCAGTAGTGCCATCAGGATGGAATTTGGTTTGGACAAATGTGCAGTCATGCATGTAAAACGAGGGGAGATTATGGAATCCGTGGGAACCCAACTCTCGGATTCCATACACCTTAGATCCCTCTGCTCAACCGAAACTTACAAGTATTTGGGTATGTCGGAAGCGTTGGGCATCAATGCTGCTGACGTGAAACAATCGTTGAGGGAGCGCTTCTTTGGCCGCCTGAATAAAGTACTGAAAAGTCTTTTATCAGGCGGGAACAAGGTGCGCGCCTTCAACGGTTGGGTCATGCCGGTTTTGATGTACTCTTTCGGCATACTCAAATGGACTCAGACGGAACTCGACGCCCTGGATAGGAGGGTCCGCACTCTGCTTACCGCAAATCGGATGCATCACCCACGATCATCGGTGATGAGGCTGTATATCCCGCGGAAGTGTGGGGGTCGTGGCTTCTTAAATGCCAAGACCCTGCACAACCGTGAGGTATGCAGTCTCAGGGAATACTTCCTGGAAACCGACGTGGGGATGCACCGAGATGTAGTGGCGGTGGACAAAGGCCTCACCCCGCTCTCCTTGGCCAACGAGAACTGGCGCAAACCTATAGTAATGGATACTAATGAACGCAAGGAAGTATGGAAGGGCAAGGAGCTTCACGGGCGCTTTTATCGGGCCTTACATGGGCCCGATGTAGATCTTTTAGCGTCCGTATCCTGGCTACGCTTTGGTGATCTCTTTGGAGAAACCGAAGGTTTTGTCTTTGCAATTATGGACGAAGTTATGATGACGAACAACTACCGGAAATATATTGTGAAGGACGGTACGGTTGACATCTGTCGGGCATGCCACCGGCCCGGAGAATCAATCCGACACATTATTTCTGGGTGTTCTCATTTAGCTAACGGAGACTATTTGCACAGACACAACCTTGTAGCCAGGATTATCCATCAGCAACTTGCTCTTAAATACAATCTTGTTGAATCAGAAGTACCGTACTATAGGTATGTGCCCGACCCAGTTCTCGAGAATGGCAGCGTCACATTGTATTGGGACCGATCTATCATCACTGATAGGACTATTGTTGCCAATAAGCCTGACATAGTGGTGATAGATCGACTAGAGCGTCGCACAATGATTGTTGATATAGCGGTCCCTCATGACGAGAACCTCGTGAAAGCTGAGAAAGATAAACAAACTAAATATCTTGACTTGGCTCGCGAGGTTGTCGACATGTGGGAAGTGGATAGAGCAATCATTGTGCCGATAGTCGTGACGGCCAATGGCTTAATAGCCAAGAGCCTCGACCAACATCTGCGGAGGCTCTCGTTAGGCAGTTGGATCAAGGGCTTGATCCAGAAGGCAGTACTCCTAGACACGGCGCGTATTGTCCGGAGGTTCCTCTCTCAGGAGCCCTGACCGCCGGCAGCCTGGACCCTGTTCCCGATGCCGGTGGGCTACTATTTTTTATATTTTTAAATGTTTTTTTTTATGTTAATTTTTGAAGAAATATTTAAAAATATGATAAATATGTATATAATAATAAATGAATGGAATAATAATAATCGTAACCGCCAATAGTCTTATTGCCAAAAGCTTCGACGACCATCTGTCGAAGCTGTCGTTGCGTGGTTGGATCAAGGGCCAGATACAAAAGGCAGTACTCCTCGATACGGCTCGCATTGTGAGGAAGTTCCTGTCTCTGGAGCCCTTACCACCGGTAGCTTGGACCCTGCTCCCGACATCGGTGGACTACTGTTTTTATATTTTTAAATGTTTTTTTTTTTATATTTGTTATAGAAAAAAAATTAAAAATATCAAAAATATGTATTTAAAGAAAATAAAGGAGATAATAATAATATTTATTTCCAAAATAAAAATGGTGACAAAAAAACAAGTACATAATTCTTGGTACATAAATGAGGACACAGTAAATAACTACTGGCTCCCAAACTAGGTTTTAAGCCTGTCACTTGGGAGTCAGTTATATTCTCATTAAGATTAGGTACGTACTCAACAATAACTTTGTGTATTCACCAACAAGTTGGTATTATTTTTTTTACGCAGTTGTGACAAACTTTGAAATGTAAATGTATAAGTATGGTTATCAGTTGTCTAGTACCTGCTTAGTTCGATACTATATGGCGTTGTGTGATAGTTATGAAAAACGAGTATTATATTATACACACCCATAAATACATACATATTAACTTTCGTCTTTATGATATTAGTGTCTCAATTGTTATATAGTACAAATAAATTTTATAATTCCTGCACAAAAGCAGGTTTAGCTCACAATGAGTTTTCTCCTAGCAAAACATCAATAGACAAAGAGAAGTCACAAGTAAAGGTAGGGTTCAGTAAACAAAATAAATATCATAAATAAGTCTTAAACACAAAAATATACGTAAAATACTAATAAATAGCAACATAATACAAATGTTACCACAATTATTGAAGAAAGACTAATATATAAAAAAAATATAAAACGTTTATTTTCTTATCACAAAGTTATTTAATGGCAACACATTACAATATACACACCACGGTATAACTAAGTGAGAGACTGGTGCCTGAATTAGGTTTCCATAAGAACCTGTATTAAACTGTAAAGACTCTTTGAGTAGGGTGATGATATTTTTTTTTCCTCCATCAGGAGGAACTATAAGTCTAATAACTTTAACTAAAGACTATTAAACGACATCTGATAATCAACATAATTTCGGCGTGAGCAAAAACAGAAGCTGTTTTACGTATTTTATAATGAAGTGCAAGTTTAAGTTAATATTGTTGATTTGAATAGAACAAAAATTTAAAAAAGTATCACATCAAAATGATAGAAAAGTATAATCAAGGTAAATTAAACATTTTGGTGAAATTTTAATAGTAGTAATAAAAAAATTGCTAATTAATTAGCTATTTTTAATTTAACATTTTTTTATTATTAAAAAATATTTTTTTATCGTTATAATTGTGAAATGTATTCTAAAGCTCAAAAAATAAAAAGTTCTCCAATAAATGTAAGTAAGAAAAAATAAAAAATTATCACTTTAAATCAAGCTTTAAATTTTTTCTTGAGCATCGGAACATCGGTCTTAAAATTACGTTTAGTCAGCTTTTCTATAGTTATTGTCTCATCTACCGAAATATATTGTTCAGACCTCAGCTCACCATGCTTCCTAAATTGGAAGATGCATGCCACAACCGCTTAGGGCTATGTATCATGTAGAACGAGCAATATCGCAGCTTAAAGGATGCTATTACATTGCTTATGCGAGAAGATGAGCAATTCCAGGCTTTGTCTTCCTCACAAGTAGTATTATAGCAATATGCAGGCTTGTATATTGCTTTAATATTACTACGAGGTTTTTTTTATAGGTAGGAAATCTTTCGATGACTTTTCCTGCTCTCGGGTGGAGCGAGTTTTGCTGACATATATTTGAGGTACCACTGGATACAAGTTTACTAGCTTATCTGACAGCTGTTTTTTTAATTCCTACTTGGAAAAATTGAAAGGCGATTCAAGAAAAATGTAATAAAAGTGTACAGTAAGCAACGATGTTTGTAAATTCTCCTAAAGATTTTAATTCGGAGATGATTGTCACTTTCGTCGACAAATCTCATCAATCTTACTGAGGACATAACTGTTTTATTACATAAACAACAATTTTGATCACTGAATTTATTGGTTTATTGGAAAAGAAAATAAGGATTACTAATACATTGATTTATTACTAACTGCAGATGGTGGTTTTGCCCCTGTGATAATTACTACTTCCCACCTTTAAGAGACGATTTGCTACAAAGCATTCTTTTTGTTTTTAGGGTTCCGTACCTCAAAAGGAAAAAACGGAACCCTTATAGAATCACTTTGTTGTCCGGCCGTCTGTCTGTCTGTCTGTCAAGACCCTTTATCTCGAGAACACGTGAAGGTATCGTGTTGAAATTAAAAACTCAGATCTGCGGTCAATTTAAGCTGTGAAAAAATCAAACTTCCAAGTTAACGAATAAAAAAGATACGGCCGTTTATGTGGCAAAAAAACGTATATTTTGATACTCTCAAAGATCGAAATTTATAGGGTACTTCCCGTTGACCCAGAATCCTGAAATTTGGCACTAAGTAAGGTCTTATAGCACAAATATAGAAAAAAATCTGAAAACAGTAAATTTTTTGTTACCTATGTCACAAAAAAATAAATTGCAATTCGGAAATATTTTCGAGACTCCATTCGTGAATTGTAGTTTGCACGGAACCCTCAGTGCGCGAGTCCGACTCGCATTTGCCCGGTTTTGTTTGTTTTGTTTAGATAGTGTTAGTGTCTAACTGACTAAAAAACCCACCCCGTTCCTTCTTGCCTTTCATACCAGGGCCGAGCTACCTTTCGGAGCTTACCCTGGCCCCAGTAGGCTTCGACCCACCTAAGCCCCTGCTGCTATATAATAGCATTACGCTACGACACACAAAAGCGTCTAAAGACGCGGGTGAAATGGCGGGGGACAGCTAGTCAAATAAACATCAACATCGACACAATATTTGAAGCCACGATTCGAACTCACGTGGCGTGGTAGCTCGCTGTCTGGCTTTCCGGTAACCGTCTAGACCGAGTTTGAGTCGTCGATGGCGCGTGGTGTTATACGCGCGCCTCAAGGTGATGTCAGCAAAACCTTAGGGGCTCAACAGGACCGACGCCTACTATTTTTTTATTTTTTATTGTAGATAGGTTCGCACTTGACCGCTATCTCACCTGATGGAAAGCGACGATGTGGTCGACGATGGAACGCACTTACCTAGAAGAAACCTATTCACTCTCGACTTAAAGATTCCCCGGTTGTAGCTATCAGGAAACACAGACTCTGGCAAGGAATTTCACTCCCTAGCTGCACGTACAAGGAATGTGTTCCCAAAACGTTTTGTGCGTGTAGGTGGGATATCCACCATGTACCGGTGGTGCATCGCCGTATGTCTGGTAGTCCGATGATGGAACGGGCTAGGCGGAATTAGGTTATGTAATTCCGATGCACACTCCCCGAAATGCAACCGGTAGAAAACCGACAGGCTAGCAACTCTGCGTCAATGCTCAAGACTTTGAAGTCTCGACTCGACGAGTGTATCATCGCCAACTAGGGATAATACACTCGTCGCCATAGCATATCCGCTTCTGAGTGAAAAATCCGGGGTCCTGAAACGCAAGGCAAAGAAGGTGCATAGAAGTGGGTTTTAATCAGTAAAAGCGTGAAATGACACTGGATGATTTCTCATCTAAAAAAACCAATAATTAGAAACCAGTTGCAATTCAACCAATTGAGTAATACAAATATCAATGTGTGCAAAAATAAAACTCCCGCCGTGCCGAAGCAAATATAACAACTAACAACAACACTAATAATAAAACTCAACTTTCTAAAAGTACATTTAGAATGAACTTCTACATCTTTTGATTAGCTCAGCATGTTCTCAAAGAAACTCCAGCTAACGATTAAACAATAATTAGTCGTCAGGCAGAAAGGCAGGTGTTGTTTATAGGCAAAGTTTCGTCGCTACAGCCGGTTGCCATGCCAACGCACTGCGTAGGGTAAATGTGAGGGTATGGGGGAACGTGACGTCATAAATCAGGGGACTGCAGGTTTTTGCTCGAGCTTTAGCATATGAGCTTCTCACGATAGATTAACTTAAGTGTTATCTACTATAAAATATATCTTATCTATGTACATAATATCTAGCTGACCTGGCAAATGTTTTTCTGCCATACAAATAAATAAAAAGAAATTAGGTTTAAGAGGGTAAAAGGTTATTTTTTACCCTCCTAAATCTAATTTCTTTGTTGACGACTGTGTTCAGGGCCTCAAGTCTGCTATTACAATAGTTACAGAGTGGTCTATCATTGATTTCATAATTGTTGATTTTGACAAGTTTTAGTAATCTGTTATTATAATGGTGTCATTATGGCTTTCCAGTGGTCACTGACACTCCATTGAAAGAAACGGTAATCTCGTACTTCATGACAAATGAATATCTGACGTATGCGGTAATCTACTAAAATTTTAACAGTTTCTTTGATCAGGACAGAGTTATTGTAAGTTACTACCTACAATAATTCCACGTGACACTGACAGAATAGTCGCAATCGGCTCAATTGCCATAAAAAAAAAACCTACAACAAAAATGCCATTGTGCAGTCATTGTTTTTAATTTTTTTTTTTTTTATTGTTGATAGGTTCGCGCTTGACCGCTATCTCACCTGATAAGCTCGATATTGTCATTTTAGCACTAACTCCATTGCGAGACCTTTGACTGATCAATGATTGATCATTATGAATTAGCAGATTACGAACTTTTAGCAAAGTGACGAGGGCATCGTGTTGGAATGACGAACTTATAAAATTAGCAGACTTGGGCCCCTGACCGACCAAATATCCACTTAAAACTTCATAAAAAATCGGCCAAACCGTTTCGGAGGGGTTCGATAACTAACACTGTAACATATTCTTACACAAGTATACGTATTAGATAATAAAGTTAGAACTACTTTCAGATTTGTACGTAAAACGATGGCGCGTAGCGTCTCGTGGCGTGTATCAAGCGTAGCTCTACAAGTCTAGTTTCCATCGTTTCAAGACCGACGTGCCCACATTGGCGTGTGTGACACACATGAGAGCAGTGTGTGAGCACCTTAATTGCGGGATATATCCCACAGTTTAGCGATCATTGCATCGATAGTCGTGTCAATCACCGGTATCCATCGCCGCAATCCACCCGGTAGCTTGGACTCTTTTCCCGATACTATTCGGAAATAATGTTTTTTTTATATTTTGAAATGTCTAATTATTAATTGAAAGATTAAAAAATTTAATTTTTAAATAGATATTTCGATGAATAGAAATAATAATATTTATTTGCCAAAGTCGTACAACACAGTTTTAAGTGTTAAAATACAAAATCACATCGAAACAGAACGTTACCAAGTTGGCGCGCCGTATTGAAAACTGTCGCTGGAATGTGATACGACTTCCTCATGTTCAGCTGGATTGGGGTAGCGACACGTTCTACAAAGCGGCGTCCAACGTTTAGCCGTATTGGCAGTGTACGTTGACTATAAACTATGAAACCGATTCAAAAAACCTTAGGTAGGGACGACGGCGGGTAAATTGATGATTCCACACCTCAAAAAATAGTAAATTATCTCGTTTATCATTTCAGTTTTATTTATTACTCTAAATGTAAGTGTGAAATGCGCTACAGTACAGAAAATTAATTTGCGATCTTATTATAAAAAGTGAAGTGCCGGACACCGGGATTCCGTGGAGCGAGATGAAGTGTGAAGCTCAAAAACGTTCGTGATGGAGAACTACCTGTGGACACTCTCTTGCCCGTGAAGGCGTAATCGGATTGTATGTCAAGTTAAGTAAAAATTTCTTCAGGTCTGCGAGTTAATAAGAGGGCGATAACAACCCCAAATAAATTCAAGAAAGATTTTATTTTATTTATTAGTATTGGTAGGCTCGCGTTTGACCACTATCTCAATTGATCAATGAGTGGTCGACGATGGAGCACACTTGCCTAAAAGTAACCTATTGACGACCCCTTAAGCGCTACGTAAATATAAACACTTTTAGTTTTCAGTTAACACCGAACACTTTTTGATCGTCATGAGTATGTGTTAAGTGGAAGAAAGTGGACACAAAAAAAATGTTTACGTAAGTATGCGCAGGGAGTGAATGATTTCATACTGGTTCTATAGAAATCAAATATCCATGGGTAGTTTGTATCAAACACAAAACACACGTTTGCGCCCTGCCTTTGGTTGTAGCCATCACAAAACACAGACTCCGGCAGGAAATTCCAGTCCTCAGTTATACGCATAAGAAATGTGTTCCCAAAACGTTTTGTGCGACGGTCGTACGTAATGGAGGAGAAATACCTAGTGCTTGAATGCAATCCCACCTAATGGTAAGCAGTTATACAATCGTTTATAGTGAAGTGTACCAGTTTATTAATAGCTCAAGCCCTAATAACTCAGCCCCAATGACACCTAAATTATTATCAGACGGGAAGACCGCAGCACTAATCGGTCTAAGGTAGACGCCAGATAAGCGAGGAATAATGGCCATTGACCCTCCTACATTTGTTGATATTCTTAATTTAAAAAACGGAAATAAAGATAAAGCTATCTTGAATTGACATCCTGTATCTAATATTGAAAAGCAGTTCATTGTCGGGTACCTACGCAGAGGTATTAGAAAAAGGTCAATGTACTTTATTCTACGGTTATCTGGCGGCTTCTGAAGCCCTTTGATGTACACAGTATAAGCGACAAAGCGAAACGCATAGTCCGGACGGAGGAGGTAACAATATAAGGATGGACACTCACCGTAAGTCGGATTCTAAGCAGAAATAGCCTTTTTTACGGTATATACTTAATCAAGTCTTTCTCTGAGTCTATTTCCAGGATCGGGAATATTATTGAAAAAATCTAACAATATAAGGAAGGATATTGAATTAATTTTATTTTTCAGATACGTCTTTGTTACAAAACATTTGCCACTAGAGACCTTTTTACCTAGATGACATCGTAACAGTTTTAAAATGGTGAAGGAAATGTAATAGGTAGTCGGATAGTGCACTTTGCTGAATGAAGACGAAGGCGCCCCTCGCTCTCGGCTCTGGTTCAGGCCATGTTATAGGGTAAAAGGAAATGGGAAGCTGACACCTCCTTCTGCGAAGCGGTCATGTGAGTGATTCCTGGTCAACGAAGCTCGGGCTTACGGATTCGATCGACGATTTCCAAGTATACAAGGTGCAGTTTTAAAACTGCACAATATTTCAGGAGGTTGTAATAAAACTCATAAATAATCATGTAAAAATACGAAACCTGGTCAATAATCAGTAATACTTGTTATTTAATTTTTTAATTACACTAAACTAAATCGATTGATCGATGGCCGCGGGGGCGTGGCTAGGGTGTGGCGTGCGGGATGATGATTGGATGATACATTATTTATGAAACTATCGTTGCGAGTTAGTGTGTGTGAAAACGCCCTTTATTGTTCCGTGTTTGTGTGTGTGAAAAAAAGCGCGGTTATAAAAAAAAAAAAAATTACCTACTTATTTTATTATTGATTCGGGTCGAGAATCACTAACATAATTACCTCCTGAAATATTTTGCAGCTTCAAAACGACACCTTGTATAGAGCGGCCTTATATCGTGAATTCCTTCATGGTTACCTTGTGAAACTCTGTTTGCAAAAATATCATCGGGGTTGATTAGAATAACAATTTTATCAACCCTGATGAAATTTTTTGTAAAAAAAATTCATTTCCCTAAAAACATTAAAATAACAATTTTGAACAGTTTAAAATTTAAAAAAAAAATTATAGTTTTTTTTAATTAGGCAAAATTCCACCACTAGAGGGTTCAGAATCATATAGGTACTGGATCCATAGTATTCGTTTACAAATGAATACCATGGATCCAGTATATGAAAAAAGCGACGAACAAGTGCGTCGCTTTTTACTTTAGCCGGAGGTCGGTACACCTTCGTTTCGTTTTATTCAGACAAACTGAATGCAATTTTTGCCGTTTTTCATAAAATCTATTCCACTAAATCGCTGGCGATAGATTGGAAAGTGTATGGAGCATTTAGTTTTTATTGGCAGGATCCAGTTTCTGGATTCCATTTCGCTGTGTTCCGCTAAAAACGAGCAGATATTCCTTTGAATTTAATATCGGAGCCAGAATGGGTTTTTTTTTAACTGACGTAGAATGATTATGTATATATATATTAATGATTTTATTATTGTATCGTCGCTTGTTAATAATTCATTCAACAATTCATTTTAGCCGAAAGACGTCCGTTGAAGATAAGCCTCCCACAAGCTAGACCGATGACCTGGAGAGGGTCGCAGGAATCTGATGGATGCGAGATGCATAGGACCGGTCGTTGCGGCGACGCTTGGCCTATGACCTACGTCCTAAAAAAAAGATACCTACTAAAATATAAATCTGTTAGTAAGCGATTTTTAAAAAAAAATTGTGGAATTTTTGAAGACAAACAATTTTATATTATGTTCTACTTTCTCGTAAAGGTTTTACTTGTTCAATGAGAACTGCCAAACAACTTATAATGACTGAGAGACACGTGTAAATGGCCTACTCCACTTATTATCATTTATTCATTTAAGTTCCTGTGTCCTCTAGATGGGGCAGAGGGCGTCAACAGTGCGCCGCCATCCCGTTCGGTCTTGAGCTTCGCGTTTCATTTCACGCCAGGTCTTCCCAATGTTCTTCGCCTCTGCGATGACTGTTCGTCGCCAGGTCTGCTTAGGGCGACCACGTTTACGCTTTCCTTGAGGGTTCCAATCAAGGGCTTGCCTTGGTATATGTTCAGGATCCCTTCGGAGCGTGTGGCCGATCCAGTTCCATTTGCGGCGTTTGATCTGCTGGTCGATCGAGGTTTCACCGCAGCGCTCCCACAGATCTACATTTGAGATTTTCTCGGGCCAGAATATACCGACAATACGGCCAAGCTACTTATTATGGTTAATAAATAAAATTAAAAACAAAAATTTAATAATAACAAAACCATAGCGGTTTTAATTGGCGGTTCAAAAAACTCCAGATAACGATTTCGGGCAGCGCCAAGGCCATCATGTTAGGTATCCTTGTTTTCCGGGTGTCGCCACTGTGCGGAATGCCCGGAGGACATGGTGGAGCATACAGTCGAGGTGTGCCCTGCTTGGACGGAGCATCGCCGTGCCCTCGTGGGGGCGATTGGCGGCGGAGACCTCTCGCGCCGGGCCTTGGTTAAGGCCATGGTCCGGAGCGAGGAGGAGTGGCAGGCGGTCGCCGACTTCTGCGAAGCAGTAATGTTCGCAAAAGAGGAGGCCGAACGCATCAGGCAACGGCGTTATCGCCGCCGCCGCCGCTGCCGGGATTCTGATCCCGATTTCCGGCCACCGTAGGCGCGGGCTTGCGGACAGTGAGCAATGGGTAGCTCGCTGTCCGGCCGTCCGGTAACTGTCCGGACCAAGCCCAAGTCGCCGATGGCCCGCACTGTTCCCGCGCGCCTCAAGGAGTTGTCAGCAACAGCAGGAACCCAGCCGGGTCGAAGCCTACTGGGGCCAGGGTTATCCGAAAGGGCGCTCGAGCCCCGGTATGAAGGCTAGAAGGAACTGGGTTGGTCTTTTAGTCAGTAAGAGTCTGACACTATCTCCTGCTCCGCCCAAGAGCAGGGGATGTCATTGCATGAATTTTTCCCACCATAAAAAAAAGGTATCCTTGTTATTATTTGATAAAATATAGTCTCATAATAGGAAAGAAGCATTTACGTCCCAATTTTTGTAGAAAAACTTTAATCCTGTTTGAAAAAATATAGTAATTATGTTACTATATAAATTCGAAACATGAAAAATTACAGAAATCTTTATTACTATTGTTTTAAATCATCAGGGTCCCAACATTTCTGCGGGATCGTTAGAAAAGGTTCAAAGAGAGCCCTGGAATGCAAAGGACAACTGAAGAAACATGGGTGGGCTTTATTCCGCGAGTTCTCGTTCCACTCAGAGCGAAAGACTTATTGAGCGATTTCCCACCAGACTCGTGCACGAAGGGTTCCGTACTATTTATCTATACAACATTAGGCACTGTGATGTTTAAACCTTTTTAGTTTTTACTATTTTTTTGATAGAACTGCAACAGAAATACATCATCTGTAAAAATTTCTACTGTCTAGCTATCACAGTTCATGAGATACTCCCTGGTGACAGACAGACGGACAGTGGACTTTTAGCAACAGGGTTTATACATTTTAGGTACAGAGCCTAAAAGAATTGTCCTAAAATTTCTCCATATCCGTGAGACGTTAAAATTTGTTCTAAAAATAAACCCTGGAACAGAAATCATCGAATCGTGAACTTGTAATACAGAAGACAGCCCATTTACTGATGTGATTGCTATATTCTGAAGAAAGCACGAATGGAATGGAAATTGTATCGAAATGAAATGAATTGCTATTGTAATGCCAAAATTCAAATTGTTCTGCACAATTTTGAATTAATTATTATGCTTTTAAATGACTTCATGAAGGAGGTTCTCAAGTTATCGTTTTTTTTTTCATCTTTATTTTAGTTTATGTGAAACCTGAACACAGTTTTTTCAGAATCAGTAACCGAATGGATTCCAACAGTTTTTACACCAAAAATATTTAAAAAGGTCACAAGTTGGACACCGCCGACACTAAGTTTGTACTAACAGGTCACAACAGGTCATAGCTCGTATTAAGCACCATCAAACAGTTGGGTGCAAGTACAAAACAACCCCTCATTCGCTTAGATGGCCCGGTGACCTTGTTTTTTTGCTGACATAACAAGCTTATAACTTTATGATTTTTCATGATATAGTTTGGTAGGTTTAAAGTCACCCAAAGGGCAATGGAAAGGACTATGCTCGGGGTTTTCTTGCGTGATCATATAAAAAATGAAGATATTTGCAGGAGAACTAAGGTTGCCGACATAGTACGAAGAATTGTCAAACTTAAGTGGCAATGAGCAGGGCACATTCCTCACAGAACAGATGGCCATTGGGGCTGAAAGGTACTGGAGTGGCAACCGCGTACCAGAAGACGCAGCGTTGGAAGGCCTCCTACAAGGTGGACCGATGATCGGGTGAAGGTTGCGGGAAACCGATGGATGCGAGACGCACAGGATCGTTCATTGTGGCGACATTTGGGGAGGCCTATGTCCAACAGTGGACGTATATCGGCTGAAGTGATGCTGATGATGACATAGGTATGATTTTTTTTACATAGATTCTTTATATAAAAAAATAAAAGTAAAAAAACTTTTTAAAAACAAGCTTTTAATTCAATGCACTAAAAAAAAAACTTTTCCTTTAAATCTTTTACTATTAACTTATAACGTCATTACCCAATTGATATAATATAAAAGCTTGTCGCGAGATTTTTAAGTATACACTTAGTTTAAAAATTAAAATTTGACGTAAGCAAACGTAAAGCTAACTGGTTCTGTCCATCTATCAAAGTCATTTCTGGTTTTATACAAATGATTTCCTCATCATTTTCAAATAATTGTGTCTTCGTTTTAATTGGAAACTGGAGCTGTTCTGAAATATCCGATTTTTCTCCATTATTGTACTTTTTGTCTTAGTGTCCTCGCACACGGGCCACAAAAAACAGCTGCTTCAAGCTTCTTTTTTTGGCGGCCTTTTTTGTGGCCCTTGTACAGTGGTGCCGCCATAAAAAAATGCTTGAAGCCGCTTCTAGCTTTTTTTGTGGCGGCACTTTTTTTGGCAGCCTTTTTTGTGGCGGCGTTTTCTATAAGTGTCCCCGCATACGGGCCACAAAAAGAAGCTAGAAGCGGCTTCAAGCTTTTTTTGTGGCAGCACCGCAGCACATGGGCTACAAAAAAAGGCCGCCTCAAAAAGAAGCTAGAAGTGGCTTTTTTTGTGGCCCGTGTGCGGGGACACTAATAATGATAATGACATACGCCGCCGCATGCCATTCGCGTATTTAATCCTTCTTCGTCCGAGTCCATTATGATACTGCACGCATGGCCACAAGCTGTCGCGCGCTTCAGCTTTTTTTTGTGGCTGCTGCAGGCATTTTTGTGGTGGTGTGACTGTCTGTCACTAACTCCAAATTAATCTTTCCAAGAACACCACGTCTGGTGACATGGGCCACTTAGACCTTCATAAATTGCCCTTTTAATAAAAGGGCTGACGGAATTCTTAAGAAACGAGTAACTATGCGATTTCTAATGGCAGCACAAAAAAAGGTTGCCTGCACATGTGCGTGAGAGACAAAGCGTGGAGCGGGAGAAGAGGCGCGGAGTTGGCTCGGGACTTCGGGAGAATTGGGCACTTGGCTTTAGGGCCCGAGAGAGGACACACGTCCAGCTAAGCCATCTGACTGCTGCATCTGAGAGCTAGGTATGTCCTGTTGTAATTCTTAGGAGTGCCAGTATCGTGATACATTATTAGATATAGATGGACTGAGTCGAGTTTAGGCTTGGTTAATATTTATAGAACAGATTTGTGTGTGTGAGTTGTAGTATAAATGGATGGGCGTTGATTGTGATCTAGTAAGTAGTGTCTAAGTACGCGAGTGAACCTCAGCGGCTGTGTTGAAGACAGAATGGGTGAGTGTTGTCTGTTTTTATCCTTCCTTATTCCATCCTATGACAAGGTGACCTAGGCTTGCGGTTGGTGTTAGGAACTCGGAGAAAGCCTTCCTTTGGAGTGAGCTTGACATTGACTTTCCTTGGAGTGGACTTGAAACTTCCCGCCATACTTGGCGCAACCATGACTGTAACACTGCCAATTGAAGGTTGAACCGAATAAATATTTGTTACGTGCTAAGGCCAGGTTGAGCTATACTGAGAGCACGAACCACCAAACGTTAGCGATGGCTACCTCCCTAAGAACTGACTGACAGTAGAGTGATTTACATTGCTCTTGTTATACGCACACTTCCAGGGAGCAGGAGTAGGCTTCACCATGTACCCTAAACTGCATTGATACGAGTAGTCATTTTAAGGGACGCAAGGGAACGTATCTCGTTAAAATACACCCTGCCCCGTAGGCCAATTACTGATGAAAAAAAAAAAAATTTAGCGAGACACGTAATTTGGACTCATCTCTGAAAAACTCCGCAGCTAGACGTAGCTCGAAGGTATGTAGGTTATGTTGTCCTCATCTTAGTGTAGAGTAAGGAAGTGAGAAGCGTCGATTTATCGAAAACCACTTCGGAGTCTAGCAAGGCAACTGTAAATAGTTCTGCAACCGACTGACGATGCGTCACGCTTGTTTAAATGATAATGATAAATGATATTTATTTTGCAAATAGGTTTAAAAAACACTTTTACACGTCAATTTTTTTTGTCAGTTTATGCTAGATAAGGCCGGTGTTTCCTATCTGACTACCCTGAGAAGAAACACCGAAACAAACTCAGGGGTCAAAGTCTCTTTTAAAGTCCATACAGTAAATATGTAATGGTCAAATCACATGAGAACCATGCAGATTTGTCTGAGATGGTCTTTTGAAGAAAGAACCATACAGATTTGAGTGGACCTGTCCAATCAGTGTAAGCGTTTGTCAGTATTCGAAAAGCTCAACTTAGGACTACTAAGGAGCTCCACGACTTGACGAACAATACCAAAGAAAGGTCATTTGGGTAGGCCGCAGAAAATACTCAAATTGCCAGACATACGTTAAAATTACTGAATAGAAAAGAAAAAGCAATCAACATAGTCCTCACATTTACAATAATCTAAGGAAATTAATTAATAATAGTTTAAGTTTTGGATTGTCTTAGTAATGCGTGAGTAGTAGATAAGGAGTCAATTGTTAAAGGAAGTGTGTCTTATTCAATAGTATAGATCTCACAACTCTTTGCTGTAGGATTGATCAAGACACGCACGAGCGAAACGGATTAAAGTAATTTCTACAATAATTTAACTTGCAAATACAAGCGTCACGTGTTATATACCCTTTTTCAGCCCTCTCAGTCTCAAAAGTAGATTATCCTTCCTTATCTTCTTACCAATGGATTTGCAACCATATTTGATTTTAACTTTGTTTTTCTCAATTGCCCACCTAATCTTCTAGCTTTCTAAGTCGGGAGAAGGTGAGATATTTCTTGGGAATCCATTACTGTCGGTGGAGGTTTGTCCAAGTCACTAGGTTGAAAACCACAGGGGCGAGCGGAGGTGGGGCTCACTCCCTCCCCCTTCGGGGGGAAACGACTTTTATATCTTCATGTAGGAAAATTCAGGAAAAATGAAAATTTATCAGCCTAGGGTCTTTTCGGATCAGTCACAGCGGCTTTTTGTGAGCGTCCCTTAGCTATACTTTTAGACTAACATTACAAAGAACAAAGATTTGTATTTTTGTGTGTAATGCACCAATTCAAAGTCTACTGAACAGAATAAAAAATAAAACTCGTCAGTAGAATGCTATGAGAAGCCAACTTATTCCACTCATCATCATCATCATCATTTCAGCCGATACACATCCACTGTTGGACATAGGCGACCTTGTGGCGACGCTTGGGGGAGGCCCCAAGCGTCGCCACATCGAGCGTTCCTGTGCGTCCCGCATCCATCGGTTTCCTGCTACCTTCACCAGGTCATCGGTCCACCTTGTAGGGGCCTTCCAACACTGCGTCTTCCGGTACGCGGTCGCCTCTCCAAAACCTTTCGGCCCCAACGGCCATCTGTTCTGCGAGCAATGTGCCCTGCCCATTGCCACTTAAATTTGGCAATTCTGTGTGCTATGTCGGCAACCTTAGTTTTCCTGCGGATATCTTCATTTTTTATTCGATCACGCAAGGAAACCCCGAATATAGCCCTTTGGGTCACCTTATGCCTTCTGATGAGGCCCATTGTGAGCGACCACGTTTCGGAGCCATATGTCATCACTGGCAACACGCACTGGTTAAAGACTTTCGTCTTGAGACACTGTGGTATGTTGAACGAGAAGATACCGCGTAGCTTCCCGAACGCTGCCCAACCGAGTTGGATTCGACGGTTAACCTCTTTCTCGAAGTTAGACCTACCCAACTGGACTGTCTGTCCGAGGTAGACGTGATCGTCCAAAACTTCGAGTGTAGAGTCTCCGACCTTGATAGGAGTGGGCGCTACATGGTTGTTAATCATGATTTTGGTTTTATCCATGTTCATTTTAAGACCCACTCTTAGAGAAGCTCTACTGAGGTCATTGAGCATTGTGCTGAGCTCCTCCATAGTCTCTGCCATGACTACTATGTCGTCGGCAAACCGAAGGTGAGTGATGTACTCGCCATTGACATTAATGCCTAGAGCACTCCAGTCCAGAACCTTAAAGACATCCTCCATTGCGGCCGTGAACAGTTTCGGAGAGATAACGTCTCCCTGCCTCACACCTCGCTGCAGGTACCGATACTGCTGCATTTCAATGTACCGATAGTCAATTTGGCACCTTTGGAGTGATTGCAGCACAGCCCAAGTCTCGATCGAATCAAAAGCTTTCTCGTAGTCCACAAACGCTAGGCAAAGAGGTAGGTTATACTCCTCGGTCTTCTGTATGACCTGCCGTAGCGTATGTATGTTGTCTACGGTGCTGAAACCTTTTCGGAATCCGGCTTGTTCGGGAGGCTGGAAGTCGTCAAACCTGCGCGCAAGACGGTTCGTGATGACCCTGGAAAACAGCTTGTAGACATGGCTTAGAAAGAATGTGGTATGTTTGGGTACTTAACTAAACGTAAACAATCTTAATATGTCTTTTTATTTAAAATAAATCATATAGAATACATACAAAGATTATTAAAATTTAGTTGATTACCTAACATCGGTTTAGGTAAATACCTATTTGTAAGCATTTTCAGATAAAAACTTTGGCCTTTTTTTTAGATAAAAGACATGTTAAAATGGTTTAACATGTCATGTGTAATGAGTTAACAACCTAAACAAATAGTTTAAAATAATCTGGAAAACAAAAACATTTTCCTTTCACCCTTGAAGCTGAAAGCAGAAAAATTATAAGAAAAAAATGTTTCGTGTTAAAACATACAATATAGCCAACAAAATTCAGTAAAATGCTGTGGCATTTTACTTTAAAATAACACTTTGCGAACAGCTAGCCACACTTACTAAACCAATACAGGAAGCGACCATACCACTTGAACACACGCAAACATTTTAAAAAGAAAACCTAAACCCACAGTTCACTGACCTCTCTCTCGAAAAGGATTTTCTCTTATTCGTCCATCAATATCAATCTACCTGCTCTATTCATTTTTATTTCTAAACGCAAAAATAGGAATTCACAAATACCGTTTTACAAATTTTTTTGAAAATGTTTGCAACCACTCGGAAGATTTCTGACACGAATTTTTAACCGACTTCCAAAAAAGGAGGGAGGTTTTTGGATATCCATGGAGTTCTCAATTCGGTTGTATTTTTTTTAATGTTTGTTACCTCAGAACTCCGTCGTTTATTTACCGATTTGCAAAATTTTATTTCCCCTTACATGTTATGC
The DNA here is from genome assembly GCA_910589285.2 of Mythimna ferrago. Lineage (NCBI taxonomy): Eukaryota > Metazoa > Arthropoda > Insecta > Lepidoptera > Noctuidae > Mythimna > Mythimna ferrago. The sequence continues at coordinate 8,716,926 of OU342675.1, read as the reverse complement.
TTCCAGATTGGTCCCATTTTTTTTTAAATCTATCTGATGATGGGATACATTAAGAATCGAGGGAACCCCTCAAATATTATAGGCAATCATATAGTTATTTTGGTATTTTCATTGAGGACTTGTGCATTTACAGTCAAAAAGTGACATTTGATGGAATGAAACTGGTGAAGAAGACCAGAAAGCCAACGGAACTTCATATTCAAACAGATATCACAATGAACATAGTTAGAACATAGTTAAGCGACTATGACAATACAAATAAATGAATAGTTCTGAATAGTTATGTTGAAAATGGTATTACCGAAGTGATCTGATGATGATGATGGAGCCGGAAGATAGGCACCGAAACTCCGTAGGTAACTAATCATTGCATCCTAGCCGTGTTTGGGCTTATTAGAATTGTCATGAGATGTACTTTGGCTCTAAGGTACTATCGAACTGATCTGATGATGGAGCCGGAAGCTGGAAGTTGGACACGGGAACTTCATAATAAAATAATGTATCCTACCAGGGCTTGGGTTGATTGGAATTGTCATGAGAAAAAGGTACTCTGGCTACAAGTGTATCGCAACTAAAAAGTGTGAAATAAAAATCTTTTTACAAAAAAAAAAACTGACTTCACTAAAACATACACTGAAATGATCAAAATGACTTTAATTTCGGAAGTCAGTGTTGTATAAGAAACAAACAATAACGAGAAACACCGACTTCCGAAATTAAAGTTATTATGATCATTTAGTGTATTTTTTTGTGAAGTTGTTTTTTTGTAAAAAGTTTTTTTTTATTAGTTAAAAAAGGTGTGCTTTGCTATTATTTTTGGTTGCCAATTTATTGCTTTTCATCGAGGAATGCGAGATTATTTATTTAGTGTGTTTGAATTTGTTTAAATGCAAGTTGCGTGTGAACGAAGCACGATTGCAATGTGCCTACATAATTACATAGACTATAGGCATGTTTCAATCATTTCATTTCATTCATGTTTCAATCGTGGAAATCACAGACACAATAGAAAGACAGGTGCGCGAACGCCGGCGTTCGCTTGGGGTTTAATGAATTAACACTGGAAGGCCTCCCACAAGACCTCATTTAGTTGTCAGCAACTGTAGAGGCCCAGAATGCTCGAAGCCTACGGGGCCATGGGTCTAGTTCTGAAAGGGAGACTTGGCTCCGGTATGAAAGGCAACGAAGGAACGCGGATGGTTTCAGTAAGAGTCTGACACTATCTCCCACTCCGCCTAATGGTGGGAGATGACATTTGGATAATTCCGGAAAAAAACGGGACTTTAAAAGATGTGAGATACATCGGACCAGTGGTTGTGGTGACACTTAGGAGAAGTCTATTTCCAACTGTAGTCGTCGTTTGGCTGAAATTATGATGATGATAAGAAGATCACAAATAATGTGTGTTCAGCAGTAGACATCTTTCAGCTGAATTAATTACAAAACGACACCTCAAAATATTGTTTTTAGAGAACGATTAACACATTAAAACATTTTTAATTTTTGAATTTGACGCTTTATTTCTGTTCGACATAATTTATTATTTCTAATTAATTTTTCTCTAAACTTGAAAATACTGTCTAGTTTACTGTTTTTTAACGTATTTTATTTCGCTCTAGCACTCAACTCTAGTAATTGGAATGACTAAAGAAAGCATCAACAAAATGCAATGCAATCTGGTATTCAAAATTGCGGTCCATGTTTTTGCCTTGCGGGTAGCCACTAATCAACCATGATGACATATATTTCAACCATTCGAATTGTTTTTGTTCACAAAATTAAAACGATGATAAACGATATTTTAGATATTTGAAAAATAAAATCGACACGAACGTAAACGGATATTATGTTCTAAAGTTTTATTTAAAAAGCTATGTTTTTGAACAACCGGTGGCTAAATGCTACTCGTTACATTTACTGAAATAAAATGAAATTTAATGACAAAGTTAACCTTATTACCTACGTAAGCCAGAGGCCTAGTTAACATGGGATTATTTTACGGATTCGAATGCCTAAAATAGAATTTCCAGTCAGGAATTTCGATTTAAAGTTCTACTCAAATGATGGCAAGGAAATTTATCAGCTTAGCATCTAAACTAGAGCCATACATACAGCTACCGCATTTCAAGCTGCGTTTGAATTGTCGCATAGTCACTTTCTAACGAAAAGCCAGTGACAGAAATATCTAGCAGTAGAGTGCTGTAAAGCGCTGTATTTTTAAAACCCGTTCTATTTTGTCCATAAAGCTTAGACTGTGCTGACAGACTGCAGCAGAAAAACACAAATTCCTGGTCACAGGCTAATGCAACGTGTTGCAGTCGTTTGCGGAAAAAGGTGTAATAACTCATTTAAAGTGTAACAATGCAGTGTTTGCATACAAATTCTGATCACTTTCATATTAGGAATTACAGTGCACAGTGGGTTGTTTAGGTAATTTAGTGAAGTAAAGGGGAACATTAGTATCGGTTCGAGTAGTATAGTATAGGTACAACATAATGTGAACACATTCTGAGTATTGGAGCTACATACACATTCAATGAGCGCTGAAACTCAGAATTTGGTAGTTGGTGGTGTGATACCAGCTGACCTCAGGAAGGCCATTTGTCCTGCACCTGAGCTCGCCCTCGTCGTATTAGATTGTTGTCTCATCGAACTATGAGATTAGAACAAAATAACATAAATAGTATTAAATTTAAAACTCGTAAAGATATAGTTGCACTGTCCGTTGAACATAGCATTGAAATGTCGTGTGTTGAGCTGGATAGGCATGTCATAGTGTGCGTTTACAGGCCCCCTAATTATCAAAACTACTCTATTTTTGAGTCAGTCATGGAAGATGTTATGGCTAAACTTTCAACTGGTAATAAACCAGTAATTATCTGCGGAGACTTTAATGTTAATATTTTAGAAAATAATTCAGATAGCAGTAGATTATTAAATCTTTTCAAATCATTTAATTTATCAAATGTGTTTATTGAACCAACTCGAACAACGACAACTACTGCTACATGTATCGATAATGGTTTTTGTTGCTGCAAGTATTTAGAAAAAGCCATTGTAAATTATCTGCCTTCTGATCATAGCGGCCTAATGGTAACATTTGAATCCAACTTACCAATACAACAAGTGCAGATACAATTCAGACCAATAACATCCGGTAAACTAAATAAATTTAATAGCACTTTAACTAGCAGGTTGGGTGATTGGAACCTTGCAGAAAACAATGGTAATATTTTGTATAAAAATTTTTTTTCAGTAGTTCAAAAGGAGTTTAATCAGACATTTGAGAAAAAAACTAAAACTATCTGCCCTAAGTTTAGATTTAGTGACTGGGCAACTAAAGGAATCAGAATAAGTAGGGAAAGACTTTTCGAGTTGTATGGCCTTAAGCCTATTATTAACACTGAAACTTTTAATAAATATGTTGCTACTTATTCTAAAATGTTTAAATATACTTGTAAGGCAGCTAAGGCCTTATACATCAGCAACAAAGTAAAAACAGCAGATAATAAAATAAAAACGGTTTGGAATATAATAAATAATGAAACCAACAGAAACAAAAGAAATAATAATGATTACACATTGGAGACTCATCATGGTCTTATTAGCGATAACAAACTAGTTGCAGAAGAATTTGTAAATTTCTTTACCAGTATTCCAATTAAAACTACTGAAGCCCTAAATTCGTCGCCATCGCATGCTTTTGGTTTATTACAGGCGAACGTTGCAGCCTGTTCGACTGAATTTAACTTTAAACATATAAACCCCATAACAGTAATAAAAGCTTTTAAAGAAATCAAGATTAAATTGACAGAAGATCTATGGGGTATGTCTATCAAAGTTTGTACCTCAATTATTGAGACTGTAGCGCCGTACTTAGCGTTAATATTTAATTTGTGTATAGATCAAGGAGTCTTTCCGGATCTAATGAAATATAGTAAAGTGATACCACTTTTTAAATCCGGAGACAGTAAAGACACTAATAATTATAGGCCGGTGTCCGTTTTGCCGGTTTTTAGCAAGATATTTGAAAAGGTGATGTTAAATCAAATGCTTAATCATTTTAACACCAATAACATCTTACACGATAAACAGTATGGTTTCACCAAAGGACGTTGTACAACTGACGCTGGTGTCTCCTTACTAAAACACATTTTTAATGCGTGGGAGGAGGCACAAGATGCTATAGGCATCTTCTGCGACCTGTCTAAGGCGTTTGATTGTGTGGTTCATGAAACATTACTCCTGAAACTGGAGCATTACGGACTAGGCAAAACAGCGTTAAGCTTATTAAAATCGTATTTGAATGACAGACAGCAACTAGTTCAAATAAACGGTGTCAATTCGTCGGGATTAAATGTGAAAATGGGGGTACCCCAAGGTTCAATTTTAGGTCCTTTTTTATTTTTAGTTTATATTAATGATTTACCCTATTTGTTGAAAAATAAACTTAATATGGTATTGTTTGCTGACGACACTTCTTTGATTTTTAAGATAAATAGAAGGACTAATAATCTTGACGATGAAAATAACGCTTTATTGCAGGTCCAAAACTGGTTCACTGCTAATAATCTGGTTCTAAATGGGAAAAAAACTAAATGCATAAGATTTTCCTTACCAAATGTCATAAGTAGTGATTGCGACATAGTATTGAACAATGAGAAACTAGAATTTGTTGATAAAACAGTTTTCTTGGGGATTACGCTTGACTCTAGGCTACAATGGGGTCCTCACTTAACATCTCTTGCAGGACGGCTTAGCTCGGCTGCATATGCTGTTAGAAAAATCCGCCAATTTACGGATGTTGATACCGCTAGACTAGTCTATTTTAGTTATTTTCATAGTGTCATGTCGTACGGTATCTTACTATGGGGACGGGCTGCAGACATCGAGTCAATCTTTATATTACAGAAAAGAGCCATCAGAGCTATTTACAATCTCCGCCGGTGCGATTCTTTAAGGGAACTGTTTAAAGATATTAACATAATGACGGTACCTTGTCAATATATCTATGAAAACATCATGTATGTTAGAAAAAATCTTCATCTTTTTAGCAAAAGAGGCGATAGACATAATTATGTTACAAGAAATAGGGATCAATTAGTTCAACCAGGTTTCAGACTGGCTAAAGTGGCCTCTTCTTTCATGGGGTACTGTTTGAAATGTTATAATAAAATACCACCCCAAATATTAGAACTCAATGAAACGAAATTTAAATCTTGTATTAAATGCACACTATGCAGGCAAGCATATTATAAGTTGGAGGATTATATTCAAGATAAAAATGCTTGGCTCAATGCTGGTCCAGCTCCACTACCACTAGAGCGTACTAATTAGTTGATTAGTTGGAAACTAATATTATTATTTTTTAATTTGAAAGACACAATTGCATTGTATAATGTAGAAGCACTTTTTCCAAGTTTGTGAATGTGAAGCACCATGGAGCATTTTTATTAGGTTACAACATTTTTTTTTGACATTACGAGCATGGCAGTTGAGAGTTTGTCATGCTCACTCAAATGTCTCGCTGTTGGTGGCACGTGTTATTGGGTCGTTCAGTTCCCTTCAAAATGGTTGAGCTGAGTGGGGCTGATGCACGCGTCATGCTCGTGAACGGGTGCCGTCAGATGGGACTGGTCATCTCTTAGCTGCCAGTGGCTTAATTCAGTTTCTATCTTTTAATTATTTTACATTTTTTTATTTCATTATCGACATTGTGCTCACATGATAGAAGCAACAAGTAATATGTAACCAAGCATTATATGTAACACATAATATGATTTAAAAGAGTGTCCATGGAGTTTCTTGCACGTTCTTCTCCATAGAGACCTACTCTTTGGAACGTGCAATTTAGCTTCACTTTTCTTGGACTGACCGACATTTGACTATTCAAAAGTGCCTGTAAATGGTCTATTTGAAATAAATGTTTTGATTTGATTTGATTTGATTTGATTTGATAACTTTAGATAAAAACTGAAGTCAGTTAAAAAACAAGTTCAATCCAGTAGCATAAACAATTTAACTGCATTAATTTAAACATCTACGAGTATATATAAAAAAAATTATCCCTATTTTCCTTGGTCACGCCATCACGCGTGAACGGCTGGACTGATTTCGCTAATTTTTTTTTTGTTGTATTTGTTATTGTTAGGAGAAGGTTCTTATAGAAAAAAAAATGAAAATAGGGTAGCGCTACCCTACGTAGGGTAGAGTAGGGTAGCGTAGGGTAGAGTAGGGTAGCGTAGGGTAGAGTAGGGTAGAGTAGGGTAGAGTAGTTTAAAGTAGGGTAGAGTAGGGTAGAACAGGCTAGAGTAGAGTAGAGCAGGGTAGAGTAGGGTAGCCTCAACTCTATTGTTGGCCTCGTATAGATCCTGAAAACTGCAGGTGGTTATGCAAAATGGGCAGCATAGCAGGTGTCGCATGTCCTGAGGAGAGGCTCCACACTGGCACTGCGTTAGAGGTGGGTCGAGGAAGCCCCATTTGACCAGATTGTTTTTACAGCGGCCAACCCGGGTTCGTAGTCGGTTTAGAGATTTCCAAATTAGCCACTGTAGTTCGCGTCCACGGGGAACATGTTCCGATGGAATGATGAAAAGTGGAGGAGTTGGATGTTTCTGATTCCCCTGCACTGTCTTTTAAAGAGATCGTAAATCGCATAAAGCTTTAGAAAACCCTAATGAAACATTAAAGAGATACCCATGAAACATTTTTTTTTCATTTTTTTATTTTACCACTTTGTCGGCGTGATTGATGCACGTATTGTTACCAAATTTCAGCTTTCTAGTGCTAACGGTCACTGAGATTATCCGCGGACGGACGGACAGACTGACAGACAATAAGGGTTCCTAGTTGACTACGGAACCCTAAAAACGTGTTGCGCTGACCTCAAATAATATGGAATAAGGGTAGGAAGACGATGATGATATAAAAATACTTGATTGTTATCGATCGATTACGAAAAGTACTTTCTTCCTCAATACAATATATTATATTATTTTCTTAGTTCTAAGTTGATTGTTGCGCTTAGACGGGGTTTTTTACTACTCGTAACATACACGTTTAACTTAATACATGTTGTCTATAACTTTTTTTATATTGTAGACAATATGATTAAACACATAAATAATAAAAGCAAGATTGAATGTGGGAATATCTGTCTATGTCCTCATTTAATGTGTAAAAGATTATTTGTATGACTTTTATATTATAGAATAGAGTAAGCAAGCAACTACAACTGTTACTAATATGGGTCAACGTTGCTCGTTATTCCCGAAAATTGTATAAATCGATATTGCTCCAGATAGTTCACGTAATTGCCCCACTGTGTTCAGCGATTGTCACAAGGCAATAAATTTCTCTCAAACAAGCTCGTTTATGAGCAGCACCTATAAATCTCAAAACGGCTGAAACATCAGTATATCTACCGCTTACGTGCAAATACAACTGAATTTCTGCAGATCGTAAAGAAACTAAAGTTCTGGCTTAAACATTGGCTGAACTAGACGCAAGACTAAACCTAGAAGTTTATTTCAACACGTTGCGGTCCGTTTAGTGTAAAGTTTAGAGCAAAGGGCTGAGTCTACAATATGTTGTGCGAATCCCTTAGTAAGGTTAAACCTTTGATTATTCTCAGATAAGGAAACATAGTAGTAGCACAGCTCTGTGGATTAATACAAGTATAATGATAATTATAACTAACTATTGTTAAAAATTAGTCATTCACTTCAAGATAACGATGAAGATTCACGATTTAACTTTTTAAAAGTCAAGTGAAAGAACACTATTTTTTTTCGCGGTGGAGCATATGGTAGAGGTGTACCCGCTTACGCAGAGCACCGCTGTGTCCTCGTGAGGTGGTCGACGGCAATAATAATAATAATGATATGCTTGGCTTGGCCCGTAAATGTGGTCAAAACCTGCTAAAGAGCTGAGAAAAGTAAAAATACCCGAAAATAATAATAATAATAAAATCGTTTATTTATAGCACATTTACAATAAAGCATTTAAAATATTAAAAAGAACACAGTTGCCTTTTTTGCCTGAACTTGGATGAACCTGTGTAGAGTACCTGGCTAGAGAGTGCTTAAATACAAAAAAAAACCACTAAATATGGCTATTTTAAAAACTTAACTAAATTTAGATATACGGCTTGTTTTATTTACAAAAAGTAAGTAGGTCTTCTGTCTCTATATAAGATATGCTTGCAAAGATGATTTTCAAATATTTTGGAAAATCATCTTTTTACAGTTATACTTATTTAATTTGTAGATACTTAATTTTCTATTTAATTTATTGTACAGAAATGGGCCTAAAAAAAGAAAAAAATCTTTTTGAAATAAATTTTTGAGGATGCATTAGAATGGCAAACAATATCATTCCGTCTCTTATTAGTGATTGCGGCTTTGTAGGAAAGCATGGTGTGCTGTTTAAGTACTATGTGCATTATGAAAAGCTGGCGAACAGTAAGCACGTTACAGAATTTGTATAGCTGATCTATAGGATAGAGAAAGGTAAGGAAATTGGCCACTTTTAAAATTGCTATCTGAGCTCTTTCAAGAGGCAGTAGGTGAGTTTTAAGTGCTAAACCCCAGGAAGTGATACAGTATTGGATTACAGATTGTCCTAGGTAGCCCTATAAAGCCTAATAAATTTGTATCACCAATTTTGAATCTGTGATCGCTCGTAACTTTTTAAAGACATAGATTAATTTGCGCACTCTTTTAACTAGTCTTTCAATGTGTGGTCTAAATGAGAGCGTTTCGTCTATTATAACCCCGAGATATTTGAAGTCATGTGGTTTAAAGACACGGGGCAATCACACATGGTGGATGATTGGAATTCACATTTATGGGCATACAGTTGAGAGATATCAGTGTTAAATTGAGGACTGCGCGTGCAAAAGTGAATATATTTTGTCTTGTCAGCATTCAATGTAAGTAAATTGCTTTGAAGCCAATTAGTCAGAGTGTCGAAACCCAATTGGGCCTATTCGTACAATTCGCTGCTGGTTTTTGCGGTAAATATTAGGGCAATGACCTCTCGTGCCAGGTCTTGATACATGCGATGGTCCGAAGCGAGGAGGAATGGCAGGCGGTCGCCTCCTTCTGCAAAGCAGTAATGCTAGAGAAGGAAGCGGTTGCACCGTGAGGGTACGGCTCTCACGTCGCAGCCAAGTCCAGAGAAGTCATTGGATGATTTCCTGCCTAAATAAAAATATTTCTTCTCAGTAATAATTGTGATAATTATATATATGTTCCTATATACGACCACTTATATTATGTATTTATTTATTGTATTAGGCATATAGATATAATGGTATTAAAATTATATGAGTTAGTTTATTTAAAACTTTAGTTTATGACTTCACATATTCTTCTTCTTTAGCTAGTCTGCAAGAAGAAATAAATACGTTCTTAGTATGATTGCTTACTTGGGTAATCTCTGTTAAGATTAGCCACCATAATTGAAATTCGGTCAGAAGAATGATTATTATAATGTAAATAATATTATGTGAAGCCTGTGTGTGATTAGTTACTCTGACTGCTACGCCAGAGGTCGTGAGTTCGATTCCCACCCAAGATAAATGTTTGTGTGGCAAGCACGATCATTTGTTCTGTGTCTGGGTGTAATTTGTCTATAATATGTACGTATTTAGAAATATATACTCGTAAGTAGGTTTATCAGTTGTCCAGTATCCATAGCACAAGCTCTGCTTAGTTTGGAACTAGGCGACGTTGTGTGGAAGTTGTGGAATATTAAATAAATAAGTAGTACCTCTTAACTCACATATTGATAATAAAATAAATACTAGAAAACATGTTTCAGAAAAATATGCAGCGTAGTAATAAAAAATATCAGGAATCACAGCATTTAAAAATCGAATCGCAATTAAAATAATCACGACCTGTCATACCGTGCGTTACTCGGCATGCGACAAATGCTATTATCGTACCTAGTCTGATACACACATGCTCAAAGTATTTAATGTCAATAGGTACGGAAGCGATTTCTAAACGGTTAGTACTCCCATAGGAAACATTACGCTATGCAGTGATATATTGCCGTAAAGTAAAGGTCAGTTTTACGCCACTTGTGCGACTCATAAGGTCGTATTTCATTTTAAGGAACCGTACAACACATTGAGAGAACCTTGAATATTTGACCTTTTTCTGGTACCTACATACTTTCTTAGCTGGCTGGATAACTTGAAAATCTTTGCAGATTTAAGCAGTTAATATACTGAAAACTGCTTATGGCAGCGGTTTTGTCTACATGTCGGTAGAAAATTATCTCAAGGCAACACATTCAAGGAATAAAAAGTATCTTTTGTCCTATCCTAGGATATGTTTTAGTCATGTGCTAAATTCTATCTAAATCCGTTCTGCCGTTTGAGTGCAAACGAGTAATAAACATACACACACATACACACGCTTTGAAGTTGGGAAGGCTTGTATCCATGGGTTTGCGTACCCTCCCCCTTCACAGAACTCGTAGACGACAGTTTGTGCTTTTTACAGAAAGAGAATTTCTTTTGATAGTGGAACATGGTCTTGGAATAAAAACATATTAACTATTCTATAATGCAATAGCATATAGGATACTTCCCAGAACGAGATAATGTTATTTGATGATTTCCGAACTAAAAAAAGGGACGCTAATATCTAAAAGTGGATGTCTTTCGCCATAAATGATGACGATGATGAAAAAAATATATAATATACTAGCTTCGCCAGTATACCTAAGTCTAGTAATAAACAGGATGCTACTCTATCACTAAATGACGTTCCCTAAGGAAATATTTTTTAAATTGGTTCAGTGAAGTTTATTCATGATAAACATATCTACAAATATTTGCTGTTTAAAAAAAAATCCGTTTGTTAAAGAACATGTTAAACATCAATAAATTAATTGTAACATAAATAATAATATCAATTAGAAGCACATTTTACTAATAGCCCGTTTAAATCAATTATCCTTTCAATATCGCCAAATTCTTGGGTAACGTTTGGATTTACCACAATAGCAGGCTGGGGTTGATTCTCACCCCGTGACCTTTAGATAAGCCTTCAACAGTTCAGTTCGATGATTAAGTAATCAGTGCCACTTTAAAACTAAGCAACATTTTGGTGTTTATAGTGAAATTAATATGACGTGGATTTACACCAGTAAATGTTCTGGGAAAGGCTGTTTATAATGATTGATATTTATTGTGATTATATAGTCTGTCAAGTCAACCGACTTGGGAATTTTGTATAATATTTAATCATTTAAAATACTTATAATCAATACTATTCATAAGGTTCTTCTGTTAGTAAACAATGATCTCTATCTCTTAATCAACCTTGATTATTGAACCCGTGTTGACTACATCAGATTTCATTAAATCCTAATAAATACCCAAGTCGTTTAACTTATTAGACAGACTCTAGAAATTCGCATTTTTTTTTTAAATGGGCTTCTTTAAACTGCATCTTCGGATTGACCAGGAATTCTAAATTTAAATATAAAAAACCGGCCAAGAGCATGTCGGGCCTCGCTCAGTGTAGGGTTCCGTAGTTTCCCGTCCGTCACAATAAGTGTTCTCACTTATGAGTTTAAAAAAGGCTATTTGTTACGTTGACATACTAAGTACGGAACCCTAAAAACGGGCCCACAAAGGACGGTGATAACTAAAACCGTATGCAAGTAGTAGAAATTTCAGCGATTGTGCACTCGTCGTAAAATTACGAATATATTTAAGAAGCAACTATTTTTTACCACAGTAGGTCATGAAAGCACGGAAAATCTTAACATCGACTTTCAAAAAGATTACGTCATTACGCAACGCCATCTATCGAACCATTTATGAACTGGTTTTTACCTTAACATTTTGATAGATGGCGTTAAAAAAATGAATTTTAGTTTTATTCTAAATTGCCTTATCATGTTCCTGATAGAAGTTTTATGTAGTTATAAAATAATACCGCCAATGCCAAGGAGAGACCAACCGAACAATTCAATAATACCCGACCCCATCAACTCAGGAAAAATCCTAACAGCGCGAACGCGAAATAGCCCAGCGCCATCTTTCGGGGAATTGTGTTACTAATTAATACATAGGTACCAGAAGAAGTTTTCGGTGGTAATTTTGGATTGCGAGAACCGATTTTAATAATTCTTTTTTTCTTTGAAAGAAGATACGTTCAGGATAAGAAAATATATAAAAGTAGTTAAAAAAAAATGCTTGCATATACGATTATACTACAAACTTAGTCCAGAAATTATTTTGTACAACCGTTTTGTCTTTTTTGTACAAAAACTGTTCTTTCCATCAAGTTCAAAATGTTTTTCCTAGAAAGTCCTTATAAAGTTCTACTTTTCAGATTTTTTTGTATTTTCTAAACTTATGGTTTAAAAGTTAGAGGGGGGGGGGACACATTGTTTTTTACTTTTGGAGCGATTATTTCCGAAATTATTGACATTATCAAAAAATGATTTCAGTAAACCGCTATTCATTTTTAAATACCTATCCAACAATATATCACACGTTAGGGTTGAAATTAAAAAAAAAAATCACTTCCCACTTTACATATAGGGGGGCTACCCTAATAAAACATTTTTTTCCAATTTTTATTTTACCACTTTGTCGGCGTGACTGATATTATATACATATTATATACATATTGGTACCAAATTTCAGGTTTCTAGTGCTAACGGTCACAGAGATTAAGTGAGGACAGACAGACGGACAGACAGACATGGCGAAACTATAAGGGTTCCTAGTTGTAGTCAACTAGGAATCGGAACCCTAAAAAGCGTATCTATAATAAAACAGTTATATAACAAAAGACGAGACACCAAGAAATGAATAATAAAATAATTACGAAGTAACGTATCTTAAATATAAAGTTTGTTTGAATTTATAATTGTATACACAATTAATAAAATTCAAATTAAAAAACTAAAATTAATTTAAATTGCTTGCTACGTCTGAAGTCTATCACGTGTCACAAACAATAGTTCATTATGATGCAACAATCCAGTCAATCTGTAAGCGCTCTCTTGCACTCGATGCACCAACGACGCGCTTCTCTTGCGCATTAATGTAAGGAAACAATCCAGGCTCGTTTCATCAAAAATTTTCGATGCACTACAATAGAGGAGAAATTCTAACTCCTGAAGGTATTGTTGAACTGGACTCAAAAGGCGCTGTACAATTTATGCGTGTAGTCGTTTCAAAGGTTTCTAAGTTTCAAACTATACATATCCACAAAAACAATTTTTTCTATTGCCCTTATGATTTATTAACGTGCAAGTGACATTAAACGTAAACGTGACGAGGAATAAATTTCACTGACCCCAAAATAACTCAGGACATCAAACTCGACCCAATACTCAACAACTTCCTGTGTATAATTTTGACGATATTTCATCAGTGTCCAAAGGACAGCTATTAGCGTCCATTACTGTCCATTTACCGTTCTAACAAAACTTGTATTTGTACAGGAGGACAAGGCAAGGAAACCACACGTTATATTTTATAATCAGTCGATAAACTTCCAAGTGTTTTGTTTGGATTTCCCTTAGGAACTATAATTTCGGTATAAGTTTGATAGTAAGCGGAAATGTTCCCAATTTATTGTGTGGCATTGTGACAGCCATATTGCTTTTAGGCGCTTCAGAATGTTGAAGTGTTTGTCAGGCGGGTATGAGAATTTAACCTATATAGACACTTATTTGTTTGTGAAGATTGAGGGCAATAAGGTTTCAGATATATTAACAATCTGTCCTTAGATTCAGGGCTGAAATGTGACTATCCAGTAACGACTAGAATTGATAAATGTTACCAAAATTTCACGTAGTAAATTCCTTATTCCCTTCCCTTCCTATTTCTTTTGACAATACAGCAATTGTTTTCGTTTATGGAATATCAGTTTTTCTAGTGCCCATTGTCCTTTTCATAAAATATAAATCAATCGGCAAAAGCTCTAAACAATTTTAGTCGTAAGAAGCTTATAGATATAGATCCCTTAAAATAATAGGGACCAAAGGCCTATGGGTAGTTCTGAAGAAATGAATTTATTTATTCATAAAAACATTTTATACAAGCTGTCCTTCGCGGCTTCACCCGCTTTTTTGGTTACCTTTCCACTCCTATTGGTTGTAGAGTCCTCGCAAGATAACGTGGTGCGTAGCTGGGGGCGCTCTTAATGTTGCCAACCTAACTAATCAATTCTTCCCTCATTAATTAAAAAAATCTTTCGTAACTCAAATCGTAATATAGTATTTTATTATGTAATCTTATTGTACATAGGTACTAAGAGTATAATATGCCATAATATAATTTTTTTGCTAATTTTAAAATAACCAGTTGAACACTAACTTCTATCCTTTTATATAGTTACACAGAACTTCAAAACCTCATACCATAAATCGATAATTTTTCATATACGATTTAGTTCTTGGAATTCGTCGATTAGTTATAATACTTATATTTATTTAGGTACTTAAAGGAAAGTAAACAAATAAATTGAATTAGAGGTAATTTTCATTGGCATAATTTATTGTAAAAAAGTCAAGAAACTTGTAAATCTTTTATTAAATATCTAGTAGCACTTTTAGCATCAGAATCTAGCTAGTCTTTATCAGAAGAATCGGTTGAGTCTTTTTTTAATTTGTCCATTTTGAGATCCATTAACCAATCCGATTTAAAAATGTTTTCTTGTAGAGGTACATTGTCATTCGTCTGGTATTACAGTAACGCTTGCGCTTTTGTATTGTCTCTTGTAGGGGCTTTGTTTATTTATGTGCAGTGGCACAATAATGCTTTATCTATTACTACAATACAATTCGGTTTTAGATTTGGCACTATTTATTCTTTCATGGATGAAGTTTGCAGAATTCATATCGTCATGATGGTCACTTGATTAAGATTTAAGCACATAGTAGCAGTCCATTTTCAACAAACTTTGTTGACTTGCTAGGTACCGCTCAAGTACGCATATTTAGGAAAATTTTATAGTGATGGTCACCCGAAAAATTATTTGACAAATGGGTCTAATTTTGGAAAATGTTACCGTAGGCCCAATATTTTTTCATTTCTCTACACAAACACGTTTGACTTTGAAGATAATATCCCTAGGGGCTAGCACTTTTAATCACTTTTGGTGTAATAGTGACGACTATTTACTTTAGAAATGATAAATAACAGAACACGTCACATTCTCCTGACACATGACATAAACGTCAAACGATTAGTTTCCAATTTCGGCCACGCGCCAACTTATCTTGCGCTAGCTCTAGCGTGATGTTATATAATCTCCAATCATTTCAATGAGGTAATCTTTGATAGTGCTGGTCAGACTGGTAATTTTTTTTCACCGATAGAAAACTGCTTTATTCTAATTGACATCGGCTATATTTTATATAAGTGGACGAAACTAAATTAAAATTCATTTCAAGTTTTTTTTTCTAGATCTTCTTTTTTCTTGAATTTGATTTTTTTCTCGCATTGGATTACTTATATAATTATTATATTTCTTTGTTCCTGAGATATATGTATGTAGGTATAGTATGGATTGATAAGTCATACAAAAGAGTTTTGAATATTATCTAGAGTGTACAAAGTAAAGTTAAAATTAAAAACCATGACGCCTAAACTAGACATAATATGCCTTTATTTAAATTTTTAACGAGTCCTAAGCTCACGTTTTCTAAAGAAGTAACGTTTCAATTTTCAGGTCATGTACCTAACGATATCAGCGTCCGAAATTGTAAGGTTCCCCAAATATTAGTTAGTAGGTACAAATAAGAGCAATTTCTTTCATTTTTAACCGACTTCCAAAAAAGGAGGAGTTTCTCAAATCAGTCGTATTTTTTTTTATGTTTTTTACCTCAGAATTCCGTCGTTTATGGGCTGATTTATAATTTTTTCCCCCCTTCTTAACCCTCGGTCCGTCGCGCATTTTTATTAACGTGGTTCGTCGCGTGGGGTCCCTCAAGACCCCAACAGTATGATACCTTTGAAAACCTTTATAACTTGTATTTTTCGAACTATTTTAGTAGTTTCTTATTTTTTTATTTAATGTCAATAAAACTACAACAAATTAATCAAAAATATTCAGATATTTACTATCTGAACTTACAAACTAAAATTAGGATCACAATTTTCACTCTTTGAGATTATTTCACAGTTATTTTTGTTTTAATACTACTAACTCAATCAAATTTAAGTTATATTATATCTGTATGATATCACACTAGACTAATTAATAATTTAACATAAAATTTGGATTTTAACAACAAAAAAAATATACAACTTTTATCAAATGAAATCCGACAATTTTTTTTGCTTTATTCACAGACTGGTACATACCGCTTTGGTATGTGTTTTTTTTTTATTCTCTTGAAAAGGGCATTTGTTGTTGTTTGGGCACGTATTTTGAAAATATGGACCTTCTAATTGCTTTCCGACATATATTTCCAACTTTTTTGGGTAGAATGTAACGGTATCCATCAGAGAAAACCACTTGATCCAGTATTTTGCCGATGTACTGGGCATGAGCATGTATTGGCGAAATCGACACTATCCTCTAAAACTTTTACCATCCATGGACCATTTCTGACTCTTTTTGATGTATAAAAGTTCTGTGATGATATGTTTATCAAGGGCTTTTCATCATCATCTATATGAACTTCCCAACTTCATGTACTCTTCATCCAACGATTCTAAAACCTGATCTGGTTCCTTCAAAGATTCCTGATGTTGTTCTGTAGGAACCAAATCATCACATTCTTGTTCCGAATCCGTGTTATGTTCACTTTTTTTGGTCCAGGTATGAAGTGATTCCATTTTCATTCTCATCATCATAACATCATCAGATTCATTTTCTCACCAACTCATTATACGTTCTTGTTCACATATTTTAGTAGTCAATTACAACTTAATTTGAACCTTAAACAGTAAAAAAATAATAAAAACCCATATTACACAAGAAATCTACCATACATTTTTCTTACGTCGTTCGTCGCGTGGGGTCTTTCACAGCCCGCGCGCTCAAAACACGTCTATATCTCACTTCGCTGGTGTGAGAACTTAAATTAGCGGCGATGCATGTGAACTATAATCCAATTTCAGAGGGTACCTAAAGTACCATAACTCGTGGATAGTTTTAAATGTGTTAATTTTACATAATTCTAACACCTAGGCTTTCAAAGACCCCACGCGACGGACCGAGGGTTAAAGGAGGAAAAAATGAAGGATATGCTTTCAGATTGATCTCTTTTTTTTCAAAATCTGATTTTCATGATGTGATCTATGAGGAGACGAGGAAACTCCTCAAATATTATAGGCAACCATATGGAAATTTTGGTATTTTCATCAAGGATTTAAGCATTTACAGTCAAAAAGTAAAATTTGATAAAGTGGAACTGAGACCAGAAATGGTCATGGAACCGAAGTTCCGGTGCCTGTGTTGACGCCATTGTCATTGCGTTCCGGCGCTCAACAGGGTCGCAAGCCGAATATCGTTGTCTCGCTTCAACCTGGCAATTCAATTCGGCTGTCCCGCTCTCGCTATTTTTCGGCGAATAAGCGACAAAAAAACCAGTGCCATCTAGACTTGTCCTTGATCGAGCGCGTACGCACCGCTACCGCGACCACCCTTCGCTTTTTTATTCTAAGTATCAACGCGAAATCTCTACTCCAGCATTGAGCTGAGCCGAGAGACCCTCATCCGCATACAGACATCCATCAAGCCACCGCCATCTTAGCATCCAGCCTCAAGAAAGTCCGGAAGTGTTTTTTTCCCGGCCAGCCAGGCCACGTGGTTCAACGGTTGAAGGTGAGTGATTTTGTGGAGTTGCTGATTCGTTTAAGCAGGGTGTCATTCCATTCCAACCATCCGAGGGCTAGATTACCGACCAAATAAGTAAAATCCGCCACACCAGCCTGTCTTCTGCTAATTACGGATAATTAGCCGTGTTTGGATTTATTAGAATTGTCATGAGATGCACTTTGATTATAAGGTATACTATCGAACTGATTTGAAGATGGAGCCGGAAGGTGGAAGGTGAACACGGGAATTTCATAATAAAACAATGTATCCTAAGTGATTGGGTTAATTGGAATTGTCATGAAAAAAAGGTACTCTGGCTATAAGTGTATCATCGCAACTAAAAAGTGTTAAATAAAAAACGTATTACAAGAAAAATAACCACGGATATCTATGAAAATAACCGAAATAAAAAACACAACAAAATAGCAGTAACTTCGGAAGTTGGTGTTAAATAAGAAACAAACACTGCGAGAAACATCGACTTCCGAAATTAAAGTTAATTTATTTTGAGTTCTTCTAGGAAAATCAAAATTAACCATTATAGATTCGTCATGTCTGTCTGTCTGTCTGTCTGTCTGTCCGTCCGTATGTTTTTTTTTTTTTTTTCGATGGGAAAAATCATCTTATGACAACCCCCGCTCTTGGGCGGAGCGGGAGATAGTGTCAGACTATTACTGACTAAAAAACCCATCCCGTTCCTTCAAGCCTTCATACCGGGGCGCCCTTTCGGTTTACCCTGGCCCCAGTAGGCTTCGACCCGGCTGGGCCCCTGCTGTTGCTGACAACTCCTTGAGGCGCGCGGGAACAGCGCGCGCCGTCGACGACTTGGGCTTGGTCCGGACGGTTACCGGACGGCCGGACAGCGAGCTACCCATTGCTCACTGTCCGCAAGCCCGCGCCTACGGTGGCCGGAAATCGGGATCGGAATCCCGGCGGCGGCGAGAGCGCCGTTGCCTTATGTCACAAAGTCCGTATGTCGCAAGAGCACGTCTTGGCCTGCGTGTGCGTAAGGAGATAGTTCGTTAAAATAGACTTGTTTACGTTATAGATCGATTTCAACAAAATACACCCAAATTGCACTTTTGGCGTGGACGTTTCATATCACAATGGTCCTGATGTCTGCATGATAGCAGAAGTATCAGAAGTAATAAATATGGTTACTTTATGTATTGGCCAATATAATAATGTTTAATTGAAGTACTTTTGCCATCACAACTATTTAAAGAGTTAAATGCGCTAACAAATTAATCACAGACATACCACCGTTATTGAGAAACAGACATAATATAATTATTTTATTAATTTACTAGCTGCTGCCCGCGACGTCCTCTACGTGAAGGCTCTTCAGCACCAAAAATACCTAAGATGCCAGTGTCGCTATAGGATTATAAGTAAACAACTTTTAAAATAGCATTAAAATATAAGTTTTTTTTGCAAGTGAAGAGAGTTATATGGGAATCCTGCTGAGTTCAGTCATAAGATGTGACTGAAGGAAATAGAGAAAATAATGCAGGAATACCTTCCAAGAAGACATTCCAAGACACAAAAGAGTAAAAATACGTACAAAGGTATCATACCTTACAACACTTCCCTATAAACTACGTTAGTAGTTATGCTGCCAGGAGCCAAAATGGAAAGAGAGTCAGGACTGGTGACGCGGGAGCAAGCGACGTACAGTTGCCAGTGTGAGAAGCAACTTGTCCTGAGGTCGACACCCGCTGCCCTCAGTGTCTGCCCCTGCGACTTATTGATGGTCATCGCGAAGCAAACACCCATGGGAAACTGTACGCGCTTGAACTGGAACGGGGAGTTATAAGGTATGAGGGGAATGTGTGGTATAAATACTGCCTCGCCGACACCACAACCCGTAAAAATTTCCGCCTCAATGGTGTGCCTGTGAAGCGAGATAACTTTAAGGCGGGTCCCGTTACACAACTTCGGAGGAGATAGGTTACGAAGAAGCATAATCGGAACACCGACCTTCAGCTTGATGGTATGCGCTGGAAGTCCACTTGCTAACGGGGAGTTCAGAAATTGCACGGGATAATGTGTGGCGTCATCTTGCTCGACAACAGTGTTTATCGAGGTGTAGACCACTTCATTCCCCTCAATTTCCAAGAGAATGCATTCGTTAATTGCTGCAGCCTGATCATTTTTGGGCGTCAAAATGGCCTGCTCACACACCTAAGAATTCTGTTGGTGCGGTATACGACTGATGTCCCCGTACACACAGCGAATGAGTTCTTCTAAGCTGGATACCACTCTACCGAGAGACTGAAGCACCACCTGTCCACCTCTCTCTTCTGTTAGAGTGCCTTCGCCAAGACTTAGCAGGACATTGGAGAATTCTCGAGCACGTGCATTGCCGTCGAGCCGAGCTCTCATATTAATGGTCAAGCGCAGCGTACGAACTCGTGACCACAACGAAGATCATTTCATCGAAGCATTCACCTCGTCAGCCCTCGATCCCCGCGTCACCACGGGAAGTGTTTGCCGGAAATCGCCACTGAACAAAACTGTGACACCACCCATCAAATGTTCGTCCCTGCGGATGTCACGCGGGGTTTTGTCCACGGCCTCAACTGCCTTCCTATTGGCCATCGTACACTCATCCCATACGATCAGAGAGCAATCCTTAAGCACGTGTCCCTTATTGCTGTTACGTGACACACCACAAACAGGTCTTTCGGCGCTATCTAAATCGGTGGGAATTTTAAACATGGCATGTGCTGTCTTGCCACCCGGAAGCAGTGTGGCAGCGATTCCCGACGACGCAATAGCAATTTTGCCCTGCCTCCTGACCTCTGCAAGTATGCCAGTGGTAACAAATGTTTTTCCTGTTCCACCAAGAGCATCCAAGAAAAACATTTTACCCTGGTTTTGCCCAACGCTTTCAAGGACGGTGTCATAAATTTGTTTTTGCTCTGAAGAGAACGGATGATGACGGCAAACAGATGACGTATGTGGCTGGGACTGTCACTGACGAGGGTGTTATTCCAATTTTGGTCACCGTCGAGAAGGTGACGTGCTACGCCGGCTGCGCGGTAAGTGGGATACTCCACGCCATCAAATGTACTCAGAAAGGTGAAAGACGTTGGGCCTCGGACAGTGTGAAGTAACAACCGCAGAAAATAGCATTCGCCATTATTCGGATGCACGGTATAATCCCTACCGGACCAAATGCGGTGTCCTTGAAAATTCCCAGAAAACCTTCCATAGCTCCTCCTCGTTGACGTCGGTTAAAATACACCCCTTTGCTTGTCGTACGGGTAATATGAAGGCACCTCATACGTAAGGGATCTCGCAAACTGATCGACTTCACAGAGCCTGAAAAATGTCACCATGTAATACACCACATTTTTTTTAAATTGTCTTCCTCATCTCTGCTCAAGATGATGGTTTTGTTGGAACTTGAATTTGTCAAAACGAATTATACTATACAACTTTTATGAAGAAAATACACATTACCATCTATGAATTTTAAGAATAACTAACTACCAACCTCGCCAACATGATCAAATTATTAATTTCCAAAAAGTATTAACATGTAACTTTATTTGATTTTTATGAAATCTCATAGATGGCGCTGCTTTAAAATTGTCTTTATACTACTAACATTCATTAAATTATGTTTCTCTGCCCAAGTTACTTAAACGGCGTAGTTTTTATAGTGTAAAGCTAGATAATAGCATGGCTTACTCAAAAAGAACATTTAAATATGCTTCGTTAGATCACACCTTGTCCCAGAATGCGTAAGAAAAATAAAGATTCACAGCTCCTCCCCCGTAGGTGATAGCGTGATAATATGTAGCCTATATGTTGACCCGACCTCTTAGTAATATTCATGCAAAATTTGAAGTAAATCTATGCAGTACTTTTTGAGTTTATCCCGGACATACATACAGACAAACAGACAAAAATTCTAAAAACTATATTTTTGGGTTTGATATCGATTGTACATCACGCCCCAAGTATTCTTTTAAAAAAATATTCAATGTACAGTTTTGACTTTCCTACGATTTTATTATATGTATAGATATCTAAGAGAAATATATTATTTATACTAGTGCCTTCATATGAGCTAGTTTTCTTATTACACGAAAAAAAATGGAATGGTCACAAATAAACATTTTGCATAGTGATTTCACGCGTAGAACCTCTAAAAACGTTGTTGGTGAAAACACCCAGTTGGTTTTGTTTCTATTTAAATATCAACCCGTTTCCGAACCGACACGAGATTTCCGATCTGTAACTGGAACCAAATTTATCAAGTTAACGAGCAAAATTGATGCCTGTATTCCGAGCAAATAGTTTGAACAACCATTAAATTGATAGCGATAATTAAAGAAGCAGCAAACTGAATTGCATCAATTAAAATCATCATTTGTCTGCATCGAATTGCTGAAACATTTCAGCCGTCTAGTGTCATTCATCAATCAACTGAAAGTATAATTCATTTTTTTTAGGTAGGAAAATCATCTAAATGACATCTCCTGCCCTTGGGCAGAGGGTGAAGGCATGTCAGATTTTTACTGACTAAAAACTCACTGCCTGTTCCTGCTTTGCCATTGTTCCAGGACCCCGGGGATTTTTTTCGCATCACCCATGGTAACAGTAGGCTTCGACCCTGCTGGCCCCTACAGTTACTCACAACTCCTTGAGCCGCGCGTGTAATACTACGCGCCGTCGACGATTTGGGCTCGGTCCGGACGGTTACTGGACGTAGAACGTTGAGCTACTCACTGCTTGTCATCCGCAAACCCGCACCTACGGTGGCCGGAAATCGGGATCGGAATCGCGGCGGCTGGGGAGCGAGAGCCATTGCCCCGCGCGTGCGGCCGCCTCTATTGCTAGCATTATTGCTTCGCAGAAGGAGGCGACTGCCTGCCACTCCTCTTCGCTCCGACCCATGGCCTGTACCAAGGTCCGGCGCGAGAGATTGCGCCGTTGAGCCTACTGGGGCCAGGGTTAATTCGAAAGATTACTCAAGCCCCGGTACGAAGGCAACGAAGGAACATAAGTGGGTTTTAGTCAGTAAAAGTTTGACACTATCTCCCGCTCCGCCCAAGAGCGGGGGATGTCATTAGATGATTTTCCCACCACGAAAAAAAAAGCGCCCCCACGAGGATACGGCGGTGCTCTGCCCTGGCGGAGCACACTTTTACCGTGTGCTCCACCGTGTCCTCCGGGCGGTCCACACAATGGGTCAAAAACGCCCGGGTGCAAACCCGGGCGTTTCTTTCGCATGAATCCGGTGCAGGAATCTCCCAAACTGACCACGTCTGGTGAGTACCTGCGTCACGCGAAAGGTAAGGACGCCGTGTTGTCTTTGTAGCTACAAAAAATATTCGAATTTATGCAAGAAAATTAAAAATGTTTTACAGTGAAAATCTTTTAACGGATGCTTCATTTCAGCCAAAAAATCATTAAATGACTTCTCCTGCTTTTGGGGGGCGCTCCCTCCCTGTGTCATATTTTTACTGACTAATTCATTTTTACTCCACCTGTATCCGTCAGGTTTCTCTTTGCGTTTCAGGGCCACGGTAACCCTTTCTTCCCTTTATTGAGGATTAAGAACAATAAATTAAGAATCGTTTTTAATTGGTAAAAAGGGTTGAGAACCACGATAGAAGCAGATTTCGAACGGGTTTCTCTTTAGTGCTGTTATCCAAAATAAAAATTGTATTATTTGGTCGTACAATGACTGCGATAGAAGCAAACTAAAATATGGTGTCCAAAAAGTCTGGCACTGGTCATATTTATGTAAACTGCACATCACACCTACCACACAATACAATACATTCGCAGAACTGGAACATACAATGGTATTGTAATTTTTTTATTCACTGAATGAAATACATTTCATATGAAAAAATACCTTTATCCTATGCTATTATTACAGAAAAGCCCGGAATGGTCTTTTTTTGTTTATTTTTTAAGGTGGGAAAATAATCCAATGACATCCCCGCTCTTGGGTGGAGCGGGAAATAGAGCCAGACTTTTACTGACTAAAAGCCACACTCTTCGTTGGACGTCAAAGGTACGTCCGCCATAGAAATTAGGCGTCTTGACGAGAGAGACAGATGTATTGGTCTTAATCGTTTTATCTCTTCAGCTTTCTTAACAATTTTTATATTATGTTCATAATTAGTACTTATGTTTGTTTATATTTGTTGGTGTTCTTTTTTGTGGATATTACTGGATAGCTAACAAATGTGTTTTCTACGCCTATTGCCTTGCTTAAACGCAAAGACTATAGCAACGCATCCCATCGTGATTCGTGAGTGTAACAAAAGATCTCCGGCCCACAAGCTTAACCAAAATAGGGGAATTTCCCCCTTCCCTTAGCAAAAGAGAAACATAAAGAACATAGGAGGGTAAATGAAATACACGATTAATTCCGCAAGTATAAATTAAATGTAAGCTTGGATTTATACTTAAGGGGATGCAACTTGACATACATTTTCACTGTTTTTCGATAAACGCTCTTACGCGATTATGGCGTTATTACACATTTTTCATTAGATATTTTGGAAATACAGTATCTTGTAGATATTATCTAAGCTTCTTTTGAAATCAATTATAAATTTGTGTGAAACTAATACAGTAAAGACCTCTGAAAATCTGCTATTATGCATGAACTTTGACACTTCATAATTTACTCAAAAATTAAAAAAGTTAAAAAAATATAAGACTAGAGTCATTTCAAATTTTACCAAGATTCTAAATGACGTCAATTTTTTTCAGAAACTTTTAAAGGTTTAAAAAAAACACGTGTTTCCTGGAACAACTGTTGTAAAATATTCTAGTAAATCACGGAATTACCGAATGCTAACAGAGTTTTCTGGCGTTATCTCTTTTTTTTCGCGTTGCCTTTTCGTAAAACATCATGTTCGATTGCTTTAGATGAAGTAACAAGCTTTTAAACCATGCTCGATGTTAACGATAGGCGAGTGGAAAAGCAGCCTCTTAATTCTTTCTTGGCTTACAACGCAAGTAACTAGACAACTTTGTTTTGACCAGACAGCACGGTTGGCGCAAAGGTTGAGCGATGGACTACTGCGCTGCGTGTTGCAAGTTCGATTCCCACATGGATTAAATATTTTTATGGCCTGTGTTTATTCCGGGTCTGCGTGTCTTGTGTATGTGAATTTACATGTTTGAGAACGTAGCCGCGATACAGGAGTAATGCCTAGTGTGGGGTAACATTTTTTTTAAAAGAAAAACGATTATCTATAAAATAATGTATCTATGGTTTCTGGTAGGGTATGCCTTGTTGCATTAATTTTGCTTATGTACCACTATAGTACATGAAGTTTAAATAAATAATAAATAAATATTGTCTTAATTGATCATGAAATGTTTTAATGTCCATCAATACGATAAAGTTGACTGGAAATGCCTACACAAAAACTATGTTTTTATTAATTTAAGAGCGCATTTCCATTCAACCGCTTTTACTTGATTATAAAGTTATTATACAATATCTTTCTCGAGATATTTTGGATACAAATATCTATCTTATAATCTAAGTTTCAATTGAAATCAAAATAAAAAAAAGAGTTTGCCAATCATTCATACAAACTTTGGCCCACAGTGGATACATGTTGAGAATGTATGAAATAATTAGCTTTTGCCCGCGGCTTCACCCGCATACTTAAAATATAGCCTATGTCACTCAAGAATAAAACAGCTTTCTGTCAGTGAAAACGTTTTCACAATCGGACTAGAGATTTCCCTCCTACAAAAAAAATAAAAAATAATCTTTACCTTTTTATAATATTAAGTGTAGAATAAACCTGTTGCAGCTATTACAGGTTCAAGTAAAAGTGCAAATGAGTCAAATCAGTTTTTTGTCGAATGCTTAAGTTATTAAGAGCCTTCACTACCCTTTTCGCGCTATTTGGCTCAAAAACTATGATTTTCAAACCTATTTATATCCACAAATGACTTATTGTATAAACATGTGATTTACTAATAACATTAGGAAATATTCTTTTCTAAATAGTTAAACAGGATTCAATTTAAATTAATAGCATACTTGTGAACTACATTCAAACACAGTTAACCACAGTTTTAAACACAGTTTTTTTTTTTTACTTTCAGAATCAATTTCGAAGCTTGAGAACGTCTAAAGTACTGACAGAATTAAGAAAGAAAAAATACAAGGCTGAAGCTAGAGTTCAACAAAATAGTTATAGAAAAAGATTTACTGATTTAGTTTACTAATTAATAAAAAAAAAAGTCAAATATATAATAATGTAAAATTAAAAAAAAAAAACTGCGAAATCTTTCAGTTGTACAAGTTGATATTTTTACAGAGCTGTATAAGTGGCACAAAATATATTCAACGATTGAACATTATTTTCAGCCTTAAGAATAACTCTTTTAAAATGTTCGCTCCTGCAAACTAGTAAGTAAGCTATCCAAAAGTTTCTTCTACAATCGGCAGGTTTATTTCTTCCAGATGCCTGGATTCGGGTAGATTTAAACGACCCCGGGGAAATCAGAATGATACAGATAGCACGGGCCTTTCATCGACCACCATTGCTTGTATTTTTCATTATTTCCAGAGTTAAAATTAAAATCCATTTGGAATTAGGAAGCCACGGAATTAAGTAAAGCTTCTTTAATTTAGGTAAAGAAGATTTATCACCGGTTTAGGTACTTTCGGAAAGAATCGAAACACAAATCTGTTCTGAATTTCGGAGATGTTTTTAACAAACACAAATTGTGAAATGAGTTTCTGTAGTTGACTTCTAATGGTTTTAAATGAAATATTGCTGCAGATGCTACCAAACGCCATTTGTGGTCTTTTTACTAGAAATTATAACTTTTATTTTTAATAGAATGACCGACATGCTTTAAACTCACAATTTAATAATTTTGAGACATTAATTTGTACATCGTCAGCGTTTTTGTCATAATGTGTAAATCGCTAAACTGTTTATATTTCTGTTCTTCAAAACGATAAACAAAACTCTTATAAGAGGATCACTTTGTTTACCGTCTGTCTGTCTGTCAAGACCCTTTATCTCAAGAACGCGTACAGGTATCGAGCTGAAATTGAAACAGGTCAGGTCTGCGGTTTTTTGAAGCTGTGAAAAAATCAAGCTTCTAAGTTAACGAAAAAAACGCTACGACCGTTTATATCGCAAAAAAAAAAAACGTATATTTTGGCACTTTAAAAGAAATCAAAATTCATAGCGTACTTTCCGTTGACCCCAAGTCCTGAGGCATAAAGCAAGTTCTAATAGCAGAAGAGTAGAAAACAGCTTTGTTCGAGACTAAAAATCTTTGAGACTCCATTCGGGAATTGAACAGGTAAGTTTGTACGGAACCTTCAGAACAAACTTACCTCCTGAAACCGTACTTGCCTAAGTTTTTAAGTTTTTTTTTTTCCATTATAATTCCTGTGCAAAAATGCATAATTTAGTATTTTCTCTGCTGCACTATTCATTATTCATAAGTCTTGCCAACAGTACGTTCGATGAGTCTTTTCATCTCTGATATTATATACTCTTATTTGAAAAAAAAAAAACAGTTTTTTGTTTCTTTTTTAAAATTAGTATTTATGCAGTTACGAATACTGATATTGAGACCGACGATAAATTATGTATAGTATAGCATAATCAAACTTTTGATACTCCTACTGCTGGGACTCAGGCCACCTCTCTAGAAGAGAAATTTTGCCGTAATCTACCGCACGCGGATAGGTGGATGTCAAATGTCTTCGAATTTTTGATTCTAGAACATGTTTCTTCACGACGTTTTTCTTCATTGCTGTGGAGTAATTCTTTTAAAGAATCATATGGCAATCTTTCTAAAAATCATTAAGTTTGTATTAATTTATGAGTGCCGTCTTATTACCTAGTAATATCTCGCCAGTTTGTGTCTAATTGTTTCCGCTTAATCAAATAACAATACAGGGTTATTTGTAAAACACTGACAACCTCTCAAGCCTTTTTTTTTTTTTTTTTTCGATGGGAAAAATCATCTTATAACAACCCCCGCTCTTGGGCGGAGCGGGAGATAGTGTCAGACTCTTACTGACTAAAAAACCCATCCCGTTCCTTCAAGCCTTCATACCGGGGCTCGAGCGCCCTTTCGGATAACCCTGGCCCCAGTAGGCTTCGATCCAGCTGGGCCCCTGCTGTTGCTGACAACTCCTTGAGGCGCGCGGGAACAGCGTGCGCCGTCGACGACTTGGGCTTGGACCGGACAGTTACCGGACGGCCGGACAGCGAGCTACCCATTGCTCACTGTCCGCAAGCCCGCGCCTACGGTGGCTGGAAATCGGGATCGGAATCCCGGCGGCGGCGAGAGCGCCGTTGCCTCATGCGGTCAGCCTCCTCCTTAGCGAGCATTACTGCAGAAGTCGGCGACCGCCTGCCACTCCTCCTCGCTCCGGACCATGGCCTCGACCAAGGCCCGGCGCGAGAGGTCTCCGCCGCCGATCACCCCCACGAGGGCACGGCGATGCTCCGCCCAAGAACCTCTCAGGCCTACGAATATGTTGCTAACATCACATCATCATAAACAACAACTGTTGTTCTATGACTTTTAAAAATTTGTCATATAATAGTTAATCAGATTTCCATATAAAAATAAAATATTTAAATTGAACGTGCTAAATATTACGAAGTCTATGCGAAGCAAGCGATAGTGCGATAGCGGAGGGGAGCGGGAATCGGGCGGCGGGGGAGATTGATGCGCTTGCGTCGCGTCATGCAAACGTAGGTTAGTATAGCAAAATACAGAGTTGAAATATGTTAGATAGAGCAACGAATCTTCAAGATTTGTTTTTGGTAAATAAGTTAAATTTTGTAAAAAGTCATAAAACCAAAAGTTGTTGTTTATGGTGTTAGTAATACTATAAGGTTATTAGTGTTTTACAAATATCCCCGTATAATTATCATTATTAGCTGTTTCCCTTTGCGTTCTATAAGTAGGTTGCCAGTTTTGGCGATTGGGCTTACTTGAGGTTATAATGTTGAACCACTAGTACCTATAGTACGATGGCGGGAGGCTTCTACCTCATTATATCTACTAGAGTCACTTATTTTTTTGTCTACTCATTGCGGCGACACCAGAAGAGGCCGCAAGACATCTACTATACGTTATATCCTACAGTGGATGTCTTGCGGCTGAAATATGATTATTGTTTATCTTTCGTTCATTTAAAGTTTCAAAAGTGCCTTTTAATTGCTTGAATAATACAGTTAATAATACAGTGAAATATAAACAGTTGGATAATCTAGTACTTACTACCTACCGACGTAATGGTCGAGTCACGTATTTATGAATTAACTTTGTACTTTTACTTTTATTAAAAGAAACTTGGATTCGCATGCATGGAATCTTCCGCGTACACCAATCCAAATCTTTTTATATCACGGGATTTCAAACATGTACAGTATATTTGGCAGTTGAGCTTTCAAAAACATTATACAGCTTCCTGCTTATCCAGAATTATATTAACGTTGTGTATGAAAAGCATTTACGCCTCAAGGTTTTTTCAAAATGCGTATTTTTATGGCGTCCCACACGTGAAATGTGGCTGTTATTGTTATTCTGTTGTTGATTGTACTATTTTTTTTTTTTCAAAAAATGTTGGCGTATCAGATTAAATAAAAAAATGTGAGTCTAACAGCCGCTTTCTTCATCTAAAGTAACAGCCAAAGTAACGTCAAAAAGTAAAAGTAACGGTCAAATTCGTTTCTTCACAATTTTAACTGTTGGTTTAACTGTTACTTTTGCCTTTAACTTTTACTACTCATTAGGGGCTGTTAAAGCTAAAGTCACTGTCATTTTGACAAAGTTGTAGGTTATTTAGGTTTCACTAATATGTTATCACGAACTTCGTCCAGTGAAAATTCAAGTTCATCAGACGAGGAACTTATCGTTAGTTATTTAACGCGTAGACGTAAAAAGTTTAATGTTCGCAAAGATCATTTCGTATGGGACGTCGCTGATTTTCTGTTCCGATACAGAATTTCAAAGGAAACAGTTACATACCTCAGTCTGTTGTTACAAGATAAACTGACGCCAACCACAGAAAAGTAAGTTTATTTTCAGTTTGTATTTAATACGACTACGTTAAATTAATCAATGTACAGTACGGCCGTTTTATCTTGGTGAGTGTGAAGTTAGGCTCTGCGAACTTTAGCGCTTGTGTACCTACTCGTATAAAAATAACGGTTTTAAAAAAATAAATGCCAATGTTAATATCAATAACCACAACTAATAGCATTTATTTTTTTAATCATTTACTTATGTTATTATTTATCAATTCAATTCTAAAAACATTCGTTCGTTGGCGTTCGTATAGACAGAATCAAATGACATTCGAGTTTTTGACACTACTTGACAGTGGATATTGCGATGTTGTCATGCGTAAAAAAAGCTCCCCACGTTTTTTTAGGGTAATTAAGCCGTTTGTGTTATGGTAACTCTATTGACTTTTAGTTTAGCTGTTACTTGGATGAAGAAACACATTTGCTATAATATCAGTAATAGTCAAGTAAAACTTAATACTTTTACTGATAGTTTTAGTTGTTGATGAAGAAACTGGCTGTTAGTACAGCAAAAAAAAGTACATTTTGATACAAGTGAGGAAAGTTTGTCATTGTAGCCGAGGCGAAATTCACCCGAGCCATACAGGCGAGGGTGTTATGGAACCGAGTGCTGCAGTGTCAAATATGCACGTGTATCAAACGACGTTTTTCAATACACTTGCGAAGAAATGCTTACTTTCGCTCAAAGTTACGATGCATTTTTGTTCAATTTGTACTGACTTTAGGGGGGCTACTGTTGCTCACGTCCGTAGGATTTACCACCTTCTCCTAGGCCCACCCTACACGTGCTCCCCGGGTGGTGCAAAAAGAGCAACAACGCCGAGCAACAGGCGGCGGTCAATTAACCTGTCTACAGGCAACCACGAACCTTGAGGAACTAAATCCCCTCTTAAAGAGTGGCAATAACACCCTGGGAAAGTGTTATTGATTATCTCCCAACCTTTTATTAAATATGGAAAAGTTAGATATGGATTGTGATTTGTCATGCGCCCCGGCTAACCCCCGGCGCCCTCTGGTATCCGGGCCAGGGGGTGTGAAATCTGCTACCGATGTCTCCACAGGAGTAGGTGACCAGGCCCCTGTGGTAGGTAATACTACTGGAAAACGTTTTGTACAGCAAACCTTTCATCCTTCGCTGTTTATTAATAAACCTAGAAGTTCCTCAGTAAGTTGTAAATCACACTTGGAATTTACACCAAACACCAAGAATAGCAACAATATTATAGACCTCACTAATGTTCACAACCCAGATACTCAACTGCCTGATGTTCAACCGCCAGAATGGCAAAGAGTGCCGACTAAGAGAAATAGTAAACGCCAAAAAGTTTCAGAGTCCCCCCCACCCATTTGACTATTCAAAAGTGCCTGTAATTATTATTATTATTATATATTCTTTATTGTACACCACATATACAAAAAACTACAGGACAAACATTATAAAAAATAAGTGTACAATGGGCGGTCTTATCGCACAGGGCAATTTCCTGTAAATGGTCTATTTGAAATAAATGTTTTGATTTGATTTGATTTGACCCCAAAAAATTGAAATTACCAACAGATACAACACATTACCTGTAGACCAAAAAGAAATTCACCAGACAGAGTCCAGGGAAAAGAAACCGACTAAACCTCCACCTATAATCTTATATGGAGTTGAAGATGTGAATAAGTTGACAGAATTGTTGGAAACTGTTGAACCTCAAGGCAACCTATACTCATACAAGGTAGTAAACAGAAACCAGTTGAGAGTTAATTGCACTGAACTAAATACATATAAAAAATCCTTTCAATTATTCGTGAGAAGGGTCTTTTAAGACACACTTTTAACAGAAGGGAGGAGAAATGTTACAGAATAGTAATTAAAAACCTACATCACTCCACACCTCTTGAAGAAATAAAAACAGACGTTGAACGAACAGGCAACCTTGTATCTGGAGAGATCATTAACGTGAAATTTGGCCCTAACAAGAAACCAACCTCAACCTTTTTTGTAAATTTACAACCTGGACCCCAAAATAAGGCAGTAAAAGAACTGAAATACATCTTCCACCAAGCTGTAGTCATAGAAGACCCCAGGAAAAGAAAGACTGTTGTGCAATGCCAACGATGCCAACAATACGGCCACTCCAAGAACTACTGTATGCGCCCATACAGATGTGTCAAATGTGGGCAATCACACAAAACCTCCGACTGCCAGAAAAAAGACCGGAGCTCACCTGCAACTTGTGCTCTCTGTAACGGGCCTCATCCAGCGAACTATAAGGGATGTGATGTCTACAGAGAGATCCTTATGCGGAGAAGCAAAAGCACCGTCGTTAGCAACGCAAAGCCACCCAGGATTAAGAAAATCGATCCTGTGGAAAACTCAGATCACACAAAGAATGACTCAATATTAAAAATAAACACCAATTACAAAACTTACGCAAAAGCTTGTAAAGATGGCTCCACACCCGCTATTCCTGTGAAGAATAATAACCATTTGCTCATATCAGACAAGATCGAAAGCATGCTCTTTAAACAAGCCGACAAGTTCGACATGATCCTACAACAAGTGAGTACTCTGATGGGGCTCATAGCTAAGCTCGTCGATCAACTCACAAAGTGAATGCGTTTAGAATAGCCACCTGGAACATAAACGGCTTAGCTCCGAACAAACAAGAAGTTGAGCTCTTAATGTTGGAACACAAGATTGACATCCTTTTGGTAGCCGAAGCACATGGCACAAGTAATGTGAACATACAATTTAAAGATCACCAGTGCTACATGACAAACCATCCAGATGGAACTGGCCATGGTGGGACAGCAATTGTTGTCAATAATAAAATAAAGCACCATATTCCGCCAGAATATAGAACAGATTATATTCAAGCAACTACGATTGCCGTGGAAGATAGCACAGGATACATTACTCTATCTGCAATATACTGTCCTCCGAAACATAAAATAAGTGATGACATGTTCACAAGATACTTTCTTCAGCTTGGAAATCGTTTTATAGCTGGTGGTGACTGGAACGCAAAGCACACCTACTGGGGTTCTAGACTCACCACCACTCGAGGCAGACAACTCAAAGTAAGCATAGATAGTAATAATCTATTGACGATATCCACCTGTGACCCCACTTATTGGCCCACAGACCTGAACAAAACCCCAGACCTCTTCGACTTCTTCATATTGAAGGGACTACCTAGGCACTACCTAAAACTCTTCAGATCACACCCCAGTTATACTTACCATAAGCACACTGATAATAGAATCTGAGACTACAGAAAGCTTACTACAAAAGACACTGACTGGGAGTCTTTAAGAGATTTTATTGATTCTAATATAAAGTTAAATGTGCCCTTAAAAACTCTAGAAGAGGCCACGAAATATATCACGGAACTAATCCAAAAAGCATGTTGGATTAACACTCCAGAGCCTAACCGGATGGCAGGCAATCTAATTATAATTTATCCATTGGCTATTAGAAAAGCGCTGCTTGACAAACGCAGATATCGCAGAAGATGGCAAAGGAGTGGATTGACTGAGGACAAAAATATGTTCCACAGAGCGGCCAAAGATCTAAAAGAAATGCTGCGAGATTTGCACAACAAAACTATGGAAGACCGTTTGGAATCGTTGACAGCCACTGCATCCACCAACTATTCGCTGTGGAAATTCACAAAAACTTGAATAGACCTCAAATTGCTAATCCGCCACTTAAAACTGCAAGAAGGTGGGCGAGAACACCACAGGAAAAGGTAGATACATTTGCCCAGCACCTGGAGCAAGTCTTTACACCGAATGAGGACATGGACTCACTAAATGAGGAACAAGTTGACAACATCCTCGGTCAAGCTTTTCAAATGACACTTCCACCTCGCCCAATAACAGTACGTGAGGTCTGGAGAGTAATCTCAAAGCTACAGGACAAAAAAGCTCCCGGGTACGACCTCCTTACCAAGGAAATTCTCAAAAATCTTCCTCGAAAGGCTATAGTGTTCCTAACGTCACTTTTCAATGGAATTTTGAGAACCCACTACTTCCCATTGGCGTGGAAAGTATCCCAAATTATAATGATACGCAAAATAGGTAAATCACCCACGAAAGTATCATCATATCGACCTATAAGCCTGCTGCCTATCTTGTCGAAAGTATTTGAAAAGTTGGTGAAATACCGCATATCGCCAATTCTAAGGGAAAGAAATGTGATCCCTGATCACCAATTCGGCTTCAGACAAGAGCACTCTACCACAGAACAAGTCCACAAAGTCTACGATAAAATTAGAAAAAGCTTGGAGGAAAAACAATACTGTTCTTCGGCTTTTCTCGACATCCAACAAGCTTTCGATAAGGTTTGACATAACGGCCTGCTCTGTAAACTAAAGACGAGTCTTCCTCATCAGTATTACTTGCTACTGAAATCTTACCTTTCGGAAAGGATATTCCAAGTTAAAACAGCAGGAACGAAGTCTAGATTCTACGACATAAGAGCTGGAGTCCCTCAGGGCTCAGTTTTGGGACCTATTCTTTACACAATCTATACAGCTGACCTACCGCAGGTTGAAGGAGTTACGACAGCAACTTTTGCTGATGACACCGCTATACTAGCAAGCCACACAGACCCTTCTATGGCATCAGAAATGTTGCAAGAAAGTCTCGACAAAATAACAACCTGGCTACATAAGTGGCGAATAAAAGCGAGTGCAAGTAAATCTGTTCACGTCACCTTCACGCTGCGGAAAGCTGATTGCCCACCCGTGAAATTGGATAACGTGACGCTACCTCATCAAAATATTGTAAGGTACCTTGGGTTACACCTCGACCGCCGTTTAACGTGGAAACACCATATAAAGATCAAGAGACACGAGATTAATATTCGATACAAAAACCTACACTGGATATTGGGACGCAATAGCAAATTGAGTGTTGACAACAAACTGCTTATCTACAAAGTAATCCTTAAGCCAGTGTGGCTCTATGGAATTCAACTATGGGGAAGTGCCTGAAATCTAGTATTAACATAATACAGAGAATGCAAAACATGATCCTAAGATCTATTTCTGATGTTCCTTGGTTCATTACCAACACCGAAATCCACGATGAACTAAAAATGAATACAGTCTCGGAGGAAATACAAAGACACTCACAAAAATACCAGGAGAGACTGGAAAGGCACCCTAACGATCTGGCTGCTGCGCTTAAAACCAGAAGTTACACAAAAAGACTGAAAAGGAAAGACATAACATAGTCCAACTGCTAAAGTGGACTTGGCAAGTGATTGGGTAGATGGCTCACTGGAGTCACGCTCATAACGCCACGAACTTAAACTCCAACACACCTGCTAAAAGTAAAACTGATTGCAGAGTAGAGGGAAAAAAAAAAAATTGTACTGAAGAAAATTTTCCAAAGTTGCCATACGTTTTAGTTTTGATTTTGATAGCAGCAGGCTATCGGAAGTACTTTTAACTTAATCACAATATCTGGCGGCGGCGGTACCGTATAAAGAATGCTCTTCAAATCTTTAATTCAACATTTTTTTTACAAATAAAATATAATATTTAATAGACTTTTTTCCCGCGCTTTACTTTAGCAGGTTGAAGAAGAAGCAAAGGGATTAAACATCCTACTTTATTTTAAAAAAGAAATTCAAATATTTTTGAATTTAGAACACACATAATTCTCTGTCTAGTAAGTTAAACGACTTGGGTAATTATTAGGATTTAATTAAATCTGATGTAGTTAACACGGGTTCAATAATCAAGGTTGATTAAGAGATCATTGTTTACTAACAGAAGAACCATATAAAAAGTATCGAATATAAGTATTTTTTAAATGATTAAATATTATACAAAATCTCCAAGTCGGTTAACTTATGAGACAGACTATAATAACAAATTATTGTGTAATATTCTGTTCATAAACACAATTTTAATTTTTATTAAATATTAACCTTAAAAATATCCGCCTCTTTGCTTTAAAAAAATAAATTAACACGGTTGACCGTGACGAAATAGGAATGGAAAAAGCCCTTGTTATGATAAATTAAAAAAAAAAAACATGAGGCTGATAAATATGCCATATTGAACCTATTCGTAGTGCGATAAGAGCCAGTTTTCGAGTAAGTGTATTGAAAAATATACTGTCGCTATAAGCGGCAATACATTTTTTTAACAATGAAAATGTGGCTGTTTGGTTTATAATATATATATATATATATAAATGAAACACCACTCACTGATTAATCACGAAATGTCAGACACTATAACACCTACAAACTTATTTGGCAGTGGGTTCCTTATATGGTGCAAACATCCGCTAAGAATGATTGATTGATTTTACGAAACACTAGCCCTAAGTTGGAAGTCCTATTTTCATGCGAGCGTAGCCACTGCAGAAGCTAGTTTGAAATAAATGCTTTGGTTCTTGATTCCTCACACACTGAATATGTCAACTATTTAATTACGATCTATGAAGAACAGCCGGCTGACAGACAAACTGACTATTTAATAATAGGGTTCCAGTTGGTTGACTTCTAGTTACACTAAAACTTTTTTTTGTTCGATTCAATTCAGAATATTTTATTTTAAAGCTTCCTTTTGTTACTTTCCTACTTTTAGATAAAAAGACCGATTAAATACAAAACAACTTCACGGTTACCTACCCTTTTATATTTAGATCTTTTAATGCCTAACCACTGTTCATTCCAAAAATACATCTTTGATTTTCGCCACGTGCTACCAAGTTATTAGCTTTAGATCTTGGTTTTCAACTTTTCTTTTACAACAAATTTATTTTCTTGGAACTTACTGTAATTGGTATTTACAATTATACGTTTACCTGCGTCCACAAAGCCTGTCAATCTTCAAGGTATTTAGAGGATTAATTGAAAGGTGTGTACGAGGGTTTAAGTCTGGGCTTATACAATCACTTTGAATCCTTACCTTACATAATAGAAATACATGAACACGATTGTATACCGGTTTCATACTAAATAGGAGGTTAAAGATTTATTAACGAGTTATAAATAAGGAAGATATTTTGGATTGTTCGAAAGAGTTATCGCGACTCTGGAACGCCATGAGTAACTAAAGGAACATAAGTGATTTCTCAATAAACATCTGGACACTCCCTTTTGCTACCCAAAGTGAAAGGAAGGAAGAAAAATTGAATTGAAATTCGAAAAATACAGTAAACATCCAAAAAAGATGTGGAAGACTATTAATTATCTAGCTATGAATAAGATTAAAGTCAATACGTTACCTCCAAAACTTGTAGTGAACGCAAAAACTGTAACAGAGGGCGAAGAAATCTGTGAGATATTGAACGTCTATTTTGCCACAATTGGCACGGAGTTGGCTGATAGGATACCATCGGAATATCATTTAAATTCAGGTAACACACTTATGTACAAAGACGGACATGAACACACAGAAACACTTACCCAATTTAGGCCTTGTACAGTCGAAGAGGTAGCTAAACTTATTGATAATTTGGACGCTGATACTAGCACAGGTATGGATGGAATTAGCACAAAAGTTTTAAAATGTGTAAAAAATGCTATAATTACACCCTTAGTTAAATGCATTAATGAATGCCTTAGCCGAGGAGTGTTTCCAGACAGCCTGAAGATAGCAAAAGTGTCTCCTGTTTATAAGTCGGGCACTAAAACGGACCCTAGCAATTATAGGCCAATTTCTGTGCTTCCAGTGATATCTAAAATCTTTGAGAAAATAATTTACAAGCGCCTAATCGATTACTTAAATGATAAAAACTTCCTAATAGACCAGCAATATGGCTTCAGATCGAAATCAAACACCTTATCAGCAACTATTGACCTAGTTACAAATATAAAAAATAATATAGACAAAAAAAATGTAGGCCTAGGCGTTTTTATAGATTTAAAAAAGGCGTTTGATACAGTCTCGCATTCTAAACTGTTACAGAAGCTGATTAACTTGGGTATCACTGAAACAGCTTATAGTTTATTTGAATCTTATTTATCAAATCGGTTACAAATTGTAAAAATTGGTAACTACGAGAGTGTTCCCCAAAAAATTACATATGGAGTTCCACAAGGCTCAATTCTAGGACCACCATTATTTCTCATTTATGTGAACAACATTAACCAGATTGGGTTAAAGGGATATTTGACTCTTTATGCTGATGATACAAGCCTATTTTACTTTGGTCAATCGATAAACGATGTTATTAGTGAGGCGCAAAACGATTTAAACATTATAAATGAGTGGTTTCTGCACAATTTACTTACTATTAATACCTCTAAAACGTCATACATGATATTTGCAGCTAAAAATAAAACCATTCCACCTCACGCCCCTTTGAACGTTAATAATTTAACCATAAAACAGTCTTTTACCGAAAAGTACCTTGGTCTACTATTAGATGACAAATTATCCTGGAAACCCCATATCGACCAAGTAAGAGCCAAACTTGTTTCACTTTCTGGAGCTTTGCGCAAAATGGGAAACTGCTTACCATCTAAAATAAAACGCATCATATACAATTCGCTAGTTAAATCTAATCTAGAATACCTGATTGAGATCTGGGGATCGGCTTCCAAGACTAACCTAAATTACCTACAGAGGACTCAAAACAAAATTATAAAAGGCTTATATTGTTACGATTTCTTAACACCTACCAAATACCTATATGCGAAAACTAAACTTTTTAATTTACCTCAACTATATAAATACTACACTTGTATACTAGTAAAAAAGATTTTAGAAAATACTACGCAAACCAACATTAAACTAACAAAAAAGACGTATACACACAATCTAAGAAACAGAAATGAAATAGTTCTGCGTTTTCCCAGGACAGTAAAATATGGAAAAAAGAACTTTTTATACGAAGGAGTTCAATTATATAATAAATTGCCAAATGAAATAAAAGAGTGTACAAGTATCAATATTTACAAAATAAAACTAAGAGATTTTATTCTACAAGAAGGTAATTAATTATTAAGCTAATAAAATATATACTTTAGGAAAAAACAAAGAGTTACAATAATATATAGCAATAATGGATGTTAAATAAATACGGACACAAATACAAACTAGGTAGTAATAAATCAAAACTCTGTTACAGTAAATATAAATAACACAATCCTCTACATATTATTTAGTAATATATATTATGTATACCTACTTATTTCGAGTGATAAATTTGGCACTAACTATAGCGTAAGGTGACACTACCTTCTTCACAAAAATACTGTAATAAGGCAGTAACGGGAAACATCATTTTGTTATGAAAAAAATAAAATAAAAAAATAGTCAGTGGTCTCCGAGACCAAAAGTTTCGCAACTCGCACACACTATAACGAGCAAACGTAAACATGACTAGTGCAAGCGCAATGTTGTAGGTAGTTACCAATAAAGTCTTTTCTCCTGTACCGACGTTCGCTCGCTGTCTAGTAGTAGTACTTTTTGAGTAGTGTAATTAATAACTTTATATTCTAAGCTTTTATAATCTTCGTTGATGATAATTATTTATTCCGTTTTGAATTAAAGTACAGTATATACAACTAGGTATATTTTCATATATATCATAACGAACAATCTTCCATAAGATTCTTCGACCAATAAATAATATAGGTACCTACATGGTTGGGCGAAGAAAAATATCAATAAAGTTTTATGTAAGTATAAAAAGTTTTACTTTTAATAAAGTTTAGTGGACTGTTAATGTTGAATTTATCTAATAAATATATAATGATATAAATAATAGCTGTCCCAAAGTCCCAACAGACATTGTCCTGTTCGAAAACTGGCATTTTGTTAGAAAAAAAATAAAAATAAATAATAATAATAAATTGAGAACCGGATTTTAGTGCCACCTACTGGGTCTAATTATATTATTGAACCATCCAGGATCCCACTCAAATCTCATGCAAATCGGTCAAGCCGTTTAAGAGGATTTATGTGACAAACACGAATGGAAGAATTATATATACTTATTATAGATTATTATTGGTACTCTGCAATTAATATATTTATACATTAATTAATTATTATTATAATGCTTAAAAATATGTCCAAAAGTACACAGTAAAACTGTAATTTATAATAGAATGTATGTATTTTTGACATGACGGACGAACGCGTTTTATACTTAGGATAGGACTATTGTATAGCTGGTGTTACGATTACGATGGAGCAGCATTGCGCTGGCTGCTGGTCGTGCGCTGCCACATATAAACACACACCTACATGCACACACCAATGGTATCCCTATCGGTCGTACTCTGCGATTCTTACAAAGCAAATTAAGAGGGTATCTCGGTGACGTCTAGAGTAAG
The DNA here is from genome assembly GCA_910589285.2 of Mythimna ferrago. NCBI lineage: Eukaryota > Metazoa > Arthropoda > Insecta > Lepidoptera > Noctuidae > Mythimna > Mythimna ferrago. The sequence goes on along the minus strand of OU342675.1, from coordinate 8,676,727 downwards.
TCGGTCAGCTGTGCCATATTGTGTTGGTTGTACCTACTTGCTTGTTTTAAATGATTTTGTCGTGCCCTGTTATATTCTATCATAGTATTATTACGTAATGTTGTAAGCCCATTGTGTATTTTATTGTAACTGTACTATAGGGAGTATTGCATGCTTCGTCATTAGACGACCACAGTTAAACTATAAATTTTAAATCTCATGTTAGTGAACGATGTAATGTGTTCTTATGAGAAATAAAGATTCTTTAAACCTAATTATTTATTGATTTTCCCAATTAAAAAAAGGCACAAGATAATCATTTTAAATCGAGGGAATTCCTAAAAAAATTAAAATTATAATTTTTGTACAATCGAGCGCCTTACATGACTCGCAAGTAATTTGTCTCACGTCAATCACGTCAATCATATATTCAAAAACCGGGATCTAGTCAGATCTTCCGGGTTTTTTGCTATGCTGAAACAATAACCAATTGAGAGTAAATATTGTCAAAATAACATTATTTGCAAGTGAATTCTTCGAAAGATTTTCAAAATGAATCGATAAATAAGGATTGAATTGAATGAATGTATTTGTTTAATACAATTATGGCGTGTCTTTCCAGTCAACCTTGAGTCAATTTTATGAAGCGCATAAAATTTAATTACTGTATGACATCATTAAATGAGGATTTAGGAAATGCAAAAGCTGAAATTATAATATTGTTCAGCATCTTCAACTTTATGACTTCAGTTCGTCAACATTAAGACAGTTGAAGTTTTATAGACTAAAGTATTTTATGTTCTGCGAAGATGAGGATCATGACAATGTATTAAGTAAGTAAGACTTGGCTTCCATAATGGAATATTTGGTAATAAAAAGAAATGAGTTTTAATATAGGTCACCTGTTTTAATAGCTCGCGTCAGTCATTAAGTGCCAAAATACCTCTGGTAGTACGGGAATGTGAAGATTTCTACTGTCCACGGACGCGTAGCTTCATAGACGCGTATTTGTCATTATACGCTTGGTGTACGCTCGTGAAGCTTACATACAAAACAATAACGATATGGACAGTAACCACGGGCGCGTGGCTTCATAGACGCAACACGACGACACGACGCTGCTACTTCGTTAACAGAGTTTTGCTTTAGTACGTAAGCTTCACGCAGGCGTACACCAAGCGAATAATGACGAATACGCGTCTATGGAGCTACGCGTCCCTGGACAGTAGGTTTTAGAGATCACAATGACCGGGCGAGTCCAAAGAATTGATACCATTCGTAATTTTTACCTTACTAAAAGCGCCTCAGTTATCACCATCAGCACGTAACAGAGGGTCATGGCAATACGGTTGGTGCGGGGATACCGCACGGTTTCCCGTGAAGTGGCGAGCCTCCTTGCTGGCCTGCCACCATGGGATCTGGAGGCAACAGTCCTTGCATACATACACGACTTGCGCGTGGAGATGCAACGCCGGGGCGAAAGTCCGCTGCCGCAACAGGTCGCGGCATGGCGGACAGAGATCCGGCGGGATCTCATGGTGAAATGGCGTCAGCGTCTGTCGCAACCCAGTGTTGGACACGCCACTGGGGCCAGGGTTAGTTCGAAAGATAGCTCAGCCCAGGTACGAAAGGCAAGGAAGGAACAGGAGTGAGTTTTTAGCCAGTAAGAGTCTGACACTATTGCCCGCTCCGTCCAAGAGCGGGGGATGTCATTAGACGATTTTCCCACCGGCAAAAAAAAACATCAGCACGTGAAGGTGGTTTCGTGTCCTCTCATAAGAATATTCTAGAACCTCATTTCTAGAATGCATATTCGGGTACGTTTCTAGGTAGACTAAGAAAGGGTCTGAGTCTGAGCTTCTGAATTCGGTAGCTCTTGATTACTATACTGCTGTTTTTTCCTGAGGATACGTACGCAGTGGGCGTATAAAGTCGCCCCTCGTTAGCTATTCTGCAATAGCTAACGCTAGTAGAAAGCTTCAAATGTACGGGAATGACGTCATCTCAGCGCTCAGTCACGTGGTCAGAACAAAAAAAATTCGGGGCGAAGCGTTCGCCGCAAGCAAAACGGTTGTAACTTGGCTAGGGGGGCAGAATTCCGGAGTTTCCTCTGCTTTAACCATGCAGGTAAGATTTCTGTGTGTTAGGCATCGATTTGGCAGTATCCCTGAGGTTTTTTTTCTAAGCGCCCTCTGACAATCTTGTTCGTCGGTTTCATAGAAAGAATAAAAGAGGCATACCTTTTTTTTTTTTTTTTTATGTTGGGAAGAAATCATGCATTGACATCCCCTGCCCTTGGGTGGAGCGGGAGATAGTATCAGACTCTTACTGACTAAAAGACCCACCCCGTTCCTTCCCTGCTGTTGCTGACAACTCCTTGAGGCGCGCGGGAACAGTGCGCGCCGTCGACGCCTTGGGCTTGGTCCGGACAGTTACCGGACGGCCGGACAGCGAGCTACCCATTGCTCACTGTCCGCAAGCCCGCGCCTACGGTGGCCGGAAATCGGGATCAGAATCCCGGCGGCGGCGGCAGCGGCGATAACGCCGTTGCCTGATGCGTTCGGCCTCCTCCTTTGCGAGCATTACTGCTTCGCAGAAGTCGGCGACCGCCTGCCACTCCTCCTCGCTCCGGACCATGGCCTCAACCAAGGCCCGGCGCGAGAGGTCTCCGCCGCCGATCGCCCCCACGAGGGCACGGCGATGCTCCGCCCATGCAGGGCACACCTCGACTGTGTGCTCCACCGTGTCCTCCGGGCATTCCGCACAATGCACGGTGGTCCCGCCATAGGCCAAAACACCCTGAACCTCAAGTTCGAAAATCGCTAGTTAACCGACACATTATCAATGACTAATAAACAAGCTACCTGGGGGTATAAATATGTGACCCATTTACTTCAATTACCACTACCTGTTTGACCTCGAAAGTGAAAGCATCGCAATTGTTGCAATCGCTGTTAACGGTGACTCATCCGCACGGTATTTGTCATTAGTGATATCTCGGAAATTGTTTGTTTGTTAAACTGTTTGTGTGATGGATATCCAAGAAACTGGTAAGTTTTTTTATTTTCATTATAATTTTTGCATGTATTTATCGTAGTTTTTATATAATCGAGATGCTACGTTGACAGATTTAAAAAAATAATATTACTCGTAGTTTGACTTTAGCTAGTATTTTAAAAAATTGCACCCAATTGCACCTGTTCTTACTTATTTAAAAATGAAGGTATATCTGTCTTTTATCAAATACATGTTGAAATTTTGTCCAAGCTTACCCTATGCACCCCCTAGATATCTGCTACGCCTTCGTAGTCGCAATGGTAGCGATACTACGAACTGTTCTATTAAGTTTGTTTTTTTTCTTTTTAGGTACTTTTGTGAAATGTTCCTTTTCAAGAAGGCATTATTTTGAGATTTGGGTTTCTGAAAAGTCTTCAGACAGGAAGAAACGTGCCTTAGAAACCTTTACAGGCTATCTAAAGGACATTGAAAATATAGATATTACGCCTTTATCTCATCGACTGGTCAATTTGTGTAAGAGTCTTGATAAATTCTGGAAAAAGACAAAATGTACAAAATCTGTCTTTTTAAATAAGCACTCTGATTGGTTAGATATAATTGAATGTATAGAGTTAAAAAGAAGTGTTGCACAGTGCGTTCAGGTGACGGAAAATCTGCCGGGGCCATCTCACGGCGGCGGCATAAGCAGCGGCCGTCCTAAAAAAGATTTTTCTGAGCTTAGCAAGCGATCGAAACGTAGACGATTGGCCGAATTATCCAATGTCGATTCTTCCACTGTGAATGCATTGCTCGATACTTGTCCACGGGTCTGATATTTCAGAACACGCCTTATTATCTATCGGGGAGCTTTCCGAGGAGGCAGCGGAATCAAACAATAAAAATCTAAAAACTTTTAGGCGAGATCATACGCGAAAATTCACACGAGAAATCACTAATACCGACTTACTTAATAGACTCTTGTTATGTTCAGACCCCTTCATCACTGGTCTTCGGAAACTCCCCAGAAAGAAAAAAGGCTTATTAAGGAAAGAAGTCCTAGATTTATTAAAAGTATAGTTAGAGTAAAGGTAGTATTTAATATAAGAGTATAATAATGGTGTAGGATAATTTTAATGTTATTTGTTTTGTAAGCTATTTATTATACCTAAGGAAATTCAAAATGAAAAAACGTGAGAATTTTTGCATGTAAATATTGTACATAATTATCATGTTTACTTTTTTTAAATACAATAACGACTGTGAAATTCATTTTCACAATCTAGAGTATACATCCCAATATGAAAAGCTTACACTATAATAGTAAAAAGCATTTCAAAACGGGGGACAATTTTATTACATTTTTATTTAATATTTTAGACGATTCTGGGCTGTATTTTGTAAAAATAACTTCGTATTTTCATTAAATAAATACTTTTCTAATTGTAAAACAACTTTTATTAAAGCTCTGCACCATTTCCAATAAGATATAATAGCCCAATAAGAATCTAGGGGATTATGACCGCTCCGCCTAGAACGCGGGACCGCCGTGCAATGGCGACACCCGGGCGTCACTTCCGCACGAATCCGGTGCAGGAAACTCCCGAACGAACCATGTCCGGTAAGGACCTGCGTCATGCGGAAGGTAAGGACGCCGTGAGGTCTTTCCAGCCACGCCTCAAAGAGGGGACTTACCGCCACGATTGTGGCGTGCCCAGTACCTATATGGCCCGACAACGCCGAAGAGATATGTTAGGCAAAGAACGATGAACGCCGATTCCAAATAATGGAACAGGTAAGAATAGCCAAAAATAGAGCACAGGTTGTGTACCACACATAAACCGACTACCGTAGTTTTATCACTGCCAATTCACAGGATAAAAATAACATGAAAAATAAACCTCAACAGCAATAAGAGAAAACCCATTTGGCAATTTAACTTAAAAATACATCGCAACATCTCCAAGAAATCTTATTTATGACTCTGCCAAACTTGGTCTGCCCAGAAAAATGTTTCCAAATACGGACCCACCCGTCACAGGCGCGATGTATTAAATTAAAGCAATTTATAAGTGTTACATTCGATGGTTCCCGCAGTGCGGCTAGGGGTGGCCATGTTTAGGGGACAAAACTTAAGACATTATACTAAAATGTTAGTGTCGGATGTCAGAATACTGCTGCGGGTGCAGCCGCTTTAAGCGCTTGAAATTTTGAGACGATTATTATTATAGTGCAAATTCTTGGGGTTGTAGGTTTAGATTTTTTTGGGCAGTTGTATTTACACGTACATTGTACAATGTACAATGTACAATGTACGTGTAGTATTGACGATAGACACAAATATGAAAAAAGAAATATAGCAAACTATTTTCGGGAAATAACTCACAGATCTACACTAATATTGTAAAGAGGTAAAGTTTGTTTTTTGTTTGTAGGTAATCTCTGAAAGTACTGATTCGATTACAAAAATTGTTTTTACGTTTAGAAAGCTAGTTTATTCCTAAGTGACAAAGGCTATATTTTATGTACATGGGCAAACCCGCGGGCAAAACCTACATAATAAATAAGTATTTAGAAAGGAAATATGCGCCACGTCCGGGCAAAACGGCCAAACGCTCGGCATAAGTCCGTAGCCACATGTATAATGCGACGAATCCACAGCGCTGGGGCCTAAGTCTGCTATTTTTATAAATTCTTCATTCCACCACGATCCCATTGTCATTTTGCTAAAAGTTTGTAGTCTGCTAATTCATAATGATCGATCATTGATCGGTCAATGGTCTTGTAATAGAATTGTGGTAGAATGACAATATTGAGCTTATTAAAAGTACTAATTGCGCAATGACGTCGTAATGGTAGGTCACTGATCAAAGGAACTGTCAAATTTTTTGCAGATTACCGCATATGTCAGATATTCATTTCAAGTCATTATGTACAAGATTACCATTCTATGCCATTTCTTTCAATGGAGTGTCAGTGGTTGACCATTGGAAAGTCATAGTGACGCCATTATATTAGTAGATTACCAAAACTTGTCAAAATCAACAATTATGAAATCAATGATAGACCATTCTGACACTATTGCAATAGCAAACTTGAGGCCCTGGTGTATATGGAATATGAGCTTTTTATTAGTCCTTATTTTTTTTTACGGTGGGAAAACGTCAAATGCATTCTCCCGTTCTAAGGTGGAGTTTCTTCCTTTTACCTTTTACGTTCTTGGACCATATTAACTCTTTCGAACAATCTTATAGCCCATTAGTACCTACGCTGATACTTTTCATTGATCTCCTCTTCTTTGAATTGTACATTATTACAAAGTTATATTACGTCTTGAACCCATACCAGATTTTATCTCCACAATACTGAACGTGCTTTAATGGATAGCCAGAACAGTAATGTTATTGAGTTTCCATTACTGGATTTTAATGGAAGAGATAAGTAAAGTATCCCATAGTCTTTGTTTTAGTAGTCGTCGCGTTATGTCTTGCTGTAGTGTCGAACGAGTTGTTGAGATATCTGCTAATACAATTCCCAGCCCATACAGTTTCATAGATATGACAAATTGTACCATCAAGAGGTCTGTCTCATTCACACGCTCACAAATGATATTTATTTTGCAAATAGGTTTTTACACGTCATTTTTTTTTGTACGTTTTGACTAGATGAGGTCGGTATTTTCTACCCTGACAAGGAACATCACCCTAAATAAACTAGTAAAGAATGCCTAAGGCATTAAGTCCACTTTTGTACTTTGTATTGCAATAAGATTAAATAATAAATAAAGTCCATACAACAAACATGAAACAGTCAAATCAAATGAGAACCATACATATTTGAGTGGACGTGTGCAGTCAGTGGAAGCATTTGTCAGTATTCACGTAGCTCAATTCAGGACTACTAAGGATATCAACAAAATCGATATAGATATTAATGGTTACCGAAAAGTGGCTATTACTCAAACAAAAGCTTTACAAGTCTAACTTCTCCAACTTAACGAAGCGAACATCCACGCTTATAATCTTCGTCTCAAGTAAAATTAAATCAATGATGAATTACGGTGATTCAGCGGAAAAGCAATAAAGCAGCTGGATGGTACAATGAGTCACCGACTGGCGCCGTCTAGTCGAATGCCTCCCGATGCAGGAATGCCTCGACGTCACCCTGACCAGAATATAAAGATCTGTAGTTTTACTCTGAAATATAGCCACCCTACTACAATACACAAGACAAAGAATCGAAGACAGCTCTTTCTATAATGGTCGCGTCTGTTTATTTTTATCTCCTGCGTGCATTGAGGTTGGGGGTACGTTGTAGGGGAATACTTAAGTTCCCGATACGGCAGAATTATTATAATATGGAACGCGGTTAGTCAGGAGTTCTGATGAAAACTTTGAAGAGTCGAAAGGAATTGATTTTAGTTCTAGAGTTTTTCAAGGGGTTTGCTTTTCTAAATGCTTAACACTTTTCTTTAAAAAAAGATTTTAGAAATCTTCTAGAATCTAAACTAGACCACTTAAACTAAGCACTTTGAAAGATCTTTATCTAGAAACTAAGTCTAAAGATTCTCATAAAATTGTCTACCTGATATACTGTGACCTCAATTTTTTGTTAAAATAAATTACTTTTTCACCTTCTCCTTTTCAAATATCCTGGATTTCATTAATTTTTAAGCTGAGTCTTTTTTTATTTTACTTTTCCTCGATTTTAGAGAACTTGGCAGTTTTAATTAATAAGTACCTAACTTAAGCTATGTGCCTCACTTACCTTAAATCGAAGCTGTTTCATTTTCGAAATAAATGAGACTTTTTTTTTTGTTTCTTTGAATATGTGGTTCTTCATAACTTTTGAGATAGTGATAATGTAAATGATATCGATATTATCTGTCGAAACGAAGCGTGACAGTGTCGAATAAAGCCAGATTTGTAGCGTATTTTAGTATGTACCTACTTTAATTGACAAAAAATAGAACATCAATATAGATGAGTAAATTGGCTGTTAAATATTTGGTCAGACGGAAAGATGAAAAAATACCAAAAAGTTTTTGTCATTTGGTTACGAAACCTTTCAATAATTATGATAAAGTAATAACAGTTATTGAGCTCTAGACCTAATGCTAAAGAATCGGTAAAATAATTCAAATATAGTATTTGGAGTTGACAGAATGTTTATATTTTAATAGGGACAGTAAACTAGTGTGGGGCACCTCACTTTAGACTTTACAGAGACTTCATTTCAGCCAACGAAGTTTGAATATTTCAGAGAACGGGAACTCAAAGAAGCAAAATAAACTTACCGTAATGTTTTAACTTGTCACCGTAAAAGTTAAGAAAGGAGAAGTTTTCTGAAAACCAAAACACGACTTTTGAGTTATCTTGTCAACAATGTTGTAAATTGATAAAAAATATTTGCAAAATAATAGGTAATAAACTTTTAATCGCAATAGATCCATATTACTCAGTGTTATTAAAAACAATAATAAATAATGTTATTTAATTTTCCTTAACCTAATATATATTTTTTTATCTGATACAAACTGGTTGCTTGATTGCGATCCCACCTGATGGTAAGCAGTGATGCAATCGTTGATGGTGAGGCGTACTAATTTATTAAGAGCCTATTCACTCTAGCCTTGAAGACATTCAAATTATAATCGGTTGGGAAGACCGCAGCAAGCAAATTGTTTTTTTTTTTTTTTCGATGGGAAAAATCATCTTATGGCAACCCCCGCTCTTGGGCGGAGCGGGAGATAGTGTCAGACTCTTACTGACTAAAAAACCCATCCCGTTCCTTCAAGCCTTCATACCGGGGCTCGAGCGCCCTTTCGGATAACCCTGGCCTCAGTAGGCTTCGACACGGCTGCGCCCCTGCTGTTGCTGACAACTCCTTGAGGCGCGCGGGAACAGCGCGCGCCGTCGACGACTTGGGCTTGGTCCGGATAATTACCGGACGGCCGGACAGCGAGCTACCCATTGCTCATTGTCCGCAAGCCCGCGCCTACGATGGTCGGAAATCGAGATCGGGATCCCGGCGGCGGCGGCGAGAGCGCCGTTGCCTGATGCGTTCGGCCTCCTCCTTTGCGAGCATTACTTCTTCGCAGAAGTCGGCGACCGTCTGCCACTCCTCCTCGCTCTGGACCATGGCCTGAACTAAGGCCCGGCGCGAGAGGTCTCCGGAGCCAATCGCTCCCACGAGGGCACGGCGATGCTCCGCCCAAGCAGGGCACACCTCGACTGTGTGCTCAACCGTGTCCTCTGGGCATTCCGCACAGAGGTGACACCCGGGCGTCACTTCCGCACGAATCCGGTGCAGGAAAGCAGAACGGACCTTTTTTTTTCCGGGCGGAGCGGGAGATAGTGTCAGACTCTTACTGACTAAAAAACCCATCCCGTTTCTTCAAGCCTTCATACCGGGGCTCGAGCGCCTTTTTGGATAACCCTGGCCCCAGTAGGCTTCGACCCGGCTGGGCCCCTGCTGTTGCTGACAACTCCTTGAGGCGCGCGGGAACAGTGCGCGCCGTCGACGACTTGGGCTTGGTGGAAATCGGGATCAGTATCCCGGCGCCGGCGGCAGCGGTGATAACGCCGTTGCCTGATGCAAGCAGAACGGACCTGACACAGCTGACCTGACCTGACTTAATCCACAAATGTATGTTTAGAATGATCGGCAGTAAGGTCTGAAGAGTGTCATTTTAACTTACTTGCTTTTGAATCGAATTTTTTTCTAAAAAAATCCATAAGCAACTTAAGGTCAATTCAAAAATATTGGACACCTTGGTCTGAAATAAAGTATTTATTATTATTATTAAATAATGATCTTGAAACTTTCTCTCCAAACTGCAGATCCTTGCATCAAAGTCCATTCTACGTTATTTAGGGGTTAAGTCCTCTGTAAACAAGCCGGGAAGGGTTAAATACCGTTTCGACGAAGCAGCAGATTCACTGAATAATATTTAGGGTTTATGGTATGCCTTCTATATCACAAATTCGGCAGAAATGTTTGGTTTACAAGGTTTTGTGACGGTGGTTAATATTGTAAGCTACATAATGTCTCGCCTACATTTTCCGAAAAGGTTAGCCGAAATGTATAGTACACCTACACAGCTGTTAAACTTCTCTTGTTCTAAAGAAGAAGTACACTCATGTTTCCTTTAGGGCAGTGTTTTTCAATCTTTCTGTATACCTACGTGACCCCTTTTTTAAACAGACTAATAATGGCGACCCCCCTAGGACCGTACCATTGCAGTGAATGGATGGGCGCACTACGCTTTTAAAACCACTTTTTAAAGTTAGGCATTTAATCTCAGAAGAATATATTTCAAATTAAAATCGCACTATATGTTTCAACACTTTTTCTGAATTTTGTTCTATTTTCAAAGAAATAGTGTTATAAGTTCAAAAAAAGTATTGAATTATAATTAGGCAACTTTATTACTGAATCATTATACTTTTTTGTAGTGTATGATCAGTAACACACGCTTTTCACCTTTACCTGACTCGTGACCCCTTGAGCAAGGCTTTGTGACCTGGGGATCACGACTCACAGATTGACAAAACACTGTTTTAGGGCATATATGCAAATCTCAGTCTGGTTCTGAAGTCAAAGTCAAAAGTTTTTTATTTCACATAGGCCTAGATGGGCACTTATAAAACGTCAGAAGCTAGTGCACGGTTCGAAATTGGTCGTTTCCTATGGAGAAGAACCAGCATGACACTCCATGGTTACTCTTTTATATAAAAAAAAGAATTCACTAAAGGAAATCTCACACAAAAAAAAAGGAAATCTCTCGCAGTCAAGCACTAGTTTATCTCATTTAAAAAAATATATATATCGATCATGACGGTCTAAATGTTAAAAAAATTTAAGCAAGACCTTACAAACCAATCAGTGCAGCCTACAGTGCCTTGTTATCCAATAACTGTATTGTAGAAGTCAGATCAGGTCAGTCCTTTCATATGAAATACTGGTAATCAGCTGCATCCAGTTGGACTGGAAGCCGGACTCCAATATAGCTGAAAGAAGGCTAGGCATATGACTCAAAAGTATCTAACCCGCTTAAGCATCTGCAGAGGCCCAGCCTACTGAGGCCAGGGTAAGCTCCGAAAGGGAAGCTCGTCCCCGGTATGAAAGGTAATAAGGAACGGGGTGAGTTTGAATTTTACCCATAAAAAAAAACCATCTCAAGCACTTTTACTAACTGAAACTTACTTGTGTTCCTTCTGCTTGCTCTTGCTTTCAGTGCCAAGGAAACTCTTTTACTTAATGCTTCATCCCTGTCTGGCCCAAGCAGGCCCTATTATTTTATTGACAGATTTTTAAGACGCACGCTATAGCCGTAGTCCTGTTTTTTTTTTCCATATGTCGCTATATTTTCTCATCGATCGGGGTTATTCTTGAAAACACTTAGGGTGTTTTTAATATCATGCGGTTTTGATCACGCTTGCGGGATTTTTCCGCTCACATAACCCCTGCAAATATCCATTTCATACAAGTATTTATTGTAATGCGTGGCATACGGACACGGGACGTGTTTTTTGCATTGTGAAATTTGTTATTCCTTGCGGAGCAACTCCGCATGCGTGTTGAAATCCTCATAGCGCGTAAAAGGATAAGTAAGTACCAGGTTGGTACCACGTTGCATGAAAAATGTTGAAGGGGCTTCTAAAAGTCCAGAATCTCAGGGTTCTGAGAAAAATACAAAAAATCTCAAAACTATAGCTACATTTGTAAATTACATAGACTTAGAGGCAATATAATATATAATTATATTTGTATACAGCGCTACACTCTCAAAACAAAGAAAATATTTAGTTCAATCGACATGCAAAGAGATACTAAAACAACGTTCTTATTATTAAGTGTTTTTGAAAGAACTATTCATATTCTTCTTTTATGCTTCTATGTACAAGGTAAGTATATGATTTTAGCGTAATATGAAGCCACTTTTATTTACTGACTGGCTTTTTTAGGCATCATTAAGGTTTTCTTATAGGACTTTTATATCATAATTATCTTCTGTTAGCGGCTTCACCCGATTGAAAGTAGAGAATTATCACAATGGAACATCATCATCATCATTTCAGCCGAAGGACGTTCACTGTTAGACATAGACCTCCCCCAAATGTCACCACAACGAATGGTCCTGTGCGTCTCGCATCCTCCGTATTCCCGCGACTGTCGCCAGGTCATTGATCCACCATGTGGGGCCTTCTAACGCTGCATTTTTCGGTGTGCGGTCGCTATTTTAGAACCTTTCGACCCCATCGACTATCCTTTCTTCGAGCTATGTGCCCAGCTCACTGCCACCTAAGTTTGGCGATTCTTCGTGCTATGTCGGTGACCTTGGTTCTAATCATAATCATAATAATAGTGTGTTTATTTTTTACCAACTTTTGCAGCAGTGTTACTTCTTTGGCATACAGAAACTGTGCATATTTTGGGCATACAAAGTGACCAAATGGTACTCGGGTGTCCTAAGCTAAGCTTTTGCCAAACTTCATTGTACGAATTTAATCACTCCGAACTTCTGGTCTAGTACTACAGCACAGCCGGTGACACTGGTTACATTGACTGGTGCATATTAGTTCCAGGTAACATTAATTCAATTTAAGGCGGCGATACACTTGCCTGTAACTGGCACAAAAATAGGCAAGTTACTACTTGCATATTTTTGCCTTGCACTTTTGTTTTTAACTTGTTGTGATAAACTGGCTTATGGCATGCTGCTTGGCTCGCAGATTGGTGTATGTCGCTACGCACAATATATTGCACATTCAAACTACTTGCATAGAGCCACAGCTATGATACAAACAGCTATATTAATTTATTAAATCTTTATGCACAAAAAACTGTACAAAGGCGTACTTAATGCCTTAGGCATTATCTGTCAGTCGAGTCTATAACTGGCTTTACTTGCTTTCATTCCTGTGCCATAAACTTTAAGGCTTAAATACACATGGTTGTATCTTGCGCAAGAATATGCAAGTAGCTTGTATACCATTGTTTAAGATCAGTTATGATTTGCGTATGTCACTACTTCATTGCACCTTTTATAGTAGGCAACGAGTTTGTTGTAACGAGTTGGAACACATAGGGCAGCTCTTATTTTTTTTTAATTTCATATAGGCCTACTTGGCCTCTTATACAACTTTAGAAGCTAATGCACAGTTTTGGATGGAAGAACCGGAAAAAAACTCCATGGTTACTTTAAAAAAAAACTTATTGATTTGACAATATTTACACGTTACAATATTTATTCTATCTATATATAAAAATGAAACTCTATTTCCTTGGTCACGCCATCACGCGTGAACGGCTAGTCCGATTTCGATAATTCTTTTTTTTGTTGTGTTCGTTATTGTGAGGAGAAGGTTCTTAAGAAAAAAAAAATAAAATTAGGGTAGTGTAGGGTAGAATAGAGTAGTGTAGGGTAGAATAGGGTACAGTAGGGTGGAGCAGGGAAGAGCGGGAGTGAAGCCGCGCGGGCAAAAGCTAGTACATCTATATAAATGAATCCTTATTTCCCTTAGTCACGCCATCACGCGTGAACGGCTAGACTGATTTCGCTAATTCTTTTTGTGTTGTGTTTGTTATTGTCAGAAGAAGGTTCTTATGAAAAAAAAAGAAAATTAGGGTAGAGTAGGGTAGAGTAGGGTAGAGTAGGGTAGAATAGGGTAGAGTAGGGTAGAGTAGGGTAGAGTAGGGTAGAGTAGGGTAGAGTAGGGAAGAGCGGGGGCTAAGCCGCGGGGTACTCAAAAGCACACCAAAAATGATAATAAAAAATGAATCAAACCAGAAAGTAATCTGTGAACCCACGCCGTCTACAATTTTCTCACATTGAAAATTTTACAGCTGAAAGAACACGGTTGGGTTTTAGTCAGTAAAAGTCTGACAATATCTCTCGTTCCACTTGGAGTGAGAGAAGTTATTTGACGATTTCCGATCCCAAAAAATGGGCCTGTAGACACGACATCTTTACACGGTGTCTTTGACATCGACGCATTAACGAATACCATGGACCCAGTACATGATTCCCAGTGAACCCCATGAGACAAAGGCCTATAAAAAATTCTACCACTGGGGCGTCCAGGACCATCCAATCTTCAAAGCCTGGAGCACAGGCGTAGGATAGCCAGCCTTTCGGTGTTTTACAGGTTGCATTTTGGAGTGTGCGCAGGAATTGCATGACTTGATTCTGCCATCTCATTTCTACCATCGGACAAACCGACGCGGACGTAAGGCGAGTATCCACCCCTACGTCGTTGAAACCTCTACGGTCCGGACTAAGCGTTTCACCTCGTCATTTATACCGCGTACATCGAAGGACTGGAACTATTTGCCTGCTGCGGTCTTCCCATCCGATTATAATTTAGGTGTCTTCAAGGCTAGAGTGAATTGGCTCTTAATAAACTAGTGTGCCTCACCATCAACGATTGCATCACTGCTTACCATCAGGTGGGATCGCAGTCAAGCACTAGTTTATATCAATTTAAAAAAAATTGTCTATTCTGGATCACATTCTGTTGATTGCGCGTTTCATTTTGATAATACAATCCTATAATTAGATACCCGGAACACACTTGAAAAAAAAAAAAACATTTACAAAGAAAAAAAAACCTGTTTACAGCAAAATATAGAAACGATTCGAGGAAAATAATATTGCCTAAAGTCATTTATAGGTATTATTGTATAATCTTATACATTTTAAACTCGCAGGAATCCATTGAATCGTTCCCAGTATCCTATCTGATTCACAATAAAAAGTCTCATTAAGAAAAAAACAATTTCACAGTTAAAGCATTAGGGGAAATCAACGGTGTATAAAAGTGTTGTTAATGCATTTCTTGCCTTCAAAGAACTGAGACTTTTTCCAGCTACCCTCAATTCTATCTACTTGGTACTATCTGGTTCATCTCTAAAATTATCTTGATGAAATCTTATTCCCAGCACGCTCTTGCAAGCCTTATGTCCTGATTTTGTTATTTCGCTAACAGTGTTTACAAATACAAGGTAACTTAGAACTTTTTAAGTCTTTAACAAACTTTATTTTAGCATAAATTACCCCTTTTTCTGTTGTTTCTTCGACGAATCCTTTTTATTTTTATTCGACTGTTTTTTCCTGAATGAGATGCGAGTTTCCGAGATTTGTATTTATTTTGTCTGTCCTTAGGTTGAATTACTAAGTAGATCCTGTGGACAAGTTCATACATATATTAAATTCTTAGCTTATTAATTTATATGCGTTTTTTTAAGTAAGAAATCATCAAGTGACTTTTTCTACACTAGGGCGGAGCGAGAGTGTCAGACTTTTACACCTACATTCCTGCTGTTGTCCTTTGCGGTCTAGGACTGCGGGAGTTATTCTCAGAAGTCAACCCATGGCCCCATAGAATGTGGTGACCATTGGAGGAGGTTTATGGTTGTAGTAAATCTTTAGACTGAAATGATGAGGATTCGGATAACCCGACGTACGGCGAGTTCCACCCTCGTTATCGAAACTACTTCAACGGTTCGGACTAAGCGTTTCGCTTCGTCGTTTATACGGCGCGCATCAGAGGTCTGGAACAATTTGCCTGCTGTGGTCTTCCCGTCCCATTATAATTTAGGTATTTTCAAGGCTAGAGTGAACAGGGCCCTAATAAACTAGTGCACCTCACTATCAACGATTGCACTACTGCTTATTATCCGGTGGAATTGCATTAAAGCACTGGTTTATATGAATGAAAAAAAAATGAAATGTAGGATTAATTGATTTATGTCTCCCAAAATTATTGTAGATAGACCCACTTCGTTATTAAGGCAGGGCGCGAACGTGGATACTTTTGTGACTTGTGTGAGATACCAGTACAAGCTACTATATTTTAATTCTATAGAACCTGTATGAAAACATCCACTCCTTGCACATACGTAACCATTTCTTGTGTCCAGTTGGTTCCACTTAACACATACTCATGACGATCAAAAAGTGTTCGGTGTCGGTAACTGGAACAAAACGTGTCTCCGTTTGCGTACCACTTAGGATGCTAAGATAAATTATATATGTTTATATTTTTTAAATACTGATCTAATTATAATACACTTACGAACAGAACCAGAAGCGTAGCATGGACTAATTTATGCGTGGGTGAAGGGACATCAGCGAGGCCTTTTTCTTTCATAAATGCGAAAACGAGACAGCTACTATAGCAATTCAGTGCTCGATTTGTTACAGTATGTCTGTACTTTAATTTAGTTTTATCATTAATGATACCTATTTAAACCCGCAATCTGGTTGTAGGCTTAAAGTAGACTTTAATGGTCGAAAATAGTACAAAAGCTTATATTGCAAGCACAAACAAAATAATAACAGAATTCCAAGGAACTGATTACTTAGAATTAATTTTCGACATTCTCCTGCCGAAATTATTCAGGAATTCTGTTCATTAATTAAATTGGCATCAAATAAGTTTCAGACACTTCATTTGTTGCTCACATTCAAGAGAAAATTCCTCAAATAAACAGAGCTGGTAGGAAGTCGTATCATTGCACTACTAATGAAAATTGATTAAACTCGTATTCTACTATTTTGACATTAATTTTATTGTTAAAATTTCCTCATTTTTTTTTTTTTAATATTCATGTAAAGTAGTGGTACGCAGGTGGACTTAATGTCACTAGTCAGTCTCTACCAGTCAACCTTTAGGTTCAAAAAGACAACACTGTGTTAGGTGTACACATAAAATAAATAACAGTTAATTGAAATAGAATGTGGTATTGCTATGTAAGTTATAAAAATATGAAATCATTTTTATTAAGAGAACTTAAAATATGAATTAATTAATGACGAAGACAGAACTAAGGTTGAGCGGACTTCAAGTAGTAGTTCCGAATTTTACGCTTGAAGGAAAATTTACTTTCAGTTCCTTATGCAATGTTTTGAACACGTCTTGGTATAAAAAATTATAGAATAAACGAACCCATTCAATTTGTAAAAAACCGGCCAAGAGCGTGTTGGGCCACGCTCAGCGTAGGGTTCCGTAGTTTTCCGTCCGTCACAATAAGTGTACCCACTAATGAGTTAAAAAAAATGCTTGCATAAGTATACGATTCTACTACAAACTTAGTCCAGAAATTATTTTGTAGAACCTTTTCGTCTTTTTTGTACAAAAACTGTTCTTTCCATGAAATTCAAAATAATTTTCCTAGAAAGTCCTTATAAAGTTCTACTTTTCAGATTTTTTTCATATTTTCTAAACTTATGGTTAGTTAGAGGGGGGGACACATTGTTTTTTACTTTTGGAGCGATTACTTCCGAAATTATTGACATTATCAAAATATGATTTTAGTAAACCCGTATTCATTTTTAAATACCTATCCAACAATATATCACACGTTAGGGTTGAAATTAAAAAAAAAATCACTTCCCACTTTACATATAGGGAGGCTACCCTAATAAAACATTTTTTTCCAATTTTTATTTTACCACTTTGTCGGCGTGATTGATATACATATTGGTACCAAATTTCAGCTTTCTAGTGCTAACGGTCACAGAGATTAAGCGAGGACGGACAGACAGACAGACGGACAGACAGACATGGCGAAACTATAAGGGTTCCTAGTTGACTACGGAACCCTAAAAATAAAGTAAGAATAAAGGTTTCTGTTTAGTATTTGGAGATGGGAAATCATCAAATTACTTAGTTCGCTCTCTCTTTCTTCTTCGCTTGGAACAAAAAGTAGTGACAGACTTTTGCTAACTAAACTCACCTGTGTTCCTTTAGTTACCTTTCGCTTTCCAAGATTGCGGTAACTTTTTCGAACAATCCCGAAAAAAATTAAGTTCGTAATGATAGCAATCGTTTCATAGAAATAGTACTTTGAAAAACGGACAAGATAAAAAAAATACTAATACGCATTTAGTATAGAATAAATTACAACGAAATTACTCTTTTAAATTATAAAAATTCTATCGTTTTTTTTTAAGGCTAGCAGACGTCCTAAAACCATTTCAAAGTCAAGTAAAAAAAAAAAATTATTTCACATAGGCCTACATGAGCACTTATAAAACGTCAGAAGCTAGTGCACGGTTCGAAATTGGTCGTTTCCTATGGAGAACAACCGGCAAGAAATTCCATGGTTACTCTTTTAAAAAAATAGTTGTACTTACAATATTTCCATGTTACAGTATTAATAGGCATTTTTTAAGAGCAGTGTAAACCGGTCTATATTGTACTCAAAAGCATTGTGCTTTTGAGTACAATAAAAATAATCATTCAAAAAAAGTGAGTCAAAATATGAAGTAATCCAAGAATTCGTGGAATCTACAGTGTTCTTCCATTTACATTATAAAAAGAGGCTACATAATTTAGGCATTATTTATATTTTTGCAGAGCGGGAGCTCTAGGGCGGAGTGTTGGTATGTCAGACTTTTACTGACTAAAACAACACCTATGTCCCTTTTTTCCTTTCATGCCAGGACCTCGGGATTCCTTTTGGGACAATATTTAACATTCATCGTTACGATACGGACAAAGTAAAAAGCTAGAGAGACACCTTTCTACATTTTTCCGTTGCGTTTGGAGGGCACTTCGTGCTACTCAGGTACATATAACTTCATAATCAAACGTTCATTTTTACATTGGAAAATCTAGGGTACAGCGCGAGTGATTGCAGGGTTCAAAATTAGTGAAAAACTCAATTTATTCGCAGAATATTGTGATGTAAGACGGGATTTTTTCGAGTGAAGTTTTGTAGCTCTTTAATTTATTCGCAAATTAATTCCTAATGGATATTGTGAAGTAAAGGCCTGTGCACACCATGTTTTTAAAACGCACCGCAGAGGCGCGTTTGTAGCGATACACACGCGAGTCAGAATCCTGTAGATCTTTGATGAGATAAAGAGCGCGCCGTCAACGCGTGTCAATGGCGCGTTTAAAAAAGTGTTGTGCACAGGCTTTAAATTTGGTGTAGTTTTGTGTCTCAAGTATGTACATAGCTGGAACATATGTGAAATCATTGAAACAGGCGTAATTTTGATAAAATAGAGCTATTGGTGTATTATTGACTACCTCAACAAAGCTTGCCGGGAAGGCTGACTGGATATATTTGCTGCCAAATAATGCAAAAACATTGGAAAGTGTTGCATCCGTTCTATTCTAATAGAACTCAAAGTACTGCAAACAGTCACTGAATAAATAAGGCACAAACTGTGAGAAGCAAAAAAAAAAACCGGTACGAGTCGTACTCGCGCAATAAGGGTTCTGTACAAACTTACCTAAGAAAGCAGTTCAATTCCCGAATTAAGTTACGAACATTTTTTCGAATCGCATTTTTTTGTTACGGAACTACAAAACAGTTTTAGTTTGTGCTATATGACCTTGCTTCATGCCAAATTCCAGGATTCTAGGTCTACGGGGTCCTATGAATTTCGATTCCCTTAAGAGTGTCAAAATACACGTTTTTTGCGACATGCACGGTCGTATCATTTTTTTTGTTAATTTAGAAGTGGGGGACACAGATTTGAGTATATGGTTTTAATTTCAACTCTATACCTCCACGCGTTCCCGATATAAAGAGTCTTGACAGACAGACAAAATGATCCTATAAGAGTTTGGTTTTTACTTTTGAGTTAGGGAACCCTAAAAAATACTCAAATTTTGTGACGTATGTGTTAGAACTTGGTAAATAGCTTTTCCGATATTATTTTCCAAGTTTGACGTTTTGGTGTCCCGTATGATGGATGTAGAATGTTGCCAACATAAAAATTGAGCACTCACCGTCAATTTCCTGTTTTGTTTACGAAGCCTATGTACACAGTTGTGGCCTTGCAGATGAGGCCGAGGTTGCAAACAAACTCCCTCTAATATAATTATTGGCATTGCTATGTGATGCGAACAGTTTGTGTCGTTTGAAATTAGATTGCGAATTTGTGAGACGATGACGGATGATAATAGGTATGTATACATTCATTATTGTATGGCAATAATAATTGTATTCATCAAAATCATCATCATTTCAGCCAAAAGACGTCCACTGTTGGACATGGACCTCCCAATAGTGTCACCATAATGAACGGTATGTCTCGCATCCATCGGATTCCCGCAACCCTTACCAGGTCATGGGTCCATAATTATATTACTGGGATATTACTGTCGTTACATGTCTGTTTGTTATTCAATTACTGTTGATTAGAAATTTATCTCCAATCAACCAGGGCCCCAAGTCTGCTATTTTTATAAATTAGTCATTACAACACGATCCCATTGTCATTTTGCTAAAAGTTTGTAATCTGCTAATTCATAATGATCGATCATTGATCGGTCAATGGTCTTGTAATTATTACCGACCAAGAATGATAATTTCGAGCATATTAAAACCAATAACTGCACAATAACGTTCTAATGGTAAAACACTAATCAAATAAACTATCAAAGTTTTAGCAGATTACCGCAAACGTCAAATATTCATTTGTCAATATGTACGAGATTACCATTCTATGCCACTTCTTTCAATGGAGTGTCAGTGGTTGACCATTGGAAAGTCTTAATGACGCCATTATATTAGTAGATTACCAAACTTGTCAAAATCGACAATTATGACGTCAATGATAGACCATTCTGACACTATTTTAATAGCAGACTTGAGGCTCAGATATTTATTTAAAACAGTAAGTAAAATGTCAAAACAATAATATTAAAAAAAAAATAATATCTGAAATATTTGATTTCATGTTACCTACATGAAATAAAGAAATTAATTAATGCACAACTTTAAGTTGATAAGTACTTAACAAAATTGACGCAATCAAGTGACAAAGGACGATACTCATTTCCAACATCATCATCATAATCATTTCAGCCGATGGATGTCCACTGTTGGACATAGGCTTACCCCAAGTATCGCCACAATGAACGATCCTGCGCGTCCCGCATCCATCGGATTCCTGCAACCTTCACCAGGTCATCGGTCCACCTCGTAGGAGGCCAACGCCAACGCTGCGTTTTCCGGTACGCAATCGCCACTCCAGAACCTTGCGGCCATCTGTTCGGCCAAAGAGCAATGACTATGCTCGGAGTTTCCTTCAGAAGTAAAGATATCCGCAGGAGAACCAAGGTTGCCGGCATAGCACGAAGAATCGCCAAATCCATTTCCAACGTCAAAATAAATGTCATCATAAACAACACCAAATGACAGATTAATGAAGAAATTTAAAAACTAAATTGCATCGAACAGAAGCTAAAAATATTAAGGGTCAGTTCTGACAGTCCACCTACATTGTGTTTCAAAATTACTTCGATGGCTGCTGTGCAAGTGACGGAGTCCATTGATTTTAGTTGCAAAACAGTTTAATGGAAAATACTTCATCTTTGGAAATCGCTTTCCCGAGGTACAGGGAATGTCTTTGAAAATAGGTTTACAATTTAAGCTTTAAGGCGCTTGCTAAACAGAACCTCGCACCTATTTGGCATTTAGAACTGTGTATATTTTGAGCAGTTACCTTTCTGTCACCTGAAGAGAAATTCTGATAATTCTGTAACTTTAGAAGTTCAAACTCTAGCCTCAAGTTTGTCGTTAACGTTTAAAATAACGATAAATGAGATAAAGACTTTGTACTGATTTAGTACTGATCTTGCCCCTCTAGTTTGGCACTTAAAGTTAAGTAAGTAATATCTTTACATATATTATATGTATAGTAGTGTATTATCATAATAAGTTATACATGTATGTTACTCACGATACAGGTTGCTAAGGCCATGGGAATACTTCTGAAAATGATAATCATGGTCAAAGGAATAAAAAAGCTGCTGTAGGAACATACGTGTGGTTTTAGAGAGTAAAAGTCTGACACAGCCTTCCGCTCTGCTATAGAGCGAGAGAAGACATTAGGTGATGCCCACCTTAAAAAAAAGCAACAATATAATTAGCTTATTAACAGAAAGAGTTTTATCTACAGTTACATTTTCAATTGATGCCCTAACTCTTGTTACCTGTATTTGTGTGATTACAGGAGTGTCTTCCCGTTTGTGTAACAATTTATGCAATAAAATTAAAATTAAAGTGATTAAAGTTAGTCTTGTGTGGTATGATGTATCAATTTGATTCGTTTATATACACTGTGTCTAATCTCTTTTCCAACTCTCCTGTCGCAGGTCTGCTGGAAGAAATTTCATTTGAAATAAGCAGTACATTTGTACTCTTTTACCTGTATTTGCCCATTTCATTTTTAAGTATTTGTGTGTGTACATAAATGAATAAATAAATGGTCAACTATACGTAGTTTTTTCACGCGTAAACAACCCCAATAATGTTTTTGTATACGCTCCAGATGGTTCCACAGCTAATGTTGTTATAAAGAAGCACTAGAATAAATAAATTGTATTTGTGTAGGTATCCTCCAACGGCGCTTCGCACTAAAAAATACATTGTTAAGTTCCGACATCCACGCGAACGAAGTCGCGGGCACAGCTAGTAAATGAATAAATAAATAAATGTATGTGGGCGTGTGTTGTGTTTCATCATCATCATCATCATTTCAGCCGAAAGAAGTCCACTGTTGAACATAGGCCTCCCCCTAGTATCGCCATAACGACCGGTCCTATGCATCTCACATAAATCGGATTCCTGCGACCCTCACCAGATCCATAACAATAACTATAATATTTCAAAACTATCACACAACGCCGTCTAGTCTCAAGCTAAGCAGAGCTTGTGTTATGAGTACTAGACAACTGATAAACATACTTAGATATTTCTAAATACATACATATTATAGATAACAGACAACTGATAAACATACTTAGATATTTCTAAATACATACATATTATAGATAAATTACACCCAGACACAGAACAAATGATCGTGCTCATCACACAAACATTTGTCCTGGGTGGGAATCGAACCCACGACCTCCGGCATAGCAGTCAGGACCACTAACCACTAGACCAACAGGCCAGTCAAGTATCAAACTGTAACGATGTACCACTTTTTTTTTATGGGAAACCATCCAATGTCATCTCCCGCCCTTTCGTGTTGGATCTTTACTGATTAAAACCCACTTCTAATTCCATCGTGGACGGGTTCTCTTTTCAGAAGAGCACTCATGGCCCCAGTACGATTTTACCTTGGGTTTTTAATGCCTTTAGACTAGACTTAAAACAAATAGCCTCACTTAATATAAATTAAGTTGTTCAGCTCAGTTCTGACGGGCACACAGAACTGTTATCATTAATTATTCAAGTAACTTCTGTGACTGTATTCAGACTGTTGCGTAAATTCATCCGTTTGGTGGTTTTAGGACAAATGGGCTAATTTCAGGTCCTGAAACAAACGTATGCTATGGAATGGAATATAATATTCCACAACTTTGACTTCGCCATTTAACTCCAAACTAAAAGCGTGTGCTATGAGTATTAGACAACTGATAAACAAACTATGTTTCTAAATATGTATTAAGAACATAGTTTGTTTATCAGTTGTCTGTATTATGTATGTACATATTACAGATCAACTACTGCCAGAGGCTTCGCCCGCGTAAAAGTAGATTACTCCATGCTAACTTTGGACCCTCGTTTCAACACCTTACTGTCCCCGCATACGGGCCTCAAAAAAACTCCGCCACAAAAAAACGCTACAAGCGGCCACAAAAAGCTAGAAGAGGCCGCAAAAAACAGCTGAAGCGCGCGACACCTCTTGTGTCTGGTGAAGCTTGAAGCCACTTTAAGCGTTTTTTTGTGGTGGCACCGCTGCACACAAGCCACAAAAAAAGGCCGCCTCAATATGAAGCTTGAAGCGGCGTTTTATTTGAAGCCCGTGTGCGGGGACAGTTAAGAGATGAATTTACAAAAATACTGTCTTAATTGTCGCTTACGTCATAAAAGGAAGCTTTGTGCAAAATTTCACGTTCCTAGTTCCAGAAGTTTTGGGTGTGACTTGATATGTCAATCAGTCAGTTTCTCCTTTTATATATACATATATAGAGTATAGATAAATTACACTTAGGTACAGCACAAATGATCGTGTTCATCACACAAAAACGATAAAGTTGTCAGGGCCACTAACCATTAGACTAACAGGTCAATCGTGAATGAATAAGCCCATCTTTTTTGTTAATATTGGTGTTACATAAAAGCGTACGTCTTGTTTCTGTGCCCTCGTAGGGGGCGATCGGCGGCGGAGACCTCTCGCGCCGGGTCTTGGTTGAGACCATGGTCCGGAGCGAGGAGGAGTGGCAGGCAGTCGCCGACTTCTGCGAAGCAGTAACGCTCGCTAAGGAGGAGGTCGACCGCATCAGGCAGTGGCGCTCTCGCCACCGCCGGGATTCCGATCCCGATTTCCAACCACCGTAGGCGCGGGCTTGCAGACAGTGAGCATTGGGTAGCTCGCTGTCTGACCGTCCGGTAACTGTCCGGACCAAGCTCAAGTCGTCGACGACGCGCACTGTTCCCGCGCGCCTCAAGGAGTTGTCAGCAACAGCAGGGGCCCAGCCGGGTCGAAGCCTACTGGTGCCAGGGTTATCCGAAAGGGAACTTGGGCCCCGGTATGAAGGCTTGAAGGAGCAAACGTTGACCATTTAGCCATTTTAAAAACATTCTCAGAAACCGAGCAATGGTTAAATAACCATAACTTAGAAATAAACTTATCTAAAACTAAAGTATGCCAATTTAGAACTTACCAAAGAACCCCAATAAATCTAAACATATTAACGCAACAATTAAAATTGGATGAAGTCAACGAATTTACACTTTTAGGCCTAACATTAGACTCAAACCTAAATTGGAAGAAACATATTCAAAATACAAAAGCAAAATTGTCCCAATTTATTTATGCACTAAGCTTATTGAAACGCAATACAGACTACAACACCGCCTTAGCTGCCTATTATGCGTACGCCTACTCCTGGTTAAATTATGGTATCATTCTATGGGGAGAAAGTACCGACTTCTTGGACCTCTTCATTCAGCAAAAGAAATGTATCAGAGTACTTGTGAACATAGATCAACAAGAAAGTTGTAAGCCACACTTTATTAAGCAACAAATTCTTACACTACCATCAATTTATATACTGCAAAGTTGTCTATTCGTTAGGAAAAATAGGCATCTCTTTAAATCTAATATCGAATTCAATGCAAACTATAACCGACGGAACAAATCTAGACTGATAATACCCTTCACAAACTTAAAAGTAGTCGGGAAAAGTCCATACTCAAGACTAGCTAACATATTTAACAAACTACCCGAAAGTTTAAAATCTATACCAAATGACTTAACGTTCTCGAAACAGTTGAAATCTCTGTTAGTAAAAAAAGGCTACTATACCGTGGAGGAATTTAAAACTGACAAATTGTAAATAGATGAACCTTATAATATGCAACAAATATATTATGACTAATACGAAATTTTTTATATGATTAAAATTAATGACTTAATTGACAATTATTTAATTTAATTTAATTTTAAGTATTGACTAATGTTTAGCATAATTTAAAAAATTGTAATAATGATGATGATGAATAATAATATTAATTAGAATCAATATAATATAATGTAATTTAATAATTTATATGTAAAATTTGCAGTGCCCTTCCAGGGTGCATGTTAATACTGTGTCATGAAATTTTAATGCATGCTTAATATCCAGTGTTTTACATGTCAGCAAATAAATAAATAAATAAATAAATAAATAAATAAAAAACAGGGTGGGTTTTTTAGTCAGTAAGAGTCTGACACTATCTCCCGCTCCGCCCAAGAGCGGGGGTTGTCAGAAGATGATAGATAGTGTGAGGGGTGTGAGAGGAGTGTGTGTGCGGGGGTTGTCATTGGATGATTTTCCCCACCAAAAAAAACAACTTACCTAGTACATGCAATAAACATGCCTTAATAAAAAAGACGTGTGGCACTCGGGGACTGCCGCGGTAAAGCTATTGCATAGCATTTTTTATCAACTTATGCAATAGACCTCGCCAACAGCTGCTTAATCCCACCCATCGAAAACCAGACCTCGCCAACAGCTGCTTAACCCCACCCATCCAAAATGAGACCTTGCCAACAGCTGCTTATCCCCACCCATCCAATACCAGACCTCGCCAACAGCTGCTTAACCTCTTCCATCCAAAACCAGACCTCACCAACAGCTGCTTAACCTCTTCCATCAAAAACCAGACCTCGCTAACAGCTGCTTAACCCCACCCATCCAAAACGCCGACAGCTGCTTAACCCCACCCATCTAAAACCAGACCTCACCAACAGCTGCTTAACCCCACCCATCTGTTCACGGCGTTAGTTTAGCCTCGCTCGATAGATGGCGTTGGCGTCAAATTAGAAGTCGCTATCGTTTCGTTACCGCGTTTAGTATAAGGCAACATTATGTTTTTAATAAATGAGAGAAGATCGAGACACATGAGCTATCGAGATCCAATCTAGATCAGTGCACAGTGGTTTTATTTATTGACAAATTCCCACTAGTGTACCTTCAGGTCAATCAAAGTCAAAAAAAAAACCCCTAAATACCACCCCGGTATTTAACACATCCAAAACAAGACCTCACCAACAGCTGCTTAACCCCATCCATCTAAAACCAGACCTCGCCAACAGCTGCTTAACCCCACCCATCCAAAACTAGACCTCGCCAACAGCTGCTTAACCCCACCCATCCAAACACAGACCTCGCCAACAGCTGTTTAACCCCACCTATCCAAAACCAGACCTCGCCAACAGCTGCTTAACCCCACCCATTCAAAACCAGACCTCACCAACAGCTGCTTAACTCATTACCTTGCTATCATCATGAGGCGCAGCTATTGCATAGCTTCTATTGCGGGCCTTGAGCGTGGAGACCGAATCCAGAAAGAAATTAATTGAAGTTACACTTTTTGAGCGTGGTGACCGATAAGAAAACAAATGAGTGGGGGGTGTTAGGTTATTTTCGTTACGGAATTTCTGGATTCGGTCTCCACGCTCAAGGCCCGCGATAGAAGCTATGCAATAGCTTAAAAAACGGTAGAGAGGTAATAACTCAATGAAGTCATGTAATTCCCGCATACGTGCTCTAAAATGCATCCTGTATCCAGCGAATTTTATCTCCTGCTTTCTCTGGTCAGTCTATTACTATCGAGAATCAGAACTAATCGTCCGAATCTTAAAAAAAAAAAACAACGTAAGACTATAAAAAATCCGTTGGGCCTTACTGTGATTTATGCGCGTGGAACACTACGGCCGTTGACGACTCGGGCTCTGTTCTTCCCAGATGTACAGATGGTGAGCTACCCATTGCTCGTCGAAGGTCCGCTGCCGCGACAGGTCGCAGCATGGCGGACAGAGCTCCGGCGGGATCTCATGGTGAAATGGCGTCAGTGACTATCGCAACCCAGTGCTGGGCATGCCACAATTATGGCGGTAACTCCCCTCTTTGAAGCGTGGCTGGAAAAGCCTCACAGCGTCCTCTCCTTCCGCATGACGCAAGGTTCTTACCGGACATGGTAAGTTCGGGTTCCTGCACCGGATTCGTACGGAAGTGACACGCGGGTGTCGCCACTGTGCGGAATGCCCGGAGGACACGGTGGAGGTGTGCCCCGCTTGGGCAGAGCATCGCCGTGCCCTCGTGGAGGCGATCGGCGGCGGCGATCCCTCACTCCAGGCCTTGGTACAGGCCATGGTCCCGACCGAGGAGGAGTGGCAGGGGATCGCCTCCTTCTGCGAAGTAGTACTGCTAGCAAAGGAGGAGGCTGACCGCATCAGGCAACGACGCTCTCAGCCCTCCAGCCACCGCCGGGATTCCGATCCCGATTTCCTGCCATCGTAGGAGCGGTCTTGCGGACGGAGATCAATGGGTAGCTCACTGTCCGACCGTCCGGTAACCATCCGGACCAAGCCCAAGTCGTCGATAGCGCGTATTGTTCTATTGTTCCACGCACACCTCAAGGCGATGTCAGGAAACCGTAAGGGGCAGCAGGGTCGAAGCCTACTGGGGCCATGGGTTCGCTTCTGGAAGGCAAACCCGGCCCTGGTACGAAAGGCAAGGAAGGAACAGGGCCCCAAGTCTGCTATTTTTATAAATTCGTCATTCCAACACGATCCCATTGTCATTTTGCTAAAAGTTTGTAATCTGCTAATTCATAATGATCGATCATTGATCGGTCAATGGTCTTGTAATAGAATTGTGGTAGAATAATAATTTCAAGCATATTAAAACCAATAACTGCACAATAACGTTCTAATGGTAAAATACTGATCAAATAAACTGTCAAAGTTTTAGCAGATTACCGCATACATCAAATATTCATTTGTCAATATGTACGAGATTACTATTCTATGCCACTTTTTTCAATGGAGTGTCAGTGGTTGACCATTGGAAAGTCATAATGACGCCATTATATTAGTAGATCACCAAACTTGTCAAAATCGACAATTATGACATCAATGATAGACTATTCTGACACTATTGTAATAGCAGACTTGAGGCCCAGGAGTGAGGTTTTAGTCAGTAAAAGTCTAACACAATATTCCGCTCCGCCTAAGAGCCCAAAAGCGGGAGGTGTACGAGTAATTGGATGATTTTCCTACTAAAAAAAAAACTTTGTCAGCGATTTTGTTTACACAAAAGTTTTCATAAAAACTTTAACATCCATGAAACTTTGAAGTATAAGCGCCCGAATGTTTGCATAGTACCAACAAAATGCCCCCTTTTCACCCCTTTGATGTTTGAATTTCCAAAAACTCTTTAGTGCTCGCCTATATTATAAAAGGAAGCCTTGTGTAAAATTTCATGTTCTAGGCCCCGTAGTTTTGCAATTGCAATGTATGTATGTCTAACTATCACTAACTATATTATTTTGTTCAGATCAAATTTTGCAACTCAATTTTGAAGCAGATACTAGTAACTTCAATCCATTGTGCTGTTTTTTATACACGTTTGGTTTAGATATCAATACATGGTTAGCTGTGTGACATCATGATATGACCCAAGATAGCGGACTAGATTTTTTTACATATACACCTCTATAAAAAATTATGGCTCAATCCGTAACCGTTACTGATCATTTTTGTGTATTCAAAAGTAAAAAAAAAAACGAAATCTTAAAATTGTCCACGGAGTCTGGCCATAATTGGTAAATTTATAATAGAGTCAACATTTATAATGATTGCTACCAGAAAATAAGGGGTCTTCCAACACGGACGGGTCGATGTTGAATTTGAATAAAACAAACTGTGTGTGAGTTAATAACGATATTATTTTTTTATTTGAAAGCCCCATTTATGCCATTATGTGTGGAATATGACATCGTTCATATGTCCACCACGGCTTCGAACGGTGACACGAATCAGAGAGGCCCAATTTTCAATTACTCTGCTGCATAGATCCGGCTGAATCTGACCTGTAGCTTGCGTTATGTTGATTTTCAGAGCGTCGGTCGATTGTTGGTTACTGGCATAGACCTGTGACTTCAGAAAACCCCACAAGAAAAAATCTAGCGAAGTCAAAGTCCAGTTAGCGAACAAACGGCGCTGCCTATGGTCATTAAGTTTGAGCTCCTGGGTCAGTTGGATCTTGTATGGGTGCCGGCTGCACCCGTACAGTGCAGGTCCAAGTCTCGACGAAAAATTCTCCAAGTTGAAGTCAGTAAAAGGCCGAGTTCTTGTGCACGGCGAGAAATTGACTGCCTCGGAGCCTGTACACTCTCACGGACAGCGGCGATGTTCTCGGCCAATCTGACGTTCCTTTGACGTAAAGGTGTTGGTTGGTTGTTTACCGAACCGGTTGTCTCGAATTTGGTCACCAAACGTTGGAAAGTCGACTTTGAAGGGCCACCGCGTCTGTCGTAAAATGCGCGCAACGTTTGCACTTACGAACACTGATTTTAGTAATAAAATTTTATCATTTGGATATTTTGCTCAATCGTGTAACTTGCCATGGTGATTTGGCATCAGTGATTTGACAGTTGCCTCCAAAACAACATGATCGATACAAACTGTCAACATCGACCCGCCCTAAATGAAAGACCAGTGTTTTGCCATTGTGATCGTCATTTATTAATTTATAAATCAATAGCCTGCACAATATTTTCATAAATTGCTTTTTTAACTTTACATAAACAATAACAAGACCTTTTATATAAACCCTTAAAGTATGTATTTGTACCGACTAAAAATTAGTGGTGAATAGATTATGAAAAAAAGTCTAAACAGCTGTGATTTATTGGATGAAGTTTAGGTTTAGTGAATGGATTTTGTAAGTAGCTTTATGTAAAACACTGATATTAACCGGCTTGGAAAGCAATTCAAATATAGTTGGGGAAAGACTAGACAGGTTGACCTAGTTATAACAATAGGTATTTAATTAGTTAATTTTACGCTGCGTCAATTTTAAAGACAGCCTAATAATAATACTCGGTGGCTGGGTGATTTTATTGCGTTTTTTTAAATTATGATCTTTTAACGGATCAACTAATTAGGAAGTTTTATCAGCTCCAAAATAAATTTAGTAAGTAAACAAAGAGAACTCAGTAGAAGTAGCTATTTTAGCGGTCGGCTTAATTAAAAAAATATATAAGGTGGCCAATAGTATATTAGGTAGCCTTTAAATTAATATACCTGTAACAGGAAATCAAATATCTCTTCAGCAATTAGTAGTAATAATGCAGTAAATCATGTTTCAGGTTTGCCTTTAGAATTATTTATAAAGTTATTTTTTTAATAATATATAAAAGTGTAAACTTTTCTACTGGGCATTTATAGTTATATACAATGCTGATTGTCCAATTAGTAATATGCTAACGACAGTCAAACTCAAAATTATTTATTTCACATAGACCTACATGGGCACTTATAAAACGTCAGAAGCTAGCGTACAGTCATAAGTTACCTTTAAACAGAAGGAGCCCTGCCATGTGGAGTTCTGTATTTCTATCTGCAGTGTTTAAAGGAACCTAACATGAAGAGGATGACCGTGGTCCGTGTCAGTAAACCCTAAGTTCCCTGATTATACCAAATAAATCATTTCCCACACCATGATGTTTGACGGTTTATTTATGACTTTTTGTATTTAATTTTAAATTGTTTCCCACTGATCAAACATCATTTTTCAGATCCCTAAATAATAATTTTCTAGTGATCTGAAATATAGAAATTAATTACTTGCCAGTTGCAGTGCAAAATTGCAAACGAGCCAGTTGCAACACGCTGTAATTAAATATGTAAAAAGCAACAACAGTACATAGCATAGAGATAAAGTTTGTTGTACCAGTCAAAATTATTATTGTCGAATTGACGAGCTCCTAAACTAGTTACGCAGAAATGTAGCTTAGGAGTCAGAAATGTTGCGGCTTTTTAATATAATGCAACTGTGACATATTTATTATTAATTGCAAGTGTAGAGAATGAATATGATAGTGTTTGTGTAAAAGGATCATGTGTGTGTGTAATATAGTTTTTCATATTATTTACCTACCTTATTAATATCCTCAAACTCTAATAATGGGTTTCTGAATTGATTATTTTGAGGTAAGAATGTCTCAAACCCACAGTCAAATGTTGACAGGTTTTCAGGCTAGAGTTTGAGAAATACTCAACTTCAAATGCTGGAATCAGAAATCGAGGGATCACGTTTTCAACGTAAGAAACGACCTTCTCGACCTTTTCTCATACAAAAACAGTCTTTTCTTTTTTTTTTAGCATCCTACTCGTAATACTATTATGAAGTCAATTCCCTTAAAAACCTTCGAAATTGCCTTAAAACCACCGTGTCAAGGTAAAAAAAAAAACTTTCTAGGGTGTGAGAAGATCATATCAATACAGAGTTCCATTTATTAACGCAGCGGTTCTCAAATTAGAGTAGATCGCGACCTATCTAACAAAATCTAACAGATTCTAAATTCCACTCATAGCTGTATTGACGAATGCTGGCCTGCCAACATGGGATCTGGAGGCAACAGTCCTTGCACACATGCACGACTTGCGCGTGGAGATGCAACGCTGGGGCGAAAGTCTGCTGCCGCAACAGGTCGCGGCAAGGCGGACAGAGCTCCGGCGGGATCTCATAGTGAAATGGCGTCAGCGACCATCGCAACTCAGTGCTAGACACGCCATAATCATGGCGGTAAGTCCCTTCTTTGAGGCGTGGCTGGAAATACCTCACGGCGTCCTCACCTTACGCGTGACGCAGGTTCTCACTGGACATGGCAAGTTCGGGAGGTTCCTGCACCGGATTCGTAAGAAAGCGTCGCCACTGTGCGGAACGCCCGCCGCACACAGTAAAGGTGTGCCCCGCTTGGGCAGAGCATCACCGTGCCCTTGTGAGGGTGATCGGCGTTGGCGATCTCTCGGGCCGGGCCTTGGTACAGGCCATGGTCTGGAACGAGGAGGAGTTGCAAGCGATCGCCTCCTTCTGCGCAGCAGTAATGCTAGCAAAAGAGTAGGCCGACCGCATCAGGCAACGGCGGCGCTCACGGTGCCCCAGCCGCCGCCGGGATTCCGATTCCGATTTCCGGCCATCGTAAGCGCGGGCTTACGGACGGCGAGCAATGGGTAGCTCGCTGTCCGACCGTCCGGTAACTGTCCGCACGGAGCCCAAGTCGTCGACGGCGCTCGTCGTTCCCGCGCGCCTCTAGGAGTTGTCAGCAACAACAGGGGCCCAGCTGGGTCGAAGCCTACTGGGGCCAGGGTTAATTTGAAAGATAGCTCAAGCCCCGGTACGAAAGGCAACGAAGGAACAGGAGTGGGTTTTTTGTCAGTAAAAGTCTGACACTATCTCCCACTCCGCCCAAGAGCGGGGGATGTCATTAGATGATTTTCCCACCACTAAAAAAAAAAGCTGTATTGACGAAAAAAGTGGTCAACATATACAACAAAAATCTTTAGGAACAAAAATAGCAATCGACTCACTAGGGAGCACCTTTTTAATAATTACAAGACACTTAATTCAATATATGGCGTAGAATAAAATAATCAGTATCAGAATCGACTGGCTTGTTGGTCTAGTGCTTAGTGGCCCTGACTGCTATGCCGGAGGTCGTGGGTTCGATTCCCACCTAGAACAAATGTTTGCGTGATGAGCATGATCTTTTTTTCTTTGTCTGGGTGTAAATTGTCTTATAACATGTATTTACTAGCTTTGGCCCGCGACTTCGTTCGCGTACATAAAATATAGCCTATGTCACTCAAGAATAAAGCAGCTTTCTATCGGTGAAAAAATTTTAATAATCGGACCAGTACTTCCAGAGATTACCTCCTTTAAACAAAAAAAAAAACTTTACCTCTGTATTATATTATAGTGTAGATTTAGAAATATATACATAAGTATGTTAATCACAAGCTCTGCATAGTTTGGGACTAGAAGACGTTGCGAGAAGTTACTGAATATTATTATTTTTATTACATTTCGACTAAAAAGATGTTCCTATTTCTATAATTTTTCATAGAGTATTTTTAAAGACTACAGGATACAATTGGTTCGCGAAATCGCTACCCACCCATGGGTTACTCAAAGTTTGAGAAATACTGTTTTAATGAACAGTAATATGTAACCTGCCTAATAGTTTCGTGACGGCCCCGATTAAAAAAAATGGCTGTTTATAAAATTACTGGTTCGGTGTCAAGATTTTGGTAATTGAAACGCAACTTGTTATTATGGTTGTAATATTTTATGTGACGGAAGTAGTCGGCAGCCATTTAATTTTGACAGTTAACGTGAAAACTCACTATAATTTTGATACATTGCCAAAGCAGTTTCGATATTATACGTTGTACGTACAGTTACGAATAAAAGCTAATGAATTTTTTTTTTGTTTTTGATTGATTGTGGAGAAATGATATGAAAGAAAAGGGTGGCGTGACGGCTGATAGGACAAATTGGAAAAAATATTAAATATAATATGAATATTTATATTTTCTTATTAATTAATGGTCCAAAGTATTTTATTCAAAGACGATATCATATGAGTTGTTAAAAAGTGGTTCATCAACGTTTGTAGCTGATAGTACTTAAGTACCTACTCAGGCAATGAAAGCAGAAGAGACAAGGTTCAAAATATTAAGTTTTTATTGGATTTGGTAATTTTGGGATGAGGCCGCAGGAATATTTGAAAGGGTAACTGTGGCCCTTAAACGTAAAAGGCAACTGAAAGACTCAGGTGTGTTTTAGTCAGTAAAAGTTTTACTTTCTTGCATCATTTCGAGGTTTTTGGTGTGATTTCATGGAGTGTAGTTTAGTGGCTGTTTTAATTCGCAAATTGATTCCTAGTGGATATTTTGATATATTTATGTAGTTTTGAATTTTGTCTGCGTAACTGGACATCATCATCATAAGAAATCAGAAACGTTTATTTCAAATAGACCAGTTACAGGCACTTTTCAATTGTCAAAATGTCGGTCAGTCAAACAAGAGAAGCTAAATTACACGTACCAAAGAGTAGATCTCTATGGAGAAGAACATGCAAGAAACTCCATGGACTCTCTTTTAAATCGTATTGAGTTACATGAATCTTCGTTATATATTTCTTTTTTGCTTCTATTATGTGAACACAAAGAAGATAAGTAATAAAAATTAAATAATAATGATAACAATAAAAATTGAAATTGAATAAGTCACTGGCAGCTAAGAGATGACCAGTCTCAACTGACGGCGCCCGTTCACGAGCATGACGCGTGCATCAGCCCCACTCAGCTCAACCATTTTGAAGGGAGCCAAATGACCCAATAACACGTGCCACCATCAGCGAGACATGAAAACGAAATATATATTAATTTCAAATACATCATCATAACAGCCGAAAGACGTCCACTGTTGGACATAGACCTCACCCAAGCGTCACCACAACGACCGGTCCTGTGCATCACGCATCCATCGGATTCCCGCGACCTTGACCAGGTCATCGGTCCACCTTGTTGGAGGCCTTCCAACGTAACCATTGTGACTGTCTGTCATTAATTCCAAATTAATAACAAAATATTATATTTTTCTTTGAACACCACGTCTGGCGACATGGGCCACTTAGACTCTCATAAATTGTCCTTTTAATGTGAAAGGAACAATTACAAAAAAGGAAATATTTTAGCACAATTGTAAAGAAATGACCAAAAGACCCAACATGTGCGACAAGTCGTGAGAACGAAGCGACCCAAACCTTCTTAGAAACTATACAAAAACAAAGCAATAATAAGTAATTGACAAGCGATACTTAGCGTCAGGGCCGAGTAGGGAACACACGTCTAGGTACACTTGGCTTCAGGACCCGAGAGAGGACACACGTCCAGCTAAGCCATCTGACTCGGTATATCGTAGAGCTATGTCTCGTGGTAATTCTTAGGAGTGCCAGTATTGTGATACATTATTAGATATAAATGGACCTAGTCCAGTTTAGGCTTTTCTAATATATATAGTACAGATCTATGTATATGAGTCAGAGTACGAATGGATGGGCGTTAATTGTGATCTAGTGAGTAGTGTGTAAGTACGCGAGTGAATCTCAGCGGCTGTGTTGAAGACTGAATGGGTGAGTGTTGTGTATTTTATCCTTCCTTATTCCATCCTATGACAAGGTAACCTGAGCTTGCGGTTGGTGTTAGGGACTCGGAGAAGGCCTTCCTTTGGAGTGAGTTGACATTGACTTTCCATCGAGTGGACTTGACACTTCCCGCCATACTGGCGCAATCATGAAGGTTGAACCGAATATAATATATTCGTTACATGCTGAGGCCAGTTTGAGCTATACTAAGATCACGATCCACCAAACGCTAACGATAGCTACCTCCCCCTAAGAACTGACTGACAGTAGAGTGATTTACGTTGCTCTTGTTATACGCACACTTCCAGGGAGCGGGGGTAGGCTTCACCAAGTACCCTGAACTGCATTGATAGTCGTTCTATGGAACGCTAGGGAACGTATCTCGTTAAAACACACCGGTCTTCGGGCCTCTTACTGATACAAAAAAATAATATTTAGCGAGACACGTAATTTGGACTCATCTCTGGAAAACCCCGCAGCTGGACGTAGCTCGGAGGCATATAAGTTATGATGTCCTCACCTTTGGGTAGAGTAAGGAAGTAAGAAGTGTCGATTTATTGAAAACCACTTCGGCGTCTAGCAAGGCGACTGTAAATAGTTCTGCGACCGACTGACGATGCGTCACGCTTGAATAAGTTTGTATTGTCTTAATAATGCGTGAGTAGTAGATAAGGAGTCAATTGTTAAAGGAAGTGTGTCTTATCCAATAGCAGAGGCCTCATAACGCTTTGCCGTAGGATTAGTCAAGACACGCACGAGCGAAACGGATTAAAAGTAATTTCTAAAATAATTTAACTTGCAAATACAAGCGTCACGTTATATACCCTTTTGCAGCCCTCTCATTCTCATAATATTCATAACTCAAAAGAAAAGTAGATTATCCTTCCTTATCCCTTGGATTTCTAACCCTATTTTATTTTGACTTTGTTTTTCTCAATTCCCCACCTAATCCCCTAGCTTTCTAAGTCGGGAGAAGGTGACATATTCCTTGGAAATCCATTACTGTCGGTGGGAGCTTGCCCAAGACTCTGGTTGAAAGCTACAAGGGCGGGCGGACGGCGGCGCTCGCCCTCTTCCCCTTATGGGGAAGCTGACCTTCATACCTTCATGTAGGAAAATTCAGGAAAAATGAAAATTTTATCAGCCTAGGGTCTTATTAGAACAGTCACACCATCTTTCCTTCGTAACTGGACAGTTTATGTGGAATCATTGAAACAGTCGCGATCTCGGTAAAATAGAGCTGAGAATTTTATTATAATTTTGTTTGCCTCAGTAAAGTTGGCCGAGAAGATCGACTCGAAATATTTACTGGCAAATACTACCTACATGAACAGAAAGTGAAAATTCATATTTTTATGGTAAATAAATGAAATGTCCATACATGGCTTTTTTTTGGTGGGGAAAATCATCCAATGACAACCCCCGCTCTTGGAGGGAGCGGGAGATAGTGTCAGACTCTTACTGACTAAAAAACTCATCCCGTTCCTTCAAGCCTTCATACCGGGGCTCGAGTTCCCTTTCGGATAACCCTGGCCCCAGTAGGCTTCGGCTTGAAAGACTTATCTACTGTCCAAGCCAAAAATCTTAACAAAAAAAATCTTGTATAATTTCATTTGTACCAAAAAACCACCGTAACACTACATAATTAAAATAAAAGGCAAAGGCTGACATCGTCTGCAAAAATTGGCGCAATCAAACCCTCTTTCATCGCGCATCCATACAAATGATTCTTTTTAACCTTTGTGATCCAGCCCTTAGATTCATAATTTCATTGTAATAAAAATAATAAAAAAAAAAAACAGAGCCAACGATAAAAGCTTTTCCTTTGTAACAAAGAAATTCCAATAAGTAGTCTAAGGAGAAGGTACCTTCTATGTCATAGGCGGAGTATATCGCCCTGCTTTACGCGCTGTAAATTTCACAATTTGCATACAACACTAAAATTTCTTTGATGTACTTTATATTGTTATTTTATATGTTTTTTACTGGCTGACTTGACCGTTTATGGTTAAACAGCCGGAATGGGAAGCCATGATGTGAAACGATGAGGAAAAACTCCATGTATACAAAAGAATATCAGTCAAAACCAACCAGTTTGAAATACCCCTTCAGTCAAAGACTACGTCTCCTGTTTAACAAACTGTTAGGCGGTAAGTGCTCTTAACTCTAAAGTGAAATTAACTAATCTTTTTAACTGAAGGTTCTCTTGCTTATCTTAACTCTCTTTGAAAGTGTTTAACTAACTTGATGAAGTGGCCTTCGCATTATTTAAGAAAGCTCTTTACAATTTAACGAAGATTATTTTATCTAGCTACTTATAATAGTATACAGAGTTTGTCTAGTGACATTCTAGTTTGTAGATAGTAAAGATGAAGTTGAGTAAAGTTATCTGTAATATTATATTCATGTGGTTTGCGAAACGAGATTTGTTTCACGAATAACAGAATAAGTACTAGAACTCTAAGATGGCAATTAGATTATTAAGTAACAAGAGAGAAAGAGAGAGAAAATAAACAGTTGTAATTTTGTTCTTGGTATTTTCTACGGATAATTGACTTTTTGCGTAAATAATTCTTCATTTATTTAATTGAATATCTTCAACATGGTAAAAAAAAATACCAGACAACTTCTAGATTAAAATAATTCATCATCCTATAGCTTTTAAGCATTATGAACCTTTAATGTTCCCACTTCTGGGTCTAGGCCTAAAAGAAGGAAAGGATCGTAATCCACCACGCGGGTTCAGTGACGGTTGATGGAAGTCATATAAATATCTTTTTTAGTTTTGGGACATGCCGCTGTTTTCTTTTCCCATTTTGAGAGCAGTGGTGATGACATAAATTACACGAAGTAATGCGCCTGGCTGAACGCCTATAGCTCTTGATTCAATTCATTTGGAGTCAACAAAACCCGTTTTTTTCC
This sequence comes from Mythimna ferrago, assembly GCA_910589285.2. Taxonomy (NCBI): domain Eukaryota; kingdom Metazoa; phylum Arthropoda; class Insecta; order Lepidoptera; family Noctuidae; genus Mythimna; species Mythimna ferrago. The sequence continues at coordinate 8,638,357 of OU342675.1, read as the reverse complement.
TACATACGGCTTGAATGACTAATTCTGCAAAAATAGTTTTATAAAATGGCTTACGATGAAGCTAAAAAATCTTAACTAGACAAATACTGCCCGATTTTCAGTCGAGCGAGATATGATAGTGAGCAGGAAATGGGAGTTAAAATCGATTTAGAAACATTAAAAGAAATCATGGCCGAGAAAAAGAAGAGAAACATATTCTTAAGATATGCAAAGGAAGTAGCAGAGGTAGTGGTAAAAAGAAATAAATGAGATGAATACGCACAAATATATACCTACAACATATATATATAATCTTACTCATATAAAATAAACTAACTTGGAAAGCTAAAAATAGAAGAAAGGACTCAAGCAAGCGCAAAATATTGGGAGAAACCAAGCTTTTGCGCAACCCTTGAGGAAGGAATGAAGAAATTAAAAATGGAATAAATACATATACATCAATATATATATTTATTATATAAATATTATTATATTATAAATTATAAAATCTGAACATATCATAAAACATAAACCATAAAACAAACTAAAACATATTATACACCACAAATTTTTAATTAGTACAAATACTTAAAGGGCTTATTAGAAAAGCCCTTGTTATTTTATAAGTAAAATCTCAATAAATAATATTTATAGAAAGCAAAGTTATTAACATTGGTTTATGTTCCTAAATGTCACTCAATTTATGGAAATATTGTGCAGGCTATTGATTAATGAATGAATAAGTGACAATTATTAAGGAAAAACACTGCCCGCAGTATTTTCTACTAGCAATTGTTATGTATGATTGATTCTATGATGAATTTACCTTGTCATGGTCAATTTTAGGATTTCTGTTTTTTCTACTTTTGACTACAAAAATATGATCAGTAACGGGTACAGATAGAGCCCCATTTTTTTGTGTACTAATTAAAAAGTAGGGGTGTATAATAAAAATATTTACATATTGAAAAAAACACAACAAAAACATACATGGCAAAAATTAAAAGGGAACTCAGATATAAAATAATAATAAAGCTACATTCATAAATTAAAATAAGTATAAACTTATACAGTTAAAGAAACAAAATAATGATTTTACAACGACCCTGCTCAGGACAGGGAGTGGCGTGTCTGAAACAAAAAAAAAATAGCCTACTCTACCCTACTCTACCCTTTTCTACCCTACTCTACTCTACTCTACCCTACACTACCCTATTTTTTTTCCATAAGAACCTTTTCCTTTTAATAACGAACACAACAAAAAAAGAATTACCGAAATCGGTCCAGCAAAGGAAGTAGGGATTAATTTTTTAAATATATAGATTGTAACTTTCTTACCTAAACCTATTGCGAGTACAAAATTCATTTTCAATTTAAATCATATCAAAATTTGTTCGCAATGTAATTTCATTTCAATAAAAAACTGAATGATCAAAATAGAGAAATAATTTTTTCTCGAATCATGTTTTATTAAACCTTTATTTTCCTAATGTATTTACTTTTATTTTTAACTTTTATTAATTTGTTTTTTTTTTGCAAGTGTAATTTATGAATTTACTCATAATTTTTATTTTTATTTATTTCTTACTCACCGTCATCTCATTTTTTTAGCTGTGTCATCATTCAGATAACCATTCATCGGTTTTTTTTGGACTTCATTTACTTCTACAACATTATTTTTAGTATATGCAAAACTAAAATAATATTTCAGAATCAGTAACTGAACCAATTCAAATATTTTTCACACCATGTTAAATTTTTCCCAAAAATATTCAAAAAAGGTTATAGGTTGGACACCATCGACACTAAGTACAATACAGGTCATGACAGGTTATAGCGAGCATTAGGCACCAGCGAGCAGCTGGGTACGGGAGCGAAACAACCCCTGAGTCACCCGGATGGGCAGGTGACCATGCTTTTGTGCGGACAACCAAATAACGTAACAAACTTTATAACTTTGTGATTTTTCATGATACTGTTACGAAATTTTGTACATAGATTGTTTACATAAAATACTAGACACCTTTTTCGGGTTTTGCTTGTACTAAAACTCATCATCATCATCAGCCTTTTATTGTTCCCGCTGCTGGGACTCTGGTCTCCTCTCTACGAGAGGGAATGGGCCGTAATCCACCACGCGGGCCCAGTGCGGGTTGGTGAATGTCACATGTCTTCGAATTTTTGGTTCTAGGGCATGCCGGTTTCCTCACGATGTTTTCCTTCACCGTTTTGAAAGCAATGGTGATAAAATAAATTCAACAAAGTAATGCGCCTGGCTGGGTTAGAACCCGCGACCTACAACACTACTGAACATAACACAACTATACTAAAACTATTGTTGTATAATCATCTACTTAAGTATCATAGACAGTTAAAATAACAATGCAATCTTTTCTACAGAACACTATGACGTTATTAAGTCTTCTTCCAATCCTGATGCTGTACATGGTGACGTCATCGCATAGTATCTTGCCCTGCAAGCTGCGGGTCCACTTGGCCAGAGCTGAACAGATGGACGAGTTCGGCCGCAAGTGTTGGGACATGGTGAAGGTACCTTCTTGCGGAGGCAGATGTGATTCTAGTGAGGTATGTGTTATTTAAATTTTCTGTTTAAAATATTACCTTTACTAAAGGTGATCATTTAGTCTTAATAATCACCTTTAGTAAAGGACTGCAAAAGTGTTTGAAAGAGTTACAATGGCCCTGTAAAACGGAGGTTGAATGAAGTGAAATACGTAGATTTTAGTCAGTAAAAGACCGATACGCCATTTTCCTCCACAGCGCACACGGCCCATAAAAAAAAGCTGCCACAAAAAAACGTCTCCACAAAAAAAACCTCGAAGTAGGCACAAATAAGGTGAAGCGCGCCAAAAAAAGACGCCGCCTCAAAAAGAAGCTTGAAGCGGCTGTTTTGTGGACCGTGTGCGGGGAACACTTAGAGCTGTGGGAGAAGTCTCAAAAAAATCTTATGTCAAGTGCTTAACAGTGCGATATTAGCAATAATTGTTTTAATATTATACCTATGTGGTACGTGCAGAGAGCAATACAAGATTTTGATTTTTTTTTTAAATTTTCGGCCGAATAAATTTCATGCTCCCATGTGTACTGTATAGCAATTGAGCGTTTTTCAAGGTCATTCAAGTTGTAAAGACGTATGTACAATCGGCGCTGTGGATTTAGCAGTGTTTGTAAGCATAATGAGCAGCTGTTTATTCTAAACTTGGAGCCCATGTAGTATTATTCCTGTCATGAAGGCTCTGTTTTACCGCCTACACTGCGCGCCGTCAGAAAGTTAGACAATACACTGACGTTGATATAGCACGGTTATTTGAGTATTTCCATAGCTTTATATCCTACGATATTCTATTGTGGGAAAAAACTTCAGACATCATACTAATTTAAAATGGTAAAAGTTGGTGAGAGTGTGTACACTCGAACAGCTTGACGGATTTCGATGTAACTTGGTACACGGGGATGGCTGTGCGCATACATACGTTTGTACAACTTGAATGACCTTAAAAAAAGCTGTCAATGCTGTCATACTGTAAACACGGGTGTACGCCAAAATTTTGGTCTCTATATCTTCGGTTTTTCTGGTTTTTTTTTGTGTTATAAAAAATGCGCAGTTGTGTAATAATAATACCCCCGCACGCGAGGGGTAAAGTTCTTGTGTCCCGTAAATGGGGCAAAGGCTATCCATAGCGCGCCGCCATCCCGTTTGGTCTTGACTTTGCGTTTCATTTCGCTTCGTTCCGTCCTTTGTGATTTCTGGCTACGGTAACTCTTTCGAAAATTCCCGCAGCCCATAGCCGGCATTGCCTTAGCAGGCCCTGTCAATCAAGCTTACTACATCTTTAAAGTGCGTGTGAAACAAAACGTGCCGTTGACTTGTGCCGAGTCTTTATCAGATAGCGAGTCACTCAGCAGCTCCCGACTTCCAGGGCCTCAAGTCTGCTATTACAATAGTGTCATAATGGTCTATCATTGACTTCATAATTGTTGATTTTGACAAGTTTTGGTAATCTACTAATATAATGGCGCCATTATGACTTTCCAGTGGTCAACCAATGACATTACTTTGAAAGAAATGGCATAGAATGGTAATTTTGTACACAATGATAAATGAAAGTCTGACGTATGCGGTAGTCTGCTAAAATTTCAACAGTTCCTTTGATAAGTGTCCTACCATTAGAACGTCATTGTGCAGTCAGTGCTTTTAATAAGCTCGATATTGTCATTTTAACACAATTCTGTTACGAGACTCTTTTAACTGATCAATGGCCGATCATTATGAATTAGCAGTTTACGAACTTTTAGCAAAATGACAATGGGATCGTGTTGGAATGACGAATTTATAAAAATAGCAGACTTGGGCCCCAGGTGTCTCTAACGGGGCGCAGTGTGGGATTTGACCTTAGTTGCGGACATCCTGTTTTATGCGTTTTTCTGAGAGACAACATTGAAACAAAACTCCAATTAAAACTCCCATTGATGTATCTGTCATAGTTTTGTAGAAATTCAGAAAACAATGAAAAATCCATAGAAACCATAGAAACAATTTTTCTTGTTTCTTTTATGTTTTTTTTTACTAAATGTTTATTGGTTTGATAGCAAATGTACTTTATGAACCAACCAATCCACCAAAACCTAAAATATTGCGCTATTCTAGGCAAAAAAATAGTTCTTTCTATGATTTCATTTTATTTTTTTATCTTGTTACTATTTACATGGTCGCGTTTTTTTTTCAGTGTCAATATGTTAACTACATTAACCTTTTGAATGTCTTAAGTTACACAGTTCGACATAAGCAATTGTCTTTCTATTGTGTCTCTAATTACGGCATTCGATGAGTTAATTACTATTATCATAAAAAAAACCAGATGCGACAGACACACGATAACAGAAATATTGAATTTTAAAATTTTATGTTAGGGTTGCCACTGACAAGCGCCTCCTATTTTATAACACGCAATATTTCAAACAAGCTTTCTTAGCATTACTTAGTAGGCGTTTAAGTCGTGTGGAAAACAAATTTAGGTAAGTTGGTCGCGTAATGTAATAGTATGTACTTATGTCTGAAGCATTAGTAATATTTTCTGATTTCAGTTTTTCCCTTAAAATTGCGTTTATGTGTTTATTTTAAACAATAATTAATAGTGTCAATTCTACATATTATATATTTCTAGAAATCTATACATAAAGATTTAAAAACCCTCTCTACCCAACAAAAAAGTTCTAAGTTTATGACAACCCTATTTCCATAGAAATTATAAAAAACCTTAGAAACGCAATATCTCCAACATCGCGCAAGCTAGTTATATGGATTTTTGTCACAATTTAGTAGAAATATAACCTTATTGAATTTTAGTTAAAATAAATGCGACAATATCATAGATAATTTCTAATTATTTTTTTTTCAAAATCTTAAAATTATTTTTTTTCTCTCGTTTTTCTGCACTTATGGGATTGAAATTTTCACACTAGTAGCATTGTAAACAAGCAGATGATTTGATTTTTTTACAAAGAGAAATATCACTTTTTTCGGGAAATATGACTGAAAACGTTTTTCGTAGAAATCCACGACTTAAATGAAAAAAAATATATCTGCAAATCTAATTGAAATTTTCAAAAAAGTATTACTTTAAATGGTCTGGGATGACTAGGCCTACTTAAATCTAACATAAAATGATAGTGTCCGCAACTAAGGTCAAATCCTACACTGTGCGGGGCCAAGGCGTGAAAATCGTCTCCAGCTCTCACTTCCCACCAACTTCGTTCGCATTACTATACTTTGCAGAAGAAGTTGACTGCTCTCTATTCTCTTTTGCTCCTTACCATGACTTGGAGCATTGCTGGACGTAAGAAATTGCCGCTATAAGCCGGGCAGATCCAGCGCATGCTCCACCGTGTCTTTTCAGCGATCCGTATGCCCTAGCGTTTCTCCTGCCCAAATTCGCAACAAGAACTTTTAGAAACAACCGTGACAGATAAGGACTTTCACTAGGTGGAAAGTGAAGATGCCGTGGCGCCTCTCCAGCCACTCCACAAAGAAGGGACTTACCGCCGCGATTCTGCCTTGCCCAGGTCCAAATAAAGCTAGAATAAGGTTAATCAAGTCAGCAAGCATTTTCGATAGTATGTTAGGGATAGATTCTAGTCTAACTGAATGCAGCGGTAATCAAGTCATAATTGTTTCGATAATCAAGATATTTTTTAGGAGCAAAAAATTAGATTCTTATTTTATAATAACTTAGTTTTTATCACAACGAACTTTCAACCAAATCGTTTGGAAATTTCTTATATTCTCATCTTAATTGATATTCGTTTTACGGCTTTTACAAAAATAAAAAGGAACAGGAACTCTAAAAACCACTAAATGAAAACAACACAAATTAAACATCAAAAACCAGGACAAATCTGACGCCTATCGACCGTCTTTGTAAGGTTCTTGGTTTGTTTGTGGGGCTCGGTATCCATTTTAAGTCCAATATTGTGAAATCAGCATGCTTCATAAGGTTAATAAAGAAGCAAATGAAAGATATAACCAAATGAGAAAAAAAAAAATAAAAAAAAAGCTAAGGTATGTAATAGAGTTATAAATAAATAAATAAGTAAATAAAATTATGCTAACTCATGAAGGAACTCTTAACATCATCATTTCAGCCGAAAGGTGTTCAATACCCTCCCCCAAGTGTCGTTACAACACCCCTCATATTCCCACGATACTTACCATATCATCAGTCTACCCTGTAGAAGGCCTTTCAACACTGTGTTTGCCAATTCGCGGGAAGGGACTTTAAATAGTATAAAATTCGTCCCACATGGACATAATTATAGACTAGCTCGGTCACCTACATAAATAACGAAAGGTAATGTTCACAGTAACTTTAACAAACTAAACTTGTAAGTGTACATCACCTCTGTGACCTATAAAAACTTAAACAATTACATACGACAACCTATTAAAATAAAACATTATTACTTTCAAAAAATTACCTGACTTTATATTGCTTTTGTTTATAACAGTAATTATTTCTAAAAAAAGCTGTTGTATTTTCAAGTTTAGGTCATAAAAATGTTCAGAAGTTTTGGAATAAAATGCCAGATGGTCGATGCCTGGGGAATAAACAAAATAATGTCTTTGTGCCTGTACCCGTCATCTCCTTTCTTCCCTGGTTTCATTGTTTTGGTTGGGTTTCCTCACTTTCCTGAGCCAAGTGGCTCTCGTCTTAGGTTGTTACTTTTGCTTGAGGTCCCTCTTTATAAATATTTGACCACCAGGTCAATGGAGCCTTTACCTTTTTTATGTTAATAGGTGCAGAGTAATTTGTAGTATGTAATCCTATCTACGTCTTTTAAAAACGTCATCGGTTTTTTTTCTCATGTCCTTTCACTCAACGTTTAAAATTTGAGACTGACTATTCGAGGGGTTAATATATTATCGAAAAATATCCCAAGTCTATCGATCTAGAAAGTCACTTGGCTTACAAAGTTTGTTAATCATCGTTGTGTCTCGAGGAGAGTTTACTTTGGCGTCAAGTCGACGATGAAGTACCTGGGACTCATCCTCGACAGTCGATGGGATTTCGAGGAGCATTTCCGACGTCTGACTCCCAAACTGGATCGAACTGGGGCTGCCCTCAAGCAGCTCCTGCCTAACCTAGGAGGCCCAGACTCCTCATGCAGGAGGCTATATGCAGGAATCGTTCAGTCCATGGCCCTTTATGGGGCGCCGGTTTGGGCGTCGTCGCTACGAAAGCTACCGGCGGCTAAGCTGAACGCAAGCCAGAGGGTCATGGTCAGTCGAATGGTGCGGGGATACCGCACATTTTCCCGCAAAGCGGCGAGCCTTTTTGCTGGCCTACCACCATGGGATTTAGAGGCAACAGTCCTTGCACGCATGCACGATCTGCGCGTGGAGATGCAATGCCACCGGGGTGAAACTCGGCTGCCGCGCCAAGTTGTGGCATGGCGGACCAAGTTCCGGCAGGATCTCATGGTGGAATGGCGACAGCAACTGTCGCAATCCAGTGCTGGGCACGTCATAATTATGGCGGTAAGTCCCCTCTTTGAGGCTTGGCTGGAAAGACCTCATGGCGTCCTCACCTTCCGCATGACGCAGGTTCTCACCGAACAAGGTCAGTTCGGGAGGTTCCTGCACTGGATTTGTAAGGACGTGACGCCCGGATGTCACCATTATGTGGACCGCCCAGAGGGGTAGTCGGCCTTGGTACAGGTCATGGTTCGCAGCGAGGAAAAGTGGCAAGCGGCCGCCTCTTTCTGCGAAGCAGTAATGCTAGTAAAGTAGGCAATGTCTCTTGCGCCCTAGCCGCCGGGATTCCGATCCTGATTTCCGGCCACCATAGGCGAGGGCTTGCGGACGGCCGTTCAGCAACCGTCCGACGGCGCATGGTTTTCCACGCGCGCCCCAAGGAGTTGTCGACAACCATAGGGGCCCAGCAGGGTCGAAGCCTACTGGGGCCACGGGTGATGCGAAAGAGATCTCGGGGCCCTGGCACAATGGCAAAGCAGAAACAAAAGTGGGATGTTAGTCAGTAAAAATCTGACACTATCTCCCGCTCCGCCTAAGATCGAGGGATGTCATTAGATGATTTTTCCACCTAAATAAAATCATATCTCGAGGATCAATCCCATAGTTAAAGATTTATAATAAAAAATACAGGCCTACCAAAACAATTCCATTTATTAACCTCATATTTTTAATTGGCACTCAAGTTTCGCCATATTTTATTTAAATCAAATTTCATATTCGTAGTAAAAAGGCTTTAGTTATGTTATTTGATAGTGCCTTCTGTTTTATTTATGTAGAAGCCATAAAAAGATATGAATTGAAATCAAAATATTGTTGAGCACGGAATTTTCCAACGATTTGGTTGGAAATTCGTTGTGATAAAAAAAGTTATAACAAATAAGAATCTAATTGTTTGCTTCTAAAAGTATCTAGACTATCTAAGAATAATGACTACAATTCCGTAGTATTCTGTTAGACCCTTAATATACTTCTAAAAGCTTCCAAAATTGATTAACCTTATTCTAGCTTTATTTGGATCTGGGCAAGCTACAATCGCGGCGGTAAGTCTCTTCTTTGAGGAGTGGTTGGAAAGGCGCCACCGCCACAGCGTGCTCACTTTCCACCCGGTGTAAGTCCTCATTCAGGTCATGGTGTAAGTCCTCATCGGTCACGGTTGTTTCTGAAGGTTCTTGATGTGGATTTAAGCGGAAGAAACGCCAGGGCATCACCACTCTGCGGATCACCGAGAGATCACGGTGGAGCATGTGCAAGAGCCTGTTGCTTCTCTTGTCTGCCTGTCTAGTGGCAGGAGCTTCTTACGTTGGCTGCTCCAGGCCTTGGTAAAGAGCGAAAGGTAATGGGTAATGGAGAGCAGTCAACTTGTTGCGAACATTGATTTGATTGTCTCCACCTTTTCACCACCTCTTGGTGGTGAAAAGGTGGAGACAATCCTCACGCCTTGGCCCTAGCCTGATACACCTGGAAGTCGGCAGCTGCTAAGTGACTCGATATCTGTTAAAGACTACTAGGCACAAGTTGAACGGCACGTTTTGTTTCTCCCGCGCTTCAAAGATATATTCAGCTTGATTGATGGGGCTTGCTAAGGCAATGCCGGCTATGGGCTGCGGGAATGTTTGAAAGAGTTACCGTGGCCACAAACCACAAAGGACGGATCGAAGCGAAATGAAACGCAAAGTCAAGACCGAACGGAATAGCGGCGCACTATGGATACCCTTTGCCCCATCTAAAGGACAAAGGAACGTAATCTCTCGCGAGTGGTAGTATTATCATTACGTAATTGCGCGTTTTTTAGTAAATTCACAAAAAAAAAACTTCGATCGAATAAATTTCGTACACCCGTGTGTACAGTATGACAGCGTTTTTTAAGGTAATTCAAGTTACACAAACGTATGTACCACGCTATGTACAATTGGCACTCGTTGGTAAATGTCTAACATCACTCCACCTGGAGCTGGAGGAATCATTTGAACATAATTTTAGATTTCTGACTTTAGATTTTATAATTATACTGTAATAGAGTTTAGTATTGTTTTAAATTTTTAGGTAGGTAAGTGTTAGTTTAATTATTTGTATATTTGGAAACCACTATTGTATTGGGTTCAGCTTGTATAGATAGTGTGCTAATTACGTAGACAGCAGGCGGAGGCTCGAAAAAAAAAAACAATGTACTTTAAACTAATTCATTTTAAACAAAGAAATTACAAATAATTTTAGTGAAACTTATTCGATGCTAAAATATGGAATGACCAAAAAACTTCTTAAAAATTACTTATTGCTCGTGGCTGGCCCAGGTGTCGACGATGCAGTATTCATGTGTCCGACTTCAATTGAATGAATTGCTGGGCCGGCGATATCCATTAGGGATCCGTATGTAACATGCTTATGTTTAATAAATAAATAAAATATAATAAATCTTTAAGTCGAGATGAATAGGTTTCTTCTACGTAAGCGCGTTCCATCGTCGACTGCGTCGTCGCTTTCCATCAGGTGAGATAGCGATCAAACGCGAACCTATCAACAATAAAAAAAATAATTAAAAAAAAGACGTGTGGCACTCGGGGACTGCCGCGGTAAAGCTATTGCATAGCATTTTTATCAACTTATGCAATTATAATTATTTATTTATTTTATTTATGCAGTATTTTTTCCTTTGTTTTTTTTTCTTTGATATTAATTGAAGTTACACTTTCAGACATTGAATTGAATTTTGATTGATTGTTCACTCATTTGTTTTCTTATCGGTCACCACGCTCAAAAAACAAATGAGTGGGGGGTGTTAGGTTATTTTCGTTACGGAATTTCTGGATTCGGTCTCCACGCTCAAGGCCCGCGATAGAAGCTATGCAATAGCTTAAAAAATAATTTCCCCCACGTAAGAAAAAGCTTTGTTTATTTTATTACCGTTATGTTCATTTGTGTTACTTTTTTGGTGTACAACAAACTTTATTTTATTCTACTCTATTCTACCGTATTCATGCCATTGGGAAATCAAAAAATGGTCTCTTGAATAATACAACATAACAACAGGATATTAATAAAATACAAGAAAAAAAAGGTAGCGTCTAACACTGGGCAGGAAATCACATAAGCAGGAAGTTCCTTGATTCGCAAAACCGTTATTGTTGATACCGCTGGACTAGTCTATTTTAGTTATTTTCATAGTAACATGTCATACGGTATCTTACTGTGGGGACGGGCTGCAGACATCGACTCAATCTTAATACTACAGGAAAGAGCCATCAGAGCTATTTACAATCTCCGCCGGTGCGATTCTTTATGGGAACTGTTTGAGGATATTAACATAATGACGGTGCCTTGTCAATATATCATGTACGTTAGAAAAAATCTTCATCTTTTAGCAAAAGAGGCGATAGACATAACTATGTTACAAGACATAGGGACCAATTAGTTCAACCAGGCTTCAGATTGGCTAAAGGAGCTTCTTCTTTCATAGGGTACTGTTTAAAATGCCATAGTAAAATACCTCCCCAAATATTAAAACTCAATGAAACAAAATTGAAATCTTGTATTAAACGCACACTATGCAGACAAGCATATTATGAGTTGGAGGATTACATTCAAGATAAAAATGCTTGGCTCAATGCTGGTCCAGCTCCACTACCACTAGGGTGTATTGATTAGTTTGGAAACTATTCTACCGCACTTTGTACTTCCAATACACTTTGTACATCAGCTAGATTTTTACAGCTTTTGTAAAGGACGAAGTCGTCGGCATATTGTAATATTATAACGTTAGTAATAGGTACTGTGAAAACTGGGTCACCTTGGGCAATGCCTCTACTAGTCCACCTGACCAAAAAGCTATCTTCATTACCGTCGTATGTGCTTTTAAGATGTCTTTCTGTCAAGAATTCCCACATATATCTGCATTTTTTGTTTCATGCATTTATTTCGTTAAGAGCATGAATAACACTATCTACTGTCACATTGTTATACGCATTTTCTATATCCAGAAAACACGCTAACGTAGGATGATTCTTAGAAAAACTCATTTGGATGTAGCAAACCAATCGAGCCAAGCAATCCAAACATGACTGAGAACGTCTAAATTCCCTAGTATTTACTGATAAATATTTATTTTTTTCAACGTACCATCCAATTCTTTTACATACTAAAGTATGGAAAATTTTACACAAGCATGAAATTAAAGAAATGGGTCTTAATTTCAACGGGATATCTGAACCACTAAAATTTTTCGACATTGGAACTATTTTAATATTTCGCTATTGGGTAGGAACAGTACCAGTTGCCAAAATTAAATTATATATTTCTAAAAGGCATACTTTTGCTGGTGTTGGAAGATTATAGAGCATCGAAAACGTATTTTGATCATCCCTTGGTGTCATGCCTCTCTTTTTAAGACATCTATCCAATTCGTGAATTGTAAATTCTATTTCTAGGGAAGTGTTATTTGACTCGATAACAGGCATCTGAGGGATGACATAATCAGGAGCAAGATTACAGAGTAAGTCTTCAACTTGTAGCTTGGATAATCTACTGAGTTGAACGCACAACTGAAGTCAAGTAGGACAAGTACAGTAAGAGATTTGTTGTCCATAGCCAAGCGAATATCATCAGTGACTTTCAGAAGTGCAGTCACAGTACTATGACCAGAGTGGAAGCCAGATTGATAAGGGGAAATGATAGAATTTGAAGATTGTGTTCGAGAACTTTAGAAAGAAAGGCAAAATGGAGATGTTTCTGAAGTGAGATAAGGACGATGGATTATTTATCTTGGGAAGTGGTATTATGTAAGCCTGCTTCCAGGCTGAGGGAAATGTGCCAGAGTATAAGGAATAATTAATCATTGGGGTTTCGTGTCTGTCGAATCCAAGCGACAGCATCTCGATTTGACTTTTAATTTTCGAGAGTGCCTTCCAGACAAATGATTTGAGTTCTGCGAACTCACTTGTTGATGCTGAGATGTCCAGTGTAGCTGCAGATCGGGCTTCAGAGGGTGTAGTTAACAGCCTGTTCTCATACTCCGACATACGAGACTTGAAAAGCTTCTCCAAATCCTCCAAACTTGTAGTCAATTTGGTGTCCATAATTTTTGAAAAACTGTAAGAAGAGATATAATAGAAGAAAAACTTTGGAAATAATAGATAGTGAGCGAAGGATGGTAACTGTTAATTAAATGCCATTATAACATTAAAAATTCAATTTGAAATAAATAAAAAAAAAAACCGGGAGTCGTCAAAAATGCGTGTTTATCCTGTGTCTACCCACAAGATTCTGATTTTTATTAGGTTACTTCTTTTTTTTGACATTACGAGCATGGCGGTTGAGAGTTGGTCATGCTCACTTAAATGTCTCGCTGTAATGTTGATGGCACGTGATAATGGGTCATTCGGTTACCTTAAAAATGGTTGAGCAGAGTGAGGCTGATGCACGCGTCATGCTCGTGAACGGGTGCCGTCAGTTGAGACTGGTCATTTCTTAGCTGCCAGTGGCTTAATTCAGTTTCTATCTTTTAATTTTTTATTATTATCTTTACTGTGCTCACATAATAGAAGCAACAAGAAATATGTAACCAAAAATTTTATGTAACACATAATTTGATTTAAAAGAGTGTCGTGTCCATGGAGTTTTTCGCACGTTCTTCTCCATAGAGATCTACGCTTTGGAACGTGCAATTTAGCTTCACTTTTCTTGGACTGACCGACATTTGACTATTCAAAAGTGCCTGCATGATTTTCGATTTTGATTGACAATAACTGTTACTAAGTGCCAAGCAAGCTAAGAATGCGTCAATAAAGGCTTTTTTTAGGTGGAATATAATCCCGTGACATATCGCGCTCTTAGACGGGACGGAATGGCGTGTCAGACTTTAACTGACTAAAACCCAGTCCTGTTCCTTCGTTGCCTTTCATTCTAGGCCTGGTTTTCTTTTCAGAAGCGAACCCATGACCCCAGTAGGCTTTGACCCTGCTGGGCCCCTACGGTTGCTGAAAACTCCTTGAGGCGCGCATGGAACACTACGCGCCATTGTCGACTTGGGCTCGGTCCGGACGTTTACCGGACGGTCGGACGGCTAGTTATCACTGTGTGGACTACCCGGGGACACACCTCTACCGTATGCTCTACCGTGTCAGTCACGCAGGGCAGTCCACACAGCGGTGACACCCGGGCGATTCTTCCGCATGAATCCGGTGCAGGAACTTCCCAAACTTACCATGTTCGGTGAAAACCTGTGTCATGCGGAAGGTGAGGACGCTATGAGGTCTTTCCAGCCACTCTTCAAAGAGGTTAACTTACCGCCATAATTGTGCAATGCCTAGACGCTACAAGGGTTCCGTTTTTTCTTTTTGATGTACGGAACCCTAAAAAGGGGAAGGCATTCTGGAAAAATAAAGTAATTTTATTATTTATGAAGGAAAATGAATAGAAAGAAAGAAAGAAAACATGTTTATTTTGTCCAAATAGACGCACAATAAAATACAACAATCTGTCGGGCCTTATGTAAACCGGGCATAACCGTGTTGCACTATAGGCACTAGAGAGAACACGTTTTCCTAAGTCACAACATTCCTTAATAAAATTCCAGGGGAAGGCTGTGAGTTCCTAAAGGTGTAATTAGTTGAAGTTATTAGAGAATTAATCAATTGGAAAATGAAATTTTGTGCAAAACTTTAGTTGGTCTTGTAAAAGTTCAGGACATCCCTTCGTTGTAATGGTGATCACCGTGTAAGTCAGGTTTAAAAAATTCAGGTACGTACCTTTTTTAACATTCTCGCAATAACAAAAAAAAAGAGAAACGTAAAAATATTCTGGAAAAATAAAATAATTAATTTATGAAGAAAATGAATACAATATTCTTTGAGAAAATACCAGGGATTCTAGGAAAGCTATGAGTTCCTTAAGTTGTAATTACTAGAGATAATTACAGAAACCTTATTCAATTGGAAAATTATGTTCTCTGAAATAAATTTGCTACAACCGTGTACGCAAAACTCTCTTGAGGATATTAAATAATTCAGGCGACAAAAGGAAGCATTTTGCCTGTTGCGGTCTTCCCATCCGATTATAATTTGGGTGTCTTATAGGCTAGAGTGAATAAGCTCTTAATAAACTAGTGCGCCACACCCTCAAAAATTGCATCACTGTTTACCATCAGGTGAGATGGCAGTCAAGCACTAGTTTATGTCAAATAAAAAAGCAAGTCTCGAATATAACTTAGATAGGTATGTTTTATCGACTCTTTAAAGTTCGACATTGCGAAAAAAGATCTTAAACATTTTTTTCATTACTCATACTCTGAAAGTAGGTCTGAAGTTGCATGAGGAGCGGGCTGAAAGTGATACTTTTCATCCCTAGGGAGTTTTACTTTACAACTGTCAAATTATTAAAAAAAAACTAGTTCTAACTTCACATCTCTATTAAACCATGTTCCAATTTTCCATATAGCCACTCAATCACAGCGTGATATAAAATTGAAATATCTTAAAGATATGTATTGAAAAAAAAAACAAACTGGCGGGAAAGTGGCAATCAGTCGTTGGTTTTTTCGAGTTTTTTTTTACATTTCCGTACAACAGAGATTTGTATTAACACGTTATGTTTATCAGTTTAAAAGAGTGATTTAACGCCAAATTTTATAAGAAAAAGGTTAAAGCAGTAGTGGAAAACCTTTCTAAATCAGAAGAAAAATACCAACCTAAAATCAGAGGTACGACAGCTCAGGTTTTACAAACTTTTTATTTTATTTTTACTTTCCTTGTATTCGTAATGAAAAGGACAGTGCTTACCTCGGGGTGAAAGTAATTAATTTAATCCCTCGAATTAGCGAAATGAATTACTTTCACCCCTACTGTAACAAGTAGATTGTTACACTAAGGGTGAAAGTAATTCAATACACTTGCTCAGAAAGTGACTCTTATTGCACTGCACTTGAGCCAGGGTTTCCGAAAGGGCGCTCGAGCCCCGGTATGAAGGCTAGAAGGAACGGGGTGGGTCTTTTAGTCAGTAAGAGTCTGACATTATCTCCCGCTCCGCCCAAGGGCGGGGGATATCAATGCATGATTTTTCCCACCATAAAAAAAAGGTATATAAAGGCGCTTGTTACCAAACTGTAACATTTTGATTACCATTATGCACTCGTGCTATAATGTTGTTAAAACCTTTTTGTTCAACCTCTTTCAAATAAGTTAAAAATTGGAAAAATTTCACATAAGTTATTGCGTTCAATTTATTTATTTATTTATTTTCATTACAGGTACTCTCTGCACTAACAGTCGAAACCAATACGTGCAGAGAGTCATTATTAAGTTACAATACAATAAAAAAAAAAATAAGAATAAAATAAATCACATTATCATTAAAATTATCATTATAGTAAATGTCCAACAATTAATATTTAAAAATTAAAATAAAAAACAATTTAAAACAATAGGTATTACAAATAATAAAAACAACACAACAACAAAAAGATACAAAAAGAAATAATCATAAATAACAATAGTAATATATATAATAAGAGGTCGAATCAACCTCCAAAGCATTCTTTGCACTTTTTCAAAAACAATCGTAAACAAGAGTGGAACATGTCTACATCGGGATGCTGAGCAGTCAGTGTGTTGAGTAGTGTCACTGCCCGATTTGTTGCCGCATATTGCGCAGTACGAGTCCGAACCCTGGGCGTAGCTAGCAGAGGGCGCGAGCGCAGTCGCGTGTATTGAGGCGGCGCGGATAGACCACAGCGTGACAGAGCCGCAGGATTGTCAATTTTACCGTTAAATAGTAAAAAGTAACAAGGAGCGCACATTTACGTCTCAGCTCGAGGGTATATTGATACCCTCGAGCTGAGACGTGAATGGTGGGTATTGACCCACCATTCCTGAGACGAAAAGAGAGGGATACAAGTAGGGATAATACCCGTACATTTTCATGTAAAGGTACCGACAGAACTTACGCTGTACTCACTCTAATAAAAGATTGTACTTTGTTTCGTGTGGATCCCATACAATCGAATTAAACTCAAGTTTACTACGAACAAACGCGAAATAAATGGCAACAATTGCATGTTTGCTAGTGAACCGAGCCGACTGTCTCATGACAAACCCTAGGGATTGGTGCGCTCGCTTGCATACACCGGTTATGTGGTCATTGAAGGTCAGCTCGGTGTCCAACGTGACACCAAGATCGCGGATTGTTGTGACGCGCTCAAGCGGAGTGTCCGATACGTTGTACGTATGCACGTACGGCGAGCGACAGCGAGTAAATGTGATAGCCTAGTATATATTAGTGTCTTACTTACTTATTTCATGCAATTTTGACCATTTTAACTTGTACAAACGATTTATTTATTAAAAAAAAAACATTTAGTAAATAAATCATACATTCAAAAAAAAATTGTTTTTTTTTGTGGTCTATAGCCGCCATTTTAAGATGCGCGCGGTTTTTAGCTTGATTTATTCGAGTGTAATTCAGTGTCTGTATTAATTAAATTAAATACTAAACAATCATTAGAGTTACATGCGTATTCCATTGTCACTACGAAAGACATTATAGTAAAAACTTTTCACGCAAAAAACATAAACGTAAAACTAAGCAGTATGATCAAAATACCTCAGCCTTCCCCTAGGGGTAAATAAAAAAATTATCCACGCGCATATGAAAACAGATTTTTACCGCCATGTCACAAAAATAGTTACTAGTTTTACTGTTATTTTCATGATAAGTGTATTGAAAAACGTCGTATAATATACGTGAGTAATTAATGATTACCGTTTTCGGCTCTCTAAGACCCTCGCCACGGCTCGGGTCTAAATACCACCACGACTGTAATCACTAACATTACACACTTACATCCATAATGTACTATTATTTTTAGTGTCGTTATTTAAAAATGTTTTTATAAAAAATATCTCGATACAAATAGTTAACTTTCTCTGTGATCTTATAATATAAATGTCTGATTACATAAAAAAGAACATTGTTAAACATAATAATTTCATAATTAAAATAGCGATCCGCACCATCTTCGAATGGGTGTTTCAAATCTATAAAATTCTTGGATTTTCTTTGCTATTTTATAGCATGCATTATTTAATTCTATTCTTAGGAATAACTACGTCTATTGGCAAAAACTGCATGAAAAGTCGTTCAGTAATTTTGAGTTTATCGCGATCAAACGCACAGAGAAACACGGTAGAGGAATTTGTTTTATAATATTATGTAAGAATAAAGATGTAAGAATTAGGAGTGTTGTGTCATCGCTTATGTTTTTTTTTCGGTGCAGTCAATATTATTGTGCGTTTTGCAGGGTTGTTTAAAGAGTCACCATGACCCTAGATTATAAAGTACAGCTAAAAGAACACTCCCTCTTCCTCTCCCCGAAGATCAGGAGAAGTTATTTGATGCCATCCAAAGATGGTGTTAAGGAAAATTGTATACATTTATGTTCGTAACTCAAACGTACGTCGGTCGACTTGTTGATTAAAATACTACTGCTACCGATTTTAATTCTTAATTATACACTATATCAACTTATAAGTGGATAATACAGATAGATAGATAGATCAACACACACAGACAGACAGACAGTTCATGTCACAAAGCTTAACGCAAAGTTTAATTTCTTCCAGCAAACCATTGAGTGATTTTTTTACCCCAGACCCGGTGGATAATTTTAAAATTACATATATAAATGAATCATTGTAGTTGCATAGTATTACAGTTTACGATAAAAAGTGAGCGTATTAAGCACCTATCAATGCTATATATAATTCCAGTAACTCGTAAGCACTGCAGTTATTAATGCAATGAATCGGAAAAGAATAACCTCAGTATAATCCGCAATAATTTTCTAAAGTATCAAGAATATTTGGTCGCGCTTTAAATTAACTTCTCACGCAAAGTCTACTTATAAAGTCAAGTGGATAGAAGAGCGTCTCTCATCGCAACTCATTATTTATTAACTGCGTTTACACTCAGCAAACTGTGCAAATAATATTTGATTTGAGCGTGGATTTTTCTGCTTCTGCTTGTGTCGCGCGTGCTCAGATTAACCTGTATGTAGACTTTTTTTAAGACCGCCCAACCTGTGATACATTTTCATACGACACTCATACTTAATTAAGACGTTGTTACACATCTTTCTCCCACAAGGTGGGCCGATGACCTGGTCTAGGTCTATGTCCAACAGTGGACGTCTTTCGGCTGAAATGATGATGATGATGATGATGATTATGATGATGATGACTACTAACTAAAGTTTACTACTAAACTAACACAAATTAAAAGAGAATAAAATATTCGAGTGAGTAAGGTAATTACAATTAACAGAGCGTTCAGGCGTTATCTCGCTATGCCTCTTTATTAAACTTTGCGTTGAATGAAACATCAAGCTTTTAAACCGTGCCCACATTGATGATAGACGGATCGGGGAGGGCCATGTTTTCCTTCATTCTGTTCTTCCTTAGGAGAAGCGAGAGGGAGTCTCAGACTTTTACTGACTAAAACCGACTGTGTTTTTTCAGTTGTCCAGTTCATAGGCCCTGACAGTCCCCATCCATCTTGCTGAGATCTCTTTGAAGTGCCCCTAGTACACAGTCCACTTTCGATCTAGGACATATCTTATCAAAAAGTCAAATAATGACCAAGCTCTATCATACACAGGGTTATTTGTATAACACTAGCAACCTCTCAGGACTGTGTTACTAACATCATTAACAACAACTTTTTCGACACACTTGCTCAGTAAGTGACTATAATTGCACTACACTTAGATATATAATGTAGCTTGTAACCAAACTGTGAGTTTTTGATTACCATTATGCACAAGTGTGATAATGTATTGATAACCTTTTTTGTTAAACCTCTGTTCTCAAATCACACATTGAATTCGAAAAAAAAATACATTAGGTATTGCGTTCAATAGTACAAATTAGTGTCTTGCTTGCTTATTTTATGTTAATTTGTGTATTTAAATAAACAATTTTAACTTTGACATGTTTAATAAATAAAACCTTTCATAAAATAAAAATATTTTTTCTGTTTATAAACATAAGCAACCTCATTCTTATTTTGACTAGCTAGAGTAGTTAGTTTATGGCCGCCATTTTGGATGCGCGCGCATAAGAAGAAAGAACATTTTTTGCCGCCATAGTAAAAAAATTCTTCTCAAGTGTGTCGAAAAACGTCGTATGATACACGTGAATATTGGCGATTACCGTCCTCGGCTCTCTTAAGATCCTCACCTTCGGCTCTGCACGCTTAGCCAAGTTGTTATTCTGCAATCGTTAACGCTGTCGAAAAGTGATGAAACGTATGGGAATGACGTCATCTCAACGTAGTCGCGTGGTCAGAACAAACGAATAGACAATTCGTAGCCAAGTTCACATCGTTCAAAATCGTTTCTACAATGTTCAACGCTACATCATTTGTTAGACAAACGCTACATTGTAGAACGAGCGGCCGACTCAGGCGCGTCAACATGGCTACCAACTTATCGTTTTCTACAATTGCTTTCACCGAGGCGTTACCGATTAGAGAACGGAATTCTGGTTGTAACTTGGCTAGGGGGGCAGATCTAAATACCGCCTCAGCGGTAAATGAAAAACCTTACGCATACCTTCAAACTGGTGACCCTCGACAAAGAACGTCAGCGCAGCCTTCGTGCAGCTACTACTTCGTGACGTCATCATCACTTCCTCAAGCTTTCGAGCAGCGAGCCATACAGCCAGCACCCACGGCTATAGAGGGTATCATGACCACCAGCATGCCTACCTGGTCATACCTGGTCATCACCTTCAGCCTCATCAGCGACCTTGGATTGGCACACCACACCTTCGGCCAGTCACATGAAGAGCTATGAAGAACCTCTCCTGGTGGACGCCAGCAGTCAAGCCCTACGTCGCACAGCACGGCTCCGACTCACTGGAGCCAGCAGCACTACTCCGACCCACTGGAGCCTGCAGCATCATCCCGAATCACTGGGACAGCACCACCCCGACTCACTGGGGCATCATCCCGACTCACTGGGACATCATCACCCCGACTCACTGGGGCATCATCCCGACTCACAGGGATAGCAACACCCCGACTCACTGGGGCATCACCGCAGACAGTTCCGGCTCACCGAGAACTATGTGGCATCGGTTCCGACCCACTGGAACCAACCTTCGCTGGCCTGGCGCGCATCAAGAACCATCGATCTCCGATCTCCGGAGGGGAGTAATGTAGCGACATCTATGGCGCCACATAAGAACTACGAAGAAAGTACGAAATCCTGCATCGCGCAATCAAAGTTCTCCGCGCGATTTGTACATATACGACAGCCCGAAATCATCTATCGGGCAGTCGCCCACCAGACAATAACATCCGTCTGGTCGGAGGATCCTCCCTTTTCAACGGAGGTATGCGGGACTTTACTCTCTGTTCCGCCTACTTCCAAATGTTTTGTAAAAAGTCGTAATACAAAAGTTGTTGTTTATGATGTTAGTAATACAGTTCTGCAAGGTTGTTAGTGTTTTATAAATAACCCAGTATAGTTTTGTGGGTACTGTACGGACTATAGCGGTCAAGGTACAAGATTCTGAGACCTGATGTCTATAAAAAGAAACTGTAGACACAATCTTAACAGATACTTTATGTTTTTGGTCCCATGAACAGATATTAATAGAGTTCTTTAATTCAAATTTTAATACTGTTTATACATTTCCCCTTAAAAAAACTTTTCACAAAAAAAGTACAACCGACTTCAATGTAAAAAAACACTGAAAAGTACAAATTAACTTTAATTTCAGAAGTCAGTGTTAAATAACGAAGGGACAAAACTAATAAAGAAACACCGAAATTAAAGTTATTTTGTACTTTTAAAAACTTGGTTTCTTATTTTACACTTTTTAGTTATGGTACCACCACTAAAAAGTACCCCTTATCCAAACTTAAATACCATAAAGCCAGAGTGCGTCTCAGGACAATTCTAATAATCCCAAACACGGTAAGATTACATTAATTTACCTTCCGGCATCTTCATCAGATTAATTTGATATATCCCCTCTCCCTTTTCCTGCAGTCATCGACTAGCACGTATAAACAAAGCAATTTTACTTGTTACGACAGTTCTGCTCTGATTCTATTTGGAGTTCTATCTTTGAAGTTCATGTTCAGATCATAATAATATTTCTATAGGACCAACTTGAAAGCATAACCTTTCAGTCAAAAAAATAATTTTCACTATCGGTCCAGATTTGACCGAGATATCGGTAAACAGCCACAAGAAAAAAAAAATACATTCAGCAGAACATAGAACCTACTCCTTTTTGAAGTCGGTTAAAAACAAATTAGTCCAACCAGCCCGCATGTCAACAAAGGACTTTCGTTTACAATATGATTTTGTACGATATCACAATACAATATAAATCTATAATAGCTTTTGAACTTAATGAAGTTGAATTATTTTACTGGTACTGTTAAAATCATACTACACCAATATAATGATTCAACTGAAAATCAAAAGCCTCTCTTAGGTGTTACAACACCTATCCGATTTTGATGATCAATTTTGTTTTTACATTCATCAATATTGTAATCGCCTTTGGCAAAATTCCCCAACCGAAAAACAGCAATACAAAGTATTAAAGCAGGCAATTAATAAAACTTTCTTTTGTAAATACCTTATTTTCATTGAAACGAAGTCTTCTTTAAATAAATAAATTATTTGATTGGTCGGTCGAACAACGTCATTATTTATCACTGTTTCACGTATTTTCCATAGATATATCTGAAAAAGCCGCAGTTTCCTGGTAATCTCGAGAACTCGTAAATTGCAGATCTCTTAATTTATTGTTTTTATTATGATATTTATTTTTGCGTTCATTGTATATATTGTTTTAAATTCAGTTAAGTATTTAAACAATCAACGTCGAATACGGATATGCATAGCGCATATGCTATATGAGTAAAAGAAGGCCAAAAAAGATGGAAAGAAAGCAAAAAAAAGTTAAAAAAAGCAATGGTAAAAGAGCTTGAAAGAACAGGTTAAAACTACGATAAAGATAACAGGACTGTTTGAGAGAAATTAAAAAAAATAGGAAGACTGCGTGAAAAGAAAGACCAAAAACATGATGAGAGGACTGCGTCTGCTGCGTGAAAATAAAAAGATATAAGGCCTAAGTGAAACAAGAGACCCCAAAAACGTTAGGAAGACTGCTTCAAAAAAAGATGGAAATACTGCGTGAAAAAAAATAACAGAAAAAAAAATGACGAAGAGGATTGCGTGAAAGATGATTCAATGTATTTGTAGGGTAAAAAAACTTGTTGTCATCTCAGCAGTCAAATAGGAAGAAAAAAGTACGTTACACTGATTCTAAATAAATGAATAGTTTTGGAAACAAACATTGTTGGGTCAGTCGCAGTTTTCAATATTTTTCTGGATCACAGTGTTTAGTCCCAGCCGTGGGTACATTAAAAGGCTGATTATGCTATGTCTGTAGTAGATATTACTTATAGTCATGTGAAGAACTGGGATGAAACATGTGTTACTAAAAGAATTATGACTATACTCGTGCATGGGAACGGGTCGTGAGGGAGACGGAAGCCAAACAAAAGATAAATGGATTATGTGAGGAGTGATATGAAATAAAAGTCAGTGATAGCGTGACTGTTAACGGAAAAGAATGAAAGACAAAATGTGTTGCACCGACCCCCGTAACATAAAAAAAGGACAGAGAGACGACATCTGTCGTATTACTTATATACGAAATAGGTTTCTGAAATATATTTTTAGGCTTCGCTCTTGGCCAATTTACTTCCGTTATAGTTATTTTCCTGTTAATAATAATAATCTGCTTAATAAATGTGAAAGTGTGTGTTTCATCAACCACGCTTTAGCTGCTGAACGAATTTGGGTAAACGTGGGTAGTTAGGCCAGAATTTGGCCACGCCATGACTGCGGCAGTAAGTCACCTTTTTTAAATTTATTAGTTTGCCATCTTTAAGGAGTAGATAGAAGGGATAGTTTATATGGCAGAATCCGTTTACCGGGTCAACTAGTAAAAATCTAATCTCATAGCGTTTGTTATCGAACTCCTCCGAAACGGCATGATCAACTTTTATGAGTTTTTTTGTATATAATAATAATAATAATATGTTTATTCAGAATAACATTTGGTAAAATGTTTACATAAAATCTTAAGAGTAATTACAAAGGTAAATGCTATGTTATGTGCCTGTACTAGGATAAACCTGTATCACAGGCGGTATATATTTAATATCAGTAATATATTTAATAGTTTGAGAATACAATCCAACCTACTAATATCAGTTACCACCCCAAGTCGGTACCAATATCAGTGGTGTCAGTCGTTGGCTATATTTTATGCCCCTAGTAGATAAATCTACTATCACATGGGTGAAACAGCTAGCTGTAGCTAGTATACCATTTCATTTACTAGCCCATGTTATAAATACAATAATAATAAAATATTTCACATTATATTGTCCATTATTACACACAACAATATCTGGAACGCAAACGCAGGATAAAGCTACGCCAAAACTTTTTGGCTGAAATCGTTGTCCGAGTTGCCAAGGGAAGCACATTGATATGCCTACACTAATATATTATTCCAAAGAGTAGGAGAATTGTACGTTTTCATTTATTCCCGTGTAATCACTCTGCAAGCCAACTTACTTGATGTATGTTTGTTTGTACAAAGTTTTAAGTATTTTGTACGCCACTTTCTGGTTTTATAAAGCAGTATACATAAATTACCGATCACAGTGCCTAGTGTGAGTTTATTTTATGTTAACGCAATTGACACGTTTGTGACTTTCGGCGCTCCGATTGGCCCACTCCAAGGTCTTAACAGCTCTTTACCAATCAGAGAGCCAAACGCGGTAAACGTTTCGATCACGTTAACGTAAAAACAATTCGTATTCAGCGCACAGAATCATTTTTGGGAATACCAAGTCATTGACTTCACAGCACACGAGCTTTTAACGCAATCAATTTGACAACTTTAACTGAATTGTTAAAGGGATGCAGCTATACATATAGGGTGTATAGCTCCATCTCTCTTTCTCGCTTGCATGCTTTACAGTTTAACACATCATGGTAAGGCTAGGGTCTCAAGTCTGCTATTACTATAATGTCAAAATGGTCCATCTTTAATTTCATAATTGTTGATTTTGACAAGTTTTGGTAAACTACTAATATACGTCATTATAACTTTCCGATGGTCAACCACTGACACTCCATTGAAAGACATGGCATAGAATGGTAATCTCGTACATAATGACAAATGAATATTTGACGTATGCGGTAATCTGCAAAAATTTTGACAGTTCCTTTGATCAGTGACCTACCATTACGACGTAATTGCGCAATTAGTGCTTTTAATAAGCCCATATTGTCATTCTACCAAAATTCTATTACAAGACCATTAACCGATCAATGATCGATCATTATAGGAATAAGCAGATTACAAACTTTTAGCAAAATGACAATGGGGTCGTGTTGGAATGACGAATTTATAAAAATAGCAGACTTAGGCCCCGAGTCAGATACATCCTGCTCCATTTAATAAGTATGTTAAAAACTTCTTTATTAAAATTGACTATAATTTATAACACATAGTTATACATACCGGCACGGATCTTGAGCGCTGGCTTCAAATTGCAAAGAAGTCAAATATTTGGTCTCTTTAGTGGTGCGAAGTAAGACGTGGGGGCGAGGAGTGTCAGTGATTGGCTCGCCGCGCCATCGTGTCATAGACGACACTCATGATTCGTTCCCTGCGCTTGCTGCATATATCTGACAACGACGACGATTGGCTCGCCAATGTATGGAATGCGCAAAGCGATCCCCACTCTGACGCCGAGCGCTCAAGATTCGTGCCGGTACCTATACTAAAATTTTGTGTGTTTCAGAGTACTATGTAATTGTGTATTTCAACAGATTTTTTACTTTTATTGTTTCTTTCATAATATGATCTCACAAATTAATGAAAAACCTCATATATGTACCTACATGCAAACAATCACTACAAGATAAATAATTAATTACGGGCTTATAATAATTTCACATTGATTTTCTACCAAAAATGCATCTTCAGCTGTATAACAGTTACATAGGTCTATCGGGGCCCAGCAAAGCTGACGCCAGCTAAGACCTCGGGGAACCTCTAAGAACAAAACCCTGGCCATAGAACGTAAAGGCCTCTAACCACACACCAAAGCCGATGGCCCGGAGGGTTATTACCGATAAGTTAGCCCCGGTACAATAGACGCAAAACAAGCCCCGGCGGGTTATGCCATCGCCGTCGCGTAAAACTGCCGGCATCGACGGCATCCGTGTGTAGAGGCCTTAAACCATTCAATAATTTCTAACCTCAAAAAAGTAATATTACAGCTACTCACGAAGTCTGGCGGTAAGTCCCCTCTTTGAGGCGTGGCTGGAAAGACCTCACGGCGTCCTTACCTTCCGTATGACGCAGGTCCTCACCGGACATGGTTCGTTCGGGAGGTTCCTGCACCGGATTCGTGCGGAAGTGACGCCCGGGTGTCGCCACTGTGCGGAATGCCCGGAGGACACGGTGGAGCACACAGTCGAGGTGTGCCCTGCTTGGGCGGAGCATCGCCGTGCCTTCGTGGGGGTGATCAGCGGCGGAGACCTCTCGCACCGGGCCTTGATTGAGGCCATGGTCCGGAGCGAGGAGGAGTGGCAGGTGGTCGCCGACTGCGAAGCTGTAATGCTCGCAAAGGAGGAGGCCGAACGCATCAGGCAACGGCGTCCTCGCCGCCGCCGCCGGGTTTCTGATCCCGATTTCCGGCCACCGCAGGCGCGGGCTTGCGGACAGTGAGCAATGGGTAGCTTGCTGTCCGGCCGTCCGGTAACTGTCTGGACCAAGCCCAAGTCGCCGACGGCGCGCACTGTTCCCGCGCGCTTCAAGGAGTTGTCAGCAACAGCAGGGACCCAGCTGGGTCGAAGCCTACTGGGGCCAGGGTTATCTGAAAAGGAGCTCGAGCCCCGGTATGAAGGCTAGAAGGAACGGGGTGGGTCTTTTAGTCAGTAAGAGTCTGACACTATCTCCCGCTCCGCCCAAGAGCGGGGCTTGTCATTGGATGATTTTTTCCCACCGTAAAAAAAAGCTACTCACGAAGTCTGCATACACTTGCAAAAGGACTATTTTCACAAACGATGATAAACCCACAAGAACTGATAAATGATCTTCCTTAAAAACTCTTTTCTATGAACATAATCTCCAAATTGATGATTTGTAACCTAGAAA
This sequence comes from Mythimna ferrago, assembly GCA_910589285.2. Classification (NCBI taxonomy): domain Eukaryota; kingdom Metazoa; phylum Arthropoda; class Insecta; order Lepidoptera; family Noctuidae; genus Mythimna; species Mythimna ferrago. The sequence continues at coordinate 8,611,066 of OU342675.1, read as the reverse complement.
ATGCTGAAGAATTTAATATTACTATAATATCATATTTTACTTTCTACTATCTTCATGCTTCATACTTTCTGGGAAGAGGTGATGAGCGACCTAGATGCCTACCGCGAGGGCTAGTTCAAAGTGACTCAAGAAAAGAATACCTGGAGGAAATTGGGGGAGGCCTTTTCTCAGCAATGGGACAGAATAATAATAAAAAAAAGTGTTTTTATATAAATAACTAGCTTTTGCCCGCAGCTTCGCCCGCGTACATAAAATATAACCTATATCACTCAGGAATAAAGCAGCTTTCTATCGGTGAAAAAATTTTAGAAATCGGACCAGTACTTCCAAAGATTACCTCCTACACACAAAAAAATAAAAAAATAAACTTTACCTGTTTATTATATTAGTGTAGAAGTGTAGATTATAATTCTATTGTATGTGGGTTTATCACTTATCTCCTCCTAAACAGCTTGACCGATTCGTATGAAAAGATCATGGCGAAGTCCCGAACAAAACTTTGCTAGCATATTTTTTTAGCGTATTATGATGAAAAATTTTCAAAAGTATACAGATTAAAGAAGAACGGTCACGTCCCATATAAAAAAAACCCAGACCCGACAGAAAAGTGACATATCTCAGTTTTTTTGTTATTATTTATATAATCATATTATTTAGTTTTTATATTCGAAATCAATGGCTAACACCAAAATATTGCCTTATGTTTTTGTTCAGGGTTTACACTAAAAAAGAAGATTTCATTGAAATAATTAATCGGAACATACAACGCCCTAATCTACTGGCCGAGTATGTGGAGGAGAACAATCTGAATAGACATAGAGTGACGTTTCGCAGAATGACTGCAAATGATCCCGAATTTGAACATTTTCCCCAACTAACAATTGAAGACATAATTAAATTCTCAATTGGTACATATCATGTGCGGTTAGCACGGTCGTACTGTAGTGAGCATTTGAAAGCCACGGGAGTATATAATATGGAAATATATAGACATCCGGCGGCAATAGAAGGCAGAAATAATAATATTTTAATCAGGTGCAGAATTCATTCACGACATGTTACAACAAAAATATATTATACTTATATTATGTTTGATGAAAATGTAAATGGAATAAACGCAATTACAGAATATTACTGCTCATGCTACGATGGCAAAAGGACATTGGGAAGTTGGTTACTTTTTTGTCGGGTCTGGGTTTTTTTTGCCTGTTCTTCTTTGTAAACAATTTGGTCTTAGACATTACTGTTAATAGAATCCGTATATTAAAGATATTCCAGTTTAAAGTTGGCGAGATTACGTATATTATGTCAATAATACCTACGTACCACCTTATGCATTTTAAAAACGCATTTCTGACCAAACGACAAGATGTCATGTCAAATGTTTTGTTTTCTTTTTCTTTATGTCGTTAGGCTGGATAGCTGTTGAAATGTCTAATACCATGCTTTTTTTGGTATGTAGTAACAACGTCATATATTGTATCATTTTAACTACTATATTCTAATCAAAAACAGTTATTTTTAATTTTTATGTTTATTATCTAATGCGGAAATGTATTTCTTAAGTATTTATTATCAATACATAAAGCAAAGCATATTATCTTGCTTGACGAAGATTTATATTAGTGGCAACATTAAGAGTTTAGTTTAGTCAAAAGACCATGTAGTCAAGAAAGCAAAAAAAAAGACTAAATCATGATTATTTACTTTCGTAAAAAATCTAGTTTCCAACTATGACGAAGTTTTTTCGCTATATAAACTGGCTATTAGCATGATTTGATTATACTTAGTAAATAATTTTGGATGTATATATCTTACTTTTGGATGTATATATATTTCCACTGCAATGCACAGACACTTAATAATTTAATCAACAATTTCCGCGTCGTCGTTCTTTAGTGTGTATATTTGAATAGGTCTCTGAACAGTTTGAAAATAAAATCGTAGGTGGCGCTGCAATCGAGTTCTCATTTTTTTCTGACGAAAAGCCAGTTTTCAAACAGGATAACATCTGTCGATATCACTAGTTTTGTATATTAAAAAAAAATATTAATTTAACAGATTTTGGAAACATTTAGAGAAAAATAATTAATCAACGTTGACCTTCTTTCAAGAAAAAAAATTACTTTGACGATTAAGTAAATAAATAGTTACCTTATTTTAGAACTTTATTTTTTATAAAACTAGTGATAGTATGGGGCCTATTCCTAACAGTGAGATGATACAGATTAACAGCAACCAGTAAAAATCAACTGATAAGGTCAGCATTGCTGGGATTCAGGCCAAGTAGAATTACAATAACAATACATTTATTAACCTTCTCTTCAATAAGTAAATTAATTCAGTTAATTATTCAGTATAATATGTTAATTTGAAAGCATGCAGATTAATTGAACGCAAAATAATTATATTCCTACCAATAAACCGCACGGACAGGACACTGGGCGTAATTTAAAATATAATATGAAATACTGATAATATTGCGAAATGTATTCACATATACACATGCCACTACAGTGACCGTCCGTTATGACGACGCTTAGGGAGGCCTATGTTCAACAGTGGACGTCTTTTAGCCGAAATGTTGATGATGATAGATGTCTCTTAGCGACAAGTGTATTTAACTAATTTTTTTATTAATGGCACATGCAAAAGTTCTACTAAGTTTTTTGTATTTGTCACCGTAAAAAAGTAAATACCGTTAGGTTGTAATCTATCTCGCGAGTTTGCAAACTGTCAAAAGATTGTGAACCATAACATACTACTTACAATTTAACGTATTATTTTTCGGTTAATTATAATCTATAGAAGTAAAACTGATATAACTATCGGGACGATCGACTGATTGATCGGTCTTACAGTAGGCCGTTCTGTGTCCATAAAGGCTATGTTCGGTGACTAACACTAACTTATTTAATAAACAAACTGCACTTCTTTAAATTATCATAGTTTCATTTGACTTTCACAACAATTTTATTTAACTAATTCGAAAGCTGTGAGTTATTTTTATATAAAATCACAGTCACTAAAACACTGTTTGTTTACATTCGATAACAAACGGGTGTAACAAACAAAAATGGCAACGCGGGGCACATGACGTTCAAACAATCAGCGCGCGAGATGCGTTCCGGTCTACGCCACTTCACAATTTAACAGTTTCACTTCGATAGATTACAATCTACTGTAAAATAATGCGATAAATTGTAAGCAGTTTGTTACGGTTTACAATCTTTAGAAAGTTTACAATTTCGGAAGGTCTAACAGTGTTTACAATTTTACGGTGCCATAGGCATATTAGAGTTATTTAAATATAAAAGGCCTTTATATATGTAAGTAATTGCTGTTTTTTTTTAAACAGGTTACTTTTTAACTGTGAACATCTTTGTATTGATTTGGAATTATAAGTTGAAATAAACTTAAAGTCTATGTTAAGATATATCTCTTGTTGCCAGTGTTGATATGCGTCACTGAAACGTAATTACTCACAATGGACCTCATTATAATTACCCAAAGAGAAAAGAGTTTCTTTGCGTGATCGCATTAGAAATGAAGATATTCGCAGGAGAATCAAGGTAACCGATGTAGCACAAAGAATCGCCAAACATATGCGGCAGTAGGCAGGGCACAGTTCTGGAGTGGCGAGTGACCTCGTACCGAAAAACGCAGCGTCGAAAGGCCTTTTACAAAGTTGACCGAAGATTTTGTGAAGGTCGCAGAAATCCGATGGATGCGAAACACGCAGGACCGATCGTTATTGCAACACTTTAGGCAGGGTGTAGAAGTTTATCGGCTGAAATAATGATCATGAAGTAATAATAATAATTGTACCGGGAAAACAGTGACAGGAAAATAATTGGAAGATCACTAGAGACTATACATTTATGATCAAAATAATAATGACATTGTAATTCAAATTGTTTTATAAACTATGTTGCAATACAACACATTAGCCTGCGGCGGTTGTTAAATATCCAAAGATAGAACGTATGCACATAATTGTTTATTTAGTTATTTAAAATATAATTGCTTTTTGCTACGGTGCACAGTTTTTTTTTTTTTTGAGGTGGGGAAAACATCAAACAATTCCTCCGCTCGAAGTGGACTAAAAGAGAGTATCAGATTTTTACTGATATATATATACATTATTTTTCGGCAGGAGTGGCAAATCCTCATTGATGAGCCAGTCTGGGCAGTATTAGACTCCTACTGACTTAAACCATACTCCTGTCTTCTTCTTCTTCATCAGAGATGACGTCAGCGTCTTTGTTTTACTGATATTGTGATGTGTTTCTTCATTAGACTTTCATAATTTAGGGCCATCATGACTCTTTCAAAGAATCTCTTCTCAGTTTTATGTAGGTTTGGTTATCCCAATTTTTCGAAGAAAACATGAAAAATCTTCTTTTTTTTTAAAGAGTTTTGTTTACAGATTGCCGACTGGGAGTTTCCTTTCAAGAAGTCCCATCACCCTGTCTGCGTCTTCGGTGGACGCCGTCCCCTGGTGGTACGTCTCCGTCACTGCGACCCTGGTGTCTCCACTGGCACTGACGTCTTCCACTATATTGCTGCTGAGGATTGTCGGTGCAAGGTAATTGACAAATGACATTAACTAATTGTTCCTTTTCTATAAATATTTTTTGGTTTGCTTTAAATGTTTTCTATTTTTTTTTTTTCAATCTGGTGATTATATTCATGTTTTTAAATAAACTGTGACCACAATTCGACCTAGTGAACAGCGTTAATATCGACTTTGCAAAAATATTTCAACGTGTAGTAGCATAGTATAGTTATGAAGAATCAGATATGAGATGAATCATCGTTAGGTCCCAGTACGACTGGGCTGTATGGATTGAAATATCAGGTCAGCTAAAGTGTTAATAGGTTTTTTTAACATAAATTTCTAAAATACCAGAGCGAAAAGAAAACCGGTTCTAACAGCGCTTCATGTTGCCCACAAGGGTATCGCTCACTGACACATAGATTCACTGTACTCGCATAAAGCTAGAACACCACAACACATCATTTGAAGTACGGATTTCAGTTAAATTATTGCAATCAAATCGACAATAAAACGATTTTCAATAAAGGAAACTCTAGACTTTCATCAGCTCTATATTTTAATTTTCATCAAACATTTTTTTTATTATAAAATTAAATTTTATTCAAAAACAACAAGACGAATTGGAAGCATAAGCATTGTGTAATGTGTATAATGTGTATATAAACACACATAAAATCTTTGATTGGAAGAGTTTTGGGCATGGAGGCTATACGCAGGGAAATACTGTAGTATGTACGTCAAGTCAGTGCTTTGATAGTGTTTTAAGAACTTTTGTGGTTATTTGTTAGGCAAAACAAAAAACAAGAAAATAATCGTGAATTAGGAATGATCGTATTTTAATTAAACAATGTAAAAGCAGAAATCATTTGACCTGTGAGTAGGTGTGATACTCACGCAAATGTCGATACTGAATTTAACAAAAAAAACTTAATTACACTTTAACTCGACTTAGATTTAGAATCAAGAAACTCGTTAGTGGTTCAAAAAAAACCGTGGTATCACAAGGCCAATGAGGTGTCGGTTTTTTCTTAGAGAATTAGCATACAAATGGCCGACCCTCTTCGTAGGTGGCGTAAGAAACGACTAAGTGCCCCTTTATAGTTCCGATGGCTGGAACGTTGCTGCGAGGTCGTGGAAACGTCGCGAATTTGCTGTAGAGTTAGTAAACTAGTAGCTATTATAGTCTATATATGCACTAAGTGTTTCTGCTGAAAATAAGAACGTTTTCTTACTGGATTTTAGCTTTTGCTGGTACAATGAAAACAGGATCTTCGGTCTTTCTATCAATCTGAATCACTGCAAATTTTAAATCTGATACTTGGACTAGCAAAAGGCTAGGTGAATCGATAAACTGGTGAGCGTTACAGAAATCTGATAAACGTGAAACGTATATGCACCTATGTCTAGGAATGGCCATCTTATTGAGTCTGTTAGGAATTCAATTGGCATCGAAAATCATCCACATCACTGTCAATAAGAAAAGTGCTCAAAACGCTGGCAGCATTGCTACATGAAATAGCAATGCTGGTCACGTGAAAGTTCACCAGCTGTTAGTTGATATCGTGAAGTCGGAATAATATATAATAATAATAATTTAAGTTCTGCATAATTTAATTATTTTACAAATAGGTATGTAAATACAAAACAAAATATGTTTATTATTAAAGTTCTTTAAATCAAAAAACAATAAATTACTACACTGAGTCTATTTAACATTTACTGAAATCCTTTAGCCTAAACAGCCTTTACAAAAACCTCGATTACAACAAAATAAATAAAAGTAAATAGCTTTTTTATTGGGCTTTGATACAAAGCTAGAAAAAAAGTACTAAAATTAGCACATAAATCGTGAATTTGTCGAATAAAACAAAGACCATATAACTCAAACGGAAAAACATTGGTAAATTACCTATAAAATCCTTCTTTTGTCTCTGAATGGGCCGTATTTGTTCGTTGGCGCACTTTTTACTGCATACAAATAGGCTTCTGAGGGAATATTTCAGGACTAACCTGTTTTATATGGAACAATCTTCTATTGAGCTCATTCTGCAAGGACTTCTGAAATATTTAGGTAAGACATAAAAAAAGTTATGGAAATATGCGCGCTGAGATTTACAAGTTTCTACGCGAGTTATTCAAAAATATATATGCATATATAATATAAGCATATAACATAATCAGCCGTTTAATATTCTCACTGCTGAAACTCAGGCCTCATCTTTATGAGAGGAAATGGGTTGTAATCCACCACGTGGGCACAGGGCGGGTTGATGAATGTCACATGTCTTCGAATTTTTGGTTCTAGGACAAAGCTGTTTCCTCACGATGTTTTCCTTTACAATTTTGAGTGCAATGGTGATGAAATAAATTACAGAAAGTAATGTTCGTGGTTGAGTTTGAAGCCGCGACCTACAACTCGCATGTCGGGGACGTTACCATTTGGCAATTACTGCTCTCAAGTACATATTTAACTTTTCACCACTACACGTATAATTTTTTAAGTATTATCATATTGCCTACAAGGGACTTCATTTTAAGAAACAGGTCCACTTCACATGACAGTACAGTTACACACAATCACAATGGCTAGAAAATCTTTATAAGTCAGGACTTCACTTTTTGAACAGTCATATCGAAGATAAAACGATTTTTAATTAAGAAACTTCAAACTTTCATTAGTCCAAAGACTTAAAGACTGTTGATTTTTTCTTTGGAAAACATAAATCTTTTTTGTTCTAAAATCAAAGTTCATTCAAAAACGACAAGACCGACGAACAGGAAGAGTTTCAAGCATAATTATTATGATAAAACACAACATATGTGTACATTATATAATGATAAAACAATTTTAAGTAACCCAATAATGGGTTAATGGAAGCCTGAAATAAACGACAAATATTTTTTAATGTAAACGTTGCTCCACATTAGAAATGTCTTCTGTAACGTGAGTGCGTTCATAACATCTAAATTTATATACACAAGGCATTGAGATCCGAAACAGCTATCAGTAGGCCTATACAAATATTTGTTCCGTGTTATCTCACTGAACTGACCGATTGAGGTATACCGATGACCAGCCCCACTAGTAAGCCGTTACCACTCGGCCACCACTGCTGCTGGTGAAAGATGCGGGGAATCCGATGGATGCGAGATGCATAGGACTGGTCGTTGTGGCGACGCTTGAGAGAGGCCTATGTCCAACAGTGGACATCTGTCGGCTGATATGATGATGATGAGAAATCATTGTGGTGAAACTTGAAGGAAAGAAGCCTTTGTTCATTATACAGCAGAGAAAGTATATGGCAGTTGTCCCACCGCAGTCGAGGAAGCGACTAACTATCGGCTCTTTTCTCGCTCAAAAAAACATACAATAAGGTCTACTTTTTTCAGTACTGGTGAGGACTCGCTCCACTTGTTAGGCCCTATTTATATATTATATATAACACTAACTTCATAAGCCTGATTATATATGCCTATCGGCGCGATATGGTTTGCACAATTGACATATATATTGAAAAAGACCTAAACATATATGCGTTCACAAAATATATGAATGAATAAATTGTTTTTCAGCAGTGGTAGTTTTTATCACACTAAATGATGGCTGCCATAGCCCACACAAAATGGTCCATCATGGACTAAGTGTGGAGTCAAAACTCCAATAGATGATTAATTTGTTACTCTTTTATTATGAAACGGTTGAACAGATTTGAATGAAATTCGACACACTGGTCTTCTGGTATTTCTGATATTGGATTTGAATATAGTGTACTTCTTATCTCAGGAATGTATTCCTTTGAAATAATTTTCTACTGCCACGCGGGCGATGCCGCTGGGCAGTAGCTATTGAGATTACAAAATTCCTAAGTATTTCGATGCACAAAAATGGGACCCTTCTAAATGGAGATTTATTAATAAAAGGCCCTACTCCTTTAGGAAATGTAGCTCTTACACAATGGCTTTTTACCCCGTGGTTTTCTGTTACTCGCAGTTCCGTATTTTCACAATATATTATAGGATAATCTGTGTGTTCCTTCTCTTATGTAATCAACCCATTGTTATCATTCTTTTGCAAAAACTTGAATAAAAGCAAAATGCGATGGGCGTTTGTCCAGTTATGAGAACACTGTAGACTCCGTAAATTCATTGATTATGTTCTATAAAGATCTTAATTTTTTGATACTGTATCGACTGGTATATTTACTCTTCTTTCATACCGACTAATAATGATGAATTATATTTAGAAAAGTGGTAAAAACTAATCAGTTTTATTGTAGTAGTAGCAGTAGTTATAAAGTTAGTACTATTTGGAATATCCCACGGTTACTTTTATATAACTAGTTAATAATTTTTTCTTTATAGGAAATGATCAATTTTTACGTGCACTAACTTCAGATAATGGGCATCTGAAGTGCTTATGTGAATACGCATTGTATGAAATAAAATATTTTCATTATAATTTAATGGATCTTTTTGAGAAAAGTCATTTAATTTCAGAATAATTAAAATATACAGGTTGTTAGAGACAAAAATCGGCTTCTCCATACAAATTGTCCAATAAATTTTATAGTTTTGGAGTAGCCGATTTTGTTTTTCGTTTCCGGAAAAAAAATCTTATGGAAGATAACACGTTCAATAAAAGTTGCATAAGGGGCCTATACGAGTTGGCTTTGGCCCCTCGTACGCCTTCCAAATGTTTAAGACCCCAGAGTACTAAGATAAATAAATAAAAGCTGGACAAGTGCGAGTCGCACTCGCGCATTGAGGGCTCCGTACAAATTAATAGTCTCGAAGATTTTCCGAATTGCAAAAATGTTTTTTTTTGTGACGTAGTTAACAACTTTACTGTTTTTAGATTTATTCCTATATAATTATGTGCTGTATGACCTTACTTTATGCCAAATTTCAGGATTCTGGGTCAACGGCAAGTACCCTATGAATTTTGATTCCTTTGAGAGTATACAATTATTAGTTTTTTTGCGGCTTTAACGGCCATATCTTTTTAGGGTTCCGTAGACAACTAGGAACCCTTATAGTTTCGCCATGTCTGTCTGTCCGTCTGTCTGTCTGTCTGTCCTCGCTTAATCTCTGTGACCGTTAGCACTAGAAAGCTGAAATTTGGTACCAATATGTATATCAATGACGCCAACAAAGTGGTAAAATAAAAATTGGAAAAAAATGTTTTATTAGGGTAGCCCCCCGGTAAACTGGGAAGTGATTTTTTTTTAATTTCAACCCTAACGTGTGATATATTGTTGGATAGGTATTTAAAAATGAATAGGGTTTTACTGAAATCATTTTTTGATAATGTCAATAATTTCGGAAATAATCGCTCCAAAAGTAAAAAAACAATTTGTGTCCCCCCACCCCTCTAACTTTTGAACCATAAGGTTAGAAAATATGAAAACCATCTGACAAGTAGAACTTTATAAGGACTTTCTAGGAAACTCAGGTAACTGTCCGGACCAAGCCGAAGTCGTCGACGACACGCACTGCTCTTTGCTCCTTGAGGCACGCGGGAGCGTGCCTCAAGGAGTTGTCAGCAACAGCAGGGGCCCAGCCGGGTCGGAGCCAGGGTTATCCAAATGGGAACTCGAGCCCCCGTATGAAGGCTTAAAGGAATGGGGCGGGGTTTTTTAGTCAGTAAGAGTCTGACACTATCTCCCGCTCCGCCCAAGAGCGGGGGTTGTCATCGAATGATTTTCCCCACCAAAAAAAAGGTACGGAACCTTAAAAATCGTTCTGTACCTATTTTTTGCTTATTCAATAATAAGCAAAAAATAGGTACAGAACGCACATACAAAAAAAAACGTAATATTCTAAACGAGGTCGTAATGTGTCCAATATAAATTAAGGGCACGCGGATATAACATAAGACCTAACCACAACCAGCCCTCGGTTCCCGGGTCTAGACACATTTATTCCGGAGCGCAACACAAATCAGGATTTTATGCCTCCCCTTTGCTGTCATCAATATCCTTTAAGGCAGTACCTACAAAACCTTAAATTCCGCGGTTTATTTGAACAATAAAATAATATAGCGGACCATTATTTGCGAGCTCTGAGACAAATTAATTCAACTTTGTATACCCTTGGATTTTGCAAACTTACATGGAAGTTAGAATAGTCACAAAGGCAATTTAAATCTGAACAATCTTGCGTGCTATAGACATTTGGTCTAATGTCATTGTCTCAAAGTGTGTCATACAATTGTGTCTTTGAATAGAACTACGCTCTTCATGTTTATGAGGCGAGTAAGCAGTAAAATTACGTAGTATTAAGGTAAGTGAATATTCTTTGAGATGAAAAGGAAAATTCCCGAACTGATCAAACATTCGTCTTTTTATCGGAAATCTTATTATTTTCTCATTATTCTATTATCCGTTTTGCGATTTTTCAATTAGGTTGGAGGTTTTATATGGGGTAATTGCTTAAATGTTGTCCATAATCTCCTAAGTTACTTCTTAAGTCGGTGTCCTTTGATAAAAATAAATTATAATAATAACATTATTTTTACTAAAAAAAAATTCGAATGATCAATAATTGACATAATAATTTCACCATCCCACATGACAAATAAGAGAGTGCGCACGTAGAGGAGCGGGCGGGGTTTTCAAAAAAGAGAAGTTAATCAAATATTTCAACTTAGCACACGAGATTGTCGACATGTGGAGTGTGGACTCGGCTGTGATTATGCTAATCGTCGTGGCTGCTAACGGTCTGACGACCAAAAACCTTGACGAGCATCTGTCGAAGTTGTCGTTGCGCGGTTGAATTAAGGGCCTGATACAGAAGGCTGTATAGGACGAGATCCGCTGAAGAAATCTCTTCCTTCATCTGTTAGGATTTATGATTATGATAAATATTATGTGATAGATAATGCATTTATTAAGTGGGGTGGCGCTGGTGCTATCCTTCAAATAAATCGGCTCCGTGTTTAAATAATTGTAAAAAATACAACAATCTCTCAAATTATACGCAGTATGATATTACTTGAAGCAAATGAAAGGTAACGCCGGTATCGTAAAGGATATTTGCAATAAATCGTTGGAAGAAATGGCTAGTTCTATGAGCTCTGCAGGGAGCCTCATCTTATAAGAAACTTTGTTTCTACAAACGAAAATTGTGATCGGCAACGTGTTCAACGTGAACAGTTTTATTTTCCAACTAGCATTTCACCCCAGATCACGATAATATTTTTATAAAATCCTAGTATGAAAGGCTTTTTGAAAAACTAATAATGACGGGGTTGGTTTGAAGTGTTTTGAACTTCGTCAATATGAAAAAGCTAAGAGAACTTGTCTCGAAGAAAAATCGGTCCATTATTTATGTTTTATGAGAGTTGGGGCGCCCAAGGCCCGTAGTGCGGCTGCGCCACGGCCGTCACGTCAAGCCGTCAAAGATTTTTCTAATGTTTTTTTTTGTGCAATTTTATCATGTGTTCATGTTAGTGCTTGTTTTATTTTATTGTACATATAGGTAAGCGTAAATTTTTAAATGATAAATGCTGGCTGCAGCGATACCGGTGCCTGTAGCAGTCAACCAGCCACATCACTTGACGCTCAGCTAATCAGATGCCCCCACTGCTTTTTTTTTTTTTTTTTTTTTTTTTTTTTTTTTTTTTTTTTTTTTTTAGCACGTTATTTTAAAGGCAAACGGGGACTTAACATACACTATCGCAAGGTTCACAAACCACATATTGTACCTTTGTGTCCCCCAGCTACTTCCCAAACAACAACACATTTGGAATCGCTTTGGCAAACATTATCAAAATGAAAAAATTCTACACCAGTCCTAAAGAGAGTCCTTCGGGGTGCGAGACGGTCTGTTGCGCTGAGTTTAGCGCGATGCGTCTGTTATGAATGAACTATATATATATTTATAACTACCCATATATCATAATAAAATGTCAAGATGGATAACGGTTATTTACTGTGTATCAAAGTTCCTATGACTGGTGTGTAAGGAAAGGGTTTTATGAAGAAAAGCACAGAAAGACAAGACTAAGTATTTATTTCAATTGGCTTGTCAGTTAATCGAATAAACTACTGGCTCGTTCGGAATCTAGGTCTTCGAGGTGAAGAACGGCCAAGAAACACCTCGGAAGCATTTTATCATCACAATAACATAATTAGAAACATAAGTCACAGTATAACAAATACACAGAATCAAAACAACATTAGCAATAATATTAAGCTATTATATTAAATAACTTACGTGAACTTAGGCAGTCCGTAAAGGTCTAGAGCTGAACAGCAAGTAAGAGGACTTTAATAGAAACCAATCTTATTTATAGGAAAGTCCTGACGTTTAAGTGTCAAACCTCTGGGTTGACACTTAAACATCAAATATCCTTCCACCTTCTACAAATCTCAGGTTGTCGCACAACACACAACTTCTTATATTATAGTAGATATACAATCTAAGATACCTATATTACAAAGATTTTTAATAATTACATTACAATTTACAACATTATCATAAATACGGCTTTTTATAAGTTTGGCGTTTTATGTTGTAAACACATCATTATTATCTTTTGGCAGGTACTTCAACATTAGATTCAAGCTTCATAAATGTTACCAGTGTATAAAATACTACTAACAATATACATGAAAAATGAAAATTCATGATTTAATTACGTCATAATAATTCAGAATCTAACACGGCCATACTGACAGTACTTCGTCCTCGAAGTATTACTATGTTATTTATAACATACTAGTAGGTACATTCGATTCATTAATCAACATATACGTAACACAAAAACGAAATTCATATTTCATAAATTTCGAGTCAACCAATTGTATGGACACGATGGTCCTCTTAAAATAGGTAACAGAGTATTCTTGCCAACTACATAGACATGTCGATCACATCCACCCGCTGCTCGTGGGATAATCGACACCAAATAGCAGGCCGTCCAGCGGTTATTGAGTAATGCCAACTACATAGTCATGTCAATCACATTCACCCGCTGCTTGTGAGATAATTGACACCAAATAGTAGGCCGACCAGCGGTACTCAAATTTTTTACTCATTCACAATATGACATTGGTTCTAACATTGAGAGTTTCTTATTAGGAGTTTCTCCAGATAAAGTTAATCAGGGTATTTATTTTTTGTATCATGTATATGTTTCCAATAATATTTTATGTTGGCAACTTATGTTTTTATAAAAGCCTTAATTTAAACCAAAACATTGTACAGTTGATAAATAATTTCTAATTCAAATCAATAAGATTGAACCTTGAATTGACTTTAAAATATGGCAATGACAAGGTAGAAGTAGTTTCACATTTAACCTTTCAATCTTGAGAATAACAGACACAATAGAAAGACAATAGGTGCGCGAACGCCGGCGTTCGCTTGGGGTTTAATGAATTAAGGTTATACACCTCAATCACAAATTAGTACATATTTAATTACAATATTTTGTCATTAATTTGTGACCTAAACATTTGCAGATAACCGACACAGCTGACACAAAAGCATTCCAGATAATACCTACTTGAGCCAAATACCTAGTCACGCCAATTACATTCACCTGCTGCCGGTGAGACCTATTGGCGTCAAATAAAAGGCCTAGCAGCTAATACTTGAGCCAAATATCTAGTCACGCTAATCACATTCACCTGCTGCTGGTGAGACACATTAGCGCCAAATAGAAGGCCTAGCAGCTAATAAGCAATAACTAAATCATTGTAACAGCTATGTTGATTCTATACACCTAGTTACGGTAAGATTAGATTAATCAACACTAAATTACAGAGCATAATTTTGAATTGTATTTTTCTATTTTACTTTATTAGAACAGAATGATCGTTTTAGTCGGCATTATTGACTTTTCAAAATAACCGGGAAATAAATAATTCAATGCTATTCCACAGTTGATTCAACACACTAACCTGTTTTAGCAACATAATCAACACAAGACATCGCTCGGTCAACCTGACAATATTATTGCAAATTGCTCTTAACGTTGAATTTTTGTTGGCATCAGTTATTTACTTCAGATCACAACATGGGCACTTTCAAAGCTAAATTACAAACGCAATTACTAGAAACTTGACATTTCACTTGCCATTTGTGATATCTAAATTCAAATCAGGGCAATGATTGACCGAGAGTGTAGTTTGACAGGTATCAGTAACAATCACTGCTTTTGACTAAAACTGAGAGTATAGATATAACTTATTCTTCAGACTTTTATTAGTTACTATTGTGTTTCTTTAAAGTTAATTTAGTAATACAATTTGTGAACACCAAAATCTAATTTTACTATTTTCTGCTAAATCAAAATTCATGATGAAACGGAAATACGATTTTTCACTTTGGTTCAAATTAACTTTTATTTTTAATTATTGAAACGGCTAACTATGAATTACCAGTACACTCGGTACACTGTAATTCCATTCTTTGGAAGATTCCCTACCTAACCAACTACTCTACGCCACCTAACTAACAACTGCCCTACGCTAGCTAACTGACAACTGCCCTATGCAACCTAAATAACTACCCTACTGTTGAGCAAATATTAATTCATAAGATAGACAGATGCCTTTGTAAACACCTTTGTGGAAGAGTGTCTTCGTAAACCTGTTCTTACGTTTCATTTTCGAACACGAGTGGCGCTGTTTTTCCGTCACCGTCATGTCATGAAAATATATTTTTTTTTTCTTTGTGAACAAGAATAAAATTGCGTTTATAGAAATCTATTCGACTATTGAAATATTACCTAAACCCAATACCTACGCTACCTAACTAAACTATTGACGGTATTACGTTAATAAACTTGCAAAAATATGGGTACCAACTATTTCCATTTTATGTCAAGTGCACTTTTTGTAAAGAATACACTCTGGTGATCAAAATAATTATGAACATTTTATACCGAATAAAAATCTAACGATCTTATCTCGTGGCTTTATAGGAACAATGCTAAATGCCCATTACCTACAGTGAGACATCTTTAGCAGTGTTTAGTTTTGTTTCAAATAGCCATCCTAGATGTAACTAATATCAACGTAGTCCGTAGACTACCCCCATTTTTATATTAATATGCATAATCTTTTTGTACAACTTTATAATTATGATTACAAAATCATGTAGCCTTTTATGTCACTGGTAAAAGAATCGGGATTTTTCTTAATGCTTTGTATTGGGACCAATTTTACGTTTATCTATAAAAACCCTTTACAACACATAAGATACTCAACATTATCTTTAAAAACAAAAAGCAATGCTAACGAAGGTCTTTTTTTTTTTCTAAGAAGGAGTGTAAAATGTATGGCTCCTAAAATTTACAATAAAATTCCCAAAATAATGAATATTAATTCGTTTAAGAGGGAATTAAAAAAAATTGCTACTCAGTAAGGCTTATTATAATGTTGCGGAGTTTTTAAACGAAAACTTTTGAGCCGTGACTATTTAATATTACTTTTAATTTTATTATTCTATTTACTGTATTGACTGTAATTTTTATTGATTGAATTTTGACTAAATTATGTAGACTATTATTGAATTGACTGAATTTTGAATGTTTTTATTTGTACATGTTGACTATTATTGAATTGACTGAATTTTGAATATTTTTATTTGTATATGTTGACTATTATTGAATTGACTGAATTTTTAATGCTTTTTTAAGGAATTTTTTTTTTTTGCTTTTTTTTAAATTAATTTTGTACGCCGATTTACGGCAAAACATGTTGAACTGTATTCACTTTATCACCATCTTAACATACACATGTTTAAATAAATGATCTTATCTTATCTTTTAGCTACTGAAGAAACTTGCTATATTTTACCAATGCAGATGCAGTAGCTTGATTGAAGATCCACAGCTCATTTGCAGCTCCGTTTTTCGGGACGGCATGGTGACATCGTGGCGTCATCTTCTTGATGGTAGTAGACTCGACGGTTATAGTTCATGAAAATAACAAGACAAAAGGCATTAAAAATCAGTTGTGTAAGCCAGAGGCCTATCCCACTTCTGATGTTATGAATGAACTATATATATATTTATAACTACCCATATATCATAATAAAATGTCAAGATGGATAACGGTTATTTACTGTGTATCAAAGTTCCTATGACTGGTGTGTAAGGAAAGGGTTTTATGAAGAAAAGCACAGAAAGACAAGACTAAGTATTTATTTCAATTGGCTTGTCAGTTAATCGAATAAACTACTGGCTCGTTCGGAATCTAGGTCTTCGAGGTGAAGAACGGCCAAGAAACACCTCGGAAGCATTTTATCATCACAATAACATAATTAGAAACATAAGTCACAGTATAACAAATACACAGAATCAAAACAACATTAGCAATAATATTAAGCTATTATATTAAATAACTTACGTGAACTTAGGCAGTCCGTAAAGGTCTAGAGCTGAACAGCAAGTAAGAGGACTTTAATAGAAACCAATCTTATTTATAGGAAAGTCCTGACGTTTAACACTCTCACCGCCATGTGGTACGCCGGCCGCCCACGTAAATTCTAGTGCAGCAAGCTATTACTGATTTTTTTATTTGTTGCGGCAGGCCATGTGGGCGGCCGGCGCACCAAAAATTTAGCGCTAAAACTTTTGCATTTTTGTCCGTTACTAACTGTCAATAAATCAAATATGCAGGCCATCACTGTAATTAGGTCAGTTGGCCGCGCGCCGCCCACGTAGCCTGCTGCTAAAGGGTTTTCGCGCGCTTTTTCTTACGCGTGTTCAACATGTCGGATTCCGAAAGCGATCCCGACTATCTACCATCGCATGCATCGGGTTCATCGCAAACTGAATCAAGTTATGATGATGAAACTTCGTTAGCCTCTGACAATGATATCGCTTTGAGTGATCTTCGAACGCAGTCATTGACTTTGGAGTGGCACTATCCTGAGGATTCACGACAGAAGCAGTTTCCACTGGACATACAACCAGGTATCAATGTTCCTAGTAACTGTGAAATGGAATTAGATTGTTTCCGATTATTTCTTACCGACGAAATTATAAATCTTATGGTACAAATGACTAATTCATACGCCAACAAATCAAAATTACTCAATGTCGTCACACGCAACATGAGAATCGCTAAGTGGACAAACTGCACTCCTGAAGAAATGTGGAAATTCCTAGGCCTGTTAGTTTATATGGGACTTAAAAAGTTACCTAAAATTAGTGACTATTGGAGCAAAAATATTCTCTATGAAAATAAAGTAGCTGGGCAAACTATGGCCAGGAACAGATTCGAGCTGTTGCTCAGATGTTGGCATTTTGAAGACACCGTCTTTATAGGGTCTAATCATGCTGACCGACTAATAAAAATAAGGCGTTTAGTGGAGCTATTAACAAAAGGATTTCAAAATTCAAAAACACCGGGTGAATATGTTACTGTGGATGAAAGCATGGTTGCTTTTAGAGGACGCATATTATTTATGCAGTATATTCCTGGCAAACGCCACAAATATGGCATGAAACTTTTCAAGCTATGTGATGATGATGGTTACACTCATGATCTCATCATTTACGAAGGCAAAAAGGCAGTACGGCAGGACAATATGGCTACAAATGTGGTTATGAAGCTTTGTCAACCATATCTTGGCGTAGGCAGGAGTGTAGTAACAGATAATTTTTACACCAGCGTCGACCTGGCGGAAAAATTATTAGAAAATAATACACACCTAATAGGAACTCTAAGAAAAAACCGGAAGGGATTGCCAAAAGAAGTCATAGAAGAAAAACTAAAAAGGGGTGAAATGGTTGCATTGCAAAACAATAATGGCGTTCTTGTATTGAAGTGGAAAGATAAACGTGACGTTTTGGCTTTGTCCACAAAACACTCCAATGGTTTTGTAACTGTAACTAGTAAAAGGAACCCAAACAAAAGGGTTATGAAACCTATTGCGATAACAGAATATAATAAACACAAGTGTTCCATTGATTTGTCAGATCAACTAGCAAGTTATTCAAGTCCTGCCCGAAGAAGTATTCGTTGGTTTCAGAAACTAGCTATAGATCTATTGTTTTCTACAGCTGTTACAAATGCCTACATCATTTATAAACAGCACAAGCGACTTAGTGGCAAGAAATATACCGTGACTAAATTCAGGGAAAACCTCTGTCTACAGATGTTAAGATTGACCCCTAGGCAAAGCTCAGCAGCGAGCTCAAATAGGCAGTCAGAACACAAATTCAGCAAAACATCACTCAATGATCATAGAGGAAGACTAGTTCGCCGAAGATGCATTCACTGTTACGAAAGATACCGAGCTCAGGGTCTACCAGCCGTAGAAGCCAGGAACAAGACCAAGAAAGTGAATACTGTCTGTGTGAAATGCCCAACGCAACCTAGTGTTTGTACGGAATGCTACGCAGAAATTCATTTAAAATAATATTTTTGTCTGATGTATCCAATGTTTGATTCTTTTTAAATTTTGTAAGCTGATTTTTTTGAGCAAAATATTAATAAATATCGTCTTGGGAAACTGGTTTTTCTTAGTTAATTACCAACTGAATGGTCATGGCAATAGAGTCCGATTTTCCTCGTTTTTTTTTTCATAGGTAGGTTTTTGAATACATTATTCGATACAATTGGTTTTGACTCCGTATCGGGCAAGCCAAAACCAAAAAATCTATTTGAATTCGTCGGGTCACAGCGGACCACACGGCCCGCTGATAAAATATATGGCGTGTCCTGCCAGCGTGCCACTTGGCGTGCCGCAAAAGTTCTCTCAAATTAAGCTTGGCGGGTCGCTAAAGAAATGGGATGGGCGGCGCGCCGCCCACATGGCCTGCTGCTTTGGCAAACTGTATACATGCGTGGCGGTGAGAGTGTTAAGTGTCAAACCTCTGGGTTGACACTTAAACATCAAATATCCTTCCACCTTCTACAAATCTCAGGTTGTCGCACAACACACAACTTCTTATATTATAGTAGATATACAATCTAAGATACCTATATTACAAAGATTTTTAATAATTACATTACAATTTACAACATTATCATAAATACGGCTTTTTATAAGTTTGGCGTTTTATGTTGTAAACACATCATTATTATCTTTTGGCAGGTACTTCAACATTAGATTCAAGCTTCATAAATGTTACCAGTGTATAAAATACTACTAACAATATACATGAAAAATGAAAATTCATGATTTAATTACGTCATAATAATTCAGAATCTAACACGTCCGTCTTTTGACCCAGGAGAACGAACACACCAAGTGCTTGGGAGAAATTACTCACCTTCCTTTATAGGATTCTACATGTGCAAAAAAATTTGGCTTCGAAAAAACATTAACTAACCAAATTAAAGACAATTGCAATAATTCGGCTCACGTTTTAGATCTAAATGTAACCGCTTTCAATAACTTTTTTCAGAAAGGTTTGTGCTCACATGTGGAATCCAAAATAAGTGAGGGTGACATTAAGGGAGTGATTAGGTTACTGTTCAGTAGTGATGTGGTGGCGCCTTACTCTCCAGATACACTTTCAGCCCTGGAGAGTACCTGGCGCCTGCGGATGACCTCACCTTTCCTGACCCTCCTGACACCTCTAATCCGGATTCATCTTTGCTCCAAATTTCAGCACCACAATTACTTGCAGCCATGAGCTCTTTCAGAAGCGGTTCCGCCGGTGGCTTCGACGGCCTGAGTCCTCAACATCTAAAGGATCTTTTAAGTTCAAGCGCCGGGGAAGCTGGTGAATCGCTTTTGAAGGAGCTTGTGGCTCTAGCCACCCTTATGCTCTCCGGTGGCGTGAGCGATGCCGTCGTCGATGTCTTCTACGGGGCCAACCTATGTGCCCTGTGCAAGAAAGACGGTGGAATTCATCCCATCGTTGTCGGGTGCACCTACAAGCGTATGGCAGCCAAAATTTGTTGCAAATTATACAGCCAGACATTAACAAAAATAAATTCCAGCCCCTACAGCTTGGCTTTGGTTAAAGAGGGGGCTGTGAGGCTGCCATACATGCCCTCGCAACTTTCCTAAATGTTGATAAGGGTGAGGTCATTCACAAGGTTGCCATTAAAAATGCCTTTAATTCTGTTAACAGGGACACTTTATTGGCTGAAGCAAAAAAAGAGCTACCAGAAATTTTCGGCTTTTTGTGGCAATGCTTTAAATGGTTTGCTTTGCAATGGTTTTGAAATCTGCAATTCGATGCCAACAAGGTGACTCTCTCGGGCCAGTCATTTTCAGTTTGGCTATCCATCCAATCATCCAACAACTAAATTTGAAATTTAATCTATGGTATTTGGATGATGGAACACTAGGAGGTGAGGTAGATACTGGTATGAAATATTTTGAATTCCTGAAAGAACAATTTCAATCTATCGGCCTTGACCTTAATCATTCTAAATGCGAAATTTTTGTTCCTGACAGACAATCCAGTCTACAGAAATTTTATACAATAGCTCTAGAAATCAAAATTTTAGATAAAACTACACTGCACCTTCTAGGTTCTCCAATTTTGGAAGACTGTTTTTCTTTATTCATTGACGACAAAATTGAACGTTTCAATAATATTTCGGAAAGACTTCCCAAAATTAACTTACATTCGGCCTTCATCTCATTCGGTATTGTTGTTTTGCACCAAATTTCATTTATTTTCTCCGCTCTTCCCTTTATGGAAGCAGCCACATCTTTTGAACAAAATTGATCAGACCATTCGGTATACTCTGCTTTCAATTTTAAATGTAGCCCTGGATGACCGAGCGTGGCTACAAGACACGCTACCCATTCGTTTTGGTGGGCTCGGCATCCGCAAAATTTCTAGTTCAGGCCTACCGGCGTTCCTGTCTTCGGTCCACAGCACTCAACAATTGACTAATAGAATTTTTACTCTATCACTGGTTAGCTGTGAGGTGCCGTGCTTGGCCGATGTCTTGAGCGCCTAGAAATCACGTGCCCGGACAAGGCGTTGCCCGAAAATCCATCTTCCCAAAGATAGTGGGACGAGCCGCTCTGCAGGTTGGTACGGAATAACCTCATTAATACGTCCACCAATACTGCAGAGCGCGCTCGCCTACTGGCTGTGGGTGAGTGGAAGTCGGGCCTTTGGCTACAGGCTCTACCGTCACCTAACAAAGGTACTATGCTGAGTGACACCACCTTCCGGATCGCTGCATGCCTGCATCTGGGTACTCCCACTGGAGCTCCACATCGATGTCAATGCGGCAAAGCAGTTGACCGCCTCGGACACCATGGCCTATCTTGCAGTAGAAGCGCTGGTTGGATAGCACGACATGCCAGTATTAAAGACATCATCCGTCGAGCTTTAGTTACCGCCGGGGTGCCAGCTGTTTTAGAACCCAATGGCTTGGCACGTGACGATGGGAAGAGGCCAGATGGGATGACTAGATATAAAATGCCTTGGAAACCGGGTAGGCCTTTGGTGTGGGCTACAACGTGTGTCGATACCCATGTGCCATCCCATCTTCTGAGTATGGCGGGCTGCGCTGGGGCGGCTGCTGCAGGTGCAGAAAACCTCAAACGGCGTAAATATAATAACCTAATCGGAAGTTATATGTTTGAGCCGTTTGGGATCCGAACGCTCATCGAGTTGTTCGGGATATCAGCAAACAGTTGGTCGACTCTTCGCGTGACCAGAGGGCTAGGTTTTTCTTCGGTCAATGAATCAAAATGTTGAAAAATGCTGACAGCGATCTGGGCACTTTTCGCATTGACATCGATGTGAACAAATTTTTTGATGCCCTCTGAGATCCCTTTTTTTACCCGTTTGTACATAGTATTATTTTAAGTTTGTATATGCCTATTCATTTATAGTTATGATAATATATAGTTAAGATGTATATTATATTTAAATAAAATTAAATCAGCTGATTTATATTTATTAAGACATTCCGAATAAATTCCTTAGCTAAATCTGATGCCAATGATGTTAAACAATAGAATTTGTCTGAGATAGCGAAAATTTGATAATTGAGTTCCATCTGTAAAAAAACACTAATTAACATGAAAAAAATGAATTAAATATTAAATGAGGGCAAATTATGGCCATTTACTTACCTCTTTATGCGAAGCAACCCTCCTATTTGCACCAAAATAAAAGGAGACAACCTTTAATTTATCAATTCCTTGGGGCACATTCTTTCAGCTGATTCACGACTTTCCCAAATAACTAATGAGCGGTAATTGATGTCAAAAATTTAAAAACAAATTTGCTGCCGCGACCCCAACCTCAACTACTGACAACGGAAGGTGCGGATTTAGGGACGGCGAACAATAGGCAACTGAACATGCGGTAACCATCCAGACCGAGATCAATAAAATTCGTCAACACCAGGTAGTATTCCACTCACGCCTCAAATAGATGTCAGCAAAACCGTCGAGCCCCAGCAGGGCCGATGCCTGCTAGGATCGCAGGGAACTTCTGAAAAGGAAACCCACAGGCCTAGAATGCAAAAGCCACTTGAAGAACACAGTTGTAGTTTTAATCAGTAAAAGTCTGACACGCCCTCGCGCTTCAGGAAACTCATAGGATGATTTTCAAACTAAAAAAAAAATTATAAACTATAAAAAATTACAAAGTTTCCATTTTACACGATAAGTTTTCTATGTCAATCTTCAAGAGCTGTAGCATTACGAAAATCATGTGGCATGTAGTACAAACAAAGTATAGGTCGTAACATTATATAATAGCTAGCAATTAAAAACTTCTATCATTATCTCGAGGCAGCCACTTTATGACGTCACTCGACACTAAGTTAAATAAATAAAACAGCGTATAATTTTCTCAGTAGCTAAGCTGCGTAATTAACTGTAATCTGTATCTTTATTTGGCTACCGGAGACGCTCATCTTGGATACAAAATTACGCGGGTATATGAAGTTGATTTTAAGTATATATGACTTGTGGATGTTGTAACGCTTAAACTTTGGGTCTCGTTGAAGAGAAATGGGGTGGACAGAAAAATGGCCCGGTTATGAAAACCAAGACAGTAATAAAGAAGGTTAATAAAACCCAACTATGACAAAAAAAAACGAGCCGTAATCACACTTTATTAAAGTGTTTCGTTTGGTACCTATAACGTGTGACTACGGCTTTTC
Source organism: Mythimna ferrago (assembly GCA_910589285.2). Classification (NCBI taxonomy): domain Eukaryota; kingdom Metazoa; phylum Arthropoda; class Insecta; order Lepidoptera; family Noctuidae; genus Mythimna; species Mythimna ferrago. The sequence continues at coordinate 8,587,441 of OU342675.1, read as the reverse complement.
TTTTTGTTCTGTTCTTGTTTTTCCGGTTACCTTGTTTATTTCAGCATCCTGAAAATCTTGTTTTATACTTTTCAGCCTCGTTTTTTTTTTGTCGTAGTTGGGTTTTACTTTTTTACTTTTTTTTATTTAAACAATTTTGGTGTCAAATCACCGTATTTTACACTATTTACTTGTAAAATCTAAATTGTCAAATTAAGAACTAGGTAATTAACATAAAACTCCTGTAAAGTATTAAAACAGTTGCGTAGACTGAAGCCCTTTCAAATGATACCAAACACGACGTATTTATCTATTTTTTTTTTGTAATAGAAATCTTTTTGTCCACTAGAGGGCGGAACTTTTAGTGCCAGTGAAGCCTTTTCAAATGATATCAAACACGGAGTTTTAATCTTATTTTTTTTTTAAACTCGATTTTTGTCCGCTAGAGGGCGTCACTTTAAATTTGAGTTATATTATAGAAATGTACAAGTAAAGCCCTATCAAATGATACCAAACACGGCGTATTTATCTCCATTTTTATTTTTAACACATTACTTTTTGTTCACTAGAGGGCGCCATATCGAGTTTTGTGACACGACACGTAGCCTATGTTCAGCGGACAATTGAGACGGGTCTAACGATACCTCATAATAATATGTCGAGTTCCGATTAGTAGATTAGGAGCTATGAGGGAACAGATGAACATACTCACATACATACATACATACATACATACATAGCCTGTCAAAATCATAACCCTCCTTTGGCTTTGCCGTAGTCGGGTAAAAAATTTAGTATATTGCCCTACACAAATAGAACAGTTAGGGTTGAGCAAAAAGAAAAGTGAAACTATTTCTAAAGCTAAAGAAATGCTAACCAGCCAACAAGCAATGGCCAATTGCCAACCAACTAATTGCCAACCGCCAATAGTTATTAGACTTCCGTACTTCAAAAGGAAAACAGAACAGAACCCTTATATAGGATATCTTTGTTGTCCGTATGTCTGTCTGCCTGTCCGTCTCTCTGTTATGTCGCAAAAAATGTGTATTTTGACACTCTCAAGGGAATCAAAATACTTTCCGTTGACGCAGAATCCTGAAAGATATAGAGCAAGGTCTTATATCACCGGTAAAGGAATAAATCTGAAAAAAATAAATTTTTAGTTACAACACAAAAAAAAAACTTTTTTTTTTTTATTCGGAAAAATCTTCGAGACTCCGTTCGGGAATTGAACTATTTACTTTTGTTTTGTTTGTACGGAACCCTCAGGGTGCGAGTCCGACTCACACTTACCCAGTTTTTACTTTTATTTTGTTTATTTAAATGAAAAACTGTTACAGAAAGAAAAATCACACAAAAAAGATAAGCGAAAAAGATGATTAATGATATTACAATTGCCAAAATTAAATTAATTTAAGTGCTACAAAATGTCATAAAAATACAATGTCAGTAAAAATTAAAATTGTCAAGATTACATTAAATTATAACCGTAGCGAATCTCTTTACAATATCACCAAAATTAAATTAAATTGTATAAGCTTGTCAAAATTGGTCATTAAGGTCAACGACTTAGTAATAATGCCTTGTTATTCGATTATTATTTTGTAAGTTGAAGTTTAAAATTATTAATGTTGAACTTTAAAATTAAATTTGGTAATTTATTGTATAATATAATATAATATCAATGGCTCCAAAAAGCCATTGCTATAAATGCATAATATGCATTGACATTCTTTTATGCTTTTATAGAATGTCAATTTCTCTAAGGCCTTTTATTCAAAATTTTACATGAAATTAAGTATACCATAAGGGTATTTTTAGCCCTGTTGGAACTATCCCATATTTTTGTGTGTCTTTACAAGACACACAAAAATGTGAGATATATCGTCGCCCTCCCCGCTATCTGTCCTATTTCACAAACTGGCGTATCTGCACTGATATTACCTACGTATTCATAACATAACAAAAAAGTTCTCTCTAATCGTCGTATCTGCGTCGTTTACCGTTTAGAAGATATATATCTTCACTACCTTCGTACCTTAGGACTTTAGGGCCACTACTAACTTAAAGGATAAGCCAAGATCAATATAAAAAACTTATTAACCTTTTGAATGTCTTAAGTTACACAGTTCGACATAAGCAATTGTCTTTTTATTGTGTCCCTAATTACGGCATTCGATGAGTTAATTCATTTATAATGCTACAAAATTAATAATTGCTAGTTAGGACAGTTCTCAAGGAGTTGTATTATTACGATATGTGAGAGAGATGTAGATTGTGTGAGAAGTGATATGAAAAAAAGTGAGTTAGTGATAGTGGGACGGGTGACAGTACAGGGCCTTAATTCTGCTATTACAATAGTGTCAGAATGGTCTATCTTTGATTTCATAATTGTTGATTTTGACAAGTTTTGGTAATCTACTAATATAATGGTGTCATTATGCAGAATGGAAGAAAAAACGTATGCAGTAGTATGTAGTGTTATGTTTCTGCACCACCCTAAGGTCGACTGGCAGATAATGCCTAAGGCATTAAGTCCGCCTTTGTACAGTTTTTTGTGCATTAAGATTTAATAAATAAAAAATGAATGAAAAGGTATTGCACCGACCTCAAATAAAACGGGACAAGGGTAGGAAGATGATGACGAGTAATTTAATTAATTTTGTTGCATTAATGACGTGTAAGAAAGATAGGATGAAATAATATAAGCTGTTTCTTAATTTATTTTATTAAATGAATAAAGCAAATATTAAAAAGGCGAGAATACCCTTTAGAATTTTGTTAGTTATGCAATTATGATAATTTATTTTAAAAAAAATTATTTACTTTTTTTTTGGTACGACGAAAAGATATCTATTTAAATCATTTCTTATAAAAACATTCATGAGTGAATTTAATGATCTATAAAAAAATTTGTAATAAGCATAAGAATCCTGGATGGTCGGGATATATATTGTTATCGAGGCATGCGCATTACTTTATGTAATTTATTTCATCACCTCTGCTCTCGAAACAATGAAGGAAAACATCATAAGTTTCCTTAATCATGTTTTGCAAGAAACAATACTATGTAACAGAAATAAAGGAAAAATATGAAAACCGTAAATTTTTGTTTTTATGTTTTTTTGTTTGTATGAGGTAATCTCTAGAAGTACTGTTCCGATTGCTACAATTTTTTCACCGATAGAAAGCTGCATTATTCCTAATTGACATAAGTAATATATTTTCTTACTAGTGATATTCCTTTTTAAGGATCTATCAAGCAATTTAGGGTGGCATGCCAAAGAACAATATACTCTCTTTCTAGGCCAGTCGGGTAAGAGAAGTCGTCCTGATGATTGATGAAGTCAGCCATTGCTTTTTGCACAATATCTGTAAGTTTTTCTTTGGCCTCGTACAAAACGTCCGTCGGACTTGGCTTGATCTCCGTTATTCGAATTCAATGACCCTGACTAAGCGTGGTATTCACAGTTGGCTTTGAGTCAAGAATATGACATCCTATAAATTGAATGCGACAGATAGATGCGTTCAGCAATTTCCTTTGAAATCTGTTTAACAGCAATTCTAGTAATTTGTTGAATGATCTAATAGTTCAGTTTTCTAGCTTTCATTTACTTTACTTTTTAAGGTTCTGTAAGTACCTAAGTCAGCAAAAACGGAACACTTATATGATTACTTTATTTGTCGGTTCGTCTATCAAAACTCATTTTCTCAAGAATGCGAGGAGGTTTGAAACTAAATATCAAATGCTTAGAACTGCCAAACAGCGATGAAAAACAAACATATACGTCAACGCAATCTAGAGATAAAGCCATTTAAGCTCCGTTTAGGCGCATATTTTGACACTCGCTAGGAAAACAAAAACCTGTACGGTGCGTCTCGTTGGCCTAGAATCCTAAAATTTGGCATGAAGCAAGGTGTCATTAAAAATAGCAATAGGTACATTTGCAGTTAGGTTATAAAAAAAATGCTTTCTTTTGCGATTCGATAAAATATTCAAGACTCGACTCGATTAACTTACCAGATGTGAATTGAACTATTCACATCTGGTAAGTTAATAGGGAACCCTTGGTCTGGGAGTTCGGAGCACAATAGACCAATTTGTTTACTTAGGTACCTACACATTGAACTAATTTATTTTTATTACTATTCAAAATTACCGAAACAGACTCATAGCGTAAACAGCATGCTAAATTACTACGCTATAAGCATTGCGCTTTAATGTCGTCCATCTTCAATTGAAAATTTTAAATCCACAATCATAACGTTCTAAATAAAAACACTTGCGAACTTTATAACTTCTTGGTTCATTTCCTTTATAAGAGAGGAAAAAAGCTACTCATTTTATAAATAGGTAGCCTTTTTTAGGACTTGGTTTATCGACTATAAAAGCTGGGTATGTGATTAGTGAATGCAGGCTGTTAGTAATTCTTGCAGTTTCCGACAAAATCTACATACCGTACGTCCGTACCTCGTTTGGCAGCGCTGGGTGGAATAAATGTCGCTCGTTCTCCGAGTAGAAAGGTTTTTTAATGTTCCGAATACAGGGTTATGGTTAAATGGTAGGTAACATGTAGAAAAAGGTATTGTGGTGAAATAAAAGACACACATTAAGTGAATTTTATTAGGTAGCTTGATTTTCCTTTAAATTTATATATAATTCATCTAACTCTATTTGTTTAAACATAGAAAGAACATGAAAAATAAAAATACTTTGCTAATTAAAACTATATACTCGTAAGGGTGACTGATAATTAGTGTACGATACTTAAACACGTGATTGTGCTCATGATAACCAACAACTTTCACTATGGGAACAAAACTGAAAGCGCGAAAAAAATCAGCTTTTCAGTATATAAATTGTTTGCTTAATGCAAACAACAGAACAGCTGATATTTTTTTCGCGATTTCGGCTTTGCTCCCATAATAAAAGTTGTTAGTTATTATGAGCACAATCACGAATTAAGTATTGTACACTAATTGCCAGTCACCCTATTTATAAACAATAACTCTTAACAAAAATATGGCGTCAAAAAATTTCTCCGCATCGCTGTCGACTGGAAGTATGCCAAAAGACTGGTGGCATTGCCACGTTGTATGGCAATGCTTAATCTCTGACCAAGGTAAAAGCCAGAATTACATTTTATTAGGTGGGTTAGATTTCGGGGAATCCTAAAGCTTGAACTACACTGAGCACACGTGTGCCTCCCCACCAACTGTGTTCCCACGTTGTCGTCGTGGTGGGGCTTGCGTGTCTCAGTGACCTTGAGGGCTATGCCGGTAGAGCTACTCATGCCGGAAGGCCTCAAGCGAGAGACCAGACCAAGAGGAACATACGGCGGAGTCCAGTCGGACCGCCCGGAGGGTGCGCTGTCCAGAAGCGCTGGCACAACAGCTGTTGGCGCCTTCTGGATAGCGATGTCGGGGAGATAGGGTTCGCCTCCGGTACGTGTCTGTTCAGCAGACATGACCAGGATGGCGAACGTGCATTGGGGACCCCACCCCATTTAAAACAAAAAGGCAAAGCTGTGTCCAACACCATTATGAGCGCGAATGACAAAAAAACTACTACCCGGGTACCTGCTTGCAGGAGAATCTCTGCCCGAGCAGAGCTCGGGCTGCCCCTCGTATTCTGAGGGGGGCAATCATCGCCTCGGGTCTTCGGACCCTGTTCCGTCCTCCGTGGACGCACAGAGCCAGGGTGGCTCACACTTCGGCAGCGCGGAGTCCCTGGGGCCAGTTCCCAGCACGTCCGCGATGCCAATGGAGGCCGGCCGTAGGTTTGGCCTTAGGGAGGTGAGTGAAGACGCGGCGTCGGACTCGGATACCGCGTCTTTACTCAACTCAGATGGGAAGGAGTCGGAGTTGGAGGTGCGGGAGCCCCTCGTTTCGATGGAGGTGGAGGAGTCCGCATCCAACGGAAGGAGGGCGTTCATGCGTGCCATGCACTCCGTGTCCGACGACGAGACGGGACCTGCCCGAAAAATCTCGTCGTCGGGGTAGGGTGCGGCCCGAAAGTCGGGCAGAGGGAGAGGGCTCCCCACTGAGACCGCCAGTGAGGGACGCCAGGCCAGCGCCTTGGTGCCGAGGATTCCTGAGGACTTGCCAGAAGGAATGGAGGAGGCGATGGCCAAGTTTAGAGCAGTCGTGGCAGCCGCCATCACGAGTGTGGCGAATAAGAGGGAGAGGGTGGCCAAAAAACGCTCCATTGAGCTGGCCAACACTTCTATTGAGGAGGCGCTGGGGCTCGTTTTCGAGCCCTACGAGCGCACCCTTAGTGGGAGGTTTGGCCGGCTCGAGGCAGCCGTGGCCATTCTCCAGGACTCTCATCTCGAAGGGAGGAGCAGGGAGGATCAGGGCCAATCCCGGCCCTCGCCCCAGGCGGATAGTGGGGACGTTGTGTCTCTGCTGCGGCAGGAGCTGGCTGCCTTTAGGGAGCAGCAGCAGCAGCAGCAGTTCCAGGGGCACATCCAGCGCCAGCTCTCCGTTCTGGAGGGCATCGTCCTGCGCCCCCCTCTCGCGGCCTCCGGCCAGAAGAGGACGGCGTCGTATGCCGCCGTCGCCGCGGTCACGACGGCTGCAGCACCCAGGCTGGCCCTTCGGGGCAAGCCGGGCGTGTTGCCGCGGTGTCGGAGCCTGCGAGGCCGGTTCAGGCGGCCAAGCAGCAGCAGCGGCAGGGGAAGCCTGCCCCTCCCTCAAAGAGCAGGGTGGCGGCTGCCACCAAACCGGCGGGTCCTCCCGCCACGGCGGCGACTAGGTCGCGCCTGCCGCCTTCTCCACCCGAAGACCCCTCGGGTGGCGCCGAGTGGACGGTCGTTGGCGCCAAGAAGAGGGCGAGCAAGGCAGCAAGGGCGGCCATAAAGCGCAGGCGGCGACAGGAGCGCAAGAAGCGGGCCATGGCTGCTCGTCTTCGCGCCCCGACTTCCGCAGCTGTAGTGATCACACTACAGCCAGCTGCGGAAAAGAAGGGCGTGAACTACGATGTAGTCATGGCGAAGGCGAAACAGGTGGTGGTGGGCCACCTCGACGAGTTCGGAGCCTCCGAGGGCTTCCGAATGAGGCGTACCGCGACCGGGGCCCGAATGTTGGAGGTCCCTGGGGCAGACAGCGGAGAGCTCGCCGACGCCCTGGCCGAAAGGATCAGGGCGTCCCTGGACGTCGAGGAGGCCCGAGTGTCCAGACCCACCAAAAGCATGGACATGCGCATAATGGGTCTGGACGACTCTGTCAAGGTGGAAGAGGTGGTGGCCGCCATCGTCAGGGCGGGAGGGTGCACGACCGATCAGGTCCGGGCGGGCACCATCCGCGCTGACGGCACGGGCATGCGAGCCGTCACGGTGAGCTGCCCCGTGTCGGCGGCCAAGGCCATCACGGCCGAGGGCCGAAGGCTGTTGGTGGGCTGGGTTTCGGCCCAGGTAAAGCTGCTGGAGCCCAGACCTCTGTCACGTGGGGCACCACGTGGGGGCCTATTGCACCGCAGAGGACCGCAGTGACCGCTGCCACCAGTGCGGACAGCCCGGGCACAAGGCCGTTGAATGCCGTGCAAAGCCGCACTGCTACGCATGTGCGGCTGCAGGCAAGCCGGCCGACCACCGGGCTGGGGGCAGGTCCTGCGACCCCCCCGCCAAGGTCAAGGGCAAAGTCAGGCCCATCCACCCTGACACCCTCACCACAGCAGCCACCGTCTTGGCTGCCACCGCTGTCGCCGCCGCTCCCGCTGCGGCGGTGCCTCACGGGGGGCTCGGGAGGAGACTGTAATGGAATGTCAATAAGGAGAACATTACGTCTCCTCCAGGCGAACATCAACCACTGCGCCCCCGCTCAGGATCTGTTGCTCCAGAGCATGGCGCAGTGGTCGATAAATGTCGCCGTCGTCTCCGAGCCGTACTACGTCCATCCCCGCTGGGTTCAGGACCTAGACGGCTCGGTGACGCTAATTTCGTCGGCCGCCGCCGGCACCCCGCCCCTCGAGGTTGTTGAGGGGACGGGGTTGCGTGGCAGCACGGGTCGGGGACATTGCAGTGGTAGGTGTCTACCTGTTCCCGACCAGACCTCCCGACGAACTCCATGTCTCCCTTATGGAGCTAAGTGCCGTCGTCACTGGGTTTAGTACCCTCCCCGTGGTCGTTTGCGGGGACTTCAACGCCTGGAATACGGCTTCGGGTTCCCGGCGCACGACCACACGGGGTCGGATGGTGGAGGACTGGGCCTTGGAGCTGGGCCTGGTCGTCCTGAACCGGGGTTCTGTCCCCACGTTGGTGCGGAGGCGGGGTGAATCAGTGGTGGACCTTTCGTTCGCCAGGCCCGCTCTGTTGCCGCGTGTCGTCGACTGGCGCGTTATGAAGGAGGTGGAGACGTACTCCGACCACCGGTACATCCGGTTGGACGTCTCCGCCGAAACCTCGGCCGCGCCGGTCCGACAGAGCCCTTGCGGTCCGCGGTGGGCACTTAAGCAGATGGACCGGGAGCTCCTCCTGGAAGCCGCGACGGTACAGGCCTGGGTGCAAGCACCGGACAGGCCTGTCGACCTCTCGCGCCGGGCCTTGGTCGAGGCCATGGTCCGGAGCGAGGAGGAGTGGCAGGCGGTCGCCGATTTCTGCGAAGCAGTAATGCTCGCTAAGGAGGAGGCCGACCGCATCAGGCAACGGCGCTCTCGCCGCCGCCGGGATTCCGATCCCGATTTCCGGCCACCGTAGGCGCGGGCTTGCGGACAGTGAGCAATGGGTAGCTCGCTGTCCGGCCGTCCGATAACTGTCCGGACCAAGCCCAAGTCGTCGACGGCGCGCGCTGTTCCCGCGCGCTTCAAGGAGTTGTCAGCAACAGCAGGGACCCAGCCGGGTCGAAGCCTACTGGGGCCAGGGTTATTCGAAAGGGCGCTCGAGCCCCGGTATGAAGGCTTGAAGGAACGGGATGGGTTTTTTAGTCAGTAAGAGTCTGACACTATCTCCCGCTCCGCCCAAGAGCGGGGGTTGTCATAAGATGATTTTCCCATCGAAAAAAAAAAAAAAAAAAGCTCACGTGTGCCTCACAAATGGGTCTGGGCGCGTCAGTCTCCAAAACTAGACTTGTAGAACTACACTTAATTCACGCCAAGCGATGCCACACGACGTCGTTGTACGTAGAAATTAGGCGTATTACACGTGTGTATCGATCTAATGTAGTTCTAGCTTAACTTTTGTGGCTTTATGCTTATGGGGCTATCAATCTCTTCTTTTGTTTTAGTACAAAGTTTTCCTCAAATAATTTGATAGAGATAAAATTTTCCCTTGAGTTTTTACTTGAGGAAAATTTGCCATTATCTACCTAGATAAGCTACTTCAATAATCTAGGTACATGGAAAAAAATGTCGTGAAATAAATAAAGCCTGTTAGAAACATCAATTTATTATTAATATAGAGTAGGTATGCGAAGAAACAAATTTTCCTTGTAATACAGCTAAGTACCTTCAATATTTCCTACAGCTTTTTCGTAATAAAAATCTGAAATGAGAGCATGAATTCGGCACTCTTTACATAAGTCTTCTTAAAATCAATTTTGCAAATGGCCGTTTTCATGTCAAAGAGGAGCTTTGACTTGGGAGATAATAAAAATACTCTAATATTTCAACGGCTTTTTTCGTTGTAATGGACCTCGGGAAAAGATAGGTAAGGTAATTCTTCTTATTGTTCTGGGCCGTTAAAAAGGGCCATTTTAGGCCGCGTTGACTAGTAAAAGGCTACATTATAATAAAGTTGAAAATTATATTACTATTTCTTTGTCAGCGAAGTTAAGAAAAGAATAGAATAAATTTTATTGCACACCAAAATAATAACATGATATATATTATTTTATTATTATTTATGACTCGAATCCCTTTGGTACAATGTCTCTATAGCAAAAAACAATCGGTAATAAAAAAAAAACATTACTCTGTATCTTATTCATATTATTTTACGTTCCCATGCTTTTGGCAAATTGTTTAGGTGTGTTAACAATCTCCCAGCTAAAAAGTAGAATTCCTTGCCGTTGGCAATTCTGTGTTTCCTGATAGCTTCAAACTAGGGGTGTATTTATTTTTATGGTGGGAAAAATCATCCAATGACAACCCCCGCTCTTGAGCGGAGCGGGAGATAGCGTCAGGCTCTTACTGACTAAAAGCCCACCCCGTTCCTTAGTGCCTTTTGTACCGGGACCGAGCTTCCCTTTCGGATATCCCAGGCCCCAGTAGGCTTTGACCCGGCTGGACCCCTGCTGTTGCTGACAGCTTCTTGAGGCGCACGGAAACAATGCGCGCTGTCGGTGACTTGGGCTCGGTCCGGCCTTTTACCGGACGGTCGGACAGCAAGCTACCCATTGCTCGCGGTCCGCAAGCCGGCGCCTATGGTGGCCGGAAATCGGGATCGGAATCTCGGCGGTGGCTGAGGCGCTGTGAGCGCCGCCGTTGCCTGATGCGGTCGGCCTCCTCCTTTGCTAGCATTACTGCTTCGCAGATGGAGGCGACCGCTTGCCACTCCTCCTCGCTCCGGACTATGGCCTTCCGGCCATAGTCCGGGCTTTAACCAAGGCCCGGCGCGAGAGATCGCCGCCACCGATCGCCCTCACGAGGTCACGGCGATGTTCTGCCCAAGCGGGGCTCACCTCTACTGTCTGTTCCACTGTGTCCTCCGGGCGTTCCGCACACGGATCTAGGAACTTCCCGAACTTGCCATGTCCAGTGAGAACCTGCGTCATGCGGAAGGAGAGGACACCGTGAGGTCTTTCCAGCCACGTCTCAAAGAGGGGACTCACCGCCATATTTAAGGAGTGTCCAGCACTGGGTTGCGATAGTCGCTGACGCCATTTCATCAAGACATCCCGCCGGAGCTCTGTCCACCATGCCGCGACCTGTTGCGGCAGCGGACTTTCGCCCCGGCGTTGCATCTCCACGCGCAAATCGTGCATGTGTGCAAGGACTGTTGCCTCCTCGCGCCGCTTCGCGGGAAATCGTGCGGTATCCCCATCCGTATTGCCATGACCCTCTGGCATGCGTTCAGCATGTTCAGTTCAGCCGCCGGTCGCTTTTGCAGCGGCGTAGATTCATCAGATAGCAAGTAGATTCTAGGAACAAATTTATTCTGCTCGCAAAACGCTTAGATATGAAACTTTAGTATTTTATCTCCTGAAAAGTTTTCTTTGTAAACTAGAAGTGCAGTAAACCAGACATGCTCAAAATATTTTATTTGAATAACTTAGGTACATGTTCCTGACTTTTGTAGAATGAGTCGGCGAGTAGTTTTTGACTTTAAAGTTTAATTTATATCACTAAAAGTTATGTCATAATATTTATGTTCTGATTTCTGACATTATTGGCCAGTAGTTCGCGAATGTAGATCATTAGTCTTTCCATAAATCAACATATTTGTATCCGTATCTTGCTATAGTTTAGTACCAACGGGTGATGAAATAACTTCTCCCGCTCTGGGTGGAGGAGTGTTAGGCTTTGCCAGAGCCTGGCAGACGTCAGTCTTTAATAGCTCTCTCTTTGAGGCGTGTGTTGAACACAACGCATCGTAGTCGACCTGAGTCTGGCTCTTACTGGAGGCCATACGGCGAGCTAGCCATGGCTTGCCATCTGCAAGCCCGCGACTCTGTTTAGCAAAAGAGAAAGTCAAACTTTTACTGACTAAAACCCACCCACGTTCCTTCAGCTGGTCGTTGAGTTCAAGTGCCGTAGTAACTCTTTCGAACAATCGCGCAGCCTAGCTTCAGTACCTTGATACGCCTCTAAGGCCTTTTTTTTTTTTTTATGGTGGGAAAAAATCATGCATTGACATCCCCCGCCCTTGGGCGGAGCGGGAGATAGTGTCAGACTCTTACTGACTAAAAGACCCACCCCGTTCCTTCTAGCCTTCATACCGGGGCTCGAGCACCCTTTCGGATAACCCTGGCCCCAGTAGGCTTCGACCCGGCTGGGTCCCTGCTGTTGCTGACAACTCCTTGAGGCGCGCGGGAACAGTGCGCGCCGTCGACGACTTGGGCTTGGTCCGGACAGTTACCGGACGGCCGGACAGCGAGCTACCCATTGCTCACTGTCCGCAAGCCCGCGCCTACGGTGGCCGGAAATCGGGATCAGAATCCCGGCGACGGCGGCGGCGATAACGCCGTTGCCTGATGCGTTCGGCCTCCTCCTTTGCGAGCATTACTGCTTCGCAGAAGTCGGCGACCGCCTGCCACTCCTCCTCGCTCCGGACATGGCCTCAACCAAGGCCCGGCGCGAGAGGTCTCCGCCGCTGATCGCCCCCACGAGGGCACGGCGATGCTCCGCCCAAGCAGGGCACACCTCGACTGTGTGCTCCACCGTGTCCTCCGGGCGTTCCGCACAGTGGCGGCACCCGGGCGTCACCTCCGCATGAATCCCGTGCAGGAAACTCCCGAACGAACCATGTCCGGTGAGTACCTGCGACGCCTCTAAGGCCTCTGCCTCGATTCTTGTGGCAACGGGGCGGCGGCAGTGGCGGCGCGGGAGCGGGGTAGGCAACGCAGACCCGTTCTCGAAATTAGCGGGCAGATCGCGCGGCACTATAGCGGCGTAGTGTTGTATTCGTGGTTGTGTCGTCGAGATATTTGTTTTTATTCGCGAAAGAAATGACTGAATAATGGCGACATCTTTTTGATTCAAATTTATTCCTAAAGCTCGATTTATTGTGACGCTTGACTTTGACCGTTGACTAGAGCGCAGCGCTCGTTGCCCGCCCTCGCGCCGGTGTTTTCGAGGGCCGATCCATTTGATTTTAAGCATTAGATCCTGCTGCTCCCGCGCCGCTTCCACCGCCGCCCCGCGTCCCACAAGATTCGAAGCAAAAGCCTAAGGGCCAACGCTGCGTTAAGCGGGCGAGACCCGCAGCGTAACGTCGCGCGAGTGTCGTGTGCGGCGGTCTCCGTAGCGGAAACCGGATTATTACCTGCGCAGTGTCGTTAGTTCAACTTTAGCGGTGTATATGCAGTCGTGTCGATAGAGAACTTTAATTTATTAATGTATTATTATGTAGCAAAACGGGGTGCGGCTGCCCGTGACGCATCGCGTTGTATGGGACTGAGCGGGCGCCCGTTTAACGTAACGTCGACCCTAAAAGTCCAACTAACTAAAAGTTGAACTAAGTTACTAATCGACTGTCTTATTTTATTTTACGTACTGAATAGTTTATAAGGGACCATAGTATTTATGAGTCTTCTATCCACTTCCATAGTGGCGAAAAGGATGAGATGAAAACTATATTCATCGTGAAATTACTCATACGTGTACCCTTTTTCTCGACATCACGTAAGAAAATAGCAATAAAATTAAGTGGATTACATGACAGACAGAGGACAAGACGAGACTGAACAAAATATATCGAGTAACGAGGGTAAAGGCACCTGTAATCATTTACCAACAACATATTTTATTTATAACCAAACCGACCTTTTAAAATTCTGTTGTGTTTACTAAAAAGATCGGAAAAGGTGAACTTTTGAACATCGATATTTCGCTATTATTATTTATTTCCTACAAGCAAACCACCACCCACAGCTTTGCACGGGTGTTAGAAATCTTTGGGATTCTCAGTTTTTATTCCTAACTACACAATGGTGATACTGGGGCATTACTTCCGCACTAATCCGGTGCAGAAACCTCTCGAATTGACCATGTCCGGTAAGAACCTGCGTCATGTGGAAGGTGAGGATGCCGTGAAGTCTTTCCAGCCACTCCTCAAAGAAGGGACTTACCGCCATTATATATAGAAGCCGTTTCATGTATGCCTGTGACGTCGTAAGAAGCGCAGTATCGTCTGCGTGTTTCTGGTTTGATATTGAAGGGGCCTTTTGTCCTATTTATCTAACTATATATAGCATTATGTATATATACACTTGAGAGCAAAAAAATCGCACATGGCTTGTAATTTCGTTTAATACTGTTTTTTCTTAAATCTAAAGATATTGAGTACAAATTATTAAGCAAAATTGAAGCATACAAAGTTAGCATTATAAAAACACAAAATTAAGATCATTGACCTTCACGTAACTCACAAAAACCAGCGGTATACCGAATTCCGCAAATTCACCCATTTGCATTTCACTACTTGCACCTTTACCTGGAGCTACAAAAAAGGTGCTGTTTTGGAGTTTTAATCAGTTTCCGTTAACGTAATAACGTCTCTATTAGAAACAGACGGATTTACTGGAAAAATATGGATACCACGCCCGCAGAAGCCGTTCAAGTTATTGCCTTGCCCAAAGCAGGCCATAATCCAAATGAAGTTGCTCGACAGCTAAATTTCAGCAGCTTCCCTGTTCGTCTGGTATACCAGAGGTTTTAAGAGACTTGTGGGTATATTCGGCGACCAGGATATGGCCGGTGGCGCATAGGATTAGGGCGTGATTATCGCTTTTCTGTAACAAGTACTTTGAGAAATCGGCACTGAACATGATTGAACTGACATAAAAGCTTCAAGAAGTTCCCAATGTCAGTACAAATCAGTAGACGATTAGAAAAAGACTGGGTGAAGCAGGCCTGAGTACACATCACTCAGCAAATGGAACCAAATTGACCACAGCTCACCGACAAGCACGGCAATAATTTGCCACGAAACACTTAAATTGGATGTATACCTAATGGCAGGCTGTTGTGTTTTTTGATAAGTCCAGAATGACTTAGATGACCATGATGGATGCTGTAGGGTCTACAGGAGGTCATCAGGGCAATTTTAATAATGCTGCATAAGCGAACAAGTGGGTTTTGGAGGCGTATTGGGGTGGCATAATTTTTGACACTAAAACTGACATTGAATTCATCACTGGGCCATTACTGGCCTGATATCGAGAGGGTTGACGGCTTTATGATACATCAAAAAAATGCTCGAAGAATATGTGAAGCCACTTGTGTGGCTTATGGTAGATTTTTTTTCCCTAATGCAGAACAACACCAGATCGCATGTCACTAGAATAGTTTGCGACTACATGTAAGACGTTGGAATCATTGCGATAGAGAGGTCAGCTCGTAGTTCTGATCTTAATCCAATTGAGCATATCTGAAATGACCTTGAAAGAAGACTTAGTGCAAAAAACCTGGCTCTCCACGTCTCCAAGAGCTTCAATTTGTCATTGACTAGAAGTGGGACGTTATACCCTAATATTTCATGATAAAATTAATACGGTTGATGAAAAATCGAGCAACAGCTGTAAATAAGGCTAAGGGAGGGAATACACTTAATTGACAATCATGATGACCAAAAATTTTAAGTTTGACTCTCATTCTTTCTTAAGTGAAATTTGGTAATTTTTCCCATTTGTTGGATTTTGTGCTCTAAATCCTTTCAAGGATATTTTTTCACACTGTATTTCATATCATTAGAAAGGTAATTAAATAGGCTTTCAACTAGTGTACGACATGCTTTCAATAACTATTCACATACATGACAAAACAAAAAAAGTTATGATGTGCAATTTTTTTGCTCTCGAGTGTATATTAAACAAGAAAGAGGAGAGAGCATACAACCCTGTCGAACACCAGCCTGAGCCTTGAGATTCTTGGAATCGGTTCGTTAAGATTTTTTTAAGACATAAACTAGATGCCGTTGTACAGCCATTATTAATAGTACTCGTACTTCTTATGTATGTCAAAGCTTCTTCCTTGATTGTGAATTTCACGAAGTATTTTATTCATATAACAAAATAATACAAGTCGTTTTCTAGCAATTATTTTTGTATATTACTTAATTACTTCGTTCTATTTTGAAAAGTCTATCACTATGATAGACTGTACTCTTTTGAACCATTTACTTTCGTCTGCCAAGTGGCCATCCCTATGTTAAAACTAGCCGTATAGGCAAACGCCCGTGTCATGTCGAACACCGTTTGTGGCGCAATGTGGTCACAATATTGATCAGCAGCGGTCCCTAAACAAGACAGATCGTAAACATCCACTGTTAAACATGGCCCAAACCGGTAAATCAAGAATGGGCTTTAAACGGTTAGAGCTAACTGATTATACAATCGCGCTGGGTACTGATTTTTTTTTAAATGGAAATCGGATTTCAAATCGCATGTCTAGCATTACTATCTGCATAGGTTAATCTAGTGGATCAGTAAATCTTTGAGTACGAGCTTGCAGTTAAATTAAAATCAGTTTATTTTAAATTGTTTTTGTAAGAAAACACAAATATTTTCTTATAATCATCTAAATATTTATTATCAATGTTGATCGAAATAGATAATACTTAAAACTTTTATACAAACACACAACGAAAACCAGTTTACTTAACCAACAAGCCCATTCTTGATTTACAGATTCCAACCAGGTTACTTTTCTCCTAGGCCTTCATATAAGATTTACACGTTCCAACCTACTTCCGTATCAACTTACGTGAACCACCTACCGATGGACTCAGCAGTACCATCTTATGAGAAATATCAAATAAAAACTTATTTGGCGGGCAAGGCGGTGTAAATAAAATTGCCAAACAACGAAAACCAGTTTACTTAACTAACAAGCCCATTCTTGATTTACAGATTCCAACCAGGTTACTTATCTTCTAGGCCTTCATATAAGATTTACACGTTCCAACCTACTTCCGTACCAACTTACGCGAACCACCAGGGCCCCAAGTCTGCTATTTTTATAAATTCGTCATTCCAACACGATCCCATTGTCATTTTGCTAAAAGTTTGTAATCTGCTAATTCATAATGATCGATCATTGATCGGTCAATGGTCTTGTAATAGAATTGCGGTAGAATGATAATTTCGAGCATATTAAAACCAATAACTACACAATAACGTTCTAATGGTCAAACACTGATCAAATAAACTGTCAAAGTTTTTGCAGATTACCGCAAATATCAAATATTCATTTGTTAATATGTACGAGATTACCATTTTAAGCCACTTTTTTCAATGGAGTGTCAGTGGTTGACCATTGGAAAGTCATAATGACGCCATTATATTAGTAGATTACCAAACTTGTCAAAATCGACAATTATGACATCAATGATAGACCATTCTGACACTATTGTAATAGCAGACTTGAGGCCCTGGACGTCAGCAGTACCATCTTATGAGAAATATCAGATAAAAACTTATTTGGCGGGCAAGGCGGTGCCAATAAAATTGCCAAAACGGGGAAAGCTATCAAAGCAAAAGTATACAGGGTGTTAAGCTTTTGCTTTGATAGCATACAATTACAATAATAAATTATTTTATAGAATGACATAGCAGCACTTACTCTATGAGATTTTGTCATTTTGAGAACTAAAATGGACAGATTAGGATTTTTTTTTTTGTGAGTGGCATCTTATTAATCACCGCTGAGGTTATCGACAGCTTAACTGGACTAAACCTAACTAGTACAGTATTCAGCGCGTTATTTTAAAGCTACGGTAATTGTTAGTATCGACATTTTATTTTTGCTACAGTAATATGGAGAGATGGTAAACAAATAAGACTGGTAACTGATAATACAATATTTTTATATCAACAAAGCTTTTGAGACAAAACAGTACAGTGCTGCAGCCTTTTTGGATATATCTCAGGCATTTGATCGTATGTGGCATGATGGACTGCTGTACAAAATAAAACGGGACCTCCCTATAAATTTTTACACCCTTATAAAGTCTTATCTAAGCGACAGATACTTTTTTGTGAAACAGGGTGAAGAGATAACTTCTTTGCATACTGTCCAAACTGGAGTGCCACAGGGTAGTGTAATGGGCCCATGTTGTACCTGCTTTACACAGCCGACCTCCCAATGACCGAAAGCGCAGTCACTGGAACATTTGCTGATGACACAGCAATTATTTCGGTGGACACCAGACGTTGCTTCAGCATCAGGCAACGGCGTTATCGCCGCCGCCGCCGCCGGGATTCTGATTCCGATTTCCGGCCACCGTAGGCGCGGGCTTGCGGACAGTGAGCAATGGATAGCCCGCTGTCCGGCCGTCCGGTAACTGTCCGGACCAAGCCCAAGTCGTCGACGGCGCGCACTGTTCCCGCGCGCCTCAAGGAGTTGTCAGCAACAGCAGGGACCCAGCCGGGTCGAAGCCTACTGGGGCCAGGGTTATCCGAAAGGGCGCTCGAGCCCCGGTATGAAGGCTAGAAGGAACGGGGTGGGTCTTTTAGTCAGTAAGAGTCTGACACTATCCCCCGCTCCGCCCAAGAGCGGGGGATGTCAATGCATGATTTTTTCCCACCATAAAAAAAAAAGACGTTGCTTCACAAAAATTCCAAACTAGCCTCAAATATCCCAATGGCTCAAAGACTGGCGAATCAAGGCCAACGAAACCAAGTCTGTCTAGGTGACTTTCACTAACAGGAAAGGATCTTGTCCTCCTGTCACTCTAAATGGTATATCCCTCCCGCAAGAAGACTAGGCCAATTATCTTGGAATATATCTAGATAGACACTTAACTTGGAAGACGCACATATTTAACAAACGACTGGCTATGAGACAATAGTTACGCACAATGTATTGGCTACTGTGTAGCAAATCTCAACTCTCAATCTAAAATAAATTATTGCTATATAAATGCATAATAAAGCCTAAATGGACATTCGGTCTACAGTTGTGGGGCTCAGCAGCGAAATCAAACGTCGAAATAATACAAAGGTTCCAATCAAAAATGTTGAGAATGATAACGAACGTACCTTCGTATGTCTCAAATAACAGACTCCATCACGACCTCTGGATCAAAACTGTAACAGAAGAGATCTCAGAAAAAGCTAAAGCGTACAAAGTAAGAATCTCAAACCATCCAAACAAGCTAGCAGTAAACCTGATGGACCCCTAAACAGTCGCTAGGAGGCTAAAGAAAAAGATTCTCCAAGACCTCATTTAGGAGGCTATAAGAATAAACGAGGTGTCACTGGACAGTCTACATACAAATCTGTTACGTTACAAACATATTGCTGAATTTCTATAATAATAGATTGCAATAAAATATATGGATAAAAAAAATGTATTACGCATATTTTGGTGTACTTTACCATTGTACACTTAACAAAACTAGCGCAGAAAGAACATAGCAATGGGTCAAAAATGGAATAACTGCGCTTCTAGTATTAACGAAAACCTTCTCCATTGAATTTCCTTTATGAAAAAAAAAACATTGGTCCGACTGCTATGGATTTAGAATTGCAAGTTCAGACTAATGACAATCCTCCCAATCGAATTTCAATCACGGTCGCGAAACTCGACGAAGATTAACCAAGTAAACAGGATATGTTGTAGTAAACAAAGACAGATGCACAGATACAGATGGCTCCTTTAATCTCATAGTCCGATAGAACAGCAATCCGACACGACCGGAGAGAGGTTCTCCCAATGACAAGGGTGACACACCACCAACTCTAAAACTCCGTACTGTTATTTAAAAACATTATTCATCATCATTTTAGCTGAAAGACGTCTACTATTGGACATGGGCCTCCCCAAGTGTCACCACAACGAATGGTCTCACCCAATCCATCGATCCTCCTTATGTGAGGCGTTTCAACGCAGTGTCTTCAGATACGCGGTCGCCACTTTCACTTCGGCCCCAACAACCATCTGTTCTGGAAGCAATATGTTGATTCATCGGATTATGACGGTAACCTTGGTTCTCCTACGGATAACTTCATTCTTTATACGATCACGCCAGGAAGCTCCGAGCATAGACTTTTCCAATGTCTTTTGGGTGACTTTAAGTCTTATGATGAGGCCCATTGTGAGCGGCTACATTTCAGATCCATATGTCTGTCTGTCATATGTATAATGATCAAATGATGATACTTTATTCAAAATATATCTAGAATAGAATAGAATAGAATAAACTACCTCTACTAACTATATCTAGTGCCTACACTTGATATATTTTGAATAAAGTACATTGACCTTTTCCTGATATCTCTGCGTAAGTACCCGAAAAATAAATAATGGATTGTTTTTCATTACTAGAAAATGTAAATACATATATATAGACAATGTTGATTTAAGACAGTTTTATGTTTTGATTTCCAGAGTTGATTAAATGAAAGAGGGTCAATCTACTTTATTCTAAATCTGGCGCCTACTTTGGTATTTGTTAAAATTAAATTGAGACGTTCTCTGGAAGTTTTGATCTCCAATGCAACAAAGTAACATGCCAAAACGCACATAAAACGAACTACGCCGAAGACCGACAAATATCTAAAACATTAATTAAACCCCAAATAAAATCATTAAAAAAAATCCCACTCATCAGGCTATAAATCCTGCGGTTATAAATCAGCAGGCCACGTCAATGGACGACTGAGCACAATTTCCGACCGACCAGTCCCGAACGGTCCATGATGAATGATTCAAGCTAAATATATAACCTAAAGAAGTACTTAGTACACCGTATCATACCACGATCCAGCTAGGACCGTATCAAGTAGGTACGGGAAAATCACGATACTGACTACTATACGAACGTATCAAAGTCAAGCATTCCGGTCAACATACGCGTTGTTAACCTTGGTACTCATCGTGTCGCCTGTGCGCATCGGATTGGCATTTTTTTTTTTTGAGGTTGGAAATCTTTTCTTTCAAATATTCCCGCATATTTTCCGGTGCCGAAAGACGCTGAGTATACTAATAATTATAATAATATTCCACAAATTTTACATAACGCCATCTAGTCCCTAAGTAAGCAGAGCTTGTGCTGTAAATACTGGACAACTGATAAACATAACTATATATTTCTAAATACATACACCTTACACTTGTCACCGTCGGCGTCCAGCCGTATTGAAATCTCATGGCTTTGCACGTGTTAGAAATAACAAGGGAAACCATATTGATATTTATTCAGATTTACCTACGAGTATATATCTTACTAAAATGTCACGATGGATAATGGTTATTTACTGTGTATCAAAGTTCCTATGACTGTGGTGTTTAAGGGAAGGTTTTCATGAAGAAAACACAGAAATACAAGACTTAGGGTTTATTTCAAAGTGACTTGTCAATTAATTATTCGAATAACTAGTTTCTTGTTTTTAAAACTAGGTCATCATGAGGAAGAACCAGGATGAAACATCATGGTAGCTTCAATTATAGTATTTACAGCACATTTTACAATAACATTTTAGAAACAAAAGTCACAGTATAACAAATACACAGAATCAATACAACCATTAGCAATAATATTAAGATATGCTACGGATATTAAATAACTTACGTGAACTTAGGTAGTCCGAAAATGTCTAGAGCTGAACAGCGAGTGAGAGGACTTTATTAGAAACTAATCGTATTTATAGGAAAGGCGTGATGGTTAAGTATCAAACTTGTTGGTTGACACTTAAACGTCAAATATCCTTCCACCGTCTGCAAATCTCAGGTTGTCAAAATTACTTGTTGATTCAATAACTATTAATATTACAGTAGCAATATAAATACATTTCAAAGGTAATTAATATTTACATAATAATTTACAGAATTATCATCATAGCTGCTTTATACACCGTTAAATTTTGATCGTTTTAATCCCGTGGAGGGTTGATTCGGTACATGAAACACTATGGATTTGTAAAGATAAAATTAAAAAATAAAGTGCCTTTTTTAAAACTCGTATTAATTTACGCATGTACGAAATTAATTTCTTTAAGAAAACGTCATCTGAGCGAGTCCAATGACCTGTAGTTAGTAGTCGGCGTTGCGTATAAACTACCTACAGGTCATTGGACTCGCTCAGTTGACGTTTTCTTAAAGAAATTAATTTCGTACATGCGTAAATTAATTAAAATAACACAAGGGGTAGTCTGCGGCATACTTTTCAATACGAATATTAATTTTTTGCTCGCCACAACCCTATCACGTTCATGGTATGGTACGGTGTAATGGGCAGAATCCTTAATACCACAAGCTGTGATAACTAACTGATATTGACTTTCAACAGTTCCGTGGAACAGGAATTAACTGTTCTAACAATAACGTGTTTATTTTAGCGTAGGTACTCTTTGGTTTAAACTGGATTTAGGAGATATATTTTGGGGTTACTAATGGTAAATTGGTTTCTGGAGCCTAGTAATAATGGCCCCGATTTGTTAAGCCAGGTACAGACTGCTATAACGTAACATGCAATGTACAATGCTTTCCAAATAAGATAGGATCGATTGCCACGTTGTGACGTCACGTGATACTGTTAAATCGATGAATTATCGTGGTGAGCAAAACAAGAAATTTTATAATTTACTAGCTTTTGCCCGCGCGGCTTCGCCCCCGCTCTTCCCTACTCCACCCTACTCCACCCTACTCTACCCTACTGTACCCTACTCTACCCTACTGTACCCTAATAAACCCTACTGTACCCTACTCTACCCTACTCTACCCTACTCTACCCTACTCTACCCTACTCTACCCTACTCTACCCTACTCTACCCTACTCTACCCTACTCTACCCTACTCTACCCTACTCTACCCTACTCTACCCTACTCTACCCTACTCTACCCTACTCTACCCTACTCTACCCTACTCTACCCTACTCTACCCTACTCTACCCTACTCTACCCTACTCTACCCTACTCTACCCTACTCTACCCTACTCTACCCTACTCTACCCTACTCTACCCTACTCTACCCTACTCTACCCTACTCTACCCTACTCTACCCTACTCTACCCTACTCTACCCTACTCTACCCTACTCTACCCTACTCTACCCTACTCTACCCTACTCTACCCTACTCTACCCTACTCTACCCTACTCTACCCTACTCTACCCTACTCTACCCTACTCTACCCTACTCTACCCTACTCTACCCTACTCTACCCTACTCTACCCTACTCTACCCTACTCTACCCTACTCTACCCTACTCTACCCTACTCTACCCTACTCTACCCTACTCTACCCTACTCTACCCTACTCTACCCTACTCTACCCTACTCTACCCTACTCTACCCTACTCTACCCTACATTACCCTAATTTTCCTTTTTTTTTCCCATAAGAACCTTCTCCTGACAAAAACAAAAACAACTAAAAAATAATTAGCGAAATCGGTCCAGCCATTCACGCGTGATGTTGTGACCAAGGAAATAGGGATTCATTTTTATATATATGGATTTACGAACTGTGAACGAAAAAAGTTTAATTAAAATCTAGTTCTTCAAATTTGCTCATCTCTGAGTTTTTCGATTTTGCCCAATTTCTTGCAATTTGACAGTATGACGTGACATCTTAACATGGCAAATGGCAATCCAACCTATTCTTATTAGGAACGCATTTTAACACGCAATGCAACAATTTGCCGTCCATATTGTCGCAATGTATCATACAATGTAACAGAATTCCTTTAGTGTGCACACCTTGCGCGCGCAAACAAAGCATTTCAACTATGTGAGTAGGTACAGGCTCAATTCGTGCGCACGCTGCGTCCACACTTATGAAATGCTCCTTTCATGTTAGGTACCTTACATGTTAGGTTACAGCAGTCTGTATCCGGCTTTAGTTGCACGTCGTAAGTTCAAACCCAATTAAGCTTTTCGCTTTGTGCAATTTATTACGTCATCACTGCTAACGGGGTGGGTCTTTTAGTCAGTAAGAGTCTGACACTATCTCCCGCTCCGCCCAAGAGCGGGATGTCAATGCATAATTTTTTCCCACCATAAAAAAGACGTCATCACTGCTCTTAAAACGATGGAGGAAAACGTTGTTAGTAAATTAACATGTCCTAGTCCCAAAAATTCGATAAAATGTGACATCTACTAAGCAGTGCACCCGCAAGGTGGGTTGTGGCCCATTTCCTCTCCTAGAGAGGAGGCCTGAGTCTTACAGTGGGAATATTATGAAGCTGATTGTATTATTAGTTAATATGATTTTTTTTTGTGATATCGAAGGAGATCGCATGGGGTACGGCCCTCATTATCATGCGGGTTGATTAAGTTAATATACTTTTACAGCGTTGTGCTTTGGAATTTGATTTTTTTGATTGAAAATGAATTGATTAGTTTTTTAAGTCAGTTAAAATAGGTAGTGTGCTTTTTTTGAGAGTAGAAATCATCAATGACTTCTTCCGCTCTGGGTGGAGCAAGACGGAGTATCAGACTTTAGCTGACTAATACTCACTTATGTTTCTTCAGATACCCTTTGCTTTCAAGGGCTCGGGTAACTTTTTCGAACAATCCCGCATCGGCCCTACTGGGCCTCGTCCATTTTGCTGACCGTTCTTTGAAACTCTCATGGAAAACAACATACCGTTGACTTTGTCTTAGACAGTCGGATGGTGAGCTACTCGACCTGCAACTTCCGATGCCCGAGGTGTCTCCTACGCGGCTGCTGTGGCGTGACGATCGACTCTCTTTCAGACTTTTAGCCACCTTTTACGTTAGCGTTATTGTCTTGCAGAAGGAAATTATTGATTCTCATTCCAGATGCAAAGATGTCATTCAATGACCCCTCCCGCTCTTGGGCGGAGCGGGAGGTAGTGAGAGACTTTTACTGACTAAAAACTCACTCCTGTTCCTTCTTTGCCATTATTCCAGGGCCCCGGGGATCTTTTTTGCATCATCCATGGCCCCAGTAGACTTCGACCCTGCTGTGCGCTTTACGGTTGCTGACAACTCCAAATCCCGGTGGTTGGAGCGTGAGGGCCATTGCGTCGCGCTTGCTGCCACCTCCTTCGCTTCGCATTACTGCTTCGCAGAAGAAGGTGCCTACCAAGGTCCGGCGCGAGAGATCGCTGTTGCCCAAAATTATCCAAATCACGATGACAAAATCGCGTGGCGGCTTGGGCGGTAGAAATATTCAATAATGTAATAGTGTATATTTTTTCTTGCACATTGGCGGAATTCGAGAGGGTGACACTAAGTGTGTTGTCCTCTATGTAATTTGTGCCGGTTCTCCAAGGCGCTGCTTAAGACTGACCATCCATTATTTATTAAGTATGTATGTTGTATATACTAATGGATATCTGATCAGTTTGTGGGTGGCGTCTACGAGTGCTAGGCTGTTTTGCGACTATATTTGTTACCTTGGATAAACCTGTTAAAACAATTGTATGTGTTAATAATAATAAATAAATAAAATGTACTCAAAATCCAGAAATTCCGAGGTTTAAACTAAAAATATTTTCTTCCTACAGGTATGCTCCTCAGAATACACGAGCTGCGAATGGCTTCCACCAAACTCTACTCTTCTGAATGAATTCTACGATTTTGAAGATTTGGAAGAAGAATGAATATATCTGAATATCTATAACAAAAGAACGAAGCAAAAATATAATACTATAAGCTAATAAAAAGATCTCACTACTGGGACACAGAGAATATCTTGTTCTGTATTATAAATATACGCACGATGCTGACATAATATACACGGGAGTAGAACGATTTGCCTGTGGCGGTCTTCCTGTCCGGTTACAATTTAGGTGTCTTCAAGGCTAAATGGAAAGCGCCCTAGTTTTGCAACCTACGAACATGCCAGCCACACATCTGTTCACAGACTCTTAAACTAGTGCTTTTTCGCCATCAACGATTCCATGTTTACCATCAAATGAGATCGCAATCAGGGTTTGACTATATCATCATCATCACTCTTTTGCCTTCTTCCCGTTTTGTTTGGAATGGATGAGGCAATCCCACTTTGTTTGGGATTGCCTCATCCTATTAGGACCAGGCGTTGGGTGTTAAATACAATCAAAGTTACAAAATGTATAATAGGCACGCTGTACCTGTTAAGATGTAAAGCAAATATACATATTTAGAAAACTAGTTTTTTGTTTATAGTTTTTACTGGCTTTGACCATATGAAAGTAGAAAATTATGTCAAGAGAACATGCTCCTGTAATGTTAGGTATCCTATGTGCTACATGACGACATGGTAAATCGGTGTTTCCATTGTCATTGAAATCCGTTCAGCCGTTTGAGCATGAAGAACGATCAAATATTTGCATGTAGTTTCTCCTTTATAATATCTAAAAATGTGAGACTATTCCAACAATTTAAATAATAAAATTAAGAACTAAATAATCATTTAAATTCATTTTTAATTTTTTGTGTCACAAAATAAAATTGTCAAATAAATTTTAAACACGTCTTATTAGACAGTCAAGTAAATTAAAAATACAGTCACGTACGCAGTTGCTGTTTGATGAACGTGCCTATCGAAATGACTGCCCTTTGGAATTTCGTGGAAAAGGGGTTCGAATATTTTACATGGAAACTAGCATATCCGGCAGCCGCCCTTTTGATTTTTTAGGGTTCGAAAACGAAATCCTTTTAGGATCACTTCGTTGTCCGTCTGCCAAGACCCTATTTCTCAGGAAGGAGGTGGAGGTTTCAAGCTAAAATTAATGTCAAATACTCAGGTTAAACTTGCATTGTATAAAGAGATATTTGTAAAACCCTAAAAACCTTGTAGGACTGCATTACTAACATTATAAACAACAACTTTTGTTCTATGCTTTCTACAAAACATAATTCATTTACCAAAAAATTACCTTGAAGGTTTGCTTCAAGGTTTCGTTGTTCTATCTAACACATTTTAACTGTGTATTTTGCTATATCTACTTACATCTGTATGACGTGACGCAAGCGGATCAAGCACCCCC
Source organism: Mythimna ferrago (assembly GCA_910589285.2). NCBI lineage: Eukaryota > Metazoa > Arthropoda > Insecta > Lepidoptera > Noctuidae > Mythimna > Mythimna ferrago. The sequence continues at coordinate 8,560,926 of OU342675.1, read as the reverse complement.
GCCGACCGATCCCCACTCCCCTCCGCTATTATATTATCGCTTGCTTCGCATAGACTTTGTAATATTTATTTGGAACGTTCAATTTAAATATTTTCATTTTTGTATGAAAATCTGATGAACTAAAATATGATAATTTGCTGTTAGTAACATAGTCGTGAAAATTTGCAGTGCTTTACAAACTATAATCCTGTATAGTTTAAATCGCTGTCATACTTATAAACAAACCAGATCGGCTCAAATAAGCATCAAATAAATGGCTGTCTTAGTTTTTGTAAGTAATGCACGTTACTGACTGCCATGGACCATGTATGCCTGGTTTACCAATACACATTCACTAAGCGTTGGCGCTTAGTTATAAAAATATAAAAATAAATATTTCCCTTTAATTAGCTCGATATGCCACAAACGTGCAAAAGTTTGCCGAGGTTTTTTTGCAATTTTTCCAAGTGAAGTGTATTGGCTGTCTACCAAATACCGCAAAAACATTAGAATATGTCGAAAAACGGAGTGAATAATGTGACTATTTTGTATCAAATTGAAATCTTTTTTAAACTTGGCGTTAATGTAATCCAGTACTTTTATTTTAAAAACAAGTACTAGCCTTGGTTAGAACCGCGGGCTTGCGGACAGTGAGCATTGAGTAGCTCGCTGTCTGGCCGTCCGGTAACTGTCCGGACCAAGCCCAAGTCGTCGACGGCGCACACTGTTCCCGCGCGCCTCAAGGAGTTGTCAGCAACAGCAGGGACCCAGCCGGGTCGAAGCCTACTGGGGCCAGGGTTATCCGAAAGGAAGCTCGAGCCCCGGTATGAAGGCTAGAAGGAAGGTCTTTTAGTCAGTAAGAGTCTGACACTATCTCCCGCTCCACCCAAGAGCGGGGGTTGTCATTGGATGATTTTTTCCCACCATAAAAAAAGCCTTGGTTAGAACTCCGGGCATGTGGACGACGAGCAATAGGTAGGTTGCGGTCGACCGCCCGGTAAGTAGCGCGTAGTGTTCCCGCAAAAAGATGTCAGCCACACCGTGGGGGCGCAGTAGGGTCGATGTCCACTAGGGCCATAGGGAATTCCTGAAAATCAAACCCTACTTGAACGCAAAGGGCAACTGAAGGAGCATGGGTGCGATTTGGTCGGTAAAAGTTTGACAAGTCCTCTCGCTCCACCCTAGTGCGGGAAAAAACCCAAAAAAAACAAGCTTTGGTTAGAACTCCGTTTATTTCATTGAATAAAAAAACAATGCATTTCGATGTAACACAGTGCAGTGTAACGTATTACAGTGGAAGCATAATACACGTGGATGTCTAAAAGTGTGTGGAAAAATAGGTAATTTATTTATCTCCTAAAATATTCCTAATGTCCACCACATTAAGTGTTTTACGTCCATTTACAAAAGTTTGTCAGAAATTTGGGCGTGGTTGAAACATGTAGCATTATAATAAGAATGAAGCCATGGAAAATTTTGCCTTTAAAAGATGGCTGACCTATTATTAGTAGAGTGCCGTAAGGCGTTAAATTAGTAAAACCTCGGAATCCGAGGTCAGTCAATGAATTTTTATATGAACCATTTGACTGTATAGTTAAAAGCTCAAATAAAAAAGTAAAAAATAAAAATGGTCCGCTTATTTTTTATCGTATATAAACCAGTGCTAGACTGCGATCCCAACAATTGATAACAACAATTTACTGAAAAATAAGAGGGACAAGACAATAAAAAAGGTTTAACACCCAAGTTTGCAACCCTGAACATTCTGTGCTACCCCCATGGTGGTCGAAAAACTGCGAAATTTTGGCACTTTTTTCAGTTTTTTCGTAAAAACTTCCTAAACAAAGCGTTTTTTAACTATATTTCATCATCATCATCATCATCATCATCAGCCTTTTTAATGTTCCCACTGCTGGGACTCAGGCCTCCTCTTTAGGAGAGGGAATGGGCCGTAATCCACCACGCGGGCCCAGTGCGGGTTGGTGGATGTCACATGTCTTCGAATTTTTGGTTCTAGGACATGCCGGTTTCCTCACGATGTTTTCCTTCACCGTTTTGAGAGCAGTGGTAATGAAATAAATTACACAAAGTAATGCGCCTGACAGGGTTTGAACCCGCGACCTACAACTCGTAAGTCGGAGTCATTACCTCTCGGCCACCACTGCTCTCTTAACTATATTTGCGTATGATATAATAAAGCTAACTAAATAAACTACAATTTGAGCTTAACCCCAATACTCTAGGTTCATTAGTTGCAGAGATACAGTTTGTCAAAGTAGGCATTCTTTTTTAAAGTGAAAGTTTTGTGTTTGCTTTATTCAAACACACGTACTGGCTAAACTAATAGTCCTAGAGAAAAGCATAAGGGAACAATTTGTATCAAATTTAATAAGCTTAATTATTAAAATTTTAGACAGAATTTTACAGTTTTCCAAGCACTGCGGTAGAATTGCTCATCTTTGACTTGCTGTATCTTCGTAACCAATGACCAAATTTTGCTTAAATTGTTTACTGCTGTGCTTCGCTCAAATTGTAGCAAATTTAGCTACCTTTATAAGTATCTATATCGCACTACGATTAGAATAATAATAATAAAAATATCGATACGAATCGTAGTGCGCTAAGAGTCAGTTTTCGAGTATTGAAAAATAATAACAAAATGAAGATCGGATATTTTTTTTTTTTTTACATTTTTACATAAAAATATATTGTTAAAACACATTTCAAAAGTTTGTATAAAGATTCATTGACAGGCCCTGGATTCCAAGGTATAAATCTTACGGCACTCCACTACCTATTTTCAAATAATAAGGTTAAATCGATATGGCCTTTCAAGGTTCAATTTTATTCGAGAATTATACCACTTATCTATCATCAAGATATTAAAGGAACCTTCCCGAAAGGCCATGAACTCTACTAAAAAAACGAATCAAAGAAACCTACTTTATGTATCTTATTTATTTGTCGCTACAAAAAATGTATAGGTGGGTCTACGCTAGAGGCGCCGAGCGTGAGCGCCACTACGCGAATTCAAGCGACACTACGTGAATTTGAGCTACACTACGCGAATTCGAGCGTAACTACGCGAATTTCGGCGACACTATGCAAATTATTTTATATCTCTGCTCAGCTTTGACCCACCTTTAATCTCCATATTGGTATAACTAATTTGGTAAAACCAGCTGCTTAGGTATATCGACTGGCCAGTTGGTCTAGTGGTTAGTGGCTCTGACTGCTATGCCGGAGATCGTGGGTTCGATTTCCACCCAGGAAAAATGTTTCTGTGGTGAACACGACCATTTGTTGTGTCTGGTCGTACTTTATCTATAATAATTATGTGTGTATTTAGAAATATATAAGTATTTTTATCAGTTCTCCTTCTTTTCGTGTCGATGCTCTCAAACTAAACTTTTTCTGACCAATATATGGCAACCTGTACAGCTCTATTATAATTGTTGGCGTCGTATAGATCCTAAAAATTCTGCATAGCTTGAGATTAGGCAGGGTGGCGGCGTTGTGTAATATTTGTGGAATAAATATTCAATGACTAGCTACTGTAAGTGGTTTTGCCCGCGAGATAGTAAAAATATATTCCAAGGGAATATATACTTCCGCCACAGAAAGTATCCTTCCAGGAAATAGTCTACTAATGTACTAAGTTTCACTAAAATTCATCAGTTTTTATTTTCGTTAAAGCTCTAAGCCAATTTAAAAATGATCGAGACTGGTACTTCCTTTTGAATGCAGCCAGTGTCGACTATAACACGTTATACTCACCACGTTCACGCATTTAGGCAGTGTACTGAATGACTGCAGCTAGTGGGCACTTTGCCAACCAAAACCCATCTCTTCAATAACGATCAATAAATAAACAAACCGTTTAAACCCGTTTAGAGCTAGGAAATAGCACGTTTTGAAAAATGGAAGAAAGAAATTTCGTTCAATTCGTTTTGTTACAGTGAAAATTGATAGAGCGTTTTAATTTTCGTTCAAGCCAAAAATATTTGGTTTAAAAAAGACTACTTTGGTCCAATGGTGAGTAAAAACTTTTCAACTAAAGGGCTAGTAATACTTAAATACTTATAAAAAAAAAAGCATTACTTACTGCCGAACCAACAATCGCAATAAGTGACTAATCACTAGCGCATCATGCTTATCGACTAAGGTAGCCGATAAGCATCAGGACTAGGTGTAATGGTAGAGGTTTATGTTCACTGAATTTGAGAAAGATTTATTTTTTATTGCCATTAAAAATTAACAAGATATGTTTAAAACCATTATTTTATAGCGGCTTATATTACTTTTAAGTTAATTGCTTAATTAAGCCTGCTCTTTTCCTGCAATTTTAAAAATGGTTCAAATTTTTAATGCGAAAAATTTCTTTTTAATTATATTTTAAAATGATGAAAAACTATGTAGCTTATAATTTTATTTAAGCACTAGCTTTTACCCGCGACTTCGTCCGCGTACATAAAATATAGCCTATGTCACTCAGTAATAAAGCAGCTTTCTATTGTTGCAAAAATTTTAGCAATCGGACCAGTACTTCCAGAGATTACCTCCTACAAACAAACTTTTCCTCTTTATTATATAAGTATAGATTACATTGCGTAATTTTCTGATAAAGTAATTGAGAATAATAGTAGATTATGTGACTATGGGATAAAGCAGTGTCTTTAGGTCGCGGACGGCATGTTGAATTCCGAACGAAACGAAGGTTACTAATTTTAATTCCGAACGTCAGTGAGGGATTTATATAAGTAACTCCCGAACATCGCGAGGGAGTTAATAAAGAAACCTGAGTGAAGTGAGGAATCCAAGCCGCCCAAGACAAAGAAAGCTTTATCCCCGTGTTGGATACTCTACTTTTTACACCATCTGTGAGATAATTAGAATTCTCCAATCAGAAAACAAGTATAATTGGTAAATAAATGTCTAGTTTTTGAATTACTAAAAATGTCAAAAATGATGCACGACTGTAAGTCCGCCAGAATGGTACGACGCCCCAAAAATCCCGCGTTTTTTTCCTTTATGTCAATATTCAAATCCTCGCGTTCTGATTACTTGTCGTGCCATTCGCGGCCACAGTTGATACTACTATAGACAACACAATGCTTTTTTGATAGACAATACAATTAGGTTTGAATTAAGTAATAAATTAGGTAAATGAACTAGATAATTTACTATTGATAACACAAGTATACAAATATTTATATGACTTTTGATTACGTGTTGCACTGACCACAAGGAACACAGTATGGGACTTATACCATATTCCTCAACATCGTCTTGCTCTTAAGTAGTACGATGTTGACGAATAACAATGTAAATAAAAAAATACTTCAACTCTTACTGAAGTTACAGTGGCTAAGCTCTTTTCCACATCGCGATAGACTAATTTTTTTGGCTTGTTGCATACCTATTTGCATCCTTTTCCATTATACCTATCCAACGAAATGGACTGAGCTACCCGAGTATTCAAATATGAATGGCATTTCGTTGATACCCGCATTTTTCAGGCGTTGTTGACTGATCCAGTGAAGTGACGCGTCTGCATTCTAAAGAACAACGGCGAGAAATTGTTGATGAAATTATTAAGTACTTCTTTGTATAAGTTACCATGATACACATATATCAACGAAATAATTAAGTCTGTTTTGTCTAATCAAGATTATGGCCAGTTTATGGACTATAAAAAAAATCGTCATAATTGGAAACTGAATCGACTAGATTTTGTACGAAAATAAGTAATCATAGCTTAGTTTTTAGGGTTTCGTTCGTACCTCAAAAGGAAAAAACGGAACCCTTATAGGATCACTGTTGTCCGTCAGTCCGTCTGTCTGTCTGTCTGTCTGTCATGACCCTTTATCTCAAGAACGCGTTGAGGTATCCAGTTGAAATTAAAACCATATGCTCAAATCTGTGTCCCTTCAAGCTGTGAAAAAAATCAAACTACTAAGTTAACGAATAAAAAAGATACGGCCGTTTATGTCGCAAAAAACGTGTATTTCGATACTCTTAAAGATCGAAATTCATAGGGTACTTTCCTTTGACCCAGAATCCCGAAATTTGGCACAAAGCAAGGTCTTATAGCACAGATATAGGAATAAATCTAAAAACAATAAATTTGTTTTTACTTAAGTCACAAAAAAAAAACTTTTGCAATTCGGAAAAATCTTCGTGACTTCATTTAGGATTTTTATTTATGCTCATGGCTTTCATGTTTTTGCCTAAATTGAACGTTTAATGTTGCTACTAATTTAAATCTTGGTCAAGTAACATGACATGCTATGCTTTATGTTTTGATAATAAATACTTCGGAAATACATTTCCACATTAAATAATAAACATAAAAATAACTGTTTGTGCTTAGAATATAGTGGTTGAAATGACACAATATAATGATGTTGTTACAACAATAAATACAATATCGAGAATCACTTCACCAGAAAAAGCATGGCATTAGACATTTTAACAGCCATCCAGCCTAAAGACGAGGTATTCCACTTTGGGCACCCGCTAAAACGGCACCCGAGTGAATGGCACCTGAGGTATTCCACTTTGGGCACATATTAAAAGTGAAATACTTTTTTTTTTTAAATTTTATTCCACTTTAGGCACCTACGGGTTAGTAGCTACTAGTGTTTGGGCGTTGTTTCTTTATATTTAATTTTTTAAACCCCAAGCGAATGTGAATATTAAACTTTCACCGTCGTCTTGTACTATAGCTAGCTATAGCACTAGTGCTAAGGCGTTTTTTTCGGTACTTCCACTCCGTTATCACGAGTTCCACTTTATTATTTTAGGCACTTGTGAATTTTTTTATCGGTGGAAAAACGCTATAGGTAAAAACACTTGTGAAAATTTTGTATTTACCCATACAAAATTTTCACAAGTGTTTCAAGAAACACCAAACAGTCAGTCTTAACATTTTAGTATTATTGAATATATAATCCAAAGTAGGTTTTTGTTGATTACTTTTTTTTTAAACGGTCACACTGTTTGGGAATTTATTACTTTGCTTCTTTGTACGAGTAGTAGTTTAGCTTTTTTAGTCCCTACTGACTTATTTTTTATTAAAATATGATACGTAAAAGTTATTTTATTCAAGCATTATATTCGTTTCTGTCCTTCAACTAAAAAGTGGTATCGTTGAGAAGTGTTTCTACCTTGAGTGTTTTTCTACCCTTAAGAAATTTTACAAGGGTTTTTACCTCGAGTATTTTTCTACCCTTAAGAAATTTCACAAGTGATTTTACCTCGAGTGTTTTTACACCCTTAAGAAATTTTCGAAATGTTTTTACCTCGAAACATCAGAAGTTTCATCATGGAACTGTTAATGATACTAGTGATTATGAAGCAAATATTTTTATCAGAACAACTAAAAATTTGTATCGTTGAGAATGAAAAATAGATGATTCGACTGAGTTCCATTCCGCACAACTAGTTGGTCGGTTTAGTTGGTCGGAATGGAATAACAGAAAGAAGGTGATCCAATCGAGTTCCATTCCGCACAACCAGCTGATCGGTTCAGTTGATCAGAGTGGAAGTACCGCAAGAGATGTGGCGTGTCTAATATCTTATCTGTCTTGTTTGTGTCAATAATTAAAATTATATTTTAATATAATACAAAATCTACTATAAAATAATATTACAATGTCCCAACACTAGTACCTACTAATTTGTAGGTGCCCAAAGTGGAATATCTCAGGTGCCATTCATTCGGGTGCCGTTTTAGCGGGTGCCCAAAGTGGACATAGAGAAAAAGAAAACATAACATTTGACATGACATCTTCTCGTTAGTTCAAAAATGCGTTTTTAAAATTCACAAGGTTTTTTAATTATTATTGATAGGCTTGCGTTTAACCATCATCTCACCAGGGCCTCAAGTCTGCTATTACAATAGTGTCAGAATGGTCTATCATTGTTTCCATAATCGTTGATTTTGACAAGTTTTGGTAATCTGCTAATATAATGGCGTCAATATGACTTGTATAAGATGTTAGTAACATGACCTGATGAGGTCCTCCACTGGCGACCTGAGAGGTTGCCAGTGTTTTACAAATAACCATCTATATACATATAAATGATGACATATTTTTGTTTTCTTCTCAATAAAAAAAAACCAGTTTGCCATCTTTAAGAGTCCGCCATATTGATTTTGAAGTGATTTTACTAAGTCAGGTATGTATTATCATCCAAACAGAAAACGCTTGCAAAATATCAGCTCAAACGATAAGAAGTTTAAAAAACATTAAAAAGATTTAACCTGAACAAATTTAATTATGACGGATAGAAGATGGTTTCAAACTAAGATCAGCCACCAGGTAGGTATATGTTTGTGCAATAAATAAGAATGGCTAGAATTTGAATCACTACTCCTCAATATTTTTTGACAAGCCTGTTGGTAGTGTTGTAAAAAACTCAAGTCTTGGAGTCTCATTTAATAAGACTTGAGCTATTTTTGAAGACACAAGTCTTATAAATAAAACTTAAGAGCTCAAGTCCTTTAGAATTTGGAGTCTTTTGTAAAAAGACTTGAGTCCTGCCAAAAAGAACTCAAATATTTAGTCTTTTTAAAAGAACTCATGACTGAGTCCTCTAACTCTATAGCTATAGTTTGAAGTAAATAAAATAGCAATTAACAAATTATTCATAAATTAAGTACGTAATTATTATATATTAAATTATTTTAGTGTATTGAGCCACGAAGACAGGCCAATGAAGCCTTATAATTTTATTTCCCAATCGGTTTCGTCGTTTGGTAATTAAATTTTCTGATTTAGAAAAGGCCTGCGCGTTTCGTATTTATATACGAAGCGAGCAGGCCTTTTCTAAATCAAGACCATCTTCACTTTATCGTCTTGACTAGTCATGTGGATTATTTAATATTATTTTTGTACGGGAAACAAGCTACAATTTTAAAGTGACAAAATACGTTCGTTTTAATAACAAAAATATATTTGCCTGCTCTCTTTCCGTCAAAACTGCCAGAAAAATAATCGTTCAAATCGTTTTCGTCATACCAACTCAAGTTCATGACTCAGTCTAGCTCGAAGAACTTAAAAGACTCGAAAAGGCTCAAAAGGACTCAGAGTACTCAAAGGACTTGGACTCATTTGACTAACGAGTCCTAGTCTTGAAAATCTACTCAAGTCTCGAAATGAAGACTAAAAGACTCGAGTCTCTTACAACACTACCCGTTGGTCTAGTGGTTAGTGAACCTGACTACTACGCCGGAGGTCGTGGGTTCGATTCCCACCCAGGACAAATGTTTGTGTGATGAGTACGATCATTTGTTCTGTGTCTGGGAGTAATTTATATATAATGTGTATGTATTTAGAAATGTATAAGTATGTTTATCAGTTGTCTAGTACTAATAACACAAGCTCTGCTTGGCTTGAGACTAGACTGCGTTGTGTGATAGTTGTGGAATATTATATTATATATATATATATCTTCGAGCTATTATATATATATATATATAATTCGATACAGTGCAGTCTGTCTACTAGTCATTAGTCTCCTCAGGGATGTGCCCTAACAGGCGTTGTAGAGGAGGTTCCGGGGTGGTCTTTTAATACGAGGCCCTCTTCTATGTGCTGATAATGGTTTCAGTGAGGTAAGAATCCCACACTCCCTGGTCATTTCCCCAAACATCTAGGCGCCTTTTGAAGATTTCCCCCGAGAACAAAAAAAAAACTGGGCAAGTGTGAGTCGGACTCGCACACTGAGGGTTCCGTGCAAACTACAATTCCCGAATGGAGTCTCGAAGATTTTTCCGAATTCCAATCTTATTTTTGTGACGTAAGTAACAACAAATTTACTGTTTTCAGATTTATTCCTATACCTGTGCTATAAGACCCTGCTTTGTGCCAAATTTCAGGATTCTGGGTTTATGGGAAGTACCCTATGAATTTTGATCTTTTAGAGCAGCGGTCGGCAACCTTTTGTCAGGCAAGGGCCACAAGGTGGTAAAATAAACTGAAGGCGGGCCACACTTGTAATATTAACCCTATATTCCACCTCATTTTAGGTTTGGGTTTGGTTTTTGGGGGAGGCCTATTTCTAGCAGTGGACGTATTTCGACTGAAATGATGATGATGTTGATGATTCAACCTAATACCTGCATACAATTGATCATTTCTAGAAAAAATGAAAATGCTTTTAAAATTGTTATAACACACTTTTAATTGAAAAATAGAAATAAAAACTACAAAATAACTACTAACAAGTTTTATAAAAAAATAATGTGACGTCTGAGTTGTATTTGGGAGGCTATTTCTTGTATATTAGCCGTCATATTTGTAGCTGTCATCGCTAACGGTCGCTTTGTTTCGCCCGCGCTCTTCCCACGACCCTCCCGCGCGTCGCTCATCTGTTCGTTCACGGACAGAGCGAAGCGCATTAACCCCCAAGTGGAAGCCGGCGTTCGCGCCATATTCGGTGAAACCAAGTGAATGCCGGTGTCCGCATAGAAGATTATAAAATATTGAGCGTTTTATTTATAGGGTATTTATTCAAGAACGTAAATAAGAAGTTCTACTTAAAGTATTCTGTAAATATCGAAAATAAGCAAACCTTTCCGTTTAAATTTTCTATATTATTACAAAACGTTTACGGGCCGCAAGTAAAACGTCACATGGGGCCCGCGGGCCACGCGTTGCCGACCGCTGTTTTAGAGTATCAAAATATACGTTTTTTTACGACATAAACGGCCGTATCTTTTTTGTTCGTTACTTAGTGATTTTTTCATAACTTGAAGGGACCGCAGACTCAGACGCAGAGGGAGAGTGTGCCTGGAATTACATGACTTAATTCCACCATCTCACTTCTACCATCGGACAAGCCGACGAACGGCGAGTATCCACCCTAATGTTGTTGAAACCTCTACGGTCCGGACCAAGCGTTTCGCCTCGTCGTTTATACCACGTACATCGAGGGACTGGAACAATTTGCCTGCTGCGGTCTTCCCGTCTGATTATAATTTAGGTGTCTTTAAGGCAAGAGTGAATAGGCTCTTAATAAACTAGTGCGCCTCACCATCAACGATTGCATCACTGCTTACCATCAGGTGGGATCGCAGTCATGCACTAGTTTACATAAATTAAAAAAAAAAAAAAAAAAAGTATGAGTATGGTTTTAATTTCCACTCAATACCCCCATGCGTTCTAGAAGGGTTCCATTTTTTCCTTTTGAGGTACGAAACTCTAAAAAGGTATAAATAACAGAACGTAGGACAGTTCCACGGCGTCTTCACGCTGCGTTGTCTTGGTTGAGAGTGTCCGCTATCCAGGCTGGTTCTTCAAAACCTCGTAGGCTAACGGAAACGCCTGATTCTCTCAAAGGCGTACCAGCTCTAATTATTTTAATTGTCACTAAATAGCGTGTTCAGATTTTGTTGTCAACAAATCAACTACCGTTTACGACAATACATATAGATATATAATACAAATATTGCTAGTTAAATAAAACCATGCAAAAATAGCAAACATTGTGAAAATATCAAACATGAGCTCCACCACAAGCCAGGAACAAAAAAAAAATGGAACTGATGAAACATTCGTTAGATTACATTCCAATTAAATTAAAAATTCGATGTAAAATGTATCAGTATTTCACTCTTCATTTGGTATATTTCCTGTTCGTGTATCATTTTCCTTTCATCTCTTTGTTCGTATTGAAGCCAATCAAATTAAGTAGTAATATTATGACTTCATTTATATAATGGTATTTCAATCACCAGTACTGTTTTCGTATTACATATCGCTTCGACAAAACTGGTTAAATCAAAAATCGAAAACTGGCATTGGTTTTTATATATATAGGATATGTAAGTATAGTTGTGTATTGCTCATAGCACAAAGCTTGATTTGTTTGGGATCTAGATGACGTTGCGTGATAGTTGTAGAATATTATAATATTTCATTTTACACGGGCACGGTTCCGATAGGTCGTTTCCTATGGAGAGGTACCAGTAGAAATTCTACGCGCGCCTCAAAGAAATAAAGTCAAAAGTTTTTTATTTCACAAAGGCCTACATGGGCATTTATAAAACGTCAGAAGCTAGAGCATATGTCATCAAAACCTTAGGTGCCCAGCAGGGCCGAAGCCTACTGGAGCCATGGGTTGACTTCCGGAAGGGAGATCTGTGGGCTTGAAACGCAATAGCAATGAAGGAATATACGTGTGGGTTTGGTCAGTAAAAGTCTCAAATACCCACCCGCTTTGCCTTAGGGCGTGAAAAGATATTAGATGATTACCCACCTTTAAAAAAAGCCATAAAGTGCCTCACACACTATAACATATTTACGTACCTACAACGTATCTACACCCATCTTACATATTACTACACAATGTACACGATATACTCAGTCATAATGAACGCGTTGCCAGGGACAAAAAATATTGTGGTATTCATTTCGCGTGGCCCAAATCTGGTTATTGCAATCATTAACTAACGGAATTAGGTAGACGTTTTCCTTCAACGCGCGTAATATAATGAAATAAAGTGTTTCAAATATATTATGATGAAACGAGGACGGCAGTATAGTTAGGAGTTATGGTTTTGTTAGAGGTAGAAATAAAAATGTGTCAAAGAAAAAGTTACAATTTATAGAGTTAGAGTTTTATTAGAGACAAGTTGTTTACACTATTCTTGAAGCTTATCATACAAAAAAAATGTTTTAAAATAGGAATTACTCCTCTTTTAGAGTGATAGAGTGATACTGATAAACCTGTGACCCACCCCTGTTCCTTGAGTGGCCCTGTCTATATCACTGGTACGGTAACTTTTTCTATCAATAGCCTTAGCATTTATCCGTTTGCTAATATCTCTTTAAGGTGCCCGTGGAACATGACATGTTCCGTCGACACGGGCTTGGTCTTTATCAGTTAACCGAGAACCACACTTGCGACTCCCGACATCCAGGGCGTTTCCTGCGGGAGCCTCACGCATTCCGCTCTCTCGTTCACTCGAATTACTGCTTCTCATTCCCTTTCGCTTCATAACATGGCTTGAAACAGTGATCGTCCCCCGTAGACTGCTTCTACGAGAAATAGGAGTAATTCTTACTTCTTCTTCTTCCTACTACCATGTATCTTTGATGTCAAAAATATATAAACTTTACGTGAGTTTACACAAGACATTTAGACCAAACCAACTCCCTGTAGACCACACAGCTAATTGCTCAAACCCTGTTCCAATCGTGTCGTTATATTAATAACCAGCTTTTGCCCGCAGCTTTGCCCACGTACAAAAAATATAACCTATGTCACTTAAGAATAAAGCAGCTTTCTATCAGTGAAAAAGTTTTAGCAATCGGACCATTACTTTCTGAGATTACCTCCTACAAGCAAAATAAAAAGAATATTTGAAGCATGTTTCTTTACCTGCCGAACTGTGTCAAACGATAGTAAGTTTGTCATTTGTCTTCTGAAAGAATTCACTATGCTTCAACCACGTTCAATCTTTGAAATTCAGAATATTTTATAAGCCAGCGCGAACTTTTTTCCAATTCAATTTATAAAGACTGAACTTTTTATAATAACAAAAAATAGATTACGTTTGAAAACAAGAAATCTTTTTGATGTGGTCGAGTGAGCTTCAAAATAAATACAAAAATGTTTGAGTAGAGTGCAGAGTAAATTCCATCTCATTACGAGGAGCTAACACACGGTCGACGCCGGGCGCACGAATGATCACACGCCTCCAATTTAATTTGGTACAGCTATAATGAGATCCGCTCTGAATTAATATAGGTTTTTGAATAAGGTATCTCGCGTACAAACCTCGTTTACCCGCCTCCTTGAAAGCACGTATTTTTCCTCACACAATCACGCATTTTATGTTAACTGCTATCGAAATGTTGCCAGATGAAAGGCTAAAAACTTGAGGTGTTATTTTCGCTCGTTCTCGCGTCAAACTTCACCAGTATGTACGTAAATTCAAATAAGAAAATAACTTTGGCAATATAAGTATGTAAATCGTGTATCAAACAATGCCTGAGACGGTTCAGTAAGTGCGTGATTATACGTCTTGAGAGGTAAATTGTGCGGCTTTACTTGTTTATTCGAAAAATTGAAGTAAATTCACGTATCATCATCATTTCAGCCGACAGACGTCCTCTGTTGGACATAGGCCTCACCCAAGTTTCACCACAATGAACGCTCCTGTGCGTTTCGCATCCATTGGATTCCCGCAACTCTTACCAGGTTATCGGTCCACCTTGTAGGAGGTCTTCCAACGCTACGTCTTCCGGTACGTGGTCTACATTCCAGAACCTTTCGACCCCAATGGCCACCTGTTCTGCGAGCAATGTGCCCTGCCCATTGCCACTCAAGTTGGCGATTCTTCGATTTTATTAGTTTTGCAGGCCCGTAGAAAAACTCAACTAGTAAGGAAAGCCATAAAAGGTGACAGATAAAAAATTTTTTAAAAGACTTTAAAAATATGACTGGGTAAGAAACACACTCGGAGGTGGTGAGCTTAGGTTTTTGATATATAAAACACCTCGTCATATCGAAGAACTTATCTAGATCAATCCCGATACATTTTTTAAAAAAAAAGTATCGGGATTGACCTAGACAGAAATAGAATTCTTGCTTTTGCTACCATATTGTGCTTACACTTTATAATGTGAACAGGATAAACATGTATACAAACTAATAACGGTTTTATCGCACAAAGCAATCTCTTGCATACAATCTTTAAATGGATTGAACGATAGGAGATCAAATATTAACAAATCATTTTATTGCAGAGACTGTGAAAATTACAATAAACAATGTGATACTAAAACTGAATACCAATCAGTTATTAAATAGGTTGATAAATTGTAAACAAATTAATAATATAAATTACGCATATACTCTATAACTATAATATGCAACTGCAATCATATTAATTTCAATGATTTGAATGTCAAAACTAGTAAATAGACTACATAATTATTTCAATGTTACCACACAATTATGCAAATACCAAACAAAACAAAACGTAGGTACTATCTCTACGCTATTCAACATTGTGATAACTTTGTTTACGTTAGATCGTTAACAAGCATAATTTTCAAGAGGATATTCCTAAGGTTTTTATTGCTTTTGAGCGTAGGGCTACCCCCATAAGCGTTTGGTAAATAAATGTTCGAGGTAAACAAACGGCTTATCTCTTGAGCCATAATGAGTCATGTGCCACATCTGTAGGGCTCTACATACGCAATATAAAGACGTCAGGTTATTAATATTTATCAGGGTAATAGTGTAAATGTCGCAGCCATAAGGTATGTCATGCCGTATTATAAGTAGGCGCGATGTATTGAAAAACGTTACTGTAATGTTATGCGCAGCTCTTGTTCAACTGAATTTCAATTCTATTCTATTCTACTAAACAACGTCTAACATTTAGTTTTATTATCACTGTAAAGTGCGTATAAATTATGAAGAACGGATTATTGAAAAACTTGGGTGCGGTCGATGTAAGCCTTCTGAGGGGGCCTTCTATTTGTTTCAGCAAGGTTTAAAGTAACCTTACAGTAAAAGATAACGGTGGTATTGTTCGCTCGCTTTACTTGTTCACTTTAGCGCTTGTAATTGATTTCTAACCAAACTTATCCGTATCGGAGTGCCCTAAAATTCCGAGTTCGCTTCGCTCGCTCTTTGACTGATTATACTAATTAATAATGAGTTTTCTTGGGGTTGGGGTTATCTGCCGGCCGATTCTTTTGATGAAAGCTTGAAAACATGTTTCAGTGCATGTGTTGCTTGCGCACTCAAATTAGTATAGCATACCATAATCAGCCTTAAAATATTCCCACTGTTGGGACTCAGGCCTCCTCTCAAGGAGAAGTAACGGGTCGTAATCCACCACGCAAGCCCATGGCCTGGACCAGGTTTGAACGCAAGAGATCTTTATTATACTTGTTATACCTAAACATATTACTCGTATTAGGTCCCGTCCACACTTAGGTACGTTTAATTATTCAAAGGCATAAACACACGGGTCATTGATCCGGGAACGTGCACTGCTGTAGAAACCCAGACTGTTTAGCCGGCCACAACGTCTGACCAAAACAGTGGTTTGTGGTCACGCCAGTTACCTGTGTGTTTTAGAGTTTGAGTACTAAGTTAATTTACTATACTGAGAAGTCTCATTTGAACAATTTTCTACCATTATTTTTAACATTACTCTTTTCTAACGACTACGCTGCCTAAGCTACAAAAACCGTGCGTTTTTCGGGATCAAAATAAGCTAAGCGCTGAGAAAAGGTGACGAAATGATCTAGATGCCTTCTGGAAGAAATGGTTCGAAGAAGATCGCCATGAAAGTTTTTGTAGAGGTCTTTGGCTGGGAGTGGGTAATAGTACATTATGATATAAGTGTGTAATGTTAGTGATTACCGTCGAGGTGGTATTAAGACCCGAGCCATGGCGAGGGTCTTAAGACAGCCGAGAACGGTAATCATTAATTACTCACGTGTATCATACGACGTTTTTGAAGAAAATAATTGTAAAACTAGTAAACTTTTGTGGCGGTAAAAATCTGTTTTCATATGCGCCCCCATATTTTTTTTTATTTACCTTTCAATACACTCACTGAAATGAATAAACGGGGGTTGACTGGCGACTCGTGGGGGACGACCTGCGCCCAGCCTGATACGATAATGTATTAAAATTATGGCGGGGGAGCGGTTGAACAATAAGGTTTTAACTACATTATAGCACTAGTGCGTAATGGTAATCAAAATGTCAGTTTGGTAACAAGGGCCATTATGTACCTAAGTGCAGTGCAATAAGAGTCACTTTCTGAGCAAGTGTATTGAAAAAAATATTTTGAGCCTGTTGTATTGCACTGCAGAGCAAAGGCTTCCCTTTTATTTAAGAACGGAAGAATGGAAGACAATCCTTAACTTCTGGCCAGACATTTTGGTGAGACTCCAACTCGCGACGCAATCTTCTTCTGGGCCTACCGCTTCCCGGCTCTTGCTGTTCAAGATCCAGTCAGTGGTAAAAATTGGCTCATCATCATCATCATCATTTCAGCCAATACACGTCCACTATTGGACAAGGGCCTCCCCCAAGCGTCGCCACATCGAACGTTCCTGTGCGTCCCGCATCCATCGGTTTCCCGCTACCTTCACGAGGTCATCGGTCCACCTTGTAGGAGGCCTTCCAACGCTGCGTCTTCCGGTACGCGGTCGCCACTCTAGAACCTTAAAAATTGGCTATTTTAAAAAATTGTGTTATGGTGCAGGAAAATATGATTTTGCATAACAATATTATGAGATAGTGGTTGGAATATAACAAAAACAAATCCATCCTGCTTCAACACTATGGTCTTTCTCTTTCTAAACCATAAATATTGTATTTAACAAAGTTTCTCTTTGGAGTTCTATTACCCCAACAATAGTATCATTCAGAAGAACCTTGTCTCAAAGTAATAATAATAACGTAGTCATAAGAGGGTTCCTTCTATTTGGCAGAATCTTGATACTCCGATTTTTATTTGGCATAACTCACATGGCATAATCTTATTTAATCGAATATTTTTAAGGCATAAAAATTATTTAGCATAACTTTTGTTTGGCAGAATATTTACGTGTCCGAATTTACAATGGCATACTTTTATCTTGGCAGAATTTTGTTTCGCATAATTACCTTTGCCATAATTAATATTATGCATAATTTTGTTCAGCATAACAATTATTTAGAGATACGATTATTTGGTATGGGTGCATATTTGAACATCAAAAATTAAAATAGATGTATCTTCTTGTAAAAATTAGTGTTCAAAACATCAAAAACTTATAATATATGGAATAAAACTGATAATTTAAATAAAGTAAATTTATGCTGTCGAATGGTTAGATAACCTACGTGCAATGTATTTAAAATCGAATGGTCTGCAAAAGTGACATAGAATGTTCTAAATATAGCATGTATTGGTAGCATTTTCAATATTAAATTAAATTTGTGTCATAAAAAGTCAATACGTTGTGCTGCAAAATTTTGTGACAGAAACGAATCGCTGCGAAACCGACTTTACGCAGTCTTGTCTGCCCTACCCCTAGAGTGTAATTTAAACCCGCGTAGGCGCGGAGGGGTAGGGCGGTATGCTGCATGCATGCTGCATGTTCCATGCCTGCTTGCATGTTGTATGCCTGTTTGCATGCTACATGCATCCGTTATCGTCGCATGCGTTATCGTCGCATGTGTGTGGCGAAAAAAATCAGTTCTGCCTTTTAATGATTATCGATATAAAATGTATGCCAAAAGACGATTCTGACTGTGAATTTTCTGCGATATGATGGTTCTGCTTTTTAATTATTATGGATATAAACATTATGCCTAAAGATGATTCTGACTAACAAAATTATGAGTTTTGAATGTATGACAACTGAGTGTATGCGAAATGATTTTCTGCGAAATGAAGTTTATGCTATCCGTTGTTATGCAAAACAATATTATGACGTAAAAAGTTCTGCTATAAAAGGTAGACCCGTCATAAGATTCTAGCTTACTAACCCATTACGGAAGGCTATTTCATTTTACTTATCGGTGAAAGCATAGTATAAGTGGAATAAGATTTACGGGAATTTTCAGGGATAAACTTGGTTTAGCCTTTGTAGCACAGTTGGGGTCGGCTTCCAGTCTTACTGGATGCAGCTAAGGTTGCAGAAACAAAATTCTGAAATGAAAACTCGGCTCTGGTATGAAAATCAACGAAAGAGCAGGAGTGAGTTTTTAGTTAGTAACAATCTGACAAACCTTCCCGCTCCGCAGAAGAGCGGGAGATATCATTGGATAATTTTCCCACCTAAAAAAACCGGCCAAGAGCGTGTCGGGCCACGCTCAGTGTAGGGTTCCGTAGTTTCCCGTCCGTCACAATAAGTGTTCCCACTTATGAGTTTAAAAAAAGGCTATTTGTTACGTTGACATACTAAGTACGGAACTCTAATAACGGGCCCACAAAGGACGGTGATAACTAAAACAGTATGCAAGTAGTAGAAATTTCAGCGATTGTGCACTTGTAAAATTACGAATATATTTAAGAAACAACGATTTTTTACTACGGTCATGAAAGTACGGAAAATCTTAACATCGACTTTTAAAAAGATGACGTCATTACGCAACGCCATCTATCGGACCATTTATGAACTGGTTTTTACCTTAACATTTTGATAGATGGCGTTAAAAAAATTGAATTTTAGTTTTGTTTTAAATTGCCTTAGCATGTTCCTGATAGAAGTTTTATGTAGTTATAAGCATCGATGACCCATAAATAATACCG
Source organism: Mythimna ferrago (assembly GCA_910589285.2). NCBI lineage: Eukaryota > Metazoa > Arthropoda > Insecta > Lepidoptera > Noctuidae > Mythimna > Mythimna ferrago. Next base: position 8,541,659 of record OU342675.1, on the reverse strand, counting down.
CCAATGCCAAGGAGACACCAACCAAACAATTCGATAATACCCGACCCCATCAGCTCAGGAAAAATCCTAACAGCGCGAACGCGAAATAGCCCAACGTACAGCGCCATCTCTCGGGGAATTGGGTTACTAATTAATACATAGGTACCAGAAGAAGTTTTCGGTGGTAATTTTGGATTGCGAGAATCGATTTTAATAATTCTTTTTTGTTTGAAAGAACATACGTTCAGGATAATAAAATATGTAAACGAAGTTAAAAAAAATGTTTGCATATACGATTATACTACAAACTTAGTCCAGAAATTATTTTGTGCAACTTTTTTGTCTTTTTTATACAAAAACTGTTCTTTCCATCAAGTTCAAAATTATTTTTCTAGTAAGTCCTTATGAAGTTCTACTTTTCAGATTTTTTTAATATTTTCTAAACTTATGGTTCAAAAGTTAGGGGGGACACACACACATTGTTTTTTAACTTTTGGAGCGATTATTTCCGAAATTATTGATATTATCAAAAAATGATTTTAGTAAACCCCTATTCATTTTAAATACCTATCCAATAATATATCACACGTTAGGGTTGAAATTAAAAAAAAAAATCACTTCCATCTTTACATTTAGGGGGGCTACCCTAATAAAACATTTTTTTCCAATTTTTATTACTAATTTTTATTACCACTTTGTCGGCGTGATTGATATGCATATTGGTACCAAATTTCAGTTTTCTAGTGCTAACGGTCACAGAGATTAAGCGAGGACGGACAGACCGACAGACAGACAGACAGACATGGCGAAACTATAAGGGTTCCTAGTTGACTACGGAACCCTAAAAAGTAGACATTATTGTATGTTTTTTTGAGCGAGAAAAGAGCCGATAGTTAGTCGCTTCCTCGATTGTGGTGGGACAACTGCCCAATACTTTTTCTGCTGTATAATGAACAAAGGCTTCTTTCCTTCAAGTTTCACCACAATGGTTTCTCATCATCATCATATCAGCCGACGGACGTCCACTGTTGGACCTAGGCCACCCCCAAGCGTCGCCATAACGACGACTTTTTAGTCCTAACGGTCACAGAGATTAAGCGAGGACGGATAGACAGACAGACGGACAGACCGACATGGCGAAACTATAAGGGTAAAGAACCCTTATAGTTTCGCCATGTCGGTTGACTACGGAACCCTAAAAAACGGATGTAGCTGGATACCAGTATTTTGCAAGGAGCGACTACCTATCTGGCCTCCACAATCCAGTAACTAGTTAACACCTTTTTTTTTAACCGACTTCTAAAAAAGAAGGAGGTTCTCAATTCGGATGTTTGTATTTTTTTTTTTATGTATGTTCGCGCATAACTTCGTCGCTTGCCGACCGATTAGAAAAATTATTTTTTTGTTGGAAAGGGTATACTTCCCAAATGGTCCCATAGTCACCAAATCGGGATCTGATGATGGAATCTTGGCTAAATCGAGGGAACTCCTCAAATATTATAGGCAACTATATAGTCATTTTGATATTTTCATCAAGGAATTAAGCATTTACAGTCAAAAAGTGACATTTGATGAGGTGGAACTGGTGAAGAAGACCAGAAATTGCCAACGGAACTTCATATTTAAACAAATATCACAATGAAAATAGTTAAGCGACTAATAATATAATAATATAATATAATATAAGGGCCTTTATTACTGTTTTTAAATATTTTTACAATATTTCGTTTATTGCTGACGATCGGTTTTTAGAAACAGCTTGTCCTTCGACAAAGGCCTCCTCCAAAGATTTCCACCTATCTCTGTCGCTTGCGATTCTGATCCATTCTGAACCGGCAATTCTTTTGATGTCATCTTCCCAACGTTTTATTTGTCGACCTTTACTTCTTTTGCCATCCCTGGTGTACCACTCTGAAATTATTTTGGTCCATTTCTCATTTGTCTCCCTCAGCATATGTCCTGTCCATCTCCACTTTAGTGTTTTACACACTTTTTTCGCATCTTTAAATTTGGTTTCATTTTTTATTTTACTTAGTTTTATTTTATCTTTTCTTTTTACTCCAAGTACACTTCTCTCTATTGCATTTTGACATACAGTTATTTTATTATATAGTTTCTCGGTCAATGCCCATGTTTGACAGCCATATGTTAGACATGGCAAAATGCACATGTTATAAAGTTTTCTTTTGTCTTTAATTGGCATATCTTTGTTTTTCATGACTTCGCTAAGAGACCAAAATCGTTTCCACGTGTTAGCAATTCTTCTGTCGATTTCTTTATTTATGGTATCACTTGTGGCTATTAGTTGTCCAAGGTCCATCCATACTCGTCCACGTATTCTATTTTCTCCATGTTTACAATTATGTTATACGTTTGTGAAGAATTAGTCATAATTTTAGTTTTCGTGGTGTTCATTGTGAGTCCTGCTTTTATGCTTTGATCTGATAATTCTTGTAGCATTTGCTCAAGTATTTTTGGACATTCTGAAAATAGAATTAGATCGTCCGCGAAACGTAGGTGGTTTAGGTTTTCCCCGTTTATGTTGAGTCCGTTTTTTTCCCAATCAAGGTTTTTGAATATCATCTCTAGGGCTGCCAAGAACAACTTAGGTGAGATTGGGTCACCCTGCCGGACGCCTCTTTCTATAGGGAACTCTTCTCCTGTTGTTTCTAGCCTGATTTGGGCCGTACTTTTTGAGTATATGTTTTTAAGTATTCGAATGTACTTTTCTTGTATCCCTTGATATTGCAATGCTTCCCAAATGAATTCATGCTCTAAAGAATCAAAGGCCTTGTTATAATCCACATAGGCCGAATAGTAGCTTTTATTGTATTCCTTATATTTCTGCAAAACTTGTCTCAGAACATGTATATGATCCACAGTTGAGTATTTGCTACGGAACCCCGCTTGTTCTTTTGCGCTTGTTAAGCGACTATGACAATACAAATAAATGAATAGTTCTGAATTGTTATGTTGAAAATGGTATCATCGAAGTGACCTGATGATAGTGATGGAGCTGGAAGATAGGCGCCGGAACTCAGTAACTAATCAATGTATTCTAGCAGTGTTTGGGCTTATTAGAAATGTCATGAGATGCACTTCGGCTATAAGGTACTATTGAAGTGATCTGATGATGGAGCCGGAAGGTGGAAGGTAGACACGGGAACTTCATAATAAAACAATGTATCCTAGCAGGGTTTGAGTTAATTAGAATTGTCATGAGAAAAAGGTACTATCTGGCTGTAAGTGTATTGCAACTAAAAAGTGTGAAATAAAAAACTTTTAAAAAAATGTAACCGACTTCACTAAAAAAACACTAAAACGATCAAAATAATTTTAATTTCAGAAGTCGGTGTTAAATAAGGAACAAACAATAACGAAAAACACCGCCTTCCGAAATTAAAATTATTTTGATCGTTTTAGTGTTTTTTTTTATTATTGATAGGTTCGCGCTTGACCGCTATCTCACCTGATGGAGAGCGACGATGCGGTCGACGATGGAATGCGCTTACCTTTTTTTTATGGTGGGATAAAAACCTTCCAATGACAACCCCCGCTCTTGGGCGGAGCGAGAGACAGTGTCAGACTCTTACTAACTAAAAGACCAACCCTTTTCCTTCTAGCCTTCATACCGGGGCTCGAGCGCCCTTTCGGATAACCCTGAAAACGCGCTTACCTAGAAGAAACCTATTAACTGTCGACTTAAAGATTCCCCGATACCTCTTGGCAATAGGTACCTACTCAAGTGAGATTAATCATTGACTTCCGATTCTCTGTAACAACTGACAAAGATGTTCAAATGACAGCTGGAATTAACGTCGTACCAAGCTTTCTGAGGCACGAAGGAAACTCGATATGCAATGAAAGGTCACCCCCATCTATGAAATGATTTCGGCAAGTATAACTTGACTTTAAAGTCGGACTTAATATTTTACCTGTATAAAATATTAGCTTAGACGAAAGTGGCATAACCGAATGAATACCTGGTAAAAGTATCAGGAACTTGCTGGATGTCCAAAGACCAGGCCACTTATGGAGTCAACGGCAGCAACCTCTCGCGCCGGACCGTGGTGCATACCATACTCCGGAGCAAATAAAAATGTCAGGCAGTCGCCTCCTTCTGCGAAGCAACTGCCTGCTAGCAAAGGAGCCGGTCGCACGTGTAAGTAAACGAATTTCCTCCGCCACCACCGGGATTCCAACACTGATTTCCAGCTATCGTAGGAGTAGGCTTGCGGACGACGAGTAATGGGTAATTCAACGTCCAGCCATCCAGTAATCGTCCGGACCGAGTCGAAGTAGTCGAAGTCAGCAAAATCGTAGGAGCCGAGCAGGGCCGAAACCTACTGGAGCCAGCAACCTTCTACAGCTGGACAGAGGCCGCCTGCGTCTGGTCGTAGGGACCATCACCGGACACTGTTCCCTGAACAGACACTTCTTCACATTGAATATCACAGATAGCCCTCTATGCAGAGGATGCATAATGGTCCGATAAGGACTAAGTGTAATAAACCAGACCACAAAAATAACATAAGACCTACTGGAGCCATGCGTTAGCTTACAAAAGGGAAAACCGGGGTCCTGGAAGGCAAGATAAAGAAGGAAGATAGTAGCCCACTCCTATTCCTTACTCTTTTAGTCAGTAAAAGTCTGATTAGCCCTACCGCTTGGCCCAAGAATGGGAGACGTCATTGGAAGATTCCCCACCTAAAAAGAAAATAAAAAAGGCCACATTTCATATGTGACCTTTTATAATTTCCTCAAGTTGTGATAGTCTGTCAACTGAAATTATAATGTTGGTAAAGCAACATTTTTATAGGAGTGGTGGAAAGGTAAGTTCCTCATAAAGTGTTTGTTTACCTTCGTCAGACAAGGTGTGAATACAACATTCTCCAAAGGGCAAATAAACTGAGGTGTGAGAATATAAACATTTATTTTTCAGATGATTAATGCTTTTTCCTTAAGGCCCAAGCGCCCGAAAAGTGCCATAAAACAGTGACTTTCTGAAGCCTACTCCTCGGTAACGGCCAGATTAATAGTTTTGAAAAAAATATATGTTTATTAAAGATTCATGAACAACATTTTCAACATTTGATTATTTCGTGCTATTAATACTTTTGTCTAAAAAAATATTTAGGAATTTCGCAATTTTTCCCTACTCCTTCGAAACGGCTTGGATCGAAACATTTTTACTCATAAAAATTGGTGGTTAAATATTCTTCAAAGTGAACATATGTAAATCAATCAATATTTTGCAAAGAAAATGGATTTAAAGGTCAGCCGCGCGCTTTCCAGGCGCTGCTGGCCGCAAATAAATGCACAGATTTGCGTACTGCCGCCTAGGCTGGTACGAGAGTTGCGTCCACATAATTTCGGCCAGATGGTTCAAGGGACTATAAGCCTTAAATTTTAGGGGTCGCCTAAGCCAAATCAAGTAACCCTTAACATTTCTTTCGTTTTTACTAACCATTTAAGAATACCTAAACGCTACAGTGACCCTTTTACTATTTAGACCATATATATACCTAGCCCCCTAGCTGACCCCTGACAGAGAGAGTAATAGAATGCATGGACTGTTTCGAAAATTCCACAACTCTCGAACAATCCTGCTAAATTCTACCAGGTTTTAGGACCTTACGTTTAGTAGTCATAGCCACATGGCCAGTAATACAGTCCAGGTAAAACTTTATAATGATTATTTAAAAAATAAAATATACAGCGACAACTTTCAACAAAGTACGCTGCAAATCTTCCAACTAAGCAATTTTTCAAGGCAATGTCGGTTGGTCCGTACATTTGTCGTTTCCTAAATGGTCTATAAAATTTTGATGAGCGTGTGAGGGCAACTTAAAACGAGTTAGAGAAATAGTTTGTGTCCCTGCAATTTAAATACTTTTATGGTGGCCGTTGTTGCTGTAATATGTACTCTTTAAGAACTGACATTTTTAATGAAGGTCACACAATCTTCATCATTTTGACAAAATAAAAAATCAAATGACATCCCCCGCTCTTGGGAGGAGCGGGAGATAGTATCAAACTCTTACTGACTAAAAAACCCACCCCATTCCTTTTTGCCGTTAATACCGGGGCTGAGCTACCTTTTGGAGCTCACCCTGGCCCCTGTAGGCTTCGACCCAGCCGGGCCCCTGCTGTTGCTGACAACTCCTTGAGGCGCGCGGGAACAATGCGCGCCGTCGACTCTTGTCCCATATTACTCTGGGTCGATGCAATCAGTTTATTTTATATCAATCCTTACACAATCTATCATCTTTTTCACTCAATCCAATAACATAATAATCAGCAAAATTATGTTATTTACTTAAAAAATCTCCTGCTCCGCTTTCCATTTCTCCTTGACTTTGGGTTATTGTGGATCAGTTTTGTCTTTAGGTTCTAAACTTGGCCTGCCATTTTCGTCAGGGTCTACCGTCACCGGACATTATCTCCACTAGGATTGGCAAATGTATAACTGAATGTTATAGATTCAGATTATGATTCGTTCTACGTACCAATTATTCTTCACCAAATTGTTGCAATATTTGTTTTTAGGTGGGACATCATCTAATGAGTTTTCCCCTTCTATCGTCCTTCAGCTACCCTCTGTATTCTAGGACCGCGGGTAACCTTTTCAGAAGCCCTGCTTCGTCCCTTACAGTTTTGCTGTTATTTCTTTGGGGTGCGCGTGGAACACTATGCTTTCGGTGACTGATAGTTGGAGTCGGGGTCCTATTGATTAGGGCATGAAGACCTTTGTTAGCATTACTGTTTTGCAGAAAGGGGCGACCACCACCTATTCTCCTGACGATCTACACGTAGAGCCTCCAGCAAGAGGCGTCTAGACCCCCCAGGGGAAGAATCCGCTTGAGAGCAACCCTGGCTTGCTCCAGTTTGAAATGAATGTAATTTGCAATCAAAGCTTCCAATTCATTGACTTCTTGATATACTTCACTTTTTGCTGAATTAATATTTTGCAGAATAAATAAAACAGACAATTCGAGAGAAGTTTTTCGGCAGTTTATTCATTAACATCGCAAATTTTGACTATTACGTTATTCAGAAATAAATTCCCAAGTGTGGCATTCATTACCTTTTCAACGAAACCTTTCAAAAGAGCTGTATAAGCCTGCCCGTCCTATGGGACCTGATAGTAAAGTCAGTGACTTTAATAAATTGGTATTACACGACGAAAATTGTCAATAAATACTCGTAGGTATATTATTACTGTAACTTCTGCAAATTTTTTGGAAAGGAAAAACTACTGTAGAAATCCCGAAAAAGAAAATGCTAAAACAAAACAAAAAAAAGGCTTATACTACTTTTACATGTAAAATATTTTTTTTTACTATCATACTACTTTTAATTTTAACTAACAATAGCATAATTAAAACAGGAAATCATACGGATGATACCTATATTTTTTGTTGTATTTGAATCCATTATATTTTTTTCAGTAGACGGTTTTTATCGACTTTCTCATAAAGTTGAATTTTCACATAAGAGGTCTTAGTCGCAACGACGACATAATATATTTACCAAAAACAAACTATCAAGATTTAGTTGTTCTATCTAACATATTCAACTCTATATTTTGCTATACCTACCTACTTTTGATGACGCGACGGAAGCGCATTAAGCACCGACTGGTCCTCCCTCCCCTCCGCTATTGTACTATCGCTTGCTTCGCATAGATTTCGTAATATTTAGAATGTTCAGTTTAAATATTTTCATTTTTGTATGAAAATCTGATGAACTAAAATATAAGTAAAATTCGTAGCACAAAGTTGTTGTTTATGATGATAGTAACATAATCCTGAGAAATAACCCTGTACATATGAGGTGACTACAGAATTATGGCGGTAAGTCCCCTCTTTGAGGCGTGGCTGGAAAGACCTCACGGCGTCCTTACCTTCCGCATGACGCAGGTACTCACCGGACATGGTTCGTTCGGGAGTTTCCTGCACGGGATTCATGCGGAGGTGACGCCCGGGTGTCGCTACTGTGCGGAACGCCCGGAGGACACGGTGGAGCACACAGTCGAGGTGTGCCCTGCTTGGGCGGAGCACCGCCGTGCCCTCGTGGGGGCGATCGGTGGCGGAGACCTCTCGCGCCGGGCCTTGGTTGAGGCCATGGTCCGAAGCGAGGAGGAGTGGCAGGCGGTCGCCGACTTCTGCGAAGCAGTAATGCTCGCAAAGGAGGAGGCCGAACGCACCAGGCAACGGCGTTATCGCCGCCGCCGTCGCCGGGATTCTGATCCCGATTTCTACCTTAATCCACATCGTCCGCATATTCTTAAACTTTATATGATTTCAACATTAACCGTAATAGAAAATTATACATAATAGAAAATATAACATTTGGAATTTCTTGAACGTTCTCCTCCAAAGAAATCTACGCTTTAGAACGTACGAGTTTTATCTTTATTATTTTTTGTAATTGACCGGCTCTGACAATTCAATAAGCCTGTAAATGATTTTATTGTAACAAATACTTTGAATTTGAGTTGAACGTGCTCACAAGGTAAGATGAGTAAGTAATAATAATTTCAGGGTTAGGTATATCTACCTAATATGTAGGGTTATAGGTCAAATTTTTTTTTCTAGAATTTGCAACTTACTTTACCACACAAATTTTATTTATAAGCTAACCTAGAGTAAACTGAATCGTTTGGCCTGCATATAGTAATGAGAGTTACCCATCTTCAGACGTGGTGTCACTAACAAATACGTGACAGACAGGTGAATTATTTAGTTCAATACATAGAAGTAAGACAGGTACGTTCGCTTCCGTCATGTACTCCGAAAAGTAGTGAATGAAAACGTACTACTAAGTGTTTATCATGCATATGTAAGTTCTACGCTAAAATATGGTATATTGTGTTGGGGTAACTCTACTAACAGAGAATTTGCATTTAAAGCCCAAAAGAAATGTATCCGAAGTATATGTGGGCTTAAACAAACCGATTCGTGCAGAGCGGAATTTAGGAGATTAAAAATCTTAACCCTAGCGTCAATGTATATATTGGAAGCAGCCTCAATCACAAAGCGCGATATCAGTAATTATGAAACAATGAGAAGTACAAGGCATAAAAATGAACTTAAGGCCGCTAAAAGTAGAACTGCTAAGTTTAAATCTAGCATATTTGGTATGGGTGTCAAAATTTATAATAAATTACCAGATTCTATCAAAACTATTGAAACGTTAACTACTTTTAAATACAAACTCAAAGAATTACTGATACAGAAAGTGTATTACACAATCAATGAATTTCTAAATGACAAATGTTTTGACTAAAATCTGTTTAATTTTCTAACAATGCTTAATTTATAAAAAATTGGACCAGTTTAATTCGTTTATTTGTAATGTAGTGTTAATTAATATAATGTTGTTTTGATTATTTTGAGCATTATGACGGTTTTTCTTTTCTTTTTGACATGTAATAGTATACTAATTGACATTATAATTGTGTACTTCAATGACTTCTTAAATGACAAATGTTTTGACTAAATTTTTTAAAATATTTTAATGATGCAATAATTTTGACAAATAACAATTGATATACAGTATACCTAATTTATTTATTTTCTCTAGTGGTAATTAATATCATGTTGCCTTTCTTATTTTGTGTACTGTGAAGGTTTCCTTTTATTTTGATGTGTAACTGTAAATTTCAAAGATTGTACACCCCATGGGTATGTTACAGTGATACTTGTTATGACAATAATTTTAAGAGCTGTATTTCCACCTGTGACAAACAATAAATAAATCTTAAATCTGAAATCTGAAATCCGTAAAACTGACCATTGAGCGTCATACTGAGCAGGTTTACTTGGAAACTACGAGGATAAAGTTTGGTAATAAACTATCTATGCAATCAAATTAATATACATTATACTGTATTCGATAACTTTTTACTCTCTCTGTACCCGTCAATATTCGAATTGCCTCTATGAAACGAAGCTGTTATGTTTTAGGATATATATAGTAAAAGCAATAAAACTTAACTCTTTGAATGTCGTAATTAGAGACACAATAGAAAGACAATTACCTTATGTCGGACTGTGTAACTTAAGACATTCGAAAGGTTAAGAAGAATATATGTATATTTATGAAGAATCGAATTGCTTCCTGTAGGCAGCTTCATAGCCAGATTTAATTTTTTTATTGAGTTCAAAATGCTGGCAAATCCTTTTATATATGTCATTTTTAAATTCGTATCTCTGGCCACCTGTGTTTTAAATTTGAATTTGGTGGCGTGAAAATTTTATTAATTTTTTGTCATTTGAAAATATGTATATATAATTCGTCAACGGTTTTCAAAATGGATAAAATTGAACAAAGAGCGGTGATAAAGTTTCTTCATATGAAAGGCATGAAGGAGAAAGATAACTAAGAAGAACTAAAGAATGTTTTGGGTAAATGTGCTCTTTCTTATACCACAGTAATAAAGTGGGTGGATGAGTTTAAACGCGGTCGTACATGTGACCAAGATGATGCCTGCCCCGGACGTCGAAAAAGCGTCACGACTCCGGAAATGGTCGTGAAAGTGCATGATGTGGTTTTAGCACATCGAAGATTGAAGTTATCTGAAATAGCTGACACTACAGGTATCTCAAAAAAACGGGTACATCTTATCCTAAGTGAGGAATTAAATATTAAAAAGTTATCGGCCCTTTTGGGTGCCGCGATTGCTTACGCACGATCAAAAAAGGATTCGGGTGCAAAACTCAAAAGAATGTCTTGACCGTTTTCAGAGTAATAAGGCCGATTTTTTACGTTGATTTAACAACAGATGAAACATGGGTTCATCATTACACGCCAGAATCAAAAATTTAAATCAAAGCAGTGGACTCAATCGGGATGCCCGGCTCCAAAAAAAAGCCATGGCTGTAAATTCGGCTTGAAAAGTGATGGCTTCCATTTTTTGGGATCCAGATGGGATCTTGATGATAGATTACCCTTCTAAAGGTCAAACAATTAATGGCGAATACTACGCTAATCTTTTAGATCAGCTTCATCAATGTATTCAGCAAAAATGACCAGGTTTGTCGAAAAAAAAATCATCTTCCACCAAGACAACACTAGGTTTATATATGTGTTAAAGCTATGGCAAAAATCAACGAATTCAAGTATGATTTGCTGCCTCATCCGCCTTATTCGCCTGATCTAGCGCCATCAGACTTCCACTTATTCCCTAAGCCCAAACCTTTTTTGGGCGGACAGAAATTTGCCACAAATGATGAAGTCATAGCCGCTGTATAGAAGTATTTTGCAGGCCTCGAAAGAAATCATTTTATGGAAGGCGTATTGCCTTCCATAAATGATTGCTTTAGAACAAAGATGGAATAAGTGCAAAGAGATTCACGGAGACTAAGTCGAAAAATAAAATTAATTTTATCACGAAAAGTTAAGTGTTTTCTTATTAGGCTAGTTACTTGTCATTCTTAAAAACTCTTTATTTAAAAACATCTTCTGAATAACTAAATGTTATAGTTTTCTCATAACTACTGCCTTATAAAGTCAGTAAAATGAATAGTCTTGAGTATTTCAGACAAAAATATATGACGGTCGCGTACCAGGGGATCATACATCATGCGAAAGTTGCCACAGTCCCAGGTAAAGTTGGGTATCACTACGACTCTCCCGTGACGTACCATAATGTGACTTTCCTAAGGAACTTTTTTGCGTTTTTGTAAGGCGTAATATGATGAACGGAGCAACCATGTCAAGGTAATGTTGTTTTGTGATTATATCGTAGAACAACAGAAAAGTAACTGGTATTTTTGTAATCTAATATTTCTTTTTGGTTGAAGAAAAACGGTAGGAGGTAAGTTTATTAGTTAATCTTGAGCCTGGCAAAGTCCTCACTAACATAATATTATTATGGTGTGAATGAGACAGCTATAGTTCTAAATAAATTCAGAGCCAAAAGAAAACTTTCAACAAGTATTTCCAAAGCATTGATTTTGTATTCTGGCATTCGTTTTACGTTTTTTCGGAATAAGTAAAGCAGCTATTTCCAGGAAATCGTGACTGAATGTTTATAGCAACTATAATGCAAGGGTAGTGACAGGTTTTTTCCCTAAACACCATTAAGTAAGCCGAACCACGGGTACCTGATTCTTGTATATTGCATGAGACAAGAACCAACTGACACAAAATAAATGGGTTTTTGCATTTCCAGTTTGCTGTGGACCGATACTTTAAAGGTTACTTTCCACTTTGGGTACCAGGAGGGTATAAACCCGGAAGAATATTTTATTCTTCCCGTGTTTCAATGATTATGAAATATTTATTTGCCTGTGTTCTGCGCATGTGTGCTTTTATTTTTTGTTTTATATGCGTTAAACTTTGAGTGCCGTGGGTATTCGGTCCCTGCTGAAAATTGGCAATATTAGGTAAAAAAATATTGAAATGGAACGAGCCTGGTTGTGGCATTATGCTTTTATACGTGAAGTTTATTTGAAAACCTTACAAAAATCTGTAAAATTCACTAAATTCAAGTTTATTTTTTTCATTTCACCACACGAATGAGTAATTGTGCAGCACCTATACAATTATGATCCGTATAATCATTTCGAATATCAAACAGAATTATGCAAATAGCAATATTACTGAAACGTTCAAATTGAGATTATAACTGAAATCAATTGTTCCAAATCATTTCGGCAGAAAGGCAAATTAATCATAGCGTATTGACGAAACTAACTAAACACAGTTTGCATAACAAATGTGGTGTACATCACTAGTTAATTTCGTATATTGATAAATATTCAATTTATGTTTGTTCACTTGCTTGGCTTGTTTTTTACCCGATTACGGCAAAGCCAAAGGAGGGTTATGATTTTGACAGGCTATGTATGTATGTGTGTGTATGTATGTAGGTATGTGAGTATGTTCAATAGTTCCCTCATAGATCCTAATCTACTTATCGTAACTCGATATATGAGGTACTCGTATCTTTAGAACCGTCTTAAACGTCCACTGAACATAGGCTACGTGACGTAATACAAAACTCGATAAGGCGCCCTCTAGCAGACAAAAAGTAGTTAGTTATTCAGTTAGTTAGTTAGTCCATTTATGTCCCACTGCTGGGCGAAGGCCCACACACGTCTGTCTTCGGCCATTGCGGGCCAGTCCCTCCGGTAATTATCAAGCTCATCTCGCCAACTTCACCTTGGGCTGCCGCGATGTCGTCTTGCGTTTAATGGGACCCAATCAGTGGCTCTTTTAGCCTACAGCTCATCCGACATGCGGAAAACACGTCCAGCCCAATCCTACTATATAGTAGAGGTATTAATATGTTTCGGTTGGTACCTATAACGTGTGAGTGCGGCTTTTCTTTTTGTTCTGTTCTTGTTTTCGAAAATCTGAAAATCTTGTTTCGTTCTTTTAAAGCGTCGTTTTCTTTCTCAATTTGGTACAGTGATGTTAAATCAACAGATGCACAAAAATTTTGCTGTGGTGTGAATTCAGCAAATTTAGTAAATATTTTGATTGAATAATGAATGGATGCAAAGTGGGTTCAAAAGAAAGTACTTTATGCAATATTGTATACCGAAACAAAAGCTTGCAAATTCTAAAATAAGTATTAGTGTAAAGTGGTAAAATGGAGTATTTATTTGTCTGATTATTTCTGAAAGTATGGGCCTAAAAATATAAGGCCCTATATTGCAAAACCTAGTTGAGTAAAAAGTTTTTTAGCCACTAAATCGGGCGTTCTGTTTACACAAGTCACGAGTAAAAGCTAGCTTCTTATTATTTTTATTTCATCATCATCATCATCATATCAGGCGAAAGACGTCCACTGTTTGACATAGGCCTCCCCCAAGCGTCGCCACAACGACTGGTCCTGTACGTCACGCATCCATCGGACTCCCGTGATCCTGACCAGGTCATCGGTCCACCTTGTTGGAGGCCTTTCAACGCTGCGTCTGCTGCGTGGTCGCGACTCCAGAATCTTTCGTCCCCATCGACCATCTGTTCTGCGTGTAATGTGCCCTGCCCATTGCCACTTAAGTTTGGCGATTCTTCGAGCTATGTCGGTAACCATGGTTCTCCTGCGGATATCTTCATTTCTGATGTGAACACGCAAGGAAACTCCGAGCATAGCCCTTTCCATCGCTCTTTGGGTGACTTTGAGTTTTTTATGAGGCCCATTGTAAGTGACCACGTTTCGGAGCCATAAGTCATCACTGGCGGCACGCACTGGTCATAGACTTTCGTCTTTAGACCCTGTGTTATTTTGGACGAGAAGCCACCGCGCAGCTACCCGAACGCTACTCAGCCGATTCGGATTCGACGATTTACCTCTTTCTTGAAGTTAGACCTACCCAACTGGACCGTCTGTCTCGGGTAAACGTAATCGTCAACAACTTCGAGTGTAGAGTCTCCGATCTTAATAGGAGTGGATGCTACATGGATGTTAACCATAACTTGGGTTTTGTCCGTGTTCATTTTATGTTCCACTCTTTCGGAAGCTCTACTGAGGTCACCGAGCATTGTACTGAGTTCCTCCGTAGTCTCAGCCATGACTATTATGTCGTCGGCAAATCAAAGGTGAGTGATGTACTCAACGTTGACATTAATGCCTAATCCTCTCCATTCCAGAATCTTGAAGACATCCTCCATTGCGGACGTGAACTGATGCTTCGGAGAAATGATGTCTCCCTGCCTCACATCTCGCTGCAAGAAGATAGGTTTCGATTTTTGGTCCTGGAGACGGACTGACATGGTAGCGTTTTTGTACAAACACTTCAGCACTTCGATGTATCGATAGTCAATTGGGCACCGTTGGAGAGACTGCTGTATAGCCCAGGTCTCGATCGAATCAAAGGCTTTCTCGTAATCCACAAACGCTAAGCAGAGAGGCTGATTATACTCCTCAGTCTTATGTATAAAGCCGAAGCAGAAAACCACAAACGCTAAGCAGAAGTGAGATGGGTCTGTAATTCTTTAGCAGGGCATTGTCACCCTTCTTAAAAAAGAGTACCACCACACCTCTGCTCCATGCCCGTGGCGTTTTTCTCTCGAGGATGACGGAATTGAATAGATTTTGAAGAGCCTTAAGCCTTATTTAACTTGTGTTTTTTCTTCACTTCATATTTTCTTTTTTACTTTTCCAACACTTATTACACGTCAGTGAATCAAATACCTCTTTCGGAATTAAGTAGGTAGGCCCAAAGCCATTTCCAGACATTTCTCAAGTTAAAACGACCTTTAGGATACCGCCAGCCTAACGACCTAAGCCTACGACTTATCTGTGTCGGCTAACATGACGGGACCATTTCAAAGAGAGGTTAGATTTTTATGAAATAAAGTTTTTTCGAGTGTTCTGTGCTATGCTGGTACAACTTCGGTTTACGCTGCTTTTCCACCAAAGATGTGCTATATAGCTATGCTGCGAGGATGTTGTGACTAAGCTGCGAATCTATGTAACCGTTTTCACTGATACTAAGCTATGTAGCGGGGCGAGTAAAATGTGCTATGAAGATGCGCCACCGCAAAGTAGCTGCGCGAGGAAGATGCGCAACTCGAGTTATGCGATGCTTTTACGACGACATGTCTTCTTTCAGCGACAAACGCTGGCCTACTGTAAGTACTCTGCTCTGCAATTATACCACTACTGACTATCCGTAGCATGCAACCATAGCACGCATCTATACTCGTAGCACGCATTCATAGGACATAGCACGCATCCTTCTATATAAAAACATATTCGTATCTTAGAATTGAATCCGTTTTACCAGTATCAAGCTATCTGCACTAATGAATATTATTGGTGGATATCAAACGCATTCATAGCAATGTAGTATAGTACATCACTGGTAGAAATGCACCCTTATACCTGTCTATCACAGGCAATTTCTCTGAAAATGAGGACGAGGGATTTTTAGGCCTCTGCCCCTAATCTTGCGGGCAGCGGGACGGCGTGGGAGCGGCAAGATCTAATGCGTAAAATCAAATAGACCAGCCCTCGGAAACAGCGGCGTGGCAGCGGCGTGGGGACGGGCAAAGAGCGGTGCGCTCCAGTCAAGCGGTGACCGCCCGCGCGTCTATATTGCAGTCTTGTGCAATTTATTTTAGTCGTAGAATTTGTCAGGACATTGACTATGTTCTTCATAATTTCGATAAAACTAGGCTTTCTTCTTTTCCTTGCCCTATATTAGGGATTCAGTGTCGAAGCGCGTACGGTCACAGATTACTGAATAGTTACTGTACGGTGTGGCTTGGACGTGTTTGTGCAGAAAGTCATTAGCTAATCACATCGTAATATCTATTGCTCAATAAACGGTCGGCCACGTGGCCGAACCGGTTATCGTTCGCGCGAATTTACACTTTATGCGTAATGAGTACAGATGAAAATCATAATGAAGAGGTAATCAACATTATTATGGAGGATGAAGAAAACACACATTTAGAAGACATAACACATTTATTTGAGATTGAGGGAAATGAGACGTCGAGAGATGGTTCGCGACCTGTGAAAAGAGGAAGAGAAGATGATGAATGGACTGAAGTTAGGAGTAGTAAAACCAGAATGAGACTTGTAAGAGGAATTACGGAATTACGAGTTACTTGCAAAGATAAATTTCCGAAACAATTTGCGCTTGCAAAACTATTTAAAGAACAAAAGATAATGAATATATCCAAAGTAAAACATATAAATCCATACAAAATTATTATAGAATTTGATAATGCCGATAGCGCGGAGAAGTTGGTGAATTCCGAACATTTCAAAGAATTGGGATGGAGGTTCCAGCGACCTTTTGAAGTTGGTTTATCATATGGAGTCATTAAAAATATCGGCTTAGACATTTCCGAGGATGAGTTACGTGCATGTCTATCAAGTCTATGTAATGTTGTGAATGTGAGACGCCTACAACGGAGAGACAGAGAAGCAGCCAGTTGGACTGACAGTGAGACATGGAGAATAGGTTTTGAAGGGCCGTCGTTGCCGACATATGTACTCATCTACGAAATGAGAGTACAGGTAGAACCGTACGTTTTTCCTGTTACCCAATGCTCCAGGTGCTGGAGGTATGGTCACTCAGCTAAAATGTGTCCCACAACGAAAACTATATGTCCGAAATGCGGAGGCAAACACAGTAACTGCGAAACAACTCATTTTAAGTGTGTGAATTGCACAAAAAACCACATGGCATTGGACAAAACTTGCCCAGTGTACGTTAAAGAAAAGAAGATACGTACTATTATGAGTGAATTTAATGTTTCGTACAGAAAAGCTTTGGATATGTATGTAACTCCCCCGGCACCCTCTTGCGAGGCAGATATCATTGGACAGACCCTCTCACCTTCCTATGAGACAGTTCAAGTCACACAAGCATCTACCTCAAGTATATCTATGTCACCCGTGCTACAATCGAAAGCTACCTACGCACAAAAAACTGCATGCCCTGTAACAAGTAAAGAAACGATGTCCATCCAAAGAGATACCCAAAATAGACAACCAATTAAAAATAGACCACAAATGGATAAAGCGCAGACAGGAAAAGATGAAGAAACAATAAAGAAAAGTAAGAAGAATAAACAAAAGCAGAAAATGTTCCAAACTGAAGCTTCCTATATCCAGGAGTGTTCTATGGACCTTCAGGAGGATAGGTGCAGGGGAGACGTAACTGATGAAGAAGAGGATGGTAAAAATCAGGAATCGGAAGAAGATAAGTCTTTTGGATGGCTGGTAGATAAAATCAAATTCATTTTATTTGTGAGAACTGATAATTTTAAGGTTAAAATAATAACTATAGTGCAAATTAGCGTGGAGTGGGCAATATCCCGTTTTCTTAATAAGATAATACCTAAAGATTTTTCTTGTTTCAAAAAATATTTCCAAAATGAAGACTGTTAAAATAAATATTTTACAGTGGAACTCACAAAGTGTCTTACCCAAAAAAAATGATTTGGAACAAATCCTGTTTTTAGAAAAGGTTCATATTGCAGTGTTATGTGAAACTTGGTTAGATTCCGGATGTGATTTTCGTGTAAAGGATTATAATGTGTTTCGCTGCGACAGACCTGACTCATATGGAGGAGTCGCAATCCTAACCCATCAATCTATCAAGGCTCAACAATGTCATACTACTATTTCAAATTCATGTATTGAAATGGTCCATGTCAAAATTTTTAATTGTACTTCCATTCAAAACGTGATTTCAATTTATTGCCCACCTAATGTTCGTACTACACAAAATGATTGGGATTCGTTGTTTACTATCGCTAAATCAAAAACTGTTATTTTAGGTGATTATAATGGTCATCACTCAAGTTGGTCCACGAGAACAGATCAAAGAGGCACTCAAATCTTTGACTCCTTAATTGATCATAATTTTGTTACTTTGAATAATGCGAAGCCGACTCGTGTAAAGTTAGTTAATGGTATTTTACAAAAGTCAGCTCCTGACCTGTCTATAGTGTCTTCAGACATATCGTTAATGTTTGATTGGTATGTAACTAATGAGTCCTTAGGTAGTGACCACATGATAATCAAACTGAGGACAGTGGATAACTGTGTACCACGCATCGTTAAAAAACGAAACTTTAAAAAAGCCAACTGGGTAAATTACCGTAATTATATTCAAGAAACATTAACTGAGTATACATTGCCTGTTAACCCCCAAGAAGCGTATAATTCCTTTTTAAATATAATTAATACAGGGGCTGATGCAAATATTCCTTATTTTAAAATTAACCAAAATCCCAGTAGTCAATTCAAACCAAAGCCTTATTGGTCTCCAATATTATCTAAAGCGGTGGCTGAAAGACGATTGGCTTTAACGCAGTTTAGAAAAAATCCAACTCCAGATAACTTACAAAAATTAAAAAATTAAACTCGAGAAGCTCAAAAGCTTACGAGAAATGCTCGTAATGAGGGATTCCGTAAGTTTTGTTCGTCAGTGGATGAGGGAACTTCGGCGAGTGACATGTGGCGACGCATGCGCTGGTTAAAGGGATACCGTTCAGCTGGATTTCAGATGAATGAGACGTTGGCTGAACAAGTTCTTTTGAATTTGGCTCCTGATTTTTCATGCCCCCCATTACCATATTTTTGTTCCCAAAATCAAGTATTGGAAGTCGCTATAACAAGACAAGAGTTTGATAAATGTGTTAAATCGCAAGATACAGCACCGGGTTGCGATGATATTTCTTTTTCAATGATTAAAATTTTACCCAACGTTGCTAAAAATATTTTGATAGAAATTTATAATTTATTTTTTTCTTTAAACTTTGTTCCTGAGCAATGGCGCCAAATTCGGATTGTGCCAATCCCGAAACCAGGTCGAGATTTAACTTCTGCTTCCGGAATAAGACCTATTGCATTAATGTCGTGTCTCTGTAAAATTTTCCATTCCATTATCAATAAAAGAATTGAGTGGTATCTAGAAAAAAAAGGATTTTTTTCTAAAGAAACTATAGGTTTCAGGAAAGCGCGTTCATGTTTAGATAACTTAAATTTACTAACCTCTAAAATACAAATTGGGTTCTCAAACAAACTTATAACGGTCGGATGTTTCGTCGATATCGATAACGCTTACAATAACGTTGACGTCACTACTCTTCTGTTAACATTGGACCAACTTGGAGTGGGAGCGCAATACTGTAGATATCTGTGGGAGTTTCTTAAGGAAAGATATTTAACGCTTAATAGAATAGAGAAATCCGTCACTAGAATGGTCAGAAAGGGCTTGGCTCAAGGTGACCCCTTGTCACCACTGCTTTTTAATATTGCGACTATTCATATTTGTAAATCAATACCTAGATCCGTATCCATCTCGCAATACGCTGATGATTACGTTCTTTACATGACTTCTCACAGCCCTGATCAAGCAGCCACCGAGTTACAGGAAGCGTTAAATATTTTATGCAGTCAATTTGATCATTTAAATCTAAATTTATCACCTAATAAAAGTAAGATTTGCATTTTTAACAGAGGCTATAAGAAACTTTCAATTAATTTATCAATTGGTTGTGATAGATTGGAGGTGGTTGATACGGTTCGATATCTTGGTGTGTGGTTGAACCGTTCTCTGAGATGGGGAAAACACATTAATGAGGTTTGCCAAAAAGTTCTCAAATTCATTTAAATCATTAAAGTGTTAGCCGGTTCAACTTGGGGAATACATCCAAAATATTTAAGAAAACTTTATATATCTTTGATTCGAAGCCGTATTGATTACGGAAGCTTTTTATATGACAACAGTGCCAAAACCCACTTAGAAAAACTAAATAAAGTACAAAATCAAGCCATGAGAATAGTGGGTAGTTTTATTAAAACTACACCCATTCACGTGATGGAGAGCGAGTTATGCCTGCAACCGCTTTATCTACGCCGACGATTCTTAGCTAGTAAATTCTGGCTTAAAACGAAAGCCTTGCAAGCAAAATCTGGAGGAATCAACTTACTTTCCGAGCTATCCACCTTATGTAATAATTCTTCGTACTGGCAAAACAAAAGAATCCCTCTGTTAATATTAGTTCATGACTCATTACACACTATTAAAGTTCATTGCAGTAATAAATTAGATATGTTTTCTTTGAATACATGGGTTAGTAGTATAGATAGCAACAATTTTATTAAACAATCCTGTTAGCTTAAGAAATCTATTTATCAATTACATTAATTCCGAATACTTAGCATATTTAAAAATATTTACAGACGGATCTAAGGATAGTGGCGGCGTGGGAGCCGCCTTCTTTGAGTCTGAAGGAAATTCCGCAAAGTTTCGAATTAGTGACAGTGTGTGTATAATGGAAGCAGAACTGATTGCGATCGCAGAAGCTCTGTCATATGTAGAATCAATACATCAACAAAATATTGTAATTCTCACAGACTCCAAAAGTTCACTCCAACACTTGGCTCGGTGTACCTCGACATTTCGAGGAACACCGATTGCCTATACTATACTGAAACTTATTTTGAAAGTCCAATCTAATGGAAAACAAATAGTTCTTCAATGGATTCCATCTAATATCGGAATAAGAGGCAACCACATTGTTGATTTATTAGCCAAATAGGCCATATGTGATGGAATTCCTATTAACTTTTCTCCTTATTTTACCAACTTTATTCCTCAAGTCAAACAGAATTGTTATTTGTTGTGGAAGGAGTACTTTAATAAAAGGTCACAAGAAAAAGGAATTTGGTACAAAACAATCCAACCGCATCCCTTGAGCTCACCGTGGATAGATAATCAGCTGTTAAACAGATGTGATACCGTTATCGCGCTAAGACTTCGATCCGGACACATTCCGTGTAATAAGTTCCTATACCTAATGGCAAAATCAACCACGCCTAATTGTGAATTTTGTATAGATTCCGTTGATGACGTTTATCACATATTAATCGAGTGTGTCCGGAACGAGGAATATAGAAATAGATTGGAGGGTAGGATTAACGAGATAGGTTACTGTAACAGTGTTCTAGCTGCACCACTTTCTGATGCAGCTAGAATTCTATACAAACTAACTAAGTTAAGGTTAGATTAAATATATGTACATTAAATGTATGATTTTGTTAAACCAACCAGGGCGGCATAATCGCATGTGCGACAAAGCCCTTTATTATTGAATAAAAAAAAATAAAAAATAAATATATTAGGGATTCACTTCTTCTTTTGCCCACAATAAATCGAGCGTTAGGAATAAATTTAAATCAAAAAGTAAATCGCTGGTTTCGAGAACGGGTCTGCGTTGCCCGCTCCGCTCCCGCGGCGCCGCCGCCGTCACCCCGCTGCCCGCAAGATTCGAGTCTGAGGCTTTAAAGTGACTATGTATCCAGACAGAACATAATACCTAATCACTTCAGACAAAAGGCATTTGTTTCGGAATTGATCGCAAGAATTACTGCAACCTTAAATCTTAAAATGCAACTGATGGAACATCAGTAAGATTTAATCAATAAAAGTCTCACATTCCGTCTTACTTCACCCGGAGAGGGAGAACTTATTCAAAAGTAACCCAACAAAAAAAAAAGTGAAATGTATCCACTGCGCTTCTTACACTGATTAGAAACTTTATGGCCCTGACTTATTATCAGTCAACTTTGGGCTCTTAAGTAACAGCAGTTCAGTCGGCGATTACAATTACCAAATGTCAGCAGGGAGACTGAGACCTAGTAAGCCTAGTCAGCGATATTATAATGTTCCTACTACGAGGACTCAAGTTTATTTTCAAAGAGAAATGTGTGGGCAGAAGTAGTTCAGGTTACCACCCATCTAGCAAATGCTAAGTTGTAAACGGAAACCCTTTTGGTGTGGGCACACTCAGCGCCATTTAATTATAATCATTTTATACTACTCGTACCATTCTTTATCACTTTATGAAGCTTGTTGTTGTATTGTTTCTGTGTCGAATAAATAATTTTTATTCTTTTAAAAGGTTTTTTGGTCACGTATGCCAATTCCACAAAGTGCTACATCATCTTCATCATACACGTACTATACATCGTTTTAAATAAAATTAAAAACATTTATTTCTGGCAACCAATAGCCACCATAAAACAGACCCACACACAAATAAATGAATTATACTATCGGACACAGCCAACAACATGCCTGCTACTGCAATGTCCGATAAAGGTGATCAAATCTCCCGATAATCATCGCCAGAACTTGCTCACTAAGCACGCGCACTGCTTGCGCACATGCTGGTGTGGAAACATTTGGTGCGCGCTTCTGGAAATGATAAAAATGAAAAAAAAGGACGATATTAGTTCTCTGTTTTTTTTTTTTGTGGTGGGATAACATCTAATAACTTCTCCCGCTCTATGGTTGAGTGGAAGAGCGTGTTAGTCTTTTATTGACTAGGGCTAATAGCATCCTTTTCAGAAGTTTTCTAATGGCTCTAGACCGCATCATCGTTTACTGACATCTCTTTGAGCGAGTGAGATGTAAGAGCGTCCATTCCCTCTAACTGTGGATTATGGTCTGAACCAGATCAGGTGCTGAGAGGATGAGTGAGAGATCGAGGGGGTTACCCTCTGGTGGGCAGGTCTTCCTATGCAGCGTCATTATAGCATCACCACTATTTTATATAAAATTACTTCCAAAAATTATTTTACGTCCGTTGCGTCACAACCACCATTGGTTAAGTTGAAAACGGGCGTCAGGCATTAGTTGCCTGCCATTCATGCTGAACTGAACCAATTTTGGTGCAGCTATGAGGCACACTACTGGATTTTACTTTTTGTTTCGTGTTACCAAATTATGTGTTTGTGCCTTATACTAACCTGCCTACCTGGTACCAAAAAATAATTTTCTGTCTTTTTTCTTTCTTTAGAATAAAAAAATTTTTTTTTTTTAAATTGATATATATCAAAAACACGTGCTTATGAGTGGGACAAAGCATTCAAAAGCGGTCGAGATGTGATAGAAGATTTGCCTCGCTCTGTTGGCCATCAACCTCTGCAACTGAATTTAACATCGCAAAAGTGAAGGAAATAGTGACTGAAAATCCTCATTCAAGTTTGAGAGAGATAGCCGCCGAACTTTCTGTATCTCACGAGTCGATTCGTACCATTTTAACTAATCATTTGGGTATGAATCATGTTACCGCTCGGCTAGTCCCAAAACACCTGAATTTTCTCCAAAAACTTAATCGCACGAGAGTCACTGAGGACATGCTAGAACGAGTCAATGGCGCCTTCTAACTGAACCAAAACCAAAAACCATGTCTAAACTCAAATTACCACTTCGTGTCACCCATTTTCAATCTGTCTGTGTGTCTAGTTAAAAACCATTTCCTTTCTCTCTAATACTATACTGATTCTACGTAATTTAATTTCTTCCACCAACCCTACTTTACTCTTTTTTTCTACCCTTTTTACTAATTAAATTGTGTAACTTATAATAATATGTATGTATATATGTATTTATAATTGAGTATTGTGTTTTGTATAGTTAGCAGTACACCACAGACTACCCCGTGTATTATTTTAAGCTCTTATCCATCCTAAGGTTGTCTGGAAGATATCGCTTTCAGCGATAAGACCGCCATAATTGGGGTTCCCTACTTGATTTCGAAAGTTGATGATTCTGATTCGATTCGATTCGAAAGTTGATGATGAAAATATTTATATTTTTTAAATGAACTGTATCTATATGACGTCTACTTATTTAGAAGTTTATTGTGTACTTTGTGATTACGTTTTGAGAGTTACCATAATAGTTTTATGTTTGCATTAAAAAAATATAAATATTTTTACAAAATATGAAAAAAAAATAATTTAATATCGTAATATTTATAGCTGACAGCTGCCGCAAAAAGTTAAGGAAATGTTCAAAAAGAAAACGTAAGTAAACGTGGTGAAATTGTTACCTGTCTACCTCATTTTACGAAAATAGACGTGAAGATAATGTATTATGATTATGATTAGTATTTAATGTATTATTTCCTTAGGCGTTTCGAACCGACATACTATCGAACTAATAAGCAATCGCTGTAGGGTTTTTCGCAACAGAATTTTTCGCACAAACGTTACATCGCACCAATAAAGCATCGATGGAATAAAACATCGTACAACTGAATTGTCGACATACCATGTTCGATATAATAAAAATCGAATCATCAACTTTCGAAATCAAGTAGGGAACCCCATAATTGTACCCACGAATTGAAGTTTTTGTATAAGCTGTACTACTTTTTGGTGTACAATAAAGTCTATTCTATTCTATTCTATTCTGTAGATGGCATGAAGGAGAATTCGTGGCGAGAACTGAACTCAATTTCGGAAACAGCGTTTAAAAAATGTTTTGATGATTGGATTATTTCTTGGCGTAAGTGTATCGTTTCTAAACGGGCATATTTTGAAGGTGATAAAATAAATTTGGACGAATAACAAAAATTTTGTGTATTATTGATCTTTTCCCGGCACTTTCTTGACAGAGTAGTAAACTAGTGTTTGACTGCGATCCCACCTGATGTTAAGCATTGATGCAATCCCTGATGTTGAGGTGCACTAGTTTATGAAAAGAGTGATATCTTTATTAGAAAAAATTAAGACCTTCAGTTTTATTTATATTGGCAATGTTGACCAGCAAAATAATTAAGCAGTTTAACTCTAATCTAAAATATAAACAAAGAACTAATACAGCGCAAAATCTCTATTTACTCGTGAATAGCGGGAATTATTGTAAATCCCGGTCTGTTTCCGAGTTGCCCACAATGTAGTTATATGCTCGTATTACGTTGAATATTGGATAGGTATTGAAACAGGATTTAGATCTTCCTTGGAAATTGAAGCAACTAACTACAAATAATTACTGAGTGATGAAGTGGATAAGGTAGACATATAGGGTGACTGGCAATTAGTGTACGATACTTAAACACGTGATTGTGGTCATGATAACAAACAATTATTATTATGGGAGCAAAGCCGAAATTGCGAAAAAAATATTAGCTGTTCAATACATTAGGCAAACATAAATAATAATAATAAAATATAATAATAAATAAACACTGCTGACCGCATACCGAATGCATCACCAACGATTGTCGGTGATGAGACTGTATATCCCGCGGAAATGTGGGGGTCGAGGTTTTTTAAATGCTAAGACCCTACACAACCGCGAGGTATGCAGTCTCAGGGAATATTTCTTAGCTGCCGACGTGGGTATGCATCAAGATGTAGTGGTAGTGGACAAGGGTCTCACCCCGCTCTCCCTGGCTAACGAGAACTGGCGCAAACCGATAGATATACACCGATAAACCGATAGATAGTGTTTGACACTAACGATCGCAGGGAAGTATGGCAGAGCAAGGAGCTTCACGAACGCTTTTTCCGGGCCCTTCATGGGCCCGATGTACCTCTTTGGGGAAACCGAAGGTTTTGTCTGTGCAATTATGGACGAAGTTATCATGACGAATAACTGCCGGAGATTTATTGTGAAGGACGGCACGGTTGACATTTGTCGGGCATGTCACTGTCCGGGAGAATCAATCCGTCACATTATCTCTGGTTGTTCTCGTCTAGCTAACGGAGAGTACTTGCATAGGCACAACCTTGTAGCCAGGATTATCCATCAGCAACTTGCTCTGAAATACTCTCTTGTGGAATCGGAAGTGCCATACTATAGGTATGAGCCCGACCCAGTTCTTGATAACGGTCATATCACTTTGTACTGAGATCGGCCACGGACAGGACCATTGTGGCCAATAAGCCTGATATAGTGGTGGTGGACCGAAGCGAGAGGCGTGCAATGATTGTAGACATATCCGTTCCGCATGACAAGAACCTCGTGAAAGCCGGGAAAGATAAACAAATCAAGTATATTCACTTGGCTCGCGAGGTTGTCGACATGTGGGACGTGGATTCAGCGATTATTGTACCGATAGTCGTTTCAGCCCATGGCTTAATAGCCAAGACCCTCGACCAACACCTTAGGAGGCTCTCGTTAGGCAAGTGGATCAAGGGCTTGTTTCAGAAAGCAGTATTGCCAGACACGGCTCGTATAGTCAGGAGGTTCTTTTCTCTAGAGCCCTGACCGCCGGGTAGCTTGGACCCCATTCCCGATACCGGTGGGCTACTATTTTTTTTATTTTTAAATGATTTTTTCTTTCGTATGATTTTGTTAAAAAAAAAGTATTTAAAAATGTATTACAATATGTAGAATGAATAAAGAGAATAATAATAATTTCATTTCTCTCCAAAAGTACAACAATCTTAATTAATATACATACATAATAAATGTACTGAACAGCTGATTTTTTTTCGCGATTTCAGGTTTGTTCCCATAGTAAAAGTTGTTGGTTATCATGAGCACCATCACGTGTATAAGTATCGTACACTAATTACCAGTCACTCTATATATGAATAAATAATATATATATATATATATATATATATATATGATATAATAATAAAAATACTGGATGAATCTTAAGTCTTTGAATAATCAAAGTCTTTGACTATGTATCTTTTAGGGGAACTCGTATCTTCAATGCATCTATGTGCACGATATCATATCTTCAATCTATATTTATAAAAATAAGGAACTGCTTGACTGGCATATTATCAACGCACAGCCGAATTTACTGGGACTAGGAACTTGAAATTTTCCTATTATGACATAGGCGAACACTAAGAAGAGATTTTAGGAAATTTAACCTTTAAGGGGTTGAAAAGGGAAAATTTTGTTTGTATGCTAAATCTTATTCCGTGATCCAAAAACACGAATATTATCCTAAATAATGGTGGTCACAAAAAATGTTGTAAGGTATATTTCTATGTTTGTTGTGTTTACAGTCGAACGGCAGAACAGATTTCGATAGCACTATGTACACGAGTAGACCACATCAAAGATTAGTACGTCGGATAGATACTTTTTATTTTGGAAGTACTGGGATAATTTTCTACTGCCACGTGGCTTAAGCTACTAGCAGCAGCTAGTAACATGATCAAAGGCAAAAGTATGGATATATGTGTGTATGTTTGTTACTATTTCACGCCCAAATGGCTCTATAGATATAGATGAATGTAATTATTTGGCACACAGCTAGACCATGTTGGAATAAAACAACATACGATACTTGTTACCCAGGAGAATGTTCCCTTAGAAAAATATTCTAATTGTGTAGTGTGCATACAAAATCTGCTTCAACATTTTAACTTTTCAGATACCGTCAATTTGAGACACAATAGTAAGACAATGGATGCGCGTTCGCTTGAGGTTGAACTCATCGAATGCCGTAATTAAAGACACAATTGAAAGATAATTGCTTGTGTCGAACTGTGTAACTTAAGACATTCAAAAGGTTAATGAATTAAAGTCTACCTAACTTATATCAGGTGTAAATATTATTAATTTTTAATTTAAAAGTCATTTACAAACCACCTTTATATACTTACCCTAATCAAAAACTTAGAACTGAAACTTTGTAACACTAACGACGAATAAAAAGTACTCGCAAGTGGGTTAGCCTACCAGTTGTGAAAGTTTGTACGAGTGGCCAAAAAACTTCAGTTCCGACCAACAATCGAAGTAAATCCTAACAGCAGGTGCAACTTACTGCCAACTTGAATACAAGTAGACTTTTGGGGCTCATAACGACATCTTTGAACTTTACATTTTACTTGGTAAGCAGTAAAGAGTGTCACCAAAGATTTTGTACGATGAAAGTTAATTCGAACTTTTTGAAAACACTATTGTTTTTGGTTACGAGCGTCGTAGAGATTGTTAATTATGTTTGCGCAATTCATGTGAAAAATTGCCGTATACAGATCTTTGGAGCTCAGCAGGGTTGAAGCTTACTGGGGCCAAAGATTTGTTTCTGAAGGGAAGATTCGACCCCGGTACGAAAGACCTTATTTCTATTGCGAACACAACACTGCACAGTTCAGCCGTTTCATGCCATTGAATTTGTGGAGTGCACGAGAAACGGGAATGCAGGACGCACAGGACCTTTCATTGTGGCGAAAATTGGGGAAAACTTATGACCAACAGCGGACGTCTATCGGCTGAAATGATGATAATGATGAGATAGAATATGAATTGCAACATCTAGACAAAAATAAGTCTATTACACCTAGAAACAGAGTAACCAAATTAACAGTGCCCCGCGGTTTCACCCGTGTCTTTTATTCCTCTGCTCCTATTGGAGAATCTGTAAAATAATGTTAATAGTCCATAGCACTCCTCGACCAGTAGTTCCAGGGATTAGAACGTTCAAACAAACCAACTCATCTGTTTTATGATATAGCAAATTTAGTCTAGTAAAATACAAGCGACCTACTAATAATATGTGAGAATAATATATATAATATTTACCGTGTTGGCAGAAGCGACGGCCGTCAGATTTATATGGAGCGAGGTGAAGCATAAAGCGAAGACCGATCGCGATGGGTGACTACTGTCAACGCCCTCTGCCCCAGCTAGGAAACATATGGTCTTAAAGTAAAAAGTAAAATAAAATATATAAAAATGGATTAAGATGGCGTTTTAATTTAGATAGGAACCTACATTGCAAAACATGAAAATATCATTTATCCCGAAGCAGTAGTTAAACATCAAACATAATACGTACAGAGGTTGTTTTCAAATTAAACGTATGGAATCGAAAATTACCGTTTTCCGTGCGTTTAACATTACCAATCAAATCCTAATTATTGCCGTAGGCCACGAAGATGTGGCTACAGACATCTTAGAAGCCTAGCAGGGCCGATGCCAGCTAGGGCCGCGGGGTAATTTCTGAAAACGATCCCGTCGTCCAAGAAAATACAAGGTAACTGAAGGACACATGTGAGGTTAGGTTATAGTCTTACACTCCACCCTAGACCGGAAGAAATCATTGGATGATTTCACACCATAAAAAAGCTTACCTGAGGCCATATCTTCTTGAATTTACAACAGCAATTACAAGATCCTTACTTCACTGCGATACCATCTAAATATCTCCAAGCCCGCCTAATAAAAAGATTTGTGCGTGCAAGTCTACGTACCAAAATTAAACACATAAATATAAAGAGAAAATCAATTTGTCCTCTTTACGATTCTTTTTCAATGTTTTTTTACTACTTTACAGCTTTTCTCGCTTCCTTATATAAATCGTAAATCTATTTACATAACGACTGTCGTTAGGTTTATGAAGGCGGGTCCGAATTATCCAATTGAGTTGCTTTTTATGTTGACGTTTTTAAAGCGAGAGTGACTCAATGAAGTTGAGTGAAGGGTGATGTATTTTGCAGGGAGGGGCTGAGTTATTCTGCATTTTAAAAACAAACATTATTTCTTTTCATAATCTGGATGCTTATTGCGGAAATTTTTCTAGCTTTTTTATTATTTCATGAATACATTTAATGCAGTTAAAAAGATAAAGGGGGTGTATACGGGATCCCAACAACACCTATCGGGACCCAAGCCAACCTCACCTGCACGTGGTGCACCCTGCTGACTAACAAACGAGGCTCTGGCGACCCGCCAACACGCACTGGACCAGCGTGGCGGGTTACGGTCTTAATCCCCCCTAAATGAACATAATCACAGGAAACAAGCCCCAAGTGCTCGGCGACTCCAGCGGTTGTGCTAGCGTGGACGGGCGTAGGCACGGCCCTGGGGTCTAGGGTGCTAAGAATCTCCGGGCGAGAGCGATGAACCATCAACGACTGGACCTGGCAACGTTCAACACACGTACACTCCGGTCCGATGGGAAGATCACCGAGGAGGAGTTGTGCAGGTTACGATGGAGTATTGTGGGATTGTCTGAAGTCCGAAGACAGGGGGAGGACACGATAATCCTAAGATCCTAACCTGCTCTATTTTCGGGAAGGGGACCAGCAGTCCCAAGGTGGTGTCGGGTTTATCGTCCACAGGTCCCTCGTGAACAATGAAGTGAAAATCGAGAGCTGTCGACCAGGGTAGCGTACCGTATACTCAGAATATTGTGATATCGAAAGGAGATCGCATGAGTTGCTTTTTTTATATAACCAACGAACTGGCTTTAAAATATAATTCGAAGGATTATGCTGTTCTAGAATAGTTTTGAAAGTTAGTAGAAAAAAAGAATGTCGGTTGTTTTTTCAGTGCTGAAGTGATTTTTATAAGAATAACATGTATTCGTGAAATAAGTAAGAAAAATATAAGAGTGCGCCGCCCGAAGTGTTTCATTTCAGGAGTATCCCTATACGTGCCTACCGACGAGCTGAGCTGCGTTACAATATCATCAAGATATTCGCTGAAGGTCATACGGGTTTACGCTCCAACCTCGATACACTCCGACGACGAAGTAGAGACCATGTATGAGGATGTATTCAGAGCCATGCATGGTTCTAAGAGTCACTTCACCGTGGTCATGGGGGATTTCAACGCGAAACTGGGTAAACGAGACGGTGATGAGCAGCGAATGGGGCAATTTGGATTTGGACGTAGGAACCACCGGGGACACCTACTGGCCAGCTTTATAGAGAAGGAGGGCCTCTACACGATGAACTCCTTCTTCATAAAGCGTGCGCATAGAAAGTGGACCTTGCAAAGCCCTGATAGTGCAACTAAAATGTTATTGAACTTCAAAATCGTTTCGAGTGCCTAGGAAGCTCCGTGGACGAATACAACGATGGGTTCGTGGAAACTGTCCATACGATCGGGTCTAAATTCTTTAAGACTCATGCAAATAAAAGCAAGACGGTCACCGATCGAACTCTCCAGGTTATGAAGGAGAGGCCTGAGATGATTCTGTACTCTTCAGACGATGCGTGCACATATTGGCAGCTCAATAAACGGATCTCTAAGTCCTTGAAACGCGATCTCCGTCACTTTAATACCGGAAAAATTAAAGACGCGATTGAGCGAAATAAAGGCTCCAAGGTGTTTGCAAGAGGTATGTCTATTGGGCAGAGCCAGCTCACGAAACTGAAGACCGACGATGACAGAGTCATATCCGCAAAACCGAAGCTTCTAGAAGCGATCGAGGCTTTTTATGGACGGTTGTATACGTCAAATACCAAACCCACTACAAATCTAGCAAACTTTGACAAAACTTCATTAGAAAAAGGAATTTGGTATAAAACCATACAGTGTCAGCCTGCTCGTATACCTTGGTTTGTAAATATTAACCTAAGTAGAAAACTAGTGGTTACAGCTCACAGACTCAGATCGGGACATTTCCCATGTAACAAATTCGCTTTCTTGATGAAAAAGGTAACCTCTCCCAACTGTGAGGTGTGTGGAGTTGTAGACGATATGCATCACTTGTTAATGGAATGTGTTCAGTATGAAGCTGATAGGAGTAAGTTGTTCAGGGTTTTGAAGTTGAACAAGAACAATATCGGTACATTCCATCAAATACTAAGCAAGCCGACTTCCGATGATGCGAGAAAGTTGTTCGACTTTATGGCCCTGATCCATTGATCTCGTTTGTTGTTAATAATAATTGTCTTAGGGTACGATGGGACTGACATACGCTGTGCGTTATAAAAGTCCCTAAATTATTAAAGAAATAAAAAAAAAAAAAAAAAAAATCTAGCAAATGACCCAGGAGCTAGATTGACCCGACACTATACCGAAGATATCCCGGACGTCAGCCTGTACGAGATTAGGATGGCTCTGAAGCAGCTCAATAACAATAAGGCGCCGGGTGATGATGGAATTACAGCCGAACTCCTGAAGACGGGGGGAAAACCAATCCTTAAGGCCTTTCAGAAGCTGTTTGGTTCCATCATAATCGAGGGAAAAACGCCACAGGCATGGAGCGGAAGTGTGGTGGTACTGTTCCTTAAGAAGGGCGACAACGTTCTGCTGAAGAACTATAGGCCCATCTCACTTCTAAGCCATATCTACAAGCTGTTTTACAGAGTCATCAGGAATCGTCTCGCGCGCAGGTTCGACGACTTCCAGCCTCCCGAATAAGCCAGATTCCGAAAAGGCTTTCAGCACTGTAGACCACATATATACGCTACGACAGGTTATATAGAAGACCGAGGAGTATAATCTGCGTCTTTGCCTAGCGTTTGTGGACTATGAGAAAGCTTTTGATTCGATTTAGACTTTGGCTGTACTGCAGTCTCTCCAACGGTGCCAGATTGACTATCGGTACATCGAGGTACTGAAGTGTTTCTACAAAAACGCTACTATGTTAGTCCTACTTCAGGACCAGACCTCGAAACCTGTCCCCCTTCAGCGAGGTGTGAGGCAGGGAGACGTCATTTCTCCGAAACTGTTCATGGCCGCAATGGAGGATGTCTTCAAGGTTCTGGAGTGGAGTGGACTAGGCATTAACGTCAATGGCGAGTACATTACTCACCTTCGGTTTGCCGACGACATAGTAGTCATGGCTGAGACTACGGAAGAGCTTAGTACAATGACCTCAATAGAGCTTCAGAAAGAGTGGGTCTTAAAATGAACATGGACAAAACTAAAGTCATGACAAACAACCATGTAGCAACCAATTCTATCAAGATCGGAGGCTCTATACTCGAAGTTGTGGACGATTATGTCTACCTCGGGCATACAGTCCAGTTGGGTAGATCTAATTTCGAGAAAGAGGTCAACCGTCGAATCCGACTCGGCTGTGCAGCGTTCGGGAAGCTACGCGGTATCTTCTCATCCAACATACCACAGTGTTTCAAGACGAAAGTCTATGAACAGTGTGTGTTGCGATGATGACATATGGATCCAAAACGTGGTCGCTCACAATGGGTCTCATCAGAAGACTTAAAGTCACCCAAAGAGCGATAGAAAGGGCTATGCTCGGAGTTTCCTTGCGTGATCGAGTCAGAAATGAAAATATCCGCAGAAGAACCAAGGTTACCGACACAGCACGAAGAATCGTCAAACTTAAGTGGCAATGGGTAGGGTGCCCTGCCCATTGCCATGCCATGGCCTAGCTTTTTTTTGCTGGCTTGAGTTCATGGCTTTTGGCTATACTAAACTCTTAAATTTGCCACTAGTATAAATCTTGGTCAAGTAACATAATACGCTTTGCATTATGTATTACTAATAAATACTTAGGAAATACATTTCCGCGTTAGATAATAAACATACAAATAAAACAAATAAAAAAAAAACAAATTAAAAACTGTTCTTACAATATAGTGGCTAAAATAACACAATGTGACATTGTCACTACAATAAATACAATATCGAGAATCACATTACCAGAAAAACACATGGCATTAGAGCACCCAGTCTAATGAATTTTTAGAAAAAAAAAATTACATTATGACATGATAACTTATCGTTAGTTATATATTTTTAAAATTCATAAGGAGGTACGTAGGTATTATTGACATAATATACGTAATCTCATCGCCTTTAAACTAGAATATCTTTAGTTCATTTAACCCCAAGCGAACGCCGGCGTTCGCGCTTCTATTGTCTTACTATTGTGTCTCAAATTGACGGTACCTGAAAGGTATACGAATTCTAGGAATAGTAATGTTTGAGAAAAAATTGTTTGGAAATTTAATCTATATACTTTTGTATATTTTTTATCAGTTGACGCTAAAAAAATATGTTAGAAAAATTTTGTTTGAGACTTCGCAATGAAACTTTTGTTTAAAAAAATATATTTTTGAAAATCTGATGAACCAAAATGTGATAAACTGATAAATATTTAAAAGTCATAGAACAAAAGTTGTTGTTAATGATGTTAGTACCATAGTTCTGAGAGGTTGCCGGTGTTTTACAAATAACCCTGTATATAGTTTCAGGACCGTTCATTGTGGCGCCACTTGGGGATGGTCTATATCCACCAATGGACGTCGTTCGGCTGATGATGATGTATATGTCGCCCGTTAAAGTGGATATAGCAATTATTGTACCGATAGTCGCAATGGCCAATGGCTTAATAGCTAAGACCCTCGAACTACATCTGAGGTGGCTCTCATTAGGCAACTGGATCAGGGGCCTGATCAAGAAAGCAGTACTCCTGGACACGGCGCGCATCGTTAGGAGATTCCTCTCTCAGGAGCCCTGACCGCCGCTAGCTTGGACCTTATTCTCGATGCCGGGGGGCTTCTATTTTTTTCTTTTTTTTTATGATTTTTTAAAAAAAATATTTAAATGATTTATTATGAATAAAAGAATTAATAATAATAATCAAAAACTGAAACCGAAAAGCAGCTTTGGAAGGCCTCCCACAAGCTGGACCGATGAACAGTTGAGGGTCGCCGGAATCCGATGGATACGAGACGCAGGAGATTGGTCGAGAGCTGCAGTCGCGATGAGACATCGCGTGGCACTTTGCGGCTAATTTGAAGGCGCTCTCATGGCGACATTTGGGGGAATCCTATATTCACCAGTCGTCTTTCGGTTGAAATAATGATGATGATGATGACACAAAAAACCATTTATGATCCATTTATAAAAAATAGCAAAAATAAATGCAGAGCAACGTGGTCAGTTATTAATCATGAATTTGGGAATGCGAAATCTGGTATTAATAATATTTCTGAAATACAATTAGATAAGCAAGTTTTGACAAACCCTACTGACATAGCCAATGCTTTTAATAATTACTTTATTGACTCGACTAATACTTTGACATCCAATAATCAACATTATTATAATGACACTAATTTTAAGTCAATTCCTAACTCCATATTTCTTAGCCCCATGACTGAAGATGAAGTCAAAAAGGAAATAATGGAGTTAAACAATACTAACTCTGAAGGTTATG
Organism: Mythimna ferrago; assembly: GCA_910589285.2. Taxonomy (NCBI): domain Eukaryota; kingdom Metazoa; phylum Arthropoda; class Insecta; order Lepidoptera; family Noctuidae; genus Mythimna; species Mythimna ferrago. The sequence continues at coordinate 8,506,559 of OU342675.1, read as the reverse complement.
ATGGAATAAACACAAAAATAATTAAAGCGTGCAGTACAGAACTGATTCCCATTTTGACATATTTAATTAATCGCTCGTTTTCGTCAGGTATATTTCCTGATGCCCTGAAATTATCAGTCGTTAAGCCGTTGTACAAAAAACAAGATAAAAAGGACGTCAAAAATTATCGCCCGATTACTCTTATTCACATATTGTCAAAGGTTTTCGAGAAATGTATGCTCAAGAGACTTGTCGACTTTTGTAGCAAATTTAAAATTATATCAAACGAACAATTTGGATTCCAAAAGCAAAAGTCAACCACACAAGCAATATTTACTCTTGTGAGCAATATCCTGAGTAATTTAAATAATAATAAATTAACAACAGGTCTGTTTTTTGACCTATCTCAAGCTTTTGATTTTGTAGCGCATGACGTATTATTAAAAAAGTTGGAAAACCTGGGAATAAGAGGAGTTGCACTGCAGTGGATTTCGTCTTACATAAGTGATCGAAAACAATACGTCGTTATAGACAATGTAAATGAAGACTTACTAACTTCCCATTGCTCTGACTCTAGGATAAATTCTGAATTTCGCGTTAAACTCAAGTGGTTGCCAATTCGCCTTCGCCGTAATGCTCATATTCTTTCTCTTTTGTATAATGTGCTCTTTTCCCCTTTTACCCCTCGTTACCTCAAAGAACGGTTTCAATTCCTTTGTGACTCCCACATGAAAGTTCTTAGGTCATCGGATAACTTGAAACTTAAAATGCCAATGCATTCAAGTACTTTCCTGGACAAGTCATTTACTGTTCAGGCCGCTCGTCTATGGAATGCATTGCCTGTGGAAATAAAGCGTGCACAAACACTGCCTGCATTTAAAGGGCTTGTGAAGGATCATTACTTGACTCTGTGATCTTGTCTTCGTTCTTCACTAACTCTCTTGCTTATATTTATTTTGTATGTATGTATTTGTGTATCTATTTTAGTATTAAGTATTTATTAAGTTTTATTACTTTTATATTTGCACTAAGTGCAACCCCATTTTGTGTCCAGGCAATCCCTGTCCATTCAAGGTTGCCTGGAAGAAATCGCCTAGTGCGATAAGGTCGCCAATTGTGTATTTTTTTATTATATGGTTTCCTTTTTGTTAATTCATAACCTTGATGTGCAATAAAGTATATATAAATAAATAAATAAATAAATAAATGTGGCGTCCCTCAAGGAAGTGTACTAGGTCCCATATTGTTTTTATTATATGTAAATGACATACCACTGGTGTCATAAAATTATATTATTTGCAGATGACATTTCAATTATTGTGACATCTGATAAAAAATCGATTTCTGACCATGAATTAGATATTAATAATACTATTGACAAAATTTTACAATGGCTACAGAATAATAAATTAAAAATCAATTTAGATAAATCAAATTATATTCAATTTAATAAATCAAAGCATGCCAAATACAATTTTAAACTTAATGTTGACAGACTCAAACAAGTAGCACAAACCAAATTCTTGGGTGTGCTCATAGATCAAGATTTGAACTGGAAAGGACATTTAGATGATTTATGCAATAGGATTAATAAATTTACTTACGCCCTCAGACAAGTAAAGAACGTAACAAACGTAAAAACGGCAATTACTACATACCATGCATATGTCGAATCGATCTTAAGTTACGGCCTTGTTATTTGGGGGAACAGTACGGATAAAGACAGAGTATTCATTGCACAAAAGAAGTGCATCAGGGCCATATGCGGTCTTCGTCCAGACGAATCCTGTCGGTCATTTTTTAAAAAACTAGGTTTATTACCACTTCCTGCACTTTACATATACGCAACCTGTAACTTTGTCTACAGTAATAAGGGATTGTTCAAGAAAGCTTATGAAGTAATCTCTCGTCCAAGGGATCCACACAGACTTGTAAGAGATGATATTCCTAAATCAGCCAAGTATGCTAAAAGCTGCCTTGTGATGTGTGTACGGATTTACAACAAAATCCCTAAAGAATTAAAATGTATAAATAATGCAAATTCATTTAAAAACAAATTGTATAAATGGCTGAATGGACATAATTTCTATGACATTAATGATTTCTTTGACATAAAATTATAATATTGTATCCATCTATTTAACTGAATTAACTGTACCTATATTTACTGTTGTTTGGACCAAAAATTTTTTGCATGCAATTGACACTTATTCTGTGTAGCTAAACATGTGGACATTGTATTTAAATAAGACTAACACCATTATACCATGTTTAAGGCAAATAAAGACTTATCTTATCTTATCTTATCTTTACTTCATCGGATAATAATCTAAGACTTTAGTTATCTTAATCTAATCTAAAATAACTAGTCTAAGGGCGCTTTCAATTTATGGCCTGCTGCGATGCGGAGGCGGTGCATCATTCGTACTGCGTACGAACAGTCCTATTTTTCATAAAAAGCGTGCGGTGCGACAACCGTGGTCAACCCTAGGTTGACTGGTAGAGAATGCCTAAGGCATTAAGTCCGCCTTTGTACCTGTGCGTTGCATAAAGTTCTAATAAATAAATAAATAAATAAACCGTGTGGCAAACGGTTGACAACAGGACGGCAACGTCATAAACACCACTTGTTTAATTCGGTGTTGAATAGCGTATCACTGGCACACAAACGCACGGCAGCCAGATATGTTTTCAATTTAGGCGCTTGTTGTCGGACTGCTAATGTACTGCAACTACTATTGAAACATGTCTGACGGCTGCGGCACTGTAAACGTGCGGCAGTGATCCGACATGAAACGTCTAAATTGAAAGCGCCCTAATGCTAAATAGGTTACTTCATCAACAATGTGGAGTTTCAAACTACCTCAACTAGTGATAAACTACTTCAAGTGTAAGACAACTTAAATTGGTCATTGAGAATCTACTAATGCAAAGCTTCTGTCCGTTGAGGTTAGAATTCAATCCTAATTTATGACTAGTGCAATACCTACATACAAAGGTAAGGTGTATACCTGACAGGTATTTGAAGGGTAAAGCGAGGCTCACTTGAAGGGTCAGTCATAGCCGCTAGCGCCTATCAAGATTTACCTGTATAATACTAAAGGAAAGAAGGTTATTTTAGTATTGTAGAAAATTCCACCATTTTTCATGGAAAATGATTAAATAACTTCTCCCGCTCTAGGTGAGAGCGCTCACATACTTTACAAAACTTTTTCCATGGTATACGTGGTTTTTTAAAACTACAACTGATGTTGAAAAAAAAAATTCATTCAGAATCTCGATTTTTATAATATGCAATGTCAAAGTTCACGCGATATTTCGGAGACCATTACTGGATTAGTTTTACACAAATCATTTTTTGTTTGGATTTCAATAGAGAATACCTGGAGAGTATTCACAAAATATCTGTGTTTTCAATATATCTAGAAAACAATGAATGTCACAGTCACGTAAGACCGGTTGAATGAAAATGTATCTCGAGTTGGGCGCTCTTAATAGGCATATAGGTACATAAAAGGTTATATACCTCTTGCAGTTCAACAAATCGATCTCGAGCTTAGTGGTTACGTGAAGGGATTAGAAAGGCAGGCTGTGCTGCAAAGCTGAGTAATTCTGCGAAGTACCGAACGTTCGCTGGGTGTTGAAGAGATTATCACTGCCCATGATCGAACGATCTTGTCATTTTCAAGGGTATTGTATACCTGGTTGTTTCATCCAAAGGTTGTAGCAGGATAATGTAGGGTCAGCGGCTGCCAAGAGGTATTTTCAAAATAAATTATAGTATTAAATTAGTGACATGTATTATTACTGATGACGTGAATTTAGTCTTTTATCTCACGTCGTTACGGAGATAATTGGCGAAATAGACACTAGAATATGCATATTTCAATTTGTTTTTTCAAAAACTAGTTACACTAACAAAACCAAAACGGTTTGTTAGAAAATAACTTGTTCTACATAACACATTCTTCGTAGATTTTATTTTCCTCATTTACTATTTAAAAAAAATATATATATATATTCATAGTTTACGAAGAAGCACAGAAAAAATATAATAATATAGTCCACTACGTCTAGTATTATCATCAAAAAGTGCATCAATATCAGATTGGTGCAACACTTTCTTTGTACCTCTTAGTGACCTATGAATAATTTTTTTTTTTTTTTAATAGTAAATCAGATATATAAAATCTACAAAAAAATACATAATGTAGAGATTTTTTTTTAAATCTTATTTTTTTAGCTAGCATATAGTGTAAGAATGATTGATTACCTATTAAATAATTACTTTATGATACAATTAATGAAATGCATTTATTTTATTTTTATTTTTTTTAAATACATTTTTTTTTTAATGAACACTTAATGCACGCGTTTGTGCATCACAAACCCGCGCAAACGCGTGGCGGCTTTAATATGATAGTCTAGTCAAATTAGCAAAAAGATTGGACCTAATTCGTGTAGTTGTAATTTTTTGTGGAATCATTAGAAGACATGAATATAAGTCTTCTCTGAGTTTGCACCATTCCCGTTATGTACGGAACATTGTTTAATATTAGATTTTAACATTAAAGTCCCAAAATTTAAAAATTTCATAAGTATTCAGTTGTGGTAAGTTTAGATATATGTAGATACCCCTTTGGTGTATAATTACTTTTCACGAAAAAAGTGTGAGGTGTATGAAACACTATTAAATCATTATTTTTATTTTGCGGCTCAAGGGAAATTTAGCCAGTTGGTGCAAACTTATAATAAGCTTTTTAAAGCATCCTATACACCCAGTTATTTTTGCACCCTTTTGCACCCCTAGGAAAACAGCATTTTACAATATTTGTAGATTGTACTTCGGGGCAAATTAGTGTAGTCATGCATTTTTTAATATAAAATGTATTCTATATATAAAACATTCGCACGTAATAAAAATAAGAAATATATAACTGGAAGTTTATGTAGAGTTAACGTGAATACATACTGCGCCTCGTGGCGCTCGGAGGGCGAACGCGGGGTCGCGCGGCGCGCGCGCGACGGGGTCGAGAGTAAGTAAGTGCGTGCATGTATATGCGTTTAGATCATTTTTGTGGCAAGAAGCGATCCCTGCGCTATACAAATTAATAACTATAATTTCCTCTATTTTATTAGCTGTGTTGTGAAAATGGATTATGGAGTATATTGCATTGTTTGTCGTGACCTCTCGACCTGCCCCTGTATTAAGTATTTATTTAACAAGAAATTATGATAATCATATTAATTCTCTGTCGATCTTTATTTCTTTCTATACCTCAAAAGGAAAAAACGGAATCCTTATAGAATCACTTTGTTGTTCGTACGTCTGTCTGTCAAGTCCCTTTATCTCGGGAACAAGTGCAAGTATCAAGTTGAAATTTAAACCGTATACTCAAGACTGCGGTCCCTTAAAGCTGTGTAAAAGTAAAAACTTCTAAGTTAACGAATAAAAAAGATACGTTGCAAAAAAAAAATATATATATTTCGACACTCAAGGGAATCATAAAGGTACTTCCCGTTGACCTAGAGCCCTGAAATTTGGCACGAAGCAAGTCTTAAGTATATAATAAGTATAGGAATAATTGCTGCTGGCAAAAGCTTGATATTTATTGTATTTAAGTTAGTTGATACGGAACCCTCAGTGTGCGAGTCCGACTCGCCCTTACCCAGTTTCTTTTTGAGGCGCATACTTAAAACTCCACATTTTTTATACTAATATTTTATTGTTCCTACCTTACCCGATGCCGTAGAATAATCAGCGCTGTCAGATGATTTATAGTTCTAAAGACAACCGAAATACAACTAATTTATTTGAAACTAGCTGTGCCCGCGAATTTGTTCGCGTGGACTACAGGATTTTGAATTTATTTTTTCTAAAATAAAAGTAGCTCATGTTACTCCTTATTACATCAGCTACTTGCCAAAAAAAGTCCCGTCAAAATTAGTCCAGCCATATCAGAGATTAGCCCGGACAAACAGACAGACAGACAGACAAAAATTGCAATAAATGTTATTTTGGTGTAGACTCTGACCAACAAAAGATGGCAAAACAAAAAAGAGGCCGTATTAAAAAAAAATTGAAGCTCTTCACCCTAGCTGTACGCCACTTAAACAGAGTTGATACGTTTGATTATTCATGAAAATAATAAGTATGCGATATATAAATGATGCATGTTTATTTAACAATGTGCTGCTTATTTAGCCGCGATATTCAATGCCGCCAAAACTCAAGCATGTCCGTTCACTGCCAAAAGCAGCCTGATCACCTTAGCACCTGCTTTTTAGAATGTATCTTTGGAGTGTATCGACCGCCTTCAGCTCTTGGGAGTTGAAATTTCCTTAAACTTTGGGCAGTTCATTGAGCACAAAGCTACGGTAGCTGCTAGGAAACTCGACATTCATGCAAAGGTTAGATGGCACTCAGTGGCGGATTAGCCATGTAGCAAGAGTAGCAAATGTTACAGACCCCCCCCCTTTTTGGGGCCCCGCGCGTTCAGGGATCCCGCATTTTTGAACATAAAAAAACTAGTCAAAATATTGGTACTGCGTGAAACCTAAATACAGCTGATTTTTTTGGATGTGATGAGATAGTCACTTTACTTCAGACTATCCTGCAAGCAAACTACAGAATAGAAGATCTCTTAGAATTTATCCCATCATCGTACTTTTTACGCAAGTGATCTTAAAATCCACGGAGTTATTGGTAAATAAAAGCCTTGTTCAAGCTTATTTTAGAAAGGGTAGCTTTAGCCAGCAGCTTCTAGCAGCGCTAGCTAAAACCACTTAATTTTAATATGTGTAGGTTAAGCTCAATCTTAATAACCCTACTAAGAATAAGCTTAAACAAGGTTTTTAGGGAATTACATATCTAGACATAATTACATAATTAGTCTATGTGAATATTACATTGCCTGTGCGTAGTGACATTTGGCTTTGAAACGTGGTCGTTCACAATGCGCCTCATCAGATGGTTTTAAGTAACAAAAAGAGCAATGGAGAGGAAGATAAGCTTAAGTGGCAGTAAACTGGGTACATATATTGCTCGCAGAACAGATGATCGATGGGGCCAAAAGGTTCTGGAATGGCGACCGGATACCTGAAGACGTAACGTTGAAAGGTCTCGCAACAAGGGTAAGAATAACCTTTTATTTAGTAAGGTTCACGTGAATTCGATGGAGGCGTGATAAACTGGACCAGCCGTTGTGGTGACATAGGAAAAACCTTTGTATAGCAATGGAAGCCTTTCAGCTGAAATGATGATGACTATCGATGTTGGCGTGTTGATGAGAAAAATCACTCAGAAAGATTACTCCACTTAAAAATTTGCTAAATCAGACTACTTCAAAGAAAAATAAATGTTACATCCTAGGTAATCCTAAGTAAATCTTAACTGTACAGCTTTTCTGTATAAATTCACAAAGGCTTCGCCATCAGCATCGAAAAGACTCCTTAATTCTGTATTACTTGTCAGAAGAAAACCTAAACGCCCTAAGCAAAATTCTAATCATTCGGGGTAGGTATGCAAAAAACGATCATCATCTAGGTTTTCCAAAAGTACTACATTAATTAGTATCTTACTACTAAATTAATTGATTAGTGGTAGGGGGCCCCTTGGTTAGCGTAGAAAAAAACAGGGAATATTCCCGTTTCTTTCAAATACTGTTGTTTTATTCAATGTAACATTCGAAACTTTCAAGAAATTTATAAATTATAAATTTCATGTATTTTTCCAATAAAACCGAAAAAAATGGAAAAATATGAAAAGAACCGAAAACTTTGTTTGTTTTTTTCAAATGCGTACTTTTTTTAAAAATTAATATAAACTAGATGATGCAATCTGATGGTGAGGCGCACTAGTTTATGAGGCCTATGTCCAACAGTGGGCATCAGTCATTATAGCGCCTAAATGGTGATTCTTGGGGGAGGCTTATGTCCAACAGTGGATACGAGTCATTATAGCGAGGGGATACTATCATTATAACGGTAGTGGTAGGGGGCCCTTGGTTAGCGTTTGAAAAAAACAGGGAATATTCCCGTTTCTTTCAAATACTGTTGTTTTATTCAATGCAACATTCGAAACTTTCAAGAAATTTATAAATTATAAATTTCATGTATTTTTCCAATAAAACCGAAAAAAAACGGAAAAACATGAAAAGAACCGAAAACTTTGTTTGTTTTTTTCAAATGCGTACTTTTTTTTTAAATTAATATAAACTAGATGACGCAATCTGATGGTGAGGCGCACTAGTTTATGAGGCCTATGTCCAACAGTGGACAGCAGTCATTATAACGCCTAAATGGCGATACTTGGGGGAGGCTTATGTCCAACAGTGGGCATCAGTCATTATAACGCCTAAATGGTGAAACTTGGGGGAAGCTTATGTCCATTACTGGTCACAGGTCATTATAGCGAGGGGAGACTTATGTCCAACGTGGGCATCAGTCATTATAACGCCTAAACGGTGATATTTAGGGGAGGCTTATGTCCAACAGTGGGCATCGATTATTATAGCGCCTAAATGGCGACACTTGGGGGAGGCTTATGTCCAACAGTGGGCATAGGTCATTATCGCGAGAGGAGGCCTGTGTCCAACAGTGGGCATCAATTATTATAAAGCCTACGTGGTGACACTTGGGGGAGACTTATGCCCAACAGTGGGCATAGGTCATTATCGCGAGAGGAGGCCTATGTCCAACAGTAGGCATTAGTTATTATAACGCCTACGTGGTGACACTAGGGGAGGCTTATGCCCAACAGTGGGCATAGGTCATTATAGATAGATAGATAAAAAATTTATTTGTTGCAACACAAAATGCACACAAAAGCACAACTAAATTATAAAAAAAAAAACAAAATACACCTACACCGATACAAACAACAAAAATAAAAACAAATAAAAAAAAAATTTACAAGCCAAATAAAACACAAAAATAAAATAATGATAACATTAAAAACAAAAACAAAAACAAAAATAAAAAAAAGATTATAAAGTGACACTTATGGGGTGGGTACTTGAAAATCTCAAAAAAAATAGTGCGGGATATAGCGAGGGAAGACTTATGTCCAACAATGGGCATCAGTCATTTTAGCGCCTAATGGCGACACTCGGGGGAGGCTTATGTCCAACAGTGGGCATAGGTCATTATCGCGAGGGGAGGCCTATGTCCAGCAGTGGACAGCAGTCATTAAAGCCCTAAATGGCGATACTTGGGAGACGCTTGTGTCCAACAATGGGCACCGATCATTATGGTGACACTTGGGGGAGGCTTAACCGAAACAATGAATAAAACATTCGAAAGATTTCTATTTTGTTCCCAAACGATTTTTTCCGCAAAAATTCAATGCAACATGTGAAAAAACGGAAAATAAACACAATTTGTTTTTTTCATTGAAAGAAACAATTGTTTCTTTCCGGAATTTTCAACGCTACCCTTGGTCGAATTAGCAATAGACTCCGGGTCGGTTTAATCCGGCACTGACGGCGCTTTATACCAGGCCAACATCGAATGTTATACAAAGCACAGGTCCAATCATTTGTGGAGCCAGTGGGCCTTTCAATGAACACTTCCCTGGAATCTTTAAATTTGAATAAAACAAATTGTGTGTTATCGATTTTTTTTATTAATTTGGATGGACGATTGATGTCATTATGTATGGAATATAATATCGTTCAAATGTCCGCCGCTAGTTTGCTAGATAGCGCGCATACGAAATATACAACTTTCCATGTCCTTTACTGTTTTCATTATTAGGAGTTTCGTCTACTCATTGCCGAAACCTCCTGAAAAGTATAATACACAAAGTGTGAGTAAAATTACAATTATTAAATAGTCAAAAAGTATCAAGTTTTTATAATAGTAATTAAGAAACTAACCTAGAAATGATATTATTGTATCCAACCGTCGCATTTTATCTGCATCTTTTTAATTTAATTCACTTTTTGCGTCTTTAAATTTGTCCATTATATTAAATAGTAGCCTTTCCATCGAACTAGTGATTGTTTATGGCATTATTTTAAGCAAAATGAGTATAATAAGATGCAGGAAAACAATTTTGACAATTCTTAATTTTTTTTAATGCTGCCATACATAACGTTTGATTAATAATTCGTTGTCTTCTTTCGATGGTCAAACTCTATGTACCGTATATATGTATGCATGTAGTAAAAAGCAGTTACTTCAATATTACAAACAGATACTCCAATTTTATTTATATGTATGTATAGAAGATAAATAAAGGACATGCTTTCAGGACACTCTCGTTTTTTTTGTTTAAACATAGACGGTTTTTTTAACTGTTTTTTTTTTTTTTTATAAAAACAGAATTAGGTTTCGTTACTTACACTTACTAACAGAGCATTTACAATCAGAAAGTACTCCTTCCTCGTAAAATACATCCCACAACACTCCTAAGTAATGACTACGCTTATCTCTTCTTGTCAGTTTATTATTCCGTGTCGCGCGCTTGTCACTTCCATGGCGTAATAGTTCTTTGGCAATTAAGACAACACTAGAAAAACGTATGTTCCTTAAAAAAATGCTAATTTTTTATAGGGTGCAAATATAAAGGAAACCAAATTAATGTAATTGTGATTATTTTCATAACTACTTAAATTTCCCCCGAAGTACAAAAGCAAAAAAACGTGAAAAACTAATTTCCATACGTCGCACTGGGGTGCAAAATCAGTCATGTACTTAGGTCGAAATGTATAACACTTTCCTCAGTTTACAAAACTACACAATTTTCCCCAATGCCGCAATGGCCAAAAATAACATTTTTATTTTTTTCTAATGCTGTGTTGGTCTAATTAAAATAATTAAAATGCAATAATGTAGGTTGAGGTTTAATATACCATAAAAAAAAAAATGGTGAGCTCACCTATATTCTCTGGTTAGTTATGAGCAATAAACAGTTTTCACCCCCTTCCGTAGGGGTGCCAAATGATTTTTTTTTTTTATACTCTATTTTTCACTCATACAAAACCATCAGAAACGTTTTTGCCTCTCCAGAGAATTTATTCCAATCTTTATTAAAAAATGACCTAATTTGACTAGACTATGAACACAAACTCGCCAGTCACCACATATTCGCGACCGCACCGGACACCGCGCCCGCGCGTTTCACCGTGAAAAAGTACTTAGACGCTATTGAATACACTGCAATCAAAAAACGGCTCGTACCGACATGCAACAAGCGCGACAACGCGGTATATAATTGTAATAATTCGTACCTTTCGAACAGTTTTCTGAAAAGGAAAACACGGCCCCAGTATGAAAGGCAACGAAGGAACGGGGTGGGTTTTTAGTCAATAAAAGTCTGACACTATTACCCCGGTGACGGCGAGGGAAGTCATTTAGATGAATTTTGCCCATCGAAAAAAATAACCTTTCGAACGGTCGCAACACTACGCTCTAACTACCTACCTAACGACAAGTCGGTACATGAATACGCGCGTTAACTTTTTTAAAAAAACGCAACATTAGTAGTTATAAAATGTAATCAAGTAATCGTGATTGCAACTACAATTTGTACTTATTAATCAAAATTAACTACATTTTACGGTTACTTTTTGTAGTTATTAGTTGTGATTACTAACTACAAAATGTAGTTGCAGTTATTAATCAGTAGTTACATTACAATAGGGCAGTTTCAAGGGTCAAAATAATTACATTTTATTTAGTCCGTATTTTAGATTATAAAAAACGTCGTTGTGACGTCACCCCGTGCGAAATAATGCAGCACGGCGACGTGACGATCGATTCACGTAACTTTAATGGGCTACATCTTTGTCATTTTTGGTTTAATTAACAAATAAAAAAATACGTGTCCCTTATTTTTGAATAATCTGAAAGACGGACTACTTACATTTTTTTTTGTTTGTAAGTTGTTTTTAGGTAATTTCTGTATACGTGCACCCGTAGTGATAGTCTTGTAAGTGATGACCCGAAACACAGGTTTTATAAACCTAGCTCGGGCAAGTCGCTAATTATACATAATTTTAAGTTAATAAAGTAAATTTTCCTGTAGTTTAAATATTTGATAAGTCAATTCTGTGGCCCTAGTGAAAAGGGGTATAAGTCCGATTTTGTCGAAAATGAGTTAAGTATACCAAAATGATCAGAAAAAAATGCTCTATCGTTTGGTGAAAAGAGATCTAAGCTAGCCCTAAAAATAAGGAAGTTACTTTGTGCAACGGGATTCAACTGACTCCAAAAAAAACACGCAAGTTGGATTCAAGTCCTTTTATATTGTTTTAAACAGAAAAATAAAAACTTTCTTTTGTGTTTTTTAATCTAAATTAACATAAATCAACCACATTTCAATTTGGTTGGTGTTTATCGATACAACAACACTTAGTCCATAAAAATGGTTTAAGTTAGAAAGGATATTATTAGACTTATATCCTTTTTCACCGAAATAAAGAGAAAAAACATTTCTTTCCATTAGGTAATTAGTTATTAAAAATGATTTCAAATGCGTATCCCTTTTCACGTGCATGAATTAATATTTAACTTATGGGAGAACGGGTCTAACTTATTTTATACCCTTATGGAATTCATTTTGTGATTGGTATAAGTCACTATCTTAAAAACTATTAACTTTACATAAAAAATAACCCAATAATAATAAAGAGCATAAATTGTTTACCTATAAAGAACATCACATTTATTTCATTTGGTAGCGGTTTGAATGACACACGAGGTTAAACACGAATTTGAAGCACGCAGAGTGTTTTTTACGTCTCCTGTAAAGTTGCATTTTTGGACTTAGATCCTTTTTCACTAGGGCCACAGAATTATACTCGTAGTTATTACTTGGACACAGCATAATTGTTTAAGATTTACTTGTGGCTGTTATATGTAATTATTTTGTGTAAAAGATGAAATAAAGATTATTATTATAAAGATTATTATTTTTTACGGCAACTAGCCTATTGCCCAACACTGCTCTATGGTCCAGACTAAGCGTTTCGCCTCGTCGTTTATACCGGTTACTTCGAAGGACTGGAACAATTTGCCTGCTGCGGTTTTTCCGTCCGATTACAATTTTTATGTCTTCAAAGCTAGAGTGAATAGGCTCTTAATAAACTAGTGCGCCTCACCATCAATGATTGCATTACTACTCATCATCAGGTAGGTTCGCAGTCAAGCACTAGTTTATAACAATTACTTATTTTAAAAAATTTTGCTCGCAAACAAAAGTGCAATCTTTAGTTATTTACTTTCATAGTCCGATAAAACAGCAATCCGACATGGTCCGAAAGAGATCAAGTACTAGATTAACGGCTTTTCCGGCACTTGGGTTCATACCACCAACTTTCAAAGTGTGCGACAAATGGTTATTATTTACCTAACTAATGAATTTAGAACCAATTGTCGTACACATAATTCTTGAATGACAGCAGTTAAAGCCAGGTTCTACTCATTTTGAACTTTTTAAACCTCTGAAAATTCACAAATATAAAAAAGAACACCGTGAAAAATGATTTCATTACAATTCCTCATCATTCCTCCCTAGAGGGCGCGCAACGTGAACATTGCTCTGTATATTTTTTTAACGTAATAAATCCTAACGTTGTTGTTTAGCAGTGAGAATTGACAAACTTTCTCATAATTTAATTAGAAAACGGTACAAGTGCGGGCAAAAGTCAATTCATGAAGTGAAACACCCTAGACTAACTTTTTGAATAGTGCCAAAACAAGTGTCAAATGGAGACAAAACCTCTTGAATACGAGTTGTAACCCAACCAAAATTACAATTATAGGAGTTCTATACGAGTAATACTTCGACCTGATTGTTTTGTGAAATGTGAACTGTATCAAAACAATAAAAATAGTGCTTTTCTAAAAGTAATAAAACATGTGGAGTGAATAGCCATCTTAAACAAAGAAATGACCTTTGGACTATACGTATAATCAAATTGCGTGTTGCTTAGCAAGCATACTACAATTTCGCACTACCATCGTAATGATCATATGGTTAAGTGGTAGATTACACTGACTGCGACGCAACTGTGCGTGGGTTCGTGCCTCAGCATTGGAGTCACTTTTTGTGAATCTTTAAATTGTGTGTTCTGGTTTTTCTACATACAATTAATGAAATAACAAATATGCAGCGCACACCGCCAAACTTTGTCGAATTTGAAATGACGCAGTCAGTCTCGGACACGGCATTGAATACTCCCGATAAACTTGAAAAACAAAGAGGATATAAACGAAGATTTGATGAACATTCGCAACGTCTCGAGAACTTCATGTCGCATATGGAAGCCATGTTTACATCTTTCCAGGAACAACAAAATCAAAAGTTTGACTCACTTAACCAGTCAATAAACATAATCAAAGATTTACACCTTGATTTAAAGAAATCTGTTGAATTCGTAACTGAAAAATATGATGAATCTTTTTCGAAAATTGCACTATTACAGCAAGAGAATAAAAGCTCTAAACAGCAGATTTCTTTTCTTGAGCAGAAGTTAGAATATATTGAAAAAACCTCTAAAGCTTCCACCATGGAAATACGTAATATTCCAAAACATGAGCCAGAGTCAAAAGAACAACTCATAAGCATGGTTATGGAGTTAGGTTCAGTGGTTCAACTGGAACAAAACATTAGCAAAAATGAAGTACGTGATATTTATAGATTAAAATCTAAAATAGAGGCCGTAGTAGTTGACTTTACAATAGTTACTAGAAAAACTGATGTTATTAGTTCGGTGATCAAATACAATAAGTCACAGAAAGTAAAAAAAGAGCTGCCATTGAACACAAATGATATCAAAATAAAGGGTGCACCCAGGAATATTTACGTATCTGATTCTCTGACAGTAAAGACTCAACAATTATTTTATTTGGCCAGACAATTTACTAAGTCACATGGTTTTCATGGATGCTGGATTTCTTTTGGAAAAATTTATCTGCGAATGAATGAGGGTAACCGATTCACATTAAAAATTCTGAAGATTTAGATAAAGTTATATGACTAATCATGTGTTTTGAGATAACTTATGTTTTTGTTTTTATAATATGTTTTATGTTAACACACTGCACATTACATTTAATTTCACTCTTTTCCAACATTCAACAATTAAAATCAAATTACACGAGCAACACATATACACACACCTATACAAATATAAAAACATAATTTATTTTCATGGCTATAAACAGAGATTACCTCTGATTATCTGTTCTGATCCCGTTACATTATTTTGGCTTAAGTTAAGTTCATATATACCAAATGAATATGTCAATTCTGAGTCCTTTACAATAAGCCTTTATATTTCTTGGTCAATTTGTCCTACGAAACTAGTTTGTTATAACATTCGCAATGTTAAATGATTTATTGAATAATATATATCAATTTTGTGTATCTGAAGCAATAAGCTGTAATCCTGAAAATTGTGCTAAGTATGTACCAATTGCTACCGACTACTTCAAAATTGTACAACAAAATATACGTAGTATCAATCGTAATTTCAAGGAACTTTCTGTGCTACTAAGAAGATTAAGTTTTAAATGCGACGTTATTGTGTTGTCTGAATGTTGGCTGCGTCAGGTTTCAGATCTTCCTACGATACCTGGATTTAACTCCCATAAAACCAATCGAATCTTTAACCAAAATGATGGATTGGTGGTCTTAATCAGTAACGAGCATAATTACACAGTAGAAGAACCACTACTTAATGAATGCAACTATTTAATAATTAAATTTGGATCTGCCACAGTTATAGTGGCAATCTGCAGGTCTCCGTCATTTAAAAATCTAGACATATTTCTGCAATCTCTACATCACATTCTTGAACAATTGCAGTCATTCCAAAATATAATAATAGTAGTTGACATAAATATTAATATATTGAGTGCTGATTCTAATGTTTTGTCATATTTAGATACTACTTCCTTCCATGGACTACTTCCTGCACACAACATACCTACCAGGGGTAATAGTTGTCTGGACCATGTTTTTGTTAGGAGTAAATT
This sequence comes from Mythimna ferrago, assembly GCA_910589285.2. Classification (NCBI taxonomy): domain Eukaryota; kingdom Metazoa; phylum Arthropoda; class Insecta; order Lepidoptera; family Noctuidae; genus Mythimna; species Mythimna ferrago. The sequence goes on along the minus strand of OU342675.1, from coordinate 8,490,593 downwards.
ACAGTCTTATACATTTAATCTGCAAACATCAATAACTGATCATGATGCTGTTTTATTTTGCCTTGAGTATGTGGAATCAAAGAAACCTGTTCCTACTAGAGTGGTCAAAAAACTGAATTGGGCTGAGATTATATCGGACTGTTCAAAATTGGACTTAAGTAAACTGTATTTTGAAGACGACCTAAATGTAGCAACTGATCAATTTATCGAATTATTATCTAACTTAACAGCTAAGCACATGTCTATCATTAGGATGCCACGAAATAAAATCACCTTAAAACCCTGGATAACACCAAGACTTTTAAGGTGCATTAAAAATAGGGATAGGATGCATATTAAAACTAAAAAAGAACCAATGAATAAAATTTTAATACTAACATACAAACGATATAGGAACTTTTGCAACAATCTTCTTAAAAAACTAAAACGACAGTATGATCAAGATCAACTAGGCATGGCTAAAGGCAACTCTAAATTATTGTGGGAATCTATTAAAACTATAACAAACTATAATAAAAATCGTTCATCTGCTGAAGGACTTCTATATACAGATCAAAACCCTCAATTGTCCATTAATTTATTAATATATATAATAGTCAATACCTTTTTTTCTACAATTGGAAAGGTGCTAGCTCAACGCATACCCTCAAATGTTCCAACTTTCAAAAATACAATTATTAATAAAGATACTCCCAGTAACTCATTCGTACTACTTAAGGTTGATATTACTGAAGTCAAAACTGCTATATTAAATCTAAAAAGTGACTGCACACCTGGGTGGGATACCATTCCATCTAGGTTGTTACAAAATGTTGTTGAATACGTGGCTCCTGTTATCACTGATCTCATAAATCGCTCTTTTGACACGGGTGTATTTCCAAAAGCATTAAAGAAATCAATTGTTTTCCCCATATATAAGGCTGGGGATACTGACTGTGTCAACAATTATAGGCCCATCTCGATTCTTTCTTCACTGTCCAAAGTGTTTGAGCGCACCATTGATTGTAGACTCGTGAAATTTTTAGAGACACAAAAATTGCTTGCTGAGACACAGTATGGATTTCGAACACACAAATCCACTGATGAGGCTGTTCACGCATTTACTGACTTCCTTGTGAGAAATATAGATAAAAACAAAAAATGCTTGACTATATTCCTCGACCTTGCCAAGGCGTTTGACACAGTCTGTATTCCCACCCTAATTTGTAAATTAAACAGTATAGGAGTGCGGGGAAATGAATTGAAATTGTTTGAGGACTATTTGTCAGATCGTACTCAGAGTGTAAAGATAGGTGACTATTTGAGTTTCGAACTACCTATAACGCATGGAGTTCCGCAGGGAAGTATTCTTAGTCCCACGTTATTTCTATGTTATATAAATGAGTTGTGTCAGCTTACACTTCAAAACTGCAAAATAATATCATATGCAGATGACACAACTCTTACTTTTATCGGTAATTCGTGGGAGGAAACCTACTCTCTGGCTCAATCGGGTCTGAATATGGTGTGCCACTGGCTAGCTGCAAACACGCTCACGCTTAATGCAGACAAAACCAAATACATTCCCTTTGCGATTAGGAGTTCAGAAACCTTTTTTCATGATAAGCCTCCTTTATATGTTCATCAGTGTTCATATCCACCCGTAAACCAATGTGGCTGCACGGAGATACAAGCTGCGCAAAGTATTCGGTATCTTGGTGTAACTATTGACAAAAGATTATCATTTGATGAGCATATTCATAATTTATCTACAAGAGTACGAAAACTTACTTATGTTTTTAAACAACTGAGACAGGTGGCCTCCGGTAAAACCCTTAAAATGGTATATATTGCCCTGGTTCAATCTATCCTGACGTACTGTGTAACAACTTGGGGGGGTGCCGCTAAAACTACAATGTTAGAAATAGAAAGGGCCCAAAGGCTGATACTAAAAGTTGGTCTCCGTAAACCACGTCTCTTTCCCACTACAGCTCTGTATCAAGAAGCCGATGTTCTGACTGTTAGACAAATTTATATTCTTTTTACTGTACTTCGACAACATTCAGATCCAACCTCTTTTGATCTATCTAAATTAACTACTAGAAGGCCGTACGCAATATGCAAAACTATTAAATCAAAGACAGGCTTTTCCCCAAAATTTTATACTTTTAGAGGACCAGAACTATATAATAAATTAAACAAAGAATTACATATTTTCAATTGCAGTAAAACTAAATGTAAACTAATAATATCTAACTACTTACTTAAATTGGATTACACAAAAACAGAAGAACTGCTAGCCATAAAAACATAAATTATACTTTTCAGCTAATATCATATTTTCTCCTTCCACTCGCCTACTCGGATATAAACATATTCACAATCACCGATACATAATTCACTCTTAAACACACCATGACACACCATCACACACGCACATGCATCTTAATCCACATTACACTACACATATTTAATTTTTAAATTATTTTAGTTTTTCTTTAAGCTTTTCCTTCCTATAAATGAGCATAACTTGTAGAGACTGTAAAATTGGTTACTTGCGCTAAATGTTCCCCTAGATACAGATGATATAATGTTTTGTTTGCTGCTTTACCCTGTAGTGAGGAGTCCCTGGTGTCCTGAAATACAAGCCACGGCTTAGTTTAGGCACCAGTCTCCCACAAATTAACATTATTATACCACATCGAAATTCTGTTTTACATTCCTTCTGTTATCGTTACCGTTATTTGTGGAAGATAAATAAAGATTATTATTATTATATTAATTGACTATAATATATGACGAAAATCAAAACATGATCTAAATTAGTTAGTTCGATAGAAAAAAAATAGCAAATCTGACACTAACTTATAATTTAATACGTGTATGTGTACGAAATTACGTCACGGAAATATTTTAAAATTACAAAAAGGGCTTAGAAAAACAAAAATCTTGAATAGTTGTTGTTCTTTTTTATAAAAAAAAAAACTGCTGTTACAGGGACGCGAAACCAACATAGACTAGGGTGGAGTTCGTACAAAATACTCAATGACACATACAACCGGATTTTAATAATTGAGTACAATTATTTTTTTTGTTTTGAGTTTGGAAATCATACAATGACTTCTTCCGCTATAAGGTAGACGGGGTGTGTCGGACTACTTTACTGATTAAAACCACAAAACTGTCCTTCAATTACAATTTGCGTTCCAGGATTCCCTTTTCAGAAATTCCTCGAAGCCACATCGGACATCGACTCTGCCGGGCCTTTACGGTTTCACTGACATCTCTTTGAGGCGCACGTGTAGCACTACACATTACTAACGACATAGATTCGGTCCCGACAGTTACCGGATCGGCTCTTAACACTCCAGTAATCGCGCGTTCTACAGAAGTAAAACACACACACTTTTTGAAATCTGAGCGTAAATCGAAGATCGTTCACGCACACACTCATAGTATTCCTCTACAACTAGGTAAAGAAAATAATTAATGTCCTTACAGCGACAAATACAGCCGCATACATGCCTGAGTAATTTCGCGCCAAAAGTGCATTTCTACCATAGTAGAGCGCGCGACCACTCACGTAATATTTTTATTGTGCGTTGCGGTCGATGTTTTAAAATTGTAAGTGCATTCATTACCTTATTTTGGCTATTACATACTTAGAGGATTAGTTTAGTAATTACTTACAAGATTAGTGTTAAGCCCGGCAACTGTTTTTCTCAGATCAATTTACATACAGAGCGCAGATAGTAGAATTTCTCGATTGTTGGAAGATTGAAGTACTGACGACGAAGATATAATTAAAAGTGACACTGATGATGCGCGGTCAGAAGAAAAAGACTGCTTGCAAGAATACTCACATAGTACGGATACAGAGCCAGAAGGAAGTAGCAGAGGGTCTCACTCGGAAAATCGGGAACGAAACTGAGTCTGAAGATGATGTTCCTCTCGGTTAGGCACCTGTAAAAAGTGTATTTGTCCGGACCATCAGATTCTTCTATATCCAGAATGCACTCAAAATGAAGATACGAAGGTAGAAAACATGAACGAATAGTTAAGATGAAGATCAAAAACTCAAGGTCCAAAGTTTAACTAATTTTTTTTAAGTTTTGCCCCTACTGGAGTTCAGATAGGTAGAACATGTGACAATGTATATATATCTTATTGCTTGTGACTTTACCTACGACGTTACATGTTTTTAAAATTTATTGCATCGCATTTTTATAAAAACAGTTTTAGAGTAATGGTGTCTACACACCGAAGCCCACCGGCACTTACCTGGCGGACCAATCCGCGCGCTCCAATGCCCAGTGGAGCGCGCGGATTGGTCCGTCGGGTACGGTATGGTGTGTAGACACCATAAGAAAGCAAATTCATTATTTTTGATACTCAATTAATCTAGAAATCTAAATTACTTTAGAAATTTGTTCCTACGCTTTAATTTTAATCGACCGCCGATCGATTTATTATTATATTAGAATACCTATTAATTGCGTCATGCAAGACTGAGTATTAGTGTAGGCAACTCATTTTTGCAAATGTATTTTTTATTATTAGATTTAAGTTGGCAATATTTATGCGCGAACACCAACTGCCATTTTGATTTTGCTTCGCGCGCATTTTTGAACTCTGGGCCCCCCGCACATGCCGCGCGCGTCGAACGCCGAGTAGTCGCCGCCAAAAATTTGATGCACGCTTGCGTGCATATAAACGCTCCAAGTTCTCGCCAAAACCTTTTCAATTTCCTAACTAATTTTGCTATAGGTACTGTGTATTGTAATTGTCCCATGTTCTGTTTGCCTAGTTGTAACGTGCTAATATACTGAATTCACCAAGTGACTGCTGCGTCTTATTGTGGACAAATCCCAGCCCTATTTAACAATTAGGATTAATTTTAGAACAGAAATATGAAATAACAGGATTTCAAAGCTTGTCAAAGAAGCTTTTCAAACGTCATTAGCGCTAACACCATTAAAGACTTTAACCCCTTTGTATTAAACAAAGTCTTGTATTAAATGTTTTTTTTTGTTCTACTTAACAAAGAAAAACATTTCATAATATAAAATTATTAATAAGCCTTTACGAATTTCCAAGAATAAGTTACGAGTACTACTAAAAAAAAATCCTGAAATAATTAGTCTATCTGTCACTTGATTTTAGCAAAACTTGAGCTGTGGTAGGCGCCAGATAAATTTACAAAAAAGTGCATTGACCCTTCCATAGTATCTCTTTGCACCCCCCATGGATAAATTATGACCCTTTTTAGGGTTTAGAAATCACATTAAGATTACCGTACCAAAAATTGCATTGAATTACAGATATATTAAAAGACTTTGCATGTTCACTGGATAAAAGTATGCTCATCCTTGGAATATAAAAAAAAAACAGTTCAATTCCTGAATTGAGTTGCGAAAATTTTTCCGAATCGCAAAAAAGTTTTTTCTTGTGACGCAACTATAAACTTATAGTTTTCAGATTTTTTTCCTATATTTGTGCTATGAGATCTTGCTTCATGCCAAATTTCAGGATTCTAGGTCAACGGGAAGTACTCTATGAATTTTTATTCGCTTAAGAGTGTCGAAATATCCGTTTTTTGCGATTTAAATGGCCATGATCTTTTCTTATAACTCAAACAAAGGTTTGTTTTTTCACAGCTTCAAGGGACTGCAAACCTGAGTATAGGGTTTTAATTTCAACTCGATACCTTCACGTGTTCCTGAAATAAAGGGTCTTGACAGACAGACAGACGCAAAAAAAAAGTGATTCTGTTGATTCTATAAGGGTTCCGTTTTAAGGTAAAACACTAAAAAAAAAAGCTATTGCCACTAATATTATAGACTGCACGTTTGGAAAATGTAAGAAATGCTAAAAACCCATTTAACCCAACCAACCATAGAAAATAAAGTCTACTACCCCATTCAAAAACGATTCCTTCCATGCTCACTTCGTTCGAAGAGAAATTACATTTTTAAAAATAGAGAAATATTTTCTTAAGTCCGACCAAGATGCTCAATGGAGGGAAAAAAGAAATAGTTTCAAGTTTCACCTCGTTACCCGTATGTTTCCCAGTTTCCCGTAGCTACGAAGAAACTGGATATTTTAAATTGTTTATCTAACTAACATTTATATTCTAGACTTGAACATTCATATCGTGTGTCAGTACCGTGTGAGCACGCATTAACGCAGTACGCTGTAATAAATAAATATTCAAGTTGAAGGGTAAAATTTACAAGTCTGTCATAAGACCATACTGTATGGATCAGAATGTTGGGCTGTGAAAAAGAAGGATGAAAAAAGATTGCATGTAGCGGAGATGAGAATGTTGAGATGGATGTGTGGTGTGACGAGAATGGATAAAGTGAGAAATGAGTTTATTAGAGGAAGTTTGAAAGTGGTGCCAGTGACTGAAAAGTTGAAAGGTAATCGGTTGTCTTGGTATGGTCATGTGAAGAAGAGAGATGAAGCGCATATTACTAAAAGAGTTCTGAGTATACATGTAGATGGATGGAGAGGAAGAGGAAGGCCGAAAAAAAGATGGATGGATTGTGTGAGAAGTGATATGAAAGAAAAGGGAGTTAGTGATAGTTTGACGGGTGACAGGACAGAATGGAAGAAGAAAACGTGGTGCGCCGACCCCAAGTAATATGGGTTAAGGGCAGGAAGAACAAAATTTATATTTTAGACTTTGTAACATAAAAGTGTTTAGTTTTTCTATTTTTTTTTATATTTACTAAGCATTCATGTCTTGATTAACGTAACAATTAATTAGATTTAAGGTTACGTACTAAAATTAAAACATGTAAACAGTTTCTACTTAGTTTTACCATTATTTTAAGCGAATTTTATCTCAGAGAGCAAGCATGTCAGCCCCATTTTAACTTAACATACTCGTAAATTTACAATAACAACTTGACTTAATAACATGCACAATAAATCCATTCTTTCCACGTTCTTTCAATGTTTTTGACACAAAGAAAAGCAACTGACACATCGTTTTCTTATAAACTAGTTAAATTAATATTTACTCATTACTAGTTGACTCGGCAAAAGCCAATGCAAAATATTGCCATGATTTACTTTTTTTTTCGCCAGAAATGAAACCTAAGTTATAACTTAAAGGACAATACGAGGAATCGAACGAAGATTTGAAAGCTTACTAGTTCTTTTTTGTCAGGTGTTACCTATTTTTCTTATATTATAAATAAGACGATTTGAGGACTTCTTTATTAAAACATATACAAGGTGTCGTTTTGAAGCTGCAAAATATTTCAGGAGGTAATTATGTTAGTGATTCTCGACCCGAATCAATAATAAAATAAGTAGGTAATTTTTTTTTTTTTATAACCGCGCTTTTTTTCACACACACAAACACGGAACAATAAAGGGCGTTTTCACACACACTAACTCGCAATGATAGTTTCATAAATAATGTATCATCCAATCATCATCCCGCACGCCACACCCTAGCCACGCCCCCGCGGCCATCGATCAATCGATTTAGTTTAGTGTAATTAAAAAATTAAATAACAAGTATTACTGATTATTGACCAGGTATCGTTTTTTTACATGATTATTTATGAGTTTTATTACAACCTCCTGAAATATTGTGCAGTTTTAAAACTGCACCTTGTATTTGCAGCGTGGAAAGAAGCCCAATGAGATAAGTAAGACACTAATTTATACCATGGAACGCAATAATTTTGTGAAATTTTTTCGTACTCAAAATTAGTTTTGCGAACATAAAGGTTGAACAAAAAGGTTTTAACTACATGATAGTACTAGTGTGTAATGGTAATCAAAATGTCACAGTTTGGTAACAAGTGCCTTTATATACCTAAGTGCAGTGCAATAAGAGTCACTTTTTGAGCAAGTGTATTGAAAAATAAACTTTAAGATATGGCATGGATTTCACTATTGGCGAAAAGAAAAAATAAACATGCTAGCTATATATGGCAAACGTTTTAATCCCTCTTTTTTATGCCATATAAATAAATAAAAAATAGAGCAGGAGAGTAAATAAAGCCCACAAACTGTTTTCAGATATACCAAAGATAAATGCGCAAAAAAAAACCGATCAAGCCGTTTCGGAGAAATATGATAACACACAAAGTGACACGAGTTTTTTACATAGGTATCAGATATGATGGTATGGTTGGCGCAGAGGTTGAGGAATTGTCTGCTGTGCTGAATGTCATTGGTTTGATTCCCGTATGGAACAATTACTTGTTTAGCCCACAGATATGTCACACATATCTTGTGTAGGTAAGTTTACATAGTTTGTAAATGTTTCCACAATACAGAGGTACAGGATAAAGATTTATTATTTATTCGTTTACTAGTATTTTCTTAAGATTCACTCAGTAGACTCACAAGATCCGAGCAATTTTATTACAATAAAAATCCGGGCAATTGCAAGTCGGCCTTGACCGCGACGGGGCTGCAGAACTAAGTATATGGTTTAAATTTCAACTCGATACATCCACGCGTTCCTGAGATAAAGGATCTTGACAGACAGACATATAGACAGACAGATATACCTACAGACAAACAGAAAGACAGACAGACGGTCAACAAAGTGATCCTATAAGAGCTCCGTTCTTTCCTTTTGAGGTACATAACCCTAAAAATGGCTATAACACTCCGCGATAATTTAACTTTGTACTAGTCATTGAAAGTGATTCTAGTAAAAAAAATATCATTACAAAAATTTCATAAAAAATATATATTTATATACAACGAATAACAATTAACCTTTCCATCGTGGAAATTACAGACACAATAGAAAGACAATAGGTGCGCGAACGCGTTCGCTTGGGTTTTAATGAATACTAGCTGCTGCCCGCGACATCGTCTGCGTGAAGGCTCTACAGCACCAAAAATACCTAAGATGCTAGTGTCGCTATAGTATTATAAGTAAACAACTTTTAAAATAGCATTAAAATAGGTATAAGTTTTTTTTGCAAACGAAGCAAGTAAAGAGAGTTATATGGGAATCTTGCTGAGTTCAGTCATAAGATGAGACTGAAGGAAATAATAATAATGCAGGAATACATTCCAGGACACAAAAGAGTAAAAATACGTACAAAGGTTTCATACCTTACAACACTTCCCTATAAACTACGTTGGTAGTTATGCTGCCAGGAGCCAAAATGTAAAGAGAGTCAGTACTGGTGACGCGGAGTAAGCAACGTACAGTTGCCCTTGTGAGAAGCAACTCGTCCTGAGGTCGACACCCGCTGCCCTCAGTGTCTGCCTCTGTGACTTATTGATGGTCATCGCGAAGCAAACACTCACGGGGAACTGTACGCGCTTGAACTGGAACGGGAAGTTGTGAGGTATGAGGGGAATGCGTGGTATAAATACTGCCTCGCTGACGCCACAACCTGCACGGAAACCACGCTCGCGCTGTACGCGGACGACGCCGCGTACATCGGTACCTCGCTGAACGCGAGGCACGCGGCCGTCAAAGTGCAGCGCGTGCTGGATCTACTTCCCGAATGGCTGTCGAAGTGGAGACTGTCGGTGAACGTGGGTAAGACCCAGGCGTTGCTCGCGGGGTCTGCGCGCCACCCGCCACCTCTCCAGCTGTACGGAGCCGACATCGAGTGGTCTCCCCAGGTGAAATACTTGGGGGTCACCATCGACCGTCGGCTCTCAATGAGAAGCCACGTCCGGCAGGTCACCGCCAAAAGCAGAGCAGCCCGCGCACTGCTCCGCCCAGTGCTCTCCTCTCGCCTCCCGCTACGTGTCAAGCTGGGGGTGTACAAGACGTACATTCGCCCAATCTTCACATACGCCGCCCCAGCTTGGCTTGCCCTCACCAGTGAGGCCAGCAAAGCACGCCTCCGGGCGCAGCAAAACCTCTCGCTCCGGACTATAGTAAACGCCCCTCCACTGGTGAGGAACGACGTCCTGCATCGGGACCTCAAAATGGAGAGCCTGGATGACTTTTGTGCCCGCCTCGCGTCCCATATGTTCTCGCGTGCCGACGCTTCTGCTTGGCCCCACGTCAAGCACATAGCGCCCTGGCACGCGCGTCCTCCTGACGCGAGGCGCCTCCCGCGTGACCTCCTACCGGACGTGTCCAACCCACCGGACTTGACGCCTGAATGAGTCGTACCCACTTACACGCGACTCATTCACACGAATTAGACTCCACAACAGCACATGCACTTGGGGCACGTTGTGTGCTAAGTTAATATAGGCATGACGTGCACCAACCCACACGCATTCACGACTCTACAGTCATCATACTCACGCAGCAGACGCGCAGCGCGGTTGTGCGTCCTCGCATGCCCACATGAGCGGTGTCACACACGTCAATACCGCTCATACTCTCACCTCGTCCCTTGTGTCCGAAGCGTGACCGGCTCGACCTGGAAGCGTAACGGACGGGGGTCTTCATCCTCAGTGGGCGCGCCACCAAAGCCGGCATTCTCGTCGCTGGTCGTCCTTCGTTGGGCTTCCTCCGGGTAACCGGGGGTTCCACCTGGCGGGGGACTGACCGCCGAGGTGTCGTGAAAAACCGGCACTGCAGGAGCAGTGCCGCGGCGCTCCCACTTGATCACAGTGCAACTACACACAGCAAGCTAGGCTTGCAACGAGGTTGCCGCCTACAGGCACCCCAACGCTGGGTCCGTATTTACGGGCCCCAACCCCGACACCGCGGGATAAAGGCAGTGCCTACACCCCGCCCGCCGCGCCCCCTTGCGGGGACGTAGCGAATTCCCGAGCACAACCTGCACGACCATGTCGCAGCAGTGGAGCGACACCTCGAGGAATACCTTGCCACGCCGATAGCTCCTGATGAAGACCCCATATTCTTCTCGCCGGGCGCAGTCAGACGCGCCATCCTACGCACGAGCCCTAGGAAGGCCCCAGGTGCGGACGGTATCACCAACACAGCGCTGCGCCACCTGCCGTACCGTACTGTTGCGGCTCTGGCGCGCCTGTACACGGGGATACTGCGCACGGGGGTCTTTCCCACAGCTTGGAAGGAGGGGCGCGTCATAATGCTGCCCAAGGCGGGGAAGAACATCCTGAAGCCTGAGAGCTATCGGCCTATCACCTTGCTGCCCACGACCTCGAAGGTATTCGAGTCGCTCCTGCTGCGCCACCTAGTTCCTCACATTACGCCACGACCGGAACAATTCGGGTTTCGGGCGGAACATAGCACGACGCTCCAGCTGTCGAGGGTACTGCACCTGCTGTCCACAACGGTGAACAAGAAGGAAAACGCGGTGACAGTATTCCTCGACATGGAGAAGGCCTTCGACAGGGTCTGGCACCAGGGTCTGATCTACAAACTGGCCACATCAGACACGCCCCGTCGCGTCGTAAGAGTGGTCTCAGCTTTCCTGACTGACAGGTGTTTCAGGGTGGTGGTAGAAGGGGTTACATCTGCCCCACGCCCAATCGCAGCCGGAGTGCCCCAAGGCAGCTGCGTGTCGCCGGCGTGTTACTCACGTTACACCGACGACATACCTACTACGCCAGACTCGACGCTCGCGCTGTACGCCGACGACGCCGCGTACATCACCACCTCCATGAACGCAAAGTACGCGGCGGCGAAGATGCAGCGCGTCCTCGACCTCATCCCCGATTGGCTCGCCAAATGGCGACTGTCGGTGAACGTGAGTAAGACGCAGGCAATGATCACGGGATCTACGCCCCTGCCACCACGCCTGAAACTCAGCGGAGCCGACATCGAGTGGACGCCCCGGGTCAAGTACCTGGGCATAACCATCGATCGTCGGCTAACAATGGGACCGCATGTCCATAAGGTCGCCACGCAGGGTAGAGTCGCCCGCAACCTCCTCCACCCAGTGCTCTCGTCCAGGCTCCCGGTGCGCGTCAAGATGGGAATCTACAAGACCTACATACGCCCCGTCTTGACGTACGCCGCTCCGGCTTGGTACGCCCTCACAAGCGAGGGAAACAGGAAGAAACTACAAGCCCAACAGAACCTAGCACTGCGCACAATAGTGGACGCCCCTCGCTTTGTGAGGAACGACGTGATCCAGCGCGACCTCAAGATAGAGAGCCTGGACGAGTTTGTGCGACGCCTCGCGAAAGGGTTGTTCGCGCGAGCCGACGCCTCAGCTTGGCCGCACGTCAAGCACCTGGCGCCCTGGCACGCGCGCCCTCCCGACGCGAGACCCTTGCCCCGCGACCTTATTGTCGACAGCGACTCCCCACCACCGGATTGACGCCTGAGTAGGTCGTACCAGTCTACACGCGGCCTACTCAAACAATACGACTCTACCTTTTACTCTCACTCGACAAGCACCGTGTGCTAAGTTAATATAGGCACGGCGCGAGTCGACCACACACTCGCCTCTACACACACGCTAGACTCACGCATCGAATAGTAGCGTAATCTAACTATCCGGTGCACGTGCACTGAGCGATGTCACACAATACAATGCCGCTCACACACACACACACAAGTCGTCCCCGCGGTCTAAACCGTAACCGGCTCGCTCTGGAAGCGGGTTAGACGGGGGTCTCACCTCCTACTGTAGGTTCGTAACAAGCCGGCATACCCGTCGCAGGTCGTCCCCCGCCGGGCTTCCCCTAGGGGTCTCACCTGGCGGAGACTGACCGCCGGTATGTCGTGAAGCAGCGACGTTGCGCACAGCAACGTCGTGACGCGCCTACAGTATACACATACAAGCAAACACACATAGAGCAATAGCTCTACCGAGGCCACAGCCTACTAAAGGCACCCTATCGACGAGCCTGTCGTCACAGGCTACGGCAGGACTCCGCGGCCAGAGGGCAAAGCCCTGGCGCCGCTCGCCACGCCCCCTTACGGGGACGTAGCGACAGCCACGAGATCACAACCTGTAAAAATTTTCGCCTCAATGGTGTGTCTGTGGAGCGAGATGACTTTAAGGCGGGTCCCGTTACACAACTTCGGAGGAGATAGGTTCCGAAGAATCATAATCGGGACACCGACCTTCGGCTTGATGGTATGCGCTGGAAGTCCACTTGCTGACAGGGAGTTCAGAAATTCCACGGGATAATGTGTGGCGTCATCTTGCTCGACAACAGTGTTTATCGAGGTGTAGACCACTTTCTTCCCCTCAATTTCCGAGAGAATGCATTCTTTATTTGCTGCAGCCTGATCATTTTTGGGCGTCGGCGTTATCGCTCACACACCCAAGAAACTGGTGCGGTATACGACTGATGTACCCGTACACACAGCGAATGAGTTCTTCTAAGCTGGATACCACTCTACCGAGAGACTCTGGAAGTACCACCTGTCAGAGTGCCTTCGCCTTAGAAGGACATCGGAGAATTCTTGCAATGCACGTGCATTGCCGCCGAGCCGAGCTCTCATATTAATGGTCAAGCGCAGCGTACGAACTCATGACCACAACGAAGATCATTTCAATGAAGCATACACGTCGTCAGCCCTCGATCCCCGCGTCACCACGGGAAGTGTTTGCCTGAAATCGCCACTGAACAGAACTGTGACACCACCCATTAAGTGTTCGTTCCTGCGGATGTCCTGCAGGGTTCTGTCCACGGCCTCAACTGCCTTACTATAGGGCATTGTAAACTCATCCCATACGATCAGAGAGCAATCCTTGAGCACTTGTCCCTTATCGCTGTTACGTGACACACCACAAACAGGCGTTTCGGCGCTCTCTAAATCGATGGAAATTTTAAACATGGCATGTGCTGTCTTGCTACCCGGAAGAAGTATGGCAGCGATTCCCGACGACGCTACAACAATAGCAATTTTGCCTTGCCTGCCAGTGGTAACAAATGTTTTTCCTGTTCTACCAGGAGCATCCAAGAAAAACATTTTGCCCTGGTTTTGCCCAACGCTTTCAAGGACGGTTTCATTTGTTTTTGTTCTGAAGAGAATAAAGTGACATGGTCATTTCGTATGGTGGTCATTTCGCCCGGATCGTAATTTGTCTCAGCGTTATACTCCCGATTTCCACGGCCTTGATGCGGTGATGATTGGGGAGCTGGTAACATATATTCGATCAGCGGATTGCCGCCGATAGAAATGACCACATCTTGAAGTGAACTGAGACAGGTGTTCAGCACGCGTTCATCAGTTACTTCGACTTCGTCTCCAGTAGCACGCTTCAAAGCTCGTAGAAAATCTTCAGACAGATGATGGCGATACTTCTCCCACAAAGCTACCGGGTTCGCGACTCCACAAAACACCAAGATGACGGCAAACAGAAGACGCATGCGGCTGGGACTTTCACTGACGCTCGCCTCCGCGAGGATCCCAGTTTTGGTCACCGTCGAGAAGGTGATGTGCTACGCAGGCTGCGCGGTAAGTGGGATACTCCACGCCATCAAATGTCCTCAGAAAGGCGAAAGACGTTGGGCCTCGGACAGTGTGAAGTAACACCGCAGAAAATAGCATTCGCCATTATTCGGATACACGGTATAAACCCTGCCCAATGCGGCATCATTGAAAATTCCCAGAAAACCTTCCACAGTACCTCCTCGTCGATGTCGGTTAAATACACCACTTTGCTTGTCGTACGTGTAATATGAAGGCACCTCGTCATACATAAGGGATCTCGCAAACTGGTCGACTTCACAGAGCTGGAAAATTGTCACCATGTAATACTTAACACTGCATTTTTTTTTATTGTCTTCCTCAACTCTACTCAAGATTTTGAGGGTTTTGTTGGAACTTGAATTTGTCAAAACGAACTATATGATACAACTTTTATGAAGAAAATGCACATCACATCACATCACCATCTATGAATTTTAAGAATAACTAACTACTAAGTTAGTCGCCAACATGATCAAATTTAAATTCTTAATTTCCAAAAAGTGTTAACATGTAACTTGATTGGATTTTTATGAAATCCCATAGATGGCGCTGCTTCAAAATTGTCTTTATACTTCTAACATTCATTAAACTATGTTTCTCCGCCCAAGTTACTTAAACGGCGTAGTTTTTATAGTGTAAAGCTAGATAATAGCATGGCTTACTCAAAAACAACATTTAAATATGCATCGTTAGATTACACGCTGTCACAGAATGCGTAAGAAATATAAAGATTCACAGCTCCTCCCCCGTAGGTGATAGCGTGATAATATGTAGCCTATATGTTGACCCGACCTGTTAGTAATATTCATGCAAAATTTGAAGTAAATCCATGCAGTACTTTTTGAGTTTATCCCGGACATACATACAGACAAACAGACAAAAATTCTAAAAACTATATTTTTGGCTTCGATATCGATTGTAGATCACGCCCCAAGTATTCTTTTTAAAAAATATTCAATGTACAGTTTTGACTTTCCTACGATTTTATTATATGTATAGATTAACTAATAGGTAACATACCATTTTTTATTTGACGAAAGTAACTTTTCCAAATCCTAAATGGTAAGAGATTTTCCACTTCCCAAAAACATTGGGCTAGGTGCCTCTGATTATTTTCCGGCCGAAAAAAGAACTAACTTAAACACAGGTTGGCAAACACGTGGTCGCTTAGACCCCAGATAAATAAATACGAGAAGAGTGGGCTAAATAAATCGGAAGCCGTAAGCACGCACTTAAACCCTTTATTTTATTTATGCAGTACTTCAATTATTATTTTGACCCCAACGAGTTCTGCTAAGAGGCACTTAGGCAAACAATATGCCTCTTAAAATGTCAATTGCCTCTTAGAAACTAATGTCAGGTCAAAATAATTTATCTTGGAATAAAATATTTGAAATTTTGTATGCACTATGAATTCAAGTCTATAGGTATATCTCCTATGTGAAAAGGATGAAAAAAAGATTGTTTGTAGCAGAGATGACAATGTTGAGATGAAAGTATCTCTCTATATATATGTTGGATAAAGTGAGAAATGAGTATATTAGAGGAATTTTGAAACTGGCGCTAGTGACTGAAAAATTGAAAGGCAATCGTTTGTTTTGATAATGCTCATGCAATGTGAATAGGACGGATGATATGCCTGTTACTAAAAACAGTTCTGAATATACATACATGTAGATGGATAGAGAGGGAGAGAGGCCAAAGAAAAGATGGATGGTTTGTTTGAGGAGTGATATGAAAGAAAAGGGAGTTAGTGATAGTGTAACGGGTGACAGAACAGAATGGAAGAAAAAACAAATTGCGCTGACCCCAAGTAATATGGGATAAGGGGATGGCAAGAAGAAGAAGAGGATATACCTCTCCTTGGGCACGCCACAATTATGGCGGTAAGTCCCCTCTTTGAGGCGTGGCTGGAAAGACCTCACGGCGTCCTTACCTTCCGCATGACGCAGGTACTTACCGGACATGGTTCGTTCGGGAGTTTCCTGCACGGGATTCATGCGGAGGTGACGCCCGGGTGTCGCCACTGTGCGGAACGCCCGGAGGACACGGTGGAGCACACAGTCGAGGTGTGCCCTGCTTGGGCGGAGCATCGCCGTGCTGTCGTGGGGGCGATCGGCGGCGGAGACCTCTCGCGCCGGGCCTTGGTTGAGGCCATGGTCCGGAGCGAGGAGGAGTGGCAGGCGGTCGCCGACTTCTGCGAAGCAGTAATGCTCGCAAAGGAGGAGGCCGAACGCATCAGGCAACGGCGTTATCGCCGCCGCCGTCGCCGGGCTTCTGATCCCGATTTCCGGCCAACGTAGACGCGGGCTTGCGGACAGTGAGCAATGGGTAGCTCACTGTCCGGCCGTCCGGTAACTGTCCGGACCAAGCCCAAGTCGTCGACGGCGCGCAGTGTTCCCGCGCGCCTCAAGGAGTTGTCAGCAACAGCAGGGACCCAGCCGGGTCGAAGCCTACTGGGGCCAGGGTTATCCGAAAGGGCGCTCGAGCCCCGGTATGAAGGCTAGAAGGAACGGGGTGGGTCTTTTAGTCAGTAAGAGTCTGACACTATCTCCCGCTCCGCCCAAGAGCGGGGGATGTCAATGCATGATTTTTTCCCACCATAAAAAAAAAAAAAAAAATATACCTCTCCTAAATCAAACTACATCGGCATAAATCCTTACCAAAAAAAAAAATCAAAAATCAAAATCATTTATTTCAAATAGACCATTTGCAGGCACTTTTGAATAGTCAAATGTCGGTCAGTCCAAGAAAAGTGAAGCTAAATTTACCGTCAAGGTTACGCGATTGTTTAACGAGTCATCGTAGTTCTAAAACACAAAGGGTACCTGAAAGAACACGGTCAAGTCTGATTCACCCTTCCGTTCCACCTGGAGCAGGACAGTTATTAGATAATAATTGGTAAGAGATTACAGTTTGAATTATTTTGAAAAAATTATCATCACACAGACAGATCAGTAGAAAGACATCTACAACGGGATATAAAGGTGCCCTTTTTTTGCAGGGAAATCATCTAATGACATCTCCCGCCCTTTTTATGTCAGACTTTTACTGACTAAAACCTACTTCTGTCCCTTCTTTGCCTTCGTTTCAGGGCCCCAGGGTTCTCTTTCGTACAACTCATGGCCCCACTAGGTTTCGACTCTGCTGGGTCCCTACGGTTGATGACATCTTCTTGAGGCGCGCGTGGAACACTACACGCCTTCAACGACTTGGGCTCGGTCCAGACGGGTACAAAACGGTTGGACGGCGAGTTAGTCATTGGTGCAGTGCACGAAAAAGGCAACAAAAGTAACATAGATAAGTAGGTTTTCAAATATGACGCTCCACCACACTGATACTATCTAGAATGGAGAAGTTATATGATGATCCCCTCCCCCTCGAAAAAAGCGGGATGTAGAACTCTCCCAAACATCACCACTTCTACCAATCTTGTCTTCCTCGTAACCAGTACAGTCCCTTAGCTTTCACTCTGCCGTGGTCGGCCGTGCAAAAAATTGCAAAACTAGTTCTGATTCACAGACAGATTCCATTACAAAGTTATAAAAGCCTTTAATATCCTAAACAATGAGCTAACAACCTGGGATGTTCTAAGACTTGCCTCATCTAATTATGATTAGCTCGAAGCTGTATCAAACATAATTAATGTTAGTTAGTTTCCTCGGTTGCGTGTGTTAAGCTCCCAGTTTACGCCCTAAAGGCTTCAAATTTCTTGTTTACTGTAGGGAAAGCTATTCGTAATTATTTATGTACTTACCTGGGGTTTACCGTTTTGATACATATCTACAAAGATTGATCTAGCCTTGCGGTATTTTATAGGATGCATTTTGGAGAGTTTGCTCAGGAATTATAATATTATGACTTGATTCCGCCACCGTTTTTATTTACCTACCTTTACATGTTTTAATAAAACCACCAACAAAAAAAAACGAACTTTATCAGATTTTTTCCAGGAAAAACGAATATAGAAATATAGAAAATAAGAGCATTGCGTAACACCCACCAACAGAATTGAAGGTGTATCTAGTTGAATAGAGTTTTTTTTAATTATGACGACAAACCTCACTAGTGTGGGGTTTTGGTTTTATAAAATGGTGTACAATAAAGTTTATAATAAATAAATGAAACATTATATTTTAACCTAATCTAAGTTGTACGTACTTAATATCCATTGTATGGTCCATGGACCATGGGGTTATTTTAAAGGGAGGTCAATGGCATTAATTTTAATGCACCAGCATAAACGTTTGCTCATATATCAATAGATAACTAATAGTAATTGTCTTTGTAGGGAAAAATAAATTTCTACAAGTTTTTATTAAATAAACACTGTTTTGTTTTTTGTAGATAGGAATGAACATACTGACATGTGTCCCATGTCTTTTGGAGGGTGGGAACAGTGGCCATACAAAATCTGGTATCCTCATTTCTTACACCCATGTGTACAATACGACAATTAAGCGTTTTTCAAGGGCATTCAAGTTGAGATTCCTAGCTACGGGGCCTATAGTCATTTAATCGGCGCTCAAGGGTTAAGCCACGTATATAGTAGCACTAGAACAATTGTCCTGCGGCGGTCTTCTTATCCAATTATAATTTAGAGATCTACTCATAGTATACTCATAGTGTACGTAGTACGCTTCACGATCAACGATTGCAACACTGCTTACCACTACGTAGGATCAACATCATGGACCAAGTTTATATAATTTAAAAAAATCTAACGAATGCGTTTTCGTCAAATGTCATTACGAGATAAATTAACTTTTTGCATGTGAAAAAGTGTACAAAGAACAAAGTGTGGTGATATTATATAGGGTGACTGGTAATTAGTGACCGATAATTAATTATACACGTAATATACTTATGATTAAAAACAACTTTCTCAAAAAAACTTTTTTTTATACTATTTTTTTTGTCATGGAAAATATTTGTAATATTTTAGTCTTAAGTTTGCGCCTTATCCGGCAAATAAAAAGTTTTTCTTTCTATCTAAGTTTTTATCACAATAACAAAACAGCTGTTTGAATTTCGCGAACGCGCGCCTGCAACCGATCCACGTTTAGACGCGTTGTGTGTGATAAACCATTAAAACGAATGAGCAGAAGGAAAAGTTTTTTTGGGAAAGTAGTTTGTATTCATGAGTACAATCACGTGTTCAGGTATCGGTCACTAATTACCAGTCACCCTATATACAGACACACACACAGTGTGGTATGGAAGGCAAGAAGGAACGGGGTGGGTTTTTTAGTCAGTACGAGTCTGACAATATCTCCTGCTCCACCCAAGGGCGGGTGATGTCATTGGGATGATTTTTACCCACCAAAAAAAAAGTACATATAATATTAAAATTCCACCGTCTTAATGGGACTCGTTTTGTAACCTCTTTCGGGAAAATGTTATGCAATTTATACCCTCAAAACTAGGTCTACTTATAATTTTCATTGTACTTATTCATTTTAATTGGTTCTACCCTAGAGTCTACTTACAATTAAATCATCATACCCACGTATTCCATAATGATAATCATATAGATCACTGACCTACACCTATTTTACAAAAAATATTAACGACACATCGAAATTTCACGGTATTTAGAATTATAATAGTAAACCCTGCAATACAGATTCAATAGACGGTGTAAGAATGGGACCAAATCGAGGTAGACATAATTATATCGGCACTAGCTTCAGCGCAAATTGACACCTATTATCCGATATAAATTGGAGGGACTTGCATAGCTGTGACCTTCGACGTGTCATGATGATTGCGCAATTTTAGTCCAATTTAGAATCAATTTGTCCCACATATGAGAAATATCCAGTACGTATTGCCAGTGATGACATACGGCTCCGAAACGTGGTTGCTTACAATGGACCTTATCAGAAGGTTTAAAATCACTCAAATGGTAATGGAAAGGGCTATGCTCGGAGTTTTCTTGCGTGATCATTATCAGAAATGAAGATATCCGCAGGAAAACCAAAGTTACAGACATAGCCCAAAGAATCGCCAAACTTAAGTGGCAGTGGACGCCCAGGGCACATTGCTTGCAGAACAGATAGTCGATGGGGAAGAAAGGTTCTGAAATGGCTACCACGTATCGGAAGACGCAGCGTAGGAAAGCCTCTCACAAAGTGGACCGATGAACTGGTGAGAGTTGCAGGAATCCGATGGATGCGAGACGCACAGGACCGGTCATTATGGCGACACTTGGGGGATGATGATAACGATGATGATGAGAAATATCTAGCATCGCCATTTTTATGGAGGCATATTAATAACATGGCTCAGGCAGGGAAGTTTCTGATAACTAGTCCACTTAAACTTCCCAAAACCTACGTATTTGTTTTCCATATGTCGCAATAGTTTCCCATTAACCGGGAGTTGACAATTTTGTGAGGCAAAGCGATGTTCAGATCATAAATTGTGCGATGCGTACACCAACTTAACACCAAAATTATGCTATTCAACAAATTAAAATGGAATCATCTGGCAGATAAACCCTCTGAAGAGAAAATCGTCAAAATCTGTTCACATTTGGCGAAGATATAGCCAAAGAAGAAGACATTGAGACGACTTGAGAACCTTCTTTTTTCTAGAAAATCGGTAAAAAATTTGAAGATACGAGATACCTATCCGTCCTGCACTGGGTCGGATCGGTATAGATTCTGGCTAGGGTTACCAGATGAAAAAATCAAAATTCCAGAGAAAAGGCCAGATTTCCATTGAAAAATCAAGATATTTTAGTTTGAGATTTTTTTCACACTGCAGATCTAACTCTGCTCATTGCACTCAAAGTAGCGCGGGTGGCAGCAGAACCCCCTTTATCAAATAAATATTAATTTTAATTTATTTAACTTTTTATTAAGTTTTTGTTATTCATTTGTTTAAGCTTTTTTAACTTTTAAGCTGTATATTATAGCAAATTCTATAAATCTTGAGATTTCATAAGAATTACAGCCGCAAACATGAGAAGAGTCCAAAAATCCCGAAATCTCAGGGCAAATCCTGAAATATGACAACCCTAATTCTGGTCGTGTAGAGTGGAGGCCTGTGTCTCAGCTGAGAGAACATAATGAGCAGATTATGCTTCTTGATCTTTCTTTGCCATGGATTGTGGAAAAAAAATGTTTGACTTAGGGTAAAAAATCGTGTTAAAAAAATAAAATATTTCATTTCTAATTTATTTTTCAGCTGACAACATATTTCGTTGTCACGTTTTTGTTAGATAAAAATAGGCAACAAAAATGGCTGATATTTCCTGTATCTATCCTTGTTTGTTTTGAACGGAACGATGTTAACAACTCTATTGATTAGAAACATTTAATAGAAATAGCCAATTTCACAAAATATCTGTAAAACAAAATGTGTTTTTTTTTTTGACAGTTTCTAGAAGAATTTTACCAGAAAATATAGTCATCATGATAAAATAAAAATTAAAAAATTGACAGAAACAAATAATTTACCGAATAGATTCATCCAACTCAAAAGGCCATTAGATGCCAAAACGGGTATACAATTTGTACCCGGTATTTTATCGTGATTTCCGATAATTCCCGAAGGTTTGCCGGGACACGCGGCCGCACCACTCGTCCCAAACGAATTGCGTACAAAGCACTGAATACTGGAGTAGTCATTTCGGTGAATAGCCGGTGGAATAATAAACACGGCTGTAATTGATCATGTTTTGTATAAAATGTGATATTTGCATAATTTCGCCAGATATTTACATTAATTTCAGAACGGGTGTGTTTGAGGAAAATATGTAAACAATATCATGGAGGCAACAATGGTGACAACGATCAAAGAAATAATCTCTTTCATTGTATAGCAAAGTCTTTCTGACTTTTGAAAGGTATTTTGAATATATCCGAAAGAAAATAAGGACATTTTAAGAATATCAAATTACAAGAAAATCTTATTGCCACGTGTCAGTTTCAAAATAAAGAGCTTCGCAGCTGGCATTTCTTACATCGCCTCAAACAAGAAAAACATGTGCTCATTTTGAAACAACAACTATATAACATTAACTTAAATGGTTTAGAAATAATTTTGCTAACAATAATAAGGCCATTATTTTGAGTACCGCAGCATAAATTACAACGTGAGGCCTCGGTTGCCTTCTATTCGGCGCGCAACGTGGTTGGATTCCAGTGCAAAACTCTCATACAAAATGTATGCAAAGGCCAAAGAATCCCAGCACGTGTGCGAATTGTTACGCAGAAATAACAATAAACATATTATGAAAACCTTTATTGTTGTCGGGTTTTGTTTTGTAAAACAAAAGGCCATTTTGTGTATTATATTATGGTGGCCTGTGGCTTCGAGTTAAGCAAGGCAGCGGGGAAGTGTTTACGCTTATAGAAATATAATGACTTCCTATTTTGAATACCTCACGTGTTTAAGTTAACAGAGGCATGTTGTTATTTTCATTTTACGTCTAATTTGTGGCCTTACGTCAGGCTCAAAATACGTGCCCATTGTTCTTGCCTCGAGTGTTTACCTCTATTATTTTTGTTTACCTCTAAATGGAAACTTTGAACGTTTCAGCAAAGCTTTTTCAGTTGCCAAGGTGTACGCAAAATAGAAAAAGTAAAACAACTTTTGCCTGTTGGTCTATTGGTCAGTGGCCCTGACTGCTATGCTGGAGGTCATGGGTTCGATATTTTTATTTGTTAAATAATATTTTAGATATCTTTGGCAATGACAAAAGCTTCATAATAAGAAATGGCAGTCTAACATATTCTTTGATGTCACAGGCGTCTCGGCGAGAGAGACAAATATAATAGTTTAAAATTCTTTATCTCGTTTCCTTTTCTACCAATTTCTTTATTACTTTCTCAAATATTATTCTGTTTTTTTTTTTTATATTTATTTATAAACTGGTTAGATAACAAAAACAATAATGCATATTGCCTGTATATCATTTCAAATAGAGTAACTTTACTTTATCCGCTCCTATGAGCGGATAAAGTAAAGTTACTCTATGGCAAACACGTGTTAATACGCTAGAGGCTATTCTCTAGCGTATTAACACGTGTTTACCAAGCCCTATACTGGAATAACATTAGGCTTTGTAGACTCACTACAAAGACTAGAGCGTTTTGTAGGGTCACTACGTAATTGCCCAAACTGTGGATCACCTAACATTCCCTTTATTAACTTCGATTAAAGTAATGCCTGCACTGAGGGAAGCCAATTAAAAATAATGGAGCATTTGCTGAGTGATTATCACTAATAATTAAGCCCTAATATCTAGAAATTGATTGAAGTGCTTATCTGTGCTGTAATATTCTGAGTTGTTGGAATCTAGACTTTAGAAATCAATGCTGTTTGCGTTTTGCAAAAAAAGGCTTTGCTAATAATTAAATTGACGATTGGTGCCGTGACTGCTG
The DNA here is from genome assembly GCA_910589285.2 of Mythimna ferrago. Classification (NCBI taxonomy): domain Eukaryota; kingdom Metazoa; phylum Arthropoda; class Insecta; order Lepidoptera; family Noctuidae; genus Mythimna; species Mythimna ferrago. The sequence goes on along the minus strand of OU342675.1, from coordinate 8,466,896 downwards.
CAAATGTAACCGTATTTTTTTGTACTAATCCTTAATTAAGGATTAGAACACAAAAAAATACAGTCACGTACGGTCACTGTCAGTACGGTGGGTAATCAATTGATTACAATCTTTTTTTTTGTTTTAAGGTGGGAAATTATTCAACGACTTCTTTCGCTCGAGAATGTGTCAGGCTTTTACTGACGAAAACCACAAAGGCGTCCATCGGTTACCCTTTGCGTTCTAGGACAACGAGTTTCTTTTTCTGAAATTCCCCGTGGCATCGATCCTGCTGGGCCGATACAGTTTTGTTGACATCTCTTTGAAGCACACATGAAACACTACCTGCCGCCAACAACATCGACTCAATCAGTAGCCTGATTCACGTAAAATCAAACAAGCCAAATATCGTTGAAGTTTTATAGTCGTTCGATCGAAGTCCTATCCAAAAGCTGTATTCACGATCTATCGACTTAGTTCCAGTTACATTAATAAGTATTCTACTAGGATAATTTAATATAGAATTTTTTTTTTTTAAATCGGCGATTTTAAACGACTTTAAAATCGGTGTAGTTCAAACTCGATTGATGTATGTGAATACGGAAATGGTCTAAACGACTAAATCGCTACGATATCGTTACGATTTTCATAACGTGAATTGGGCTACTGGACGATTACTGGACGGCTGGACGGCGAGCTACCCATTGCTTGTCATCTGCAAGTCTCGCAAAAAAGAGGCTGTCACTACATTTCATTGTGAGAAAAAACATAAAAACAAAATGTAAACTAAATTATTTCACTTTTTGTAGCTGTATTTCTCGAGTCTTTCTTTTCACGCATTATTAAATTGGTAGTACATATCAATATATTCAAGTACTCGCAATTTTATGTAGGGCTTTCGTTAGTGTAATATACAAGATCATTTTTGCAGTTAGTGTAGGTCCTTACCATGAAATAATGAAATTGAACGGCATATACATAAGATTGAAGCTACACGTGCGTTACACATACCTATTACAATGTAGACATAAGGCCACGACGCCTTTTTAGCGATACTATCGTAAGTTTTGTATACCCGCTATAGCTACAAAAAGTGCAACAGCCAGGAATAACGTTAAAAAAAATGTTTCGAATTTGGAACTTGATTTACGAGATTTCAGTAGTCAACAAACACGACATGTTTGTTACCTACTTAACTTTGGCAATGATTAAGAATGGTTGATTGAACGTAGGCTAGATCTTCAAAATCGAAATCTTCCTGATTTCATCACTCATTCAAGAATAAAATTAATGAATTTTGAACAATTCATTGTGTAGTTTAACTAATTTTCAAACCCCACCACAAGATGGCCGATGCCCTGAAAAGAATGGATGCGGGGACTAAGCATTATGGATTATTAAAGGATGATGAAAAAATAATCAAACAAGTGGATTCAAATGCTATGGAGCTTCGACCGGGGCCTTGTGTTTATCAGACGGCGAGCACGCCTGCGCCCGACACGGGCAGTCCCTACGTCTCCTGCGGTCTGACCTACACCTTACCAGTTTAAAACTTTTAATAGAAACAAAGTTTTTCATTTATTCTAGTTAGCTAACAGTTTACCAGCGATCAATCAATTTACTTTAATTACGAAGTAAGTTTTGAACTTCAAGATTGTGTGTGATTTGGTCGCCACAGTATTATTTAGAAGTTGTTGCTTTAATCGAGGCATTTAATCGAAAAAAGTTAAAGAGCCTTTTAAAAGAAGATCGATAAAGGTTTCATACGACATGTATGAAAAAGCCTTTAATTCCCGACACGAGGCACGGACTAATTATGTGGGTGGCTATTATATTGTATTGAGTTTTGTAAATGAATTCACTCGTATACAACATTATTTTTAGAGCGCCTTCACACTAGCGGTTGTCGTAACGTTTCCTCTGAAGTCAATTGAACACCACAACAACGCGCGTTGTTGTGGCGTTCAATTGACTCCTGCAACGCGACGCCTGCGCCGCGTAGTCGCGGCGTCGCGGCGTCTGCGCTGTATACGTTTATCGAAGGCCTACGCTGGACAAACGCTAGTATGAAGGCGCTCTAAAAATAATGTTTGTGACAGCGAGCTACCCATTGCTCGCCGTCCGCAAACCCGCGCCTACGGTGGCTGGAAATCGGGATCGGAATCCCGGCGGCGGCAGGGGCGCTGTGAGCGCCGTTACCTGATGCGGTTGGCCTCCTCCTTTGCTAGCATTACTGCTTCGCAGAAGGAGGCGACCGCCTGCCACTTCTCCTCGCTTCGGACCATGGCTTTAACCAAGGCACGGCGCGAGAGATCGCCGCCGCCGATCGCCCTCACGAGGGCACGGCGATGCTCTGCCCAAGCGGGGCACACCTCCACTGTGAGCTCCACTGTGTCCTCCGGGCGTTTAGCACAGTGGCGACGCCTTGGCGTCACTTCCGCACGAATTTGGTGCGTTAGCCGTGAGGTCTTTCCAGCCACGCTTCAAAGAGGGGACTTACTGATTATTATGGATCTATCAATATGATTTAGGTTTTATTTTTCGTTTAGAAACAAGATCTTTTTTCTTGAGACTGATGGTGACAAAGTTAAACTATGGTTGATTATAATGAATATTCTTGCAAAACAAAGACATTAAGGTTATTGGATGATTGTTTTGAGACCTTTCCAAACGCCTTTTGACACTTCGCGCGACCCAAAGGGTGGCTTTTACCTTGGACAGACGATAAGCATTGCTAACAAAGCAATGACGCCGTTCTTTTGCGTAGGTACGTTACCAGTTGACAGCGATGCGGAGGAGTTTTTCGACGCCATATTTTATGTAGCTTTTATTAATTTAGGGTTTTCATTTATTTATTTTATTTTAAAGTAATTACAGTTTTTTTGGTATATGTAAGTAAATTATTAGTTACTTATTATTATAAATACATTATAGATCGAACAAACTAAAAACAATCTAAAATATGGCGTCGAAACCATACTTTAGCTTGCTTTTAGTTAGTTTTAGGGGTTCTTATTTTATTTTTTTATTTAATGTATATTTAAATTACTTACCATAAACTTTTTTAATACGTAAATACATGTAACATTTAAATTAAAAAGTAATGATTGGATTACTAAAACAAGAAAATTGCAAAATTAACGTTGTTGTCTCTCTCATATTTTGTAATTGCTGTAGGTTATTCTGTGTATTTTTAAGATCAAGTTTATTCAAGCGAATAGAGTTTTCAAAGACGCGCAATAAGATAAAAGCAACATACAAGTTCCATATTTTTATCAACTCTAAGATATGCATATTTTATTGCACATATAAAATGGGCATCTGTTGGTTTGCATATAAAACAAGGGGATACACCAGCTATTTACGGTTTTATGGCTGGATAAAAATACTTTTGTTACGGTTGCTACGGAAAATTGTCTTTTTTTATCAGAATCTTTGATATATAACTTGTAATGCTAGGTCTGTTGAGATATGCGGGCAGTTCTATAAAACACAAATATACGCCTGTAAAGGGTTACGTGAGATATAAATGAATATTAATTTGCTTAAGAACATAGAGTCTACTAGTCTGTCTAACGAAAGCATGACCTGAGAAAATAAGGTCAAATTAAAAAAATATTGAATGTGGTATTACTGACATAGTAGGAGAAAAACGTTTTGATACTTGAGATTATTTTGTGTTTACAATAACCGTATAATAGTTGTTTACGAACTATATTCCTAATTTAACGAACACAACTTCTTTAAAATACAACCAATATGCCTTTGACAGCATCACACACTCTGAATTACTCAATTATATAATATGTAAATAAATACTATAAAATTATACACGCATTGCACAGCTGCCACCAAGATAGAGAGATAACGTCCTATGTTCGAAATTCTTAAGGGCGTCAAACATGACATGTTAGCAGGGAGTGGTGCCCAGACACAGCAACGCGCGGCCGCGCGCGGCAGACCACGAATTTGGTTGGTTGGAATGAGAAAGCAAGGGACTGTGATCATCTGTAAAGTGTGGGTTTGGCCAGCAGTGACCAAACCCACAGTATACAGGCTAGCTATAATGACCAACAAAATACAAAACGAGTAAAGATTTAATTATTTAATAGTACGGATTGACTAGTGAGGCACAGAAAGTAATTCAGCAGCTATCTCTGTTTACCTTTAATGAGGATTTTCAGTCACTTTTGCGCTAATGATGAAGACTGTGATGGCCTACCAGACCAAGCCAAACCTTTCATCACATCTCGACTACTTATAAACGTATTATAGCACTCTTTTCACTCGTGAAGATATTTTTTTTTCAGAACTTAGTTTAAAAAAATTTTTCTCCATATTTCTCAAAACTTTTTTCGTTATGTCCTTGCATATTTTCAAGATTATCCTTAAACGTAAGAAGAAGTATCATCATTCATACCGTAAAAATATCTAATAGTCAACAATGATCAAAATTATAATGTTACACTAACTTAAAAATCCAAGATCCGTATATAAACATTGTTGTTTGTCTGTAAAAACCATTTTTGTCTCTTCTTGTTTTTGTTTAAACTCACTGATGATAGTACGAGTATATAGCAGCTTTCGCACATAACTTTATGATGTTTTACCCATGATAAAGCAATTCTTGTTAAAAATAAATCTCGTTACAAAATACTGACAATTGAAATGACAGACTATGACGTGCCTGTGATGGCAGAATAATGTTGTCAATTTATTAAAAAAAAAAAACTCCAGATCACGCTTTCAATAGACAGCCTTGAGTGTGATGGACAGAATTTGTAAGAATTGGATAGTTGTTTTTTTTTTATGTTTTAGTAACTTTTTCCCGCAGTTTCACCAAAGTATATACGTCACTCGGGAATAAAGCAGCTTTCCATCGGTGAAAACATTTTTTCAATACGCTTACTCGAAAACTGGCTCTTATTGCACTACGATTAGGTTCAAAATGCTATGTTTATCATCCTCGTGTTTCGTGTTTTTTTTAATTTATTACAACAAGGGCTTTATTCATTCTTATTTCGTGAGATATTTTTTTTTAAAGCAAAGAGATGCAGATGTTTAAGGTTATATTATTTAATGAAAATTTGAATTGTGCTTATTAACAAAATGTCATAAATAAATAAGATTGTTTACGCAATAATTCGTTATTATCAACAATTTAATAATTATCTGTGTTCTAAATTCAAAACTATTTAAATTTCCTTTTTTTTTAATATTAAATAGAATGTATAACGGTTTGATACCTTTGCTTCTCCTTCAACCCTCAAAGGTAAAGCGCGGGAAAAAAGTACTAAATATTATTTTATAATGGTGTTATTTGTGAAAAAAATATTGAATCTAAGATTTGAAGATAATTCTTTAGATGGTACGCCGCAGCCGCCAGATATTGTGATTAAGGTAAAAACACTTACAATAACCTGCTGCCATCTAAATCAAAACTAAAAATAATGTATGGCAACTTTGAAAAATTTCAGTGCAATATGAACAAAAATTCGTCGTAATTTTCAGAGAAAGTATTTCTTCGTAAGTGTATTGAAAAACGTTGTTTGATACACGTTCAAAGTCACTGCAGTTCTCGGCTCCATAACACACTCGCCTACAGCTCGTCGGAACATAACTTTCAGAGATTACCTCCAACAAACAAAAAAAAAAAGACGTGTGGCACTCGGGGACTGCCGCGGTAAAGCTAATCATAGCATTTTTATCAACTTATGCAATTATAATTATTTATTTATTTTATTTATGCAGTATTTTTTTTCCTTTTTTTTTTCTTTGATATTAATTGAAGTTACACTTTCACACATTGAATTGAATTTTGATTGATTGTGCACTCATTTGTTTTCTTATCGGTCACCACGCTCAAAAAACAAATGAGTGGGGGGTGTTAGGTTATTTTCGTTACGGAATTTCTAGATTCGGTCTCCACGCTCAAGGCCCGCGATAGAAGCTATGCAATAGCTTAAAAAAAAAGACGTGTGGCACTCGGGGACTGCTGCGGTAAAGCTATTGCATAGCATTTTTATCAACTTATGTAATTATAATTATTTATTTATTTTATTTATGCAGTATTTTTTTTCCTTTGTTTTTTTTTTCTTTGATACTAATTGAAGTTACACTTTCACACATTGAATTGAATTTTGATTGATTGTTCACTCATTTGTTTTCTTATCGGTCACCACGCTCATAAAACAAATGAGTAATAATACGGAATTTCTGGATTCGGTCTCCACGCTTAAGGCCCGCGATAGAAGCTATGCAATAGCTTAAAAACTTAAAAAACAAACTTTGTGGGTCACGGGAACCCGATGAATGCGACGATCCCATGTGTCGCCATAACGACCGATCGTGTACGTCTCACGATCGGTCGTTATGGCGACACATGGGAGAGGCCTATGTACAACTGTGAACGTTTTTTGGCTGATGATAAGCACACCTCTGCCACCACTTATGATTGTCTATAGGCAAATAAAGGTGACAGTCGTGATGTTTTGTTTTTACGTTAAAACTTTTTCATAAAAGTCAAAAACCAAATTAAATTTTATCGTTCACACATGTTGAGGCTTTTATCATCCAAAAATAAAAAATACAACCGACTTCAGCACAAAACCTTCAAAAATAAAATAATATTAATTCCGGCAGTTAGTGTTTCTGGTTTGTTTGTTATTTATTGAGTGTTAAATTTTCATATATGCACATTTCGGTCATATTTTTTGTAAAGAGTTTTTTTTTCACACTTTAACTGTTGCAAGGGTGACCATATTTGAAGAGTTTCCTCCATTTCTTAAGGATCCCATCATCAGATTCAGACTTGATTACCGTGGGTCTACTTAGTAAACAAGAATTCAACACTTCAAGTGTGTTGATTTTTTTTTTTACTTACTTGAAAGCTCGCTTTTATTCCTACCGATTTAGGCACGCAATATTTTCGAATTTCGAATTGCGGTCGACCGCCCGGTAAGTAGCGCGTAGTGTTCCCGCAAAAAGATGTCAGCCACACCGTGGGGGCGCAGTAGGGTCGATGTCCACTAGGGCCATAGGGAATTCCTGAAAATCAAACCCTACTTGAACGCAAAGGGCAACTGAAGGAGCATGGGTGCGATTTGGTCGGTAAAAGTTTGACAAGTCCTCTCGCTCCACCCTAGTGCGGGAAAAAACCCAAAAAAAACAAGCTTTGGTTAGAACTCCGTTTATTTCATTGAATAAAAAAACAATGCATTTCGATGTAACACAGTGCAGTGTAACGTATTACAGTGGAAGCATAATACACGTGGATGTCTAAAAGTGTGTGGAAAAATAGGTAATTTATTTATCTCCTAAAATATTCCTAATGTCCACCACATTAAGTGTTTTACGTCCATTTACAAAAGTTTGTCAGAAATTTGGGCGTGGTTGAAACATGTAGCATTATAATAAGAATGAAGCCATGGAAAATTTTGCCTTTAAAAGATGGCTGACCTATTATTAGTAGAGTGCCGTAAGGCGTTAAATTAGTAAAACCTCGGAATCCGAGGTCAGTCAATGAATTTTTATATGAACCATTTGACTGTATAGTTAAAAGCTCAAATAAAAAAGTAAAAAATAAAAATTGTCCGCTTATTTTTTATCGTATATAAACCAGTGCTAGACTGCGATCCCAACAATTGATAACAACAATTTACTGAAAAATAAGAGGGACAAGACAATAAAAAAGGTTTAACACCCAAGTTTGCAACCCTGAACATCCTGTGCTACCCCCATGGTGGTCGAAAAACTGCGAAATTTTGGCACTTTTTTCAGTTTTTTCGTAAAAACTTCCTGAACAAAGCGTTTTTTAACTATATTTGCGTAACCCCAATACTCTAGGTTCATTAGTTGCAGAGATACTGTTTGTCAAAGTAGGCGTTCTTTTTTAAAGTGAAAGTCTTGTGTTTGCTTTATTCAAACACACGTACTGGCTATAGACCAGGGTGAAAAAAGTGAAAAAAAATAATAGTAGGATGAAACCCATTAGAAAAGGAGGAGAACGTTATAAAAATTAAAGGAAAAATAATTTACGGGCGATCTGAGGTCGGGAAGGGGATGGGGGTGAGTTTTTAAGGGTAAAAAACGGTTTTTCTCGATTTCCGGCAAAACTAAAAGTCCTATGGAAAAAAGTCAAATGGCAAAGTTGTAGGTAATAAAAAGATCTAAAACTTTTGGGTTCACACTTTTTTCACATAACCTCAAAATTTATGTGAAAAATTCAAAAAACCAAGTTTTTGGTTTTTTATTTTTATCTTTTTAAAAAATAAATTTTTTTTCACGAAATTTGGTGAAAACTTACCTTTTTATGTCTCAAATACGCTGTAATTTATTTGATTAGAAATATTTATTTTTTCACCTTATTTTGAATTAATATCGAAAAAGCACCCTAATTTTCAATCGAAAAATCACCCGTCAAAATATCAGCTTTTTACAAAAACTTGGTATATTTTCTGTTCGTTGAAATCTCTACTTTCTGGTGGTGAAAAAAAATATATATGTTACCATAGTAAATCTTCTCAGAAAATGCAAAAAATCGAAAAAAACTCAAATTCGAAAATTTTTTTTCAATTATTATATACAATTTTGAGCTATTTATTAAAATTTACACTTTAATTACTCGAAAAACGTAAGATTACATGTTACATTGATAAAAAAAAAGATTGCAAATCAAAATATACTACTACTAGCTGCTGCCCGCGACATCGTCTGCGTGAAGGCTCTACAGCACCAAAAATACCTAAGATGCCAATGTCGCTGTAGTATAATAAGTAAACAACTTTTAAAATAGCATTAAAATATAAGTTTTTTTTGCAAACGAAGCAAGTGAAGAGAGTTATATGGGAATCCTGCTGAGTTCAGTCATAAGATGAGACTGAAGGAAATGGAGAAAGTAATGCAGGAATACATTCCAGGACACAAAAGAGTAAAAATACGTACAAAGGTATCATACCTTACAACACTTCCCAATAAACTACGTTGGTAGTTTGCTGCCTGGAGCCAAAATGTAAAGAGAGTCAGTACTGGTGACGCGGGAGCAAGCGACGTACAGTTGCCTGCGTGAGAAGCAACTCTTCCTGAAGTCGACACCCGCTGCCCTCAGTGTCTGCCCCTGTGACTTATTGATGGTCATCGCGAAGCAAACACTCACGGGGAACTCTACGCGCTTGAACTGGAACGGGAAGTTGTGAGGTATGAGGGGAATGCGTGGTATAAATACTGAATCGCCGACGCCACAACCCGTAAGAATTTCCGCCTCAAAGGTGTCTGTGGAGCGAGATGACTTTGAGGCGGGTCCCGTTACACAACTTCGGAGGAGATAGGTTCCGAAGAAACATAATCGGCACACCAGCCTTCAGCTTGATGATATGCGCTGGAAGTCCACTTGCTGACAGGGAGTTCAGAAATTCCACGGGATAATGTGTGGCGTCATCTTGCTCGACAACAGTGTTTATCGAGGTGTAGACCACTTCATTCCCCTCAATTTCCGAGAGAATGCATTCGTTATTTGCTGCAGCCTGATCATTTTTGGGCGTCGGCGTCATCGCTCACACACCCAAGAAGCTGTTGCGGTATACGACTGATGTCCCCGTACACACAGCAAATGAGTTCTTCTAAGCTGGATACCACTCTACCGAGAGACTCTGGAAGCACTACCTGTCAGAGTGCCTTCGCCAAGACTTAAAAGGACATTGGAGAATTCTTGCAATGCACGTGCATTGCCGCCGAGCCGAGCTCTCATATTAATGGTCAAGCGCAGCGTACGAACTCGTGATCACAACGAAGATCGTTTCAACGAAGCATTCACCTCGTCAGCCCTCGATCCCCACGTCACCACGGAAAGTGTTTGCCGGAAATCGCCACTGAACAGAACTGTGACACCACCCATCAAATGTTCGTTCCTTTCTGTTCACGGCCTCAACTGCCTTCCTATTGGCCATCGTACACTCATCCCATACGATCAGAGAGCAATCCTTGAGGACGTGTCGCTTATCGCTGTTACGTGACACACACCACAAACAGGCTTTTCGGCACTCTCTAAATCTATGGGAATTTTAAACATGGCATGTGCTGTCTTGCCACCCGGAAGCAGTATGGCAGCGATTCCTGACGACGCTACAGCAATAGCAATTTTGCTTTGCCTCCTGACCTCTGCAAGTATGCCAGTGGTAACAAATGTTTTTCCTATTCTACCAGGAGCATCCAAGAAAAACATTTTACCCTGGCTTTGCCCAACGCTTTCAAGGACGGTGTCATTTGTTTTTGCTCTGAAGAGAACACGGTGACATGGTCATTTCGTAAGGTGGTCATTTCGCCCGGCTCGTAATTTGTCTCAGCGTTATACTCCCGATTTCCACGGCCTTAATGCGGTGATGATTGGGGAGCTGGTAAACCATATTCGATCAGCGGATTGCCGCCCATAAAAATGACCACATCTTGAAGTGAACTGAGACAGGTGTTCAGCACGCGTTCATCAGTTACTTCGACTTCGTCTCCTGTAGCACGCCTCAAAGCTCGTAGAAAATCTTCAGACAGATGATGGCGATACTTCTCCCACAAAGCTACTGGGTTCGCGACTCCGCAAAACACCAAGATGACGGCAAAAAGATGACGCATGCGGCCGGGACTGTCACTGACGCTCGCCTCCGCGAGGATCTCAATTTTCACCGTCCCGTACCGTTGGTCACCGTCGAGAAGGTGACGTGGTAAGTAGGATACTCCACGCCATCAAATGTCCTTAGAAAGGCGAAAGACGTTGGGCCTCGGACAGTGTGAAGTAACAACCGCAGAAAATAGCATTCGCCATTATTTGGATGCACGGTATAAACCCTACCCAATGCGGCGTCCTTGAAAATTCCCGGAAAACCTTCCACAGCACCTCCTCGTCGATGTCGGTTAAATACACCCTTTTGCTTGTCGTACGTGTAATATGAAGGCACCTCGTCATACATAAGGGATCTCGCAAACTGGTCGACTTCACAGAGTAGTAGTAATACTTAACACCGCATTTTTTTTTTAATTGTCTTCCTCAACTCTACTCAAGTATTTTCAGGGTTTTGTTGGAACTTGAATTTGTCAAAACGAACTATATGATACAACTTTTATGAAGAAAATGCACATCACATCACATCACCATCTATGAATTTTAAGAATAACTAACTACATGATTAAAATTAAATTCTTAATTTCCAAAAAATTTTAACATGTAACTTGATTTGATTTTTATGAAATCTCATAGATGGCGCTGCTTTAAAATTGTCTCTATACTACCAACATTCATTAAACTATGTTTCTCTGCCCAAGTTACTTAAATGGCGTAGTTTTTATGGTGTAAAGCTAGATAATAGCATGGCTTACTCAAAAACAACACTTAAATCTGCATCGTTAGATTACACGCTGTCACAGAATGCTTAAGAAAAATAAAGATTCACAGCTCCTCCCCCGTAGGTGATAGCGTGATAATATGTAGCCTATATGTTGACCCGACCTCTTAGTAATATTCATGCAAAATTTGAAGTAAATCCATGCAGTACTTTTTGAGTTTAGCCCGGACATACATACAGACAAACAGACAAACAGATAAACAGACAAACAGACAAAAATTCTAAAAACTATATTTTTGGCTTCGATATCGATTGTAGATCACGCCCCAAGTATTCTTTTTTAAAAATATTCAATGTACAGTTTTGACTTTCCTACGATTTTATTATATGTATAGATAATTAACAAACAAATAAGTTAACAAAATTAATATTCAATAAGACATTTACAATATTTGGAGAAAGTAGTCGAATCTTCTTTAAATTATATGCGTAGATGCCTATTTCTAACTATTTTTAGATAACTTATATACCTGAGTGACCTACGAAAAATTTTAGCCCATCAAAAGGTATTTCATAGAGAAGTGGGGAAGGGGCTAGGCGGGTCTGGGTCTTACTACGTACATACCTACTATTTCTTAGCAGCTGTAACAACCGTTAGCCTAGCCAGTACCTATTCGAAATACAGTACAGTATACAACATCGTTTATAAAAATACACGTGCATGCTGAGTTTCTTTAATATAATTGTGACAAGTTTACTTAAAAAAAACTAACAAGATTAAAAAATAATAATCTCCTTTATTTTGCACAAACAAATTTAGTTACTCCCATGAAAAAAAAATATTCAAAATACATAAAAAATATATTAAAAATCTATAATAAATATATATATATATTATATTCTTAGCTATGTTTTTTATGTCTTTTAAGATATATTTTGAATGTATCTAAAATATATTTGAAATGTATAAAATATATATGCAAATCGGCCAAAAGTTAGTTATTAAAAATATATTTACGATAAATATTTTACTTATATATATTTATTATAGATTTTTAATATATTTTTTATGTATTTTGAATATTTTTTTTTCATGGGAGTAACTAAATTTGTTTGTGCAAAATAAAGGAGATTATTGTTTTTTAATCTTGTTAGTTTTTTTTAAGTAAACTTGTCACAATTATATTAAAGAAACTCAGCATGCACGTGTATTTTTATAAACGATGTTGTATACTGTACTGTATTTCGAATAGGTACTGGCTAGGCTAACGGTTGTTACAGCTGCTAAGAAATAGTAGGTATGTACGTAGTAAGACCCAGACCCGCCTAGCCCCTTCCCCACTTCTCTATGAAATACCTTTTGATGGGCTAAAATTTTTCGTAGGTCACTCAGGTATATAAGTTATCTAAAAATAGTTAGAAATAGGCATCTACGCATATAATTTAAAGAAGATTCGACTACTTTCTCCAAATATTGTAAATGTCTTATTGAATATTAATTTTATTAACTTATTTGTTTGTTAATTATAGTAGTATATTTTGATTTGCAATCTTTTTTTTTATCAATGTAACATGTAATCTTACGTTTTTCGAGTAATTAAAGTGTAAATTTTAATAAATAGCTCAAAATTGTATATAATAATTGAAAAAAAATTTTCGAATTTGAGTTTTTTTCGATTTTTTGCATTTTCGGAGAAGATTTACTATGGTAACATATATATTTTTTTTCACCACCAGAAAGTAGAGATTTCAACGAACAGAAAATATACCAAGTTTTTGTAAAAAGCTGATATTTTGACGGGTGATTTTTCGATTGAAAATTAGGGTGCTTTTTCGATATTAATTCAAAATAAGGTGAAAAAATAAATATTTCTAATCAAATAAATTACAGCGTATTTGAGACATAAAAAGGTAAGTTTTCACCAAATTTCGTGAAAAAAAATTTATTTTTTAAAAAGATAAAAATAAAAAACCAAAAACTTGGTTTTTTGAATTTTTCACATAAATTTTGAGGTTATGTGAAAAAAGTGTGAATGCAAAAGTTTTAGATCTTTTTATTACCTACAACTTTGCCATTTGACTTTTTTCCATAGGACTTTTAGTTTAGCCGGAAATCGAGAAAAACCGTTTTTTACCCTTAAAAACTCACCCCCATCCCCTTCCCGACCTCAGATCGCCCGTAAATTATTTTTCCTTTCATTTTTATAATATTCTCCTCCTTTTCTAATGGGTTTCATCCTACTATTATTTTTTTTGGTTTTAAAAATTATCGACCCTGGTCTACTAAACTAATAGTCCTAGAGAAAAGCATAATGGAACAATTTGTATCAAATTTAATAAGCTTAATTATTAAAATTGATATTAAAGTTATGCTTCTAGGCTTCACAGTTTTCTCAAAAGTTACAAAAATATCGGGTTCGTCTATATCTATACATATAATAAAATCGTAGGAAAGTCAAAACTGTACATTGAATATTTTTTAAAAAGAATACTTGGGGCGTGATCTACAATCGATATCGAAGCCAAAAATATAGTTTTTAGAATTTTTGTCTGTTTGTCTGTTTATCTGTTTGTCTGTTTGTCTGTATGTATGTCCGGGCTAAACTCAAAAAGTACTGCATGGATTTAGTTCAAATTTTGCATGAATATTACTAAGAGGTCGGGTCAACATATAGGCTACATATTATCACGCTATCACCTACGGGGGAGGAGCTGTGAATCTTTATTTTTCTTAAGCATTCTGTGACAGCGTGTAATCTAATGATGCATATTTAAATGTTGTTTTTGAGTAAGCCATGCTATTATCTAGCTTTACACCATAAAAACTACGCCATTTAAGTAACTTGGGCAGAGAAACATAGTTTAATGAATGTTAGTAGTATAGAGACAATTTTGAAGCAGCGCCATCTATGAGATTTCGTAAAAATCAAATCAACTTACATGTTAACACTTTTTGGAAATTAATAATTCAAATTTAGTTAGTTAAGTTATTCTTTAAATTCATAGATGGCGATGTGATGTGATGTGCATTTTCTTCATAAAAGTTGTATCATATAGTTCGTTTTGACAAATTCAAGTTCCAACAAAACCCTCAAAATCTTGAGTAGAGTTGAGGAAACAATTTAAAAAAAATGCGGTGTTAAGTATTACATGGTGACATTCTTCCAGCTGTGTGAAGTCGACCAGTTTGCGAGATCCCTTACGTATGACGAGGTGCCTTCATATTACACGTACGACAAGCAAAGGGGTGTATTTAACCGACATCGACGAGGAGGTGCTGTGGAAGGTTTTCCGGGAATTTTCAAGGACGCCGCATTGGGTAGGGTTTATACCGTGCATCCGAATAATGGCGAATGCTATTTTCTGCGATTGTTACTTCACACTGTCCAAGGCCCAACGTCTTTCGCTTTTCTGAGGACATTTGATGGCGTGGAGTATCCCACTTACCGCGCAGCCTGCGTAGCACGTCACCTTCTCGACGGTGACCAAAATTGGGATCCTCGCGGAGGCGAGCGTCAGTGACAGTCCCAGCCGCATGCGTCATCTGTTTGCCGTCATCTTGGTGTTTTGTGGAGTCGCGAACCCGGTAGCTTTGTGTGAGAAGTATTGCCATCATCTGTCTGAAGATTTTCTACGAGCTTTGAGGCGTGCTACTGGAGACGAAGTCGAAGTAACTGATGAACGCGTGCTGAACACCTGTCTCAGTTCACTTCAAGATGTGGTCATTTCTATAGGCGGCAATCCGCTGATCGAATATGGGTTACCAGCTCCCCCATCATCACCGCATCAAGGTCGTGGAAATCGGGAGTATAACACTGAGACAAATTACGATTCGAAATGACCATGTCACTTTGTTCTCTTCAGAGCAAAAACAGAACCAGGGTAAAATGTTTTTCTTGGATGCTCCTGGTAGAACAGGAAATACATTTGTTACCACTGGCATACTTGCAGAGGTCAGGAGGCAAGGCAAAATTGCTATTGCTGTAGCGTTGTCGGAAATCGCTGCCATACTGCTTCCGGGTGGCAAGACAGCACATGCCATGTTTAAAATTCCCATCGATTTAGAGAGCGCCGAAACGCCTGTTTGTGGTGTGTCACGTAACAGCGATAAGGGACACTTGCTCAAGGATTGCTCTCTGATCGTATGGGATGAGTGTACGATGGCCAATAGGAAGACAGTTGAGGCCGTGGACAGAACCCTGCAGGAAATCCGCAGGAACGAACATTTGATGGGTGGTGTCACAGTTCTGTTCAGTGGCGATTTCCGGCAAACACTTCCCGTGGTGACGCGGGGATCGAGGACTGACGAGGTGAATGCTTCGTTGAAACGATCTTCGTTGTGGTCACGAGTTCGTACGCTGCGCTTGACCATTAATATGAGAGCTCGGTTCGGCGGCAATGCATGTGCATTGCAAGAATTCTCCGATGTCGTTCTAAGTCTTGGCGAAGGCACTCTGACAGGTGGTGCTTCCAGAGTCTCTCGGTAGAGTGGTATCCAGCTTAGAAGAACTCATTCGCTGTGTGTACGGGGACATCAGTCGTATACCGCACCAGCTTCTTGGGTGTGTAAGCGATAACGCCGACACCCAAAAATGATCAGGCTGAAGCAAATAACGAATGCATTCTCTCGGAAATTGAGGGGAATGAAGTGGTCTACACCTCGATAAACACCTTTGTCGAGCAAGATGACGCCACACATTATCCCGTGGAATTTCTGAACTCCCTGTCAGCAAGTGGACTTCCAGCGCGAACCATCAAGCTGAAGGTCGGTGTCCCGATTATGCTTCTTCGGAACCTATCTCCTCCGAAGTTATGTAACGGGACCCGCCTTAAAGTCATCTCGCTCCACAGACACACCATTGGGGCGGAAATTCTTACGGGTTGTGACGTCGGCGAGGCAGTATTTATACCACGTATTCCCCTCATACCTCACAACACAACTTCCCGTTCCAGTTAAGCGCGTACAGTTCCCCGTGAGGGTTTGCTTCGCGATGACCATCAATAAGTCACAGGGGCAGACACTGAGGGCAGCGGGTGTCGACCTCAGGATGAGTTGCTTCTCACACAGGCAACTGTACGTCGCTTCCTCCCGTGTCACCAGTGCTGTCTTTACGTTTTGGCTCCTGGCAGCATAACTACTATAAACTACGTTGTATAGGGAAGTGTTGTAAGGTATGATATCTTTGTACGTATTTTTACTCTTTTGTGTCCTGGAATGTATTTCTGCATTATTTTCTCTATTTCCTTCAGTCTCACCTTATGACTGAACTCAGCAGGATTTCCAAATAACTCTCTTCACTTGCTTCGTTTGTAAAAAAACTTATATTTTAATGCTATTTTAAAAGTTGTTTACTTATAATACTATAGCGACACTGGCATCTTAGGTTTTTTTGGTGCTGTAGAGCTTTCACGCAGACGATGTCGCGGGCAGCAGCTAGTACATATAATAAATCTGTAGAAGTTTTTTGTCGTGCGCGCGTCACCGTAAATGTACGAAATCGATGTTAATAACTTTTATACATTAAAATTGTGTGTAACTTGATATACTCGTATTAGGCTTTGTTTTATCGCAATCGGTTGACTATATCAAAAGATATATTACATTTATTGACTGTTATGCGGTACAAAGTCCACAGACTTTCGCCCTTTTAGAAGGACCAGGTTTCATCCAGTCTAGATCAGTGGAGGGAGTGGCAAAGGAGGAATAATGTTTTCTGGATGTGGAGACGAGTCGGCATATGGTGTTAGGTCTTTCACATTCTCGTCCTTTTCATCCAGGGCGACAGGGTTGTCGTTGTTGCAATTTCGACCTTGGCAAAAGAAACATAGGATAGAGCACTTGAGCCTGGTCTTTCTGCAAGTGCATGACCTTAACACAATCAAAAAAAAAAGAAACTGAAACAAGTGACACAATTTTACAGTTTTTCGAGCCCTGCGGTAGAATTGCTCATCTTTGACTTGCTGTATCTTCGTTACCAATGACCAAATTTTGCTTAAATTGTATACTGCTGTGCTTCGCTCAAATTGTAGCAAATTTAGCTACCTTTATAAGTATCTATATCGCAGAATAATAATAATAAAAATATCGATACGAATCGTAGTGCGATAAGAGTCAGTTTTCGAGTATTGAAAAACACATTTCAAAAGTTTGTATAAAGATTCATTGACAGGCCCTGGATTCCGAGCTATAAATGTTACGGCACTCCACTACCTATTTTCAAATATTAAGATTAAATCGATATGGCCTTTCAAGGTTCAATTTTATTTGAGAATTAGACCACTTATCTATCATTAAGATATGAAAGGAACCTTCCCGATAGGCCATGAACTCTACTGAGGAGGTGGAGGTGACGTCACGGACGTCAAGTTGTTCTGTACTCAAAATTGTTGCGAGTAGTGTATAAAATAAAATAATCAATCTTCGAAGCATAATTGTATTATAGAAACTTAGAGCAAAGAGTGCATCATCGCATCGAACATTATCCAGTGTGCAAGTGCAGTGCTTACAAAGTAATTGTTGTGTAAACTCCAAACGAATCACAAGTGACAAATAACTACCCGAATCAATAAAAATATTAAAACATTTATGTGAACTCATTAAAAAACTAGCGGAAAAGTGTTGCCTAACAGTGCGTCTAACTCTGTTCACTCAAGTGTCAGATCTATGGTGTTGTTGACAAACTTTACTATCCCCATCTAACCATAACACTCATAACTAAAAACAGCGCCATCTATTGACATTGTTTGGAACGGCTTGGCGGATCAATAGCTGGTATAGTTTTAGTAAGAGTTGCGATATATACAACATGCCATCTGCAAAGTGTGGAGGTTGCGCGAAATTTTTGTCACCGCTAGATGCCGCTAAGTGCAACCAGTGCACTAGCTTTTATCATCGTGCTTGTGTCTGCCTCCCGAGCTCTGGGTTTATAAAATCTACTTGGCGCTGTCCTGAATGTAATAAAAATCAGGTAAGAGACAACAAGGCGGATACACCGGTTCGAACGAGGTCTGCCCAGGTGGAGGAATATACAAGCACTGAAGAGCTCATGGACACCAGCACATTGAGCTGCAGCGCGCCGGATGCCACCGTGAACTCTCCTGACTTAGCGGACGAGCTGCGGCTGTTTAAAGAGGAGTTGCGTAAGGAGTTTCGCTTGATGCATCGGGAGTTCCAGCAGTTGCGTACGGAAATGGCTCAGCTAAAAGATTCCCTTAAAGCCTCGGACCAGCGGATGGACGCTTTGGAAACACGAGTAGACTCTCTCGAACAAAAATTGGAGCAGAAAGTTCAGACGGGCGGTGATACACTGGAGAATACTATTAGTGAACTGAGGTGCCAACTGAACGAGCGCGATCAGGAACTGCTGATCAACGACATCGTGGTGACTGGACTTCCCGAATGCAAGGACGAGAGCGCTCTGCACCTAGTTAAGGTCCTCGCCACAAAGCTTGGTGTTGTCATCGACGAAAGGGACGTAGTTCACGTCGAGCGAGTCGGATCTACGCGCCGTAATCGAGTAGTCTCCAACAACTCCATCTCTGCCGATCCCTCTGCGCAACGGCCGCGTAATATTTCAGTGCGATTCGCTAGGCGAACTACGCGAGACGCACTTTTGCACGCTGCTCGAGTGCGTCGCGGTTTAGGTACCAATGATCTCGATATGACTGGGCCGCCGCAACGTATTTACCTTAATGAACGGCTTACACAGACAAACCGTCAATTATTTTATAACGCCCGTCAGGCAGGTAGTCAACACAAATGGAAGTACGTGTGGACTAGGGACGGAAAAATCTTAGCGCGCAAGGACGATAACCAAAGGGCTGAACGGATCAGGTGTGAAAATGATATTTGTAGGATTTTTGGCTAATGACCTGTTTGTACTGCATTCGAGCTCGCTTTATAAACTTGTTTTATATATTTATTCTTTTTGTGAATACTACCTTGCTATTGTCACGGGATTATTGTAATACTGTACTATTGGTTTATTTTGTGGGTCGCAAAATATTGTTTTGCATATTATATTGTTTTGTTTTATTCTACACATTAGTTATTGTCATGGGCTGGTGTGTGTTTCCTGTGGTACCGAATGGGAGTCAATGCGGATCTCCTGAGGTGCCATTATTTTGCTCTCAACGAAATTGGTCCACATTAAGCCAGCATTTTTCTAATAATGTTTTTCATCAAATCAATCAGTGGATAGAAAATGAATTTCTTTTTCAGTGCCTTTTTCTTAACCTTGACACAGAGCTGGCGGTTTTATCGTGCATAGATTACTTGAATTTCAAAACACATACAAATGTTATATATAATGACATGGTCATTATTTACAATATCAATACACGTTTTTATTTTCATTATTTGATAATTAAAATTACTTTGCGATTATTATATATAAATATTTATACACAAACATTTAATACAATTACTTATTTACAATTATTATTCACAAATATTTTTATTGCAATATTATTTGCTGTCGTTCATATAAAGTTATTAAATAAAATAACATTTATTGAATTCCCATTTACAATTTTAGTGGTTTACAATGGTTTTTTTTTTTATGACCCCATTACTTACGGTTTATTCATATTTAGCATTTAATTATTATTTCTGTTTTCAGTTTCACTTTTTGCTTAGGGTTAAACTTTGTGTCATTATTTTGAGTATGACAATTTCAAAGTTTAATGTCCACAAAATCAGGTGTCTGTTCTTTTGTATAATTTATATAATTTGGAATGCTTGAAAAATACCTTAAACTTGGTTTGCTAAACGTGGGTTCCCTTAGCACTAACCATGATGATTTTATAGCTGCAGTTGAAAGGCATTCCTTCGATATAATGGCGGTCAACGAGACATGGTTGCAGGCCGAACAGGAGGCGCGAGCGCCTACTGTGCCGGGTTACCGCCTGCGTCACACGCCGCGGCCGCTGACTGTACACGGGGGTCGCGGGGGTGGTGTAGGGTTTTATCTTAGACGCGGCCTGACCGTTCGTACCTGGTCTACTCCAGCCGACCCAAGATACGAGAATATTGAACAAATGTGGATTACCCTAACACTAAATGGTAATAAAATTGCTATAGGTACAGCATATCGCCCTCCACGCTCTGACTTGGACCTTTTTCTCGATGCCATAACTGACTCCATTAGTTCCTTAGTAAAATGTGACCACTACATACTTCTCGGCGATTTTAATGTCAATTTATTGAAAGGTGATGGGCAAACCAGGAAAGTATGTGAGTTTCTAAATAGCCTAAGCCTAGAACAACTGGTACATTCACCCACCCATTTCACAGACCATAGCGCAACATTGATTGACCTTGTTTGTACCAATCTAAGCCACAGAGGGGTGTCAGTTGAGCCATATGGCTCAATAAATGGTCACTCGCTTATCGTCTGTGAATTCAATATTAAGCGTAGTAAATATAAACCTCATACAATAACGTACAGACCCATTAAACAGATAAATGGAGAAATACTTGAAAATGACTTATCTCTTATAGACTGGGACAAAATTTGTGACTTGTGTAATGTAAATGACATGGTTGAGAAATTGAATAAAAATATTTTAAACATTTTCAATTTACACGCTCCGGTTAAGACATGCTTAATTAAAGAACCGTCATATCCCTGGATCACGGAGACAATTAAAATAATGATGCACTTACGGGACGACGCCCTGACTAAGTATCGTAAAACTAAGTCAGACTCTAAAAGGACATACTACAAGCAACTGAAATCTCTTGTAGAAAGTTCCATTTTCAGAGAAAAAGTAGCATACTTTCAGTTTAATATTAATAATAAAATTAAGAACCCAAAAGTATTATGGAGGAATTTAAGAGACAATATATTACCAAATAAACGACCTGATGACCTTCCTGCACATTTTAGAGACCCAGACCGAATAAATGATCATTTTTTGGATGTTCCTGGTAACCCTCTTTGCAATATTATACAACGTAATTTTTTTGAATCACATCGTTTTGGAGATGATAGTTTCAGATTCTCTTTACAACCAGTAACCCCAATTCAAATTTTAAGATTCTTTCACGAGCTTAAATCTAATGCAGAAGGCTGTGACAAGGTGAACCTAAACATGCTTTTGCTTACCCTCCCTCATACGCTAAAAGCCATCACTGACATTGTAAATAAATCAATAGGCTCTGCAACATTTCCTGAAATCTGGAAAATCGCAATTGTTAAACCGTTACCCAAAAAAACGAATCCAACGGACTTAAAGGATCTGCGACCTATTAGTATTCTACCTTGCTTATCCAAAATCGCCGAGAAGGCTGTGTGTCAGCAGTTGTCAAAATATTTGGAAGATAAAGATATACTGCCTGAGCTCCAGTCAGGTTTCCGTAAACAGCGCGGTACTGCTACAGCTCTTTTAGACGTTACTGATAATATTTTAGCAGCACAGGATAAGGGTCTATGTACACTTCTTGTTCTACTTGATTTTTCGAGGGCCTTTGACTGTATAAATATAGAATTGTTTCTTTCAAAGCTTTATTATTATGGTTTTGATCAAAGTACGATACATTGGTTTCACAGTTACCTTACCAACCGACAACAGCGAGTGGAAATCCGTTTAAACAATGGCTCAACCCTCGTTTCATCACTCACACCTGTAAATAGGGGAGTTCCACAAGGCTCTATATTGGGTCCTATAATCTTCATCTTGTATTGTGCAGACATTGTAAACTCTCTAAAGCGATGTAGGTACCATATTTATGCTGATGATGTACAAGTTTACATTTCTTTTAACCCGAGTGACTATGACAGCGCGCTAAAGGATTTAAATGACGATCTCGATAGAATAGCATGTTGGGCAGAGAACAATGGTTTAGTACTTAACCCCACTAAAAGTAAATACATGCTATTTGGAACTAAAACTCAAATCAGTGCAGTGCCGGCTACGCTCAATGTCACCCTTCTGGGTGAGTCGGTCAGTCGAGTTAGTGAGGCACGTAACTTAGGTCTGAATATGGATGCGGAATTGAGATACGAAGCTCACGTGGCAGCGTCAGTGCGTACGTGTTTCTACCGGCTGAAGGTCCTTTATAAAATAAGGCCTTATCTATCTGAGGAGTTGCGTATCCAGCTGGTTGAATCACTCGTACTCTCCAATTTAACCTATGCAGATACAGTTATTGGCCCTCGACTACTGGCAAGGACTGATCGACTAATCCAGAGGGTGCAAAACGCCTGCGCTCGATTTTGTTTCAAAATCCCACCTAGAACTCATGTAACGCCATTCTTGAACAACCACTCAATCCTCAAGATGAAGTCACGCCGCAAGTTACACTTGGCTTGCCTACTGTTTGGGGTAATAAAGTACAAGCGGCCGTCGTACTTGTACAATAAATTGAGCTGGATAGCTAGCAGAAGGCAATGTGCTAGCAGACAGTGCTCGCAGCAACTGACCACTCAGTCACACAAGACTGCTGCCTTCAGAGGCTGTTTTCGGTACTCAGCTTCTAAATGCTGGAACAATATACCCCCACCAATAAGAAATATTAAATGTTTTGACACGTTCAAGTCACGATTACGACAGTTTCTCATCACCTCGCAAAAGGATCTCGGGATGAATAATTTGAATACGTCCATTATATAGCTGGGTAGCGTGTTATTTTAGTTTATGTCCGAGTTTTCTTTATGCTTGACGTAGGTACTACATATCGCGATTTGTAGTTTGTACTTAATGTTATTTCTAGTTAAGTATATTTATTTATTTATTTAATTTTTGTAAATGACACCAATTATTGAAATTAATTTATTTTTGACATGCTTTATACATTTTATTTATTTTATATTCACTCGATTTTCACTCAGACACATAATAATAGTAGCATAAAATAATAGAATCAAGTAATTTTATGCAAAATACTACGTGAGAACTTCAGTGTCCAACTCTAACGTCCTTCCTTACCTACAAAATCCAATCCTACCAACTACTTCCAAAATTGTATCCTGTCATAAGTGTAATTTTTTCCTTTCACAAAATACAACTGAGCGTCCGTTTGTCACCGCAGGGATCCAGCAGAATATCAGCGTCAGGTATTTTGCCTGACACACGCTGAGCTGGGCTCCCATTTGGTGCAACATTGAGATGCACACCGCACTATTTTTTTTTTTTTTTGAGATTTTCAAGTACCCACCCCATAAGTGTCACTTTATAATCTTGTTGTTTTTAATGTTATCATTATTTTATTTTTGTGTTTTATTTGGCTTGTAAATTTTTTTTTTTTATTTGTTTTTATTTTTGTTGTTTGTATCGGTGTAGGTGTATTTTGTTTTTTTTTTTATAATTTAGTTGTGCTTTTGTGTGCATTTTGTGTTGCAACAAATAAATTTTTTATCTATCTATCTATCTATCTATCTACTATAAAAACTAATCAAAGGAACCTATTTTATGTATCTTATTTATTTGTCGCTACAAAAAATGTATAGGTGGGTCTACGCCAGAGGCGCCGAGCATGAGCGCCACTACGCGAATTCTAGCGACACTACGTGAATTTGAGCTGCACTACGCGAATTCGAGCGGCGAGCGTAACTACGCGAATTTCGGCGACACTATGCAAATTATTTTATATCTCTGCTCCACTCGTGCGCAGCTCCTCCAGCTTTGACCCACCTTTAATCTCCATATTGGTATAACTAATTTGGTAAAACCAACTGCTTAGGCGACTGGCCAGTCGCCGGTCTAGTGGTTAGTGGCTCTGACTGCTATGCCGGAGATCGTGGGTTCGATTTCCACCCAGGAAAAACGTTTCTGTGGTGAACACGACCAATTGTTGTGTCTGGTCGTACTTTATCTATAATAATTATGTGTGTATTTAGAAATATATAAGTATATTTATCAGTTCTTCTTCTTTTCGTGTCGATGCTCTCAAACTAAACTTTTTCTAACCAATATTTGGCAACCTGTACAGCTCTATTTGTTGGCATCGTATAGATCCTAAAAATTCTACATAGCTTGAGATTAGGCAGGGTGGCGGCGTTGTGTAATATTTGTGGAATAAATATTCAATGACTAGCTACTGTAAGTGGTTTTGCCCGCGAGATAGTAAAAATATATTCCAAGGGAATATATATACTTCCGCCACAGAAAGTATCCTTCCAGGAAATAGTCTACTAATGTACTAAGTTTCACTAAAATTCATCAGTTTTTATTTTCGTTAAAGCTCTAAGCCAATTTAAAAATGATCGAGACCGGTACTTCCTTTTGAATGCAGCCAGTGTCGACTATAACACGTTATACTCACCACGTTCACGCATTTAGGCAGTGTACTGAATGACTGCAGCTAGTGGGCACTTTGCCAACCAAAACTCATCTCTTCAATAACGATCAATAAATAAACAAACCGTTTAAACCCGTTTAGAGCTAGGAAAAAGCACGTTTTGAAAAATGGAAGAAAGAAATTTCGTTCAATTCGTTTTGTTACAGTGAAAATTAATAGAGCGTTTTAATTTTCGTTCAAGCCAAAAATATTTGGTTTAAAAAAGACTACTTTGGTCCAATGGTGAGTAACAACTTTTCAATTAAAGGGCTAGTAATACTTAAAAACTTATTAAAAAAAAGCATTACTTACTGCCGAACCAACAATCGCAATAAGTGACTAATCACTAGCGCATCATGCTTATCGACTAAGGTAGCCGATAAGCATCAGAACTAGGTGTAATGGTAGACGTTTATGTTCACTGAATTATTTTTTATTGCCATTAAAAATTAACAAGATATGTTTAAAACCATTATTTTATAGCGGCTTATATTACTTTTAAGTTAATTGCTTAATTAAGCCTGCTCTTTTCCTGCAATTTTAGAAATGGTTCAAATTTTTAATGCGAAAAATTTCATTTTAATTATATTTTAAAATGATGGAAAATTATGTAGCTTATAATTTTATTTAAGCACTAGCTTTTACCCGCGACTTCGTCCGCGTACATAAAATATAGCCTATGTCACTCAGTAATAAAGCAGCTTTCTACTGTTGCAAAAATTTTAGCAATCGGACCAGTACTTCCAGAGATTACCTCCTACAAACAAAAAAACAAACTTTTCCTCTTTATTATATTAGTATAGATTACATTACGTAATTTTCTGATAAAGTAATTGAGAATAATAGTAGATTATGTGACTATGGGATAAAGCAGTGTCTTTAGGTCGCGGGCGGCATGTTGAATTCCGAACGAAACGAAGGTTACTAATTTTAATTCCGAACGTCAGTGAGGGATTTATATAAGTAACTCCCGAACATCGCGAGGGAGTTAATAAAGAAACCTGAGTGAAGTGAGGAATCCAAGCCGCCCAAGACAAAGAAAGCTCTATCCCCGTGTTGGATACTCTACTTTTTACACCATCTGTGAGATAATTAGAATTCTCCAATCAGAAAACAAGTATAATTGGTAAATAAATGTCTAGTTTTTGAATTACTAAAAATGTCAAATGATGCACGACTGTAAGTCCGCCAGAATGGTACGACGCCCCAAAAATCCCGCGTTTTTTCCTTTATGTCAATATTCAAATCCTCGCGCTCTGATTACTTGTCGTGCCATTTGCGGCCACAGTTGATACTACTATAATAGACAACACAATGCTTTTTTGATAGACAATACAATTAGGTTTGAATTAAGTAATAAATTAGGTAAATGAACTAGATAATTTACTATTGATAATTGTGTTATCAATAGTAAATTATCTAGTTCATTATATACAAATATTTATATGACTTTTGATTACGTGTTGCACTGACCACAAGGAACACAGTATGGGACTTATCCCATATTCCTCAACATCGTCTTGCTCTTAAGTAGTACGATGTTGACGAATAACAATGTAAATAAAAAAATACTTCAACTCTTACTGAAGTTACAGTGGCTAAGCTCTTTTCCACATCGCGATAGACTAATTTTTTTGGCTTGTTGCATACCTATTTGCATCCTTTTCCATTATACCTATCGAACGAAATGGACTGAGCTACCCGAGTATTCAAATATGAATGGCATTTCGTTGATACCCGCATTTTTCAGGCGTTGTTGACTGATCCAGTGAAGTGACGCGTCTGCATTCTACAGAACAACGGCGAGGAAATTGTTGATGAAATTATTAAGTACTTCTTTGTATAAGTTACCATGATATACATATATCAACGAAATAATTGACTCTGTTTTGTCTAATTAAGATTATGGCCAGGCTATGGACTATAAAAAAAATCGTCATAATTGGAAACTGAATCGACTAGATTTTTTACGAAAATAAGTAATCATGGCTTAGTTTTTAGGGATTCGTACCTTAAAAGGAAAAAACGGGACCCTTATAGGATCACTGTTGTCCGTCCGTCCGTCTGTCTGTCTGTCTGTCATGACCCTTTATCTCAAGAACGCGTTGAGGTATCCAGTTGAAATTAAAACCATATGCTCAAATCTGTGTCCCTTCAAGCTGTGAAAAAAATCAAACTACTAAGTTAACGAATAAAAAAGATACGGCCGTTTATGTCGCAAAAAACGTGTATTTCGATAATCTTAAAGATCGAAATTCATAGGGTACTTTCCTTTGACCCAGAATCCCGAAATTTGGCACAAAGCAAGGTCTTATAGCACAGATATAGGAATAAATCTAAAAACAATAAATTTGTTTTTACTTAAGTCACAAAAAAAAAACTTTTGCAATTCGGAAAAATCTTCGTGACTTCATTTAGGATTTTTATTTATGCTCATGGCTTTCATGTTTTTGCCTAAATTGAACGTTTAATGTTGCTACTAATTTAAATCTTGGTCAAGTAACATGACATGCTATGCTTTATGTTTTGATAATAAATACTTCGGAAATACATTTCCACATTAAATAATAAACATAAAAATAACTGTTTGTGCTTAGAATATAGTGGTTGAAATGACACAATATAATGATGTTGTTACAACAATAAATACAATATCGAGAATCACTTCACCAGAAAAAGCATGGCATTAGACATTTTAACAGCCATCCAGCCTAAAGACGAGGTATTCCACTTTGGGCACCCGCTAAAACGGCACCCGAGTGAATGGCACCTGAGGTATTCCACTTTGGGCACATATTAAAAGTGGAATACTTTTTTTTTTTTTAATTTTATTCCACTTTAGGCACCTACGGGTTAGTAGCTACTAGTGTTGGGGCGTTGTTTCTTTATATTTAATTTTTTAAACCCCAAGCGAATGTGAATATTAAACTTTCACCGTCGTCTTGTACTATAGCTAGATATAGCACTAGTGCTAAGGCGTTTTTTTCGGTACTTCCACTCCGTTATCACGAGTTCCACTTTATTATTTTAGGCACTTGTGAATTTTTTTATCGGTGGAAAAACGCTATAGGTAAAAACACTTGTGAAAATTTTGTATTTACCCATACAAAATTTTCACAAGTGTTTCAAGAAACACCAAACAGTCAGTCTTAACATTTTAGTATTATTGAATATATAATCCAAAGTAGGCTTTTGTTGATTACTTTTTTTTTAAACGGTCACACTGTTTGGGAATTTATTACTTTGCTTCTTTGTACGAGTAGTAGTTTACCTTTTTTAGTCCCTACTGACTTATTTTTTATTAAAATATGATACGTAAAAGTTATTTTATTCAAGCATTATATTCGTTTCTGTCCTTCAACTAAAAAGTGGTATCGTTGAGAAGTGTTTCTACCTTGAGTGTTTTTCTACCCTTAAGAAATTTCACAAGGGTTTTTACCTCGAGTATTTTTCTACTCTTAAGAAATTTCACAAGTGATTTTACCTCGAGTGTTTTTACACCCTTAAGAAATTTTCGAAATGTTTTTACCTCGAAACATCAGAAGTTTCATCATGGAACTGTTAATGATACTAGTGATAATGAAGCAAATATTTCTATCGGAACAACTAAAAATTTGTATCGTTGAGAATGAAAAATAGATGATTCGACTGAGTTCCATTCCGCACAACTAGTCGGTCGGTTTAGTTGGTCGGAATGGAATAACAGAAAGAAGGTGATCCGATCGAGTTTCATTCCGCACAACCAGTTGATCAGTTCAGTTGATCAGAGTGGAAGTACCGCAAGAGATGTGGCGTGTCTAATATCTTATCTGTCTTGTTTGTGTCAATAATTAAAATTATATTTTAATATAACACAAAATCTACTATAAAATAATATTACAATGTCCCAACACTAGTACCTACTAATTTGTGGGTGCCCAAAGTGGAATATCTCAGGTGCCATTCATTCGGGTGCCGTTTTAGCGGGTGCCCAAAGTGGACATAGAGAAAAAGAAAACATAACATTTGACATGACATCTTCTCGTTCGTTCAAAAATGCGTTTTTAAAATTCACAAGGTTTTTTCATTATTATTGATAGACTTGCGTTTAACCATCATCTCACCAGGGCCTCAAGTCTGCTATTACAATAGTGTCAGAATGGTCTATCATTGTTTTCATAATCGTTAATTTTGACAAGTTTTGGTAATCTGCTAATATAATGGCGTCAATGTGACTTGTATAAGATGTTAGTAACATGACCTGATGAGGTCCTCCACTGGCGACCTGAGAGGTTGCCAGTGTTTTACAAATAACCCTCTATATACATATAAATGATGACATATTTTTGTTTTCTTCTCAATAAAAAAAAAAACCAGTTTGCCATCTTTAAGAGTCCGCCATATTGAATTTGAAGTGATTTTACTAAGTCAGGTATGTATTATCATCCAAACAGAAAACGCTTGCAAAATATCAGCTCAAACGATAAGAAGTTTAAAAAACATTAACAAGATTTAACCTGAACAAATTTAATTATGACGGATAGAAGATGGTTTCAAACTAAGATCAGCCACCAGGTAGGTATATGTTTGTGCAATAAATAAGAATGGCTAGAATTTGAATCACTACTCCTCAATATTTTTTGACAGGCCTGTTGGTAGTGTTGTAAGAAACTCAAGTCTTGGAGTCTCATTTAATAAGACTTGAGCTATTTTTGAAGACATAAGTCTTATAAATAAAACTTAAGAGCTCAAGTCCTTTAGAATTTGGAGTCTTTTGTAAAAAGACTTGAGTCCTGCCAAAAAGAACTCAAATACTTAGTCTTTTTAAAAGAACTCATGACTGAGTCCTCTAACTCTATAGCTATAGTTTGAAGTAAATAAAATAGCAATTAACAAATTATTAATAAATTAAGTACGTAATTATTAAATTATTATATATCAAAATTATTTTAGTGTATTGAGCCATGAAGACAGGCCAATGAAGCCTTATAATTTTATTTCCCAATCGGTTTCGTCGTTTGGTAATTAAATTTTCTGATTTAGAAAAGGCCTGCTCGCTTCGTATATAAATACGAAGCGAGCAGGCCTTTTCTAAATCAAGACCATCTTCATTTTATCGTCTTGACTAGTCATGTGGATTATTTAATATTATTTTTGTACGGGAAACAAGCTACAATTTTAAAGTGACAAAATACGTTCGTTTTAATAACAAAAATATATTTGCCTGCTCTCTTTCCGTCAAAACTGCCAGAAAAATAATCGTTCAAATCGTTTTCGTCATACCAACTCAAGTTCATGACTCAGTCTAGCTCGAAGAACTTAAAAGACTCGAAAAGGCTCAAAAGGACTCAGAGTACTCAAAGGACTTGGACTCATTTGACTAACGAGTCCTAGTCTTGAAAATCTACTCAAGTCTCGAAATGAAGACTAAAAGACTCGAGTCTCTTACAACACTACCTGTTGCTCTAGTGGTTAGTGAACCTGACTACTACGCCGGAGGTCGTGGGTTCGATTCCCACCCAGGACAAATGTTTGTGTGATGAGTACGATCATTTGTTCTGTGTCTGGGAGTAATTTATATATAATATGTATGTATTTAGAAATGTATAAGTATGTTTATCAGTTGTCTAGTACTAATAACACAAGCTCTGCTTGGCTTGAGACTAGACTGCGTTGTGTGATAGTTGTGGAATATTATATTATATATAATATATCTTCGAGCTATTATATATATATATATATAATTCGATACAGTGCAGTCTGTCTACTAGTCATTAGTCTCCTCAGGGATGTGCCCTAACAGGCGTTGTAGAGGAGGTTCCGGGGTGGTCTTTTAATACGAGGCCCTCTTCCATGTGCTGATAATGGTTTCAGTGAGGTAAGAATCCCACACTCCCTGGTCATTTCCCCAAACATCTAGGCGCCTTTTGAAGATTTCCCCCGAGAACAAAAAAAAAACTGGGCAAGTGTGAGTCGGACTCGCACACTGAGGGTTCCGTGCAAACTACAATTCCCGAATGGAGTCTCGAAGATTTTTCCGAATTCCAATCTTATTTTTGTGACGTAAGTAACAACAAATTTACTGTTTTCAGATTTATTCCTATACCTCTTAAGAAATTTCACAAGTGATTTTACCTCGAGTGTTTTTACACCCTTAAGAAATTTTCGAAATGTTTTTACCTCGAAACATCAGAAGTTTCATCATGGAACTGTTAATGATACTAGTGATAATGAAGCAAATATTTCTATCGGAACAACAAAAAATTTGTATCGTTGAGAATGAAAAATAGATGATTCGACTGAGTTCCATTCCGCACAACTAGTCGGTCGGTTTAGTTGGTCGGAATGGAATAACAGAAAGAAGGTGATCCGATCGAGTTTCATTCCGCACAACCAGTTGATCAGTTCAGTTGATCAGAGTGGAAGTACCGCAAGAGATGTGGCGTGTCTAATATCTTATCTGTCTTGTTTGTGTCAATAATTAAAATTATATTTTAATATAACACAAAATCTACTATAAAATAATATTACAATGTCCCAACACTAGTACCTACTAATTTGTGGGTGCCCAAAGTGGAATATCTCAGGTGCCATTCATTCGGGTGCCGTTTTAGCGGGTGCCCAAAGTGGACATAGAGAAAAAGAAAACATAACATTTGACATGACATCTTCTCGTTCGTTCAAAAATGCGTTTTTAAAATTCACAAGGTTTTTTCATTATTATTGATAGACTTGCGTTTAACCATCATCTCACCAGGGCCTCAAGTCTGCTATTACAATAGTGTCAGAATGGTCTATCATTGTTTTCATAATCGTTAATTTTGACAAGTTTTGGTAATCTGCTAATATAATGGCGTCAATGTGACTTGTATAAGATGTTAGTAACATGACCTGATGAGGTCCTCCACTGGCGACCTGAGAGGTTGCCAGTGTTTTACAAATAACCCTCTATATACATATAAATGATGACATATTTTTGTTTTCTTCTCAATAAAAAAAAAAAACCAGTTTGCCATCTTTAAGAGTCCGCCATATTGAATTTGAAGTGATTTTACTAAGTCAGGTATGTATTATCATCCAAACAGAAAACGCTTGCAAAATATCAGCTCAAACGATAAGAAGTTTAAAAAACATTAACAAGATTTAACCTGAACAAATTTAATTATGACGGATAGAAGATGGTTTCAAACTAAGATCAGCCACCAGGTAGGTATATGTTTGTGCAATAAATAAGAATGGCTAGAATTTGAATCACTACTCCTCAATATTTTTTGACAGGCCTGTTGGTAGTGTTGTAAGAAACTCAAGTCTTGGAGTCTCATTTAATAAGACTTGAGCTATTTTTGAAGACATAAGTCTTATAAATAAAACTTAAGAGCTCAAGTCCTTTAGAATTTGGAGTCTTTTGTAAAAAGACTTGAGTCCTGCCAAAAAGAACTCAAATACTTAGTCTTTTTAAAAGAACTCATGACTGAGTCCTCTAACTCTATAGCTATAGTTTGAAGTAAATAAAATAGCAATTAACAAATTATTAATAA
Organism: Mythimna ferrago; assembly: GCA_910589285.2. Lineage (NCBI taxonomy): Eukaryota > Metazoa > Arthropoda > Insecta > Lepidoptera > Noctuidae > Mythimna > Mythimna ferrago. The sequence goes on along the minus strand of OU342675.1, from coordinate 8,434,791 downwards.
ATTAAGTACGTAATTATTAAATTATTATATATCAAAATTATTTTAGTGTATTGAGCCATGAAGACAGGCCAATGAAGCCTTATAATTTTATTTCCCAATCGGTTTCGTCGTTTGGTAATTAAATTTTCTGATTTAGAAAAGGCCTGCTCGCTTCGTATATAAATACGAAGCGAGCAGGCCTTTTCTAAATCAAGACCATCTTCATTTTATCGTCTTGACTAGTCATGTGGATTATTTAATATTATTTTTGTACGGGAAACAAGCTACAATTTTAAAGTGACAAAATACGTTCGTTTTAATAACAAAAATATATTTGCCTGCTCTCTTTCCGTCAAAACTGCCAGAAAAATAATCGTTCAAATCGTTTTCGTCATACCAACTCAAGTTCATGACTCAGTCTAGCTCGAAGAACTTAAAAGACTCGAAAAGGCTCAAAAGGACTCAGAGGACTCAAAGGACTTGGACTCATGTGACTAACGAGTCCTAGTCTTGAAAATCTACTCAAGTCTCGAAATGAAGACTAAAAGACTCGAGTCTCTTACAACACTACCTGTTGGTCTAGTGGTTAGTGAACCTGATTACTACGCCGGAGGTCGTGGGTTCGATTCCCACCCAGGACAAATGTTTGTGTGATGAGTACGATCATTTGTTCTGTGTCTGGGAGTAATTTATATGTAATATGTATGTATTTAGAAATGTATAAGTATGTTTATCAGTTGTCTAGTACTAGTAACACAAGCTCTGCTTAGCTTGAGACTAGATTGCGTTGTGTGATAGTTGTGGAATATTATATATATATGTTACAGTCATAGTGATTAAATAGATATTATACATAATGACTGGTCATTATATATAATAACAAAATTGACTAGACAATATGATAAATTAATCACTTCATCCGGATTTTATTCATAATAGCGGGTCAAAGTTAGCCAAAGTAATAAATACGGTCTAACTGACTTGTTACCCCTCCCGCTCTTCATCCCACTGCCGCGTCGCGTGATCGCCGCCATCTTGTAGCTGACGCAAACAGTGGTCGTCATCGTTTTGTTATGAGAGGTCGCGCCGCGCGTGCCGCAATTTCCGCGAGTTTTTACATTCGTATCAGTGTCTAATAATGGCAGATGAAATGAAAAAACGTTTCTATGAAAATATCACTGTACTCATTGCAAGTAAAGGAAAAAATAATCAGTTGTTTACATGTGATCAATATTTGTCTTTAATTTCAAAAGTTAAAGAATCAAAGAACAAGGTTATTAAGAAAACACCTGAAGATTACCAGCGCCTATCAAGATACGATGTCGTCAAAATTGGAGCATCAGAAAAACTAATAATTCCGGTGAAAAACGAAGGTGATCCCATTATTTACTATGCTCACTTAGACGAAACTTTTCAAATAATCCACGACTGTCATATTAGTATTGGACACGGCGGTAGAGTCAGAATGATGAAAGAGTTAAAATTAAGATATAAAAATGTAACTGCTGAACTCGTCACAGTGTATTTGAATCTGTGCGAATCTTGTCAGAAAAAGAAAAGTTTGCCAAAAAAAGGTCTTGTTGTAAAACCGATTATCAGCAACGAACTTAATTCAAGGTGCCAAATAGATCTCATAGACATGCAATCACAAAGTGATGGTGATTATAAATTCATCATGGTCTATCAAGATCACCTAACAAAATTCGTGCAGCTGCGGTCTTTAAAAAGTAAGCGAGCAGAGGAGGTAGCGTATCATTTACTGGACATTTTTACTACATTTGGAGCGCCTAGTATTTTGCAAAGCGATAATGGTAGAGAATTTGCTAACAAAGTGGTCAAAGAAGTCTGTGCGATGTGGCCGGAATTAAAAATCGTACATTGCAAACCCCGACATTCTCAATCACAAGGGTCTGTTGAAAGAGCTAACCAAGATATAGAGAAGATGCTTTGTACTTGGCTGGAATCTAACAAGACGACGAAATGGTCTGAAGGATTACGCTTTATTCAATTTATGAAGAACAGAGCGTATCACGTAGGAATAAATCGTAGCCCTTACGAAGCAATGTTTGGCTGTAAAGCTAAAGTTGGATTAAATAGTCTTCCTAAAGACGCGCTAGTTGAACTGTCAACAGAAGAAGAGCTAGAATCTATATTGAATGAAGACGAAAACCAGTTGAATGAGGAGAGGCAAACCGAACCCAATATAACCGACGCTGTGATTAATGAAGATGATGATACTAAAATTTCAAACACTGATTCGCAAAATGAGATTCCGGATAATCTGACAGGAAACCCTGATAACGATACCGAAAACCAAGGAAATACTACAGATCCGTCAAATATAACGCAAAGTGGCCAGGAAATAGTAATTGCTCTTGATAAAAAGAAAGAAGACATTGGAAACATCAGAAAATTAGTTGGACAATCTCTGAAAAAACAAGCAGATAAAATGTTGACTCTATCTTCGCAAAAATATCCTGCTGCTAATATAGGCGATAACGTAGTAGTAAAAATTCCTGACGTAGACCGTGCCAAAGCCGATGATAGAAACATTATCGCTGTTATAATTTCTCAGGAGACAGAAGGAATGTATAAGTTAGGCACCAAGCATGGGATTCTAAATCAACTTTACGCAAGAAATCAGTTCACTGTCTGCAAAGAAACTTTTATTACAATTGATATCGTTCCCCGACATGAAGTTACCATCAGAGAATGTGCAAAAAAAGAGTCACATCTTGGCGGCCAAGGATTTCAGCACTGCAATTGTACTGGAGAATGCGTTTCTAATAGGTGTAAATGTAAAAAGTCAAACCTCATGTGTAACTCAAAATGTCACAAGAGCCTTACTTGTAAGAATAAATAAAATGTTATGACCCAGTTAATTCATGTCAGTTCATTTTAAATATTTTATTATTATAGTCTTTAAAGAGAGATACCAAATAGGTACTTTTACTGATCTCTGTGTTCTTTTTTATTTTTTTTTAATGGCTAGTGAGCTTTTCTACTTTTTAAAGTTAAATAACTTTAAAACAATTTGATTTAATGTAGAATTATTATCTATGGCAATGTTATTTTAATTCTTAATATTAAAAGTCAAACCTCTTGTGTAACTCAAAATGTCACTTGAGTCTTACTTGTAACAATAAATAATACTTGTGACTCAATTAATGAATGTCAGTTCATTTTAAATATTTTATTATTGTAGTCTTCAACGATAGATACCAAATACTTGTATTAATCTCTGTTCTTTTTTGTTGTTTTTAACGGCTAGTAAGCTTTAAGTTTACTTTAGAAAGTTTAATTACATTATAACAATGTTAATTAATGTAGAATTATTATCTATGGCAATGTCATTTTAATTCTTAATAAAAACCTTAACAGTACCTACTCGTTTTATTACATTATCCAAGTCTTGGAAGATATTATATAAAATTGCTAGTTAATGTGATTAATTCCGTGTCAATTATCACTTTATCTAAATTGAGTAGACATTATAAATAATGGCTAGATAATATACATAATATCCAGATTAATTACTTTGGCTGTAACATATATATACATATATTAGGGTGTCCCAAAAAAAATGAAATTCTTTTTTTTACAACGCATACCCTCTAATTTTGTTTGAATAGTGTCAAAACAATTGTAAATAAAATTTTAAGTACTTAGGACCAAGGGAACCCGTGCCGACTTGCATCGATAGATATCGGAACTTCGTACTTTGGCGCGAAGCAGCTAACGTATCAAGTGCTCGTTATTATTTATTTATTTACCTCCCCCAAACGACTGACAGACAGACGACTTTAGCAAAATTTAACTCAATAGCACCCAATATACAAATCACTGACAGAAATTCACTTCACCTCCTGGGCTCCCCAATTTTCGATGAATCTTTTCCAACTTTCATTGAACAAAAGATACAAAATTTGAATGACGTCTCGGAAAGACTTTTCAAAATTAACATGCATTCGGCATTCACACTCATTCAATACTGTTGTTTTGGGCCTAAATTTACTTATAGCCTTCGCGCTTCCCATCTTTGGAAGCACCCACATCTTTTGGAAAAAATCGATCAAATTATTAGGAACACATTATCTTCTATTCTAAATGTGGCCTTGGACGACCGAGCATGGCAGCAAGCCACGCTTCCCATCCGGCTAGGTGGCCTCGGCGTCCGCAAAATTTCTAGTATAAGTTTACCAGCTTTCCTCTCCTCGGTGCACAGTACTGAAACATTAACCAGGAATATTTTATCTTCCTCACTGGTTGATGTTGAGGTACCGTGCTTGTCCGATGCGTTGAACGCTTGGAAAATGGCTTGTCCCAACACGGATTTGCCCGACAACCTGTCCTCACAGAGACGGTGGGATGTGCCGCTCTGCAGTATTGTACGGAATAACCTATTAAATACGTCGTCAAGTACTGCTGAGCGTGCGCGTCTGCTGGCTGTGGGAGAATGGGAGTCGGGCTTATAGCTTCAGGCACTCCCGTCATCCACCATAGGCACTATGATGGATGACGCCTCGTTTCGGCTCGCTACCTGTCTACGCTTAGGCGCACCTTGTGTTGCTCCACATCGGTGCCACTGTGGCGAAGGTGTCGACAGCCTCGGACACCATGGCTTGTCCTGTTGCAGGAGCGCAGGCCGCATACCACGACACGCTAGCATCAACGACATTATTCGTCGAGCTCTTGTCACCGCCGGCGTACCTGCCGTATTAGAACCAAATGGTTTGGTACGTGACGATGGGAAGAGACCAGATGGTATGACGTTGGTACCATGGAAGGTGGGTAGGCCACTGGTGTGGGACGCAACCTGTGTCGACACCCTTGCGCCATCCCATATTCCAAGTACGGCAGGCTGTGCTGGCGCTGCCGCTGCTGCTGCTGAGACCCTTAAACGGCGCAAATACTGTAACCTTATTGGTAATTACAGTTTTGAGCCGTTTGGGGTCGAAACACTTGGTTCATGGGGTCCAAGTGCACGTCTCCTTTTCAAGGAAATTTCACGCCGACTGATCGACACTTCACGTGACCAGAGGGCTGGCTCGTTCTTCGCCCAAAGAATTAGCATTGCCATTCAACGTGGCAATGCTGCCAGTCTTCTGGGCACATTTCCGGATGACAGCGATGTGGAGGAGTACTTTGACGCCTGAGCGTACTTTGTCATTTTGTATTATATTTATGTACATAGTTAGGTTTTAGTATGAATAGTTTATTTAATATTTAAGTTTTTTATGTACATATGTATCTCAGTAAAACGAATAAATTTTATATTTACTTATTTAATTAGTAAACGCATAATTTTCATTGAGCCTACATGTCAGTAGGATTACGAAGTCTTACAAAATAAATATTTTGAATATGGGATACGTATAAAATCAAATTACGGGTTCAAAACTATCCTATAATTGACAAGTATTGGCAGTACTGTTTTACAACATTCCTTTAATGAATTTATGTGTCACTGAAAATCGTGAATCTTACTATTCGAAAGTGTGTTATTTATTGGGAAAGGCACAATATACGTGACATTTCCTAATTAAAGCATTATCTGTGTTAAAAACTTAAACTTGAGAGTTTTGGTGAGATCTGCAAAAAATGCGAACAAAACACAAAAAGTATTCGAAAAGCAAAGACATGAGTTTGTAATAAAATTAGACAAATTGTTTGACATTGCACATGCCGATGCGTTTCCATTAATAAAAGATAAAATCTTCTTGTAGTGCCAGAGAGAGCCAGGTTGATGTGGTTACTTAGATGGAGTGGACCAAAAATTCGAAAAAAAAAGTGCGGCTAAGAAATATCTAGAAACCATGCCATCTGGCTACTAATTGATTCTCAACTAACTGCTTTGTAATCACCTTATCACGAAAATGTGTCTTCAGATTCTGAAATGATGGATTTACAAGAAAATCTACTCATACCAACTAAGAGTACACAGCCCCATACGAATAAAAATTCCGTGGGGAAAAATTTTATCACTCCAAAGACAGTTGTTGAGTAGAGAACAGTTAAATATGAGCTATTCTGTGTTAACAATAATAAACACAGAATTTTGCTATAAAAAGCTACTGTTGAGACACTTGCATACAACACTGACGAATTTCCCATAAGCAAGTCCTCAATTCAAATAATTCGTACGGAGAATCGAAAAAGAGCGCGCAGGAGCTATTAAAGTCGATTTCCAAAACAAGGTAGGTACTGGTTTGGTACTGGTACGATTATAAACTGTCAATTGACACAGATGATAAACTGTTTTCGGCTTTAAATGTGCGCAAATGTAAAGAATAATGCCTCTTCGATAGTTATTTCGCATAGTGACACAGTCCTATAGAACAACTTGTCGTGGTGCCAAAACTGGACAACTTTACAGGAAGTAAATAGGCATCAGCAGTTTAGAATGCAGTTCATGGTCTAGTAATGCATTACAAAAATCACTACTGAGGAGGAACAACGAACAAAAGCATATTTTCATTTCATTATAATGTTGTGTACAAGAACAGATAGATAGGTTTAGCCTGAGTGTAAAAACCAAAATTTATAAAGATTAAGTCCTGGTAATAATAGATACTTGAAAAATATAAGATACAGGTAAAGCAATGTTTTATTTTCTGAATAAAAATTAAGTTCTAAAATGTCCTCTGTAGTTTTCATACAAATTTTCTTCTAAAAGTTTGACATCAAGTCGGCACGGGTTATCGTCATCCGATACCAATAATATTTATTATTTTTGTTCTTAGGGTCAAATAGAAAAAAAATAGAGGGTATGCGTATTCGAAATCGGAAAAAAAATTTCACCCTTAAAGCTTGGGACACCCTATTATATATCTATACATATAATAAAATCGTAGGAAAGTCAAAACTGTACATTGAATATTTTTAAAAAAGAATACTTGGGGCGTGATCTACAATCGATATCGAAGCCAAAAATATAGTTTTTAGAATTTTTGTCTGTTTGTCTGTTTATCTGTTTGTCTGTTTGTCTGTATGTATGTCCGGGCTAAACTCAAAAAGTACTGCATGGATTTACTTCAAATTTTGCATGAATATTACTAAGAGGTCGGGTCAACATATAGGCTACATATTATCACGCTATCACCTACGGGGGAGGAGCTGTGAATCTTTATTTTTCTTAAGCATTCTGTGACAGCGTGTAATCTAACGATGCAGATTTAAGTGTTGTTTTTGAGTAAGCCATGCTATTATCTAGCTTTACACCATAAAAACTACGCCATTTAAGTAACTTGGGCAGAGAAACATAGTTTAATGAATGTTGGTAGTATAGAGACAATTTTAAAGCAGCGCCATCTATGAGATTTCATAAAAATCAAATCAAGTTACATGTTAAAATTTTTTGGAAATTAAGAATTTAATTTTAATCATGTAGTTAGTTATTCTTAAAATTCATAGATGGTGATGTGATGTGATGTGCATTTTCTTCATAAAAGTTGTATCATATAGTTCGTTTTGACAAATTCAAGTTCCAACAAAACCCTGAAAATACTTGAGTAGAGTTGAGGAAGACAATTAAAAAAAAAATGCGGTGTTAAGTATTACTACTACTCTGTGAAGTCGACCAGTTTGCGAGATCCCTTATGTATGACGAGGTGCCTTCATATTACACGTACGACAAGCAAAAGGGTGTATTTAACCGACATCGACGAGGAGGTGCTGTGGAAGGTTTTCCGGGAATTTTCAAGGACGCCGCATTGGGTAGGGTTTATACCGTGCATCCAAATAATGGCGAATGCTATTTTCTGCGGTTGTTACTTCACACTGTCCGAGGCCCAACGTCTTTCGCCTTTCTAAGGACATTTGATGGCGTGGAGTATCCTACTTACCACGTCACCTTCTCGACGGTGACCAACGGTACGGGACGGTGAAAATTGAGATCCTCGCGGAGGCGAGCGTCAGTGACAGTCCCGGCCGCATGCGTCATCTTTTTGCCGTCATCTTGGTGTTTTGCGGAGTCGCGAACCCAGTAGCTTTGTGGGAGAAGTATCGCCATCATCTGTCTGAAGATTTTCTACGAGCTTTGAGGCGTGCTACAGGAGACGAAGTCGAAGTAACTGATGAACGCGTGCTGAACACCTGTCTCAGTTCACTTCAAGATGTGGTCATTTTTATGGGCGGCAATCCGCTGATCGAATATGGTTTACCAGCTCCCCAATCATCACCGCATTAAGGCCGTGGAAATCGGGAGTATAACGCTGAGACAAATTACGAGCCGGGCGAAATGACCACCTTACGAAATGACCATGTCACCGTGTTCTCTTCAGAGCAAAAACAAATGACACCGTCCTTGAAAGCGTTGGGCAAAGCCAGGGTAAAATGTTTTTCTTGGATGCTCCTGGTAGAATAGGAAAAACATTTGTTACCACTGGCATACTTGCAGAGGTCAGGAGGCAAAGCAAAATTGCTATTGCTGTAGCGTCGTCAGGAATCGCTGCCATACTGCTTCCGGGTGGCAAGACAGCACATGCCATGTTTAAAATTCCCATAGATTTAGAGAGTGCCGAAAAGCCTGTTTGTGGTGTGTGTCACGTAACAGCGATAAGCGACACGTCCTCAAGGATTGCTCTCTGATCGTATGGGATGAGTGTACGATGGCCAATAGGAAGGCAGTTGAGGCCGTGAACAGAAAGGAACGAACATTTGATGGGTGGTGTCACAGTTCTGTTCAGTGGCGATTTCCGGCAAACACTTTCCGTGGTGACGTGGGGATCGAGGGCTGACGAGGTGAATGCTTCGTTGAAACGATCTTCGTTGTGATCACGAGTTCGTACGCTGCGCTTGACCATTAATATGAGAGCTCGGCTCGGCGGCAATGCACGTGCATTGCAAGAATTCTCCAATGTCCTTTTAAGTCTTGGCGAAGGCACTCTGACAGGTAGTGCTTCCAGAGTCTCTCGGTAGAGTGGTATCCAGCTTAGAAGAACTCATTTGCTGTGTGTACGGGGACATCAGTCGTATACCGCAACAGCTTCTTGGGTGTGTGAGCGATGACGCCGACGCCCAAAAATGATCAGGCTGCAGCAAATAACGAATGCATTCTCTCGGAAATTGAGGGGAATGAAGTGGTCTACACCTCGATAAACACTGTTGTCGAGCAAGATGACGCCACACATTATCCCGTGGAATTTCTGAACTCCCTGTCAGCAAGTGGACTTCCAGCGCATATCATCAAGCTGAAGGCTGGTGTGCCGATTATGTTTCTTCGGAACCTATCTCCTCCGAAGTTGTGTAACGGGACCCGCCTCAAAGTCATCTCGCTCCACAGACACCTTTGAGGCGGAAATTCTTACGGGTTGTGGCGTCGGCGATTCAGTATTTATACCACGCATTCCCCTCATACCTCACAACTTCCCGTTCCAGTTCAAGCGCGTAGAGTTCCCCGTGAGTGTTTGCTTCGCGATGACCATCAATAAGTCACAGGGGCAGACACTGAGGGCAGCGGGTGTCGACTTCAGGAAGAGTTGCTTCTCACGCAGGCAACTGTACGTCGCTTGCTCCCGCGTCACCAGTACTGACTCTCTTTACATTTTGGCTCCAGGCAGCAAACTACCAACGTAGTTTATTGGGAAGTGTTGTAAGGTATGATACCTTTGTACGTATTTTTACTCTTTTGTGTCCTGGAATGTATTCCTGCATTACTTTCTCCATTTCCTTCAGTCTCATCTTATGACTGAACTCAGCAGGATTCCCATATAACTCTCTTCACTTGCTTCGTTTGCAAAAAAAACTTATATTTTAATGCTATTTTAAAAGTTGTTTACTTATTATACTACAGCGACATTGGCATCTTAGGTATTTTTGGTGCTGTAGAGCCTTCACGCAGACGATGTCGCGGGCAGCAGCTAGTATATAATATAATTCGATACAGTGCAGTCTGTCTACTAGTCATTAGTCTCCTCAGGGATGTGCCCTAACAGGCGTTGTGGAGGAGGTTTCAGAGTGGTCTTTTAATACGAGGTCATTTTCCATGTGCTGATAATGGTTTTAGTGAGGTAAGAATCCCACACTCCCTGATCATTTCCCCAAACATCCAGGCGCCTTTTGAAGATTTCCCCCGAAAACAAAAAAAAAACTGGGCAAGTGTGAGTCGGACTCGCACACTGAGGGTTCCGTGCAAACTACAATTCCCGAATGGAGTCTCGAAGATTTTTCTGAATTCCAATCTTATTTTTACATTGACTGATTTGACTGGCCTGTTGGTCTAGTGGTTAGTGACCCTGACTGCTATGCCGGAGGTCGTGGGTTCGATTCCCACCCAGGACAAATGTTTATGTGATGAGCATGATCATTTGTTCTGTGTCTGGGTGTAATTTATCTATAATATGTATGTATTTAGAAATATATAAGTAAGTTTATCAGTTGTCTAGTACTCATAACACAAGCTCTGCTTAGATTGAGACTAGACGGCGTTGTGTGATAGTTGTGGAATATTATTATTATATTATTATTATTATTATTTTTGTGACGTAAGTAACAACAAATTTACTGTTTTCAGATTTATTCCTATATCTGTGCCAAATTTCAGGGTTTATGGGAAGTACCCTATGAATTTCGATCTTTTAGAGCAGCGGTCGGCAACCTTTTGTCAGGCAAGGGCCACAAGGTGGTAAAATAAACTGAAGGCGGGCCACACTTGTAATATTAACCCTATATTCCACCTGATTTTAGGTTTGGGTTAGGTTTTTGGGGGAGGCCTATTTCTAGCAGTGGACGTATTTCGACTGAAATGATGATGATGTTCATGATTCAACCTGATACCTGCATACAATTGATCATTTCTAGAAAAAATGAAAATGCTTTTAAAATCGTTATAACACACTTTTAATTGAAAAATAGAAATAAAAACTACAAAATAACTATTAACAAGTTTTATAAAAAAATAATGTGACGTCTGAGTTGTATTTGGGAGGCTATTTCTTGTATATTAGCCGTCATATTTGTAGCTGTCATCGCTAACGGTCGCTTTGTTTCGCCCGCGCTCTTCCCGCGACCCTCCCGCGCGTCGCTCATCTGTTCGTTCACGGACAGAGCGAAGCGCATTAACCCCCAAGTGGACGCCGGCGTTCGCGCCATATTCGGTGAAACCAAGTGAATGCCGGTGTCCGCATAGAAGATTATAAAATATTGAGCGTTTTATTTATAGGGTATTTATCCAAGAACGTAAATAAGAAGTTCTACTTAAAGTATTCTGTAAATATCGAAAATAAGCAAACCTTTCCGTTTCAATTTTCTATATAATTACAAAACGTTTACGGGCCGCAAGTAAAACGTCCGCGGGCCACATGCGGCCCGTGGGCCACGCGTTGCCGACCGCTGTTTTAGAGTATCAAAATATACGTTTTTTTACGACATAAACGGCCGTATCTTTTTTGTTCGTTACTTAGTGATTTTTTCATAACTTGAAGGGACCGCAGACTCAGACGCAGAGGGAGAGTGTGCGCAGGAATTACATGACTTAATTCCACCATCTCACTTCTACCATCGGACAAACCGACGAACGGCGAGTATCCACCCTAATGTTGTTGAAACCTCTACGGTCCGGACCAAGCGTTTCGCCTCGTCGTTTATACCACGTACATCGAGGGACTGGAACAATTTGCCTGCTGCGGTCTTCCCGTCTGATTATAATTTAGGTGTCTTTAAGGCAAGAGTGAATAGGCTCTTAATAAACTAGTGCGCCTCACCATCAACGATTGCATTACTGCTTACCATCAGGTGGGATCGCAGTCATGCACTAGTTTACATAATTTAAAAAAAAAAAAAAAAAAATTGTTGTCTTGGTTGAGAGTCCGCTTCCAGGCTTGTTCTTTAAAACCTCGTAGGCTAACGGAAACGCCTGATTCTCTCAAAGGCGCACCGGCTCTAATTATTTTAATTGTCACTAAATGGCGTGTTCAGATTTTTTTGTCAACAAATCAACTGCCGTTTACGACAATACATAAATAGATATATAATACAAATATTGCTAGTTAAATAAAAGCATGCAAAAATAGCAAACATTGTAAAAATATCAAACATGTGCTCCACCACAAGCCAGGAACAAAAAAAAAATGGAACTGATGAAACATTCGTTAGATTACATTCCAATTAAATTAAAAATTCGATGTAAAATGTATCAGTATTTCACTCTTCATTTGGTATATTTCCTGTTCGTGTATCATTTTCCTCATTCATCTCTTCGTTCGTATTGAAGCCAATCAAATTAAGTAATATTATGACTTCATTTATATAATGGTATTTCAATCACCAGTACTGTTTTCGTATTACATATCGCTTCGACAAAACTGGTTAAATCATGAACATTTCCATCAAGTGTTGCCTGTTGGTCTAGCGGTTAGTTGCCCTGACTGCAATGCCAGAGGTGGGTGGGTTCGTGTTTCCCACCTAAGACAGATATTTGTGTGATGACCAAGATCGTTTGTTCTGTGTCAAGATGTATTTTATCTATAACTAGCTTTTGCCCGCGCGGCTTCGCTCCCGCTCTTCCCTACTCCACCCTACTATACCCTACTTTACCCTACTATACCCTACTCTACCCTACTCTACCCTACTCTACCCTACTCTACCCTACTCCATCCTACTCTACCCTACTCTACCCTACTCTACCCTACTATACCCTACTCTACCCTACTCTACCCTACTCTACCCTTCTATACCCTACTCTACCCTACTCTACTCTAATATACCCTACTCTACCCTACTGTACCCTACTCTACCCTACTCCATCCTACTCTACCCTACTCTACCCTACTATACCCTACTATACCCTACTCTACCCTACTCTAGCCTACTATACCCTACTCTACCCTACTCTACCCTAATATATCCTACTCTACCCTACCATCTACTAAATGGTCCGAATAAAGCCTAAACATTTGGTTTGGATAGGTAAGCCCGTTCTTGAGTTATAAAATTACAACGAAAAGTGGCATTGATTTTTATATATATAAGAATAGAATAGAAATAGAATAGAATAGCATTTATTCGGCGCAATCAACACAATATACAACAACATAAAATAATAATAAAAAATAAAAAAGTACAGACATACAATACAAGTTGCAGTGACTGTGCCTGAACCGAAAGGGTCACCAACTCAGCAATTGCTGGGCGTCAAACACCCAGCGCTGATTTTCAGCTGGCACCCCGCAGTGACGCACGGATGATGGTAAATAAAGTATACTACAAATAAATATAATCTATATAAATATAACCCATACTTAAAATAAATATTTATACTAGTGTATTTGTGTGATAATATTGGTATATAGGTACGTAACTACATATTTTATAAAATGTGCCATGGTAGTTACAAACCAACTTTCTCACTATACCCACAATATTTCAACAAAATATATCGCGGGAAACATAGTGCATCGCGCGATGCGACGGTTGACTTGATGACGCATAAATCGAGACAGACAACGCTGCACCGGCTCGTCGACTAGCCGCTATCCTGTTCTAAGACAAGTATAATACAAATATTACATAAAATAATTTTGGGTTCCAGAAAAAAGTTATATTTAGATTGTTAAGGTTTAGAATTACAAATTGGAAAGGAGTAGAATGGAAGCAAAACGAAAGTGGAGTGAATACTATGTGGTCCCTGGCGACACGGATGCAAACGCGCTCGTCAAATTGCCTACTTTGATTATATACATCAAAAATACCTACAAACTCCCTTATTACCTGGAATTAGGAACAAAACATTATGGTAAGTTTTGTATTTCACGAGCGAAAGATCAAGATTAAAATAGAGAAAAATTAAAATTTAGAGAATACATACTTAAATAGATATGTAAGTAAGTATAGTTGTGTAGTGCTCATAGCACAAAGCTTGATTAGTTTGGGATCTAGATGACGTTGCGTGATAGTTGTAGAATATTATTATTACTAGCTTTTGCCCGCGACTTCGTCCGCGTGGAATAATGACTTAAAAATTTCAATTTACGGGGGCCAAATTGATTTTTCTCCCCCTAGGGGGGAAAATAAAAATCCTCTCTTATTGCGCACTTGCTTCACTGGTGGAACTTACATACAAAGTTTCAAGTGAATCCATTAAGCAATAAAAAATTTCAATTTACCCCCCTTTCCTCCCCCTAGGAGGGATATTTCCAAAAATCCTCTCTTATTGCTGTCTTGCTTCACTGGTGGAACCTACATACAAAATTTTAAGTGAATTCGTTAAGGAATAAAAGAAAAACAATTTATCCCCCTTTTCTCCCAATTGGGGGGGAATTTCCAAAAATCCTCTCTTAGTGGTAGCCTACTCCTCCCAATAAAAACACATGCCATTTCAGCTCTCTACTGCCACTAGTTTCGGCTGTGCGTTGTCTGTCAGTCACTCAGTAATGGAAGAGTTTTATATATATAGATTAATATAATTCATTTTACACGGGCACGGTTCTGATTGGTCGTTTCCTATGGAGAGGTACTAGTAGAAATTCTACGCGCGCCTCAATGAAATGTCAGCAAAACCTTAGGGGCCCAGCAGGGCCGAAGTCTACTGGAGCCATGGGTTGACTTCCAAAAGGGAGATCTGTGGGCTTGAAACGCAATGGCAATTTTGGTCAGTAAACACTCAAATACCCACCCGCTTTGCCTTAGAGCGTGAGTTAGATGATTACCCACCTTAAAAAAAGCCATAAAGTGCTTCACACACCATAACATATTTACGCACAACGTATCTACACCCGTCTTAAATATTACTACACAATGTACACGATATACTCAGCCATAATGAACGCGTTGCCAGGGACAAAAAATATTGTGGTATTCATTTCGCGTGGCCCAAATCTGGTTATTGCAATCATTAACTAACGGAATTAGGTAGACGTTTTCCTTCAACGCGCGTAATATAATGAAATAAAGTGTTTCAAATATATTATGATGAAACGAGGACGGCAGTATAGTTAGGAGTTATGGTTTTGTTAGAGGTAGAAATAAAAATGTGTCAAAGAAAAAGTTACAATTTATAGAGTTTTATTAGAGACAAGTTGTTTACACTATTCTTGAAGCTTATCATACAAAAAAAAATGTTTTAAAATAGGAATTACTCCTCTTTTAGAGTGATAGAGTGATACTGACAAACCTGTGACCCACCCCTGTTCCTTGAGTGGCCCTGTCTATATCACTGGTACGGTAACTTTTTCTATCAATAGCCTTAGCATTTATCCGTTTGCTAATATCTCTTTAAGGTGCCCGTGGAACATGACATGTTCCGTCGACACGGGCTTGGTCTTTATAAGTTAACCGAGAACCACACTTGCGACTCCCGACATCCAGGGCGTTTCCTGCGGGAGCCTCACGCATTCCGCTCTCTCGTTCACTCGAATTACTGCTTCTCATTCCCTTTCGCTTCATAACATGGCTTGAAACAGGGCCAGCAGCAAGTGATCGTCCCCCGTAGACTTCTTCTACGAGAAATAGGAGTAATTCTACTTCTTCTTCTTCCTACTACCATGTATCTTTGATGTCAAAAATATATAAACTTTACGTGAGTTTACACAAGACATTTAGACCAAACCAACTCCCTGTAGACCACACAGCTAATTGCTCAAACCCTGTTCCAATCGTGTCGTTATATTAATAACCAGCTTTTGCCCGCAGCTTTGCCCACGTACAAAAAATATAGCCTATGTCACTTAAGAATAAAGCAGCTTTCTATCAGTGAAAAAGTTTTAGCAATCGGACCATTACTTTCTGAGATTACCTCCTACAAGCAAAATAAAAAGAATATTTGAAGCATGTTTCTTTACCTGCCGAACTGTGTCAAACGATAGTAAGTTTGTCATTTGTCTTCTGAAAGAATTCACTATGCTTCAACCACGTTCAATCTTTGAAATTCAGAATATTTTATAAGCCAGCGCGAACTTTTTTCCAATTCAATTTATAAAGACTGAACTTTTTATAATAACAAAAAATAGATTACGTTTGAAAACAAGAAATCTTTTTGATGTGGTCGAGTGAGCTTCAAAATAAATACAAAAATGTTTGAGTAGAGTGCAGAGTAAACTCCATCTCATTACGAGGAGCTAACACACGGTCGACGCCGGGCGCACGAATGATCACACGCCTCCAATTTAATTTGGTACAGCTATAATGAGATCCGCTCTGAATTAATATAGGTTTTTGAATAAGGTATCTCGCGTACAAACCTCGTTTACCCGCCTCCTTGAAAGCACGTATTTTTCCTCACACAATCACGCATTTTATGTTAACTGCTATCGAAATGTTGCCAGATGAAAGGCTAAAAACTTGAGGTGTTATTTTCGCTCGTTCTCGCGTCAAACTTCACCAGTATGTACGTAAATTCAAATAAGAAAATAACTTTGGCAATATAAGTATGTAAATCGTGTATCAAACAATGCCTGAGTCGGTTCAGTAAGTGCGTGATTATACGTCTTGAGAGGTAAATTGTGCGGCTTTACTTGTTTATTCGAAAAATTGAAGTAAATTCACGTATCATCATCATTTCAGCCGACAGACGTCCTCTGTTGGACATAGGCCTCACCCAAGTTTCACCACAATGAACGCTCCTGTGCGTTTCGCATCCATTGGATTCCCGCAACTCTTACCAGGTTATCGGTCCACCTTGTAGGAGGCCTTCCAACGCTACGTCTTCCGGTACGTGGTCTACATTCCAGAACCTTTCGACCCCAATGGCCACCTGTTCTGCGAGCAATGTGCCCTGCCCATTGCCACTCAAGTTGGCGATTCTTCGATTTTATTAGTTTTGCAGGCCCGTAGAAAAACTCAACTAGTAAGGAAAGCCATAAAAGGTGACAGATAAAAAAATTTTTAAAAGACTTTAAAAATATGACTGGGTAAGAAACACACTCGGAGGTGGTGAGCTTAGGTTTTTGATATATAAAACACCTCGTCATATCGAAGAACTTATCTAGATCAATCCCGATACTTTTTTTAAAAAAAAAGTATCGGGATTGACCTAGACAGAAATAGAATTCTTGCTTTTGCTACCATATTGTGCTTACACTTTATAATGTGAACAGGATAAACATGTATACAAACTATTAACGGTTTTATCGCACAAAGCAATCTCTTGCATACAATCTTTAAATGGATTGAACGATAGGAGATCAAATATTAACAAATCATTTTATTGCAGAGACTGTGAAAATTACAATAAACAATGTGATACTAAAACTGAATACCAATCAGTTATTAAATAGGTTGATAAATTGTAAACAAATTAATAATATAAATTACGCATATACTCTATAACTATAATATGCAACTGCAATCATATTAATTTCAATGATTTGAATGTCAAAACTAGTAAATAGACTACATAATTATTTCAATGTTACCACACAATTATGCAAATACCAAACAAAACAAAACGTAGGTACTATCTCTACGCTATTCAACATTGTGATAACTTTGTTTACGTTAGATCGTTAACAAGCATAATTTTCAAGAGGATGTTCCTAAGGTTTTTATTGCTTTTGAGCGTAGGGCTACCCCCATAAGCGTTTGGTAAATAAATGTTCGAGGTAAACAAACGGCTTATCTCTTGAGCCATAATGAGTCATGTGCCACATCTGTAGGGCTCTACATACGCAATATAAAGACGTCAGGTTATTAATATTTATCAGGGTAATAGTGTAAATGTCGCAGCCATAAGGTATGTCATGCCGTATTATAAGTAGGCGCGATGTATTGAAAAATGTTACTGTAATGTTATGCGCAGCTCTTGTTCAACTGAATTTCAATTCTATTCTATTCTACTAAACAACGTCTAACATTTAGTTTTATTATCACTGTAAAGTGCGTATAAATTATGAAGAACGGATTATTGAAAAACTTGGGTGCGGTCGATGTAAGCCTTCTGAGGGGGCCTTCTATTTGTTTCAGCAAGGTTTAAAGTAACCTTACAGTAAAAGATAACGGTGGTATTGTTCGCTCGCTTTACTTGTTCACTTTAGCGCTTGTAATTGATTTCTAACCAAACTTATCCGTATCGGAGTGCCCTAAAATTCCGAGTTCGCTTCGCTCGCTCTTTGACTGATTATACTAATTAATAATGAGTTTTCTTGGGGTTGGGGTTATCTGCCGGCCGATTCTTTTGATGAAAGCTTGAAAACATGTTTCAGTGCATGTGTTGCTTGCGCACTCAAATTAGTATAGCATACCATAATCAGCCTTAAAATATTCCCACTGTTGGGACTCAGGCCTCCTCTCAAGGAGAAGTAACGGGTCGTAATCCACCACGCAAGCCCATGGCCTGGACCAGGTTTGAACGCAAGAGATCTTTATTATACTTGTTATACCTAAACATATTACTCGTATTAGGTCCCGTCCACACTTAGGTACGTTTAATTATTCAAAGGCATAAACACACGGGTCATTGATCCGGGAACGTGCACTGCTGTAGAAACCCAGACTGTTTAGCCGGCCACAACGTCTGACCAAAACAGTGGTTTGTGGTCACGCCAGTTACCTGTGTGTTTTAGAGTTTGAGTACTAAGTTAATTTACTATACTGAGAAGTCTCATTTGAACAATTTTCTACCATTATTTTTAACATTACTCTTTTCTAACGACTACGCTGCCTAAGCTACAAAAACCGTGCGTTTTTCGGGATCAAAATAAGCTAAGCGCTGAGAAAAGGTGACGAAATGATCTAGATGCCTTCTGGAAGAAATGGTTCGAAGAAGATCGCCATGAAAGTTTTTGTAGAGGTCTTTGGCTGGGAGTGGGTAATAGTACATTATGATATAAGTGTGTAATGTTAGTGATTACCGTCGAGGTGGTATTAAGACCCGAGCCATGGCGAGGGTCTTAAGACAGCCGAGAACGGTAATCATTAATTACTCACGTGTATCATACGACGTTTTTGAAGAAAATAATTGTAAAACTAGTAAACTTTTGTGGCGGTAAAAATCTGTTTTCATATGCGCCCCCATATTTTTTTTTATTTACCTTTCAATACACTCACTGAAATGAATAAACGGGGGTTGACTGGCGACTCGTGGGGGACGACCTGCGCCCAGCCTGATACGATAATGTATTAAAATTATGGCGGGGGAGCGGTTGAACAATAAGGTTTTAACTACATTATAGCACTAGTGCGTAATGGTAATCAAAATGTCAGTTTGGTAACAAGGGCCATTATGTACCTAAGTGCAGTGCAATAAGAGTCACTTTCTGAGCAAGTGTATTGAAAAAAATATTTTGAGCCTGTTGTATTGCACTGCAGAGCAAAGGCTTCCCTTTTATTTAAGAACGGAAGAATGGAAGACAATCCTTAACTTCTGGCCAGACATTTTGGTGAGACTCCAACTCGCGACGCAATCTTCTTCTGGGCCTACCGCTTCCCGGCTCTTGCTGTTCAAGATCCAGTCAGTGGTAAAAATTGGCTCATCATCATCATCATCATTTCAGCCAATACACGTCCACTATTGGACAAGGGCCTCCCCCAAGCGTCGCCACATCGAACGTTCCTGTGCGTCCCGCATCCATCGGTTTCCCGCTACCTTCACGAGGTCATCGGTCCACCTTGTAGGAGGCCTTCCAACGCTGCGTCTTCCGGTACGCGGTCGCCACTCTAGAACCTTAAAAATTGGCTATTTTAAAAAATTGTGTTATGGTGCAGGAAAATATGATTTTGCATAACAATATTATGAGATAGTGGTTGGAATATAACAAAAACAAATCCATCCTGCTTCAACACTATGGTCTTTCTCTTTCTAAACCATAAATATTGTATTTAACAAAGTTTCTCTTTGGAGTTCTATTACCCCAACAATAGTATCATTCAGAAGAACCTTGTCTCAAAGTAATAATAATAACGTAGTCATAAGAGGGTTCCTTCTATTTGGCAGAATCTTGATACTCCGATTTTTATTTGGCATAACTCACATGGCATAATCTTATTTAATCGAATATTTTTAAGGCATAAAAATTATTTAGCATAACTTTTGTTTGGCAGAATATTTACGTGTCCGAATTTACAATGGCATACTTTTATCTTGGCAGAATTTTGTTTCGCATAATTACCTTTGCCATAATTAATATTATGCATAATTTTGTTCAGCATAACAATTATTTAGAGATACGATTATTTGGTATGGGTGCATATTTGAACATCAAAAATTAAAATAGATGTATCTTCTTGTAAAAATTAGTGTTCAAAACATCAAAAACTTATAATATATGGAATAAAACTGATAATTTAAATAAAGTAAATTTATGCTGTCGAATGGTTAGATAACCTACGTGCAATGTATTTAAAATCGAATGGTCTGCAAAAGTGACATAGAATGTTCTAAATATAGCATGTATTGGTAGCATTTTCAATATTAAATTAAATTTGTGTCATAAAAAGTCAATACGTTGTGCTGCAAAATTTTGTGACAGAAACGAATCGCTGCGAAACCGACTTTACGCAGTCTTGTCTGCCCTACCCCTAGAGTGTAATTTAAACCCGCGTAGGCGCGGAGGGGTAGGGCGGTATGCTGCATGCATGCTGCATGTTCCATGCCTGCTTGCATGTTGTATGCCTGTTTGCATGCTACATGCATCCGTTATCGTCGCATGCGTTATCGTCGCATGTGTGTGGCGAAAAAAATCAGTTCTGCCTTTTAATGATTATCGATATAAAATGTATGCCAAAAGACGATTCTGACTGTGAATTTTCTGCGATATGATGGTTCTGCTTTTTAATTATTATGGATATAAACATTATGCCTAAAGATGATTCTGACTAACAAAATTATGAGTTTTGAATGTATGACAACTGAGTGTATGCGAAATGATTTTCTGCGAAATGAAGTTTATGCTATCCGTTGTTATGCAAAACAATATTATGACGTAAAAAGTTCTGCTATAAAAGGTAGACCCGTCATAAGATTCTAGCTTACTAACCCATTACGGAAGGCTATTTCATTTTACTTATCGGTGAAAGCATAGTATAAGTGGAATAAGATTTACGGGAATTTTCAGGGATAAACTTGGTTTAGCCTTTGTAGCACAGTTGGGGTCGGCTTCCAGTCTTACTGGATGCAGCTAAGGTTGCAGAAACAAAATTCTGAAATGAAAACTCGGCTCTGGTATGAAAATCAACGAAAGAGCAGGAGTGAGTTTTTAGTTAGTAACAATCTGACAAACCTTCCCGCTCCGCAGAAGAGCGGGAGATATCATTGGATAATTTTCCCACCTAAAAAAACCGGCCAAGAGCGTGTCGGGCCACGCTCAGTGTAGGGTTCCGTAGTTTCCCGTCCGTCACAATAAGTGTTCCCACTTATGAGTTTAAAAAAAGGCTATTTGTTACGTTGACATACTAAGTACGGAACTCTAATAACGGGCCCACAAAGGACGGTGATAACTAAAACAGTATGCAAGTAGTAGAAATTTCAGCGATTGTGCACTTGTAAAATTACGAATATATTTAAGAAACAACGATTTTTTACTACGGTCATGAAAGTACGGAAAATCTTAACATCGACTTTTAAAAAGATGACGTCATTACGCAACGCCATCTATCGGACCATTTATGAACTGGTTTTTACCTTAACATTTTGATAGATGGCGTTAAAAAAATTGAATTTTAGTTTTGTTTTAAATTGCCTTAGCATGTTCCTGATAGAAGTTTTATGTAGTTATAAGCATCGATGACCCATAAATAATACCGCCAATGCCAAGGAGACACCAACCAAACAATTCGATAATACCCGACCCCATCAGCTCAGGAAAAATCCTAACAGCGCGAACGCGAAATAGCCCAACGTACAGCGCCATCTCTCGGGGAATTGGGTTACTAATTAATACATAGGTACCAGAAGAAGTTTTCGGTGGTAATTTTGGATTGCGAGAATCGATTTTAATAATTCTTTTTTGTTTGAAAGAACATACGTTCAGGATAATAAAATATGTAAACGAAGTTAAAAAAAATGTTTGCATATACGATTATACTACAAACTTAGTCCAGAAATTATTTTGTGCAACTTTTTTGTCTTTTTTATACAAAAACTGTTCTTTCCATCAAGTTCAAAATTATTTTTCTAGTAAGTCCTTATGAAGTTCTACTTTTCAGATTTTTTTAATATTTTCTAAACTTATGGTTCAAAAGTTAGGGGGGACACACACACATTGTTTTTTAACTTTTGGAGCGATTATTTCCGAAATTATTGATATTATCAAAAAATGATTTTAGTAAACCCCTATTCATTTTAAATACCTATCCAATAATATATCACACGTTAGGGTTGAAATTAAAAAAAAAAATCACTTCCATCTTTACATTTAGGGGGGCTACCCTAATAAAACATTTTTTTCCAATTTTTATTACTAATTTTTATTACCACTTTGTCGGCGTGATTGATATGCATATTGGTACCAAATTTCAGTTTTCTAGTGCTAACGGTCACAGAGATTAAGCGAGGACGGACAGACCGACAGACAGACAGACAGACATGGCGAAACTATAAGGGTTCCTAGTTGACTACGGAACCCTAAAAAGTAGACATTATTGTATGTTTTTTTGAGCGAGAAAAGAGCCGATAGTTAGTCGCTTCCTCGATTGTGGTGGGACAACTGCCCAATACTTTTTCTGCTGTATAATGAACAAAGGCTTCTTTCCTTCAAGTTTCACCACAATGGTTTCTCATCATCATCATATCAGCCGACGGACGTCCACTGTTGGACCTAGGCCACCCCCAAGCGTCGCCATAACGACGACTTTTTAGTCCTAACGGTCACAGAGATTAAGCGAGGACGGATAGACAGACAGACGGACAGACCGACATGGCGAAACTATAAGGGTAAAGAACCCTTATAGTTTCGCCATGTCGGTTGACTACGGAACCCTAAAAAACGGATGTAGCTGGATACCAGTATTTTGCAAGGAGCGACTACCTATCTGGCCTCCACAATCCAGTAACTAGTTAACACCTTTTTTTTTAACCGACTTCTAAAAAAGAAGGAGGTTCTCAATTCGGATGTTTGTATTTTTTTTTTTATGTATGTTCGCGCATAACTTCGTCGCTTGCCGACCGATTAGAAAAATTATTTTTTTGTTGGAAAGGGTATACTTCCCAAATGGTCCCATAGTCACCAAATCGGGATCTGATGATGGAATCTTGGCTAAATCGAGGGAACTCCTCAAATATTATAGGCAACTATATAGTCATTTTGATATTTTCATCAAGGAATTAAGCATTTACAGTCAAAAAGTGACATTTGATGAGGTGGAACTGGTGAAGAAGACCAGAAATTGCCAACGGAACTTCATATTTAAACAAATATCACAATGAAAATAGTTAAGCGACTAATAATATAATAATATAATATAATATAAGGGCCTTTATTACTGTTTTTAAATATTTTTACAATATTTCGTTTATTGCTGACGATCGGTTTTTAGAAACAGCTTGTCCTTCGACAAAGGCCTCCTCCAAAGATTTCCACCTATCTCTGTCGCTTGCGATTCTGATCCATTCTGAACCGGCAATTCTTTTGATGTCATCTTCCCAACGTTTTATTTGTCGACCTTTACTTCTTTTGCCATCCCTGGTGTACCACTCTGAAATTATTTTGGTCCATTTCTCATTTGTCTCCCTCAGCATATGTCCTGTCCATCTCCACTTTAGTGTTTTACACACTTTTTTCGCATCTTTAAATTTGGTTTCATTTTTTATTTTACTTAGTTTTATTTTATCTTTTCTTTTTACTCCAAGTACACTTCTCTCTATTGCATTTTGACATACAGTTATTTTATTATATAGTTTCTCGGTCAATGCCCATGTTTGACAGCCATATGTTAGACATGGCAAAATGCACATGTTATAAAGTTTTCTTTTGTCTTTAATTGGCATATCTTTGTTTTTCATGACTTCGCTAAGAGACCAAAATCGTTTCCACGTGTTAGCAATTCTTCTGTCGATTTCTTTATTTATGGTATCACTTGTGGCTATTAGTTGTCCAAGGTCCATCCATACTCGTCCACGTATTCTATTTTCTCCATGTTTACAATTATGTTATACGTTTGTGAAGAATTAGTCATAATTTTAGTTTTCGTGGTGTTCATTGTGAGTCCTGCTTTTATGCTTTGATCTGATAATTCTTGTAGCATTTGCTCAAGTATTTTTGGACATTCTGAAAATAGAATTAGATCGTCCGCGAAACGTAGGTGGTTTAGGTTTTCCCCGTTTATGTTGAGTCCGTTTTTTTCCCAATCAAGGTTTTTGAATATCATCTCTAGGGCTGCCAAGAACAACTTAGGTGAGATTGGGTCACCCTGCCGGACGCCTCTTTCTATAGGGAACTCTTCTCCTGTTGTTTCTAGCCTGATTTGGGCCGTACTTTTTGAGTATATGTTTTTAAGTATTCGAATGTACTTTTCTTGTATCCCTTGATATTGCAATGCTTCCCAAATGAATTCATGCTCTAAAGAATCAAAGGCCTTGTTATAATCCACATAGGCCGAATAGTAGCTTTTATTGTATTCCTTATATTTCTGCAAAACTTGTCTCAGAACATGTATATGATCCACAATTGAGTATTTGCTACGGAACCCCGCTTGTTCTTTTGCGCTTGTTAAGCGACTATGACAATACAAATAAATGAATAGTTCTGAATTGTTATGTTGAAAATGGTATCATCGAAGTGACCTGATGATAGTGATGGAGCTGGAAGATAGGCGCCGGAACTCAGTAACTAATCAATGTATTCTAGCAGTGTTTGGGCTTATTAGAAATGTCATGAGATGCACTTCGGCTATAAGGTACTATTGAAGTGATCTGATGATGGAGCCGGAAGGTGGAAGGTAGACACGGGAACTTCATAATAAAACAATGTATCCTAGCAGGGTTTGAGTTAATTAGAATTGTCATGAGAAAAAGGTACTATCTGGCTGTAAGTGTATTGCAACTAAAAAGTGTGAAATAAAAAACTTTTTATTAAAAAAATGTAACCGACTTCACTAAAAAAACACTAAAACGATCAAAATAATTTTAATTTCAGAAGTCGGTGTTAAATAAGGAACAAACAATAACGAAAAACACCGCCTTCCGAAATTAAAATTATTTTGATCGTTTTAGTGTTTTTTTTTATTATTGATAGGTTCGCGCTTGACCGCTATCTCACCTGATGGAGAGCGACGATGCGGTCGACGATGGAATGCGCTTACCTTTTTTTTATGGTGGGATAAAAACCTTCCAATGACAACCCCCGCTCTTGGGCGGAGCGAGAGACAGTGTCAGACTCTTACTAACTAAAAGACCAACCCTTTTCCTTCTAGCCTTCATACCGGGGCTCGAGCGCCCTTTCGGATAACCCTGAAAACGCGCTTACCTAGAAGAAACCTATTAACTGTCGACTTAAAGATTCCCCGATACCTCTTGGCAATAGGTACCTACTCAAGTGAGATTAATCATTGACTTCCGATTCTCTGTAACAACTGACAAAGATGTTCAAATGACAGCTGGAATTAACGTCGTACCAAGCTTTCTGAGGCACGAAGGAAACTCGATATGCAATGAAAGGTCACCCCCATCTATGAAATGATTTCGGCAAGTATAACTTGAATTTAAAGTCGGACTTAATATTTTACCTGTATAAAATATTAGCTTAGACGAAAGTGGCATAACCGAATGAATACCTGGTAAAAGTATCAGGAACTTGCTGGATGTCCAAAGACCAGGCCACTTATGGAGTCAACGGCAGCAACCTCTCGCGCCGGACCGTGGTGCATACCATACTCCGGAGCAAATAAAAATGTCAGGCAGTCGCCTCCTTCTGCGAAGCAACTGCCTGCTAGCAAAGGAGCCGGTCGCACGTGTAAGTAAACGAATTTCCTCCGCCACCACCGGGATTCCAACACTGATTTCCAGCTATCGTAGGAGTAGGCTTGCGGACGACGAGTAATGGGTAATTCAACGTCCAGCCATCCAGTAATCGTCCGGACCGAGTCGAAGTAGTCGAAGTCAGCAAAATCGTAGGAGCCGAGCAGGGCCGAAACCTACTGGAGCCAGCAACCTTCTACAGCTGGACAGAGGCCGCCTGCGTCTGGTCGTAGGGACCATCACCGGACACTGTTCCCTGAACAGACACTTCTTCACATTGAATATCACAGATAGCCCTCTATGCAGAGGATGCATAATGGTCCGATAAGGACTAAGTGTAATAAACCAGACCACAAAAATAACATAAGACCTACTGGAGCCATGCGTTAGCTTACAAAAGGGAAAACCGGGGTCCTGGAAGGCAAGATAAAGAAGGAAGATAGTAGCCCACTCCTATTCCTTACTCTTTTAGTCAGTAAAAGTCTGATTAGCCCTACCGCTTGGCCCAAGAATGGGAGACGTCATTGGAAGATTCCCCACCTAAAAAGAAAATAAAAAAGGCCACATTTCATATGTGACCTTTTATAATTTCCTCAAGTTGTGATAGTCTGTCAACTGAAATTATAATGTTGGTAAAGCAACATTTTTATAGGAGTGGTGGAAAGGTAAGTTCCTCATAAAGTGTTTGTTTACCTTCGTCAGACAAGGTGTGAATACAACATTCTCCAAAGGGCAAATAAACTGAGGTGTGAGAATATAAACATTTATTTTTCAGATGATTAATGCTTTTTCCTTAAGGCCCAAGCGCCCGAAAAGTGCCATAAAACAGTGACTTTCTGAAGCCTACTCCTCGGTAACGGCCAGATTAATAGTTTTGAAAAAAATATATGTTTATTAAAGATTCATGAACAACATTTTCAACATTTGATTATTTCGTGCTATTAATACTTTTGTCTAAAAAAATATTTAGGAATTTCGCAATTTTTCCCTACTCCTTCGAAACGGCTTGGATCGAAACATTTTTACTCATAAAAATTGGTGGTTAAATATTCTTCAAAGTGAACATATGTAAATCAATCAATATTTTGCAAAGAAAATGGATTTAAAGGTCAGCCGCGCGCTTTCCAGGCGCTGCTGGCCGCAAATAAATGCACAGATTTGCGTACTGCCGCCTAGGCTGGTACGAGAGTTGCGTCCACATAATTTCGGCCAGATGGTTCAAGGGACTATAAGCCTTAAATTTTAGGGGTCGCCTAAGCCAAATCAAGTAACCCTTAACATTTCTTTCGTTTTTACTAACCATTTAAGAATACCTAAACGCTACAGTGACCCTTTTACTATTTAGACCATATATATACCTAGCCCCCTAGCTGACCCCTGACAGAGAGAGTAATAGAATGCATGGACTGTTTCGAAAATTCCACAACTCTCGAACAATCCTGCTAAATTCTACCAGGTTTTAGGACCTTACGTTTAGTAGTCATAGCCACATGGCCAGTAATACAGTCCAGGTAAAACTTTATAATGATTATTTAAAAAATAAAATATACAGCGACAACTTTCAACAAAGTACGCTGCAAATCTTCCAACTAAGCAATTTTTCAAGGCAATGTCGGTTGGTCCGTACATTTGTCGTTTCCTAAATGGTCTATAAAATTTTGATGAGCGTGTGAGGGCAACTTAAAACGAGTTAGAGAAATAGTTTGTGTCCCTGCAATTTAAATACTTTTATGGTGGCCGTTGTTGCTGTAATATGTACTCTTTAAGAACTGACATTTTTAATGAAGGTCACACAATCTTCATCATTTTGACAAAATAAAAAATCAAATGACATCCCCCGCTCTTGGGAGGAGCGGGAGATAGTATCAAACTCTTACTGACTAAAAAACCCACCCCATTCCTTTTTGCCGTTAATACCGGGGCTGAGCTACCTTTTGGAGCTCACCCTGGCCCCTGTAGGCTTCGACCCAGCCGGGCCCCTGCTGTTGCTGACAACTCCTTGAGGCGCGCGGGAACAATGCGCGCCGTCGACTCTTGTCCCATATTACTCTGGGTCGATGCAATCAGTTTATTTTATATCAATCCTTACACAATCTATCATCTTTTTCACTCAATCCAATAACATAATAATCAGCAAAATTATGTTATTTACTTAAAAAATCTCCTGCTCCGCTTTCCATTTCTCCTTGACTTTGGGTTATTGTGGATCAGTTTTGTCTTTAGGTTCTAAACTTGGCCTGCCATTTTCGTCAGGGTCTACCGTCACCGGACATTATCTCCACTAGGATTGGCAAATGTATAACTGAATGTTATAGATTCAGATTATGATTCGTTCTACGTACCAATTATTCTTCACCAAATTGTTGCAATATTTGTTTTTAGGTGGGACATCATCTAATGAGTTTTCCCCTTCTATCGTCCTTCAGCTACCCTCTGTATTCTAGGACCGCGGGTAACCTTTTCAGAAGCCCTGCTTCGTCCCTTACAGTTTTGCTGTTATTTCTTTGGGGTGCGCGTGGAACACTATGCTTTCGGTGACTGATAGTTGGAGTCGGGGTCCTATTGATTAGGGCATGAAGACCTTTGTTAGCATTACTGTTTTGCAGAAAGGGGCGACCACCACCTATTCTCCTGACGATCTACACGTAGAGCCTCCAGCAAGAGGCGTCTAGACCCCCCAGGGGAAGAATCCGCTTGAGAGCAACCCTGGCTTGCTCCAGTTTGAAATGAATGTAATTTGCAATCAAAGCTTCCAATTCATTGACTTCTTGATATACTTCACTTTTTGCTGAATTAATATTTTGCAGAATAAATAAAACAGACAATTCGAGAGAAGTTTTTCGGCAGTTTATTCATTAACATCGCAAATTTTGACTATTACGTTATTCAGAAATAAATTCCCAAGTGTGGCATTCATTACCTTTTCAACGAAACCTTTCAAAAGAGCTGTATAAGCCTGCCCGTCCTATGGGACCTGATAGTAAAGTCAGTGACTTTAATAAATTGGTATTACACGACGAAAATTGTCAATAAATACTCGTAGGTATATTATTACTGTAACTTCTGCAAATTTTTTGGAAAGGAAAAACTACTGTAGAAATCCCGAAAAAGAAAATGCTAAAACAAAACAAAAAAAAGGCTTATACTACTTTTACATGTAAAATATTTTTTTTTACTATCATACTACTTTTAATTTTAACTAACAATAGCATAATTAAAACAGGAAATCATACGGATGATACCTATATTTTTTGTTGTATTTGAATCCATTATATTTTTTTCAGTAGACGGTTTTTATCGACTTTCTCATAAAGTTGAATTTTCACATAAGAGGTCTTAGTCGCAACGACGACATAATATATTTACCAAAAACAAACTATCAAGATTTAGTTGTTCTATCTAACATATTCAACTCTATATTTTGCTATACCTACCTACTTTTGATGACGCGACGGAAGCGCATTAAGCACCGACTGGTCCTCCCTCCCCTCCGCTATTGTACTATCGCTTGCTTCGCATAGATTTCGTAATATTTAGAATGTTCAGTTTAAATATTTTCATTTTTGTATGAAAATCTGATGAACTAAAATATAAGTAAAATTCGTAGCACAAAGTTGTTGTTTATGATGATAGTAACATAATCCTGAGAAATAACCCTGTACATATGAGGTGACTACAGAATTATGGCGGTAAGTCCCCTCTTTGAGGCGTGGCTGGAAAGACCTCACGGCGTCCTTACCTTCCGCATGACGCAGGTACTCACCGGACATGGTTCGTTCGGGAGTTTCCTGCACGGGATTCATGCGGAGGTGACGCCCGGGTGTCGCTACTGTGCGGAACGCCCGGAGGACACGGTGGAGCACACAGTCGAGGTGTGCCCTGCTTGGGCGGAGCACCGCCGTGCCCTCGTGGGGGCGATCGGTGGCGGAGACCTCTCGCGCCGGGCCTTGGTTGAGGCCATGGTCCGAAGCGAGGAGGAGTGGCAGGCGGTCGCCGACTTCTGCGAAGCAGTAATGCTCGCAAAGGAGGAGGCCGAACGCACCAGGCAACGGCGTTATCGCCGCCGCCGTCGCCGGGATTCTGATCCCGATTTCTACCTTAATCCACATCGTCCGCATATTCTTAAACTTTATATGATTTCAACATTAACCGTAATAGAAAATTATACATAATAGAAAATATAACATTTGGAATTTCTTGAACGTTCTCCTCCAAAGAAATCTACGCTTTAGAACGTACGAGTTTTATCTTTATTATTTTTTGTAATTGACCGGCTCTGACAATTCAATAAGCCTGTAAATGATTTTATTGTAACAAATACTTTGAATTTGAGTTGAACGTGCTCACAAGGTAAGATGAGTAAGTAATAATAATTTCAGGGTTAGGTATATCTACCTAATATGTAGGGTTATAGGTCAAATTTTTTTTTCTAGAATTTGCAACTTACTTTACCACACAAATTTTATTTATAAGCTAACCTAGAGTAAACTGAATCGTTTGGCCTGCATATAGTAATGAGAGTTACCCATCTTCAGACGTGGTGTCACTAACAAATACGTGACAGACAGGTGAATTATTTAGTTCAATACATAGAAGTAAGACAGGTACGTTCGCTTCCGTCATGTACTCCGAAAAGTAGTGAATGAAAACGTACTACTAAGTGTTTATCATGCATATGTAAGTTCTACGCTAAAATATGGTATATTGTGTTGGGGTAACTCTACTAACAGAGAATTTGCATTTAAAGCCCAAAAGAAATGTATCCGAAGTATATGTGGGCTTAAACAAACCGATTCGTGCAGAGCGGAATTTAGGAGATTAAAAATCTTAACCCTAGCGTCAATGTATATATTGGAAGCAGCCTCAATCACAAAGCGCGATATCAGTAATTATGAAACAATGAGAAGTACAAGGCATAAAAATGAACTTAAGGCCGCTAAAAGTAGAACTGCTAAGTTTAAATCTAGCATATTTGGTATGGGTGTCAAAATTTATAATAAATTACCAGATTCTATCAAAACTATTGAAACGTTAACTACTTTTAAATACAAACTCAAAGAATTACTGATACAGAAAGTGTATTACACAATCAATGAATTTCTAAATGACAAATGTTTTGACTAAAATCTGTTTAATTTTCTAACAATGCTTAATTTATAAAAAATTGGACCAGTTTAATTCGTTTATTTGTAATGTAGTGTTAATTAATATAATGTTGTTTTGATTATTTTGAGCATTATGACGGTTTTTCTTTTCTTTTTGACATGTAATAGTATACTAATTGACATTATAATTGTGTACTTCAATGACTTCTTAAATGACAAATGTTTTGACTAAATTTTTTAAAATATTTTAATGATGCAATAATTTTGACAAATAACAATTGATATACAGTATACCTAATTTATTTATTTTCTCTAGTGGTAATTAATATCATGTTGCCTTTCTTATTTTGTGTACTGTGAAGGTTTCCTTTTATTTTGATGTGTAACTGTAAATTTCAAAGATTGTACACCCCATGGGTATGTTACAGTGATACTTGTTATGACAATAATTTTAAGAGCTGTATTTCCACCTGTGACAAACAATAAATAAATCTTAAATCTGAAATCTGAAATCCGTAAAACTGACCATTGAGCGTCATACTGAGCAGGTTTACTTGGAAACTACGAGGATAAAGTTTGGTAATAAACTATCTATGCAATCAAATTAATATACATTATACTGTATTCGATAACTTTTTACTCTCTCTGTACCCGTCAATATTCGAATTGCCTCTATGAAACGAAGCTGTTATGTTTTAGGATATATATAGTAAAAGCAATAAAACTTAACTCTTTGAATGTCGTAATTAGAGACACAATAGAAAGACAATTACCTTATGTCGGACTGTGTAACTTAAGACATTCGAAAGGTTAAGAAGAATATATGTATATTTATGAAGAATCGAATTGCTTCCTGTAGGCAGCTTCATAGCCAGATTTAATTTTTTTATTGAGTTCAAAATGCTGGCAAATCCTTTTATATATGTCATTTTTAAATTCGTATCTCTGGCCACCTGTGTTTTAAATTTGAATTTGGTGGCGTGAAAATTTTATTAATTTTTTGTCATTTGAAAATATGTATATATAATTCGTCAACGGTTTTCAAAATGGATAAAATTGAACAAAGAGCGGTGATAAAGTTTCTTCATATGAAAGGCATGAAGGAGAAAGATAACTAAGAAGAACTAAAGAATGTTTTGGGTAAATGTGCTCTTTCTTATACCACAGTAATAAAGTGGGTGGATGAGTTTAAACGCGGTCGTACATGTGACCAAGATGATGCCTGCCCCGGACGTCGAAAAAGCGTCACGACTCCGGAAATGGTCGTGAAAGTGCATGATGTGGTTTTAGCACATCGAAGATTGAAGTTATCTGAAATAGCTGACACTACAGGTATCTCAAAAAAACGGGTACATCTTATCCTAAGTGAGGAATTAAATATTAAAAAGTTATCGGCCCTTTTGGGTGCCGCGATTGCTTACGCACGATCAAAAAAGGATTCGGGTGCAAAACTCAAAAGAATGTCTTGACCGTTTTCAGAGTAATAAGGCCGATTTTTTACGTTGATTTAACAACAGATGAAACATGGGTTCATCATTACACGCCAGAATCAAAAATTTAAATCAAAGCAGTGGACTCAATCGGGATGCCCGGCTCCAAAAAAAAGCCATGGCTGTAAATTCGGCTTGAAAAGTGATGGCTTCCATTTTTTGGGATCCAGATGGGATCTTGATGATAGATTACCCTTCTAAAGGTCAAACAATTAATGGCGAATACTACGCTAATCTTTTAGATCAGCTTCATCAATGTATTCAGCAAAAATGACCAGGTTTGTCGAAAAAAAAATCATCTTCCACCAAGACAACACTAGGTTTATATATGTGTTAAAGCTATGGCAAAAATCAACGAATTCAAGTATGATTTGCTGCCTCATCCGCCTTATTCGCCTGATCTAGCGCCATCAGACTTCCACTTATTCCCTAAGCCCAAACCTTTTTTGGGCGGACAGAAATTTGCCACAAATGATGAAGTCATAGCCGCTGTATAGAAGTATTTTGCAGGCCTCGAAAGAAATCATTTTATGGAAGGCGTATTGCCTTCCATAAATGATTGCTTTAGAACAAAGATGGAATAAGTGCAAAGAGATTCACGGAGACTAAGTCGAAAAATAAAATTAATTTTATCACGAAAAGTTAAGTGTTTTCTTATTAGGCTAGTTACTTGTCATTCTTAAAAACTCTTTATTTAAAAACATCTTCTGAATAACTAAATGTTATAGTTTTCTCATAACTACTGCCTTATAAAGTCAGTAAAATGAATAGTCTTGAGTATTTCAGACAAAAATATATGACGGTCGCGTACCAGGGGATCATACATCATGCGAAAGTTGCCACAGTCCCAGGTAAAGTTGGGTATCACTACGACTCTCCCGTGACGTACCATAATGTGACTTTCCTAAGGAACTTTTTTGCGTTTTTGTAAGGCGTAATATGATGAACGGAGCAACCATGTCAAGGTAATGTTGTTTTGTGATTATATCGTAGAACAACAGAAAAGTAACTGGTATTTTTGTAATCTAATATTTCTTTTTGGTTGAAGAAAAACGGTAGGAGGTAAGTTTATTAGTTAATCTTGAGCCTGGCAAAGTCCTCACTAACATAATATTATTATGGTGTGAATGAGACAGCTATAGTTCTAAATAAATTCAGAGCCAAAAGAAAACTTTCAACAAGTATTTCCAAAGCATTGATTTTGTATTCTGGCATTCGTTTTACGTTTTTTCGGAATAAGTAAAGCAGCTATTTCCAGGAAATCGTGACTGAATGTTTATAGCAACTATAATGCAAGGGTAGTGACAGGTTTTTTCCCTAAACACCATTAAGTAAGCCGAACCACGGGTACCTGATTCTTGTATATTGCATGAGACAAGAACCAACTGACACAAAATAAATGGGTTTTTGCATTTCCAGTTTGCTGTGGACCGATACTTTAAAGGTTACTTTCCACTTTGGGTACCAGGAGGGTATAAACCCGGAAGAATATTTTATTCTTCCCGTGTTTCAATGATTATGAAATATTTATTTGCCTGTGTTCTGCGCATGTGTGCTTTTATTTTTTGTTTTATATGCGTTAAACTTTGAGTGCCGTGGGTATTCGGTCCCTGCTGAAAATTGGCAATATTAGGTAAAAAAATATTGAAATGGAACGAGCCTGGTTGTGGCATTATGCTTTTATACGTGAAGTTTATTTGAAAACCTTACAAAAATCTGTAAAATTCACTAAATTCAAGTTTATTTTTTTCATTTCACCACACGAATGAGTAATTGTGCAGCACCTATACAATTATGATCCGTATAATCATTTCGAATATCAAACAGAATTATGCAAATAGCAATATTACTGAAACGTTCAAATTGAGATTATAACTGAAATCAATTGTTCCAAATCATTTCGGCAGAAAGGCAAATTAATCATAGCGTATTGACGAAACTAACTAAACACAGTTTGCATAACAAATGTGGTGTACATCACTAGTTAATTTCGTATATTGATAAATATTCAATTTATGTTTGTTCACTTGCTTGGCTTGTTTTTTACCCGATTACGGCAAAGCCAAAGGAGGGTTATGATTTTGACAGGCTATGTATGTATGTGTGTGTATGTATGTAGGTATGTGAGTATGTTCAATAGTTCCCTCATAGATCCTAATCTACTTATCGTAACTCGATATATGAGGTACTCGTATCTTTAGAACCGTCTTAAACGTCCACTGAACATAGGCTACGTGACGTAATACAAAACTCGATAAGGCGCCCTCTAGCAGACAAAAAGTAGTTAGTTATTCAGTTAGTTAGTTAGTCCATTTATGTCCCACTGCTGGGCGAAGGCCCACACACGTCTGTCTTCGGCCATTGCGGGCCAGTCCCTCCGGTAATTATCAAGCTCATCTCGCCAACTTCACCTTGGGCTGCCGCGATGTCGTCTTGCGTTTAATGGGACCCAATCAGTGGCTCTTTTAGCCTACAGCTCATCCGACATGCGGAAAACACGTCCAGCCCAATCCTACTATATAGTAGAGGTATTAATATGTTTCGGTTGGTACCTATAACGTGTGAGTGCGGCTTTTCTTTTTGTTCTGTTCTTGTTTTCGAAAATCTGAAAATCTTGTTTCGTTCTTTTAAAGCGTCGTTTTCTTTCTCAATTTGGTACAGTGATGTTAAATCAACAGATGCACAAAAATTTTGCTGTGGTGTGAATTCAGCAAATTTAGTAAATATTTTGATTGAATAATGAATGGATGCAAAGTGGGTTCAAAAGAAAGTACTTTATGCAATATTGTATACCGAAACAAAAGCTTGCAAATTCTAAAATAAGTATTAGTGTAAAGTGGTAAAATGGAGTATTTATTTGTCTGATTATTTCTGAAAGTATGGGCCTAAAAATATAAGGCCCTATATTGCAAAACCTAGTTGAGTAAAAAGTTTTTTAGCCACTAAATCGGGCGTTCTGTTTACACAAGTCACGAGTAAAAGCTAGCTTCTTATTATTTTTATTTCATCATCATCATCATCATATCAGGCGAAAGACGTCCACTGTTTGACATAGGCCTCCCCCAAGCGTCGCCACAACGACTGGTCCTGTACGTCACGCATCCATCGGACTCCCGTGATCCTGACCAGGTCATCGGTCCACCTTGTTGGAGGCCTTTCAACGCTGCGTCTGCTGCGTGGTCGCGACTCCAGAATCTTTCGTCCCCATCGACCATCTGTTCTGCGTGTAATGTGCCCTGCCCATTGCCACTTAAGTTTGGCGATTCTTCGAGCTATGTCGGTAACCATGGTTCTCCTGCGGATATCTTCATTTCTGATGTGAACACGCAAGGAAACTCCGAGCATAGCCCTTTCCATCGCTCTTTGGGTGACTTTGAGTTTTTTATGAGGCCCATTGTAAGTGACCACGTTTCGGAGCCATAAGTCATCACTGGCGGCACGCACTGGTCATAGACTTTCGTCTTTAGACCCTGTGTTATTTTGGACGAGAAGCCACCGCGCAGCTACCCGAACGCTACTCAGCCGATTCGGATTCGACGATTTACCTCTTTCTTGAAGTTAGACCTACCCAACTGGACCGTCTGTCTCGGGTAAACGTAATCGTCAACAACTTCGAGTGTAGAGTCTCCGATCTTAATAGGAGTGGATGCTACATGGATGTTAACCATAACTTGGGTTTTGTCCGTGTTCATTTTATGTTCCACTCTTTCGGAAGCTCTACTGAGGTCACCGAGCATTGTACTGAGTTCCTCCGTAGTCTCAGCCATGACTATTATGTCGTCGGCAAATCAAAGGTGAGTGATGTACTCAACGTTGACATTAATGCCTAATCCTCTCCATTCCAGAATCTTGAAGACATCCTCCATTGCGGACGTGAACTGATGCTTCGGAGAAATGATGTCTCCCTGCCTCACATCTCGCTGCAAGAAGATAGGTTTCGATTTTTGGTCCTGGAGACGGACTGACATGGTAGCGTTTTTGTACAAACACTTCAGCACTTCGATGTATCGATAGTCAATTGGGCACCGTTGGAGAGACTGCTGTATAGCCCAGGTCTCGATCGAATCAAAGGCTTTCTCGTAATCCACAAACGCTAAGCAGAGAGGCTGATTATACTCCTCAGTCTTATGTATAAAGCCGAAGCAGAAAACCACAAACGCTAAGCAGAAGTGAGATGGGTCTGTAATTCTTTAGCAGGGCATTGTCACCCTTCTTAAAAAAGAGTACCACCACACCTCTGCTCCATGCCCGTGGCGTTTTTCTCTCGAGGATGACGGAATTGAATAGATTTTGAAGAGCCTTAAGCCTTATTTAACTTGTGTTTTTTCTTCACTTCATATTTTCTTTTTTACTTTTCCAACACTTATTACACGTCAGTGAATCAAATACCTCTTTCGGAATTAAGTAGGTAGGCCCAAAGCCATTTCCAGACATTTCTCAAGTTAAAACGACCTTTAGGATACCGCCAGCCTAACGACCTAAGCCTACGACTTATCTGTGTCGGCTAACATGACGGGACCATTTCAAAGAGAGGTTAGATTTTTATGAAATAAAGTTTTTTCCGAGTGTTCTGTGCTATGCTGGTACAACTTCGGTTTACGCTGCTTTTCCACCAAAGATGTGCTATATAGCTATGCTGCGAGGATGTTGTGACTAAGCTGCGAATCTATGTAACCGTTTTCACTGATACTAAGCTATGTAGCGGGGCGAGTAAAATGTGCTATGAAGATGCGCCACCGCAAAGTAGCTGCGCGAGGAAGATGCGCAACTCGAGTTATGCGATGCTTTTACGACGACATGTCTTCTTTCAGCGACAAACGCTGGCCTACTGTAAGTACTCTGCTCTGCAATTATACCACTACTGACTATCCGTAGCATGCAACCATAGCACGCATCTATACTCGTAGCACGCATTCATAGGACATAGCACGCATCCTTCTATATAAAAACATATTCGTATCTTAGAATTGAATCCGTTTTACCAGTATCAAGCTATCTGCACTAATGAATATTATTGGTGGATATCAAACGCATTCATAGCAATGTAGTATAGTACATCACTGGTAGAAATGCACCCTTATACCTGTCTATCACAGGCAATTTCTCTGAAAATGAGGACGAGGGATTTTTAGGCCTCTGCCCCTAATCTTGCGGGCAGCGGGACGGCGTGGGAGCGGCAAGATCTAATGCGTAAAATCAAATAGACCAGCCCTCGGAAACAGCGGCGTGGCAGCGGCGTGGGGACGGGCAAAGAGCGGTGCGCTCCAGTCAAGCGGTGACCGCCCGCGCGTCTATATTGCAGTCTTGTGCAATTTATTTTAGTCGTAGAATTTGTCAGGACATTGACTATGTTCTTCATAATTTCGATAAAACTAGGCTTTCTTCTTTTCCTTGCCCTATATTAGGGATTCAGTGTCGAAGCGCGTACGGTCACAGATTACTGAATAGTTACTGTACGGTGTGGCTTGGACGTGTTTGTGCAGAAAGTCATTAGCTAATCACATCGTAATATCTATTGCTCAATAAACGGTCGGCCACGTGGCCGAACCGGTTATCGTTCGCGCGAATTTACACTTTATGCGTAATGAGTACAGATGAAAATCATAATGAAGAGGTAATCAACATTATTATGGAGGATGAAGAAAACACACATTTAGAAGACATAACACATTTATTTGAGATTGAGGGAAATGAGACGTCGAGAGATGGTTCGCGACCTGTGAAAAGAGGAAGAGAAGATGATGAATGGACTGAAGTTAGGAGTAGTAAAACCAGAATGAGACTTGTAAGAGGAATTACGGAATTACGAGTTACTTGCAAAGATAAATTTCCGAAACAATTTGCGCTTGCAAAACTATTTAAAGAACAAAAGATAATGAATATATCCAAAGTAAAACATATAAATCCATACAAAATTATTATAGAATTTGATAATGCCGATAGCGCGGAGAAGTTGGTGAATTCCGAACATTTCAAAGAATTGGGATGGAGGTTCCAGCGACCTTTTGAAGTTGGTTTATCATATGGAGTCATTAAAAATATCGGCTTAGACATTTCCGAGGATGAGTTACGTGCATGTCTATCAAGTCTATGTAATGTTGTGAATGTGAGACGCCTACAACGGAGAGACAGAGAAGCAGCCAGTTGGACTGACAGTGAGACATGGAGAATAGGTTTTGAAGGGCCGTCGTTGCCGACATATGTACTCATCTACGAAATGAGAGTACAGGTAGAACCGTACGTTTTTCCTGTTACCCAATGCTCCAGGTGCTGGAGGTATGGTCACTCAGCTAAAATGTGTCCCACAACGAAAACTATATGTCCGAAATGCGGAGGCAAACACAGTAACTGCGAAACAACTCATTTTAAGTGTGTGAATTGCACAAAAAACCACATGGCATTGGACAAAACTTGCCCAGTGTACGTTAAAGAAAAGAAGATACGTACTATTATGAGTGAATTTAATGTTTCGTACAGAAAAGCTTTGGATATGTATGTAACTCCCCCGGCACCCTCTTGCGAGGCAGATATCATTGGACAGACCCTCTCACCTTCCTATGAGACAGTTCAAGTCACACAAGCATCTACCTCAAGTATATCTATGTCACCCGTGCTACAATCGAAAGCTACCTACGCACAAAAAACTGCATGCCCTGTAACAAGTAAAGAAACGATGTCCATCCAAAGAGATACCCAAAATAGACAACCAATTAAAAATAGACCACAAATGGATAAAGCGCAGACAGGAAAAGATGAAGAAACAATAAAGAAAAGTAAGAAGAATAAACAAAAGCAGAAAATGTTCCAAACTGAAGCTTCCTATATCCAGGAGTGTTCTATGGACCTTCAGGAGGATAGGTGCAGGGGAGACGTAACTGATGAAGAAGAGGATGGTAAAAATCAGGAATCGGAAGAAGATAAGTCTTTTGGATGGCTGGTAGATAAAATCAAATTCATTTTATTTGTGAGAACTGATAATTTTAAGGTTAAAATAATAACTATAGTGCAAATTAGCGTGGAGTGGGCAATATCCCGTTTTCTTAATAAGATAATACCTAAAGATTTTTCTTGTTTCAAAAAATATTTCCAAAATGAAGACTGTTAAAATAAATATTTTACAGTGGAACTCACAAAGTGTCTTACCCAAAAAAAATGATTTGGAACAAATCCTGTTTTTAGAAAAGGTTCATATTGCAGTGTTATGTGAAACTTGGTTAGATTCCGGATGTGATTTTCGTGTAAAGGATTATAATGTGTTTCGCTGCGACAGACCTGACTCATATGGAGGAGTCGCAATCCTAACCCATCAATCTATCAAGGCTCAACAATGTCATACTACTATTTCAAATTCATGTATTGAAATGGTCCATGTCAAAATTTTTAATTGTACTTCCATTCAAAACGTGATTTCAATTTATTGCCCACCTAATGTTCGTACTACACAAAATGATTGGGATTCGTTGTTTACTATCGCTAAATCAAAAACTGTTATTTTAGGTGATTATAATGGTCATCACTCAAGTTGGTCCACGAGAACAGATCAAAGAGGCACTCAAATCTTTGACTCCTTAATTGATCATAATTTTGTTACTTTGAATAATGCGAAGCCGACTCGTGTAAAGTTAGTTAATGGTATTTTACAAAAGTCAGCTCCTGACCTGTCTATAGTGTCTTCAGACATATCGTTAATGTTTGATTGGTATGTAACTAATGAGTCCTTAGGTAGTGACCACATGATAATCAAACTGAGGACAGTGGATAACTGTGTACCACGCATCGTTAAAAAACGAAACTTTAAAAAAGCCAACTGGGTAAATTACCGTAATTATATTCAAGAAACATTAACTGAGTATACATTGCCTGTTAACCCCCAAGAAGCGTATAATTCCTTTTTAAATATAATTAATACAGGGGCTGATGCAAATATTCCTTATTTTAAAATTAACCAAAATCCCAGTAGTCAATTCAAACCAAAGCCTTATTGGTCTCCAATATTATCTAAAGCGGTG
This sequence comes from Mythimna ferrago, assembly GCA_910589285.2. Classification (NCBI taxonomy): domain Eukaryota; kingdom Metazoa; phylum Arthropoda; class Insecta; order Lepidoptera; family Noctuidae; genus Mythimna; species Mythimna ferrago. The sequence goes on along the minus strand of OU342675.1, from coordinate 8,394,386 downwards.
GCTGAAAGACGATTGGCTTTAACGCAGTTTAGAAAAAATCCAACTCCAGATAACTTACAAAAATTAAAAAATTAAACTCGAGAAGCTCAAAAGCTTACGAGAAATGCTCGTAATGAGGGATTCCGTAAGTTTTGTTCGTCAGTGGATGAGGGAACTTCGGCGAGTGACATGTGGCGACGCATGCGCTGGTTAAAGGGATACCGTTCAGCTGGATTTCAGATGAATGAGACGTTGGCTGAACAAGTTCTTTTGAATTTGGCTCCTGATTTTTCATGCCCCCCATTACCATATTTTTGTTCCCAAAATCAAGTATTGGAAGTCGCTATAACAAGACAAGAGTTTGATAAATGTGTTAAATCGCAAGATACAGCACCGGGTTGCGATGATATTTCTTTTTCAATGATTAAAATTTTACCCAACGTTGCTAAAAATATTTTGATAGAAATTTATAATTTATTTTTTTCTTTAAACTTTGTTCCTGAGCAATGGCGCCAAATTCGGATTGTGCCAATCCCGAAACCAGGTCGAGATTTAACTTCTGCTTCCGGAATAAGACCTATTGCATTAATGTCGTGTCTCTGTAAAATTTTCCATTCCATTATCAATAAAAGAATTGAGTGGTATCTAGAAAAAAAAGGATTTTTTTCTAAAGAAACTATAGGTTTCAGGAAAGCGCGTTCATGTTTAGATAACTTAAATTTACTAACCTCTAAAATACAAATTGGGTTCTCAAACAAACTTATAACGGTCGGATGTTTCGTCGATATCGATAACGCTTACAATAACGTTGACGTCACTACTCTTCTGTTAACATTGGACCAACTTGGAGTGGGAGCGCAATACTGTAGATATCTGTGGGAGTTTCTTAAGGAAAGATATTTAACGCTTAATAGAATAGAGAAATCCGTCACTAGAATGGTCAGAAAGGGCTTGGCTCAAGGTGACCCCTTGTCACCACTGCTTTTTAATATTGCGACTATTCATATTTGTAAATCAATACCTAGATCCGTATCCATCTCGCAATACGCTGATGATTACGTTCTTTACATGACTTCTCACAGCCCTGATCAAGCAGCCACCGAGTTACAGGAAGCGTTAAATATTTTATGCAGTCAATTTGATCATTTAAATCTAAATTTATCACCTAATAAAAGTAAGATTTGCATTTTTAACAGAGGCTATAAGAAACTTTCAATTAATTTATCAATTGGTTGTGATAGATTGGAGGTGGTTGATACGGTTCGATATCTTGGTGTGTGGTTGAACCGTTCTCTGAGATGGGGAAAACACATTAATGAGGTTTGCCAAAAAGTTCTCAAATTCATTTAAATCATTAAAGTGTTAGCCGGTTCAACTTGGGGAATACATCCAAAATATTTAAGAAAACTTTATATATCTTTGATTCGAAGCCGTATTGATTACGGAAGCTTTTTATATGACAACAGTGCCAAAACCCACTTAGAAAAACTAAATAAAGTACAAAATCAAGCCATGAGAATAGTGGGTAGTTTTATTAAAACTACACCCATTCACGTGATGGAGAGCGAGTTATGCCTGCAACCGCTTTATCTACGCCGACGATTCTTAGCTAGTAAATTCTGGCTTAAAACGAAAGCCTTGCAAGCAAAATCTGGAGGAATCAACTTACTTTCCGAGCTATCCACCTTATGTAATAATTCTTCGTACTGGCAAAACAAAAGAATCCCTCTGTTAATATTAGTTCATGACTCATTACACACTATTAAAGTTCATTGCAGTAATAAATTAGATATGTTTTCTTTGAATACATGGGTTAGTAGTATAGATAGCAACAATTTTATTAAACAATCCTGTTAGCTTAAGAAATCTATTTATCAATTACATTAATTCCGAATACTTAGCATATTTAAAAATATTTACAGACGGATCTAAGGATAGTGGCGGCGTGGGAGCCGCCTTCTTTGAGTCTGAAGGAAATTCCGCAAAGTTTCGAATTAGTGACAGTGTGTGTATAATGGAAGCAGAACTGATTGCGATCGCAGAAGCTCTGTCATATGTAGAATCAATACATCAACAAAATATTGTAATTCTCACAGACTCCAAAAGTTCACTCCAACACTTGGCTCGGTGTACCTCGACATTTCGAGGAACACCGATTGCCTATACTATACTGAAACTTATTTTGAAAGTCCAATCTAATGGAAAACAAATAGTTCTTCAATGGATTCCATCTCATATCGGAATAAGAGGCAACCACATTGTTGATTTATTAGCCAAATAGGCCATATGTGATGGAATTCCTATTAACTTTTCTCCTTATTTTACCAACTTTATTCCTCAAGTCAAACAGAATTGTTATTTGTTGTGGAAGGAGTACTTTAATAAAAGGTCACAAGAAAAAGGAATTTGGTACAAAACAATCCAACCGCATCCCTTGAGCTCACCGTGGATAGATAATCAGCTGTTAAACAGATGTGATACCGTTATCGCGCTAAGACTTCGATCCGGACACATTCCGTGTAATAAGTTCCTATACCTAATGGCAAAATCAACCACGCCTAATTGTGAATTTTGTATAGATTCCGTTGATGACGTTTATCACATATTAATCGAGTGTGTCCGGAACGAGGAATATAGAAATAGATTGGAGGGTAGGATTAACGAGATAGGTTACTGTAACAGTGTTCTAGCTGCACCACTTTCTGATGCAGCTAGAATTCTATACAAACTAACTAAGTTAAGGTTAGATTAAATATATGTACATTAAATGTATGATTTTGTTAAACCAACCAGGGCGGCATAATCGCATGTGCGACAAAGCCCTTTATTATTGAATAAAAAAAAATAAAAAATAAATATATTAGGGATTCACTTCTTCTTTTGCCCACAATAAATCGAGCGTTAGGAATAAATTTAAATCAAAAAGTAAATCGCTGGTTTCGAGAACGGGTCTGCGTTGCCCGCTCCGCTCCCGCGGCGCCGCCGCCGTCACCCCGCTGCCCGCAAGATTCGAGTCTGAGGCTTTAAAGTGACTATGTATCCAGACAGAACATAATACCTAATCACTTCAGACAAAAGGCATTTGTTTCGGAATTGATCGCAAGAATTACTGCAACCTTAAATCTTAAAATGCAACTGATGGAACATCAGTAAGATTTAATCAATAAAAGTCTCACATTCCGTCTTACTTCACCCGGAGAGGGAGAACTTATTCAAAAGTAACCCAACAAAAAAAAAAGTGAAATGTATCCACTGCGCTTCTTACACTGATTAGAAACTTTATGGCCCTGACTTATTATCAGTCAACTTTGGGCTCTTAAGTAACAGCAGTTCAGTCGGCGATTACAATTACCAAATGTCAGCAGGGAGACTGAGACCTAGTAAGCCTAGTCAGCGATATTATAATGTTCCTACTACGAGGACTCAAGTTTATTTTCAAAGAGAAATGTGTGGGCAGAAGTAGTTCAGGTTACCACCCATCTAGCAAATGCTAAGTTGTAAACGGAAACCCTTTTGGTGTGGGCACACTCAGCGCCATTTAATTATAATCATTTTATACTACTCGTACCATTCTTTATCACTTTATGAAGCTTGTTGTTGTATTGTTTCTGTGTCGAATAAATAATTTTTATTCTTTTAAAAGGTTTTTTGGTCACGTATGCCAATTCCACAAAGTGCTACATCATCTTCATCATACACGTACTATACATCGTTTTAAATAAAATTAAAAACATTTATTTCTGGCAACCAATAGCCACCATAAAACAGACCCACACACAAATAAATGAATTATACTATCGGACACAGCCAACAACATGCCTGCTACTGCAATGTCCGATAAAGGTGATCAAATCTCCCGATAATCATCGCCAGAACTTGCTCACTAAGCACGCGCACTGCTTGCGCACATGCTGGTGTGGAAACATTTGGTGCGCGCTTCTGGAAATGATAAAAATGAAAAAAAAGGACGATATTAGTTCTCTGTTTTTTTTTTTGTGGTGGGATAACATCTAATAACTTCTCCCGCTCTATGGTTGAGTGGAAGAGCGTGTTAGTCTTTTATTGACTAGGGCTAATAGCATCCTTTTCAGAAGTTTTCTAATGGCTCTAGACCGCATCATCGTTTACTGACATCTCTTTGAGCGAGTGAGATGTAAGAGCGTCCATTCCCTCTAACTGTGGATTATGGTCTGAACCAGATCAGGTGCTGAGAGGATGAGTGAGAGATCGAGGGGGTTACCCTCTGGTGGGCAGGTCTTCCTATGCAGCGTCATTATAGCATCACCACTATTTTATATAAAATTACTTCCAAAAATTATTTTACGTCCGTTGCGTCACAACCACCATTGGTTAAGTTGAAAACGGGCGTCAGGCATTAGTTGCCTGCCATTCATGCTGAACTGAACCAATTTTGGTGCAGCTATGAGGCACACTACTGGATTTTACTTTTTGTTTCGTGTTACCAAATTATGTGTTTGTGCCTTATACTAACCTGCCTACCTGGTACCAAAAAATAATTTTCTGTCTTTTTTCTTTCTTTAGAATAAAAAAATTTTTTTTTTTTAAATTGATATATATCAAAAACACGTGCTTATGAGTGGGACAAAGCATTCAAAAGCGGTCGAGATGTGATAGAAGATTTGCCTCGCTCTGTTGGCCATCAACCTCTGCAACTGAATTTAACATCGCAAAAGTGAAGGAAATAGTGACTGAAAATCCTCATTCAAGTTTGAGAGAGATAGCCGCCGAACTTTCTGTATCTCACGAGTCGATTCGTACCATTTTAACTAATCATTTGGGTATGAATCATGTTACCGCTCGGCTAGTCCCAAAACACCTGAATTTTCTCCAAAAACTTAATCGCACGAGAGTCACTGAGGACATGCTAGAACGAGTCAATGGCGCCTTCTAACTGAACCAAAACCAAAAACCATGTCTAAACTCAAATTACCACTTCGTGTCACCCATTTTCAATCTGTCTGTGTGTCTAGTTAAAAACCATTTCCTTTCTCTCTAATACTATACTGATTCTACGTAATTTAATTTCTTCCACCAACCCTACTTTACTCTTTTTTTCTACCCTTTTTACTAATTAAATTGTGTAACTTATAATAATATGTATGTATATATGTATTTATAATTGAGTATTGTGTTTTGTATAGTTAGCAGTACACCACAGACTACCCCGTGTATTATTTTAAGCTCTTATCCATCCTAAGGTTGTCTGGAAGATATCGCTTTCAGCGATAAGACCGCCATAATTGGGGTTCCCTACTTGATTTCGAAAGTTGATGATTCTGATTCGATTCGATTCGAAAGTTGATGATGAAAATATTTATATTTTTTAAATGAACTGTATCTATATGACGTCTACTTATTTAGAAGTTTATTGTGTACTTTGTGATTACGTTTTGAGAGTTACCATAATAGTTTTATGTTTGCATTAAAAAAATATAAATATTTTTACAAAATATGAAAAAAAAATAATTTAATATCGTAATATTTATAGCTGACAGCTGCCGCAAAAAGTTAAGGAAATGTTCAAAAAGAAAACGTAAGTAAACGTGGTGAAATTGTTACCTGTCTACCTCATTTTACGAAAATAGACGTGAAGATAATGTATTATGATTATGATTAGTATTTAATGTATTATTTCCTTAGGCGTTTCGAACCGACATACTATCGAACTAATAAGCAATCGCTGTAGGGTTTTTCGCAACAGAATTTTTCGCACAAACGTTACATCGCACCAATAAAGCATCGATGGAATAAAACATCGTACAACTGAATTGTCGACATACCATGTTCGATATAATAAAAATCGAATCATCAACTTTCGAAATCAAGTAGGGAACCCCATAATTGTACCCACGAATTGAAGTTTTTGTATAAGCTGTACTACTTTTTGGTGTACAATAAAGTCTATTCTATTCTATTCTATTCTGTAGATGGCATGAAGGAGAATTCGTGGCGAGAACTGAACTCAATTTCGGAAACAGCGTTTAAAAAATGTTTTGATGATTGGATTATTTCTTGGCGTAAGTGTATCGTTTCTAAACGGGCATATTTTGAAGGTGATAAAATAAATTTGGACGAATAACAAAAATTTTGTGTATTATTGATCTTTTCCCGGCACTTTCTTGACAGAGTAGTAAACTAGTGTTTGACTGCGATCCCACCTGATGTTAAGCATTGATGCAATCCCTGATGTTGAGGTGCACTAGTTTATGAAAAGAGTGATATCTTTATTAGAAAAAATTAAGACCTTCAGTTTTATTTATATTGGCAATGTTGACCAGCAAAATAATTAAGCAGTTTAACTCTAATCTAAAATATAAACAAAGAACTAATACAGCGCAAAATCTCTATTTACTCGTGAATAGCGGGAATTATTGTAAATCCCGGTCTGTTTCCGAGTTGCCCACAATGTAGTTATATGCTCGTATTACGTTGAATATTGGATAGGTATTGAAACAGGATTTAGATCTTCCTTGGAAATTGAAGCAACTAACTACAAATAATTACTGAGTGATGAAGTGGATAAGGTAGACATATAGGGTGACTGGCAATTAGTGTACGATACTTAAACACGTGATTGTGGTCATGATAACAAACAATTATTATTATGGGAGCAAAGCCGAAATTGCGAAAAAAATATTAGCTGTTCAATACATTAGGCAAACATAAATAATAATAATAAAATATAATAATAAATAAACACTGCTGACCGCATACCGAATGCATCACCAACGATTGTCGGTGATGAGACTGTATATCCCGCGGAAATGTGGGGGTCGAGGTTTTTTAAATGCTAAGACCCTACACAACCGCGAGGTATGCAGTCTCAGGGAATATTTCTTAGCTGCCGACGTGGGTATGCATCAAGATGTAGTGGTAGTGGACAAGGGTCTCACCCCGCTCTCCCTGGCTAACGAGAACTGGCGCAAACCGATAGATATACACCGATAAACCGATAGATAGTGTTTGACACTAACGATCGCAGGGAAGTATGGCAGAGCAAGGAGCTTCACGAACGCTTTTTCCGGGCCCTTCATGGGCCCGATGTACCTCTTTGGGGAAACCGAAGGTTTTGTCTGTGCAATTATGGACGAAGTTATCATGACGAATAACTGCCGGAGATTTATTGTGAAGGACGGCACGGTTGACATTTGTCGGGCATGTCACTGTCCGGGAGAATCAATCCGTCACATTATCTCTGGTTGTTCTCGTCTAGCTAACGGAGAGTACTTGCATAGGCACAACCTTGTAGCCAGGATTATCCATCAGCAACTTGCTCTGAAATACTCTCTTGTGGAATCGGAAGTGCCATACTATAGGTATGAGCCCGACCCAGTTCTTGATAACGGTCATATCACTTTGTACTGAGATCGGCCACGGACAGGACCATTGTGGCCAATAAGCCTGATATAGTGGTGGTGGACCGAAGCGAGAGGCGTGCAATGATTGTAGACATATCCGTTCCGCATGACAAGAACCTCGTGAAAGCCGGGAAAGATAAACAAATCAAGTATATTCACTTGGCTCGCGAGGTTGTCGACATGTGGGACGTGGATTCAGCGATTATTGTACCGATAGTCGTTTCAGCCCATGGCTTAATAGCCAAGACCCTCGACCAACACCTTAGGAGGCTCTCGTTAGGCAAGTGGATCAAGGGCTTGTTTCAGAAAGCAGTATTGCCAGACACGGCTCGTATAGTCAGGAGGTTCTTTTCTCTAGAGCCCTGACCGCCGGGTAGCTTGGACCCCATTCCCGATACCGGTGGGCTACTATTTTTTTTATTTTTAAATGATTTTTTCTTTCGTATGATTTTGTTAAAAAAAAAGTATTTAAAAATGTATTACAATATGTAGAATGAATAAAGAGAATAATAATAATTTCATTTCTCTCCAAAAGTACAACAATCTTAATTAATATACATACATAATAAATGTACTGAACAGCTGATTTTTTTTCGCGATTTCAGGTTTGTTCCCATAGTAAAAGTTGTTGGTTATCATGAGCACCATCACGTGTATAAGTATCGTACACTAATTACCAGTCACTCTATATATGAATAAATAATATATATATATATATATATATATATATATGATATAATAATAAAAATACTGGATGAATCTTAAGTCTTTGAATAATCAAAGTCTTTGACTATGTATCTTTTAGGGGAACTCGTATCTTCAATGCATCTATGTGCACGATATCATATCTTCAATCTATATTTATAAAAATAAGGAACTGCTTGACTGGCATATTATCAACGCACAGCCGAATTTACTGGGACTAGGAACTTGAAATTTTCCTATTATGACATAGGCGAACACTAAGAAGAGATTTTAGGAAATTTAACCTTTAAGGGGTTGAAAAGGGAAAATTTTGTTTGTATGCTAAATCTTATTCCGTGATCCAAAAACACGAATATTATCCTAAATAATGGTGGTCACAAAAAATGTTGTAAGGTATATTTCTATGTTTGTTGTGTTTACAGTCGAACGGCAGAACAGATTTCGATAGCACTATGTACACGAGTAGACCACATCAAAGATTAGTACGTCGGATAGATACTTTTTATTTTGGAAGTACTGGGATAATTTTCTACTGCCACGTGGCTTAAGCTACTAGCAGCAGCTAGTAACATGATCAAAGGCAAAAGTATGGATATATGTGTGTATGTTTGTTACTATTTCACGCCCAAATGGCTCTATAGATATAGATGAATGTAATTATTTGGCACACAGCTAGACCATGTTGGAATAAAACAACATACGATACTTGTTACCCAGGAGAATGTTCCCTTAGAAAAATATTCTAATTGTGTAGTGTGCATACAAAATCTGCTTCAACATTTTAACTTTTCAGATACCGTCAATTTGAGACACAATAGTAAGACAATGGATGCGCGTTCGCTTGAGGTTGAACTCATCGAATGCCGTAATTAAAGACACAATTGAAAGATAATTGCTTGTGTCGAACTGTGTAACTTAAGACATTCAAAAGGTTAATGAATTAAAGTCTACCTAACTTATATCAGGTGTAAATATTATTAATTTTTAATTTAAAAGTCATTTACAAACCACCTTTATATACTTACCCTAATCAAAAACTTAGAACTGAAACTTTGTAACACTAACGACGAATAAAAAGTACTCGCAAGTGGGTTAGCCTACCAGTTGTGAAAGTTTGTACGAGTGGCCAAAAAACTTCAGTTCCGACCAACAATCGAAGTAAATCCTAACAGCAGGTGCAACTTACTGCCAACTTGAATACAAGTAGACTTTTGGGGCTCATAACGACATCTTTGAACTTTACATTTTACTTGGTAAGCAGTAAAGAGTGTCACCAAAGATTTTGTACGATGAAAGTTAATTCGAACTTTTTGAAAACACTATTGTTTTTGGTTACGAGCGTCGTAGAGATTGTTAATTATGTTTGCGCAATTCATGTGAAAAATTGCCGTATACAGATCTTTGGAGCTCAGCAGGGTTGAAGCTTACTGGGGCCAAAGATTTGTTTCTGAAGGGAAGATTCGACCCCGGTACGAAAGACCTTATTTCTATTGCGAACACAACACTGCACAGTTCAGCCGTTTCATGCCATTGAATTTGTGGAGTGCACGAGAAACGGGAATGCAGGACGCACAGGACCTTTCATTGTGGCGAAAATTGGGGAAAACTTATGACCAACAGCGGACGTCTATCGGCTGAAATGATGATAATGATGAGATAGAATATGAATTGCAACATCTAGACAAAAATAAGTCTATTACACCTAGAAACAGAGTAACCAAATTAACAGTGCCCCGCGGTTTCACCCGTGTCTTTTATTCCTCTGCTCCTATTGGAGAATCTGTAAAATAATGTTAATAGTCCATAGCACTCCTCGACCAGTAGTTCCAGGGATTAGAACGTTCAAACAAACCAACTCATCTGTTTTATGATATAGCAAATTTAGTCTAGTAAAATACAAGCGACCTACTAATAATATGTGAGAATAATATATATAATATTTACCGTGTTGGCAGAAGCGACGGCCGTCAGATTTATATGGAGCGAGGTGAAGCATAAAGCGAAGACCGATCGCGATGGGTGACTACTGTCAACGCCCTCTGCCCCAGCTAGGAAACATATGGTCTTAAAGTAAAAAGTAAAATAAAATATATAAAAATGGATTAAGATGGCGTTTTAATTTAGATAGGAACCTACATTGCAAAACATGAAAATATCATTTATCCCGAAGCAGTAGTTAAACATCAAACATAATACGTACAGAGGTTGTTTTCAAATTAAACGTATGGAATCGAAAATTACCGTTTTCCGTGCGTTTAACATTACCAATCAAATCCTAATTATTGCCGTAGGCCACGAAGATGTGGCTACAGACATCTTAGAAGCCTAGCAGGGCCGATGCCAGCTAGGGCCGCGGGGTAATTTCTGAAAACGATCCCGTCGTCCAAGAAAATACAAGGTAACTGAAGGACACATGTGAGGTTAGGTTATAGTCTTACACTCCACCCTAGACCGGAAGAAATCATTGGATGATTTCACACCATAAAAAAGCTTACCTGAGGCCATATCTTCTTGAATTTACAACAGCAATTACAAGATCCTTACTTCACTGCGATACCATCTAAATATCTCCAAGCCCGCCTAATAAAAAGATTTGTGCGTGCAAGTCTACGTACCAAAATTAAACACATAAATATAAAGAGAAAATCAATTTGTCCTCTTTACGATTCTTTTTCAATGTTTTTTTACTACTTTACAGCTTTTCTCGCTTCCTTATATAAATCGTAAATCTATTTACATAACGACTGTCGTTAGGTTTATGAAGGCGGGTCCGAATTATCCAATTGAGTTGCTTTTTATGTTGACGTTTTTAAAGCGAGAGTGACTCAATGAAGTTGAGTGAAGGGTGATGTATTTTGCAGGGAGGGGCTGAGTTATTCTGCATTTTAAAAACAAACATTATTTCTTTTCATAATCTGGATGCTTATTGCGGAAATTTTTCTAGCTTTTTTATTATTTCATGAATACATTTAATGCAGTTAAAAAGATAAAGGGGGTGTATACGGGATCCCAACAACACCTATCGGGACCCAAGCCAACCTCACCTGCACGTGGTGCACCCTGCTGACTAACAAACGAGGCTCTGGCGACCCGCCAACACGCACTGGACCAGCGTGGCGGGTTACGGTCTTAATCCCCCCTAAATGAACATAATCACAGGAAACAAGCCCCAAGTGCTCGGCGACTCCAGCGGTTGTGCTAGCGTGGACGGGCGTAGGCACGGCCCTGGGGTCTAGGGTGCTAAGAATCTCCGGGCGAGAGCGATGAACCATCAACGACTGGACCTGGCAACGTTCAACACACGTACACTCCGGTCCGATGGGAAGATCACCGAGGAGGAGTTGTGCAGGTTACGATGGAGTATTGTGGGATTGTCTGAAGTCCGAAGACAGGGGGAGGACACGATAATCCTAAGATCCTAACCTGCTCTATTTTCGGGAAGGGGACCAGCAGTCCCAAGGTGGTGTCGGGTTTATCGTCCACAGGTCCCTCGTGAACAATGAAGTGAAAATCGAGAGCTGTCGACCAGGGTAGCGTACCGTATACTCAGAATATTGTGATATCGAAAGGAGATCGCATGAGTTGCTTTTTTTATATAACCAACGAACTGGCTTTAAAATATAATTCGAAGGATTATGCTGTTCTAGAATAGTTTTGAAAGTTAGTAGAAAAAAAGAATGTCGGTTGTTTTTTCAGTGCTGAAGTGATTTTTATAAGAATAACATGTATTCGTGAAATAAGTAAGAAAAATATAAGAGTGCGCCGCCCGAAGTGTTTCATTTCAGGAGTATCCCTATACGTGCCTACCGACGAGCTGAGCTGCGTTACAATATCATCAAGATATTCGCTGAAGGTCATACGGGTTTACGCTCCAACCTCGATACACTCCGACGACGAAGTAGAGACCATGTATGAGGATGTATTCAGAGCCATGCATGGTTCTAAGAGTCACTTCACCGTGGTCATGGGGGATTTCAACGCGAAACTGGGTAAACGAGACGGTGATGAGCAGCGAATGGGGCAATTTGGATTTGGACGTAGGAACCACCGGGGACACCTACTGGCCAGCTTTATAGAGAAGGAGGGCCTCTACACGATGAACTCCTTCTTCATAAAGCGTGCGCATAGAAAGTGGACCTTGCAAAGCCCTGATAGTGCAACTAAAATGTTATTGAACTTCAAAATCGTTTCGAGTGCCTAGGAAGCTCCGTGGACGAATACAACGATGGGTTCGTGGAAACTGTCCATACGATCGGGTCTAAATTCTTTAAGACTCATGCAAATAAAAGCAAGACGGTCACCGATCGAACTCTCCAGGTTATGAAGGAGAGGCCTGAGATGATTCTGTACTCTTCAGACGATGCGTGCACATATTGGCAGCTCAATAAACGGATCTCTAAGTCCTTGAAACGCGATCTCCGTCACTTTAATACCGGAAAAATTAAAGACGCGATTGAGCGAAATAAAGGCTCCAAGGTGTTTGCAAGAGGTATGTCTATTGGGCAGAGCCAGCTCACGAAACTGAAGACCGACGATGACAGAGTCATATCCGCAAAACCGAAGCTTCTAGAAGCGATCGAGGCTTTTTATGGACGGTTGTATACGTCAAATACCAAACCCACTACAAATCTAGCAAACTTTGACAAAACTTCATTAGAAAAAGGAATTTGGTATAAAACCATACAGTGTCAGCCTGCTCGTATACCTTGGTTTGTAAATATTAACCTAAGTAGAAAACTAGTGGTTACAGCTCACAGACTCAGATCGGGACATTTCCCATGTAACAAATTCGCTTTCTTGATGAAAAAGGTAACCTCTCCCAACTGTGAGGTGTGTGGAGTTGTAGACGATATGCATCACTTGTTAATGGAATGTGTTCAGTATGAAGCTGATAGGAGTAAGTTGTTCAGGGTTTTGAAGTTGAACAAGAACAATATCGGTACATTCCATCAAATACTAAGCAAGCCGACTTCCGATGATGCGAGAAAGTTGTTCGACTTTATGGCCCTGATCCATTGATCTCGTTTGTTGTTAATAATAATTGTCTTAGGGTACGATGGGACTGACATACGCTGTGCGTTATAAAAGTCCCTAAATTATTAAAGAAATAAAAAAAAAAAAAAAAAAAATCTAGCAAATGACCCAGGAGCTAGATTGACCCGACACTATACCGAAGATATCCCGGACGTCAGCCTGTACGAGATTAGGATGGCTCTGAAGCAGCTCAATAACAATAAGGCGCCGGGTGATGATGGAATTACAGCCGAACTCCTGAAGACGGGGGGAAAACCAATCCTTAAGGCCTTTCAGAAGCTGTTTGGTTCCATCATAATCGAGGGAAAAACGCCACAGGCATGGAGCGGAAGTGTGGTGGTACTGTTCCTTAAGAAGGGCGACAACGTTCTGCTGAAGAACTATAGGCCCATCTCACTTCTAAGCCATATCTACAAGCTGTTTTACAGAGTCATCAGGAATCGTCTCGCGCGCAGGTTCGACGACTTCCAGCCTCCCGAATAAGCCAGATTCCGAAAAGGCTTTCAGCACTGTAGACCACATATATACGCTACGACAGGTTATATAGAAGACCGAGGAGTATAATCTGCGTCTTTGCCTAGCGTTTGTGGACTATGAGAAAGCTTTTGATTCGATTTAGACTTTGGCTGTACTGCAGTCTCTCCAACGGTGCCAGATTGACTATCGGTACATCGAGGTACTGAAGTGTTTCTACAAAAACGCTACTATGTTAGTCCTACTTCAGGACCAGACCTCGAAACCTGTCCCCCTTCAGCGAGGTGTGAGGCAGGGAGACGTCATTTCTCCGAAACTGTTCATGGCCGCAATGGAGGATGTCTTCAAGGTTCTGGAGTGGAGTGGACTAGGCATTAACGTCAATGGCGAGTACATTACTCACCTTCGGTTTGCCGACGACATAGTAGTCATGGCTGAGACTACGGAAGAGCTTAGTACAATGACCTCAATAGAGCTTCAGAAAGAGTGGGTCTTAAAATGAACATGGACAAAACTAAAGTCATGACAAACAACCATGTAGCAACCAATTCTATCAAGATCGGAGGCTCTATACTCGAAGTTGTGGACGATTATGTCTACCTCGGGCATACAGTCCAGTTGGGTAGATCTAATTTCGAGAAAGAGGTCAACCGTCGAATCCGACTCGGCTGTGCAGCGTTCGGGAAGCTACGCGGTATCTTCTCATCCAACATACCACAGTGTTTCAAGACGAAAGTCTATGAACAGTGTGTGTTGCGATGATGACATATGGATCCAAAACGTGGTCGCTCACAATGGGTCTCATCAGAAGACTTAAAGTCACCCAAAGAGCGATAGAAAGGGCTATGCTCGGAGTTTCCTTGCGTGATCGAGTCAGAAATGAAAATATCCGCAGAAGAACCAAGGTTACCGACACAGCACGAAGAATCGTCAAACTTAAGTGGCAATGGGTAGGGTGCCCTGCCCATTGCCATGCCATGGCCTAGCTTTTTTTTGCTGGCTTGAGTTCATGGCTTTTGGCTATACTAAACTCTTAAATTTGCCACTAGTATAAATCTTGGTCAAGTAACATAATACGCTTTGCATTATGTATTACTAATAAATACTTAGGAAATACATTTCCGCGTTAGATAATAAACATACAAATAAAACAAATAAAAAAAAAACAAATTAAAAACTGTTCTTACAATATAGTGGCTAAAATAACACAATGTGACATTGTCACTACAATAAATACAATATCGAGAATCACATTACCAGAAAAACACATGGCATTAGAGCACCCAGTCTAATGAATTTTTAGAAAAAAAAAATTACATTATGACATGATAACTTATCGTTAGTTATATATTTTTAAAATTCATAAGGAGGTACGTAGGTATTATTGACATAATATACGTAATCTCATCGCCTTTAAACTAGAATATCTTTAGTTCATTTAACCCCAAGCGAACGCCGGCGTTCGCGCTTCTATTGTCTTACTATTGTGTCTCAAATTGACGGTACCTGAAAGGTATACGAATTCTAGGAATAGTAATGTTTGAGAAAAAATTGTTTGGAAATTTAATCTATATACTTTTGTATATTTTTTATCAGTTGACGCTAAAAAAATATGTTAGAAAAATTTTGTTTGAGACTTCGCAATGAAACTTTTGTTTAAAAAAATATATTTTTGAAAATCTGATGAACCAAAATGTGATAAACTGATAAATATTTAAAAGTCATAGAACAAAAGTTGTTGTTAATGATGTTAGTACCATAGTTCTGAGAGGTTGCCGGTGTTTTACAAATAACCCTGTATATAGTTTCAGGACCGTTCATTGTGGCGCCACTTGGGGATGGTCTATATCCACCAATGGACGTCGTTCGGCTGATGATGATGTATATGTCGCCCGTTAAAGTGGATATAGCAATTATTGTACCGATAGTCGCAATGGCCAATGGCTTAATAGCTAAGACCCTCGAACTACATCTGAGGTGGCTCTCATTAGGCAACTGGATCAGGGGCCTGATCAAGAAAGCAGTACTCCTGGACACGGCGCGCATCGTTAGGAGATTCCTCTCTCAGGAGCCCTGACCGCCGCTAGCTTGGACCTTATTCTCGATGCCGGGGGGCTTCTATTTTTTTCTTTTTTTTTATGATTTTTTAAAAAAAATATTTAAATGATTTATTATGAATAAAAGAATTAATAATAATAATCAAAAACTGAAACCGAAAAGCAGCTTTGGAAGGCCTCCCACAAGCTGGACCGATGAACAGTTGAGGGTCGCCGGAATCCGATGGATACGAGACGCAGGAGATTGGTCGAGAGCTGCAGTCGCGATGAGACATCGCGTGGCACTTTGCGGCTAATTTGAAGGCGCTCTCATGGCGACATTTGGGGGAATCCTATATTCACCAGTCGTCTTTCGGTTGAAATAATGATGATGATGATGACACAAAAAACCATTTATGATCCATTTATAAAAAATAGCAAAAATAAATGCAGAGCAACGTGGTCAGTTATTAATCATGAATTTGGGAATGCGAAATCTGGTATTAATAATATTTCTGAAATACAATTAGATAAGCAAGTTTTGACAAACCCTACTGACATAGCCAATGCTTTTAATAATTACTTTATTGACTCGACTAATACTTTGACATCCAATAATCAACATTATTATAATGACACTAATTTTAAGTCAATTCCTAACTCCATATTTCTTAGCCCCATGACTGAAGATGAAGTCAAAAAGGAAATAATGGAGTTAAACAATACTAACTCTGAAGGTTATGATGGAATAAACACAAAAATAATTAAAGCGTGCAGTACAGAACTGATTCCCATTTTGACATATTTAATTAATCGCTCGTTTTCGTCAGGTATATTTCCTGATGCCCTGAAATTATCAGTCGTTAAGCCGTTGTACAAAAAACAAGATAAAAAGGACGTCAAAAATTATCGCCCGATTACTCTTATTCACATATTGTCAAAGGTTTTCGAGAAATGTATGCTCAAGAGACTTGTCGACTTTTGTAGCAAATTTAAAATTATATCAAACGAACAATTTGGATTCCAAAAGCAAAAGTCAACCACACAAGCAATATTTACTCTTGTGAGCAATATCCTGAGTAATTTAAATAATAATAAATTAACAACAGGTCTGTTTTTTGACCTATCTCAAGCTTTTGATTTTGTAGCGCATGACGTATTATTAAAAAAGTTGGAAAACCTGGGAATAAGAGGAGTTGCACTGCAGTGGATTTCGTCTTACATAAGTGATCGAAAACAATACGTCGTTATAGACAATGTAAATGAAGACTTACTAACTTCCCATTGCTCTGACTCTAGGATAAATTCTGAATTTCGCGTTAAACTCAAGTGGTTGCCAATTCGCCTTCGCCGTAATGCTCATATTCTTTCTCTTTTGTATAATGTGCTCTTTTCCCCTTTTACCCCTCGTTACCTCAAAGAACGGTTTCAATTCCTTTGTGACTCCCACATGAAAGTTCTTAGGTCATCGGATAACTTGAAACTTAAAATGCCAATGCATTCAAGTACTTTCCTGGACAAGTCATTTACTGTTCAGGCCGCTCGTCTATGGAATGCATTGCCTGTGGAAATAAAGCGTGCACAAACACTGCCTGCATTTAAAGGGCTTGTGAAGGATCATTACTTGACTCTGTGATCTTGTCTTCGTTCTTCACTAACTCTCTTGCTTATATTTATTTTGTATGTATGTATTTGTGTATCTATTTTAGTATTAAGTATTTATTAAGTTTTATTACTTTTATATTTGCACTAAGTGCAACCCCATTTTGTGTCCAGGCAATCCCTGTCCATTCAAGGTTGCCTGGAAGAAATCGCCTAGTGCGATAAGGTCGCCAATTGTGTATTTTTTTATTATATGGTTTCCTTTTTGTTAATTCATAACCTTGATGTGCAATAAAGTATATATAAATAAATAAATAAATAAATAAATGTGGCGTCCCTCAAGGAAGTGTACTAGGTCCCATATTGTTTTTATTATATGTAAATGACATACCACTGGTGTCATAAAATTATATTATTTGCAGATGACATTTCAATTATTGTGACATCTGATAAAAAATCGATTTCTGACCATGAATTAGATATTAATAATACTATTGACAAAATTTTACAATGGCTACAGAATAATAAATTAAAAATCAATTTAGATAAATCAAATTATATTCAATTTAATAAATCAAAGCATGCCAAATACAATTTTAAACTTAATGTTGACAGACTCAAACAAGTAGCACAAACCAAATTCTTGGGTGTGCTCATAGATCAAGATTTGAACTGGAAAGGACATTTAGATGATTTATGCAATAGGATTAATAAATTTACTTACGCCCTCAGACAAGTAAAGAACGTAACAAACGTAAAAACGGCAATTACTACATACCATGCATATGTCGAATCGATCTTAAGTTACGGCCTTGTTATTTGGGGGAACAGTACGGATAAAGACAGAGTATTCATTGCACAAAAGAAGTGCATCAGGGCCATATGCGGTCTTCGTCCAGACGAATCCTGTCGGTCATTTTTTAAAAAACTAGGTTTATTACCACTTCCTGCACTTTACATATACGCAACCTGTAACTTTGTCTACAGTAATAAGGGATTGTTCAAGAAAGCTTATGAAGTAATCTCTCGTCCAAGGGATCCACACAGACTTGTAAGAGATGATATTCCTAAATCAGCCAAGTATGCTAAAAGCTGCCTTGTGATGTGTGTACGGATTTACAACAAAATCCCTAAAGAATTAAAATGTATAAATAATGCAAATTCATTTAAAAACAAATTGTATAAATGGCTGAATGGACATAATTTCTATGACATTAATGATTTCTTTGACATAAAATTATAATATTGTATCCATCTATTTAACTGAATTAACTGTACCTATATTTACTGTTGTTTGGACCAAAAATTTTTTGCATGCAATTGACACTTATTCTGTGTAGCTAAACATGTGGACATTGTATTTAAATAAGACTAACACCATTATACCATGTTTAAGGCAAATAAAGACTTATCTTATCTTATCTTATCTTTACTTCATCGGATAATAATCTAAGACTTTAGTTATCTTAATCTAATCTAAAATAACTAGTCTAAGGGCGCTTTCAATTTATGGCCTGCTGCGATGCGGAGGCGGTGCATCATTCGTACTGCGTACGAACAGTCCTATTTTTCATAAAAAGCGTGCGGTGCGACAACCGTGGTCAACCCTAGGTTGACTGGTAGAGAATGCCTAAGGCATTAAGTCCGCCTTTGTACCTGTGCGTTGCATAAAGTTCTAATAAATAAATAAATAAATAAATAAACCGTGTGGCAAACGGTTGACAACAGGACGGCAACGTCATAAACACCACTTGTTTAATTCGGTGTTGAATAGCGTATCACTGGCACACAAACGCACGGCAGCCAGATATGTTTTCAATTTAGGCGCTTGTTGTCGGACTGCTAATGTACTGCAACTACTATTGAAACATGTCTGACGGCTGCGGCACTGTAAACGTGCGGCAGTGATCCGACATGAAACGTCTAAATTGAAAGCGCCCTAATGCTAAATAGGTTACTTCATCAACAATGTGGAGTTTCAAACTACCTCAACTAGTGATAAACTACTTCAAGTGTAAGACAACTTAAATTGGTCATTGAGAATCTACTAATGCAAAGCTTCTGTCCGTTGAGGTTAGAATTCAATCCTAATTTATGACTAGTGCAATACCTACATACAAAGGTAAGGTGTATACCTGACAGGTATTTGAAGGGTAAAGCGAGGCTCACTTGAAGGGTCAGTCATAGCCGCTAGCGCCTATCAAGATTTACCTGTATAATACTAAAGGAAAGAAGGTTATTTTAGTATTGTAGAAAATTCCACCATTTTTCATGGAAAATGATTAAATAACTTCTCCCGCTCTAGGTGAGAGCGCTCACATACTTTACAAAACTTTTTCCATGGTATACGTGGTTTTTTAAAACTACAACTGATGTTGAAAAAAAAAATTCATTCAGAATCTCGATTTTTATAATATGCAATGTCAAAGTTCACGCGATATTTCGGAGACCATTACTGGATTAGTTTTACACAAATCATTTTTTGTTTGGATTTCAATAGAGAATACCTGGAGAGTATTCACAAAATATCTGTGTTTTCAATATATCTAGAAAACAATGAATGTCACAGTCACGTAAGACCGGTTGAATGAAAATGTATCTCGAGTTGGGCGCTCTTAATAGGCATATAGGTACATAAAAGGTTATATACCTCTTGCAGTTCAACAAATCGATCTCGAGCTTAGTGGTTACGTGAAGGGATTAGAAAGGCAGGCTGTGCTGCAAAGCTGAGTAATTCTGCGAAGTACCGAACGTTCGCTGGGTGTTGAAGAGATTATCACTGCCCATGATCGAACGATCTTGTCATTTTCAAGGGTATTGTATACCTGGTTGTTTCATCCAAAGGTTGTAGCAGGATAATGTAGGGTCAGCGGCTGCCAAGAGGTATTTTCAAAATAAATTATAGTATTAAATTAGTGACATGTATTATTACTGATGACGTGAATTTAGTCTTTTATCTCACGTCGTTACGGAGATAATTGGCGAAATAGACACTAGAATATGCATATTTCAATTTGTTTTTTCAAAAACTAGTTACACTAACAAAACCAAAACGGTTTGTTAGAAAATAACTTGTTCTACATAACACATTCTTCGTAGATTTTATTTTCCTCATTTACTATTTAAAAAAAAAATATATATATATTCATAGTTTACGAAGAAGCACAGAAAAAATATAATAATATAGTCCACTACGTCTAGTATTATCATCAAAAAGTGCATCAATATCAGATTGGTGCAACACTTTCTTTGTACCTCTTAGTGACCTATGAATAATTTTTTTTTTTTTTTAATAGTAAATCAGATATATAAAATCTACAAAAAAATACATAATGTAGAGATTTTTTTTTAAATCTTATTTTTTTAGCTAGCATATAGTGTAAGAATGATTGATTACCTATTAAATAATTACTTTATGATACAATTAATGAAATGCATTTATTTTATTTTTATTTTTTTTAAATACATTTTTTTTTTAATGAACACTTAATGCACGCGTTTGTGCATCACAAACCCGCGCAAACGCGTGGCGGCTTTAATATGATAGTCTAGTCAAATTAGCAAAAAGATTGGACCTAATTCGTGTAGTTGTAATTTTTTGTGGAATCATTAGAAGACATGAATATAAGTCTTCTCTGAGTTTGCACCATTCCCGTTATGTACGGAACATTGTTTAATATTAGATTTTAACATTAAAGTCCCAAAATTTAAAAATTTCATAAGTATTCAGTTGTGGTAAGTTTAGATATATGTAGATACCCCTTTGGTGTATAATTACTTTTCACGAAAAAAGTGTGAGGTGTATGAAACACTATTAAATCATTATTTTTATTTTGCGGCTCAAGGGAAATTTAGCCAGTTGGTGCAAACTTATAATAAGCTTTTTAAAGCATCCTATACACCCAGTTATTTTTGCACCCTTTTGCACCCCTAGGAAAACAGCATTTTACAATATTTGTAGATTGTACTTCGGGGCAAATTAGTGTAGTCATGCATTTTTTAATATAAAATGTATTCTATATATAAAACATTCGCACGTAATAAAAATAAGAAATATATAACTGGAAGTTTATGTAGAGTTAACGTGAATACATACTGCGCCTCGTGGCGCTCGGAGGGCGAACGCGGGGTCGCGCGGCGCGCGCGCGACGGGGTCGAGAGTAAGTAAGTGCGTGCATGTATATGCGTTTAGATCATTTTTGTGGCAAGAAGCGATCCCTGCGCTATACAAATTAATAACTATAATTTCCTCTATTTTATTAGCTGTGTTGTGAAAATGGATTATGGAGTATATTGCATTGTTTGTCGTGACCTCTCGACCTGCCCCTGTATTAAGTATTTATTTAACAAGAAATTATGATAATCATATTAATTCTCTGTCGATCTTTATTTCTTTCTATACCTCAAAAGGAAAAAACGGAATCCTTATAGAATCACTTTGTTGTTCGTACGTCTGTCTGTCAAGTCCCTTTATCTCGGGAACAAGTGCAAGTATCAAGTTGAAATTTAAACCGTATACTCAAGACTGCGGTCCCTTAAAGCTGTGTAAAAGTAAAAACTTCTAAGTTAACGAATAAAAAAGATACGTTGCAAAAAAAAAATATATATATTTCGACACTCAAGGGAATCATAAAGGTACTTCCCGTTGACCTAGAGCCCTGAAATTTGGCACGAAGCAAGTCTTAAGTATATAATAAGTATAGGAATAATTGCTGCTGGCAAAAGCTTGATATTTATTGTATTTAAGTTAGTTGATACGGAACCCTCAGTGTGCGAGTCCGACTCGCCCTTACCCAGTTTCTTTTTGAGGCGCATACTTAAAACTCCACATTTTTTATACTAATATTTTATTGTTCCTACCTTACCCGATGCCGTAGAATAATCAGCGCTGTCAGATGATTTATAGTTCTAAAGACAACCGAAATACAACTAATTTATTTGAAACTAGCTGTGCCCGCGAATTTGTTCGCGTGGACTACAGGATTTTGAATTTATTTTTTCTAAAATAAAAGTAGCTCATGTTACTCCTTATTACATCAGCTACTTGCCAAAAAAAGTCCCGTCAAAATTAGTCCAGCCATATCAGAGATTAGCCCGGACAAACAGACAGACAGACAGACAAAAATTGCAATAAATGTTATTTTGGTGTAGACTCTGACCAACAAAAGATGGCAAAACAAAAAAGAGGCCGTATTAAAAAAAAATTGAAGCTCTTCACCCTAGCTGTACGCCACTTAAACAGAGTTGATACGTTTGATTATTCATGAAAATAATAAGTATGCGATATATAAATGATGCATGTTTATTTAACAATGTGCTGCTTATTTAGCCGCGATATTCAATGCCGCCAAAACTCAAGCATGTCCGTTCACTGCCAAAAGCAGCCTGATCACCTTAGCACCTGCTTTTTAGAATGTATCTTTGGAGTGTATCGACCGCCTTCAGCTCTTGGGAGTTGAAATTTCCTTAAACTTTGGGCAGTTCATTGAGCACAAAGCTACGGTAGCTGCTAGGAAACTCGACATTCATGCAAAGGTTAGATGGCACTCAGTGGCGGATTAGCCATGTAGCAAGAGTAGCAAATGTTACAGACCCCCCCCCTTTTTGGGGCCCCGCGCGTTCAGGGATCCCGCATTTTTGAACATAAAAAAACTAGTCAAAATATTGGTACTGCGTGAAACCTAAATACAGCTGATTTTTTTGGATGTGATGAGATAGTCACTTTACTTCAGACTATCCTGCAAGCAAACTACAGAATAGAAGATCTCTTAGAATTTATCCCATCATCGTACTTTTTACGCAAGTGATCTTAAAATCCACGGAGTTATTGGTAAATAAAAGCCTTGTTCAAGCTTATTTTAGAAAGGGTAGCTTTAGCCAGCAGCTTCTAGCAGCGCTAGCTAAAACCACTTAATTTTAATATGTGTAGGTTAAGCTCAATCTTAATAACCCTACTAAGAATAAGCTTAAACAAGGTTTTTAGGGAATTACATATCTAGACATAATTACATAATTAGTCTATGTGAATATTACATTGCCTGTGCGTAGTGACATTTGGCTTTGAAACGTGGTCGTTCACAATGCGCCTCATCAGATGGTTTTAAGTAACAAAAAGAGCAATGGAGAGGAAGATAAGCTTAAGTGGCAGTAAACTGGGTACATATATTGCTCGCAGAACAGATGATCGATGGGGCCAAAAGGTTCTGGAATGGCGACCGGATACCTGAAGACGTAACGTTGAAAGGTCTCGCAACAAGGGTAAGAATAACCTTTTATTTAGTAAGGTTCACGTGAATTCGATGGAGGCGTGATAAACTGGACCAGCCGTTGTGGTGACATAGGAAAAACCTTTGTATAGCAATGGAAGCCTTTCAGCTGAAATGATGATGACTATCGATGTTGGCGTGTTGATGAGAAAAATCACTCAGAAAGATTACTCCACTTAAAAATTTGCTAAATCAGACTACTTCAAAGAAAAATAAATGTTACATCCTAGGTAATCCTAAGTAAATCTTAACTGTACAGCTTTTCTGTATAAATTCACAAAGGCTTCGCCATCAGCATCGAAAAGACTCCTTAATTCTGTATTACTTGTCAGAAGAAAACCTAAACGCCCTAAGCAAAATTCTAATCATTCGGGGTAGGTATGCAAAAAACGATCATCATCTAGGTTTTCCAAAAGTACTACATTAATTAGTATCTTACTACTAAATTAATTGATTAGTGGTAGGGGGCCCCTTGGTTAGCGTAGAAAAAAACAGGGAATATTCCCGTTTCTTTCAAATACTGTTGTTTTATTCAATGTAACATTCGAAACTTTCAAGAAATTTATAAATTATAAATTTCATGTATTTTTCCAATAAAACCGAAAAAAATGGAAAAATATGAAAAGAACCGAAAACTTTGTTTGTTTTTTTCAAATGCGTACTTTTTTTAAAAATTAATATAAACTAGATGATGCAATCTGATGGTGAGGCGCACTAGTTTATGAGGCCTATGTCCAACAGTGGGCATCAGTCATTATAGCGCCTAAATGGTGATTCTTGGGGGAGGCTTATGTCCAACAGTGGATACGAGTCATTATAGCGAGGGGATACTATCATTATAACGGTAGTGGTAGGGGGCCCTTGGTTAGCGTTTGAAAAAAACAGGGAATATTCCCGTTTCTTTCAAATACTGTTGTTTTATTCAATGCAACATTCGAAACTTTCAAGAAATTTATAAATTATAAATTTCATGTATTTTTCCAATAAAACCGAAAAAAAACGGAAAAACATGAAAAGAACCGAAAACTTTGTTTGTTTTTTTCAAATGCGTACTTTTTTTTTAAATTAATATAAACTAGATGACGCAATCTGATGGTGAGGCGCACTAGTTTATGAGGCCTATGTCCAACAGTGGACAGCAGTCATTATAACGCCTAAATGGCGATACTTGGGGGAGGCTTATGTCCAACAGTGGGCATCAGTCATTATAACGCCTAAATGGTGAAACTTGGGGGAAGCTTATGTCCATTACTGGTCACAGGTCATTATAGCGAGGGGAGACTTATGTCCAACGTGGGCATCAGTCATTATAACGCCTAAACGGTGATATTTAGGGGAGGCTTATGTCCAACAGTGGGCATCGATTATTATAGCGCCTAAATGGCGACACTTGGGGGAGGCTTATGTCCAACAGTGGGCATAGGTCATTATCGCGAGAGGAGGCCTGTGTCCAACAGTGGGCATCAATTATTATAAAGCCTACGTGGTGACACTTGGGGGAGACTTATGCCCAACAGTGGGCATAGGTCATTATCGCGAGAGGAGGCCTATGTCCAACAGTAGGCATTAGTTATTATAACGCCTACGTGGTGACACTAGGGGAGGCTTATGCCCAACAGTGGGCATAGGTCATTATAGATAGATAGATAAAAAATTTATTTGTTGCAACACAAAATGCACACAAAAGCACAACTAAATTATAAAAAAAAAAACAAAATACACCTACACCGATACAAACAACAAAAATAAAAACAAATAAAAAAAAAATTTACAAGCCAAATAAAACACAAAAATAAAATAATGATAACATTAAAAACAAAAACAAAAACAAAAATAAAAAAAAGATTATAAAGTGACACTTATGGGGTGGGTACTTGAAAATCTCAAAAAAAATAGTGCGGGATATAGCGAGGGAAGACTTATGTCCAACAATGGGCATCAGTCATTTTAGCGCCTAATGGCGACACTCGGGGGAGGCTTATGTCCAACAGTGGGCATAGGTCATTATCGCGAGGGGAGGCCTATGTCCAGCAGTGGACAGCAGTCATTAAAGCCCTAAATGGCGATACTTGGGAGACGCTTGTGTCCAACAATGGGCACCGATCATTATGGTGACACTTGGGGGAGGCTTAACCGAAACAATGAATAAAACATTCGAAAGATTTCTATTTTGTTCCCAAACGATTTTTTCCGCAAAAATTCAATGCAACATGTGAAAAAACGGAAAATAAACACAATTTGTTTTTTTCATTGAAAGAAACAATTGTTTCTTTCCGGAATTTTCAACGCTACCCTTGGTCGAATTAGCAATAGACTCCGGGTCGGTTTAATCCGGCACTGACGGCGCTTTATACCAGGCCAACATCGAATGTTATACAAAGCACAGGTCCAATCATTTGTGGAGCCAGTGGGCCTTTCAATGAACACTTCCCTGGAATCTTTAAATTTGAATAAAACAAATTGTGTGTTATCGATTTTTTTTATTAATTTGGATGGACGATTGATGTCATTATGTATGGAATATAATATCGTTCAAATGTCCGCCGCTAGTTTGCTAGATAGCGCGCATACGAAATATACAACTTTCCATGTCCTTTACTGTTTTCATTATTAGGAGTTTCGTCTACTCATTGCCGAAACCTCCTGAAAAGTATAATACACAAAGTGTGAGTAAAATTACAATTATTAAATAGTCAAAAAGTATCAAGTTTTTATAATAGTAATTAAGAAACTAACCTAGAAATGATATTATTGTATCCAACCGTCGCATTTTATCTGCATCTTTTTAATTTAATTCACTTTTTGCGTCTTTAAATTTGTCCATTATATTAAATAGTAGCCTTTCCATCGAACTAGTGATTGTTTATGGCATTATTTTAAGCAAAATGAGTATAATAAGATGCAGGAAAACAATTTTGACAATTCTTAATTTTTTTTAATGCTGCCATACATAACGTTTGATTAATAATTCGTTGTCTTCTTTCGATGGTCAAACTCTATGTACCGTATATATGTATGCATGTAGTAAAAAGCAGTTACTTCAATATTACAAACAGATACTCCAATTTTATTTATATGTATGTATAGAAGATAAATAAAGGACATGCTTTCAGGACACTCTCGTTTTTTTTGTTTAAACATAGACGGTTTTTTTAACTGTTTTTTTTTTTTTTTATAAAAACAGAATTAGGTTTCGTTACTTACACTTACTAACAGAGCATTTACAATCAGAAAGTACTCCTTCCTCGTAAAATACATCCCACAACACTCCTAAGTAATGACTACGCTTATCTCTTCTTGTCAGTTTATTATTCCGTGTCGCGCGCTTGTCACTTCCATGGCGTAATAGTTCTTTGGCAATTAAGACAACACTAGAAAAACGTATGTTCCTTAAAAAAATGCTAATTTTTTATAGGGTGCAAATATAAAGGAAACCAAATTAATGTAATTGTGATTATTTTCATAACTACTTAAATTTCCCCCGAAGTACAAAAGCAAAAAAACGTGAAAAACTAATTTCCATACGTCGCACTGGGGTGCAAAATCAGTCATGTACTTAGGTCGAAATGTATAACACTTTCCTCAGTTTACAAAACTACACAATTTTCCCCAATGCCGCAATGGCCAAAAATAACATTTTTATTTTTTTCTAATGCTGTGTTGGTCTAATTAAAATAATTAAAATGCAATAATGTAGGTTGAGGTTTAATATACCATAAAAAAAAAAATGGTGAGCTCACCTATATTCTCTGGTTAGTTATGAGCAATAAACAGTTTTCACCCCCTTCCGTAGGGGTGCCAAATGATTTTTTTTTTTTATACTCTATTTTTCACTCATACAAAACCATCAGAAACGTTTTTGCCTCTCCAGAGAATTTATTCCAATCTTTATTAAAAAATGACCTAATTTGACTAGACTATGAACACAAACTCGCCAGTCACCACATATTCGCGACCGCACCGGACACCGCGCCCGCGCGTTTCACCGTGAAAAAGTACTTAGACGCTATTGAATACACTGCAATCAAAAAACGGCTCGTACCGACATGCAACAAGCGCGACAACGCGGTATATAATTGTAATAATTCGTACCTTTCGAACAGTTTTCTGAAAAGGAAAACACGGCCCCAGTATGAAAGGCAACGAAGGAACGGGGTGGGTTTTTAGTCAATAAAAGTCTGACACTATTACCCCGGTGACGGCGAGGGAAGTCATTTAGATGAATTTTGCCCATCGAAAAAAATAACCTTTCGAACGGTCGCAACACTACGCTCTAACTACCTACCTAACGACAAGTCGGTACATGAATACGCGCGTTAACTTTTTTAAAAAAACGCAACATTAGTAGTTATAAAATGTAATCAAGTAATCGTGATTGCAACTACAATTTGTACTTATTAATCAAAATTAACTACATTTTACGGTTACTTTTTGTAGTTATTAGTTGTGATTACTAACTACAAAATGTAGTTGCAGTTATTAATCAGTAGTTACATTACAATAGGGC
Organism: Mythimna ferrago; assembly: GCA_910589285.2. Lineage (NCBI taxonomy): Eukaryota > Metazoa > Arthropoda > Insecta > Lepidoptera > Noctuidae > Mythimna > Mythimna ferrago. Next base: position 8,366,404 of record OU342675.1, on the reverse strand, counting down.
AGTTTCAAGGGTCAAAATAATTACATTTTATTTAGTCCGTATTTTAGATTATAAAAAACGTCGTTGTGACGTCACCCCGTGCGAAATAATGCAGCACGGCGACGTGACGATCGATTCACGTAACTTTAATGGGCTACATCTTTGTCATTTTTGGTTTAATTAACAAATAAAAAAATACGTGTCCCTTATTTTTGAATAATCTGAAAGACGGACTACTTACATTTTTTTTTGTTTGTAAGTTGTTTTTAGGTAATTTCTGTATACGTGCACCCGTAGTGATAGTCTTGTAAGTGATGACCCGAAACACAGGTTTTATAAACCTAGCTCGGGCAAGTCGCTAATTATACATAATTTTAAGTTAATAAAGTAAATTTTCCTGTAGTTTAAATATTTGATAAGTCAATTCTGTGGCCCTAGTGAAAAGGGGTATAAGTCCGATTTTGTCGAAAATGAGTTAAGTATACCAAAATGATCAGAAAAAAATGCTCTATCGTTTGGTGAAAAGAGATCTAAGCTAGCCCTAAAAATAAGGAAGTTACTTTGTGCAACGGGATTCAACTGACTCCAAAAAAAACACGCAAGTTGGATTCAAGTCCTTTTATATTGTTTTAAACAGAAAAATAAAAACTTTCTTTTGTGTTTTTTAATCTAAATTAACATAAATCAACCACATTTCAATTTGGTTGGTGTTTATCGATACAACAACACTTAGTCCATAAAAATGGTTTAAGTTAGAAAGGATATTATTAGACTTATATCCTTTTTCACCGAAATAAAGAGAAAAAACATTTCTTTCCATTAGGTAATTAGTTATTAAAAATGATTTCAAATGCGTATCCCTTTTCACGTGCATGAATTAATATTTAACTTATGGGAGAACGGGTCTAACTTATTTTATACCCTTATGGAATTCATTTTGTGATTGGTATAAGTCACTATCTTAAAAACTATTAACTTTACATAAAAAATAACCCAATAATAATAAAGAGCATAAATTGTTTACCTATAAAGAACATCACATTTATTTCATTTGGTAGCGGTTTGAATGACACACGAGGTTAAACACGAATTTGAAGCACGCAGAGTGTTTTTTACGTCTCCTGTAAAGTTGCATTTTTGGACTTAGATCCTTTTTCACTAGGGCCACAGAATTATACTCGTAGTTATTACTTGGACACAGCATAATTGTTTAAGATTTACTTGTGGCTGTTATATGTAATTATTTTGTGTAAAAGATGAAATAAAGATTATTATTATAAAGATTATTATTTTTTACGGCAACTAGCCTATTGCCCAACACTGCTCTATGGTCCAGACTAAGCGTTTCGCCTCGTCGTTTATACCGGTTACTTCGAAGGACTGGAACAATTTGCCTGCTGCGGTTTTTCCGTCCGATTACAATTTTTATGTCTTCAAAGCTAGAGTGAATAGGCTCTTAATAAACTAGTGCGCCTCACCATCAATGATTGCATTACTACTCATCATCAGGTAGGTTCGCAGTCAAGCACTAGTTTATAACAATTACTTATTTTAAAAAATTTTGCTCGCAAACAAAAGTGCAATCTTTAGTTATTTACTTTCATAGTCCGATAAAACAGCAATCCGACATGGTCCGAAAGAGATCAAGTACTAGATTAACGGCTTTTCCGGCACTTGGGTTCATACCACCAACTTTCAAAGTGTGCGACAAATGGTTATTATTTACCTAACTAATGAATTTAGAACCAATTGTCGTACACATAATTCTTGAATGACAGCAGTTAAAGCCAGGTTCTACTCATTTTGAACTTTTTAAACCTCTGAAAATTCACAAATATAAAAAAGAACACCGTGAAAAATGATTTCATTACAATTCCTCATCATTCCTCCCTAGAGGGCGCGCAACGTGAACATTGCTCTGTATATTTTTTTAACGTAATAAATCCTAACGTTGTTGTTTAGCAGTGAGAATTGACAAACTTTCTCATAATTTAATTAGAAAACGGTACAAGTGCGGGCAAAAGTCAATTCATGAAGTGAAACACCCTAGACTAACTTTTTGAATAGTGCCAAAACAAGTGTCAAATGGAGACAAAACCTCTTGAATACGAGTTGTAACCCAACCAAAATTACAATTATAGGAGTTCTATACGAGTAATACTTCGACCTGATTGTTTTGTGAAATGTGAACTGTATCAAAACAATAAAAATAGTGCTTTTCTAAAAGTAATAAAACATGTGGAGTGAATAGCCATCTTAAACAAAGAAATGACCTTTGGACTATACGTATAATCAAATTGCGTGTTGCTTAGCAAGCATACTACAATTTCGCACTACCATCGTAATGATCATATGGTTAAGTGGTAGATTACACTGACTGCGACGCAACTGTGCGTGGGTTCGTGCCTCAGCATTGGAGTCACTTTTTGTGAATCTTTAAATTGTGTGTTCTGGTTTTTCTACATACAATTAATGAAATAACAAATATGCAGCGCACACCGCCAAACTTTGTCGAATTTGAAATGACGCAGTCAGTCTCGGACACGGCATTGAATACTCCCGATAAACTTGAAAAACAAAGAGGATATAAACGAAGATTTGATGAACATTCGCAACGTCTCGAGAACTTCATGTCGCATATGGAAGCCATGTTTACATCTTTCCAGGAACAACAAAATCAAAAGTTTGACTCACTTAACCAGTCAATAAACATAATCAAAGATTTACACCTTGATTTAAAGAAATCTGTTGAATTCGTAACTGAAAAATATGATGAATCTTTTTCGAAAATTGCACTATTACAGCAAGAGAATAAAAGCTCTAAACAGCAGATTTCTTTTCTTGAGCAGAAGTTAGAATATATTGAAAAAACCTCTAAAGCTTCCACCATGGAAATACGTAATATTCCAAAACATGAGCCAGAGTCAAAAGAACAACTCATAAGCATGGTTATGGAGTTAGGTTCAGTGGTTCAACTGGAACAAAACATTAGCAAAAATGAAGTACGTGATATTTATAGATTAAAATCTAAAATAGAGGCCGTAGTAGTTGACTTTACAATAGTTACTAGAAAAACTGATGTTATTAGTTCGGTGATCAAATACAATAAGTCACAGAAAGTAAAAAAAGAGCTGCCATTGAACACAAATGATATCAAAATAAAGGGTGCACCCAGGAATATTTACGTATCTGATTCTCTGACAGTAAAGACTCAACAATTATTTTATTTGGCCAGACAATTTACTAAGTCACATGGTTTTCATGGATGCTGGATTTCTTTTGGAAAAATTTATCTGCGAATGAATGAGGGTAACCGATTCACATTAAAAATTCTGAAGATTTAGATAAAGTTATATGACTAATCATGTGTTTTGAGATAACTTATGTTTTTGTTTTTATAATATGTTTTATGTTAACACACTGCACATTACATTTAATTTCACTCTTTTCCAACATTCAACAATTAAAATCAAATTACACGAGCAACACATATACACACACCTATACAAATATAAAAACATAATTTATTTTCATGGCTATAAACAGAGATTACCTCTGATTATCTGTTCTGATCCCGTTACATTATTTTGGCTTAAGTTAAGTTCATATATACCAAATGAATATGTCAATTCTGAGTCCTTTACAATAAGCCTTTATATTTCTTGGTCAATTTGTCCTACGAAACTAGTTTGTTATAACATTCGCAATGTTAAATGATTTATTGAATAATATATATCAATTTTGTGTATCTGAAGCAATAAGCTGTAATCCTGAAAATTGTGCTAAGTATGTACCAATTGCTACCGACTACTTCAAAATTGTACAACAAAATATACGTAGTATCAATCGTAATTTCAAGGAACTTTCTGTGCTACTAAGAAGATTAAGTTTTAAATGCGACGTTATTGTGTTGTCTGAATGTTGGCTGCGTCAGGTTTCAGATCTTCCTACGATACCTGGATTTAACTCCCATAAAACCAATCGAATCTTTAACCAAAATGATGGATTGGTGGTCTTAATCAGTAACGAGCATAATTACACAGTAGAAGAACCACTACTTAATGAATGCAACTATTTAATAATTAAATTTGGATCTGCCACAGTTATAGTGGCAATCTGCAGGTCTCCGTCATTTAAAAATCTAGACATATTTCTGCAATCTCTACATCACATTCTTGAACAATTGCAGTCATTCCAAAATATAATAATAGTAGTTGACATAAATATTAATATATTGAGTGCTGATTCTAATGTTTTGTCATATTTAGATACTACTTCCTTCCATGGACTACTTCCTGCACACAACATACCTACCAGGGGTAATAGTTGTCTGGACCATGTTTTTGTTAGGAGTAAATTACAGTCTTATACATTTAATCTGCAAACATCAATAACTGATCATGATGCTGTTTTATTTTGCCTTGAGTATGTGGAATCAAAGAAACCTGTTCCTACTAGAGTGGTCAAAAAACTGAATTGGGCTGAGATTATATCGGACTGTTCAAAATTGGACTTAAGTAAACTGTATTTTGAAGACGACCTAAATGTAGCAACTGATCAATTTATCGAATTATTATCTAACTTAACAGCTAAGCACATGTCTATCATTAGGATGCCACGAAATAAAATCACCTTAAAACCCTGGATAACACCAAGACTTTTAAGGTGCATTAAAAATAGGGATAGGATGCATATTAAAACTAAAAAAGAACCAATGAATAAAATTTTAATACTAACATACAAACGATATAGGAACTTTTGCAACAATCTTCTTAAAAAACTAAAACGACAGTATGATCAAGATCAACTAGGCATGGCTAAAGGCAACTCTAAATTATTGTGGGAATCTATTAAAACTATAACAAACTATAATAAAAATCGTTCATCTGCTGAAGGACTTCTATATACAGATCAAAACCCTCAATTGTCCATTAATTTATTAATATATATAATAGTCAATACCTTTTTTTCTACAATTGGAAAGGTGCTAGCTCAACGCATACCCTCAAATGTTCCAACTTTCAAAAATACAATTATTAATAAAGATACTCCCAGTAACTCATTCGTACTACTTAAGGTTGATATTACTGAAGTCAAAACTGCTATATTAAATCTAAAAAGTGACTGCACACCTGGGTGGGATACCATTCCATCTAGGTTGTTACAAAATGTTGTTGAATACGTGGCTCCTGTTATCACTGATCTCATAAATCGCTCTTTTGACACGGGTGTATTTCCAAAAGCATTAAAGAAATCAATTGTTTTCCCCATATATAAGGCTGGGGATACTGACTGTGTCAACAATTATAGGCCCATCTCGATTCTTTCTTCACTGTCCAAAGTGTTTGAGCGCACCATTGATTGTAGACTCGTGAAATTTTTAGAGACACAAAAATTGCTTGCTGAGACACAGTATGGATTTCGAACACACAAATCCACTGATGAGGCTGTTCACGCATTTACTGACTTCCTTGTGAGAAATATAGATAAAAACAAAAAATGCTTGACTATATTCCTCGACCTTGCCAAGGCGTTTGACACAGTCTGTATTCCCACCCTAATTTGTAAATTAAACAGTATAGGAGTGCGGGGAAATGAATTGAAATTGTTTGAGGACTATTTGTCAGATCGTACTCAGAGTGTAAAGATAGGTGACTATTTGAGTTTCGAACTACCTATAACGCATGGAGTTCCGCAGGGAAGTATTCTTAGTCCCACGTTATTTCTATGTTATATAAATGAGTTGTGTCAGCTTACACTTCAAAACTGCAAAATAATATCATATGCAGATGACACAACTCTTACTTTTATCGGTAATTCGTGGGAGGAAACCTACTCTCTGGCTCAATCGGGTCTGAATATGGTGTGCCACTGGCTAGCTGCAAACACGCTCACGCTTAATGCAGACAAAACCAAATACATTCCCTTTGCGATTAGGAGTTCAGAAACCTTTTTTCATGATAAGCCTCCTTTATATGTTCATCAGTGTTCATATCCACCCGTAAACCAATGTGGCTGCACGGAGATACAAGCTGCGCAAAGTATTCGGTATCTTGGTGTAACTATTGACAAAAGATTATCATTTGATGAGCATATTCATAATTTATCTACAAGAGTACGAAAACTTACTTATGTTTTTAAACAACTGAGACAGGTGGCCTCCGGTAAAACCCTTAAAATGGTATATATTGCCCTGGTTCAATCTATCCTGACGTACTGTGTAACAACTTGGGGGGGTGCCGCTAAAACTACAATGTTAGAAATAGAAAGGGCCCAAAGGCTGATACTAAAAGTTGGTCTCCGTAAACCACGTCTCTTTCCCACTACAGCTCTGTATCAAGAAGCCGATGTTCTGACTGTTAGACAAATTTATATTCTTTTTACTGTACTTCGACAACATTCAGATCCAACCTCTTTTGATCTATCTAAATTAACTACTAGAAGGCCGTACGCAATATGCAAAACTATTAAATCAAAGACAGGCTTTTCCCCAAAATTTTATACTTTTAGAGGACCAGAACTATATAATAAATTAAACAAAGAATTACATATTTTCAATTGCAGTAAAACTAAATGTAAACTAATAATATCTAACTACTTACTTAAATTGGATTACACAAAAACAGAAGAACTGCTAGCCATAAAAACATAAATTATACTTTTCAGCTAATATCATATTTTCTCCTTCCACTCGCCTACTCGGATATAAACATATTCACAATCACCGATACATAATTCACTCTTAAACACACCATGACACACCATCACACACGCACATGCATCTTAATCCACATTACACTACACATATTTAATTTTTAAATTATTTTAGTTTTTCTTTAAGCTTTTCCTTCCTATAAATGAGCATAACTTGTAGAGACTGTAAAATTGGTTACTTGCGCTAAATGTTCCCCTAGATACAGATGATATAATGTTTTGTTTGCTGCTTTACCCTGTAGTGAGGAGTCCCTGGTGTCCTGAAATACAAGCCACGGCTTAGTTTAGGCACCAGTCTCCCACAAATTAACATTATTATACCACATCGAAATTCTGTTTTACATTCCTTCTGTTATCGTTACCGTTATTTGTGGAAGATAAATAAAGATTATTATTATTATATTAATTGACTATAATATATGACGAAAATCAAAACATGATCTAAATTAGTTAGTTCGATAGAAAAAAAATAGCAAATCTGACACTAACTTATAATTTAATACGTGTATGTGTACGAAATTACGTCACGGAAATATTTTAAAATTACAAAAAGGGCTTAGAAAAACAAAAATCTTGAATAGTTGTTGTTCTTTTTTATAAAAAAAAAAACTGCTGTTACAGGGACGCGAAACCAACATAGACTAGGGTGGAGTTCGTACAAAATACTCAATGACACATACAACCGGATTTTAATAATTGAGTACAATTATTTTTTTTGTTTTGAGTTTGGAAATCATACAATGACTTCTTCCGCTATAAGGTAGACGGGGTGTGTCGGACTACTTTACTGATTAAAACCACAAAACTGTCCTTCAATTACAATTTGCGTTCCAGGATTCCCTTTTCAGAAATTCCTCGAAGCCACATCGGACATCGACTCTGCCGGGCCTTTACGGTTTCACTGACATCTCTTTGAGGCGCACGTGTAGCACTACACATTACTAACGACATAGATTCGGTCCCGACAGTTACCGGATCGGCTCTTAACACTCCAGTAATCGCGCGTTCTACAGAAGTAAAACACACACACTTTTTGAAATCTGAGCGTAAATCGAAGATCGTTCACGCACACACTCATAGTATTCCTCTACAACTAGGTAAAGAAAATAATTAATGTCCTTACAGCGACAAATACAGCCGCATACATGCCTGAGTAATTTCGCGCCAAAAGTGCATTTCTACCATAGTAGAGCGCGCGACCACTCACGTAATATTTTTATTGTGCGTTGCGGTCGATGTTTTAAAATTGTAAGTGCATTCATTACCTTATTTTGGCTATTACATACTTAGAGGATTAGTTTAGTAATTACTTACAAGATTAGTGTTAAGCCCGGCAACTGTTTTTCTCAGATCAATTTACATACAGAGCGCAGATAGTAGAATTTCTCGATTGTTGGAAGATTGAAGTACTGACGACGAAGATATAATTAAAAGTGACACTGATGATGCGCGGTCAGAAGAAAAAGACTGCTTGCAAGAATACTCACATAGTACGGATACAGAGCCAGAAGGAAGTAGCAGAGGGTCTCACTCGGAAAATCGGGAACGAAACTGAGTCTGAAGATGATGTTCCTCTCGGTTAGGCACCTGTAAAAAGTGTATTTGTCCGGACCATCAGATTCTTCTATATCCAGAATGCACTCAAAATGAAGATACGAAGGTAGAAAACATGAACGAATAGTTAAGATGAAGATCAAAAACTCAAGGTCCAAAGTTTAACTAATTTTTTTTAAGTTTTGCCCCTACTGGAGTTCAGATAGGTAGAACATGTGACAATGTATATATATCTTATTGCTTGTGACTTTACCTACGACGTTACATGTTTTTAAAATTTATTGCATCGCATTTTTATAAAAACAGTTTTAGAGTAATGGTGTCTACACACCGAAGCCCACCGGCACTTACCTGGCGGACCAATCCGCGCGCTCCAATGCCCAGTGGAGCGCGCGGATTGGTCCGTCGGGTACGGTATGGTGTGTAGACACCATAAGAAAGCAAATTCATTATTTTTGATACTCAATTAATCTAGAAATCTAAATTACTTTAGAAATTTGTTCCTACGCTTTAATTTTAATCGACCGCCGATCGATTTATTATTATATTAGAATACCTATTAATTGCGTCATGCAAGACTGAGTATTAGTGTAGGCAACTCATTTTTGCAAATGTATTTTTTATTATTAGATTTAAGTTGGCAATATTTATGCGCGAACACCAACTGCCATTTTGATTTTGCTTCGCGCGCATTTTTGAACTCTGGGCCCCCCGCACATGCCGCGCGCGTCGAACGCCGAGTAGTCGCCGCCAAAAATTTGATGCACGCTTGCGTGCATATAAACGCTCCAAGTTCTCGCCAAAACCTTTTCAATTTCCTAACTAATTTTGCTATAGGTACTGTGTATTGTAATTGTCCCATGTTCTGTTTGCCTAGTTGTAACGTGCTAATATACTGAATTCACCAAGTGACTGCTGCGTCTTATTGTGGACAAATCCCAGCCCTATTTAACAATTAGGATTAATTTTAGAACAGAAATATGAAATAACAGGATTTCAAAGCTTGTCAAAGAAGCTTTTCAAACGTCATTAGCGCTAACACCATTAAAGACTTTAACCCCTTTGTATTAAACAAAGTCTTGTATTAAATGTTTTTTTTTGTTCTACTTAACAAAGAAAAACATTTCATAATATAAAATTATTAATAAGCCTTTACGAATTTCCAAGAATAAGTTACGAGTACTACTAAAAAAAAATCCTGAAATAATTAGTCTATCTGTCACTTGATTTTAGCAAAACTTGAGCTGTGGTAGGCGCCAGATAAATTTACAAAAAAGTGCATTGACCCTTCCATAGTATCTCTTTGCACCCCCCATGGATAAATTATGACCCTTTTTAGGGTTTAGAAATCACATTAAGATTACCGTACCAAAAATTGCATTGAATTACAGATATATTAAAAGACTTTGCATGTTCACTGGATAAAAGTATGCTCATCCTTGGAATATAAAAAAAAAAACAGTTCAATTCCTGAATTGAGTTGCGAAAATTTTTCCGAATCGCAAAAAAGTTTTTTTTTTTGTGACGCAACTATAAACTTATAGTTTTCAGATTTTTTTCCTATATTTGTGCTATGAGATCTTGCTTCATGCCAAATTTCAGGATTCTAGGTCAACGGGAAGTACTCTATGAATTTTTATTCGCTTAAGAGTGTCGAAATATCCGTTTTTTGCGATTTAAATGGCCATGATCTTTTCTTATAACTCAAACAAAGGTTTGTTTTTTCACAGCTTCAAGGGACTGCAAACCTGAGTATAGGGTTTTAATTTCAACTCGATACCTTCACGTGTTCCTGAAATAAAGGGTCTTGACAGACAGACAGACGCAAAAAAAAAGTGATTCTGTTGATTCTATAAGGGTTCCGTTTTAAGGTAAAACACTAAAAAAAAAAGCTATTGCCACTAATATTATAGACTGCACGTTTGGAAAATGTAAGAAATGCTAAAAACCCATTTAACCCAACCAACCATAGAAAATAAAGTCTACTACCCCATTCAAAAACGATTCCTTCCATGCTCACTTCGTTCGAAGAGAAATTACATTTTTAAAAATAGAGAAATATTTTCTTAAGTCCGACCAAGATGCTCAATGGAGGGAAAAAAGAAATAGTTTCAAGTTTCACCTCGTTACCCGTATGTTTCCCAGTTTCCCGTAGCTACGAAGAAACTGGATATTTTAAATTGTTTATCTAACTAACATTTATATTCTAGACTTGAACATTCATATCGTGTGTCAGTACCGTGTGAGCACGCATTAACGCAGTACGCTGTAATAAATAAATATTCAAGTTGAAGGGTAAAATTTACAAGTCTGTCATAAGACCATACTGTATGGATCAGAATGTTGGGCTGTGAAAAAGAAGGATGAAAAAAGATTGCATGTAGCGGAGATGAGAATGTTGAGATGGATGTGTGGTGTGACGAGAATGGATAAAGTGAGAAATGAGTTTATTAGAGGAAGTTTGAAAGTGGTGCCAGTGACTGAAAAGTTGAAAGGTAATCGGTTGTCTTGGTATGGTCATGTGAAGAAGAGAGATGAAGCGCATATTACTAAAAGAGTTCTGAGTATACATGTAGATGGATGGAGAGGAAGAGGAAGGCCGAAAAAAAGATGGATGGATTGTGTGAGAAGTGATATGAAAGAAAAGGGAGTTAGTGATAGTTTGACGGGTGACAGGACAGAATGGAAGAAGAAAACGTGGTGCGCCGACCCCAAGTAATATGGGTTAAGGGCAGGAAGAACAAAATTTATATTTTAGACTTTGTAACATAAAAGTGTTTAGTTTTTCTATTTTTTTTTATATTTACTAAGCATTCATGTCTTGATTAACGTAACAATTAATTAGATTTAAGGTTACGTACTAAAATTAAAACATGTAAACAGTTTCTACTTAGTTTTACCATTATTTTAAGCGAATTTTATCTCAGAGAGCAAGCATGTCAGCCCCATTTTAACTTAACATACTCGTAAATTTACAATAACAACTTGACTTAATAACATGCACAATAAATCCATTCTTTCCACGTTCTTTCAATGTTTTTGACACAAAGAAAAGCAACTGACACATCGTTTTCTTATAAACTAGTTAAATTAATATTTACTCATTACTAGTTGACTCGGCAAAAGCCAATGCAAAATATTGCCATGATTTACTTTTTTTTTCGCCAGAAATGAAACCTAAGTTATAACTTAAAGGACAATACGAGGAATCGAACGAAGATTTGAAAGCTTACTAGTTCTTTTTTGTCAGGTGTTACCTATTTTTCTTATATTATAAATAAGACGATTTGAGGACTTCTTTATTAAAACATATACAAGGTGTCGTTTTGAAGCTGCAAAATATTTCAGGAGGTAATTATGTTAGTGATTCTCGACCCGAATCAATAATAAAATAAGTAGGTAATTTTTTTTTTTTTATAACCGCGCTTTTTTTCACACACACAAACACGGAACAATAAAGGGCGTTTTCACACACACTAACTCGCAATGATAGTTTCATAAATAATGTATCATCCAATCATCATCCCGCACGCCACACCCTAGCCACGCCCCCGCGGCCATCGATCAATCGATTTAGTTTAGTGTAATTAAAAAATTAAATAACAAGTATTACTGATTATTGACCAGGTATCGTTTTTTTACATGATTATTTATGAGTTTTATTACAACCTCCTGAAATATTGTGCAGTTTTAAAACTGCACCTTGTATTTGCAGCGTGGAAAGAAGCCCAATGAGATAAGTAAGACACTAATTTATACCATGGAACGCAATAATTTTGTGAAATTTTTTCGTACTCAAAATTAGTTTTGCGAACATAAAGGTTGAACAAAAAGGTTTTAACTACATGATAGTACTAGTGTGTAATGGTAATCAAAATGTCACAGTTTGGTAACAAGTGCCTTTATATACCTAAGTGCAGTGCAATAAGAGTCACTTTTTGAGCAAGTGTATTGAAAAATAAACTTTAAGATATGGCATGGATTTCACTATTGGCGAAAAGAAAAAATAAACATGCTAGCTATATATGGCAAACGTTTTAATCCCTCTTTTTTATGCCATATAAATAAATAAAAAATAGAGCAGGAGAGTAAATAAAGCCCACAAACTGTTTTCAGATATACCAAAGATAAATGCGCAAAAAAAAACCGATCAAGCCGTTTCGGAGAAATATGATAACACACAAAGTGACACGAGTTTTTTACATAGGTATCAGATATGATGGTATGGTTGGCGCAGAGGTTGAGGAATTGTCTGCTGTGCTGAATGTCATTGGTTTGATTCCCGTATGGAACAATTACTTGTTTAGCCCACAGATATGTCACACATATCTTGTGTAGGTAAGTTTACATAGTTTGTAAATGTTTCCACAATACAGAGGTACAGGATAAAGATTTATTATTTATTCGTTTACTAGTATTTTCTTAAGATTCACTCAGTAGACTCACAAGATCCGAGCAATTTTATTACAATAAAAATCCGGGCAATTGCAAGTCGGCCTTGACCGCGACGGGGCTGCAGAACTAAGTATATGGTTTAAATTTCAACTCGATACATCCACGCGTTCCTGAGATAAAGGATCTTGACAGACAGACATATAGACAGACAGATATACCTACAGACAAACAGAAAGACAGACAGACGGTCAACAAAGTGATCCTATAAGAGCTCCGTTCTTTCCTTTTGAGGTACATAACCCTAAAAATGGCTATAACACTCCGCGATAATTTAACTTTGTACTAGTCATTGAAAGTGATTCTAGTAAAAAAAATATCATTACAAAAATTTCATAAAAAATATATATTTATATACAACGAATAACAATTAACCTTTCCATCGTGGAAATTACAGACACAATAGAAAGACAATAGGTGCGCGAACGCGTTCGCTTGGGTTTTAATGAATACTAGCTGCTGCCCGCGACATCGTCTGCGTGAAGGCTCTACAGCACCAAAAATACCTAAGATGCTAGTGTCGCTATAGTATTATAAGTAAACAACTTTTAAAATAGCATTAAAATAGGTATAAGTTTTTTTTGCAAACGAAGCAAGTAAAGAGAGTTATATGGGAATCTTGCTGAGTTCAGTCATAAGATGAGACTGAAGGAAATAATAATAATGCAGGAATACATTCCAGGACACAAAAGAGTAAAAATACGTACAAAGGTTTCATACCTTACAACACTTCCCTATAAACTACGTTGGTAGTTATGCTGCCAGGAGCCAAAATGTAAAGAGAGTCAGTACTGGTGACGCGGAGTAAGCAACGTACAGTTGCCCTTGTGAGAAGCAACTCGTCCTGAGGTCGACACCCGCTGCCCTCAGTGTCTGCCTCTGTGACTTATTGATGGTCATCGCGAAGCAAACACTCACGGGGAACTGTACGCGCTTGAACTGGAACGGGAAGTTGTGAGGTATGAGGGGAATGCGTGGTATAAATACTGCCTCGCTGACGCCACAACCTGCACGGAAACCACGCTCGCGCTGTACGCGGACGACGCCGCGTACATCGGTACCTCGCTGAACGCGAGGCACGCGGCCGTCAAAGTGCAGCGCGTGCTGGATCTACTTCCCGAATGGCTGTCGAAGTGGAGACTGTCGGTGAACGTGGGTAAGACCCAGGCGTTGCTCGCGGGGTCTGCGCGCCACCCGCCACCTCTCCAGCTGTACGGAGCCGACATCGAGTGGTCTCCCCAGGTGAAATACTTGGGGGTCACCATCGACCGTCGGCTCTCAATGAGAAGCCACGTCCGGCAGGTCACCGCCAAAAGCAGAGCAGCCCGCGCACTGCTCCGCCCAGTGCTCTCCTCTCGCCTCCCGCTACGTGTCAAGCTGGGGGTGTACAAGACGTACATTCGCCCAATCTTCACATACGCCGCCCCAGCTTGGCTTGCCCTCACCAGTGAGGCCAGCAAAGCACGCCTCCGGGCGCAGCAAAACCTCTCGCTCCGGACTATAGTAAACGCCCCTCCACTGGTGAGGAACGACGTCCTGCATCGGGACCTCAAAATGGAGAGCCTGGATGACTTTTGTGCCCGCCTCGCGTCCCATATGTTCTCGCGTGCCGACGCTTCTGCTTGGCCCCACGTCAAGCACATAGCGCCCTGGCACGCGCGTCCTCCTGACGCGAGGCGCCTCCCGCGTGACCTCCTACCGGACGTGTCCAACCCACCGGACTTGACGCCTGAATGAGTCGTACCCACTTACACGCGACTCATTCACACGAATTAGACTCCACAACAGCACATGCACTTGGGGCACGTTGTGTGCTAAGTTAATATAGGCATGACGTGCACCAACCCACACGCATTCACGACTCTACAGTCATCATACTCACGCAGCAGACGCGCAGCGCGGTTGTGCGTCCTCGCATGCCCACATGAGCGGTGTCACACACGTCAATACCGCTCATACTCTCACCTCGTCCCTTGTGTCCGAAGCGTGACCGGCTCGACCTGGAAGCGTAACGGACGGGGGTCTTCATCCTCAGTGGGCGCGCCACCAAAGCCGGCATTCTCGTCGCTGGTCGTCCTTCGTTGGGCTTCCTCCGGGTAACCGGGGGTTCCACCTGGCGGGGGACTGACCGCCGAGGTGTCGTGAAAAACCGGCACTGCAGGAGCAGTGCCGCGGCGCTCCCACTTGATCACAGTGCAACTACACACAGCAAGCTAGGCTTGCAACGAGGTTGCCGCCTACAGGCACCCCAACGCTGGGTCCGTATTTACGGGCCCCAACCCCGACACCGCGGGATAAAGGCAGTGCCTACACCCCGCCCGCCGCGCCCCCTTGCGGGGACGTAGCGAATTCCCGAGCACAACCTGCACGACCATGTCGCAGCAGTGGAGCGACACCTCGAGGAATACCTTGCCACGCCGATAGCTCCTGATGAAGACCCCATATTCTTCTCGCCGGGCGCAGTCAGACGCGCCATCCTACGCACGAGCCCTAGGAAGGCCCCAGGTGCGGACGGTATCACCAACACAGCGCTGCGCCACCTGCCGTACCGTACTGTTGCGGCTCTGGCGCGCCTGTACACGGGGATACTGCGCACGGGGGTCTTTCCCACAGCTTGGAAGGAGGGGCGCGTCATAATGCTGCCCAAGGCGGGGAAGAACATCCTGAAGCCTGAGAGCTATCGGCCTATCACCTTGCTGCCCACGACCTCGAAGGTATTCGAGTCGCTCCTGCTGCGCCACCTAGTTCCTCACATTACGCCACGACCGGAACAATTCGGGTTTCGGGCGGAACATAGCACGACGCTCCAGCTGTCGAGGGTACTGCACCTGCTGTCCACAACGGTGAACAAGAAGGAAAACGCGGTGACAGTATTCCTCGACATGGAGAAGGCCTTCGACAGGGTCTGGCACCAGGGTCTGATCTACAAACTGGCCACATCAGACACGCCCCGTCGCGTCGTAAGAGTGGTCTCAGCTTTCCTGACTGACAGGTGTTTCAGGGTGGTGGTAGAAGGGGTTACATCTGCCCCACGCCCAATCGCAGCCGGAGTGCCCCAAGGCAGCTGCGTGTCGCCGGCGTGTTACTCACGTTACACCGACGACATACCTACTACGCCAGACTCGACGCTCGCGCTGTACGCCGACGACGCCGCGTACATCACCACCTCCATGAACGCAAAGTACGCGGCGGCGAAGATGCAGCGCGTCCTCGACCTCATCCCCGATTGGCTCGCCAAATGGCGACTGTCGGTGAACGTGAGTAAGACGCAGGCAATGATCACGGGATCTACGCCCCTGCCACCACGCCTGAAACTCAGCGGAGCCGACATCGAGTGGACGCCCCGGGTCAAGTACCTGGGCATAACCATCGATCGTCGGCTAACAATGGGACCGCATGTCCATAAGGTCGCCACGCAGGGTAGAGTCGCCCGCAACCTCCTCCACCCAGTGCTCTCGTCCAGGCTCCCGGTGCGCGTCAAGATGGGAATCTACAAGACCTACATACGCCCCGTCTTGACGTACGCCGCTCCGGCTTGGTACGCCCTCACAAGCGAGGGAAACAGGAAGAAACTACAAGCCCAACAGAACCTAGCACTGCGCACAATAGTGGACGCCCCTCGCTTTGTGAGGAACGACGTGATCCAGCGCGACCTCAAGATAGAGAGCCTGGACGAGTTTGTGCGACGCCTCGCGAAAGGGTTGTTCGCGCGAGCCGACGCCTCAGCTTGGCCGCACGTCAAGCACCTGGCGCCCTGGCACGCGCGCCCTCCCGACGCGAGACCCTTGCCCCGCGACCTTATTGTCGACAGCGACTCCCCACCACCGGATTGACGCCTGAGTAGGTCGTACCAGTCTACACGCGGCCTACTCAAACAATACGACTCTACCTTTTACTCTCACTCGACAAGCACCGTGTGCTAAGTTAATATAGGCACGGCGCGAGTCGACCACACACTCGCCTCTACACACACGCTAGACTCACGCATCGAATAGTAGCGTAATCTAACTATCCGGTGCACGTGCACTGAGCGATGTCACACAATACAATGCCGCTCACACACACACACACAAGTCGTCCCCGCGGTCTAAACCGTAACCGGCTCGCTCTGGAAGCGGGTTAGACGGGGGTCTCACCTCCTACTGTAGGTTCGTAACAAGCCGGCATACCCGTCGCAGGTCGTCCCCCGCCGGGCTTCCCCTAGGGGTCTCACCTGGCGGAGACTGACCGCCGGTATGTCGTGAAGCAGCGACGTTGCGCACAGCAACGTCGTGACGCGCCTACAGTATACACATACAAGCAAACACACATAGAGCAATAGCTCTACCGAGGCCACAGCCTACTAAAGGCACCCTATCGACGAGCCTGTCGTCACAGGCTACGGCAGGACTCCGCGGCCAGAGGGCAAAGCCCTGGCGCCGCTCGCCACGCCCCCTTACGGGGACGTAGCGACAGCCACGAGATCACAACCTGTAAAAATTTTCGCCTCAATGGTGTGTCTGTGGAGCGAGATGACTTTAAGGCGGGTCCCGTTACACAACTTCGGAGGAGATAGGTTCCGAAGAATCATAATCGGGACACCGACCTTCGGCTTGATGGTATGCGCTGGAAGTCCACTTGCTGACAGGGAGTTCAGAAATTCCACGGGATAATGTGTGGCGTCATCTTGCTCGACAACAGTGTTTATCGAGGTGTAGACCACTTTCTTCCCCTCAATTTCCGAGAGAATGCATTCTTTATTTGCTGCAGCCTGATCATTTTTGGGCGTCGGCGTTATCGCTCACACACCCAAGAAACTGGTGCGGTATACGACTGATGTACCCGTACACACAGCGAATGAGTTCTTCTAAGCTGGATACCACTCTACCGAGAGACTCTGGAAGTACCACCTGTCAGAGTGCCTTCGCCTTAGAAGGACATCGGAGAATTCTTGCAATGCACGTGCATTGCCGCCGAGCCGAGCTCTCATATTAATGGTCAAGCGCAGCGTACGAACTCATGACCACAACGAAGATCATTTCAATGAAGCATACACGTCGTCAGCCCTCGATCCCCGCGTCACCACGGGAAGTGTTTGCCTGAAATCGCCACTGAACAGAACTGTGACACCACCCATTAAGTGTTCGTTCCTGCGGATGTCCTGCAGGGTTCTGTCCACGGCCTCAACTGCCTTACTATAGGGCATTGTAAACTCATCCCATACGATCAGAGAGCAATCCTTGAGCACTTGTCCCTTATCGCTGTTACGTGACACACCACAAACAGGCGTTTCGGCGCTCTCTAAATCGATGGAAATTTTAAACATGGCATGTGCTGTCTTGCTACCCGGAAGAAGTATGGCAGCGATTCCCGACGACGCTACAACAATAGCAATTTTGCCTTGCCTGCCAGTGGTAACAAATGTTTTTCCTGTTCTACCAGGAGCATCCAAGAAAAACATTTTGCCCTGGTTTTGCCCAACGCTTTCAAGGACGGTTTCATTTGTTTTTGTTCTGAAGAGAATAAAGTGACATGGTCATTTCGTATGGTGGTCATTTCGCCCGGATCGTAATTTGTCTCAGCGTTATACTCCCGATTTCCACGGCCTTGATGCGGTGATGATTGGGGAGCTGGTAACATATATTCGATCAGCGGATTGCCGCCGATAGAAATGACCACATCTTGAAGTGAACTGAGACAGGTGTTCAGCACGCGTTCATCAGTTACTTCGACTTCGTCTCCAGTAGCACGCTTCAAAGCTCGTAGAAAATCTTCAGACAGATGATGGCGATACTTCTCCCACAAAGCTACCGGGTTCGCGACTCCACAAAACACCAAGATGAAGGCAAACAGAAGACGCATGCGGCTGGGACTTTCACTGACGCTCGCCTCCGCGAGGATCCCAGTTTTGGTCACCGTCGAGAAGGTGATGTGCTACGCAGGCTGCGCGGTAAGTGGGATACTCCACGCCATCAAATGTCCTCAGAAAGGCGAAAGACGTTGGGCCTCGGACAGTGTGAAGTAACACCGCAGAAAATAGCATTCGCCATTATTCGGATACACGGTATAAACCCTGCCCAATGCGGCATCATTGAAAATTCCCAGAAAACCTTCCACAGTACCTCCTCGTCGATGTCGGTTAAATACACCACTTTGCTTGTCGTACGTGTAATATGAAGGCACCTCGTCATACATAAGGGATCTCGCAAACTGGTCGACTTCACAGAGCTGGAAAATTGTCACCATGTAATACTTAACACTGCATTTTTTTTTATTGTCTTCCTCAACTCTACTCAAGATTTTGAGGGTTTTGTTGGAACTTGAATTTGTCAAAACGAACTATATGATACAACTTTTATGAAGAAAATGCACATCACATCACATCACCATCTATGAATTTTAAGAATAACTAACTACTAAGTTAGTCGCCAACATGATCAAATTTAAATTCTTAATTTCCAAAAAGTGTTAACATGTAACTTGATTGGATTTTTATGAAATCCCATAGATGGCGCTGCTTCAAAATTGTCTTTATACTTCTAACATTCATTAAACTATGTTTCTCCGCCCAAGTTACTTAAACGGCGTAGTTTTTATAGTGTAAAGCTAGATAATAGCATGGCTTACTCAAAAACAACATTTAAATATGCATCGTTAGATTACACGCTGTCACAGAATGCGTAAGAAATATAAAGATTCACAGCTCCTCCCCCGTAGGTGATAGCGTGATAATATGTAGCCTATATGTTGACCCGACCTGTTAGTAATATTCATGCAAAATTTGAAGTAAATCCATGCAGTACTTTTTGAGTTTATCCCGGACATACATACAGACAAACAGACAAAAATTCTAAAAACTATATTTTTGGCTTCGATATCGATTGTAGATCACGCCCCAAGTATTCTTTTTAAAAAATATTCAATGTACAGTTTTGACTTTCCTACGATTTTATTATATGTATAGATTAACTAATAGGTAACATACCATTTTTTATTTGACGAAAGTAACTTTTCCAAATCCTAAATGGTAAGAGATTTTCCACTTCCCAAAAACATTGGGCTAGGTGCCTCTGATTATTTTCCGGCCGAAAAAAGAACTAACTTAAACACAGGTTGGCAAACACGTGGTCGCTTAGACCCCAGATAAATAAATACGAGAAGAGTGGGCTAAATAAATCGGAAGCCGTAAGCACGCACTTAAACCCTTTATTTTATTTATGCAGTACTTCAATTATTATTTTGACCCCAACGAGTTCTGCTAAGAGGCACTTAGGCAAACAATATGCCTCTTAAAATGTCAATTGCCTCTTAGAAACTAATGTCAGGTCAAAATAATTTATCTTGGAATAAAATATTTGAAATTTTGTATGCACTATGAATTCAAGTCTATAGGTATATCTCCTATGTGAAAAGGATGAAAAAAAGATTGTTTGTAGCAGAGATGACAATGTTGAGATGAAAGTATCTCTCTATATATATGTTGGATAAAGTGAGAAATGAGTATATTAGAGGAATTTTGAAACTGGCGCTAGTGACTGAAAAATTGAAAGGCAATCGTTTGTTTTGATAATGCTCATGCAATGTGAATAGGACGGATGATATGCCTGTTACTAAAAACAGTTCTGAATATACATACATGTAGATGGATAGAGAGGGAGAGAGGCCAAAGAAAAGATGGATGGTTTGTTTGAGGAGTGATATGAAAGAAAAGGGAGTTAGTGATAGTGTAACGGGTGACAGAACAGAATGGAAGAAAAAACAAATTGCGCTGACCCCAAGTAATATGGGATAAGGGGATGGCAAGAAGAAGAAGAGGATATACCTCTCCTTGGGCACGCCACAATTATGGCGGTAAGTCCCCTCTTTGAGGCGTGGCTGGAAAGACCTCACGGCGTCCTTACCTTCCGCATGACGCAGGTACTTACCGGACATGGTTCGTTCGGGAGTTTCCTGCACGGGATTCATGCGGAGGTGACGCCCGGGTGTCGCCACTGTGCGGAACGCCCGGAGGACACGGTGGAGCACACAGTCGAGGTGTGCCCTGCTTGGGCGGAGCATCGCCGTGCTGTCGTGGGGGCGATCGGCGGCGGAGACCTCTCGCGCCGGGCCTTGGTTGAGGCCATGGTCCGGAGCGAGGAGGAGTGGCAGGCGGTCGCCGACTTCTGCGAAGCAGTAATGCTCGCAAAGGAGGAGGCCGAACGCATCAGGCAACGGCGTTATCGCCGCCGCCGTCGCCGGGCTTCTGATCCCGATTTCCGGCCAACGTAGACGCGGGCTTGCGGACAGTGAGCAATGGGTAGCTCACTGTCCGGCCGTCCGGTAACTGTCCGGACCAAGCCCAAGTCGTCGACGGCGCGCAGTGTTCCCGCGCGCCTCAAGGAGTTGTCAGCAACAGCAGGGACCCAGCCGGGTCGAAGCCTACTGGGGCCAGGGTTATCCGAAAGGGCGCTCGAGCCCCGGTATGAAGGCTAGAAGGAACGGGGTGGGTCTTTTAGTCAGTAAGAGTCTGACACTATCTCCCGCTCCGCCCAAGAGCGGGGGATGTCAATGCATGATTTTTTCCCACCATAAAAAAAAAAAAAAAAATATACCTCTCCTAAATCAAACTACATCGGCATAAATCCTTACCAAAAAAAAAAATCAAAAATCAAAATCATTTATTTCAAATAGACCATTTGCAGGCACTTTTGAATAGTCAAATGTCGGTCAGTCCAAGAAAAGTGAAGCTAAATTTACCGTCAAGGTTACGCGATTGTTTAACGAGTCATCGTAGTTCTAAAACACAAAGGGTACCTGAAAGAACACGGTCAAGTCTGATTCACCCTTCCGTTCCACCTGGAGCAGGACAGTTATTAGATAATAATTGGTAAGAGATTACAGTTTGAATTATTTTGAAAAAATTATCATCACACAGACAGATCAGTAGAAAGACATCTACAACGGGATATAAAGGTGCCCTTTTTTTGCAGGGAAATCATCTAATGACATCTCCCGCCCTTTTTATGTCAGACTTTTACTGACTAAAACCTACTTCTGTCCCTTCTTTGCCTTCGTTTCAGGGCCCCAGGGTTCTCTTTCGTACAACTCATGGCCCCACTAGGTTTCGACTCTGCTGGGTCCCTACGGTTGATGACATCTTCTTGAGGCGCGCGTGGAACACTACACGCCTTCAACGACTTGGGCTCGGTCCAGACGGGTACAAAACGGTTGGACGGCGAGTTAGTCATTGGTGCAGTGCACGAAAAAGGCAACAAAAGTAACATAGATAAGTAGGTTTTCAAATATGACGCTCCACCACACTGATACTATCTAGAATGGAGAAGTTATATGATGATCCCCTCCCCCTCGAAAAAAGCGGGATGTAGAACTCTCCCAAACATCACCACTTCTACCAATCTTGTCTTCCTCGTAACCAGTACAGTCCCTTAGCTTTCACTCTGCCGTGGTCGGCCGTGCAAAAAATTGCAAAACTAGTTCTGATTCACAGACAGATTCCATTACAAAGTTATAAAAGCCTTTAATATCCTAAACAATGAGCTAACAACCTGGGATGTTCTAAGACTTGCCTCATCTAATTATGATTAGCTCGAAGCTGTATCAAACATAATTAATGTTAGTTAGTTTCCTCGGTTGCGTGTGTTAAGCTCCCAGTTTACGCCCTAAAGGCTTCAAATTTCTTGTTTACTGTAGGGAAAGCTATTCGTAATTATTTATGTACTTACCTGGGGTTTACCGTTTTGATACATATCTACAAAGATTGATCTAGCCTTGCGGTATTTTATAGGATGCATTTTGGAGAGTTTGCTCAGGAATTATAATATTATGACTTGATTCCGCCACCGTTTTTATTTACCTACCTTTACATGTTTTAATAAAACCACCAACAAAAAAAAACGAACTTTATCAGATTTTTTCCAGGAAAAACGAATATAGAAATATAGAAAATAAGAGCATTGCGTAACACCCACCAACAGAATTGAAGGTGTATCTAGTTGAATAGAGTTTTTTTTAATTATGACGACAAACCTCACTAGTGTGGGGTTTTGGTTTTATAAAATGGTGTACAATAAAGTTTATAATAAATAAATGAAACATTATATTTTAACCTAATCTAAGTTGTACGTACTTAATATCCATTGTATGGTCCATGGACCATGGGGTTATTTTAAAGGGAGGTCAATGGCATTAATTTTAATGCACCAGCATAAACGTTTGCTCATATATCAATAGATAACTAATAGTAATTGTCTTTGTAGGGAAAAATAAATTTCTACAAGTTTTTATTAAATAAACACTGTTTTGTTTTTTGTAGATAGGAATGAACATACTGACATGTGTCCCATGTCTTTTGGAGGGTGGGAACAGTGGCCATACAAAATCTGGTATCCTCATTTCTTACACCCATGTGTACAATACGACAATTAAGCGTTTTTCAAGGGCATTCAAGTTGAGATTCCTAGCTACGGGGCCTATAGTCATTTAATCGGCGCTCAAGGGTTAAGCCACGTATATAGTAGCACTAGAACAATTGTCCTGCGGCGGTCTTCTTATCCAATTATAATTTAGAGATCTACTCATAGTATACTCATAGTGTACGTAGTACGCTTCACGATCAACGATTGCAACACTGCTTACCACTACGTAGGATCAACATCATGGACCAAGTTTATATAATTTAAAAAAATCTAACGAATGCGTTTTCGTCAAATGTCATTACGAGATAAATTAACTTTTTGCATGTGAAAAAGTGTACAAAGAACAAAGTGTGGTGATATTATATAGGGTGACTGGTAATTAGTGACCGATAATTAATTATACACGTAATATACTTATGATTAAAAACAACTTTCTCAAAAAAACTTTTTTTTATACTATTTTTTTTGTCATGGAAAATATTTGTAATATTTTAGTCTTAAGTTTGCGCC
The DNA here is from genome assembly GCA_910589285.2 of Mythimna ferrago. Classification (NCBI taxonomy): domain Eukaryota; kingdom Metazoa; phylum Arthropoda; class Insecta; order Lepidoptera; family Noctuidae; genus Mythimna; species Mythimna ferrago. Next base: position 8,342,801 of record OU342675.1, on the reverse strand, counting down.
TTATCCGGCAAATAAAAAGTTTTTCTTTCTATCTAAGTTTTTATCACAATAACAAAACAGCTGTTTGAATTTCGCGAACGCGCGCCTGCAACCGATCCACGTTTAGACGCGTTGTGTGTGATAAACCATTAAAACGAATGAGCAGAAGGAAAAGTTTTTTTGGGAAAGTAGTTTGTATTCATGAGTACAATCACGTGTTCAGGTATCGGTCACTAATTACCAGTCACCCTATATACAGACACACACACAGTGTGGTATGGAAGGCAAGAAGGAACGGGGTGGGTTTTTTAGTCAGTACGAGTCTGACAATATCTCCTGCTCCACCCAAGGGCGGGTGATGTCATTGGGATGATTTTTACCCACCAAAAAAAAAGTACATATAATATTAAAATTCCACCGTCTTAATGGGACTCGTTTTGTAACCTCTTTCGGGAAAATGTTATGCAATTTATACCCTCAAAACTAGGTCTACTTATAATTTTCATTGTACTTATTCATTTTAATTGGTTCTACCCTAGAGTCTACTTACAATTAAATCATCATACCCACGTATTCCATAATGATAATCATATAGATCACTGACCTACACCTATTTTACAAAAAATATTAACGACACATCGAAATTTCACGGTATTTAGAATTATAATAGTAAACCCTGCAATACAGATTCAATAGACGGTGTAAGAATGGGACCAAATCGAGGTAGACATAATTATATCGGCACTAGCTTCAGCGCAAATTGACACCTATTATCCGATATAAATTGGAGGGACTTGCATAGCTGTGACCTTCGACGTGTCATGATGATTGCGCAATTTTAGTCCAATTTAGAATCAATTTGTCCCACATATGAGAAATATCCAGTACGTATTGCCAGTGATGACATACGGCTCCGAAACGTGGTTGCTTACAATGGACCTTATCAGAAGGTTTAAAATCACTCAAATGGTAATGGAAAGGGCTATGCTCGGAGTTTTCTTGCGTGATCATTATCAGAAATGAAGATATCCGCAGGAAAACCAAAGTTACAGACATAGCCCAAAGAATCGCCAAACTTAAGTGGCAGTGGACGCCCAGGGCACATTGCTTGCAGAACAGATAGTCGATGGGGAAGAAAGGTTCTGAAATGGCTACCACGTATCGGAAGACGCAGCGTAGGAAAGCCTCTCACAAAGTGGACCGATGAACTGGTGAGAGTTGCAGGAATCCGATGGATGCGAGACGCACAGGACCGGTCATTATGGCGACACTTGGGGGATGATGATAACGATGATGATGAGAAATATCTAGCATCGCCATTTTTATGGAGGCATATTAATAACATGGCTCAGGCAGGGAAGTTTCTGATAACTAGTCCACTTAAACTTCCCAAAACCTACGTATTTGTTTTCCATATGTCGCAATAGTTTCCCATTAACCGGGAGTTGACAATTTTGTGAGGCAAAGCGATGTTCAGATCATAAATTGTGCGATGCGTACACCAACTTAACACCAAAATTATGCTATTCAACAAATTAAAATGGAATCATCTGGCAGATAAACCCTCTGAAGAGAAAATCGTCAAAATCTGTTCACATTTGGCGAAGATATAGCCAAAGAAGAAGACATTGAGACGACTTGAGAACCTTCTTTTTTCTAGAAAATCGGTAAAAAATTTGAAGATACGAGATACCTATCCGTCCTGCACTGGGTCGGATCGGTATAGATTCTGGCTAGGGTTACCAGATGAAAAAATCAAAATTCCAGAGAAAAGGCCAGATTTCCATTGAAAAATCAAGATATTTTAGTTTGAGATTTTTTTCACACTGCAGATCTAACTCTGCTCATTGCACTCAAAGTAGCGCGGGTGGCAGCAGAACCCCCTTTATCAAATAAATATTAATTTTAATTTATTTAACTTTTTATTAAGTTTTTGTTATTCATTTGTTTAAGCTTTTTTAACTTTTAAGCTGTATATTATAGCAAATTCTATAAATCTTGAGATTTCATAAGAATTACAGCCGCAAACATGAGAAGAGTCCAAAAATCCCGAAATCTCAGGGCAAATCCTGAAATATGACAACCCTAATTCTGGTCGTGTAGAGTGGAGGCCTGTGTCTCAGCTGAGAGAACATAATGAGCAGATTATGCTTCTTGATCTTTCTTTGCCATGGATTGTGGAAAAAAAATGTTTGACTTAGGGTAAAAAATCGTGTTAAAAAAATAAAATATTTCATTTCTAATTTATTTTTCAGCTGACAACATATTTCGTTGTCACGTTTTTGTTAGATAAAAATAGGCAACAAAAATGGCTGATATTTCCTGTATCTATCCTTGTTTGTTTTGAACGGAACGATGTTAACAACTCTATTGATTAGAAACATTTAATAGAAATAGCCAATTTCACAAAATATCTGTAAAACAAAATGTGTTTTTTTTTTTGACAGTTTCTAGAAGAATTTTACCAGAAAATATAGTCATCATGATAAAATAAAAATTAAAAAATTGACAGAAACAAATAATTTACCGAATAGATTCATCCAACTCAAAAGGCCATTAGATGCCAAAACGGGTATACAATTTGTACCCGGTATTTTATCGTGATTTCCGATAATTCCCGAAGGTTTGCCGGGACACGCGGCCGCACCACTCGTCCCAAACGAATTGCGTACAAAGCACTGAATACTGGAGTAGTCATTTCGGTGAATAGCCGGTGGAATAATAAACACGGCTGTAATTGATCATGTTTTGTATAAAATGTGATATTTGCATAATTTCGCCAGATATTTACATTAATTTCAGAACGGGTGTGTTTGAGGAAAATATGTAAACAATATCATGGAGGCAACAATGGTGACAACGATCAAAGAAATAATCTCTTTCATTGTATAGCAAAGTCTTTCTGACTTTTGAAAGGTATTTTGAATATATCCGAAAGAAAATAAGGACATTTTAAGAATATCAAATTACAAGAAAATCTTATTGCCACGTGTCAGTTTCAAAATAAAGAGCTTCGCAGCTGGCATTTCTTACATCGCCTCAAACAAGAAAAACATGTGCTCATTTTGAAACAACAACTATATAACATTAACTTAAATGGTTTAGAAATAATTTTGCTAACAATAATAAGGCCATTATTTTGAGTACCGCAGCATAAATTACAACGTGAGGCCTCGGTTGCCTTCTATTCGGCGCGCAACGTGGTTGGATTCCAGTGCAAAACTCTCATACAAAATGTATGCAAAGGCCAAAGAATCCCAGCACGTGTGCGAATTGTTACGCAGAAATAACAATAAACATATTATGAAAACCTTTATTGTTGTCGGGTTTTGTTTTGTAAAACAAAAGGCCATTTTGTGTATTATATTATGGTGGCCTGTGGCTTCGAGTTAAGCAAGGCAGCGGGGAAGTGTTTACGCTTATAGAAATATAATGACTTCCTATTTTGAATACCTCACGTGTTTAAGTTAACAGAGGCATGTTGTTATTTTCATTTTACGTCTAATTTGTGGCCTTACGTCAGGCTCAAAATACGTGCCCATTGTTCTTGCCTCGAGTGTTTACCTCTATTATTTTTGTTTACCTCTAAATGGAAACTTTGAACGTTTCAGCAAAGCTTTTTCAGTTGCCAAGGTGTACGCAAAATAGAAAAAGTAAAACAACTTTTGCCTGTTGGTCTATTGGTCAGTGGCCCTGACTGCTATGCTGGAGGTCATGGGTTCGATATTTTTATTTGTTAAATAATATTTTAGATATCTTTGGCAATGACAAAAGCTTCATAATAAGAAATGGCAGTCTAACATATTCTTTGATGTCACAGGCGTCTCGGCGAGAGAGACAAATATAATAGTTTAAAATTCTTTATCTCGTTTCCTTTTCTACCAATTTCTTTATTACTTTCTCAAATATTATTCTGTTTTTTTTTTTTATATTTATTTATAAACTGGTTAGATAACAAAAACAATAATGCATATTGCCTGTATATCATTTCAAATAGAGTAACTTTACTTTATCCGCTCCTATGAGCGGATAAAGTAAAGTTACTCTATGGCAAACACGTGTTAATACGCTAGAGGCTATCCTCTAGCGTATTAACACGTGTTTACCAAGCCCTATACTGGAATAACATTAGGCTTTGTAGACTCACTACAAAGACTAGAGCGTTTTGTAGGGTCACTACGTAATTGCCCAAACTGTGGATCACGATCTAACATTCCCTTTATTAACTTCGATTAAAGTAATGCCTGCACTGAGGGAAGCCAATTAAAAATAATGGAGCATTTGCTGAGTGATTATCACTAATACTTATGCCCTAATATCTAGAAATTGATTGAAGTGCTTATCTGTGCTGTAATATTCTGAGTTGTTGGAAACTAGATTTTAGAAATCAAAGCTGCTTGCATTTTGCAAAAATAGGCTTTGCTAAATAATTAAATTGACGATTGGTCCCGTGACTGCTGCAAATGTAACCGTATTTTTTTGTATTAATCCTTAATTAAGGATTAGAACACAAAAAAATACGGTCACGTACGGTCACTGTACGGTGGGTAATCAATTGATTACAATCTCTTTTTTTTTTGGTTGTAAGGTGGGAAATTATTCAACGACTTCTCCCGCTCGAGACTGTGTCAGGCTTTTAATGACGAAAACCACAAATGCGTCCATCGGTTACCCTTTGCGTTCTAGGACAACGAGTTTCTTTTTCTGAAATTCCGCCAAATATCGTTGAAGTTTTATAGTCGTTCGATCGAAGTCCTACCCAAAAGCTGTATTCACGATCTATCGACTTATTTCCAGTTACATTAATAAGTATTCTACTAGGATAATTTAATATAGTTTTTTTTTTTAAATCGGCGATTTTAAACGACTTTAAAATCGGTGTAGTTCAAACTCGATTGATGTATGTGAATACGGAAATGGTCTAAACGACTAAATCGCTACGATATCGTTACGATTTTCATAACGTTAATTGGGCTACTGGACGATTACCGGACGGCTGGACGGCGAGCTACCCATTGCTTGTCATCTGCAAGTCTCGCAAAAAAGAGGCTGTCACTTCATTTCATTGTGAGAAAAGACATAAAAACAAAATGTAAACTAAATTATTTCACTTTTTGTAGCTGTATTTCTCGAGTCTTTCTTTTCACGCATTATTAAATTGATAGTACATATCAATATATTCAAGTACTCGCAATTTTATGTAGGTCTTTCGTTAGTGTAATATATAAGATCATTTTTGCAGTTAGTGTAGGTCCTTACCATGAAATAATGAAATTGAACGGCATATACATAAGATTGAAGCTACACGTGCGTTACACATACCTATTACAATGTAGACATAAGGCCACGACGCCTTTTTCGCGATACTATCGTACGTTTTGTATACCCGCTATAGCTACAAAAAAGTGCAACAGCCAGGAATAACGTTAAAAAAATGTTTCGAATTTGGAACTTGATTTACGAGATTACAGTAGTCAGCAAACACGACATGTTTCTTACCTACTTAACTTTGGCAATGATTAAGAATGGTTGATTGAACGTAGGCTAGATCTTCAAAATCGAAATCTTCCTGATTTCATTACTCATTCAAGAATAAAATTAATGAATTTTGAACAAACAATCATTGTGTAGTTTAACTAATTTTCAAACCCCACCATAAGATTGCCGATGCCCTGAAACCAATGGATGCGGGGACTAAGCATTATGGCAACACTTGGGGGAGGCCTATGTCCAACGGCGGGTGATGGCTTTCGGCTGAAATGATGATGAAGATGATGAAAAAATAATCAAACTAGTGGATTCAAATGCTATGGAGCTTCGATCGGTGCCTTGTGTTTATCAGACGGCGAGCGTACTGCGGTCTGACCTACACCTTACCAGTTTAAAACTTTTAATAGAAACAAAGTTTTTCATTTATTCTAGTTAGCTAACAGTTTACCAGCGATCAATCAATTTACTTTAATTACGAAGTAAGTTTTGAACTTCTAGATTGTGTGTGATTTGGTCGCCACAGTATTATTTAGAAGTTGTTGCTTTAATCAAGGCATTTAATCGAAAAAAGTTAAAAAACACTTTTAAAAGAAGATCGATAAAGGTTTCATACGACATGTATGAAAAAGCCTTTAATTCCCGACACGAGGCACGGACTAATTATGTGGTTGGACGATGAACTGGCTATTATATTATATTGAGTTCGTAAACAACATAATTTTTAGAGCACCTTCACACTAGTTAAATAACGAAGAGACAAAACTATTATAGAAGCACCGATTTCCGAAATTAAAGTTATTTTATACTTTTCAGTGTTTTTTAACATTGAAGTCGGTTATATATTTTTTTGTAAAAAGTTTTTTATGTACATAGATTCTTTACATAAAAATACTAGACCCGTGTTTCGGGTTTCGTGTAAACCAAAACTAATGTTAGATTACATAATATAATATATTATTATACAAGCATATTCAATTACAGAACCTATAAATACGTCTAATTATTATTTTGGATCTTTTTTTTTTGGTAGGTAAAAATCATTCAAATGACATCCCCCGTCCTTGACCGGAGCGGGAGATAGTGTCAGAATCTTACTGACTAAAAAACCCACCCCGTTCCTTCTTGCCTTTCATAACCCTGGTCCCAGTAGGCTTCGACCCAGCTGGGCCCCTGCTGTTGCTGACAACTCCTTATAGGCGTACGGGAACAGTGCGCGCCGTCGACGACTTGGGCTCGGTCCGGACAGTTACCGGACGGTCGGACAGCGAGCTACCCATTGCTCGCCGTCCGCAAACCCGCGCCTACGGTGGCCGAAAATCGGGATCGGAAACCCGGCGGCGGCAGGGGCGCTGTGAGCGCCGTTACCTGAGGTCGGCCTCTTCCTTTGCTAGCATTACTGCTTCGCAGAAGGAGGCGACCGCCTGCCACTTCTCCTCGCTCTGGACCATGGCTTGAACCAAGGCCCGGCACGAGAGATCGCCGCCGCCGATCGCCCTCACGAGGGCACGGCGATGCTCTGCCCAAGCGGGGCACACCTCCACTGTGAGCTCCACCGTGACCTCCGGGCGTTTAGCACAGTGGCGACGCCTGAGCGTCACTTCCGCACGAATTCGGTGCGTCATGCGGAAGGTGACGACGCCGTGAGGTCTTTCCAGCCATGCCTCAAAGAGGGTACTTACAGATTATTATAGATCTATCAATATGATATAGGTTTTTTTTTCGTTTAGAAACAAGATCTTGATTGAGAGAAAGAGGTTGATTATAATGAATATTCTTGCAAAACAAAGACATTAAGGTTATTGGATGATTGTTTTGAGACCTTTCCAAACGCCTTTTTGACACTTCACGCGACCCAAAGGGTGGCTTTTGCCTTGGACAGACGATAAGCATTGCCAACGAAGCAATGACGCCGTTTTTTTGCGAAGGTACGTTACCAGTTGACAGCTATGCGGAGGAGTTTTTCGACGCCATATTTTATGTAGCTTTTATTAATTTAGGGTTTTCATTTATTTATTTTATTTTAAAGTAATTACAGTTTTTTTGGTATATGTAAGTAAATTATTAGTTACTTATTATTATAAATACATTATAGATCGAACAAACTAAAAACAATCTAAAATATGGCGTCGAAACCATACTTTAGCTTGCTTTTAGTTAGTTTTAGGGGTTCTTATTTTATTTTTTTATTTAATGTATATTTAAATGACTTACCATAAACTTTTTTAATACGTAAATACATGTAACATTTAAATTAAAAAGTAATGATTGGATGACTAAAACAAGAAAATTGCAAAATTAACGTTGTTGTCTCTCTCATATTTTTTAATTGCTGTAGGTTATTCTGTGTATTTTTAAGATCAAGTTTATTCAAGCGAATAGAGTTTTCAAAGACGCGCAATAAGATAAAAGCAACATACAAGTTCCATATTTTTATCAACTCTAAGATATGCATATTTTATTGCACATATAAAATGGGCATCTGTTGGTTTGCATATAAAACAAGGGGATACACCAGCTATTTACGGTTTTATGGCTGGATAAAAATACTTTTGTTACGGTTGCTACGGAAAATTGTCTTTTTTTATCAGAATCTTTGATATATAACTTGTAATGCTAGGTCTGTTGAGATATGCGGGCAGTTCTATAAAACACAAATATACGCCTGTAAAGGGTTACGTGAGATATAAATGAATATTAATTTGCTTAAGAACATAGAGTCTACTAGTCTGTCTAACGAAAGCATGACCTGAGAAAATAAGGTCAAATTAAAAAAATATTGAATGTGGTATTACTGACATAGTAGGAGAAAAACGTTTTGATACTTGAGATTATTTTGTGTTTACAATAACCGTATAATAGTTGTTTACGAACTATATTCCTAATTTAACGAACACAACTTCTTTAAAATACAACCAATATGCCTTTGACAGCATCACACACTCTGAATTACTCAATTATATAATATGTAAATAAATACTATAAAATTATACACGCATTGCACAGCTGCCACCAAGATAGAGAGATAACGTCCTATGTTCTAAATTCTTAAGGGCGTCAAACATGACATGTTAGCAGGGAGTGGTGCCCAGACACAGCAACGCGCGGCCGCGCGCGGCAGACCACGAATTTGGTTGGTTGGAATGAGAAAGCAAGGGACTGTGATCACCTGTAAAGTGTGGGTTTGGCCAGCAGTGACCAAACCCACAGTATACAGGCTAGCTATAATGACCAACAAAATACAAAACGAGTAAAGATTTAATTATTTAATAGTACGGATCGACTAGTGAGGCACAGAAAGTAATTCAGCAGCTATCTCTGTTTACCTTTAATGAGGATTTTCAGTCACTTTTGCGCTAATGATGAAGACTGTGATGGCCTACTAGACCAAGCCAAACCTTTCATCACATCTCGACTACTTATAAACGTATTATAGCATTCTTTTCACTCGTGAAGATATTTTTTTTTCAGAACTTAGTTTAAAAAAATTTTCTCCATATTTCTCAAAACTTTTTTCGTTATGTCCTTGCATATTTTCAAGATTATCCTTAAACGTAAGAAGAAGTATCATCATTCATACCGTAAAAATATCTAATAGTCAACAATGATCAAAATTATAATGTTACACTAACTTAAAAATCCAAGATCCGTAAGCTCCGTAAGTTCCGTATGGTGTCCGGACGTAAAGAATAACACCATCCCATTTCTTCCCGTGGGTGTCGTAAGAGGCGACTAAGGGACATTTTGAGACCATGCGTAATATAAAGCACTGAAGGTCATCGCATGGTGATGCGTTAACCACCAACAATAGCGTTCCCAAGGAGGGTTGGTGTCAGGCTGGCGGCCGACTATAAAACAGTTGCCAAATCCCTTGTAACATGTTAGTTAGTGATAGAATGATACGAACGATAGGGTTAGGGCGTACCCCACAGGCGACGCGCAGGGGCAGCACCCGGCTTCTGTGGGAAATGGACCAGGGTTGTTGCACCATCCCGGGCGGGTGCAACGTAAGAAGCAAGCTCGGGAAATGAGATTGAGGTATGCTAGTTGGAATGTTGGGACTATGACTGGAAGGGCCAGAGAGTTAGCGGATGTATTGAAAAGAAGACGGATAAATGTAGCATGTTTGCAGGAGACTAAATGGAGAGGAACAAAAGCGAGAGAAATCGGTGAGGGATATAAGTTTTATTATTGTGGAAGTGATGGAAAAAGAAATGGCGTAGGAATAGTGCTAGATAGTAAATTGAAAGAAAGCGTGATGGAAGTTCAAAGGATTAGTGATAGATTTATAGTTGTGAAAGTTATGTTAGAGAATGTGATGCTGAATGTAGTTAGTGTGTATGCACCACAAGTAGGATGTGATGAAATAGTGAAAGAGAAGTTTTGGGAGGATTTTGATACTGCCTTAATGACCATCCCTGTACATGAGGAATTGATAGTTGGAGGTGATTTTAATGGACATGTGGGAAGAATGAAAGGTATTTATGAAAGAGTACATGGAGGATGGGGTTTCGGAAGTCCGAATAATGAGGGAGAGACGCTGCTGCAATCTGCTACCGCCTTTGACTTAGCAGTAGCCAACACTTGGTTTAAAAAAAGTGAGGAACACCTTATCACGTACAAAAGCGGTCACCACAGGACCCAAATCGACTACTTTTTAGTTAGGCGCAACAACATAAAGCACGTCAAAGACTGCAAAGTGCTGCCAGGAGAAGATCTAGTATCACAGCACCGACTCCTGGTTATGGAATCGCTAGTCGAAATAAAACGTAACAAAGGCAAAGAGCGTCCTCCCCCCAAAATAAAGTGGCATATGTTAGAGAAGAACGATTGTGCGAAAAAGTTCAGAGAGCGAGTGGTGGACAAAATGATAGAGATGGGTGACATGAATGATCGAAGTATAAATGAAAGCTGGAATGAGATGGCAGAGTGTATTAGACATGCAGCGAAAGATATTTTGGGAGAAACGAGAGGAAAAGGCACAATAGATAGGGATACATGGTGGTGGTCGATAGAAATTCAGAATTTGTTGAAAGAGAAGAAAAGAAAATTCAAGGAATGGCAGCGTGTAGAAGCGGGAAATGTTAGTCTGAAAGCTGAGAAAAAGAGTGAGTATGATATTTTGAAGAAGAAAGCTAAGAAAGCCGTGGCATTAGCAAAAGCAAAAGCCCAGGACAAACTGTACGACACACTAGACAGTCCTGTAGGCCAAAAAGAGCTGTATCGGCTTGCTAAAAGAAGAGAGAGAATGACGAGGGATGTTTGTCAGGTAAGATGTGTACGAGCTGTTTGCCCGTACACTTGAGATGTGTTTGTTGTGTAGTGTGTTGTCAACGAAGACGGGAAGTTCACAGAAATAAAATCACTGTTTTTGTATCCGTTTTCGAAGAGAGTATTTATTGTACTAAATTAGTAAATCGTAACTATAAATAAAATGTTATTACAATATTAGGTTGCGCAACGAAGGCGTCCGCCATATCGCCAATTCAGCGCAATGTTAATACAGCATAATAAGTTAAAAAGTAAAACAATTAAAATCATGTGGCGATGCTCGTACATCCTGCCAACTACAAAAAAAATACAGAAATTGAACATTATATTAAAAATTATATAAAATAAAAAGTAAAACAATAAAATGAAGTAAACAATAATATGTTAAAAGGTTCTTCGTTCAACGCCAAATAGAATAGGAGATGTTCCGTTGTCCACCCTGTTGTTGACGCTGGCGTGTGCTTGAAGTCGGTGATCAGTGATTTGATTTGTCGCTGATTCGTTTCCTTCAATTCTCGTGTCCTTAGAACCTTCCACCGTGACCATCTCAATTTCTTCCTTGTGTTCTGATGCCTTTCCTTTATTTGTTTGCGATTGACAGAAGCAAAATCTCTTCACCTTGCAGTATACCCAGATACAGAAAATAATTCCACAGATTGATATAAAACAATACAGTACGTAATGATGTTGTTCTGCATCTGATGATTTGATGGTTTGTATGTTCTGTTGTTCCTTAATCTGTTCTATTTTCCTCTTTATACTGTTAAATTGTTCTTCATGTGTTTCTATTTTGAAGTCCGTATAGTTTCCAATATTGTTGTTACTTGTAAGTAAATAATTTATGTTTGTTTCCGGTACATAGATTTCTTCATCATTTCCTATTTCCAGTTTGCTTTGCAGATTGTAGTGTGAGTGAATTAGATGGTTGTCACCGCGCATCATACATCCTGTCGCTAAGGTGATTGTTCCCGTGTTACGTAGAGTCTGTGACGTAATACCGGCTGGACAGAAAATGCGCATAGTGCATTCCTCGCAACACGTATACAGCCAAGCGTCCTTGCTGTGTAGCTTAATCCATTCATTCGTGCAACTTGATACTTCTGTGCGGCAACTGGATCCTCCTCGATTGTTTATAATATCAGCTTCGCATATGTTTGTTGTAGTTTTTATCTCATATATAGGTAAATCGAAATTGCACAACAGCTGATATGTATTTGTTTCTATACATGATTGTATTTGATGTTCGTTTAAAGGTATCATTAGATCCTTTTTTAAGTTTAGAGCCATGTATTTCGAAGTAGGCTTTATGTTGATCATAGAATGTCCCTTTATGTTGCGGATTGGTATAACTTCCGTTAATTCTTTTAATTGGTATAACAGTATTGTTCGTCGGTTATCAAGGGGATTTTCACTTCAAAAATAAGGAACTCATTGATGAGTTTTCCATGGACTCTTGATAGTTTGTATAACTTTCTGATGCATTTAAGACTGTTAGTGCAGGGTAGCGATAATCCTTTAGGCACTTGTCCTGATATAATATTCAGCTCTCTTTCAAAAGCATCTGGTTTCAACAAATGCGTATCGACTCGTCCGTTGCGAAGATCTGTAACCAAGTCGATCAGGGTGTCTTGTATTCTTCGCAAGTTTGCAACCATCATGTTCGCAGCAAGTGCAGTTGCGGTAATGAATGCTGACTGGTCTTGTTCCGTTTTCAGTTGGTTTACTGAATCTCTTAAGTGTTTGTTGATAAGTATGAATTGTCTGTTCATTACTTGTTCGTTTCTTTTCAGCAAATTGTATTCGCCTTCAATTACTGAGGTATGGTTTTTGTACAGATTCAGCAAGTGATCTTCGTTGTTTTGAATTAGTTTGATGTCTTCGTGATATTTTTCGGCGAATTTGTCATCTAGGACACCAAAGAGATAATTAGCAGCGTTACCAATTACATTTATAAAACCTCGTCTGCTACGTCTTCCATGTTCGCTTAGCAGTACTGAATGATAATGTCGCAGTTCGTTTAGTTCGTGCTCTAATTGTGTAGAGATAGCAAAATAGGCCAAATTTTTCTGATCAAGTGATTGCAGTTGCTTGACATATAGTTCAACAGCAGATACACTTTTCCAATATGTCGACATGTTGTAATAAATCACCAGTTTCCATTCGTCTTGTATTATCTGTACGTCTGCCATTTTGTCAAAGTATACCAGACGAGATGGATCGAGAGATGTAACGTTGACAAGTTGCTGTACGGCAGGTGTGACGCAAATAGTCATGAAAAATAGTAATGCACTCAAGCAATTCAAGAAGACTCCTTTCTTTGGTGGTGTAGATCTCTGTCGACGCCGAAGTGGTGGTGTCATCTCTGTTTGTTCATTGATTGATCCATTGTCTTGTGTATGATCCTTTGTATCAATGGGAAGTCGAGATAGCTTTGTTATAGGTCTTTTCATAATGTTGGATTTAGTTTTCACTGTGACGACTCGTACTAAGTTGTCAGCTCCAGGATGTGTTTCTATAACTCGTCCCAGTAACCATCTGGCAGGCGGCACATGTTCTTCCTTGATGAGAACCACATCACCCACTGCAATGTTTTGTGTAGGAGTTTGCCATTTTCCCCTTAGCTGTAACGTTTGAAGATAATCGTGTGACCATTTCTTCCAGAAACTCTTGTACATGTTTTCTGTGAGACGCCATCGTATAGTTAGGCTAGTGTTGTCAATCTCTGACGTCACAGGAGGAGCGAGAACTGGACCGCCGACTAAGAAGTGTCCCGGTGTCAAATAATCGATGTCGTCAGGATCATTTGTTAAAGCAATAAGTGGTCTTGAGTTGAGACATGCTTCTATTTGTACCAGTAACGTGGAGAACTCTTCGTACGTTAACTTCTGTTCACCAAGAACCCTTTTGAGATGGTGCTTCATACTCTTCACTGCAGCTTCCCACAGACCCCCAGCTGTTGGCCAACATGGAGCATTAAAATGCCATTCAATGCCACACTCGGAAATGTTGTTAACGAGGTCGTCATTTACTATAAGCCGCAGTGCCTCTTGGCGTTCCTTTGCTAGTGCTTTTGCTGCGCCGACAAAGTTTGTTCCATTGTCGCTGTAGACATGTTTCGGTGTTCCACGCCGTGCACAGAGTCGTTTCAAGGCTGCTAAAAATGTGACGGTACTGAGATCAGACACCAACTCAAGATGTATAGCCTTAGTACATAAACAAATAAAAATAGCTATGTATGCCTTTACTGTTTTTATGCCTCGTCCTTTATTGGCTTTTATTTCAACATGCCCAGTAAAATCCACACCTGTATGTGTGAATGGCCGAGACGGTGTAACTCGAGGCGTCGGTAGGTCAGCCATCAGCTGATTGCTGCGTTGCATTTTGTAGCGATGGCAAGTGACACATTTTATTAATTGTGACTTGATTGTTTTCATGCCGCCGAGTATCCAATACTTGTTTCGAATGTGTCCCAAAGTTAGTCTGGCTCCGCCATGAAGGGTATTTTTGTGAGCTTGGTCAATCAACAGTTGAGATAACTTGTGGTTGCTTGGTAAAATAATCGGATGTTTTTGAGAGTTGGATAAGTTCGCATGTGCAAGCCGGCCACCCACTCGAAGAATACCTTGTGCATCTAATGTCGGGTTCAAGTTCAATAGTTTACTCGTGGTTCGTGGTTTGTTGTGCTTTCGTATGTAAACTATGTCATCGCCAAAATAATTGTTCTGTACAGTTTTGACAATTAATTGCTGAGCCAACTCTATGTCCGCTGTCGTCAAGTGTGAGGCTCGCTTGGCTCGGGTTGCGTCACGTGAGTTATTTACAAATCGTAATATCCAGCTTATAATTCTGTTTGCAAAACTCCATGAACTGTACTTTTGCAATAACTCTTCAATAAGTGGCGCGTTATTTGTTTGTGCTGCACATATTTGTTTTTGTTTCCTTAGCTCTTCGGTTGTAATGAACGTATTTTGTTCGGGTATGTTGTCCGTTCGAAGCCAGGAAGGGGCATTCCACCACAGTGTGTGCCTCATGAAATCATATGGAGAAAGTCCTCTGCTTGCGCTATCCGCAGGGTTTTCTTCCGATTTGACGTGTCTCCAAAATTCTGATGGAACTATCTGTGTTATCTGTACCACTCTGTTGGCCACAAAGCTTTTCCAGCGACTCACATCACCTTGTAGCCACCCAAGTACTACCATTGAATCAGTCCAACAGTACGAGGGGTTAGTTTGCATGTTAATTGACTTCTTGACCTTTTTCATCAGTTGAGCTAACAGGGCAGCACCGCATAACTCTAATCGAGGGAGAGAGATTGGTTTTTTCCGCGGAGCTAATTTTGTTTTTGCTACAACCAGTTTGATCAGCTGTTCGTTATTTTCATCGTAGGACTTGCAGTACACGACACATCCGTAGGCTCGTTCAGATGCATCACAAAATCCATGAAGTTCAAATGGTTGTTCAGTGTTACCGATCCAGCGTGGTAGTGTAACTTCGTAAAGGTGAATCATCTGGATACGGAATTGTTCCCATTCTTGTTGTATGTCCGATGGAAGTTTATCATCCCAGCTTACATTTGCAGTCCAAGCTTGTTGGAAGATCAACTTGGCCTTTAGTGTAACTGGTGCCAGCCAACCAAGCGGGTCATACAATTTCGATATGTCCGAGAGTAGGGTACGCTTTGTGTTGATTTCACGCTTAGTGCAGAGTGCCGGTAATTGTGTGTATGAAAACTGATCCGTGTGCGGGTTCCATGTAATGCCTAGTGTTTTGTTTGTTTCGGCATCTTTGAAATCAAACATTCTTTGGCTTATTAAGTCATCAGGCAAGTTCTCCAACAGGCGCGAGTTGTTACTGGCCCATTTACGCAGGTTGAATCCTCCACCCTTCAGCATAGTTATAAGTTCGGTTTGGGCTTTCTGTGCCGTTATGATGTCATTACAGCCTCCTAGTAAATCATCAACGTAGAGTTGATTGGAAAGAATGTTTGCTGCTAGAGGGTATTGCTCGCCGTCGTCCTCAATCAGTTGTTTGATGGTACGCATAGCCAAGAATGGAGCCGATTTGGTGCCATACGTTACAGTGCATAGTTGAAACTCCTTCAGTGGTTCAGACACGGAGTCACGCCAGAGTATTTTTTGTAAATGTTGATCCTTCTCATTAATACGTATCTGTCGATAAAATTTTTCGATGTCAGCTGTATATACGTATTCAAAAGTCCTCCATCGTAATAGTAAGCCTTGTAAGTCTTGTTGCAAATTTGGTCCGCACTCCATTAGTTGATTAAGGCTTTGGCCTGAACTCGTGGTTGCAGATGCGTTGAAGACCACACGCAGCTTTGTAGTAGTTGAATCAGGTCGTATCACTCCATGATGGGGTAGGAAGCTACTTGGTTTCATCAATACTGTGCATGGTTTCATGTGGTTCAGAGATATGTACTCGTCGATGAAGGCTTTGTAGTTTGAAGCAAAGATTTCATCTCTAGCTAATCGTTTTTCTAGTTGTTTGAATTGTGCAGCTGCTTGAGGCTTAGACTGTCCCAAATTCTGTTCAAAGTTTGGTTTCATTGGGATACGAACTTCGTAGCGTCCATCTTCCAACCTTGTTGTTGTAGAAGCATATAATTCCTCGCAGTACTCCTCACTGACTGTCAAGGATTCGGTGTGAGATGATATCTCTTCCATTTCCCAAAAGCGTGAAATGTTGTCGGAGTTAACGACTACATGGCAGTTGAATGTCTTTGTGTTTCCAACTAATACCCATCCGAGTTTGGTTTGTTGCGCTATGGGCGCATGTATGTTACCTCGTAGTATGTTGCTCATGATTATGTCGGCATATACTCCGGCATCAAGTAAAATATCAATTGGGCGTGATAAGTTGAAGTGTGGATCAGCCAGGTTTATGTTCTGTATGTGAGACCAGTCATGCCTCTCAAACGAGTAGTTAGGTAGATTGTTGAGTAGCTTAGGCATGACCAGTGCTTGTGTTGTAAACTGGTAATTATCGTATAGCGACATGCAATTCAATTGAATGGTGCCATTGCTGTGGCAAGCGAGTGTTCCAACTCCGGTCACAGTAGAGTTTTGATTGCTTCTTGGAAGACCAAGTCGTTGAGCTGCACACTCAGTTATAAGGTTCAGTTGAGAACCTTGGTCCAGAAGGCATCGCAATGTTATGTATGTCCCGTTAACGGCTTTTACCTTGACTTGTACAGTCACCAGTAAAACTTCGTTAAAATCTCCTGATACATGATTAGATTTCCCTTGCGAAGTTGATAATTTGTTATAATGTTGATTGTTAGCATTATTGACGGGTGGTTGACCGGTAGAAGTGTCGCGTAGCATGTCATGTAGTGTCGTGTGGTGTGCGTCATTGCACACTCGGCATCTTTTGCGTGAATTACATTTATTTCTATTATGTGAAAACATACAATTCTTGCAAATATCCAATTGCTCAATTGACCTCATCTGTATGTCCGGTGTCATTCCTTGAAATGACTTACAATGTAGTAAAATGTGGTTAGTTTTACAAATAGGACAATTTCTCTCTGAACTTGTATGATTCGCTTTGGGAGCATGTTTGTATTTGTTGTGTGCGTCCCGATGGAATGTTGAGGAAGTAATTTCCTTCTTTGAGGACGTAGGCGGCGCATAGGATGGCTTGTTATTGTTTGAAGGAGCCCTTTTCTTCGTCACAGATTCCAGTGCAGTAAACTTGCTTTCTATGAATTCGATAAATTCATGGAAGTCAGGAAGGTCTCGAGGATGTTTTCTTGCTTCCATGTAGTCGGAAAAAGTTTGAGAATCCAGTTTTCCCGACAGGATATGCACCAAAATAGGGTCCCATGTTGTTGTGTCGATTCCTAAGTTGCGCAAGGCATGTACCGTTTCTAGGCTTGTATCATGTAGACGCTTTAGTTCGTAAGAATTTTGATGTTGAATGGAAGGCTGACTCATCAAGGTTTGCATCTGCTTGGTGAATAGCAGTTGCAGGTTGTTATACCTGTGGTTGAGAATTTCCCAGCAAGATTCGTAGTTACTCTCGGAAACAGGTAAATGTTGCACCAAGCGCTCAGCTTCTCCCTTCAATTTCCCTTTCAGATGTTGCATCTTCTGACCCTTAGAAAAGGTAGGGTTGTTATGAATAGCAGCAGTGTATAAATCTAGAAATGTAGGCCACTGCGAATAGTTTCCAGAAAAAATAGGTATTTCTATCTTCGGAGCACTGTCGCGTTGCTGAACAGCGAGGTTGAGTTTGCGATTAAGATCACGTTTTGTTGACTTGAAGTTGCTTCATACTTTGAGAACTCAAGCTCGTAGTTTACGTCGCTACCGACGAGGATGTTATCAAGTTGCCAATGGACATCGTCAATTACCTTCCATCTGGACTCGAGAGTCTTGAGTTTGTCTTCAATGTCCCATTTCTCGCAGATGTCAGCAATATTCAAGTTGCGTGTGAAGCGAGAGAAGGCTCTAAAGTTAGTGGCTTGTTGAGTTTTAAGCTCATCAGATTTGGAATAAACCCCAGTGTTCTTGCTAGGCTCGCCCGAGTTTCCGGCTGTTTCCTGATCCTGATCACCAGCAGCATGAGTAGGCCACGATTGTAACTTCTGTAGTGTGTTCAAGTATTCAAGCTTGACCTGTTCGTATGCTTTGCTGGAATAATATTCATGAGTTTGGTTTTCAGAAAACTGCAGCACGCCGTGATTCATCTCAAATTCATTCCAATGAGCCTTGAGGTTATCCAATCTAACTTTAATGTAAGCCGCGTTCTTACGGTCTGGACCATCTTTTCCAAAGTTGATACCAATCTTCCTGATACCTTCGGCGATGATCTGCTGCCGCTTGAGAAGTTCTTGTTGTTTAGTGTCCATTGTTGCTGTAGAAATGTTATAGACCGCTAATCTTTTAACTTCAAATAGCTTCCGGATCACTGACTGTTGTTGTTACCTGTTGTGATCACAGGAACCGCAGGACTCACTGTGAACGATATATGCGCCTTCTCAATCTGTCCGGGGCGATCCGCTTGTGGAAGACCGGCCAAACCGATTCGCTATCGTAAATAGAGACTCTACGTACCTGATGAGGTTTGCAGGACTGTTGTTCCAGTTGCGCAGTATCCGGCTCGAAGGACCAAAAAATGTACGAGCTGTTTGCCCGTACACTTGAGATGTGTTTGTTGTGTAGTGTGTTGTCAACGAAGACGGGAAGTTCACAGAAATAAAATCACTGTTTTTGTATCCGTTTTCGAAGAGAGTATTTATTGTACTAAATTAGTAAATCGTAACTATAAATAAAATGTTATTACAATATTAGGTTGCGCAACGAAGGCGTCCGCCATATCGCCAATTCAGCGCAATGTTAATACAGCATAATAAGTTAAAAAGTAAAACAATTAAAATCATGTGGCGATGCTCGTACAAGATGTGTAAAGAATGAAGCTGGAATGGTCCTATCAGACGATGAAAAAATCAAAGAGAGGTGGAAGGACTATTTTGAAAGACTAATGAATGAGGAAAATCATTGGAATGGAAATTTAGAGAGTAAACCAGTGAATGTAGGGTTAGTGAGAATGGTTAGTATGGATGAAGTCAGAATAGCAGTGAATGGAATGAAAAATGGTAAAGCCATTGGTCCAGATGGAATACCAGTTGAAGTGTGGAAGTTATTGCGAGTAGATGGTTGGACGTGGTTAGCTTTGTTCTTCAATAAGTTGTTGCAGGAAGAAGCCATACCTGATGATTGGTGCAGCAGTTTCTTGGTGCCCATCTTTAAAAACAAAGGTAATGTGCTTGAGTGCAACAATTATAGAGGAATAAAGCTAATGTCACATACTATGAAAGCCTGGGAAAAAGTTATTGAAAGGCGTCTGAGAGAAGAGAGTGAAATTTCGCAGAACCAATTCGGTTTTATGCCGGGTCGGGGTACAACGGATGCCATTTTTGCTATACGCCAGCTGTGCGAGAAATACAGAAGTGCGCATAAAAACTTGCACATGGTATTCGTTGACCTCGAAAAGGCATACGACCGAGTACCTCGTGAGGTTCTGTGGTGGGCCCTTAAGAAGAAAGGTGTGCCTGGGAAGTATGTGCAGTTGATCCGAGCGATGTATAGTCGATGTAATACCCAAGTCCGGTCTACAGTTGGCACCACTGGCAGCTTCAATGTGGCTGTCGGCTTACATCAAGGGTCGGCTCTCAGCCCTTACCTCTTCCTGATGATAATGGACGCTCTGACGTCGGACATTCAGGAAGAGGCTCCCTGGTGTATGTTGTTTGCCGATGACATTGTGCTGGTTGCCGAGAGTGGCCTAGAGGTCCAGAACAGATTGGAGGTGTGGTGGCACAGACTGGAGAGTGTTGGCCTGAAATTGAGTAGAACCAAAACGGAGTACTTGTTCTGCGATTTCGGCGGTGTCTCCAATCCAGTGCCTTTAGCTCTCGCCGGAACGCCCATACCGATCTGTTCCGACTTTCGGTACCTCGGGTCGCTCGTCCAAGGGGATGGTGAGGTGGACCGGGACGTAACACGTCGGATCAACGCAGGATTTATGAAATGGCGACAGGTCACGGGAACCGCTTGTGACCCACGAATGCCCCTTAAGTTGAAGGGTAAAATCTACAAGTCCGTGATAAGGCCTGTCATACTGTATGGATCAGAATGTTGGGCTGTGAAAAAGACGGATGAAAAAAGATTGCATGTAGCGGAAATGAGAATGTTAAGATGGATGTGTGGTGTGACGAGAATGGATAAAGTGAGAAATGAGTATATTAGGGGAAGTTTAAAAGTGGCGCCAGTGACTGAAAAGTTGAAAGGGAATCGTTTGTCTTGGTATGGTCATGTGAAAAGGAGGGATGAAACGCATGTTGCTAAAAAAGTTATGAGTTTACATGTGGATGGATGGAGGGGAAGAGGGAGGCCAAAGAAAAGATGGATGGACTGTGTGAGAAGCGATATGAAAGAAAAGGGAGTTAGTGATAGCGTGACGAGTGACAGGACAGAATGGAAGAAAAAAACGTGTTGCGCCGACCCCAAATAAAACGGGACTAGGGCAGGAAGATGATGATGGTATATAAGCATTGTTGTTTGTCTGTAAAAACCATTTTTGTCTCTTCTTGTTTTTGTTCAAACTCACTGATGATAGTACGAGTATATAGCAGCTTTCGCACATAACTTTATGTTGTTTTACCCATGATAAAGCAATTCTTGTTAAAAATAAATCTCGTTACAAAATACTGACAATTGAAATGACAGACTATGACGTGCCTGTGATGGCAGAATAATGTTGTCAATTTATTAAAAAAAAAAAACTCCAGATCACGCTTTCAATAGACAGCCTTGAGTGTGATGGACAGAATTTGTAAGAATTGGATAGTTGTTTTTTTTTTATGTTTTAGTAACTTTTTCCCGCAGTTTCACCAAAGTATATACGTCACTCGGGAATAAAGCAGCTTTCCATCGGTGAAAACATTTTTTCAATACGCTTACTCGAAAACTGGCTCTTATTGCACTACGATTAGGTTCAAAATGCTATGTTTATCATCCTCGTGTTTTTTTTTTAATTTATCACAACAAGGGCTTTAGTCATTCTTATTTCGTGAGATATTTTTTTTTTAAAGCAAAGAGATGCAGATGTTTAAGGTTATATTATTTAATGAAAATTTGAATTGTGCTTATTAACAAAATGTCATAAATAAATAAGATTGTTTACGCAATAATTCGTTATTATCAACAATTTAATAATTATCTGTGTTCTAAATTCAAAACTATTTAAATTTCCTTTTTTTTAATATTAAATAGAATGTATAACGGTTTGATACCTTTGCTTCTCCTTCAACCCTCAAAGGTAAAGCGCGGGAAAAAAGTACTAACTATTATTTTATAATGGTGTTATTTTTGAAAAAAATATTGAATCTAAGATTTGAAGATAATTCTTTAGATGGTACGCCGCAGCCGCCAGATATTGTGATTAAGGTAAAAACACTTACAATAACCTGCTGCCATCTAAATCAAAACTAAAAATAATGTATGGCAACTTTGAAAAATTTCAGTGCAATATGAACAAAAATTCGTCGTAATTTTCAGAGAAAGTATTTCTTCGTAAGTGTATTGAAAAACGTTTTTTGATACACGTTCAAAGTCACTGCAGTTCTCGGCTCCATAACACACTTGCCTACAGCTCGTCGGAACATAACTTTCAGAGATTACCTCCAACAAACAAAAAAAAAAAGACGTGTGGCACTCGGGGACTGCCGCGGTAAAGCTAATCATAGCATTTTTATCAACTTATGCAATTATAATTATTTATTTATTTTATTTATGCAGTATTTTTTTTCCTTTTTTTTTTCTTTGATATTAATTGAAGTTACACTTTCACACATTGAATTGAATTTTGATTGATTGTGCACTCATTTGTTTTCTTATCGGTCACCACGCTCAAAAAACAAATGAGTGGGGGGGTGTTAGGTTATTTTCGCTACGGAATTTCTAGATTCGGTCTCCACGCTCAAGGCCCGCGATAGAAACTATGCAATAGCTTAAAAAAAAGACGTGTGGCACTCGGGGACTGCCGCGGTAAAGCTATTGCATAGCATTTTTATCAACTTATGTAATTATAATTATTTATTTATTTTATTTATGCAGTATTTTTTTTCCTTTGTTTTTTTTTTCTTTGATACTAATTGAAGTTACACTTTCACACATTGAATTGAATTTTGATTGATTGTTCACTCATTTGTTTTCTTATCGGTCACCACGCTCATAAAACAAATGAGTGGGGGGTCTTAGGTTATTTTCGTTACGGAATTTCTGGATTCGGTCTCCACGCTTAAGGCCCGCGATAGAAGCTATGCAATAGCTTAAAAACTTAAAAAACAAACTTTGTGGGTCACGGGAACCCGATGAATGCGAGACGTACACGATCGGTCGTTATGGCGACACATGGGAGAGGCCTATGTACAACTGTGAACGTTTTTTGGCTGATGATAAGCACACCTCTGCCACCACTTACGATTGTCTATAGGCAAATAAAGGTGACAGTCGTGATGTTTTGTTTTTACGTTAAAACTTTTTCATAAAAGTCAAAAACCAAATTAAATTTTATCGTTCACACATGTTGAGGCTTTTATCATCCAAAAATAAAAAATACAACCGACTTCAGCACAAAACCTTCAAAAATAAAATAATATTAATTACGGCAGTTAGTGTTTCTGGTTTGTTTGTTATTTATTGAGTGTTAAATTTTCATATATGCACATTTCGGTCATATTTTTTGTAAAGAGTTTTTTTTTTCACACTTTAACTGTTGCAAGGGTGACCATATTTGAAGAGTTTCCTCCATTTCTTAAGGATCCCATCATCAGATTCAGACTTGATTACCGTGGGTCTACTTAGTAAACAAGAATTCAACACTTCAAGTGTGTTGATTTTTTTTTTTACTTACTTGAAAGCTCGCTTTTATTCCTACCGATTTAGGCACGCAATACTTTTCAACTTATCCACACTAGTGCGAAAAAATTCGCGAGCTAGCCTCCGTCACAATTTATTACAATTATTGTATCAGACTGGACGCTAAGCGACCCCATCTTCGTAAGTATATTCAAAACCGTAAATGACACATGTGGAAATCTGTCACTGCAGCACTCGGCTCTGTAACACCCGCGCCTACAACTCGAGTGAATTTCACTTCGGTCGCAATAAGAAACTGTTCCACTTTTTATCAAAATGCACTATTTTCAAATCAGATACTTAGAACTAGTATTTAATGAAAATCATTTTTTCTTAACAAGCTTTTAGATCGCGGTATAAGTACAAGGTGTAACTTGCTTAACGAAAAAAAAATCCGCCTCACCATATAAAATTATTATAAACTTGATTGGACAGTTTGTGTGGAGAGGCCGATTTTTTTTTCGTTTCCTTAAAAAAAAAATTGTGGAATGTCGTTCAGTTTCGTCTACTGAGCAAGCCCTTAAGGTTTGTGGAGGGCTGTCCCTTACACCCTTTATAGGTACCTATTTAATTAATACTCATCAGAACTATTTTTATATAATAGTTTTGATAAGTATTAATTAAATAGGTAAAACATACAGGCTCAAACATAGATGGGGTCATCTAAGTTCCTATGGCCACCCTCCAGTTTCAACATCAGATCAACTCCATGTCATAATAATTTTGCATTGTCATCTAATTTACATGTGCATGAAAAATTTTAGCTCAATCAGTAAGCGGAAAGTGGATCAAATTTTTGAAAGTTTTGATTACAGGAAAACTTCGGGACAGGTGAAACTGATGGATATCCCACCCATACGTACAAAGCGTTTTGGGAACACATTCATTATGCGTACAGCTAAGGAGTGGAATTCCCTGCCGGAGTCTGTGTTTTCTGATAGCTACAACCTAAGGGTCTTTAAGTCAAGAGCGAATAGGTTATTTTAAGCAAGCGTGCTCCATCGTCGCTTACCATCAGGTGAGAGAGTGATCAAGCGCGACCCTATCAATAATAATAAAAAAAAAAAACTGAATAAAAGATTCCGATGAATTAAGAACGCCTTTCTTTTTTAAAGTCGGTTGAAAGTAGAACAGCACATTTTCCTCCTAACAATACAATATGGGGGGTCCAAATCCGGAACTAATACCCCACTTGTTATTAGCTGTCAACTTGTCTACCAGCCAGAGACTTACTTCTAATAAATCGAGGTACACAATTTTCTTCTCCACAATTTCTACCGAACTTTTGGTTATAATGAGGCGGTTATTTTGATTTATTGGATTTTGTTAAGGTTAGTCTAGTTAAAAGTAGCCTAGTTAGGCTCTGTTTTTTTGGCTTTACTGGTAATGAGCTTTTAGACCGTCGACTATATTATAATTGGGTTCGAAATTGTTTTTAGAAAGTAGGTGTTACACGGGTTTAGTATCGGGAATTCATGATATTATTTGACGGTATCGATCATAGGTATGGCAATGTGAAGAGGACGGATGATACGTGTGTTACTAAAATACTATGACTACACGGCGCACACGTGCACCCTACGTGCCGATTTGGGCACGTCGGTCACTATACATTTAAATGGAAACTAGACTAGTTCTAGCTGAAGAGTTATGAGTATACATGTTATGAATAGAATAGAAATACTTATGTAATAGAGTGGCAGAGAAAGGACAAAAAAAAAAGATGAATGAAATGTGTGGAGTGATATGAAAAAAAAGGAACAGTGACAGAACAGAATAGAAGAAAAAAATGTTACGCTGATCCTAAATAAAACGGAACAAGGGTAGGCAGAGAAGATGATGAGCTGTTGGTGCAGTGGTTACGACTCTAACTCAGTAATTTTTGGTTCCGAACAACGTTGCTAGGGCTGAACACAGAATAGATGAGATTCAGTTGATAAAAACTCCACCCATAGCTGGAGAAGTTATTTAAAGACATCCTAAAAATTAAAAAAAAAAACGTTGAAAACATTGTGAGAAGACATAATAATTATACCCCAGCTTTTGCCCCTGGCTTTAACCGCGGACATAAGATATAGAGTTTGGCCATCAAAAGATGGCACGAAAACTGTTCACCCTGACCATACGCTACTAAACATAGTTGATACTTTTGATTATAAATTTATATTTGTAAGTTTATTTATGAAATAAAGCGTTTCTTACCTTTAATTTAAATAAAACCAATTGTGTGTGAGATTTCATCGATTTTTTTCTATTTGTCTGAAATACATATCGATGACATATAGAAAACAGTAACAAAATTAAGTTACTCAACTATACGGTAATTTAACAAATTGTTCAGAGTTAAATATTGAGCATTTGTTAAATAAAAACTATAGTATATTATAATTCAAGTAATATATAATATACATATATTACTTGGAAAGGATATTTTATGCAAATTCAGAAATAGTTATAAAATTTATGATAAAATATAAGTCATAATTATTCATTTAAAATACTAGAAAAAAAAGAAGAACGACGAGAAGCCTTATCTTCAAGATGATTGATAAATTTAAAGATAAAAAAAAGTTAGATTAATCAGAAATCTGCAGAGATAATGTGCCGGCTGGGCACAATAATTTCATTTATAGGTATTTATAAAATGGGTTACTAATATATGATATTATTACAAAATCTCTAATATTTACAAGATATAACAACTGAATCTATAATTTTATATAAATATACCAAATAAGTTTATATCATATTCTAGAAGGGTGCGTCCTTCTAGAATCGTTCAAATGTTCACCGCGGCTTTGCTGGATATCGCGCATCCGAAATGTCAAATCAGGCTCATGTCCATATCATCCAATTCAGGCCTTAAGTTGGTAATCACCGAGTTATAACGTCCGTTTACGGACATGACGCATATGTCAGCACCACTCAACTCTACCATTTTGAAGGAAACCAAATGATCCAACACACGCGCCACTACCAGCTTATTATTTCAAATTAATCAATTTGTGCACCCATGTGGTAGTGGAGCCAGACCAGCAGTAAAACATTTTTATCTTAAAATAATACCCCAATATAAATGTCAACTAATCAGTCAAAAATCTATATTGATATTATAAAAAGAAATTATTTGTATTATCACTAATATTTTCTAGGCAAGAGAATTTATTTTATATAGTTCTTGATAATCAATCCACTTAAGCTTCCCAAAACAACACAGTTTACCACCAAATGCGAAATCCTTCACGTACTAGCGCGTACAGAGATAATTTAGTGGTTTGTACCGCGCTCCATGAAAAGAGTCTGTAGAGATTCTGTGAGTTGACTTAGACCTCTCAGACGACTTGAAGTTGATAACGTGATGCGATTTCAGTCTTTCGATTCCCGTAGCTCAATAGGTAGGATCTTCACTTTCAAATACTCCACGAGTACCTCAACCTTCGTAGAGTGATGAAGACGCAAAATGTAAAAAATTGCTTTGTAGGCGCAGTAAGACGCAGCAGCATGTTTGGCCCACTTGGTGTGGTACATCTTCGGAGTTATGCCAGCAGTTCGCCCGTTTGAAAATACAAATACAAAAACAAATTATTTATTTCATTAAATTTTTAAGTACAGACTTACCTATAACTACTTACAGAAATTGAAAGACATAATTATTTATATGCAGCTCGCAACGGGTGAGAGAACGAATCCCCATTCTATACTAGGAACAAACCTGTGCTATGGTAGGGCCCATTCCACCACCCACATGCAACCCACATACATCGATCAACGAATCGTAGTTATAAGTATTGGTCACTGGGCTCCCGTAATTGGCAAAGTGGAAATGTCGTACGAAAATACACTTTCAGATCACATTAATATTTAAAAGCGAGATGAGGTGACTGTGTGCCTGCGTGTCAATGTTCCTTACTTCTTCATGAAACATGGTACATATGTAAGTAGACCATGGCCTAGATAATACAGATCATAGGATACTTTTTAACCGGGGAGGATATTTCTTTGGGTCAACTTTCTACTTTCACACGGAAATACATATATCCGTGTAGGTGCATACCTACACAGAGGAAGCCGCTGGCAGCAGCTAGTTATCATGTATATTTTCTTGTTGTTTTTTTTTTTATATATTTTCTTTTTTTTTCTTCTAATCAAGGACAAAATCTTTTTTCCTATTTTTGATAGGCTCTTGTTTGACCACTATTTAACTTACCTTTATTTTTAATCCGATCTAAATTCTTTCAGTCCTTTTTTATGGTGGGAAAAAGCATCCAATGACAACCCCCGCTCTTGGGCGGAGCGGGAGATAGTGTCGGACTCTTACTGACTAAAAGCCCACCCCGTTCCTTCGTTGCATTTGTAGTGGGACCGAGCTTCCCTTTCGGATAACCCTGGCCCCAGTCTTTCAGTCCTTGAGGCTTAATTGATGAATAAACATACAAACCTTAACTAGAAAAGACTAGCTTTTGCCTGCAGCTTTGCAAGCGTAGTAGGTATATAAAATATAGCCTATATCACTCAGGAATAAAGTAGCTTTCTATCTGTAAAAAAAAATGTTAGCAATTGGACTAGTGCCTTCAGATTACCTCCTACAAACAAAAAAACAAACTTTACTTCTTTATAATATTCATAATTGTAAAATGGAATTTTTAGAATTTCAAACTTTACCTTTTTATAATATTAGTGTAGATTGTGCACTTATTTATTATTGTTATTTATTATATACTTTATTATAGTAGGTACATAAAAAAACACATACAATGGGTGGCTTTATCGCATTCCGCGATCTATATCACTCATTTAGGATTCAATACACAAAATATTTGTCGATGGCAATACAATATAACGCTCACTACACTTTCCAGCCAGTTAGTTGAAGTACCCGTAGTGCGCACCAACAGTTCGGTTTATATCGATAAAAATAATGTTTCTGAACTGCCAAACCGCTTTACAGCCATCGTTTCAGTTTAACCACATCGCTGACTATTGATATTTTTACACAGAGCGACTGTTTTAATTTTCCTGGCTTAACTGTAAGTAATATCGATTGGCTGAAATATATATTTTTTTAATTTGAAGATTAGGTACAGAAGAAAGTTGCAAAATGAATTATTCTATAATATTAATTATAAATATATTATAGCGATTAGCTTCTTCCACTGATGTTGCCTACGTAAAGTCGTTTTAAAAATTACCCTAAAGGAATGTACCTACTCAACAAAAAAAAAAAACTATATTATCTGTCTATCCAATTACATCATTTAGGTATTTATTTATAACAATACCTTTGTGTCCAATTTCACCTAAATTCATTCAGCCGTTTTTCGTGATTGAGTAACAAATCCAAATCAACATGAATTTTCGACGCGGTGACGGAAAATATTAGTAGATCTGAAACTGTTTTCCAAAAAAAACATAACGCTCTCATTTATTTTGTCGATGCTAATTGGTTTCAGATTTCAAATTAAGAACAAAACTTTCGAATGCCCTAATTCCGATTTCAAATTTTCAACTAAGCCGTCATTTATTTGTTTGCCGATATTTCCAAACAGACAAAGAGCGATAGTTGTTTTTAGGTTTAGTTTCCATAACTTTTTATAGAGCCTGCAGCGTGTGTACCAAAGTTTTTTCAATCAATTCAGACGACCCACTTGATATTCAGATGGTTATTGAGTGTGGTGAACTTTTCCGGTGGATCGGGAGATAGGTGGCCCACTAACTTTAGCTTTGAAATCTTTACCGAGACTTTTATATGAGCACTTATACAGGCTGAGGTGTAACGAGTTTTGTTTCAATTATTAGTTTTAGCATTCGTTTCAATTTGCAAGCGTGGGTGCCCCCGCTCGCTTGTTTAGGTAGTGTAGGTTTCCGATTTATCAATAAGTCAAATTCATCATTTTCTTGCCCCATTTTTCTTAAGGTCAGCACAATATTGAGCCTTTTCGGGAAAAATAGCCTTATCGCAACCGACGTTTGCGTTTCTTGCAAGAAGGGGTATTTTCTTTCTTAATTTAAAAATATTTTCGGTACGTTCTAAAAATGTTAAAATTTGTTATTCATAAGGTTGATCTATTCTTTTTCTTTGTCCTCTCCAGTTCCCATTAGTTAGGGTCGGGTCTCCTCACTAATCGGTGCCAAGATATTCTATCCTGGGTTGTCGACTCCAGAAAATGGGCTAACCTGAGGTCTCTCTCGGTTCTAGACCACCAGGTCAGTGATGGGCGACCTCTGCATTTCTTTTGTTCGGACAGGCTGATCTATTAGAACCATTAATTGGAAAGTGCCGCTTACTGTTTTCTTTCTTAATAGGCTCCATGGATAGGAGGCTTGCGTTACAGTTAACGCTATCAGTGACACCATTTTCATTCAAATTTTTTTTATAAATTTACATCATATATTCAACATTTTTATAATTAATCATAAAAAATAGTCATTTAATTTTAATTTAAAAGACTTGCAGACGAGTCATCAATAAGTATTTTGGGATTTTTCTTTTTTAAATGATCATAAATGTTTGGGAAAGACCATGTTAACGATATAAGGTATACTTATCGGTGGACTACCAAAACTATATCGACCGCACAAGGGTTTTACAGGTAAAGGGCCTACCCGACCTACACTGGCAACTCCTCACCCTGTATATCTAACGATGTACACCGAAATTCCCTTTTTAGACGTGGTTGGCGTAACTTTTTATTACTGTAGTTACCTTCATGGATCGTGTTAAAATTTACGAACCTTGAACATAAGAAACATTTTATAAAGTTTAGTTGATTTTGACTGCGTTGTAAACTATTTATATTGCAATCTGTATCTGTAATTTTAACAATTGTTGCAGGTATTGTTATTATTGGTTTTATTATTTGTAATTATTGCTATGTAAGAGTATGTATATTTTATGTATATAATTCACAAAAGAAGCCGCAAATAGAGAAGACTGGGATAAGCTGGAGGAAGCCTATACCCCAGAAGGGGTTCCTATCCACTAGACAAATTAAGAAAATTTCAAGTTTTAAAAAAAATTATTAAAAAAAATGTTAACATATTTTATAGTTAGCAAAGATTTGAAACAAAAGGCTTCACTATTATTCCATTCATTTATTATATTATACATATTTATCACATTTTATAATATTTCTTTAAAAATAACATAAAAACACATTTAAAAATATAAAAAATATAGTAGCTCACCGGCATCAGGAACAGGGTCCAAGCTACCGCTGGTCAGGGCTCCAGCAAAAAAAAAAAAAAAAATGCAAATAAATGTTATTCTATTCTATTTTATTCTATTCTATTCTATTCTATTCTATTCTATTCTATTCTATTCTATTCTATTCTATTCTATTCTATTCTATTCTATTCTATTCTATTCTATTCTATTCTATTCTATTCTATTCTATTCTATTCTATTCTATTCTATTCTATTCTATTCTATTCTATTCTATTCTATTCTATTCTATTCTATTCTATTCTATTCTATTCTATTCTATTCTATTCTATTCTATTCTATTCTATTCTATTCTATTCTATTCAGACAGAGGAACCTCCGCGCCGTGTCCAGGAGTACTACCTTCTGAATCAAGCCCTCGGTCCAACTGCCTAGCGAGAGCCTTTTCAAATGTTGCTCAAGACTCTTGGCTATTAAGCCATTGGCCGTCACGGCTATCGGCACAATGATTGCTCTATCCGCTTCCCACATGTTGACAATCTCGTGAGCCAAGTCAAGATATTTAGTTTGTTTATCTTTTTCAGCTTTCACGAGGTTCTCGTCATGAAGGATCTCTATATCAACAAGCATTGTGCGACGCTCTAGTCGATCTATCACCACTATGTCAGGCTTATTGGCAACAATAGTCCTGTCAGTGATGGTAGATCGATCCCAATACAATGTGACGCTGCCATTCTCGAGAACTGGGTCGGGCACATACCTATAGTACGGTACTTCCGAGTCCACAAGATTGTATTTAAGAGCAAGTTGCTGTTGGATAACCCTGGCTACAAGGTCGCAACACCTATTTATTATTATTATATTGTAAACTTGATTCTACCCTCGAATGTAATCTTTCATTGTAGAGTTAAGCCTGATTTTGTACATGAATTGTCAATCACTGTGTACAACACTGTGGTAGGTGTGCACAATATTTGTTTTTTTTTTTGGTAAAATAAAAAGTTAAAGAAACACAATGGGCGGCTCAAAGCACCAATGAAAAAGGTCTGGATAGGGTTTACTGTCCTTGTTGTCATGTTTGGAGCATTAATATTTTTCTTTAAATATAAAAAGCTTATGGTATGCTTCGATTCCGACGCGGTGGACGCTAAGCTTTAGAGAATGAAAATGGGAAATTTCATTTGTATGCAAAATCTCATTCCGTGAGCCAATATACTTGAAAGTTGGCATAAATAGTAACCTAAGTAAATAATAAAGGTTTTCGGTTTTTGTTTCCTGATCTCCTCCCCCAATATTAACCTTTAGTGGGTTTTAAAGATTGATTGGAGGATTCCAATTTCTTGAGATAATAAACTTCGTTCCAACGAATTACCTGCAATGGCAAAGTTCTAGTTCAGTATAGATGAAGGAGAAGCATCAGCTTCTCGACGGGTGCAGATAACTAAATCACCAGCCTGTACTGGATTATTTGTAAAACACTATCAATCTTGCAGGACTGCAGCCTGTTGGTCTACCTGACTGCTATGGTCGTGGGTTCGATTCCCACCCAGAACAAATGTTTGTGTGATGAGCATGATCATTTGTTCTGTGTCTGGGTGTAATTTATCTATAATATGTATGTATTTAGAAATATATAAGTATGTTTATCAGTTGTCTAGTACTCATAACACAAGCTCTGCTTAGCTTGAGACTAGACCGCGTTGTGTGATAGTTGTGGAATATTATATTATATTATTATTATATTATATTATATTAAATTAAACTGTATTACTAACATCATAAGCAACAACATTTGTTCTATGACTTTCTACAAAACATAATTCATTTACCAAAAACAAACTTTCAAGTTTTCGTTGTTCTATTTAACACATTTTTTCAACTCTGTATTTTGCTATACCTCCGTCTATATGACGCGACGCAAGCGCATCATACACCCCAGCCGCCAGATCCCTGTTCCCATTCATTGTAATATGGTTTATACGACTGTAAGTTGTTCAATTTAAATGTTTTTGTTTTTGTATGAAAATCTGATGAACTAAAATTATGATAAATGTTTAAAAGTCATAGAACAAAATAAATAACCTGAATATTACATGTATTATCACTAATTAAGTCGAGCAAGTTTGACTTACAGTCAAAACTCTTAATTAAAGTCAAAATTAGTTTTAACTGGCTTCAGTCAAAACTTTCATTAAGTTATAACGCTTTTTTTTTAAACCTGCCAAGTGCGAGTCAACCTTGCGTACGAAGGGTTCCGTTCCGTCCGTAGCAGAACATGGCAAAAATATCACGTTTGTTGTATGAGAGTCCTACTTAAATATTTGTTTTATACTGTTTTTAGTATTTTTTGTTATAGTGGCAACAGAAATACATTATCTGTGATCAACTTTCTAGCTATCATGATTCATCAGATACAACCTGGTGACAGACGGACTTATAGACGGACGTACAGGGGAGTCTTAGTAATAGGGACCGGTTTTAACCTTTGGGTACGGAACCCTAATAAAATATGAAAATTTTAAGTTTATTTAGAAGTCGTTAACTAGTAAGTAGGTTTACAAAAATGGTCACAAAAATACTTACCAACCCCACAGGATTTCGAATAAAAATGTTTTGACCAAATAATTGTATTAGCTGTGATATATTTAAATAAAAAAAAGTAAAAAACTAAAACCTGACTACGACAAAAAAACGACGTTGCAAAAGTATGAAACAAGATCTTCAGGATGCTGATATAAACAAGGTAACTGTAAAAACCAGAACAGAACAAAAAGAAAAGCCAAAGTCAAACGTTATATAACGTGTGACTATGGCTTTTCTTTTTTTATTTAAACAATTTTAGTGTTAAATCACTGTGCTTCTATACTACTTAGTGAAGTCCTTCCAAATGATACCAAACACGACGTATTTATCTTATTTTTTTTAAACCAAAATTTTTTGTCCACTAGAGGGCGCCACATTGAATTTAATGATATTTTTTTTTTAAGTACCAGGGAAGCCCTTTCAAATTATATCAAATTATCAAATACGGTGTATTTATCTTAACATTTTTTAACATGTGACTTTTTGTCCGCTAGAGGGCGTCACTTTAAATTTGAGCAATATTTTGGAAATTTAAAAGTGAAGCCCTTTCAACTGATACCAAACACGGCGTATTTATCTACATTTTTATTTTTAACACATTACTTTTTGTCCGCTAGAGGGCGCTATATCGAGTTTTGCGCCACGTTACGTAGCCTGTGTTCGGCGGACAATTAAGACGGTTCTAACGATACCTCATATGTCGAGTTCCGGTTAGAAAATTAGGAGGGAACAGATGAACATACTGACATACATACATAGCCAGTCAAAATCATAACCCTCCTTTAACTTTGCCGTAGTCGGGTAAAAGATAAGAACAATAAAGATACGATAAGTATATAATTATATGGCAACATTTACAGTATCGTTTTGATGCATAAATACAGGCTGTATTTTATTTATTGCCCAATAAACGTTATGCCAAAGCCAGGCCTAAAATGTAAATTTGCAGAACTGCGCAGTAAATGGTCCGCGGTGAAAACGTTATGAATAATATTTTTTTCCAGTTTTTTTTTTTCATAAATAATAAACAGGCAAGTACATAACTGTGAGTATTTAACTACATGCTAGTTATTTATTAATTAAAGAAATCAAGATTAAATTGACAGAAGATCTATGGGGTATGTCTATCAAAGTTTGTACCTCAATTATTGAGACTATAGCGCCGTACTTGGCTTTAATATTTAATTTGTGTATAGATCAAGGAGTTTTTCCAGATCTAATGAAATATAGTAAAGTGATACCACTCTTTAAATCCGGGAATAGTAGAGACACTAATAATTATAGGCCGGTGTCCGTTTTGCCGGTTCTTAGCAAGATATTTGAAAAGGTAATGTTAAATCAAATGCTTAGTCATTTTAACTCCAATAACATCCTACATGATAAACAGTATGGTTTCACCAAAGGACGTTGTACAACTGACGCGGGTGTTTCCTTACTAAAACACATTTTTAATGCGTGGGAAGAGGCACAAGATGCTATAGGCATCTTCTGCGACCTATCTAAGGCGTTTGATTGTGTAGTTCATGAAACATTGCTTCTGAAACTCAAGCATTACGGACTAGGCAATGCAGCGTTAAGCTTATTAAAATCTTATTTGAATAATAGACAGCAATTAGTGCAAATAAACGGTGTCAATTCGTCGGGATTGAATGTTGAAATGGGGGTGCCCCAAGGTTCAATTTTAGGTCCTTTTTTATTTTTAGTTTATATTAATGATTTACCCAATTTGTTGCAAAATAAACTTAATATGGTGTTGTTTGCTGACGACACTTCTTTGATTTTTAAGATAAATAGAAAGACTAACAATCTTGACAACGAAAATAGCGCCCTATTGCAGGTTCAAAACTGGTTCACTGCTAATAATCTGGTTCTAAATGGGAAAAAAACTAAATGCATAAGATTTTCCTTACCGAATGTCAAAAGTAGTGATTGTGACATTGTATTGAATGATGAAAAACTAGAATTTGTTGATAAAACGATTTTCCTGGGGATTACGCTTGACTCAAGGCTACAATGGGGTCCTCACTTAACATCTCTTGCAGGGCGGCTTAGCTCAGCTGCATATGCTGTTAGAAAAATCCGCCAATTTACGGATGTTGATACCGCTAGGCTAGTCTATTTTAGTTATTTTCATAGTGTCATGTCGTACGGTATCTTACTATGGGGACGGGCTGCAGACATCGAGTCAATCTTTATATTACAGAAAAGAGCCATCAGAGCTATTTACAATCTCCGCCGGTGCGATTCTTTAAGGGAACTGTTTAAAGAAATTAACATAATGACGGTACCTTGTCAATATATCTATGAAAACATCATGTATGTTAGAAAAAATCTTCATCTTTTTAGCAAAAGAGGCGATAGACATAATTATGTTACAAGAAATAGGGATCAATTAGTTCAACCAGGTTTCAGACTGGCTAAAGTGGCCTCTTCTTTCATGGGGTACTGTTTGAAATGTTATAATAAAATACCACCCCAAATATTAGAACTCAATGAAACGAAATTTAAATCTTGTATTAAACGCACACTATACAGGCAAGCATATTATAAGTTGGAGGATTATATTCAAGATAAAAATGCTTGGCTCAATGCTGGTCCAGCTCCACTACCACTAGGGCGTACTAATTAGTTGATTAGTTGGAAACTAATATTATTATTTTTTAATTTGAAAGACAATTGCATTGTATAATGTAGAAGCACTTTTTTCAAGTTTGTGAATGTGAAGCACCATGGAGCATTTTTATTAGGTTACAACTTTTTTTTTTTGACATTACGAGCATGGCAGTTGAGAGTTTGTCATGCTCACTCAAATGTCTCGCTGTTGGTGGCACGTGTTATTGGGTCGTTCAGTTCCCTTCAAAATGGTTGAGCTGAGTGGGGCTGATGCACGCGTCATGCTCGTGAACGAGTGCCGTCAGATGGGACTGGTCATCTCTTAGCTGCCAGTGGCTTAATTCAGTTTCTATCTTTTAATTATTTTACATTTTTATTTCACTATCGACATTGTGCTCACATGATAGAAGCAACAAGTAATATGTAACCAAGCATTATATGTAACACATAATATGATTTAAAAGAGTGTCCATGGAGTTTCTTGCACGTTCTTCTCCATAGAGACCTACTCTTTGGAACGTGCAATTTAGCTTCACTTTTCTTGGACTGACCGACATTTGACTATTCAAAAGTGCCTGTAAATGGTCTATTTGAAATAAATGATTTGACTTTGACTTTGACTTTGACTTTGACTTTATATACCCACTGACCTTTTTGAAAGCGCTGACCACAAAACTCATGTTTCGAATTTTTATGATTATTTTTTTTGTGGCTAATAATGTTTATGCGGCAAAGATTTTCATGCTCCATATTTTGAATTGGCTATGTGTTCAAAATGCATTGTGAATAAAACGCAGTAAAGTTTTTAAAAATCTTGGCTGAAATATACAATTCAGTTTGGCACTTATTTTTACCATTTAAGCTGTATTTTCAATGATTGTAAAAGCTGTTGTTTCATTAAAATAAGGTTGTTTCGTTATGGAATTTTGGCACTTTTATTAGACTAATAAGTATTGGTCGCTCTCCTTTTCATTTTTGCTTTATTTCTTTTAAATAAAAATCTTCATTTTTTTTTGTTAGGACAAACTTGCCAGTGGATAAACCAGTATTTATTAATAAAATATCATCAATGAATATCAATCAGTATTAATATTATAATTATTCCATTCATTTATTATTGATTGCATTTTTGGCATCAGTATCGATCACCAGTCATCCTCTAATATTAATTTTGATTATATTATATTCAATGTATAGAATTGACCTTTCTACAGTTTTATTATAAGTATAGATTTATCACATTTTTAAATATTTCTTTAAAAATTAACATAAAAAAAACATTTAAAAATATAAAAAATAGTAGCCCACCTGCATCGGGAACAGGGTCCAAGCTACCGGTGGTCAGGACTCCTGAGAGAGGAACCTCCGAACAATACGCGCTGTGTCCAGGAGTACTGCCTTCTGAATCAAGCCCTTGATCCAACTGCCTAACGAGAGCCTTCTCAGATGTTGGTCGAGGCTCTTGGCTATTAAGTCATTGGCTGTCACGACTATCGCTATGCTATGCTTTTATCATTAGTAAACCATGTCATGTCATTTGCAAGCTATCTTTGTACCATTACAATCAAGTCTACCCTCAAACTTGATATTAACAAAATATGGCTGGCACAGTGGCTGAAAAATCGACAGCCATGTGTTGTGCTTTCTCACACGTAAAAAAATATTTGCATGGCCTACATATCGTCGTATAGGATCTGGGTATTTGTGTATCATATCACTTGGGATTATGTGTGCGTTTAACTCCCTTGCAGCACTCGGGAGTTAAATATATAAATCTCTCACTGCGTTCGGGTTTAAAACTGAGCAACTTTCGTTTAGTTCGGATTTCAACATGATGTCTAGGACTTTAAGACAAGATCTTATCCCTAAGTCACAAAATAGTCACATAATCTTCTATTCTCTCGAAATTTGAGCTAGAGCTCCTTAGCTGTACGTGTGTAAAATATTTTAGCAACGGCTTATGACAGCAATGCAGACATAAACTAATATCTATGCCGAATATAGATAGATATATATCAATCAGTGTATAGTCCTATAAGTAGGTAACCTAACCTATATCTTGACAAACATACATTTCCATTTGCTGTATCCTTGGTCTCACAAGGCCAGAACTTTATGTCATGTGTTTGGGATTTGCGTAATTTTTTCCTTTTTATATCAATGTGATCTTGCATAAAAATGTTGCGTTTATTGAGTCAGACCTACTCTTGTTTTGTTTTTTTGATTATTTATAAATTTATTGTGGCCTAATTTTGATTTTTTTTTAAATGAAAGTTTATGCTTCCAATTTGGTCCCATAGAAGTATTTTTCTGATCTGATCATTAACTTTAAAGATGTGGAACAAGCACGGAAAAAGTACGTAAAGCCTTTAAAGGTCTTGGTTGTTATTTGTAGATCTTTGACCGTCTGACTATCATTCTGTCCAAGCAGGATGGTGTTGCCAAGTAACTGCATTGTGAAGTTCTGATGAGCAGCCGCATCTGGTTAGACTGGAAGCCAACCTCAAGCTAATTGGGAAAAGTTAGGGGGATGATTATAGGCTTCGTCATTATCAGTAGTCAATACAAAAGGTTCAATTGTAAAATTATATACCTATATTGTATCAAAATATCAAAAGGTACAGATTCTTTGTCTAGACATTCAAGAGGCAAACAGAGATCGGTTTCAAGTAGGGACACAGATCAAGTGCGGAACCCTCAACGAACACGAACGAATCCATTTTACACTTGACCGATTTTTTTTATTTGTTGGAATAAAAACGCAGAAATCTGAATCTACTTTCTGCTATAATGTGGATCCTAATTAGAATTGCTGAATTTCGTTCTCGCTATAGAAGTAGGAATCTAATTTAAAGTATATTATAAGGACATGGTATTCAACATATGAACACTACAATAAACAAAGCTATTTAGAGTCACATGCAGTGCAAATGCAACAATGACATATTTATGCCGAGGGTTAAAAATCTATCGTTAAAAAGTAACAATATTAATATTTAGCTGTACACGTTTCCTAAAGCTTTAGTATCCAAAATTCATAATTTTCCTGTCCTTGTATCATATTACTTGGAGATGGTGCAACACGTTTTTTTCTTCCATTTTAATCCGTCTACCATCACGGTATCACTGATTCTTTTTTCTTTCAAATCTCTACACATATAATCACAAGCTCTGCTTAGCTTGGGACTAGACGCGTTGTGTGACAGTTGTGGAATATTATATTATATCTTTTCTTTGGCCTCCCTCTTACTGTCCATCTAACCATATATTATGTATACTCATAACTCTTACATGAGCTTGTGTATCATCCTTTCTCTTTACATGTCCGTGTCAACAGCGCATAGTATTCCACGCGGCGTCAAATATATGTCACCAAAAGTGTAAAAACCCAACAGAATCATAGCCTGCTGATGCCATGGATTGTGAAACCCTAAGGGCCTTTTTTTTTGGTGGGGAAAAATCATCCAAAACCAACCCCCGCTCTTGGGCGGAGCGGGAGATAGTGTCAGACTCTTACTGACTAAAAAACCCAACCCGTTCCTTCAAGCTTTCATACCGGGGCTCGATTTCCCTTTCGGATAACCCTGGCCCCAGTAGGCTTCGACCAGGCTGGGCCCCTGCTGTTGCTGACATCTCCTTGAGGCGCGCGGGGGGACAGTGCGCGCCGTCGACGACTTGGGTTTGGTCCGGACAGTTACCGGACGGCCGGACAGCGAGCTACCCATTGCTCACTGTCCGCAAGCCCGCGCCTACGGTGGCCGAAAATAGGGATCGGAAAACCCTAGGGCCCTAGAACGAAGGCATAAGAGTGGGTTTTACTCAGTAAAACTTTGTCACGCCTTATCACTCCGTCCTAGACCGTATAAAAAAAAAACCATGTCAATCGTTTTTCTTTCAACAGTATGTCATCAAATACAAAAACACTATAAATAAAATGTTAATAAACTCCAATTCATTTCTAGTTCAAAACACTTAAATCGCGTTTCTGTAATAATTTTATAAACTTATACCGAGTTTTCAAACTGTTAGTCATGGTCCTTAGCGTTTAAAGTGAAAGATTTTTGCCCTCTCCATTTAGTACCTTCTCATACCCTAATTAAGACTTTAAAAGTTATTAATTTCAGTATAAATTGGAATTTTAAGTCAGGTTATTGAAAACTATAAAGCCTTTTATAAAATAACACCAAGAGTTTAATTTTAATTCTTTACTGAAGAGGGTTTGATGCTGGTATTTAAACATTTTAAAATTAAATTGCTTCTCTCCCGTTATTTAATTAAGATTCCAAAGACATTAAAGTGTTTTAACGCATGATTGAATATATCTGTACGAAGCATCAGTAAAACAAGCGATTTCAATTTAGTGAAAAGTCAGTCAGCTTCATTACAATTTTTAGGAGCATTTAATTAAATTAATTTATGGTACCTAAAATTAATATAAATAAAACCAAAGCCTTGGTGAAAAGTTTTTTATTCTTTTAAACAACATAAATTTTAACTTTTTTTCTGAATACAGGTTGTTCAGAATCAGTAACTGAATGGATTCCAATAGTTTTTACACCATGTTATAGTTTTCC
The DNA here is from genome assembly GCA_910589285.2 of Mythimna ferrago. Taxonomy (NCBI): domain Eukaryota; kingdom Metazoa; phylum Arthropoda; class Insecta; order Lepidoptera; family Noctuidae; genus Mythimna; species Mythimna ferrago. Next base: position 8,302,689 of record OU342675.1, on the reverse strand, counting down.
CAAAAATATTTAAAAAGGTCATAAGTTGGACACCAACGCCAAAAAGTAGAACACAGGTCACGGCAAATCATAGCGGGCCGTAGTTGCTAGCAAATAGCTGGGTGCAAATGCAAAACAACCCCTCAGACGCCTGGATGGCTCGCTGACTATTTATTTTTTGCTGACATAAAACGTTTATAACTTTCAGATTTTTCATGATACAGTTATAAAATTTTGTACATAGATTCTTTACATAAAAATACTAGATACGTGTTTCGGTTTTCGTATATACTAAAATTAATCGACACTAATTATAATAAAGAGTTACAGTTTGTTTTTTTTTTGTTTGTAGGTGGTGATCTCTGGAAGTACTGGTCCGATTGCTATAATTTTTTCACAGATAGAAAGCTACTTTTTCCTGAGTGACTTAGGCTTATTTTACATACGCGGGCGAAGCTGTAGGACTTGGTATTGGCAGGAATTATGCATTCATAAACATGTAAACTCACATACACAAGGCAGCCAGACCTGGAACACTGATATGGCTTCCCACAAGGTCATGAACTAATGAGCGTGCTCACTACTTGCATACTGCAAACGTCCTTATAAATAAATAAAATCGAAGTAGTTACTGTTTATAAATGTATCTATTTTTTTTTCCTAAATTCATAATTATAAAGTTATATTCGATACTTTTAAATAACAAAAAGACAATTGAAAAAAATGTCCGTCTGTTTGTTCTCTGAAATTTCTGAATTCATTCAAACGGGAATTTCATTGGTAGATAGCTGATATTTTATAGAGTAACGTAAAAAAAATAGGGTTAACAGGTAATAAAACGGTATTGTGCTGTATTACGAGAACAACGCGGATGAAGTCACGGGCACCAGCTAAACCTGGACGCAATATAACCACCATCATCAAAGTATGAATTTTAATTAAAACATCCTACAAAAAACGCGCCATATTCTAAAGACTTGAAACCTCGATTATAAGGATTTTTTTCTGAAAAATACCAACGTTCCGTTATTTATTTACGAGTATTACCTGTTTCGTTTATTTTGTTCTAACCAAGCTGTTATAATAAAAACAGTGAAAAACTTCCAACTGCAGCTGCCGTTCGAAAAATAAAATAAAGAACGGTGATTGGTCGAAGCAGGCTAATGACTGTTGAAGGAAACTTCATTTATTTTCCATCGGTTTATTTCGGACTAGAATCGACTGGCTCTACTTTCTAGTGGGAATACAAAATTGGTAAATATTACTACGTTAGAAGCTTTAGATGTTAAAATATTAACGCATTTCTTTTTCTAGTTAACTAAGAATGTACAAGTACAAATGTAATGAAAAAATAAACAATATTATAAAATATTAAAAGTACTTCTACATAGTCTAACGAAGTACTTCACAATCAAAGTAAAACTAAATAAATCTGGCTAGAATATTTTGTACAATTAAGAAAATAATTACTTACAAAATATTTTACCTAGATTTATTTTACCTAGTGTAAGTACAGACACTTAGTTTACAATTAAGAAGGAATTAATAAAAACAACAAAACTATCAATGAAATAAAAAAAAAATTACAAATGAATGTCCTCACATTTCAGCACGTATATTTTCAAAGAGAAACAATTGATTGCAATAAAAATAAGCCTTATTATAATTTATTATATACAAAACCTTTCACAATTTGAGTGATAATTTTATTATTAATTAATTGTGTCAACTAACTACAATACTTCAAAACATTGAAACAAGATTGGAGTGTTTTACTGTTATTCTAAAAACAGCCTACAAATCTCTTTAGAGTGGTTTTCCATGAACCTCAAAGTCCACTTCAACGATTCTGTAGGCAAAACTAAGTTATTCTAAAATTTAATTAGTAAACGCTAAAATAAGACCATTTACTCAATGTTTTAAATAGCTTTGTAAAAGGAAATACTCGACGCCTTTTCACAGCTTTGCTAATTATCGTGACTACAGGCTAAACCGCGAAGAAAATCGAGGAAAAACTTTCCAACAGCTTGCCCAGTTAGTTCATGTTCTAAGCGCAAAACTATGATAATTTATTTTCAAAGTATCTACCTGGATATAAAACAGAAAACGGATTTCTTTGGAAATATACTGACTTTTACCTAGTCTTATAGCGTTTCAATGTAAAAAGGTAATTTCCAGTTTTTAGGAGGCAATTACAGATACTTCACAAATTAAATGCTAGGCCATGATGATTAATTGGGCATGCAGACGGAGAGTAATGGGTAGTTTACGGTCCAATAAAAATCAACCCAAATCAAAGAGCTATCAGCAATAGTGTTATTGTCATTTGATGTTTGCTACCAAAAAAAAAACTTGTTTTTTTACACTTAATCCTTGGTGTACCATTGCGCATAGGCCATGGCGGCCATCATTTGGGAGGCTTATTCTACCCTCTTCTTTCCAGAAGAAGATTAGACCTTCCAGGTTTTTCATTGCGTCTGTGAGAGAATTTGGAGATCCAGGAGGGACAGGTGTCACTGATCTGACCCATCTAGGTTGGTTTCTACAAACCCTCAGTGATAGGTACATGTCCATTTATGGAGCACATGCGCCTCCTCCTTTTCCAAGCAAGTTCTGCAGAAAGGACTATCTATGATACCTATTGCAGGTGTTTGTTCGGTGAGCAGTGTCCTTCTGAGTCTATCCAGTCAAATAACGTTTTTTTTTAGTCAGGGTTTTATCTAGATATCGCATGGCTTCCTTGGCCTGTCCGTATCTTGGTGCCAAATACCATTAGCGTTCCGTTAGTGTGGGTATGTTAACTAATCACGCTGACCAAAGAGGACCGGCACATTAGGTTTGGACCCAAACCGTAGCGCGCCAGATCCCCTTCCAGCCAATCGCTTTATTTCTTAGGTCTATAATTGTAGTTTTTTTTTACTAACAACTAGTTCCAGATTTTTCCATAATACTAATTTTATAAACATACGAAAAAGCTTAACCCATTTACATATGGGCACGCCACAATTATGGTGGTAAGTCCCCTCTTTAAGGCGTGGCTGGAAAGACCTCACGGCATCCTAACCTTCCGCATGACGCAGGTTCTCACCAGACATGGTAAGTTCGGGAAGTTCCTGCACCGGATTCGTGCGTAAGTGACGCCCGGGTGTCGCCACTTTGCGGAACGCCTGGAGGACACGGTTGAGCACACAGTGGGGGTGTGCTTCGCTTGGCGGAGCATTGCCGTGCCCTCGTGGGGGTGATCGGCGGCGGCGATCTCTCGTACCGGACCTTGGTACAGGTCATGGTCCGGAGCGAGAAGGAGTAGCAGGCGGTTGCCTCCTTCTGCGAAGCAGTAGGTAATGCTAGCAAATGAGGAGGCCGACCGTATCAGGCAACAGCGCTCACAGCGCCCCAGCCGCCGCCGGGATTAAGATCCCGTTTCCGGTCACCGTAGGCGCGGGCTTGCGGACGGCGAGTAATAGGTAGCTCACTATCTGATCGTCCGGACCAAGCCCAAGTCGTCGACGGCGCACACTGTTCTCACGCGCCTCAAGGAATTATCAGCAACAGCTGGGGCCCAGTTGGGTCGAAGCCTACTGGAGCCAGGATTAGCTCCAGAAGGTAGCTCAGCCCTGGTATGAAAGGCAAGAAGGAACGGGGTGGGTTTTTTAGTCAGTAAGAGTCTGACACTAACTCCTGCTCCGCCCAAGGGCGGGGGATGTCGTTTGGATGATTTTTACCCACCAAAAAAAGCTCAGTTATATAAGTTTTACTTCAAAAAGTCATCCGCATGTTTTGGATGAAAACGTAACGGCCCGTTCAAGACCTTGCAGCTGTGAGCGGTAGCTAAACGCAGGGTTAGACCAGGGTCGATAATTTTTAAAACCAAAAAAAATAATAGTAGGATGAAACCCATTAGAAAAGGAGGAGAATATTATAAAAATGAAAGGAAAAATAATTTACGGGCGATCTGAGGTCGGGAAGGGTATGGGGTTGAGTTTTTAAGGGTAAAAAACGGTTTTTCTCGATTTCCGGCAAAACTAAAAGTCCTATGGAAAAAAATCAAATGGCAAAGTTGTAGGTAATAAAAAGATCTAAAACTTTTGTATTTACACTTTTTTCACATAACCTCAAAATTTATGTGAAAAATTCAAAAAACCAAGTTTTTGGTTTTTTATTTTTATCTTTTTAAAAAATAAAAATTTTTTCACGAAATTTGGTGAAAACTTACCTTTTTATGTCCCAAATACGCTGTAATTTATTTGATTAGAAATATTTATTTTTTCACCCTTATTTTGAATTAATATCGAAAAAGCACCCTAATTTTCAATCGAAAAATCACCCGTCAAAATATCAGCTTTTTTCAAAAAGTTGGTATGTTTTCTGTTCGTTGAAATCTCTACTTTCCGATAGTGAAAAAAAAAATATGTTACCATAGTAAATCTTCTCAGAAAATGCAAAAAGTCTAAAAAAACTCGAATTCGAAAATTTTTTTTCAATTATTATATACAATTTTGAGCTATTTATTAAAATTTACACTTTAATTACTCGAAAAACGTAAGATTACATGTTACATTGATAAAAAAAAATTGCAAATCAAAATATACTACTATAATTAACAAACAAATAAGTTAATAAAATTCATATTCAATAAGACATCTACAATATTTGGAGAAAGTAGTCGAATCTTCTTTAAATTATATGCGTAGATGCCTATTTATAATTATTTTTAGATAACTTATATACCTGAGTGACCTACGAAAAATTTTAGCCCATCAAAAGGTATTTCATAGAGAAGTGGGGAAGGGGCTAGGCGGGTCTGGGACTTACTACGTACATACCTACTATTTCTTAGCAGCTGTAACAACCGTTAGCCTAGCCAGTACCTATTCGAAATACAGTACAGTATACAACATCGTTTATAAAAATACACGTGCATGCTGAGTTTCTTTAATATAATTGTGACAAGTTTACTTAAAAAAAAACTAACAAGATTAAAAAATAATAATCTCCTTTATTTTGCACAAGCAAATTTAGTTACTCCCATGAAAAAAAATATTCAAAATACATAAAAAATATATTAAAAATCTCGTAAATATATTTTTAATGACTAACTTTTGGCCGATTTGCATATATATTTTATACATTTCAAATATATTTTAGATACATTCAAAATATATCTTAAAAGACATAAAAAACATAGCTAAGAATATAAAAAAAAATATATATATCTATAATAAATAGATTTTTAATATATTTTTTATGTATTTTGAATATTTTTTTTTCATGGGAGTAACTAAATTTGTTTGTGCAAAATAAAGGAGATTATTATTTTTTAATCTTGTTAGTTTTTTTTAAGTAAACTTGTCACAATTATATTAAAGAAACTCAGCATGCACGTGTATTTTTATAAACGATGTTGTATACTGTACTGTATTTCGAATAGGTACTGGCTAGGCTAACGGTTGTTACAGCTGCTAAGAAATAGTAGGTATGTACGTAGTAAGACCCAGACCCGCCTAGCCCCTTCCCCACTTCTCTATGAAATACCTTTTGATGGACTAAAATTTTTCGTAGGTCACTCAGGTATACAAGGTGTCGTTTTGAAGCTGCAAAATATTTCAGGAGGTAATTATGTTAGTGATTCTCGACCCGAATCAATAATAAAATAAGTAGGTAATTTTATTTTTTTTTTATAACCGCGCTTTTTTTCACACACACAAACACGGAACAATAAAGGGCGTTTTCACACACACTAACTCGCAACGATAGTTTCATAAATAATGTATCATCCAATCATCATCCCGCACGCCACACCCTAGCCACGCCCCCGCGGCCATCGATCAATCGATTTAGTTTAGTGTAATTAAAAAATTAAATAACAAGTATTACTGATTATTGACCAGGTATCGTTTTTTTATATGATTATTTATGAGTTTTATTACAACCTCCTGAAATATTGTGCAGTTTTAAAACTGCACCTTGTATAAGTTATCCAAAAATAGTTATAAATAGGCATCTACGCATATAATTTAAAGAAGATTCGACTACTTTCTCCAAATATTGTAGATGTCTTATTGAATATGAATTTTATTAACTTATTTGTTTGTTAATTATAGTAGTATATTTTGATTTGCAATTTTTTTTTTTATCAATGTAACATGTAATCTTACGTTTTTTCGAGTAATTAAAGTGTAAATTTTAATAAATAGCTCAAAATTGTATATAATAATTGAAAAAAATTTTTCGAATTCGAGTTTTTTTCGATTTTTTGCATTTTCTGAGAAGATTTACTATGGTAACATATATATTTTTTTCACCATCGGAAAGTAGAGATTTCAACGAACAGAAAACATACCAACTTTTTGAAAAAAGCTGATATTTTGACGGGTGATTTTTCGATTGAAAGTTAGGGTGCTTTTTCGATATTAATTCAAAATAAGGGTGAAAAAATAAATATTTCTAATCAAATAAATTACAGCGTATTTGGGACATAAAAAGGTAAGTTTTCACCAAATTTCGTGAAAAAATTTTTATTTTTTAAAAAGATAAAAATAAAAAACCAAAAACTTGGTTTTTTGAATTTTTCACATAAATTTTGAGGTTATGTGAAAAAAGTGTAAATACAAAAGTTTTAGATCTTTTTATTACCTACAACTTTGCCATTTGATTTTTTTCCATAGGACTTTTAGTTTTGCCGGAAGTCGAGAAAAACCGTTTTTTACCCTTAAAAACTCACCCCCATCCCCTTCCCGACCTCAGATCGCCCGTAAATTATTTTTCCTTTCATTTTTATAATATTCTCCTCCTTTTCTAATGGGTTTCATTCTACTATTATTTTTTTTCACTTTTTATTATTTTTAAAGGCTTCTACCATGGTCTAGGTGGCGAGCGGTAAGATCAAAATTATGAAAATGTTTGAAGCACGCCGAATGAAACGCGATGCTGCCCCACTCGCCACTAATAAGCATCACCCTTTTACTATTTTTCTGTTTCTTTCATCTGTTCTTTTAATAGAGTATGTACATAAATTGGTAAATAAATAAATAGGACCGAAATCGAGACCAGGTAGTGACGCACCCCAAAGGTACTCGTATCTTTTGGTGTTTACTTAAGGGGAATCTATTTTTAGAAAACATCAACACCCTCAAAGGAACATAAATCTTAATTTCGTGTTTCTATTTTTAACCGACTTCGAAAAAGCGGAGGTTCTATTTTCGGCTGAATGTATGTTTCTTTTTTTTTATGCATGTTCACCGATATCTCGGTCAATTGTGGACCGATTTTGAAAATTATTTTTTTGGTTGAAAGGTTATGCTTTCAAGTTGGTCCCATAGAAATATTGTTATGATCTGATCATGAACTTCGAAGATATGGAACAAAACTGCAAAACCGTAACAATTTAAATTGCTTTGTTTATAAGTGTAGTCGATGACAGACAGAAAGAAAATGGGAGGGGTTGTATCGTACTGATCTGGTAATAAAGCCGGATGGTGTTTGGGATTATTAGAATCGATTATTATGAGATGTACTCTGGCTATAAGGTATTTAAGTTCGGCTGAGGGGTACTTTTTAGTGGTAACTAAAATGTGAAAAATAAAAATCTTTTTACAAAAAAAAAATTAAACTGACTTCAATGTAAAAAAAATATTGAAAATACAAAATAACTTTAATTTCGGAATTCGGTGCTAAATAACGAAGAAACAAAACTATCTATTATAGAAACTTCGACTTCCGAAATTAAAGTTATTTTGTACTTTTCAGTGTTTTTTAAAAATTGAAGTCAGTTTTTTTTTGTAAAAAGTTTTTTATTAGCGTTTACGTTTGTACGAAGAGTGTCAGTAAGTTTATTCTGAAACTGTGTTTTCTGTGTTAGGTGCTAGTTTTGATTTTATATGTAACTTCTTAATGTGCCACTTAGATTAAAAGACTGCCCATGGTCCCGTAAGTTCTAACATAGAAGTAGCCCAAGAGTTTGTGAATTTTTTCACCAACATACCTTTTAAGACAAACGAAGCTTTAAATTCCTTGCCGAAGGCCTCAATTACTTATTGAAAGAAAACGTGCCAGGCTGTCCGGTTGTATTTCAATTCAAACATTATAAACCCTATGACAGTCATAAAGGCCTTCCGGCAAATAAAAATAAAATTAACCGAAGACCTATGGGGAATGTCTGTTAAAGTTAGTACGAGTACATACATAATCGAGACCGTGGCACCATCTGACTGGCCTGTTGGACGAACAGGCCAGTCAGAATAGCAGTCAGGACTGCTATTCCGGAGATCGTGGGTTCGATTCCCAACCAGGACAAATGTTTGTGTGATGAGCATAATCATTTGTTCTGTGTCTGGGTGTAATTATCTATAATTAATATGTATGTATTTAGAAATGTGTAAGTATGTTTATCAGTTGTCTAGTACCCATAACACCAGCTCTGGTTAGCTTGGGACTAGACGGGGTTGTGTGATAATTGTGGAATATTATTATTTATTTATTTTTATTACCATACTTAGCTTTAATTTTTAATTTATGTGTGGCCCAAGGAGTATTTCCAGATACAATAAAATTCAGTAAAGTTATACCTCTTTTTAAATCCGGTGACCATAATGGCACCAATAATTATGGACCTGTATCCGTGTTGCCGGTTTTCAGTAAAGTCTTTGAAAAAGTTATGCTCAATCATATGCTTATTCATTTTAACACCAATAAAATCTTACACGAACAGCAGTATAATTTCACCAAAGGACGTTGCACGACTGACGCTGGTGTCACCTTATTAAAACATATATTTTCAGCGCGGGAGGATGCCCAAGATGCTATTGGAATTTTCTGTGACCTCTCAAAGGCTTTTGATTGTGTTAATCATGAAACCTTCCTTTTAAAGCTAGAACATTATGGAATAGGTAAACTTGCACTAAGCTTGATAAAGTCTTATTTAAATGACAGGCAACAGCAAGTTCAAATAAATGGTGTCAATTCACGGGGCTTAAAAGTCAAACAGGGCTCTATATTGGGTCCTTTCCTCTTTCAGGTGTATATTAATGATCTACCGCATTTGTTTGCTGACACACGCTATGTAGACAAGTATATTTTAAATTGGAAGATTATCTCCTTCCTCCACAGCCATAGTCATTTGTATCTACTAATTAGTCGTTTTTTTTTTGTAATTATATATTGGAAAAGATGCTGCTGGCCTTTTCGTATTATTGTTTTCGAAATGTTTTTTTTTTTGTTTATTTCAATAGGACTTATGATTTGTTATGATTTTTTATATTTGGAAATAATAGCATTGTATAATGTAGACGCACTTTTTTTCCAATTTTGTGTATGTGAAGTACCATGGAGCATTTTTATTAGGTTACGAGCAGGCAGTTGAGAGATTGTCATGCTCACTCAAATGTCTCGCACGGCACGTTTTATTGGGCCATTCAGTTCCCTTCAAAATGGTTGAGCTGAGTGGGGCTTATGTACGCGTCATGCTCGTGAACGGGCGCCGTCAATTGAGACTGGTCATCTCTTAAGTTATCTTTTTTTATAAATCGAATTCTATGTGTGAGGTACGAATAAAAGTTTTTTCTTTTTTTCTTTCTATCTTAGCAGCCAGTGACTTAATTCAATTTCTATCTTTATAATTATTATTATTATTTAATTTTTATTACTTATTTTCATTGTGCTCACATAATAGAAGCAACAAGAAATATATAACGAAGATTCACTCAATATGATTTAAAAGAGTGTCCATGGAGTTTTGCACGTTTCACCTTCTCCATAAAGATCTACGCTTTGGAACGTGCAATTTAGCTTCACTGGCTTGACTGACCGACATTTTGACAATTCAAAATTGCCTGTAATTGTTCTATTTGAAATAAACGTTTCTGATTTCTGATTTCTATCCTACAAAAGTACGGCACTAGTATATGTGATTGTGGTGATGAAGAGATATCGGTGTTCTCAAGGAACATCTCTGCTTATCCTTTTGAGGAAACACGTGTGACATTATGCAGCTTAGCTTATATCATTCTGCAGATACTGTATATAGTCACATTGCTTTTGTGTAGGTACGTAACTCATAAAGACCTGACAACATCAAACGCTTATGTCAAAGAGGTTTATGCCGTGTTGAACAGCATTGATTGAAGATACATGACAAGGAGATCATATCTCACATGTGGGATTAATAGGTAGACAGAGCACGTACTCTGTTAGTCACGTACTTGTTACATAATTGCACATTTAGCAACGCTTCCTTTGTTAGTACAACAAGATAATAAAATCGACTGGCTTGGATGCTTATTGGTTAGTGGCCCTGACTGCTAAACAGGAGGTCTTAAGTTCGATTCCCAACCCAAGACAAATGAATGTGTGATGAGCAAGATCATTTGTTCTCTGTCTAGATGTAATTTGTCTGTAATATGTATGTATTTGTCAATATATAAGTATGTTTATCAGTTGTTTAGTACTCGTAGCACAAGCTCTGTTTAGTTTGGGACTAGATGATGCTCTGGAATATTATTATAATATGTGTAATAGGATTTTATTAATTAGATATATATTATAATTCTAAATTCTATAACAATAAAGCAATTTCCTAAATTACTCGTAATTATAATTTTGTGTTTGCTTAATCGAGTGTCAGAAATAATGAATTTACTTTCATACTCTAGATTAAAGGTTTTCGATTACACGAAAATTATGATAATTAATGAGCAGAGCATTACATTGTTAGTATTTTCCAAAGCGTTAGGCATAAGTGAATGTAAAAAGTATTGCAATATCTTGTAACTTGTATCGTTTCAATACGACGCCGACGCGTTGTCGACCCGGACTTGGTTGTTTCTGTATGGCGGCCCATTGCTCCTCATTTTCGAATAAGGAGCATTGCGTACAAAAGTTTAGTGACCAGTTTTATGGTGACCGGGAATTACCCCGTGACTCCTGATGGCACTAAATGGGTGCCATCAGGAGTGTATACACACAGACTCAAAGATACATGTTTGTTATTCCTCCATGCTCAAATGTCTGTACAGATTTAAATGTTTAAAATTCGACACACAGTAAATTGCGTCACCTACTATGCTGCCCAATGCTGCCTATCCTGCACAACCGGCCAATATCAAACCTGTACAGGTTGCCAAATATTGGTAAGAAAAAAGAGTCCATCAACGCGAAAAGAAGAAGAAGACGACGATTAAACCTTGTAAAGGACCTATTGGGATTACTTTTTCCGAGAATATTTGATTCTATTGAAATACTATTTATTCTACTTGCAAACGGGAAAAGCTACTGGAAGAGTTTTAATTTAATATAATGTGAATATGAGAACACGGTAGACTCCATAGATTACTAATTTTATTATTCTTTTGGGTGCAAAGTTGACCGGTCTACAATGTCCTCTCATACCTATTAACATTTAAATATGGAAATATTGTAGAATCAATTTATTTTTTTAAAAGAACAACCATGGAGTTTCTCGCCGATTTTTTATTTTTTATAAGTGCCATAGGCTTCTGTGAAATAAAATAATTTTAAGCTTGAGTTTGAAGAATGTGATATAGTCTGTCTAATAAGTCAACCGACTTGGGAATTTTGTATAATATTTAATCATTTAAAAAATACTTATATTCGGTACTTTTTATAAGATTGTTCTGTTAGTAAACAATGATCTCTATCTCTTAATCAACCTCGATTATTGAACCTGTGTTGACTACATCAGATTTCACTAAATCCTAATAATTACCCAAGTCGTTTAACTTATTAGACAGACTCTATCTAACAAATAACTTGCAAAGAGTTACTTGTACAATTTAAACCTCTTCTCATGCTCTTTACAAATACATGCGGGAATGAGTTTATAAATGGTTGTATAAACCTCTTTGTTAAATGCTGTTACATATCTATAGTACAGCTTTATCTATGGCCTTTGTTCTGAAGCGCAAGCAGACTTATGTAACCCCAGCTTAGCGCAGACAATGAAGTAATCTTGGATATTCATTTAACGTACCTAATAGGTGAATTATTACTATACATTGTGTTCTGAAATAAATTTAAGCTACGTAACGCCGAGCAGTGGTGGCCGAGTGGTAATGGCTCCGACTTACGAGTTGTAGGTCACAAGTTCAAACCCAGCCAGGCGTATTACTTTGTGTAATTTATTCCATCACCACTGCTCTCAAAACGGTGAAGAAAAACATCGTGAAGAAACCGGCATATCCTAGAACCAAAAATTCGAAGACATGTGACATTCACCAATTCGCACTGGGCCCGCGTGGTGGATTATTGCCCATTCACTTTTAATATTTTAATATAATATTATAAGTCTTTCGATTAGTTTAAATCAAAAGACTTTTTAAAACAGTCTATTTCTTTTAAACTTGTGCGCCACACCATCAACGATTGCATCACTGCTTACCATCTGGTGGGGTCGTAATCAAGCACTAGTTTATATCAAATAATAATAAAAATTATTATAATATATATATATATAACTCCACTTTATCATACGTCATGATCATCTTGTATTCTAACACAAACTGCCTAGTTATCCTATTCAGGAATATTAGAAAGCCCGCTACACTAAGTTGACTTAAACTATGAAATGTTGCCCCGTATTCATAGCTCTGAGTGATATTCTAACTCTTACATACATAAATACTTCTCTTGCAATTTAGATACGGATGAAAGTTTAGTACGTAACTAGGTAATTAGATGAGGAAATATACATTATTTTGTGGAAGTACCTAGAACAGGGAGTAGTTAACTACCATTTTGTAATCAGATTACTAATTACGATTCATGGAACACATCGATCGATTTCATGGTATGATTACACATAACTTCATCATCATCATCATTTCAGCCGAAAAACGTTCGCTGTTTGACATAGGCCTCCCCCAAGCGTCGCCGTAATGACCAACCCTGTGCGTCTCGCATCCACCGCATTCCCGTGAGTCTCACCAGGTCGTCAGTCCACCTTGCGAGAGACCTTCCAACGCTGCGTTTTCCGGTGCGCTGCCGCCACTCTAGAACCTTTTAGCTCCAACAACTATCCGTTCTACGAGGAATGTGCCCTGTCCACTACCCCTTTAGTTTGTCATGTAACTTGACTACAGCAATCAAAGTACATGAAGTAGTTTTTAATTTGATTGCTGTAATCTAGTACTTTAATTAATGATTATTTGAGTATCTACTAAGAACTTATGTTTTACAATTTAATAACCAAATAATGATTTATTTATAATTACAATTATTGATTTATCAAAACTGAATATGGCCCTATTTAAAAATTACAAAATCTGACTGTACAAAATTTCACAAAAAATAATTGGATGGGTCGATAACGATCATTGAACAAAATGTTTAACAATGCGCATATAATACGACACATTTTTAACGTTTCCTTATTAATTACTAATTAAAAAAAATCTCTTGTTCCAAGGTCCTTTTACAGTTTCTTAGATGACAAGAAATAATCAAATAATTTCTCCTACAAAGCGAGAGGGACTAACCAAATCCTGCCTGTGTTCTTTCAGTTGCCTGACTCAAAATATCCTACAAACCTACATCGTGTGTGTGGTTGGTAAAAAAAACACACATGTTTCACACGGTGTTCTGTGTACATTACACAAGCCAACTATGGTGAAACTTATGCAGGTGGTAAACACATTAGGTTTCATTCATAAGGCTCCTTGCCCACGGGAATTTTTTGTAGCATCGCTTCTAACGCATGTTACTCGCATTTGCAACGCGCTGCAGAAGCGATGCTAACGCGCTACTAATGCGCTACAGCATCGCTACTGTATCGATGCAAACGCGCGACCGTGTCGGACGACATCAGAGAGAGAACGGAGGGAGGGTGGCGCGTAATTGAAACATTTTACATACACACAAACACCTATTTTTGTGTTGTTCCTGAATTGCGTTTGTATAGCAACAGAAGCGCGACAGTATCGCGTTTCGACTGTTAATCGTGGTGTGGGCGAGGGCAAACAGCTAGCAAGCGCATCACGACTGTATCGATGCGAATGCGCGATATCCTTGCTACTGAATCGCTACAAAAATTCCCCGTGGGCGAGGGCCCTCTAATGGTTGTTTGCAAGAACATGATACAACTTGTCAACAAACAAGCCAATGTAAATAATAATATGATGCTAGTCTATATCAAATGAAGTCAATGATATAACTTAGAAACTAAGTTCTATCGATCAGTAAACGGCAAATTCAAACAGTAAATTCAGAAGTGATCCAGTTGCGGTTTGCTATCATGTGTGCTGCAGACTTGTTCAGACAGACAGACAACAGAGTTCAATCTTTGCTCGCTCAATAGAAGAAAGAAGAAGTATGGAATTAATGTACTCGTACGTAAATTTTTGCGCATTACAGGATAAATGCAAATATCGTTTTTACGCCACCTGCTCGATAATGCCCTATTATATGTCATATAACCATTACTTAAAGCAAGTCATTCTCTCCCTAGGGAGATAATGCAGTATGGGCGATCCCTAGGGAATAATGAGATTTGAATTAAGAACATCTAAAACCGTCAACATGTGAACTAAAATGTACGTGCATCAAACAAGTTTATTCAAAATTCAGACTGGCCTGCTGGCCAGTCTGAATTTTGAATAAACTTGTAACAAAAAAAAAAAATAGAATAAAACGTAGCGGTGGTGGTGACAAAAAATGGACCTGTATGCCTCCTGGCAACCTCCAAAATCATAATCTGCATGCTTTTCTGAGACCGAAACCATTCACAGAAGGTGGTCCTAATATTTTGCATACTCAACTCCCTTTGGCGCCTCCTCTACTTGTAAATAATATTTAGGTAAATATTTCTCTTACAAATGATTATGCTTTACTAGATTGTCTTTTAATTATCTCACAGATGGTGTAAAAATGAGAGTATCCAACACGGGGATAAAGCTGTCTTTGTCTTGGGCGGCTTGAATTCCTCACTTCACTCAGGTTACTTTATTAACTCCCTCGCGATGCTCGAGAGTTAATTATATAAATCCCTCACTATCGTTCGGGATTACACTTAGCAACCTTCGTTTTGTTCGGAATTCAACATGCCGCCCGCGACTTAAAGACACTGCTTTATCCCCTAGTCGTATAATGTACTATTTCATTAGTCATACTATGAAAGTAGGTCTGAAGTTGCCCGAGGAGCGGGTTGAGAGTGATACTTTTCATCCCTAGCGAGTTTTACTTTCAACTGACAGCTGTCAAATTATTAAAAAAAAAAACTAGTTCTATCTTCACATTTCTATAGAACCATGTTCCAATTTTCCATACAGCCAGTCAATCACAGCGCGATATAAAATTGAAATAACTTAAAGGTAAGTATTAATTAAATAATATTATATTTTTAAGTGACTTATTTGTTCAACTATTTCTTTAAAATACTTTATTTTTAAAAGATAACAATTAATTTCTAAGTTTTCATTAATGAGGCTGAATAGCTGGCCGGCCTCAGAAAAAAAAAAAAAAATGGCGGGAAGTGGCAATCAGTCGTTGGTTTTTTCGAGTTTGGTTTACATTTTCGTACAGCGGGGATTTGTATTAACACGATAAGTTCATCAGATAAAAATTGTGATTTAACGCCTAATTTCATAAGAGAAGAAGCTAAAGCAGTAGTGGAACCTTTTACCGCCTTAATTAGAAGAAAGATACCTACATGGAATCATAGGTATGACGACTCGGGTTTTACAAACATTTTGTTGTATTTTTACTTTCCTTGTATTCGTAATGAAAAGCACAGTGTTAACCTCGGGGTGAAAGTAACCTATTTCGTCCCGAGAAGAAGTTGGCGGCCGAGCGAAGCGAGGTCGCTAATTCGAGGGACTAAATAGGTCACATTCACCTCTAGGGTAACAATGTACAATTAATTACCCATTACTTATGCATAGTAAATTTTGAAGATATAGTCGGCCACATCACACAGATCAGCAACTGCTGATACGTGTCATGTGAGTTGGCATTTTGATATTGAAACTTCGCAGTACTCTTGGTTACCTCAAGCTCGAAGTGATACTAGCGGCATGCCAAACTGTACTGTATAGACCGATAAATCTGAGTAAAGTAATTTATCTGACCGAGGCGAGTCTATAGGGTACATTCGGCAAACTATAGGCTGTATGGTCGTTGATAGGCCTAGTTTCAACTATTTGATTCTAGTTTTAGGTATCTATTCGTGCGTCAGCTTAACTGAAACCCGGCGCAGATATTGTCCAAAACAAATTAAAAGACCGTGAACTCTAGCGTAAATAGTCGAAAGATCTGAATAAAAAACTTGGTGAATTTAATTAAATTAGGTATCCATTAAGTATTTACTCTGTGCCTCTAATGTTGGAACGAGTATCTTCAAACATACACTCCCTAGATCGCTAATGATGTCTGATGTTACTTCGTTTGATTCAACTTATGGATAGATTGGTTGTTTCATTTCATAAATCCGTTTTATTCATTTTCGACCTTATGACTATGATTATAAAAACCACACAATGCCTTTGTGTAACCGGATAGACCATAGCCGTATTTTAAAAGATTTAAACAGGTTTGTTTCGTTGGGTCATGTTATTATTTATTTCCTTTCTTTATATTCTGTCTTTCTTTGTATTTCATGGCGTTTTCGTAAAAGCTGTAGCGCTGTAGTCTTTTGTGAGAAAAGGAGCTGAATCATTTCTGAGAAATCCTAAGCTATATGAAAAAATGGCTGTCCATTCTAATCCTAATCCTTATGTTTTAGAAAACAAAGTTCTTCATCGCGTTTCTCTGTTTGTAAACTCTTAAACTTCATAACGAATTTTTATGTGGTGTTCACCTAACAGATGAATTAATGAAGGAGGTCTAGCTTTAAAGCTATTACCTTTATATTGCATTTAGTAGCGCCAAAATGAAAATTGTAAACATTTGTGGCATCAGTGTAAAAAAGAGGCGCATCACTAATAAATTATATTACTTACTTTTTTTTTGCTGACAACTCCTTGAGGCGCGTGGAACACTTCGTGCCGTCGACGATTTGGGCTCGATCCGGATGGTCGGACAATAGCTACCCATTGCTCGCTGTCCACGCGCCTACGATGGCCGGAAATCGGAATCCATTGGGGAGAGCCATTGCCTCACGCGTGCGGCCACCTCCTTTGCTAGCATTACTGCTTCGCAGAAGGAAGCGACTGCCTGCTACTCCTCCTCGCTTCGGATCATTGTTTGTACCAAGGCCCGACGCGAGAGATCGCTGCCACCAAACGCCCCCACGAGGACACGGGATAAACTTTCCATTATGGGCCATCGAGTTGGAAATTCATTTTTTTTTTTTGTAGACAGTACAAATTAACAGAAGGCTTTTTACAAATTCTTAAGTTGCCGAGACTCACGGTTTACGAGATATAATTTTTTAAATTTTCTATACAAATTAAAAAATAAAACGCCATTTTCCCCGTGTTCCGAATTGCGTCAAAAATCAAAAGCGATTATAATTATTGCGAATCCGACCAACGCTCAACGTCAAAAATAGTACTCAATTGACCTTATATTTTGTGACTATTAATTAAATTTGGTCGGATTCGCGATATAATCGCTTTTGACATAATTCGTAACTAAGAGTTTGATAGATAAATTCTAGTAGTAGGGTTAAATAAAATCTTTGATAAATTGTTATTGTAGATGTTAAATTTGACGTTTCACGTTCCGATGACGGTTGAGGTGTTTCACTAACTACTACTAACCTCAAAATTTTTACCTCTGATATCTCCATAACAGTTTCTTTACCCAGTAGTAGGAGCCCCGTAGAGCAGGGTGATACTTTGTCTAATCAACAATCTATCTTAGTAGAATTTTAGGGCACCCCGACTCGGATATATTTAGGTTAGAAGAAGGTGGCGGGGTCGTAGTGAGCGAGCGAAGCGAGTGAACACAGATCCCGCCACCTTCTTCGAGGTTATTTTTTTTTAAACTACCCAGAAGTAGGAGCCCCGCGATGCGGGGATCCGTCGAGCTGTCTTGGCAGGTAGTCAACCTAACCTCAAAATTTTAACTACTGATATCTCCGTAACCATGCGAGGTGGAGATGGTACAAGGGGTAGACCCCTCCCTCTTGCCCCCCCGATTCGTAAATCTATGGAAATTATAGTTTAAATTGATAGAAATTTGTGTTTTAACCTAACCTAACCTCAAAACTTTAACCATGGATATCTGCATAACCATGGGGCTCCGCAGGGTGGGGATGGGACAGCGGGGTAGCCCTCCTCCCCCCTCCTCCCCCTCTCCTCTCCGACCCTTAAATCGACGGATCATAATAGAAAGTTTAACCAGGACACGGTGTTGCTCTGTCCAAGTATATTTCGTACTTAAATTACTTTTGTCTTTCACATATCAATCAATCTAACACCAATTATTTGGTTGAAATGACATTGAAAATGGGTATTCATAAATGATAAGTGATCTTTATTTTGCAAGTAGGTTTTATAAAAACACTTTTACAAGTCAATTATTTTTTTCGGTCAATTAAAACTAGATGAGGTCGGTGTTTCCTACCTGACTACCCTGAGAAGAAACACTGAAACAAACTCAGAGGGGTCAAAGTCTCTTTTAAAGTCCATACAGCAAAACATGTAATGGTCAAATCATATGAGAACCATGCTGATTGAGCCTGAGATGGTCTTTTGAAGAAAGAACCACACAGTGCTTAGTGGACCTGTCCAGTCAGTGTAAGCATTTGCCAGACATCATGTGAAAATAAAAGAAAAAGGAAAGAGTAATCCACATAGTTCCCACATTCACAATAATAAAATTTACAACATTTTTAAATATTGCATATTGTAAGAAAAGTATATAAAGAAATTTCTTTGTGAAATAAGCAGTACCTTTGTACAAAACTTTGTATTTTTGTGTACATAAATTATAAAATAAATAAATAAAAATAATTGTCAGTCAAACAGTAAAATAAACATGATATAATTGTAAAAATATATATATATATTTATATATATATATATATTTACAATTATATGATACTTATGAGTTATGAGTTTTGAGTGTAACATATATATTATATATGTTACACTCAAAACTCATAAGTATCGTAAGTAAGTGTATCGTTTCTGAAGGGGCATACTTTGAAGGTGATAAAATAAATTTGTATGAATAACAAAAATTTTGTGTATTATTGATCTTTTCCCGGTACTTTCTTGACAGAGTAGTATTCTGCCGTCCATTATCTAAAAGGCCGTTGAGCCACAGTTGGTCGTTTTTCACTTTTTAATGTAGCTTTATACAACTTTCGATGCTCTATCTTTTGGTCTAAGAATAATTTTTCTATGATTGATAGGTTTAGAGATATAATTATAATTTCTGGCTGTGTAAGAAATTTGGAGCTCGTATTTTGGAGTATTTGCAATTCTGAGGTCGCGTACTATACCGATGGAATTTCAAAGCACGTAAACTTTAAAATTGTTTCATAACACTAGTTTGATGATTTTCCTCTAATTTTCACTAAACACCTCAACTGTTTATGAGTTTTGACTGACAATCTAAATTTTAAAACAGGCAAAACCACTTTTGACTGTTTTTAGCAGTTAAAAGTAGTTTTGACCGATACCCTTAGTTAAAACCACTTTTGACTTCGTAAATCAGTCAAAAACGTTTTTAACTAAGGGCACCGGTCAAAAGTACTTTTGCCTAATTTTTGCAGTCAAAAGTGTTTTTGACTGGTTATGAGTTTTGACTGTAACATATATATATATACACAATATCATAATTGTAAAATAACAATAATCGTCAATTTAAAAAATGAAAAAGGTAGCTAAAACAAAAATCATTTAAATGATAACAATTATAGTGAGTAGGTACTGGAGCAGGTCAATCCCAAGCCGTTTTGTCCTCGCGATACTCTTTTACAGTATAAAAAGCTTTTTGGCAAAGTTTTCGCTTTACAAATGTTTTGAATTTATTAATGCTAAGTTCCTGAATACGACTGGGAAGCTTATTATACAAATGTATACTTTGGCATCTAAATGAGCGTCCTATTTTTTTGAGCCTAGTTGCAGGAACCACTAACTTGTGTTTGTTTCTAGTATTAACGTTATGAATATCACTGTATTTTTAAACATTTTTATTTTTATGAACATACAAAATATTTTCATGATATAGGTACTGTGATGGCACAGACAAAATATTAATATTTTTAAATTTATCTCTGAGGGAGTATCTGGGACTTAACTGATAAATTGAACGAATGTCCCTTTTCTGCAAAACAAAAGATGGTCTGGTTATCGGCGGCATTTCCCCACATTAGAATATCGTACGACATGACAGTATGAAAATAACTGATTCACGCCATTACTTTGATTGACTAATTATAATTTATGTATAAAGAAGTACTAAGATTACTACGCATTCTTTATCCATATCCATTTTATTATTTGCATCATTCGATTTATTAGTAAGCCTTGTGAGAGCTATAGGGTTTTTCATTTCATTCTTTGACGTCAAAAGGCAGCTAAATTGCTCATTTTAAAATATTTGAAATGAAGACAAAATTTTGCTACCAAGCAATTTGCTAGCTCTTTAAGATAAAAACGTGTTAAATTACTTCAATTTATTCTACCCTATCTATAGCTAAAATAGACTTTATGGATGGCGTAATAGATATCTGATTAGGTCGAATAGTAGTAATGAGTTGAATGGACATAAGGCATATTTTTCTTTGCACTTGGCTGGGTACATTAACCCATACTCGTAGGCTTCTTTGAAGACTGAATGGGCTGCACTATCTTGTTCTGAAGGATGAAATCTGAAAAATGAAAGAAAATAAAAATTAGAATCTATTGAAAATTAGTATTTAATTAATTACCAAAATAGAAACTAGGTCCATTTCATAGTAACTTCTTTTCAGTGTAGGTATTTTCTTTCAGACTGGTTGAATAAAAAACACTGACCTCATCTTTGAAAAACGTTTTTTTTTTGTCGTTTTCATGTTAGTATATGCGAAACCCGAAACATGTGTCTCTGTACTACAACATTTCATAATTGTATCATGAAAAATCACAGCTTGTTATGTTAGCAAAAATACATAGTCACCGGGTCATCTAGGCGACTGATAAGGCGTTGTTTTACACTTGTACCGTGATCTGTGTTCTACTTAGTATCGGTGGTGTCCAACTTGTAAACTTTTTAAAAAAATTTGGGAAAAAATATAAAAAATATTGAAATCGATTCAGTTACTGATTCTGAACAAACTATGTTCAGGTTAAGCATGAACTAAAAAGTATGTTGTATACTGCTAGGTGCTTGACTTTTGAGAAAGGCGGTGGCGCAGGACACGACCGAGACATGACCACGACCACTCAATCAAGAGTGCACGACTTAAAAGAGCTTGAATTTGACGGGAATTATGAAGGCTTGAAGGAACGGGATGGGTTTTTTAGTCAGTAAGAGTCTGACACTATCTCCCGCTCCGCCCAAGAGCGGGGGTTGTCATAAGATGATTTTTCCCATCGAAAAAAAAAAAAAAAAAAACGTGTAAATGAAAATAATGGTATTCTGTGTCAAATGAAAGTCGGACCGTTATCAAATGGATAGGCAGTTTCAAGTTTTTAATTTTTTTATTGTTATTTATAGGGTTCCGTAGCCAAATGGCAAAAAACGGAACCCTTATAGATTCGTCATGTCTCTCTGTCAGTCTGTCCGTCCGCAAGTCGCAGCCACTTTTTTCCGAAACTATAAGAGCTATATATATACTTAGAGCCTATACTTAGAACTGAAAACGAAAAATTCTTTTTTCATCATACCCATACGTGTGGGATATCTATGGATAGGTCTTCAAAAATGATATTGAGGTTTCTAATATCATTTTTTTCCAAATTGTATAGTTTGCGCGAGAGATACTTCCAAAGTGGTAGAATGTGTGTGTCCCCCCTCTAACTTCTAAAATAAGAGAATGATAAAATTAAAAAAAATATATGATTTACATGCAAACCACCAACGAAAATTGGTTTGAACGAGATCTAGTAAGTAGTTTTTTTTTAATACGTCATAAATAAAAAAAAAATACACTATTATTAAAACATCGATCAAAGTTACAACGAACTACAAGAACTTTTATATTATGTTACTTGCTACTACGGAAACCTTCATGGGCGAGTCCGACTCGCACTTGGCCGGTTTTTTTATAACTGATCAATTCGGTACCTCGGGTCACTCGTCCAAGGGGGTGGTGAGGTAGAACGAGACGTAACACATCGGATCAACGCAGGATGGACGAAGACGAAGGGTAAAATTTACAAGTCCGTGATAAGACCTATCATACTTTATGGATCAGAATGTTGGGCTGTAAAAAAAATGAATGAAAAAAACCGGCCAAGAGCGTGTTGGGCCACGCTCAGTGTAGGGTTCCGTAGTTTCCTGTCCGTCACAATAAGTGTACTTATGAGTTTAAAAAAATGCTTGCATATACGATTATACTACAAACTTAGTCCAGAAATTATTTTGTACAACCTTTTTGTCTTTTTTGTACAAAAACTGTTCTTTCCATCAAGTTCAAAATGATTTTCCAATAGTAGAGGATACGGTTAAGTTCGGCCTTGAGGGTTTGTTTAATGGATGAAACGTATTTTATGATAAATTTAGTATATTAAATAATATAACGCAGGTGGGTTGCCTGAGAAATTCCTGGCCAAACGATTTTTTTTTTTTTTTGTAAAATGCACCGGTGTGTTTAACGAATAAATTTAATACTAACCGAAAGAGTGAAGCACGGAACAGTAAAAACAGTGGAAGAAGTAAGTAGGCGTGGCACTGTCGCCGCTAGTAAGAATCGCGTTGCGCACTTGCTGTTCAAGCGCTCTCATTCTCTAACTAGACTGCGCAACATAATAATTAACGAAAAATAATATTAAAATGCCTTATTGTCCCATACTGTACTTTAAAAACCATAGTCTGACTAAAAATCTAACTCATGGAGGTGTATCATACCACCGAAAAGTATTATTTTCGGATTTATTTTAATAAAATGAAAAAATAAAATTACGTGAAACATTGCGCAGGATATACAAATAAAACTAGTCCTTAGTTTCATCAAAACAAAGTTGATTTTCTTTTCTCGGTTATTAGCTTTTCTGGAATATTCGTTAGTCTACCTATACTTTTGACGCTATCCAAATAGTGCGTGACTTTATCGATAAAATCAATCGATGTGTATAATATGTATTACATTGCCTTTTTAAAATATATATTATAGTTTAATAGTTTTTGTAAGTAATATAATACAGATCATTATTAAATTAATAAATATAATAAAATAAAAATTGTGGTATGATATTTGTGATGTATTTTAAATAAATTTAGTTAAAGAGTTAGGAACAACCTATGGCGTTTGAATTATACTTAATATTCTTATGTTTAGCAGTGGGCGATGACGATGATTTCAGCTGAGATGATGATAATTGATGTACTATGCAAATAAATACCCTTTTTACTACGTTTAAAAATTGCCTTTAATCATATTAATTTCATAATTTTAATACTATCACACTATCGCATACAATTTTTTTTTTGCATGATATGTTTTAAATACGTTTTCATACAATCGATACATATTTCGATCGAATAAGGTCACTTCCCTATCTGAGTAGCAGCGAGCGCATTCGCGTCAGTGATACGCCATTCAAATACCAATCTTATTTTACGTAGTTACAGTTCATACTGAATATTATATACTGAACAATGCCATCTAGCGACGAGTGGCAGTACTTGGTAGTCAAAGATGTATTTCTTTCTTGTTTTTGTCAATTTGATTTATAGTCGTTTGAAATTAAAGTTGCATTTCGTATAAATTTTTTTTTGCATTTCGTCTACGCCCTGTTTTTGTTTTCAGCCAATCATATTTTTAGGTTTGCAGTAAGAGTAAATTGTAAATGTATGAGTTTGGCGACACCGGTTCTGGAACAAACATTTTCTCAAGCTACTTCCACTGTTTTTACTGTTCCGTGGAGTGAAGCCTTTAGAACATAAAAATGTTGGGTTGCCTATTTGTTTCGTGGCATAACTATGGGTTGCTAGGTATAAACAGGTATGTATAAACAGGTGTGTTTATTTTGATATACAACAAATTCTATATCAAAATAACGCTGTTTCATTACGAATACGGTGTTATAGTGTTGTCTGCAAAAAAAATCTGGTATGAATAACGGTTGTGCATTTTTCTAAATAAAAAGTAAATTTTCAATTTTAAATTAATAATAGTCTGGCCAGAAATTTCTTAGGCAACCCACCGGCGTTATATTATTTAATACACTAAATTTATCATAAAATACGTTTCATCCATTAAACAGACCGGTGAAGGTCGTTCTTAATCGGATCTTAGACTACAAGAAAGTCCTTATAAAGTTCTACTTTTCAGATTTTTTTCATATTTTCTAAACCTATGGTTCAAAAGTTAGAGGGGGACACACACATTGTTTTTTTACTTTTGGAGCGATTATTTCCGAAATTATTGACATTATCAAAAAATGATTTTAGTAAACCCCTATTCATTTTTAAATACCTATCCAACAATAAATCACACGTTAGGGTTGAAATTAAAAAAAGATCACTACCCACTTTACATATAGGGGGGCTACCCTAATAAAACATTTTTTTCCAATTTCTATTTTACCACTTTGTCGGCGTGATTGATATACATATTGGTACCAAATTTCAGCTTTCTAGTGCTAACGGTCACAGAGATTAAGCGAGGACGGATAGACAGACAGACGGACAGACAGACATGGTGAAACTATAAGGGTTCCTAGTTGACTACGGAACCCTAAAAAGATTGGAAGCAGCGAAGATGAGAATATTGAGATGGATATGAGAATGGATAAAGTGAGAAATGAGTATATTAGAGGAAGTTTGAAACTGGCGCCAGTGACTGAAAAATTTAAAGGAAATCGTTTGTCTTGGTACGGTCATATGAAGAGGAGGGATAAAACGTATATTACATGTAGATAGATAGAGAGGGAGGCCAAAGAAAAGATGGATGGATTGTGTGAGGAGTGATATGAAAGAAAAGAGAGTTATGATAGTGGGATAGGTGACAAGACAGAATGGAAAAAAATGTTGCGCCGATCCCAAGTAGTACGGGATAAGGGCAGAAATAAGAAGAAGATAAGCTCACATTTGTCCTCTATTTCACTGAATAGTAAGTGATGACGTTGTCGTCAAGGGAGCACGCTTGCCACACTACGTTTCTTATAAAGAAAAAGAAGATTTATTTAAATAACCTAATAAAGTAGTACTTCTAGGAATAAACCTGATAATTAAATACACAATAGTTTTTTTATACTTTCTGCCCTGAGCAGCAAACCTGCGATACATTTCCATACAACCGCTTATGTGATTATGATGTTATTACACTTCTTTCTTTAGATATTTTAT
The DNA here is from genome assembly GCA_910589285.2 of Mythimna ferrago. Taxonomy (NCBI): domain Eukaryota; kingdom Metazoa; phylum Arthropoda; class Insecta; order Lepidoptera; family Noctuidae; genus Mythimna; species Mythimna ferrago. The sequence goes on along the minus strand of OU342675.1, from coordinate 8,277,318 downwards.
ACATAGTTTCTGTGGGAATCAAAATATATTGTGTAAAACTAATCCAGTAAAGTCATCTGAAAATCTGCTATTGTGCTTGAATTTTGGCTCTTAAAAATATATTCATAAAAAGAAAACATAACTAACGAAACCTTGCGCATTTAATCCAAATTCTGAATAACAAAAAGGAGACAATTTTTTTGGGCCCACTATCAAACGGTAACGTATATTAATCATATTTCACATGGAAAAAGTGATCACCTTATTATAATTATTATTATTGGTATAGTGAACTTGTTTTTAATCAAATATCAAGTATAATAGAGTCTGTGCGGAAAGTAAACCATCGTGGGATTTGAGGGCGCTGCTGTAGATAAATATCGTTTTTGTTATGTAAGCAACACTGTGACGTCATTATAGTGCGACTGTTAAATCTTGATATTTTGAAACTATGTTAGACTAGCTTCTTCCAGCGGCTTCACCCTATAATAAAAATTATCCTATTGGCTGAATTTGCTCACCTAATGAAACTGCAAAGTTATAGCTTATGTGCTATATTATTGCAATGTTTATGATTAAGTTCGTCTGTCTAATAGTTTTTGCGCGACACATCCATACATACGAGTACCTCCATCCATCTTCACAAACTTTCGCATTTATAATATTAGTAGCCTATTTATTGAACTTGCTCACGTGATGAAACTTAGCAAAAAAATAGGTTATAAGCTATATTATTGCAACTTTTATCATTAAATTCTTCCGTTTATAAGTTTTTGCGTAATAAGTAACAAACCGTTAATTGTAGCGACACCTGGGGGAGGCCTATGTCGAACAGTGGGCGTCTTTCGATTGTAATGATGATGAACATTTAAATGCAAACACGAATCGGTAAAGGAAAATAGGTAGGTTCCACCAACGACCACTTACCCAGTTCCAACGGAAATGGTTCTATCACTTTGACTGGGATCGGTCTATTATCACTGACTGGAATATTGTAGCTAACAGCAAGTTTATTTTTAGCCTAGTTAAATATAAAGGTAAAAATGGGACACACTACCACTTTCTCGTTGTCTTCCTCAGTACATTTTTCCCTTTTGCTAATCAATGAAAATTATGAACTTAATGACTATGAAAATAAAGTACACTTCATAATTTGTAATGTTGCTTCGTAAAAAATCTATTTAGCCTGTAAGGGACCATCTCGTATATAAGATCATTCGAGATCATTGGGATCACTTGGTTGTCCGTCTGTTTATCTGTTAAGACCCTTTAACTCGAGAACGCTTGGAGGTATCGAGTTAAAATTAAAACCATACACTCAAGTCTGCGGTCTTTTGAAGTTGTGAAAAAATCAGACTTCTGAGTTAACGAAAAAAAAAAAAGATACGGCCGTTTATGTCGCAAAAATACGTATATTTCGATACTCAAGGGAATCAAAGTTCATAGGATGAATCCCGTTGACCTAGAATCCTGAAATTTGGCATAAATCAAGGTCTGATAGAACAAGTACAGGGAAAAATCTTAAAAATTGTAAATTTGTAGATCCGCCATAAAAAAAAATGTTTGCAATTCGGAAAAATCTTCGCAATGCAATTCGGGAATTGATTTCATAGGTAAATTTGTACAGAACCGTCAGTGCGCGAGTCCGATTCGCACTTGCCCTTTTTAATTTTAGTTACTGTATCCTTACTCAAGCCTGAAAAGAAATATTCTTAGTTAGTCGAAACGCATTATAAATTAAAAGTATCAATACTCTTTATACTAGCCATCGAAAATATTGACCAAAACAAAATAAACAAATATCGTCATGTTTAAATGAATTTCCGTTTAATTTATATATATTTGGAGATAACAGGGACAGGAGTTTACCTGGGAAGTCTAAAAACATTAAAATAATATTGTTACGTACGAAAAAAACAGCATATCAATGTTTCCCAAGTTCGTGACTTTGTTTTGATCAATTATGGTGTGATTTGCCATTTGTTATCTTTGGCAAAACTGTAATATATTAAATATTATTCCCTTGCAGCTCGGTGAAATTTTTTATCACATTTCTGAAGATTTCAATTAAAAATCACAACAAAATAACACAATAAGCAAACCGGTGTCAACATTTTATGACGTTTGGCATTTGACGGATGGCTGGGTTGGGTTGCTACTTAAAATCTTTAATGTTGTTTTCACTTTATGCCACGACGGTTCTTTTATCGCACAGACAATAACGTACTTTAAAAATCACCGTGGAACGAAACGTAATTAATAGCCTGTTGCAGATGCTCTGTGGTCCAGTTTCAAACAGTTTGACTGTTTGACACTGACAGTCTGACAGACAACATTATCCGTTAGTTCCGAATTACGTCAAAAGCGATTATATCGTGAATCCGACCGAATTTAATAGTCACAAAATATAAGGACTATTGAGTACTGTTTGTGACGTTGCGCGTTGGTCGGATTTGCGGTAGAATCGCTTTTGACGCAATTCGGAACGCGGGGTATTATTGTTTCAGATTATTATGGTTTCTTCTGTTCTTTTCGTGTTTTGTTTATATTCGTGATTCGAAAGATTTTATGAAAATGGCATCTGTGGATACAATGCATAATCCACAAAGCCGTTATATCAATTGTGCAGCATGGTTTCAACGGAATGTGCGACGACAGTTACTGTCCGCGACAACTTGTGTGTATGTGGATTTCTCGCGAGGTGAGTTTTTATGTCACCCACCCAATCACTACAGGGGCCGTATTATGACCTCTTAAAACCATCATGTTTTCGGTGTGAAAAAGAGACGGAGCTATACAGGACGAATAGCACTATCCTTTTCTCACACAGAAAACATGATGGTTTTAAGATGTCATAATACGGCCGCTGGGAGGAACATATCCCAATCCCGCACGTTAAGCTCTTCATACTATTTATGCTTGTTGTGAGTTCAAAGTCTGACCCCATACCTCCTCCACCAATATAACTTGCCTACCTACTTTTTTCAGTTACACCCACTAGATGCTGTTTGTGAAAACTGCTTCATGATATTACAAGAATGTATTCAAACTGGTCATTCAGTGAGAGGATTCGGGCATAGGAATATTTGCATCTCATGTGGTTCTTCAATTTTAAGAGCACACCAAACACATGCTGTGCATGTTGGCACTGCAGAAAAGAATATTATTTTACATTGGATACCGTTACACCAGATAATATTAAAATTATCATTTTAAATTAATATAATATAGTATATAATATTTAATTTCAAAGACCTGTTTATTATATTTGGTTACCATCTGAACCTTACATTTTTTTAACTAACTCCAGCCATGCCTTTCCCCAAGTAGGATCTGGTCTGTCACTAAAATAGTAAAGGTACAAACACACACAAACACTACATTAGGCTGCTTTTTCGTCTATTTACAGTGCAATAAAGAATTCTATAAACAAAATATATTAAGATAGACTTTATTTGCATTACTAATGATCTATTTTCTCAGGTGGAATGTTAGAACAAGTCTGTATGGCTATCTCAGCCTGCCGGCTTAGAACTTCCCGAGCTGTGCGTAGAAACAGGCAACAGGATGAAATCAGGGATATGGAAATACAGCCATTGGATGTTGAACACAGCAGTAACATCCCACAACCACCTCCTATGCCTATGGCTGTTACACCTGCTATACACAGAGGAGTACCTACAATTACTGTCTAATTACAAGCGTGTTGCTTCTACTTCCCGCAACTGTATATTTAGTCTGTCAATGATTTTAGTTCAAATAATTATCTTCTACGAGTCAGGATACAATTAAGGCACACAAGTAGAAAAACTTATTTTATGTATTTATATACTAGTTGACACCACCCCATCAATTACTAACACTAGAGCTGCTCTTGCTGGATACTGTTGTAATTGTTTAGTGGGCAGACGCACTGTTGGCTGCTGTGCACATGTGATGTGTATAGTGTGGTTTTTATCTCGGGCGCGGCATCAAGGTGAGGTTGAGCCACCTACATTTTTTTTAGATGAAATACTGCTCTTAAGAGATGACTTTGAAAATGATGATGATGATCAGTAATAAATACTTCATGACGTACCTATGTGCTTTTTTTTCTCCTTACAAATCACCTTAGGGCCGGCGCCCACTGCCGGCATGGCGCGGCGTGACACGGCAAAGGATTTTATTACAAATCAAGTTAATTTGAATCTTATTTCAAAGAGTTTAGAATTTATGTTACTTTATTTCCATACCACGATGCCAAGACGCGCCGCGGCATACTGTGGCATGCCGCGGCGCGCCATTGCATTTCGCGAGACGTAATGCGTGACTTTGTGTCAAGGAATTACGATTGCTAATAGTTGAATTAATACGGTTGAAACTTGCGCAGCGGTCATTTCGGTTAAAGTGGTCCGGTCGATGCGCGGGGCAAGGGAAGGAAAAGACACACTTGTGCGCACGTTTTTTTGTCTCTCACACTGACCGAGCACGGCAAGAGATTAGCAAAACTGATTGATGTGACTTACTGACTGAGTGGCTGGGCTATCAGTACAATGCCACGGTATTCCGCGAGATGTCAAGGCATGCCGTAGCGCGACCTGCCATGCCATGCCAGCAGTGAGCGCCGCCCCTTATTATTTTAGGTTTACAGTCAATGGCCGGCAAAAGCAGCGCTATTTAGAAATATATCTTTCGAAACGTATATTTCGATATACATCTAATCCATTTTCATGAATAAGTCTATAAAATCGTGTAAATCACATCAAAATCTGTCACGTAGTATAGACGTGACTTTGTTTTATACTATATATTATTGAACAGTGCTCTATTTTGACTTAAAATACCAAGGACACATATCCACTCATTAGACAATCGCTCTTGTGAGATTTTAGGTCATTATGAGAGTCATGTTTTGACTCTCGTATTTCACAGTATTCCGGTTAGTTATAGTTTTGCTAATATTACCACTGTAATCTAGAGATTATAAGGAATAAACTAACGTGCATTCCATTGATATACGCCACAATTTGTAGTGGGCCCAAACTCCAAACAAAAAAAATTGTCTCCTTTGTTCCAAAAACAGTATAGCTTTTAAAAAAAACGTATTTCCTGGAAAAAGTTTTGTGTAATTTTCGAGTGAAATTTGGAGTAACTGAATGCCAACTGAGCGTTCAGGCGTTATCGTTTTTTTCGGATGGCCTCTATATCAAACATTGCGTTGGATGAGACAACAAGCTTTTAAATCATGCTCATGTTGACGATAGACGGCGCTTTTAACAATTTCTTTCAATTAATAGAAATAAATATTATTCATCATTAAATTTTTTTAGAGCAGTGGTGACTGAGTGGTAACGACCCTGATTTACGAGTCGTATCGTCGCGGTGGGCTCAAACCTAACCACACACTTTACAACTTTGTGTAATTCATTTCATCACCACTTCTCTCAAAATGGTGAAGAAAAACATCGTGAGGAAACCGGCATGTCCTAGAAGCAAAAGTTCGAAAATATGTGACATTTACCTACTCGCAGTGGGCCTGCGTGCTAGATTACAGACCATTCCCTCTCCTAGAGAGGAGGCCTAAGTCCCAGAAATGGAAACATTAAAAGGCAGATTATGCTATGCTTATGCTATTAACATTTTCATCCTTAAATACAATTTTTTTATAATAACATAGAACCAAAGCCATTACCTTATTTAGTTTCTCCCTGCTCGCATACGTTTACGACGCTTTCAATAGTAAAACGCCAATAATAATCCTTCATAAACTAACCAATAAATATACATATACTAGGTTAAACATGATATAAAAATAGTTATAACCAAGCATAACCACCGACCAGCAGTTTATGATTTGAGCTAGGTCGTAATGTTTTACCCTGTAATTGGTTGCGATTCTTGTATTTTTCTTCGTAAAGAGTTTTAGCTTCCATTCGATTCCTAATTAGCATTTGTGACTGAACTCTTTATGGCTGTAGCCTCAAAAACCACGCACTGGGCCCTGGTATAGCCCATAGTCCGGAGCAAAGAGGAATAGCAGGTAGTTGTCTCCTCCTACGAAGCACACGCGATTGTTTGGTGAGGGATGCTAGGAGGCAGCTGCACGTGTTAGGGAATGAACATCCTCAAAACCGCAGCCGCAAGGTAAATAAGGCACATAGGTGTGGTTTTAATAAGTAAAAGTCTGACATGCTTTCCCGCTTCAATCAAGAGCGCAAGAAGTCATTGGATGATATTCTAGTAAAAAAAGCCTCAAACCAACTTGTTTTCAATTACGTTTTGACATATGGCTAAATAATTAGAACTTCAGTGGTCAACATAAAAACTAAACAATTCAAAATTCTGCATTATGGTGTTATAGTTTTCCGCGCAATTAGTCAACGATACAACAGTCCGAAGTCAACAAGCGGGCCGTTGCCTGGACCAGGATGATCCTCATTTTCCATAGTATGCTGGACTTTCAACCCGTATTCTGCATATCTATCTCTAAGTGAGAAATAGTCTTTTGAAGGAATATCGTGCTTCCCAGTAACTGGGTTATGAAGGTCAGTTTGGTCGCTTTATATCGACGCTGATACCAATACTTAACCTAACCAACAGTATTTCTTCGAGACCATCAGATTTATCATTACGAAATTAAAAGTGTGTTGTTCTTTGTTTTTGTTATGTTGTATGTATGTTATTTTAAAAGCCCAGGACAAACTGTATGATCTACTAGACAGTCCTGTAGGCCAAAAAGAGTTGTACTGGCTTGTTAAAACAAGAGAGAGAATGACGAAGGATGTTTGTCAGGTAAGATGTGTAAGGAATGAAGCTGGAATGGTCCTATCGGATGATGAAAAATTAAAGAGGAAGGACTATTTTGAAATACTTTTGAATGAGGAAAATCATTGGAATGGAATTTTAGAGAGTAAACAGTGAATGAAATGAAAAATGGTAAAGCCATTGGTCCAGAAGGAATACCAGTTGAAGTGTGGAAGTTATTGCGAGTGGATGGTTGGACGTGTTTACTAGTTTTGTTCTTTAATATCTACGTTGTCGCAGGAAGAAGCCATACCTGATAATTGGTGCAGCAGTTCCTTGGTGCCCATCTTTAAAAACAAAGATGATGTGCTTGAGTGCAACAATTATAGAGGAATAAAGCTAATGTCATCTACTATGAAAGCTTGGGAGAAAGTTATTGAAAGGCGACGGAGAGAAGAGAGTGAAATTTTGTAGAACGAATTCGGTTTTATGCCGGGTCGGGGTACAACAGATGCCATTTTTGTCATACGCCAGCTATGCGAGAAATACAGAAGTGCGCATAAAAACTAATTGCACATGGTGTTCGTTGACCTCGAAAAGGCATACGACCGGGTACCTCGTAAGGTTCTGTGGTGGGCCCTTAAGGAGAATGGTAAGGTACACCTTTCTCCTTAAGGGCCCACCACAGAACCAAGAGGAGGTATGTGCAGTTGATCCGAGCGATGTATAGTCGATGTAATACCCAAGTCCGGTCTACAGTTGGCACCACTGTCAGCTTCAATGTGGCTGTCGGCTTACATCAAGGGTCGGCTCTCAGCCCTTACCTCTTCCTGATGATAATGGACGCTCTGACGTCAGACATTCAGGAAGAGGCTCCCTGGTGTATGCTGTTTGCCGATGACATTGTGCTCGTTGCCGAGAGTGGCCTAGAGGTCCAAAACAGATTGGAGGTGTGGTGGCACAGATTGGAGAGTGTTGGCTTGAAATTGAGTAGAACCAAAAAGGAGTACTTGTTCTGCGATTTCGGCAGTATCTCCAATCCAGTGCCTTTAGCTCTCGCCGGAACGCCCATACCGATCTGTTCCGACTTTCGGTACCTTGGGTCGCTCGTCCAAGGGGATGGTGAGGTGGACCGAGACGTATCACATCGGATCAACGCAGGATGGATGAAATGGCGACAGGTCACGAGAACCACTTGTGACCCACGCATGCCCCTCAAGTTGAAGGGTAAAATCTACAAGTCCGTGATAAGGCCTGTCATACTGTATGGATCAGAATGTTGGGCTGTGAAAAAGACGGATGAAAAAAGATTGCACGTAGCGGAGATGACAATGTTAAGATGGATGTGTGGTGTGACGAGATTGGATAAAGTGAGAAATGAGTATATTAAGAAAAGTTTAAAAGTGGCGCCAGTGACTGAAAAGTTGAAAGGGAATCGGTTGTCTTGGTATGGTCATGTGAAAAGAAAGGGACGAGACGCATGTGATGTGCATGTGTGTGTGTTTGGCGCCGCCGTGAGACACACATTGTTAGTTGTCTTTTTTTTTTATATATATAACAATTTATTAACAGGCCTCTCTAAAATTTTAGAAAAAATTATTAATAGTAGATTGATCAAATATTTAGAAGATAACAGACTACTATCAGATAATCAATTTGGTTTTAGGGCTAAAAAATCAACTAACCAAGCAGTCCACAATTTGACTAACTATATCACTACTAACCTAGATAATGGTATGCACACAATAGGGATCTTTCTAGACCTTGCCAAGGCCTTCGACACTATTTCTTGTTCTTTACTGTTGCACAAGCTTGAATCACTTGGGATAAGAGGTAAACAGCTTTTACTATTTTCTGACTATCTCAGTGATCGTTATCAATGTATAAAAATAGGTCAGTACACCAGTTCTGATCTAAAAAATAGCTGTTTTGGCATTCCGCAGGGTAGCATTTTGGGGCCCACATTATTTTTAATCTACATAAATGAACTATGCAGCCTGTCGCTCTAAAATGGTGTTATAATGTCATATGCGGATGACACCGCTCTGTTGTTTTCAGGTAAGTCAAGAGCTGAGGTGTATGATTATGCACAAAATGGTTTTGACATTGTGTCTAAGTGGCTCCAGAAAAATCTCCTTACATAAAACACAGATAAAACAAACTACATTTTATTTACAATGAGAAATGCTAACATACCGCTTAATAACCTAAACATTCACGCACATATTAACTGCACGTACTCGTATGCTGACAATGCATGCTCTTGCCCCACTTTAGCCAAAGCTGACCAAGTAAAATATCTAGGTGTAACGATTGACTCAAATCTGAATTTCCGTAAACATATCGAGTTATTGTGTACGAGAGTGCGCAAGTTAATATATGTTTTTAAAAATTTGCGTGACATAGCCGACTACAAATTAATAAAACAGGTTTATTTGGCTTTGTGTCAATCCATTCTTACATATTGCATAACTTCTTGGGGCGGTGCTGCTAAAACCATTTTACTCCCGTTAGAACGTGCTCAAAGAGCAATTCTCAAGGTGGCTACCTTTCGCCCTTTTAGATTTCCTACGCACCAGCTGTACATAGCATGTAAAGTGCTAACAGTGCGGCAATTATTTATTTTAAACACAGTACTACATCAGCATACTGCACTGCCTTTTGTCCTTCCACCTTCGGACAAGAGAAGAAAGGACTTGGTTTGCATAAAGCCTCAAACCAGACATGCCTTTACTAAGCGTTTTTACGTGTTCTTAGGTCCTTTTCTATATAATAGGCTTAATAAAGTATTAAGTTTCTATAGTATAAGTTACAAAACATGTAACAAGATGTTGTCAGAATACTTAGTGTCACTCAATTACGCAGACACAGAACAACTTTTAGAAATTTTGTCATAATGGACTCGTTAATGTTTATTTTTGTATAATTTCATAGATATAGTTTTTAGGTATTATTGTACCATTTGCTTAGTTATCGTAGTCATTTATTACAGTAGAACATTTTTTTATAATAATTTTACTCTAATTTTAAATTTTGATTGTCGCAATGAAACTGGACTGTAAAGTGATGGCCTGAAACACAGGTTTAAATTAACCTAGATCGGGCGGTCCTCTATCAATTATGCAATTCCAAACCACTCCTAATTGTACTTTTTTTGATATTTTAGTTTTACAATATTTTTAAGCACTGTAATTGTATCATTATTGTAATAGGAAACCTTGTTACTGTTGCCTAATGTTCATATTTTTGTAAATGTATTTTGAATAAATTATTATTATTATTATTATTATTATTATATCGGAAGTGTTATTTTTCTCAGCTCATGGCTGGTTTCGACTACATTTACGGGCCAAAGCCAAGTAAATGTAGCATGTATGGTGTTTTCAGTGTAGGGGTGTATTGTCGTCTTCCAACTGCATGAATTTCCTAACTATTCTGCATGTGTTTAATATGGCAGCTTTCTGTAGGGATATGTAAACGGATTCTTCTAAATCTATTAATTTTAAACTACGGAGGAGATGGTTGGGGATTACGCCTGTCGTGGAGAGGACTATAGGTATAACGTAAACTTTGTCTTGTCTCCACAATCTTGTTATTTCGTCTTTAAGGTCAGCGTATTTGCTGATTTTTTCGGATATGGTTTTTTGTAGGTTGTGGGTGTTGGGAACTGCAATGTCTATGAGGTAAGTGACTTTATTAATTTTATCCTGAAGTGTTATGTCTGGTCTGTTATAGTGGATGGTCCTATCTGTAAGTATGGCGCGGTCGTAGTAAAGTTTGTATGCGTCATTCTCTAAGATAGTTTCAGGTTTATATTTGTAGTAAGGCGTGCCGGAGTTTTGTATAAGACTATACTTAATTGCTAGCTTTTGATGGATGATGTTAGCAACTTGATTGTGTCGGTGAGTGTAGTCCGTTTGTGTAAGTGTAGTGCATGATCCGGTTATATGTTGTATGGTTTCTGGTTGTGTATGACACCTACGACATTTGTCATTTGTGATAGTAGGGTCTTTAATAATATATTTCCTGTAGTTTCTTGTCTTAATAATTTGGTCTTGTATGGCTATCATAAAACCTTCGGTTTCTGGAAACAGACTTCCTATTTTTAGCCACTTATTTGATGCTGCGATATTAATATGCGATTGTTCTAAATCATGAGGGTGCCTACCATGGAGTACTTTTTTCTTCCAGTTTTCTATTTTTTGATTTTGTGGGTTAGAGTCGTTTATATCTGGCAAACTTTGATCGCTTAAGTTTAGCGGTGTGTAATTAAAGTCATTACAAGTGATAGCTTTATGTATGTCACTTGTTCGAGATTTTGAGTAGAAAAATGTTTTAAGCCTAGAAATTTGTTTCTGCCACAGGTGATGAATGTCGATTAGGCCTCTACCTCCATTTTGTCTTTTAATGGTGAGACGTTCGATAGCAGATTTAGGGTGTAGATTGTTATATTTTGTTAGTGTAGTGCGTGTGATTCTTTCTAACTGCTCGATGTCAGTTTTTGACCACTTTATAACTCCGAATGAGTAGGTCAATATTGGTATGGCAAAAGTGTTCAAGGCTTTTATAAGATGTTTTCCCGATAACTGCGTTTTACAAATTGCGTTCATTCGTCTCTGATATTCGGTATTAAGTGTTTTTTTTATTGATATGTGGTCGAGTCCTTTAAGTTGCTTGTATCCTAAATACTTGTAGAGATCTGTGGGTTCCATAGCTGCTATTGTGTCGTTGTCATTTACTATATAATTGCCAGGTTTTACTTTGCCTCTTATAATATGTAATGTCCTACATTTATCTAATCCAAATATCATATTAATATCGTGACTAAATTTTGTTGTTGCTTTTAAAAGACTTTTCATTTCTTTTTCATTTTTAGAGTATAATTTAATGTCATCCATGTATATGAGATGTGAGACAGTGGTTTCTTTGGAATTATGTTTAAAATTATATCCGGCTTTACATTGATTGAGTAAATGAGACAAAGGGTTCAGAGCGAGACAGAACCAGAGGGGGCTCAGTGAATCACCCTGAAAAATACCCTTCCTAATATATATCTCTCGAGTCACAAGAGTGCTGAGATGGTTATTTAGCTGTAGTGTCGTTTTCCATCGTGTCATCACAGTGCGCAAAAACTCTATTATTTTCGGATTTATTTTGTAAATTTCTAATATGTGTATTAACCAAGAGTGTGGTATGCTATCGAACGCTTTTTGATAATCTATGTAAGTACAATGTAAGTTTCTATTTTTTGTAGTGGCATGTTTATGGATAGTTGAATCTATAATTAATTGCTCTTTGCATCCCATGTGTCCCCGTCTGCATCCCTTCTGCTCCTCTGCAATTATTTTATGATATTCAATATGTGAGTTGATTTTATTAGTTAGAACCGATGTTAGTATTTTGTAAATTGTAGGTAAACATGTGATTGGTCTGTATTGGGATGGCTCTGATGTGTGTATAGATTTAGGTAGCATGTAGGTTACTCCTGTCGCAATGAAGTCAGGTATGTTTTGCTTTCCTAATACTATATCTGTGAAATTTTTAGCTATAAACCTGTGGAGTATCGTTAACTTTTTGAACCAAAAATTTTGAATTTTATCGATACCCGGTGACTTCCAATTATGTAATCTAGCTGTTATATTTGCAATGTCAGATTCAGTTATCTCTTGAAATTCCATTTCATCTATTTCTTTCCATTTTGTTTCTTCTTCTGTAATCCAAGTTGCTTTATCGTTGTGATGTACCTGCTCTTCCCATATACTAGACCAGAATGTTTCTAAGAGTTCTTTTGAAGGTGTGTTTATGTGGTGTATTCCTATTGTTGAATCGGTGTGTGGTTTTTGTAGGTTCCTATAAAATACTTTTTCATTAGTAGCAAATATAGCATTATCATTTTTACGCTGCTGTGCCTTTATATATCTCCTAAGCCTATGGACTTTAAGTGCTAATTTTTGTTTTAACGTATCCAAATACTCTTCTGGTTTTTTATTGTTGTTTTCGTGTCGAGTGTGAACTGAAACATTATTAAATATTGCTTCCACTTTTTTTATTAATTTTCGAGATCTACAGCCGTTGATGTAATGAGTGAGTCTACCACAATCTGCTCTTAACTTTTCGATATCTTTTTCTAGTCTAATCTGCCAAGGTGGTTTAACGTTCTCTCTAGGTCTGGTGGTCCTGGCATGATCAATAATTTTGAAGTTAAGTTCTTCAGCAATAACAACCGCTGTGCAATAAATGAGGGTGTGTATATCTATCAGTTGAGTGTCATCTGATAAAAACTGCTTTAATATATTTTCGTTAAATAAGTTAACTAAACGGAAAAGGTGAGGTGTATATTTAAGTTTAGGTAGTTTTGGCCGAGCTGCTGGGTCCATTCCAGAATATTGTGCCAGTGTCGCACTAAATTTATCATGTATTTCTTTTACATACATATTATTAGGTATTGGGTTTTGATCCACAGCAACTGTTTCAATATCATTTTCAAGCGTTAAAGTTAATATTTCAGTTTGTGTGTGTTGAATTTGTGTTTGGTCGTATTGCTGAGATTCGGCATTCAGATTTGAGAGAGTGAGTGACTGTGGTGATTCTAGCAGACTATTTTCGTGTGTATTTTGTGTGACATAGGCAATATCTACATAATTTTCTGATTCCTCCTGCAATAACTGTGTTCGTACTTCTTCTTTTACCTGATCTATAACTTCTTGAGATAGAAGTTTATTTCTAACTATAGTTCTTCTTTGATCTGATATTCTTTGTTCAGAAACATTAATTTCTGGATATTGCCGGGTAAAAATTGCATGCAGTTGTTGTCTGTAGGTGGTCATATTAGTCTCTAATTTAGTTATGTAAAAATAAGATCGCATGATGAATAGGTTAACTTCTTTGCTCCATTTCATGCGAACTCTAGCTTTTCCAGCCTTGGTGGACGCGGGTAAAAAGGTAGATACCTCCCGCGCAACATCCAAAACCGGAGTAGATCGGACTGTATTTAAATTAATATTGGGAGGTGACGATGGTATGGATGGCGATGATCTACTTGAAGGTGTATATGATATGATATATATATTATTATTATTATTATTATTATTAGTGTCTACATGTTGTTACTGCATTGTGTGTATCTACGAGTGTGTATGCCAAATAAAATAGTTTTCTTTCCTTTCTTTCTTTTCTTTCATGTTGTTAAAAAATTTATGAGTTTACATGTGGATGGATGCAGGGGGAGAGGAAGGCCAAAGAAAAGATGGATGGATGGTGTGAGAAGCGATATGAAAGAAAGGAGAGTGAGTGATAGCGTTATGAGTCTCAGTGTCAAAAAAAAACGTTTCTTTGGGAAAGTTGTCTGTAATCATGAGTACAATCACGTGTATAATTATCGGTCACTAATTACCAGTCACAGTAATAGGGTAGTTTCCAGAGTCAAAATAATTACATTTTACATTGTCTGTATTTTAGATTATAAAAAAATTTTGGACACGTATTTTTTAGGGTTCCGTAGCTAAATGGCAAAAAACGGAACCCTTATAGATTCGTCATGTCTGTCTGTCTGTCTGTCTGTCGGTCTGTCTGTCTGTCTGTCTGTCTGTCTGTCTGTCTGTCTGTCTGTCCGTCAATATGTCACAGCCACTTTTTTCCGAAACTATAAGAGCTATACTGTTGTAACTTAGTAAGTAGATGTATTCTGTGAACCGCTTTAAGATTTTCACACAAAAATAGAAAAAGAGCAATAAATTTTGGGGGTCCATACTTAGAACTGAAACTCAAATTTTTTTTTTTCATAAAACACATACGTGTGGGGTATTTATGGATAGGTCTTCAAAAATGATATTGAGGTTTCTAATATCATTTTTTTCTAAATTGAATAGTTTACGCGATAGACACTTCCAAAGTGGTAAAATGTGTGTGTCCCCCCTGTAACTTCTAAAATAAGAGAATGATAAAACTAAAAAAAATATATGATGTACACGTAAACTACTAACGAAAATTGGTTTGAACGAGATCTTGTAAGTAGTTTCTTTTTAACACGTCATAAATCTAAAAAAATACACTATTATTAAAACATCGATCAAAGTTACAACGAACTACAAGAACTTTTATATTATGTTACTTGCTGCCACGGAACCCTCCATGGGCGAGTCCGACTCGCACTTGGCCGGTTTGTTTTCTTTTTTCGATTAAACAAAAAGTAACAAAGATATAGCACATTAAAGTTACGTGTGACGTCACCCCGTGCGAAAAAATGCAGCAAGGCGTGACGTTACACATAACTTTAATGGGATATATCTTTGTCATTTTTGGTTTAATTTACGAATAAAACAATGTACGTGTCCCTTATTTTTGAATAATCTAAAAGACGGACTAATTATATTTTTTACAGCAACTAGCCTAATAGGCTAGGCTTCTTCGGTAAGGGTGTATGTCACCTAACTCTTCCTAGACAGCTTGACCGATTTGTTTGAAATTCTGTGTGTATATTTGAGTGAGTTCAAAGGTTTGAAAATAAAATTGAACCCGGTAGGTAACGCTGTAATCGGGTTCATTCTCAATTATTTATTTAACGAAAGATCGGCTATGGGCAGGACAATGTCTGCTGGGTCCGATAGTACTTTAACACACTCCGCGTTTGAATTAGAATTCATTAAAATTCTCTTAGGCCCGTATTAATAAACGTTCCTCAGCCCAAGATCTCGTACTTGATACCAAGCTTGAGGTCTTGATCGTATTAATAAACGAGATTCACAAGCTTAAGCTCAAGCTCAAGTTTGAGCTCAAGCACAGCTTAGGTTTACGACATCAGCCGAGTGTTGTCTGATAAATTAACGAAACTCGAAACTTAAGTTTACAACAATCTCTGTACTTGAGCTGCCAGATCATGAGTGTAGACCGACCGGGACTTGAGGTCGTGATTATCGTAGCGCGAAACGTAGGGTTTGTAAATATTTTAAGTCAAAATTTAATACTACTATAAACTACTTCGTTATGTGATACAGCGCTTTTAATCAAAGTTTTAACAAAATAAAAGTATTTCAATTAATCTTACGACACATCAGTAACGAAACGAGACGAATTTGATTATAAACTTCATGGCTTAAAAGACTTAGTATCCAGGCCAAAACTATGACATTTTTTTTTGTAAACTTCGGACAATGTGACGTACGACGTAATCGTTCACATTGAGTAAGCATTGAGTACAGAGCATTGAGGAGCTGATCTTGGTAACTGAGATTCTATACTCATGTGTTTATTAATTAGCTATGATCTTGAGCTTCTGACATCGTATAATCGGGGATCAAATGATATCGCACTTGAGGACGGAGTTGAGCATCGTTTATTAATACGGGCCTTACTGTTCTGAAAGAGATCCATGAAGTTTTTTGTGAAAAAAAAAATCAAATGGCTCCTCCCGCTGTGGATGGAGTAGAGGGAGTGTTCTGCAAATATTTACACAATATTTAAACAAAGGTGAGTTTTATTCAATTAGTACCTCCAATAAGTACCTGGTACTTATTGAATAAAACTCACCTTTGTTCTTTCAGTCACCTTTCCAGGATGCGGGTAACTCTTTCAGACTATCTCGAGATAGCTACTGAAACTCGAACGTTTTTTAATTATGAGGGCTGCCTAAATAAAGCGCTCGCTAAATATACGCTTTAATATATTTAATTCTAGCCTATCGTAGAATAAGATAGTAAATATTTGCAGAAGAAGCTTTGTGATATATCCTACAGAATTCTCAAGACCAAGAAGTTATTAAGTTAGGTCTACTAAGTTATCTAACGTGTGCATTGAGTAATTAATATAGTAGCCGGCTTCAGAAATTGGTAAGATTAAGTTTCAAGTTGTACTGAATTATTCACACGAACACACATCATACATCTGCATGATACTTCAATTCATCTCTCCAACTCGTTATATATATGACGTGTAAACCATGTAAAGCCGTGTACGTACGTACGAACACGAACATAGCAAACACAAACACCAAACATGAACATTTGGTTTGTTCGTATGGACGGCATATTTGAACACGAACGTGAACATAGTTCGAATCGAGTTCGCACACAACAGTCGTGAACTCTCTTAAAAAGAATAGCCGGCATCGCTGGAAGTGGTCGATTGTGATGTAGTGGAAAAGTTTTTGGTGATCGCATTGATTCATGAAGAACACTAATATCGCTAAAAACGTGTTTGACGAACAGAGTGTTCGATGTTCTTTAATGATACACTCATGCGAACCAAGTTGTTGCGAATCATGCAACGCAACAGAGTTCGTACTTGCGTAGAAAGTTTAAAGAAACTGCAAGACGTTCGTCCTAAACTTTGGAAGATGAGAAATGTACAACGCTACCGCTGCTCTGAAAACCCTGAAGAAAAAATATCTTCCGGGAAGTGTCAAGTCTGAAAACCAAAAAGATACACGTTTTTAGAGTTCCATACCTCAAAAAGCAAAAACGGAACCCTTATAGGAGCATAGGAGAGGATAGGAGACCACTTTATTGTCCGTCTGTCTGTCAAAACCCTTTATCTTCTTCCTTCCGACTCGCACTTTTCCAGTTTTTTTAGGGTTTTGTGCCTCAGCCGGCAAAAACGGAGCCCTTATAAGATCACTTTGATGCCCGTTTGTCAAGACTCTTTTTCTCAAAAACACCTCCTCGTATGATATTGAAACTAAAATCAAATTCTCAAGTCTGCTACCGTGATAAAGTCGTTTATGGCGCATATTTTGACGCTCACAAGGAAATCAAAACCTATACGGTACTTCCTATTAACCAAGAAAATCGCCACATCGAACGTTCCTGTGCGTCCCGCATCCATCGGTTTCCCGCTACCTTCACCAGGTCGTCGTACCACCTTGTAGGAGGCCTTCCAACACTGCGTCTTCCGGTACGCGGTCGCCACTCCAAAACCTTTCGGCCCCAACGGCCATCTGTTCTGCGAGCAATGTGCCCTGCCCATTGCCACTTAAGTTTGGCAATTCTTTGTGCTATGTCGGCAACCTTAGTTTTCCTGCGGATATCTACATTTGTTATTCGATCACGCAAGGAAACCCCGAGCATAGCCCTTTCCATTGCTCTTTGGGTGACTTTGAGCCTTCTGATGAGGCCCATTGTGAGCGACCACGTTTCGGGGCCATATGTCATCACTGGCAACACGCACTGGTTAAAGACTTTCGTCTTGAGACACTGTGGTATGTTGGACGAAGGCGCGAGTTCAATACACGCTCCATAATCTTGCAGAGTATGGAGGTTACCCAAATCGGCCGATAGTCGGCAGGATCGGCACGACTGCCCTTTCAGGGCACGGATTGCACGTTGGCAAGCTTCCAGGACTTGGGCACTATTCCAGTCCTAACGAGCGGCGATACAAGCATGTCAATACAGGAGACAACTCGGGCGCACAAGCCTTGAGAGCAATCGCTGGTATACCATCGGGTCCACTAGCTTTATTCACGTCTAGACAACACAGTGCTCTCAGAACTTCTTTGTTCCTTATGCGAACCTCGGGCAGTGAGGTAGAGTCGGTGGAGTAGCACTACCAGTATCAAGACGAGAATTATGGGCGAAAAGAGATGCAAAGAGACCTGCTTTCTCTTTCGCCGTATGAGCCAGGGTTCCGTCAGGTTTAACCAGCGGAGGCAATGTGGGCCGACAGCCACATGTATGAGGGATTTAGAGCCACAAACCTACCCTCCGAGTGGAGATAAAGTGGGCCAAATTCGAAGCTCGCAACGTGTGGCTGGGGTCTCTGAACGTGGACCCGTGGGGGCACCCGTACAAAATGGTACAGGAAAAACTCCGCCCCTGGGCTCCCCCGCTGACTCAGAGTCTCCGGCCCCAGCTCGCGGAGGGTTTGGTGAGCACTCTGTTCCCTACACGAGGGGAATACCCTCCGCCCATGGCTCCGCTACCAGCGGTGTCTGACGCGGATTAGCGACGACGACGTCAATGCTCCGGAGGTAACCGAGGTAGAGATGAGAGTGGTGGTGCAACGGTTAAGTGCCAAGAACACCTCCCCAGGACCTGACGGGGAAACTGGTACCTATCGCGAAGCCAGGGCGCCCTGCGGACTCTTCGTCCGTGTACCGGCTCATTGTGCTGCGGACGGCTAGCTATGGGTAGCGCGTTGTCCAACCGTCCGGTAACTGTCCGGACCGAGCCCAAGTCATCGACGGTGCGCACTGTTCCCGCGCGCCCCAAGAGTTGTTAGCAACAGCAAGGGCCCAGCTGGGTCGAAGCCTACCGGGGCCAGGGTTAGTTTCGAAAGATAGCTCGAGCCCCGGTATGAAAACTTGAAGAAACGGGGTGGGTTTTTAGTCAGTAAGAGTCTGATACTATCTCCCACTCCGCCCAAGAGCGGGGGTTGTCATTGATTTTTCCCAGCATAAAAAAAAACATATTTCCTAACAGACAAAAACGCGCTCAAAAGAAAGATAAAATCAATACAAAAACACCTGTTCTGATCCCAAGAGGTATAATTACCCTCTTTGAGGCGTGTCTGGAAAGACCTCACGGCGTCCTTACCTTCCGTATGACGCAGGTCCTCACCAGACATGGTTCGTTCGGGAGGTTCCTGCGCCGGATTCGTGCGGAGGTGACGCCCGGGTGTCGCCACTGTGCGGAATGCCCGGAGGACATGGTGGAGCACACAGTCGAGGTGTGCCCTGCTTGGGCGGAGCATCGCCGCGCCCTCGTAGGAGCGATCGGCGGCGGAGACCTCTTGCGCTGGACCTTGGTTGAGGCCATGGTCCGGAGCGAGGAGGAGTGGCAGGCATCGCCGACTTCTGCGAAGCAGTCTGTTATGCTCGCAAAGGAGTAGGCCGAACGCATCAGGCAACGGCGTCCTCGCCGTCGCCGCCGGGATTCTAATCCCAATTTCTGGCCACCGTAGGCGCGGGCTTGCGGACAGTGAGCAATGGGTAGCTCGCTGTCCAGCCGTCCGGTAACTGTCCGGACCAAGCCCAAGTCGTCGACGGCGCGCGCTGTTCCCGCGCGCCTCAAGGAGTTGTCAGCAACAGCAGGGACCCAGCTGGGTCGAAGCCTACTGGGGCCAGGGTTATCCGAAAGGGAGCTCGTTAGTCATATGTGAAGAGTTCTGTTCCATATCTTCAAAGTTCATGATCAAATCATAACAATATTTCTATGGAACCAACTTGGAAGCATAACCTTTCAATAAAAAAATTATTTTCAAAATCGGTCATAAGATTTTCCTTACCGAATGTCAAAAGTAGTAATTGTGACATTGTATTGAATAATGAAAAACTAGAATTTGTTGATAAAACGATTTTCCTGGGGATTACGCTTGACTCAAGGCTACAATGGGGTCCTCACTTAACATCTCTTGCAGGGCGGCTTAGCTCAGCTGCATATGCTGTTAGAAAAATCTGCCAATTTACGGATGTTGATACCGCTAGGCCAGTCTATTTTAGTTATTTTCATAGTGTCATGTCGTACGGTATCTTACTATGGGGACGGGCTGCAGACATCGAGTCAATCTTTATATTACAGAAAAGAGCCATCAGAGCTATTTACAATCTCCGCCGGTGCGATTCTTTAAGGGAACTGTTTAAAGAAATTAACATAATGACGGTACCTTGTCAATATATCTATGAAAACATCATGTATGTTCGAAAAAATCTTCATCTTTTTAGCAAAAGAGGCGATAGACATAATTATGTTACAAGAAATAGGGATCAATTAGTTCAACCAGGTTTCAGACTGGCTAAAGTGGCCTCTTCTTTCATGGGGTACTGTTTGAAATGTTATAATAAAATACCACCCTAAATATTAGAACTCAATGAAACGAAATTTAAATCTTGTATTAAACGCACACTATGCAGGCAAGCATATTATAAGTTGGAGGATTATATTCAAGATAAAAATGCTTGGCTCAATGCTGGTCCAGCTCCACTACCACTAGGGCGTACTAATTAGTTGATTAGTTGGAAACTAATATTATTATTTTTTAATTTGAAAAACAATTGCATTGTATAATGTAGAAGCACTTTTTTCAAGTTTGTGAATGTGAAGCACCATGGAGCATTTTTATTAGGTTACAACTTTTTTTTTTTTTTTGACATTACGAGCATGGCAGTTGAGAGTTTGTCATGCTCACTCAAATGCCTCGCTGTTGGTGGCACGTGTTATTGGGTCGTTCAGTTCCCTTCAAAATGGTTGAGCTGAGTGGGGCTGATGCACGCGTCATGCTCGTGAACGGGTGCCGTCAGATGGGACTGGTCATCTCTTAGCTGCCAGTGGCTTAATTCAGTTTCTATCTTTTAATTATTTTACATTTTTATTTCATTATCGACATTGTGCTCACATGATAGAAGCAACAAGTAATATGTAACCAAGCATTATACAAGGTGCAGTTTTAAAACTGCACAATATTTCAGGAGGTTGTAATAAAACTCATAAATAATCATGTAAAAAAACGATACCTGGTCAATAATCAGTAATACTTGTTATTTAATTTTTTAATTACACTAAACTAAATCGATTGATCGATGGCCGCGGGGGCGTGGCTAGGGTGTGGCGTGCGGGATGATGATTGGATGATACATTATTTATGAAACTATCGTTGCGAGTTAGTGTGTGTGAAAACGCCCTTTATTGTTCCGTGTTTGTGTGTGTGAAAAAAAGCGCGGTTATAAAAAAAAAAATAATTACCTACTTATTTTATTATTGATTCGGGTCGAGAATCACTAACATAATTACCTCCTGAAATATTTTGCAGCTTCAAAACGACACCTTGTATGTAACACATAATATGATTTAAAAGAGTGTCCATGGAGTTTCTTGCACGTTCTTCTCCATAGAGACCTACTCTTTGGAACGTGTAATTTAGCTTCACTTTTCTTGGACTGACCGACATTTGACTATTCAAAAGTGCCTGTAAATGGTCTATTTGAAATAAATGATTTGACTTCGACTTTGGTCCACAATGACCGAAATATCGGTGGCCAGGGTTAATTCGAAAAATAGCTCAAGCCCCGGTACGAAAGGCAACGAAGGAACTGGAGTGGGTTTTTAGTCAGTAAAAGTCTGACACTATTTCTCGATCCGTCCAAGAGCGGGGTATGTCACTAAATGGTTTAAACCGAGATATCGGTGAACATTAAAAAAAAATACTTTCAGCCGAACATAGAACGTAAAGAGGACCTTCGAAGTCGGTTAAAAATCTTACTCCTTAAGCCATTTTTTCAAACAAACTTTAACACCTAAGAAAAAGAAAACCTATGCTTCTTAATTGCCATTTGTATCCTAGGCCACGATAACTCTGGCGGATATGGACGCAAGAGTCTATAATCGGATTCGTGATATGCGCAAAAGTGGCAATAGCGTGCCGGGAATTGCTGTAGTAAGGCTGAGGCGGCAGGAACGGCGACACGCGCTCGAGAGGTGGCGCGAGTGGCTACAGCAGCCGCAATTCTCGTGCAAGCGCGTTATCAAAGCTGTTCTACTGCACTTCGAAGTCTGGCTGACAAGAAAGAAGCGAATCTCCTACAGACTCACTCAGGTGCTGACCGGGCACGGTTGCTTCGGTGAGTACCAGAACAGAATTGGGCGAGAGGCCACGGCTAATTGTCACCATTGTGGGGGCAACCTGGATTCAGCACAGCACACGCTAGAAGAGTGTCCAGCGTGGGCCACAGAGCGACGAGTCCAGGTCGGCAGAATCGGGCGAGATCTGTCTCTGTCAGCAGTAGTGAGGGCTATGTTGGCGGGGCCAGAAAACTGGAGGGAAGTTGTTTCCTTCTGTGAGACCGTGATGGTCCAGAAGGAGGCTGCTGAGCGAGATCGTGAAAGGGCCGATCCCGCTCGGAGAAGAAGGCATCGGGGAGGCAACCGCCTTGATGCCTTGAATATAAGTGGGACTTTGGAACCATGGGCGCTCAGAATGGGGACTCTGCTCGCTCATCGAGGGATTCCAGGGAAGACGGTAGCACAGTGATAACGTGCTGCCGTGCACAAAGAGGGTCAGGGAAGACCGTTATAAAGTCTCTTAAGGGATGTGTCGTAACAGGCGTTGCACTGAGGGGGTTCCGGAATGGTCTTTTGAGAGGTAACGGCCCCTTCTTTGTGCTGATGGTGATCACCGGGGACTTATCCCCAAAGTCCAGGCGCCTTTTTAAGGTTTCCCCTCGAAAACAAAAAAAAAGGGCCACGATATCTGCCAAAATTTCCCGCTGTCTATTAGACATCGGCTCTACTGGGCCTACCTAGGATAAAGTAAAAACATTGCTTTTGTTAATTTTTATCTATTATTAATTTGGCCTATCTTTTCTTTTTGTAACTACTTAATTTCATGAGATTTTAAGATTTTGAAATCTACCACTACACTTGTGAAAGGAGTATTTCCCTTCATTAACACATCTACACTAATATAATAAAGAGGTAAAGTTTGCTTTTTTTTTTTTGTAGGTGGTAATCTCTGGAAGTAATGGTCCGATTGCTCTGAGTGACATAGGCTATATTTTATGTACGCGGGCAAAGCTGCGGGCAAAAGCTAGTTACTTATATTTAATAATATCTCCAACAAGATTACGTAGATAAATATCCGAACTCGATTCAATATCACCTCGCCACTTAATCCTATAATATCACAGATATAGTGGAAGTGCAATAAGATTAAAGCTCGGTCACGCTAACTTGGCCCGATGCACGTCGCATCAATATTTGCGTCCTATGATTAAATTCCAATTCATAAGGTTCGAATTGATTCGGTCTGCATCAACACTGTATTGTTAGTGTAGTCTATAAATAGATTTTACTTCGAAGGCTTTCCGATATAGCGCGGAGATTGAAGAAAAATACGAATGTATTTTTGAAAACTGCATGGTTTGTTCGTTTTAAAATGTATGTGTTGTTTGTGGAGACTTTAAAATTGCTACTAAAATTTCAAGTTTTTTTTTTATGGTAGCTTATGATATATATATATATATACCTGCGTGCCACTTGCCAAGTAGCATTTTTGTAACGAAGTTGTCGCGCGTTTCGTATGCGCGCTACAGCATCGCTATTAACGCGCGTTAGTTGCATTTGCAAGCGCTATAGAAAAAATACAATCGCGTTACTAACGCGCTACAGCCTCGCTACAAAAAGTCGCGGTGGGTGAGGGGCTTTAATAAGAATTTAGCCAAAGGGAATATACTCGCGGAATAAAAGTTTTATTTCCTTAATATTGCTTGCATAAGCAGGCACAACTTCACTGGCTTTCTAATTTTATTTTTGTGGTGGGTAATTATCCAATTAAGAGAACAGTGGTGGCCGAGTGGTAATGGCTCCGACTTACGAGTTGTAGGTCGCGGGTTCAAACCCTGTCAGGCGCATTACTTTGTAATTTACTTCATTACCACTGCTCTCAAAACGGTGAAGGAAAACATCGTGAGGAAATCGGCATGTCCTAGAACCAAAAATTCGAAGACATGTTACATTCACCAACCCGCACTGGGCCCGCGTGGTGGATTACGGCCCATTTTCTCTCCTAGAGAGGAGGCCTGAGTCCCAGCAGTGGAAACATTAAAGGCTGATGATGATGATGATGAATTATCCAATGACTTTTCTCACTCCATGCGCCCTTCAGTTGTCCTTTTGCGTTCTAGGACTAGAGTTTCCCCTTCAGAATTTCCCCGTGATCTCAGATTTACAAAAAAAAAGTGTCGTGGCCAGACCTTAAAATTTATCACTGCATGATGAAACCTGCCAATTCAAGAAATGTTTGTATTTAATGAAATAGAACTTTGCCCGCTCTCCACATCATGGTATATACATAAGTTAGCTAACTTAATGAACACATTGCGTTTAACAATAATGTGCAGCAGCTAAGCATGATTATTTCATGACATGAGTAATAATATTGTAAAATATGTGTATTTTCCGTCGATAGAAGTACTGATCTTTCTTTTTTTTTCTTGGTGTAATATGGCTGCAGAACATTGTCCTTTATTAAAAGCGAATAATAATTTTAAAATGGAAGACAAGAGTGACTGAGAGAAACGGGCAACTGGTATGGTTTGTCATGGAAGATATCCAGATCTATGTGTTGGGTGAGAAAAAATATACAGACATCGCTTTATTTGTTTACGCTTTTAAGACGTGAAAGAAAATTTCTGAAGCTGTGTTGTGGAATATGATATTTTTGATAAGTTACTGCAAATATCAGAAAATCCAAACATTACAGATAATTTTTTTCACTTTTCACCCGTCGATAAGATCTTTTGAATATTTACAAAGTCACATTTCTGAACCTTTACATTTTACTTATGAAAAACTTTAACATTTTCTACCCTTGTATAAGGAAATTGTTTTCAAACATGCGTTTCTTTTTACGGATCTGGCAGTTCCACCATACTTATTAAATAAGCCTCCCTTACAGCCGACCGAACCTTTTTATGCGAGTTGGTAAATGTGAGATATTAGGGGCTCACACAATGTTGGCTTGAAACGAGACACTGGAGAAGAGTGTCCCGGCTTTATCATTAAGTCACGCTGTAATATTGTATGATCTTTGTTATATTTCTGCTACGGCATCATAAAAGGCCCACGGTTAGAATGAAGAAGAAAAGAATGTTTGTTTTTTTTTATTTGCCACACTGATACACACAATGTAGGAACAAAATATGCAAAAATTTGAATTAAACCAACCAAAATATGTGCCCCATGGCTGCAGAAAATAGATTAGTTTAGCGAAATTTTGCAGGCATATTTTTATAGCTTCAACTGTGGTGTAATTATGAACCGAATTATATACATTTTTAGCCATTTTAGGGTACCGTAGTCAACTAGGAACCCTTATAGTTTCGCCATGTCTGTCTGTCCGTCTGTCTGTCCGTCCTCGCTTAATCTCTGTGACCGTTAGCACTAGAAAGCTGAAATTTGGTACCAATATGTAATCACGCCGACAAAGTGGTAAAACAAAAATTGGAAAAAAATGTTTTATTAGGGTAGCCCCCCTATATGTAAAGTGGGAAGTGATTTTTTTTTTAATTTCAACCCTAACGTGTAATATATTATTGGATAGGTATTTAAAAATGAATAGGGGTTTACTAAAATAATTTTTTCATAATGTCAATAATTTCGGAAATAATCGCTCCAAAAGTAAAAAACAATGTCCCCCCCCCCCCTAACTTTTGAACCATAAGTTTAGAAAATATGAAAAAAAACTGGAAAGTAGAACTTTATAAGGACTTTCTAGGAAAATCATTTTGAACTTGATGGAAAGAACAGTTTTTGTACAAAAAAGACAAAAAGGTTGTACAAAATAATTTCTGGACTAAGTTTGTAATATAATCGTATATGCAACTATTTTTTTAACTTCGTTTACATATATTATTATCCTGAACGTATCTTCTTTCAAACAAAAAAAGAATTATTAAAATCGGTTCTCGCAATCCAAAACTACCACCGAAAACTTCTTCTGGTACCTATGTATTAATTAGTAACCCAATTCCCCGAGAGATAGCGCTGTAATTTGGGCTATTTCACGTTCGCACTGTTAGGATTTTTCCTGAGTTGATGGGGTCGGGTATTATCAAATTGTTCGGTTGGTCTCTTCCTTGGCATTGGCGGTATTTTCTTATAACTACATAAAACTTCGATCAGGAACATGCTAAGGCAATTTAGAACAAAATTATAAATCATTTTTTTAACGCCATCTATCAAAATGTTAAGGTAAAAACCAGTTCATAAATGGTTCCATAGATGGCGTTGCGTAATGACGTCATCTTTTTAAAAGTCGATGTTAAGATTTTCCGTGCTTTCATCACCTACCGTGGTAAAAAATCGTTGCTTCTTCTGTTTTAGTTATCACCGTCCTTGTGGGCCCGTTTTTAGAGTTCCGTATTTAGTATGTCAACGTAACAAATAGCCTTTTTTTAAACTCATAAGTGGGAACACTTATTGTGACGGACGGGAAACTACGGAACCCTACACTGAGCGTGGCCCGACACGCTCTTGACCGGTTTTTATATAATTGAACTTAATAGTTATTTACATTTTGCCTTTTTATATAATCTAACTTAATATTTTTTTTATAATGAGGAAATAAAATAAAATGACTATGACTGATTTATTGGCTTATCGTTGCTGTACCGTTGAAGAGTAGTAGAAATAAACCTACTCGTATACAATAATAGCACTTAGTTCTGATGCCACCGGTAGTAATATGTCCCCATCTTGATGTCTAACCCATGCCAAAAACCAGACTAACTACACACATTCATAACGTGTGCGCAGCAACCAATTGTGCGCCTTCCACTTAGGCAACTGCAACAATAATGAGCATCCGTTCTTTTGCCGGCCAATTACAATATATTAATAATATATTCTGAATCTTACGTGTCTAGATTGTATACGAACACGTAACAACCAAACGTCTTCTTCATCAATGAAGTTTCTAAGTTGCCTTATTTGTTGCTCTCGGTATACTTCAATATTGTATAATCCTTCTACTAACTGCTCAGCGTAGTAGCTGTGAGCTAACATGATTTGATATGTACCGAGAACAATCAGAATTAGATCTTCTTCAGACACGACCGGGAAGTCTACGAAAAGATCACTGCTGATTCTTGAGAACGTTGCTCTTTGCCTATTTACGTTATGACGGACAACATAGTCGCTAAGAGGTTGGGTCTTTCAAAGCGTTCATAAATAATATTAACAAACGAGCCCGCATCAATACTATCTAGAATTGGAGTCTACAAGCTGTGTGCTACTGCTATTTGGTAGTCCCAAAACATATGGCTCAAAGCGCGATTACAATAATTTTGCCGGAACGACTTGAAACCACGTTTGAACCGTCCATTTATGACTTTCACCACCCATCCGCATAGTGTGACCAGCCTAATTCTATTAGCTTGTTCAGTAGTGAGCTGGTCTGCACCCCGATCTTTGGTTTCGGTCATATAGGCAGAGTAATTGAATCGCGTCAAATAATCATAGACGTCTTTAAATCCACGATCCAGTCTAAAGATATCGCCAGACCGAGAAAACCAGTGAAGAAATGAATGAGCCGAGTTATCAGATTCAGAAGAAACAGTCCAGAGTGAGGCCGCAGTAAAAAGGTTTGTTAAAAAAATATAGGGAGAATCTGTAGATGATCGCACAGTACACAACGTCACAACAGTAAGCGTAGGACCGCGCACCTCTCGCCTCGGCCCTTTTGTTAACACTCAAAGCTCATTGGTTCATAGGTTGAGTCTTGTAACCGGTGTGTGGCGATAAAGTTTAGAAATACATTTTACTTATAATAAATAATATTACTCGGTAAAAATAATTCCCGGATGACAGCGATGTGGAGGAGTACTTCGACGCCTGAGTGCACTTTGTGTTTTTGTATTTTATTTATATACGTTAGGTATTTATTTAGGTTTTAGTATAAATAGTTTAAGTTTGTTGGTTTATGTAGAGTAACGAATTATTTATAATAAAATTATGACAAGTTATTGCGGTACAAAGCCATTTTCTTGCATTTAATATCTACTTGATCTTCTTTACACTACATTTTTGGAACGAAGTTCCTTATCGCGCGTTGTAAAAGGGGGCTAGACGGAAAAAATTCTCACGAAAAGTTGTACCGACACTTTTTGCTTTTTTTTTCCTTCTTTAATATTCCTTCACTAATTTTTTTTAAATGTTTTTCGCTTGGAAAATAAATCTTTATCTATTAATGGAAATAGATTATCAACTTTTTCGATATGGGTGTCTTTTTCATGTTTTTCGAGGGTTTTGAAGCCGACAGTAATGTCAAAATGTGAATCCAAGATGGCGGCTGCAATAAATTATCAACTTTTTCGATATGGGTGTCGTTTTCATGGTTTTCGAGGGTGTTGAAACCGATAGTACTGTCAAAATGTAAATCCATGATGGCGGCTGCAAGAAATTATTAACTTTTCTGTCATAGGTGTCGTTTTCATGGTTTTCGAGGGTGTAGAAACCGATAGTACTGTCAAAATATAAATCCAAGATGGCGGCTGCAAGAAATTATCAAATTTTCCGTCATGGGTGTCGTATTCATGGTCTTCGAGGGTGTTGAAACCGATAGTACTGTCAAAATGTAAATCCATAATGGCGGCTGCAAGAAATTATTAACTTTTCCGTCATGGGTGTCCTTTTCATGGCTTTCGAGGGTGTTGAAACCGATTGTACTGTCAAAATGTAAATCCAAGATGGCAGCTGTCAGAAATTATCAACTTTTTCGATATGGGTGTCTTTTTCATGGTTTTCGAGGTTGTTGAAGCCGATAGTGCTGTCAAAATGTAAATCTAAGATGGCGGCTGTCAGAAATTATTAACTTTTTCGTCATTAGTGTCGTTTTCATGGTTTCGAAGATGTTGAAATAGTGCTGTCAAAATGTACATAAAATAGGATAGTATTTTTTAGTTATATTGTATTGGCTAGACGGAAAAACATCTCACGAAAAGTTGTAACGACACTTTTTGCTATAGTAAGCTATTGTAAGCCGTGCGGCGTGCGCATGTTTCTCTGTCTGTCTCTCTTTCTCTCTCTTATAGAAAGCAAGCCAGAACGGAACTTCGTTCCATCTGGGTGTCCCTTGACACCTCAGTAGTTTTTTTTCTAATTGAGCTACTACAATGTCACTTTCATAATAAAAGTTGGTCGTTAGTAACAGTACTTTAATTTAAAACGTATTTCGTTGTTTCGTCATTTTTTCTCAGACATTACTATTAATAGAATCCGTATATTAAAGATATTCCAGTTTAAAGTTAATGAAATTACGCATATTATGTCAATAATACCTACGTACCTCCTTATGAATTTTAAAAACGCATTTATGAACGATCGACAAGTTGCCAATATCATGTTTTCTTTTTTTTAAAGTCATTAGGCTGGATGGCAGTTGAAATGTCTATGGCCATGTTTTTTTCTGATGATGTGATTCTCGATATTGTATTTATTGTAGTGACAATATCACATTGTGTGATTTCAGCCACTTTATTCTAAGTACTAACAGATATTTTTAGTTTTATGTTTATCCGTTCATGTGTGGCCCCGTAATTGCGCTAGTGCAATTTAATGCAGAAATGTATTTTCTAAGTATTTATTATCAATACATAAATAGACCAAGATTTCTATTAGTAGACACATTTACTCAAAAGTCATTAAGTCACGCCAGTGAAAATAAAACTAAGCCATTATTATTTATTATCGTAAAAAATCTACTCAATTCATTTCCAATTATGACGATTTTTTGCAATCCTCAGTTTGGACATTAGTTTCATTTGATAAAACTTAAACAAATAATTCCGTTGGTATACATCATGGTAACATACACTTAATGATTTCATCAACAATTTCAGCGCCGTTGTTCTTTTTATAAGCCTTTTTTTTAACTTGTAATGTATGTATGTAAATATGTATGTTCGGCTCAAATCTTGCAACTCAAATTTGAAGCAGATATCTTCAACTGATTAAGCTGATGTATACATATGTAAAGTGCGTGACAATGCAATGTTATGATGACATGGAGCTGATCTGATGATGGAGCTGAAATGTGGCTTTAGGAACTCCGCAAGAAAACGACACAACCCCATCGAGTTTGGGCTCGTTTGACGTGTATTGACGAGTACTTTGATATTATATTGTTACCAGGGTCTGATGATGGAGCTGAAAACGCCGCAACAGAACGACACAACCTTATCAAGTTTGGACTTCCTCTGATTTGCTTTCACGAGTACTTTGATTTTCTGTGGTAACCAGGGTCTGATGATGGAGCTAGAAGATGACCATAGGAACTCCGCAATGAAACGACACATCCCCATCGAGTTTGGGCTCGTTTGATGCGTATTGATGAGTACTTTGATCCTATATGGTTACCAGGATCTGATGATGGAGCTGAAAGGTGGCCATGGAAACCCCGCAATAGCACGACACAACCTTGTTGAGTTTGGGCTTGCTTTGATCCGCTTTCACGAGTACTTCGATTTTCTATGGTAACCAGGGTCTGATGATGGAGCAAGAAGATGGCCATAGAAACTTCTCAATAAAACCATACAACCCCGTCGAGTTTGGGCTCGTTTAATGTGATTGACGAGTACTTTTTAATTATATACACTCATTTTATTAAGTAATAATAATAATAAAAACATACAAAAAATTTCACAATTATGATAACAAATTGATCATTTGAAAACTTTGCTTATACTATGAGAGTTTACGTTCCTACCTTCGAAGTTAAAATCAAGTACCACAAGATTCAAATGTTTTATACAATGACCCACAGTTTTACTTGTATGGTCAAGTGAATTTGTATTGTCCAATCTTATTTTTGACTAATTCAGTCTGTGTAACTAAAGTAGTGTACTGCGAACGAGGAATACTGTCCCACCGTAATACAGTTTAAACTATCACAGGGGTCAGGGTAAATCGGTTTCGCAACAACCAAAGTTTTAAGTGTACCTACGATTTCTATATAAGGTATGTGTATTTTAGGCGTGAATTATATAGAAAAGGCGTAAGGTAAAGGCGCGGCGCAGGCATCTTGCCTGTTCAAAACGTTTCAATCTATATATATACATATAAATAAAATTGGAGTGTCTGTTTGTAATATTAAAATAACTGCTTTTTACTACATGCATATGAATATACTCGTATATACTATACATACACCAAAATAACATTTTTTACATTTTTTTTCTGTCTGTCTGTTTGTCTGGGCTAATCTCTGAAATAGCTGGACCGATTTTGACGGGACTTTTTTTGGCAGGTAGCTGATTTAAAAAGGAGTAACATAGGCTACTTTTATTTTAGAAAAAATAAATTAAAAATCAAAGTTGTTCACCAGTACCCTGGAAGAAGTCTTTCAGACATTGGCAGTCAAATGGGAAGAGAAGGGCATTGTCATCGGTGAAGCGAGGTTAACTAACTTATGTTTCGCTGATGATATTGTCCTTTTCTCTCCCACAGCCACAGGACTAGAACAAATGTTACAAGATCTGAGCGATGCGAGCCTTGAGGTTGGATTGAAGATGAACATGTCGAAGACCAAAGTTATGACCAACAGCTCTAAAAGGAATATACTCGTAGGCGGGGAGAATGTACAATACGTCCAAGAATATCGCTACTTGGGCCAAGTGGTCTCTTTCCAGGCAAGGCAAGACAAAGAAATAACACGCCGAACAGAGAATGCCTAGAAGAGTTACTGGTCCATGAAGGAACTATTTAAGGGCACTTTGCCCATGTCACTGAAACGTAAGCTGATGGACATGTGTATTCTCACCATTCTGACCTATGGTGCACAAACTTGGTCTTTGACTAACATCCAAAAGTCCAAACTCAAGGTCTGCCAGCGTGCAATGGAGCGCAGCATACTAGGTGTTAAACTAACAGATCATGTTCGAAACACAACACTGCGCTCCAAAACGCAAATTGTTGATGTGGCTCAAAAGGCTGCCCAACTTAAATGGGACTGGGCAGGACATGTCTGCCGCATGTCTAACGAGCTGTGGGCGCGTAAAACTCTGGATTGGTGCCCGGACACAGCAACGCGGGGCCGAGGCAGACCACGAAGGAGATGGCGGGATGACCTGGATGGCTTCCTTAAGAACTGGAATGAGAAAGCGAGAAACCTTGATCGTTGGAAGGAATGGAGGGAGGCCTTTGCCCAGCAATGGGACAGTGTGGGCTAAGTAATAATAATATAATAAATAAATTAAAAATCCTGTAGTCCACGCAAATGAAGTCGCGGGCACAGCTAGTACAAAATATCGCGGGTCTCAAACCATAGGGGCGTATCCACAAAACCCCTACTTTTCAGGAGAGACAAAAAACTTAATAACTTTTCCTGTGATTGAGCCAGCTCGTTGTTTTTTTGCATGTAGCTATATATTTCTACTGCAATTAATGTAGGATTCTTAATTTTAGGGCATTTCCTCTATAACACTAGTTTTTGGTTGATACGCCTATATAGCATGACGACTATACTGTAAAATTCCGTCAAAATACTCCCTGAAATGTATGAAATTTATGGACGTAAAATCTTTTTTCTCAGATTGTTAATATTTATACCAATATTTATTATTACTTAATTGGTGACTTAAAATATTGCTATTTAGGAATGAGAACCAATTGAAATTAACGTTATTTACTTAATTTCAAGAAATCATACGCCTGTCTGGCCTGTTACAAATATTGAGAGGTGTTTTAACTCAAAGAGGAAGTACAAACCAGTTTTGTTCCACAATTTAAAAAAGGAAATGATTAATACGTAATTACACAATATTCTCGTGTTTGAAAAGAAAAATAAGCATTATAAAAATAAAATTTATTAATAAATCTGAACATAACTATTAGAAATATCTTTAAAATCACAAACATTTGAAATTGAGCTGAACAAAACATAGCTCTCAAAAACGCTGAAGGAAATCATCGCGAGGAAACACGGTGAGGAAGGCATTAGTGATGTTTGTGTGAATGTCTGATTTCTCACATTCGAGAATGCGAATGCGAATATTCAAATTCAATTTTCGCGTATGAAAATGCGAATATTGACTTTCAAACTAAGTGCGCGCAAAATATCAGACAGTTTTCACATTTCGTATCAGCCAAATTTAAACCGAACATAACAGAGCCTTAACAGACTAATTGAATGAAGTTTAACACAAAAAGTTTTTCAGTAAACACAGACTCCGGCAGGGAATTTCACTCCTTAGCTATACGCATAATGAGTGTGTTCCCAAACGCTTTGTACGTATGGGTGGAATGTTCACCATGTACCGGTGTCGCAACGCTGTACATCTTGTGGTCCAATGATGGAACGGACATGGCGGGATTAAATTCTGCAATTCCAATGCACACTCTCCGAAATGTAAACAATAAAAAACCGACAGGCTAACAACTCGGCGTCGATGCTCAAAAGACCATACATGATCAAACTTGTGCTTGCAACCTCTATGGTTGTATCGTCTCGTCCTCGCTAAGATCCCGAATTTTTTGGCAGACAGTTTGGCTTTTGCTTCGATGTAGAAGTCGAAATTGAGGGTAGTCGACAGCGGCACCCCAAGAATCTCTGAGATCTAAGAGAGATCTCAGAGAGACTGGATCTGAGATCCATAAGCTCGCTCGCCGGACATGTAACTCTCAACAACAGTGCTATCGTCTGTATACCCAAAGGTACTGGCTATAAGTAGGTCATTTATGTGCAGCAAGAACAGTGTTGCCGAGAGTACCGACCGCTGAAGGACCCTGGCATTAATATCCATTTGACCCGACGAATAGCCATCAATAACTACTCGGATGGATCGATCCCTCAAGAAGTTTACGATCCAATCACACAGACCAGTGGTTAGACCAGAGGAAGGAAGCTTAGCAATAAGACTTTACATAGTTTCAGCTTAGACCCTATCGAAAGTCTTCGAGATATCAAGGGAGACTGCAAGCGCTTCCCCATGCTTCTCGATGGCCTTGCTTTAGATGTGAATGGCATACGCTAGAAAATCCCCAATAGACCGATTTAGGCGAAAACCGTTTTGCCGGTCAAAAAAGGAGTTATCTGTTAAACACCCGTTCCATACTCTTACAGAGGATAGACGTAACGGAGATGGATAGGTAGTTTGCCAGGTCAGCTCGACTGCCCTTCTTGGGCACAGGCTGAACGGCACTTATTCAGTCTCAGAGAGGCGAAATAAGCGGGTCAAGATTAGAGACAATTCAAGTGCACAAGTTTTAAGAACAGCTGCTGGTATCCCGTCGAGGCCACTGGCTCTATTCACATCAAAGTTACCCAGAACTCTACGAACGTCCTTCTGATGGATACGAATATCCGAAATACTCGTCACGCACCCATCTGGAGAAACAGTTAAATTCATTTGAAAAAATTTGTTATGATTTGAGATTAACATGTTGTTTCACAATTTGTGATAAAATGTGAAATAAAGTTGTGTGATGGAAAAATATCAAAATATTATTTCCTTTTTGTTTGTCAGAAACATTCGCCAAATATTCGCATGTTTTTTGCGAATGCGAATGCAAATTTCAAAAAATGTGCGAATATTCGCGAATGCGAATGCCAAAAAATGTGCGAATATTCGCGAATGCGAATATTTTTTACATTACTTACGTCTATATAGCTTGACAAAATGATTTCAGGTTAAAGTAAAATAAACAGTCGTATGTTCATACGCCTTTATGGTCCGATGCGATTTCCTAGGATCACGATAAAATTGAAAGTCGTACGTGCGTACGTCTCTATGGCACGTCGAAACTGCCCCAATACGCAATAATATTGCTCTTACGTCTATTATACGGCTATTTGGTCTAAAAATAATTCTAGACTCTCCAGCATACGGCAAATAATATTTTTTAATTTATGCAAAAAGTAATTAACACTAAATTATAAAAAAAATTCAGTTAATGTATTGCTTATAGTAGAATCCAATGGCATTAAAAACGAAAAATCACATTTTTGCATATACGCCCCTATGGTTTGAGACCCGCGATATATGTAGGCGACACGATGTGAATTATACTCAAGCGGCGCGGCGTCGTTTCGTCGCCTGTTCCACGTCGCTAACAGGTGCGACTGGAGAGGCGCGCAAGTAGCACGACTTTTGTTTATACAGTAGGTGCAAAAAAATGCGTGACGATAGTTGACATTCTAGTGACATTTTATACACTGTAGGAAAACGATCAGGGCCCCAAGTCTGCTATTTTTATAAATTCGTCATTCCAACACGATCCCATTGTCATTTTGCTAAAAGTTTGTAATCTGCTAATTCATAATGATCGATCATTGATCGGTCACTGGTCTTGTAATATAATTGTGGTAGAATGATAATTTCGAGCATATTAAAACCAATAACTGCACAATAACGTTCTAATGGTAAAACACTGATCAAATAAACTGTCAAAGTTTTAGGAGATTACCGCAAACGTCAAATATTCATTTGTCAATATGTACGAGATTACCATTCTATGTCACTTCTTTCAATGGAGTGTCAGTGGTTGACCATTGGAAAGTCATAATGACGCCATTATATTAGTAGATTACCAAACTTGTCAAAATCGACAATTATGACATCAATGATAGACCATTCTGACACTATTGTAATAGCAGACTTGAGGCCCGGGCCCCAAGTCTGCTATTTTTATAAATTCGTCATTCCAACACGATCCCATTGTCATTTTGCTAAAAGTTTGTAATCTGCTAATTCATAATGTTCGATCATTGATCGGTCAATGATCTTGTAATAGAATTGTGGTAGAATGATAATTTCGAGCATATTAAAACCAATAACTGCACAATAACGTTCTAATGGTAAACACAGATCAAATAAACTGTCAAAGTTTTAGCAGACAACCGCAAACGTCAAATATTTATTTGTCAATATGTACGAGATTACCATTCTATGCCACTTCTTTCAATGGAGTGTCAGTGGTTGATCATTAGAAAATCATAATGACGCCATTATATTAGTAGATTACCAAACTTGTCAAAATCAACAATTATGAAACCAATGATAGACCATTCTGACACTATTGTAATAGCAGACTTGAGGCCAAGGATATTCGCATAATTTTCCATTATTTTAAAATATCTATGCTTTTGTGACATCTTCGGTGTCTCTGCACATTAACGAGTTGCAGCAAAGCAAGCGTATCTTCGTCATCTGAAGAGGAAGACATGCTACCACAGTAAAGTCAGCCTGTATAATGACTAGTTGCGGCGTCTCTTCGCCTCTTTGATATAATTTAAATCGCGCCCGTGCCTTATCTGTTCCTTGCCTGCTCTGCGCCTGCGCCGCGCCTTCGCCTTACGCCATTTCTATGTAATTCGCGCCTTAGAAAATGAGTAAGCAATAGTTATGTAAACATGATTAAGGTTGTTGTTAATTTGTGGAAATAAATTGAATTCAATTGAATTGAATACTTTGATCCTATATAGTTACAAGGGTCTGATGATGGAGTTGGAAGGTGGCCATAGAAACGCCGCAACAGAATGACACAACCTTATCGAGTTTGGGCTTCCTTTGATTCGTTTCACGAGTGCTTAATTAACCCCATCGAGTTTGAGATCGTTTGATTAGTCTTTATGATGATGAGTACTTTGGTCCTATATAATCAGCCATCTTTGAGAAAATAAGTTCGTTCCATTTAGTATGAATGTAGATTTTGTCTGATTAGATGAATGACACAATATTAAAGAAAGCTCATGCCTGAACTGAATAGTATGAGAGTGTGTAAACATGATATATCGCTAACGCAGCGACTTAGGGTACCAGGGTGATCACTGTTGTACTGAAATTCTTATCCCTCTACAATGGACCTCTGTAGGGAGAGGATCATTTTTTCTTATACTGGTCAAATGTGAGTTGGACTGAGGGTTCTGTACAAAGTTTTTGACATAATATGCTGTGTAAATATTTGAATTCCCGAATCAAGTCTCAAAGATTTTTCCGAATCGCAAAAAAGTACTTTTGTGACGAAACAACATCATAGCATTTATTTATTTATTATATTCTTTATTGTACACCGCATGAACAAAAAAGATACAGGACAAACATTATTCAAAATAAGTGTACAATGGGCGGCCTTATCGCACAGGGCGATCTCTTACAGACAACCTTAGCATATGTGTTGGAGAAAGTCTGAAGATTTACAGTCTTAAATTTGTGCTATGAGATCTTACTTCATGACGAATTTCAGGATTGGTCAA
This sequence comes from Mythimna ferrago, assembly GCA_910589285.2. Taxonomy (NCBI): domain Eukaryota; kingdom Metazoa; phylum Arthropoda; class Insecta; order Lepidoptera; family Noctuidae; genus Mythimna; species Mythimna ferrago. Next base: position 8,239,944 of record OU342675.1, on the reverse strand, counting down.
CGGGAAGTACCCGGTTTTGATTTCCTAGCGAGTGTTAAATTATGCGCATAAAAGAAGCCTAAACGGCGTTATCTTTAAATTCGTTTACTTTTGAAGTTTGATTTAAATAAGCTTTTATTTAGCTTACACTATATGTTCGTACGAGTATGTAACTGTTCGGATGAAATCACACAACTCAACTTTGAAGCAGATATCTGCAACCGATTGAACTGAAATTTTGATATGGTGGTCTATTGTTGCTGAAATACGAATGCGAGTTAAAACAGTTATCAGTAAAAAATAAAATTAAAAGTAAAAAAAACTTTTTTCAAAACAAGCTTTTAATTAAATGCGCTAAAAATAATAAAAAAAAAATCTCTTAAAACTTTGACTATTAACTTATAACGTCATTACCCAATTTATATGACATAAAAGCTTGTCGTGAGACGAACTTACATATGACTTTTTAGTACTAGCTGGACAGATTTATTTAACTCGTTTTCGTATTTGCCCCAAGTCCTTTTGTAGCAAAGCAAAAAACTTAGTTCGTCATCCATAGAAGTTCGCCATCTTGAGTTCAGAGTGACGTCGCTTTATCTTTATAATTAGTCTCATCAAGCGCTTTTATTTGATACCCATATTGAAGGAGCGAATCAAAAATAATTAATCCGCCATTTTGAGTGTTCCTCCATGTTGGATTGAGAATGATGTCACACCGTCAACCAGGCATTATCATCCTAACTAAACGTGCATATATTTCATCTTAATCGGCTGAAGATATCTGCTTTAAAATTGAGTTCCAAGATTCCACCCGAGCACACATAGTTAACTTACTTATCAACACATTGCAACTTAATATTCATTAAACCCCAAGCGAACGCCGGCGTTTGCGCACCTATTGTCTTTCTATTGTGTCTGTAATTTCCACGATTGAAAGGTTAAACAAAAGCTTGTTAAAAATTGCTTAAAAAATAATAGAAAACAGACTACTTGAATTCACAAATGATTCACCTCAAAATAAAACTATGCAAAACCGTTTCCGGGATCCCGTTTTAAAATTGCACAATATGTTAATACAAACGTGGAGGAAAAAAAGACTCGCGTTTTTAATTATGTCCAAACGAAAAGGCGCTTTTGTAATGTTTCAATAAAAATGTATCTCATAATATCTATTTATTCAGGTTATTGTTACAACGAAGCAAGGGATTTTACAGTATCATGATTATGCACACATTTCATTTACTTTTTTAGTTTATTTTTACTCATTTTTTTAATTTTTTTTATAATGATTTTTTTACTGCCTTTTTTGCCTTATTGACTTTTGAATTCAGTTTATGTTTTGTTTTTAACTTTTCAGAATTTATGATTGTTTTTTTTTTTATTATTTAAAATGTGTTATATCTTGTATAATCTCCTTACTTATTGTTGAATTTTGTGAATTTATGCGTTTTGATCATAATAATGATTGTTTTATTTTCATATTCCAATATTAAAAGTTTTTCTGTAACTATTGTCAAAATCTAAATAATTTGAACATTTACAGAATATATACGTACTTCCAATATAAGTTCAAAGATGTTATTCAATTTTTTTTTTGCAGTAAAGAATCGCTCGGTTTTGAACCAAAAAAAAAAGTTTTACTGCAAAAGAAATCTATCGGTAAATGTTAACAAAATATACAGGGTTATTTGGAAAACACCGGCAACCTCTCAGGACTATGTTACTAACATCATAAACAACCACTTTTGTTCTATGACTTTTAAAAAATTATCATATTTTAGGTCATCAGATTCAAGTGTGTAATATTTGCAATTACAGTAGTAAAAAAAAAACGAAACTAAAAAAGTATAAAACAAGTTTTTCAGGATGATGAACTAAACAAGGTAACTGGAAAAACAAGAACAGAACATAAAGAAAATCTGTAGTCACACGTTTCAGGCACCAACCGAAACACTTTAATAACGTACGACTACGGATTTTCTTTATGTTCTGTTCTTGTTCTTCCAGTTACCTTGTTTAGTTCATCATCCTGAAAAACTTGATTTTTATGGTGGGAAAAATCATCCAATGACAACCCCCGCTCTTGGGCGAAGCGGGAGATAGTGTCAGACTCTTACTGACTAAAAGCCCACCCTGTTCCTTAGTTGCCTTCGTACCGGGACCGAGCTTCCCTTTTGGATAACCCTGGCCCCAGTAGGCTTCGACCCTGCTGGGCTCTTACGGTTGCTGACAACTCTTTAAGGCGCGCGTGGAACACTACGCGCCGTCGACGATGGGCTCGGCCCGAACGGTTACTGGACGGTTAGACGGCAAGCTACCCACTGCTCACTGTCCGCAAGCCTGCACCTACGGTGACCGGACATCGGGATTAGAATCCCGGTGGCTGAGGCGCGAGGGCCATTGCCTCGCGCGTGGTGCTGCCTCCTTTTTTAACATTACTACTTCGCAAAAGGAGGCGACCGCCTTTTTTTTTTGTTGTGGTAAAAATCATCCTATGACAACCCCCGCTCTTGGGCGGAGCGGGAGATAGTGTTAGACTCTTTACTGACTAAACGACCCACCCCGTTCCTTCTAGCCTTCATACCGGGGCTCGAATTTCCTTTCGGATGCCACTCCTCCTCGCTAAGGACCATGAGCGCCCCCACGAGGACACTGCTGTGTTCTGCCCAGGCGGGGCACATCTCCAACTTTGTAAGAAGATTAAAGTACAACAACGCGACCAATGAATTATGATCATTTAGTAGATAATTCTGGCAACACTATTCCACCGCGATTATGAGAAAAGTAAGATAGATACGTGTGCTAATTAGAGGTTGCATTCAATAAGTCTTGTTTTGTTATGAAAAGGCCTTTGTGCTTTGAAAATAAAAATGACGTCAACATTTTCAAATGAGAACTGGTAATACAATTCGAATTATTATTAAGTAGGCATTGTTCATTTATGATTTTTGTAATGATAGACCTAATCCACGCATAGAAAGCTTCTTTATTTCTGAGTTACAAAGGTTATATTTTATGTACGTGGGCGAAGCTGCAGGCAAAAGCTAGTATTCAATAAATCTTACAATTGAGTGTCCCTAATGCATAAAAATTTCGTACTACTTACAAAAGTAAGCTTATTACTTTGAGAACAACGCCATGTTTTTCTTTATTCCCGACGTACGTGCAAGCCCATGATGAAACGTAAACACAACAGACAACAGTCAAGTTATATTAAATCGGGGAAGACATCTTTCCGTTTATGACAAACGAGTGTTTTTTATGTAGCGTGACGTGCCCGTAAGATACTAAGTTATTAAAGCCTTGAATACTTCCTACGTGTCAAATTGCGTCTAAATTGGTTTAGGTGTGATGGCGCGACAATGTGCCAGGCGTTTATTTTTCTGACATGAAACTTTCAAATAAATTCTCCCGCTATGGGTGAAGCTAATAGATATGTGTATTCTCCCCATTCTGACCTATGGTGCACAGACTTGGTCTTTGACTAACATCCAAAGGTCCAAACTTAAGGTTTGCCAACGTGCTATGGAGCGCAGCATACTAGGTGTTAAAATAACGGATCGCGTTCTAAACACTACACTGCGCTCCAAAACGCAAATCGTTGACGTAGTTCAGAAGGCTGCCCAACTTAAGTGGGACTGGGCTGGACATGTCTGCCGCATGCCGATCGAGCGGTGGGCCAGTAAAACGCAAAATTGGTGTCATGAAATCGCACGACGGGGCCGTGGCAGACCAAGAAGGAGATGGCGGGACGACTTCCTTGGGAATTGGAAAAAGGTGGCTCAAAACCGAGAACATTGTAAGGAGTGGAGGGAGGCCTTTGCCCAGCAGTGGGACAGTATGGGCTAGATATAATAATAATAATATAATAATGGGTGAAGCGAGAGGAAATGATGAACTTTTAACTGACTAAAACTCCCCCGTGTTACTTCAGTTATCCTTTGCGTGTCTGGGCCACGGTGAGTCTTTCAAACAATCTCGCAGCCCGGAACAGGCGTCGCGTTGGCTCGGGCCCGGTTCTTATCAAACTTTGAGCTAATTATTGGTCACCGTCAGAAAATCCGCGTCTACCGTTGACGAGAATCGACCTATCGACTTCAAACGCCCAGGATATCTTCTACAGCAGCCGAGGCGTGAAAGTTGTCTCTCCTTGTTGCAACCTTGGGTTGCAACAGTCTCTCTCTCCATGTCACCGTGAGATATCGCCTTTATCCTTGAGCTCAAAGCTACGGGAACCAAGGTTACTGACATAACCCGAAGAATCGCCAAACTTAAGTGGCAGTGAGCAGGGCACATAGTTCGCAGATCAGAATATGGTCGTTGAGGCCAAAGAACAGAAGATGTAGCGTTGGAAGGCCACAAGGTGGACCGATGACCTGGTGAAGATCGCGGGAATCCAATGGATGCGAGACGTACAGGGTCGTTCGTTTTGGTGACACTTGGAGAAGGTTTATGTCCAGCAGTGGACATAGACTTCTAACAGTGGAAATTTTTCGGCTGAAATTACGATGATGAAAGCTACAGGTCTAAGTGTGATCATGATCTCACTAGATAGCGCTGAACTCGTAATTTTTAGTTATCTTTTTTTCTTTTTTCACATTAACAGTCAGAATGAGTTGGACTTTGAGGCAATAATTTGATTTAGGTCAATGAAGCAGAATGTCAGATTTTTGCGAATACGTCATTTTCTTGATTTCATAATGTTTTTATATTCGTACACTAAAACTGAATACACAAACAGTTTTGAGTTTAGTACCATCAAGTATGATCACGATTCCATAGCTGTCGCCTTAATATTAAAATTGAGCTTTTTGGAATAAAAACGCCCAACTAAAAAACTTACAGAAAACCGCTTCAGATGGTTTGGACATGAAAGAAGGAGAAGCAATGACCAAATGATTAATGATCTAGAATTGAGAGACACCCCAAGTTACCTAAATGTGCCAGAGCTGGAAACCCAACATAAAATATCCTGGGGTCGATTAGTGAGAAGACAAGACCCCAATATTATAGGAACAGGAGAGAACGAAGAAGAAGATTGAATTAAAACTTCAATAAGATAAGAGAGAAACCAAAAATCAGCATCTTTATCTCGATCCTACTATCGGACACCTATCTACCATCGAAAAACCCGACGTACGGCGAGTATTCACCCTTATATTGTTAACATCTCTACGGTCCAGGCTAAGCGTTTTGGTTCGTCGATTATCCCGCATACATCGAAGAACTGGAACAATTTGCCTGCCGCAGTCTTCCCGTTCGAATATAATTATGGAGTTTTTAAGGCTAGAGTAAATTTGCATTTAATAAACTAGTGCACCTCACCATCAATGATAACGTCGCTGCTTACCATCAGGTGGGATCGCAGTCAAGCACTAGTTTCTATTAAACTATAAAAAAAAGATTATAATCATAATACAGAAGCAGCCATACTTTTATTTAAAATGCAACTCTTTGCATTCAGTTTCAGATTTTCTCGAAACCCTTGACCTAATTTCTGTGACCCAGTAAATCGTTCAGAGGAAAGCAGCGCTATAAATTTCAACTCTATCTAAGGCATTTCATCTATAGTTCAATACAATTTTGTTAGTTAAGGTCGATGTTAGAAGTGAAACGATTGAGTCTCATGCAAATCACAACCTGATACACCATAAGGGCCGTGCCTCACTGGGCAGCCACGGTGGCGTAGCCAGGTCAGCCATGATACCAAAATAAACTAGCTGTGTGGCCAACAGTTGTCAGATAAGATACGGTTCTCGTACGAGTACGTTACGAGTACGTATGCTCGTACCTCATCTGAATCTCAAATCTGAGAATTGCATGCATTTTCTTGGTTGTGCACTGTGGCATCCCAGTGAGGCACGGACCTAAGGCCCAAATATAAGTATATTCTATCAGTAAAAATGACTGTCAATAAGCTTCCGTGTTTGAAAATTAAAAATCTTAAAAAATAAAAACAAATATCGCAAAATAGCATAAATGTAAAATATATTATATAATTTTTCGATTGTTTCACTTTAATGTTTTTTTTTATATTTATATTTTCGATTTAGTAATTTTCACCATTTTCATTTGACATCTCATTCAATACGCTAGCAATAAAGTTTGCGAGTCTTCCATTTTATTAAACAATTCTCATAATAATTTTCATAAGTTTTTATTTCACATTGGCCTACATACTTATAAAACGTCGGAAGCTTGTGCACGGTTCCAAATTGGTCGTTTCCTATGGAGAAGAACCGTCAAGAAACTCCATGGCCACTCTTTTAAAAAACAAATCTAATATTGATTTTGTTCGTATAAAATGTCGCATTGCATCCAGATCATAATATTTTTTCCTTTTGGCTTTACCGGAGTCCGGTAAACGTTGCAAAATATACTGTGGGATTACCATAGGTTTAATCGTAAACGTTTGAGTTTTTCATTTAAGGGGGTGCAACTCGACATACATTTTCATTGTTTTTCATACAACCGCTCTTACGCGATTATGACGTTTTTACAAATTTTTCATTTGATATTTTAGAAACACAGTATCTTATAGATGTTATCTAGGCTTCTATTGAAATCAATTTACAAATTTGTGTAAAACTAACCCAGTAAAGACCTCTGAAAATCTTCTATTTTGCATGAACTTGGACACTTCATGATTTACTTAAAAATTAAAAAGTAAAAAAAGTATAACAATAGTAGCCTTGCAAATTTTATCAATATTCTAAATGACGACAATTATTTTTAAAAACTTTTAAGGGTTTGAAGAAAACACGTATTTCCTGGAACAAGTTTTGTAAAATATTCGAGTAAATCATGGAATTACCGAATGATAACAGGGTTTTTCAGGTTATCTCTCTATTTTTGCGATGCCTTTTCGTCAAACATCGCGTAGGATTCCGTTAGATGAAGCAACAAACTTTTAAACCATCCTCAATGTTGACAATAGGCGAGTGGAAAAGCAGCCTCTTAAATAGTTTTTAAAACGTCAAATCAAGATGAACTAGATGTTCAGTTTTCGGTAAAAGTTGTCAAAAACTAGTCTTTTTTTCGAAATTTCTATAAAGTAAATTTTAATGTTGAAATGTGCCAATCAAATTATTCAGTTTCGATATAAACAAATAAAAACAATTTGGAAATGTCGCTTTTGACAGCTTTTTCAAATTAAAATGTTATAAATTGAGGCGTGATCAAGGACTTTATGTATAAATTTAATTTTTTAATTTTAATTTTATATGTAAATTGCTGCTCCCGTAGCGTATACGCCATTAAATAATAAATTGAAAAATGGCGTTGATGATGACGTCTAAAAATTGTTGTGGTTGCGTTTTATCACTCGGAACGGATTTCTGCATAAAAAACAACAGCGAAGAAATTGTTGATGAAAAGATAAGACCAAGGTCATAACTCTTTATGCCAAATTTTAGGATTCTGTCTGGGCAAACGGCCGCATCTTTTTTCGTTAAATTAGAAGTTTGATTACTTAAAAAATTCAAGGGACCGCAGAGTATACGGTTTTAATTTTAACTCGATAAGTAACTCCACGCTTTATCAAGATAAAGGGTCTTGAGAGTCAGACAGACAAAAAAATATCCTATAAGGGTTCCGATTTTTCCTTTTGAACTACTACCGATAAATAATAATTTTTAATAATAATTTTAATACCTTTACTATTATGATGATTACAGTCGAGGCGGTATTTGGACCCGAGCCGTGTCGAGGGTGTCTTAAGAGAGCCGAGAACGGTAATCATGAATTACTCTCGTGTATCATACGATATTTTTCAATACACTTGTGAAGAAAATAACAGTAAAACTAGTAGATAACTTTTTTTGTGACATGGCGGTAAAAATCTGTTTTCATATGCGCGCGCATAATTTAATATTTACCCCTAGGGGAAGGCTAAGGTATTTTAATCATACTGCCTAGTTTTACGTTTATGTTTTTTGCTTAAAAGTTTATACTATAATGTCTTTCGTAGTGACAATGGAATACGCATGTAATATTTCCTAATAATTTGATTGACACTTTCTGAGCAAGTGTATTGAAAAAATAGTTTTTTATTTTATTTAATTGAGGTACCTACTACTATAATTATATTGTAAGGACGTAGCGTAAAAATGCCTATTACCGAGATAAAAATAAATGTAGGTCAGAAAACGGACCAACACACAACCGACAATTTGGTTGTGGTTAATTTGTCTCATGTATTCATTTTTAACATAGAAATGTATTTATGTAGGTGAGTATTTATTTAAAACTGGTCAAGGCTCTGGGGAACCTTAACCTCGTTTGAAATTATGTCCTGATTTAAAATCTACGCTAATATTACAAAGAGGTAAAGTTTGTTTTTTTGTTTGTACAAGGTAATCTCTAAAAGTTACCAATTACGAAAGAAATTTCACCAATAGAAAGCCGCTTTATTCCTGAGAGACGTAGGTAATCATTTTTTTTTTTAAGTTTATTGTTCAATACATTACACTCGTTACAACAAAACACTTGTCTGAAACCTGTGTGCAGGCGAAGCCGCGGGCAAAACCTAGTAATAAATAAAATATTTTATAAGCTTCAAAATATTCACACATTTTAAAATATAGGTAACCAACCTGCGTGTCACAATGCCGTAACAACTGTAATATGATCGTAATTCAGAATGTAATCTACTGAAACTTTAAATAAAATCATAAAAGTATTTTATATTTATGTGAGGCTTATTTTTTGTGCACTGTATGTAAAACATAAAAGTTCTGTGAAATAATATAGAAATTGTGATTTTTTATATATTTTTTAAGTCTATATTAATAATAAAAAAAACAAGTTTATATGGGTTTTGATATCTTGTGGTGGCAATTAGATACTGTATGTGATTTGCATTACCCTTTAAGAGTGCTTTCTACCGACCAGACTACGATTACATACGTGTATTGTACGTTTTTCATACGATGATTGTATTACCTAATAAAAGTAGATACTAGCAGCAAACCAGGTAAAAAAGTCTTTAACCCCCGACGAAAAAGAAGGGTGTTATAAGTTTGAGGTGTCTGTGTGTCTATGTGTCTGTCTGTGGCATCGTAGCGCGTAAGCGTATGGACCGATTTTGATACGATTTTTTTATTTGAAAGCTGACGTTATCGAGAAGGTTCTTAGATACTATTTATGAAGATCTCTTCAGGTGTTCAAGGCCATCAGCTCGTTTGTTGGCTGTGGCAGGAATCTTAAACACTTAATGGATATATACTTTGCAAATAAACACATATATGTCATCTTATGTTTGAAATACTCATGTACCTACATGCCGATGCTATCAAGCTGGTCTGATGATGGAGGTTGGAGGTAAGAGACGTAAACTTGGATTGCCTGTTAATAAACCCGTCGAGTTTAGGCTCATTAGATTCGTCTTAACCAGTTCTAAAATTTTTCATGATGACGAGGACGTGTTGCTAGAACTGGGAAGTGGCTGAAGGAACCCTGGAACGCGTTCTAAAAAATAAATCGAGTTTGGGCTCATTCAATTCATCATAACCAGTTCTAAATATTTTTCATGATGACGAGGACCTGATGCTAGAATTGGGAGGTGGCTAATTGAATCCTGGAATGCTTACTAGTAAACACGTCGAGTTTGGGCTCATTAGACTCGTCTTAACCAGTTCCTTTCCTTTACTTAATTTTTAATTTTGCTATTATTACTGCTAAGTGTTCTTCTTTGTATCAATCATTCGGTACCACTCACTTCGCTATGTATTGTAATGTTTTTATAACTGACTAGCTGTCACTTCGCGCCAAAGTAGAAAATTGTCCAATGGGATCCTATGTACTATTCTACAGCATGGTCTACTAATATACTAAGTTTCATTGAAATCCATATTCCATCGATTCCATTAGCCATTAGAGCGTAAAAAAGTAACAAACAAACACACACATACTCAGAAACTTTCACCTTCACAATATAATAATGTGATTGTTGTATGTGTATATTTAATCTTAGGCAATTCGGATTAAGTTTTTGTAATTTTTGATGTACAATAAAGTTTATTCTTTTCTAGTCTATTCTATTACAGCAGCGGAGTGAGAGGTACTGTGTAAAGAAAAGCGAACTTCACCAATGTCAATAAGTTTGAATCGTTTTCTATCTATGTGCAAATTAAGTCTAACCATTGTAATTAGTTAAAAATGAAACCCACTCTCGATGGAGAAGAGAGAGTGACAGACTTTGCTGATTCAATCTCACTTGTATTTCTACAGTTACCTTTTGCATTTGAGGGTGATGGTAACTCTTTTAGACAAACTCGTGACCCTGATAGGTTCTCTAGAGACCTACGATGTGGAACGTGCAAATAGGTCCAACTCAACTTAATAGTATTTAAGTCAAGAGTGAATAGGTTACTTTTAGGCAAGCGCACTCCATATTCGACCACATTATCTCGTACCATTAGGTGTGATGGTGGTCAAACGTGAGCCTATCAATAATAAAAAAAAACTTTCTAATAAAATGACTGATTCTTTGGTGATGGAAAGTTAATGATAAAATGAAAGTTAATGAGTTGATGATATAGTGTTAATGATTTTTTTTGTAAGTAAGATCTTCTTCCTTAGAACACAGTTCCAAAAGCATTTGGTAGCGCCTTGTACTAACTTCGTGGGCAGAAATATAAAATTGGTTGTGGTTATTATAATGATCCTTTCTTTTGTATATTCACATCTTTAAATTACGAAACCGTACCTACTCATAAAATAATCATACAAAAGTTCCTATATTTTAGACTAATTTATTTATTTATTTATATATACTTTATTGCATATCAAGGTTATAAATTAACAAAAAGGAAACCATATAATAAAAAAACACAATTGGCGACTAATGATTCACATTGCTCTGAATAGAGAACAAAACTCGTATTTTCATTAACAAAAATGTATGTTTCGCCGGCAAAAATACTATCACTGTAAGTAAAGAGCCTTTGTATGCCCATATGCTACGGATAATGCAAATTTAGTTCGATAGGAACCGTCTGTGTTTACTCTGGAATAGTCAAAGGAACAAACCGAACCACATAACTAAAAAAGGAACCGTCTGTGTTTACTCTGGAATAGTCAAAGGAACAAACCAAACCACCATCTAAAAAGCGTGTTAAAAAAGGAACCGTCTGTGTTTACTCTGGAATATTCAAAGGAACAAACCGAACCACATAACTAAAAAAGGAACCGTCTGTGTTTACTCTGGAATAGTCAAAGTAACAAACCGAACCATATAACTAAAACAATATTGTCTGTATCCAATGGGTAAAACGAGACCCTATTACTAAACATCTGCTATCCATCCGTCTGTTTGTCTGTCTGTCGGTCTGTCTACCACCAGGCTGTATCTCATAACCGTGATAGGTATACGGTAGGTAACTGTATAGTTGAAATTTTCAGAGAAGTTGTGTTTCTGTCGCTATGACAACAAATACTAAAAACAGAATAAAATAAATATTTTTTCAAAAATTTGTATGTCAACTCAATGTAACAAATAGCCCAGTTTTTTAACTCTTAAGTGGGGACACTTATTGTAACAGACGGGAAACTACGGAACCCTATACTGAGCGTGGCCCGACGCGCTCTTGGTCGGTTTTTTGAGAGATCTAGATGATGACATGTTTATTATTATTTATTACGGGTTTTTTGTATATCAATGCTATCACTGCTAGTCATCGCTCTAACTAAAGTCCCTTCAGTTTTGCTGTCATCTCTTTAAGGCGTACGTGGAACACTCACGTCGTCGACTTGGGCCAGGTCAATACCAGATAAGCGAACGGCGTGTTATTAAAATTTTCCATTAAAAATTACTATGCATACCCAAAATTGAAGTGTCTAACGCCTAGCAAATGCTGAGGTGGTCACCTTTTCATTGCGGGCACGCTCGGCGCATTTTGTTATTTTTTATTTTGTGTTACAAATGTTGTGCTGTGTCTGTTTAAAATAAAAGTATTTCTATTCTATTCTATTCTTTAAATTTGGAAGTCGGTGATGAGAGAAAGAAACAGAGAGAGTATTTGTATTTGCACACATGTTTGGGCACTGTTATATCCCCTGCGTATTAGGCTAATATTTGATGAGATTGGCCACCGTGATTGAAATTCGGTCAAGGTGATTTTTTATTTTTATTTTATTTATAACTTGTAACATAATAAACGCAAATCCCAGAAGTATTAAATTCAGGACCAGATACAGAATCGATTTTAGTTATTTTTGAAAATTAGGTATTTTTTGTCCTAAAATAATCGACCTAAAATAATTTTTAATTATTTTATTGATCTTGATTAGCTTATTTATGTGTGTGTGAATGTAATACTTATACCGATTTCCACACTTACATTGTCCTGGGTGGGAATCGTACCTATGACCTCCGGCATAGCAGTCCAGGCCAGTAACCACTAGACCAACAGGCCAGTCAATTTGCCTATTAAGTGCATATAAGTAAAATGTCAGTGCTTCAATGATTGTAACTTAGTTTTCTAGTTTCGTTGTATTTTTAGTTACAAGTCGTTTCGACGAATTTTCCGTAATTCGCTTCCATGTCCACCCTATAGGAACTGAGCCTTTTCCCGGAATACAGCCACACTCGGAAAAAGTGTTATTTTCCAACAGTAAAACTTTTGTAAGCGGATCGACTGATTGGATTACAAACAGTAAGGCAGGGAGGAAATCCGAGATCCCGATCCGAATTTATTAAAGAAGTATTAAGTAAAAGTACTCCTACGGAGATTACCTCTTTTGTTTCTTTTTTGAGTGTGGTAGGTATTCATCAAACAACTTCTCTCAATCTGGAGCGGATCGAGAGGGGATGTCAGACTTTTACAGACTAAAACCCACCCGAATTCCTTCAGTTGCCATTTACGTTTCCGAGCCGCGGTGATTTTTTCAATATATCCCGCAGTCTTAGCATGCATTATTGATAGTTCTTTGAGGCGCGCGTAGAACACACAACATGTCATTAACCTGTGCCTGATCTTTGTTGAACGACAAGTTACTCAATGCTCACCGTCCGCAAGTCTACGCCTGTAGTGGCCGGGAATCGCCATGCGATTTCCGACACTCATGGTGTGTGTAATGATGGCTGGAGCATCAGGAGATTACCGGTTTCAAACATTTATAGCAATTGAATCAATAGCACATCTTTAAAAGTGTAAATAAAATTATATAAGAGACAAACACTGTAAAAAAACCCAATAAAAACGACAGAACTGCCTCCATAATCTATGTCTATGGAACTATAACCGTTCATTAAGCCTAATGCTATCCGCAACGATAGCCCAAAAGTTTTAAATGCCCGATTCCAATTACTAAGCTGATCAATCGATTTTACTGGAAGCGACGGAGCTTGAAAGGGGCACTTTCTATCGCCAAATCCTACACTGTCGAGCTACTAGGTGCTCGCCAAAGATCTAAATTTTATGAGTTCCTTCGGTAATGTACTTAGGTTTTGTAGACTGATTTATCGGGCTTACAAAGAACGTTAATGTACGTGCTAAGTACCCAGAAGTGAGCGTCCGGTCTGGTACATATATTATATATCTCTTATTAATATATGTACCCGACCAGATCACACAAACATTTGTCCTGGGTGGGAATCGAACCCACGACCTCCGGCATAGCAGTCAGGGCCACTAACCACTAGACCAACAGGCCTAATTTATCTATAATATGTATATAATTAGAAATATGTAAGTATGTTTCTCAGTTGTCTAGTATACATAACACAAGCTCTGCTTAGCTTCGGACTAAACGGCGTTGTGTGATAGTTGTGGAATATTATATATTATTATAATATATTTTATTAATTTATTTAATCTTCATGCAACAAAAGATACAAAGGCGGACTCAATGCCTTTGGCATTCTCTACCAGTCAACCTAGGGTAGTGCAGAGACAAAATGGCAGGTGCATAAAAAAAAAAGAAAATATTATTCAAAACAATTATAGAATTATATATAAAGCTAAAACTAAACATACATATACAACAGCATATTTAGTAAAATATATAGCTATACATACATACAAATATATAATATATATATATATACACAAAGAAAAGGAGTTTTGAGATGATTCTGCTATTTGTTCAGAAAGTAATTCCGCAACTTCCGCTTTAATGCGTACTGATTCGTGGCCGTCCTGATATCAAGAGGTAGCGAATTTCATAGAAGGATAGACTGGATATAGAAGGAGAAATGAACAAAATCAGAAGTATGAGAAGGACAAAGCGGTAGGAGATTGTTAGAAGAACGCAGATAGATTTTATTTGCCGGAAAAGGCGCAAACTTAACACATTTCAAAAATGGTCCATGCCAAAAAAAAATGTGTATACGCCACGTCCAAACAAAACGTCCGGAAAAAAAAAACTTAAAAATAAAAACAATCATCAGATTCTAAATTCAAATTCGTTTTATAATAAAATTCAACTTCGAGATTTTACCAAAATTTCTTTATGGGTAAAATATTAGCCGACAGCTAAACAATTTGAAATTATCAACATCAAATGAAAAATGAGGATAAAAATATTGTCTTCATACAATCCAATATCTTTGAACATATCGCAGAAATAGAAATAGAAAATTTAGATAGAAGATCGAAATCCGCGGATATTTTTAAACTAATATCCGCTTAAATCACTTCACATTGTAACAAACAGAAGTTGAACGAGAAAAAACATTGGCCAAGCTCTTTAAAGACTCGCTCGTTAACTTTGGCATTGTTTTGACACAACCCAAACTTCTCCTTTTCAAGAATAATAATGGAATACGTGATAAATCTTCGTGAATTTATTTCGCCGCCCATTACGCCCGCAAATGTGAGGTGAATTCACAGCATTAGATGGATTCTCGAGCAAGACCGCTGCTTTCCAAGGTTTTGTTTGTTGGTAAAAGCTTTCGTGATCATTTTATTGATTCAGTTCAGTGTTCAATGTGTAAATGTTCAAGGAAATGAAACAGGATTAAACACACACACATACTATAAGGATTAAAAAATATATCATAAAAAAAAATTACACGAATATTTTGAATACTACAACTGTGAAAGCTATTTTTCGCAAAATAATACTGTTTTTTGATTGAAACTTTAATTAAAAAATGCAAACCATTTTTCAATGAAAATCATTTATTCGTTTTAAAAGCTTTCATAGCGCGGTCTGTACTAGTGATATAACAAATATTCACTTTGGCATTTGCATAGGTGATGGGAAGTAGGCTGCTGGAGAGATCTCCGAGCTTGACAAATTGCTTTCTATAGGAAAGGTAGCTTTTGAGCCAGTTTTGAGATATGTGTTCACACAATAATAAATTCGGGGTAAACTGTTCCAAATTAATTTCTTATTGAAAGTATAAAAATCTAGAATGCAATAAAAGTCTATAATGCACATACTAGTAGCTAAAACGACCCACGTTTTATAGATGAAACGTACGATATTACGGCCAGCAAACGCACAGAGGCAGGAAACGATGGGTATCCGCTGTTCTAACTTACGACTGTAAATACTCGATGATTACGAGTTTGCTCATCTTCACGTACCCTGAATTTACTCAACCTACTTACATTGGAATGAGGTTGCTATTGAAAATAAAAGTTTGGATAGTACTGATGCTTTATGGTGTAAACTACGGGCTCGAGCTTGGTCCTTGCTAAATGGCGCTGAACTTAACTTTTTAAAATTACTTTTGTTTTAAGTTTATGCCAACGTTACTGTCTGTACTTTTACATATATTTTCTTTGTGTTTGTAATATTGCTCTGAACTTATTTTTTTATAAATCATTTTGTAAACGGAAATGTTATTATTCTGTACTTTTATTAATTTTTTATTTGGTGTTTGTAACATTGTACTGTGTCTGTCCCGAATAATAATAATAATACGTTTCTTTAAAATAACCAGGATTCAATCTGTTAGTAGTATAAAAACTTAAAACTAGTGTTAGTATTTATTCACGCGTCAAACGCGTGAGCATATGGGCTGACGTCACCGACGGCTGAGGCGGCGCGCGGCGCGCAGCGGACTCACTGTATAGCTACTTATATACTCATTTGTTAATAATCGAATATATAGGGTGACTGGTAATTAGTGTACGATACTTATACTTATGATTACAAACAACGAAACTTTTTTTTATACTCATTAGTTTAATCAAACAATAACAAAACAGCAGTTTGAAATTCGCGCGCGCTCGGGAAAGGGCAATGAACTTGCTAGTAGTAAAGCGCCCTACGTTCTCTCCCTCCCTCGCCCGCACCGCTCCCTTTGTCGTGCAATAGTGACGTAGGTAATATTAATAATAACAGTCACCGCGAATTTCAAGCAACTGTTTTTCAAATAAAATATGGTGGTAAACGATGGTTTATGTGAAGTTTGGTACGGTAGGGTAGGGTATAGTAGGGTAGAGTAGAGTAGTGTAGAGTAGGGTAGAGTAGGATAGGGTAGGGTAGAGTAGAGTAGAATAGGGTAGAGTAGGGCAGAGTAGGGTAGAGTAGGGTAGAGTAGGGTCGAGTAGGGTAGAGTAGGGTAGAGTAGGGTAGAGTAGAGTAGGATAGTGTAGGGTAGAGTAGGGTATAGCAGGATAGAGTAGGGTGGAGTAGGGAAGAGCGGGAGCGATGCCGCGCGGGCAAAAGCTAGTTATTCTATACTTATTTCTTGAATGACAGAAGTTACGACATGTGTGACAATATATCATACTAGCTTTTGCCAGCGGCTTTGCAAGTGTGAAATTTGGTTTCTCCATACAAACCCGCCACCCCCCTCCCCCGTTACCCCCGTTTTACCGCCTTAGGGATGGAGTTTCCTAAAATCCGTTCATAGCGGATGTTTACACTCTATAAGGAACCTACCTGCAAAATTTTAAGTTTGGGTGTTTTAGTTTCGAGAGAGATTTCGTGATTAATCAGTGAGTGGTATGTCGCTTCTAGGTATAGATTTCTCGTGACTGTAATTAGTGTAATACAGGATTACCAAAGTTAATTCCGAGAATAAACCAAAGTCTGGTCATATGCGCAAGTTAGGACTTATTCATCCAGTTTTGAAAACCGGTGAATATGTATTCAAATGAAAAACATGTTAATCCCAAAATAGATGAAAAAATACTGTCTTCCATTTACACAACTTTTGCTGAAATTTTGTAGCTGGTAAATGTAGGAAAGTAGTTTTTTGCTATTAGTTCTTAAAAATTTTTTTTATTACCTCTACACTTGTACGATTTCAAATGATTGCTTAAAAAGCCATATTAGGCTACGATAATAATTATAAGATCTTTTATTAATTTGTGAAGAGTAATGAAATGGTCTAATAGTCTTTAATAAGCTTCATAAAATAAAATAAGAAAAGAAAGAGCTTTATAGCAATAAATAAAACAGTCAATAAATTATGCTCTAAGTACTAATACTTAGAGTATTTCAATTTATTGAATATCTCATAGAAATTTTCAAGAGAGACTTGTTTGGTTTTTAATATGTAAGAACCAATCAATCACTAGTTGAAAAGGAATAAAAATAGCTCCTATATTATCTAAAAGTAATTATATATAAGCCTCCTCTAAAAGCACTAAGTGGAGCCTAAGAGGAGAAAGACGGTAAATATACTAACTTTTCATTCGCATCAAGTGAATTTGGGTTGGAAGTTGGTCATGCATAAAAAAATTGGATGTTAGTCGAAACTTGTGCTCAAAGATTTTTCATGTTGTCATTTGCCTAATTATGTATTTATACGGTAAGGGAAGAGCGGAGTCTTCAACTACAGGCATTTTTATGTATAAATGGAGACTCCTCGATATGCAATTCAAGCCAAAATGATATGCAATAAAGTTATTTTATTTTTTATTTATTTTTTAAAGATGACTGGAAATGGCTAGCCTGTCGGTCAGTGGTTAGTGGCCCTGAATGCTACACCGAAGGTCGTGCGTTTAATTCTCACCCAAGACAAATGTTTGTGTTATGAGCATGAACATTAAAATTTGTTCTGTGTTTGGTTGTAATGTATCTTTAATATGTATGTATTTAGAAATATCTATGTATCCAGCCGCCTAACGAAAGCCTCCTAAGATGTTGGTTTAGGCTCGTGGTTAATATGACATTGGCCTACACGACTAAATATTGGTACAATGATCGCCGAATCCACTTCCCACATGTCGACAACCTCGCGAGCCAAGTCAATATACTTGGTTGTTACTATAATATAAAGCATATTTCAAAATAAAAACATTACCGCACACTAGGAAGGACTTTTGTATCACAAACAAATGCGTTCATAAATATGTAAATACACATACACAAGACACTAGACCTAGAACAAAACACGGAAAACGATCAACCACTGCGTGAAATGTACCCTTTTACACAGCCTGTATAGCATGAGTAAAATATAATATATATCTAATAATAATAATATTCCACAATTTTCACACAATGCCGTCTAGTCTCAAGCTAAGCAGATCTTGTGTTATGAGTACCTACTAGACAACTGATTAACATACTTATATATTTCTAAATACATACATATTATAGATAAATTACACCCAGACACAGAACAAATTTTAATAATCGTGCTCATCACACAAACATTTGTCCCAGGTGGGAATCGAACCCACGACCCCGGCATAGCAGTCAGGGTCATTAACCACTAGACCAACAGGCCTGTCAAAAAGTAGTAAAAAAGTAATATAATTAGTAATGGCAACTCTAATCGCTGCTTGCACGGTCATTTTTACCCGACTACGGCAAAGCCAAAGGAGGGTTATGATTTTGACAGGCTATATATGTATGTATGTTTGTTTCATGTATGTATGTATGTATGTGAGTATGTTCATCTGTTCTTTCATAGCTCCTAATCTGCTTATCGGAACTCGACATATGAGGTTTCGTTAGAATCGTCCGCTGAACATAGACTACGAGACGTGTCACAAAACTAGATATGGCGCCCTCCAGCGGACAAAAAGAAATGTGGTAAAAATAAAAATGGTGGTAAATATGCCGTATTTGGTATCGTTTGAAAGGGCTTAACTTGTACATTTCCAAAATATTGCTCAAATTCAAATTGACGCCCTCTAGTGGACAAAAATTAATGTGTTAAAAAATGTTAAAATAAATACACCGTGTTTGAAATAATTTGAAAGGGCTTCACTGGTACTTAACAAAAAATTTCATCAAAATTCAATGTATAAATAAGATAAATACGTCGTGTTTGGTATCATTTGAAAGGGCTTCAAGTAAATAATATAAAAACACAGTGATTTAACACCAAAATTGTTTAAATAAATTTAAAAAAGTTACACGTTATTAAAGTGTTTCGGTTGGTACCTATAACGTGTGACTACGGCTTTCCTTTTTGTTCTGTTCTTGTTTTTCACCATCCTGAAAATCTTGTTTCATTCTTTTTCAGCGTCGTTTTTTTGTCGTAGTCGGGTTTTAGTTTTTAACTTTTTTAATTTATGTACTCTGAGGCCTCTTCCAGGCATCACCATTACAACCGGTCCAGTCCTGCTCTTCCATCTAAGCATCTAGCAAGTTCTCGTCACCTTCAAGCTAGAACTACATTAGATCGACACACACGTGTAACACGCCTGATTTGTACGTAGAACGACGTCGCGAGGCATCGCAAGGCGTATAGCTCTACAAATCTAATTTCACACCGGCATATCGGCATGTGTGGCAAAAGTGTGCGCAGTGTAGTTCTAGCTTTACTCATCGTAATTGTATCCAAAAATCAACACAGTATTAAAAGACACATTAACTTACGTAAGCATATAGACGAACCCTCGTAGCATCTCGTCGTTGCCTGGCTGCGCACCTACCTCACAATAGAAGTACCGAGCGCATTGTATCGGGTCGTACAGCAAAATTCTTTTCCATCTCACGGCAGGTTTCTGCGAATTGTTCAAAACATATTGTTGGACATTTCAAGTGAAAAGAACATTGCTTGGTAGTAATGGATACAGTTTAGTTTTGTATACATTCGTGGGTAGTATCTGTAAGGCGTTGTTCAGAAGTTAAGGAACATCAAGTACTATGCGTTCCAAATAAGAATAGGAAAGTCAATAAGCCTCGATCTGTGTGTGTGTGTGTGTGTGAAAAATGTTGAGTGAAAAGTACGGTTTGCAAATAATACTTATTTGCCTATGAATTAAGGTTTTTTCTTTCCTTTTTGACTAAGTCTTAGTTAAATCTAGATGAAGTAAAAACCTTATTGTTTAATGTAAATTACCTAAATATAATGTTTTAAGAGTCATAATTAATTTGGAGTAAGCACTAGTTTACACCAAATAAAAAAAAAAAATCTTTTTTTCATTGTTAGGAACAATTTGCGTTCCTCGGGCGTGTGAGCGACGTGGCACCACGTGAGCAACGCGAGCGCGCTACGTAAGCGTCGCGTGTTGCCGCTGTGTGACGTGACGAACGCGACTCGAGCGCCGCGTGCACGCCTCGTGCACTCTCCACACATGCCACAGGCCAGCAAAACGCGACGCTCACGCAGCACGCTCGTGGCGCGCAAGCGTCTCCCACGTCCGAGGATCGCGTTCGCTAATGTGGGGTCACCCTTAAATGTCTAGACAATGTGGCCACGACTAATACAAACGATCTAAAATTTACTTCTCTGTAACTTACACATGGTCTACTTATCGTTTATCTTAGTCTAAGTTATATACTAACCTAGCCTACTTAGATACAGATTCGTCGGTCCTAATTTTAAGATGGGAAATCATTTAATAACTTCTTTCGTTCTAGAGTGGAACAAAAGGGTGTGTTAGACTTTTACTGACTAAAACCACACATATTTTCCTTCTTTGCCTTGCGTTCCGGGGCTCCGGATCTACTTTTTAGACGCCAACTTACAGGCTTCAACCCTGCTGGGCTTCTACAGTTTTGCTGACATGGCGTTTCAAACTATGCACTGTCGACGACTCAGACTCCGTCCGGACGATTGCTAGACTGTTGGACAGAGAGCTACCCATTGCTCGTCGCCTATGGTGGCTAGCAATCGAAGTCGGGATCCCGGCGGCTGGGGCATGACTCACGAGGTAGCCCGTTCACTCATGCGTGCGGCGTCTCCTTCACTAGCATTACTGAGAAGGAGGCGACCGCCAGCCCTTCCTCCTCGCTCCAGACCATGGCCTGTACCATGGCTCGGCGCGACAGGTTGCCGCCACCGATCACTCCCACTAGGACACGCCGGTGCTTTGCCCAAGAAGTTTGTCAGTGCTGGTGTTGCATTTAAATGCGTATCCCAACGACATATTCTAGTCTTAGTTATTGAGGCAACGCTATTTAACTATAAATTTGATTAAATTGAAATTCAAATTAAACCAAGGGGATATTAAAACTGTAATTAAAATCAAGTTAAAAACTGAATTTAAACATGAAATCACTAAAGAAAATTAAATTAAATTATTGGGAACAAGGTCCAAGTGTGATTCTTTGAAACCGAGAGCATAGTATTACAAAATTATTGTAATACTGTGCAGAGAGATGGTCTTATTCATCTGGCCTTGTTTTTTCTTTAAAATTATTATTTCGCATATTAGTTTTTTCCGATCACCAAATGTAACAAAGGCACCTATTTGCGCCCAGTGGCTTACGACACAAAATAGATAGGTAAGAAAACTAGAAGAATACCTGGAAGAAGTTTGGGGAGGCGTTTGCCCAGCTGTGGGACAGTATAGGATATTGAAAAAAAAAAGAAAACTAGGCCAGATGAATGAGATCTTGGTTTCAAAGAATCATACCCAATCTATCGGCGTTACACATAAAAACTGAGCAAATGAGAGTCGGACTCGCACACTAAGGGGTTCCATGAAAACAGTTCAATTCCCGAATTGAGTTACGAAGATTTTTCCGAATCGCAATTTATTTTTTGCGTGATGTAATTTAAATTCACAGGATTCTAGGTAAACAGTAATGATAATAGTAATAATTTTTAATGAATAATTGGTAAAGGTAGTAGTAATTTTTTTTTTCAGGAAACGAAAAAAAAACATCGGCCTCGCCATATAAATTGTCCAATCAAGTTTATCATTTTGTATAGTGAGGCTGATTTTTTTTTTCGTTTCCTTAAAATAAATTTTGTGGAAGGTTATTCAGTTTCGTCTACTGAACAAGCCCTTAAAGTTTGTGGAGGGCTGTCCCTTACACCTTTTATAATTTTAATTTAAACTCAATATTTTCACGCGTTCCCGAAATAAAGGTTCTTGACAGACAGACAGTGATCCTATAAGGGTTCCGTTTTTTTCCTTTTAAGGTACGGAACCCTAAAAATAAGAAGAGAAACTGACTGACTGAAATATCAACGCACAGCCGAAACTACAAGGCTTAGGAACACGAAATTTTGCACTAGGTTCTTTTATGATGTAAACGAGCACGAATCAAAAATTAGAAATGTGACATCCGCCGACCCGCACTGGGCCTGCGTGGTGGATTTTTTTTTTATCTGTTATAAACTAGTACTTGACTGCGATCCCACCTGATGGTAAGCAGTGATGCAATCGCTGGGTCTTGATAAACCTATTCACTCTAGCCTTGAAGACACCTAAATTTTAATCGGACGGGAAGACCGCAGCAGGCAAATTGTTCCAGTCCTTCGATGTAAGCGGTGTAAATGACGCTTAGTCCGGACCGTAGAGGTTTCAACAACGCAAGTAAATGGATTACGGCCCATTCCCTGTCCTAGAGAGGAGGTCTGTGTCCCAGTAGTGGGAAGACGTCTTATGTCTGAGTATTGTTTCCGAACTTAGTCCTATGCATGCTATTGTAAGTGGGCCATGGCAGCCATAATCTTTGGTGGGCTAGTTCGAACCAGCCCACCTATATAGGCCAAGATTAATGTAACTCATAATATGATTTAAAAGAGGTCCATGGAGTTTCTTGCGCGTTCTTCTCCATAGAGATCTACGCTTTGAAACGTGCGATAGCTTCATTTTTTTGGACTGACCGACATTTGACTATTCAAAAGAGCCTATAAATGGTCTATTTGAAATAAATGCTTTTGATGTGATTAATTTTAATTCCTCTCAGGTTTTTCAGAGCATCAATGAGTTCGAAGATTCTAAGGTTCGTTTACGTATTTCAGTGACACTTGTGCAGTCAGGGGGAACATTTTAAGGCTGATTATGCTATGTTGTAATCATTATGAGTAAAACTCTAGTTGAATATTGCCTTTTATCCGCATCGCAATTGTCTGAACGAGTCCTAAGCGTAGAGCAACGTTTCGGGTTGTTAAACTTTACTCCGTGTAGTGTTAATGTAGTGAACGTTTTGTTCTTGATCTCCTTGGCGTAATGCGTTGTAATCACTTACAACTTTCATCGTTAGAGATAAAGATCCATTGAAGTTATATCTCGAGTATGTGGTTATAACTATGAGATATACAAGGTTACTGGTAACTCGACGTATTCCTTGCATCTCCGGAAACGACCAGTGTCAATTTGCCTGCTTCTTTGAACGCTGCCGTTTTAGATAATTACTGATAAGTGAATCCAAAGACAATAATGTGTAGGAGTCGGGCGGTTGGGAAAGCAGAGTGATATTCTTTCCGCGCCTCAGCAGCGTTACCGTCACAAAGGACGTAACAATAAGTACTACATTATTTCAGAGTATACAGTATTAGAATATGAAGCCATAGTCAGCACAGCACATCACAAGAGCAAGACACGCGGCAACTGTTAGTTGGTTAACAAAACTTAAGCTTGTGCAACGTAGATTTGAAACTAACGCTGACGACCGACTCGCAATTTTACCTGCTCCCCTTATGGCTCTTCTCTTCCCTGTCACACATGTAAAAGTATTGATAGTCATACTTTTCTGAAAAGCTGATAAGACCAGGATATTTTTCTAGTAATTTGTACGTCGGGTGTAGTATTTTTTTTTGCACTAGACAACATTTTGTACGGAGTATTAGTAAATACAAAAAATCTAATTTTTTATAAGTAATATTTGCCAAAGTTTAAGTCGTTTTTGGAATTTTATTTAAATACTAAGAAAAATCTGCTGCGGCATCAATTATGATAATAACTTAAATTTTAGTACAGTTGTGCCTTTAATAGTTTTCAAATTGGCTTCAAATGATTTAATCTGGGATTTCGCATAAAAAATCTAAAAATCTTAAAATTAAATTAAAAAAAAACTACTGAATTTCGGTAGAACATTTAATTTTGGTGGCTTAATTTGTTGCATTTTAGTCCCACCATGACGTCTTGCACGGAACGTAGAGTTACCCTGTATACAGATGTCTCTGACATCGACGCACAAACGATTACCATGGATCCAGTACATAATTCTACATACCTCAGTGGTGGAATTTTTTGTCAGTTTTTTCCCATTTTTTTTTTCGTTTTTTAATTGAAACTGTATAAAATCTTTATTTTACCATTTTTTGTAAAATAACGAATGAATTACCTTTTACATTGAAAATGACATAAGCATTGATTAGAACAACGATTTTATCTACCCCGATGACTTTTTAATTCATTAATTTTTAAATCAATTTTTTTTTGTTTTTTTTTTTTACTAAAAATATCATCAGGGTTTGTTAGAATAACGATTTAACATAGTTCAAATAAAAAAAAGAAACAGTTTTTTTTTTTCAAAATATTATAGAAAGAAAATAGCTAACGAAAAACTCCACCACTGGGAAATCCAGAACCATGTACCATTTACACGGATACGGATCCATATCTGTGGTATTAGTTTGTGCGTTCATGTCAGACTAGACACCCTGTATACAACACTGATTGCATGACTGACTCCCGATTGAAGGTGAGTATTTCTCAAAATTGAAAACCTGACAAAATTTGATATTTTTTTTTAATCTATCACAAAATCTATTTTACTTACAATTTTCCTATCACGTTGAACTTAGATAAGAAAATAACTATCAATAAATTGAAAAGATAAAAGCATTATCACTATTCATTAAATTGCGCCTCAAGGTGCGTTTAACGAAAATGTTAGATGGTAACTTCTAGTTTTGGAATTACTTCGATAATTTGAACGTTATTAACGTACTAAGTTTTCAGCCGATCCGATTTAAACTGTAAGCTGATGTTAATTGCTTGTCAAAGATCGGAACGGATTAGACAAATGATTTACACGTGGAGAGATTCAATATTGAGTTTTTAGTTGCAAATTATAGCTATACAATATTATTTTTAGTTTATGCGAGACCTGTACCCCTAGTCAAGTTGCTAATCTGCAATAGTTAACGCTTGTAGAAAGCTTCAAATGTACGGGAATGACGTCGTCTTAACGCTCAGTCACGTGGTCAGAACAAAAGAATTGGCGGCAAGGTCAACTCAAAGCGTTCGGCGCAAGCGAAACGGTTGTAACTTGGCTAGGGGGGCTGAATATATGTAGTTTGTTCAGAATCAGTAACTGAATGGATTCCAATAGTTTTTACATCACGTTATTTTTTTATTTTAATTTAAAAGGTCATAAGTTGGACACCACTGACGTTAAGTACAACACAGTTCATGGTAGGTCATAACGGGTATTAAACGCCAGAAAAGAGCTGGATTCAAGTGCAAAATTACTCCTCAGTCACCTGGATGACCCAGTGACTATGTATTTTTGCTCACAGAACAAGCTTATAACTTTGTGATTTTTTATGGTACAGTCATGAAATTTTGTATATAGATTCTTTACAAAAAAAAAATTGGGCAAGTGCGAGTTGGACTCGCACACTGAGGGTTCCGTGCAAACTACAATTCCTGAATGGAGTCTCGAAGATTTTTCTGAATTGCATTTTTTTTTTGTAACGTATTTGACAACAAATTTACTGTTTTCAGATTTATTCCTATACCTTTGCTATAAGACCTTGCTTTGTACCAAATTTCAAGATTCTGGGTCAACGGGAAATACCCTATGAATTTCGGTCTTTGGGAGTATCAAAATATACGTTTTATTTATTATTTATTTATTTATTTAAACTTCATGTACAATAGTGGTACATAGGCGGACAACAACAACATAAACGTCCGTATCTTTTTTATTCGTTAATTTAGAAGTTGAATTTTTTCACAGCTTATATGGACCGCAGGCATGAGTATATAGTTTTAATTTCAACTCGATACCTCCACGCGTTCTTGAGGTAAAGGGTCTTAACAGACAGACAGACAGATAGATAGACAGATGGACGGACAACAAAGTGATCCTATAAGGGCTCCGTTTTTTCCTTTTGAGGTACGAAACCCTAAAATACTAGACACGTATTTCGGGTTTCACATATACTAAAGACTATATTATAGCCTACTAGTTTTACCTGCGACTTCACCCGATGCAGCTTATGTCATTCAAAAATAAAGCAGCTTTCTAACGGTGATACAATTTTTGCAATCTGACCAGTACTTCCAGACATTACCTCCTACAAACAAACAAAAAAAAAAAACTTTACCTCTTTATTATATCATTAGTGTAAGATAACCTTTCGCGATTCAAACTCTAAAATATTTTTTTTATTCGAACAAACAGCTCCTGAAATTAGTGCGTTCAAATAGACAAACTTTTCATCTTTATAATATTATAAAATACTAGCGACCTGCTTCAACTTTGCAATTAGTCAGAAATCTTTGAATGTCCCGGTATTTCTTTATTTACTATAAAATGCATGTTTTATGCATCAAAACCTTCCTCAATAATCACTCTGTCTATTTGTGGGAACTGTATGAAAAGCTGTTAAGAAGTTTTTGAGATTATCGCGTTAATACAAACAGACAGATGTTGTACGGTACGGTCACCGTACCGTGTATACAGAATAATAACCATTATTTATTATATAAATACATGAAGTTAGTTGTTTGTCAGAAAAGAGCTCTAAAAATATTATGATGTTAAAAAAAAAAAATATTATGTATGTCTATAATTATAATTCAAAGTTACGTGATGGTAAAAAAAGACCTTTGGGAAAAAATCGGGGGACCCTAAAATCCTACCCGATTTTCACTTTACTAAAACCACCATCCAGACAGTCCAGTTGGGTAGATCTTATTTCGAGAAAGAGGTCAACCGTCGAATCCGACTCGTCTGGGCAGCGTTTGGAAAGCTACGCGGTATCTTCTCATCGAACATACCACAGTGTCTCAAGACGAAAGTCTATGACCAGTGTGTGTTGTCAGTGATGACATATGGATCCGAAACGTAGTCGCTCACAATGGGTCTCATCAGAAGGCTTAAAGTCACCCAAAGAGCAATGGAAGGGGCTATGCTCGGAGTTTCCTTGCGTGATCGAATCAGAAATGAAGATATCCGCAGGAGAACCATGGTTGCCGACATAGCACAAAGAATCGCCAAACTTAAGTGGCAATGGGCAGGGCACATTGCTCGCAGAACAGATGGCCGTTGGGGCCGAAAGGTTCTGGTATTGCGACCACGTACCGGAAATCGCAGCGTTGGAAGGCTTCCTACAAGGTGGACTGACGACCTGGCGGGAATCCGATGGATGCGGGACGCACATGATTGTTCGTTGTGGCGACGCTTGGAGGAGGCCTATGTCCAACAGTGGACGTCTATCGGCTGAAATGATGATGATGATGAAAACCACTATCAGCTTGTAGAAGGGGCCTAGTTATCTCTTGAAAGACCACGCCGGAACCTCTTCTATGGTACGCCTGTTAGTCTGAGCCTAACTGTGCCACAATCATCCCTGTTTTCACTTGATAGGCGAGTAGAGTCTCCCTTCTAAGCGCATGTGATTCTGAAATCCCGCCTACATTGAATTATTTAAGCTTTAGTACCTTGTGCTTTTTAGTGACGTGTAAAATTATACAATGACTTCTTTCATTCTAGAGTGGGGTAGGAGGGCTTGTCGATTTTTTTATTGACTAACCACACCAGTATGTTTCAGTTGCCCTTTGCAATGATTGATCCT
The DNA here is from genome assembly GCA_910589285.2 of Mythimna ferrago. Taxonomy (NCBI): domain Eukaryota; kingdom Metazoa; phylum Arthropoda; class Insecta; order Lepidoptera; family Noctuidae; genus Mythimna; species Mythimna ferrago. The sequence continues at coordinate 8,212,109 of OU342675.1, read as the reverse complement.
AGATCATCTAGGACCACAAGTTTCCTTTTCAGAAAAATCCAGTGGCCCTAACAGGCCCTGGTGGTCCCCTACGGTTTGCTGAGATCTCTTTGAGGAGCACGGTGAACATGCACTGTCGATGATTTGGGCTCAATCCGGAGGGTTACCAGACGGCTGGACAGCGAGCTACCCACAACTCCTCGTCCGCAAGCCCGCACCTGCCGTGACTGGACTACCAAGTGTTAGATCTTTGATTTGAGACTAAGTTCCAGCCAATTTTAATTCCAGGTTTGGCTAAAGATTTGTTAGTAGGTTTAGGTTTAAGGGCCATGAAGCTTCGAATATGTCGACTTATTTACTTTAACATTTGGAGACTACATAACAAAAAAGTAAGTACCTATTAACAACCAGTGAACAATCACAACTCAAAGAACTACGCATAAAACTAAATTATGGTAGTTATACCTAAAATTCTAGACAGCTTTTAGCAAATACAAATCTTTCTGACTTCCAAGAAATTTTATTAAACTAACAAATAACTTTGCACATTTAATGTTCGTAACGTTCAAAAGTTTGAGATTTGTAATTTGAAATTAATATTCCGGGAATGTAGTTTGATCTTAAATGGTTATAAAAAAAGTAAAAAAACTAAAACGCGACTATTACAAAAAAAATCGGCCAAGTGCGAGTCGGACTCGCCCATGGAGGGTTCCGTAGCAGCAAGTAACATAATATAAAAGTTCTTGTAGTTCGTTGTAACTTTGATCGATGTTTTAATAATAGTGTATTTTTTTAGATTTATGACGTATTAAAAAAAAACTACTCACTAGATCTCGTTCAAACCAATTTTCGTTGGTAGTTTACATAGTAATGTACATCATATATTTTTTTAGTTTTATCATTCTCTTATTTTAGAAGTTAGAGGGGGGGGGACACACATTTTACCACTTTGGAAGTGTCTCTCGCGTAAACTATTCAACTTAGAAAAAAATGATATTAGAAACCTCAATATCATTTTTGAAGACCTATCCATAGATATCCCACACGTATGGGTTTTATGAAAAAAAATTTTTTGGGTTTCAGTTCTAAGTATGGGGACCCCCAAAATTTATTGCTCTTTTTCTATTTTTGTGTAAAAATCTTAAAGCGGTTCACAGAATACATCTACTTACTAAGTTTCAACAGTATAGCTCTTATAGTTTCGGAAAAAAGAGGCTGAGACATACGGACGGACAGACAGACAGACAGACAGACAGACAGACAGACAATCGAATGACGAATCTATAAGGGTTCCGTTTTTTGCCATTTGGCTACGGAACCCTAAAAACGACGCTGAAAAAGAATGAAACAAGATTTTCAGGATGGTTTAAAATAAGAGCAGAACAAAAAGGACAGCCGTAGTCACACGTTATAGGTAGGTACCAACCGAAACACTTTAATAACGTGTGACTACGGCTGTCCTTTTTGTTCTGCTCTTATTTTAAACCATCCTGAAAATCTTGTTTCATTCTTTTTCAGTGTCGTCTTTTTGTCGTAGTCGGGTTTTTTTTTTTTTATTTAAACAATTTTGGTGTTAAATTACTGTGTTTCTATGCTATTTACGTGAAGCCCTTTCAAATGATACCAAACACGACGTATTTATCATATTTTTTTAACACAACATTGTTTTTCCACTAGAGGGTGCCACATTGAATTTTGAATATATTTTTTGTTAAGTACCAGTGAAGCCCTTTTAAATGATATCAAACACGGTGTATTTACCTTAACATTGTTGTAACACATTACTTTTTGTCCGCTAGAGGGCATCACTTTGAATTTGAGCAATATTTTGGAAATGTACAAGTTAAGCCTTTTCAAATGATACCAAACATATTTATCTCCATTTTTATTTTTAACACAATACTTTTTGTCCGCTAGAGGGCATTACTTTAAATTTGAGCAATATTTTGAAAATGTACAAGTGAAGCCCTTTCAAATGATACCAAACATGGCGTATTTATCTCCATTTTTATTTTTAGTACATGTCATTACTTTTTGTCCGCTAGAGGGCGCCTTATCGAGTTTTGTGACACGTCACGTAATCTATGTTCAGCGGACGATTAGGACAGTTCTAACGATACCTCATACGTCGATTTCTGATTGGTAGATTAGGAGCTATGAGGAAACAGATGAACATACTCACATACATACATAGATAGCCTGTCAAAATCATAAACCTCCTTTGGCTTTGCCGTAGTCGGGTAAAAAACTAGGCAAGTGCGAGTAGACAAGTGCTAGTGTACGCAAACTCGCGCACAGAAGGTTGCGTACAAACTTACTTATGTAAATAGTTCAATTCCCGAATAGGATCCCGAAAATGTTTTTTTTTTTTGACGTAACAACTAATTTACTGTTTTCAGATTTATTCATCTACCTATGCTATAAGACTTTTCTTTAGGCCAAATTTTAGTATCCTGGGACAACAGGATGTTTGAATTTTGATTCCCTTGAGAGTATCAAAATATATGTTTTTAGCGATATAAACCACCGTATCTTTTTTACGTTAACTTAGAAATTAGAATTTTTCACAGCTCCAAGGGACCGCAGACTTGAGTTTATGGTTTTAATTTCAACTCGATAACTTTATGCGTTCGATAAAAGATCCGTTTTTTCCCTTTAGAGGTATGGAATCCTAAAAATAATCTATTCTTAGACATAAACCAACTATCACGTAAGAAACTTTAACGACTTGTCCAAGAAAGTTACAAGTAGCGCCGCCAAACTTGAACAGTCATCGAAATACCCCTATTATGATAAATGTTAAACTTTTGAAGGTTAAATTTGGTGTTTAGCCTACGCAAAGTTAGGTCAAAAGTATAAGAGAGTAAACAGTAACAGATCAAAATAAATGTTTGCCTAATTTCAAGTTTTAGTTAGCCCACACGGCCAACAGTTTTAACAATAGTTTATTTTACCAAGGCTATTTGGGGTTATAAAATTGTTTAGTATTCATGCCATTTTCTGAACTTTTAACTTTTTCTAAACGCTTTATGAAAAGCCAAATTACTCCACCGTGTCATGAAAATGGTTAACATTGATAATAAAGCTAACAAACTCCAAAAAACATCGTTAAAGCAGTAATAAAAACTCGCACTAAACGAATATAAAATGCAATCATAATGTTCGCTGTGTACGCCACCGCAAACATACCAATTTAATGGTATTGTTGCACCAGTACTGAGGTTTCAGCAATATTACCGTGGTTTATTTATTTTAAAAGGGGTTTTAAAATAAATAAACCATGAAACTCTGAAAAGCTTCCCAACAATGAGTTTATTTGCAATAGCAGATAATTTATTTAAAACAAATGAATAAAACAACATTGTTTAATATTCTGATGCTGACGGTGAAATGGACACCTTTGTTTAAAAAACCCCGGACTGACAGAAGGACGTGACGAAAAGGCTTCGGTCTCCTCGGTCATATATTAATACAGCTTTGCCGACAGACGGATTCACAAATATAATGAGTTGGCTGTGTCTTTAGTGTCGTTCAATTGTGGAGGGAATAATGACGTTGTTTTTTTTTTTCTTCTGAAAATTCAGTTTTTGTACGGATAGCATACTGAAAGTTTCTGGATAAATAAATTTCGTAAATTAAAAAGTAACCTGCTCGCAAACTGCTCCATTCGAACTCTATAATTGTGTTTTCATTCTTTTTTATTATTACGAGTATTTTGTAGTATGCCAAACCTATTGATGAGGCACGAAAGCGAAATCGATTGGAAGGGCGCGTCAGTTACTTTTAAATTTAGCCGGACTTTAAGGATTACTGCCAGAATTTTGTGAAGTAGCAGCGCTGTCAGTATAGGAGTGCCGCGGCGATCAAGCGATCAAATTGTAACGTTTAATATGATCTAACCAGCCCCCCTAGCCAAGTTACAACTGTTTCGCTTGTGTCGCACGCTTCGAGTTGGCCGCATCGCCGAATCTTTTGTTCTCACCACGTGACTGAGCGTTGAGATGACGTCATTCCCGTACATTTGAAGCTTTCTACAAGCGTTAACGATTGCAGATTTGCAACATGGCTAGGGGTACAGTTTTACTATGCCATATCATAAAGTGATCAATTTTTAAGATCTGTTAACGACACCTACACAACAGCTAGTCACGGGCTAAACGTGACAAGACACTCCAACGATCTATTCAATTAAGTTACAATTCTGGTGAGAAGCCAAAACCATCTTCAGTTCCTAAACAACGTCTGTTATTAGACGAGGAGTTTGTTTAATGACATTAAAAGGAAATTGTAAACTATTCCTTATTCCTTTGATGGCTGGAATCACTCAACCAGTTACGAAGTATTAAATTCTTGTTGATTTCTCTGAGGATTATACTAATTTATTCGTCGTTGGGTATATTACGTAGTAGGAATTTCGGATCGTTTGTTTGTTTGAAGGATGAAATTTTTATTTTTTTGGGAAATGGAAAATCATGTAATGACTTGTCCCGCTCTAAGGTGGAGCGAAAGGGTGTGTCAGAGTTTTACTGACTGAAACCTACCTCTGTACCTTCAGGTGCCTATTTTTTTTTCCTAGCTATTACTGTCCCACTGCTGGACAAAGTTTTCCTCTAAGTTCGTCCAAACATTCTTCTCTCGCGCCGTCTCCAACCAGTTCTCGTGATACGCGTCCAATTGCCTATTAAGGTTTTTAAAAATTCACTCAGTCAAAGTCACAGTCTCTTTTTCACCGAAACTATAAGAGCTATACTGTTGAAATTTAGTAATTAGATGTATTCTGTGAACCGCATTAAGATTTTCACACAAAAATAGAAAAAAAAAAACAATAAATTTTGGGGGTCCCCATATTTAGAACTGAAACTCAATTTTTTTTTTTCATCAAACTTCCAAAGTGGTAAAATGTGTCTCCCCCTCTGTAACTTCTAAAATAAGAGAATGATAAAACTAAAAAAACTATATGATATACATTACCATGCAAACCACCAACGAAAATTGGTTTGAACGAGATATAGTAAGTAGTTTTTTTTAATACTTCATAAATCTAAAAAAATACACTATTATTAAAACATCGATCAAAGTTACAACGAACTACAAGAACTTTTATATTATGTTACTTGCTGCTACGGAACCCTCCATGGGCGAGTCCGACTCGCACTTGGCCGATTTTTTTTGTAATAGTCGTGTTTTAGTTTTTTTACTTTTTTTATAACCATTTAAGATCAAACTATGTATATTCCCGGAATATTAATTTCAAATTGCAAATCTCAAACTTTTGAACGTTACGAACATTAAATGTGCAAAGTTATTTGTTAGTTTAATAAAATTTCTTGGAAGTCAGAAAGGTTTGTATTTGCTAAAAGCTGTCTAGAATTTTAGGTATAACTACCATAATTTAGTTTTATGCGTAGTTCTTTGAGTTGTGATTGTTCACTGGTTGTTAATAGGTACTTACTTTTTTATTATGTAGTCTCCAAATGTAAAAGTAAATAAGTCGACATATTCGAAGCTTCATGGCCCTTAAACCTAAACCTACTAACAAATCTTTAGCCAAACCTGGAATTAAAATTGGCTCGAACTTAGTCTCAAATCAAAGATCTAACACTTGGTAGTCCAGTCACGGCAGGTGCGGGCTTGCGGACGAAGAGTTGTGGGTACCTCGCTATCCAGCCGTCTGGTAACCCTCCGGATTGAGCCCAAGTCATCGACAGCGCATGTTCACCGTGCTCCTCAAAGAGATCTCAGCAAACCGTAGGGGACCACCAGGGCCTGTTAGGGCCAGTGGATTTTTCTGAAAAGGAAACTTGTGGTCCAAGATGATCTAGGATCAATCATTGCAAAGGGCAACTGAAACATACTGGTGTGGTTAGTCAGTAAAAAATTCGACAAGCCCTCCTACCCCACTCTAGAATGAAAGAAGTCATTGTATAATTTTACACGTCACTAAAAGCACTAGGTAGTAAAGCTTAAATCATTCAATGTAGGCGGGATTTCAGAATCACATGCACTTAGAGGGGAGACTCTGCTCGCCTATCAAGTGAAAACAGGGATGATTGTGGCACAGTTAGGCTCAGAGGAGACTGTTTCATAGTCTCTCATGGATGTGCCCCAACAGGCGTACCATAGAAGAGGTTCCAGCGTGGTCTTTCAAGAGATAACTAGGCCCCTTCAACGTGCTGATGGTGGTTTTCATCGTCATCATCATCATCATTTCAGCCGATAGACGTCCACTGTTGGACATAGGCCTCCCACAAGCGTCACCACATCGAACGATCATGTGCATCCCGCATCCATCGTATTCCCGCTACCTTCACCAGGTCGTCAGTCCACCTTGTAGGAGGCCTTCCAACGCTGCGTTTTCCGGTACGCGGTTGCCAATCCAGAATCTTTCGGCCCCAACGGCCATCTGTTCTGTGAGCAATGTGCCCTGCCCATTGCTACTTAAGTTTGACGATTCTTTGTGCTATGTCGGCAGCCTTGGTTCTCCTATATCTTATAATATATCGGATTTCTGATTTTCATGCAAGCAATGCAGCAGATAGATTCAAGTTGTAGATCATTTTTCTAGGTTGCGTATTTTGATTTTATAGCTTTTGTAACATTCACAGATACATGCAACATCAGAGAACGAAATCGAAGGTAAATATTTATTTTGCAAATGGGTTTTATAAAAACTCTTTTACAAGTCAATTTTTTCGTCAATTTAAACCAGATGAGGGCGGAGTTTCCTAGCTGACTACGCTGTAAAGAAACACCGCAACTAACTCAGGAGTCAAAGTCTCTTTTAAAATCCATACAGCAAACATGTAATGGTCACAATAAAACCTAATTCACAAAATGTATCTAGTTTATACAAACAATATTATAAAGAGAAAATCTTTTCTATTTTTGTAATAAATAAACTCACAAACTTCAAAACCTATTTTCAAAATTATTTTACAAATAAAGCTACACTAATATACTAAAAATACTTAACTATACTAATACTAGCTTTTGCCCGCGCGGCTTTGCTCCCGCTCGTCCCTACTCCACCCTACTATACCCTATTCCACCCTGCTATACCCTACTCTACCCTACACTATCCTACTCTAGTCTGCTCTACTCTACTCTACCCTACTTTACCCTACTCTACCCTACTCTACCCTACTCTACCCTACTATACCCTACTCTACCCTACCAAAGTTCACATAAACCATCTACTAAATAGTCCGAACAAAGCCTAAACATTTTGTTTGGATAGGTGAGCTCGTTCTTGAGTTATAAAATTACAACGAAAAGTGGCATTGATTTTTATATATATAGATTATAAAGAGGTAAAGTTTTTAGAGGTTTTCTCTGAAAGTATTGGTCTGATTGCTGACGTTATTGCACCGATAGAAAGCTGCTTTATTCCTGAGTCTCTAATAAAACATACCCTATGTGGATGCGGAAGTGACGCCCGGGTGTCGCCACTGTGCGGAACACCCGGAGGACACGGTGGAGCACACAGTCGAGGTGTGCCCTGCTTGGGCGGAGCATCGCCGTGCCCTCGTGGGGGCGATCGGCGGCGGAGACCTCTCGCGCCGGGCCTTGGTTGAGGCCATGGTCCGGAGCGAGGAGGAGTGGCAGGCGGTCGCCGACTTCTGCGAAGCAGTAATGCTCGCAAAGGAGGAGGCCGAACGCATCAGGCAACGGCGTTATCGCCGCCGCCGTCGCCGGGATTCTGATCCCGATTTCCGGCCAACGTAGACGCGGGCTTGCGGACGGTGAGCAATGGGTAGCTCACTGTCCGGCCGTCCGGTAACTGTCCGGACCAAGCCCAAGTCGTAGACGGCGCGCACTGTTCCCGCGCGCCTCAAGGAGTTGTCAGCAACAGCAGGGACCCAGCTGGGTCGAAGCCTACTGGGGCCAGGGTTATCCGAAAGGGCGCTCGAGCCCCGGTATGAAGGCTAGAAGGAACGGGGTGGGCCTTTTAGTCAGTAAGAGTCTGACACTATCTCCCGCTCCGCCCAAGGGCGGGGGATGTCAATGCATGATATTTTCCCACCATAAAAAAAAAAAAAAAAAAAAATACCCTATGTGGGTATGTTTTATTTACGCGGGCGAAGCTACGGGCAGAAGCTAGTTGGCTATATTTTCATCCGACTGCAAGAAGGGTTATATTTCTCAAATTCATGCGGGCACAGCTTGTAGCAAAAGCTAGTAAAATAATTTACAATTTAATTACCTTAATTCCTGAGGCATTTTGTTTGTAATTTGGAGACTTCAAATTAGTGAGCTTCCAGATTAACGCAATATTTAAATTTAGATGTTTCTAGAAGCTTTATAATTTAGGAATATTTGATAAAGATAAATATAATTTTACTACTATATTTTAAGTAGCATAACCTATAACTTTTGCCGGTGGCTTCGCCAACGTAAAAGTCTGTATTAATTTTTTTAAACCAGGTTTAAATCACCTGAGTGTTAAACTTCTTCCAAACCCATTAAACCATTTTTGCATGAATGAGTACCAAACTTACAATTTTTCTCATCACACTAATTAATTTTAATATTTTTATAATCACACTATCATCTTAAAGGCAGACTACTTTTTATTCTGGGAGTCCAGGGATTGGATTAATTTTCTACTTTCACGCAGGCAATGCCGCTGGCAAAGCTAGCTTACCTACTGTAAAAAATAAAGGACTGCTGAACAGATTCAGCAGTTTTTGGGCAAACTCCGTTACTGTCTAACTTGAGTCGGAAAAATCGGACAATTGTTAAGCTAGAACTGCTTTAGACCGACGCTAACGTGGACCACGTCAGGTTTGTACGTAGAACAACGTTGCGCGGCGTGGAACTAGTGTAGTTCTACAAGACTAGTTTCTATATAAAATCTAAGGGGAACTTCGCGCCCCGATCAACGTACGTGGGACACGTGTGCGCAGTGTAGTTCTACCTTTACTCCCGTCCGTTATCAAACCCGTGCCTTTTTTTCGAGGTGTAGATGTGCTACGACCAAACCAACGCCCCGGTTTTCCCTCGTACTTTTGCACTGGAGGCTGAGGATGCGGTGTGAATTCCACTGCCCCGAATTAATGTTGACCCGTGAAACTCATTCCTTCCCTATAGATCTAAAAGAGGTGCACCTGGAACACTGCGTATCACAGTACCGGGCCTAGACTGATAGGGCGACGGATATCCCCAAAATCGTCGACCCTAAACAGGCGGGCTGAAAAAGAGTATTATTCGCCCTTCTATGACTTCCAGTTCGACTGTAGTGAGGCGAGAAAGAATTTGCAAAAAGCTGCAAACTGCAATAAAGGAAATGGTGACTCCCTTCCTCTTTTGTCAGCCTCGCAGAATGAGATCATGGCTTCTCAGAGATCTAATCTAAACTGCCGACTATGGAACGAACAGTTTGCTTTCGACTTCCAAAACAAAGACACGGCGTGGTTTCTCCCATGCGACGTACAAAAAATAGTTTCATCCGGCAAGTGAGGCGAAGGCCTAGAGGTAGTCAAGAGAAAAGTATAATGAGTTGTTTTAATTTTGCGCACAGAGGTTAAAGGCGAGCCGAAGCGGACGCGCGGAAGTTTTCGGGTCGTTTAACTGTAGCCTGAGAGTCAAAGAATGTTTGAGATAAAAGAAACCTTAGCAAGTAACAATTCTGCTTATTGATTTTACTATTTCTTAATTATAATAGCTGTACAGTGGGATGCTAAGGGAAATCAGTATTTGTCTGTTAATCAAAGATTTTTTTTGTTTTTATTTTTGTGATTGTTTTATTTTTATTTTAAGGTCTTCCCGTCCAATTATAATTTAAGTATCTTTAAGGCTAGAGTGAATAGGGTCTTAATAAAACTACTGTGCCTGATCATCAACAATTGCACCACTGCTTACCATCAGGTGTGATCGCAGTTAAGCACTGCTTTATTATTCTAATAAAAAAAGTTATTCGATAGAGATTCATCAAAGTTTTTTAGTTGTTCGTCCTGTGTGTCTCAAATTAATGTTTCTTCTTTATTTCTAATTGGTTAGTTGTTTGTCTTGTGCGAGTCTACAATAAATGTTTTTCTTTCTTTCTTTTTTACTTGTCTTGTGCTTCTCGCATCCAACACATATACCATACTAGGTCTTTACCATACTTCATGGTTTGTTTTACTTTTTCCATCTTAATAAGACATTATCAATATTTATAAAGCTTTTCAACTTACAGCATTACTTTGTGAGTTAAGATCTCGTTTGAACAGGAACCTCAGAAGCTTGGATGCCGCAGTCAGCGCCTGGTAGTCTTGTACCAGAAGATGAAGACTATATAGCACTCCTACCAGCAACGCCAACAGAATTATCAATCTAAAAAATACAAAATAACGGTCTTAAGGAGTAGCATAATACAACAAATATAAATATGTCGTGGATTGATGGCACTATATGGTGCGACAGATAGCGCCATCTAAAAATTAACTCATCATTTCAGCCAATAGACGTCTACTGTTGGACATGGGCCTCCCAAGTGTCGCCACAATGAGCAAACAATTAACTAATTGTCGTGAAAATCGTGTAATAATAATACCGTCACCGGAAACGCAAGCGGCACCCTACCAAGCGGTACACGATCGGGACACGATCGTCTGTAGAAGCACAAAATAGATAGGTACAGAAGTCAATCTACATACAAAGCGCGCTCGAGCAACGCACACATAGACACCGCTCACAGACACGATGTCTCGGTCGCGTCTCGGATCACTCGTCGAACAGTTCCGGCTCAAATGCTCATTAGTGTGCGTCCACCGAGCGTAGGTAAAAAAAGTGAAGTATATACATGAGATTGTCTTCTGTACCTATCTATTTTGTGGTAGAAGGGATGCAGCGAGGACTGGAGGAAAGAAAGAGTGGTGTGGCATCCTACCTCGGACAGCCTTGGCATACTTCAGTACCACTACCAATGCACGTAATTGTTCATTTTGTAAAACCGTTAGTAAAATAAAGTTATTTTAATTTAATAATCTTTTGTTCGAGTAGGTACCCAAGTCAGTGCTTACATCTTCCAAGAACTTTGTCGGATCGTAATGAAGACTCGATGTTTTGCATCTCGGCCACCCATGACGCGACAAATAAAATACAGTATCAAGTTTAGAAAGTGTTTCGTTTTTACAATCACTTAGGCCCGTATTAATAGATAGGTCTCAATTGCGATGTCAAGACCGGTATCAGTTGATAAGTTCTCAAGATGCGACCAGTTTCTTAATGTCGACCTAACTATATCAACAGCATCTCAAATTCCATGTCAGGACCGCGCTCTTATGATTCGTAATTTGACACCCAATGAGATCCTAATCTTATACCGTGCTACGTCATAGCGAACGAACTATTTCATCTTTTGCTCATTTCGTTTAGTAATTGCTTTGTAGAAGTATAATATTCAACTCAGTGTGCGTTGGAACAAAATTTGTTTTTTTTTTTTTAGTTTAAATCGATTACGATTATAAAAAATTTAGTAACATGTTGCTAGTACATAAATTTAACTTTTTTGAACCATACAAAACGCACTTGAATCTATTTAAAAGTATTGAATTTTTCAAGGCAATAAAACGCATCCCCTGCAATGCTTTTTTTAATTTTTTTATGGCATGGCTTTTTGGCCTATGTGGCCATTTCCCTGCAATGCGCGTTACCTTCAGTGTCGCCAATTTAGCGACTTTGTCCCTAGATCTAGCGACATTTTGTTTTTTTTTTTTCTGCAGCGGCTTAAATGATCTGTCGAGAACAAAAAAAAATCTAGCGTCTATTCTAACTACTTCTAGTTTTAGAGTTGCCTATAAAAATAAATAAATTTTTCAACTATCTTTATAAAATATGGCTAGATCTCGACCCAGAAATCTATCTTCTCTATATTCGAAACTGCGTTTCGAAAACAAACATCATTCTGACAAGTCTGTCTTTTTGCCATATTTTGTAGCTTTTTAAAAGAGACAGACTCTCGTCAAAGTATTGTTTATCATTTGGTGGCAATAAATAATTTTTAGCAATGATTTCTTGACTTTTCTTTTGTTAGGGGATGATTTTTTTTTTCAATTGTTTTATCCTAATTACAATTATTATGCACGTACAGTACGACCGGCGTAAAGTTAAGAGCCTGAAGTTAGGCTCTATCAACTTTAGCGCTTGTGTATTCATGCTGTTATTGCTGTTAACAACTGTTATTGGTATTTCATTTTTTAAGAGTACACAAGCGCTAAAGTTGCTAGAGCCTAACTTCAGGCTCGCACCTTACGCCGCCGGTCGTAATGTAAATCAAATTATTTTCTTTTATTTCAAGATACCAAAACCACTGTACCCTCTTTACCGTGTTTAAAACAATATGGAATTAGAGGTACTTAGGTGAAAGAATCGCGCTCTGTTTCCATCCCTAGAACTCACACCCGTATTAATTTATAAAGAAAGTAATTACTTGAGGTTAGAATTCTTATTACAAAATCTCATTGTATAGTGGAATAACACACGTTATTTACTTGAAAATGCTCAAATAACACTCGACGTTAGGTGGTTGTTGTTGTTTGTTGGCAGTTATATAAGTGTACCTATTCATAAGTGATTACTTTTACTTGTTTATAAATACGGGTGTTATTCTACTGGGATTACTTAGCGACTTCTAGCGACTTTTGTTATTTGTCGATGACTAGCGACTTCTAGCGTCTTCTCATTCTCAAGCGTATTTCAACGACTTTTTGACTCTCTCTCACACTCTCTCTTGGTAACCGAATTTGAAAGGGCCATTATAATATCGACATAATAGTCTACTTGGTTATTTGGAATAATAATTGGTAATTTTTAATAATTGGTTTTGGAAATAATATTCTCGACGTCCATAGATCCCGCCAATACAAGTTCACGGTATTAAGTCCAGGGTCGACTGAACTCAACTATCATGGTATTGAGAACCATCTTAATGCCGGTCTTGAAACTCGAGTACCGTTTATTAAACAATACAATCTCAGGTGACGCAAAGTCTTAAACCACATCTCAATTTTTGTTTATTAATATGTCGGAATATCAAACCAGTACTTAAGATCTTAGTCTCTTGCTGATATCGGTTTATTAATACGGGCCTTAGAGTTCCGTTAGAATGCGAATATACACATTGCAGTATTTGGCAGCTAATATAATTATATATATTAAATCAGGCTTCTGGGTAAATTTCGCAGAGATCGCCGATATTACATACAATTAAATTATCAGCTGTATTTTACAAAAATTAAGCCTGTGCCTACGATGACCGGAAATTGCCCTGCGTAAGGAGGTTCTCTTCCAAAAGGAAGTGAGATGGTTCTCACTTCTTACCATGACCTGAACCAAGGCTGGACGCGAGCGGTCCCCACTGCCGATCGGCTCCATGAGGACCGATACCTTAACTCTTATTGCTTACTAGCTTTTGCCCACGTCTTCGCCCAATAACATAAAATGTAGCCTATGTCACTCAAGAATAAAGCAGCTTTCTATCGAAGAAAACATTTTAGCAATCGAACCAGTACTTTTAGAGATAACCTCCTACAAACAAACAAAAAAATCTCTATAAAATGTTTGTGTAGATCATTTTAATCACAGTCATTAAAGCCACTGTTCATTATTTTGAACATAAGGAACATTAACTGAGGACAAATCTGATATGTTCTGTTAGTAATTTCAATATTTCAATAATCACGAAAGTAATTAATTTTGCATTGTTACCACAATTCTATTCTCACTTAATAACGTACCCAGGAGAATTTTCAGGAATACTACTAATTGCTTCATGAATAATTCACATTATTTTAAGTGAAAAATAAAAACAATAAAAATAATAAGTCTAAAGCAATATCTTCGTTTTCTCCGAATAAATCCATTGGCAAGGTGCCAGTGCAAAGGTTTTCAAGAAATATGTACTTCTACGACTTACCGAAAAGAAAATTATGTGAAAAATGGCCTTTTGTTCTCGGAAAAGATTGCTTTTTTCTAACTAGATCGCGAATCGGATCGTTTATATAAATTGTATTATATCTATTCTAAGAAATATTTTATTAAGCGTACGGACAGACCTATAATTTTCAAATGTTTTTTATAAGTTTATGAAATCAAACGTGTAAAAAATTTTGTAGAGAAGTTTTAAGGTCAAGAGTCAATTTAGGCTACATTTAATCGTAGTTTAAAAAAGTAATACTATACTAAAACAAAGAAATCACGAAAAGTAAAGGATGTTTGCTCGAATTTTTTTTATAATTGATTAGTTCGTGCTTGACCAATACTCGACTATTTATATTATATTAATCGCTTATTCTTAAAATAAAGTTGTGAGACATTATAATGTCTTAGAACTTTATTTTATCACCGAATAAAAAAAAACTATGTAGACTCGTAGAAACACTGGCTTACAGCCCTAAAATTCGACATTTTCTCACATCAAACAAAAAAGAACAAAATAAAAAATAATCAAGAAAATGATAGAAAAAATATTCAACGGACAAACTACAAGTCAGCTTATTTGATTCATTAGAGGAGTCCATAATTCAGTGCAAGATACATTTCGATAGAACATTTGGAGTCGGAAAGAAACCTTGGTGTTCCAGTGTTTTAAACCAGCAAGTTCTGTTTACAAGACCATTCCGGAAATTAATTGGCTTCCAGTTTAAGTTATTTACTGTTTAATTGTGTTATTAGCCGAAGGCGAGGGAGAAATTCGGCTGTATTTCTCTTCGTATCTTGTATCTTTTACATTATCTGCAAAGTTTTCGGGGATCTAAATCGTAAGCCCTTTTAAGGCCGTCACACACCATGAATTTACTGTAATGTGTATGGTATTCTAGATCATAATTCACCGCCACATATTTGAACTAGCTTTTGCCAGTAACTTCGTCCGTATGAAATTATTTTTCTCCATACAAATTTTGGACCCATGTCATCCCTTAAAAGTGAATTTAAAAAAAAAAAAAACCTTTTTATTGTTCGCTTACGTCATAAAATAATAAGTAATAAATTTATTTAATTTCTCCCACAAAATACATAGGTCAACTAGTCGAAGACCGGCATACTTCATTAAAAAAATATTTCATTGGGCATTTTTTGCTATTTCTATAATATATTAGGAAAGTTTTATTAAACTAGGTGATTAAATATTTAGTTGACTATTAAGAAAAACTATCAGAATTGCTTTAAGGTTGTCAATTTATTACATAAATACAAATTTTGAAAAAATGGCTGAGTAGACGGAATTTCCTACCACGTCGGATAAGACCGTCTAATGAAAAAAAAACCTATAAATAGCTGGTTTACTCAAATATAGACGATGTGTACGCGTATGTATTTGAAAAGCATTTCAATGTGTGCTGTCGTTTTTCATATTAAAGGTTTCAATCGGTAGAAATTGCAATAAGAAGTGTTTGTCGTGTAAGACCGGTATAAATCGCCAGTCAGGGGTTAAAAACAGTTTCATAACTAAAAAAAACTTTTTGTTTTTTTCAAAATCAGCTTCTATTTTAACGAATTTCTTTAAAGAACAAATTTATAGAAAGGGACTGAATAGAAGGTACTAAAATATTCTCTGATCTCTCTCTCTGTATATATATATTTTTTATTGATATAAACTATGACTGCGATCCCACCTGATGGCAAGTAGTGATGCAATCTCTAATGGTGAGGCGCACTAGTTTATTAAAAGCCTATTCGCTCTAGCTTTGAAGACACCCAAATTATAATCGGACGGGAAGACCGCAGCAAGCAAATTATAATTATGGTAATATTTTCGCCACTAGTGCTGATAAATTCGCCTAAACATTATATATTACCTGAAAAAACATTAAGAACTATACAAATACAGTCTTAACATCCCATCCCATCCCAAATACAGCAAAATTACTTTAAAAAATATTTTTGGTAGGGAAACAGGAGCCCATACTAAGAAAATTTGTGCTATGGGACTCCTGGCCACCTTTACCCAGACACATTAGAGAACAGTTCAAAAGACAAAAGAAAACCTTGTGCAAAATTTCATGCTTCTAGTCTCAGAAGTTTTGGCTGTGCGTTGATATGTCAGTCAGTCAATTTCTCCTTTTATATAATGTAAATAGATATATAGATGACGGAGATAATATCACATCGTCGACTACATCATCGCTTACATCAGGAATGATCACAGGCAAAGCCAATAATAAAAAAATATTGTGGTAAACGAAGGCTATTATTTCTACAAAAAAACGCTAGAAGCAGCCACAAAAAAAAGCTAGAAGTGGCCGCAAAAAACAGCTGATGTCCGCGACACGTCTTGTGTCCGGTAAAACTTGAAGCCGCTCCAAGCGTTTTTCCACAAAAAAAGACCGCCTCAAAATGAAGCTTGAAGCGGCGTTATTTTGAAGCCCGTGTGCGGGGACAGTTAGCTATCTTGATAAACGTGCCATTGTGTTTTTAACATGATTTTGGAAGTAATGAGATGATTTGTGTGTTACAGATTAAATTACTGTAATATTTTATTTTAATGTGAAACATTATTGTATCTTCACCGCGTGTGACGACCTTTACTCTAAATTTTTCTTCCTTTTTTTGTAACACCTGCCATCGACGCTAATAGCTGGAGACCAAAAATTTGTAAAACTTCTTAACTTCATGAATAGTGTAACTGAAATGTCCTTTGTTTTATCTTTAGAACGAAAGATTGATTGTGGCAAAAACTTGACTTACTAATGGAAGCTTCAGAAGTTTTATTTTTTCAATTCAAGCACAAGTTACAAGTAGTGCTGTTAAATCTTTCTGATATAACTTAGAAGTTTTATTTAAGAGCATTAAAAATAAACTAGAGCTAAACTGCTTTAACAACGGTAACTTAAGCTAACTTTACGAACAGAGTTTTTAAAGTAAGAAAGTTTTATTTTATAGCAGTAATTTTGTGCGAGAAAAATAATAACATAGAGAAATAGAAATTGAAAGACAAACAAATTACTTATAAAATAAAAATTATAAAGATTTATTGCCATTAAAAAAAAAAAAACGTCTTACTTGATCCCCATTTTAAAACACACACACACACACACGTCTAATAACAAACACAGAATTCAATGAAATACCTGGGCATTCCTTCCAGCGCTGATTAAATTCGAAAATGCCATTTCTCCGCATAGCCGTAGTACTTACTGTGTCTTTGCTATAACACTTCCATGTTTGGGAGGATGCTATGCCTACCGGATTGTAGTAACAGTTAAGGCCTCCTAAATTGGAACGTGCTATGTGAGCAGTTTGTGGTTGGAGGAAAGTGGTCTCGGTGCCTGCCTCAACGAGTTTGTTGTTTAATTTCCTCTAAAGATTAGAGATTCGCAGACGGTTTAATGCTGTTTAGAAAATCGGTTTAGTGCTAGATGGCTTGAAGCATTTTAGATTTTTCCTAGGCGTATTTTATTGAATTGGAGGATAACGTTGTACGTAAATCTCCCTTTTTAGGGTTCCGTAGCCAAATGGCAAAAAACGGATCCCTTATAGATTCGTCATGTCTGTCTGTCTGTCTGTCTGTCTGTCCGTCCGTATCACAGCCACTTTTTTCCGAAACTATAAGAGCTTTACTGTTGAAACTTTGTAAGTAGATGTATTCTGTGAACCGCATTAAGATTTTCACACAAAAATAGAAAAAAAGCAATAAATTTTGGGGGTCCCCATACTTAGAACAGAAATTCAAAAATTTTTTTTTCATCAAACCCATGCGTGTGGGGTATCTATGGATAGGTCTTCAAAAATGATACTGAGGTTTCTAATATCATTTTTTTCTAAACTGAATAGTTTGCGCGAGAGACACTTCCAAAGTGGTAAAATGTGTCCCCCCCCCCCCCCTCCAACTTCTAAAATAAGAGAATGATAAAACTAAAAAAAATATATGATGTACATTACTATAAAAACTGCCAACGAAAATTGGTTTGAACGAAAGTAAGTAGTTTTATTTTAATGTGTCATAAATCGAAAAAAATACTCTATTATTAAAACATCGATCAAAGTTACAACACATTACAAGAGCTTTTATATTATGTTACTTGCTGCTACGGAACCCTTCATGGGCGAGTCCGACTCGCACTTGGCCGGTTTTTTATGTAAGTAATCAATAAATAAGTCCACAAACGGGGTCTCCTGGAAGGTTCCGACTTTCAGTATTTGTGCAGCGTCTCTCCGCAGACCATGCCCCACCTTCCATCCTGCATGACGTGCCCTATTATCTGTTCACGTAGTGATTTAATGACACCAGTGGACGGCATTGCCGAGTACGAATACAGGACCAAGCATTTTTTTTTTTTATGGTGGGAAAAAATCGTCCAATGACATCCCCCGCTCTTGGGCGGAGCGGGAGATAGTGTCAGACTCTTACTGACTAAAAGACCCACCCCGTTCCTTCTAGCATGGAATTTAATTAGTTTTGCCGTCTAGCCGTAAGAACTG
Organism: Mythimna ferrago; assembly: GCA_910589285.2. Lineage (NCBI taxonomy): Eukaryota > Metazoa > Arthropoda > Insecta > Lepidoptera > Noctuidae > Mythimna > Mythimna ferrago. The sequence goes on along the minus strand of OU342675.1, from coordinate 8,193,728 downwards.
GAAGAGAAAGGTTGTCTGTAAGAGCTTGCCCTGTGCGATAAGACCGCCCATTGTACACTTATTTTTAATAATGTTTGTCCTGTATTTTTTGTTTGTGGTGTACAATAAAGAATATAATCAATAAAAAAAAAAAGAACAAATGATTTCTTCCGCTCCAAAATTAGAGGAAGTGTCAGACTTTTACTGTCTAAAACCCACAGAGTTGGAGTTAATCAGAAATCTTGTCAAACCAGGGTTTGTCCTTACGAAACAGCCGGACAGCGAGCCACCCAATACTTGCCGTCCGCAAGCCCGCACCTATAGTGGCCGGAAAAGAAATTAGTAGGTTAAGTACCTACTAATTTTAGCAGGGGGATTTTTAAAAAGTTACCGTAGCCCTCATAAAAAGCAACTGAAGGAACACTGTGGGTAACAGACGCACCCTCTTGGTCCACCCAGAGCGGGAGATGTTATTTGATGATTTAGTTCATTAAACCCCAAGCGAACGCGCATCTATTGTCTTACTATTGTGTCCCAAATTGACGGTATCTGAAAGGTTAATTTTCCACATAAATAAAGGTTCAGTAAAATTGATTTTAACAGCGTGTGCTTCAAAGTACAATTGAACAATTTTTCAGAAAGTATGCCGGGCATCTGGCGCTCTTAAGGTAGCACTCGACGAGCCAATTCCGACAATGCTGATCCCAACTTCGCCCATGTTGGCATAATAGATGTTTGTTCGAAAAATTTTGGTTTTTTTTACCTCTCACAATATCCACCAAACTAAATATGAAAAACAGACAGAATGTAGAAATAACAAAGACCAAATTCCCTCAGCAGTTTTCACAAAACTTTTCGGAAAGTTTAAAAAAAAAAAACTAACTTACTGTTCAGTATCGGAAATAAAAAGTTTTTCAATCTGTTCGCTGAAGTTACTTGACCGAGGCGGTTCGCTCACAATTTGATATAACCAATAAATCAGCTTCTTGAAGTAGTTAAATTGTTATTGCTGGCTGCAAACGGTCTTACTGTTTTATTATAATTTTATAGCATTTTGAACTCCTAAAGCGAGTAATACAACTTAATATATTACTAGCTTCTGTCAGCGGCTTTGCTTACGTGTATATCAATCCCAATGAAACATTATCATATTGAAAAGTAATATAATATCTTATGTTTCAATGATTATTACATATAATGTCTGGATAGGACATTATTAATGTTTTTTTTTCGGTGGGAAAATCATCCAATGACATCCAGAGATAGTGTCAGACTCTTACTGACTAAAAACCCACCCCGTTCCTTCATGCTTTCATACTGGGGCTGAGCAATCTTTCGAAACTAACCCTGGCCTCAGTAGGCATCGACCCAGCTGGGCCTCTGCTATTGCTGACAACTCCTTGAGGCACGCGGGAACAGTGCGCGCCGTCGACGACTTAGGCTCGGTCCGGACAGTTATCGGACGGTCGGAGAGCTAGCTACCCATTGCTCGCCGTCCACAAGTCCGCGCCTATGGTGGCCGGAAATCGGGATTGGAATCCCGGCGGCGGCGAGAGCGCCGTTGTCTGATGCGGTCGGCCTCCTCCTTTGCTAGCGTTACTGCTTTGCAGAAGGAAGCGACCGCCTGCCACTGACCATGGCTTGAACCAAGTTTCCGCCACCGATCGCCCCCACGAAGGCACGGCAATGCTCCGCCCAAGCAGGGCACACCTCAACTGTGTGCTCCACCGTGTTCTCCGGGCGTTCCACACAGTGGCGACACCCGGGCGTCACTTCCGCACGAATCCGGTACAGGAACCTCCCGAACTTGCCGTGTCCGGTGAGAACCTGCGTCATGCGGAAGGTGAGGACGCCGTGAGGTCTTTCCAGCCACGCCTCAAAGAGGGGACTTATCGCCGACTTATTGTGGCGTACCCACATTACGAGTATTAATGGTCATTATGGTATTAGTGTGACAAAATAAGAAGAGGTACCCACTTTTTTTTTTTAATTAAATGATTTATCACGAGTTAAGTAACTATACTCCATCGGTTTAGGTTAGGTTTAGGTTAGTTAACTAAAGTTAAACAATCTTGCTACTAGTATGTCTATTTATTGAAAATAAATCGCATAAATTATTATTAGATTATTTTAATTTAGTTAGTTACCTAACATCATAATTATGTATGCGCAGGCTTGCAGTACGAGTACGAGTAATGTCTTTTTTTTCTTTCTCAATTGTCTACCTTGCCACCCAGCCATCTGGCTAAGATTGAAACTGAGTCGTCGACGGTGCGCGGTGGTTTTTTTTGTGTTTCACGATCGCCTTAACCTTTCAATCGTGGTTATGGACACAATAGAAAGACAACAGGTGCGCGAACGCCGGCGTTCGCTTGGGGTTTAATGAATTAAAGAGATGTAGGAGTCTAGTAGGGCAAATGCCCTCTAGGGAGCGTACAGCCAAGGAATGTAATTCCCTGCCGGAGTCTGTTTCCTGATAGCTACAACTTAGGGGTCTTTAAGTCAAAAGTGAATAGGTTACTTCTAGGCAAGCGTGCTTCATCGTCGACCATATCATCGCTTACCATCAGGTGGGATGGTGGTCCAACGCGAGCCTATCAATAATAATAATTTTGAAACAGATACCGTAGTCTTGGATCGCGGAAATAAAAGTATGCAGAATTGCCAGTACAACCACAAAATATATAGGTACAGAAGTCAATCTACATACAAAGCGCGCTCGAGCAACGCACACAAAGACACCGCTCACAGACACGATGTCTCGGTCGCGTCTCGGCTCACTCGTCGAACAATTCCGCCTCAAACGCTCATTAGTGTGCGTCCACCGAGCGTAGGTATAAAAAGTGAAGTACATACATGAGATTGTCTTCTGTACCTATCTATTTTGTGGTAAAACTCTGACACGCCTATTCACTCGACCCTAGAACGAAAGAAGTCATTGTCAAGAATTTTATAAAAAAAAAAAAAAATGTCAGATACCTACTTTGTAAAATGTTTTTACATAAACACACACACCGTCACAATACAGATTACTACACTTTGCAACAAGAAATCTTGATCCTCAGACAGATAAGTAAACCTCAGGTGATCTTTTGTTAGATTTCAAAGCGTACAAAAGTGATACTAAGCAGGACTGGGATGTTGAATACGGTAAATAAATTTTAAGTTGTTTAAAAATATCGGAAATATTTCAAGAGGATAAAGGTGGAGTTAAACTCATGGAATTTTTGAGACCTTATTGTTAAAAGTTTTTTTAACGAGTACACTAAAACTTGGGTCGTGAACCCTCAACACTAAAACCGTACTTAACATGACACTGACTGTACCCTGAGATACCCCGTAAAATAACACCATATTTTTTACAAAAAACGTTAGTTTTTTTTTTTCAGCGCCATAGTCGCCAGCCTTTCTGTGTTTTACATGATGCAATTTGGAGAGTGTGCGCGGGAATTGCATGACTTGATTCTACCATCGAACAACTCGACGTACGGCGAGCATCTACCCTTACGTTGTAGAAACCTCTACGGTCCGAACTATGCGTTTAGCCTCGTCGTTTGTACCGCATACATGGAAGGACTAAAGCCATTTGCCTGCTGCAATGTTCCCGTCCGATTATAACTAGGGTGTCTTCAAGGCTAAAGTGAATAGGCTCCTCATGAACTAGTGCGCCTCTACATCAACGATTTTGATTGATTTTTGTAAGGTGGTAAATTAAACAATGACTTCTCCCATTTTAGGGCGGAGAGTGCGTTAGACAGACTTACTAAAACCACTATTATATTTCTTCTTTGCCTTTTGCATTCCAGGATTACAGGTTTGCCTTTCAGAAATCAACCCATGGCTACAATCTTCAGCCCTGCCGTTTTGCTAATATTTCTTTGAGGCACACGTGGAACACTTCGCACTGCCAACGACTCGGGCTCGCTCCTGACCATCACTGGACGGTCGGACGGCTAGCTATGCTTGTGGTCCGCAAGCCAACGCCTACTGACTGGAAGTCGGGATCGGGATCCCGGTGGCTGGGGCATGAAGACATCTGTACCACCACGCGTGCGGCCGCACTTTCGCTAGTATTAATGTTTCGCAGAAGTAGTTGGCCGCCGCTCATTATCTCTCGCTCAGGACCATAGCCAGTGTCAGAGAGCTTGCAACCACCTCCACCTTATACCAAACGAAGCCTTTCCTAACTAGCATAGGATCGGCTTCCTGTCTCGAACGAAATGGATAACATATTCTTAAAAAAGAATAAACTTTAACATATTAAAAAATGGAACAAAATAATAAATCACGTTGTGACAGCGACATATTGCGCAGAGTCGGCAATCAGTATATCACCCACTCTGGTCTAAATCTGTACAAGCTGGTATGGTTTTTTTTTGAGGTTTAAAATCATCCTACCGGGAGAAGTCTCGCTCTTCATGTCAAACTTTTACCTACTAAAGTCACACCTACGTTTCTTCTTTGCCTTTGCATTCCAGGACCAATTTTTTTCTTTTCAGAAAACTGGTTCTCTGTAGCCTCAGCAACGGTCTCAATGCACCACTTATAATAAACAAACTGTTCTTAAGAATACATTGTTAAAAAGTTACGACTGCGAATATTTTGTACCCCAGTGTACGTTTCTGGGGTTAAATGAGTCTACACACGGTGTCGAAAATTACCATTTCTCTTTGTCCGTTTACGATCTGTTAGTAAATAAAAGCTTGATCATTACTTTTACCCTTTTTACCCAGTTTTATTTGATGAGACCAGGTACTTAATTTAGGATCTTGAGTTGAGATGTCATTAGTGAAAATGAGTGGTTATTTAGTCTGGTATTTTGAGTTATTCCAGGATCTAAGGGTTATTTTAATAATGTAATTTAGGAAAATGGAAATTGCTCAAAAATTTTCAAGAATTTTCATAATCTCGTCCAAAGGCGGCAGGCACGTAAGACACAAAAGTCAGATTATAATATTCTCAGCTTTATACATTGTTAACATTTCACGTCTTCCCTTTGTCACTATGATAATAGTGTGACACAGGGAAGGAGTCTCCTCGTAAATCTTCTTCAGTGCTATATATGTGGAAGCGAAAACCGCATCAAAATATATCTTATTGTTCTCTAGATTAACTTGGCACGGAAGTAAATGCTGTCGTGGGATTTCGTACGTTATTTACGGTACGGCACCTTTGGACTAGATTATGAAAGGTTGTTTTTTTTGGGGGGGGCGGGTTTAGGGGGTGGGTAAGTTGTATCATAAGTAAAAATGTTTTTTTTTTTACCGTTGACAGCCTTGTGTTTGGAAAGTGTCGGTGTGGTCGACGATAGATCTCGCTTGCTTAAAGATCCAGCCCCCCTAGCCAAGCTACAATAGTTTCGCTTGCGCCGAACGCTTCGAGTTGACTTTGCCGCCAATTTTTTTGTTCTGACCACGTGACTGAGCGTTAAGGCGACGTCATTCCCGTACATTTGAAGTTTTCTACAAGCATTAACTATTGCAGATTAGCAACTTGGCTAGAGGTACTTACAGATTACACAGACTCCAGCAGGAAATTCCACTTTTCAGCTTTACACACAATGAATGTGTTCCTTACGTTTTATACATATGGGTGGGATGTCCACCATGTACCGGTGGCGCGTCTTTATTCGTCACATGGTTCAATGATGAAACAGTTTTGGCGAATTTTTGAGTTTAATTACTATGGTAGCACAATATCTCTTCAAGATTCTTCTAGACAGCCAGGGGCCCTCCTACGAGCTCTAATGCATTTCACGGGCTGAACTAAACTATTTAAGAGATGGAGCTATATAAAGTGTATAGCTCCATCCCTCTCTCTCTCTCGCACACCTGACATTTCGCTTCAGTCTTGAGCATTTAAATAGGTATAAATACGGAAAAATGAAAAGGTTGCTTATTTTCGATGTTTAGAGACTACTTTAGGAAGAATTTCTTATTTACATTGTTGGATACATTCCTTATAAATAAAACACCCAATATTTCAATAATCTATGCAGACTTTTAATAATATTGCTGATTAGCCGAAAGGCGCGAAATCACGAGCAAACTCTGCCATTCACGCGAACAGTTCGCTTGAGGAGGCTTCAGAACATTACAATACCAGAATTTTGACCCATTTTGTGCTAAAAGCAAAATTGTCTTGTACAACATTATTTTTAATATATGCGAAACCTGAATATAGTTTTTTCAGAATCAGTAACTGAATTCCAATCATTTTTACACCATGTTATATTATTTCCCAAAAATCTACACCAATTTTAGAAAGAGGTAAAGTTTTTTTTTTGTTTGTAGCAGGTAATCTCTGGAAGTACTGGTCCGATTGCTAAAATGTTTTCATCGATAGAAAGCTGCTTTATTCCTGAGTGATTAAAGCTATATTATATGTACGCGGGCAAATCTGCGGGCAAAAGCTAATAATTAAATAAAGTTACAAGTTGGACACCACCGATACTAAGTACAAAACAGGTCACAGCAGGTCATAGCGGGCATTAAACGCCAGCGCATAGCTGGGTGCGGGGGCAAAACAACCCCTCTGTCGTCTGGTTGGCCCGGAGACCATGTATTATGTCGCCAACGAGGTACCATAATGGGCTTATAACTTTGTGATATTTCATGATACAGTTTTGAAATTTTGTACTTAGATTCTTTACATATAAATACTAGACAAAAAAGACCTGAAATACCGGTTTTGCATCAAATAGAATAGAAAATATAGTATAATTAAAAATGCTATATGCTTACTCATTTGTTTTACTCCGTAGTTTCACTAAAACATCAATGCTACTAGGACTTTAAAACGAGTAAGGAGTTACCTCAAAATCCAACTAGAAACCGAAACAGAAATTGCTCCTGGTTACTCTATTTACCTTTCTATTTCGAATCTAGATATTGTTTAGTATTTATATATGTAGGTATGTTTCTAAGACTTAATCCCTAAGGAGCTTCGCATAGTAAGCAAGCAAGGCATCGGCAAGGAGAATTACTCTGGGAACTATATTCGAGTAGGAGCGTACCTATTACATGATCTATATTGTGGTGCATGTAGGTGCGAACTCGAATTCCGTTGAGTACGCGAAGTTTCTAAAGTTCGGCAGTAAACTTCGTGCAATTTCCCGTTTGATGGAAGAAGGAAGGAATTAAGCCTATCTATGTGTGTACATATGTGAGGGTTCATTTGAATGGATCAAAGGATGTAGCGTTAAACGTTGTAGAAATTCATTCTATCATTTTGAACAATGTGAACTTGGCTACGAATTTTCTATTCGTTTGTTCCGACTACGTGACTTAACGTTGAGATGATGTGATTCCCATACATTTGATTACTTTTCGATTAGCGTTAACGATTGCAGATTATCAACTTGGCTAGGGGTGCTGGATAGTTTGCAAATATAATTGAACTCGATAGGTGGCACCGCAATCAGCCAGATTTTGGATAGGACACCGTCTATCAGGATTGCTGGTAAAAATATATTTTTTATAAAGAAAGTTCTGTATCGTAGGTGCGATTATAAACATGTCATCTCACATATACAAGACACCCAGACCCCAAACCACTATCTGTAAATCAAACAAAAATTTGTTCCGTGTGAGAACCGAACTCGTAACTCACAGTGCAGCAGTCAATCTTTCAACCACTGCGTCAATAGTGTCGTTAGATTGGTAGGCATATTGCTTTTTAAAAAAAAAATCAGGTGTGTTGCTGCAAAGTTTCAATATAGGTAACTTATGAATTCCAAAGATCTCGATCAAAAATACTTCCTGGAATTTCCAATAGCAGGCTGAACGCAATTCTTTGACATGTTTATGCTCATGACAATATCCTTATTGAGTTTCTACCTACAGCCATATCTCCGTTGTTTAGTGTTTGCCAAGTTACTTTGAATCGTACAAGTACAATTGCATAACGTTCCTTATCGTGCAGAGATGTGTCGTACTCGGAATGTCACCGCTTACGTCACGAATGGGTAAGCAGAGTTTAGCATAATTTGCTAATCACATGTCTAACTGTATAAAAGAGCGATATTTATGCTAATAAGCACCTAATAGCTAATCTTTCTGAAGCCAAAGGTCTTTCCTGGAAATTTTCTCAAATTAGAAATGTGGCATAATCAATGTCTCCATGGTGTAAGTGTGTATTTAATTCTGTATTTACCTGTTAGTTATACTTAAGTTCATGATTTACTAAATTAAAAGGTTTGCGGAAAGAAAGTTCTGTGTATTTTGCAAATTAGATTATTATTTCAATAAATGGTAGTCGAACAGTATTATTTCATTAAATGTCGTAAAATTTTCTTTTTATTTAGCATCCTTAACGATATTCTTATTTAGTTAAAATATGCTAATAAGCAGATTCTAAATTCTTTTACATCGAATATTTTGGATTAGGAAACGCTAATCAGTGTTTGAACTAATCATGTCAAAAAATGTTGTTTCTTTTTATTCTTAACCATATAAAAGTGATTAACTGAAGGATGGATTTTGTATTTTGTAGAAAAAAATATTTGAAATTAGATGTTTTATAATATTCTGTCTACGTTACATGGAGATACAGACGCAGATCAAAATACACCTAACTTCGTTTGTTTTTCTTTATAACTTACCAGTACCTCGATACTTTATGTTATATCTTGTAAATCAGTTCTTGATTTAAAGAAATCTTGCCTTAAACGTAACAATAGTCAAACGTGTTATTACTGCGCGCTCTCGACTCGCACCGGTTTTGCAGACTAGTTACGCGATTATCCCGTTCAAGCGAGACTGTGATGTCACACTCTCGTTCGGTCACTGCCAAGGCGCATAAAATTTGTCCTGTGGGGATTCCTTCATCACATAGCAGTGGTAATCTGTATCTCAGTGTTGACTAGCCTGTTGGTCTAGTGACCACTAAAGCAATTGTAATCAATTGCACGAATTCCGGTATAGCAGTCAGAGCCACTAACAGTGGCCCTGACTGCTATACTGGAGTTCGTGCAATTGATTCCCACCCAGGACAAATGTTTGTGTGATAAGTACGATCATTTGTTCTGTGTCTGGTTGTAATTTATCAATGATATATATGTATTTAGATATATATAAGTATGTTTATCAGTTGTCTAGTACTCACAACACAAGCTCTGATTAACTACTGGGTGGTAGTTGTGGAATTACTATTATATTTAGTGTCAACTTCACGTTTTTTTATACAATCTAAATACACTTGAGAGTAAAAAAATCGCACATGGCTTGTAATTTCGTTCAATACTGTTTTTTTTCTTAAAGAAATTGAGTACAAATTATTAAGCAAAATTGAAGCTTATAAAGTTAGCATTATAAAAACACAAAATTAAAATCATTGACCTTCACGTAACTCACAAAAACCAGCGGCATACCGAATTCCGCAAATTCATCCATTTGCATTTCACTACTTGCACCTTTACCTGGAGCTACAAAAAGGGTGCTGTTTTGGAGTTTTAATCAGTTTCCGTTAACGTGATAATGTCTCTATTAGAAATAGACGGATTTACTGGAAAAATATGGATACCACGCCCGCAGAAGCCGTTCAAGTTATTGCCTTGCCCAAAGCAGGCCTTAATCAAAATGAAGTCACTCGACAGCTAAATTTCAGCAGCTACCCTGTTCGTCTGGTATACCAGAGGTTTTAAGAGACCCGTGGGTATATTCGGCGATCAGGATATGGCCGGTGGCGCATAGGATCAGGGCGTGATTATCGCTTTTCTGTAACAAGTACTTTGAGAAATCGGCCACTGAACAAGATTGAACTGACACAAAAGCTTCAAGAAGTTCCCAATGTCAGTACAAATCAGTAGACGATTAGGAAAAGACTGGGTAAAGCAGGCCTGACTACACATAACTCAGCAAATGAAACCAAATTGACCACAGCTCACCGACAATCCCGGCAATAATTTGCCACGAAACACTTAAATGGGATGTATACCTAATGGCAGGCTGTTGTGTTTTTTAATAAGTGCAGAATGACTTAGATGACCATGATGGATGCTGTAGGGTCTACAGAAGGTCATCAGGGCAATTTTAACAATGCTGCATAAGCGAACAAGTGGGTTTTTCAGGCGTATTGGGGTGGCATAATTTTGGACTCTAAAACTGACATTGTATTCATCACCGGGCCATTACTGGCCTGATATCGAGAGGGTTGACAGCTTTATGGTACATCAAAAAAATGCTCGAAGAATATGTGAAGCCACTTGTGTGGCTTATGGTAGATTTTTTTTCCTTAATGCAGAACAACACCGGATAGCATGTCACTAGAACAGTTGGCGTCTACATGTAAGACGTTGAAATCATTGCGATAGAGAGGACAGCTCGTAGTTTTGATCTTAATCCAATTGAGCATATCTGGAATGACCTTGAAAGAAGACTTAGTGCAAAAAGCCTGGCTCTCCACGCCTCCAAGAGCTTCAATTTGTCATTGACTAGAAGTGGGACGTTATACCCTAAGATGTCATGATAAAATTAATAAGGCTGATGAAAAATCGATTAACAGCTGTAAATAAGGCTAAGGGAGAGAATACACTTTATTGACAAACAAGATGACCAAGAATTTTAAGTTTGACTCTCATTCTTTCCTAAGTGAAATTTGGTAATTTTTCCCATTTGTTGGATTTTGTGCTCTAAACCCTTTCAAGGATATTTTTTTACACTGTATTTCATATCATTAGAAAGGTAATTAAATAGGCTTTCAATTAATGTACGACATGCTTTCAATAACTATTCACATTCATGACAAAAAGTGCTTTAACAAAAAGAGTTATGATGTGCGATTTTTTTGCTCTCGAGTGTAGTTTATAATTTTCTATTCGATTTCAATGGTACAAAACTACTGAACAAAATTAACGGTTCCTGTAAGATAGGTCAGATGAAGTCTGGAAGAATTTTCAGTGCAGTTTGGGAAAAGACTAGGCAGATGTTGATTAGGTATGTAATTTTAAAACCCTTTTATTTTTAAAACATTAGATCCTCCTTAGTCGTTCACTCTTGACAGAGTGGTCGTGGTTGATAATATAGCATTTTCATTTGGCGAGTGAGGCCCTCGCGATGCTTCTCCATTTGTCCCGGTTTACGGCGTCTCGAGAACTCTGAACTAAGCAGGTTTGTGTTGCAGCTTTGATGAGGTCTGTCCAACGCGTAGGTGAGCGCCCGCGTGACTGCTTCCCCTCCACTTGTCCCTGGACAATGAGTCGCTCAATGGAGTGTTCGTTGCGAACAACGTGACCAAAATATTTGAGGATTCGTACTTGCACAGTCGACGATAACCTCTGTTTGATGTTTAGCTCCTCCAGAATCGAAACGTTAGTCCTAAGTGCTGTCCAAAGGATCCGCAGCAGTTGCCGCCAGCACCACATTTCGTGTGCATCGATTTTGCGTCGGTCTTTGAGGCGAACCGTCCACGTTTCTGCGCCGTAAAGAAAACAAAAAAACATTAGATGGCCATAATTGAAACATTTATAACTTTAGTTACATTTATTTCCGTTTCGAAAGTGTTTAATACCTTTCCCATAGGTCTCGAGAAAGTTACCTCACATTTTATCTGTTACGTAAAAAGATCCCCCAGCGCATCCTCAATTTACATAAGAGGAAAATTATGTAGTATCATAAACGCGAACTTATTTATTTTCATGATTCTGAAATTATGTTGATTTGGTTACGGAGTCGAATGGAGTAAATGGGGTTTGAAAAATTGATTGGAGGTAAAGATTTTGAAGTAAAATATTGCTGGAATTTTATGGTAATTTGAATAATAAATGGTTATCTCACTTCTGTAGAAGATTTTAGTACTACTCAATAAGTTATGTCTTTATAATATCTATTATATTAAATTCTCGTGTCGTGGGTGTATGCGTAGTAGCGCTACATATAAAGCCAAAAACGGTGGAGCAGTAACCTAAGATATACTAGGTGAAACCATGGGTGATAGCTAATGATACTGTAAATAGATAGCTACGTACGTAGATACAACGTACCAAAAAATAAATAGATAGCTATGTACGTAATACAACGTACCAAAAAATAAATAGATAACTATGTATGTAGATATAACTTACCAAAAAATAAATAGATAGCTATGTACGTAGATACAACGCACCAAAAAAAAAGGAACCTAAACCGAAAAAGCGGTGAGAGCAATAATTATCATGTAGCGTTACGTTTTCTATAAAAAGTGTAAAATCATTATGTCATAATCTTGTTCTGTTTAGTTCAGTATCTTGACCAAAGTCAAGTTTAGAAAGTATTTCGTTTTTATTACACAATACATAGTATGCCGTACTGGCCAAAAGGTAATGGCCCCGTCTTAGGCTGCCATTCCACAGGAGCGAAGCGAGGCTTCAGAGCGTAGAAACGGAGAATAGAATAGATTAGAGTACCATACTATACAATACAATACAATACAATACAATACAATACAATACAATACAATACAATACAATACAATACAATACAATACAATACAATACAAAAAACTTTATTGTACACCAAAAATATTGCACAAAGCTAGGCGCATTACTTTGTGTAATTTATTTCATCACCACTGCTCTCAAAACGGTAAAGGATAAAATTGTGAGGAAATCGGCATGTCCTGGAACCTAAAATTCGAGGACATGTTACACTATCAGTGAAAACATTTTCGCAATCAGACCAGTACTTTCAGATGGCCGTGAACTTAGCAGATCATTTTCCAGCAGAACATAAAAAAATAAAGAGTTCTACTCGCATGCAGCATAGTTCTGAAGTTCCTGAGGCTTTTCAGGAAAAGTTCTGGTTATTTTCCTGAAAAAAATCATCATCATCTTCCTGCCCTAGTCCCGTTTTATTTGGGGTCGGCGCAACACGTTTTTTTCTTCCATTCTGTCCTGTCACTCGTCACGCTATCACTAACTCCCTTTTCTTTCATATCGCTTCTCACACAATCCATCCATCTTTTCTTTGGCCTCCCTCTTCCCCTCCATCCATCCACTTGTAAACTCATAACTTTTTTAGTAACATGCGTTTCATCCCTCCTTTTCACATGACCATACCAAGACAAACGATTCCCTTTCAACTTTTCAGTCACTGGCGCCACTTTCAAACTTCCCCTAATATACTCATTTCTCACTTTATCCATTCTCGTCACACCACACATCCATCTTAACATTCTCATCTCCGCTACATGCAATCTTTTTTCATCCGTCTTTTTCACAGCCCAACATTCTGATCCATACAGTATGACAGGCCTTATCACGGACTTGTAGATTTTACCCTTCAACTTGAGGGGCATCCGTGGGTCACAAGTGGTTCCCGTGACCTGTCGCCACTTCATCCATCCTGCGTTGATCCGACGTGTTACGTCCCGGTCCACCTCACCATCCCCTTGGACGAGCGACCCGAGGTACCGAAAGTCGGAACAGATCGGTATGGGCGTTCCATCGAGAGCTAAAGGCACTGGATTGGAGACACCGCCGAAATCGCAGAACAAGTACTCCGTTTTGGTTCTACTCAATTTCAGGCCAACACTCTCCAGTCTGTGCCACCACGCCTCCAATCTGTTCTGGACCTCTAGGCCACTCTCGGCAACCAGCACAATGTCATCGGCAAACAGCATACACCAGGGAGCCTCTTCCTGAATATCCGACGTCAGAGCGTCCATAATCATCAGGAAGAGGTAAGGGCTGAGAGCCGACCCTTGATGTAAGCCAACAGCCACATTGAAGCTGCCAGTGGTGCCAACTGTAGACCGGACTTGGGTATTACATCGACTATACATCGCTCGGATCAACTGCACATACTTCCCAGGCACACCTTTCTTCTTAAGGGCCCACCACAGAACCTCACGAGGTACTCGGTCGTATGCCTTTTCGAGGTCAACGAATACCATGTGCAAGTTTTTATGTGCACTTCTGTATTTCTCGCACAGCTGGCGTATAGCAAAAATGGCATCCGTTGTACCCCGACCCGGCATAAAACCGAATTGGTTCTGCGAAATTTCACTCTCTTCTCTCAGACGCCTTTCAATAACTTTCTCCCAGGCTTTCATTGTATGTGACATTAGCTTTATTCCTCTATAATTGTTGCACTCAAGCACATCACCTTTGTTTTTAAAGATGGGCACCCTGACACACCTTTCCTGAAAAAAATATTAAATGAAAATATGATCTGCTAACTTCCGGTAGCAGATCGTTTTTTCCAAAAGCAAAATTTTAAAAGTGCTTTATGTGCACAAAGGTTCTATAGTCCTAATTACTTTTAGTAACATTTCTGTCAATTAGAGGTTGCAAAAAAATAAAAACCTATTATCAACGTAATAACAGGAAAAAACAAATAAATATCATATAATCGCCGATAGTTACGCCATACAACAGTTTTCACATTTAATCTGACCATAATCAGTAGATCAGATGTTATATAAACAAAGAAATGCAAAACACAATCGACTTTTTTTATGGTGGGAATATTATCAATGACAATCCCCGCTCTTGGGTGGAGCAGGAGATAGTGTCAGACTCTTCTTCTTCTTCTTCTTGCCCTTATCCCATATTACTTGGGATCGACGCTACATGTTTTTTTCTTCCATTCTGTCCTGTCACCCGTCAAACTATCGCTAACTCCATTTTCTTTCATATCACTCCTCACACAATCCATCCATCTTTTCTTCGGCCTTCCTCTCCCTCTCCATCCATCTACATGTATACTCAGAACTCTTTTAGTAATATGCGCTTCATCTCTCCTCTTTACATGACCACACCAAGACAACCGATACTACCACTATACTATCTTACTGACTAAAAACCCACACCGTTTCTTCAAGCCTTCATACCTCCCGGTATCGAGCTGTCTTTCGAAACTAACCCTGGCCCTGGTAGGCTTCGACCCAGCTGGGCCACAGTAGGGGTACTGTTGCTAACAGCTCCTTGAGGCGCACGAGAACAGTGCGCGCGGGAACAGTGCACGCCGTCGATGACTTGGGCTCGGTCCGGACAGTTACCGGACGGTCGGACAGCGAGCTACCCATTGCTCCATGTCCGCAAGCCCGCGCCTGTGGCGAGAGCGCCGTTGCCTGATGCCGTCGGCCTCCTCCTTTGCGAGAATTACTGCTTCGCAGAAGTCGGCGACCGCCTGCCACTCTTCCTCGCTCCGGACCACGGCCTGAACCAAGGCCCGGCGCGACAGGTCTCCGCCGCCAATCGCCCCCGCGAGGGCACGGCGATGCTCCGCCCAATCAGGGCACACCACGACTGTGTGCTCCCGGTGTGGCGACACCCGGGCGTTACTTCCGCACGAATCCGGTACAGGAACCTCCCGAACTTGCCTTATCCGGTGAAGACCTGCGTCATGCGGAAGGTAAGGACGCCTTGAGGTCTTTCCAACCACGCCTCAAAGAGGGGACTCACCTCCATAATTGTGGCGTGCCCAGCACTGGGTTGCGATAGTCGCTGACGCCATTTCACCATGAGATCCCGCCGGAGCTCTGTCCGCCATGCCGTGACCTGTCGCGGCAGCGGACTTTCACCTCGTTGCATCTCCACGCGCATATCGTGCATGAACACAATCGACTTCAAGTATCAGCTAAGCTGAAGAGGGCGATTAGTAAAAATCATGACAATTTTCAGTGTGTAAAGTAAAAAAAATCAAAAGAAACTTCTGGAAGTACCAAAAACCGAGAACTCCTCGGTTTCTTATACAGCTGTATCAGTATTATATGAAATCGTGAAAACCTAACCCAGAACTCCGACACAAGTATCTTTCAGAGGTTAACTCCTACAAACAAAAACACAAACTTCACCTCTTTAAGTGTAGAAGTGTCAAAGAAAACAAAACAGGGCGATCCTCGGACTCCATAGGCGCGTGTTTGCTGAGGACGAGCAATGAGTAACTCGCTGTCCGTGCAGTTTGGGAAAGACCATAACCAAGTAGTCATCGGCGCGTAGTGTTCCACGTTCGCCTCATAGATATGTCAGCAAGCCGTAGGGGTTGGCAAGGCCAATGCCTGCTAAGGCCGCGGAAAATTTCGAAAAAAGGAAAACCATGGTTCTAGAATGCGAAGAATAGATATTGATATGGTTTTGGTCAGTAAAAGTCTGACACACTCTCTCGCTCTACCCTAAAGAGGGAGAAGTCATCGAATGCTTTCCTACCTCAAAAAGAAAAAAACCGTGGAGAGGAAATGCTCTTAAGTTAATTTTTTGTTCAATTGACGGAGTCCACTTCCACTAAGACTGACGTCTACACGGACTGTGAGATTGTTCAAAACAGTTACTGCAGCTCAGAAGCGCAAAATGAAGGAACATAGGTGGAATTTAGTCAGTAAAAGTCTGACCCCCTCTACTCTAGAACGGAAAAAGTCATTGGATGATTTCCCAAATCTTCAAGAAAAAAATTAGTGTAAAGAGAAATTAAATTCAATGGAGATTTCGCAGCCATCTGGTTAAATTAGCCATCTAATTGGACTCCTAGGGCGTTCGTTAAACGCCGGCATCCAATGAAATTGCTGAAGAACAACTAGCCATGTCGTTGATCGCAACGTTTAACCAGATGGCTGAACGTTGTGTAGTCATTTAGTTAAGTAGGGTAACCATGAGTTTATAAATTATACAGAACTACTTTTAAGTAGTAGTATTTAATAGTGTCCACCAAGTAATAGTGAAATATTATTACTCGTAAATCAATAAATAGCGGAACCTGGACTGAGTCTTGATCAGTCATTTCGAAAGGGCTAACTTTCAATACGCCAACCTGTTAAACGTTGAGTGATTTTAGTTCAAACAACTATCGGCCTAGGTATCCAATTGGATGGTGATGGATGATTGGACGGCGTTTAACGAACGCCCTAGGTGTCCAATTGGATGGCTAATTTAACTAGATGGCTGCGACAGATACAATTTTTTAAAAGGTAAAATTCACGTAAGATAATTAGTAAGCGTAGAAACTAATGAATAACTTAAATTATTCTGAGATTTAGAGTGTTTGTAGGTACTTAGTGGCACGATGAGGTTCCTCAATAATTAATTATTAATATTAAGTGCTTAGAAAGCTGCTTCCATTACTCTAATTATGTAAATATTTAAAATCTTGTTGTGGTATCCCTGATATAGTAAAATAAATACGATCATACTCTGATGAAAGCTGTAACAAAAACTTTAAAAAATAAACTTTTAAACTGCACATAAAGGTAGTATTTTTTCAAATGTAACCCCGTTACGATATACGAAAAAAAATACTAGCTACTACTGAAAAAGTAAACAAAGACAGCATACGTAAACAATGCGACGTTAGAATAATATTGCGAATTGTAGGTAACGTCCGTACACCCCGCAATATTTTTTGTACTAGGGTTCATGTAAAACAGTCATAGGTTTTATAATTGAATCAATGCAAAAAATAAGTTAAGAAAGTTTTTACAAAGATTACTGCTGAAACTGTAGTCAGTAAAATGAGGGATGTATTGCGAGGTTTACTAGTCATCTTTTAGCAGGTTTAAGTGTTCATGAATACAAACAGCTTATTTTAATCTTAACATGTATATAAGTCACTGTCACTGTGTATGTCATTTTGTATAAAATCCCTGTGTATGTAAGTCATTGTATATAAAAATAATGTGTATAAAAGTCTTAAGGTAAAAAAATCATTTTGTATAAAAATATTTTTTTGTAAAAATCATTGTGTATAAAACTACGACATATACAGTAGGGCATAGCGATAGACTGCTGCCCTGCGTGTTCGATTCCCGCAAGAAATAAATATATTTATGTATGGCCTACAGATAGTTGTTCCGAATTTGGGTGGATAGGTGGAAGGAATCAATATTCATAGGGTACTTTCCGTTGACCCAAAATCCCGAAATTTGGCCTATAGCAACGTTTTGTAGCACAGATAAAGGAATAAATGTGTGTCAGAACAAAAATCATCAAGACTCCATTTGGGAATTGAACTATTAACATACGTAAGTTTGTATGGCGCCCTCAGTGCGCAAGTCCGACTCGCACTTGACCAGTTTTTTTTTTATAGTAGAAAAACAGTATATAAAAAGTCACTGTGTATAAAATCGCTGCACAGATTCTATCTCGTTCACATATCAAAGTGTTTAGCGGGGCTCACTGCCCACGGTACGCCAGACTTACATAAGTGTACTTGAGGAGGCTCTTTTTATGCACCCTAAAATCTCCTTTCATGTAGCGAATATTGTACTGGCTTGCTTAGGTAGGAGGATGAACTTGGATGTACTTACATACAGAGTTAAAGACGACACAGTTGGTGTACGGCGCTGTGGTTGAGGAATTGACTTCTGCACTGCAGGTTATTTAGAAGAGTTCTTTGGAGTTCGGGGTTTTTGAATGCACCTACAATACAGGAGTAGTTCTTAGTGTGATTCAAATAAAGGAAGAAAAAATACTAACAATTTTCAACCGTACACTCGAAATAAGGTTCAGTTGAACACCAGCATCAGGCAACTACCATGTAGTTGTCTGGCATTATTGCTGAATTGGACATATTTGGCACCGCAGTGAGACACACATTGTTGTCTCTTTTTAAGCTATTGCATAGCTTCTATCGCGGGCCTTGAGCGTGGAGACCGAATCCAGAAATTCCGTAACGAAAATAACCTAACACCCCACACTCATTTGTTTTCTTATCGGTCACCACGCTCAAAAAGTGTAAACTTCAATTAATTTCTTTCTGGATTCGGTCTCCACGCTCAAGGCCCGCGATAGAAGCTATGCAATAGCTGCGCCTCATGATGATGGCAAGGTACCATCATGGTAGGTAAGGTAGGTATAAGGTTTACAGATTGCATTTTGGAGAGTGTGCGCAGGAATTGCATGACTTGATTCCGCCATCTCATTTCTACCATCGGACAAACCGACGCACGGCGAGTATCCACCCTTACGTTGTTGAAACATCTACGGTCCGGACTAAGCGTTTCGCCTCGTCATTTATACCGCGCACTTCGAAGGACTGGAACAGTTTGCCTGCTGCGGTCTTTCCGTCTGATTATAATTTGGGTGTCTTCAAGGCTAGAGTGAATAGGCTCTTAATAAACTAGTGCGCCTCACCATCAACGATTGCATCACTGCTTACCATCAGGCGGGATCGCAGTCAAGTACTAGTTTATAACAGATAAAAAAAAAAAAAAAAAAAAAGGTAATGAGTTAAGCAGCTGTTGGTGAGGTCTGGTTTTGAATGGGTGAGGTTAAGCAGCTGTTGGCGAGGTCTGGTTTTGGATAGGTGTGGTTAAGCAGCTGTTGGCGAGGTCTGTGTTTGGATGGGTGGGGTTAAGCAGCTGTTAGCGAGGTCTCGTTTTGGATGGGTGGGGTTAAGCAGCTGTTAGCGAGGTCTGGTTTTGGATGGAAGGGGTTAAGCAGCTGTTGGCGAGGTCTGTGTTTGGATGGGTGGGGTTAAGCAGCTGTTGGCGAGGTCTCATTTTGGATGGGTGGGGTTAAGCAGCTGTTGGCGAGGTCTAGTTTTGGATGGGTGGGGTTAAGCAGCTGTTGGCGAGGTCTGGTTTTAGATGGATGGGGTTAAGCAGCTGTTGGTGAGGTCTGGTTTTGGATGGGTGGGTTTAAGCAGCTGTTGGCGAGGTCTGGTTTTAGATGGGTGGGGTTAAGCAGCTGTTGCTGAGATCTGTGTTTGGATGGGTGGGGTTAAGCAGCTGTCGGCGTTTTGGATGGGTGGGGTTAAGCAGCTGTTAGCGAGGTCTGGTTTTTGATGGAAGAGGTTAAGCAGCTGTTGGCGGGGTCTGGTTTTGGATGGAAGAGGTTAAGCAGCTGTTGGCGAGGTCTGGTTTTGGATGGGTGGGGATAAGCAGCTGTTGGCAATGTCTCATTTTGGATGGGTGGGGTTAAGCAGCTGTTAGCGAGGTCTGGTTTTGGATGGGTGGGGTTAAGCAGCTGTTGGCGAAGTCTAGTTTTGGATGGGTGGGGTTAAGCAGCTGTTGGCGAGGTCTGGTTTTGGATGGGTGGGGTTAAGCAGCTGTTGTCGAGGTCTGGTTTTGGATGGGTGGGGTTAAGCAGCTGTTGGCGAGGTTTATTGCATAAGTTGATAAAAAATGCTATGCAATAGCTTTACCGCGGCAGTCCCCGAGTGCCACACGTCCTTTTTGGAACGAAGTTCCTTATCGCGCGTTGTGAAAGGGGGCTAGACGGAAAAAATTCTCACGAAAAGTTGTACCGACACTTTTACTGTCAAAATGTAAATCCAAGATGGCGGCTGCAAGAAATTATCAACTTTTTCGTCATGGGTGTCGTTTTCATGGTTTTCGAGGTTGCTGAAGCCGATAGTGCTGTCAAAATGTTATTCTCTCAATTTTTTCTCGAAGTTCCTTATCGCGCGGTTTTTGAAGGTGTTGAAACCTATGGTACTGTCAAAATATAAATCCAAGATGGCGGCTGCAAGAAATTATCAAATTTTCCGTCATGGGTGTCGTTTTCATGGTTTTTGAGGGTGTTGATACCGATGGTACTGTCAAAATATAAATCCAAGATGGCGGCTGCAAGAAATTATCAACTTTTTCGTCATTGGTGTCGTTTTCATGGTTTTCGAGGGTGTTCAAACCGATTTTACTGTCAAAATATAAATCCAAGATGGCGGCTGCAAGAAATTATCAAATTTTTCGTCATGGGTGTCGTTTTCATGGTTTTCGAGGGTGGTGAAACCGATAGTACTGTCAAAATGTAAATCCAAGATGGCAGCTGCAAGAAATTATCAGCTTTTTCATCATGGGTGTCGTTTTCATGGTTTTCGAGGGTGTTGAAACCGATGGTACTGTCAAAATATAAATCCAAGATGGCGGCTGCAAGAAATTATCAATTTATTCGTCATGGGTGTCGTTTTCATAGTTTTCGAAGGTGTTGAAACCGATAGTACTGTCAAAATGTAAATCCAAGATGGCAGCTGCAAGAAATTATCAACTTTTTCGTCATGGGTGTCGTTTACATGGTTTTCGAGGGTGTTGAAACCGATTTTACTGTCAAAATGTAAATCCAAGATGGCGGCTGCAATAAATTATCAACTTTTTCGATATGGGTGTCTTTTTCATGGTTTTCGAGGTGTCTGAAGCCGATAGTGCTGTCAAAATGTTATTCTCTCAATTTTTTCTCGAAGTTCCTTATCGCGTGTTGTGAAAGGGGGCTAGACGGAAAAAAATCTCACGAAAAGTTGTAACGACACTTTTTGCTATAGTAAGCTATTGTAAGCCGTGCGGCGTGCGTATGTTTCTCTGTCTGTCTCTCGCTCTCTTATATATATAATATATATATGAACTTCGTTCCATCCGGGTGTCCCTTGACACCTCTCAATTTTTTATTTTTTATATATAACTAGCTTTTGCCCGCGGCTTCGCCCGCGAGGCATTAGGTACTTAAGGAATCGGGATAAAAGGTAGCCTATGTTCTTTTCCATGTCAAAGGCTATACGCATGCCAAATTACATCCAAATCCGTTCAGTCGTTTTTGCGTGATTAAGTAACAAATATCCAAACATCCACACTTTCACATTTATAATATTAATTAGGATCATTTATTAGTGTCTACACGTTGTTACTACATTGTGTAACAACGACGACGACGACGAGTGTGTATGCCAAATAAAATAGTTTTCTTTCTGTCTTTCTAAAAATAATATATTATTTTCATGCCGGAAAATGTGTTTCATACAGTCATATTATTATGTTAGGTGAAATGTGGTTTATATTTGTATGTTTGTTACTCCTTCACTGAAACGGCTTGACGGATTTTGATGGAAATTTATTGATGCAGCATATGGGTAGATAGACTATATCCTGGAATACGATACAGAATACTTTTTATCCTGGGGACTATGTTTCATTGAAATAATTTTCTACTATTACGTGGATGAAAATGCATGCAGGTAGTAAATGTGACACTAATTATAGTGTGCAAATCTTAAAAAAAAAACAAAGTGCAATAATACCAAAAAAAATTTGGTACAATCAAAATATCAATTCAATCCGTCGCGTAATTTTGGTGCAAATTGAGTGTGACACACTAACAGTCAGATATGTATACAAGTTTCGTTTTTTAATTCAGTTGTATTTACCTAAGGAATATAAAAAAGCGATGATAACTGCTTAATACAAATATCCGGGCCCTGGTACAGACCATGGTCTGGAGCGAGGAGTTATGGCAGGTGCCGCAGATGGTCGATTCCTTATGCGAAGCAGTAATGTTAGCGAAGGAGGCGACCTCACGCTTTTAGGAACAGACTTCCTCACGCCCCAGCCACCAGGACCCTGACCCCGATTTCCTCATGCTGTAGGCGTGGGCTTGCGAACGGCGAGCAATGGGTAGCTCGCTGTCCGGCCGTCCGGTAACCGTCCGGGTCGAGCCCAAGTCGTCGACAGCGCATAGTGTTCCACGTACTCCTCAAGGAGATGTCAGCAAAACTATGAAGGCCAAGCAAGCTCGAATCCTACTGGGGCCATGAGTTGTGTGAAAAGAAACCTCGGGGTCCTGGAGCGAAGGCAAAGAAGTAACATAGGAATGAGTTTCAGTCAGTAAAAGCTTCCTAGAGCAGAAAAAGTCAATGGTTGTCTTGTTTTTTTGTTTTAATATTAATATTTTTTTTTTTTATGCACCAAACATGTTTATTTTTCTCTTCAATACCCTTAGTTGACTGGTAGAGAATGCCAAGGGCATTAAATCTGCCTTTGTACTTTTGTGTTGCATGATGTATTAATAAATAAATAAATGGATGATTTCCCATCTATAAAAAATTCTGATGCAACCAACGTCGGTAAAAAGCTTGAGCTTTCAATTAGTCAATGGCCCCTGATATTAATTGCAAAAGATAATATCTTCCTGAGCTAGCCTTTCTACATCCAGCAATTAGTCGCCAATTAGGTGGATCAAGCTATCTTACAATCTTCATATCAAATGTTGCATTATGCTTCGTTGAAATGATATGAGTACACACTCGCTTCAAGTATGTAAGCGAAACCAGCAAAATTAGACAGTAGTCACGTAACATCCATGTTCAAGTGCGCTCAGATTAGCGTTTGTAGTAGCTACGAGTGTACCACTCGAGTGTTCTGAGTCTGTGTCAACGAGGCTCAATCGATAAGAGATACCTATCAATGATTGTTTAGTCTTCATAGTTAATTCAAACTAATTTCGAATATTACGAAACCTGCAATTTGTCGTGTCATTAAACTGTTCTTAACTTGACTTGATGTTTACGGTGTAATTTATATTAACGTAAATAGTTGGTATCGGGTTGTTGAACAGTCATTACGTAAATTACATTAACAACTTGACAAGTACTAAAATAAGCTAAACGGTTTAAATGGTCCGGATATTGCTATTATTTTTTTCTTAAACGCATTGGATTTATACAAGACTTTTAATTCACTAATTAGAAATTTATCTATCCAAATTGAGAATACAAACTCAATATCAAAGAGAGATTACAAATACGTAGTCTGTACAAATACGAATCCTTAAGTTCTTCGGGTTTGTCACCCGTAACGAGAACTCGATGGAACGATTGCTGGTGCTGGGGAAAGTTGAGGGCAAAAGGTCACGTGGACGCTCTCTAACACGGTGGATGGACCTCATCAAATCGGCGACACACTGCAGCGTTAACAAAAACTCCCTTGCCACCAAACACAGAGCTGCATGGCGTCGTATCGCGAGAGAGAGACATGACCACGACTACTCTGTCAAGAGTGTACGACTTGGAAGAGACAAATACAAACGCACTTATTTATCACATCAGTACGTTCTAGATAATCATCTAGAATGCATAGTCATTCAATAAAGAGGTGAAGTTTGTTTTTTTTTTGTTTTTTTGTTTGTAGTAGGTAATCTCTGGAAGTACTGGTCCGATTGCTAAAATGTTTCCACCTTTAGAAAGCTGCTTTATTCCTTAGTGACATAGGCTATATTTTATTTACGCGGGCGAAGCCGCTGGCAAAAGCTAGTTATATATATAAAGTATCTATATGCTTTATAAATAAGTTCAAAGAACTATAAGTGGCCTCTACAATTATATGTAGTTCGAACTAAAAATCACGCGTAGGAGAGCTTACATCTAATTGGTCGAAATCCTATTCATGCTGAGCACTCTCCGTGCAGACTTGTACCCACACAGGTTTTTTACTTCTAGCTAGAAATTCTGTATCTTCGTTATTTTTTCCTAGAATTTCATCTTCACAAGTCAAATAAAATGTGATGTTATGGAAATATAAAGAACACATAATGGAGCATAATATTATATAGGTTTTTTATGGTGGGAAAATCATCTAATGACAACTATTTCCCGCTCTTGGGCAGAGCGGGAAATAGTGTCAGATTCTTACTGACTAAAAACCCACCCCATTCCCTTGAGCCTTTATACTGGGGCTCGAGCTATCTTTCGAAACTAACCCTGGCCCCAGTAGGCTTCGATCCAGCATATTTTACAAGTCCTTTTGTTGCTAGTTAAACAAGACATTAAATCAGAAACAGTGGCTGGTTTAGAGCCATTTTTAATAACCTAATTATGAAATTAATAGCGCATACGTTGTTTAACTTAATTTTATTCGGACTTTTTTTTTTAAATGTTGTGGTGATGAACACATTTTCATTTAAGCCCGATTAGCCACTTTAGCTGAAAATTATCGCAATATTTATTAAGTGAACAAAACAAACGGTAAATATTGCCATTCAGCGTGGCAATCCCGCCAGTCTTTTGGGTACACTAACAGTCGACAGCGATGCGGAGGAATTTTTCGACGCCGTACTTGAGGTTGCTTTTTTTAGTTCTTTAGGGCTTTTATTTTGTTAGTTTTAATTACGTTAAGTTGAATTTGTTCCTATTCCTAGTATTAAAAAAAAGTGATTAGGTAATTTTCTATTTTTCTCTGTATATAAATGTCAAATGTGGAAATGAAAGAGCTAAACGAATAACTGAAATAGACTAACGATTCTTTCAGCTAACTTCTCGCGGTTAGCATAAACCATTTTAAACAAATCTAAATATCGAATCCATGTAAAACAGAAGACTTGCTAAAAAAAATACCTCACTCAATTTTTTAAATGGGCACGGTCGAGTTAAGATAAAATATCTGTACCGCTTTGAAATTTTAATAGGTTTATTAAACGAAATTTATTGTTCGGTTTGAGGTCATCTGTTTTATTAAAAAAAAGGCCTTTTTATGCAATAAAAGGAAAAACTGACTGACTGGCATATCAATTACAGCCAAAACTACCGGGACTAGGAGTGAAATTTTGCTTTAGGCGTTTTATTGGCGTAGGCGAGCACTAATAATAATAATAGTATGTTGAAATAGATAATAAAGGAATAATAATAATGATAATATTCCACAACTATCACACAACGCCGTCTAGTCCCAAGCTAAGCAGAGCTTGTGTTATGGGTACTAGACAACTGATAAACATACTTATATATTTCTAAATACATACATATTATAGATAAATTACATCCAGACACAGAACAAATGATCGTGCTCATCACACAAACATTTGTCCTGGGGAGATGGGATTTTCAAAATGTACCCCCTGAAAGGATGAAACGGGAGTCCAAAGTATGTATGAAGAAAACTTACTTTTATATGAGCGAAGCCGCAAAGCAAAAAAAAAGTGAAGCTAAGTTGCACGTTCCAAAGCATAGATCGTTATGGAGAAGAACGTGCAAGAAACTTCATGGACACTTTTTTAAATCATCTTAGGAGTTATCTACTTAATATTTAACAAAAACTTGAAGTCACGTTTACAAATAACACCTAATCTAAATTTATGGACATCGTAAAATTGAAAATTATGATCGCTTTTCATTTTCATGTAAAATAGGGCTGATTTAATTGAGATATTTCCCAGTATTTATGTACAAGAATCGCCTTACGATTTATTAGTCTAATGTTGTAATGGATCGCATGAAAAATCTTGAACCACTTTTGTGGTCTAGTAAGAAGAAATCGAGGTTTTGAATAATGGGTTTTAAAACCCTGATTCATTCTTTTTCTGTTTTTTTTTTTCTTTAGTTTTATATTATAAAAATCTGTTGAAGTTTTTAGTCGGTTGACTATATCGGAAGATATGCTACATTCATTGACTGTTACGCGGTACGAAGTTCACCAGTTCAGCTTGTACACAATAGAGTAGATACATTACACAGTAAGTAGTAGTATTATTATATAGTATGTTTATATACTAATATTATATATACTAGCGGTCCTGACAGACGTTGTCCTATCCAAAAGCTGGCTTTTATGAGAAAAAAATGAGAACCCGATTACACCACCATCTACCGAGTTCAAGTGTCCAAAACATCTAAGGACCCACTCAATCACATAAAATTTCATCCAAATCGTTCAAACTGTTAAGGAGGAGTTAAGTGACAAACACACATACAAAAAAAAAAATATATAGAAGGATACACATCAGTTTAAGGACACAGAAACTTTTTTTAGGTGAGAAGTCGTCAAATATTTTTTCCTGCTTTGGGTGGAGCTAGAAAGAATGTCAGATTTTTACTAACTAAAACTCACCCGTGTTCCTTCAGTGTTCCTTTAAGCTAGAATTACATTAGATCAACGCACATGTTTAAAACCCATGATTTTTATGTAGAACGACGTCACGTGACATGCATCAAGTGTAGCTCTACAAATCTACTTTCCATATCTTATAAAATGTATAGTCACGAATGAGCAATAAGATTATACATAAAAGTTATTATATAACTTGGTAACTATGCCGGTTGCATCACCTACATACTATTGTTTAAGTTTAGTTTAATAACAAACAAACAAATCGACAGTGGAAAGTTAAAATTGCTGAAATGCCATTTTTAGTACATTACAAAAAATAGGTTTGCAGTTTTATTTTTTACAATAAAAATTATATTTCGCTTCATAAGCGGAGTATAAACATGAAAAATAAAATGTATTTGTGAAAATAAATGATCTAATAATCCTTTGATTCAATACTTATATAAAGCCTTTATTTAATTTTCAAATTAGGTGTCGGTTAAATGAAAATCACTGGGAGAATATTATAAAGATAGTAGTGTAAAAAGTAAATAGCTAATAGAGAATTTGACTTAAGCAACGTCGATTCAAAAAACCGGAAAAATAGTGTCGGTTCAGTGATACGAGTATGAAACGAAAAAAAAAAAACAACGTAATTTCGCTTATGCGTTAGTTTATTTATTTATTAGAACTTTATGCAACGCACAGGTACAAAGGCGGACTTAATGCCTTAGGCATTCTCTACCAGTCAACTTAGGGTGGTGAAGAGAAAAACATGTCAGGTGCACAAAAAAAAAACAACAAAAAATGGATTATTAAGAAAAATAGAGTGCAAATGTATATATATAACTAAAATAGACATACATATATATTTAATATAATATATACCTACATATATATTTATATAAAGTAGAAGGGGGGTTTTGAAACGACTCCGCTATTTGTTCTGAAAGTAATGCCGCAACTTTCTAATTAATTAATTTTAGTTAAGCTTAGTTCTTTGATTTACACGATACCTAAACAGATCGACGTCAAAAAACTTGCTGATTCTCGTGACATTTAAAACTGATTTTCGACCAAAGTGGCGGATAAGCGATTTTACCTTTCCACCATCGAAATGGTTTTATTGAAGTACCCATTGAAATTTCACTGGTTAAAATAAATTATTTATTTTCAATCTACATTCTTATATTATATATTCAAATAAAATAGGTTTTCGATTACAATGAACCTGTATGCATAATATCTCATTGCACGGTGCTTTACAATTTCACATTAAAGTTGAAATTAAACTTTTTGGTCAAACTGGTAATTACAAGTCTACGGGTGGTGAACAGGAATGATGAATGGTAACCAAAGCAATTATAATAATTCCATTTGTTGTTCAGAACGAAGGAAATAAATTGAATTCCTTAATACTTTGATAGGATAGTAGGTTCAAAGTTCCATGATTCTTATATGTGTGTAGAAAGGAAGGATACAGAAAGATGAAAAGATTCGCATTGCGGGTAAAAAAACGCGGCCATGTTTTTTACTTACCCAACCCGCTTGAACAGGAAACTCGCGTGTATGTAACGTTTTTTTTTTTTGCGAATCGTTTTTCGCTCTCAATATAAACGGAGATTTATATTGCCTAAAGCTATTACGATAGTTGGGTAGGCAGTATGCGACGAGCGATGGTTGAAAGCTATTGGAAGAATGTTTTTACTAAATTCTAAAATTTAATAGAAATTGTATATTTTGATACAAATTGACAAAATTTGTGACCGAGGCGGCATTTTTTCCGCTTACGCTGCGGACAGTGAGCAACGGGTAGCTCGCTGTCCTTATTATTATTTGCAATTAAACTTTTTGGTCAACTGGCAAGTTGTTACTTATAATTAGGTATTTTTTAAACCTGCACCCCTATGATTTTGTATCGTTGCATCATCTATAAGTATAATTTTATGATACACATAATTTATTGTGTTCCTTTTAACATAATTGTTAACCAAAAATAAAGGAGTGCTATACCTTGCCGGAGTCTGTGTTTCCTGATAGCTACAACCCGGAAATCTTTAAGTCTTGAGTGAATAGGTTTCTTCTAGGTAAGCGCGTTCCATCTTCAACCGCATCGTCGCTTTCCATCAGGCGAGATAACGGTCAAGCGCGAACCTATCAACAATAAAAAAAAAAATTTTTGGATATAAAATGTGTCAAAAATGTCGTTGTACAGTGTTTAAAGGCCGTTATTTGTACGTTTTTAAATTTAAGGCTCAAATTGTATTAGGTATTTACTATCTTGAATCTTGGGGTATCTACAATAAAGTATATACAAATTCATTAATAAATGTTTCTTAGTTTGATGTAGGTACGGAACGCGTAAATAACTACTTTGTGAGGGATCTTCTTACATTCTATAAGGCTATGTAAAGGTCACTGTATGTGGGTAGATAATCTGTACCTAATTTAAAACGTATAGCCTTTGCGCTCTTGTGAAGCTTTGAAGCCTGAAGATGACCTTTCATGCCGGATTCTGGATTAGGTCAAGGTCCGGAGCGAAAGGAAATGGGATGCGGACGCATCCTTCTACTAACCAGACGCTAGCAAAGGAGAGGCCGCAACTGTGAGAGTATGGAATCCTAATCCCCAGCCGCCGCAACAGAAAACGCTTCGAAAGACGCAGGGTCTTCTTCTTACCGTGTCGAAACTTGCCTTGCGTATTTGGCTATAGCGTGGCCGTCCATTGATGTTTTCATTAGGTCCCTACGTGAACAGGTAACAGTGCATGTGATGCAGTATGGAAAGTAAGATATGGTCTGCAGAGAGACGCCGCGGCGCCATGCAAAAACTGACCGACGGAATCGTCCGAGAACCCCCTCTGTGGAGATTGTCTTTACTGTGCCCAACTTGGGTACGGAGTCTGTTTAGAATTGCGAGAACATTAAGTGAGTGAGTGATCCCCAGCCACTGTGCAGCCTTGCGGATGTCGAGCAATGAGTAGCTCACCATCCGATCGTTTGGTGTGGATGGAGCCCGAGTAGCTGATGGTGCGTAGTGTTACATCTCAAAGAGACGTCAGTAAAATCTTGTTGTTCTCTATAGAAATATTATAAGAACAACCATTTTTTTTAAAGGAGTAACGATGGAGTTTCTTGCCGGTTCTTCTCCATAGTAAACGATCAATTTGGAACCGTGCACTAGCTTCTGACATTTTATAAGTGCCCATGTAGGCCAATGTGAAATAAAAAACTTTTGAATTGAATTGAATTGAAAATTCTAAGAACCCAGTAAAACGGCAACTGAAGGACACAGGTTGGTTTTAGTCAATAAAAGTCTGACACGGTTCTCACTTCGCCCAAGAGCGGGCAAAGTCATTGGATGATTTCTCAAAACAAAAAAAAATTGTTCATGGCCTTTGTCTTTCTATGATGTCTTTCTTATTTTTAAATAAGTAAATTTTTGCATACAATCGTAGCCATTTACGTCAAACTTTTCACATTACAGTTAGTATCACAGAAACTGCTTATTGCAATGTTTAATAAACCAGGGTATAACGATGTTTGGATTTAGGTGATCCAGAGCCAAAATCTAAACTACAAGAGGAAATCGAAATGAAGAGCTACGACCTCAATTCACTCAATTCTAAAGGAAACTAGTACATCTAGTTTCGATCTCCGGGTAAACTAGCTTTTTAAAAAACTCGTTTGGTTTTTCTAGTTACGTATTATTATCTTTTGTTTTGTTCGCTCTGTAATTTTTTTCCTGACCAGACCTTCAGAACTTATTTGCAATAGTATGAAAACTTTAAATGTTATAACATAAAATTCACCTTTAATACCTAATACAGGTGATGATGATGATGACAGGTACAGAGACCATAGGTGATGTTCGAAAAGATGAATAAAAAATAAAAATGTAAATAAAATGTTTTATTATTATTTCGTTTGTTCAGCTTTAAGAACATATAAATTATATTTTTAAATATTCATATAAAAAAAAAACATTTAAAAATAAAAAATAGTAGCCCTCCGGTATCGGGAACAGGGTCCAAGCCACCGGCGGTCAGGGCTCCAGAGAAAGGAACCTCCTGACTATACGAGCCGTGTCCACCAATACTGCTTTCTGAATCAAGCCCTTGATCCAGTCGCCTAACGAGAGCCTCCTAAGGTGTTGGTCGAGGCTCTTGGCTATTAAGCCATTGGCTGAAACAACCATCGGTACAATGATCGCTGAATCCACTTCCCACATGTCGACAACCTCGCGAGCCAAGTCAATATACTTGATTTGTTTATCTTTCTCGGCTTTCACGAGGTTCTCGTCATGCAGAACGGATATGTCAACAATCATTGCACGCCTCTCGCTTCGGTCCACCACCACTATATCAGGCTTATTGGCCACAATAGTCCTGTCAGTGATGATGGGCCGATCCCAGTACAAAGTGATATTATTATTATTTCGTTTATTTAAATATATGTACATATAAATTATATTTTTAAACATTCAATAAAAAAAATAAAAAAACATTTAAATATATAAAAAATAGTAGCCCACCGGTATCGGGAACAGGGTCCAAGCTACCGGCGGTCAGGGCTCCAGAGAAAGGAACCTCCTGACTATACGAGCCGTGTCCAGCAATACTGCGTGTTCAGCTCCAGTATTATTATTATTATTATTTTTAATATTTTTGGCTTGGATACTAATTATATATTATGTATATTGGACGAGAAGATACGGCCGTTTATGTTGCAAAAAACGTATATTTTGACACTTTCGAGTATCAAAATTGTAGGGTATTTCCCGTTGACCCAGAATCCTGAAATTTTGCATAAAGCAAGGTCTTATATTACAGGTATGGGAATAAATCTGAAACTAAAAAATGTTGTTACGTCACAAAAAAAGGTTTTTTTTTGTGACGTAACAAAAACTTCGAGACTCCAATCGGGAATTGAACTTTTTACATAGGTAAGTTTGGAAGGAACCCTCAGGGCGTGAGTGCGACTCGCATTTGCCTAGTTTTCTTAGTATTTGGCAGCAAATGTATCAAGTGAATCTTCTCGGCAAACTCCGCTAAGGTACTCAACGCTACAATAAAATTCTCAGCTACTAAATTAAAACAGCCACTAAATTAATTTCGCTCGAAGAACTTCCGCCAAATCCTCAGTAGTTTATGAAACTGTCACATAACTTAATTATCAAAAAAAAATTGTAAAAGTTTTAAAACCTAATTATGTGTATATAATAACACTACTTTAACATAACTCATCAAAAAAAAACTAGGCAAGTGCGAGTTGAACTCGCGCTCTGAGGGTTCCGTGCAAACTAAAATTCCCGAATGGAGTCTCGAAGATTTTTCCGAATTGCAATTTTTTTTTGTAACGTAGGTAACAACAAATTTACTGTTTTCAGATTTTTACCAATACCTGTGCTATAAGATCTTGCTTTGTGCCAAATTTCAGGATTCTGGGTCAACGGGAAGTACCCTATGAATTTCGATCTTTGAAAGTATCAAAATATACGATTTTATGCGACATAAACGGCCTTTTATTTTGTATTCGTTAACTTAGAAGTTTGATTTTTTCACAGCTTGAAGGGACCGCAGACCTGAGTATATGGTTTTAATTTCAACTCGATACTTTCACGCGTTCTCGAGATAAAGGGTCTTGACAGACAGACAGACAGACAGACGGACGGACAACAAAGTGATCCTATAAGGGTTCCGTTTTTTCCTTTTGAGGTACGGAACCCTAACAATTTAAAATTTCATACATAAGGCAACAAACTTAATAAACTAGTGCGCCTCACCATCAAAGATTGTCTCACTGCTTACCATCAGGTGGGATCGCAGTCGAGTACTAGTTTATAATATAGTATAAAAAATAAAAATAAAAATGTAACATTCCTTTCCGATGTGATAATAATGAAAAATGAAAAAAATGAAAAAATGAAAAATGCTTTATTCAGTACCAAATTTGGTTCAACAATACTGAGGTTGACCTCTCCTTTTAAGTGTAAAAACACCTGTGCCAGGAGAGGCCGCTCTCCCTTAACTTAATTACATTTTTGTATTATAATAGTTTACTTATACGACATCTTTAACATCTTTAAGATTAAATTAATATGACAGTTAATTAAATCTACATGAGCGTGCACGCAATGTGCGCACTACGTTCGCGTTTCGTTATTATGCACTTGTGTGTGAAAGCATGATTTATGGAGTTTGAGATGGTGCGTTTGTGGATGTGTTTTTCTGTATGTGCGTCACTATGACTGTGTTTCTGTATACGAGTGTACAGGTGTGTGAAAAAATATATATCGATGTATATTTATGTATTAATGTTCTATTTTGTTTTACATTTAGATTTCTGTATTTATTTATTTGTTTTGGTGCGTTATTATTTATCAATATATATATAAATACATACAAGCGCATACATGAAATAAAAACATAACTACTTAATAATATGGATTATCATATTCTCTGTATCTTCATAGTCTAGAGTTTTTAGCCAATCTGTCACCATCCGTTTACATTGCAAAGTAGTTTTTGTATATATTTTAAGAATTTTATTAATGGAGTTATATAAATGCGAAGATTGATTTGAGTATTGGTGTCTAGCAAAATAAGTTCTACATGCTCGTGTTTTAGTTACTATGTCATTTCGTCTTTTTGTTAAAATAGTATGATCAACTGGAAGCGACTTATGTTTTTTTAGAGTGGTATGTAGAATATACAATTTACGGATTGTTGATAGGTTGGCTATTGAGTACAGAGTAGCTGTTGGAAACCTTAGTTTTTTAAAAAACATGACTTTCAGAAGTAACCTTTGAGCACGTTCCACCTCTAGAAATTTAATTTTAGATGCGCCACCCCACACTGGAATGCAGTAAATCATGATCGACTGAGCCAAAGCAACGTAGACCTTTTTTAATAGCTCAACGTTAGCTGAATATCGAAGGATTTTAAATATCCAGATCAACTTCCTAATTCTACCACCGACTAGGTCAATCTGAGAGTGCCAAGACAGCCTTTCGTCAATCATAACTCCCAAGTATTTAGTGGTATCTACCTTGTTTATTGTAGGGCAATTGCAGTTATTGCTAATATCAAGGCAGTTATGTATTCTAAGACTATATTCGGGGCAAGGTTGAGTTCTACTGTCGATTGCAAAACACATATAATTGGTCTTTGAGGTGTTCAAGGTAAGCAAATTTTTCCTCAGCCATAGGGCAGTAGTAGCCAGAGCCGATTCAGCATCCTTTTTTATGGAGTCCCAAGATTTTCCCGTTATTACCATGGCAGTATCGTCAGCATATGAAAAAACCTTAGTGTTGTTAGATTTCAGATTGCAGAGATCATTAATGTAAATTAGGAATAGTGTTGGCCCCAGAACTGAACCTTGGGGCACCCCGAAAGACTGTTCAGCTTTATCACTCACAAACTGCCCAACCTTAACCCTCTGGGTCCTTCCTCTCAGATAATCCTGAAGTAGATCCAAAGCGGTGCCTCTTATTCCAATATTCTCTAGTTTTTGCAAAAGAATGTGAACAGACACGGTGTCAAACGCCTTTTTCAGGTCCAAAAATACCGTTAGGCATCTACCTCCATTGTCCAATTGATCAGTAATTAGAGAAGTTAGAGCCAGTACAGCATCCTCGGTTGACTTACCCGATCGAAAACCGTACTGAGAGTCTGATAAAATTTGGTACTTATTGAGGTAATCTGTTAATCTATTATTTATAAGCTTTTCCAGTATTTTGGACAGTGAAGGCAGGACGGAGATCGGTCTATAATTATTGACATCCTGTCTGCTCCCACTCTTGTGCACAGGGGTAATGACAGCTTGTTTCAAAAGAGTAGGGAAAACCCCTTTTCTGAAACATGTGTTAACGAGATGGGAGATTATTGGAGCCAGTATGTGCCTAGCCAGTTTGAGGAAGCTAACTGGAATACGATCCCATCCAGGAGCACTATCCGTTTTTAAGCTCATTAAAACTTCGAGTACTTCTTGCGGATCAGTGTCTAGTAGGACAAAGGATGAGAGCCGAGACTGGCGTGGAAAAAGAGAGCTGGATAAATTTTGCGTGGGACTTAATGGTGTAATCTCACTAGCAAGATCCGCCCCTATGCTTGCGAAAAAGTTATTAACAAAGTTGACTGATTCCATTTCAGTGGCTTTGATATTAAGAAGTTTGTCGTTATCGTTTTTAGTCTGTTTTATGTGAGTAATATTTTTAATGTTTTTCCAAAGGCATTTTGAGTTTTTAATAGATTTTTCAAGCAATTGTTTTTCATAGTTATGTTTGAGTCTTTTTATAAGTTTATTGCAATAGTTACGGTATCGTTTATAAGTAACACTAAGGATTTCATCATGCGGATTAGAACGTAACCTTTTCTGCATATTGTTTCTATTCCTAATGCACCGTAACACTCCCTGTGTTATCCAAGGCCTGATAACCCGCTGCTTTTTTGGGATTGGTTTCTCGCAAGTGTTCTCTATCAGTGATTCTGTGATATTTGATACTAAGCCATGACATATTATTTCAGGATCATCGCAAAGAAGTAAGTTGGAGATGTTCTTGTGTAAAAGACTGTCTACAGCGCTTTCATAATCAATCACAGTAGCCACTTTTGCAATTTTTGATTTAGTATTTACGTTGGTCAAGCGTAAAAATGTCGTTAAATGGTCTGTTATTGAGGTTTCAAATACTGTCACTCGAGCAGATGTCCTGCATTTATCTAACTTTAGCATAATGTGATCGAGGCAGCTTCCATCCCGAGTTGGCAAACTGTGACCAGGCATGATGCCGTGGATACTTAGCATATTAAGGTATTCTAGTCTGTTTTTTCTCACATATATTTGGTCACTAAGGTTATCAATTAAATTTATATTTATATCACCTACAATAACTATAAGTTTATTTAAATCATTTAATTCAAGGTGGGAATTCAGTGAGTTGATAAATCTTTGCGCATTGGGATTCGAGGGTGATCTGTATATAGCCAAGATGGTATAGCTGTTGGACTCAATTTGTAAACATGATGCATCATCCAGCATTACTTCCCTAACGTTAACCGAAATCCCATCTCTGATATAGGCAATAACACCATCATTTTGATTAAAATGCCGTGTACTAATATAAGAAACATAGTTAGGTAGGTTTGGGATTGTTTTATCATCATTAATCCAACATTCAGTAAGTACCACAAAGTCTGGGTTAAAATTTAATTGAGCGAGTAATACTTGCAAGTCATCAAAATTTTTATAGACACTTCTGATATTTTGTGTCATCAATGTTAGATCATTAATTGCTTTAATGTTTATTGTTTTACTAAAATTCACAACGTCACTAAAGGACGAATAGGCTATCTCTGCAGTGTCTAGGTCATTTAGCGTGTTTAGGGCGTCATCCATTAGAATATGTGTAAAATTTCATATAGGTATTGGCTACAAATAGCTGATATCTGAAATGCATTTTAAATAATAATGATACAGGTGTTATATTACTTCCAGTTTGATAAAGTATATAATTTTGGTAATTTATAGCAGTAGAATTGTCATGTAAGCGGAGCGAGTAGGTGGTAAAGTAGACTAGTATAAAGTAGTAATAAATATATGAGGGTGTGTATGTATGCGAATTAATATTATGTAAAATGTGTGTATATGTGTGTGTCTGAGAAAGCGTATAGGTATATAATTGACAGATATGTATGTATGTGTAAATTATTATTAAGATTAGTGCACATGTAAACACTTCAGCAAGAAACAACAAAAAGAAAAATACAAAACGGAACCAATAAGCCGGACAGATCGCATTAGTTGATCCATAATAGTGCACAATACATAGTCAGTCACCATTAAAAAGCTGCTGCACTTGAGCCTCGGATTTAATTGTTATGATTGGGGAATTTTCTGATTTTCTAATGTAAACACGCCCGTAGGCAGTCCAGCAGAACTTATATTTACCAGCTTTGACAAGATCTCTTGCTAAGAAATGAAGCCGGGCACCTTTTGCTGTCAGCTGCTCCGAAACGAAGATGGGAGTATCGCCAGCCACGCGGTGTCCCAGGTGTTTGGCGCATAGCTTATACGCCCTGGTAGTGTTGAAGGCCTTGCAGAGTTTTAAAATGTCTGTTTTAATGAGAGTCGATGCAGTCTCAACTACAATCGTGGTGTTAGAAGACTCCTTCTTTTTTCCGCGCACCCTGTAAACGTCCTTAATGTCAGCTTTACTTAGTGTACCTCCAATTGTAGAAGATAAACATAAAACCATTTGGACTAAATCCTCTTTTGTTTCACTGGTACCGCGAGGAACATTTTTTATTTCTATGTTTGATTTACGGGCCCCCATCTGCAAATTTTCAATTTTTTCTTCTAATAAAATAATATAATCCCTTTCTTTCTTTGATTTATCTTCTAATTCTACAATCTTTTTGCTGAGTTCTTCATTTTGAGCCGTAAGTAGTAAGATGGAATTCTCAATGTTTAGGTTACTCTGTTGGATTTCCTTTAAAGTGGAAGGAATAGATATTATTTCCTGCTGCTGTGCCTTCCATAAAGTAGTAATCATACTCTTTATCTCCTCCTTGAAGTTATGAAAATCGTCCGTAGTAATAGTTTTACCGCGCGCAAAAACATAGTTTGGCGGTGTAACATCAATTGTTGTCGTATGCCTAGTGTCATCCAAATCACACACAGACATGTCAGCCGAGTGTTCCATACTAGTTGTTTACGTACGCGGCGTAGCCGATCCCCGTTGAGCCGTTGTGTCACCGCGTAGCAGATCCAGGCGGCAATCGTAGCACCGTAGCACACGTAGCACTCGTAGCACTCAATTCGAACAAGCGCGTAGCCGACTCGCTCTGGGTGACGTAGCGCGTTAGTAATCAGCAGAGTTATTTCGCTCGATGACGTACTTGTTCACTTGGCGCAGCGGCCACAAGCGCAGACTCGACGCTCGATATGGTCGGGGTTCGAAACTCACCGTCTGCTTCACTTTTTCCAAGTTTATAAACGATTTCTAAAGATAGATGACCGGAACACAGCTTGTGGCGACAACGATGTTGTCCTTCGGATGGTCAGCCCGTTGGTACACGGGCTTGTAAGAGCGAGAGTTCCGACACAGTCCAATATGGCCACCACACTCAATGAGCTCTCCCGCAAGATAGAACAGGAGGGTCCGAGTTTAGAAGAGATTTTAAAATGAATATTTGAAATATAATTAAATTTAATTACAGTACACTATCGCACAACAAAAAACACGTCCAATCCGAAGTACCGCCGAGGGGGAATAATATGCTGTCAATTAATATTCAATTGACATTTTGGCAGTTCTGAGAATTAAGTCAAGATTTTCTAACTTAGAAAGAAAGAAGAAAGAATGGAAAAAAAATATTTGTGACTCGCACTGGACAAACATTAAAATAATAAAAAGTAACTAAATCTCTATTTAGTTAAAAAAAAAAATAGCAGCAAGCTTAGCTTAGCAAGCAATGTTTTAAAGTTTAGTTTATTAATGAAGCAAAAAGTCGATAGTTATTTTTACATTAACAGTAAAAAACTAGCAATCGACTGAGGTGACATAATGACTCATCCTATAAGGAACAGGACCTCAGCTGACCCATAAATAAATTAATCATCACACAAAATACCGACACAAGTTCCTTATCACTAATAGTGTTGACTCGTTTGTTCCCAACACAGAACTTGGAATCATTGCGACAGCAGCAACTGGTAATGCCATAATTATACTATATTTTTGAATTTCGTAGTCGGGAGTATGGTAAAGTCCTGGAAAAATAAACTCTATTCAAAACATTGTAAAGTTTTAATTCAATTGCAATCCGTACCTACTCTTACAATCCGTACTTTTAGGACATTTTTGAGACTCATTTAAAAATTAACTTAAAATGTAAAATATTGAAATCGATGCTTCTGTGTGCTTGGAGATGGATTAAAATTATATACCAGGGCCCCAAGTCTGCTATTTTTATAAATTCGTCATTCCAACACGATCCCATTGTCATTTTGCTAAAAGTTTGTAATCTGCTAATTCATAATGATCGATCATGGATCGGTCAATGGTCTTGTAATAGAATTGTGGTAGAATGATAATTTCGAGCATATTAAAACCAATAACTGCACAATTACGTTCTAATGGTAAAACACTGATCAAATAAACTGTCAAAGTTTTAGCAGATTACCGCAAACTTCAAATATTCATTTGTCAATATGTAAGAGATTACCATTCTATGTAGTGACTCTTTCAATGGAGTGTCAGTGGTTGACCATTGGAAAGTCATAATGACGCCATTATATTAGTAGATTACCAAACTTGTCAAAATCGACAATTATGACATCAATGATAGACCATTGTGACACTATTGTAATAGCAGACTTGAGGCCCTGGAGCGTAAGCGTAGAGTAGCTAGCCTTTCGGTATTTTACATGATGTATTTTGGACAGTGTGCGCGGGAATTCCGTGACTTGATTTCGCCATCACCTTTCTACCAACGTTTCGCCTCGTCGTTTATACCACGTACGTTGAAGGACTGGACCAATTTGCTTTCTGCGGCCATCAAAGCTAGAGTGAATAGACGTTTAATAAACTAGAGCGCGTCACTACCAACGATTGCTACGACCAACGAGAAAACCGCTTTATTCCTGAGTGACAGGCTATATTTTATATATAATGTGCGAGCGAAACCGCGGGCAAAAAAGCTAGTTATACTTATATGTATAAAAAAGTCCTAAGTATTTATATTTGCATCCTCTCAATGTAGAATGTGCTTGATACTCCTGTTCTCTTACAATTTTTTACCGTATTCACTTGATTCGTGAGAAAGAGATAATCCTATTCATCTCCTATCACTCCGTCTCTCTCTTAAGAGCATTGTTATGGTTTTAAGATATTGTAGTAGGACCACTGTTATATACCTATGTCTTGGGTTGACAATGCAATGACCGCTAAGGCGTGTCTGTGGTCTATGGTCCCCAACAAGATTGTGTTTACATAATTTTATCTGATGTACGCTTTACGATTACTGCCAGCCTTTGACATGATACTCATCTGCTCCGTACATAACGTTACTCGTTTGTTTTCTCTCCTGGTTGGGTTAGTGTTACGCACTTGTTGATTAATAAAACTATGCGATTGTGTAAAACCTTGTTCGTGGTTATGTTTTCTGATAAGACACGTGTTAACGTTACTTTTATGTAAATTGAACTGCAAATCATCTGGCTTGTCACAAAAATAACGGACATCATCCAATTACTTCTCTTGCTCTCGAGACTGTCAGACTTGTACTGACTAAAACTACACCTATGCCAGGTATCCTTTCGGACTTCCTATTCCCCCTGTAGGCTTCGTACAGACCCCTATGGTTTTACTAACATATTTTTAAGGCACACGTGGAACACTACGCTTCGTCGACGACTCTGGCTCGGCCCGGATAATTATTACCAGACAGCCGGATGGCGACCTACTCATTGCCCTTCTAATTTCGTACCTTGATTTATAGTTCGATGCACAATGCTTTTCTTCTATAGCAATATGGCAGACATAGATGGTGATTGCAAAATGTCGAAAATGCACCTGAAGGGGGCTTGCTTAGCGCGTGTATTGTAGCGGCTCATCTAGCGAGCAGCAAAGTAAAACGAACGTACAAAAATATTTGTAACCGATCAGACTGCACGCTGTATGCCAATGCTATCGTTAACATTTTTTTTTGATAATTGTAATTATTTATAATTTTCTTACTTTTTTTTTATTTTGCTTCTTTTTTTATAACGTGAATGTGAGAACACTTTGAACTCTATGAATTCTTAGATTACTTACTATTACAACTCACTTTTTTATATTATGATTATATTTTTATGCTTTTGGGTATAGTATTGACTGGTCTACACTGTTCTTACATAATATAGCTATTAGTACTGTAATATGGAAATATTGTAACAACAACCACTTTTTTTTAAAAGAGTAACCATAGAGTTTTTTGCCGGTTCTTCTCCATTGGAAACGACCAATTTGTAACCGTGCACTAGCTTGTGACGTGATACGTGCCCATGTAGGCCTATGTGAAATAAAAATATTATTATTATTATGATTCTTATTGTACACCACATAAACAAAAATATAGAACAAACATTTAAAAGAATATATAAATAAATATTATAATAAACTAGCTTTTGCCCGCGGCTTCGCCCACGTACATAAAATATAGCCTATGTCACTCAGGAATAAAGCAGCTTTCTATCGGTGGAACAATTTCAGCAATCGGACCAGTAATTTGAGAGATTACCTCCTACAAATAAAAAAAAACATAAAAACAAACTTTTTCTGTTTATTATATTAGTGTAAATGAATATTTGAATAATGAACATGGATAAAACCAAAATCATGATTAACAACCATGTAGCGCCCACTCCTATCAAAGTCGGAGACTCTATACTCGAAGTTGTGGACGATTACGTCTACCTCGGACAGACAGTCCAGTTGGGTAGGTCTAACTTCGAGAAAGAGGTCAACCGTCGAATCCAACTCGGTTGGGCAGCTTTCGGGAAGCTACGCGGTATCTTCTCATCCAACATACCACAGTGTCTCAAGACGAAAGTATTTAACCAGTGCGTGTTGCCAGTGATGACATATGGCTCCGAAACGTGGTCGCTCACAATGGGCCTCATCAGAAGGCTTAAAGTCACCCAAAGAGCAATGGAAAGAGCTATACTCGGGGTTTCCTTGCGTGATCGAATAAAAAATGAAGATATCCGCAGGAAAACTAAGGTTGCCGACATAGCACAAAGAATTGCCAAACTTAAGTGGCAATGGGCAGGGCACATTGCTCGCAGAACAGATGGCCGTTGGGGCCGAAAGGTTTTGGAGTGGCGACCGCGTACCGGAAGACGCAGTGTTGGAAGGCCTCCTACAAGGTGGACCGATGACCTGGTGAAGTTAGCGGGAAACCGATGGATGCGGGACGCACAGGAACGTTCGATGTGGCGACGCTTGGGGGAGGCCTATGTCCAACAGTGGACGTGTATCGGCTGAAATGATGATGATGATGATGATGATGATGAAATGAATATTTAAATTTTGAAAAAAAATTTAAATTAATCGGCAACTCATAATGGCGCCAAATTCGTCACTCATACAAGCCAGACAAGGCTTATAGAATAGAATAGAATAAACTTTATTGTACACCAAAATAGTAACAATTTCACAGAAATTTAAATTTATAGGTAGGTACAATGGCGGTCTTATCGCTGAAAGCGATGTCTTCCAGACAACCTTGGGATGGAATATAAGAATTTAAACTAAAAAAAGGGGTAGTCTGCGGTGTACTTCAAGCAACATAAATCAAGGGAAAATAGTTAGGGCTTATATTAGTGTTACAAACGCTAAAGTTTAACCCCATCGTGCGCAGCCCAAAAAAGAAACAAGCAAGAAAGTCTGGTCCCCGGTCGTCTTACAGTGAATTAACTAGCTAGTTCAGCAAGATTTCGTCTAATTTCCTGTATCCAGCATCACAATAACGTCGTCTTAGTTCGACTCACATTTACAAAGTCACGTAGGTACTTAATAATATTACCATATCAACCAACAAACTTTTTAACCCACTAATCATTTTGAACCCGCTCCCTGCGTCTGGGATAATTGCAAACGGTTTTATATCTCCACCTAAATAATTGGTGTAAAGCGCCACCATTATTTTATTCATTTTGCCGAAATCGTATTGATAGACTTTCCTTTCAATACAATTTCGGACAAATTGTCTGAAGACCCATCTTGATCTTATATGATATTCCACAACTATCACACAACGCCGTCTAGTCTCAAGCTAAGCAGAGATTGTGTTATGAGTACTTGACAACATACTAATATATTTCTAAAAACATACATATTATAGAAAAAAAAAATTACACCTAGACACAGAACAATTATTACTACAAAAAGATTATTATTTATAACATTTGTGCAAATTATGTGTAAAAAACAAAATGGTATTCCATATTTGGTCACTTTCCTCTAATGATCATGCTCATCACACAAACATTTGTCCCGGGAGTCACGTGGTCCACGACCTTCGGCATAGCAATCAGGGCCACTAACCATACCAACAGGCCAGTCATCTTCATCATACCATAAGTGTCATCTACAGGTATATTCCTGGACTGTGTCACCTCTTCCTTATTTATACGTCTTCGCCATCTATTGACAGTTTGATAACAAATTGTCCTTGGAAGAAGTTCAGCTGTAGCATGTTCTACAACCC
Organism: Mythimna ferrago; assembly: GCA_910589285.2. Lineage (NCBI taxonomy): Eukaryota > Metazoa > Arthropoda > Insecta > Lepidoptera > Noctuidae > Mythimna > Mythimna ferrago. The sequence continues at coordinate 8,151,022 of OU342675.1, read as the reverse complement.
TCCTCTAGATGGCGCCTAGTTAAAAAATAGCGATATTTTTAATTTCATTTGTGTTTTGGTAAATAGATGAGATTAAAGGCATAATGACGCTGGCAAAGAACTGTGAGGATAAGCATGAAAAAAGGGAGTTTATAACACTAGAACTTCCTTTGAGTATCCATTGAGGGCACGCGCGCGCGACTGCGAGACGCAGAACGCGCGCGGGCAACTCAAGCCATAGGCGGTTATCACTATTTAAAAATATAAAAAATTGTATCCAGCCCACCGGTATCGGGAACAGGGTCTAAGCTACCAGTGAGCAGGCCTCTTGAGAGAGGAATCATTATTGTTATTATCACAAGTATCATTTGGTACAATATGCAAATAGCGACCCCTAGTGAAGGCGTAGTGTTAATGATGAACTCTTATATATCAACTTTATAATAATTTGTAAGTCTTGTCAATTAGAGACTAAATACAATTTTTTGTCGAAAATTGTATTTAGTCTCTAATTGTACATAGTGAAATAATAAATAATTATTTTATAACTTTACAATGGCGATGGCGTCGTTGACTGCCATCGGACGGCAAAAACTTGAACTAATTGGATTTCAACGTAGAGAGAATAACCGTGGAGGGAACTTTGCGAGGTTTGTTCGTACTTAAACACACTTACACTAGATGGCAGCACGAGTTTTAAAACCAGAACAATTCGCTGCTAGTGCTTATAGTTTATAATTACTATTTTTATAGTCGCTTTATGGAAAAGTAGGTTTTGGCAATAAACTATTTTTATAAAAAAAAAAAATCGGTTCTCTTAAAAAAAAAACGGCAACTGAACGACGATGCATCACCGACAGTACATGATGGACATCCCAGCCATACGCAAAAACGTCTTGAGAACATTCATTGCTTACAATAAGGCGAGGAAGTGGGAAAGCGCGAGCCTATTAATGATAAAGACAAGAATTTTATTTGTAACTAGCTTTTGCCCGCGACTTCGTCCACGTAGAAGTCGAAAATGGTTCTAATAGGATTTTTAATTGTTTTTTTTTAAGTTATTAATTTTGTCTTCTACTTATTTTTTCTGCTATCTTATATAAAAATCTTTATAAATAAAAATGAATCACTGCAAACTAAGTACTCGCATAACTTTCGATCGACTGAAATACTGAAGTTGGCTAATTTTAGTCTTGAAAGATTTGGGGAAGTCATGAGGAGGTTTAAAGGTGAGAAAATTTGTAAAAATTGCGAGATAAATACTAAATACGGCAAAAGTATTATCCCACACAAACAGTTCCTATGGGTTAGTTATACAATTTATACTGTACAAATATACTTGGTAGGTACAAGTAGACAGATAAGACACTGGATTAACATATAGGGTACCGGCCTCATCTAGCATTAATTGACGAAAAAAAAAATTGACGTGTAAAAGTGTTTTTATAAAACCTACTTGCAAAATAAAGATCATTAATCATTTATCAGTTACTTTTTATCCTGATGTTGATTTTGGTTTCTATGGGATATACTGGGTAATCTGTAAATAATATAAATTATTATGCCCGCCACCTTACGAGCTTTAGGTTGTTTTAGTTTTTAACCGACTTCAAAAAGGAGGAGGTTCTATGTTCGGCTGAAAGTATGTTTTTTTATGTGTGTCGATATCTCGGTCAATTGTAGACCGATTTTGAAAATTATTTTTTTTATCGAAAGGTTATGCTGCCAAGTTGGTCCCATAGGAATATTGTTATGATCCGATCATAAACTTCAAAGTGGAACAGAACTCCTCTTAAAATTACAGCAGAACTGTCGTAACAAGTATAATTGCTTTATTTATACGTTTAGTCGATACTGACTGAAAGAAAAGGGATGTATCGAACTGATCTGGTGATGAAGCCGGAAGGTAAATTAATGTAATCTAATCGTGTTTGGGGTTATTAGAATCATTCTGAGATGCACTCTAGCTATAAGATATTTATTTTTGGCTGAGGGGTACTTTTTAGTGGTGGTAGCATAACTAAAAAGTGAAAAATAAAAAACTTTTTACAAAAAAAAAATTAAACCGACTTCAATGTAAAAAAAAACACTGAAAAGCACAAACTTTAATTCCGGAAGTCGTTGTTAAACATTGACTTACATTCTAGTGATAGATCCTTTCATGGAAACTATTTGTCAAAATATTGAAAAGTTAAAGCAAAAAATCCGCTGCTACATTGGCATTATGTCGTCTAACAAAACTATTAAAATATAAAGCGCTGATGGCTTTTAGAGGATACTTTTTTCGCGATCAAAATGTCTTAAGCGCCATGAATTTCGTAGTACTTACGCTTTTGGTTCAACATAGTGTAATGACATGTTATCCATATAGATTTTTATGCTACAAAAGTGACACAGCTTTTTGCATACCTATAATACTTCATTACAATAACACTCTATTTCAATTTTTTACAATATTTAGCAATAGTTAGTAACTCGTTAGTGTAAATTCAGAAAACTGTGTTCTACTACTTTAATAAATAGGTGAATTCAAATTCGTGTAAAATATTGAAACCATTTATTGTAATCATGCAGAACAGCTAACCTGAGAGAATCAAGATCAGGACTCCAAGCTGGTAAAATTTAGTAACAAAACAAACGACAACGGTAAAAAGAAAAACTACAACATAGTTAAAATTGTTTAATGTACACATCTTTTCTTTGAAAATAAACTAAATTCGTCAAATTTTTAACTATTTCGACTATCTTGAGTGAATCAAGATCAGGGGTGCTATTCTCTAAGAAAACAGCCTTGAGCTCAGCGCTGGCACAGCGACGAGTCGTGAGCGCAGTACATTGAATTAACAACCCAATGTAAAGGGGCATTGGGTTGTTAATTCAATGTACTGCGCTCACGACTCGTCGCTGTGCCAGCGCTGAGCTCAAGGCTGTTTTCTTAGAGAATAGCACCTCTGGACATAAGCTGGTAATATTTAGTAACAAAAAACAACAGCAGTAAAAAACAAACTACAACACAGTTCAAATAAAATAAAAAAACGATGTCGACGATGAATGACGTTATAATTTCTGAAATTGATCAATTGATTTTATTTATACATAAAAGAAAAACATTAAATAAAATATTAAAAAAAAAACAAACGGTATAAAACACCATGGAAGTCTGTGTTCACTAAAGAAGTTGTAGGTAAAAACCTGTTTTTTTGTGGGAGGGAACATCTGCATGTTTTTAGTCTATGATTGTAAAATGGGGAGGCTTTTAAATAAAATGATATATTTTCTAACATGCTTTTACAATATTAGAAACTATCAAATTGCTTGAACAACCAGTAATTTTATTTACTTGACTACAGAATTATTTTTTATTTCGTGATTCACTTTCTTTTGAATTTAAATGCGCCGCTCTCACACTGCATGAACGTCAAAATTGCACTAAAGTCATCAATGTCAATTTGTGGGTAATAAGGTACAACTGATTCGATTGAAGTGAGTGTTCGGCACGCCTAATCTAGTGCGTAGTACATATATATCGATGGTGATAAATAACAAAGAGACAAAACTATCTATTATAGACACACCGACTTCCGAAATTAAAGTTATTTTGTACTTTTCAGTGTTTTTTTTTTACATTGAAGTCAGTATATTTTTTTTGGAAAAAGTTTTTTGTTGGCTATTGCGATGCAGACTTTGATGGGAAACTGCACTCTCTTTAATTCGAATGGGTAATTTGATGGTGTTAGGGGAATCCTAGAAATAAATACAGACTCTCTTCGAGAACAACCGGTCAGTATAAGTTGCCGCAATAACATTGCGACGCAATGATTTCACTTGCAATCAGGTGCCAATGCATAATTTTGGTAGATTTGTATAGAGCAGCAACAGAATTGGCGCGTCAGCTTTGAATTTTCAAACATTATGTTAAAATAAAACGTATTTTAAATCAAAAGCATTAAGGAGTATTATTATTTAGTATATTATTAATAGTAGTATTATTAATTATAACTTTTTACCACTTTTTATTCCCGTTAGGATCTTTCAATAAAATAAGTAACTCGTTTTCCATCAATTTTGTTAAAGAATATTCATAATGCAAAATCTGAAGTAAATTGAATTAAGGAATCACGTTACCCATACAAACTTTGCCTTCCTTTTTCACTTCCTTAGGAATAGAATTTTGGAAATTCCTTTCTCATCGGATGCCTACGTCATACAAAGAATATACCCTCCAAATTCCAAATCTTTACAACCAGCGGTTTAGGCTGTGCGTTGTTCTGTCCGTCAGTCACACAGGGCAAAGCATTTTATAAGTACCTATAGATTGCACCGTTGTGGAAAAATTTAGAAAATATAATATCAATAACAATTTGACAGCGTTGCGCGTTTGTTGGGGTATATTGCCTCCTAATATATCTGGACCTTTTTTTATTTTTATTTTATAGGTTCGCCTCTCACCTGATGGTAAGCGATAATGTGATCGACGATGGAGCACGCTTGCCTAGAAGTAACCTATTCACTCAAGACTTAAAGATTTCCGGGTTGTAGCTATCAGGAAACACAGACTCCGGCAAGGTATAGCACTCCTTTATTTTTGGTTAACAATTATGTTAAAAGGAACACAATAAATTATGTGTATCATAAAATTATACTTATAGATGATGCAACGATACAAAATCATAGGGGTGCAGGTTTAAAAAATACCTAATTATAAGTAACAACAAATTTTGAAATGTTTCCTTCAAGAGCAATAATTTCATCCAAATTGGCCAAATCAAGAGTCCCAGTATGTTTAAAATAAAGGTCTAGAATCAATCCAGACTAAAAAGGGATTAAATATATGCCTTAATAATGAAGCAGTCTACTTAATTGGGGTTAGTATTGTTAACCTAGGGGAAGGTAATGAAATTTTGAACTACAGCAGATGTCGTTACGCCGCCGGTGTCTCGGGAGATTAAAGTGGACGATGCCACCGCATAACACGGGTTGTGTTGTGATCACAGAGAATAGTCAACGTGGAGTGTTAGGTCATGAAAATAATTTGTTGTCGAAATTGGTCAAACACATTGTTTTATAGGAATGTTAACTTCTTATAATACAGATAGATAATGATGTTTAAAGAACAATGTTCAAAACGTCCCCACCCTTGTAGCACTTCAAAACCTATGTCAATCGAAGGGCCACAGCCATTTCATCATTTTATTGTAAAACAGCAAAACTGTAAAGTCTGTCTGAAAAAAGTTATATCGATATGAAGAAACCCAGAATCAATGAGTATTATCTTGATGATTTTTTAATTCATTCCATTTGGTCTCCTTGAATATATATTCTGTTAGTGTCTTCTTTCTTCTGGAATCCTACTCTGCCTAAAAATCAGGCAAGTAGGACGCATATCATGAATTTATATGATTTATATCATACATCGTAGAGTTATAGGGCTCGGAGTGGTACAAACGTCTATGTTATAGGCGCCGCCATGCAATTAATATGTCCCCGGGTGACTGCTAAAGCAACTGGATCTGGAGCTGCGATCTGGATGCTGCAAAGGTATAGATCTAGGTGCAAGCTTAGGACCGACCTGTCGACATCAACACCAAAGCGCAGTGGTTGTAGGATGCCATGTCGCAAAACTGCGACGTGCCAATGCCCTGAGTCCGTCCAGGACCTGGCCGGCGTTTGGTGTAATGGTGGTCGCCACCAATGCCAATTAATGAAGGCATTAACGCAACTTAGCTCACAAATGAATAAATTGCTTCTAACAAATTATTGCGCTCTGGGTCTGATGCCATAAACGGCATGCATAAACACGACTTTAAAATGCGTCCTAGTACCGATTCCAGCTGAATACCGCACGAAAGAATATCTCTTGCCATTTCCACACTCCCTGGTGACCTGAGTAAATGATAAACCTGTCGGTCAGGTAGGCCTCGATTACACTATAGAGGTAGGTTGGTACCCGGTGATACCAGAGTGTATTCCTAATGCAACTCCAGGGTAGGGTACAGAGCGCGTTGGAGATGTCTAAAGTTACCACCAAGACTACGCCACCCTGCCTGGGACACCGCATCTCACGTGGTGGGGCTCGCATTTACATGATGGCTTTTACCACAGAGCACCCTTCACGGAAAACGTGTCAAGATCCGAGCACATCCGTACCAGCTGCACGGCGAGGCTGCTCGCTATTATTCTTTCAAAGAGCTTACCCACCTCGTTGAGCAATACGGCGGGCCGGTATACAGACGAAGAGTGTGCAGGGTGGTCCGGCTTCCTGATGAGGATCAGTTTCCCGTCTTCCAACTAAGTAGGAACTGGCCCTTCTCCATGGTGCAGTACGCGGCAAGTTAGTTGAACCATTTGCAACGGTTACGCGCAGCCCTAAACTTCGTTTAAGACTTGAAAGCCGATTACTGTGTATCCAAAGTCGACCGTCATAATGATTTAACTTGTGTGACGAGAATTACAACCGATTTTCAGGTCTCAATCAAAGTGGGCGGCTGCGCGTAACCATAGCAAATGATTCAAGCCATTTGCCACGTACTATATGCTCTTAAGAACTCTTAGTCGAGGTTCTGGAGTGGCGAACGCGTACCGGAAGACGCAGCGCCTTGGAAGGCCATGATGATGATGATGATAGTAAGCCTTCCTTTTCTTTATACTCTTTGGTTAAAACATATAACCAGAGACCAATAATTGATACGAGCCACTGAAGAGTGTTTTATCCATTACTAGCGTTAGCTAGCGGCTTGACTTCAGTAGATTTAGTGATTCCTCTCATTATAAATTTATTGAAGACCTAGTGTGATTTTAAAATACATCAAGCTATATTACTATTAAGTTTAATCTAAATCCATTCAGACATCTGAGCGTGATGGAGTAACAAACATACACACATATATAGGTACTTTTTTGAGTTGGGAAATTATCCAATGACCTCTCCCGCTATAGGGTGGGGCGTTAGAATTTCCTTTCCCTCGTTTGCTGGTATTACTACTTTGCACAAGGAAGCGACCGCACCCCATGTCCTCTCACTTGGAAGGGTTGCTGCCGCTGATTACATCCGCAAAGACACGGCGGTGCCCTACCTAAGCAGGGCACACCTCTACCGCACTCTTCATATCCTCCAGTTAGTCCACACAATAGCCAGTAGCCTGACAATAAAGAAATAATAATAGTAAATCCAAAACTGGAAACTTCTGAACTTACCATATTTGGCGATGATCTACGTTATTATTATTATTATTATTATAATCTTTATTGTACACCAAATAAACAAAAATACAGGACAAACATTTAAAATAATAAGTGCACAATGGGCGGTCTTATCGCACAGGGCGATCTCTTACAGACAACCTTTGGATGGACTGAGAGAAAGGAGATAGATTAAGGGTTGTCAGTGTACAAACAATATAATACTAACAAGATACATTAACACAAATACATAGGTACATACAATAAAAATAAAAAATAAAAAAATATACTAATAAATATCAAATATATAGTTGAACCAGGAGAAGAAAAATATATCAAAGAGAAAGGTAATGCTCCTTCACCATCTTTTTAAATGTTGGTAGCGTTTGAGCACGCCTTACTTCTAAGGGTAACGCATTCCACAAACGTGCAGCTTGAATTGTGAAAGATTTGTCAACGAAGGTAGTGGAATGCGTGCGAATACTTAATTTTAGGTTTTCCGATGATCTCAAGGACCTACTATGTGTGTCACTAAGGAACTGAAAACGTTCTTTAAGATAAAACGGGGTACAAGGATTAAATAGCACATTATAAAGCAAAGAAAGTATATGGGCGTTCCGGCGAAGGCGAATAGGAAGCCATTTGAGCTTAGTACGAAATTCAGAAACGTGGTCATACTTGCGCAAGCCAAATATGAACCTGATACAAAGATTTTGAAGTCGCTCAAGCTTATCCAATTGGTCCTGGGAGAGATCAAGATAGCTGGCAGCAGCATAGTCCAGGATTGGAAGAAGAAGAGATTGGGCTAACGCAATTTTGGTATTGATGGGAAGAAAATTACGAAGACGTCTCAGGGAGCCCGCTGAAGCAAATAGCTTACGACTGACTTCTTGCAGTTGTTTTGTCCAGGAAAGAGTGCGATCGAAATAAATCCCCAAGTTCTTCACAGTGTAACTTAAGGGAATAATGGTATTATTGAAAAAAACCTGGGGAAGTTTCGACCAATCCACTTTAGACACAGTCCGAGAACTACCAATAACAATTACTTGTGTCTTAGTTGGATTGATCTTCAACCCAAACTCAGCGCTCCAGTCACCTATTCGAGCCAGGTCTATGTTGATAGTATCAATGGCCTCAGATAATTTACCGATAGGGGCTTGAGCATAAATTTGGAGATCATCAGCATACAGGTGGTAGAAAGAAGATAGTCGTTGAGTGATAGCGTTTATAAAAAGTGCGAAGAGTAGAGGAGACAAAACGCCACCCTGCGGCACACCGGCAGAGGTTTCACACCAAGACGAGAAAGATTCATCAATACAAATACGCTGCCGGCGGCCAAACAGGTAACTATGAAACCAGTCAATTACCGATGGAGATATGTTAAAAGAGTACAAGATGCCGAGTAAGATGTCGAAGTCAACGGTATTGAAAGCATTGCTAAAATCAAGTAAAGCAAGTACCGTCAACTTCCCCATCTCCATACCCGACCTAATATCGTCAGTGATATGCACGAGTGCTGAGGTAGTGCTATGTCCAGGTCGAAAACCAGATTGGAAAGGATTAAGAAGATTATGCTTGCTAAGGAACGTGCTTAGTTGTTGGTGGACAAGCTTTTCAAGGACTTTGGATAGGAATGGAAGAATTGAGATGGGACGGTAGTCAGAGAAAGATGAAGGATGAGATTTTTTAGGTAACGGGATAACTTGGGCATCTTTCCAGGCTTGTGGAAAGACTTTACTGGAAACAGAGAAATTGAGGATGTGAAGAATGCCAGGAAGGATGATATCAAGGATAGGAATAATCATCTTACGACTGACACAGTCACTACCCACAGCGTTAGATGTTATCGACATAATACTCCTTTTAACATCACAAGCTGTGAATTGACTAATGACAAAAGGGGAATAATCAGGTATCGGAAGGTTAGAAAGATGACTTAGTGTAGCAGTTTTAGTGGCCCTATCTAATAAGGGCGAAGAAGAGAAATGACTATTAAGTAGGTTGAAGTCTAAGTCTTTAGGAATCGTGTCAGGAGACTTTTTCCCGATACCTAATGTTTTAAGGAAGTTCCAGACTTTGGCTGGATCACCATTTTGAACGGAACTGTGGATATATTGGCGGTTTGCGTTCCTACACACCTTGTTGCTGAGATTCCTAATAGAGACGTATTTCTCCCTGTTAATGTCATTGGGCCGAATTTTAAACTTGAACTTCGCAGCCGCTTTTTTATGGAGCAAAAGTTTAATGTCATCAGTTAGCCATGGCGCTGGAAGATGTTTGACTTTTACAGCTCGAATAGGTGCATGTGTGTCATAAAGCCGAATCAAGGTCGAAGTCAAGAATTCAACCTGTTCATCTACGGACGTGGAAGTAACCAAAGGCGTCCAATCAATATTGTTGGCGTCTTCTCGAAGACGATCAAGGTTCATCCCATCAAAATTGCGAAGCAGAAGAGTTTTGGACTTATGCTTAGGTGGACGAATTTTATAAGAAATGAAAATAAGATCATGATAGGAAAAGGCGTCAGCAGAACATTGACCATGTTTTGCGACGTGACCGGGAGACGAGACGAAAATAAGATCGAGAAGAGAGGGGACAGCGTTAGGAAAATGGTGAGTGGCATTAAGATCCAGAATAGAGAGATTGGAAGATTCAATAATATTGCAAAGAGAAGTACTGCGCGAGTCTTTTTTAAGAAGACATGTATTAAAGTCGCCCATGATGATGCTATGACTGTAAGAGGGAATTAAAGCTTCTAAAATGCGTTCAAAAGAAGAAAAGTAGTTTATTCGAAGAGAAGGGCAGTAGTAAACCCCGAGAAGAATCTTAGAATGATGGAGTTCAACTTCAAGGAATAAATGTTCACCAGCGTTTGGTGGGGGTGGCTGTGAGGACATGTTAACAATAGAAAAAGAAATGTGTTCACGAAGATAAATGGCCACTCCACCACCACCACCGTTGGCTCGATCATTCCGGATGAGTTGAAAACCTGGAAGAGAATAGGAGGAAGAGGGCAAACAAGGTTTAAGCCATGATTCAGAAACAAGAATTGCATGAATATTCTTACAGTCAAAAGTGGCCAGCATATCGGGAAAATGAGCCGGAATACTCTGGGCATTTATGTGGACTACATTGAAGTTCTTGGATACATCGGAAAAAGAAGAAACGAGAGTGTCAGCTAGGGAAGGAACACTTACAAAGCTTTCATCATTACTTGATAAAGAATAAAATGTGTCAGAATCACTGCTACAGCCAGGGCTGAGCATAAATAAATAAATATATATATCGCGGGTCTCAAACCATAGGGGCGTATCCACAAAACCCCTACTTTTCAGGAGAGACAAAAAACTTAATAACTTTTCCTATGATTGAGCCAGCTCGTTGTTTTTTTGCATGTAGCTATATATTTCTACTGCAATTAATGTAGGATTCTTAATTTTAGGGTATTTCCTCTATAACACTAGTTTTTGGTTGATACGCCTATATAGCATGACGACTATACTGTAAAATTCCGTCAAAATACTCCCTGAAATGTATGAAATTTATGGACGTAAAATCTTTTTTCTCAGATTGTTAATATTTATACCAATATTTATTATTATTTAATTGGTGACTTAAAATATTGCTATTTAGGAATGAGAACCCATTGAAATTAACGTTATTTACGTAATTTCAAGAAATCATACGCCTGTCTGGCTTGTCATAAATATTGAGAGGTGTTTTAACTCAAAGAGGAAGTATAAACCATTTTTGTTCCACAATTTAAAAAAAGGAAATGATTAATAGGTAATTACACAATATTCTCGTGTTTGAAAAGAAAAATAAGCATTATAAAAATAAAATTTATTCATAAATCTGAACATAGTTATTAGAAATATCTTTAAAATCACAAACATTTGAAATTGAGCTGAAACAAAACATAGCTCTCAAAAACGCTGAAGGAAATCATCGTGAGGAAACACGGTGAGGAAAGCATTAGTGATGTTTGTGTGAATGTCTGATTTCTCAAATTTGAGAATGCGAATGCGAATATTCAAATTCAATATTCGCGAATGCGAATATTGACTTTCAAACAAAGTGCGCGCAAAATATCAGACAGTTTTCACATTTCGTATCAGCCAAATTTAAACCGAACATAACAGAGCCTTAACAGACTAATTGAATGAAGTTTAACACAAAAAGTTTTTCAGGAAACACAGACTCCGGCAGGGAATTTCACTCCTTAGCTATACGCATAATGAGTGTGTTCCCAAACCCTTTGTACGTATGGGTGGAATGTTCACCATGTACCGGTGTCGCAACGCCGTTCATCTTGTGGTCCAATGATGGAACGGACTTGGCGGGATTAAATTCTGCAATTCCAATGCACACTCCGAAATGTAAACAATAAAAAACCGACAGGCTAACAACTCGGCGTCGATGCTCAAAAGACCATACACGATCAAACTTGTGCTTGATAGAGGTTGTACCGTCTCGTCCTCGCTAAGATCCCGATTTTTTTGGCAGATAGTTTGGCTTTTGCTTCGATGTAGAAGCCGAAATTGAGGGTAGTCGACAGCGGCACCCCAAGAATCTCTCAGATCTGAGAGAGATCTCGGAGAGACTGGATCTGAGATCCATAAGCTCGCTCGCCGGACATGTAACTCTCAACAACAGTGCTATCGTCTGTATACCCAAAGGTACTGAATTTAAGTAGGTCATTTATGTGCAGCAAGAACAGTGTTGCAGAGAGTACCGACCGCTGAAGGACCCTGGCATTAATATCCATTTGACCCGACGAGCAGCCATCAATAACTACTCGGATGGATCGATCCCTCAAGAAGTTTATGATCCAATCACACAGACCAGTGGTTAGACCAGAGGAAGGAGGCTTAGCAATAAGACTTTACATAGTTTCAGCTTAGACCCTATCGAAAGTCTTCAAGATATCAAGGGAGACTGTAAGCGTTTCCCCATGCTTCTCGATGGCCTTGCTTTAGATGTGAATGGCATACGCTAGAAAATCCCCAATAGACCGAGTTAGGCGAAAACCGTATTGCCGGTCAATGAGGATGCCGTTTGTTTCTAGGTATGCCAGGAGTTATCTGTTAAACACCCGTTCCATACTCTTACAGAGGATAGACATAACGGAGATGGATAGGTAGTTTGCTAGGTCAGTTCGACTGCCCTTCTTGGGCACAGGCTGAACGGCACTTGTTCAGTCTCAGAGAGGCGAAATAGGCGGGTCAAGATTAGAGACAATTCAAGTGCACAAGTTTTAAGAACAGCTGCTGGTATACCGTCGAGGCCACTGGCTCTATTCACATCAAAGTTACGCAGAACTCTACGAACGTCCTTCTGATGAATACGAATATCCGAAATACTCGTCACGCACCCATCTGGAGAAACAGTTAAATTCATTTGAAAAAAATTGTTATGATTTGAGGTTAACATGTCGTTTCACAATTTGAGATAAAATGTGAAATAAAGTTGTGTGATGGAAAAATATTAAAATATTATTTCCTTTTTGTTTGTCAGAAACATTCGCCAAATATTCGCATGTTTTTTACGAATGCGAATGGAAATATCAAAAAATGTGCAAATATTCGCGAATGCGAATGCGAATATCAAAAAATGTGCGAATATTCGCGAATGCGAATATTTGTTACATTACTTACGTCTATATAGCTTGACAAAATGATTACAGGTTAAAGTAAAATAAACAGTCGTATGTTCATACGCCTTTATGGTCCGATGCGATTTCCTTGGATCACGATAAAATTGAAAGTCGTACGTGCGTACGTCTCTATGGCACGTCGAAACTGCCCCAATACGAAATAATATTGCTCTTACGTCAATTATACGGCTATTTGGTCTAAAAATAATTCTAGACTCTCCAGCATACGGCAAATAATATTTTTTAATTTATGCAAAAAGTAATTAACACTAAATTATAAGAAAAATTCAGTTAATGTATTGCTTATAGTAGAATCCAATGGCATTAAAAACGAAAAATCACATTTTTGCATATACGCCCCTATGGTTTGAGACCCGCGATATATAAAAATATATTAAAATACAGCAGAACAATAAAAGTGTGGTGGTAAAAAAGTTTACGTCCACCTGCCAGTTGTGCTTCACACGAGTGTAAAAAAAAAAAACAAAAAACAAACAATTTTGACGCAGTCCAGACACAAATAAAAATTATAAGTTTACTACACAAACAACAAAAAGAAACAAAAAAAAAAAAAAAAACAAAGAAATTATATAAATAAAAGTAGGAACGTGTAATAGAACAAAAAATACCTAATGTCAATGTTTCCAAATGTTGTCAGTGCAAGTATAATGGAACGCAAACATGAACTTGGGTTCCGAATCGCGCCAAAAGCGATCATATCGCGAATCCGAGCAAATTTAATAGTAATTATAAACTATAAGGGCTATTGAGTAATATTTTCTACGTTGTGCGTTGGAAGGAATCGCAAAATTACCGCCCCTTTTTTTTACCTGTTATAAACTAGTACTTGACTGCGATCCCGCCTGACGCAACTCGGAACGCAGGGTTAATGACATTGACATGTATGACATTGACGCAAGCAAATATTGTAAGAAAAATAAGGTACACAAATAAAACGTGATAATACATATTATAAAACAAGAGAATATACGGAAGGATTGAAACATGTTCAATATTCAATACGTGTACCTCCTTAATAGAGTAAAAACTACCTGGTACCTGGACTACCCAAAAGAAAAATAACAAAACAAACAAATCACTTCCTGGCCACAGTACGCTTTGATTTAGCTACAACCCTACCCACTGCGGCTGGTTGAACTACGCTAGGTTCCGGCTGTCCTGAGGTCTGCTCCGGTTGAGCGGCCGACTGCACCGGCTGCAGCGCAATGTCATTGAGGCCGGCGAAGGAAGTGACTCGATGTCGGGTTCCCTTGGAATCGAGGACGAACACAGTGCCCTCAGAAGTCCAGCACTGCGTCACCCCAAACCTGTCCCGCGCCGCCATGAAGACACTATGCCTGGCTTTCGTTAGGAATTCCGACATAGTGACACCGGACCCCTTGAGCTTAGTCTTGCTAAACCAGATTTTATCTCGGAGAGCCACCTCTTGCAACTTGAATAGGATTGGCCGGGGTTTGTGAGATGTGCGCCCCATCCTGTGGCACCGTTTGATGCTAGTAGTAGCAAAATCAATCCCAAGACTTCGTTTGACAACTTGCGCCACCACCTGTGCAGTTTCCTCACCTTGCTCCTCTGCTACTCCATGCAACAGCAAGATTTTACGCCTCCCGCGCATTTCCATGTTATCGAGGCCCTGTGCTAGAATGTTAACTTGCTGCTGCAGAGTGCTAAGTGCCTGTACAATAAATGTCCGGAAAGAAGTATACTCTGCTGCCAAACCTGAGGTGCTGCTTGTAGTTGCAGACGGACTCTTCTGCAAATCCTTCTCAAATTGTGCCATCCTTTGGTTAAACAAATTGCTCATTTCGGTGATACTGCGGTTAATAGCTTCCATGGTGTTATGTGTGATGTGAAGTAATTAGAGTCTGGAGCTGAAAACACTTCACTGGCAGGTAGTGATGGTTAGCCTTCAATATGTACCATTAATATATATAATTGATTAATATTTATATTTTTAATATAAATTATAAATGAAGAGAAATAAAATTGGTGTTGTATTTTGACTACCCGCGATTTTTTTTTTATTTTGCAAATAGGTTTAAAAAACACTTTTTACACGTCAAAAAATCACTTTTACACGTCAAGTACGTAATTAGTTCGTCTTTTAGATTATATTATTCAAAAATAAGTATACGTACACGTATTTTTTTATTTGTAAATTAAACCAAAAATGACAAAGATGAGAAATGGAGAAATGGGCTATCCATTAAAGTTACGTTTAACGTCACGCCGTCGCCGTGCTGCATTTTTTCGCACGGGGTGACATCACACGTATCTTTAATGGGTTATATCTTTGTTATTTTTGTTCAATCGAAAAAAGAAAAAATACGTGTCCAATATTTTTTTATAATCTAAAATACGGACTAAATAAAATGTAATTATTTTGACCTTGGACACTACCCTATTGCTGTATGGATTTTAAAAGAGACTTTGACCTCTGAGTTTGTTTCAGTGCTTCTTCTCAGGATAGTCGGCTAGGAAACACCGGCCTCATCAAACTAAGTCTGGCGTTTTATTTTGCACAGACGTATTCGCTCCCATAAATTAATATTACAGATATAATAGACAAATAATAAGGGAAAATCATGTGTCTGGATATAGACAAATTCTAAATCATTGAGTGTAGATATCGCAGCTTTTCCAAAACCCGTTAATACGTTATACTGAAGATAAGGATACCGTGGGGTCTCTTGCTATAATTATTTTAATTCTCCTATTCCTTGAATAGGAGATTTACCGCTATGATAGTAGCATGCTCATTGATGGGTTGTGGCAGTCGCTGTCTCCATACCAACATGAGAGAGTTCCAGTGGAGATCTCACTGAAACTCTTCATCTTCATGCGCCAATCATGCATGTGTTTAAGGACTGTTGCCTCCAGATCCCACGGTGACCGGCCGACAAGGAGGTTCGCCGCTTCGTGACAGAACGTGTAATACATGCTATAAAACGAATAGGTCGTGGCCTTCTGACCATGACCCTCTGGGCCGAGAACGCGATAAGCCTAGCTTCCGGTCGGTTCTACAGTGACGGAGCCCACATCAATACCAAGTTAAGTGCAAGTGTTTTGTGATTTTATCTCGTAGTATGTATATAATAATGTAGACAGCCTAATGTTCAGTGGTTTATACTTGTTTATTGATTAGGATCGTCAACATTGCAGATCATGATTTCTGCCGATAGCCGTCCATCTGTTGGACATAGGCCTTCCCCAAGTGACGCCACAATGAACAGCCCTGTGCGTCTCGCATCCATCGAAATCCTCCCCGGAATCCATGGCTGCACCCACGCCCGTCGACGCTATCACAACCGCTGGAGTCACCGAGCACTTGGGGCCTGTTTTTTTGTTCTGTGCATTTAGGTAGTTTTGGACCATAACCCGCCACGCTGGTCCAGTGCGTGTTGGCGGGTCGTCATAACCTCGTTTTTTTGTTAGCAGGGTGCACCACGTGCAGGTGAGGTTGGCTTGGATATCGATCCTGAGATTGGGTCCCCGTATACACCCCATTACAAAAATATAATGAATAGACCATGCATTATCTTAAACCTGTTTTAGTGATGCAACAATTACAGACAATCACTACATTGAACTAGTACGAGTATTAAAACATAAAGCATGATGAAAAGCATTATGTGAACCTACATACATTCTTAACAAATTCAACTAACAAGTTGACTTTCTAAGTCAACTTATAGTTTTTCAATCTCTGTTGAGATCGAAAAACTAAGTTTACTTTCACATGACATCCACCATTCAGTTACTAGTAGTATACTAGTTTATTAAAAGTCTATCACTCTAGCCTTGAAGACACCCAAAATATAATCGGACAGGAAGACTGCAGCAGGCAAATTGTTCCAATCCTTTGACGTATCATCAAAGACACTTCCGCCTGACCACCGCTAAGTTAGTTTTTGCTTGCACTCGAAACGAAAACTTCAAAGGGTTCGGTTTGGCACCGCGCCGCGAAATTTTTTTAAGTAATCAAGCAGAAATGACCGCGATGGTACGTAAGTACAGCAGCTTTGTTAGCATCTTTAGCTAAACGCTTGTCAAATCAAAAGAGTACCTAACAAACAAATTAGTACTTGTTTCTAATCCTTGAAAAACGTGTAAAACACTCGGTCATTAAACTATTTAAGGGGGCTTAACCTCGCCGTGGTGACGTTGACATTTTAAGACAGGAAAAATTACCATAAGCTCTTTTAGTTACGGAACCCGGAACCGGGTACACTCTACCCTATATAGCTATAGCTATGTACCATCTCAAATGCGGGCAGGGCTGTCGATACTAAGTTTTGAAGACGTTGTGAAAAGAAAAAAAATAATTATAGTTTGGGTTCGTTTAGATCTGACACTAAAAGTACTGAACAGTTCGTTGTTTTGACTTGGCATATGATGGATATGGTATAGTTCCAGATTTTTCATAAATTACTACCATCATCATTGTGTATATAATACTAGCTTCTGTCCGCAGCTTCACCCACCTACTACGTCACTCAGGAATAAATTTCACCTACTGGAGGATCGCTCTCCAGTAGGTGAATTTTTTTTAGCAAATGGACCAGTACTTTCAGAGATTACCTCTCACAAACAAAAAGAAAAACTTTACCTCTTTATAATATTAGTGTAAATAATACCGCAATGATAACTGTCATTATTGAAAATTTAATACTTATAGATTTAGATTTCTTCTTTAGTTCTTAATTCTTTTCACGGTGATACAGAGAGTTCACGTAAAAAGGCAAACTGATGGCTGACTGGTGGCTTGGTGGTTGGCCGTTAATTTTTTCCTTATTTAATCTTTCTTATGCGTACAGCTAAGAAGTGGAATTTTCTGCCGAAGTCTATATAGTTCCTGATAAGAACACCACACATTGACATTGGGGTTTTAAGTTAGGAGTGAATTTAAGTGAAGGTTACTTTTAGGCAAGCATGCTCCATCGTCGACCACATTATTGCTTACCACCAGGTGAGATAGTGGTCAAGTGCAAGTTGTCTACAATGAAAAAAATCTAAACTAGTGGGATAGGTTAATTTTTTTTAATAAAAACATAATCAGCTATATTCCAACTGTTGAGACTCAGGCTTTCTTTGAGAGAGAAAGGATCAAAATCCATAACGCAGGCCCAGTACGGGTGTCACATCTCTTAAAGTATATGATCTAAGGCCATACCGGTTCCCTCACAATGTTTTCTTTCACCGTTTTGGGAGTAGTACGTGGTGATGAAACAAATTATTCTAAGTAAAGCCTGCCTGGGTTTGAACCCACGATGTGCAACTATTTTCTATCATTTCAACTGGTGGCCGTAGGCCTCCCCTAATGGTAGCTACGATCCCGCGACCTTCACCAGATCGTCGGTCAATCTATGGGGGAGGCCTTCCAACGCTGCGTCTTCCGGTACGTGAAGGCTACTCCAGAATCTTTCGACCCTAGCGACCATGTGTTTTGAGAGTAAGTAATATGCAATCTTGGAAACTTTATTAATTCTACATACTTTATTTCCTAAACGGTATGATTAGTATGGTGCTGTTTCTTCTTCCTTTCCTTATCCCACCAGTTAAACTATCACTAACTGCCTTTTCTTTCATATCACTCCTCACACGATCCATCCATCTTTTCATCGGCTTTCCTCTCTCTCTCCATCCATTTACATGTATACTCAGAACTCTTTAGTAATATGTGCTGTTTCTATTTCTTTCAAACAAATTATTAAGAAGAAAATTAGCAATGAAACAACACCCACACTTTCAGCTGCCAAAGAGATAACATTATAAAAAGAATGTACCTCAAATACAATTAACTTAGTTGACACTAAATTACGTAGGATGAAAAGCAATTAAAATTAACAACAGCCTCTAAAGAGAAAATAAATAATAAGTGGTACTTGAACACCGAACCGACTTCAAAGGGAAAATTTTATTAGGTTCCATTATCAAGCAGCCTGGGTTTTAGATTCGGTTTTTGATGTTCTGTATGACAAAATTATATATTAATTTAATGTTCTGTTAATTTTACATAATACTACAACATAATTGGGCTCATGCGACATACCACAGTAACTCAAGTCAAGACGAAAGTTCATGACCAGTGCGCACTGGCAGTGATGATTTATGGCTTCGAATCGTGGTCGCTTTGACCAGTGCGTGTTGCCAGTGGTGACATAAATGGTGCCGAAACCTGGTCGCTCACAATGGACCTTATCAGAAGGCTTAAAGTCATCCAAAGGGCAAAGGGCTATGCTCAGAGTTTCCTTGCGTGATCGAAACAGAAATGAAGATATCCGCAGGAGGACTAAGGTTGCTGCCATAGCACGAAAAATCGCCAAACTTAAGTGGCAATGGGCAGAGCACATTGCTTACGTAATACGATGCGGATTTGCTCCGCATGCCGTTAATTTCAAAATGCAAAGAAACGCGTCCCGCGTGCGTATTCCGCTTGTTTCAAATGGATATTTGCGGAGGTTACGCGTGCGAAGTAATTCCGCATGCGTGATCAAAACCGCACGATATTAAAAACATCCTGAATCCTGAACCAAAAATAAAATCCTCCTAAATCTGATCCTGATAATAAAATCTGGTGTTCATCATCATCACTTCAGGTGAACTTTCCCAGCTGGGCAAGAGTATCCCCCAATAATTTCAATTTATCTTCTACTAGTTCTGCACTTCTTGCTCTCACAGGAATTTGGTGGCCTACAACGATTTCGGTGTTTTTGTAAAAGAGAGAAGAATTCGTGTAAAAGCAGGCTAGGAAGAACATTTTTAATAGACACATTACGACCTTCTTAAAATTTCTTCTTTAAATTTAGTTTTAATATCGAGTAAAAAAATAGGGCATTCTAGTTTTAGAGTCTGTCTAAAAAGTCAAACGACTTGGATAATTTTTAGGGTAAAATTAAATCTGACGAAGTCGAACTCTGGTTCAATTAATCAAGGTTGATTAAGACATATTGATTGTTGTTTACTAATAGAAGAACCTTTTAAAAAGTATTGAATACTAGCTTTTGCCCGCGGCTTCGCCTGCGTACATAAAAGACCTTCCCTCTTTCTCCCCCTTTTCTCACTTTTTTTTTATAAAAAATTAGCTTATGTCCGTCTCCACGGTCCCAACTATCTCTGTACCAAAATTCCTCAAAATCGATCTTGCCATTTAGGCGTGAAGACGTAACAAACAAACAAACTCACTTTAGCTTTTATAATATTACTAGCTTTTGCCCGCGCGGCTTCGCTCCCGCTCTTCCCTACTTCAGCCTAATATACCCTACTATACCCTACTCTACCCTACTCTACCCTACTCTACCCTACTCTACCCTACTCTACCCTACTCTACCCTACTCTACCCTACCCTACTCTACTCTACTCTACCCTACTCTACCCTACTCTACTCTACCCTACTCTACCCTACACTACCCTACTCTACCCTACACTACCCTAATTTTCATTTTTTTTTCCATAAGAACCTTCTCCTAATAATAACGAACACAACAAAAAAAAAAATTAGCGAAATCGGTCCAGGCGTTGTTGAGTTATGCGCTTACCAACACATTTTGCGATTCATTTTTATATTATAAGATTAGTAAGGATAAGTATTTTTTAAATGATTTATTATTCAAAAATTCCCAAATCGTTTGATTTTTTAGACAGACAGTACAAGTATTTTATAAAAAAAATATTGTAGAGCCTTTTTATCAACAATCATTTAATATTTAACACGCATAAGCAAAAAGCTTTATCTCCGGTTATTACAGTATTAATCGTTGTAATATTTAGAAGTCTAAAGAGTTTTTAACTAAATTATCTCATATTAGAAAGCCATAACCCTATGCAAAAGCTTGGAACATGCTGATAACACGTTGAAATAGAGTGAGCCAGAAGGGTGCCAGTAGCCTCCAAGCTGATGTGAAAACGATGTTCCTCAAACACATTTTCTTTATTGCAACCATCTGCGATACGACCCGTATTTTATAGGTTAGGTTGTGATAGTTTACTTTGCAATTAGACAGATTTTATTGTCTTTCAGCGGTTAAAAAGTCGTTAACCACTGCGGAGCGTTATGGTCCTATTACTAACCACCTATTCTATTATGTTTATGACTAATCTGTTCTTAGATTTTTTTCACTAAAGTTGTTTTCAACGAAGTCTTTTCGAATAACGTGTTTTTAATAATAAAAGTTATTTATTTATTTAGACAGAGTACATTTTTTATAGTCACAAAAAATTTTCTTATAAGTAAACTATTTTAATCGTTTTGGTAGACGTTATATTTTGATAAAAATGACTAATTGAATTTTAACGTGAGTGCGTTTCGTTTAGAAAATTTGCAGTTTTGACTATGTACTATAATTTAGGTAGAATTTAATTAAAAAAATTGATGGAGATAAGGTTAAGGAACAAGAAACAGTGCCTTGTGGCACTGTTTCTTGACATCCACACACATTGATTCACAACCACAACAGTAACAGTGAAATTGGGTATTTTACTATTATATTTCTATCACTAGCTTTTGCCCTCAACTTTGTCCTCGTGAATATTGGATATTGGAGGGGCGAATTCGAAGCCAAATAAAAATTAACCTAAGACCTTTCTTAGTGTTCAAAGCTCACTCCGTACTTACTAATTTCAGACAAAGTACCTTTCACATTTATAAAATTAGTATGGATTTCTATAGCAAGAATGATTCCAATTTTGTTCCAAGTAAGAAACCCGGTAGAAGGACAACAAAAGAGATAACGAGGTGTTCCAATCACGACCCGACTCTTCCTCATACCAATATTTGAAATGCTAATTGCTGCATTATTGAAATAAAATACAGTCAAGTGCGAGCCAGATTCGCGCACTGAGGGTTTTGAACAAACTCACCTATGTAAATAGTTTGATTTCTGAATCGAGTCTCAAAGATTTATCGAAATCGCAAAAAATTGGTTTTTTGTAACGTCACTTTATGGTTTTCAGACTTTTTTCTTATTTTTGTGTTATAATACCTTGTTTCTTGTAAAATTTCAGGGTTCTAGGTCAATTATAAGTACCCATTATGTTTCGATTTCCATGCAAAAGTCAAAATATGCGCCATACACGGAGCATAAATGGCCTTATATTTAGATTGCATTAACTTAGAAGTTTGATTTAAGCTAGAACTACATAGACCAATGCACACGTGGACCACACCTGATTTGTACGTAGAATGACGTCGCTTGGCGTGAATCTAGTGTAGCTCTACAAGTTTAGTTTCCATATAAAATGTATGGAAACTAATAGATACAGACGTGCCCGGATCGGCGTACATAGACACGTGTGCGCAGTGTAGTTCTACTTATATTCACTGCTCCAAGGGGTAGTAAACCTGAGTATTTGATATTAATTTCACCTTAGTACCTTCACAAATATTGCTACGGAAAAGGGTCTTGACAGATGGACAGACGGTCAACAAAGTGAAGGATAACTTTTACGTATAAAGGTTCCGTTTTTGCTAACTAAGGAACCTAAAAATGTACAAAAATATATCAATAATCACCACCATCATGAAGAATATTCAATTCTATTACAAATAATTGAACATTGAACAATCGAATTGGCTTAACTGTAAGCGCTGTTTGAATGAGATTAGTCCTGTAATTGTCTCGTACGAACATGATGAATCCCACCCACTCTTATGAGCCCTAATCATTGTAACAAACAGGTATTTTTTCGTTTTTTGACTTATAATTAAATAAAGTCATATCATAGACTGGCGAGCAGACAATGGTTACGTTGCCAGTATTTTTTATTATTTCTAGATTTAAACT
Source organism: Mythimna ferrago (assembly GCA_910589285.2). Lineage (NCBI taxonomy): Eukaryota > Metazoa > Arthropoda > Insecta > Lepidoptera > Noctuidae > Mythimna > Mythimna ferrago. The sequence continues at coordinate 8,128,405 of OU342675.1, read as the reverse complement.
GTATATCCCTCGGTAATCATCATCAAAAGACGAGACAATTACTAGTATAATTTCACAAGGATTTTTTAGGTAGGTACTAAAATCGTGTTAACCTTTCGAATACCGTAAACACAGTAGAAAGACAATGTGAGAGTGAACGCCGACGTTCGCTTGGGGTTTAGACAAAATTACCAAAATCTCACTCTACCTACAATTACAGCTCACATCAAAAATCACTCTAGCCAACCCATGTAAATTTGTTGACCCCGTTCCTAGCTTAAACTTAGTATGCAATTCTGCTTACTCGATCATCCAATCAAGAATCCATTTACTCTAGAGCTGTAAGCCAAATCCTCGCATTTGGAAGTCTCTTGAAAGTCGCCCCCGCCCGCAGATGGCTTTTAAAGCTTGAAAACAATCGTTAAGATGTAAGGATTAATGGGGGCGAGTTGGAGTTTGGGCGTTTTGGCTTGAATCCTGACCCACTTGTTAACAGTTTCGAGCTTATTTTAGAACTCAATAACATTTCTAGTCTATTCGAGTTTGTTCTGAACTAACGGGAAACTAATTTATGTCTGACGTCGGATGCAATTTCTGCATCTAGTCGGTCTTCTCCAACCGATAGGTTTTATTTGTTTCCTTTGTAGAGTGGAGGGAAGTTCTGTTGGTTTTTATACCGAACATTAGCTGGCGATGGAACGTTCTAATTAGGAATTCAATGTCGATTGGGTGGCTTCGTACATAATAAATGGAGTTAATAGGTGTTAGATAATTGGAATTCACTAATTGAAATTATTTTGCTTGCTTCGTTTTCAGATTTTTAGTAAAGCAGCGATTTATTTTAGTTGATAACTTAAACGTTTCAAACATTCATAATAAATTGATTTATTATAGAAATACGGATAGTTATCTAAACTAATATTGTTCAATGTTACCTTTGGTCATTGACTCAGCACTCGGCCCGGCTGAGGCGCGGCCCAGTTAAATTTATGATTAAGTTGCATCTTACACGCATAGGATACAACGATTTTATGTAACAGTGTGTGTTAAGAAAAAGTAGTATATAAGCTGTAACTTATTGTAAATATGTAAATTGGATTTGAATTTTATATTCTTGTCTCATTACCCCTCACTGTGGCCAAGACACCTTTAGCCATCTCAGATCAGTCTCGTGAGTTTGCGGGACTGGCCCTGTACCCTTCCCGAACCTGGACATCCTGCCTACTATCCGTCTGTTACCTTAGGTCGCATGGTGCATACATCCTGAACTTATCCATATATTTATTTATCACATACTAGGTATATGATAGGGTAGGGCTGTAGGGCTTATAGGGCTTAGAGTCGTAAGGCTGTTAGGCTTGTAGGTCTTAATAGGATCCTTTATCTTGTCACATATCTACATGTACCGTCGTATCCTTACAGTATTGCGGCCTTATGTCACGTAGTTAAGGGTAGCTATACAAATATTATAACACTAACTTATTTACTCTCTAATCGTAACGTTCCAATTACAAAATCAAAAGTACAGTACAATTCACGAATGATGGCGGCCGTGAAGTTTGCGCAAAAGGCTGCGCAATAACGTGTTTTAGGAACCAAATGGCGACGTGCGTGTGCGAGAAGAGTGTAGTATGCGCGAACGATCGCAAAGGCTAACTTCACGGCCGCCATCATTCGTGAATTGTACTGTACCTTGTTAACGGATTTTTACCACAGATAATTTTATAAAAATTAATCAGTGAATTTCTAAAATAATAATAGTGTATGGAATCTATGTCTTTTCATGTGGTATTACTTTTGGTTTCATCATTGATTTACGATGTGAGAGTAGATAAAGAGGTAAACTGGTTAGTTTACTGATCATATTCTTTTACTGATTGACTTGGACTGAATGATCTTTTATTATACTTACGATTTGATTAATAGAAAACAACGCTGTTACCGTATACCGTTGGCTACTCTTTTACTGGAAAATGAATGGTATATATTACATTTGCGTCTGCCAGTGGCTTCGACTACGTAAATGTAGTGAATTACCACAAGGTAACATGATCTTGGGATAAAAAAGTATCCTGAGTGAGATTAATGAAGGTGTAATTTTGTAATCACATCCATTAAAGGAGGGGAAGACCTGGAGACCTGAAATACAGGCTAAAAATCTAGCTTAGGCACCAGTCTCCCACAGTATGTATAATTTTGTTTATTTATTCATAAAACCATGTGAGTATTAATTTTCGTCACTAGATGGCGTTGTTAGAGCTCACTTTTTTACATCTAGCTATGGTTTTGTTACGTTCGGGCGAATTCGACCGAATTATGATTAAGCTTCTTCGTATTTGTAACATTGGTTTCGTTCACGGTATGAATCCAATTATTGTCAATGTCTTAGTTTTGTAATTGCTGTGATATTGTAGTGAGAAAAATAAACGAATTAATATTATTATTCCAGGACATGGTCAACTCCTGTCCAATTTTCATTGAACGCCCGAATTTTTTTTTATTGATATAAACTAGTGCTAGACTGCGATCCCACCTGATGGTAAGCAGTGATGTAATCTCTGATGGTGAGGCGCACTAGTTTATGAGTCTATTTATTCTTGCCTTAAAGACACTCAAATTATAATCGGATGGGAAGACCGCAGCAATCAGATTGTTCCAGTTCTTCGACGTACGCGAAATACAAAGTTTCTCCTTAATAATATTAATGTAAATCACTATCAGTGAACTAACCAATCAATGCCTAACCACATCAGAGAATCGTTCCAACAATAATAAAACTATTTGACCTCTTACCCCAGTGCCACTAACGACACAAACAGATAATCCAAACAGCGTGGTTTTACCGGACGATCCGAAATTAGGTAACCGGAAAATAATAATCGGTTTAAGCCCCGATCCGTGGTAAAACCCGCCCGGGCCGACTTTGAATTAAAAACGACAATGACTTTCGTTTGTTTACTTGAAATAATTTGAATAATTTTGTGTTTTATTCAATCGGAAGTTTAGTGATCGACTAATCCGTGATTTATCGTTTCTGGTTCGTAATTTTTTAAGGGTTAAAGGATGAGTTATGGAAAATGTTAGGGTTTTCGCGCCAATGAGTGTCAAACAAGCGGGCGTAATTGGTCACTATTGCCAATTGACTTCCTTAAAATCAGCGGTTGTTTATGAATTTCTTGGGCATCACAAAAATACAAAGGTAGACTTAATGCTTCAGGTATTCTCCACCACAAAATCAAGGGTGGTGAAGAAAAGGTGTTTCTATACAACATGATTTTTAGTATATGCAAAACCTGAATATAGTTTGTTCAGAATCAGTAAATGAATCGATTCCAATAATTTTTACACCATGTTATATCTTTTCACAAAAATATTTAAAAAAGGTCACAAGTTTGACCCCACCCCACCAACACTAAGTACAACATAGGTCACGACAAGTGATAGCCGGTATTAGGCGCCCGCGTACAGCAGAGTGCGGGAGCAAAATAACCCCAAAGACGCCCAGATGGCCCGATGAGCATGTATTTGTGCAGACAACCAGGTACCATAACAAGCCTATAACTTTGTGACTTTTCATGATACAGTCATGGTATTTTGTACATAGATTCTTTACATGAAAATATTAGAGACGTATTTTGGGTTTCGTACTAAAACTAATGTAGTACATAAGAGATATGCCATCGAAAATAGAACTTGTAGAAAAACCAAGGCACGCAACTCAGTTGTTCTACCGTAAAAAAATGTGAGATCAATGTAATACCAAGTCGGCTAATTTATTCGGGACCATAAAGAGCTAGATTGATTTGTCACTGTCAAAGCTAAAGGCGATCCCTTGGGCCTGGCCTGAACTGCGTCGAGAAAAGAATGTTACAGCCGTGCCCCTTTTTTGCTTGCCTTGGAAGGGGCACTCTCGTGCCCCCTAGTATTAAATGAAAATAAATATTACCTATACAGTCTAAAAAAATATCTGACAGTATAACTATTTCATCCAAAACCTAGTTCTCTATTGGACTAAAATACCCTTCATTGTTACCCAAAAGATAAAGAGATCAGAGCGGTTCCTAAACATAACACAATATTGGCCATTCGACGCGAAGAAAATATTGCTTTTATCTCGTGTGGGCGCACCGTAGTGCCGAGACAAAGACCCCAATGGGTCCTTTTGTTATTCACGAAGAATTTCGGGTAGGTTTTGTGTAATAATGGTAGGTCTATGATATCTTTATAATGTCTGTGTTAAGGGATTAGATTTGGGTTGTGATTATGATGGATTGGGTTCTGAAAAGCTCATTGTTGATTAGGTTTGAAATGCTGTTTGGTATTTTATTTTGTTGCTCATAAATTCACTGAAAACTTACTACGATTAACAACCAAGTGGGTTGTTAATCGTAGTAAGTTTTCAGTGATTTTACCTTTTTTTTTTAAGTGATTTACAAACTAGTGTTTGACTGCAATCCCAGGTGGGATCACTACTATTAATCACTAGCGATGATGTTTATTAAGAATCTATTCACACTAGCCTTGAAGACACCTAATTTATAATCGGACGTGAATACCGCTGTAAACAAATTGTGTCAGGCCGTCCATCACGTGATGGAATATCTAAACGACGATTCGAAATGCTTAGTATTGACCGCATATTAGGCGTGAATAACGTACAATCATGGCGGTAAGTCCCCTCTTTGAGGCGTGGCTGGAAAGACCTCACGGCGTCCTTACCTTCCGCATGACGCAGGTCCTCACCGGACATGGTTCGTTCGGGAGGTTCCTGTTCCGAATTAAAGGGGAAGTGACGCCCGGATGTCGCCACTGTGCGGAATGTCCGGAGGACACGGTGGAGCACACAGTCGAAGTGTGCACCGCTTGGGTGGAGCATCGCCGTGCCCTCGTGGGGGCGATCGGCGGCGGAGACCTCTCGCTCCGGGCCTTGGTTGAGGCCATGGTCCGGAGTGAGGAGGAGTGGCAGGCGGTCGCCGACTTCTGCAAAGCAGTAATGCTCGCAAAGGAGGAGGCCGAACGCATCAGGCAACGGCGTTATCGCCGCCGCCGGCGGCGCCGGGATACTGATCCCTATTTCCTGCCACCGTAGGCGCGGGCTTGCGGACAGTAAGCAATGGGTAGCTCGCTGTCTGGCCGTCCGGTAACTGTCCGGACCAAGCCCAAGTCGTCGTCGGCGCGCACTGTACCCGCGCGCCTCAAGGAGTTGTCAGCAACAGCAGGGGCCCAGCCGGGTCGAAGCCTACTGGGGCCAGGGTTATCCGAAAGGGCGCTCGAGCCCCGGTATAATGGCTTGAAGGAACGGGGTGGGTTTTTTAGTCAGTGAGAGTCTGACACTATCTCCCGCTCCGCCCAAGAGCGGGAGTTGTCATAGGATGATTTTTCCCATCGAAAAAAAAAAGCTGTGAATAACGTAAGGGTGTACATTTGCCGTACGTCGGGTTGGCAAAGTAATAGAAAAGATACTGATTTCCATTCTTTTGACAAAAGAACAGAGACCATTGAAATGGTTCCCCTTCGGCCAATTTTTAATTACGTCTTCTTTGAAAGTTTCATTAGCTGATCCGATGTTTTTTGTTTTAGAGTTTTCTTTGATATTTCGGCTAGCTGGCTCATTAATTCTCCCCACAGTTCAACATTAAAAGAATTTTCGACTAATTACCTAACACCACAAACTCAACTGAAAAAAAGGTCGAAGAAAAATCTTTTTGCCAAAGAATGTAAACTTTTCCCTTTCACTCAGTAGTATCATGAAGCTAATCTTCCTATGTCCGGCCAGATTTCCTTGTTAGGATACGGGTAAGTAATGCGAGTTTATGACTCTTCTGCAAAGCTTGCACGCTGAGATTAGGGAGGGCAGGTCTTATGTTGGTCCGTAACTGATTTGGGTTCGGTTAGTTGTAGAATATTTGGTTAGTACTAGCTATATATTACCCAACGCAACCTTGGATTATGGAAACCTAATTTTGAAAACAAAATTGTGCGCTTCAAGTTTTATAATTTTTTTTCTAAAAAGCGAACGTGTCCAGTTCATGTGATGGGATTACTCCAGGTGGACCAAGGTTACTAACATAGCTAAACTTTAGTGGCCGTGGGCATTGCTCGCAGGACAAACGGTCAATGGTGTCTAAACCTGTTCAAGATCCACGCACTGAACCGATGATGGTGACGACACTTAGGAAAAGCCTATGCGTCCAGCTGTGGACGTCTTTAGACTGAAATGATAATGATATGTGTTAAAATATAGATTTTATTCTATTCCAAATTCTATCAAAATAAGGTTGTATCTCAACAGGACATCATTACTATTATTTTCTGTAGCTAAAGTATTTGTAACTAATTGAATAATAGTAGAAAACTTATCCTAAGGAAACCTACTCCCTAGGCAGAAAACATATCCTATATACTATTCCAGGACATGGTCTACCAAGTACCAAGTGTACCAAGTTTCATCGAAATCCTTCAGCAGTTCAAGCGTAAAAAAGTTACTTAGTGTGACATGACGCTTTCACATCGAAAGAGTGTTGCACCAAAGAACAACGACAAATCACTACACTTGGCACTAAAGTTAAAGTATATCGACAAATCACTATAGACTTGGCACCAAGGAAGAGATAACTTGTGAAATACTTCAGAAACGACAAAGAAGCTCCAGTTTCATTGGGTGAAGTAGCAAATTGCATGGTATTGGGTAGGTAAGGCAAAGTTGTTGGAAATTGCAACAAGTTGCGACTGAAGCGAGCGCGAAGCTTAATGCTAATGGGGCAAACTTGGCACGGGCATACGAATAAGGACTCTTGCACACTGAGCGACAAGTTGGGAAAAGTTAGCGGTATGAGACATGATGCATATGTTTCTAGTGAGTTTTAGCTTAGTTTAAATGTATGTTCCGGCACGTGTAAAGTTTCTTCAATGATTTTAAATTTTTCGTCCCTTAAAATACGTGTGTTGCATTGGATTTGACCCGTAGTTGTCCAGACTAGCTTCATATAGAAACAATAATTCACATTTTAGTAATGGCTGAAAACACCTTTCAGCCATCAGTGTAAGTGACGGTCCACCAACTTTCCTGTCCACTGTACTGCATAACCCTCAGCCACAGAGACCTATAATACGCGCGCTGTGATAGACAAAGCCGTGGAAATATTCACCACTGAGTAATACCTATTTAAATAGTGACATTTACATTGAAATGAAGAAGATGATATTAGGAATGGACCTTAATAAGCAAAACTACCTCCAACTTCTCAGTAAGACGTCTTCAGCTCCTAATAATAGGGGTAGTCCCTATAACGCATCATCTGCCTCTTCTGTTTTACTCCTTAGGCAAGTTCTAGAAGGCACAAAGTTGCGGACGGTGAGCAATGGGTAGCTCACTGTTGGACTAAGCCCGGGTTAACACACGCACTTCAAAGATGTCAGCAAAATTGACTGGCCATATAGTGCCGATGCCCGGCAGGACTGCGAGTTGTTCAAAGGAGTTTCGTTGAGCAAAAAGGGTAACTGATGGAACTCAAAGGGTTTTAGTCAGTAAAAATCTAACACTCCTATCCAATCTAACCAAAGGAGAAGAAATAATTTGATGACTTCCAATGTTAGATTGGACTTTATGTCCCAATGTCATTTGTTTCGCCTTTTTTTTCTTTCTTGATACGTCTTTAGCACAATCACGGTATGATACGGTGTTACAGGTAGATTTCAACTATATTTAACTGCAATAATAATGATATTTCAGATATCAATGTCCATCTCTATTGAAGCCACCACTTGAAATACTCGACTAGTTCTAATAAAAATAAATTGCCACTTCAGCATTTCCGATATCACGAGGCATCGCCAACGCTTTTATAAAAACTTGGCGAGATATTTCTTTGTCACTTCTGTGTAAAGAGGACATTATTTGCATACATCCACTTGAATGAAATGTTCTCCAGTAAATTAACATAGCCGCTGTTTGGTTACTTTTTATAGGAACCTTGTTTGATCACAGTCTGCCTCGTTTATCTAATTGCCGTAAGCGCTTCTGTTGAGCATTAAATAACGTACTATGAAAAATCATCAAATAACACCTCTAGTGGCAGAAAGAGAGGGTGTCAAGCTTTTACTGACTAAAATCTACCTGTGTTCTCTCAGTTGCCGTTTGCGTTCCAGGGCTGCACTTTGGTAACTCTTTTGATCAATGAAAGGCTGTACCTACTACTTTTTTTTTGTAGGTAGAAAAACTATACAATGACTCCTTGGGCGAAGCAGGAGATAGTGTCAGACTTTTACTGACTAAAAACCCACTCCTATTCCTGCGTTGCCTTTCGTACCGGAGCCGAATCTTCCTTTTAGAAACAGGCCCCAGTAGGCGTCGACCCTGCTGGGCACCTACGGTTTGCTGACAACTCCTTGTGGCGCGCGTGGAACAATACGTGCCGTCGACGTTTTGGGCACGGTCCGGACGGTTACCAGACGGTTGGACGGCGAGCTACTCATTACTCATTGCTCGCCGTCCGCAAGCCTGTATCTGCGGTGGCACCGCTGTTGCCTCACATGTGCGGTCTCCTCCTTTGCTAGCTTTACTGCTTCGCAGAAGAAGGCGACCGCCTGCCACTCCTCCTTGTATCGGACCATGGCCTGTACCCAGGCATGGCGCGAAAAATCGCTGCCGCTGTTCGCCCTAGACCAGCTTTGACTTGCTAACAATTCGATTCCCAGATGTGGAAAAGTATTATTGAATTCTCAGTAGTAATTTCTCAGTAAAAGTCCGGTATCTCGAAATGAGAAGTATTGGCAGCTGTAGGCCTCTAGTATATGAGACTAATATATACACTGAGATATGTGGACACACCAAAGGTGTAATTCTGCTGAACCTTTTAGAGAAAAGAGGCTATTAAGACTAGTCACTGTTTTCCAACCGAGGCAGTATTCTAAGAAACTGAGTTTTCAAAGTATTAGATTATCCGGTTAGTCTTTGGCCTTTGATCCAACTAAGTTAGTGTCGGCTTTTACTGTAACGAGATTTTTACCCAGGATGCTGCTATCTAGCCTCAATCCAATTACTGAGTAATTATAAAAGGTTTTGCTTCATATTCTGCTTCATAATATAATTATTCTGCTTCATAGAAGAATTTACAACAATTTTTAAATGAATATGTTTATATTTGTTTTATACCCTTTATGTTGTGTTCATGAATCTCGATCACTTGCCCTCGTCAACTGTGGATAGTAACCGAGTTGAAGACGTGATGGAAGAATAGAAAAGTAATCGCATCCATCTTTATGTCATGGATATGTGATTAGGAGGCACAAAACTGCTTTCACTAAGAGAGTTTCAGAATTATAAATGTGAATAAATGGAGAAGCAAAAAGAGGCCAGAGCAAGGCTGTACTGAGCTGTGCGAGATATGGACTAAAAAGGGGTAGTAAGTACATAAGAAAAAATATGTCAACCCCAAGTTATTTGAAACTAGAACGGGAAGATAATGATGATCCAGTTTCCTTGCGTGCCATAAGAGAACCAAGGTTACCGGCAAAGCTCGAAGAATCACTAAACTTATGTGGAATTGAGCAGGGCACATTACTCGCAGACCAGACGGTTGATGGGGCCGAAGCTGAAGTGGCGACCGTGTACCGGAAGACGCAACAAGACGAACAGAGCCGGTTGTTGTGGCGACACTTGGAGGAGACTAATATTATACTAATAACTAGACTAATAGTGGGCGCTTTTCGATTGAATTGATAATGATGAAAGTTCTATACCTACAGGGTTGTTTGTACGAGTAAAACACTGGCAACCTCTCTCGGCTATTTTATTAACATTATAAAAAGCAATTTTTGTTCTATGACTTTTAAAAATTTTATATTTTAGTTCATCATGATTTTCATACAAAAATAAAAATATTTCATTTGAACGCTCTAAATACATATTACGAAATCTATGCGAAGCAAACGATAGTACAATAGTGGAGGGGAGCGGGGATCGGGCTTTTGGGGTGCTTGATGCGCTTGCGTCACGTCATACAGACGTAGGTAGATACAGCAAAATACAGGGTTGAAATGTGTTAGAACAACAAAATCTTGAAGGTTTGTTTTAGGTAAATGAATCATGTTTTGAAAATAGATACAGTCCTGCGGCCGTATTATGACATCTTAAAACCATCATGTTTTCTGTGTGAGAAAAGGATAGTGCTATTCGTCCTGTATAGCTCCGTCTCTTTTTCACACCGAAAACATGATGGTTTTAAGAGGTCATAATACGGCCCCGGTAGGGTCATTAGTGTTTTACAAATAACCCTGAATAAGTTTAGACTAGCATAAAAACTGTTATAACATATTTACTATTACCATTTTGTGTCCAGGCAATGCCTGTCCGAGTGAAGAAATCGCCTAGTGCGATAAGACCGCCAATTGTGTGTTTTTTTATTATATGTTTTTTTGTTAATTTATAATCTTGATGTGCAATAAAGTATATATAAATAAATAAATAAATATTATAAGCATTGAACAAGCTAAGCTTATCATATTTGACACAACAATATTAATCAAACCAGAATGTTTCCACAATATTCAAATTCAAGTACAGAGACAAGACTTACATATTTCTATACAGCTGCATGTTCAATTGCCGCGACAGCATTCGACCGAGAATAATTCCCAGTTGCAATTTGAATTTGAATATCTCGAATGGCGTACGGGGCATTATAATTGCATACCTTTTCGCTCGACGAACTCTTTAATTAGAGGTCTTCTGTAAGACAAAGCTGGTTGTAATTTGTTAGAGGTTTTTTTTTTTTTTTGATTGTGGGTGAGAAACTAATGAAAAGAGGATTTTTTTAAAGGCATTTCTGTTTTATTAGATGTTATGATGCCTTTGTTAATATATTTAGGCATCTTTGTTAAGAACCTTCGGAAACGTACTTTTTTATTATTATTGATAGACTTGCGCTTGACTGCTATTTCTTCTGATGACAAGCAATGATGTGGTCATGATGTAGCATGCTTGCCTAAAATTAACTTAAACATAAAAGTCTGTATCTCCTGATAAGCTACAACCTGGGGAAGATTTTCGAGTATCAGAAAACACAGATTTCGGCAAGGAATTCCATTAATTTGCTGTACGCACAATGAAAGTGATCCCAAAATGCTTTGTGCGTATAGGTTGGATGTCCACCATGTACCGGTGGCGCATCGCTCTACATTTTTTTTGTCTAATAATGAACGAGCTTGGCAGAATTATGTTACTGTAATTCAAACGCACGCTCCATGACACGCAACCGATAAAAAGCCGACAGGCTAGCAACTTGGCGTTGATGCTCAAGATTTTGGAGTTTTTACACAATCACCTCATTACCAGTGATCCTCATAGCTCGTTTCTGAATGAAAGCGCGTCAAGCTGATGCTAATACTTATTTAATAGCATATTTTAATAACAAGGTAAATTATAATTTCATTAAAAAGGAACATAAAAAGTGAAGCTTGGATTTATAAGAAAGCAAAACATTCCAGTAACAAAAATTTTCAATAAAGGGTAAACTTTCACAAACTATTTGATATAATAGAGAGCTCTATCAGATTCAAACTCGATCCATTAATTCCGGAAAAAATAAAAGTAACAAGCGCAAAAACTCATTCACCACAAATGCATGAATATTTTACATTCAACTGCATATAAAACCTGTAGAGAAAAAACAAGAATGATCGTCAAGTATAGGCGTGATACCAGCTTACTCTAATATTGATATTCAAAGGGTATTTTCTTGCATTACAAAGGGTTTCAATTTTATTTGCAAGCCCCCAGGGTCCTCACATAAAATCTGTCGGGATTTGACGCAGCGCTGACTGGATGAAAATAGAGGTGTAAGTATTTTACGCGGGCACTGTCTGTGTTATAACGCGCCGCACCGTGTGTACCGGTCCGAATAAATATAAATTTAGAAAAAAAGCTTTTCAGATTCAAACGTTGTTGCGTTCGAAATCTAATTTTTAAAACAAACGCCAATTCAAATTGTTTTCGGTTTTTTTTTTATCACAACGGAATTGGGGTTTGTTGTACTAATTAAAATTCGCTAATCGAGTTGCGTAAAAACAATGGACGAACGGTGACATTAAACAATGAAGGGTACTAAGAACGAATCCAAACCCTTTCGGGCGGTCGGTGCACGAAAACAATTAATATGATTTATGACAGAAATAAAAACCCTTGAGGCCATTTAGCAGCATTTTTGCTTTAGCAATAGTCGACTTTCGTAATAAAATTTGATTTATAATATATTAAATTTCAAAAAGAAAGCGGGAGAATATTGTATTAGCAAAATTGTAAGAATATGAATAAAATCTATTGGTACCAAAATATATAATAAAGTGAAAGAGGTTTTTATTTGTATAAACGGAATAATGTCTGAAACTACCAATCGGATTAGAAAAAAAATCATTTTCTATGGGATAGCCAGGTTCATCACAAATAAATAGACTATAGCTTCTGCCAGCGGGTTCGCCCGCGGGAAAGTCGGTTACTCCATACAAACTTTGGACCCCGTTTCATCCCCTTAGGTGGTGAATTTTGGAAAATCCCTCTTTAGCAGAAGCCTATAAGGAACCTACCTGCCAAATTTTAAGTTTGAAGGTGTTATAGTTTTTGAGATTTCGTAATTAATCAGCGAGTTCAATGACTTGTAGGTAGTAGTTGGCGTTGCGTACTAATTACCTACAGGTCATTGAACTCGCTCAGCTGACGTTTTCTTAAAGAAATAAATTTCGTACATGCGTAAATTAATACGAGTTTTAAAGAAAAGGTGCTTTATTTTTTAATTTTATCTTTACAAATCGAAAGTGTTTCTTGTACCGGATCGACCCTCCACGGGATTAAAACAATCAAAATTTAACGGGGTATATATAGATTACTATAGCATCGTGCTACAACCAATGGAAGCAAACCAAATATACAGGCAAAAACCGCAGGGGATAACTAGTCATATAGAAAGTTTGTGAGGATGGATGGATGTTTAGTAATATAGCTGATATAGCAAAAAAAAAAAAAAATACGTTGTATTTTCTCTGAATTTAGAAGCCTTACCGGTTTCTTTCAAACGGAGTGGGTAATTTATATTTACAAGTTAAATAAGCCGCTGTGTACATACTCAAGAGAATTTTCCTCGTAATAAGTAGAAGCCTACTATGTATTTTGTTCGTAAAGATGTCGGCTTTTTAGGGTTCCGTACCTCAAAAGGAAAAAACGGAACCCTTATAGGATCACTTTGTTGTCCGTCCGTCTGTCTATCTGTCAAGACCCTTTATCTCCAGAACGCGTGGACGTATCGAGTTGAAGTTAAAACCATATACTCAGGTTTACGGTCCCTTCAATCTGTAAAAAATCAAACTTCTAAGTTAACGAATAAAAAAGATACGGCCGTTTATGTCGCAAAAAAACGTTTATTTTGATACTCTTAAAGATCGAAATTCATAGGGTACTTCCCATTGACCCAGAATCCTGAAATTTAGCACAAAGCAAGGTCTTATAGCACAGGTATAGGAAAAAATCTGAAAACAGTAAATTTGTTGTTACCTAACTCGCAAAAAAAAAACAAAATGCAATTCGGAAAAATCTTCGAGACTTCATTCGGGAACTGTAGTTTGCACGGAACCCTCAGTGCGCGAGTCCGACTCGCACTTGTCCAGTTTTTTCTTGCTATCTTTTCTATCTAGACATAGTGCTTTCGTAAAAAACGTCCTTTTTAGTTTGGCAGTACATGTATATAACTTACTAGCTTTGCCGGCAGCTTCGCCAGCGTACATAAAATATAACCTATGTCAATCAGGAATAAAGCAGCTTTCTATCGGTGAAAAAAATTTAGCAATCGGAAGAGTACTTCCGGAGATTACTTCCTATAAACAAAAAAACAAACTTTACCTCTTTATTATATTAGTGTAGATGATGTAGGGAAACACTGATATCATCATTTCAGCCGACAGACGTCCACTGCTGGACATAGGCCTCCCCCAAGCGTCGCCACAACGAACGATCATGCGCGTCCCGCATCCATCGGATTCCCGCTACCTTCACCAGGTCGTCAGTCCACCTTGTAGGAGGCCTTCCAACGCTGCGTTTTCCGGTACGCGTTCGCCACTCCAGAACCTTTCGGCCCCAACGGCCATCTGTTCTGCGAGCAATGTGCCCTGCCCATTGCCACTTAAGTTTGGCGATTCTTTGTGCTATGTCGGCAACCTTGGTTCTCCTGCGGATATCTTCATTTCTGATTCGATCACGCAAGGAAACTCCGAGCATAGCCCTTTCCATTGCTCTTTGGGTGACTTTAAGCCTTTTGATAAGGCCCATTGTGAGCGACCACGTTTCGGATCCATATGTCATCACTGGCAACACACACTGGTCATAGACTTTCGTCTTGAGACACTGTGGTATGTTGGATGAGAAGATACCGCGTAGCTTCCCGAACGCTGCCCAGCCGAGTTGGATTCGACGGTTAACCTCTTTCTCGAAATTAGATCTACCCAACTGGACTGTCTGCCCGAGGTAGACGTAATCGTCCACAACTTCGAGATAACACTGATATACTAATATAATATTAGATTAAACATGCGTGCCTTAAGTAGAAGGAAAAAAGCATTACTGAAACCAAATAAGTACCTATATTATTATATACACTAGTTTATACTATAATATTATAAAGAGAACTAAAATTCGTTTTTATTTTGTTTTTTTTTGTTTATAGGAGGTAATCTCTGGATGGATGGAGGGGGAGAGGGAGGCCAAAGAAAAGATGGATGGATTGTGTGAGAAGCGATATGAAAGAAAAGGGAGTTAGTGATAGCGTGACGAGTGACAGGACAGAATCGAAGAAAAAAATGTGTTGCCCCGACCCCAAATAAAACGGGACAAGGGCAAGAAGATGATGATGAGGAGGTAATCTCTGGAAGTACTGCTCCGATTGCTAAAATTTTTTTAACCGGTAGAAAACTGCTTTATTCCTAAGTGACATAGGCTATATTTTATGTAGGTACGCGGGCGTCACCGGATGCAAAAGCTAGTAGTGGATGATTTTGTGGAATCATTGAAACAAGCGTTATCACGGTAAAATGGAGCTGAGATTTTTATGTCTTAATATGTAACAACCTCACCAAAGTTACAGAGAAGGCTGACTCTACAGATATATTTGATTGTAAAAACATTTGTTACATTAGCATTATATTGCGACTCAGAGTAACTCAAAGTGACTATTGTTACTGATGACGGCGTGGTACAATCTAAGCTTAGCCTTTCCAAATAGAGCTATGAAATCCAAACTAGACATTACAAACATCATACAGTTTTTAGATTTTATATAGAAATAATTATAGGAGTAGACTAAGCAAGTACAATATAGTGAAATAAGGAAAAAAAAAAGTATAAATAAAAAACAAGTAAGTATAAATAATAAAATGTGTGTCCGATATGGGAGCACCACGACTGTAATGAAAAATATTATTGTTAACAAATAATTAAACATTTCAAACAAAGGCGCGGACCATCATGTCTGCGGTGTAATCTTAATATAAAAAAAAAAAAAAAAAAAACATCATACAGTGTCCCTGACCTATGTCCATCACACCTGTGTCCTTCAGTTGCCCTTTGCGTACTAGGACTACGGGTTTACTTTTCAGAAATTCCCCGCGGTCCTAGCTAGCGGGCATCGGCCCTGCAGGGTCCCTACGGTTTGCTGACATCTCTTTGAAGAGCGCATGGGTCACTACGCGCTGTTGACGACTGGGCTTGGTCCGGTTGGTTACCGGACGGCCGGACGGCGGGCTACCCATTGCTCGACGTCCGCAAGCCCGCGTCTACCGTGGCTGGTAGTCGGAATCGGAATTTCGGCGGCTGAGGCATGAGGACCTACGCCAGTTCAAAATCCGTAAGGATGATCTTTGGAGCCAAATTTTTGTTCTAAAGATTTTGAGATCTTCTAGAGATTACTTAAACACTCACTGACGTACCGTTCTCTTGGGGAACAGTCTATGGGCCAATTGTTTTTTGGGTGAAAAGTTATTGGTCAAAACATTCTGTTGGTTAAGCATTCACTGACGTACAGTAATGCTGGCGAAACGTTCGTGGATGAAAAGTCCTTTGAACGAAAAGTTAATGGTTTAAAGATAATGTTGACCAACGGTTCATGGACCAGTCGACTGTTGGTAAACCGTTTCAGTTTCGTAACATATTTTGCTGTACAATTCATACGAGTTGTAATTACCTCCTACCATTCTTTTACATTTCAAATCACCGTTCACAGTTAAACGGGGTGAATAGTTACAAAACTTGGTTTCTCACTTTGATACCATATTATTGGCTTCTAACAAAGGATCGTCTTATCTTATCTACACTAATATAATAAAGAGGTATATTTACGAAGCGATATTTTACGCGGGCGAAAGCTAGTTCATTAATAAATTGATATATATTTAACCCTGCAAAAAAAAACAAATTTCGGGTAAATTACCCGTTGAAATTTTATTTCTATTCGCCCCATTTGAATGTGAATTATACTAGAAAACTTTCTACTCTAAGAATAACTAAAGAAGAGTAGCTACCGTCGCCCACCTGTATGTAGAAAGAGGTGATCTGTCGTGCAAAGGTCACGCGCCACATAAACACTTCGGTGACCTTTCTTAGCGTAGTGGCACGAGCTAGCCTTATTTATAACCTGCTGGGGCTAATGGCTGGTGACATTTTAAAACCTGTGCTGGAGGTTTTGTTCTGGTTCAGTTGGCGTTGATTGTTGTTGCGTTAGAAGGGGCTGGTGGAACAAAATGTTTATCCTTATATATTATTACTTCCTTTATTCATATTATATACAAACTAGCTTTGCCCGCAGCTTAGTCCATGTACATAAAATATAGCCTTTGTCACTCAGGAATAAAGCAGCTTTCTATCAGTGAAAAAGTTTTACCAATTGGACCAGTACTTCCAGAAATTACCTCCTACAAACAAAAAAACGAAAAAAAAAAAAAAATCTTTATTATATCAGTGTAGATATGTTACATTTTTTATTAAAAACATTTCGTAATATAAAAAATAGTAGTCCGCCGGCGTCGAGAACAGGGTCCAAGAAGCACTGCTTTCTGTATCAGGCCTTTGATCCAATCGCGTAACATTAGCTTCAAGAGATGGTCGTCGAGGCGGCTATCGGCGCAATGACAACCGAGTCCACATTTCACATGTCGACAACCTCGTGAATATAATATTATTATTATTATTTTATATTTTCTTCACGTACTACCTATACAAATTCTTAAGTTTTTATTGTACTTGAAAACCAGTCGTAATATACAATGATAAAAGAGTACATATTTTCGTTCGTAGGGTTAAGAGCGCCCAACCAGTGATATTTCAAATACAATCGCTCTTACGTGATTATGGCTTTTTTTACACATTTTTCTCTAGATATTTTAGAAACACAGATATCTTATAGATATTTGTTATCTGTTTGCGGATGAATGGAATATGATTTTATTGGCTTTTTAGAAGTACTGTGGGCGGGTTAGATGTTCATGTCGTTTATAATTTTAAATATTTTTTTATGTTATTTTAATTAGTTATCAGTCCGACTTCAGGACCCGACCACGAAACCTATCTTCGTGCAACGGGGTGGAAAGCAGCGAGACGTCATTTCTTCAAAACTTTTCACGGCTGCAATGGAAGATATCTTCAAGGTTCTGGAATGGAAATGTCAGCTAGGTATTAATGTCAATGGCGAGTACAACACTCGATAAACACACAAAATAATAATCATAAAAAATAACCATGTACCCAATCCAATCAAGATCGGAGACTCTACATTTAAAGTTGTGGACGACTATTTGGGGGAGGCTTATGTCCAATAGTCGACGCTTTTTGGGCTAAAATAATTATGATACACTTGGTTGTCTAACCGTTGTAATTAATTTTTAAAAATATGTCCAAACTAATACAGTAAGGACCTCTAAAAATCTACTATTATGCACTTTTACATGAACTTTAGCCTTTCATAATGTACCTACTAGTACAATAAAAATTAAAAATATATATATTTATGGAAATCTTGTATAAAAATTTAAATTTTCATTACAATTTTCATTACAGAATATTTTGAGCTTTTTTAAAAAAAAACACACTATTACTTGGGCCAAGTTTTGTAAAAGATTCAAGTAAGCGATGGAAGGTATTGAATGCCAACTGAGCGATCAGGCGCTATCTCTCTGTTTTCGCGTTGCCTCTTTATCAAACATTATGTAAGAAGAAACAACAAGTTTTCAAAATCCTTACGTTGATGATAGACGGATAGGAAGGGCCCCTCTTAACCAATGATGATAGCGTGAAAATGCAAGTCATGCTAAAAAAAAAGACGACCGCCTAACAACTTGTCACTTCATTTCACGTTGAGAATATAATATCTATAACTTTATACTACAGCTTAACCCACACTTTACGACAAGAAACTATCACTCTGCGATCTTTAAATATAACATTGTCGCCCTATGAAGTTTTAAACGGTAGTAGTGGTTATATTATGAGACATAGCCTTCAGTTTTATTTATCTTTTGAGGAGCTTTTCGTTATACAACCTTAGTGTAATGACCGTCCTCTTGAAGAGTTATCTAGACTCGTCAATCTAACATACTGTTTCTTACCAGATTTGTTTTAGCTGTAACTCCTTCACATCATTTAAATAAATAAAGAGATAAATAAATAAATAAACAAATAGATAGATAAATAAATAAATGTGGGATATGATCCATAATTATTCCGTTTAAATTTCTTAAACTAAAAAATATTTCGATCACTCTATTGGTTTCATTGCATGAATATGTTTATCATAGGGTGGCCGCGCACGGACCACACGCGACAATCACAAACGTCGCCACGAGAAGCTAGAAGTGGCCACAAAGGAAGCTGAAGCAAGCAACAGTCACTTGTGGTTATTTGTTGCTACTTTTTTTAACCCATACGCGCAGCATCATAATGGACTCTGACATAGAAGGTTTAAATGCGCGAGTGGCTAGTGTGACGGCGTTTTGTATCGGCGTTTAGTGGCCAGTACGGGTCACAAGAAGCAAGCAGCGGCAATTTGTATCGAATGGCGGCCACCGGCGTCAACCGTATGCGGTGAAGCCATATAAAATGTATGAGAACTATAGGGAATATGCCGATGACGGCGTTTTGTGGTTGTGGCCGGTGGCCCCCATTCAAAAAAAAATAAAAAATAATAATAACTTATTATTATTATTTATCTACCTACATTGTGTTCACATATTAGAAGCGACAAGAAATATGTAACCAAGATCTATGTAACTCATAATATGTTTTAAAAAGAGTGTCCATGGAGTTTCTTGCATGTTCTTCTCCATAGAGACCTACGCTTTGGAACGTGCAATTTAGCTTCACTTTTCTTAGACTGACCGACATTTGACTATTCAAAAGGTCCTGCAAATGGTCTATTTGAAATAAATGATTTTGACTTTGACTTTGACTTTGCCCGTGTGTACCCGTAATCTTAGTTTTATATGACGTGTTACGATTATTTTAGACCCCTTTTCTTCCTAAGTAATTAACCTACCTTACTGTCTGTTTTCGTTTAGTATATGCGAAATTAACAGGTCTCTGTCGAAATACTTTTTACTGCGCCCCAAAACGTGGAATTTCTTGTAAGTTTTTTTCTATCATGAATAGCTTCGTTTTACATGCAAATGTCTTCAACTTTCTAACTAAACTAACCGACAGACGCCTTGATAATGATAATTTAAAATGGCCGTAAAACACATAATTATGTTAAAATAATGCTTTGAGTTTGAATGATCATTATGTGTTTTTTACACCTAATACATTTTTTGTAAATATCAAAGTATTTTTAGATATTATAAAAAAAATTCCCACATCGCGTTGTCTGTCTGTAAGAATGAGATACACTTAAAAATTACTGAACAGTTTTTTATGCCCTCTTCACTAATAGAAAAAGTGATTCACGGGGAAGGCTTAAGTGTAAAATGCAATTGTATTTAATGTAGTATATTTATATTAAACCAGTGTTCCTAAAACCAGAAAAAACTACCAAAAACCAAGAGTTTCAGAGATTTTTTACAACCGTTTGAAGTTGGGCTGAACCTGTACATCAATATTACTTAAATGATACCTTACAACAAATTTAAAATGATGTCTGTGTAAAATAAATAAGTTCACTTAAGTGTCGAAGTACGAAAACGGTACCCATGATCCCAGAACGCTAAGGGCAACTGAAAGTGCATAGGTGTGGTTTTAGTCAGTCAAAATCTAGACACGCCCTCTCGCTCCAACCTAGAGCGAGAGAAGTCATTCGATGATTCCCCACCTTAATAAAATAGTGTCGAGGTACTGAAAATGAATACTTTGAACGATCTGTAAAATCACAATACTACTCATAGTCATGGTAGTTTTATATAGCTGTGATATCAGGATAGGTATACCGAATCACGTAGTGACAAATAGCAATACTCTATGCAAATATGCTTGCAGCTAGTGGCGTTAACGAGTGATTGAAATACATCTATAGTTGCTATAATAGGAAGTTTGGTATAGAGTTGGGTCTATTTATGATTCAGACATTATTTTTAGCGTTATCTTTTTTTATTATGTTTTTTTTTTCGGAAGGAAATCATCTAATGTAACATCCCCCGCTCTTGGGCGGAGCGGGAGATAGTTTCAGACTTTTACTGACTAAAAACGCACTCCTGTTCCTTCGTTGCCTTTCGTACCGGGGCTGAGATATCTTTCAAAATTAACCCTGGTCCCAGTAGGCTTCGACCCAATTGGGCCCTTGTGGTTGCTGCCAACTCCTTGAGGCGCGCGGGAACAGAGCACGCCGTCGACGACTTGGGCTCGGTCCGAACAGTCGGACAGCGAGCTGTCCATTGCTCGCCGTGCCCAAACCTGCGCATACAGTGGCCGGAAATTGGGGTCAGTATCCCGGCGGTGGCTGGGGCGCTGTGAGCACCGCCGTTGCCTGATGCGGTCGGCCTCCTCCTTTGCTAGCATTACTGCTTCGCAGAAGGAGACGACCGCCTGCCATTCCTCCTCGCTCCAGACCATGGCCTGTACCAAGGCCCGGCGCGAGAGATCGCCGCCGCCGATCGCCCTTACGAGGGCACGGTGATGCTCTGCCCAAGCGGGGCATACCTCTAATGTGTGCTCCACCGTGTCCTCCGGGCGTTCCGCACAGTGGCGACACCCGGTCACTTCCACACGAATCCGATTCAAGAACCTCCCGAACTTACCATGTTCGGTGAGAACCTGCGTCATGCGGAAGGTGAGGACGCCGTGAGGTCACGCCTCAAAGAGGGGACTTATCGCCATAATTGTGGCCTATCTCTCAACAGATAACCACAATTTAATTCCAACTTAGGTTTTTGATACTTCAAATAAAAATAGTCTAACCAAAGGATAGTAAATGCACAGAGAATTTAAATGTCGTCCAGCACAGAACTAGAAAAAAAGAGGAACCAGTCTTTCTACACGCGTAAAAATGTTAGAAAACTGAATTGAAAATTCTTTTTCATGGTGAACGGGAAGTTTGACGGCTAAAAATACCGTATAGATTAGTCTAACTGTTCGTCGGTGAATATCTGTAATTTCTCGTACTTTCATCAATAGAACGAAAATGAAAGTTGTTTGTGTACTCTATTGGTATCTGTTTGTGTTCAGTGAACTGAATTTTATGGGAATAACCACGTTGAATAGAGTTGGATTTAGCATAGAAAGTTATGCTTTTATCTAAGGGTGAGTTGCACCATTTAACTATAACGATAACAAAGCCGTTAACAGTTGTCAAATCGTCGAATTGACCAATAGGCGACCGTTTCACGGCTGGTTATGGTTTGGGTATCGTTATAGTTAAATGGTGCAACTCACACTTAAAGTTATATTTTATTGTTTTTGTTAGTAAAACCTTTTCACGATCTAATGTTGGTCACGAATGAAATGAAAACACGTAGAAATCTTTATCATGGTTTTCCATCCTGGAATGTGCGGATTTTTTTGACGAACCTTATGAAAAAAACCACCCCAGCTCCCCCGTACTCTTAGAAAAGAAAAAAAAGAAAATATATTTATTACATTTTTGAACCAAAAACACTATTTATAACCATGGTTTCTCAGAAACGTTTTCGATGAACCCTTGCACCCACAGTAAGATTTAACTTGTGCTTAGGGTGCCAGCGTCCTCACCTATCATTTAAACATTAAGGGTGAGTTGCACCATTTAACTATAACGATAACCAAACCGTTAACCAGCCGTGAAATGGCCGTCAATTGGTTAATTCGACGATTTGACAACTGTTAACGGCTTTGTTATCGTTATAGTTAAATGGTGCAACTCACCCTAAATAACATTAATAATAAGACAAGCACAGTATATTTAGGTATAATAAATAATATAAGATTTATTGTTTTGCTTTGTTTTGAGTACTTTAAATGTGTATGTGTGAATGTTCATGTGACTATGTTTATGTTTTTGCATCGGGCGACGCTGGTGCGTCTTGTCTTTAGACTTTAATTCCTCTATATGTCTGAGAGAAGCACGCGTAGAACACTACGTGCTACCGTCTCTGCTCTTGATTGATTGTCATCATCATCAAGCCCTAATACCGTCTACCCCGATCCATTTTAGAAGGCTTGGAAGAGGACGTTGTCCACCCTTTAGACGAGAGAGCACTTGTAATCTCACTTTCCATACCTGCAGCCTCCACGAAGACCACCACAATGTGGTAACATGTCATGTTAGTCCTATACCGTGATTATTTCCAATTTGATTAAATTGACTTGTTAAAGTATAGACTTCTGTGCTTATACAATATAAGACTACATTAGTACTTAAAACCAATTGCGATATTTTTAGAATCTAAAACTTAAATAGGCTTTTTTTTTTTTTTTTTTTTTTTATGGTGGGAAAAAATCATGCATTGACATCCCCCGCCCTTGGGCGGAGCGGGAGATAGTGTCAGACTCTTACTGACTAAAAGACCCACCCCGTTCCTTCTAGCCTTCATACCGGGGCTCGAGCGCCCTTTCGGATAACCCTGGCCCCAGTAGGCTTCGACCCGGCTGGGTCCCTGCTGTTGCTGACAACTCCTTGAGGCGCGCGGGAACAGTGCGCGCCGTCGACGACTTGGGCTTGGTCCGGACAGTTACCGGACGGCCGGACAGTGAGCTACCCACTGCTCACCGTCCGCAAGCCCGCGTCTACGTTGGCCGGAAATCGGGATCAGAATCCCGGCGACGGCGGCGGCGATAACGCCGTTGCCTGATGCGTTCGGCCTCCTCCTTTGCGAGCATTACTGCTTCGCAGAAGTCGGCGACCGCCTGCCACTCCTCCTCGCTCCGGACCATGGCCTCAACCAAGGCCCGGCGCGAGAGGTCTCCGCCGCCGATCGCCCCCACGAGGGCACGGCGATGCTCCGCCCAAGCAGGGCACACCTCGACTGTGTGCTCCACCGTGTCCTCCGGGCGTTCCGCACAGTGGCGACACCCGGGCGTCACTTCCGCATGAATCGAGTGCAGGAAACTCCCGAACGAACCATGTCCGGTGAGTACCTGCGTCATGCGGAAGGTAAGGACGCCGTGAGGTCTTTCCAGCCACGCCTCAAAGAGGGGACTTACCGCCATGATTGTGGCGTGCCCAGCACTGGGTTGCGATAGTCGCTGACGCCATTTCACCATGAGATCCCGCCGGAGCTCTGTCCGCCATGCCGTGACCTGTCGCGGCAGCGGACTTTCACCCCGGCGTTGCATCTCCACGCGCATATCGTGCATGTGTGCAAGGACTGTTGCCTCCAGATCCCACGGTGGTAGGCCAGCCAGAAGGCTCGCCGCTTCGCGGGAGACCGTGCAGTATCCCCGCACCATCCTTATCGCCATGACCCTCTGACAGGCGTTCAGTATGGCCGCCGGTTGCTTTTTCAGCGACGGCGCCCACACCGGCGCCCCGTAGAGGGCCATGGACCGAACGATCCCCGCGTAGAGCCTTCGGCAGGAGGCATCCGGACCCCCAAGGTTGGGCAGGAGCCGCTTGAGCGCAGCCCCAGCCCGGTTGAGTTTGGGAGCCAGACGTCGGAAATGCTCCACGAAATTCCACCGGCTGTCGAGGACGAGTCCCAGGTACTTCATCGTCGACCCGACACCGATGTCAACTCCTCCTACCGTTAGTTGGGAACCCAATGGCGGCGCGTTCCGAGACCGGCGACCGTGGAAACACATCGCCTCGGATTTGTGAAGCGCCACCTCGAGTCCCAACTCCTGGATCCTGTCAACGACCATCGCAACCCCGCGTGTCGCTAGAGCGACCGCCGCCTGGTACGACTCTCCCTGCGCTAGAACCAGCGTGTCGTCTGCGTAGCAAACCACGCTGACCCCGTCAGGGAAAACTTAAATAGGCTTCAAATAAATCTTTTAAAGCCCAACCTGTTAACGATAATTGTGATTCAGTCGGCGTTCATCGCATGCAGCGATGAATCGATACAAACCGTATCCGGCTTCCGGCTGTCAGTCGCCTCGGACAGCCGTCCGTAATTGTACACGTCAGGGCGAACGATACCAATTTATTCTGTCACCGGTAATAGGGGTGGGTAATAATTTATATATAGACCAGTATCATTTGAGGGTTAATATAGCTGGTTAAGAAAACCTGAATACTAGAGGATGGGATCAACCGAAGATATATGGTTTGTAAATATCGAATGTTCGACGATATTTTCATTGAAGACGGTCGTCTGTACCTGTTCCTTTACGGAATATGGATGATACTACTAGATATTCGTTCATCTCTCTCGTGGTTCCAGACGGTATTGTCTTCCTTAAGAGTTAGAAAGAAGAAGCAAAAAAAATTCATTCAGCTGAACATAGAGCCTCCATATTTTTGAAGTTGGTTAAAAATCATGAACGTTGGAAGGAATGAAGGCAGGCTTTTACCTGAGTACAACTCTCCACGGACGACGCGTAGCTTCACAGAAGTGTATAAGTTTTTATATGCTTGCTATATACCTGCTTACAGCTTACATACAAAACTATGAAAGTAGGTATCGACAAGGTAGCAACCTCATCCTTGCGTCACCGCGTCGGTGCATACAGGCTTCATGACGTCTTCCTTACCACTTGTCATTGTCGGGGCGTGTATAAAGCGAGTTCACGTTTTTAATTTTGTAAAAATGGCAAGAACGTCTCCGTCGTCCAACGCATTAAAAAAAAACGTACGCGCACGCGTCGCAGACGGGGTTCAGTACGCTGCTCAAGCTGGCAGGCGTTTATGAAGTTACACGTCCGTGCATAGTGTAGGGCTAATCATGGGATAATACAAACTAATCCATGTATATAAAAGGAAAAACTGACTGACTGACAAATGAACGCACAGCCGAAACTACTGAGCTTAAGAACATGAATTTTTTTTAAGCGATCACTAAGAAGTAATTTTTGAAAATTCAACTTTTAAAGTAAAAAAGGGTCCAAAGTTTGTATGGAGAAATCTACTATCACACAAGCGAAGCCGCTAGTAGAAGCTAGTATTCTAATAACCCTTTCTTGAGTATCTTTTTATCTTATGCCAAATCAATTGAATGCAAAATTCTTATGAATACAATTTTCCAGTCTCCCTCAACTCTTATCTACCAAGCCCATTTACCTCAGTGTTACCATAAAATAACATACCTTAAATACAAATTTAATAACGCCAGTGGTAGTGACCGTAGCTGTGGCATCTGGGCAATACACTACGGTATGCGGACAGGCGGTTCACGAGCGGTCCAGTTTAAAACTCTCTAGCCCTAGTTATGTGAATGAACAATGAAAATTTCAATCATTCTGCTGTAATTGCTTTAGCGTTGGAGCCGCCGCTTTTGGTCGGAAATGATAAATTGTGGCTTTAAAATATGTAGTTTCTCTTTGGATTGCGAAATAATTTCCAGAGATCTTACCACAAGCTCTTAACGCAGTCTATTTCACGACCTAAACTGAACTGTTTAAGGGATATAGCTATAGAAGGTGTATAGCTCCGTCCTTTTTTCTCGTTCGCACGATTGATATTTTAACATGTCATGGTGAGGCCCCTGGATAAAGTAATAAAAACTAATAATATGTTAGTCTTAAGTTTGCGCCTTTTCGGGCAAATAAAATGTTTTTCTTTCTTTCTTTTTTAGTACAAGCGCCCTTATATCACAAAAATATTATAAAGACGAAAGTTTGTGAGTGTATGTGTGTACTTGTGACTTTGATAAAATTTGGCACAAGAGTATACAACATCCGAAAATAGCACATGTGTATGTATATGATACATTTAATCCCACGAGTACGTTTCCTTGGAACAATATTATATTTTCACGCGAGCAAATTTTTATTTTATTTTATTGTTGATAGGTTCGCGCTTGACCGCTATCTCACCTGATGGAAAGCGACGATGTGGTCGACGATGGAACGCGCTTACCTAGAAGAAACCTATTCACTCTTGATTTAAAGATTCCCGGGTTGTAGCTATCAGGAAACACAGACTCCGGCAAGGAATTCCACTCCCTAGCCGCACGCACAATGAATGTGTTCCCAAAATGTTTTGTGCGTGTAGGTGGGATATCCACCCTATACCGGTGGCGTATAGCCGTACGTCTGGTAGTCCGATGATGGAACGGGCTAGGCGGAATTAGGTTATGCAATTCCGATGCACACTCCCCGAAATGGAACCGGTAGAAAACCGACAGACTAGCAACTCTGCGTCGATGCTCAAGACTTTGAAGCCTCGACTCGACGAGTGTATCATCGCCAATTATCCTTCTGGCTCGCCTCTCAATTTCCTCAAGTGCATCAAGCTGTTATCGGGCAGATCCGTCCCAAAGATGAGAGCAATACTCCATACACGATCGAACTTGCTCTTGATAAAGTTTGAGCAGTTGTTCCGGCGTGAAGTACTGTGTGACCTTTGAGAGGATTCCCAGCTTTTTTGCTGCGAGTTGAGCCTTTGCTTCGATGTATGGCCCAAAGTTGAGTGTAGATGTCAGCGTAACACCAAGAAGGTCACTGGCAGCAGCTGGTAAATTATAAACTTGGCTTGACACGCTACGAACTTCACTGTCTATCTGTCCGCAGTCAAAAACTGACCGCCATACTGAATTTGTAGTAGCGTCTTTTTATTTCGTATTCTTCTCGATTATTCCTTTTAATTATACCCAAATCACGGGGGCTCACAATATAATAAATCGTCGGTCCAGCTACATATTTAAAGATATGTCCAAAATATCATGTTTCTTATTTAATTATTTACTTTGTTTAAACAATGTAAATAATGAAATAAAAAACATGAAATTTTGGACATGTCTTTATATACGTAGGGACCGTCGAAATAATAGTAGTGAGCGCCATCAGTAGTCCGTAATATTGGATTTAGAATGACGCTTGTATTACTATTCAAACTAAATATGACTGCAAATTTTCATATCTCTTCTTTAAAATTTAGATGATGTAAAACAGTTAAATATCTTACTAATTTCTACCGATGAAAAGTCTTTTACTTAACTTCCGACATGAAATTCAAATTTAAAATCTTATTATTTTACATAGGAGCTTTCAACCGATTGGTCGTTTCCTATGAGAAGAAGAACCGTATAGAAACTCCATATATGCTATTTTTTTTTAATTATTGAATTTACAATATTTCCGTATTACAATACTAATTGGTATAAGAAGACAGAGTAGACCAGTCAATCATATGAATATAATAATAGGTGATCACATCAAGGAAATCGTCAGTCCAATATCATTGCTACTATCATCGTTATCCTCAACAATATGCTTTGATTGAACCATTTGTAATGGAGCTGTTAGGGTCCATTATGAAGGTTAAACGTGGTTATACTATCTCAATCAAATAGCATTATATGAGTTATGTTGTCCTTAGTTAGGTAGTAGTTTTATTGTAAATTAATAAGCAAAGAAAGAAAGAAAGAAAGAAAGCTATTTTATTTGGTATACACACGCGTAGATACACACAACCCAAGTAACAAAATGTGGTCTTGTAGTGGTTCCGGAGCCAGGACTATAACAGGCTAGTAAAAGTTTATAACCACGGAAAAGGGCCCATTTTATACGCGTACTTTTGCCAATAAAACATTCATAGTAGACTTGACGAGCACCACTTAGACCAATAATACACTTACAGTTCGACTACGCAGAAGTATCTGTTCCCACGAAGCTCACTATGAGCATTTAATAGAACCAGGCAGGCGTGTAACGTACTCTGCGCTTCCAAAACTAGCTACTTCAAACATATTTTAGCAAGGCAAAC
The DNA here is from genome assembly GCA_910589285.2 of Mythimna ferrago. Taxonomy (NCBI): domain Eukaryota; kingdom Metazoa; phylum Arthropoda; class Insecta; order Lepidoptera; family Noctuidae; genus Mythimna; species Mythimna ferrago. The sequence goes on along the minus strand of OU342675.1, from coordinate 8,100,134 downwards.
GCATAAATATTTTCGGTGAAGTGTATTGTGTTTTACATCTCAATTTTTGTTCGCCTTTTGAACAAGGCGTATTTACTAAGTTGTGTTTAAAAATAATTTTAGTCCTAAGGTAACGCCATATTGTAACAAAATGGCCGTGAAGATGCGATAAATATTAAAAGCTTAAACGGACTTCACGAAGATATCTTTGGATACTAATAGTTTTATAAGAAACCTTTATATAGAAATTAAGACTATAACAGCATTCGAAATTACACTATAATACCAAGTACACTTGCTCTTAGAAGAAACCACTGTAGAACTAATTCACTTAAAATTAGCACACATAGTTGACATAAAAACCCCTATAAGGTCAAGTAACAAATGCAAGTGGTTCTAAGTGCATTTAGTTCTATAAATTACTATTACTGGCGTATACACTCATAGTGGATTTATAATTAATTCTGGTAGGCGATTATAAGTGTAACTTACTGGACCAAGTTTTCTCAAGTGTATTTACACTTACGCAACACTTTTATAGGACATCTTAGCCTTTACTGCGCCTATAATTTCCTTCTATACACGACTATAAGTCAACTTATAAGAATAGGTTTACTATAAACCCAAACGAACTCCGTGTAACCTGTTAAAAGCTTGGTAGTAACACCTGGAACCACTAAGAGAGAGCTACTAGTGCTGTGAGCCTATAAACTGTGCGCTACAGGAGAACTTTGTTACTTGGGAATGTAGTAACAACATAATAAAGCTAAACATTTTTTTTTAAGTTATAGACTAGTGCTTGATTTCGATCGCGCCTGATGGTAAGCAGTGATGCAATCGTTGATGTTGAGGCGCACTGAGCCTATTCAATTAAGTCTTGATAACACCAAAATCATAATAGGACGGGAAGACCGCAGCAAGCATTAATAGCTGAGTTCTAGCTTATCTAGTTTATTTTATTATTTGTTGTTAATTTATTGAATTAAAGTTATGTAAACTTATGCAGCCTAAACTATTAACCTTTCATATGCCGTAATTAGAGACACAATTAAAAAGTTATTGTGTCTCACGTTCCGGACACACAAAGGGTTAAACCAAAACATCATAAGCATACAAAATGAAACTATACATATTATTATTTTCTGTGACTTGTAAATTTTTGTAAACATTGTTATAATAGGTACTAAATTCAAGAATGTGATTAAAATATAATCATCTATAACAAACAAAATTACAATTTCTCATCATCATCACCAATTTTCATTTCATTTATTATAATATATTAACCTTGTGTAAATTCAGTTACACCATCCGTAAACTAAAACTTTAACTTTGTAAACACGTTTATTAATGAAAATGTTCAAATACTACTCGTAATTACTTCGACACCTGTATCGTTCAGCGAATCTGTTTGCAGACCACAGATAATTATCAGCCATAATGAAACAGCAGTCATTATGCATATCACATGGTCCGCTAGGCTTATCGAATGATCGGATGCCGTTAGCAAATAATCTGCCGGTGTAATTATCCTAGTTGGCCTTGCAAACAAGAAACTATTATGTTTTACAGTAGCTTTGTGGTAGCTTTGTATTTTGAAATGACATATATTTATTGATTTATTTTGTGATTCTTTAACCTGAAAACTGATTTTTTTTACGTTTCTTTCGATTATTTCACCTAGTAACCTGCCCCCCTAGCCAAGTCACAACCAGTTTGTGTCGAATTCCGTTCTCTAATCGGTAACGCCTCGGTGACAGCAATTGTAGAAAACGATAAGTTGGTAGCCATGTTGACGCGCCTGAGTCGGCCGCTCGTTCTACAATGTAGCGTTTGTATAACAAAGGATGTAGCGTTAAACATTGTAGAAACGATTTTGAACGATGTGAACCTGGCTACGAATTGTCTATTCGTTTGTTCTGACCACGCGACTTTACGTTGAGATGACGTCATTTCCATACGTTTCATCACTTTTCGACAGCGTTAACGATTGCAGAATAACAACTTGGCTAAGCGTGCTGAACGTAAGTTCAGGTTTTCTTGCGTGATAAGTTTTTAGAGTCTGTCTACTATGTCAACCGACTTGGATAATTATTAAGGAAAAATGAAATTTGATGTAGTCAACACACAAAAGTCAGTGTTGATTAAGAGATATTGATCATTGTTTACTAATAGAAGAACCTTATAAAAAGTATCGAATATAAGTATTTTTTAAATAATTAAATATAATACAAAATTTCCAAGTCGGTTGACTTTTTAGACAGACTTTGAAAATAAAATTGTTTGTAGTGATATTAGAATATGAATGTAACACATTCTAATGTTTTGTAGTATTTGGCAGCACATGTATCCAGTCAGCTTTCTTGGCAAACTTTGCTGAGGATTTTATTACTACAACCAAATCCTCAGCATAGTTTGCCAAGAAAGCAAAAAGTTACACTACAATAAAATTCGCAGCTGCATTTTACTGAGATCACGCCACAATATCAACTAGAAATAAAGACAAAGAAAGAAAGATTTTTTTTTTTTTATTTAGCACACTATGAAAATAACACGTATTAAAAAATATAAATAATATTAAATACTAAAAAAAAAAAACAAACCGCAACAATGTGTCTCACGGTAGTGCCAAATAGGTTCAGTTCAGGATACTGCCAGACAACCGTAGCAGTTGCCTGACGCTGGTTTTCAACTGAACCTTTGAGTGTAGGTGAGTCACAGATGAAAAACGGCTAAGCAAAATCAATAATGCTTGCAAAGATATTATAAGAACCGTTTCACATGGCAAAAAAAAAAATAGTTTTGTACTTCCTCATCATCATTTCGGCCAAATAACATCCATTACTGGACACAGCAGAAGCTTACCTAAGCATTTCGTCACTATATGGACCAGGCCAATTCTTCTCGTATCCAATGGATTCCCTGGCCCTAAATAGTTCATCCAAATTGGTTCCAAATCGTGTGATGCCTTTTAATGCTGCGTCACTGGTATGTGCTCGTCAACCTATGAGAAGCGTTTTGTTGGTCGATAGCAGTGGAGGTATCACCATCACAAACCTAAATGACCTTATCCATGAATACACTTTTCAAATTAATATTCCATCAAAAACGGCATTATAAAGAAAAAAACGAAAGAAAAGAGAGCACGTTTATTTGGCACACAGTACACACTATGAGATAACAATTATAGTAAAGAAACTTAAATACTTAAACTTAAAATACATCAACATTGTGTGTCTGAATGTATAAAATAAAGATAGAACATTGTGGGAGTGCGCGCCAATGAAGCTACTAAAAATTCTACAGTAAACACTAATTTAATAATCTAGATGCAAAACAGTACAAAGTTTAAAATTCTTTGTGTCTACACACTGCGTTTAAATTCAAATTTTCTACAAAGAAAACTTTAGAAGGTGAGTAATAATGCAGCTAAGAGTGGTCTCGCATACCACTGCTTTTTAGAAGCTGAAGTCAAAATGATGAGAACTTTTGACGTTTATGAAATATTATTTAAATTAATTAAGCTACAGTGTCCCTTTTGGCAAGTTATGACATCTATAATATAAAAATGAATCGCAAAATGTGTTGGTAAGCGCATAACTCAACAACGCCTGGACCGATTTCGCTAATTTTTTTTTTTTTCGTTTTGTTCGTTATTATAAGGAGAAGGTTCTTATGGAAAAAAAAATGAAAATTAGGGTAGTGTAGGGTAGAGTAGGGTAGTGTAGGGTAGAGTAAGGTAGAGGAGGGTAGAGTAGGGTAGAGTAGAGTAGGGTAGAGTAGAGTAGGGTAGAGTAGAGTAGGGTAGAGTAGGGTAGAGTAGGGTAGAGTAGGGTAGAGTAGGGTAAAGTAGGGTAGAGTAGGGTAGAGTAGGGTAGAGTACGGTAGAGTAGGGTAGAGTAGGGTAGAGTAGGGTAGAGTAGAGTAGGGTAGGGTGGAGTAGGGTAGAGTAGGGTAGAGTAGGATATAGTAGGGTAGAGTAGAGTATAGTAGGCTGAAGTAGGGAAGAGCGGGGGCGAAGCCGCGCGGGCAAAAGCTAGTATAATAGTTTTATTAAGATAAAATTTTCAATGCAAAACACTTTGCTAGAAAGGTTTTTCTATACAACATTATTTTTAGTTTATGCGAAAGCTGAATAATAGTTTGTTCAAAATCAGTAACTGAATGGATTCCAATAGTTTTTACGCCATTATATATTTTTTCCCAAAAATATTTAAAAAGGTCACAAGTTGTACACCACCGACACTATGTACAACACTAAATCATAGCGGATATTAGGCGCCATCAAACAGCTGGGTTTAAGTGCAAAACCACCCCTCAGTCACCTGGGTGACCTGGTGACTATGTATTTTTGCTGCAATAACAAGCTGTTAACTCTTTGAATGTCGTAATTAGAGACACAATAGAAAGACAATTACCTTATGTCGGACTGTGTAACTTAAGACATTCGAAAGGCATGTTACGAAATTTTGTACATAGATTATTTTCATAAAAATACTAGACATGTATTTCGGGTTTTGCATATACTAAAACTATTGTTGTATATATAAAATACTGAGTCTTTTAATACTGTAAAAAGGAAATTAAAAATAAAAGTTTTCTTTGTTTTTAACTGACTCCTAAAAGAGAAGGATCTCAATTCAACTGATTGTTTTTTTATTTGTTCAGCAATATCCCAAAAGTTAACCCATTCAGACGATTATTTTTTACTTGGAAGAATTTTTTGCCGAAGTTGTCTCATTTTTTGGTTGAATTCTGATAAAGGTACTTTAGAGATAGATCATAAAACTTCAATAAATGATAACAAATCTCCCGGCATTTTTGCAATCTAGTTGTTGTTAACACTATTTCATAATATACCTTATATAGTTTACCGGGGTGATCATCATCATCATCACCAGCCTTTTTTTTAATGTTCCCACTGTTGGGACTCAGGCCTCCTCTCTAGGAGAGGGAATGGGCCGTAATCCACCACGCAGGCCCGGTGCGTGTTGGTGAATGTCACATGTCTTCGAATTTTTGGTTCTAGGACATGCCGGTTTCCTCACGATGTTTTCCTTCACCGTTTTGAGAGCAGTGGTGATGAAATAAATTACACAAAGTAATGCGCCTGGCTGGGTCCGAACCTGCGACCTACAACTCGTAAGTCGGGGCCGTTACCACTCGGCCACCACTGCTCACCGGGGTGATGTTCCCGGTAAACTTAGAAGAATATATATTATGTAATGTTCACACTAATATTCCTTCACTAAACCAATTATATTCAAATTCCATGTTATTGGAGCTATCTATTCATCATACATTATGTTTGTGTTCTGTTAAATTATAACACCGTAGCCGTTTCATTACTTGTATTTCATTTCCCAATCCTAAATCAATTATCAAATTATACCATTATTGTTGTATAAACCAACCCCAGGTACACTAGTTTTCGAAATGTAAGTTTTTTTTTTTATAATTTAGAAAAACGTTTTGAAGAACGTGTCACAGCCTGTATTTGCACAAAAGCAGTTTGACGAACAAGAATCATAAGTAAGTAAGCACTTTTGATAGGTTTTTTTAAACAATTTAAACTATTCCAAATGCCAACTAAAAATATTATAATCGCCGAGTGCAAAGCAAGACTGTCACAAAACGCAATCCTACAATTTGCATTTCACATTACTCTGTGTAACTTAAATTTGCACAGATATGAAAAACGGCGTCCGCCTTGCACTGCGATGTTATGACTTGTCTGAGATAATGCCAAATGAAGGATGCAACCTATTAATTTTGGAATGTTTGTTAGTGTAAACTTTGAGAACAGACAGATACATGTAAAGTAAAGATTAGTGGAGCTTGGTTGTGATAATTGGCTTTTGTATGATAGGGTTTTTATTATAATTTAACTTTTTAAATAGACAGTCGACTTTTCACGTGATCAAAGGGTTTGCCTTTTTGCGACTGTAAAATCAGTAGGTATATTAAACACTGAAAATTTTCCAGTATTCTGAGAACATTTCCCATTGACATCAAAGTATGTATTATTTTGATGTCTTTTGAGTTCTTCTCTTTTATACTTGATAGTACATGATCATTATTGCCTGTTTATACAATAATATATCTAAGTTACTTGTTAGTCTATATTTTAATTGCATATTTCCGATTTCTCAGACCCCAGTCTGGGGTCGCTTTTTATTAAATTAGGTACCAACAGACAGATAGCAGATACACTATGCATGTTCAGGAATATAAAAATGGCTATTCTTTTGGAAGCCTCCTTTGGTGCCCTCAGCCTGAACTTCTTCTTCTGGCTAGACCTTATACCATTTATTTGGGATCGGCTCTCCTTATCTTCGTTCTCCACGATTTTGTGCCATGTCGGTGTCGAGATGAGCTTCTTTGAGGTCACTTTGGATCGTCATCAAACCAAGTAGAGGGTGGTCTTCCACGCGTGCGCTTCGTCGCAGGCAGTTCAAGGGCAAGCTTTATTGTATGATCATTTGGGTGTATTTGCATGAGGCCACCATAAGCGTTTCTCTTTGATTTTATTGGATATCGGACAAACTTTAATACTGTCTGTACTCATTAGATACGGATTTTATCTAGTTGAGTAGAAAGCATGCGCAAGCAAATTTATTTAAGAGCTGTTTGTTTGTTGACCCGTTTTCGGATCCATACAAGACAACAGGTCTAATCACTACTTTATACAAGTGGCCTTTAATTTTAACTGGCATTGTCCTATCACACATGACGCCTGTGAGTTGTCTCAACTTCATCCATCCGGTGGTAGTAACACCTTTTTTTTATTTTGCCAACTTTTCCAACAGCTACTTCCCCAAGGTATTTAAATTTACTAGTTTGATACCTATTAGTGTGATTTATCGCTTTAGGCACTTTGAAACTATATCAATTGACGAAAGCAATAATCTAAGAGCTGCTTATCCAAACCATGTATTACGCTTGCTTGAATACGATGCTATAATACGATTTGATCACATAATCGCCCCTGATAATATCCTATTGTGTTGTATTCAGTTGGGAATGAGATGAATTAATCAGTAGATCCAACAGTATGTTCACAAACTACTCATTGTTGCAGGTTGTAGAGAAATATTGTTTGTCAGATTTGTTTCATAGAGATTATCGGTTTTGTTGGTGGAGAGTCATGATAAAGTTTTAAAGTACAGTATTTGGAATAACATTTAAACAATTAAAGAAACATTTTTTACTGTTAGTTCAACTGATTTTAACTTTTATACGGAATAAAAGCCATAAGGATGGCATTGAAAGAAAAAAAAGTGGTTATAATACCAACTATTTACTGCAGCCGCCAGCAATAAAATAAAAGTCAAAATCAGTTAAAAAAGGTTTTTTTTTAAGATGTAATTTTATTTAAAATTGAGTATAAGTAGCTGCAATAAGTACATGGTTTTTTGTAGTTATGTACCTGCAGAATTTTTGCAATTGAATTAGTACTTACATACCTACAATTTTTTCAAACTAAAAATCAAATTTATCTGTTATGGCGACGGTTGGGGGAGGCCTGTGTCCAACAGTTTACGTCTTTTGGCTGAAATGATGATCATGATGATTAGAAATATAGAGTTTAAAAATTCCTCCGTATTGTTGTTGACTGGCAATATGCACAAACGACTGACAACATTTCCACACTGTATGGCAAACGTTGTAAGTTTCTACAACCAATATAAGTCATCTTTAATTTTAAAGCACAAGACCAGTCTTCACAGTTATTAAATAAAATTATACAAATTTTCAAGGAAAATTCTACAAAAAATGAATGCTTATTGGCTCCTCAGATATATCTTAAAAAAGAAAAATGTCTCCCAATTTTGGTTACGGTTTTCCAAGAATATTGATGAGATCCTCAATAACTTATAATAAATTATTAATTTATTTCAATTTAATTTGACATGCGTAGAAATTTGTGATTTATTATTTAAGAAAAAAATATAAACTGGCGGTGATGTTTGAAATATCAACTGCATTTTGAACTATCTTTCCTCTATTTGTTAAAAAATATTAATTGTAGATAAGAATAATAGAATATTAATTGTTCTTGGACATGCCAGTTTCCTCACGATGTTTTCCTTCACCGTTTTGAGAGCAGTGGTAATGAAATAAATTACACAAAGTAATGCGCCTGACGGGATTTGAACCCGCGACATACAACGAATGAAATAATGAATGAAAAAAAAAACGTACATTTAGCTAACAGCCTGGGGTCCAAGTCTGCTATTTTTATAAATTCGTCATTTCAACATGATCCCATTGTCATTTTGTTTAAAGTTCGTAATCAGCTAATCTGATCGGTCAATGGTTTCGTAATAGAATTGTAGTAGACTGACAATATCGAGCAGTCTCGTGATATATTAAAAGCCATGTCTTCACAGTGACTTTCTAAAGGTAGGTCACGGATTAAAGGAACTATCAAAATCTACGCAGATTACCGCATACGTCCGACTTTCATTTGTCATTGTGATTACCATTTTATGCAAGTTCTTTCAATGGAGTGTTAGTGGTTGACCATAAAGTCATAATGACGTCATTATATTGGTAGATAACCAAACTTGTCAAAATCAACAGTTATGAAATCAATGATAGACCATTCTGACACTATTGTAATAGCAGACTGCCTTGGACTAGTGATTCATACGTTGCAAATTCAAAAGCAGGCGCTATATTCTGAATAATTTATTTCTTCACCACTACTAAAAAACATCGTAAGAAAACTGGCATGTCCTAAAATTTGCAGACATGTGATATCCACCAACTCACACTGGACTCGCCTCATCGATTATGCCCCATTCCTTCTCATATATATACAGCTATTGTTAATTCACTTGTTATTTACATTTTAGTGTTTTGTCGTATCCGCATTTGGCCGTATCACGTTGTTAACCTCTATGAAAGGCTAAAACTAACAAAACAAAACTTTATAAAGACAACTTACAACAATAAACATCTTACAAACATATCCTAAACAATTAAACAAACATTATTTTAGTGTAGTATATTTGCTAAGAAACAATTAATTTCAAGTTTAATTTACGCAAACATTCTCATTGTAATCCAAAAAATATACAAGCAATTATGATCCTTATAATGCTAAAATATACAGTGTAAAATAGCGTGTATATTGTAGAGCATCGCAATGATTGTGTGGAAGTCTGTATTACGAAGTTCTTAAGAGAAGACAAACTTGGAATCGATTTGTCGGGCTACTTTATAGTTTTGTGATATAAAATGATACCAGACTACTTTGTAGCATCTCTAGAGAGTATAAATTTATTAGTTCTGTAACTTAAGGCTATTTTATTTTTAAAAGATAGAATTTTTACTGGGTCTTGATTTCTTGGTAACAGATTTAATTCAGCTGCTACAACAAAGCAATACTTTTTAGTCTTTTTAACTTCCTATGAAAATTTTTTTTGGGTAAAATAATCTACTTTATCTTTCAAATGACTCCTTCCGCTTTGGGTGGAGTGTAAGAAAGAATCTAACTTTTATTGCCTAAAATTCACTTGTGTTCCTTCAGTTGCCTTTTGCGTTCCAGATCCTCGGTAACTCTTTCAAACAATCCTTAAGTTCTTTTATTTATCTTCGATTAAAAAATAATTGAATTATCCTACTTAACCAAAATACAAGTCTATTAACCAACGTACCTACCTACTAAAACGTAGCTTCAATTAAGCGTTGTCTTTGAGAATTACTTACGTCCCACATATAATTATCAAGCGTTCTCATAACATTAGGTGCACGGTAACGTTCCTCATTTGAACTCGTGTTTCACAGTACCGCGTACCTACGGCTTCGCATAAATCATTAGGGGGATTCATGGCTCATGGCTCCTATGACTGCGGTGTGCGTGATAAAATACTGATATATTTAAGTTATGACTTTGCGAGTGATGGTTTATAGTTCTTAGTGTTTTTCTGAGTTCTTGATTGACGAATGTTTTCCATATTGACTACAAATCGTTCACGTGAAGACTGTTTATGAATGTCCAAATTAATTCTACCTAATTTTTAAGACATTTCATTTTCTAAACTGATTCATTTTTGAGTTAGCCACAAATTAAAGTGAATTGCAACACGCAAATAAATAAAATTAATACTCGATTATTGTGAATAATGTACTTAGCTAATATTTGGACCACCTATTTTTTTCTAGGTAGGACAATCATCTAATGGCATCCCCCGCTCTTGGGTAGAGCGGCAGATAGTGTCAGACTTTTACTGACTAAAAACCCACTCCTGTTCCTTCGTTACCTTTCGTACCGGGGCCGAATCTTCCTTTCAGAAACAGATCCTTGGCCCCAGTAGGCTTCGACCCTGCTGGGTCCTTACGAGATTAATAATGAAGATTTTACACTCTCGAATACAAAAGTGATACGTCACATTAACTCAACTAATACACCTTTCGTAATGTGTCTTGATTGATAATAAATTTACTTGAAACCAAATGCTCCAACAAACAAAATAGATTTTTCAGACTTTCTACTATATTTTATTTAATGATACGATCGAAAGTCATTCATACCTATTAAACCCCCCCTTTATCAAATAGACCGCTGCCATTCGTAATTATTTCACAGCGTGATCGTGTCATTGAATTATATTTTGATATGAGTCCCTGCTAGCTACAGACTTAAATGATTTATTTATTTAAACCGTACATGCAGTAGTGGTACATAGATGTATAAATGGAAGTTTTAGTTTAAAAAAATACAATAAATGAATAATATTTGATATTAAACAACGCATACTTTATAATAATATTATATTAGATTTAATTTATATTAGAATAAATTAATTTTATTTTAGATTTTAATATAAAACAATTACTTAGCTTTAGCATTTTATGTGCTAAAATAAAAAATATTTCAAACTATGATAATTATCAAACATTAAGTAGGTATATAATAATTATAAAGAAGTCAAATATAATAATTGTGACCAATTAATTGCATAAGCAAATAGAATTATCGACTTTAATCCTGTAACATAATATCTCCACTCTTGATAATTTTTTATTTACAATTTACTTGTACAACATTACAGTCTAAACTAATGCGTTGTACAGAAACAAGAAATAAAAGAAGAAAGTAAAAAATAAGAAGAAAAAATCATTACCACTAATATAAAATAAAATATCCCACAAAACCAAATAAGACAACGTTTACTTATTTTTCATCCATCCTCTCACAAAACCTCAGACATTCACGACACACATCTATCCATCTCCCAGCAAAAAGTCACACTCTGTTATGAATAACTAGCTTTTGTCCGCGCCTTTGCTACCGTTAACTGACCATTCTATCCAACTCTACCCTACTCTACCTTACCATACCCTACTTTACCCCACTCTACCCTACTCTATCCTACCTAGTTACCTACCCTACGGTACCTACTTATCTACCTACCCTATCTACCATGGGTCACGTTAGAAAATGACGCACTTTATTTGGGCAGTCATAAATAGGCTTCATGTGAACGATCACGTCATTATTCTAAACGAAAACATCCTTCAATCAAAAACTCAAAAAATCACTAAGCACTATAAACCATCACTCGCAAAGTCATAACTTAAATATATCAGTATTTTATCATGCACTCCGCAGTCATAGGAGCCATGAGCCATGAATCCCCCTAATGATTTATGCGAAGCTGTAGGTACGCGGTACTGTGAAACACGAGATAAAATGAGGAACGTTACCGTGCACCTAATGTTATGAGAACGCTTGATAATTACATGTGGGACGTAAGTAATTCTCAAAGACAACGCTTAATCATTTATTGAAGCTACGTTTTAGTAGGTAGGTACGTTGGTTAATAGACTTGTAGGTATGTTGTTTGAAGAGAAATAAAAGAAGTAAATTCGATCAATGAATCTGTACTCCTAGCCAAGTTGCTAATCTGCAAACGTTAACGCTAGCAGAAAGCTTCAAAGGTATGGGAATGACGTCATCTCAAAGCTCAGTCACGTGGTCGGAACAAAAGAATTGGCGGCGCGGCCAACTCGAAGCGTTCGGCGCAAGCGAAACGGTTGTACGAGTAACTTGGCTAGGGGGGCTGGGCTGCAAGATTTTTCGAAAGATTTACTGTAAACCTAGAAAGCAAAGGAAACTGAAAAAACACACGTGGCAAGTCCGGGTCAGACTCGCGCACTGAGGGTCCTGTACAGACTTCCTTATGTTAACAGTTCAATTTCCGAATTGAGATACGAAGATTTTTCCGAATCGCAAAAAAAAAAAATTTTTGTGACGTAACTACAAATTACAGTTTTCAGATTTTTTGCTATAGTTGTGCTATGAGACCCTGCTTCATGCCAAATTTCAGGATTCTAGGTGAACGGAAAGTACCCCATGAATTTTGATTCCATTGAGAGTGTCGAAATATACGTTTTTCACAACGTATGCTTCCGAAATTTTTTTTTCCTTAACTCAGTAGTTTGATTTTTTTTGCAGCTTCAAGGGATTGCAGACCTGAGTACATGATTTTGATTTTAAATCAAAACGTCCAAGCGTTCCCGAGATAAAGGTTCTTGACACACAAAAAAGTCCTTTAAGGGTTTTGTTATTTTCCTTTTGAGATACGGAACCCTCATCATCATCATTATCATCAGCCTTTTGAATGTTCCCACTGCTGGGACACAGGCTTCCTCTGTAGGAAAGGGAAACCTAAGAAGCAACAAATCTATGTCTTTAAGTACATTCTAGTCTAAACAAAGTTGCTTTCCACGTAACTGTGTCCGTCTCTTCACTTACCTATTTCTTTTAAATCACCCAACGGATTTTGATGTACATTTCACATAAAGAAAGTGCAGTAAAGAACGAAAGTTTGTGTAATTAATTATCACCTGTGTAAAACTGGGGAAAGTCACTGGTAAATAATAACAATGTCTGTCACCAAAAACTCAAAAATAAATTTTTAACTTACCTACTTGGAACGTTTTTGCAAAACAATTATATTGGAAATTCAGAGAATTTTTTTTTTAAGATTTGTAATCTAAACCCTATTTTAATGGTGCTAAACTTGCAAAAGTTAAATAGATTTAGGTTTAACTACAAGATCAAAGACTTATTGATCAAAATTACTTATAAGTCGCCAACGGCGTGTACTGTTCCCGCGCGCCTCAAGGAGTTGTCAGCAACCGTAAGGGCCCAGCAGAGCAGGGTTGAAGCCTACTGGGGCCAAGCAACGAAGGAACTGGGTGGGTTATTTAGTCTGTAAAAGTTTGAAACTATATCCCGCCCGGGGGATATCATCTGGATGGTTTTTAACCGCCGAAAAAAAAGCCTTATTTTAATCATTCTAAAATTGCAAAAGTTAAGGGGCCGGCGACAGACGAATTTCCATACAAACGTAATACCACGCTCATTTGCAGTTGGAGCATATTTCCAACATATTATGATGATATTCGGTTATAGACAATATTTATCTAGGTTCCCACGTCGAGAATATTAGAAATACTGTTATTTTTAATACAGGAAAAGCCAAATGGTATTTTTGCCATTTACGCTGTAAAAAAGTGCGAAATACAATTCGCTTAAGTTTCTTTTTGTTTTTTTTAAAAAGAAAGACGTAGGAACCTAGATAAATGTTGTCTATAACCGAATATCATCATAACATGTTGAAAATATGCTCCAACTGCAAATGAGCGTGGTATTACGTTTGTATGGAAATTCATCCGTCGCCGGCCCCTTAAATAGATTTGTGTTTAACTGTTAGATCAAAGACTTTTTTTATCAAAATAACTTATTATTAAATTACAGATATTTCTAAATATGAACGTTATCTATAACGAAAACTTTGATATTTTCTTCTGAGTAGATTTCATATTTTTCTAGAGCTGAAACCTTGTTGAGATAAGATAATATATGTACAAGTATCAACTGAGCTCTGCATACAAATAACTTCATACGCTAGCAAATCTCATTTATCTAATGCAATATGCTAATCAAAGGGTATAACTCGAGTATCAAGTCTGCATAATATTATTCATATAATTATTTTTGTATACAAGATAAATGTTAGGTTTTGATACGCAACCAGATTATTTATTCTGTTTTTTGTAACCAAAAATATTATTAAATATATTTTATATTCGATTATTTATTGCAATCGACTAATTGTACTGGCAACACCATATTGTTTCACGTGCACTTCAAGGAGTTGCCAGCAAACCGTAGGGGCCAGCAGGGTCGAAGCCTACTGGGGCCAAGGGTCTCCTTCTGAAATGAAAATTCAGCCCAAAAGGCAGTGGTTTTTATTCAGTAAAAGTCTGAAACTATCTCCCGCTCCGCACAAGGGTATCGAGATGTCGTTGGATGATTTTCCCACATACAAAATAAAAACACCGCAATTAGTTGATTGCAATAAATATTTGAATAAGTTACATACACACACATATTCACAAACTTTCTCCTTTATAATATTAGTATAATTTTCACATAGAAGAGCTTATTATGTCTCATTTTGATATAATAATTAAGCTGCTTATATGAGAAGAAGGGACCTCTTCATTACATGTAAACCTTACTATAATTTTAAATAATTACCACCCTTAATACATTATCCCAATTTAATATTTCAGGTGCATGTAACCTTTTCGTTCGTGCGATAGAAAATGGTGAAGTAAATCACGTACATTAGTTTAATTTAGGCAAACTCGGGCTTAGTATAATTAAAAAACTTTATATTAGCTATTCAGATGTGGAAAGCTCGTGGATTTAGTGAGGTTAATTTTCATTTAGTTTTTAGTTGAATAGCTGTGCACTTTTTAGGGTTCCCCATTTCAAAAGAAAAAACGGAACCCTTATAGGATCACTTTGTTGTCCGTCCGTCTGTCTCTCTGTCTGTCTGTCGGTCAAGACCCTTTATCTCGAGAACACGTGGAGGAATCGACTTGAAATTAAAACCATATACTCAGGTCTGCGGTCTTTTTTAGCTGTGAAAAAATCGAACTTCTAAGTTAATGAATAAAAAAGATACGGCCGTTTATGTTGCAAAAAAACGTATATTTGAATACTCGAAGAAAGATCGAAATTCATAGGGCACTTCCCATTGACCCAGAATCCTGAAATTTGGCACAAAGCAAGGTCTTATAGAACAGGTATAGGACAAATCTGAAAAGAGTAAATTTGCTTTTACCTACGTCAAAATAAAAAAATAAAAATTTCAATTCGGAAAAATCTTCGAGACTCCATTCGGGAATAGTAGTTTGCAGGGAACCCTCAATGCGCGAGTCCAACTCGCACTTGCCTAGTTTTTTTTTTAATTGACACAAATTAGTGCTCGACTGCGATCCCACCTGAAAGGAACAAACAAAATAGAACATAGGAGTGTATAAAGTCTTGTACTGCTAAAGGATACTGAAGGAACATAGACTGGATTTAAGTCAATAAATTCTGACAATCCTATCGCTCCTAGACTACATAAGATGATTTCCTAATTCTCAAAAAAAAAATGGTAAATATATATTCTTTCTCTAGAACTCCAAATATAAACAACCTAACTATACATAGACGAATGTTCATCCACATAAAACGAAATCCGGCACAGTAACGGCTCAGGTGCTCCGCCGGAAGGCAAGCCCGCGTCACTGAAATTATGACGTCACTGATTTACAGCCACTTTTGTTTTGTTCAGCCAAAAACGTACTAAAATGTGCTGGATTCATAGCGTAGATTTGTATTTTAGTAAAATGTTTGTTGTTTAAATTGTGGGGGATTCAAACGTATCGCTGTTTTTGAGTGGACCTTGTTAAGCTTAATAGGCTGTGTTGTTTACTTTTTTACATAAAGAGAGGTTGGCAGAATTTAAAGAATTTTCTTTAGGGTTGTTACAGATCAAAACTATAGATCTAAATCTAAAGATAGCGTAAATTCACTGAATGTAATAAGCACAGAACCGATCAAAGTGGCGACGAGGCTTTCGGGACGCCTATGATAATTGATATTTTTTGTATGAGTTAATTGATAGACCAAGATCAAAGATCTCAAAATAATATTAACTAGCTTTTTCCCGCAGCTTCACCCGCGTACATAAAATATAGCCTATGTCATTTAGGAATAAAGCAGCTTTCTATAGGTGAAAAAATTTTAACAATCGGACCCGTACTTCCAGAGATTAACTCATACAAAAAACAAACTTTACCATTTTATTATATAAGTGTAGATTACTTAACGACAAGGACCGATTAAATTGATTTGTTCTTCGTTCGGCCCACTGAGTTTCGTCCCACATAAAAAATTCCTGGTTTGTCCCAAACTACATGCTTTTTTCGTCCCAAAATATTATTTTAATTATTTTGTTCTCGATTCGTCCTATTTTATATTCCTTGTTCGGCCCATATTTTTTTTTTATAGGCGATTTTTACATTTTTGTACACTCAGCAACAAAAACGTATTACTATTTTATGAGTACAAACTATAGACTAGCTTCTGCCTGCGACTTCGCCCGTGTCATAATAGAAAATATTTGCCTATGACACTTTATGTAATGAGGTAGGATTCTTCTGGTGAAATTATTATTAAAGGCGGTCTAGCAGTTTTTTATTTTATTCAGTACTTACACAAAACATAAATCTTTCCTCATTATAATATGTGTATAGAAGTAAAGACTTAACAACAATAAAATATATAAAACAATCGCTTCTCTCTGCCTTCTCCTTGAAAGAAAATTTACACATATTGTTTTTTATTAGCTCTTTAGCCGCTGTTAGTAAGCAAGTCAAGAGCTGACGTCACTGGAATCTGTTTAAAAGAGTGGATTTTTTTTAAAATAATAATTCCTTTGTTTGCTTGTATTTACTAATGTTGGCCAATAGTATTATTTTCCGTAATCAGTATTTTATTCATGTTGTTAAAATACTCTCACTTTAATCTCAGTGAATTTTTCAGTAACTAAAATTATAATGTAATTAATATTTATTATAGATCTGGCTATTGTGTATGTTTAAACTGTTGTAATGATAAGGTGATTATTATTATACCATTTCTTTTTTTACGATACTCGATTTTGATTACGATACTCGATAGTAAAAATTATTTATACATAATTTTAAAAAAATGTTTCATTATTATTGAATTTACATTGTAAAAATATTTAGCCAACTTTAATTACAGTAAAACTAACAAATAATAACAAAAACTCTAATCTAATTAAAACTAACTAAAAACAAACTAAAATATAATGTTTGTTTTCAGTTAGTTTTAATTGCACTCTTGTCACCGTCGGTGTTCCAGCCGTATTGGAACCCCTGGCACGTAAAGATGGCAAGAGACGGGAGAGCATTTCGTTATTCCCATGGATCATAGGTATGAAACATAGCTGTTTGTGTTGATACTCTTGCGCCATCCAATCTTCCTAGCTCGTTGTGATGTGCTGGTGCTGTCGCTGCATCTGCGGAGAACTGGAGTTATATTTTCGAACCGTTTGGGGTTGAAACTCTCGGATCATGGGGTGTGCTCACAAATTGTAGTATAAAGATCATTCGAAACGTCTAATTGACACTTCTCGTGACCTAAAGGCTGGCTTTTACCTCGGAAAGAGGATAAGCATTACTACACAGAGTGGCAATGCCGCCAGTCTTTTGGGCACATTACCAGTCGACAGCGATGTGGAATAGATTTTTTCTCGCCATATTTTAGTTTGATTTTAGTTGTAATTAGCCTAGGGTTTTATTATTATTATTTTATTTTATTGTAATAGTTAACTTGTTAATAATATTTTATTGTAATAGATTAATGAGCAAATAAAAAATATTCTTACGTTTTTATTATTAGAAATATCTATATTTTTTTAATATTATTCAAAAATTTCAAATAGCCACTTACATTATTTTTATTGACTGTACTTTTAAAGTACTTGTGATTCGGGACGAAACAGAACTTCAATAGTGATGTGGGACGAATAAATATTTTTTTGGAATGTGGGACAAAACTTCGGGACGAACGAAGAACAAACCATTAAATTATATGTATGTATAAAACATTAATTGCTCTAAAGCTTAAAACAAATTTTAAATTATTAATCTAAAAGTCGTCATTACCAATTTTAATTTTTTGAACAGACCATTTCATCACACACCTTAAATGTAAATGGCTGAACAAGTTTTAATAAAAATTGTCTAAAAATCATTGCTAGAAACATAGCTTTCATATAAAAAATTGCATCTGAATCGATTCACCCGTTCAAAATTACGATGCCAAAGACAGACACGCATTAAACTTATCGGTCTAACTTTTAATATCATTATTTTTGTGTCGGGTAAAAAAAATACCTAGAATGACGATGATAAGTCCGTGCAAAACTCTGAACATAAATTTGATTTTAATTTAATTTAGATTTATCTTGTTTTTAATTTATTTAATTTGATTTTAATTTGCATTGATTTTAATTTATATTGATTTTAATTAATTTTATTTTAATTTAATGACCTTGTTTTGATTATTTTAATTTAATGTATTTGATTAGGTTTCAATTGTATGTTTTGATATTTAATGTTATAATTGTGAAAATGGATACTTTGAACTGAATAAAGGTTATTATTATTATTATAAAAACCCGAAACTGATTAACTGTAAAATAGAAAAGGCAAACTTAGTTAAAAAAGGACCTTGCAAGCAAAGGACAAAATAACGACTTGTTCCCGAAAATAAATTAACTACCCTAAAGTATTATAATTACGTAAATCTTTCTATTCAGAAACTCCCGAGATCATGTTTAGATTTCTGAGCATGGTAATTACATATTAGGCTTTGTAATGAGTCAATTAGACTGGTCAAAGGAGAATTACTTCAAGCCTATAGTCTCTTGTAATTACTACTACGGTTAGTGAAACTGCTAATTTATTGGATTCTGTAATTATCTTGACTTGCTTTGTTGTGTTCACCTAGTAACACTGAAGCCTTTGTATCTATAATAAGCTTAGTTGAAATATTGACAGAAATGAATTTAATGGTTTTCTGCGGGTACTAATTAAACAGACTTCTGTTACAATAGAATTATTCGCCTCTAAAAATCTGCATCGTTTTTTAAGTTACTAATTCAACTACAATTAACGAGTGTCTAAATGACACTATCTTACTACTAGTTATCTTCTATGTAAGCCATTTTCGGGTGATAATAATAAAAAAAAACGAAGGCAAAAGTGGGAGCGGAGTGGTGCGAAGCTCTTGTCTTAGATAATTATTTTATTAGGGGTTATCTCGTTGCTTAGTTATAAAATGATTTTTATAACGTGATCACGTGGCCAATAAAATTGTGTGGCTTGGCTTGTAATTTCTCGTTTTGTACTTAAACGTAAAAGACTTTTTGAATCATGAAACATACTGACAAAGTCACATGAGACAGGTAAATCTTAGAAATAAGTTTATTTTTAAGATGAGAAATAAAAATAAAAATGTAATAATTATATTATCAGGTAACGGTAGCCCATAAACAAAATACACAAATAATCTTAAACAACAATGAAAAAATATCTTATTAAACTATGAATATAGACGTAACGTTGTTTGCGTCATGTTTCGCTGCATGGTGTTGCATAACCACACTCGGACGCGTCGATATAAATATATATATATGCCTTTCGACCAAAAGCCCTCTCTCAAGAAGGTCTGCAAATGATGGATCGGAACTCGTACCACGAACGACTTGAAACCGATATGTCGTGGCGCATTTTCAACCTTTTGACCCTCAGAGTCCAGCTGGTCTTCACTTTCAAACTTCCATATCGTTCGTAGAGTGATGCAAACGCGAAATGTACAGCATGCTAGGTTTACTTGGAGCGGTACCGAACTGGTTACGGAAACAGAGCCAGGGTAGGTTGAGCCCCCGTTTTCAGTTTCATGCTACCTAATTTTTCCAACCCGCAGTGGAGCCAACCCTCACTGGGACTGCTTGGTGGATTATGACCCGTTCCTTCTCCTAGAGAAGGGGCCTGAGTCCTAGCAGCGGGAACTTTATAAGGCTAATAATGGTTTGGAGTAAGTCTTTTAACAGGTCATGCTATAAGATTACGGAAGAGAGGAATGTTAGGCATAAGGAATCTTATCTTGGTTGTTTCCGGGACAATACTCCTTAACTAACTTATTTTATTTACTAGTTAGATTAGAAAGCCACGTCTTAAATATAGACTTCACAAAGAAAACACACATCCAATACTCAGTGAGTATTGGATGTGTGTTATAATTTTAAGAATATAATAGTGTCTTGGATCACCAAAATATTCTTCCAATATTGTTTGAGATTTATTTTTTCTATCAAATTATAACTTGGCTCATTAATTTTATTCGTACCTAGTCAATTATGTCAAGGACAACATTGTGTCAATTTACCCAGAAATTACAACTTTTTTGCATCAAAGCTAAAATAAATAATAAATGGAATATATTTTTCATTGTAGCATTAATGTTTTCCAGAATTTAAAGAGGATAATAATTATGCTAATCTAATTTTTTCCATATGGATTGAGAATGTTATTTTTCCTCTACAGTTAAATCGGAAAAAATATATCTTAATTGTACCTTGTTAGTAAACATGTCACAGAGGATCTGTTTTGTATAAATGACATTATTATATAACACAAGACTTTACATTTCTCCGAAAATTCACCTTGCCTCGAGGCGAGGTAAGTACGGTAAGCCGTTGATCCTAGCTGTCATTGTAGGTATCTGACAGTCGTTACGGTTAGTGAGAACTGAGAAGCCTGTCTGACAACCAGTCTTGCAAGGGGATATCATGTCACCCAATTACAGGATTAAACAACTAGCACTTGACCGACTTTATCCCCATATCGATGTCCATCTCAAGGAGTTGTCAGCAACCGTAGAAACCCAGCAGGGTCGAAGCCTACTGGGGCCATGGGTGATGCAAAAGAGATTCCCAGGGCTCTAGGACAATGACAAAGAAGGAATAAAAGTGAGTTTTTAGTCAGTAAAAGTCTGACACTATCTCCCGTTCCAGCCAAGAGCGGAGGATGTCATTGGACGATTTTCCCGTCTAAAAAAAATATTGATGTCCATAAAAATCACAATCTGAGTGACTCCATTAGTAATACAGCCTAGCACTGTATTATAGCGCTCATATATTCTTAAAGCTGTATAACAGTATTATAGTTAGTAGTTATAACAACACAATAGTTATAACAGAGTACAATACAAGTTACTACACTTCCAAAATGTGCCTGCTACTTATTTTTCTAAACATGATACTATAGGCTAAATAATTATCTGCCATCTTCGTTCTAGATAAAATCTCATTACTTAGATAAATTCCGGATCGTCTGGTTTCAGGGCCATTCCCAAACAACGTTATTATGAAAATGCTGGCCTCATTTTTTTTTTTGACGCTTTAATCGATGGTCTGGTTACTATCTGGGTACACTGGTATATTTATATTATAATTTATTTTCAAGTTTCATCGACTAATAAAAAAAACATGAGTTCAACAGACTTTAAATTAATAAGAAACAAAATCACAATTACGTATAATTAAATAATATTAAATCCAACTGATTTAAAAATACTAATGTGCAATTAATTTATTCAGATTATACAGTGAAATAAATTAAAAATAAAAATCATCATACTGTAATGATTTTTAAAGAAAATATTCATAAATCGTTCAACTTCCAATGATAAGCGATAGATGGCGCTAGTAGTTACATGAACTTTAGACATTCGTTGTAGATATTAAGTAATAATTTATAATATTAGACTTTATGGATTTGTTTTGTATAAATATATCATAATTGTTAAAATGAAATATTTACTTGCAGTTAATTATTAGATAAACTCTAATGTATATTAGTTAGTCAATTGATTTTACGTACTCTTTACTTTGCTCTGATTGGTCGGTTAGTCAACCGAGTGTTTGTGAAAGTTTGTGGTAGGGAAACACTGAGTTTGTTACTGTCATTTTGGACAGAGTCAGTCTGCTTTGAGTCGTTGAACAGAAAACATGTCCGACTAATCTGTGTATTTGTAAATGATTGTTAATAGAACGATAAGTATGAAATTGTGTTGATCAAAGTGAATAAAATATTTATACAATTTATCCTGAAGTGTTTGATTCTTCACATTTCAGAAGTGGGATATGCCTACAAATATGTGCAGTGATAACAGGAAGAGGTTATGTGTGCCTAAATTGAAGATAAATGAGTTCGAGAAATATATTTTTGTCTTTCCAAGTGTACTAGTGTGATTTTAGACAAGAGGTTATGTGTGCCTAAATTGAAGCTAAGTGAGCTCGAGATATTTTTTTTTGTCACCAAAGTGTGCAAGTGTTACTTTAAGCCAAGAAGTTGTGTGCCTAAATTGAAGCTAAATGAGCTCGAGATATTTTTTATTCTTTTTCCCATGTGTGCTAGTGTTACTTCAGACAAGAGGTTATGTGTGCCTAAATTGAAGCTAAGTGAGCTCGAGATTTATTTATTTTTTTAGCCAAGTGTGCCAAGTATTTTAGACCAGTATCATACTCACCCAAATTTCTTACTGATGGTGACAGGCTCGTGTATTGAATCATTCGATTCCCTTCAAATGTGTGAACTGAGTGGTACAGATATGCGCGTCATGTTCGTAATCGAACGTTGACAAGACTAAACACCTCTTAAATGTTGGTGATTCATTTTAGTTTCTATATTTCAAATTGGGTTGCTTTTCCTTTATTTAATTTCATCGAATTCGTATGTTGATAGATTAAAAAAAAAAAACAGTTTATATGTAAAATTTTCCTATTTCCCAAAGCGATAATTGTCATTGTTGCCTCGGCTTACTTTGTGTGGCACGATAATTTCCCTTTCGTTTCGACGCATAGTTGTAAAAACATGTTGTACCCCTTATTAGTATGTCACAATAATGATAAATGATATATAATGAATGATAAATGATAAATGATCAGTGATCAGTGATAAGTGATAAGTAATTAGTGATAAGTAATGAGTGATAAGTGATCAGTGATAAGTGATCAGTGATAAGTGACCAGTGATTAGTGACCAGTGATTAGTGACCAGTGATTAGTGACCAGTGATTAGTGACCAGTGATTAGTGACCAGTGATTAGTGACCAGTGATTAGTGACCAGTGATTAGTGACCAGTGATTAGTGACCAGTGATTAGTGACCAGTGATTAGTGACCAGTGATTAGTGACCAGTGATTAGTGACCAGTGATTAGTGACCAGTGATTAGTGACCAGTGATTAGTGATCAGTGATAAGTGATCAGTGATAAGCGATCAGTGATAAGCGATCAGTGATAGGTGGTCAGTGATCAGTGATAAATGCTAAATTTATTTATTTATAAATGTTAAACGATAAATGATAAATAGTGAATGATAAATGATGATAAATGATAAATTTATTTATTTATAAATGTTAAACGATAAAAGATAAATGATAGATGATAGATGATAAATGATAAGTCTTAAATGATAAATGATATTTATTTTGTACTGTTGTTTTATGAACTAAATTTCCACCTATGACAAACAATAAATGAATTTGAGAGAACAAAGTTAAAACTGAGTTTGTATATGTATAACACGATTTAAAAGGCTGTAAATGGAATTTCTTCTCCATAGAGATCTACACTTTGGAATATGTAATTACCGTCAATTTGCTGACTTACTGACTTCTTGGCAATTTAAGAGTCTGTAAATGGTTCATTAGAAATGTTTTGATTTGATTTCAGTGCTTTGATGAGGCCAAAAGTGTCTTTGATGAGGCCAAGCGTGATTTTGATGAGGCCAAGCGTGATTTTGATGAGGCCAAACGTGCCTTTGATGAGGCCAAACGTGCCTTTGATGAAGCTAAGTGTGTACCTTTGATGAAGACAAGCGTGCTTTTGATGAAGCTAAGCGTGCCTTTGACGAAGCCAAGTGAGCCTTAATAAGACCAAGCGAGCCTTAATGAGGGATGAGGCAAGCATGCCTTTGATGAAGCTAAGCGAGCCCATTTGAGGCCAAGTGGGCCATTTGAGGCCATGTGGGCCATTTGAGGCCAAGTGAGCCATTTGAGGCCAAGTGGGCCATTTGAGGCCAAGTGGGCCATTTGAGGCCAAGTGGGCCATTTGAGGCCAAGTGGGCCATTTGGAGCAAAGTGGGCCATTTGAGGCCAAGTGGGCAATTTGAGGCCAAGTGGGCCATTTGAGGCCAAGTGGGCCATTTGAGGCCATGTGGGCCATTTGAGGCCAAGTGGGCCATTTGAGGCCAAGTGGGCCATCTGAGGCCAAGTGGGCCATTTGATTTGGCCAGATGAGCCAATTAAGATTCGGGTTAAGTGTGCCCGGTGCAGATGAAATTATCCTCAAGAGCGTAAGTAACGTATGAATTTACCTATTAATGTGATTTTAGTCTGACTACGTTGGCTTAATGCAGATGTTGTAAATGAATTGAATAATTTATTAAGTTTATTCATATCATATTTGAACTGTTTATTGGATGAGATTTGAACTTTCTGTTATAGTTTTTGAAGATATTATAGGTATAGATACATTGAATTGAAAGTATAATTTAACACTGGGATTTGATTCTTAAAAAAGAGTTTCAAATGAACGATACAAGTACTATTTCCAGTAAATGTTTTAACCACTGATTTTTTTATTTTTGAGGACTTGGTTTCCGACAGAACTACAGAAGGAAAAATTGCCAGTCTTATTGAACAAATAGATAGTTCCTGGTTCAAACAGTACAGACTTGAGGAAAAATGATGCAAAGAGACGATTTGGAAGGAATAAGACACCACCACGATGCAAGAAGCGAAGAGGTACTCCACGTTGGTCTAAGAGAGTGGTTGAATGATTTTCAAGGAGGAAAGCGTTACAAGTATCGAGGTTTGAACATATCCATTGGAACTTTGTGATACGGGAGTTCTATCACTTCTGTAAATTTTGAGAGTATTTAAGTTTGATTAGAAAGAGTAATTATAATTTATTTGTATTAAGCAAGTAGGATTAGAAACTGACTATACAATTTGTCTCAAAAACTTGCTAGTCTTACCAAAAGAAAATAGAAAATTTACGAAACCTTGCCAAGTTTTGTAAGTTAGCATTTAGTGACGAAGTGGTAAACTAAACTAAAATGATTTTATCTAATGAGCAGAATTATGGTCGGTTTCAAGCAGAAATGTTAGCTAGTAAGAATTAAGGTGTAACTTATGTGAATATTATAACGACAAATTAATGCTTATATACGGATAACATATAAGTAAAAGAGCTGCAGATAGAAATTTAAACACACGGGATTAATGATAAATCTATTAGGAATTGAGCCAAACCATTAAATTGTAGACGAGGAAATGGATTTATTACACGTTTTCAATTCCTTTGACGTGTGCATACTGTAGCAGAGACTGATTCCATAGATAGAGAACACAATGATATTTATTTTACAAGTAGGATAAAATATATACTATTACATGACCATAACTAGTTCTCGTCGTCCAGACTGAAATCGAAGCCGGTTCCTAAGATGATTATGATACAATGAATGATTTAAATAGAGCTAAATATTACATCGTTATTTATTCGGTTAACGGGAAGATGGATTGAAAATCCATACACTAGAGTAGAGGACCAATTTCAAGGTTTCAAATAAAAATAAAGTTTGACGAACAGTGCGATCCGAACTTCATTATTAGAACCTTTACTTGGTACGAAATCACGCACATATGCTGCTAATATTATTTGAGAGATAATATTAGTACAATTAAGCCCTTAGCCTCTAGCTGAAGGATCACTTTTATTCTAAATGCTTAAGTTTCTGTTTTATATTATGCTTTCAAATAATGAAAGTAATGAACTCTGACTACACGAGTCGCCACACAACATGCATTTAACCACTGAGAGTGTAAGATCTAGGACGCGTATGTCGATACCTTAAGTCGTAATATCATGTTTTCTACAGAAATTAAGACGAATACTGTTTCTGTTTATAGTATTGAGACGAGAATTGATCTAAATATCAAATTTTCGAATACTTTGACTAGAGACACAATAGAAACAAAATGAGAGAGCAAGCGCCAGCATTTGCTTAGGATTAAATGAATAAGATCTAGATTTCAAATTCTTATAGCTGAACCCGATGAAAAACCTAATGACATGAAGTGAATTCAGTGCGCGTAAATAATGAAGAATACTTTCGAACAAAAAAGCTGATCAATTTTACTTTATGCTTACAATCTCACATAATTAACATTGACCAATGGTTTTGAGTACCTAATTGAGTGTTGGTTATAAAACATATTTGACAGTAGTTTATTAACTTGAATAATACTGCAATCATGGATTTCTTTTAGATACCCTACTATCAAGAGCTTTTGCGATAGTCATGGTATTGACCTTGTTTTTAACGCTGTATCTTGTCTAAGGTTGAGCGCGGTTTTGCTAAAATGTATAACCACTATTTTAAATCCCCTAGCAAAATAAAATGATTCCTATGACGAACACCAAAGAAACATATGCCTATGGCGTGTTATTAATTCTGTTAAATGTCCCACTAGACAGACTGCCACAAAACTACCAGGATCAGAGTGCCTTTAAATGATAAACATTACGAAGTAAAATACGTTAAAAAGTTTAAGATATGAAGTGAGCGCCAATATCTGGGTTAGACTAGCAAAAAGATACTTTCGCTATCAGTAAAATCCTTGATACAGCCTACAGCATAAGTGGTTTAATAATGATTAGTAGATCTGATTGCAATTATGAGGGTAAAATTGAATTTGCCTCTTTTTAAAATCCATAGATCCATTGAAAAAAAAACAAAGTTTTAAGTATAAAATTACTGTAATTACCGATTTTGGCAAACTGAGGAATAACAATTAGAAGCATACTTTCCTCCGACCTTATATAAACTCGGATATAGAGAAAAGCCTTTGACAAAAAAAAAAATACTCTATTCTTCGTGTGATGAGAATGTTATAAATATATGACGTGACGATAAAGCAAATAATCAAGACTAAGCCGAATGTAATGATTATGAATGTAAGACTCAGTTCCTTGTAGAACTGGAATTAAGTTTCATAATTTTAATGAAAATATCCTATCATTTTAATTGTAATCGTGCGTCAGGAGATCGCACGATGTCGGATGGCCGAATGTAAAGATTTTTAAAGAAAATATTCATAAATCGTTCAACTTCCAATGATAAGCGATAGATGGCGCTAGTAGTTACATGAACTTTAGACATTCGTTGTAGATATTAAGTAATAATTTATAATATTAGACTTTATGGATTTGTTTTGTATAAATATATCATAATTGTTAAAATGAAATATTTACTTGCAGTTAATTATTAGATAAACTCTAATGTATATTAGTTAGTCAATTGATTTTACGTACTCTTTACTTTGCTCTGATTGGTCGGTTAGTCGACCGAGTGTTTGTGAAAATTTGTGGTAGGGAAACACTGAGTTTGTTACTGTCATTTTGGACAGAGTCAGTCTGCTTTGAGTCGTTGAACAGAAAACATGTCCGACTAATCTGTGTATTTGTAAATGATTGTTAATAGAACGATAAGTATGAAATTGTGTTGATCAAAGTGAATAAAATATTTATACAATTTATCCTGAAGTGTTTGATTCTTCACAATACATTTGAGAGAATAAACCAATTTTTTTTACTACCTAATTTTTGATTTGGCTTCATCATAACCACCATCTACAGCCCGACTTAGCCCACTGCTGGGAATAGGCCTTAAAGCCCAAAAAAGAGTTGTTATTTCTCTCCCATGGTTTTGAGCCAACTTCTTCCAGGTAAATGTCGTCTGTCTATTTTGCTGCCTGGAGAACCAAAATTCCTTCTACAAGTTGTCACCATACATAACCTGGGCCCCAAGTCTGGTATTACAATAGTGTCATTGATTTCATAATTGTTGATTTTGAGTAAGTTTGGTAATCTACTAACATAATGGCGTCATTAAGACTTTCCAATGATCAACCACTAACACTCCATTGAAAGAAGTGGGATAGAATGGTAATCTCGTATATATTTACAAATGAATGTCTTACGTATGCGGTAATATACAAAAATTTTGCCAGTTCCTTCGATCAGTGACCTACCATTAGAACGTCATTGTGCAGTTAAGTTCGATATTGTCATTTTACCGCAACTCTATTACGAGACCATTGACCGATCAATGATCGATCATTATGAATTAGCAGATTAGGAACTTTTAGCAAAATGACAATGGGATCGTATTGGAATGACGAATTTATAAAAATAGCAGACTTGGGCCCCTTGTGTCCTGTTTAGTTCCATAAGCCTGAATGTTGGTTAATCAAACCTCAACGTCTAAAAGTAGTTGAATTAAAATGTTGACAGCCTGGTGGACATAGGGTACCATTGTCAAGGTGGTATGTTCGTGATATTTATTCTGTTTATTAACTTTTGTAAAATCTTAAATTTGAAAATTAATTTATTTATGTTTTCTGAATATATTATACTAAGTTCTTATTATAGCGACTTCACCCGCGTGAGGGTAGGAAATTATTCCAAGGCAAAGTTGCCTTGGAATAATTTGCACAAAAAAGTAAGTACTTTTTTGTGCTAATTCTAGATTAGCACAAAAAAGTAAGTTAAAATATGACATGGTCTATCCGTGTACAAAATTTATCCAAATCCGTTAAGTCGTTTGAGGGTAAAGGAGTAACAAATAATAAAAACACCCACGTACCATCAAAGACACTTCCATCTGATCATCGCTTAGTTCATTTTTGCTTGCACTCGAAACAAACACTTCAAAAGGTTTGATTAGGCAACGCGCCGCAGGATTCAAGCGAAATGTTTTTTAAGTGATCAGGCTGAAATGACAGCAGTGGCTGCAGTGTGACAAGAAACAAAATTCAAAAGCCAAGAACAGACTGAGATCTTTAAAAAGAAACTCATAACTAAAAATTACTAGTCTGAATAACTTTAAGAAGTAAATCAAGTTAGCGACAGCTTAAAAGATCCAAAACAGTTTTCCTCAACCTCTAAATAAAAAGAAATAAAACTCAAAAGGCTGGCTTTCTTTAATTCTACTTTTCCTCAAGTCTCTTTAAGTAGTTCACCTTATTATGAAGTAATGAGGAAAAATAATATTGGCTTATACATTTCCTCCTTATTTTCAATAAGAATTATTTATTACAACTCAAGAGATGAAAAATAATCGTGGGTTCAAACTCAGTCAGGCTGCTCTCAAAATGGTGAAAGAAAACATCGTGAGGAAACCGGCACCTATGTAATAAAACCAAAAATTCGAAGACGTGACATCCACCAATCCGCATTGGGCCCACATGGCGGTTTACTGTTTATTCTCTGTCCTAGCCATTCAATATCCATAAAGGTTTGCTTATTTTCAAAATTTACAAACCACTTTATGAAAAACTTCTTATTTTCATTTTTGAATAAATACCCTGTAAAAAAAAAGGTCAATCTATGGAGCGCCGGCGTTCGCTCGGTGTTTAACCGAAATGGCGCGAAATCACCCGTAAAAGCGTTCACCCAAACCGTTCGCTTTGGTTTTGAGTAGCTAGAGAGGAGGCCTGAGTCCCAGCACTGAGAAAGTTATAATGCTGACTATGCTTATGCTAGCCACAAGATTCTATTTACCTTATAAAACTTCGATTTTAATATTTTGTACCGAGTTTCATCGTTGAATGGGCTCGTTTATTAAACATGCTACCGATTACCATTATAATAACCTTACCCTGTGGGTACTTGTTCTACTGTGAAGCTGCAAGGCCGCTTCCCCAACAATGAATCATTGATCGCCTGGTTGCTTTACAAAACAAAAGGTGTTTCTAAAAGTGACTTTTTTAATTATTAGATAATGTTTTATTGAATTCCTTACAAACTTATTAATAGCTTTTTTTAAATGGTCTTTTTTTGAGCTAGGAAATCTTCAGATAACTTCTGCCACTCTGGGTATCTTCTGGGTCTCCCAAACTAAACGGAACATTTTTTTTTAAACCTACTCATATATTTCTAAATATATGAGTATTTTTAGATGTTATTATTTAATTTAATAAATAATAATAATATTCCACAACTATCACACTACGCCGTCTAGTCTCAAGCTAAGCAGAGCTTGTGTTATGAGTACTAGACAACTGATAAACATACTTATATATTTATAAATATATACATATTATAGATAAATTACACCCAGACACAGAACAAATGATTAAGCTAATCACACAAACATTGGTCCTGGGTGGGAATCGAACCCATGACCTCCGGCACAGCAGTCAGGACTACTAACCACTAGACCAACAGGCCAGTCTAATACATATTATACATATACTAGCTGCTGCCCGCGACGTCGTCTACGTGAAGGCTCTTCAGCACCAAAAATACCTAAGATGCCAGTGTCGCTATAGGATTATAAGTAAACAACTTTTAAAATAGCATTAAAATATAAGTTTTTTTTGCAAGTGAAGAGACTTATATGGGAATCCTGTTGAGTTCAGTCATAAGATGTGACTGAAGGAAATAGAGAAAATAATGCAGGAATACCTTCCAAGAAGACATTCCAAGACACAAAAGAGTAAAAATACGTACAAAGGTATCATACCTTACAACACTTCCCTATAAACTACGTTAGTAGTTATGCTGCCAGGAGCCAAAATGGAAAGAGAGTCAGGACTGGTGACGCGGGAGCAAGCGACGTACAGTTGCCAGTGTGAGAAGCAACTTGTCCTGAGGTCGACACCCGCTGCCCTCAGTGTCTGCCCCTGCAACTTATTGATGGTCATCGTGAAGCAAACACCCATGGGGAACTGTACGCGCTTGAACTGGAACGGGTAGTTATGAGGTATGAGGGGAATGTGTGGTATAAATACTGCCTCGCCGACACCACACGTAAAAATTTCCGCCTCAATGGTGTGCCTGTGGAGCGAGATAACTTTAAGGCGGGTCCCGTTACACAACTTCGGAGGAGATAGGTTCCGAAGAAGCATAATTGGGACACCGACCTTCAGCTTGATGGTATGCGCTGGAAGTCCACTTGCTAACGGGGAGTTCAGAAATTGCACGGGATAATGTGTGGCGTCATCTTGCTCGACAACAGTGTTTATCGAGGTGTAGACCACTTCATTCCCCTTAATTTCCGAGAGAATGCATTCGTTAATTGCTGCAGCCTGATCATTTTTGGGCGTCAAAATGGCCTGCTCACACACCTAAGAATTCTGTTGGTGCGGTATACGACTGATGTCCCCGTACACACAGCGAATGAGTTCTTCTAAGCTGGATACCACTCTACCGAGAGACTGAAGCACCACCTGTTCACCTCTCACTTCTGTTGGAGTGCCTTCGCCAAGACTTAGCAGGACATTGGAGAATTCTCGAGCACGTGCATTGCCGCCGAGCCGAGCTCTCATATTAATGGTCAAGCACAGCGTACGAACTCGTGACCACAACGAAGATCATTTCATCGAAGCATTCACCTCGTCAGCCCTCGATCCCCGCGTCACCACGGAAAGTGTTTGCCGGAAATCGCCACCGAACAAAACTGTGACACCACCCATCAAATGTTCGTCCCTGCGGATGTCACGCGGAGTTTTGTCCACGGCCTCAACTGCCTTCCTATTGGCCATCGTACACTCATCTCATACGATCAGAGAGCAATCCTTAAGCACGTGTCCCTTATCGCTGTTACGTGATACACCACAAACAGGTCTTTCGGCGCTATTTAAATCGATGGGAATTTTAAACATGGCATGTGCTGTCTTGCCACCCGGAAACAGTGTGGCAGCGATTCCCGACGACGCAATAGCAATTTTGCCCTGCCTCCTGACCTCTGCAAGTATGCCAGTGGTAGCAAATGTTTTTCCTGTTCCACCAAGAGCATCGAAGAGAAACATTTTACCCTGGTTTTGCCCAACGCTTTCAAGGGCGGTGTCATTTGTTTTTGCTCTGAAGAGAACACGGTGACATGGTCATTTCGTAAGGTGGTCATTTTGCCTGAATCGTAATTTGTCTCAGCTTATACTCCCGATTTCCACGGTCTTATTGCGGTGATGATTGTGGAGCTGGTAACCCATATTCGATCAGTGGATTACCGCTGATAGAAATTACCACATCTTGAAATGAACTGAGACAGGTGTTCAGCACGCGTTCATCAGTTACTTCGACTTGTCTCTAATAGCAGGTCTCAAAGCTCGTAGAAAATCTTCAGACGGATGATGGCGATACTTCTCCCACAAAGCTATCGGGTTCGTGACTCCACAAATCACCAAGATGACGGCAAACAGATGACGTATGTGGCTGGGACTGTCACTGACGCTCGCCTCCGCGAGGGTGTCATTCCAATTTTGGTCACCGTCGAGAAGGTGACGTGCTACGCCGGCTGCGCGGTAAGTGGGATACTCCACGCCATCAAATGTACTCAGAAAGGTGAAAGACGTTGGGCCTCGGACAGTGTGAAGTAACAACCGCAGAAAATAGCAATCGCCTTTATTCGGATGCACGGTATAATCCCTACCCAATGTGGTGTCCTTGAAAATTCCCAGAAAACCTTCCACAGCTCCTCCTCGTTGACGTCGGTTAAAATACACCCCTTTGCTTGTCGTACGGGTAATATGAAGGCACCTCATACGTAAGGGATCTCGCAAACTGATCGACTTTACAGAGCCTGAAAAATGTCACCATGTAATACACCACATTTTTTTTAAATTGTCTTCCTCATCTCTGCTCAAGATGATGGTTTTGTTGGAACTTGAATTTGTCAAAACGAATTATACTATACAACTTTTATGAAGAAAATACACATTACCATCTATGAATTTTAAGAATAACTAACTACCAACCTCGCCAACATGATCAAATTATTAATTTCCAAAAAGTATTAACATGTAACTTGATTTGATTTTTATGAAATCTCATAGATGGCGCTGCTTTGTAATTGTCTTTATACTACTAACATTCATTAAATTATGTTTCTCTGCCCAAGTTACTTAAATGGCGTAGTTTTTATAGTGTAAAGCTAGATAATAGCATGGCTTACTCAAAAACAACATTTAAATATGCTTCGTTAGATCACACCTTGTCCCAGAATGCGTAAGAAAAATAAAGATTCACAGCTCCTCCCCCGTAGGTGATAGCGTGATAATATGTAGCCTATATGTTGACCCGACCTCTTAGTAATATTCATGCAAAATTTGAAGTAAATCCATGCAGTACTTTTTGAGTTTATCCCGGACATACATACAGACAAACAGACAAACAGACAAACAGACAAACAGACAAAAATTCTAAAAACTATATTTTTGGCTTCGATATCGATTGTAGATCACGCACCAAGTATTCTTTTAAAAAAATATTCAATGTACAGTTTTGACTTTCCTACGATTTTATTATATGTATAGATATATATTACAAAAATATTAAGGTACTCGTACAAATAAATTACGTCTAGATACAGAACAAATGACCGTGCTCATCACACAAGCTTTTGTCTTGGGTAGGTACGAATCGAACCCATGATATCCTAGGCATTGGAGTGGATAAATGTTTGTGAATCCAGTTTTTTTTTGTATTTTCTCTAGCAAATCTATTTTCTCTGGGGACAAAAAACAGACACAAAAAAAAACAGTTACATCTGTTTTTTTTGTCCCCAATAAAAGAATACCTGAAAGAAGTTTTGGAACGCCTTTGCTCAGCAGTTGGACAGTATCATCATCATCATCATCATTTCAGCTGACACACGTCCACTGTTGGACATAGGCCTTCCCCAAGCGTCGCCACATCGAACGTTCCTGTGCGTCCCGCATCCATCGGTTTCCCGCTACCTTCACCAGGTCATCGGTCCACCTTGTAGGAGGCCTTCCAACGCTGCGTCTTCCGGTACGCAGTCGCCACTCCAAAACCTTTCGGCCCCAACGGCCATCTGTTCTGCATCAGTTGGACAGTATAGGCTAGTAAAATAAATAAATAAATAGCAGTCAGAATCGCTAACTACTAGAACCACCTGTCAGTCAAATGAGATCAGATAGAGCAGTAGAGCGTGTTAGAAATTTACTGACTAAAACAACCTGTAACTATTCCTTCATTTGCCTTTTGCGTTCCAGGACTACGGTAACTTTTTCGAACATTCACGCAGTTAAATAGGTTCTGTAAGACAGAAGACCAATGGTGCAGAAATTGCTGATAGGTTTGCCCAAGAGCTGAACTTAGTTTCACACATTTTAAATATCTACTGACTACTGGCAAACGACCTAGAGGCCGCAGCTCAAAAATATGAGCAGATCATGTCCACTCCACATTAGAACAGATGGCATGGATGAACAGAGAAGGACCACCACAGATGGCGTCACAACATCAGTAAGAAGCTAATCCAGCGGGAAGTTCATAATCCTCAGTAATGATGAATACACCTCGAAGAGAAGAAGCGACCACTATTAATTCACTTCCTCGTATTCTTCTTCTTCGCACTGTGTCGATAGCAAAAATAATTGAATTCCATGCCTGGCCCAGTATTCGGCCAAGGCAATGCCAGCCACTGATGCTGTAATTAGATCCCTACGTGAACAGGTAATAGGGAACGTATGCAGAATAGAAGGTGGGACTTGGTCCACGGAGAGACGCCGCACGAACACTAAAGGTCTGAACCGTCTAGGAACTCCCATCTGTGAAGATTGTCTTTGCTGCGCTCAACCTGATTTTATCGAACCGTCAGAGAACCTCTCTTCCTCGTCTTAAACAGTAAGCAGCAAATTCTCAATCACTCGGAGTAAGTACCTGAATTATTTTACGAGCAAAACTAGGAGAGTAGCAGTAAGTTAGAGTGCTAACAACCATTCTACGAACATTGTTGAATAGCGAAACTCATTTGCCGAAACGTGAGCAACAAAATATTGGTGCAACATGTTTGTGATGGACTTAGTAATACTGTGTAAATTTTGTTAGCGGTTTCGCCCATGTGAAAACCAAAAATAATCCCAAAGAAATGTACTCTACAGTCTGGCTTAGAGGACAAAGAATTATTATGTATCTTCATCATTCATCCTAATCCAGACCATTTCAGCTCAAAGACGTTCACTGCTGGACAAAGGTTTTCCCTAAGTATGACCATAATAACCGGACTATGCGTCTTGCATCCATCAGATTCCCGCAACCCTCATCAGATCATCGGTCCTCCTTTTGGCAGGTCTTCCAACACTGCTACTTCGGGGATGTGATCGCCATTCCAAAACCTTTCGGCCCCATTGAAAAGTGTTCGTTCACAATAAGCCTCCCATAAGCCCATTGTGAATGACCATATTTTAAATGGCAAATCTTCACTGGCAACAAGCACTACTCATAGACCTTTGTCTTGAAACACTGCGTCAGTATCATGGTATTCTGTCCGATTGGAATCAAGTCCGACTCCACCGCACGTTGCGTTCCACAGGTCTCGTATGTGTCAGTACCTATAAGTGATGACAAACCACTAAAGCCTACCAAGGCTGCGGGTTTGTTCGAAAGCATTACCGTAAATGTCAAACTCAATCACGCTCTACTATAAGTGGAAGGAGTTACTTGATTTCCTTCCCAAAGAAAAAGTGGCTAAGGTATTTTAACAATATAATTTATTCAATTCCAGTCAGTCAAATAGCCTTAGCCTTGTCCAACAGTGGACGTGTATCGGCTGAAATGATGATGATGATGATGATGACATAGCCTTAGTGTTGAAGCTATTTAGCTGATAAGATTAGACCTCCAAACATAAAGGATTTCATACTATTAATAGGATGTAGGATTTCGTAGCGATGGTGCGCACTGTTCCCGCGCGCCTCAAGGAGTTGTCAGCAACAGCAGGGACCCAGCCGGGTCGAAGCCTACTGGGGCCAGGGTTATCCGAAAGGGCGCTCGAGCCCCGGTATGAAGGCTAGAAGGAACGGGGTGGGTCTTTTAGTCAGTAAGAGTCTGGCACTATCTCCCGCTCCGCCCAAGAGCGGGGGATGTCAATGCATGATTTTTTCCCACCATAAAAAAAGGCCATGGTCCGGAGCGAGGAGGAGTGCGAGCTACCCATTGCTCACTGTCCGGCCGTCCGGTAACTGTCCGGACCAAGCCCAAGTCGTCGATGGTGCGCACTGTTCCCGCGCGCATAAGGAGTTGTCAGCAAAAGCAGGGACCTAGCTGGGTCGTAGTCTATTGGGGCCAGAGTTAGTTTCGAAAGACAGCTCGAGCCCCGGTATGAAGGCTAGAAGGAACGGGGTGGGTCTTTTAGTCAGTAAGAGTCTGACACTATCTCCCGCTCCGCCCAAGAGCGGGGGTTGTCATTGGATGATTTTTTCCCACCATAAAAAAACAGGTCCACGTAATATTGTAACTTCCATACATGCTCCGGTCGTAATATTTTATTTAGTTTTCGTTGCAGTTGACACAAAGTTCCGGACAGGTGTGACACGTGTCAAAAAGTTCATCTATTGAGTTCTAAACTTTTGCTTGGAGTTTATTTTCCACGAAAATCTTAGAGCAAATACTAAGAAATTGATGTGATTTAATATAAATCCTGTATACCCACATGGAGTATTTTCACAAAGGGACATAACTTTGACCTACAAATTAATTAATAAAATTCTCGTAACGGATAATCTTATTTGATTGACATGACCATCTTGTTTTAAATATTAAAAAAAAAAATCTTGATATTGATACCACCGACTTTATTGGTACATTTCTGTCAAAAGATATTTTTTTACTGCAGATCATTGTTGTGGCTTAAAATGCTGCCCAGCTTAAATGGGACTGGGCTTGATATGTATGACGCATATAGATTGAGCGATGGGCTTATAAAACACAAACTGAAGCCCTGAAAACCCACGATGGGATCTTGGCAGACCAGACCGAAGATAGCGGGACGCCTAGCTGTTTTTTCTAAGAAATTAGTTAGAAGTGGCTCAGAGCCAAGAAAAATGGAAATAATGGAGGGAGATCCTGGCCCAGCTGTGGAACAGTATAAAGTAGATATAAGAATAATAATAACAATATGCTCGTCGCGATACACTAGCGTTGTCACATCCACCGATCTTTTTCCTTCTTGCAGCTGACTCACGACCCTCATCAGTATGGTATTAATACTTTATGTGGAGCACGTGGCTAAATACAACCCTAAGACGACCCACTGACCCAAACAGTCAATTAAGTCGATCTCTAAGCTTAAGCTTAGAGATCGACTACACTAACTAGCTTAAGCTAGACTTGGCAAGGTTGTTCTGTAGATGGGTGCTCGTCTCCATATTGAGACTCCTCCATGCAAAAAACACACGGTAAGCCGTTGGTCCCTGCTGTTATTTGTAGATCTTTGACATCGTTACGGATAGTCACTAGCCAGGAAAGGGGCGCTCGGTGGCAGTGATCTCTCGCGCCGGGCCATGATCCGGAGCGAGAAGGAGTGGTAGGCGGTCGCCTCCTTCTGCGAAGCAGTGCTACTAGCAAAGGAGAAAAAATACCCACTCCTGTCCCTTCTTTGCTATCGTTCTTTAGTATCCCCGTGGATCTCTTTCGCATCACCCATAGCCCCGGTAGGCTTCGACCCTGCTGGGCCCCTACAGCTTGCTGACATCTTCTTGTGGCGCGCGTGGAACGGTATGCGCTCTCGAAGGCTTGAGCTAGGTCCGGACGGTTACCGAACGGTCAGACGGCGAGCAATGGGTAGCTCGATCGGAAATTTGGATCGGGATCTCGGCGGCTCCCTCGCGCGTGTACGTGCGACCTCCCCTTTTTCCAGCATTACTGCTTCCTCCTAACTTCCTCCGGGCGGTCCACATAGTGGTGGCACTCGGGCGATGCTTCCATAAAGAGCCATAAACTGTACGATGCCTGCGTAGAGCCTCCGGCAGGAGGCGTCTTGAGCCCCTAGGTTGGATAGGAGCCGCTTGAGGGCAGCCTCAGTCCGATTCAGCTTGGGGGAGTGCTTACGGTCCTGGCTTACGCATTTTAGGTTGAGGGTTCAAACCTTGAAAAGCGCTAGAGGTACATCAGTATATCAGGAAAAGTAAAAACTTACACAAAAAAATGTCACACATCATAAATGCACTCCGATAAAATTTTAAGTGCCCCATGTTTCAGGTTTACGTGGTGACCTGTTGAACTACTGACGTGTCGGCTTTGCTCGTTGGCGCTCGGCCAACCTCGGCTCTTTTACATAATTCTCTGAATCCATGATAGCACACGTTTTAAAGCTATTACGGGATTGATGACCCTTTTCGCGTTGGCAATTAAGAGAGATCGGCAAACGAAGATCAATGTCGTGTTTCGTAACTAACTAAAATGGAAAGGTTTTAAGTGGAGGCCGTAAATCATGCCAGGAACGATGCTCATTAGGACTTGTTTTAGAAATGGAAGCAAGGATGTATTTTAGTGACTGTTTCGTTATTTGTAACGAACCTACATCATTGTTGTTTAGTGAATAGTCTTTTGGTGTTATGCTTATTCTCTGATAATTTAGGAATGAACCTAGACAGTGGCTTCACCCGCGTACGCAGTCAGGGTTCCGTACAAATTACAATTCTCGAATGGAGTCTCGAAGATTTTTCCGAATTGTAAAAAGTATTTTTTTGTGACGTAGTAGCCTGTTGAGGTTATGCTTAATTTCTAGCAATTTAGGAGTGATCCTAGCCAGTAGCTTCACTCACGTGCGTACTGAGGATTCCATACAAACTACAATTCTCGAACGGAGTCTTGAAGATTTTTCCGAATTGTAAAAAGTATTTTTTTGTGACACAGTAACAACAAAACTGTTTTCAGATTTGTTTCTTAATAATTGTGCTAGGAGACCTTGCATCCCTATAAATTTTGATTCCCTTGAAAGTGTCGAAGTATATGTTTTTTGCGACCTAAACGGCCGTATTTTGTTTTTTCGTTAATTCGGAAGTTTGATTTTTACACAGCTTCAAGGGACCGCAGATCTGAGTATATCGTCGACCGTAGGTTCAATTGAGGTAAGGGACAAAATACGATTTTTCAGGAGAGGCCGACGAAGTTTTTTTTCGGACTAAATCGCCTATAACTTTTTTTCTTATTAACCTTTTTCGGGTCTGATTTCACACATAATCTTGTATTTTAGTGCTCTATCTACACGTGCAACATTTATTTAAATAAATTAACTATTTAAGAAAATAGATGTCCCTTATAACAACGTATTTTGTTAGTAATGTCCCTTACTGACCAAGTATCTTGTAGTCTCGTCCCTTACATTAAATTGACCTCTGCGTTGGATTCAATTTATTAATAAATTCGTTGATTGGGAAGACCCGTACCTTATTTCAAGTGGATTGGCGGCAATAATTACATCATTTCAAGTTCCTATATTGCATAGTTTTTCAGATACATTGTTATTATGGGGCTGATTCGAAATTTGGATCCAAAAATCATTAGGGTAAGGGACGATAGAATTTTTTCATATACACCATTCGATAGAGCGAAAAATTCTAAACAAAACTGTATACTTAACTCATTTTGGGTATTTTGTCCCTTACCTCAATTGAACCTACGGTC
Organism: Mythimna ferrago; assembly: GCA_910589285.2. NCBI lineage: Eukaryota > Metazoa > Arthropoda > Insecta > Lepidoptera > Noctuidae > Mythimna > Mythimna ferrago. The sequence continues at coordinate 8,060,690 of OU342675.1, read as the reverse complement.
GACGATATGGTTTTATTTTCAGTTCGATACCTTCACGCGTTCCAGTTCAGCATGAATGCCAAACAGATAATACTTGAAGCTGGTTTTTAACTGAACCTAAAAAAAAACACCTGTGTTACTTCAGTTGCCCTTTGTGTGTCAGGGAAGCGCTAACTCTTTCAAATATTTCCGCAGTTCTATTTAACGTAGTACAATAACAGAAATTTAAAATGAAAATTCCATTTCCGAGAATTTTGAAACGTACGGGATTACAGTAGTAAACAATAATTTGCCGGGTATCGCGTGTTGTCAGGAAACGGCCACAAATTATCAGGTTGTTTTACTTAACTAGCTGTGATTACTGTTGCCTGCCATTATAGTAATAAAGTATTTGTTGCATAATTACGTACATACACGTTGTCATTTTATTTTAAATTTGAATTTTATTTAATAACTGTAGTTATTTCATCAAAATCATTAAGTGTCATTGGAGCTTATCTTTATTGTTATTTTCATAGAACATACCTTTGATTTTTATTTCACACAAACACTCTTTTCAGCATGAAATTATTACTTCACCACACGTACATCACGTATATTGAGGCGCGCGTGAAATACTACGCGCCAGCGCTGTCGGCGACTCTTGCTCGGTCTGGTTGTATACCGGACTGCCAGATGGTAAGCTACCCATTACTCTTAGTCCGCAAGCCCACGCTAGTGGAGGCCAGGGATCACTCTGCGACTCCGGACGCCCGGGGCGGTTGGGGTGTGATGATTCCCGTTCCTTCACTTTGCGCAGAAGATGGCCCATTCGCTAGCTAATGCTAGCCTAGGTAATCCTATTGCTGACCACGGCCTGAACCAAAACCTGGGGAGTACGTTAGAGATCACTTCTTCTTCTTCTTTTCATGTCGATGCTCTCAAACTATACTTCTTCTAACCAATATTTGGCAACCTGTACAGCTCTATTGTTGGCCTCGTATAGATCCTGAAAACTGCAGGTCGTTACGCAGGATGGGCAGCATAGCAGGTGGCGCATGTCTTGTGGAAAGGCTCCAAACTGGCACTGTGTTAGTGATGGGTCGAGGAAACCCCATTTGGCCAGATTGTTTTTATAGCAGCCAACCTGGGTTTGCAGTCGGTTTAGAGATTTCCAAATTGGCCACTGTAGTTCGTGTCCAGGGGTAAGATGTTCCGATGGGGTGATAAAAAGTAGGGAGTTGGATGTTTCTGCCTCCACAGCATGCATCTCTCGTCCTCTGCACTGTCTTTCGAAGAGGTCGTAAATCGTATAAAACTTTTACGGCTCTATAAACGTGCAGGTATTTGTTGGTGTTTATGCGATCACTGAGAGACTCCGATACCAAAATTTAGGTAAAATTTAATTTTTGTCTAACTCTACTCTAGTCAAAAAAAAGACGTGTGGCACTCGGGGATTTTTATCAATAAAAAAATTAAGCATAGCATTTTTATCAACTTATGCAATTATAATTATTTTATTTATGCAGTATTTTTTTTCCTTTGGTTTTCTTTTCTTTGATATTAATTGAAGTTACACTTTCACACATTGAATTGAATTTTGATTGATTGTTCACTCATTTGTTTTCTTATCGGTCACCACGCTCAAAAAACAAATGAGTGGGGGGTGTTAGGTTATTTTCGTTACGGAATTTTTGGATTCGGTCTCCACGCTCAAGGCCCGCGATAGAAGCTATGCAATAGCTTAAAAAAAAACTCTCTCTACGTATCTGTAACAATTATCTGGCTACTAGTTAATGTACCTTCTAAAACTCATTCAAAACAATTAAAAATTAGTTTCAAACCAGCCAGCAATGCATCGGAAAGCCTTCCAATGGTAAAAGTTGCGCCGACCATTGCGCGAACGTATTGTCGTTCCCCTGACATGCGACATTCAATTTCCTTTTGTCAACTATTGCAAACTGCGGATGCGAGGCGGCGGCCATGATGTATTTCCTCTCGCCTTTAAAAATATTAAAATGTTGTTACTTTTATGAGACGTCGCGTCGTGATGTTTTTGAATTTGGAAGTTGAAGTACTGGTAGGTTTTTGGCAGTTGTGATTTTGTTTTCGGTATTTATGTATCTTATAAGAAATTGGACTTTATTTACTGAAATTCAGTGTTCATTTTTGAAATCGAACTTCTTATGCGGTGATTCGATGTTTTGAATCTGACAAAAATTTTGATTTCATGAACGGGTCATATTTTGGCACCATTATTAGTACATAAAATAGAAGAATGATAACTTTTCTTGCTCGCACGCTAAATTCTCCTTTATTTTTTAATTATGATTTGTCACATATATCCCGTGCACATATCGCAGGCACATTTTTTTCTACCAAAATGCAGCATTGTTCTGTAATAAGAAGCAAATAATAATTCTGCTAGGACTCGAATAGTACAATTACCAAAACGGATCTTGAGCGCTCGGCGTCAGAGTGGGGATCGCTTTGCGCATTTCATACATTGGTGAGCCAATCGTCTTAGTTGTTAGATACATACAGCAACGCAGGGAACGAATTAGGAGTGACGTCTATGACTCGATGACACTTCCCGCCCCCGCGTCTCACTTCGCGCCACTAAAAAGACCGAATATTTGGCTTTTGCGCAACCGCTCAAGATCCGTGATGGCAACTGTAGCCGATTACACATAAACGGACACGAGGATAATTTCCGGTATTTTTAAGGAACATTTACTAGCAGTTGCAATTTTTCAAAACTTTTATTTCCCTACATTTTGACAAGGTTTTGAAATTGATTGTCGCCGAGAAGATATTTTGCCTTGACTTCAACTTTTTTGAAATGATATAAACTAATGAGTTACTGCGATCCCACCTGATAGTAAGCAGTGATGCAATTGTTGATGGTGAGAGCACTAGTTTATAAAGAGCCTATTTACTCTAGCCTTGTACGTTTAGTACGTTTTCATATACCTACGAGAGTTGGAGCTTTTTATAGGATTTTTAGAATAAGATTCAGTTACTGTTTTAATTTATTCACAATTATTTGTAGTTTTATACATTTCAAATGTCTAATCAATTGAAAAATATGTGGAAAGATTGAAAATGGAGCTGAAAATTTTATTACGGTATTGATACACCTCAGTGAAGCATACTGAGAAGGCTGCCCTTGATATTTATTTATAGGCAAAAACTGCTGAAACATTAAAATGTGTTACAACTGCATTACTCGTATAATGGAAAACAAATTTATTATACTGTGTCAAAAAACCAATGTTTTCTTTTTTTGCCTTTTGGCAAGATTTTCGCTTTACAAATGTTTTGAATTTATTAATGCTAAGTTCCTGAATAGGACTGGGAAGCTTATTATAAAAATGTATACTTTGGCATCTAAATGAGCGTCCTATTTTTTTGAGCCTGGTTGCAGGAACCACTAACTTGTGTTTGTTAATTCAAACAATTGTTTGAATTAGCCTTAAGGTAGTTTGTAAGTTTTTATTTTATGTACAGCGGCCGTATTATGACATCTTAAAACCATCATGTTTTCTGTGTGAGAAAAGGATAGTGCTATTCGTCCTGTATAGCTCCGTCTCTTTTTCACACCGAAAACATGATGGTTTTAAGAGGTCATAGTACGGCCCCTGGGCGATGTGGTCGCTAAGCAACAAAGCCCTTTAATCAAATGATAATAAGAAAAATGTTTTTTTTCTTTTTTAATTTGACACTGGCTAGAAGTACAAACGAAACAAAAAAAAAATAAGAATCGGTCTGCTTGGTATGATTTGATCTTAAAAAAAACCGGCCAAGTGCGAGTCGGACTCGCCCATGGAGGGTTCCGTAGCAGCAAGTAACATAATATAAAAGTTCTTGTAGTTCGTTGTAACTTTGATCGAGGTTTTAATAAAAAAATATTTTTTTAGATTTATGACGTATTAAAAAAAAACTATTTATTAGATCTCGTTCAAACCAATTTTCGTTGGTAGTTTGCATGGTAATGTACATCATATATTTTTTTTAGTTTTGTCATTCTCTTATTTTAGAAGTTACAGGGGGGGGACACACATTTTACCACTTTGGAAGTGTCTCACGCGTAAACTATTCAATTTAGAAAAAAATGATTTTAGAAACCTCAATATCATTTTTGAAGACCTATCCATAGATACCCCACACGTATTGGTTTGATGAAAAAAAAATTTTTGAGTTTCAGTTCTAAGTATGGGGACCCCCAAAATTGATTGCTTTTTTTCTATTTTTGTGTGAAAATCTTAATGCAGTTCACAGAATACATCTACTTACTAAGTTTCAACAGTATAGCTCTTATAGTTTCGGAAAAAAATGGCTGTGACATACGGACGGACAGACGGACAGACAGACAGACAGACAGACAGACAGACAGACAGACAGACAGACAGACAGACAGACATGACGAATCTATAAGGGTTCCGTTTTTTGCCATTTGGCTACGGAACCCTAAAAAACATGTAATCAAACATGATGTATAAATAAAATTCAAAAACCGAACATCAAAATACAGCTGTTCCGAACCGCAATTTAAATATACATTTTTCAAAGGCACTCCTCAAATGCAGGATGTTTAAATAAAACAAGGGCCAGTATGATGAGGTCATCAGTGACGTCATTAAATTACCGAGTCCCCTCGTGATAGGGATTTTGGGGAAGCCGTTATAGCCCTAAGGCAGCGTAATGATGGTTAGGGATCCAATGGTTTGTAATTTATTTTATTATATTAATGAACTTTGTGTCTGTATAGGTATACGTATTTTAAATGTTATCGGGGTTGTAAAGGTTGAAAATTGCGATGGTTTGGTTGGCGCTGTGGTATTGCGAGGCAGTGGGGGACTGTGTTCTATAATATTTGTGTAGCATATGTAATAATACTGCGTAGTACGTAGTACGGTTGTGGAACTCGCTACCGCCTGAAATTAAGGGCTGGCATTTGGACTCTTGCAGTTTTTAAAAGAAGAGTGAAAGAACACTATCTTTCTATTTCGCCATAGTTACATAATATATGATTCATAATATGATTCGTATAATGTATTTTTGTGGTGTTTATTTTACTATGTATATGTATGTACATAATTATAATAGTATCTTTTTTTTTAAGTATCACCTTTGTATTATTCTTCTGTTTCTTTCTTCTTTTTCTGTATTATTTTGTGTACATTACGAATTGTTAAATAAATAATTAAATAATAATAATATTAGTGTCTAAAAAAAACAGTATATATACTAACGGTATATAAAAGATTACAAAAATATCTGACGAGCATTCAAAATTGATTTCGATACAGAATATATGGCTTTTGGCATCCTAGCTAGGTTAAATAGTAACCTGTGTTGTAGATACTAGTTCCATTCCACACAGGTTACATTTTCTTATATTAATTTTAATAACATAATAGTAATTAATTTGACTTAAGTAATACATGTATTTAATAAAGCAAGTTATTTGATAAATAATGATAACGTATAAATATTAAAACTAAAAAGTAAATAAAGATTTTCATATATACAAACATAAGTAGCTTGCAGCTATTATTATACAACACTTGAAGGTCGATTGAAAAATTCTATTTATTAAATAATAGCGAACCTACAGCTGTAATATACAGGCTTTGAATAGTTTAAACCAAAAATTACCCAAGAAATAAATATTTTTTGTCAAACTGCCAGTCTTATTATATAATGATGTAATTTATAAGATAAACAAACACTACTATATATCACAAAGTCAGAACCACTTAAGTCACGATCCATATTTTACGGGTTTACCAAAGCAATATCTCAAATTGATAACATAAACTTCATCAACATAAGCTTGACCCAAGGGAAAATATAGATAGTAAACAACTAAGTAAATGTCCGACTACCCTCCAAAACGCCAACTTGAAAAAACATCTCTGACAACGCTAAACAACTTCAGTTTTCTTTATATCTGTAGTGGAGATAAAACTTACTTATGTGTGTTGCTTTCTTGATATTTAGAGCTTAGTTTATCTAATGTACGTCGCCTTTTTGACCCTCTAAATAACATACATGATATCACGCAAGGATAATTCTGATTCTGACTGATGTGGGGCTTTTTTTTAGGTTGAAAAATCTAATGACATATCCTACCCTTCTTGAACGGAGCAGGATGGCGTGTCAGACTTTTACTGACAAAACCCACTCTTGTTCCTTCTTTGTCTTCGTTTCAGGATCCCGGAGTTCTCTTTCGTACAACTTATGACCCCAGTACGCTTTGATCCTGCAGGGCCCCTATGGATTTGCTGATATCTCATTCAGGCGCGCGTGGAACATTACGCGTCGTCGACGACTTGGGCTCGGTGCGGACGGTCAAACGACCAGCTTAGCTGATGTGAGACTGCAATATTGTTTTCGAAAAGTTACTGTAAGCCTGAAATGCAGATGGCGCGTAGTGTTTCACGCACGCCTCAAGGAGTTATCAGCAACCGTAGGGGCCTAGCAGGGTCGAAGCCTACTGGGGTCATTGGTAATGCGAAAGAGATCCCCGGAGCCCTGGAACAATGGGAAAGAATGAACGAGAGTGGGTTTTTAGTGAGTGAAAGTCTGATACTATCTCCCGCCCCATCCAAGTGCGTGAAATGTCATTGGATGATTTTCCCACCTTTAAAAAAGGCTTGAAATGCAAAAGTAAACTGAAGAAAGAACACAGGTGAGTTTTAGTCTGTAAAAATCTGATAGTCCCTCTTGCTCTTTTCGCTCTGGTTGGACCCGAGCATATAGAACTGTTTGATGATTTTCTGGAGATTTTTCGAAGAATCGCTGAACTTGAGTGACAGCGGCAGTGGACCACAAAGGTGATGGAGAGACGAATCTAACGGAAGGCAGAAAAAAGAAGCGTGAGCTTGCAAAAGACAAGAAGTGGAGGGTGGACTTTGGCCTGAACTAGGACAGATCATGCTCGAAAAAAAGTCACGCCTGTATTTTTCCGAAATATTACGTAGAGGTGTAAGTTTTCGGATAAAGAGAAATTCGGTGTAAACACCATGTGTGACATAGGGTGGCACCATGTGTGACATAGGTGGGGTGGTGGTTAATACAATTATTCGAAAAAGGCACAACAATAAAAAATACACCAGAATCTCTAAATGCCAATTAACAAAGGAAAATTACAATTAGCATAGCATTTTTGGAGTTTCACTTTGGTAAACAAAATGTGTAGGTGTTATTGGTTATGTTTTAATATTACGTAAGAAGGTAATGGATACCAGGTGTAAGGCCAAGGCCAACGGCAAAACTCGGTAACACTTTCAGAGTTACAGAGTTTATAATTTGAATGACTTACTAAAAATTGTCTACAAAGTGATGTTCTGATTCTAAAGGACTCGTAGTTGAATTTGTGAATACTTTGTTAACAATTTTAACTCAAAATATCCTATCAGGGATAATGCTGTAAAAACAATCTGGCCAAATGGGGTTTTCTCGACCCATCTCTAACACAGTACCAGAGTGAAGCCACTGCACAGGACACATTTGTCACCTGCTATGCTGCTCATCTAAACGATCCAGGATCTATACAAGGCCAACAATAGAGCTGTACTGCCAAATATTGGTCAGAAAAAAATATTTTGAGAGCATAAACACGAAAAGAAAAAAAGAAGGGATAATCTTTTTATTAGTAACTGATCCATTCAAACATTTTCCTTGTAAGCTCAATTTTGCTACACAAATCCATAAAAAATAACGGCCAATAAAATTTTAGCACGGTCATGTAAATAATATTCTGTAAGTGCCCTGATTTCGGTTTTCTTTTGTTTAATCAAAACAACAAACAATTTTGTTTTCAACACCAAAGGGCTACGTAAACAAAACAGTTCAAAGGAGGGGTAGGATAGGGTAGTCTTTTATTTACAAGCACGGCAATAAACAAAATTTCTGGAGCAGTTTTGTGTTTCCTGCAGCTCTGTTATTGCGGCCACTGGCGAAAAAAAAGCGTTGTAATATGCTAACGCTAAACGCTATATTTAATATATCGATTTCAAATTATAAATGACTACAGTATTGTATACCTTGGAACTAAACCACCTGTGACAAACAATAAATAATTTTGATTTTGAAATATTTAAAAAAAAACTATAACCATAACATTTTTTATTTATTTTGATACAAAGTAGTGCTTGATTGCGAACCTGATGGTAAGCAGTGATGAAGTCGTTGATGGTGAGGCGCACTAGTTTATTTAGAGCTTATTCACTCTAGCCTTAAAGACACCCAAATTATAATCGGATGGGAAAACTGTAGCAGGCGAATTGTTTCATTCCTTCGATGTACGCTGAAAAACGAAGAGGCAAAACGCTTAGTCCGGATCGTAGAGGTTTCAACAACGTAGGGGTGGATACTCGCCGTACAAAATATAATCTCAAATCCTAACTAATATTATAAATGTGAAAGTGTGGATGTTTGTTACTTAATCACGCGAAAACGGCTGAACGGATTTGGATGAAATTTGGCATGCATATAGCCTTTGACATGGAAAAGAACATAGGCTACCTTTTATTCCGATTCCTTAAGTACCTAATGCCACGCGGGCGAAGCCGCGGGCAAAAGCTAGTATATTTATATACCACGGAGAACTTATTGGGATATATTTATTACACAAAGTAGGTAAAATTAATATTTTGCCTACTTGTTACAACAGTTATGCTATGATCCTATGAGAAGTTCCGTTCTATATATGTTAAATATAAAAAAAGGAAAATATTTCTATAGTACCTACCAATTTGGGATTAAAACCTTTCAATCAAAAATTCGTTTTCAAAATGGGGCTGGCAAGTGAAAGCTGATTGTAGATGGCGCCTTTATAGGTCTGTCAGTTGTATATAGGTGTTGAGGTTATGTTGTGATTTGATACTAGATTTTTTGTATTATTAAGTTTCTGGGTGCAATATTGAAGTTATTTCTTTCGAGTTTGATAAATAACATTGTCTTATAATATATTCAACGTGGTCAATTAAAAATCTAAAGGAAGAATTAAATTAACGCGACGAATTGCTTTAAGCCACAGTTTTATAATTTTATAGTCCTTCGGAAACTGGTAAGTAGCATTTTCCAAGCAATTAGGTACACAAAAACCCGTCATTTTTATAAAAACCGCTAACTTCAATACAAAATGTCTTTGTTTTGGGACAGATCGGCGAGAGCGCCACTTTGACAGTTGCTAGCCCCATTGATCCACAATTGACCGAAAAATCGGTGAACATAATATTATATAAAAAAAAAACATATAGCCGGACGTAGATATAGCCTCTTCCTTTTTGAAGTCGGTTAAAAATGAAAGCATTGGACCACATTAAATGACAGCAATAAGAATATTATTAAAGGAAAAGGTACAAGGTTTTCGCCATAAAAGAATATTTAAAAACATTATAAAGGGACCTACGCAACCTCAAATATTTGTTCACCATAATAAATTTCTCGCAATGCGCCGGTAAACACCATCATATATTTCACCTGTAGGAAATAAACAGGGTTTTGATTGCAAGTGCACACTGAAAGGCCCCCAGCACGAGTTATAGAGCACTTTGTATCTTCATTCAAAGAAATATCGCGATAAGCGGACTCATTCAAACGCGTGTCTTTTCATGGAGCAACAAAATTGCTTTTTTTTTCATTATTATTGAAAACGCCGACGAAATGCCCAACCGGTGTGGCGTAAATTTCTTTTCAATATTTTGTAAATGAAATGGAAGGTGGCACAGCTATGTTATGTTTAATTGTATCTATAAATAAACATAAATCGCCTTTGATTAATTTATGATCAAAATTATATAGGCATAATGTGATTTTTTTTTAATCTGAACAGCGGTGTCTATTCACTATTACTGTAATGTAACCTGAAGCAACTATCGACCATAATTATCCATTGAGGTCTTAATTTTTTTTTTTTAATTTATTGTTCATCTTGAAATTAAAGTTTTGTAAATTTTCGTTTGATGATTTCCACGGAAATCGTTTTTCTTTTTGGAGTGCAAGTAGTTTAAGAATCCCAAAATACATATAGTCTAATATCCGATTAAGAACGACCTTCACCGGTCTGTTTAGTGGATGAAACGTATTTCATGACTTTAGTATATTAAATAATATAACGCGGGTGGGTTGCCTAAGAAATTCCTGGACAAACTTTTTTTTTTTTTAAATGCACCGGTGTGTTTAACGAATTTTAAAACTAACTGAAATTATGAAGCCTTTAGAACATAAAAATGTTGGGTTGCCTATTTGTTTCCTGGCATAATTTGGTTAGCAGATATTATAAACAGATATGTCAATACTAGAGTAGTACCCACTTGTTTAATAAATAAATTGTATATCAAAATAAACGCTGTTTCATTACGAATAAGATGCTATAGAGCTGTCTGCAAAAAATCTGGCATGAATTACGATTGTGCATTTTTCCAAAAAAAGTCAATTTTCAATTTTTAATTAATAATAGTTTAGTTTGCCAGGATTTTCTTAGGCAACCCACCCGCGTTATATTATTTAATATACTAGACTTGTCATATTTTTTTTTAGTTTCATCCATTAAACAGACTGGTGAAGGTCGTTCTTAATCGTATCCTCTACTAATATAATACAAGCTAATACAATACGTATCGAATTGAAAACTACCTTTATTGAAATCGGTAAAAAATACATGTTTTTTTATTTTAAGATTTGCCTGTGGTTAACATGTTAAGACATAAAGTTTGAAAACATTATAAATGACACGCCGAAAATAACTTCACGTAGCTCGTAGGTACTTATTACTTTTATTTTCTCCTACACGCAGCCAAGTTCAGTTATTATATAGAAAAGTGGTATGAAAATTAAAACGACACCGCCCTCGTCATTGTCACTAGAACAATCACAATTCCGCATTCCCTCCAACGCTATGATTAAACCGATAATTACAAATAAAAGGAACAAAGGCAGGCAAAGTCACGCGGTCGGATACTAACTTTTAAGTAGCACCCGCTTTCTATTCAAAGTTTTGAAGTGAAGGGCTGATTTATGTAAGTAATCTGTGTATTATGGTGGCCAGCACGAATCTCCGGATCTCCGGATCTCCCCCCTTATTCAATCCGTAGTGTTTCGATAAGGGTGCTTTTACGTTAAGTAGCTAAGCGGTGCTAAGATGTGTTTGTGGTACATAGACCAGGTAATGACGCCCAGTGGACACTGTAACTGCCTTGACGATACGGCGCAAGACTTTCGAGGAATGCTCAGCATGCCCAGTGAAGTACCGTAACCTGGTCGCGATGGTCAATGCCGCGGGTAACTTCTCGCTTTTGGACGTGGTTCAGTACATTGGTTCATGGTTTGGAAGCAAACCTTTTTAAACTTTATCATCGTCTTCTGTGAGGCAGTTACAGTTGCAAAAGAAGCAGCAGAAAAGAAGTGAAGAATATTGTTAATAGAGGTATAAAGCGATATTATGGAAATGTGCAATAGTTTCCACTAAAGTTTTGCAAGCTGCTTGCACTGTATAAGGATGCAGCAGACTCTTTTAAGCTGTGCGCGCACATATTTCTAACTTTTTTGTATGTATAAAATACACAGCTGCAAGGCAATGATTATAAAGTGACTTACCTTATGTGTTTTATTTTTTTCTAGCTTATTGCCTAGCTTAGGTACTCGTTTAGCTAAATAAATCTCGCACATCTCATGTGAAAAAGCGCCCTAATTCAATCCGTGGTGGTTAGATAAGCTTCCCCTTAATTGTATCTGTGAACTCAGTATTGTAAACAAACAGTTGGCTGTTTAGATAAGGCGAACGTATTGTAACCCGTATGTAATTTGCAAGTAAATTAATTTGGAAATGTAAATGGTTATGTAACGTATGTTGTAAATGTTTAGGGTTTTGTTTGAGATTGAGAATGAGGCCTAGAATTTAGTCCGCGAGTTAGCCATTCGTTAGTAGTATTACAGAGAGTGTGAATAGTACTCATAAATATGAAAAAAAATAACGCTGTGGGAACAAACTTGAGATTTTTAGATAAATTTGTAAACAAACTTATTTTTAGCTTATGCGAAACCTTAATATAGTTTGTTCAGAATCAGTAACTGAATGGACTCCATTAGTTTTTACACCATGTTATATTTTTTCCTAAAAATATTTAAAAAGGTCAGAAGTTGGATACCACCGATACTAAGTAACACAGGACACGGCAGATCATAGTGGGCATTAGACACCAGCAAACAGCTGGGTGCAAGTGCAAAATAACCCCTCGGTCACCTAGATGGCTCTGTGACCATGAATTTTTGCTGACATAACTAGCTTATAACTTTGTGATTCTTCATAAGAAACGTATGTTTGTACATAGATTTTTTTATACATAAAAGTACTATACTAAAAATAATGTTGTATTTGAGGACAGCTTTGCTCACAAAAAAACTTTCAACCCCTTTTTCATTCGGAAAATCATTCTTATTCCTTGCCTACGTCTTAAAAAATATATTATGTTTTGAATTAAATGATTTTTATTATAATTCTTAATTGTAAAAGTCGAGTTTGACTCTATGTGAGTCACAAAACTGAACTGAACCAATTTTTTTTTCATAGTTAATATACCCTATAGTACAAGTAGTTCATAATCGTTGTGTCTGCATGAAAGCCAAAAATTATTCCAAGAATGGAATCCATTTTAGGGTAAAAGAGTAACAGACACACACACACTCACACATACAAACAAACTGTCGCCTTTATAAATATTTTTGTGATGAATATTCCCAACCCTGAAAAAATAAATGTCACCCTGTTTTTTATAAAATCTGAAATAGCGAAGCTGAAAATGACAGACTCTGCTTCTAACGTCGTCAAAGTCAAAACCTAACTAAAAAGTACTCACGAGTAAACGAGAGCATGTTGACGGCAATGTGGAACGGAAATTATAGCAATATACAACTCAGCATAGAAAAGGGGAATAACGTGTCTCTTCATATAAATAAAACGCTTTAAAGACTTGGAAATTTTTGAGTCTGCTTTTGCATTCAACCTACTATTTTTTTTTTTTTTTTTTTTTTTTTTTTTTTTTTTTTTTTTTTTTTTTTTTTTTATTTTTTTTTTTTTTTAAATAAGTGAGAATTTATTTTAGAGAATTAACTGCTTTCACCATCTTTAAAAAATATTAAATAACTCTTCCTTTTCAGTGTCTCAATACGAAAGTCTTGAGACCAGTGCGTGTTACCAGTGAAGACATATGGTGCCGAAACGTGGTCGCTCATAATGGGCCTCATCAGAAGGTTCAAAGTCACCTAAAGGGTGAAAAGGGCAATGCTCGAAGTTTCCTTGTGTGATCAAATCAGAAATGAAGAATAATGAAGATATCCGCAGGAAAACCAAGGTTGCCAACGCCGGAGTGGCGACTGCGTACCGGAAGACGCAGCGTTGAAAGGCCTCCATCAATTTGGACCGATGACCTCGCGAAGGTTGCGGGAATCTGATGGTTTTTTTTTTTTTCGATGAGAAAAATCATCCTATTGACAACCCCCGCTCTTGGGCGGATCGGGAGATAGTGTCAGACTCTTACTGACTAAAAAACCCATCCAGTTCCTTCAAGCTTTCATACCGGGGCTCGAGCGCCCTTTCGGATAACCCTGGCCCCAGTAGGCTTCGACCCGGCTGGGCCCCTGCTGTTGCTGACAACTCCTAGAGGCGCGCGGGAACAGTGCGCGCCGTAGACGACTTGGGCTTGGTCCGGACAGTTACCGGACGGCCGGACAGCGAGCTACCCATTGCTTACTGTCCGCAAGCCCGCGCCTACGGTGGCCGGAAATCGGGATCAGTATCCCGGCGCCGGGGGCGCGGCGATAACGCCGTTGCCTGATGCGTTCAGCCTCCTCCTTTGCGAGCATTACTGCTTCGCAGAAGTCGGCGACCGCCTGCCACTCCTCCTCGCTCCGGAACATGGCCTCAACCAAGGCCCGGAGCGAGAGGTCTCCGCCGCCGATCGCCCCCACGAGGGCACGGCGATGCTCCGCCCAAGCGGGGCACACCTCGACTGTGTGCTCCACCGTGTCCTCCGGACATTCCGCACAGTGGCGACACCCGGGCGTCACTTCCGCTTTAATTCGGAACAGGAACCTCCCGAACGAACCATGTCCGGTGAGGACCTGTGTCATGCAGAAAGTAAGGACGCCGTGAGGGAATCTGATGGATGCGGGACGCACAGGATTGTTAATTGTGACGACAATTGGGGGAGGCCTATCCGTCTATCAGCTGAAATGATGATTTGATGAACTTTTCCAGCTTCAAAGCTGGAGCTGGAGAAGCTTGAATGAAGCTGGCTGCTTCATTTCCATTAAAATTTAACGCTACTTTTCAGGATTTTCTGTAATAAACTACACTTTTTTTCATAAGACGACTCCTGCTGAGCATAAGTCATAATAACCAGTCCTATACTCTTTGCATCTATCGGATTTCTGTAATTCTTACCAGATCACTGATCCTCTTTGTGAGTCTTTTAGCGGTGCGTCTTTTGATTTTTTTTTTTCCTATTATCTGTTCTGCGACCAACGTGCCCTGTCCACTGCCATTTAACTTTGATGATTCTTCAGGCCACATCGGTAACACTTGTTCTCTTGTAGATATCTTCTTTCCTGACTCAATCACGCTATGAACCTATGCGAGAATTTCTCGGTTGCTTTTTGAGTGCCCCGAACAAGGCCTATTTTTAGCGACCACGTTTCAGTGCCACTATAATTTTGCCATCACTGGCAATACGCACCAAAAAACAACATCAATCTAAAAGAAAGTATCTACGAGTATCCTTTAATTCAGCCTGGTAGGATACTGATCCTTGCCTTGAGAATATATTATTAGAAGTCAATATCATGAGGATCTCGGTAACAGCGTCTTTTGATGCCTTTGCCTGAGATCGAATTTTAGAAAAGGGATAATACAGGGTTACTGGGTCCGTACGGATTTATGAATAAGAAATACGGTCTGGGTTTTTGTTTATATTTAGACTTAGTATTTTTCTCGTTATTTGTATAATTATTTTTCATTTATTCATGAATGAATGAACAATAATTATTCAAATAATGATAAAAAAAAGTCTTAAGGGGCCAGCGACGGATGAATTTCCATACAAACGTAATACCACAATCACTTCCAATTGGAGCATATTTCCAACATATTATGATGATATTCGGTTATAGACAATATTTATCTAGGTTCCTACGTCGAGAATATTAGAAATATTATTATTTTTAATACAGGAAAAGCCAAATGGCATGTTTTGCCATTTACGCTATAAAAAAGTGCGAAATACAATTCGCTTAAATATCTTTTTGTTTTTTTAAAAAAGAAAGACATATAAATGAATAATAATAATCAACCATTGTTACCATCGTTCTAGGTTAGCTTAGAATAGCCGACACCCAACATAGTTGGGAAAAAGCTAGGCAGACAGACCTAAAATAACATTATTGGAAAGTTTATAAATCTACCAATAGAATTGTTGGTCTTTCTTATTGCTGTTACGTTTCGTTTTCTTGGGCTATAAATACACTGTTTCAACCTCCTTTTTAACTTTTTTCATTTGATATAAACTAGTGCTTGACTGTGATTCCACCTGATGGTAAGCAGTGATGCAATCTCTGATGGTGGGGCGCACTAGTTTATTAAGATTATTATTATCTCCTTAATTTTTTTTAAGCTATTGCATAGCTTCTATCGCGGGCCTTGAGCGTGGAGACCGAATCCAGAAATTCCGTAACGAAAATAACCTAACACCCCCCACTCATTTGTTTTTTGAGCGTGGTGACCGATAAGAAAACAAATGAGTGAACAATCAATCAAAATTCAATTCAATGTGTGAAAGTGTAACTTCAATTAATATCAAAGAAAAAAAAAACTGCATAAATAAAATAAATAAATAATTATAATTGCATAAGTTGATAAAAATGCTATGCAATAGCTTTACCGCGGCAGTCCCCGAGTGCCACACGTCTTTTTTTTCATAATACATATTTTTGATATTTTTAAATATTTTTTATAACAAATATATATAAAAAAAAAAACATTTAAATTTATTATTATTATTAATTATATTCCTAATGAATTCGCAAGAAGTGGCCCCTCACTGCTTAGACTATCCTACTGAATAGTACTGGCTAGACAGAAAAGTAATAATTAAAATTGATCCGCCTTTTACATAGTAGATTTATAGAAGTAGAAGATAAACCAGATTTCAGTTGAAAAAAAATCACAGTATATTGTAATTATTTTACGATGGCAAGACATGTCACGGTGAACAAAAGTCAAAAGTAAAAACGTGTTCCAAACAAACCACCCTTTAAAAACTCATAATATACAAAACATAAATAAGTTTGTTTGTCCAAAATAAAATAACTATTGCATTCATAAATAAAGACTATCGTATAAAAACATTGTCTTAAAAATGTCCACTTAAAACATTAGACTTCAGTTAAAACATTCCAGCACTACAAGTGTGTAGAAGAAACATTCCCACAATTTATATTATTGTAACCAATAAAGTTGCTGTAATGAACTTCGTAGAAAGTAGAGCAAGTGTCGCAATATACAGGGATTACATAATAAAAGTGATACTACTTTAACTCAATGATATTGTCGTACAAGGAAAAATTTCCAAGTAAATGAAAGCTTAATTTTAAAGCTTATATGCTTTCAGGCGCTACGCAATAATAGAACGTGTTTTCTTAGAAAATTTTGCAACAGGTAAAAAAAGCACACAATATTTTTTCAGTATACATAGGCGTTCTTTGAAGAAGAACCTCCAAAAAACGTCATAATAATTTAACCGTTAAAAAAAAACGATTGATTTTTACAATATTTCCATATTAGCTATAAGATTAGTAGAAATGAGATGACTGTGTACATCCACAGTTGAGCATACGGTAGAGGTGTACCCCGCTCGGGCAGAGTACCGCCATGTTCTCGTGGGGGCGATCGGCAGCAAAGATTTTTCGCGTCAGGCCTTGGTACAGGCCGTAGTCCGAAGCGAAGAGGAGTGGCAGGCGGTCGCCTCCTTCTGCGAAACACTAATTGTTAGTAAAGGAGGAGATCGTACGTGCACGTGCGAGATAGCGGCCCTCACGCTCCAGCCGCCCGGGATCCCGATCCCGGTTTCCGGCCATTGTAGGCGCGGGCTTGCGGAGATGTCTTTTTGGCCTCAGTTCATACGTATATTGGAAAAATTGTGGTCTCTCTTCCACAAATGCCATCAATAAAAAGTTGAAGTTGAACTCTAGCCTAAGTAACGCCATCAATGAAGCCAGGCAAGGAAATTAACTTGCTTGACTTTTGAGTTAAGCTCGCCTGTGTACATCGGCTTTCTTAATATGTATAATGTGTAAAGTTATGTACAATAAATAATATAAGAATATAAGGAAATTCATGACCTTTCTTAGTACAGATCTTTCCTGAGGCATCTTAAAAAATTGCAATTTCTGAACTGGAAGCTTCCAGAGAACATTTAGAGTTGTTTTCCGGGAATACTCAGTCATAAAGAATACGTACCCGTTTATCTTAAATTTTCTCCTGCAATATTACGGTAGCAGCAATTTCCTGCAGTAAATCCCAGCCCATTTCTTTACGATTTTAATAAACTGAGAGAGATGTAAAGATGTTTTTTTGAAACGTAATTTACAAAGAGTAAAACCTTTAATTAAAATCCTGGCTGCATTTTATCTTTACAGAATATTTAAAAGCGGTTTTATAATAATAATTGACATTCTTCAATGGTGATCTGCTTTACAATCTGATATATATTTATTAACTAGCTTTTGCCCACAGCTTTGCCCGCGTGCTTAAAATAGCCTATGGCATCGTAGTTGACGTATCAATTTGTTGATGCTGGTTCTTAACTGAACTTACTAAAGCTTCTTTTTTATTGTTGATAGGTTCGCGCTTGACCGCTATCTTACCCGTTGGAAAGCAACGATGCGGTCGACGATGGAGCGCGCTTTCCTAGAAGTAACCTATTCACTCTTGACGATTCCCGATTCTGTAGATGCTAATCATGATTATTCAACAATATTTGAACTCCCCACACCTTATCAATGATGATGAGCAGTGGTGGCCGAGTGTCCGGAGCGAGGAGGAGTGGCAGGCGGTCGCCGACTTCTGCGAAGCAGTAATGCTCGCAAAGGAGGAGGCCGAACGCATCAGGCCACGGCGTTATCGCCGCCGCCGCCGCCGCCGGGATTCTGATCCCGGTTTCCGGCCACCGTAGGCGCGGGCTTGCGGACAGTAAGCAATGGGTAGCTCACTGTCCGGCCGTCCGGTAACTGTTCGGACCAAGTCCGGTAACTGTCCGGACCAAGCCTAAGTCGTCGACGGCGCGCATTGTTCCCGCGCGCCTCAAGGAGTTGTCAGCAACAGCAGGGACCCAGCCGGGTCGAAGCCTACTGGGGCCAGGGTTATCCGAAAGGGCGCTCGAGCCCCGGTATGAAGGCTAGAAGGAACGGGGTGGGTCTTTTAGTCAGTAAGAGTCTGACACTATCTCCCGCTCCGCCCAAGGGCGGGGGATATCAATGCATGATTTTTTCCTACAATAAAAAAAAAAGTGGTGGCCGAGTGGTAATGGCCCCGACTTACGAGTTGTAGGTCACGGGTTCGAACCCAGCCAGGCGCATTACTTTGTGTAATTTATTTCATCACCACTGCTCTCAAAACGGTGAAGGAAAACATTGTGAGGAAACCGGCATGTCCTAGTACCAAAAATTCGAAGACATGTGACATTCACCAACCCGCGCTGGGCCCGCGTGGTGGATTACGGCCCATTCCCTCTCCTAGATAGGAGGCCTGAGTCCCAGCAGTGGGAATATTAAAAAGGCTGATGATGATGATGATGACACCCTAGCAATACACTAACTAATTACACCAAACGTTCGCATCTTACAATGAAAACCTCATCTTGAAAGGGTTAAGTATGTAAAACGATTTCAAAGGAGATAAGGAGTGTTTAGGCCCATTTCTCCCGGGCCCTTATTACCCAAGGGTGGGTTCTAAGGCCCACTCTGCCACAATTAGCCGCGGTACGGTTAACTTTTGGGCCTAATTTAATTACTCGGCCAATTACGGCTCATATCGTGTTACGGGTTATGGTCGGTGGAGTAAAAAAGGCAAGAAATTTATTACAGTGTTCATGGTGTGTTTTTACCTGATTTTCATGTTTTGTTCACGAAATGAGGTTATATAAGTTGTTTTTACTTTACTGAGTTATTAGGCACTTAAAGGGCGTAGCGATGACCTGCACGCTTAGCTAAGTTGTTATTCTGCAATCGTTAACGCTATCGAAAAGTGACGAAACTTATGGGAATGACGTCATCTCAACGTAAAGTCGTGTGGTCAGAACAAACGAATAGACGATTCGTAGCCAAGTTTACATCGTTCAAAATCGTTTCTACAATGTTTAACGCTACATCCTTTGTTATACAAACGCTACATTGTAGAACGAGCGGCCGACTCAGGCGCGTCAACATGGCTACCGACTTATCGTTTTCTACAATTGCTATCATCGACGCGTTACCGATTAGAGAACGGAATTCGACACAAACTGGTTGTAACTTGGCTAGGGGGGCTGGTAAGGTTTGCGGGAATCCGATGGATGCGAGACGCACAGGACCGGTTATTATGGCGACACTTGGGGGAGGCCTGTGTCCAACAGTCCACGTCTTTCGGCTGAAATGATAATGTCAGGGCGTAGTATTATTTCACATCTTAGTATAGTATGGCCTACTGTCTATGGACGCGTTGCTCCATAGACGCGTATTCGTCATTATATGCTTGGTGTGCGTCTGCTCACAGCTTACATTCAAAACTATAAAACTCTATCGACGAAGCAGCAACATGGTCGAAAACGCATCTATGAAGCTATGCGACGGTTGACAGTAGGCCTAGGTGTTATAATCTTAAAATTGATATCTGCTATTTAGTTTTAGCAAAATACAGCAACTATAACAACGCCAAAGAAAAGAATAGTATCTACAAAATTATATACGCTGAGCCTGTCTCTGTTGAAAGACTTATCAGCATTTGCTGGGCATCAGACACCCAGCAATTTCATGTGGCACCCCGCAGTGATGCACGGAGGAGGATAAATTAAATAAACACACAATGTACTAGGTAATTGTAAAATCTAATCGGTAGGTAATTAGAATTAATAACAACACACAAAACTGCGATAAGACGCTGTATAGTCTGTCTTAGTCTAAGTCGAACGACTTGGAAATTTTGTACAATATTTAATCATTTTAAATATACTTATATTCGATACTTTTTACAAGGTTCTTCTATTAGTAAACAATGGTTAAGATCTCTTTAATCAACCTTGATTATTGAACCAGTGTTGACTACATCAGATTTTATTTTACCCTAATAATTACCCAAGTCGTTTGACTTTTTAGACAGACTATAACGCAGAAACTTGCAATGCGGTTTCATGCGGCAAAACATCGGTTTAGGTGATCATAAAAAGTATGATACAATTCGCAAGTTCCTACGATGCATCGTTCAAGGCCGTAGATTGTTACGAAGCAATGCGTCACCGCAGTTTTGTATTTAGATCCTAAAAGGTTAAATTAAATGTTTGTTGAAATGTTCAAATAAGATATTATCTAGAAATACTGATTCCATACATACCAAAAAATCTTTGGCTGATGAATGATATTTCTTGGTTCGGAAAAATGTAAGATTAAATTTACATAAATAAAGCCGTAAAAATAATGTTCCTCCTACAAGGTAGACCGATGACCTGGTAAAGGTTACGGGAATCCGATGGATGCTAGACGCACAGGATTGTTCATTTTGGCGACACTTAAGGGAGGCCAATGTGTCCAACAGTGGACGTCTATCGGCTGAAATGATGATAATGATGAATGGTTTTAAAATTTCTATGTCTCTGCCACATTAACTATTTTAAATCGAACTCCAGACTACAGTAGCAATCGCTGCCTTCAAAACTTCAATAGTTTCCAAGATTTATCACCAACTACAAAACTGACACGACTGCGCTCACTGAGAGTAACAAAAACGATTATTATAGAGTTATTGTCCCGCTAACATCCGACTTCAAAACTCCCACGGCTAAGTTTAGAGAATTATTTCTCTGTAGTGAAACTTTTATTGAAAAATCAAACTTCAGAGACTTTTTCCAAGACTCGGAGTAGACTGCAGCACTAGCATTTAAAGCTAAGTTTAAGCTATGTTTAGATCCGGAGATTGGAACGGAAAATGATTTTTGTAAAAGATTTTGGGTATTAAGTTTAAGGAGGTATAGGATATAAAATGAAATGGTTGCTGATAAAAAGTATATTGCAGTCTGCTAAGGCTTTTTTAACATGGGAAATCGACTAAAGCCTACCCCCTTTCAGCGTAATATGATTAAAATCACACCTATATTCCTTCTTGGTCTTTGGATTTCAGGACCAGGTTTTCCCTTTCGAAATTCAATCTATGGCGTCAGCAGGTTTTGGAGACGACTTGGATAATCTGCTATAGCTGCGGGAACGTTTATAAAAGTGACCGTGACTTTATAGCGCAAAGGGCAACTGAAGAATACAGGTTTGGTCTAGATAGTATAAGTCTAATGTGCCCTCTTGTTCTACCATAGAGCGGGAGAAGTCCAGTAGTAGTGTAGTCTATTTTCCTACCTCAAAAAAGTCACGGTCGCATAGACGCGAGCACGACTACTGATCGTAAGAATATGGGTATAATTTTCAGGCTGAAGTAATTTTGAAATAATATTGGGTTTCCTATTAGGAATATCTCGTTAGCAGCACGGACTTTTTATTTTCGTGATATAACAGCTCCGTTTATTTTAAGACCAACTCTTTCTGAAGCTCTATTGAGTTCATTGAGCATTGTACTGAGCTCTTCTAGTCTCAGCCATGACTACTATGTCGTCGGCAACCGAAGGTGAGTGATGTACTCGCTCGAGCTTGAGCTTCAAAAAGAGTGGGTCTTAAAATGAACATGGACAAAACTAAAGTCATGACAAACAACAATTTAGCACCCACTCCTATCAAGATCGGAGACTCTCTACTCGAAGTTGTGGACGATTATGTCTACCTTGCCCGAGGACAGTCCAGTTGGGTAGATCTAATTTCGAGAAAGAGGTCAACCGTCGAATCCGACTCGGCTGGGCAGCGTTAGGGAAGTTACGCGGTATCTTCTCATCCAACATACCAGTGTCTCAAGACGAAAGTCTATGAACAGTGTGTGTTGCCAATGATGACATTTGGATCCGAAACGTGGTCGCTCACAATGTGCCTCATCAGAAGACTTAAAGTCACCCAAAAAGCGATGGAAAGGGCTATGCTCGGAGTTTCCTTGCGTGATCGAGTCAAAAATGAAGATATCCGCAGGAGAACCAAGGTTGCCGACATAGCACGAAGAATCGCCAAACTTAAGTGGCGATGGGCAGGGCACATTGCTCGTAGAACAGATGGCCGTTGGGGCCGAAAAGTTCTGGAGTGGCGACCGCGCACCGGAAAACGCAGCGTTGTAAGGCCTCCTACAAGGTGGTCCGATGACCTGGTGAAGGTTGCAGGAATCCGATGGATGCGGGACGCACAGGATCGTGCATTGTGGCGATGCTTGGGGGAGGCCTATGTCCAACAGTGGACGACTGTCGGCTGAGATGATGATGATGATGAACAGATCCGTGTCTCGGAAAGCACGTAAAGTCCTGTGCCTATGTTCGTGTCTGATTTCTGAGCTATGTAACTATAAAAGGAACAAAGAGAGCATCAGTAATGCACATACACTTAAGCACTATAAATTGCATACTTCGAAAGTCTGATTATACTAGAGCTAATGCAAAAAGTAAAAAATAAGACCACACTCCCGTGTTTAAATGTATCGAATTTTCTATTCCAGGACGTGGTTTACCCGTGTACGAAGTTTCATCGAAATCCGTTCTTTCGTGAAGAAGTAACATACACAAATACATATACCGACACTCACAAACTTTCGCCGTTATTACGTTAATGGGATATGAGATAACTAGCTTGTGGCAGCGACTTCGCCCGTGTGAAAGTAAGTTCCTCCGTACAAACTTTAGACCCTCATTTCATCCCTTTAGATGCTGAATTTTGAAGAATTCTGCCTTAGTGCTCGTCTTTGTCATATAAGGAAACCTTGTGAAAAATTTCACGTTCCTAGTCACCGTAGTTGTGGCTGTGTGTTGATATGTCAGTCAGTCAGTTTCTCTTTTTTATATAGAGGGAAATACTGAGACATGACGAAAGAGGTATAGGGACGTAATCAATAAATTAATGTTTGCCAAAGAAATCAATAGAGTAGTGGTGGCCGAGTGGTAACAGCCTCGACTTATGATTTGTAGGTTGAGGGTTCAAACCCAACCAGGAGCATTACTTTGTGTAATTTATTTCATCACCACTGCTCTCAAAACGGTGAAGGAAAACATCGTGAGGAAACCGGCAAGTCCCAGAACCAAAAATTCGAAGACATGTGATATCCATCAACCCGCACTGGGCCATCGTGGTGGATTACGGCCAATTCCCTCTCCTAGAAAGGCGGCCTGAGTCCCAACAGTGGGAACATTATAACGCCAATACTAAAGAAAGCAATTATTTTATTTAGCTCCAATATAACTAACCCCACATTAATTACAACAAAAAAGTCAACCCTCAAACTCATACAACATATTATAAGTATGGACATCGAGAAAGAATGTAAATTAATCATCAACGTAACCGCAAAGGAAACATTGTGGGTTATGAGGATATCCGCAACCCTTTAATCATAATACCTAAGCGCGTTTAAATGATAAATGGAAAGGGGTTGGCATTGCTATTTATGTTGTGTATCTATGAGCGATGAGAGATCGAGTGGGCACATTTAACTATGTGAGGTCATGGTTGCTTGAATTTAGGGTCCTTCGCAGCCTTTGGTTTTAGTAGTTAATGAAAAGCCATTTAGCTGAGTAAATAGATGGGTCGTTTAGTTGATCTAATGGGAGATTGAATGGAAGATGGATGAGATGAAAAATGATTGCCTCTTTTAGCCTGTACGAAATTACTAGTCTAACGTTTCGTGCCAGTTCACTTGCGTTCAATTGTATCAGTACCGACTACAAAAAACCGAGTGACGCAGCATTAGTAGACCATAGGGTAAACTAATCAAGATCAATCATCGAATCCGACTCGGCTGGGCAGAGTTCAGGAAGCTGCGCGGTATCTTCTCATCCGATATTTCAAAGTGTCTCAAGACGAAAGTATATGACTAGTGCTTATTGCCAGTGACATTTGACTTCAAAACATGGTCGCTTACAATAGGCCTCATCAGAAGGCTTACAGTCACCCAAAGAGCAATGGAAAGGGCCCCGCAGCTCCATGCCGGTCACCGCGGCTCCTTCATGTGCCGCCGCCCGACCCCTTCGCCCCGCCCCGCTGCCTGCACTAGCCCCAGCGAATCTGGATCATCACGATTTCTCTAGCGTCACTATGAGCACCCCTGCTGATCCTATATCGAAGCCTTTGCCTGATGAGGCAATGAATAAGGCTGAAAATGAAGATGGCTTCATTACGGTGCAAAGGAGGAAGCACCGAAAGCAAGTCAACCGGAATCTCTGCGGCAAAGCACCAGTTACTCCTAGTGCGAATGTGCGTGCCACTCAGCCAAACACACGGAGACAGACAAACACACACACAGAGGGTGCAGTTGCTGGAGTCGCACCGGAATGTCAATTTTAAGGCATTTGTGGTGCGTGTACCGAACTGTTTTCTGTACCTTGTTATGGAAGAAGACTTTTGGCCCCAGGGCGTGGTATTCCGTCGCTTCCGCGGACAAATACCACAGGACAGCACACAAAGACAGAATAGTGCGAAGTGAAGTTTTACTAACGTAGTTTTAAATCTTGTTTACTAACAAAATGATTTATTACAAGTTATTATGTATGTTAGTCTATAAGGTATTTATGATATGGGTACATGTTGCCTGAAATAAATTGATTATTATTATTATATTATTATATACTTGGAGTTTCCTTGCGTGATTGCAACAGGAATTAATATATCCGCAGAAGAACCGAGGTCGCCGACAGACCCCGAAGACTCGGTAAACTAAAGTGCCAGTAGGCAGGGCATAATGCTCGTAGAACAGATGGTCGATGGGGCCGAAAGCTTCTAGAGTGGCGACCGCGCACCGGAAAACGCAGCCTTGGATCAGCACAAAGTGACCTGGTGAGAGTCGCAGGAATGCAGTGGATGCGAGATGCACAGGACCGTTCTTTGTGGCAATACTTGGGAGTGGCCTATGTTCAACAGTGGATGTCCTTCGGCTGAAATGATGATGATGAAGGTGAACCAATGAATGCAAAGAAGCACAGAACTAGTCTTGTGGTAAACTTCAGGGCAGGCCTATGACAAGTAATAGATGCTAAAATGATAATAATGATGACTTGATTTAGGTAGTAGGTACAAGTTGAAGATCATAAGCCTGCATATCTACATAAAGTTGTAGGAGAATATACTGCAGTTTGGGCTGAGCTGCGAGAAAGTTTAAAAGAGTGACCGTGGCCCTAGAAAGTAAAGTGCAACTGAAAGACACAGATGCGTTTATACAGACTGACTAAAGTCCGTAAAATTCTGACACACTCTCTCACTCCTATAACGGGAAAAGATATACGATGATTTTCCACCTCAAAAAAATAAATTAAACATTAGTTTTAATATATGCAAAATCTGAAACACGTGTCTTGTATTTTTAAGTAAAGAATCTTTGAACAAAATTTCATTTCTGTATCATGAAAAATCACGAAGTTGTCACTGGGCCATTTCTGTGACTGAGGGGTAGTTTTGCACTTGCATTCAGCTGTTTGCTGGCGCCTCATATCTGATATGACCTGCCGTAACCTGTGTTGTACTTAGTATCGGTGGTGTCCAACTTGTGACCTTTTTAAATATTTTTGGGAAAAAATATAACATGGTGTAAAAACTATTGAAACCCATTCAGTTACTGATTCTGAACAAATTATATTCAGGTATCGCATAAACTAAAAATAATGTTGTATACTACAGACTGAGTTACGGTCTTATGAAATCAAAAGTTTTATCTTTGTAACGAATAAAAACAAATAAATTAATCTGTCTTGTGTCTGTCTAGCCTGTCTCCAATTATTTTGGGGTTGACTTCCATTCTAACCGAATGTACCTAAATACCAGTATTTTAGACGGAGCGACTGCCTAACCGAGTTAGTAATTGGGCAACACGATACCGCTTGGTAAGACTAGTGACAGATTTCCTAGATTTTAGGCCGAACGTTGCGTTACGCGGGCGCCCGCGCCTTGCAACGCGACGTCATGTGACGGATGCTCGCGCGGACACCCGCGCGTCTTCCCGTTTAACGCAGCGTTCGCCCTTATCCTGACATCGGCACGTTGCTTAAACTTGTGTAACTGTTATTATTTATTATATCAGAAAAAAAATCTGATAAACAGATTTAATAATATAAGCTTTAGTAAAATCCGTTAAACCAATCACACTAATATCATAAAGGCGAAAGTTTGTGCGTGTTTGTTTATGTTTATTACTTCTTCGCACTCGAACGGCTAAACGGATTTCGAGGAAACTTAGTACAAACATGTCTTAGAATAGCACATAGAATTTCTAGACTTTATATCCCGGGAGTATGTTTCTTTTTACCTAGCCATTACCATCCCACATCTGGGCAAAGGCCTCCCTCAAGTCCTTTCAGGGCAGATAATTTTCTACTAACACGCAGGTGCGCTATATGTCATCACTGATGTGAACTGACAGACGCAGCGTTGGTAGGCCTCGAACGATAACCTGGTGAGGGTCACGGGAATTCAATGGATGCTAGACGTACAAGACATTGTTGTGGCATCACTTGTGGGAGGCTTATATCCAGCAGTGGACGTCTTTCAGCTGAAATGATGATGACGTGGGCGAAGCCGTAAGCAACAGTTAGTAAAATTAACCAGACCGATCTCAGTCATCAACAGCGCGTAGTGATCTACGCGCTTCTCAAAGAGATGTCAGCAAACCGTAGTGGCCCAGCAGGGCCGATGCCTGCTAACTAGGACCGCAGGGAATTTCTGAAAAGGAAACCCGTAATCCTAGAACGCAAATAGCAACTGAAGGACACAGGTGTGATTTCAGTCAGTAAAAGTCTGGCACGACCTCCCGCTTCCCTCAAAGCGGTAGAAGTCATTGGATGATTTCTACCCTTAAAGAAAACGTAGTTAGTAAGTAATATAATTGTTTTGTCCTTTGTATATTGTTAATGGTAACCAACAGAAGAATAGAATGATATACTCTGACGGATTGAATTCCAACTGTAGTTTCTCAACATTAACTTAACGTTACGGCAAGTCAACTACGAGTACGTTAGAGTGTCTTGACAGCTTAGAACGTAGAATTGCATTTACCTTGCATTTGCAGTGAAGATGCCACTTAATTCTGTGAACATGATTCGTTCGTAAACTAACAATGACACTTTTGCCTTAAGTATTTCTATATACAGGGTGTGGCGCAAATAGTGGTCCAATGTTAATGGGTCGATACACCATGTATTCAGCTATCACATATCACCATCTAAAACCACTTTTTACCATAGGTCTCAGAATAAAACTGATTTTTATATATTTTTTGAAAAAACAACACTTTGCGACACTAATTTGGCTCTAATTTCAACAAAAAACATTATTTTCCTATTTTGTTTCTTGTTTATTACTGCTGAATACATGTGCTATAATAATATGCAAATAACTGTTTTACTGTAAATTTAAAAATATTAAAGAAAAAAATTGTTTATTTTAAATTTTAACTATAGTCTTCAGATAATCACTAGACTTTGGGCGCGAATGGTGTAAAAGAAATATACTACACTGTCGGTGCCCATTATTGAAAAAAATTGTCCATTATATGCAAATTCTAATGTGGTATTAAAAAACTGATACCACGATTAAAAAATGAGTTATTGAGATTTAACTTGAAAGGGAGCTGAATTTGAAAAAAATACCCTATTATAAATAATATTTAACATAACTATTAACCAGTAGTTATTTAGGGTCAAGTATAAGGGTAAAAAGGGGTCAATCAATTCCCAGAAATCGGTATCTGACCGGATAACAAATCAGATTATGTCAAGATGTAATAAAAATCTAATTAGTCAATTTTTACTGAAAATGCTTCAATGCGATCTCGTAAGTTGCATGCGCTTCTAGTTTCTGTGTTTATCTTCACCGTTGAATTCCTCGTTTTTCTTCCTGGACTCTGATTTGCTTGTGTTTGGGCTCTGATTTTCTTCTGTTTGGACTTCTTTGTTTTTATGATCCCTACGACATTGGCTACATTATTTGGACTACGACTTGCTCAAAGATTATACAAACCTGCAGTGCAGTGACGATTTTACGATGTCCGATGCTCGAAATGCATTTTATTTATGGCGAATGCAGAGGTGTCGGTAGAGATGCAGCATGACTTTATCGGAAAGATATCCAGGTCACCGTGTATTTGGTAGAGTACATACCGCATATTCTGGGGGTAGGATACCTGGCAGAGAGGCGATGCAAGTGAGGGACAACCAAGGGCGACGAAGCATTATATTTAGTCCACGAAGATATATCTACTTCAATTCTTATCAGGTCATTTATCCGACGATGCAGAGCGTCCATAGCCGCCAGTGGTGGTCACATCGAACATTTAGTCTAAGGATTTTGCTAACAATCATTTAATAAATAATTGATTTTTTTAAATTATTTATTTATTTGAAAATTTATTAAAGAAACTAGGAATGTTTTTGTTTTCATAAGGTGAAGTTTATATTCTTCAATTTTTTTTTTTTTTTAATTGAGATAAACTAGTCCTTGACTGCGATCCCACCTGATGGTAAGTAGCGATGCAATCTTTGATGGTGAGGCGCACTAGTTTATTAAGAGCCTATTCACTCTAGCCTTGAAGACACCCAAATTATAATCGGACGGGAAGACCGCAGCAGGCAGACTGTTCCAGTCCTTCGCCATACGCGGTATAAACGACGAGGCGAAACGCTTAGTCCGGACCGTAGAGGTTTCAACAACGTACGGGTGAATATTCGCCGTACGTCGGGTTGTCCGATGGTAGAATTGCGATGGCGAAATCAAGTCATGCAAGTCCTGCGCACACTCTCCAAAATGCATCCTGTAAAACACCAAAAGGCTGGCTACCCTACGCCTATGCTCAAGGCTTTGAAGGTTGGACTTAACCAAATCTGGATCACCAATTAGCCTCTTTGCACGCCTTTCCACCGAGTCCAAAGCTGCCAGGTGGCATTTTGCAGCACCAGCCCATATGTGACTGCAGTACTCCACACACGAACGGACCTGTGCTTTGTATAACATTAAAAGCTGTCCCGGTGTGAAGTACCGCCGGACCTTTGCAAGAACGCCCAGCTTCCTAGCAGCTACCTTGGCTTTGGACTCAATGAACCGCCCAAAGTTAAGGTCTGAGGGAATTTCAACCCCCAAGAGCTGAAGGCGGTCGGTGTACCCCAGGAATAAATTTCGAAAAGTAGGAACCAAGGTGCACGGGCTCCTTTTGGCAGTGAAAAGACACGCTTGTGTTTTGGCGGCGTTGAATCCCACTAGATTGGCTTCACCCCACTTGGAGACTGCCTGAAGTGAGATATTCGTTCGCTCTACCATAGCCTCTCTTTCGGACCGGATTAGCTCCTTACTAGCCCGAGCACTGGGCAGGTATCTCTCTACAACTGTGCTATCATCTGCATACCCATAGATACCGGGCACCAGCAGATCGTTGATATGCAACAGGAAGAGAGTTGCAGAGAGAACAGACCCCTGAGGAACTCCGGCATTAATCGTCATGGGCTCTGATGAGCATCCGTCGACAACAACTCGGAGAGACCGTTCACTCAGGAAGTCTTTTACCCAGTTAATCAGACCAGGGGAAATGCCGTACGCTAGAAGCTTACTCAATAGGCTAGCGTACCATACCCTGTCGAAGGCCTTCGAGACGTCTAAGGAAACGGCAATCGCTTCCCCATTCTTCTCGAGGAATTAAAGCTAAAAAACTACTTCTGGTTAGGTTCAAAATATTTTGCAACATCGGTAACGTACTTAAATTAAATAGGATATTTTTTTCAAATTCAGCTCCTTTTCAAGTTAAATGGCAATAACTTTTTTTTTTAATGATGGTATCAGTTTTTTTATACCACATTAAAATTTGCATTTAATGGACATATTTTTTCAATAATAGGCATCGACAGTGTAGTATATTTCTTTTACACCATTCGCGCCCAAAGTCTAGTGATTATCTGAAGACTATAGTTAAAATTTGAAATAAACACTTTTTCCTTTAATATCTTTAGGTTTACAGTAAAACAGTTATTTGCATATGCAAATAACTGTTTTACTGTAAACTGAATACATGTGCTATAATATTATAGCACATGTATTCAGCAGTAATATACAATAAACAAAATAGGAAAATGATGTTTTTTGTTGAAATTAGAGCCAAATTAGAGTGGCAAGGTGTCGTTTTTCAAAAAAAATATAAAGATTAGTTTTTTCGAATTAAATAACTTGATCTGTTTAATTTTAATTTTCAAACTAAGTATATACTTAAAAATCTCGCGACAAGCTTTTATATCATATAAATTGGGTAATGACGTTATAAGTTAATAGTAAAAGATTTAAAGGAAAAGTTTTATTTTATTATTTTTAGCGCATTGAATTAAAAGCTTGATTTTAAAAATATATTTTTACTTTTAAATTTATTTAGCTAAAAACTCTCAGGCACTTTTTTAATTGTTATTAACTAGTGCTTCACTGTGATCCCGCCTGATGGCAAGCAATGATGCAAATGTGGTGCACTAGTTTATCAAGAGCCTACTTCAACTATACACTCCATTACCAAAATTAATTGCTCTCACCGTTCCAATCATAGAGCAGCACTAACGATCATTATCAAGTGTCATTAACACAAATGTATGTAAAATTCAATTTTCCGTAGTCATCCGTTTTGGCGTCAACATGTGTTCATTGTGGGGCGCGGATATGAAGCGTAGGGTTATCACAATACTTCGTTATGTTGAGTAGATTTCGATGTAACTTGAAATGAAACGAATATTGTAGTGGATTGGAATTATTCTGTGAGGATGAAAAATAACGACAGGCCCCTATTCCATTTTATGATTTAACCATACGAATACGGTAATTAGAGACACCTTAGAAAGACAATGAGAGAGCGAACGCCGGCGTTCTCTTGGGGTTGATGAATTTACTAGCTGACCTGGTGAAACTTTGTACCACCTAAAAGTCAATGAATGTAGTACATCTTTCGATATAGTCAACTGATTGCGATGAAACAAAGCCTAAGTAATTGTGTATTATTAATTTACACACAATTTTAATGTATAATAGTTATCTATATCGATTTTACGTGATGCGCGCACAACTGAAAAGTTCTACAGATTTATTATATGCAAGATTCTAGTCTAGTTCAATTATATAGTTTATCCAAGAGTAGACCTGTACAGGGCTGAAAAATACTAGTATAAACTAGAATTTTATTTTGAATAGAAAATCGTCAAATGACTTTTTCCACTTTGAGTTAGAGCAAGGAGGAGTATTTGATTATTACGGACTAAAATCCGATCATGTTCTTCCAAGTACCCTTTGCGTTCAAGAGCCCCTGTAACTCTTTCCGAAATTCCTGCAGCCATAATAATACTTGTGTTTTATTCTGTGATTATGATAATACTCGTGTCTTACTTTATAAATATTATAATATTTGTGCCTTATTCTGTGAAAATAATTAATATGGTTATGTTTCCGGCTCATCTTGGCTCATGCTTGTTTGGCAATGACTACCACTGCACATGTGGCCACCTGGTAACTCATCAATATTGTGTCTGTTAAATGCTCCACCCCTGTTTTAATAATTATATATACATATTTCATTTTATTATTTTCTCTCATTGCTTTGCTTTCGCAATATTTTTAAAATTTTTAAGACTTCAACTTTCTTAAATTCATTGATAATTTATTTTGTTCACATTTTATTGATGGTTAAATTATTTATATTTTTCTTGATTTTTTTTATATATCCTCTTTTTTGCTTTGTAATGTGAATTTGAGAACATTGTATACCCCACGAACTCTCAGATTACTTCCTATTAAGAATTACTTTTTTTTTATTATGATTTTTTTTGTGTTTTTGTGCTCAGTCTACACTATTCTTATAAACCTAATATCTATAAATATTATAACATGAACCACTTTTTTTTTAAAAGAGTAACCATGGGGTTTCTTGCTGGTTCTTCTTCATATGAACGACCAATTTGGAACCGTGCACTAGCTTTTACAAGTTTACACGTTTTATAAGTGCCCATGTAGGCCTATGTGAAATAAAATATTTTGACTTTGACAAAGTTTTTATTATAAAAACCCCAATTACTAATTTACATTTTTATAGTTTAATATCGCTCAAACTCAAAAATACTGCATTTAAATAAGGTTTGATACGTTTTTAACTCAAAATATTAAATCCAAAAACCCCCTTTATGTTTTTATTTGTGTCCTAATCCCAACCAAAACGCAGAGTTAACGCTTTACCAGACAATAAACCCTAACAATTCTCGCAGCCATACTAAAATCAACGCCTGCAGTACAACCACAGAGTCGTTTAACACTCTACCCACTGTGAATATTAAATCAGCACGTCGGTAGCCCTGTACTCCGTGGCATGGACACATATCTGGGTCGACGTCACGCTCACGTCCTCTCACACAATAGATCGGAAAATGTGCGTCGTTTCATATAGCCGTCCTACGTACATTAGTAAAGTGAGACGTATTCCTCTGTTGTGTTAATCTGACACTGGCACTACTATCAATATGGATGTTGACTGCTCTGTAATTAAGTTTTGTGTGATTATAGCAGTAAGGATCGATTTTAATTTTAGATATGGGGTTTGTTTGGAGTGTGGTTTATTTATAACGCACATATTTAACAGACAAAAAGGAAAGAGAGAAAGATAATGTGAAAAAAAAATGTAATTAAGTTTTAAAAAAAAATGCAAATCGAACTAGCATACGAACAGTTCCGTGCCGTCCGTAGCAAAAAAACAACAAAAAAATTATTGCTTTATGAGTCCCCTTAAATATTATTATTATTTATTATATTCTTTATTGTACACCGCATGAACAAAAAAGATACAGGACAAACATTATCTATACATATAATAAATCGTAGGAAAGTCAAAACTGTACATTGAATATTTTTTTAAAAGAATACTTGGGGCGTGATGTACAATCGATATCAAACCCAAAAATATAGTTTTTAGAATTTTTGTCTGTTTGTCTGTTTGTCTGTATGTATGTCCGGGATAAATTCAAAAAGTACTGCATGGATTTACTTCAAATTTTGCATGAATATTACTAAGAGGTCGGGTCAACATATAGGCTACATATTATCACGCTATCACCTACGGGGGAGGAGCTGTGAATCTTTATTTTTCTTACGCATTCTGGGACAAGGTGTGATCTAACGAAGCATATTTAAATGTTGTTTTTGAGTAAGCCATGCTATTATCTAGCTTTACACTATAAAAACTACGCCATTTAAGTAACTTGGGCAGAGAAACATAATTTAATGAATGTTAGTAGTATAAAGACAATTTTAAAGCAGCGCCATCTATGAGATTTCATAAAAATCAAATCAAGTTACATGTTAATACTTTTTGGAAATTAATAATTTGATCATGTTGGCGAGGTTGGTAGTTAGTTATTCTTAAAATTCATAGATGGTAATGTGTATTTTCTTCATAAAAGTTGTATAGTATAATTCGTTTTGACAAATTCAAGTTCCAACAAAACCATCATCTTGAGCAGAGATGAGGAAGACAATTTAAAAAAAATGTGGTGTATTACATGGTGACATTTTTCAGGCTCTGTGAAGTCGATCAGTTTGCGAGATCCCTTACGTATGAGGTGCCTTCATATTACCCGTACGACAAGCAAAGGGGTGTATTTTAACCGACGTCAACGAGGAGGAGCTGTGGAAGGTTTTCTGGGAATTTTCAAGGACACCGCATTGGGTAGGGATTATACCGTGCATCCGAATAATGGCGAATGCTATTTTCTGCGGTTGTTACTTCACACTGTCCGAGGCCCAACGTCTTTCACCTTTCTGAGTACATTTGATGGCGTGGAGTATCCCACTTACCGCGCAGCCGGCGTAGCACGTCACCTTCTCGACGGTGACCAAAATTGGAATGACACCCTCGCGGAGGCGAGCGTCAGTGACAGTCCCAGCCACATACGTCATCTGTTTGCCGTCATCTTGGTGATTTGTGGAGTCACGAACCCGATAGCTTTGTGGGAGAAGTATCGCCATCATCCGTCTGAAGATTTTCTACGAGCTTTGAGACCTGCTATTAGAGACAAAGTCGAAGTAACTGATGAACGCGTGCTGAACACCTGTCTCAGTTAATTTCAAGATGTGGTAATTTCTATCAGCGGTAATCCACTGATCGAATATGGGTTACCAGCTCCACAATCATCAACGCAGTAAGACCGTGGAAATCTTTCTATTGCGTCGTCGGGAATCGCTGCCACACTGCTTCCGGGTGGCAAGACAGCACATGCCATGTTTAAAATTCCCATCGATTTAGATAGCGCCGAAAGACCTGTTTGTGGTGTGTCACGTAACAGCGATAAGGGACACGTGCTTAAGGATTGCTCTCTGATCGTATGGGATGAGTGTACGATGGCCAATAGGAAGGCAGTTGAGGCAGTAGACAAAACCCCGCGTGACATCCGCAGGGACGAACATTTGATGGGTGGTGTCACAGTTTTGTTCAGTGGCGATTTCCGGCAAACACTTCCCGTGGTGACGCGGGGATCGAGGGCTGACGAGGTGAATGCTTCGATGAAATGATCTTCGTTGTGGTCACGAGTTCGTACGCTGCGCTTGACCATTAATATGAGAGCTCGGCTCGGCGGCAATGCACGTGCTCGAGAATTCTCCAATGTCCTGCTAAGTCTTGGCGAAGGCACTCTAACAGAAGAGAGAGGTGGACAGGTGGTGCTTCAGTCTCTCGCTAGAGTGGTATCCAGCTTAGAAGAACTCATTCGCTGTGTGTACGGGGACATCAGTCGTATACCGCACCAACAGAATTCTTAGGTGTGTGAGCAGGCCATTTTGACGCCCAAAAATGATCAGGCTGCAGCAATTAACGAATGCATTCTCTCGGAAAATGAGGGGAATGAAGTGGTCTACACCTCGATAAACACTGTTGTCGAGCAAGATGACGCCACACATTATCCCGTGCAATTTCTGAACTCCCCGTTAGCAAGTGGACTTCCAGCGCATACCATCAAGCTGAAGGTCGGTGTCCCGATTATGCTTCTTCGGACCCTATCTCCTCCGAAGTTGTGTAACGGGACCCGCCTTAAAGTTATCTCGCTCCACAGGCACACCATTGAGGCGGAAATTTTTACGTGTGGTGTCGGCGAGGCAGTATTTATACCACACATTCCCCTCATACCTCATAACTCCCCGTTCCAGTTCAAGCGCTTACAGTTCCCCATGGGTGTTTGCTTCGCGTTGACCATCAATAAGTCGCAGGGGCAGACACTGAAGGCAGCGGGTGTCGACCTCAGGACAAGTTGCTTCTCACACTGGCAACTGTACATCGCTTGCTCCCGCGTCACCAGTCCTGACTCTCTTTCCATTTTGGCTCCTGGCAGCATAACTACTAACGTAGTTTATAGGGAAGTGTTGTAAGGTATGATACCTTTGTACGTATTTTTACTCTTTTGTGTCTTGGAATGTCTTCTTGGAAGGTATTCCTGCATTATTTTCTCTATTTCCTTCAGTCACATCTTATGACTGAATTCAGCAGGATTCCCATAGAACTCTCTTCACTTGCAAAAAAAACTTATATTTTAATGCTATTTTAAAAGTTGTTTACTTATAATCCTATAGCGACACTGGCATCTTAGGTATTTTTGGTGATGAAGAGCCTTCACGTAGACGACGTCGCGGGCAGCAGCTAGTTCAAAATAAGTGTACAATGGGCGGCCTTATCGCACAGGGCGATCTCTTACAGACAACCTTTGGATGGACCTTTGGAAATATTTACTTTATTCTGTTTTTTTAGTATTTTTGTTACAGCGGAAACAAAAATAGTCTGTGACTGTGTCATTCCCGCCGGCGGCTAGGCTTAGCGGGAGATGGTGTCAGACTCTTACTGACTAAAATACCCACCACTTTCCTACGCTGCCTTTCACACCGAGGCCGAGCCTCCCTTTCGGAACTTGATCCTTGGCCCCAGTAGGCTTCAACCCTGCTGAGCCCCTACGGTTGCTGATAACTCCTTGAGGCTCGCGGGAATAGTGCGCGCCGTCGACGACTTGGGCTCGGTCCGGGTGGTTACCGGATGGTCGGAAAGCGAGCTACCCATTGTTCGCCGTCCGCAAGACCGCGCCTACGATCTCGGATCGGAATCCCGCTCCTCGCTCCGGACCATGGCCTGTACCAAGGCCCATGATTATGATCTGAAATATTCAGCATAAAAATAAGAAAAACATAGAAAATAAAACTCAGTTCATTTTAAAAGGTGAGTGTCGAGATCAACAAATGAAAGTTTAATTGGAAAAAGTAAACTAATTTACGTTATGAAACGCCAACAACTTTGAGTGGAATACAAAAAGATACTGGTATAAACTGCAATCTAATTAACTTGTCTTTGTTTATCTTATTCCGTAAGTACTAAAATAATAATACAAAACTTTTAGGCAAGATCACACATACACACACATCGTCGCTTACCATCAAGTACGATAATGGTCAAAGGCGAGACTAATCAATAAAAAAAAACAGAAGATTTTTTTTTAAGTTTTAAAATCATTTGGTGACTTCTCCCGTTCTAGGGTGGAGCGAGAGGACGTGTCAGACTTTTACTGACAAATACACACCTTCTTTGTGAAACGTTCTAGGACCCCGGGTTTCCCTTTTGGAAGTCAACACTGGGCAACAGGATCTCTATGAGGCGCGCCTGGAACTCTATGTGCTGACGCCGACTCGGGCTCGGTCCGGACAATTACCGAACGGCTAGACGGCAAGCTACCCACGGTCGTCCTCCGATAGCTAGCAGAAGAGCTGTACTTGAAATAACCCACCGAACAGTAACCACCGGTTTTTAGTCAATAAAAGGATGTCGTCGGATGATTTTCCCACCCAAAATCTATGAATTTGTAAAATTCTTATTAAAATAGATTCACTAAATTACTTATAAACATATACAACCGCCGGCAGCGTATTTGTATTGATGAATCTTTCTCGTCTTGGTGTGAAACCTCTGCCGGTGTGCCGCAGGGTGGCGTTTTGTCTCCTCTACTCTTCGCACTTTTTATAAACGCTATCAATCAACGACCATCTTCTTTCTACCACCTGTATGCTGATGATCTCCAAATTTATGCTCAAGCCCCTATCGGTAAATTATCTGGGGCCATTGATACTATCAACATAGACCTGGCTCGAATAGGTGACTGGAGCGCTGAGTTTGGGTTGAAGATCAATCCAACTAAGACACAAGTGATTGTTATTGGTAGTTCTCGGACTGTGTCTAAAGTGGATTGGTCGAAACTTCCCCAGGTTTCTTTCAATAATACCATTATTCCTTTAAGTTACACTGTGAAGAACTTGGGGATTTATTTCGATCGCACTCTTTCCTGGACAAAACAACTGCAGGAAGTCAGTCGTAAGCTATTTGCTTCAGCGGGCTCCCTGAGACGTCTTCGTAATGTTCTTCCCATCAATACCAAAATTGCGTTAGCCCAATCTCTTCTCCTTCCAATCCTGGACTATGCTGCTGCCAGCTATCTTGATCTCACCCAGGACCAATTGGATAAGCTTGAGCGACTTCAAAATCTTTGTATCAGGTTCATATTTGGCTTGCGCAAGTATGACCACGTTTCTGAATTTCGTACTAAGCTCAAATGGCTTCCTATTCGCCTTCGCCGGAACGCCCATATACTTTCTTTGCTTTATAATGTGCTATTTAATCCTTGTAACCCGTTTTATCTTAAAGAACGTTTTCAGTTCCTTAGTGACACACATAGTAGGTCCTTGAGATCATCGGAAAACCTAAAATTAAGTATTCGCACGCATTCCACTACCTTCGTTGACAAATCTTTTACAATTCAAGCTGCACGTTTGTGGAATGCGTTACCCTTAGAAGTAAGGCGTGCTCAAACGCTACCAACATTTAAAAAGATGGTGAAGGAGCATTACCTTTCTCTTTGATATATTTTTCGTCTCCTGGTTCAACTATATATTTGATATTTATTAGTATATTTTTTTTTGTATTGTATGTATGTATTTGTGTTAATGTATCTTGTTAGTATTATATCTGATGTTTGTACACTGACAACCCTTAATCTATCTCCTTTCTCTCAGTCCATCCAAAGGTTGTCTGTAAGAGATCGCCCTGTGCGATAAGGCCGCCCATTGTGCACTTATTATTTTAAATGTTTGTCCTGTATTTTTGTTTATTTGGTGTACAATAAAGATTATAATAAATAATAAATAAATACAACCTAATAACTACAACTTAATTCAGTTAAATAATATGAAGATCAATTCTGGTGCTAAAAAAAAAGATCAACTTATTAAAAAGCTTTTACAAATTTGGGAATTCCGGAATGGCCTCTCAGTCAAATGACTCGTGCTTATACTAATTATTCAATGAATGAAGATGTTATAATGATCATTAACATTTATTTACCTAATCGTAACCCAACTGCTAGCTATCATAACGGAGTTCAATTACAATGTCAAGTCGATGTTCACTGACGTAGCCTGAGATTGACATGATAATATTAGGAGATACTAAGGTTTTCCCAAGCGACCATATCCTCGAAAAGCTAGTCCGGTTGCCCACATAAAGAGATGTGATCGTTTTATATTTAAATTACGAATTATAAGCTAGAGTGATCACATGCGTCGGCGTGGTTGTAATATGTTACCCATATCATCCCGAGGGCATTACTAAATAGATCTAACATTTGCATTCCTATGTTTATATAGGATACCAACTGTTTGAATTTGTGGAAAGTGTAAGTAGACGTAGGGATGCGAATTTAGCTTGTTCTTGAGATAGTGAA
The DNA here is from genome assembly GCA_910589285.2 of Mythimna ferrago. Classification (NCBI taxonomy): domain Eukaryota; kingdom Metazoa; phylum Arthropoda; class Insecta; order Lepidoptera; family Noctuidae; genus Mythimna; species Mythimna ferrago. The sequence goes on along the minus strand of OU342675.1, from coordinate 8,021,565 downwards.
ATGAGGAGGTAGTGTTTCTTAATAGTTTTCTCCTTGAGGTCTTTAATTTAAGAGTAAATATTGTTTAATTCAAGAGTAATGAAGCACTCGTCGAGGCGAAACTTCAAAGTCCAGCCCCCCTAGCCAAGTTACAACCATTTCGCTTGCGTCGAACGCCTTGAGTTGGCCACGCCCCCGAATCTTTTGTTCTGACCACGTGACTGAGCGTTGAGATGACGTCGTTTCCGTACATTTGAAGTTTTCTACTAGAGTTGACGATTTGTAGGTTTTCAACTTGACTAGGTGTACTAAGCACCGACGCCGAGTTACTAGCTTATTGGTTTTCTACCGATTGCGTTTTAGGGAGTGTGCGTCAGAAATCTATAACTTAATTCCGCCGCCGCCTGTTCTAACACCGAACCACCAGCAGGCCTAGCCAAGTTACCCGTTTCATTTCTATTCTCTTTGGCCTCCGATTCCTTTGTTCTGACCACGTGATTGAGCGTTGAGATGACGTTATTCCCATAGATTTGAAGTTTTTTACTAGCGTTAACGATTGTAAATTATCAACTTGTGTGGAGTGGATTTTTTTCCGGAGTCTGTATTTACTGATAGCTAAAAACCAGAAGTCTTTGAGTCAAGAGTAAATGGGTTACTTCTAAGCAAGTATGCTCCAATGCCTCCGACATAAACATCACCGTTCATCGTACATGATGAAACGATGATGTAGTTGATCGAATACAATACATACCCGTACCATTAAAGAGACTGCCGCCTGACCACCGTCAAGGCTTTGGTTTGGCACCGCGCCACAGAATTCAAGCGAAAATTTTTTTAAGTTATCAGGCAGAAGCGACTGCGATGGTACATATACATTTAAAAGATAATTTACAATTTGTTTCAATTATACTAGAATTAACTTCTTGTTTAGAAAAATCTATATCAAAATTGAGCACTAAAGTACCTAGAAAAACTTGACTATTATATCTGATATAGTCTAATAAAAGAGACGGCCTACTTTTAACAATGTGAAATACTAATTGAATCATAAGTGCTGCAAGAAATATATTTCAACCATCAATAAAATTATTTTTGTTCTTAGCATATCCATTGCAATACAGCTAGTGCATTTTGATGCAACTAGGCAAAGTATTAATGACAAACATTGCCCAATTGCATCAAAATATAATTTATGTAGGTATTCGTTTGAGGTGGAATGTACACCCGAGCAGCGTTGGGAGGCCTCCCACAAGGTGGACCAATAATCTGGCGAGGGTCGCGGGAATCCGATGGATGCGAGACGCACAGGACCGGTCATTATGGCGATACTTGTATAATAAGTTTATAATAATAATGACACTATTTTTTATATTTTAAAATGTTTTTTATTTGTATTTTTTTTTTCTTTAAAATAATATTTAAAAATGTATGGAATATGTTATAATGAGAAATAAAGAGAATAATAGTTATATTTTTTCATATTATATTGTTAAAAAAATATTTAAATGTAAACAATATGTGTTTAAAATGAATAAATGTAATAATAAAAATTGAGAGGTGTCAAGGGACACCCGGATGGAACGAAGTTCATATATATATACATATCTAAGAGAGAGAGAGAGACAGACAGAGAAACATGCGCACGCCGCACGGCTTACAATAGCTTACTATAGCAAAAAGTGTCGTTACAACTTTTTGTGAGATTTTTTTCCGTCTAACCCCCTTTCACAACGCGCGATAAGGAACTTCGAGAAAAAATTGAGAGAAATACATTTTGACAGCACTATCGGCTTCAGCAACCTCGAAAACCATGAAAAAGACACCCATATCAAAAAAGTTGATAATTTATTGCAACCGCCATCTTGGATTTACATTTTGACAGTAAAATCAGTTTCAACACCCTCGAAAACCATGAAAACGACACCCATGACGAAAAAGTTGATAATTTCTTGCAGCCGCCATCTTTGGTTTACATTTTGACAGTACTATCGGTTTCAACACCCTCGAAAACCATGAAAACGACACCCATGACGAAAAATTTGATAATTTCTTGTAGCCGCCATCTTGGATTTATATTTTGACAGTAAAATCGGTTTCAACACCCTCGAAAACCATGAAAACGACACCCATGACGGAAAATTTGATAATTTCTTGCAGCCGCCATCTTGGATTTATATTTTGACAGTACCATCGGTTTCAACACCCTCGAAAACCATGAAAACGACACCCATGATGAAAAATTTGATAATTTCTTGCAGCCGCCATCTTGGATTTATATTTTGACAGTACTATCGGTTTCAACACCCTCGAAAACCATGAAAACGACACCCATGACGAAAAAGTTGATAATTTCTTGCAGCCGCCATCTTGGATTTACATTTTGACAGTAAAAGTGTCGGTACAACTTTTCGTGAGTTTTTTTTCCGTCTAGCCCCCTTTCACAACGCGCGATAAGGAACTTCGTTCCAATAAATAATACTTGGGGAAGGCTTACTTGGATATAACCAACAGTGGACGTCTTTTGGCTAAAATGATGATATACCCGAGACGAAACCACGTTCGTTTGCACGTGTATCAAATAACGTTTTTCAACAAACGTACTCGAAAATAATAAATGAAACTTTATAGTAACTACCTAATTTACTAACCTAAGATTGCCACATCAGTTTTGCTAAAAACAAAGTTTGCGAACTTGGGTCAAACTGTTTTAATGGTAATTTTAACCCAGTATTCAGCAACAGTAATATTATTATTATTGTCTTCATTATTCCGAAGATACGACTCCATACACGAGTTGATCTCATCACTAAAATCGTAAAATGTCGGCAACGAGCCCGCTATCTTTTCACACTCGCAGTTTTCTTTGTAAACATAAAAATATATGAAACATTTATGTCTCATTGGTTTTTTATGATTCACTCGCAACGAAACGAGTGGAATAATTCTGTTTTACTAAGTTCTTCAACGTGTAATGACGCTTCAGACTTGCTGATTATTTTTTAACCGACTTCAAAAAAGGAGCGCGAGTTTCTAGTTATTTTTTCGTTATTTAGCCGCTACTTTTACATGCAATATACATGTAGATGGATGGAGAGGAAGAGGGAGGCCAAAGAAAAGATGGATAGATTGTGTGAGGAGTGAAATGAAAGAAAATGGAGTTAGTGAAAGTGTGACGGGTGACCGGACAGAATGGAAGAAAAAAACATATTGCGCCGACCCAGAGTAATATAGGATAAGGGTAGGAAGAAGAAGCCACGACTTATATGAAGCCATCGACAGGGTGAACCAGACGGCTAAATATTGATCGGACCAAATTTGAGTCAGATTGTCACGAAACCACTACTGGTTTTAGTCAGTAAAAGTCTGACAAGCCCTCTCACTTAATCCAGAGCGGGAGAAGTCATTTTCAACCTTAAAAAAGGTGGTATTTAATTAATAAAAGTTTGACACTCTCTCCCCTTCCACCCAGAGTGGGAGAAGTCATTTAATTATTTCCGATACCAAAATAAGAATGCAAGTTTGTGAGTAGACTAGCTTTGTAAATATCTGTGTTAAAAGGTATTCTCTGAAAGAACTGATCCGATTACAGAATTGGAAAATCGGCTTGCGTGGTGAGGGTTCCGTACAATAAATATTTTTAACAATTTTTTTAATGCGACCCTAATTTATTTATAGTAGGTATCTTAAAAAAGTATGTATGGTACCGGATTGATAGATTTTTTATTATTATTGATAGACTAGCACTATTCTATTTGATGATAATTGACGATGTAGTCGATGATAGAACACGCTTGGCTGATCGCCTCCACGAAAATGGCGGCATTTTGCCCAAGCGGGACACACCTCCAATATTGTCGTAGTGGTTGAATGCGGTTTTCTTATTTATTTTTAAATAATTGGAATAAGACTAAGTGTTATTCTGATTTTTCAGATTTTCTTGATTTGATATTGGAAGTAATGTTGAAGTCTCTTGCTGTAATTATATTTTCATTTTGATTTGATGACAGTTTTCGGAAAGCATTATTGAAATTTATAAAGGTTTAAGAATGGAATAGCAAACAGGCTCATCTTTAATCGAGGTTGCAAGAGATTCAGGCTCCTAAAAGGCCCAAACGAAAAAAAAGTTTGTTAATTTTGTAACTTTAGCGTTTTGTAAAGACATCCAACGTTAATTAACACACACACACACACACACAAATTGGGTCACAGAAATTGGAAACTAAATATCAACTCAATTGGTTTGACTGACAGAGAGACACAAGTAATTTTATAAGGGTTGAGGTTTTTTAATCAGACGTATGGAACCCTAAAAATATTTCAGAATTTTAAACAGTGTTTACCACTATCGAGTGCCACAAGCTAGTTTTTCATCACTAAAAACGCACAGTTCCTGTGGTCCGGTTTTTACAAAAAATATTTTAGAAACATTTATTGGTTTTCTGGTATTAATTAAATAAAAATCATGTATAATCTTACGTAATAGTTATTACCAGCAGCAAAGTCTATGTGCATTTTATATATTATACAGACATGCTCTCGTTCACCATCTTGTATTGAATCCATTTCCAATTCTTGAATGTTTTACTTTACCTACTTTTACACGATGCAAATAACACGTAACTTTAGGCGCATTTTTATGCGGTACACATAGACCGTGCTCAATTACTCATTTTTTTTTTAAATTATTTATATAAACTAGTGGTTAACTGCAATACCACTCGATGGTAAGCAGTGATGCAATCGTTGATGGTGAGTCGTACTAGTTTATTAAGAGCCTTTTCACTCTAGCCTTGAAGACACCTAAATTAAAATCAGACGAGAAGATCATAGCAGGCAAATTGTTCCAGTCCTTCAATGTTGTCGGTAATAAACGAGTTAGTCCGGACCGTAGAAGTTTTAACAACGTAAAGGCACAGCAACCATGCTGTACGTTCGATGGTTGAAAGGAGATGGTGGAATCAAGTCATGCAATCGTAGAATAGTCATCATTATAAATATGTAGTGCAGGAGTGTTCGTGTTCGTCCGTTCTATCATCGGACCACGCGACGTACAGCGTTGCGCCACCGGTACATGGTACACATCCCACCCATACGCACAAAACGTTTTGCGAACACATTTATTGTGCGTACAGCCAAGGAGTGGAATTCCCTGCCGGAATCTGTGTTTCCTGATAGCTACAACTTAGGAGTCTTTAAGTCGAGAGTGAATAGGTTTCTTCTAGGCAAGCGTGCTTCATCGTCGACCACATCATCGCTTACCATCAGGTGAGATAGTGGTCAAACGCAAGCCTATCATTAATAAAAAAAAAAAAAAAAAGTAATTATATTTCGCAGAATTATCTACTGGGTGGTAGCGACAATACTAGAAACTGAACTGAATGATACGCGACTACTTTATCTATCTATATATCTTCTAGCTACTGCCGGTGGCATTGCCGCATGAAAGTACAAAACTGTCCCAAAGATTACCAGGATAAAAACTGTCTTAAGTAGTATTTATTGCAGGACATGAGTACCAAACGATTATCATTGACCATCACGTGTAACAAATACGATTCCAATCTATTCAACCGATTGAGGGTAAAAAAGTAACAAGCATACAAACACACTCACAAACTTTAGCCTTCACCGGAAAAAATTCGTGGGATGGTTTATCACCTGGAAAAGAAAATCTCATAATATTCGTGCGATTTATTTTATGTTTTACATACGCTACGCATTCGTGCTGTATACACTGTGCTTTATTTTATTGGCCAACCAACTGGAAATCTTCGAAAAATGTTTTCTATCTTCGTTCACGTTACAATTCCATAATGGTCAAAACACTTTTTCATGTTTTTCTTTATATTTTTTGTCAATGGTGAATAAATGACATCCAGTTCAACATAATCGTATTGAGCATTTTCAGAAAAAAATTAGTAATAAGTGACAATTTGAGTTTTATGCAGTAATGGGTTTTCTCTTCCATACTTAAAATTAGTTAAGAAAATAATGTCAACAGCATCTATTTTATCAGATCATTAGTTATACAGTCATATATTCATATATTTTTAGAATAACAATTATCATAAATACTTTTTAATTGTGGAAAGAAAACCAAATCCTACAAGAAATGCGCATATCGCTTACGATGTTCTTCCTGCAAAGGGTTGATAAATTATCTATGTTAGAACAACAGGAGGTAAGTAATAATTTTAATTCTTCATGAAATGCAATCCGTTTCCCCCGTCATTCTACCACACTGTCCATAAAACTTCCACGCATCATACATCTACATACGTTTTTAAAGTATTAGGGTCAGAATGACGTCAGAGAAGCAAGTTGGTCGAGAGTCGCCGTGCCTTCGCATAACAATTTCAGCTTATGCAAGTCTAGAGTATTGGTTTGACCTATATACAGCCATAGGTTTTATGTCTTCAGATCTTTGCTCAGCAAACTGGAAGAACAAGAATTTACGATCTCATATTTTGAATATTTAAAGACAGCATGTAAGCAAGCAGATTATGATATGAAACTAACAGTTACCAATTTTTTTTTCTTGTATGTGTTTTAGTTTATGTGTTTATGAGTAACTAAGCTACATAACAGTTTTATTTAATAGAACTTATTCAGAATGAAAATAGTATTTAACAAAAAATAAATTATAACTGAGGTTAGATCAATATTGTAAGTTACATTTTACTACATATATTTGGATTATGTTCTACAATATTTTATTTTTAACTCTTTAATGCTGTTTTACTTCTTTACTTCTACAGCTTGTCTCATAGGAATTGTACATTGTCGGTAAAAAATAACCTTAGACACAACAGTTACAACTGATCTGGAAAAAGAACCTTCGAAAAAAAATTCGGAAAAAAAGAGCAAAACTAAATGAGTAGTAGTTAAATGCCCAAGTTTACCACTACCTGACTTGGGTCAACATTTAAGTACATATTTTTCGGAGTTCTGTTTATTAAAGGCTCACCAGTCTGACAAGTGTGTTTTTCTATATTCAACTCACCATTTAAACTAGCCAATCCTATTTTTAAACAATCTGTAAAAGGTTAAATCTGTTTGACATGAATCTTGATATTATTTTTATCAGTAATTGTTTTAAGAAGTTTATAGTGTTTTGTCTAGGTAGGTTTCGTCGTTTTTAAATATACTATTTTTATTTACATTTCGTTGAAGAAGAAAGTGTGGAAGGACAGGAAGCCTTTGCCTAGCAGTGGGACAGTAAGGGCTAGTAAAAAAAAATAAGAAATTATTATAACGTTTTTCCTAAATCCGGTCGAAGATCTTTATACACACTTAGATTATAAGATTATGTTTTTGATAAAATGTATAATCCAATCCTTAGAAATAAGCAGAATATTCGTTAAAACTTCAAGACGTATTTATTGCTAAAGTAATACGAACGAAGTAACAACTCCCCGTCGAAGTAATTAAAGTTAGGAGGATATATTATGATAAAATATCGTACGCGCAACTTTTATGGATTCATTATGTACCTAATCATATTAAGATGTTGGGATATTATGTTCAGACATACTTAGTAGTAGGAAAGAAATGATTACTTGGTTACGGACTTTGTAAAGCTTAAAATAAATTTTGCTTTTGTTGTAAAGTTTCCTTACGATTTCTTTTTTTTAATAATAATAACGTTTCACAACTTTCACACAAAGTCCCAAACTAAGCAGAGCTTAGTTTGTGGTATGAGTAGGTACTAGACAATTGATAAACATACTTATAAATATATTTAATTGTTTTTTTTTTATTTAGGGACAATTAACAGCCAAAATATAAAGCGCTTAATAAATCCTAACTAATATTATAAATGTGAAAGTGTGGATGTTTGGATGTTTGTTATTTAATCACGCAAAAACGGCTGAACGGATTTGGATGAAATTTGGCATGCATATAGCCTTTGACAGAGAAAAGAACATAGGCTTCTTTTTATCCCGGAAAAAATATCTTATTCCTACGGGAAAACACGTTTAGAGTGCGATAACCGAAGTACACGCGGACGAAGTCGCGGGCGGACAGCTAGTTAACAATAAATTATATAAATAGTAACAATATTGCAGCTCACTTCACTATTTGCATTTTAACAAAAATATTCGGTACTGAGTGCCACTAACCGAGCATTATTATTGAATAATTCAATAATGACATCACAAAATTATTAAATAAATTAAAAATAAATAGTTAAAACGTCAAACCAAATTCCACACCAAAAATATTTTGATAATCATTTTCTATTCTATAAAAGCATTCATTTTGAAAATAAACCTCCACGACCGCGATTACATTCCATAAAATTTCAATTACATATAAATGAAGATAAATCTCTCGTATTTATGAAAAGATCGAGCGACATCTCGTCTAAATTGCATCTTCAATAAAACATTTGCTTAAAGCCGATGAATATCAAAGTATTGTGTAGATACCAGGAATTCATAACATAGAGAAAGGCTATTTTTCTTTTCAGCCTCCCAACTTCCCTCAGATTTGTACCCTTCATTTTCAAAAAGGGCTTTTGTTTGATTTAACGACGGCGAGCACGCATTTGGCCCTTGTTCCGGAGTCCCGGAATCCGGAGTTCCGGGAAATCCGGACGTCCGAGCCACAGGCGTGTATTTTTTTTTCATACTTAAAGTGTTTCCATCAAGGCTCGTCAGACACCTGTACCTCGGAAATCCTCACTTTACCGTGATGTAATGACACCTTTCTAATCCCAAGTTTAAACAAGTCTACTTTTGTTTACAAAACGCTCACTTACAAAGAAACTTAGAGTTATTTCACTGATTGCTACATAAATAGACAAGAAAAATTTAAAAAGTAATAGTAAAAATGTTAATAAAAAAAAGTTTTTTTATTGTTTAATTTTGATATACCTACTATTAGTACTTGACTGCTATCCCACCTGATGGTCGGACAGAACAGGATGCATTACCGCAAGGCTAACTAGCCTAAGCCTGTGCTCAAGGCTTTGTAGATTGGACTTAACTAAATCTGTATCATCAATTAGCCTATTCGCATGCCTTTCTACCAAGTTCAAAGCTGCTAGGTGTTACTTTGAAGCACCAGCCTTTATGTGGCTGCAATACTTCTCACACGACATTAACAATCAATACAACCGATTCCTATGTAAAATAACTTTAATTTCGGTAGTCGATGTTTTTATAACAGTTTCGTCTCTTAGTCATTTTACAGAAAAATACACACAGCCGAACGCATAACTTCCTTCTTTTTTAAGTAGGTTACAAACTGTTCAAGTGCTAGTCGGACGCCGCGCACAGAGGATATTTATCGTATGAAATTAAGTATATTATCGCATAAAGTTAAAATTTTTTGATTTAACTACAACTCAACGGTTTTTGGATTTTTCCCTTTACTTGTGCTACATAGCTAAATTTCAAGATTCTAGGTAAATCGGGAAGCCCCTTATGTTTTGATTCCCTTGTAAGAGTCAAAATATGTTCCGTAAAAGGAACATAAACATCGACTTTAGATTACGTTGCCTTACAACGTTGCGTTGCGTTGTTGATTATGTTTGATTTTTAAACTTCGCCTAAAAGTCTGTCTAAAAAGTCAAACGACTTGGGTAATTATTAGGGTGAAATGAAATCTGATGTAGACAACCCTGGTTCAATAATCAAGGTTGATTAAGAGATCTTGATCATTGTTTACTAATAGAAGAACCTTATAAAAAGTATCGAGTATAAGTATTTTTATACGAGTATATATATTGTAACAACCACCACTTTTTTTTAAAAGAGTAACCATGGAGTTTCTTGCTGGTTCTTCTCCATAGGAAACGACCAATTTGGAACCGTGCACTAGCTTCTGACGTTTTATAAGTGCCCAAGTGTCTAAGTGAAATAAAAATATTTTGAATTTGAATTTTTTTTTTTAAATTTGAATTTTAAATGATTAAACATTATACAAAATTCCCAAGTCGTTTGACTTTTTAGACAGACTATAGTAGCAGACTTTAGTATTTGATAATAATTTTACCTTGATACCTCAAAGTTTTCTTCAGAACAAGACTCTTGACATACGAACCGACGGAAAACAAAGTTATCTTGTAAAATCAGTTAGTTAGTCCTAAGTCTTCTTTACTAACGATAACTTGTATTAAATCTTTATATGTTAGTTTGTAAGGTATGTATCTATGGGCCAAGATGCCTGAAAATAAACGATTTATTATTATTATTATAAAGGTTTTGATTTCGGTACGGAACTCTATAAAAAACTAGTCAATTTTCAAGGGTGACTAATTATATAGATGTATAGAATATCTATTCTTGCTTAACTAAGCCGAATATATTTATGGCAAAGTATTATAAACGGGTTGACGTCAGTCATATTATTCTACTTAGAATGATCTATTTAAGGAAATTCACAGTACAGACTAGAGTCAAAGGTAACATTATCTCAAATCCCACGCGTTCGACGAAACTAAAAGCGCTGGCAGAGATAATAATACAACTTAATTTAGTTTCACGAGTATTAAACTGCCTGAAACCCCAATCATAACTGGCAGGCAAAGGTCATTGTTATACAGGGTGACTTTAATCAAAATTTTTTTGGTATACCTATAGGAGCAAGTTTTAACATTGTTGGAATTGAGTTATTCGAATAAGATTTTTGACTAGTATGTCTTATGATGATGTCTCATAAAATTTTAAGTCTCTGAAATACAGGAATTAATTACTGCACAATTTTAAATGTAAGTTCAACAGATACTTGATGAAATAAATGGATCATAGACAGACTATTGCCATCTAGTTATACAGGGTGACTTTAATCAAAAATTTTTTGGTACTGATGTACTCTGTAGGAGCAAATATTGTTTTGTTACATTATTGGAATTTCGTTTTTGATAGGAAGATGAAGATAGGATTTTTGATTAGTCTACTGTCTTATGTGATGGCGGTAGGTTTAATATTAGAAGTGATTGTCGTATTTTAGCACGATGACGATAGTATGTTTACGATCCATTTATTTCATCAAGTATGCAATTGACATTTATAGCTGTGTATAGATACTTATAATTTTACTAACAATCCACCCCGGCTTCGCAAGCCCGACCCTGCATTTTAAATCTACACTAATATAATAAAGAGGCAAAGTTTGTTTTTTGTTATTTTGTTTTTTTGTTTGTAGGAGATAATCTCTGGAAGTACTTCCGATTGCTAAAATTGTTTCACCGATAGAAAGCTGCTTCATTCCTGAGTGACATAGGCTATATTATGTACGCGGGAAAAGCTGCGGGCAAAACGGAGATAGATAGATACATAGATAGATGTATTCTTTATTGTACACCAAAAATAAAAGTTACATCAGGAACTTAAAAATAATAGGGCGTCACAATGGGCGGTCTTATGCAAAAAGCGATTATTTGATATATTATGTAATTTATTAGTTTATTTATATAATATATAAACTTATAAATTACATATAATACTGAAAATATACATTTATATATATATATGTAATGAAATGACCTCCTTGGAAATGACATTTCATTTTTTTAATTTTTAAGCTGTGGATACGGGGTGACGTATCATTCAATGACAGATGATGTTTAGATTATTTTGTGCATTTTATTGTTATAAAAACTTCTAGAGAGATAATTAAAGGGATATAATTGAGGAGGCGATATTAGTAAATTTTAAATGTCGTTTCTTTGTTTTCAGGTGAGATAAAAGTGTAATTTTAGTTAAACGATAATTGTTATACTGTAAAAGCATGTTGAATAAAACAAATCTTTGTTTTCAGAGAAACAATTTGTGGTTTATTTCGAAAATCCTCAATAATATACCTTATAAAACGACATTTTTGCTAACTAAAAGAAGATGGACCGGCTGCAATTTGAGTTTACGATGATAGCTTCAAATGATGGCAAATCAAATGTATTAGCCATAACCTCAATACCTACAGAAGAAGGAAAATGTTATGTTTTACCTGATGAGCTGAAGCCGGTGATTCATCATACATATATTGTCAAAATGAATACATTCTCAAAAATAAAAAATAATATAAAGAAAAGACATCAAAGTAGAAAAATATGGATAAAATTGGATGAAGATCTTAAGAAAACATATAGAGATGAGGAAGGTAATATGCAATTTTTAGATCAATATTTAGAAGAAATAAGCACAAAACAACCAATAGACAAAAACGACAATTTGCAACATATCTTGGAAAAAATAATAGAAACTACTACAAAGAAAGAAAATCAACATAACCTAAAACATATTTCAGAGAAATTTATTATTGAAAAATTCACAAGCAAGAACCCTAATGCAATGCAATGGATTGAGAATTTTGAAAAGGAGTGTGAGCGCTTTAATATATCAAAAGATGAAACAAAAATAGATATATTGAGATTATTTTTAGAAAAATCTTGTTTGGATTGGTATAGCTCGATGGCCATAAAACTAACAATAAAGGCTGAATGGAATGAATGGAAAAACAAATTTTTAGAAACTTTTAAAAACCAAGGATGGGACATAGTTACATATGCTCTCGCATTTAGATATAAAGAAGGACTACTAATTGATTACGCTATTAGAAAAGAAAGGCTTATGCTAGACATAAACAAATCGATATACTCCAAAACAATGATAGATCTTATTGCAACAGGTTTACCTGGGTTTATCTTAAATAGGTTAAACAGAGATGAACTCAATGAAACTACTGATTTGTTCAATGAGATAAGAAAATATGAAGGTATGATGTACAAGAAAAACTCAAGTACAGTAAAGAGTTGTACATTCCTTTATAAAAATAAAACTAATGAGAAGAAGCCATGTAACACTTGTGAATCTTTGGACAAAGGAATTAGATATCATCCGGAAGAGTCATGTTGGTTCAAGAAAAATAAAAATGAATCTGAAAAAGTTTTTAAACCCAGAAATGTAAATAACAACTCCATTATTGAAGTGGATATAAATACTGAAAAAAAAAACGAGTAAGTACACCATTAATCAAAATCAAGCTCTTATTAGAAAATAAACTAGAAGTGAGCGGCATTTATGATTCAGGCTCACAGATCTCTTTAATAAATTCAAGACTGATTAAAATAAAAGAAAAAAAGGACAATGAGAATATAGCATATATGAAAACGGTTAATGGTGTGAAAAAAACAGATGGTTTGATAACAATAAAAATAAAAATATTTGATTTAGAAGAAGAGGTGGATGTATACATAGTAGAAAATGAATATTTTGATGATTTTATAATCGGATTGGATATGATAAAGAAATTCAAACTAACCCAAAACGAGGACTTGCGGATAGAACAAAAGATAAGAACAAATAAAATAGATGAAATGTCTAAAGATAACAGAAATGAAGAAAATAATATAAAAACATTAGCAATAAATTTTAATGAACACATAGAAGCAGACTGTTTGAGCCGAAACCTTGTATTAGAATCAGAAGATAACAAGGAGGAACTATTAAAAACAGTTAATTTAATACAAATAAAAGATATAATTGAAAACCAAGAAAAAAATGAAACAATAAAAGAAAAGAAACAAAATCTACTACATAAAAATAAAATCCATTATAAAAAAATAAAGAAACTTGAAAAGATTATACTCTCAGAAGAATTTAGTAAAAATTATAAAAAAGGTGCATGAAGATTTATGCCATTTTGGAATCAGACAATTACAGAAAAAAATAAGTCCACTATATACAGCTAAAAACCTAACAAAAAATATCATAAATATTTGTAAAACATGCGAAATATGCATAAAAAATAAATCAAGATGTCAAGGAAAATTTGGGTTAATGTCACAACTGGGACCAGCAACAAAACCATTTGAGATAATGTCAATGGATACTATAGGTGGCTTTGGAGGATCTAGGTCAACAAAAAAATACTTACACCTTTTAGTAGACCACTACACAAGGTATGCGTTTATTGTGACTTCAAAAATACAGAACGCAAGTGACTTTATAAAACTAACAAAGAAAGTACTCGAGACAGATGAGATTGGAATAATTCTGACAGACCAATATCCAGGCATCAATTCAAAAGAATTTAAACAGTATTTGCAGGAGAATAACATCAAACTAATATTTACAGCTGTGAATACGCCATTTTCGAACGTAACAAACAATAGTAAATAAAATAAGATGTAAAATAAATGAGAAAAATAATAAGAGAACATGGACAACAGTAGCAAGAGAATGTGTACAGAAATATAATGAAACAGACCATTCTGTTACAGGTTTTGCACCAAAATATTTACTGGATGGTACAAATGTCAATATTTTACCAAATGAAATTAAAACAATAGAAAAGGAAGACAAGTGGATTGCTGATAGAAGATTAGCATTAGAGAATACAATAAAATCTCACAAGTACAACAAGAAAATATTTGATAGAAATAGGAAAATACAAGAGTTCGAGATAGGAGACAGTGTATATGTAGAAAATGGAAATAGACTGAACAGGAAAAAATTAGACGAATTAAAAATAGGCCCTTTCAAGATAATAGAGAAAATATCGAACTCCATTTATAAGATTGACACTGGCAACAGAAAAACAGAATCAACTTTATTCCACATAACAAAATTACAACCTGTTACGGCAGAAGATGAAGTAGAAGAAAACGAATAGGTATAAAGATAGCTTGCAGGTGCATTGTTTGTATTATATTATTTAGAATTTTCGTTCCTATGGGGGGGAGATGTAGTGAAATGACCTCCTTGGAAATGACATTTCATTTTTTTAATTTTTAAGCTGTGGATACGGGGTGACGTATCATTCAATGACAGATGATGTTTAGATTATTTTGTGCATTTTATTGTTATAAAAACTTGTAGAGAGATAATTAAAGGGATATAATTGAGGAGGCGATATTAGTAAACTTTAAATGTCGTTTCTTTGTTTTCAGGTGAGATAAAAGTGTAATTTTAGTTAAACGATAATTGTTATACTGTAAAAGCATGTTGAATAAAACAAATCTTTGTTTTCAGAGAAACAATTTGTGGTTTATTTCGAAAATCCTCAATAATATACCTTTCGTCATTAAGTATTTCTCTGCTTTTATTTATGAAAGCAGAGAAATACTTAATGACGATGTTCAGGAGGAAAGATCTTTAAACTTATCTTTAAAAATTGTGAGTGTTCGAGCTTGCCTTATTGACACGAGCAAAGCATTCCACAGCCGCACTACTTGAACTGCAAACGAGGTGTCAAAAAATTTAGTGGAGTGGCTTGGCATCTCAAGCCCCAAGTTTTCCGATGACCTAAGATATCTAGTATGTGTATGAAGGAACTTGAAACGTTCTTAAGATAAACGGGGGTTTTAAGATTGAACAGAACACTGTAGAGCAGAAACAAGGTGTGTACGTTTCGGCGAAGACGTATAGGAAGCCACTTGAGTTTTATAAAACGTAGTCTGTAATATCTTCGAAAAGTAGATATTCATTTAAACTACATGGTGTAAAGGGCCATATTAATCTATATTAAATGCACAATGTATTTAAGATACTTAATTGGATAAAGATTAATGCTGTATCAGTTAAAATCGTTTCGTAAATAAGTCATCATTTATCGTCAAAAGTAAGATAAAAAAAATGGTTATTGTTGGTTATTCCGAAGAGATAGACATATCCATTGGATTTTTTTGTGTACCTTTTTAAGGTGTATAATACTGTAGTACATTTTTTTGATCTATCTCGTAGGGTTTAGACAGCATTTGCAATGTAAGCGCAAAGAAATGTATTTATAAACGACGTCATATGAGAAACCTCTAAAATTAGCAGTGTTTCCCTAGTCTATTATACATGTATTATACATATTAACCTTTCTCTTAAATCACTCAAGCTATTTAAAAAAATGCATTGAAATCCGTTGCGTAGTTTTAAAAATCTAAGCATCTAAACTATGCAGTGATAGTGATGAGAATTATTTTGGTTGTTTTTACGTATACAGATTTAAATAAATAGTTTATTTTTTCTGCTGCAGTGGCGCGCGGCATTCGGTTCTCACTCTTGTGTATTCTTCTGTGTGACGAGCTCACCCGGAATCACTCAGTTGTCAACTGTGTAACAAGTGAGTCAGAGAAATGTATTCGTATCATATATTGTCTGACTCACACTTGACCGTTTTTATTTTGCTTACCTCAGATCCGACCATAAAAAATAAGCACAATTCAAAAATTTAAAAAACTGGCCAAGTGCGAGTTGGACTCGCGTACGAAGGTTTCCGTACCGTCCTTAGGAAAATTCGGCAAAAAAATGAATTTGTTGTATGGGAGCCCTCTATAAATATTTATTTTATTTTGTTTTTAGTGTTTGTTGTTATAGCGGCAACAGAAATACATAATTTGTGAAAATTTCAACTGTCTATCTATCGTGGTTCTAGAGATACAGTCTGGTGACAGACAGCGAAGTCTTAGTAATAGGGTCCCATTTTTACCCTTTGGGTATGGAACCCTGAAACGAAACAAAAGATTTTTTAACATAACTAAAATTGTTCAGAAAGGAGTACTTTCACGACTTAGAAAACGGCCTAAATCAAAATCATCCTGTATAGCGGCGCCTATTAGTTAATTCAAATGTACCATTTAGATATCAATGAGCATATTGACAGGCACAAACTAATCAAGTATTACAACCGCGTCACGGGTGTCAATTCTGTTATGCCACTGATTAATTTTCAATTGGCTTATCACGAATGTTTTAATTTATTAGATGGTGTTCTGAGAAATGGGCTTGGTTTTTCATACGTATAGTTTTGATTCTAATATACGTGTAATCTGTCGATTTTTCAATTATCGATTTCATTGAAATATTTTAATAATATAGTCTGTCTATCATTGAAATATTTTAATTATTATAGTCTGTCTAAAAAGTGAAACGACTTGGGAATTTTGTATTTTATTTAATAATTTTAAAAACACTTATATTCGATACTTTTTATAAGGTTCTTCTATTAGTAAACAATGATCAAGATCTCTTAGTCTACCTTGATTATTGAACCAGTGTTGATTAGATCAGATTTTATTTTCCCCCTAATAATTACCCAAGTCGTTTGACTTTTTAGACAGACTCTAGTACATCACCTGTATTTCTGACTGTTATCGCAGCAATATAAGGTCAGGTTCTACTCGTTTTGAACTTTTTAAAACTCTGTAAATCCACAAATATAAAAGATAACACCATTATAAATTATTTTATTAAAATTGACTATATGACTAAGCGCCGGGCAAAAACGATAACAAGATATAAATTAGTTGGCCCATACCAAAAAAAATGTAGTAAAAATTAAATATGAGAAAAAAGTGGAAAATTAAAACAAAAATGTAATTTTCCACTTTTTTCACATGTTTAGAGAAAACTTATACTTTACACTAAACGATTAGGTATATTGTTTATTAGGCACTCAAGTTAGAACCCAATTGAAAAGTCGTTGGCACGAGTACTAGTGTAGAAGGTGACAAACAGAACGTTTTTCTTGTTACATCGCAAAGTGCTTTGACTAAACCAGCCCCTAGCCTGTAGCCTCGGGGATTAGAGACGCTTCTTCAAAATACGTTCCTGGCTGGAATTTGTTTTCCACACATTAAAGTCTAATATGTTTTTATTACTTTTTATCGGTACTTTTTTTGGTCTGGTCAGTCCATATGTAAAGTCAAAAATTCTATTTAAATTCCTACTCCCAATATATTTTAATTAGCTTTTGCTAGTAGTTTCATTTACGTGTATGTAGAAATAAACTCATTCCAAGGAAATATACTCGAAGAATAAATTCCACGTGCTATCCTTTCAGTAATGCATGAGGGGGTTACAAACGTACACGCTCACATACATATAGATTTTGCCGCCAATTACAATAGTAAAACCATGTCATTGGGGGTAGAATTTCAAAATACCTTTACTTATTCCTTGTATGACCGCTCATTGCACACTTAGTTTTTGTAAATGTTTATCTTGTCCCCATTACGAGGTGTACATTATATCTATAATATAAAAATGAATCGCTAAATGCTATGCACAAATCTCGAGAACAGCTGAACCGATTTCACTATTTCTTTTTTTGTTGGGTTTGTTATTGGTCCTTAGGGAAAAAAAATAAAAATTAGGGTAGTGTAGGGTAGAGTAGGGTAGAGTAGGGTAGAGTAGGGTAGAGTAGGGTAGAGTAGGGTTGAGTAGGGTAGAGTAGGATAGAGTAGGGTAGAGTAGGGTAGAGTAGGGTAGAGTAGGGTAGAGTAGGGTGGAGTAGGGTGGAGTAGGGTGGAGTAGGGTGGAGTAGGGTGGAGTAGGGTAGAGTAGGGTAGAGTAGGCTAGAGTAGGGTAGAGTAGGGTAGAGTAGGATAGAGTAGGGTAGACTAGGGTAGAGTAAAGTATAGTAGGGTGGAGTAGGAAGCCGCGTGCAAAATCCAGTAATAAAATATAAATAAAGATTCAGCCAAAAAGTTAAAAAAAGAACGCATTTTGTATTATTTTTAATCGCAAAATTAAAAAGTGATAGCAATTTGAAAAGGGAATGCTTGTGTGTTTATTCGAGTGTTCGTTATTCGAATGATGTTTCACATCCCGGCTTCGAGTGATGCTTTTTGTATGCAAAATGAAGAGTATAAAATATTTTTCCATTCCAGTTTCAGCTTAAAAGCAAAACATGGACGAATCAATCATTATTTTAACGAGTTTATATTGAAAGAGAAGTAAACAATGTTAAAACAAACTGTACTGTTTCTGCAGTTTCTGTTTTATTGACAAAGTATCGACATTGTTTTACCGGATACTACCTACACAGAGCTTCAGTGAATGGTCTTTTCATTGGACCCGGAGGTTGTAGTCTTGTTTAGTTTTTAGTTTTAGTCGATTGTTTCGTTGATCATTTTAACTGGCTTAGTAGTTATGATTCACATTTCGTTAGCGTTGTTAGTAGGGCGATGCCGGCCGATGCAAGCGTGGGGTTCCAGATGGTGAGCAATAACATAGCTCGCTGCCTGGCCGTCTGGGATGGATCAAGCCCGAGCCGACAGCACATAAAAGAGTTATCAACAAAACTGAAGAGACTCAGAGCCGATGCCTGGTAAGGCTGCGGAAATATTTGAAAGAGTTACCATGGCCCTGGACAGCTAAATTTAATCAGTAAATCGCCATTTCACTCCACTCAAAGCTGGAGAAGTTACTTGATGATACCCTGACTGCAAAATATCATCTATCTGGTATCTGTAAAGTAACTTTACACTTTTATTGTTATTATTATCGAGTGTAATAATATAGGCTTCCGCTTGGGCTGAAATAATGATGTAATAATATATTCCACAACTATCACACAACGTAATATTTTATTTTATAATATAAACTAGTACTTGATTGTGATCTTACGCTCTAGTCACAAACTAAGCTGAGCTTGTGGTATGAGTACTAGACAACTGATAAACCTTTTTATTTCTAAATACATATTACTGATAAATTACACTAAGACACAGAACAAATGATCGTGTTCATCACACAAACATTTGTCTTGCGTAAGATTCGTACTCACCACCACTACTAGACCATCAGGCCACCATAAAAAAAGGCCAGTCAACGAGAACTCTACTTTACAGTTATTACACACTCTGTTACTTTTCAGTAACACAGTTACTGTTACCTTTACCTTCAAAAATTGTAATAGAATATAATAACACTCTTCGTTTTAGATTTTCCTTCAATTCTCAATTTTGCCTTGAAGGCGTGCCGATACATACATTAGCAGCCTCAGCCTGCGACATCGCTAATTTCTCCACGACCATCCTGTCACTATTAATGATTAACGACTTTTTGACTAGTCAAGAAAATTGATTTTACATTGAAGACTTGCTGCTCAAACCGTTTTTAGACGGGCAACTTTTTTTAAACTATTGGCACCAATATTAAATTAAAAAAGAAATGTTGCGCAATATTTTTTTGATTATTTTGACAATATAACTTACTTTTGCTTTTTATATTCCATATTAATATATCGCTACAATAGACTTCACAATGTCCGAATAAGAAATTTCAGTTTTATTTTTTTCCCATTTTCTATTTTGCCTGTAATGCGCCTAGCTGGGTTTGATCCCGAGACTTACAACTAGTAAGTCGGAGCTGTTACCACTCGACCACCACTGTTCTCATAAGTATTAGGTATATAACGTTAAAATGTTATGGAGCGGTGAAGGTATATTTCTTACAAGATAAACCGATTACCTGGTGAAAATTCCGCTGGATTCGGGAAAAAGAGCACCAGTCGAAAAGGTGACGCTTGTTAGAATTTTACCCAGTAATCTAAAATGATAAATAATGATAGATAAATCTTTCTTTTAAAATGTGATCAATACTTGCTGCCATTAACTCACAATTGCCTGGAATTGCGCAATTTTAGTTGCTAGTGTGCACTTTTATATAGGTTCGCTACGACATAAGCGTACTGCGAAAATGCGACGGATACGAATATGAACTAGTACATGATAGATTTATGTACACATTTCCATAATGTGTTTGTAGTGTTACAACTTTATCTAGATGTTTCTCTGCATTGAATTTTGTAAGCCAATGCATAAGCTATGAGTTGTTTTGTCGGTAAAAATAGAGTTCATCGCCACTCAGGCTCTAGCCTGAGTGGCGATGAACTCTATTTTTAACCGACTTCCAAAAAAAGGAGGTGGTTCTCAATTCGATTGTATTTTTTTTATGTTTGTTACCTCAGAACTCCGTCGTTTATGGACCGATTTGCATTTTTTTTTCCCCTCACATGATATGCTTCCATATTGGTCCTATTTTTTTTTCAAAATCCATTTCTGATGACGGGATCCATGAGGTATCGAGGGAACTCCTCAAATATTATAGGCAACTATATAGTTATTTTGGTATTATCATTGAGGGCTTATGCATTTACAGTCAAAAACTGACATTTAATGAAGTGGAACTGGCGAAGAAGACCAGAAATGGCCAAACTTCATACTCAAACAGATATCACAATGAACATAGTTAAGCGACTATGACAATACAAATAAATGAATAGTTCTGAATAGTGTTGAAAATGGTATCATCGAAGTGATCTGATGATGATGATGATAGAACCGGAAGATTGGCACCGGAACTCCGTAATTAATCATTGTATCCTAGCCGTCTTTGGGCTTATTAGAATTGTCATGAATTGTCACTTTGGCTATAAGGTACTCTCAAACTGATCTGATGATGATGATGGAGCCGGAAGATAGGCACCGGAACTCCGTAATTAATCAATGTAAGTATCCTAACCGTGTTTAGGCTTATAAGAATTGTCATGAGATACACTTTGGCTATAAGGTATTATCAAACTGATCTGATGATGGAGCCAGAAGGTGAGCACGGGAACATAATAAAACATTGAATTATACCAGGGCTTGGGTTGATTGGAATTTTCATGAGAAAAAGGTACTCTGGCTACAAGTGTATCGCAAATTAAAAGTGTGAAAAAAAAAAGTTTTTACAAAAAAAAAAATACCGACTTCACTAAAAAAAATACACTAAAAAGATCAAAATAACTTTAATTTCGGAAGTCGGTGTTATACACCACAATTTTTTAATTAGTACACATACTTAAAGTGCTTACTAGAAAAGCCCTTGTTATTTTACAAGTAAAATCTCATAAACAGCAAAGTTATTAGCGTTGGTTTATCTCCCAAAATGTCACTCCATTTATGGAAATATTGTGCAGACTATTGATTAATGAATGAATAAGTGACAATTATTAAGGAAAAACACTGCCCGCAGTATTTTCTACTAGCAATTGTTATGTATGATTGATTCTGTGATAAAGATGAATGGGCGGTTTCGTCCCAAGTGCTGTAACATTTTCCTACCTATATCATTTGAAAGATCTCAATCAGTGCTAGGTTTTTTTGTATAGGCATAACTCCGTATCTCGTGCAAGGAAACTGTTATAGTGGTTTCATTTATTTAATAAAGCATTAAATATAACTTAATTAATAAGTATTTTAAAGACAAAACAATTGAAACGATTTATAAAATCAAGTTGAAAAATCACACGGTTGACCGTGCGCCTACTCTGGCCCAACTCCCCCTCCCCCACCATGCGCCACACGTTGTCATATTGTAAGCGCAGGAGCAACGAACATTATTTTATGAGACAGCCCTATACATTGGAAAGAGATGATTGCCGGTGTTTCTAGATGCCATTATTTATCTAGTGGTATACGTACATGCAGTCAGTTTTTTGTAGCTGTCCTGTACTACCGTGTTTTCAATTAAATTGTTCTCCGACGTTTATTTATTGACGACTTACATTTATTAAAGGATCTCTGGTGTTTCTACATTTGGAACTATCCACTTTAGCTTATTTTGTGGGTTTGATTTGTTATTGATTGGTTTATTACAAACCACAAGTCACAAATACCAGTATACAATAACCATTTCTTTGAGCTTTATCACAAAATAGATAGGTACAGAAGTCAATCTACATACAAAGCGCGCTCGACCAACGCACACAAAGACACCGCTCACGGAAACGATATATCGATTCAATTCAGCTCATTGCGAGCGCGTATGCACCCGCTTGAGTCGCGCATCTGTGAACTTTTTTGTGAAATAATGGAGGAAAAAATGTTATAACTGTTTAGTGGACGGTTTTTCAAATTCGACATTAATTGCTGAATTCGTTTTTTTAAGCTACCAGTTTTAAAACGTAACTAGGTAGGTATTTTTATTTGTACTTTGATAATTTGTTTTCACGTAATGCAGAAAAGTTGGGTAGGTAGATAAGTAAATGATTTTGTGGTGATGTAATATTTTAACAATTTATATTAGATATTTATCACCGCACTTGAGCGTGCTCTGACAGCGCGGCGCCGACCCTAGCGCGATTGCTTAGCGTAGGTATGAAAAGTGAAGTACATACATAAGATTGACTTCTGTACCTATTTATTTTATGGCTGTACTCTTACAGAAAAGAATTATTCTTTAATTATTTTATCATTTATTTATTTTCAACTGCGCTTTTATTAATAACTGTCAAAAAATAACCATTACTGCCTGTGATAACTGTACAATTATTATGAATGTACATAATTATGAGGATATGTAACACAAAATGTAATAAAGTATGCTTTAATTATCATTTAGTACAAAAACCTATATTTCACTTCAAGCCCAATAACTTTTGACCTGCACACAATTATAATAAAAACTTTGATTATTAATCATAAAAAAGCACACATGAACATGTTTATACAAGTCACAACCTGTTACAAGGGTTGGGACGCAACTCATACAATAATGCCCATTGTCCTTTACCTTTTCGAGGTCAATTTTAGGATTTCGGTTTTTTCTACTTTTGACTACAAAAATATGATCAGTGACGGGTATAGATAGAGCCCCATTTTTTGTATACTAATTAAAAAGTAGGGGTGTATAAGAAACAAACAACTGACATATTTAGCCCTTGTTGTGGATCAAGCTAGTCATGCGTTCTTTTTTTTATGGTGGAAATATCATCAATGACTACCCCCTCTCTTGGGTGGAGCGGGAGATACTGTCAGACTTTTACTGACTAAACACCCACACCGTTCCTTCAAGCCTTCATACTGGGGCTCGAGCTATATTTCAAAACTAACCCTGGCCCGGCTTCGTCCCAGCTGGGTGCTGTTGCTGACAACTTCTTGAGGCGCGCGGGAATAGTGCACGCCGTCGACGACTTGGGCTCGGCCCGGACAATTACCGGACGGTCGGACAGCGAGCTAAAGTCTGACACACTCTCCCACTCCAGTCAAGACCGGGAGAAATAATTAAATGCTGTCCCAAAAAAAAAATACGATAGTTATTCATTCTAAATTTTAACACTGTATTACAATAATGGTATACACATGTAGTCCTGAACTGAATACACAATTATCATTCGAGTATCTACTCTAATCCAATAGTAAACCTATTAAATCCAGTATTATGAGTCAAACAATAATATGATTGCCTTTATCCATTAAACGGTACTTTGGAGCTGGGTCTAAATCAGTATTGGCAAAATAATTAGTCCGCAAATGATCACAATTGATAATTAATTTTCTGGTTGTTTGGTTTCTGTGCCAATACTGTTCAATGAGCATGTTAGTCTATTGTAATCTACTGCCTAACGTACTAAAGCTGGGTCCGCTGCGCTTTGATTTCGTGTTTGCTAACAAAATAACATTGTTTGCTAACCGAATAGGGGCGTGGCCTAACAGTTTTTGCCGAGACGAATGGGTAACATGTATTAATAACATGTTTTGTTAAAAAATTGGCGCAGTGGACCCGGTTTTAAATATCAATAAAAGATGTTTGAAAAAATATAATATAGTGCAGTGGAGATGAGACGTGATGACTGTAAGTCCCCTTCTTTGAGAAGTGGCTGGAAGGACGTCACGAAGTGCTCAAATACCGCATGTCACAGGTCCACACCGGGCATGGTAAGTTTAGAAGGCTGCATCGGATTTGTGCAGAAGAATGCCCGTATGTCACCATAGTGTGGAGTGTGTGGACTGCCTAGAGGACAAGGTGGAGCATACGGTGTATATGTGCCTCACTTGGGAAAAGCATCGCTGTGTCCTTATGGGAGTGATTAGCCCGGCTCTCGCGTCAAGTCCTGGTACAAGCCATGGTCCTAGATGAGGAGGAATGGCAGGTGGTCGCCTCCTTCTGCGAAACACTAACAGTAATGCACGTGTGAGGGAACGGACTTCCTCACGCCCCAGCCGGGATTCCGATCCCGATGTCCAGCCCCTGGAAGCGTGGTCTTGCGGACGACAAGCAATGGGTAGCTCGCCGTTCCGTATCTATCCGGACTGAGCCCAAGTCATCGACGGAGTGCAAAGAGCAAATGTAGGAACACAAGTGAGTAAGGGCCAGTAAAAGTCTAGGACCTCTCCTCCCCCCCACCTAGAGCAAGAGACTATTCTCGTTCTAAGTGTGGTATATGGTGGTATAGTGCCGAATAAAGAATAAAAATCCATTTTATATCAGAACTCACCGTGCATTTTCGGTTCTTTAATGTTTGCAATATAACAAGGCTTATTTACCTAGTGCTGGCTTTAACAGCGTCGTTGGGCGCAATTCCTCAAAAACATTTGGGAAATCAGTCGTTTACCAGTCGACATTGCTCGAAGTTGTGTATTATACCTTGTGATACCTGTCTTCTATTTGTATAGTGTAATGGAATATTGAATGAATGAGAGCAGTGTTGGCCGAGTGGTAATGGCTCCAACTTACGAGTTGTAGGTTGCGGGCATAAATACTGCCAGGAGCATTACTTTGTGTAATTTATTTCATTACCACTGCTCTCAAAATGCTAAAGACAACATCGTGAAGAAACCGGCATGTCCTAGAACCAAAAATTCGAAGACATGTGATATTTACCAATCCGCACGGTGCCCGCATGGTGGATTAAGGCTCATTCCCTTTCCTAGAGAAGAGGCCTGAGACCCAGTAGTGGGAACATTAAAAAAGCTGATGATGAATGGAATATTAAGCATACCAGTATAAGGATTTTCCATTATAGCAGCAACTGCTTTTCACGAGATATGTGTCATGTAAGGCATTCCTTATGTATGATGATGATTACTACTTGAAAATCGTTGTGGTTCTATCCTCAAACTTTTAGTCGTTATTGTTATTTATTTTGTTTTAAGGTATGCGCCATGTTTGACGTGAATAAACACTTTTTCTTTCATTCTTTCTTTCCTCAGAAGACCATCTATGACACTAATCTACAATTTGTGGACTTTAAAAACAAAAAAAAAACAGCGACAAAAAAATACCGAATCAAACTTTTAGTTTGTTTCAGTTTTTTTGTCAGGGTGGTCAGCCAAAAAACATCGGCCTCATCTAGTTTAAATTGACGAGTAAAAGCATGTTTAAAAACCTGCTATGCAGAATAAATAATACCTTTGTGCTCTTTTATCTGTATTTATTCTTTTCATTTTTAAGTGTTTGTACATAAATGAATAAACAATGAATAAATCACAAAACAAGAGTATCAGTTTGAGCGTGTCACATCTTCCTTTGATGACACATACGATTCCGTTATCGTAACCTACGAACCGGCAAGCTTTGTGAAAGCATGAACTGATACCAACACACGTAAATATATAGGTACCCTTTGTATCAATATACCTAGTGCACCTTAATGGATTACTGTATTCACATGAAAGCATTGTTCAAAGCGGACCAAATGCTTGACTGGTGACGGAGATTGCAAGCTGGGTTAGCATAAAATATAGGTTGTTGATTGTGAGTTCTCTGCAACAATATTATTGATAAATGACAAATGATATTTATTTGCAAATATTATTAAGGATAAACATGTAATAAGAAACCTCAATATCGATTTGGACTAGTCTGTAAGGACATTGTTGGGAATAAAAATAAATAAATGTAATAAAAAAATTCGGAAGACATATCGTTGGAAGGCCTCTGCCACAATATGGATCGATAACCTGGTGAGGATTGTGGAAATCCGATGGATGCGAGACGGACACGACTGGTCATTATGGCGACACTTGGGGAGACTTATGTCCAACAGCGGACGTCTGTCGGTTGAAATGAGATCCGATACATGAAACACTATCGATTTGTAAAGATAAAATTAAAAAATAATGTACCTTTTTTTCAAAACTCGTATTAGTTTACGCATGTACGAAATTAATTTCTTTAAAAAAACGTCAGCTGAGCGAGTCCAATGACCTGTATCTAGTTTTATACGCAACGCCGACTACTACCTACATTCTATTCTATTCTATTCTAATACTGAAATTATATGTATCGGTTTATATACTTTAGTTTTATACTTTCTTTAACCTTCGTTTTTAAACACTATTGGCTACATTCATTTTTAATATTTTATTCCGCCAGTCTGCTAAAACTATGGATAATACGTAGACATATTTCCTTTGATATTCTTCTATTACTCTTTTCCCGTATGTACAAAAATAATAAAATAAATAACACTCGCTAGGCGGCAAGATCAATACGCGGGGATCGTTCGGTCCATGGCCCTCTACGGGGCGCCGGTGTGGGCGCCGTCGCTGAAAAAGCGACCGGCGGCCATACTAAACGCCTGCCAGAGGGTCATGGCGATAAGGATGGTGCGGGGATACTGCACGGTCTCCCGCGAAGCGGCGAGCCTTCTGGCTGGCCTACCACCGTGGGATCTGGAGGCAACAGTCCTTGCACACATGCACGATATGCGCGTGGAGATGCAACGCCGGGGTGAAAGTCCGCTGCCGCGACAGGTCACGGCATGGCGGACAGAGCTCCGGCGGGATCTTATGGTGAAATGGCGTCAACGACTATCGCAACCCAGTGCTGGGCACGCCACAATCGTGGCGGTAAGTCCCCTCTTTGAGGCGTGGCTGGAAAGACCTCACGGCGTCCTTACCTTCCGCATGACGCAGGTCCTTACCGGACATGGTTCGTTCGGGAGTTTCCTGCACCGGATTCGTGCGGAAGTGACGCCCGGGTGTCGCCACTGTGTGGAATGCCCGGAGGACACGGTGGAGCACACAGTCGAGGTGTGCCCTGCTTGGGCGGAGCATCGCCGTGCCCTCGTGGGGGCGATCGGCGGCGGAGACCTCTCGCGCCGGGCCTTGGTTGAGGCCATGGTCCGGAGCGAGGAGGAGTGGCAGGCGGTCGCCGACTTCTGCGAAGCAGTAATGCTCGCAAAGGAGGAGGCCGAACGCATCAGGCAACGGCGTTATCGCCGCCGCCGCCGCCGTCGCCGGGATTCTGATCCCGATTTCCGGCCACCGTAGGCGCGGGCTTGCGGACAGTGAGCAATGGGTAGCTCGCTGTCCGGCCGTCCGGTAACTGTCCGGACCAAGCCCAAGGCGTCGACGGCGCGCGCTGTTCCCGCGCGCCTGAAGGAGTTGTCAGCAACAGCAGGGACCCAGCCGGGTCGAAGCCTACTGGGGCCAGGGTTATCCGAAAGGGCGCTCGAGCCCCGGTATGAAGGCTAGAAGGAACGGGGTGGGTCTTTTAGTCAGTAAGAGTCTGACACTATCTCCCGCTCCACCCAAGGGCGGGGGATGTCAATGCATGATTTTTTCCCACCATAAAAAAAAAAAAAAAAAAAAAAAAAAAAAAAAAAAAAAAAAGGCGGCAAGATCAAGGGATTGATTCAGAGAGCACTAGTTTTGGAAATATTCGTATTATTAGGTTTCATTCTCTAGAGCCCTGTCCACTGGCAGCTTAGACCTAGCTCTCGATACTGGTTGAATACTATCTATAATATAAAAAAGATTTTAATGAAAATATTTTTTTCATAGCAAGTTTTTATAGCTCGGTATATCTATATAATTAATGCTCGTCAAGACGAATCATACGAGCCCAAACTCGATAGGATTGTGTCGTTTAACTACAAAGTTCCTATAGCCACCTTCCAGTTGCATCATCATATCAGCTCTATGTCATCTGATTTACACATGCATGCAAAAATTCAGCTCAATCGGTAACCGGGAAGTGGGTCAAATTTAATTTGCAAGATTTGATGACAGACAAACAACGGGACAGGTGAAACTAAATAAACACTTGTAATGAATCATTAAATGTTTTGCTAAGCGCAAATCTCGAGAGCAGCTGAACCGATTTCGCTAATTCTTTTTTTGTTGTGTTTGTTATTATGAGGAAAAAAATGAAAATTAGGGTAGTGTAAGGTAGAGTAGGGTAGTGTAGAGTAGTGTAGGGTAGAGTAGGATAGAATAGAGTAAAGTAAGGAAGAGTAGGGTACAGTAGGGTAGAATAGGGTATAGTAAGGTGGAGTAGAGTAGAGCGGGAGCGAAGCCGTGGGCAAAAGCTAGTTTTTTATATTTTCAAAAGTTTTTTTTTTTTTTATTTTACTGTCAAAATATTATTTTATTCATATGTATGAGGAAACGAACGAATAAGACTCAAAGATGATGTACATTATGACAAATCAAACCACTCACATACAAGTTCAAACTTGATGGTTAAGTTAAGATTTCACCTTACTCACCGGGAATAATATTATCAAATACAATAAATATTCTACAGCATTTTTTGCGACTTCCACACTTTTACGCATTTTTTCCGGGATTCAAAGCCAACATGTAAATATAACTCTCTATCATAGAATTCGTTTTTCATAATAAATTATGTAGAATCATTGCTTCCAGTGTCTGCTACTTTAAAAATATAAAATTTTAACATATTTTTTAAGCTATTGCATAGCTTCTATCGCGGTCCTTGAGCGTGGAGACCGAATCCAGAAATTTCGTAACGAAAATAACCTAACACCCCCCACTCATTTGTTTTTTGAGCGTGGTGACCGATAAGAAAACAAATGAGTGAACAATCAATCAAAATTCAATTCAATATGTGAAAGTGTAACTTCAATTAATATCAAAGAAAAAAAAACAAAGGAAAAAAATACTGCATAAATAAAATAAATAAATAATTATAATTGCATAAGTTGATAAAAATGCTATGCAATAGCTTTACCGCGGCAGTCCCCGAGTGCCACACGTCTTTTTTTATGTACCCTTTTGGACTTACATCTCTATATTCCTAAATACTTTTCAGACTGCCATAATGCATTGAGTAACAGCCCCGCGACCTACAAAACTGAAATCAATATCTTGTATACTGCTATACGTAAGATCCTTCACATTTCTGCCGTCTGCAGACAACTATAAGCTTCTCGCGCAATGACGCAATAAAAGACATCTGCTAAGATTCCGACTTTCAGAGTGCGAGAAATGCTTGCGTTGTTCCGCGCAATGGGCGCAGACCTTTATACATCCCAAATAATAAGTAAGGAGGTGCCTAAGCACATATTTTTTTATTTAGGATTCACATTCCACATTTTTTCATTTTAGATTTTTTCAAAGTTGTAATCTAAAAAAGTGATTTTTTTTTTTCCACACTAATGAAAACAATATTATCTGACGATGATTTTTCTCACAGGTTTTTCTACTTTATAATGGC
Organism: Mythimna ferrago; assembly: GCA_910589285.2. Taxonomy (NCBI): domain Eukaryota; kingdom Metazoa; phylum Arthropoda; class Insecta; order Lepidoptera; family Noctuidae; genus Mythimna; species Mythimna ferrago. The sequence goes on along the minus strand of OU342675.1, from coordinate 7,991,629 downwards.
TAAAATCTGTTTTTAGAATTGAAAATTTGCAATATAGAACGTGTCAAATTCTATTTCAATTGCAAAATTAATCAGGTTTCTAGAAGTACCCTATTCACTTTTGAATTAAGAACCTCTAGGTTTTAGCGAGGTCCACCATGTACTGGTGTAGCAAAGCCGTCCGTCTAGTGGTCCGATGATGGAACGGACTTGGCGGAATTCGATTGTGCAATTCTAAAGCACACTGTCTCCCCAAAATGTAAACGACAGAAAACCGACAGGCTAGCAAGTTGGCGTTGACGCTCAAGACTGGAGTTTTGACTCAAAAAGTGCATCATTATAGGGATCACGCATTACGATCCAAGCGCCCAAGAAGTGTTATAAAACAGTGACTTTCTGAAGCCTACTCTTCGGTAACGACCAGGTTAATAGGTTTGAAAAAAATATATACGAACAACATTAGCAACTATTGATTTTTACGTACGATTAATACTTTCGTGTAAAAGAAATATTTAGCAATTTCGCAACTTTTCCCTACTCCTTCGAAAAGGCTTGTATCTTTAGAAACGTTTTTACACATATTTGTGGTTAAATATTCTTCAAAGTGAAGATAGCATATATTATGTAAATCTATTAATATTTCGAAAAGAAAATGCATTTAAAGGTCAGCGGCATTCTATCTGAACAGATACTCGTACTGCCTCCCAGGCGGGTATGAGTATTGTGTCCATTTAATTTCGGCTAGATGTTTAAGGGACTATAAGCCTTAAGTTAGTATGTATGCTACACCAATATCCACTTCGTATTAATTTTCCTTCGTATTAATTAACCTTAGTTACTTTTGGCATTTGCGTTATTACAATCAATATTGAATTTTACGATTTCTGTTACCGCGGTTACCGCTGATTTAAGTTAACAGATTTCAATTTTAATGCGTATCAGCTTTATGGAAAGCTTTTAAAAGAAAAGTTTCACAGGGATTAATTGAATCACGGTGAACCACATTGTTGAATTCTCATCAAATTTTAATGACATTTATTATTACAATTAGGATTTTATGGAATAAAATATTTATAATATACTTGGTAGAGTTTAGACTCAGAAAAAAAAACCCTTTCCAAAGTAAAATAATTTGAAGTAGCCTTTTTTGAAGTGGAAAATTGTCCAATGATTTTTCCCACTCTAGGATGGAGCGGACGGGCGTGTCAGACTTTTACCGATGAAAACCACACCTTTATCCCTCAACTGCCCTTTCTAGGGCCGTCACGGTTACTCCTTGAAACGTTCCTGAAGCCATGAAGTTACCTATGCTGAAGTAACATAAATGTCTGTGTTGTTTTTAAGCTTGAAATAATTTTATGCAGCCTATAATGCTGATATAGGATAGCATAGTCGGCCGTATAATGTTCCCACTGCTGGGACTCAGGCCTACTGGGATGCTGATATAGAGTTTCTTGTAATAGAAAACTAATTTTAAAATCCAATTTTGTTATATTATTTTTGAATCTATATACCCTCTTAAATTTTGATCGTTTTAATCCCGTGAAGGGTCGATCCGGTACTTGAAACACTATCGATTTGTAAATCGATAGTAGTCGGCGTCGCGTACAAACTACCTACAAGTCATTGGACTCGCTCAGCTGACGTTTTCTTAAAGAAATAAATTTAACGGTGCATTTATGAAATATATAAATATTTTTTTTATGTATGTAAATGGTGACCTATAGTTAGTAGTTCAGAGATCACTATTTACAAAAAAAAATATTTGGAACTAAGCGTAATACCACCATATTAGTTACAATTTAAATAAACAACTGTTGCATTAGAGATTAAAACAAAGAAAATGATGAAATGGAAACCATAGTTACAAAATCTTCAATAAAAAGTAGGTTCAGGAAAGGTATGCCCAATTGCCCATGGAATTTCTTCCTTTTCTTCCTCGTGCTTTCTTAGTGAATTTTTGCTGATCAATAAACTATGCAAAATATAAAAGTACTTATAATATGTATTTTTTATTTTAATGATCTAATAGAGTAGTACTTAGTAAAAAAAGAAAAGAATATCTTATAAAGTAGTATTAAGTATGTAAGACATTTATATGGCTCAAAAGATTAGGTTTTATACTCTATACTATGTACTTCTCGATAGTATTCAATATCACTTCATAGTATTATGGTGTACTACTGAGAACCATGGTGTGCTACAGAGTATTATGGAGCACTAAGGAGTACTAAGGGGTACTATAAAGTACTAAGGAGTACTATAAAGTACTAAGGTGTACTATAAAGTACTAAGGAGTACTACGGAGTACTACGGAGTACTACGGAGTACTATGGAGTACTACGGATTACTACAGTGTAGTACGATGTACTAAGGAGTACTATGCAGTAATATTGAGTACTATAGAGTACAATACAGTATCTACCTACTATAGAGTATATAAAATATGTCTTATATCAAATTTTCAAGACAGTATCCTTTATAGTATGCTTTATAATTGGTTAAATATAACGCAAAAACTAAAAAAAATTAACTTAGTTGTTCTTGCTAGTAGATTTCGTCTACGTCTTCATGTATAAAATGTTTCAAAGCCGTCATAAAACTCCACAATAACTTTATAATCAATAGTTTTATGAGAGCGTTCATGGAAAATAACATGTGTATCTCCGACGGAAAGTATAAAAATAAATTATGTTCTCAAAGAGGCAATAAACATAGTAGACTTATATATTTTCTTTTCCCGATAATAAAATTTATCGACGAATGAGGCGGGATATTATTGTAGGCGCACGTCGAATTATGAGCGATAACAAGTCAGTGCGAACTGAATGAATTATTCAACGATTCGTCGATCGATATGTCGCGGGATTCATGCCTAATCTCGTCCTTTCGCAACAATTCTAAGAAATTATGAGTAGGTATTTTCGGGTTCAAAGATAATATAGAGGATAGCTGTGACTGAAATCGAATAATTTATAAGGTTTTTTGTTAATATGCATCAAACCAAATCATATTTTGTACATGATATGTATTATATACTAGCTTTTGCCCACAGCTCTGCCCGCGTACATAAAATATACCCCTATGTCTCTAATGAATAAACCAACTTTCTATCAGCGAAAAAATAACCAACCGTAACCAAGTTACAACCGTTTCTCTTGCGTCAAACGCCTCGAGTTTGCCACGGCCCCGAATCTTTTGTTCAGACCACGTGACTGAGCATTGAGATGCCGTCATTCCCTTACATTTGTTCTACTAGCGTTAACGATTGCAGATTATCAACTTGACTAGGGGTACAATATTTTCAGAGATTAACTCTTACAAGAATTTTCACCTATTTATAATATTGGTGTATGAGTACCTGGTATCTCTTCCTTGCGTCGTATTCCTCAATGCTGAAGGCGTGACCTCCCCTGCTTCATCATTTTCATTCATGTGATATTCCTCCATCTGTTTCTGGCAGTGCAAGGAGCATGTATACCATAAATAACTTTAATAAAGATGGTAGAAGTACAACAATGAATAAAAACCTGCAGTAGAGAATATCATAACAATAAAACATTTAAAACTATTAATTTACCAAGAAACGCCACAAAAATAGTTTCAAACCCAAGTCAAAGACAAATCGTCTATCTTAATAACAAGAATGAGCATATAAAAACATTTATAAAAAATGTCAACCTTCCTTTGTGTTCTAAGAAATTCTTATGCAGTTGTGCGCGTTATAAATATTAGTAGATTATATCTCCGTCCCTCTTAATAGAACTTTTAAAGTTATTATATTGTTGTAACAGCTTTTCTAGAGTGGAGGTGGGTAGCTGAGCAATTTTAGCGAAACTTCTTAAGGAGGCTCTTGAGGCCTATTGTAGAGTTGAAGCTCTAATAAGAATGTTGTTTTTAGAAATATTCAAACTGTACCCACAAATTAAGTTTATGTGCAGGTAAGGATTTTATTGATAGAAACTATTTTATTTTAGACAGACGGCTAACATGGCGTAACACTTGTGGACTAAGCAAAAACAATTAGACACGAAGCTGCGAGTGATGTACTGGTTGATAGGACGACATTCACAGATGAATGCACATAGCAAGCTCATGATCTACAAAGCAATCCTGAAGCCGATATGGACGTATGGCATCCAGCTTTGGGGTGAAGCTAGCAACAGCAGCATATTAAAAAGGTTCCAAACCAAGCCACTTAGAGCCATATTCAATATTGCTCAATGGACATTCAGTCAAAAAAGTATCGGGAATGGATGATTTGTTTATGGTGCCAAATTAAAATTTTAGATTTTTTTGTTGTTGCTAGATTGGCACAACTGTTTTCTATTTTGGCGCGGAGTTTGAGTTGCATCTGTTATTACATCTGTTATTATTATTATTCTGTTAAATGCAGTGCTGTTTTTAGTTATATCATATCTAGTGTGTATTGCGAATTTCATATTGGACAAAAAACATCGAACAAAGAGTTTGTCTTAAATTTTCAAAGTCGATCAAAAGTCAAAGTCATGTTGACAGTTTTCTTTGGCTATCGCGGTGTTGTGCACTCGGAATTCTTACTGGAAGGTCAAACGGTAAATAAAGAATATTATTTGAGCGTTATGCGGCATTTAAGAGAGCAAATTCGACGAAAAAGGCCAGATTTGTGGAAAGAAAATTCTTGGATTTTACACCACGATAATGCGTCTTCGCACAAGGCCATCATTGTGAACGAATTTTTGACAAAACACTCAACAAATACCATCGAGCAGCCACCATATTCGCCAGATATGGCTCCAGCCGACTTCTATCTTTTTCCTAAACTCAAATTACCACTTCGTGGCACCCGTTTTCAATCTGTAGAAGACATAAAGGAGAATTCGCGGCGAGAACTGAACTCAATTTTGGAAACAGCGTTTAAAAAATGTTTTGATGATTGGATTATTTGTTGGCGTAAGTGTATCGTTTCTGAAGGGGCATACTTTGAAGGTGATAAAATAAATTTGGATGAATAACAAAAATTTTATGTATTATTGATCTTTTCCCAGTACTTTCTTGACAGAGTAGTATTAGCAATAAATATATTTACCATGATCTGCCAAAAGCAACCGTAAGACAAGAGATAAGTCAATACAGCAAAACGTATCAAGAAAGATTAGCAAAACACAAAAAGCGGCCCTCCGATTAGCAGGAGATGGAACCTTAAGACACTGGAGACTTAAAAGACAAAGTATCCTCTCTCTTCTATATAGATACATCAATGTAGAATGAGGCCACATTGCTGGGCAAGATGGAACATATTGACGCGGCACGCAATATGACTAGCATTAAAAATAAAGCTAAATAAGTGGTATAATTTATACGTTCTTACCCCAATGCTGATCTTACTCCAACGCACTATACGTGGTCGCCACTTTGGAACCTTTCGGCTCCTATGGCCACCTGTTACCTGCTTGAAAGTAGAAAATAATAATATGCCTAATTGCCTATATCACTCAGTACTATTTTATGTAGCATTACACTGGAGAATTCTTTTCCAAAATCGGTTTAGCAGTTTTTAGTTTATTACAAACAAATCTAATCCGGTTTGGATTTGTTAAAGTTGACGGGTCTATGAGAAGACAAAATAAAAGGATAAACTTATGTCAGTGCTATTTGGCTATACTAAATAATAATATAAGTAACGTTACTACCATACGTTCCATAAAAAGTGTCTAAGGGATCTCTGCGAGTTAGCTTCGGCCCCTCGTGCGCCTTTCAAAGCTCACTCGGACCTTTGGAAGGCTTACCAGGGTCCCTGGGTTTTTAGATATAAAAATAAATTACGAAAATCCTTATTTAGCAGTGACATCAACACATTCATAGAGGTGCCTTTCGTCTAGTAAATAGATTTCAAATCGGGTGTCTCTTCTACCTAAGTGTATGGAACTGTCAGTATACATAATAAGTAAACTAAGTACGTTATGATATATACGGGAAAGGAACAGTTTCTACGAAGGAGCAAATCGAATTCTTTAGCAATTTCCTTTCATAGTTCGTCATCGGATTAGGTTTTCGTTTGACGGGAGATATGGTAATATTTTCAGTCTTTCGTACGGTCACATTTTTAACCTATTTGGAAAGAATTATTTGCTCTTAGTATATTCGAACTAAGAACTGCCTTTTCACTGATATAAATTATATACACGAACCTTCTTTATTGCTCTTTCATACTTCTTCTTCAAAAAAATGTATTTTTTTAAGGTGAATTCCTTGCCTGTTGCAGTATTCGGCCACAACAATGCTATCCTGAATATCAGACTTTTATTGACAGGCAGACTTGCTTCAGTTGCCCCGGTGCCTCTTTAGAACCAACTACAGCCCTATAAGGCGATCAAGTCGCACTGACGACTAAACTAATTTGGGTTGCTGCCATCGTTTAAAATACTTCAAAATTTCTAATAAGTTGTTTGTTATTTAATAATTCAATTGAAAGCTTGACCTAATTACGTAAGTGACAAAAACCTGTATATTTTATACTCATCTATAAGTACATGTTTACAGCCAACTTGGCTTGGCCATACGGTTGCAAACTAGCGTTCCAACCAAGGTCACCTTGGTTTGTATGTTTGGTCTGTCTCCATTCTCTCTCTCCAATCCACTCGCCAACATGTTCGGTGGTTGAAGAAACGCGCCTCCCAACCAAGGGCGTTGAAGGTCATGGATTACAACTGCTGTCTACACGGATTGCAACTAGCGAGGTCACTTTCGTTGAGACGTTGGATTGCAACCATCTAGTCATCCCTTAAAATCTTTGAGATCGCTGGACAAAAGGCCAAATGACACTGCAATGGCAGCAGCCAGCAGCGGCTGGCTAGGCTAGAACTACTGACTACAAAACGCGCGTGGCGCGCGGCCCCTCGCGGCATCACGGGCTCTGTTTGCCGTGACGCTGCTTTTCCGGTGTGTCTCGGCCCTAATCCGCAGAAACATTTGGGTCTACTTAAATGTGTAGATATTTTCCACTGCAGTGTATCCTGCCCTATCTGTTTAAAACATTTCAAGGCTCTCGCAGGCATATCTCTTCTAAAATTGCCCTATACATAGATAAAAATCTATGAAAATACACTGTCATATTTAGCCTCGACGTATAAAAGAAAAAAAAACATTTACTAACCATTCTTTTAATTTTAGTAGTTAAACAAGAATTTAACAATAAAAAAAAAAACTGGCCAAGTGCGAGTCGGTTTCACTACAAAAAAACGCCAGCAAAATAACGTTTCTTCTATTGGAACCCCCTATAATTTTTAACTTTACAAAACACAGAATCTCCGAAAGTTTAAATTCATATTCTACCTCTTGTGACTATCTGTCACTTACTTCAAATTAATAACAAAATATTATATTTTAAACACCACGTCTGGCGACATGGGCCACTTAGACCCTCATAAATTGTCCTTTTAATGTGAAAAGAACAATTACAAAAAAGGAAATATTTTAGCACAATGGTAAAGAAATGATCAAAAGACCCAACATGTGCAAGCAAGTCGTGAGAACCAAGCGACCCAAACCTTCTTAGAAACTATTCAAAAACAAAGCAATAATAAGTAATTGACAAGCGATACTGAGCCTTAAGGCGAGAGGAGGCACTCATGACTCGGCAGGATAGGGGACGTAGCGTCAGGGCCGAGTAGGGAACACACGTTTAGGGACACGGAACGTCAGGGCCGCGCAGAGGACACTGGTCCAGGAGGATCTAGTTAAGCTAGCTGACTCAGTAGATATTGTAGGGCTATGTCCCGTTGTAATTCTTAGAAGTGCCAGTATTGTGATACAGTATTAGATATAGATGAACCGAGTCTAGTTTAGGCTTGTCTAACATTTATAGTATAGATCTATGTATGTGAGTCAGAGTACGAATGGATGGGCGTTGATTGTGATCTAGTGAGTAGTGTGTAAGTACGCGAATGAATCTCAGCGGCTGTGTTGAAGACTGAATGGGTGAGTGTTGTGTGTTTTATCCTTCCTTATTCCATCCTATGACAAGGTAACCTGAGCTTGCGGTTGGTGTTAGGGACTCGGAGAAGGCCTTCCATTGGAGTGAGTTGACATTGACTTTCCACCGAGTGGACTTGACACTTCCCGCCATACTGGCGCAATCATGACTTAAACGCTGCCAATTGAAGGTTGAACCGAATATATATTCGTTACATGCTGAGGCCAGTTTAAGATATACTAAGATCACAAACCACCAAACGCTAGCGATGGCTACCTCCCCCTAAGAACTGACTGACAGTAGAGTGATTTACATTGCTCTTGTTATACGCACACTTCCAGGGAGTGGAGGTAGACTTCACCAAGTACCCCAAACTGCATTGATAGACGTTCTATGGAACACTAGGGAACGTATCTCGTTAAAACACACCAGTCTTCGGGCCTCTTACTGATACAAAAAAAAAATATTTAGCAAGACACGTAATTTGGACTTATCTCTGGAAAACCCCGCAGCTAGACGTAGCTCGGAGGCATATAAGTTATGATGTCCTCACCTTTGGGTAGAGTAAGGAAGTGAGAAGTGTCGATTTATTGAAAACCACTTCGGCGTCTAGCAAGGCGACTGTAAATAGTTCTGCGACCGACTGACGATGCGTCACGCTTGTTTAAGTTTTGTATTGTCTTAGTGAAGAGTGAGTAGGCCGTTATAAGGAGTCAATTGTAGAAGAAGTGTGTCTTATCCAATAGCGGAGGCCTCACAACCCTTTGCCGTAGGATTGGTCAGGACACGCACGAGCGAAACGGATTAAAGTAGTTTCTAAAATAATTTAACTTGCAAATACAAGCGTCACGTGTCATATACCCTTTTGCAGCCCTCTTAGTCTCATAATATTCATAACTAAAAAGAAAAGTAGATTATCCTTCCTTATCTCTTGGATTTCCAACCCTATTTGATTTTAACTTTGTTTTTCTCAATTCCCCACCTAATCCCCTAGCTTTCTAAGTCGGGAGAAGGTGACATATTCCTTGGAAATTCATTACTGTTGGTGGGAGCTTGCCCAGACTCTGGTTGAAAGCTACAAAGACGAGCGGAGGAGAAACTCGTCCTCTTCCTCTTAGGGGGAAGCCGACCTTCATACCTTCATATAGGGAAATTCAGGAAAAATGAAAATTTTATCAGCCTAGGGCCTTATTGGAACAGTCACACTCTTATGTTTTGTTTTTTATACAGTCCGCTGATGGACAGACGGACAGACAGACTAATAGGCAAACAGATGTACTTACAACAGAGGCTTATTGTTTGTTGTTGATTGTTGAATTTATTTTCTTTTTATATGTTTTGTTGTGGGTACTTTTAAGTATTACTAACACTACGAGTAGGTGCCAGATAAACGTGGACTAACGGTCATTGCCGTCCTACATATGTTGATATTCTTAATTTAAAAACGGATATAAAGACATAAAGCTGTCTTGAATCGACGTGTATCGTGGTCCTTTACATGGTCTAGTAATGAAAAGCAATTCATTGTTTGGTTTTCGGGTACCTACGCAAAGATATTAGTAAAAGTCAATGTACTTTATTCCACAGTTATTATATTATTATTTGGGCCTTTCATATTCTATATGAACATGGTTACTAACAAAATGGACACCATGGTATGAAATAAAGTATTTATTATTATTAGTAATAGGGTCTGGTTTCACCCTTAGGGTACGGGTACCCTAAAATGGATTTCAAAGAAAATTAAAACACAATAGAGGCTTAAATTAAGCTTTTATTAATCATTCACATTGTACGACCATGTAGGTACATAAAATATTTTAACTTTATAATGGCCAGAGGACTAAAGAAAATTATTTATTAATACCGACAATCGCTTCGTGAATAAAAAAAAAATCGATTACAATGATAATTGGAACACGAACTTATTAAGAAAGTAGACATACGAGTATATAACTACAAAAAAAATCTGTTATTTTTATATATATTTAAGTTTACATACATTTAAAATATTAAAATGCAAATTTAGTTTAACAAAAGCTGTCTGGAAGACAATTGAGGTACAAATTGCAATGAAATTGAAACGAAGGAATTTTATTTTGTAATACAACACAGCTATTTATTTTTCCTGAATTACACTTTATATTAGACATACTTAAATTAAATAAATAAATATCTCTTTTTTTAATGGTTAATTAATTCGCATTTATTATTGAGTAGGTATTTAAATTTTTATATAAAGTTTCATTTTAAGACAGTATTTTCATAGTTTCAAAATTATACATTTGTATTGTTTACTTTCACATATAATATTTATATTTACATAGTTAGATTTCATGGTAAAATAATAAAACACCGATTAACACTTGGTCACAAAAACAACTCGGGCAAAATTTCGTAATCACACTTTTTTTTTAAGTCTATTATCTAGTGATTGTCTGCAATCCCATCTGATGGCAAGCAGTGATATTGTTGAGAGTTTTCTTTAGTAAATTCTAAGTAGCAAGTTTGTTTCTTAAACCTTTCACAAGTTATGGCAATATTCATAAATATATAAATCCTCTTACTTGCAATGTTGATGATGTTAGACCTCTTTCTTATTCATTGCAGAATGCAGACCAGATAAACGTATAGCATAATAGCACAGCGTATAATCAGCCTTATAATATTCCCACTGCTGGGTCTCTTCTCTTTGAGAGGGAGTTGGTCATAATCCACCACGTGGGCCCAGTGCGTATTGGTGAATGTAACATGTTTTCGAATTTTCAATTCGAGGACATACTAATTGTTTCCTCACGATGCTTTCCTTCACTGTTTTGAGAGCAGTGATGATAAAATAAATTACACAAAGTGATGCGCCTGGCTAAGTTTGAACTCGCGACCTTCAATTCGGGGCTGTTTGTTAATAATGGGACACTACCGTTCCCTTAATGTATATGTATGATGAACGTATGTCATGTACAAAATATACATACACTGCCAGTTTTATCGAATGGAATGGATTAATGTGGGTGATCGATGAACAAGCCAAGACCGAGATTTTAAAATCTTGACGAGCTGCAAGCCGAGCTTAAAAGGCACAGAACCGCAGTATTGCACTGATACACTGGCGAGCTTTACCGACGAGCGATAATGGTCCTGACTTACGAAGTAGCTGGGTTCAAACCCAGACATGCAATATATACATATATAAAGCGGTTAAGGAAAACATCATGAGAAAATCAGCATTTCTTAGAACCAAAACATTTGAAGAAACATGACATCCTCCGCCATGTCTGACTTTCACTGGGCAAACGTGATGAATTGTGACCCATTTCCTTTTCTAAAGACGAGACCTGAGTCCCAGCAGTGGAGCCATTATGAGGTTAGTTACATTTAATTTTTTTTCACTTTAGAAAAGTACAGATGAATAGCACATGAAGCTTTATGTATCTGATTTCATTTTTCCAGTAACCAATGATCTTAAATTGAATTGTGTTAAAAGATGAAAGTTATAAATAAATGTGGCAATTTATGGCTTGATCGCATCTGGGGATGTGAAAATTACATTAGGTACAAGGTGTTATTACGCGTATTCGAGTGGTGCTAAAAACAAAAACGGTACATTCAAGATCGTAAACATTTTTCATCGTAAACGGAAACGTGTGAATAAATAAATTCAAGACTTTATTACACGTACAACTGAAGCGATTGTCATGGATGTTACCTAATACGCCTAAATGTATCTATTTTACAATTATTAATATATTTTCATCTATACAATAGCACATAAATAATTAATCTATTTTAAAATATATTTCGCTTCAATATACACATTTTTCTTACCTTATCACATCTTTTAGCCTAACAAATAAACTTTCTACAATAGTCAGTGTAAAGAGCTGCAGGAAGACTTTCAACACCAATTTGGAAGACGGAACCTTGCCACGGAACCCCTAATTCAATTTGCCCCAAACAGGTTTTCTTATTGAGCTAACGGAATCCAATAATATTGGGTTAATTCGTCCCTGATGTGTAATTCCATTTGCCCCGAGTATACCCGGAGGGGCTAATCGAATTGTTCGGAAAACAAGTCGTCTCCCGCTTGGCAATTACGATTAAATACCATAACCTCTGCTTTACAGCGTAACACTAATCATATCGAAAATATTCTGCTGAAATATATTAGACAATAATTTAATTCTCAAAATACGTTCTCACTTTGAAAATCACCTACTAACATAAAATATTCTGATTACGAATGAGAAAAACAAAATTACCATCGTTATAATTTTCTATTAATCTATATTCTTAGATCTAGAATGAGTATTGAGTAACAACAAAGATATTAAATTATAGAGGAAGAGATGGAACGAGAGTTACGTAGACGCACATAGGATAATTCCCGGAGAACTTAGTTCTGAATATTTCATGGTTACCTTTAATCTAAGTAAGACAACATTCAAAGCAGCAGCGAGAAAAAATTTATTCCACAATGTTCTTTATTAAAACTGTACTTAATTGTCATTATTTTGATGGTGCATATCAAGTGGAACATTGAAGAAAATTCAGTTACACAAAGTACCGATTCAATATCTACCTTATTTTAATTATTGTTTTTTATTTTATGATTTATCATTAACGTGGTAATTATTCAAACGTATTTAGATAGATATCCAGAAATAGCCTTTATATGCGATACCGTAATAAAAATAGCGATAGTTTGGTTAATCATTGGAACCCTGTAGTAACTAGATCAGATAGGTATAATTGACATACAAAAGCTCAGGAAGAAAAAGGACACATCGAAGGTGATTGTGATAGAACAATGCAATAATAACATTATCTTAAAATTAATATACACTGTAACAATAAACTCTAATTACATCATAACATTCACCTATGAACACAGTAAAATTATATTCATATTTCGCTTTTATTTGAAATATGAAATTTCAAACAAGACGCTTTAAGACAACATCGGAATAGAAGTATATATAGTAATAAATATAATAAGGGTGTAAAATTGTAAAATATTTATATAGCAAAACAAAGTTAGGACAACCTTATTCCTTGAAAGTGAGACGAGGAAAAGCTTAAAGGTACACAAAATTGTATAGCAGGTACAAATAAATGGTAAGAAGTACCTAAGAAATATTGAAACTACAATCTATAAGCCGTTTCGCAGGTAAAATATTTGATCGGGGATAGGCGAGATTCATAGTCATTCAATTTAATTGAAGTGTAAATTCACGGAGAATAAGACCGCAGCCGAGGATCCATAGTGGGTATGGTTGGAGGCAGCTTGACGTGGCGTTCGCGTGGCTTGTGTCGGAATGTGGCTTCTTCAAACTTAGTTCGTTGACCGCCACTGTAAAGATTTATTAATATAAAACAACTGAAGAGAAACTGAATTCCAAAATTCATATAGACAAGTTCACTTTGATCTTTTACCTAAGCCATTAAGTGCCATTTCGGAATTTCATATAAATGGGTGACAGTCACTAGAGACGTGAACTAGAAACTAAACTTTTAACCTATTTTTTTCTTAAAGCAGACAATTCCTTTAATGGACTTGCCCAGTTTGGCTGTAGATTATAAATGTCTGTCTATTTGCATCGGTCACGGAACGAATATCGGACAAAGCTGTTAGAATAGTAGTGAGTTTTCAAAAGTCTTCTTCTACACTAGGATGGAACAAGAGAGCGTGTTAGACTTTTACTGATTAAAATGCCTGTGTTCCTTCATTTGCTCGTTGCTTTCTAGGGCCGTGGTTACTCTTTCAAACGTTCCCTCAGATTGTAATGAATTTGGCGGACTTACAACAGCCAGCAAGCAAGTTAGTTAGTGGGCAAATCCGTCTATTGATTATTCGCTTGCAAAGTTCGCGAGCTTGTGCGGTGACATGGGTGGGTAGGAAAGTAAATGAGCAAATAAATCTAGTTCGTATATCGGCATTATTTATTATTTCTTGTTTATAAACAGACACAACTGTTATAAAAAAATCCAATGACTTTATACTATGCTAATACTCTCGATCAGTTTGAGCTTCAATGAAAAGTTGTTGCGCATTGTTCAGGTAGCGGTAACTAGACTAGGAGTTGTTTAATCGTAACATTCCATCACAGCAAATACTTTTCTAATACTGATGAGTATTTTCTGTAATGGCATTAAATGTTTAGCTTTTGAAGTGCAGATAACCTCATCTAGTATATCTATCTATATATACATATATAGAGACTACATATCAACGCACAGCTGAAACTACTGGGACTAAGCATACTGGGGCCAAGGGCCTGCTTTTGAAAGGATGGCTCGGCCCCGATATGAAAGGCAAGAAGGAACGGGTTGGGGTTTTTAGTCAATAAGAGTCTGACACTATCACCTGCTCCGCCCAATGGCGAGGGATATCATTTGGAAGATTTTCCCCACCAAAAAAAAAAAAAAAAACTAGTGGGACTAAGAATGTGAAATTTTGCATTAGTTTTCCTTTAATGACAAGCACTAAGAACGGGTTTTCAAAATTCACCCTCTAAGGGGTTGTAACGGGGGTCCAAATTTTGTAAGGAGAAACCTCCATGTGTGCAGCCGCTGGCAGAAGCTAGTTTTTATACAGCATTAGTTTTAGTAAATGCAAAACCCAAAACACGTGTTCTAGTATTTTTATATAAAGAGTCAGTGTACAAAATTTCATAACTGTTTAATGAAGAATCACAATGTTATAAGCTAGTTTTGCTACCTGATTATTCGCACAAATACATGGTTATCGAGCCATCCGGGCGACTGAGGAGTTGTTTTGCTCCCGCACCCAGCTCGGCGCTGGCGCCTAATGCCCGCTATGAGCTACCGTTGTTTGTTTTGTTGTACTTAGTGTCGGTGATGTCCAATTTGTGACCATTTTTAAATATTTTTAGAAAAATATAACATATGTTACAGTTTGTTAGCCAGAAATTCTTGAACCGCACTAGAATCAGATTTTTGCTTATTATGAACTGAAACTTAACTCACTAAGTTCTTTGCGGGATCCGCATTAATGTAAATTAAAGTTTGTTTCGCAGTTCCTGCTGAAGTTTAGCAAAGTTCTTTCAAAGGGAGAGAGAGAGAAAGTATTTTATTTTTTTGGGAAGTCAGGAAAAGTAACGTTTCTTGAAGTGGTGGGAAAGAAGAAATAACTTTGTATAATTAGGTTTTCTTCAAAGAAGAATAAATGAACAAAATGACTTGTGAATTATTACTTTTTAGTTGTTGTTTGAAACAAAATTCAGCTGGATGGTAAAAAAAGTCAGAATTTTTCCACAAACTTGACGTCAAAATGATACCGCATAGGCGCTGTGTAAATAGACATGATGAAGCATTGATGCATTCTTTTGATTCGTAGTGACAGCTCCAACACAAGTTCTACTTTAATTTACAGGGGCTGCCTCAATTTATTTCGCTCACAATGTTTTAGATGAAATAAAAGTATTTTATTTGTATTTGGATAATAAGTTCAGTGTAGTGGCAGAAAACTTTATGAAGTTAGCCGCTAAAGCAAAATCATACGTGTGCTTTTGCTTTGCTTTCCGTTTGCTTTTTTTTGTGCCACTTCACTTAGTACAACCGGTATTAGTGGAAAACTGCTTTTGCGTAGTGCCAAAGTTTGACGAATTCCTAAGTAAAGCCAATGTTTGAAGCAAACCCACTCTTGGGGCCGATCCTTCAGATAACTTCTATTATTGGAATAAAAAAAATATACCTTGAGAGTTTTTGTCCCAAATCTTTATTTTTTCCAGTTGAAAGTTTCTGACGAATGGCAATCCGGTCCTTTTACAAAAACTAGTCAAAACAGCCTTAAGTCTTACGATTTGATATAAACTCACCAGTCACAGTTTGCTTCTTGATATCAGCGAACTTTTCCCCAGGACCCACTTCATCAGGTATGGTTGCAGTACATGTCAGTTGAAGCCTGCCGTGCGCAGGCGCCTTAAGCTCTGCTATAGATACCCACAGAGATATGGGTATCACTGGCGGTACTCGTGGCCTTTCTTGAATCTAGGTAGAAAGGAATATGAATATTAGTGAAGATGGTAGAGGTTTAGAAAAGGAAGATGAACTTATTGATAAGGACATCATTTAAGATAAGACAATAGATGCAAAACCTGGCAATAGGCTTTGAAGAGAAAAATCAACATGATTAATTTGTTTGTAACTCTCGCCAAAACATAATAGAGTAATAAAATTTGCATAACATCATATTCAATGAATTCTAAGGAATTAATATGAGAATGGTAACAATCGCATTCTAAGCAAACTCCTTAGGTAAAGCATAGTTAACTAAAGCATGTAACTTTGAAAACATTTCTTAAGAAGGTTCTAAAACAATTAAATATTCCTCAAGTGCCTTAACTTGGGTGAAATTATTAACGTAATCCCAGCTGAGCTGGCGAACTTGGCTAATTTTCCGTTCTTACAAGAACGTCACGGTTGTCAAAGAAGAAGAAAATTGGAAATGTATGGACTCGGTAAAAATGCTATTCAAACAAATGACGAGGTCGGGAATTGGAATTACGATAAAAGTATTAGAGAAACTGGAAAAGGAAACGAGTTTCGGGAGAAATTAAATTTACACAGAAGAAATGTTTAGTTTGACATTGTTTGTTTAGACGACGGCAAGAGTCAATATAAAGAAAGATCAATCGGACAAATACAAATAATGGAAGGAAAATAACAACGAAACGAAATGTTTTTATGAAAAATGAATAAATAATACTGATATGCCTTTGTAACGTAACTCGATAAATTACTGACAGAAGCCTACGATGTAGATAAAAAATATATATTTATAATTTAAAGCTATAAATCACTGTACAAACAACAGTCAAATCGAAATGACATAATGTCAATCGAAAAGAAATTATTAAATCAGTATTTAAAAAAGCATTCAATAAGTATAACCTGTTTGACACCACAAAACACACATTTTTATGACAATATAACTGGCTATAACACAGTGAGATTTGAAAATGTTGCCACAAATAAATTAATATTCTTCTTTCAAAAGCGTTTGTACTCGAAACGTCCGTGGCCCCATCGTTTTCATTTCGGTTGAAGATGATTGTCAATTTAAATAGTAAGAATGAAAAGAATAATACCGAGATACAGAATCACTTGTACTTGAGCCCAATCGACTTTAGATTGAGATTGTCTTTTGTTATTTATTGTAAGACGCTCGCTTTGATTTGTTCTTTATCTGGTACATTCATTGCGATCTTTCAATTTGTTCTTTTCAATTGCGAGATTAAAAGATATTCACGCTATAAATAATTACAGGACGAGTTCCATTTTCTTTGAAGACAAGACGATAATCGTTGTCTTTAATCATTTCTCATATTTCTTTTCATTAATGGAGTTTAAAATTACAAGACTCAATTAAAACTGTGATCGCCAGAATTCGTGCGATATTGTTTTATTTTAAATTCTGCATTGGAATTCTTGTAAATGAATGTTAACAACAGATTGTTTGACCGACCAACGTGTGACCCTTGCAAATTTGATGAGTGCCAGCTTATCATAATTTTGTTCAGCGATGTGAAAAACAAATTCCAATTTTTGATTGTGATTTATTGATGAAAAATGTGAGGGATGATTTTGCTGTGTATGTTTGCTACTGTATAAGTAAAATGATTGGTAAAAAAATCAAAACTAATACTGAGCTATAAAGAACAAAACTAATCAAGTGCGAGTCGGACTCGTGCACAAAAGGTTCCGTATCGACCGTAGCAAAAAACGGCAAAAAAAATCACGTTTGTTGTATGGGAAGTCCTCCTTATAATCTATTTGTTTATAAAATGGGAACAAAAATCTTTGAAAATTTTATATAACTGACTATCACGGTTCATGAATTACAGCCTGGTGACAGACGGACAGACAGCTGAGTCTTAGTAATAGGGTCCCGTTTTACTCTTTGGGTACGGGACCTTAAAAACTGAGATGAGTATAAAGGGGACTAAATATAAATGTTAGGATAAACCACAAAGTAACAAACCTTAGCCATTTCTTCGCTCTGCTGATCTTTCAAAGTGCACTTATGATGTTTTGTAGTGTTCACAGGGGGCGCTGCAGTGGTTTCACTGACAAGCGCCCAGTATTTGGCCGTGTAGTTAAATTCCGGGGCTATGTAGCGATGCTGGTGCTTCCGACTGCGGTATCCACCACCCCCCTTAGTGCGGGTGGAACTTGAAACGCGGTACGAAAAATATTTCACTGATTCTTCCTCGACCTGGGTGGAAAATTTCGTTTATTAGTATTAAGTTTGTGTTATACATGCGAAGTAACAATAATAAAAATATATTCTTAGGCAGTTATTTTTCCCTAATATACGTCAGTTTTTCTGAGACATTTGATAATATGAAATTCTTATGGGATTGGTATTGGTTTCTTTTTTTCAATGTTTTAAAATTAATGGTGATCAAAAGGACCAGTAAGACCAGCTCGATTTCCAGAGAAACTTACCTACTCTGAGTGAAAAGTGAGAAAATTTTATGACTGTCGCTTAAAAACATACCTAATGTACTGGTGAGATCCAGCGGACTTGACTCTAAGGCCTGCTCGTGGGCAAATATATCTAGTGAGTTCGAATAATTATAAAGAGTACTTTGCCAGCCTGCTAATGGAGCGCAGCATACTATGTGGTAAATTAACAGACCACATTCAAAACGCCTGTTTTCCGTTTTAGAGCGTAGTGCTAGCTCCAATACACATCGTTGATGTGGCTCAAAAGGCTCTAAGGCATCTTAAATGGGACTAGTCAGGACATGTCTGCCGCGTGTCTAACAAGCTGTGGGCTCGCGAAACACAGAATCGGTGTCGGGACATAGCGACGTGGGGCCACGGCAGACCACGAAGGATATGGCAGGATGACCTGGAGGTCATCCTTAAGAATTGGAAAGAAAAAATGAGGAACCGTGATCTTTGGAAAAATGGAGGATGGCCTTTGTCTAGCAGTAGGACAATACGGGTTAGCTATATTTATAATAATAAATGATGAATACACTCCAGATGATAGCTATAAGTACTAACCTTTTCATTGTCAATGTACCACGTGAGCCGCGGCGCAGGCGCAGCGGGCGCGCTCGTGCAGTTGGCACGCAACAACCCCCCCACCACTACGTCCGGCTTGCCGAACGTTATGATTGGCGGGTGCTTTTGGGAATCTGGAGACAATATCATACGTCAATATAAGGGAAAGGGTAATAGTTACTATATTATTACGATTTGACTTCATCTCATTACATCGCCTGCAATTATGAAGCGGTTTGTGAGTGTGTGACTTTTAAGCAAATATTATTAATCTTAGTGACATAAGGGTTATAACTTCTAGGCAAGCGTTTTCAATTTTCGGCCACATAATAGCTTACCATCAGGTGAGATAGAGGTCAAACGCAAACCTTATACATAATAAAAAAAAACACAGCAGCATAAGTTCCAGGAGGAGCAGGAATGTGGTCCAAATCGGCTAGATGGCATTATCATCGTTTTTCTTATTTATCTAACGTTTGTCTCAGATTACCACTGTGATTGTACGTTTGCGGAAGAAACCTCAGTCCTGAGATTTTAGTGTACTCAGATTATTTCTATGCATGCTAATGATAATTTAGCTTCACTTTTCTTGGACTGACCGACATTTGACTATTCAAAAGTGCCTGTAAATGGTCTATTTGAAATAAATGATTTGACTTTGAATGGCACTAACTCGTGATTGAAAAAAAAAAATTTGACTGAACTTGATCACTTCAACCATTAAGTGTAAACACCAGAAAAGAACCTCTTCCGCTCAAATATAATTTACTAACTTTTGCCAGCGGCTTAGCTTGCGTCAAAATTAAAAATATATAACCTACGTTACTTGTAATTAATCTAGCATTTTTATTAATATGTCTCATTTTACTGTAATATTATAGTAAGTTAAGAATATTTTAAATGTAAATTTTTCATGTAAATAAATGAAGTTTCTTAGAACTTATATTATTCAGTGATAAAGTAGCTATGTAATGGTGAAGAAATTTTGAAAATCAATCCAGTGGTTCTTGAGTTTCTTCATTATACAAAAAAAAAACATTCTTTATAATATTAGTATAGATAACAAAATAGTAAAGAATTAATGAATAAATTGTAATTTCTAATCTGGGTAATTTGAGAGTAAGGTTTATATTTACCCAATAATCAAATGATCTTATTTAAGAATGTTAACATTGTAATTTTATTAGCTGGAAACATACTGAAAAAGTTTACGACTAGAATTTATAATCATTTTAGACAATGTGATACAGATTCTATGTGCTGTGTTTTTTTACTGTATAAATAAAGTTAATAATAAAGTTATTATTATTATTATTATTATTAAATTAGAATTTCAAAATAGTTTTATAGCACAAAAGTGAGATATCATTCGCAATTCATTTAACTAACGTTCATTTGTGTTCCCAAATTGTTTACTCCGACAGTCAAGCTCCGCTGAATTTATGTATTGTAATAATTTTAATGCGACATGGCACTGCAATTAAATATAATTGAATTGTTCAATATAATTGAAGGAATCTTCATCACATCGTGTTCTTGTTGAAAGCTTTTAATAATTATGACTTTATTGTACAAAACTAAAGTATGTAAATGAATTTGAGTGTTCAAAAGATCTTACATTGGCTTCTATCACAGATCATGCCAACATCCTCACGTATGCAAAGTCACTGGTAGGAGCTACTACCTAATTTAGATAGTTAGATATATTCTTTATTGTGCACCAAATATTAAAATTACATCAGAAACTTACAATTAATAGGGTGTCACAATGGGTAGTCTTAACGCTAAAAGCGATTTTTTACAGACAACCTTTGAATAAATTTAATAGAGAAGGAGAAAAAAGATACGCAGGTGGTTTGTGGTGTACTATCCACATTTAAACAATACATAAACTAATAAATTACATATAATACATACAATGTATACATATCATTATATAATTATGAAAGCAGAGAAATACTGTACTTAATGACGATGTTCAGGAGGAAAATTTATAGATTTAGACTAGGTACTTACTTATTACGTAACTTAGAATTTTGGGAGTAGGTACTTCTACTTACTCAAATTCTAAGTTCCATTTCGGCATGGTCAGCCTGTGTGCTTCTTAACCCTTGCCTTACTAAAAGTGTGACTAACTTTTAACTAAAGCTTTGCCTGCGTGAAAGTAAAAAACTTTTTTAGGGGAACATAATTCCGTAATAAAATTATCCTATGCGCTATTCTAAAACATGGTCTGAATCCGTTCAGCTGTTTCAGTGCGAAGGAGTAACAAACATACATTCAAACTTTTACCTTTATAATATTAGTGATGTGATGATACTGACAATTGATAATTCCAATGCCATAAAATTCCTAAAGGCCAGTATCAACTTAAACCACAAGTGGAAAAGCATTGAAGCAATGAAACTCGATCAATTCTGGAGATACGATTAAACCATTTTGAATCCCAAAATGAAATTAATAATTAAAATTTCTAATTCAAATAACTGATAACAATCATTCTTAAAATTGGTTCCCATTTTTCATTTATTTGATTAATCCCTGGCCACTTATAGTGTTGATTATACGTTTGCCTACTTATCTGAAGAATACATAATTTTAACTTGTAACTTGAGTTGTGTGATTTTGGTCTCTTATAAATAAAATAAAACGGTGGAGGAGAAAGAACATAACTTAAAGTTGAGTCAATTGAAAAACTAATCAAGTTGATCATTGGTAATGATGCACTCGTTGACTTGAAGCTCCAAAGTCTTTAGCACCGACACCGAGTTGCTAGCTTAGGTTTTCAACTAGTTGTATTTCGAGAAGTGTGGGTTGATAATGCATAACTTAATTCCGCCAAACCCGTTTTATCATCGGACCACCAGAGACCAGGCATACGGCAATGTACCATCGGTACATGGTGGATATCCTACACATACGCACAAAACATTTTGTGAACACATTCATTGTACGTATTGTGGAACTCCCTGCCTGTGTCTGTATTTCCTAATAGCTACAACTTAGGGGTCTTTAAATCAATAGGTTACTTCTAAGTAAGCGTGCTCCATCGTCAGTCACATCATCACTTACCATTCGGTGAAAAAGTGGACAACCATGAGCTTATCAAACACAAAAAAATGTTACCATTTCTAAAAAGTAGCATTTCACTTAGTGAATAAGTGACGCTACTTAAAATAACATAATCTTACCCATAATTTGTTCATCAACTGTAACAAATTCACACCAATTATTCATTATTAGTCTAATAATAATATCATCAGAAACAACGCACGTGTCCAGGGTCTAATATCTTACATGCAATAGTATGTTATTAATCAGAGAGATTAAGTGTTTTCTGCGGCCTACCCAAATGTCCTTCCTTTGGTATAATTGTTCATCAAGTTGTTGAACTCCTTTAGTAGTTCTGAGTTAAGCTTTGTAAATACTGACAAATGCTTGCACTGACTGGACAGGTGTAATCAAATATGTATGGTTCTTTCTTTAAAAGACCATCTCAGACAAATCTGCATGGTTCTTATGTGATTTGACCATTATATATTTAGTGTATAGATTTTAAAAGAGACTTTGACCCTGAGTTTATTTCGGTGCTTCTTCTCAGAGTAGTCAGCTAACAGCGAGCGAGTAGTCAGGAAACACCAGCCTCATCTAGTTTAAAATGACGAAAAAAAAATTGACGTCTAAAAGTGTTTTTTTTTTTAAACCTATTTGCAAAATAAATATAACTTATCAGAGTGGCTATCAGGCAGAGATAGAATATCTCTCTATATCTAAGAGTAAGCAGGTACTGCCTTCTGACGTCATCAACCATTATGTGAACATCAAATCTAATAATAGAGTTAACATTTTCAGAAAGGCCCTTTGTGATAATGGCGATGGACGCCGAAATGTGAACACAAACAATAGAAAAGATGTTACTAGTACTTTAAGTACTTTATGTACGTGAGATAATATTATATACTACGTACTACACTATATATAATATATTGAGAGGAAGAGATTTTTGCACGTTTAATCTCTGGACTACTAAGGAACGCGTAAGGCAAGCGTGTTCCATTGTTGACCGCATCATAACGTACCATCTGGCAAGTTAGTGGTCAAGCCTATCAATAAAATAAAAAAAAAACAATCTGATTAAGAAAAAAAAAACTTTAAAATAGCTATATAAAATCACGTTATAACCTACCGAAGCAGACCAATAATCAAAGATGCTGGTAAAATCACGGGGTATAGCGCGTATTAGAATATTGTGCGGTAAAGAGCCTAGACCGGTAAAATGACTGATAGTGAGACCACAGAAAAGATACGTTAGAAAGGAAATACTTTCCGATTTGTACTACAACGAGTGTCGCCGCTTGTCTCACACCCTTTAACTCCACTACAGGCAATAAACCAATACGAACGCGCATTACGCAACTAACAGACCACGCACACTTAAATCGCAAGTTTGCTATTGGTAAATGAACTATGAGCATAACCCTATTTTGTGGCACGCTTGCCCTGTCCACAAAGCCATTTTATCCTCTTTCATCTGTTCTGTGAGTGAGATTGATGAAATTAAACCCACAGTCGAAGGCCTAGTTGGTCTGAAGACATAAACTCCCACCCAACAGAATCAAATGGAGAAAGATCTTTAGGTGAGTTACGACAAACACTAGTGATTGTAGAGCAGTCATCGTGATCAGGATCATACGGCGAAGATTGTCACGAAGAAGATGTCAAAGAGGGGCAACATCGGTTTCAAGTACCAGTATATCATTTCTATAGTTTTCTTTGAATCTTATTGAAGTCGCCACACACTCTTGTCTACCTGATTATACTACAATTAAAACTTGACAAGATTTTTAAGCACAACGTTGTAGTTTTTCAGATAAATATTTTAATAAGACAGGTTAGCAAGCAGAAAAATATAGATATTAGTGACACCTAAGACTTTTCCGTGATAAAAGACTCAGACTGAGACGAGATCATTAAATAAGAAAATAGGGAATGCAAATGGTAGCTTCTTCTTAGTATCCTTACTTTATAATACAACATTTAACCTTTCAATCGTGGAAATTACAGACACAATAGAAAGACAATAGGTGCGCGAACGCCGGCGTTCGCTTGGGGTTTAATGAATCGCAAGATAGAAGCGGTGCTTGAAATTTCCTATATTTTCATGGCATTGTTTCCCATGCTATGGCCGCGAGATGTTGTGCTAGAGTCACCGTGGCTCTGGACCATAAGGGGCAACTGAAAAAAAAGTGATGGGTTTAAGTCAGTAAAAGTCCTGCCATAATTTCCCACCCAAAAAACCAAAACTTATGTTATCATAGCCAATTTCCTCAAACATGACAAAGCAACTTTCAACACGACCCAACAAGAATCCGAACAATATAACCCTGCTAATAATATGTAGCTCCCGACATCACAGAATACAAATTGCCATTATTAATGACATTTTCTTATCTCCTGCTTATTTTCTCATCATATCCTCTACCATTATTTCCTGTCATTTTATCTACCTTACTCTAGGTGCTTCTTACATAATAACTATTATCATCTCGGGCGTTCAAGATTGAACAATTTATATTCATGACTAGTAATAGGAGCTGTTTTCAAAATGGAAATGACTTTGTATAATTTTGAGCTGTATTGCTAGATTACATATTTTGTAATCCCTTATCGTAAATCTAGCTATCTGTGGTACGAGTAAGACTAAGATTTTATTGTGCGTTTTAAATTTATTTATATAACTAAAATTATGGGACTGGGCAAGACATGTTCGCCCGACAAACTGTGGGCCAAAGTAGCACAAAGTTGGTGCCCTAAAACAGTGCGACGGGGTCACGGCAGACCACGAAGGAGATGGCGGGCATCATGAACTGTGCACGATTCATAAATAAGTATAAAAGATACTGTACTGGTTATTTCTATTTTTGTAAATACATCAGCGACCTGTCTGAAATTGCAAAGTAATGTTGCATTGTTTTTAAGTTACAAAATATTTTAACAGAATTCACCACATCTATGAATTATACCTACTTATCGAGCATGTGTACCGCAAATAATTATTTTGTTATTAATAAATAAATACACACAACAGTTAATTAACAATTATACATGTGTCCAAATTATTACCTCATAATACACAGTTATTAAAGCAAATAATTCATCATAATTTCAACATTTCCCACGGGCCTTCCAACAACTCCCAACCGCATAGTATTTACAGAAATAATAAATACAGCTATTTTATAAAATAAACTGTCGACCCAACCCTGCTTGTCTCGGATAAAATATATATACAAAATTAGTTTTAGTAAATGCAAAACCCGAAACACGTGTTATAAGCTTGTTATGTTACGTGATTGCCCGCAAAAATACATGGTCACCGGGCCATCCGGGCGACTGAGGGGTGGTTTTGCTGCCGCATCCAACTATGTGCTTTCTCCTAATACACGCTATGACCAGCCGTGAGCTGTGATGTACTTAATGTCGATGGTGTCCTTAAAGCTTACATCATAATAAATCAGTTGTGTAATTTGGAATTTGTAGTTTGTTTATTGCTCTTTACTCAATCATCACCCACAAAACTGAATCTTGTGGGCGATGACAGTGCCTGGACAGAACTTCAATGGTGATCAGCTTTATCATCCAATATATATTAAAGCAATCTCTGATAACATACAAATAAACCTTCGGAGACAAATCCTTAAATAACATTAAGCCAGCATCAAAATTCGTTTTCATGTTTAGAAAAAACATGCGGTTCCACAAAGAGACCTGAAAAATGACTTTATTTTATAATAAAAGTTATATTCCTTTAGATAAATAATATAACGGATAGTTGTTGATAGTCGCACGGTAAAGATACTTGACCAAGTTCTGAAGAGGCTCTCGTTAGGCGGCTGGGTCAAGAACTTGATAGTTGATAAAAAATGAAACGCTTCAAGACAGAACCCGTTTCGTTTGGTGATAAAATACAATCTGAGTTGCTGGTTCTTCTTTATGTAGGCTTGATTTAATTGCGTAAAATATTCGTAGATAATCATAACTAGATCATAACCAGTTCATTAGAACCTTGCAACAATGACCAATGCATATTAGAAACCTTAGAGTTTCTCTGAATGAAATGAAATGAAAATGAGCATAGCATTTCTCTTCGGAAATGCTATGCTCAGTTTCATTGCGTAATCGCGTCAGGAAAGAAAATATCCACAGGAAACCAGAAATCAGAAACGTTTATTTCAAATAGACCATTAACCACCAAAGTACAAGTAAAAGCGTACCATTGCGTAGGTTTCTATGGAGAAGAATGTGCAAGAAACTCCTTGAACACTCTTTTAAATCATATTATGAGTTACATTATAATCTTGGTTACATATTTCTTGACACTTATATTTTGTTAAATAATGAAGAAGAAGTAAATAAAAAATATAAATTGAAATAAGCCACTGACAGCTAAGAGAGGAGCATTCTCAACGGACGGCGCCCATTCATTATAATCTTGGTTACATATTTCTTGACGCTTCTATTTTGTTAAATAATGAAGAAGAAGTAAATAAAAAATATAAATTGAAATAAGCCACTGAGAGAGGAGCATTCCCAACGGACGGCGCCCGTTCGCGAGCATGACGAATGCATCAGCCTCACTCAGCTCAAGAGAACCAAGGTCGTCAACATAACCCGAAGAATCGCGTTTTGAGCGTTTTGCCTCGTCGTTTATACCCCGTACAACGAGGGACTGGAACAATTTGCCTACTGCGGTCTTCCCGTCTGATTATAATTTAGGTGTCTTTAAGGCGAGAGTGAATAGGCTCTTAATAAGCTAGTGCGCCTCACCATCAACGATTGCATCACTGCTTACCATCAGGTGGGATCGCAGTCAAGCACAAGTAATTAGTGTACGATACTTGAACACGTGATTGTGCTCATAATAACCAACAACTTTTACTATGGGAACAAACTTGAAATCGCGAAAAAAATCAGCTGTTCAGTACATTTATGTTTGCCTAACAGCTGATTTTTTTTTCGCGAGATCGGCTTTGCTCCCATAATAAAAATTGTTTGTTATCATGAGCTCAAAAACGTGTTTAAGTATCGTACACTAATTGCCAGTCACCTTAAATACCAATAAAAAAAAATCGCCAAACTAAAGTGGCAGTGGGGGCACATTGCTCGCAGAACAGATGGTCAATGGGGCCGAAATGTTCTAGTATAGCGACCGCATATTAGAAGAGCATTGGAAAGCCTCCCACAAAATGGACGATGGTGAGAGTCGCTGGAATATGATGGATGCAAGATGCACAGGACCGTTCATAGTGGCGACACTTGGAGAAACCTATGTCTAGCAGTGGATGTCTTTCGGCGGAAATGATGATGATTTGAAATTCATCTTCGCAACGACTGAGTCCACCATCAGATTAATGGTATTTATGATTTCAAAGCTATTGTTACTATTATCATCTTCAGTAGGTATCTACATTTCAAGCGGCTAAATGTGCGTGTAGGTACCTTCGTGACTCAATTCGGGAATCGATCTGTTTTCATAGTTAAAGGGGATTGCCCATTTGAGGCCATGAGCGGACAATTGACTAGAGAAAAAATACTTTGATCATTAATTTTGCCATAAAAAATATGTATTCCCTTAGTTCCAAATGAGCGCCACTGTAATAAACAATAAGTGGTAAATAAAAAGTAACTTTATGTAAAAAACAATAGTTTTATCATTGATATAAGTAATATTTGATGTCCGTCTTTGGCCTGGAACACCATAGAAGCTGGGCAATCCCCTTTGTACGGAAACCTCAGCGCGCGAGTCCGGCTCGCACTTGACCGATTTTTACAAGGCAGTTGTGTAATTTTAGTTGAGCGTTGAATTTTTTTTGCCTTTTGTATAATTTAAACCGTTGATTAACCTTTTTACGATTATGCAAAATAAAAACAGCGATTTTCTAGGTGCCATAGCGATTAACTAGCTATTCTCCGCGGTTTTACATCCGTATATATAGGGTGACTGGTAATTAGTGACCGATACTTAAACGTGTGATTGTACTCATGATAACAAACAACTTTCTCGAAGAAACTTTTTTTTTAAACTAATTTTTTTTTGTCTTAGCCTTTTCCGTTAAATAAAAAGTTTATATAACTTTTTTTTCATTCGTTTTATTACAATAACAAAACAGCTGTTTGAAATTAACGAACGCGTGCCTGCGAGTTGCGACCGATCAACTGTTAGCCACGTTTTGTTATTGTGATAAAACATAAAAGGAATGAGTGAAAAGAAAAGTTTCTTTGGGAAAGTTGTTTGTAATCATGAGTACAACCACGTGTTAAAGTATCGGTCACTAATTACCAGTCACCCTATATAAACAAGTAAAAGTAACGATTTGTATTCTTTATTCAAGAATTTGCTTGAATTTACAACTGCCAACAAACAACAACAACAACCACCTAACATCGTGTGTTACTTGAACATTTTCTCAAGTAAGTAACATGTGTTACTCCACTATAGAAAGACATTTTGTAATTAAGAAATCTAATCTAAAGTAATTATTTCTTTATCCATACGGATATTACACTTGCTTTGATTACGGATTCGTTCTTGTGGTTTATTGCGTAATTCAAATTCAAATTCAAAATATTTATTTCAGATAATTATCCATATGTGTTAGTAGTAGTACAAACTTAGCCTAATGTTAGTATTAAATTAAATAATAATAATAATAATAATCAACCAATGAACCATTGCACGAGCAGTTCAATGATTCATTAGTTTATTACAATAAACGAGTTTGGACACTTATCCACCTTCGTAACAGGGGGGAGTCCCACCTGTCTGAAAACACATTCAGGATGCCATTGGAGGAAGAGCGCAGGCGTGCCAACATGGAAGCGCATCGCTTACGCATGATCGCAGTGAACCCGTCAACACATGCGTCCGCGAACATCCCTGATGCGCTACATCGCCACGGCAACCCCAAAAGCACCCTGAATGCGTTATTGTACTGTACGCGCAGGTCGCTGTATGCCCGCTGGGTATACTTGGTCCACAGGCTGCACGTGTAAAACGACTGACAGAACGCTTTAAAAAGTGTTATTTTGACAGAGTCAGTACAGCGTGCAAACCTGCGGGCCAGCATGTTGCAGCGGACAGCCAGCGATCTGCGCTCCCTATCTATATCAACGTTATCTTTAAAGTCATCAGTGACCCAATGACCCAAATACTTGAATTTCGAAACCCGAATTAAAGGAGACCCAGAGAGTAAGAGTTCAGGCAACTGTTCGTAGGTTAAAGACCCCGATTTAAAAACTAACCATTCACTCTTATCGGTATTGTATTTGAGCCCGTGAGCCACCGCATAACTTTCACAAATTTTGAGAAGCCTTCTCATTGCACCGATAGAAGGGCTCAACAACACCATGTCATCAGCGTAGCTGATGTTGTTCACACAAACACCGTCGACGTGACAACCAATATTAGTGCTACTGAGCTCACCTATCAGTTTGTTTATGTATAAGTTGAAAAGACGAGGAGAGCTCAAACCCCCTTGCCTCACCCCACAATCCAGCCCATACATATCAGAACAAGCGTCAGCCCACCTAACTTTATTCCTTTGAGTACTGTACCAACATTCAAACAGTGATATCACATCAGCCGGGACAGTAGTGTCATGAGAGAGCTTATGCCAAAGCAGGTCATAATTGACCAGGTCGAACGCCCTCGATAAATCCAAGAAACATGCTATAACAGGGGTCTTTCTGTCCGTATAATATTGGACAGTCTGCTTAAGGCATAAAATTGCACTATCCGTTGACAAGTTAGGTCTAAAACCAAACTGACCATCCTCGAGAGCGATATGTTTAGCTAGAATTTTATCAAGCAGACCATCCAATACCTTAGCACAGATAGTAGCAAGCGATATCGGTCTATAGTTGGAAATATCGGAGGCGTCACCAGTCCTGTTCTTTATTACCGGCACAACGATCGTATCGCTAAGTTCTGCAGGTAAGTAACTATGACTTACACATAAGTTAAAAATCAGTGCAAGTACTCGCGGTAAGTGTACCCCAGCGTATTTAAGATGTTCGACGCTGAGGCCGTCGTGACCGGGGGACTTTCCCCTCACCATGTTCTGTATACTTGTCGCGACATCTTTAGCGGAGAACCTGACGGTAGGCGTCCCGGTCACGGCGGCCCCCGCGCCACTATATGACTAATGTTGTATAGTCTTTTTTTTCTGTGGGAAAATCATTTAATGACATCCCCCGCTTTTGGGTGGAGCGGGAGATAGTATCAGATTTTTACTGACTTAAAACCCACTCCTGTTCCTTCGTTGCCTTTCGTACCGGGGCTGAGCTACCTTTCGAAGCTAACCCTGGCCCCAGTAGGCTTCGACTCAGCTGGGCCCCTGCTGTTGTTGACAACTCCTATAGTCTTCCACTATATGAGCTATCCAATATTTATATTGGAAAATATTTTTTCAATTCGCACTCAGCAGTTCGTGAAATGCGCAAACAAACTCTTCAGCTTTATAGATTTATATCATAATCAGACATTCGAACCTACATTTTCATTAGATAACACATCACAATTCCCCAACTCATTCCCGCCGTGCGTAATGCCAAAACAATTGGGTTAGACTGCTATCTCAGCTAACGCGCAACATAAAGGAGTTCCACCATCCTCAAAATGACTTATTCATTGTAATGTATGTATTCTGTAGTCAGGGCACGTGTATGTGCGATTAGTGTGGCCAGATGTGTCGGAGTTTGTGGGAGGTCTCGATTTTCTAGATATTTCCGGGTAACGATAAATTGCTTGTTCAGAGAGAGCATGGTTCCGTACTTGTTGTGGCTGTTTCTTCCATCAGCACAGGCACACTTGGAATAACAAGATGAAATGCTTCTTTTAAGGACAGAAGGGCAAAAGAAGCACACAGTAATTACAATGGTGACAAAACCCTAAAAAAATTAAAGCCATGATTATCTATTGATCAATCTATTAGTAGACATAAGGAGTGAAATCAATAAAAACTTCTTTTTTGTAATAGATTAAAAATAGATTATGTAGAAATGTGTCTAAGTGCTACCTATAGTCAACCTTAAATATATAATTAATGAGTGTACAAGCGCACTCACCAGACCCTACAATCAAACCACTACGAAGGTTTTGTGAGACTTAGTTTATAAGTAATTTACTAGTAAACCAAACAAATAAAAAAGAAAATAGTAATTGGTTTCTTTTTATAGTCTGAGAACTGGCAAACTGGAGTATGAAACGTTGTGATAGAAAGTGGCATGTTGTTACTGTCATGTCAAGCATTTGCATAGCTAATATAAATACAATTGACATAGAGTCTGTCTAAAAAGTGAAACGACTTGGATAATTATTAAGGTAAAATTAAATCTGATGTCGTCAACACTGATTCAATTAATTAAGGTTCATTAAGAGATCTTTATCATTGTTCACTAATAAAGAACTTTATAAAAAGTATCGAATATAAGTATTTTTAAATGATTAAATATTATACGAAATTCCCAAGTCATTTGACTTTTTAGACAGACTATATGAATTTTTTTTTGGCTTAACAATATGTACAAATGACAACCTGGCTCCTGTGCTAGGTGGGAACAACCGTAGTACAAAAATCTGTGTCTTCTACGAAACATTCGGTGAATAAGAATTAGGCTTGAATATACGGCATGATGTGATAAAAAGTTCTTACTATACTAGTTCTTTTTAACAGTACAATAAGAAAATAGACGTTGCAAAAAACAATTTGTAATCGTGGTATTTCTCTAAATCTCTATCTATACAACCAGCTTTATTTATTATACCGGACAGATACTAGTATATAATATTTCTTGTTTTCTCAAAAGAAAGTAAGCATTCTTAACCATATTTCAAGAATAACGATCTTCGTCGTGACAAGTCTCACTAGGCCGCAATTTCCGAACCTTCAGGATTGAAATACTTCATATATTCTCCGTACTTTTTTAGGGTTTCGTACCTCAAAATGAAAAAACGGAATCCTTATAGGATCACTTTGTTGTCCGTCCGTCTGTCTGTCTGTCTGTCAAGACCCTTTATCTCACGAACGCGTGAAGGTATCAACTTAAAATTAAAACCCTATACTTAGGTCTGCAGTCTCTTCAAGCTGTGAAAAAATCAAACTTCTAAGTTAACAAATAAAAAAGATACGGCCGTTTATGTCGCAAAAAAACGTATATTTTGATACTCTCAAAGATCGAAATTCATAGGGTACTTCCCGTTAACCTAGAATCCTGAAATTTGGCACAAAGTAAAGTCTTATAGCATAGGTACTCGTATAAGAATGAATCTAAAAACAGTAAAGTTGTAGTCTACGGTTTTTTGTATATCAATGAGTCTACGTCAAAAAAAAAATCCATTACATCCATTCGGAAGTTGCAGTTTGCACGGAACCGTCAGGGCGCGAGTCCTACTCGCACTTGCCCAGTTTTTTATCTAACAATGTCTACTTACATACGACAGTCAGCTGTCGTGGATTAGAGGCAGCCGTGAAGATGGGCGTCTCTAAAGATACCTCGCACCAGTAAAGCCCGGATGCTGATGGATCCAAGTTGTCGATTGTTATTGAGTTTTCTGTTGATAACGTCATCTGTAACAAGGACAATTTTATTAATACCCCAAATAATATCACGCACGTTTTTCCCGAGGGAGTAGGCAGTGGGAGTGGTATTATAAAAGAATATACGTGGGGATGAACACAGAGAGAGAAAAAGGCCAAGGAAAAGATATATGAAATGTGTGAGGAGTAATATGAAAGAAAAGGGAGTTAGTGAAGGCATGACGGGTGGCAGGACAGAATTGGTTGTTTCCCAATATGATAGCATTACTATAATCTAGGCATTAGACTTCTTTATTGTACACAAAAAACCTAATGTAGTGAGTAATTTGACAATTCATGTACAAAGACGAGCTTATCTCAACAATGAGTTTTCTCTTAGTAAACCTTTGAGTGACAGAGAGAGATCACAATCGAGGGCAGGTTCTAGTGTACAATATAAAACTAAAATAAAAATATGTACAATAAAAAAAAAAAAAGAAGGCAAAACAAACACTATTTACAGCAGTAGTTATTGTAATTGATGATATTATATAGATGGTATTTATGGTTATTGATATGTAAATATATGTTGTATAGTATTATGTATAGTTATGTATCTGGAGCTGGGGGGTCATTTGCTTGGTGCGGCATTTTGGGTTGTTGTATGTGTGTTGAAGGTTGGGAGATTCCCTGATTTTTGATGCGTTTATGACTCGTTGTTGCTTGGGTATCGCTTCGGGCTGATGGCCTCTCAGCCATGAAATTCTGACGGGATTTATTGTAATTGCTGAAAAGTGCTCTGGAGTGACGCCACTTGCACGTGGTTACCAAGCAGCAAACAATGAACAACTATTAAACAAGAGCACGGACGTCATGTCTGTGGTTTAAATATAAAGCACTGTGTGGCTTTAGTCAGTAGGAGTCTGACACTGCCCAGACTGGCTCGTTTGTGGGGCAGCCTGGCCGTCCATGAGAAATTCCAACTCATGCCGAAATAAAAAACACTACATAAATACGAGTAAAGGCCAGTGAATACCTCGTTTTTTGAACGCACCGTTGCACGTTGACGCGCGTTTTAGAAATGGTTGTTTTTTTGTTTAAATAAACTAGTTGCCTGACTGCGATCCCACCTGATGGTAAGCAGTGATGCAGTCTCTGATGGTGAGGCGCATTAGTTTATGAGCCTATTCACTCTTGCCTTAAAGTCACTCAAATTATAATTAGACGGGAAGACCGCAGCAGGCAGATTGTTCCAGTTCTTCGACGTATGCGGTATAAACGACGAGGAAAAACGCAAAGGTCTACAGGCTGCGTCAGATTCGCGTGCGTATCGCGTCTGTATCGCTACAAACGCGCGTCAACGACGCGATTAAAAAATGTGATGTGCGCACAGGCCCTAAACAAAACTCCACTTAACTCCATTCCATTCACCACCACGACTTCTCTTCACTTTTCCTCATAAATAACTCATGGAAGAATTTCCTATAATTGTGCCCGGCCTTAATATTGAACGAAGTACCCTCTACCTTAGTCTTCATCTTACTAAGTATTTCTTTTCACTCAATCTTAACCTAATAAAATTAAAATTCACAATTTATCATCTCATCTGTTTTAGAATACACAAAAGAGATAAGAAATCCCAAACACATAATTTACCTGTCACCTGTTCCAGAAACCTCATAAATCCAACACAATATACATTTCACTGTCATAACAGGACATAAAATACGAGAAACATCCCTAGTACATGGTTGGGAAATACATATGAATCAAACGAATAAAAAGGTCCTTCAAAACCTATTCTATACAAACTAGTTCCATTGTGATGGAAATTACGGCCCCTAATCAACTGGGTCTTCGAAACGGGGATGTTTGTCTTGAGTATATAGATATGTACCTATGGAGATAGATATATTGTGTGTTTTGTATGTGTCTTGGAGTCTTGTATATGTTGTGTGCTATTCCTTTGTTAAGGAAGCTTTATTTGCAAGGTTACGATTTTTGTTGAATGCTTTTTGACTGTTTTCGTTGAAGACTTTTTTAACTGATGAGGGTTAAAAATTTTACAAAACCAGTTGTAAGCGTAATATACTCGTTCGTTGGAATTTTATCGCCCTTATGGGGTTAAATGGTTCGAAAGTGAACCCCCCTGGAACGAAAGCAAAGAAGGAACAGGAGTGGGTTTTTATTCAGTAAAAGTCTGACACGCCCTCTTGCTCCGCCCATGGGCGAGATATGTCATTGGATGATTTTTCTTGCTTAAACAATGGGTTGGATGGTCCGCATAAACATCTCAATCTTACGAGCACTAAACTTCAACACTTGACTGTCGACTAACTATATTCGCAGAGTACTAGAGTTTTTTAACCATATAGCCAGGAAAAATTGGCTTTGCAGTTTATCGTAACCGGCATGGATCATGGCAAACGGCCGAGAGGTCGCAGCTCAAAAAGATGGGCAGATCAGGTCCGGTCTTCACAGGACACCCAATTGTACGTCGCACTCCTTGATGCCGAAAATCGACACAGATAGTGAGACACCATTAGTAAGAAGCTAATGTAGCGGAAACTTTATTATCCTAGTAATGATGAATAATACTCGAGGAAGAGAACCGATTAGATACTAGAAAAATCTAAGGCTGACATCAGACGGACTGCATCGCAGCGACCGCGTGCGGTCGATATATTCAACTACATGCAGTTGTACGTTCGACTTCGTGCAGTCATGATATCAACTTTACGCGGTCGGCTACAGTCATGTAGTATCGGCGCACGCTGTCCATCGTTAACCGCACTCAGTCAGTGTGTAGTTAATTACAAAGAGCCAATGCACATTGACATTGTCAACTTTACAACACTTAAAGAGTCACTTAAAGATCAAATCATACACTAAGCTCCTCGGCTAAATGCGTGGCGCCAATTGCGCAAAGTCAGATCAAACTGCGGACTGCGTGCGGTCGCTGCGATGCAGTCCGTCTGATGTCAGCCTAAGTGATCGCCAACTGTTCTGGCTACCCTTGAAGTGATAGACCCTCTAAATAAAAGCCCTAAAAGATAGAGAAACGAGCAGACAGATAATATTGGACGAACCGGAGTTTTACGCAACCACAAGTCACTAAAAAAATTAATTACCACCTAATTTATTGACGGCAGACTGCAGCGACGAGACTAAGCGACAACGATGTGATAATATTCTAAGTAGGTACATGTCGACGCTTCAAAGGCAAAAATTACCAAGCAACGTTGATTAAACTTTACAGGAGAGTGATTTAAAGTTAAATTTATAGAAAGTTTTCTTTCTAGTTAGTTAAAAAAAGTCGGATTTAGATACTATTACCATGATGACATTAATATCTAAATCCAACTATTTCGTCATACGGCGCGCGCTGTTCCTTGTCAGTAACAGCAGGGGCCCAGCCGGGTCGAAGCCTACTGGGGCCAGGGTTATCCGAAAGGGCGCTCGAGCCCCGGTATGAAGGCTTGAAGGAACGGGTTGGGTTTTTTAGTAAGTAAGAGTCTGACACTATCTCCCGCTCCGCCCAAGAGCGGGGGTTGTCATAAGATGATTTTTCCCATCGAAAAAAAAAAAAAAACTATTTTGTCATTTTTAACTCAAACTCACGCTCCTGTAAAGTTTACTCAATGTCGCTTGGTGATTTTTGCTTTTCAAGCATCGATATGTAGATTCAGTACTCACATTAACCCGTCCTCCTGGGAAGGTGTAGCTGGTAAAAGGTGGGACCCTCTCCCGAACATACTGGAGCAGCTTCGTGCCAGTCCGTAAGAACTCGACCTTGTAGAGCAGTTGTGGAGGCACTTGGTGCAGGCAGCGGAGAGTGGCTGAGCCCCCCCGAGCCACCCACGCTGGCGACACCAAACGGACATCCACGTCCGTCGCTTGACCGCTTCCTGGAGCAAAAATTTTAATATTTGAATGAGTAATGTGACCCAATTTGAAGTAAGTTGACCGGATTATCTATATTTTTACTTATATACTTTTAATTTTATAAAGAGATAAAGTTTGTTTTTTTTTGCTTGTCGGAGATAATTTCTGGAAGTAGGTCCGATTGCTAAAAATTTTTCACCATCATGTTTAGAGTGATATAGGCTATATATTTTATGTAAGAAAGCCTTCGTTTGGTATCAAGACAAGCTGATATTTCGAGCTTCTGACGATAATATTCGGACACCACATTTATTGAATCTGTTTAGTTAGTTAAAAAAAGTTTTAAATATGCCGATTCGAATACTGTGCCTGAACATATTGAGTACGAATCGTCAGTCCACCGATTTTACTGTGGCACCGATTATTCTCATATGACCTCAATTCAATAAAATTTAAAGTAACTCACCTAACCTGAACTTTAACCGCTGTAACTTCGACTTTGTTTGATAACTTGAAAGAATTGTTTGAAATCGCCAACACAGGCAAAGTTGGATAATAATATCTAGTTATAACTTCGTTCTTTTAAAAAAAAACATTTTGCCAGTAGTGAGACAGTTAAAGACTCGTTTCTTGCATCGACTTTTGTTATGAAGCTAAAAATAATATCGGCTACTGGATTATTCCAAAGAATCACTGTGGCCCTAGAAAACAAAGGGCAACTGAAATAACATGGATGGGATTTAATCAATAGAATCAAATAAATAGTCCTTTCGCTCCACCCAGAGAGGGAATAAGTACATTTTAATACAAGTGGAGAAAGTTTCGCTCCATCTAGAGCGGCGATGGATGTGTCTATTGCGTATAGTGGAAAATTTTTGTCATTGAGACCGAGGTGAAATTCGCCCGAGCCGCAGGCGAGGGTTTTATGGAACCGAGTGTTGTAGTGTCTGAGTGTTGTTTTCCACGTGTATCAAACTACGTTTTTCAGTACACTTACGAAGATTAAATAAACGGGGGTTGACCAGCGACTCGTGGGTACTGCCCAGCAACTAGCCTTATAACATAAATACAGTTGATGGTTTCGGGGATGAGCACTAGTACGGAAAAGATTAATCTGCGTGCCTAAAAGCGGTAGGAATAGGAGCGGGTTTTCAAGTAATTGTATTGAAATAGTTATTTAATGACTACACTCAAAAAAAGAACCAAGATTAAAATCAACAGGTCGGTAACAACCGAGGCTTTCAAAATTACACTCAAGGAACCATAAAAACAGTTACCCTGCAAGCAGTTTAATGGTTAAAACCATCAAAACGATTGTACGTTAATAACCTCAGTGACAGATTTACAGTCTTTTTCAACTTCTTCCATAAATTATTTACTTCAGGAGACTTTTATGGCCTGTCGGAGAAAAACTGAAATATCATTTTTATCTCCGGTAAAAATAAAATTTCAAATGAAAAATGTGTGATACATATTTTAGGCGTGCATTTTATCTATATTTTTATGATTTACATAATTATAATAATATTATATGCTTTAAAAATTATAAAAATATTGTTTGTACTATTGGACAGAGTTAAAAATAATACGATTAGAATGCGTTTTATCACTCTCACGATTATATTCCACTTGATATTTTTCTATGAAACACTTACTATTAATGTGTATTTATATGAGTTTTGTTTTGATTCAATAATTGTTGTTGCCTTTGTCAGAATAAAATTCATGAATCTATAAATATGTATAATAAATCTTTAGAAGTTTTTAGTTGTGCGCGCATCATGTAAAATTTACAAAATCGGGGTAGATAACTTTTATACTCGTACATTAATATTGTGTGTAACTTGATATATTACTTAGGCTTTGTTTCATCGCAATTGATTGACTATATCGAAAGATATGCTATCTAGTTGCTGCCATGTCAGCTGGTTAATTATAGTCTAAGATCCGATTAAGAACGACCTTCACCGGTCTGTTTAATGGATGAAACGTATTTTATTATAAATTTTGTGTATTAAATAATATAACGCGGGTGGGTTGCCTAAGAAATTCCTGGCCAGACTATTATTAATTAAAAATTGAAAATTTATTTTATTTAAAAAAAAATGCACAACCGTTATCCATACCAGATTTTTTTGCAGACAACACTATAACATCGTATTCGTAATGAATCAGCGTTTATTTTGATATAGAATTTGTTGTATATAAAAAAAACACACCTGTTTATACATACCTGTTTATACCTGGTAACCAATAGCTATGCCAGGAAACAAATAGGCAACCCAACATTTTTATGTTCTAAAGGCTTCGGTTAGTATTAAATTTATTCGTTAAACACACCGGTGCATTTTACAAAAAAAAAAAAAAATTGTTTGGCCAGGAATTTCTCAGGCAACCCACCCGCGTTATATTATTTAATATACTAAATTTATCATAAAATAGGTTTCATCCATTAAACAAACCGGTGAAGGTCGTTCTTAATTACTGTATCCTGTACTATTAATTTTTCACACCTTATTAGGTCATAGACAGCGTCCCTATTATACCTACATGTAACACCTTTTGAAAATTATTGATTGATTCAAATAAACGTATTGTAATATTTTATTGTATTAATTGATTGATTACAAAGTGACATAGATATAAATATATTTTCTACTTTCATGCAAGCAAAACCGCTGGCAAACACTAGTTTTATTAAAGTGCTTATTTGTGTAGTATGATTTACCTACAGTTGTCTAAAATAATATCAAACATTGAAATCTGCCCCCTAGCCAAGTTACAAACTTTTCGCTTGCGCCGAACGCTTCGAGTCGACCTAGCCGCCAATTCTTTTGTTCTGACCACGTGACTGAGCGTTAAGACGACGTCAATCCCGTATATTTGAAGCTTTCTACAAGCGTTAACTATTGCAGATTAGCAACTTGGCTAGGGGTACTGATTCTATCACATATTACAAGTATATTTCGAGTATTAAAAATTTTGTTAATCACCAGTACCAACAAATTCAGACAAGCTCAGGCACAAAATAAAGAACGGATTTAATATTTATCGAGGCTCGAAATGAACTTGACTCGAAAAAAGAAATACAAAAATCTAGATGAAAGGTAATTTGATTCGTACTTGATCCTAGCTTTCCGACTTGGAATAAAAAAAAACTGGTTAAAATGTTCAAAGAGAATGACTAAAAAATTACCTCACAGAACGATACGAATAAAAACATTTTGAGATAAAAAACTTTTCGCGCAATGGTCATACGGCAACAATTTATTTTTATTTCTTTCTTTTCCTTATGTTATGATATATAAAATATGTCCATAAAATACCGTAACTGAGCAACCATGGACTTTTTTTGCTGTTCTTCTGCACAAAAACCTAGTTTACGAATGGGCAACTAGATATCCGATTAATTTTAGAAAAAGGTTTTATAAAGAAAAGAACAACAAGACAAGAATATTAAGTAATAGCTTTTACCCGCGGCTTCGCACGCGTACGTAAATATACCTAGCCTATGTCATTCAGGAATAAAGCAGATTTCTATCGATGACAAAATTTTAGCAATCATACTAATACTTCCAAAAAAAAGCAAACTTTACCTCTTTATAATATTAGTGTAGATTTTTTCAAATGGGCTTGTAATTGTGTGCGTTTAGGTTGCCTACTAGAACAACGAGTGAGGGTTGTAAGCAAAAGCTAACTGAGTTAAATTTCAGATTTCTCAACACTTATTTAATTTTACATGTGCGCATGTGGGTCCCACAGGCTTGTCAATTCATAGGAAATGTAGTTGACCATTCGTAAACTAAACTTTATCAAACGCTCAAGAAAACAATACAATTTGCAGAAGTTAATGCACATTGTTACCAGTTCTATAACGTCTATAGTTCCCTAAGATAACAACTAAACGGAATTGTTTGCTGCTAGGCGTCACAATTGTTTGTCCATTTAACTCAAGACCTTTTCGTTTTCCTTATTTCTTGTAGATTTAGGTGGAAATTCAATTCCCCTGGAATATACAAGGCGTGTGTACATAATAAGGTCCCCTAATGTTATTAACATACGACTCAAACGTGTCTTGGTCTGTTTGTTCGAATAACTGAAGAATAAGGGTTTCTTTAACAAACTTCATGCTTTACGGGTTTTTCTTTTGATAAATAAAATGTGAGGGAAAAGATTGTATTTACTTTTCAACTGCGATAATTTACTCTTCATTACTTACTTAGTAGAGAACTGTTTAAGTAATTACTTAATATACCGCGGAAACCGAAAGGAAGGCTACCGACATAGCACAACGAACCGCCAAACTTAAATGGCAATGGGCAGGGCACATTGCTTGCAGAACAGATGGACGTTGGAGCCGAAAAGGTTTCTGAAATGGCGACTACGTGCCGGAAGACGTAGCGTTGGAAGGCCTCCTTAAAGGTGGACCGATGACCTGGTAGGGGTTGCGGGAATCCGATGAATGCGAGACGCACAGGATCGTTAATTGCGGTGACAATTGGGGGAGGCCTATTTTGAGGTGAAAAATCATCAACTCAAACTTTAAATAATTTTATTTAACAAAGACCTAAATGTACTTTTAAAATGTTAGAAGCTAGTGGAAGGTTCCGATTGGTCGTTTCCTATAGAGAAGAACCAGCAAGAAACACCATGGCTACTCTTTATTTTTTTCTTTATTGATTTTACAAAATTTCCAATATGACAATATTAACAAGTCATGAAAGGATGGAGCGAGGAGGAGTGTTATACTTGTAGTGACAAAATCACACCTGTATTTCTTCAGTTTCGAATAATCCCTGAGCCAGTCGGCATCTGGATGTCTGAGCGCGACATTAATTGATTAATAGCTCTATTTAGGTTGTAGGAACATAAATATAAAACTGTTTTCTTTACCTATCAAATGCCTTTGAGTTTTATTTTTCCGAGAACAAGAGCGCAGGTGAGTCTGCTAATGACAACATCACAGTTGTCATTACTACAAAATTCGCAAATGATGTTTATTTTTCAGAGCTTTTACAAATTAGGTCTTTGTATTGTTAGTGTCCGAGTAAAATACGGCTCTTTATTATTTGCGTAAGGTTCAAAATTGTTTGTCGAGTTTATTACTCACGGATTCCTAGTATCATTTCCATGCAAACATGGGACATCTATGATGTCATACGACTGTTTTGTGATACTGCAAATAAGCCGCTATAGTTACTGTGGTTTGCTTGTAGCAAAGATTGGTTCCAGGGTTTCTATGAAATCAGGTCCCATAGAATAACTTTGAAGGGACTTAGATTTGGAACTTGGTGCCATAGTAACTTTTATTCAGCTCAAAAATACCTAGTTATAAATGAAACACACATAGCTATTCAATCATTCAAAATATTTATTTGCTAGAATATAGTATATAAGGCGTTACAGAGCGAGTGAGGCGTAAGAGCAGTGGTAGTCGAGTGGTAATGGCCCCGACTTATAAGTTGTAGGTCGCGGGTTCGAACCCAGCCAGGCGCATTACTTCGTGTTATTTATTTCATCACCACTGCTTTCAAAACGGTGAAAGAAAACATTGTGAGGAAACCGGCATGTCCTAGAACCAATAATTCGTAGACATGTGACATTTACCAACCCGCACTGGGCCCGCGTGGTGGATTACGGCCCATTCCCTCTCCTAGAGAGGAGGCCTGAGTCCCAATAGTGGGAACATTAAAAAAAAAGGCTGATGATGAAGGCGTTACAGTAAATTTGATTCAGCATATCTTGTCATAACATGGGATGCAAATATACTCAAAGTCAGTGATATCAATTACTCTAACTTACAAATTACAACCTTAATTAACTTGTCTGACTTCTAAATAGGCCTTGGTTTTTGTCAGTGGTGAGTTTTGTAAACTATTGACTGGCCTGTTAGTCTAGTGGTTAGTGGCCCTGACTGCTATGCCGGAGGTCATGGGTTCGATTCCCACTCAGGACAAATGTCTGTGTGATTTTTTTTTGTAGGTGGGAAAATCATTCAATGACATCCCCCACTCTTGAGCGGAGCGGGAGATAGTGTCAGACTTTTACTGACTAAAACCATGAACCACTGCATTCGTCGCAGGACCCCGGGTCTCATTTTCAAACTGCCCGTGACCTCGGTAATGTTTGTGTGATGAGCATGATCATATTTTTTCTGTGTTGGGGTAATTTATTTATAATATGTATGTATTTAGAAATATATAAGTATGTTTATCAGTTGTCTAGTACCCATAACACAAGCTCTGCTAAGCTTGGGACTAGACGGCGCTGTGTTATTATTATTAATATTTATTTATTTAAACTTCATGTACAGTAGTGGTACATAGGCGGACTTAATGCAACAAAGCATTCTCTACCAGTCAACCTTTGGGTTAAAAAAGACAACACTATGGTAGGTGAGGTGAGGTGGTAGGTGAGGTGAGGAGGCGTGGTGTGTGGTATTTGATTAATGATTGTAAATAAATCGATACAGTATTAAGAAGGTGGGACTAAGATTTGCATCCTCCTTTCTTGGGGGGTTATGAAGACGTAGATACATAGATACACTACACAGGTACCGTGTAGGAGGAGACATCCGGGAACGTGTATCCGGTACACGCATCACCGGCACCGGACAATGAACGTGTTGTGCGAGATTGCCAGATTGTGCAAATTTGATTACGGGGCCACATTTGGAAGTAGGACACCGGGTCGACGGGAACTGAACTGTGGAACATCACTAGTGTTTTGATCGGACGGCTTTTGTGTGACAGACAGACTTGTTATTCTTAAAGCAGTTAATTAAAATTATTGAAGTAGATACGCTAAAAAGCACAATGCAACAAGCATCAATATTTAGTTCGTCCATCATCCGTGCGTCACTGCGTGTCAGCTGAAAGCCAGCGCTTCACTGGTTGTTTGGTCTCGGTCTGAGCACGCTCAGTGCAACTGTATTGTATTTCTGTACTCTTTTTAGGGTTACGTACCTCCATAAGACCCTTTATCTCGGGAACGCCTGGAGGTATCGAGTTGAAATTAAAAAGGGGTTGTAGAAAGATTAAATCTTAACATTGATTTACTACTTACATAAGATTCGGAAAAATCTTCGTAACTCAATTCGGGAATTTGAATAATTTTGTTGTGAAATTGTTCTCATATCTATATAGGTAATATATATATCGCTACTTTTTTAAACCCTAGCTTGCTGGTCAACTTTAGTCTTTAAATATCTGGCATACAATATCATATCGATTTTCAAAATAACCTAAAACTTAGAGAAGAGCTAAAATGCCCCATTTATGGTAATAAAAACTTGATGGTTTATACAGTTGTGTAAATGCATACATTTAGGTACCGTAAATATAATTTTTGTTACC
Organism: Mythimna ferrago; assembly: GCA_910589285.2. Taxonomy (NCBI): domain Eukaryota; kingdom Metazoa; phylum Arthropoda; class Insecta; order Lepidoptera; family Noctuidae; genus Mythimna; species Mythimna ferrago. Next base: position 7,947,842 of record OU342675.1, on the reverse strand, counting down.
ATACTATCCGTTACAAGTTTACAAGTTTTTTATAAATTAATATCGACAATAACGTACACGTATAAAATTGAAAACTCAATTTGTTTCGATATTGAGATGGATTCATGATAGCACAAGTTTAAACCTTAGTGGTTTTTTGGTTGCTATTTAAACTAAATAATCCTGTAATCTTTGTATAAATGATAAATAAAAATAAAAAATAAAAATCCGATATTGAGCTGTTAAATGCAAAAAATACTTTCGAAAATTACCCTGGAGCAAAACTAAACGTACCTTCACAGATAGCTATAAGACATGATCGGAATACCTTAACTTGTGAGAAGCGAAACCTTCATACTGAGAACCCGCAAATTAAAAACCCTTACGAAAAACCCCCGTGAAGAACCCCCGGTCACACGTGCGTGAGGTCCGGGATAAGACCCACACTCGAACGTAATGGATTTTTAAGTGTTTTAAAGGATTTTATTACGCCACAGCTCGTTTCAACGTAATTCACCTGTGAGTGTTTATCCATGTTTGATGTGATGGCAATCGGATACGAAGTTTTCAAAAGTGGTGCGACGATTTGGTTGGGGAGTTTTGAGTGGTTTATTTTTATGCTTTTTTTAGGTGGAAAAATCATCCAACGACATGTCCCGCTCTTGGGCGGAGTTGATCCCAAGCTAGTTTTTTTTTTTAGCGGAGCGAGATGTTGTGTCAGACTTTGTACTAACTAAAAACCCACTCTTGTTTCTTAGTTGCCTTTCATACCAGGACCGAGTTTTCCTTTCAGAAGCAAACCCTTAGTCCTATTGGGCTTCGACCCTACTGAACCCCTACGCTCTGCTGACAACTCCTTGAGGCGCGCGTGGAACTGTTCGCACCGTCGACGATTTTTATGCTGGAATTTATAAACTCGTAGACAGACACATTCTGCTGTCGTTCTTTGACGACATGGTTGGAGTAATTGATTGATTGTAATACTCTTTATTGTACACCACAAAACATAAGCTACTAAAAAGTTATTGTCTTTTTACCCGATTGCTAAAAGGGTTATTTATATTTTTCGCGCGTACGAGTATCTTGAATTTACGTATGTAATATTCTTTATTACCTCATTGTCTTCCAAACCGCTGACGGATTTATCTAATTAAGATGTCGTTGGATTCTTCTTAATACTCGTACCTAAGTGTTCTTAGATAAGTGATGACAGTGAGACGCTGTACTTTAAAGATTTTTTTATTTGCTACTGCAACGTGGGTATCAAATTAAAGGGCTCATCATGAGGATTTTAAAATGGTATATCATGATCACTTAAAAAAAAAACATTAATAAATATGTTATTTATTTTCTACTAGCTGTTACTCTCGAGTTTGTTACTCCATTTTTTTAGGGCTATAACTATGTTCCGTATTAGAATTTATTATTTGTTTCATTTTGTGTATTAATTGCATTAATTAGTACATAAAATGAAACAAAATTAAATTAATTTCTACGCTACTAGGCTGACTTGATTTTTCTTTTCAGTTTTTATTTTAAAGTTTCTTTTTACGCAGTCGGTATTTTTTAATTTTTTAAATGACTTTTGTTTATTTATTTTTCAACCTTGTTTATATAACCTTCAATATGACAGAATAGAGAGCAGTGGTGGCCATGTGGTAACGGCCTCGACTTACAAGTTGTAGGTCACGGATTCAAACCCAGCCAGGCGCATTACTTCATCACCACTGCTCTCAAAACGGTGAAGGAAAATATCGTTAGGAAACCGGCATGTCCTAGAACAAAAAAAAAAATTGAAAACATGTGACATCCCCCAACCTGCAGTGGGCCTGCGTGGTGGATTACGGCCCATGCCCTCTCCTATAGAGGAGGCCTGACTCCCAACAGTGGGAACATTATAAGGCCGACTATACTATGACATAATAAACTATTAAAGTATACGGTGAGACACATGCTATCAGGGTTCCAATCTTTATAAAATTCAAAATTCAGATCGTAATATAGAAATATTTTGCGGGATAGGTCTAAAGAGTTGTCGCCGCTTAGGAATGCAAAAGGCAACTAATAGAGCATAGATGGATTAAGACAGTAAAAATCTGAAACTATCTCTCGCTTAGCCCAGAGCGGGAGGAGACAATAGGGTAGTTTCCAGGGTCAAAATAATTACATTTTATTTAGTCCGTATTTTAGATTATAAAAAAATATTGGACACGTATTTTTTCTTTTTTCGATTAAACAAAAAATAACAAAGATATAGCCCATTAAAGTTACGTAAGACGTCACCCCGTGCGAAAAATGTAGCACGGCGTGACGTAACACGTAACTTTAATGGGCTATATCTTTGTCATTTTTGGTTCAATTCACAAATAAAAAAATACGTGTCCTTTATTTTTGAATAATCTAAAAAACGGACTAATTACATTTTTTGCGGCAACTATAGCCTCTTGATGGTTTTTTACGGTAGCAGTAAAAAAAGGTCGTAAAATGGAAAAAAAAAACTAGGTAAGTTTATTCAGTTCCTTTTAATAGAAAACTTTTTCAAAAACAATCATCCGTTACAGTTTCTCTGAATAGAAATCTTTTTTCGGAAGTCTGAACCTACCTACTTAAAATTTATGAAGACCCTTTTTTGAGCTAGCTCAGACATTTTTTCAAATAAACCCTGAATGCGTAATCTCGGAAACCGTTGAAAGTCCCATTTGGACATTCATATAAAAAGGTTTACTAAACGGGCCTTGCAAAAAAAATATCACCACGCTGATAGACAGAAAACTGGTGCAGTGAGACGATTATAGGGGTTTTTTTAGATGGAAAATCATTCAAAGACTTTTCTCGCTCTAGGGGGGAACGGGAGCACGTGTCAGTCTTTCGCTGACTAAAATCCACTTCCATATTCTTTCTTCGCCATGCGTTCCAGGTCCCCGGTTTTTCCTTTCAGAAACAAACCCATGGCACCAGTAGGCCTCCATCGGTTATGCCGATAGCTCATTGATGTGAATGTGGAAAACGTTACACCGTTGACCCAGGACCTTAACGGACGGTGATCTACTCATCGCTCATCTTCCACAACCACGCACAGTTCACAGTTGGTTGCTTTTGTGTTTTGGGACCGCATAGGAAGAATCTCAGTATAATTTCAGAGCTTAAATGCTGGGCTGGGACTCAGGCCTCCTCTCTAGGAGAGGGATTGGGGCCATAATGCACCACGCGGGCCCAGTGCGGGTTAGAGGATGTCACATGTCTTCGAATTGTTGGTTCTAGGATATGCCGGTTTCCTTACGATATTTTCCTTCACCGTTTTGAGAGCGGTGGTGATATAAAAAATAATGCGCGTGGCTGGGTTTGAACCCGCGACCTACAACTCGTAAGTAAGGGACCGTTACCACTTGGCTACCACTGCTCTCATTTATAAAACACCTTTATGTAAATACAAATCTTGCAACAAGATGCCACCATACTTGTATTACAACCTCATTACCAAGATCTACAGGCTACAGACTAACGGAATTATTCCACGCTCATACGTTGCTACACGGTGTAGTCTCCTGGGGATGGTACGCACTCGACATGCCTCATGCATCAGGTAGTCCCGAGAGGGAAATAAGGTTACCTGGCGTGGAGAGCTAAGAACTAAGCGAGGGTTGGAAAGTAAAATTAGATCGCGTGATTTTTTTTTTCTATTTTGCTTCCCAATAGCAAGAAAGAGAAAATCATCAGAAGTTATTAAAATAAAAGTATATTATAAAATAAACTGCCAAAGATTTATGAATGATAATCAGGACCACGGTAGCGCTTTACGTGCTTTGCGAGGTTTCAGTCATCATTTCAGCCGACAGACGTCCACTGCTGGACATAGGCCTCCCCCAAGCGTCGCCACAACGAACGATCATGCGCGTCCCGCATCCATCGGATTCCCGCTATCTTCACCAGGTCGTCAGTCCACCTTGTAGGAGGCCTTCCAACGCTGCGTTTTCCGGTACGCGGTCGCCACTCCAGAACCTTTCGGCCCCAACGGCCATCTGTTCTGCGAGCAATGTGCCCTGCCCATTGCCACTTAAGTTTGGCGATTCTTTGTGCTATGTCGGCAACCTTGGTTCTCCTGCGGATATCTTCATTTCTGATTCGATCACGCAAGGAAACTCCGAGCATAGCCCTTTCCATTGCTCTTTGGGTGACTTTAAGCCTTTTGATAAGGCCCATTGTGAGCGACCACGTTTCGGATCCATATGTCATCACTGGCAACACACACTGGTCATAGACTTTCGTCTTGAGACACTGTGGTATGTTGGATGAGAAGATACCGCGTAGCTTCCCGAACGCTGCTCAGCCGAGTCGGATTCGACGGTTGACCTCTTTCTCGAAATTAGATCTACCCAACTGGACTGTCTGCCCGAGGTAGACGTAATCGTCCACAACTTCGAGTATAGAGTCTCCGATCTTGATAGGAGTGGGTGCTACATGGTTGTTTATCATGACTTTAGTTTTGTCCATGTTCATTTTAAGACCCACTCTTTCGGAAGCTCTACTGAGGTCATTGAGCATTGTACTGAGCTCTTCTGTAGTCTCAGCCATGACTACTATGTCGTCGGCAAACCGAAGGTGAGTGATGTACTCGCCATTGACATTAATGCCTAGTCCACTCCAGTCCAGAACCTTGAAGACATCCTCCATTGCGGCCGTGAACAGTTTCGGAGAAATGACGTCTCCCTGCCTCACACCTCGCTGCAGGAGGATAGGTTTCGAAGTCTGGTCCTGAAGTCGGACTGACATAGTGGCGTTTTCGTACAAACACTTCAGCACCTCGATGTACCGATAGTCAATCTGGCACCGTTGGAGAGACTGCAGTACAGCCCAAGTCTCGATCGAATCAAAGGCTTTCTCGTAGTCCACAAACGCTAGGCAGAGAGGCAGATTATACTCCTCGGTCTTCTGTATAACCTGTCGTAGCGTATGTATGTGGTCCACGGTGCTGAAGCCTTTTCGGAATCCGGCTTGTTCGGGAGGCTGGAAGTCGTCGAACCTGCGCGCGAGACGATTCGTGATGACTCTGGAAAACAGCTTGTAGACATGGCTCAGAAGTGAGATGGGCCTATAATTCTTCAGTAGGGCCTTGTCGCCCTTCTTAAAGAACAGTACCACCACGCCTCCGCTCCATGCCTGTGGCGTTTTTCCCTCGAGTATGACGGAATCAAACAGCTTCTGAAGGGCCTTAAGGATCGGTTTTCCACCCGCCTTCAAAAGTTCGGCCGTAATTCCGTCGTCACCCGGCGCCTTATTGTTATTAAGCTGCTTCAGAGCCATCCTAATCTCGTACAGGCTGACGTCCGGGATATCTTCGGTATAGTGTCGGCTCAATCTAGCTCTTGGATCGTTTGCTAGATTTACAGTGGGTTTAGTGATTGACGTGTACAACTGTCCATAGAAAGCCTCGATCGCTCCTAGAAGCTCTGGTTTGGCGGATATGACTCTGCCATCTTCGGTCTTCAGTTTCGTGAGCTGGCTCTGCCCAATAGACAGATCTCTTGCAAACACCTTGGAGCCCTTATTTCGCTCAATCGCGTCTTTAATTTTTTTTTTCGAGGTTTCAGTAATTTCCCTAATTAAAAATACGAAAATAAATGAAAGATATTTAAAATTAATATGATAAATTATATTAGAAAAAATGATTATTTTTTTATTTAAATTATATTATTTTTATATTTGGATAAAGTAGGAGCTTTGCTATAAATTATTATAAAAGTTATAATTTTAAAAACTAAATAATAATTTACAAGTTCGGATTACAATTATAATAGTTGAGGATTTATTAAATCATGGCAAGAGTTCGTTAATATTTTGATGATAATATCTCTCTGGGCAGTAAACGTATTGTGATGACTGACTTTTTTCCTAAGACAAACATTTTGTCAGAATATAACTTTGAGCGCCGATTATAAATACGTCTGTACAACTTGAAGACCTTGAAAAACCGCTTAATTTTCGTTTTGTACAGACGTCTGTACGAAACTTATTTGGCCCAAAATTTTGGTTTCTATATTATATTATTCCATATTTATTATATTATTTGTTTTTCCAAGAAAATTAAAAAATAAAACATTTTTAATTTATTTTATTGGTGATTTACGTAAACACGGCAATTTTCCGGGTCATTAAACCCTGGGGCTCGAGGGGTTAAAAAAAAAAAATAACATACCTAAATTAAACATAGTATGTTTGTAAACTTGTATGTATGTAAACTTTTGTGAAAACGTAATTTACGTTTTCACAAAAGTTTAAGTTACTACTTAACTAGTTCTTAATCGCTTGTTTCATAGCCTCAATATAAGATTCCGAGTAATAAAGAGTAATAAACGGAATAGTTCCAAAGTTAATAAAGTAGTATGTTCAAGAACAATAAATGCCAATAAGTTTTTACTTGCCTTACCTTTCAAACTTTGAAGGAGAATTTGTAAAGTTCGATGGTAATACAAAATCTTTTCAGTGTTTTAAAATTAGGATTCGGTCAATCTGAAGCCGCCTCTGACGATCTCCAGGTTATTAATTAACCTGGAGAGCGTACAGTGAGCAATGGGTAGCTCGCTGTCCGGCCGTCCGGTAACTGTCCGGACCAAGCCCAAGTCGTCGACGGCGCGCGCTGTTCCCGCGCGCCTCAAGGAGTTGTCAGCAACAGCAGGGGCCCAGCCGGGTCGAAGCCTACTGGGGCCAGGGTTATCCGAAAGGGCGCTCGAGCCCCGGTATGAAGGCTTGAATGAACGGGATGGGTTATTTAGTCAGTAAGAGTCTGACACTATCTCCTGCTCCGCCCAAGAGCGGGGGTTGTCATAAGATGATTTTTCCTATCGAAAAAAAAAAAAAACCTGGAGAGCGTCAGAGGCGTCAAAAGCGATATATTTTGACACCCCTGGCGCTCAGCGGTGTGAAAAACCGTGAATATATAATAATAATAATATAATAATATTCCACAACTATCACACAACGCCGTCCAGTCTCAAGCTAAGCAGAGCTTGTATTATGAGTACTAGACAACTGATAAACATACTTATTTGTTTCTAAATACATACATATTATAGATAAATTACACCCAGACACAGAACAAATGATCGTGCTCATCACACAAACATTTGACCTGGGTGGGAATCGAACCCACGACCTCTGGCATAGCAGTCAGGGCCACTAACCACTAGACCAACAGGCCAGTGTATTAATAATAGTTGTGTTATATTACCTTTATATTACACAACTATTATTATTTTGTAATCTCTGTGTCCTTAAATTAATATTTTCTGCCTGTGCTGAATTCAACCATTACTGGAAAAGCGCAAAGGTTTGTGAGTATAACAAAGAACACGGCCAGTGGGTTACGAGATGGTTCGAAAGAGCCACCACAGCCTTCGAACAAACGCAAAAGACCACTGAATAAACACTTTTTTTTGATACTCCTTCTCGTTTCACTAAAAGTGAAGAAAATTATTTGATTATTTCCTAAGCCACAAAAAAGCATCCAGCCAGTAATTTAGCATGTCAAATTTTCGTTGTGTCACCTTTGTCACTCATGTGACAGCTTGTTTCTAAAGCTCAAAGTGTCACACAACGCTAAGGTACTGTCAAAACAGGGACAACGTCCCTGCGTCAGAAGTGCGACTGACGCTCCAGTCGGTCGCTTTGACCGCGTAAGTCTGCCCGAAGCTTTACAGCGCAAAGCGTGTTCATACGATAAAACGACCTAGTTTTCACAAGCTTTCTCGTAACTTACAATGGGACTATTAAGACCTAGGAGGCTAATTGGAAATATTATTTATGGCGCTTTTGTAGATAAAATAGTTTACGGAACGTATTTCACATTGCTTTTAATAAACTAGTGGATTAAATGGTAAGCCGTTTTAATAAATGGTTAAAGCTTGTGGTTTTAATGATAACTGGCTGCTTTGCCTCAGTGTTATTAGAAAATTATTAGAACATACTCCCGAGATAAAAAGTATAAGTACTATTTGCAATTATACTTATCCCGGATATTATGTAAGACAAGGTCTACGCGTGTACCAAGAGTCATTTAAATTCCGTCAAGCTGATTGAACGTTAACAAATATCAAACACACACTCACTTGGGCGTCCTCGTAAAGGCGATTGGTGATGGCGAAAGATTGCGCCGGGCCCCGGCGTGACCATGGTCTGGAGCGAAAAGGAATGGGATGCGGTTTCAACCTGCTGCGAAGCAGTAATGCTTGTAAAGTAGACGGCCGTAAGAATAAAGGAAAGTCCATCCTCACGCCCTAACCGCCGCGACAGGGGACGCCCTGGACGTCGAGAATCGCAGAGCGATCTCCTAGGCACGTTTGCAGACGACGAGCAATGGGTAGTTCGCCGTGAGATGTCACTAGGAGCCCAGCAGGGCCGATGCCTGTTAGGGCCACGGGAAAACTTCTTCGTCTTCTTTTTTTTTCCGTTTCAAGTATTTGTTATTTGTTTATTGTGCAAAACTACCACAGTGATGTCTTTTTTAACCCAAAGGTTGACTGGGAGAGAATGCCTTGTTGCATTAAGTCCGCCTATGAACCACTACTGTACATGAAGTTTAAATAAATAATAAATAAAAGGATACTCGCAGTTCTAGAACAGGCAACTGAAGGAACATAGTTGTGGTTTTAGTCAAAAATCGGACACGTCCTCTCTTACTAGGCAAGAGAAATCATTACATGATTTCCCCTCTCAAAAAAATACACGCACACTCGCAAACTTTCACCACTCATTCAAAGTAATGTCAACAAGCGTTAAAAGATTCAAGGAAAACGTGACTTTCCTTAAAAAGTTGTATTATGTTACTTAAGAAGCCTAATCCAGCCAATTAGTTTTGTATCAGTTATTTTTTTGTGAAGGAACTTCTTCGATCAATCTGTAACTCTCCGCAACCCTAGCAGGCGTCGGCCCAAACTGGCCCCGTCAATTTTCCTGACATCTATTTAAGGCACTCGTGGAACAATCGAGGGCACGTTTCTCTCGATTCAGGCTCTGTCTTTACCGGATGGTCAGACGACGAGTTTGCTCACCATCCGTAAGGAACTCTCGACACCTGGAGCATCTTCGGGCGGGGCGTGAAACATGCGCACGTGATGAAGCCTACTGATCTCATAAACCTGTGTTCCAACAGTGGGAACGTTCATCATCAACATTTTTTGGATGGGAAATCATCAACTAACTTTTTCCACTCTGGGTGGAGTGACAGAGTGAATAAAACTTTTTCTAACTAAAATCTATCTACACAGATACATTTTAGGTTTGCCCTGATAGATCGTAAATAGCAACAGCAGACCTAGCCAAGTTAGTTTTTCGTCGATCGCCTCGAGTCGGCAACGCCTCCAATTCATTTGTTCTGACGTGACTAAGCGTTGAGATGACGTCATTTCCGAACATTTGAAGTTTTGTACTAGCGTTAACGATTGTAGATTATCAACTTAGCTAAGCCCTCTGAAGAAAAACTCCTTCAGTTACTCTTTATGTTCCAGGGCTACAGTAACTCTTTTGAAAAAATTTACAGCCTTTTGTCATCTACCTGTCCTTGTCCCATATACTTGAGGTCAGTGCAACCCAATTCCTTGTCACATTTTGTCCTGTCAACTGTCACGCTATCGTTGACTCCCTTTTTATTCTTATCACTTCACACAATCCATTCATTGGTTTTCTTTGGGTCGTTCCATGTTTTGTTTGCTTTATTTAGCATTATGTTTATCTAAAAATATATTTTTACATTAGTGTAGCATGTTTGAATACTGTAGGTACCTACATAAACACAGTTCTAGAAATGCTACTCTATATAATAATATAATTTTTGCATAAGCCTTATATTTAGCTTGCAGAAAAATGATCACATATATCCAAACATGCTGTACGAATTTCAATGGCTTCCTATATGCCCACTGGAACTACTTGTATCTGCTCTACAGTGTTCTTTTCAATCCTAGAACCCAGATTATCTTATAAAACCTTCCATGTTCCTTTAGGTAAATGAGTTGGGTGGGTTGTTGGATGGTTGGAGGTGATGGTGGTGAGGTTGTGGTGGTGGGCTTGAGGCTAGAGATGCCAAGTTATTCCACCAATTTTTTACAATAAGTCGCTCGCAGTGGAGAGCGACTGGAATGCTTTGTCCATGTCAGTAAGCCAAGCACAAACTTTACCATGTTTTAAAAGGGCATGTATAAACTATACTTAACTCTATGAATGTCATTCACTTTACATATTTGTCTGCCTTTATATGCATAAATAAATATATACAGGGTTATTTGTAAAACAGTGGCAACCTCTCAGGACTACGTTACAACTAAAATAAAAATATTCAAATTTAACGCGGGGATCGGGCGACAGGGGTGCTTGATGCGCTTCCGTCGCGTCATACCAAAGTAGGTAGGTATAGCAAAATACAGAATTGAAAAATGTGCTAGATAAATCTTGAAGATTTCGTTGTTTTATCTAACACATTTAGGTTTATTTTTGGTAAATTAATTATGTTTTGTTTGTAAGTCACAAGTTTTTAATGAAAATCATTTTTTCATAGCAAGCTTTTATAGGCTATTATAGGTAGGTAGGCTTATATATACCTATAATTAATACTCGTCAAGACGAATCATACGAGCCCAAACTCGATGGGGTTGTGTCGTTTAACTACCAAGTTCCTATAGCCACCTTCCGGTTCCATCATCAGATCAGATCCATGTCATAATACTTTTGCATTGTCATCTGATTTACACATGCATGCAAAATTTCAGCTCAATCGGTAGCCGGGAAGTGGATCAAATTTAATTTGCAAGATTTGATGACAGACAAACATCGGGACAGGTGAAACTAAATAAAAGCTTGTAAAAAGTGGTTATTTATGACAGATGCCAGTAATACAATCTTGCAAGGTTGTTAGTGTTTACTAATAACCCTGTATTAAAGCAGAGAAATATAATGTTAAACTCACTGTATTGTTTAATAAAGAGTACATCTATGTTTATATCTATATCGTAGAATTATTACTTTCCCGATAGTGATTGAAACGTAGCTACGACTAATATCTTGACCGAAACTCAATTTGTTTGAAAGCAAATCCGTGTTGCCATTTAAATAATTCATTACCTGCTACCGTTCTATGTTTACTGGCAACAAATGTATTTTGGTGAAGAATAATGATTATGGATTTTGATTGAAGATATTATTAGATCTGATAACATTGATGAATGTATTGTTAGTTGGAAATAATTTGAGTAATATGATATTAATGACTATTCCAATAATGTGTACAGTAAACTAAGGTAATAAAGGTATACTTACTCCTATGTTTACTAAGTATTACATGCTTATGCCTAAAATAATTATTTGTTATCAATCAATCAATCAAAATATGTACTTAGGTACTTGAAACATTTTTTTTAGATAGGAAATCATTCAATTACTTTTTCCACTCTTTGCCGGAGCGGGAGGGTGTGCCTGACTTTTACTGACTAAAATTTACTTCTGTTCCTTCTTTGTCTTCGTTCCAGGACCCCGGGGTATACTTTCGCACAACCTATCGGTTACTTGGAAAATAGGTTATTACAGTATATTTATTTTAATATATCCTGCCAAGACTTGTTATAGCAAAATTATATTGTAACAAAAAATATGTTATGGCAGGATAATATGTTGAAATAATACCGTGCAAACATTTGTGATCTGTGCATATATTTCACGTTTTCACAATCAGCGGTTTCAATTAGGTTAACTTATAAATTTATTTGTAAACTAAATAAATGATAATAAATTGAAAAGTGATTTTTCCAAACATTGTCAGTGGTATATCTTGAAAACTATTTGTTAAATGATTGTAAATAATAATCGAAATGTCTTAAACAATGGTTAATAATAATTAAAAATGATTTATGGTTACACACAATATAAAAAAAAAATATGTTTTTTTTACCTATCCGTGGACTCTGAGATCCCGATCATTTCTAAGACTGAAGCCAATTCATAGAAAACCAATAAAGACTTGATGTTATGACTATATTTTATTTTTGTACCATTGACCAAATTCAATTAGACGTGCCGAAATTTGAAAAGTGACTACAGTATTATTTTAATTCTCTGCCAGAATTTGTGTTTCCTATTATTTAAAATCACGTCATTACTTATAAGTGAAAAAACCGGCCAAGAGCGTGTCGGGCCACGCTCAGTGTAGGGTTCCGTAGTTTCCCTTCCGTCACAATAAGTGTACCCACTAATGAGTTTAAAAAAATGCTTGCATATACGATTATACTGCAAACTTAGTCCAGAAATTATTTTGTACAAACTTTTTGTCTTTTTTGTACAAAAACTGTTCTTTCCATCAAGTTCAAAATAATTTTCCTAGAAAGTCCTTATAAAGTTTTACTTTTCAGATTTTTTTCATATTTTCTAAACTTATCGTTCAAAAGTTAGAGGGGGGGACACATTGTTTTTTACTTTTGGAGCGATTATTTCCGAAGTTATTGACATTATCAAAAAATGATTTTAGTAACCCCTATTCATTTTTAAATACCTATCCAACAATATATCACAAGTTAGGGTTGCAATTAAAAAAAAAAACACTTCCCACTTTACATATAGGGGGGCTACCCTAATAAAACATTTTTTTCCAATTTTTATTTTACCATTTTGTTGGCGTGATTGATATACATATTGGTACCAAATTTCGTTTTTCTAGTGCTAACGGTCACAGAGATTAAGCGAGGACAGACAGACAGACGGACAGACAGACATGGCGAAACTATTAGGGTTCCTAGTTGACTACGGAACCCTAAAAAAGGATGCTTCTAGTTAAGCGTGCTCTACCGTCGGGCACATCATTGTTTACTATAAGATGAGATAGTGGTCAAACGCGACCCAATCACTAACAACGAAGATAATGAAAATTTATTTAGACTAATAAAATCTTAGCCATCTAGTTAGTTAGTTTAAGTGTCTTCACGGTTAGAGTGGATACGCTCATAATAAAATAATGCACCCCACTATCAACGATTGCATCACTGCTTACCATCAAGTTGGATCACAGTTAAGCACTAGTTTATATCAATTAAAAAAAATCTTTTAAACACATCAGGCCTTCTCTGAAACTAATCCTACAGTGATACAACGAAACCTTAAGTATTTTTCCACAATACCTCAGCTCTACCATCTAACCTTCGTCACTCAATTAATCGAAAAACCCAATATTCCCGCTATAGTAACCCATCTCCATATAATTAACCTTTTCCCACACAGAAAACCGAACTAATACATATAAGCACTATGGCCAATCAATTGTTTGGATTAGACAGGGGCTTCACAAACAAATCGTAGACATTTTGCTTTGTAGTAAAATCGGTGTAGCGACACCTATGGCGTCACATAAGAACTAACCCTGCATCATATAAGAACTAACCCTGCATCAGCAATTAAAGATTTGAACATAAGTTCAAATCTCGCGGATCTATAGAATAGTATATATAGAACAGCTCGAAATCACCCACCATGACTTAAACGAAGTCAACAACACAACTGTCCTGGTGGCCAAATATTGGTATGACAAACTTTGAGTCAAATCGACACGAGATGAAGAAGAAGTCCGAAATCATCTGCTGGGCAGTTGCTCGCCATTGGAGGAGGATCGTTCCTTTCCAACGAAGATTATGTGGGACTTTACACTCCGTTCCGCATACCTCCAAAGTGGTATATTGAGTTATCATCATCATCATTAGGTCAGTCGAAAGACGTCCACTGCTAGACATAGATTTCCTCCAAGTTTCACCACAATGGCCAGGCCTATGCAACTCGCATTCATTGTGTTCCTGCGACCCTCAGAAGGTCATTGGTTCTGGAGTGGTGACAGGTTACCACTCCAGAACCATTCGGTCCCATCTACTATTTGTTCTACGAGAAATTTGCCCAGGTCACTACTGCTTAAGTTTTGTGATTCTTTGAATCTTGATTCTACTGCAGATTTATTTATTCCTGATTTTTCTTGTTACTGTATTTTATTCCATTTACTCAAACTTGTGGCGTGCCCAATTTTTAGGTCGTGTGCTATATCTGTTCAGTGTAAGTCTTGTTTGAACGTGATAGAGCAACAAAATACACACACGGATTGTTCTTCTTTTCAATCGGTAATTGATCGGTACAAAAATTTAAGCGTATTTTGTTCATTCTGGACGCAAATAAAAAAAAACCAAAGTGAAATAACAGCAAAAGTGTACTCATTTCCTTTGTCAACTAAAAAATAATAGGTACTGTCATGTAGTAGTGACCGTGGCGTGCTGGACACATTATACTTTGTCACTAAATGACTGTGGTGGCAAAACGGTTAAAATAAAAGAGTTTTTTAAAAATAAAAAAAAATCAACTGTAAATTCGATGTTTACAGTACTTTTCGAGGGACAAGTGATGCGGACAGTGAGCAATGGGTAGCTCGCTGTCCGGCCGTCCGGTAACTGTCCGGACCAAGCCTAAGTCGTTGACGGCGCGCGCTGTTCCCGCGCGCCTCAAGGAGTTGTCAGCAACAGCAGGGGCCCAGCCGGGTCGAAGCCTACTGGGGCCAGGGTTATCCGAAAGGGCGCTCGAGCCCCGGTATGAAGGCTTGAAGGAACGGAATGGGTTTTTTAGTCAGTAAGAGTCTGACACTATCACCCGCTCGGTTGTCATAAAATGATTTTTCCCATCGAAAAAAAAAAAGGGACAAGTGATTAATTGTATGAGATAAGGAAGACCCACTTACAAACCCTTTATATAGGGTAAGAATATTATGAAATTGGCGGTTTTTTTAAAACAGGTTACTTTAATCTACGGATCGTCTTGCAATCGTAATGTTCAAACGAACTTTATTTAAAAGTTACCTTTTTAAAATTAGTTATTTTTTGGTTTCTTTATGTTTTTTTTTTATTTTCCTGTAATTTCGCAATATTTATAACCATCGAATAAAAAAGTCTTTTTCAAAGGGGTTCTAACGTAGAAACGGTTATTTCGTAAGTAAGGTTCTATTTATCAGTGTTATGTGATGTTTTAAAACTCATACACATCGTTTGGTTGCACTCTCTGACCGATTAAACTGTAGCCAGTGTATCGAGTAGTGGCAACATAATATATTTTTCCGCCCAGCTCGATTTGGGTCGGGTGATATGGCCCGCGGTTCGGTTGTTCGCTGCATCTGACACGCAACTTACTGTATTGGTAACTAGAAACCTTCTGCTAGCTTTACCGCAATGGAACATTAGGCTCAGACTAATGTGTGGTCGGATAAATCATTCTGGATTCGTAAATGCTAGACTGTTGGAAATTTTGCTGTAATATTCCAACCGAACTACATTTTGAATGCTTACTCACCCACTTGATAATGACTGCTCATACGTTACTTCACATTATATTTCAATACGCAATGTGAAACTAGATCAATATTATTACCTACTAGCTTTTGTCTGCGGCTTCACCTGCTTATATAAAATATAGCTTAAGTCACTCAGAAATAAAGCAGCTTTCTATCGGTGAAAACATTATAGCTAAGCATAGCTAGCATTATTCTCGTTAAGGAACATTACCTGTCGCTGTGAATATCGATAGTCGTCATTTATGTACATATAATTTTGTCTATAGTCTTCAATAATTATGTATGTATTTATGTATCTATTATACGGCATATGTATATATCTATGTATGTATTATAAAGCATATGTATATATCTGTGTATATATTATTATATATATGTGTAACTCTAGTTTCTCACACCAACGACAGCCCCATTTCTTGTCCAGGCAATTACTGTCCATTCCAGGTTGCCTGGAAGAGATCGCGGAATGCGATAAGGCCGCCCATTGTATGTATGTGTTTTAGTTTTAGTTTCCTTTTTGTATGTGTAATGGTGTACAATAAAGCGTATAGCAATCGGACCAGTACTTTCAGAGATTAACTCTTACAAACAAAAAAAACAAACTGTTCGTTCTTTATAATATTATAGAATATGTATTCCAAGTGAAAATGGTACGTTGTTATAAAGAAAAGCCCAAGAGCTTATAAATTGAATAAGGCATTTCCATAAAACAAAAAATAAAATACGCCCTTCCAGTTCTCTCTTTTTCGAAATGCACAATAAACAGACACAGACAATGTTTCGATATAAAGGAAAACATTTTCTGGCCAGATAAGGCATTATGTGTAGCGAACCATGGTTCAATGGTGAGTATCGGGAATTTATATATGTATTCGGAATCGCCATGGGAAATTCCTTTACGTGAGCAAGAATTTTCAATATCTTTCCTTCTTATCAATTTCTGGAAAAGTTGCCGTATCATTGTTTTCGTGGTAGAATATATTCAAAAAGTCACGATACATATTGAAGTGCTTCTAAATAAAATCCCTTTCAGACCCTATTTCTGTTAAAGTCAAGGGCAGAAACATTTCCACACCGCTGCCTACTGTCATAGGCATCGCTTAACCTCACTCTACGTGAGACCAAATTGGAATCCTAAAGTCCCTGAATATTTCACAAGGCCAACCTTTAAGGTCATTCTAACCCGAGCAATCCACGCACAAAAATAAAAACAATTTACCGTCAATCTGATTTTGGGACCCTAAAATCAAATTCCGAATCTGACGCCCGGTAAATTGACGTCACCAATTTGACTCTTGGGACCGTCAATTACTAGGGATGGGACTGACCTACTATGGCTTAATCGTTTTTGTCTTCACAATCCAACGGCATCAGTGGATCTTAATTTACTCGTCGGGATTGTCCTAATTTCCATTTTAGTACTGGGACAACCCTAATGCAAGCTCGTAGCCGAACGCTTGAGATAAGTCCTCACTCGGGGGAAATTGTATCTTAAGTCGGTGAAGGTATCAAAAATTGCTATCGTACCCCGGTGACATCGGCAAAATTGAGAAATAGCATCACTTTTATATTTCGCCGCGTTTAGCGAGGATTTTAGGATTAAAGAGTTTATGGGTTGCAAGTACCCAGTCATGCAAGTTATATAAAATATTACAGGTCAATTTTATTTCATTTTGTGTGCAGTTTCGTCTTATTTTAGGTACAGATAATTAAGCGTCGGAATTTTGGGGTGAGAGCCTGGTGATCCGTCACACAGGGTATCCTAGTATGGACTCCAGACTCTCACAAAGTTTTTTATGCATCATTGTATATTTTATATGAAACTTTTTTTACTGTACCTTTGTCAAGAGTGAAATAAATAAAGATGATTATTTTAAATCAGGGCCTCAAGTCTGCTATAACAATAGTGTCAGAATGGTCTATCATTGATGTCATAATTGTCGATTTTAACAAGTTTGGTAATCTACTAATATAATGGCGTCATCATGACTTTCCAATGGTCAACCACTGACACTCCATTGAAAGTGACATAGAATGGTAATCTCGTACATATTGACAAATGAATAATTGACGTTTGCGGTAATCTGCTAAAACTTTGACAGTTTATTTGATCAGTGTTTTACCATTAGAACGTTATTGTGCAGTTATTGGTTTTAATATGCTCGAAATTATAATTCTACCACAATTCTATTACAAGACCAGTGACCGATCAATGATCGATCATTATGAATTAGCAGATTACAAACTTTTAGCAAAATGACAATGGGATCGTGTTGGAATGACGAATTTATAAAAATAGCAGACTTGGGGCCCTGGTTGCTAACTTTTCATATACATAAAATTGCTGCTAAACCAAGTTTATTTTATTGCCTCTCTAATGGCAGTCACATACGTAATAAAACTCAATAATACGGGGTGTCTTTGACATCGACGTACTAACGAATGCCACGGATCCAGTACATGATTCTGGACCCCCCAGTGGTGGATTTTTTCGTCGGTTAACAACATCGCGCCTATTAAAAGCAATGACTGCACAATGACGTTCTAATGGTAGGTCACTGATCAAAGGAACTGTCAAAATTTAACAGATTACCGCTTACGTCAGATATTCATTTGTTTTTTTTTTGTTTTTAATATAGTACGAGATTACCATTCTATGCCAATTCTTTCAATAGGGTGTCACTGATCGACCATTGAAAAGTCATAATGACGCCATTACATTAGTAGGTTACCAAACTTGTCAAAGTCAACAATTATGAAATCAATGATAGACCATTATGACACTATTGTAAATAGCAGACTTGAGGCCCCCCAGCCGGGTCGAAGCCTACTGGGGCCAGGGTTATCCGAAAGGGCGCTCGAGCCCCGGTATGAAGGCTAGAAGGAACGGGGTGGGTCTTTTAGTCAGTAAGAGTCTGACACTATCACCCGCTCCGCCCAAGGGCGGGGGATGTCAATGCATGATTTTTTCCCACCATAAAAAAAAAAAAAAAAAAAAAGGCCCTGATATCCATGCACCCTCCAATTTTACTGGATGCCACCGCTTCAAGCGCGCTGTAAACTTGTCAGTAAATTGGATCGTGTGTTTTTGACATAATAAGAAAACCAACTCACCTAGTCCTAAACCGCAAAACAGGAGTAGTATTGAAAGCCATGACGTCACCGAAGACCGCACCATCGCCCAAACGTTCCTTATCACATCACTTAAACCATCACTTAAGTTTCCGTTATCACTTATAGCACTATATTATCACAATTTCATTTTTAAAAACATATTTATAGTACTTTCACGTTCACTAGTTTATTGTCATGGCGGGCACTGAAAAGAAAAGAAATACATATTATTAATAATAACAATATTCCACAACTATCACATCACAACGCTTGTGTCAACTGATAAACATACTTATATTTTTCTAAATACATGCATATTATAGATAAATTACACCCAGACACAGAACAAATAATAGTGCTCATCACACAAACATTTGTCCTGGGTGGGAATTGAACCCACAACCTCCGGCATAGCAGTCAGGGCCACTAACCAGTAGACCAACTGGCCAGTCAATATTAAGATAATGTGGTGTTCTTCTTGACATGTACTTTTCCGGGCCTGATACGTTCATCGATCGTGGTATGAGACGGTGTACAAAGCAGACTCCTCATGTGAAACTTGACAAATGGGATTGAAAGAGAAACATTATAAAGACCAAAGGAGTTCCGTAACTGACAACCTGTGACAGATAAACAAACAGGCATGAACTGAAAATAGAAACCTATTTTTGATGCGTAAAGTCACGAAACTCATCTCTCGTTTCGTAAAAAAAAATCAGTAAAATTTACAAAATAAAAAATTAC
Source organism: Mythimna ferrago (assembly GCA_910589285.2). Taxonomy (NCBI): domain Eukaryota; kingdom Metazoa; phylum Arthropoda; class Insecta; order Lepidoptera; family Noctuidae; genus Mythimna; species Mythimna ferrago. The sequence continues at coordinate 7,928,659 of OU342675.1, read as the reverse complement.
GTCATAATCAAAAAATATAAAATCCAAATCGTATATTATCGTAGATCGTGTATTTTTCCTATAAACGTGACGTCATTTTAATTTAATAAACCAAAATGTAAAATTCTTACACATAATTTCTCATAAATGCGGTGGTAAATCTAAAGGAAAATTACTAATTAAGTTGTACAGTAAATTACTTATCGTACAAATACTTAGAAAATGCCTTTTCCTTTAATTAGGTTTCAATATGCATAAAGCCGGTTTCGCTACGTTAACATTGCCGTGAGCTAGGCGCGTAGATAATACGAGTACAAAGAACAGTAATAAATATAATCTTAAATAACTTTGTCTTTGAACTTTTGTTACAACAAAGGAAAACCAGGGATATAATGGGAAATAATATGCAATTATCTATGAAAAGTGATGGTTAGGTCAAGATTCCAAAATGGTGTCAATTTGACCTCTGTTATATTTCTTTGTCTAGAATGTCAATTTTAAGGTATTTTAAAGAAATCGTTTGTTACTATGAATTATCAGTTCATTATGGTCACAAACAAATCTTATGATATTAAAAAAATCTATCAGTATCATAGTTATTTGACAAATTCGAAAAAAATATGGTCAAGTTGCCACAGTTGACCATTATTTAATCTACATATTAAAATGAGAGACTGACTAACTGACATACAAACACAGCTGAAACTACAGGGACTAAGAGAGTATTTTTTTCTGTGGGTAAAAATCATCCAATGACATCTCCCGCCCTTGAGCGAAGCGGGAGATAGTGTCAGACTTTTACTGACTAAAAAACCCACCTCGTTCCTTTTTAGCTCTTCTTATCGGGGTCAGACCCTCCTTTCAGAAACCGGTCCAAGGTTCTAGTAGGCTTTGGCCCTGCTGTGTCCCTACGGTTTGCTGAGTTATCAGCAAACCCCACGTGCGTCGAGGAGTTCCTTGCGGCGCGCGGGAACAGTACGCGCCGTCGACGACTTAGGCTCGGTCCGGACGGTTACCGGTCGGACAGCGAGCTACTTATTGCTCGCCGAGGGACTAAGAGAGTTAAATTTTACATAGGGTTTCCTTTTATGACTTAAGCGAGCACTAAGAGTCGAGTTTTTATAATTCACCCCCTAAGGATGAAAGTTTGTATGGGGAAAAACCTACTTTCACGCAAGCAAATCCGGTGGCAAATGTTAGTTATTTTACAAATACTTCCATACAATTTATGTACTTTTAATGAAATGGCAAGCAAATATACGTTTCGGTGAAGAAGTTGAACAAGAAAAACTGTGAAGGTATTTCATTAAAGAATATTAAGATAGACCGCCAGATATTTGGAATACTATTTAGTTATCTATTGTAAGAACAAATCTTATGATTACACATCAGAATTATAAAAGTTAAAGTGTGTATGTTTGTCACATGGTTAGACCGACTCCTGGAATAGCTTATAGGATATTTTTTATCCCGGGAGTATCTTTCCATGAGACAATTTCCTACATTCACGCTCACCATGCTGTTGACAGTACAGGAACCCGCATGAATTTTGAGCGCTCGGCTTCAGAGTGGGGATCGCTTTTTGCATTCCATACATTGGCGAACCAATCGTCGTTGTTGTTAAATACATGCAGCAAGCGCAGGGAACAAATCACGAGTGACGTCTATGACCCGATAGCGCGGCGAGCCATTCTCTGATACTCCCCGCCCCCGCGTCTCACTTCGTACCACTAAAGAGACCGAGTATTTGACTTCTGCGCAACTTGAAGCAAATGCTCAAGATCCATGCCGGTATCTGTAGCTAGTTTTTAATAAGCCTATTTATTCACGTTCAGTATCTTAAGGGATAAGGCTGTGAGATGGTTCAACAGAGTCTCCATGGCCTTGAAACGCCAAGGAAAAGACTTATCACTCTGAAATAAATGTCATCAGAGCTCTACCCATATATACAATAGATCAACAGGAAAGTTGTAAGCCACACTTTATTAAGCAACAAATTCTTACACTACCATCAATTTATATACTGCAAAGTTGTCTATTCGTTAGGAAAAATAGGCATCTCTTTAAATCTAATATCGAACTCAATGCAAACTATAACCGACGGAACAAATCTAGACTGATAATACCCTTCACAAACTTAAAAGTGGTCGGGAAAAGTCCATACTCAAGACTAGCTAACATATTTAATAAACTACCCGAAAGTTTAAAATCTATACCAAATGACTTAACGTTCTCGAAACAGTTGAAATCTCTGTTGGTAAAAAAAGGCTACTATACCGTGGAGGAATTTAAAACTGACAAATTGTAAATAGATGAATCTTATAATATGCAACAAATATATGACTAATACGAATTTTTTTTATATGATTAAAATTAATGACTTAATTGACAATTATTTAATTTAATTTAATTTTAATTTTAAGTATTGACTAATGTTTATAATTTTTAATCATTATTACAATTTATTAAATTGCATAATTTAATAAATTGTAATAATGATGATGATGAATAATAATATTAATTAGAATCAATATAATATAATGTAATTTAATAATTTAATTTAATAATTTTATATGTAAAATTTGCAGTGCCCTTCCAGGGTGCATTAACATAATACTGTGTCATGAAATTTTAATGCATGCTTAATATCCAGTGTTTTACATGTCAGCAAATAAATAAATAAATAAATAAATACACATGCGGGTATATGGGTAGAGTAGACTGAAGTAGAAGACTGTATAGTCTACTATAGAAACTGCCAACACAGCAAAGGAAACTGAAAACAATCCGCGAAAATATCAATAAGTATCCGTCTTTCCAAAACGTGTGTACCAACAAAACGAACTCGCAACTTGTCGAGACGGCACAAACACCTTCCTAGGTATTTGTCTAATACTTAGGGACGGTCCTTTATCGGCCGACATCGGACCCTACACGATAATAACGGGTACGACCAAACCGTCCCCTGCCGGCCAACATTTTATTCAATGAACCTTCCATATATCTCGCGTCTGCGTGGGGTTTCTACTAAAATATTTATTGTTAGCAGTACGCCTGACTGATTTGATTCAGTTTGGGATACTGGTTGTTATCAAAGATATAAATGCGGGTGAATCAAAAGGTTGTGCGTGATTGCTGGGTATTGTTTGGATAAAGGAAATGTTTTTTTTGGGTTTTTGTGAAATGAAAAAGTAAAATGAATATTTATAAGCCAATGTGGTTACGCTGATAGTTTCGTTTGTTTTTGGTTGAATGTTGCATTTTTTTAAATGGGTGTGTTTATTTCTGCACTATTTACTTTTTTTTTAATTACTGGTAGGCTTGCGTTTGACCACCATCTCACCTGATGGTAAGCGATGATATGGTCGACGATGGAGCATATCAACGCTTACCTCAAAATTCAAAATGCTTTTATTTCACATAAACATGAGCATTTATAAAATGTCAGAAGCTATAGTACACGGTTCCTGCTTGTCGTTTCCTATAGAGAAGAACCGCCAGGAAAATCCATGGTTACTCTACTTAAGACCAAAGGAAAAAAAACAGCTACCATACGAAAAATAGATGAATTTAAACAAAACTAAACCTTTTTAGGCAATAATTATATTGAAAATGCAACTGGAATAACGCACACCCTTCTACACTCTAAGTATAAAATTAAGTTGCAATTATTAAGCACTTAGGAAGTGTTTGTTAATAAATTTGCTGTCTTAAGTGTAGGCAAATAATAAGGAAATTGACGCATAACGTTAGTAGCACATCGGTATTGATATTAAGATCTGTCAAGGATGTACCAAAATATTTTTTAATTATTTTAACATAAACAATTACCTATATTAAAAATAGAGCTGTAATAAATTTAGTAGACGATTCTGAACATGCTATTTTAAGGATGTGCTTTTTTATATTACATTTGTATATACAAAAATGCCTCTTGTATTGTATTCTACACAACAGGCGGTATTATATCTACTTAAATACAAATACAACACAACCGTGGGTCTATTGAATAGCCACTAAAAAGGTCATTCTAAAACTGTCTGACCTGTCTCTCAGGGGGTAATATATTCATTTTGAATAAGGACGCCAAACGCGCCATTTGTCTTACCCGTCGTTGTCTCCAAATAAAACGTGAAAGGGTACACCTCCATCTATTCTATTAAACTCTATTCAGTTCGATTTGTAACTAAGTTACTGTCGTTTGTCGACAACAATATAAATGACCCTAGTTTTGAAAAGAATATAAATAACTAGGACATAAATTGGTGTAAAATTTTGTAGGTATGGGTAGATATTTGACTTAAGATCGAACCGCGAACAGTATTAAACTAGAATATATTTGAATCTTAAAATGAAAAAATAATGTATTTTTTTATTGTTCTCCTTGATTCTCCTTGAGTCCAGTAAGGTGGGTCAAAATTTTTTTTTTCCTCAAATCTTTTTCTAATAGTGAAATTATGTTGTCTTACTAGTACAATAAGAAATCTGTAAAATATTATTAATTTTTAGTGTAAGAGCTCGCGTATCGAACTGAAACTTTTATGTGAGCTAATACAATAGTGACTTCAGACATGACTTCAATAAACTACGATAATAATATTATTTGTAAGCAAAATCAATATTATTGAATTGGAAATGAGATTTAGTAACATTTTGATATCGTTTACTAACTTATATTTTAGTTTAAAAAAAAATTAAAGTGGGTACTTTTGTTCATGGTCGCCCACCATGAACAAAAGTACCCACTTTAATTTTTTATTTTTTATAACACAGCGCAGTTGTTTTATTTGGTTTTAGTGATGTAAAATTATTATAATTCTATGATTTTGCACTCCGTTTAATAATACATCAATTCCTCTTGTAACTGATAATAATCTCGCTCTTCTATAAGCTAAGCCATTATAGAGAACTTGGCCGATCCCAGATAATAGCAGCAGGGGCGGACAAAGAAGAAGAGAAGTTATAGAGATCTTGGCCTATGATAAACGTCACCGCGGCCGTCACCAGATAATTGAGTGACCTTTAAATGTAGCCCAAATTAGAAGTAGGGTACAAAATTTACAATAGACTCTGTATGCACAGCATAGCAGTCATAATATGACACCCGTCCGTTTAAACCCGTACATATTGCAAAACTAACATCACTTAGATTAACGTCAACCAAACTATGTCCACACTATCATTTTGCGGTAAAACTAAGCTTGATATTCATAAGTGTTGGGACGTCTTGATCGTGGCTCGGTCATCCATCACGTGGGTAGCGCATACACTAGTGATAAATGAGCGAAGTTGACATAAACGCTGTCTCTGCGTTTAGATGCTGACAAGTAAGGCTTGCATCTCTAGGGACTTAGTCAAGTGAGATGGATCTGAGATTTTTGTTTTAGATCTAAGTTATAGACAGGGCTATTTTGGTTTACCCGACTGTACTAGAAGGTGGTTCATGTGTTTCGAGTGGTTGTGTGTATAATAATATATGTATGTCTATTGTTTTGGTACGCCCTAGAGCCCTAATGGCTTGTTACATTTTAACTAGTGAGGTGTCGTTAGATTTGCCTTAGTTGTGAGAGTGATGATCGGTACATCGACATGACAAAATGTTAAAATAGTGTGTTTTTGGGGTCAAGTTTTATGATTTTCGTGACATAGTCCACTATTTCAAAAGTTATAACTAAAATGGAGGACATAAACACTTTGACAGTGTCAAATACCTGACCGCAAAAAAAGACAGTTGTGTTTTTTGACACTCAAGTTTTTGGGAGTACAATATGTTGTAGTTGTTTGTACAATATGTACATATGCTATACATACTCATAGTATGTAATTGACATGTACCTATAGTGTATGACACGCCTTTTAGCCTAAACTGCTAGTTGCATTTTAACTTGTGAGGTGTCGTTACATTTGTCTTAGTTGTAATAGCAACACTGGTTACATCAGAATTACAAGACAAATATTTCGGAATTTTATTCCAAGTTGAAATTATGTTTTTTTTTTCGGACATAGTCATACAAAGCATAATAAATGGCTCGAGGAGGTGATAAAATGACGAAATAAAAATGCTGACAGTGTCAATAAAACCAATCGAATTGTTTTAGTTATTTTTGCGGTTGGTTTTTTGATAATGGATTTTTTTTTTTTAACTAAGCTTTTAAAAACGGGTCAATATTGAAATTAAATTGAGATAGGTAATTTTAAAAGCCAAGCCGATTATTTTTTTTTTTTTTGTTAAAAAAGCAAAGAAATAAAACAAAAGAAGTAAGTATGTTAGGTATTTTTCAGTTTCTGTATGTTACGTAGGAAAACAGTTTTATTCAATGTCAGTATCATCCTAATCCACTCAGCCGTTTGAGTATAAAATACTAATAAATACACACATACTTTCTTTATATATTAAGTGAGATTTACATCAGCTCATTGCAATGTTGAACAAAATATGTCGCGCTACTTTTTCAAGTAGCACAACCCTTCCTTTGCCCTTTTTATTCATAACCCAACTCATCAGTTCTACCCAAGGTTGTCACTTTACAAGGCTAATGAGTTACGTTATGACCCTAATGACGCAAAAACGATTTGACAATTATTTTTTTGCATGATGTCATACCTACTTGTGACCTTTTAGGGTAACGTTTGCATGCCAGTTCTAACTGTCAAAAATGTTTTTTTTTTTTCATATATTTTGACGAGATTTCAAAATAAGATTTTATTGCAACTGTTTGCGTGTTTTAGGCATCACTTGCTACACAGCACGAGAGACATTGAGTTTAATAAATGAGAAGTTCGACGGCTTCGTCATCTCGCGTGGTGCCGACATCAACTAGCCACCGAAAACGTGTGACTTATGCTAGGGTTACATTACTGTGCTGTGTCGTATCGTGGTGCCTTCTGACGTCGTTGATTGACACATTCGTTTGATTGGTGTATGCTACGCCGCCATGATACACTCCGACAAAGTAATGTTATTCTACGTTTAACACCGCTCGATTACTTTCTGGGAAGCTACGCGGAATCTCTAGTCTATGCAGACAAATCACAGTCAATTATTACCCTAAAGTATCTTTATGTAGTAGTTCCAAATTTTACGCTCTAAGGAAAATTTATCAAGTCGTTACTACACTAATCCACACTAATATTATAAAGAGGTAAAATTTGTATATTTTTTGTATTTATGTTCTTTTGTTTGTAAGAGGTAATCTCTGAAAGTCCAGCACGCTTAGCCAAGTTGTTATTCTGCAATCGTTAACGCTATCGAAAAGTGATGAAACGTATGGGAATGACGTCATCTCAACGTAAAGTCGCGTGGTAAGAACAAACGAATAGACAATTCGTAGCCAAGTTCACATCGTTCAAAATCGTTTCTACAATATTTAACGCTACATCCTTTGTTACACAAACGCTACATCGTAGAACGAGCGGCCGACTCAGGCGCGTCAACATGGCTACCAACTTATCGTTTTCTACAATTGCTGTCACCGAGGCGTTACCGATTAGAGAACGGAATTCGATTGTAACTTGGCTAGGGGGGCAGGTCCGATTGCTAAAATTATTTCACCGATAGAAAGCTGCTTTATTGTTGAGTGACATAGGCTATATTTTATGTACGCGGGTGAAACCGCGGGTAAAAGCTAGTCAATTATAAAATTCTCTTTGTCTACGCCTTCTTGAGAGTGTTCAGTCGCGAGATAAGAATTTATAAGCACGATAGAAAACCCGTTGCACTTAAAACAATACCCTAAGTAAACAAAGCAACATAATACATAGAAGCTACCTTAAGCTCCGCCACAGCTGTTACTCCTACTAATTAACTTCTGCTTAGCTTAATACTTGAGACTACCGCGTAATTATTTCTTAAGATAGACTCATATTCTTTAAACAAAAAGCAATAAGGGATGGTTAATTGAACGGCAAGTACGCCGTCAGTGCCAGACACATTTTAAAACGAACATTGGAGCCAGTAAAGTTAATAAGCTAGGAAGCCGAAGTGTTTGCTGAAGAGGTTTTCAATTAGGTTGGAATTTTCAAAATGTTTGTGCTCGATAAATTGGTTGGTTTCCGAGGAGACCGTCTTTGATTAGTGATACTCTGTGCTTGTTTTATATTTGGAGGATGAAAAGTCAAGATTTTACGTGGCAAACTGTGTTTTTTTTTCCATAATATTTTAAAGCCAAATTTTATTTCAATTTTATTTCCTCCTTATAAATATTGTGCCAGTATATTTTTGTCATTTCAGTAAGAGCCCACTTTTGACGTCGATCACTGAACAAACGTGCACAAAGGACCACTGTAAGAATCACAAAAATATTTAAAGAAAAAATCTTTGTTTACTCGTCCTTTGAAAGGTGATGGTAGTTATAGTCATAGTGGTTTATTGGTAAGGGATTCTTACAAATCAAATACAGAGTCTTACATTATACTTAGTCAACAAATGATCAAATATAATGTCAAATGATAAAGAATGTCAAACATATAAAAGAAAAAACGAAATAAACAAACAAATAAATAGAAGTCAAAATCACAAATAAAAATATAAATAAATCATAACAAAAGTCAATAATATTAAGTCCAAATAAATATTCAATCGTCAAAGATGAATTAAATTACAGCATAAATTCGTCAAAAGAATAAAAAGCTTGCTCGAGAAGCCATTTTTTCAAACGAGCTTTGAAGATCCCTATGGTCGGGGCACCAGAAATAGCCGCAGGCAGCTGGTTATGAACTGTCGGGCCCATAACATGAGTCGTCTTGAAGGTTTTGGCGAGGGATCTCGAGACCTTGCGTCGATAACTGACCCTTGCCTCTGGTGCAATATGAATGATGGCTGCCTACCTTTGGGTAAAGGTCGAGGTTCATCCTCACGTACAAGGCGACCTGATATATAAGTATAGCAGGTAACGTGAGGATGCCTAGTCTAGTAAGATGATAAAGAACACAGGTGCTGGTAAAGAGTTCCACGTTTTGACTGAGAACCTAGTGAATGTAGAGGGGAATCGCTGAGTAAAAGTACTTGTGAGTGAGTCGGGATATAAAGTAAGTATGAATGGTATTCGTCGATACGTCAGAAAGTCGAACAGTATAAATAGATTGGTGAAATCCGATCGTATAGCTTAAGAAGAAAACATTATGCATACTCTTTGAAGCTCAGTACCTTCCATAAAACACTGTAAAAAGTGGCTTCATTTGGTTGACGACAGTCCAGAGAGATCTAAGAGGATCTCATCCGGTCATCTCGACACAATCATGCTCAATAAAAAATTAAGACAAGGAGGGTAGACCCAAAAGCCAGAAGAACAAAACTTTCAAGAAGAGAAAATTTTAAGAAACAACAAAATGAAGACTGTTGCTGACCGTAAGATAACCGCTGGGGCCGAAAGGTTTTGGAGTGGCGACCGTGTACCGGAAGACGCAGCAGTAGAAGGCCGGAACAAGGTGGACCCATGACCTGGTGAAGGTTGCGGGAATCCGATGGATGCGAGACGCACGGGACCGTTTATTGTGGCGGCACTTGGGGGAGGCATATGTCCAACAGTGGACGTCTATCGGCTGAAATGATGATGGTGAACAAAATAAAGTATTCAATAATCATTTACATAGTAAAATTATTGTCTATAAAAATAAATATTACATGAGAAACTTAAAATATATGGTGTCACAATGGTCGGTTACATAAACTAACTAAATGAAAATATATAAACAACAACATTTAAAAAAAAAACTGCGCATTGCTTAAAAGACTCTTATCCCAACACGCGCAGCAATATTTAAAAGTGCAAGTTTGTCGCTAAGATTCTGAATAGCGACAAGGATAATGTCGGTTCCGATAAGTTAACGAGGTAAAAACGCGTGCATTGAACGTAATAGCTTGTGACGACACTTCCCATTACTCAGCGTTATGGCACCAAAAGTACCATAGAATCTGATTGAAAAATGTGGAAGTAAACGAAAGATCACTTTATGTAAGAGGAACCATTTTTCAAACTGTATTTTGCTGAAATGAAATAAAATATGTTGTTGAAAAAATATTGTTTTTTGAAGACACAGAAACCTTGACTTGCATAAAAAAAATGGTGGCTTGTTGTTATTTAGAGCAGGTTTGCAGTACACAATTTATTATTAAACTAGACATTTGTTAAATAAATACGTTTTTTTTTTTTGGATTTTATTTCAATTAAAGATCCTATACTAAGCATTTTGGCTGACTGTACTTTAGATCCTTGAATTTCTTTTAGTATTATTTGGAGCAATGGTATCAATTCGGAATAGACAATTAACACAGGTTCAAATAAATACCAATGGTATTAGCTGAGTGGTATTAAAACGGAACAAATCCTTTTTTTACATAACATCTATAAATATTGTAATATGAACCACTCTTTTTAAAAGAGTAACCATGAAGTTTCTTGCCGGTTCTTCTCCATAGGAAACGACCAGGAACCATGCACTAGCTAGACAAATCGTTCCATAAGGCTGATATTATTTTTACCTTGAACCCCTCAATATCGCTAAGTTCAAGTTAATATGGTTTAGTTGATTGATCGACCTAGAGAAAGACGGTTCGAGTACAGCTAAATCGAAAACTGAGGCCCTACCACTAGCTCTTAATGCGATTCATTAGAATATTTAGACTGAACTTAAAAGAGATGGAGCTATTGGTGTATAACTCCATCCTTCTTTCTCGCTCGCACGCTTGACATTTGGTCAAGAATACAAGGCATGGTTAGGTCCCAGAAGCAGGTATTAAGACTATATTCAGACGAAGGAGCATTAAATACTACCTTCAGACGAAGGAGCATTAAATACTACCTTCAGACGAAGGAGCATTAAATACTACCTTCAGACGAAGGAGCATTAAATACTACCTTCAGAAGAAGGTGCATTAAATACTACCTTCAAACGAAGGAGCATTTTAACAAGACATGGTTAGGTCCCAGAAGCAGGTATTAAGACTACCTTCAGACGAAGGAGCATTAAACACTACCTTCAGACAAAGTAGCATTTTAACAAGGCATGGTTAGGTCCCAAAAACCGGTATTAAGACTATTTTCAGACAAAGGAGCATTAAATACTACCTTCAGACGAAGGAGCATTTTAACAAGGCATGGTTAGGTCCTAGAAGCAGGTATTAAGACTACTTTCAGACGAAGGAGCATTTTAACAAGGCATGGTTAGGTCCCAGAAGCAGGTATTAAGACTATCTTTAGACGAAGGAGCATTAAATATTCTGTTTCTATGAGCATAAACAAATAAGTCAAATCTTTGTAAGTACATTTAATGAGTTTTGTTGAACCAACATTAAATTAATGATACTAGGTATCTTGTATATTTGGACGAGATTATGAGAACTCCTCAGAAACTTGTAACTCAATTTACGAGCTAGTAAGGGTCTTAATGTTTTTTTTTTTTTATATTTATATATTATTTTATTTCGTGTAAAACTTGAAGCAATAACTGTGAAATACTCAGCAAATTTTCCCAACGAATGTTTTGACATTAAATACAAAACATTCATTATAATACTCGTTATTGACTAAATAGAGCAGTAGTAACTCAGTTCAGTGGTAACGGCCCAGACTTACGAGTTTTAGGTCGTAAGTTCAAACCCAGCCAGGAGCATAACTTTGTGTAATTTATTTCATTACCACTGCTCTCAAAGCGGTAAAAGAAAACATCGTGAGGGAACCGGCATGTCCTAGAACTAAAAATTCGAAGACATGTGACATCCTCCAACCCGCACTGTGCTCGCGTGGTAGATTACGGCCCATTTCCTCTCCCACAGAGGGAGTCCCAGATGTGGGAATATTAAAAAGGCCGCTTATGCTATGTTTTCTAATGATTAAGTGTCACACTAATATTATAAAAACGAAAGATTGCACGCATGTTTATGTTTTTATATATTGTCTATTACTTCTTCACGCTCGAATAGCTATAAATAGGATATAAGACATAAGAACTCCTTGACAAGATAGATTGTCTTAATTTTGCACTTCTGACTACCCATAGCGATCCCATGTCGTCGACAGCGCGCACTGTTCCCGCGCGCCTCAAGGAGTTGTCAGCAACATCAGGGGCCCAGCCGGGTCGAAGCCTACTGGGGCCAAGGTTATCCGAAAGGGAACTCGAGCCCCGGTATGAAGGCTTGAAGGAACGGGATGGGTTTTTTTTTTGTAAGAGTCTAACACTATCTCCCGCTCCGCCTAAGAGCAGGGGTTGTCATTGGATGACTTTCCCTACCAAAAAAAAAAAAAACACCTATGTGTGATAAATTCCATCCATATCAGTCCGTACATGTGTACTTATGCTTCGTTGACTCACTACTGTGTCAAATACAAGCCTCTAAAATACATACAATACTATGCCTCGTTTATAACGAACGATCCTGGGGGGATAGTGACTACATGATTATGTACCTCAAGTACTATCTCAGTATCGATTTTTCTTTTACATAAGCTTTCAGGCGTAGTAGACTGCTTACTTAGTCTTATGACGCAACTTGAAAGGAGTCTTGCTGCGATAGTACTTACTCGATTTTATTCTTTGTTCTTATGCTAAGAATGAATAAGTTACTTCTAAGTAAGCGTCCTTTACCGTCAAACAAATCGTCTCTAACCATCAGGTTTTTTTTTATTTCAGCAATGGGTAGCTCGCTGTCTGGCCGTCCGGTAACTGTTCGGATCAAGCCCAAGTCGTCGACGGCGCACACTGTTCTCGCGCGCCTCAAGGAGTTGTCAGCAACAGCAGGGGCCCAGCCGGGTCGAAGCCTACTGGGGCCAGGGTTATCCGAAAGGGGACACGAGCCCCGGTTTGAAGGCTGGAAGGAACGGGGTGGGTTTTCTAGTCAGTAAGAGTCTGACACTATCTCCCGCTCTGCCCAAGAGCGGGGGTTGTCATTGGATGATTTTCCCCACCAAAAAAAAGGTGGGATCACAGTCAATGAAATGAAATAATTTATTTGCTATGAATGTAGGTACAAAAATATGGTGTTAATTAAGAGAAGGATCCAAATACATTCTACAATGAGGCATGCAAAATTTGTAAAGAATTAATTATGATATACCTAATAAAAAATAAAAAAAACTATTATTTAACAAATGTCAAATGATAAAATAGTCAACAAAATATAAATCATTCAAATTGCAAATCCATTCTGTCGTCCAACAATGTCAATAAATATCTACACTTATAAACAACTTAATAACTATAATTACAGTAAATTAAAAATATAAGAAAATCTTTTGGAAAAAATGGACCAAATTATCCGGCACTCTTACATCAATTTTAAACGTGGCCATGGACGACCGAGCTTGGGCTCAGGCTACTCTTCCTATTCGCATGGGTGGCCTTGGTGTCCGCAAAATTTCTAGTATTAGTTTACCAGCCTTTATATCCTCGGTTCACGGTACTGAGAAATTAATCAGGAATATCCTTTCTCCCTCATTCTAATCCGACCGACGGACCACCATCCCAAAGACGGTGGGATAAGCCGCTCTGCAAAGTAGTTCAGGAAAACCTGATTGCAACATTTACTGCCCCTGCGGAGCGAGCGCGCCTGCTGGCTGTGGGAGAGTGGGAGTCGGGTCTTTGGCTTCACGCACTACCGTTGTCGAACATCGGCACCTTGCTCGACGATAATACTTTCCACCTCGCTGTTACCTTACGTCTAGGCGCTCCCTGCTGTTCTCCTCATCTCTGCCACTGCAGCGAAGTTGTCAACAGTCTCGGACACCACGGTCTGTCATGCAGCCGAAGTGCGGGTCGCATAGCGCGACACGCGAGTATCAATGACATTATCAGACGCGCTCTTGTCACCGTCGGCGTTCCAGCCGTATTGGAACCCCATAGCCTGGCACGCGACGATGGCAAGAGACCGGATGGCATGTCGTTATTTCCTCGGAAGATGGGAAGGCCTTTAGTATGGGGCGCTACATGAGTCGATACTCTTGCGCCTTCACATCTTCCTAGCTCGTCGTGTCGTGCTGGTGCTGCCGCTGCGGCTGCGGAGAACCTCAAGCGGCGGAAATATAACAACCTTATTGGAAGTTATATTTTCGAACCGTTTGGGGTTGAAACTCTTGGATCGTGGGGTCCGAGTGCTCACAAGTTGTTTAAAGATCTGTCGAAACGTTTAGTTGACACTTCGTGTGACCCAAAGGCTGGCTTTTACCTTGGACAGAGGATAAGCATTGCCATACAGCGTGGCAATGCCGCCAGTCTTTTGGGCACATTACCAGTCGACAGCGATGTGGAAGAGTTTTTTGACGCCATATTTTAGTTAGTGTATTTCAGCGTAGGCTTTTATTATTTACTTATTTTTTAATTTACTGTAAAAATAAATTAATTATTAGTCAATAATAAATTAATAATTAGTCAATAATAAGTTAATAATTAGTCAATAATACAATGTCAATAATAAGTTATTAATTAGTCAAATAATCAAGTCAAGCACTAGTTTTAAAGACTAAAAAAAGACGTTTGAAATCTTTTGTTTTGTTTTTCCTTTCAGACTGTGCGTGCATTGGATCGGTCGAAAGCTAATGGTTCGTAAAAATTGTAAGTATATTCGTTCTAAGAGGTCTGTTTCATGCGTGGACAAAATGATTGATGAGTACAAGGGTTGAGTTTAGAAATGAAAAAGGTCTTCTCCCCTCAAGTAATCCACGATGTTAACAAAGTTTAGTCAAATGCAATTTAAAAAAAAGTTTTTATTTTGTATACGCCTGCAAGCAGTCATATCTTTTTGTGTTATTTACCTTACTATATGATGATGATGAAAATAGCAACGTAAAAGCCAATGCAAACTATTGGCATGATTTACCTTTTTCTTTTCATCAGTTCAGAAATGAAACCTAGGTTATATGTTAGAGGACAATACGAGAAATTAGTAGCACCACCTTTAAACCGTAACCGAACGAAGATATCTATAGAAGTATTGCTCGTATATTTTTTAGGCATTAATTACCTGATTTAATAAAATAGAAATATTTTGAGGATTCCTTTGATAACATAGATTGAGTTAGTTATTATTGTTATATTTTTTCAATTGAATAACTCATTAGAGTTGCCATGAATTAACAATAGGAAACTTAAAATATCAGATAGTGTATTTTTACTTAAGAAAAATATCACCTGATAAAAAAACAATAGTAACCTCAGTTTCTTTGAAGGTTTTTAGGGTTTCGAACTGAAAGGTGCCAAAAGGCCTCTACTATTAAGCCTCCGCTGTCCATCCGTCTGTATGTCTGTCTGTTTATCCGTCTGCCAGCGAGCTATATCTTATAAATCGTGAGAGGTGGAAACTTATTTTTTTTTACAGAACGTATATTATAGCCGCTACAATCTACATCTACACTAATATTATAAAGAGAAATTAGTTTTTTTTTTGTTTGTAGGAGGTAATCTCTGAAAGTCCGATTTGTAATTTTTTTTCACCGATAGAAAGCTGCTTTATTCTTGAGTGACATAGGCTATATTTTATGTACGCGGGCGAAGCCGCGGGAAAAAGCTAGTACCAAATATAAATAATATATGCAAAAGGCCGCAGCTTAAAGCTGAGCGTTCGGCCGTTTTGCGCGGATGTGACGCATATCTTCCCCATCGATAACTGTTAAATTATATATGTTAGCTAGTTTTAAGATTGCGTCTTTTTTCGCGTAAATAAACTGTTTTTCTTTCTTTATTTTCTTATTTCTTTTTCAAATATAATAAAGTCAATTATTATTATTTTTTACCACTATCTCACCTGATGGTAAGCGATGATGTGGCCGACGATAGACCATGCTTGCCTTTTTCTGTCGGAATTTTTTGCTCGACATTAATATTGTAATGCGGAACCCTTCGTGTGAAACCATCGGACAAATCGACGCACGGCGAGTATCCACCCTTACGTTGTTGAAACATCTACGGTCCGGACTAAACGTTTCGCCTCGTCATTTATACCGCGTACATCGAAAGACTGGAACAGTTTGCCTGCTGCGGTCTTCCCGTTTGATTATAATTTAGGTGTCTTCAAGGCTAGAGTGAATAGGCTCTTAATAAATTAGTGCGCCTCACCATCAACGATTGCATCACTGGTTACCATCAGGCGGGATCGTAGTCAAGTACTAGTTTATAACAGATAAAAAAAAAGCTAACTCGCACTTGACCAGTTTTCTAAGTACGACAAATGTTCGTCAGGTACCCATCAACATCCATACGACCACAATAGTAATTAAACAAATTCATGGTAAGACGGAACTCTTAATGACCCCATAACGTTACCTACAGTAATTTCATTTTAGGGTGATGACTAAATTGTGACCCCGGCGTATATTACGAGGCGTATCGTACATCTGGGTGAGCCCACACTTGACTTTCATGGTGACATGGAACGTGATAAATTGAATTATTATACTCTTTGAAGTGGTTTTTTTATGAGTTCAGTGAGTGTGTAAGAGGTTTTATGTTAATTAGTTTTGCTACTGTTTAAAAAATGAGTGCGAACGGGCGCGCTGGTTAGTTAATGGTAATGGAATTTTCTGTCATTAACATGGTGATTCGAATTTTAAAAATATTTATCGAAACAAAAGAAAAAGAAAATTGTTTGTCCATTTGTAAACTTTTTAAAGCTCGGCAAATCTAACTGTCCCCCGCACACGGGCCTCAAAAAAACGCCGCCACAAAAAAACGCTAGAAGCGGCCACAAAAAAAAGCTAAAAGCGGACGCAAAAAAACAGCTGAAGCGCGCGACACACCTTGTGTCCGGAGAAGCTTGAAGCCGCTTCAAACGTTTTTAAGGTTCCGTAGTCAACTAGGAACCCTTACAGTTTCGCCATGTCTGTCTGTCCGTCCTCGCTTAATCTCTGTGACCGTTAGCAATTGAAAGCTGAAATCGGCGTCATTGGTATACATATTGGTACCAAACCAATATGAATATCAATCACGCCGACAAAGTGGTAAAATAAAAATTGTCTTAAAAGAAAAATTGGGATCAGAAGTCCGTTGGACTTCTGATCCCAATTTCCGGCCACCGTAGGCGCGGGCTTGCAGACAGTGAACAAATGGGTAGCTCGCTGTCCGGCCGTCCGGTAACTGTCCGGACCAAGCCCAAGTCGTCGACGGCGCGCACTGTTCCCGCGCGCCTCAAGGAGTTGTCAGCAACAGCAGGGACCCAGCCGGGTCGAAGCCTACTGGGGCCAGGGTTATCCGAAAGGGAACTCGAGTCTCGGTATGAAGGCTAGAAGGAATAGGGTGGGTCGTTTAGTCAGTAAGAGTCTGACACTATCTCCCGCTCCGCCCAAGCGCGGGGATTGTCATTAGATGTTTTTTTTCACTGTAACAATAAAAAAAGTTGTCAACGGCGCGCACTGTTCCTGCGCGCCTCAAGGAGTTGTTAGCAACCGTAGGGGCTCAGCTGGGTCTGAGACCAGGGTCTTTTTCCGAAAGGGAGGCTCGGGCCCGGTATGAAAGGCAAGAAGGAACGGGGTGGATTTTGTAATCAGTAAGAGTCTGACACTATCTCCCGCTCCGCCCAAGGGCGGGGGATGTCATCTGGATGATGTTTACCCACCGGAAAAAAAACGCTTTGCAAGGGTCAAGGTAACTCTTTCCAACAATCCGCAGTCCTGGCAGTCAGCGGCCTTAGCTGGCCCCATCAGTCCTGCTGACATCTCTTTATAGCATAAGTAGTATACAACGCGACGTCTAACCAGGTTTGATCCTTACGACGGCGAGTTACCTGTTGCTCACCGGTTACCCGCGGTTATGGTGACCTTTATGATCATGTTCACCTATTTTGAACAAACGTATCATGAAAAAAATAAATCAGACACAACAAAATCAAGGATCTTTGATCAGGCCTTTTGATAAATCTTTCTTTTATTCATTAGATATAAAATAAACAGTCAAAAATAATCTTGTCTTTCCTCACCTTAGTCTCATTTTTATGTCTAATTTATCATTTTTGTAGCGTGCAAAGTTATTTCGGGCCTCCGTTTTTCACGGGTCTACCTTGATGAGTTGTCAAAAGGACTCAGACAAAGGAGTTTGTTTGTACTCTTGAAAAACAAAATCAACATACAAAATGTTCACAAAGACTGACATACAATACGGGTCAATTATTATAGGTACACAACAATGTATGAAAGCAGAGACAGACAAACAATGAATGTGTACATTGTGAGCTTTGAGACATAGTGTTGTAAAGGAAATAAAAAAGATCTTCATTTGAACAAAATCAACTAGACTAGACGTTACCTAACTTAGTTGGGTCGGCTTTTAGTCGGAACATATGCAACTAATATACATAACCGTCAGCTGAGCGAGTCCAATGACCTGTTGTAGGTAGTAGTCGGCGTTGCGTACTACCTACAGGCCATTGGACTCGCTCAGCTGACGTTTTCTTAAAGAAAACAATTTCGTACATGTGTTAATTAATACGAGTTTTGAAAAAAAGGTACTTTATTTTTTAATTTTATCTTTACAAATCGATAGTGTTTCATGTACCGGATCGACCCTCCACGGGATTAAAACGATCAAAATTTAGCGGTGTATAAAACATAATAAACGCACATTCTGAAAGTTTAGTTTCTTCAGTATCGGTTACTGAATTGATTTCAGCTATTTTTTAAATAAGTATTTTTTTATCACGACCAGCCAAAAGACGTCCACTGTTGGACGAAGACAGCCCACAAGTATCGCCACAACGAGCGATGCTGTCGCTTCCATCGGATTCCAGCGACTCTCACCATGTCATTGGTCCACCTTGTGGGATGTCTTCCAACACTGCGTCTTCCGGTACGCAGCGCAACTCCAGAACCTTTCGGCCGTAACAACTATCTGTTTTGCGAGTAATGTGCCCTGATCACAGTTACTAGAGTTTGGCGATTTTTCAGGCTATGTAGGTGACCTTGATTCTCCTGTGGATATTTTCATTCCTAATGCGATCACGCAAGGAAAATCCGAGCATACTCGTTTCCATTGCCCTTTGAATGACTTCAAGCCTTCTGATGAGGCCCATTGGATGAAAAAAAACCACGCTGTGTAATTCTTGATTGTTTTAGAACATGGCGGACTCTTGACGATAATGGACTAATTCATTTTTTGATACGGTACCAATTAAAAGCTTTTGTTGAGGAAAATACGAATAAAATAAACTATATCACTATAAATCCAATATGGCACACAATTTATTATAAGTTTGTTTTTAATATTTTTTTTTTGTTTTGATATATTACCTTACTTTATCAAATACTAGCTTTAGCCCGCAGCTTTGCCTTTGTACATAAAATAGCCTATGACACTCAGGAATAAAGAAGCTTTATATCGGTAAAAAAATTTTAGCAATTGGACCAGTACTTTCAGAGATTACCTCCTACAAACAAAAAAACAAACTATGCCTTTTTATTACACTAGTGTAGATGTATGAATGTCACTACAATATTTCGTTTAATTCTCCAATCTACTTCTGTTGTTTAGTAACTGTGCTTGTAAATTCCTAATGGCCGGCCGGAATTTGGAATCGTGCCCAATAATGGCAACAGGCTCCCATTACGTTGAATAAAACACAGGCAGTTGAGTCAAATTGTAAGTGTTAAGAGGCCAAGTGATCTATTTGAAAGACATAAAAAAGATCACACTGATATTATAAAGTCGAAAGTTTGTGAGCGTGTTTGTGTGAATATGTATAGTTATCGGCACGGATCTTGAGCGCTCGGCGTCAGAGTGGAGATCACTTTGCAAATTCCATACATTGGCAAGCCAATCGTCGTCGTTGTTAGATACATGCAGCAAGCGCAGGGAACGAATCACGAGTGACGTCTATGACGCGATGGCGCGGCGAGCCAATCACTGACATTCCCCGCCCCCGCGTCTCACATCGCACCACTAAAGAGACCGAATATTTGACTTTTGCGCAACTTGAAGCCAGCGCTCAATATCCGTGCCGATATCTATACGTTATTTCTTTACGCTCGAAAGGCTGAACAGGTTTCGATAAACTTGGCGTACGTGTAGACCATAACCTGGTAAAGCACACTTTTTATCACAGGAGTAGGTTTCCTTGCAGATTTCTTTTTAATGTATGGTCACATGCGCATTTAAAAACTTGCCACCTGTGCACACACATAGCTAGCAAAAATGCCCACAATCATTACCAGCTCATCGTAACTGGCATGGTTTTGGCAAGCGACTAAGAGGCTGAAGCCCTAAAAGATGGGCACGGGCAAACCTCCATGGAAAAGGAGCTTTTTTGGAGCATTTTTAATGGAGGTTTGCCATCATCAGACCAGAAGGGTGTTGTGTCTGGTCCGGTCAACTACGCGACAGTTTATTTCAGACTGTTAATCTACGTTTCTAACTACTCTTGCGAGTCTTGTATAACAAGTCTTTATACTGGCAATGATGTGAGAGGTACAGGAGCAGTCGTTGTTGCGACACTTTTTATTAAGCTGAGAAATCATCCAATGACTTCTTCTGCTCTAGAGCTGGCGTACTATTCTCTAAGAAAACAGTTTTGAGCGCAGCGCTGGCCGCAGCGACGAATTCCAAATAGGTACATTGGATTAACAATCTAATGAACCTATACATTAGATTGTGAATTCAATGTACTAAGCTCTCGACTCGTCGCTGCGGCCAGCGCTGCGCTCAAGGCTGTTTTCTTAGATAATAGCACCGCAGAGCGGAAAGGCGTGTCAGACTTTTATTGACTAAACCCACACCAATGTTGGGTTCCAGGACCCCGGGTTTCCGTTTCAGAAGTCTACCCATGGCTCCAGTAAACTTCGGCCCTACGGGGCTTCTACGGTTTTAAATTTATTTATTTATACAGACAAGTAAAGATCCATGGATTATTTACAAATAGATTTTAAAACTGTTAGGCAGAAAAAAATAAAAATAAACCAAAATAAAACTAAGAAATAAAAAAAAATGGTCCACAGATATGATGAATTACTCCTGCCTAACCAAAACCTGCATGAAGTGATTGTCATAGGGACATTTCTTTTTTATAGTGGGAAAATCATCTAATGACAACACCCGCTCTTGGGCGGAGCGGGAGATAGTGTCAGACTCTTACTGACTAAAAACCCATCCCGTTCCTTCGTACCTTCATACCAGTGCTAAGCTATCTCTAGAAACTTACCCTGGCCCCAGTAAGCTTCGATCTACCCAGCTTTGTCCCTGCTGTTGCTGACAACTCCTTGAGGCGCACGAGAACAGTGCGCGACTTGGGCTTGGTCCGGACAGTTACCGGACAGTCAGACAGCGAGCTATCATAGGACCATCACAGTCTGATAACATCCTCAGAATGCCATTGGAGATTTTGATGATATCTCCTTGAAGCACGTGTACTCACTACGTGCCGTTTACGACTTGGGGTTCAGTTCGAACGGTTACCAGATGGTCGGTCAGTGAGAATAGAATAGAATAGAATAAATTTTTTTTTTGTGAGCCACCCATTGCTCGTCGTCCGCAAGCCACGACTACGGTGGCTGGAAATCGTGGAGATCACGTTGACTGTCCGTTCCCTATCGCGTACGGTCGTCTCCTTCGCTAACAACAAACCGCCTGCCATTCTTCCTTGGTAGACTTGTACCAAAGCCCTGGTTGTGGTGACACTTGAGGGTGGTCTTGTCCAGCAGATGATATTATGATGACGGATACAGCTTGGCTTAAAAAAAAATCACACCTACCGACTTCCTCGACGCCAATCCCATTCGATTTATTCCCATCCATCTTTATTACGTCATTGATAAATGACTCACGACTAGGAGTGATATGTTGCTCTATGGGTATTTATAGAAATACAAATATTACATTATACGCCAACACGCATTATAGTGTTTCGAACACGATCCGTTATTTTAACACCTAGTATACGTCGCTCCATGGCACGTTAGTTCCGCCGGAATCCCGATCCTGATTTCTGGCCACCGAAGGCGCAGGCCTGCGGACGGCGAGCAATGAGTAGCTCACCGTCGAACCGTCCGGTAATCATCCGGATAGAGCGTGGTAGACGCGCGTATTGTTCCACGCGTGCCTCAAAGAGATATCACCAAACTGAAGCGTCAAAGTCCACTGGAGCCACTGGCAGTGTGAAAGTGAAACCCGAGTCCCTGGAACGAAGACAAAGAAGGAACAGGAGTGGGTTTTTAGTCAGTAAAAGTCTGACACACCCTCTTGCTCCGCCCAAGAGCGGGAGATGTCATAGAATGATTTTCCCACCTAAAAAAAATAAATAGCACGTTGGTAAACCTTAATTTCTTCTGAATATTAGTCAAAAATCAAGTCTGTGCACCGTAGGTCAGGATAGGGAGAATACACATGTCCAATAGCTTACGCGTAAGTGACATAGGTATGGTGCTTCTAACCCTTAGTTCCGAATTACGTCAAAAGCGAAAGTATCACGAATCCGACCAAATTTAATAGTCACAAAATATAAGGACTATTGAGTACTATTTGTGACGTTGCGCGTTGGTCGGATTCGCAATATAATCACTTTTGACGCAATTCAAAACGCGGGGTATATAGTTCATTCATGGGCCAATAGCTCTTCCTGGTATTTTCTGTTATTGCCTTGCTTGATATAGAAGAAGGCCGCTTTACAATATATCAAAATAGAACAGAATACTTAGTAAAATGTTCGAAGAGTTAGTTGATTTCACTGAAACGAAGCAACAGGTTCATGTTATTTTCAGTTACTGGATAACTTTGATGAAACATTAAGTAAGAAACACGAGATTTATTTTTAGATTTTTTTCCCACGAAACATAATTACTCGTATAATGGTGCTCTTAATTAATGTTAACTAATTTACGGGATAAAGCATTTGATAATTTCCTACCGTAATAAAAAACTACATACGTATCTTAACCTTTTCGAATACCGTATATTTAAAGACACAATAGAAAGACCTAGGTTGACTGGTAGAGAATGCCTAAGGCATTAAGTCCGCCTTTGTACCTGTACGTTGCATAAAGTTCTAATAAATAAATAAATAAAGACAATGAGCCAACTAACGCTGGCGTTTGCTTGGAGTTTAATGAATTAAATTGGAGTTATTTTTTTTCTTTGAAAACATAGAACAAGCGACGATATCTGTGTTATTGATAAACATTGGCGCCTTTGCGTACACCGTTTAATTTAAATACAGTATAAAAAAAAATAGACTATGTTATAGATTCAGGTTTCATTTTACTAAATTACCAGAATATAGACCATGTTTAACACCATGAACCAGGACTGCAAAGGGTAACTAACGAACAAGGGCGTTTTAGTCAGTAAAACGCCATTTCACTTCACCCTGTGAGCGATTTGCTGATTTAACATCTCACTTTGGTGAGATAGAACAACTGTTCAAATGTAACAGAGAATTTACGCACAAACCTTTACCCTTGAACTTTGAATGCTTTTAATCACTAAGCCGGGTTGTTAATACACAGGTAGATCTTCCCACTCGTCTTGCTAATTTAACCCTTAGTATCCTCTTACGTCGCCCTCACTTAATTACAGGGTGATCTGCTTTTAGCCAAGCGAATTTACGTCAGAAACTAAGTGGGGCAGGGAACTACAAATGCAAATCTTGACTAATATCTTAAGGCGATTAGGTTATTTATTATTGAAAATAGTATCATTCTTGGAAATGTGATAATATCTGTTCACAAAAATTCTTAGTCACACATCATCCAATTACTTTTTCCACTCTGGGTGGAGCGGCTAAAATTAGTACGTATAGTGCATTTTTCGGAACCTTAATAATTGTTTTTAAATAAGTGGTCTAATAGGAATTTAGGTATTTAGCAAACATACAATCAAGCATAAGCATAGCTTAATATTATTAGCAGGTAATTGAAAAACAAAACGATAGCTTTAACCTACAAAAATAAATTCATCGTAAAAAATAAAACATCACATTTGTCGACAAGTTCTTTACAATTTCCATTTGAATGAATAGTTTCCAATTATTTCAGCGAGCAAAATAACGAGGCACGTAAAACCTTTTGAGAATCATTCCTCATTTAAACCCTGATTACTCTGCAACGCAAAACAAAAGTGGAGCCGCGAGATTATTTCCGCTCATTGCTTTCTTATTCCTTTGCCTAAGATGCGATTATTAGAACAGTGAAAACTATAGAATAGACGCTTTAAAAAAAATATTTCTCCGAAATGAAACTTCAAAAATCTTTATTTGATGGAAATAGATTATCTGTAGAAGATTATAAGATTATCATATTTGAATTACAAACCGAATTCTTGTCATTATCTCCCTAACCTTTTCTTTCAGCTTTCAGTCTTCTAATACCTGTGTTTACAAAACCGAACCTTCTGACAATACTAAAATATTTTCATAGCATCGCTCGCACATAATAACGCTCTGCGAGGCTCAATGCCCAGGGCGTCTACTGTAGCGGCCGGGGCTTGAGGGTTCTTATTTGTTTGCATTACTGTTTCAGCAAAAGAGGTGGCTGCATACCTTGAGCCGTCTCACATTTTATTATGGCCTGGACCAGAACTGGACACAAGATGTCACCGACGGTGACGATTGCTTTCAAGAGGACACTCTATTCAAGCGGTACAGACTTCCACCGTATGCTCCACCATGTCTTCTAAGAGATCTAAACAATGGCGACACTCGGGCGTATATTAAATTCCCACCAAATCCAGTATAGAATACGATACCCCTTAGTAGGACTTTCTATAAGTGTACGTCATTATGATCTCTCCAGCCTTTTTCCTATTAGCTTGGGGTCAGCTTCCAGACTAACCAGATGCGGCTGAATACTCGTGTTTTACATGGAACCATCTTTCCATTTTCTAACCCAGTTACTGGGCAACACGATTACTCCTTGGATAAACTGATAGTCAGACTTTCTGACTCGTTCAACGTCGTGCCGTCGTTTGGTTGCCGCTTCGTCGACACCAGTTTCACAGTTTTGTGTGTAAATTCTGAGCAGGCGTACAACAAGCGTATAATGACGAATTCACGTCTATGAAGCTACGCGTTCATAGCCTTAGTATATGTTTGTTATTTTTAAATTTTTACAGTGGAACAATGTACGATTATCAGATATACCCCTGTGTGGGTGTAATTACAGCTATCCAGTACAAATTGCATTGCAGTAATTAAACGACACTGTTGCTTTATGCCAACATAGTTCCAACACTATGTACCTACAGTTGAATGGTGAAATACTCGGACGGTGTCATGCGCAAGTAAATGAGTTTTTAATTTCGTAGCCAAACTTTGTATGATAGTGGAAAACGGGAAAATGTTCTGGATAAACATTTTCGTGTTGTTCGTGTTTCGAATTTTGTTACAGTTTTATTTTTTGTTTTGTTTGTTACTGTAAAAATGCATTGTGTAAATGGACTGGTTTGTTACTTTGCTGTCGTTGTAGAATTGAACAAATGATTACTGGTTTACGTAAACCACATTTATGTTAGTTGCTGTGACTTCGCCTGTGTGGGAGTAAAATATTGCCTCATGAGATCATTCTCCTGGCATAAAAAGTATACTATGTGCTATTCTAGGACTTTGATCTACCCATGTGCCAAGTTTCTTCCAAATTTGTTCAGCCGTTTGATCGTGAAGAAAAGACAAATATACACGCACGATGTATCTATCGTACGTATCCACGCACGTACCTACTAACGAGTTAGTGATGGAATCAAGATTTATCAAGTATTTATCAAGTATTTTTGGTATGTTTTTTTTTTCTATTCATTTTTTATTCTAAAACTAGCGTTTGCCCGAGGCTTCACCCGTGTATTTAAAATATAGCTTAGTCACTCACGAATAAAAAAGCTTTCTACCGTTAAAAAAAAAAAACCTATATTCTCCATTCAATCAGTAGCAAGTCAAGAACTCCTAAAGCATAAAGTCTACTGATAGACCCTACGAAACTACAAAACCAAACATTATTCTTTTCTAACAACGATCTTTGAACGACCGTCTCCTAGGACCAATTCGAAGTAGAGGGACAAAGTTTTAGCACATGGAACACGTCTTGCTAACGAGCGGATGGCGGACAAGAGGAAACAGGACGGAATAAGAGCTCATTGTCGAAAGCCACATTTCTTCGCCAATTTGTTTCTGATTCTTCTGTACTTGTTTTTATTTTTCTTTAATTTTCTTTTAGGAGAGAGAGATTCTAAGGGAGGTTTTTGCATCACTTTTATGTAAGGTTTATAATTATTATTTAAATATAATTTGAAAAATAAATATAAAATAATACTAAACGTAAATGAATACTAATATTCTTGTATTCATACTAAACTTCATGATAAAATAAGTACTTACTTATTTATAAATAAAATGTTTCATTTCGAAATCGTTTAAATGCTGTTTATTATTGTAATCACCTAAGTAATATCAATAATTTAATTAACAATAAATGAAAGGATTTGTGTTTTATTTTATTTTATTAGTTTATTTTTTTAAAGGAAATTAAAGTTTTAATTTGAAATTCCAAGATTTTTTTTCGTATTTTACAAAGAGATGTCTTGTCAAAGCTACCATGTTAAGTAGAATGAATTTTGAATTCACTTTGATACATGATACAATATGACGCACATAATTTCTCTCCAGAAACCCGGCGTTAGGGACATTCAACTTTAGAGTATTCAATCCATTTGGAAGAAACCACCTGTAACATTAAAAACATATAACAGATTGAGATGGCGCACGGGGAATCGCTTTTCGCATACTTTCACTGGTTATTTTGATTCGTATTTGGCTTGTTGTGAGCACGCGCTTCAGTTATTCGAGTGTTTCATTTGTCGATGTCAATTTATTCAATTCGTTTCTGCCTCCGATTCTGGTTCCATTCCGATTCCAACTCGGTTCTCGATTCCGGTTCCGATCTTAGTGACGATTCCGGTTCCGGTTCCGATTCCTATTCCGATTCCAATGCCAATTCCGATACCGGTTCCAGTTTCGGTTCCGTTTTTGCTTCCAATTCTAACTCCGAAAATACTCCGCTTCCCAATTCGGTTCTGATATAACCCTAATTAGGTACCACTACGCCACCACTGCTCTTTATCAGTTTTAGGCAAAGTGACATTCCATTAACTATAACATCCGTCCTAATATAAAAAAAGCAAAAATAAATTATTGCTTATTTTTAAGTTATTTCACAGTATCTAAGTCTTGCAAACTGAACGTATTAGTATTTTATTGGAAACAAATCAAATCAAATCAAAATCAAATCAAAATGGTTTATTACACAGTTTAGAACACAGGTAAATAGAGGTGTTTTCAATATAATATGTTGATTGTACAGTCCATGTCCCGCCGATAGACATACAAAATTTGGTCAAGTACAGAACGCACTAAGAAAATTTTAATTTAATTACTCAATCATTTATACAATGTGAAAAAAATAAAACTGTCATAATAATAAGAAAAATTGTCATAATAAATAAGAAAAAATGTCACAAAATAAAGAAAAATGTCAATAAAATAAAAATGAAAAATACAGAATGTCAGTAGATTGCGTAATACAAAAAAAAAAAATATATAAAAACTAATAATAACAATAAAAAATAATAATAATATGAATTATTATTCGAAAACGTTACACTTATACCTATAATTCATTAAAACTGGAAAGCCAAGGAAGAAATGTTGGTAGTTTTACACACCTGCGTATACCCAAAACGGTATTAAATCCCCTATGATAAAGGTGAGAGTATTACATTTATCATGAATGAACTGCAATCCCTTACAGAGCATTTTATGAGAAATGTCCAAATATAATGCATTAACGGTTACAATATCTTTTTATGAAAAGGCTGATGTAGTAATTCGTGGGACGCTCATTAATATTGCAATCGTCCACTTAACAAATAAAGCGCCCGTGCTCTTTACTGGAAGGCCGGACAACGAGCTCCACATTGCTCGTCATCCGTAAGCCCGTATATACGTTAGCTGGAAATTTGTACCTGTCAACGCTCGGACTGTCTCCTGCGGAGGCAGCTGAGGCGTGAAGATGTCCTCTCTCTCATGGTTTGACCACTGTATCACAGGAAGTAACCATTTCTCATTCCGTCTCACTCCGGACTACGGTCCGAACGAGGGCTGGACACGAGAGGTTTTTACAGCTGATCGTCTCCGCGAAGACAAGGCTTGGTACTCCGCCTAGGTGGCTCAAACTTCAATTGTATGCTTCACCGTGTACCTAAATGGTTTGCACACTGATTGTATGACGAGTGATATGAAAGAAAAGGGAGTCAGTGAAAGCATGTCGGTTAACAGAACCAAATGTAAGAAAACAAGGGTAGGAAGACCACGATGAAGCTGATTGTACATATATCATTTTAACACAAGGATACATTACCGTTTCTCTGAAGACCTTTCCGAATAGAGAGCAGTGGTGACCGAATGGTAATTAATGGCCCCGACTTACAAGTTGTAGGACCCGGGTTTGAACCCAGCCAGGCGCATTACTTTGTGTAATTTATTTCATTACCATTGCTCTCAAAACGATGAAGAAACATTGTGAGGAAACTGGCATGTCCCAGAAACAAAAATTCGAAGTCACGTAACGTTCACCAACCCGCACTGGGCCCGCGTGTTGGTTTACGGCCCATTCCCGTTCCTAGAGAAGAAGCCTGAGTCCCTGCAGTGGGAACATTAAAAAGGCTGATGACGATGTTGATGATGATGAAGACCTTTCAAACTGAACAGTTTTTACAAAATAATTTTCTAGCGGCGATTGTCTTTACATATTTGTTGCTATTGAAGATCAAAATTTACTTGTTGAATCGACATCCGTTAGCTAACTGTCAGGCGGTCTATTCCAATCATTTTAGATCTAAATCCAACCACTATTGCAGATAAATTTCACTTTGTCTAGATACCAAGTTGTGGCTATTGTTTAGATCAGTGATTTAAGACCGATTAACTTGCTTCGAAAGCCTGTGGTTAGTAGTCAAAGATAAGATAATCTTCTAGTCTTAGTCAAGATAATTGACTACAGGCAACAAGCAATTTGACTTCAATTTTAAGCTCAGTGTTTATTATGTTAGCTCACTAAGGGTGAGTTGCACCATTTAACTATAACGATAACGAAACCTTAACCAGCCGTAAAACGGCCGCCTATTGGTCAATTCGACGATTTGACAACTGTTAACAGCTTTTTTATCGTTATAGTTAAACTCACCCTTACTGTGCTAAGTGTGCTTAGTGTCATTTGTTTAATTGTATTTATAATATTTTATTTAAAAAAGAACAAGGTCTATTTCGTTAGAAAAAAGCAGGTCCTTTGTACTCTTTTATCTTTATTTGTTCTTATCGATTTTAAGTGTTTGTGTGTACATAATAAATAAATAAAGTTGTCGACTTTGCGTTCTGTTCCTGCGCGCCTCAAGGAGTTGTCAGCAGGGTAGAAGCCTACTGAGGCCAAGGGTCTGTTTCTAAAAGGAAGCCTCTCCCCGGTATGAAAGGTAACGAAGGAACAGGGTGGGTTTTTTTAGCCAGTATAAGTCTGACACTATCTCACGCTCCGCCCAAGGGCGGGGGGTGTCATTTGGATGATTTTTACACACTGAAAAAAAAACAAGCGTAGACCATGCTCTAGAAAAGTATTTATGATACTTTTTATCCTGCATGGCAGTATCAAGTAACAATATAATGTAGAGAAGCGCTGAAAATAATGTGTTTTGAATTAAAACCCTGAGCAGATGATACTCGTACCTTCTACATCCTTGTTATGAAGGGCAGACGGTTAGAGAAAAAGGTGTTGGAAAACGATCAACACATTGGTGGTGCAAAAAAAAATTGAGTACTACTGAGTACGACTAGTTAGGAAAAGTTACATAAAACTGGTCACCACGATAAAAAAAAAACCTAGTGGAACTGATTATGTTGTTATACATTGTTACTGGAATATTAAACCATACATTCACTGTACTTGTAATTTCAAGTAAAGCAGTGGAAAAACCTTAGGATAACGGATCATCTTCACAAAGGTTTCAATGTACCTTTTCAAACATTTTTTTATTTGGTTTGGGACAACTTCTTCTGCTCTAAGTGGAGCGAAAAGGAGTATCAGACTTTTACTGACTAAAACTCACGTGTGGCTTTCATTTTCCCTTTAATTTTGGCACAAAATTGATAGGTACCGAAATCAATCTAAACAAAGTCGCTCGAGCAACGCACACATAGACACCGCTCACAGACTCGCCTACTGGGGCCAGGGTTATCCGAAAAGGAACTCGAGTCCCGGTATGTCGGCTAGAAGGAACAGGGTGGGTCTTTTAGTCAGTAAGAGTCTGACACTATCTCCCGCTCCGCCCAAGAGCGGGGGTTGTCATTCGATGATTTTTTCCACCATAATAAAAAGACTCGATATCTCGATTCAATTCAGCTCATTGTGAGCGTGTCGGTAAACTTTTTTGTGAAATAATGGAAAAAAAAGTGAAATACATAGATGAAATTGACTTCTGTACCTATTTATTTTGTGCTTTTGGTGAGTAGAAACTCATCCTGACCCTCGTATAATTTACTTCACATGCAATTAGTACCTGCACATTCTTTTACTGAGTGTATACCTTACCTTACATATTTTTACATTTTACCCAACATTCTTATACGCTTGCATGCGTACTTCACGTAAAACAACCCATATTCATGACTCTAACACAAACAAGTAATTTACATACAGTACTAAATACTATTATCTACGTACATACGTGTATGCGTACTTTGAAATGTAAATTACAGTGAAATGTGTAAAACCGCAACTTTGTGAACGAAATATTCATGTTATTAACGGATTATTGTTATTAAATTGTTAATCTTTATTACGTTTTGTGTTAATTGTTTTTTATTATGATGTTGTTAAAATATGGGATATTAAAATACCTAAACTTTTCATTAATTATTTTTACCGTAGATGTCAAGCTCATTTCTCCACCTCCGCCTTAGCCTGCCTCGATGTCGCCTTGCGTTTAATGGGACCCAATAAGTGTCTCATAACGGCTTAGGACGAAGTGTGTGGGAAAGAGAGATCTTTTGCTCAGCAGTGGGACATAATAGGCTAACAAACTAACGATTTTTACCATGACTTAAAATAACTTTGATATGGATTGTACCTTTTTGTCTTGGGTAAGAAATCATTAAAAAACGTCTCCCGCTCTGGGTGGAGTAAGAGGGAATGTCAGACTTTTGCTAAATAAAGACCCAAATACAAAACTGCGACGTAGCAATGTAAAAAAACTGCGAGTTCGCATGACGGATCGTAAGAACTTGCGAATTGATTCGCATCGCATACTTAAGAACCTTGCTGCACGAAGTTTCATCTCAGATTTTTTCGTCGCGGCGTCGTATGGCAGTTGTAGGCCTTAAATTATGATTTGACGGCAAAAATACGCCATTTTATTGTTTCTAACGACACCTTGCAAGCTAAAACACAACAAGCCGTTTAGGATCTAGGACGTGCCAAACTAATATACGTACATGTAGAAATGAAGATATCCACAAGAGAACCAAGGTTGCCGACATAGCACGTAGAATCGCCAGACTTACTCGTAAGTGGCAATGTGTAGGGCACATTGCTCACAGAATAGATTGCCATTGGGGCCAAAAGATTTTGGAATGGCGATCGCGTACCGGAAGACGCAGCGTTGGAAGGCCTCCTACAAGGTGGACCGATGACTTGGTGAAAGTGGCGGGAATCTGATGGATGCGGGACGCACAGGATCGTTCATTGTGGCGACACTTGGGGGAGACCTACGTCCAACAGTGGACGTCTATCGGCTGATATGATGATGATGATAATGATAAATATATTCGTAAAACATAGTTAATCATCCTTCTAATCGGGTAAAAATATATATTCAAGCTTAACCTCGTAATGGACGCAACCTCCATTGAAACCTTCTTTTATCCTTATCTGTGGCATAGTTAAATATTCATGAGATGTAGGTACTTATACATTCAGGAAAAATTGCAGTATTCATAGCTGCTGGCTTTTAATGAGGTGCTAATAATGATAATTACTGCGAAGAGCTTTTGTCTTTATTTCAGTAGCATAGTAGTAACTTTAGTTTTCTGCGCAGCGAACGCCGGTTGTTTTATAATGGTCTTTTTAGTTTATTGTCTATTTTAAACAAGTGCGATTTTCATTTTATATTTTTAAATATTATTTTATTAAAGCAAACTTTTAAAACTACAAAAAATATATATATAATTTAAGTTTTGTATTTTAATAAATACTAAATTTGAGATTGAATTAGTCTCGTCAGCCGCATGCAAAGTTAACACTTGGCAAAAGACGCCACGCAATGGGTTCCTGCAGGTGGAAAGTACCGTCGAGACCAAGAGCAAGTTGTTAAACGCGTAACACAAGGACTGGTTTGAGATGGCGTAGAAAAAGAATGCCTGGAAGGACTTGGAGCAGGCCATTGCCCAGCAGTGGGACAGTAATTAAACAAAAATATTAGAATGAAAAAGAAAGAAAGAAAAAGTGTTTATTTGCGGAAAACATGGCGTACACCTTAAAATAAAACAAATAACAAATTCGACTAAAGTAGCACGTAAGTAGGTTATGCGTCACATCCGCGCAAAACGGCTGCTGCTTAGCAAAATGCTGAAGAGAATGTATGGTTTCATAGACTTTTTTATTTATTTGTCGAAATCTACACTAATATAATAAAGAGGTAAAGTTTGTTTCTTTGAAGAATAATTGAAGTCAGTTATATTTTTTTTTTGTAAAAAGTTTTTTATTTTACACTTTTTAATATTTATGGTACCACCACTAAAAAGTACCCCTCAGACAAACTTAAATATTGTTGAAATCTACACTAATATATAATAAAGGGGTAAAGTTTGTTTCTTTTTGGTTTTTACTAACCGACTTACGAGCGACCGGAGGTAATCTCTGGAAGATTACACTGGTCCGATTGCTAAAATTTTTTCACCGATAGAAAGCTGCTTTAGTCCTGAGTGACATAGACTATATTTTATGTACGTGGGCAACAGCTAGTAAGTTATAAAAAGCAAGAGTATCATGCCATCACACTGTATAGTTTGGCGAGGAAATTATGAACAAAAAAAAACTTTTTATAAAAAATATAACCAACTTCAATGTTGAAAAACACTGAAAAGTACAAAATAACTTTCATTTTGGAAGTCGGTGTTTCTATAATAGTTTTGTCTCTTCGTTATCTAACACCGACTTCCAAAATTAAAGTTATTTTGTACTTTTACACTTTTTAGGTACAACCACTAAAAAGTACCCCTCAGAAAGACTTAAATACCTTATAGTCAGAGTGCATCTAATACCGGTTCTAATAATCCCAAACACGGTTAGATTATATTAATTTACCGTCTGGCTTCATCATCAGATCTGTTCGATACCTCCTAAGAAAAGGGGAGGCCTTTTCTTTCAGTCAGTCATCGACTACACATATAAACAAAGCAATTTTACTTGTAACGACAGTTCTGCTGTGATTCTATGAGGAGTTCTGTTCCATATCTTCGAAGTTAATGATCAGGTCATAATAATATTTCTATGGGACCAACTTGAAAGCATAATCTTTCAACCAAAAAAATAATTTTCAAAATCTGTCCACAATTAACCGAGATATCGGTGAACATACATACAAAAAAACTTTCAGTCGAACATAGAACCTTTTTGAAGTCGGTTAAAAAACACAAAAACTGTAAGAAAAATAAATAATAATAAAAAGTAATGGCTATATTTTTTTATTACGTTATTTTCCCCTCTAGTGTCATGTTAAGGCATCTTCTGACACCGAAATCTCACAACGATTACTCAAACCAATAATAACCATTACTCATAATAATCAATACGCATTGTATTATTAAAGCAAGGAAGAGGCATTATTTTGGTGAGTTCGATAGACCTATATCAAAATATATCCTTAATATCCGTACCTGCTTTACCTTTTAAATCCCATTCCCAAAACACACCAGTACGAAAAACTGTTAGTTTTCGCCTTACGACCTATTCACTGAATTTCCTTACATACTAGCTGAATGTTCGGGAGTTTTCACAGAAATTCTTTTTTATTTTCAGTGTAAAACGAAAATGGGAAGCACTGAGAGTAGATGACTCTACCATACATCGTATGCCGCAGAAAAATGTGAGGTTATCTAGATTCATCGCTGGCAACTACGGCGGGAGCGTAAAGACCTAAGCTAGCTCATTTCTCGCTTAGTTGCCCTCGCTTTCATTAAATTGTAGTTGGAGGGAAACGGTGCAAGAGAGGGTTATTTGAGGTGATCATTTTTATCTCTCTTCCTAACAAGATATTTATACAGTGTACATTTCAATAATGCATTTTGTTTTAACCCGTTGTGTGTCCAAACGTGGATCCATGCGAGACACAATGTCTTTTTAATTGTGTCTCTAATTACGGCACACGAGAGGTTAAACTTGTTTTTAGGTAAGGCTAGAGTGAATAGGCTCAGTGCGTCTCACCATCAAAGATTGCATACCATCAGGTGGGATCTCAGTCAAGCAGTAGTTTATACCAAATAAATATAAAAAAAACTTATGACCTTAAAATTGAATATTTTATGTACAAGGTGCCACGAAATTTACTAAATTATATCGTTGGCCACATCATCGCTTACCATCAGGTGAAATAGTGGTCAAAAGCGAGCATAATTAAAAATAATAATAAACAATTTTATTAAAATACCCTTTACTTTTGTTGTGGTAAATATTGTTTAATTTTCTTATGATGTCTTCAGTATAAATTGTTTCTCAATAAGTTCGCGCCACCGCTCATTTCCCGCACATCTCCGCTTCCGATGAAGGCCAGACTCATTTGTCCACCCTCCGGCTATTAAACACGGTTAGGAGGACATTTGCAAAAGTACACTTCAAGCAGAATGACGGCTAAAACTTTCTCGTTTGTTTACATTTTTTGCTCTTTTGTTTTTTGAAGTTTCGTACGATGAACGTGTTTTTAGTTGAGCGAACTTTAACAGTGATGTTACAACTGAATAGTTGGACTTGTGGCCTAATATTTTATTATGATCATCATGACATCTTCATTTAGACTAATTTTAGGTAAAAGAATTGATTTTTGTATAGTTTTTTATCCTGGGCCTCAAGTCTGCTATTACAATAGTGTCAAAATGGTCTATCATTGATTTCATAATTGTTGATTTTAAGTAAGTTTGGTAATCTACTAATATAATGGCGTAATTATGACTTTCCAATTATCAACCACTGACACTCCATTGAAAGAAGTGCGATAGAATGGTAATCTTATACATATTTACAAATGAATGTCTTACGTATGCAGTAATCTGCAACAATTTTGACAGTTCTTTTGATCAGTGACCTACCATTGCGACGTCATTGCGCAATTAGTGCTTTCAATAAGCTCGATATTGCCATTCTACCACAATTCTATTACAAGACCATTGACCGATCAATGATCGATCATTATGAATTAGCAGATTACAAACTTTTAGCAAAATGTCAATGGGATCGTGTTGGAATGACGAATTTATAAAAACAGTAGACTTAGACCCCTGGTAATCTTTGGGACAGTTTGTACTTTCACGCGGCGAAGCCACTGGAAGTAGCTAGAAGATATATAGATAGGTAAAGCAGTCGCGTATCAGTCAGTTCAATTTCTAGTATTTTCGGTACTATCCAGTAGATAATTCAGCAAAATATAAGAACGAACACTCCTGTAATATGGTATGAGGGGATCAAAAGTGGCTCCAAATGGTTCGTGTAACACACGGTGCTGCTCGCCAATTCTGTTACTTGAACTTGGCTTGACACGCTACCGCTACGCTACCGCGTGTCTAGATATGCATACATATTTATAATGATGACTATTCTACGATTGCATGACTTGATTCCGCCATCTCCTTTCAACAATCGAACGTACAGCAGCCACGCTTACGTTATTAAAACTTCTACGATCCGGGCTAAATCGTTTATACCGACAACATTGAAGGACTGGAACAATTTGCCTGCTACGATCTTCTCGTCTGATTATAATTTAGGTGTTTTTAAGGCTAGAGTGAAAAGGCTCTTAATAAAATAGTACGCCTCACCATCAACGATTGCATCCCTGCTTACCATCAAGCAGTGATGCAATTGTGGTTTGCGTTTGACCGCTATCTCACCTGATGGAAAGCGACAATGCGGTCGACGATGGAGCGCGCTTACCTAGAAGTAACCTATTCACTCTTCGACTTAAAGATTCCCGGGTTGTAGCCATCAGGAAACACAGATTTCGGCAAGGAATTCCCACTCCTTAGCTGTACGCACAATGAATGTGTTTCCAAAACATTTTGAGCGTGTAGGTGGGATATGCACCATGTTTAACAGGTTCAACCAGCCGGACTAACTGGATCGACCCCGAGTCATCAACGGCGCGTAGTGTTCCATGCGCGCCTAAAAGATATGCCAGCAATACCCAATAGGGGCCAGCAGTGCCAGAGCTAACTGGGGCCAAGGGTTGACTTCCGAAAGAAAAACCCGTGGGTTCCAGGACCATAAAAGAAGAACCTTGATGTAGTTTTAGGCAGTAAAAGTCTAGCACCCCTTCCGGCTCCACCCTACAGTGGGGAAACTAGGATATTAAAAAAAAGTTGAAATTGTTTGATTGGTATATGTTGAACTAAATTATAGAAGACAGGCATGATTAATTACCGTCTACTGTTAACTGCAATAAATTCGAAAAGAAACAGCAAATAAGAAAATGGCTTAGGGCGCCATTATGAAAAAAATAAATCACATCCGTCAGATGCATAAAACATACCCTTATTTGTTCCAAAATTATGTCAGCAGATTTTTATTAAAATGTTTTATTTTATTTATTCAATATTATTTCTCTAGAGCTTCCTTAAATTTTTTTTAAGCCCCACCTGAGATCATCCCGCTTGTCAAATTATCTCTGTTTAAAAGAGGTTTTATATATTCATGAGATATTTTAACATACCCTGACCTCTGGGAAAAGGACGCAACCGCGGTTTTTGTATTGAGGGGATGTTTGAAATTACTGTTTTTTTTTTTTCTTTTGTACTTTATTACGGTAAAATTTTCATCAACGACCACTCTCAAGGGAACGTTTTCATTAAAGTATTCGTTAATTTTTGTGGTTGTATTATTCATGTTTAATGTTAAACAAGGTTAAACTTCGTTCAAAGTAAGCCTCATTACTGAAACAATGATATCTGGATTAAAGTCAAAGTCTTGACTTAATCAATTACTTATCATCGCCCAGCCCAAACCCTTCGATCTAAAATGCTGAAATTTTCTACAGATGTACATTTTATCTACATTTATATTATAAAAAGGTAAAGTGTGTTTTTATGTTTTTTTGTTTGTAGGAGGTAATCTCTGAAAGTACTGGTCCGATTGGGAAAATTTTCTATACAATGAAAGAATTTTTTAAAAATTGCCTCCTAAAGGGGTGCAGGAGGTAGTCAGAAATAAAGGTCTTTAAAAATATCTGCCTATCACTGCTAAATATCTTTCCAGTTTAGCTATATGTTCTTCTTCTTCCCAGTCCATTCTTCTTTCCTGGTGATGGCAAATTTTTTTACCTCAGTAGGTTCACTTCAGTCGATACTACACCATCGATGTGGTACTCATTAAGCCCTAATTCAGGTGTAGGTATGCCTCTTGGAGCACTCTAACGCCTGGCTCATATTTCGAAGAGGGTCACAAAAGTCACATTTGGTATCCGACTAGTTTATAAAACCCCATTTACCCCATTCTGGAATACCTGGTTGCACAACCGATTTAATGCACTACAAATTCAAGTTCCAACGTGGTGTATTCTGGTACAAAGTCGCTACTACAGAAACTTTAGCCCCCTCGATCATCTGTTCGATGGCCTGCCCACTGTCACTTAAGCTTGACAATTCTTCGGACAATATCTGGATATCATCATCCGTCATGCAATTACACAAGGAAACTCCGAATTAAGCCCTATCCATTGCTCTGACCTGGTGAGGGTCACGGGAATCTAATGGAAGCAAAACGCTTAGAACAGGCCGTTGTGGCTACACTTGGCGGAAGTCTATGTCCAATAGTGGACGTCTTTCATCTGAAACGATGATAATGATTATGAAGTTAAAGTTTTTTAGTCATTAAATAACACTAAAAGAACTCCATCTAACGCTTAGTAAACTGAACATACAAAGTTAAACAACAGCACAAAACCTCATCTCTCTTTCATGTACAAAATCCCGTCGTATCAAAACGACACAGTTACGGGACGATATGTAACAATAGACGAACCCATTCTCGAGATTATGGGATTAAAACAACGCCAGTGTATAAGATAAAACGAGTAGGAAAGTACAAAAGGTTCACTACTGATGACTGAGCAGCTGTTTGCACATAGGTTAATAAACCGGCATGTCCTAGAACCAAAAATTTGAAGACATGTGACATTCACCAACTCGCACTGGGCCCGCGTGGTGGATTACGGCCCATTTCCCCTCCTGGAAAGGAGGCCTGAGTCTCAGCATTGGGAACATTAAAAAGGCTGATGATGATAATGATGATGATGAAGTTAATAAACTAACTACCAAAACTTGCATTATTTCTTAATTAGTATCAATACTCTGAAGACTCATGTGCAAAAAGGTCATACCAAGAGAATGAGATGAAAATGTTGAGGTGAGCGAGAGGTCCGGGTCCAGCTCGATAAGGTGAGCAATAAAGATATCAGAGACAGCTTTAAAATCCCGCCAATTACCGAAAAACTTACAGAATACTGTCTCAGATGATATATGAACATGTTAAGAATGCCATATTAGCAGGGAAGTGATAATTATTTCCTTAACAAAGTTCTAAAAACATTAGACACAGTTGATTGTAAACACAGAGTTGTCTTTTATGTTATAAGATTCTAGTTCCATTGGGAAAGTTGCCTAGTCTTGTCAAGTAATCGAGGTTGTAGGTATTTTTTTGGTGGAAAATCATCCAATGACTTGATGACGTGTCAGACTTTTACTGAATAAAACCCACTCCTATGTTCCTTACAGTAAAATGGGGTGAACAGAGACTTAGGGGTGAATAGAAACAAAACTTTAAAGGGTATTTTCTCGATATTTGAATATTTTTTGCAGCATTTAACTAGATCAATTTTTTAATGAATTGTTATTCTAAAAAATCTATGCTTTGTTAGAGGCCGATATTATAGTATCAAAGTGAAAAACCAAACCAAAGTTTTGTCTCTATTCACCCCTCAGTCTCTATTCACCCCGTTTTGCGGTATTTCCTTTGCGTTCCAGGACCCCAAGGTTCCCTTTTAGACCTTTCATACAAGCACCTATTGCTTGTATGACTTTCTATCAAAAAAAAATCCGTGTGAGTATTTTCCTATCTCGTGAACACACACTGAACGGTACTCCACACGCTCGTTCTTATAGCTGAGGCAGAAACCTGATATAATTTAATACGTAGCCAGCGAAGGGTCCTTTGTTATAGCGTTAGAGGTTTTTTTTAGTTTCATGGCAGTTTTATGGGAACAGGGGGGTAAGTTATGACAAGCTGCTTGACGCATTCCTATTTTTTTTTGCTGATCGTGTTTTTTGTGAAGGCAAAATAATGTTATTATGAAAAAGTTGTATAACATATATTTATATATGAACAGAAAATTGGCAGCAGCAAGTTATTTAGCTTTGATTAGTTTTCTTTGAAGTCGGTTGTATTTATTTGTCACTTTTGAGTTGTGATATGCTAACAGCTAAGACTAAACAGTGAGCAAGTACTGGTAAGGAAACAGGGTGTTGACTTGGACTCGGTACTTATCAGACGGCTGGACGGCATGCTATCTATTGTTCATCGCGCCTTTGATGACCGGGAATCGGTATGTGTCCCGATGCTCGGGGCGCCTCCTGTGGCATCTACTAGAGCATGTGAATTTCATTCTGTTACGGTTGCGGCCATCTACTTCACCTACATTACTGCTTCGCAGAAGAAGGTTGCTGTTTCCCATTCCAATTTGATCCAGACCATGGCCTCTACCAGGGCCAGGTGCGAGGGGTTTACGCCACCGAATCTATCTATACATACATATAAATAAAATTGGAGTGTCTGTTTGTAATATTGAAATAACCGCTTTTTACTACATACATATGAATATATATACGGTAGGTACATACACCAAAATAATTTTTTTTACAATTTTTGTCGGCTAACCTCTGAAATGGCTGGACCGATTTTGACAGGACTTTTTTTGGCAGGTAGCTGATGTAATAAGGAGTAACTTAAAAAACAAAATCCTGTAGTCCACGCGAACGAAGTCGCGGGCACAGCTAATATACAATATAATACATGTTATTTACATAAATGTAAATGTACGGACAGAATTATTTTTCATAATGTGACTATACTTACCAACGACAAAGCCCCCTTCGAAACCCATTTAATCCAAGATAATTTTCTCTCACAACCGCACGAAACATCGACTTCATCAAATATATGTACTTAAAGGTTGTCTTGAAAACCCACGAGACCTTTGTTAAGATTAAGGCGCCCGTAATCTTGGGATATTACTGTTGAAGCTCTTTTAACCGGCTGGATATGCTCTGTAAGCCTCATCGGGTATTCCTCTTAAAGCCTCACTAGATAAAGTACGGAGTAATCAGGAATCTAGCCGTTACGTAAAGGTTACGGTTTTGATAGTGGATAGAGACTTACATGTTTAATGTAGTATGTTAATTATTGGTTAGTGGTTTAATTAATCGGATGACGGTGAATGATGTTAATTGATTGGTCTTATTATAGAATCGCTTTTAATGGCGGTTGTGTTCCCCTGGTATAATATATTCTACAAAAAAATGTGTCATTTTTTTGGATAAAGTAAATAAGCAGCTTATGGCGCTTAGAGATGTCGAGCCTCTTCAGGAAAAACCTCTTATGCGACAATTTTCATTTTATAAAGGAATGTGAAAATTAAATCCATAATTAATTTTTTTTTTTTACAACATATAATCTAGTGCTATACTGCGATCCCGCCTGATGGTAAGCAGCGATGCAGTCGTTAATGGTGAGACGCACTAGTTTGTTAAGAGACACCTAAATTATATAATCGGACGGAAAGATCGCTTTTAAGAAAATATATCAATAACAACTATACTATTTTGTCAGTAAAATAAATAATGAGTAATGAGTTATATTTTTACTTAATTTACTTTTTACCCCTTTCTGTAAAAACGCAGAAATATAAATTGAATACGATTTCTTATTTTGAACATGTGGTCATATAAACTCCTTGTTTTAGTACCATGAAGGTATATTATTTATTTATATACCTAATCAATTTATATATAAGTAGTTTATCGACTAACATGTAATAAAAACCAATCGTAAAACACTATGTCGACAACGCAGAATTAAAATATTTTGTCTAAAAATAATTTTCGGAAAATTTTCGAAAAGAATATTTAACAATTACGAATAAAAAGTCTGATATTAAACTAATAATTGGGACATCTTTTGTCCAAGTTCATAAAATAAACACTGAAACTTTAATAACAGGCCTAAGAAAACTTGAATTTATCCTTCGAAGTTTAGTATTCATAACTTATTGCTTTCTTTTCACAATAAGCAATTAAGAATGAATTAATAGTAAAACAAGATTTTTTTAAAACAAACAAACAAGTTGCTTTAAGATTCCGCCATTTTGAATTAAGATGATGTCATAACTAATAATGTATCTGTTTCAAAATTCATTTTGCAAGATTTACCATAAACAAAAAAAAAACGTACCTGAAAAAGTAAATTATTAGTGAAGTTAATAAAATAAATTAAATTAAATAGATTAGCCTGATTCACGTAAAATCAAACAAGCCAAATATCGTTGAAGTTTTATAGTCGTTCGATCGAAGTTCTATCCAAAAGCGGTATTCCCGATCTATCGACTTATTTTCAGTTACATCAATAAGTATTCTACTAGGATAATGTTACACAGATTTTTTTTTAATCGACGAATTTCAAACGACTTTAAAATCCGTGTCGTTCAAACTCGATTGATAGATGTGAATACGGAAATGGTCTAAACGACTAAATCGCTACGATATCGTTACGGTTTTCGTTACGTGAATCGGGCTACAGAAAGAAATATATCTCCTTACGTAAGTATATATCTTTATCCTGATCCCTAAGTATGTACATATATTATAGTGATTATTCATGTGTAATAAAGTCAAAAAACCTTCTACAATCTGTCATAAATGTTACGTTTTCGTAGCATATGTAAGCATCTCCGTAGTTCGAACCGTAGCGAAAAAATAAATAAAACGGCATATCACTATGAACACGTTTGATCTTTTGCGAAACTCAACAGCACTCAATCATTTTTATACAAACCAAATTAATTTCTCCCAAAGAATTTTCACACGACGAAGAAAGGGAGAGAAATGTTTATTCCTTAACCACACTTTGTTTACAAAGAAGCCAATTCTAAGCGGAAGACCCCACGGGTAAAAGTTTACCGGCCATAAAATTATAATCATGCGAAAGTATCGAAACAAACAACCACAAAGAAACTTAAACAAACTCTCAATTGCTTTCTTCCTACAAGGATAAATAAACAATATTTTATTATCATTTACTTTCAGGCTGTATGAAAATAAACAACATTTATGGTTATAAACGATTTCAATATCATAATCATCTCAATTCCAAAGCCGATGTTCAAATCTTTTGAAAGAAAATCGGGTAAACAATCGGATAAAAGACGGAATGTAACCAACTGAGCAGAAATATAAAGTCAAATTATTCAGTACTGATCCAATTTAAAAGCTTAACGATTCACATTTTTATTTCAGTTACTCAAGTTAGTTGCGATTCGAATTAAAGTAATATCGATACGAGCTTATTGGCATCGATTATCGATGCGAAAAATAAAAGATGCATCTACAAATCTACGAATGAAAAAGTGAGAATGTTGAAACCATTTAGCCTAAAGCAAACTCGACGGGTCGGGGCACTCGTCATCCGATTCGCATCGGAGATTGGGTGCGAAAAAATTCATGTCATAGAGAGCTCTAAAGCCGAATCAAAAGGCGTTGGAAGTGAACAAACTGTATGAGCGCTTAGCACGCGTTTGTGTCGGGCTGGAGTGCTCGTAGGGTGGATGTAGTGGCGGACACAAAGGTCTTGTCGGCCGTGAGTTCGTGACGGTATGATGACGCGGGGTTTTCGCCTATTACGCGCCTGAAACGAACTTCCATGCCTACGCCTCGCAGGCCGCCGCTGAATTTATTTTTACCCAGGGCTGCCACCCGTAAAATTATGCCTGGACACAGCGGACCGCAGCGGTGAACTAAATTTCTCTTTGATATCACCTAAGTTTTATACATAATGTGGAGGTATCTTTTTAATGAATAATGTTATGATTTTCTTTTCAGGCACCTATTTTCAGAAAAGGAGGGCTTTTTAGAAGTTACTCGAGCCTAGTAAGCATTGATCCAATAGGCATTTAGTCATTTTTTTATATGCGTTTTAAAAGTTTTTCTCTTTATTTTGTATCAAACATTTTTTTCGGCCTACAATGGATTATTGAATACACTACTACATTAATTTATAATAGTGTGTACATATGTTTTAAATTACTTAAATAGAAAATGTATACACTACGAATTAAAAAGTACAAATTATGCAAATATGCCTTACAATTTGATTTAGGACATAAGTAAATAAAAATCTACAGAATTATGGCATACTGAGATTTCAATTTTCAGTTCTATGCTTGCTTGCAGTAAGTAAATATGTGTACTCAACGATTATTCCTTCTATAAATCAAGAAAGGTCTCGGCTCTTCATCAAGACAATTACGGGCCGAATTTCACACACTCCGAGGCAAGTGCACCATGGGAGAAAATACAAGGAAATTAATGTGAAAGCCACCCTTGTTATTATGCTCAACTTGAAGCACTTACGACGCTTTTT
Source organism: Mythimna ferrago (assembly GCA_910589285.2). NCBI lineage: Eukaryota > Metazoa > Arthropoda > Insecta > Lepidoptera > Noctuidae > Mythimna > Mythimna ferrago. The sequence continues at coordinate 7,884,797 of OU342675.1, read as the reverse complement.
AAATGGTTATTGTGGAGAAAATTCCTGAGATGCCTTATTTGGAATCAAGTGTCTTGAATGGGTGGTTAAGAAGTTTGTTTGGGGATTGCTCGAAAGTCACCGAGACTCTGGAACGCGAAGGGTACTACACTGACAGGACATGAGTGCGTTATCTACATTATATTACAAAAAGGTAAACTTGTTTTTTTGGTTTGTAGGAGGTAATTTCTTGAAGTACTGGTGCGATTGCTAAAACTTTTTCACCGATAGAAAGCTGCTTTATTCTTGAGTGACATAAGCTATATTTTATGTACACGGGCGAAGTCACGGGCTAAAGCTAGTAGTCAATATAAGTCTGAGAATTCCTTTCGCTCCATCCAGAGAAGGAATTCTTCCCGCTCTAGATGGAGCAAAGGGAAGAGTTCTACAAATATATATATATATTTTTTTTTTATTGTAGATAGGTTCGCGCTTGACCGCTATCTCACCTGATGGAAAGCGACGATGCGATCGATGATGGAACGCGCTTACCTAGAAGAAACCTATTCACTCTCGACTTAAAGATTCCCGGGTTGTAGCAATCAGGAAACTCAGACTCTGGCAAGGAATTCCACTCCCTAGCTGCACCCACAATGAATGTGTTCCCAAAACATTTTGTGCGTGTAGTCAGCCACACAAATCTAAGTTAAGTAACTCTTATTTTTAGTTACCTTTCTTTTCTGGTATCTGCCCAGAGGTCACAAGGAGAGCTCCATAAGCACACATGTATTCAAAATACATGAGACTCTACTGAGAACTAAAAGTTTTATCCATGTAATAAAAAAAATAAGTTATGTCAGATCGCTCTAGGATCTTGAACTAAAAGGGTTGTGCTTTATTTTGTTTTAAAACTCTTTGTTTACTACAATCTGTCTCCTTCATGAGACATTCAGCAATATGTTGGCTAGCGTGATAAAATAAATAAATATAGTCTACTACCGTTAATCAACATAGCATAATTCCAGATTTTATGATTCTAAGCCATTCATTTCATAATACATTCTACTGTAGCGGAATCTATGGCGTCACAGAAGAATTAATCCTGCATCGCGCAATTAATATTCTCCACGCGATTAGAACATATAGAACAGCCTGAAATCATCTATCGGGCAGTTGCCCACCAGACATAACACCTGTCTGGTCGGAAGATACTCCGTTTTCAATGGAGGTATGTTGGCTGTTGCGTATACCTTCAAAGTACTGAAGAAACCAATTACAACCAAAACCATCATAATAATTTGAACATTAAAGTCAACAAGATGAACTTCCAAACTATTATTCCCCATCGAAAACGAATAAAACATGTACCTACCCACATAAATCAACAATCTACATCTAGCTCTACCGACAAACCAGAAAATACAGCGCTCCTGTAATTAGATATGTCACACTGTAATAATTATGAGCACTGCCGCACCTGCGCTGTATCGGCACAATTCTATCACAAAGTATGCAGAAGGTTAGTTCCGTACAACAAGCAAAATATAAGGTCGACTAGCAGATAATGCCTAAGGCATTAAGTTCGCCTTTGTACAGTTTTTGTGCATTAAGTTTTAATAAATAAATAAATGAAATATCGCAGCATTTGTTTTTATTTATTTTTTTCTGATGACATTCCCCGCCTTTGGGTGGAGTGGGAGATAGTTTCAGACTCTTACTGATTAAAAAACAAACCCTGTTCCTTCGTTGACTTTCATACCGGGGCCGAGCCTCCCTTTCGGAATCACACCCTTCGCCCCAGTAGGCTTTGACCTTATCGCAGCTTATGCTGAGATAGGAGCATTTTTGGCCTCGCACAGATCTTTTATTTTTATCTTTTAATATTGTTTTCTTTTATTTTTTATTTTAAGATTTTAGTTATTTTAAATTCAATACATAGGTAAGGTATATCTATGGATTTTTTTTATTAAACGAAACAATTAGACTCGCTATAGAGATCGACCAAAATTGATGACTGTTTTTGTAGTCTGGAATCAATCTTCTGTAATTACTTGCATTGTGGCTCTACCTAACTCTACGTAGAGATATAGAGCTACCGCTAATTTGTATAAATAAATACTTTTAGGAGGTGTGAGTAATGTCATTTGGGTGGGTGTGTTGATTTTGTGAGTAAATGAATTTGGAGCAATTGAGTGTGAGTGAATTCGGAGTAATGGATTTTACTTAAAATTGATGTCTTGTGTGTCTTCTAATGAATGTATCGCTTCTTCTAAAACGAAAGTTTTTTCAAGGTGGGAAATTTTCCAAAACCATCTCCCGCTCTTGGGTAGAGGGAGTGAGTGTCAAACTTTTACTGACTAAGACAACACCTGTGTTCTTTTTTAGGGTTCCGTACCTCAAAATTAATGTTATATGCAAAAACCTACATGGACTGATCGGTTAGGGGCCCAGCCGGGTCGAAGCCTACTTGAGCCAGGTTTATCTGAAAGGGAACTCGAGCCCCGGTATGAAGGCTACAAGGAACGGGGTGGGTTTTTTGTCAGTAAGAGTCTGACACTATCTCCCGCTCCGTCCAAGAGCGGAGTCAAAAAATCAGTCCCATAGCCAAGTTACAACCATTTCGCTTGTGTCGAACGCCTCGAGTTGGCCACGCCCCCGATTATTTTGTTCTGACCACGTGACTGAGCGTTTAGATGACGTCATTCTCGTATATTTGAAACTTTCTACCAGCGTTAACGATTGCAGATTAGCAACTTGGCTAGGGGTATTGCTCTTTAAAATTTACTTCGGAATTTGAGGCATCACGTTATTCATTCACTGTATAAAATCAGTCTAAGTACATGAATAACTTCTACCTAATTTCGACCTCTGGTAATAACGGTACCCTACACAAGTCTATTATTACCTACTTATTACACACAGCTCAGTAAAATTAACAAAACTTAAATAATTTAACCAAAATGGCAGAGGGTTAGTAAACAAACCACAAAATTGAAACAGCGGTCAAGGCTTCAAGGATTAAAACCTCAATCAATCAACTAAATAATAAAGCGGTCCGTACACTGAACTTTTAACTATACAGGGTGACTTTTAATCCTGCTTCTATCTTTCAGGTTTTTTTTTATGATGAAAGAGATCCTCCGGGGCCCTGGAGCGAAGGCAAAGAAGGAACAAACGAATGGGTTTTAATCAGTAAAAGTCTGACAAAGGGTTTTCTTTTTTCGATGGGAAAAATCATCCAGTGACAACCCTTGCTCTTGGGTGGAGCGGGAGATAGTGTCAGACTCTTACTGACTAAAAAACCCATCCCTTTCCTTAAAGCCTTCATACCGGGGCTCGAGCGCCTTTTCGGATAACCCTGGCCCCAGTAGGCTTCGACCCGGCTGGGCCCCTGCTGGTGCTGACAACTCCTTGAGGCGCGCGGGAACAGCGCGCGCCGACACAGGGTAGGAGATGTCATTAAATGATTTCCAACCTAAAAAAAAATCTTTCAGGGGATGGAAGTACTCATGATGATATTATCATCCTTCTACCCAATACATTTGAGATTTCAACACTTCAATATACAATTAAAAAATCAACTGTTATGTAGATACAATTTTATGATAAAATTAACAATGCGATGCAAAAATATTTTCCAAAAATCTAGCATGATTTATTGTTACATATTCGCGATAAATTAAAAAAAACGCTGTATATAATGTCACCAAACCATGGAAAATATACCATCACCATCATCACCCTTGACTCATAAGAGTATTTATGACTTTTAGACTGCGTTAAACTCCACACTATTTAGCATTCAAAGTACTCAATATTCATCTACTTTAGCCTCGTCATAGATTCCCAATAAATTAATGGTCACCCTGTATATTTTAGCGACAAAGTTAACCTACAGTTGCCTAAATAAACAACGCACTGAAATGTTTTGTCGTTCATCGGTAGACCAGTGTAAACACCACTTAATAGAGTTGTTTTAAAGAAAAAATAATGTTTATGTTTAGTTAGGAGCTTTGTTTGAAGTAATAGAAGAAGTTGTATTGTTGTGTACCCACACACAATAATACATGTCGGTGAAGTCAATAGTACGGAAGCTTGAGAACGAGCTAAGTGACAAGTGACACATGTCACTTTGGCAGAATCCGGTCTGACGTTTGCACGAACCGAGCAGATAAAGATGCCGACTGCAAAAGCACGGCGCTCATTCCTCTGTCGGCAGTCATGCGACGTTCAAAGTCTATTCTCGGGGACTGCCTAACGGCTCGTTGTGTGAAGTGAAAATCTAAAGCTTGCATTATAATAAATCAATTGTGTGATCTGGAATAGTCTGTTTATTGCTCGATACCCAACCATCGCCCACAAAACAGAATTCCTAGACAGACCTTTGATGGTGATCGGCATCCTCTGCCGACATACACATGGTCCTAACAAAGATGACAGACATTTCTTCTTACAATTTATTTTTCTTTTTTACACTGTCTCATTGAAACTCTACGATCTCAGCGATCCCCCCTATCTCTCAAACCTGTTCAAATAGTAGTCGGCGTTTTTTTTTTTTGCAAAATAATTGTTTACGAAGGTGATTGCTTCCCTATTTGGTGAAAATCTTTATCCTTTGAGCACAATTATTAGATAAGTGAACAAACACGTAGTAATAGACGTTCGTTGTTTGAAACAGCATAAATCAAGCGGCGTAATTGGTTTCTGACTGCACTACTAGATTACAGTATTTCTGAGTTTAACAGTATTCAATTATAATACAACTAGCCGCCGGCTTCGACTGTGTGAATGTAAGGAATATATTAATAGCCTATGTCATCTAAATTGTGATAAAGTAGCATTCTATTTTTGAAATATATCGAACCGGTAGTTTTTGATCGTCACAATTAAAAAGTGCCTACTTTTCCTTTTTATAATATTGTTAAGTATAGGTTAGATATAGATTATATTATTTATGTAAAACGTAGTAATATTTTTAATATAAACTTGCTGACCCGACTAACTTCGTACCGCCTACCAGTCAATGAATGTAGAATATCTTTTGATATAATCAACTGAAACAAAGCCTAAGTAATATATCAAAATACACACAATTTATTGTATAAAATTTATTTACATCAATTTCGTACACTTCACGTGATGTGCGCATAAATAAACACTTCTAAATATTTTCTTATATTAAACAAAAAAATATAAAAAAGTAATCTAATTTTGTAGAAAAATAAAAAAAAAAACAAATCCATCAATGTAACTAATTTCTGACCAATGAAGGCAAAAAAAACATGTTGCGCCGACCCCAAATAATATGGGACAAAGGCAAGAAGACGATGATGATGATAATTTCTGACCAGTAATAACTAACTATTATTAGACAAATTCATAGGTGTGCATAAATAAATTATGTATGTGTAGGTATGTAGTTTATTAATTTGAGTTAATATTCTTATGATTATTAGTATATCTATTCTTGTATTTACCTTATCTCTTTCTTTAATTGCACCTACCACTATTTTTCTCTATATTACCCAAAGCTTGACTGGTAGGAAATGCCTAAGGGATCAAATCATAAAGTATTTCATAAATAAAAAAATAAAACTTCCAAAAAGATATATGTAGTTACCAAAAAGACTCTGCTAATTATGAGGTCTTGTAATAAAATCAAGAATAAAACATTGTGAACCTGCACGCTTGCAAGAAAATAGATAAAAAAAGTATCCAACTAGACATTATGTGCAGGACCGTAACTGGCACTCATTTGTGTGCTGAAATAAAAGAATAGTACGGTCACAAGTACGGTACTTTCTGAAAATATAGTAACCACGTAGCCGTTTATACCACGTACATCGAAGGACTGGAACAATTTGTCTGCTGCGGTCTTCCCGACCAATTATAATTTTGGTGATTTCAAAGTTAGAGTGAATAGGCTCTTATTCAACTAGTGCGCTTCACCATCATCGATTGCATTACTGTTTATCATCAGGTGTGATTGCAGTTATACACTAGTTTATATAATTACAAAAAGCCAGTTGATATAGTAACCACAGTAGAGAAATTATATCAATGGTCAGTATACATACGAGTATATTACTAGCTGACTATGCAAAAGTTTTTGTACCTTATATCAAAGAAGAAAAAAATTGGGAGTAGGAGGTAGGAGGGTAAAAGATAGCTTACGACCTATTCTTATACTTGCTAAACACGAAAGATTTATAAAAAAGATATATAAAAATCGTTTAAACCGTTTCGAAGGAGTGCTATAATAAATACTGTAACACGAGATTTTTATTTATTAGATAATAATATGTATAATATTTGGACACTGGATTTCTTAACAATATATTCTTAAACTGGAGGCCAACGAAGCAGTTATACTACTGAGTATATTATATGTTTAAAACATTCATAACAATAAAAAAAGTTCCCCTAAAAACAAACATTGTAAAGTAGCAAAAAATATTTTAAAAATCTGTTTTCTTTTTACAAGACTTTATTTAGTTTCACCTGTCCCGATGTATATTTGTCTTCCCGGTTACCGATTGACCTGCAATTTCTTCTTTCTTTTTTAAATCAGATGATCAAACAAAATTATTATGACACAGCTGATCTGATGATGGAACTGGCAGGTTGCTAGAGGTACTCAGATAACCCTATCGTGTTTGAGTTTTTTGAAATAGTTTTATGAGTATTAATTATGAACTATGTAATATGTACTGTAAAGCTTGCCATGGGAAAAAAAAATAATTGAAAACTTTTTACTTCCTAGAAATAAATTCCCTTATCTAATATTTATATCGCACGCGTGAAAATTTTACTGCTTCAACAGCAATATGAAAGAGAATTACGGTCGTAAACAGTTTTAAATCTCGTGAACATATTTTTTAACTAATCAACATAACTTATACGTTATAACACGAGTTCTTTTTTAATTATACAAGTTTGTGTGACTAAATAGGGCCACAATGGTGTTATAAGTCTCCAAATAATTGAAGTAATGTCTATCAGTGACCATTATAATCAAGAACTACAAAATGGTGTGATAAGAATGATTTTTTTCTAGAGAAGTTCAGTGGTTATTCTATTGTTTCCTCATTTTTGTTGTGTAGAGTTGTAGATCACGCGTTCAAACCTAGCCAGGTGCATTACATTGTGTAATTTAACTTTATCAGTACTGCTCTCAAAACGCTGAAGGAAAATATCATGAAGAAACTGACATCTCCTAAAACCAAAAAAAAAATCGAAAGTATGCAGACATCCACCAACCCGCACTAGGCCCGCATGGTTCTTCCCACCTACAAACCCGCATGGTGGATTACAGCCCATTCCCTCTCTTAGAGATAGGGCCCGAATCCCTGCACATTTTGAGACTGAATATTACTTATTATTATTTTTTTCACATTTTAGGAAAGCTTACAGACTAATAACAACATAGTGACAATAGTAGGTAATTAAATTGCTAATTACAAGCTTCCACATGTAGGTAGTTATAATGACAAAAAAAAAAAACTAAAGTTGGTCCCACAAGGTTGACACAAAGTTGGTTAACTCTCAATAATTTTAACAAACAATAATATTATGTTTCACGTGCAAATAGGTGCCGGTTGTACAAAAAAAAAAAATTACTTATGCTTATGAATATTAAGGCGTATAGTCCCTTGAACCATCTGACCGAAATTATGTGAACGCAACTCTCGCACTCGCCTAGGCGGCAGTACACAAATCTGTGCATTTATTTGCGGCCAGCAGCGCCCGGAAAGCGCTTTAAATCCAGTTTCTCTGCGAGATATTGATTGATTTACATATGCAATGTTCACTTTGAAGAATATTTAACCACCAATTTTTATGTGTAAAAATGTTTCTAAAGGTCCAAGCCGTTTCGAAGGAGTAGGGAAAAGTTGCGAAATTGCTAAATATTTTTTTTGACAAAAGTATTAATTGCACGAAAAAATCATATGTTGATATTATTGTTCATGAATCTATAATAAACATATATTTTTTTCAAACCAATTGACCTACCCGTTACGGAGGAGTAGGCCTCAGAAAATCACTGTTTTATGGCACTTTTCGGGCGCTTGGCCCTTAAGTGATGTGGATGGATGGATGCGAGACGCACAGAACCATTGACATTTGGGGGAGGGCTACGTCCAACAGAGGACATCTTTCTTCTAAAATGATGATGGTGATTGTGAAATCATGTGGTGTTGATCTGCTAGATAAGTAAATCTGGAGTCACAGAAATATCGATCGAATGAATGATTAATGTCAGTTCTTCTAAGTCCTTAAATAAACTTGAACTTATTATTGATTTGACAAAGTTATAAATAATTTTATTCTTACTTACCTAAGAAAGCAGTAAATTGAATAATTTATCATACATACTTATATATGTGTGTGAAATTAACTCTGTCTACTAAACTGTCACGGTTAAACTACTAAACGGATTTTGATAAAATTTTGTACAAAGTAAGCTTTAACCCCAAGGAGTGACACAGGCAAATTTTTATCTGGCTTCAATTTGACATTCGCAATAATCATTCATTAACACGGACGAGGGCGGGGGCAAAAGCTAGTATACATTATAAAACACAAAAATGTCTCAAACCGATTTCATTAGAAAGGCGAAAATTCGAATATGATTTTAATTAGATTCATCATCATTATCCATTTCAGCCAAAAGACGTCCACTGTTGAAAATAGGCCGTCAGGTCATCGGTCCATCTTGGGGTAGGCTTTCCAACGCTGCATCTTACTGTACGAGGTCGCCACTCGAGAACCTCTCGTCCCCATCGACCATCTGTTCTGCGTGCAAAGTGCCCCGCCTGTTGTCACAAGCTTTACGATTATTTGAAACATTAAAAAAATATATTTACCTACTTACACAAAAGCAACTGAATTTTTTCAAACTACTTCAAAGAAAGTATTTCTTTTTTTGCACACGCTGGGCATCCGTTAGTTTGAAATAAGGCCAGATCGAGTGGTCTAGACATATTGCTGTTGTGTGCGTCTGTGTAGTTAGGTCAGCGATAATAATTGTGAAAAAGTCTAAAATGTCAATCAGTTAATCAATTTGCCTAGCCTGTCTCCAATTACGTTGGGGTCAGCTTCTAGTCAAGCCAGGTAAAAAAACAAATACCGGTACCTATTTTATATAGAGCGACTGCTTATATAAACTTTACAACCTTTAATAACTGGGTTACAGAACACTCCTATTTTCTGCCTATCCGTAACGATCGTCAGAGATCTACAAATTTCAGTCTCAACCAACGACGTAACATGCTTTCCGAAACATGGAAAATCTCGCTATATTAAAATGGTCACCCATCTACAGACCGTCCTTGGTAAGTAGTGCTTAACTTTAGCCACAAGCCCCTCAAAAATGAGTCCAATATTTCACTAGTAAAATCATTATGGAATTTTGATAATCATTATTGCTGTAATGACGCTTTAGCTTGGGTCCCAGTAACCACAGTATCATTAATGCATGTCATCATTAATTTGAACATCGAATGTCATAATGGAGCAACACTCACGTTATCCGTGGACACACTGAGCTAAAGTCATCATAAATTAAGACCAATAGCAGCAATGCACATCAACACATCCAATCCATCATCAAGAGTGTCATCGGAGTTGTAAAATACTGACATTGACATTGACATGGCTAAAATGTGCTAATCGCGCTGTTGAAACACACCCTTAATTAATAAGCACCAAACTGCCACGTAATACAACCCTTAAATCGATTCAGTTGACACTCCGGAAAGCCGTCTAAGGGAATACGACTCTTAAATAATGAATGTCGTAACGTCATCTGTAGCTGGCCTAATTTAAGGCGGCGACGATGTGACATGATATGATTAAAGATTTCCATTAACTCAAAAGGTTTTCTTTAGAAAATATTTCTAATATTTTAAGGAGACATTTTTGGAGTAGCTCTCAGGCTCAACAGATTAACGTTATCTGTTATATTTTACTTACGGTAGCGTAAGACGTTTATACGAGTAAGATAAACGATATTCAGAGTTTTGAAAGAAATGTTTTTACATATTAGGTTCCAGGGATCAGGAATGTATTTTACCGACATAACTCGCAAAAACCAAACTTAAGTAGCAGGGGGCAGGGCACATTGCTCGCAGTTCAAATAGTCGACGGGGCTGGAAGATTCTGGAGTGGCAACTGTGTCCTTGAAGATGCAGCGTTTGAAGGCTCCCTCTAAGGTGGATGGAAGACTTGGCGATAGTCGCGGATATTTGATGGATGCGTGACGCACAGGCCTATATCTCACCGTGGCCGTATTTCGTCTGAAATGATGATGATGATGATTAGGTACCCAAACGCATTCACATACTAAAATTTCAGAGAAAATCTATCTTAGTGTTGGTAAGGGTACCTTCACAAATAATTCCATTACGTTCGCATCGTATCATCAACGCTTGTTAGTCAAATCGTAAACTCCGAATGGTTGAGTAAAAAGTTTTTGACTCAGAATGATATTAAAATTTTCCGCTTCCCTTTCAAATTCCGAAATTGAAGGAGCTGCCACCGTTCCGACGTGGTTTTAATAAAATCCTCTCAGACCAGTTTTTGTGGCATTCAGTGCTTTGTTATTAGCGTCTGTGTATTTAATTGATGAGCATTATTAGTAGTCAATCTAGAGACTCACGTACTTATAGATCTTTCTAGGAAATGTAAGCGTAATCATTATTTTTGCTATTTTTCATATTATTTTCATCCTTTACAAGTTTTTTTTTTTCAGTTCATTTATAAATAGTTTATTACATCTAATTAACATTTAGTCATTCGACATTTTAATTTTGTAGTGCTGTTACGAAAATAAGACAGAACTACTTCCTGAGTGTACAGAAATCTCGCAATTATTTGGTAACGAGATTATGATGATAGTTAAAACACTATAATTCGTGTTATAGTATTAACATGAATGTCATAAATGTTATGCATTCAATCACTAAATCTAAATACCGAACTGCAAAACCAGTCTAAAAACCTCCATTTCAAAGAAAATTTAAAATAGGAATGCTTTGAGTTAAAGCTTTACTTTCTATAGGCAGAAATATGTAACTTTCCAGAAAATAAATATTTTAAAAGCTCGAGGCAAATATGAAGAAATACCACCGCATCTTATGATAGATGACTTCCCCGAAAGACTCTGTGCAACATCGCGAAGTAAAATCTAGGTCACAGGAAACTCTGCCTTAACCCTGTTACGTATATCAATACAGGTGATATAGTTTATAGATAGAGGCAGGTACTTTAGTACCTCCTGCGCAGGTCATGCGCAGTGGGACGATGCGCGAAAATCGCCTTTAACGACATTAAACTTTTCACTTAACTTTTAATGAGAATCCTGTCAAACGTCAACGCTCAATTCAAAATGAAACGCGCGACTCTTTACACAACTCGAAAATAATAAACCAAAATGACTGATGGAGATAGATATGCCATTAAATTATTACTAGAATAAAAGTTTAACTAAGCTTAATTCACTACAAAACTACCCACTTACGTAACGGTCAACAAAACACGCGAGCTTCTAAGCTCAAAAGTATAAAAAGAAAAAAAAATAAACAAAAGTTGTTTATTTGTTCATATCGTCTATTTCCTACCACTCAACTCGTCGGGCGCGGCTGTCGGGTCGAAAAAACACTGTCATTTATCATGTGGCTGGCGATTAGGGCACCTGTAGCCTGTTGCCTGTTTTTTGCACCATGCCGCGTGTTTGTGAGCCGCGGTACGGAGCGCGCGCGGTGCTGCTAGCGCGACTAGGGGCACACTGAGCGACTCCCCGCCCGCTTCCATCGACCGTCGCGCCTCGGCCCTGCTCCGACTCACAAAAAGCCTTGTTATTCGCGGGACAATTAATACGATTGAGCCTTTTTCGTGAATTGCCTCTCGACGGTCAACTTTGCCTTTGCATGTTTTTTTAGATCAAATTCTGAATAGTTCGCGCGAGTTTGATTGTGATTTTTAAATTGATGTTATCAGCGGTGTTATCGTGAAAATTGTTTTCTAACAAACACTGAAGAAATGCAATAAAACAATCCTTTTGTGTGAACGGAATAATATTGCACTGAAAAACCGTTTAAACTTTCAGCTCTCAACGCCTAAAATAGAGAACTAAACACAAAGCTCTCGGGATATAAAGTATACTTCTAAAAATAGAAAGCTTGTATCCACAAAGTATAGCTTTGTTTCGTTATAAATGATTTCCAAAGTAAGCGCAGACTTTGGAATATAAATTATAGGGGCAGCTTGCCAACCTAGTTGCGGGGTAAAATGTGAAATTAATTTTCACACTATCGTACCTGTTGCGATTATTCTAGCGTTTGCAGGAAATGAGGGGAATGTCGAACTGTTTAATTGAAGTGCAGTAGAGGCGAACTTTGTTCATGGCACAGCGAACGTAATGCATAGTTAAGTGGTTATATTAAGCGTGTATATCGTGGGTGTATCTTCATGTAAATTTCAGCAGGGAATCCTGCGTTGGTCTTAAGGTAGAGTACCCCATTTGTGTCGTAAGTAGTGGCTAGAGGTTTGTGTCAAGAGGATGAAGAGTATTATCGACCGCTGTTTCACTAGACCGCCTGCTAGCCACAAGTAGTTATTATATCAAGAGATTATTTGCGTCTCTGAAGATTGTTTGTTACCCGAGTTCATTGTGGCGCAATTACTTAGTCGGCGATACTTCTATGAATATTTTCGAAACAATAATAATGAGTACGTTTTCATTTGTAGAATTATTATTTAATATATAAACATGTTCACAATTTATTCAATAAATTGCTGTACAAGCTGATACAGAAGTAGTTACATTTAAATTAATGGTATTGGTTATTGCCAGCTAACATGTTTTTACGCAGAATCAATTAACTAAATTAATAATCATTTCTGTATATCGTTTTATCTTCTAACCTTTACAATTTACTTCCATGAAAATAGAATCAGTAATAAACACTAATAAACAACGCATTTATTAAATCAACTCAAAATATTTCGAAACTCAGTAACAACCTACACACTACGTCCGCCCACGGCCAGATGACGTCAAAATAGGAACTACCCACGTAAAAACGATGCTCGTGACGACGGATTGACAAAACAGTGCAAATAAATTTCTGTTATTGCTCAAATGTTTCAAGTTGAAGTACTACCGTGTGACTGTCTGTCACTTACTCCAAATTAATAACAAAATATTATATTTTATTTTAAACACCACGGCACTTTAAACACGTGGCGCTGAACGAAGGGACATAAATTGCCTTTTTAATGTGAAAGGAACAATTACAAAAAAGGAAATATTTTAGCACAATAGTAAAGAAATGGATGCAATTTCTAAAGATAGAACATGTGCACGCTGGCCGCGTCGTTGGACAAAGACGACCCAAACCTTTTAGAAACTATACAAAAACAAAGATATAAAAAATTAGTTAGCAAAGCGTGGGAATGGATAAGGGATACTGAGACGTAAGGGAGAGGAGCACGGGGTTGACTCGGATAGGATAGGGGACTTCGCGTGAGACCCTGGTAGGGGACAGACGTCCAGACACTTCGCGTCAGACCCGAGTAGGGAACACACGTCTAAGAGACTTGGCTTCAGGGCCCGAGAAAGGACACGTTCAGCTAAGCCATCTGACTCGGTATATCGTAGAGCAACGTCCCGTTGTAATTCTTAGGAGTGCCAGTATTGTTATACAGTATTAGATATTATAGATGGACCGAGTCCAGTTTAGGCTTGTCAAATATTTATAGTACAGATCTGTGCGTGTGAGTCAGAGTACGAATGGATGGGCGTTGATTGTGATCTAGTGAGTATTGTGTAAGTACGCGAGTGAATCTCAGCGGCTGTGTTGACGACTGGATGGGTGAGTGCTTTATGTTTTATCCTTCCCTATTCCACCCTATGACAAGGTAACCTAAGCTTGCGGTTGGTGTTAGGGAGTCGGAGAAGGCCTTTCTTTGGAGTGAAGCTTGACATTGACTTTCCTTCGAGTGGACTTGACACTTCCCGCCATACTTGGCGCAACCATGACTGAAACACTGCCAATTGAAGGTCGAACCGAATAACTATTCGTTACATCCTAAGGCCAGTTTGAGCTATACGGAGATCACAAACCACCAAACGTTAGCGATGGCTACCTCCCCTTAGAACTGACTAACAGTAGAATATTTTACATTGTTCTTGATATGCGCACACTTGCACAGAGATTGGGGTAGTCACCGCCAAGTATCCTAAACATTGGTAGTCGTTCTAAGGAACGCTAGGGATCGTATCTCGTTAAAACACATTCGGCTTTCGGGCCTCTTACTGATACAAAAAAATAATATTTAGCGAGACACGAAATTTGGACACATTTCAGAAAAGTACCTCAGCTAGACGTAGCTCGGAGGCGTGCCGGTTATGTTGTCCTCACCTTGGGGCTGTAAGGAAGTGAGGAGTGTCGATAAACCACTTCGGCGTCTAGCAAGGCAACTGTAAATAGTTCTGCGACCGACTGACGATGCGTCACGCTTGTTTAGGTTTTGTATTGTCTTATTAATGCGCGAGTAGTAGATACGAAGTCAATTGTTCAAGGAAGTGTGTCTTATCCAACAGCAGAGGCCTCACAACCCTTTGCCGTAGGATTGGTCAGGACACGCACGAGCGAAACGGATTAAAAGTAATTTCTAAAATAATTTAACTTCCAAGAACAAGCGTCACGTGTTATATACCCTTTTGCAGCCCTCTCAGTCTCATAATATTCATAACTAAAAAGAAAAGTAGATTATCCTTCCTTATCCCTTGGATTTCCAACCCTATTTGATTTTACCTTTGTTTTTCTCAATTCCCCACCTAATCCCCTAGCTTTCTAAGTCGGGAGAAGGTGACATATTCCTTGGAAATCCATTACTGTCGGTGGGAGCTTGTCCAAGTCACTGGTTGAAAGCTACAAGGACGGGCGAATGGAGGCGCTCGCCCTCTTCCCTCAGAGGGAAGCCGATCCTCATACCTTCATGTAGGGAAATTCAGGAAAAATAAAAATTTAATCAGCCTAGGGTCTTATTGGAACAGTCACATGTGGTGCCGTGACCAGGATTCTCGTCATTAAATGTACTGATTCACTTCAGTGCAACGAGAAACGATATTTATGGGTTACTACTAAACTAACAAACACAACGTAATTTTCTAGAGATATAAACTGTTAGGACTATTTAGATGTAGGAAGAATTACAACGGCTAGGTAAAGATCTGTATTTAGTATGAAGTTGAACTCTTCAACTATACATGATTATAAAAGTATATTTAGCAGGTTCAACTCCTGTATGATTTGTTGATTTAAGTGCATTATTATACATTTTATTTGACATGAATTTTGGGTTCGACTCCCGATTGGTTCGTTGGTTGATAAATCCTGGAGATCCTGTGTCACGACTGTGGGTTCAACTCCCACTTGACTTATAATGATTTACTAGGATTTAATTTCTGTTTATCAGGGTTCGATTCCCATGAACACAAAAATATTTGTAAGTTGATTACAACATGTATTGCTGAGTATGTTTGAATTAATATGGTACTAGTAATGGGTTCGATCCCCATACTTATATAAGGAGGTAACGTTATGTTCTAGCCAATGTTAATAGTTTAAAAACTAGGGCCCTGAGCTAATGTCAGAATGGGTTCGACTCCCTGCAATTATAGATAAGTTTTAAATCTAAATGAATGTTTGTGAAAATGAAGTGTGGTTTTGAGGTTGAGATTTGTATGTGTTAAGTGAGAGGAATGAACCTGAAATATCTAGTACCTTGGTCTAATAAGCATGTAGATTATATATATTATACTACATACACTAGTAGGTATATGTATCAGTGATTATAATCGTAGAATATTGAGTTATTGCAAACTTGGCAACGTATGTTATGTTATTTGAGTAGATACTTGTGTGGCCTTATTATAAATTCCAGGATATTTAAATCTACTCATCGTTGCGCCTACGCCGTATCTAAACTTACGGTTTCTCCGTTGAGCTTGGCCGGTGGTTCATCTGAGGGCTGACACCACCTGATTCCAGTGATTGCTGTAGCGCGGTCTATGTTGCGAAGCTAAGTTCCACTTTTATTAGACTTCTGTCGTTAGGTACTACGCGTATGATCCTCGTTATGACATTAAATATTATTGATTAGGGTTATAGAAGTAAATTGCTTCCAAATTTATACCAGCGATTAATTCCGTTAATACTATTAAAAGCAAGGAGTCATTATCAGATTTCTCAAAGTGTCCACGTGTACAGAAAACGGACAATCTCTAATGAATAGATATTCGTCTCAACTCTTTTAGGATATCCAAACTATCTGTTCTAGCAGAATCAGTATCAATGACTTTCAACCACTTGTTGCATTTCAGAACTATTATAACCTCTTAGAATCAGAGGGGGGTTACTGCATCTTTGACATGTAATCTAATATTCTTATGTGCGAACTATTTCAGCTGCTCCTGAAATTGACCTCGGCAGCTGACACAGCGCGGAGGTGCGTAAGGAATGGCCTTTGTCCTGCGATAACTGCGATAGGCTGAGTTTAGAACGAGCGAGCACCGTAGATACCGCACGAATAACCTTAGAAGAGACCCTGGTATGTAAAATTAAACTATAAGCATGCACAGGTCTACTGAAATGCAGTTGTTTGAACAATGACAAGAAATAGGTTCAAAACTACCAGCTGGGTATCAAATTAACGCTAGGTGGGTGTTGATGATTCTATTATATATCATGCAATAGTTAACATTTTAATATACGTACATCTGAATTGATTCATGGTCCAAATCGGACGATTATGATTAGTATTAGCTTCTTTTATCATACCTACCAGATAATAATATTTATAGGGTTTCATTTCTTATGACACTTATATAGAAATTCTAGCGCTGACTAGGTTTTATCGATATATAATTTACTCATGACGACCAATTATATTTACTACGTAGTCTGGCTAAATCGAGCCACTTCAAAGTACTCGTACCTTAAATGTGTATTTTACGACTTGACAGCCTGTTACTTAGTTTTAAGAAAGACAAAAAATGCTATCCGTTTTGGAATAGCTTAACACAATAATAGGCCTCTAAAAAAATCACTTGGCCTGTGTTTTTACGAAACAGACCCGCATATGTTTGTCATCTGACGAAAGCAATAATTTTTGTCAATTGAGATGCCAAACTCTCCATAAATTCTTAAGGTCTATAGCGAAACGACCTGACGCACAATATGGCAGGAAAGGAAAAAAAAATCAGTTATCGAAATGTGGCCGACCCTTACAATATTAAACAAAAAAAAGGGGTCTTTTAAAGATTTCTAAAATTCAAGAGGCTAATAAAGCAATTGAGCCCGAGCACATGTTGACGGTTTTAAGTGACTGAGAAAAAGTCTTGGTGATAAACTACAATAGCAAACAGTCGTCACACTGAACTAAGATAAAAAGTTAGAGCTTAATGATTTTGATGGACTTATAAGTCGAAATAATTTTAACGGTTCTGTACAACGTAGGGGTGTTCCGCAACACATTACTGAATTATAAACAGCATCCATACCTAATAGATTAATGTACCTGCTGCAATAGTTATAATGATTAGATTATTTTAACATACCGGAAGGGTACAACTCTATAGAATTCTGTTTATGTTTAGTTATATTAATCCTATTTCATAATGACTTGTATGTAAAACAAGACTATGAACATACTTGTCTTTTAATTTGGTTTCTATTATTTATTATTATTTCAATTTTAAGGGATTATAAATAATATAGGCTGAGTGAATGTATTCACCAGAGGATGCTTCCATATTGACGTCTAGTACGTTAAACGTTTTGTCTTATTGGAATCAGTCCAATTAGATTATTTTAACACACCAACTAGGAATGCAATAGGATTTTGCCTTATTGGACCAAGTAACCAGTCCAACTGGATAATTTGATAGTTTAACCCGCCAATTGAGAATGGGACTCTATTTTAATTTTAATGAGAATCCGAAGTTTATCCTATTGTGAAAGCTCATCCGCTGAATTACGTCACGCGTCTGATTTTCAGAGGGGGGAATGTGACTGTCTGTCACTTACTCCAAATTAATAACAAAATATTATATTTTATTTTAAACACCACGGCACTTTAAACACGTGGCGCTGAACGAAGGGACATAAATTGCCTTTTTAATGTGAAAGGAACAATTACAAAAAAGGAAATATTTTAGCACAATAGTAAAGAAATGGATGCAATTTCTAAAGATAGAACATGTGCACGCTGGCCGCGTCGTTGGACAAAGACGACCCAAACCTTTTAGAAACTATACAAAAACAAAGATATAAAAAATTAGTTAGCAAAGCGTGGGAATGGATAAGGGATACTGAGACGTAAGGGAGAGGAGCACGGGGTTGACTCGGATAGGATAGGGGACTTCGCGTGAGACCCTGGTAGGGGACAGACGTCCAGACACTTCGCGTCAGACCCGAGTAGGGAACACACGTCTAAGAGACTTGGCTTCAGGGCCCGAGAAAGGACACGTTCAGCTAAGCCATCTGACTCGGTATATCGTAGAGCAACGTCCCGTTGTAATTCTTAGGAGTGCCAGTATTGTTATACAGTATTAGATATTATAGATGGACCGAGTCCAGTTTAGGCTTGTCAAATATTTATAGTACAGATCTGTGCGTGTGAGTCAGAGTACGAATGGATGGGCGTTGATTGTGATCTAGTGAGTATTGTGTAAGTACGCGAGTGAATCTCAGCGGCTGTGTTGACGACTGGATGGGTGAGTGCTTTATGTTTTATCCTTCCCTATTCCACCCTATGACAAGGTAACCTAAGCTTGCGGTTGGTGTTAGGGAGTCGGAGAAGGCCTTTCTTTGGAGTGAAGCTTGACATTGACTTTCCTTCGAGTGGACTTGACACTTCCCGCCATACTTGGCGCAACCATGACTGAAACACTGCCAATTGAAGGTCGAACCGAATAACTATTCGTTACATCCTAAGGCCAGTTTGAGCTATACGGAGATCACAAACCACCAAACGTTAGCGATGGCTACCTCCCCTTAGAACTGACTAACAGTAGAATATTTTACATTGTTCTTGATATGCGCACACTTGCACAGAGATTGGGGTAGTCACCGCCAAGTATCCTAAACATTGGTAGTCGTTCTAAGGAACGCTAGGGATCGTATCTCGTTAAAACACATTCGGCTTTCGGGCCTCTTACTGATACAAAAAAATAATATTTAGCGAGACACGAAATTTGGACACATTTCAGAAAAGTACCTCAGCTAGACGTAGCTCGGAGGCGTGCCGGTTATGTTGTCCTCACCTTGGGGCTGTAAGGAAGTGAGGAGTGTCGATAAACCACTTCGGCGTCTAGCAAGGCAACTGTAAATAGTTCTGCGACCGACTGACGATGCGTCACGCTTGTTTAGGTTTTGTATTGTCTTATTAATGCGCGAGTAGTAGATACGAAGTCAATTGTTCAAGGAAGTGTGTCTTATCCAATAGCAGAGGCCTCACAACCCTTTGCCGTAGGATTGGTCAGGACACGCACGAGCGAAACGGATTAAAAGTAATTTCTAAAATAATTTAACTTCCAAGAACAAGCGTCACGTGTTATATACCCTTTTGCAGCCCTCTCAGTCTCATAATATTCATAACTAAAAAGAAAAGTAGATTATCCTTCCTTATCCCTTGGATTTCCAACCCTATTTGATTTTACCTTTGTTTTTCTCAATTCCCCACCTAATCCCCTAGCTTTCTAAGTCGGGAGAAGGTGACATATTCCTTGGAAATCCATTACTGTCGGTGGGAGCTTGTCCAAGTCACTGGTTGAAAGCTACAAGGACGGGCGAATGGAGGCGCTCGCCCTCTTCCCTCAGAGGGAAGCCGATCCTCATACCTTCATGTAGGGAAATTCAGGAAAAATGAAAATTTTATCAGCCTAGGGTCTTATTGGAACAGTCACAACCGGTTAGACTGGACAAGATTGATGGTTAGAGGAAAAAGGTAAACACGGAAGCTACCATTAAGGGCATACAATTCGACATACATTTTCACTGTTTTTTATACAACCGCTCTTACGCGATTATGACGTTATTATACATTTTTCATTAGACACTTTGAAAACATAAATATCTTGTGGATATTATCTAGGCTTCTATTGAAATCAATTTATAAATTTATGTAATTTATTTTGTGTAATTTATGTGATTTTCCTTTCGCGGGTATGCTGGAAGAGATTTCTTTAGAAATAAGCATCACCTATGTACATATTTTTCTGTTTTCGTCTTCTTTTCTTATATAAGTTAAGTGTGTACATGAAATGTTAAATAAATAAATAAGACTAATCCAGTAACGACCTCTTAAAATCTGCTATTTAACATGAGCTTAAAAGAGAAGCCTTGCAAATTTTATCAAGATTTAAATGATGACCGTTTTTGTTTTCAAAAACTTTTAAGGGTTTATAAAAAACACGTATTTACAGAATTACCGAATGCCAACTGAGATTTCAAGCGTCATTTCTCTTTTTCGCATTACCTCTTCATCAAACATTGCGTTGGATTACGTTAGAAGAAGCCACATCGAGCACGATTTAAAACCTGGTTTTTAAACCATGCTGGATTTTGACGATAGGCGAGTGGTAAACGAGCCTTTTGAGGTTAGAGATGACAACCGTTTCTGTTTGAAAGTTACCTAGAGTTTTGACTAGAAAAAATTTGTATAATTTCAATAAGTGTTACAGATTTTGGTGATAATTAATTAATGAATAATAATATAGTTATTTATTTTCTAAATGTATTTAATTATACAAATTAGATTTAATATGAGTTGGTATCTTTTTTATAAAAATTGCACACACAATTGCAATCACAGATTATTAATTATCGACTTCTGGCACTCTAGGAAAACTTGTGTTATGGGGTTCACTTTAATAAATACATTTTCAATTTACGCAAATAGGTACATGTAATCTACTGTTCAATCAATAAAATTTCTAATCATTAAGTCGATCAAAACTTTTGTTACTTACGAAATCAACAAATATCAAAGCAATTTAATTTATTCAATCAATAAATTAATCAATCGTTCAATCAATACATTATTCAATCATTTAGTTGTTAAAAATATATGTATGTTCCGATACTTTCATATTTAAGTTAATGTGATTTTTTTATGGTGGAAAAAATCATCCAATGACAACCCCCGCTCTTGGGCGGAGCGGGAGATAGTGTCAGACTCTTATTGACTAAAAGCCCACCCCGTTTCTTTGTGCCTTTCGTACCGGGACCGAGCTTCTCTTTCGGATAACCCTGGCACCAGTAGGCTTCGACCCAGCTGGGCCCCTGTTGTTGCTGACAGCTCCTTGAGGCGCGCGGGAACAGTGCGCGCCGTCGGCGACTTAGGCTGGGTCCAGACAGTTACCGGACGATCGGACAGCAAGCTACCCATTGCTCGCCGTCCGCAAGCTCGCGCCTACGGTGGCCGGAAATCGGGATCGGAATCCCGGCGGCGGCTGGAGCGCTGTGAGCGCCGTTGCCTGATGCGGTCGGCCTCCTCCTTTGCTAGCATTACTGCTTCGCAAAAGGAGGTGACCGTTTGCCACTCCTTCTCGCTGCGGACAATGGCCTGTACCAAGGCCCAGGGCGAGAGATCGCCGCCGCCGATAGCCCTCACGAGGGCACGGCGATGCTCTGCCCAAGCGGGCACTGTGTGCTCCACCGTGTCCTCCGGGCGTTCCGCACAGTGGCGACACCCAGGCGTTACTTCCGCACGGATCCGGTGCAGGAACCTCCCGAACTTGCCATGTCCGGTGAGAACCTGCGTCATGCGGAAGATGATGACGCCGTGAGGTCTTTCTAGCCACGCCTCAAAGAGGGGACTCACTGCCATAAATAAGGCGAGTCCAGCACTGGGTTGCGATAGTCGCTGACGCCATTTCACCATGAGATCCCGCCGCAGCTCTGTCCGCCATGCCGCGACCTGTTGCGGCAGCGGACTTTCGCCCCAGTGTTGCATCTCCTCGCGCAAATCGTGCATGTGTGTAAGGAATGTTGCCTCCAGATCCCACAGTGGTAGACCAGCAAGAAAGCTCGCCGCTTATTTACTTATAGTTTTTAAAAAGTGTAATTGGTTTCAGCCATTCTGTTTAAATTAAAAAAAAAAACTTTTCAGTCATCGGTGCTATTTTCAGACATACTCTTATGACCATGACCAAGAATGAGATGCATTAAAGCAGTCACTACAAGCGGCAACAGTGACATGTACGTCCGGCACAACCGGGGCAGTGTCAGCCATGCCACCATACACAGTTATATGGCAGCATGGCGTGCGAGACAACTAGAGTACAATACACACCATAACAAACATAAATCAATTCATTTTAAAATACATTTCAGTTTTAGTATATGCGAAGTCTGAAACTCCTGTCTAGTATTTGTTATGTAAAGAATCTACGTACAAAATTTCATAACTGTATCATGAAAAAACACAAAGTTATAAGCTTGATATGTCAGTAAAAAATACAAATCACCGGGCCATCAACGCGGCGGAGGGGTTGTTTTGCACTTGCACCCAGCTATTTGATGGCGCCTAATATCCGCTATGACCTGTCGTGACCTCTGTTATACTTAGTGTCGATAAATATTTTTAGGAAAAAATGTAACGTGGTGTAAAAACTATTGGAATCCACTCAGTTACTGATTCTGAACAAACTATATTCAGGTTTCGCATAAACTAAAAATAATATATTATTTCAAATAGGCCTACATGGGCACTTACCAGACGTCAAAATCTAGTAAACCGTTTCAATTAATTGATTTCTAGAAAGAAGAACGGGTTAGAAACTACATGGTTTTATTGAAATCTTTTTTTATTGGAACGAAGTTCCTTATTGCGCGTTGTGAAAGGGGGCTAGACGGAAAAAATTCTTACGAAAAGTTGTACCGACACTTTTACTGTCAAAATGTAAATCCAAGATGGCGGCTGCAAGAAATTATCAACTTTTTCGTCATTGGTGTCGTTTTCATGGTTTTCGAGGGTGTTGAAACCGATGGTACTGTCAAAATATAAATCCAAGATGGCGGCTGCAAGAAATTATCAAATTTTCCGTCATGGGTGTCGTTTTCATGGTTTTCGAGGGTGTTGAAACCGATGGTACTGTCAAAATATAAATCCAAGATGGCGGCTGCAAGAAATTATCAAATTTTTCGTCATGGGTGTCGTTTTCATGGTTTTCGAGGGTGTTGAAACCGATGGTACTGTCGAAATATAAATCCAAGATGGCGGCTGCAAGAAATTATCAAATTTTCCGTCATGGGTGTCGTTTTCATGGTTTTCGAGGGTGTTGAAACCGATGGTACTGTCAAAATATAAATCCAAGATGGCGGCTGCAAGAAATTATCAAATTTTTCGTCATGGGTGTCTTTTTCATGGTTTTCGAAGTTGCTGAAGCCGATAGTGCTGTCAAAATGTAATTCTCTCAATTTATCATATCGCGCGTTGTGAAAGGGGGCTAGACGGAAAAAAATCTCACGAAAAGTTGTAACGACACTTTTTGCTATAGTAAGCTATTGTAAGCCGTGCGGCGTGCGCATGTTTCTCTGTCTGTCTCTCTCTCTCTCTCTCTTATATATCTATATATATAAAAGAAAGTCGTGTTAGTTACACTTTTTATAACTCAAGAACGGCTGACCCGATTTGGCTGAAAATTGGTGGGGAGGTAGCTTAAAACCAGGAGACGGACATAAGACCTACTTTTTTTTTTTGGGTAGGGTAGAGTAGAGTAGGGTAGGGTAGAGTAGGGTAGAGTAGGGTATAGTAGGGTAGAGTAGGGTAGAGTAGAGTAGAGTAGGGTAGGGTAGAGTAGGGTAGAGTAGGGTAGAGTAGGGTAGAGTAGGGTAGGGTAGAGTAGGGTAGAGTAGGGTAGAGTAGAGTAGGGTAGAGTAGGGTAGAGTAGAGTAGGGTAGGGTAGAGTAGGGTAGAGTAGGGTAGAGTAGGGTAGAGTAGGGTAGAGTAGAGTAGAGCAGGGTAGGGTAGAGTAGGGTAGAGTAGGGTAGAGTAGGGTAGAGTAGGGTAGGGTAGAGTAGGGTAGAGTAGGGTATAGTAGGCTGAAGTAGGGAAGAGCGGGAGCGAAACCGCGCGGGCAAAAGCTAGTATATATATATGACGGCGCCAGGAGTGGCTGAGCGATATGACCGTCATCATTTTGATTCAGTGGTACTGGGTTCATTTTGATGGGATATTAATAACTATGCACTTAAGTTTTCTAGTTACTAATAATGTCAGTTTCACAGTTCACAATTAGTTATATTGTCACTTTTATAATTCACAATAGTGTTGTAAGTACCTATACTAAATAATTACGAATACACGGGTTAACCGACAGTTTCATGTTAGAGGTGTGTGACCCTTGAAACTGTGCAAGCTAAACTGCCCTGGCATCGCGGGTCGCAGCCCCTATAACATGACTCTGGCCTCGTGACGTATAAAAAATGACGCCACTGCGTTACACCGTTGGTAGGTACCATAATAATAACAAAAAATGACTCTGTAGTTCAATATCGTTCTCTACGACACGGCCAACCTGACAAATTACACGTCCTCGTGTACACCTGTAACCAAAATTCACATTAGGAGCAACTGTACAACCTCGGCCAACCTGACCAAGAACAAGTGCAACAGCAATAGACAATTCAATATCAACATTTGTTAGAATCAAATCTAATCAAAGTATCAAAAGCTACCTCTAAGCTTCAAAAGTATCAAAAGTGAACATTTAGGTACACTAATACAAAACACAGTTAGATCACATACAACGCTCATGGCCCAGCTGTCTCAGCAGCTAGTGGCAAACCTTGCCACCTGTATCATTATTGCTTCAAGCAACAAACACTTCTCTTATAGAGTCCACGACTCTCAGGCCATCACATGACCAACACAAAATAGTTTCCTCAGAAACTCAGGCCCCCGCTGCTCTGCTTGCTGCCCATCGCGCTCTGAACAACTCACGCATGAATTGCAGTTACGACTACAGACAAGCACGTGCAGTGCGGCCAAACTTCAGGTCAACACATGACCAACACATAAATTCACAGGCTCCCGCCGCACCGCTTTCTGCTCATCGCGCTCTGAACAACTCACACATGAATTGCAGTTACGACTACAGATAAGCGCGTGCAGTGCAACCAAACTTCAGATCAACACATGACCAACACATAAATTCACAGGTCCCCGCCGCACCGCTTATTGCTCATCGCGCTCTGAACAACTCACACATGAATTGCAGTTACGACTACAGATAAGCGCGTGCAGTGCGACCAAATAGCCATGGTATGTGTCTACTTTCCTCTGGAGATATACTCCTCATCGTCTTCTACATCAAATAAATCTACTACTAGCGCTACTTAGAGGCATCTTTCGCATACGATTGTGAGCATACTCATAGGCTCGGTTACCACTTAAAGGTTTCAAAGATAAAAACCACTATGAAGTAACTCCACTACTTTAAAAGGTCCCTTTTATCTTTGATTCAATTTAGTCTTGTTTCGTATCCTTATGAATCAAAACTAAATTACTAGTATCAAACTTTACTAATTTAGCTTTATCTTTATCAAATTTAGATTTTTTTGTACTTACCACATAACTTTTTTTTTTTTTTTTTTTGTTCGTTTACGCTTTCTCTCTTCTCTAGCAAACACTTAATTTTTTGTCTCACAATCAGTTACAAGATTTAACAGTTTACCTATGCGTCCTGTCATAACTGTCATAAGTTTAAGGGCCTTGCCCTTGTTTGAATTTAGAAAACTTTAAAACAATCCCTTTTTTTTTGTTCGATAAGTAAGGGTCGGCCACATTGTGATACTGGTATTTTTTTTTTCTGTCGGGTCATTCCGACTCTTAGAATTCGTGAAGAATATGGTATCTTAATGGGCATGAAATATTGCTTTCGCCATGTGGCGGATACAAGTGCAGGTTTGTATCCCATACAACACAGGCTAAATGAGTTTCTAAGAGGCACAATATTGCGTTATGTTATTTTAAAACGCATAACGGATTTTTTTGTTATTCTTAAAACTAAATGACAAGCTGTCACATCGTAAAATACACATTTAACGTACTTTTTAGTGGCTTGTACTTTTGAAGTTTACATAGTGAATAGGACGATTCAAAGCAAGTGGCACATCTTCCAAAGCTTCTTGCGTTTCTAGAAATGTAAGCATACCCTATGCTCATCGTCCGCTATCAACTTACCCGTTAGCGTGACTTGATCATGTGGTGGTAAAATACAAAGATAAACTAGGACACAATCTTTGCTAGTGAAACATAGACCTTGATCCACTATAACCCGAATCAGGGCTCCGAATAAGAAGACACTAGATTTAAAAGCTCCGATCACGCTGGGTGCGTAGTTCTTTCACTAAAGTACTTAGCTACATGCATCTCATTATCGACCTTTTGGAAAAGTATAGCACTATATAATAAGAAGTACCAGATTAAAAAAAAACGCAAAACTGATTTAGTAGTTAAAGCTTATCATCCAATTAAGTTCCAATAAAATTTGCAATTAAGTTAAATTCCGATTAAATTCCAATTAAATAATTTGATGGTTGTAAGTAGATGTAACAGTCATAATTTGAGAGGAGTTTTTTTTTTTTTTTTTTTTAACAAACTTTCGGCAAAACGAGGCTAGACCAATGAATTTAACTAAGTTGATGAATATTCTCAGAAGAAGGTAGTTTAATGAAAGCTAGCAAGTCTAATAAGAGCAGTGGTGTCCGAGTGGCAACGCGCCGATCCACCGGGTGGTGGTCGCGGGCTCAAATCCAAACAACAGTAAGAAAGCAGAGTAAGAAACCCAGCATGTCCCAGAACTTTTGACTAGCCGGATGCAACTTGAGTGATAAACCGTCAATAAAAAAAAACGAGAAAATCCTTTATCTTTAAATAAAGCTATCAGTTGTTCCTTAGTGTCTCGCTATCTGACTATTTGTATCTATACCATTAAAACGAAACAACAATTTAGGCATAGGATTTCATAAAGCAATCGATTTTAGTTATGAAATAATCAAAGAAGAATAAGTTATTAGTATTATGAACCCTTTTGCTGTCTAATACGTTAACCGTATAGCTGACTGTAAAGCTAACAAAGCCCTAAGGTTCTTAAAAGGGTCTTATTCCCAGTTTACAAGTCTCAAAATATTGTACTGTTCCTTCGTCCGTAGCTCACATGCATACTTTTTGCAGGTTTGTAATCCCCGAATTGGAATCTGTCCAGCGAAACTTTACGCGATACCTACAGTATAGATGTAAAACCCGTTCATAATTTTATTACGAGTCGAGATACAAAAGGTACCATTTTCTACCACTTAGGGAGGGAAGTAGTATATCAGATATCTCTTTTCTCGTTAAGTTAGCACAATCTTACATCGACGCCCCGCAACTTCTCTCCAAGATTAATTTAGGCGCCCCCACTAGATCTCTAGAATACTCTTTCTTCTTCTTAACGTTCCCTGATGCTACACAAATTACGGACAGAATTCGTTCTTTATAAGATGCGCAAAGTCCTACAATGATTTAGTTGACTTTTCTGAACTTGATTTATTCACTTGTAAGCCGCGTATATTCAATCAAATACTTACCAAACATTGGTTCGACAACCGTTTCAACTTGTCCTGCAAGACCAGTTGTTGTAATTGTGTCGTTTTGTTAAAGTGCATACCATCATTGTAATCTCTTCCAAGCATGTTCTCATTGACAATCAAATGTGAAAACATGTCATCGGTTTACAGTTGCATAATTTATTGTTTTGTTAGTTGTTAATACTGTTTGTTTTCCGATTGTAATAAAATAAAATAAGTATAGTGATTCCAGTCAGAATCCTAGATGTGTTTTGATGTGTTATGATGAAACGACTTGAGTTATGAGCAAGACTACATTAATTGCAAATTAGAATGACTGTCTTGCACAATGTTTAGTAAAACATAATAATAATGTCTGAGTATTCTATGGAAACTTTGGGCTTGCCAAAGCTCCCATGCACCCCGTGTCAAGAGGTTAACAGATGTTTTTTTTTTGTCTGGGCTCAGGGTAAGCGCGTGCACTTGAACACGAATGCCAATCCCATGACGTCACCCAACATTTCAACGCCGTCGCTATCCGTCGGCCACCCTTAGCATATTTCAAGCAAACGTCTGGTACCACTTGTAATAAAATACGTAAGCCGTGACTATAATTAAAAAACGTCACTTAAGATTTGTTCGCTACGGTAACCGACCAACCGACACCGTTAACAACAACAATTGCGTACTTACGTGGCCCTTCAAAGTTATGACTGATGTACTACTTAATAAGCGACCATTCAGCCCCGGATTCAAAATAAGAATTGTACGACTGACCAGATTGCTCCAACTTCCCGCATACACCGGATACTTGACCATTAAGGACACGTCGCGTCGCTCTGCAACCGCGCTGCCTGCGTCTGCGCTGCTCGTCGATGGCGTGCTTCCTTGTGCTGCTTGCTGCTATTTGTTCACATTCACTCTCTTTCGACTTGCCGTTGTTCACATTAAATAATCACTCATAAAGTACGAGAAATAGATCACGAACATGCACCCACGTCATGGCTGCGTTTGATATTTGTGATAACCGGATATCTATGGTGATAACCATGATGAAGCACCGCTCTTCAGGGCTTTGCTGAGGGCTATAACGAGAGATGAACCTTTGAGGAGGTATTCGTTGAGGCCGATATCACTGTCAAGGAGGCACACCAAGCGCGTGGCCTGGAATCAGGGTGTTCTGGGTTGAATTCTGGCAGCGTAATTTCAAACACCGTTGTTGGTATTCTTATGATTTCAATTAGTCACATCAAATTTCCTTTTTCTTTTTTTTTTGCACTTCAAGCATTGCGCACCAGTGGGAATTAGATTCAGATCCCACTTCTGATGACGGCGCCAGGAGTGGCTGAGCGATATGACCGTCATCATTTTGATTCAGTGGTACTGGGTTCATTTTGATGGGATATTAATAACTATGCACTTAAGTTTTCTAGTTACTAATAATGTCAGTTTCACAGTTCACAATTAGTTATATTGTCACTTTTATAATTCACAATAGTGTTGTAAGTACCTATACTAAATAATTACGAATACACGGGTTAACCGACAGTTTCATGTTAGAGGTGTGTGACCCTTGAAACTGTGCAAGCTAAACTGCCCTGGCATCGCGGGTCGCAGCCCCTATAACATGACTCTGGCCTCGTGACGTATAAAAAATGACGCCACTGCGTTACACCGTTGGTAGGTACCATAATAATAACAAAAAATGACTCTGTAGTTCAATATCGTTCTCTACGACATATATATGAACTTTGTTCCATCCGGGTGTCCCTTGACACCTGTCAATTTTTTGTTTTTTAATTTAACAGTATTTCCATGTTATTAAAATGAATTAATAAGTATGAGATGACAGTGTAGAATAATAAACATTGTATCCAAAATCACAACAAAATTAATAATAATAAAAAAGTGGATCGAAATAGGAAGTAATACATAAATCCGTATAGTGTCTATATTTTGCTGGCAGACTTTTAATTTTACTTCTGCATGAGCTGTTCTAGTGTAGTTCTTCTAGAACAAGGAATCTTGAATGTCATAAAATATTGGAGAATAGAAAACACGCGTATAAAAATATATTAGTTTTTACACGTTTCACCAGTTAAACCAGTTTATTTATAAATACGAAAAATAAAATACAAACTGAAAATAAAATCACAATAAATATTTCTGTTTCATTCGTTATTTTTTTGTGTAGTGTAGTTTTTACTTACTTGTTTGTTCATCATATTTATAAACCCAGAAACTCCTACCTAAAATCTTATTAAAATAGATTTCACTAAAGACTAGTTACTAAACGAACAACAGTGCGCATTGCAATCATGCCTGTAAGCTGAGCATGGCAATTACGGCTATTGCCCTAATTATAAAGAGCCTTGTGTTCAGTAACAACACAGTGCAGACAAGAACAGAAGGTCAATTTCATTCATACTTAGATGCAAGTTAACGGGAGTTATCTATCAGAGTATACTGATTTCTGTTAGCTTGCGTCATTCCTTTGTTGAGTGAAATAATAATAATAATATTTATTCATTCAGGTAGATAATTTGCGTTACTTATTGCTATCCTAACTAATATTATAAATGTGAAAGTGTGGATGTTTGGATGTTTGTTACTTAATCACGCTAATACGGCTCAACGGATTTGGATGAAATTTGGCATGCATATAGCCTTTGACATGGAAAAGAACATAGGTTACCTTTTATTCCGATTCCTTAAGCACCTAATGTTACGCGGGCGAAGCCGCGGACAAAAGCTATACTATATAAGTCAAATGAAATAAAAAAAAATTTAAACCCAACCTACATATATGAAACCAAAAATGTATATACAGATACAGTCATTAATGACAAAGTTATGAACTCACTACGCACTTGTACTTGTTAAACAACACACACACACTCCTGGAAAGTAAGCTTTATCAATTCCGATAGTTTACCTAGGGATAGTCGACATTATTACATCAACTAAAACAAAATCAATATTAATATTCAATAAAATTAAAGAAATCAAGCAAAGGCCTCTCCCCATGAATTCCTGTTCTTTCGATCCAGAGAATCATTATCGGTTTCTGTATAGCATTTTCTCAACTATTTTAGAGATGGCGTCAATATGAAAACTAAATCTCATGGAGTAATTTGGTGATGTATACGGAACAGGGTTTAAAGTCCTACATATTTTCATTTAAAAGGGAGGATCCTACAATGTGACAGGTGCTATGTCTGCTCCGGGCAATTGCCCGATAGATGATTGCGGGCTGTTTTATATGAACAAACCACACGGAGAACTTTAATCGCGATACTGGGTTTATTTATTCTTTTAATTTCTATGTCTATACATATTCTAATAGATATCGTTATGACTGCTTAAAGTCGTTAAAAAATAAAAGACCCTAGAATTTGAAAAAAAAACCCTAGAATGTAACTTAATTGGAACGAAACTGAAAGAAACAGTAAAATAATAATTAATTACGTAAAGTGTTTTAATGTAATTACATAATGGTTACGTAATGTTTTATATAGGTTGTTACATAACGTAAGAAATAAAAAAATCAAATTTTAAAAGGGGCCTTTTATTTTTTGACAACTTTAACTGATTACTTTCAGAATCCAGTAACTGGG
Organism: Mythimna ferrago; assembly: GCA_910589285.2. Taxonomy (NCBI): domain Eukaryota; kingdom Metazoa; phylum Arthropoda; class Insecta; order Lepidoptera; family Noctuidae; genus Mythimna; species Mythimna ferrago. The sequence goes on along the minus strand of OU342675.1, from coordinate 7,853,593 downwards.
TCACACGATTTTGTAAGACTGGTGGTCAGACTTTGTTATTTATCGTAACGGCTGTCATTGATCTATGAAACACAGCCAGGACCGGCTTTAAGCGCCTTTGAAAGCATGTTTTCGAGGACTTAGTATGAATATTAAGTTGATGGTTTAGTTACTTATACCCACGACTGTCTTAAATAATAATAATAAACTTAATTTTCAGGCCGAGAGAAATCCAGGTCGAGAGCAATGGTGGCCGAATAGTAACAGCCCCAACTTATGAGTTGTAGGTTGCGAGTTTAAACCCAGCCAGGCGCATCATCATCATCATCATCATCATTTCAGCCGACAGACGTCCCCTGCTGGACATAGGCCTCCCCCAAGCGTCGCCACAACGAACGATCATGCGCGTCCCGCATCCATCGGATTTCCGCTACCTTCACCAGGTCGTCAGTCCACCTTGTAGGAGGCCTTCCAACGCTGCATTTTCCGGTACGCGGTCGCCACTCCAGAACCTTTCGGTTCCATTCCAACCATCTGTTCTGCGAGCAATGTGCCCTACCCATTGCCACTTAAGTTTGGCGATTCTTTGTGCTATGTCGGCAACCTTGGTTCTCCTGCGGATATCTTCATTTCTGATTCGATCACGCAAGGAAACTCCGAGCATAGCCCTTTCCATTGCTCTTTGGGTGACTTTAAGCCTTTTGATGAGGCCCATTGTGAGTGACCACGTTTCGGATCCAAATGTCATCATTGGCAAGACACACTGGTCATAGACTTTCGTCTTGAGACACTGTGATATGTTGGATGAGAAGATACCGCGTAGCTTCCCGAACGCTGCCCAGCCGAGCCAGGCGCATTACTTTGTGTAATTTATTTCATCACCACTGCTCTCAAAACGGTGAAGGAAAACGTCGTGAAAAAACCGGTATGTCCTAGAACTAAAAATTTGAAGACATGTGACATTCACCAACTCGCACTGGGCCCACGTGGTGGATTACGGAGTATTCCCTCTTCTAGAGAGTAAGCCTGAGTCCTAGCAATGGGAACATTACATAGGCTGATTATGCTAATACGAGAGACCGATAATACAAATGAGTAATCAAGTAAAAAAAATATCTATTTTTCATATCTGAGTGACGGTCTGTTCTCAATTTAGTGAGTCATTATTTAGCCATCCACCCCATCGGTTACACGAGGCTATTGGGGCTGTCGTGCACTCGACGTATCAGTGATGCAATCGCGGTAACCCAAACACTTAAGAATAAAAAAGAATACTAACATTGTGTGTCTCACGCCTGTGCCAAATAAGTTTAGTCCCCCTAGCCAAGTTACGACCGTTTTGTTTCGATTCTCTTGTGTCGAACGCCTGAAGTAGGCCACGCCATCATCCAATGACATCTCCTGCCCTTGGGTGAGGCGGGAGGACCTGTCAGACTTATACTGACTTAGATCCACTCCTAGTTTCTTCTTCGCCTTTCATTCCAGGGCCGGGTTCTCCTTTCAGAAGCGAACCCATGGCCCCAGTCGGCTCCACCTCTGCTGGGCCCCTATGGTTTGCTGACACCGTCCACAAGCTCGCGCCTATGGTAGCCGAAAATCAGGATCGGGATCCAGGTGACTGGGGCGTGAGCGCCGTGCTCTCACGCCTGCGGCTCCTTTGCGCCTCCTTTGCTAGCATTATTGCTTCGCAGAAGGAGGTGACCGCCTGCCAGTCCTCTCCGCTTCAGACTATGGCCTGTACCGAGGCCAGGCTCGAGATATCGTTGCTACCGATCACCCCTATGAGAACACGGTGATGCTTTGCCCAAGCAGAGCACACTTTTACCGTGTGCTCCACAGTGTCCTCCGAACAGTCAATACTCTACGTTTCCTGTCTAAGTCACCGTCATCCGACCGCCTATTGGTGACTCAGAGTCCCAGATATTTAAAACTAGCGACTCTTTTCCGTGGAACTCTGCCCAAATTAATCAGTGAAACAGTGTCACGTATTTTATTTTACGAATGCTCTAACACTCACTGTTATTGTATGGAGTCAACCTTCTGGACCCATCTATTTTGTGGTAGCAAAACTGACTGTAAGATGGTATGAAGTAGGCTGGATATTAATGTTACGATTCTGATTGGTTAAGGAATGTAAGTCTAAGTGACAGCCTTGACGTCAACGCCGCGTTTTGTTCCACGCGGGCCTCACAGAATTGTCAGCAAACTGTAGGGGCCCAGCACAGTTGAAGACTACTGAGGCCAAGGGTCTGCTTCTGAAAGGAAGATTCGGCCTCGGTACGAAAGGTCATGAAGGAACAGAAGTGGGTTTTTTGTCAGTAAAAGTTTGACAATATCTCCTGCTCTGCCCAGGGATGCACAGATGTCATTGGATGATTTTCCTATCTTCAAAAAAAAAAAAACAGTGACAGCCTTACAGTTGTTTTAAATACATATGTAGCTATGTTCCCAAAAATGAAAAAAGCAGGTTCGATTGTGTATGAAGTAATGATTTTATCTTTAAGATGGATGGATCAAATACTAGCTTGATGCGCTTGAGCCAATTGACAATCAAGAGGATCATTGGACGACAAGTCTTATGAGTGAAGAAACCATATTGCACTTTTAGATAATGGTAAGATATCATTTATTCATTTAATTAAAAATGACCAAATAGAGTCGAAGCTTCAAAGTTTTGAGCATTGACGCCGATTTGCTAACCTGTTGGTTTTCCACCGGTTTCATTTTGGAAAGTGTGCGTTGGATTTGAAAACTTAATTCCACCAAGCCCATTCCATCATCGGACCACCAGAGGTAAGGTAATGCATCCCCAGTAATGGTGGACATCCCACCCATACGCACTAAACGTTTTGGGAACACGTTAATTGTGATACAGCTAAGGAATGGAATTCCCTGCGGGAGTCTGTTTTCTGATAGCTACCACTTATGAGTCTTTAAATTTAAAAAATAAATAGGTTATCATAGGCTAGCGTGCTCCATTTTCAACCACATCATTGCTTACCATTAGGTGAGATAGTGGTCAAGCGCGAGACTAATAAAAAAAAGACGTGTGGCACTCGGGGACTGCCGCGGTAAAGCTATTGCATAGCATCTTTTATCAACTTATGCAATAGACCTCGCCAACAGCTGCTTAACCCCACCCATCCAAAACCAGACCTCGCCAGCAGCTGCTTAATCCCACCCATCCAAAACCAGACCTCGCCAACAGCTGCTTAACCCCACCCATCCAAAACTAGACCTCGCCAACAGCTGCTTAACCCCACCCATCCAAAACTAGACCTCGCCAACAGCTGCTTAACCCCACCCATCCAAAACCAGACCTCGCTAACAGCTGCTTAACCCCACCCATCCAAAACGCCGACAGCTGCTTTCACTCATTTGTTTTCTTATCGGTCACCACGCTCAAAAAACAAATGAGTGGGGGTGTTAGATTATTTTACGGAATTTCTGGATTCGGTCTCCACGCTCAAGGCCCGCGATAGAAGCTATGCAATAGCTTAAAAAAATATATATATATGTCAAATTTTTGTTAAGTAAGAAACTCAATTATACACTGATGATCTATCTAACCAAATCTTTACTAATTTTACGCATAATATAATCTAGATTGTAACAAAAACGAGATAGTTTAAATTAATTTCTCAAACAACCTCAGTTAGCAGTATAAGTTAATAAGTAATTGAATTTGCTCTATGTAGAGTGCTCAGTTTAATTTTGAGAATTATTTACTAAGTGTTATTCAAATTAACATCATACAAACGGTTGCTTTTCAATTGCATGTAAATACGTAGCTCCGTAGCATTTTCGTAGCACTCTCGTAGAACGTAATGACCATCTCGTAGCGACTCGTAGCAGTTTCGTAGCATTATATTATACAGACAGTTGCATGTTTTCGGTTACCACACGAATTAAACTAATCTTGCTAATGTTTTCACTAAATAAATGAGTTTTAACTAGTCTCACTTAGTTGGAACTAAATGTACAAAGTTTTGTTTGTGTTTCTATCTAGTTGGACGAGTTAGATAATGTGTAACGACTACCTTTTTCAAAAATAAGGAGGAAAATTGACAAATGATTATTTTTTTTTATTTTTTTTTTGCTCTAGTGACTGGGAAACACATCACAAATATTTGTAGTTTAGAAGCAGTATTCTAAAGCTACTTATGTTACCTTCACAACAGTTAATAAACCAAAAACAACCTCTTTACGTAATATCTATAGTGAAAAAAATATATTATACAATAAAAATATATAAATATATTCTATTAGTTATTATATCGTTATCCGCAATCGTAATGATATAATATAAGATAAACCTTACAAAATTGATAATAACGCAACGGAAACCGCAGTATCGCAGTTTCATTTTGAACCGCACGAAAACGGTTCATGCATTGCACCGGATGTTTGTATATAAAGCAATACTACGATTTTTGTGTAAGTTAAGTTTCGGATGACTGAAAATTCAGAATGATTTTTAAGCTATTGCATAGCTTCTAACGCGGGCCTTGAGCGTGGAGACCGAATCCAGAAATTCCGTAACGAAAATAACCTAACACCCCCCACTCATTTGTTTTTTGAGCGTGGTGACCGATAAGAAAACAAATGAGTGAACAATCAATCAAAATTCAATTCAATGTGTGAAAGTGTAACTTCAATTAATATCAAAGAAAAAAAAACAAAGAAAAAAATACTGCATAAATAAAATAAATCATCATCATCATCATCATTTCAGCCGATACACATCCACTGTTGGACATAGGCCTCCCCCAAGCGTCGCCACATCGAACGTTCCTGTGCGATGCACCGATGGATGCGGGAAATAAAATAAATAAATAATTATAATTGCATAAGTTGATAAAAATGCTATGCAATAGCTTTACCGCGGCAGTCCCCGAGTGCCACACGTATTTTTTTTTTTAATAATGCGATACATTATCGCGAAAATAATTGTCTGTTTGCAATTACTTTTACCAACTTAAATGCTCAGGCTTATTTTAAAATCAATTTATGACTTACTAGCTTTTGCCTGCGGCTTCGCTCGCGTACATAAAATATAGCATATGTCACTAAGAAATAAAGCCTTCTATCGGTGAAAAAAATTCAGTAATCGGACCAGTACTTTTAGAGATTACCTCCTACAAACAAACAAACAAACTTTACCTTTTTATTATATTAGCATAGATATATCAATGTAGACTAGTTCTCATCAGCGACTTCATCCGAGTAACAGTTTATATATTTTATAGTATGTATATATATACACATTATATAGGTATGCCTATGTTACGCAGTGATAAAGTAACAAAAACCCGACGTATCGTCTCTCTACGGTCTGAACCAAGCGTTTTGCCTCGTCGTTTATACCCCGTACATCAAAGGATTGGAACAATATGCCTGCAGCGGTTTTCCGCTCCGGTTATGATTTTGGTGTCTTCAAGGCTAGAGTGAATAAACTCTTAATAAACTAGTGTGATTTACCATCAACGATTGCATCACTGCTTACCATCAGATGGGATCGCAATCAAACACTAATTTATATCATTTAAAAAAAAACCTATTGTTGAACGAATTTTATTTACTTTTTATTTAATTGTTAGAAACTAAAATTACAAATCTTTTCTCTTTATTTATAACAGTAGGTACTAGCTGACCCGGTCAATGAATGTAGTATACCTTTCGATATAGTCAACTGATTACGACGAAACAAAGCCCAAATAATAATATCAGTTACACACAATTTTTAACCGACTTCGAAAAGGAGGAGGTTCTATGTTCGGCTGAATCTATGTTTTTTTTTATCTATGTTCACCGATATCTCTGTCAATTGTGGACCGATATTGAAAATTATTTTTTTGATTGAAACGTTATGCTTTCTCCAAGTTTCTGAACTTCGAATAAATGAACCTGAACTCTTCATAGGATCACAGCAGAACTGTGTTTATGAGTAAAGTTGCTTTGTTTATACGTGTTTATACGTGTAGTCGATGATTGACTGACAGACTGACAGAAAAGGGGGGGGGATGTATCGAACTGATCTGATGATGAAGCCAGAAGGTAAATTAACGTAATCTAACCGTGTTTGAGATTATTAGAATCGTTATGAGATGCACTGTGGCTATAAGTTATTTAAGTTTGTCTGAGGGGAACTTTTTTAGTGGTGGTACCAAAAATAAAGATTGTAAAATAAAAAACTTTTTACAAAAAAATATAACCGACTTCAATGTTAAAAACACTGAAAAGTATAAAATAACTTTAATTTTCGAAGTCGGTGTTAAATAACGAAGAGACAAAACTATTATAGAAACACCGACTTTCGAAATTAAAGTTATTTTATACTTTTCAGTGTTTTTAGGGTTCCGTAGCCAAATGGCAAAAAACGGAACCCTTATAGATTCGTCATGTCTGTCTGTCTGTCTGTCTGTCTGTCTGTCTGTCCGTCTGTCCGTCCGTATGTCACAGCCACTTTTTTCCGAAACTATAAGAGCTATACTGTTGAAACTTTGTAAGTAGATGTATTCTGTGAACCGCATTAAGATTTTCACACAAAAATAGAAAAAAAGCAATAAATTTTGGGGGTCCCCATACTTAGAACTGAAACTCAAAAATTTTTTTTTCATCAAACCCATACGTGTGGGGTATCTATGGATAGTTCTTCAAAAATGATACTTAGGTTTCTAATATCATTTTTTTCTAAACTGAATAGTTTGCGCGAGAGACACTTCCAAAGTGGTAAAATGTGTGTCGTCCCCCCTCTAACTTCTAAAATAAGAGAATGATAAAACTAAAAAAAATATATGATGTACATTACTATAAAAACTGCCAACGAAAATTGGTTTGAACGAAATCTAGTAAGTAGTTTTTTTTTAATGCGTCATAAATCGAAAAAAATACACTATTATTAAAACATCGATCAAAGTTACAACACATTACAAGAACTTTTATATTATGTTACTTGCTGCTACGGAACCCTTCATGGGCGAGTCCGACTCGCACTTGGCCGGTTTTTTTTTAACATTGAAGTCGGTTTTTTTTTTTGTATAAAGTTTTTAATGTATAAAAGTTATCTACATCGATTTCGTACATTTCACTTGATGTGCGTACAACTAAAAACTTCTACAGATTATTATATGTATAAATAGATATTAATATAGACTATGCACTTACACAATTTTTACGTAACATCCTGCGATACATTATACCTACCTACATGTTGTATATATGTAGGTAGTACTGCATTCAATTCGGAAGTCAAACGGCTGTCGTTTTATACGAAATACTGATATTCAACCGCATCTGGTCGGAGGTTACTGACCCCAATATACTTTGTACGAGATCTGATAGAGAAGTGTTGAAATCATTCGTTTTTTTCTTCTTAAAAAGGTTTTATCGTTTTTATGACTGACTGGTAACAGAATACTCAAACGAAACTCAATATTAAGGCGTTTGTATGAAAGAGTTACTGTAGCCCTGGAACCCTTAAAGCAACTGACGGAACACAAGTGAGTTTTAGTTAGTAAAAGTCTGACACGCCCTTTCGTTCTACCTCAAGCGGAACAAGATTTATGAAAATTATGCACCTCAAACAGAAGCTGAACTCTTTTTATTGCTGCTGCTAAATGACATTAGAATATCTTAATAATTAAAGCACAATTTATAAAACTATTGTAACTTACTGCTTACTATCAGGTGGGATCGCAATCAAGCACAAGTTTAAGTATATCAATTAAAAATAAAATTTGTTCAAAATTTTCCATTTTTTTATACTTCGCCCCACACTCAAAATATCATGTATCCTGGGTGCGTTTATAAACACGTTTTTTTTTCCATGGCTTTTCCAAAACGACAAGACGCACTAATTTTATATGCGGCACACAAGTACAGCAGATAACCTACACACATACACAAGATACCCACACCCGGAATAATTTTTTGTTGGCCATACAATGTAAATACTTGTTACTTGCGGGATTCGAATTCAGCCACTGCGTCCACTGCGCCGTAAATTCAAACTATCCTAAGCCTCAATATGATTAAATGTAGAACTACATTGCGTACACGAGGGCCAGGAACGCCGATCGGGACGCGCGTCGGTCTCCATACATTTTGTATGGCAATGAGACTCGCAGAGTCTGAGACTCTCTTTACATCTTGGAAAGCATTTTGTATGTTCGTAAAAACTTAGGACTCTTTAAAATTAGAAGCGATTTTCACAACAAAAATACACGTAGTAAACACGAAATTGTCTTACCCAAATGGAGACTAGCTAAGACTAGCAAATCATTCTTAGTAAACAGCATTCGCTTTTATAATAAGCTGCCAAAGGCGGTAACTGAACTTAGTGAGGGAAAATTCAAATCTCATATCAAGCGTGTCCTAACCGAAAAAGCATATTACAAGGTTAAAGACTATGTCGAAGACGCGCTTGTTTGGCAATGACTACCTCTGCACATGTGGCCCCCTGGTAAATCATCAATATTTTGTCTATTAACTGCTCCACCTTTGTTTTAATAATTATATATACATTTTTTTTTTTCTCCGACACATTGCTTTTGCAATATGTTTTTATTTTTTTTTATTTACATTTCATCTGTCTTAAATTTGTTAGTAATTTATTTGGTTAACATTTTATTGATAGTTGTAATTATTATATTATTCCTGATTTCTTTTTTTTTATATAGCCTCTTTTTGTAATGTGAATGTGAGAACACTGTATACTCCACGAACTCTTAGACTACTTCCTGTTACGACTTACTTTGTTTTTTATTAAGATAATTTTTATTGTGCTTTTGTGTACAATATTTGACTGGTCTACACTGTTCTTACATAATATCTATCAATATTGTCATACCAACCACTTTTTTTATAAAGCCATGGAGTTTCTTGTCGGTTCTTCTCCATAGGAAACGACCAATTTGGAACCGTGCACTAGCTTCTGACGTTTTATAAGTGCCCATGTAGGCCTATGTGAAATAAAATATTTTTGACTTTGACTTTGACTTTGAGAGCTAACGCACCACTACGTACAAATCAGGCGTGGTCCATGTGCGCGTCGATCAGTGTCATCATCATCATCATCATCATTTCAGCCGAAAGAGTCCACTGTTGGACATAGACAAGCGTCGCCACAACGATCGATCCTTTGCGTCTCGCATCCACCATATTCCCGCGACTCTCACCAGGGCCTCAAGTCTGCTATTACAATAGTGTCAGAATGGTCTATCATTGATTTCATAATGGTTGATTTTGACCAGTTTTGGTAACCTACTAATATAATGGCGTCACTATGACTTTCCGATGGTCAACCACTGACACTCCATTGAATGAAATGGCATAGAATGGTAATCTCGTACATAATGACAAATGAATATCTGACGTAATCTATAAATAATCTAAAAACAAAATTGATACCTAGTTACTTTGATCAGTGTCCTACCATTACGACGTCATTGCGCTATTAGTGCTTTTAATAAGCTCGATATTGTCATTCTACCACAATTCTATTACAAGACCATTGACCGATGAATAATCGATCATTATGAATTCGCAGATTAAAAACTTTTAGCAAAATGACAATGGGATCGTGTTGGTATGACGAATTTATAAAAATAGCAGACTTCAGCCCCAGGTCATTTTTTGAGTTTTTTGCGGTCTAGTGTAGTTCTAGCTTAATACTGTTATTTGCTGTTGCAAAATCACGCATAACGTCTGTTGAACTTAAAAATAAATATAATAATGATTAAAATCTAAGAATCTGACAGTTGACCTTGATAAAATATTATAGTGCTTAACCAAAACCTAATTCTATTACAACATCTCATTTACTTTTATACCCTCAAAGTGGGCCCTCGAGCAATGCTACAGAAAGTAGGCTGCCTAAAAAATATTAACTTCCAATTAGGTAATTGGTAAAATTCATCATCTTATAATATAATACTAAAGTCGAGTATTGTAGTCGCAGAACCCGGCTAACGCCAAATTTCACCAGTCTTTTCATCAAATTAAATGATATATATACAAACAGCGTAAAATAGAATTATTATGAATATTATTTCATATTTTTGTAATGGGTAAAATCTGTTCTCTGCTATCTCTCTTTTTTATTTATTTATTTCTTATAGTATTTTTATGGTATCGATTGAATTTAATGTATGATTTTTATTAGTTTATAATAAATAATTGTAATCATTTACTCTCTGCAGGTGTTGGGTTGAACTGTTAGAACAGAGAGCTATTTAAATAAATAAATAACTTCAAATTTTGACTTAATTTTTAGGTCTTCCCAAATTTTGGAAATAAGCAAAAGACGACAAAGCTGGCCAAACATAATTAATTGAAGTTTTAATAAAATATCATCGAAACACAATCTATAATATCAAAAAGTTGAAGAGTTTCTTTAGACGCACTAATCTAAGGAACTAAACAGGTCCAGGCTAATTTTCATTTAAGAAAATAGATCCAATAACCGCAAAGAAAAGACGCAGAAACGAAATAAGCAGCCGAAGTTTATAATTAACATTAAACATCAGGAATTTGAAAAATTTAACACCCGCATGAAGCTAAGATTGAGCACTAGTGATTGATAAAAAAAAAACATTTTCAAAACAGATAACAAAATAAAAATTCAGACGGGATCTCAGACTGTAATAAAACGGCACGAATCGTAAACCCAGTAGGTATGATATCGAAAATTCAATTCAAACAAAGCTGAGACAGGTGCCGTCTGATTGATCGGCCGACCCGACGATAAGACGACTAAGGGCTAATGAGCTTATAACGGCTTTCATACATAAAAGGGATCTGTCTGTCTGTTCCGTCGTACCTATGTGTTTTTTGAAACGTGTTGTTTAAATTATAATTAATGCACACCGTGATTATTTGAGCCAAAATGTGTTAAATCGGGATTGCCATTTCCTTTCATGTTTGATCAATATTTATCCACCTGGTTATCTCTGTCATTGGCTTCGTGTAAGGCCGCGTTTTCACTATGTCGTAACGGTTAATCTATCATCGGACGACTATCATCTCTAGCTGTTCCCATTATAATAACTACTTACCGGGGCCATGACAGAAAGTCGCAATAACGACTTTATATTTACCGTCACGTTTCAGTTGTGACAATTTTTTGTTGTTTTAAAACTGTCGTGCTAGCCGTTCCCACTGTCATGACAATCTGTTGTCACCGCAATAAAAGTTGTAGAGAACAGTAAATCGTATCGTACTATATGCGAACACCTCCATTTAAATATATAAGCCACGACACCTAAAATTACACGATTATTTGTCATCGTGGCAAAATGAGAACGCAGCCTAAGTCGTGGAAAGTGCATGCTGGGTAGGAAAAGTGACACATATTCTATGAAATGGCTCAATACTGGCACTGTATTTGCGATGGGTCAAGGATACCCTATTTGGCCAGATTATATCTGCAGCGGCCAACTTGAGCCCACAGTCGGTTCACAGATATCCAGATTGGCCACTGTAGTTCTTATTCCGGTGGCAGATGTTCTGCCAAAGAGATGGAGGAGTGAGATATCTTATAATTTCTAAATTCTTTACTATATTATTTACTTATTGTAAGAGAAAATAAATTTAAAGCAGACAGAACCACGGGTGATGGCGGCGTATATTTATTAGAAAGAAGAGACTTCATTTGTGTCGTCGCTTTTAACATTTTGGCGTGATTCAGATGAAATCGAAGAAATATCTATATCAGTTTTATTGTGTAAACCATTTGAGCATAAATAAGTAACACACATAATATAAACATTCAAACTTTTAAGTTTTTCGGTGGAAGTGAATGAATGAATGATCGATTCAAATCGTTATGTAGATCAGCATTTTAGTCGCGTCAAATAAAAGCTGCATAGGTATTCCAGTGGTGACCAGGTGGTTAGTTATTGACGGTCTCGAGAAGGCTCGACAAATCTTCCAAAACGACTCATATTATGGACCCAACAGTTTATAATCAACTGCCTGCAGCCGTTTCTTGTGCCCTGACTATGAGCAACAAGCCAACAACAAGCAACAAGTTCGCTTGGGGTTTAATGAATTTAAGCCATTTTTCAAAGCTCGTTTGAATTTTTTTTTTTTATCCAGAAAGCTTTTTATTTTTTTGACGAATTTATGATTTTATTTAACTTTGACTTCTATTTATTTGTTTTTTATTTTCTTTTATCTGTTTGACATTTTTTTATTGTATGTAATCATTTGTTGACTAAGTATAATGTAATATTTTGTATATTACTTGTAAGAATCCCTTACCAATGAACTACTATGACTATGACTATTCTACTATAACGACTGAAGACTAAGTAACAAGTTTAAACGATTTCAATGTTCAATTTCGGTTACGTAAGTTATCTACATTGTTCTTGACACCCGTCCCTTGTCTCCTTTAATGTAAGGTATAAAGCATTATCAAATAATTTGGACGAATAATTTATTTACAAATATTTACTACCATTTTAAACTTTGAATTTAAGTAATTTTTAAACTCATGGGCCTGAGTGTTCATACGATATTCAAAAATTTATCTAAACACCTAGTGGATCACGTTACCTATCCATTTTTTTTGTATTTGGGAAATCATCTAATGACATCTCCGCACCCTTGGGCGGGGCGGAAGGTAGTGTCAGACTTTTACTGACTAAAAACCCACCCCTGTTCCTTTGTTGCCTTTCGTACTGGGCCGGAATTTTCTTTTCAGAAGCAGAGCCTTGGCCCCAGTAGGCTTCAACCCTGTTAGGCCATTACGGTTTGCTGGCAACTAATTGAGGAGCACGTCGAACAATACGCGCCGTTGATGTCTCGGGCTCAGTCCGGACGGTTACCGGACGGACGGACGGCGAGCTACCCATTGCTTGACGTCCGCAAGAAAGATTAAGCACAGGCATTCAACGTGGTAATGCCGTTAGGTGTCATTTTTTATTACGCTTATAAAGCTAAAACGTAGCTATGACATAATGATGAACTAAAATTGACTAAGGGCTTAATTTATTTGGTTTAAATATTGCCACAAAATTCATAATTAAATCACCGTTAATGGACTTCCTATCCTGTAATAGGTTTAAAGTTCCAGTAGCCTAAATCCAACGCTAGAAAAACGTCAAATGCAAATAATAGACCATGTCTTTGAATTCCCTGAAAAGCTCAAGTGGCTGCCGATCCGACTTCGCCGGAATACCCATATCTTATCTTTACTTCACAGTGTCCTGTTTGTTTCCACAACCCCATCATATCTCAAAGAACGTTTTAAGTTCCTTCATGACACACACTAGATTTTTGAGATCATCGGAGAACTTGAAACTTTTGATGCCCTTGCATTCTACCAAATTCTGTGACAAATCGTTTACGGTTCAGGCGGTGCGATTATGGAACGCTTTGCCATTGTCAATTAGACAAGCCCAGTCGCTAGGTTCTTTTAAAAACCTTGTCAAAGAACATTACCTCTCTCTCTAATATTACTCTGGTACTGCCAAATTTAATTTCTTCAATCGCTAACCTTTATTCTATTCTTTTATTTTTCGCTTCCATTTAATTGTGTAACACATGATATATATATATATATATATATATATATATAATTATATATATATATGTATATATATATATATATTTATATATGTATGTATGTACTTATATATTATTATTTTTTCCCCTTAATTAATTTTCCCTTGATTTATATTGCTTGAAGTACACCGCAGACTACCCCCTTTTTTTAGTTTAAGTTCTTATATTCCATCCCAAGGTTGTCTGGATGACATCGCTTTCAGCGATAAGACCGCCATTGTGCAAATAGGTTTAAGTTTCTGTGAAATTGTTACTATTTTGTTGTACAATAAAGTTTATTCTATTCTATTCTAATAGACAAGAATGTCGTTATTGACACTTAACAGCATTTAAAACACAACATTTATGTGTTTTTTTAGTGAAACATCAAATTGATGTTGAGTACATTTATGTGGTTTTATTTAGAGATTTTTTAGTGAAACATCAATTTGATATACATAAATATTTTTTTTAGCTGAAGACAAACACAATTATAATCCTGTAGTAAAAAAAAAAATAGCCTGTATTGCTCACAAGTCTAGCAGGAAGCACATTGTACCTTTTTGTATAATCTTAGGAAGTCAGTAAAGTTAATTATGCAGAACAGAATCTTTTGTACTAAATTAAATCTTTTGTTCGGAGACCTGCTTTCATTCTTTTACTATACGTAGTTGTACAGTTCAGCTCTGCGCGTTAAATACTATAGCTTTCTAAGGCTAAGCGTCCACTGCGTCGGGATTGGAGCGTAGGTACGGAGCGGACGGATTCGTTGCTTTGTATTAACCTTTTGAATGTCTTAAGTTACACAGTTTGACATAAGCAGTCTTTCTATTGTGTCTCTAATTACGGCATTCAATGAGTTAATTTGTATGGTATAGCGTGCACTGGATTGGAAAAAGCCTATTCAAAATTCGAATGCAGTAGACGCACCCTATCTGCATTTTGCAAATACCAACAGCTGTACACTGCGTACGCTCCGATTCCAACGCGATGGACGCTAAGCTTGAACGGCACTATTGTAGTAGGATCTTACTCAACGAGTATTAAATTGGGAATAATTTTTTTTTTGTTTAATTAGGGAGTAAAAACCAGGTTTTACAATGATTGATACTTTCAAAATATTGAAATCGTTTTATTTGCACTAAAATAAATAAGAAAACGTACAATTGTATCATGTAACATAATAAACGCAAGAAGTAATTACTAGTGCGGCGCATAAATAATTAAAAAAAAAAAAGAAAGCTGACGGACGGGACGTTTCTAGTTAACGAAGGGTAAAGAAGGAACACAGGAGTAGGTTTTAGTCAGTAACAGTCTAACATGCCCTCCCACTCTGCCCTAGAGTGGGAGAAGTCATTGGATGATTCCCCGTCCAAAAAGAAAATGCCAACTAGAATTGAGCTCTATACTCAGTCAAAGACTCACGATAAAAACATGTCAATTTAAAGTATTATACCACCTGCTAAACTATGATAACCTTTTTCCAGTCCAACTAATAAAAAGAACATATTCATGGCAGCGCTTTACAGAAACTGTCACTTTAATAAATACTTGCGTTTAATTTCCCCCAGTTGTGCCATTATTCTTTGGGAAAAGTGGCAGGGAGATCTACTTGTCACCTTTATTTATTTGTCAAGAAAGGGCTAGAATATACTCAGTGTCTTTTTAGGTCTTATAAATTGTAATGTGTCTCAGAAGTAGGGTTTTATGCTGAGTTTAGATTTGTATTCTAAAGCTTTGTTTATA
Source organism: Mythimna ferrago (assembly GCA_910589285.2). Classification (NCBI taxonomy): domain Eukaryota; kingdom Metazoa; phylum Arthropoda; class Insecta; order Lepidoptera; family Noctuidae; genus Mythimna; species Mythimna ferrago. Next base: position 7,838,317 of record OU342675.1, on the reverse strand, counting down.
AGGTTCCGTACCTTAAAAAGAAAAAATGGTCACTCACTTTATTGTTCATCTGTTTGTCAAGACCATTTATTTCGGGAATGCGCGGTGGTATCGAGTAGAAATTAAAACCTATAATATACCTACTTAGATCTGCGGTTCCTTGAAGCTGTAAAAAAATCAAACTTCGACTTTCGTTTAAATAATGACCCATAGATTTTTTTTTCCAGAAATTCAGTGCTAATCTTCAATAAATTCTCGGGAAAAAAATCTTGGAGCCCCAAGATCGATCCATCGTGGAAACGGATTCAAAGAAAACTAAAAGACCTTAACACTGTTATCTTTAGGTAGGTACTGTAAACGTACAAAATGTCAGAACACTTTAAATAATACCTACACACACAGACCAAAATCCAAAACATAACGTAATATTAGATTGCCAAAGCTGCAGCTGTTTAAAAGAGTCACCGCGGCCCTGAAACGCAAAGAGCAAGTAAAGGAACACGGGTGGGTTTAAGATCGTAGAAGTCATAACACTCCCTGTCGATCCACCCAGCAATGATTCAATTCAGCCAAAAGATGTCTACTGTCAGACATAGGTTTTGGATCAATCGGATTCCGGTAGCCGTCATCAGGTCATTGGTTCACTTTGTAGAAAACCTTCCAACGCTGCGTCAGAATCCTTCATCCCCATTGACCATCTGTTCTGCGAGCAATGTGCTCTGCACACTTTTTTTTTTATGGTGGGAAAAAATCATCCAATGACAACCCCCGCTCTTGGACGGAGCGGGAGATAGTGTCAGACTCTTACTGACTAAAAGACCCACCCGCTCTGCACACTGCCACTTAAGTTCGGTGATTCTTCAGGCTATCGGTAACCTTGGTTCTCCTGCGGATATCTTCATTTCTGATGTGATTAAGCGGGGAAACTCCGAGCATAGCCCTGTTGAATATCAAGCTCTAGGTTAGCTGCTGGTGGTCTTGACTAGATAATAAAACTGCTTGGTTCGATTTATAGACGACTGTATTCCACGTATGTGTTAATAAATTTTGGGATAACCGATATATGTGCGTACGCGCGAGGTGTCGGCGAGCGAGTGGTCGGAGAGGGGACGTCCGCGATTACGATATGGTGTATGGCCCGATGTGACTTCAGGCCCTTTCCATTGCCTTTTGGGTAACTTTAAATCTTCTATATATACATTTAAAAGCGAAATACGATTCACTGATTAACTCTTTGAATGTCGTAATTAGAGACACAATAGAAAGACAATTACCTTATGTCGGACTGTGTAACTTAAGACATTCGAAAGGTTAATCACGAAATCCCAGAAACTATAACATCTACAAACTTAAAATTTGGCTAGTATAGTCTGTCTAGACAGTCAAACGACTTGGGAATTTTGTATAATATTTAATCGTTTAAAAAATACTTGTATTCGATATTTTTTATAAGGTTCTTCTATTAATTACAAAGATAAAGATCTTTTAATCAACCTTAATTATTGAACCAGTGTTGACTACATCAGATTTCATTTTAACTTAATAATTACCAAAGTCGTTTGGCTTTTTAGACAGACACCCCTAAGGGGGTAAAACGGAGGTCCAAAATTTATTTGTTTTTTTTTTAATTTATTTATTTAACAGTTCATGTACACACTTAACTTATAAAAAAAAAAAGACGGAAACAGAAAAAATAGGTACATAGGTGATGATTATTTCTAAAGAAATCTCCCAGCATCTCTTTTAGTTTATTTGACTGATCGAAGCTAGTCTTCTATATGGAATATTTTATACAGAAGACGTTATTTGATAATTTCCCACTAAACCAAAAAAATAGGGCTACGGCAAAATGTTAAATTCCCAAAAGCCTAGTAGAGATTCATAACATCGGCCTAGCAACGCCTATTTTATTTTACAAGTCAACTTATGCAAAGTAACTCAGCGAGTTATTGTTTTATCTCTCGGTGTTTTGCTATCTTAAGCGTCAATATCTTTGCCCAAAACTTTGTTTTACGCCATTCATGACTTTACGAGCACACTTGAAGATGTTGTCTCAGTTTCATTGAATTATGTATGTTGGTATATACTTGGTTATATCTCTGTTTATACAGATTTTGTTGAGATAGTATTTAAGTTGCGTCGTTGAAGTTTTGGAGTTTTGAAGGTTTTCGTGCTTATGCATAGTGGTTTATTTTGTTTCAAGTTACTTTCATCATCATTATCATATCAGCCGAAAGACGTCTACTGTTGGGCATATGCCTCCCCCAAGCGTCGCCACAACGACCGGTCCTGTGCGTCACGCATCCATCGGATTCCCGCGATCCTGACCAGGACATCGGTCCGCCTTGTTTGAAGCCTTCCAACACTGCGTCTTACGTACGTGGTCGTCACTCCAAAACCTCTCATCCCCATTGATCATCTGTTATAGTTAAGTTACTTTATGTTTCTTGAAAATCGGGCAAGTTTTGTGAAATATTCGAGTGATTGACGGAAATTACCGAATGCGAGTTGCCTCTTTATTAAACGTAGCGTTGAATGAAACAGCAAGTCTTTCAACCATGCTCATTAACGATTTTGACAAGAAAAGGCTCTCTAAAGGTTTTTTTTTATGATATATATGATATGCTGCTAATCCCTTGTAAAATTAGTCCTTCCAACCTTCATAAATTACTGAATATTTGTAAATCAAGAATTTAGCTGCTAGCTGGCTGCTAGCCTGGTACCAAATTTCATCTATACCTGTTCAGACGTTTAAGCTCAAAAGAGTAATAAACATACACACTTTTTGTGTGGTTTAGCTGAAAAATTACACTTGCCATTTGACTGGGGCGTGATATGGAATAGACAAGTCGTGGTAAAAGATAGGTCAGAGAGTTGTCTTTTTTAAAAAAAAGGTTTGCACAATTTAATAATTCTTAGCACATCTTAGTACTCACGATGATACAGGTTTTTAAGGTTTAAGGTACAAACACCTCGTACATTATTATCAAATGTTGAGCGGTGCGACACGAACGTCAAGTGAGTTGACGGTTATTACTCGTAAAATTGTAGGGTACACATAGAAATGTCATTCATTCAAATGTACACGGGTTCGCTCACACAAAGGCGATAGGTATGTGCAGGAAAGAGATGGAAATAGGAATGCAGCAACCAGCCAAAAATTATATTTCTACAAGCTATCGCCTAAAGAGGTGACCAGATGGTTGCAAACCGACGTTTCAACCAATGTGACCTTGCTAGTTTCAATTCGTGTCGACAGCACTTGTAAGCCATGACCTTCAACGCCCTTGGTTGGGAGGCGCATTACCCCAACCAATGAACGTGTTGGCGTGTGGTTTACAGCCATATAGCCGCAACATAAAGCAAACACACAAACCAAGGTCACCTTGGTTTGAATGCTAGTTTGCATCTGGTCACCATTTTCGCAATGTTAAATCATGGTGTCATATTGTGTATTATTCAGTCAGGGAAATAATGATGCAGCTCTCATCTGATTGCAGGTTTCAGACTCTTTCCAGGTTTTCTATCAGGTTCCACGTTGATTGTTAGTTGTTTGACGGTCTACTGTTATGAGAGCGCGGATGAATAGAAGACGAGAAAATAAAATGCCTAGAATCCTTTGAGATCAGTAAGTACATGAATTTTCTTTCCAATGTAAATTAACAGATAAAGTTGTCAAAAATAAAATGTTTTTTGACTACCTAGCGTAGTAGTGTAGCGACTACTAAAATAGTTACTACTACACCGATGTAGTAGTAGCTAGACTGTAGGGGACCAGACCGGTTTCGTTTCAAGTTACATTATAGGTTCTTTCTCAAATGTCGAAACGAGCTATTTATTTTTTAACGAGTTTAACCATATACATAAAAATAATATTCATAAATAAACCTCACTTATATTTTGTCAAACTCATAATTTCGACATATTTTGGTTCCCACAATACCGCAAAATACATTTAATGCAGTGTTGTTCAAATAACAAACAAAGACAGCCCTCAAACTCAAGTTAAGTACTCAAGGAGCTTAAGGTGTACGTTTGTGAATCATTTATAGCTTAAATGTTCTAGAATACAGTAACAAACCATTTAGTCTCTAGCTATTCACTAACAGAACAGGTACCTACTAGTTATTAGTAATTCATTAATTGCATTCATACTGACTAAGAAAACCAGCGCTGTGTGTCTAACGTCTAGCAAATGCTGAGGTGGTCACCCTTTCGGTGCGGGCACGCTCGGCGTACTTTGTACTTTTATTTTTATTTAATTTGTGTATAAATATAACCGTTGTGCTGTGTCTGTATTGAATAAAAGTTTTTCTATTCTATTCTTCTATTCTATTTCCTGCAGTCTCGACCTTTTCCATGCCGATTTTGCAGAGTGCGTTTTTGTTTATGGTTGGAAAATCATCAATGACAATCCCCACTCTTGGGCGGAGCGGGGATAGTGTCAGACTCTTACTGACTAAAAACCCACCCCGTTCCTTCTAGCCTTCATACCGGGGCTCGAGCTATCTTTCAAAACTAACCCTGGCCCCGGTAGGCTTCGACCCAGCTGAGCTCCTGCTGTTGCTGACAACTTCTTAAGGCGCGCGGGAAAAATGCGCGCCGTCGACGACTTGGGCTCGATCCGGACTTGCAGAGTGGGCTGTCTGTAACTCCTATTACGTAGAGGTACTTATAGAAGGATCCGTAGCCCCTTCTAACGACCGTGACTTTATCTTCTTCTTCTTCTTCTTCCTGCTCTTGTGCCATCTTATTTGGAGTCGGCGCAACACGTTTTTTTCTTCCATTCTACCCTGTCACTCGTCATGCTATCACTAACTTACCTAACGACCGTAGCTTTATACAGTTTGGAAATAAGGAAAGGCTTTTCAGGATTACGCGGTGTTGGCGAGGTGGCTAAAAGACAGCCTTTTCAGGTAGCGTAAGTAATCGGATACGTGGTTGCCTATCGAACAGTTGTACCTTCTTAAGAAAACTTTCTGATTTTTTCCTCTTGTGCTATTTCAACTGGTAAACTATTTCCTGTTTCAAAAGTAAAGTTATTTGAGATGGATTGTGATTTTTAAGGGTAAGTATAACAAGTTTTTAATCGCGATACATTTCTGATAGACACTAGTGGTCCCCGCGGTTTCACTCGCGTCTTTAGTTACTGTTCCGCTTCTAAGCTTCGTAGCGTGAAAGTTATATAACCTATTAACTTTCTTATATAGTTGGCCTTATAATTTTCTCACTGTTGAGACTCAGGCCTCCTCTCTAGGAGAGGGAATGGGCCGTAATCCACCACGCTGGCTCAATGCGGATTGGTGGATGTCACGTCTTTGAATTTTTGGTTCTTGGACATGCCGGTTTCCTCACAAAGTTTTCCTTCACCGTTCTACCCCATATAGTTAACTAGCTTCTGCCTGCGGCTTCGTCCGCGTACATAAAATATAGCTTATGTCACTCACAAATAAAGCAGCTTACTATCGGTAAAAAAAAATTAACAATCTGGACAGTACTTCCAGATATTACCTCCTACAAACAATAAACAAACTTTACCTCTTTGAAATACGAACAAAGCATTATGTCATCTTTCTGTCAGTCAGCCTACGTCAAAAAGATTATTTCTTCTGGTATTTTGAAGTTGAAGAAATATTACGTAACAAGATTTAAGTGGCTGGTTTCAATGAAAGGCAACGAAGAACGTTATCCAAAAGGGAAGTTCGGTCCCGGTACGAAAGCCACACGAAGGAACGGGGTGGGCTTTTAGTCAGTAAGAGTCTGACACTATCTCCCGCTCCGCCCAAGAGCGGGGGTTGTCTTTGGATGATTCTTCCCACCATAAAAAAAAGGCAAAGAAGGAACTAGGAGTGGGTTTTAGTCAGTAAAAGTCTGACACACCCTTCCGCCTCGCCCAAAGGCGGGAGATATCATTTGATGATTTCCCAACAAAAAAAGTGGCTGGTGCTAAAAATGTCACAAATATTTCATGTGTGGCGGAGACGGCGCTACATCGAACTCTTAAAGAGATTTACTGTGACAGCATCCTACATTAATGTATAACATTGAATAATTGCCAACTGTGTAGTATTTACTTTGAGTAATGTAAAAAAAAATAACCATGGTAATCTCAAAGTAAAAAAATATATATGTTTAGGTAATTTTAACATAATCTATCATATCAGGTTGACTGGTAGAAAAGGCCGTAAGACATTAAGTCTGCCTCTGTACTCTTATGTGCATAAAGTATAAATAAATAAATAATCTGATTTAAAGTTAGGAAAACAAATACTTCAGGGGTAAAAAAAGCCATTATTGGCCGAATTATTTTGATGCCTTCCTTTTTTGTAGGAAGCAAATCATTGAATAACTTCTACAGGGTAAAACAAGAGGGCATGTCAGACTTTTACTGTCTAGAACCCGCTAGTGTTCCTTTATTGAACTTGAACTTTGAGGCAGACTTAGAATACTATGTGTCCTTGACTCAGTCTTTACTTGACGGTCTAATGACTCACTACCCATTACCTTTGTACTTGCTCCGTACCCATTACTCATCTCATTCAGCTCTTACGGTAGCGAAGAATCGCCCTGTGACTCGTGATACAACAACACAACAACAACAACAAACAACAACAACAACAACATTGCGGCGAAAATTGAGGCGTGAGGATGTCCCTTGTGACCCTTTTTAATTCTCCCTTGCTCCGGGCCATGGCTTAAACTTGGGCCGGACAAGAAAGAGAAGTCGCCACCGCCGATCATCTTCAGTAGGATACGGTATTGCTCCACCCATGTGGGTCAGATTTCTACGGTAAACTCCACCGTATCTTCTTCTTCCAAGGAAATGATAATGTAGTCGACAATGGTGCACCCTTGCTTAGTAAGTAACTTACTCACACTTGACTTAAAGACCCCCTAGGTTGTAACTACCTTATTAGCTGTACTTACAATGCATGTATACCTAAAACACATTGTCCTATTATCTGGTTCTTATGCCAGCTGCATGCTCCTGTAAATACTGTCTACTAACATAATTGTACCCCTCAAACCCCAAGCGAACGCCGGCGTTCGCGCGAATTGAACACTAATATTATTAAAAGTCCACGTAGATTATTAAAATTTTGAGGGTTTATTTATTGTTTATGTATCTAAGAATGTAAATAAGAATTTCTTCATAAAGTAGTCTGTAAATTTCGAAAATAAGCAACCTTTTCTATTTATCCGTATATAAACCTATTTAAATGCTTGGGGACTCAGGGGGGTTATAGTTTTACAAACATTTGTACATTTGTTTACTGACATGGCTTTTGCGCGCTGCTTCGCTCCCATCAACTGATAACCTAACCTACCTTACCTAGTTAGAGTGTGTCTAATAAGTTAACCGACTTGTGTGATTATTAGAACAAAATGAAATCTGATGTAGTCAACGCTGGTTCAATAATCAAGGTTGATTATAATCTGTCTAAAAAGTTAACCAACTTGTGAATTTATTTAATCATTTAAAAAATACTTATATTCGATACTTTTTATAAGGTTCTTCTATTAGTAAACAATGATCAATATCTCTTAATCAACCTTGATTATTGAATCAGTGTTGACTACATCAGATTTCATCAAATCCAAATAATTACCCAAGTCATTTGACTTTTTAAACAGACTATACCTACCCAACGAAGGTAACTACGTGATCATACCTATCCACATTTTTTGCTCTACCATCCTTGTAAGCTTTTTTTTATGGTGGGAAAAAATCATCCAATGACAACCCCCGCTCTTGGGCGGAGCGGGAGATAGTGTCAGACTCTTACTGACTAAAACACCCACCCCATTCCTTCTAGCCTTCATACCGGGGCTCGAGCGCCCTTTCGGATAACCCTGGCCCCAGTAGGCTTCGACCCGGCTGGGTCCCTGCTGTTGCTGACAACTCCTTGAGGCGCGCGGGAACAGTACGCGCCGTCGACGACTTGGGCTTGGTCCGGACAGTTACCGAACGGCCGGATAGCGAGCTACCCATTGCTCACTGTCCGCAAGCCCGCGCTTACGGTGGCCGGAAATCGGGATCAGTATTCCGGCGCCGGCGGCGGCGGCGAAAACGCCGTTGCCTGATGCGTTCGGCCTCCTCCTTTGCGATTACTGCTTCGCAGAGGTCGGCGAACGCCTGCCACTCGTCCTCGCTCCGGACCATGGCCTCAACCAAGGCGCGGCACGAGAGGTCTCCGCCGCCGATCACCCCCACGAGGGCACGGCCATGCTCCGCCCAAGCAGGACACACCTCGACTGTGTGCTCCACCGTGTCATCCGGGCGTTCCGCACAGTGGTGACACCCGGGATCCTTGTAAGCTGGTGAACAAAATAAAAACAGTAATATTAATATCGGCCAAGCCGTTCTCGAGTTTAGCGAGACTAACGAACAGCAATTGATTTTTAAGTATATTAGATACATCATGATCATAACAAAGTATAATCAGCCGCCAGGATTCCGATTCCGATTACCGGCCACCGTAGGTGCGGGCTTGCGGACGGCAAGCAATGGGTAGCTCGCCGTCCGACCGTTCGGTAACCGTCCGGACCGAGTCCAAGTCGTCTACGGCGCGTACAGTTTCACACACGTCTCAAGGAGATGTCAGCAAACAGTAGGGGCCCAGCAGGGTTGAAGCCTACTGGCTCTGCTTCTGAAAGGAAGTCTTGTCCCTAGTATGAAAGGCAACGAAGGAACAAGAGTGGGTTTTTAGTCAGTAAAATTCTGACACGCGGGCTCTCTCTCCGCTTAAGAGCGGGGGATGTCATTGGATGGTTTTCCCACCTATATAATAAATTATGGATATTTATTTTTAAACGCGTACGTAATCAAAGACACGTGAACATACAGACATTACGCACAACACCCCCTATAAAGTGTCGCAACAGCAATCTATTAAACTTTCGTCTATAACAAATACTTACGTACTCCTGACAAAATCTCCAAGTTCGTACAAAGACGGAGTTCGCTTAGTTTACGTAAACGTTTCGAACTTTCACATAAATAGATGAGTTTCATGAAATATCGGCGTGGGCGTATTTAAAATTGATTTATTGTAAAACTTTCGGTCGTGTACCGTTTGGAAATGAATTTTACAACCATTTTTGGTATTACAATAGACTGGCATCTACCTCAAATTGCGCCTTGTTCTTTTAATTTTAAGTTTGAATATTTGCTACAAGGGCGGTAGAGTTCAACGATGTTCATCATGCTTTTTCTAGTATGCATTAAATAATTTGAAATTTTTAAAAAGAGGTGTCGGTATATGCATGTAAATAAAAACATGCATATACCGTCACGTCGTGGTTGTCCAAGCAAACATTGTTATCTCACATAAAATTTATCAAAGAAATAGAACGTAAGTAAAGTATAAATCGAAACTAAAATACTAAAAACGGGAGGTTGGAGTAAGAGGGTAAAAAAATATTAGGACCTATTCTCATGTTGTTTTTTTCTTAAAGTCAAAGTCAAAGCATTTATTTCAAATAGACAATTTGCAAGCCACTTTGGAATAGTCAAATGTCGGTCAGTCCAAGAAAAGTGAAGCTAAATATATATATAAAAAGTGTAGCTTATTGGTACATAGGCAGAAGGATGATGACCTGTAAACATTTCATAATCTTTAGACGCATTTTCGATCATCACACTTTGTTGCATTTCTCAATATAAGACTTTTTATTCGGAAACCCTTTATTTCAATTGAACCCTTGCAAACCAGAGAAATCTTCTTAATATGCGAAACAATGATACAATCGAACATAGTACAAGAACCTACATTAAATTGTTAACAGCACTATCAATTGTACAAACACAATATTCGAAAGAATGATAACGCTCTAGCAACAGCTGTTGGCTGCCGCTACGACTCGCTACGAAGTGCTACGAATCACTACGATTTTGCTACGCCACGTAGCACATTTGCTACGAGCCTTTTATTGCAAACATTTTTGTAGAAGTGAAACCTCGAACGTTTTTATTAGGACCTTGTTTTTTTTTCTTTAATAAATAACATCTATACTAATATTATAAAGAAGTAAAGTTTGTTTTGTTTTTGCTTGTAAGAGGTAATCTCTGGAAGCACTGGTTCGATTGCTAAAATTTTTCATCGATAGAAAGCTGTTTTATTTCTAAGTAACATAAGCCATTTTATGTATGCGGGTAAAGCCACGGGCAAAAGAAATCATTAAGAGATAAAGCATTTTGTACCGTTGGAAAATTAATAAAATGAAATAAAATTAGTCTTTACGGAATAGTCCACAGGAACGACACTGAGAATAAAAGTTTAGATACATTTTTTTGTAGCCATTACAGTCCCACTGCTGGGCAAAGACCTCTCACTTCCAGATATTCTTCCAACGTACCATAGTCCAGTACCAAGTCCCACTAGGACTGGTTTAAGAACCAGTCCTAGTGGGACTTGTCTCAATTATCTCATCACTAATTTCAGGGCCACTTCCCACCTGCAAAAACCCTCTATGGAGACCTTTGCCCACCCGCATCATCTTGCTCATCATCATCATCATCATCATCATTTAAGCTTATACACGTCCACTGTTGGACATAGGCCTCCCCCAAGCGTCGCCACATCGAACGTTCCTGTGCGTCCCGCATCCACCGGTTTCCCGCTACCTTCACCAGGTCATCGGTCCACCTTGCAGGAGGCCTTCCAGCGCTGCTTCTTCCGGTACGCGGTCGCCACTCCATCTTGCTCACCCTCATCTTATTTGAGTCTGGAAGCCTTTTTCCCCACTTCTATTATGCCCTTTAGGTACGTAAGTCCCTTATTAAAGTAATTTTCAAAAGAACATAGACCATTCAACATTCAATTTCGACCGTTCTATTTAAAATAAAATAATTAATCATCTTTGCATAGTAAATATTATTCCGGGAAGCTTTTCATAAGGCGAAAGGTAGAATTAATAATGTCGATTTCTAAATAACTCATATTTCGCCAGTTCTACTTTGAATTAAGAGGAAATGTTGTACACGGAAATGAAAATGCGTTACTAAGGTTTCAACAGGTACGGTTTGCTTATAATTTTTTTTTTTATTTGGTAATGTTTTTGTTGGGGGGAGGGTAGAAGAATACGAACGTAGGGGTGAATGGAAAACAAAATTTAATTAAGGATTGCGTTTGGATATAAAAAGAAATGAATAATAAAGCTTTTTTTTTAAATAATAAAGTTGAAGCACTTTTTTTTCTAATTTGTAAATGTGAAGTACCATGAAGCATTTTTATTAGGTTACATTTTTTTTTTGACATTACGAGCATGGCAGTTAAGAGTTTGTCATGCTCACTCAAATGTCTCGCTGTTGGTGGCACGTGTTATTGGGTCATTCGGTTCCCTTAAAAATGGTTGAGCTGAGTGGGCTGATACACGCGTCATGCTCGTGAACGGGTGCCGTCAGTCGAGACTGGTCATCTCTTAGCTGCCAGTGGCTTAATTCAGTTTGTAGCTATCTTTTAATTATTTTTTTATTTTTATTTTATTATTATCTACATTGTGCTCACATAATAGAAGGAACATGAAATATGTATTCAAGCATTATATGTCACACATAAGTGTCCATGGAGTTTCTTGTACGTTCTTCTCCATAGAGATCTACGCTTTGGAACGTGCGTGCAATTTAGCTTCACATTTTTTGGACTGACCGACATTTGACTATTCAAAAGGGCCTGCAAAATAATGGTCTTATTTTTGAAATAAATGATTTTGAATTGATTTTTTTTTTTTAAATAAGCCACCGGCGTCCGTTCGTTGACATCACACGTATATCAACACCACATAACTCAACAATTTTGAAAGAAACCAAATGGTACAAAATCCAGCATCGGTTCTTTACAATTAGGTTACTGTTAAAGACAGTTGAAGATCTATAAATGTTAGCTAGGACTAACAGCTTTCCCTGGGCCGGGCTTGCGGACGGCGAGCAATGGATAGCTCACCGTCCGACCATTCGGTAACCGCTTGGACCAAGCCCAAGTCGTCAACGGCGCGTACTGTTCTACGCGTGTATCAGGGAGATGTCAGCAACCGTAGGGGCCCAGTAGGCTCGAAGCCTAATGCGGTCATGGGTGATGCGTGAGCATGGGGATATCATTGGATGGTTTGCCCACCTAAAAAATAGGACTAACAGATTAACGTGCTTTCCAGAAGAGCTCGGAAAGGTCTCGGTACGTCATAATGGCCTTCCATCCATGGACCGACTGCGACAAGTTTTGCTTAACCTTGAAACTTGCTCTGAACGGCTGTTATGAGCCATGAGTTCCTGATTTTAACCGTACACCAGAAGATAGACATGAATTATACTCTTTAAAGCGTACTCTGTCTTTCTCTCTCTGTAAACAACACTTCACAAAGTGTTTTCGATAGCTGTTCATTTTTTATTATCATTATGATTCCTTTTACAACTATAATGAAGGTGACTTTATTTTACATGTTTAAAAATCTAAATACGTACATACCTATATACTCGTACATATATCTTGAATCAAAAAATAAATAACTAATTTGATAAACATATTACTGGTAAAAATACGCAAACAGTGGATGATGACAGAGAAGAACTGGGATACTTGAAAATTTCTAGAGGAGACTTTCACTTTCAAGAACGAGAGATTCTTACATAAATAGTAAAATTTTAATATGTAAAGAAATAGATCTATGTAAATATCGCAGATTAAATTAGAAATAAGTTTATTTTTGTATTCTCTTTCTTTTGTAAGAAATATAAGGCTTCTTTATTTTTATTTTTAACCGACTTCGAAAAGGACGAGGTTCTATGTTCGGCTGAATGTATGTTTTATTTTATTTATTTATTAGGTGTGCTAAAAAAACTGTGAGTGTTGCCACGCCGTATGGCAATGCTAATTCTCTGTCCAAGCTAAAAATCAAACCCTTGTGTCACGCGAAGTGGCTTGATATCTTTCTTTAGAAGAAATTCAATGGATGAATTTGAATCGGGGAAACATATGGCTATTTGAATTCAGACCACGATTTCAACTTCACGTCTACTTCACTAAGTTAACATTGCGTTGAATGAAGTTTAAGAACTCCTTCAAGATACCGGACACTGATTAAGCTTTATTAAGCCAGTAGAGGGATATGCTGAGTCCAACTTTAAAATTCAGTTTGTTTAGAGTTGTGTGTAGTATGGTATCTACTTTCATATGGAATGGTTCAATAAGTCCCCGTGTTTGAAGACTGAGGACATTCCTGAGGGAAGTTGGTGTTATCATCGTGTGCTGCCATCTATCAAACGACGCCAAAACAAATTTCAGACTGATTGATAGGTTAGTTTAGGGTACAAATGGCCGGAACTTTTTCAGAAGTGTATCTTTCTAAAAGGGGACTATGTTGAAAAATAAAAAAAATGTTTTAAAAAAAATGGTATCTTCATTTCTAACACGGGTACTTATTGAACCGCCCTCGACTGTGTATGTATTTATATGTTGGTTTCTCCTTCTTTTCGAGATGGGGAATCGTCAAATAACTTGCCCCGCTCTAGGTGGAATGAGAGAGAATGTCAGACTTTTATTGACTAATTGAAACGTTCCAGAGTTTCTTTGCGTTCCAGAACCGCGGTAACTGTTTAGAAGTATCGCACAGCTCGTATTTGTTACTCTTTCACGCTCAAACGGCTGAAATCTGCTTATTATTATAATCAAAACAATTACAATCAAAAGGTAAAACTAATTGTTTATTTGGTAATACCTGAAAGTAATTATTGGTCTTTTTTTAATTACAGAAAACTTCACTAATATTAAACTGTTAAACTCTTGTGTGGAAACTCACAGATGTAAAACTGCGTTTAAAACGCAGTGTTACCATAAATAGGCAGGTAGATAGTCTACGTGCGACTCAAAGATATGTCAGCAAAACCATGGGACTCAGCAGGTTCGGTACCCGCTCAAGCTTTTCTCTCGAGAATTTTTGAAAAGAAAACTCGTGCTCCTAGTTAGTAAAGGACAACTGAAAAACACTGATTTAGTTGTCATTAAAATATTGACATGCTCTGTCGACTTTCTACAGTGGGAGAAGTCATCAGATTATTTCCCAAATCAAAAAAAAAAAATAGTAGTATATATATAATAGTAGTTTTCAGAATTATGGTTCATACCTATTTTGCATTACTATGAGTTGCAACATCGGCAGAAAAATACTTCATAGCCTGAAAACTTCAGAAAATTTCTTATTCGCCCAAAACGATTAAAAAACTCGGTAAACTGATCTTTATTAAACACTGATCTTAAGACCAAAACAACCCCAAATGTAGACAATACAAACACTTCTATTACATACAAAAAACATATTATTCAGTCCTCGAAGTGTAACAAAACCGACCCAACTGTCTACCCCACAAACTTGATTGCCTCCAACAGATTTATATGTGCACCGAGAAAATTGTTCAAGCAAAGAAATGGCGACCGTGTGGGTTGTTTTAATTGACGTACAGTGTACTCAGTGGACCGATCACTGCGCGAGATTAACCTATTGATTTCCTTTTACAGGCGTTGCAGAGTTATGGGGACAGTTACGAGTTGACAGTGCAATCTCTGTGACAAACTTTTATTTCAGTTCATGGTCGCGTGGGTTTTTATTTTTTGAGTTGAGAAATCATCCAATGACTTCTCCCGTTCTGTAGTGGAGCTGGAGAGCATGTCAGACTTTTACTAACTAAAACCACACCAGTTGCCATTTGCGTTCTATGACCACGAGTTTCCTTTTGAGAAAATCCCCGTGGCCCTAGCGGCAATCGGCTGGGTTCCTACTGTTTACTGACATCTATTTGAGGTCGAAGATGTCCGATCCCTACTATGCATGTGGCCGTCTCCTTTGTTAGCATTACTGCTTCGCAGAAGTGGTCGCGTGACTGTGATTTAATGTTTACTTATTTATTTATTTATTTATTTATTTATTTATTTATTTATTTATTTATTTATTACATCTTGGTCTTATTTACACTATTAAGTTTTTATTTTTGACTTTCTTATCAAGGTATAGGTTTGGTAGATATTTGTGATAGTCCAAGATCCCAGGGCCGCCAGATGTCACGTATTTTCTGACGAAGGAAATGTGGACGATTGAGTACTGTTATTAGGTACTAAGAACGCATGCCTATCTGCTAGCTTGCTTAGACGGCCAATTTTCAGGTATCAGGTAATCAAGGTACATAAAAACAGTACTTACTTCACATTTTTTTTTTTTTTTTATAATGGATAGGCTCGCGTTTGACCACAATCTCACCTGATGGTAAGCGATGATGTGGCCGACGATGGAGCACGCTTGCCTAGAAGCAATCTATTCACTCTTGACTTAAAGACCCCTAGGTTATAGCTATCAGGAAACACAGACTCCGGCAGGGAATTCCATTCCTTAGCTGTACGCATAATGAATGTACTCCCAAAACGCTTTGTACATATAGGTGGGATGTCCACCATGTATCGGTGGCGCAACGCCGTACGTCTTATGGTCCGATGATGGAACGGACTTGGCGGAATTAAATTGTGTAACTCTAGAGCACACTCCCCGAAGTGTAAACGATAGAAAACAGACAGGCTAGCAACTCGGCGTCGATGCTCAAGACTTTGTAGTTTTGACTTCACAAGAGCATCATTGCCTATGATCTTCTTGGCACGCTTTTCAATAGACTCTAGTGCATCTAGCTGGTATTTGGCTGACCCATCCCAAAGATGAGAGCAGTACTCCATACACGATCGAACTTGCGCTTGATAGAGGTTGAGCAGCTGTTCCGGCGTGAAATACCGTCTCACCTTTGCTAAGATCCCCAATTTTATGGCAGCTAGTTGGGCTTTTGCCTCGATGTAGGAGCCGAAATTAAGGGTAGACGATAGCGTTACCCCAAGAAGTTCAAGGTGGTCGGTAATTGGTACGGTTACACCCCGGAAAGATGGAGCCGGGTGGAATTGGCTCCGTTTAGCGGAGAAAAGACACGCCTGGGTTTTCGTCGCATTGAACTTGACCAGATTGGCATCGCCCCATTCTGAGACTGCCGCTAAGGACGAGTTCAAGCATTCAACCATAGCCTCTCGAAATGACTGGATCTGTGACCCACTAGCTCGTGCGTTAGACACATATCTCTCAGCAACAGTGCTGTCGTCTGCATACCCAAAGGTTCCGGGTTTAAGTAGGTCATTTATGTGCAGCAAAAACAGTGTTGCCGAGAGTACCGACCCTTGAGGGACTCCGGCATTAATATCCATTTGACCGGACGAGCATCCATCAATTACCACTCGGATGGATCGATCCCTCAAGAATTCTGCGATCCAATCACACAGACCAGTGGGTAGACCGAAGGAAGGAAGCTTAGCAAGAAGGCTTTCGTGCCAGACCCTATCGAAGGCCTTCGAGATATTAAGGGACACGGCAAGCGCTTCCCCATGCTTCTCAATGGCCTCGCTCCAGATGTGAATGGCATACGCAAGAAGGTCCCCAGTAGACCGATTTTGACGAAAGCCGTATTGCTGGTCGCTGAGGATGTCGTTAGCTTCCAGGTATGCCAAAAGCTTCCTGTTAATTACCCGTTCCATACTCTTACAGAGGATGGACGTAACAGAGATGGGTCGGTAGTTTGCCGGGTCAGCTCTACTGCCCTTCTTGGGCACAGGCTGCACGTTGGCTTGCTTCCAAGCCATCGGCACTTTTCCAGTCTCATATGAGAGGCGAAATAGGCGAGTCAAGATCGGAGACAATTCAGGCGCACAAGTTTTTAGAACGACCGCTGGTATCCCGTCGGGGCCACTGGCTTTATTCACGTCAAGGTTACTCAAGACCCTACGAACGTCCTTCTGATGGATACGAATATCCGACATATTCGTCACGCACCCATCAGGAGAAACAGGGGGTCGCGCGTCACCGGAGTCCAGACGCGAAGATTCCGCAAAAAGAGAAGCAAATAGGTTTGCTTTCTCCTCAGCGGTGTGGGCCAGTGTCCCATCGGGTCTCAGCAGTGGCGGAAGTGAGGGACGGCAGAAGTTCGATTCAACCGACTTTGCCAGGGACCAAAACGCTTTACTACCAGCGGGGTATGAAGCAAGTTTGTTCCCTATTCGGCTAATGTGGTCGAACCGAGACTTTCTCAACACCTTTTTGCAGGACTTGGCAGCCCTGTTAAAGGCCTTCTTCTTAAGAGTCACGTCGCTGGCTTTGCGCATACGAGCATCGGCCCAAGCTTGGTATGCTGCATGTTTTTTCGCGTCGGCGCGAGAACACTCGGCGCCAAACCAAGGTCGAGCTCGATCCGATATTGCTACGTCAGAGAATGGGATGTAATACTCCATTCCCCGTCGCAACACATCCGTTACGGCATCAGCGCACGACGATGCATCCTTCGAAGAAAAGCAAGTAGGCTGCCAAGGATAGCATGCGAAGAAAGACCGCATGCCATCCCAGTCTGCTGACCTGTATCGCCAAACCCGCCGAGTGCCTCTAGGACTAGGATCGGGCGGGGAGTAGATTGACACAGATTTAACCAGACAGTGGTCAGAACTGCCTAAAGGCGAAGATATCGACACTGAGTAGCGGTCTGGATCTGTGGTCAGCAGAAGGTCCAAGCAATTGGCTGTGTGCGAATCCACATCAGGTTTGCACACAGTCAATCCACATCGTTGCCCCCTGGACCAGCTGGGTGAGATTCAATTCCAGCGCTAGCTTCCGCATCTCACGACCAGCATGATCTGTGCACTGGTATGGGAAAAGCCACTCTTGGTGGTGCGCATTAAAGTCCCCCAGTAACACCAATTGGGCGGAAGGGTACCGCTGCTGAGCCGCATCTGCCGCCTCATTCAGATGCTGTGTAAGCCCGGACGTCTCCTGATCTCCACTATGCGCGCGGTAAACACAAGCGTAGATTATTTTATCTAGGCCTGTGTCGACCAAAGCCCAAAGCGTTGAGAACCTGGAGTCTTCAAGATTGCGGAGACGCCGATAGCAGATGTCGTCCCGGGCATACATACATATGCCCGCGTGTGGTTTGAAGTTGTGCTCCAAGGTAAACCCTGGGTATGAAAGATACGACACGTCGGACGGACCTCTGATCTGCGTCTCCGTAAGGAATAGTAGAGCTGGTTTTTCAGTCTCCAGGTGGTGATGGACTGCAACGAGATTAGAGTGCAGACCTCGTATATTTGAGAGGTGCACTTTGTGAGAGAGGGAGTGCAGCCGCTGTTTAACTTTACTCTTTCTATTCCTTTTCATAATTTGAGAGTGAATGGAGGAGAGGAGAAGTAAGTGAAATGGGGAGCCACGCTGCTAACCTTCAGGCACGCACTGAAAGGACGACATCATTAGGGGACTAGTCTGGAGACTGCGGGGACGCCCGAGCCCCCCCGAGAATGTCCATCGGGCCCTCTCATCTGGTCGCCAACCAGCACGATGGCGCATTCCGGGATTTTTCGACAGATGGCGGGGCAGCCTTTCATGTGTGGCTAGCACATTACTTGGGCCCCCAACTATCTGCGGTCGGCCAGCGGTGCACCGTGCCTCGGATCCCGCTACCCTCCGCGACCAGTCTCCCGATACATCCATATCAGTAGGAGCCAGCACATAAATTCTCCAAGCTGATTTTGACGTATATTTTAAGCAATATCTTTAAAATCAAGTCGCCAATACTCCCAGATACATTCCGTAGGCCGTATTGCTTTACAGATGCTTTAAAGCTCCCAAAATAATGACATAACTTCACGTGAATTCTCATTCTTGATTTTTATATATGTTTACCAGACAACTATTTTAAAACCTTTTACAAGAAGACAAACCGACCCAAGGGGCCAATCATCCCCTAAACTCAATTTAATATTCAAAATAATACAAAAAAATATCTGTGATTTAAACGACGTTCCTGGAATAATTGATGTAGATGCTGCCAGGCAATAACTGTTTATTAACAATTATATGTCCCCTTGGATCGGTCTGTCTGACATGGATCCTATTCATGATTCTGGAACCTCCAGTGACTGATAGAATTTTCCATCGGTTTCGACAATCAGATAAGATTAAAAAAGTGTTTACTTTTTTTATTTTTTACTGTACAAAATCTTTTTTTTAATCGACCACGTTACATTTTTAATTAAAAACAAAATACAATTTAACAATAAAAAACACAATGTAAATAAAATTAAAAAAAACTATCATGTAAAAAGGAGCGAATATAAAATAAAAAGTTACAGACATATACGATTTAATATGATTAATGTTGACTGTAATGTAATCAACATTACAGTCTTTCGCATTTAAATAATATTCCTCCTCCTTGCATCGTATTCCTCAATGCTGAGGGTCGTGACCTCCCTGCTTCATCACTTTAACCTTTATGATATTCCTCCATCTGTTTCTGTCTCTGGCGGTGTGAAGGGCATTGTACATCGTAGAGTCAAGAGCGGTGCGGATCTGGTCGAACCAACGTATTGGGCTGCGCCCGCGAGGCCTTTAAATAATGTTAGTAAAACATTTTTATTTTATTTTATGCTAATTATACATTAATACCTACTTTAAATATTTAAAAACTATGTTAGTCAAACTGAAATAAATAATTCTCATCGCTATCACGTATTTATTTAGGTCTAGTCCTTTGCTAGGTACTCAACCCAAATCCAAATCACTGTTGGTTAACAAGGCATTAATATTTATAAGATATGGCAAGAGAAATATCTGTCATTTTATTCTTTAAACTGTTCAATAAAATATTTTTATTCGACTGGCCTGTTGGTCTACTAGTTAGTCGCCCTGACTGCTACTCCGGAGGTCGTGTGTTCCATTCCCCCCCGGTACAAATGTTTGTGTGATAAACATGATCATTCTGTATTAAGTTCTGTGTTTGGGTGTAATTTATCCATAACAATACATGTTAATATTGTTAATGTACATTATATTTCTAATTATAATGTATGTATAATATACATTGTGATTAGAAATATATGAGTATATTTGTCAGTTGTCCAGAACTCATAACACAAGCTCTGCTTAGCTTGGGACTAGACGGTGTTGTGTGGTAGTTGTGGAATATTATTATTATATTATTGTTTTAAGTCTGTGTGACAGTTATGTACACTTTTTATAAAGTATCAACTTTAAGTGGTGCGAGAGGGAAGTAAGTTTAACCGCCGTGACAGAAGATGCCCCGGGCGTCGAGAATCGCAGAGGGATCTTCGGCCACCGTAGGCGCTTGCTTGCGGACGACGAGTAATGGGTCGCTTGCCGTCCGCTCGTCTTATGAGGACCGAACCCAAGACGTCAACGGCGTGTAGTGTTTCACGCGCGCCTCAAAGAGATGTCAGCCGACCGTAGAGGCCTAGCAGGGCCGTCACAAAGGGATACTTATGGTCGTAGAACACAAAAGGCAGCTGAAGATGAGACGCAAGTGTGGTTTTTGTCAATAAAATTCTGAGACGGCCTTTCGTTCCACTCTAGACTTGAAGAAGTCATTAGATGATTTCCTACCTTGAAATAGTAAAAAAAAAACATATTTTGAATAATTTTGTAGCTCAGGCAGACACCGATCCTAGCGGACACCTCGCCTAATCCTTTGGTAAATACAGGGCGTACCTAATGTTATGTTGTGGTTATCATCATCATCATCATCATCAATGGACATAGGCCTCCCCCAAGTGCCGCCATAACGACCAGTCCTGTGAGTTTCGCATCCATCGAATTCCCACGACCCTCACTAGATCATCAGTCCACCTTGTGGACTATGTGGACATCTTATGACTTCCAACTCTGTGTCTTGCAGTATGTGGTTGTCAATCCAAAACCTTTCGTCCCCATCGTTCTGCGAGCAATGTGACAACAGCCACTTAAGTTTAGCGATTCTTCAGTATATATCGGTGACCTTGACCTTGGTAGTGGTCATAACAAATTAGATGTCATATAACAACCTTCCTTTACTCTAACAAAGCTTATCATCACATAACTCCTATTCAAACCTACTTAATTAAAAATTCTATTCATAATTCAGATAAAAGGTCAAATTCCGTCATCCAAATTCTTCGAAAATTTTAAGTCCCATTTATAGGAAGGAAAATTTAATTTAAGCTTGAACGAAGCGCTTACAAAAGAGTTAAATAGATCGCACCTCTTTACTTCGGAGGCTTTCTATACATTAAACCTATATTTTTATAGCACTAATCTCGTGAATTTGAACTGATGGTTAGTCATTTATCTTGGTAATGGCTAATAATGATTCATCATTAGAATACAGCGCAAACTATTTTGCTCGAGCAAATACGGATAAACTGGTTCACAATAATCGTCAACCAAATGACGTCTATAAAATAGAATGGATTAGAATGGAATAGAATAGAATAGAATAAAATAGAATAGAATAGAATAGAATAGAATAGAATAGAATAGAATAGAATAGAATAGAATAGAATAGAATAGAATAGAATAGAATAGAATAGAATAGAATAGAATAGAATAGAATAGAATAGAATGGAATGGAATAGAATAGAATAGAATAGAATAGAATAGAATAGAATAGAATAGAATAGAATAGAAAAGAATGGAATAAAATGGAATAGATCGGATATTAAATAGGATAGGAAAAGTATTTATTTTCTAGTGCTTAACATAGGCAAAAATAGACACATCGACCAGTCTAGCCTCTCACACTCTGTGGACTCCCGCGTCTCTCATGACATCATCAGTCAACCATGTGTGTGGCTTTTGTGTTGTGGAACAAATTTCTTCAAGAATGTTATAATCAATTCCCAAACGAAACATTTCTGTGCAAAGATACCATCGGCTGTTTTATTTTTCCTTTTTCCCGGTGGGTAAAAATCATCCAAATGCAATCCTCCCTTGGGTGGAGTGAGAGATAGTGTCAGACTCTTACTGACTAAAAAATCCACCCCGTCCCTTCTTACCTTTAGCCCAAGTAGGCTTCGACTCAGCTGGGCTCCTACAGTTTCTGAGAACTCCTTGAGACGTGCGGGAACAAAGCCATCGACGGCTTGAGCTCGGTCCGGACAGTTACCGGACGGTCGGACTACGAGCTACCCATTGCTCACCGTCCGCAAGCCCGTTCCTATCGTGACCATCAGCTGATCAAAATTAGTGTGGGAGGTACAACCCAATTATATGATGGAGGGACGAGTTGATAAAAATAGTAGGAAAAACATGGAGCAGAATACCCGAGAAAGATTAAGGAACAAAAATATTTAGAAGAATGATAAAGCAATTTTTATTTATTTTATAATTTACTAGCTTATGCCCGCGGCTTTGCCCGCGTACATAAAATATAGCCTATGCCACTCAAAAATAAATCGGCATTCTATTGGTGAAAGAATTTTAGCAATCGGACCAGTACTTCCAGAGATTACCTCCTACAAACAAAAAAAAAACAAACTTTACCTCTTTATTATATTAGTGTAGATAGTGTAGACTAGCTTATGCCCGTGGCTGTGCCCGCGTACATAAAATACAGTCTATATCACTCAGAAATAAAGCAGCTTCCTATCGGTGAAAATATTTTAACAATCGAACCAGTACTGTCTCATACAAAAAAAAAAACACACAAAAAAATCAAATAGCCTTTTTATAATATTAGCGTAGAAGTGTACACTTTTCCTCCACTCGTCCAAATATTAGGCCAGGCAAGGATTTTTAACAATAAACTATTTTTACCATCGACATTGTAAGAAAAAGAAAATAGATGCAGAATAATAGCAACCCAATTCCGTTACATACTGTATAATAACAATTATATAAATTTCTACTCACGTGTATGTCTCGAAACTACCTGCAAGCGGCTCCCTTTTACTAAGGCTCTGTTGTCCGTCCGTCCGTCCGTCTGTCTGCCTGTCCGCCAGCTCTGTCAGTGGGCTGTACCTCACGAACCGTAAGAGCTATAGAGTTGAAATATAGAAGGTGTAAATACACCTAATCAAAATTTATTGCCTCTATAACTAAAAATAATCTTCTTCTCTTCAGTTCTTCTCCATAGAGATCTACGCTTTGGAACGTGCAATTTAAATTTGGCTTCACTTTTTTTTTTTTTTTGGACACACCGACATTTGACTATTCAAAAGTGCCTGAAAATGGTCTACTTGAAATATATGATTTGATTTTGATTTGTCGGATAATATTAAAAAATAAAGGAATTTCCCATATAAGAAACAAATACTCGAACATTTTACAACATAAAATAAGTAATATAAAACATGCATCAGCAAAAATCAGCTTGATAGGTACTTTGCCCCAAAATTCCGAGTTCCTAACACATTACTTTCATATTGACTTCCAGTTTAGTATCTAAATATATCATCTAAGTATCATTTACTCATACCGATTCATCGGATCTCTCATTTTTTATAGCAGACATTACATCGCTTCCACGAAAACCACTCCAAAAATGTTCTATTTTGCTTAGTGCCCATAAAAAATCGTTTGATTTAAGTAGTCAGTATCCATTAAAATTTTACGATTCAGCTTCGATGGATTTACGAGGCTTACTCCTAAAGACTTACCGCGAAGTTCAATTAAAAAATCTATTATTGGATATAAAGTTGGATATATTGGAGAAACCAATATTTTCAATTAAAGTGATGATCATCTTATGGTGTTTTTTAGAGATATTTTTACTATTTTGGAGATATTAGTGATTGAAAGTCTTGGTGTTCATGGATCAAGCAGAATATCAGCATAAGGTACATTTTTCCTGACATATGCTGAACTGATATATTATCCCATTTAGTGCAACATTAAGTTGTATACCGCACTCACGCTCTTATCCGTAGGTCTTATTTTACTAGTACCTACCTATCTTATATTATTATGTCACTATTTTTTATTGTAATGTCTTCTATATTTCTTTTACTTTGTATTGTAACTAAGTATATTGGCACCACAGTATGAAAATTAACACTATCAAATATTGGTGTTCGTTTTCATTTTTATATTTTTTTGTTTTGATTTGTTAAATGCTTAGTTTATTATAATTTAATTAACTAAACAATCAGTTAATTTTAATGCTGCGTTCTACGTTTATAAAAACTAAATATTGTTCACAGTATTTGACAATTTATACACAAAGGCGACTTTAACTCAATAATGAGTTACCTCCTACGTAACCTTTGAGTAACAGATGGAAGTGACATTCATTACGTGACTCATTCACATTCTAATAAGTATATCAAAAACAGTATACATATTACTAATAAATACCAATACATATAAATTTATCTGTTAAAAGTTCATTTATATATAAAAGATTTATGCAACACACGTACAAAGGCAAACTTAATGCCTTAGGCATTCTCCAATCAACCAAGGGTGATAGAGAGATACGTATTATGGCAATGGAATAAAAATATTATAAAGAAAAACATGGATTCAAAAGTAAAACGTATGTGTAATGAAAAATAAAACTATATTTACAACATTATTTTTAGTCTATGCAAAACTTAAATTTATGTTCAGAATCAGTAACTGAATAGATTCGAATAGTTTTTACACCATGTTATATTTTTTTCCAAAAATATTTAAAAAGGTCGCAAGTCGGATTTCACTGACATTAAGTACAACACAGGTTAGGGCACGTCATAGAGGGTACTAGGCGCCATCAAATAGCTGGGTGCAAGTGCAAAACAACCCCTCAGTCGCCTGGATGGTTCGGTGACCTTGTATTTTTGCTGACATAATTTTGTGATTTTTCATGATGCATTTATGAAATTATGTACAATATGTACATAGATTCTTTACATGAAAATACTAGACACGTGTTTCAGATTTTGCATAATACTAAAACTAATTTTTGGAGAGTGTGCGCAGGAATTGCATGACTTGATTCCGCCATCTCATTTCTATCATCGGACAAACCGACGCACGGCGAGTATCCACCCTTACGTTGTTGAAACATCACGGTCCGGACTAAGCGTTTCGCCTCGTCATTTATACCGCGTACTTCGAAGGACTGGAACAGTCTGCTTGCTGCGGTCTTCCCGTCCGATTATAATTTGGGTGTCTTCAAGGCTAGAGTGAATAGGCTCTTAATAAACTAGTGCGCCTCACCATCAACGATTGCATCACTGCTTACCATCAGGCGGGATCGCAGTCAAGTACTAGTTTATAACAGATAAAAAAAAAAAAAAAATTGTGTAATATAGTGGCGGCCAAATGGTAACGGCCCTGACTTACGAATTATATACATTGCGAGTTTAAATCTAGCCAGGCGCAATACTTTGTGTAATATAGGTCTTTCTCCATTTCTTCCATTGTTTTCGGCTTTGAGCCACTTCTTGCCATCGCCGTGCCCTCAAGGAGGCGATCGGCGGCGGAGACCTCTTGCGCCGGGCATTGGTCGAGGCCATGGTGCGGAGCGAGGAGGAGTGGCAGGCGGTCGCCGACTTCTGCGAAGCAGTAATGCTCGCAAAGGAGGAGGCTGATGGCATCAACGGCGCTCTCGCCACCGCCGGAATTCCGATCCCGATTTCCAGCCACCGTAGGCGCGGGCTTGTGGACAGTGAGCAATGGATAGCTCGCTGTCCGTCCGTCCGGTAATTGTCCGGACCAAGCCCAAGTCGTTGACGGAGCGCACTGTTCCCGCGCGCCTCAAGGAGTTGTCAGCCACAGCAGGGGCCCAGCCGGATCGAAGCTGGGAACTGGGGCCAGGGTTATCCGAAAGGGAACTCCAGCCCCGGTATAAAGGCTTGAAAGAACGGAGTGGGTTTTTTAGTCAGTAAGAGTCTGACGCTATCTCCCGTTCCACCCAAGAGCGGGGGTTGTCATTGGATGATTTTCGCCACCAAAAAAAAAAGCCACTTCTTGCTAATTCCTAAGGAAGGCATCTAAGTCATCCCGCAGCTCAGGTTTCAGGGCACCAGCTTTGTATTTCAATCGCAAGTTTATATTAAAAAATAGTTCAATATACTTATTCGTATATCTACTACATTTTTCTACATAAAAAAGTTCGTATTTCCTCTAATATTTTAGAATGAAAGGTGTAGTTGAGTACCAGGTGTTTTTCATCCGGCGCAAGTCGTAAATGTCGATCGTCGGAAAGGTTACTGTTGCACTAAATGTAAGTAGAGGTCTGCTATCCTGGTGTTTATATTACAGTTTTATGTAAATAATGTCAAGGATATACATGAGCAGGCATAGTTTTTCATTTATAAGTATTGGTAGCCTATATTTTTTTGATCATGTATTTTGTACCTCACCAATTGTACCCTAAATTTAAGTGTCACCTGTAATTGTGTACTTTTTGCAAATAAAAATATTATTATTTAAAAAAAAGAAAAAAAAAATGAAATATTTTTTTACAGCAAAATCCTCAAAAAAAAAAATACATGTGCTTGATCCAAAATTGGACCCACAGCACGTGTTTGTTTTTTTTTTTTGAGGATTTGGCAGAAAAATTGTATAAAACTTATTTTAATATAGGCTACCAATACCAACTATGCCTGCTTACCTCAGTTTTTTGCACAAATATCAGAATCCTCTGTTAATGTTGTACTTATTGTAGCATAATCAATTTTTTATCAGCCCTCTAATGTCCCAGGCCTTCTTCTCAAGGAATGGGCCGTAATCCACCACGCGGGCTTAGAGCGGGTTGGTGAATATCACATGTCTTCGAATTTTTGGTTGGATATACCGTTTTTCTCATGATGTTTTCCGTCACCGTTTTGAGAGCAGTGGTGATGTTACACAAAGTCGTGATGAGTGATGTGGTTGCAACGTTCTTTTTTTTTTGAGTTCGAGAGATTCCACCATGTCGTCCGGGTGATCCGCACAATGATGTGAGCTTTTTCTTCTCACCGCATCAAACACAGGAAACTCCCGAAACAGCCGACGACCTCCGGCATAGCAGTCAGGGTCACTAACCACTAGACCAACAGGCCAGTCAAATAAGTCAATAGACAATTGTGAAGAAGAAAAATATTAATTTAATTTTATAAGTATATTAACATAATTCAAAGGCTGCTAACAATGTAATTAGTTAAAATTCAATATAAAGCCTTTCATTTGCGTCTCCCCAAGCTACAATGCCATGACGCCTCAGTAATCACTCCTCGAAGAGATCCTTACCGCCGCGATTGTGGTATGCTCAGAGGAGCCAACCCTAACGGCCTGTCCTCGACTTCAGTGTTAACTGTAAGCGGCACGGCAAGCGGGGCGGCCTCGATAAGCGGGCGCATAGCGTTGTATGCGTGGCGTGCTTCAAACATTGTAATACTTTTGTTCTTACCGCTCACCGCCCCACGCTTAGCTACCGCTCACAGCGGCAAGGTCGTGAACGGACCGTTACTTGCTTGGGTAAGGTGAGGCAGATAACCTCCTATCTCGAGACCTTGTTTTGGTAAGCCCATTTTTAGGGTTCCGTAGCCAAATGGCAAAAAACGGAACCCTTATAGATTCGTCATGTCTGTCTGTCTGTCCGTCCGTATGTCACAGCCACTTTTTTCCGAAACTATAAGAGCTATACTGTTGAAACTTTGTAAGTAGATGTATTCTGTGAACCGCATTAAGATTTTCACACAAAAATAGAAAAAAAG
This sequence comes from Mythimna ferrago, assembly GCA_910589285.2. Taxonomy (NCBI): domain Eukaryota; kingdom Metazoa; phylum Arthropoda; class Insecta; order Lepidoptera; family Noctuidae; genus Mythimna; species Mythimna ferrago. The sequence goes on along the minus strand of OU342675.1, from coordinate 7,810,826 downwards.
CAATAAATTTTTGGGGTCCCCATACTTAGAACTGAAACTCAAAAATTTTTTTTTCATCAAGCCCATACGTGTGGGGTATTTATGGATAGGTCTTCAAAAATGATACTGAGGTTTCTAATATCATTTTTTTTCTAAACTGAATAGTTTGCGCGAGAGACACTTCCAAAGTGGTAAAATGTGTGTTCCCCCCCCCTCTAACTTCTAAAATAAGAGAATGATAAAACTAAAAAAAATATATGATGTACATTACTATAAAAACTCCCAACGAAAATTGGTTTCAACGAAATCTAGTAAGTAGGTTTTTTTTAATGCGTCATAAATCGAAAAAAATACAGTATTATTAAAACATCGATCAAAGTTACATCACATTACAAGAACTTTTATATTATGTTACTTGCTGCTACGGAACCCTTCATGGGCGAGTCCGACTCGACTTGGCCGGTTTTTGTATCTTATTGCACCAAAGCCAAAGATCTATAACAACATACACCAGACTTTTGGCTACACCACTTTATTCATATATGGGCACATGAATACATTAGTTAACAGTATAAACTTCAGTGCCAACATATGGGACATAGTTTGTTATAACGAAAAATTGTATGATACAATGCATATTAGTTAACGAGAAATAACGTGTCAAATCATTTGCCGTCATAAAACTTCTTAATGACCTTGAAATAGCTTAAGCTCCTTTACAACTGTTTGATGATCTCCATAATCATTGATAGCCTGGTTTGGCTACTGTTAAGTAAGGTAATGGGAGATATAGTGGTGATATAAGTAAATTGGTGTGTTTTTTATTTAAAACAGACATAGTTTAATAATATAATAATAATATTCCACAACTATCACACAACGCCGTCTAGTCCCAAGCTAAGCAGAGCTTGTGTTATGGGTACTAGACAACTGATAAACATACGAGTACATATATATTTCTAAATACATATTAAAGATAAATTACACCCAGACACAGAACAAATGATTATGCTCATCACACAAACATTTGTCCTGGGTGGGAATCGAACCCACGACCTCCGGCATAGCAGTCAGGGTCACTAACCACTAAACCAACAGGCCAGTCAAAAACGAGAGAAAGTTTTAATCAAGCACTTTCGTGAGACATCGGTAGCGAGTTGTTACGAGGAGGATACATATCCTTATCCTCATACTAGTCATGCATTATGCATAGGGAAAAATGTGGAATTGTCTTTAAAAAGTATCACCAAATTATCTCTCTGTACTATATATACCTCTTGAGTTTCTTTCCTTCAAGTATACGCCATGTCAGCCCTCAAAAGTTTATTAATACGTATCTAAAATTAAGTTCCTCACCTCATTTATTTCTCCCTCAACAATGCACTATCAACACAGCCATTTCAACGATAACAACCAGAAGACGACAAAGCATGAAAAGCACATTATTCCGCGTCAAACGTTCGCGGAGAACCTCCATTCAATAAGCGGTGGGCAATCAATCTCAATCAGGCGCAGGCAAAGAAATATCTTTACAAATTCTAACGTCAATAGATGGCCTTTTCACGAAACGTGAGGACCATTGCACGATTATTCTGTTATAGAGAACGTTTGTGATGTAAGTAGCTATTGAGTCAAAGACTGGGTCAAAATTAGGGAATAATAAATTACGAAATTAGCATCAATGTAGCTTTTTTAGGTGGGAAATTGTCCTAAGACTTCTCTCGTTCTAAGGTGGAACAAAAAAGCATGTCAGATTTTTATTGACTAAAAAACACTTATTTCCTTCAGTTGCCTTTGCGTTCTAGGAGTTTTTCGAGTCTCTTTTCAGAAATTTTCCATGTATCGGCCAGGTATCGGCCCAGCTGAGCTCTACGGTTGACACAGTTTGGTTACTGACATGTTTTTGAGGCGCGCGAATTTCTAAGCGCCGTCGACGACTTGGGTTCGGTCCTTACAAGATGGCAGGACGGAGAGCTACTCATAGCTCGTCGTCCCCTTTGCTTCTACGGTGGCCGGGGATCACCCTGGTATACCCATGCCTTCGGCGGGCCCCTCCTGTCACAGTGAATTCATATTTCCTATAATTATTTATTTATCTCATTAGGTACTAGCTTCTGTCAATAGATTTAGGGTAACACACGTATAGGCACATATATTATATACCAACTTATATTATTAGTTTAGATCATGTAAGTTCGAAATTTTAAAATCTTACTCATATATACTTATCATACATAAATGAAGACGAAATAATGGTAACCCAGATTAAAAATAAATAGAATTAAAAATAAAATTGTTTATTGTACAAAGTGCTACATATAAATAGGAAATTAAAACTGAGACACATACGACACATAAGATCTTATCACAATTCTGGATTAACACCAAAAAAAAGCCATACATATTAGCTTAAGAAGCACAGGCATAAAGTTCCACTTAATTACATATAATATCTCTCAATATTCCTTATTCAACTCTTAGAACATTATTATAGGTAAGCCTTTCAACGAAAGCTCAAGTAGCGAATTTCTTCAAACTGGCCTTATTGAAAATACGAGTACTTCTGTGGCAGGAAATTTTTCTTTCATTGAAAAGAGTATTTTATCATATTTTTCGTGAGGTAGAAGGTCGAGTCCTTGTAGATACTGACGTGAAATAACTAAGTCTTGCAGTGGTTAAAATCAACACATAAATTATCTCTGATGAATAGAATATTCTTTAATTTTTTAAATCGAGACGTTGAAATTAAAATAATCATAACATCTTGGCTGAATCTCTCAAAGGATTAGGTAACAATTATTTTTAAATCTAGCACTGGTCTTACGAAAGAGAACCAAGTTAATCAATTACTTGATTACGAAGGCCGAAAGGTTTTGGTGTGTCGACCGCGTACCGGAAGACGTAGCAATAGAAGGGCTCCTACAAAGAGGACCGATGATTTGGTTGCTGAAGTCCGCAGGATGCGATACCCATCGACCGATCGTTGACACTTGCGGAAGGCCTTTGTCGAATAATTTACGTTTTTCGGCTGAAATGGAATTTTGTTTTTCGGCTGAAATCTACCATAATGTTGGTTATGTGATGGCATACGCTACTCCGGAACCCACCACGTCATAGGTCCACCGGGTGGGAGGTCTTTCGACGCAGCGTCTGATTCTTTCAGGCCCCATATCATTCATCATTAGAAAAAAAAATACTACTACCTACTATAATGTACAAAACAACAAGAAAGTACTACTACTTAAAAAAAAATGATACTGAAGGCTTAACGCATTCTCCAAGCCAAGTCACAAAGACTCAGTTAGTTTAATTAAATAATAAAGATAAAACTCGATCTCCAGAATCGTTTAAATTACCAATTAAACTTTAAATCCAAACGCTTAAAACCAATACAGTGAAAGACTTAACTCGAGTCAGGGTTGTTTGTATTTAGATTAACGTCTGGGAACGTAGTTTAGTTTTAATAAAGAGTTCTCGTTTAATCTGAGTGTTATTACTCTATTTAAAGTTTAACCTTGACAAGCTTTCATAGCTGAATTACTTTATTTCTACCTTCATTATAATACAAATTATTTATAACATATTATTTGGACTAACTGAAACATGTTTTGCAGCCGAAACCGAATATGTTTCTTCCAGTTTCGGCCTTGACCGAAGCTGACCTAGTAACAGAAAAAATGTCTAAAAAAATATAAATGTATATCATCATTATCATTTTTAGTCGATATACATCCACCGTTGGACATAGGCCTCCCCAAGTTTCGCCACAACGAACGTTTTTTTTTTTTTTTTTATTATGGATAGGCTCGCGTTTGACCACGTTCCTGAGCGTCTCGCATCCATCGGTTTCCCGCAACCTTCACCAGGTCATCGGTCCACTTTGTAGGAGGCCTTCCAACGCTGCGTCTTCCGGTACGCGGTCACCACTCCAAAACCTTTTGGCCTCAACGGCCATCTGTTCTGCGAGCAATGTGCCCTGCCCATTGCCACTTATCACGCAACACGCACTGTTCATAGATTTTCGTCTTGAGACACTATGGTATGTTGGACGAGAAGATACCGCGTGGCTTCCCGAACGCTGCCCAGCCAAGTTGGATTCGACGGTTGACCTCTTTCTCGAAGTTAGATCTACCCAACTGGACTGTCTGTCCGAGGTAGACGTAAACTTCCACAACTAACTATATATAGAGACATTGTAAGTGTGAAAGAGACGTTTGTTGTGTGAGCGATTTATGTGTGTAAACGAGATCGTCTTGACTAGCGATCAACAGTTACTGCGCCCTTCGCGATTAATATGTTTGTGTAACAAGCTTGGGTTTAAAATAAATACCTAAGCAGTTTTTCATTTTATACATATAAAATAACATACATACGTGAACGAGTCAGTCAGTTTTTAGGTAGATATCTATTACAACCGTCAATTCAAAGCCATAGCGGCTTTTTTTTTAGTTTCAGTCGAGTCGAATATTCGGCAAATTTCTACAGCCGAAACCAGTTTTTTTTTGGCCGAAACCGATACTGAATTTTCGGTCGCTCTCTAAAAATAACATGAAAAATGTCACGCAGTGGGTGCCGGAAGGCTTGCGTCTTCGTCACTCAGGTAGGCCTAGAGAACGCTGAAGTGATGAATTGGTAGTTTTCATGATGGATTGGATAGAAAAAAAAAAACACATGAAAGTATGTCAAACTATGGGGAAACGTAATTAACATTAAAAACATTTTACAAAAAAAAAAAATCAACCGACTTCAATGTTAAAAAAACACTTTTTTTAACATTGAAGTTGGTTGTATTTTTTCCTTTTTGTAAAAAGTTTTTTTATTTTACACTTTTTAGTTATGGTACCACCACTAAAAAGTACCTCCCAGCCAAATTTAAATACCTTAAGCCAGAGAGCATTTCATAACGATTCTAATAATCCCAAACACGGTTTAGATTACATTAATTTACCTTCTGGCTTCATCATCAGATCAGTCCGATACATCCCCTCCCCCTTTTCCTTCAGCCAGTCAACGACTACACGTATAAACAAAGCAATTTTACTTGTTACGACAGTTCTGATGTGATCCCATGAGAAGTTATGTGCCATATCTTCGAAGTTCATGATCAGATCATAACAATATTTCAATGAGACCAAAATGGAAGCATAACCTTTCAATCAAAAAAATAATTTTTAAAATCGGTCCACAATTGACCGAGATATCGGTGAACATACATAAAAAAACATCCGAATTGAGAACCTCCTCCTTTTTTAGAAGTCGGTTAAAAAAAGTACATTTAGCCGAACATAGAACCAGAGGAGGTTCTTCGAAGTCGGTTAAAAAGAGCAAAAAGATCTTTAATAGTCATTTATACTAGCATAAATTGTTATTAAAGGTCAGATGACTCAAAACCCAAGCGAGTGAACATTTCCGCGTTACTTGGCGCCATTTGGTTAGATACCAAGCGAACGCTGGCGTCCGCATAGATTATAAAATATTGAGCATTTTATTTATTGGGTATTTATCCAAGATCGTAAATAAGAAGTTCTTCATAAAGTTATCTGTAAATATCAAAAGTAAGCAAACCTTTCCGTTATTCCCTACATTTGATTATACCTACATAATGTGAGGGCTGAAAAGTTAACAAAAGTTATTTACAACTAACCAACGTAGTCTTTTGATCCATAATGAACTTAGATATACATGTTAGTCAACGACGCTCCCTGGCTTAAGCCTTTGGCGTTTCAACTCTGCTGTGGGTGGAAAAGAAAACATGCACAAGTTAAGTTAAATATCTGTCTAAACTTATTGTTATGATATACAATATGAACCGTAATTAAGGTTACCAGTTACCAGAGGGTATCGTCCCACGCAAATTGTAAATTAATTCATGGAAGAGTTGTTTTTGTAACAACCCACGACTGACTGTCATAATATTAGTGAAATTAAATGTAGATTACAAAGAAGACATCTTGATAAGCTGGTAAAGGTTTTTTGTAATAGAAGCGAGGTAATTTTGAAAAACTTTTCATCAGATGAACTGTATAAAGTTAATGGTGTTAAATTAATAAGTCAAGAGTAAATAGGTTACTTCTAGGTATGCGCACCTATCATCAACCGCATCATCGCTTTCCATCAGGTGAGAAAGCGGTCAAGCGCAAAATTATCAACAATAAAAAAATCAAGTTTGGAATTTAAGCCAAAACATTTTTCAAAATTTTACGAAATCACGTCGACCTAGCCTAAAAATAAACTTACTCTACAAATTACGTAATTTTTCTATTTTGCTCATAAAATGCGTTATTATTAAAAGAAAATAACTTTAGTATGCCATCTGTCATGACATAACAACGTTACGAGTATCTTTATGGACTAATACTTGCTTCTTATGAAAAGACCGAGACAGTACCCGACGTTTAAGAGCCCTGTTTAGTGTTATAGACTCTAATCAAAACGTTTAGAGTATCCGGCTCGAAGGACCAAAAAAATCTTGGGCGTTACTTAAATATCACGGTGGAAAGTAAATGAGAAACATGGGTACATATTTAAATGGGTAGAATGGGCAAATAGAAATGCGTACCAAAATTATTGAATTTTATTGCAATATGTTTTATTAGTAAAATTAAAATAAACTTTCAATTACTGATCTTCAACTCTTCTCCATTAAATGCTTAATGTATCAACTCGCCACTTAATCTATCCGTTTGCTTATTATATTCTTTACTTTTAAATACTAGCATCAATTACATTAAATACAGCATAATCAACAGGCGTTGTTTTGTTAGCGCAATCGGACCACTCAAACACTGACAAAACATTAATCAAAATCAATCCAGCCGTTTAAGAGAACTTAAATAATATACCTATTGCCGTTATTGTTACATACATCAGACCACCATGTTGAAATTTATTCTTTTTTAATGATAAATGTATTGTAATGTGGCAGTACTCAATAAATAAATAAATAAAATAAATACCTACACGCTTAAAGAAGAATCATATTTATAGATATAGGTTTATTTGATTAACAACTGTGAAATTTTCAGTAACTTTGAAACTGTAGAATCTGACTAAGCATCTACTTAGGCATTTTACACAGTTTGCTAAACTATGCATAAAGTTCCACTGTAACTTCAGATGGTAGTATTCTACAAAAACGACATATTTACAAATTTTCAATCTAAAAGTAAATGTTTCTCCACTTTTATCTATAAATACCTGAATTCTATTAATGTTGACTATCTCAGAACTAGTTCAAAATAGCTTTACGTCTTCAAGCCTGCAATCGATTTGATGTGCGGTGTTCACACTTCTAGCACAACCTCATTTAGGTCAGTGGAAAATGTAAAATGTATGTTCTACAGAACGTAGATTTGTAGGTAGCTGTTACAGCACACATTACTTTTTTTTGGTAAAGGGGCTACTAGGTTTTAATATATAGTCATCGTCATTTCTACAGTAAGACGGTCACTGCTAGACAAAGACCTCATCAAAGTATCATCATAATAGCTGGTCCAGTGGATCTCGCATCCATTGGATTCCAGCAATGCTCACCAGGTCACCGATCTACCAGACTTCCAGTGCTACGTCTTCTGTTGCACGGTCCCTACTCTAAAACCTTTTGGATCGACCATCTATTCTGCGAGCAATCTGCCCTAGTCACTACTCCTTAAGTTTAGCGATTCTTTTGGCTTGTCGGTAACCTTGGTATATTTTTAATCTATATTTATCCTGTATTCACTGGTCTTTAAAATAATATTTTATTCAAGAGTAATATTAAACTTTCTATAAAATACAGCCTATATAGCGAAATTCTCACAGACGCTCAGTAGGTGACACGTCCGATAGAAAGCGGTTGCATTCAAGGCCTGAGGCGGTGAGGCGACGAGGAAAAGATTTTCTATTGAACAATACTGCCTCTTGAAGTAAAATATAGCTTATTTATATGATAAGTTAGACACATTTTCGCATTTAAATATGAAATAAACGGAACATATTACATATTTTTTCAGAATAGATCTTGACGTCATCGTCAATGTAATTTTATAACTTTTCTAAAACCGTTAGAGTCTAGAAAATTTGAATAGTATTAATATCCGTTTTGATGGCGCGGCCACGGGGAAATTTGAAGAAAAAAAAAAATATGCCATGTAAAAAAAAATATATTTTGATTCCCAAAACCATTTTTTTTAAGTTTGGATTAAAAGTTAAGTAATAAAGGTTTGAACGTGGCCGCGTCATCGAAATTAAGCCTAAAGACCTTTAAAACTAAGCGTTGTAGAGACCTGCAAAGCTAAATAATAGATTGAACCAGTAAAAAAAAAAGTTCAAATATAAAAATAAAAACAAATTCTAAGTTTATAGTTTGGAAGAAAACCTCATGACCGCTCCATTGAAATGGCGAAACATATTTTGTCGGCAATATCACGCTAAAAATTTGAATTTGTTTAGGAGGCTTTTTTTATATTTTAACAAAATCAAAGAAAAAACAACACGATGGAAATTGTCATGCTCATAACAAATCTTTTGACGATTGAACAGCCAAAAAAGTTTGAATGAACCAGTATCAAAAATCAAGTAGGTAATTTATAAGAAGGCTCCCCCGTATGTGGGAAGCATTTGATGTTCTTTGGTTTCATCTGATAGGGTCCGATAAAAATAATGGCCTGTAATGTTGAAGGATGGCTTCGCTTTATGAAAAAGCACGTGTATTTTTTATTAAATTTCTATTTGATTACACTCTGTACTGAAAAGGATTCATGCGTGATGAGCGCTCGCTGAAAATGGGTAAGGTAGTTTCAGTTCACACTAGGCAGCCTAGCAAGGCAACGAAGGGGGATAATCCTTTGAACCAAATAAATCTGTTTGGTATTTTTCCAACAATGCCGAGGTCAGAGGCATAGCTACTGCCATATCAATGATACGGGGCCCCCAAGCAACGGAGGCCCCAAGACATGCAATAATTCGTAACTTTTTAGGCACTGGCCATCTCAGTTGTGCCTTATTGCGACTCTGTCTTAGTGTTTCTGTGCTAGTAAGGCAAACTTTGTAAAAAATATATACTTCCAATAATTTTTGATATAAGGCCTCTTTGGTTGTAGCTAAACTTCTGGTTGAAGTTGGCTCTAAGTTTCTCATTTACATGGATCAACTTTTGAGTGTGGAAGATCTACGCAGCCAAAACCTCAAGATATTTTCCTTCAGCGTTTTGAAAGCAGTCGTGACGAAATAAATTACACAAAATAAAGAGCCAAACGCTTTACGGGTTTGAAACCATGACCTACGAATCATAAGTTGGGGCCGTTACCAATGGGCTATTAACCTTTTGAATGTCTTAAGTTACACAGTTCGACATAAGCAATTGTCTTTCTATTGTGTCTCTAATTACGGCATTCAAAGAGTTAATCCTCAAATTGAACCTATATGTTTAGCTTTTTATTTTATCACTTATTTTACAAGTTAGGCATCGATCTACCTAACCTTACTAAGTAGAACTGAACCTTAATTTTTATCAAAATCGTTAAAAAACATCTCAACGCTCACCTTATCAAAAAAATTACCTATAAAAATGTTCACTAAAAATAACAATACAAAACATTTCGACACGAAATTCGTTTCTAAAAATTAAAACTAAAATTCACATTTATAAGATTTTAAAAGGCAAACAGTGTTCCAAAGTTAAGATTGAAAAAGTAAAAGGAATTTCTAATATTATTTTCGTAAAACACGATGGTTTTATAGAAAAAAGGCGTCTGGCTGTAATAAAGCCTTATTTCGGTAGCTAGGTAGGTACGAGTAGTACGTACCTACTTACCCTCAGGCAAACTTATTCGTGAAAAGGGTTCGGGAATCTTCGTCGATACTAAAGTGCGCTGTGTTGCTACTGAAAAATCTTATTTGGAAAAATAAAAGCCAAATAAGATTCTATAAAAAATTGTAGTGGTAAAATGTAAGACTTATTTTATTTTCTTATTGACTTGAATATTGGGTTTCTTTATCTATTTCGTGAAAGTTTATTTACTATACAATTTGAATAAAATAAAGACATTGAGAGAATATAAATCATTTATTTTTCAAAACATTATTCAATTTAGAATGAATGTGTTCGGCATTCAAATCGTTGGGTTTGTTGAAAATAAAGTAAACATTAAATTGAAAAGATTCACAAATGACGGTCTTCATTTCTGAACACTTTCATTGTGATTTTTATTTTTACTTTCTTTTAGAAAAATAATTCAAACTGAATAATAGTTTAGTAAATAGAACGTAGGTGTATTAACGACCATCTTCATGCCCCAGCCGCCACCAAAGGAGATGCTTCCGACGAAGATAATCGCAGGGCGATCACCGGTACCTTGGGGGTCCAGATGCCTCCTGCCGGAGGCTCTACGCGGGGATCGTTCGGTCCATGGCCCTCTACGGGGCGCCGGTGTGGGCGCCGTCGCTGCAAAAGCGACCGGCGAACATGCTGAACGCCTGCCAGAGGGTCATGGCAATACGGACGGTGCGGGGATACCACACGATTTCCCGCGAAGCGGCAAGCCTTCTGGCTGGCCTATCACCGTGGGATCTGGAGGCAACAGTCCTTGCACACATGCACGATATGCGCGTGGAGATGCAACGCCGGGGTGAAAGTCACGGCATGGCGGACAGAGCTCCGGCGGGATCTCATGGTGAAAAAGCGTCAGCGACTATCGCAACCCAGTGCTGGGCACGCCACAATTATGGCGGTAAGTCCCCTCTTTGAGGCGTGGCTGGAAACACCTCACGGCGTTCTTAGCTTCCGCATGACGCAGGTCCTCACCGGACATGGCACGTTCGAGAGGTACCTGTTCCGGATTAAAGCGGAGGTGACGCCCGGGTGTCGCCATTGTGCGGAATGGCCGGAGAACACGGTTGAGCACACAGTCGAGGTGTGCCCTGCTTGGGCGGAGCATCGCCGTGCCCTCGTGGGGGCGATCGGTGGCGGAGACCTCTCGCGCCGGGCCTTGGTTGAGGCCATGGTCCAGAGCGAGGAGGAGTGGCAGGCGGTCGCCGACTTCTGCGAAGCAGAAATACTCGCAAAGGAGGAGGCCGACTGCATCAGGCCACGGCGCTCTCGCCGCCGGCGATTCCGATCACGATTTCCGGCCACCGCAGGCGCGGGCTTGCGGACAGTGAGCAATGGGTAGCTCGCTGTCCGGCCGTCCGGTAATTGTCCGGACCAAGCCCAAGTCGTCGACGGCGCGCACGGTTCCCGCGCGCCTCAAGGAGTTGTCAGCAACAGCAGGGGCCCAGCTGGGTCGAAGCCTACTGGGGCCAAGGTTATCCGAAAGGAAACTCAAGCCCCGGTATGAAGGCTAGAAGGAACGGGGTGGGCTTTTAGTTAGTAAGAGTCTGACACTATCTCCCGCTCCGCCCAAGAGCGGGGGTTGTATTTGGATGATTTTTCACACCATAAAAAAAGGGGCAATCCCAGGTCACTATAGAAAGGACGATGGGTACTTAGGTAGCTCACCGTCCGGCCATCTGGTAACGACCGAGCCCGAGTTGTCGAGAGGTATCATCAAAACCATAGGGGCCTCAGTAAGACGGATGTCCGCTAGAGCCACGGACATTTTTGAAAGGGATACCATGGTCATAAAATGCAATGGGTAACTGAAAAACGTTTCGTTGTGCAGGGCAAAGTTGAGGGCACCAAGCCGGGTGTTAGATCACTAATGAGATGGACAGACCAGATCAAGGCCGCAACTAAGTGCTCGGATTATGAATGTACCCGGAAAGCTGTAGTCCGCGATGAATGGCGTCGCATTACAAAGATGATCACTCATCGTGATTCACAGTGATGACCACGACCACTCTGGCAAGAGTGTACTGCCTCAGAAGAAGAAGAAGAACTGAAAAACAAGTGAGTTTTAGTCAGTAAAAGTTTGACACGACCTCTCGCTTCACTCTAGTGTGGGAGAACTCATTGATCCCATCATTGAGCCAGCTTAAAAAAGGTATATTAACGACAAAGAATCTTAAAAGAAAGAAATCTGCACAGCTTTTTCCTAATTCAAATAAGTAGTAGGTACCTAAAGTTAAACTAAGTTTTATTGGAGGTCCCAATTGCTTATTTTGTGTCTTCAAATGTTCATAGTTTTATTGATAAAATGAGGTTGAAATGGTACAAAAAATTACCCACGATGACATTCTTAATCTATACATATAAAAAATCTGTAAAAGTTTTTAGTTGTGCGCAAATCACGTAAAATGTACGAAATCAATGTAAATAACTTGTATGCATTAAAATTGTTTGTATCTTGATATATTAGGTACTTTGGCTTTGTTTCATCACAATCGGTTGACTATATCGCAATAAATACTATTTTTTTTTTCTTGGGCTGAGCGGGAGATAGTTTCAGACTCTTACTGACTAAAAACCCACCCTGTTCCTTCAAGCCTTCATACGAGGGCTCGAGCTGTTTTTCGAAATTAACCCTGGCCCCGGTAGGCTTCAACCTAGCTGGGCCCCTGCTGTTGCTGATAACTCCTTGAGACGCGCGGGAACAGTGCGCGTCGTCGACGACTTGGGAATATATACTACATTCATTGACTGAAAGACGGTACGAAGTTCACCGGGTCAGTTAGTACTAAAATATACACCGCTAAATTTTAATCGTTTTAATCTCGTGGAGGGTCAATCCGGTACATGAAACACTATCGATTTGTAAAGATAAAATCAAAAAAAGTACCTTTTTTTCAAAACTCGTACTAATTTAAGCACATACGAAATTAATTTCTTTAAGAAAACTTCAGCTGAGCGGGTTCGATGACCTGTAGTTAGTAGTCGGCGTTGCGTACAAACTATCTACAGGTCATTGAACTTGCTCAGCTGACGCTAATCTTTACAAATCGATAGTGTTTCATGTACCGAATCGACCCTCCACGAGATTAAAACGATTAAAATTTAACGGTGTATACGTACTCCTAAGTTAGACAAAGTGGAATTACCATGCCAATGCGAGATGATTTTTCATCGAAAAAAAGATATGGCGGCAAAAACAGCTCACAAAATATATGTAAGTTCTGTAGAAGAACATACAAGACTTACATTTTATGAACTTTCCTGTAGAGCTCCCAAGAGTTTCATTATTATCTTAATAAAGTCTCAGCATGAGGATTCCCCTGTAGATATAAATTACACAGTCAATAGATTGCTCACGCAATCTTGATACTTATATTCGTACGTAAGTGTGAGCCGCTTCGGTGAGTTACCATGCTTGAAAAAATATTGGTAGATGGAATGTGTTAATAAATTGAAAGCTTTTCTTGATTTAAAAATGTTGAGGGTTATGCGTTTCAGACCCACCAGTTCTTAGCAAAATCTTAAGAGTTTCGTGTTACCCAGTTACTGGGTGTGGGAGTTAAGTTAAGCGATCGCTACTTGTAAAATAGTGGTATTGATCCGACTTACTAAACTGAAAACCCTATCTTTCTAGTTTGATATCGCCATTAGCGATAAGACCGCTATTACCACTACCGAATCCGAAATTTTGTAAAAAAAGCTGTGTTACAATGTTGGCGCCCAATAAGTAAATTAAGTAGGCACCTATAGACGGTGATATTTAACGAGATCACAAAGAAAACGTGTATTTCTGTAAGGAATATCCTGGTCCTGGAACTTAAAGAACAACTGAAGAACACGGGTGAGTTTTAGTCACTCTAGCTTCACCTGGGTATATTGTTGTACTCTAGCCGCTTTTTTGCCTGGACTGCTACCGCATTGTGCTTGTGAACCGTGCAGTGTTATTTCTATCAATTCTACTCGACGCCGAACTCAGGAGTTACGGTAGACCCAGAATCGCCGGCTGAACCACGTGGAAGTCTTAAAGTTCGAAAGGTCAGTGCATTCCTTCTTTGAGCTGTTTCTTCTGTTCTTTCCCTAATCCTGAAACGACTCCATCTGCACCCCTCATGAATTGCAAGGTGTCAAGTACATAATAGATTTAGTTTAGACCGCAAAATTACAGTCCATTAAAAATCTTACGCACTTGGTGACAAATTGGCGTCACCATTTTCTTTTGGTTGGCTGGTTGATGGTTTGGCTTCGTCCGCATATATAGGGTGACTGGTAATTAGTGACCGATAATTACACACGCGATTATACTCATGATTTCAAACAACTTTCCCAAAGAAACTTTTTTTTATACTTATTGGAACGAAGTTTTGGAACGAAGTTCCTTATCGCGCGTTGTAAAAGGGGGCTAGACGGAAAAAATTCTCACGAAAAATTGTACCGACACTTTTACTGTCAAAATATAAATCCAAGATGGCGGCTGCAAGAAATTATCAACTTTTTCGTCATGGGTGTCGTTTTCATGGTTTTCGAGGGTGTTGAAACCGATGGTACAGTCAAAATATAAATCCAAGATGGCGGCTGCAAGATATTATCAAATTTTTCGTCATGGGTGTCGTTTTCATGGTTTTCGAGGGTGTTGAAACCGATGGTACTGTCAAAATATAAATCCAAAATGGCGGCTGCAAGAAGTTATCAAATTTTCCGTCATGGGTGTCGTTTTCATGGTTTTAGAGGGTGTTGAAACCGATGGTACTGTCAAAATATAAATCCAAGATGGCGGCTGCAAAAAAAAAAAATTTTTCGTCATGAGTGTCGTTTTCATGGTTTTCGAGGGTGTTGAAACCGATAGTACTCTCAAAATATAAATCCAAGATGGCGGCTGCAAGAAATTATCAAATTTTCCGTCATGGGTGTCGTTTTCATGGTTTTCGAGGGTGTTGAAACCGATAGTACTGTCAAAATATAAATCCAAGATGGCGGCTGCAAAAAATTATCAAATTTTCCGTCATGGGTGTCGTTTTCATGGTTTTCGAGGGTGTTGAAACCGATAGTACTGTCAAAATATAAATCCAAGATGGCAGCTGCAAAAAATTATTAAATTTTTCGTCATGGGTGTCGTTTTCATGGTTTTCAAGGGTGTTGAAACCGATAGTATCGTCAAAATGTAAATCCAAGATGGCGGCTGCATGAAATTATCAACTTTTTCGTCATGGGTGTCGTTTTCGTGGTTTTCGAGGGTGTTGAAACCGATTGTACTGTCAAAATGTAAATCTAAGATGGCGGCTGCAATAAATTATCAACTTTTTCGATATGGGTGTCTTTTTGCACTGTTTGCAAGCGGCTCGGTTGCTCTATCACTATTGTAGGTAAGGTACATGAGACAACGGCGTTATGCGTCTAACAGCTAAGCTTTGTTATTGTGATAAAACTAAAGAGAATAAATAAAAGTTTCTTTGGAAAAGTTGTATGTAATCATGAGTACAATCATGTATATAATTATCGGTCACTAATTACCAGTCATCCTATATAAGACAGCCTATGTCACTCAGGAATAAAGCAGCGTTCTATCGTTAAAACAAAATTAGCAATCGGACCAATACTTTCAGAGATTATCTCCTACAAACAAAAAAAAACTACCACCTTATAATATTTTATAGATTAGATATAATTGATCTCAAAGAAATAAAAAATAAATCTTTGTTAGCATGGACAGTGTATGATCGAATATATTTTAAAGGACGGATAGAATATGATTTGGACTTCATAGAATAGCAATTGAATTATTGTTTTTAGCGAATATTTTTTTAATAACGTTCAGTCGCTGCTTCAATTATTTGAAAATTGATTCTCAGTGGATATTATGATGTAAACCTGGTGGGTAAGTGTCTACACTACCGGACTATACGAGGAATCATTAAAATGGGTGCCACCTCGCTAAAATGGAACTGAAATTTTTATTGTAGTCTTTTCTCTACCTCAGTGAAGCTTTCCGCGAAGCAAAACTCGTGCTAAAATTAAGCTGAAGGTAACTTGACTGTCTTCTAATGGAAATTAAAGTAACTGTAAATAATTTCTCAACTAGGGCCTTACGAGCTTTTAACACTATTCATTCATTTGATGACCTAAAACTGAACTGTTACTAAACGCCCTTCTAGAGGATGTTGCTATACATTTTTTTTTCCACAATTATCACACAAAGACCACGTACCGGAAGACGCAGCCCTGGAAGGGCTCCAACAAGGTGGACCTGGTCAGGGTCGCGAGAATCCGATGGACGCGTGACGCACAGGACCGGTCGTTATGGCGACGCTTGGGGGAGGCCTATGTCCAACAGTGGACATCTTTTGGCTGATATGATGATGTTGATCACACAACGCTGTCTAGTCCCAAGCTAAGCAGAACTTGTGTTATGAGTACTAGACAACTGATAAACAGTCGGGTAAACATATCTACATATATATATATATATATATATAAATCAATGCCATTTTTCGTTGTAATTTTATAACTCAAGAACGGGCTCACCTATCCAAACCAAATGTTTAGGTTTTGTTCGGACTATTTAGTAGGTCTATGTGAAGTTTGGTAGGGTAGAGTAGGGTATAGTAGGGTAGTGTAGTGTAGAGTAGAGTAGAGTAGGGTAAAGTAGGATAGGGTAGGGTAGGGTTGAGTAGGGTAGAGTAGGGTATAGTAGGGTGGAGTAGGGTGGAGTAGGGAAGAGCGGGAGCGAAGCCGCGCGGGCAAAAGCTAGCATACTTATATATTTCTAAATACATACATACGGATAAATTAGACCTAAACACAGACCAAATCATCATGCTCATCACACAAACATTTGCCCTGGTGTGGCTAGTCAGAGTATATAGCTCCATAACCCTTTCTCGCTCGCACACTTAACATTTTAACTCTTCATGGTTCATTTTGCAAGAATAAAACAATCTTTTAGGTACTAATGAATGAACAAAAGAAACTGAACTACAAGTACTCTCTTACGTTAAATACTAATAAATAAAATGTAGCAACAACTAAAGCACAAAATAGATAAGTACAGAAGTCAATCTACATACAAAGCGCGCTCGAGCAACGCACACATAGACACCGCTCACGGACACGATATCTCGGTCTCGTCTGGGATCACTCGTCGAACAGTTCCGGCTGAAACGCTCATTAGTGTGCGTCCACCGAGCGTAGGTATAAAAAGTGAAGTACATACATGAGATTGTCTTCTGTACCTATCTATTTTGTGACTAAAGTGACAAGAACCATTAGTAGATTTTACTGTCGTCCATCCAATTATTATTCTTACAAATCAAATAGAACCATTTCAAAACAGAATAAATAAAGAACGTTTGTCAAATATATATATATACATTAACTGTCTTCTGTATTATGAATTCGTTTACATACATATGTAAACTCACAGACACAAGACATTCATACCCGAAATTACCTGTACCATACAAATATTGGTCCCGGTTTCCAGCCACCTGAGTGGGCTTGCAGACGGCGAGCAATGGATAGCTCGTCGTTCGGCCATCCGGTAACGGTCGGTCCGGTAAGGTCCGAATCGTCGACGGCACGTAGTGTTCCATGCGCGCCTCAAAGCGGTGTCAGGAAAATCGTAGGGGCCCAGCAGGACCGATACCTACATTGGTTAACTTCCAAAAAGGAAACCTGCTGTGCCAGAACGCAATGGAAAAGAAAGAACATAGGTGTGGTTTCTTTTCTCTTGCGTTCTAGGAAGAACATAGGTGTTATTTTAGTCTGTGAACGACACGCCCTCCCGTTCCCCCTAGAGTAAGAGAAGTAATTGGATAATTTTCTACCTTAAAAAAAAAGTCACGCAATACTTTTGAATACCTACGTATCTAAAATTTTTCTGTAGGTACGTAGTACTGCAAAATTCAAAAACGTTTATTTTCTACTAGCTGTCCGCCCGCGACTTCGTCCGCATGTTCTTCGGTTATCGCACTCTAAACGTGTTTTCCCGTAGGAATAAGATGTTTTTCCGGAATAAAAAGTAGCCTATGTTCTTTTCCATGTCAAAGGTTGTATGCACGCCAAACATCCAAATCCGTTCAGCCGTTTTTGCGTGATTAAGTAACAAACATCCAAACATCCAAACATCCACACTTTCACATTTATAATATTAGTTAGGATTGCGAAGAAAAAGTAAATAATACTACTTACCATCAGGTGGAATCGCAGTCAAGCACTAGTTTATATCAATTAAAAAAAAATGACTAAATTTTTCAATAGCATCATGGAGTCTGGAGATCCACCCTTTTTTTTAAGTGGAAAATCATCTAGTGACTTTTCTCGCTCTACAAAGGAGCGCAAGGGCGTGTCAGACTTTTACTGACTAAAACCACACCTCTGTTCCTTCAGCTACTTTTTGCGTTTTAGGGCCATGAGTATCCACCTTGTTGATTGAAAAGGTTAGCCCAGCCTCAATTGAATTTAGCTACATGGAACTCAGGGCCAAACTATGTATTTCAATTAAACTATTTGCAGGTACACCTCACTTGTCAAGGAACTTAATCAAATCTGGGGAAATAAGGGTGCGATATAGGAACCTATACGCCTAAGACTATACGCTCTATAATATTTACATTAAATATTAATATTAGAAGGTCTGTTGTCCGAAGGCCTTCTACAAGGTAGACCGATGACCTATTGAGGGGCGCAGGACACAGAACTGGTCGTTATGGTGACACTTGGGGGAGGTCTATGTCCAATAGTAGACGTCTTTCGGCAAAAATGATGATGATGATGATTAATATTGAATGTGGCTTAAAGCTAGCTACAAAAAAAAACCGGCCAAGTGCGAGTCGGACTCGCCCATGGAGGGTTCCGTAGAAGCAAGTAACATAATATAAAGTTCTTGGAGTTCGTTGTAACTTTGATCGATGTTTTAATAATAGTGTATTTTTTAGATTTATGACGTATTAAAAAAAAACTACTTTCTAGATCTCGTTCAAACCAATTTTCATTGGTAGTTTACATGGTAATGTACATCATATATTTTTTTTAGATTTATAATTCTCTTTTTTTAGAAGTTACAGGTGGGGACACACATTTTACCACTTTGGAAGTGTCTCTTGCGTAAACTATTCAATTTAGAAAAAAATGATATAAGAAACCTCAATATCATTTTTGAAAACCTATCCACAGATACCCCACACATATGGGTTTGATGAAAAAAAAATTTTTGAGTGTCAGTTCTAAGTAAAAAACAATAAATTTTAGGAGTATTTTACCCCAAAATTTATTGCTTTTTTTTCTATTTTTGTGTAAAAATCTTAATGCGGTTTACAGAATACATCTACTTACTAAGTTTCAACAGTATAGCTCTTATAGTTTCGGAAAAAAGTGGCTGTGACATACGGACGGACAGACAGACAGACAGATAATATGACGAATCTATAAGGGTTCCGTTTTTTGCCATTTGGCTACGGAACCCTAAAAACTGTATGTTTTCCAAAATAATAATAATAATGATACCTATATATTTCTCCTAAAAATGGTACAAATATCAGTGTCTTTTAACTTATATCTAAGAATTACAATATGTACAACTGCACCTGCACTAGGCTAAACCTGAAATATAAAAGGACACATATTAATAACTAGCTTTTGCCCGCGGCTTCGCCCGCGTCTCATTAGGTACTTAAGGAATCGGGATAAAAGGTAGCTTATGTTCTTTTCCATGTCAAAGGCTATATGCATGCCAAATTTCATCCAAATCCGTTCAGCCGTTTTTGCGTGATTAAGTAACAAACATCCAAACATCCACACTTTCACATTTATAATATTAGTTAAGATTTTCCATAAATTGTCAAATAACTCTAAATTGCTATGTACAAATGTGTGTTGCATTTGACAATCTTAGACCCATCCTCGAACTCTTTCTGAATAACAAACTGTAACCTTATGATTACGAAAAAGCTTATCAATTTCCCGCCACCATTTTCAAAGTCAAGCCAAGGCACAATCTTTCCTTATCACTCTTTGCACAAGAAGGGACTGCCACCGTCTTGAACTAATCGAAAGTTGCTTTGAATATCTTTAGGTCCTACAGTCTAGGGTTGTCAGCAAACTTCCCTTGGGCCTCCGCATATACAAAACTTTCGGAAATTATAATAAGGTATAGCTAGGTACCTACATCTACGTAATTTCTATGTAAAATCTTAGCTTTGTAACAGAGTTCTAATGAAGAAAACTGACTGTGAATGTAAGAAAAGTAATATAAATTTCTAGCTTTTGCCACCGGCTTGATCCGCGTGAAAGTAGAAAATATAATATAGCTATTAAACACAGTGATAGAGTAGTATTGGTTGAGTAGTTTTTGAGTTTATTCATTACAAAAAAAATTCTCTTTATAATATCAGTACTTAAAGATACTTTTATAGACTACCACCAAATAATGACAACATTTTTTTTAATTTATATTTAGGTTACATACTATCCGTGGTCAAGAATTTTGAACCACGGATTTCACATTCTACTAACTACGAAACTACTGGATTAAGAATAGTTTAAGAATAGCCAGTCAGTTTCTCCTTTTACATAGGTATATATTTTCAATGAATAATAAATATTATGTGGTTGCGGAGCCAGTTTATTACAGGAACCACTAAGAAATAACTTAAACGAATTATGACAAATCAAATTCAACTGTCCCTGCACAGGGGCTTCAAAAAAACGCCGCCACAAAAAACCCTAGAAGCGGCCACAAAAAAAAGCTAGAAGCGGCCGCAAAAAACAGCTGAAGCGCGCGACACCTTGTGTCCGGAGCAGCTTGAAGCCACTTCAAGCGTTTTTTTTGTGGCGGCACCACTGCACACGAGCCACAAAAAAAGGCCGCCTCAAAATAAAGCTTGAAGCGGCGTTTTTTTTGTGGCCCGTGTGTGTGTGGGGACGGTTACATATCCATAGATTTCTATACATTTTTTAATAAATTTCTATCACAACTTATGCGAAGATACAGCTCTACACTTCCGCCTGCGCTGCTGCTAAGATGTTCTTCATTACATCCCTACTTTAATCTAGATAAAGAAACACGAAGACTTATAGTTCTTTGTGAAGCCACATTTAAGTATCAAGGCCTGTTTAAATGCTAAGATAAGGAGTATCTGAAAGACATTTACCTACTTTGGTAGCGAGATTTGCTTGAAGATAAACTTGAATAAGTAGAACACCAAAGAAATTCATTAGTGAAAAGACATATTTATGTTCTGGCCTAAAGCTTATATTTTGTGCGTGTTGTAATTTTTCACAAGTTTTCGTATCAGATTTTGAAAGGAAGTGTGAATCCGTAATTGAAATTTTTGCTTACAATTAAAATACCAATGTTTTTTGCTTGGCTTAAAAACTAAATGAATATTACGGGCGAAACTACCTACAGAAGCTTTGATAAATGTTTCATTTATTATTTATTTATTAAAGCTTTATGCACATAAAACTGTACAAAGGCGGACTTAATGTCTTAGGCACTGTCTGCCTGTCGACCTTAGGGTGGTGCAGAAACATAACAAGGCAGGTGCACAAGTTTTTTTTTTTATGGTGTGAAAAAATCATGCAATGACATCCCCCGCTCTTGGGCGGAGCGGGAGATAGTGTCAGACTGTTACTGACTAAAAGACCCACCCCGTTTCTTCTTACCGGACGGCCGGACAGCAAGCTACCCATTGCTCACTGTCCGCAAGCCCGCGACTCCGGTGCCCGGAAATCGGGATCAGAATCCCGGCGGCGGCGGCTATAACGCCGTTGCCTGATGCGTTCAGCCTCCTCCTTTGCGAGCATTACTGCTTCGCAGAAGTCGGCGACCGCCTGCCACTCCTCCTCGCTCCGGACCATGGCCTCAACCAAGGTCCGGCGCGAGAGGTCTCTGCCGCCGATCGCCCCAGGTGCACAGGTGATGGTGGTGTTTTCTGAGTGTGAATGCAAAATAACCGGGAAGAAGAAATACGAAAGTATCCTATGTACTATTGAAATCACCACCCCACGTTCCATACACCCAGGTACAATTTACGGCCTAGGCACCCTTAAAATGGGAATATTCGTACTCAAATTACTTAGCGCCTCCACCATGTAGCGTAGCTCAGCTCACGGTAGGCTTCGTGTTGGGATTTTTCTATAAATAAAAGACACGGGCCTGCACACTTCTATATTTTTCTTAGTTGACCACACACAAACTTTCCTTACAAAAATCAATTCAAATTTCCAAACCTATTCCTGAAATACAAAATCCTTAAAAGTATATTTTACAAGCCAGTTCGTTAGCTGTATAAAAAAAAACAACTCATGCGATCTCCTTTCGATATCACACTATTCCAGGACATGGTCTAACCACGTGCTGAATTTCATCTAAATTTTTCCAGCCCTTTGAGTGTAAAGAACTAACAAACATACACACATACAAACTTTCACCTTTATAATGTTAATGAAGTGTGATGGCTAGTTTAAACTAAACTGTAGGTCAATCTGGAAATAGTTTCTATTCATAGAAAAAACTATTAGTAGTTTATGCCTTTACAAACTGTATATTTACTTGAATCTACTTGCTTTGTTCATAAAATTATGAGTGTCAAATTGTTAGTCTATTTTCAAGCGAAAGCTCCGCAAGTAGATTCAACTAACCAACCTAGTAACTAATAACCAACGTAGTCCAACCTTCAAAGCCTTGAGCACAGGCATAGGGTAGTCAGCCTTTCGGTGTTTTACAGGATGCACTTTGGAGAGTGTGCGCAGGAATTGCGCATGATGATGATTGATGATTTGATTCCGCCATCACAATTCTACCATCGGACAACCCGACGTACGGCGAATATTCACCTTTACGTTGTTGAAATTTCTACGGTCCAGACTAAGCGTTTCGCCTCGTCATTTATACCACGCGTCGTTGAAGGACTGGAACAGTTTGCCTGCTGCGGTCTTCCCGTCGGATTATAATTTGGGTGTCTTCAAGGCTAGAGTGAATAGGGTCTTAATAAACTAGTGCGCCTCAACATCAGAGATTGCATCACTGCTTACCATCAGGTGGGATCGCAGTCAAGCACTAGTTCATAACAATAAAAAAAAAAGTAAATGTACAGCTGTAAAAGCTTAAACTACTCATTGTTTTTTATATGAATAAAAACTATTTCCAGATTGAAATTAATCGTCACTGTGACAAACGGACAGACCAACAGAAAGACATACAAGTAATCTCATTTGGTCCCAAAATTAATTAGAACGTTCGGAACACCTACCACCTACCTACCACCCGTTTGGACCTACTCTTTGGAACGTGCAATTTAGCTTCACTTTTCTTGGACTGACCGACATTTGACTATTCAAAAGTGCCTGTAAATGGTCTAAGGTGAAATAAATGATTTGACTTTTGACTTTTGACACAAAAATAGAATCAACTGTATTTCTCTCAGAAAAATTACCATAATCTATGCACGTTATAGGAGCTTCACCACAGTGTTACCAAAGATTGTATAAGTTTTACTAACCATACGCATGGTGTTCCGTGTACAAACTGGCTTGCGCAGGCAAAACTGTGATAAAGATTGTGCGTAACCACAATCCCATCATACTAAATGAACTGAGATAAGCATTTCTACAATAACCAAACATCAAAACTTGTTATAGTACTGATAACAGGTATCTTGCTCTAGTTATCTTCACAAATCACAGCATTTGCCAATCACTACATACATAAGTAGGTAACATTAATACAGTACACAGACCTCCAAAATATGCCAAACCTGCGGACCAGCATGCAACAATAATGTGTTGAGTTTACGGCAGTACTGTACCGATACAACTAGCATCTAATGTTCCAAGTTCCAAGACTGCTAAGTCAATATATTGTAGAATATAGTTCGATAACAGTCAAAATTGTGCTTTGGAAGCAAAGGAGTATATTTGGGCAAAATACTCGTAGATACGTACGAGTATAAGAACAGATTTACATTTTGAAAGGTATTTTTATGATCCAGGTTCTATTTTGCAATGAGCGATAGTCGAAGTTGATGGACAGTATTTTTATTAAGAAGGTACGTTTTTATAGAGGTCCTTGTCAGATAGGCTGTGGAAACGACAGGCTTTTTAGTCCGATCTTTCTTTATATTTTTTATACACGTACTGTTGAATATACATCTGCGATAAGGATTCTTTTCTTGATGTCTCATCACTTTAGGTCCTATAATCTTTGAGATAAAAGTTCGTCAAGTTTTAGGTTTAGTTTCTGAACATATTTAAGAGCGAATAAATATTTTTAAGATTAATAATAATATACAACTTAGTTTATCTTTCTCTTGCTTTTTTTTATTGGAGTTTGCATATAAACAAAAACCATAATCTCTAAAACCAATTATAGTAGTATCAGTTAAAATTGAATAGGAAACTTTATTAAGTAAATTTGCTCGATTTGTTCACATAACACATCGTTGTTTTTTTCGTCCATGAAAAGTCTCTTAAACTGCATTCGTTTTAAATTCTTTATCTTTACGATAATTAACCAAGAAACCAAGACTATCGAAATATAACTGAATATTCAAAAAAGAAGGAAGGTCATTCTCATAATCTGACGCGCCTGTTCAGTTTAGGCGTATTCATCAATATGCATAGGTCCGACCCAGTGGTATGGATGGGGGAGGGCCATCGTAATTGTGCGATGCAAACCAGTTTCTTGGGGCCTTACCATGACATGTTCAGGCCCAAATTCCCGAGCAGTGCTATAAAACAGTGACTTTCTGAAGCCTACTCCTCGGTAACGGCTAGGTCAATTTAAAAAAAAGGTTTGAAAAAAATATATGTTTAGGTATTATAGATTCATGAACAACATTATTAACATAGGTAATATTATGATTATATTTTATTATAGAATCATGTATAACATTATCAACATATGATTTTATTGTAAAATTAATATATTGTTTTCTCTAATTCTTTCAAATGGCATTGTACTTAAAAAAAAAAATGTTTACACAAAAAATTGCTGGTTAAATATTCTTCAAAATGTACACAGCATATGTAATCAATATTTTGCATAGAAAATGGGTTAAAAGGTCAGCCGGGCTGTATCCGAGTGCAACTGGCGGGAATTAAACACAGATACTCGTACTGTCACCTATGCTATACGAGTATGTGTGCATTCCGGCCAGATGTTCAAAGGACTATGTATAAGCCTTAAAATGTTAGGCATACGAGCGAGAAAGACAGATACACTCTGCATAGCTTCATCCTTTTAATATTCAGAAAGAAAGAAACAAAAGCAAGAAAAACATTTTATTTGCTCGAAAAGGCGCAAACTTAAGACTAACATTTTTTTTTTCAGTTGAAATCGTCAAAAGGATCACGTTATGAGATCGTAGTAAGGCTTCTGCTACTCGTAACTGCGCAAAATATTCATAGCGAAATATTTTGTAGTCTTATCGAACAAACATTGCGAAATTTTCCAAACTCCATGAAGAAACCATTAAAGTTTATTATTGAAATAAAAAAGTTTGCGAGTTTCATTGGGTGCTTTGGTTAGATAAGCACTTTCGCAATCTCCAGTCTTTGATTTAAATTTTTTACCGGAAATGTTGGTATATTAGCAGGCATAAGTATTAGATTCGGCTGAATGTGACTGAAAGGTTGAACGGGAATCGTTTATCTTGATATAATAGTTAATATGTGGAGTGATGACACACATATTACCTACCTACTAAAAGAGTTATGAGAATACCTAGGTGCTTGAGGATGGTTGCGTAAATAGAGGGAGGCAAAAGTGAAGATAGATGGACATTGAAAAAAAAAAGTCAGTGATAGCGTCACGGTAGCTAGGAAAGATTCTAAGAAAGAAATGTGGTGCACCGATTTTTTTTTTATTGTTGATATGTTCGCGCTTGACCGCTATCTCACCTGATGGAAAGCGACGATACGGTCGACGATGGAACGCGCTTACTTAGAAGAAAGCTATTCACTCTCGACTTAAAGATTCCCGGGTTGTAGCTATCAGGAAACACAGACTCCGGCAAGGAATTCCACTCCCTGGCCGCAGGCACAATGAATGTGTTTCCAAAACGTTTTGTGCGTGTAGGTGGGATATCCACCATATACCGGTGGCGCATAGCCGTACATCTGGTAGTCCGATGATAGAACGAGCTAGGCGGAATTAGGTTAGAATTAGATTTCAATGAAATGGAAGATGAGGTTATTTATCTATTATATGTCTAAATCTATTTATAATTTTACCCTGAAAGATCCTATCCTGTTGTCAATATTGTATTAACCCAAAAACTTTACACACGTATTTCTCAAAATAGCAGCTGCGCGAGTTGACTTTGGTTGCAACTTATCTGCGTCCGCTGTACAATTAATAAATCGGTATCAATCCAAAATTCAGAATTGATACCAAGTTTGGAAGATCTTCGTCTTACTGATGTAAAGTGCCACTCGTGATGGTGAAGCATACATCTTGGAAGAGCACCATCTTGTCCACGTGGAGGAGATCGGCGGCGGCAAGCGCTTGCGACGACGCCTGGCTCAGACCGTGGTCCATAGCGAGAGAAACTGAAATGCAGTCACTTCCTTCTGCTAAGCAGTAATGCTAGCCAAGGAGATAGCTGTAAGTGGATGGACATCCTCACACCCCAGCCGCTGCGCTAAAGACGCCTGGAGATTCTGATTTGATTGATTTGATTTCTGATTCAAGATCCCCGGTCACCGTAGGCGTAGGCATGCGGACGACGAGCAATAGAAAGGTCGCCGTCCACCCTTCTGGTACGGACTGAGCCCGAGTAGTCGACGGCGCATAGTGTTCCACAAACGCCTCAAAGAAATGTCAGCAAAACCATCCCTATGGTTTAGGTCCTAATGGGTTGGACCGATGCTTGCTAGGGCTATGGGGAATATTTGAAAGGAAAAGCTGTGGTCCTAGAACGCAAAGGGTAACTGAAAGACACAGGTGTGGTTTCAGTTACCCACACCTGTATACACCACACACCACACCTCACCACACACACCTGTATTCAGACACACCCTATCGCCCCACCCTAGAGCAAGACAAGTCACTGGATGATAATAATCTTTTTGATATACCTTCAAACGTATACAAATAATTCTACATACAAACGAGACTAACTTCCCTTATCACTTAACTTCAGACGACCCTATCCCTCCTTCAGCATCACCAAAACAAAAATCTACAGGCAACCAAAAGTTTCCAAAAGGTCAGTTCTACCGTGGACGGCAGTCTCGTCCGCTATAAGTAATTATATAGATTTAAATCTGGCCGGCGGCATATTCCGGTGCGGTTCAATTTCCTCAAGAGACAATCGGGGGCGTAACGGCTAAAGTTTCGCCCGGCTGGACGGGGCGACTATAATAAGCGCTCTGATGTTACGCAATTATTGCCTTTTGTTGCGCTACCTGGCTTTGTTTTTTGAGATTAATATCGTTGAACTATACAAGGTGTAAGGGACAGCCCTCCACAAACTTTACGGGCTTGCTCAGTAGACGAAATTGAACAACCATCCACAAAAATCTTTTTCAGGAAACGAAAAAAAAAATCCGCCTCACCATAGAAAATTATAAACTTGATTGGATAGTTTGTATGGAGAGGCCGATTTTTTTTTTCGTTTCGTCTACTGAGCAAGCCCTTAAAGTTTGTGGAGGGCTGTCCCTTACACCTTGTATACAATGGTTGTTACAGGTAGTCAGACGCGGAAGAGGGCCCCCCGCTGAGACCGCCAGTGAGGGACGCCAGGCCAGCGCCCCAGTGCCGAACTTTCCTGGTGAGTTGCCAGAAGGAATGGCTGAGGCGCTGGTCAAATTCCGAGCGGTCGTGGCAGCCGCCATCACTAGCGTGGCGAATAAGAGGGAGAGGGTGGCCAAAAAACGCTCCATCGAGCTGGCCAACACCTCGATTGAGGAGGCGCTGGGGCTCGTCTTCGAGCCCTACGAGCGCACCCTCAGCGGAAGGTTTGGCCGGCTCGAGGCGGCCGTGGCCGCTCTCCAGGGCTCTCGCCCCGAAGAGAGGAGCAGGCAGGAGCAGGGCCGATCCCGGCCCTCACCCCAGGCGGATAGTGAGGAGGTGGTGTCGCTGCTGCGGCAGGAGCTGGCTGCCTTTAGGGAGCAGCAGCAGCAGCAGCAGCAACAGTTCCAGGGGCACATACAGCGCCAGCTCTCCGTCCTGGAGGGTATCGTCCTGCGCCCCCCTCTCGCAGCCTCCGGCCAAAAGAAGACGGCGTCGTATGCTACGGTCGCCGCGGCCACGACGACTATGGCACCCAAGGCAGGCCGTTCGGGGCAAGCCGGGCGCGTGGCCGCCGTGTCGGAGCCTGTGAGGCCGGTCCCGGCGGCCAAGCAGCAGCAGCGGCAGGGGAAGCCTGCCCCTCCCTCGAAGGGCAGGGTGGCGACTGCCACCAAACCGGCGGGGCCTCCCGCTGCGGCAGCGACTGGGTCGCGCCTGCCACCCCCTCCGCCCGAAGACCCTTCGGCTGGCGCCGAGTGGACAGTCGTTGGCGCCAAGAAGAAGGCGAGCAAGGCGGCAAGGGCGGCCAAGAAGCGCAGGCGGCGACAAGACCGCAAAAAGCGGGCCATGGCTGCTCGACTTCGCGCCCCGACTTCCGCAGCTGTAGTGATCACACTACAGCCAGCTGCGGAAAAGAAGGGCGTCAATTACGACGCAGTCATGGCAAAAGCCAAGCAGGCGGTGATTGGCCACCTCGGTGAGTTCGGAGCCTCAGAGGGCTTCCGGATGAGGCGCACTGCAACCGGTGCCCGAATTTTGGAGGTCCCTGGGGCAAATAGCGGGGAACTCGCAGACGCTCTGGCCGTAAAGATCAGGGCGTCCCTGGACGCCGAGGAGGCCCGAGTGTCCAGACCCACCAAGAGCGTAGACATGCGCATCATGGGTCTGGACGACTCCGTTAGGGTGGAGGAAGTAGTGGCCGCCATCGTCAGGGCGGGAGGGTGCACGACCGATCAGGTCCGGGCGGGCACCATCCGCGCTGACAGCACGGGCATGCAAGCCGTCACGGTGAGCTGTCCCGTGTCGGCGGCCAAGGCCATAACGGCCGAGGGCCGAAGGTTGTTGGTGGGCTGGGTTTCGGCCCAGGTAAAGATGCTGGAGCCCAGACCTCTGCGGTGCTACCGCTGTCACGTGGGGCACCACGTGGGGGCCTATTGCGCCGCAGAGGACCGCAGTGACCGCTGCCACCAGTGCGGACAGCCCGGGCATAAGGCCGCAGAATGCCGTGCAAAGCCGCACTGCTACGCATGTGCGGCTGCAGGTAAGCCGGCCGAGCACCGGGCTGGGGGTAGGTCCTGCGACCCCCCCGCCAAGGCCAAGGGCAAGGTCAGGCCCATCCACCCTGACGTCCTCACCGCCGCAGCCACCACCTTGGCTGCCGCCGCTGTCGCCGCCGCTCCCGCCGCGGCGGTGCCCTCACAGGGGGCTCAGGAGGAGACTGTAATGGAATGTCAATAACGACACCATTACGTCTCCTCCAGGCGAACATCAACCACTGCGCTTCCGCTCAGGATCTGTTGCTCCAGAGCATGGCGCAGTGGTCGATCAATGTCGCCGTCGTCTCCGAGCCGTACTATGTCCATCCCCGTGGAGACTGGGTTCAGGACCTAGACGGCTCGGTGACGTTAATCTCGTCGGCCGCCGCCGGTACCCCACCCCTCGAGGCTGTTGCGAGGGGACGGGGCTGCGTCGCAGCACGGTTCGGGGACATTGCAGTGGTAGGCGTCTACCTGTCCCCGAACAGATCTCTCGACGAACTCCAGGTCTCCCTTATGGAGCTAAATGTCGTCGTCGCTGGGTTTGGTACCCTCCCCGTGGTCGTTTGCGGGGACTTCAACGCCTGGAATACGGCTTGGGGTTCCCGGTACACGAACCCACGGGGTCAGATGGTGGAGGACTGGGCTTTGGAGCTGGGCCTGGTCGTCCTGAACCGGGGTTCTGTCCCCACGTTGGCGCGGATGCGGGGTGAATCAGTGGTGGACATCTCGTTCGCCAGCCCCGCTCTGTTGCCGCGTGTCGTCGACTGGCGCGTTATGGAGGAGGTGGAGACGTACTCCGACCACCGGTACATCCGGTTGGACGTCTCCGCCGAAACCTCGGCCGCGCCGGTCCGACAGAGCCCTTGCGGTCCGCGATGGGCGCTTAAGCTGATGGACCGGGAGCTCCTCCTGGAAGCCGCGACGGTACAGGCCTGGGTGCAAGCACCGGACAGGCCTGTCGACATAGACGTCGAGGCGGAGTGGTTCCGGGAGGCCATGTCGCAAATCTGCGACGCGGCAATGCCCCGAGTCCGTCCAGGGCGAGCTAAGCGCCAGGTGTACTGGTGGTCGCCGGAGATCGCTGCACTGCGCAACGCATGCAGTCACGCGCGACGCCGGTACGCTAGACACTGCAGGCGCCGCATCCGCCCGCCGGATGCGGAGGCCAGAGAGGCGGAGCTGTACGAAGGTTACAGAGAGGCAAAACACACCCTCCGAGCGGAGATTAAGCGGGCCAAACTCGAGGCCCGCGACGTGTGGCTGGGGTCTCTGAACGCGGACCCGTGGGGGCGCCCGTACAAATTGGTACGGGAGAAACTGCGCCCCTGGGCTCCCCCGCTGACTCAGAGTCTCCGGCCCCAAATCGTGGAGGGTGCGGTGAGCGCTTTGTTCCCTGCGCGAGGGGAACACTCCCCCCCGCCCATGGCTCCGCCTCCGCCGGCGGTGTCTGACGCGGACCGCAATAGCGAGGACGACGACGATACTCCAGAGGTGACCGAGGTAGAGATGAGAGTGGCGGTGCGAAGGCTGAGCGCCAAGAACACCGCCCCAGGACCCGACGGCTTACCTGGGAGGGCCTGGGTTCTGGCCATGGAGGCTCTCGGGCCTCGACTGAGAGGGCTCTTCAGCGCATGCATGGAGAGGGGCCAGTTCCCACTTTGCTGGAAGACGGGAAAACTGGTCCTCATAGCGAAGCCGGGGCGCCCTGCGGACTCTCCGTCCGCGTACCGGCCCATTGTGCTGCTCGACGAGGTGGGCAAGCTCTTTGAGAGAGTCATTGCAAACCGCCTCGTCGGGCGCCTAACACGGGTGGGGCCGGACCTTTCGGACGGACAGTTCGGCTTTCGCAGGATGCGCTCTACGGTGGACGCCATCATGCGCGTGCGAGCCCTCACGACGGGGGATGCGGTGTCCCGGGGCAGGTGTGTCGTGGCAGTGTCCTTGGACATTGCCAACGCCTTCAATTCCCTGCCCTGGAGTACGATCCGGAGGGCACTCCGGTACCACCGGGTGCCCGAATACCTCTGTCAAGTGGTCGAGGCTTACCTGTCGGACAGGTACATTGTCTACCCCGGTCACCAGGGAGACTGGAAACGTCGAGAGATGTCGTGCGGTGTTCCGCAGGGGTCGGTACTAGGGCCACCCTTGTGGAACATCGGGTACGATTACGTGCTTCGAGGCGACTTCCCTGACGGGGTCAGCGTGGTCTGCTACGCAGACGACACGCTGGTTCTAGCGCAGGGAGAGTCATACCAGGCGGCGGTCGCTCTAGCGACACGCGGGGTTGCGATGGTCGTTGATAGGATCCAGGAGTTGGGACTCGAGGTGGCGCTTCACAAATCCGAGGCGATGTGTTTCCACGGTCGCCGCTCTCGGAACGCGCCGCCATTGAGTTCCCAACTAACGGTAGGAGGAGTTCACATCGGTGTCGGGTCGACGATGAAGTACCTGGGACTCGTCCTCGACAGCCGGTGGAATTTCGTGGAGCATTTCCGACGTCTGGCTCCCAAACTCAACCGGGCTGGGGCTGCGCTCAAGCGGCTCCTGCCCAACCTTGGGGGTCCAGACGCCTCCTGCCGGAGGCTCTACGCGGGGATCGTTCGGTCCATGGCCCTCTACGGGGCGCCGGTGTGGGCGCCATCGCTGAAAAAGCGACCGGCGGCCATACTGAACGCCTGCCGGAGGGTCATGGCGATAAGGATGGTGCGCGGATACTGCACGGTCTCCCGCGAAGCGGCGAGCCTTCTGGCTGGCCTACCACCGTGGGATCTGGAGGCAACAGTCCTTGCACACATGCACGATATGCGCGTGGAGATGCAACGCCGGGGTGAAAGTCCGCTGCCGCGACAGGTCACGGCATGGCGGACAGAGCTCCGGCGGGATCTTATGGTGAAATGGCGTCAACGACTATCGCAACCCAGTGCTGGGCACGCCACAGTCGTGGCGGTAAGTCCCCTCTTTGAGGCGTGGCTGGAAAGACCTCACGGCGTCCTTACCTTCCGCATGACGCAGGTCCTTACCGGACATGGTTCGTTCGGGAGTTTCCTGCACCGGATTCGTGCGGAAGTGACGCCCGGGTGTCGCCACTGTGCGGAATGCCCGGAGGACACGGTGGAGCACACAGTCGAGGTGTGCCCTGCTTGGGCGGAGCATCGCCGTGCCCTCGTGGGGGCGATCGGCGGCGGAGACCTCTCGCGCCGGGCCTTGGTTGAGGCCATGGTCCGGAGCGAGGAGGAGTGGCAGGCGGTCGCCGACTTCTGCGAAGCAGTAATGCTCGCAAAGGAGGAGGCCGAACGCATCAGGCAACGGCGTTATCGCCTCCGCCGCCGCCGCCGGGATTCTGATCCCGATTTCCGGCCACCGTAGGCGCGGGCTTGCGGACAGTGAGCAATGGGTAGTTCGCTGTCCGGCAGTCCGGTAACTGTCCGGACCAAGCCCAAGTCGTCGACGGCGCGCACTGTTCCCGCGCGCCTCAAGGAGTTGTCAGCAACAGCAGGGACCCAGCCGGGTCGAAGCCTACTGGGGCCAGGGTTATCCGAAAGGGCGCTCGAGCCCCGGTATGAAGGCTAGAAGGAACGGGGTGGGTCTTTTAGTCAGTAAGAGTCTGACACTATCTCCCGCTCCGCCCAAGAGCGGGGGATGTCAATGCATGATTTTTTCCCACCATAAAAAAAAAAAAAAAAAAAAAGGTAGTCAGACGCAGAGATGTGCCTTTGCCGGCAATATTGCCGTGAAGTGGAAATATTGCCCGATGTATGCATGAATATTGGTGTTAATATTGCCAGCAATATTCCCATAATGCCGACAACGGCACATCTCTAGTCAGACGCCAGAAAGTCTGACCATCAGTCTATACAAGGTGTATCGTGTTGCCCAGTAACTGGCTACGTGGCTGTTTGTCGTTGAACTACATACAATGGTTGTTACAGGTAGCCAGATACTAGAAAATCTGACCATCGATCTATTTAAGAAGTATCGTTTTCCCCAGTAACTGGCTATGTGGCCTTGTTTGTCGTTGTCATCATAACCAGCCTTTTTAATGTTCCCACTGTTGGGACTCAAGCCTCCTCTCTAGGAGAGGGAATGGGCCGTAATCCACCACGTGGGCCCAGTGCGTGTTGGTCGCCCAGTGGTTTGTCGTTGAACTATATACAATGGTTGTTACAGGTAGCCAGATACTAGAAAATCTGACCATCAATCTATTTAAGAAGTATCGTTTTCCCCAGTAACTGGCTATGTGGCCTTGTTTGTCGTTGAACTATATACAATGGTTGTTACAGGTAGTCAGTTGCTAGAAAGTCTGACCATCGGTCTATTTAAAAAGTATTGTGTTGCCCAGTAACTGGTTACGTGGCTTTGTTTGTCATTGAACTATATACAATGGATGTTACTGGTAGTCAGACGCTAGAAAATCTGACCATCGATCTATATAAGAAGTATCGTGTTGCCCAGTAACTGGTTACGTGGCTTTGTTTGTCATTGAACTATATACAATGGATGTTACTGGTAGTCAGACGCTAGAAAATCTGACCATCGATCTATATAAGAAGTATCGTGTTACCCAGTAACTGGTTACGTGGCTTTGTTTGTCATTGAACTATATACAATGGATTTTACTGGTAGTCAGACGCTAGAAAATCTGACCATCGATCTTTTTAAGAAGTATTGTGTTGCCCAGTAACTGGTTACGTGGCTTTGTTTGTCGTTGAACTATGTACAATGGTTGTTACAGGTAGTCAGACGCTAGAAAATCTGACCATCGATCTTTTTAAGAAGTATCGTGTTGCCCAGTAACTGGTTACGTGGCTTTGTTTGCCGTTGAACTATATACAATGGTTGTTACAGGTAGCCAGACGCTAGAAAATCTGACCATCGATCTATTTAAGAAGTATCGTGTTGCCCAGTAACTGGTTATGTGGCCTTGTTTGTCGTTGAACTATATACAATGGTTGTTACAGGTAGTCAGTTGCTAGAAAGTCTGACATTCGATCTATTTAAGAAGTATCGTGTTGCCCAGTAACTGGTTACGTGGCTTTGTTTGTCATTGAACTATATACAATGGATGTTACTGGTAGTCAGACGCTAGAAAATCTGACCATCGATCTATTTAAGAAGTATCGTATTGCTCAGTAACTGGTTACGTGGCTTTGTTTGCCGTTGAACTATATACAATGGATGTTACAGGTAGTCAGTTGATAGAAAGTCTAACCATTAGTTTAAACAAGAAGTATTGTGTTGCCCAGTAACTGGATTATGATTTGATAGGCAGTCGCTCCAAGTATAGAATTCGGGTATTCATCTACATCTGGTTAGACTGGAAGCGACACCAAGCTATTTGGGAAAAGGTTAGGGGGACGAAGAACTATATACATGTAATAATCGCCAATTTTTTATGGCTCCGTACCTCAAAAAAAAAATGGAACCTGTATAGGATCATTTTGTTGTCTGTCTGTCTGTCAAGACCCTTTATCTCAGACCTGAGTCTGCGGTCCCTTTTATATAGTCTCTTTCTTATAATGTGAATGTGAGAACACTGTAGACTCCACGAATTCTTTGATTACTTCCTAGTCCTTTTTTATTATGATTATTTTTACTATGCTTTCGGGTACCATATTGACTGGTCTACACTGTTCTTACATAATATCTACTAAACTGTAATATGGAAATATTGTAATATCGACCGCTTTTTTAAAAAGAATAACCATGGGAGAGCTTATTTTATGAGGAGACACTAGACAACTGATAAACGTACTTATACATTTCTAAATTCATAGGTACAATATTAATTACACCCAGACGCAGTAAAAATAATCGTGCTCATCACATAAACATTTGTTGACATTTGACCTCCGGCATAGCAGTCAGGGTCACTAACCACTAGACGAACAGACTAGTCATTGACATCGGTTTCTGCTAGCCCGATTTCTTCCGAGAATTCTTGCCTCACTGTAACCTTGAATGCTTCTAAAGACAGGCTACCGAGCCCTGGGGCCTATAGTTGTGCTTTGGGAGCATTTACGATAATCATCACACTTCGCAGATGGGTTGAAATCGCTAGGGATTGTTGCAATGCATACAGAATTCTGCTGATTATATACTCTGGTACTCATAATTGCCTCTTGCGATACCCACGGGAAGTAGACGTCCATGTAGTACCTATCTCACAACAATCTGATGTACATAACATAATTCTGAATAGCTCATGTATGAAAAATTCTATTTTTAGCTTTATCTGAAATCAGACCGCATTATTCATCTACAAAGAGATGTAATATCTATTTGAGATCATATTTCCATAGAATAATGTGAGTCCCACTCCCTAGTTTTATATTATGTTATTCTTATGGGTAGTATGCCCACGCAACAGACACGGCGGTTTTCTCAACGAAATGTTAATATATGATAAACAGGAAGACCTCATTATACATGTAAAATAGTCGATGAAACATGTCGAAAGCCTTCCAACCATGATGTTTACTTGGAGTAACACAAATATGAAAATCACATCACTAAGTGAGTAGGTACTTCTCATTCACAAAATCTCTGTTTCTATGTAGAGGAATGGAAGATGCTCTCATAAATCATACATAAGTTGTTAGTTAGCAATTGGGTTACTTTATAAATTAAGATGGTTGCCATTATAATAGTCGGTGTGAGGTGTGAGGAGGCTAGGTAAGTAATGACAGAGAATTATAGACTGAAAAACAAGAAGAAATGTTGCGCTGACACATAAATGGAATTGTTCGTATAAGAGCAATTTTTTTCTGTCTTGCAAAATCGTCGATAGAATAAAAGAAGAAATAAAGAAAACACGTTTAGGTATTTAACACACAGATAGACACAATGAAGAAACAAATATTAAAATCCATCGTCGGCCACATCATCGCTTACCATCAGGTGAGATTGTGGTCAAACGCGAGCCTATCCATTATAAAAAAAAAAAAAATATATTAAAAAACAAAATCGTGTCTCACGGCTGCGCCAAATAGATCCAGTTCACCATAATGCCAGGCAACTACGTTAATGCATGATGTTGGTTTTCAACTGAACCTTACCTACTTTGAGTGTACGGATGTAAATCAGTCCTGTTAAGTATGAGGAATTTAAAGGACAGTAAGTATTAGAATTTTACTGACTAAACTTCTCTTTTCGTTCAACAAATTGACTTCTGATGAAAAAACCCGTAGACCTGGAACGCAAAGGGTAATTGGAGGAATGTAGGTGTGATTTTAGCCAGTAAAAGTTTGACACTGCCCTTCCGATCCGTCTAGACCAGGAGAAGTAATTAGATGTTTAATCACCTCAAAAAAGGACGACATAGGTAGTCTTTATCATCTGCAACAAAATACCAACGCAGCAAAGTTTGTTCGAGAAAGAATCGCGCCAAGATACCGTTTAACTTCTATCGAATAGATATTATTTTATATGTCTTCTCCGCAAGCGATATCTTTTACGGTGCCAAAGAGGTTATGTGTAAGCTCGAAAACTGTTAGCCAACATTACGTTAAGATTCTGAACACGATCTGCTTGACATAAAAACGCTTTAGCAATACCTAATGCTTCCAAATGTGCTTATTTGTGCCACAAATAAAGTTATAAATATATTATGTACGTATGAATTCGGAGTATTATGTTTGTCGTTACTTCAGTGATAAAACGCTTGCAAATGTAGGTATGAATATTTTATTATGTACCTATATGTGTATTTTGTGATAGAAAGCTTTTTTATTTGTTTTGTTTGAAGAGGCCGAGGGACGCACGTTTTGGCATTTAGTTTCAAGTTCTAGAGATATCTATGTCGTAAAGATAGAATGGTAGGTACATTCTTTTTTCGTCTGATATAAGCTAGTGCTTGACTGCGATCCCACCTGATGGTAAGCAGTGATGCAATCGTTGATGGCGAGGCGCACTAGTTTATTAAGAGCCTATTCACTCTAGCCTTGAAGACGTTCAAATTATAACGGATAGGAAGACCGCAGCAGGCAAATTGTTTCATGCTTTCGATGTACGCGGTTTAAACGACGAGGCAAAACGCTTAGTCCGGACCGGAGAGGTTTCAACAAAGTAAGGGTGGATACTCGCCGTACGTTGGGATGTCCGATGGTAGAAATGAGATGGCGGAATCAAGTCATGCAATTCCCGCGCACACGGAGAGTGTGCGCGGGAATTGCTGAGTCCCTGCTGTTGCTGACAACTCCTTGAGGCGCGCGGGAACAGTGCGCGCCGTCGACGACTTGGGCTTTGTCCGGATAGTTACCGGACGGCCGGATAGCGAGCTACCCATTGCTCACTGTCCGCAAGCCCGCGCGCAATAATAGGTCTACTTTTCTGGCCGGGAAATCATCCAATGACTTCTCACGCTCTTTTGGGCAGTAGTAGGCCTATGTGAAACAAAATGTTTTGAGAAGAAAAGAAAATTGAATATCTATCTAATCCAATCCCAGCCCGAAAATTCTATGATCAATCTAGCTTCTAGGCACCATTTTGAAAATCTGTTCCGCTCAAAGAGGTTAACAATCAATGACGTAATAGCCATCAGAGTACTGGCCTGCAGACCGGACGCTATTTCGTTTCACTGCTGGATATAATCCACTTTATACGATCCGGGTTAATAGTTGCAAGTACTTTAGAGCATGCGCGGGGAATTTCTGACAAGGATTCTAACTAGAAGTTCGAAAATTTTATACAACTAGCTTCATTGCCCGCGTTATAGTGGAAAATTATGGAATCTGAATCCTGGAATCGCACAAAGAGACATACTCTTTGATTCCAGGATATGTTCTACCCGTGTATGAAGATTCATCGAAATCTGTTCATCCGTTCGATCGTGAAGAAGTAACAAACATACTCACACGCATACTTACTAACTCCCGCCTCTATAATATTAGTATGATTAAACTAAGATACCTAGACTACCACTACATGTACTGTTATTTACTCAAACGGGTGGCACTCGCGATCACACTGGTTCCAACCGGGCTTTTTTTTATGGTAGGAAAAATCATCCAATGACAACCCCCTGAGCGGAGCGGGAGATAGTGTCAGACTCTTACTGACTAAAAGACCCACCCTGTTCCTTCTAGCCTTCATACCGGGGCTCGAGCGCCCTTTCGGATAACCCTGGCCCCAGTAGGCTTCGACCCGGTTTGGCCCCTGCTGTTCCAACCGGGCTGAGATATCGTGTCCGTGAGCAGTGTCTGTGTGTGCGTTGCTCGAGCGCACTTTTTATGTAGATTGACTTCTGTACCTATCTATTTTGTGGTCTAGCTTCGTGGCCGACAATAGACTATTTCACGAAATAAAACATAATTGGCAGCTGTGGGCGTACGATTGTAGGCGTGATGTAGTTCGATACTGATCTAATTGGTCTATTTTTATCCTAGCAACCTTGTCCAACTAAATTAATTCAGTTGAACCCATTTAGCTTTCATTTTAAATGGGTGGAACATCATTAAGGTAGATTTATCTCTGAACGGAGCCTGGCTAAAAATAGTTTTCTGAAACTTTGCGGCGGTGTTTTAAAATATGAGTAACTACATCTAATCTTTTAAGAAAATGTCAGCAAACCGTAGGGGCCCAGCAGGGTCGAAGCCTGCTAGAGCCAAGGGTTGAGTTGACCATGTCTATAGGTTTCTATTAACAGCTTGAAGCCAGCGCCAGGCAACTATCACATAATAATCTAGCATTTTTGTTGTCGGTTCAGTTGGCCGTACTTTTTGCTGAACTATAACTATTTTTTATTGAACTGCTATTTGACGCAGCCATAAGTCAAATGATTTTAGTGTTCTTTTTGAGGTTTGAAACAGTTTGAATTACTAAGCTTCTGCTTTCTGTCTGTCAGCGGGATTATGAAATGCAGCATAAACCATATGAGGTAGAGAGTTGAAAATGTCGCTGAATGTGTATTACTATTATCACTCTTTCTTCTTCCTGCCCTTATCCCATATTACTTGGGGTCGGCACAACACGTTTTCTTCTTCCATTCTGTCCTGTCACCCGTCAAACTATCACTAACTCCCTTTTCTTTCATATCACTTCTCACACAATCCATCCATCTTTTTTTCGGCCTTCCTCTCCCTCTCCATCCATCTACATGTATATTACTATTATCACTACAACAACTAAAATTAAACTCAATAAAATTAAATCACTTAAAATTAAATCACTACAACAATTAATATTACTATTATCACTACAACAAACAAGAACTGTAACTTTATAGGCTTTCTTTGCTCGATTTAAATGTTGTAGAACCCTTTAAGTGCGTATCCTTCACTTGTTTCTATCTAAATGTATCTTGTCATGTATCTAAAGTGTATATCAGTGTAGTTATTGTGCCAAATAAATATTGTGTTCTTCTTCTGCGTCATACTGCCAAGTGAACGTCCTAGCATAATGAAAAACGTTTCTCAAACAAACTGAACAAATCAGAAATACCTACAACCAATGAAAAAATAATCATTTCTATCCAAAAAGACGGTATTTCAATCCTATATTTAGTACGTAAGTACTTGTACCTCTCATGTATAGAAAATCTTTCGTTTTCAGAAGTTACGTGTAGGTGTATAAGGCTACCTATCCACCTTAGGCGTGCGAGCTAGCTACACAAAGCTAAGCTATGAACATATTGTGGGATTGTTCGGAAAGTCAAAGTCAAAAGTTTTTGAAGTGAAAACTTCTTTAGCGGCGTTGAGCACTTTTTCTGTAATGGGTATAAAATCTTAAACTCGCGTCAGGACACGTGACCTGATCGAAAAAGCGTAAGACGGATGGAGAGT
Source organism: Mythimna ferrago (assembly GCA_910589285.2). NCBI lineage: Eukaryota > Metazoa > Arthropoda > Insecta > Lepidoptera > Noctuidae > Mythimna > Mythimna ferrago. Next base: position 7,770,995 of record OU342675.1, on the reverse strand, counting down.
AGACAGCTATCCCTTATCGCGCGTTGTGAAAGGGGGCTAGACGGAAAAAATTCTCACGAAAAATTGTACCGACACTTTTACTGTCAAAATATAAATCCAAGATGGCGGCTGCAAGAAATTATCAACTTTTTGAAGTGAAAACTTCTTTAGCGGCGTTGAGCACTTTTTCTGTAATGGGTATAAAATCTTAAACTCGCGTCAGGACACGTGACCTGATCGAAAAAGCGTAAGACGGATGGAGAGTAGACAGCTATCCCTTATCGCGCGTTGTGAAAGGGGGCTAGACGGAAAAAATTCTCACGAAAAATTGTACCGACACTTTTACTGTCAAAATATAAATCCAAGATGGCGGCTGCAAGAAATTATCAACTTTTTCGTCATGGGTGTCGTTTTCATGGTTTTCGAGGGTGTTGAAACCGATGGTACTGTCAAAATATAAATCCAAGATGGCGGCTGCAAGAAATTATCAAATTTTTCGTCATGGGTGTCGTTTTCATGGTTTTCGAGGGCGTGGAAACCGATGGTACTGTCAAAATGTAAATCCAAGATGGCGGCTGCAAGAAATTATCAACTTTTTCATCATGGGTGTCGTTTTCATGGTTTTCGAGGGTGTTGAAACCGATGGTACTGTCAAAATATAAATCCAAGATGGCGGCTGCAAGAAATTATCAACTTTTTCATCATGGGTGTCGTTTTCATGGTTTTCGAGGGTGTTGAAACCGATGGTACTGTCAAAATGTAAATCCAAGATGGCGGCTGCAAGAAATTATCAACTTTTTCGTCATGGGTGTCGTTTTCATGGTTTTCGAGGGTGTTGAAACCGATGGTACTGTCAAAATATAAATCCAAGATGGCGGCTGCTAGAAATTATCAACTTTTTCGTCATGGGTGTCGTTTTCATGGTTTTCGAGGGCGTTGAAACCGATGGTACTGTCAAAATATAAATCCAAGATGGCGGCTGCAAGAAATTATCAAATTTTTCGTCATGGGTGTCGTTTTCGTGGTTTTCGAGGGTGTTGAAACCGATAATACTGTCAAAATGTAAATCCAAGATGGCGGCTGCAAGAAATTATTAATTTTTCCGTCATGGGTGTCGTTTTCATGGTTTTCGAGGGTGTTGAAACCGATAGTACTGTCAAAATATAAATCCAAGATGGTGGCTGCAAGAAATCATCAAATTTTCCGTCATGGGTGTCGTTTTCATGGTTTTCGAGGGCGTGGAAACCGATGGTACTGTCAAAATGTAAATCCAAGATGGCGGCTGCAAGAAATTATCAACTTTTTCGCCATGGGTGTCGTTTTCGTGGTTTTCGAGGGTGTTGAAACCGATGGTACTGTCAAAATATAAATCCAAGACGGCGGCTGCAAGAAATTATCAACTTTTTCATCATGGGTGTCGTTTTCATGGTTTTCGAGGGTGTTGAAACCGATGGTACTGTCAAAATATAAATCCAAGATGGCGGCTGCAAGAAATTATCAACTTTTTCGTCATGGGTGTCTTTTTCATGGTTTTCGAGGGTGTTGAAACCGATGGTACTGTCAAAATGTAAATCCAAGATGGCGGCTGCAAGAAATTATCAACTTTTTCGTCATGGGTGTTTTTTTTTTTTTTTTTTTTTTTTTTTTCGATGGGAAAAATCATCTTATGACAACCCCCGCTCTTGGGCGGAGCGGGAGATAGTGTCAGACTCTTACTGACTAAAAAACCCATCCCGTTCCTACAAGCCTTCATACCGGGGCTCGAGCGCCCTTTCGGATAACCCTGGCCCCAGTAGGCTTCGACCCGGCCGGGCCCCTGCTGTTGCTGACAACTCCTTGAGGCGCGCGGGAACAGCGCGCGCCGTCGACGACTTGGGCTTGGTCCGGACGGTTACCGGACGGCCGGACAGCGAGCTACCCATTGCTCACTGTCCGCAAGCCCGCGCCTACGGTGGCTGGAAATCGGGATCGGAATCCCGACGGCGGCGGCGAGAGCGCCGTTGCCTGATGCGGTCGGCCTCCTCCTTAGCGAGCATTACTGCTTCGCAGAAGTCGGCGACCGCCTGCCACTCCTCCTCGCTCCGGACCATGGCCTCGACCAAAGCCCGGCGCGAGAGGTCTCCGCCGCCGATCACCCCCACGAGGGCACGGCGATGCTCCGCCCAAGCAGGGCACACCGCGATTGTGTGCTCCACCGTGTCCTCCGGGCGTTCCGCACAGTGGCGACACCCGGGCGTCACTTCCGCTTTAATTCGGAACAGGAACCTCCCGAACTTGCCATTTCCGGTGAGGACCTGTGTCATGCGGAAGGTAAGGACGCCGTGAGGTCTTTCCAGCCACGCCTCAAAGAGGGGACTTATCGCCATAATTGTGGCGTGCCCATGACGGGGTTGCGACAGTCGCTGACGCCATTCCACCATGAGATCCCGCCGGAGCTCTGTCCGCCATGCCGTGACCTGTCGCGGCAGAGGACTTTCACCCCGGCGTTGCATCTCCACGCGCATGTCGTGCATGTGTGCAAGGACTGTTGCCTCCAGATCCCACGGTGGTAGGCCAGCCAGAAGGCTCGCCGCTTCGCAGGAAATCGTGCGGTATCCCCGCACCATCCGAATTGCCATGACCCTCTGGCAGGCATTCAGAATGCCCGCTGGTCGCTTTCGCAGCGACGGCGCCCACACCGGCGCCCCGTAGAGGGCCATGGACCGAACGATCCCCGCGTAGAGCCTCCGGCAGGAGGCGTCTGGACCCCCAAGATTGGGCAGGAGCCGCTTGAGAGCGGCCCCAGTCCGGTTGAGTTTGGGAGCCAGACGTCGGAAATGCTCCTCGAAATTCCATCGGCTGTCGAGGATGAGTCCCAGGTACCTCATCGATGTCCCGACGCCGATGCGAACTCCTCCTACCGTTAGTTGGGAACCCGACGGTGGCGCGTTCCGACGGCCGCGACCGTGAAAACACATGGCCTCGGATTTGCGCAGCGCCACCTCGAGTCCCAACTCCTGGATCCTACCAACGACTATCGCAACCCCGCGTGTCGCTAAAGCGGCCGCCGCCCGGTACGACTCTCCCTGCGCTAGAACCAGCGTGTCGTCTGCGTAGCAGACCACGCTGACCCCGTCAGGGAGGTCGCCCCGCAGCACGTAATCGTACCCGATGTTCCACAAGGGTGGCCCTAGTACCGACCCCTGCGGAACACCGCACGACATCTCCCGACATTTCCAGTCTCCCTGGTGACCGGGGTAGACAATATACCTGTCCGACAGGTAGGCCTCGACTACTCGACAGAGGTATTCGGGCACCCGGTGGTACCGGAGTGCCCTCCGGATCGTACTCCAGGGCAGGGAATTGAAAGCGTTGGCAATGTCCAAGGACACTGCCACGACACACCTACCCTGGGACACCGCATCCCCCGTCGTGAGGGCTCGCACGCGCATGATGGCGTCCACCGTAGAGCGCATCCTGCGAAAGCCGAACTGTCCGTCCGAAAGGTCCGGCCCCACCCGTGAAAGGCGCGCGACGAGGCGGCTCGCAATCACTCTTTCAAAGAGCTTGCCCACCTCGTCGAGCAGCACAATGGGCCGGTACGCGGACGGAGAGTCCGCAGGGCGCCCTGGCTTCGCGATGAGGACCAGTTTCCCCGTCTTCCAGCGAAGTGGGAACTGGCCCCTCTCCAAGCATGCGCTGAAGAGCCCTCTCAGTCGAGGCCCGAGAGCCTCCATGGCCAGGACCCAGGCTTTCCCAGGCAAGCCATCGGGTCCTGGGGCGGCGTTCTTGGCACTCAGCCTTTGCACCGCCACTCTCATCTCTGCCTCGGTCACCTCTGGAGCATTATCGTCGTCGTCGCTATTGCGGTCCGCGTCAGACACCGCTGGCGGAGGCGGAGCCATGGGCGGGGGGGAGTGTTCCCCTCGCGCAGGGAACAGAGCGCTTACCACACCCTCCACGAGTTGGGGCCGGAGACTCTGAGTCAGCGGGGGAGCCCAGGGGCGCAGTTTCTCCCGTACCAATTTGTACGGGCGCCCCCACGGGTCCGCGTTCAGAGACCCCAGCCACACGTCGCGGGCCTCGAGTTTGGCCCGCTTAATCTCCGCTCGGAGGGTGTGTTTTGCCTCTCTGTAACCTTCGTACAGCTCCGCCTCTCTGGCCTCCGCATCCGGCGCGCGGATGCGGCGCCTGCAGTATCTGGCGTACCGGCGTCGCGCGTGGTTGCACGTGTTGCGCAGTGCAGCGATTTCCGGCGACCACCAGTACACCTGGCGCTTAGCACGTCCTGGATGGACTCGGGGCATTGCCGCATCGCAAATTTGCGACATGGCCTCCCGGAACCACTCCGCCTCGACGTTGATGTCGACAGGCCTGTCCGGTGCTTGCACCCAGGCCTGTACCGTCGCCGCTTCCAGGAGGAGCTCCCGGTCCATCTGCTTAAGCGCCCACCGCGGACCGCAAGGGCTCTGTCGGACCGGCGCGGCCGAGGTTTCGGCGGAGACGTCCAACCGGATATACCGGTGGTCGGAGTACGTCTCCACCTCCTCCATAACGCGCCAGTTGACGACACGCGGCGACAGAGCGGGGCTGGCGAACGAAAGGTCCACCACTGATTTACCCCGCCTCCGCACCAACGTGGGGACAGAACCCCGGTTCAGGACGACCAGGCCCAGCTCCAAGGCCCAGTCCTCCACCAACCGACCCCGTGTGTTCGTGCGCCGGGAACCCCAAGCCGTATTCCAGGCGTTGAAGTCCCCACAAACGACCACGGGGAGGGTACCAAACCCAGCGACGACGACACTTAGCTCCATAAGGGAGACATGGAGTTCGTCGGGAGTTCTGGTCGGGGACAGGTAGACGCCTACCACTGCAATGTCCCCGACCCGTGCTGCCACGCAACCCCGTCCCCTCGCAACAGCCTCGAGGGGCGGGGTACCGGCGGCGGCCGACGAAATTAGCGTCACCGAGCCGTCCAGGTCCTGAACCCAGCGGGGATGGACGTAGTACGGCTCGGAGACGACGGCGACAATGATCGACCACTGCGCCATGCTCTGGAGCAACAGATCCTGAGCGGGGGCGCAGTGGTTGATGTTCGCCTGGAGGAGACGTAATGGTGTCCTTATTGACATTCCATTACAGTCTCCTCCCGAGCCCCCTGTGAGGGCACCGCCGCGGCGGGAGCGGCGGCGACAGCGGCGGCAGCCAAGACGGTGGCTGCTGCGGTGAGGGTGTCAGGGTGGATGGGCCTGACTTTGCCCTTGGCCTTGGCGGGGGGGTCGCAGGACCTGCCCCCAGCCCGGTGGTCGGCCGGCTTGCCTGCAGCCGCACATGCGTAGCAGTGCGGCTTTGCACGGCATTCAACGGCCTTGTGCCCGGGCTGTCCGCACTGGTGGCAGCGGTCACTGCGGTCCTCTGCGGCGCAATAGGCCCCCACGTGGTGCCCCACGTGACAGCGGTAGCACCGCAGAGGTTTGGGTTCCAGCATCTTGACTTGGGCTGAAACCCAACCCACCAATAGTCTTCGGCCCTCGGTCGTAATGGCCTTGGCCGCCGACACGGGGCAGCTCACCGTAACGGCTCGCATACCCGTGCTGTCAGCGCGGATGGTGCCCGCCCGGACCTGATCGGTCGTGCACCCTCCCGCCCTGACGATGGCGGCCACCACTTCCTCCACCCTAACGGAGTCGTCCAGACCCATAATGCGCATGTCGATGCACTTGATGGGTCTGGACACTCGGGCCTCCTCGGCGTCCAGGGACGCCCTGATCTTTACGGCCAAAGCGTCTGCGAGTTCCCCGCTATTTGCCCCAGGGACCTCCAGCATTCGGGCACCGGTAGCGGTGCGCCTCATCCGGAAGCCCTCTGAGGCTCCGAACTCGCCGAGGTGGCCAATCACCGCCTGCTTGGCTTTTGCCATGACTGCGTCGTAATTGACGCCCTTCTTTTCCGCAGCTGGCTGTAGTGTGATCACTACAGCTGCGGAAGTCGGGGCGCGAAGTCGAGCAGCCATGGCCCGCTTTTTGCGGTCTTGTCGCCGCCTTCTTTTCTTGGCCGCCCTTGCCGCCTTGCTCGCCTTCTTTTTGGCACCGACGACCGTCCACTCGGCGCCAGCCGAGGGGTCTTCGGGCGTAGGAGGCGGCAGGCGCGACCTAGTCGCCGCCGCGGCGGGAGGCCCCGCCGGTTTGGTGGCAGCCGCCACCCTACCCTTCGGGGGAGGGACAGGCTTCCCCTGCCGCTGCTGCTGCTTGGCCGCCGGGACCGGCCTCGCAGGCCCCGACGCCGCGGCCACGCGCCCGGCTTGCCCCGAGGGGCCAGCCCTGGGTGCTGCAGCCGTCGTGGCCGCGGCGACGGTGGCATACGACGCCGTCCTCTTCTGGCCGGAGGCCGCAAGAGGGGGGCGCAGGACGATGCCCTCCAGGACGGAGAGCTGGCGCTGGATGTGCCCCTTCGTCATGGGTGTCGTTTTCGTGGTTTTCGAGGGTGTTGAAACCGATAGTACTGTCAAAATGTAAATCCAAGATGGCGGCTGCAAGAAATTATCAACTTTTTCGCCATGGGTGTCGTTTTCGTGGTTTTCGAGGGTGTTGAAACCGATGGTACTGTCAAAATATAAATCCAAGATGGCGGCTGCAAGAAATTATTAACTTTTCCGTCATGGGTGTCGTTTTCATGGTTTTCGAGGGTGTTGAAACCGTTGGTACTGTAAAAATATAAATCCAAGATGGCGGCTGCAAGAAATTATCAAATTTTCCGTCATGGGTGTCGTTTTCATGGTTTTCGAGGGTGTTGAAACCGATGGTACTGTCAAAATATAAATCCAAGATGGCGGCTGCAAGAAATTATCAAATTTTCCGTCATGGGTGTCGTTTTCATGGTTTTCGAGGGTGTTGAAACCGATAGTACTGTCAAAATATAAATCCAAGATGGCGGCTGCAAAAAATTATTAAATTTTTCGTCATGGGTGTCGTTTTCATGGTTTTCAAGGCTGTTGAAACCGATAGTATTGTCAAAATGTAAATCCAAGATGGCGGCTGCAAGAAATTATCAACTTTTTCCTCATGGGTGTCGTTTTCGTGGTTTTCGAGGGTGTTGAAACCGATAGTACTGTCAAAATTTAAATCTAAGATGGTGGCTGCAATAAATTATCAACTTTTTCGATATGGGTGTCTTTTTCATGGTTTTCGAGGTTGTTGAAGCCGATAGTGCTGTCAAAATGTAAATCTAAGATGGTGGATGTCAGAAATTATCAACTTTTTCGTCATGAGTGTCGTTTTCATGGTTTCGAAGATGTTGAAATAGTGCTGTCAAAATGTACATAAAATAGGATAGTATTTTTTAGTTATATTGTATTGGCTAGACGGAAAAAATTCTCACGAAAAGTTGTAACGACACTTTTTCTATAGTAAGCTATTGTAAGCCGTGCGGCGTGCGCATGTTTCTCTGTCTTTCTCTCTTTCTCTCTCTTATAGAAAGCAAGCCAGAACGGAACTTCGTTCCATCCGGGTGTCCCTTGACACCTCAGTAGTTTTTCGGAGAGATAAACTTTTTAATGTAAAATAATTGTAATAGTTTTAAAGTGTTAAATTTTTAATGTAATATAAATTGTCATGTTTTTTATTTCACATAGGCCTACATGGGCACTTATAAAACGTCAGAAGCTAGTGCACGGTTCGAAATTGGTCGTTTCCTATGGAGAAGAACCGGCAAGAACCTCCAAGGAAGGGTTAGGTATAATCTGTGGTCCTTAATACCAAAGGACAACTAAAGAAAGACATCTGCGTTTTATTTAGTACTCATAACAGACACTCCCTCTTGCTATATTCAGATCGGGAGAAGTTGAATGAGATGTAACTGTCAACTACAGTGCTGTCGTCTGCATACCCAAAGGTACCGGGTTTAAGTATGTCATTTATGTACAGCAAGAATAGTGTTGCCCTGAGGGACCCCGGCATTAATATCCATGTAATATATAGCATACAAAGGAAGACCACATGCCATCACAATCTGTTGACCTGTATCTTCAAACCCGCCGGGTACCTCTAGGGCTAGGATCGGGCGGGGAGTAGACAAACACAGACTTAACCAGAGAGTTGTCGGAACTGCATAAAGGCAAAGATTAGACACTGAGTAGCGGTCCAGATGTTGTCAGCAGAAGGTCCAAGTAATTGGCTGTGTGCGAATCCACATCCGGCACCCTCGTTACCCCCTGGACCAGCTGAGTGAGATTTACTGCTAGCGCTAGCTTTTGCATCTCTCGACCAGCATGATCTGTGCACTGGTATAGGAAAAACTCTCGGTGGTGGGCATTATCTTTGTAAAAACTTGACAAACTATTTAAAAATTAAAGTAATAAAATTGGAAAGTCCTAGACCTCCTGATCCTCATACAAGAACAAACAAAGAATCGATCAAGCCGTTTAGAAGAATTTTAAGCCTTCTCTAGAACTTGATTCGGTTTGTGATGGTAATTAACTCATCGAATGCCGTAACACAATAGAAAGACAATTGCTTATGTCGAACTGTGTAACTTAAGACATTCAAAAGGTTAATCAAGCTAGTTCAACCCATAAGTATAAAAGCTTCAAGCTGCAGGCTATGCAAAGCTACCTCTGTTTTAAGGTTTTGAGCACGATATCAAAGCACTATAAAAATCGTCATACACATTCCTCGCTACGCAGCTTAGATAGTGTAATTACACCCTAAAGCTCGTATTCGCTCGCAATTTATTCGATTCCCTTCATGCGTATGCATCGATAATGGGTGTTCGCTTTCCGAAGCTGAGAATATAATGGGGAATAATAAGCAGCGTGTGCACATTGGAAAATTGATTTTATTACAGCCGCTGAATAGGTAAGCTGAGCGGTTATTATTTTCATAATGAAGAGGATTTTAGTTTTGTGCATAAAATGGTGCTCATTTTTCATTCTTTATTGTACCTCATACGAGTAAAGCCGGTCTTGTTAAAGGGACTAATGAGATAGTCTTTGGTAAATATTTTAATAAGTGATTTTTTTTTAAAGTTGGAAATCTTCCTGTGACTTCATCCGCTCTAGGGAGGGTGTATCAGACTTTTACTGACTAAACATAAATGTTCCTTCTTTGCTCTTTGAGTACCAGGAAATAAACCTAAGGCCCCAGTAGACTTTGGCCTTGCTGGGCCACTATGGTTTTGCTAACATCTCTATGAAGCGCGCGTGGAACATTACATACTGGGCTCGGTCCTTACGGTTCCTTACGGACAGCTGGATAGCGAGCTACCCATTGCTCGTCGTCCGCAAGCCCACGCCTACGGTAGCTGGAAGTCGAGATCAGGATACAAGGGCTGGAGCGTGAGGAAGCCAGTTCCCTGACGCATGCGGCCGTCTTCTTCGCTAGTATTACTGCTTCGCAGAAGGAGGCAACCGCCTACCATTCTTCCTCGCTCTGGGCCATGGCTTGTACCAGGGTTCGGCACGATAGGTCGCTGCTGCCGATCGCTCTACGAGGACATGACGGTACTCCGCCCAAGTGGGCTATATATTTAGAAACAACAACATCTGGCCAGGTGGGGATTGTTACTTATTTGTCCGAAAATCCCCCTAAGCTTATATACTCGTATATTGTTTAACTAGTAAGGATTTCTGCAAAATAAAAAGTAACACTGGGGAGAACCAGTGGGGATTTCTGGAATAAACCCAAATAGGCAAGATTTATATAAACTAGTGCTTGACTGCGATCCCGCCTGATGGTAAGCAGTGATGCAATCGTCGATGATGAAGCGCATTAATTTATTAAGAGCTTATGCTAGCCTCGAAAACGCTAGGTACATTATAATCGGACAGGTAGACCGCAGAAGGCAAATAGTTACAGTCCTCCGATGTAAACGGTACAAACGACTGTATAGTCACTTTAATGAAATGCAAGTACCAAAACTAGATCAGAGCTATACAGGCTGTCTAGCGCCATCTCTGACCCGCACTGAAACAAGATTAAAACAATCTTACTTTGAACGTCATGGTAACCCCGCCCGACCTTCTCTTTTTAAATAATGCTGAACTGTTTTATATGAACTTTTATACACAACTAGCTGCTACCAGCAGCTTCGCCTGCGCGAAATTCGTTTGTCACAAGGGAGCATACTCCCAGGATAATGGTCTACCTTTGTCCCAAGTTTCATCGAAATACGTTCAGCCGTTCGAGCGTGAAGAAGTAACAAACATACACACACTGTCAAACTTTGCCCTTTATAAGATTAGTGTGATGCCACGGTTCACATTCCATCTACGTAAAAACCGTAGGTACTCGGTACAGGTAGGTGTTTAGGTACTTAATTATTATGTATTGTGGAATGACGTAGATAGTTTATTTTTGGTTCAACATTTTAAACTGTTGCAGAAATACAAAATTAAATAGCTCTTTATAGCGTGGGTTGTGTGTAGGGTTGCCACCCGTACTTTATAATTAAGTATTGTACGTTATTTCAGGTAGTTGTACTCTATACTTTACGAGAACAATAAAGTACTTGAAAATACTTTATTTCGCATAGTCTTTCTTTTTTCTTGCGTCTCTGAATTTGATAAAAATTAAGTAATTGTTTACTTTGATTTAAATATAGATTGTAAAAATGCTGTGCAATTGTTTAGTACATACTGATGTGATAAAGACTACAAAAAGCAATAAAAATAATTTTAAAAACATTGTTTTTTATTATAATAATAAAGATACTTAAATAAATATTTAATTTTTTTTTTTCTGATAGGATATTGTTTTACAATTTATTATTTTTATAACAATCATACCTATAATAATTAAATTGTACTTTATTTTGATACCATGTACTTTTTTTCTTATCTATTATTACCAATGTACTTTAATTCCAACAAAAAAAGGTGGCAACCCTAGTTGTGTGGTTGAAGTGGGCGGTTTAACTGATATGATAATTAGATCTTGGGGAGAAACCACAGCTTTACTGCGTCATTTAAAAATGCGAACTAAAAATACGGAGTGTGAAAATGTAGAGACGGTTGTCGACATATCAATATTTTCAAGTTCTTAGCTAGGAGTTTTGAGCATGTTTTTTTAAGTGAGAAACTCATCCAATGACATCCCCCGCTCTTGGGCAGAGCGGAGATAGTGTCAGACTTTTACTAATAAAAAACCCACTCCTGTTCCTTCGCTGCCTTTCGCATCGGAGCCGAATCTTCCATTCTGGACCAGACTCTCGACCCTGCGGGTTTGCGGACGGCGAGCAAATGAACAGCTCTCTGTCCAACCGTCCGGTAACTGTCCGGACCGAGCTCAAGTCTTCGACGGCGCGCACTGTTCCCGCGCGCCTCAAGAAGTTGTCAGCAACAGCAGGGGCCCAGCTGGGTCGAAGCCTACTGGGGCCAGGATTGGCTCCGAAAGGTAACTCAACCCCGGTATGAAAGAAATCAGAAATCAGAAACGTTAATTTCAAATACATCAATTTCAGGCATTTGAATTGTCAAAATGTCGGTCAGTCAAACAAGTGAAGCAAAATTGCACGTTCCAAAGCGTAGATCTCTATGGAGAAAAGAAGAGAAGGAGGATGGAGAATGGAGAGAAGCAAGGCAAGAAGGAACGGGGTGGATTTTTTAGTCAGTAAGAGTCTGACACTACCTCCCGCTCCCCATCCTCCTCCTCCCCCCAAGGCCAGGGGATGTCATTTGGATGATTTTTACCCATCAAAAAAAGACCCTCGACCCTGCTGGGCCCTTATGGTTTGCCGACATCCTTTAGCCTTGATGCGCGTGGAAGAATACGCGCCGTCGACGTCTTGGGCTCGGTCCGGACGGTCGGATGGCGAGCTACCCATTTCATTTCTACTTTAGTTTTTGTTAAACTAAACTAAAAATATAGTGAACGTAGAAGTACTTTAGCTAATACTTAGTACACCCAGTACTTTCACCCAACGTTCTATACTTTCCAATCTTGCTTATAATAGTGTTATGCCCCTAAAATTGCCTTTTCAAGTGAAAAAGTGATCAAACGCAAGCCCATAAAATAGTAAAAAGTATAAAAAAATGGCTAGCAGTTCTTTTAACAAAATGTTTCATCCTAGAGGCTATCCATAAAAAAGGATAATAACAATAAAGTTTATTTCTCACCACAAGCCAAAAAATACAGACAATCTTACACTAGAACCACTGCTAACAATTTTTGGTTGTGGATCGCTGGTGCCTGTGGTAGGTAGTAACACCTGTAGTAGATACAGGTCACCAGGTCTCCACCAGTTCATACATACACATACTTATAAGTACAGCAAGTAATAACAAATTACAAATATTTAGTGCGTAAAATAACCGACTAGAGACAGTAGGAGAAAAAAAAAATGGCTAACAGTCCTTTAAACAAAATGTTTCATTCTATAGGCTATTCATAAAAAAGGATAAATCTGTATTTTTGATATAGGTGAGTTCAACTTTTTGACAAGCCATCCCTTTTTAGGTTTTCCCACGTCCGTATGAAAAGAAACGGAACCATTAGGTCCGTCTGATCATCTGTCATATTATAGTCCAGGGTCTGGTTTTGGATCGGAAGCTTGAGGCGTGAACGTCCATCTCACACTGTCTTATGACAGCGTCAGGCTACTACCATGTAGGTAGTTGTCTGGCATTATTACTGAACTGGACCTATTTGGTGCCGCCGTGAGACACACATTGTTAGTTGTCTCTTTTTTTTATATAATAATTTATTAGCGTCTACATGTTATTACTACATTGTGTATATCTACACTCGTAGTGTATGTCAAATAAAATAGTTTTCTTTCTTTCTTAAGTATAAGCCTAAAATGTTTTAAGACCCTTCGCGCCCGGCCATCTGGTTCACTATTCCTTAAAAAGCGGAAAAAATAAAAGTGGGTTGCGAAAGTAATGAAATTAAGTAGAACCAGGATAGCATTAAAGAAGGAAATAGATATAGATCTTTAACTAGATTTTTAAAAGAAGCTAGAGCTAACTAGATCAGTGTAATGTATCTTGGATTTTGTATATTGCTACTTACTTTAATTTAGGACTTATATGAAATGATTGGGTACAATACTGGGCCTCAAGTCTGCTATTACAATAGTGTCAGAATGGTCTATCATTGATGTCATAATTGTCGATTTTGACAAGTTTGGTAATCTACTAATATAATGGCGTCATTATGACTTTCCAATGGTCAACCACTGACACTCCATTGAAAGAAGTGACATAGAATGGTAATCTCGTACATATTGAAGTTTGCGGTAATCTGCTAAAACTTTGACAGTTTATTTGGTCAGTGTTTTACCATTAGAACGTTATTGTGCAGTTATTGGTTTTAATATGCTCGAAATTATCATTCTACCACAATTCTATTACAAGAACATTGACCGATCAATGATCGATCATTATGAATTAGCAGATTACAAACTTTTAGCAAAATGACAATTGGATCGTGTTGGAATGACGAATGTATAAAAATAGCAGACTTGGGGCCCTGTTAGTTGGCGTTAATATTGTTTCGATATAAACTAATAATAACAAATCAAATATTCATCATCATCATTTCAGACGAAAGACGTCCACTGTTGGACATAAGCACAAAATAGATAGCTACAGAAGTCAATCTTATGTATGTCTCGCGATTATTCCCGATGTCCACCACTTCGCAGCCATCTGGTTAAATTTGCCATCTAATTGGAAGCCTAGGGAGTTCGTTAAAAGTCGGCGTCCAATGAAATGTCTGAAGAACAACTAGCCATGTCGTGGACCGCAACGTTTAACTAGATAGCTGAACTTGTGTAGTCATTTAGTTTAGTAGGATTTCATGGTCACCGTAAATTATATAAAACTACTTTTTAGTAATAGTGTCCACCAAGTAATAGTGAAATATTATTAAATCAATAAATAGCGGAACTTCAATCACTTAGTTGAGTCTTGATCAGTCATTTCGAAAGGGCTAACTTTCAATACGCCAAGCTGTTAAACGTTGAGTGACTTTAGTTCAAACAACTATCGGCCTAGGCATCCAATTGGATGCCTAGGGCGTTCGTTAAACGCCGGCATCCAATTGGATGGCTAATTAAACCTGATGACTGCGACATATGTACTTCACTTTTTATATCTACATTAGGCGATCACACACACATGAGAGCGATCGGGCGATTGAGCCGAGATATCGTGTCCGTGAGCGGTGTCTATGTGTGCGTTGCTCGGGCGTGCTTTGTATGTAGATTGTGTTCTGTACCTATTTTGTGACATTACTCTCCCCCAAGAGGCGTCGCCATAACGACCGCCCCTGTGCGTATCGCATCCATAGAAATCCCTCTACCCTCACTAGGTCATTGTTAGTCCACGTAGTGGAAGGTTTTCCAACGCAGCGTCTTCCGATAGGTAAGTGGTCAACACTGCAGAATCTATCTTCCTTATCGACCACCTGCTTTGCGAGCAATGCCCACAGCCATTTAAGTTTGTCGATTTTTCCTTGCCGGAGTCTGTGTTTCCTGATAGGTAGCTATAACCCGGGAATCTTTAAGTCGAGAGTGAATGGGTTTCTTCTAGGTAAGCGTCGACATAGCACAAAGAATTGCCAAACTTAAGTGGCAATGGGCAGGGCACATTGCTCGCAGAACAGATGGCCGTTGGGGCCGAAAGGTTTTGGAGTGGCGACCGCGTACCGGAAGACGCAGTGTTGGAAGGCCTCCTACAAGGTGGACCGATGACCTGGTGAAGGTAGTAGGAAACCGATGGATGCGGGACGCACAGGAACGTTCGATGTGGCGACGCTTGGGGGAGGCCTATGTCCAACAGTGGACGTGTATCGGCTGAAATGATGAATGATGATGATGATGAAGCGCGTTCCATCGTCGACCGAATCGTCGCTTTCCATCAGGTGAGATAGCGGTCAAGCGCGAACCTATCAACAATAAAAAAAAAATGTCGGTCTAAACTCCAAACATAGCCCTTTCTATTAGGTACCTTTTTATCTATCTACTACGTTTCGGAGCCATATGTCATCACTGGCAACACGTAAATGTTATTAAAATGGTTTTCTTCTTCTTCTTCCTGCCCTTATCCCATATTACTTGGGGTCGGCGCAACACATTTTCTTCTTCCATTCTGTCCTGTCACCCGTCAAACTATCACTTAGTCCCTTTTCATTCATATCATTTCTCACACAATCCATCCATCTTTTCTTCGGCCTTCCTCTCCCTCTCCTTCCATCTACATGTATACTTAGAGCTCTTTTAGTAATATGCGCTTCATCCCTCCTCTTCACATGACCATACCAAGACAACCGATTACCTTTCAAATTTTCAGTCACTGGCGCCACTTTCAAACTTCCTCTAATATACTAATTTCTCACTTATCCATTCTCGTCACACCACACATCCATCTCAACATTCTCATCTCCGCTACATGCAATCTTGTTTCATCCTTCTTTTTCACAGTTATTAAAATGGTTTTATTTTCATATTTAATTTTAAAACGGTATGAATAGGTACACAATACCTAATGTTTTTTACACCTATTCCCTTTTCAAGATAATTTATGATAAACTCTGATTCGTAGAAAATGGCGGGTTATATTTTGATGTGTGAGTCAAAGTGTCAACACACGGGACGACACCTTATGTTACTAAATAATAAATTGGGTCACTTGGTAGGTATACAACTTAAGTTGGTATAGACGCTACTGGTGTCCCATGTCCATACATTGTTAAGTTACTGAAAGGGTAGATAGATAATATTATAACCCCATAGATCAAAAACCCCGTAGTTACACGTTCATAAAGAGGTTCTATGATAGAGGAGTCGAGTATGAGCCGAATACGAGCCGAGCTCAAATTCGTGTTATATGAACCGACTCCAGAGGAGCCGAGTATGAGTCGAGCATGAGCCGAGCTCTAATTCATGTAGTGTGGACCGATTCTAGAGGAGACGAGTATGAGCCGAGTACGAGCCGAGCTCAAATCCGTGTAGTGTGGACCGACTCTAGAGAAGACGAGTAAGACCCGAGCACGAGCCGAGCTCAAATTCGTGTTATTGACCTTAAAAACTTTCATACACAGTAAATAAACAGTGACTATCTTATCATCAATATTTAAATATGGGTACCTATCCTGCTAACATTTGCGTGTCTCACTCTCACTTGCTCTGGTTTTCAGAATGTACCTATCTACTAGACAGCGTCTCTCTAGGATCACAAACGTACTTTACTACCTATTTTTTTTACCACTCTGTAGGTAGGTACATTCTGCACGAAAGCAATTCTTATTAAAAAGCTCGACAGTACAAACAAAGGATTCTCTGATTGCTCGTCTAATCTAACTAAAAAGATCGTTTCATGTAATAACGGTCTGTGATAATGGTTATGAAACGGTTTAATGGTGTTAACCATAGAGCAACAAAATGCCTTCGCGGTCAGTCTAAAGACAGCATTGATAAAACTATTTATTTATTTTTTATTTTTTATAAGTAGTTTAGGTATAATTCGAGGTGTGCAGTGTGAATCGGAATTCCACAATTAAATTCCAGTGATAAGGGTAAGGTTTCTCCCCATAAATAATTTTCTGACACGCTCGAGTAACGCGCAATATCTCCATCTGGCCACCCTACTATAGGTAGGTACAGTGATAAACGGACAGACAGACCGACATACAAAAGTGATCCTTTAAGGGTTTTAGGTGTCTACTTTTTCATTAGAATAGAATAGAAATTATTTTATTCGGGACAGACAGAACAACGGTTACAAACACAAAGATAAAAGATAGAACAAAAGTACAGAATGCGACATCTATGCACGCATGTTGGTATTCAGAAATATACATAACCTTAAAGAGGCTGCACAAATAACATAGGTGTTCAAAGTCGATACCAGTGCAGCAATTCCTTGTTCTGTGGTAGGAACCTACTTGAAAGTGGGTAAGGTTTAGTATGTACTGAAATCTTAACGCCAACTTACTTACCTTACTACCTACTTGGTATCATAGAAACTGATTTCAAACATTACAAGTTTGTTCAAGTAGTTATACGTACCTACCTAAATATAGAATCCCAACTTAATGTAAATACAAACAGGTAACTAGCGCTTGTCAGCGGCTTCGTCCGTGTACCTACAAGTAAATCCGCAAGTAGAAATTCTAAGCCCGGGAAAAGACTGTATGACCTAATCAGTAGCGTAGATAGGCGTAGGCGAAGTGGGCCATCGCCCACGGCCTCACACCCAAAGGGGGCTTTTTTATGGTGGGAAAATCTTCAATGACAACCCCCGCTCTTGGGCGGAGCGGGAGATAGTGTCAGACTCGTACCAACTAAAAACCCACCCCGTTCCTTCAAGCCTTCATACCGGGGCTCGAGCTATCATCAAAACTAACACTGGCCCCGGTAGGCTTCGACCCAGCTAGGCCCTGCTGTTACTGACAATTCCTAGAGGCGCGCGGGAACAGTGCGCACCGTCGACGACTTGGGCTCGGTCCGGACAGTTACCGGACGGTCGGACAGCGAGCTACCCAATGCTCGCCGTCCGCAAGCCCGACCCAAAGGGGCCTCATGTGTGCGAGGGCTCTTTGACAATGAGGGATTTGTTTTATAATTTATAGGCTCGCGTTTGACCATTTCACCTGATTGTAAGCAACGATGTGATCGAAAACTAGGTCGCTGAAAAAAAAAGGCTTCATTGATGCACCTTCGCCCACGTTTGAATTAGTCTACGGCTACGCTACGCCTCTGGTCCTAATCTAGCAGTTGCCTGTGTTTCCAACTTCATGCAAATCCATTCGGCCATAAAGGCGTGATTGATCTCCCTACTAACATCTGATTCCACCAACTATCTAATAAGACGTATTAGTACCTACCTACCTACCTACCTACCTAGGATAGGATCTAAGGGACTTAAGTAAATTTAGGAGCTCTGGAAACTGAAAACCAATGTTTGTCTTAGTATCTATAGGCATAAGGATACCCTCAAGCGGAGCTGTGTCTAACAATGATGTTTCGAACAATTTGAGCTTAGAAAATCGTTGGAGTAGGTACCTACTTACCTAGAATAAATTAAGTTCAAGAAAGTAGGTACATCGTAACATTATCATGGTCTTTTGTGTACCTGCCCACACAAAGGCAAAAATGATCTCGATTATTATTTTCTGAAGTATAAAGACACCTACTTACAAAAGTAAGAGATTTGAAAGAAATGTTTTTTGTAACTGTGTATCAATTTTCAAATAACATCCACCCACACTGACTCACACATTCATCTCTATTAGGTGGGTTTTTTTTTATCAGATACCTACCTACTACAGATACTAGTGCTTGACTGCGATCCCACCCGATGTTAAGCAGTGACGCAATCGATGATAGTGAGGTGCACTACAATTACTGGATCGAATCAAACTCATTTTCGAATCAAACCCGAGAAACTACAGATACATAGGTAACAACATAACTAGAACCGTCATTACAACATCCATAACCATAACTACGCTCAATAAAGACTTACCCACATTTACACACACAAAAATGATATCTACGGTCGCAATATTAAGGATGCCACAACGTCGTTTCGGGCTGACCTTTGTATCGCAAAAGCTGAAAGCTTTATTCCCCACTAGGGGTTAGCTACCTTATTCTATTGAATTGTTATGCCCTGCGAGACGCCCTGTTTTGTATCCGCGCCCGATATTGTATGGACCATAACGCTTGCCTTTCAAACTTTTCGCTGACTTGATATTTTGTCAAGAACTTTTAATATTTTGACTTGGCGCGTTGTATTACAAGATGGGGCTTCTTTATAGTTATGTAGTCATGGTTATGAAGGTTTTATTAGATTTGTGTAGACAGGTCAACGATAAAATTCGGTGGTTGGTAAGTAGATATTTATTTTTTGATGATTTTAAAATTGAAGCTCTTCAGTTTCTTTATTTTTGGTGCTTTCCCTATTTGCAGATAAATCGACTGAGTTCAGAGAAAGAAAATAAATTATTGTGGTCTTCAAATAAGAAAGAAAAACAACAAAAAAATAATAATGACTCAATTTCGATATCCGTGCTCAAATTCTTTACCGGGCAGTGTTAGAGTATTTCGCAGAACAGATGGTCGATGGGGACGAAAGGTTCTGGAGTGGCGACCACGTACCGGAAGACGCAGCGTTTAAAGGCTTCCAACAAGGCGGACCGATGACCTGGTCAGGGTCACGGGAATCCGATGGATGCGTGAAGCACAGGACCGGTCATTGTGGCGACGCTTGGGGGAGGCCTATGTCCAGCAGTGAACGTCTTTCAGCTGATGTGATGTTAGAGTATTTTGCCATAACGACCTAAATAGAGCCATATAGAATGGAATTCAGAGCAAATCGTTCCTGTTTTTACTACAAAACCGTTTTTGAAACCTTACAATGCAAGTAGGTATGTTGGTAAGTACTACCCTTTTTTTGTTTTCGAGAGGAACCCTTCAAACCTTCAAAAGCCGCCTGGAGTTTGGAGATAAGTACGGCGTGTGGGATTTTTACCATATTAAAAACACCCTGATGGTCACAATTAGTACATAGGTACCTAGAAGGTGTCCCGTTGCGTCTTATAAGACCACTCCGGAACCCCCTCGGTGCAACACCTGTTTCGGCGCATCCCTGAGGAGACTTAATACGAATAGTAGGTACGGCGCATCCCCTGAAGAGACGTACTACATCCAAAAGCAGCACGTAATTACTGTGCCATTGCCTTCCCTGAAATCACTCGATGGGCGAGCAGAGTTCCCACTCTGAGCACCCATGGTTCCAAAGTCCCACCTGGAATGGAAGCAAGCGGGGTTTCGGCGCATTAGGCATCGAAGCGGTTACCTCCGCGACTCTTTCTTTTCAGAGTTGCATTGGCCGTCTCAGGTAGGTTACCACCTTTAGTTAGTTAGCGCTGAAAACTTTTCCACGAGGAAGATGATAATGTACCCAAAGCAAATTAAGGTAAAGTAACTAATTACAAATATTAGATATAAAATACAGTGGTAGTACAACTAACTCCAAGAGATTCTTAGCTCTGAGTTGTAAGAAACAGTTAATTTAATATCCAATTCATTTCTTAGTTAATTGGCACACCCCGGACGCCCGTGTGCCTACCCACATAACTGTTTAATTGAATATCTATCTAATCTAGGTACGCCTAAAATGTGTTTAGGTATTACATGGCGTAGCAAATTGAAATCCGAGTTTCTAGAATCTAATAATTTTAAGATTCAATTTTGTATGAAGGTATGTTTACTAAGTAAGTAGGTAGGACGTGGAGGCGATTGATGGCAACGATCTCTCGCGCCAGGCCCTGGTACAGGTCATGGTCCGAAGCGAGGAGGAGTGACAGGCGGTCGCCTCCTGCGAAGCAGTAATGCTAGAAAAGGAGGAGGCAGCACGTGCACGAGCGAGGGAGCGGCACCGATGGCGCTTACTGTTCTACGCGCATCTCAAGGAAGTGTCAGCAATCCGTAGGGGCCCAGCAGAGTCGAAGCCTACTGGGGCTAAGGGTCTGCTTCTGCAAAGAAGACTCGGCCCTGGTATGAAAGGCAACGAAGGAACAGTACCTAGTGGGTTTTTAGTCAGTAAAAGTCTGACACACCCTCGGCCTCCCGCCACGCCCAAGAGCATATGTTTGGATGATATTCCCACCGAAAAAGTAGGCATGTACCTAGGTACTGTTAATTTATGCCTTCGTAAAGTTGTGTTTAATTTGAAAAGTGGGTGAGAGTAAGGTACTATAGGTACCTTACTCTCACCCACTTTTCAAATAAGGTACCAGTAGTGGTAGTGCTATACCTACATTTTCTAACTGAATTCTAGAGTAAGACATAGCGCACACTGGTGTGACACTGGTGACTTTTATCGCGGTGACAATAATTTTTCTACTCATTCTTTGCAACTGTCACGTCACCAAGTGCGCGCACTACTTGTTGGACTCATAGGCACGGTGACTTTTTGTTCAAAATTCACGGTGACAAAAGTCACCAGTGCGCGCTATGGCTTACCGTGGCCCTCTGAAAAAGACCACTGAACTGAAGAAGCACTGTGTGTTTTGTCAGTCAAAATCTGAGACTCCCTATCCCTAAGTCATTTGATGATGATTTCTTACGTAAAGAAAACAGAATAAAAAGCCCGGCAACGTAATTTTGGTAATTTTTATTAGGTTTACCTACATTTCCAGAAAGAAATCCACGATAAGCAAGTATTTCCTAACATCACACAGACAAGTTTACCTGTTACACCATCAGTGATGCGAACTTTGTACCTAAGCGTTTTTTTTATGAAAAGGTCGCATCACGTTCTTTACAATAATTATATCTATAGAAGACACCAGCCCCCCTAGCCAAGTTACAACCATTTCGCTTGCGCCGAACGCTTCGAGTTGACCTTGCCGCCAATTCTTTTGTTCTGACCACGTAACTGAGCGTTAAGACGACGTCATTCCCGTACATTTGAAGCTTTCTACAAGCGTTAACTATTGCAGATTAGCAACTTGGCTAGGAGTACAGATAAACTTAAAATAAAGTACCTACATTGACCTTTTCCTAACATCTCCAATACATCGAAATATTTATTCAGAAAAGGTAAAGGATCACGATTGATGTCGATTCATGACAGCTTTATGTCTTTAATTCCGTTTTTGAAATTATGATGATAAATGATGATGTTGACAATGACGGTTAAGTATTCCATTTTTATTTCGCGCCTACCTTACGTAATAACCTGAAATGTTGAACTGAAATGCATCTGAAAACGTATCTAAATAAATTTTAAACCACATAAAATAGATAGGTACTTATAAACATTAATCACCACCCATTTTGTCCAGGCAGCGGATTGGCGATTTCAGTCTTGTAAAAAAAGTCCGGGTTTCGTCAAATTATTTTACTTCACTGATGTCAATGACACAAACAAATAGCACCTAAATGTAACAAAGACACCAAACTCACCTATGCCTTACCTACTCGTACTTGAAAAATACCTGCCTTATAAAAATACTCTTACATCTTAGGACTCCTCCACATTATAGATTCACACGAGGAACGACGCTGCGCGCCGCCGTGCGTGATGTCATTTTGTTAACAAATTGATAGGCACCGAATACACGACACAATATCTATACCTTTCCACGTATCTACCTATGTTACAGGTAAATAACATTTCAAGTGCTTATACGAGGTACAAAAACATGGTGTGACTGGCGAAAAAACGAGAGTAGAAAGATGGAATGGAACGCTAGTCAATTCAAAAAATTGTGTAAGTGTTCTAGAATAGTGACCCATGAAAAAGATGATTTCGATAACGACCGACTCGAGAGGGAGGATCAAAGTCAAAATCAAAATCTATTTCAGAGACCATTTGCAGACACTTTTGAATAGTCAAATGTCGGTCAGTCCAAGAAAAGTGAAACTAAATTTCACGTTCCAAAGCGTAGATCTCTATGGAGTAGAACGTGCAAGAAACTCCATACATGGATACTCTTTTAAATCGTATTATGTGTTACATATAATGCTTGGTTATATATTTCTTGTTGCTTCTGTTATGTGAGAACAATGTAGATACTAAAAATATATATATATATTAAAAGATAGAAACTGAATTAAGCCACTAAGAGATGACCAGTCTCAACTGATGGCACCCGTTCACGAGCATGACACGTGCGTCAGCTCCACTCAGCTCAACCATTTTTAAGGGAACTGAATGACCCAATATCTAACACGTGCCACCAACAGCGAGACATTTAAGTGAGCATGACAAACACTCAACTGCCATGCTCTTAATGTCTTAACGTCAAATTTTACTGGCTAAACCCACAGTGCAATGATGACTCTTTCGCCCGACATTTAAAAAAGAAAACGAAAAACTAAAAGAGAGTCACACACAATGGTTCAGTAATCAAAAAGCAAGTATACTTTCAACCAAAGTCTGTTTAACAGAAGCAGTGCATGCATGAAAACGACACCTCGAAAAATAGCGAGAAAACATTGTGAGCTTCATAAAATGTTTACACACAGTACAAATTGCCTGCAGTATCTACTGGCGGCGTGCCACGGAGTACGCGACAACGGGAGCTTTCGGCACTTAGCGGGAACAAAACAGAGTGTCAACCAGATCGCAACGACGTGAGCTGCCTGTGTAAAAGTGCTCTTATTAGAGATGAACCGAATAATCGCCGGCTAGTCGAGATCACATTTATAGTCACCAATTAGTTGGCACTAAATGAGTAAACTAATGGTGCTTATCGAAAACCAAGCATTAGGAACTAAAGCGATAATGGTTTTTGACGGTAATTCCTCTCCTTAAGCTAGGAGTGGTTGGAGAGACGCCACGGCGTCCTCAATATCGACCTGGCAAGTTAAGGCGATTCCTGTTTCGGATTCACCATTGTGCGGACCGCCCGGACGACACGGAGGAACATAGGGTGGTGAGGGTGAAGTACTTCGCTGGGGCGGAACACCGCTGTGTCCTCGTGGAGGCGGTGGCAGCGGCAACCTCACACATGGTCCTGGTTCAGGCCATGGCTTGAAGAGAGGGAGAATGGCAGGCGGTCACCTCCTGCAAAGCAGTAACGATAGCGAGTGACGGCCGTATATGTGTGGGAACGGACATGCTCACGCCCCAGCCACCGCGACCTTGGTCTCAACTACCTCGACTAACGACGAGCAATGGTTACCTCGCCGTCGTTGACGACACGTAGTCTTCCACGCTGGCTTCAAAAAAATTGTTAGCAAACCGTACGGGGCCCAGAAGGGCCGGTAGGGCCATAGGAAATTTCTGAAAAGAAATTCCGTGATCCAAGAACACAAAGGGCAACTGAAGGACACATGTGTTTTTTTTTCAGTGGGTAAAAATCATTCAGATGACATCCCCCGCCCTTGAGCGGAGCGGGAGATAGTGTCAGACTTTTACTGACTAAGAAATCCACCCCGATCCTTTTTTTCTTTCTTCTTGTTTTTTTTAATGTTTTTTGCGCCAAAATAAATACTTTTCTTTCTTTTCTTTCAGAAATAGACCCTTGGCTCCAGTAAGCTTCGACCCTGCTGGGCCCCTGAGAAGTATACTTAGTCAGTAAAAGTTTGACACATCTCGCTCCACCCTACAGCGAGAGCAGTCATTGGATTCCTCACATAAAAAAATGATATGCAGTGCACCCCATTTTATTTATTCATATGGAACAAGCCATTTAAGACATACAATTTCTAAAATTTGATGATTATCAGGAATTTTCAAATCAACCATGATCCAGCAAGCGTATCTCCAACTCGTATGTGCATCTACTGTCAAACGTAAAACGGTTCATTGAATGAATCAATTAGGCTATGAGAGTTAATGAAATCTTTGGTGTTTGCTTACCTCGTAATTAGCTAACAGCAATTAGGACTGTTTATAAAACAATGATCGGTGTGCTGTGCTTTAGTGCAAACATATTGATTGGCGGCATTTGAACCAATTAGTGAACACACCAGTTTGCCTGCTGCGGTCTTTCCGTCTGATTATAATTTAGGTGTCTTCAAGGCTAGAGTGAATTGGCTCTTAATAAACTAGTGCGCCTCACCATCAACGATTGCATCACTGCTTACCATCAGGCGGGATCGCAGTCAAGTACTAGTTTATAACAGATAAAAAAAAAACATAATTTTATTAGATCGGTAGATACTTTATTTATTTTTTTGAAGTGGGAAATAACCAAATACTTCCTGAGTGAACGGTCTCTCCGAGTTTTTGTCGATGGATGCTCATTAGAGCTCATGACGACTAATGCCGGAGTTCCTTAGGGGTCTGTTCTCTCTGCAGCTCTCTTCTTGCTGCATATCAACGATCTGCCGATGGCCGGTATCTATGCGTATGCAGATAATACCACAGTTGTAGAGAGATACCTACCAAGTGCTCGGGCTAGTAAGGAGCTAATCCGGTCCGAAAGAGTGGCTATGGTAGAGCGTACGAATGTCTCACTTAAGACATTCTCCAAGTGCGGTGAAGTCAATCTTTGCCTATATTATCTAGTATATATCAATTTAAAAAAAAATAGCTGCCCACTCTGGTTGAAGCTTCTCGCTTGCGTGTCAGACTTTTACTAACTAGGTATAACTCACCTTTGTTCTCGTAGTTTCTCTGTGTTTCAAGGCTATGGTAACTGCTTTGGACAATTTTGTAGCTCTAAAAGGCATTGGCCTTACCTACTGGGTTCTTTCAGAATTTTATTATAGTTCGCTCACACTTTTCTTGGTGTATATATAGAGTGACTGGTAATTAGTGTACGATACTTAAACACGTGATTGTGCTCATGATAACCAACAACTTTTACTATGGGAACAAACCTGAAATCGGGAAAAAAAATCAGCTGTTTAGTAAATTTATGATTTCGGCTTTGCTCCCATAATAAAAATTGTTTGTTATCATGAGCACAATCACGTGTTTAAGTATCGTACACTAATTTCCAGTCACCCTATATACGTATATATGACGTGGCCAGATCATAAAAATTGATCACTTCATGATAATATGGCTAAATTAAACTGGCCAAATTGTTTTAAACGTTAAAGTTTGATGATTATTATATCAATCCTCGTTTGGCCTATTTTCTTTCTTTAGACTTTTTTATCATAATCATTTCAGCCGAAAGACGTCCACTGTTGGACATAGGCCTATCCCAAACCAGATTTTTTATTGTCATAGAACTCGTAGGTACATCTACACTAATATTTTATAGAGGTAAAGTTTGTTTTCTTTTTGTTTTTATGTTTTTTTTTTTTTTTTGTTGTTTGTAAGAGATAATCTCTGTAAGTACCGGTCCGATTGCAAAATTGTTTTCATTGATAGAAAGCTGTTTTATTCCTGAGTGACATATATATTATATATATTTTAGGTACGCAGGTAAAGCTGCAGGCAAAATCTAGTCAATGATATGGAAAAACAAGGATTGACATTTCGTCAAATGTTGATCGACCCAGTAGCCCGATTCACGTAATGAAAACCGTATCTAACGATATCGTAGCGATTTAGTCGTTTAGACCATTTCCGTATTCACATCCATCAATCGAGTTTGAACGACACCGATTTTAAAGTCGTTTGAAATTCGTCGATTTAAAAAAAAACTGTATTACATTATCCTGGTAGAATACTTATTAATGTGACTGGAAATAAGTCGATAAATCGTGAATACCGCTTTTGGATAGGACTTCGATCGAACGACTATAAAACTTCAACGATATTTGGCTTGTTTGATTTTACATGAATCACAGGTAGTTTTAGTTAGCCATATCACGAAGTAACCAATTCTAAGATCCGGCCACGTCATAGACAAGTTTTATTTAACTCTTTGAATGTCGTAATTAGAGACACAATAGAAAGACAATTACCTTATGTCGAACTGTGTAACTTAAGACATTCGAAAGGTTAAGCACCCTGCACACATTACCAATACACTTACTATGGCGCCAAATCTTCATCACATGACACCAAAGACAGGACAACATTCCACCTCACTAATGGACTTACTACCTCATTTACAAGATTAACATAAATTGCAAAGCTCAGATAGCAAATGACTACCATAAACAGTCATGGCGTGGTCGCAGCACCGTCAACTGTCACTACTATGAGCCACTAATTCATTATGCTAACGAGGAGCGTTTCCCCGACGGTGATGGATTAGCCTTTCTCCCCTTCGAATAAACGCGACGACGAGAGGAAATGCGTAAAAAATGGACCAATAACAGTGTATGCAAAAGTTGGGAGCTCCCTCGACGTAAAATATTAGGTTATTGAAATTTTCCAGACCCGTGGACCGATGTAGACTGCTAACATGGCTCCTTCTTACGTGGTGAAAATAGGATTTCGCTGTAACTTTGCGATGGTTTTTAAGAAAACAGAAGTGCTGAATTACTTTCTTGCTTCTTGGTTAAAACGATTTCGTTGTTTTGCATTAGAATGAGAGTTAGTGGGTGTTTAGTGAATTCTTAAGTGTTCGTAACCTAACCATTTTTTTAAGTGATTTATTTATTAGGTAATTAAATTATATTACATATAACACCCTTACATACCCGTCCAAGCCGATGTTATAACTAGCACTTAAAATCATAATTATGATATTATTAAATTAATTATGATTATAATTTATTATAAGTCCAGGGCTTTTTCAATAATATTTGAGCCGCTTTTACATATCTCGGAAGGTTTTGGTCAATGATAATAATACATATATATGGCTCGTATTTTAGAAGATAGGTACTGAGATAAATAAATATTATAATGACAACTTTATAGAAATCAAATAACACCTTCACGTTAATCAATTTTTAATAGCATTTCATTTTTTCATTAAATCACAAAATAATCTTATTTTATGACCAATATTATTCGCTAATTTACCATATTACCAAAGAAAAGTTGGATAAATTGTGTGAATTGAAGAATGATATGAAAGAAAAGGGTTCATTTTTTCATTAAATCACAAAATAATCTTATTTTATGACCAATATTATTCGCTAATTTACCATATTACCAAAGAAAAGTTGGATAAATTGTGTGAATTGAAGAATGATATGAAAGAAAAGGGAGTTAGTGATGGATGAAAAGACAGAATGGATGAAAAAAAAAGTGTTACGCCGTAAATAATATGGCACAAGGACAGTAACACATAAAAGATGAAAGAGGTTAGAATGGAAATACTTTCCGATTTGTACTACAACCAGTGTCGCCGCTTGTCTCACGCCCTTTAACTCCACTACAGGCAATAAATCAATACGAACGCGCATTACGCAACTAACAGACCACGTACACTTAGATCGCAAGTTTGCTATTGGTAGTTAAACTATGAGCATTGCCCTACTTTGTGACACGACTGTCTCGTCCACAAGGCCATTCTAACCTCTTTCATCTGTTCTGTGGGCAGACGATGAATTTAACATAATTCTCATGCTGGCAAAAAACAAATCTAAGTCTGTTTATTTCTTCTATATCACTTTCTTTTGCAATAATTCACTTTTCGCCACAACTTCATGCTTGTGTAGTGCACCATTGGTAGCTGAACTATGAGCATTGCCCTACTTTGTGGCACACCTGCCCCGCCTACAAGGCCACTCTACCCTCTTTCTTCTGTTCTGTTGGCAGGAAAATGATGATAAATTTACCATATTTCTCATGCTGGCGAAAATAATCTCAGTCTGTCTCTTTCTTCTTCTATATCACTTTTTCTTGCAATACCTCGCTTTTCTCCACAACTTCATGCTTGTAGCGCAGATGTAAGTGCACCATCGGTAGTTGAACTATGAGCATTGCCCTACTTTGTGGCAAGCCATTCTAACCTCTTTCATCTGTTCTGTGGGCAGGAAGATGATGATGAATTTACAATAATTCTCATGCTGGCAAAAAACAAATCACAGTCTGTTTATTTCTTCTTCTATATCACTTTCTCTTGCAATACTTCATTTTTCTCCATTACTTCATGCTTGTGCCGCAGTTGTAAGTGCACCATCAACTGTTTTTTGTGGTTGAAACTCATTGCACAGTCGGTGGCGGTACAAATGTATTGTCGAACGCCCGTATGAACTGAAGAATGCCTTTTCAGAGTTGCTGGATACGAGAACGATTTCATACAGATCTGGCATTGTAGCAAATTCACTTTGTGTTTATAAAGGTGGTCAGCCAGATTGGATTTACGTTTGTAACTGTCGAATAAAAAAGTGATTTTATCAGTTTTTTTATAAACATGGGTTTGCAGAGAGATGCCGCACAAACACTGAAGATCGGAATCGTCTGAGAACCCCGATTGTTTACAGGGTGTCCACTGCTAATACCTAAAACAATTTCCTGACTTTGCCGGGCTATTTTTTAAAATTTCCCTGACCGACTATATCAGCAGTAGTATCATTTTTTTTTAAGAAAAACTGTCTAATTTAATTTATTTATCTTCAAGTTCAATTTCAAATAAATTTATTGATAAAAAATTCACAGTCAGAAAAACTGAACTAACAAATTGTGCTGCAGTTTGACGGAAGATTTATAACAATAGAAAATTCTTCTAACAACCTTATTAAAGCTGTTATGTTATGATGTTAGTAATACAGTCCGTTTTACTAACATCATAAAACATTTAGCAAACACAAACTTTCAAGATTTTGTAGTTCTATCTAACATATCAACTCTGTATATTGCTATACCTACCACCTACGCCTGTATGACGCGACGTAAGCGCATCATCCGTTCGCCTCCGGTATTGTACTATCGCTTGCTTCGCATAGACTTCGTAATGAAAATCTGATGAACTAAAATATGATATATTTTTTTTAAGAAATAACAAAAGAACAAAAGTTATTGTTTATGACGTTAGTAACACAGTCTTGAGAGGTTGCCGGTGTTTAACAAATAACCCTGTATCACAAAGTCTATGTAATACCTAAAAAATACCTTGACTTTGCAGGTAGCCTCTCTATTTCATTGACTTTCCCTAACCATCATAAGCTTCCCTGATTGTCCCGTGACTTTCCAGAAAGTGGACACCCTGGTAAATATTGATCTAAGGTAGACCGGTGCCAGATGAACGTGGAATAACGATAAATGACCCTCCTACGTTTGTTGACATTCTTAATTTGAAAAAAAAAACTGGCCAAGTGCGAGTCGGACTCGCGCACTGAGGGTTCCGTGTAAACTACAATTCCCGAATGGAATCTCGAAAATTTTTCCGAATCGCAATTATTTTTTGTGACGTAGGTAACAACAAATTTACTGTTTTCAAATTTATTACTATATCTGTGCTATAAGACCTTGCTTTGAGCCAAATTTTGGGATTCTGGGTCAACGGGAAGTACCCTATGATTTTGATCCTACCTACCTACGCGGAGATATTAGGAAAAGGTCAATGTACTTTATTCCATGGTTATCTGGCACCATATAGCATTTACTAGTAACAGAACAACGAGCCGCTCCGCGCCTTCTATAATAAGTACGTACCTGCGTCCACAAAGATCACACTTAAAAGGCTTTTCACCAGAGTGACAAACCATATGCGTTTTCAATTCACCAGGAGCTGCAAAACCCTTATGGCACACCTCGCATTTCAGTGTTTTCTCCTTGGCATAGCGTTTCTGATGATCGATTAAACTGAACTGATTCTTGAACATTTTGTTACAATGGGTACATTTTGCTGGTCCTGATTGACTGTGAACGGCCTCTTTGTGTGCCTAAAAATGTCATAGAAATATATAAGTAACGTAAGATTCTTTAACAAATAGTTACATGGTCAAATTAAATTAGTTAGAGAAATTACAGATGGGTATCGGTATTATACAACATTATTTTTAGTATATGCTAAACCTGTATATAGTTTGTTTCAGAATTAGTAACTGAATCAGTTCCAATAATTTTTACACCATATATTTTTTCCCAAAATTATTTAAAAAAGGTCACTTTTTTTTTTATTATTGATAGGCTCGCGTTTGACCACTATCTCACCTGATGGTAAGTGATGATGTGGCCGACGATGGAGCACGCTTGCCTAGAAGTAACCTATTCACTCTCGACTTAAAGACCCCTAGGTTATAGCTATCAGGAAACACAGACTCCGGCAGGGAATTCCACTCTTTAGCTGTCGCATAATGAATGTGTTTCCAAAGCGCTTTGTACGAATGGGTGGGATATCCACCATGTACCGATGGCGCAACGCCGTACGTCTAGTGGTCCGATGATGGAACGGACTTGGCGGAATTAAATTGTGCAATTCCAACGCATACTCACCGAAGTGTAATCGATAGAAAACCGCCAGGCCAGCAACTCGGCGTCGATGCTCAAGGCTTTGGAGCTTTGACGCAACAAGCGCATCATCACCGATGATCCTCTTGGCTCGCCTCTCAATCGCCTCCAGAGCATCAAGCTGATACTTGGCAGACCCATCCCAAAGATGAGAGCAGTACTCCATACACGATCGAACTTGCGCTTGGTATAGGTTGAGCAGCTGTTCCGGAGTGAAGTACCGCCTCACCTTAGCTAAGATCCCCAGTTTTTTGGCAGCCTGTTGTGCTTTTGCCTCGATGTAAGAGCCGAAATTGAGGGTAGATGATAACGTTACCCCAAGAAGCTCAAGGCCGTCGGTTATCGGCACGGTCACACCCCGGAATATAGGAGCCGGGTAAAATTGGCTTCGTTTGGCGGAAAAAAGACACGCCTGGGTTTTAGCAGCATTGAACCTGACCAGGTTGGCATCGCCCCAATCGGACACTGCCTCCAAGGACAAGTTCAAGCGCTCAACCATAGCTTCCCTCAAAGACTGGATCTGTGACCCACTAGTACGTGCATCGGACACGTAACTCTCAGCAACAGTGCTATCGTCTGCATATACCGGGTTTAAGTAGGTCGTTTATGTGCAGCAAGAACAGTGCTGCAGAGAGCACCGACCCCTGAGGGACCCCGGCATTAATATCCATTTGACCGGACGAGCAGCCATCAATAACTACTCGGATGGATCGCCCCCTCAAGAAGTCTGCGATCCAGTTACACAGACCAGTGGGCAAACCGAAGGAAGGAAGCTTAGCAATAAGGCTATCATGCCAGACCCTGTCGAAAGCCTTCGAGATATCAAGGGAGACTGCAAGTGCTTCCCCATGCTTCTCGATGGCCTCGCTCCAGATGTGAATGGCATACGCTAGAAGATCCCCAGTTGACCGATTTCGGCGAAAACCGTATTGACGATCACTGAGGATGTCATTAGCTTCCAGGTATGCCAGGAGCTTGTTATTGACCACTCGTTCCATACACTTACAGAGAATGGATGTCACCGAGATAGGTCTGTAATTAGCAGGGTCAGCCCTACTGCCCTTTTTGGGCACGGGTTGCACATTAGCTTGCTTCCAAGCCATCGGCACTTTTCCCGCCTCAAACGAAAGACGAAATAGGCGTGTCAAGATCGGAGACAGTTCAGGCGCATAAGTTTTTAAAACAATTGCCGGTATCCCATCGGGACCGCTGGCTTTGTTCACGTCAAGGTTACGTAGCACCCTACGGACGTCCTTCTGATAGATGCGAATGTCTGCCATAGTCGTCTCGCATCGCTCAGGAAAGGCAGGGGGCTGCGCGTTACCAGAATCAAGGCGTGAAGATTCCGCAAAGAGAGAGGCAAATAGATTAGCCTTCTCTTCAGCGGTATGGGCCAGCGACCCATCAGGTTTCAGCAGTGGTGGTAGTGAGGGACGGCAGAAGTTCGATTCAACAGATTTAGCCAGGGACTAAAACGCTTTACTCCCTGCTGGGTACGAAGCAAGTTTGTTCCCAATACGGCTAATGTGGTCAAACCGAGACCTCCGCATCACCTTCTTGCAGGATTTGGCAGCCCAATTATAGGCTCTCTTCTTTTGACTCATGTCACTCGCCTTACGCATACGGGCGTCGACCCATGCTCGGTGTGCCGCATGTTTTAGCGCTTCAGCGCGATTACATTCGGCGCCAAACCAAGGTCGAGCCTTGTCAGACATTGTTACATCTGAGAATGGAATGTAATAATCCATCCCCTGACGCAACACAACCGTCACTGCGTCGGCGCACAACGAAGGATCAGCAGAAGAGAAGCAAGTAGGCTGCCAAGGATAGCATGCGAAGAAAGATCGCATACCATCCCAATCTGCTGACTTGTATCGCCAAACCCGCCGGGTGCCTCTTGGGCTGGGATCGGCCGGGGAATAGACAGATACAGATTTCACAAGACAATGATCGGAACTACCTATTGGTGAAGATACCGACACTGAGTATCGGTCCGGATCAGTAGTCAGCAGAAGATCCAAGCAATTGGCCATGTGTGAGTCAACATCCGGCACCCTTGTAGCCCCCTGGACCAGCTGGGTAAGATTTAACGCTAGCGCTAGCTTCCGCGTCTCTCGCCCAGCATGGTCTGTGTACTGGTATGGGAAGAGCCACTCTTGATGGTGGGCATTGAAATCCCCCAGTATCACCAATTGGGCAGAAGGGTACCGCTGCAGAGCCACATCCGCCGCCTCACTAAGGTGCTGTGTGAGCCTGGTTGTCTCCTGATCACCGCTGTGTGAGCGGTAGACACAAGCATAGACAATTTGATCCATGCCAGTGTCCACCAAAGCCCAAAGCGTGGAGTACCTGGAGTCCTCAAGATTGCGGAGACGCCGATAGCAGATGTCGTCCCGGGCGTACATACATACACCCGCACGTGGTTTAAAATGGTGCTCTAGGGTAAACCCTGGGTAAGTTAAGTACGACACGTCCGACGGACTACTGATCTGCGTCTCCGAAAGAAAAAAAAGAACAGGTTTCTCAGTCTCCAGATGGTGGTGGACTGCGACGAGATTGGAGTGCAGTCCTCGGATATTGCTGAGGTGCACTTTAAGGGAGAGGGAGTGCTGCCGCTGTTTAACTGTTCTCTTTTTAATCTTTTTCATTTTGAGAAATAAGAGTGAAGGAAGGAGAGGAGATGGAAGTGAAATGGGGTTTCACGCTGCTATCCTTCAGGCAAGCACTGATAGGACGGCATCATTGAGGTACTAGTCTGGAGACTGCGGGGACGCCCGAGCCCCCCCGGGAGTGTCCATCGGGCCCTCTCTTCTGGTCGCCAACCAGCACGATGGCGCATCCCGGGATTTTTCGACAGTTGGCGGGGCAGCCTTTCATGTGTGGCTAGCACATTACTTGGGCCCCCAACTACCTGCGGTCGGCCAGCGGCGCACCGTGCCTCGGATCCCGCTACCCTCCACGACTAGTCTCCCGATACCTCCATACCAATGTAGGCCCGGTCGGTCTGCCTGCAATGGAACCACCACTTCGACCCAACTCCTCTAAATTGGCTTCACTGAGCATCGTACCGGAACACGGCTAGGCCGCTTGGCGGTACGTCTTTGCCCAGTGGGTGGTCGCAAGCCATCGGCCGAAGCCTACCAGTAAGTGTCACCCGATTAGCACCACCCAGGGACCACGTGTAGGGACTTACGATGGGTATACTCCTACGGACGAGGGTGACTCAGTCCCCAAAACTCACTAAGTATAACACAGGTCACAGCAGGCAGTAGGTGCCAGCGCAAAGCTGGGTGCGGGAACAAAACAGCCCTTCAGACGCCCGAATGGCCCGGTGACCAAGTATTTGTGCGGACAACCAGGTAACATAACAAGGGGTTTTTTTGGTGGGGAAAAATCATCCAAATGACATCCCCCGCTCTTGGACGGAGCGGGAGATAGTGTCAGACTCTTATTGACTAAAAAATCCACCCCGTTCCTTCTTGCCTTTTTGGACTACCTACATATTCAAGGACTTTTAGTATTATTTTTCTTTATAAAATATAAAGCTTGTGTTATGGGATATCAAAAACAACACATTATTTAGCTCTATGTCAGTACTAAGACCCTTCGCCCACAATGACTTTTTGTAGCGATGCTGCCGCGCGCTTACGAAACGCGCGACAGCATCGCTACTTACGCGCGTTAATCTCATTTGCAAGCGCTATAGAAAAAAATGCCAATACGCTACTAACGCGCTACAGCATGGCGACTATATCGATGCGAACGCGCTACAGGATCGCTACAAAAAGTTGCCGTGGGCGAGGTGCCTAAGTAGCTGTTGACCTATCGTTGGGGTAGTCACATGTTAAAAAAGTTTAAAAGATATGTTTATTCCGTTGTATCAATCGAACCATCGTGTCTGCAGAGTTTCGCTAACTAATTATAATTAATCATGTTTTTAATTACAAATAACAATAAAAAATAATTGTACCTACTTTAATGTACCTTTGACGGGATAAAACCACGCCACAAATGTCACAAATGGCCGGAGCAAGCCGCATGTGGTCAATGATATGTGCCTTTAAGTTACTTTTAACAGGAAACCTGTAACAAAACGGAGTAGGTAACAAAACGGAGTAGGTAACAAAATGCAGTAGGTACCAAAACGGAGTAGGGTACCAAAATGACTTTCATAAAGAAAGTACAAAAAAAACGAAAGAAGAAAGAAAGTATACAGGGTTATTAGTAAAATACTAACAACCTCTCGGGACTATAGTACTAACATCATAAACAAGAACTTTTGTTCTAAAAAGTTATCATATTTTGGTTCATCAAATATTAATACAAAAATAAAGATATTTAAATTGAACATTCTAAATATTAAGAAGTCTATGCGAAGCAAGCGATAGTACAATAGCGGAGGGGAGCGGAGATCGTGCGCGGGTGGCGTAGGTAGGTAGAGCAAAATCCAGAGTTGAAATGTGTTAGATAGAACAACGACATCTTGAAGGTTTTGTTTTTATTAAAAGTATTATGTCTTGTTAAAAGTTATAGAACAAAAGTGGTTATTTATAAGTTTTTATTTTTTATAAGTATTTTTATGCACCTGCCATGTTTTCTCTTCACCACCCTTGGTTGACTGGTAGAGAATACCTAAGGCATTAAGTCTACCTTTCTGTTGAATGAAGTTACTATTAAAAACAAATTTTTAGGACACTGGTAAAAAGGACTTTTTTTACAATCACCTTAAACTCGTTTAAATACAGTAATCCTGAATTTTTTAGGGAAGGTGGGCAAAGTTAAAAATAAATAATTTTTTTTAACTTTGCCAAAAATGTTCAGATATTTTGTCCGTGCAAGTGTTTCTTACGACTTTGAATCTCAAAAGCTTAATAAATCACATTTTTGGATTGGACCGGACATGTCTGCCGCGTGTCAGATGAGCTGTGTGCTTAAAAAAGCCACTTATTGGGTCTCCCCATTACACACTAGACGATTTCGCGGCAAACTAAGGCGAAACTCGTCGCTTTCCATCAGGTGAGATAGCGGTCAAGCGCGAACCTATCAACAATAAAAAAAAAAAAAAAAAAAACTGGAGAGATGAGCCGACAAAACTCATTGTTGAGTTAAGCTCGCCTTTGTACATGAATTATCAATTATGAATGTATTAAGGGTAAGTTTTTGTGTGTACAATAAAGAATTAAAGTAGGAACGAAATCCCGCATTGGCTGAGGACAGACGTGTGTGGAAAAAAGAAGGACTTTGTCTAGCAGTAGGATATACTTACTACTTAGCAAAGTAAAGTCAAGGTATTATATTAATATATACCACGAATCTTGGTCTTAGTATCGGAGTATAAATCAATTTCCCTAAACTTTGCCCACCATGGCAATTGGCAGTTGTGTTCATATCGGCTTTCAATGTAACCTGTTGTACTTATCTAACATAGAGCTAGTGCTTGTCGGACCTCGGCAACCTAGTAATTGGGTTACACGATAGCTTTTGACAAGATAGGTGTCAGATTTCCTAGTTTTTGGCTATTCTTTACAGATTGTTATAGGTCTGCAAACGACAGCCGGAACTTTCTTCTTCGTTATAACTATTCGATTAAACTAATTGAGTAAAACCCAAGCGAACGCCGGCGTTCGCGCATCTGTTGTCTTACTATTGTGTCTCAAATTGACGGTATCTGAAAGGTTAAACATTGTTATGCAGGTTTTCATTATTAAGGTTCCATACCGAAGGGTGCCAACGGGCGAAAGCATCTGTGTGCTTTCGCCCGTTGGCATGGGATGGGCTAAGATCGTCATTGGACGCCTAAAGCCCGACGTCGGCTTTAAGGTCGACCGATGCGAAGATAGTGTGACAACAAGAGGTCACACCACGAGCTCTAACGCGATCTATTTAACGAGCTAAAACTGAACTGTCAAAGGGATGGACCTTTAAAAGGTGTATTGTATAGCTCCATCCTGCTTTCGCAAGTCAAACTTGACAAGACTCAAACTTAGCAAACTTGACAAGGCTCAAGACAGGCAAACTTGACCAGAGATTGCTCAATACTGAAAGGGTTGGAAAGAGAAGGAAGCTTTAATCCTACAGTTGAAAAGGTAACTGCTAAGATGGAGACTAACAGAAAATTAAAGCAGATTAAACGTTGTGACGACTATAAATAAATGAAATTAGGGTAAGAGGATGATTAATAGATTAAAACTCACCCTTTTTTACAAATATCACACGTATAATTAGAAGGAATGTGACCTCTCTCGTGTCTCTTCCAATAACGCACCTTGTTGTATTCTATATTACACCTCGAACAGTAGCCACCAGCTTTCTTTAAATGTTCTTTTCTATAGTGAAAGTGTAGTGATATCAAAGAATACTGGTTCTTTTCGCAAATGTGGCACATGAAACGCAATATATTGCGCGGCAAGTGTGAGTACCTGTAAACATTTTGGAATTAAGGGCCGTGCCTCACGGGGACTCTATCGTAGTGTAACTAGGTTTGACGTCGAAAAAATGTGGGGTGAGTGACCAACAGTGGCCAAGTGAGGATTCATTAGACATCATAAATTTAAATTCATTTTCTTGGCTGTGCGAACTTGAAGCACCGCCAGCTCGTCCTAGTGAGGTACGGGTCTATGTGATTGCTTGGTTGGTTTTCCTAAGTTCTATTTCCAGGTAGGGGTAGATTTTTTTTTTTTTTTTGTTTTGCGTTTACCCCCGGTTAATAAGCTAATCTTTAGCAAAAATGGTCAATTTTATGTGCCATCAAGTCAATAGTAAAACCAAAGCAAAAGTAAAAATGACAATAAATACGACAAAAATAGCTTACCTATGACAAAGTATAGCAGCCAGGTCGATGCCAATAAAATCACATAATTTACATGCTAACTCATTTCTTGACCAATGGTCATTTAAATGTATGAAACTATCCTTAGCACTGGAAAAACTGAGATAACAGAGACCTAAAATATTAAAAATAAATAAAATAATATATAACAGAGATTAGTCAATTTACGTTTAGATCTTGTTTAATGCACACTTTTAGTATAGTTCCATTATCTACTAAAAAGTAATAATTTCATTTGGAATTCTTGATGCAATTTCTATATTTAAACCATAACTTTATACCTATCTGTAAGTTTTTGCAACAAATAAAAAATGTACTTATTATTAAAAAAATATGATTAATATTAGTCTAGTAGGTTTTCCTACTCTTTTCTTTCCTACTTATTAGATTTTTCTAACAATGAAATATAGGTAGCAAAAAAACACAAAAAAAATATAGGTAGAAATAAGACTTTCGACAGTTTCGATTCTCTTGCGTCGACGCCTCAAGTCGGCCACGCCTCCGATTTCTTTGTTCTGACCACGCGACTACGCGTTGAGATGACGTCAGAACAAGGGAATCGGAGGCCAAAGCAATAGAAATCAATAAATATACTTAAGTAAAATAATATGAGAAGAGTTATTACCACATGAAAACGAGTCACTTTCGTTTCCAATTATTTCAATTTTATTTTGTGGTTCTCGTTTTATCTTGTCAATAATACTTTGGTCATCATATTTTCTACCTACAAACAAATGAGACGAATATTACAAAAACCAAGAAATTGTGCACTAACAATAAAATTCACCTTTTTATCAAAGTAAACAGATCGTATTTTGTCTTTACTTTGCCAGGCAAAGTAAGCTCATGATGCATGTAAATTTTATTAAAAGATTTTTTTGTGAATTCGCCATTGAATAAAAGTAAATATAAAGTTTAATTTTTTACATATGGCTTACTTAGTAAAGGCAAAGCGCAGTCTGTGAACTTTGCTCTATGGGTTTCGCATCTTAGGATAGAGTAGAAGACTAAAAACAATGTCTTGTGACATACATACAGACGACGTAGGCTTAGCATTCACTAGGCTGACACTGTCTCCTGAGATAATTATACAAAACCGTACTTAGGCTTTAAGCGTTTTATGGGAATACTAGCTTCTGCCAGCGGCTTCGCCCGCGTAAGGTAGGGCGCAAACGTGTATCTTGTGTCAGATACAAGCTACCGATGAATGATGATTTCTATAGAACCGGTATGAAATCATCCACTCCTGCACATATATAAACATTTTTTGTATCCAGTTGCTTCCACTTAACACATACTCATGACGATCAAAAAGTGTTCAGGGTCGGTAAGTGAAACAAAAACTCTCTCCGTTTGCACAGTGTAATGTTATTAATACTTACGTTTACTTTACTTCACAATAATCACATCTCTTTATAATATTTCTTATATATTTAGTTTGTTTATTTTCTTTGTTCACTGTCATCTGTCATGTCACTACTATTTTCTTCTATGGTTTTGATTAGGTATCAACAAAGAGTATTTTTATAGTCTTAGGTTTTATTCTTTTACTCATAATATTATTTATTTTGTAAACATATAATTTGCTATCAAATTATATGTTCTCCTATCTGCGAATCATTCTTTAAAATTATATTGTAATTTATATCTTTCTTGTGAAACAGCAATGCTGGCTGAAACCTGTTTTCAAATTTTAAATTATGAATTGACAGCCAGCATAGCCGTCAAAATTGATAAAAAACCATGTTTGTCAGTTTCTGGGACAGTTTAGTTCAGCTCCTGGTGTCAGTTCCTGGTATCAGTTTTTCTTGGTCAGCTACATGTGTCAGTTTCTTAGTGTCAGTTCCTTGAAGACAGTTTTCTTGGC
Organism: Mythimna ferrago; assembly: GCA_910589285.2. Classification (NCBI taxonomy): domain Eukaryota; kingdom Metazoa; phylum Arthropoda; class Insecta; order Lepidoptera; family Noctuidae; genus Mythimna; species Mythimna ferrago. Next base: position 7,731,629 of record OU342675.1, on the reverse strand, counting down.
TCAGCTCCCTAGTGTGAGATTCTTGGTTGAGCTCCTTGAACTATGAAGACCTCCTCTCTGCCTCTGCCGGCCCTGACGGCAGAGGGCTGTACTACAATTGGACCTGACCTCTGAGGGCCTACTCTCTACCACTGCCGGCCCTTGCGCTGGAGGGCTGTGTCGCCTGACCATCATCTGTTGCTGCCTGCGGCTGCGCAGCCTTCGCCGTCCCTCGTACGGCTGAGGGCTGCGCCTACACCAGCTGCTGCGCTCCGCCGTGACGCCGTTTGAGCTGATATTTTTATAACTTTATATCTTTTATATTTCTATTGTTTTTATATGCATTTATTTGTAATATAACCTCACAAGGATTCATATTTATATATATTATTTCCCTCCATACCTTCCTCCCACACTCCTCACTTCCACACTCAACCTCTCACTACTCACCACACGTGCCTTGCCAGGGCTACTCCCTGGAGGCACTTACTCACTACACTCCCTCTTGCACTCGCGTAACACTCTTCCTTTCCTCTTACTACACACTTACACTTCTCACTCTCACTCTTCCTCTATACTCCTCCTCCTTACCTCCTCCTCATGTAACACTTACTCCTTTGTGTAACTCTGTACGTTACACATTACGTTACAACAGTGCCTAAATGAAAAGAATATATAGCCTATGTCACTCAGTGATGAAATGGTCAAAAATCCTTACCCAAGTCATAGGAATACTCTTGTTTGTAAATAATTTTCCTTCCTTTTGGCCGACACTCACCGATTTTTTTATGTTTATCATACCAAGCTTTTCTCTCTGAAATATAGATTTCTATTAATTTAAATCATACTTTAAATAACACATTATTAACGTAAAAGCAAGTGTGTATGTTTGTTACTCTTTCACAATCAAATGGCTGAGCGGATTTGGTATACACAATTACCGGCACGGATCTTGAGCGCTCGGCGTCAGAGTAAGGATCGCTTTACGCATTCCATACATTGGCAAGCCAATCGTCATCGTTGTTAGATACATGCAGCAAGCGCAGTAACGAATCACGAGTGATGTCTATGACACGATGACGCGGCGAGCCAATCACTGACACTCTCCGCCCCCGCGCCTCATTTCGTACCACTAAAGAGACCGAATATTTAACTTCTGCGCAACTTGAAGCCAGCGCTCAAGATTCGTGCCGGTAATTGTACACATATAGACCGTGTTTTGGAATAGCACATAAGATACTTTTTATCCCAAGCATGTGTTCCCTTGGGATAATTTTCTACTTTCATATCTAAGGCAAAGCCAGAGGTCCATGTGGCAACGGCGCTCTCGCCGCCGCCGGGATTCCGATCCCGATTTCCGGCCACCACAGGCGCGGGCTTGCGGACGGCGAGCATTGGGTAGCTCGCTGTCCGACCGTCCGGTAACTGTCCGGACTGAGCCCAAGTTGTCGACAGCGCTCACTGACGCTGCAACAGCTGGGTCGAAGCCTACCGGGGCCAGGGTTAGTTTTGAAAGATAGCTCGAGCCCCGGTATGAAGGCTTGAAGAAACGGGGTGCCGCACCGCCTAAGGGCGGGGGTTGTCATTAATGATTTTCCCACCATAAAAAAAAGAGGTCCATGTCTTAATCTAAGACATAATCCACCCACGGTCCAGCCACAATCCATTCAGTCATTCAAACATAAAGAAGTAACAAATATCCCTCTTCCCTCCTCTCCTCTTTTTTATACACTGGCAAATTCTCAGGACTATGTCACCAACATCATAAACAAAAACTTTTGTTCTATGACTTTTAAAAATTTATCATATTTTAGTTAATCAGAATTTCATACAAAAATAAAAATAATTAAATTGAATGTTCTAAATATTGCGAAGTCTATGCGAAAAAAGCAATATTACAATAGCGGAGGGTAGTAGGGATTGGTCGGCGTGGGTGCTTGATGCGCTAGCGTCACGTCATACAGACGTAGGTATAGCAAAATACAGAGTTAAAATGTGTTAGATAGAACAAGGAAATCTTGAAGGATTGTTTTTGGTAATTTTTTATTTTTAACCGACTTCTAAAAAAGGAGGTTCTCAATTCGGATGTTTGTATTTTTTTTTTTATGTATGTTCGCGCATAACTTCGTCACTTGCCAACCGATTTGAAAAATTCATTTTTTGTTGGAAAGGGTATACTTCCCAAATGGTCCCATAGTCACCAAATCAGGATCTGATGATGGAATCTTGGCGAAACCGAGGGAACTCCTCAAATATTATAGGCAACCATATAGTTCTTTTGGTATTTTCGTCAAAGACTTAGGCATTTATAGTCAAAATATGACACCCATATAGTTCTTTTGGTATTTTCGTCAAAGACTTAGGCATTTATAGTCAAAATATGACATTTAATGAAGTGGAACTGGTGAAGAAGACCAGAAATGGCCAATGGAAGTTCATACTCACACAGATCTCTCAATGAACATAGTTACAAATAAATGAATAGTTCTGAATAGGTATGTTGAAAATGGTATCATCGATGTGACCTGATGATGATGATGGAGCCGGAAGATAGGCACCGGAACTCCGTAATTAATCAATGTATCCTAGCCGTTTTTGGGCTTATTAGAATTGTCATGAGATGCACTTTGGCTATAAGGTACTATCGAACTGATCTGATGATGATGATGGAGCCGGAAGATAGGCATCGGAACTTCGTAATTAATCAATGTATCCTAGCCGTGTTTGGGCTTATTAGAATTGTCATGAGATGCACTTTGGCTATCAGGTACTATCGAACTGATCTGATGATGATGATGGAGCCGGAAGGTAGACACGGGAACTTCATAATAAAACAATGTATCCTAGCAGGGTTTGAGTTAATTGGAATTGTCATGAGAAAAAGGTACTCTGGCTGTAAGTGTATTGCAACTAAAAAGTGTGAAATAAAAAACTTTTTACAAAAAAAAATAACCGACTTACTAAAAAAACACTAAAACCATCAAAATAACTTTAATTTCGGAAGTCGGTGTTAAATAACGAAGAGGCAAAACTATTATAGAGACACCGACTTCCGAAATTAAAGTTATTTTGATGGTTTTAGTGTTTTTTTAGTAAGTCGGTTATTTTTTTTTTGTAAAAAGTTATAGAACAAAAGTTGTTGTTTATAATGTTAGTAATGCCTGTCCTGCAAGGTTGTTAGTGTTTTACAAAAAACCCTGTATAATATAATAAATAATACACAAACATCACTATTGAAAAATTAATAAAATGAGGAGAAGTTGTCTTAATAAAATAAGGAGAAGTTGTCTTAAAAATCTCACCATAAGTTTCCTTACATTTCGAACAATTGTACATTTTTTTTTCAGTCCTCTTTAAACTGCCAGTACTGTTAATATTTTGATCCATCTTTTTAGCATTGCCATTATGATGAAGTGATTTGTGATTCATCTGTTTAGATTTATCTGTATTTCTAACAAGGCAAATCTTTTTGATTTTATTACTTTCTTCAACCCATGACTTGGTATCTTTTTCCTGTGTCTGCATTGTAATTTCAATGGGTGAAAATTGAGCCATTTCATTGTCATCACAATTAGAAAAATTATCACTATCAAAAGAAAGTCCAAAGGTTTCATCTTTAATTTCTGCTTTATTTATATCAGCATCGTTAGTATTCTCATTGCTATTTTCAACATTTTCATGTTTGACAACATAACATTTCTAAAAAATAAATGTATAAGTTACTCAAGATAATAAATATGCACTTAGCTGTGGTATTTATTACAGTTAAGTAAGGCAAAATGTTTCAGAAGCCCAGGTACTTTACACAAAATAGTCAGTAGCGCCAAGACACTGCTGTCCTTTCTCGAGCAGATAAGGTGGATCAAATAACATGTTTGTTTCACCCATATGCCAAATATGTGCATAATCTATTAAAAGCAGAAACTGACTGACATATCAACACAGCTGAAACAGCAATAGGCATGTGAAATTTTGCAGTTTCCTTTCATGATGTAGGCGAGCACTAAGAGAGGGTTTCCAAAATTCACTTTCTAAGGAAATGAAACGAGAGTTCAAAGTGTGTATGGAGAAACCTGCTTTTACATGAGCAAAGCCTCTGGCAGAAGCTAGTATACTATAATTTGATTTATCACAATAAATAGGGTTTATTATAAAAATAATAATATTAGTTCATTAATGATATTAACCTTTCAATCGCGAAAACTGGCATTTGTTTGGGGTTTAATGAATTAAATATATGTATATAATTGCAAAAAAAAAACATCACATTCTGTACATAGGCATGTCGGATAAAAGGATTTTTAAATAGTAAATAAATACTAATAAATAATACTTGGACAGCTCTATTGTTAGCCATATTTAACACACTCTGTCTGTCATACAATAATAAATAATCTTAAAAAATCTAATCCGAATAAATAATAAGGATACATAGAGCTGTTGTGACTAGCTACTCAGGTAATGGGCATGAATACAAGTTAATAATAGCTGATGCAGAATAATGACTTGGGAGCACAGACTTATATCAATGACAAGTCTGTGCTTGGGAGGTAGTCATTGGTTTTCAAATTAAATTTTATATTTATAAGTCCTGAAGGTTTCAGTTTGATAACAATTGAAATTGTTGAGATAAAATGGATTTTTGACTTCATTTGGTATTTTTTTCAAAATTAACCTTTCAAATACAGTAATTAGAGACATAATAGAAAGACAATGTAAGAGTGAATGCCGGTGTTATTTATATTAAGCTCGTAAAGCAAGACAGGCATGTAAACTATATCTCACATTCTATCCAATAAAGCAACAAAATAACATGAGTTGCAAGAACCATACCAATTAAAAAGCACTCCTGTTGATAAATTCAATATTTATTTTTGTATAAAAATGAACCCCTATTTCTCCTGATCATGCTATTACCTTAACCTTTCAATCGTGGAAATTGCAGACACGGCATTCGCTTGGGGTTTAATGAATTAAGAACGGCTGGACCAATTTAACACTTCAAATACCGTCAAGTAAAGACACAATTGTAAGACAATGTCAGCGCAAATGCCAGCATTTGCTTAGGGTTTAATGAATTAAGTAATTCTTTTGTTGTTTTGTTCACCAGCATACAGAGAAGGTTGTAGGGTATGTAGGTAGCGTAGGGTAGGTAGAGTAGGGCAAAAGCTTGTTCTAATATGAAAATTAACATGTTGGCTTACCACATCTGAAATCACCAATTTCCAAAGATTGTGAGATTTGATGCATTTGTCCTTGAACTTAACATAACTTTGGACCTTTTCGGCACATGATAGGCACAGTAAACGCGGTATATCTTGGGTGGTTAACTATAACAATAGTCAAAAACAAATAAATCAAAATTTGTTACCTACTTCTTACAAATACATACCTATAGACTACACACGTAAAATACAGTACTTATCACTAATTAGACATGGTTCCACTCCCACTAAAACACTATATTTTTTAAATAAAATTGGATGTTATTAGAGAGAGAACATCATACTTACATGGAACTTTACTAACCTTTACAAATTAACCTTGTTAGTGAGTTAAATCTTATGTATTGTAAGCAATTGGTCAAAAAATCAAAAAGTAATGAACTATATATCTAAAATTTTACGTGAAATATCTACAAAACCAACTATTGCTACATAAAAACTTACAGTAAAACCGAAACAACTCTCGAAAAGTGCTAACCATCCATTCTGCTCCTCTATTGATATCATATCACCATGTTTGGCGTCAAGACATATTCGACACGTGCGTATTTTAATTTTGTTTTTACTCTCATCAATTAAAGACATTTTAACAATGAAATAATAGCAAATTTTAATTATTTTTTCCAAATAACCTATAAAACAAACAATACTGACATTGACAAACATAACAACATGAAATTCTTTTGACATTGTAAGTATCAACCAATCAGATTCGTTATTACAGAATCATTTAATGCTACAGTCTTGTGATTGGCTCAAACGCTGTGACGCGCTGTCAAACGTTTCGTTTCAGGTTCGTTTTGAAATGACTTTATAAAGCAATTGTTTTTCTACTATTTTCGTGTTTGATAAATACTTTTTTGATTATTGAATTCTTAATACCTATTTTTAAGTTTATTTTTAATGTTTCAAAATACATATTTTATGAATACTGTAATATGCAAAATCACAATAATATGCGTTTTGTCTAGGTACTAAGTTTTTTATTCTAGGGGGGAAAAAATCCTATGATATTACTCACCTTTGGGCGGAGTGGGAGGGCGTGTCAGACTTGTATTGACTATAACCCACTCTTATTTCCTTCGTTGCCTTTCATTCCAGGGCCGGGTTTTTTTTTTTCCGAAGCGAACCCATGGCCCGGTTGCTGACATAATCTCCATGAGGCGCGCGTGGAACACTACGCACCGTCAACGACATGGGCTTGGTCCGGACGGTTACCGGACAGTCGGACGGCGAGCTATCCATTGCTCTCCGTCTGCAAGCCTGCACCTAGGTACCTACCTACTTGGATTCCACTGAACTTGAATTTCTAACTTCTATATCAACAGACTAGCTTCTGACAGAGGCTTCGCCCGCGTAAAAGTAGGTTCCTCCGTACAGGGCCGAGCCGACTTCAGCCAGCGCCTGTGTACAAAACCTATGGAGCGCCTTTTTTGCTTAGGAGATGTTTATCGATGTAGGTACTTATCTAGACTAAAGTATAAAAATGTTGTTGTTGTGTAACAAAAATATTTAAAAAAATTAGCGCTAACATCTCATCCGGCGCCCCTTATGCCTTGGCGCCTGTGTGCACCGCGCAATTCGCACATAGGGGCGGCTCGGCCCTCCCTCTATACAAAATTTGAAACTCCGTTTTATCCCTCGTAAATGAAAAATCTTTTCTTACTGCAAAATTTAACGCTCCTTGTCCCAGTAGTTTCGTTTGAGCGTCATTAAGTCAGTCAGTTTCTGGTTTTATTTAGATAGAAGACAGTTCTCCTCGATACGGCTCACATTGCGATTAGGTTCCTGTCTCTGCAGTCGTAACCACCAGTAGCTTACTCCTGACAGAAGTAGATTAGGTACCTACTTTAAAAAAAAATAAAAGACGTGTGGCACTCGGGGAATGCCGCGGTAAAGCTATTGCATAGCATTTTTATCAACCAATGCAATTATAATTATTTATTTATTTTATTTATGCAGTATTTTTTTTCCTTTGTTTTTTTTTTCTTTGATATTAATTGAAGTTACACTTTCACACATTGAATTGAATTTTGATTGATTGTTCATTCATTTATTTTCTTATCGGTCACCACGCTCAAAAAACAAATGAGTGGGGGGTGTTAGATTATTTTCGTTACGGAATTTCTGGATTCGGTCTCCACGCTCAAGGCCCGCGATAGAAGCTATGCAATAGCTTAAAAGTAATTTTTACGTGTTCCTATTTAAAATGAATAAAGGGGTTTTAATAAATTATAACTTTCATCAAACTTTGAATCAATTTCAAGTTCTATGTTTCATTTTTTCAAATTATTTCTCTCATGATACTTAAAAGCGATAAAAAATATTTAACCTGATTTTTTGTAGTTCATTACTTACATTACGATTTAAAAGAGTAGCAATGGAGCTTCTTGCGTTAGGCCGTAGGGTATACGAGTAGAGATACCACTCGTTGAGTTGAGGCTTCAAAATCTTGAGCATCGACGCTGAGTTGCTAGCCTATTGGTTTTCTACGGGTTGCATTTCGAGGAGTGTGCGCCGGAATTGCATAACCTAATTCCGCCTAGCCCGTTCCATCATCGGCCTACCAGACGTACGGGCGGCGTTGCGCCACAGGTACATGGTGGATATCCCACCTACACGCACAAAACGTTTTGGGAACACATTCATTGTGCGTGCAGCTAAGGAGTGGAATTCCTTGCCGAGGTGTGTTTTCTGTTAGCTAAAACCCGGGAATCTTTAAGTCGAGAGGGAATAGGTTTCTTCTAGGTCAGCGCGAGCCATCGTCGACCGCATCGTCGCTTTCCATCAGGTGAGATGGCAGTCACGCGCGAACCTATCAACAATGAAAGGGAAAGGGAAAGAGATCTATAGGTACTTTGAAATGTACAATCAGCTTCATTTCTCTGACCAACCAATTTCTCTACAATTGTCTGTAAATAGTTTATTTCAAACCTGGTACCTAACTAATTCCTGTCCATCAGAAATGGCCCTAATATTTCAAAATCAGTATCAAATCACCCAATTTTATGATCTATAGCTGATTCCTCGAATTATTCAAGGAGCATGAGGCAAAAGTGAGATAAAATTGCTCGATTTATCAAACTAGTCAGTTTTTTGCGTTCAACGGAGGGAAACATTAGATCACTTTAAGCGTTCGCATTATTCTACAAAGGGCAAAAACAGATACCTACGAAACCCTTCCTTTTCGACTCACTGAGTGAAAACACTTAGATAAGTTTCTTTTTTTAATTTTGTAAAGAAAGCTTTAACCTAAATTCTAGTTTATTTAGGTTTAATTTGAAGCAATGTGGCCTTGGTTTTTTCTGTTTGATCCTTGGTTAAATACTGGTATTTTACCGTACCTAATTGCTTCATTGTGGTCTAACTTTAAAGTGAATATCTTGGTATTACTTATAAATATATAGGGACTAATTGATTTCGCTTAGGTACGCCACAAAACTCAACAACATTTTCTAAATCGCAATTATTATAAATGGTACAACTTCATACGAACCTCTCTCTAGCGTCGAGACTGCGGGATTTTTCCAAAGAAATACCTTGGCCTTGGGACGTAAAGGGCATCAGTAGAAACACTAGTGAGTGTTAGTTAGTAAAAGTCTGACACGTGTAGTGTCAGACTTCACTCAAACCAGAACGAGAGGAGTTGTCCGATGATTGTCCACCTCCAAAAATGGTTTCATGCATTCAATCCTGGCAGGATTGCGGGATTTGTTGAAAGAATTACCGAGACCCTGGAACGTAAAGGGCAACCGGAGGAACAAATGTGAGTTACTAGAAGTCTGGTAAGTACTTCCTTTAGCTCCACCCAGGGCGAAAGAAGTCATTTGATGAAATACTAAAAGCGTATTTATGAACTCAACAATTAAACAAAAAACCACGCCCATAAAAACGATGATTATTATTTATGAGATTTCATAAGAAACACCTCTTACTGTTTTCAAAATTTCTTAAGATACACAACACTGAATTACAAAAGAAAAAAATTGAAGAACCTGAATAGATGTGCCAATGTGTGGAAGTTTCACCATAAGATAATTGCAAACCTATCCTTAATGTTGAGAAAAAAAAATGGTTACTATCTCCCAAAAAAAATACGTCCTGCCGAAACTACAACCACTTCCTTTTTGAAGTCGCTTAAAAACAGCTAAATCGATCTTTTTTTGCAGGATTTATTACATTTAAAAATTATTACTTTTTATTTTTCTCGAAATTAAGGATAGGTTTGCAAATATCTCGAGGTGAAACTGTTGGCACATCTATTTAGGTTCTTCATTCATTTTTTTTTGTGACAGTGTGGTGTATTTTTAGAAATTATAAAAACTGTAAGCGCCTTTTTGGTGTTTCTTAAGGCGTATAGTCCCTTGAACCATCTGACCGAAATTATGTGAACGTACGCAAATCTGTGCATTTATTTGCGGCCAGCAGCGCCCGGAAAGCGCTATAAATCCATTTTCTCTGCGAGATATTGATTGATTTACATATGCAATGTTCACTTTGAAGAATATTTAACAACCAATTTTTATCTGTAAAAATGTTTCTAAAGGTCCAAGCCGTTTCGAAGGAGTAGGGAAAGGTTGCGAAAAGTTGCGAAATTGCTAAATATTTTTTTTTGACAAAAGTATTAATAGCACGAAAAAATCAAATGTTGATATAATTGCTCATGAATCTATAATTAACATATATTTTTTTCAAACCAATTGACCTAGCCGTTACGGAGGAGTAGGCCTCAGAAAATCACTGTTTTATGGCACTTTTCGGGCGCTTGGCTCTTAAGGACTTTCCTCTTAGAACACAACACAAAAAATTGCACTAAAATTAACGAGCAAACCCGCTCACAAAATAAAAGACGAACAATAATTTATATCGCCAAACTGGTAGCTCGGTGGGCGATGATAATCTTCAAATTCAAAGGGGAAGGTGAGTATTCAGCACACGTAGTACCCTCGTGCGTCTGCTCGTGGCGTACGTGCTTCTACTTGCCATAACTATTCCAACATTATAAGCAGATACTTCAGATATAAGAATAATCGAACAGACGCGAATGTTCTTTGAATTTATCGACTTGTGCCTACGAGGAAATTTGCGTACCTCTTTTGAGAATATATTTTCTGGCTGCAGTGCATAATTCGAGCAGTCTTTTTTTAGTGTAAAGTTGGTGAACGTATTTTTTCAGGCAGATCATTTAAATAATGTAATAAATTTTGGATAGGTTACTGTTACGATATGTAATAGGTATATATATTTGATATCTCATTTCATTTATATAGGTAATAAACAACATTTTGGATAGGTCTTTCGTATTATAAAAAAATAGGTCCTGTGAAAATATAAGCTTTAGAACATGGCCACATAATTCTAATTATTATTGTAAAAAAAAAACTTTAAAATTATTTTTAAGAGTATCTGAGATGCTGGTTCTTCTCCATATTAAACTAGCGATTGGGACCATGCACTAACTTTTGACGTTTTAAGTGCGCCTGTAGGCGTAGATGAAATAAAACATTGTGAATTGAATTCTTGCATTAAATCGATTAATAAAAACAAGCATCAATCAATCATAGTTAACAAGCCAAATAACATACTACAAAATAAATGCAAGAAATACTTACGTGAGAGGCAATTTATGTAACCCTGAGATGTAAAAGTTCAAATTTAAAGTACATCGAGTTATTCGGTTACACGCTGAAGTTCAGATAGGCATAAAATATTGGTAACTAGCTTTTGCCCGTGAGTGAGCGTAGGTACATAGAATATAGCTTGTGTCACTCAGGAATATAGTACCTTTCTATCGGTGTAATAATTTCAGCAATCGGACGAGTACTTTCAGAGATTACCTCCTACAAACAAAAAAAGACGTGTGGCACTCGGGGACTGCCGCGGTAAAGCTATTGCATAGCATTTTTATCAACGTATGCAATTATAATTATTTATTTATTTTATTTATGCAGTATTTTTTTTCCTTTGTTTTTTTTTTCTTTGATATTAATTGAAGTTACACTTTCACACATTGAATTGAATTTTGATTGATTGTTCACTCATTTGTTTTCTTATCGGTCACGACGCTCAAAAAACAAATGAGTGGGGGGTGTTAGGTTATTTTCGTAAAGGAATTTTTGGATTCGGTCTCCACGCTCAAGGCCCGCGATAGAAGCTATGCAATAGCTTAAAAAACAAACTTTACCTCTTTATAATATTAAGTGTAGATCAACAGCTTACAATTAAATTAGAAGTCTACCCCAATATAGTTGTAAAAAGGCTAGGTAGATTAAATAAAACCTAGTGAAGCCATTCTACTCAAACATTAATATTAAGCAAATTCTAGTTGTTTAAATGTTAAGCACCCAAACAAAGTGCACCCGAACCTTATTAACACGAAACAGTACAGCTTTAAAAGCAACATAAACATTTAATTTTGTCACCGCTGTCTATATTATGTATATAATCGAAAGTACAGGCCGTAATGGAACGAAAAACGAAACCCGAGCCTCTCCGTACTTAGAGAGCCCCGAGGCACTCATTAACGAGTTTTTGGAAGCGGCTCCTAATGGTATAAGTCAAGGGTGGATACAGAATATTGGGCACGGTGGGCATGTCGACAAAGCTAGAGGGGACCATTGACTTAAAAAAAAAATACATTCAGCCGAACACAGAAACTCCTCCTTTTTGAAGTCGGTTAAAAAATTAACAATAGTTCAAATTCATTAGCTCACTTCATAGTAACATACGATTTAAATTCGAATCTTAACATAAAAAAAACTTTCTTAATAATACACATAACTTAAATGACAACTGTGTCGGTCAGCACAGCCACAGAGAGATCGTTTCCTAAGAGGAAAAAAATATAAATTATTCTAGTCAAATCCAATATTTTAAAGTAAAAAAATAATTAATCTTTTAACCGCCTACATCGGATAAATCCGAGAAACACTATCGCGTTTATTCCACCAAGGTCGTACAGCCACGACTAAATACTCTATCTCGTCGGCTTTTCTGTTATCTATGAGGATTGAAGAGTTAATGGTGCAAGTGAAATGGCATGAGTTATATTTTTTCCAATTTGACACGGGCACGTCATTTGTTTCCAATTTTTGTTTCTAGGACATGCCGCTATGCCATTGGGCCATCAGTCTACACCACTCACCCCTTTGCAACTTAATGTGAACTTTTAAAATGTTACAGTTTTTTTTAAGTCTTTTTTAAGGTGCTGTGAGGTTTATATCTCGGAATCTAAGTCAAGCAAAGCCTGCAGAAATTCTCATTGCAAATCAATCAGCAAGAACGAGTTCGTAGTTTGACTCACATTTGGCTGATTTTCGGGCGGCCGCGAGTACAACCTCTCTTGAAGACAGGATCCACCCTTGGATTAAGAGTAGATGCTTTAAAAATGATTTTGCACAAAGGTACGGGGTAAAGCTCCATAAATCTCATAGGTAATGCTTTTAAATTAGAGTGCGTAGGCTCTGATGTCAATGTCAGCAGTCAAAGCCTTCCGGGAGGTAATAAATTCGGATATCAAATAAAATTACGAGGGTAGCTACTGCAATATCTCGTAAAGTTGCAGTCGGTTTTGATAGCTCATTTTGCTGTGAAGGTAAAAAATTGCGTGTTTTTCAGGTGCCGGTTTTCTTGTGTACGAAGCTTGATTGAAATGTGTAGTAATGTGCATTTTATGAGTGTTTTATGTTTCGTTTTTGAACGGTCGTTACGGAGTTGTTAGACTTACTCGATTTCAGAAGTTTTCGGCAGTTGGATAGAATTTCTTAAGTTTTATTGAACTCGTGTACTACTGGTGCTTTCGTATTAGCTCGATATTTTACAATTTGTCAGCTTTCTAAAGATTTGTTTACAAAATAAGTGACACTGTTTTTACGTGTCTTGCAAATCTACACTAATATTATACAGAGGGAAAATTTGTATTTTTGTGTATGTATGTTTGTAATGAATAAACTCAAAAACTACTGTATCGATTTCAAAAATTCTTTCACTGTTGGAAAGCTACATTCATCCTGAGTAACATACACTATATTATTGCCCGTGCGAAGCCGGGACGGGCCGCTAGTGTACATATACCTATTTCTTTTTCTACGTATACACAGAAATTTAAGTTGATGTAAAATTTATCCAACCTGCTATTTTGGTGTACAATAAAGTTTTATCCTATTCTGTTTCCAGAAAAGGATAAAAGTTTTATAATGTCTGAGTGTGACTTCATAACAAGATTATTAGAGGCGCATTTCTATCGCAGTGCGATTTCCAGTCACTGTAGGGATAGCGAGCCATGGGTAGCTCACCGTCCAGCTGTCCAATAAATACCTCTACAGGATTGTTTGAAAGAGTTATCATGGCTCTCGCAAAAGGCAACTGAAGGTACCCCGTGGGTTTTTATCACTAGTCTGATACTCCGTTGCGCCTCGCGCAGATTAACAAAAGCCATTTGATGATTTCCTTGGTAAAAAATAAAGAAAAAGTGAAGAGGAATTCATTTCCGAGATATCTGTTAGACACGATTGATTGTTGGTTGATTCGCGCTTGACGACTATCTCACGTTGATAAGACCGATCTATATGGGTCACTGCTTGTTGCGGTCATATCAACAAGTTGGCAGCCTATCAACTTAAGTACATTATCTACTGTCTGTTGTTCAATCCGACCTCCCACACTGTTTCTTTTTTACAAGCTTTTATTTAGTTTCGTCCCGATGTTTGTCTGTAATCAAATCTGATCCACTTCCCGGTTACCGATTGAGCTGAAATTTTGCATGCATGTGTAAATCAGATGACAATGCAAAATTATTATGACATGGAGCTGGTCTGATGATGGAACCAGAAGGTAGCCTCAGAAGCTCGGTAGTTAAACGACACCACCCCATCGAGTTTAGACTCGTATGATTCGTTTTGATGAGTAATAATTACATAGGTATCTATTATACCGCTATAAATTGCTGTAAAAAAATTCAAGCCAAGCCAAGCCAAACTTGTTTTCAAGCCATAATCAGATTGTAGCAATTGCATTTAACTTTTCTAATAACTTCAATGGGGAACATTGAAGTTATTAGAAAAGTATCTCGGTTTATCCCTACTGTTAACTTATAACAGTAGGGATAAACCGAGATACGTTAGGTAATAATATTTTTTCTGCCATTTTATGCAAGTAGCCTGTACTCTATTTAGCTCATCGAATGCAGTAATTAGAGACACAATAGAAAGACAATTGCTTATGTCGAACTGTGTAACATATGACATTCAAAAGGTTAATTCTAAGTTAACCCTTTATTCTTACGGCAAACTTATATCAAATACGTATGTTTCATACAACCTTGTTTGTCCTATTTTATTTACATTGTCTGAAAGAATAATATTTGTCACAGTTAATGAGACACAATACACGATTTTATGTTTGTGTTTTTTTTTTATGATAAACGACACACCATTTAAAGTACTATAGTAGGTATATAACACGTTACAAAATATCTAAAATCGATTACATTATCATTTTAGATGCGACGTGACAATACGACAACTACGCATCAAAATATTTTCATAGACATTGCTCTATGGATTTTTGACGTCCCTGTTAGTCCTTGTCTTAGTTTGTCATGTATCTTTTCTAGTGTGATGTCACATGAATAATTACCTAAGAAAAGCAATAGGTAGTTTTTTTGCTGGAAATATTTTGAAGTTTTTTGGGGTTGAAACTATCGGAAGAGTGGGTCTGAGTACCCATAAATTCTTTAAAGAACATTCCAAACGTCTTGTTGACGCTTCACATGACCCAATGGCTGGTTTTTACATTGGGCAGAGGATAAGCATTGCCATACAGTGTGGCAATATCACCAGCTTTGTGGGTACATTACCAGTCGACAACGATGCAGATGAGGCGCCATACTTAGGTTATTTTTAGTTAGTTCTTAAAGCTATTTTAATTTAGTATATATATTTGTAACGATAGGTTAACATCTACTTGGATATTGATTTTGAAATATGCCGTCACGAAATCATGACCCTTCTCAGCCATTGTCACGCAATGTTACACACACTTCGTTGTTCCCTTATCCTCCCCTAGATGAAATACGTTATTTATGGATAACCCCTTAGGACAATTTCTATTTAAAATTGTTGTCGTATTGTCGCATCGTGTTGTCTGCGGAAACCTAACGATAATTAACACAAGTACCGACGTTGTGAATGAGAATTTTTCATTCCAATGTGGCGACCAAAGCCCAAATGTGTCATCGTTAGCAATCTTTTAATCCCACTTGTTGCGCCAACTTAGTGAATAAGTTGAAACAAATGTTTGTACAGATAAGTGAATGAAGGAAACTTTATGATATTATCTTAGGTTACCTTGTTTTGCTTAATATCTAGCTGATTGGCCTGTTGGTCTAGTGGTTAGTGACCCTGACTGCTATGCCGAAGGTCGTGGGTTCGATTCCCACCCAGGACAAATGTTTGTGTGATGAGCATAATCATTTGTTCTGTGTCTGGGTGTAATTTATCTATAATATGTATGTATTTAGAAATATATAAGTATGTTTATCAGTTGTCTAGTACCCATAACACAAGCTCTGCTTAGCTTGGGACTAGTCGGCTTTGTGTGATAGTTGTGGAATATTATTATATTATATTATTATTATATTATGATTTTTGATTTTAAAGCTGGCTGCTTTAAAATCAAAAATGTTTATTTGTCAGAATATGGTACAATAGATGTTACAATTTTGGTTCCAGCATATCCTGGCATACTATGGCGTACAAATATTTCTTTATCGTATGGATTAATAATAAAATGTAAATATTATAGTATTAAGATCAAAATTGTATTGATTTAATAATTACATCATGTCAAATTAATCAATTAACAATTAATTCTTGAGGAGAAGGTTGTGATCAGTAGGATTAGCTAAAACCTTTTCAATATATATTTTTTTATATACAACATCAGTTTTAGTATATATGAAACTCGATATAAGTGTCTAGTATTTTTATGTAAAGAACCTATCTACAAAATCTCATAACTGTATCATGAAAAATCACAAAGATTATAAGCTTGTTATGTCAGCAAAATTCATAGTCACCGGGCCATCCAGGCGGCTGAGGGCTTATTTTGCACTTGCGTCCAGCTGTTTGCTGGTTCCTAATGCCCGCTATGACTTGCCGTGACCTGTGTTGTACTTAGTGTCGGTAGTGTCCAACTTGTAACTTTTAACCCTTTGTGTGTCCGGAACGTGGATCCACGCGAGACACAATAACTTTTTAATTGTGTCTCAAATTACGGCATACGAAAGGTTAAAAACTATTGGATTCCATTCAGTTATTGATTCTGTACTCAGGTTTCGCATATACTAAAAAATATGTTGTATAATTAATACCGTCAGCCTCTTTGGGGAGGGGGAGGGGGAGAATCGTCAAACTATTTCTCCCATTCTGGGTAGAGCAAGAAGGAGAGTCGGACTTTTACTGGCTAAATACCATAAGCATGCTGTTACTAACTACTGTGATATCGAAAGGAGATCGGATGAGTTGCTTTTTTTATGTAACCAACGAACTGGCTTGTAAAATATAATTCAAAGGATTATGCTGTTCTAGAATAGGTTTGAAAGTTGGTAGAAAAAAGAATGTCTATTGTTTTTTCAGTGTTGAAGTGATTTTTGTAAGGAAAGCATGAATTCGTTTAAATAAGTAAAAAAAATATAAGAGTGCGCCGCCCGATGTGTTTGATTTCGTAGAAGAATCCCTATACGAGCCTACCGACGAGCTGAGCTGCGTTACACTACTTACAAAAAAAAAAAACGGCTTAAAAAATTAGTATGTTCCTATGGCTTAGGAATTAGTAATCCTTCGTAGTAATCTGTTTATATAAAAATCAACGCCACTTTTCGTTGTAATTTTATAACTCAAGAACGGGCTCACTTAACCAAACCAAATGTTTAGGTTTTGTTCGGACTATTATTTTAGTAGATGGATAATGTGAAGTTTGGTAGGGTCGAGTAGGGTTGAATAGATCAGTAGTGTAGAGTAGTGAAGAGTAGTGTAGAGTAGTGTAGAGTAGTGTAGAGTAGTGTAGAGTAGTGTAGAGTAGTGTAGAGTAGTGTAGAGTAGTGTAGAGTAGTGTAGAGTAGTGTAGAGTAGTGTAGAGTAGTGTAGAGTAGTGTAGAGTAGTGTAGAGTAGTGTAGAGTAGTGTAGAGTAGTGTAGAGTAGTGTAGAGTAGTGTAGAGTAGGGTAGAGTAGGATAGGGTAGGGTAGAGTAGGGTGGAGTAGGGAAGAGCGGGAGCGAAGCCGCGCGGGCAAAAGCTAGTACCTAAGCTATAAAATATGTTACAAGTGGAGGAAAAATTAAAGTTTATACAAAAAAAGTCATCCAATGATTTATCTCGCTCTGGGACCGAGTGGGAGGGCGTATTAGACTTTTACTGACTAAAACCTATATTCTTTCTTTGCATTGCATTCCAGAACCATGGGTTTCCCCTTCAGAAACCAACCCATTGCCCCAGTAGATTCGGCCCCTACGGTTTTACTGATATCTCTTTGAGGCGCATTTGGAATACTTCGTCACAAAATAGCTAGATACAGAAGTCAATCTACATACAAAGCGCGCTCGAGCAACGCACACATAGACACCGCTCACGGACACGATATCTCGGAGCGCCTCGGCCCGTTCGTCGAACAGTTCCGGCTCAAACGCTCATTAGTGTGCGTCCACCGAGCATAGGTATAAAAAGTAAAGTACAAACATGAGATTGTCTTCTGTACCTATCTATTTTGTGACTACGTGCTGTCGACGACTTGGGCTCGGCCCGGATTATAACCGGACGGCCAGTTAACTGTTGCTCGCCCAGCCAGTCTGCCAGTCCACGCCTATTATAGCTGGAGATCGGGTTTGGGATGGCGACATTAAAATTACAATGACAATACTCGTATTATTATTTTAAACATGACTAAGTATGTTTTGATTAAGCAAATGTAGAGCTAGATATCAATCACCTTTAACAAAATTCATTAAAATTAGTTCAGAGATTTGTACGTGAATACAAAACAAACAGATAGGGTTACTTTCCAATTAGTGTTACTTTCTAATAATCCTCTCAACTGAATTTTCACTGTGTTGGCCAATTTCAATGGAGATTATGTAGGTACACTAAAGATACTGTTCAAGCGTCCACACGAACACAGGTGCACTCTCTGTTCTTATAAACAGGGTTTTTGTAAAACACTGACAACCTCCCAAAACTATGTTACTGACATCATAAACAACGTTTGTTCTATGACTTTAAAAATGCATCATAATATAATATAATATATAATAATATAATATTCCACAACTATCACACAACGCCATCTAGTCCCAAGCTAAGCAGAGCTTGTGTTATGAGTACTAGACAACTGATAAACATACTTATATATTTCTAAATACATGTATATTATAGATAAATTATACCCAGACACAGAACAAATGATCATGCTCATCACACAAACATTCATCATCAACAACATTCATCAACTACATTATATTTTAGTTCATCAGATTTTAATACAAAAATAAAAATATTTAAATTGAACGTTCTAAATATTACAAAGTCTATGCGAAGCACGTTTCACGTTCACGTTGCTCAGATAGTACAATAGCGGAGGAGAGCGGGGATCGGCGGGGGTGTTTGATGCGCTTGCATTGCCTTATAAAGACAGGTAGGTACAGCAAATTACAGAGTTGATATGTGTTAGATAGAACAACAAACTCTTGAAGGTTTGTTTTTGAAAATGAATTATGTTTGATCAGAAATCATAGGATAACAGTTATTGTTTATGATGTTATTTAGTGATACAGCCGTGCAATGTTTTTAGTGTCTTACAAATAACCCTGTATACAAACATTTGAATTTGGTACGACGGATTTGGTCTGTCTGTACCAAGGTTGAAGCAAATTTTCCTCCATTAAAAGGATAATTAATAAATACAATAAAAATTATGAAGTAAGTACTTAATTCTACTTCAGATTAACCACTACATTCATCATCATCATTATCATTTCAGCCGAAATACGTCCACTGCTGGACCCAGGCCTCCCTCAAGCGTCGCCACAATGACCGATTCCGTGCATCTCGCATCCACCGCATTTTCGTGACTCTCACCAGGTCGTCGGTCCACCTTGTGGGAGGTCTTCCAACGCTGTGTTTTCCGGTGCTCCATCGTCCGTCGGTTCTGTAGAATCGCCATACTAAAGTGGCAGTGGGCAGGGCACATTGCTCGTAGAACCACTACATTAGGTAGTAATAATAAGTAGCTCAGAACCAGGATCAGAATTCTGGCGAAAAAAATGTAAAAATATTGTAGGCTCTCGAAAAACCTTTTTATTTCCTAAATATTCGATAAACTTGCCTCAAAGGCCTGATAAAATTGAGGGTTAGTCTTTGTTTGATAAAACAAACCTAAATATTGGCTCTTATCTGCTAGTAACTTAGCCAAAAATAGCGTAGATTTTTTTTTATAAACTTAGTTCCCAACTCACAAAACTGTAGCCTGTGGATTTACTCGCGTCCTAGAAAAGCCATACCTACTATTTTGAGAAAGGGGAAAGGGAAGTGAGTAAGCTTTTAATAAACTAGTGCGCTTCACCATCAACAATTTTGCATCACAGCTTTTTTTTTCCGGTGGGTTAATCATCTAATGACATTCCCCGCTCTTGTACCGGGGCTGAGCTATCTTTCGAACTAACCCTGGCCCTAGTAGGCTTCGACCCAACTGCTGTTGCTGACAGCTCCTTGAGGCGCGTGGTAACAGTGCGCGCCGTCGACGACTTGGGCTCGGTCCGGACAGTTACCGGATGGTCGGACAGTAGTAGTAGTCCGCAAGCCCGCGCCAACAGTGGCCGGAAATCGGGATCGGAATCCCGACGGCGGCTGGGGCGCTGTGAGCGCCGACGTTGCCTGATGTGGTCGGCCTCCTCCTTTGCTAGCATTACTGCTTCACAGAAGGAGGCGACCGCTTGCCACTCCTCCTCGCTTCGGACCATGGCCGGTTCCAAGTCCCGGCGCGAGAGATGGCCGCCGCCGATCGCCCCTCTGCCCAAGCGGAGCACACCTCTACTGTATGCTCCACCGTGTCCTCCGCGGGCGTTCCTCACAGTGGCGACACCCGGATTACATTACTGCTTACCATCAGGTGGGATTAAAGTCAAGCACTAGTTTATAATCATAAAAAAAACACATGTTTTTTTTTTATGATTATAAACTAGTGTAACGTCTAACGCAGTCTTTTTAGGAAATGACCACTCAGATTTGAGTGGACCCGTTCAGGTAGTACAAGAATTAATTATATATATCGTGTAGCTCAACTGACATTATTAAAAGAACTCAACGATTTGACGAACAGTAAATACAAGTTAGTGGTCATCCAGTGGTTACTCCCGCGTCTTTGATTACTGCTCCACTTCTAGTTGTAGCGTGATGTCTTACAGGTGTACAGCCTAGCCTTTCCTAACAAATGGGCTGTTAAACACCGAAAGATTTTTTTAATTAGAATTTGCCATCTGCCTGCTGCAGTCTTCCCGTTCGTTTATAATTTGTGTGTCTTCAAGTCTAGAGAGAATAGGCTCTTCATCAACAAGTAAGCCTCAACAATTGTATTACTGCTTAACATCAGGTGGGATCGCAATCAAGTACTAGTTCATATTATTTAAAATATATATATATATAAGATATATTATTGAGGATTTTCGAAATAAACCACAAATTGTTTCTCTGAAAAGAAAGGTTTGTTTTATTCAACATGCTTTTACAGTATAACAATTATCGTTTAACTAAAATTACACTTTTATCTCACCTGAAAACAAAGAAACGACATTTAAAGTTTAATAATATCGCCTCCTCAATTATATCCCTTTAATTATCTCTCTACAAGTTTTTATAACAATAAAATGCACAAAATAATCTAAACATCATCTGTCATTGAATGATACGTCACCCCGTATCCACAGCTTAAAAATTAAAAAAATGAAATGTCATTTCCAAGGAGGTCATTTCATTACATCTCCCCCCCATAGGAACGAAAATTCTAAATAATATAATACAAACAATGCACCTGCAAGTTATCTTTATACCTATTCGTTTTCTTCTACTTCATCTTCTGCCGTAACAGGTTGTAATTTTGTTATGTGGAATAAAGTTGATTCTGTTTTTCTGTTGCCAGTGTCAATCTTATAAATGGAGTTCGATATTTTCTCTATTATCTTGAAAGGGCCTATTTTTAATTCGTCTAATTTTTTCCTGTTCAGTCTATTTCCATTTTCTACATATACCCTGTCTCCTATCTCGAACTCTTGTATTTTCCTATTTCTATCAAATATTTTCTTGTTGTACTTGTGAGATTTTATTGTATTCTCTAATGCTAATCTTCTATCAGCAATCCACTTGTCTTCCTTTTCTATTGTTTTAATTTCATTTGGTAAAATACTGACATTTGTACCATCCAGTAAATATTTTGGTGCAAAACCTGTAACAGAATGGTCTGTTTCATTATATTTCTGTACACATTCTCTTGCTACTGTTGTCCATGTTCTCTTATTATTTTTCTCATTTATTTTACATCTTATTTTATTTACTATTGTTTGGTTTAATCTTTCGTTCAAGCCGTTCGAAAATGGCGTATTCACAGCTGTAAATATTAGTTTGATGTTATTCTCCTGCAAATACTGTTTAAATTCTTTTGAATTGATGCCTGGATATTGGTCTGTTAGAATTATTCCAATCTCATCTGTCTCGAGTAGAGTGTTAGTTTTATAAAGTCACTTGCGTTCTGTGTTTTTGAAGTCACAATAAACGCATATCTTGTGTAGTGGTCTACTAAAAGGTGTAAGTATTTTTTTGTTGACCTAGATCCTCCAAAGCCACCTATAGTATCCATTGACATTATCTCAAATGGTTTTGTTGCTGGTCCCAGTTGTGACATTAACCCAAATTTTCCTTGACATCTTGATTTATTTTTATGCATATTTCGCATGTTTTACAAATATTTATGATATTTTTTGTTAGGTTTTTAGCTGTATATAGTGGACTTATTTTTTTCTGTAATTGTCTGATTCCAATATGGCATAAATCTTCATGCACCTTTTTTATAATTTTTTTACTAAATTCTTCTGAGAGTATAATTTTTTCAAGTTTCTTTATTTTTTTATAATAGATTTTATTTTTATGTAGTAGATTTTGTTTCTTTTCTTTTATTGTTTCATTTTTTTCTTGGTCTTCAACTATATCTTTTATTTGTATTAAATTAACTATTTTTAATAGTTCCTCCTTGTTATCTTCTGATTCTAATACAGGGTTTCGGCTCAAACAGTCTGCTTCTATATTTTCTTTACCAGGTATATATTTATTGTAAAGTCATATTGAGATAGGTAATATGTGAGGTCACCCAATTCTTCATCTGTCCTGCATTTAATATTCATGTTCTCTAGAGGTTTGTGGTTTGAGTAAATAGTGAAATGTTTTCCAATTAGCCAGTGTTGCCAGTATTTAACTGCTTCTTTCATAGCAATACATTCCAAATATATGACCTTTTTTCGTTTTTGAGATTCGTTTAGTTTTTTTGAAAAATATGCCACCGGTTTGTCTTTACCGTCTAGTTGAGTCTGTTTTAATATTGCCCCGATACCCTCTAAAGACGCATCTGTAAAGATTTTTATTGGTAAGTCTTTGTCGAATATTTCCAACACAGGTTGAGAACATAAATATCTTTTTATTTGATTAAATGATTCTTCACACTTCTCTGACCACACAAACTTTTCATTTTTTCTTAATAAATTATGTAATGGGTCTAAAATAATTGCACTTCTTGGTATGTATTCATGGTAGAAGTTAATTTTTCCCAAAAATTGTCTGATATTCTTTTGTGTCTTAGGAGTTGGAAAATGTCTTATCGAGATCAAATTGTCTTTTAGTGGTCTTACCGAATTGTTCTGAATTACATGGCCGAGGTACTTTACTGAGTCTGAAGCAAAGTTACATTTCGTAAACTTCAATCTAAAGCCTTCTTGTATTATTGCCTCTAATACATTTCTTATGTGTTTTATATTTTCTTCAAAGGTGTTCGAGTATATCAGAATATCATCAATATAGTTTACGGAGTATCCTGTGAGATTGTGCTTTCTTAGAATATTGCTTAAAATTCTCTGGAAAATTGCTGGTGATGTTTTCAAGCCAAAGGGAAGGCAGGTCCACTGGAAGTGGCCATCTTGTGTGACAAATCCTGTTTTATATCTATCTTCCACCCGTAATGGTATCGCCCAGAATGCTGAATTTATATCCAGTGTAGTAAAATACTTACAATTTCTAGTTTTAACAATCAAATCATCTATTAAGGGAAAAGGTTGAGCTTGTGGAACAACAATTTTATTTAGTTCCCTGAAATCTATACACAAGTGGGATTTCCTATTTTCACCCTTTTTAAATGCCAATGTCACTGGAGCAGCGAAAGGACTGTAGGATTCTTCTATTAAATTATTCTTTAGTAACATGGATATTTGCTTTTCAATTTCTAATTTATCTTCTATTGTACATCTGTATGGTCTTTTACTACAGTATCTATTTACTAGTAAATCTATGTGAGCTTCATAATCTCTAACTGTTCCTATATCATACTTGTCCTTTGCAAAAATTGTTTTATATTCCTTTATTATTTTCTCGATCTCAATTTTCTTTTCATTATCTAAATGGTCTGTCATACTTACAAACTCTTCTGTTTCTATATGTTCATTAAAATTTATTGCTAATGTTTTTATATTCTTTTCTTCATTTCTGTTATCTTTAGACATTTCATCTATTTTATTTGTTCTTATCTTTTGTTCTATCCGCAAGTCCTCGTTTTGGGTTAGTTTGAATTTCTTTATCATATCCAATCCGATTATAAAATCATCCAAATATTCATTTTCTACTATGTATACATCCACCTCTTCTTCTAAATTAAATATTTTTATTTTTATTGTTATCAAGCCATCTGTTTTTTTCACACCATTAACTGTTTTCATATATGCTATGTTCTCATTGTCCTTTTTTTCTTTTATTTTAATCAGTCTTGAATTTATTAAAGAGATCTGTGAGCCTGAATCATAAATGCCGCTCACTTCTAGTTTATTTTCTAATAAGAGCTTGATTTTGATTAATGGTGTACTTACTCGTTTTTTTCTCAGTATTTATATCTACTTCAATAATGGAGTTGTTATTTACATTTCTGGGTTTAAAAACTTTTTCAGATTCATTTTTATTTTTCTTGAACCAACATGACTCTTCCGGATGATATCTTATTCCTTTGTTCAAAGATTCACAAGTGTTACATGGCTTCTTCTCATTAGTTTTATTTTTATAAAGGAATGTACAACTCTTTATTGTACTTGAGTTTTTCTTGTACATCATACCTTCATATTTTCTTATCTCATTGAACAAATCAGTAGTGTCATTGAGTTCATCTCTGTTTAACCTATTTAAGATAAACCCAGGTAAACCTGTTGCAATAAGATCTATCATTGTTTTGGAGTCTATCGATTTGTTTACGTCTAGCATAAGCCTTTCTTTTCTAATAGCGTAATCAATTAGTAGTCCTTCTTTATATCTAAATGCGAGAGCATATGTAACTATGTCCCATCCTCGGTTTTTAAAAGTTTCTAAAAATTTGTCTTTCCATTCATTCCATTCAGCCTTTATTCTTAGTTTTATGGCCATCGAGCTATACCAATCCAAACAAGATTTTTCTAAAAATAATCTCAATATATCTATTTTTGTTTCATCTTTTGATATATTAAAGCGCTCACACTCCTTTTCAAAATTCTCAATCCATTGCATTGCATTAGGGTTCTTGCTTGTGAATTTTTCAATAATAAATTTCTCTGAAATATGTTTTAGGTTATGTTGATTTTCTTTCTTTGTAGTAGTTTCTATTAATTTTTCCAAGATATGTTGCAAATTGTCGTTTTTGTCTATTGGTTGTTTTGTGCTTATTTCTTCTAAATATTGATCTAAAAATTGCATATTACCTTCCTCATCTCTATATGTTTTCTTAAGATCTTCATCCAATTTTATCCATATTTTTCTACTTTGATGCCTTTTCTTTATACTATTTTTTATTTTTGAGAAAGTATTCATTTTGACAATATATGTATGATGAATCACCGGCTTCCGCTCATCAGGTAAAACATAACATTTTCCTTCTTCTGTAGATATTGAGGTTATGGCTAATACATTTGATTTGCCATCATTTGAAGCTATCATCGTAAACTCAAATTGCAGCCGGTCCATCTTCTTTTAGTTAACAAAAATGTCGTTTTATAAGATATATTATTGAGGATTTTCGAAATAAACCACAAATTGTTTCTCTGAAAACAAAGGTTTGTTTTATTCAACATGCTTTTACAGTACAACAATTATCGTTTAACTAAAATTACACTTTTATCTCACCTGAAAACAAAGAAACGACATTTAAAGTTTAATAATATCGCCTCCTCAATTATATCCCTTTAATTATCTCTCTACAAGTTTTTATAACAATAAAATGCACAAAATAATCTAAACATCATCTGTCATTGAATGATACGTCACCCCGTATCCACAGCTTAAAAATTAAAAAAATGAAATGTCATTTCCAAGGAGGTCATTTCATTACATATATTAGTTCCTGAAATTACCAAGTTAAAACAAATACTTTTCAGCTTTATATTATTAAGCGTACATTTTCCTAGATAAAAAATAAAAACGTTCTTCCTGAAGATCCAAAGTAACATCATTATTAGCCTACAGTAGTTCAGAGCTGATAATAGTTTTTCCAATCAACGTCATTTATCTCGATGATCGGCAACGGTTTTTTCTGCCCGGCTGCTAAATATATCTACACTAAATTGCTTTCAAATCGTTCCACTGGTTTAGCTATGAAACCGATACAATCCAAATACAGTATTAACATATAGACTAGACATAGTGTTACCAACGTACACGTGTAGGTACTGTTATAAAAATATCGATATATTGTTACAAAAAAACTACTGAGGTGTCAAGGGACACCCGGATGGAACGAAGTTCCGTTCTGACTTGCTTTCTATAAGAAAGAGAGAGAGAGAGAGACAGACCGAGAAATCTGCGCACGCCGCACGGCTTACAATAGCTTATTATAGCAAAAAGTGTTGTTACAACTTTTCGTGAGAATTTTTTCCGTCTAGCCAATACAATACACTTAACTAAAAAATACTATCCTATTTATGTACATTTTGACAGCACTATTTCAAGATCTTCGAAACCATGAAAACGACACCCATGACGAAAACTTTGATAATTTCTTGCAGCCGCCATCTTGGATTTATATTTTGACAGTACTATCGGTTTCAACACCCTCGAAAACCATGAAAACGACACCCATGACGAAAAATTTGATAATTTCTTGCAGTCGCCATCTTGGATTTATATTTTGACAGTACCATCGGTTTCAACACCCTCGAAAACCATGAAAACGACACCCATGACGAAAAATTTGATAATTTCTTGTAGCCGCCATCTTGGATTTATATTTTTACAGTACCATCGGTTTCAACACCCTCGAAAACCATGAAAACGACACCCATGACGGAAAATTTGATAATTTCTTGCAGCCGCCATCTTGGATTTATATTTTGACAGTACCATCGGTTTCAACACCCTCGAAAACCATGAAAACGACACCCATGACGGAAAATTTGATAATTTCTTGCAGCCGCCATCTTGGATTTATATTTTGACAGTACCATCGGTTTCAACACCCTCGAAAACCATGAAAACGACACCCATGACGGAAAATTTGATAATTTCTTGCAGCCGCCATCTTGGATTTATATTTTGACAGTACCATCGGTTTCAACACCCTCGAAAACCATGAAAACGACACCCATGACGGAAAATTTGATAATTTCTTGCAGTCGCCATCTTGGATTTATATTTTGACAGTACCATCGGTTTCAACACCCTCGAAAACCATGAAAACGACCCCCATGACGGAAAATTTGATAATTTCTTGCAGCCGCCATCTTGGATTTATATTTTGACAGTACCATCGGTTTCAAGACCCTCGAAAACCATGAAAACGACACCCATGACGAAAAAGTTGATAATTTCTTGCAGCCGCCATCTTGGATTTACATTTTGACAGTACTATCGGTTTCAACACCCTCGAAAACCATGAAAACGACACCCATGACGAAAAATTTGATAATTTCTTGCAGCCGCCATCTTGGATTTATATTTTGACAGGACCATCGGTTTCAACAGCCTCGAAAACCATGAAAACGACACCCATGACGAAAAAGTTGATAATTTCTTGCAGCCGCCATCTTGGATTTACATTTTGACAGTAAAAGTGTCGGTACAACTTTTCGTGAGAATTTTTTCCGTCTAGTCCCCTTTCACAACGCGCAATAAGGAACTTCGTTCCAAATATACAGACGTACAAAGATACAGATGTATTGTTACAAACATATAAATATACTGTTACGAAAGTAAAGGCGTACTGTTACAAACTTCGATTTTTTTAATAATGTAAACTATTGATCGACTGCAAGCCCACATGATAATAAGTAGAGATGCAATCGAAGATGGTGAAGTGCACTATAGTTCATTAAGATTCTACACACGGGAAGACCGCAGCAGGCAAATGGTTCCAATCCTTCAATGTACGCTTTTTTACGACGAGCCAAAACGCTTAGTCCGGACCGTAGAGGTGTTAAAAATGTAAAGGTGGACACTCGCGCTACGTCGGTTTGGCCGATGGTAGAAAGGGGATGGCGGAATGACAAGTAATGTAATTCTCTCAAAAACATACGTTACAAAGACATATAAGTACATACTGTTACATACCTACATACAGACATACTGTTATAAACACAAAGACATAATGTTACATACTGTTACAAACATACGTACGTACTGAGACATTTTTTTGTACATACGAGTATGAATGCCTACAGCTCGAACCGACGATGCACTAAATGGAATGGCTATGTCAGCTACGGTAGTCGCTATTCGGAACCGAAGCGACAGCTTGGTCGTGCCGATCATTTATTTTGTGTAGGTACCAATCTATAGTTGGTTCGCTTTAGCATAACAGTGACCACTACTTTTTCCCTTTGTAGGATAAGTACCCCGCACAGTAACTAGTATTGTTTTTCATTAGTAAACAATTTTGACAATCCTGATAGCTCCGATTTTATTCTTCTTTCTTTTTCACTTTGTAGGATAAGTACCCTGCACAGTAAACTAGTATTGTTTTTCATTAGTAAACAATGTTGACAATCCTGATAGCTTCGATTTTATTCTTCTTTCTTTTTCCTTTTGTAGGATAAGTACCCCGCACAGTAAACTAGTATTGTTTTTCATTAGTAAACAATGTTGACAATCCTGATAGCTTCGATTTTATTCTTCTTTCTTTTTCACTTTGTAGGATAAGTACCCTGCACAGTAAACTAGTGTTGTTTTTAATTAGTAAACAATGTTGACAATCCTGTTAGCTCCAATTTTATTCTTCTTTCTTTTTCCCTTTGTAGGATAAGTACCCTGCACAGTAACTAGTATTGTTTTGCATTAGTAAACAATGTTGACAATCCTGATAGTTCCGATTTTCTTTTTCTTTTTTTTCTTTTCGTGTCATATTTTTTTTCTGACCAGTATTTGGCTTTCAATTTTGAAACTGTTGATCGCATAAAAACAACATTACGTCTATTCCTTGTAGAGTTAGACAGAAAATTGCTAATCTTTGTTTTTTGCTCATCTTCTCCCACTCTAGGGTCGATCGAGTGAGAGGGCGTGTCAGACTAACTAAATCCCTTAATTATTTTTGTCTTTTGCATTCAAGAACTACCTCTATGCCGTATGCCTTTCAAAAATTTCCCGTAGCCCTAGTGGGCATCGGCCCTGCTGGGTCTCTATGGCCTTGATTACCTGGGCAGTTCAATAAGTACCCGTGTTTGAAGACAGAGGACGTTCTTGAAGAAAGTTGGTATTATCATCGTATGCGGACATCTATCAAATGACGCCAAAACAAATTTCAGTATGGATTTGGCAGCCATTCGAGTAAGATGTGTTTCGTGACTTTCACTAAGATGGGAAAAGAGCAATATCGTTCGGTAATTCGCTTTTTGTTTTTTGATAGGAAAAATGCAAGAAGATAAAAGCAAAGGTGGATGCTGTTTATAGGGATTCGTCGCCATCTATAACCACAGTTAGGTATTGGTTCAACGAATTTAAACGTGGGCGAACATCCGTTTTTGATGAGGAGCGATCAGGACGGCCGGCAGACGCGGCGGTTACCTAGGAAATCATTGAAAAAGTCCACGACATGATTCTCGCTGGTTGACGAACGAAAGTGTGCAAAGGCCATAGGTGTGTGTGAAGTAGCAATAGCAATTCATATTTTATATGATACGTTGGCGATGAAAAAATTGTCGACCCGATGTGTGCAGTGATTGCTCATAGAGGACATCAAGCGGATGCGGCTGTTAACTTTGATGCAGTGTTTGAAGCAATTTAAGCGAAACCCGAAGTACTTTTTTGCGTCGAGTTGTTACCGTTGATGAAACCTGGATTCATTATTACATACCAGAAACTATACAACAATTCAAACAATGGATTGCTCTCAGTGAATCTGCTCCAAACAAGGCGAAGACGGTCCCATTGGCCGGAAAGGTCATGGCGACGATTTTATGGGATGCAAAGGGCGTCATCTTCATGGATTTTTTAGAAAATTGAAGGACGATCACTAGAAAATACCACAGTGAGTTATTGGATCGCTTCAATAAAAAAATGAAAGAGACACGGCCGCATTTGGCGAAAAAAAGGTGTTGTTTTATCACGATAACGCACCAGCACTTTCATCTGGAGTTGTCACTGCTAAACTGCATGAATTTTGTTATGAATCTCTGCTGCACCCTCCGTATTCACCCGATCTGGCTCCTTGCGACTTTTTTTTGTTCCCTAACATAAAGAAATAGCTCGCGGGAAAAATTAGCTCAAACGATGAAGTCATCACCGAAACAGAGGCGTATGTTTGAGATTTCGACAAATCCTATTTTTAGAGGGGTTAAAAAAGTGGCTGGAACGTTGGAAGAAGTATATCTTACTAAAAGTGGACAACGTTGAAAAATAAAATAAAAATATTGAAAAAAATGGGGTCTTCATTTCTAACACGGGTACTTATTGAACCGTCCTCGTATATCTCTTTGAGTCACGCGTGAAACAATACGCACCATTGACGACTCTGGCTCAGTCATTGTTGGACGGTCGGACAGCTATCGTAGTATATTTTTTACCAGTTAGGGGCATGCTATCAATCAAGCAAAAAGCAAACTTTTTTTATTGTTTCGCGCTTGAACACTATCACACCGGATGTAAAGCGACGTTGTGGTTGACGGTGGAGCACTCTTGCTAAGAGTAATTTAGACTATTTATTCTGGACTTTAAGATAATTGTGCAATGTTCCTAGGCGTAGATTTAAGTTGTTTTCTAATAATGCAAACTGCATGTTTAACAAACTACCTGATGGCCGCCTAAATCATCAGCCTCAGAAAATGTAAATATAAATTATTTAACTTTTTTCGTCTCTGAAGATTTTATGAACGATAACCTAATTGACAAAAAATGGTCTATAAATCTATCTCCTTGACTCAAGCTTCAAGCTTTCTCAAGCTCTGGAAAAATGTAAGCGTTAGGTAAGAAAGTAAGACACACTTTGAACGTATAAAAATGGGTTTATAAAACACATGTTCACAGTTTAAATTTAACATTATCTTCAAGCGTGAATGTATCGCGAGAAAACCGCGTTTTAATAATAAATTATTCTAAACGAGAAAATAACCACAATGTAAGGAATAAAAGAAGTATTATTTCAAACAATAGTCGTATGACGTACGGTACGGTTGGTTAAGTGGTTGAGCTATTGACTGCTACATTGCGAGTCACGGTATAATTCTCGTACATGGATCGGATACATGAATAGTATACGGATCATGACCGTACTTCCAGGATTGTCCTCAAAGCCATGGTATACCTCTCCACTCCTCAAGCACCTGGATATGTTGCCCTCTTTTTGCTACGGCTATCGTTGGTTGGTACCACGTTCAATAATAATTGTCTAGAAGCCTCAGCAAGTTGGTTTTGGTCCTTTGCATGCTTTACAAAGGCCCAAAACCTCAGAGTCCTGAGATAAATAAATTCATAAATTCTTTTTCTTCTCATATGGGTGCTGCATAAAAATTCTGCCCCCTAGCCAAGTTACAACCGTTTCTCTTGCGTCGAACGCCTCGCCCCCACGCTCCCGATACTTTTGTTCTGACCACGTGACTGAGGTTTGAGATGACATGTCATCATTCCCGTACATTTAAAGTTTTTTTATTAGCGTTAACGTTTGCAGATTATCAACTTGGCTAGGGGTTCTGATTATTCCTGACCCTTCTCCATACTATTTGGCTTTATTTTAGTAAAGAATTATTTCATCTTCCACAGGTGGTCCTTCTGAATCCATCTGTCCTATGTCAGTGAAGACAGCACTGGGTAGCTATTCCCGCAAGGGAGACTTAGCGTCATTACATTGTATTTTATTTTTTTATTTTGGTCTTGTAAGGAATGCTTTTGAATGCCAAGAGTACTTAAATAAAATTACAAAGAAAGGTTAACTTCAAACCATATTTATAAAAACAATTACTTACTTAGTTTTTTGAGAATGAATTGGTATGAAGCCAGATTTATAAGACATTATTTTTTAAATTTTAGTATGTTTATTTTAACATAGAATTTGCTATAGAAAATTGTTGATAGGTGGCTACTTAACCCTTCGAGAGCCGATTGTACATACGGTTGTACAACTTGAAAGACTTTGAAAATTGAAAAAAAAAAACACACGAGTGTAAAAAAAAAAATGTTGGTCTCTATATTTTCGTTTTTCCTGGAAAAAACCGTTTTATTTTTATTTTTTTGTGAATTTACTAAAAAAGCGCAATTACGTAATTATAATACTCCTGGCGCAAAAGGAGAGTATAGTAAGGTGTAAAGATTCAAACTAATTCTTCACTGATTGGCTGTAGAAAATAACAGACTAAGATGTGGAAAACTATCAGTATACCTACTTATTTTTTTCAGCAATATGACAGCTGCTTGTTCAACATAAAAAGTAATAATAATAATAATCTGTATTTTAAACACGGCAAACGTGCTCCGCCGTCCGTCGACCTCATCTTCGTTTACCTACAGGCGATATACTCGTAGTAATTAAGCGCGCGTCTATCAATAATAATAATAAAATACAAAAGACATAGATAAAAACGTACACGTGCGAAATTTAACAAACATAGCAGACAGAATATTTTATTTTTTGAATGCGTTTTCACAAACAGTATTCAAAATGTACATCGCTGCATAAACATAGCAAAATACACATTGTTAATTGAAGTTCAAATGCATTGTTTTTGTTTATAATTGAAACAAGAATATCAAAATGAGCCTTGTTAAATACCAAGTTTTGTTTATTTCATACTTCGTGTTAAAATTAATTAAAATACTATCAACACACGTATTTTGACAAGAAGAATATTTAAATTATAGGTTTGCAAATAATTTAAAATTAGCTATTTTACGCATCAGTTTTTTTTCTCAATTTCGACTTGCTGTATTCAGAATTTTATAATGAATAAATTACTATTGAAAATTTTTATCTTGATTTGGATTCACATGAACCTAATCTAGGAGCCTAATCTACACTAAAAATAAAAAGAGGTACTTTGATTTTATGTTTATTTTGTTTGTAGGAAGTAATCTCTGAAAGTACTAATTGCTAAAATGTTTTCACCGATAGAAAGCTGCTCTATTCCTGAGTGACTTATGCTATCTTTTATGTACGCGGATGTAAACCGCGGGCATAGGAACCAGTCCTTTTGTGAAGTTGTGCATCATGGACCGCCATAATCTTCTGATTTTCGTGCCAGTCTCTTGAAATCGCTCTTTGTTTTTTTTTTTCTTTTTCCCCACCATAAAAAAAAACTAGATTTTTTTTTAATAATTTGTAATAATTTTGTAATATTTTTTTTTTAAATTTGTAGGCTTGCGTTCGACCTCTATCTCACCTGATGGTAAGTGATGATGTGGTCAACGATGGAACATCTTTAGTTAATGACCCCTGGGTTGTAGCTCATCAGTAAACACAGACACTGATTTTTAAATTTTTTAACTTGTACTAATGGAACCATTTTCATGATTTGTAGTAAAATCTTTGTACAGCTTTGGGAGATATCACAGTTTTTTAATTTGACCTGTTATTTTGGTGGTTTAGTGTATTATTCTTTAATTATATTAAGTTTAATCTATCAAGAATGACATATCACACAGGGCATTCCCAACCTTCATTAGAATCAATTGAAAAAAAAAACAATACAAACTGTTCAAATATTTAATCCATCTTTACCCTTGGCCAAAAAGAATTCAAACAAAAAATATTTCTTGAATTTTTGATCAATTAAATCATTGAATAAAATATGATTTCGAAAAGAAATGACAGTGAGTCAAATGAAGTATAACTTTCAATTCATTTTCTAACATTTCTATAGAGCTATTAACAAATTTTAGTTGTTGCAAAGTTTCATTATGAATTCAGAAGTTGACAGTACCAGATGGACCGGCTTAATTCGATCGCTTTAAATTTTATTAATTCCATACCTAACCTAAGTTAAAGATGGTATTCTCATTCATAAATCTCGTATTGTGAACTTGAATTGATTAATTAACCTTCAAAACTATTATTTTTTTGTAATTAAAATTTTATTCTGGTTCAAATAATTTATGACTTTGCAATTATTAACTTGAATGAATAATTAATTAAATTAATAATTGATTAACTGAATGAATGATTAGGTAAAATATAATCTTAAAATCTATTTATTTATTTTTTCAAATAATTTATGAATGATTGAGTGTAGTCAAATATTTTAGAATAGAGTAACAATTATTATTTATTTACAATTGTTACTCCATACAGTGACATTGTTAATACACACATATTTAATTTCAAAATACATTCAATTGTTTCCTGCCTTTGATTTAATACATTATAAATGTATGTTTTTACCGTTTAAGTCCCAGATACTCCCTCAGAGATAAATTTAAAGAAATAAATGTAATGACTGTGCCTTCACAGTATATTTACGAGAATATTATGTATGCCCATAAAAATATAGACATGTTTAAAAAATACAGTGATATTCATAATTTTAATACAAGAAACAAACATAAATTTGTAGTTCCTGCAACCAGGCTCAAAAAAATAGGGGGCTCATTTAGATGCCAATGTATACACTTCTATAATAAACTTCCTAGTCATATTCAACAACTAAGCCTTAATAAGTTCAAATCATTTGTAAAACGTAAACTTTGTCAAAAGGCTTTTTACACTGTAAAAGACTATATTCAGGACGAAAAGGCTTGGGATTGACCTGCTCCAGTACCTACTACAACTGTTGTCATTTTTTATTTTTCTTCTTTTGTATTTTTTAATTATTTTTATTTTCAAATGTGCTTTTTCTTTTTATTTTATTTGTTTTTTTACAATTTGACATTGGAAATTATTTTTATTTTACAAAATGACATGTATACATTTTAAGTACTTAAAGTATTTTTTTTTTTTCTTTGACTTAAATATTTACTTTTCTAAATATTTTGTAAATTATCAATTTGCTTATATTATTGTAAATGTGAGGACTATGTTGATTGCTTTTTCTTTTCTTTTCAGTAATTTTAACGTATGTCTGGCAATTTGAGTGTTTTCTGCGGCCTACCCAAATGTCCTTTCTTTGGTATTGTTCGTCAAGTCGTAGAGCTCCTTAGTAGTCCTAAGTTGAGCTTTTCGAATA
Organism: Mythimna ferrago; assembly: GCA_910589285.2. Classification (NCBI taxonomy): domain Eukaryota; kingdom Metazoa; phylum Arthropoda; class Insecta; order Lepidoptera; family Noctuidae; genus Mythimna; species Mythimna ferrago. The sequence goes on along the minus strand of OU342675.1, from coordinate 7,696,535 downwards.
CTGACAAATGCTTACACTGATTGGACAGGTCCATTCAAATCTGTATGGTTCTTTCTTCAAAAGACCATCTCTGACAAATCTGCATGGTTCTCATGTGATTTGACCATTACATATTTACTGTATGGACTTTAAAAGAGACCTTGACCCCTGAGTTTGTTTCGGTGTTTCTTCTCAGGGTAGTCAGATAGGAAACACCGGCCTCATCTAGAATAAAATGACGAAAAAAAAAAAAATTGACGTGTAAAAGTGTTTTTTAAACCTATTTACAAAATAAATATCATTTATCATTTACCATTTTATAAACCTCATTTTCATAGTGAAATTCAAATAACAAACCATTACTGAAGGAATCCATTAGATCCATTTTCCCGCTATCACTTTTCATATTCCCACAAAAGTCATAACCCTCAAGCCCTCAAATTTATCGAAGTGCATTCACGAGTACGACCTTTAGCGGCAGAATCACCCCCAGAGATAGCCCTAATAATGTCTGTGCGTACGTCATTATAGGCCAGGTGTTCGCCGCTATTTACCGCCCTACTTATTCAAGTGCTCACTGAGGGGGCGTAGTTCCACGCTTATGGATCGAGGGAACCCGACCAGTGAGTACCGAAGTGCCGGCCCGCGCGGACGCCTCGCACTCAGACCCTTACACCGACGAAACGAGACAACTATACGTAATCATCAACGACAGAAAGAGACAGCATCAACTCCCTTTTCAACAGGTCGTTATTGTAACTTCCACTAAATGGTGATTCCGTGCAATAATTCTTACTTCTGTTGTACTTTTATTAAATCGTTCGCTTAAACTTTTATGAGTTTGCAGTTATGCTTCGGAAGTTACTTTCGCTAACGAATTTTATGATTATTTGGATTTAGTGGTTTCTGTGTTTATTGTTGTTCGAGAAGTTTGGCTTGCTGTGATATTAAATGATAACATCAAAAAGTTTTGGCATCACCGTTTTCTAATCAAAAGTTATGATGTTCTGAATGCTACAAAAAAATTACGTGCTGAAAATAAAAATTAAACAAAAAATACGAATACATTTTACAAAATAAAAATACATACACAAAAAAAAAACAAAAGCAAAATCTGGAAGGGCCATATTCATAGTGTCGATGTCGTAAACAGTAGGTATGCTGATCGTATGAGAAGTAGATATTCCTACACCCACCTGATGATATGTGGCCGCAGTCGCCCATTTATATCAATACGGCGCGCATTTCTGTCGCTTATCCGTTTGTTATCTCCGCACTTTTACATTATCGCCGACGAAAATCTAAAGAGGGTTTTATTCCAGAAAATTCTTGATAAATGACGGTCCTTAAAAAGGTCCATCCTATCATTTTTATACAACTAAGACTGTCAATTTCTTTGCGAGCTGTTTGACCTATTTTTCTAATAGTGGCTCTTGAAAATAAAGTAGTACGGAAATATCGATGCGTCATTATCTACCGTTTATAATGGTTTTTGTGTAATGGATTTCTGAAAAAAGGTTGAATGGTTGTCCAAAGATGGTATCATGATAACAATGTGGGTACCTCAATTTCAATGTTTGTACGACCTACCAAGAGTTGTTTTGGGTCTGGGCATGTTGTATATGTGAGTTTAAATGTTTGTGAACGCACCTGCGATACAGGAGTAATTTCTAGTGTGGGTTTTCGTATTATAAAAATTACAATACTATTAGAAAGGCGAAAAGGCGAAAAGGATCATGACGAACAAAATTTTGCTGCCATATTTTTTTAGCGTCTTGTAATGAAAAATATACAAAAGTATACAGATTAAATTTCTAAACAATTTTGTCTTAGATATTACTATAATTAAATACCAAGTAATAAAGATATTCCAGTTTAAAGTTGGTGAGATTACGTATATTATGTCAATAATACCAACGTACCTCCTTGTGAATTTTAAAAACGCATTTTTGAACGAAGGACAAGATGTCATGTTAAATGTTATGTTTTCTTTGTCTCTATATCTTTAGGCTGGATGGCTGTTGAAATGTCTAATGAGATGCTTTTTCTGGTGCTGTGATTCTCGATATTATATTTATTGTTGTGACAACATCATATTGTGTCATTTTATCCACTATATTCTAAGCACAAACAGTTATTACTTAATATGTTTATTATTTAACCTTTCAATTGTGAGAATTACAGACACAATAGAAAGACAATAGGTGCGCGAAAGCCGGCGTTCGCTTGGGGTTTAATGAATTAATGTGGAAATGTATTTCCGAAGTATTTATTTTCAAAACATAAAGCATAGCATATTATGTTACTTGACCAAGATTTATATTAGCGGCAACATTAAACGTTAAATTTACCCAAAAGCTATGAAAGCCATGAGCATAAAAAAGCTAAGCCATGATTATTTATTTTCGCAAAAAATCTAGTCAATTCAGTTTCCAATTTAGTCTTTCTTTGCAGTCCTTAATCAGTCATAATCTTGATTAGATAAAACAAAGTTAATTATTTTGTTAGCATATATCATGGTAACTTATACAAGGAAGCACTTATATAAGCAGACACTTAATAATTTCATCAACAATTTCCTCGCCGTTGTTCTTTGTGAGTGTGTTTACATAATTATGTTTGTTACTTCTTCACGCTCGAACGGCTAAATGGATTTCGATGCAATAGCCCGTGAGATACTTTTGTTCCGTGGAGTTTGTTCTCTTAGAATATTTTTTCGCTATCACGTAGGTAAAGTAGTTAGCAGGTAGTTAGTATGTAAACTTTCACATTGGTTAAACACACGCCAATTTTCGCGAAAATATTAAATGTCCGATTAATTTTATGTATTTATTGATATGACTTTCCATTAAGGTTTCACTTTCCAATAATAAATATTCTAATAATGATAGGATAGGTATATTGAACTGTGGATATATAAATTTCAATTGCAGGTAGGTGTTTCAGTGCTACAGAAAATCAAATTTGATTTGTTGTTTTTTTGCGTATTTGCGTAAGAAGTGGATTTTTGGCCACCGTCTGTGTTTACTAATAGCTATAAATAATTGTGTTCAAGTCAAGTGTGAATAGGCTACTCTTACACAAGCATGCTCCATCGTCGACCACTTCATCGCTTACGATCAGGTAAGATAGTCAAACGTGAAGCAAACTCAAGTAAAAAAAAACAAAAAAAAAGACGTGTGGCACTCGGGGACTGCCGCGGTAAAGCTTTTGCATAGCATTTTTATCAACTTATGCAATAATAATTATTTATTTATTTTATTTATGCAGTATTTTTTTTCCTTTGTTTTTTTTTCTTTGATATTATTTGAAGTTACACTTTCACACATTGAATTGAATTTTATTGATTGTTCACTCATTTGTTTTCTTATCGATCACCACGCTCAAAAAACAAATGAGTGGGGGGTGTTAGGTTATTTTCGTTACGGAATTTCTGGATTCGGTCTCCACGCTCAAGGCCCGCGATAGAAGCTATGCAATAGCTTAAAAATAAATTCATTAACGTAGAGAAGTGGAACAATTTACCTGTTGCGGTCTTTTCGTCAGATTATAATTTGGGTGACTTCAAGGCTAGAGTAAATAGCCTCTTAATAGGCTGGCGTTCTTCACCATCAATGATTGCATCACTGTTTACCATCAGGTGAGATCTCAGTCAAGTACTAGGTACAGTCAAGTATAATTTATATCTACATTATCTACTATTAATATTACACTTTATTTCACTTATAATATAATAAAGAGGAAGTTTTTGTTTAAATGAGGTAATCTGAAAGAAAGAAAGAAAAACGTTTTATTTGCTCGAAAAGGCGCAAATTTTAGACTAACATATTACAATTATAGGTACATTTTTATATTTATTAATGGTCCGGTTGCTAAAATTTTTTCACCGATAGAAAGCTGCTTTATTCCTCAATGACATAGGTTTTATGTACGCGGGCGAAGCCGCTGGCAAAAGTTAGTTTAAAAAAAGTAAATTACAGTGAAACCAAGTGCTGATGGCTAATTTCAAATTGAGGAACGGAGTGTATCTTCTAATTACACTGGATTTTAATACAAAGAGAATTTTATTTTACAAGCGCTCTTTGTGCTCATAAAACTTACCAAGATTTATTTGACTGCTTTTAAAAGCAGCATGGGCACTTATAGTTTTATTTTATTATTTGGTATTTTTATAGTGAAAATAAAATTAATATTGCGATGGGACAATAATACATAATTTATTAATATTTTTTACTTTTCATATTCAGTAAAACTAAGAAGATAGAAACCAGTTTTTTTTTCTGTGTCAGTTTTTTTTTTAAGGTAAAGGTAAAAGGGTAAGCAATGATACTATCGTTGATGGTAAAGTGTATTAGTTTATTAAGAGCCTATTTCACTCTAGCCTTGAATATACCTACACTATAATCGGACGGGAAGGCCATAGCATGCAAATTATTCCAGTCCTTCGATGTCTGTAAATAGATTACCCTTGAAACAACATTACCCTGACTTTGCTACCGTGCAGTCGGTTAACACAAACCAGTTGCTTCGATAAAAAATATCAAATACATCGCTCCAATAAACTTTAATAGACTCCTAATATATTCCTCATATTCAGTGCACCAAGCATTCAATTTAATTAATCAATTGAAACTTGCTACGAGTGGCTACGAGCCTCTACGAACTGCTACGAGCTACACATTTCTGTAGCACAGTGCTACGCGGTCTATTCATTGGACGAAATGGAACTATTAACAGTAGTTGAAGCATGTTTGCAGTGTAGAACCTTTTTACTGAAATAAGTGATGCAATACGAGGTGAATGAGATTTTGTTTTCATAGATTTGTAAATCTTGTTCATTTGTGTTCTTCTCATAATGAGTTACAAGAAAGATTTTGGGGCTACGGGTCTATCTTCAAATCTAAGAAACGCTTGATGAGTTGTTGGTGATGGACGACCATCATAACTTTCTATGTGCCTCGGAAAGTACATTAAGCCTTTGGTCTCAGTTTTCATTAGGAGTAAACAAACAGTGATACCTTACATTACATAAAAAAAAAATGTCACTAACAACATTTTCAACGGGATTCACAATAAAATAAATAAATTGCAAAATATGCGATTTAAGATTAATACATATACAACATTAGTTTTAGAATATGCTAAACCCAAAACACGTGTCTAGTATTTTTATGTAAAGAATCTATGTATCTACAAAATTTTATACCTGTATCATGAGAAATCAAAGTTATAAGCTTATTATATCAAGAAAAAAAAACATTTTATAAAAAAAAAATAACCGACTTCACTGAAAAAACACTAAAACTATCAAAATAATTTTAATTTCGGAAGTCGGTGTTTTTCGTTATTGTTTGTTCCTTATTTAACACCGACTTCCGAAATTAAAATTATTTTGATAGTTTTAGTGTTTTTTCAGTGCAGTCGGTTATTTTTTTTTTATAAAAAGTTTTTTATTTTACACTTTTTAGTAGTAATACACTTACAGCCAGAGTACATTTTTCTCATGACAATTCCAATTAACCCAAACCCTGCTAGAATACATCATTTTATTATGAAGTTCCCGTGTCTACCTTCCACCTTCCGGCGCCATCATCAGATCAGTTCGATAGTACCTTATAGCCAAAGTGCATCTCATGTCAATTCTAATAAGTCCAAAAACGGCTAGTATACATTGATTAGTTACGGAGTTTCGGTGCCTATCCTCCGGCTCCATCACAATCATCAGGTCACTTCGATGATACTATTTTCAACAACTATTCAGAACTATATTTATTTATTTGTATTGTCATAGTCGCATAAGTATTTATGTTCATTGTGATATCTGTTTGAGTATGAAGTTTCGTTGGCCATTTCTGGTCTTCTTCACCAGTTCCACCTTCCTCATCAAATGTCACTTTTTTAATGTAAATGCTTAAGTCCTTGACGAAAATATCAAAATGACCATATAGTTGCCTATAACATTTGAAGAGTTCCTTCGATTTCGCCAAGATTCCATCATCAGATCCCGATTTGGTGATTATGGGTCCATTTGGGAAGTATACCCTTTCCAACAAAAAAAAAAGAAATCAAATCGGTGGGCAAACGACGAAGTTATGCGCGAACACACATAAAAAAAAAATACAAACATCCGAATTGCGAACCTCCTCCTTTTTTAGAAGTCGGTTAAAAATATAAATATCCGGGCCGTCCAAGCGACTGAAGGGTTGTTTTGCAAATGCACCCAGCTGTTTAATAGCTTCTAATACCCGCTATGACCTGCCATGACCTGAGTTGAACTTAGTGTCGGTGGTGTCCAACTTGTGACTTTTTTTAATTTTTTTGGGAAAAAATATAACATGGTGTAAAAACTATTGGAATGCATTCAGTTACTGATTCTAAACATACTATATTCAGGTTTCGCATAAACTAATAATAATGTAGTACACTACCAACCTAGTGGATTCTGAGGTACCGTATTAAATGATAAATGATAAATGATGATAAATGATAAATGATATTTATTTTGCAAATAGGTTTAAAAAACACTTTTACACGTCAATTTTTTTTTCGTCAATTTATGCTAGATGAGGCCGGTGTTTCCTATCTGACTACCCTGAGAAGAAACACCGAAACAAACTCAGGGGTCAAAGTCTCTTTTAAAGTCCATACAGTAAATATGTAATGGTCAAATCACATGAGAACCATGCAGATTTGTCTGAGATGGTCTTTTGAAGAAAGAACCATACAGATTTGAGTGGACCTGTCCAATCAGTGTAAGCATTTGTCAGTATTCGAAAAGCTCAGCTTAGGACTACTAAGGAGCTCCACGACTTGACGAACAATACCAAAGAAAGGACATTTGGGTAGGCCGCAGAAAATACTCAAATTGCCAGACATACGTTAAAATTACTGAATAGAAAAGAAAAAGCAATCAACATAGTCCTCACATTTACAATAATCTAAGGAAATTAATAGTTTACACAATATTTAGCAAAGTAAATATTTGTGTCATAGAGAAAAAAAAAAAAACTTTAAGTACTTAAAATGTATACACGTCAATTTGTAAAATAAAATAAAAATAATCTCAAATGTCAAATTGCAAAAAATTAAATAAAATAAAAAGAAAAGGCACATTTGAAAATAAAAATAATTAAAAAAAAATACAACATTAAAAATATTACAAGTACGTGCCCGACCCAGTTCTCGAAAATGACCATGTCACGTTGTACTGGGATCGGTCCATCATTAGTGACCGGACTATTGTAGCCAATAAGCCGGATATAGTAATGATAGACCGATTAGCGCGCCGTGCAATGATAGTCGATATCACCATCCTGCATGACGAGAATCTCGTGAAAGCTGAGAAAGAGAAACAAATCAAATATAACGACTTAGCAGACGAGGTTGTCGACATGTGGAATGTGGACTCGCCTGTCATAGTTCCGATTGTCGTGACCGCCAATGGTCTTATAGAACCAAAAGCTTCGACGACCATCTGTTGAAGCTGTCGTTGCGCGGTTGGATCAAGGGCTTGATACAGAAGGCAGTACTCTTCGATACGGCACGCATTGTGAGGAGGTTCCTGTCTCTGGAGCCCTAACCACCGGTAGCTTGGACCCTGATCGGTGGACTACTGTTTACTGAAAAATAAAGGAAAAATAATAATGTTGTACACTACAAAAATTAAAATATGTATAAAAAACATTGTTTCAATCTGCTTTTAAAGGCCCTCAGAAAAAGGAAGAATTAAAAGAAAAAAAAAGTTAAAACTAAAATACTAATGGCTCAGTATTTTTAATACATTATTCTTGAATTTACAATAATAAAGGCCCAAACATCTCAACCACAGTTCAGTTTAGATCGTCAATTGGATCGTGTTAAGAGCTCTTGATAAGGCCACTGATCGTTCCCGGTGCAAGGGTGTTTTTTTTTTTTGGTATAAATCATCCAAATGACATCTCCTGCCCATGGGCGGAACGGGAGATTGTGTCAGACTCTTACTGACTAAAAATCCACCGTGTTCCTTCTTGCCTTTCGTACCGGAGCCGAGCTTCCCTTTCGGATAACCCTAGCCCCTGTAGACTTATGACATATCCCATCCTCGGGTGGAGTGGGCAGGCGTGTCAAACTCTTACTGACTAAAACTCACTCCTATTCCTTTTTTGCCATCGTTCCAGGGCCCCGGGCACATGACCTTAATAGACTTCGACCCTGCTGGGCCCCTACGGTTTGCTGACATCTCGTTGAGGCGCGCATGGAATACTACGCACTGTCCAAAGGTCCATAACACTCGCAAACTCGCTTTGTTTCATTTTTACATGAACGAGAAGTACTCCTGAGAATTAATTTTATGTTTCAAGGTAAATGGAACATTTTATCATCATCAATCTTTTGTTGTAAAATAATAGTAAAAGGAGATTTTCATTGCGTTATTATAAAGCGGTGGCCATGTTCTATCAAAGTTATCATTAAAATTATATCTCTGGTTTTGTATTCTAAGCTAGTAATTACCACAATTAGTACCCATGATTCTATATTATTTGAATTCAAAGCTCACTAACAAATCGATTTTACATTATTTGGTCGTCACGCGAGAATCGATTAATAAAACTTTACCACGAATTTATTTCGTGTTAGAAAACTGTTTTACGAAGTTTGTACATTACAAAGCTTTTGTTTGGGTTTTGTGAAAGATAAACGGAAATTATCTACCTTAAACCGTAGAAAAACTGCCATTTTACCAACTTGTTGTTGGTCAAATGACAATTTCTCTACCATTTTCAATAAGTTCAAAATATTTAGTCCTATGTTACTCAGGAATAAAGCAGCTTTCTATCGATGACAAAATTTTAGCAATCCCAGCATTACTTTCAGAGATATGTAGGAACAAACAATAAAACTTTACGTCTTTATAATATTATAGTATAGATCAAATTATTTTTCTTTTTCTTTTTTTTTTAATAAATCACAGGCAAAAGCTAGGTAACCAATAAACTTTAAGAGTAAAACTAGTAGTTGTGATATTTTTTTTTTTGTAATTTAATTTACTTTTTTACCGCCAAAAACCACACACTTTAGCCACAAACGCGCGCATCGTTAAATTGTGGACTAGCTAGACTGCTTTAATAAAAACTAAATAAAAGCTTGTAAAAATAAAAATGATGTTGCATAATTAAATTATTTACGAAGAAAAAAAACAAATTTTATTCAAATAAAAAATTCATTTATTAAAAATGTACGAAGTAAAATGGTTTACTTAAACATAAAATTACATGAAATAAGTAAATAAAAAACTAATTTATGATAGTGAACGCATTAACTTAATAAGATTTTTTGTTGTCGTATTAAACCTCTTATTTGAGAACAAAAAGTTTATAACTATTTTGTCACATTAGTGCATAAAGGTAACCAAGTCACTGAGCAAGTGTATTGAAAAAGGATATTTCAGATTCCAGCTTTTTGGGAAAATTACGTAGTTACTTACAATTTATCTTCGTTTGAAATACTGAAGTTGTAATGAAAACCAACAAAAAAATCTTGTAGAACTAGTCAACTAGCAGGACAAAAGAATAATGTTCCACACGGGATTTGAACTTACGACTCACAGCTCTAAAGTCAATCGTCCGGTTACTGCGCTTACCATCAATATTTTAATAGTTGAATAGATGCACTGTCTCTTGGGAGCTTACGTTCAAAACCACAGACCCCGAGTCGCCTTGTAGAACTGCTAAGACAATATTGACAACACTAACCTTCTTTTTTTATTGAGGGTAGAAATCACCGAATAACTTCTCCCGCTCTCGGTGTAGTTATTTGCGAGAAGAAGTATCAGACTTTTACTGATTTTTTTTTCCCCGAGTCTAGGATGGTACGAGAGGGTGTGTCATATTTTTACTGACTAAAACCCACTGCTACACTTCTTCTTTGTCTTCGTTCCAGGATGCCGAGGTTCTCTTTCACACAACTCACGGTGCCAGTAGGCTTCGACCCAGCTGGGCCCTTACTGCCTAATTAATCCTTGCTGGCCGATCAGTATCTCACCTGAAAATCAGCGCTGTGGCTCTGTCCACACGAGCCCCAGCATTTTGCTGAGCAACAGCCGTTTTGCGCGGATGTGACGCATATCCTACTTGCGTGCTACTTTAGTCGAATTTATTACTTGTTTTATTTTAAGGTATGCACCATGTTTGCCGCAAATAAACACTTTCTTTCTTCTTTTCTTTACTGTTTTGCTGACATCTAGCGCCGTCGACGCTGAGCCTGAGATGTAAGGGTCGATTCCCGGGTCGAGTAAAATTATATTGGGTTTTACAGTCAGGAATTTCTCATTAGCAGCTCGAAATATGGGATTAAGCCTGGTTGATGGCAATATCGATATTACAGGTGACCTAAAAGAACATAACTAGCAAAATGAGTGTGTACTAAAGGTCTACTACTACCAAACCCTTGGAAAAATTTATAAGTGATGTTTTTTTTGTTAGCCGTTGCCGATACAACATTCCATGCTCTATATTCAAGCCACACGTTGCACTATTGCATTGTGGGTCGTGTGTGTCAACCCTTATATATCTTCGTTCCACCAATGATTTATACCCACACTGTACTAGGTATGGCACTTTTTGCGAGCGTAGTTTCTAAGACATTGTTGGTTGCTCTGCAATAATTCTTAGTGTCATGGACATGTGGCGGGGTAACAAAAAGCAGTAACACTTCCAGTAGCGTTATTGTGACGTTTGGTAAATGAAGTTGCGACTTCGTTGGACAGTCACGTATGTGGTTATAAACAAGGGATGGCAAACCCTCTTTGCAGAACGTGCCACTAATTATATGAAAAATTAAAAATAAGGTGGTCATGCCGATGATGGTGTCGCCTAAGATTCTTGTCTTTGTAATTTAATGGACTTTATGCTGTGAACTTTCAGCCGAAAGTCGTCCTCTATTGGACATAGGCCTCCCCCAATCGTAGCCACAACGACCGGGCAGATGCATCTCGCATCCATCGGAATCACGTGACCTTCACCAGGCCATCGGTCATTCGGCCTTCCAACGCTGCGTCTTTCGGTACCTTTCACCTTTTTCCCTTAAACCTCGAACCTTTCGTCCCCATCGGCCATTTAATCTGTGTGCAATATGCGCTGCCTATTGCCACTTAAATTTGGCGATTCTGCAAGATGTGACAGTAACCTTGGTTCTCCTATAATGTGATCACGCAAGAAAACCTGAAATAAATATAGCCTATTATTAACATATATTTGATTATTTAATTTAGATAAAAGAGTCACTTACTGTGATTACTGCTGTTTCAAATCACCTAGAAGTTATATCATCTTACACTGGCGTACCTGAATTATTTTGCAACATGTAATAGGCTTACAACCTTTGCAATAGAACATTGATATCATCATCATCATCATCATCATATCAGCCGAAAGACGTCCACTGTTGGACACAGGCCTCCCCCAAGTGTCGCCACAACGACCGGTCCTGTGCATCGCGCATCCAACGGATTCCCGCGACCCTGACCAGGTCATCGGTCCACCTTGTTGGAGACCGTCCAACGCTGCGTCTTCCGGTACGTGATCGCCACTCCAGAACCTTTCGTCCCCATCAACCATCTGTTCTGCATGCAATGTGCCCTGCCCATTGCCACTTAAGTTTGGCGATTCTTCGAGCTACGTCGGTAACCTTGGAACTTTGGTATATGAATATATTATAATGTTTGTACATGAAGGTTTTGCTCAAGCTTATCTATATCCAGACGTGGCTTACTTAATCTCTTCTCTATATATGACGTAGGAAGAAGTGGGTTTTTTCACAAAGCTACTTTATTACGAGCTCACCACTTCTGGCTTATAGAGCTCGAATGTTCCTTCAAAATAATTTTTAGATAAAGCCAATAAGCCGATCAACTTATTGATCAAAGCCTTTTGATTTGACATATCCATTATAGAAAATGGCTGCGTAAGATTCGTAAAATAATTATGTATGAGGGACCATGTATTAACGGCAACGTTTTTCCATTTTTTAGCCGAATCCCATCGAGAATAAATAATATTTTAGTACCGAAATGCTAAGCAGCGCGTAATGAAATAAAAAATTTAACAGCAATAAAATTTTACTGAGAAAAGAGGACTACTTGAACCATTTTGGTTCAAGTTCTTTCATTTTTATTCTTTTGCATCTGAGAAATTATCGACTATTTTGCAAGCTTCAAGTCGTAATATTATATATCTCTCTATATGTCTTATCTATCTATATTATTCTTTGTGAACGAAGAAATGTTTTGAGGCTTAAAAGACTTGGTATCCAAAAATATCAAAAAAGTTAGAACGTTTGACATTTGAAACTGAGATTTGAGCATTACGAACTTTCTTTTTTTTTTAAGTGTATTGTCTTTCAAAAGTTAAATAGTACGAGTAATTTAGAAAAGTTTCAATTTGACAGTTAAACAGTACGTATTACGTAGTGTATTCAATCAAAGTTCGGCTGGTCTGTTGGTCTAGTGGTTAGGGGCCCTGACTGCTATGCCGAAGGTCGTGGGTTCGATTCCCACCCAGGACAAACGTTAGTGTGATGAGCACAATCATTTGTTTTGTGTTTGCGTGTAATTTAATTTATCTATAATATGCATGTATTTTAAAATACATATATAAGTTTGTTTATCAGTTTTCTAGTACTTTATGAGTACTATTAGACAACCTCCGTGTAATTTGGGACTAGACGGCGTTGTGTAATTATTGTGGAATATTATTATCTATTTATTATAAAGTGTTAACAAAACCGCAATGAACGCTATTGGAATGTTAAATATAAACACGATCGTTGTTTTAAATGTATTTGAATTCCGAATGCTTGAAGTTCCAAACCGTGATTCCCATCAAAATCTCTGTATATTTAAAGCCGTGCATTACACACTTTTACATTTTTTACGACTAAACGCGAAGTTGGCCTGAATGGTTTCCATTGCAGTTGGGAACTGATTACAAATTTAAATGGGATTCGTATGGTAAAACGTATCGGAGTGTGGGCTTAGCGATCCTTGTTTTTATACTGGGTTTCAAAATACTTTTAGGTATCGGTTACGAATCTATATTTAGATTCAGGCGTATGTTATTAGTAAGCGTCTGTGACACTAATCTGCTGCCTGAATTATTTACACTGACTGAAATGCCTGGCTATTTCGGTACCTGTACACACAAAAATCAGGGACTTTTTTCTTTGTTGGTACCTATTTAGTAATCGTTAGTCTTAGCTCGTACCTCTTTCGTATAAATGTACACTCCATTCGAAAGATGATTGGACATTTATACAAACTGTTTTTGCTGCCCGTTCATCAGATTTTGACTTTTATTGCGTTGCTGGCATGACAAATTGCAACTGCAGTAAATAGTTGGTATTGTAACTATAACTTTTATTGCCGTTCCTATGACTAAGGAAGGGAAGTCAAAATCCGTTGAAGAATAGAACAGAATAGAATAGAATGCATTTGTTTGTCAGAATATTGTACAAAGTTGTTATGTGCTTATAAATTATGATCATAATATTCGGCCGTTTCCGGCGTACAAATATGGTTAGTAAAAATTATGGGTCAATACATTACAAATACATTATTTATCATTAAAATTATAAATAATTGAAATAAATTGAGCAATAGTTATTACAATTATATAATAAGACGTATTCATTATATTAGTCAAAATTTAATAATAAAGGAATGATGAATGGACAGTAAAAAGATTTCTTTTAATTTGTAATATCTTATTTGAAATAGTGTACAAGTATGTTCAAATATTTCAGTAACTCAGTAAACATCTTTTACAGAAAACCTTAAAAAGATTAATAAAATAAGTAAACATAATCCTGTACGCTTCAAAAATCCCTCATCAGCAAACATTTATTCCGCGGAGTAATTCAGAAAAAAAAATGGCATTAACACACTTATTCGTACTTGTTGAATATGTCGGCAAACATTGATAACGTATGCTAAATATATTCATACTCTCACCGACGACTCTGGAACAGGGAAGTTGCACGGTGCACAGATTAAAAAGAAGCTCTTCGCGAGTATGTAAACCTGGTACTTTGAGTTCTTCCAGCATTTGTTCAGTGAGAAATGGATTAGAATTTATATTTTACTTTGCCTTTGAACGTTGAGTATTCAGAGAGGCTTATATTTTTAGGATTACGTTTCAAAAGGGTAAAAACGAGACCCTATTGCTACAACTTTTCTGTCTGTCTGTTTATTATCTTATCATGATCATCAGCCTTTGTAATGTTCCCACTGCTGTGACTCAGGCCTTCTCTCTAGGAAAGCGAATGGGCCGTAATCGACCACGCGGGCCCAGTGCGGGTTGGTAAATGTCACATGTCTTCGAATTTTTGGTTTTATGACATGCCGGTTTCCTCACGTTTATCATCTGATGAACCGTCATAGCTAGGCTGTTGAAATTTTCACAGATAATGTGCTTCTGTAGCCAATATAACTTAAAAACTAAAAACAATAAATATTTAAGTGCTGCAGCGTGTTTTTTTTGCCGCTTTTTGATCGATAACTCGCACTTAGCCAGTTTTTTTTTTATTCCGCGTCGGTATCTTTTAATTCTAATGTGTTTGTCATGGAATTTGACAGCTGATTTACTGATCTTACACTTACTGTACCTCGTTTAACCACAAACAGAAATGAATAACTAATTCATGTTAATGAACTCTAATGATAGAAACTAAATTTTATTATAATTACTGAGATAGCAACCCTTGTGGCTAGGATACGATCAGCTCATTTGTATTGTTTAATTTCTAAACTTTGTTTCTTTTTATGTTGTGTTGTTGTCATCGTGACATTTCATTATAATTTCAGGACCTTTTTTTTTTTTTTTTTATGGTGGGAAAAAATCATGCATTGACATCCCCCGCTCTTGGGCGGAGCGGGAGATAGTGTCAGACTCTTACTGACTAAAAGACCCACCCCGTTCCTTCTAGCCTTCATACCGGGGCTCGAGCGCCCTTTCGGATAACCCTGGCCCCAGTAGGCTTCGACCCGGCTGGGTCCCTGCTGTTGCTGACAACTCCTTGAGGCGCGCGGGAACATTGCGCGCCGTCGACGACTTGGGCTTGGTTCGGACAGTTACCGGACGGCCGGACAGCGAGCTACCCATTGCTCACCGTCCGCAAGCCCGCGTCTACGTTGGCCGGAAATCGGGATCAGAATCCCGGCGACGGCGGCGGCGATAACGCCGTTGCCTGATGCGTTCGGCCTCCTCCTTTGCGAGCATTACTGCTTCGCAGAAGTCGGCGACCGCCTGCCACTCCTCCTCGCTCCGGACCATGGCCTCAACCAAGGCCCGGCGCGAGAGGTCTCCGCCGCCGATCGCCCCCACGAGGGCACGGCGATGCTCCGCCCAAGCAGGGCACACCTCGACTGTGTGCTCCACCGTGTCCTCCGGGCGTTCCGCACAGTGGCGACACCCGGGCGTCACTTCTGCATGAATCGAGTGCAGGAAACTCCCGAACGAACCATGTCCGGTGAGTACCTGCATCATGCGGAAGGTAAGGACGCCGTGAGGTCTTTCCAGCCACGCCTCAAAGAGGGGACTTACCGCCATGATTGTGGCGTGCCCAGCACTGGGTTGCGATAGTCGTTGACGCCATTTCACCATGAGATCCCGCCGGAGCTCTGTCCGCCATGCCGTGACCTGTCGCGGCAGCGGACTTTCACCCCGGCGTTGCATCTCCACGCGCATATCGTGCATGTGTGCAAGGACTGTTGCCTCCAGATCCCACGGTGGTAGGCCAGCCAGAAGGCTCGCCGCTTCGCGGGAGACCGTGCAGTATCCCCGCACCATCCTTATCGCCATGACCCTCTGACAGGCGTTCAGTATGGCCGCCGGTTGCTTTTTCAGCGACGGCGCCCACACCGGCGCCCCGTAGAGGGCCATGGACCGAACGATCCCCGCGTAGAGCCTTCGGCAGGAGGCATCCGGACCCCCAAGGTTGGGCAGGAGCCGCTTGAGCGCAGCCCCAGCCCGGTTGAGTTTGGGAGCCAGACGTCGGAAATGCTCCACGAAATTCCACCGGCTGTCGAGGACGAGTCCCAGGTACTTCATCGTCGACCTGACACCGATGTCAACTCCTCCTACCGTTAGTTGGGAACTCAATGGCGGCGCGTTCCGAGACCGGCGACCGTGGAAACACATCGCCTCGGATTTGTGAAGCGCCACCTCGAGTCCCAACTCCTGGATCCTGTCAACGACCATCGCAACCCCGCGTGTCGCTAGAGCGACCGCCGCCTGGTACGACTCTCCCCGCGCTAGAACCAGCGTGTCGTCTGCGTAGCAAACCACGCTGACCCCGTCAGGGAAGTCGCCGCGCAGCACGTAGTCGTACCCGATGTTCCACAAGGGTGGCCCTAGTACCGACCCCTGCGGAACACCGCACGACATCTCTCGACGTTTCCAGTCTCCCTGGTGACCGGGGTAGACTATAAACCTATCCGACAGATAGGCCTCGACCACTCGACAGAGGTATTCGGGCACCCGGTGGTACCGGAGTGCCCTCCGGATCGTACTCCAGGGCAGGGAGTTGAAGGCGTTGGCAATGTCCAAGGACACTGCCACGACACACCTGCCCCGGGACACCGCAGCCCCCGTCGTGAGGGCTCGCACGCGCATGATGGCGTCCACCGTAGAGCGCATCCTGCGAAAGCCGAACTGTCCGTCCGAAAGGTCCGGCCCCACCCGTGTTAGGCGCCCGACGAGGCGGTTTGCAATGACTCTCTCAAAGAGCTTGCCCACCTCGTCGAGCAGCACAATGGGCCGGTACGCGGACGGAGAGTCCGCAGGGCGCCCTGGCTTCGCTATGAGGACCAGTTTCCCCGTCTTCCAGCAAAGTGGGAACTGGCCCCTCTCCAAACATGCGCTGAAGAGCCCTCTCAGTCGAGGCCCGAGAGCCTCCATGGCCAGGACCCAAGCCTTTCCAGGCAAGCCGTCGGGTCCTGGGGCGGTGTTTTTGGCACTCAGCCTTCGCACCGCCACTCTCATCTCTACCTCGGTCATTATAATTTCAGGACCTTCATATCACCATAATATATGTATGTATATTCTAGCAAATAAAGTGATGATAACCAACAACAAAACAAAACAGCAAAACCTGAAAACGCGAAAAAAAATCAGCTGTTCAGTACATTTATGTTTGCCTAAACAGCTGATATTTTTTTCGCGATTTCGGCTTTGCTTTCATAATAAAAATTGTTTGTTATCATGGGCACAATCACGTGTTTAAGTATCGTACACTAATTGCCAGTCACCCTATATTAGGTAGGTACCTAATCGATCGCATAGTAGGCTTAGTTGAACGATTGGCTGCTGCGCATATGCAGCGCGGGTTCGATTCCCACACAGAACAAATATTTTTATGGTCGATAGTTTGTTTCGGGTTTGGGTGTCCTGTTTATGTAAGTTTACATGTTTATGAATACGCCTGGGCGTACCCTGGGGTAGTGAAGTAATTCCATGCGAAAAAACATCTACCACTAAAATGAGATTACTAGATTTTTATCGATAAGTTTGTTTGTTTTGATTGAAAGAACTCTGCGGTCGACAATAGTACATTCTGATACATATGTAGAAAGCTTTGTCATTACGATGAGACCAAGGCAGAATTCGCCAGAGCCGTAATCGAAGGTATAAAGGAGTACTTACTTTAATTGCGAGTAACTTTATTGAAGATGTTTTTTTCAATATTTACTGTCCATGACCTTAAACATCCTAACACATACTTAAAGGCTAATAATACCAACACCACTCTAATACAGTCCTTGGCATCCATAATTACCCGAATACATTGATAACGCCCATCACTTTGGTACCGCACTTAACGGTTAACGTATGTTGTATATCTAATTTTGTCCTTTGTACAAGCACTATAGGAAACAAAAGAACAATGCCGTGAAATAGTTACACCATTAATCTGTGTACCTATTAACGAACTACCCATGTAGAAAAACTTGCTAGAAAAATGTTGGCATAAAGAAAAGTCATTGAGAAAGAAAATGATGACAAATCGTCAAACAATTTACTTATCTAATACTTTGTCCGGGAGAACGTCCGTAGGATACTACGTAACTTTGACGTGAATAAGGCTTGTGGCTCCGACGGGTAACCGGAAATTGTTCTTAAAACTAATCCGCTTGAATTGTCTCCAATTTTGACACACCTGTCTCTGTGATTTGGCTGTAAAATTGCCGAGTGCTTGGAAGTAAGCTGACATGCAACGTGCCCAAAAAAGGCAGTCCGGCCAAACTGGGAAGCGACAGACTCAGTTACAGAGCCTAGATCTATCACTCGTTAACAGATGCAGAACAGTAAACTCCTGGCACATCTATAAGCTAAAATCATCCTTAGTGACCGTCAATAAGGCTGCCGCGAAAATCGGCTTCCAGACAGCGAACCATGAGTGACTTGCCGTCCGGCTGTTTGGGAAGGACTAAGATCGTGGGTACGTTGTTCTTTTTTCATTTTAGGGATACGGTCACTCTTTCAAACGTTCCCGTAGCCCTAATAGGCATCGGCGCAACCGTGCCCTTTCTGTTTTGGTGACATCTCTATGAGGCGCGCCTGGAACACAACGTGCCGCCGACTCGGGCTTGATCCTTACCTGATGTTCGGACAGCCAGCTACCCATTACTCGTCATCAGCAAACCCACGCCTATAGTGGGTGGAAATCGTTCTGCGACTCCCGGTATCAGGAGCGTCTCCTTCAGCGACAGCTAAGGCGTGAAAATGTCCATTCCGTCACGGTTGCGAGCAGACCATAGCGTGTCGATTACTTCAATATCCTATATCCAAAGCAAACAGGCGGCATCAATATAGAAGCGACCCTTCCCACGCCGATAGCAAAATATTTTTATCGAGTACCCTTTATTCATAAAAATACCCTTAGAAACACCTCATAAATCTTACCTGTCATTATCATATTCCATGTTTTTTTCATTATAAAGACGATCATCGATATATAGAGTGAAGTAACCACAGAATAGAAGAAGTTTTATGAATAACTGGCTTCTGCCGGCAGTTTTGCCCATGTGGCAGTAAATTTTTTTTCCAGGGAAACTTACTTCCGGGATAAATCCTATCTGTTTTCAGGCAGTTGCCCGGACCAGACACGGAGGATCCTCTCTTTTCAACTGAAGTTTGCGGGATTTTATATTCTGTTCCGCACCTCTAAAAACTTGGGCACGCCATAATCATGGCGGTAAGTCCCCTCTTTGAGGCGTGTCTGGAAAGACCTCACGGCGTCCTTACCTTCCGCATGACGCAGGTCCTCACCGGACATGGTTCGTTCGGGAGGTTCCTGTTCCAAATTAAAGCGGAAGTGACGCCCGGGTGTCGCCATTGTGTGGAATGCCCGGAGGACACGGTGGAGCACACAGTCGAGGTGTGCCCCGCTTGGGCGGAGCATCGCCGTGCCCTCGTGGGGGCGATCGGCGGCGGAGACCTCTCGCGCCGGGCCTTGGTCGAGGCCATGGTCCGGAGCGAGGAGGAGTGGCAGGCGGTCGCCGATTTCTGCGAAGCAGTAATGCTCGCAAAGGAGGAGGCCGAACGCATCAGGCAACGGCGTTATCGCCGCCGCCGCCGGCGCCGGGATACTGATCCCGATTTCCGGCCACCGTAGGCGCGGGCTTGCGGACAGTAAGCAATGGGTAGCTCACTGTCCGGCCGTCCGGTAACTGTCCGGACCAAGCCCAAGTCGTCGACGGTGCGCGCTGTTCCCGCGCGCCTCAAGGAGTTGTCAGCAACAGCAGGGACCCAGCCGGGTCGAAGCCTACTGGGGCCAGGGTTATCCGAAAGGGCGCTCGAGCCCCGGTATGAAGGCTTGAAGGAACGGGATGGGTTTTTTAGTCAGTAAGAGTCTGACACTATCTCCCGCTCCGCCCAAGAGCGGGGGTTGTCATAGGATGATTTTTCCCTTCGGAAAAAAAAAAAAACCTCTAAAAACTAACTTTTATTATATTAGTGTGATTTTGTATTAAAGAAAGAGAAAGTAATTTATTATGGCTCCTAATTTTATTAACATACTTATTTTTAATAGCATTATTCGGCCCAAAAATCTAGGTATATTGCCTTCTAAATTACTAATTTAGACACAATTAACGAGTATCTGAATGATACTATTTTATGCACAATTTCTTGGTCGATATTAAAAAAAAAAACAACGAAAGCTAAGGTGGTAGC
This sequence comes from Mythimna ferrago, assembly GCA_910589285.2. Classification (NCBI taxonomy): domain Eukaryota; kingdom Metazoa; phylum Arthropoda; class Insecta; order Lepidoptera; family Noctuidae; genus Mythimna; species Mythimna ferrago. The sequence continues at coordinate 7,676,349 of OU342675.1, read as the reverse complement.
TCTGCTTCGCTCCCGCATTAGCCTTTGAACCTAACCTGTTCGTGTCGGAGTGCCCTACAATCTCGAGCTCACTTCGCTTGCTCTTGGGCTTAGATTATTTAGTTAGCGTTGTAAAAAAGTCGAATTAATTTATTATAGGCTATCTCATTTTCCCGTTGCTTAGTTATAAAATGAGATGTTTGATCACGTGGCCAATAAAGAAATATGTGGCTTGATAATCAAAAGTATTTATGTTAGACTAGCTTTTGCCCACAGCTTCGCCCGAGTACAGAAAATATTGTCTATGGCACTCAGGTATAAAGCAGATTTCTACCAGTGAAAAAAAAAATTGCTTAATTTTGCATTAAATTTTACAAACAAAAAAAGAAACAAAATTTACGGCTCTAGATTAGTGATTTCAAGTAAAATTCACTATGACAACCATTTCATACTGGAATTATTTTCCGACATAACGTTGAATTAGCCCTATAATTATCGAAAAGTCCAAAATATTTGGTATTGACCATGAGACTTTTCAGTAGCCTTGAAGAATTCGGCTATAAATAACATACTGTAACTAACAATTAGATTATTCGAAGTGAAATCGAGTTGAAGGACATGACTTAATTACATAACACTAATATTAACGCAAAAGATTGTTTGTATGTATACCCCGTTAAATTATGATCGTTTCAATCCCGTGGATGTTCGATCCGGTCCATGAAACACTATCAATTTCTAAAGATAAAATTAAAGAATAAAGTACCTTTTTTTAAATTTCGTATTAATTTACGCATGTACGAAATTAATTTCTTTAAGAAAACGTCAGCTAAGCGAGTGCAATGACCTGTAGGTAGTAGTCGGCGTTGCGTACTAACTACCTACAGGTCATACAGTTTTTTAAAAAAGGTACTTTATTTTTTAATTTTATCTTTACAAATCGATAGTGTTTCATGTACCGGCTCGATCCTCCACGGAATTAAAACGATCAAAATTTAGCGGTGTATATATATGTTTGTTACTCCTTGACGCTCCAAAAGCTGCACGGATTTAAATAGAACTTGGTACATGGATAGATCATGTCCTGCAATTGAACATAGGATTTTTTTCCGAGAGTGTGTTTCCATCATAGCCTGAAGAATCGGCCAACTTAAGTGGCAGTGGGCTGGGCACATTGTTCGTAGAACAGATAGTCGATGGGATCGAAAGGTTTTGGAGACTCTTAGACTTTGGTATTGGACGACTTTTGGCTGTGTGATTCCGTATGATGACGATCCCTTAGGATAATTTTCATGCGGTCGAAGTTGATGGGACAAGCTGGTATAGACATTAACGTTACTGATTATGATGCCTTGATTTATACAGATTAAAATAATAATAATATTTTTTATAGCCTATTTGGTGTGGGGCCATTCAATTATAACGTAAGCACTATAGGGGGGTGGGGGGGTTTTAGCATTGCTTATTTTTGATGACATGGGGGAAGGGGGGGTCTAGATGGTGATTACGTGAGCAGTATATTTTTTTCTTAGTTTTATAAGAGAACGATCTCGATGTTCCAAAATCACAAAAAAGTGAGCAGATAGATACACATCACCAGCAAACATCCAATGTCGTTGAAGATTTAGAGTCATGGATTCGTGCATCATGGACTCAGGTCAGTTAATTTAAATTAATATGTCAAAATTTTAAATGAGGTTTGTTTTTTTTTCCTTTATTTCAAGTCCTTTCCTTATTTGTAGACTTACAACTAGTGCTCATAAATTAATAACGAAACCAACTCATTGACAAATACTTGTACCAATGTTTACGTAAGCATGGGGGGAGGGGGTGAGAGCTTTGCTTACTTTTGCTGACAAGGGGGAGGCGGGAGTTAAAATTTTTTCAAAAAATCTGCTTACGTAATACTTGAACAGCCCCTGTCCCACTGCTGGGCAAAGGCCTCCCCTTTCTCTTTCCAACTTCAAATCACCTTCGCCGTGGTCGGCTTCGACGGCGTCGACTCCAGTGAGTAACAATCCTCGCCCAATAATAATCTAGGCATTAAATATACCTAACATCATTTCCATATTCACTACACAGAAAAAAACACAAAAAAGATAGGTATAGAAGTCAATCTCATGTATGTACTTCACTTTTCATGCCCTGGACGGTCGCGCTAGGATCAGCGCCTCTCCGTCCGAGCGCGCTCGGGTGCGGTGATAAATACATATATAATTTGTAAAAATATTACATGGCCAAAAAGTCATGTTCACTTTCTTTTTCGGCGAGGGGCTGGTGGCCACTGAGGTACTTTACCTACTTAATTAAGTATTCTGCGTTATGTTAAAACAAATCATCAAAAAAGACGTGTGGCACTCGGGGACTGCCGCGGTAAAGCTACTGCATAGTATTTTTATCAACTTATGCAATTATAATTATTTATTTATTTTATATATGCAGTATTTTTTTTCCTTTGTTTTTTTTTTCTTTGATATTAATTGAAGTTACACTTTCACACATTGAATTGAATTTTGATTGATTGTTCACTCATTTGTTTTCTTATCGGTCACCACGCTCAAAAAACAAATGAGTGGGGGTGTTAGGTTATTTTCGTTACGGAATTTCTGGATTCGGTCTCCACGCTCAAGGCCCGCGATAGAAGCTATGCAATAGCTTAAAATACAAGCAAATATTTACTCGTACCTACTTACTTACCTCTTTGAAAGTTCTGGTAGCTTAACCTTTCGTATGCCGTAATTAGAGACACAATTAAAAAGTTATTGTGTCTCGCGTGGATCCACGTTCCGGACACACAACGGGTTAAAAAACGATAATTTTCCAATTAATGTTGAATTTAAACAACCATTACAGTTATAACTTTTTATTGTTCCATTATTTCACAAAAAAGTTTATAGACGCGTGTCTTAAAGGGATGACACTCGCGATCGCACTGGTTCCAACCGGGCTGAGATATCGTGTCCGATTGTGTGTAGATTGACTTCTGTACCAATCTTTTTTCTGCCATAAAATAATCAACATTATAATTTTATCACACAAAACCAAAGTCATTTGCAAACGGTACTCGAGATCCTATTTAATTGAGCGAAAATACTATTTCAAACAAGCAATTCATTACGTCGCTCTTTCCAATTACTGTTGCCCTGGTACAGAGCTTGTAGAACAGTAGTGGACTTAGATATTCAGTTGTTGTGAAGTCGTGTAATATCGGGTTATCTGTACTAAGCTTAATAGTGTCGTTGTCGGTGGATTGTCTTCACTGCGATCTGTGCTGGGCTTTATATTACAATCACATTAATATTATAAAAGAGAAAGTATGTATTTATGTTTGTGTTGTTTATTTTTTATTCTTTTACACTAAAAGAACGGTATGGTTCTTTCTTTTCTTTTATCTGTTATAAACTAGTACTTGACTGCGATCCCGCCTGATGGTAAGCAGTGATGCAATCGTTGATGGTGAGGCGCACTAGTTTATTAAGAGCCTATTCACTCTAGCCTTGAAGACACCCAAATTATAATCAGACGGAAAGACCGCAGCAGGCAAACTGTTCCAGTCCTTCGAATTTCGCGGTATAAATGACGAGGCGAAACGCTTAGTCCGGACCGTAGATGTTTCAACAACGTAAGGGTGGATACTCGCCGTGCGTCGGTTTGTCCGATGGTAGAAATGAGATGGCGGAATCAAGTCATGCAATTCCTGCGCACACTCTCCAAAATGCAATCTTTCGGTTGAATGGATTTCGGGTTCAAACCCAGCCAGACGCATTATTTTGTGTAATTTATTTAATCAACACTGCTATGAAAACGGTGAAAAAAACATAGTGAGGAAACCGGCATGTCCTAGAACCAAACATTCGAAGACATGTGACATTGACAAATCCGCTCCAAGAGGCATGTGTTCCAGCAGTGGGAAGTGTGGGAACATTAAAAGGCTGATTATGCTAATAGTAATATGTTCATTTAGGATACTTTTTACTTTTACGATGACGAAGCCTCCGTCAGAAACTAGCTGAATAAATTCTTTTACAAAACAAACAAATGATATATGGTTAGTGTCTTCTGACAATTCGAGAAGAAATACCAAAACAACTGGACAAGACAGTAGAAAATATCTCAATCAGATCAGTCAAATGAGAACCATACTTTAGGGTCGCTATGGTCTTTATTATTTCAACTTATATATTCTTCCAGTTACGGTAAACAAACAGTGCCCACCAATCGTCACCTGCTGTGATTCTCACATACACACAAATATTTTAGCCACATTTCATTCACGTGGTCTACGTGTGCCAGTTTCCTTGAAGGACAACTATTTATTAAATACTTTTTGCACACAAAAGTATAGAAGCAGAATTAGTGCCTTTGGCATTCTCTACTAGGCAACATTTAGATGATAAAGAAAATAACAGTGGTAGGTGCAATAAAAGAAGAATGCAAAGAAAAAAATAAACAAATAAATCATTAATACAATACAACTATTCGCATCACTAACAAAGTATTTTGAATTAGCTATTGGAATATCGAAAGAGGTTGTATGAAAAAAAAATCTTTTTAACTTACGGACAGGCTAAACCATTATACTTTTTAAAGATTATGCAAAAAATGGAATAGGTGTTCAAAGATTAAAGATAAAGCAATTGTTTTTTAAGATTTTTGAAACAGTTACAAGTACTGCGATATTACAGAAAATACTTAACACAAAGAAATCAATAAATAACTAATTTCGAAAAAAGAATAACAAACTACGTTATTCTGTTATTATATATATTAAGTTTAATTGAACTTATAATTCCAAACAATCCGAAGATATAAAACTTCAAAACATCCCGTTATAAAAAAGAGTGATTTCATAGGTCTTATTATTTTATTTTACTATTAAGCCTTGTTATTATAAATGTGAAAGTAACTGTCTGATATGCTTTCATTGCTGTAGTACTGAAACGAATTTAATGAGATATGGTATACGCCGTATCATCTAGTTTCTAGATTTTGCATCGGACAATGATGCGAATGAAGTCACTAGCAGAACCCGATAATTCCTATGCACCTAATTTATCAATATCTTCCTACTTATCAGACAAATTGAGATTAATAAATCTATCTATTAGTTACTATTTCTGTAAGGATACAAATTGAGGGTCTCGTGGCTAACAACATAGAGGATTGATAGAAAGCTTAACCGATCAATTTGTTTGTCCCTGTCAATTCCTAGAAGGGTGTGATTCGGTTCGAAACCCTTTTGTGATTCAGAAGCCAAGATAAACTGTCGGTCCCAGTTATCAATGTCTATACTTAATTAACAATCCCTTAAGTCACAAACAACACTTATCTTTAAGATGTTCTTATAGATCTTTCTGACATTTGACTTGAAGAGACGATGAGAGCTTGAGATTTATAGGCGATATAAAAGACATTTACGTAAACATCTTACTAACAGATGAAGGGTTGGATGTCTGACAGAGTATACTCGTATGACAAGAGTGGAATTGCCTGTCGGAATCTGTGCTCTAATAGCTACAACCTAAGGGTATTTACAAGTTTAGAGTGAATAGGTTACTTCTAGGTAAGCGTGCTCCATCGTCGACCACATCATCGCTTACCATCAGGTGAGATGGTGTTCAAATGCAAGCCAACAAATATTAAAAAAAGATTAACCTAAGGATATCAGTTTTGCTCATATAATTATATTATGCACTAGACTAGATAGAAGTGTAGGTTAATTTAAAATACTTACAAACTTTTAGGGTACGCTACCATACCTTAGCTCAATGCTAAACTAATATTAATTAACTTGTAAGATTAATCTTTTTCATATTTTAGTTTACTGTCGAATAGTACCTATCTATTGTGAAAATAGTAATAGTAGTGAAAGTTTTAGTATAGTTAAGCAGTAAAAAAACTCTGTGGACTGTTATACGAGATGAGAAGAATAGGTAAATTTGTGGAAGTATGTAATATAAAGTTGGTAATATACCTCTTTTAAAATCCTGGACTCATAATATGATGATTAAAGTTCGCGCTTTGAATACATTTAATTAAACTAAGTTATTATATTGAAGAAACTTGTTAATTTTTCTAGAGTTCCGTACTAAAACTATTGAATGAAAGAGTTTGGTTTTAATCTAGCAGTTTTACTAAGAAACTCTAAAATAATATATTATATTGGTACTAGCTGTCCGCCCGCTACTTCGTCCGCGTGTACTTCGGTTATCGCACTTTAAACGTGTTTCCCCGTAGGTATTAGATGTTTTTCCGAGATAAAAAGTAGCCTATGTTATTTTCCATGTCAAAGGCTATATGCATGCCAAATTTCATCCAAATCCGTTCAGCCGTTTTTGCGTAGGACACGGTGGAGCACACAGTCGAGGTGTGCCCTGCTTGGGCGGAGCATCGCCGTGCCCTCGTGGGGGCGATCGGCGGCGGAGACCTCTCGCGCCGGGCCTTGGTTGAGGCCATGGTCCGGAGCGAGGAGGAGTGGCAGGCGGTCGCCGACTTCTGCGAAGCAGTAATGCTCGCAAAGGAGGAGGCCGAACGCATCAGGCAACGGCGTTATCGCCGCCGCCGCCGCCGCCGGGATTCTGATCCCGATTTCCGGCCACCGTAGGCGCGGGCTTGCGGACAGTGAGCAATGGGTAGCTCGCTGTCCGGCCGTCCGGTAACTGTCCGGACCAAGCCCAAGGCGTCGACGGCGCGCACTGTTCCCGCGCGCCTCAAGGAGTTGTCAGCAACAGCAGGGACCCAGCCGGGTCGAAGCCTACTGGGGCCAGGGTTATCCGAAAGGGCGCTCGAGCCCCGGTATGAAGGCTAGAAGGAACGGGGTGGGTCTTTTAGTCAGTAAGAGTCTGACACTATCTCCCGCTCCACCCAAGGGCAGGGGATGTCAATGCATGATTTTTTCCCACCATAAAAAAAAAAAAAAAAAAAAAAAAAAAAGCCGTTTTTGCGTGATTAAGTAACAAACATCCACACTTTCACATTTATAATATTATTTAGGATTAAGATTCTTTAATACAATAACTTAGTTAAATTTTTAAAACCCCAAGATTTCATAGGAAAATTTTATTATCAACTTTATTCACTTCTTTCCTTAAATTTTAGGATTTTTTTTCCTAAATATACTCCACCTATATTCTATTTCGATCTCTGCTAATCAATTCATATTTTTTTTAACCGACAAATTTTCAACCAGCCAGCCATTGCTCCAGATAAAACCAAACAACAGTTGCATATTTGCTGATAACCTACGAATTCGGGTAAATACAGCCTTGAATCATTATTTCCATTTCGAAAATGCGCATAATTTTCTGTTGTATGTTGCTTGCGCAGATAATTTAAATTTTAGCACTGAACGATATTTACTGTTTGGCGAAATCATTCGACTTCGTGCCATGTCGAGAGTATTCCCTAATGAATGAAACTTCACTAACTACTGATAGATAGCTCCATACGTGAAGTATGAAGGTCCCAATTGGTTAACACAATGTACATTAACGTTGATCAAATAATGTCTATCAAATAAAATATACAAAGAGCTTTCAATCAATACAATATCGTTACTATAAACAGAAAATACACTAAAATCGAAATCGGATAGAATAATATAAGATCCAAATATAATGAGCTCGAATATCTAGGGTGTTTTTAATCATCCATGTTGGTCGAAATAAATTAAATTGTAATTATTGTCAGTAATGTAGAAAGAGATAACGCAACTTTACTTTCATCTTCTAATTTTCTGTAACTTGGCAATCTGTGTTGTACACAATGGGCCATTCGTTGGTCGTGTAATGAGCTTAAAATAGGCATCTCCAAAGGAAGCTTCATCAAGTTTGCCTAAGTGGTCTTAAAAGCGGTCTACTGGGGCAGGAACGCTGTCTTTTTAGATAACGTTACTGCGTATGTGTCAGTATCTGCTCTGCTTGGCCCCTATGTCCCATCGAAAACCCGGGCTTGGTTCGGACGGTGACCGGACGGCCGAACGGCGAGCTACCTATTGCTCGTCGTCTGCAAACCCACGAGTGATGTCCCGACTTACGAGTTGTGCGTCGTGATAACCCAAATAGGCGATACACCTAGCTATTTATATCACTACCGTGCAAAAATGATACCACCTAACAGACTAACTAGTTTCCTCTTTTTGAAACTAAAAGAAGAAATGTCAAAATCGTTGAACAAAATACAAATAATAACAAAATTAAAAAAAAAAAATATGAACTTCTGCCGCATAAAAACTATAAAAAGTAAAGAACTGGTTAAGACGAGTACAATGAGCCCAAACTCGACGTGCTTACTAGTAGGCATTCCAGGGTTCCATTAGCCACCTCCCAGTTCTAGCATCAGGTCCTCGTCATCATGAAAAGTATTTAGAACTGGTGAAGACGGATCTAATAAGCCCAAACTCGATGTGTCTACTAGAACGCATTTAAGGTTCCATCAGCCACTTCCCAGTTATAGCATCAGGTCCTCGTTGTCATGAAAAATGTTTAGAACTGATTAAGACGAATCTAATGAGCCCAAACTCGGGTATTTTTTTAAAACGGTTTTACTAGTAGGCATTCCAAGGTTCTATCAGCCACTTCCCAGTTCTAGCGTCAGGTTCTCGTCGTCATAAGAAACGAACTATCGAACTATTTTTAAATTAAATCTAATTGAGCCGAAACTGGATGGGTTAATTAATAGGCATTCTAAGCTTACGTCTTTGAGTCTCTGACCTCCGACGTCCATCATCAGACCGCACCATTGCGTCGGCATGCAGGTACATGACTATTTCAAACATTAGGTCACATATATGTGTTTATTAGTAAAGTATATATCCATTAAGTGTTTAAGATCACTGCCACAGCCAATAAATGAGCTGCTGACCTTGAAAAACTGAGCAACTTCATAAATATAAGAACCATTTCGACAACGTAAGCTTTCAAATAAAAAAAAACCGCATCAAAATCGGTCCATTCGCTTAGGAGCTACGATGCCACAGACAAACACACAGACACACAGACACCTCAAACTTATAACACCTCTCTTTTCCGTCGGGAGTTAAGAATAAAAATTCCGACAACTTGAGATACTCCTCCTTTTTTGAAAGTCGGCTAAAAAACATTTACAATTTCAGTTTCATTCCTAAACCACGTGAAATGAAAAATAATTTCAGAAATACGTTAATATGCTCTAAGAACAAGTACAACAAAGATTAATATGGACTCAACAAAAATATATTGCTAGCTTAGAATTCAATTTTATGTCAAACCCCCGTTAATACGTAACTTGTTCTGTACGCAATATAAAAACGTAATAACTCAAAACTCATACAAATTAATTTCTAGATTAAATAAAAAAATACAAGATGAGTTTCTAAATAAGAAAAGATATTTGTTCTACGCAAATAAAATAAACATCAGTAAAAAAAAATAACTGTCCCCACACACGGGCTTCAAAAAAACGCCGCTTCAAGCTTCATTTTGAGGCGGCCTTTTTTGTGGCTCGTGTGTGACGGTGCCGCCACAACAAAACGCTTGAAGCGGCTTCAAGCTTCACCGAACACAAGAAGTGTCCCGCGCTTCAGCTGTTTTTTGCGGCCACTTCTAGCTTTATTTGTGGCCGCTTCTAGCGTTTTTTTTTGTAGCGGCATTTTTTTTGAGGCCCTACGCGCGCCTCAAAAAGATTAGCTTTTTTTGTGGCCGCTTCTAGCGTTTTTTTTTGTAGTGGCATTTTTTTGAATCCCTACGCGCGCTTCAAAAAGATTTCACCGAAAAAATGAAACCCGTGACACTGTAATGCAAGGGCAAAGGTATGCACAGGTGTAGTTTTAGTCAGTAAAAGTCTGACACGCCCTCTCACTTCGCCCTAAAGTGGGAGAAGTTTGGATGACTACCCAACTTAAAAAAAAATCGGCCATGTGCGAATCGGACTCGCGCACAAAAAACGGTAAAATAATCACGTTTGTTGTATGGGAGCCCCCTTAAATATTAATTTTATTGTACTTTTTAGTATTTATTGATATAGCGACAATAGAAATACATCTTTTGTGAACATTTCAACTGTCTAACTATCACGGTTTATGAGATACAGCCTGGTGACATATGGATAAGCAGACAGACAGATGGACAACGGAGTCTTAAGCAATAGGTTCTTGTTTTACCTTTTGGGTACGGAACCCTAGAAAAGACAAGACTAAACAAAAAGAAAATATCATCATCATCAGCCTTTTTAATCTTCCCACTGCTGGGACTCAGACCTCCTCTTTAGGAGAGGGAATGGGAGGTACTCTATTACGCGGGCCCAGTGCGGGTTGGTGAATGTCACATGTCTTCGAATTTTTGGTCCAACGTGCCGGTTTCCTCACAATGTTTTCCTTCACCGTTTTGAGAGCAATTGTGATGAAATAAATTACACAAAGTGATGTGCTTGGCTGGGTTCGAACCCGTGACCTATAACTCGTAAGTCGGAGCCATTACCACTTCGGCCACAAAAAGAAAATATCACTAGCTAACAATTTAATTATTACGAAATCCTTGTCTAGTTTTTCTTGTTCTATATGCGAGCAACAAGTGATGTAACGTCCTACATCAAGCACGCCCTTTCGATATAAAATGTCACCCCCTTACAGTAAAAGCTAGTACTTTATAACCTGAGCAAGCGGAGACGGGCTGAGCAAACATCTTGCCTAATTAAATGGCCGTAATTTGTTAGCATAGACAGTATAAACTTCTTGGCGAATAATGGAATTATTGTCAAAGTAATTTGTGTGAACTGTCCAAGATTAATTTGCCGAATAAGGGGGTGGGGGGTGACTAGCGAGTTGTTGTTAGCTTTTTTTTGAGGTGTGTGCAGAACGCCTGGAGGACACGGTGGAGCACATAGTGGAGGTGTGCCCCGCTTGGGTAGAGCATCGCCGTGCCCTCGTGGAAGCGATCGACAAGATCTCTCGCGCCGAGCCTTGGGACAGGCTTTGGCCGAAGCAAGGAGGAGTGGCAGGCGGTCGCCTCCTTCAGCGAAGCAGTAATGCTAGCAAAGGAGGACGCCGACCGCATCAGGCAACGGCGCTCACACCGTCCCAGCCACCGCTGATTCCAATTTCCGGCCACCGTAAACGCGGGCTTGCGGACAGCGAGCAATGGGTAGCTCGCTGTCCGACCGTCCGGTAACTGTCCGGACCGGGCCCAAGTCGTCTCAAGTCCGCGCGACTCAAGGAGTTGTCAGCAACAGCAGCCCAGCTGGGTCGAAGCCTACTGGGGCCAAGGTTATCCGAAAGGGAAGCTCGGCCCCGGTACGAAACGCAAAAAGGAACAGGGTGGGATTTTTAGTCAGTAAGAGTCTAACACTATCTCCCGCTCCGCCCAAGGGCGGGGAATATTATTTGGATGAGTTTTACCCACCAAAAAAAAGGTGAGTGATCATTAAATTTAGAGGCTAATTGTGACCGGTAAAGTGGACGGGAAAAGGCCTCGCGGGCGCAACCCAATACGTTGATCCGACTAGATCCGAACCACTCTTGACTCTACGATGTACCGATGTGATGTGTGTGTTGTATGTCTGTGATGTGTGTGTTGTATGTCTGTGATGTGTGTGTAGGGAATAACCCTTCACAGCGCCAGAGACAGGAAATGATGGAGGAACATCATAAGGGTTAGAGTGATGAAGCAGGGAGGTCACGACCCTCAGCATTGAGGAATACGACGCAAGGAGGAGGAGGATCATCAAATTTTAATGAGTCCCAGTCTAAGTTGGAACGAGTATAAGTCAGACTTTTGCCAAATAAAACTCGCCTGTGTCTTTCAGTTACTTTTTGAGATCTAGGTCCACGGTAGGTTGAGGTAGCTGACGATATAAAAGCCAAAGAAACGAAAATTTAATTCATTTCATTTATTCAATAACATTTTTTTACGTTGGGTGTTTTACAAAAATAAATGATAAATAATTAATAATAATTTAAAAACATAATTAAAAAAAAAAACATTACATTATTCAATTAACTGGAATCAAAATCACAATTATAAAACAATGTCAAGACAATAGAAAATAATTTCACAACTTCGTTATATTAAACAATAATAACCTAAAAATAATACTATGCAAGATGGTTGATAATAATAACTGTCAAAAATGAAACTTTTTTTTTTAATTTTATAAACTAGTGCTCGACTGCGATTCCACCTGATGGTAAGCAGTGATGCAATCGTTGATGGTGAGGCGTACTAGTATATTAAGAGCGTATACACTCTAGATTTGAAGACATCTAAATTATAAATCAGACGGGAAGCCCGCAGCAGGCAAATTATTCCAGTCCTTCGATGTATGCGGTATAAACAACGAGTACATTTAATAAAGATTGATTAAAATTTCCTTCTAATTAGATATCAAGACAATATTTTATCCTGCTGTTGCCTGTAATGATGGAGCGCCAAACTCCTAACAAGGTATCTGGTATAAAGTTAATTAGCAAAGTTACTTATATCCAACCATGCTTGTTCGTAGTCTGCGGAGCTTCATACCGCATGGAGTTCAAAACAAACTTCTCATTCATGTTTTGAATATACATGAAATGTGCGTAAATTATGCATTGAAAAGAGAATTTCAGGTGTTGATTTTGATGTTAGTGTGTTGGATAATGTTTCTGAATTTGGTTGGTTAATGTTTATAAGTATGTGTTTGTAATTTCTAGGCTGTTTACAATGTTTGTCGTTGTATTGTCGAAAACTCTGAGTGAGTAACACTGTGCATCTTGTATTATATGCTATGTTAATTCTATTATATTATAATGGGTGACTGGTAATTAGTGACCTATAAATTATACACGTGATTGTACTCATGGTTACAGACATCTTTCCCAAAGAAACTTTTTTTTTTACACATTATTTATTTAACTTATATTATTTTACCGGAACATGTCGGTACCTACACTGATTACATACACCGATGGGTTTGCAAGCGGCGCGGTAGGTAAGGTACAAGAGACAACGGCGTTACGCGTGTAACAACTGAGAGGTCACAGGCGCGCGCGAATTTGCGCCAACAGCTGTTTTGTTATTGCGACAAAACTAATGAGTATAAAAAAAAGTTTCTTTGGAAAAGTTGTTTGTAATCATGAGTACAATCACGTGTATAAGTATCGGTCAGTAATTACCACTCACCCTATATAATATTAGTTCCTTAATTTCAAGTTTGTTGAAGACGCAGTGTTGGAAGGCACGTGTCACAATGAACGGTCATATGCGTCTCAGATCCATCTTATTCCCACAACCCTTACCAGACCATCGGGCCACCTTGTAGGAGGTCTTCCAACACTGCGTCTTCCGGTAAGCGTATAAGATTTCTTCCACAACCCCAAACTAAGCAGAGCTTGTGGTATGAGTACTAGGCAGCTGATAAACATATTTAAGTATATATTTCTAAATACATATTTTTTTTTTTTTTTTTTTTATAATGGATAGGCTCGCGTTTGACCACAATCTCACCTGATGGTAAGCGATGATGTGGCCGACGATGGAGCACGCTTGCCTAGAAGCAATCTATTCACTCTTGACTTAAAGACCCCTAGGTTATAGCTATCAGGAAACACAGACTCCGGCAGGGAATTCCATATGTACATATTACAGATAAATTACACCCATACACAGAACAAATAAATGATCGTGCTCATCACACAAACATTTGTCCTGGTGGGAATCGAACCCACGACCTTCGGCATAGCAGTCAGTGCCACCGACCACTAGACCAACAGGCCAGATGTAGATTTGTATGTGTTTAAGATGAAAAATCATCAAATAACTTCTTCCATTTTGTGTGGAGCAAGAGGGATTGTCAGCGTTGTACTGACTAAAAGCAACCTATGTTCCTCCAGTTACCCTTTGCATTCCAGAGACTAACGAAGCCTACTGAGGCCATGGGTTATGCGAAAGAATACCCCGTGGCCCTGGATCGCAGAAAAAGAAGGAACAAGTGGGTTTTAGTCAGTAAAAGTCTGACACGCCCTCTTGCTCTTCCCAAGGACGGGAGATTTCATTACATGAGTACCCACGTAAAAAAAAGCTCGGTAAATCTCTCGTACAATCCCACAACCCTTAGTGGAGTTGTGATTCTGACAATACTGAATAATCCTAAACTCATGAATTAAATACTCTTTCCTTGGAAGTCGAATATTATGCTAATGGATACGAATGATCTGATATAAGCATTTTTTTTACTCCAAGTTTGAAGTTCTGCTGTCAACACCAATAAGCAGCACCTTTGTACTCTTGTATCTGTATTTGTTCTTTTCTTTTAAGTATTTGTGTGCACATAAATAAATAAATAAATTAACAAAAATGAATTTTTGCTGTCAATTCTATCAGATATTGACAGGTCGATGTCTGTCGGGTCAATGTAGTATCTAAAGAATTTATTAAATCGAACTGTATCAATATCGTTAAACTTAGTTATACTTTAGCTTATCTAAGTAACCCTACAACTTTTGGGCACATATTGCAAAAGGTATTACCTACTGATCTGGCTAAGCAAAACTTTTCTCCACAAATTATTTTTTTATTTTCTGTTGGTTCCAACTTTTTAAAAGGGTTTCATACGTTTTGTTTTGTGTTTTTCAGTTGAAATAATGTCAATGTTTATAGATAAAGTAACATTTTATTGCGGTATGACATGGCAAAAGGGTACTTTTTCAGGGACAACAATCTCCTTTTAGAAGTTACTATGTCCACATTTTCTCTCCCTGTTTTACTTGAGAAATCAGATGCCTGTCAGCAAGTTATTACTTCATCTAGATCGGGAGATATCTCCCACGTTAGGTGGAGCAAGAGGGAGTGTTAGACCTTTACCGATTAAAGCGTTCAATTGCCCTTGGCGACATTTCTAAATAAATTCGAAATCCTATTAGAGAAGGTATTAGAGATCTCTAAATTAGAACATATAAAACAGCCCGAAACCAACTCTATTGGGCAGTTGCCTGGACCATACATTAAATCCGACTGGTCTGAGGATATTCCGTTTTCATCGGAGGTTTGCGGGACTTTATTTCCTATTCCGGAAGGCGACGGTCACGTTAGTTTTTTGTAA
This sequence comes from Mythimna ferrago, assembly GCA_910589285.2. Classification (NCBI taxonomy): domain Eukaryota; kingdom Metazoa; phylum Arthropoda; class Insecta; order Lepidoptera; family Noctuidae; genus Mythimna; species Mythimna ferrago. Next base: position 7,661,322 of record OU342675.1, on the reverse strand, counting down.
AAAATTGCAGCACATTTTCGCTGCCAGCTTAGATATATAGGTATTTAATGTGTCACGTGTAATAAAATAACTGTGTACGAAACCACGTACCTTCATAATTGAATAGTGAGGAAAAAACTGAACGGATTACGTGACCTTTAAATATATCTTTGAAAAATTTTATCAACGAGGCGAGGGCGTAAAACGAAACGTTGACTGGATATCAAAAAAAATTGTCGGGACCGTTTTATTAATCTGGTTTGCATCGCACCGTCGTTGACACTGACTGTATTTACGTTAGTTGCATGGTCCTACACAAACTCTAATTCCATTACATGTGTGAGCCCTAGCCTTGTTTACATCTCTATGGAGCGCGCGTGGAACATTACGCACCGTCGATGACTATGGCTCGGTCCGAGCTATCCAATGCTCATCGTCCGCAAGCCCGCGCCTACGGTAGCTGTTAGTGGGAGCCCGGGTCTCGGCGGCTGGGGCTTGAGGATGGTCGTTCCCTCACGCGTGCTGTCTCCTTCGCTAGCATTACTGCTTCGCAGAATGAGGCGACCGCCCCCCATTCTTTCTCTCTCCGGACCAGGGCCTGAGCCAGAGCCCAGCGCAAGAGATTCATGTTGAGATGCATTGCATAATCACGAGGTACAAATACGTCACCTGATTGCACCCATTTCTAAGATATTTTAATTTGATTAGGGTACTCCATTGATGCCACTATCTGTACCAGCGTAAACTAAAAAAATTAAAGCAGTCATTAAGCACAACTCTTCATTGTTCTGAGTCCTTGGTCAGGAATGACAGTAAATGTGTTTTTGAAATTTTCTATTCCTTTGTTACTTTGCGTTCCAGAACACCGGGTTTTCGTTTTACAAGCGAATCCGTTGCCTCAGACAATAAAGTATCGCGTTTAAATGCGACAATAAGTATTACCGCCCACTTGCATTTGATTAATAAATGATCTTCTAACAATTGGACAGGATAAATATAATACCATATCAAGTCAAGCAATTTAACTGGCATTCAAGGTGTTTCACGAGTTCAAATCAATATAAATTCAACTTATTGAGCTCCGTCGCAGTCATTTACAGTTTACTCTTGGTAGGACTATATGAAGGAGGATGTTAATCCTGGTCCTACCTTCTACAAACTTTATTTATAGGTAGAAAATCATTCAATGACATCTCAGACTCAGTCAGACTTTTAATCACTAAAACCCACTCCTAGTTCTTTCGTTGTCTTGCATTCCAGGGCCGTGTTTTCCTTTCAGAAGTGAACCCATAGCCCCAGTAGGCTTTGACCCTGTTGGGTCCCTACAGTTTGCTGACATCTTGAGGCGCGTGGAACATTACGCACCGTCGACTATTTGGGCTTGCGGACGGTCGGACGGCGAGCTACCCATTGTCTACAAGGGCTGGCACGCTCGGCGTCAGAGTGGGGATCGCTTTGCGCATTTCATACATTGGCAAGCCAATCGTCGTCGTTTTTAGATACATGCTGCAAGCGCAGGGAACGAATCATGAATGACGTCTATGACGCGATGACGCGGCGAGCCAATCACTGACACTCCCCGCCCCCGCGTCTCATTTTGCACCACTAAAGAGACCGCATATTTGACTTCTGCGCAACTTGGACCAGCGCTCAAGATCCGTTTCGGCAATGGTACTGTTGAGCATTACAAGCCCAATAACAACAATATAGTTTGCTCATTTGTTTTTGAATTGATTACACAAACAATACAGGACTGTATCAAAATGCATGTTTAGAGCATTCGAAACTACTCAATTTATTGTCATTGCTATTAATAATGACTTTGCTGAAATTATTGTGGTTTGATTTGAAATTATCGTACCTAATTGATGGATAGCAATTAAAATATAAATTATGCAGATTAATTTGTGAGAATGATTAATCGTTCACTTTACTCACATTTAGGTCTTTATTTGTTACTAGCTTTTGCCCGCGACTTCGTTCGCGTGGAATAGTGACTTCCGGCAGATTTTTGGTTTTACCCACATAGTTCCCGATCTCGCGGGATCTCTTCAAAAATGAAATGTGGAAGATATTCTAGGGAACTCTTCAAAAATCAACATAATGAGCTCTGATGTGATGAATTTTCAGTACTGAATTGATGCCGACTCTTGACCAATAGATGGCGCTGTATGTCCGGAATAAATTTTATTTTTTATTTTATTTTTTGTAATAAAAACTATCCTATGTCCTTTCTCAAGTTCCAAACTATGTCTGTACCAAATTTCTCACAAATCGGTTCAGTAGTTTAGGCGTGAAGCAAAGACAGACAGACAGACAGACAGAAAGACAGACAGACAGACAGACAGAGTTACTTTCGCATTTATAATATTAGTTTGGATTAATTTAATTGAAATAGATCGGCTGAAACAAATTATCTAGGTACGCTATTTGAACACTATTCGTACTTAGTAGACAAATAAAATCTATATATTTAAAAATCAATGCCACTTTTCGTTGTAATTTTATTACTCAAGAACGGGCTCACCTATCCAAACCAAATGTTTAGGCTTTTTTCGGACTATTTAGTAGATGGTTTATGTGAGTAGGTTAGAGTAGAGTAGAGTAGGATGCGGTAGGGTAAAGTAGGGTAGAGTAGGGTACAGTAGGGTACAGTAGGGTACAGTAGGGTAGAGTAGGGTAGAGTAGGGTAAAGTAGGGTGGAGTAGGGTAGAGTAGGGTGGAGTAGGGTAGAGTAGGGTATAGTAGGGTGGAGTAGGGAAGAGCGGGAGCAAAGCCGCGTGGGCAAAAGATAGTAAAATATAAAACATTGTATATTAAAATATTTTTAGTTTCATGCAGATTGCTTAAAGACAATCAACCCAAGCTTGAATCATCTACATTATAATATTATATTTTAAAGAGCTAAAGTTTGTAATTTTGTTTGTAGGAAATAATCTGTGGAACTACTGAAGCGATTGTGGAAATTCTTTCATCTGTGTCAAGCTGATTTCCTGAGTGACATAATAATATGTTTTACCCTAAAAATATTTCACGCCCAGTGAAGCGAGTCAGCTAGTCATCTACACTAATATTAGAAAGAGGTAAAGTTTTTTTTTTTTTTTTTGTTTTTGTGTCTTTTTGTTCATAGGAGGTAATCTCTGAAAGTAGTGGTCCGATTGATAAAATGTTTTCGCCTATAGAAAGCTGCTTTATTCCTGAGTGGCATAGGTTGTATGTACGCAAGTGAAGCCGCGGGCAAAAGCTGATCGAATATAAAAACAAACTCATAACAAATCATAAATTGTTGCACTCAAATTAAAATTAAAACCGTATGGGAACAACCTTAGTTTTGTTCGTTGAAACGCACCTGTTGATAGACATGTTGCTGTGTAATGCTGAGTAACTCCCAGAAATCCTTCGATTGCTGATTGACAAACTAGACAGAACAGCCAATCATCGTGAAAAAGGTTTTTGTAAAAACCTTTTTTGTCGATATTTCATCTACCTTGTTTGTGAAGAGCAGTGGTGAGTGTGATAACCCAATAGTAACGGCTCCGACTTTTTTTTTAAGGTGGATTTTCCCCACCTTAAAAAAAAAAGTCGGGGCCGTTTGTCACCCTAAGAGTGAGTTGCACTATTTAACTATAACGATAACAAAGCCGTTAACAGTTGTCAAATCGTCGAATTGACCAATAGGCGGCCGTTTCACGGCTGGTTATGGTTTGGTTATCGTTATAGTTAAATGGTGCAACTCACCCTAAATAAAAGCTGGTTCTTTTTTTATGGTGGGAAAAATTTATCTAATGACAACTCCCGCTCTTGAGCGGAGCGGGAGATAGTGTCAGACTCTTACTGACCAAAAGCCCACCCCGTTCCTTCTTGCCTTTCGTACCGGGACCGAGCTTTCCTTTCGGATAACCCTAGCCCCAGTAGGCTTCGACCCGCCTGGGCCCCTGCTGTTGCTGACAGCTCCTTGAGGCGCGCGGGTACAGTGCGCGCCGTCGACGACTTGGCTCGGTCCGGTCAGTTACCGGACGATCGGACAGCAAACTACCCATTGCTCGCCGTTTGCAAGCCCGCGCCTACGGTGGCCGGAAATTGGGATCGGAACCCCGGCGGCGGCTGGGGCGCTGAGAGCGCCGCCTTTGCCTGATGCGGTCGGCCTCCTCTTTTGCTAGCATTACTGCTTCGCATAAGGAGCCGACCGCCTGCCACTCCTCCTCGCTGCGGACCATGGCCTGTACCAAGGCCCGGCGCGAGAGATGGCCGCCACCGATCGCCCTCACGAAGGCACGGCGATGACGGCCCCGACTTACGAATTATACGTTGCGGAGTCAAACACACGCAGAAAATTTAATTTGTATAACTTATTTCATCACAACTGTTCTAAAAACGGTGAAAAAAAACATCGTGAGGACACAGCATGTTCTAGAACCAAAACTTCGAAGACATGTGATATCCATCAATCCACATTGGGCGTGTGGTGGATTTCGACCCAATCCATCTCATATAACAAGCCATTTACATCTTTATTTTACATTGATTAACAATATGGTTTTTCGAAGTTGTCTAACAAAAGAATAGGTCTAAATCAAACTCTCGATACGTGTTCTGTCCCACCTATTTGGTCTTGATTGTGTGTATAGGTTTACGTATATTTGTTGTTCTGTGTTTAGAAATTTGGACCGCTCAGCATCATAAAAACAGCTTTTTCACACAGAAGCAGTGTGCACGTGAATCTACACACATAATCGGTCAAATAACAGGTCGTCTAGGAGTTTTCTTGCCATAAGGCGTATTTACGTAGATTAATAGTTCAACGGTAACAATATACGGAAAAAGGGGTAAAAAAATTTTTAAGTTCATCGGCTAATAGGAACCCCTTAACCCGTTGACTGCCGGAACGCAGATCTACGCGAGACACAATGGCTTTTTAATTGTGTCTCTAATTACGGCATTCGAGAGGTTAATAACACTGTTTAAAAATTCCACTCGAATCCTCAAGGGCAGCAGAATTACATATAAATTTCATTCCACTACGATTAGATACACCGTAAACGTGTCCAAAAGACTGAAGGCATTGTCACGTTGAAAGGCATTTTGAACAAAGAACAAGCGAGCCTTTTGGCCACGCAAAGAGTCGATCAGTTGACAAAGAATATCTTTTATGACTTGCACTTCAGTCCCTCGACCCGTTTCGACCCCAAATGGTCTAAAACCGCCAATAAGATTTATAAAGCCGGTTGAGAGTCTCCCTTTTATAATAATAATAATTGAAACAATCAATTTTACCTCTATCCTAAATAAGTTTAAATCAATATGGAAACGCCCACGTTAAAAATATACTTCAGTCTCCACAACACACCCCAATTAACGAATCATAAACCAGGATCCCGTAACATTGATTGACAGAACACGCGTGACCTGCCCATTGATTGAGGTGAAGTATTTTAACGACCCCAGTCCCAATGAGGACATCAATTTCCATTCCGTTGGTCGGATATTAAATATGTATGTATTGTGAAGAGGTCAATTGTAAAAACGGGTAAATATAGAAAGAATAAAATACCAAGGCGTTTTTTTATGGGGGAAAATCATCCAATGACATCTGCCTTCATCCTCCCGCCCAAGGGCGGGAGACAAGTTTTCAACGTTATATTTCGAATTACTGTCAGTCACTTGCATTTTTTTATTTAGAAATATGGAAGTATGTTTATCAGTTATCTAGTACTCATGCCAAAAGGTTTACCTAGTTTTGGACTAGGTGTGTGATAGTTGTGTCTTACTCGTATTATTATTTTTCACCATTAATTACCTGCCTTTTAATGTTCCCACTGCTGGGACACTGGCCTCCTCCCTAGGAGAGGAAATGGGAAGCAATCCACCACGCGGGACATTGCGAGTTCATGGATGTCAAATGTCTTCGAATTTTTGTCTCTAGGACATGCCAGTTATCCTTCACCGTTTTGAGAGTAGTGGTGATGAAATAAATTACACAAAGTAATGCACCGGGCTGGGTTTGAACCTGCGATCGACAACTTGTAAGTCGAGACCATTTCCACTCGGCCACCACTGCTCAACTATTTGTTACTAGCTTCTGCCAGTGACTTCGCCCGCGTACATAAAATATAGCCTATGTAACTCATGGATAAAGCAGTTTTCTATCGGTGCAAACATTTTAGCAATCGGCCCAGTATTTTCAGAGATTACCTCCTACAAACAAAAAACATATAAACAAACTTTACCTCTTCATTATATTACTAGCTGTGCCCTCGACTTCGTTCGCGTGGACTACAGGATTTTTAATTTATTTTTTCTAAAATAAAAGTAGCCTAAGATACTCCTTATTACATCAGCTACCTGCCGAAAAAGTCCTGTCGAAATCGGTCCAACCATTTCAGAGATTAACCGGAACAGACAGACAGACAAAAATTTAAAAAATGTTATTTTGGTGTATGTACCGTATGCATGTAGTAAGTTATTTAAATATTACAAACAGACACTTCAATTTTATTTATATGTGTAGATAAATGTAGATTATTACTAGCCATCTATAGTTAGCCGCTTACACTCTGACCATATCTTTACCAAGTAGGTACTTACAATGAAGACAGTGCCTTATTTATTTTTCATCATAAAACAGGCATATTAAAATGTTTGTTTAATAACGGTCTTGGATCTGTTGTTTCGCTTAATTTATGTTTCTACCGAGTTAAGACGAATGTTTCATTTATAATGTTTTAATGTAGGTTACATTCTGAGAAATGAGTACTTATTTAGAATTTTGATAAAATTTGCAAGGCTTCTATTGTTATATTTTTTTGACTTTTTAAATTTTTGAGTAAATTATGAAGTGTCAAAGTTCATACGAAATTGCAGATTTTCAGAGATCTTTACGGAATTAGTTTTACACAAATTTATAAATTAATTTCCATAGAAGCCTAGGTAATATCCACAAGATACTGTGTTTCAAAAATGTCTATTTAATAATGTGTGTTTTAAAAACATGTAATAACGTCATAATCGCGTAAGAGTGGTTGTATTAAAAACAGTAAAAATGTATGTTGAGTTGCATCCCTTTAAGTAACTTCCCAGTCTCTGGGTAGAGCGAAAAGTCTGGTACTCCAAACAGACTTATACTGACTAAAACCCACTCGTGTAAGGAACAAGGAACAATTGCCCCTTGCATTTCTAGGCAGCGGTAACTGTTTCAAACAATCCCATCCTACCTTGGTAACAATGAAGCTGGAACTACATTAGACCAACACACACATGTAACACGCCTGATTTGTACGTAGAAAGACGTCGCTTGGCGCCGCGTGGCGTGGATCTGATAGTGTTGTTCTACAATTGCCAAAACGGATCTTGAGCGCTCGGCGTCAGAGTGGGGATCGCTTTGCGCATTCCAAACATTGGTGAGCCAATCGTCTTCGTTGTTAGACATATGCAGCAATGCAGGTAACGAATCCAAGTCCGTTGCATCATCGGACCACATGACGTACAGCGTTGCGCCACCGGTACATGGTAGACATCCCACCCATACGCACAAAGCGTTTTGGGAACACATTTATTGTGCGTACTGCCATGGAGTGGAATTCCCTGCCGGAATCTGTGTTTCCTGATAGCTACAACTTAGGAGTCTTTAAGTCGAGAATGAATAGGTTTCTTCTAGGCAAGCGTGCTTCATCGTCAACCACATCATCGCTTACCATCAGGTGAGATAGTGGTCAAACGCAAGCCTATCATTAATAAAAAAAAAAAAAAGAATCAGGAGTGACGTTTATGGCGCGATGGCGCGGTGAGTCAATCACTGACACTCCCCGCCCCCGCGTCTCACTTCTCACCACTAAAGAGACCGAATATTTGACTTCTGCGCAACCGCTCAAGATCCGTGACGGCAATTGTATAAGTCTAGTTTCCATATAAAATGTATAGAGACGCGCGTCACGCGCGTGTTCGCAGTGTAATTCTAGCTTAAATTACGTTACGGTTCGATTTTCATGCGATTACAAATTTTTGGTACTTTAAAGGTGAGTTGCACCATTTAACTATAACGATAACAAAGCCGTTAACAGTTGTCAAATCGTCGAATTGACTAATAGGCGGCCTTTTCACGGCTGGTTAAGGTTTGGTTATCGTTATAGTTAAATGGTGCAACTCACCCGAAGTGTTTAGTACTTTGAATGTGAAACAATAGAAGATAATAACATGAAGCTATTGCAGGAGTTTCACAGCTTGTGCTTAGCGTAAGTTATAATGAAATCAAAGTAAGTTATCGCTTGAAATTGAGAGTCTAAGGTCTTATAAATCTAGCTCGCCAGTAACCGTTCGGACTGAGCTCGAGTGGTCGTCGGCGCGTAGTGTTACACATTTCACTAATTAAAACCCTATTTTGATGGTTTATATTATTTAAGTATAGATCACCGATACATATATTGCACTTCAAAATTGTTTTACGTCCGTTGCGTCACAGCCACAGGTTCAGTTGAAAACCGGCGTCAAGCTCTAGTCTGGCATTCATGCTGAACTGGACCTATTTGGGTGCAGTTGTGAGACAAACAACTATATTTTTTGTTTCTTTTTTATTTTTGTTTTGTGTTACCTAAATAGGCTAGTTGCCTTAAAAAATATAATTAGTCCGTCTTTTAGATTATTCAAAAATAAGGGACACTACAGGTATTTTTTTATTTGTAAATGTGACTAAAAATGACAAAGATATAGCCTATTAAAGTTACGTGTAACGTCCGTGCTGCATTTTTTCGCACGGGGTGACGTCACACGTATCTTTAATGGGCTATATCTTTGTTATTTTTTGTTTAATCGAAAAAAGAAAAAATACGTGTCCAATATTTTTTTTAAGTCTAAAATACGGACTAAATAAAATGTTGTTATTTTGATCCTGGAAACTACCCTATTGCCTTATGCTGTACCAAATAAATTCATTTTCTTTTTTTTTTTCTTGGCCCCAGCGCGTAATTTTTTTTTTGGTTCGCTCTCAAATAGAAGTTTCCTTACACAAATCATACTTTAAAAGTCCATTTAAAACATAGCACCACAGTCGAACTAGTGAAGAATTTCTCCTAGGACAAGACTTTGCGAGCTACTGCCAGTCTACCATAAAAAATGCTTGTAAAAAAATTGCCGCTCCATTACTTTCTGCTACGCTATGATAAGCACAGCGAAATTGCGGCTTTTTCTTTTTATTTTTAAGTTTAAAAGCCGTCAAAACTTCAGTCCGTTGCACATTTTAAGTGTGAAGTTGGAACTACAATTTTTATGTGCTTTTTTAGTGGAGTGGAAAGAACTATAAAAATATTGGTACTTAAGTATCTATACTTTAATTGATAATGCTGAAGTTGTACGCGTTTGACAGTGTAATTACTTGATGCTGTACAGCGAGTATCCATCCATACGTTGTGGAAGCCTCTACAGTCTGAGCCAAGCGTTTTGCCTCGTTGTTTATACCGCGTACGTCGAAGGACTGAAACAATTTGTCTGCTGCGGTCTTCCTATCCGATTTTAATTTGAGAGTCTTGAAGGCAAGAGTGAATAGGCTGTTATACTAATGCGCCTCACCATCAGAGATTACATCACTGCTTACCATCAGGTGAGATCGCAGTCAAGCACTAGTTTATAAATCATCATCATATCAACCAAAAGACGTCCACTGTTGGACTTAGGCCTGTGCGTCACGCATTCAAGTTTATTTTAGTTAAAAAAACATGTCATTTTCTATAAAATCTCAGATATAATATAAAAATTCAATAACCTAATAAATCTAGAGCCTAACGAGATTAGTTCGAACCATTTTTGTTAGAGCCAAGAATCAATCTCTTATCTACTTGGGTCCTTGTTCCACTTCAAGCGAGGATGACGCTTGAGATCCTTAGGTATAGCTTCCTGAGTAACCGTTCCTTTGACAAGCTCGCTTGTTTGCCATTTCATGCTGTGTGGGAGATTTTAGTTGATTATATTGGCAATTGCTATCAGAGGTATCCGATTCCTTAGGTACCTATACTTGTTGTGAAGAGCTTTCAAATTCCTTTGAGTAGGAACTCGGCTTGTAGATAATATTCTGACAGCCTGAATTGATTTGAAAGAATGAATAAAGAGAGAAAAATATACATTTATTTAGAACACACATACTTACATACAATGAAACCAGTCAACCAAAAATTATGTGTTAAAAAAATGAGTTATTACGTTTATTATTTATTCTATTTGGCGCAAATAGGTACCTCTTTCACCTATTTGCGCCATATAGAATAAATAAAAAAATAAATAATTCATTTTTTTAACACATAATTTTTGGGTGACTGGTAGAGAACGCCTTGTATATGATATAATGGTGATGTTTGGTTAAACCTGATTACTGACGGTTTTATTATTACTACTCTTTTGACTGTAGTACAGTTTTCACTAGCCGACTGAAAACTGTAATGAACCATGTCCCATGAAGTTAATTAACAACACAAAGACGAAAAAGCAGCGCATAAAAAAACAATTATTTGAAATTAGAACGCAATAAATACCTCAAATTCTTTTATTCAGTGTATAAAAAAAATACAATGATTTTGAAATTAGAATGCAATTTTTCATTTCTTTTTTTTACAAGCTTTTATTTAGTTTCAACTGTCCCGATGTTTGTTTGTCTTACAAATTAAAGATCCGTTTTCCAATTACCGATTGAGCTGAAATTTTGCATGCATGTGTAAATCAGATGACTATGCAAAATTATTATAACATGGAGCTGATCTGATGATGGAACTGTAAGCTGGCCATAGGAACTCAAATAACCCTATCGTGTTCGAGCTTTATGGAATAAAAGAAGAAGAAAGAAAAACGTTATTTGTACCTCACATATACAGTAGAATTAGGATACATTAAAATTAAAATACCATAGAATTTTGTACGAAAAAACAAAGATAATATGCTGCGATACTTAAAAAGATAAATTACGCAGCGCTGGTATTCTGTTAGAGCCTGCGGTGATGGCACGGTTACACTCACGGAGGTTAAATAAACTATATAGGTATCGAAACAAACTAATAAATATGAACATTGATAAAACAAACTTTGGCAAAATAATAAAGCTTAACCTTGGTAAAAACCGTGAAAAGTGGTCTTGATTAGTATTAATTATACAAGGTGTAAGGGACAGCCCTCCACAAACTTTAAGGGCTTGCTCAGTAGACGATACTGAACAACATACCACAAAAAATTTTTTCAGGAAACGAAAAAAAAATTCGGCCTCTCCATACAAACTGTCCAATCAAGTTTATATTTTTGTATGGTGAGGTGGATTTTTTTTTCGTTTCCTCAAAAAATTTTTTGTGGGATGTTGTTCAGTATCGTCTACTGAGCAAGCCATTAAAGTTTGTGGAGGGCTGTCCCTTACACCTTGTATAGGTATATACCGCGCTATAAAAGATTGTTATGAGAAAAAATGATTTTCATTGAAAGTTTTCAATGAAATTCTCGACACTTCGCTTCTCGCTGTCACCGTGACAACACCACTACGACGCAGGGAGTGCGTCACGGTGGTATCTAGCTAATAAACCGAGGTTAGCCGGGTAAGATTGGATCGCACGTAACGACTGGGTTCGCGCGGTATACAGCTGGTAGGCTTATCCAGTTTGATCTCCGTCTGATTGGGCATTCTGTACCGAGTGGATACTTATTACGTCTGGGTTGGAATGTGTATATGCGCGATATAATACATATTGGTAGTTGGTCCATCTTAGAATACTGAAGAAATAGAATCCTTATGATTAATTATTTTTTTATTTTCTTGAAGTAAACGCTCCTCAAAACTAATATTTTATGAAGGTACAGCTTTATGTTTGGTCAGTTTACTGAAAATCTTTTTCTTATACAGGGTGACTGGTAATTAGTGTACGATACTTAAACACGTGATTGTGCTCATGATAACCAACAACTTTTACTATGGGAAAAACCTAAAAACGCGAAAAAATATCAGCTGTTCAGTACATTTACGTTTGCCTAATGTACTTTTTTCGCTATTTCGGCTTTGCTCCTATAGTAAAAATTGTTTGTTATCATGAGCACAATCACGTGTCTAAGTATCGTACACTAATTGCCAGTCACCCTGTAAATAAAGAACTAGCTTTTGCCCGCAACTTCACCTGCGTACATAAAATATAAACTATGTCACTCAGGAATGAAGCAGCTTTCTATTATTGCAATTTTAGCAATCAGACCAGAAGTTTCAGAGATTACCTCCTACAAACAAAAAAAAAAAAAACTTTACCTCTTTATAATATTAGTGCAGATATTATTATTTGTTTACAGTAGTCCATCTTATAATACTAAAGAGGTCTTGTGTTTTAGTCTAACTAATATTTTATGAAAGTATAATTTTATGTTTTGTCAGTTTACTGTTAAAAACAGTAAACTAACAAAAAAAAAATTTTTTTTTTTTGAAAAAAATGTTCTAATATAAAACAATATTGCTATAGACTAGCCAAAGTGCAAACTGTATATTTCAGAATACATTATTGAAAAGGCATATGATGCGGGTAAGATATTTAAAAAGACACAGACGGAGTTTCGGACGGGATTTTTTCGAGTGATGTTGGAATTGGTGAGTGGTGGACTAGTCGATTTTACAATGTAAAATTGATGTAGATTTGTATATCAAAGTGTCTACTGTAACGCAGCTTAGCTCGTCGGTAGGCTCGTATAGGGATTCTTCTATGAAATCAAACACTTCGGGCGGCGCACTCTTATATTTTTACTTATTTGAAAGAATTCATGCTTTCCTTACAAAAATTAATTCAACACTGCTGAAAAAACAACACACATTATTTTTTCTACCAACTTTCAAACCTATTCTAGAACAGCATAATCCTTCGAAGTATATATTACAAGCCAGTTCGTTGGTTACATAAAAAAAGCAACTCATTCGATCTCCTTTCGATATCACACTACACAACTCGACTATATGTGGAATTATAGAAACAGGTGCGATCTTGGTAAAATGGAATTGAGAATTTTATTGTAGTTGACTAACTCAACAGAGCTTTCCGAGAAGGGTGACTCAACACGGTTGCTCCCAAATTCTGCAAAAACATTAGAATGGTAATGTTTCTTAATAAACTAGTGCGCCTTACTATTAACGATTGTATCACTGCTTACCATCACGTGGAATTGCACTCAAATTCTACATATATATATTTTTTTAATCAATAAATGATAAATGATAAATGATATTTATTTTGCAAATAGGTTTAAAAAACACTTTTACACGTCAATTTTTTTTTCGTCAATTTATGCTAGATGAGGCCGGTGTTTCCTATCTGACTACCCTGAGAAGAAACACCGAAACAAACTCAGGGGTCAAAGTCTCTTTTAAAGTCCATACAGTAAATATGTAATGGTCAAATCACATGAGAACCATGCAGATTTGTCTGAGATGGTCTTTTGAAGAAAGAACCATACAGATTTGAGTGGACCTGTCCAATCAGTGTAAGCATTTGTCAGTATTCGAAAAGCTCAACTTAGGACTACTAAGGAGCTCCACGACTTGACGAACAATACCAAAGAAAGGACATTTGGGTAGGCCGCAGAAAATACTCAAATTGCCAGACATACGTTAAAATTACTGAATAGAAAAGAAAAAGCAATCAACATAGTCCTCACATTTACAATAATCTAAGGAAATTAATAGTTTACAAAATATTTAGCAAAGTAAATATTTGTGTCAAAGAAAAAAAAAAAAAAATACTTTAAGTACTTAAAATGTATACACGTCAATTTGTAAAATAAAATAAAAATAATCTCCAATGTCAAATTGTAAAAAATTAAATAAAATAAAAAGAAAAGGCACATTTGAAAATAAAAATAATAATAAAAAAAAAATACAAAAAGAAGATAAAAATAAAAATATCAACAGTTGTAGTAAGTACTGGAGCAGGTCAATCCCAAGCCTTCTCGTCCTGAATATAGTCCTTTACAGTGTAAAAAGCCTTTTGACAAAGTTTACGTTTTACAAATGATTTGAACTTATTAAGGCTTAGTTGTTGAATATGACTAGGAAGTTTATTATAGAAGTGTATACATTGGCATCTAAATGAGCCCCCTATTTTTTTGAGCCTGGTTGCAGGAACTACAAATTTATGTTTGTTTCTTGTATTAAAATTATGAATATCACTGTATTTTTTAAACATGTCTATATTTTTATGGGCATACAAAATATTCTCGTAAATATACTGTGAAGGCACAGTCATTACATTAATTTCTTTAAATTTATCTCTGAGGGAGTATCTGGGACTTAATTTATAAATTGAACGAATAGCCCTTTTCTGTAAAACGAAAATTGTCTGTATATCGGCGGCATTTCCCCATAATAGAATACCGTACGACATGACGCTATGAAAATAGCTAAAGTAAACTAAACGGGCTGTCTCTAAATCAGTTAAATTTCGAATTTGTCTTACAGCATATGCTGCTGAACTAAGTTTTTTCGACAATTTGTCTATATGTGGGCCCCACTGAAGCTTAGCGTCTAGAGTAATGCCCAAGAACACAGTAGTATCTTCAGGACTCAACTCTTTACCTTTTATTGGCACACTGGTTTCTACTTGCCTCACATGAGGCATGGTAAACTTAATGCATTTGGTTTTTTTTTCATTAAGAAGCAGGTTATTTACATTAAACCAGTGTACTATTTTTGAAAGAGCTATATTTATATCGTCAGTAACCTGCTGCTGACGTTTAAGTTTAAACAAAAGTGAAGTGTCGTCTGCAAACAACACTATATTATGATTGTCTTCTATGAGGTAAGGTAAGTCGTTTATGTAAATTAGAAACAAAAATGGGCCAAGAATTGAGCCCTGGTGCACACCCATTTTTACAATAGATCCGGGAGATCTTTGTCCGTTTACGTCAACTCTCTGAATCCTTTCACTCAGATATGATGTAATAAGATCCAGGGAGGAGTTCCGGATCCCGTAATGGTGTAGTTTCCTGATTAATGTTTCATGGGGAACGCAATCGAAGGCCTTGGACAAATCGCAAAAAATGCCCAAGGCATCGCATTTATCTTCCCATGCATTATAAATATGTCCTAAAAGTTCAACACCAGCATCGGTTGTCGAACGACCCCTAGTAAACCCGAACTGTTTGGTATGCAACAATTTATGTCTATTAAAAAATCTCTGTAATTGCTGTAGAATGAGCTTTTCAAATATTTTACTAAAGGTAGGTAGTACTGAAATAGGTCTGTAATTTGTGGGGTCCGATGTACTACCGGTTTTGAATAATGGTATTATTTTACTATTTTTCATTAGGTCAGGAAACTCACCGCGATCGATACAATTATTAAAAATAAAAGCTAAAGAAGGAGCTACAATGTTGATTATAGACTTAACAACGTCCACAGAATTACCCCATAAATCTGCAGTCTTTTTTACATTTAAAGAGTGAAACGTCTTAATAATATCAGCAGAAGTCACATGTTCGAAATTAAAATCAGAATCGCAAGCTTTTACATTCTCTTTAAGCAGAGACTCTGCAGCAGTGGGTGATGAGTTCAGAGATTTTGTTGTTGATATGGGGATCTCTGAGAAAAAGTCCTCAAAAGCCGCGGCAACCTGTGAGTCTGAAGTGATCACATTGTCATTAATTACAAGTCTATAGTCACTAGATGGTCTTTTAGATCTTCCAGTTTCACTATTTATAACATTCCAAGTGGTTTTAATAATATTATTACTGTTTTTAATTTTGGAACTCAAATAACGCGATTTCGCTACAGAACAAAGCTTTTTAAATAATTTTGAATAATTTCGCACATATAAACTAAATTCAGAAGTATTGACAACAATCCTTTCATCATACAATTCGTAAAGCCGAGTTCTACTTATATGAATACCAGTGGTAGCCCATTCACTGAACGACACATTACTATTAACCGAAATAGTCTTAGGTATAAAAGTAGAATTAAATTGATTACAGTACATGTTAAAGAAACCTTCATTTTGATGATTGAGATCATCATATGTAGACAAGTCTGGTAAATTATTAATGAGTTTAGTTTTAAAAGTTTCTAAACGACTTGTAGTTTTAGGGTTAACAATGATATTCTTTTTAGCCGCTATGTGATTTTTATTCTGAAAAGTAATTAATTGTCCACAATGATCAGAATCTAATAAATTTATTATTTCTTTGTGACTTGGTACAATATCCGTATAAATATTATCTATGCATGTGGCACTAGTAGGAGTTATTCTTGTGGGCTCCAAAAATAGGTTAACAAGATTGTAGGACCGAAACAAACTTATAATTTTACTACATAAACCTGAATTCTCTAATAAATTAACATTAAAATCACCACAAGTGATTATGTACTTGTTTGAATTGCAAATCTTGTGGAATACTTCATCCATTACCTTTTCAAAGGAGTCATACAATCCAGAAGGGGGTTTGTACACACTTAATATAATAAACTGCTCCAATTCAATACAGGCTATTTCAACTGACCGCTCAACAGATAGGCTCACAATATCCTTTCGTTCTTTGAATTTAAGGTTGTTGCTTACTAAAATCAGTGAGCCACCCCGTATGGCATCACATCTACAGAAAGAACTACCAACCTGGTGATTACTAAAATTAAACATCAATTGATGGCTTTTAAGCCAATGTTCAGTTAAGCAAAGAATGTCAATATTATTGCAATTAAGGAATAAGTCTACTTCTAAATCCTTGTTCATAAATCCTTGAATATTTTGATGCACCAAGTTGATACTACTTAACGATTTTAAAACTGTATTGGAAATATTTTTGTTTGTAAGTACATTCATGCTAGAGATTGACTCTGTTGTCTTAAATTCTAATTTAAATTAATATTTGATGCCAAGTTATTGGCAAAATCAATTATCATACTATTGCGTTGCTCAATAGGAGCAATTTGTTTAGCCAAGTTCTTGGCTGTAATAGAAAAATAATATGATAGCGACAAAGCTATCTGTCTCCTACAAAACTTTGAAAGATAGTAATTATCTACAAAATTTCTATCTCTAGTCAAATAATAGTCAGTACCAACATAATTATTGGAGTCAATTAAATGAAATAAGTTATTATTTAATGTCACATTGTACAAAGTTGTATTGATCTTATATCTAATTAGATTTTCTTCCTGTGGCAAACTTTTACTATATGGGAATGTGAACATAACTATTTTTTTTAAACTCAGGTTACTCAAGGTGTTATAATATTGCAGTAATTCTCCTTTGTTTACATAACCCCTATTACCAACAAAAATTAAAAGTATAGTGTCCTGGTGAAATTTACATTTTATAATTTTTTTCATAATATCAAATAATGAACAGCCAGGCATACAGTTGTTAATTATTGAGTGTCCCGGATATTCATGTGCCAAAAGATGGCCTAAACCTTTTCCAATTTCATCACAAAATAAAACTATTTCTTTATTTAAAATCTGTTGTGACAAACAATTAGTAATTTCTACCGGCAAACTGACACTAGACCGGGGTAAGGTGGTATTACATATTGTCAATGAATGATCCAGCGCAGAAGCAATAGATGGTAATTGACAATGCTCACAATTCGTTTTTTGTGAGCTCACCAGCTCATTCATTGCCAATACATATTCCCTCATTTGATTTTCAGAAGCTGTATATTTTATAGTCATTGAACTCAGTCTGTGTTGTAGACGGTTTAATTCACTTTGCAAGTCTTTAGTGTCAGTTTGGTATTGAAAAATACTTTCTCATTTTAATGGAAAGCTTGACACAGAATAGTTTCAGAAAAGGAAAAATGAAAACTTGTTTTTTCTCAAATTGCTAAAAACAACTTTCAGTCCATCTACTAGTTTAACAATATTTATGCCTACCTATTCTACCTGTAATGCAAAATAGGGATCACTGTAGCATAAAAACTACCTAGTCTACTAGAAATCCTTAACAGAAATATCGAATTC
Source organism: Mythimna ferrago (assembly GCA_910589285.2). Taxonomy (NCBI): domain Eukaryota; kingdom Metazoa; phylum Arthropoda; class Insecta; order Lepidoptera; family Noctuidae; genus Mythimna; species Mythimna ferrago. Next base: position 7,643,402 of record OU342675.1, on the reverse strand, counting down.
CATAAGTCGCAAACTTGCAACCTCAAAGTCTATGATTTTGTTCAACCAGAGATAATAAGCTTGTTTATTATTATGAAACTCTATGATTTTCTTCTGTTATCTGCTCTGAAGTCTATGATCTGTCTGTGTGCGTGAGCAAATGTACAATTTATCAACCCAAACACGAATTGAAGCGAACCCCAAAACTTTGATTATATTATTGGTCGTTCTTTGACGCGCGTGGTTGAAATTTCAATTTTAAGTAGTATGTTAGATACGATTAACAAGTAGAACGGTATAATTGACTGAGCTAGGTTTTTATTTTTTTCTAGACTCTGTATTCGATTTAAAAAAATAAGGGTTTAAAAATCAGTTGTTTTGTCTGTGTTAATGTTTAAAATTATTTTGGAGCGCAAACTTTTTTTTTTATTGTTGATAGGTTCGCGCTTGACCGCTATCTCACCTGATGGAAAGCGACGATGCGGTCGACGATGGAACGCGCTTACCTAGAAGAAACCTATTCACTCTCGACTTATGGGGCCGGCGGAGGATGAATTTCCATACAAACGTAATACCACGCTCATTTGCAGTTGGAGCATATTTCCAACATATTATGATGATATTTGGTTATAGACAATATTTATCTAGGTTCCTACGTCTTTCTTTTTTAAAAAAACAAAAAGAAGTTTAAGCAAATTGTATTTCGCACTTTTTTATAGCGTAAATGGCAAAACATGCCATTTTGCTTTTCTTGTATTAAAAATAACAATATTTCTAATATTCTCGACGTAGGAACCTAGATAAATATTGTCTTTAACCGAATATCATCATAATATGTTGTATATATGCTCCAACTGCAAATGAGCGTGGTATTACGTTTGTGTGGAAATTCATCCTCCGCCGGCCCCTTAAAGACCACACAACAACCCGGGAAGGGTTGTAGCTAGCTAAAATTTGGTTTAAATTCTTTTAACAGATAGTTAGATTACGGAAATTCGGAATTTACTTTTTCCAAACCTTAGACAGACTTACTTTTTTACATGATAATATTAAAAAAAATATATAACATGGTGTAAAAACTGTTGGAATCCATTCAGTTACGAACAAACTATATCCAAGTTTCGCATAAACTAATTAATAAGGGAATAATTGTAATTGGATTTAATACTCGTGTGCAATATAATTTTAATGAAACTATAAATATTTTGAGAACTTTGAACTAACATAGAAATAAGTGTTACTAACATACAATGTGGACCAAAAGTTGTCTTTTAAATAAATTATTATTATTATAATAAACTAAAATAATTTTGTTAGAGATAGATAAAAATCTACACGCAATAGATAATTAGATTACTTCCATTAATTATAATTCAGCAGTAGGTACTTCGCTACACAACATTGAGCACCACCTGTTCTTCCCAAGACGTATCGCCCGCAACATCCGTCACTGTAATCTCTTAATGTATCTTATCTCAAGGATTCCTCTGTATTAGGTGGAGCAGAAGTTACGGAATTATTTTGATGGTAGGACATAACCTTAATTGGATAGCACTCGGAAATTCGGAATTATTTTGACAATTCTTCAATGTCCAACGTGTTACTTTCGCTGTTTTGTGTGTGTTTTTGTGCGTGATGTGTGTTTTTGATGTGCTAGTCCTAATACTATGTTTAAACATGTGGGCAGAAAAGAAGAAGAATATAGGCTACCTTTTATCCCGATTCCTTAAGTACCTAATGCCACGCGGGCACATATTAGAAAGATTTATCGTTTTTCCATACAAAATGTATCAAACGTAGACTTATACGTAATGTAGAAGTGAAGAAGAATAAAAAAATGGTTCCATAGAGTCTTTTGATCCCTACATGTAATAGGATCAATAGCAAAAAAAAAAGTTTTTTAGATATATATATTTTTTTGTTTCAGTAATTTTTTTCTAAAATCTGTGAATTTCACAATATCTGAAAAAGTTCACACTATCTTAAAAAGTTATGAATGGTCTCCTAGAAACGTTTACCTGTAACTATAACAGTTAAGGTACCTGTATCCTGATTCACGTAAAATCAAACAAGCCAAATGTCGTTGAAGTTTTATAGTCGTTCGATCGAAGTCCTATCCAAAAGCGGTATTCAGGATCTATCGACTTATTTCCAGTTACATTACTATGTATTCTACCAGGATAATGTATTACAGATTTTTGAAGTGAAAACTTCTTTAGCGGCGTTGGGTATAAAATCTTAAACTCGCGTCAGGACACGTGACCCTGATCGAAAAAGCGTAAGACGGATGGAGAGTAGACAGCTATCCCTTATCGCGCGTTGTGAAAGGGGGCTAGACGGAAAAAATTCTCACGAAAAATTGTACCGACACTTTTACTATCAAAATATAAATCCAAGATGGCGGCTGCAAGAAATTATCAACTTTTTCGTCATGGGTGTCGTTTTCATGGTTTTCGAGGGTGTTGAAACCGATGGTACTGTCAAAATATAAATCCAAGATGGCGGCTGCAAGAAATTATCAAATTTTTCGTCATGGGTGTCGTTTTCATGGTTTTCGAGGGTGTTGAAACCGATAGTACTGTCAAAATGTAAATCCAAGATGGCGGCTGCAAGAAATTATCAAATTTTCCGTCATGGGTGTCGTTTTCATGGTTTTCGAGGGCGTGGAAACCGATGGTACTGTCAAAATGTAAATCCAAGATGGCGGCTGCAAGAAATTATCAAATTTTCCGTCATTGGTGTCGTTTTCATGGTTTTCGAGGGCGTGGAAACCGATGGTACTGTCAAAATGTAAATCCAAGATGACGGCTGCAAGAAATTATCAACTTTTTCGTCATGGGTGTCGTTTTCGTGGTTTTCGAGGGTGTTGAAACCGATAGTACTGTCAAAATGTAATCCAAGATGGCGGCTGCAAGAAATTATTAACTTTTCCGTCATGGGTGTCGTTTTCATGGTTTTCGAGGGTGTTGAAACCGATAGAACTGTCAAAATATAAATCCAAGATGGGGGCTGCAAGAAATTATCAAATTTTCCGTCATGGGTGTCGTTTTCATGGTTTTCGAGGGTGTTGAAACCGATGGTACTGTCAAAATATAAATCCAAGATGGTGGCTGCAAGAAATTATCAAATTTTCCGTCGTGGGTGTCGTTTTCATGGTTTTCGAGGGTGTTGAAACCGATAGTACTGTCAAAATATAAATCCAAGATGGCGGCTGCAAGAAATTATCAAATTTTCCGTCATGGGTGTCGTTTTCATGGTTTTCGAGGGTGTTGAAACCGATAGTACTGTCAAAATATAAATCCAAGATGGCGGCTGCAAGAAATTATCAAATTTTTCGTCATGGGTGTCGTTTTCATGGTTTTCGAGGGCGTGGAAATCGATGGTACTGTCAAAATGTAAATCCAAGATGGCGGCTGCAAGAAATTATCAACTTTTTCGTCATGGGTGTCGTTTCCGTGGTTTTCGAGGGTGTTGAAATCGATAGAACTGTCAAAATATAAATCCAAGATGGCGGCTGCAAGAAATTATCAAATTTTTCGTCATGGGTGTCGTTTTCATGGTTTTCGAGGGCGTGGAAATCGATGGTACTGTCAAAATGTAAATCCAAGATGGCGGCTGCAAGAAATTATCAACTTTTTCGTCATGGGTGTCGTTTTCGTGGTTTTCGAGGGTGTTGAAACCGATAGTACTGTCAAAATGTAAATCCAAGATGGCGGCTGCAAGAAATTGTTAACTTTTCCGTCATGGGTGTCGTTTTCATGGTTTTCGAGGGTGTTGAAACCGATAGTGCTGTCAAAATATAAATCCAAGATGGTGGCTGCAAGAAATTATCAAATTGTCCGTCATGGGTGTCGTTTTCATCGTTTTCGAGGGCGTGGAAACCGATGGTACTGTCAAAATGTAAATCCAAGATGGCGGCTGCAATAAATTATCAACTTTTTCGATATGGGTGTCTTTTTCATGGTTTTCGAGGTTGTTGAAGCCGATAGTGCTGTCAAAATGTAAATCTAAGATGGCGGATGTCAGAAATTATCAACATTTTCGTCATGAGTGTCGTTTTCATGGTTTCGAAGATGTTGAAATAGTGCTGTCAAAATGTACATAAAATAGGATAGTATTTTTTAGTTATATTGTATTGGCTAGACGGAAAAAAATCTCACGAAAAGTTGTAACGACACTTTTTCTATAGTAAGCTATTGTAAGCCGTGCGGCGTGCGCATGTTTCTCTGTCTTTCTCTCTTTCTCTCTCTTATAGAAAGCAAGCCAGAACGGAACTTCGTTCCATCCGGGTGTCCCTTGACACCTCAGTAGTTTTTCGGAGAGATAAACTTTTTAATGTAAAATAATTGTAATAGTTTTAAAGTGTTAAATTTTTAATGTAATATAAATTGTCATGTTTGTGTACGATAGCGCAATAAATGAATATTGTATTCTACCACATAAATGATAGTACTTTTATACTGATAAAGCAATTGGTGCAAAATTATTCCCTAACCATTCCAAAATATCAAACATGCTCAACGTTAATAATCAAGTTTTCACTTCTGCCGGCACTCCCGGAGTGCAACCCGTCTTTTTTTTTTTTTAAATCGACGAATTTCAAACGACTTTAAAATCGGTGTCGTTCAAACTCGATTGATGGATGTGAATACGGAGATGGTCTAAACGACTAAATCGCTACGATATCGTTATGGTTTTCATTACGTGAATCGGGCTACTGATCTTACTGACCCGTTTCAAAAATCACCCATGAATCTCACACAGTAGTTTCGAAATTGTTCATAAGTGATAATCCAACGTATACCGTCGCCCCACCGGTACATATGGTGGACGTCCCACCTAAATGTACAAAATTTATTTAAATACGTTGATATAAACTAGTGCTTGCCTGTGATTCCGCCTGATGACCTGCGTTTTGGGAATACATTCATTCTGCTTACAGCTGAGGAGAGGAAATCCCTGTTAGATTAGACTCTGTGTTTCTTGATATCTACAGGGTCTTTAAGTCAAGAGTGAATAGGTTACTTCTAGGCAAGCATGCTCCATCTTCGGCCACATTATTGCTTACCATTAGGTGAGATGTAGTCAACGCGAGCCTGTCCATGATAAAAAAAAATGCTGAAAGCAATATTTTTGTGTTATTTTTTCAGTCTAGCGAACGAATTTAAAATTCAAATGAAAGTGTCAGCTCATGGAAAAGCGGTTCCAAAATATAAAAAAAAAAATAATTGAGTCAACTTTTTTGTTCGAATTGCATTTTAATTCGCAGTATGAAATAGCGGAAAACTACTACGAATAGAACATGGAATTTTCCAGGACATGTTTTTGTACTTTCCAACTTGTGTGGGCGGACAAATAGTTGACACTTTCATACGGTTAGGAAGCAAATATACATATTTTCCATTACCCACCCCTACTTTTCTCTAGAGTAAACATTAATAAAATTGTGCACACTCTTTTAGATTATTTTCGCACTTCTAATGTATATATTCTCGTGAGCTTTTCTAAAAATGTCACACTAACATTGTAAAGTTGAAAGTTTGTACATATTACAATAAATAAAAATGAAACACTTTTCCGCCACAAGGAGTAACAGGCATACATAAGCTTGTTACTCATTCACGCTTAAAGGACTGGGCTGCGGGATTTTTCAGAAGTGTTACTGTGGCTCTGGAACGTGAAAGGTATCCGAAGGAACAAGGAACACGGGTGGTTTTTAGTCAGTAAAAATCTGAAACTACTTCACGCTCCACCCAGGGCAGCAGAAGTTATTTGATGATTTATTACCTCAAAACCGGATTTGGATGACCACACGGGTTGATCATGTCCCGGTATAGCACAACATCATCATCATCATCATCAGCCTTTTAGATGTTCCTACTGCTGGGACTCAGGCCTCCTCTCTAGGAGAGGGAATGCACATAAGATACTTTTTATCTCGGGAGTATGTTCTCATGAGATATACTTTTCTACTTACACGCTGGTGAATTTGCTGAAAAACGCTAGCGGTGTTTTTTCTCATGGCAGTCAGCTAAGAAACATAGGTGTCATCTAGTTTCAATTGACGCAAAAATTTTCGTGTTAAAGAGTTTTTTAAACCTATTAGAAAAAATAGATATGTTCTAGCTTTTTCCCGAAGCTTCTCCCGCGTATATAAAAAAAAAAAATTAGCCATCGGACCAGTACTTCTAGAAATTACCGTCTACAAACAAAAAAAACATAAAAACTGTCTTTATCTCTTTATAAGATACTAGCGGCCCGTTTCGTCTTTGCCCTGGCAATAAATATAGCTTATGTTACTCAGGGTGAATGTAGCTTTACAACCTAGATTATACTTTATTTTTTAATGCCATTGTACAATTTTCGGTAGGCCAATAAAATAAAATAAATATCTATGCAACTTGGATAACAATGTATTAATATGATACCATGGAGCTATACCGCTCGATGAAAGCTTGTTATTAAGAAAATGTTTTTCGTTGAAAATTTATTTAAAAATTTCGACGACAAAAGCTTGAAAAGTTAAAGCTCACTACAAAAGGAAAATATCTGATCATACATCGTTGCTTGGAACATATTTCACGATATATCGCTGTGAGAATCAATAAAGTACGACTACGTTGAATCTACCGTAATATAGGTGTCTTTTGTGACATGCTTAGGGTCAGTTCACACCAACATGCGACGCGATGCGACGCTGCGCGAATACCAACTCGAAATACAGGGTTATTGGTAAAACACTAACAACCTTGCAGAACTGTATTACTAAGATCATAAACAACAACTTTTGTTTATGACTTTTTACAAAACCTAATTCATTTACCAAACACAAACCTTTATGAGATTTGGAGGAGTGGCAGGCGGTCGCCGACTTCTGCGAAGCAGTAATGCTCGCTAAGGAGGAGGCCGACCGCATCAGGCAACGGCGCTCTCGCCGCCGCCGGGATTCCGATCCCGATTTCCAGCCACCGTAGGCGCGGGCTTGCGGACAGTGAGCAATGGGTAGCTCGCTGTCCGGCCGTCCGGTAACCGTCCGGACCAAGCCCAAGTCGTCGACGGCGCGCGCTGTTCCCGCGCGCCTCAAGGAGTTGTCAGCAACAGCAGGGGCCCAGCCGGGTCGAAGCCTACTGGGGCCAGGGTAATCCGAAAGGGCGCTCGAGCCCCGGTATGAAGGCTTGAAGGAACGGGATGGGTTTTTTAGTCAGTAAGAGTCTGACACTATCTCCCGCTCCGCCCAAGGGCGGGGGTTGTCATAAGATGATTTTTCCCATAGAAAAAAAAAAAAAAAAGACGGGTTGCACTCCGGGAGTGCCGGCAGAAGTGAAAACTTGATTATTAACGTTGAGCATGTTTGATATTTTGGAATGGTTAGGGAATAATTTTGCACCAATTGCTTTATCAGTATAAAAGTACTATCATTTATGTGGTAGAATACAATATTCATTTATTGCGCTATCGTACACAAACATGACAATTTATATTACATTAAAAATTTAACACTTTAAAACTATTACAATTATTTTACATTAAAAAGTTTATCTCTCCGAAAAACTACTGAGGTGTCAAGGGACACCCGGATGGAACGAAGTTCCGTTCTGGCTTGCTTTCTATAAGAGAGAGAAAGAGAGAAAGACAGAGAAACATGCGCACGCCGCACGGCTTACAATAGCTTACTATAGAAAAAGTGTCGTTACAACTTTTCGTGAGATTTTTTTCCGTCTAGCCAATACAATATAACTAAAAAATACTATCCTATTTTATGTACATTTTGACAGCACTATTTCAACATCTTCGAAACCATGAAAACGACACTCATGACGAAAATGTTGATAATTTCTGACATCCGCCATCTTAGATTTACATTTTGACAGCACTATCGGCTTCAACAACCTCGAAAACCATGAAAAAGACACCCATATCGAAAAAGTTGATAATTTATTGCAGCCGCCATCTTGGATTTACATTTTGACAGTACCATCGGTTTCCACGCCCTCGAAAACGATGAAAACGACACCCATGACGGACAATTTGATAATTTCTTGCAGCCACCATCTTGGATTTATATTTTGACAGCACTATCGGTTTCAACACCCTCGAAAACCATGAAAACGACACCCATGACGGAAAAGTTAACAATTTCTTGCAGCCGCCATCTTGGATTTACATTTTGACAGTACTATCGGTTTCAACACCCTCGAAAACCACGAAAACGACACCCATGACGAAAAAGTTGATAATTTCTTGCAGCCGCCATCTTGGATTTACATTTTGACAGTACCATCGATTTCCACGCCCTCGAAAACCATGAAAACGACACCCATGACGAAAAATTTGATAATTTCTTGCAGCCGCCATCTTGGATTTATATTTTGACAGTTCTATCGATTTCAACACCCTCGAAAACCACGGAAACGACACCCATGACGAAAAAGTTGATAATTTCTTGCAGCCGCCATCTTGGATTTACATTTTGACAGTACCATCGATTTCCACGCCCTCGAAAACCATGAAAACGACACCCATGACGAAAAATTTGATAATTTCTTGCAGCCGCCATCTTGGATTTATATTTTGACAGTACTATCGGTTTCAACACCCTCGAAAACCATGAAAACGACACCCATGACGGAAAATTTGATAATTTCTTGCAGCCGCCATCTTGGATTTATATTTTGACAGTACTATCGGTTTCAACACCCTCGAAAACCATGAAAACGACACCCACGACGGAAAATTTGATAATTTCTTGCAGCCACCATCTTGGATTTATATTTTGACAGTACCATCGGTTTCAACACCCTCGAAAACCATGAAAACGACACCCATGACGGAAAATTTGATAATTTCTTGCAGCCACCATCTTGGATTTATATTTTGACAGTTCTATCGGTTTCAACACCCTCGAAAACCATGAAAACGACACCCATGACGGAAAAGTTAATAATTTCTTGCAGCCGCCATCTTGGATTACATTTTGACAGTACTATCGGTTTCAACACCCTCGAAAACCACGAAAACGACACCCATGACGAAAAAGTTGATAATTTCTTGCAGCCGTCATCTTGGATTTACATTTTGACAGTACCATCGGTTTCCACGCCCTCGAAAACCATGAAAACGACACCAATGACGGAAAATTTGATAATTTCTTGCAGCCGCCATCTTGGATTTACATTTTGACAGTACCATCGGTTTCCACGCCCTCGAAAACCATGAAAACGACACCCATGACGGAAAATTTGATAATTTCTTGCAGCCGCCATCTTGGATTTACATTTTGACAGTACTATCGGTTTCAACACCCTCGAAAACCATGAAAACGACACCCATGACGAAAAATTTGATAATTTCTTGCAGCCGCCATCTTGGATTTATATTTTGACAGTACCATCGGTTTCAACACCCTCGAAAACCATGAAAACGACACCCATGACGAAAAAGTTGATAATTTCTTGCAGCCGCCATCTTGGATTTATATTTTGATAGTAAAAGTGTCGGTACAATTTTTCGTGAGAATTTTTTCCGTCTAGCCCCCTTTCACAACGCGCGATAAGGGATAGCTGTCTACTCTCCATCCGTCTTACGCTTTTTCGATCAGGGTCACGTGTCCTGACGCGAGTTTAAGATTTTATACCCAACGCCGCTAAAGAAGTTTTCACTTCAAAAAAAAACCTTTAAGAGATTTCGTTGTTTTGTCTAACACATTTTAACTCTGAATTTTGCTATACCTGTCTACGTCTTTATGATCTGACGCAAGCGCATCAAGCACCTTCGCCGCCCGATCCCCGCTCCCCTCCATTATTGTACTATCGCTTGCTTCGCATAGACTTCGTCATATGTATTCATCATCATCGGCCGTATAATGTTTCCACTGTTGGGACTCAGGCCTCCTCCTTAGGAGAGGGAATGGGCCGCAATCCATCACGCGGGCCCTGTGCGGGTTGGTAGATTTAACATGTCTTTGAATTTTTGGTTCCAGGATATGCCAGTTTCCTCACGATGTTTTCCTTTACGTTTTGAGAGCAATAGTGATGAAATAAATTACACAAAGTTATGCGCCTGGCTGGGTTTGAACCCGCGACTTATAACTTGTAAGTCGGGGCCGTTACCACTCGGCCACCACTGCTAACGTCTATATATTTAGAAACGTTCAGTTATATATCTTTATTTTTGTATGAAAATCTGATGAATTAAAATATGATAAATTTTTAAAAGTCATAGAACAAAAGTTGTTGTTTTAGTAGAGGATACGGTTAAGAACGACCTTCACCGATTTGTTTAATGGATGAAACGTATTTTATGATAAATTTAGAATATTAAATAATATAACGCGGGTGGGTTGCCTGAGAAATTCCTGGCCAAACATTTTTTTTGAAGTGAAAACTTCTTTAGCGGCGTTGGGTATAAAATCTTAAACTCGCGTCAGGACACGTGACCCTGATCGAAAAAGCGTAAGACGGATGGAGAGTAGACAGCTATCCCTTATCGCGCGTTGTGAAAGGGGGCTAGACGGAAAAAATTCTCACGAAAAATTGTACCGACACTTTTACTATCAAAATATAAATCCAAGATGGCGGCTGCAAGAAATTATCAACTTTTTCGTCATGGGTGTCGTTTTCATGGTTTTCGAGGGTGTTGAAACCGATGGTACTGTCAAAATATAAATCCAAGATGGCGGCTGCAAGAAATTATCAAATTTTTCGTCATGGGTGTCGTTTTCATGGTTTTCGAGGGTGTTGAAACCGATAGTACTGTCAAAATGTAAATCCAAGATGGCGGCTGCAAGAAATTATCAAATTTTCCGTCATGGGTGTCGTTTTCATGGTTTTCGAGGGCGTGGAAACCGATGGTACTGTCAAAATGTAAATCCAAGATGGCGGCTGCAAGAAATTATCAACTTTTTCATCATGGGTGTCGTTTTCATGGTTTTCGAGGGTGTTGAAACCGATGGTACTGTCAAAATATAAATCCAAGATGGCGGCTGCAAGAAATTATCAACTTTTTCGTCATGGGTGTCTTTTTCATGGTTTTCGAGGGTGTTGAAACCGATGGTACTGTCAAAATGTAAATCCAAGATGGCGGCTGCAAGAAATTATCAACTTTTTCGTCATGGGTGTCGTTTTCATGGTTTTCGAGGGTGTTGAAACCGATGGTACTGTCAAAATATAAATCCAAGATGGCGGCTGCTAGAAATTATCAACTTTTTCGTCATGGGTGTCGTTTTCATGGTTTTCGAGGGCGTTGAAACCGATGGTACTGTCAAAATATAAATCCAAGATGCCGGCTGCAAGAAATTATCAAATTTTTCGTCATGGGTGTCGTTTTCGTGGTTTTCGAGGGTGTTGAAACCGATAATACTGTCAAAATGTAAATCCAAGATGGCGGCTGCAAGAAATTATTAATTTTTCCGTCATGGGTGTCGTTTTCATGGTTTTCGAGGGTGTTGAAACCGATAGTACTGTCAAAATATAAATCCAAGATGGTGGCTGCAAGAAATTATCAAATTTTCCGTCATGGGTGTCGTTTTCATGGTTTTCGAGGGCGTGGAAACCGATGGTACTGTCAAAATGTAAATCCAAGATGGCGGCTGCAAGAAATTATCAACTTTTTCGCCATGGGTGTCGTTTTCGTGGTTTTCGAGGGTGTTGAAACCGATGGTACTGTCAAAATATAAATCCAAGATGGTGGCTGCAAGAAATTATCAAATTTTCCGTCATGGGTGTCGTTTTCATGGTTTTCGAGGGCGTGGAAACCGATAGTACTGTCAAAATGTAAATCCAAGATGGCGGCTGCAAGAAATTATCAACTTTTTCGTCATGGGTGTCGTTTTCGTGGTTTTCGAGGGTGTTGAAACCGATAGTACTGTCAAAATGTAAATCCAAGATGGCGGCTGCAAGAAATTATCAACTTTTTCGCCATGGGTGTCGTTTTCGTGGTTTTCGAGGGTGTTGAAACCGATGGTACTGTCAAAATATAAATCCAAGATGGTGGCTGCAAGAAATTATCAAATTTTCCGTCATTGGTGTCGTTTTCATGGTTTTCGAGGGCGTGGAAACCGATGGTACTGTCAAAATGTAAATCCAAGATGACGGCTGCAAGAAATTATCAACTGTTTCGTCATGGGTGTCGTTTTCGTGGTTTTCGAGGGTGTTGAAACCGATAGTACTGTCAAAATGTAATCCAAGATGGCGGCTGCAAGAAATTATTAACTTTTCCGTCATGGGTGTCGTTTTCATGGTTTTCGAGGGTGTTGAAACCGATAGAACTGTCAAAATATAAATCCAAGATGGTGGCTGCAAGAAATTATCAAATTTTCCGTCATGGGTGTCGTTTTCATGGTTTTCGAGGGTGTTGAAACCGATGGTACTGTCAAAATATAAATCCAAGATGGTGGCTGCAAGAAATTATCAAATTTTCCGTCGTGGGTGTCGTTTTCATGGTTTTCGAGGGTGTTGAAACCGATAGTACTGTCAAAATATAAATCCAAGATGGCGGCTGCAAGAAATTATCAAATTTTCCGCCATGGGTGTCGTTTTCATGGTTTTCGAGGGTGTTGAAACCGATAGTACTGTCAAAATATAAATCCAAGATGGCGGCTGCAAGAAATTATCAAATTTTTCGTCATGGGTGTCGTTTTCATGGTTTTCGAGGGCGTGGAAATCGATGGTACTGTCAAAATGTAAATCCAAGATGGCGGCTGCAAGAAATTATCAACTTTTTCGTCATGGGTGTCGTTTCCGTGGTTTTCGAGGGTGTTGAAATCGATAGAACTGTCAAAATATAAATCCAAGATGGCGGCTGCAAGAAATTATCAAATTTTTCGTCATGGGTGTCGTTTTCATGGTTTTCGAGGGCGTGGAAATCGATGGTACTGTCAAAATGTAAATCCAAGATGGCGGCTGCAAGAAATTATCAACTTTTTCGTCATGGGTGTCGTTTTCGTGGTTTTCGAGGGTGTTGAAACCGATAGTACTGTCAAAATGTAAATCCAAGATGGCGGCTGCAAGAAATTGTTAACTTTTCCGTCATGGGTGTCGTTTTCATGGTTTTCGAGGGTGTTGAAACCGATAGTGCTGTCAAAATATAAATCCAAGATGGTGGCTGCAAGAAATTATCAAATTGTCCGTCATGGGTGTCGTTTTCATCGTTTTCGAGGGCGTGGAAACCGATGGTACTGTCAAAATGTAAATCCAAGATGGCGGCTGCAATAAATTATCAACTTTTTCGATATGGGTGTCTTTTTCATGGTTTTCGAGGTTGTTGAAGCCGATAGTGCTGTCAAAATGTAAATCTAAGATGGCGGATGTCAGAAATTATCAACATTTTCGTCATGAGTGTCGTTTTCATGGTTTCGAAGATGTTGAAATAGTGCTGTCAAAATGTACATAAAATAGGATAGTATTTTTTAGTTATATTGTATTGGCTAGACGGAAAAAAATCTCACGAAAAGTTGTAACGACACTTTTTCTATAGTAAGCTATTGTAAGCCGTGCGGCGTGCGCATGTTTCTCTGTCTTTCTCTCTTTCTCTCTCTTATAGAAAGCAAGCCAGAACGGAACTTCGTTCCATCCGGGTGTCCCTTGACACCTCAGTAGTTTTTCGGAGAGATAAACTTTTTAATGTAAAATAATTGTAATAGTTTTAAAGTGTTAAATTTTTAATGTAATATAAATTGTCATGTTTGTGTACGATAGCGCAATAAATGAATATTGTATTCTACCACATAAATGATAGTACTTTTATACTGATAAAGCAATTGGTGCAAAATTATTCCCTAACCATTCCAAAATATCAAACATGCTCAACGTTAATAATCAAGTTTTCACTTCTGCCGGCACTCCCGGAGTGCAACCCGTCTTTTTTTTTTTTTTCTTTATAATGCACTGGTGTGTTTAATGAATAAATTTAATACTAACCGAAAGTGTGAAGCCTTTAGAACATAAAAATGTTGGGTTGCCTATTGGTTTCTTGGCATAACTATGGGTTGCCAGGTATAAACAGGTGTGTTTACTTTGATATACAACAAATTCTATAGCAAAATAAACGCTGTTTCATTACGAATACGATGTTATAGTGTTGTCTGCAAAAAAAATCTGGTATGAATAACGGTTGTGCATTTTTCAAAAAAAAAAGTAAATTTTCAATTTTTAATTAATAATAGTCTGGCCAGGAATTTCTTAGGCACCCACCCGCGTTATATTATTTAATACACTAAATTTATCATAAAATACGTTTCATCCATTAAACATACCGGTGAAGGTCGTTCTTAATCGGATTTTAGACTATTTATGATTTTAATAACATAACCCTGAGAGGTTGCCAGTCTTTTAATAATCCTGTATAACTTTAGTTACAAAAGATACACTTTTCATGGTGAGAATTCAAAATACATTGCAACACACCCCGCTGCGAATCTTTTCGTGTAGTAAATAAAATTATATTTTGAGCCGCGCTTCGAGCAGCGTCGCTTCTCGATGTGAACTCACTCTTAGGGTTGACTGAATGAAGGCATGATTTCGTGAGCTCAAATCACATCCCTTTGAACTGCTCTTATCGCGGTGAATGGATTCTGATTTATAAACAACACATGTTAAAGAGGGTTCAAGGTAATAAGTTACGTATTCTATCAATGTAATTCACTTTGCTTTTAATGTTTATTGAAAATATTTATGCTAGTTACAATTAAAGAACTTATTGGAATATACATTTACATACAATTGCCAAAACGGATCTTGAGCGCTCGGCGTCAGAGTGGGGACCGCTTTGCGCATTTCATACATTCGCGAGCCAATCGTCTTCGTTGTTAGATACATGCAGCAACGCGAGGAATGAATCGGTGTGACGTCTATGACGCGATGGCCCGGCGAGCCAATCATTGACACTCCCCGCCCCCACGTCTCACTTCGCACTACTAAAGAGATCGAATATTTGACTTCTGCGCAACCGCTCAAGATCCGTGACGGCAATCGTACTTAACTGTTTCTTTGCACTATCGTTGCTAACAGGTAGTATTCATTCTTTGTTTATTTATTTTTGTGTTCTTGAAGAAAAAAGTGCATATCGAAATGAAAAAATACACAAAACGTACTTTACGTTTTGTGTATTTTTATTATGAAACATTTTTAGGTACGTAGCGTCAACCGGCCAGATCATCTTGCTAACTCTGTATATACATATATTTTTTGATTGATGATAATAATAATAATCTTTATTTTTGTACATTTAACACACACCGTAACAATACATAATGACATAAACAGATACAATAGTTGTACAAACATTGATCATTTGATTGAGTTACCCATTGTTAACCAGTTAACGTCTATCTTGTGTAATTTCTAAAGATTCTTCTGTAATTGTATAAAACCTGTGTATGTTTCAATTAAGGGTTTCAGTTCTAAGTATGGGAACCCCCAAAATTTATTGCTTTTTTTATTTTTTTGTGTGAAAATCTTAATGCGGTTTACAGAATACATCTACTTACTAAGTTTCAACAGTATAGCTCTTATAGTTTCGGAAAAAAGTGGCTGAGACATACGGACGGACGGACAGACAGACAGGCAGACATGACGAATCTATAAGAGTCCCGTTTTTTGCCATTTGGCTACGGAACCCTAAAAAAGAACAAGAAAGGAAGAAGTCACACACACAAGTCTATTAAAATGTTCGTATTTTATGTAAGCCCCATTTTATGTAACATGTAGATGATTGGCGAGAGAGCGAGAGGCCAAAGAAAACATGGATGGATTGTGTGAGGAGTGATATGAAAGAATACGAAGTTAGTGATAGTGTGGCGGTTACAGGACAGAATGGAAGAAAAAAAACGTGTTTAGCCGACCCCAAGTAATATGGGATAAAGGCAAGAAGAAGAAGAAGTACCTAGATCTACATAGGCGGGTACTTATATTACGTCAGAAGCTAGGGCCCAATTCCAATTGGTCGTTTCTATAGAGATGAAATACATGGTTACTCTTTTTTTTTAAAAATGTTTTTACAATATTTCCATTTCCAATATTAATATGTATGAGAAGACAGTGTTATTGAAGACCAGTCAATATTGTAATTAAAAGCACAATAAAAATATTTGAAAAGTCGATCAAAATGGAAAGTAATCTACGAAAAAATTTTTCATAGATTACTTTCCATTTTGTATATAATATTTAGTATTTGACTAAACTGAAAAGAAACGCCTTACGTTTGATTTTAAAATGGTATTGAACTTGACCTTTTGTAGTCTGTAGTTTCGCAAACGATCTCTGGTCTATATCAACTACAAAACAAAAATTGGACCGCAAACAGTCAGTACAATTGTTAACCTTTCGAATACGTAATCAGAGACAGAGTCCTTAAGAAACACCAAAAAGGCATTTAGTGCGGAAAAATGCACGAACTCACCCCAAACATGATGTAGTTTTTATCGTATCAGGCTGGGCGCTAAGAGACCCCCAATAGTCACCTGTTAAACTTGTTTATTTATTTTCTCGAAAGCGTATTGAAAAACATCGTTTGATACACGTAGAAATTTGTCACTCCCGAACTTAGCTCCATAACAGCCTTGCCTACGTCTCGGGCGGATTCCATATCAGTCGCAATGACAAGCTTTCTCCTTGTTGTATCAAAATGTGCTATTTTTCATTTTTTCGTAAGATCGCGACCTTTTTGCGTCCTTTACCATCAAAGAGTCAATCAGCCAGATTACAGCCATGAATTGGTTAATACGTGGGTGTGACGTCACGTTCTACAATGGCGTGATCTAATGCATTAAGATCATACCTGCGCAGTTAGCTCTGGACTTTACCAAGGACAGTTTCTGGTCCTGTGTTACAGGAGTTTTAGATCTATTTCAAGAATGTACCTTATTGACTAGTAAATACGGGATGATTTAATCCGGACCAATTTATAAATTGATAACTTTGAAGAATAGTGCTAATCCCTAATGAAATCGAAGACTTTTTTAAATTACTAGAAATTGTTTTTATCTTTGTGAATGTAATGTTTATTATTTGTGGAAATATTTTTATTTACAACGAGACGGTGGACTCAAGTGTTACCTATCCTCAAACCGTGCCCAAAAGTAGTGTAGTGTATGTTTGTGTTTGTGTGTTAATTATTAAACTTAATTTATTTAAGCATATTGAATTTATTTAATAATCGACAGAGGTTTAAATACTAGCACTAGTGAATAAGTTGTGTATGTCTTTACTAACAATAAAGGAATGTGTTATCTCTGAAAAATAAATTATTATTATTTTCTGTATTCATCATAAACACATATAAATGTCATTTTTAAATAATTCAATACCAAATAAATAAAACGTTTAAAAATATTAAAAAATAGTAGCCCACCGGTATCGCGGACAGGGTCCAAGCTACCGGCGGTCAGGGCTCCTGAGAAAGGAACCTCCTAACAATACGAGTCGTGTCCAGAAGAACCGCTTTCTGAATCAAGCCCTTAATCCAGTCGCCAATATTATTATTATTATTAAAACAACCAATTGTTGATTGACGGTACCGTTTTGCTTAATGTTTCATAATACCAATCATGTTTTTTCTTTTTTTCAATTTTTCTAATTTCGAATTGGTGTTCTTCTTGCCACCGTATTAAAGTGAGTTTTCTTTGTTTTCAGATAGTGTGACCAAAGGATTGGAGCCATGTGTTACTTTAGCATAATAGTGATAATATTCGATACGAGTAGTTTTGTGTAGTGACTTGTGAAGTGAACGTAAAACCTCCGACATGCATTGGAGGCGGGACACGCATCTGTTGCTGCTGATCACACAACTTTCTGGAGTCATTCTGGGTGAGTTTTAAAATAAATTCATAATATATATGGCTGACTGATATTACATTTTTTTTTTATAAAAGAAATAAAGCTGACTATAACTAACTTATATACCTGTTTAAGAAAAAAACTGTATTTCCATTTTTAAACCAGTTTCGTGAAATATTCAAATGAGTGACGAAACTACCGAATGCTAAGGGAGCGTTCAGATGTTCTTTCTTTTTTTGCGTCGCCTCTTTATCAAATATTGCGTTGGATGAAATAATAAGTTTTTAAACCATATTCATATTAACTACAGACGGATTGAAAATGGCTCTATTAAAAACGTATTCACTGATATTATATTATTGTGCTTACTTTTTGATATTATATTATTCTTTGACATGAAATCTGATTACATTACAAGTACAAAAATTTTTCTAACAAGAACATAGATGAATTCACAAATGCATTCAAGACCAACTAATATAAAATTTATGAGTTAGAAGTAGGTACCTACAGTTGAAAACAAAAGTGTTTGAATTAAAGTTACACTTTTTATAGCACTTTTTAACACAATTTTTTTTCTACAAATTTGCAGACAGTTACGCATGTAACATGCATCAATAATACAACGTATGTATTTGACATACGTTCATTGTGATAACGGTATACTATTTCAGATCAAATTCCAAAACGAAAGATATTTCTCGAATAAAATGCAGAAAATCACTTGTCAAAAACACAATTTCTTATTTCATTCAGTGATGTTTGTTTTTGTAAGTTTACTCTAATAAACTTTACTATTTATCACGATCAAGTTTAAATGTAAATTGAGCATGCAACTTTTTAAATACCAATATAATAAATAATGTAATTAGTACTCAAAATATCAAACTGATCAATTTATAAAACTAAAAAAAATTTTGTTCGTCATACTTATTACCAAATTTCATATCATAAGCATTATCATTAACTTTAACCAAATTGGTGGTAACGGCCCAGATTTGTGGTTTACGGGTTCAAACCCAACAAAGCGCATTATTTGGTTTAATTTATTTCATCACCACTGTTCTCAAAACGGTGAAGGAAAACATCGTGAGGAAACGGGCATGTCCTAGAACCAAAAATTCGTAGACCTGTGACATTAACCAACCCGCATTGGGCCCACGTGGTGGATTACGGCCCATTCCCTTTCCTAGAGAGGAGGCCTGAGTCTCAGCAGGGTAAAAATTTAAAAGGTCGATTATGCTATAGTTACTATAAAATACAAACCTTTTATCAATAGACGTGATTGGAGATAGAGCTCTATGAGAAATGCCAGCATTATGGGATGAAAGAAAGAAAGAAAGAAAGAAAGAAAGAAAGAAAGACAGAAAGAAAGAAAGAAAACAAGTTCATTTGTGTCAAACATGGCGCATACCTTAAAATTAAATAAATAACAATATCGACTAAAGTAGCACGTGTAAGATATGCGTCACATTCGCGCAAAACGGCCAGCGCTCAGCAAAATGCTGGCTGGATGGTTCTGATAGAGACTGTGGTCTTGGATCGCAAAGGACAACTAAAGGAATACTGGTGGATTATAGTCGGTACAAATCTGACGGGATCTCGCTCCGAAAACAAGAGGAGTAATTTAATGATTCCGCATCAAAAAAACATCTCTACGGTTAAATTATTTTCACATGTTATATCGTTGTTCTAATGAACTCGAGCAAAAATGTTTAAACGCGTTTTTTACAAAATCACAGCTGTGTGGATTGACACGTTATTACTTTTCTGCGTCCACTTAGCTAGCTTATTATTCAAATGTTATAAACTGGTGCTTGATTACGATGCACCTGATGGTAAGCTGTGATGTTAATAATAGTTGATGGTGAAGCGTACTAGTTTATTGAGAATGCGTTTTCACTGCTGGGTCACAAGCCTTTTATTAAATTCCCTTAACAAGAAAAAAACAGTTGAAAACGAAAGTATGACCAGAAATCAAAGTCACTTAACCAAATCTGTTAGTTGTATTAATAACATACAATTCTCCAATACCTTATAAAATTGCAATTTAGCAATGTTATAAAATAATTAATCATTCTTGGCAACCGTACAGTTTTTACTGATTCTTCTTCATAGGAAACAACAAATTGAAACCGCGCACTAGCTTCCGAAGTTTCATAAGTTATCAAACAAAATATTTGAAATTTAATTAACTTGAACGCTAAGCCCTAGTTTCTACTCCATTACCTACATCGCTACTAATCGAAATACCGACATGGGTTCTAAATACGGACCTATTAAGTCCAATAATAGTATTATTCGCAACCCACGCCTGTTGGACGTGGTAATCACCTTAATTTACGTGGAATTGACATGATGTAAACCATACTGGTTTTAGCCCTCGTGTTAGACAAGGAATGATAAATTGCTAGCGATAATTTAGTAAAGAAAGAAACAAAACTATTTTATTTGGCATAGATACTCGTAGATACACACAATGTAGTAACAACATGTAGACACTAATTATTATATGAAAAAATCGGCCAAGTGCGAGTCGGACTCACCAATGGAGGGTTCCGTAGCAGCAAGTAACATAATATAAAAGTTCTTGTAGTTCGTTGTTATATATTTTTAGATTTATGACGTATTAAAAAAAACTACTTACTAGATCTCGTTCAAACCAATTTTCGTTGGTAGTTTGCATGGTAATATATATCATATATTTTTTTTAGTTTTATCATTCTCTTATTTTAGAAGTTACAGGGGAGGGGGACACATTTTACCACTTTGGAAGTGTCTCTCGCGTAAACTATTCAATTTAGAAAAAAATTATACTGTAAACCTTAATATCATTTTTGAAGACCTATCCATAGATACCCCACTCGTATGGGTTTGGTGAAAAATAATAATTTTGAGTTTCAGTTCTAAGTATGGGGACCCGCAAAATTTATTGCTTTTTTTCTATTTTTGTGTGTAAATCTTAATGCGGTTCACAGAATACATCTACTTACTAAGTTTCAACAGCATAGCTCTTATAGTTTCGGAAAAAAGTGGCTGTGACATACGGACGGACAGACAGACAGACGGACATGACGAATCTATAAGGGTTCGTTTTTTGCCATTTGGCTACGGAACCCTAAAAAGAGACAACTAACAACGTGTGTTTCACTGCGGCGCCAAATAGGTCCAGTTCAGCAAAAATGCCATACAACTACATGGTAGTTGCCTGACGCTGGTTTTCAACTGAACCTTATTTTGAGTGTATGGTTGAAAATTGGTTTATATTTAGGTACTCACTCAGTTATTAGTGTTAGGTGTACAGTGCACAGTGTACAGTTTAAAGTACCCATAACAAAACAGAAATATAACTTTTATACAATCTTAAATCTATGAGTAGGTACAATGTTGGTCTTATCGCTGACAGCGTTATCAATCAGACTACCTTAGGATGGATTGTAAGAACTTAAACTAAAAATGGGATTGTCTGCAATGTTCTTCTAGTAAATATAACAAACGATAAATATTAAATTTAAAACTTCCATAGATTAAAAATTGTAAATGTACTGTCGAAGGCGCAAGATAACTGAGGAATAAAGTACATTGACTTTTTCCTACTATCTCTGAGTACTCGTAGATACCCGATAAACAAACAAAGAACTGCTTTTCATTACTAGATCATGTAAAGGATCACGATACATGTCGATTCAAGACAGCTTTATGTCTTTATTTCCGTTTTTGAATTAAGGGGCCGGCGACGGATGAATTTCCATACAAACGTAACACCACGCTCATTTGCAGTTGGAGCATATTTCCAACATATTATTATGATGATATTCGGTTATAGACAATTTTTATTAAAAAACAAAAAGAAATTTAAGCGAATTGTATTTCGCACTTTTTTACAGCGTAAATGGCAAAACATGGCCATTTGGCTTTTCCTGTATTAAAAATAACAATATTATATTTCTAATATTCTCGACTTAGGAACCTAGATAAATATTGTCTATAACCGAATATCATCATAATATGTTGGAAATATGCTCCATCTGCAAATGAGCGTGGTATTAAGTTTGTATGGAAATTCATCCGTCGCCGGCCCCTTAAGAATGTCAACAAATGTAGGAGAGTCAATGACCATTATTCCTCGTTTATCTGGCTCCTACCTAATCTGCTATCGGTGGCTCCACTCCTGTAAAATTACTTCCGACCTTTTGATTAATTTTAAGTTTTTTAACGGTATATTCTTTATCTTATTTTTCTTTTAAGAGCGGCTTGTAGTGCTGCATGTATTTTATAGATCTTAAACAAAACAAAGTAAGATACATAATTATGAATAATTATATTGATAGGTATGTATATTAGTAGTATTAAAGCGATCTAAAAAAATATTGAAATCAGTCAAGCTTTTTTTAAGTTTTAGTGAGACTAACGAACAGCAATTGATTTTTAAATATAAGAAGACTTGAAAGACAATACATAAGCTTACAAATATATCTTATATATATATACATATAAATTAGTTTATACATTTATTTATTCAATTTAGTACAGCCACATCACATACATTTTACATAAAAAGAAAAATTTTATTAACAATAGGGACTAATGCACATGACAATTAAGGCGTACATAGCGCTCACCATAGTATTACTGCTGCCTTGAGAAATATATTTTGTCATTACATAATTTTAGTGTATAATCAATTTAACATAAAACAGTATTACAACATAAAAATAGAACCAATTACATTAAGATTATTAACACTACAAATTGAATTAAATTGAAAATGTCAAAAACGTATTAAATAGTCAAGAATAAACAAATGAGGATTAAATTAAATTAGAAATTAAAGTCAAACAAATTACAAATCAAAGTCAAATAAATTACAAATCAAAGTCAAATAAATTACAAATTAAAGTCAGATAGTTTATATCTCTAAAATATAATAGACAGATAGAACAAATCTTGGCTTTACAAAACACTATTTTCTAACATAGTATATCACTTTCCTACCTATAAACACGCATGTAAAGCCGCAATCAATATCACAATTGCTAGTGCCATTTGCAACATAAGGATAGAGGGGGAGAACTACAGGGTGTTCTATATTAATTTCCGGGTAACCCACGACACAGTATGATCCAGTTATAAACAGTTACGTTAGTGAAATTCGGATGTTTGCAGTAATAAAATTAATTAATTTTGACTGCAGTAACATACCTGTTAAAATAATTATTATCATATGAAACGACTGCAAAATGGTTTTAGTATTTAAATTAAAATAGTATGTTGTTAAGTTGATATGATTGTCATCAGTGTTTGTTATTTTTGAGGGCACTCTGTGCTCCGGAACGCACGTAAATCCGTTGGCCCCGGTTGTCATTCTTAGATCTTTGACAGTCATTACAGGTAATAAGACACCAGAAAGTCTGACCTAACAAAGGAGGCCTGGCTATCTAAGCAAAGGAGGCGGCCGCACGCGCGAGGCAAAGGCCCTCGCGCCCGAGCCACCAGCATTCCGATCCCGATTTCCGGCCACCGTAGGCGCGGGTTTGCGGATGGCGAACAATGAGTAGCCCGCCGTCCAACCGTCCGATAATCGTCCGGACCGAGCCCATGTCGTTGGCGGTGTGTGGGGTTCCACGCGCACCTCAAGGAGTTGTCAGCAACCGTAGGGGCCCAGCAGGGTCGTAGCCTACTGGGGTCGTGAGTGATGCAAAAGAGATCTACGGGGCCCTGGAACAATGGCAAAGAAGGTACAGAAGTGGGTTTTAGTCAGTAAAAGTCTGACACTATCTCCCGCTCCGCTCAAGAGCGGGGGATGTCATTGGATGATTTTCCCACCTATAAAACTAACTACGCTAAAGAGTAGCAACCAACGTTTATATTAATATTTGGCTGCAATGCAAAAGACCTTCTCGCATCGAGGAGCTGCTTGTCTATACCTTTGAAGACCAGCGTACAGCGACAGAATGATCTCGACATCAGGCGAGAGATTATCAAATACAAACCATCCTCCAAATTTAATACCTGTACAACAATATTGTTTTAACGTTTCCGCGCTGCACACGTACCTTTACAGTAACGACTACCACACTATACACACATCACCACACCACACCACTACAATACAGGACCCACACCACCACACACCACTACACACCACACACCCTCCACAACACATTAGAGCATAAGATTGCAACCTGTAATAATTGCACTGATAATTCAGATACCAGCCACCGTAACCAACTACGAGTTAAAAGAATAATAGTTCGCTATTTTACTTTGATATTTGTCAAGCAATTCTCTCGATATCTGTCATTCATCATACTTGATCCAAAGAATTTAGTTAACAAAATATATACTACTAGCTTTTGCCCGCGACTTCGCCCGAAAACATAAAATATAGCCTGTCATTCAGAAATAAAGCAGCTTTCTATCGGTGATAAAATTTTAGCCGGACCAGTACTTCCAGACATTACC
This sequence comes from Mythimna ferrago, assembly GCA_910589285.2. NCBI lineage: Eukaryota > Metazoa > Arthropoda > Insecta > Lepidoptera > Noctuidae > Mythimna > Mythimna ferrago. Next base: position 7,619,187 of record OU342675.1, on the reverse strand, counting down.
TCCTACAAACAAAAAAAAAAAAAAATTTCACCTCTTTATTATATTAGTGTAGATTGCAGACCTACATTTCTTTTAATCCCTCCTTCCACAGGACTGCTGAAAGAAATTTCGTTATTAAAACAACAGTAAGAAAGAAAGAAAACTATTTTATTTGGCATACACACTCGTAGATACACACAATGTAGTAACAACATGCAGACACTAATAAATTATTAGATATAAAAAAAAAGAGACAACTAACAAGGTGTGTCTCACGGCGGTGCCAAATAGATCCAGTTCAGCAATAATGCCAGACAACTACGAGTGTACGGTTGAAAATTGGTTTATTTTCAGTAGGTACTTCTTCACCAATATAATATTTATAAAGTTGTTATCTTTTTCTGTTTCTATGTGTCAAATAAGTTCGTTTCGTAAATTTTCCACGCAAGAACCCGCCCTATTTCCTTTGAATTCCCAGACGATCTTATAAATAAAATATAAAAGTAGTAAAAACAATAGGTCAATGAACCTGTTTCAGTACATTCAGTTTAACGAACATGCTTTTAATTAATACTTTTAGTAACTTTTGAACTTCTACAGTTTGTTCGTTCAGACATTAAGTTTAGGATAACAACTAAAAAAATATTTTTTTTTAAATAAGTTTGCAAGATTTTAAGTAACACTTTGAGTTTTTTCGGTTGTAAAAGTCTATGTAAGTATGTTTATATCACGGGCTTGCGGACAGTGAGCAATGGGTAGCTCGCTGTCCGGCCGTCCGGTAACTGTCCAGACCAAGCCCAAGTTGTCGACGACGCGCAATGTTCAGGCGCGCCTCAAGGAGTTGTCAGCAACAGCAGGGACCCAGCTGGGTCCAAGCCTACTGGGGCCAGGGTTTGTTTCGAAAGACAGCTCGAGCCCCGGTATGAAGGCTAGAAGGAATGAGGTGGGTCTTTTAGTCAGTAAGAGTCTGACACTATCTCCCGCTCCGCCCAAGAGCGGGGGTTGTCATTGGATGATTGTCCCACCGTAAAAAAAAGTATGTTTATATATATTTGTCTTACAGTTAGTTTACATAACTGTGACTTAATAATCGCCATAATATGAACTTTCATGATGTTTGTTCAGTTCGATACTTAAGGGCCAAGCGCCCGAAAAGTGCCATAAAACAGTGATTTTCTGAGGCCTACTCCTCAACGTAACGGCTAGGTCAATTGGTTTGAAAAAAATATATGTTTATTATAGATTCATGAACAATAATATCAACATTTGATTTTTTCGTGCAATTAATAGTTTTGTCAAATAAAATATTTAGCAATTTCGCAACTTTTCGCAACTTTTCGCAACTTTTCCCTACTCCTTCGAAACGGCTTGGACCTTTAGAAATATTTTTACACAAGATTCATGAACAATAATATCAAGATTCATGAACAATAATATCAACATTTGATTTTTTCGTGCAATTAATAGTTTTGTCAAATAAAATATTTAGCAATTTCGCAACTTTTCGCAACTTTTCCCTACTCCTTCGAAACGGCTTGGACCTTTAGAAATATTTTTACACATAAAAATTGGTGGTTAAATATTCTTCAAAGTGAACATTGCATATGTAAATCAATCAATATCTCGCAGAGAAAATGGATTTAAAGCGCTTTCCGGGCGCTGCTGGCCGCAAATAAATGCACAGATTTGCGTACTGCCGCCTAGGCGAGTGCGAGAGTTGCGTTCACATAATTTCGGCCAGATGGTTCAAGGAACTATACGCCTTAAAGAGGTTTGTGAGCGTGAGTGATAGAACGAAAAACATTATAGTTAGTGGAAAAAGGTACGTGTGTACGTTTCTTCTTCACGTCCGAACAGATTTATGGATTTTGATGAAACTTTGTACACGAGAATACCGTGTCCTAGAATAGCGCATAGAATACTTTCGTCCTGAGGCGAGAGTATGTTGCCTTTGGATCACTTTTACTATCACGCGGGTGAAGCCACTGGCTAGGCGGATAGTTGGCTAAATATTAATTTAGCAAATATTGGACTGACTTATCTTACTTAATTATACAGACTTGTGAGTTTTTAGCACCGCAATCGTTTAGAAACCTATTATATGCTTTTTTTATAACTGATAGGCTTGCGGTTGACCACAATCCCACGCTTTTCTTTAATCTCCAATTTGCTAACAAAAACTACCCTTGTTTACATCAACTATATAGGCTAGTTGATATTGTTGGCTGGTTTTGAAACTTTTTCCAGAATATTATAACTGTAATCTCCGCTCAATCTTTTATTTGTCGCGAACCTCATCCTTCCGAGCTTTCAAACAACTTATGAGGAATATACATAGGTTGATTTTCATCGATCGATTTCAATCACCAGCCGTATGTCTTCAGTCACCTGCTTTTTGTTTGTTTATGGAAAATAATCACAATGTTTTGGACCAACCAATAAGCTTTTAAACCATAGACAGGTCGGAAAGGATCCTCTTAAGAGCATCCTTTTCGAGTTACATTTTCATACAACCGTGATTATGATGTTATTACACATCTCTCTCTAGATATTTTGGATACACACCTATCTTGTGAATATTATCTAGGGTTATATAGAAATCAAAGCATTAAGTGTTAAACTAATCCAGTAAAAACCACTGAAAATCTACTATTTTATGTGAACTTTGGCCTTCCATAATGTACTCCATAATGTTAAAATTCCTACTTCCATAATGTTAAAATTATAAAAAAATACATCAAAAGAAACCTTGCACATTTAATCGAGATTCTGAATGATGACAATTTTTCAGAAAAACTTTTAAGGGTTTAAAAAACACGTATTTCCTGGAACAAGTTTTGTGAAATATTCAAGTAAATCATGGAATTACCGAATGCCAACAGAGTTTTCAGGCGTTACCTCTCTTTGTTTGTATTGCCTCTTCATCAAGCGTCGCTTAGGATTGCGTTAGATAAAGCAACAAGCTATTAAACCATGCTCGATGTTGAGGATAGGCGAGTGCAAAAAGACTCTCTTAAATCGATCGTGTAAACACCCCATTATCTATTTGTAACTAGTGACAAACAAAAGAACATTGCCAACATGTTCACGTATGCCGATAGACAAACTTGACACTCACGTACATTCGTCCATGCAAACTTTGTTGAGCTTCTAATAAAATTTATTCGTCCGTCTACGCCATTAAGAAGTTTCGCGACTTTCTGCTCTGTATAGGTAGGCAAGGCACTAATCTTCTTAATTTGTGAGGTGGTGTCGAAAGTTTTTGGTGATTTTGCGATTAAGCCAAACAGGTATATCGAGATGTCTTAACTTGTGATGTGCTTTACTTAAAAAAATCTTTTTTGCTAAATCCATTATAAATCTGTCAAAACCACAGACAGGCTCATTACTTTGTGTAATTCATTTCATCACCACTGCTCTCAAATTGGTGATGGAAAACATCACCAGGCATACGTCCTAGAAACAAAAATTCAAAGACATTTGTCTGCCACCAATCCACACAAGGCTCGCGTGGACGAAACGGATTATGATCCATTCTCTTTTCTAGGAGAACTGAATCCCAGCAGTGGGCACATTATAAGGTTGAATGTGTTACGAGCAGAGCAGAGCAGAGGTGGCCGAGTGGTAACGGCCCCGACTTACGAGTTGTAGATCACGGGTTCAAACCCAGCCAGGTACATTACTTTGGGTAATTCGTTTCATCACCACTGCTCTCAGAACGATGAAGGGAAACATCGTGAGGAAACTGGCACATCCTAGATTCAAAAATTAAAAGACATATGTCATCCACCAATCCACAATGGGCTTGCGTGGACGAAGTGGATTATGATTCATTCCCTCGCCTAGAGAGGAGGTCAGAGTCCCAGCAGTGGGAACATTAGGCTTGGCTTAGGCTAAATATGTTATGCTAATTTTTAAAATAGTTTAAACAGTCAAAGTACGACTTTTCACCGAAGGTTTTGACCGAGAGCAGTATTTAGCATGACGAAAAAAAAACTGGGCAAGTGTTGGACTCGCGCACTGAGGGTTCCGTACAAATTACAATTCCCAAATGAAGTCTCGAATATTTTTCCGAATTACAAAAAAAAAAACTTTTTTTGACGTAGGTAACAACAAACTTAATGTTTTCTAATTTTTTCCTATATCTGTGCTATAAGACCTTGCCTTGTGCCAAATTTAAGGATTCTGGGTCAACGGGAAGTATCCTATGAATTTCGATCTTTACAAGTATCAAAATATACATTTTTTGCGACATAAACGACCATGTTTTTTATTCGTTAACTTAGAAGTTTGATTTTTTCACAGCTTGAAGGGATCGTACACTTGAGTATATGGTTTTAATTTCAACTCGATACCTGACGCGTTCGTAAGATAAAGGGTCTTGAAAGACAGACAGATAGACGGACGGACAACAAAGTGATCCTATAAGGGTTCCGTTTTTTCCTTTTGTACCTCAAAAGGAAAAAACGGAACCCTAAAAAGAGGGAAATTTTCCTACTTCAGTATGTTGTATTTTTTTTTAATTGATATAAACTAGTGCTTGACTGCGATCCCACTTGATGGTAAGCAGTGATGCAATCGTTGATGGCGAGGCGCACTAGTTTATAAAGAGCCTATTCACTCTTGCCTTGAAGACACCTAAATTATAATCGGACGTGAAGACCGCAGCAGGCAAATTGTTCTAGTCCCTCGATGTACCTGGTATAAACGACGATCCAAAACGCTCCGTATTATCGAAGCAGGAAAATTTCCCTCCGTTTTCCTGTTCTAATGAGACGGATATATAATAGAAAAGGTACTATTATTTAGTAGCCAGACAGTCTTCATTGCGCATGCTCGTATGTGCATTTAATGTTTATTTGTCAGTAAGCGAGAGACGCTGGCTCGAGCGGATGGCTCGTGCGCGTTTCTTGTTTACTCAATAAATTAATACATCCCACGTAAAATAATTCGGGGACACATTGACTTGATAGTATCGATTAATATAGGTAACTTCTGACACTAGCAACCTTTTGGGGGTGTAATATGTATCTAAGCGCATGGTAGTGCGCAGGCCAAGTTCCAGCAACAGGCATGCCGTGCACTATTTACACGAACCGTTTCGACCCACTTTTGACCCCTGTAGCTCAGTGCCTATTGCAAGTACAGAAATAAAATTGTACTTACATAATCATATACTAGTACTAAAGCAGTATGCCAAATTTTATAGAAATAGCTTCAGTAGATCCTGAAATATAACCCTGTGAATATAGCTAATATTGGCACTGACTGACTCACTGACCGGTAATCAAAACCTTTCACTTCCAATTGTCCTACCGTTATGAAATTTAGCACACAGGTCGTGTGTTATATGTAAATTAACAAAAAAATTATGAAATTTAAGAAATCGGTCAAGCGTGAGTTGGCTCAATCTAATATCGAATTTTTAATAAAAATATTTATAAACCAGTGTATGAGAATACGAAGAGGAGGGGGGGAAAAGGGAGGGGTATAAAATATGTCTAAAGAATTATTCGATTTTGCTTATTGATTGGTTACTTGTTTGTGTTGAAAGCACAAATTCACTCTATTTCTATTCTTCTATTTATTTACGAAGTCAGAAGCGGTTGTAATCGTATAGTGAGCATTGGCAGTCTGAGATATTGACGAATGTTTGAATTTATGTTAGACAGAAAAGAAGAAAGAGGGTGTCTGTCACAATCGTTATTGGCATTTGCCATGTACTCATATACCAACGATGGAAATTGTAAATTTTTCGGTGGTTGGCAGAGATATACCACATAGGGTAATTCCTATGCCACCAGATGGTATCTGTATGTTTCATGCTATAAGTTCTGCATTGCACAGCTGTATAGATTCACAGCGCGCAAACGAGGTGTGGGCAAATATTATTAACTAAATACGTTGTGCAAAATTGGGCGGATTACAGTGCCTGGACTTGCAATGAGCACGGTGATGTTAATACTTCTTCAGACGAATATCGCGCTCCTATGGCGAAATATTCGATGTATGGATCCTCTTTTGAAAAAGGGCAGCAGGTGTTTTGTACCCTATAAAAATTGAAGTGTAAAAAGTAATGGGGTACTCATGGGCTGTTTTGGATCCGAAAGTAATCCCATTAAAAGGTTTCAGAATGATCAATTAGTTGTATCTGGATATTACAATGTTATGTTCCACTTGACTATAGCGAAGTTCTAGTAGAAAAGCTCGAGCTCAAATTTCAGATGATTTGCCTACAAAAAAACTTGCTCTGAAACGCAAAATAACTTCTAAGATTAACAATGGACGCGGGCGTGGCACAAAAAAAAAAAGACGGGTTGCACTCCGGGAGTGCCGGCAGAAGTGAAAACTTGATTATTAACGTTGAGCATGTTTGATATTTTGGAATGGTTAGGGAATAATTTTGCACCAATTGCTTTATCAGTATAAAAGTACTATCATTTATGTGGTAGAATACAATATTCATTTATTGCGCTATCGTACACAAACATGACAATTTATATTACATTAAAAATTTAACACTTTAAAACTATTACAATTATTTTACATTAAAAAGTTTATCTCTCCGAAAAACTACTGAGGTGTCAAGGGACACCCGGATGGAACGAAGTTCCGTTCTGGCTTGCTTTCTATAAGAGAGAGAAAGAGAGAAAGACAGAGAAACATGCGCACGCCGCACGGCTTACAATAGCTTACTATAGAAAAAGTGTCGTTACAACTTTTCGTGAGATTTTTTTCCGTCTAGCCAATACAATATAACTAAAAAATACTATCCTATTTTATGTACATTTTGACAGCACTATTTCAACATCTTCGAAACCATGAAAACGACACTCATGACGAAAAAGTTGATAATTTCTGACATCCGCCATCTTAGATTTACATTTTGACAGCACTATCGGCTTCAACAACCTCGAAAACCATGAAAAAGACACCCATATCGAAAAAGTTGATAATTTATTGCAGCCACCATCTTAGATTTAAATTTTGACAGTACTATCGGTTTCAACACCCTCGAAAACCACGAAAACGACACCCATGAGGAAAAAGTTGATAATTTCTTGCAGCCGCCATCTTGGATTTACATTTTGACAATACTATCGGTTTCAACAGCCTTGAAAACCATGAAAACGACACCCATGACGGAAAATTTGATAATTTCTTGCAGCCACCATCTTGGATTTATATTTTGACAGTACCATCGGTTTCAACACCCTCGAAAACCACGAAAACGACACCCATGGCGAAAAAGTTGATAATTTCTTGCAGCCGCCATCTTGGATTTACATTTTGACAGTACTATCGGTTTCAACACCCTCGAAAACCACGAAAACGACACCCATGACGAAAAAGTTGATAATTTCTTGCAGCCGCCATCTTGGATTTACATTTTGACAGTACTATCGGTTTCCACGCCCTCGAAAACCATGAAAACGACACCCATGACGGAAAATTTGATAATTTCTTGCAGCCGCCATCTTGGATTTACATTTTGACAGTACTATCGGTTTCCACGCCCTCGAAAACCATGAAAACGACACCCATGACGGAAAATTTGATAATTTCTTGCAGCCACCATCTTGGATTTATATTTTGACAGTACCATCGGTTTCAACACCCTCGAAAACCACGAAAACGACACCCATGGCGAAAAAGTTGATAATTTCTTGCAGCCGCCATCTTGGATTTACATTTTGACAGTACCATCGGTTTCCACGACCTCGAAAACCATGAAAACGACACCCATGACGGAAAATTTGATAATTTCTTGCAGCCACCATCTTGGATTTATATTTTGACAGTATTATCGGTTTCAACACCCTCGAAAACCACGAAAACGACACCCATGACGAAAAATTTGATAATTTCTTGCAGCCGCCATCTTGGATTTATATTTTGACAGTACCATCGGTTTCAACGCCCTCGAAAACCATGAAAACGACACCCATGACGAAAAAGTTGATAATTTCTAGCAGCCGCCATCTTGGATTTATATTTTGACAGTACCATCGGTTTCAACACCCTCGAAAACCATGAAAACGACACCCATGACGAAAAAGTTGATAATTTCTTGCAGCCGCCATCTTGGATTTACATTTTGACAGTACCATCGGTTTCAACACCCTCGAAAACCATGAAAAAGACACCCATGACGAAAAAGTTGATAATTTCTTGCAGCCGCCATCTTGGATTTATATTTTGACAGTACCATCGATTTCAACACCCTCGAAAACCATGAAAACGACACCCATGATGAAAAAGTTGATAATTTCTTGCAGCCGCCATCTTGGATTTACATTTTGACAGTACCATCGGTTTCCACGCCCTCGAAAACCATGAAAACGACACCCATGACGGAAAATTTGATAATTTCTTGCAGCCGCCATCTTGGATTTACATTTTGACAGTACTATCGGTTTCAACACCCTCGAAAACCATGAAAACGACACCCATGACGAAAAATTTGATAATTTCTTGCAGCCGCCATCTTGGATTTATATTTTGACAGTACCATCGGTTTCAACACCCTCGAAAACCATGAAAACGACACCCATGACGAAAAAGTTGATAATTTCTTGCAGCCGCCATCTTGGATTTATATTTTGACAGTAAAAGTGTCGGTACAATTTTTCGTGAGAATTTTTTCCGTCTAGCCTCTTTTCACAACGCGCGATAAGGGATAGCTGTCTACTCTCCATCCGTCTTACGCTTTTTCGATCAGGTCACGTGTCCTGACGCGAGTTTAAGATTTTATACCCATTACAGAAAAAGTGCTCAACGCCGCTAAAGAAGTTTTCACTTCAAAAAAATAGGTACGATTTCTTGAAAAAAGGGATTGAAATTCCACCAAAAACATACCTGTTAAAAAGGGGCCAAGTTCCTATCGGCTAATTGTTCGCCTTAAAGGGTTGAAATCCAATCCAATGCCAAGCTTAGATGCACTTTACAATCGATCATAATCATCTTCATCAACAGCCCGATCCACTGGTAAACATTTTCCATTCCCAAGACTTGCCACCACACCCAGTCCTCCGCCTTTCGCATCCAGCCACTACCCGCCACCGTATTCACGTCAACGGTCCATCTGGCCGAAATTCACTTTACCATACACCCAACTTAAATTATAGTATAGTTGTGAAAATACATAGGTACTTGGTTAAAAAATATCTAAAATTATAATACTTCTAAACTGGAACTTGGTAGGTTAATTTAATTATATAAATAATAAATTTAATTATACAATTGATGAAGTGTTACGTACAGCACGAAAACCTGCTAAGTTCAAATTTAGAAGTATAGAAGAGAGCGATATAAGCCCGGATTTATTCTTATTAAATTAATCTTTTACAAGTTTTTTACATTATTACTAGCTGTATTCCGCGGTTTCACTCGTGTCTTTGATTACTACTACTCTGCTCTCGTAGGTTGCAGCGTCACGTTATATAGTACTAGCTTTTGCCCGTGGCTTCGCCCGCGTACATAAAATATAGCCTATGTCACTTGGATATAAAGCAGCTTTCTATCGGTGAAAAAATGTTCGCAATCGAACCAGTACCTACTTTTATTTTAAGTTTTTTTTTTTTTGAAGTGAAAACTTCTTTAGCGGCGTTGGGTATAAAATCTTAAACTCGCGTCAGGACACGTGACCCTGATCGAAAAAGCGTAAGACGGATGGAGAGTAGACAGCTATCCCTTATCGCGCGTTGTGAAAGGGGGCTAGACGGAAAAAATTCTCACGAAAAATTGTACCGACACTTTTACTATCAAAATATAAATCCAAGATGGCGGCTGCAAGAAATTATCAACTTTTTCGTCATGGGTGTCGTTTTCATGGTTTTCGAGGGTGTTGAAACCGATGGTACTGTCAAAATATAAATCCAAGATGGCGGCTGCAAGAAATTATCAAATTTTTCGTCATGGGTGTCGTTTTCATGGTTTTCGAGGGTGTTGAAACCGATAGTACTGTCAAAATGTAAATCCAAGATGGCGGCTGCAAGAAATTATCAAATTTTCCGTCATGGGTGTCGTTTTCATGGTTTTCGAGGGCGTGGAAACCGATGGTACTGTCAAAATGTAAATCCAAGATGGCGGCTGCAAGAAATTATCAACTTTTTCATCATGGGTGTCGTTTTCATGGTTTTCGAGGGTGTTGAAACCGATGGTACTGTCAAAATATAAATCCAAGATGGCGGCTGCAAGAAATTATCAACTTTTTCGTCATGGGTGTCTTTTTCATGGTTTTCGAGGGTGTTGAAACCGATGGTACTGTCAAAATGTAAATCCAAGATGGCGGCTGCAAGAAATTATCAACTTTTTCGTCATGGGTGTCGTTTTCATGGTTTTCGAGGGTGTTGAAACCGATGGTACTGTCAAAATATAAATCCAAGATGGCGGCTGCTAGAAATTATCAACTTTTTCGTCATGGGTGTCGTTTTCATGGTTTTCGAGGGCGTTGAAACCGATGGTACTGTCAAAATATAAATCCAAGATGCCGGCTGCAAGAAATTATCAAATTTTTCGTCATGGGTGTCGTTTTCGTGGTTTTCGAGGGTGTTGAAACCGATAATACTGTCAAAATGTAAATCCAAGATGGCGGCTGCAAGAAATTATTAATTTTTCCGTCGATGGGTGTCGTTTTCATGGTTTTCGAGGGTGTTGAAACCGATAGTACTGTCAAAATATAAATCCAAGATGGTGGCTGCAAGAAATTATCAAATTTTCCGTCATGGGTGTCGTTTTCATGGTTTTCGAGGGCGTGGAAACCGATGGTACTGTCAAAATGTAAATCCAAGATGGCGGCTGCAAGAAATTATCAACTTTTTCGCCATGGGTGTCGTTTTCGTGGTTTTCGAGGGTGTTGAAACCGATGGTACTGTCAAAATATAAATCCAAGATGGTGGCTGCAAGAAATTATCAAATTTTCCGTCATGGGTGTCGTTTTCATGGTTTTCGAGGGCGTGGAAACCGATAGTACTGTCAAAATGTAAATCCAAGATGGCGGCTGCAAGAAATTATCAACTTTTTCGTCATGGGTGTCGTTTTCGTGGTTTTCGAGGGTGTTGAAACCGATAGTACTGTCAAAATGTAAATCCAAGATGGCGGCTGCAAGAAATTATCAACTTTTTCGCCATGGGTGTCGTTTTCGTGGTTTTCGAGGGTGTTGAAACCGATGGTACTGTCAAAATATAAATCCAAGATGGTGGCTGCAAGAAATTATCAAATTTTCCGTCATTGGTGTCGTTTTCATGGTTTTCGAGGGCGTGGAAACCGATGGTACTGTCAAAATGTAAATCCAAGATGGCGGCTGCAAGAAATTATCAACTTTTTCGTCATGGGTGTCGTTTTCGTGGTTTTCGAGGGTGTTGAAACCGATAGTACTGTCAAAATGTAATCCAAGATGGCGGCTGCAAGAAATTATTAACTTTTCCGTCATGGGTGTCGTTTTCATGGTTTTCGAGGGTGTTGAAACCGATAGAACTGTCAAAATATAAATCCAAGATGGTGGCTGCAAGAAATTATCAAATTTTCCGTCATGGGTGTCGTTTTCATGGTTTTCGAGGGTGTTGAAACCGATGGTACTGTCAAAATATAAATCCAAGATGGTGGCTGCAAGAAATTATCAAATTTTCCGTCGTGGGTGTCGTTTTCATGGTTTTCGAGGGTGTTGAAACCGATAGTACTGTCAAAATATAAATCCAAGATGGCGGCTGCAAGAAATTATCAAATTTTCCGCCATGGGTGTCGTTTTCATGGTTTTCGAGGGTGTTGAAACCGATAGTACTGTCAAAATATAAATCCAAGATGGCGGCTGCAAGAAATTATCAAATTTTTCGTCATGGGTGTCGTTTTCATGGTTTTCGAGGGCGTGGAAATCGATGGTACTGTCAAAATGTAAATCCAAGATGGCGGCTGCAAGAAATTATCAACTTTTTCGTCATGGGTGTCGTTTCCGTGGTTTTCGAGGGTGTTGAAATCGATAGAACTGTCAAAATATAAATCCAAGATGGCGGCTGCAAGAAATTATCAAATTTTTCGTCATGGGTGTCGTTTTCATGGTTTTCGAGGGCGTGGAAATCGATGGTACTGTCAAAATGTAAATCCAAGATGGCGGCTGCAAGAAATTATCAACTTTTTCGTCATGGGTGTCGTTTTCGTGGTTTTCGAGGGTGTTGAAACCGATAGTACTGTCAAAATGTAAATCCAAGATGGCGGCTGCAAGAAATTGTTAACTTTTCCGTCATGGGTGTCGTTTTCATGGTTTTCGAGGGTGTTGAAACCGATAGTGCTGTCAAAATATAAATCCAAGATGGTGGCTGCAAGAAATTATCAAATTGTCCGTCATGGGTGTCGTTTTCATCGTTTTCGAGGGCGTGGAAACCGATGGTACTGTCAAAATGTAAATCCAAGATGGCGGCTGCAATAAATTATCAACTTTTTCGATATGGGTGTCTTTTTCATGGTTTTCGAGGTTGTTGAAGCCGATAGTGCTGTCAAAATGTAAATCTAAGATGGCGGATGTCAGAAATTATCAACATTTTCGTCATGAGTGTCGTTTTCATGGTTTCGAAGATGTTGAAATAGTGCTGTCAAAATGTACATAAAATAGGATAGTATTTTTTAGTTATATTGTATTGGCTAGACGGAAAAAAATCTCACGAAAAGTTGTAACGACACTTTTTCTATAGTAAGCTATTGTAAGCCGTGCGGCGTGCGCATGTTTCTCTGTCTTTCTCTCTTTCTCTCTCTTATAGAAAGCAAGCCAGAACGGAACTTCGTTCCATCCGGGTGTCCCTTGACACCTCAGTAGTTTTTCGGAGAGATAAACTTTTTAATGTAAAATAATTGTAATAGTTTTAAAGTGTTAAATTTTTAATGTAATATAAATTGTCATGTTTGTGTACGATAGCGCAATAAATGAATATTGTATTCTACCACATAAATGATAGTACTTTTATACTGATAAAGCAATTGGTGCAAAATTATTCCCTAACCATTCCAAAATATCAAACATGCTCAACGTTAATAATCAAGTTTTCACTTCTGCCGGCACTCCCGGAGTGCAACCCGTCTTTTTTTTTTTGTGCCACGCCCGCGTCCATTGTTAATCTTAGAAGTTATTTTGCGTTTCAGAGCAAGTTTTTTTGTAGGCAAATCATCTGAAATTTGAGCTCGAGCTTTTCTACTAGAACTTCGCTATAGTCAAGTGGAACATAACATTGTAATATCCAGATACAACTAATTGATCATTCTGAAACCTTTTAATGGGATTACTTTCGGATCCAAAACAGCCCATGAGTACCCCATTACTTTTTACACTTCAATTTTTATAGGGTACAAAACACCTGCTGCCCTTTTTCAAAAGAGGATCCATACATCGAATATTTCGCCATAGGAGCGCGATATTCGTCTGAAGAAGTATTAACATCACCGTGCTCATTGCAAGTCCAGGCACTGTAATCCGCCCAATTTTGCACAACGTATTTAGTTAATAATATTTGCCCACACCTCGTTTGCGCGCTGTGAATCTATACAGCTGTGCAATGCAGAACTTATAGCATGAAACATACAGATACCATCTGGTGGCATAGGAATTACCCTATGTGGTATTTTGTTTGTAAGAGGTAATCCGAGAGATTAATTATGTTCTACATTTACTACTGGTTAAACAAAAAGCAAACTTAACCTCTTTATAATATTAAGGGTGAGTTGCACCATTTAACTATAACGATAACATAGCCGTTAATCGTTGTCAAATTGTCGTATTGACCAATAGGAGGCCGTTTTACGGCTGGTTATGGTTTGGTTATCGTTATAGTTAAATGGTGCAACTCACCCTAAGTAAAGGTATAGCCTTTTTTGATAAATAGGCTACTCAACACCAAGTTTTTGCAATTCGAATCAGTAATTCCTAAGATTAGTGCGTTCAAACAATCTTCAAATGTATAATATTGTATGGATAGTGTTGATAAAAAAACATTCGCGCCAGTTGAAGATGTTTTGATAAAATAGCAAAATTAAGAATTTTATAACACCCCCGACGCATAAAATTTATAAAAAGTAAAAGAACTGGTTAAGACGAGTCTAATGAGCCCAAACTCGACGTGTTTACTAGTAGGCATTCCAGGGTTCCATTAGCCACCTGCCAGATCTAGCATCAAGTCCTTGTCATCATGAAAAATATTTAGAACTGGTTAAGATGAATCTAATGAACCCAAATTCGGCGGGTTTATTAACCTTTCGTATGCCGTAATTAGAGACACAATTAAAAAGTTATTGTGTCTCGTGTGGATCCACGTTCCGGACACACAAAGGGTTAATAGGCAATCCTAGGTTACGTCTCTTACCTCTAACCTCTATCATGAGACCAGCTCGATAGGTCACATATATATGTGTTTATTAGTAAAGTATATATACATTACGTGTTTAAGATCCTTGCCACAGCCAACAAACGAGCTGATGACCTAGAATACCTGAACAGATCTTCATAAATTGTATCTAAGAACCATCTCGATAACATCAGCTTTCAAATAAAAAAACCACATCAAAATCGGTCCTTTCGCTGAGGCGCTACGATGCCACAGACAGACACACAGACACCTCAAACTTATAACAAACACCTCTCTTTTTCGTCAGGGTTCAAAAAGAGTCTTTCTTTACAGTATTGATTTGAATGGCTAAACCGTCCCAGTATCTAGACCATTAGAGCTTCATGTATTTTATAGCATGAGCTACGTAAACTTTAGTTTTCATTAGGAAAAGTCTTAAAATTAGTATATGCTTAGAAAATCTGCTTCATTCAGAATTTCGTTTTTTAACCGACTTCAAGGAAGAAAGAAGAGGTTTTATGTTCGACTGAATGTATTTTTTTTTTGTGTATGGTCACCGATGTCTCGGTCAATTATTATTGTGAACCGGTTTTGTTTTTTTTTTTTTATTGAAAAGTTGTGCTTCTGAGTTGGTCCCATATAAATATTGTAATGATCTGATGAGGAACTTCGAAGATATGGAACGGAACTCCTCATAGGATCATAGCAGAACTGTCGTAACAAGTAAAATAGCTTTGTTTATACGTGTAGTCAATATAAAGACAATGAGAGAGTTAAAGCCGGGTTCACTTGGGGTTTAATGAATTAAGTTAAATTTTGTAATTTAATTGGCTATCTAACTATAATATATATTTGAACAAAGAAAACGTAAAGCCACAGGAACTGCAGCTAATTTTAGCTGAACTCGGAAAGAAGAACGCAAATTAATTATCAAACTTTTCTCCCACCCCTCAAATGAAACGCATTTTTCTCCTTTATGGGGAAAGTTTGAGCAAATCAATGGACTTCCCGAAACTATTTGCGATGTCAATGTAAGAAAGTTTGTTGGTATCGTGGTAATAATTAATAGGTTACCTGAGATGAGTTGCCCCGAGCAACGAGAATCGAGGATGATTGTATTTGTATTGTATATCGAGCTGTTATCCACAACTCCACGACTAAAGCACAAAATACAGACAGAGACAATCTCATGTATGTACTTTACTTTTTATACCTACGCTCGGTGGACGCACAGTAATGAACGTTTGAGCCGGAAATGTTCGGTGTCTATGTGTGCGTTGCTCGAGCGGGCTTTGTATAAAGATTGGCTTCTGTACCTGTCTATTTTGTGACTAAAGCGCGTATTTTGCGTACGGGTGGGACAAATGAGTCATTCGATCCACCTCAGCTCCTCAAGGAGGGCCAGCAGCGCCTTGGTGTTACTGACCATTTTACATTGCCCTGTATCCAGCGACCACAGGAAAGCTTAGACTCAAATGAGCTGCTGTCTCGTCTTCCTCTATGCAGGCTATGCATAGCGGACTACTGTCTGTAACTTCTATAGCAGAAAGGTGCTTATTAGAGGTCGAGGTAAATTGAGGACGATAAAGGCCCAAACACTATGGTAATTCTACACATGGGATGTCTTTAAGCTTCCATAATATCAATTCCGATATTTAAGGCAGAAAAATATATTGTTTTCTTTTTTTATTTCAAGAAAGCGTTCCTCTGACCAGGAATTATTCCTGTATCGTAAATGCGATTAAAAACATGTGAACTGACATACACAACACACTCGCACCCGTAGGCCAAACAAATTTTTGTTCCGATTGGGAATCGAACCGACGACACGTAGCGCAGCAGCCAAACGCTCAACCACTACGGCCACCGAGCTGTTAAATATTCATCTTTGACTGTCAGTCATATTTTTCACAGCTTTCATTAAATCTTACCTAAGGTTTGGTCTATCCATATAAATAAAACTTGAAGTGTCTTTCTATTATATCAAATTATTTTTTATTTTTTTATTAAACGAATAAGAAAAAAAACTTTATTATTATCGGTCGAAAAAATACAGCTGTTCTTGCCATCAAAGTTAATTTACTCGAATAAAAAAAAGAACATAACAAAATCAAAATGTTTTTATTGTTTCTCATAAATTAAATTGCATCACAGACTTAGAGGAAGCTCTAGTAAGATACAACATTACTTCTTGTGTTAGGACTATCTCCTTATTTTCCATTATGTTATTTTTTTATGATTTTTTGTTTCATTATTTAAAAGAAAAAATGGTGGACATATCTTCCATTATTCTATTGACGACGATCTATCGTCAATAGAATAATGGTAGATATGTCAATATATATAAATATAGGTTAATTTATATTTCATCAAAATTAACTTCCACAACAAAACCAAATCATGCAAATCCTAAGACTTCAAAACATAATTTCCTACATGCAGGCGTTTCTTGGAGCTAATTACTTATGTATACCTACATCACAGGAAACTTTGCTCACATTATCGAATTTTAAGTTCTTGTCTTCTCTCTAGGAGTTTGCCTGAGCTTGGTGATAAAATTACCCACAATTTATTCTTCAAGGCTGCCCATTTGCAACAGCCGCCGTTGCCTTCAAGAAGAGATTTCGGAGAATCTTTAAGAATAAGACTTGGGCTTTTGGAATTTTAAGTAGTTTGCATCGCATTTTAAAGGCTTGCATAATAAATGATCTTGTGGGAACAAATTGTCGGTTCCTGATTCAATTTTTTTTGTGAAAATTAAATAACAATTTTATGAACTGTTAATAAAAAAGATAAGTGATTAGGGTCGTCAGTTAAAATTATAGTTGTAACAATTATTTATTACTAGATTTTGCCCGCGGCTTTTCTTGCGTACCTACATTTACAGCCAGTCACCCAAAAATGAAATAGCTTTCTAACGGTGAAAACATTTTAGCAATCGGACGAGGACTTTCAGAGATTACCTACCCCCCTACAAAAAAAACATTATAACAAACTTTACCTCTTCATTATATTACTAGCTGTCTGAATCTCTGAAAGAGTATTTTCAGAAAAACATTTTAGCAATCAGATCTACTGGCCCGAATGAAGTTTATTTGCGGTTTTAATTTTGACTGGCCTGTTGGTTTAGTGCTTAGTGATCCTAGTGCTGAGCGAGTCCAATAACCTGTAGGTAGTAGTCGGCGTTGCGTACAAACTATCTAAAGGTCATTGGACTCGCTCAGCTAACGTTACGTGACGTTTTCTTAAAGAAATTAATTTCGTACATGCGTAAATTTATACGACTTTTGAAAAAAAAAGGTACTTGTTTTTTTAATTTTATCCTGACCCTCCACGGGATTTAAACGATCAAAATTTAGCGGTGTATATGTATGTATTTAGAAATATATAAGTATGTTTATCAGTTGTCTAGTACCCATAACACAAGCTCTGCTTAGCTTAACTAGACAGCGTTGTATGATAGTTGTGAAATATTAATTTATTCACAAATTGATTCCTATAATAGTAGGTATTGTGTTATTTGGTGTAGCTTTGTATTTCAAGTTTCTGGGCAACTGGATAATACGTGGAATCATTGAATCAGGCGCAATTTCGGAAAATGGAGCTGAGAATTTAATTATACTGTAAATTACCTCAGCGAAATTTTCCGAGAAGGTTCACTTGATACATAGCATAATCAGCATTTTAATTTTCCCACTGCTGGGACTCAGGCCTCCTCTCTAGGAGAGGGAATGGGCCGTAATTCACCACGCGGGCCCAGTGTAGGTTGGTTAATGTCACATGTTCTAGGACATGCCGGTTTCTTCACGATGTTTTCCTTCACCGTTTTGAGAACAGTGGTGATGAAATAAATTACACAAAGTAATGCGCCTGGCTGGGTTTGAACCCGCGACCTACAAACTCGTAAGTTGGGGCCATTACCACTCGGCAACCACTGCTCACTGTCACTTGATACATTTGCTGCCAAATGCTATAATAGTACATTATGATACAAGTGTATAATGTTGGTGATTACCGCTGAGGCGGTATTTAGCTTAAGAGAGCCGAGGACGGTAATCGCTAATATTCACGTGTATCATACGGCGTTTTTCGACACACTTGAGAAGAAAAATTTTACAAATTAATTAGTTATTCCTTAATCAGCAAAACTGTTTTTTTTTTGTAGTATGGCGGCAAAAATTGTTCTTTCTTCTTATGCGCGCGCATCCAAAATGGCGGCCATAGAGTAGCTATACTCTAGCTAGGCTGTTTGAATAAAAATAAGAATGAGGTTGCTTATCTATAGAAAAAAAAAATTATGAAAGGTTTTATTTATTAAACATGTAAAGGTTAAAATAGTTTATTTAAACACAAATTAGCATTAAATAAACAAGCAAGACACTAATTTGTACTATTGAACGCCATACCTAATGTATTTTTTTTCGAGTTCAATGTTTGATTTGAAAACAAAGGTTTAACAAAAAAGGTAATCACTACATTATCACACTTGTGCATTTAAATGGTAATCAAAAAGTCATAGATTGGTTACAAGCTACATTATATACCTAAGTGCAGTGCTATTATAGTCACTTTCTGAGCATGTGTGTCGAAAAAAACATTAGAGTGCGTAAATTCATATTCTAATGATAGAAAAAAATCATATGAAAATATGGCTTAAAGGATTAGTATCCAAGCCAAAAATAAATAACAAGAAAAAAATATAATGAAAAGATTTTTTTTATAAAAAATCTAATTTTAGATTAAAGGTTTAACAAAAAGTTTAATCTCAGTTTGGTTAAAAGTGTAGTGCAATTATAGTAACTTTCTGAGCAAGTGTATTGTAAAACTTATTTAAAATAATATAATGTACATCAATCGGTTTCCATAAAAACTAGAAGTATATCTGACAATCCCGGTTGCTTATTCCTGTTGTTGACTATACATTATTTTTATAAACCTAACTGTACACACAGGATGTTAAAAAAAAGGTAGTCAGCCGTCGAAATACTGATCCACATTGCGGTCATCCGGAAATGTGCCCAAAAGACTGGCAGCATTGACACGTTGAATGGCAACGTTAAAGAATGAGCTAGCCTTATGGTCACGCAAAATGTCGATCAGCCGGTGAGAAATTTCTTTGACGAGGAGACGTGCTCTCGGATCCAAGCGTTTGTTAATCATATTATGCCCCAGAAAGGTTATCAGTGTCATGCACTAGTTGTCTTGTATTTATGTTGAACTGGACCTAATTGGCGCAGCGTTGAGGCACGCCATATTACTTTTGTTTTTCTTTTGTTATACGTAACTGGTGTTTGTGCGCTTTGTGTTATCAGTAAATCTATACATATAAATAAAATTGGAGTGTCTGTTTGTAATATTGAAATAACCGCTTTTTACTACGTACACCAAAATAACATTTTTTACAATTTTTGTCTGTCTGTCTGTCTGTCTGTTTGTTCCGGCTAATCTCTGAAATGGCTGGACCGATTTTGACGAGACTTTTTTAGCAGGTAGCTGATGTAGGAGTAACTTAGGCTACTTTTATTTTAGAAAAAATAAATTCAAAATCCTGTAGTCCATGCGAACGAAGTCACGGGCGCAGCTAATAAATAAAATAGAAAAGCCTTTTAATTCATGTGATAAGTAACTTTTACAATTATTGAATCTTAAAATTTCTTATCTCAAAATAGATTTAATTATATTTGATTAAATAAAGCCTCTACTCTAGGAAAATTATGATATCTAGTATCATAATTTGGTCATCAATAAAATTAAACTACATGGTAAATTCCTATAACATGTTAAAAATGTTACCCGTTACATTTATACTAATATACTACTCTGTATATATTATGTATTATAAAAGGAAAAGATGTGTATATTTGTTTGTATTGAATAAACTCGAAAACCACTGGACCATTTTTTTTTTATCTATAGAGTGCTTTTTTATCTATAGTTCCTTAGTAGTCTTAAGTTTGAGCTACACGAATACTGACAAAAGCTTGCACTGACTGGACAGGTCCACTCAGATCTGTGTGGTTCTATGATTTGACCATTACATGTTTACTGGCTTTTAAAACAGACTTTGACCCCTGAGTTTGTTTCGGTGTTTCTTCTTAGGGTAGTAGCTAGAAAACACCGACCTCATCTAGTTTAAACCGACTGAAAAAAAAAGATGTTTAAACATTGAATTATATCAATGTGTTTAAACTTTTTTTTTAAACCTATTTGGAAAATAAATATCATTTATTATTTAAATTTACAAAACCTATTACGTACAATATCCTAGTTGTTATATTCTATAAAATATGAAGCTACCTGTTGCGAGGAAAGCGAGGCAAAGTTTGAGTCAGCTCGTTCCGCCTTTTGACGTTTCAGATTAAAATTTTGCACATTATGCTTCAAAGTTAGCCCCAAGGATTGAGCTTCAGTTAATTAATATAAGCTCATCGATTTAATGTCTACCTATCTTTGCCAAGATAAGTTTTTGTTAGGTTTATGAAGCCAATCATTATACAAGATGTAGTTATAAATCTGCAAAAAAAAATGGAGGCAATTATGCTAGTGATTCTAGACTCGAATCAATAAT
The DNA here is from genome assembly GCA_910589285.2 of Mythimna ferrago. Classification (NCBI taxonomy): domain Eukaryota; kingdom Metazoa; phylum Arthropoda; class Insecta; order Lepidoptera; family Noctuidae; genus Mythimna; species Mythimna ferrago. Next base: position 7,598,313 of record OU342675.1, on the reverse strand, counting down.
AAAATTCATAACACTGTGACATGACCTTGACTACTATTTTATATTAAAATAAATTAAATTGTCGATTATTGTACTACAAATCATTAAATTATTAACTATTTTATCAAATATGATTAAATTAAAAAAAAAAATGACATGTAGGTCTGACATTGACATCTGTATTAAATACTATCAAATTATTGACTATTATATCAATTGTTATTATACTAAATAATTGATTACTGATATAATGTTGCAGCAGTCTTATAAATCATTTTATGCCAAAAGGCGGGTCATAGTTGTACTTCACCATTTAAACTATTACATCATATTACTCGTATCTTTACCTGTGTACCACAATAAACTATTTTGAATTTGAATTTTGAATTTGAATGACGCGTGACAATCGCAACGGGTGATTCTGTTTTTTTTTTTTTTTTGTAGAGATTAATTAAGGTAGTTTTTTGAACAACACTCAGGATTTAAAAATAAAACTAAAGTAACAAGTATTAGGTATTGTTTATTGACTAGGTGTCGCATTACTCAAAGATATCAATAATAATCTAATATTATCATTATTGTAGTTAGCCCCTATTGTTCCACTGCTGGGCAAAGGCCTCCCTCCACTCCTTTCAACGATCACGGTTCCACGCTTTCTCATTCCAATTCTTAAGGAAGCCATCCAGGTCGTCCCGCCATCTCCTTCGTAGTCTACCTCGGCCCCGCGTTGCTGTGTCCGGGCTCCAATCCTGGCTCGTTAGACATGCGGCAGACATATCCTGCCCAGTCCCATTTAAGTTGGACAGTCTTTTGAGTCTATAATATGATAATCACTGGGCAAGATTATTTATATCAGTCTGCTCATCATGACTATCAAATATTTACTACTCCTAAAAATCTGTCTCAAAATCAAACTTAAAATAGATTTTTACAAGTATTTAATTTAAATACACATTTTATTTTTTTGAAATAAAAAATCCGTTCAAACCAAAAAAAAAATGATCAACATTTGAAATAAAAAGCGGATCGCTTAAATTAGGCCAGCCTTTGACATTTCACTCAAAACACACTTTGAGGTAATCGAACTCTCTACGGGGGCGACCGCCTTTCAGTATTCTATGTGAATCAAAAATATTGACTGAAGCAGCTCTTACTCAAACATTTTTGTGATTGTGAAAACACCCAACAGCCGATTTTTAAAAAGAAAAATGATATATATTAGTCGAGTTAACCTAAAAGGTATGTTACATGCATAGATAATAAATCAGCCTTTTAATGTTCCCACTGCTTGGACTCAGGCCTCCTCTCCAGGTCGTAATTTACCACGCAGGCCAAGTGCGGGTTGGTGAATGTTACATATCTTCTTGGTTCTAGGACATGCCAGTTTCCTCACGATGTTTTCCTTTACAGTGGCCCCCTGGTAAATCATCAATATTTTGTCTATTAACCTTTGTTTTAATAATTGTATATACATTTTTTTTTTCTCTGACACATTGCTTTTGCAATATTTTTTTATTTTTTTTATTTATATTTCAACTGTCTTAAATTTGTTAGTAATTTATTTTGTTAATATTTTATTGATAGTTTTAATTATTATATTATTCCTGATTTCTTTTTTTTTTATATAGCCTCTTTTTGTAATGTGAATGTGAGAACACTGTATACTCCACGAACTCTTAGACTACTTCCTATTACGACTTACTTTGTTTTTTACTAAAATGATTTTTATTGTGCATTTGTGTACAATATTTGACTGGTCTACACCGTTCTTACATAATATCTATCAATATTGTAATACCAACCACTTTTTTTTAAAAAGAGTAACCATGGAGTTTCTTGCCGGTTCTTCTCCATAGGAAACGACCAATTTGGAACCGTGCACTAGTTTCTGACGTTTTATAAGTGCCCATGTAGGCCTATGTGAAATAAAATATTTTTGACTTTGACTTTGACAGTTTTGAGAGCAGTGGTAATGAAATAAATTACACAAAGTAATGCGCCTGGCTGGGTTTAAGCCCGCGTCCTACAACTCGTAAGTCGGGGCCGTTACCACTCGGCTACAACTGCTGAAATGGTCTGTTCGTAAAAAATTCTAAATGATTTGTTTCTAATCTCTTTGGAATGTGAAATTAGTTTCATCTTTCTGATTGATTGACTTTTTGATGGCTTAAAGTTGTCTGTAAATGGTTTATTGAAATCTCTGTTATTTTCTTATTATTACTGGATTAATTTTTGCATGGACACACCACTATCACAGCGGAAAGGCTTTTTCTTTAAGAGTGGCTATAGAAGCATCATGGTGCGCAGCTTTACTTCTACTTTTCACTTGACTTAGGTCCTCATCCAACATGGCTTCACGCCATGGAAACGACCCTGGCGTGCCTGGCGGCCTGCTGACGACGAGCAGTGGGTATCTCGCCTTCCGGCCGTTCGATAAAGGGGATCAACAAAGAATAATGTCTCAAGCTTGACTCGAACAGATGTTAATACCATTATTGAAAACTTTTTGAAACGAAGAAACAAAAACAGAAACACAGACATTAAAATTATTTGTAAAAAAACAACAAAAAAATTGTTATTTTTTTTAAAAATTGATATATCGCATTGCTTGACTGCGATACCACCTGTCGAAAGTAGTATTTTTTTGGAAAATGTTTTTAATTTAAAGTCTGACCGCTCTACCAAGAGTGGACGATATTTGATTATCTAAAAAAATATAATAATAAAAACAAAACTTTCCCTCTGTGAGAGAATCCTGGCCCAATCGTCCACAGACATCAGTGAGTGAAAAGTGATGAAAGAACCTATATTAGCGCTAGATAAATTGCACAATAAAGTGCACTGGCCCTTCCCTAATATCTCTTCGTTCGGTACCCGAACAATAAATTATGATCCGTTTTTCATTACCAGGGTAAAGGATCACGTTAGATCACATATCCGACAGCTTTTCACGAGTATTTCCGTTTATAAATTAATTCAACACACTTACTCGGAAACCCCGCTCTCATACCTATCATTTATCCTAGTGCGGAAAAGTTCGTAAGCTCACTGTAGTCACATTTTATTGTTTATATCACATCAGGCAGGTTGCTAAGCGACTCCCACGAGTCGCGCGTCAACACTTATTTATTTGTTTCTTCGTAAGTGTGTTGAAAACCGTCGTACATGTGGAAAGTTATTGCAGCTCTCGGTCTTATAACACCCTCGCCTGCTGCTCAGGCAAATTTCGACTCGGTCGTAATTACAAAGTTTGTTCACTTGTATCAAAATGTACTATTTGAGCATATCATACATAAACTTTTACATAAAACTTATTATACTTATAACGACTTTTAGATACTGAAGAAAACAGGATGCAAGTTCCGCACTACAACAATCCAATTTCCGTCGCCTTCTGCTTACGGCATAAACAATGCATGAAATATTCCATGCATTGCTTAGCTGTGAAATTTTTAACTTTGAAATAAGGGAATGCATGCATTTTCATAGAAATATCGCTGATATGCAACGTTTAGTTCAGTAAATAACGGAATAATAATAGGATTTTTAAAATATTTGTTTTTTAATTATTCATAGGCAATGATATGAGTACATGTGTGGATAGATGGAACTCTCTTCATGAGGGCTCCATCCAATTAATAAAAAACGGATGTATTGTATGAAGAATGCTATGAAAGAAAAGGGAGTTAGTGATAGCGTGACGGATGACAGGACAAAATTGAAAAAAAAGACGGATTGCGCCGACCCCAAATAACCCGAGACAAAGACAGGAAGATGATGATGATTATAGGCGATAATGTGGTCTGGGTCTCTGTGATTGTGATCACGGGTTTCCTTTCAAAACTTCTCGGTGGCTTTAGCGGTGACCCTGTAGTCAGCATAACCCTACGGTTATGCTGACATCTTTTTGAGGCGCACGAACAACACTACGCGCCGTCAACGACTCGGGCTCAGTCCAGACGATTACCGGACGATTGGAAGGCGAGTTTTTCATCGCTCGCCATCCGCAAGCCCGCGCCTACCGCGGCCGGTAGTCGAGGTCTCGGCGGTGGGAGCGTGAGGATGGACCGTCTTCTTATCTAGCATTACTGCTTCGCAGAAAAAGGCGGCCGCTTACCATTCTCTCTCGCTCCAGACTATGGCGTGCACACGTATCGTCATCGCTGATTGCTTCCAAGAGAATACCACCACCGGAACATCGTTACCACCGCACACGTTGGAGATGTGCCCCACTTGGTTGAAACACAACCCAAGTGGGGCACACTGTGCAGCATAAGTTGGAAGCTAGTTGGAGGCATGTGGCCCACTTGGGTTGTGTTTCACCCAAGTGGGGCACATCTCCAACGTATGCTGCACCGTGTCCGATGGAAACCTGCGACATCCGGAAAATGCCATTATGGTAAACATATCTGACGCAAATGGGCGTAGCTACCTTGGGTTTTGTACTCAAACCTCTGCCTTAACATTTGGGTTAGTTTTTCGAGTAAACAGTGTTAGTCTGAATTTGTGGTTTTTTTTTTTTATTTCACGAATATATCAGTTAGTTACTCATTTTTTTGCACTTTTTCCGTCACAAACGCATCGAATATCGTAAAATTCACGTCAATCTAAAGTGATAAATGGTGATTGATGCTATCGATAAACCAAGCACCATACAAAATTGAGGCATATTAAATTCAATAAAGAGTATTTCATATCACCGTATATAGTTTGTAACCTATATCGAGCATACATTGGGTAGACATTGTAAACAAATAATGTTGATATAGCCGGTCGAAGTAGGTCACAATATAACTTACACAAGTAAACAGATATTTTATATGAATACGATTTTATGTACGTAGTTGAATATTCACAACTATTTTGGGGTTTCGTTTAATCATAGTGTTTATAGGGTTCTGTACCTAAGCCGGCAACAACGAAACCCTTACGGCTCGTTCATAACCTTGTCACTGTAAGCAGTAGCTAAGCGCGGGGCAGCGCGCTCGTCAGTCGCCGATTAAGATCAAAAGTATGAAAATGTTTGAAGCACGCCACGAGACGCCCCTCATTGCGCCCCACTGCCGCTTACCGATGCCGCCCCGATGACTAGGCCGTTATAGGATTCGACGGCGGAGACCTCTCGCGCTGGGCCTTGGTTGAGGCCATGGTCCGAAGCGAGGAGGAATGGCAGGTGGTCGCTGACTTCTGCGCAGCAGTAATGCTCGCAAAGGAGGAGGCCGACCGCATCAGGCAACGGCGCTCTCGCCGCCGCCGCCGGAATTCCGATCCCGATTTCCGGCCACCGTAGGCGCGGGCTTGCGGACAGTGAGCAATGGGTAGCTCGCTGTCCGGCCGTCCGGTAACTGTCCGGACCAAGCCCAAGTCGTCGACGGCGCGCACTGTTCCCGCGCGCCTCAAGGAGTTGTCAGCAACAGCAGGCGCCCAGTCGGGTCGAAGCCTACTGGGGCCAGGGTTACCCGAAAGGGAACTCGAGCCCCGGTATTAAGGCTTGAAGGAACGGGGTGGGTGTTTTAGTCCCCTCAAAAAAAAAAGGCCGTTATAGGATTACCTACTATGGTGTGTAGATCCGCTTCCCAGGACATGCGTCACCTGTTATGGTGCCCGTCCTACATAACACCAGCGCTTTTCAGGATTTATAGGAGGCCAATAGCCGAGCTGTACAGGTTGCCAATTAATGGTCTTCGACACGAAAAGAAGAAGAATAAATAAAGCTAGAATACATTAGAAAAAATACATTAGAACAAATCAAATCAAATCAAATCAAAACATTTATTTCAAATAGACCATTTACAGGCACTTTTGAATAGTCAAATGTCGGTCAGTCCAAGAAAAGTGAAGCTAAATTGCACGTTCCAAAGAGTAGGTCTCTATGGAGAAGAACGTGCAAGAAACTCCATGGACACTCTTTTAAATCATATTATGTGTTACATATAATGCTTGGTTACATATTACTTGTTGCTTCTATCATGTGAGCACAATGTCGATAATGAAATAAAAAATGTAAAATAATTAAAAGATAGAAACTGAATTAAGCCACTGGCAGCTAAGAGATGACCAGTCCCATCTGACGGCACCCGTTCACGAGCATGACGCGTGCATCAGCCCCACTCAGCTCAACCATTTTGAAGGGAACTGAACGACCCAATAACACGTGCCACCAACAGCGAGACATATGAGTGAGCATGACAAACTCTCAACTGCCATGCTCGTAATGTCAAAAAAGAAGTTGTAACCTAATAAAAATGCTCCATGGTGCTTCACATTCACAAACTTGGAAAAAGTGCTTCTACATTATACAATGCAATTGTGTCTTTCAAATTAAAAATAATAATATTAGTTTCCAACTAATCAACTAATTAGTACGCCCTAGTGGTAGTGGAGCTGGACCAGCATTGAGCCAAGCATTTTTATCTTGAATATAATCCTCCAACTTATAATATGCTTGCCTGCATAGTGTGCGTTTAATACAAGATTTAAATTTCGTTTCATTGAGTTCTAATATTTGGGGTGGTATTTTATTATAACATTTCAAACAGTACCCCATGAAAGAAGAGGCCACTTTAGCCAGTCTGAAACCTGGTTGAACTAATTGATCCCTATTTCTTGTAACATAATTATGTCTATCGCCTCTTTTGCTAAAAAGATGAAGATTTTTTCTAACATACATGATGTTTTCATAGATATATTGACAAGGTACCGTCATTATGTTAATATCTTTAAACAGTTCCCTTAAAGAATCGCACCGGCGGAGATTGTAAATAGCTCTGATGGCTCTTTTCTGTAATATAAAGATTGACTCGATGTCTGCAGCCCGTCCCCATAGTAAGATACCGTACGACATGACACTATGAAAATAACTAAAATAGACTAGTCTAGCGGTATCAACATCCGTAAATTGGCGGATTTTTCTAACAGCATATGCAGCCGAGCTAAGCCGTCCTGCAAGAGATGTTAAGTGAGGACCCCATTGTAGCCTAGAGTCAAGCGTAATCCCCAAGAAAACTGTTTTATCAACAAATTCTAGTTTCTCATTGTTCAATACTATGTCGCAATCACTACTTATGACATTTGGTAAGGAAAATCTTATGCATTTAGTTTTTTTCCCATTTAGAACTAGATTATTAGCAGTGAACCAGTTTTGGACCTGCAATAAAGCGTTATTTTCATCGTCAAGATTATTAGTCCTTCTATTTATCTTAAAAATCAAAGAAGTGTCGTCAGCAAACAACACCATATTAAGTTTATTTTTCAGCAGATAGGGTAAATCATTAATATAAACTAAAAATAAAAAAGGACCTAAAATTGAACCTTGGGGTACCCCCATTTTCACATTTAATCCCGACGAATTGACACCGTTTATTTGAACTAGTTGCTGTCTGTCATTCAAATACGATTTTAATAAGCTTAACGCTGCTTTGCCTAGTCCGTACGAACGACGTACTACGTTATTTAAAACGATAAATAACGCAGCGCTGATGTTCTGTTAGGGTCTGCCGTGATGGCACGAACATATTTACAGATGTTATTATAATAATAGTCTATCAAAAGAGAATAAACAAAGAAGAGAAGTGTGCGCTGTTTGGTTCTAGCTTAAGTTCAAACCGAGAAAAGAACAGGTATTTTTAGGGTTCCGTAGCCAAATGGCAAAAAACGGAACCCTTATAGATTCGTCATGTCTGTCTGTCTGTCTGTCTGTCTGTCTGTCTGTCCGTACGTATGTCACAGCCACTTTTTTCCGAAACTATAAGAGCTATACTGTTGAAACTTTGTAAGTAGATGTATTCTGTGAACCGCATTAAGATTTTCACACAAAAATAGAAAAAAAGCAATAAATTTTGGGGGTCCCCATACTTAGAACTGAAACTCAAAAATTTTTTTTTCATCAAACCCATACGTGTAGGGTATCTATGGATAGTTCTTCAAAAATGATACTGAGGTTTCTAATATCATTTTTTTCTAAACTGAATAGTTTGCGCGAGAGACACTTCCAAAGTGGTAAAATGTGTGTCCCCCCCCTCTAACTTCTAAAATAAGAGAATGATAAAACTAAAAAAAATATATGATGTACATTACTATAAAAACTGCCAACGAAAATTGGTTTGAACGAAATCTAGTAAGTAGTTTTTTTTTAATGCGTCATAAATCGAAAAAAATACACTGTTGTTAAAACATCGACCAAAGTTACAACACATTACAAGAACTTTTATATTATGATACTTGCTGCTACGGAACCCTTCATGGGCGAGTCCGACTCGCACTTGGCCGGTTTTTTTTATCATACCAAGGATTCTGCCCTTTATTATTGATAGGCCCTCGTTTGACCACTGTCACACCAAATGGTAAGCGATGATGTGATCGACGATAGAGCATACTTGGCTAGAAGTATCCTATTCAGATTGGAAAAGACCGAAGTCGGGATCCCAAATACATTGGTCAGCTAAAATTCGTCCCAATAAAGACCAGAGTCTGCGACGCCATCCACATCACCAAAGATAGGACAATATGGTGAAATATTTACTATTTATATAATCTATATTGTACACCACATAAACTAAAAAAAACAGGACAAAAATTTAAAAAAAATATTGTACAATGGGCGGTCTTATCACACAGGACGATCTCTTACAGACAACCTTTAGATGGACTGTAAAAAAAGAGATAGATTTAGGGGTGTCAGTGTAGAAACATCAGAAATAATACTAATAAGATACATTAACACAAATACATGTGGGATGGAAAAGTTACGGGGATGGCAGAAAGAAACACCTTTTTATCAACTAAATAAAATTCTGTATTTTCTTCAACTTTTACAACTTTCACTTCTTTTTCATAGACTCTCCTCATCTTATGTTTTTTTTTAATCTATGCCGCTAACCTTTTTTCACTATGAAGTAAGTATATATGTTTCGCCCACATACATACATACAAAAAAAAATATTATTGTTGCAAACAAAGTTATTTGTCACAATAACGGCGCAAAACGGCGGCCAGGGCCCCAAGTCTGCTATTTTCATAAATTCGTCATTCCAACACGATCCAATTGTCATTTTGCTAAAAGTTTGTAATCTGCTAATTCATAATGATTGATCACTGATCGGTCAATGGTCTTGTAATAGAATTGTGGTAGAATGATAATTTCGAGCATATTAAAACCAATAACTGCACAATAACGTTCTAATGGTAAAACACTGATCAAATAAACTGTCAAAGTTTTAGCAGATTACCACAAACTTTAAATATTCATTTGTCAATATGTACGAGATTATTATTCTATGCCACTTCTTTGAATGGAGTGTCAGTGGTTGACCATTGGAAGGTCATAATGACGCCTTTATATTAGTAGATTACTTTTGAGGCCTGTATTTTAGGTCACCAGACACATTCTAAACACACACATACATACATTACAATTACATTAGTTACATTGTAATAGTAGAATATACTTTTTTAGGTTATATTTTATCCTTTGTAATATGTGGCTTGATATTTAGGCCTGAATTTTGCAATTGTCAATTTAAAGTTATTTATTTTCTATAGAAAAACTGTCAAGCCGCCATTTTTATTCCTTAGTTCACAAATATCTGGCTATTGAAAAATCGGTCTTTAGGGCAAATTTTTTGTGGATAAGGTTTTATAAAGTGTGCCACACGGGGCCAGTGAATCCGGCCGTCCGGTAACCATCAGGCCCGAGCCCGAGTCGTTGACGGCGCGTATTGTTCTACGCGCATCTCCATGAGATGTCAACAAAATCGTAGGGGCCTAGCAGGTGCCATGAGTTGCCTTCTGAAAGGGAACCACGTGGTCCTAGAAAGCTAAAGAGCTAAAAGGACATAGAAGGTGGTAAAGGAACTAAAAGAACATAGGTGCGGTTTTTGTCAATAAAAGTTTGAGACGCTCTCTCGGTCCGTCCCGGAGCAGGAGAACTGAGAAGTCATTTGATGATTTCCCAACAAAAAAAAAACAGGCCAAGGGCAGGTAGGTATAGTAACTATAACCTGGACCAAAATGATCAGAAATCAGAAACGTTTACTTTAAATAGACCAATTACAGGCAAGTGTAATTGGTCTTTCGTTAATCGGCCTGTCGTCGGTGAATTGTCAAAATCATCCAAAAAAAAGGAAAGCTAAGTTACACGTTCCAAAGCGTAGATTTCTATGGAGAAGAACGTGCAAGAAACATATTATGAGTTACATAAATCTTGGTTACATATTCCTTGTCGCTTCTATGATGTATTTAATGCAAAACGAATAAAGTTATGACTTTCTTAACACGTAAAAGTTACTAGAATATAAAATGCTGTTAATTCAATGGTAAAACGAAGAAAGTTGGCTGATAATAATTTTTCTTAAAATCCAACTGGCACCGTTTTTCCTTTTATTTCTTACTTATCCTTAAGCACAGAATAGTGTTAATTTTTCTTAAGTTAAATTTTGTCTATGTTTGTCTCTGTTGAAGCCGGCGTCAAAATGGTACAGATAACCTAGACAACTCTGTTGTCTATAGTTACAAGGTCCAATACAGTTATAACCAATACACACACGGCGTGACATGGAAACAGGTTTTTATATTTTTAAAATGATGATGTGGAATAAATATTTTCTTTCCTTCAATTATCAAACTAAAGTTAATACTGGCTTTTTCCTTCTTTAAAATCGTATTATGCCTTATCCTCATTTCAATTAGAGCAAAAAGATACTGTGACGGGGTTTAATTGTCTGCCGGGGTAAGGAAATTGGGTACCTATTATAAAAGAAGGTATTATACGCAAATGGGTGACATTTGCTTAATTATTTTTTTAATTATAAATGAACCGTTGCGCTGTATACTTGCGTAATGTGAATTTCATTTTTGTTTTATGAAGCGCGAAATTGTACGAGTTCTTTTCCTGGAATTTGTTCACTTAGGCTGGCTTTATTATATTGTTCACTAGCTATAATAAATAATTACGAAAATTCATTTCCCAGGCTTTCTGCTGTTTATTTTGCTGATTGTGAGTGTAAAATATTTAATGAAATATTTTTGTAGAATAAGTATTTTAACAGTAGACGTCTTTCAGCTGATATGATGATGATGATGAAGTATTTTTTACGATTCCTGAATCGCAATTTCTCTATTTTTAAACGCAAATAATCTCGCATAACGATGGGAAGATAGAGGTGTTATTGATGTATTTGGTTGAACAATGTAGCTTGTTAAATTACGAACGTACACAGGGCCTTTACAAACAGTGTTGTCTTTTTAACTCAAAGGTTGACTGTTAGAAAATGCCTTATTACATTTACAGCCAGTTTCTTCATCAACGACTAAAACTATCAGTAAAAGTATTAACTTTTACTTGACTATTACTGATATTATAGCAAATGTGTTTCTTCATCCAAGTAACAGCTAAACTAAAAGTCAATAGAGTTACCATAACACAAACGGCATAATTACCCCAAAAAAACGTGGGGAGCTTTTTTTACGCATGACAACATCGCAATATCCACTGTCAAGTCGTGTCAAAAAGTCGAATGTCATTTGATTCTGTTTATACGAACGCCAACGAACGAATTTTTTTTTAATTGAATTAATAAATGATAACATAAGTAAATGATTCCATACCAGCATTCCACTCCTCGATGCACGGTACTGATACATTAACCAGGAATATTTTATCTTCCTCACTGGTTGATGTTGAGGTACCGTGTTTGTCCGATGCGTTGAATGCTTGGAAAATGGCTTGTTCGAACACGGATTTGCTCGACAACCTGGCCTCACAGAGACGGTGGGATGTGCCGCTCTGCAGTATTATACGTAACAATCTAATTAATACGTCTTCAAATACTGCAGAGCGTGCGCGTCTGCTGGCTGTGGGGGAATGGGAGTCGGGCTTATGGCTTCAGGCACTCCCGTCATCCACCATAGGCACTATGATGGATGACGCCTCGTTTCGGCTCACAACCTGTCTACGCTTAGGCGCACCTTGTGTTGCTCCACATCGGTGCCACTGCGGCGAAGTTGTCGACATTCTCGGACACCATGGCCTGTCCTGCTGCAGGAGCGCAGGCCGCATAGCTCGACACGCTAGCATCAACAATATTATTCGTCGAGCTCTTGTCACCGCCGGCGTACCCGCTGTATTAGAACCAAATGGCTTGGTACGTGACGATGGAAAGAGACCAGATGGTATGACGTTGGTACCGTGGAAGGTGGGTAGGCCTCTGGTGTGGGACGCAACCTGTGTCGACACCCTTGCGCCATCCCACATTCCATGTACGGCGGGCTGTGCTGGCGCTGCCGCTGCGGCTGCTGAGACCCTTAAACGGCGCAAATACTGTAACCTTATTGGTAATTACAGTTTTGAGCCGTTTGGGGTCGAAACGCTTGGGTCATGGGGTCCGAATGCGCGTCTCCTTTTTAAGGAAATTTCTCGCCGACTGATCGACACCTAGCGTGACCAGAGGGCTGGCTCGTTCTTCGCTCAAAGAATTAGCATTGCCATTCAACGTGGTAATGCTGCCAGTCTTCAGGGCACATTCCCGGATGACAGCGATGTGGAGGAGTACTTCGACGCCTGAGTGCACTTTGTGTTTTTGTGTTTTATTTATATACGTTAGGTATTAATTTAGGTTTTAGTATAAATAGTTTAAGTTTGTTTGTTTATGTAGAATCTTTTGATTTATCTTATTAATTACAACTCTCTTATAGATTTTAGTAAAATTATTAAAGGCCAGTAAATGATTTAAAAAAATAAATGCTATTAGTTGTTGTTATTGCTATTAACAACTGTTATTGGCATTTATTTTTTTTAAACCCTTATTTTTATACGAGTAGGTACACACGCGCTAAAGTTCGCAAAGCCTAACTTCACACTCGCCAAGATAGAACGGCCGTACTGTACATTAGTTAATTTAACGTAGTCTTATTAAATACAAACTGAAAATAAACTTAATTTTATGTGGTTGGCGTCAGTTTATCTTGTAACACAGGCCGATACAGAATTTCAAAGGAAACAGTTACATACCTCAGTAACTGTTTCCTTTGAAATTCTGTATCGGAACAGAAAATCAGTGTCGTCCCATACGAAATGATCTTTGCGAACATTAAACTTTTTACGTCTACGCGTTAAATAACTAACGATAAGTTCATCGTCTGATGATCTTAAACTTTCACTGGACGAAGTTCGTGATGACATATTAGTGAAACCTAAATAACCTACAACTTTGTCAAAATGACAGTGACTTTAGCTTTAACAGCCCCCTAATGAGTAGTAAAAGTTAAAGTCAAAAGTAACAGTTAAATCAACAGTTAAAATTTTGAAGAAACGAATTTGACCGTTACTTTTACTTTATGACGTTACTTTGGCTGTTACTTTAGATGAAGAAACTGGCTGTTAGACCGCTTATCTATCACTACTGTCTATGAAGTTTAAATAAATAAACTAAGATAAAATAAATTATTGACCTGAATTTATTGGCGAGGTTTTTCGTTATTTTGTTTTTGGTAGTTGTAAGTTTATTTTCTTAAAATTTTTATTTTTAGTGATTCCTGAAAAGAAGTTTCTTTATTTTTAGGCGCTGCACAAACGGAGACACTTTTTGTTCCAGTTACCGACACCGAACACTTTTTGATAGTCATGAGTATATGTTAAGTGTAAGCAACTAGACACAAAAAATCTACACTTATATAATAAAGAGGTAAAGTTTGTTTTTTTTTGTTAGTAGGAGGTAATCTCAGAAAGGAGTGGTCTGATTGCGAAAATTTTTTCACCAATAGAAAGCTGCTTTATTCCTGAATGACATAGGCTATATTTTATGAACGCAAACCAAGCTGCGGGAAAAAGCTAGTCAAAATTAAAACCCCTCGTTCCATCAGAAAGAACATAACATCTTTAGAAGCGCAACACTGAACCTGATAGTTCTTATAACTCTTGAGAGTTTCCGATCTCTTTGTGCAAGTCTCTCAGACTGTAATTAGATTTCCCGAATTACTTCGACAGAAGACTACAAGTTTCCTCGAAGGACGCAGGTGGGGTTCGTTTTAAAAGTTTATTTTCGTATTTCGCTTTTCTAATGGAGAGACGGATCTTTCTAATAATATGCTTGAGATATTCCAAAACCATTAGTTGTTCCTTGATAGTAATGGTGAAAGTTTTAGTGGATTTCTTTGACGTTAGGGAATTTGTCTGTGTCTAAATAAGTTTTTAAGTACTTTAATACCCGCATTTATAAAGAAATATTTACCTACTTAATGAAAGGGGCGACGAAAAGGGCTATGCTCGGAGTTTCCTTGCGTGATCACATCAGAAATGAAGATATCCGCAGGAGAACCAAGGTTACCGACATAGCTCGAAGAATTGCCAAACTTAAGTGGCAATGGGCAGAGCACATTGCACGCAGAACAGATGGTTGATGGGGATGAAAGGTTCTGGAGTGGCGAGCATATACCGGAAGACGCAGCGTTGGAAGGCCCTCTTTGCACAGGTGGCCCTCTTTGCACAGGATGCATGGAGTCAGAAGAAACTGTCGCGCATGTGCTCCTCGAGTGCACAGCCGTCAGCGAGATAAGAACACGAACCTTGGTAGCACCGAATTCATTAATGGACGCCCTGAGCAAACTGAAGAGACTCGTCTGTTTCTGGAATGAGGTGGGCTGATTGGAGTAAAGGCCGCCATAGTGCACGCACAATGGTCCGATAAGAACTAAGTGCGGAAACTAGACCACAAAGATAAGATAAGAAGACCATCAAGTGGAATTGTACCTAAGCAAATAATAAAACACTCTCATCAAGCTCGCTTACTACCACAAAGACTTTAAATTATAAGGTGAACCAGAATTGTTCTTGACGAACGTTCCAAGCGCCTTGAAACCCATTTGAAATCAACTCATTAGTAAGCCACACATGAGGTCTTAGCTTTTGGAAACTAGTTAACACGTCGGTATATTGACTTACTTGAAGTACACGTTTCGCCTGCACATTTCTTGGGAACACTATCAAGGTATAACAAAATATTTCAAGGTTTGCAATATTGTGAACATATGGTAGTTGTAAAGAAAATCCTACATCGCTGTATCAGAGTTTTCAACGCAAGTAGGACGTGCACAACAGTCCAAAATACACTATTAGGCAGTTGCCTGGACCAGACACAATACTTATATATAGAAAATACTGTATGAGATTCATGGGTGATTTTTGAAACGGGTCAGTAAGATCAGTAGCCCGATTCACGTAATTAAAACCATAACGATATCGTAGCGATTTAGTCGTTTAGACCATTTCCGCATTCACATCCATCACTCGAGTTTGAACGACACCGATTTTAAAGTCGTTTGAAATTCGTCGATTTAAAAAAAAACTGTATTACATTATCCTGGTAGAATAAATAGTAATGTAACTGGAAATAAGTCGATAGATCGTGAATACCACTTTTGGATAGGACTTCGATCGAAAGACTATAAAACTTCAACGACATTTGGCTTATTTGATTTTACGTGAATCAGGCTATTGGTCGGAGGAATCTCTTTTTTCTACAGTTTGTGGAAAAAACATATAAATTAAGGCCGAAATCAGGTATTAAATAATTTTCATAATTTTGATGTACCTACCCAGTGCCACTCTCCGAACTAAAATTAATATTTTGACACATTCGATACCTCTCAAGCTAAAATGCAATAAGTTGTTTAAGCTCGAAGGCGTGCCAATAAAATAAACATAATTAGAGTTCTTTCTGTCACGGGAATGCAATGGATGCGAGACGCACAGGATCGGTCGTTGTGGTGACGCTTGGGGGAGGCCTATGTCCAACAGTGGACGTCCTTCGGCTGAAATGATGATATTTTTGTTGTTACGTATCATTAGTATTTTATTTATCAATAGAAGACACTTCTACTAATCTTTTGTATATTGAGGACAAACAGGTTTTTTTTTTATGATAGGAATTTTTTTTACGACTTTTCCTGCTCTAGCAGCAGGAGCAGTTAGGCTATTAGACTTTAACTGACTAAAACCGTACCTATATTCCTTCACCAGCCTTTAGCATTCTAGGACCACATTACGCGCCGTCGTCGACTCGGGCAGATACACATATGTAGGTGCAATAAAGGGTAGGTATATAATAATTTAAACATAGGCTGGAAACTTACAAAATAAAGGTAATTTAAAACTTCCCCTATTTTACGAGTAAGCTCAACAACTTGTTAAGATTTTAGCGAAACGTGGGAAGGCTGTGTTTATGTAAATATATCTGATACAACTTAATGATTGTTTCACACGCGAACTTCTGAAATTCAGAGTTATTGTGAACTGTATTAAGAGCGTGCAACCCAAAATATATTTCCGTAAAACCTCTCTTATTTTATTATTTCCTTATTACACACTTTTGTCTAGGTATTTTGGAAACGCAAATATCTTGTGCTTATTATATAGGTTTCTATTCATCATCATCATCAGATAGACGTCCACTGTTGAACATAGGCCTCCACCAAGTGTCGCCACAATGAACGGTCCTGTGTGTCTCGCATCCATCAGATTCTCGCAACCTTCACCAGACCATCGGTTAGGTATCTATTGAAATAAAAAAATAAAGGGTAAAACAAATTCAGTAAGGACCTCTGAAAATCTGCTATTTTGCGTGAACTTTTCATAATGTAAAAAAAAATACTACATAAACCTTGTGCATTAAATCGACATTCTGAATAACTGATTTATTTTATTCACCGACTTTTAAGCCTTTTAAAAAACATGTATTTCCTGGAAAAGATTTTGTGAAATATTCGAGTGCAATACGGATTCGCCGAAAGCCAACAGAGCGCTCAGGTGTTATCTATCTTTTTTCGTGTTGCCTCTTTATGAAACATTGTGTTGAATGAAACCAACAGGCTTTTACTCCGTCCTCAGATAGATGGGTCGGACGGACGTCAGACGGGAAGGACCCTCTTAATATGCCCGTTCTCTTGTTTTTTAAATGGTTCTCAGATTGTTAAATCGGGGTTTTTTAAAACGAGATTCTTTGAAATGGGATACCTGTTAATTTTCTAAGATTTCCTCCAAAAATGTTTATTAGCGTTATTACAGAAAATATAAAACAAAAAATCCTATAAGTAACTAATTACGGAAAAAGGAATTACATACTTACCTTTAATTACCTACTTAATTTACTACCTATAATTCGAAAGGAAAACCTGAAAGTCAAAGAAGTAACATAGGAGTGGGTTTTAGTTCAGTTCAGATTTCTAGTGCATCATAATGGTAATAACAGAAGCAACAAGAAATATGTAACCAAAAAATGTAACCCATAATATGATTTAAAAAAGTGTCCATGTGTACATGGAGTTTCTTGCACGTTCTTCTCCATAGAGATCTACGCCTTGGAACGTGCAATTTAGCTTCACTTTTCTTGGACTGACCGACATTTGACTATTCAAAGGTCTATTTGAAATAAATGATTTGATTGGTACGCGAAAAACAGTGATATTTCTCAAAAAACGTCCTTAAGCTGTTTTAAAAACACCAATTTCATATTTAAGGGCCTAATTAATGTCTCGTTAAAATAATCACCTTCATTGGACTTTAAATACCTAGAAATTAATTTTGTTTGAACTAAGTCGGTTGAGGTACTAAGTACGTTCATTGTTTTAGTATTAGTTAGGTAATTACCAGTTCGCGTTCTGTAAATTAAGTCCAGTCACGAGGTATTAAAGGAAACCTAAATTTTAAAGAAACCTGCTTTTCTGAACTACACTATATTCCTCTACTACTACATACCTTAAAAGTAACTTTACAGGCTCACTTTTTCCTCTGGCAAAGAGGTCTGAGTCTCAACAGTGGGAAATTACAGGTCCGACTATGCTATGCTAACTTTACAGGAGAAGAAACTGCGCCCTGAAAAATTTTATTACGCAACTTATTAATACAACTTTCGCCGGCGACTTCGTCCGTATGAATGTCGGTTACGTCGAAGTTAGACAAATAGTAGCCCATGTCCGTATTTGAGGCTCAAGCTTACTTCGTGCTAAATTTCAACAAAATCGGTTTTGTAATTTAACCGTAAAAGCATATCAAAGAGACTACTTTCACATTTTATAAGTGCGGATGTAACATAATAAACGCACATCCATCATCTTATCATCATTATTAGACACCTTTTTGGCGAGCAATGGTTAGCTCGCCGTCCGACCGTTCTGTAACCGGTCCGAGCCCAAGTCGTCGACGGCACATACCCACGCGCGCCTCACGGAGATGTAAGCAAACCGAAGGGGCCCTGTAGGGTCGAAGGCTACCGAGGCCATGGGTTGTACGAAACTGAATCCTGGGGCCCTGGAAAGAAGGCAAAGAAGGAACAGGAGTGGGTTTTAGTTAGTAAAAGTCTAACACGCCCTCTCACTCCACTTAAGGGCGGGAAATGTCATTAGATAAAAAAAAATCATCCAATGACAACCCCCGCTCTTGGGCGGAGCGGAAGATAGTGTCAGACTCTTACTGACTAAAAAACCCACCCCGTTCCTTCAAGCCTTCATACCGGGGCTCAAGCGCCCTTTCGGATAACCCTGGCCCCAGTAGGCTTCGACCCGGTTGGGCCTCTACTATTGCTGACAACTCCTTGAGGAGCGAGAACAGTGCGCGCCGTCAATGACTTGGGCTTGATCCGGACAGTTACCGGACGGCCGGACAGTGAGCTACCCATTGCTCACTGTCCGCAAGCCCGCTCCTACAGTGGCCGGAAATCGGGATCCCGGCGGCGGCGAGAGCGCCGTTGCCTGATGCGGTCGGCCTCCTCCTTTGCGAGCATTAGTGCTTCGCAGAAGTCGGCTATAAGTATGTTTATCAGTTGTCTAGTACCCATAACACAAGCTCTGCTTAGCTTGGGACTAGACAGCGCTGTGTGATAGTTGTGGAATATTATTATATTATTATTATTAATTCTAAGCTCCTACTGTAGTTTTATTCATGGGGTACAATAAAGAAATTAACTATCTAGTTGTCTATCTCATAATCAAATTCACCATCAGTTTCTTTGATTTTCAGTTTCCTTCATCCTTCATAGAACTTTTCGCTTCCGCACTGAAAAAAGTTCAAGTTAATTTAGTTTTCTTATAGCGAATTTAATATGCATTCATTTAGAGAACTTATAACCTGCTCCATGTATAAAATTTTAGAAGCTATAATTATCAGCTGGCATGTAAACAGGGGTTTTAGTGAAAATCAATAAGTTTACAGGTTTTACTACCGATGCGATTAGATAACACACCGTGAAAGAACAAAATATACGACACACGAATACTTTCTGTACCTATATATAGCTAAAAGTGGAGCATTTGTATCAAGAAAAACGATTTAGGGCTGATTTTTCAAACGTAAAACAATAAAAAAGGCCATTTAACAACTAATGTATATAAAACATGTCAAACTGCCATATTTATTCCACAGATTAAACTGGTTAGGGGGTTAAGGCTGGATTATTATTACCTTAAATAAGTAAGGGTCACTGCGGCCCTGGAATATAAAGGGCAAGGATGGGTTTTAGTCTGTAAAAGTCTGACACTCTCTCTGAGATGTTAGTTGATGATATCTCAGCCAAAAAAGCATTAGAACACATCTGTATCGTGGGTGCGTTCACAAACATATAAACTTATATACACATTTTTGTAATTGAAAAAATCATCTAAATGATCCGGGATCCCGCCCTTGGGCGGAGAGCGTGTGTGGTGTGTCAGACTTTTAATAACTATAAACCCACTCCTGTTCCTTCTCTGCTATTGTTCCAGGGCCCCGGGGGTCTCTTTCGCATCACCCATGGCTCCAGTAGGCTTCGACCCTGCTGGGCCCCTACGGTCGCTAACTTCTTGAGGCGCGCGTGGAACACTACGCGCCGTCGCCGACTTGGATTTGGACCAGACGGTCACCGTTCGGTCGGATGGCGAGCCACCCATTGCTCGCTGTCCGCAAGCCCGTTTCTACGGTGGCTGGAAATCTGGATCGGAATCCCGGTGGCTGGGGCGCGAGGGCCATTGCCTCGCGCGTGCTGCCGCCTCCTTTACTAGCATTACTCATATACACATGACACCAAGACCCGGAACACTCTTACTATGTAGGACATATTAAGAGTTTTGTTCCGTGCGGGAATCAGCGTAGCAGCTAATCGTTTAACCACTGCGCTAACCGTGCCGTTAAATGTATTAAACATCATCATTTCAGCCGTAAGACGTCCACGGTTGGACATGGGCCTCCCCCAAGTGTCTCCATGACGACTGGTCCTGTGCGTCTCGCATCCATCGGATTTCCGCAACACTCACTGAGTCATCGGTCCATCTCGTGAGAGGCCTGGAAGGCCTGCTCCATCTTTACGTATTATACACGTCGCTCGATCTTAAAAATGATCACTTTATGATATGGCCAGCTAAAACTGGCCAGATTGTAAAACCAGATTGTTAGACATATCATCTCATGTTAATGAGATGATATGTCTATCCTCGTATGGCCATAACATTGATAAAGGATTTCAATTATAAAAAAAGGTCTAAAGAAAGTAGGCCAAGCGAAGATTGAAATGTCATCACACTTTAACGTTTAATAAAACAATCTGGCCAATTTTACTTGGGCATATCATGAAGAAATAATAATAAAAAATAATAAAATCAATTAATTAAAATTAAATTAATTAAATTTATTATTAGTTAAATTATTAATTTATAAGATCTGGCCACTCAGATTACCGATCTTCACAAACCTTCCTAAAGAGCTACAACCAATTTAAAAGCCTCTCTAAGGCACTGCTATTTTACAAATATATACCCAGAGTGACGAACCTAGACACCTAGCTGGTTCATAATCAAGGAACCAGCGTCCGCGTAGCGTCGTTGCCTCCGTCCGGCACCGCCGCAGAATATTAATGCTGCAAACTTGGATCTTGCCATCGGATAGTGGTCAAAGTGGCACGTGGCGTTGGCACGCACTGCGAAGAGATTGGTGTCTTGGGAAACTGTTTTGATATCAGCTCTGGCCTTAGTTGAGCGACACTAGCTGAGATTACGTGACGGAAATTTCAAGTGATCTATGGAAATATCGAGACGTGTTTTGAGCCTGATTGATTAATAAGTAATTTTTAAAATTTAAATTTAAAATATTTTAATACTAGTTTTTGCCCGCGGCTTCACCCACGTGCACAAAGTATAGCCTATGTCACTCAGGAATAAAGCAGCTTTGTATCGGTGAACAAACTTTGGCCCTCCAAAGTTCACGCAAAATAGCAGATTTTCAGAGGTTTTTACTGGATTGGTTTTACACAAATTTAGATTTCTATAGAAGCCTAGATAATATCCACAGGATATCTCTATACCCAAAATACCTTGAGAAATATGTGTAATACTGTGTAAGTACATAAACACCATTTTTGATCGTTTTAATCCAGTAGAGGGTCGATCCAGTACATGAAACACTGTCGATTTGTAAAGATAAAATAAAAAAAATAAAGTACCTTTTTTTAAAACTCGCATTAACTTACGCATGTACCAAATTAACTTCTTTAAGAAAACGTGCGGCTAGGGAGTGGAATTCCTTGCCGGAGTCTGTGTTTCCTGATAGCTACAACCCGGGAATCTTTAAGTCGAGAGTGAATAGGTTTCTTTTAGGTAAACGCGTTCCATCGTCGACCGCATCGTCGCTTTCCATCAGGTGAGATAGCGGTCAAGCGCGAACCTATCAACAATAAAAAAAAAAGCGAGTTTAATGACCTGTAGGTAATTAGTACGCAACGCCGACTACTACTTACAGGTCATTGAACTCGCTCAGCTGACGTTTTCTTAAAGAAATTAATTTCGTAGAGTTTTGAAAAAAAGGTACTTTATTTTTTAATTTTATCTTTACAAATCGATAGTGTTTCATGTACCGGATCGACCCTCCACGGGATTAAAACGATCAAAATTTAACGGGGTTAATCACGTAAGAGTGGTGAAAATAAATAAATAAATGTACCTCGAGTTGGACGCTCTTAATTCAACTGGACATTCTATACCACACAGGTCTATTACACCTACGGTACGGTACTCAGGTGAACAACGCGTCGATCATACAGAAATATGACGTGTTAACCCTAAACAAAACACATTAGGAACTAGATAGGGCAGGCGCATTCGATAGCCATTTGTTTTCCAAACAAAACGACCCTGTTTTCAAGGCTCACAAACATTTTAGTCAGGGACAAACTACAGGCAATTTGTATCTAATTTGTGAGGCATACTCAGTGTGACGCGATAGGTTTCGGGTGAAATAACTCATGTATTTTCACTCTAGTGAACACCTATTTAGTGCTTGCTCTTGTGAACTTGGTGGTTTGGGTGAATGGAAATGCACGAAATATCTACGTACATAAATGAACAAGTTTTCAATGAAAATCGTTTCTTTTTTTTCGTAGTTCATAGCGCGGTAGATACCTATGTATAGTATGTATACACCGCTAAATTTTAATCGTTTTAATCCCGTGGAGGGTCGATCCGGTACATGAAACACTATCGGTTTGTAAAGATAAAATTAAAAAATAAAGTACCTTTTTATCAAAACTCGTATTAATTTACGCATGTACGAAATTAATTTCTTTAAGAAAACGTCAGCTGAGCGAGTTCAATGACCTGTAGGTAGTTTGTACGCAACACAACGCGTTCATGTACCGGATCGACGGGATTAAAACGATTAAAATTTAACGGTGTATAATTACTGGGTACTCATCAGTCAGGACCATTCCAAAAAGCTCCAACATGATAGGGTTATCTGAATTCCTATGGCCACCTTCCGGTTCCATCATCAGATCAGCTCCATGTCATAATAATTTTGCATTGTCATCTCATTCACACATGCATGCAACACAACTCAATCGGCAACCGTGAACTGGATCAAATTAAATTCGCAAGATTTGATTACAGAAAAACAAACATCGGAACAGGTGAAACTAAGGGCCTGTCCGCACAGCGGTATTTCACCGCGCGGTTTTTTTTTTTCGTTATTCTGTAACACATTGAATCTTATGGAAGTTTCTGCACAGGCGATAAAAAAAACGCGCGATAAAAAATTGTGTGATTTCTTGCAGATTTGACGCGGTGCGGTGCGGAAATAAATCCGCGCGAATATTTTCCGTGCTGTGAAATATCGCTGTGCGGACAGGCCCTAAATCAACGCTTGTAAAATAAAATATTTCTTTCATTCTTATATTATTTTAATGGCTACTAAGCATAATACATATATAAGCGTATAATCAGCCTTACATTGTTCCCACTGCTAGGAATCAAGCCTCCCCCCTAGGAGAGGGAATGGGATGTAATCTACCACGCGGGCCCAGTGCAGATTAGTGGATGTCCCATGTCTTTGAATTGTTTGTTCGATGTGTCGGTTTCCTCGCAATTTTTCCTTCAATATTTTCTGCTCTACTTCTATTGGTCGTTATGTGATATTATAGCCTTCCTCGATAAATGGACTATCTAACAATAAACAAATTTTTCAATTCGAACCTGCAACTTCTGAGATATAGCGCGTATAAACAAAACATAAACAAACTCATCAGCAACATAATCAAAAAATATATAAAAATCTCGTGACTCTGTGTTTGTTATCGAACTCATTCGAAATGGTCCAAGGAGTTGTCAGCAAAAGCAGGGGCCCAGCTGGCTCGAAGCCTACTGGGGCCAGGGTTAGTTTTGAAAGATAGCTCGAGCCCCGGTATGAAGGCTTGAAGGAACGGGGTGGGTTTTTAGTCAGTAAGAGTCAGACACTATCTCCCGCTCCGCTCAAGAGCGGGAGTTGTCATTGATGATTTTCCTACCAAAAAAAAAACTCATTTGAAAGGTTGATTTGTTTCATATCCATAACATCAGGGATGTTATGGATATGAAATTTCGGATACGGATTGGATACGGATATAGAAATGATTATTATACCGGATAAGGATACGGATACGGATATGAAATTATTTCGGATTATCCGTTAGTTTCGGATAATTTCGGTTACGGATATTAGATTTTTAAGGAATTTCAGAAGTAAAATATAAATAGATAATAAAATGGTTTTATTTGGTAGGAACAAAAATCAGTCAGATAAATGTTGAGTGTTTTCTACCTAACACAACACTTTTGTTTCACTTATTTGTTGAACTATTCGTAAATGTTTAATTGCTCACAACACAAGTTAGTTACGTTACGAGTATGATAAGATGAGGAAGACAACAGAAGAAAACAAACAAAGCGCGCGTGTGTCGGCCGCTGCCCGGCCGATCAACAAAGCAACATGTCATAACGTGTCGCAATTAGGCTCCACCCCTATCCGATACTATCCGAAACTTTTATTTCGGATTCGGTTACGGTTACAGATGTTATTTTATATCGGATATCCGATAGTTTCGGTTACGGTTATGGAGCTCCCTAACATCCCTGGTTATTATACATTTAACAACAGTAGGCTTCGGCCCTGCTGAGCCCCTACGGTTTTGCTGACATCTTTTTGAGGCGCGCATGGAACACTACGCGCTCTCGACGCCTCGGGCTTGGTCCAAACGGTTAATGGAGGGCCGGAAATACCTACCAAGGTTACAGATTGTTCAAAGGAGTTACCGTTCGCCATGTAAAAAGGGCAACTGAAGGAACATTGTGGATTTTGGTCAGTATTAGTCAGACACTCCCGCAGGGCCTCAAGTTTGTTATTACAATAGTGTCAGAATGGTCTATCATTGGTGTCATAATTGTCGATTTTGACAAGTTTGGTAATCTACTAATATCTAGGCGTCATTATGACTTTCCAATGGTCAACCACTGACTCCATTCGAAGAAGTGGCATAGAATAATAATCTCGTACATATTGACAAATGAAAATTTGACGTATGCGGTAATCTGCTAAAACTTTAACAGTTTATTTGATCAGTGTTCTACCATTAGAACATTATTGTGCAGTTATTGGTTTTAATATGCTCGATATTATCATTCTACCACAACTCTATTACGATACCACTGACAGATCAATGATCGATCATTTTGAATTAGCAGATTACGAACTTTTAGCAAAATGACAATGTGATTTAAAATAAAAATAGGTAAAAAAACTTTTTAAGTTAAACGGTTTTATGTTAAACATACATTGCAATGTTTAAGATAAATGTACTAAAAACCAAAAAATAATAAAATAGATACAGTCGTGGGAATTATAAACATATGCATAGACTAGACTAAAATAAAACCGTGGGGCACGTCAATTGTCTACAATCGTTGATTAAAATGTTTGTTTTGTAATGTTACACTATAATTACAATTGACGTGCCCCACGTTTTTATTTTAGTCTAGTCTATGCATATGTTTATAATTCCCACGACTGTATCTATTTTATTATTTTTTGGTTTTTAGTACATTTATCTTAAACATTGCAATGTATGTTTAACATAAAACCGTTTAACTTAAAAAGTTTTTTTACCTATTTTTATTTTCTAGTTTTTAGTTTTTATTTCGCATTCTGTTTAATTCATTTAGTGCTTCATTATTGCAAGGTTTCTTGCCCGTTAGTTTATTGCAGTCCAACTCCTCTATACGTAGTCCCTGCAAAGATCTTACTCTACTAAGAGCCACGTAGGCTTGACCTTCTTCAAACAGTTTCGCACCTAAGTATACGACTGCGTGATCCACAGTGCTGCCCTGCATTTTATGTATTGTAGATTATTAATTAATTATCTTAGATTTCAATTTTGCATAGTAAATTGTATTCTACTTGTTGAGACCTTTCATTTGATACCCATGTTGATGGGATTGATAAAACCTAAGTTATCCGCCATTTTGTAGAGGCCACCATCTTGGATTTTAATTTTATATAGTACATTGTATTATACTGGTTGAGCACTTTCATTTGATAACCATATTGATGGGATCGATAAAACCTACGTTATCCGCCATTTTGTAGCGGCCGCCATCTTGTATTTCAATTTTTTATAGTATATTGTATTCTGCTTGTTGAGCCCTTTCATTTGATACCCATATTGATGGGATTGATAAAACCTACGTTATCCACCATTATGTAGCGGCCGCCATCTTGGATTTCAATTTTTTATAGTATATTGTATTCTGCTTATTGAGCCCTTTCATTTGATACCCATATTGATGGGATTAATAAAACATAAATTATCCGCCATTTTGTAGCGGCGGCCATCTTGAATTTATAATGATAATGAATAAACATAATTGTATTGTCACCAAAATCCAAAGTGTATACAAAATTTCAGATTAATCGGTTGACAGGAAGAGGGTGAAATTTGAATTACTAAATTTGATCCAAGAAAATAAATAAAACAAACGGGGTGAGTTAAATAAAACCGTTTAATAATAAAAATAGCAGACTTGGGCCCCTGGTTAAATTCCAGAAAAAATGTTTCCTTGGGACAATTTGCGACATTCACGACTGCTTTTTTGGGTAGAAAAATCATCCTATTTCATCTCTCGCTCTTAGGCGGAGTGAGAGAGTGTATCAGACTTTTACTGACTAAAAACTCACTCCTGTTCCTTCGTTGCCTTTCATACTAGGGCCGACACGACTGCTAAACTCAATAAGCCAACTTCATTACTCAATCTACTCAAATATAAAAAAATATATATACTGAACTCAACGAAGTACTGTCAAGGTCAAATATAGTCCGACGTAGGTAAACAAAAGTCGGTAAACAAGGTGTGAGCCCGATTGGAATTTCCCATCGGTAAAACGAAGATCTTACATACAATTTTTCATTTTCATTCAGCGCCTTCAGGGATTTTTTTTAAAAGGGAAAGAATTAAATAAGTCTCCCTCGATCAGGAGGTGCCAGTCTTCAGACTTTTGAAAGACAGATTTACACAATGAACAGTGTTCGTGTGTATTTTTCGGATTGGTGGAGCGAAGGGGGAGTGTCCGACTTTAACAGACTTTGTTTATTGTTTTCTAGGGCCACGGCAATTGTTTTAAATAATTTGCATCCCTTTTTTTTAAATTGATATAAACTAGTGCTTGACTGCGATTCCACCTGATGGCGAGGCGCACTAGTTTATGAGCCTATTCACTCTTGCCTTGAAGACACCCTAATTAGGTATAATCGGACGGGAAGACCGCAGCAGGCAGATTGTTCCAGTGCTTCAACGTACGCGGTATAAACGACGAGGCAAAACGCTTAGTCCGGACCGTAGAGGTTTCAACAACGTATGGGTGGATACTCGTCGTACGTAGGGTTCTCCGATGGTAGAAATGAGCTGGCGGAATCAAGTCATGCAATTCCTGCGCACACTCTCCAAAATGCATCTTGTAAAACACCAAATCCCTGTTAGAACGGTGCTTTGTTTGGGATAGAAAATCATAAAATATCTTCTTCCTTTGAGTAAAATGGAAGAGAGTGTAAGATTTTCATCTTAGAACTTTGAGTTGTGTCTTAACAAAAATTGAAATATTAAGTTTTTAAATTTTTATAAAATATAAAAGACTTAGTTATTTTGTTTATTTTAATAATATTTACTTTTTTATTTAAGCTAGAAATGAAACCTAGGTTATAAGTTAGAGGACAAATGAGGAATCAATGGCAAAAAGAACTGGGTCTTTAAACCGTAACCGAACGAAGACACATAGTAGCAAACTACTAAATACATAATTCTTTTTGCTATTGATTTTTCATGCAGTCCTTTAAGATATGGCCTAGGTTTCACTATGGCAAAAGTTTAATTCCCTTTTCCTTAACAGTTCTCACGCAATTTGTATTAATTAACTGTCCTTTAATTCGAACACAAATACTGATTCTAAAATCCGAGAGGGTTATCATGATTATTAACGACAACCGAGCAAAAACATCAATTTAACATTCGCACTCCCTAATTTTCACGCATAACATATGCACAAAAAGGGTCGTACCCACGCACAATATCCGGGTACGAGAATTATTAAAATCACGCGAGTTTGCCTGCGAAGTCGGACAAACAGTGTAAACAAGAAGTGAAGATGACATTTTTTGCGTTGCCCGCTCGGTGACCCGAATATGTAATGACTTGTGGAACGAGAATAATCTCGTCGAGATTTTATATACATATAAAATACTAGCTTTTGTTCGCAGCTTTGCCTGCGTACATCTTTGTCACTCAAGAATAAATCAGCTTTCTATCAGTGAAAAAAAATTTTGATTTTGAGCGACTGTCAGACTGAGCAAACTGTGTCAGAGGGGGAGGGCAGGCTTGAGTATCAGCTAGGGGAACATTATAAGACTGATCTATAACATTATTCTTCTTCTTCTTCCTGCCCTTGTCCCGTTTTATTTGGGGTCGGCGCAACACGTTTTTTTCTTCCATTCTGTCCTGTCACTCGTCACGCTATCACTAACTCCCTTTTCTTTCATATCACTTCTCACACAATCCATCCATCTTTTCTTAGGCCTCCCTCTCCCTCTCCATCCATCCACATGTAAATTCATAACTCTTTTAGCAACATGCTTTTCATCTCTCCTCTTTACATGACCATACCAAGACAAACGATTTCCTTTCAATCTTTCAGTAACTGGCGCCACTATCTACAACATTATTGTTAGTATAATTATACAAATCCCGAAACATGTATTCAGTATTTTTACGTAAAGAATCTATGAACAAAATTTCATAATTGCGTTATGAAAAATCAGAAAATTATAAGCTTGATAAGTCAGCAAAAATAACCAGGTGACTGAGGAGTTGTTTTGCATTTGCACACATATTTTTGGGAAAAAAAATAACATGTTTTAAAAAGTATTCGAATCCATTCAGTAACTGGTTTTGAACAAACTATATTCCGGTTTCACATTAACTAAAAATAATATTGGACCTACATTTATCACGCTATTTGCACAACTTGTATATACTTACCTCTTTCTGTTTGCACACATAATGTACAATGTATGTTCTTGATATTTTCCTCAGCCAATTTTGTGGAATTTGATAAACGACATATCTACCTACTCATAGGTTCTAAAATTCTCGAATACGAATCCGATGGAATTTTTAATCTTCAGTGTTTAAAATTTTCTTCAAGCGAATTGGCCAAGACTAGAAATAGAGACCAAATATTTGACAAGCAAATGCCGAGAAAGTTCTAAGTTGAATTGCTGTGGTTTCTGCAATGTTTCAACCTTTTCTATCCTTTAAAAAGAGAATTTATAAGTTATATCATTTTTCTTTATTGATCACAAGATCAAAATTCTCATTTTACAACTAAGTAACGGGAAAGTGAGATAGCTACTAATAAACTAATTCGTTTTTTTACAACGCGTATTTTAATATTCTTTGTCCAAGAGTGAACGAAGCGAGCTCAGAACTGTAGGGCACTCCAATACGGACAGGTTAGATAACGAAGCTAAGGCGGGAGCGGATTGGAACGGAGCTCCTGCCGTAGCCATTTTTTTTATTAGCCTGTTCTGTCCCACTCCTGGGTAAAGGCCTCCCTCCACTCCTTCCATCTTCCGCGTCCGGGTATCTTCTTGCCATTTCTGGAGGAATCTATCTAGTTCGTCGCGCCATCTCCTTCGTGGTCTACCGCGACCCCGACGCGCTGTTTCAGGGCACCAACTGTGTGCTACTTTGGCCCACAGTTTATCGGGCATACGGCAGACGTATCCTGCCCAGTCCCACTTCAGTTTGACTGCTTTTTGAGCCACATCAACTATTTTGGGTTAGTTTTAGCCATATTGTTTATTTTTTTATAGCCACTCATAAAGTAACTTACATAGAAGATAAAGTAGCTAAGATAGTATCATTCAAACGCTCGTTAATTGTGGTTGACTTAGTAATTTAGAAAGCAATGTAGATTTGTAAAGGCTAATAATGCTATTAAAATTGTTTTTTTAATTAGTATTCTCTTTAGGAAGGTTACAGGAACAGAGAAAATGTTCTTTCTTAATACCTAAGTCCTAATCTAATCCAACTTTGATCACCAGTGTAATTGTTTTGCCAATATCTCTCTTTGGAACTAGTCTTCCTTTTTTCGAATTGAGAAATCATCCTGAGAATGGTTTCTCCCGCTCTAGGGTAAAGCTAGAGAGAGTAATTAAGTCGTCATCATCATCATTTCAGCCGAAGGGCGTCCACAGCTGGACGTATACCACCCCCAAGTGTCGCCTTGTTCCTGTGCGACTCGCATCTACCGCATTCCCGCGACTCTCACCAAGTCGTCGGTCCACCTTGTGGGTGACTTTCCTAAGCTGCGTTTTTCGTTTCTGACTAATTCCTCACGATATTTTTCTTCACCGTTTCTCGAACAATTTGCAGTACAAGCAGAGCAGTGGTATGAAAATTACATAAAGTAAAGTGCCTACCTTCGGCGGTCACCATTGGGCCACTACTGCTCTGCGTTATTAATTAATATAATTACAAAACAGTCAACATTTTCTTCTATTTACTCACATTGTAAGGCACCCACCCTCCACCGCCCCAGTCCACAAGTTCGTAAGGTAATTGTAGAAATTATTCAACGTCAATTATGGGACCGTTTTAGATTTAATTGGACGACAACAATGGCTGACAATCTGACATACGATAGCGTAATACTCATTTTTGACTAAACTAAAAATAACAAAATTTACAAACGAAACGTTTATAAAAAATAACTCTCTAGAAAAAAATATTCATTCCTATAAATATAATTTTGTTTGTACTTTTAACTTTTTTTTTTTAGTTTATAAATGATAAATGATATTTATTTTGCAACTAGGTTTTATAAAAACACTTTTACACGTCAATTTTTTTTCGTCAATTTAAACTAGATGAGGCCGGTGTTTCCTAGCTGACTACCCTGAGAAGAAACACTGAAACAAACTCAGGGGTCAAAGTCTCTTTTAAAGTCCACACAGCAAAACATGTAATGGTCAAATCATATGAGAACCATGCAGATTGAGCCTGAGCAGCTGAGCTGAGCTTCGCATTCCAGCGACTTTCACGAGGACATCAGTCCACCTTGAGGTAGGCCTAGCAGGAGAGGCCTTCTGATGCGCGGTCATAACTCCAGAACCCATCGACCATCTTTTCTGTGAGCAATATGCCCTGTCTACTGCCACTTAATTTTTGCAATTCTTCAGGCTATGACCTTGGTTCTCTTGCGGATATCTTCATTCCTGATGCGATCACGCAAGAAACTCCCGAGCATAGCTCTTTCCATTGACTAGCTTTGTGATGAGGCCAAGTGTGCGACATACAATAAACAATTCCCTCGCATGATTAACAATGTCACTTGATTTCAGGGGTATTCTAGATGTGCTACCAAAATTTTGTCAAGGGGATAATGTAAATTAGAGTAGAGAAATCTAAGGCAAGCTGATAGACTGCCAAAAGCAATACACACAACCACAAAACGCAAAATTTTCAACAGGAACATTTCTAGAAGCAGTTTCATAATCATTTGCAAAAACATTTGATATTCAGCGGACATTTATATTACTTCGGCTTGGTTTTATTGTGGCCACGTGATTGGCGTGCCAGATCACTTCGTGCGCTATAAAATTTTAATTACTTTTTTTTCGTTTAATCGTTTCATTTTTTTACATTCCCGTTGTCACCAGTGATGTTGATGTTGATTGATGATTTAACTCATTATTTATCTTATTTTCCTTCTGTAATAGTTATACTATATTCGTAAACACCAAAAGTGATTTTACACAATAGTAGACTAAATGATTTATTTTTGGTTCGTCTACGTTGTATTAAACATCTTTGAAGGAAGGATCTCTCAAAGGATTGGCTTGGTTGTGATCATTCCTTGAACGTGTTCAAGGCACGCCTCAAAGAGATGTCAAGAAAATCGTAGGGGCTCAGCAGGGCCGAAATCTACTAGGACCATGGGTCGACTTCTGAAAAGGTTACCCATGGTTCTAAAACGCAAAGGCATCATATCTACAGTTGCCACAAAGTATCTAGAGCGGTTGCGCAGAAGTCAAATATTCGGTCTCTTTAGTGGTGCGAAGTGAGACGCGGGGGCGGGGAGTGTCAGTGATTGGCTCACCACGCCATCGCGTTATAGACGTCACTTCTCATTCGAACCCTGCGTTGCGGAATGTATCTAACAACGAAGACGATTGGCTCGCCAATGTTTGGAATGTGCAAAGCGATCTCCACTCTGACGCCGAGCGCTCAAGTCCCGCATTCCGAATTGCGTCAAAAGCGATTATATTGCGAATCCGACCAACGCGCAACGTCACAAAAAATACTCAATCGTCCTTATATTTTGTGACTATTAAATTTGGTCGGATTCGCGTTATAATCGCTTTTGACATAATTCGGAACTAAGGGAAGATACGTTGTGGCAACTATAGGTATGGGTTTAGTTAGTTGAAGTTCGACACGTCCTCTCACTGCACCACCACGTCATTTCACACCTCAAATAAAGATCATCCTAATTTATATAAGGAGAATAGCTTCAATTTATTTTCCCAACGCCACTTGAATATTTGATAAATTAAATAAAAAAAATATTAGAAACGAATCTTCGGTCCGCAAAACGTAAATACTACCTTATATTATATTATTTTCTGTAAACACATAGGTACATACCTGTGGTATATCATATCTTAGTATGTTTACAAAACTTGTGTAATACACAAGATCAGTTACCCATCATAGACGGTACACAATTAGCGTTAATTGTCTCATCGGCACTCGTCGCATTGTTTGCGCTGATCATGTTTGTCGGGTACATACTTTAATTAAGTGATCCTTTAGTGAAATTGTAGATATTAGTTGAGTAGATAGAACAATTAAGGGGCCGGCGGAGGATGAATTTCCATACAAACGTAATACCACGCTCATTTGCAGTTGGAGCATATTTCCAACATATTATGATGATATTTGGTTATAGACAATATTTATCTAGGTTCCTACGTCTTTCTTTTTTAAAAACACAAAAAGAAGTTTAAGCAAATTGTATTTCGCACTTTTTTATAGCGTAAATGGCAAAACATGCCTGCCCAAAATGAGCGTGGTATTACGTTTGTATGGAAATTCATCCTCCGCCGGCCCCTTAAGATAAGTAATTTATGAGATTAAAATACCTTGTCACCAACTTTTATTAAGATAAGTTGCGGGGTTTAGGTGAACCATGGTGAAGGTGGTTTAGAGCTAATTGAAATTGATATTGATAGATTGTGAATCATCGGCAATCGATGCCTTTGTAGAGTCGAAGCTCCAAAGCGAGCATCGTCGCCGAGTTGCTAGTGTTAGTGATGAGGAGTTGGAGACAAGGAATTTGAGGAGCTTGAGGATGAGGAGAAATGACAACCACACCATGCAATTGACAACTCAAAATATATTTTGTTTCATAACTTTTTAAAATATGTACAAAACAAAAAGTTTATAAAAAAAAGGTTCCATTGGGAACAGCTAGCCTGTTAGTTTTCTATCGTGTACACTGGAATTGCACATTCTAATTCCGCCAAGTCCGTTCCATCATCGGACCACAAGACGTACGGCGTTGCGTCACCGGTACATGGTAGATATCCCACTCATACGGACAAAGCGTTTTGGGAACACATTTATTGTGAGTACAGCTAAGGAGTGGAATTCCCTGCCGGAGTCTGTGTTTCCTGATAGCTACAACTTAAGGGGACTTTAAGTCAAGAATGAATAGGTTACTTCTAGGAAAGCGTGCTCCATCGTCGACCACATCATCGCTTGTCATCAGGTGAAATGGTTGTCAAACGCAAGCTTATCAATAATAAAAAAATACCCCTAAGTTTTAGCTATCAGGAAACACAGAATTTATCCATCATTTTCCGCTATGCTGCATTGTCGATATGTTGTTTCTACAGTGAGTGGTATTTATTTATGCCAAATTGAATATTTTTCTTAATTTCTCTCTTTATTTCTTTCTTTTTCAAACTTTCACGTGGCCAAAGCCTTACAAACTAGTAAGGAATATATCTTTTTTCCAAATCTGCGCGAACTTTAAATGGATTTTACATTAACTAGCTAAAGAAAGTAAGTTTTCTAGGCCTAAACCAATTTTCGCTTTTCGGGTTGAAAACTATAAATAACAGTAAGTTTTACATGAGAAAGGTATATTTTCGTATCACGCTATTATTATAAAAGCGAATACTTGTATGTATGTGTGTGTGTGGTTTTAAACGTTGTGCCTGTTTGTTACTTTTTCACACTCAAACGATGAACGGATATATATAAAATTTGGCAGATAAACCTTGTCTTAAAATAGGACATGGAAACTTTTTATTCTAGGACTATGTAAGATGTAAATGGAGAAGTATGATGTTCATTGGAACTCATCATCACCTTAATCGGAAATGCGATGGATGCGAGACGTACAGGACGTTCATTGTTGCGACATTTGTGGTAGGCTTATGTCCAACAGTAGACTTAGACGTCTTTCAGTTGAAATGATGATGACGAGTATATGACAAACAGTCAAAATCAAAATCAAAATCATTTATTTCAAATAGACCATTTGCAGGCACTTTTGAATAGTCAAATGTCGGTCAGTCCAAGAAAAGTGAAGCTAAATTGCACGTTCCAAAGAGTAGGTCTCCATGGAGAAGAACGTGCAAGAAACTCCATGGACACTCTTTTAAATCATATTATGTGCTACATATAATGCTTGGTTACAAATTTTCATGTTGCTTCTATTGTGTAAGCACAATGTAGATAATAAAAAAATAATAATAATAATAATTAAAAGATACCAACTGAATTAAGCCACTGGCAGCTAAGAGATGACCAGTCTCAACTGACGGCACCCGTTCACGAGCATGACGCGTGCATCAGCCCCACTCAGCTCAACCATTTTTAAGGGAACCGAATGATCCAATAACACGTGCCACCAACAGCGAGACATTAGAGTGTTATTGCAATATTTTCGTAAGGCTAGTCAAACCTAGACAGAGCAAGCAAATTCATCATCTTCCTGCCCTTGTCCCGTGTTATTTGGGGTCGAAGCAACACGTTTTTATCTTCCATTCTGTCCTATCACGCTATTACTAAATTTCTTTTCTTTCATATCACTCTTTACACAATACATCCAGTCATCCATCTATTTTTTTAGGTCCGTCTGCATCCATCCACATGTAAACTCATAACTTTTTTAGTAAAATTCGTTTCAATTCAACTCTCCTCATAACATGACTATACCAAGACAAACGATTCCTCCATTATAAATTTACTGTGTATAAATACTCTGAAGAGAGGTTATTAGTGCCCTTACAGACGGCAACATTTGCACGACGTGCCAAGCGGCGTTTTCTTGAGACGCGTTTTGTGCATCAGCGCGCGCAGCAGCGTGACACGCCTGGCTACGCTCGGAGCTTAGCGTAGCGTGACGTAGACACCTGTCGTAGCTTTGAGTAACTCACTTAGTCTTATTCGCTTTATATTTTAGTTTTATGTTACATTTATTTTATATTAAACTTTAAGAAAGGACTTTTGTTTTTTTGCTACACTACCCAGCATGTGTAGCCTCTCAGACTACTTACTGTATTTGGTAGCAGGTGCCCTGAGCGTGTGGAATATTTCATTTGTTATCTTGTTTTTTTTTTTTTTTTTTGTATAATTATGATAATTTTAAATGTAAGTAAGGAATAAACCTGGTGAGCGTCGTGGGAATGCAATGAATGTGAAACGCAAAAAACCGTTCGTTGTGACAACACTTGGAGGAGGTCTATGTTCAGCAGGGGACGTCTTTCAGCTGAAATGAATATGATGAGGAATGATAGAAAAATAAATGGATAACCTTTACCTTTGAATCATTCAATCATTCATTCATTCATTTTTTCATTCTTTTTTTTTAATCTTTTTTTTCATTTTTTTTTGTTATTATTTAAGTTTCTGTGAAATTGTTACTATTTTGCTGTACAATAAAGTTTATTCTTTTCTATTCTATTCTATTCATACTATAATATATTTCTATTATTGAATTATAACTAAAACCAAAGATATTTCTTGTTTCGCACTTAGAGTGCAGAAAAAGAGCATCAATTTATTCAGCGCGTGACAAATACACAAACTTACTTCAGTTACGAAACTTTTCAAAATACATTGTAAAAATAACAAACAAAAATTTTCAAAGAAATATAAGAATGTAGTAAGTTTTATCTCAGCATTTTTCAAACGACATATCTTTTCAAAAATATTCTAGTAAATTCGCTGTAGAAGTAAGTACATTCGTGCTGTATTTTGCTTTGTTGTACTCTACGGGGGATTGCAATTGTCATTTTGGTAACGAAACTTTACTTTATAGACTTTTGTCTTAATATTACGAGTCTTCTGACTTTTGAAAAACGAATTTATACAAACAAAGGTCTTTGTGTGGTAGTAGCTTTATTTTTGAAGTGGTGAACATCAAATTAAAAATAATTGGAGAGCAGTGGTGGCTGAATGGTAATGGTTCCGACTTACGAGTTGTAGGTTGCGGGTTCAAAACCTGCCAGGCGCAATAATTTGTGTAGTTTATTTAATTACCACTGCTCTTAAAACGGTGAAGGAAAACATGATGAGGAAACCGGTATGTCCTAGAACCAAAAATTCGAAGACATGTGTCATTCACCAACCTGCACTGGGCCCGCGTGGTGGATTACGGCCCATTCTCTCTCCTAGAGAGGAGGCTTGAGTCCCAGCAGGCTGATGATGTTTCATCATCAAATAAGTTTTGTCGCTCTGAGTATAGCGAGGAGTGACAGACTTTAACTGGCTAAATTCTAACCGTGTTCCCTCCACCGTAGGCGTAGGCTTGCAGACGATGAGCAGTAAGTAGCTCGCCGTCCAGCTGTCAGCTGTTAACACATTTGCTCGAATTTATTTGCAGGATGATGGTCGATTCGAAGTACTTTTGCCAAGATGTAACATTATTGACTTATAGACCCCCAAGTTGTAGCTATAACGAAACCGACTCCGGCAAGAATTCCACTTCATATTTTATTTACTTATTCTCTGAATGACTACAAAAGCAGTAAAGCTTGTTGTAATTTCAGAGACTGTTAAAACCACTTGAATTTCATAAACTAAATTACATTTCCAGAAATAAACATAAATTACTCGGACGATTATTATCAGAACTACTAAATTTCGAATTGTTCGTTGTATTTATTGCTTTAAGCATTTAATTACATGAATGCGATTGCCCCTTAGCCGGAGCAATTTATAGTAACATTATAATATTTTTACACGAACAGGGTTGAGGTGGGAAATCTTTTAATGACTTTTCCCGATCTAGGGCAGAGTGGTGTGGTTTTAGTCATTATAAGTCTGACACACCCTGTGTCAGACTTATAATGACTAAAACCACACCAACATTCTTTCAGTTGCTTTATCAGTAAGCACGTCGTCGACGATTCGGGCTCGATCCAAAAAGTTACCGGACGGCTGGACAGCGAGCTACCCATTGCTCGACGTCCGCAAGTCTGCGTTTATGGTAGCTTTTTTTTTTAGTGGGGAAAGTCATCCAATGACAACCCCCTCTATTGGGCGGAGCGGGAGATAGTGTCAGACTCTTACTGACTAAAAAACCCAGCCCGTTCCTTCAAACCATCATACCGGGGCTCGAGTTCCCTTTCGGATAACCCTGGCCTCAGTAGACTTCGACCCGGCTGGGCCAATGCTGTTGCTGACAACTCCTTGAGGCGCGCGGGAACAGCTCGACACACATTCACCGGACGGTTGGACAGTGGTAGGCTACCCGTTGCTACCCCTTGCACACGTTGCCCGGAACAGGAACCTCCCGAACTTGCCATGTCCGGTGAGGACTTGCGTCATGCGGCAGGTAAGGACGACGTGAGGTCTTTCCAGCCACACCTCAAAGAGGGAACATACCGCCATAATTGTGGCGTGCCCAGCGTTTATGGTAGCTGGAAGTCGGGGTTGGGGTTTCAGCGCCTGTATATTTATCTACTGTGATGAAGGTGTCCGTTCCCTCAAGTGTACGAACACAAACATATGAATCAAATCACTGAACATTTTTAAATATTCGCAGAAATTGAATTTATCCTGTATTAATTTTTGTACCATATTATTTTCAAACTAAACAATTTATAATACTTAAAATTGGTTACTAAGTGAAACAGCAACTAGCATTTCAAATTTATATTTTTATATTTTATTTAAAACTAGTGCTTGACTGCGATCCTACCTGATGGTAAGCAGTGATGCAATCTCTGATGTTATGGTATGTAGAAGAGTGGAGACGTGGTGGGAATATCTTGATATCTTTTTTGAGGCGAACGCACAATTATCCGGGCTAAACGCGCCGAACGAATCGAAAGAGAAGAATTTTAGAATCCTTTATAAGAAATGCTATGAAACCCGACACACCTAACCGCGTCGAATCGTCCGAATCTAGAAGGACTCTTGAATGAAAAATTCTTTTCTTTCGATTCGTTCGACGCGGCTCGGATAAGTGAACATAAATATGCTGAAAGCAGTGACGTCATATTTCAGTGTATGTAGTTTGACAGTATCACTGTCCGTCAGATTTAAAAGATTTCTGTCTTGCTTAAAATTGTATGGATTTGAAAAAAATCTTCCAATTTTCGATTTAGGAAAAAGATTCTCTTTTAAACAAATAAAAAAATTGAATCAACAACATAACTAGCTTAGAAAGAAAGTTTATATAAAATTAAATAAAACAGAAGACTACTTAACTCATAATAAACACCAAACAAATAAAATTGAAACATCCCAGAGTCAAAACAATTCGACTTTCTAATTAGAAACACGTATAAACATGTTTTTTAATTAACCCCTCCCGCGCTGATGATCAACAAATTGGATTACTTACCTACATTTGTAACTGTCTCGAGGGCTGGTATATATAAGAGTATGTAGATATTATGTTGAATATATTACGCTTAGGGCTTCAGTACTTAATGGAATTGTTACTGTTATTAACACAAATTGCTAAGGATTACGAATTTCATGACTTGTAAATTTAGAGTGAAGATTGCAGCACATGGGATTAAAACAGCCACAGGGAATATCTGTAACAGTAACCAGGTGAGTTTTAGTCAGTAAAAGTCTGACACGCCCTCTCGCTCCGCCCAAGAGCGGGAGAGGTCATTGAATGATTTCTCACCTAAAAAAAAAGAATCTTGTGGTTGTTATCTAGGTTTTCGTAAGTGTATTTACCCACTGACTAAAGCCCATATGTATTCCTACAGCTCCCCTTTGCGTTCCAGGGTTACGGTGACTCTTTAGGTAGCCCAAAAGTGGAAAACTGAAGTTGAAAACTGCCTTGGGCGCCAAAACCACGGTTGTCATAAACTCAAAAATTCTTAGCTCGATTTTTTAAATTATGTGTAGACTCGCGTTCGACCACATTAACCTGATGGGAAACGATGATGTGGGGGATGATGGAACACGCATGCATAGAAGTAGCCTATTTATAAAATAAAATAAATAAATAAAATAGCCTTTTATTCTACTACCATATCTAACAATAGATAAACACATTCTAAATTAATTGATTATTATAAACCACATTACGAACTAGTTCATGCATAACATTGGATTTATACGACTATTAATTTATTTATTTAATTATTACATATAACAGGGTCTAGGGCAGGAAGATGATGATGATGATGATTTAATTATTACATATGTTGCTTCTACTTATTAATATTTATATAAGAAAATATAATTTTAATATTATTCAATTCATTTTGGTCATTTTTAACATTATATTGTATTATTAGTAGTATTTAGAAGTAGCCTACTTTCTCGTA
Organism: Mythimna ferrago; assembly: GCA_910589285.2. Classification (NCBI taxonomy): domain Eukaryota; kingdom Metazoa; phylum Arthropoda; class Insecta; order Lepidoptera; family Noctuidae; genus Mythimna; species Mythimna ferrago. The sequence goes on along the minus strand of OU342675.1, from coordinate 7,558,654 downwards.
ACTTTAAGACCTCTATGCGTAGACAGAGTATGAGGAATACTCTGTCTACGCCTCTATGTCATAGCTAACAGAAAACAGACTCCGGCAGGGAATTTCACTCCTCAGGGATTATCTACATCTACACTTATATTGTAAAGAGGTAAAGTTTGTCTGTAGGAGGTAATCTCTGGAAGTACTGGTCCAATTGCTAAAATTTTTTCACCGATAGAAAGCTGCTTTATTCCTGAGTGATATAGACTATATTTTATGTATGCGGGTCTCTAATATATTTTTTTTTTGTAATTAATTGCTTACTGAAAGGAATTTTCAAACACAAAACCATCCAATATCACGCCTTGCCCCACATATCCGCATCCCTGTATCGATTGTGTAGCTTCGGAATTGGACTAGTGTAATGATACGCGAGTTTTCCGCCCGTTAGCTAACTGTCAGTTGCAGGAAACCACGGAACTACGAAACTGTTTGGATGTACCTCTTAGATAAAGATATATTGATTTAGATTTAAGGCGCTTTCAATATAGACGTTTCATGTCGACCCCTGCCGCACGTTTACCGTGCTGTAGCCGACCGGTTGCAGTACGTTAGCAGTCCGACAATAAGCGCCTAAATTGAAAACGTATTTGGCTGCCGTGCGTTTGTATGCCAGTGATGCGCCATTCAACAGCGCACTATTCAACACTGAATTGAATACGCGGTGCTTGTGACGTTGCCGTCCTATTGTCGACCGTTTGCCGCACGGTTGCCGCACCGCACGCTTTGTATGAAAAATACGGTCGTCCGTACGCAGTACGCAACTGCACCGCAGCAAACCATCAAAAGACGCATAAATTGAAAGCGCCTATAAAGGTTCGGGATTAAATTCATGGATACATATTTATATTTGTATGGCCTACAGATAGGTGTCAGATAGATATCAGCAAACGGTTTTTTTTTTTTGAAAATTATCTAATTACTTCTCCCGCTCTTGGACAAAGTGGACGGCCGGACAGCAAGCTACAGGCTTCGACCCTGCGAGTCCCTACGGTTTTGCTGACATCTTCTCGACATGCGCATGGAACATTACGCGCCGTCGACGACTCGTGTTCGGTACGGACGTTTATCGGACGGCCAAGCTACCCATTGCTCAAAGTCCGAAAGCCCACGCCTACGGTGATATCAGCAAAAATATGGCCTATGAGCGCTAGGCACAGGGGAGAAATCCTATAAAGAAAACCCGTGATCTTAGAACACAAAGGACAACTAAAAGCCATAGGTTCTTAAGGCCCAAGCGCCCGAAAAGTGCCATAAACAGTGACTTTCTGAAGCCTACCTCTCGGTAACGGCTAGGTTTATAGGTTTGAAAAAAATATAGGTTTATTAGAGATTTATAAACAACATTATCAACATTTTATTTTTTCGTGCTATTAATACTTTTTTCTAAAAAAATTATTTAGCAATTTCGCAATTTTCGCAACTTTTTTCCTACTTCTTCGAAACGGCTTGGATCTTTAGAAACATTTTTACACATGACAATTGGTGGTTAAATATTCTTCAAAGTGAACGTAGCATATGTAAATTAATCAATATTACGCAAAGAAAATGGATTTAAAGGTCAGCCGCGCGCTTTTCGGGCGCTGCTGGCCGCAAATAAATGCACAGATGTGCGTACTGCCGCCTAGGCGGGTGCGAGAGTTGCGTCCATTTAATTTCGGCCAGATGGTTCAATCAAGGGACTATAAGCCTTAATTCTTTATTGTACACAAAAACATAACATAGTACATAATGATATAGACAGTTAATTTACAAATGCGAGCTTAACTCAGCAATGATTTTTATCCCAGCAAACATTTGAGTAAAGCTAGTACATTAGACCGCCGCACAAGTGGATCACGCCTGACTTGTGCGTAGAACGATGTCGCGCGGCGTCATGGGGCGTGAATTTAGTGTTCTACAAGTCTAGTTTCCATATCGACAGTAGAAAGGTAAAATCACTTAACCGCCACTATGGTCGAAAATAAGATTTATACCTTATTTTCAGTGAAATAAGTTTTATAACTTATTTTCGACCAAAGTGGCGGTTAAGTGATTTTAGCTTTCCACTGTCGATATAAAATGTATGGAGATTGACGCGCCCAGATCGGTGTGTGTGGCAGACGTGTGCGCAGTGTAGTTCTACTTTTACTGAAAGAGTAGATTTCCGAGGGTTGGACCCAGTGCAGATGTGATTTTAGTTAGTTTAAATTTTAGCCCTCTCGCTCCACTCCATAGTGAGAGAAGTAATTAGATAATTTCCCTTCTCAAAAGAAAAGAAAAGCTACTGTCAGTTGCAATGAACTACCGAACTAACTGTTTGGATGAACCACTTACTGTCCCCGCACACGGGCTTCAAAAAAACGCCACTGTAAGCTTAATTTTGAGGCGGCCTTTTTTTGTGGCTGGTGTGCGGCGGTACCGCCACAAAAAAAACGCTTGAAGCGGCTTCAAGCGTCACCGGACACAAGAGGTGTCGTGCGCTTCAGCTGTTTTTTGTGGCTGCTTCTTGCGTTTTTTTGAGGCCCGTGTGCGGGGACAGTAGATAAAGATATATTGCTTTAGTTTTAGAGGTTCTGAGGTAAATTCTGGATATGGGAACAAATATTTGTATGGCTTACAGATAAATATTCTGGGGTTGGATGTCTTACACACGTGAGTTTACATATTTTATGCGGTAAACTTATAAAAAAATAAAACCAATTAACAAACTACCTTTTAATAATTAACACTTACATTGACGGAGACGGCAAAGCTTTCTTTTTCCTTACGGATTCTAGTCCAACTCATGCGAGTATGTGGTCGGAATTCCTTCAAAGCGTGTGGCCAAACCACTTGCGACTTGGATTTGGCGTGTGATTTGACACGAAGAGTTATGCTTCATGTTAGGGTACATTTTGTCCCCAAGCGTATCTGAGGCTTAAACGATAAAATGTTTCCATTCAATGAATGACTGTTACCAATATACATTCTGATTTCACATAATTCCCGAGAATTCGGGGCGATTCTTCGTCCCGAGGGGTAAACCCTGTCGCACTGCCAATTCTCTTCTTCTTCGTACCCCGTTTCACACTTCTAGCCGTTATGATGGTTCTTTCTCTGTAACAGCAGTGCGTCTGTGGAACTCCCTCCCACACTCCTTACGTGACAGCCCTTCTTTAGATGTCTTCAAGAGGAAAATTAAAGAGTATTTCCTTTCACAATGACATAGCATATATATATATATAATATATATATTTATATTATATAAAGTATGTGTGTATTTATGTATGTAGGTATACTTATTTATGTATTATTATTTTATTCATAATATTTCTAATTTTGAAAATTGTACACTGGACCCTACCCTCTATTGTCATCTCTCTCTATTGCTCAATGGTTTGCTGGAAGAAAACTCAACTTTGAGTTAAGCTCGCCTATGTACATGAACTTTGTTATCCACTTATTTTGTGTTTTTATAGTGTACAATAAAGAATTAAAGAATTATTAAATCGATGATAAAATGTGTGCTGTTGGTATTACATAACTTCTGGTATTGTTCGATCTTGATTCGTACTAGTCGTTCAATTCTAGAAGATTCATTTATATACAATACATAAATGTATTATGCAGAAGGCTGCGTTTTGAGCAATCAAACATGGTCGCGTTGACCAATCAGAGTGCGCCACGTCACCTTTGTTGACGATTGATTGGGACAGCCTTGCTGCATCGCATACCTTAGTTACTCAGTGTGTCAGTAAACTGTACATTTGAATTATTCAGAGTCACAGTTCGATAAATATTTATTATTTGAATCCCACCCCTGTGTTACCTCAGTAGATACTTTTGTTTCATTGTTCACGTCTTTGCTACTCTATTCTTTCTCTGAAAGAAACACATGAGCAGTTTTTTTTTTTATTGCAACGATGTGGTCGACGATAGTGCACACTTGTCTGGAAGTAACCTATACACTCTTAGCTTAAAGATCTCCAGTTTGTAACTCTCAGGGCAGGGAATCCTCTCCATAACTGTACGTATAATGATTGTGTTTCCAAAATGCTTTGTACATATACGAGTAGGTGAGTTGTGATGTTGTGTGGACACTAGCCAATCTCATTAAAGAGTTGAAGAGTAGTTAAGTCTTCTAGAACACGCTAAAATTAAACAATAGCATTATAAGTACACGTACTAGTATAAGTACTTAAACAGAACAGCTAGATTGTGCACGACTAATGAAAACAAAACCCATACACCAGAACAAGAAAGGTAAAACGAAACCTGAAATTCAGTATCGAAGAATATAAATAAAAGTATCGGGAATAGAATTGTCCGTCCGCTGCAATTCCTCGTTTCCGTAAGACGAATCGGAATCTCAATTTACGAATAAACGAAGAGGAGAGAATTTACATTCTGTCGGTTTAGGAACGTCCACTTCTTAAAGCAAACAACTCCAAACTAAGTCAACATTTTTTATTAACTGTCGTACTTGGTTTGTTTTTTATACGAGAAGGCGAAGGCAACGCTCTTACAGCCTATCTTCGAGTATTTATTCTGTAATCTCACTTAAAGTTTTTTCGACAAATTCGTCGGATCTTCTGTTACTAGTCGGCGATTTTATGGAACAATAAATAGTAGTGATGGGCCAAATGTTGTTTGTACCGAATACGAACTTCGGCCGAAAATTCAGTAAAATTTTAAAATTCGGCTGAATTTCGGCCGAACTTCGGTTATTTTTGGCGTTCTTTCTAGGGAGCACTATTTGCCCCACCTGCACCTCCCGCCACCTCAGTCGGCACTTCGTCATTACCGAATACGTCATCTTCGCGACACGTGCGTTATTGTTTTATTAAATAATTCAATGTCCATGTCAAGAGGTCCATTTCGTAAATAATTATAATTACTATATTAATTATATTTTCGTTAATAGTAATTCAAAATTTATTTGATTTTATAAAAAAGGTTTTTTATTGTTAACTAATTACTTACAAAGATCAATAAATGACTGATTTGATTATTAATTTTACTGGTTTCATTTCTGTTTTTTTTTTTTTTTGTAAAAATAGATGAGTTAATTACATCTTATCTTATACCGAATGTTCGGCGTTTGAACCGAAAATCGGCCGAATGTCGAAGTTCGGTTCAAGCCACCGAAATTTGGTTAAACCGAATGTGAAACGAATTTCGGCGAATGCGAAAAATAAATAATGATTAATGATGTTTATTTTGCTAACGTTAAAAAAAACTTTTTTTTACGTCACTGTTTTTTGTTAACTTGAACTAAAGGACGCTGGTGTTTCCTTATGACTGACCCTGAGAAGAAACACCAGAATAAACTCTGTATTGAAATTCTCTTTTACGGTACGGACTCTTATATGATTTGACCATGAATGAATGAAACAAACGATGATGATGATGTTGTTTGAATGGTCAAACAGATTTAAATAAACCTGTCCAGTCAATCAGTATGATTCTTTATTCGACACATATACATATATAATATAATAAAGAGGTAAAGTTTGTTTTTTTTTGTTTGTAGGAGGTAATCTCCGAAAGTACCTACTGGTCCGATTGCTAAAATTTTTACACCGATAGAATATATTGCTGCCTTATTCTCGCGTGACACTATATTCTATGTATGTAGGTAAAGCCGCAGGCAAAATCTAGTATAAAATAATTTGATTTTTATTCTTTCTTTTTTTATGTAGATTTGTATTTTCAACCTGATAAAATAAGTTTCAGTTCGTTTGTCAATAGCTAAAAAGTACTAAAAACCATATCTTTTAGACAAATACCTTTCATCTAATATATGTATAATTTGCTTTATTCCCCAAATATTTTACAGAAGTTAGTAGTTTTACAATCTCTAATATAATTTATGTAATATACTATGAAACCACGTGTGGCATGTTCGCTGCAATTCGTGACTCCTAACATGAAATGTGGTTGCCTTCCATTAATTCTGTCTAGCCTTTACATCTGCAGAATGTATGTTGGTATGTAGCTCGCGCAGAACATGGAACGCCTCGGAAAATAATATTAAGCTAACATAATAATGAAAATACTGCTTTTTGGAACTACACACATAGAACTATAATAACTTCGGATTGATTAGGAAAACTTCAAATAAAACATGTTTTTTTTTTAGAAATTAATGTTTTATTTATTAGTGTTCTGTTTTTACTATTACAACGTCATATTTATAACCGTCGTTTTCTAAGATTGCATACAAAAATAACTAATTTTGTATATAATACAGCGATGAAATAAAAAAAAAACAATAACACAACTGCGACTGAGCGTTGAGATGACGTCATTCCCGTACATTTGAAGCTTTCTACTAGCGTTAACTGTTGCAGATTAGCAACTTGGCTAGGGGTACAGGGTCGAAGCCTACTGGGTCAATGGGTTGTGCAAAAGAGAACCCCGGGGCCCTGAAACTAAGGCAAAGACGGAAAAGGAGTAGGTTTTAGTCTATAAAAGTCTGACAAGCCCTCTCGCTCCGCCCAAGAACGGGAGAAGCCATTGGATGTTTTCGCACCTAAAAAAAGACTCATTAAATAATCTGAAGCGACTGTCAAAGATCTACAATGACTGGGACCACGACTATACGTCCTTTTGGAGACACAGAAAAATCTTGATATTTTAAAATTGGTTAAAAAATGACATCCATCCACATACCTTGGCAAGAGTAACTTGAATTCTATTCAAGTCGGCATACAATAATTCTATCCAAAAAATTCTTATTTCATGTTTTACGGTTATTCATTAAATGATAATTCTTGCTCTGAGTAATTAGAGACACAATAGAAAGACTACGAGAGAGCGAACGCAGACGTTCTCTTGGAGTTTAATGAAATATACGAAGTCAAAATTATTCTCACATCGTCGTAATGAGATGGAAAGCCTAAGCCAAACATCACAGCAATTAGAGAAAACCAAACAATTAAAATGTCAAACCATTTAATTCAGCATCCCATCTTGACTACAAGACATAAACAAGAGTTATGTACTCCTTAATTACTAGTATATTACTTAATAACGTAGCCGTTGTCTGCTAGCATGGATGACATTAGGTGACGACCCTTTTAATGGTCTCTACAAAACCTCAAAGTGACAAACATTGCTATAATTTTAGAATATTACAAGTGTTATACACAGAATGGGTTAATTTAGAGAGCAGCTGTGTTGTTTAAACATGTAATGCAATAATGTCACAGGAGAGTTCTTCAGATTGTTTTATGTAGGCAACAAACAACGACTATAAAATGTCGTACTCTTGAAAGCAACGAATTCTTAGGCCGACTGCTCAGGGACGCGTAGCTTCATAGAAGCGTATTTATTATTGCACGCTTGGTGTACGCCGGCGTGAAGCTTACGCACAAAACTATGGAACTGTCAAAGAAGTTGCAACGTCATGCTTTGTGTCATTTCTGGAGCGCGGAGGACAGGCTGGCGGATGCCTCCTTCTGCGAAGCAGTAATGCTAGTAAAGGAGGCGGCCACATGCGCGAGAGAACGGCCCTCACGCCCTTGCAGCCGGGATCTCGATCCCGGTTTCCATCCACCGTAGGTGCAGGCTTGCGGACGGCGAGCAACGGGCACGCCGTCCGATCGTCCAATAACCATCAAGACCGAGCAAAAGTGCTCGACGGCGTGTAATGTTCCACTCGCTCCTCAAAAAGATGTCAGTAAATCGTAGTTGGCCCAGCAGGGTCGACGCCTACTGGGGCAATGGGTTAAGTGAAAATGAACACAAGGCAAAGTAGGAACAAACTAGTAGGTTTTAGTCAGTAAAAACCGGTCCTGCTCCGTCCAAGGGCGGGAGAAATCATCTGATTTCCCACCTAAAAAAAAATACCGTTGAGTCATTGCCATTTCGTTGACAGAATTTCATAGTTTTGTACGTAAGCTTCACGCCGGCGTATACCAAGCGTATATGACGAACACGTGCCTATAAAGCTACGCTCCCGTGTACAGTTGGCCTTACTTGGGCGAAACTGAGTTGTATTTGCCATTTCAAGATCTTTTGGAGGAGTAATTATTCTAATAGGATTATATTAATTGTAATTTAGTTGATAATTACGTAATTATTTCGTCTCTCTAGAGTTTGTGTAGAAAGCCTTTGAAATGTTACACGTAATCGTTACAAGAGTTTAGGGAGCATGTTTTAATTAAATTATGTCTGAAACACTGAAAATTAAGAGCAAATACCTGCTTACTATGAATTTAGTTTTTTAACTTTTAATGATAATTGTTTAGGTAACACTATCTCTTGAAGACTTTATGCTTTTGTGGTAGTGGCCGTAAATAATATGTTAAAAATGATTTGATTAATCAGTCTATAATCAATTTCTAGTCACCAAAAATTTGTTCACAAGCTACGTTAGTATTGTTGCTCATATTATATCTAAGCGCACGGTAGTGCGCAGGCCAAGTTCCAGCAACAGGCCGCGCGCATGCCGTGGATTATACAAATTAACAAGTTCAAGTATATTAATTTCTTTAATCAATCCTCTTTAACCTGATTTTAAGACTACATTTTGAATCCTGTATGACTGATGTGAGATTTAAGGGACCGTTTGACCGTTTTGGCTGTAAGTTAAGCTAATAATTAGGCGGTCATTAATTTCTGAAAACAGCACTAAATGGCACCTCATCAGGAGTGATAAGTAGCATTAGACAAGGACAATCTAGTTAATATTACATTATATTTTGTGCTACACGCAACCACTAACAATACAGAAAAAGTATTTGCATATTTTTTAATACAAACGTGTATATTACGTGTGACTAATGTTTTGTGACAAATTAGTTAATACATTTTAGAGCTCGTATATTAATTAAATAATAACTCTTCAAACCTACTTGGTAACCTACATTATACATTAAGTACTAACTTTTTATTAATGTAGGTTATTAAAAAAAAAGTTAAGTACTTAGAAAAAAAAAGTACTTAGATCAAGAGCTTTCTTACTTTGTTTTTATTTTGTAAAAGTGAAGCTACAGCAGCAACAAACATAATCATAATCAGCTTTATAATGTACCAGCTGGGACTTAAGGGTCGGCCAGACGGTTGCAAACCAACGTCCCAACAGAGGTGACCTTGCTAGTTTCAATCCGTGTAGACAGCAGTAGTAATCCATGACCATCAACGCCCTTGATTAGCGAGCGCGTTTTCCCAAAAACAGTGACTGATTTGCGAACGTGTTAGCGCGTAGTTTACATCCATGTAGCCGCATCACAAACCAAGCTCCAACCAAGGTCACCTTGGTTGCACGCTAGTTTGCAACCTTCTAGACACCCCTTTAGGTCTCCTCCTTAGGTGAAGAAACGGTTTGTATCCTAACACTAAGGTATTGTGCAGGTTGGTTTTGGTTCATGGTCATGTTGGTTTCCTAACAATGTCTTTCAAACGGTGAACGTTTGAAAGTGGTGGTGAAATAAATAAGACAAAGTAAGGTTATTAAAAACCAAGTAGATTTAAGATATCTCTAAGTCTAATACTTAAAGTAAGAACTCATATATTTCAAAACAACTTTAATTTCAAAGTTCAAGCAAATAAATCTGGCTACAGTTAATAAAGATTAACTAATCTGAAACCGCTCAAAAGTCAGACGAAATAAACAGAGATTTAAAAATTCATTAGTTACTTTCCAAACAGTTTTACGAAGTCTGTTAATATCAGATAATCCAGTCTCAAGATTGAATAAGTATGATTGCTGTTAGCTTATCTTACGCTGTGTTCAAGAAATGAAAATCTTATTCAAAAGAAAATATATGGTTATTGACTAGCGTCTTCTTCTTCTTGGTAATAATAATTAAATTATGATGACTTATAAAATAAAACATTCCTAGCTATCGAAATATTTGATACTAGTTTTTGCCCGCGGCTTCGCCTACGTAAATAAAATATAGCTTAAGTCACTCAAGATCAGCACGCTTAGCCAAGTTGTTATTCTGCAATCGTTAACGCTGTCGAAAAGTGATGAAACGTATGGGAATGACGTCATCTCAACGTAAAGTCGAGTGGTCAGAACAAACGAATAGACAATTCGTAGCCAAGTTCACATCGTTCAAAATCGTTTCTACAATGTTTAACGCTACATCCTTTGTTATACAAACGCTACATTGTAGAACGAGCGGCCGACTCAGGCGCGTCAACATGGCTACCAACTTATCGTTTTATACAATTGCTGTCACCGAGGCGTTACCGATTAGAGAACGGAATTCGACACAAACTGGTTGTAACATGGCTAGGGGGGGCAGGACTAAAGCAGTTTTCTATCGGAGAAAAAAATTTTAGCAACCGGACCAGTACTTCCAGAGATTACCTCCTACAAACAAAAAAAAAACATAAAAACAAACTACCTCTTTATAATATTAACGTAGGTGATCGTTTTATAGATAAATGTAAAGTTGCTTATTGTCGATGTCTTTTTTTTTAACTTTATGAAAAACTTCTTATTTACATTCTTAGATACATACCCTATAAATAAAACGCTCAATATTTCAATAATCTATGCGGACTTTTAATATTCCTAGTGTTAACCGAATGGCGCAATTGATTATTTTAGGGTTAAGTTAGGTGGGTCTGTGGTTGTTAGTCAGTAAAAGTCTGACATGTCCTCTGGCTCTAGTGTAAAGCGGGAAAAGAAATTTAATGTTTTACTACCACAAAAATAAACTTTTTTGTCGTTCAGTGTCAAAAAAATTACGAAACAAAACCAGAAACACTTTAAAGTTATTTTGCATGTTTTCGTTCGTTTTTGAAGTCGGTTATACATTTTTGTAAAAAAAATCCACAGCTTTTGAGGCAAAATGATTTTTACATTTCCTATTCACTTTCAAAATGGACAAAGGTACATAGTCCACACTAAACAATTCGTTGCCAGATATGGTATTCTAAACTCCACCCTTATTTCATTATGCCAACAATTCTGCTGGACCCTTTTACAGCCTCAGGCACTTGAGAGACCGACTATGTAATTAAGAAATAATATTTTATCTGCGGAATACCGCTGTTTAAATATTATACAAAGTGAAAGTTTGGTTTGTAGTTTAGCCTAAGGCTTCGTTGTCTTTGTAAGGAAAGTCTTTTTAGTAGAACTATTTTATGTTTTCGTAAGATTTGTTAGTTTTGTTCCGACATAGAAACACGTACTTTAGGAGCTGCAGCGGGTTGTAGGTCGCGGGTTCAAACCCTGCCAGACGCATTACTTTTTGTAATTTATTTCATTACCACTGCCTCTCAAAACGGTGAAGGAAAACATCGTAAGGAAATCGGCATGTCCTAGAACCAAAAATTCGAAGACATGTGACAATCACCAACCCGCACTGGGCCCGCGTGGTAGATTACAGCCCATTCCTTCTCCTAGAGAGGAGGCCTGAGTCCCAGCATTGGGAACATTAAAAAAGGCTGATTATGATGATGATGATGATGATAGAAACAAGATCTTCCTGGATACGTAACTACAAAATTTCGTTTTGTGAATGATATACTACGAGTATTAAGTCATTTCTTCTCTATTACTACGTAGACTAGCTTCATTATTTTTTTAATAGTAGTTATTTATAGGTGGGGGCTCTCGGATGGTTCCGATCTTCAGTGTTTGTGCGGCGTCTCTCCGCAGACCATATCTCATCTTCCGTCATGCATCACATGCCCTGTTTCCTGCTCACGTAGGGACCTAATGACAGCATCAGCGGACGGCATTGCCGTGGCCGAATTCTAGGCAAGGCAAGGAATTTAACTAATTTTGCCATCGATACTCTAGAAGATAGACATGCGGAATAATGTATAATACAGGTGGGCTTTGACCATACCTACACATCTTTTATCAACCCATTGGCATAAATTCTCAAATAGAAAGAAAGAAAGAAGGAAAGAGAAAGAAAACTATTTTATTTGACATACACACTCGTAGATACACACAATGTAGTAACAACATGAAGACGCATCGGTTTTTTCAGTCTTTAAATCATATTTTCTTTTTTATATTCAACAAATATCAGAGAAAAAAAAATCATTCGATAAAATACAACTTACCCATCTTAAGCCCCTTTGAATGCCCTTTCTTCTAAGATACTTAGTATTTTACTGAAAACTGATGCCGCCTAACAAGATATCAAAGACCTATAAAAAGAAGCATAGCACATAAAATTGTCTGTCATGAACGAAACGAAGGTGATTTTCAAACAAATGTGTGATTTTATCACGAGTTTTATTCGCCAAATAAAATATTGGAAAGAAATTCACACGCTCGACGATTTTAAAACATACGTGTTCTGGAGGTGCCACGTCTTGAACTCTTAAAGCAAAAACAGCAACGTACCCAACTTGGATGCTCTGAATTCAGTGGATATCGATTGAACACAGTTGCCTAGATATAACCTATTCACTCTTGACTTAAAGACTCCTAGTTGTAGCTATCAAGAAATGGCTAAAAGTCTTTTAAAGGATCATTACTAGTCACTGTGATCATGTCTTCGTTTCATCACTTATTTTCTTGCTTATACATATATTTTGTAGTAGCATTTGCCTTTCTTTTAATTAATTCACAAAAAATATTAAATAACCTACACTTTTCCCTTGAACTTAAAACTTTATTGCACAATTTATATGATACTAGCTTTTGCAAGCAGCATCGCCCGCGTATATAAATATAGCCTATGTTACTCAGGAATAAAACAACTTTTTATCGGTGGTAAAATTTTTGCAATCGGACCAGTATTTTCAGAGATTACAACCTCATCTATCAGCCAATAGACGTCCACTGTTGGACATAGGCTTCCCCTAAGTGTCACCACAATGAACGGTCCTTTGCGTCTCCCAACCATCGGATTCCCGCAACCCTTACAAGATCATCGCTTATCAGGTCAGATGGCCGTTGGGGCCGAAAGGTTTTATAATAGCACGTACCGGAAGACGTAGCGTTGGAATGCCTCCTACAAGGTGGACCGATGACATGGTTATTCTCTTACTTATATATATTTTGTATGTGTATCTATTTTATCTTTTTATCTATCAAGTTTTGTTCACTTTTATATTTGCACCAAGTGCCATTTCGTGTCCAGCAGGCAATCTCTGTCATAATGTAACGTAATTGTAATGTAATTTGTAAGATTTGATTAAAGACAAACAAACATCGGGACAGGTGAAACTAAATAAAAGTTTGTAAAATACAAGAGAATGGGTATTCAACTATGGAAGATGCCCTGAAGATTATTAATCCTAAGATAAACAGCGATGAAAAGTGCTTTTCAAGAAGAATTTTTTCTTCTAACGGGACACGGGACTTTTAATCATTGTTAGTTCAATCGAAGTGAGTGATGAATTTAAACTTACTTTTAATGAATAAATACCCGCGAAACTTACTTTTAATGAATAAATATCTGCGAAGATTATTATTACTTTGAATGAATAAATACCCGCGCAATCCTAAAAAATAAAAAAGCGAATTAACAAAGTATTTTATGCAAATTACACACAGTGAATTATTATTACATTAAACACAATCCTGGTTTTTAGCATAAAATGTAATCTATACTCTGCACTTTAGAACTTAAAAAAAAAATCTTACTTAGGTGATTTTTTAGCTGCTTCTTATCAGTTGTTGTGTAGGTAGATTTATTTTTCTAACACTGGTTTTGCAATATTATTTTATAAAGTCAAGTCAAAGTCAAAATCATTTATTTCAAATAGACCATTTGCAGGCACTTTTGAATAGTCAAATGTCGGTCAGTCCAAGAAAAGTGAAGCTAAATTGCACGTTCCAAAACGTAGGTCTCTATGGAGAAGAACGTGCAAGAAACTCCATGGACACTCTTTTTAAAACATATGAGTTACATAGAACTTGGTTACATATTTCTTGTCGCTTTTAATATGTGAGCACAATGTAGGCAGATACGCAACAATAATAAGTTATTATTCTTCTTATTAAATGTAATTAAAAACAGAAACCGAATTAATCCACTGGCAGCCAAGACATGACCAGCCTCAACCGCTGGCACCCGTTCACGAGCATGACACGTGCATCAGCCCCACTTAGCTCAACCACTTTAAACGGAACCGAATGTCCCAATAACACGTGCCACCATCAGCAAGACATTTAGGTGAGCATGACAAACTCTCAACTGCCATGCTCGTAATGTCAAACAAGTTGTAACCTAATAAAGATGCTCCATGGTGCTTCACATTCACAATACATGGAAAAAAAGTGCTTCTACATTATACAATGCTATTTAGTTTCCAATTAAAAAATAAATAAACAAATTAACTATTCAAATAAACAAATAAATAAAAAATACATTTCGAAAGCAAAAATACAAAAAGGGGAATAGTATCTCTTCCAATATTTAGAAATATATATAAAAAATAAACTAATTTGAAGGTAAAAGTGGCTGTAGTTGTGGAACAGGACCAGCATTTAGCCAAGCATTTTTGTCAAGGAGATAATCTTCCAGTTTATAATATGCTTGTCTACATTGTGTGCGTTTAATGCATGTTTTAAATTTGGACTCATTTAGTTGTAGAATCTCAATTCGTATCTTATTATAAAATTTTACACAGTACCCCATGAAAGAGCTATGTACTTTAGCCAATCTGAATCGAGGTTGATCTAATTTGTTCCTATTCCTAGTATTAAAATTGTGCCTGTCACTTGTCTTAGTAAAAAGATGAATATTTTTCCGAACGTACAGGATGTTTTCATAAAGGTATTGACAAGGGACCGTCAGGATGTTTATTTCTTTGAATAGTTCCCTAAGAGAATCGCGTCTGCGAAGATTATTATTTATTGCTCTTTTTTTTTTTTTTTTTTTTTTTTTTTTTTTTTTTTTTTTTTTTTTTTTATGGTGGGAAAAAATCATGCATTGACATCCCCTGCTCTTGGGCGGAGCGGGAGATAGTGTCAGACTCTTACTGACTAAAAGACCCACCCCGTTCCTTCTAGCCTTCATACCGGGGCTCGAGCGCCCTTTCGGATAACCCTGGCCCCAGTAGGCTTCGACCCTGCTGGGTCCCTGCTGTTGCTGACAACTCCTTGAGGCGTGCGGGAACAGTGCGCGCCGTCGACGACTTGGGCTTGGTCCGGACAGTTACCGGACGGCCAGACAGCGAGCTACCCATTGCTCACCGTCCGCAAGCCCGCGCCTACGGTGGCCGGAAATCAGGATCAGAATCCCGGCGGCGGTGGCGGCGGCGATGATAACGCCGTTGCCTGATGCGTTCGGCCTCCTCCTTTGCGAGCATTACTGCTTCGCAGAAGTCGGCGACCGCCTGCCACTCCTCCTCGCTCCGGACCATGGCCTCAACCAAGGCCCGGCGCGAGAGGTTTCCGCCGCCGATCGCCCCCACGAGGGCACGGCGATGTTCCGCCCAAGCAGGGCACACCTCGACTGTGTGCTCCACCGTGTCCTCCGGGCATTCCACACAGTGGCGACACCCGGGCGTCACTTCCGCACGAATCCGGTGCAGGAAACTCCCGAACGAACCATGTCCGGTGAGGACCTGCGTCATGCGGAAGGTAAGGACGCCGTGAGGTCTTTCCAGCCACGCCTCAAAGAGGGGACTTACCGATTATTTATTGCTCTGATAGCTCTTTTCTGCAGTATAAAAATAGACTCTATGTCTGCAGCCCATCCCCATAGCAAAATACCGTAAGACATGATATATTATTAGACCATAGATTATATTATTAGACCCCAACCACCATAAATTAATTAGTAATTTATTTTGTCAACGTCTCATTTACTTTTGTATGGCCTCTTTTTTATTTGAATTCTTAGATTACTTCCTATTACGATTCACTTTTTATTAAGATTATTTTTATTGTACTTTTGAGTACAATATTGACTGGTCTACACTGTCCTTACATAAAATCTATTAATACTGTAATATGTAAATATTGTAAAAACAACATTTTTTTTAAAGAAACCACAGAGTTTTTTTCTGGTTCTTTTCCATAGGAAACGACCAATTTGGAACCGTGCACTAGCTTCTGACGTGCCCATGTAGTCCTATGTGAAATACACATTACATTACACATTAATTGAATTTTAAATGTTGGCACCAAAGTTAAGGATTTTTAACGTCGTAATACTATAAATAATTGACCATTGAGCTTTCAAGAAGAACAAGAACATTGTCTGAATTTATTAGATGCAGAATATGCCACAAAATCCGAAAACACGTTTTCATTTTCTGTAGAACTTGTACACGAACTAAAGTATCCTTATATTAGCCAAAAATAACTCAACGTAGACATTCCGAGGAATACTTGAAGTAACAAGCAGTCTGGGGCTGCTTACATTCATAACTCTCGCGATTTTCACTTCGCAATCTGAACTCCATAAATCTTTTGAAAGATTTTTTCTAACACAAAGAATGAAACGTCTTTTCTAGGTGATATACACCTGTGATTAACTAGTATATGTTGCGGGATACTGACAAAAATCAAATATTATTGTGAGCTTTAAATATGTTAATATGATAATTTTTCTGTCCAGCCAAGCAAGTATGTTCTTGGTCCAGCTAAAATTGAAATCGACAACCACCACTCGATTAACATTCAAGTATTTTTTAAGAAGTTCGTAATAGTATCTTCACAGTATTAAAGTTTCCCAATTATCTATTTGCATCAATAATTGTATAAGTACCTTTTTCAAGTATTTTTTTTTATTTATGTTTCATGTTTACTATTATATCTATAATTTATTTATATTTCTTATAATCGCCTTTTTTCTCTTTTATTACACCTATCACTTTTTTTTGTACCACCCAAA
This sequence comes from Mythimna ferrago, assembly GCA_910589285.2. Classification (NCBI taxonomy): domain Eukaryota; kingdom Metazoa; phylum Arthropoda; class Insecta; order Lepidoptera; family Noctuidae; genus Mythimna; species Mythimna ferrago. Next base: position 7,541,885 of record OU342675.1, on the reverse strand, counting down.
GATGACTAGTAAAAAAATGCCTAAAGTATTATATGCAAGTCCAACGCTTTACTTTAGTGTGCATATTTTTTTCATATACAATTTCTTTTTTATACGTTTCAAATACCTACCCCAGATCTTCGTAGTAGTACAGGTACTTAAACCAATACAGAAAAAAAAATAACCTTCACCTACTTCAATCCAAAACCATGTAACTAGCCATAAAACCATATACTCGTAGATTATATCACAAACAACGACTGCTTAATTGCGTTAATTTAGCAATGTTTGGTCAATTATGTTTAAGAATATACTTTTTTAATTGATGGAAACTAGTGCTTGAGTGCGATTCCACCTGATTGTAAGCAGTGATGCAATCGTTGATGGTGAGGCGCACTAGTTTATTAAGAGCCTATTCTCTCAAACCTTGAAGATACCTAAATTATAATCGGACGAGATGACCGCAGCAAGCAAATAGATTTAATCCTTCGATGTATTTGGCTTAAACGACAAGGTGAAACGCTTATTCCGGACCGTATAGGCTTCAACCACTCAACAACGTAAGGGTGTTTATAATATCGTGTGGATTTCATCACGCATGCGGGTTCGCTTCGCATACAGAAAATTTCAAAATGCAAAAACATGCGTCCCACGTGCGTATTTCACGCATTACAATAAATACTTGTATGTAATGGATATTTGCGTGGGTTACGCATGCGGAGCAAACCCACATGCGTGATGAAATCCGCACGATATTAAAAATACCCTACGGGCCTGGCCACCCGATGCGTTGCGGCGCCGCACCAACAATATTTCGACGAATCAGCGGACCGTACGAGCGGGGTGGCGCCACTCGTGTGCCCACAGATTCGTCGAATTATTAGCGGTGCGGGGCTGCAACGCATTGTATGGCCCGGCTATAAGGGTGGACACTCGCCGTACTTCAAGGAATTGGAACTTCTCACTCGCCTTAAACTTTCTATTAATTATAGCAATTACTTTATTCTTTGCCCCTATTTAGTTCAAAACAAACATTGGAATGATGTTTACCTTGAACGGATCGCATTTCGGTTGTTTTAGTCATTTAGTATCTAGGTTAATGACAACGATTTGATGCGGGTTAACAAGGATAGCTTCAAAACTCATTTCAAATAACTACCATCACACCATCATAAATTTTAGGTCACCAAAGTTTCAGTAATAAAAATTTGGTGTCAATAGGAAAATATTAGTATGGATTTTGCGTTGGTTCGGTGCCTATATTAACACTACAAAGATCCTGTTGTCTCTGTACCACCCTAGGTTGACTGGTAGAGAATGCCTAAGTTCGTTACAGTTTTTAAGTCCGGCTTTGTACCTTTTGTTGCATGAAGATTAAATAAATAAAGATAAAGCTAGAAATACACTGCTCACACGTGTGCTACATACGCTAATCCGGGCGCGTCGGTCTCCATACATTTTTTAAGGAAATTAGACTTGTAGAGCTACACTTGATACACACCACGCGATGTCATTCTACGTACAAATCAGGCGTGTTTGCGTTGGTCTAATATAGTTTTCAGATTCAGTGAGGTCGTGTGGAATAGATGGAATGTAGAAGTGTCTAACCACAGAGACAGTCACATTTTGACTAAAGTGCTTCTTGAAACATGAACAAGCAAGCAAGCACTTTACCAACGACGCTGGATCATTTTTTCGTGAAAATTCTAGACTTTTTGACAAATGCTGTATTCTTGAAAACTAAAAACAAAAGGTCGTCCTACGCTCAAAACAACTCCTCAGTCGCCCGGAAGGCCCGATGACCATTTTTTCAAAACTCGTATTAACTTACGCATGTACGAAATTAATTTCTTTAAGAAAACGTCAGCTGTGCGAGTCCAATGACCTGTAGGTAGTTTGTACGCAACACCGTCAACTTTAGCGACGACGATTAAAATTTAGCGGTGTACATGTAATAACTACTTTTGTATTTTAAATCATATCTTATTCTGTGAATGCTGTTAATCTGTAATTGGCGACTGTGTAAGACTAAGGCCAATTGTTATTCATACTTGTAAAATGTTGTACACAGAAGCTGTTGGTTTTACCTAAGGGGCTGGCGACGAATGAATTTCCATACAAACGTAATACCACGCTCATTTGCAGTTGGAGCATATTTCCAACATATTATGATGATATTCGGTTATAGACAATATTTATCTAGGTTCCTACGTCGAGAATATTAGAAATATTGTTATTTTTAATTCAGGAAAAGCCAAATGGCATGTTTTGCCATTTACGCTGTAAAAAAGTGCGAAATGCAATTCGCTTAAATTTCTTATTGTTTTTTTTAAAAAGAAAGACGTAGGAACCTAGATAAATATTGTCTCTAACCGAATATCATCATAATATGTTGGAAATATGCTCCAACTGCAAATGAGCGTGGTATTACGTTTGTATGGAAATTCATCCGTCGCCGGCCCCTTAATAAATAAATAAATAGATACACTTTTGAAACTTTGTACATAGATTCTTTACTTAAAAATATTAGACACGTGTTTCGGGTTTCCCATTATATACTAAAACTAATGTTGTATAGGTTTTAAAAAGGTTTTTTTTTAGCAAAAAACCTACGTGGTAACATCCAAACACCCAGCAATTGAGTCAGGTCATAGTTCACATAGCAAACTGGGTCAGAAAGCGCCCTGGCGTTAAGTACGCATTACTTACTACGAGGCAAGTTAGAGTTCTGTTCGCCAGCTGTCCAAAGAGAGCCACTGCGGTTGCAATCGGGGAAACGATTAATTTTAACGACCGCCATATGAATGCTTGACTATGAATAGGGCTTGCAATTTGCATTGATAGTTGGTGTTAGTTTTGAGTGATGAGGAATAAAAGATACGGTTGCTAGCATTGCATTGACTGCCACATACATATATAATTATGTCGAAGGCGTTTCGGATATAAATACACACCGTATTACATATTGACGCACTGTATTACAAAACGTCGCTGTAGTATAATGCGGCTACCTCACTTTTAGCCGGATTGTGGTGGCGATACGTTCTACAAAGCGATTACCAACGTTTATCTCTATTATCAGCGTAGGGTGACCATATATTTTGAAGAACCGATCCAAAAAAAGGTTTGGGCTGGATGGACGATACGACGTTTCGTAAATGGGCTGCATATATTACTAAGCCGTTACGACGAACATGAAGTGCGCATTTAATGCGGCGTACGTTATTTTCGCCGTAATGAAATCTGGCAGAACAAAACGGTAGCTGCATTACGTAACGGTGATATTTTTCAATCCGACGCGTCAATATGTAAAACGGCAAACGATAAGGATAGATACTGATAGATATATAAGATAGATAGACAGATAGATATAAGGATACATACATGGCGTCACTTATCGAACACTACCGCTTAAGTCATCTAATAAATAATTATGCTGCAAGAAATGTATTGTGCTCAGTAACAACCATTTGACATAATTAGAATACTTTGGGGTTTTGGATGATCGCCTAAACGGTAATCCGTGATAAAGAGTTCTATTCAATGCCTTTCAAAACAAGAACCTCAATTTTTTTAGTTGAGCGTTGTTATTCGATAAGCGACGTGGAAAATGTGGTAGCGCTTTTAACAATAAATGTGCAACTTCATCTTTCTGGCTGATCGACCCCATTTGATTGTGACCCAAAGTGCTTGAGAATAGTTTAATTGAAATAAATACGTTGAATTTTAGGCAAGTTCTTTTTAGACGTAAAACTTTGTTTTTATGTTCTTTGTTTTTTATTTTTTTTATAAATATTGTTGCTGAGAGAGTAACCATGAAGTTTTGTAAAGGTTCTTCTTAGGAAACGATCAATTGGACCCGTTTACAAGCGCGTGTTTTTAATTTTTTACAAGTACCCATTTTTTTTTATAGTCGGAAAAATCATCCAATTACAACCCCCGCTCTTGGGCAGAGCGGGTGATAGTGTCAGATTCTTACTGACTAAAAGCCTACCCCGTTCCTTCTAGCCTTCATACCGGGGCTCGAATTCCCTTTCGTTAACCCTGGCCCCAGTACGCTTCGACCCGGCTGGGCCCTTGCTGTTGCTGACAACTCCTTGAGGCGCGCGGGAACAGTGCGCGCCGTCGACGATTTGGGCTCGGTCCGAACAGTTATCGGACGGTCGGACAACGAGCTACCCATTGCTCACTGTCCGCAAGCCCGCGCCTACGGTGGCCGGAAATCGGGATCGGGATCCCGGCGGCAGCTGCAAGAGCGCCGTTGCCTGATGCGTTCGGCCTCCTCCTTTGCGAGCATTACTGCTTCGCAGAAGTCGGTGACCGCCTGCCACTCCTCCTCGCTCCGGACCATAGCCTGAACCAAGGCCCGGCGCGAGAGGTCTCCGCCGCCGATCGCCCCCACGAGGGCATGGCGATGCTCTGCCCAAGCAGAGCACACCTCGACTGTGTGTTCCACCGTGTCCTCCGGGCATTCCGCACAGTGGCGACACCCGGGCGTCACTGCCACACGAATCCGGTGCAGGAATACAAGTACCCATGTAGTCCTAGGTAAAATACAACATTTTAAATTGAACTAAATTGCATTTTCACTTTTAGAAATAAATTCATAATAATGATGTATCTTTGTAATGTATCAAATACAATATAAATTGTTCCTGATAAATAAGTTGTATACTCATTGCACAAGTGAGTACAATGATTAATTTGACAACCCTGACTCATTATCATTATTTCTGCCGAAAGACGCCCACCGTTGGATATCGGCTTCCCCCAAGTGTCGTCACAATGAACGGACCTCTGCGTCTTGCATCCATCAGATTCGCACGACCCTCCAACACTGCATCCACTTCAGAACCTTTCAGCCCCGTCAACTGTTCTGCAAACAATTTGCCCTGCCCACTGAGATTTAAGTTTAGGGATTCTTCGAGCTTTGTTAGTAGCCTTGGTTCTCCTGCGAACATTTTTATTCTTGATGCGATCACGTAAATAAACTCCGTGCGTAGGCCGTTTTATTCTAGGGGAATATGTCTTCTAATAGGGCCTTTTTATAACTCCGACTGGACCAATGTTTTTAAGGTAATTTTTCAAGTAAACTAAATACATTCCGCTTTGTGAAAAAACCTAGATTTTTATCCTAACTCATCATCATCTTCTTGCCCTAGTCCCGTTTTATTTGGGGTCAGCGCAACACGTTTTTTTCTTCCATTCTGTCCTTTTTTTTTCGATGGGAAAAATCATCTTAACACAACCCCCGCTCTTGGGCGGCGCTCTTACTGACTGAAAAACCCATCCCGTTCCTTCAAGCCTTCATACCGGGGCTCGAGCGCCCTTTCGGATAACCCTGGCCCCAGTAGGCTTCGACCCGGCTGGGCCCCTGCTGTTGCTGACAACTCCTTGAGGCGCGCGGGAACAACGCGCGCCGTCGACGACTTGGGCTTGGTCCGGACAGTTACCGGACGGCCGGACAGCGAGATACCCATTGCTCACTGTCAGCAAGCCCATTCCATTCTGTCCTGTCACTCGTCACGCTATCACTAACTCCCTTTTCTTTCATATCGCTTCTCACACAATCCATTCATCTTTTCTTTGGCTTCCCTCTTCCCCTCCATCCATCCACATGTAAACTCATAACTTTTTTAGCAACATGCGTTTCATCCCTCCTTTTCACATGACCACACCAAGACAAACGATTCTCTTTCAACTTTTCAGTCACTGGCGCCACTTTCAAACTTCCCCTAATATACTCATTTCTCACTTTATCCATTATCGTCACACCACACATCCATCTTAACATTCTCATCTCCGCTACATGCAATCTTTTTTCATCCGTCTTTTTCATAGCCCAATTTTCATCCTAACTAATCCTAACTAATATTATAAATGTGAAAGTGTGGATGTTTGTTACTTAATCACGCAAAAACGGTTGAACGGATTTGGATGAAATTTGGCATGCATATAGCCTTTGACATGGAAAAGAACATAGGCTACCTTTTATCCCGATTCCTTAATAAAATTTTAACGATTCCTTAAGTAAAAGCTAGTAATAAATAAATATAAGTACCAATATAATTAATGAAAATACTTAAATTAACTATAAAATACCAATCGCATGATTCCCTACCATAACAATTTGGCCGAGAAAGCCGTGAACTTACTAGCAACTTATAAATAATTATAATTACGGATATTTATAAGCTAAATGAGTATTTCAAATAATTTTCGTTGTTGATTGATTATGAGTAATGGCGGTTGGTATGGCACGCAGGTCGCAACACTAATCTTTAAACATTATTATGTTTTGTTTGTCACGATCCATTAAGTTTTGCCAGGTTCATTATTTTTTTTTATTTTTAGGGTCCCGTACGCAAAGAGTAACACGGGATCCTATTACTTCTTAGTAATAGTAGTTAGCGGAGTCTTCCCCGCGGTCCGTCCGTCTGTCTATCTATCTGCCTGTTATCAGGCTGTATCTTACGAACCACGATAGTTAGACGGTTGAAATTTTCACAAATGATGTATTTTTGTTGCCGCTACAACAAAAAATACTAAAAAAAAAGACGTGTAACACTCGGGGACTGCCGCCGTAAAGCTATTGCATAGCATTTTTATCAACTTATGCAATTATAATTATTTATTTATTTTATTCCTTTGTTTTTTTTTCTTTGATTTTAATTGAAGTTACACTTTCACACATTGAATTGAATTTTGATTGATTGTTCACTCATTTGTTTTCTTATCGGTCACCACGCTCAAAAAACAAATGAGTGGGGGGTGTTAGGTTATTTTCGTTACGGAATTTCTGGATTCGGTATCCACGCTCAAGGCCCGCGATAGAAGCTATGCAATAGCTTAAAACAGAATTAAATTAAGTATTTATTGGAGGCTCCCATACAACAAAACTTTTTTGATATGGACGGTGCGGAACCTTTCGTGCGCAAGTCCGACTCGCACTTGGTCGATTTTTACAACTATTGTGGCGGTTTAAAATAAAATTTGGTATTAATTTTATTGTTTTTGATTAGTAAATAGATGACTTTAACTAAAAGCTTACTCATTGCCTAAATTACTCCATTATATTATGAAAAAGCAGTCTAGAATAAAGGGAAATGAGATGTTTTGTAAGGTCTCCGTATCTAAGTATCAAGTTGTATAATAAGCCACTTGAAAAATCATAATAATAGCTTAATTTATAGGGTTCCGTACCTCAAAAAGAAAAAATGGAATCCTTAAAGGATCACTTAGTTATTCGTTTGTCTGTCTGTGAAGACCCTTTATCACGGAAACGTGTAAGCCTTTTTTTTCAAGATGACATCAATGTAGCATAATAATATGATACTCAGTACTCAATTATTGATAGCATTCCACAAAATACATGCTTAGGTGTTAAGTGAAACCCATATTAGTCATAATCAGGGATCCTGTTTGGCACAGCAAAGACAGTAGAAAGAACGAACTTTAATTTAACTTATTCTCAGTAAAAATTAGTTGACATGTACCTATCTATTAATTTTAATAAAACTTGTAAAGTCCAGGCATTGCTTGAATTCGATAGTAATAGACGAGCAGCTGGAAAGTTTCTCGTGATCACTCATTTTACTTCAATCAGAATCAGCAATTTACTTCTTGAGGTCCTAACACATCAAGTTACCAAAAGAAGGATCACCCACCTTTACTACAGCCTTTATCAAAACAAATACATATTTTTCACTTTGAAAGAGACAAAAGGACACACAATTACCCTTTTTTGGTTTGAGTTATTAAAAACAACACCCCCCCCCCCCCCAGCCAAGTTTCGCTTGCGTCGAACGCTTCGAGTTGGCCCCGTCGCTGAATCTTTTGTTCAAACCACGTGACTGAGCGTTGAGATGACGTCATTCCCGTACATTTGAAGCTTTCTACTAGCGTGAACTACTACAGATCAGCATCTTGGCTAGGGGTACTGATATTTTAATGCGCTTAGTAAATGTAATTCTAATTTATGAGTGCCTGAAAGATTTTCAAAGAATTAAAAGTTACCTTGTATGAGTAAATATTGAGGTGTGATGCTGGAGAAAAATGCTCCTTTCCCTTGGACAGCATTTCGGACCAACGTATCCATACTGCAGAAACTAAAAATCTCCTCGCGTTTGTTGTCAGAGAGTCTTCGCAAGATTCTGCAAAACTTTGGTCACATTGCAACAAAAGACAGTGAAAACCCTTGAAAGGCTCATTGTGACCTGTAAAGTAGATGGAAAAAGGCCTCGCGGGCGCAATCCAATACGTTGGTCTGACCAGATCCGCACCGCTCTTGACTCCACGGTTTATAAAGCTCTACATACCGCCAGATGCCGCATGAAGCAGGGAGGTGACCTCCCTGTTTCATGCGGCCTCAGCATTGAGGAATACGATGCAAGGAAGAGGATAAGTACATAAATTGAGTTCTCATAAAAAAAAGAGTAGGTAAACCGAAAATGCAGCTTTTAATTATTGCCATCTTTTTTTAAGGTGGAACATAATCCAATGTCTTCTCCCACCTTCGAAGACATTAATAAATAAAAAGCACAATTCGATCCAAATCCGTATGATCTAGTTTTCATAACAGCCATTATCTGTTGTATAACATAATTTAGCAAAAATATAGACAATACAAAGATCATACTAACAACATAATATTAACAGAAAACTTGCAAAAGAAACAGAACAAACACATCAACTAAGTAATTTTCTTCGTTGTATTTAGCCATCTGTTGCTCGCCATTGCCATTTTCGTTTGGTGTTTTTCTTAAGGTTTAACCAAAATCCATGACGATTTTATTATTTCTGTGTATTACTTATGTAGATTTTATAGGAAAGATATATATGTAATGAAATGACCTCCTTAGAAATGACATTTAATTTTTTTAATTTTTAAGCTGTGGATACGGGGTGACGTATCATTCAATGACAGATGATGTTTAGATTATTTTGTGCATTTTATTGTTATAAAAACTTGTAGAGAGATAATTAAAGGGATATAATTGAGGAGGCGATATTATTAAACTTTAAATGTCGTTTCTTTGTTTTCAGGTGAGATAAAAGTGTAATTTTAGTTAAACGATAATTGTTATACTGTAAAAGCATGTTGAATAAAACAAATCTTTGTTTTCAGAGAAACAATTTGTGGTTTATTTCGAAAATCCTCAATAAAATCCATTATAAAACGACATTTTTGTTAACTAAAAGAAGATGGACCGGCTGCAATTTGAGTTTACGATGATAGCTTCAAATGATGGCAAATCAAATGTATTAGCCATAACCTCAATATCTACAGAAGAAGGAAAATGTTATGTTTTACCTGATGAGCTGAAGCCGGTGATTCATCATACATATATTGTCAAAATGAATACTTTCTCAAAAATAAAAAATAGTATAAAGAAAAGGCATCAAAGTAGAAAAATATGGATAAAATTGGATGAAGATCTTAAGAAAACATATAGAGATGAGGAAGGTAATATGCAATTTTTAGATCAATATTTAGAAGAAATAAGCACAAAACAACCAATAGACAAAAACGACAATTTGCAACATATCTTGGAAAAATTAATAGAAACTACTACAAAGAAAGAAAATCAACATAACCTAAAACATATTTCAGAGAAATTTATTATTGAAAAATTCACAAGCAAGAACCCTAATGCAATGCAATGGATTGAGAATTTTGAAAAGGAGTGTGAGCGCTTTAATATATCAAAAGGTGAAACAAAAATAGATATATTGAGATTATTTTTAGAAAAATCTTGTTTGGATTGGTATAGCTCGATGGCCATAAAACTAACAATAAAGGCTGAATGGAATGAATGGAAAGACAAATTTTTAGAAACTTGAAAAAATTATACTCTCAGAAAAATTTAGTAAAAAAATTATAAAAAAGGTGCATGAAGATTTATGCCATATTGGAATCAGACAATTACAGAAAAAAATAAGTCCACTATATACAGCTAAAAACCTAACAAAAAATATCATAAATATTTGTAAAACATGCGAAATATGCATAAAAAATAAATCAAGATGTCAAGGAAAATTTGGGTTAATGTCACAACTGGGACCAGCAACAAAACCATTTGAGATAATGTCAATGGATACTATAGGTGGCTTTGGAGGATCTAGGTCAACAAAAAAATACTTACACCTTTTAGTAGACCACTACACAAGATATGCGTGTATTGTGACTTCAAAAACACAGAACGCAAGTGACTTTATAAAACTAACAAAGAAAGTACTCGAGACAGATGAGATTGGAATAATTCTAACAGACCAATATCCAGGCATCAATTCAAAAGAATTTAAACAGTATTTGCAGGAGAATAACATCAAACTAATATTTACAGCTGTGAATACGCCATTTTCGAACGGCTTGAACGAAAGATTAAACCAAACAATAGTAAATAAAATAAGATGTAAAATAAATGAGAAAAATAATAAGAGAACATGGACAACAGTAGCAAGAGAATGTGTACAGAAATATAATGAAACAGACCATTCTGTTACAGGTTTTGCACCAAAATATTTACTGGATGGTACAAATGTCAGTATTTTACCAAATGAAATTAAAACAATGGAAAAGGAAGACAGGTGGATTGCTGATAGAAGACTAGCATTAGAGAATACAATAAAATCTCACAAGTACAACAAGAAAATATTTGATAGAAATAGGAAAATACAAGAGTTCGAGATAGGAGACAGTGTATATGTAGAAAATGGAAATAGACTGAACAGGAAAAAATTAGACGAATTAAAAATAGGCCCTTTCAAGATAATAAAGAAAATATTGAACTCCATTTATAAGATTGACACTGGCAACAGAAAAACAGAATCAACTTTATTCCACATAACAAAATTACAACCTGTTACGGCAGAAGATGAAGTAGAAGAAAACGAATAGGTATAAAGATAGCTTGCAGGTGCATTGTTTGTATTATATTATTTAGAATTTTCGTTCCTATGGGGGGGAGATGTAATGAAATGACCTCCTTGGAAATGACATTTCATTTTTTTAATTTTTAAGCTGTGGATACGGGGTGACGTATCATTCAATGACAGATGATGTTTAGATTATTTTGTGCATTTTATTGTTATAAAAACTTGTAGAGAGATAATTAAAGGGATATAATTGAGGAGGCGATATTATTAAACTTTAAATATCGTTTCTTTGTTTTCAGGTGAGATAAAAGTGTAATTTTAGTTAAACGATAATTGTTATACTGTAAAAGCATGTTGAATAAAACAAATCTTTGTTTTCAGAGAAACAATTTGTGGTTTATTTCGAAAATCCTCAATAAAATCCATTATATATATATTATTATATTGTTTATCCTCTTTGCCGCTATCTTTACCTTAGGCCTTAATCTAATGCGATATTGCTGCTATCAACAATTATCCTTAAACCTAAAAAACATCTATGATAAAATCTAAAAAACTATTTATAATCTATTAAAAATTAAACTTAAACAAACTACGCGGTTCCATTGTTTTACCTAACTAACTATTATTTATTTAGGACAGCAAAATAGACATTTAATACTAAAATACGTTAAACTTTGCACTCTATCTTTTCACAGAATTGCAATCATTCTAATAATATTGTCTTCCATTCATCAGCAAACAAATCTAATCCAGGCTTGGCCTCCACGAGCGCGTTGAGCATCGTTAGCACACGCGGTATAGTGGAGGTGGAACGAGCTACAGTGTGACAAAATGGGACATTAAATAATTTATGCTTTCTAGAGCAATTGTAATTATTGACATTGACACAACTCAGCATAATTAAAAACTCTCATTTTCTCATTTCTGGTAGAAATCGCTGTCAGCAATAAGACCGCCATCGTACCCATACATTTAAGTTTTGTTTATGTCTTGTTACTTTTTGGTGTACCATAAAGTTTATTCTATTCTATTCTATAAATCAGACGCATCAGTGTAACCAATAATAATTTTACAGGCTGTTCTGATTTGGTCGATAGCTCACCTAACCTTTAATGAATTGCAATTTAAACATCCTACTGTAAATATAGTAGGTGGATAGTATCCTAAAACTCTTGTGATTTCACTTAAAGTGCACGGCAAAACATTCAGTCACTTCATGAAGTTCGAGCTATTACTAAATAGCAAAACTAGTGAAGAAAAAATCTTTTAATCGCAGTAGCTATAAGTATATCATTGAAAATCGTTAAGTGTCGATCGCATCTGATTATTAAGTTTTAACTAACATACTCGTATTATAAGCTTTAAGCAACTAATTTGAAACTTCCACTACTTAAGATTTAAAACTTGTACAAACTACTTCCGCATCGGAAGCAAGACGTATGTATCAACTAACGATAATCAATATCTTCGCTAAACGGAATTACCTCGGAAATAATCTTCAATCTGGTGAAAATCTACATTAAGGGTGGTTTTCCACTAGAGATGTGCTAGGTAGCAAAGCGATGCGAAGATTTGTAATAAACATAGCGGTGTTGTAAAAATATGTGATTTTTTTCACAAAACTGGGCGAATTGCTTGCGTTATGGTTATTCGTGCAGCAATTTTTTTTGAATATATATTTATATAGAAGAAAAAATGTCTTACATCGGTGTGTTAGTGAGCTACATAGCTATAAGAATAGTAGAGAATATACTTATAGCTCTGTAAAAACGCATCCTTGCACTACACGGTATGTAGATGCGTAGCAAATATTTTACGGTTACACGCGCACTCATTTCTTGCCTGTATCTCTCGATAGCCTCTCTCTCTTTTTAGTATGTACCATCAAAGATAGTTTCGCCTGAACATTGCTAAGTTTATTTTTGCTTGCACTTGAAACGAAAACTTCAAAGGGTTTGGTTTGGCGCCGCACCGCAAGATTCAAGCGAAATTTTTTTTAAGAGCACCCAGAGTCACTATCCCTTTTCCAGTAAAGCTCCGCTATACCATGCTTGATAAGTATTATAATCGCTTTGGCGGCTTTTATCCTCTCCGCTTAGCTACCTCGCACATCACCGATGGAAAAGCACCCTAACCAGAGGTTGAAATTTAGATAGAGATTAAATTTACACCGGTTTTACGGCTCCCGATCTCAGGGGGGCGAGGTGAAATATAGCGTCATTTAGCCACGGCAGGCTAGAACGAGAAAGTGATCATCATAAAGTCGCTCCTAGCCTGTTAAAGCTGCGTCACATGGCACTTTTAACTGGGGACCTGACACGATTCCGAAAATAAATATTGTTCGCACTTTCGAAGTTAGGCTTTTTTCTTTTTTTTCTGTATTAAGATTTAGTGCCCGTTTTCACCAATGATTCTGAAATCTTCTCCTTAAGAAGCTCCTATCAGATTAGGTGGTCCTTTTCTTCTTCTAAAAAAAAAAATATTATTAAATCAATTTGATCATTAAATTATTACAGTCGAGTAAATATTACGATTAATTAATTTTAGTTGTTACTTGAAATATTTTTTAACTATTAATTCAATTGTGCAGTTATTCGAATTATTAATACAGTGCAATACGTTAATCAATACAATATTAGTGAATTCATAATAATATTTATTCATTAAGGGGCCGGCGACGGATGAATTTCCATACAAACATAATAACCACGCTCATTTGCAGTTGGAACATATTTCCATCATATTATGATGATATTCGGTTATAGATAATATTTATCTAGGTTCCTACGTCGAGAATATTGTCATTAGAACTATTACTATTAAAATTCCAACTTAAACAGGATACAAGCAGTAATTATGTGATATATCTCTCAAACTTAGCTCTGAAGCTTTGTATTCACATGCTCATTACCTTGAGAGGCAAAGGACCTCATTGTCTCGTTTGTTACTGCATATTTTACTGGCCTTATAATTGCTTGCAAGAATAATTTTGTGTAGTCAACTGTAATTGTTTACGTTTTGTTATGCAAAGCTGTCTGCAGCCTGTATGAATTCGGACTAGAGAATTGTTGAGAAAAGTCACCGTGGTAAATGCAAAAAACAGGCTGAGGGAATACAAGTGGGTTGTAGCACAAAATAGATAGGTACAGACAGGTACAGAAGATAATCTACATATAAAGCGCGCTCGAGCAACGCACACATAGACACCGCTCACGGACACGATATCTCGGTCGCGTCTCGGATCACTCGTCGAACAATTCCGGCTCAAACGCTCATTAGTGTGTGTTCACCGAGCGTAGGTATAAAAAGTGAAGTATACATGAGATTGTCTTCTGTATCTATCTATTTTGTGGTTATAGTCAGTAAAAATCTGACACTTCTACTTACTTCACAACTTACAGTGGGATAGGTTTCATGATGATATTTCACCTCACTAAAAATCTTATATAATATGATTTGCCATCAACGCATTTTGTAAGCTGAATTAAGTTGAGGGTAATGTAACTGTCAGCTCACTCAGGTTATTCTCTAGAGAAATAGTCCCTATTAGAAGAGAACGCCTTCAAAATTATTATAGGTTGGTACGTCGTCAATGGTTTTTTTTTTATATTTTTTATTCACTAGCAACCCGCCCCAGCTTCGAGTTGAGTTTTCTGCCGAGGTCTGTGTTTCCTGATAGCTGCAATCTGGGGATCTTTAAGTCAAGAGTGAACAGGTTACTTCTAGGCAAGCTGCTGTAACATCGATCACATCGTTGCCTTTTTTAAATCTCGAATGGGCCTCTTCTTAATCAGGTTTCAGAGCCATACGTCATAAAGTTGTAGTTCTTATCGACCTACAATATAAATTGGAAAAAAAGTCTTAAAATCCCAAGACTACTAACTTACCGCCGATATAATAGCATAGTCGGCACTATAATGTTCCCACTGTTGGGACTCAGGCCTCCTCTATAAGAGGAAAAATGGGCCGTAATCCACCATGCGAGCACAGTACGGGTTGGTGGATGTCACGTGTCTTCGAATGTTAGGTTCTAGAACATGCCGGTTTCCTACGATGTTTTCCTTCACCGTTTTGAAAGCAGTGGTGACAAAATAAACTACACAAAGTAATGCAGTTTGCATTGCAGTAATGCTGGGTTTGAACCCGCGACCTACTTCTCGCAAGTCAGAGCTGTTACCACTCGGCCACCACTGCTCCACTTAAATCTAATAAAGATAAGCAAATAACAAAATTTTATCAGCCAATAGTCCATTTTGTAACAGCCTTTTTTCGATTCAAATACTGGTTCCGATTCTATTCACCACTAATGTAACACCATTTACAGTTTATCTTTATTGTTTAAAAAAAAGATGGCGGAAAAGAATTCAAAAGACAAAGCGTTGTGTTTGCGAATAGTTAGTATAATATGAGTAAAAGCTTTTGCAAGCAAAGAGTATAATGTTATTATTTCTGTCTCGTCTTATGGTAAAGGTTTGTCAAAGGCATTTTATTTATCAAATAAATTTAATAAGGAGACGGCAAATTCTGTTGTATTTTTGGTTCTCAATTTGATTGTATTTGTGTGAAGTAAAAAGCATATTTTTTCATTTATGAACCGGTTTAGAAAATTAATTTAGTGTTTTTTTGTTTGTAAGAGTATCTCTAGAAGTACTAGTCCGATTGCTAATTTTGTTTTCGCCTTTTGAAAGCTGCTTTATTCCAGTGATTTAGGCTATATTTTATGTACGCGGGCGAAGCCGCGGCCAAAAGCTAGTCTAATATATTAAAAAATCGTGTCACAGTGTTTATTATTGAAATCCTCCGAAACGGCTTGACCAATATTTATGAAATTTTATGTGTACATTTGGTAGATCTGAGAATAGGACGTATGCTACTTTTTACCCTCCTAGGAGAAACGGAGGATGAGGGACGCTCCATTTTTTCGTCACCACTTTTCCGCACTAGTGCGGAAAACAGTACATTGCTTGCCTTAAAGCGGAGGGAACGAACACACTTGCTCGAAAACCCGCTCCTATCGGGTTTTCGAGTAAGTGTGTTGAAAAATATGTTTTAAACTAACAGATAAACTGGGATTTTTATTCAGAAGGCTTCTCATAACGATAATCAATAGAATATTTGTGGCTACTAACCGACATTAAACAAATTTTTTCTTTGTTCACAGTGGCAGGAATGTCCGAAGTATGGGTGGAGCTGCGAGCACCACGTTTTGTGGTACATCGCCACAGTGCTGTCCTTCGCTGCGACCACAATGTTGATCCTGAATCTCTCTACAAGGTATGTCACTTACATGTACCAACCCCCACTATGGTGTGTCATTGGCATCATAAATCAGCTCTGGAAAATCAATCAGCAATGATGACATTGGGATATCATGTAGAGGCTCGGAAAAATAGAATTCGCTTCTTTTAGTCCATCTGTAGAGTGTTTGCGTAACTAAATAAGTTAGGTATTGTTTCATAACCATACCGAACTTATTTACTTATGCGTTGCGTTCCGCAGTCGTCTGTGGATAAGTCTCGATTAAAACAAAACACTTTTCCGAGATCAAAATCAAAAAAAGATTAAAGAAAGAACCAAAATTATCGACTTAGTCTGAAATCTGGTCGCTCACAATGGTCCCCATCAGAAGACAAGTCACTCAAAAAGTAACGAAAATGTCTCTGGTGGGAGGTTTTTTGCGTAATCGATTTACGGATAAAAGATAATAGCAGGAGAACCAAAGTTATCGACATAGCCCGAATAATTGCCAAACCTACTTAAGGGCTGGGCACATTTTCCCCACCAACTGTGTTCCCACGTTGTCGTCGTGGTGGGGCTTGCGTGTCTCAATGACCTTGAGGGCTATGCCGGTAGAGCTACTCATGCCGGAAGGCCTCAAGCGAGAGACCAGACCAAGAGGAACATATGGCGGAGTCCAGTCGGACCGCCCGGAGGGTGCGCTGTCCAGGAGCGCTGGCACAACAGCTGTTGACGCCTTCTGGATAGCGATGTCGGAGAGATAGGGTTCGCCTCCGGTACGTGTCTGTTCAGCAGACATGACCAGGATGGCGAACGTGTAATGGGGACCCCACCCCATTCAAAAAAGGCAAAGCTGTGTTCAGCACCAATATGAGCGCGAGTAGACAAACAAATACTACCCCAGGAGGGTACCAGCTAGCTGGAGAATCCCTCCCCGAGCAGAGCTCGGGCTGCCCCTCGTATTCTGGGGGGGGCACCTACCGCCTCGGGTCTCCGGACCCTGTACCGTCCTACGTGGACGCAACGAGCCAGGGTGGCTCACGATTCGGCAGCGCGGAGTCCCTGGGACCAGTTCCCAGCACGTCCGCGATGCCGGTGGAGGCCGGCCGTAGGTTCGGCCTCAGAGAGGTGAGTGAAGACGCGGCGTCGGATTCAGATGCCGCGTCTTCACTCAACTCAGACGGAAAGGAGGTGGAGGAGGTGCGGGAGCCCCTCCTTTCGATGGAGGTGGAAGAATCCGCATCCAACGGAAGGAGGGCGTTCATGCGCGCCATGCGCTCCGCGTCCGACGACGAGACGGGACCTGCCCGGAAAATCTCGTCGTCGGGGCGGGGTGCGGCCCGAAAGTCGGGCAGAGGGAGAGGGTGCGCTGAGGAAGTGTCTCGGCGACCCCAGGAGGTCGCGAACGACCAGACCAGCGCCGACGTCTTAGTGCCGAAGTTCCCTGGCGAGCTGCCAGAAGGCATGGAGGAGGCGCTGGCCAAGTTTCGGCAGGTAGTGGCAGCCGCTATCACAAGCGTGGCCAACAAGAGGGAGAGAGTGGCCAAAAAACGCTCCGTCGAGCTGGCCAACGCCTCGATTGAGGGGGCACTGGGGCTCGTCTTCGAGCCCTACGAGCGCACCCTCAGCGGGAGGTTTGGCCGGCTCGAGGCGGCCGTGGCCGCTCTCCAGGGCTCTCGTCCCGAAGGGGGGAGCAGGCAGGAGCAGGGCCGATCCCGGCCCTCGCCCCAGGCGGAAGGCGAGGTTGTGTCTCTGCTGCGGCAAGAGCTGGCTGCCTTCAGGGAGCAGCAGCAGCAGCAGCAGCAGCAGTTCCAGGGGCACATCCAGCGCCAGTTCTCCGTCCTGGAGGGCATCGTCCTGCGCCCCCCTCTCGCGGCCTCTGGCCAGAAGAGGACGGCGTCTTATGCCGCCGTCGCCGCGGCTACGACGGCTGCAGTACCCAGGGCTGGCCCCTCGGGGCAAGCCGGGCGCGTTGCCGCGGCGTCGGAGCCTGCGAGGCCGGTCCCGGCGGCCAAGCAGCAGCAGCGGCAGGGGAAATCTGCTCCTCCCTCAAAGAGCAGGGTGGCGGCTGCCACCAAACCGGCGGGTCCTCCCGCCGCGGCGGCGACTAGGTCGCGCCTGCCGCCTTCTCTACCCGAAGACCCCTCGGCTGGTGCCGAGTGGATGGTCGTCGGCGCCAAGAAGAAGGCGAGCAAGGCGGCAAGGGCGGCCAAAAAGCGCAGGCGGCGACAGGAGCGCAAGAAGCGGGCCATGGCTGCTCGTCTTCGCGCCCCAACTTCCGCAGCTGTAGTGATCACACTACAGCCAGCTGCGGAAAAGAAGGGCGTGAACTACGATGTAGTCATGGCGAAGGCGAAACAGGCGGTGGTGGGCCACCTCGACGAGTTCGGAGCCTCCGGGGGCTTCCGAATGAGGCGTACCGCGACCGGGGCCCGAATGTTGGAGGTCCCTGGGGCAGACAGCGGAGAGCTCGCCGACGCCCTGGCCGAAAGGATCAGGGCGTCCCTGGACGTCGAGGAGGCCCGAGTGTCCAGACCCACCAAAAGCATGGACATGCGCATAATGG
This sequence comes from Mythimna ferrago, assembly GCA_910589285.2. NCBI lineage: Eukaryota > Metazoa > Arthropoda > Insecta > Lepidoptera > Noctuidae > Mythimna > Mythimna ferrago. The sequence continues at coordinate 7,523,221 of OU342675.1, read as the reverse complement.
GTCTGGACGACTCTGTCAGGGTGGAAGAGGTGGTGGCCGCCATCGTCAGGGCGGGAGGGTGCACGACCGATCAGGTCCGGGCGGGCACCATCCGCGCTGACGGCACGGGCATGCGAGCCGTCACGGTAAGCTGCCCCGTGTCGGCGGCCAAGGCCATCACGGCCGAGGGCCGAAGGCTGTTGGTGGGCTGGGTTTCGGCCCAGGTAAAGCTGCTGGAGCCCAGACCTCTGCGGTGCTACCGCTGTCACGTGGGGCACCACGTGGGGGCCTATTGCGCCGCAGAGGACCGCAGTGACCGCTGCCACCATTGCGGACAGCCCGGGCACAAGGCCGTTGAATGCCGTGCAAAGCCGCACTGCTACGCATGTGCGGCTGCCGGCAAGCCGGCCGACCACCGGGCTGGGGGCAGGTCCTGCGACCCCCCTGCCAAGGCCAAGGGCAAAGTCAGGCCCATCCACCCTGACACCCTCACCGCCGCAGCCACCGCATTGGCTGCCGCTGCTGTCGCCGCCGCTCCCGCCGCGGCGGTGCCCTCACAGGGGGCTCGGGAGGAGACTGTAATGGAATGTCAATAAGGACACCATTACGTCTCCTCCAGGCGAACATCAACCACTGCGCCCCCGCTCAGGATCTGTTGCTCCAGAGCATGGCGCAGTGGTCGATTAATGTCGCCATCGTCTCCGAGCCGTACTACGTCCATCCCCGCTGGGTTCAGGACCTAGACGGCTCGGTGACGCTAATTTCGTCGGCCGCCGCCGGTACCCCGCCCCTCGAGGCTGTTGCGAGAGGACGGGGTTGCGTTGCAGCACGGGTCGGGGACATTGCAGTGGTAGGCGTCTACCTGTCCCCGACCAGAACTCCCGACGAACTCCATGTCTCCCTTATGGAGCTAAGTGCCGTCGTCGCTGGGTTTGGTACCCTCCCCGTGGTCGTTTGTGGGGACTTCAACGCCTGGAATACGGCTTGGGGTTCCCGGCGCACGAACACACGGGGTCGGTTGGTCGAGGACTGGGCCTTGGAGCTGGGCCTGGTCGTCCTGAACCGGGGTTCTGTCCCCACGTTTGTGCGGAGGCGGGGTGAATCTGTGGTGGACCTTTCGTTCGCCAGCCCCGCTCTGTCGCCGCGTGTCGTCGACTGGCGCGTTATGGAGGAGGTGGAGACATACTCCGACCACCGGTATATCCGGTTGGACGTCTCCGCCGAAACCTCGGCCGCGCCGGTCCGACAGAGCCCTTGCGGTCCGCGTTGGGCGCTTAAGCAGATGGACCGGGAGCTCCTCCTGGAAGCCGCGACGGTACAGGCCTGGGTGCAAGCACCGGACAGGCCTGTCGACATCGACGTCGAGGCGGAGTGGTTCCGGGAGGCCATGTCGCAAATTTGCGATGCGGCAATGCCCCGAGTCCGTCCAGGACGTGCTAAGCGCCAGGTGTACTGGTGGTCGCCGGAAATCGCTGCACTGCGCAACACGTGCAATCACGCGCGACGCCGGTACGCCAGATACTGCAGGCGCCGCATCCGCGCGCCGGATGCGGAGGCCAGAGAGGCGGAGCTGTACGAAGGTTACAGAGAGGCAAAACACACCCTCCGAGCGGAGATTAAGCGGGCCAAACTCGAGGCCCGCGACGTGTGGCTGGGGTCTCTGAACGCGGACCCGTGGGGGCGCCCGTACAAATTGATACGGGAGAAACTGCGCCCCTGGGCTCCGCCGCTGACTCAGAGTCTCCGGCCCCAACTCGTGGAGGGTGTGGTGAGCGCTCTGTTCCCTGCGCGAGGAGAACACTCCCCCCCGCCCATGGCTCCGCCTCCGCCAGCGGTGTCTGACGCGGACCGCAATAGCGACGACGACGATAATGCTCCAGAGGTGACCGAGGCAGAGATGAGAGTGGCGGTGCAAAGGCTGAGTGCCAAGAACGCCGCCCCAGGACCCGATGGCTTGCCTGGGAAAGCCTGGGTCCTGGCCATGGAGGCTCTCGGGCCTCGACTGAGAGGGCTCTTCAGCGCATGCTTGGAGAGGGGCCAGTTCCCACTTCGCTGGAAGACGGGGAAACTGGTCCTCATCGCGAAGCCAGGGCGCCCTGCGGACTCTCCGTCCGCGTACCGGCCCATTGTGCTGCTCGACGAGGTGGGCAAGCTCTTTGAAAGAGTGATTGCGAGCCGCCTCGTCGCGCGCCTTTCACGGGTGGGGCCGGACCTTTCGGACGGACAGTTCGGCTTTCGCAGGATGCGCTCGACGGTGGACGCCATCATGCGCGTGCGAGCCCTCACGACGGGGGATGCGGTGTCCCAGGGTAGGCGTGTCGTGGCAGTGTCCTTGGACATTGCCAACGCTTTTAATTCCCTGCCCTGGAGTACGATCCGGAGGGCACTCCGGTACCACCGGGTGCCCGAATACCTCTGTCGAGTAGTCGAGGCCTACCTGTCGGACAGGTATATTGTCTACCCCGGTCACCAGGGAGACTGGAAACGTCGGGAGATGTCGTGCGGTGTTCCGCAGGGGTCGGTACTAGGGCCACCCTTGTGGAACATCGGGTACGATTACGTGCTGCGGGGCGACCTCCCTGACGGGGTCAGCGTGGTCTGCTACGCAGACGACACGCTGGTTCTAGCGCAGGGAGAGTCGTACCGGGCGGCGGCCGCTTTAGCGACACGCGGGGTTGCGATAGTCGTTGGTAGGATCCAGGAGTTGGGACTCGAGGTGGCGCTGCGCAAATCCGAGGCCATGTGTTTTCACGGTCGCGGTCGTCGGAACGCGCCACCGCCGGGTTCCCAACTAACGGTAGGAGGAGTTCGCATCGGCGTCGGGACATCGATGAGGTATCTGGGACTCATCCTCGACAGCCGATGGAATTTCGAGGAGCATTTCCGACGTCTGGCTCCCAAACTCAACCGGACTGGGGCCGCTCTCGGGCGGCTCCTGCCCAACCTTGGGGGTCCAGACGCTTCCTGCCGGAGGCTCTACGCGGGGATCGTTCGGTCCATGGCCCTCTACGGGGCGCCGGTGTGGGCGCTGTCGCTGCAAAAGCGACCGGCGGCCACTCTGAACGCCTGCCAGAGGGCCATGGCAATTCGGATGGTGCGGGGATACCGCACGATTTCCCGCGAAGCGGCGAGCCTTCTGGCTGGCCTACCACCGTGGGATCTGGAGGCAACAGTCCTTGCACACATGCACGACATGCGCGTGGAGATGCAACGCCGGGGTGAAAGTCCTCTGCCGCGACAGGTCACGGCATGGCGGACAGAGCTCCGGCGGGATCTCATGGTGGAATGGCGTCAGCGACTATCGCAACCCCGTCATGGGCACGCCACAATTATGGCGATAAGTCCCCTCTTTGAGGCGTGGCTGGAAAGACCTCACGGCGTCCTTACCTTCCGCATGACACAGGTCCTCTCCGGAAATGGCAAGTTCGGGAGGTTCCTGTTCCGAATTAAAGCGGAAGTGACGCCCGGGTGCCGCCACTGTGCGGAACGCCCGGAGGACACGGTGGAGCACACAATCGCGGTGTGCCCTGCTTGGGCGGAGCATCGCCGTGCCCTCGTGGGGGTGATCGGCGGCGGAGACCTCTCGCGCCGGGCCTTGGTCGAGGCCATGGTCCGGAGCGAGGAGGAGTGGCAGGCGGTCGCCGACTTCTGCGAAGCAGTAATGCTCGCTAAGGAGGAGGCCGACCGCATCAGGCAACGGCGCTCTCGCCGCCGCCGCCGGGATTCCGATCCCGATTTCCAGCCACTGTAGGCGCGGGCTTGCGGACAGTGAGCAATGGGTAGCTCGCTGTCCGGCCGTCCGGTAACCGTCCGGACCAAGCCCAAGTCGTCGACGGCGCGCGCTGTTCCCGCGCGCCTCAAGGAGTTGTCAGCAACAGCAGGGGCCCAGCCGGGTCGAAGCCTACCGGGGCCAGGGTAATCCGAAAGGGCGCTCGAGCCCCGGTATCGAAGGCTTGAAGGAACGGGATGGGTTTTTTAGTCAGTAAGAGTCTGACACTATCTCCCGCTCCGCCCAAGAGCGGGGGTTGTCATAAGATGATTTTTCCCATCGAAAAAAAAAAAAAAAAAAAAAAAAAAAAAAAAGGGCTGGGCACATTTTTTTTTATATTCCACAAAATTTACACAACGCCATCTACGAGTAATCTCAAACTAAGCAGAGCTGGTGTTATGAGTACTAGAGAACTGATAAACACACTTATATATTTCTAAATACATACTAATATAAATAAATTATGTACACCCAGACACAGAACAATTAAATGATCGTGCACAAACATTTGCCCTGTGTGGGAATCGAACTCACGACCTTCGGCGTAGTAGTCAGGGCCACAGACAACTAGACCAATAGGCCAGTCGCTCGCAGAATAGATGATCGATGGAGCCAGAAGGCTCTGAGGCGGCGACCGCTTACTGGAAAATGCAGCGTTAGAAGGCCTTCCACAAGGTAGACCGAGGACCTGGTGCGGGTCGCGCGAATCCGATATATGCGAGACGCGCAGAACCGGTAACACAATCGTGGAAGCCTATGTCCAATAGTGCCGCAGTCTTCCTGCTGAAATTATGGTGAAACACTTTTCGTACTTTCGTACGTAATGATCTGCCGTTTTTACAGATAACCTCGCATTTAGTCAATAAAAGTGCATTTTACTGTATCGCGCAAATTAAAAAGCCAACTAAATAACAATAATTACAGTAAATTATGGTGAAACAATTTTCGTACTTTCGTACGTAATGATCTTTCGTTTTTAAAGATAACCTCCAAATTAGTCAATAAAAGTGCATTTTACTGTATCGCGCAAATTAAGAAGACAACTAAATAACTATAATTACAGTAAATAAAAAAAATAAAATAAAATAAAACCCTACGCTAATTACAAGTAACTAAAATCAAACTGTAATAATGGCGTCAAAAAACTCTTCCACATCGCTGTCGACTGGTAATGTGCCCAAAAGACTGGCAGTATTGCCACGCTGTTAAAATTAAAAACAAGGTTTGCATAATATATCGTATTGCAACTTGATGATTCCGTTATGAAGTTAAGTGTATAAGCCCTTTTTATAAGAAATACTTTTATTCGGTACAGACACAGCACAACGGTTTTAAACACAATGTAAACAAGAACATAACAAACATTTAATGACTTGTCGCATTCTAGGGTGGAGCGGGAGGGCGTGTCAGACTTTTACTGACTAAAACCATACCTATATTTCTCTTGCCTTGCATTCCAAGACCACAGGTTAACTTTTCGGAAGGCAACCCATGGCCGCACTAGGCTTCAGCCTTGCTGGGTCCCTACATTTTTGCTGAGATCTGTTTGAGGCAAACGTGGAACACTGCACGCCGTCGACACGGTCCGATAGTCCGTATGATTACCGGACGACCGAACGGCGAGTTACCCTTTGCTCGTCGTCCGCAAGCCCATGCATAAGGTGGTGAGGCACACCTCTACCGTATAAGTGAATAAGCGTAAAGGTTAAATAATTTTGTTTAGAAGTCAGCATCTTGATGTACATGACTTAAGTTATCCTTTTTGGAAAAAATCCAGTTTGAACGCAAAGAGGCCACTGGCAAATTATTTAACTGCCTTGAAGTCTCCTGCAGAAACTAAACACATGGATTTAAAACAGCACTTAGACTGCTATTATCTAAATGCTACTTAGAAAATATTCCAATGTAAACTTCCTACTCAGTAAGTAAATTCTATTCCAGAATACAATAATAATATGTATGTCTTCGTATTGCTTAAGAAACTGGGAATTCGAAGGAATTCTATTTTCACAGGTTTAAAACAGAATCTTTAAAATAGTCACGACTTAAAACTAGAACGAAAGCTGCTTACGTCTTTGTCTTCCCAAGTATACTTTAGTGTACCTGTAGGCACAAAATAGATAGGTACAGAAGACTATCTCATGTATGTACTTTACTTTTTATAAGTACCTACGCTCGGTGGATGCACACTAATGAGCGTTTGAGCCGGAATTTTTCGACGAGCGGGCCGAGTCGCTCCGAGATATAGTGTCCGTGAGCGGTGTCTATGTGTGCGTTGCTCGAGCGCGCTTTGTATGTAGATTGACTTCTGTACCTATCTATTTTGTGCTGTAGATGTGTACATATTACTTACGGAGGTGTACTGTTGGCAATACAGGTCACTTAGCTTTTTATAAAAACAACCGCAGTGATGTTCTATGGTTCTCAATGGAAATGGTTTCGTTTTAGACACGACAAGCGTGAAGGTTAATAATGATGTATTATTAACTAGGCAACCAATGGGTTTAAGCAAAAATATGTAACCTAACATCACTCAACTTAAAAACGTACAATTTCACAATCACTCAATTTTTTAATTGGCCCAGTAGCTTCTGTATTTATTCACCAACAAAACTTTCCTTTTTCTGATTAAAAAGTAGTTAGAAATTAAGTTTTGGCTAGTAACCGATTTCGCTGACCAAGGGCTTTATTATATTTGAAGTAACACTTCACACTTATAAAGACAGCACTTATAATTTTATGTAGTTATGTGTGCAACAAACATAGCGCTCAAACACCTGTACGATTTTGGACGAAAGAGGCAGGGTAGACCATATCCTAGAATATCTACTATCAGGAGCTAAGTTTACTAAAGAATAAGCTGGCAGACTTGTTTTTATTTCAGTAACTAATGAACTGAAATTAATTAACCCTCTAACAATGTCATAAAAGTCAAACTCGTAAAGCTAAATACTCACCACTCATTGCCAACGAAGTAACAATCACAGCACTCAGGGTGTTAATACTGAAAACATCAGCGCACTAACACAACACACGCTCAATCGGCCTAGACCGGATTGTTCCAGGCGGATTTACTACGTACCTATCAGAATCCGAAATTCCGTATTTGAAATTCGGAATTCGAAATGCGTTTAGTCCAACACTATCGAACGCCCGAAAATTCTTTGCTTGTGAATTCTTAATGGGAAATAAATTACATGCGTGAGCGTGTTTTACACAGTTTTGATATGATAGCTGTTTCCGGTGGTAAATGCGACTTTAATTGTGACTAGATCTAGGTAGGATTGGCTTCTAGATTTCAGTCAAGTCGATAAAAATCGAATCATATCCTAGAACCAAAAATTCGAAGACATATGACATTCACCAACCCGCACTACGCCCGCGTGGTGGATCATGGCCCATTTCCTCTCCTAGAGAAGAGGCCTGAGTAAAAACATAGAAGGCTGATTGTTGTTATAAAAGTATAGTGACCCGAATAAGTTTTACCTGAGTTTTGGCATACAAAATTTAACAAAACAATGCCAGAATCAATGACATTGAATAAAATATGTAAATATTGACAATAATCATAATAAATTGTTTAAACAAAGGCAAGGTGAAGGTAAACATCTTCTTGATTAACATTACCATACAGCGTGGCAACGCCTCCAGTCTTTTGGGCACATTACCACCCGACAGCGATGCGGAGGAAAGTTAGATTATTTTTTTGGTTTTAGTGTATATACAGTTATATGGTTAGTGAAGTGTTTTAAATATATAAATACCTACTAATATTATTATTATAACATTTCATCATCAGCTTTTTAGGGTTCCGTAGCCAAATGGCAAAAAACGAAACCCTAATAGATTCGTCATGTCTGTCTGTCTGTCTGTCTGTCTGTCTGTCCGTCCGTATGTCACAGCCACTTTTTTTCCGAAACTATAAGAGCTATACTGTTGAAACTTAGTAAGTAGATGTATTCTGTGAACCGCTTTAAGATTTTCACACAAAAATAGAAAAAGAGCAATAAATTTTGGGGGTCCCCATACTTAGAACTGAAACCAAAAATATTTTTTTTCATCAAACCCATACGTGTGGGGTATCTATGGATAGGTCTTCAAAAATGATATTGAGGTTTCTAATATCATTTTTTTCTAAGTTGAATAGTTTACGCGAGAGACACTTCCAAAGTGGTAAAATGTGTGTTCCCCCCCCTCTAGCTTCTAAAATAAGAGAATGATAAAACTAAAAAAAATATATGATGTACATTACGATGTAAACTACCAGCGAAAATTGGTTTAAACGAGATCTAGTAAGTAGTTTTTAGTAAATCTAAAAAATACACTATTATTAAAACATCGATCAAAGTTACAACGAACTACAAGAACTTTTATATTATGTTACTTGCTGCTACGGAACCCTCCATGGGCGAGTCCGACTCGCACCTGGCCGGTTTTTTAATGTTCACACTGCTGGGACTCAGGCCTCCAGAAGGAATGGTCCATAATCCACCATGCGGGCTCTGTGCGGGTTGGTGGATGTCACATATCTTCGAATTTTTGTTTTAACTGTGACCAAGTATATAATGACGAATACGCGTCTATAAAGCTACGTGACGGTGGACAGTAAGCCTTACTTAACTCAAAATTTAACCACTCATCAGCTTTGCCTATTTACTATTTCATAAACTATTCTCTGAGCACTTCAAGTCATAAACACTAACAACTCCAATCACTTATGATGCATGCACTTAACAGAAACACACGATAAACTAGCTCCATTCACTAATAAGGACATTCGCATGTACCACGCACATACGAACTGAAATCGATGGCTATTAGCCGAAGACCCGAACTTCTCCGAATTAATACGATCAGGGTTTACGAGGGTTTCTCCAGACCCATTTTCGTTTCGAGAAATTGATTAAAAACATACAAACTGAGACGTAAATTGTCGCGGTTTTGTTGTTTAGTCCCAAGCTTTGGGTCTTCGTATGCATAAATAATGTTGTTGCTGCTTTTTTGGGTAACTGATTAGCTGATGTCCTGGTGTTTTTATTAGTCATTGTTAGGGAGCTTGATGTCCTATATCTTTTTTCTAGACCCGAAATTTTTTCTCGCACCGGGCCTTGAACAGGCTATGGTCCGAAACGAAGAGTGGCAGGCGGTCTCCTTCTCCTGCGAAGCAGTAATGCTAGCAAAGGAGGAGGCCGCACGTGCACGCGCGAGGGCGCGTCCGTCAATCCCCAGCCGCCGGGATCTTGATCCGAATTTCCGGTCACCGAAGGCGCGGGCTTGCGGACGGCGACCAATGGGTTAGCTTGTCGTTCGACCGTCCAGTAACCATCCAGACCAAGCCCAAGTCGTCGATGGCACGTACTATTCCACGCGCATCTCAAGAAGATTTCAGCAAATCACAGAGGCCCAGCAGGGCCGAAGCCTACCGGGGACACGAGCAGTGTGAAATTGAGACCCGGGGCCCTATGACGAAGGCAAAGGAGGAACAGGAGACATCATCCACTGACTTCTCTCGTTCTTGGGCGGAAGGGGAGTCAGACTTTTACGGACTATAACCCACTCCTGTTCCTTCTTTGCCTTTGATTCAGAGCCCCGAGGTAGGCAAAAATGCTTCTTTATTAACTTTTTATGTATTTTTTATAGCATTAAGAAAGAAAAACAATTTATTTTTTTGAAATAACGCAAATAACACGCCTTACTGTCCGATACTAAGTCATAATGACGAAAAACCTGCAAAAAATTTGAATTTGATGGTCTATTCAGGAGCATTCACCTTAAGCTTAAAAATAAAAAGCCTTTCTATTTTCAGCGACGACATACATAATTGAAAGTGTCTAAAACGTACAAAAATAAACTCTCAAGTAACAGACTTGTAATCTTACTTTCACGACATTTATGTTCGAAACATCTGCTGTAGCTATTTTTGAATCAAATTTATTCTAATCTAATCACTTTGACTGGAAAAGGCACTATTTTTAACAGTAAACTTTAAATACATGACGTACGCAGTAAACCTTTTCTAATGATTAAAGGTATATATAACTTTTGGAGGTAGACGGAACAGAGAGTAAAGTCCCGCAAACCTCCGTTGAAAAGGGAGGATCCTCCGACCAGACAGGTGTTATTGTCTGGTGGGCGACTGCCCGATAGATGATTTCGGGCTGACGTATATGTTCAAATCGCGCGGAGAACTTTGATTGCGCGATGCAGAATTTCGTATATTCTTCGTAGTTATTATGTGGCGCCATAGATGTCGCTACAAACTCATTAGAGCTACTCGACATCCGACCAGCACCAATTCATCACTTGGTGTCCACTCATGTCTTTAACCGTGCGTTACTATGTGTCTAAGAAGGTTAAAGAAAATTCTCTAAGTAAAACGGATTACTTTTTCGGAAGTTAAAAAAAACCGGCCAAGTGCGAGTCGGACTCGCTCATGAAGGATTCCGTAGCAGTAAGTAACATAATATAAAAGTTCTTGTAGTTCGTTGTAACTTTGATCGATGTTTTAATAATAGTGTATTTTTTAGATTTATGACGCTTTAAAAAAAAATACTCACTAGATTTCATTCAAACAATTTTCGTTGGTAGTTTGCATGGTAATGTATATAATATATTTTTTTAGTTTTATCATTCTCTTATTTTACTACTTTGGAAGTGTCTCTCGAACTATTTAATTTAGAGAAAAATGATATTAGAAACCTCAATATCATTTTTGAAGACCTATCTATAGATACCCCACACGTATAGGTTTGATGAAAAAAAAATTTTGAGTTTCAGTTTTATGTATGGGGACCCCAAAATTTATTGTTTTTTTTTTCTATTTTTATATAAAAATCTTAATGCGGTTTACAGAATACATCTACTCACTAAGCTTCATCAGTATAGCTCTCATAGTTTTGGAAAAAAGTGGCTGTGACATACGGACGGACAGACAGACAGACAGACATGACGAATCTATAAGGGTTCCGTTTTTTGCCATTTGGCTACGAAACCCTAAAAACCCACCTGTATCGTTCAGTTACCCTCTGCATTCTAGGACCATGGTAACTCATTCAAAATTTCCACAGCCCCTACGATTTTGCTGACATATCTTTGAGACTCGCATGGAACACTACGGCATGGTCTTTACCGAACGGCTGGTATGGTGAGCTCCCCATTGCTCGTCTCGAATCTCCAGTGGTGGAGGCTGGGGCGTGAGAATGTCCGTTCCCTCACGGTTGCGGCCACCTCCTTCGCTCTCATTACTGCTTCGCAGAAGGAAGTGATCGCTTTCCATTTCTTCTCGCTCTGGACCATGACCTAAACTGATAGTCGCTGTTGCCGATTGCCTCCACGAAGATATGGCGGTGCTCCAGCTCAAGAGGGCAGACTTCCACCTGAAACCGAAACAGACATCTGCCAAACAGGCCATGTCTGGTGAGGACCTGTATAAGGCAGAAGGCGCGGCCACCGTTGTGCCTCTATAGCAACTCTTCAAAGACCGACTTACCAATGCGATCGTGGCGTGCGCACGTCACACTTGTCTGAGAGTTTTAACTGGCCGGTTGGTCTAGTGGTTAGGGGCCTTAACTTCTAGAGTGCTGCCGGCGGTCGTGGGTTCGATTCTCACCCAGGACAAATGTTTGTGTGATGTGCACGATCATTAGTTCTGTATCGGGTTGTAATTTATCTACAGTATGTATGTTTTTAGAAATATATAAGTATGTTTATCAATTGTCTAGTACTTATAACACAAGATCTGCTGAGGTTGGCGCTAGACGGCGTTGTGTGATAGTTGTGGAATATTATTAGTATCAGCAGTGCAGCAGTGGTGGCCAAGTGGTAATGACCCCGACTTACAAATTGTAGGTCGCGGATTCAAACCTAGCCAAGAGCATTACTTTGTGTCATTTATTTCATCACCACTGCTCTCAAAACGGTGAAAGAAAACATCGTGAGGAATCCGACATGTCCTTGAACCAAAAATTTGAAGATATGAGTGACATCCACCAAACCGCACCGGGCCCGCGTGGTGGATTACGGCCCATGCCCTCTCCTAGAGAGGCCTGAGTCCCAACAGTGAGAATATTATAAGGCCGACTATGCTAGTCTCAACGCCTTTTACCTTAAAACATAAGTCAGTGTCATAACATTTGAATTACTAGTTAATACTCACTGAATTTGTTATTTGCAGGTAGTCTTCTTCAAGAACGGCCAACGCATCATGAAGTTTGTCCGAGGAAGGGACCCTCCCTTCGAGCTTTACAACGTCACCGGTGCCGAGATCAATGTAAGTCAACTTCTTGTTTGTTGCTGGTTAGTAGGTAACCAGCATCCAACTGCTCAGCAAAGACTTTATAATAATTATTATTATTATATATTTGAGCAGTGAATTTATTTTGAGCAGTAGTGGCCGAATGGTAACGACACCGACTTCCGAGTTGTAGGTCGCGAGTGGAAACCCAGCCAAGTGCATTATTTTGTATAATTTATATCATTTCATGAGCAATCTCAAGACGGTGAAGGAAAACATCGTGAGCAACGGCATGTCCTAGAACCAAAAATTCGAAGATACACCAACACATTCACCAACTCGCTCTGGGCTCGCGTTGTGGATTATCTCTGGCCTCCTGGCTGGAGTCCCAGCAGTGGGAATTTTAAAAGGCTGATTATGCTATGCTATGTTATTTATTTCGCTACAAAAGTACAACAACCTTAATCAGTCTATGAATATACAATTCGTTGGTTAGTTGTACTGTAGCAGACAGTAAATGATCTAGTAACTCCCAAACTAAGTCATCTTTGTGTTTGGGAGTTAGCGGTTCTTCGGAAGTAGGCCTTACATTTACATAACGTTGAGGTAAAGCGATGGACTTCAAATTCTTGACAATAATCTAAACTAATTATATAGAGGTAAAGTTTGGTTTTTTGTTTGTTGGATCTAGTCTCTGAAAATACTTGTCCGATTGCACATTTGTTTTTCAACGATAGAAAACTGCTTTATTCCTGAGTGATATAGGCTATATTTTAAGTACGCGGGCGAAGTTGCAGGCCATAAGCTAATATAAAATAAACTTAAATAACAGCAAACAAAAAAAAAAAACAAAAGGTAAAAAAAAATAAGCAAAAAACCAACAAATCAGAAACAGATCTGTACGGCAACGGCTCAGTTTGACAAAAGTTTCTTTGGTATGGTATCAAAAATTATATCTATTGACATTATGAGCACTAAAGAATTTCCAATTGGCATTATGACCACTAAGGAATTTCCAATTGGCATTATGAGCACTAAGGAATTTGCAATTGGCATTATGAGCACAAAGGAATTTCCACTAGGTTTTTAAATAAGTATAAATTAAACAAGATCCGGGATTTCCTAAATTAATGAATAATTATGTATTTTTGACATTTATAATTCTTTTGACTCAATTAATTTTTAAATATTTTTTTTTTGTTTATTCTGTCATTTATTCTTGTATGCCTGATTGGCAGGACATAATGGAACTATAATTTATTATTAAGTTTTAATATCTGTATGTAACCTATACCCACAATAGGGTAGTTTCCAGGGTCAAAACAATTACATTTTATTTAGTCCGTATTTTAGATTACTAAAAAATATTGGACACGTATTTTTTCTTTTTTGATGAAACAAAAAATAACAAAGATATAGCTCATTAAAGTTACGTGTGCTTCATTTTTTCGCACGGCGTGACGTTACACGTAACTTTAATGGGCTATATCTTTGTCTTTTTTGGTTTAATTTACAAATAAAAAAATACGTGTCCCTTATATTTGAATAATCTAAAAGACGGACTAATTACATGGTACGGCATGTTTTACGGCAACTAGCCTATAAAGACAATCTGATTCTGATTCTGATGTACAGTATATAATAATATGTTAGGTACGACCTCATTTAATACTAATTTAATATTTTATTTCGATAACCTACGACTACCAGTCATTTTGTTTGAGTGCCAAATGTGAACCATTTGTACCATCGTTGTTTTATAGTAGCATCAAAAGTGTCTACCGACTTCACAGTCGGACCAAAGATATCATTGTCCTGAATCATTTCAAATCTAGCTGGGAGATGTTTTGTTTGTATTCGGGGAACGGAAACTGCCCGGACTTTGTGTATATGAGGTACAAAAGTCTATAGGTACTGCCCGAGGGTTTGAGTGAGTCTATAGGGAATGATATTGTACAATGTTTGAATATCCACCTATACAAGGGTGTTAGGGAAAGGTTTCGAAAATTTTAAGGGCTTGCTCATAGACGAAACTGAACAATCTTTTACAAGATTTTTTTCAGGAAACAAAATAAAAAATCGACCTCTCCACACAAAATTATAAACTTGATTGGAACTTGACTGTTTGTCAATTTGACCTTTTGAAATAATAAATATCTAATTAATTTTATTTTACCTATACTTAACAAAAATTTGCATGTCATTGTCATAATTATGTTATTATTTAATAAGAGGGTAGTTTCCAGGGTCAAAATAATTGCATTTTATTTAGTCCGTATTTTAGATTATAAAAAAAATATTGTACACGTATTTTTTCGTTTTTTGATTAAACAAAAAATAACAAAGATATAGCCCATTAAAGCACGTAACTTTAATGGGCTATATCTTTCTCATTTTTGGTTTAATTTACAAATAAAAAAATACGTGTCCCTTATTTTTGAATAATCTAAGACGGACTAATTACATTTTTTACGGCAACTAGCCTATTGTAAGAACTTTTAGAACCATATTTATCTGCAAATAAATTTTTGATTTTGACTTTGAGCTTGACATGTTTTTCGTTTCCAGAAAAAAAAATCTTGTGGAAGGTTGTTCAGTTTCGTCTACAGAGCAAGCCCTTTTAAAGTTTGCCTTACACCCTGTATTTTGTGACCAAATCTACAATTACAAAGCTTTCAAGTCCTGTAAGTGCGAAAATTAGTAACTCAATTTGTTTAAATTACCAACTAAGCTTAGCAAAGAGGTAACAAAAGCCACAGCTAATACTAAAATTCATGCCTAGATTATCGCTCTAATTTGCTAGCGGTATAAATTAATTAGCTCAATAATTGCCAAGCACAAGACAACTTAGTAAAGTTAGCCAGACTTGACTAATTAATTCCCACAGTCTGTACTTAAGCCAGTAACCTATTGATCCATAGCTCAACATCAAATTAAAGTGGCCTTCAAGAAAATAAGTAACTTAGTATTTAGTTTTTTGGTCTAAAAAGGTTAAAAGGAAAGTTAATTGTAGTAATTTAATAGATTACAAGCTATTGTTCTTTGCTTGATTGTCGTAAAAACAAGAAAATATGAAAGAAATTTATTTTAGGTAATGAAATTGGTTGATTTTGCAAATTTGTGGGCTTGAGTTTTTAGAAGGATTTCTTTATTTTTCAGTAATAGTAGCTGCGTAATTACTTTTTGACGGCTGACCCCACATTAGGCGTGCGTATTCCTTGGGCGTATGAGTAGCGTGAGCGCCGCGTCCGCGCTCGCATTTTGCTGCCCTGCAGCGTGTGTGGAGAGTGCGTACGGTGCGCACGCTGCATTCACGTCACACGGCGGCAACACGCGACGCTTACGCAGCGCGCTCGATCACACGCCCGAGGAACGCGCACGCCTAATGTGGGGATGCCTTAAAAATAATTAGTTTAATTGTTACCAGTTATTCGTTGATTGCAAGCCGATTTCCATCGAACAATTTTACTTATTTATTAAGTCATTTCCATAAAAAAAAAAAAAAATTATAACTGGAAAGCTAAATTCTCTTCGTACGCACAATTAGTGATGTTGCTCGGCAGTTCATAGATACTTACGAATCCTACCAAGTCTATTGAAAGCTTGTTCGAAAGGGATACCTGGGGACCTGGACCGTAAAGGGCAAATGAAAGAACACAAGTGGGATTAACTCAGCAAAAGTCTCACACTCCCTCTTTTTGGCAGAGTATGAGAAGAGCCATTTGATGATTTCCCAACAGTAAAAAAATAGATATCAACTTATTAAATAAGACCTAACTAACTTATAATTTCATTAGATAACTAGCTTTTGCCCGCGCGGCTTCGCTCCCGCTCTTCCCTACTTCAGCCTACTATACCCTACTTCAGCCTACTATACCCTACTCTACCCTACTCTACCCTACTCTACCCTACTCTACCCTACTCTACCCTACTCTACCCTACTCTACCCTACTCTACCCTACTCTACCCTACTCTACCCTACTCTACCCTACTCTACCCTACTCTACCCTACTCTACCCTACTCTACCCTACTCTACCCTACTCTACCCTACTCTACCCTACTCTACCCTACTCTACCCTACTCTACCCTACTCTACCCTACTCTACCCTACCCTACCCTACCCTACTCTACTCCACTCTACCCTACTCTACCCTACTCTACCCTACCCTACTCTACTCTACCCTCCTCTACCTTACTCTACCCTACTCTACCCTACTCTACCCTACTCTACCCTACTCTACCCTACTCTACCCTACTCTACCCTACTCTACCCTACTCTACCCTACTCTACCCTACTCTACCCTACTCTACCCTACTCTACCCTACTCTACCCTACTCTACCCTACTCTACTCTACTCTACCCTACTCTACCCTACCCTACTCTACTCTACCTTACTCTACCCTACACTACCCTACTCTACCCTACACTACCCTAATTTTCATTTTTTTTTCCATAAGAACCTTCTCCTCATAATAACGAACACAACAAAAAAAAAAATTAGCGAAATCGGTCCAGGCGTTGTTGAGTTATGCGCTTACCAACACATTTTGCGATTCATTTTTATATTATAGACTAGCTGTACCCGCGCGGCTTCGCTCCCGCTCTTCCCTACTTCAGCCTACTATACCCTACTCTACCCTACTCTACCCTACTCTACTCTACCCTACTCTACCCTACTCTACCCTACTCTACCCTACTCTACCCTACTCTACCCTACTCTACCCTACCCTACTCTACCCTACCCTACTCTACCCTACTCTACCCTACTCTACCCTCCTCTACCTTACTCTACCCTACACTACCCTACAATACCCTACTCTACCCTACGCTACCCTAATTTTCATTTTTTTTTCCATAAGAACCTTCTCCTCATAATAACGAACACAACAACAAAAAAATTAGCGAAATCGGTCCAGGCGTTGTTGAGTTATGCGCTTACCAACACATTTTGCGATTCATTTTTATATTATAGATTTAACTAGATACACACTGAATAGAATAAGACTGATCACAGTCATTGGTATTATTGATATTCTAAAATTTACTCTAACAAAGGAACTGTAGAATCACAATGCAATATAAACCAACTCCAATCAGAACAGACTAACAATACTGCAATCTATTTCCAAAATCACGTTAGACAACATTCCAAATTAAATACATCTGGATCCAACAGTTCTACGAGTATTGTAGCTTCTACAATACAAATTAAATAAAACGGTGCATGCAGTACATCATCATTTATCTACAAACACAATAAGACCGTCTATTTCCCGAAGCCGGTTGCAAATATATCCCCGACGGACGTACATTGTATTATTATAACATGGAATGAAAATCACGTAGGATAAACTCCGTTTCTGTTTCAAGTATGGAGGCATGTGGAAAATACAATGTTGCTGGTTAGTCCACATAGTATCGTTTGAGATAGTGTATAAAAATTTGGGGTTTTGATTGCTTTCCTTGCTTTCCCAGTCTTGCTTTATAAAGTTTAGTCATCATTGAATTGGTTTCGCTCCATGTATCTTCAAACTCATATTTTTCTTTTGATTCTTCTTTCCTTTTAAAGAAGCGTTAACCCTATCTAGAATTAACTCCTGTATCCTGTGTAGGTTCACAAATATCGAAAGTCAAGTGCACAAAACACCCAGACCCAGGTGTACGGTATATACCAAACTAGTTTTTGCCCGTAGCTTCGCTTACGTACATAAATATATCCTATGTCACTCAGGAAAAAAGCAGATTTCTATCGGTGAAAAAATTTTAGCAATTGGATCAGAACTTTCAGAGATAATAGGTGAATAGGCTCTTAATGAACTAGTGCGCCATGCGCTCACCATCACAGATTGCATCGCTGCTTACCATCAGGTGGGATCGCAGTCAAGCACTAGTTAATACAAATAAAAATAAAAAAAAAGATTACCTCCTATAAACAAAAAAAAAACTAGAGAGTAGAGGTACTTGTTCCGTGCGGAAATCCATTCCAAGTGCCCAATCACTTAAACACTGCGCCAATTGTGACATCACACTTCCATCCATCTATACTAAACGTCACGCTATAATCCACTCACTTCACTCAATTCATACTTCTCATTTATTGCTTTCCTCTCCATAGCTATCAAAATTCAATGTTTTTCATTATATTCCTCACATACGTTATATCTCTCTTCACGTTCTTCTATATGAAGATTACCGGCTTCGCCCGCGGTAAAAATTATCGTAAGGGATGAGAGTATGTTCTATACCAGATTAAGGCTATTTATGTGCCAAACTTCTTACAAACATAGAAACTTTCACTTGTATAATATTAACCCGTTGTATGTTCAGAACGTGGATCCACGCGAGACACAATAACTTTTTAATTGTGTCTCTAATTACGGCATACGAAACTGCAAAAATGAGCGCTTAACGCGTTAATTTTTGCAGTATTTAAATTTTGGTAGCCATTAGATATGCAATAAAATATATTATAATTCACAATTTTATTTTTGCCAAAATTTTGGCAGCTACCACTTTGCACAAAATTATCTCCTCTATGATATAAGAGATCTAGAAGAACGTGAGTAAGACCAAAATATTCCTAATTTTTTTTATACGTTCTGTCTGTAAATCTCAAAAATTATATAAGTCGAGTTATATCACTTTTCACAGGACAGAATTATTTTGAGTTCCTGTTAAAATGTTTTATGTTATTATACCGTCACTCACGAAAATTCATCTTTATATTCTATTCAATCCATTCATCTTTAGCAGCCGTCTTCTCAGCTTTTATTTCCTCCTCAGTCATGTGATATTTCACACAAAACTCATCCATCTTATCTTGAGGAAGTTATCCCATTCAAATTTCTATTTGTGACTGCTAACTAGCGAACCATTTACAATGTAAGATCTAAATCAACAGGTAGCTCTTTAGAGATGAAAGTTTTCGTTTTATACTCCAAAACTGAAGACGTGTAAAATAGTATTTAAGTAGATTAAAAATGAATCATTATTTTTTAAAACCTTTGTATCTCTTGTGATAGTGGTTGTTAAAAGCAAACAGATTGCACGTGGGATTCTTTTTAAGGAAAGTTTTTTAACTTAGATTGTCTAAAATTGTGAAATAAGTAGTGCTGTGCTTACAGCTGCTTCTCTTAAGGGGATGCCATTCGACATACATTTTCACTGTTTTTCATACAACCGCTCTTACGCGACTATGACGTTATTACACATTTTCCATTAGATATTTTAGACACATTTTATTTTTTATTTTTGAGATATTTTAGCTTGTGAACATTATATAGGCTTCAATTTATAAATTTGTGTAAAACTAATCCAGTAAAGTCCTCTGAAAATTTGCTATTTTGCATCATCATCGTCATCATTTCAGCCGATACACGTCCACTGTTGGACATAGGCCTCCCCCAAGCGTCGCCACATCGAACGTTCCTGTGTGTCCCGCATCCATCGGTTTCCTGCTACCTTCACCAGGTCATCGGTCCACCTTGTAGGAGGCCTTCCAACACTGCATCTTCTGGTACGCGGTCGCCACTCCAAAACCTTTCGGCCCCAACGGCCATCTGTTCTGCGAGCAATGTGCCCTGCCCATTGCCACTTAAGTTTGGCAATTCTTTGTGCTATGTCGGCAACCTTAGTTTTCTTGCGGATATCTTCATTTTTTATTCGATCACGCAAGGAAACCCCGAGCATAGCCCTTTCCATTGCTCTTTGGGTGACTTTAAGCCTTCTGATGAGGCCCATTGTGAGCGACCACGTTTCGGAGCCATATGTCATCACTGGCAACACGCACTGGTTAAAGACTTTCGTCTTGAGACACTGTGGTATGTTGCATGAATTTTAACATTTCATAATTTAGTCAAAAATTAAAAAAGTCACGGAATTACCCAAATGCTAACAGAGTTTTCAGGCGTTATCTCTCTTTTATTGCGTTGATTTTTTGTTAAACATCGCGTTGGATTGCGTTAACTCAGAAGTTTGATTTTGTACAGCTTCAAGGGACCGCATGTTTGAGTATTTGATTTAAATTTCAACTCGGTACCTTCACGTGTTCTCAAGACAGAGGGTCTTCACCACAGAAATCTTAATATTAAGATTTCTGTGGTCTTCACAGACAGACAGACGAAAAACAGTAGTCATATAAGGATTCCGTTTTTACCTTTGAGATACGGAATTCTAAAAAGCACCTATATCACATAAAATGAATAAAATAATCAAATGATAAACAAGGATAATAAACATACTACCTGCCTTATTGAAAGGCACAACTGCTCAGCAATTATAACAGGAGAATTTAATCACGTCCCGTACTCTGTTGGAACAGTATGCAGTGTGCATACAGACTGTTTTGAGTCCCGAAATTCTACCGTAATCCACACAATAGTACTGTTTTAACTAGCTACCTACGGGCAAAGAAAACTGACTCACTCACTATCTATCGGTAAAAGAAAATTTGCAATCGGACTAGTACTTTCAGAGATTACTTCCAGCTTATGCGTACTACTTAACCCAATTAAAAAAAACTTCTGATTTATTACTGAAATCATTTCGACTTTGCATCAATATGAAAACATCAAACTCAAATCAATTCAATTGTTTCTTGTGTTTTTAATTTACCTACCTCTAATTTATTTGTTTAAACATAGAAAGAACATGAAAAATAAAGATATTTAACTAATTGCAATATACAATAACTCTTACCTAAAATATGGCGTCAAAAAATTTATATATTTTATAAAATTCTTCCACATCGCTGTCAACCCCAAACGGCTCAAAAATAGAACTGCCGATGAGTTTGGTATATTCCCGCCGCTTGAGGCTCTCCGCAGCAGCAGCACCAGCACAGCACGACGAGCTATGAAGATGGGATGGCGCAAGAGTTTCGACACAAGTAGCGTCCCACACTAAAGGCCTACCCATTTTCTATGGAAATAAAGCCATAACATCCGGTCTCTTATCATCGTCGCATGCCAGGCCATGAGATTCCAAAACAGCCGGAACGCTGACGGTGACAAGATTGAATTGTTTCTAACTTAGTAGTTGCAGTTTTTGTGACAGATTTTTTTCGGTTGATGTTCAGCGCTTTCAATATAATACAGTGATGCAAAATTAAGTAGCTACACAAAAAACTGACGTAAACCAATGGACAACATGTAAAATTATTTAAACACAATCTCGGTAAAATGACGCTGAAAACATTGTTGTAGTGACACAACCACCACTTGACTACCTCAGCGAAGCTTGCTTAAATGGTCGAGACAATATATCTGTACCTCAGAGGTAAACAACAGTATGTGCCAAAAAGTAAATTTTACAGGAGAGGCAAAAACGCGCGGATAGTAACTTTAAATGTATTTTTAACATAATTGCTTTAAAGATATTGAAACAAACTCAATTGTATTTTTTATAATTATTAGATGGAATTATTATGTATTACACATAATTACAATAAAGTTTAGAACAACATTAAGTGCGCGTAAAGCTGGGGAGTAAACAATCTTATCATCATTTTAAGTCCTACCCGATATGTTTTTGTCATATACGATTGGATATTTCTCTTCCTAGATGTCGTAGGACTTGATGTCCTATACCATTACGTAGAAATGGTTCTGACAATTTTAACAGTGCAAAAAAACATATTTTCAAAAAAGTGGAGTTACTATTGTTTACCTCTGAGGTACAGATATTTACTGCCAATACTGTTCACTAATCAGAATTGGTTACAAAGTAACTGTATTCAGTAATTAAATTAAATACTTTTAAAACTAGACACTGCCTAAACGAACAAAGCCAAAGAAATAAAAATGTAATTATTAGTTTAGCAATAAAGCTAAACCAAATCCTAATAAATTCTTCTGTAAGAATCCTTTCCATAATTTAGACATTCCGTTAGACGTATATTTTATTTTATAGAACATGTGTCATATCTAATATCAAAGTAAGTGAACGTTACACCACTACAAAAATACCTACTTCAATTTATACGCGTATATTCCTTTACCAAAGTATCACTTGATACTCTTTATCTAGTTCATAAAATAAATAATAAAAGAACAAAAAAAAAATACTTGCCAAAATAGTTTCCTTTTTTATTGATACAACTTAGAGTTATCGATATGGCTGAAGTGAAACTGTAATAAAAACGTATATCGCTTTTATGTTTTACGTAGGTGTATGGCATTTTTATTTTCTGATAGTTCGACGCCTCCTTTAGTTGTTCACTATTCGTTTTTTATTATTTTAATGTTAGGGGAAATAGATAATTTTTTTTGCGTCTTCCGTCAGTAGCCTACGTAATTATCTATTAATTAATTAATTTATTTATTTATTTATTTAGGATCGCCAACATTACAGGCACTGGGAATTTACATAGGTAATCATTTCATATAGCTATTCAAGTGCTGCAACACTTACAGACAATCACTACATTAATAAAGATCATTAATTAGACTCTACTTAGACTAAGTACCTACCTGTGTCTCAGTTATCTTACTTAAATTCGTTAAAAAAATTAGTAAAAAAACTTGTAAGTATTTTTCATTTAAAATCAAAGCAATACTTTGCTTAGTCTACAAATCTGTATAGTCGCAGAGGTCTCACATGATATAAATATATTATTAGCTTAGCAAAAAATGAACGATTAGTTTTTTATATTACCTGGAAATACTTTTACGAAAAACTGTTGCTTACCTATTTGAGTACTAAATTACAACTGAAAATTATCATTAATTTTCAATATACCGAAGTTGAAGAGATGGTTTTCCTTCAAAAACAGTACACAAGTACTTAATATAATATGGCTTTATTTAAACGAACCAATCCTTTGTACCCTTAAAATCGAAACGGGATTTTCAGGACACAATAGTGAGAACACAACACAATAATACAGCAAATAGAAATAAATCAAAATAAACAAACAATTTACGGTATATTTCTCGTTAGCAGAACTAGCGTAAATATTATTTTCTCGGAGTTGGGAGACCCTACAAGGTACCCTCTCGGGTTCGACCACAAGTGCTCTGAAATTCTCCAAATGAGACAAACAACATGCGAGAATAATCCCTTAAACTTGTTTATTTATTATTGTTGTAATTAATAGGGCTTTCGTATATTCGGGAATTGATGACAAAAATATTAAATTCGGCTATGGGAATGAGTAGGCATACAACATTATTATTAAATACTAGACACGTGTCTAGTATTTTCATATAAAGAATCTATGTACAAAATTTCATAACTGTATTATTAAAAATCACAACGTTATAAGCTTGTTATGTCAGCAAAAATACATAGTCACCGGACAACAAGGCGACTGAGGGGTTGTTTTGCACTTGCACTCAGCTGTTTGCTGGCGCCTAATGCCCGCTATGAATCGTCGTGATCTATGTCGTACTTTAGTGCCGGTGGTTTACAACTTATGGCCTTGTATAAATATTTTTGGGAAAAAAATAGAACATGGTGTAAAATCTATTGGAATCCATTAAGTTACTGATTTTGAACAAACTATATTCGGGTTTTGCTCAAACTAAATATATTGTAGTATATCAGAAAAGCTTTACATAAAAGGTGTAAAGGACAGCCCTCGACAAACTTTAAGGGCTTGCTCAGTAGACGAAACTGAACAACCTTCCACATAATTTTTTTTCAGGAAACGAAAAAAAAAATCAGCCTCACCATACAAAATGATAAACTTGATCGGACAATTTGTATGGCGAGGCCGATTTTTTTTTCGTTTTCTGGAAAAAAAATTTTGGAAGGTTGTTCAGTTTCGTCTACTGAGCAAGCCCTTAAAGTTTGTGGAGGGCTGTCCCTTACACCTTGTATATAAAAAAAAAGTAACTTATTATTGATGATCCACAACTATTTCCGCATCAATTCGTAAAACAACATAATGCCATATGGCCAGAAATCCAAGAAGTATTTTTTTTTCCTGAAACCCTATTCCTTTTAAAAAAAATCCTATGTGTGTAATTACTTTCATATGTATAACGAAGTAACGTTATATCAAGATCAATGTAATGACAATAGAAGGCGTCGGAAAACCGTGGAATAAAGTACATTGACCTTTTCCTAATATTTCTTCATTGGTGTAAAGACAAACAATGAACTGTTTT
Source organism: Mythimna ferrago (assembly GCA_910589285.2). Classification (NCBI taxonomy): domain Eukaryota; kingdom Metazoa; phylum Arthropoda; class Insecta; order Lepidoptera; family Noctuidae; genus Mythimna; species Mythimna ferrago. The sequence goes on along the minus strand of OU342675.1, from coordinate 7,499,128 downwards.
TCATTACTAGCTCATGTAAGGATATATGTCGATTCAAGATAGCTTTGTTTTTATTTCCGTTTTTTAAATTAAGAATGTCAACAAATGTAGGAGGGTCGATGACCGTTAGTCCTCGGTTATCTTGCGCCTACCTTAGCTTCTGACGTCGTACAAGTAACCATGTAGGCCTATTTGAAACAAAGTAGAATAGAATAAAATAAAATAGAATAGAATAGAATAGAATAGAATAGAATAGAATAGAATAGAATAGAATAGAATAGAATAGAATAGAATAGAATAGAATAGAATAGAATAGAATAGAATAGAATAGAATAAACTTGATTGTACACCAAAATAGTAATAATAAAAGTAAAGTAAAGTAAAAAGTGTAAAGTAGGTACCTACTTAGAATTGAATATCAATATATTTTAGGGCTACCTAAAATCTATTAGTATTAGTGTTACAAAATGACTAATTTTGAATCAATTAAAAAATAATCTTCTTGCTAGTTGACTGACCTGAGTAGTTGAGTAGTTTGACTGGCCTGTTGGTCTAGTAGTTAGTGACCCTGACTGCTATGCCGAAGGTCGTGGGTTCGATTCCCACCCAGGACAAATGTTTGTGTGATGAGCATAATAATTTGTTCTGTGTCTGGGTGTAATTTATCTATAATATGTATGTATTTAGAAATATCTATGTTTATCAGTTGTCTAGCACCCATAACACAAGCTCTGCTTAGCTTGGGACTAGACGGCGTTGTGTGATAGTTGTGGAATATTATTTTATATTATATTATTATATTAAGTCTATTAACAGATTTTCAGTCATCAGACGAATAACGAAAGCCTTTAAAATCAGACAACTAAACAGATTACGAGCATTAAGTTTATTGCAAAATCGCCTCTAAAATAAATTGTTATATTATAAAATCAGAACATAATCATATTGTATAACAGCTTGCTTAGTCTCAAAATATCTTGTACTAAGATAATTTATCCAGTCTACGCACTTTATGTAAATTGAATTTCAAACTTTCTAAAGTCAAAGTATTTTTCATTTTGTAAGTCCCTATTCGTGAAGATAATAATAATATGATTAATTTTCTTCAAATGAAGCAACTTTAAGTTAATATTTATTTTTCTCTGAATGCTTTTACTGATTTAGTATGATTGACTTTTTTTAGTGAATCCGAATTTGACCAGGGCTTACATAATTATTGTCGCCTTCCCCGCTAACTGTCGTATCTCACAAACTGGCGTATCTGCACTGATATTACCAACGTGTTCATAACATTATTTCGAATAAGTTCTCTCTAATCGTCATATCTGTATCGGTTACCATTTAGGAGATTTTCAAGTATTTCGTTTTTCGGAAGTGTAAAAGAAGGGAAAAAATATCCTTACTACCTTCGTAATTTAGGGCTTTAGGGCCACTACTAACTAATAGAATATGCTAAGATTAATATAAAAAAACTTATTAATTCATTAATAAAGCTACAGCCAACGCAACTATAGGAATATGATTTTAACGCCTGACCGAAAAACGGTCGCCCTGGAAAAATATCAATTGCTAGTTACGACAGTTAACAGGGAGGGTGACGATATTAAAATAAAAAATAACATTTTAATTGTGTTATAAGGATTTACGTACCTACTGTAGGTCCTCCTCCTTGCGTCGTACTCCTCAATGCTGAGGGTCGTAACCTCCCTGCTTCATCACTTTCATACAAACGATATTCTTCCATCTAGGAGTAGAGTTCCCTGCCGGAGTCTGTGTTTCCTGATAGCTATTACATAGAGGTCTTTAGGTGAAGAGTGAATAGATTGCTTCTAGGCAAGCGTGTTCCATCGTGTGCTACATCATCGCTTACCATCAGATGAGATAGGGGTCAAACGCGAGCCTATCCATATTAAAAAAAAAAAAAAAATTTCTGTATCTGGCGTTGTGAAAGGCATTGTATAGCATAGAGGCAACAGCGGTGCGGTCTGATCAGACCAACGTATTGGGCTGCGTCCACAAGGCCTTTTCCCATCCAATTTACCGGTCACGATGACCCTTTCGAGGTTGCCACCATCTTTCCTTGCAATGCGACCGAAGTATTGTAGAATCTTGTGTAGACACTCCGACGACAACTGCGAGCAGATTTAGAGCTCTCGAGCCCCGATATGAAGGCTTGAAGGAACGGGGTGGGTTTTTTAGTCAGTAAGAGTCTGAAACTATCTCCCGCTCCGCCCAAGAGCGGGGGTTGTCATTGGATGATTTTCCCCACCAAAAAAAAAAACTCTCGTAATATGGCATTTAGTGCCTACACTGTGGTAGGTGTTCTATGAAAAATATAACATACTAGCTTTTGCCAACGGCTTCGCCCGCGTCAAAGTAGATTTTGTCATCATCACTTTGGACCCCCGTTTCATCCCTTTAGGAGATGGATTTTGGAAAATCCTCTCTTAGTGCTCACGTCATAGAAGGAAGCTTTGTGCAAAATTTTACATTCCTAGTCCCGGTAGTTTCGACTGTGTGTTGATAATATGTCAGTCAGTCAGTTTCACCTTTTACATACAATATTAGTTTTAGTACATATAAAGAATCTATGTACAAAATTTCATAACTGTACCATGAAAAATCACAAAGTTATGAGCTGGTTATGTTAACAAAAATACAATGTCACCGGGCCATCCAGGCGATTGACGAGTTGTTTAACACTTCTACCCAGCTGTTTGCTGGCATCTAATGCCCGCTATGACCTGCCGTGACCTTTGTTTTACTTAGTATCGGTGGTGTCCAACTTGTGGCCTTTTTAAATATTTTTGGGAAAATGGTATAAAAACTATTGGAATCCATTCAGTTACTGATTCTGAACATATATTCGAGTTACGCATAAACTAAAAATAATCTTGTTGATAACGAAGTAATTGTCCTATACACTTGTTAATAAAATAAATTACCTTTGTCCACAGCTAATAAAGCTGTCTCCAACATCTATAACGCTGGAGCGGCTAGACTTCTCCGCGTCGGGCCCCTACGCCTGCGAGATCGCGCTTGAGACGCCGCTCTATTCAAAAGTGTCCAAGTTACACGAACTGAATGTCATTGGTAAGTAGTACTAGTAACCGTCTCCGCACACGGGCAAAAACAATTCTTGGCCACAAAAAAAGCTAAAAGCGGCCGCAAAAAACAGCTGAAGCGCGCGTGACACCTTGTGTCCGGAGAAACTTGAAGCCGCTTCAAGCGTTTTTTTGTGGCAGCACACGAGCCACAAAAAAAGGCCGCCTCAAAAAGTAGCTTGAAGCGACGTTTTTTTGTGGCCCGTGTGCGGGGACAGTAATAGAGCTATATTTCAATTGACTTTAGACAAAGTGATATTTTTCCAGCGATAACGACGTCAAAATGTGTTGAAATAAAAGTTTTAGGGGTAATTCTTTGAAACCAAGAGAATATCTCATTCTTTTGGCCTAAGTTTTCGTACCTATTTTGTGTCGTAAGCCACTAGGCAAATGAGTGCCATTGATATATTTATTGATCAAGGAAAACTAATATGCAAATAAAAATATCAAACTGTAAAAAAAAAACTTTTTTATTACATGGAAAATTATTAAATCATTCCTTCGTCTCTGGGTGGAGCGAGAGGGATTGTCAGACACGTATTATCTTTTTAGTTATATGTTATATGACATAACTAAAAATACATATCAATTCATTAAGCCCCAAGCAAACGCGCAATTCGCTCTGTTATTGTCTTTCTAATGTGTATCTAATGGACGGTATTCGTACAAAATACCTATAAACTGTGCAAGGTCAAAAAGTCGCCTAACGGGGCTTAATAACAAAAGATTAGACATCAACGATTACATCACTGCTTACCATCAGATGAGATCACAATCAATCAAAAAATAAATAAGACTTTGCTGGTATTTTTATATCCAACTCACATTTTTATTCCCAAGCTGAATACGTGTCAAGAATTCCTCCTAAACAATATCTAACGCAATAAATATTGTTTCAGTACGTCAAAAATTCCGTCCAAAGATAAAAATAAAACACAAAAAGTTGTCTTCGAGCGATCATCTGGAAGCGACCTGCCAGAGCGCGCCGGCGCACCCCGCTCCCCACCTCACCTGGTTTATAAATAATAACAAGGTAAGTTTCAGTTCAGAGCTAAGGAAATAAGTAAAAGAGCTATGGAGGTTAGTGAAGTACATGATTTGAAAAAAGTTTTCTCGAGTAAAAATAAATGATAGAGACTGGTTATAAGGGGGATTCTCCATTCAGCTAGGGAATGCAAAAACCGCCAAAATTACAAACCGGTTTTTTTTTCGGTTTTTCTAAAAAAAAAACCGGTTAACCGGGTAACCGGTTTTAAAATTAGATTTTTTGAAATTTATTTTTAAGTGAAAATTTTATTTTTTTTTGCTTGTAAAATTCTATTTAAATATTTTTAATCATAGTTTGGAACTTATCTATTAAAAAATATAAGGTGACTGGTAATTAGGGTACGTTACTTAAACACGTGATTGTGCTCATGATAACCAACAACTTTTACTATAGGAACAAACCTGAAATCGCGAAAAAAAATCAGCTGTTCAGTACATTTATGTTTGCCTAATGTACTGAAGAGCTGATATTTTTTTACCGATTTCGGCTTTGCTCCCATAATTAAAATTATTTGTTATCATGAGCACAATCACGTGTTTAAGTGTCGTACACTAATTGACAGTCACCCTATTGTATACCTAATATGAATCCTGTTAAAAATAAAAAAATCTCATCTTCATAAAAACGAATGTCTCAGAATGATGTCATACATATAGAATCTAAGCTAGAAGTTAATATATACTTCTTATATAATTCTGATTTACTCAGATAGCCAGGCAGCTTTTAACGCCCTGAGCTCGAATACTTTAAATTCGAAACTGGTAAAAGTTGCGTTAACAAACTGAATGACCTGGGGCAAAGGAATAAAGTTATTCTGAGATGAGTACCAGGTCATTCTGGAAGCAATGGCAACGAAAAAGCCGATGAACTTGCAAGGACTGGGGCTCAAGGTCATCAGATAGGACCAGAACCCTTTTGTGGTATCTCAAAGAACCAGGCCATGCAGACCCTTAAGGGCAACCTATTTGGCGATTCAAAAAAGCTCTGGTTGGTACAATCAGTACTGCTACACGCCAAATCTACTACTCACTACTCACAAAAACGAACTGCCGAGCTTCTTGAGCTTAGCAGGACGAACATCTGTGCGATAGCCCGCGCCTTAACCGGCCACTGCAAACTAAACAAGCACCAATTTCACATGAAACTGAGTGACACTGATGTTTACCGGTGCTGTAATCAGGAGAGGGAGACGCCTAATCACCTTTTGTGTGAATGCGGGACCCTTATTCGCAAACGGACTGTCCATCTGGGCCGACACATTATTCGCCCGGAGGAGATTAATTAAGATTTTTTAAGGATTTTGAATTATTGTTACATGCAGCCCATGCTCTCTAATATAGATCTCAATTTGTAGTTCACGGGTTGAGGTTTAGGTTAGCCAAAGGTCAATCATCAGCCTTAATGAAGCCCGAAACACTCGCTGCAAGGCAAGCCTGGGTAGTGCGTGCCTTGTGACCGGAAGCTGAGTCTTGCTGAAAAACCCCAGTATGTTATCAAAAAGAGAGAGGCTTTAAGAGGCTTTGCTATGGCGTTTAGGATAGTATCTTGATACTCTTTAGCTGAAATTAGAGTAGCCCATTTTCACGAAAATGAACCTTGGTCATTCCGTGATACCCTCACCAAACCATTACTGATGCCGCATGATGATCATTCAGGACTCTGATAACCTGTTGAAAGTGTTCTTTGGAGTTAGAAGCTTACATCCGATAATTTTGCTTGTTGCAATATTCCTTGATTGTGAAAATTTTCTCATCGGTAGCAAGAATATCCCTGAGTTTTTCATCAGTGTAACGAACAAGCAAAGATTTTGATCTTTTCACTCTCTCTTCTATAAAAGCGATTCGTTTAAGCTGATGATGTTATGATGATTAACAACGGTGGGTATTTTATCTGAGAATAAGAATTTTGGTGTCCTTACGAAATTTTAATTCTGGCCCTGACAGCATTCACTGCCTGTTCTCACAACACGCAGCCGGCCTGGATTTTTAATGATCGTAAATAGAAGAACTGTACAATTGGTGTAGCTACCACATGGTACATAATATTTATAAACAAACCTACGACTGATATCAAGCCTCAACAGCGTTTTAAAACAATGTTTGCTAAAAAATAGTGTCATTTGAGAGTAATAAAAAAAACTCGAAAAACCCGGTTACTTGAAAAAAAAACCGGTTTTTTTAATCATTAAAAATATGCCGAAAAACCGGTTTTTCGGTTTTCGGGTTAACCGGTTTGCATTCCCTAATTCAGACCGATGTTGTGTCTGGTCCGGGCCAAACAGTTTTTTTTTTATGATGGGAAAAAATCATCTCGTTGATTTCAAACTGTTGTACATGTACCTACTAATCGCGTGGAGAACTCTATTACCGTGATGCACAAATTTTGTGTCACGATTTTCGGAATGTTTCCTTTACTTCTGCTAAATTGTGTAGATACTTGCCTTTGCTTATATATACATATACATATATGATTCTAGATTAGCAATTCCCCTATGATTATCTTGTGAGCGTCAAAATTCTTAAACAGAACATATATGGTAATTCCATCATCATCATCGTTATTTCAGCCGATAGACGTCTATTGTTGGACATAGGCCTCCCCCAAGCATCGCCACAACGACCGGTCCTGTGCTTCTCGCATCTATCTGATTCCCGCGACCGTCACCAAGTCATCGGTCTACCTTGTAGGAGGCCTTCCACGCTGCGTCTTGTCGCCATGTCAGTACATGGTCGCCACTCCAGAACTTATCGTCCCCATCGACCATCTGTTCTGCGCGCAAAGCGCCCTGCCCACCACCACCTGCCACTTAAGTTTGGCGATTCTTCAAGCTATGTCGGTAACCTTGATTCTCCTGCGGATATCTAAATCCATATTTTAACCGATTATTTTCAACAAATAAGTCTGTATAATCAAAGCAGAATAGTTATACATCGTGAGTTCTTTAAACTGGCTTTTTACTATGTTTAAATTCGTCATTTCACCATCGTCATCATCGTGGCATTGTTAGAACCAAAAATTTGAACACATATTGTCACTTGTCTCCTTCAACCAACACTGGGTCCGCGTAGTGGATTACTGTCCAGTCCCTCTCCTAGAAAAGACACCGGAATATCAGCCGTTGTAACGTTATAGTAGTGATTATGCTATGACTATCAACCGTGTCCGACGCTACGGAGAAATTCTTATTTAAAAGTCCCAATAACATTTTGCTTAACCAACAATGCTGCCAGCCTTCTGGGTGCGTTTCCGGACGACAGCAATGTGAAGGAGTACTTCGACGACTGAGTGTGTTTTGTGTCTTTGTATTACATGTACAGTTAGGTAAAATTTAAACGCGGGCTTGCCGACAGTGAGCAATGGGTAGCTCGCCGTCCGGCCGTCCGGTAACTGTCCGGGCCAAGCCCAAGTCGTCGACGGCGCGCACTGTTCCCGCGCGCCTCAAGGAGTTGTCAGCAACAGCAAGGACCCAGCCGGGTCGAAGCCTACTGGGGCCAGGGTTATCCGAAAGGGCGCTCGAGCCCCGGTATGAAGGCTAGAAGGAACGGGGTGGGTCTTTTAGTCAGTAAGAGTCTGACACTATCTCCCGCTCCGCCCAAGGGCGGGGGATGTCAATGCATGATTTTTTCCCACCATAAAAAAAAAAGGTAAAATATAAAAGTCAGCAAGATCATCATTATTTTAACCAAAAGACAACAACCGTTGGACATCCACCTCCCCCAAAAGGAGGGGTTTGCCGTAATCGCTACGCTTGGCAAGCGGGTTGGCGATTACAGTCTGGTTGTTACAATGCACTGAGAATGCTGCTGCCCATTCTCTTTTTTTTTTATAATGTATAGGCTCGCGTTTGACCACAATCTCACCTGATGGTAAGCGATGATGTGGCCGACGATGGAGCACGCTTGCCTAGAAGCAATCTATTCACTCTTGACTTAAATACCCCTAGGTTATAGCTATCAGGAAACACAGACTCCGGCAGGGAATTCCATTCCTTAGCTGTACGGATAATGAATGTACTCCCAAAACGCTTTGTACGGATAGGTGGGATGTCCACCATGTACCGGTGGCGCAACGCCGTACGTTTTGTGGTCCGATGATGGAACGGACTCTCTGGTATGTCTCTTAGTCGCCTCTTACGACACCCACGGGAAGAGATGATATTATTATGGTGCAATTGTTTACGTCTGATCACCATACGGATAACACTTCAACGTCGTATTTTGCTTCGAAGTTTGCTACGCAGTTTGTCAAACTAATAAAATATTTTTTCATAACCTGATAATCGAATCCAAAGCCTGCTTAGTTAAATCATCCGATCATTGAACTAATAAGGGAGTCAACCCTCTATTATTCCGTAGGAATCATAACCCTGTTAATACATGTCCACAAATATGCCTACAAAGATATTACAAGCAAGTTATATGAATATTTGAAACCGTGCAATACCCGTATCAAATGAAGCACGTTTTGTATTAGCCTTTATTGCGTGAATGAAATAGAACACGGAAAAATGGGATTGTACGACACAATGTTTTTTACATTCGCGTATTTTTTTTTGGATTTGTACTGTGTATGCATTGAGCTAGTGTAAATTTTAGAAGATATATAGGGTAAACCAGCCATATGTGCCCCAGTCGGTAACACGCCCCCCACTAGCAAAAGTAAAACACGTATTTAAAATAACTTACACAACACAACGCAAGTTAACTTGCATTGTATAATTTACATTGCCATCGTAATTAAAAACTAACCAGATTGGTTCGAATAAGTACCAAATTTTAATTGCGTATCTTAGTTTTGCAAGTGGGGCACATTGCTGACTGGGGCATGAATGCTTGAATTACCATATACATATATTCGGAAATATCGTAATTTTTTTTGCCGGTTCTAAACGACCTATATTGACTTTGATACAGCAAACATCCTACTTTGTTTTTCAGAATTTGGTAGAAAATGTATCTAGTCAGCCTTTTAGGTAAGCTTCGCCGGGGAAGTCAATATTACAATCAAATTCTCATCTCCATTTTGCAAACATAGTTTCAAATATTTTTTAGTTGTGTGTCTATTTTTTTAAACTGTTGTTCAATTGGGTTATTATAGTTGGTGGAACAACTATACAGATTTTACATCACAATATTCACAAGAAATCAATGTTGTTTTTTTTTGTGTTATTTAAGTAATTATTAATTTGATAATTAAACGGACAAATATTAGTTTTTTACCAAACGACAGCTGTTATGTTTAGTGCTAAAAATAACTACAATTGCCGTCACGGATCTTGAGCGCTGGCTTCAAGTTGCGCAGAAGTCAAATATTCGGTCTCTTTAGAGTTGCAAAAAGAGACGCGGGGGCGGGGAATGTGATAGGCTCACCGCGCTATCGCGTCATAGACGTCACTCTTGATTCGTTCCCTGCGTTGCGGCATATATTTAACAACGAAGACGAGTGGCTCGCCTATGTATGGAATGCGCAAAACGATCCCCACTCTGACACCGAGTGTTGAGCGCTCGGTGTCAGAGTGGGGATCCGTTTCGGCAATTGTAACTAGCTACGATTAATAAAATTGAAAACTAATCTATGGCAAATTCATAAGTTTACCAGTACTGAAACTTTAAAGACTGGGTATCTACTATTTGATAATATTACAAGCTCGTAAAATACACGATCCACAACATTTTTGACTTTGTGACACAAAATATACCATCACATTTTTTATTTCTGGGTAGTGGAGTAGATACTTATAATACAGGTAGATACGCGGGCGCTCGAGCCACGGTATGAAGGCTTGAAGGAACGGGATGGGTTTTTTAGTCAGTAAGAGTCTGACACTATCTCCCGCTCCGCTCAAGAGCGGGGGTTGTGATAAGACGATTTTTCCCATCGAAAAAAAAAAACCCTATAGCGGTAAATCCCGTCTTTGAAGCGTGGCTGGAAAGACCTCAAAACGTTCTCACCTTCCGCATGACAGAGGCTCTCACCCGACATGGTCATTTCGGGAGGTTCCTGCACTTGATTCGTGCGGAAGTGACGCCTGGGTGTCACTACTGTGTGGACCGCCGGAGGACACGGTCGAGCATACGGTTGAGGTGTGCCCCGCTTAGGCAGAGCACAGAGCAACGACGAGCAATAGGTAGCTCGCCTTCAATAGTAGATAAAAATCTAAAGAATAAATCATTCGTCATGTTTCGATTCAACTAGGCTACATTAACAAACACTGATCCACTTTCAACAAAAACTATGAATATTTTGTCGCTAAGTAGTCATAATTTCATCGTCCTCATTAGAATAATTTCAAACCTTTACAACGAAATACGCTCTGAAATTCCTATCGATTTAAATGAAAATGTTTGATTAGCATTCGAAAACTCGAATCATACCTGTAGGTAGATGATCGAATGAAATGAATATTTATGAAATCAAACTGTGAATTCAATAGAGCTACTTCGGTGAATGATTTAGAATATTGAAATCATTCAATGGATTTAATAAATCTTTTCAGTTGATGTGATAAATGTGCTTACTGTTTTTGCCTATGTATTTTATTGATAGTGTAATGAATTATAAGAATAAGAAACAAAGGGGAAAAGATTAATTTCTAAATCAATTCAGCATCCAAATCATGAATTCGAAGAAATTTCAAAAAAAAGTTCCAAATAATTAAATAAAATTAAAAAAATAAAGCACTGAATTTTTAGAAATCGGTTCCTCAGTCAGACTACCAGGTGTACGGCGATGCGCCAGCGGTACATCTCACCCATACGCACAAAACGTTTTATGAACATTTTTGTTATGCGAACAGCTAAAAAGTGGAATTCCTTGCCGAAGTCTGTGTTTCCTGATAGCTACTACCTTTGGACACAAAATAGATCGGTACAGAAATCAATCTACATATAAGGCGCGCTTGAGCAACGCAGACATAGATGACGCTCACGGACACGATATTATCTCGGAGCGCCTCGGCCCACTCGTCGAACAGTTCGGGCTCAAACGCTCATTAGTGTGCGTCCACCGAGCGTAGGTATAAAAAATGAAGTACATACATGTGATTGTCTTCTGTACCTATTTTTGTTTTGGAGCTTCAAACCAAGCGTGAAAAGACTAGCCAAGCCACAGTCCATCCACCTTCTACCATCCATCAGCTCCATCGTCGACCACACTGTCCTTTTCCATCAAGTGAGATAGTGTTGAGGCCTATGTCCAACAGTGGAAGTCTATCAGCTAAAATGATGATGATGATTATTGATGAGATAGTGTTCAAACGCAAGCCTATCAACAGTAAAAAAAGTTCCTTTTTTTCATAATGCTTACCTACCTTCATAATGCTTAATACTGTGATTTCACCTCTTATCGGGTTTAAGAATCCCTTCCTAGGTATACTAACGTCTGATAAGGACCAGGCCCAAATCGATGGTGCATTGTGCTCCACGCTCGCCTCAAAAAGATGTGTGCGAATTTCACTTCGGGCGACGACGCCTGCCAAAGGTACAGGATTGCGTGAAAGAATCATCCATGGCCCTAGAATGTGATAGAATTTTGACTGGCCTGTTGGTCTAGTGGTTAGTGACCCTGACTGCTATGCCGGAGGTCGTGGGTTCGATTCCCACCCAGAACAAATGGTCGTGTGATGAGCATAATCATTTGTTCTGTGTCTGGGCGTAATTTTATTTATTATATGTATGTATTTAGAAATATATAAGTATGTTTATCAGTTGTCTAGTACCCATACCACAAGCTCTGCTTAGCTTGGGACTAGACGGCGTTGTGTGATAGTTGTGGAATATTATTTAAAAAAAAATGCTAAAGGCAACTGATGTAACACGGGTGAGTTTTTGTTCATAATAGACTCTAAACAAATGAATACAGAAGTTCTCTTTTCTTTTTCTTGTAAAGCTACAATACAATATCTTCGTGTTGTTCTACACTAATATTATAAAGAGGCAAAGTTTTTTTTTTATTTATTTTTTTGGTCTCAGGATGTTATCTCTATCCAATGGTTAAAATTTTTCTAAGATTTTAAAGCTGCTTTATTTCTGAGTGTCAGTCAGTTTTAAGTTTGTGAAATATATGTAACTAGCTTTTGCTCGCAGCTTCGCCCGCATACACAAAATATATAGTCTATGTCACTCAGGATTAAAAAAGCTTTCAATTAGTGAAAAAATTTTAGCAATCGGACCAGTACTTTCAGTGATTATCTTCTACAAACAAACAAAAAAATTCCTTTCGCAGGTATGCTGGAAGAGATTTCTTTAGAAATAAGCACCACCTTTGTACTACTCTTCTGTTTCCTTCTTCTGTTCTTTTATCATTGTGTGTACATAAATAGTTAAATAAATTAAATAAATAATAAAAAGAAAACAAACTTTATATTTTTATAATATTAAGTGTAGTTAAGTGTAGATTATAGAGTAGGTACTGAATTACAGTTAGGTGTATGTTGTTTTTTTTCTATTTGTTAATCAAACTTTAAATGGAGCATTAAAGGGTCATTGTTTTCAGAATTAATTATATCTACCTATATTTTCTGACACAAGAATAGAAATCCTTAAAACATTATTTATTCACAATCCTTACGCGGGTACAACACATGTCAGAATGATTTTTTCAACTTTTCATATTACGTAAAAAAAGTTTCCAAAGGTCACAGTTTTAATTACGTTCATAAACTCCACTTAAGAGCGACCAACCCGATATATCTATATTTCTTAACAGTCTTACGTGATTGTGGCATCGTCATTACACATCTTTCTCTTGATATTTTGGAAACACAGATGTCTTATGGATTTTTGCTAGGGTTTTATTAAAATCAAAACCATTTTGTGAAAAACTAAACCAGGAAAAAATCTCTGTAAGCCTGTTAATTTGCGTTGCGTGAATATTGTCCCGTATCTGTAGAAACCTTGAGTATTTAATTTAAAAAAAAATAATTAAAAAAAAACACGTAATATCTTTTATACATCACGGACCAAGTTTTATGAAATATTCGAGTGAGCGACGGAATTACTGAAATCCGAACATTCAGACGTTATTTCTTTTTTTCGCGTTGTTTCTTTTTTATTACTTACTTTTTAGAACATGCTTGCCTAGAAGCAATTTATTCAGTCTTGACTTAAATACCCCTGGGTTATAGCTATCAGAAAACACAGACTCTGGCAGAGAATTCGGCTCCTTAGCTGTACGCATGAATGTGTTCCCAAAACGCTTTGTACCTACGTATGAGTGAGATGTCCACTTTGTACTGGTGGCGCAACGTCGTACGTCTTGTGGTCCGATGATGGAACGGACTTGGCGGAATTCCAGTGTACCCTCCCCGAAATGTAAACGATAGAAAACGGACAGGCTAGCAACTCGGCGTCGATGCTCAAGACTTTGGAGTTTTGACTTGACAAGTGCATCATTGCTTGTGATCTTCTTGGCACGCTTTTCAATCGACTCTAGTGCCTCAAGCTGGACTCTAGTGCATCTTTATGAATGTTGAATGAAACAACAAGCTTTTAAACCGTGATCATGATGATAGACAGACTCGCGAAGGGCCCTCTTAACATCTAAATATTTTAGTAGGTAACATTTCACCGTTTGGATGTGGGGACTGTCGAGCATCGACATCACATGAAAGGTTCCATTAGATTGTCAATGAGTGACCTCTATACATAGAGTTTCAAAACGCCTATGTAGCCACTAAATCGGACCGAAGAATTGTTTGTCAGAGTTATTCTAGCCCGACAGTTATTTTTTTTTTTTTGTATCTTTAACATTGTTAATTTGTTTTTGTTAATTTCTAGTCTGTGCACCGTGAGTGTGTCCGTGATATACCAAGCCCTTTCAGAATACCTACACTGTGCGTTGTTTTTTTTATATCGCATTTGTCTACGCTGCGGTAGGAGTCTTTTTGACACAGGTTTTATTTTTGTTAGTCCTTATAAATATTGTTGTTACTATTTTTATGTTCGTTTATGTGATAAGTTAACATTTTAATTTTATTCTGTTATTTGTCCTGTATGAGTCTCAAGTTTTATCTTTTTTTCTCCTTTCTTAGCTTAAAAGGTAACTGTAGGAATCCAGACAACCGGAACTTGTGCTCAGCACACAACAGGTACAAGTAGCGCAAGTATTGTCGTCTCTAGACTATTCTATGTTCTGTGCCCAGCCAGTAAATTGAGCCATCAACTGGACGTCGTCGTGACGGGTGTGAACGCGTTACGGCTATAACTGTCAGATGGAGGACAGTGCAGACGGGGCTTTAGGGAATAAAGGAGCATGTGCTATGATTTGAGGCAGGAAATAGGAATTGAATAGTTCGCTCTTAGACTATAAGCCGTGTGTGTTGGGTCATTTTGCGTCCTAGCATTTTTATATGCTGGTATAATGCGATGGAAACTTCATAATATTAAAATCTCGGTTAATATGGCCGACACTTGACGAAAAGCTATGAAAGAACTAAACATCAACTCGTTCTCCTTGCGTCGTATTTCTCATTGCCGAGGGTCGTGAACTCTCGGCTTCATAACTTTTATTTTTATGATGTTCCAACATCGAGCTTGCGGATAGTGAGCAATGGGTAGCTCGATGTCCGACCGTCCGCTAACCATCCAGACAGAACCCAAATCGTCGCTGGCGCTGATCCACACGTGCCTCTGGGAGTTGTCAGCAACCGTAGGGGGCCCAGCAGGGTCGAGGCCTACTGGGGCCATAGGTGATTCGAAAGAGATCCCCGGAGCCCTGGAACAAAAAACCATCTGTTCCTGTCTCTGGGTCTTGTTTACCGTGGTTCATAAACTAATTAGTACTTTTACTTAATTCGTCGCAATATAAACGTTTCAAGTTCTGAATCCACGTTTAATGTTTATATATAGCTGGTCCTATGTACGAGGGTCGGCTGTGTATATTTGTATAACCTTATTACAATAGATTTCCGCCGCTTGACAAGTGACACGTATCGTCGCCATGTTTGAACGCACACATGGAAATCTATACGAGTCAACGGTAAAGTTGCTTGTTAAATGGATAATACCTATAATATCTACGTATTTTAAGCTACAAGCAAACAAAGTTACAAAGGAAAACATTTCTTATTTTCTTGAAACATCGGTTTACCGGAAACCGGCATGTCCTAGAACCAAAAATTCGAAGACATGTGACATTCACCCACCTGCACTGGGCTCGCGTAGTGGTTTACGACCCATTCCCTCTCCTAGAAAGGCCTGAATCCCAGTAGTGGGAACATTAAAAGGCTGATTGTGCTATCGATTAACAAGACACATTTGTATGCTCTCTGTGCTTCTAGATTTCATCATCATCACTATTTTAGCCAAAATACGTGATCTGATAAACGTAAGCCTCCGCCAAATATCGTTGTTACATTAAGCGGTCCGGTAATTCATATTCTACTCCAACAAAACCTCATCTTAATAATATGAACAAAGTCAATTTGTAACTTTCTTTATTTATTTTTTTATATCGAGATGGAAAATCATCAAATAACTTTTCCCGCTTTGGGAGGAGCGAGAAGATGTATCAGATTTTTACTGACTAAAACCCCAGGTGGAACCTTCAGTTTCCTTTTGCATTTCAGGGCCGCGGTAAATCTTTCGAACATTTTCGAAGACCTACTACTTAACATTTAGTTCACAGAGTTGTGATTATTATTTACTAAGCCGAGTATCCGCTCTTATCGTTTTCGCTTTTAGGCACGCAATTTACAGTTTTTCGCACTAGTACAGAAAACTGCACTAGCTCACCCCCGCAACATTTATTACATTTATCGTATCAAGATGGACGCGAAGCAGCCCCCACGAGTCGCGCGTCAACCCTCGTTTATTTATATCTTAGAGAGTGTATTGAAAAACATCGATTGATACCCGTGAAATGTTACTGCAGCACTCGGCTCTAGAATTTTGCGTCAGTCGTAATGACAAACTTTCCCCACTTTTATCAAAATGTACTACTTTAATAGGAATTTAACGCTTATTTAAGTCGGACATAAGTTACAACCTTTCGTAATTGTTGACTGCTAATAACATTGCATGAAAGTTAACCAGCACTTGATCCTCTAAAAAGCAATCATGTTATAGCATAAACGATCAAAGTCGTTCATTTTTACAACCCACGATGAGGTAGGTCAAAACTCAGCACTTAGTAAGCCATGCCGATACGATTATGTGTCGAGTTTAACCACTAATGGACCTCGCCCACGAAGACTTCTTGTAGCGATCGAAACGCGCGACGGCATCGCACTAACGCGCGTTAGTCGCATTTGTAAGCACTATAGAAAAATTCCAACTCGCTACAGCATCGCGACTGTATCGATGCGAACGCGCTACAACATCGCTACAAAAAGTCTCCGTGGGCGAGGTCCCTAAAAGTGAGTTTAAAACGAAGCGCAACATAAGCGACGATGCTTAGCGTGTTCGTCCATCAAAGATGGGATGAGTGATGAGTAAATCCACCAATGGAATCACATGTTTTTCCTAGCGTAACTGGGTGCATTCATTATGAAAAATGCCATATCAGAGCCAGATACACACTTATAAAAAGGCGAGACATATGTGTGAGGTATACGTTCAAAGAATATATGCACATCATTTCAGCCGATACACGTCCACTGTTGGACATAGGCCTCCCCCAAGCGTCGCCACATCGAGCGTTCCTGAGCGTCCCGCATTCATCTGTTTCCCGCTACCTTCACCAGGTCATCGGTCCACCTTGTAGGAGGCCTTCCAACGCTGCGTCTTCCGGTACGCGGTCGCCACTCCAAAACTTTTCGGCCCCAATGGCCATCTGTTCTGCGAGCAATGCCTGCTGCTATGTCGGCAACCTTAGTTTTCCTGCGGATATCTTCATATTTTATTCGATCACGCAAGGAAACCCCAAGCATAGCCCTCTCAATTGCTCTTTGGGTGACTTTAAGCCTTCTGATGAGGCCAATTGTTAGTGACTAGAATATATGCACATACAGCTGAAAAGAATGCACTACGCATCACTACTTTGCACATATTTGATAGAGAAGCACCCTCAAAGAGGCGTAGCGAGGCATATAGTGAAGCTGGACCGTACCTGATCGATTTCGCGAAGTGCAGCCACGCTTAGCAAGCTTTTGCATGTCATGTCTACCGGCGAAGCATCACAGCGTCTTGCTACATACCAAGACGTTTCAATGCGAATCGTGACGTCACACAGCGTCTTTGAAATCTCTCACCTTTTTTTTCTAGAAGATAAAATATTTACGTTTATATCTTAAACACAATCATTATGCGTACAGATAAGAAGTGGGATTCCCTACCGGAGCTTATGTTTCCTAATAACTACAATCTGGGGATCTTTAATTCAAGGGTAGGACTTTCTAGTACTTCTAAGCAAGCGCGCTCCATCGTCGACCAAATCGTCACTTTCCATCAGGGGATAGTGGTCAAGCGCTAGACAATCTATATCTACAATTCTACACTTATATTAATTAATTAATTATAATAATATTACAGAGAGGTAAAGTTAGTTTTTATATTTTTTTGTTTGTAGGAGGTAATCTCTGAAAGTACTGATTAGATTGCTAAAAATTTTTCACCGATAGAAAGCTGATTAATTCCATATTGACATAGACTATATTTTATGTACGCGAATGTGAAAAACTAGCTGCGGTCAAAAGCTAGTTAATAATAATAAAAATGCGCTAAGTCGCGGTTCAGTGCAAGCTTACCCTAACAAATATCTATGTAAGTCTCTGAATAGAAAATGTACAAGTTTATCGATTGACAGATTCGTCAATAACGCTAACTATTGTATAAGCCCGTATATAAAGGGTATCGCGTGCCTCGAAATATTAACCTTGCTCCGTGGCTAAAGGAAACGCTTAGCCACACCAAGAACGACTAAATTTGAGGTTGACCGTTTCCGAAAGAAATAGTGCTATGCTCATTATTGTACTTACTATTTAGTTTACGTTTTGTTCAGGGTTTAGTAGGACTATAATTTATGGTCAGTATTAGGTTATTTTTTTATATGTGATTCAATAATATTGTATATCCATATATTATATCTAATCTAATTTATTTAATTTCTATATTATGACGTTAAAATTTCATTTCATTTCATTTAAATGCCATTTGCATAAATAAATAAAAATCAATTATTTTCACATTAAAAAACCAGTATAAAATCGAAGTGCGGGACGCATAGCGCGGCGCGCGAACATTAACGACATCATCCGACGAGCCCTTGTCACCGTCGGCGTTCCGGCTGTTTTGGAACCTCATGGCCTGGCACGCGACGATGGTAAGAGACCAGACGGTATGTCTTTATTCCCTTGGACGATGGGTAGGCCTTTAGTGTGGGACGCTACCTGTGTCGATACTCTTGCGCCATCCCATCTTCCTAGCTCATCGTGCTGTGCTGGTGCTGCCGCGACGGCTGCAGAGAACCTCAAGCGGCGGAAATATAACAGCCTCGTCGGCAGTTATATTTTTGAGCCGTTTGGGGTTGAAACTCTCGGGCCGTGGGGTCCGAGTGCTCATATGCGTTTTAAAGAATTGTCAAAACGCTTAATTGACGCTTCGCGTGACCCAAGGGCTGGCTTCTACCTCGGTCAGAGAATAAGCATTGCCATACAACGTGGCAATGCCGCCAGCCTTTTGGGCACACTTCCAGTCGACAGCGATGCGGAGGAGTTTTATGAGGTCATATTAAGCTAGGCATTTAGTGTATATATTATTTTTAATTATTTAAGTTATTGTTTAATTTTTTTATTATTTCTTTGTGTAAAACTTACTTACAATTCAAATATACTCTTAGTTTTGTTCGTATAAAATTAAATTTAAATTGTGATAAATAAATTGAAATTATCAACAAAATTATCCAAAAATTAAAGATCATAATAACAAAAATATGGGTTCCTTCTATTTGGCAGAATCTTGATACTCCGATTTTTATTTGGCATAACTCACATGGCATAATCTTATTTAATCGAATATTTTTAAGGCATAAAAATTATTTAGCATAACTTTTGTTTGGCAGAATATTTACGTGTCCGAATTTACAATGGCATACTTTTATCTTGGCAGAATTTTGTTTCGCATAATTACCTTTGCCATAATTAATATTATGCATAATTTTGTTTAGCATAACAATTATTTAGAGAGACGATTATTTGGTATGGGTGCATATTTGAACATCAAAAATTAAAATAGATGTATCTTCTTGTAAAAATTAGTGTTCAAAACATCAAAAACTTATATGGAATAAAACTGATAATTTAAATAAAGTAAATTTATGCTGTCGAATGGTTAGATAACCTACGTGCAATGTATTTAAAATCGAATGGTCTGCAAAAGTGACATAGAATGTTCTAAATATAGCATGTATTGGTAGCATTTTCAATATTAAATTAAATTTGTGTCATAAAAAGTCAATACGTTGTGCTGCAAAATTTTGTGACAGAAACGAATCGCTGCGAAACCGACTTTACGCAGTCTTGTCTGCCCTACCCCTAGAGTGTAATTTAAACCCGCGTAGGCGTGGAGGGGTAGGGCGGCCCGCGAGCTGAGGAGCAGGTGGTTTGAAGGCCCGCCGGTGGTGAGCGTTAAAACCATCTGTGACGATAAGCTCGCGTGGCGCCGCCCAAACCCCGCAGCGCCGGAGCCGTGACAGAAACAATGCTTGCTGCATGTTGCATGCCTGCTTGCATGCTGCATGCCTGCTGCATGTTGCATGCCTGCTTGCATGCTGCATGCATGCTGCATGTTGCATGCCTGCTTGCATGCTACATGCATGCTGCATGTTGCATGCCTGCTTGCATGTTGTATGCCTGTTTGCATGCTACATGCATCCAAGCCGACAATATTTTTGTAATTAGCATTTAGGTTAGCGTTTTGATATTAGTAGTCAAAATCAGTTCTGCCTTTTAATGACTATCGATATAAAATGTATGCCAAAAGACGATTCTGACTGTGAATTTTCTGCGATATGATGGTTCTGCTTTTTAATTATTATAGATATAAACATTATGCCTAAAGATGATTCTGACTAACAAAATTATGAGTTTTGAATGTATGACAACTGAGTGTATGCGAAATGATTTTCTGCGAAATGAAGTTTATGCTATCCGTTGTTATGCAAAACAATAATATGACGTAAAAAGTTCTGCTATAAAAGGTAGACCCCAAAAATATATTATTCATAATAATAATAACTCACTGACCAACTCAACAGGCGGTTCCTGCCCCGATAACATGAAGATCCGTTAACCTGCCCAGCAGTGCAGATCTTTCTCAGTAGTCACTGTTTCGGCTCTCACGCACACGTCTCATTACCGACGCAACCTTTTTGTGCATAAGGCCCTAACTCCTGGCGCAGTGCTATAAAACAGTGACTATCTCAAGCCGAAGTAACGGCTAGGTCAATAGGTATAATTTTTTTTTAATTATAGATTCATATACAACATATGATTTTTTCGTAAGACTAATATTTTTGTCAAAAAAAAAAAAATTAACAACATAATATTTTTATGCTTCTTTTCCCTTCTCCTTTCAAACGGCTTTAATCTTTAGAAATAACTTTACAAAAAAAAAAAAAAAAGCTGGTTAAGTGTTCTTCAAAATGTACATAGCTTACATAAATCAATCAATATTTCGCAGAGAAAATGGATTTAAATGTCAGCGGTGCTCTATCTGGCCGATACGAGTATCTGTGCATTTCATTCCGGCCAGAATAAATGTTCAAAGAATTGTACGCGTGGCAGTCGGTCACACTGGTAGCAAAAAACCTAGAGGGCCTACAAAATCTCTCTTGTATAAAGCTTGCCCACAGGCCACTGGTGTAAAACGTCTGGCAAATGGCTTTAAATAGTATTATTTTTTATTGTTTGTAGGTATAGGTTCGCGCTTGACCGCTATTTCACCTGATGGAAAGCAATGATGCGGTCGACGATGGAGCGCGCTTACTTAAAAGTAACCTATTCACTCTCGACTTAAAGGTTCCCGTGTTGTAGCCACCAGAAAATACAGACTACGACAGGGAATTCTACTCCTTGGCTGTACGCACAATGAATATGTTCCCAAAACGTTTTGTTTTATATTTATTACCTTTATTTCGGCTGTACACCGACAACCTGTATGCCAGTATTTGTGTGGCGAAGCAACAAAATAGGATAGCACAGTTTGGTTTCAAAATAGCTGCATTAGCAACGTTAGTAACTAAACGATTTTTTTTAAGGTTTTGTTTAAAAATATTACTTGTCTGGTTTTTAAGGTTATTTTAGATTTCATAAAATTACTCCGAAACTCCAGTTTTGTTTACAAAAAAAAACTTTTATAGGAGTTAATATGATAAGTATAGACTATAAAAATCCAAGTTTGGTATTGACACAGCTTGGTATTCTCTTTTATCAATAACAATGCACTCGGTATTTTAGTATTTAATTTTTCTATTTTATTCTAGATTAAAACGGTTTTAATAAAACTTAAGTTCCTATTGATTGAATGCACTTGTGGATAAAAATAATTTTATGGATGAGATTGGCCGGTTGAAACTTTGTCTAGTACACATTTGGCTATATTAACCACCCACCTTTTTTATTTATTTTAAACTGAATTATTCGAAAAAGAAACCGTGCCTTTAAAATGCAAAGAGCAACTGAAGGTACTTAGGTCGTTTTAGGACGTAATAATTTGACACTCCCTCTTACCCCACCCAGAGCGGGAGAAGTTATTTGAACGTGAACTATCTCAAAAAAAAAAATGTTATTGAGTCTGCTGCATTGTTTGCGAAATCATCGGCGGGAGAAGTAATTGATGACTTTGCTACATCAAAAAAGAAGACATTGTGTAATATTTCAAGACTAAATACATATTTTCTTATTTACTCATTTCCAACCTTTACCAAAAATAAAACAAAAGTTAAATTAAAGTACTAGAAACTTTGTGAACATCTTAATTATTTAGTAAATTGTAGAGTTCCAAAAATAACGGGTCCTAAAATAAAGTTAGCGTAGCATAGTCGGCCTTATAATGTTCCCACTGCTGGGACTCAGGCCTCCTCTCTAGGAGAGGAAATGGGACGTTATCCACCACGTGGGCCTTTTTTTTTGGTCGGAAAATCATCAATGACAACCCGCTCTCTTGGGCGGAGCGGGGGATAGTGTCAGACTCTTACTGACTAAAAACCCACCCCGTTCCTTCAAGCTTTCATACCGGGGCTCAAGTGGTTTTTCGAAACTAACCCTGGCCCCGGTAGGCTTCGACCCAGCTGGGCCCCTGCTGTTGTTGCAGGACAACTCTTTGAGGCGGGCGGTAACGGGCCCGCACCTACGGTGGCCAGAAATGCGGGATCGGAATCCCAGCGAGGGCGCCGTTGCCTGATGCGGTCGGCCTCCTCCTTTGCGAGCATTACTGCTTCGCAGAAGTCGGCGACCGCCTGCCACTCCTCCTCGCTCCCGACCATGGCCTGAACCAAGGCATCCACCACGCGGGCCCAGTGCGAGTTAATGGATGTCACATGTCTTTAAATTTTTGGTTCTAGGACATGCCAGTTTCCTCACGATGTTTTCCTTCACCGTTTTGAGAGCAGTGGTGATGAAATAACTTACACCAAGTAAAATAAAGTTATTTAGTTCTATTTCTTAAAGCCGTCAAATAAAGGTGAGGTGCGGCTAAGTTATTCAAGTTATATATAGAACTGTGCCTTAATGAAATGCCTTTAGTTGTTATATGTAAATTAAGCCAATTTTGATGTTTCTGTACTTTGACGTCAGGTTTAGCTTCAGACGTCTTGTTGGTTTTGTCTAAAGTGAGACTTAAATACCATTGACGTCATTTAAATACGTATACTTAGATCTTTTGTTCTCTTCCGTTAACTTGACTATATAGTTGTACAATTTCCCTAAAAAGGTTTTAGGACCCTTCAAGGCATTTATGTCATCATCATCATCATCACCATCATCGCCTTTTTAATGTTCCCACTGCTGGAACTCAGGCCTCCTCTCTAGGAGAATGGGCCGTAATCCACCACGCAGGCCCAGTGCGGGTTCTTCGAATTTTTGGTTCTAGGATATACCGGTTTCCTCACGATGTTTTCCTTTACCGTTTTGAGAGCAGTGGTAATGAAATAAATAACACAAAGTAATGCGCCTGGCAAGGTTTGAACCCGCGTCCTACAACTCGAAGTCCGAGCCGTTACCACTCGGCCACCACTGCTCTCAAACAAACAAAATGATATGACTAATTTTATTTAAGTATACTCGTACTATACCTACTTGAGAAAGCAAGGAACCGTGATCATTGGAAAGAATGGAGGGAGGCCGTTGCCCAGGAGGGGGACAACATAGGCTTTTTTTTTTGTTGGTGATAATCATCCAATGACAACCCCCGCTCTTGGGCGGAACGGGAGATAGTGTCAGACTCTTACTGACTAAAAAACCCACCCCGTTCCTTCAAGCCTTTATACCGGGGCTCGAGTTCCCTTTCGGATAACCCTGGCCCCCGTAGGCTCCGACCCGGCTGGGCCCTAGCTGTTGCTGACAACTCCTTGAGGTGCGCGGGAACAGTGCGCGCCGTCGACGACTTGGGCTTGGTCCGGACACTTACCGGACGGCCGGACAGCGAGCTACCCATTGCTTACTATCCGCAAGCCCGCGCCTACGGTGGCTGGAAATCGGAAAATCGGCGAGAGCGCCGTTGGACAATATAGGCTAGCTATAGTGATAATAATTATGATCATGAAATCGCAGAAAATCTTAACACCGCGATTCAGTTGATGGTCAAAAATGCACAACACCATCTATCGAGTTGATGTGAAATAAGATGCATGAAACAAAATTATTGTCAATTCTATTTTTGAATCCTAACAATAGTGCTACCACAAGCTTTTAACGCTTTGATCTTGGGTATTTTAGTAGGTATAAAGAAAAAATGGAAAGGTTGCTTATTTTCGATGTTTACAGACTACTTTATGAAGAACTTCTTATTTAAACTCTTGGATACATACCCCATAAATAAAACGCTCAATATTTTAATAATCTATGCGGACTTGTAATTATCTTGGTGTTTAACCGAATGGCGCGAAATCACGCGCGAACGCCGTTCGCTTGGGGTTTGAGTTCGGCTTCATCAATAATCTGTTCTGCGAGCAATGTGCCCGCCCTGCACTGCCAAAAACAAAATAGGATAGCACAATTTGGTTTAAAATAGCTGCATTAGTAACATTAGTACTTACCTAAACTAATTTTCGATATTTTGAACTATTTCCGTAACGTAAATTTTACTGAGGATATTTTCATCCCTGATTATTTTGATCACGCTAGGAAACTCCAAACGCATCCCTTTCCATTCCCCTTTAGGTGTCAATTTTCAGGTTCAGGTTCATCAAGTCATTCTGATTTAACCTCATTTTGAATAAATGAATATTTGACAACCACAGATAAATTACAGATAAACAAATATTATTTATCAACTAGCTTTTGCCCGTGGCTTCGCCCCCGCTCTTCCCTACTCCACCCTACTATACCCTACTCTACTCTACTCTACGCTACTCTACTCTACTCTATCCTACTCTACCCTACTCTACCCTACTCTACTCTACCCTACTCTACCCTAAACTACCCTAATTTTCTTTTTTTTTCCATAAGAACCTTCTCCTCACAATAACAAACACAACAAAAAAGAATTAGCGAAATTGGTCCAGCCGTTGACGCGTGATGGCGTGACCAAGGGAAATAGGGATTCATTTTTATATACATATATAGATAGATGAACAACTTTTTAAATTGTTGTTCTAAATAACATAAATATCTGTAGCGACCTCTATGAAGCCACCTAGACACTAAAATTCAAAATCCTTCATCGTCTTATCAAACTTGTATCCACAATTAGAGCATTCAACAGCGCGAAATCAACTATTGGCCTGTTGCCTGGACTGTACTGGATACAGAAAACACCCGTCTGGTCGAAGGATTCTGCTTTTTTAATGGAGGGTTATAGGATTATACACATCTAAATACGTACCTATGTATATTATAAAGTATCTTAACCAAGAAATGTGTATCTCCAATGGCTTACTTAGCGTAATTGACCAAAACCAAAAGTTAGCTGAAAGTTCTGGAAAAATATGATCCCTCGTTCGTAAGTACATTCACGATCACTTAGAAGCTCCGCTTTCGAGATTACCATTTTTTCGTGTATTTTGTCTTTAAAAAATATTTGCCCTGGTGATAATTTAAAGACAAAACAAAACTAATGTATTTTATTTTAATCTCCAAGTATAAACAAAGTAAATTATAAAATACACTTAAATAATTAAAAATAATAAATACACTAAAGACCTAGCTAATTGTGACGTCATAAAATTCCTCCGCATCGCAGTCGACTGGAATGTGCCGAAAAGGCTGGCGACATTGCCACGTTGTATGGCAATGCTTAATCTCTGAAAGATAAAACTGAAAAAACGCATCTGGTCCGTTGATTTGCCTTAATGAGTTGGGCGAACTGTTTTAACAATTTGCTGCTATTTTCATAGTACCAGCCATCAAAGATAAAATGTGTTTCGATCCAGTGAGGCCACTCGAGCTAGACCGAAAAAACTAGTGGCATTGCTTTGTTTGTTCAATGTACTTCACGAATTGACTGACAAGATCCAATATATCTCAACTATTTTGATAAAAATTATATTTAACCCTCGGGCGCCCCAAAGTATTTAATACGTAATTGTGCATTTTTACGTAAATCGACAAAGAAACAGAACTTTTCTGGATTTTTCAACGAAATCAAAATTATCGGCCAAAAAAAAATTCGTACAAACGTGTACTCAAAACGACAATTAGGCGTTTTTCAAGGTAAGGAAGGGTTAGTCACCTCATCCATCAAACGGGGTCCTCTATTCTATTACGCTCTGAATACATAAAAATAATACTGATCGTAACTTGTGTCAATGTACCTCATGAATCGTATTAACTCCAAAGGATCTTTAATGGAACCGGAGTGCAGTGACCTGCAGTGTTTGTGCGGCATCTTTCCGCAGAACATGTCCCACGTTCCATCCTGCATAACGTGCCCTATTACCTGTTTACGTAGGAATCTAATGACAGAATCAGTGGACGGAATTGCCGTTGCCGAATACTGGACCAGGCATGGAATTTAATTAGTTTTAAGTCGGTAAGAAGTAGAAAACGTCACTTTAAACTGTACCTCTTTCCACAGGTAGACGAAAGCCATACGATCCCATACGGGACGATGAAGGTACACCGTCACCACCACGGCATACCGCTGTCGGTGACCAACACGTCCCTGCACTACCCGCTGACGAACCTGCAGCTGTATCCCAACCAGACCGTGGACATCACCTGTCTGAGCACCATACCCAGCTACGCGAGTATGGGGGAGGGGTTTGCTGATGTGCAGAATAGTACTGTTACAGGTACGTTGGAAATATTAATATTGGTATATGATGTGATTTTTTTAAGGCTTTAGATTCTATGTTAAAATTATTTTTTGATTAAAATACAGCAGTCTTCAAGTTACAGATGAAATACGAAAAAAAAAATTATTGTGACAAACTTAAAAAAATATCACTTTCTAAGTTTAATCGTTTAATAAGTGTATATCTTCCTAATATGTAATTATATTACGTTTATAATTTAAAATTATATTTGCTCACTTAAAAAATTGGTCTGCAACACCTAAAAGTTAAGTGGTAGAAAATAACTAAGACTCTAAATCCACTTCTGTACTCTTGCGTGTGTAAAAAAATAAATAATATATTTAAAGTATACTTAAAATAACAAAGAGTTTTAATTTTAAATGCACTTTCTATAAAAAAAATAGTTTGTAGATGTTAAAATTTTAAAACTACGTTACTTGCATACTCGAATTTAATAACCTGTAAGTTATGCACTGTCAGAAATATATTTAAACTTAAAAGTTGCGGTGAAAATACAATTTTATTTAAAACCAATTCCTGCAAAAACAACAATCCTCGAAATTTTTCCCTTTGAAAATGACATACCCAAAAATGACTTTTTATTTTAAATTCAACGCATACTTTCCGTCGCTTGGGAAATAAAACTAGGAAGTCCGTTAATCGATTTACATCACTCTTAATTCGAGAAGCAATCAAAATTCGATCACGTGTGACAAATGCGAATTAGATACGTCACTTGGCCATGTCAATATATCAAACGTTAGAAGGGTGAAGTGAATGATGGTAAAAACAATACAGCTATCTCTCTATATGCAGGATGAAAACTTGAGTAAATAAGGAGTTATTCATAAGCAAACTTAATAACAAAATCCTCTTAGCACGGCCACGAAAATAAAGCCACGCTTGAGGCGTCAATTCGCTACAAGCGTCATTTCTAACACAAAACAATTTTTATGTAACTTCACTGCTGCTCGTAGCGCTACTTTGTGGCCTTGTAGATACTATTATTTACAGGGCCAGAAAGTAACGCTGCGAGAATGTATCTCTATAGATACAAGTTTTGGTTTTTTACGCTTGACGCTGACGCTTGTAGCGATTTCGCTTGGAGCGTCGCATTTCGTGGCCCTCGGGTAAGAAAAAAATCTAGCAAAAAGATTCAACCCGGGAATTATAACGGTTGAAGCACCCCTCAAAATAAGTCCTGAGGCGAATGTAAGCACAAATTCCAGGCAGGCTAAATTATCCTCGTTTCCAGCCATGAAAAATTTCCGTCATCATTTTTATTTTAAAAACGTTTTTCTTTTTCAGTCAACGTGGTTCGCATCGAACCGGCTCCGACTCAGCTGCCCGTCAAAATCGTTAGTTCCCAACTAAATTTATCGGCTCGATGTCATGTAGAACGTATGTTGGTGGTTTTAGTCATATTTGTGTGCCATATTTGCTCCTAAACTCGGATGTGACGTATGTATATAACATAACATCTGTCAAATTTGTTCTCATGATTCTCATAATGTAAAGTAACATCGGCTTTGTACAGCCGCAGTAAAAGTTTCATAAAGGCGAATCCATATTATTGCGGGGCAGGACTAATGCGAGGTGGTTCCAAATGGCTGCGATTCGCCGCATATTGCGTTGCATTAAAACCCGCTGAGCAATAACATGTGAGAGCCTTTATAACGCATGCACATCAACTCCTTATATTTGATATTCGCAGTGTCGCCCCAAGCGAATGTTACTAGTACGTATTTTATGAGCTTAGTAATGTATAGTACGGTACCTGGGTACATATAGTTTGATTATTGTGAGGCGTGAATTGACTGTGGTGCTAAACTGCTGAATTATTATGTTTTCAGGTGTGTTTTCCGGGTTATGTAACCACGTTTATTATATTAAACTAATTTTTAAAATTTCAATCAATACTTTGTCATTACTTCAGAGAATACAGCGCTTGATTGCGTGTAACTAATAACATATTTCGTGTGTTACAATTTGACAGGTGTTATAATAAAATAATTATGAAGAAACATGTCGATATTAATCTATTTTTAATTGGTGTAATAAATCAAAAGAATTTCTGTACAGTATTGTTTTGGCCCATTATTTTTTTTAAACTTCCTTCTTTTGTTTTAACCTTAATAGCAACGCCGCAGCCATTAGAAACAGATGTAACCATTTGATTAAAACACCTTTGTATTTATATTTAACAGACTGAGCAAATTTTTCAGATAAATTGGCAATTTAACCAACATTTTCATTCTAATTTTGCGAACAATAAACTTTGGTAACAACTCAATTGCTAGCAATATTCAACCAAATTCGCTTAATCGCTATTAAAATCTGCCGAAATAAATTTAAATGACGCGATTCCCTTTGCAAACAAATATTAATTTGATCAATGTTGGTTATAATCTTATTATGGACTTTTTAAGTAAATCCGTTGAAAGTGAAGGACGCCAGGCAAGATTTATTGTCGTCGCCAATAACAAAACGGCTATTATGAAGACTGGCAATGGAATTTAAGGAAGGATTCGGAAACTTTGCTTCCTTCATGCTAAATTTTGTACACTAAAATTGCAATAATATTTACAATAAGACTTGAAATACCGTTTTTGTTACAATGAAAATAAATCGCAACTGTGTTTTATATACATAACTATATAGACGCATTTACTACATAACTATATAGACGCATTTATACAGTGAACAATAAAAGCAAGCACAGCGCCAGCTAATGGCGTTGCTTACCGTTTAAAATATAGCGCCAATTGAACATGGAACATATGTGAATTTTATACAAAACTTTAATGCCGTGTTATTTTTAACTGCACATTTTTTGAAAAGGAATCAACGACTAAACGTCTGTTCATTTATATTTTTACAACATGGCTAACATTTTCGATGCTGTTTACTTTTTTAATTGATCTTTATCGATGAGCTTCTTAGCGCTTATTCATATCCTTTGTATATTTACCTTTTAACTTGTGTATGCGCCATTATGAGACTGAATTAGAATGTTAGAGATATGTAAATGATCCAATTTAACACCCACCTATCAATTGCTAGAGAGCCCATGTCCATTTTGTAATATAATGTATAATGTAATGGCGAAGCCAGAGACAGTAAAAGCGTGTCTAATGTCACATAGTTTTTGAGTAATTGCGTGTATTTCAAAATGATTGCATTGGCTTTTACATATCAGTAGAAAATTGTATCTGAATGTGAGTGATTTATTTGTGTTTTCTCATTTCTAAACTTAAGATACTTATGGAATCTTCAATATAGACTCGTTATGAATGTAAATAAAAAATTTGATAAAAAAAATCTAAATTGTATCATTAAAATTAATTTGTTTCCCAATTTCTGGGATATTTGTGTACTGTTTGTAAAGTAGTATGTTTATTTTAAGCAAAATGAATTTGATAACAATTGTTACTTGCTTAGTTTTCGTGATTTTATTTAATAAAATTTAACTCTAAAAATGAACTAACCAGTAAGTTCATTAGGATTTTTATCTTATTGTTTGGATTGATCAATTATGTTAATAACATACTCATTGAACATTTGTCGTAGACCATGTAAAAAATGAAGAATAAAATTTGATTGAACACACATTGCTGTAAAGTCAATTGTTTTGTATAAAAATCTCGACAAAGTGAAGTGAAATTAAATTGAAATGACTATGATGCTCGCGAGTACATGATATGATGGATAAGACATCGCGCAATCAATGCCTCTAAGTGGAAAAAAGCATATTTTTAAAAAGCACACACTCTCACATAGACGCACATTACGCTAGGTACCTAAAAACCTCACCGTCCGGCCGTCCGGTAATCATCTGAACCAATTCCGAGTCATCAACAGCTCGTAATATTGCACGCGCACCTTAAAATGACGTCAGCAATACCATAGTAACTCAGCACGGCCGAAGCCTAATGTAGCCGTGGGTTTACTTCCGAAAAGGAAACCTGTGAAAAGAAGGAACATAGGTGTCCGGGCCTTGGTTCAGGCGATGGTCCGGAGCGAGGAGGAGTGGCAGGCGGTCGCCGACTTCTGCGAAGCAGTAATGCCGGAAGGCGGAAGGAGGCAGACCGCATCAAGCAACGGCGCTCTCGCCGCCGCCGGGATTCCGATCCCGATTTTCGGCCACCGTAGGCGCAGACTTGCGGTAGGTCCCGCGCGCCTCAAGAAGCCTACCGAGGCCAGGCTTAGTTTCAAAAGACAGCTCGAGCCCCGGTATGAAGGCTTGAAGGAACGGGGTGTGTTTTTAGTCAGTAAGAGTCTGACACTATTTCTCGCTCCGCCCAAGAGCGGAGGTTGTCTTTGATGATTTTCCCACCACAAAAAAAGAACATATGTGTGATTTTTGCCAGTAAAAATTTGACACGCCCCCTCGCTCCGCCTGAAGAAGTCATCACCTCAAAAAAGGCACCTAAAAGCTGTATGCTAATTAAGCTGACATTTATTACATTTTTCATAACGTTCTTGTATGAAAATAAAATTTTAAGGCGTCTTATGTACATCATTTACGGGTGCGTTAAATACATCTAATTGTGATGACATAGGGCACTGAAACATGGTCGCTTACAATGGTTCTCATCAGAAGGCTTACAGTCACCCAAAGGGCAAAGAAAGGGCTATGCTCGGAGTTTCCTTGCGTGATCGCATCAGAAATGAAGATATTTGCAGGAGAACCAAGGTCACAGACATAACCCGAAGAATCGGGGAAACGAAAGTAGCAATAGGCAGAGCACATTGCTCGTAGAACGGATGGCTGATGGAGCCGAAAGGTTCTAGAATAGCGACCGCATACCGGAAAACACAGCGTTGAAAGGCCTCCCATAAGGTGGATCGACGACCTGGTGAGAGTCGCGTGAATGCGGTGGATGCGAGACGCACAGGATCGGTCGTTGTGGCGACGCTTGGGGAGGCCTATGTCCAACAGTGGACGTCTTTAGGTTGAAATGATGATATTGATGATAAATAATTCTTCTGTTCTGTTCTGTTCTGTTCTGTTCTGTTCTGTTTGTGTGTTGTTTTCTGTTGTGTGTTGTGTTCTGTGTTTCTCATTTATTGAATCGTTTTAAAAACCGTTTCTCTATCGGCTCCCTAAATATGCCCCCTACAATACGTAAACTGCGAGCGTGTTTACACAGAAGTGCAATCTGTGCTAGCAAAGACAAAGCCTTGTGAAAGCTCTCAAGGACGCATAGTGCACATTCGAGTCGACACACTTAACACTACATGCTAGTGTTTAAAATTTCACATACTGGTTGGACTTTTCATAAATTTTACGAAACGCTCTTAATATATAAATGACGAATGACGATGTTTGATGATATCTATTCAATGCAGTGAAAATGATTAAATAATAATAAACTTTTTATTCAGGTCAAATATACCTATTTCTATTTTCATATTTAATAAAATATTACATACAATAAAACAGAATATAATAACGTCATTGCGCCTGCAACAGTCGCTATGTGATTTTTCTCAACTATTGGTTGTTCATGTTATTTTGATCCTTATATCATTACACGCTAGAAGAAGATTTCTAATAACGAAGTTATAAAAAATAGTTATATCACTTTCGTACATAGAATGCTCCTAAAAAAAAAAAACGATGTCAATATAATATAATCACTCCAAAGTACAGCGATTTGTGAACGGGCAGCGAAGATAAATTCAAAATAAAACCTAATCAAAAACAATCAAAATTAATAAAACAAAGTCAATAAAATAAAATCATATTAAATTATTTATTATTAATGCAATAGATAGCTATGTCAAATTTCAGCTATACAAATTACAATAAAAATATATAGGCAAATACAATTTAAGTATGCTCTTTAATTGTTAATTCTTATGAATCACTAGCACAGTATGGGCCTCAAGGGTAAATAAAAATATGTTAGCCACCGATAAATTTTAACAAGCCCCATGTGGGACATATAGTTTGATTTAAATCTTCCATGGTAGGCCCATCTAACCTTTCAACAAACACCCTAATGCTGTTGGTGCTTTCTCCCACTACGTGTATCATCGACGCCACTTTACTTAAACTGGATTAACATTATTATGTTGTGTCGTGGCGCCTTTTGACGTACTAGATTGGCTACAAAACTTTTTATGACATGACGTAATTTTTAACAGTCTTTTGAAATTTTTAAACACAACACAATTATATAAACCTGGCTTTACGTATAATTGGAATTTTATCGTCTGTGTGCGCTTCGGTAAACACACCTGACGTACTATAATTAAGTGAGCAAATTGTTTCCTTCAAATAAAAAAAAAAATATTTCTTTGAAACAACAACACAATTTGCAACTACGGCTTATGACAAAATAAAAGTTTTGGATGAACTCTGCCACCCATTGTAAGATTTAACTTGTGTTTAGGGCGCCAGCATCCTCGCTTATCATTTGAACATAATATAACATTAATCATAAGACGATAAATAGTCAATGAACTCTTAAAAATTAGGTGCATTTTGTGCTATGAACAAAATTCTACTTTAAATTCAGCAATCTGCAACTGCACGTTATATTTCAGTAGGTATAGCGCCATCCACTCCCAGTAGTCGCTCAGTAGTGAAATCCGTGTTAGCGTTGACAAAGCCGGGCGGGCGTGTTGCGGGACGTGTGGTGTTAGCCCGAGTCTGCATACACTGCAGACTGAGCAAGCGACGTGTTGCCTAATGATCTAGCAATCATTGCGCTCTCGATTGTACACGGCCAGGATTCTGAGCAGAGAGAAAATTGAATTTCGAATAAGTTATTATAAAATATCGTGTCTCTATTGTGCATAGCCAGGATTCTGAGTGAACGTATTTAGAAATGATTAAAAAAAAATGAATTTTTAATAAGTTACCATAATATCATTGCGCTCGTTTCGATTGTACACGATCAGGATTCTGCGCCGACGTTTCTAGTAATGAATTTAAAAAAAGAAAATTAAATTTCGAATGTATCATTATACAATTATTGCGCTTTTGATTGTTCACGCCCAGGATTTTGAGTGTACATATTTAGAAATGAATTTCAAAAATGAATATTGAATTTCGAATAAGTTATTGTAATATCATTGTGTTCTCTATTATACACAGCCAGGATTCTGAGTGAACATATTTCGAAATTATTATTTTTTTAATGAAAATTGAATTTCAAATTAGTCATTATACAATCATTGCGCTTTCGATTGTACACGGTCAGGATTCTGAGTAGACGTATTTAGAAATGAATTTTAAAAATGAAAATTGAATTTGGATTAATAATAATAATAATGAATAATTTAAACTTCTGCGTGAAACATGATGGTACAGATCTTAAAATACTACAGGTAAATAATTCTTCATATTCCACTTCATAATCAAATTAAAATTAAAACAAATTTATTTTAAAAACAATCCAATTCTTAACAAAAATCAATTCTGTTTATATTTCAATTAAATAAATGTCAATGAATTAAATGACAAATGTCAAAATAAAACACGTTACTAAAAAAAAATACATAATGACAAAATTTATTCGATAGCTAATTCTTAAAACTGAGCTAGTTTCTTCTGTAATAAATGAGTTATTAATTATTATGTACGATTAAAAATATGGTTGGTTCATAACAGCAATAATGATTGCACTAAATACACGTTTCATGTACAGTATATGCATAATTATCACATAAATTCATGGCACATTTTTGCAAAGGCATTTTCCACGAAGTAGGCATGTTGCGCGATGGAATATTTTATTAATGAGAATATTTAGGAGCAATTGTGTAACAAAAACATATCATGATTAGGAGTGCATATATATAAAACAATTTTATAAATGTTGTCAAAATGAAGAGGCTTACATATCGTTCGGTTCGTAATGTAAATGTTTAAAATCGATTAATTAACTGTATCTTAATGTTTTCTAGAGCCAAACTTAAAGGTTATAGAAAACAAGAATAAATGTATTGTAAAGATAATCTGAATGACTTAATTTTTTAATGTAATCTTGTAATTAGCAAAAGCTTAAAGCGTAAATAAGGTAGATCATTATATTGTGTGTAAAACTTATAAAATGTAAGTGAATGCTAATTTATATAGGCTAAAACATTCTGTGGATATATCAATGGAAAATAATAACTGTGTTTATTCCTAAGCATATAAACCTTAGTATTTTAATTTATTCAATGTTTGTAATATCTAATTTCTTAAATAACTGCTGGATGTTATTTTAGAATTTATATTCCAAATGTATATAGCCGTTTCCAAGAATAATGGAATATTATATACTTATGTATGTGCTATATGACGTGACGTACAATGCCTACAGTAAATAGAGAAAAGAACAAGAGATATGTATGTAAGACAATATGTCTCCTCCTTTAAAATAAACTATCAATACATTTACACAGAACAAGTCGACGATTTAAATTTTCATTGAAATATAGTCGAAATAAAGGCCTTACCACGGTCCTAACGTGAACCATTTGGTAACGTAAACTGAACTGTTAAAAGAATGGAGCTATATAGGGTTTTTTGTAAAACACTAATAACCTTGCAGGACTGTATTACTTACATCATAGACAACAACTTTTGTTCTATAACTTTTTACAAAACATAATTCATTTACCAAAAAAAAAAACCTTCAAGATTTCGTTGTTCTGTCTAACACATTACAACTCTGTATTTTGCCGTATCTACTCGTACTTACGCCTCCCGCGTACTGTTCTCATAATAATAATAAGCAGGCATTCGAAACATTGTCATCACATCTAGCAACCGTTCGCACCATTTCAGTATACTCAACATTAGAATATTGATACCCCATCATGTAAAGATAATTACGTCCGCACTGCCGAATTTCGCTAAAAAAAACACGTATGCAGGCGCATCAATGCGACTGACCGACTGATGAGGTCCGGTAAATAGGTCAAGTTCATGTTCAGCTACCCTCCGTTTTTGTACTATCGCTTGCTTCGCATAGACTTCGTAATGTTTAGAACGTTCAATTTAATTATTTTATTTTTTGTATGAAAATCTGATGAACTAAAATATGATAAATTTTTAAAACTCATAGAACAAAAGTTATTGTTTATGACGTTAGTAGCATATTCTTGAGAGGTTGCTAGTGTTTAACAAGTAACCTTTCTCGCTCGCACGCTTGATATTTTAACACGTCATAGTAAGGCCCCAGTAATTGAATTCTCCTGCAAAAATAAAGTAGTTTTCATTAAATGTGAAGCGAGAAATTTCTACGTTTCGAAGTAATGACACAAGTAGACACAAGTAATTACTGAAATGATTCAGCCGATAAACGAAAACAATTACAATGGACGTAAAATTAAATACACCAATCAGTTTGCAGTTTCACAAATAAATAATAAGAATACATTTTTTTTGGTTTTCAGATATTAACATAATGTTTGTTTCATTTTAACCTTACGAAGTGTTGAAACACATTAATGCCTACCAAGGACGCGTAGCTCCATAAACGCGTATTCGTCACTATACGCTTGGTGTACACCTGTTCACAGCTTACATACAAAACTGTGAAACTCTGTCGACGAAGCGATAAAGAAACGACGGAAGGGTTCGACGTTGCCGACGAAAACGCGTATAAAAAGCTACGCGCCCGTTGACAGTAAGCCTAAAAAGTATAAAATATGACAAAAATTACGCAACTTAATTCTCTGAAACCATTATAAATCTTTCGTTTCCAATATTTTGTTCTAGCGTTATACTTTTGTTAAAGAAGTCGGACAAACAAACCACAGAGATATGTAAATACGACTAGACATGCATATTTGCTTTCTGAGCAAACACTGATAAAAATTCCTCAAATCTTCCCTTTGCCGACGTTTCTGTTCAAATACGAATAAGATTACCATGATGATCACTGAAGTATAAATCGATTTATCTGTCTCTAGCAATTCCATTGTCTACATTGGTTACTCCTATGACTTTGTATAAGTTAGAAACTGCATTGAAATCAAAATATAATTTACTGTATTTTCTATATTGATGATGTAATTCATGCAGGCTATTGATGTCTTCCTTATGCTATACACTCTTTATATAAACTTTAAGTACTATTGTAAGTTAGATTTTATATTGTAATAGTTATAATGTAATTACTGTCAAACCGGATATTTATTTTATCCTAGAGATATACAGTATGTGTTGCTTCATAGCTATTACCGAGTCTTAAGTAATTGTCAATTACGCATAATTGTAAAAAAAAAAACATGCGTATTTATAGGTTTTATTATTCTTATCATTTACTCCCTCCCTTTAGGATAAATTGTATATAAATGTAAGATGTATTATATATTTCGAATGTCATTTATTTGTGAAGATATTCTATTCGGTTCATTTTAGGTGATAACTTTATTTAATGGTTCAGAAACATTACACGGAGAATTGTGAATTATAAATATCGTATTTAACTGTATTCTATCTAATAACCTTAATATTGTAACCTTCCGGAGTCTATGTTTTCTGATAGCTAGGTATATGTATACGTAGAACGTCCGTGGTTACAACTTATGCGTCTAGGTCGATAGGCAAGCATGACAGGAAGGTCTCTGGAACCCTAATCGTCGGTAGCTTAGACCCTACTCCTGATCCCAGCAGACTACATTTATTTATTCTTTTAAATGTATTTTTTTAAGGTTTTGAAAATCAATATTTAATTTTAAATGTTATTTATATTATTTAAAAGAATAAAGAGGATGCAACTACTACTTAATATAGTGCTTTCAAAATGAATAAGAGAGAAGATTATTAAAATCAAAAAACTGAAACAACTGTTCTTATCCCTCTGTGTGAACAATAACAAATCATTGAAGTATCTTGTTATACTTATCAATGAAACCAAAGCATATGTTTATTCTCCGTGTAATATCTCTGAATCCCTTCTCTAGACAAGAGACGCACTGAGCAGATTGGCTGCCGAGAATATAGACGTCTGAGGTAACTCAGCCATTTCGGCAATGTATCTGTATGTTAGATTACGCTGCGCAGTTTTTCGGCCTAGTGCGTTTCTCTTTATACCTTTGTTGAAATCAAACACTTATGTGAAGTTAGCTGAGCCGATAGTAGATAATAAATAAATGTTATTATATCGTGTGTTTCGAGTAACAGTCTGTTGCGCTGAATTTGTATGAAAAATTATGTCTAATATTTACAAGATGTGAAATTTTATCTCTTTATAATATAAATGTATTACACGTTGGTTTACACATAATTATATTTTGTTTTCTTTATCCATACACTAATGAAAAGATACCCTCGACATCCTCTAATGAACTGGTGCACTTCACAATCAACGATCAACGATTATATCACTACTTACCATCATGTGGGATCACAGTCCAGCAGTAGATTATATCTTAAAAACCGGCCAAGTGCGAGTCGGACTCGCCCATGAAGGGTTCCGTAGCAGCAAGTAACATAATATAAAAGTTCTTGTAATGTGTTGTAACTTTGATCGATGTTTTAATAATAGTGTATTTTTTTCGATTTATGACGCATTAAAAAAAACTACTTACTAGATTTCGTTCAAACCAATTTTCGTTGGCAGTTTTTATAGTAATGTACATCATATATTTTTTTTAGTTTTATCATTCTCTTATTTTAGAAGTTAGAGGGGGGGGACACACATTTTACCACTTTGGAAGTGTCTCTCGCGCAAACTGTTCAGTTTAGAAAAAAATGATATTAGAAACCTCAGTATCATTTTTGAAGACCTATCCATAGATACCCCACACGCATGGGTTTGATGAAAAAAAAAATTTTGAGTTTCAGTTCTAAGTATGGGGACCCCCAAAATTTATTGCTTTTTTTCTATTTTTGTGTGAAAATCTTAATGCGGTTCACAGAATACATCTACTTACAAAGTTTCAACAGTATAGCTCTTACAGTTTCGGAAAAAAGTGGCTGTGACATACGGACGGACGGACGGACAGACAGACAGACAGACAGACAGACAGACATGACGAATCTATAAGGGTTCCGTTTTTTGCCATTTGGCTACGGAACCCTAAAAAAGACTGTCAGTGGCTGCTTCCTTCATTTATATTCCAGTTTTAAAACTGAGTGCCACTGGCTTCCGACACTCGTAAGTCCAAAGATTTACTTTAACATTCTCCTAAGATTGTTCCTTTACGATTCTGGTCGACTTTTCAATTTGCTGTAATAATACAATTTCATTTTACAGTTTTCATAATGGAAAATGAAACAAACATAATAGGTTTTATTTGCATAACTAATGAGTTCTCGTTATTCTGCATATTTGTGAAATATTCAAACACAAATTCTAGTGTGGTTGCAAATTAAATCAAAAACAAATATTTAATAAGGTTTTGAATGCAAGGATAAAATAAACACACATTTGCTGCGTAGCGCAAGTAGTGGTCTAGACAAACTTTGTGAAAAAACTAACACTATTAAATATTCCCGTCTTCTTTGCGATAGCACAGCGGACGAAGCTACTTTCAGACGTCCTAAAATATCAAGCCATTTAAAGCAGTTTTAAAGGATGGTAAAAAGTGTTCGTAAACTACGGAGTTATTTTTATGATAAATATTAAGTTTCGAAAGGAAATATGATGCTTCTATTTTCAGAGAACCGATTTTGGAAACACAACTTTTCTTGCATTCAATAAAATCGATATTATCTAAGGTACGTTTAACAAAGTGTAGCTGAACCCTGGTAAAAAAAATAATAATAATTCATTGCACTGAATATTAAGTTAAGTTGTTATTACAAACTTAGGTTACGATGAGGCTGACATGCTCTATGAGATAAAAGTCCCTAAAAATACAGATAAAAAAAAAACTTTTCTTGCTTAGCCTAAAAATGCGATCAAGGTATATCATAATCTAATCAAAAAGTTCGTCGGAAGTAAGAATAACAAAAATAACGACGCTTTTAACCCAATTTAACTTCCCATGAACGTACTTTTAAACTTTATATACCTACCTTTTCATATTTCGTTAATTAATCGCATAAAATTACAAACAAATTCATGTTCCCTTGATAATAAACAAACGAGCAGTTCAAAACTCTAAACGATGTCACTTAACTAAATCAAAAGCTTTATGTAAGAGTTAACAGACTGTAAAGCAACTTAACTGTCGGACATTTTATCACAAAATTAAGAAACAAAATGGCGTAATTCTGTTTCAACTAAATAGCTTTTTTAATGCAGACAGTAAAGAACATTGCGAGAGAGAAGTTAATAAAATAGGTAGAAAGTTCCCGCGACCCGGTTGACGATAAACGTTTGTCGACCCACGGCCGTTTACAACACCCAAGGGTTTTACTCATTACCAAAACTTTTTAAACGAGTGAACCATTTGAACTTGCACACAGAAACACGTCTATAATAAAAAAAACTGGGCAAGTGCGAGTCGGACCCGCACCTTGAGAGAGTTCTGTATAAACTTACCTACCTGTATAAAGAGTTCAATTCCCATTTGGTGTGTCAAGTCTTTTCCAAATAGCCATTTTTTTTTTGTGATGTAACAACAAATTTTCAGTTTTCAGATTTATTCCTATATTCGTGTTATGTGACCTTGCTATGTGCAAAATTTCAGGATTCTGGGTCTATGGGAAGTACCTTATGAATTTTTGTTCCCTTGAAAGTCGAAATATACTTTTTTGCGACATAAACGGCCATATCTTTTTTTTCCTTTAACTTAGAAGTTTAATTTTTTCACAGCTTCAAGAGACAGCAGATCTAAATATGTAGTTTTAATTTAAACTGGATACCTCCACGCGTTCTCGAAATAAAGAGTCTTGACAGACAGACGGACGGACGGGCGGACAAAAAAGTAAAGGTATACATATATATATATATATATATACCTTTATTATATTTTGTATATAAAAAAAAAAGGTATAAAAAAGTAAAGGTATATATATATATATATATATATATATATATGAGGTACAGAACCCTAAAAAGAAACAAAAAGGCACATTTCCAAGGAAAAGTTTGATGACCTACATTAATAGTTTTCCGAAATGGTTCGCGTTTAGAGCTCTTTGGATGTTTGGAAGAAATAAATCCAAAACAATTGAGAGTCGAACAGTAAAGTTGTTACTCCGCATCGTTAACTCGCCCGGCCGACCTTCATCGAGGACCGTCCCAC
Organism: Mythimna ferrago; assembly: GCA_910589285.2. Classification (NCBI taxonomy): domain Eukaryota; kingdom Metazoa; phylum Arthropoda; class Insecta; order Lepidoptera; family Noctuidae; genus Mythimna; species Mythimna ferrago. The sequence continues at coordinate 7,458,460 of OU342675.1, read as the reverse complement.
CAGATTTGAACTGATATAAACACTCGTATTTTGTGAGATTTGGCCTATAGGATAATGCTGGAGATCAGTCAAGCGCGTTCGAAGGGCAAATTGGGCCTTCTGTTTTATCCCTCGGCTCGACTCGGCGAAAATCTTGTTATACTTACTGTAATAGACCTTTTTTTGCACCACGCAGCCATTTTGACCAAGTAAACGATAGTACCTACATATGCATATTTCATCATCTTCATCATTTCAACCAAGAGACGTCCACTGTTGGACATAGGCCTCTCCTAAATGTCACCATAATGACCGATCCTGTGCGACCGATCTTATGGAAGGCTTTCCGAAGCTGCGTCTTTCGGTACGTAGTCGCCATTCCTGAACTTTTCGTCCCCATCGACCGTCTGTCCTGAGAGCAATGTACCCTGCCCACTGCCACTTAAGTTTGGCGATTCTTTGGGGTATGTCAGTAACCTTGGTTCTCCTGCGGATATCTTCATGTCTGATGTGATCTCGCATGGAAACTCCGAGCATAGCCCTTTCCATTGCCCTTTGAGTGACTCTATGCCTTCTGATGAGGCCCAGTGTTACCAGTGATGACATCTGGCTCTTTTTTTTTTCAGTGGGTAAAAATCGTCTAGATGACATCCCCCGCCCTTGGGCGGAGCGGGAGATAATGTTAGATTTTTACTGACTAAAAAACCCACCCTGTTTTTTCGTTGCCTTTCATACCGGGCCGAGCCCTTGACCCCAGTAGGTTTCGACCCTTCTGGGCCCCTACGATTATCGAACGGTCAGACAGCGAGCTACCCATTGCTCGCCGTCCGCAAGCCAGCGCCTACGGTGGCCGGAAATCGAGCTCCGCAGAAGGAGGCGACCGCCTGCCACCCCTCCCCACTCTGGACTATGGCCTGTTCCAAGGCGGAGCAATGACATATGGTTCCGAAACGTGGTCGCCTCCATTTATTTTGAAAATTGCAAAATATCGAATGTATCAGGAGAGAGGATATCGGGTTTTCAGAGAAGTGTATTAAACGCAATATAGAGACGGCTTTGCCTGCTAACAAAGTAGCTCATAAAAAGTTATGCTTATGTTCCCCATTCTGAGTTAAAGATATACCTACTCGATAGAATGAGAGCTATCGTGGATAATGTTTACTCAATTTTTCCTGATACGTTGTTCAATTTGGTTTCTGGTTAAATCGTATTGATAAAGTTTAACAATGATAAATTATATTTATTTTGTAAATAGGTTTTGAAAACACTTTTTAAAACCTCGAGCGCCAACTGTACATAATACATCAGTACAACTTGAACGACCTTGAAAAACGTTTAATTGTCGTTTTGCACAGACGTTTGCATGTTTTTTTTTTGGTTTTTGTTAGAAAAATCCAGGACAAGTTTTTTTTTGGTGATTCACGTAAAAACGCGCAATTCTTCTTCTTCTTCTTGCCCTTATCCCGTATTACTTGGGGTCGGCGCAACACGTTTTCTTTTTCCATTCTGTCCTGTCACCCGTCAAACTATCACTAACTCCCTTTTCTTTCATATCACTTCTCACACAATCCATCCATCTTTTTTTCGGCCTTCCTCTCCCTCTCCATCCATCTACATGTATACTCAGAACTCTTTTAGTAATATGCGCTTCATCCCTCCGCTTCACTAAAAACGCGCAATTACGTAATAATAATACCCTCCCACGCGCGAGGTGTTAAAGGAATTTTTTTCCGTAAGTTTAAACTAAATGAGGCCGATGTTTCCTAGCTTACTACCCTGAGAAAAAATAGCCACACAAACTCTAGGGTCCAAGTCTCTTTTAAAGGCATTACAGCAAATATATATACTTAATAGTCAAATCACATGAGAACCATGCAGATATGTGTCTGAGATGGTATTATGAGAAAAGAAAAGATTTCAGTGGACCTGTCCAGTCAGTGCAAGGGTTTGACAGTATTCCTAAAGCTCAACTCAGGATTACTCTCTCTAAATTGTCAATTTTGGCAGTAAAAGAAAAGCTTTTGTATCTTCATCGTCAGACCTCGACTTGATAACAACACTTCTCACTGATTAGATACTAAAAAACCTATCTCCCAACATATTGCTATAAGAAACAAAACTCTATTTGAATATCAAAAAGTAATCTAAACTTCCAAATTCGTAGTGAAAATTCTGGGGAAAGCCTCTAAAACTTTTATATTAAACAACCGTATAGGAGAATATTGTGCCTCGTTCTGACTAGAGAACCATTAATAAACGGTCTAAAATGTGAAATAGAAGCAGTAGGTATTACAATTTAGAACTTTTTTTTAGGTGGGAAAATCATCTAATGACGTCCCCCGCTCTTGGGCGGAGCGGGAGATAGTGTCAGACATTTACTGACTAAAAACTCACTCTTGTTCCTTCTTTTCAATTATTTCATGGCCCCGGGGATCTCTTTCGCATCATCCATGGCCCTAAAACCGTTTAAAACTGCGGTAGTAAATTTTTGTCACTTATTTAAATGGAACAAAATCTATAAATACGTCTTAATAATATGTCGAGTTCCGATAAGTAGATTATGAGCTATGAGGAAACAGATGAACACATATATATACATATATAGTCTGTCAAAATCATAACCCTCCTTTGGCTTTGCCGTAGTCGGGTTAATATAATCAAAATGAAACTAAAAAAACTATTATATCGTAACATATTTGTAAGATCTAAATTAGAAAACATACTCGTATGTTTTCATCGTTTCTCTGATAAATTAATAGTAAATTCAAAAATAAAAAATAACTTCTTGAATCGAAAACAACACGGCTCATATTTCAAAATGGCTTCTTTTCCAACCACGAAGCGAGTGATTACTCGCTGATAAAACATGTGAGTGAATGCACCTTAGTTTATTTACCGCAGTGCCAATAAGTGATTCGAGTCTAGTGATTGGATCGAAGCAGATCTAGTTTCGTTGATTTTATTTAAATAAAGCTTGGTACATATTTTAGATGAAACATGGCTATAAGATGGATAAGAATATTTTGGCTGCAACAATTTTTATTCTTTCAATTCAGACACGAGTATATTTATTTTTAAATGATATAAACTAGTGCTTGACGGGAATCCCACCTGATGGTAAGCAGTGATGCAATGGTTGACGGTGAGGCTAGTTTATTAAGAGCCTATTCACCCTAGCCTTGAAGACACCTGCATTTTAATAGGACGGGAAGACCACAGCAGGAAAATTGTTCCAGTCCTTCGATGTACGCGGTAAAACGACGAGGTGAAACGCTTAGTCCGGACCGTAGAAGTTTCAACAACGTAAGAGTGGATATGGTTAATGTTGATGACTGTCAGATCAATCTGAACCATGGCGGTAAGTCCCCTCTTTGAGGCGTGGCTGGAAAGACCTCACGGCGTCCTTACCTTCCGCATGACGCAGGTCTTCACCGGACATGGTTCGTTTGGGAGTTTCCTGCACCGTATTCATGCGGAAGTGACGCCCGGGTGTTGCCACTGTGCGGAACGCCCGGAGGACACGGTGGAGCACACAGTCGAGGTGTGCCCTGCTTGGGCGGAGCATCGCCGTGCCCTCGTGGGGGCGATCGGCGGTGGAGATCTCTCGCGCCGGGCCCTGGTTGAGGCCATGGTCCGGAGCGAGGAGGAGTGGCAGGCGGTCGCCGACTTCTGCAAAGCAGTAATGCTCGCAAAGGAGGAGGCCGAACGCATCAGGCAACGGCGTTATCGCCGCCACCGCCGCCGCCGGGATTCTGATCCCGATTTCCGGCCACCGTAGGCGCGGGCTTGCGGACAGTGAGCAATGGGTAGCTCGCTGTCCGGCCGTCCGGTAACTGTCCGGACCAAGCCCAAGTCGTCGACGGCGCGCACTGTTCCCGCGCGCCTCAAGGAGTTGTCAGCAACAGCAGGGACCCAGCCGGGTCGAAGCCTACTGGGGCCAGGGTTATCCGAAAGGGCGCTCGAGCCCCGGTATGAAGGCTAGAAGGAACGGGGTGGGTCTTTTAGTCAGTAAGAGTCTGACACTATCTCCCGCTCCGCCCAAGGGCGGGGGATGTCAATGCATGATTTTTTCCCACCATAAAAAAAAAGATCAATCTGAACTCTGTGGGGGAGATGAAGGAAAACAAGACATGTAATCAAAAACAATTCTACTCAATTTCTGAGGTGCGTTTTCATGAAAGCTAAAAATCGCTTTAAAGAGTGCCAGAGCAGCAATTTAAGATTACATCTGAATATAGTTTTTTTTTTTTATAATTTTCCCTTGTCTAGCTAGTAATTAATAAATAAAAAACCAGAAGTTAGCTTCTGGTTATTTAATTACTAGCTTTTTCTCGTGGCTTTGCCCGCATACATAAAATATAGCCTATGTCACTCAGGAATAAAGCACAGCTTTCGGAATCGGACCAGTACTTTCAGAGAACCTCATACAAACAAAAAAACTGGGCAAGTGCGAGTCGGATTCGCGCACTGAGGGTTCCATGCAAACTACAATTCCCGAATGGAGTCTCGGAGATTTCTCCGAATTGCAATTTTTTTTTGTGACTTTGGGAACAACAAATTTACTGTTTTTAGATTTTTTTCCTATATCTGTGCTATAGTGCTATAAAACCTTGCTTTGTGCCAAATTTCAGAATTTTGGGTCAATGGGAAGTATCTGTAAGTAGTATGGATCTTTAAGATTATCAAAATATACGTTTTTTTGTGATATAAACGGCCGTATCTTTTTTATTCGATAATTTAGAAGTTTGATCTTTTTACAGCTTGAAGGGACCTGAGTATATGGTTTTAGTTTCAACTTTATATCTCCACGCGTTCTGCAGATAAAGGGTATTGACAGACAGACAGACAGACGGACAACAAAGTGATCCTATAAGGGTTCCGTTTTTTCCTTTTGAGGTACGGAACCCTAAAAAGAGATAACATACACGATAATCAATCTATTTTATTGTTAGTGTAATAGCAGAGACATAAACACTATCCTGTACTGAGTATCCAAGTGATCTCACATCGTCATTTGCAACGAAGCCATGAGTAACATTCCACCTAATCCCACCTCATTAGTCCCTTTGACAACAACACATTACCAAGGCAGAGCAATCAATACACAGGAATAGAACCACGTAATGGTTGGATCCCATAGACTGAATGGATTCTGTATTACTACCAAATCTCTATGCATGCGTAAAATAAAAAAATAACAAAACCAAGTCAATTCTATTAATTTTAATTTATGTTATACACCGCCAAATTTTAATCGTTTTAATCCCGTGGAGGGTCGATCCGGTACATGAAACACTATCAATTTGTAAAGATAAAATTAAAAAATAAAGAACCTCTTTTCAAAACTCGTATTAATTTACGCATGTACGAAATTAATTTCTTTAAGAAAACATCTGCTGAGCGAGTTCAATGACCTGTAGTTAATAGTCGGCGTTACATACAAACTGCCTACAGGTCATTGAACTCGCTCAGCTGAGGTTTTCTAATTTCATACATGCGTAAATTAATACGAGTTTTGAAAAAAAGGTATTTAATTTTTAATTTTATCTTTACAAATTGATAGTGTTTCATGTACCGGATCGACCCTCCATGGGATTAAAAAAAATAAAATTTAGCGGTGTATACACAAATTAACAAAATAATCAGGAGTATAACCTTCATTCATATATTTCAAAATCGGTTTACAATTGACTGAGAAATTGATGAACACAAAAAAAAATCATTCAGCCGAACAAAATATAACCTTCTCCTTTTTGAAGTCGGTTAAAAATCAACAAGTTTAATTTTTAATTTGACCAATATAACTAAAAATAAAATATATTTTTTTTTATTTTAAAAATAAAATATTAAAAAATTTAATCTATATGCGACCCGAGACGAATAAAGAAATAAATAGAATGAATGCTGAATGAATTTAGACAATAACTTTTACAGAAGGTATTAATTAAATTGAAGAGCTGGATTTTTAAAAAATACCTCAAACAGCAGCAAAAGATAGAATAACCAGAAGAACAGCTGCTCTGAGTTCAGAAGCCATTACCGGCATCACCTGCATCAAATGATGTAGGTGCTTCAAAATGCAAACTATCTGTTGAGTCAGATAATGTACTTCAAAGTGTAAGTTAATAAAGTACCAAAAATAAAAGATAGAAAACCAAACCGAAATGAAACTACAATACCACGTTCACTAAACGTAAACTAAATCACATCGGAACATAGGTTTAATACCAACGTAAAGCTGAACGTCTAATTGGAATTTTGTGCTGCAAAAATTCTGCTCTGGATATTGGTCCGATCAATGGGTAGCACATGGGGCTAGAGGATTACGATTATTGAATATCCTGCAAGTACCAGTAGGTCTATTACTCTGTTATTTGTACTACGAGTATATTGGGATTGTTACATGATACTTGTTGATGAATCAGCTTAGGGGCGCTTTCAATTTATGCGTTTTTTGTCGGCCTGCTGCGCTGTGAATGCGGTGCGTTAATAGTACTGCGTACGGGTGATGGTATTATTCATACTAAGCGCGCGGTGCGGCAACCGTGCGGGGAACGGCCGACAATATGACGGCAACAAGCACCACGTGTTCAATTCGGTGTGGATTACTTCCAGTACCAGTTAGTTTGGTCTTATCAAACCATGGTTTGAAAGTACATATCCCTGTCCATCGGGCCGAGATGCACAGAATCTCCCATTGTGGTCCCAGTGTGTATTGTCAACAATGGGCTTTTTCGGCTGAATTGATGATGATTCCAGACTGATGACTCAGGCCTAATTTCAACAGACGCAGCGTGATGCCGTCGAGATGTAGCCGCTTTGTCGATAGTTTCATAGTTTTGTAAGTAATCTATGAGTAGACGTAAACCAAGCGTATAATGACGAATACGCGTGTATGAAGCTACGCGTCCGTACAGTTGAGGTAGCTTTTGTCTTCATCATCATCATCATAATAGCCGAAAGACGTCCACTGTTGGACATAGGCCTCCCCCAAGTGTCGCCACAACGACCGGTTCTGTGCGTCACGCATCCATCGGATTCCCGTGACGCTGACCAGGTCATCGGTCCACCTTATTGGAGGCCTTCCAACGCTGCGTCTTCCGGTACGTGGTCGCCACTCCAGAACCTTTCGCTCCCATGCGTGCAATGTGCCCTGCCCATTGCCACTTAAGTTTGGCGATTCTTCGAGCTATGTCTGTAACCTTGGTTCTCCTGCGGATATCTTCATTTCTGATGTGATCACGCAAGGAAACTCCGAGCATAGCCCTTTCCGTCGCCCTTTGGGTGACTTTGAGTCTTCTTATGAGGCCCATTGTAAGTGACCACGTTTTGGAGCCATACGTCATCACTGGCAACACGCACTGGTCATAGACTTTCGTCTTGAGACACTGTGGTATATTGGACGATAAGACACCGCGCGTTTGTCTTGTTTCGACTAATATACAAAATATAAGATATAGTTTTGTTTGGGTATTTTCTATAAAAGATGAAAAGAAACTACACATAAAGGCACCTACCAAATATAAACAAGTCCCCACTTGTTCATTTTGTATGATAATTTCAAACATATGTCCTTCAGAACATTATAATATCTGTTCTGAAGGACATACGGTTGAAATTATCTAATAATACGGCGCGTCAGAGTCGAAACAAAATCACGAATATTCCATCTTATTATGTAAATACTGGATACTTGTGTATCGTAGAATGAATTCGAGGCAGGGGTCCGGAAATGTCCCCGACTCCGGATCGTTTGCTGTTTTTATACGATTTTAGTTCAAATGTTACGAATGTTGTTATACCGAAGTTATGAACTTGTTTGCATTCAGACAGGGGACGAAATAATCCGCTGTGTAACCGAACAACAGGTGTGGGTAAATGTATCTCTCTCGTTTAAGATGTTACGCGTCATAACACTCTGATTCTATTCGATATGAGCAGATTTTTATTTTTAAGACAATCTATGTAGGTATATGACGTGGATGTATCTCTCTCGTTTAAGATGTTACGCGTCATAACACTCTGATTCTATTCGGTATGAGCAGATTTTTATTTTAAAGAATATCTATGTAGTTTTTAAAGAATATCTATGTAGGTATGTGTCGTGGATGTATCTCTCTCATTTAAGATGTTACGCGTCATAACACTCTGATTCTATTCGATATGAGCAGATTTTTATTTTAAAGACAATCTATGTAGGTATATGTCGTGAATGTATCTCTCTCATTTAAGATGTTACGCGTCATAACACTCTGATTCTATTCGATATGAGCAGATTTTTATTTTAAAGACAATCTATGTAGGTATATGTCGTGAATGTATCTCTCTCATTTAAGATGTTACGCGTCATAACACTCTGATTCTATTCGATATGAGCAGATTTTTATTTTAAAGACAATCTATGTAGGTATATGTCGTGGATGTATCTCTCTCGTTTAAGATGTTACGCGTCATAACACTCTGATTCTATTCGGTATGAGCAGATTTTTATTTTAAAGACAATCTATGTATATGTCGTAGCCAGATTTTAGAAATTGATCACTTCAAGAAATTGTCAGATCGTTTTAAACGTTAAGTTTTCTGTTAAGTTAATACTCATCATCATCATCATCAGCCTTTTTAATGTTCCCACTGCTGGGACTCAGGCCTCCCCTCTAGGAGAGGGAACGGGCCGTAATCCACCACGCGGACCCAGTGCGGGTTGGTGAATGTAACATCTCTTCGAATTTTCGGTTCTTGGACATGCCGGTTTCCTCACGATGTTTTCCTTCACCGTTTTGAGAGCAGTGGTGATGAAATAAATTACACAAAGTAATGCGCCTGGCAGGGTTTGAACCCGCGACCTACAACTCGTAAGTGGGAGCCTGGGCCACCACTGCTCACTTCTTTAGATCTTCCATTATCATAGAAATCCTACATCAATATGTGGCCACATTTGGTCATCCTCATTAGGATTGACGTATCATCAAATGTAAACGTTTAAACGATCTGGTCCGGGCTTGCGGACAGTGAGCAATGGGTAGCTCGCTGTCCGGCCGTCCAGTAACTGTCCGGACCAAGCCCAAGTCGTAGACGGCGCGCACTGTTCCCGCGCGCCTCAAGGAGTTGTCAGCAACAACAGGGACCCAGCCGGGTCGAAGCCTACTGGGGCCAGGGTTATCCGAAAGGGAGCTCGAGCCACGGTATGAAGGCTAGAAGGAACGGGGTGGGTCTTTTAGTCAGTTAGAGTCTGACACTATCTCCCGCTCCGCCCAAGAGCGAGGGTTGTCATTGGATGATTTTTTCCCACCATAAAAAAAAAAACGATCTGGTCAGTTTTAGTTGGCCATAATTATCATGAAGTGCCAAGTGTGTGTATCACCATAGTTACAGGTCGCGCGGTGAATTAAGATCGCTCGGTGAAGTTAGTGGGGGCAATCAGCGCATGTGTACAATTGCGCACAGAAATTCTTAGTGTGTTAGGATTTTATTTTTAATTTCGTATGTTTGAACCTTATGTAACATAACTTATAATAACACTAGTTTTTGCTTGTTATTTATCTTGTAAGTAGGTAAATTCAGACAAAATAATTTTTTTAATTAAAATAAAAATAAAATAAAAATAATTTCGTTAGTTTCTTTCTTAACGTAACAATTCACGTCGTAAACCATTTGTCTGGCTTGCCGTTTTAAAACTTTATTTTTAACAATTTTTTTTTTACCACTACGTATAACTAACCCGATAACACAAGCTGTACGCAACAGTACCGAAGTACAACAGTATCCAATGAGAAGCATGAACGCAACGCGGGAATTGAAGAGCGTCTGATCTACCAATGACGTGTCGCCGTCGGCGCACACCCGTTTTTTAGGGTTCCGTACCTCAAAAGGAAAAAACGGAACCCTTGTGGGATCACTTTGTTGTCCGTCCGTCTGTCTGTCTGTCAAGACCCTTTATCTCAAGAACGCGTGGAGGTATCGAGTTGAAATTAAAACCATATACCCAAGTTTGCGGTCCCTTCAAGCTGTGACAAAATCAAACTTTTAAGTTAACGAATAAAAAAGACACGGCCGTTTATGTCGCAAAAAAAACTTATATTTTGATACTCTCAACGATCGAAATTCATAGGGTACCTCCCGTTGACCCAGAATCCTGAAATTTGGCATAAAGTAAGGTCTTATAGCACAAGTATAGGCAAAAATCTGACAATAGTAAATTTGTTGTTAACAAAGTCACAAAAAAAAAATGCAATTCGGAAAAATCTTCGAGGGAAAAATATTCGGGAATTGTAGTTTACAAGGAATCCTCAGTGCGGGAGTCCGGCTCGCACTTGTCCCGTTTTTTTTAAAGGTAGAAAATCAAATCATCCAATTTCTATCGCTCTAGGGTGGGGCCAGAGATGTCAGATTTGTACTGACTAAAACCAATCCCATCTTTTTTGCCCGGCGTTTCAGGACCTGGGTTTCCCTTATGGATGTCATCCATCACGCTACAACCTACGAGAGAAGACCAATACCCAAAGACGCGGGTGCAACCGCGGGACACAATAGTATATTGACTGGCCTGTTGGTCTAGTGGTTAGTGCCCCTGACTGCTATGCCGGAGTTCGTGGGTTCGATTCCCACTCAGGACAAATGTTTATGTAATGAGCATGATCATTTGTTCTGTGTCTGGGTGTAATTTATCTACCTATATGTATGTATTTAGAAATATATAAGCATGTTTATCAGATGTCTAGTACCCATAACACAAGCTCTGCTTAGCTTGGGACTAGACGGCGTTGTGTGATACCTAGTTAAAAAAAAAATATTGGTAGGTACATAATTAAACGTTCTAATATTTTATTTATAGAGATTTTATTCCAGTATTAGGTAAGCTCCATTTTCAAACCTTAATTACATTAGCCGACGATTTCTTACAAAAAGTTCTCTTTGAATTTAAATCAGGGTCCAGTCTCAAGAGAAAAGAAAAATCTTGAAAAGTTTTTAGAAAATCTAAAAATACGACTAGTTCTCGGAAAAAGGTCTCTATCATCATGTTTCGCTAATTACAAAAGTTCAACAACTAAAACATCCGTTTCTCTGTAGATTGTAACTTTTATATAATTTAATGCGACTCCTAAAATTACTTGACGTTAACTAATAGCAATTAAAAAGTTATTGTAAAACTAGCTTCCGATCCCGGCTTTGCCCGCTTGGAAATTGTCACAATACCGAAATCATTTTCCAGGGAAAAAAGTATTAATAATAATAATAATATATGTCGGGCATGTCACCGACCGGGTGAATCAATCCGCCACATTATCTCTGGTTGTTCTCGTCTAGCTAACGGAGAATACTTGCATAGACACAACCTTGTAGCCAGGATTATCCATCAGCAACTTGCTCTGAAGTACTCTCTTGTGGAATCGGAGGTGCCATACTACAGGTATGTGCCCGACCCAGTTCTCGATAGTGGCGATATCACGTTGTACTGGGATCGGTCCATCATCACTGACAGGACTATTGTAGCCAATAAGCCTGATATAGTGGTGGTGGACCGAAGCGAGAGGCGTGCAATGATTGTTGACATATCCGTTCCGCATGACGAGAACCTCGCGAAAGCCGAGAAAGATAAACAAATCAAGTATATTGACTTGGCTCGCGAGGTTGTCGACATGTGGGAAGTGGATTCAGCGATTATTGTACCGATAGTCGTTTCAGCCAATGGCTTAATTGCCAAGAGCCTCGATCAACACCTTAGGAGGCTCTCGTTAGGCGACTGGATCAAGGGCTTGATTCAGAAAGCAGTTCTTCTGGACACGGCTCGTATCGTTAGGAGGTTCCTTTCTTTGGAGCCCTAACCATCGGTAGCTTGGACCCTGTTCCCGATACCGGTGGGATACTGTTTTTTATATTTTTAAATGTTTTTTTTTTTTATTGTTTTTTAAGAAATATTTAAAAATATAAATGTAACATGTTAAAAAAATAAATAAATGGAATAATAATAATATTTATTTCCAAAATAAAAATGGTGACAAAAAAACAAGTACATAATTCTTGGTACATAAATGAGGACACAGTAAATAACTACTGGCTCCCAAACTAGGTTTTAAGCCTGTGACTTGGGAGTCAGTTATATTCTCATTGAGATTAGGTACGTACTCAACAATAACTTTGTGTATTCACCAACAAGTTGGTATTTTTTTTTTTACGCAGTTGTGACAAACTTTGAAATTAAATATTAAAAATAAAAAAGGTAAATAATAAACTAAGGAAAAGTGGTTGTGAGTAATGTGGAAGTGTACGTAAACGTGTGTGTGTTTTGGTGTGTGAGTTGTAATGACGTATGTAAGTGAGTGTTCGGGTGATACCTACTTTAAGTTAGAAGTAATTTTTCTGTTTCATCGTATGATTGTGTCAAAAGCCACCCTCGCAATGTGCTTTTGCAGTGATGAGAATTCAATTTGCGTATCTGGAGTATTTTATTAACTTTATTGTATAAAAGATAGCTAAGATACGCAAATTGACGTTTAGCAAAGGCTGTATTATGTCTCACCGGAGGAAAAACAATATCAGCGCGACGTTTGGAACTCAAAAGAGGTGGTGCTTGTCGATGTTTTCTCAAAACGCATTGTAACACATACAATCCTCTAACCGATAGTACCTTGCAATCCCTATAAAGTTCCACTGTGGGGTACCTGAAAGGCTTGTAAAACATAACCTTGAGAACAGCTCTTTGAGCTCTCTCTAATTTCAGTAGGTGAGTTTTACAAGCTCCACCCCAGGCCGGTAAGCAATATATGAAAAGGGACTGTGCAAAGTGAGAAGTACACCAACATAAGAGTATCTTGGTCGGCCGATTCTCGAAGTTTTCTGAAGATATATGTTAATTTTCGTGTACGAACTATTTGGCTATCTATGTGGTTATACCAACTTAAATGATTATCAATCAGCACGCCCAAGTACTTAATGCTAGGTGTAAGAGAAATAAGAGGACAGGAACAAGACGGATTGGAAAATCCAGGACAAGTGTGAGCTCGGACAGCAGGAGCAGTTTTGGGCTGTGATATATTGGTTAAAGAGAAGGAGACTAACTTTGTTTTGTCAGAGTTCAAAGTAAGTAGGTTTTTAGACAGCCAAATCATAACATCATTCATTGCCGTTTGAGCAAACCTTTCTGATTCTTCCCAGTCCTTACCATGTACAAGCAAAACTGTATCATCAGCATATGTAAAGACAGAACAGTTAGTAAGAGGAATCTTACATAGATCGTTAATGTAGATGAGGAACAAAGTAGGACCCAAAATGCTTCCTTGCGGAACGCCATATTCAATCCCAGCTCTATCACTCATCACATCACCAATCTTAACATGCTGGTAACGGTTTCGCAAATAACTCGCAAAAACATCCAGCGCAATGCCACGAATTCCTATGCGTTCCAGTTTTGTTAAAAGTACCCCACAGAGACAGTGTCAAAAGCTTTCGAAATATCTAGGAAAACACCAAGACATTTCCGTTTGCTGTCCATAAGCTTGGTTAGTTTTTCTGAAAATGCAATAACAGCATCCTCTGTTGCGATTCCAGCTCGGAAACCGTATTGGTTATCAGCAATAATATTATTTGCTTGGAGGTAAGCGAGCAAACGGTTGTTCAGTATCTTCTCCAGAACCTTCGAAATGCTTGGCAAGATAAATATAGGTCTATAATTGCTAACACTACCTCTGTCCCCCCCTTTATGAATAGGATGAACCAAGGCAGTCTTAAAGGCATCTGGGAAAACACCGGTTGATATCGCGAGATTACAGATGTATGTTATATAAGGGACTAAGACTTTGCGAGCCAATTTCAGAATATTTGTAGAAATACCATCAATTCCAGCAGCAGTACCAGATTTGAGATTAGTTATGATCCTCTCCACTTCAGAAGTGTCTGTTTCCAAAATACTAATAAAATTACAAGGTGCTTCTAAATGAATGACAGATGTGGGAGATATTGTATTGGAATCTTTCTGTTGAATGTTTGTAGCTAGGGTTTTTCCCAAACTTACAAAATAGTTGTTAACCCTATTTGCTGACTTATGTTCATCTGTATCAATGCGAAGGAGTTCTTTCGATGAAGATGGTACTGGTTTAGCATACGTTATAGTTTTTATTAGGTCCCAGGTAGCCTTAGAATTGTTTTTCCGTTTCAGAAATTCTGCTTTCTCATAATTTATTTTTAATTTCCGCAAAAGAGAATTACAAAAATTACGATACCGGGTGTATGTAATTTTTAAGATAGCATTATCAGTTTGTGTTCTTAGAGCTAGATGCATTTTGTCCCTATTTCGGATACAGCGTAGTAGACCAGGAGTGATCCACGGTTTGATGTTGCGGTTCTTTTTTGTAATATTAGAGATACGAGTGTGTTTATGTACTATTTGGGACATTGTGGACGTCAGCATGTCAGCCGCCTCGTTTACATCACTTGTGAGGAGAATTGAGGAAAAGTCTGCGTTTTCAATGTCTGTCTCTATGCTTGAGATGTCAACGATTTTAGCAGTGCAAGAAGGCTTGAACCTAGGCCCGTCCGTGTTGATGTTCAGAAACACGGGTAGATGGTCAGTTATAGGTGAGTCTATGACTATGGTTGTGCCTGGCTGTTTTGTTTTTAAAAGAACGTGATCTAAACAGTTATTTATTCTTGTAGGATATAAGTGTGCTGGTAATAGTCCGTGAGAGGCCGCAAAAGTAAGGTATTCGTTTGAATGTCTGTCTTTGTTGTTTGGCTTAATATCAATGTTGATATCTCCAACTAAGGCTAGATGATGAAAGTTGGATAATGTTAGTAACAAGTTATCCAAACTGCTTAGGAAGTTGTCGATATTAGCATAGGAGGGGGATCTATACAAGGCCACTACAGCAACATTATCACCAACTCTGCACAGCAAGCAATTTGAGTCCAAAAACTCTGGTTCCGAAACAGTACAGTGCATTGAAGACTTTGTAAATATAACAACCCCATCATTCTGGTTTTGTATGTTTTTAGTGAAATGTACATTATAGCTACGCATACTGGGAATAATGGCAGTTTTAAGCCAACATTCTGTTACAATTATTATATCACAATCTGTTTTGAATAGGTGTAAAAAAGCAATGAAACTATCAAAATTTTTATTGAGACTACGAATGTTAAGGTGTAAAATTGATATATGGTTTTTTGTTATATGAATTTTACCTGAGCATTCACCTACCGGAATTTTGTATGAATTTGAAACCTGGTAAGCATCCAGTTCCAGTTCAAGTGTATTTAATTGATTAGCCATTTAAAATTAAAATAATTCTAGCATAAAGTAATGCGACGGTGTTTGTGAAGCATTTTTGATTGGTATACGACTGCGGCTTCAAATAGTTACCAATTAATAATAATCGTTGTCGAGTAAGCGTGGTGAATAAGTAGTATGATTGTATTTGGCATATAATGGTGTAGAAGGGAATATGGGGAGCGGTGATAGATGTAGGTGATAACAATGTCCGAATGACGGGTGAAGGTGTATAAATTAGTATGTGTGAATGCAGTAGCGTAACTGGGCGTGCGCGAAGTGGGCCCTCGCCCAACCCAAAGGGGCCTCGCGCAAGTGAAAACCTCTTATTAACGAGGGTTCTTTTTATAATTGGGAGGCTCGCGTTTGACCGCTATTTTAGCTGATGGTAAGCGAAGATATGGTCGATCACTGAGTTGCGACAGTCGCATGAAAGAAAAAGGCCTAGCTGATGTACCCACGCCCATGTCCAAATTAGTCCACGCTACGCCACTGTGTGAGTGTAAGTAGTGGTTTGTGTTTAGAGAGTAAATGCATGAATGTAAATAATAGGTATGTAATAGGTGGTGTAATGGGTTTGTATTATGGTTATCACAGAAAATACAACCCGATAAATCACAGAAGCAAATAACAAAATAAATAATGACTACCCTTAAAAAGCTATTTAAATAATCAGTATTGTAAAAAGATAAATTAAGTTGCATCGCATGTGTAACATTAGTAAGTTCTATCAAAAGTAGTCATTGATTCACTTGTACACTGTCCCTATTCACTTGCACGGCGGCGCCGGCGGCGGCTTGACTTTTTACTTGCGCAAGGTCTCTTAGTGTCTGCTCTGATTTGACAAGGATGCGTTTGGCTCCCTCCTGTTCACGCAAAAGAATGTTTCCATTATTCGTCCAACAGAACTTATATTTCATTTGCTTTGCAAATTCTCTTGCTTCAAAAAACAGTTTTCTTGAGCTGGCGGGAAGGTACTCTCCTACATAGATCGGCCGACGATCACCCTGTATGCCGATGCTTAATGTACTGAGCCGAGTTTCTTTTTGTTGTTTACTGTTGAAGCTGCGCACCGAAGTTAGCAGCGAGTTTTTGGCCTGTACAGTGGTAAATTCGGCCACAACAGGCCGGGCTATACCAGGTTTTCCTGGGAGGCGATAGACGTCTCGAATGTTGTTGCAGTCAAGAGGCTCACCAACAGTCTTGCTAATCCTAGTGACAACTGCAGCCAAGTCCACCGCAGATTCCTTGTCTTTGACGGGTATGTTACGAATCTCGACGCAAGATGGTCGCGAGAATTGCTGCAAGTCCTCGATTTTAAATTCTTTTTCATAATTTTTTATTCATATATAATTTTAACACGCTCGCTGCGGAGCTATCATCATGGTTTTTCAGCGCGTATGAGGTATTTTAGAGGCAAAGTTGATCTTCTTTGCAGTGCGTATGAGACCTTTCCGACCTCACAAAATTTTGTTTCTAAAGAACACTGCCGCAACGCTTCATGAGAGAATCAATTTCAATTTCGAACCGTGCACTAGCTTCTGACGTTTTATACGTGCCCATATAGGCCTATGTGAAATAAATACTTTTGACTTTTGACTTGACTTGAATCAATTTTATATATTTGTCTCTTAGCGAGTTTGACTGCCGCTACTTACGCCCGTAGCTTGATCGACCTCATGACGCAGTGAGCATGTTAAGACTTGGTCTAAACAGATGTCAGCATAACCGTAGGGGCCCAGCAGGGCCGACGCCTATTGGAGCCATGGGATGCCTTCTAAAAAGGTTATCTGATCAAATAGATTAAAAATATATTTGTAATGGTCTTGTTGAACGAATGAACCACGTTTAAATCCACATAATTTCATAGTCCACATATTTAGGAACAGTTCAAAATAATTTATCAAACTAGATGTCTTCTTACTAAAATCCCAGCAATTAAAAGTGAACCTGAACTACATAAACATTACCCGTGGTCCTACAATACAAAGGGCAACTAATAATAATAAATAATAATAATAAAATCGTTTATTTATAGCATAAGGCACATTTACAATAAAGTATTTTAAATATTAAAAAGAACACAGTTGCTAATTTGTCTGAACTAGGATGAACCTGTGTTTCAGGCTAACCAGTGCTAAGCAAATACAAAAAAATAACACTAAATATGACTATTTTAAAAACTTAACTAAATTTAGAGATACGGCGTGTTTTATTTACAAACAGTAAGTAGGACACAGTAGTAACTGAAGGAACATAAGCGTATTTTTAGCCAGTAAAAGTATGACACGCCCTGACACTCCACCCTAGAGTGGGAGTCATTAGATGATTTCACACCAGCGAGTACAGCGCCTACTGGGGCCAGGGTTATCCGAAGAGGAAGCTCGGTCCCGGTACGAAAGGCACGAAGGAACGGAGTGGGCTTTAAGTCAGTAAGAGTCTGACACTGTCTCTCGCTCCGCCCAAGAGCGGTTGTTGTCATTGAATGATTTTCCCACCATAAAAAAAAACCAGCGCGTACAGCTAAGGAGTGGAATTCCTTACCGGAGTCTGTGTTTCCTGAAAGCTGCAACCCGGGAATCTTGAAGTCAAGAGTGAATAGGTTACTTCTGGTAAGCGCGATCCATCGTCGATCGAATGCGTAAACTTATCAACTATAAAAAAAACTGGGAAAGTGCGAGTCGGACTCGCCTACTGAGAGTTCCGTGCAAACTACAATTCCCGAATGGAGTCTCGAAGATTTTTCCGAATTGCAATTTTTTTTTTGTGACGTATGTAAGAACAAATTTACTGTTTTCAGATTTTTTCCTATACTTGTGCTGTAAGACCTGGCTTTGTGCCAAATTTCAGGATCCTGGGTCAACGGGAAGTACCCTATGAATTTCGATCTTTAAGAGTATCAAAATAAACTTTTTTTTTTGTGACATAAACGGCCGTATTTTTTTATTCGTTAACTTAGAAGTTTGATTTTTTCACAACTTGAAGGGACCGCAGACTTGCGTATAGGTTTTAATTTCAACTCGATACCTCCACGCGTTCTCGAGATAAAGGGCCTTGACAGACAGACAGACAGACGGACGGACAACAAAGTGATCCTATAAGGGTTCCGTTTTTTTCCTTTTGAGGTACGGAATCTTAAAAAAGAGTAACAAACATACAATCTCTCACTTTTACAATATTAGTGTGATTAGGGAAAGGGTAGATGAGAGGTCAGGTTAAGGCGGGCTATCCAAAACTGACTTGCCAGGGGGTATACTACGAAAAAGTTTCGAACTTAGAAACAAACTTGTAAGGACACGAAGATGAGTAGAAAAAGAACAAGTGTTTTTTTAAAGCCTTTGGAGTATTTATTTTTTTATTATCTATGTTCCAAGAAACGAAGTTAAAGTTTCAATGTTCCGTAAGGATAATAATTTTATGATAATTATATTACCGAGAATTTCAGTAATTAAAGAGCTTTAGCAAGAAATGTTGACTATTTACGCTACTGTTATTTCATATTAAATACTTATTCGTACACTTAACCTTAAGAGGGCCCTTCCCAGGTCATCTTTCGTCAACGTGTACATGTTTTAAAAGCTCGTTATTTCATCCAACGCAATCTACACTAATATTATGAAGAGGTAGACTTTGTTTTTTTTTTGTAGGATGTAATCACTGAAAGTACCTACTGGCTCGCTGAAAGCTGCTTTATTCTGAGTAACATAGACTATATTTTATGTACGCGGGCAAAGCCGCAGGCAAAAGCTAGTGCTTGATAAAGAGGCAACGCGAATAAAAAAGCATCATAACGCCTGAACGCTTTGTGGGTATCCGCTAATTCCGTCATTTAGTTGAATATTTCGTAAAACTTGTTCAGTTACACATATGTGTTTTTTAAAGCCATAAAAGTTTTTGATAAGTTTTATTATTCAGATTCTCGATTAAATGTGCAAAATTTCTGTATATATTTTTGATATTTTAAAATAATTACATTACGAAGGGCTAAAGTTCACGCAAAACAGCAAATTTCCAGAGATCTTTGTTGGGTTAGTTATTATACAAATTTAAATGTTTTGATTTTAATAGAAACCTAGATAATATCCACAAGATATCTGTGTTTTCAAAATGTCTAGAGCAAAATGTGTAATAACGTTATGACGAGCACGTAAGATTGCTTGTATGGAAATGTATCTCGGGTTGGGCGCTCTTAAGCAAATTATTTACGCGTGAAATTAGGTTTAATGTTAATACCCTTGAAGTTCTTATCATGTTCTAAGCTCAAATATGAATATTAATTCTAAATTATTTAATTTCCATCTTAACCGAGGTTGCTGAGACAGAATGGGTCGAAGCCTACTAGGGTCAAAGCCTACTGGGGCTAGGGTTAGCTCCGACAAGTAGCTCGGCCCCGGTATGAAAGGCAAGAAGGAACGGGGTGGGTTTTTTAGTCAGTAAGAGTCTGACACCATCTCCTGGCTCGCCCAAGGGCGGGGGATGTCATTGGATTTTTATTTTTTAAGGTACATAAAAACATACTTCACGTAAATTCTCCAAGCTGATTTTTACGTATATTTTAGGCAATATCTTTAAAATCAAGTCGCCAATACTCCCAGACACATTCAGTGGCCCTTATTGCTTAACAAACCCTTTAAAGCTCCCAAAATAGTGACATAACTTCACGTCAATTTGTATGTACCTTGATTACCTGATACTTGAAAATTGGCCGTCTAAGCAAGCTAGCAGATAGGCATGCGTTCTTAGTACATACTAGCAGTACTCTAGGGATGTTAGGGAGCTCCATAACCGTAACCGAAACTATCGGATATCCGATATAAAATAATATCCGTAACCGTAACCGAATCCGAAATAAAAGTTTCGCATAGTATCGGATAGGGGCGGAGCCTAATTGCGACACGTTATGACATGTTGTTTTGTTGATCAGCTGGGCAGCGGCCAACACACGTGCACATTGTTTGTTTTCTTCTGTGGTCATCCTCGTCTTATCATACTCGTATCGTAACTTACTAACTTGTGTGCTAACAAATAAGTGAAACAAAAGTGTTGTGTTAGGTAGAAAACCCTAGCTCGCTGTCCGACCGTGCGGTAACTGTCCGGACCAAGCCCAAGTCGTCGACGGCGCGCGCTGTTCCCACGCGCCTCAAGGAGTTGTCAGCAACAGCAGGGGCCCAGCCGGGTCGAAGCCTACTGGGGCCAGGGTTATCCGAAAGGGCGCTCGAGCCCCGGTATGAAGGCTTGAAGGAACGGGATGGGTTTTTTAGTCAGTAAGAGTCTGACACTATCTCCCGCTCCGCCCAAGAGCGGGGGTTGTCATAGGATGATTTTTCACATCAGAAAAAAAAAAAAACAAGGTAGAAAACCCTAAACATTTAAGCGACTGATTTTTGTTCTTACCAAATAAAACCATTTTATTAGCTATTTATATTTTACTTCTGAAATTCCTTAAAAATCTAATATCCGTAACCGAAATTATCCGAAACTAACGGATAATCCGAAACAATTTCATATCCGTATCCGTATCCGGTATAATAATCATTTCTTTAACCGTATCCGAAATTTCATATCCCTGCGGTACTCAATCGTCTATATTTCCTTTGTCAGAAAATACGTGACGTCTGGCGGCCCTGGGATCTTGGACTACATATTTTTAAGCACGCCCGCCACCCACAAGGCCATTCAACCTCTTTCATCTTTTCTGTGGTTATCACCACCCAGTTACCCCGATTTATGAAAACAAAAGTAAACAGGCCGTAATAATTTTATTCAAAACAGTTCAACAATGTTTGATATTTTATTACTGGTGCTGGTATAACGTTTCATATTCCCACGTAGAGGAACATTAGGCAAGTAAATTACTCCTGCTTTGTTACACATTTACCAGTTCTCTATGAAGCAAACGCTTATTATCATATTTCTGTTTTGTTTATAATGTTTTGGTTTGATAACTTTAGTACTGGCTGTTATAATAACCTTTCGAAATATATTTTCAGTAACTTCTGTTTAATATCCTCTTGAATAATTTACAAAAATATATAATATTTAATTTTTGCAAATAAAAAAAATAAAACCGTCGGTCCTGTTTCTTATTCGTAGATCTTTGACAGTCGTTACAAGTACAATTGCCGACACGGATCTTGAGCGCTGGCTTCAAGTTACGCAGAAATCAAATATTCGGTCTCTTTAGTGGTGCGAAGTGAGACGCTTCGGCGGGGAGTGACAGTGATGGGCTCGCCGCGCCATCGAGTCATAGACGTCACTCATGATTCGTTCCCTGCCTTGCTGCATGTATCTAACAACGACGACGATTGGCTAGCCAATGTATGGAATGCGCAAGCGATCCCCACTCTGACGCCGAGCGCTCAAGATCCGTTTCGGCAATTGTAGTCAGATGTCAGAAATTTGATTATCAGTCTGTCCAAGGAGAATCATCTCCGAGTAACTGAGATGTGGAAGTCTGATAGGCAGTCGCTCTATGTAAAACACGAGTATTCAACCGCATCGGGTTAGGCTGGAAGCTGACCTCAATTTAGTTGGGAAATAGCTAGGGAGATGATGGAATTAAAAATAAACTTAATTATTTACTAACTACGATGTGGTCGACGATAGAGCGCACTTATCTAGAACCTATTCACTCTTGACTTAAAGATACTCAAGTTTTTGCTATCAGGAGACAAAGCTCCCGGCAGGAGATTCCACTCCTTAGCTGCGTACAATGTGTTCCCAAAACGTTTTATGCTTATGAGTTGGATGTCCATCATGTACCGGTGGCACATCGCGGTACGGCAGGTGGTCCGATGATGGGCGGAATATACAATGAAATTCTGACTCACCGACAGGCTAGCAAGCAACTCAACGTCGATGCTCAAGGCTTTGAAGCCTAGACTTAACGAGTTGAATTTTAAACTTGTTCGTTTTAGATCCAAAAACTCTAAAAAGTTAGACTAATTAGGTACTGTCTATTTTACTGTCTGTTTTACGAGTAATACCCGGAGGCTATAAGATAGCTATTGGAAAACCGTGTTCAATGCTCAATAATTTCAAAATAACCCTTTTTTATCAGGTAAAAAACCTTTGATCCCTGGATAAAAGTAATCCATGATCTATTGATCGTCTTTGCACGAACATTATTATTTGTTTTTAATTAATTATTTATAAAATTATTAAGTTGTTATTTCAGTGGTGTTTATGTATATTAATTTGAATTAAATGTATAATAATATTGTAAATTTACTATTTTATATTATATAATGTAGAAATGATAAGTAAAATAAAACAACAGGCATTAAAATTCTGAAATAAATTACTTATTTTTCTGGTTTGGAACGGTAACATAGCTTGATTCCAAATATCCTTACATACTATATATAAATGCCTATCTAATATACGATATAGTATTTAGCCAATCATAAAATACTGTAAGTTTAAAAAGTAGGTTTTTAATTTTTGGATAGAGGATAGATATAGTCACTTTTTCCATTAAAATACGAATAGATTTTAATGTTTTCTTAGTATTTAAAAGAAAATATTATGTCAAGTCAGCCTTCTAGTCAAGATTTATTGAAGGCTGCACCTGTTTCAATGATTCCACACATTATGCTGTTGTGTAGATACTTGAGAATAAAACCAATTTGACATCACATTATGCACTAAGAAGTCCGGTAACCGTCCGGATCGAGCCCAAGTCGTCGGCGGCGCGTAGTGGTCCGCCCGCGCCTCAAGGAGATGTCAGCAACCGTAGGGGCACAGCAGGGTCTAAGCCTACTGGAGCCATGGGTGATGCGAAAGAGAAACCGGGGCCCTAGAGCGAAGACAAAGTAGGAATAGATGTGGGTTTTAGTCATTAAAAGTCTGACATGCCCCAGGCAACTGAAGTGAGTTCCACGAAAGACAAGGGAAATTGATTTATTTATGATAATTATGGTTAAGTAAAAGTATTTATAGGTTTTTTTTTTCTTTTGTTGTACATTTTCAAGGTTCCTCAAATGCAAAATTTCATTTTCAATCACATGGTTAGCTGTAAGAAAACCCAGTTGTGGGTTAAGCTCGCCTATGTACATCAAATGTCCTGTTTTTTTGTTTGTAATTTTTTTTTTGTTTACAATAAAGAATAAGAATAAGTAAAACTAGCTAGATCCTTTTAAACGTTAAAGTTTGATGATAATATGTCAGTCCTCGTTTATTTTTTTTCCTGCCGCCCAAGGACAGGAAATGTCATTAGACGATTTCACACCTAAAAAAATATGCTTTTTAAGAATCAATTGACGAATAAATGAAAGCAGCCACTGAATTTTACCCGAAAATTCTTCTAAAAGCCCCCTTCAGTGCACAATGTGTACTTTAAAGTCCAGTCCAAAATACGTTCAGAATTTCAAAGTAACTCTGAAACTCGTCTACTTTGTTTAAAACCGTGCATTTCGTGAACAGAGAGCGGGAATGTAGTTATTTTTAGTTTCACTGACATGCAATTTAGTTTAATTCTTTTATTGCTCATACATTGTACGAATAAAAATATTCTTTACCTCCGTCCATTGTTTTGTTTAAACGTTCTTTTGTCTTACTGTCAGGCGTCAGTAGCAAGTTTTTTATATTTTTATTTGCAGATGGCATCCTCTTTGTTATTATTGTTGCTATAACCATTCTATAAACTAGAAAAATTAGTATTTTTTACAACGTTTTGTAACTAGCAGGGGCCCAGCTGGTTCGAAGCCTACTGGGGCCAGGGTTTAGCTCCGAAAGGGAAGCTCGGCCCTGGTATGAAAGGCAAGAAGGAACGTGGTGGGCTTTTTAGTCAGTAAGAGTCTGACATTATCTCTTACTCCGACCAAGGGCGGGAGATGTCATTTGGAGGATTTTTACCAACAAAAAAAAAACACGTTTTGTAACTCCGATGAGACCGTGCTAGCCGTTCAGTTAACAGCATTTTTTTTCTGATTAACTTAATCAAAATACCGTTTTCCAACAGAGATGTGTGAGGTAGCTAAGCGAGGATGAGTAGAAACACTAAGTGACGAGCTTGCGTGACGCAGGCATATGTAAAGAAGCTTTAAAAAGGTCTCTAGCTGAGAGACTGCTGTCACTGGTCTGTATAATGACAGAAAAGATGACAGAGGTTAGAAAGGAAATACTTTCCGATTTGTACTACAACGAGTGTCACCGCTTGTCTCACACCCTTTAACTCCACTACAGACAATAAACCAATACGAACGCGCATTACGCAACTAACAGACCACGCACACTTAGATCGCAAGTTTGCTATTGGTAGTTGGAATATGAGCATTGCCCTACTTTGTAGCACGCCTGCCCCGTCCATAAGGCCATTCTAATCTCTTTCACAGTACAGAACTGTGTGTATAATTATAATCACTCGGACACGTGTCTCGGTCCCGTGTCGGTCACACACTTCTCGCTTAGTTTATAGCTCACTAGCTCTTCATCTTGTACATCAAAGCTGCACCGCTGCACTAAGTCATGCTAAGAAAATGAAGTGATCTTATGATATCAAGCGCCTTAAATTACAATTTAGAAGGCTAGGTACCTACTTAAAACAGGCAATATAAAATCGCTCGTAAGTTTTTTTATTCCTTAATTCAATAATCAAGGGATAAAAAATACTTCAAGAGTCGTTCGAGAAAAGTCCAATCATGACTTCGTCAAATAATAAAATAAAAATATTTTTCGTTTCCCTTGTTTATGTTCAAAAACAAGCTTCGTTTCGCAGCCATCAGTCTGTTATCTACACGGCGTCAATTCGACTCAGTGTTTAATCAATCAACAGTCGTGCCTATATAAATAATCTCGTGCACATTCGCCCTTAATAACGAGCTTTGACGTGGATTTCCGTGTGGAATCCTGCGTTAAGCTGAATGACTACATAGGGAGAGAAATTAATTTTGACACAAAATTACGACGGCTTCGCAGTGCAGCAGTCGTGGCGGTGTTTTTGTGTATTTGAGTCAATCTATGGATCATCATCATCATTTCAGCCGATACACGTCCACTGTTGGACATAGGCCTCCCTCAAGCGTCGCCACATTGAACGTTCCTGTGCGTCCCGCATCCATCGGTTTCCCGCTACCTTCACCACGTCATCGGTCCACCTTGTAGGAGGCCTTCCAACACTGCGTCTTCCGGTATGCGGTCGCCACTCCAAAACCTTTCGGCCCCAACGGCCATCTGTTCTGCGAGCAATGTGCCCTGCCCATTGCCACTTAAGTTTGGCAATTCTTTGTGCTATGTCGGCAACCTTAGTTTTCCTGCGGATATCTTCATTTTTTATTCGATCACGCAAGGAAACCCCGAGCATAGCCCTTTCCATTGCTCTTTGGGTGACTTTAAGCCTTCTGATGAGGCCCATTGTGAGCGACCACGTTTCGGAGCCATATGTCATCACTGGCAACACGCACTGGTTAAAGATTTTCGTCTTGAGACACTGTGGTATGTTGGACGAAAAGATACCGCGTAGCTTTCCGAACGCTGCCCAACCGAGTTGGATTCGACGGTTGACCTCTTTCTCGAAGTTAGACCTACCCAACTGGACTGTCTGTCCGAGGTAGACGTAATCGTCCACAACTTCAATCTATGGGTATCTTACCTAAAATAAATAATAATATTCCATATCATCATCATCAGCCTTTTTAATGTTCCCACTGCTGGGACTCAGGACTCCTCTTTAGGACAGGGAAAGGGACATATTCAATATGTTGTAATAGTTTTTCACCAACTAGGGATTGTCTTTGTGTGCACTAGCATAGTGCATACAGGGATAATCGTCGGTTGATACCACGTTCCATTAAAAGTGTCTAAAGGGTATCTTCGAGTTGGTTTCGGTTCCTCGTACGCCTTCCAAAGCTCCAGGACCTCAGGGTCCTGAGATAAATAAACATATATTCCACAACTATCAAACAACGCCGTCTAGTCCCAAGCTAAGCAGTGTTTGTGTTATGAGTACTAGACAACTGTTAAACACATACTTGTATATTTCTAGCTACATATAAATTACACTCAGACACAGAACAAAATAATGATCATGCTCGTCACACAAACATTTGTCCTGAGTGGGAATCGAACCCACGACCTCCGGCATAGCAGCCACGGTCACTAACCAGTAGACCAACAGGCCAGTCAAGCCAATATTTATTATTATGATTGAAACGGTGAAGAAAAACATCGTGAGGAAACCGGTATCATGTCCTAAAATCAAAAATTCGAAGATATGTGATATCCACCATTCCGCACTAGGCCCGCGTGGTAGACTACGGCCCATTCTTTCTCCAAGAAAGGAGGCTTTATGGACCTGATTATGGTATGCTGCGCGGCACGTTGTTTCTGTCTCCTGCTTGATATGGTGAGGTGTTTTTCTGATCAATTTCATTGCAGGTCCTAGGCCTCCACAAGGTGGACCAACGACTTGATGAGAGTCGCGGCAATCCGATTTATAAAGTACGACAGTTTTAAGTCATCATGACGACGATGATGACCCAAGACAGTATACTCGTTTTTCTTGGACTCGTCGAGCTGTGTTGACACCACAACTTTTTTGTGTTTACTCGTTTCTCATCATACCCTTTGCCTTAAAAAAAAATACAGTAACGAGCACCACTATCTATTTTTTCCTAAGTATTTCCTAAGTATCAGGTTCCAGTCTAATCGGATGTGGCTGAATACCTGTGTTTTACATAGAGTGACTACGAGTACCTGTTATGTATGTATAGGTAGTTATAGATGTTCAATTCAATTCAAATTATATAATATAGATAGGTTTACACTGTTCTTAAATAATGCCTATTAATACTGTAACATGGAAATATTGTAAGTACAACCATTTTTTAAAAAGAGTAACCATGGAGTTTCTTGCCGGTTCTTCTCCATATGAAACGGCCAATTTCGAACCGTGTACTAGCTTCTGACGTTTTATAAGTGCCCATGTAGGCCTATGTGAAATAAAAAACTTTTGACTTTGACTTGACTATTGTACTCATAAGTACAATAAAAATAATCATTTAAAAAAAAGTGAGTGAAAATATGAAGTAATCTAAGAATTCGTGGAGTCTACAGTGTTCTTCCATTTACATAATAAAAAGAGGCTATACAAAAAAAAAAAGCTGGAAAAAAAAAAATAACACACAATAATAACATGATGTGGCTGTGCCGCATAGTAAGGACAATACTGTCTAATACATCAGTGCGAATCATTCCGTCTTTCTATTCACACCTCCGTAGCTTCCTACCTAACACTACCTATCAAAAATCTACAACTCAGTTCCTAGGCAACACGATACTCATTAGATGGACTGATGAATAGACTTTCTGGCATCCAACTACATGTAAAAATAATCAGTACGAATGACATCTGGAATCAACAGGTTTACGTGCTTTCCGAGACACGGAGTGTCAGTGAAGTCCTAGATAAACTTACATACAAAAGTATATAACAACTGAAAAATTGACATTACTAGCCTGATTTCTAAACCGCAAACTCATGCATGAGAAGCAAGTGCCTTAACCATTGGTCCATCACAAAATTGCATATTTCTGAAGATCAACAATGTTGGCTTCAGGAGATGCAATGGTTAGATATACTCCGGAAAATTAGTCCAAAAAAAGTTACTAGACTTCTGCAAATTTCCAACCAGTAATAAAACTCACATTCGTATAAGAGCGAAAGTTATTTTTTCGTAGAAAATAAAAGCTAGAATAACCTTCCAAAATAATGGTTTAAGTCAGAACTTACACTACTAAACACAGAAAAAGCTTGCTGAAAGCTCTTGGTGTACGCGTTCAAGTAAACCGACAGGTATGTCTCAAAGCTTTGCCTTTAAAATACCTGTCCGAGCAATAGCACAGGCTGCCGGCTATTGCTAACGGCTCCGGTAAGGGAAATAAAACAAGGAAACCATTTCCCCAAAGGCACAAACTCACAACGCTTCGTTTTGTTCAAACTTAAGAGGCTGCTTTTCCACTCGCCTATCGTCAACATCGAGCACGGTTTAAAAGCTTGTTACTTCATCTAACGCAATCCATCGCGATGTTTGGCAAAAAGGCAATGCAAAACAAGAGAGATAACGCCTGAAAACTCTTTGGTATTCAGTAATTCCGTGATTTACTCGAATATTTCACAAAACTTGTTCCAGGAAATACGTGTTCTTTTTTTAAACCTCGATTAAATGAGCAAGGCTTCTACGAGTAATGATGTACTTTTTTAGTTTTACACAAATATATGTTTTGATGTACATAGAAGCTTAGATAATATCCAGAAGGTAGTTGTATCCGAATTTCTTTTTTTTATCTGATATAAACTAGTACTTGACTGCGATCCCTTCTGATGGTAAGCAGTGATGCAATCGTTGATAGTGAGGCACACTAGTTTATTAAGAGAAACATGTGTTATAACGTCATAATCACATAAGAGTGGTTAAATGATGCTCGGAGAAGGACGCCCAGTTAAATTGACGCCTACATCATGTATACGTTTTCAAAAAATAGAAGACTACTCAGCCTGAAAACTTTCATCTTAGTCTACTGTACCTGTAGCCTCTTACAATCAAACAATGCATATTCTAATCCCAAAAAAAAATTAAACTTCAAAGTCTTATAAAGCATGTCCTATTCGACCATGATAAATGACCTGACATCTCTCCATCTCTCCAGTACTGTTCTTAATAAAACTTCCACAAGTACCACCAAATTGAATGCCAAACCACCTAAAATTACTTAGTGAATAAATTTCAATAAAAAAGTGTTTTTCTCAACGCTCTAAGCTGTGTAATCTGTACAATCTAGAGTGTCACCACTTTGGAGATTAATGGTTTTGTTAATTTATAATAAAATGAAGTCCAGGCGGGTACTGGCAGCAGATAAATTGTTCTCTTAACATTCTAATAAGGCGTGACGGACATTTATAATAAGTTTTGGATAGTTCTGAGCTGCCTGGACTGTGAAAGACTTCATTTTACTAAACTAAATTAAATATTGCTTCATTATTTTACACAATAAAATTAAATTTCGCTTCATTATTTTTTTTGGAACATAAAATGAATTAGATATAGTTGTTGCAATTTAGGACGGCAGTGGATAAGGTCATTGACCTCTAGTGATGTATCGAAAGGAATGTCAAGTACTCGTATAAATAAGCAAGGGACACAAAATTAATTAGGTGCAATTTAGGATGACAGTGAAACAGATCATTCACCTCTAGTAATGCATTGAAATGTTAAAATTAGGAATGACTTTAACCCATCCAGCGCCGATTGTACATGCATACGTCTGTACAACTTGATTGACCTTGAAAACGCTTAATTTTTGTTTTGTACATACGTTTATACGACATTTATTTGGCCGAAAATTAATAAGTATTAGTGAGTCGATGGACTCATTTATATTTATAGACATTTTCAACTTTTTTTTTTATTTATTGTCTACGAAGCGTTATAAAAGTGATGGAACAACCATTAAATGGGATTGTTCAAAAGAGTTATCGCGACAACTTTAAGAACTCATGTGGGTTTTAATCAGTTTAAGTCTTTATCTTCGTCTTGACTAAGAAACAGCTGGGTGTAAGTGCAAAACCACCCCACAGTCGCCTGGATGGCCCGGTGAGTATGTATTTTTGCTGATATAACAAGCTTTTAACTTTGAGATTTTTCATGATACAGTTATGAAATTTTGTACTTAGATTCTTTACATACATGTTTCGGGTTTCGCTTATATACTAATTTAATGTTATACAAGGTGTCGTTTTGAAGCTGCAAAATATTTCAGGAGGTAATTATGTTATTGATTCTCGACCCGAATCAATAATAAAATAAGTAGGTAATTTTTTTTTTTTTTATAACCGCGCTTTTTTTCACACACACAAACACGGAACAATAAAGGGCGTTTTCACACACACTAACTCGCAATGATAGTTTCATAAATAATGTATCATCCAATCATCATCCCGCACGCCACACCCTAGCCACGCCCCCGCGGCCATCGATCAATCGATTTAGTTTAGTGTAATTAAAAAATTAAATAACAAGTATTACTGATTATTGACCAGGTATCGTTTTTTTATATGATTATTTATGAGTTTTATTACAACCTCCTGAAATATTGTGCAGTTTTAAAACAGCACCTTGTATAGTTGCTTTTGCAAATCTGATACTCCCTAACTTTAGCTAAGCTAGCGGAAATTGAGTTTTAACTCAAAGAACAAGCAAGGATCCTATCAAGCCACTACCTAAATTGAGAATACAAGTCACTCCGGCTTTAAGTACTGATAGGCATTTAAGAGCGGCCAACCCGAGGTACATTTTCATACAACCAGAGCGGTTGTTACGTGATTATGATTTAACTAGCTTCTGACAGCGGCTTTTTGGTAAAACTGTACAATACTGAAAGGTGAAATATTGGGTTTTTTGGAGTGGCGGGGAGGGGGAGGGCGAGGGAAGCCCCCCAACCCCCCTCCCTCTAGGAATCTAGGAAACTCATACTTTTGGAGAAATTCAAGATTGAAATTTTGAGGTTAGAAACCGTGCATTTTTGGAGTAAATTTAAAAGTTTTAAGGTAGGGGGGGGCGTATTTACTTTTTAGACATAAACCTCTTCAACAAAAAATTATGAGCTCAAAACTCCGCGTCCAGAATTGTACAGTCTAAGCGTTTTTTTTTAGCATCGCCCGCATGGCAGTAGGTTTCTATGATATACAAACTATATCACCTCGTGCAAAATTTCACGCTCCTAGTCCCTATTGTTTCGGCTGTGAGTTGATATGTCAGTTAGTTAGTTTCTCCTTTTATACACATGGATTACCCATCTTTCTCCAGATATTTTAGATAGAAAGATATCTTGGCGAAATTATCGAGGATTCTTTAAAAATCAAAATATAAACTTGTGTAAAACTAATTCAGTGACACATTCTATTCACTCAGAGAGTCACAGAGTGGGAATAGTTATTTGTTATACAAGAGAGCAAAGTGGCTTTTTAACCGCGTGATCGATTTTGACGACCGAGCAAGCGAAAGATTCTAAGATTGAATCAAGAGCGCAGCAAGTGATTCAAAAATTAGAATCCTGAGCGTTAGCGAGAGAATCAAAAGAACACGAGGTGAAAAATCTTTGCAGTCGAGTGCAACACGTAACTTTTCATCCAATAACTAAATGCAAACAAAAGTACAGCAAGGAGGTTCTGAGTCTGAGTTTTTAACAAATAAAAAAAAAGTTGTATGACAAATTTGGTACCATGGAGGTAGAAGTAAATAGGTTTAATGATGTTTTGAATTCATAAACTTAGTGCACGCGATGTTCTAAATTCAATTTACTTTATCTCTCTAGAGAATAAAAACGGCTTTTGCTCTCAAATATCGAAGAGTAAAAATACTCTTTCCGAGATGGTGGGATTTGACATCTTGATAAAAAGGAGGTCAAACTATCTTGAATTTCGATGTTTGATTGGCAAAGACACGTAACTGATAGGTTATATTTAGAAAGTTTTCAGTACCTCCTGGTAGCCAAAGTTTATCGTGTCAAACCGCTGTACGGAATTAGGCTCAGCCCTAGAGGCTCGTTTAATTGGTAACATGGGATCTAACACCGTCACCGGTAAACTTTTGATACGCAGTACACCACTACTCGAACCCTCAGGGAATATATAGTGACATTATAAATGATTTATCTACATATTTGTGTTGCATGTTATTAACATGACCTAATTATTTAACAAACGCACAGAAGTGATGATTAAGAGTATACTAGTATAGAAGTTTTAGTTACTACAAGTAAAAAAAAAATCTTGGCAAGTGCGAGTCGGACTCGCGCCTTGAGGGTTCCGTACAAAACGTATGTAAAGAGTTCAATTCCCGAACGAAGTCTCGATACTAAAAAAAAAAACTTTGCGACTTAACAACAAATTTTCTGTTTTCAGTTTTTTTTTTCTCATATTTGTGATAATTATAAGACCTTGCGTTATGCACAGGATTCTGGGTCAACGGAAAATACCTTAAGCGGTCTACACACCAAAGCCGCTGACCCGGCGGCACAGCCCGGCGGCTTAGTGCCGGCGGGTTAACCCGGCGGCTTCAGAATGTCCAAGCCGAACGACTTTGCCGGCGGCACGACAGCCGCGGCATGTGGTGTTCTAGTAATTGCCAAATAGTCGTAGAGATTGGACGTGTGTGTTTCGAATAATTCAGAAGTAGTATTTTCAGTACCTAATTGACATGGAGGAGGACGATAACAGTGATTTAATAATAGCAGTTTGTGGAGTTATTATCGGTGGATCCCTCAACACACGAAAGTGTTGGGTTAGGCCAAGTTTAATGAGTCGCAATAAATACAGTACTTGTCAAAGATTAAGTGATTTAAAGGAAGACGACTTGGTTCTATACAAACCCATTTCTTTTAAGACTTTCCTGTCATTAACCAGTACCGACTTTGAATATTTACTGAATATTGTTGGACACAAAATAGCTAAACAAGACACAAATTACAGAAAAGCAGTTTCACCAGTGGAAAGATTGTCAATAACGTTAAAATACCTAAGCTCAGGAAATTCTTTTAGTAGCCTGTGCGACGTCTTTAAAGTATCTCCTCAACTAATCTATCTATTAGTTTTATAACTGTTGCATCGTCCCACTCCATATTGGTTAGTTGATAAAAAATAAAAGTGCCGACACTTCACAACAACAGAGAATGAATAAGTGATACGTCACTACTCTATGAAAGCCGGCGGGCAACTGATTGAGTGAGTGGAGAGGGATGCCGTCGGCATCGGCATGCTGCCCCGCCGGCTTGCCCGCGCGGGCGCAAGCCGGCGGCATGATTGTACAAAATAAGGCCGGCGGGTTGGGCCGGCGATCCGTGCCGCCGGGTCAGCGGCTTTGGTGTGTAGACCGCTTTAGAGTTTTGATTCCCTTGAGAGTGTCGAAATACACGTTTTTTGCGACATAAACGTCTGTATCTTTTGTTTTCGTTAACTTAGGAGTTTGATTTTTACACAGTTTCAAGGGGCCGCAGACCTTAGTAATGGTTTTAATTTAAACTCAATACCTTCACGCGTTTTTGAGATAACATGCCTTGACAGACAGATAGAAGGACAACAAAGTGATTCTATAAAGGTTTATTTTTTTCCATTTGAGGTAGGGAACGCTAAAATCCGGCCAAGTGCGAGAAAGACTCGTACACGAAGGGTTCCTGCACCGTACGTAGCAAAACACGAGCACAAAAAATGTATTGAGTCGTCCCCAAATAACACAGGACAAGGGTAGAAAGATGATGAAGGCTTTGAGGTGTTCACATTGAATTATCTAAAGGTTATGACTTAATTATTTGTTAATAGCATAATTAGCCTTATAATGTTCCCACTGCTGGGACTCAGGCCTCCTCTTTTAGGAGTAGGAATAAGCCGTAATCCACCAAGCGTGAAGAATTGAGTAGTGTGTGAAGCACACTACTCACTTCCCACTCACATGTCTTTAAATGTTTGGTTCTAGAACATGCCGGTTTCCTTCACCGTTTTGAAAGCACTGGTGATGAAATAAATTACACAAAATAATGTGCTTGACTGGGTTTGAACCCGTGGCCTAAAACTCGTAACTCGGGGTCGTTACCACTCGGCCGCCACTATTAAGTGTTTACCCATAAATAAATGACTTATTTTATAGTAGTAGTAAATAACACTTCAAAAAATTTTGGTATGTATCTATTATAAAAATCAATGCCACCTTTTGTTGTAATTTTTTAACTCAAGAACGGGCTCACCTATCCAAACCAATTGTTTAGGCATTGTTCGGACTATTTAGTAGATGGTTTATGTGAAGTTTGGTAGGTTATAGTAGGGTTGAGTAAAGTAGAGTAGGGTAGAGCAGGATAGAGTAGTATAGAGTAGTGTAGAGTAGTGTAGAGTAGGGTAGAGTAGTGTAGAGTAGGGTAGAGCAGGATAGGGTAGGGTAGAGTTGGGTAGAGTAGGGTAGACTAGGGTAGAGTAGGGTAGAATAGGGTGGAGTAGAGAAGAGCGGGAGCGAAGCCGCGCGGGCAAAAGCTAGTGTTACTATATATGTATATGCTATACATACATACGATACATTGTATGAATTTCACACGTACCTTGTTCACAAAGTGGTTTAGGGGAAACATGAGAACAAACCTCGGGGTCTTCCAACTTAGCGATTAAATATACTGTTCCCTAGTAGCTTAAGGCCCAAGCGCCCGAGCAGTGCCATAAAACAGTGACTTTCTGAAGCCTACTCCTCGGTAACGGCCAGGTTACTAGATTTGAAAAAAATATATGTTTGTTATAGATGAACAACATTATGAACTATTGATTTTTTCGTGCAAAAAATATTTATTTATTTATAACTTTATTGCACACCTTCCTTCCTTATTTAGTTAGTAACTTTTTGCTACTCCTTCGAAACGGCTTGAATCTTTAGAAACATTTTTACACATGTAAATTGGTGGTTAAGTATTCTTCAAAGTTAACATAGAATATGTAAATCAATCAATATTTCACAAAGAAAATGGATTTAAAGGTCAGCGGGGCTTTATCTGGGAGCGATTAAATGCACAGATACTCGTACTGCCTCCTAGGCGGGTACGAGTGTTGTGTCCATTTAATTCCGGTCAGATATTCAAGGGACCATAAGCCTTAAGATGAAAGGGCCAAGTTAGCCCACAGTTATTTTTTTTTTTTTTTGCTTTTTACAGGTTAGTGTCCAGATGTTGGCAGCCGTAACACGTATTCATTTACAGAATTATAACCAATAATATCATCAATATATATATAACACTCTAGGTTGCTTGAGTTCATTTAATATAGCATACGGGTGTTTCTTCAGTTTTTTTTTTTTAATTGATATAAACTAGTGCTTGACTGCGATCCCACTTGATGCAATCTCTGATGGTGAGGCGCACTAGTTTATTAAGAGCCTATTCACTCTAGCTCGAACACCCAAATTATAATCGGACGGGAAGACCGCAGCAGGTAAACTGTTCCAGTCTTTCGACGTACGTGGTATAAATTACTTAGTCCGGACCGTAGAGATTTCAACAACAGTTTTCAGTTGCCCTTTAAGTTCCTGCTGCGGAGACTCATACCAACAATGCCGTAACCCTGGTTACAAATAACCTCTCACAGTACAATAAGTACAGTCGTAGCCGAACTCAAGTGCCCTTGTTTTGGAGTTGGCATCAATGGTTTGATACAATGTTGATTAATAATAATAATAATAACTGATGGAACTACTGAAGGTAACTGAAACTTTCAGTAGTGCCATCAGGATGGAATTTGGTGTGGACAAATGTGCAGTCATGCATGTAAGGCGAGGGGAGATAGTGGAATCCGAGCGAATTCAACTCTCGATTCCATACACCTTAGATCCCTCTCCTCGACCGAAACTTATAAGTATTTGGGTATGTCGGAAGCGTTAGGCATTAACGTCGCTGACATGAAGCAAACGTTGAAGGAGCGCTTCTTTGGCCGCCTGAAGAAAGTTTTAAACAGCCTTTATCAGGCGGAAATAAGGTGCGCGCCTTCAACGGTTGGGTCATGCCGGTTTTAATGTACTCTATCGGCATACTCAAATGGACTCAGACTGAGTTAGACGCTCTGGATAGGCGGGTCCGTACATTGCTGACCGCAAATCGGATGCATCACCCACGATCTTCGGTGATGAGACTGTACATCCCGCGGAAGTGTGGAGGTCGAGGCTTTTTGAATGCAAAGACTCTACACAACCGCGAGGTGTGCAGCCTCAGAGAATATTTTCTCAAAACCGACGTGGGTATGCACCGCGATGTGGTCGCAGTGGACAAGGGACTCACCCCGCTGTCCATGGCTAAAGAGAACTGGCGCAAACCTGTGGTACTTACCACTGATGACCGCAAGGAAGTATGGAAAGGCAAGGAGCTTCACGGGCGCTTTTTTCGGGCTCTTCATGAGCCTGATGTAGATTTTTCGGCGTCCGTGGCCTGGTTACGATTCAGCAACCTCTTCGGAGAAACTGAAGGTTTTGTCTGTGCGATTATGGACGAGGTTATCTTGACGAACAACTACCGGAGACATATTATGAAGGACGGGACGGTTGACGTGTGTCGGGCATGTCATCGTCCGGGTGAGTCCATCAGACATATTATCTCTGGTTGTTCTCGTCTGGCTAACGGCGAGTATTTGCACAGGCATAATCAAGTAGCCAGGATTCTTCACCAGCAACTTGCTTTGAAGTACAACCTAGTGGACTCTGAGGTACCGTACTACAGGTATGTGCCCGACCCAGTTCTTGAAAATGACCATGTCACGTTGTACTGGGATCGGTCAATCATTACTGACCGGACTATTGTAGCCAATAAGCCGGACATAGTGGTGATAGACCGATTAGCGCGCCGTGCAATGATAGTCGATGTCACCATCCCGCATGACGAGAATCTCGTGAAAGCTGAGAAAGAAAAACAAATAAAATATCTTGACTTAGCACACGAGGTTGTCGACATGTGGAATGTGGACTCGGCTATCATTGTGCCGATTGTTGTGACCGCTAATGGCCTTATAGCCAAAAGCTTCGACGACCATCTGTCGAAGCTATCGTTGCACGGGTGGATCAAGGGCCTGATACAGAAGGCAGTACTCCTCGATACGGCTCGCATTGTGAGGAGGTTCCTGTCTCTGGAGCCCTAACCACCGGTAGCTTGGACCCTGCTCCCGACACCGGTGGATAACTATATTTTTATATTTTTAAATGTTTTTTTTTCTTTTGTATAATTTTGTTAAAAAATATTTAAAAATATAATTTTATATGTAAAAAAGAATTGAATAAAGAGAATAATAATAATAATATCTGGGAAAAATAATCTGTAGTCCGGCTGTCAAGGTGAAAGACATCAAATTTTTTTCAATCAATATTTTTATTCAATATATTTACCAAATAAACAACAAAATGTATTTTATCCGCCAAATCACAAAAAAAAGAAGAGAAATCACATAACAATACCAAAAATTATACAGAGAATCTATATTTGACCGACGAAATGGAACTACAATAATGAAGTAAAATGTTGACAAGAAGCCGGGCACGCTCTCAAATCGCACAACCAATATCTTCGGGTTCGTCGCTCAGCTCCGCCTCGCAGCCGCCGGGACCAGCGCCAGCCGTGAGTCCAGAGATTCCGGTAGCTGCAGTTGCGTCGAGCTCGAGCGACGAATACTTCTCGCCGCCGACGACACCACCACTTGCGCGTCGGCGAGGAAGAGGCCGACCTCCGGCCTGCTTGGGACCTCGAGGCCCTCCGGCCTCTGACAGGGTCCTCGCTGCCGGTGGAAGTGTGCAGCGCATGCGATGGACACAATCCATTAATGAAAATGTCATGTGCTCATACTTTGGGGCTACAGAGGGGGGAACTAACTTGACTGCGTACCGTGGTCGGATGCTCTCTCTGTTTCAGGTGCTTGAGCCAGCTGTCAACGTTTCGGCCCAAAGACTATCGGATCAGGTGCGCGTCATCCAGCGTAACCGTATGTTGGATGACGCCGTACTTGATAGACTGCGCCTAGAATCACGGAATGGCCGTGTCTCACCTATTTCACCACCGGCCGCGGTGCAACGTCAACCCAGTGTTTCACCGCGACCCGACCATGTTGGTGAGGATGATGATGACGGGGCTATATCCGTGAGTACCCAGTGCAATGCACGTTTGAGGTGCGCTTTGGAGGATGCATTCCGGGAGTACCGCTCTATACCACCAGAGCTTAGACCTCGTCTACCTCGTTTGCCTATGCATAGGAAAAATAGGGCGTTGGTGTGTGCTCTGGATTCGCAGCTATCAAATTGTTTTGATAGCAGCGAAGACCTTACCGATACCCACTCGATCTTGTACTGTGCGGCTGCAGCGGCGTGTCGTGTAGCTCACGTCAAAATTTCAAATAATGACAGAGCTACATGACCAGCTAAACCAGCTTGGCAGAGCAGGATCGAGCGACGTATCGGTGAGGCTAGAGCACTCATCGGCAAACTTATCTGTTTCAGGGAGGGCAACACTCGCCCTAGAGTGATGCGCTTTGTGAGGCGGGCGTTCTCGGGGACAGATATTAGTCCTCGAGATTATCTACCCCGCATCACAGAGTGTATCGACTTCCTGAAACAGAAAGTCTATGCATGGGCAAACCGTATTCGACGGTACAAGCGACGAGTGGAGCGGTACACCCAGAATCACACGTTCCAAAGCAACGAAAGGTGGGTTTACAGGGCTTGGGAGCGACCGGACCAAAGTGTGATTGATACGCGCCTGCCGGATGATGATGCCATGTATTCATTTTGGCGCAGCATCTGGTCGGTGCCTGTCAATCACACTGAGGGTGATTGGACGCGGGAGATCGAGCGAGTGTGCGAACTTGTACCAGAAATGGGGGCAATTAACATCAGCCCCCAAGATGTAGCTCGTGCAGTCCGTCCGTTGCCAAACTGGAAATCTCCAGGGCCGGACGGGCTGCACAACTTTTGGCTTAAATGGTTTCAAAGTTCGCACGCTCACTTGGCATTCCAATTCCAATCTGCCTTAGAGTCAGGGTCGCTGCCCCAGTTCCTGACGACAGGAATAACCCACCTGCTCCATAAATCGGGTAGTACTGCGGAACCCAAAAATTATAGACCGGTCACGTGTTTGCCGACGGTCTATAAAGTTCTTACATCCATCCTGAGAGCTAAAATTAATAATCATATTGAGACAAATTCCATCATGTCTGCTTCTCAGAATGGATGTAGGAACGGGTCCCGTGGTACTAAGGAGCTGCTCCTCATTGATGTTGCTATTAGCCAACAGGTTCGTCGTTCTCGAAGAGATCTGTCGTCATGTTGGATATAAGAAGGCCTATGACTCAGTGCCGCATACATGGCTCATGAGGGTGCTGGAGCTGTATAAAGTTGATGCAACTCTTCGCGCCTTCCTGATGTCATGTATGGGGCAGTGGAGGACGGTCCTTCACTATCCAGGGTGTCGACGGGTTTCGGAGAACAGCGAACCGTTAAGGATCGAGCGTGGCATATTCCAGGGTGACAGTCTGAGTCCACTGTGGTTTTGCCTAGCCTTGAACCCTCTCAGCACACTGCTGGAGGGTTCGGGTTTAGGCTACCGGTTGAGAAGAGAGGGTCAGGTCATATCCCACCTTCTTTACATGGATGATCTGAAACTTTTTGCTTCCAACAACTTGCAACTGATGGA
Organism: Mythimna ferrago; assembly: GCA_910589285.2. Taxonomy (NCBI): domain Eukaryota; kingdom Metazoa; phylum Arthropoda; class Insecta; order Lepidoptera; family Noctuidae; genus Mythimna; species Mythimna ferrago. The sequence goes on along the minus strand of OU342675.1, from coordinate 7,419,036 downwards.
GCTACTGAAGGTAACTGAAACCTTCAGTAGTGCCATCAGGATGGAATTTGGTTTGGACAAATGTGCAGTCATGCATGTAAAGCGAGGGGAGATTATGGAATCCGTGGGAACCCAACTCTCGGATTCCATACACCTTAGATCCCTCTGCTCAACCGAAACTTACAAGTATTTGGGTATGTCGGAAGCGTTGGGCATCAATGCTGCTGACGTGAAACAATCGTTGAGGGAGCGCTTCTTTGGCCGCCTGAATAAAGTACTAAACAGTCTTTTATCAGGCGGGAACAAGGTGCGCGCCTTCAACGGTTGGGTCATGCCGGTTTTGATGTACTCTTTCGGCATACTCAAATGGACTCAGACGGAACTTGACGCCCTGGACAGGAGGGTCCGCACTCTGCTTACCGCAAATCGGATGCATCACCCACGATCATCGGTGATGAGGCTGTATATCCCGCGGAAGTGTGGGGGTCGTGGCTTCTTAAATGCCAAGACCCTGCACAACCGTGAGGTATGCAGTCTCAGGGAATACTTTCTGGAAACCGACGTGGGGATGCACCGAGATGTAGTGGCGGTGGACAAAGGCCTCACCCCGCTCTCCTTGGCCAACGAGAACTGGCGCAAACCTATAGTAATGGATACTAATGAACGTAAGGAAGTATGGAAGGGCAAGGGGCTTCACGGGCGCTTTTACCGGGCCTTACATGGGCCCGATGTAGATCTTTTAGCGTCCGTATCCTGGCTGCGCTTTGGTGATCTCTTTGGGGAAACCGAAGGTTTTGTCTTTGCAATTATGGATGAAGTTATGATGACGAACAACTACCGGAAATATATTGTGAAGGACGGCACGGTTGACATCTGTCGGGCATGCCACCGGCCCGGAGAATCAATCCGACACATTATTTCTGGGTGTTCTCATTTAGCTAACGGAGACTATTTGCACAGACACAACCTTGTAGCCAGGATTATCCATCAGCAACTTGCTCTTAAATACAATCTTGTTGAATCAGAAGTACCGTACTATAGGTATGTGCCCGACCCAGTTCTCGAGAATGGCAGCGTCACATTGTATTGGGATCGATCTATCATCACTGACAGGACTATTGTTGCCAATAAACCTGACATAGTGGTGATAGATCGGCTAGAGCGTCGCACAATGATTGTTGATATAGCGGTCCCTCATGACGAGAACCTCGTGAAAGCTGAGAAGGATAAACAAACTAAATATCGTGACTTGGCTCGCGAGGTTGTCGACATGTGGGAAGTGGATAGAGCAATCATTGTGCCGATAGTCGTGACGGCCAATGGCTTAATAGCCAAGAGCCTCGATCAACATCTGCGGAGGCTCTCGTTAGGCAGTTGGATCAAGGGCTTGATCCAGAAGGCAGTACTCCTTGACACGGCGTGTATTGTCCGGAGGTTCCTCTCTCAGGAGCCCTGACCACCGGTAGCTTGGACCCTGTTCCCAATGCCGGTGGGCTACTATTTTTTGTATTTTTAAAAGTTTTTTTTTTTAATATCCTTTTTATAAGAAATATTTAAAAATATAATTAATATGTATAAATATAAATAAATGAAATAATAATAAATCATTTATTATCAGGCATCTTGGCCCATAGATATATACCTTACAGACTAACATATATATATAGAGTAAATACAACTTGTCGTTAGTAAATAAGACTTAAGACTATGTTAGTAACACTTCACATTGCACTAAGTTCACTTCGTGCTGTTCTGTGGCATCTGTCCGCGGAAGCGACGGAACACCACGCCCTGCGGCCAAAAGTCTTCCTTCAACATGAGGGGTAGAAAAGTGTTCGGGACTCGCACCACGAACGCCTTGAAATTGACGTTACGGTGCGACTTCGTCTTCGTCTTTTGGCGCACGTACTCCACAATATCTTCCACCCTTGTCGTGTGATACAGGCGGGAAACGTACACTGGTGTGTTCGGCTGGGCGGCACGCAGGCTCACGTTAGGAGTTGCAGGTGCTATGCCGCAGCGGTTCTTGTTGGGTGTTGATTAATCATCATGATGATGATCTGTTTGATGTATTACTTATTTACTTATATGTACATCAAACAGTAAGTTATATTATTCCTAAAGTGAGTTAGTAAACTTTAAGTAATCCAAACTTATAAAGAGGAAAGATTTGAGTGCACTAGCTTCTGACATTTCATAAGTGCTCATGTAAGCCTATGTGAAATAAAAAACTTTTGACTTTTTTTTAAATTTTTGAATGTATGTATTTTTTTACACTACCTGCTCGATAATGTCGTTTATACGATATACAAACTTCACTTAAAGCAAGTCATTCTATCCCTAGGGAGATAATGCAGTATGGCCGATCCCTAGGGAATAATGAGATTTGAATTTGGAACATCAAAAATCGTCAACATTTTGAATAAAAATGTACGTGCATCGAACAAGTTGACTCAAAATTCAAACTGGCCACTAACAAAAAAAGGAAAATAGAATAAAACGTGCCTACTGACGGGAGCGTTATAGAAAATTGAAACTGTTAGAGTAGTGGATTTTGTTTGTTTGATGAACTTGTAAATATAATACTTAAATTTCTCTAATATATGATTTGGTCGACGAAACTGTCTTTTAATTATCTCACAGATGGTGTAAAAAGTAGAGTATGCAACACAGGGATAAAGCTGTCTTTGTCTTGGGCGGCTTGAATTCCTCACTTCACTTAGGTTTTTTTATTAACTCTCTCGCAATGCTTTTTTTTTTTTTTTTTTTTTTTTCGATGGGAAAAATCATCTTATGACAACCCCCGCTCTTGGGCGGAGCGGGAGATAGTGTCAGACTCTTACTGACTAAAAAACCCATCCCGTTCCTTCAAGCCTTCATACCGGGGCTCGAGCGCCCTTTCGGATTACCCTGGCCCCGGTAGGCTTCGACCCGGCTGGGCCCCTGCTGTTGCTGACAACTCCTTGAGGCGCGCGGGAACAGCGCGCGCCGTCGACGACTTGGGCTTGGTCCGGACGGTTACCGGACGGCCGGACAGTGAGCTACCCATTGCTCACTGTCCGCAAGCCCGCGCCTACGGTGGCTGGAAATCGGGATCGGAATCCCGGCGGCGGCGGCGAGAGCGCCGTTGCCTGATGCGGTCGGCCTCCTCCTTAGCGAGCATTACTGCTTCGCAGACGTCGGCGACCGCCTGCCACTCCTCCTCGCTCCGGACCATGGCCTCGACCAAGGCCCGGCGCGAGAGGTCTCCGCCGCCGATCACCCCCACGAGGGCACGGCGATGCTCCGCCCAAGCAGGGCACACCGCGATTGTGTGCTCCACCGTGTCCTTCGGGCGTTCCGCACAGTGGCGACACCCGGGCGTCACTTCCGCTTTAATTCGGAACAGGAACCTCCCGAACTTGCCATTTCCGGAGAGGACCTGTGTCATGCGGAAGGTAAGGACGCCGTGAGGTCTTTTCAGCCACGCCTCAAAGAGGGGACTTATCGCCATAATTGTGGCGTGCCCATGACGGGGTTGCGATAGTCGCTGACGCCATTCCACCATGAGATCCCGCCGGAGCTCTGTCCGCCATGCCGTGACCTGTCGCGGCAGAGGACTTTCACCACGCATGTCGTGCATGTGTGCAAGGACTGTTGCCTCCAGATCCCACGGTGGTAGGCCAGCCAGAAGGCTCGCCGCTTCGCGGGAAATCGTGCGGTATCCCCGCACCATCCGAATTGCCATGGCCCTCTGGCAGGCGTTCAGAATGGCCGCCGGTCGCTTTTGCAGCGACAGCGCCCACACCGGCGCCCCGTAGAGGGCCATGGACCGAACGATCCCCACGTAGAGCCTCCGGCAGGAGGCGCCTGGACCCCCAAGGTTGGGCAGGAGCCGCCCGAGAGCGGCCCCAGTCCGGTTGAGTTTGGGAGACAGACGTCGGAAATGCTCCTCGAAATTCCATCGGCTGTCGAGGATGAGTCCCAGATACCTCATCGATGTCCCGACGCCGATGCGAACTCCTCCTACCGTTAGTTGGGAACCCGGTGGTGGCGCGTTCCGACGGCCGCGACCGTGAAAACACATGGCCTCGGATTTGCGCAGCGCCACCTCGAGTCCCAACTCCTGGATCCTACCAACGACTATCGCAACCCCGCGTGTCGCTAAAGCGGCCGCCGCCCGGTACGACTCTCCCTGCGCTAGAACCAGCGTGTCGTCTGCGTAGCAGACCACGCTGACCCCGTCAGGGAGGTCGCCCCGCAGCACGTAATCGTACCCGATGTTCCACAAGGGTGGCCCTAGTACCGACCCCTGCGGAACACCGCACGACATCTCCCGACGTTTCCAGTCTCCCTGGTGACCGGGGTAGACAATATACCTGTCCGACAGGTAGGCCTCGACTACTCGACAGAGGTATTCGGGCACCCGGTGGTACCGGAGTGCCCTCCGGATCGTACTCCAGGGCAGGGAATTAAAAGCGTTGGCAATGTCCAAGGACACTGCCACGACACGCCTACCCTGGGACACCGCATCCCCTGTCGTGAGGGCTCGCACGCGCATGATGGCGTCCACCGTCGAGCGCATCCTGCGAAAGCCGAACTGTCCGTCCGAAAGGTCCGGCCCCACCTGTGAAAGGCGCGCGACGAGGCGGCTCGCAATCACTCTTTCAAAGAGCTTGCCCACCTCGTCGAGCAGCACAATGGGCCGGTACGCGGACGGAGAGTCCGCAGGGCGCCCTGGCTTCGCGATGAGGACCAGTTTCCCCGTCTTCCAGCGAAGTGGGAACTGGCCCCTCTCCAAGCATGCGCTGAAGAGCCCTCTCAGTCGAGGCCCGAGAGCCTCCATGGCCAGGACCCAGGCTTTCCCAGGCAAGCCATCGGGTCCTGGGGCGGCGTTCTTGGCACTCAGCCTTTGCACCGCCACTCTCATCTCTGCCTCGGTCACCTCTGGAGCATTATCGTCGTCGTCGCTATTGCGGTCCGCGTCAGACACCGCTGGCGGAGGCGAAGCCATGGGCGGGGGGGTGTTCCCCTCGCGCAGGGAACAGAGCGCTCACCACACCCTCCACGAGTTGGGGCCGGAGACTCTGAGTCAGCGGCGGAGCCCAGGGGCGCAGTTTCTCCCGTATCAATTTGTACGGGCGCCCCCACGGGTCCGCGTTCAGAGACCCCAGCCACACGTCGCGGGCCTCGAGTTTGGCCCGCTTAATCTTCGCTCGGAGGGTGTGTTTTGCCTCTCTGTAACCTTCGTACAGCTCCGCCTCTCTGGCCTCAGCATCCGGCGCGCGGATGCGGCGCCTGCAGTATCTGGCGTATCGGCGTCGCGCGTGATTGCACGTGTTGCGCAGTGCAGCGATTTCCGGCGACCACCAGTACACCTGGCGCTTAGCACGTCCTGGACGGACTCGGGGCATTGCCGCATCGCAAATTTGCGACATGGCCTCCCGGAACCACTCCGCCTCGACGTCGATGTCGACAGGCCTGTCCGGTGCTTGCACCCAGGCCTGTACCGTCGCGGCTCTCTCGCAATGCTCGGGAGTTAATTTTATAAATCCCTCACTGTCGTTCGGGATTGAAATCAGCAGCCTTCGTTTCGTTCGGAATTCAACATACCGCCCGCGACTTAAAGACACTGCTTTATCCCCTGGTCACATAAACTACTATTGTTTATGATGAACTAGCTTTTGCCTGCGGCTTCGCCCGCATATATAAAATATAGCATATGTTACTCAGGAATAAAGCAGCTTTCTATCGGTGAATTTTGGACTACAATAACTTATAACTTTGTGTCAAATATGTTTTGTGTTTAGTTATTGTCACGCCAGTGACAGCCCATTCTTTTCCAAGCAATTACTCTCATACCGGTCGTGGTCCGCGATAAGGCCGTCTACTGTATGTGTTTTAGTTTAGAGTATTTTTTTTATATATATAAATTATATATATAATGTACAATATTTTTAAAAATAACTAGCTTCTGCCAGCAGCTTTGCCCGCATGTGAAAGTAGGTTTTACATACAAAATTTGGACCCCCGTTTCATTTAAAGGGTAAATTTTAAAAAATCTGACGAAAAAAAAAATGACGCTGCGTTGAAAAATATGTATGGAACTCCATTTACACTCCTTTAAATAATTTTTGCTATACGTATTTAATATAGATATCTGGATCAGTAAATAAACGTTTGATTCCCAATATTACTCTGGTTTATTTATCTTAATGAACTAAATGATATTTATTTTGCAAATGAGACCAGTATAACAACCAATTATGTGGTTGGATCATGCCCTTCATATCATTGGCAAGCCGAAATTCAGGGATGTTTTTTCGCTGTCACCCGGGGGCTTAGCAGTTTTTCTATCTTTCGTAAAATACACAAGAAGGCCTTGTCAGATATATTATAATATTTTTTATACCATAAACACAAAAAAGTCACGTTTTACTTTACGGGTAATTTTTAAGCTATTGCATAGCTTCTATCGCGGGCCTTGAGCGTGGAGACCGAATCCAGAAATTCCGTAACGAAAATAACCTAACACGGGGGGTGTTACTCATTTGTTTTTTGAGCGTGGTGACCGATAAGAAAACAAATGAGTGAACAATCAATCAAAATTCAATTCAATGTGTGAAAGTGTAACTTCAATTAATATCAAAGAAAAAAAAACAAAGGAAAAAAAATACTGCATAAATAAAATAAATAAATAATTATAATTGCATAAGTTGATAAAAATGCTATGCAATAGCTTTACCGCGGCAGTCCCCGAGTGCCACACGTCTTTTTTTTTAAATTGGAACCACAGATTCATCTAATTGAACACTATTGGAAACTAAAGAGTGTTGACTATGGCATAATAAAAATTATAAATAAATTGTTGATGTTGAGTTGTTACACTTAAAACAAAAAAAAAATATGTATCTATACAAGCTTATTTTTTAATATATGTAAAACCTGACACATCTGTCTAGTACTTTTATGTAAAGAATCTATGTACGAGTATATTTAAAAACTGTATTATGAAAAATTAGTCCGTTATGGTACCTGATTGGCGACATAAATATATAGTCACCGGGCCATCCGGGCGACTGAGGAGTTTCTCTTGCTCCCGAACTCAATTGTGCGCTGGCGCCTAATGCCTACTATGACCTGCCGTGCTCTGTTTTGTACTTAGTGTCGGTGTTGTCCAACTTGTAACCTTTTTTAAATATTTTTGGGAAAACTACAAAATATTATGGTGTATAAATTATTGGAATCGATTCAGTTACTGATTCTGAACAAAATATATTCAAGTTTCGCATTTAAATACAAAAAATAATGTTGTATATAAATAGAATCTACTGAAACAGTATTTTTTTTTTTTATTGATTTTAAACTGGTTATATCGACTGAATAATTTATATTGGTTTCTTCTTCACCCGCAAATGGCTCTGGGGCCAGGGTTATCCGAAAGGGAAGCTCGGCCCCGGTATGAAAGGCAAGAAGGAACGGGGTGTGTTATTTAGTCTGGGGCCAGGGTTACCCGAAAGGGAAGCTTGGCCCCGGTACGAAAGGCAAGAAGGAACGGGGTGGGTTTTTTAGTTAGTAAGAGTCTGACACTATCTCTCGCTCCGCCCAAGGGCGGGGAATGTCATTTGGTTGATTTTTACCCACCAAAAAAAAGTACGTAACGTGTTTCTTGAAAGTAATTTGTATATTTACGTTTAACCGTTTTATGTGAAAGTAAAATAAGAAAAAAGAATGAAGACACGTTTGTTTGGCACACAGATACACACAATGAGATAACAATTATTTGTGTGTCTCACGGCTGCGCCAAATAGGTGCAGTTCAGCATAGTGCCAGGACACACGTAGCAGTTGCCTGTCGCTAGTTTTCAAATTATTTCGATGCTTTTGGAATTAATTACAAGCACAGAATTATTGTCCAGTTTTACAATTTAATAATAATAATAATAAAGCCAAAAGCTTCGACGACCATCTGTCGAAGCTGTCGTTGCGCGGTTGGATCAAGGGCCAGATACAGAAGGCAGTACTCCTCGATACGGCTCGCATTGTGAGGAAGTTCCTGTCTCTGGAGCCCTAACCACCGGTAGCTTGGACCCTGCTCCCGACATCGGTGGACTACTGTTTTTATATTTTTAAATGTTTTTTTTTATATATATTTGTTATGAAAAATATTTAAAAATATCAAAAATAAAAAATAATAAAGGAGATAATAATAATAATAATTTAATGCGGGCGAAACCGCGGGCGAAAGCAATATGTTATAATAAATGCATAAATGTATGTGTTTGGATACAGATAGACTAGGATTAGTACTTATTTCTTTGTTTTGTTAGCCTGTTCTGTCCCACTCCTGAGCAATCGCCTTCCTCCACTTCTTCCATCTTTAGGATTAGCAGTTAGGATACTTTATATTAGCAGTTAGGATACTTTATAGTAGCAGTTAGGATACTTTATATTAGCAGTTAGGCTACTTTATTTTAGCAGTTAGGATACTTTATATTAGCAGTTAGGATACTTTATATTAGCAGTTAGGATACTTTATATTAGCAGTTAGGATACTTTATATTAGCAGTTAGGCTACTTTATATTAGCAGTTAGGATACTTTATATTAGCAGTTAGGATACTTTATATTAGCAGTTAGGATACTTTATATCCTCGTAACACTTTCTCGTGCGAAACACTTTTACGTTTATACAAGTAAAGCCGCTGGTAAAAGTGAGTATTAAAATATCTGAAAAACAACCGGTATTGTTATTGTTTTCCTTGGAGCGGAGAATTGAAACAGCCTGTTTACTTTATTCCCAGTTTATTTTTCTAAAATTTAAACAGTTTGCATTTTGCTGTTATTTTATCGAGTCTGTTATGAAGCTGTTAAGTCTGTTTGTTGTAATTAACTCTGTGGGTAAAGTAAGCCAGGGGTTTCCATAGTAACAGTGATGTCGAGATGTAAAGGTTCATCGAATATTGATTTTTAAAAAGCCTGTTTTTTTTTTGTAGGTGGTAAAATCATTCAATGACATCTCCGCGCCCTTGGGCGGAACGGGAGATAGTGTCAGACTTTTACTGACAAAAAACCGACTGCCTACCAACTATTCATCTTTTCAGATTTTTTTATTTGATGTCTTTTTGTGATACTGTTCGACATCAGTACTAGCTGCTACTAAACTTAGCTGTAGGGGGTACAGTTAAGTTTAGCCCTTTTTTTTAGGTCTTTCCTAAAACAAAGCGGTAAAGCTATGTTTGGTTCATCAAATAACTTCTCTCGTTCTAACTTGGCCGAGTTCCAGTCGTCGAAAACGATTAGAAGTCCATTCGCGCCACATAGAGATGTCAGCAAAACTGTAGGGATCTAGCAGCGCTGATGCCCGCTAGGACCACAGGGATTTTTTAGAAAGGAAAAACGCAAAAGGCAACTGAAAGAATATAGGTGGGTTTTAGTCAGCAAAAAATCTGACACGGTGTCCTACTCCAGCCTAGGGCAGGAAAAGTTCATTGGCTTGTAATCCCACTCCATTCAGTTTTAGATTTTTTTTTCTTTTGCCCCTGCTCGTCTTACACAAACGAGAAACTAAACAAGATGATATCCATTGGCAAGACCAAAGTTTCGGGCTTATGACAACCCAAAACAACCGTCAAAGATGTATAAATGAAATCCGGGACCAACGACGTGATTAACTTACACAGTCGGATTGGCTAAATAAGGCCTACTATCCACGGACGCGTAGCTTCATAGATGCGCATTCGTCATACAAACAAACCCTGTCGACGCGGAAACGTGTTGCTGTCGCGTCGTTGCAGCTTCGTCGATAGAATTTCATAGTTTTGTAAGTAAGCTTTGAGCGTACACCAAGCGTATAATGACAAATACGCGTCTATGAAGCTACGCGTTCGTAAGCCGTGTACGCACGTACGAACAAATTTGTTGCGTTGCATGATACGCAACAACTTGGTTCGCACGTGTGTACCACTAACGAACATCAAACACTGTGTTCGTCAAACTTGTTTGCGGCGATCTGTTTGTATGTTCCGTATGGACCACAGAAATCTTAATAATAAGGCAATAGAAATGCTATAGTACTAAATTTTATATCGGAACGAGTGTCGCCGGGTCACAGCTACTACTACATAAACAAAAAATAGATACACAATTACACCTACAAATGCACTTTGCATTACTGCTACAAAATTAAACTTTATGCGATGACATTACGCAATATTTTTTATAAACGCATAATGTCAGGGGGCGCGACTCCTGCAGCCAATAAGAAACGTGAGCGAAAAGCAAAAAATGATATTGCGTGCTCACTCTCACTTAAGAATAGTGCAGTGCAAACTATTACGAGCTCATATCGATAAATTATATTTTTCCGTTGAGTGTTTTTTAACTTACCCACGTACATAACAATAATAAGCCTTCCTCCTATTAATTTTCTGAATGAGAAAGTAGTTTAAAAATACGAATTAATAGTTAATCGTTACAAAAATTGGTTTGTAAACTATTTATGGTGCGTTTGTTTAGGTGACTAAAAAAAGGTAAACAATCTTGGTATGTCTTTTTATATTAGTCGTATAAAATACATACATACGAAGGATAATTAAATTTAGTTTATTACCTAACATTAATTTAGGTAAATACCTAATTGTAAACATTTTTAGATACAACTTTTAGATAAAAAGACATACCAAGATTGTTTACCTTTTTTTAATCACCTAAACAAACTCACCATAGATAGAAAGAAAACAAACACAGTGAAAACTGAAAATGAAAAAGGTTACATCTCATATTTAAATATTAAAAAAAAACATGATACATTCCAATTTGGTAAAACGAAGTATTAAGCTGAACGTAAATAATTATCGATACAGAATAGTAGTAGCACGTCACTAAATTGCGGCCAACTCATGCGGCTTGTACCTAGAATTTACGCAAACGGCGATTTTTGTTTATTGCGTATGACTATAATTTCATTGCTGCTTTTAGCAGTAGTAATAGTAGACATGAATAAGCTTAAGCGTTAATGGTTATTGATTTGACAAAAAAATCGTTTTTTGTGATAAATCGTAGTAGTGATAGTGAAAATATTTGATTTGTCTATATTTGCTAAAAAACGACAATATTTCAAAAATTAAGTACTTACATATGAAATGTTATTTCTTTATTTGTTAAGTTACAAGTTTTGGACGAGTTTCCGCAGTTGGATATGCTGCAAAACACCATGTTTACCTCTCCGCGTCTCAAATAACACAAGAAACTGCAACAAACGCACCGCGTGCACTTGTGTACTCCAACACATAAGCGCGGCGACAAGGTCACGCGTCTATGCGACTTCTATTGCCTTATTATTAAGATTTCTGTGGTATGGACAGTATTCTTCATGAACCAATGCGAACACCAAAATACTTTTCGCTACTTCAAAATCGGCCACTTCCAACGACGCCGCCAGGTCTATTAAGAGCGTTCACAACTGTTGTTCGCGAACTTAATTCGAACTATGTTCAGGTTCGTGTTCGAATATGCCGTTCATACGTACAAACCAAATGTTCAAATTTAGTGTTTGTGTTCGCTATGTTCGTGTTCGTACGTGCGTACACGTCTGTAGACGAACGGATCGACCACAAACATCAAACATGAACATTTGGTTTGCTCGTATAGACGGCATTTTCGAACACGAACGCGATCATAGTTCGCATCGAGTTCACGTAGTCATGGCGGCATCGTTGAAAGTGGTCGATTGTGAAGTAGCGAAAAGTTTTTTGGTAAGCGCATTGATTAATGGAGAACACCGTCCATAAACAACATACTAATAGGATCGCCGCAAACATGTTTGATGAACAGATCAGTGTACGATCTTCGTTAGTGACACACGTGAGTACCAAGTTGTTGCGTAACATGCAATGCAACGAATTTGTTCGTAAGTGCGTACACGGCTTAACAGTTTCAAAATGGATCATACATCGTCACAAAAGGGACACAAAATTATAGATCGTACCGCATGTTTACAACATTATCTTCTTATGAGAAAATTTACGGCATAACGAGACCAGTATTTTATTAGGGTATCCCGTTTTATTCCACATACCGGGAAAGGGTTTCACTAAATTAATAGGCGATTACTGGGAACGATCACGCTCGAAACAGATGAGGTTAAGAGAAAATTATATAATTGAATACCCTCCAGTAGCTTCGACGGAAATGGTCTATTAAATTGGTGTCGTAAATAATCTATTCAAGGTTCTCAGTTATTTTATGTTATCTAGTTTTTCAATTTTGTTTTGATGGCAATATTATGCTTTGGTTTTGATGGGTTTGTGAAATATTCTTACTGATGTATTTTTATTATGGGTCATAATGATGACCCATAATATATCTTCAGCGTAACTTCTTGTCTGTTTTAAGAAACTTTTGCATTGGCATTGTATATAGGCCCGCGTTCGGCCACTATCTCACCTTATGGTAATCTATGTTGTGGTCAACGATGGAGCACGCTTACCTAGAAGTAACCTATTCACTCTTGACTTAAAGACCTCTAGGTTGTAACTATCAGGAAACGCAGACTCCGACAGGCCTTCCACTCGTTGATAGGGATTTCACTTTCTTCACGCACAATTAATGTTTACGTATGGGTGGGATGTCCACCATGCAGGTACCGTTAGCGCAACATAGACGTAGGGTAGTAGTCCGATGACTGAACGGATTTGATGGAATTAAAGTGTGCAAGTCGTCTTATGTGGGTGCTATATGTTGTATTGTGTGCAAGTCGCGGTGTGCGTCTAAGGTAAAAATGTTAACCTTATTGACTATCTACGAGAATCGGCCATTAGGTAGAACCTCATAGGTTGCAGAATTGTTCGAAAGAGTTACTGTGGTCCTGGAATGTAAAAGATAATGGAAGAAACACAGTGGGTAACACACCAATCAGTAGAAGCCTGACACTACCTCTCATTCTATCCAGAGCGAATGTCCTCGTGGAGGCAATCGGTGGCAGCGCCCTCTCGTGACAAGCACTGGTTCGGACTAAGGTCCGGAGCGAGCAGAAATGGCATGCGGTCGAAGGAAAAGGCCGTATGCGTGAGGGGCGAACGTCTTCCCGCCTCAGCCGCCGAGATTCCGACCCCGACTACCAACCGCGGGCTTGCGGACGTCGAGCAATGGGTAGCTCGCCTTCCAGCCGTTCAGTAATTGACCGGATCGAGCCCAGTCGTCAACAGAGCGTTGTGATCCACGCGCTCCTCAATGAGATGTCAGCAAACTTGAAATAAACAAAAATATCTGCTCATTCGACATTATTGCAACAGAGGTAGTACTTTCCGAAATACAACCAAATAGATACCATAAAGCAGGTGTTCACAATGCCAGAAATCTGCGTGGATTACATTTGACGGGCAAGTTGATATAGGATCGACAACTGAACGAGTACGAAATAGGAGTCATTTAAGGCGGTTACAGTCCCTAGAACATCTAGCCGGAATTAAACGCACATATACTCGTACTGCCGCTTGCGCCCGCATAGAGCCCCGCTGACCTTTAACCTTTCGAAAACCGTCAATTAGAGACACAATAGCAAGACAGTGACAGAGCGAACGCCAGCGTTAGCTTGGGGTTTAATTTATTAAATATAATTTTCTTTGCGAAATACTGATTGATATATACAGGGTGTCTTTAACATCGACGCACAAACGAATACCATGGATCCAGTACATGATTCTGGACCTCCCAGTGGTGGAATTTTTTAATCTTTTCTTTTTTTATAATTTAAACTGTATACATTCATCATGTAATTGTTACTGTAAAAGCTCGAACTACGGTAAATCTTAAGATTTTCCAGTAAAACCTAAGATTTACCGACATGAGTTGGTAAATGTAAGTATTTATTATAATGGGACGATTTTTTCGGGCTTTTACCATTCCAATTCAGTACATGCTAGGTTTTACCAATGTAGACTGGTAAATGTTGGTTTTAGGAATAAAACAATGATAACTTAATTCTTCGTCATTTATTTCAAGTAACTATTAGTTAAAAACTTAAGTATAATCCTAACCTATTTAATTTATTTTCATTACGGAGTTGTATTAATAAAATTAGGAACAAGTATTTTTTTAATATTTGAAAACTTCCTGAGCAGTAAAAAGTAACATAAGTAAAATTATCTTCTCACAAACATAACACTTATGTTGACTAATCTAACTGAATCTGTATTTTTCTTATTATTTGGTACTTAACAAACAGATACAAACATAACGCTTATTTAGCTAGTCCAATTGAATCATTATTCTTCTTATTATTTGATTTTTAACAAACAAAAGAGACGGTGCGCAGGTAGCGGGGGCGGCTGACTACCCACGAGTACGAGTTGATGCGCTTTACATGTTCTAACATGATTTTTTTCAACTTTTACCGTGCCTTTAATGTAAATCCTAAGATTTACCAAGTGAATCGTGGTAAAAGTTTGAATTGCAAACTTTTATGGACATTTACCATTAATAATTGGTAAATCTTAGATTTTACTGGAAAATCTTAAGATTTACCGTAGTTCGAGCTTTTACAGTAACATAATCATTCTTTTGACCAATATTCTTTTGGTGTCATAAACATTTCTAAAGATCAAAACCGTTTGAAAGAGTAGGAAAAATAAGCGAAAAAATATCATGTTTTTAATTTTTTTTTTTTATTTAAAATATTAGTCATACGAAAAAATCATATATCGATAATGTTAAATATAAATTTATACTATAAGTATATATTTTTCAACCCTATAGACATAGTCGTTATCGAGGAATAGGTTTCTGAATATCACTATTTTATGGCACTGCTCGGGAACTAGGGCCTTATTGCGAAAACCTTTATCAGTTCTGATCCTATTTGAGTGCCTACATCAAGTTAGGTTATCAAAACTAAAACTAGAAAGTCCTACAGAGTCATTTAGATCTAAAATCTTCGACTTGATTAATTTATTCATTAAAATCAGAACACTGTTTTTGAATTGTTATTTGCAAACTTCACAGAATTGTATTAATTAAAATAATTCCAAAAACAGTTGTAAATAGTCTCAAGTAAGATGACTAACGTCTATTATCTTGTTGAAAGGTTCAAAGATATTTTATAAGCTCACTTAAAGCTAAGTAGTCAGAGAATATCAAAATCTGAATTTCAAACAAGATCAAAATGGACATTAAAGAACTTATTTTTTAAGTTATTTTATGAAAAACGTTATAAAATACACACAAAAATTTATAGAGAATAAAATATAGACACACTGTATATTAATCATCTGTATATTATTACATAAATAGTTTACATGCGTGATGGCATCAAGAATAAAAATATTAACAGGAGAACTAAGGTTAAAGACATAACCCGAAGAATCGCTAAACTAGACTGCAGGTGGACAGGGTACGCACGTGCTTGCATAACAGATGGTCGATTTGATCAAGAGATACTAGAGCGGCACCGAAAGAAGCAGCGTTGAAAGGCCTCTCACAAGGTAGACTGCTGACTAGGGGCCCAAGTCTGCTATTTTTATAAATTCGTCATTCCAACACGATCCTATTGTCATTTTGCTAAAAGTTCATAATGATCGATCATAGATCGGTCAATGGTCTTGTAATAGAGTTGTGGTAAAATGACAATATCGAGCTTATTAAAAGCAATAACTGCACAATGACGTTCTAATGTTAGGTCACTGATCACTGGAACTGTCAAAATTTTTGCAGATTACCGCACACGTAAGACATTCATTTGTAAATATGTACGAGATTGCCATTCCCTCCCACTTCTTTCAATGGAGTGTCAGTGGTTGATCATTAAAAAGTCATTATGAAGCCATTATATTAGTAGATTATCAAACTTACTCAAAATCAACAATTATGAAATCAATGTTAACCATTCTGACACTATTGTAATAGCAGACTTGGGGCCCTGGTGAAGTTCACGAAAAAACGATGGATACAAGACGCACAGAACTAATTGTTGTGGCTTGTGGCGATACTTAGGGTGGGCTATAACCAACAGCAGACGTCTCTGGTCTAAAATTATGATATTTAGCCTATACTTTCTCACTGCTGGGCAGAGGCCTACCCCTTCTTTCAAGTATTTTTTTCTCGAATCAGCTCAAGCCAACCTATGCAGCCCTGCAGTCCTGGCAGACCTCTAGGCCTTTATCTATTATCCGAAAGAGTCACCGTAGCCGTGGAACACAAAGGGTAACTGAAGGAACACTGGTGGGTTTAAAGGTAGAACAACACTGCCAACACGTGTGCCTCGTACGCCGATCTGGGCGCGTCGGTCTCCATACATTTATATGGAAACTAGATTTATAGAGCTATACTAGATCCACGCCACGCGACGCCATGCGACGTTGTTCCACGTACAAATCAGGCGTGGTCCACGTGTGCCTCGGGCTAATATAGTTCTAGCTAATCTATTGTAGCTCTACAAATCTGATTTCCATATAAAATGAATGGAGACCGACGCGCCCAGATCGGTGCGTGTGTAGAGATGTGCAGTCGCCAGCAATATGGGAATATTGCTGGCAATATTTACACATCTCTACGTGTGTGGCACAAGTGTGCGCAGTGTTCTGCCTTGATCCACTCTCTCGCTCCACCCAGAGTAGGAGAAGCTATTTGATTATACCCCACCCCAAAAAAAGAACCTAATGTCTATATAAATCAATTATCAAAAGACCTTGAAAGCACAGACCACCAAAATATTACGCGAATACATCAGACGACAGACAATCTTCCTCCTACCCGCTCAACCCGACATATTTATACCCGAAGTATATCGTAAACTCCGTTTATTGCCCGTCAAGTGAACGAAATTATTTTACTTGTTCCAGATAAGGCTGAAATACTCCCGTGGTTCCGGGGAAACATTCCCGGGTTTGTAACGTTAGATGTTTTGCGAATCAAGTGAATGTTAGACCGTCGTAAACTGCAGTGTAAAGTCACAAAATATATAAGTACAGAAGTCAATCTACATACAAAGCGCGCTCGAGCAACGCACACATAGACACCGCTCACGGACACGATATCTCGGAGCGCCTCGGCCCGCTCGTCGAACAGTTCCAGCTCAAACGCTCATTAGTGTGCGTCCACTGAGCGTAGGTATAAAAAGTGAAGTACATACATGAGATTGTCTTCTGTACCTATCTATTTTGTGGTACAGTGATGCTGGGTGGGGCCCTTTTGTCGTATCTACGTTCTGTATTTGTTTTTATTTGTAAGTAAGTGTACATTGTTCGTCGATGGGGCCGAATGGTTCTAGAGCGACAACTGCGCATCGGAAGCATTGGAAGGCCACCACAAGGTGGACCGACGACCTGGTGAGAGTCGCGAGAATGCGGTGGATGCGAGACGCACAGGATCGGTCGTTGTGGCGACGCTTGGGGGAGGCCTATGTTCAATAGTGAACCTCTTTCGGCTGAAATGATGATGATGATGTAGCAAGTAAAGTTAATACAATAGATCGGACTTGATGATTTTATTTATAAAAAGAGTAAGTAGGTAATATAATTAACAATCACCATTTTTAAATACAGGTGAATTCAAGTGGGCATTGATAGCCAATTCCGAAAGTATGCGGTATGTATAGCGTATTGTACTTGATATTCCAAAATAACATTTTTACGTACACTTAGGGTGAGTTGCACCATTTAACTATAATGATAACCAAACCATAACCAGCCGTGAAACGGCCGCCTATTGGTCAATTCGTCGATTTGACAGCTGTTAACGGCTTTGTTATCGTTATAGTTAAATGGTGCAACTCACCCTAAGGGTGGGCTTTGTTTTATAAAAGTGACAAGTATCAATTTAAAGCTCCTGAGTTTGTTTCGGTGTTTCTTCTTAGGTTAGTAAGCTAAGAAACACCAGCTTCATCTAATTTAAATTGACGAAAAAATTGACGTGTAAAAGTGTTTTTAAAAAGCAGGTGTAGCCACGGGCCGCAGCTAGTAAGATATGAATGCAAATAAAAACGACAATACACAAAGGAAATCTCAGGTAATTAAACTTTTATAGCATCATTGGAATGCAAAGCAATGAATACTGTTAGAAAGTCTGATAGCTTAGATGCTAATATTAGCTATTATAACCAAGACTTATCAGGCTATTAGCTAAGTTTAATGGCTAGATAAATTTAACGGAGATTTCGTCGGGTCGCATAATTATGGCTAGGCATATATCATCTCCTTCCTACCCGTTAGTTATACGGAGATGATTGAGCACGAGAAGAGAACCTAATTTTTTATTATGCACTACTATATTATACACCGCTAAATTTTGATCGTTTTAATCCCGTGGAGGGTCGATCCGGTACATGAAACACGATCGATTTGTAAAGATAAAATTAAAAAATAAAGTACCTTTTTTTCAAATCTCGTATTAATTTACGCATGTACGAAATTAATTTCTTTAAGAAAACGTCAGCTGAGCGAGTCCAATGACCTGTAGGTAGTTTTTACGCAACGCTTGTTTACTTTTTCATTTTATCTTTACAAATCGATAGTGCTTGTACCGGATCGACCCTCCACGGGATTAAAACGATCAAAATTTAAAGGTGTATATATACAACAGTATTTTTAGTTTATGCGATACCTGAATTAACTGAATGGATTTCAATAGTTTTAACTCCATGTTATGTTTTTTCCCAAAAATTATAAAAAGTTTACAAGTTGGACACCACCGACACTACAGTACAAATAAGTCACGGCAAGTCATAGCGGGAATTAGGTGCCAGCAAAAAGCTGGGTGCAAGTGCAAAAGAAGAAGCCAACCGAGGGGTTGGCTAGATGGCCCGGTGACTATGTATTTTTGCTGACATAACAAGCTTATAACTTTGTAATTTTTCATGATATAGTTATGAAATGGTGTACATAGATTCTTTACATAAAAATACTAGACACATTCATATTTTTTTTTTCAGTTTGGTTTTGAAATTTTTTCATGAGTTTTCATGAAAATTAGAGACACGTGTTTCGGGTTTCGGATATAAAATTAATGTTATATAGCATTCATCAATTTAATTACAAAAGTTTTTTCCTATTTCGTAGCTCATTCCAGAGAAATAGAACAGGAATTTGATTTTTTAAGTGCGAGATGGACTTTGCAATTGGACACTTAGGGTTACGTACTGACGTACCTACGGAAATAGTTCGATTTTAGAATCGAGTCTCAAAAATATATCTAAATCGTAAAAAAAAGAAATCTACAGTTTACAGATTTTATATTACATATAACTTAATATCAACTAAATAAATTATATAGAACTTTTCGGTAATTAAAATTTGTCGGTACCGACTTCGTTTTGGAGATTTTATACGATTTTTGTTACTTTTTTAAACCTAAAGTTGCGTCAAAATCATCAAAACTACGGAAACTTTGTTGGCTCATAACTTTTAAAGGGTATTTTTATTTTATTTTTCTGTTCCCACACAGACAAAATTAATAATAAGATAAAACTCAATCATGTTTTGTTTTGGATGTACAATGTCAAACTGTGGAGTAATACCCCCCCCCCCAACCCCCCGAAATTTGTATGGAAATAGTATCGACTAAAGTAACCTTATTTAGTGTCAAATATTTAAGTACATCGCAAAGTTGAGCAACTTTTCTTGTAATAAAAGAAAATCTAACAATCGTAAGCCAACTTGTTGCTGTATTGTTGGGAAATAACGATATTACATAGCTAAAACCTTTATTTTGTACAATGGAAGCTAAGAGTCTGTGTTATTTCCTTTGGGTTTTAATATTTAATAATAATTTTATTGCTGTTAGGTACACGAGAATTCATTTACGAGTAGTGCTTAGTGTGCAAGGTACACCATGCCACCACGTCTGTTTGACTGTCTGTCTGCAATAAACTCAAAAACTACCGATTTTCATGCGCTTTTCACCGCACCAGCAACAGAAACGCTATCAGCAAATCTTTACGCGATTTATGTGGAGCTATAAACTCGTACAGTGCGTAGCTTTATCCCTCATTTTAGCTCGCACGACTGATATTTTAACACGTTTTGGCAAGGCCTAAAATTTTAAATAAGAATTCAATCATTTTTTTTAAGTAGATATTTATTCAATCATTAAATCTTTTATTTGCCACAATTTCAATTTCAAGGCAAAACTTTACTCTTGTTTGAAATCCATTTTCGGTTACTAATTGTAATTTTGTTTAAGATAGACTTTAATATCAAAACCTCTGTATTAATTTCTGTCATTGAATTGTAAAGATTTGGACATTAAATTGACAAACGATCAAATATTTTTATGAACATTTTTTTTTTGGGCAACGAATCCTTTCGACACTTGAAAGGCATAATAATCTAAGCGACTTTGAGTAAACTTTACAGGAGAGTCATTCAAACTTAAAATTTTTAGCGAAAAGTGTTTGTTAAAAAAAAATTTGATAAATTACAATGATATTAATAATATCCAAATCCGACTATTTCGTCATTATAAACAATTGTTTTTCTAAAAAAAAATAACTTTAAATCACTCTTCTGTAAGTTTTACTCAATGTCGCCTAGATAATTTTGCCTTTCAAGTGTCGCATTGAACTCCAAACTCACAAAATTCGATAGATCTTTTTTTTATGCTAAAAGCAGAATATTTAGTACCTACTGTTGCTGTAAGAAGACTCAATTGTGGGTTAAGGTCATCTGTGTACATCAACTGTCTCAATTAAAATAGTTTATAAAGTTTAGTCTTGTTTTTTGGAGGTATGCGGAACAGAGAGCCAAGTCCCATATACCTCCGTGAAAAAGGGAGGATCCTTCGACCAAACGGGTGTTATGTCTAGTAGCCAACATAATTTCGGGCTGTCGTATATTTTCAAATCACGTGGAGAACTATGATTTCGCTATGCAGTATTAGTTCTTACATGACACCATAGATGTCGCTATACTTTTAATAAAGAATGACGAATCATTATGCAAAGAATGCTGTTTGTTTTTTTAACCCAAGGCTAATAAGCTAGCCTCATTTGAAAATGATTCATCCATAATTGTATCAGACTACTTATAGAAATTGGAAAGAGGGGAAAGACGCCTTACTCTGTGGTGGAACAACACAAGCATATAATCACACTAAAATTATAAAGGCGAAAGTAAGGTACTTTGAGTAATTTATTTCGTTACTACTGCTCCCAAAACAGTGAAGAAAAGGAACCCCTAGCCAAGTTACTAATCTGCAATAGTTAACGCTAGTAGAAAGCTTCAAATGTACGGGAATGACGACATCTCAACGCTCAGTCACGTGGCCGGAACATAAAATTTGGCGACGCAGCCGACTCGAAGCGTTCGACGCAAGCGAAACGGTTGTAACTTGGCTAGGGGGGCTGGAATGTGCTACTAACCAACAATTCGAAGTCAATTTTGTATCCAATCTGTACTTGGCCTGCGTGAAGAATTACGACCCATTCCCTTTTTCAGAGTGATTTTTACATTTTCTTTTGTTGCAGATAGACGGAATATACAAGTATTTTGACATCTACAACGCTTAAGAAAACAAATTAAAACATACAACCTAACCGATCCTACACATACCTAGTTTAGCTGTTCCTATTAATTTTCCCTGCTTCGCTTAAATCAAATTCCATCCAACGTTCTAATCGAGCCCAAGTCATTACCATCTCCTAGTAACGACAGCGCCCATTATAAAGACATATGTATATTAAGTGGCCATGTAGTTATAATTACACTCGCTTAATGTCAGACGGCTCCTATTATCATATTAAGTACCAAACCATTAACCCCAACTCAGGCTTCATCGGGTTTAATTAATTAATTATTGTCGGCTTCTAGTGTAACACAACATACGCCATTTGCAAGATACACGAGTAGGTAAACCACGAAAGCATGAAAAAGTGATTTTTCAGTCCGACTTCAATTTCTACTGCTTGTAGGGTTTTTTCGCACTCGAGCGGATAAATACGGTAGTCACTTCAATTGGCCATGGGTCATCGATTAGTTCCCATGAAAACCGAGTAAAGTGCGAAAAAAAATCATACCAGATAAAAATTTGTTACTATGTTTCATGTTTAGAAAATTTTATTTGTTTTCGAGTTAGTGTCTCTTCGTCACATGAATTAGGGCAAATTTCATTGCATCAAATCGGGATTTGGTTTAACCCGTTATGTGTCTAAACGTGGATCCACGCAAGACCCAATGGCTTTTTAATTGTGTCTAATTACGGCACTCGAGAGGTTAAGCCTTACGAGGGAAAAAGTGGGATTGGTCAGCGAAAGAGACATTCCAGTA
Source organism: Mythimna ferrago (assembly GCA_910589285.2). Classification (NCBI taxonomy): domain Eukaryota; kingdom Metazoa; phylum Arthropoda; class Insecta; order Lepidoptera; family Noctuidae; genus Mythimna; species Mythimna ferrago. The sequence goes on along the minus strand of OU342675.1, from coordinate 7,396,824 downwards.
GTTCGCAAGGAGAACTGAGGAACTGCTGTGTAGTAGCATGCTGGACGGTACAGCAATATATTGCTAGTAAGACTTTCAGTTTTGCATTTAAACAATTTGTTTTTACCAATCTAGAGTAGTTTCATCCCAGAGCAAAGACTTGGGTATCATTATGGGCTGTCAACTTTGAACTTAAGATGAGAACTTTCCACTTAGCTGTTGCCCTACGCCTAGATGTTCCTTGCTGTTCTCCTCATCGCTGCCACCGTGGTGAAGTTGTTAACAGCCTTAGTCACCACGCCCTGTCATGCAGTCGAAGTGCGCATAACGTGGCACGCGAAAATTAACGACATCATCCGGCGTGCCCTTGTCACCGTCGGCGTTCCAGCTGTTTTGGAACATCATGGCCTGGCACGCGACGATGGTAAGAGACCAGACTGCATGTCTCTATTTCCTTAGAACGTGGGTAGGCCTTTAGTGTGGGACGCTACGTATGTCGACACTGTTGCACTATCCCATCTTGATAGCTCATCGTGTTATGCTGATGCTGCCGCGGCGGCTACGGAAAATCTCAAGCGTCGGAAATATAACAGCCTCGTTGGCAGTTATATTTTTGAGCCGTTTGGGGTTCAAATTCTTGGGCCGTAAGTTCCAAGTGCCCATACGCTTTTTAAAGAATTATCCCCAAACGCTTAGTTGACTCTTCGCGTGACCCAAGGGCTGGCTTCTACCTCGGTCAGAGATTAAGAATTGCCATACAACGTGGTAATGCCGCCAGCCTTTTGGGCACACTTCCAGTGGACAAAGATGAGGAGTTTTTTGACGTCATAGGTATTAAGCTAGACCTTTAGTGTAAATATTATCTCTAATTAGTTAAGGGTAAGTTAAGTTATGATTTTTTGAATAAATTGGATGTAAAAAAAAAGTATCTGTTTTCCGGTTAATGTATTTCGGCTTAGGTAATGCACCTGCATAACCGATCACCAAATTGACTCGTGCCACCTATCCAAAGTGAAGATGGAAGATGCACAACTGAGTTTTTGAGGGGTTCAGTTTCAAACTTTTATCAGCGCATCGTAGCTAAAATTATTAAAAGTTTTATAAAGTTTAGCTTCGATTTTCTCAAAGTCAGTGACTTGGCAAGTTATAACCAGGTTTTGGGCTCGCCATCTTAGAGTGTTTTTAATGTCGTGCGGTTCTGATCGCGTCACGTGGGACCCATTTTTTTTTTCATTTTAAAATTTGAAAAAAACACCTAGATTTTTTTAATATCATGAGGATTTTGTGACACATGCGGGATTGTCCACATGTAGAAAAATTCAAAATGTCAAAACACGCGTCCCACAGGCGTATTCCACGCATTACAAATACTTTTATGAAATGGACGTGTGCGGGGAAATCCCGCTTGCGCGATCAAAACAAGACACCCTTAGATCTTGGAATAAGTAGCTTTGCAGAGCGACAACTCACTGAACAGTTAAATCGACTACTATACAACATATAACATAATAAACGCACATCCTGGAAATAGTATGGTCAGGTTTGGCTCCTGAATCGAATTCTGCTGTTTTTAAAATAGGTGATATAATTTTAGGTGTCATCAAGGTAAGAGTGAAGAGACTATAACTAACTAGATAACTTGTCGTGAAGCTAGTATGGGTGAAGCCGGATTTTGCAGATAGCCAGATCGATTTCCACAGAGAGCGCTCCATGGTGGCCGACATCATGCATGTGTGAGTCGTCACGATGGGGGGGATGAAATGTCCCAGGGCAGAGTCGTCTTGGCTATGGCTTAAGGCAAATGTGACGCGCTAATACCATGCTGTTTTCGCTCGCAGAGAGACTTGGCTGATGCATTATTACGCCCTGTTGCTAACAACACGTTTACAACTTCCACAGCCGGACATAGATCTCACCAAGTGTCGCCACAATGACCTCTGTGCGTCTTGCATCCATCGAATACCCCTCACTCTCGCCTGATCATCAGTCGACCTTTAGAAGTCCAACTATCCATCCGCTCATCTGTTCTGTGAGCAATATTTGCCCTGCCCACTGCCACTTACGTTGCCAATTCTTCTGGCTAAATTAACACCATTGGTCCTCCTGGGTATACCATAATTACTACCTTACATATGTGTACTTAACCACTATGTAACACCAACTGCTCTGCTTTTTCCGACATTGCGAACAACATATTAATATAAATTTCGTCACACAGCCATCCAACATCTTTATTTCCTCAGAATGTTTATCCGGAAAATGGGCGACACGCATTCACTTGAGTGTGGCTTAAAATTTATAGCAACGAGCTAAAAGTGAGGGCTACACCGCGAGCTAAGCTGACTTGGCTCAGTTTAGATCGTGACGTGCAACATCTTATAATTTGTTTTAGTTTAGGTTTTTTTTTTTTTCTCTACAAACTTTATAACAGGTGAAAGTACTTACTATCCACGCATGATTCTCTGTGAATATCGGATGTTATTTTTACACCATTTTCATTATAAAGGAAAATACATTATTATAGAAGAGATTGAAATTATTATCACTATAAATACTTTTGCAACAGTTTAAGCATACGCCGTAATAGCCATCATATGCGGTTATAACCCGTTCTTTCATATCAGGTACCTAAGCTTGCCATTTTGGCAACGTTCCGACACTGATCAACACCGTCAATTTACCCACGATCAATTTGTGCCCACAATCGTATGCGAAGGTGTTGGTCGATATTAGAACGGCCTAAAGATATATGCTTGATTTGTTCCTAGCACGGGCAATCGGTTATGGTACTATGTGTATACAAAATAGTGGTTAAACTCCTAGTCATCGTGAGTTCATTTTAAAAATGGAATGGTGCTATCAAACAAATGTAGTTTCTTCGCTCTCTTGATCTGTTAATGTTGCATTGATAACACGGTTCTTAGTAAGCTAGACCAATGATTACGCATTACTTTTCGATAGAGTTACTATGGCCCTATAACACAGTTTGGTTTTAGTCAGTAAAATCTAACACCTTCTCTTGCTATTCCCAGAGCAAGAAGAGTCGTATAAATATTTCTTACCGATGTAAAAATTCCAATGATAATGTTCTTCATTTAACTCTAAATCAGTCAAGACTCTTCGCTTCATCTTTGAGTTTTCTGTGGATCCACATACTATCCTCTGCTTAACTTATTAAAGCTTACATAGGTGGAAGCCAATGACTACGCCAAAATAGCACTGATTGTTCGAAAGAATTACCATACAGCAACTGCAGGTCTACAGATAAGTTTTAGTCATTAAAAGTCTGACAATCTCTCTCGCTTTATTCAGAGTGTGACTAGTCGTTTAAAGATTGTCCACAGGAAAAAAAAGTCCAAAGACAAGGCCTTCATTTACTTCTGAACCAGTCAAGACCCTTCGCTACATCTTCGAGTTTTCTGTGGATCCACACATACTATCTTCTGCTTTACTTAGTAAAGCTTACAAAGCTGGTTTCAAGCATAGCTGCGTCAACTAAGCTAATTCAGCAAAGCTCACGGTGTGGCTTGCGCTTAAGACAGAACGTCGGCACCCGTTCATTTCAAGTTAGATGAGTTCCCTGAGAGTTCACTTTAAATATAATTAAGAATTCATCTCGTGTGATTTAGCTAAAAGCGTAAAACATTAATTTATTAACTCTTCGGCTTTGTGGGATGTGTAGCGTTAGGATGTAATTATTAATTGTTTATTAATTAATTAAAATAATTGTCTTCATAATAGATCAGATGTGTGTAGAATTTGATGACTTTGTGTCTCTCTGTTCAAAATCGAGAAAGTATCAATTTGAATTTTTCATTTTGTAAATATACTTTTCTAAGTTTATATAAGAAATTAGTGACACCCTGTGCCTCGGAAAGCACGTAAAGCCGTTAGTCGATTGAAATTCTTTTTTTTTCTTTTGTTGATTTTTTTTTAGTGATCTTTGACGGGTAGTTAGAAGTATACCCAAGGAGTATTGTTTTTATTTATTTATTTATTATTATGAGGAACACCAACGACATATTAACAAGTTCATAAATAGGTAGGTAATTTTATAGACATTAAATTCTGTGTAAATATGTCTATTAAAGGCGTCCACAGTTATACAATTTGACAATATATTATATAAATTATTATTTTATACAGGACGGTTTGCTCCATGCGCAATAATCGAAACCATGAATTATTAGGGAGGGTTAATAATGATTTGGGGAGGTATCACTTACGAAGCTTACACTGATTTCGTGGTGTTTGATAGAGGCTCAAAGGTACATGGAGGAAGTCTTACAAGACCACGTCTTACCTTTTGCACCATTTATTGGGGAGAATATTAGATTAATGCACGATACTTCTCTGATGCCATACCGCAAGATCCGTCACTCAATACTTCGATTTGGTCGGGATTCAAGTTTTGACATGGCTGACATGGCCCGGCAGGCCCGATCTTAACCCAATCGAGCACATTTAGAAGAACCCAAAAAGACGTGTTCGAGCAAGAGACCAGCCCCTACGACCTTAGGAGAGCTCAAAACAGCTGCGGTAGAGGAGTGGCGCAATATCCCTCAGTCAGATATTCACGACATCATGGGTGGATTACCAAACCGGCTACAAGAAGTCATTAGGGCCCGAAGTGGTAACACCCATATTAAATTTAAACTGAAAAAAAAAACCGACGATTTTTTTTTTATTAAACTCATATCATTTTCAAATAAATATTTAGATAAATCGATTTTTGCCATATTTAAAAAAAAAAACGGTTTTTTTTCAAGCTGCTTTTAACATAACTTCCATCAAATGTGCTTCTTTTTTTTTTATAAAAAATGAAAATCAAAAATCAATTGGTGGGAAAATCATTAATGACAACCCCCGCTCTTGGGCGGGTTGTCATTAATGATTTCTTGAGCTACCATTCATACCGGGGCTCGAGCTATCTTTCGAAACTAACCCTGGCCCCGGTAGGCTTCGACCCAGCTGGGCCCCTGCTATTGCTGACAACTCCTTGAGGCGCGCGGGAACAGTGTGCGCCGTCGACGACTTGGGCACGGTCCGGACATTTATCGGACGGCTACCCATAGCTCGCCATCCGCAAGCCCGCGCTTACGGTGGCCGGAAATCGGGATCGGAATCCCGGCGGCGGCGAGAGCGCTGTTGCCTGATGCGGTCGGCCTCCTTCTTTGCGAGCATTACTGTTTCGCAGAAGTCGGCGACCGCCTGCCACTCCTCCTCGCTCCGGACCATGGCCTGAATCAAGGCCCGGCGCGAGAGGTCTTCGCCGCCGATCTCCATCAAATGTGCTCAAAATTTGACGATTACTGGAAACTGAAAGAAAAAGAATGTGGGCGGTCAATTGTGCCAGTGAGTGTATATAGATATTTAAATTATTAAATTAAATTGAAATAAAATTAAGTTAAATTGATATGAGCGATAAATTAAAATTAGAATTAAATTAAAATAAAGTTGACTAACAAGGAGCTGACCACAAATCAACAACATACAAATAATGATTTTCTCAGTTCAGTTAAGGTGCCGCCGAATAAGTCAATGTCGGAATTAGCAGAGATAACCTTATTAGTTGTGACCATCATTCGGTTTGTTGGCCAGTAATTGGGTTGTCGAGGTCTGATAGGTAGTCGTTTCATGTAAAACATAGGTATTCTGCCGCATCCAGTTGACTGGAATCTGACCCCAAGCTATAATATATAATGATAAAAAGCTACGGAGAAAATGATGACTTTGTGTCCCTATTTTTTTTTTTAATTTTAACATTCGTTTATAATGCTTAGCTTCTACCAAATGGCTTCAAATTGACGGAAATGTGCAGGCTCCCCATTCTGACCAATGGAGCACAGACTTGCTCTTGAACTAACATTCAAAGTCCGAACTCAATGTATATCAAATAGTTCTAAAGCGCAGCACTCTTTGTGTTCAAAATCGCGTATTATACCTACATACGATTGTACAACTTGAATGCACTTCAAAATCGCTTAATTGACGTATTGCAGGGTGTACGAAATTTATTCGGCCGAAAATGTTGGTCTCTATATTTTCGGTTTTCCTAAAAACTAGAAAAAGGTTTTTTTTGAAGTGAAAACTTCTTTAGCGGCGTTGAGCACTTTTTCTGTAATGGGTATAAAATCTTAAACTCGCGTCAGGACACGTGACCTGATCGAAAAAGCGTAAGACGGATGGAGAGTAGACAGCTATCCCTTATCGCGCGTTGTGAAAGGGGGCTAGACGGAAAAAATTCTCACGAAAAATTGTACCGACACTTTTACTGTCAAAATATAAATCCAAGATGGCGGCTGCAAGAAATTATCAACTTTTTCGTCATGGGTGTCGTTTTCATGGTTTTCGAGGGTGTTGAAACCGATGGTACTGTCAAAATATAAATCCAAGATGGCGGCTGCAAGAAATTATCAAATTTTTCGTCATGGGTGTCGTTTTCATGGTTTTCGAGGGTGTTGAAACCGATAGTACTGTCAAAATGTAAATCCAAGATGGCGGCTGAAAGAAATTATCAAATTTTCCGTCATGGGTGTCGTTTTCATGGTTTTCGAGGGCGTGGAAACCGATGGTACTGTCAAAATGTAAATCCAAGATGGCGGCTGCAAGAAATTATCAACTTTTTCATCATGGGTGTCGTTTTCATGGTTTTCGAGGGTGTTGAAACCGATGGTACTGTCAAAATATAAATCCAAGATGGCGGCTGCAAGAAATTATCAACTTTTTCGTCATGGGTGTCTTTTTCATGGTTTTCGAGGGTGTTGAAACCGATGGTACTGTCAAAATGTAAATCCAAGATGGCGGCTGCAAGAAATTATCAACTTTTTCGTCATGGGTGTCGTTTTCATGGTTTTCGAGGGTGTTGAAACCGATGGTACTGTCAAAATATAAATCCAAGATGGCGGCTGCTAGAAATTATCAACTTTTTCGTCATGGGTGTCGTTTTCATGGTTTTCGAGGGCGTTGAAACCGATGGTACTGTCAAAATATAAATCCAAGATGGCGGCTGCAAGAAATTATCAAATTTTTCGTCATGGGTGTCGTTTTCGTGGTTTTTGAGGGTGTTGAAACCGATAGTACTGTCAAAATGTAAATCCAAGATGGCGGCTGCAAGAAATTATTAATTTTTCCGTCATGGGTGTCGTTTTCATGGTTTTCGAGGGTGTTGAAACCGATAGTACTGTCAAAATATAAATCCAAGATGGTGGCTGCAAGAAATTATCAAATTTTCCGTCATGGGTGTCGTTTTCATGGTTTTCGAGGGCGTGGAAACCGATGGTACTGTCAAAATGTAAATCCAAGATGGCGGCTGCAAGAAATTATCAACTTTTTCGCCATGGGTGTCGTTTTCGTGGTTTTCGAGGGTGTTGAAACCGATGGTACTGTCAAAATATAAATCCAAGATGGTGGCTGCAAGAAATTATCAAATTTTCCGTCCTGGGTGTCGTTTTCATGGTTTTCGAGGGCGTGGAAACCGATAGTACTGTCAAAATGTAAATCCAAGATGGCGGCTGCAAGAAATTATCAACTTTTTCGTCATGGGTGTCGTTTTCATGGTTTTCGAGGGTGTTGAAACCGATGGTACTGTCAAAATATAAATCCAAGATGGCGGCTGCTAGAAATTATCAACTTTTTCGTCATGGGTGTCGTTTTCATGGTTTTCGAGGGCGTTGAAACCGATGGTACTGTCAAAATATAAATCCAAGATGGCGGCTGCAAGAAATTATCAAATTTTTCGTCATGGGTGTCGTTTTCGTGGTTTTTGAGGGTGTTGAAACCGATAGTACTGTCAAAATGTAAATTCAAGATGGCGGCTGCAAGAAATTATTAATTTTTCCGTCATGGGTGTCGTTTTCATGGTTTTCGAGGGTGTTGAAACCGATAGTACTGTCAAAATATAAATCCAAGATAGTGGCTGCAAGAAATTATCAAATTTTCCGTCATGGGTGTCGTTTTCATGGTTTTCGAGGGCGTGGAAACCGATGGTACTGTCAAAATGTAAATCCAAGATGGCGGCTGCAAGAAATTATCAACTTTTTCGCCATGGGTGTCGTTTTCGTGGTTTTCGAGGGTGTTGAAACCGATGGTACTGTCAAAATATAAATCCAAGATGGTGGCTGCAAGAAATTATCAAATTTTCCGTCCTGGGTGTCGTTTTCATGGTTTTCGAGGGCGTGGAAACCGATAGTACTGTCAAAATGTAAATCCAAGATGGCGGCTGCAAGAAATTATCAACTTTTTCGTCATGGGTGTCGTTTTCGTGGTTTTCGAGGGTGTTGAAACCGATAGTACTGTCAAAATGTAAATCCAAGATGGCGGCTGCAAGAAATTATCAACTTTTCCGTCATGGGTGTCGTTTTCATGGTTTTCGAGGGTGTTGAAACCGATAGAACTGTCAAAATATAAATCCAAGATGGTGGCTGCAAGAAATTATCAAATTTTCCGTCATGGGTGTCGTTTTCATGGTTTTCGAGGGTGTTGAAACCGATGGTACTGTCAAAATATAAATCCAAGATGGTGGTTGCAAGAAATTATCAAATTATCCGTCGTGGGTGTCGTTTTCATGGTTTTCGAGGGTGTTGAAACCGATATTACTGTCAAAATATAAATCCAAGATGGCGGCTGCAAGAAATTATCAAATTTTCCGTCATGGGTGTCGTTTTCATGGTTTTCGAGGGTGTTGAAACCGATAGTACTGTCAAAATATAAATCCAAGATGGCGGCTGCAAGAAATTATCAAATTTTTCGTCATGGGTGTCGTTTTCATGGTTTTCGAGGGCGTGGAAATCGATGGTACTGTCAAAATGTAAATCCAAGATGGCGGCTGCAAGAAATTATCAACTTTTTCGTCATGGGTGTCGTTTTCGTGGTTTTCGAGGGTGTTGAAACCGATAGTACTGTCAAAATATAAATCCAAGATGGTGGCTGCAAGAAATTATCAAATTTTCCGTCCTGGGTGTCGTTTTCATGGTTTTCGAGGGCGTGGAAACCGATAGTACTGTCAAAATGTAAATCCAAGATGGCGGCTGCAAGAAATTATCAACTTTTTCGTCATGGGTGTCGTTTTCGTGGTTTTCGAGGGTGTTGAAACCGATAGTACTGTCAAACTGTAAATCCAAGATGGCGGCAGCAAGAAATTATCAACTTTTTCGCCATGGGTGTCGTTTTCGTGGTTTTCGAGGGTGTTGAAACCGATGGTACTGTCAAAATATAAATCCAAGATGGTGGCTGCAAGAAATTATCAAATTTTCCGTCATGGGTGTCGTTTTCATGGTTTTCGAGGGCGTGGAAACCGATGGTACTGTCAAAATGTAAATCCAAGATGGCGGCTGCAAGAAATTATCAACTTTTTCGTCATGGGTGTCGTTTTCGTGGTTTTCGAGGGTGTTGAAACCGATAGTACTGTCAAAATGTAAATCCAAGATGGCGGCTGCAAGAAATTATTAACTTTTCCGTCATGGGTGTCGTTTTCATGGTTTTCGAGGGTGTTGAAACCGATAGAACTGTCAAAATATAAATCCAAGATGGTGGCTGCAAGAAATTATCAAATTTTCCGTCATGGGTGTCGTTTTCATGGTTTTCGAGGGTGTTGAAACCGATGGTACTGTCAAAATATAAATCCAAGATGGTGGTTGCAAGAAATTATCAAATTATCCGTCGTGGGTGTCGTTTTCATGGTTTTCGAGGGTGTTGAAACCGATATTACTGTCAAAATATAAATCCAAGATGGCGGCTGCAAGAAATTATCAAATTTTCCGTCATGGGTGTCGTTTTCATGGTTTTCGAGGGTGTTGAAACCGATAGAACTGTCAAAATATAAATCCAAGATGGTGGCTGCAAGAAATTATCAAATTTTCCGTCATGGGTGTCGTTTTCATGGTTTTCGAGGGTGTTGAAACCGATGGTACTGTCAAAATATAAATCCAAGATGGTGGTTGCAAGAAATTATCAAATTATCCGTCGTGGGTGTCGTTTTCATGGTTTTCGAGGGTGTTGAAACCGATATTACTGTCAAAATATAAATCCAAGATGGCGGCTGCAAGAAATTATCAAATTTTCTGTCATGGGTGTCGTTTTCATGGTTTTCGAGGGTGTTGAAACCGATAGTACTGTCAAAATATAAATCCAAGATGGCGGCTGCAAGAAATTATCAAATTTTTCGTCATGGGTGTCGTTTTCATGGTTTTCGAGGGCATGGAAATCGATGGTACTGTCAAAATGTAAATCCAAGATGGCGGCTGCAAGAAATTATCAACTTTTTCGTCATGGGTGTCGTTTTCGTGGTTTTCGAGGGTGTTGAAACCGATAGTACTGTCAAAATATAAATCCAAGATGGCGGCTGCAAGAAATTATCAAATTTTTCGTCATGGGTGTCGTTTTCATGGTTTTCGAGGGCGTGGAAATCGATGGTACTGTCAAAATGTAAATCCAAGATGGCGGCTGCAAGAAATTATCAACTTTTTCGTCATGGGTGTCGTTTTCGTGGTTTTCGAGGGTGTTGAAACCGATAGTACTGTCAAAATGTAAATCCAAGGTGGCGGCTGCAAGAAATTGTTAACTTTCCGTCATGGGTGTCGTTTTCATGGTTTTCGAGGGTGTTGAAACCGATAGTACTGTCAAAATATAAATCCAAGATGGTGGCTACAAGAAATTATCAAATTTTCCGTCATGGGTGTCGTTTTCATCGTTTTTGAGGGCGTGGAAACCGATGGTACTGTCAAAATGTAAATCCAAGATGGCGGCTGCAAGAAATTATCAACTTTTTCGTCATGGGTGTCGTTTTCGTGGTTTTCGAGGGTGTTGAAACCGATAGTACTGTCAAAATATAAATCCAAGATGGCGGCTGCAAGAAATTATCAAATTTTTCGTCATGGGTGTCGTTTTCATGGTTTTCGAGGGCGTGGAAATCGATGGTACTGTCAAAATGTAAATCCAAGATGGCGGCTGCAAGAAATTATCAACTTTTTCGTCATGGGTGTCGTTTTCGTGGTTTTTGAGGGTGTTGAAACCGATAGTACTGTCAAAATATAAATCCAAGATGGCGGCTGCAAGAAATTATCAAATTTTTCGTCATGGGTGTCGTTTTCATGGTTTTCGAGGGCGTGGAAATCGATGGTACTGTCAAAATGTAAATCCAAGATGGCGGCTGCAAGAAATTATCAACTTTTTCGTCATGGGTGTCGTTTTCGTGGTTTTCGAGGGTGTTGAAACCGATAGTACTGTCAAAATGTAAATCCAAGGTGGCGGCTGCAAGAAATTGTTAACTTTCCGTCATGGGTGTCGTTTTCATGGTTTTCGAGGGTGTTGAAACCGATAGTACTGTCAAAATATAAATCCAAGATGGTGGCTACAAGAAATTATCAAATTTTCCGTCGTGGGTGTCGTTTTCATGGTTTTCGAGGGCGTGGAAACCGATGGTACTGTCAAAATGTAAATCCAAGATGGCGGCTGCAAGAAATTATCAACTTTTTCGTCATGGGTGTCGTTTTCGTGGTTTTCGAGGGTGTTGAAACCGATATTACTGTCAAAATATAAATCCAAGATGGCGGCTGCAAGAAATTATTAACTTTTCCGTCATGGGTGTCGTTTTCATGGTTTTCGAGGGTGTTGAAACCGATGGTACTGTCAAAATATAAATCCAAGATGGCGGCTGCAAGAAATTATCAACTTTTCCGTCATGGGTGTCGTTTTCATGGTTTTCGAGGGTGTTGAAACCGATAGTATTGTCAAAATGTAAATCCAAGATGGCGGCTGCAAGAAATTATCAACTTTTTCCTCAGGGGTGTCGTTTTCGTGGTTTTCGAGGGTGTTGAAACCGATAGTACTGTCAAAATTTAAATCTAAGATGGTGGCTGCAATAAATTATCAACTTTTTCGATATGGGTGTCTTTTTCATGGTTTTCGAGGTTGTTGAAGCCGATAGTGCTGTCAAAATGTAAATCTAAGATGGCGGATGTCAGAAATTATCAACTTTTTCGTCATGAGTGTCGTTTTCATGGTTTCGAAGATGTTGAAATAGTGCTGTCAAAATGTACATAAAATAGGATAGTATTTTTTAGTTATATTGTATTGGCTAGACGGAAAAAATTCTCACGAAAAGTTGTAACGACACTTTTTCTATAGTAAGCTATTGTAAGCCGTGCGGCGTGCGCATGTTTCTCTGTCTTTCTCTCTTTCTCTCTCTTATAGAAAGCAAGCCAGAACGGAACTTCGTTCCATCCGGGTGTCCCTTGACACCTCAGTAGTTTTTCGGAGAGATAAACTTAATAGTAATAGTTTTAAAGTGTTAAATTCTTAATGTAATATAAATTGTCATGTTTGTGTACGATAGCGCAATAAATGAATATTGTATTCTACCACATAAATGATAGTACTTTTATACTGATAAAGCAATTGGTGCAAAATTATTCCCTAACCATTCCAAAATATCAAACATGCTCAACGTTAATAATCAAGTTTTCACTTCTGCCGGCACTCCCGGAGTGCAACCCGTCTTTTTTTTTTTATTGTGATTTTAAAACACACGCAATTACGTAATAATAATACTCACCGTAGCCCGAAGGGTTAATAATAAAACAGGAATCTTCCATTCTTCAATAAGCCAGTGTGGAAATTGCTGTCATAAGAGTCGTCGATATAAATGCCAACACTACTCACGCAATAATTCATACTAAAGCACAAATCTACTACTATTAAACATTCATGAAGTTTTGCCACTTACACCATCATACCGATTAGGTAAGGAAGGACCATAAGATTTCAATGCCAACTTATAATTACAACATGTTACGATACTGTTACATTTGATATTTATTTTCAATTTATTTGACTACCATTTCTATCCATTTCACTTTTATTTTTTAATGTCATTTTAAAAGATAAAATAAAGAAGGCACAACGCTCAAGCTCAAGGTGCTATTGCTATTCCGGACTCATAAGTGAGAGTGTTATAGGGTTGGCCACATGGTTGCAAACTAGCGTTCCAACCAAAGTTGGCCTTGGTTTGTATATTTGGTATGTGCTGCGGCTACATGGATGTAATCCACGCGCCAACACGTTCGATGGTGTGAAAACGCGCCTCCCAACCAAGGGCGTTGAAGGTCAACGTTTAACAAGGTCACCTTGGTTGGGACGTTAGATTACAATCATGTGGTTACTCCTTAAGTGAGTGAGTGGTGGTGGTGGTTAGTCTTGGCCGAAGAGTGTCGTGTATCGACGATTTCGTGGAAGGATACCGACCTGGCAGCGGAACATGAAGCCGTCACTTCGTGTGCAACAATTTATAGTTTAAATAATAAGTTATAGTATCTTTTATGTGCATTAAGGTAAAAAGATTGCATGTAGCGGAGATGAGAATGGATGTGTGGTGTGACCAGATTGGATAAAGTGAGAAATGATTATATTAGAGGAAGTTTGAAAGTGGCGCCAGTGACTGACAAGCTGAAGGGGAATCGTTTGTCTTGGTATGGTCATGTAAAGAGGAGGGATGAAATGCATGTTACCAAAAGAGTTATGAGTATACATGTGGATGGGTAGAGAGGGAGAGGGAGGCCAAAGAAAAGATGGATGGATTGCGTGAAGAATGATATGAAAGAAAAGGAAGTTAGTGATAGCATGACGAGTGACAGGGTAGAATGGAAGAAAAAAACGTATTGCGCCGACCCCGAATAAGATGGGACAAGGGCAGGAAGAAGAAGGTAGCCATACAAGCTAGGATATATCTGACAGGTTAGCTTGTACAGTTATACCTTTCAGGTAAGCTTGTGCGGAAACCTGCCCAGTTGTGTTACGTACATTCTCCGGTTTACCTGTAAAACTCAACTCTACAGGCAAACTTATCAGGTATATCCTAGCGTGTTAGGCTACTTATAGTTTTTATTTTGTAAAATTATTTGTGTATTTTTATCTAGTTGCCTGATAATAAAAAAATATTATTATTATTATATTGATTGTTAAAAATCCCGGTATCATCATGATGCTTTCCTTAATAGACTCGTAATTAGTATCAATGTTAAAGGTTCTGTCATTCGTAAGGCTCAAACACATAAACACGTTACGACGACGTGACGTGGAACGTCGAGCAACGTTAATAATCACGTCACGACAACGCAACGTGCACCGTTGAACGACCTCGTATTATCGGTGACGCGTTTGTAGAATTGCCATAGTTAATTATTTAATATTTAATTTCGAGTATTTTTAGAAGAATTTCGTTTATTAGTTAATTTCGAGAAATGAACCACACTAGACGCGTTCTTCTCTTGTTAATATTAAGAAGACGGATAAAGAAGAAATAGATACAAAGATAAAATACTGGATCCATCCATATCTTTCAGTTATGAATAACGGGAGTCGAGAAGAAGCCACGGGGCACGTTGCGTTGTCATAACGTGATTATTTCCGTTACTCGACGTTGATTTCCACGTCACGGCACCGTGACATGGATTTCCACGTCACGTTGTCGTGCCGTGACACGTTGCATCGTCGTAACGCCCTTACCTGCGTTACAATTTCGTTATAAAGTCTGATGTTCTCATACTACACTTCAGGTTCAAAGAATCCATAACATTGATAGTGTAAAAGACTCATGAGTCCCAGGACAGCCGTCAGTCATCGTAATGGAGCCGTTTACAAAGTAATTATAGCACCCACCGGGTCTGAAGCAAAATCTGTTTTATGTAGACATTCATTTATTTTCATTATTGGCTTTCTTGAAGATAAGTAGCTTAGCGGTTTTATGGTGGTTAGGGAAATCAGGAGAAGGTGTACTCCGAAAGTTAAGGAGCACATTGTGAAAGATAAACAGGAAAATTGGGTTGAAAGCTTATGCAGTCAATAAAATAACAAACCGGCCAAGTGTGAGTCGGACTCGCGTAGGAAAGGTTCTGTACCATTATCTATACAACCTTAGATTCTATATTTTACCTTTTTTTTTAATAAAATTGTGTTTGTTGTATGAAAGCCCTACTTAAATATTTATTTTATCCTGTTTTCAGTATTTGTTGTTCTGTTTTTTGTATAGCGGCAACTGAAATACATCATCTGTGAATTTCAACTGTCTAGCTATTACAGTTTATGAGATACAGCTTGGTGACAGACAGACGGGCAATGGAGTCTCAGTAATAGGGTCCAGTACGGAACCCTAAAATCTGTGTTGGTTCTGTCATGTTAGGCATATTTCTTGTAGTTTTCATACATTGGATTGCCGCACATGATTGACGCCGGTGGCCACCACACGCTAAAAATTGTCACCGCTCGCTTCTTGTAGCCCGCACCGGCCACTAAACACCACCACCATCACTCGCGAGTTAAAAAAGTAGCAACTACCCGCCACTAGTGGCTGTAGCGCTCTCCAGCTACCTTTTTGACCGCTTTCTCGCAGCAGCATTTGTGGCTGCCGCGTGTGGGTCGACCCTAATTTATTCTTATCATACTAATATTATAAAGGCAATTTTTTTATTTGAGTATGTTTGTTTGTTACTCCTGCTTCAGTGTTTTGAGCGCTCACGCACATACATTCAAGCTTTCCTTCATAAAATCAAGCATGATGTGTAAATACATGATATTACAAAAAATACAAAACACAAAAAAACCAGTAAATACCTAATTTAAAAAAAAAAGAATAACGTACTATTAATATAAAGTTTATTTACACTTCCTTCTTCTTAATATTTTTTTTTTTAAATCCAAATGTATCCAAAGATCCAATTTCGTAAAAACCTATAACTTTACCCTTAACTTACGGAAATCTTCCAATATCTGTTATCGTACAACAACAACTTTAAAGAATCCTCTCACACCTACACCAAACCATCTCATTTACCTCTTCTGGATAACAACACAAAAATCTCAATGTACTATTCTTCACACCTGTTCCCTACATCCGTAACATAAACCCCATGCCCACCATTTCGTTTTCCATAAAGCCTTCGAACAGGATATTTGTAGCCATCAGGGTGTAAGTCGATCTTTCGACTTCTGATCAACATGGTATAAAAACTCGTATTTCATTCTATATCGAATTCTTTTCAACCTCACCCTTTCTCCTTTAGTGAAACAATTGCTATTGAAATAGATACCCTTGTATTTGTTTTTGTATAACAACATCGCTTATACAAAAACAAATACAAGCAACTTACCATAAGTATTTCTATGAACGCATTTTTATTGCCTGAACGGAGACTCCTCTTTTAATAATTTAATTTAATGTACGAACACATACCAATGACTAGAATTTGGTACAGTCAGCTCAAGTCAAACCTAATCAAATTAAATTTGTTTCATAATATTTTTAAACGATCGTAATATAATGCACAAACTTTCAAAAATCAATTATTTACAATATTTTTACTAAGTTATAGGTAAGAGTAGTTTATGTGAATCATCTTGCTATTTTGTTTAAATGCGAAGGGTCAATGTAATCACTTTTTTAAAGATATGTCTGAGGAATCTAATAATCAACCCTCAACATCTTAGGGAAAAAACAGAAACAGAAAGCTTGACTTTCATAACACGAAATGGTGACTTGGTGTTTTAAATGGTTATCAGTACACAATTTATTATTAAACTAGACATTTGTTAAATAAATCCTTTTTTTTTTATTTAACTGAATTTTATTTCAATTGAAGGTCCTATACAAAGCATTTTGGCTGACTGCACTTTAGATCATTGAAATTCTGGAGGCAACAGTCCTTGCACACATGCACGATATGCGCGTGGAGATGCAACGCCGGGGTGAAAGTCCGCTGCCGCGACAGGTCACGGCATGGCGGACAGAGCTCCGGCGGGATCTCATGGTGAAATGGCGTCAACGACTATCGCAACCCAGTGCTGGGCACGCCACAATCATGGCGGTAAGTCCCCCTCTTTGAGGCGTGGCTGGAAAGACCTCACGGCGTCCTTACCTTCCGCATGACGCAGGTACTCACCGGACATGGTTCGTTCGGGAGTTTCCTGCACGGGATTCATAGGGAGGTGACGCCCGGGTGTCGCCACTGTGCGGAACGCCTGGAGGACACGGTGGAGCACACAGTCGAGGTGTGCCCTGCTTGGGCGGAGCGTGCCCTCGTGGGGGCGATCGGCGGCGGAGACCTCTCGCGCCGGGCCTTGGTTGAGGCCATGGTCCGGAGCGAGGAGGAGTGGCAGGCGGTCGCCGACTTCTGCGAAGCAGTAATGCTCGCAAAGGAGGAGGCCGAACGCATCAGGCAACGGCGTTATCGCCGCCGCCGCCGCCGGGATTCTGATCCCGATTTCCGGCCAACGTAGGCGCGGGCTTGCGGACAGTGAGCAATGGGTAGCTCACTGTCCGGCCGTCCGGTAACTGTCCGGACCAAGCCCAAGTCGTCGACGGCGCGCACTGTTCCCGCGCGCCTCAAGGAGTTGTCAGCAACAGCAGGGATCCGAAAGGGCGCTCGAGCTCCGGTATGAAGGCTAGAAGGAACGGGGTGGGTCTTTTAGTCAGTAAGAGTCTGACACTATCTCCCGCTCCGCCCAAGGGCGGGGGATGTCAATGCATGATTTTTTCCCACCATAAAAAAAAAGATGGTTGATGGGACAAGGTTCTGGAGTGGCAACTATGTACCGGAAGACGCAGCGTTGGTAGGCCTCCCACAAGGTTAATCGATAACCAGGTGAGGGTCGCGAGTATCCGATAGATGTGGACCGGTCTTTATGGCGACATTTGAGGGTGGCCTATGTCCAGCTGTCGGCTTTCAACCGAAATGATGACAAATAGTTCGTGACATTTCAAAAGGGTTTAGACCAGTGTTAATTAATCTTTTTGAGACCACGACCCCTTTGTAGGATAAAATATGTTGCTACCCCTTAGAACCGTAAAAAGCGATGAGCGGGTGGGCCTAGCCTAGTGTGTAGCCTAGTGTGTGTGATCCATTTTTAAATCTTCACGTCCAATCACACAATTTGTGTGCAAGAAAATTAGTTTAAATTCACTACATTTATCAAGTGCGAGTCGGACATGCACATTCAGGATTTCGTAACATAAAGAAAAACAATACGTTACTTTTATACTCCTATTTATTAACAACTGTGATCCACCTCGGACTTCGAGACCCCTTAAGGTCACAGGTTGAACGAACTTATCTAGACAAAACTGATATTCTATTACCAATAACGATAGTCAAAACAAGTCGTCATCATATCAGCTGAAAGACGTTCACTGTTGGACATAGGCCTCCCCCAAGCGTCGTCACAACGACCGATCCTGTGCGTCACGCATCCATCAGATTACCGCGACCCTGACCAGGTCATCGGTCCACGTTGTTGGAAGCCTTCAAACGCTGCGTCTTCCGGTACGTGGTTGCCACTCCAGAACCTTTCGTCCCCATCGACCATCTGTTCAGCGTGCAATATGCCCTGCCCATTGCCACTTAAGTTTGGCGATTCTTCGAGCTATGACGCTAACCTTGGTTCTCCTGCGGATATCTTCATTTCAGATGTGATTACGCAAGGATACTCAGAGCATAGCCCTTTCCATCGCCCTTTTGGGTGACTTTGAGTCTTCTTAAGAGCGACCACGTTTCGGAGCCAAAAAAAAGTACACAGCCATAAACACCGCCATGCACTACCGAAATGTCACGGTAATTTTAGACTTTTGACAAATGATAATACTCATAGATTATCTCAAAGTTTAGAGAACCACTATTTGAGATCAATGAAAAACTAGGGCTATATTGCTCCGGGACACCATGGCGGCGCGACCAGTCGCCGCTACTAACAAAATATATGCAGCTCTATAGAGAGTTAGTCACCAGGTATCCGTTTGGTTACGCAACCAATTTGGTGGCGCGACCAACTCAGACGTGTAGCGACTCTGGTAACTATTTTGGTAGCTTAGGGCTATATTTCACCGGGAAACCATGGCGGCGCGAGATAACATAACGTTCAATATATTTTTTTTTCATGCTTGTTATGTTTTAAAATCCAAAATACACAGTATAATATTCTAAAGATGCAATGCTAATTATATTATCAACTTATTTTTTAACAAGTTTTTTTATGAATTCCAGATATATTTTAGTCACGTTTTAATACTTCAAAGCAGGTGTAAAGGAAAAGTTTCAGAAAGCTTTCAGTCAATCAAAATGTGTCTGGGCGTCCGGTAACCATCTGAACTGAGCCCGAGATATCGACGTCGCGTACTTTTCCACACGCGCTCGCGTGGAACACTATGCGTCTCAAAGAGATGCCAGCAAAACCTAGGGGCCCAGCAAGGCCGAAGCACACCAGGATCGCGGTGATTTGAAAAGGAAACCCATGGTCCTAGAACGCAAAGCGCAGGTAAACGAACAGGTGTCATTTTAATCAGTAAAACTCTGACTCACCCTCCGGCTCCATCCAGAGTGGAAGAAATTATTGGGTAATTACCTACCTTACAAAAAGATATACTGGACATATTAAATGTTTTTCAGAACGCCACCGTGGCGTTCTGAAAAACATTTAATATGTCCATGACTACATGACAAATGAAAGGTTGAAATTGTAACTTGGCACCGAGAGCAAGCTTTTACTTTTTTCTTCGAATTAAATATATTATTAATACAACAAATGTTACCGTACCACCTGTCGTTCTCAAGGAAGGCACATCAAAGATAACATATGTTTTTAATTTAATTGTGTTGAAATGTCATTTTATTTATTAATGTCCTATTTTTTTTATCTAATTATTATGATTAACCATAAAAAGGGCTGTTAGCCTATAATTGATTGCTACACTAATCAATTAAGTTCCAAATTAATACTCAATATCAATGTTTTCTAAGCAGTTGGTAGCTGATTTAATAAATAAATGCCATATACTTATTGGACCAGGCGCTGGAAGGAGTTTATTTATTTATTTATAAAGCTTTATGCACAAAAAAAACTGTACGAAGGCAGACTTAATGCCTTAGGCATTATCTGCCAGTCGACCTTAGGGTGGTGCAGAAACATAACATGACAGGTGCAACTTAATAAATAGACTAGACAGAAGAGAAATAAATATAATATTAGATACATACATATAAATAAACAATGCTGTAGTGAAAACCCAAATCCAACCAATTAGCGCGGTGATGATTCTACCAACATCTTGCGAATATGCTCACGTGCCTTCACCTCAAAAGAAAATCCGCTTGCTGCCATCCTGATATTCAGAGGGAGCGCATTCTAAAGAGATATCGCCTGGACGAAAAAGGAAGAGTGGATAAACCCAGAGCGGTGTGAGGGACATCGTAGAAGACTATTATTATTATTGCGCCCAGAGCAATGAAAGAAGAAGAAGAAAAAGAAGAAGTTGAGTGTGCAATATATAAGGATCGCATTCTGTGAATAGTTTTGGACTCAGAAAAGCATCCAGATTATGATTCTACATACTGTTCCAGGGAGTAGGGTGTAAAAAAAAAAAATTGACCAATATACCTCCTGGCAACCTCCAGAATTATAATCTGCATGCTTTTCTTAGTCCAAAACTATTCACAGAATGCGGTCCTCGTATTTTGCACACTCAACTCCATCCAACGCCTGGTCTATATCGACTTTTTCATGTAAATGAATATTTTATCACAAATATACGGGACCCATTTCATGCAGGTAAGTATTTTACACATTAAAAGGTCATGATTTTTTATGGTAATGTATTTTTGGAAGCCATTACATTACCTTTATAGTTTTTTAATGCCGAAGTTACTGATATTTAAGCGGGCAATGCATATGGTGAAAAACGGAAAAATCTGAATCACGAGGAAATATCCAACTCGATAATAATAATAAAATATATATATATTTATATAACTCGGTTTATACAGGGTTATTTGTGAAACACTGGCAAACTCTTAGGACTATGTTATTAATATCATATACAACTACTTTTGTTCTACGACTTTTAAAAATTTATAATTATTTTTTTATGGAGGGAAAAAATCATCCAATGACATCCCCCGCTCTTGGGCGGAGCGGGAGATAGTGTCAGACTCTTACTGACTAAAAGACCCACCCCGTTCCTTCTAGCCTTCATACCGGGGCTCGAGCGCCCTTTCGGATAACCCTGGCCCCAGTAGGCTTCGACCCGGCTGGGTCCCTGCTGCTGCTGACAACTCCTTGAGGCGCGCGGGCACAGTGCGTTCCGTCGACGCCTTGGGCTTGTTCCGGACAGTTACCGGACGGCCGGACAGCGAGTTACCCATTGCTCACTGTCCGCAAGCCCGCGCCTACGGTGGCCGGAAATCGGGATCAGAATCCCGACGGCGGCGGCGAGGACGCCGTTGCCTGATGCGTTCGGCCTCCTCCTTTGCGAGCATTACTGCTTCGCAGAAGTCGGCGACCGCCTGCCACTCCTCCTCGGTCCGGACCATGGCCTCAACCAAGGCCCGGAGCGAGAGGTCTTCGCCGCCGATCGGCCCCCACGAGGGCAAGTCGATACTGAGCACAAAAAAAAAATGTTGTTGTTGTTGTGTTGTGTTAAAATTTATCATCAGATTTTCATACAAAAATAAAAATAAAATATTTAAATTGAACATTCTAAATGTTTCGAAATCTTTACAGCGGCAGGGGTGCTTGATGCGGTTGCGTCGCGTCGTCAGACGTAGGTAGGTATAGCAAACTACAGAAAACTAAATGTTAACACATTTTAACTCTATAGGATAGAACAACAAAATATTGAATGTTTATTTTTGGTAAATGATTTATATTTTGTAAAAATTCATTGAACAAAAGTTTTTGTTTATGATGACAGTAATACCACAAAATAGATAGGTACAGAATACAATCTCATGTATGTACTTCACTTTTTACACCTACGCTCGGTGGACGCACACTAATGAGCGTTTGAACCGGAACTGTTCGACGAGTGGTCCAAGACGCGACCGAGACATCGTGTCCGTGAGCGGTGTCTATGTGTGCGTAGCTCGAGCGCGCTTTGTATGTAGATTGACTTCTGTACCCATCTATTTATAACCCGAAGAATCGCCGAAATTATGTGGCAATGGGCAGGGCAGAACATTGCTCGCTGAAGAGATTGTCGGTGTTTTTATAATAGTTTTGTTTCCCAAAATTTCTCAACATTTGCCCCTAAGGGGATGAAATGAGGGTTTAAAGTTTGCGTGGAGAAACCTATTTTCAAACGGGTGAAGCCGCTGGTAGATGCTATGTTATTCATATTCCCAATAGGCTAGTTGCCGTAAAAAATATAATTAGTCCGTCCTTTGGATTTTGTACACGTAACTTTAATGGATAGCCCATTAAAGTTACGTGTCTTCTTGGTCATTTTTGGTTTAATTTACAAATAAAAAAATACGTGTCCAATATTTTTTTATAATCTAAAATACGGACTAAATAAAATGTAATTATTTTGACCCTGGAAACTACCCTATTCTAACAAAATTGTTGACACACATTTGAGCGAGGCGGGAGATAGACTTTAACTGACAAAAATCTCACTCCTGTTCCTTCAATGCCTTTCGTACCGAGGCCGAATCTTCCTTTCAGAAGGGTCTGCCCTTTGACCCCAGCAGGCTTTGACCCTGTTGAGCCCCTACGGTTTGCTGAGTTGTCAGCTGTCATGGAACAACACGCGCCGTCGAGGTCTGGGGCTTGGTCCAGACGATTACCGGACGGTCGGACGGCGAGCCACCCACTGCTCGCCGTTCGCGATATTTTAATTTAGCGTTCCTAATACTAATATATAAGGGAAGGTAAACATTAAAATCATCTAACATTATGTTTATGTCCCCTTGTCCCCTTTTCGGGACGCAAAGATTCTTACGGAAATTACGGTTTTCGAAGGTAGATTAACTCCCGAGTAAGTCACAGGTTTTTATTCCTTTAACGGTATATTGAAGTAAACGAATCAAATTGTTGGGGGAAGAGAGGCCTTGATTGACTTGTCGCTGCGATGTGCGGGAAAATTATGTGAAAAGACACATTTATGAAGAATTTATTTTATTTTTTTGCAGGATATTTTTGAAGTGGTTCGTTTGGTCATTTTTAGGGTTCTGAACATCAGTCGGAAAAAACGGAACTATTAAGGGTGAACAGTCGCGGGCTTGTGGACGGCGAGCAATGGATAGCTCGTTGTCCGACCGTCCGGTAACTGTCCGGACCGAGCCCAAGTTGTCGACGGTGCGCACTGTTCCCGCGCGCCTCAAGGAGTTGTCAGCAGGGGCCCAGCTGGGTCGAAGCCTACTGGGGCCAGGATTAGTTTCGAAAGAATAGATCAGCCCCGGTATGAAGGCTCGAAGGAACTGGGTGGGTTTTTTGTCAGTAAGAGTCTGGGATGTCATTAGATGATTTTCCCACCATAAAAAAAGGGTGAACAGTTATACTTGTCAGTAAGCTTGTTTGTAACCTGCACAGTTTTGCAACGTACACGCTAGGGTATACCTGACGGGTTTGCCTATACAGTTGAGTTTTACAGCGTGTATGTTGTACAACCGTGCAGGTTTCTATACAAGCTTACCTGACAGGGTATAACTGTGCAGGAAAACCTGTCAGGTACACCCTTGCGTGTATGGCTACTTTTATAGGTCAAGATCCTTTTTCTGAGGAACGTGTAGAGTTATTAAGCTTATATTAATAGCAAATACTTAAGTGTGCTACCCCAAGCAAAAATCTTACTACCAATAGTGACTGGATTAGAACTTTTACTCGTTTTATGCCGTCGAGTTTTTTGACACTACCTTATATGTTCGAGTTTTAATCGAACACTAAGGGAAAATTCATAATTGCATCGAATGCAAATATGCACATTCGCTCGTCCACCAAAATATGGATCAGTTCGCGTTCAGATCTCGTTAGAGATACTCGCAACCAAAACCATAAACATAACCATTTTACCATTTTACCATTTTACCATTTACCAATTTACTATTTTACTTATCTTGTAACTAAGTGTTGTATCTAGTGATTTAGTGTAATATAGTTATTTTCTTTACAATCTGAGACTTTAAATTACCATAAAAACCACATTATATCATTAATTCGCGAAAAGAGCGTTAGGTCACCATAGCGCCAAGCACTACTTTTTACATGGTCCTTCGAGCCGAATACATACATAAAGATACATAAAGAATACAATAAACACTATAATATATACTCGAAAAATATAACACCCCTGGCGCTATGGGATCAAAATAAAAATAATAGTTTTTTCGTGAACTATTAGATTTCTTGTTAACTTTTTGGTTCTCTAAAGAATTATCGCTACCTTTTTATCTCATGGAGACAGCTCAGACAACGTTAATTGGAAATGTAATATCACTTTGCACTTTTCGTTGAAATACTCGTATCGTCTCACTTGACAGGACCTACATCCGATTTACATTAGGAGGCACGGCATGGCAGAGCACCTACCAAGGCAGGCAATAAAGAGGCACGACAGTACCATTCCTTTCTCGAAACAGTTCAGGCTATATATATCGGGCAGTTGCTCACCAGACCATAACACCCGTCTGGTCGGAGGTTCCTCCCTTTTCATCAGTTGCCATCACGCATCTTGAGCGGTTGCGCAGAAGTCAAATATTCGATCTCTTTAGTGGTGCAAAGTGGGACGCGGGGGCGGGGATTGTCAGTGATAGGCTCGCCGCGCCATCGCGTCATAGACGTCGCTCCTAATTCGTTCCCTGCGTTGCTGCATGTATTTAACAACGGAGACGATTGGCTCGCTAATGTATGGAATGCGCAAAGCGATCCCCACTCTAACGCCGAGCGCTCAAGATCCGTTTCGGCAACTGTATGTAGGACTTTACTCTCTGTTACGCTTACTTCCAAACTGGTGACCCTCGACAAAGAACGTCAGCACAGCCTTCGTGCAGCTACTACTTCGTGACGTCATCATCACTACTTCAATCAGTAGGTAAAATTACCTACCGCTCATTGGTTTAATATATACCTGACTTCCGAATCGAACACAATCTTAACTTCAAATCAACATTAATAGCTGAAATTAGTCTAAAAACGATTAAAACATAAAGCATTAATTTAAGGTAAAATGCCTCCCAAGTGATAAGTGTTACATTAACTACAAGGCAACCCACTGAATTGCCCACAATTTATTTAAATATCTGAAATTAAATTACGAGGGACAATTGGGACGGCGCTATTAAGTTAGAAGATTGTCACAAAACCATTTAAAATGGACGGTTGAAAGATCAAGATGGAAGGTTTGGAATTACAAGAATTTCAAATCCTTGGTCTTTATTTCATGAATATTATTTTTGGGTATAAAAATACTGGGCTATCAATCTGAGGGATAGCATTAGTATTTTTAAGAATTTTCAATCAAAAATGTCCCTTGGGGCTTGTCCTGCTTTTCTAGTATTTGCTTTATTAGAATTCCTATTTAAAATTACAAAATCACGCTGTTTTACCCGCATCTTTGGTTACGGCTCTGTTTCCGTGGATCGTAACGTTTTAATATGTTAATGTTGTAAACCAATAGTACGTAAAGAAAAGCATTTGGTCGACATGTTTTTTCCGATTTGACTTTATTTCCAACCTCTTTATCTACATTAATTTATTAAAGAGGTAAGTTTGTTTTTATTTGTACTGGAATAATCTCTGAAAGTACTGTCCGATTGCTAATTAGGGTTCCGTAGCCAAATGGCAAAAAACGGAACCCTTATAGATTCTTCATGTCTGTCTGTCTGTCTGTCTGTCTGTCCGTCTGTCCGTCCATATGTCACAGCCACTTTTTTCCGAAACTATAAGAGCTATACTGTTGAAACTTTGTAAGTAGATGTATTCTGTGAACCGCATTAAGATTTTCACACAAAAATAAAAAAAAAGCAATAAATTTTGGGGGTCCCCATACTTAGAACTGAAACTCAAAAAAATTTTTTTCATCAAACCCATACGTGTGGGGTATTTATGGATAGGTCTTCAAAAATGATACTGAGGTTTCTAATATCAATATTTTCTAAACTGAATAGTTTGCGCGAGAGACACTTCCAAAGTGGTAAAATGTGTCCCCCCCCTCTAACTTCTAAAATAAGAGAATGATAAAACTAAAAAAAATATATGATGTACATTACTATAAAAACTGCCAACGAAAATTGGTTTGAACGAAATCTAGTCAGTAGTTTTTTTTTTAATGCGTCATAAATCGAAAAAAATACAGTATTATTAAAACATCGATCAAAGTTACAACATATTACAAGAACTTTTGTATTATGTTACTTGCTGCTACGGTACCCTTTATGGGCGAGTCCGACTCGCGTTTGGCCGGTTTTTTTTTTCACAGATAAAAAGCTGCTTTATTCTTGAGTGACATAGGTTATATTTAATGTACGCGGGCGAAGCTGCGGGAAAAAGCTAGTTAAGTTATATTTGAACCAATTTACATAGAAAAATTAATGTTATTTCAAGTTATACATAAAAAACTAGGCGCGTTGAAACTTTTGGATAATCCAGCAGCCTTAACAAGAGTCGGCCCTAACGGGACCAGTCAATCATGCTGACACAAAAAGTAACCCTTGTATTCCGAATTGACGGCACTATAATAAAACCAGAACAAACTAAAACTTTTTTACATGGGATATTATCGAATTAGTTCTCACGCTCTGGGTGAAGTTTCATCATCATTTCAGCCGATAGACGTCCACTGCTGGACATAGGCCTCCCCCAAGTGTCGCCACAATGGTCGATCCTGTGCGTCCCGCATCCATCGGACTCCCGCAACCTTCACCAGGTCACCGGTCCATCTTGGGAAGTTGTACTAGGGTGAAGTTTTACTGACTAAAATCCAGTGTCTCTTCACTTCCATGGGTTGTGCGAAAGTGCACCCAAGGACCCTGGAACGAAGGCAAATAAGAAACAGGAGTGGGTTTTAATCAATAAAAGTCTGACATACACCGCTCAAAGGCGGGTGATGTCATTAGGTATATGATTTCCCACCTAAAAAAAAGTGTTTCTCCACTTGCCCTTTTTGCGAAAGTTACGATAACTTCTTCGATAATCAACAACCTGTCATGCACCAATCAGCTCTAACTAACGCCATCAATTTTCCTGTCATCTCTTCGAAGCGCTCGTGGAACAAAACGCACCGTCGACCTTGGACCTGTTCTTACCGGTAAGCCGGACAGTGAGCTCAAGCGGCACAGACCTCCACCGAGTACTCTACCATATACTTCGGACAGTAGGCGTGGTCTTGCGGACAATGAGCAATGGGTAACTCGCTGTCCAGCCGTCCGGTGACCGTCCGGACTGAGCCCAACTCGTTGACGGCGCATAGTGTTTCACGCGTGCCTCAGTAATATATCAGCAAAACCGTAGGGGCATTTTAGGGCCACGAGTTGACTTCCAAAAGTGAAACCTGTTGTCCAGGAATACAAGGACAAAGAAAAGGCACATAGGAGTTGGTTTAGTCAGTAAAAGTCTGACACGCCACGACTTAGAACGGGAGAAATCATTGGATGATTTCTGATGCTAAGAAATCCATCATGATATTAGGAGGCACGGTAGTGCCCCCACCAAGCCAAGCAAAAAAAAAGTGGCACAGCCGTAACATTCTTTTCTCGAAACAGTTCAGACCTAGGTATTTGTTTCCGCCAAATTCGAAAGAAACTAAAGCCTAGTTCCACATTAGGTAGTAGACTTTAGTACTTAGTCCAAGAACATTAAAGACTAGCATTACTAATAAATATCAGAGAGAAAAAGTTGTAAGTATCACATGAATGCTCAAAGGAGGCTGAACATTCTTATCGAGAACGCCCTGGAACAACTTGTTGAACAAAGTTATCTCATTAGGAGGCGAGTTCCATTAATTCACTAGATGTAAGACCTGCCTAGGAAAGGGGCAACAAAGTAATTTATGTTGAATGTACGACTCAATATCGTCTTGTTGGAATGAAACGCTTGGGAATAAAATTTTAGTACCTAATTTTTATTTTACTAGCAACCCGCTCCAGCTTTTCACGGGTGTTATAAAGCTTTGTAATTCTCGGGTTTTGTCTACTATAATATGAATCATCATCATCATCATCAGCCTTTTTTTTAATGTTCCCACTGCTGGGACTCAGGCCTCCTCTCTAGAAGAGGGAATGGGCCGTAATCCACCACGCGGGCCCAGTGCGGGTTGGTGAATGTCACATGACTTCGAATTTTTGGTTCTAGGACATGCCGGTTTCCTCACGATGTTTTCTTTCACCGTTTTGAGAGCAGTGGTGATGAAATAAATTACACAAAGTAATGCACCTGGCTAGGTTCGAACCCGCGACCTACAACTCGTAAGTCGCGGCCATTTGGCCACCACTGCTCCTGCTCCATAATATGAATGTATACACTTAACCTTTCTTTCAGCAAAAACAGCATAAAAATTCGTTTAGTCGTTTTTGAGCTTATTGCGAACATACTAACAGACCGATACGGCCGGGAAATTGTTTTTTTAAAGCGGTAGAATAATGATTATATTTTCGTGGAAGAGCAGTGGGGACTTATTGGTAGCAGCCTGACTTGTTGAAGAAAAAAATCGATAAACAAGATTTATATTTTTCGAAATTGTAAGAGTAATTGTGGCTCTGTGGTAAAAACAGCGGTACCACTAGGTAAGAGGAGTGGTGGCCCCGTGGTAACGGCCCCGTGTGCATGGGTAAAGTAATGCATCTGACTGGGTTTGACCTAGTCAGGTGTATTACTTTGTGTAATTTATTTCATCACCACTGCTCTCAAAATGGTGAAGCAAAATATTGTGCGGAATCTGGTGTGTCCTAGAACCGAACAATCGAAAACCTGTAACCGAAGGTTTTTAAGTCAAGAGTAAATAGGTTACTTCTAGGCAAGTGTGCTCCAACGTCGACAACATCATCGCTTACTATTAAGTGAGATAGCGATCAAAAGTGAGCCTATTCATAATAACAATATAAAAAAAAAACGAAATTACAATATAATTCAATATTCCAACTCCTGAAAATTAGTCTGCAAATCTTTCTTAAAACCAAAGGAGCGTGACACCCATACATTTGGTAAGGAAAGTGGTAATTTAGCGAAATTGACGGAACCCCACATAACACCCGCGCACACTCCACTAAATTACGTGTAAATTGTATTGTAAACACCGCCCCTGGGACCGATTTAATAGAATAAAATTTACATTTCGTTATATAAACTCGATTTGAGTGGAGTCTTCTTCGTCATTCACGTATTAAGAGGTAATATCGAGCGAGAGTTGAAGTGCGTCACGAGGAATAAAAATGTGAATTTCTTTTAGAAAAAAGTACTGTGCTTTTCTTAGTTCCAAGATTTTTTAATGTTTCGAAAACAGTTTGTTGCATTTTAAAACCTGGACGAGGCCCGCATGGTGAATAAATTCCCTCTCACGGAGAGGAGGCATGATTCTTTAGAAGTATGCGGAATTGAGTATGAAAGTCCGCAAACCCGTTGAAAAGGGAGGATCCTCCGACCAGATGGCACCCAAGACACAACACCCCCAAATAATAAGGGTAGCCAGACGATGGGCACGCCACAATCATGGCGGTAAGTCCCCTCTTTGAGGCGTGGCTGGAAAGACCTCACGGCGTCCTTACCTTCCGCATGACGCAGGTACTCACCGGACATGGTTCGTTCGGGAGATTCCTGCACTCGATTCATGCGGAAGTGACGCCCGGGTGTCGCCACTGTGCGGAACGCCCGGAGGACACGGTGGAGCACACAGTCGAGGTGTGCCCTGCCTCGTGGGGGCGATCGGCGGCGGAGACATCTCGCGCGGGTCCTTGGTTGAGGCCATGGTCCGGAGCGAGGAGGAGTGGCAGGCGGTCGCCGACTTCTGCGAAGCAGTAATGCTCGCAAAAGGAGGAGGCCGAACGCATAAGGCAACGACGTTATCGCTGCCGCCGTCGCCGGGATTCTGATCCCGATTTCCGGCCAACGTAGACGCGGGCTTGCGGACAGTGAGCAATGGGTAGCGCGCTGTCCGGCCGTCCGGTAACTGTCCGGACCAAGCCCAAGTCGTCGACGGCGCGCACTGTTCCCGCGCGCCTCAAGGAGTTGTCAGCAACAGCAGGGACCCAGCCAGGTCGAAGCCTACTGGGGCCAGGGTTATCCGAAAGGGCGCTCGAGCCCCGGTATGAAGGCTAGAAGGAACGGGGTGGGTCTTTTAGTCAGTAAGAGTCTGACACTATCTCCCGCTCCGCCCAAGGGCGGGGGATGTCAATGCATGATTTTTCCCACCATAAAAAAAAAAAAAAAAAAAAGGGTAGCCAGACGATGATGAATCAAACACAAAATCTTTTTTTATTTAAAGAAAATTTTAAGTGTTTATTTTCATCTTATATTCATGTCTAAATTAATGCAAAGTCTTATTTAAAATACGTAACCACTATGAACATTCAGAATGTAAAAACGGCACTTACTTAGATTGAATAATTTTAATGGAAAGCATTTTATTTTTTATTCAAATCAAAAATCTGTGACAAATGAGGCTTTTATGGCTATGCTGTTTTTAAAAGAGCCTCGCAAAACCCAAAAAAAAAATAAAACGTTTTTTTTATATAAAAAAAAACCGCTGTTAAGGCGCGAAATCGACATAAAGCCGGGCGGAGTTCATACAAAATACTCAGTGGCTACAACCGGCTCTTAATAAGAATTTGTAATTTACACGTTCAAAATAATCTTAAAAAATATAAACTTGACTGCGTCGCAACTCTAGTGTAACTTTAAAACCACTTTCAAGTTATAAACTTAAGTACCCACGACTTTCATAAGTACTTAATACAACAAAAACCTAAGTACTTGAGCGTTAAGCTTTTATTTAGAATTTAACTGAAAACAGAATTCAACTGAAAACAGAATTCAACTTCCAACATACGAGTAAGTACACTCTACAGTTCTACTTGAGTTAGAACAATGAATTTTCTAGTTTATAGCTTTCATTGTTCGTAAACTTAATTTAAGTAAAATTCACTAAAAAGTTCTGATGAATTTCGAAAAAAGTTACAGAAAATTTTGAAGATTCTTCGGTTTCATAATGGTTTGGACTGTGGAACAAAATATTAATTTCTAATGACCATGAAGATTGTATTAGTAACTTTTGTTCAGAACAACTTTTATGTAGTTTTTATTTGGAAGCATTTTTATATAAGGGATGTAAATAGTTATTTTTATGAGGGAAGGAGCAGAGATTATCTCCCTGCATAAAAAAAATAGTAAGTGTAGGTATACAGGATGTCCCGTAAATAATGGTCCAAACGTAACGGGTAGGTAGCTTATCTGATTTCCAACAACTAATTTGAATAGTTAAAAAAAACCGTTATGATAACCAAGATATTTTTTTTTTCGAATTTTACCATTTTCTCTACCAGAATTTAGTTTTTTTAATGCTGTCGCTGCAAATAATAACATTTTTTGCTATAATTTTTGTGTAACATTTCTGAATAGCTTACTAATTTTATAAGTTACCATATTTTTAGTAACATTTTATTATTTATTTATTATTTATTATAATCTTTATTGTACACCAAATAAACAAAAATACAGGACAAACATTTAAAATAATAAGTGCACAATGGGCGGTCTTATCGCCTTAGAAAAAAAATCTTGAATTGAAAAGATTTTTCTTTACGATGAAAAGACCAAATTTGAAAAAAATCTCCTGTAAAAAAATTGTATGATACCGACAACCACCATTATTTTAAAATCTTGTAAATTTAACAAGGTTTGCATATTGGTATAAAATTTACGTCTAGTCCAAGCCGTTACAAAGATATTGCTATGAATCTGAGAGAGGTACTGTATCAACAAAATAAAAAAAAATGAAAAAGTGTGCACAATTAAACTTTTTTCTTTAAAATGTTTTACTGTAGTATTTCAGAGGCAATGATTTAATTAGAGATATAAAAAAAAACAATTTGTTTAAATAAATCGTTTATTTAGTTTTTACAGCAAATGTTTGAACTGTCTTCCCCATACGAGAATGCAGTCTGCATCTCCTAATAAAGGAAGCTCTTATCCGGGGGACGAAATGACTTAGGAATTTCTTAGGCAACCTACCCGCGTTATATTATTTAATACACTAAATTTATCATAAAATACGTTTCATCCATTAAACAGACCGGTGAAGGTCGTTCTTAATCGGATCTTAGACTATCGGGGACGTTATCACTCGGCCACCACTGCTCTTACACATGGACTTATTTAGTCAACATTACCACGTGATAAAGGTCTTTACGAGTCGCACTGTACATACACACCGTTAAAATTGAACTAGCGACACTGAGTAGGGACGTGGGACGTTGCGGACTGCGTCCGCGACGAATGCCCGTCGTGGGCGCTCGCTTAATGCAGCG
Source organism: Mythimna ferrago (assembly GCA_910589285.2). Lineage (NCBI taxonomy): Eukaryota > Metazoa > Arthropoda > Insecta > Lepidoptera > Noctuidae > Mythimna > Mythimna ferrago. The sequence continues at coordinate 7,364,575 of OU342675.1, read as the reverse complement.
GCGACCCTTAGTTACAATCATGTTACATCTGTATACAGGGTTATTTGAAAAACACTAACAAACTTGCAGGACTGATTACTAATATCATAAACAATAACTTTTGTTCTATGACTCGTTACAAATCATAATTCAATTACCAAAAACAAACCTTTAAGATTTCGTTGTTCTATCTAAAACATTTCAACACTGTATTTTGCTATTCCTACGACTGTATGACGCGACGCAAGCGCATCAAGCACCACCACCGCCCGATCCCCGCTCCCTTTCGCTATTGTATTATCGCTCGCTTAGCACAGACTTCGTAATATTTAGAACGTTCAATTTAAATATTTTTATTTTTGTATGAAAATCTGATGAACAATGGAGTTTATAATGTTAGTAACATAGCCTGATTCACTTAAAATCAAACAAGCCAAATATCGTTGAAGTTTTATAGTCGTTCGATCGAAGTCCTATCCAAAAGCGGTATTCACGATCTGTCGACTTATTTCCAGTTACATTAATAAGTATTCTACCAGGATGATGTTATACAGATTTCTTTTTAAATCGACGAATTTCAAACAATTTTAAAATCGGTGTCGTTCATACTCGATTGATGGATGTGAATACGGAAATGGTCTAACTAAACGACTAAATCGCTACGATATCGTTACAGTTTTCATTACGTGAATCGGGCTACATAGACGTTGCCAGTGTTCCACAAATAACCCTGTATATAAAAGGCAAAATCCTGATTCACTCAATAACTCATCGACGCTCAGCCCAAACACTGTAATGTTGCACAAAGGTCGCTTTTAATAGAGGCAGCAAAGAATAAGGAAGAATTTTCAAGGATCCAGAGTTTGTATCGAGAAAACTTTATTCACGTGAGCAAACCACTGACAGAAACTGAGCCTCAAGTCTGCTATTACAATAGAGTCAGAATGGTCTATCATTGATTTCATAATTGTTGATTTTGACCAGTTTTGGTAATCTACTAATATAATGGCGTCATTATGACTTTCCGATGGTCAACCACTGACAATCCATTCAAAGAAATGGCACAGGATGGTAATCTCGTACATATTGACAAATGAATATCTAACGTATACGGTAATCTGCAAAAATTTTGACAGTTCCTTTGATCAGTGACCTACCACTACGACGTCATTGCGCAGTTAGTGCTTTTAATAAGCTCAGTATTGTCATTCTACCACAATTCTATTACAAGACCATTGACCGATCAATGATCCGATCATTATGAATTAGCGGATTAGGAACTTTTAGCAAAATGACAATGGGATCGTGTTGGAATGATGAATTTATAAAAATAGCAGACTTGGGTCCCAGGTCTGAAATAATCATTTAAATAATTTCAAACTTTTTAAACCAACCCGAATTCCAAATTCTTACAAAGAACAGCCAAGTTGCTAAATCTAAGATACTCACACAATGAAAAATCCAAGCCGCTACAAGTAATCGGAAACTGTCTAATTAAGCCAAAATAAAGGATTCAGTCGCCGTCAAAATTAATACAAGACTTTCAGTCGCTCCCGTCAAAGCTGGACATCTTAATTGGCAGGATTACTGTTATTTGAACATTATTAAAAAGGGCACCAAACTTTTTCCACCCCACTTTAATAAATCCGTTTGGAAAAAACTTTTCTCGTAAATCAACAGTGGCACAGATTATTTTTAAGTCTACCCTAACTTAGTTCGACATTTTTTTTTTAATGTAACTAAGTGCCGATTTACCTAAAAGGCTTTTTGACTATGAAAATTTAATGTTAGTGTGTCGAAGTATACAAATTAAGCGAATGCATTAAGTATATGCTCCTTTATTACGTTAATGCATTAAAGTTTATAAATAAGAATTTAACTTTATTATTCAGATAAGTGCCTAATGGAAACAAGTTCCCAATGGAAATTAATTTTTCATAGCAAGCTTTTATAGCGCAGTATATACCTATATAATTAATACTCATCAAGGCAAAATTCCTTCATTCTAAAAAGGCCAAAAGACATTAGGGTTATTTGTTTATTTATTACTTTATTGCACACCTTAGCTCACTAAAGGACGAAAATTTACAAAAATTAGTTATTTGTGTTCATATGGTCACCTTTCCGGTTCCATCACCAGATCAGCTTCATGTAATCTATACATATAATAAAATCGTAGGAAAGTCAAAACTGTACATTGAATATTTTTTTAAAAGAATACTTGGTGCGTGATCTACAATCGATATCGAAGCCAAAAATATAGTTTTTAGAATTTTTGTCTGTTTGTCTGTTTGTCTGTTTGTCTGTATGTATGTCCGGGATAAACTCAAAAAGTACTGCATGGATTTACTTCAAATTTTGCATGAATATTACTAAGAGGTCGGGTCAACATATAGGCTACATATTATCACGCTATCACCTACGGGGGAGGAGCTGTGAATCTTTATTTTTCTTACGCATTCTGGGACAAGGTGTGATCTAACGAAGCATATTTAAATGTTGTTTTTGAGTAAGCCATGCTATTATCTAGCTTTACACTATAAAAACTACGCCATTTAAGTAACTTGGGCAGAGAAACATAATTTAATGAATGTTAGTAGTATAAAGACAATTATAAAGCAGCGCCATCTATGAGATTTCATAAAAATCAAATCAAGTTACATGTTAATACTTTTTGGAAATTAATAATTTGATCATGTTGGCGAGGTTGGTAGTTAGTTATTCTTAAAATTCATAGATGGTAATGTGTATTTTCTTCATAAAAGTTGTATGGTATAATTCGTTTTGACAAATTCAAGTTCCAACAAAACCATCATCTTGAGCAGAGATGAGAAAGACAATTTTAAAAAAATGTGGTGTATTACATGGTGACATTTTTCAGGCTCTGTAAAGTCGATCAGTTTGCGAGATCCCTTACGTATGAGGTGCCTTCATATTACCCGTACGACAAGCAAAGGGGTGTATTTTAACCGACGTCAACGAGGAGGACCTGTGGAAGGTTTTCTGGGAATTTTCAAGGACACCACATTGGGTAGGGATTATACCGTGCATCCGAATAATGGCGAATGCTATTTTCTGCGGTTGTTACTTCACACTGTCCGAGGCCCAACGTCTTTCACCTTTCTGAGTACATTTGATGGCGTGGAGTATCCCACTTACCGCGCAGCCGGCGTAGCACGTCACCTTCTCGACGGTGACCAAAATTGGAATGACACCCTCGCGGAGGCGAGCGTCAGTGACAGTCCCAGCCACATACGTCATCTGTTTGCCGTCATCTTGGTGATTTGTGGAGTCACGAACCCGATAGCTTTGTGGGAGAAGTATCGCCATCATCCGTCTGAAGATTTTCTACGAGCTTTGAGACCTGCTATTAGAGACAAGTCGAAGTAACTGATGAACGCGTGCTGAACACCTGTCTCAGTTCATTTCAAGATGTGGTAATTTCTATCAGCGGTAATCCACTGATCGAATATGGGTTACCAGCTCCACAATCATCACCGCAATAAGACCGTGGAAATCGGGAGTATAAGCTGAGACAAATTACGATTCAGGCAAAATGACCACCTTACGAAATGACCATGTCACCGTGTTCTCTTCAGAGCAAAAACAAATGACACCGCCCTTGAAAGCGTTGGGCAAAACCAGGGTAAAATGTTTCTCTTCGATGCTCTTGGTGGAACAGGAAAAACATTTGTTACCACTGGCATACTTGCAGAGGTCAGGAGGCAGGGCAAAATTGCTATTGCGTCGTCGGGAATCGCTGCCACACTGTTTCCGGGTGGCAAGACAGCACATGCCATGTTTAAAATTCCCATCGATTTTGATAGCGCCGAAAGACCTGTTTGTGGTGTGTCACGTAACAGCGATAAGGGACACGTGCTTAAGGATTGCTCTCTGATCGTATGAGATGAGTGTACGATGGCCAATAGGAAGGCAGTTGAGGCCGTGGACAAAACCCCGCGTGACATCCGCAGGGACGAACATTTGATGGGTGGTGTCACAGTTTTGTTCAGTGGCGATTTCCGGCAAACACTTTTCGTGGTGACGCGAGGATCGAGGGCTGACGAGGTGAATGCTTCGATGAAATGATCTTCGTTGTGGTCACGAGTTCGTACGCTGTGCTTGACCATTAATATGAGAGCTCGGCTCGGCGGCAATGCACGTGCTCGAGAATTCTCCAATGTCCTGCTAAGTCTTGGCGAAGGCACTCCAACAGAAGTGAGAGGTGAACAGGTGGTGCTTCAGTCTCTCGGTAGAGTGGTATCCAGCTTAGAAGAACTCATTCGCTGTGTGTACGGGGACATCAGTCGTATACCGCACCAACAGAATTCTTAGGTGTGTGAGCAGGCCATTTTGACGCCCAAAAATGATCAGGCTGCAGCAATTAACGAATGCATTCTCTCGGAAATTAAGGGGAATGAAGTGGTCTACACCTCGATAAACACTGTTGTCGAGCAAGATGACGCCACACATTATCCCGTGCAATTTCTGAACTCCCCGTTAGCAAGTGGACTTCCAGCGCATACCATCAAGCTGAAGGTCGGTGTCCCAATTATGCTTCTTCGGAACCTATCTCCTCCGAAGTTGTGTAACGGGACCCGCCTTAAAGTTATCTCGCTCCACAGGCACACCATTGAGGCGGAAATTTTTACGTGTGGTGTCGGCGAGGCAGTATTTATACCACACATTCCCCTCATACCTCATAACTACCCGTTCCAGTTCAAGCGCGTACAGTTCCCCATGGGTGTTTGCTTCGCGATGACCATCAATAAGTCGCAGGGGCAGACACTGAGGGCAGCGGGTGTCGACCTCAGGACAAGTTGCTTCTCACACTGGCAACTGTACGTCGCTTGCTCCCGCGTCACCAGTCCTGACTCTCTTTCCATTTTGGCTCCTGGCAGCATAACTACTAACGTAGTTTATAGGGAAGTGTTGTAAGGTATGATACCTTTGTACGTATTTTTACTCTTTTGTGTCTTGGAATGTCTTCTTGGAAGGTATTCCTGCATTATTTTCTCTATTTCCTTCAGTCACATCTTATGACTGAACTCAACAGGATTCCCATATAAGTCTCTTCACTTGCAAAAAAAACTTATATTTTAATGCTATTTTAAAAGTTGTTTACTTATAATCCTATAGCGACACTGGCATCTTAGGTATTTTTGGTGCTGAAGAGCCTTCACGTAGATGACGTCGCGGGCAGCAGCTAGTTAATTAATAATTTTGCATTGTCGTCTGATTTACACATGCATGCAAACAGCTCAATCGGTAACCGGGAAGTGGATCTTTTATTTGCAATATTCATCGACTTATATTGTAGAGAGCAAGATTTGATTACAGACAAACTGACTAAATTATTGTGGCAAGGGCCACAATATTTCTTTCGAACTATCGTGGAATTATTTACCTTGGCTAACAATCCCGCAGCCTTCAACATTATTTATTTTAGAATAAACTATTAATTTAGTTTTTAATTATTTAACGTAAACTACAACCAATTGTCAATTGGGTTAAAAAAGAGAAATTTGGTCGCAATTTCTTCAGGTAATATAATCATTCACGTAAGGATGTACCTGACAGGTTTCCCCTGCATAGTTATACCAGTCAGGTAAACTTGTGTGGAAACCTGCACAGTTGTGAAATATACACGCTCCGGTTTATCTGTAAAACTCAACTGAACAGACAAACCTGTCAGATATACCCTAGCGTGTATGGCTACCTTTATGAATGCCACAAAAATAGCAAATAGATTTTGTTGAAATAAAAGTATGAAATTTATAATTATATAGGGTGACTGGTAATTAGTGACCGATACTTATACACGTTATTGTACTCATGATTGCAAACAACTTTCTCAAAAAAACTTTTTTTTATACACATTAGTTTTATCACAATAACAAAATAGCTGTTCGCGCAAATTCGCGCGCGCGTGCCTGCGACGTCTCAGCTGTTAGCCGCGTAACACCATTGTCTCATCTGCCTTACCTACAATAATGAAAGTGCACCCGCGCCGCTTACAAACCCATCTATGTACCTGCATGTTCTGGTTAAATAATATAAGTTAAATAATGAGTATAAAAAAAGTTTCTTTTAGAAAGTTGTTTATAATCATGAGTACAATTACATGTATAATTATCGGTTACTAATTACCAGTCAAAATACATAGAACCGAACTGATAAAAATTAAGATGACAAGAATAAAGTAGAGTACAAACAACAGTATTTTTGTAAGTGGGTTAGTAAGTAGGTAGATCTATTAAGTATCTTAGATAACAGATTTTAATGAGTAGGTATCATTCCAAAGGACAAGCGGTTTTTTTGCCAGAACAAAGTAAAAGAAAGCAAAAGTAAATTGAATTTAGAACGTTGACAACACCGCAATATTCTATCTTTATATGAATATTATTCAACGGAGAAAGGGTTTTTTGGGACTCGGTGATGTACAGAGATATTTAAATGGTAATATAGTTGGTTCTACGACACAAATATGCTGAATATGTTCGTTATGTTGGTGTTTTACGTAGAGATTTATGTAACTCGCAAAGAATGTGTGTAAACACTTTACGACTTTATTTAGGCTTAAATATTCTCGCTTGTTTTTTTTTTTCTGTTTGCCAAAAAGTGTGGGGACGTCATACAAAATGTGCGTATGTTTTTTTTGGGATTACCACACATTCTACGGTTACTGAAATGAAATAAAATACGAACATGTATTAGTGGTATTGTATATCCGGCTGTTAATGTCATGTTTATCGTTGTTTAAATCAAATTAGTATCGCAAGGTGTTGATTTTCTAGTAAAATATAAAGATCAGTTTTATTCTGAGACCTATGGTAAAATTGTGGTATGTGATAGCTGAATATGGTTTATCGACCCCTTCACGTTGGACCACTATTTACGCCACACCCTGTATATTATGTTAGCGGGTGGGACAAATGAGTCATTCGATTTACTCCTCCTCAAGGAAGGGCAGCGCCTTGGTGTTACTGACTATTTCACGGATGGAAAGTACTTCGGAAACCCACGGTATCCGAAGTACTTTGCCCTGTACCCTGTAGCGACCACAGGGCAGCTCATCATCATCATCATCATCAGCCTTTTTAATGTTCCCACTGCTGGGACTCAGGCCTCCTCTCGAGGAGAGGGAATGGGCCGTAATCCACCACGCGGGCCCAGTGCGGGTTGGTGAATGTCACATGTCTTCGAATTTTTTGGTTCTAGGACATGCCGGCCATGCAGCTCGGAAGCAAATAAATGCTGTCTCGTTCTCCGCCATGCAGGCTCCTTTATAGATGCTTAAAATTCACCTCCACATTACGCAATTCAAAATTATGTTATCACTTTGTGCGCATGTCTCAAATTATTCTGTAATCCAAGCGTAAATGGTTAATTAAACTAATGAATTCTCTCACGAGGAAATAATTAATTTCATCTTAGTATTATTATAAAAACTACAATATAAGTTTTTTTGAAAATTTTTTGACAGACATAAATGTCACTATATTTAAGAGGACATAATGGTAAATTAATAGATAACGCTTATAAAATTTTCGATAGCGTCCCGAGCGGTTTCGCCCGTGTCATTGTTTATTTTTTTTAAAGAGGGAAATCACCCGTCACTTGATTCTCCTGCTCTAGGGCGGAGCAAGAGGGCGAGTCAGAATTTTACTGTCTAAAATATGTATGATCTATGTTCCTTTTTTGCCCTTTGCGTTCCATAACCACGGGTTTCCCTTTCGGAAGTAAACCCATGGCCCCAATTGGTTTCATGCTGGGCCACTACGGTTTTGATGACATCTCCTTGAGGCGAATGTGTAACACTACGCTCATTGGTACTGCTCTGCTTCTCATCGTTTTAGCCAAAAGACGTCCGATGTTATGCCTTGATCACACGTACCGAGTGCTCGGCCGAGACAGTGATATCGATACCTCCTAAGTATAATGAGTCAACTGACATTATAGTTATTTTATAGGAGAGTGATTTGAAGGCAAATCGTTTATATTTTAATGAAATCAAATAAATTCGAAATAAAGTAAATGTTTTTTTAATAAAAATTGTAAGCTCTTCCTTTGGTATAAAATGATTTTGCTGATTTTTGTTTTTAAATGACATTTTATGTACATGACTGGGTGTACGCCGGCGGGACTCAATAGTGAAATGGTTTAACTACCAGTTATATTCATGTACGTTGTCCATTAAAATCCATCGTTTACACCAAAATCACATGAAATATGATTGAAATTTTATTAATATAATTTGACTTTTGTTTGTTTTCGGGGTTTTCTGTCTCACTTAATAATAAAATGTTGAAATTATATCACTTGACTCATTATACTAGGAAAGTACTTAGCAATGTTAACATTTGAAACCTCACGTATACTGGACCAATGTAATTTACCGAGGTTTTTTATTAGTATTTTTTTTTTGTAATACCTTACGATATGTGGGATTAATAAAAGCTAGGAAGAAGAACAAGAATCATAAACCAAAAACAACTCATTTTGAAGAATCAGAATGTATTTTTCGCCATAATTAAGTAGGAATATCTTTTTAACATAATAGCTTTACTAAAAGCTACACGTAAACAAATCCACCACCACATTAGCCGCATCGGGAACAAACTAGCTTCATACCCTGCGGGTAGTAAGGCGTTTTGGTCCCTGGCTAAGTCGGTTGAATCGAACTTCTGCCGCCCCTCACTACCGCCACTGCTGAAACCCGACGGGTCGCTGGCACATACCGCTGAGGAGAAAGCAAATTTGTTTGCTTCACTCTTTGCGGAATCTTCGCGTCTAGGCCCAGGTAACGCGCGGCCCCCTGCTCATCCTGATGGTTGCGATGCGAGTATGTCAGATATTCGCATCCATCAGAAGGACGTCCGTAGGGTGCTGCGTAACCTTGACGTGAACAAGGCTAGCGGTCCGGACAGATACCAGCAATTGTTCTGAGAACGTGTGCGCCTGAACTGTCTCCGATCCTGACACGCCTATTTAGGCTTTCATTTGAGGCTGGAAAAGTGCCGATGGCATGGAAGCAAGCTAATGTCCAGCCCGTGCCCAAGAAAGGGAGTCGTGCTGACCCAGCTAACTACCGACCAATCTCAGTAACGTCCATTCTCTGTAAGACTATGGAACGTGTACTCAACACTAAGCTCCTGGCATACCTAGAAGCTAATGATATTCTCAGTGACCGTCAATACGGCTTTCGCCGAAATCGGTCAACTGGAGATCTTCTAGCGTATGCCATCCACATCTGGAGTGAGGCCATCGAGAAGCACGGGGAAGCGCTTGCCGTTTCCCTCGATATTTCGAAGGCTTTCGATAGGGTTTGGCACGAAGGCCTTATTAGTAAGCTTCCTTCTTTCGGTTTACCCGCTGGATTGTGTGCTTGGATCGCAGACTTCCTGAATAACCGGTCCATCCGAGTGGTTATCGATGGCTGCTCGTCTAAACAAATGGCTATTAATGCCGGGGTCCCTCAGGGGTCAGTACTCTCGGCAACATTATTCTTGCTGCACATAAACGATCTGCTTAAGCCCGGTACCTTTGGGTATGCAGACGACAGCACTGTTGCTGAGAGTTACATATCCAGCGCGCGAGCTAGTGGGTCACAGAACCAGTCTCTTCGAGAGGCTATGGTTGAGCGCTTGAACTTGTCCTTGGAGGCAGTCTCCGAATGGGGCGATGCCAATTTGGTCAGGTTCAACGCTGCAAAAACCCAGGCGTGTCTATTTTCCGCTAAAAGGAGCCAATTCAGTCCTGCTCTAACTTTCCGGGGTGTAACCGTGCCGATAACCGACCATCTTGACCTTCTTGGTGTTACGGTGACATCAACACTCAACTTTGGGCCATACATCGAAGCAAAGGCTCAACTGGCTGCAAAAAAGCTGGGAGTTCTCGCAAAGGTCAGACAGTACTTCACGCCGGAACAGCTGCTCAAACTTTATCAAGCGCAAGTTCGATCGTGTATGGAGTATTGCTCTCATCTTTGGGACGGATCTGCCCGATACCAGCTTGATGCACTTGAGGCAATTGAGAGGCGAGCCAGAAGGATAATTGGCGATGATACACTCGTCGAGTCGAGGCTTCAAAGTCTTGAGCATCGACGCAGAGTTGCTAGCCTGTCGGTTTTCTACCGGTTGCATTTCGGGGAGTGTGCGTCGGAATTGCATAACCTAATTCCGCCTAGCCCGTTTCATCATCGGACTACCAGACGTACGGCTATGCGCCACCGGTATATGGTGGATATCCCACCAACACGCACAAAACGTTTTGGGAACACATTCATTGTGCGTGCGGCTAGGGAGTGGAATTTTTAAGTGGTTGGCTAAAGAATGTAAGAAATTTCTCAAAACTGAATGTTCTAAGTTCCATCTCTTGTTTAGATGCTCTGTGTACTGAGCCGCAATAAACTTGTATCGGTGCGTCCCCCCTCACGCCCCGCGTACACTGGTACAATGTTACTTAGATCAGTTTACAATGTACGATTTTAACTGATGTTGAAATTGATTTAGTATACGTGAAATTATCTCGGTAATTATTGTTCTTTTTTAATTTTTTTTTACACAAACGTTAAGATCACGATTTATCATGTACGTTTATATAAAAATATAAAAATACCTAAATTTGTTAGTTGACTCAGTATACTTAGGAGGTATCGATATAAGCGAATTGTAGAGATAAGCGCTCGGCCGAGCCCCTCGCCGCTTTGTTTACATGTACCGAGTATTCGCACTGACTCGCCCGTTTACTCGGTACATGTGATCAAGGCATTAGACATAGACCTGCCCCAAGTGTCACCATAATGACTGGTCCTGTGCGACTCGCATCCATCGGATTCCCTCGACCCTCACTAGGTCAACGGTCCACCTTGTAAGAGGCTTTCCAACGCTGCGTTTTTCGTTACTCTAGAACCTTTCGTCCCCATCAACCATTTGTCCTGTGAGAAAACTGCCCCACCCACTACCGCTTAAGTTCAAATATGCCCATAGCCTTTCTCAATAAATCAGCTATTATCTAACACTAAAAGAATTCTTCAATTTGAACCAGCAGCTCCTGTATCACGGTCAATTTAATTAAACAAACTCCTCACTAATATAATAATAATATTCCACAACTATCACACAACGCCGTCTAGTGCCAGGCTAAGCAGAGCTTGTGTTATGAGTACTAGGCAACTGATAAACATCCTCATATATTTCTAAATACATACATATTATAGATAAATTAAAAGTAAAGTAATAAAAAGAGAGCAGTGGTGGCTGAGTGGTAACGGCCCTGACTTACGAGTAGTAGATCGTGGGTTCAAACCTAACCAGGCGCATTACTTTGTGTAATTTATTTCATCACCGCTGCTCTCAAAACGGTGAAGGAAAATATCGAGAGGAAACCGGCATGTCCTAGAAACAAAAATTCGAAGACGTGTGCCATCCACAACCCGCATTGGGCCCGTATAGTGGATTACGGCCCATTCCCTCTCCTAGAAAAGAGGCCTGAGTCCCAACAGTGGGAACGTTATAAGGTCGACTATGCTATGCTACAGATAAATTACACGAATAAATGATCATGCTCATCACATAAACATTTGTCCTAGGTGGGAATCGAACCCACGACCTCCGGCATAGCAGTCAGGGCCACTAATCTCATACCTCGGGTAAATTAGGAGAAAAATGTCCCCAACTTGCCGCGCAACGATATCAAATTGTCCTACGACATTTCTTGCGTCACGTGCATACATCGTAAAATAATGGGAGAGAGGGGGAGGCAAGTTTCGGGCAACGTTGCAGTGTCAAGTAGATTGAGCGTTGCGAATTTTGGAGGTTATTTTGTCACCTAAAGTATATCGGCCTAAAATATATCGGTCGTATATAGGCTCTTTCCGCATCAATGGGTGTAAAGACAATTTTGGAGAAATTGATTTTGTGATTCTCTCTTAATCAGTTTTTCACGCTATTTCGATCTGTATATTTAAAATTGCAGTACGGTAAAATGATTTTTATCAAACCATATTTTCATAAAGTTCTCTGTCATGTGTTCACCAAACTTTTTTCGATTATTGCTCATTGCCAAAAGTATGAGATTTAGAGTTACGCCTTTTTGTAGCAAGAATCGATATAATCGTATCCTGCCAGAATACAGGACTTCGTTAGAAAAAAAAGAGAACCGAATAGCCGCGCCACCTACCAGGTCCAATTTTTATTTTTTAAATCCATCCGAGGACTCACTCAAATGTACACACTAATATACAAATCCGTTAAGTTATTTAAGAGGAGTTAGATGACAAACACGTGTACAGAAGAGGAAAAGTTTAGTATAGAAAAGAAACAATAACATTTTTTATAAAATGTAATAAAAATTATGAACCATTATTTGGATGAAGTGGATGTAACGAGCCCCCAAATTATGTAAATATGTATATATATGTCTGTCAGAATAATGTCTGCAGACTCTGCAGGCTGTTAAATGTTTACCTTCCTGATTTATTTATGAAAGAATATTAAAAGTTAAGTTGATATCAAATTCAATACTCTCATATTTACGAGTGCTCATTACACCTTGGATTTGATAATGAAAGTAGAGAGAGGTAATCACAGTAATAATAATAAAAGCGAATGTTTGTGAATGTGTGTGTGTGTCGTTTTACTTCAGGTAGGATAGAGTACAGCAGAGTAGGATTAGAGAATCTAACCTACTCTACGTTAATGAATGCGTATTTGTATTAAGAAAATGTCGCGTGTAGTTACGAGCTACGGAAATTACGCATTACGTTAAATGGCGGAATACAATAAAAACCAAAATACAAAATAAAAACCAGAGACAGCAGCAGCTCTAGCAGGACCTCTTACACACAAAAACTCTAAAATCTCAAATGTCAGAATGTGCCAAAGGCCTCGTGGTTACAAAAACTACCATAATTTACAATTAGGTGGGCCACACAAGGGACTGGTTCCACGTAATTGGCGAATGCGTAGATGTATTAAGAAAATGTCGCGTGTAGTTACGAGCTACGGAAATTACGCATTACATGTTACATGACGGAATAAGTCGCGGGTCCTAGGGGTATGTTTGTTTTAAACGCGGCGATTGAAGGCTGATTTTTTTTCTGATATGATACTATCGAAACAAAGTACTCTAGACTTTGACATTGGATAATTGGACTAGATGGAACGCTGTATATTTTTAACTGTGCATCAAAATAATTTTCACTAAAAATACTAATTGGACAATTAATATAAATAAACTTTTTAGAACTACTTAGGGACTACTCGTATGTACTACTACTGTGTATGAAATTTAAATAAATAAATAAAGTACAAAATATTTTATTGTCACAGTATTAGCATGATCATATTTACAAGTTTTAAGAGCCTTTTAAGCAAAACGATGCCTGTATTGAGACTCCGGGTTTTCATATCATTTCCATACTAACTGTGAGTTACGAATAATACATTACAAACGAAAAAAATAATAAATTTCAAATATCTAATTGATAAGTGTATATTTTATTATTATGTGGTGTGGTGTGGTGTGATGTACTGTGGTGTTATGTGTGGATTGTAGTGTGGCAGGGGTTTGCGTGTGTTGTGCGATGAGGTGTGTGGTGTAGTGTGACTTGCTTGGTGTGTGAACTGTGATGCTTTAGGTTATGGGCAATCATACATGACATGTTTCATCTGCAGTAACTAAAATCTGCTGATTTTCAAAAATCTTTACTGGATGAGATTTACACAAATAAAATTTTTAAATTCAATAGATACCCAGATAATATCCAAGACATAATCTGTGTTTCCAAAATATCTAGAGAATGATCAAATGTATCTCGGGTTGGACCCTCTCAACATGAAGCACGGAAGTTCCGATATTGGCTCGTGGATGTGTGTTCACAGGTACTACAAACACAAGATAAACGTAACTAAAAGCATCACACAAGTCAACAAACTGCGCGGGTCTGAAGTGTACCTCGTTAAACATACTTCACGAACTTTTATGACGTTCCGGGAGTACCTGAAGTGGGGCGACACAATTTTGTGTGTATTGTGATAACGGGTTGAGAGAAGGATCATACCGGGGCCTCTTGACGGTGACAGTGAATAAAATATTATCTGGAGGCCGTTTGTGGTCGTGAACACCGTGTTCAGGTTTGTGTGTACGTGGAGTTACGTGAGTAGTGGATCGTCTACAAAATAGTATGCATGAACTTACACGCTTGTTGCGTATTCTGAGTGCACGCACCACGCGCTAGTGCTTTCGTTTTGATAACTAAAGGGTCTTCAATTTATGCGTACTGCAACCGGCCGGCTGCCGCTCGTTTATCGGGCGGTTGCAGTACGTTAGCATTCCGACAATAAGCGCCTAAATTGGAAACGTATTCTGGCTGCCGTGCGTTTGTATGCCAGTGATTCAACACCGAATTGAACACGTGGTACTTGTGACGCCGTCCTGTTGTTGACCGTTTGCCGCACGGTTGCCACACCGTGCGCTTTATATGAGAATTACGATCGTCCGTACGCACTATGCATTCACACGCAGCACGCCGTCAAAAAACGAATAAATTGAAAACGGCCTAAACTTTATCTATTACGTTTCGCTTCACGAAAGCATATTAGATTGAGTTTTAAATTAGATACGCAGATTAAGTTTCAAAACAAACTAGGTAATGAAGATTTATGTGTGATTTTTTTTTTAAGATTTTTGAGTTTCTTAAAATATGGAACATTATAAGGGCGTTATTCTTAATTCGTCATGATGCAGATCATGTTTAGCATTTCTTAAAGTATTTTCTTAAGAAATTAAAAAAGTCCAATAATACTCTTTAATCCCTGTATATTAGCTGTGTACGCTCATTACAATTTATACTACTGCGGGTCAGGTGCATTTATTTATTACAACTTGCAGGACTTACAGCTTATAAAAAAAACTGAGCATAATCAGACCATAACACAGTGAATAAGGGCTCTTTCAATTTATGCGTTTTTTGACGGCCTGCTATACTTTTTTTTTTATCTGTTATAAACTAGTACTTGACTGCGATCCCGCCTGATGGTAAGCAGTGATGCAATAGTTGATGGTGAGGCGCACTAGTTTATTAAGCGCCTATTCACTCTAGCCTTGAAGACACCCAAATTATAATCAGACGGGAAGACCGCAGCAGGCAAACTGTTCCAGTCCTTTGATGTACGCGGTATAAATGACGAGGCGAAACGCTTAGTCCGGACCGTAGATGTTACAACAACGTAAGGGTGGATACTTGCCGTGCGTCGGCTTGTCCGATGATAGAATTGAGTTGATTGAATTGGTTGAATTGTTTTTTTTTATACTGTAGATGCGGTGCGTTAGTCGTAATGCGTACGGACGATCGTACGTTTTCGTACAAAGCGCGCGGTGCGGAAACTGTGCGGCGAACGGTTGACAATAGGACGGCAACTTCACAATCACCACGTGTTCAATTCGATGTTGAATAACGCATCACCGGTATACAAGCTCACGACAGCCAGATACGTTTTCAATTTAAGAACTTTTATCGGATTGCTAACGTACTGCAACCGGCCGACTGCGGCACGGTAAACGTGCGGCAGCCGGACGGTTTCCATACGAATAAATTGAAAGCGCCCTTAAACTTCGCTAGATATCCTTGTCTGTAGCGGCGTTTATCTTTTAGCTAAAGAGCGATCTATTTATGACCCTTTCTATATCACACTTGTTTCTTTTTAATCTCATATTAGCGTTGTAGCCAGCCAGTATGAAAAATGCACCTGTGGCGTAAAAATAAATCGGATGCACTTCAGAGGCCGCTTTGAAGCGATGAAGGCTTAGTTAAGCACTAGCTTACAGTTATGTTATTAATGCTGTAGAAAAAGCTGATCCTATTATTACTGGCGAGTTTACCCTAGAGGAGCCAAGTACAGCGGAGTATGAGCCGAGTACAAATTCGTGTAGTATGGGCCGACTCTAGAGGACCCGATCACCAGCGACACTACACGAATTTGAGCTCGGTTCGTGCTCGGCTCCTCTAGCATAAAACCAAAATAGGTATAAGAAGCAAACAATCACTGTATTCCAAACAATAGGTTCCGATGACGTGTAAGGCACAGAAGAAGATAGTGTGATGAGATATACTCCTTTTTTTAAAGTGGAAAATTTATTTACTATTATTAAACAACTTCTGTCACTATGGGTAGAGTAGAAGTCTAGAAGTGTCAGCCATTTACTGATAAAAATTTATCTATGTACCTTCAGTCGCCTTCTGTGTTCCGAACGTAAACTGGCGCACTTGTTGACCACGCCTGATTTGTAGGTAAGTAGCGGCGTGTTGCGTGATGTCGCGTGGCGTAGATCTAATGTAGCTCTGCAAGTTTAGAGACCGACGCCACAAAATATATAGGTACAGAAGTCAATCTACATACAAAGCGCGCTCGAGCAACGCACACAAAGACACCGCTCACAGACGCGATGTTTCGTTCGCGTCTTGGATCACTCGTCGAACCAAATCGGCTCAAACGCTCATTAGTGTGCATCCACCGAGCGTAGGTATAAAAAGTGAAGTACATACATGAGATTGTCTTCTGTACCTATCTATTTTGTGCCGACGCGCCCAGATTGGTGTACATGGCCCATATGTGTGCAACGTATTTCTACCTTTACTCATTCGAACAATCCTAGCAAGCATCGGCCTTAGTAGGTCCTGTCTATTTTATTGACATCTCTTTGAGGCGTGTGTGGAACGGCGTGGATGGTGAGCCTCCTATTACTTGCAGTCAGTGCCAGATAGTGTCCAAAACGGCGGACAAATTAGACTCCTATCTGAAGGATTAGCCAGATGTCACTGAGGATAGAAAAAAGTTGAAGAAAGGAAGGGAAGCATTTGTTCTATGTAGTGGGACATAACGTGCCTAATGAACCAGTCCAGTGGAGCGGTGCTTGTGCGACGTAGGGCTTGACTGCTGGCGTCAACCAGGAGAGGTTCTTAATGGCTCTTCATACGACTGGCCGAAGTTGTGGTGTGCTAAGCCAAGGTCACTGATGAGGCTGAGGGGGATGACCAGGTATGACCAAGTGGTCATGCTGGTGGTCAGGATACCCTCTATAGCCGTGGGTGCTGGCTGCATGGCTCGAAAGCTTGAGGAAGTGTCGATGACATCACGAAGTAGTAGCTGCACGAAGGCTGCGCTGACGTTCATAGTCGAGGGTCACCAGTTTGGAGGTATGCGAAACAGAGAGTAAAGTCCCACATGCCTCCATTGAAAAGGGACCCCGACGAAGAAAACGAAAAGTTTCTGTGAGAAGACAATGGAAGGGTATGTTTGCGGGTTAGCTGGCAACAGCGCAGGAGGAGACACAGTGCAAGGAAACGGACCCCAGGGCTACACAGTCGGCTTCTTCAGAACAGAATCAAGGTAACCCAAGCGATTCTAATATTTCGTCAGGCGATGGCCCAAGCAAAAGCGGAAGCAACAACAATAATAACAACAACAACAACAACAACAACGCGCAAGCAGCGTGCGCGTGCAGCGTAATAACAATTGAAGTTAGTTTGTTGGGCTTATTATTTCTTGATTAGTGACAACACAGAGTTTATATCTGTTTTATGAAACGGCTTAATACAACCACATTAAGTTTTTTCATAGAACTGATAGAAACAAGATGGTTTATTAAATATTATTAACATTGTTTTTTTTTACAGTACAAAAACAGACACAAATTATTTTTTATTCTGCGAACTGCCCGGTCAATGAGAAAAAGATTAAAGCTTCTTATTTATTAATCATGAGCTTGTACCTCTTTTTATAAAGAGTCCAATTTTTTATAAAGACGGCTTCTTCATGAAAGAACTTATTCCATAGCAAAAATATTTCTCATTATAATATCCAACTTGATAATAATCATCAAATTCACAAGTTAGTTTATCTTTTATATAGAACTGTGACGTAAGACTCTAAGGGCAAGGCCACAACACTGCGTTCTGGCATCGCATCGACAAAACCACGTAATAATAAAACGACGTCACACCGTTGTACGATGAGACAACGCAACGCATCGTCGTATACGGCGTCGCATGAAAAGCCGAAGTCAGTGAATGTAAGGTATGGACACTAACTAGAAGGTCGCGCATCATCGTATCGCAGATTTGTATGTTGCAGCAACGCACCGGGAATTTCCACGATGCCTTGTGCGACGTTGCAGATTTTTGCGACGCGACGTCGCAATACAGCGATGTAGCCTCGCCCAAACATAAAACAGCGATGCCACGTCGCATAATAAAAATCACTTACCTCTCACAACACATCGCAAAAAGTTGCGAATTTATTCGCATCGCATATTGTTTGGTCACCTGAACCAATGCTTTGCCGCACGAAATCGCATCACAGCTATTGCTATACGGAATTGTTCGCATCGCATCGCAGTTTTGTTGAGCCCATACTTCTGATAGTAAAATATAAAAAAAACCGGCCAAGTGCGAGTCGGACTCGCCCATGGAGGGTTCCGTGGCAGCAAGTAACATAATATAAAAGTTCTTGTAGTTCGTTGTAACTTTGATCGATGTTTTAATAATAGTGTATTTTTTTAGATTTATGACGTATTAAAAAAAAAACCACTTACTAGATCTCGTTCAAACCAATTTTCGTTGGTAGTTTACATAGTAATGTACATCATATATTTTTTTTAGTTTTATCATTCTCTTATTTTAGAAGTTACAGGGGGGGGGCACATTTTACCACTTTGGAAGTGTCTCTTGCGTAAACTATTCAATTTAGAAAAAAATGATATTAGAAACCTCAATATCATTTTTGAAGACCTATCCACAGATACCCCACACGTATGGGTTTGATGAAAAAAAAAATTTTTGAGTTTCAGTTCTAAGTATGGGGACCTCCAAAATTTATTGCTTTTTTTCTATTTTTGTATGAAAATCTTAAAGCGGTTTACAGAATACATCTATTTACTAAGTTTCAACAGTATAGCTCTTATAGTTTCGTAAAAAAGTGGCTGTGACATACGGACGGACAGACAGACAGACAGACAGACATGACGAATCTGTAAGGGTTCCGCTTTTTGCCATTTGGCTACGGAACCCTAAAAAGTCAGTCTATCTTCACTTAAGAATAGACAGACAAACAGACGTTAGATAGATTTCAAAACCCTCTATTTAATATTGAAATTCAGACTTAATTGGGCATATTTTTAAATCCACTTTTTTCTAGATTTTTCCAAGGAAAGGTAAAATCTTTATCCTATACTTAAGCAAGATTTTATAACAAGTTTAAAAGCGAAGTCACGTCTGTTGCAGCGATTCAGTAAAAAAAGAAATTTCCACTCAGATCGTAAAAAGAAACCACAAACCTTTAATAATTCTTGACTTATTAAATGTATTTTAAAGAGACCATTATATTCGACGATATTTATTATAGTTTATTTTTGCTTGGGAGTAGTAACATTAAAATACAATAGAATAAAACAAACTTTATTAAACACCTAAATATTAACAATTACATTAACACAAACAACAACAACAATACACAATGCAACAACAACGACAATGGTGATGATGATTGTTGTTGTATGTACAATTACATATATTATTTTTATTTGTTTGTAATTTATTTTAATTCTATTGCAATATATTTACATAATTTAAAAAAAATAGTTTTAGTTCTCACAGCAGCGCATTTATTAAAATAGTTTTCTGGTTTAACGCTGAATAACGCTGTTGATTGCATAATTTGTAACTTAATTTTCATCATTGTTATTTAATTTTTGAAAATTTGTAAACATTTCATTGTTATCAATTCAGCAGGCTTAGTTGATATAATCTACAACCGTTATCGCTAGTAGAAAACTAATCAACTGTAATGGGAATTACATCATCTCAACAAAATTCGTAGCCAAGTTCAAATTGTTCAAAATTACAGAATGAAAGTTTCTACAATGTTCAGCGCTACATTTTTCAGTTTTATGGTATAATTAGTACTTACGCTGAAGCTTTATCAATTGTAGAAAGAGATTCGACACGAAACAATCGTAACTTGGCTAAGCCTGCTGTTTCATTAAAAACCTGACAGATACTATCCTGGGCCAGTTACCAACAAGCAATCTTCGTCTTCAACAAAGATTAAGGAAATTTTGAGTATTTTTTTAGGTTGGAAAATCATCTTAATGACGTCCCCCGCTCTTGGGCGCAGTGGGAGATAGTGTCAGACTTTTACTGACTAAAAACCCACTCCTGTTCCTTCCTTCTGTTCCAGCGGCCCGGGTGTCTCTTTTGCAATGGCCCCAGTAGGCTTCGACCCTGCTGGGCCCCTGAGGTTGCTGACACCTCCTTGAAGCGCGCGTGGAACAGTACGTGCCGTCGACGACTTGGGCTCGGTCTGGATGGTTACCGTAGGATTCGACGACGAGCTACCCATTGCTCGCCGTCTGCAAGCCCGTGCCTACGGTAATTGCCGGAAATAAGAAAACACTAGATCGTCCAGTCTATCAAGGTGACCTTTATTACAAGCTTTTATTTAGTTTCACCAATCCCGATGTTTGTATGTAGGTAATTATTATGTCTATAATCAAATCTTACAAATTACATTTAATCCGCTTCCCAGTTACCAATTGAGATGAAATTTTATATGCATGTGTAAATCAGATGACAATGCAAAATTATTCTGACTTAGGGCTGATCTGATGATCGCCGTGCCCTCGTGGGGGCGATCGGCGGCGGAGACTTCTCGCGCCGGGCCTTGATTGAGGCCATGGTCCAGAACGAGGAGAAGCGGTAGGCGGTCGCCGACTCCTACGAAGCAGTAATGCTCGCTAAGGAGGAGGCCGACCGCATCAGGCAACGGCGCTCTCGCCGCCGCCGGGATTCCGATCCCGATTTCCAGCCACCGTAGGCGCGGGCTTGCGGACAGTGAGCAATGGGTAGCTCGCTATCCGGCCGTCCGGTAACTGTCCGGACCAAGCCCAAGTCGTCGATGGCGCGCACTGTGCCCGCGCGCGTCAAGGAGTTGTCAGCAACAGTAGGGGCCTATCCGGGTTGAATCTTACTGGGGCCAGGGTTATCCGAAAAGGAACTCGAGCCCCGGTATGAAGGCTTGAAGGAACTGGGTGGGTTTTTTAGTCAGTAAGAGTCTGACACTATCTCTCGCTCCGCCCAAGAGCGGGGGTTGTCATTGGATGATTTTCCCCACCAAAAAAAAAAATGACGGAACTGGAAGGTGGCCATACGAACTCAGATAGGTTATTGTGTTTGAGCTTACTGGAATGATCTTGACGTGTATTAATTATATAGATTTTAGGTATATACCTAACTTATACCGTTCTATAAAAGCTTGCTATGAAAAAAAATAATTTTCATTGAAAACTTGTTTGTTTATTAAGGTTTTTAAAAACAATTATAGAAACCCTATTGTTTTCATCAAATCAAACCAACAAAACAAAACAAATAGTCACACCTTCAGAACCAATTTCAGCAAACTACCTGTAGCTTCTGAACAAAGAACAATGCCGGTGGCAATGTGATATAATAATTCTGCCAACAAAAGCCAACAGGTTTGATAAAGCGATAGAAATATAATCCAACTAACAGAATTTGATTACGTGCGTAATGAAATTATGAAGGGGACTCAGGAATTGGGTGAAGGCTGTTTAATGAGGTTACGGAAACGTAGGGCCAGGTGTCAGGACTGACTTCAACGTGATGGCTGAAGGTAAGGTTTTTTGGCGATTTTTTATCATCATTTATTGTGTAGCCTTGACGCCGCTACGAGGCAATGTGTTCGATTTTCACTCAAGACAAATGTTTGTGTGATGATCACGATTATTTTGTTCTGTGTCTGGGTATTTCATCCTAGCTAATATTATAAATGTGAAAGTGTGGATGTTTAGATGTTTGGATGTTTGGATGTTTGTTACTTAATCACGCAAAAACGGCTGAACGGATTTGGATGAAATTTGGCATGCATATAGCCTTTGACATGGAAAATAACATAGGCTACTTTTTATCCCGGAAAAACATCTTATTCCTACGGGAAAACACGTTTAGAGTGCGATAACCGAAGTACGCGTGTACTTCGGTTATCGCACTCTCGGGACGAAGTCGCGGGCGGACAGCTAGTTTATAATATTATTTTTACACCACCGATAATGTCCTTTTATATGTCATACTACAACCTTCACCTAAAGCAAGTCATTCTGTCTCTAGGGAGATAATGCAGTATGGGCGATCCCTAGGGAATAATGAGATTTGAATTTAGAACATACAGAATAAATCGTGGCCATGGTTTATTTTTTTTTTGTGGGGAAAATCATCCAATGACAATCCCCGCTCTTGGGCGGAGCGGGAGATAGTGTCAGACTCTTACTGACTAAAAAACCCATCCCGTTCCTTCAAGCCTTCATACCGGGGCTTGAACTCCCTTTCGAATAACCCTGGCCCCAGTAGGCTTCGACCCGGCTGGGCCCCTGCTGTTGCTGACAACTCCTTGAGGCGCGCGGGAACAGTGCACGGCGTCGACGACTTGGGCTTTACACAGTCATGAAAAAGCGGGAGCCATAAATAAAATTGAAACTAAATATATGTAGTAAGTATGTTTACATGTTACACTGCGTAAGCACAAGGTTGTATGATAGTTGTGGAACTCGTTTTCTTCAGGTTTCTGTGCTTCTATCATCAAGGTGTTTATCGTAAATGCAGTAGGTACTTTGGGTATTTTTGTCAAGTTCTTGACTATCATACCACCGTTGTTTCCACATTTTGTCAGAGGACCCATCAAACTGTATGTCATATTGTGGTATGTTTCAGATGAGATGTTGTTTGTTTCATTTCCTAAAAATCATTTATCATTTCACTTTGTTTTCCATTAGATTACGGATTCTTAATTGCAGTTTTTGGCAACCAATGTATCCAACTTTTAATTTTTTCGTGATGATCGATGCGGCCAAAAGTTTCTGAGTGGCGACCGGCATGCACTGGAAGACATAGCGTTAGCAGGTGTTCGACAAAGTGGCCCGATAACCTGATGAGGGTCGCGGGAATCCAATGGCTGCAAGATCGGCCGTTAATTATGGCGACACTTGAGGGAAGCCTATATGTAACAGTGGTCGTTCTTTGGTTGAAATGATGATGATGATGTATCGAGTCAGGTTTCTCGGCAAGCTTTACTAAGGTAGTAAATACTACAATAGAATTTTCACCTCTATTGTACCTTCTGGGATAGTATATAGACACTTGAGACACAAAGTTATGAATATTTTTAATCAGAATAACCATTAGGAATCAATTTACAAATAATCAAAACAGCCTGAACATCACTCGAAAAATTCTCGCTAAAAAAAATTCCAGCCAATTGTTTTTACAAGTTAAGCAAAACCAATTACGATTAAAAAGTTATGGATTCGTTTATTTAATCATGTTCTTATCTTTTCAGTTACTTTAACTTAAATAATTTAGTCCTTTGAAGAAGTAGAACAAAAGAACAATAAAAGGGTTATAAAAGCGTATCTGATATAGAAAAGGACCTAAATAAAAATACAGCTTCTGCCAACAGCTATGTCCGTGTGAAAGTATAAAATACCCGAGGTGGGATATAAAAAAACCCACTCCTACGTTCCTTCTTTGGCTTGCGTCTTTTTTTTGTGGTGGGAAAATCATCTAATGACAACCCCCGCTCTTGGGCGGAGCGGGAGATAGTGCAAGACTATTACTGACTAAAAACCCACCCCGTTCCTTCGAGCCTTCATACCGGGGCTCGAGCTATCTTTCGAAACTAACCCTGGCCCCAGTAGGCTTTTTTTATGGAGGAAAAATCATCCTTGACAACCCCCGCTCTTGGGTGGAGCGAGAGATAGTGTCAGACTCTTACTGACTAAAAACCCACCCCATCCCTTTAAAGCTTAAAGACACCTCGAGCCCCGGTATGAAGGTTTAAAGTTTAAGCCTTCATACCGGGGCTCGAGCTGTCTTTCGAAACTAACCCTGGCCCCGGTAGGCTTCGACCCAGCTGGGCCCCTACTGTTGCTGACAACTCCTTGAGGCGCGCGGGAACAGTGCGCGCCGTCGACGACTTGGGCTCGGTCCGGACAGTTACCGGACGGCCGGACAGCGAGCTACCCATTGCTCGCCGTCCGCAAGCCCGCGTCAATCCTCCTCACTCCGGACCATGGCCTGTACCAAGACCCGGCGCGAGAGATCGCCGTCACCGTTCGCCCCCACGAGGGCACGGCGATGCTCTGCCCAAGCGGGGCACACCTCCACTGTGTGCTCCACCGTGTCTTCCGGGCGTTCCGCATAGTGGCGATACCCGGGCGACACTTCAGGAACCTCCCGAACTTACCATGTCCGGTGAGAACCTGCGTCTTGCGGAAGATGAGGACGCCGTGAGGTCTTTCCAACCACGCCTCAAAGAGGGGACTTACCGCCATAATTGTGGTGTGCCCAGACATCTACATACCTATCATAAAATACATCTATAGCCTTGTTTCAATTTAGCCTATGTTACGACAATTACTTAATAATCCTTTCTAGTATTCATTTACGTAGGTTTATACATATATGTTTCCGTCAATGGACTCTTTGTAGAGCAAAGTTCAAATACTATTTAACTAGAGCTGTTCAATTAAGGCGATTAGGTATCCAACCAAACCATTGGATAGTCGTTGGTCCCTAGTAATTTACTTGAACAAAATGTACTGCTTTTTACATTGACTTTGAGAACCAACTGAGCTTTGTAATCTAATGGTTAGGTTTGCTTTTTAAAAGGTGGATGAATTTAAATTTTCAATTTAAATCTATTTAAATTAAAGCGAAATACAGTGGTATTTCGCTTTAATTTAAATAGATCAATCAAGAAATCTCAGAAACTATTAAACCTACAAACTTTTTGGTAGGTAGGTTTTTTTATAGCGTGTAGAGACCTGCTATAAACGGATCTTCCGAAATACGGAGGTCCAAAGTTAGTATGGAGAAACCGACATTGACGCGGGCGAAGCCGCTGGCAGAAGCTAGTATGAATATATTATTTATTTTATTACATAAAAATCCTTACATGTACATACCTACATAGCACCTTGTATTTAGGAAGAAGAAACTGAGTCCTAGGTATTAATACCTAGCTCAGGAGTCAGGGTTTCGATTGAAAATGACGACCTTTGACCTTTGACCTTTCAGATACCGTCAATTTGAGACACAATAGTAAACGCGCCGGCGTTCGATTGGGGTTTAATGAATTAAGTCAATAAAACAATATTATTATCATTAAATGAAAATATAAAACACTTTCTGTACTATAATTTTGTTTATCTAAGCAATCTAACAATGCAAAAAAAGACGCGGTGATGCGTTTAAATTGTAATAATTTCAGTCAAAAAACGTCCACTGTTGGACATAGCCAGTCCTCCCCCAAGTATCACCGTAATCACCGGTCCTACGAGTCTTGCATCCACCGGATTCCTGCAATCCCCACCAGGTCACAGAGGCCTTCCAACGCTTCGTCTTCTGGTACGGGGTAGCCACTCTAGAACCTTCCAGCCCTATTGCATCATCAGCGTTCTCCGAGCAATGTGTCCAGCGCTCTGCCACTCCAGAACCTTTTGGCCCCTATCGATCACTGTTCTGCGAACAATGTTTTCAGCTCTAGTGATACTTTGGGCTGTCGGTAACCTTGGTTTACATCATACTAACATTTTATGTACAGAGCAATTTCAGAATAATTTCTATGAAAACGTCTTTAAAACCCGTCTGGGGAAATCTTTCCGATGGATTACGTATTTCAGGCTTGGAAAATAAAGTATAAAAAAAGCGTTTTCTCCTTAAGAGTCTACTTTTCCACTTGTCTTGTCAACATCGCGCATGGTGCAAAAGCTTGTTACTTCATCTAACGCAATCCAACGTCATGTTTGACGAAAAGGCAACGCGAAAAAAGAAAGATAACGCCTGAAAACTCTGTTAGCATTCGGTTATTCCGTAAAACTTGATCCAGGAAATACGTTTTTTTTAAACCCTTAAAAGTTTTTGAAAAAAATTGTCGTCATTTAGAATCTTAATAAAATTTGCAAGACTTCTATTCTTATACTTTTCTGAATTATTTAATTTTTGAGTTAATTATAAAGTATCGAAGTTCATGCAAAATAGCTCATTTTCAGAGATTTTTAGTGGATTAGTTTTACACAAACTTATGTTTTGATTTCTATAGAAGCGTAGATAATATCCAAAAGGTACTTACTGTGTTTCCAAAATATCGAATGAAAAATGTGTAATAATGTTATAATCGCGTAAGAGCGGTTGTATGAAAAACAGTGAAAATGTGTGTCGAGTTGCATAAAATTGGCCTTAAAATATTTTTCCCCCTTTAAATTAAAGCCTTTCAAAATATTATTAGAGCAGAGAGCAGTGGTAGCCGAATGGTAACGGCCCCGACTTACGAGTTGTAGGTAGGTCGCGGGTTCAACCCAGCCAGGCGCATTACTTTGTATAATTTATTTCATCACCACTGCTCTCAAAACGGTGAAGGAAAACATCGTAAGGAAACCGGCATGTCCTCGTAATTATAATTACGAAAACTCAACATATAACTTTTCATATTTACTTTTATCATACTACATAAGTAAGTATGACAAATATCAAAAACTATAGATATGTTGCGTCGGTGAGCACGATCATTTTTCTGTATTTGGGTGTAATTTATTTGTTTTTAGGGTTCCGTACCTCAAAAGGAAGAAACCGAACCCCTATAATAGGATCACTTTGTTGTCCGTCCGTCTGTCTGTCTGTCTGTCTGTCAAGACTGTTTATCTCAAGAACGCGTGAAGGTATCGAGTTGAAATTAAAATCATATATTCAGGTTTGCGGTCTCTTCAAGCTGTAAAAAAATCAAACTTTTAAATTAACGAATAAAAAAAAATACGGCCGTTTATGTCGCGAAAAAACGTATATTTTGATTCTCTCAAAGATCGAAATTCATAGGGTACTTCCCGTTGACCCAGAATCCTGAAATTTGGCACAAAGCCAGGTCTTATAGCACAGGTATTGGAAAAAATCTAAAAAACAGTAAATTTGTTATTACCTAGGTCACCAAAAAAATAAAATAAAAATAATTAAGAAAAAATTTTCGAGACTCCATTCGAGAATTGTAGTTTGCACGGAACCCTCAGTGCGCGAGTCCAACTCGCACTTGCCCAGTTTTTTATGTTTATCAGTTGGCTAGTACTCATAACACAAGCTCTGCTTAGCTTGAGACCAGGCGGCATTGTGTGACAGTTGTAGAATATTACTACTATTATTACTTCCTAATGAATCACTCTGTCTATTGATGAAAACCGAACAAAAATCCGTTCTGTTGTTTTCGAGTTTATGACAGACAGACTGACAGACACAATAGGGGAACTTTGTTTTATAATATGAACAGAATGACGTACCTACCTATCCGTCTCTTAATTACACGTCATTATAAATAAGTACTAAATAAATTTCATCTAATATAAAGGAGAAAAACGAAAACTTTATTAGTAAGGTGTGAGTGTGACAGGATTTTACACGTGTAAGCCCCGAGGAGGTGTCCCAAAACTTTATACCCCATCATAACATCCACGGAGAGAACAAAATAACTTAATTTAACTTTCGCAAAAGACCCTTCCGTGTCGACTATAAAATAAAAAGAAAATACCCCCGCTGACTGATTGCCTCATCAACTCAAAAAGCAAAGAAACACGAATCCTGCGAATTATTTTCTTATTTTAGACCAAAAATTTTTCTTAAGGCCGAGGAAAATTTAGTTACCTACTGACGATTTGGACACAATATAGTCGGACAGTGTCCAAATCGACACGACTATTTTCTATATATTTTAAGACTTTTTTTCATATGACTGTACTTTAGTACTAAACTACGAAAGTACGAAAGTTTTATTTGAAACTATTTATAGTTTCATTAAATTTGGTGGTGTCCGAATCATCAATGAAAAAAAAATTGAAATAAAAATAAAATTGTTGAATATTAAAATAAAATTGTGTCAATTCGGACACTATGTCCGAATAAACTGTGTCTGAATTATGAGTACCTAAGTCGGAAAATTGGCCGAAACTAAGTTCAACGGTGGCCTTTAAACCTTAACCAGACCTGGTTAAATATTCGCATTATTTACGCGAAGTTGTGAGAAAATCAACAATTCGTTACAATAGAATTTAGTATTCCTGTACGAAGTATAATATTATGAACATAATATAAGCTGGGTTAAAGGTTAAAATAAAGTTATTAGCATAAAGGAGGCAGATTGGGTCTGCCGGTGAGAGATAACTTTTGATAGGTAGAGACACAAAATAGATAGGTACAGAAGTCAATCAACATACAAAGCGCGCTCGAGCAACGCATACATTGACACCGCTCACGGACACGATATCTCGGCTCAATCGGCCGGTCGCATTCGTACTTTTCGGCGCAACGCGCTGATCCTAGCGTGATCGCCTAGCGTAGGTATAAAATGAAGTACATACTATGCGTTCCAAATGAGAATAGGATCGATTGCCACGTTGTGACGTCACATCGTACTGTCAAAACGAAGAAGTTCTGGCAAAATTGAAGACCTCAGAGATGAGTAAAATTGAAGAACTCAGAGATGAGTCAAATTGAAGAATTCAGAGATGAGTAAAATTGAAGCACTCAAAGATGAGTAAAATTGAAGAACTCAGAGATGACTAAAATTGAAGAATTCAGAGATGATTAAAATTGAAAAACTCAGAGATGAGTAAAATTGAAGAACTCAGAGATGAGTAAAATTGAAGAACTCAGAGATGAGTAAAATTGAAAAACTCAGAGATGAGTTAAATTGAAGAACTCAGAGATGAGTAAAATTGAAGAACTCAGAGATGAGTAAAATTGAAGAACTGGATTCTGAATAAACTTATTTCGTTCAGATTTCGTAAATAAATTAAATTTTTCGTAAATAATTTAAATTTTAAAAATTTCTTTCCTCGATTTGATAGTAAATCGTGATGTCACAACATGGCAATCGATCCTATTCTCGTTTGGTACGCATGAGATTGACTTCTGTACCTATCTATTTTGTGGGAGCTGGTGTGCAGTGATCCGTGCCAGTCAGAATAGGCTGAGAGCCGGTCAAGTGTGACTTGTGCCGTGAACTCCATGCTTCATAAGCACTTGGCTATACAAAGGGACGTTT
This sequence comes from Mythimna ferrago, assembly GCA_910589285.2. Classification (NCBI taxonomy): domain Eukaryota; kingdom Metazoa; phylum Arthropoda; class Insecta; order Lepidoptera; family Noctuidae; genus Mythimna; species Mythimna ferrago. The sequence goes on along the minus strand of OU342675.1, from coordinate 7,335,440 downwards.
TCGCATTATTGGTAGTTTTGACTTCCAGCGCTCTTTTCAGTATGTTTTTGTACTAACTTGTATAGATGTTTTTAGGGTACCGAATGTCCAATTAAAAAAAAAACTGGACAGGTGTGACTCGGACTCGCGCCCTGAAGGTTCCGTACAAACTTACCTATAATAGTCAATGATCGGAATAGGTAGGGCTATTTAGGTTCATTGACCGCAAACATTGATGTTAACATAGATATTCTACGGGATTATTAATATGTTTTATACCGAATCTTCAAAAAATGTCCTGATAATGACACACATAAGTTAGTCTTGTTTCGATATCGAAATTTTTGCAACAATCTACTAAAAAAGGTCAAGAGTGAGTACGAACGCGCTGAGTTCGAAAAGGCCAAGGGAAATCCGAAAGCTACATGGACTCTTATTAAACAGATCGCTCATTTAAACCAAAACCGAACACCCTCTTTAGACCTTCTAAAATCCTGTGACGATCCTTCACATTCAGTTGACATGGTAAATAGCTACTTTGCTAATGTTGGTAGAATTTTAGCAGTCAATATCCAGCAATCTGACCCGTGTTCTTCTCCTACCTCTTTTGACAACGGTTCTTCTGAGCCACCACCACTAGATTCACTGGCTTTGTTTGATGTGGATAGTTCTGAGCTAAATAATTTAATTCTTGGCCTGAGAGATAAATGTGCTGTTGGTATTGATGGTATCCCTACCTCAGTTATGAAATCAACCAGAGTTACAATCATCCCAGTACTTGTTCACGTGTTTAATCTGTGTCTGTCTTCGGGTATTTTCCCCGAGATTTTTAAAACCGCAGTCGTTCACCCAATCTATAAATCTGGTGACAGAGGCAGTGTCACTAATTACAGACCCATATCAATCCTCACAACTCTTTCAAAAATGTTGGAAAAAGTCATTAACAACAGATTAACTAAATTCCTTTCAAAATTTAACATTTTAGCCAATAACCAATTTGGTTTTAGAAGTGGCAAAACCACTGACAACGCCGTTTTAGATTTAACTGACACCATTATTAATAACTTCGAAAATAAACAAAAAACTTTAGCTATCTTTTTAGATTTATCTAAAGCTTTCGACACTGTCTCTGTCCCGATTCTTCTCTCAAAGTTGGAAAGCGTTGGTATACGTGGCACCGCTTTGGATATCTTTAGAAGTTATCTGACCGGTCGCGGACAGTACGTGAAGGTTGGTAATCATATGAGCAAAAAAGAGATAGTTGAATTTGGGGTGCCTCAGGGCAGCGTGCTCGGGCCGAGTCTCTTCCTGATTTATGTCAACGGACTGTGTCGGTTGTCCCTTCCTTGCTGCAAAATAGTTACTTACGCAGACGATACAGCTCTCATAGTTCATGGCCGTGGTTGGAGAGAGGCTCACCTAAATGCTGAGCTAGCCCTAAGTTGTGTAATGAAATGGTTAACTGCCAATCTTCTAACCTTAAACATCGATAAAACAAAGTTCATTTGCTTTTCCATAAATAAGTCAGGTCAACCTTCAATACCCGTTGCCCTTCACGCCCATACTTGTCTTAATCCAGAATTAGCCACAAAGTGCGACTGTTCTCAGCTAGTGGAGACCAAATCGGTTAAATATCTTGGCGTAATAATCGATTGTCATCTTAGATGGCATCAACACATTGACTCTGTCGTGGCCCGCCTGAGGAAACTTTTATATATATTTAAGAAACTTAGAAGCTCGGCGGACTTTAAAACTCTAATAAATATATATTTTGCACTTGCTCAGTCACTCTTGGGATACTGCCTGACGGTCTGGGGCGGGGCGCATAAAACAGCGATGTTACGGGTTGAAAGAGCTCAGAGGGCGGTTTTGAAAGTCCTTTCGAAAAAACCAATTCGTTTTCCTACGGCATCTCTGTACTCTCTGTGTCCGGTCCTCACTGTCAGACAGTTGTTTATTTCTCGAACAGTGCTCCGTAAACATAACCAGCTACCTTACGATCCAGACAAATGTGCCAGCAGACGCCGGTCTGATCGGGTTTGTGAAATAAAACCGCGTTCTACTGCAGCTACACGTCGCCATTTTGCCCACTTGAGCTCAAAGTTGTATAACAGAATTAACAAAAGTTTAAATATCTATTCAATGACCAGGATTGAATGCAAGAAGAAACTCGCAATATGGTTGAAATCACTTTCCTATGATGCTACAGAGGAACTTGTGGAAATTTAAAACAAAACAAAATAATATGCAAAACACACACACACACATTCATTCACTCTCACACTACATTAGGTACTCACACACTCGGCACTATTTACTGATTAATTTATTTATTTTAATTTTAATTTAGATTTGTATTTTATTCCTTCTCTTAACATTGTTAAGTTCTTAAATTTTTGTTTCTTTAGTCTGGAACAATTATCCCTCTCACTGGAGTCGGGCGTTGATGGCTGCGCCACAGTTTTAACTTTTGCAGCCATCATCGTTTTATCTTTTGCTTATTGTATTTTTTGTTCTTAGCTCCAAATAAACGATTATTATTATTATTTTTGTACAACTTCAGAAGAAAAATGTTTAAATGATTGTTGATTCTTGAATAAGAAATAGTTACTTAACAAAATATACATATGTGGTTTAATGAATTAAGTTTATCTATTTATTATACTATCCTTAATACCGTCCTTCTTATATTTACCCGTCAGAAAGGAAGTAAAATCTTTCATTAGTCCCGAAGGCAAGAATAGTTATTTTATAATTTTACTTTAAAACCAAATCCCGGGACTCGAGGAATATCCATATTATTCTAACCTATATGACAAGTACATAAAACAGCCCTACTTATTCTGATCTCAGATAATATTTCAATTCCGGATATCAATTCCGAAAATCTTTATTAATCATTTTTTAATCATTTTTCCGTATCCCAAAAAAAAAAAGAGTGATGTAACAACTAATTTACAGTTTTCAGATTTATTCCTATACTTGTGCTATATGATCTCGCATTATGCCAAATTTCAGGATTCTGAGTCAACGGAAAATACCCCATGAATTTTAATTTCGTTGATAATGTCGATTTTTCCTTTTTTTGCCACATAAATCGAAGTTTTTTTTTCTCGTCAAGTTAGATTTTTTTACAGCTTCAAGAGTTCGTCGACCTGAGTATATGGTTTTAATTTCAATTCGATACCTCCACGCATTCCCAAAATAAAGGGTCTTGACGAATAGACAGACCGACAGACGGACGAAAGGACCAACAACAAAGTGATCCTATAAGATAATATTTTAGGATTCCGTACTTTAGGAACCCTAAAAATGGAGCCCTTGTAAGACCGCTTTTTTTTTTTTTTTTTTCGATGGGAAAAATCATCTTATGACAACCCCCGCTCTTGGGCGGAGCGGGAGATAGTGTCAGACTCTTACTGACTAAAAAACCCATCCCGTTCCTTCAAGCCTTCGATACCGGGGCTCGAGCGCCCTTTCGGATTACCCTGGCCCCGGTAGGCTTCGACCCGGCTGGGCCCCTGCTGTTGCTGACAACTCCTTGAGGCGCGCGGGAACAGCGCGCGCCGTCGACGACTTGGGCTTGGTCCGGACGGTTACCGGACGGCCGGACAGCGAGCTACCCATTGCTCACTGTCCGCAAGCCCGCGCCTACGGTGGCTGGAAATCGGGATCGGAATCCCGGCGGCGGCGGCGAGAGCGCCGTTGCCTGATGCGGTCGGCCTCCTCCTTAGCGAGCATTACTGCTTCGCAGAAGTCGGCGACCGCCTGCCACTCCTCCTCGCTCCGGACCATGGCCTCGACCAAGGCCCGGCGCGAGAGGTCTCCGCCGCCGATCACCCCCACGAGGGCACGGCGATGCTCCGCCCAAGCAGGGCACACCGCGATTGTGTGCTCCACCGTGTCCTCCGGGCGTTCCGCACAGTGGCGACACCCGGGCGTCACTTCCGCTTTAATTCGGAACAGGAACCTCCCGAACTTGCCATTTCCGGAGAGGACCTGTGTCATGCGGAAGGTAAGGACGCCGTGAGGTCTTTCCAGCCACGCCTCAAAGAGGGGACTTATCGCCATAATTGTGGCGTGCCCATGACGGGGTTGCGATAGTCGCTGACGCCATTCCACCATGAGATCCCGCCGGAGCTCTGTCCGCCATGCCGTGACCTGTCGCGGCAGAGGACTTTCACCCCGGCGTTGCATCTCCACGCGCATGTCGTGCATGTGTGCAAGGACTGTTGCCTCCAGATCCCACGGTGGTAGGCCAGCCAGAAGGCTCGCCGCTTCGCGGGAAATCGTGCGGTATCCCCGCACCATCCGAATTGCCATGGCCCTCTGGCAGGCGTTCAGAATGGCCGCCGGTCGCTTTTGCAGCGACAGCGCCCACACCGGCGCCCCGTAGAGGGCCATGGACCGAACGATCCCCGCGTAGAGCCTCCGGCAGGAGGCGTCTGGACCCCCAAGGTTGGGCAGGAGCCGCCCGAGAGCGGCCCCAGTCCGGTTGAGTTTGGGAGCCAGACGTCGGAAATGCTCCTCGAAATTCCATCGGCTGTCGAGGATGAGTCCCAGATACCTCATCGATGTCCCGACGCCGATGCGAACTCCTCCTACCGTTAGTTGGGAACCCGGCGGTGGCGCGTTCCGACGGCCGCGACCGTGAAAACACATGGCCTCGGATTTGCGCAGCGCCACCTCGAGTCCCAACTCCTGGATCCTACCAACGACTATCGCAACCCCGCGTGTCGCTAAAGCGGCCGCCGCCCGGTACGACTCTCCCTGCGCTAGAACCAGCGTGTCGTCTGCGTAGCAGACCACGCTGACCCCGTCAGGGAGGTCGCCCCGCAGCACGTAATCGTACCCGATGTTCCACAAGGGTGGCCCTAGTACCGACCCCTGCGGAACACCGCACGACATCTCCCGACGTTTCCAGTCTCCCTGGTGACCGGGGTAGACAATATACCTGTCCGACAGGTAGGCCTCGACTACTCGACAGAGGTATTCGGGCACCCGGTGGTACCGGAGTGCCCTCCGGATCGTACTCCAGGGCAGGGAATTAAAAGCGTTGGCAATGTCCAAGGACACTGCCACGACACGCCTACCCTGGGACACCGCATCCCCCGTCGTGAGGGCTCGCACGCGCATGATGGCGTCCACCGTCGAGCGCATCCTGCGAAAGCCGAACTGTCCGTCCGAAAGGTCCGGCCCCACCTGTGAAAGGCGCGCGACGAGGCGGCTCGCAATCACTCTTTCAAAGAGCTTGCCCACCTCGTCGAGCAGCACAATGGGCCGGTACGCGGACGGAGAGTCCGCAGGGCGCCCTGGCTTCGCGATGAGGACCAGTTTCCCCGTCTTCCAGCGAAGTGGGAACTGGCCCCTCTCCAAGCATGCGCTGAAGAGCCCTCTCAGTCGAGGCCCGAGAGCCTCCATGGCCAGGACCCAGGCTTTCCCAGGCAAGCCATCGGGTCCTGGGGCGGCGTTCTTGGCACTCAGCCTTTGCACCGCCACTCTCATCTCTGCCTCGGTCACCTCTGGAGCATTATCGTCGTCGTCGCTATTGCGGTCCGCGTCAGACACCGCTGGCGGAGGCGGAGCCATGGGCGGGGGGGAGTGTTCCCCTCGCGCAGGGAACAGAGCGCTCACCACACCCTCCACGAGTTGGGGCCGGAGACTCTGAGTCAGCGGCGGAGCCCAGGGGTGCAGTTTCTCCCGTATCAATTTGTACGGGCGCCCCCACGGGTCCGCGTTCAGAGACCCCAGCCACACGTCGCGGGCCTCGAGTTTGGCCCGCTTAATCTCCGCTCGGAGGGTGTGTTTTGCCTCTCTGTAACCTTCGTACAGCTCCGCCTCTCTGGCCTCCGCATCCGGCGCGCGGATGCGGCGCCTGCAGTATCTGGCGTACCGGCGTCGCGCGTGATTGCACGTGTTGCGCAGTGCAGCGATTTCCGGCGACCACCAGTACACCTGGCGCTTAGCACGTCCTGGACGGACTCGGGGCATTGCCGCATCGCAAATTTGCGACATGGCCTCCCGGAACCACTCCGCCTCGACGTCGATGTCGACAGGCCTGTCCGGTGCTTGCACCCAGGCCTGTACCGTCGCGGCTTCCAGGAGGAGCTCCCGGTCCATCTGCTTAAGCGCCCAACGCGGACCGCAAGGGCTCTGTCGGACCGGCGCGGCCGAGGTTTCGGCGGAGACGTCCAACCGGATATACCGGTGGTCGGAGTACGTCTCCACCTCCTCCATAACGCGCCAGTCGACGACACGCGGCGACAGAGCGGGGCTGGCGAACGAAAGGTCCACCACTGATTCACCCCGCCTCCGCACCAACGTGGGGACAGAACCCCGGTTCAGGACGACCAGGCCCAGCTCCAAGGCCCAGTCCTCGACCAACCGACCCCGTGTGTTCGTGCGCCGGGAACCCCAAGCCGTATTCCAGGCGTTGAAGTCCCCACAAACGACCACGGGGAGGGTACCAAACCCAGCGACGACGGCACTTAGCTCCATAAGGGAGACATGGAGTTCGTCGGGAGTTCTGGTCGGGGACAGGTAGACGCCTACCACTGCAATGTCCCCGACCCGTGCTGCAACGCAACCCCGTCCTCTCGCAACAGCCTCGAGGGGCGGGGTACCGGCGGCGGCCGACGAAATTAGCGTCACCGAGCCGTCTAGGTCCTGAACCCAGCGGGGATGGACGTAGTACGGCTCGGAGACGATGGCGACATTAATCGACCACTGCGCCATGCTCTGGAGCAACAGATCCTGAGCGGGGGCGCAGTGGTTGATGTTCGCCTGGAGGAGACGTAATGGTGTCCTTATTGACATTCCATTACAGTCTCCTCCCGAGCCCCCTGTGAGGGCACCGCCGCGGCGGGAGCGGCGGCGACAGCAGCGGCAGCCAATGCGGTGGCTGCGGCGGTGAGGGTGTCAGGGTGGATGGGCCTGACTTTGCCCTTGGCCTTGGCAGGGGGGTCGCAGGACCTGCCCCCAGCCCGGTGGTCGGCCGGCTTGCCGGCAGCCGCACATGCGTAGCAGTGCGGCTTTGCACGGCATTCAACGGCCTTGTGCCCGGGCTGTCCGCACTGGTGGCAGCGGTCACTGCGGTCCTCTGCGGCGCAATAGGCCCCCACGTGGTGCCCCACGTGACAGCGGTAGCACCGCAGAGGTCTGGGCTCCAGCAGCTTTACCTGGGCCGAAACCCAGCCCACCAACAGCCTTCGGCCCTCGGCCGTGATGGCCTTGGCCGCCGACACGGGGCAGCTTACCGTGACGGCTCGCATGCCCGTGCCGTCAGCGCGGATGGTGCCCGCCCGGACCTGATCGGTCGTGCACCCTCCCGCCCTGACGATGGCGGCCACCACCTCTTCCACCCTGACAGAGTCGTCCAGACCCATTATGCGCATGTCCATGCTTTTGGTGGGTCTGGACACTCGGGCCTCCTCGACGTCCAGGGACGCCCTGATCCTTTCGGCCAGGGCGTCGGCGAGCTCTCCGCTGTCTGCCCCAGGGACCTCCAACATTCGGGCCCCGGTCGCGGTACGCCTCATTCGGAAGCCCCCGGAGGCTCCGAACTCGTCGAGGTGGCCCACCACCGCCTGTTTCGCCTTCGCCATGACTACATCGTAGTTCACGCCCTTCTTTTCCGCAGCTGGCTGTAGTGTGATCACTACAGCTGCGGAAGTTGGGGCGCGAAGACGAGCAGCCATGGCCCGCTTCTTGCGCTCCTGTCGCCGCCTGCGCTTTTTGGCCGCCCTTGCCGCCTTGCTCGCCTTCTTCTTGGCGCCGACGACCGTCCACTCGGCGCCAGCCGAGGGGTCTTCGGGTAGAGAAGGCGGCAGGCGCGACCTAGTCGCCGCCGCGGCGGGAGGACCCGCCGGTTTGGTGGCAGCCGCCACCCTGCTCTTTGAGGGAGGAGCAGACTTCCCCTGCCGCTGCTGCTGCTTGGCCGCCGGGACCGGCCTCGCAGGCTCCGACGCCACGGCAACGCGCCCGGCTTGCCCCGAGGGGCCAGCCCTGGGTACTGCAGCCGTCGTAGCCGCGGCGACGGCGGCATAAGACGCCGTCCTCTTCTGGCCAGAGGCCGCGAGAGGGGGGCGCAGGACGATGCCCTCCAGGACGGAGAACTGGCGCTGGATGTGCCCCTGGAACTGCTGCTGCTGCTGCTGCTGCTGCTCCCTGAAGGCAGCCAGCTCTTGCCGCAGCAGAGACACAACCTCGCCTTCCGCCTGGGGCGAGGGCCGGGATCGGCCCTGCTCCTGCCTGCTCCCCCCTTCGGGACGAGAGCCCTGGAGAGCGGCCACGGCCGCCTCGAGCCGGCCAAACCTCCCGCTGAGGGTGCGCTCGTAGGGCTCGAAGACGAGCCCCAGTGCCCCCTCAATCGAGGCGTTGGCCAGCTCGACGGAGCGTTTTTTGGCCACTCTCTCCCTCTTGTTGGCCACGCTTGTGATAGCGGCTGCCACTACCTGCCGAAACTTGGCCAGCGCCTCCTCCATGCCTTCTGGCAGCTCGCCAGGGAACTTGGGCACTAAGACGTCGGCGCTGGTCTGGTCGTTCGCGACCTCCTGGGGTCGCCGAGACACTTCCTCAGCGCACCCTCTCCCTCTGCCCGACTTTCGGGCCGCACCCCGCCCTGACGACGAGATTTTCCGGGCAGGTCCCGTCTCGTCGTCGGACGCGGAGCGCATGGCGCGCATGAACGCCCTCCTTCCGTTGGATGCGGATTCTTCCACCTCCATCGAAAGGAGGGGCTCCCGCACCTCCTCCACCTCCTTTCCGTCTGAGTTGAGTGAAGACGCGGCATCTGAATCCGACGCCGCGTCTTCACTCACCTCTCTGAGGCCGAACCTACGGCCGGCCTCCACCGGCATCGCGGACGTGCTGGGAACTGGTCCCAGGGACTCCGCGCTGCCGAATCGTGAGCCACCCTGGCTCGTTGCGTCCACGTAGGACGGTACAGGGTCCGGAGACCCGAGGCGGTAGGTGCCCCCCCCAGAATACGAGGGGCAGCCCGAGCTCTGCTCGGGGAGGGATTCTCCAGCTAGCTGGTACCCTCCTGGGGTAGTATTTGTTTGTCTACTCGCGCTCATATTGGTGCTGAACACAGCTTTGCCTTTTTTGAATGGGGTGGGGTCCCCATTACATGTTCGCCATCCTGGTCATGTCTGCTGAACAGACACGTACCGGAGGCGAACCCTATCTCTCCGACATCGCTATCCAGAAGGCGTCAACAGCTGTTGTGCCAGCGCTCCTGGACAGCGCACCCTCCGGGCGGTCCGACTGGACTCCGCCATATGTTCCTCTTGGTCTGGTCTCTCGCTTGAGGCCTTCCGGCATGAGTAGCTCTACCGGCATAGCCCTCAAGGTCATTGAGACACGCAAGCCCCACCACGACGACAACGTGGGAACACAGTTGGTGGGGCTTGTAAGACCGCTCGTGTGTCTAACACAACCATTTTTATTTTGGCTGGACTTAATTAATTTATGTTGTAGACATATTGTGTTTTCCTGCAGCTTACTTTATTATTTTTGACCCAGATTAGATTCACCATTCATGAAGAAGAACCTACATAATTAAATAATTAAATTCAAGTTAATATTTTCAAAGCAAAAAGTCATTCTCGAATCATCAAAGCAGTGTTCCAAAAATATTTTAGTATCACACTAATATTATAAAAGCGAACGTTGTTTGTGTATGTGTGTTACTTCTTCACGCTTAAACGGCTGAACGGATTGCGATAAAACTTGATGAATGAGTAGACCATGTCCTGGAAACTATAGTATAATTTTTATCCCGGGAGTACATTCTCTTGGGACAATTTTCTATTTTCACGCGGGCGAAGTCACTGTTAGCAACTAGTAATTTTTAAAACGAATAAAACCCTAATTCACTGTGAAAAATAACAGAGTCGGACTAACGCACTGAGGGTTCCATACAAACTCACCTATGAAAACAGTTCAATTCTTGAAATGAGTTCCTAAGATTTTTTTTCACAGTATCAAGGGGCCGCAGATTTGAGTATACATATAGTTTTAAATTCAACTCGAAACTTCCTCGAGTTCCCGAGATAAAAGGTCTTGACAGACAGAAGGACAACTAAGTGATCCTACAAGGGTTCCGCTTGTAGGGATCCGTTCCTCAAAAGGAAAAGCGGCACCCTTACAGAACCACTTTGTTGTCCGTCCGTCCGTCTGTCCGTCTGTCTGTCTGTCTATCTGCCAAGACCCTTTATGTCGAGAACTCGTGGAGGTATCGAGTGAAATTAAAACCAATACTCAAGTCTGCGGTCCCTTGACACTGTGAAAAAAGTTTTAGGAACGCATTTCGGGAATTGCACTATTTACATAGGTAAGTTTGTACGGAACCCTCAGGGCGCGACTCCGCCTCGCACTTGACCAGTTTTTTCCTTTTAAGGTACGGAACCCTAAAAAGATTAAAAAAGAAATTTCATCAGCTGGAGCACCACATAGGAATCTCGAATGATGTCGGATCTCGACTCACAAATTCGCCAAACGAAGTTTCAAAGTTAATTTGCATTCAGAATAGAAATAAATAAAAAAAAATGACAATCGCGCTCAGGGAAAAACGTAGGAATCGAATGAAGAGCCCAGAACCCGAGATGGCATATTTATTCATCGCATTTCACAATTTATTACGACGTCTCAATGCCATCGGAGCGAGAAATCAAAAAATTATGAAACATAAAGGATGAAATCCACGTAGAAATTGCTTATTAGAAATGAATAAAGAAAAGTCAGAGCAGTGGTGGTCGAGTGGCAACAACTGCCCCGACTTATGAGTTGTAGGTAGGTCGCGGGTTCAAACCCAGCCAGGCGCATTAATTTGTGTAATTTAATTCATCACCACTGCTCTCAAAATGGTGAAGGAAAACATCGTGAGGAAACCGGCATGTCCTAGAACCCAAAATTCGAAGACATGTGACATCCACCAATCCGCACTGGGCCAGCGTGGTGGATTACAGCCCATTCCCTCTCCTAGAGAGGAGGCCTGAGTCCCAACAGTGGGAACATTATAAGGAAAACTCCTGGGATGATCTGAATATAGTCCTTTTGGTTTACCGACATTTTACATGACAAAGGTAAGTTAATCCATTTTGAATGACAAAGTTAGGGCATCATGACCTTTAACAAAACATAACAGAGAACAAAACAGAGTCCGAGAATAGAATAATTGGTTTAGCTATAGGTAAGCTTCAAAAAAAAAAATACTTATACAAGGTGTAAGGGACAGCCCTCCACAAACTTTAAGAGCTTGGTCAGTAGACGAAACTGAACAAACTTCCACAATTTTTTTTTTCAGAAAACGAAAAAATAAATCCGCCTCACCATAGAAAATTATAAACTTGATTAAACAGTTTGTATGGAGAGGCCGAATTTTTTTTTCGTTTCCTGAAAAAAATTTTTGTGGAAGGTTGTTCAGTTTCGTCTACTGAGCAAGCCCTTAAAGTTTGTGGAGGGCTGTCCCTTACACCTTGTATATCTTTTTTTTTTAAGTGGGAAATCATCAAATGACTTAACCCGCTTTAGGGAACTTTATCTGACTTTTACTGTCTAAACCCACCTATGTTCCTTCAAATGCCCTTTGCGTTATCATCATCGACGTCCACTGTTGGACATAGGCCTACCCCAAGTGTCGCCACGATTAACGATCCAGGAGGAGAAATTATTAGAGAAAAATCTACGGGAATGGAACTATTTACATGAATTGGTTTTATGGAACCCTCAATAAAGGAGCCAAACTCGCCAAACAGCCAAAGTCTTCTTTTTTTATTAATAACTAGCTTTTGCCCGCGCAGCTTCCCTCCCGCTCTTCCCTACTCCACCCTACTATGCCCTACTCTACCCTACTCTACCCTACTCTACCCTACTCTACCCTACTCTACCCTACTCTACCCTACTCTACCCTACTCTACCCTACTCTACCCTACTCTACCCTACTCTACCCTACTCTACCCTACTCTACCCTACTCTACCCTACTCTACCCTACTCTACCGTACTCTACCCTACTCAACCCTACTCTACCCTACTCTACCCTACTCTACCCTACTCTACCCTACTCTACCCTACTCTACCCTACTCTACCCTACTCTACCCTAATCTACCCTACTCTACCCTACTTTACCCTACTCTACCCTACTCTATCCTACTCTGCCCTACTCTACCCTACTCTACCCTACTCTACACCACTCTATACTACTCTACTCTACACTACTCTACCCTACTCTACCCTACTATACCCTACTCTACCCTACCAAACTTCACATAAACCATCTACTAAGTAGTCCGAACAAAGCCTAAACATTTGGTTTGGTTACGTGAGCCCGTTCTTGAGTTATAAAATTACAACGAAAAGTGTATTGATTTATATATATATAGATTTTCTTTCAAAGAGTAAGTAGGCATTTAAAAAAAGTAATTGCAGTTATAACGATATTCGATAAGAGGTTATAATGTTGTTGACTTTAGCACGGCTAAGTAGGTAGGCTTTAGGAATAAATGAATAGTTACGGGACGACAATAAAGCGCTTCTCTCGCAAATGAAAAACACGCTTGCAAAGTGAAAGGCACTCTTTGTACATACAGTCTAGGTCCCATAGACAGCGATGCAATGACTCTTGTAATATACAAAAATCATTTATTTTAATGACTTACCAAATATATATCAGCTAATTTTATGTGTTGTCTATTTTTTGTTTGCTATATTTTTGACAAGTACAAAGCGAAATCTTCGCTTGACATAAGTTTGACTGACAACGGTTTCAAGGAAAAGGGAGGTGGACAGGGGGGGCAAGAAAAGGTAATAAGTAGTGATTAAATTCTTTACTATGTCCCCTAGTAGATGGGGTAGAGACGGTATTCACAGTGTCCATCACGATCGGTTTTCGGCTTCAAGTTTCATTCCACTCTGCGTCATTCCCTTAATTACTGTTTCTGTCAACACGGTGTGATGCCAGGTTTAACGGGGCCATCCCAACGTAGATCCATAGGAGCTACATAAAAAATAAAATTTCAACATCAACTCTATAAAAATAAAATCAATAACCGTGGAGTATTTAAGTTGAATAAAATGGTTACTTCTGGACAAGCGTGTTCCGACCAGTTTATCGCTAACTACCAAGTGAGTTAGTGGTCATGTGTAACATACGTTTGTGAAACGCTTAAACATCGTACAGTATACGCAGGTGTATAAAATTTGTTCGGCCAAAAATTTTGGCCTCTTTCTTTGTTATTCCTGAAGTCTACCCATTTTTTTTCTTTTTGACGATTTTAGTAAATAACGCGCAATTACATAATAATAGCCCTAAACACGCAAAGGGATTACTAATTTGGATGATATATTTATTATTTATATAGAAATACGATGAGAAAATTGGAAAAATGGCACGGTAAACAAAAATAAAAGACTTTTTATATGGTACCTGACTGTCAATATTAGGGTTAGCTGTGAATCCTTACCTACACTATACATTAATCTTTTGACGGAACGACGACTGTTAGGTTAACTAATAATATGACACTATAGAGACATCTTGTGAGTGTCTGAGTTTGCGTGTGTGTGCGTATATTTGTTACTTATTCGTGCTCGAACAACTGAATGAAATTCGATGTAACTTGATACACGGGTATACAATGTTCTGGAATAACATATAGTATTGCTATATTTTATATTTTTATCCCGGGAGTATGTTCTTTTGGAATAATTTTCTTACATCACACGGGCGAAACTTCTGGCAGCAATAATAAAAAAATAAAGATTAAAAGAAAAGCTTCAAACTAATACTTTATCTGTTTCTTCGTAATTACAGTAATTAAAAATTCATAGAATTAAAAGTTTCTATGATTTTAATAACATTGCTAAAAGCTAACAAAGCTGGTTCACGGAAAAATATATTTTCTTTAAACACTTGAGCTAATTTAGCCTTTCCATGAACTCATTAAGAACCCTTTGAGTTTGTGCAATCATACTTCTAAGTATGATTGCACAAACTCAAAGGGTTCGTTAAACAGCGAATGTTTTCAATGTCAGGAAAAACAGGGAAAAGAAAAACATATTCTTATTATACAGGGTGTAAAGGACAGGACTCCGCAAATATTAAGGGCTTGTTCAGTAGACGAAACTGAACAACATTCCACAAGATTTTTTTTTTGTAATAAAAAATATGATCGGTTTCTCCATACCAACAAATAAATAAATAAACTGTCCAATCAAGTTTATGATTCTGTATGAAGAGGTCAATTTTTTAATATTCGCCTACATAAAGATGTAGGCAAACACTAAGAAAGGTTTTTAGAAATCCAACCTATAAGTTATTTTTTTTTTAGTCGTGAAATCATCTTATGACATCTCCTTTATAAAAAGGGGGTTATTTTGTACGCAAAATCTCCTTTCGTGTACCATTATACTTGAAAGTAAGCGCAAACAACAATTTATATAAAAAAAGGAAGGATTTTTATTTCTTAAACATGAAACTTGACACAAAATTTAAATCGTTATGATTAATTTTGATTGCCACTAGTTTTTCAAAACTACCTTCAAAATCCGGTTTGATGGGTGTTAGTTTTCATGAAAATTTTCTCGTAAACGTAGTCGCTCGCAAAGTACTACTAGTGTCATCATGAAAATCGAAAGTGCTTTCCCGCTGTCAATGCGACCATAGACAACGTCGGCACATAGATAACTCCTCAAGCTTTGTACCAATGACAATACCAGCACTTACAATAACTACGCACTGCGTTTGTACACGTTTGCGGAAATTATGTATTCAACATTTTGTTCAGACGCGAAGAATTTGTATGAATAGTTCTTTAGACAGGAAGTGTTTATGGAAGCTGTTGTATGACTTAGCTATGTCAGGTACCTAGTCTATGTAGTTCTATGTATAGTCTCCTTAGGGCCACAAAATAGATAGGTACAGAAGTCAATCTCATGTACTTCACATTTTATACCTACGCTAGGCAATCGCACACATGTCAGCGCGTTGCACCGATCTGTATGAGCGCGACCGGGCGATTGAGACGAGATATCGTGTTCGTGAGCGGTGTCTATGTGTGCGTTGCTCGAGCGTGCTTTGTATGTAGATGGTCTTCTGTACCTATCTATTTTGTGTTAGGGCCCTCGCCCGCAGCGACTTTTTGTAGCAATCCTTTAGCGCGTTCGCATCGCTACAGTCGCAATGCTGTAGCGTTAGTAGTGTTTTTGTATAACGCTTGCAAATGCGACGAACGCGCGTTAACAGCGAAGCTGTCGTGCGTTTACGAAACGCGCGACAGCATCGCTACAAAAAGTCGTCGTGGGCGATGTGCCTTAGGTGAGATCAAGTTTTGTCTGTGTTAAAGAATAGTAATACTTCAAAACTTAAGATCTAACTTGTAACCAGGGATGTTATGGATATGAAAGTTCGGATACGGATTGGATACGGATATAGAAATGATTATTATACCGGATAGGGATACGGATATGAAATTATTTGGGATTATCCGTTAGTTTCGGATAATTTCGGTTACGGATATTAGATTTTTAAGGAATTTCAGAAGTAAAATATAAATAGCTAATAAAATAGTTTTATTTGGTAGGAACAAAAATCAGTCACATAAATGTTGAGTGTTTTCTACCTAAAATGAAATACCAAAATTATTACTTATACTTAATCAGTAATTATACGAATACGATCAACAAAACAACCTGTCATAACGTGTCGTAATTAGGCTCCGCCCCTATCCGATATTATCCGAAACTTTTATTTCGGATTCAGCTACGGTTATGGATATTATTTTATATCGGATATCTGATAGTTTCGGTTACGGTTATGGAGCTCCCTAACATCCCTGCTTGTAACTATATACGTTCATGTTGTAAATTAATGTAGGTAAGTAAGACATACGTTGTTATATAGGAGGGTTCAATGGAGTCGCTAAAAAAAACAGGCATTTCTTACCTAGTCTAAACTAGGTAAATATGCTTTTTTACACTGTAGACTCCGCGGATTCTACTAACTCCAAAGTCAGTAGAATCCGTGGAATCTACAGTGTACTTACATTCACATTATAAAACAGAGGCTATACAAAAATAAAAATATGCCTATCAATACATGCGTAGGTAGCACAACAGGTATTCAACGCTGTATTACAAAGAAACAAATGCAATAAAATACTCAGTTAATGATCCTAACATTATATTCAGTCCTAGCAAAACAAAAAGCCGGGTCAAACGAAAAGCCGTAAAAAACGATAGCTTTTACCTACAACAAAACTGTCACAGAAAGTAAACAACGTTAGGGAGGTAACGTTACGAGGGAACTTAAACAATATCACTTAAGGGGCCGGCGGAGGATGAATTTCCATACAAACGTAATACCACGCTCATTTGCAGTTGGAGCATATATCCAACATATTATGATGATATTCGGTTAAAGACAATATTTATCTAGGTTCCTACGTCGAGAATATTAGAAATATTGTTATTTTTAATACAAGAAAAGCCAAATGGCATGTTTTGCCATTTACGCTATAAAAAAGTGCGAAATACAATTTGCTTAAATTTCTTTTTGTTTTTTTAAAAAAGAAAGACGTAGGAACCTAGATAAATATTGTCTATAACCAAATATCATCACATTATGTTGGAAATATGCTCCAACTGCAAATGAGCGTGGTATTACGTTTGTATGGAAATTCATCCTCCGCCGGCCCCTTAAGGGCAGCGCACCAGAGAATCAACGTTATTGGTCGAAGTTCGACAGTAAAACGGGAACGGATTAGCATTTTATTTATTTTGAATCCGCCCGAGCGGTGTGACGGGAGGGGGGGCTTTACGACCTCATTCTACATTCAAGTCAGCGGACCCGCGGACGAGTTACAACATTCGTGAACTTTGTAGTAATCAAGATGGCTGTCTATCTATCTTTTTGCGTTGGTTAGGAGATTTTTTTTATTTAAAGGAGCTTTTTCAGCGTAAGATTCTGAAAGTTCTGGTATTAATGTGATGTTTATAACAATCAAATGATATTTGCTAGGTATTTAAAATATTTCGATGATTTTACTTTTAATCTCTTTTCTTCTTATCTCTATCTTTCTTATTTTTGTAATTTTTACCCTATTATTCATCAGACAACGAAAAATTATTAAATTGTAGCCAACCAAGTCTGGAACGTGTCAACCATAAAAATCTTTTTAGTATTGAAAAGTATGAGACTAAGCCCACTAAGTCGTTCCATTGCCGACCAATTCCGCCAATTGTAGTGTGAGCTATTGTAGTGTCGCCCGCACAGTTCCATATACCATTGCGGCTCGTCGTTCGGGCGCCTGTCGCGGGCAGTCGCGCCTCTCGCCCGTTTTGCTGCGTAATAATAGATTAATAAAATTCATTAAACCCCAAGCGAACGTTTGCTCTCTTTCTATTGCGTCTCTAATTACGGTATTGATACGACTACATGCGCACCGTTAAAGTTAAACTAGGGGCACTGTGCAGGTAATAATTTGGTTGCCGCTACGGGGACTGCCGAAGATGCGACGGGTGCCCGCGCGTGCGTCCGCTTAGTGCAGTGTTGGCCCTTAAACTAAAAGTATTAGATATACAAAGAGTAGAATATGCATACTACACGTAGATTTGCATTTTACCCAAAACAAAATTAAACATGTTCTTCATGTTTATAAATAAATAAGCGCCTTAAGAAGTCAGGAACGTATCGGCATCGGCAAATTATGTATACAGACTGATACAGACCAAACTGGTGCCTACAGGTAGCGACGCGGTATGCCTACGGATTATAACCACGTATAATGACTGATATGCTCGATTATGATACACAGTTGATACATTCCTAATACGGTAGTTAGTAATCCTGTAAAAATTAAACCAAAAAGTGCGAATTAAAACTTGAGAGTAATAATTTATTTTTTGGCATCAGTTTCATTAACGGCAAGAAAATATGAATGGATCGTGTGTTAGGAAAGAAACAGAAATAGTGGTAAAGTGACACATGGTTGACCGGACCACCTGGAAGAAAAATACGTGTTGTTCAAACCCTAAGTAACACGGGACAAGGACAGGAAGACGATGACTTGTCGGCACTTAGGTGCTATTCGATAACAATATTTTTTAGTTGGAATTAATTCCATAAATAAATAATTTTCTTTACCATTTTCTGAAATGGGAAACCTTCATATGACTCCTCCCGCTGTAGAGTGGAAGACGTGTCAGACTTGAATTAATTGAAACCCACCTGTGTTCTTCAGTCGCCCTTTGTGTTCTAAGACCACGCTACACCCTAACAAAAATTTCCCATGGTATTACCGGGTATCGCCTTACTGGGCCCCTACGGTTTTGCTTACAGCTGAGGCGCGTGCAGAAGCTGGACCGCTACCTCACCTGATGGAAAGCGACGATGCGGTCGACGATGGAGCGCACTTACCTAAAAGTAACATATTCACTCTTGACTTAAAGATTTCCGGGTTATAGCCATCAGGAAACACAGATTCCGGCAAGAAATTGCACTCCTTTGTACACACAATGAATGTGTTCCCAAAACGCTTTTATGCGTGTAAGCGGGATGTCCACCATGACCTAACCTATACTTGTTTAATCTATACATATAATAAAATCGTAGGAAAGTCAAAACTGTACATTGAATATTTTTTTAAAAGAATACTTGGTGCGTGATCTACAATCGATATCGAAGCCAAAAATATAGTTTTTAGAATTTTTGTCTGTTTGTCTGTTTGTCTGTTTGTCTGTTTGTCTGTTTGTCTGTATGTATGTCCGGGATAAACTCAAAAAGTACTGCATGGATTTACTTCAAATTTTGCATGAATATTACTAAGAGGTCGGGTCAACATATAGGCTACATATTATCACGCTATCACCTACGGGGGAGGAGCTGTGAATCTTTATTTTTCTTACGCATTCTGGGACAAGGTGTGATCTAACGAAGCATATTTAAATGTTGTTTTTGAGTAAGCCATGCTATTATCTAGCTTTACACTATAAAAACTACGCCATTTAAGTAACTTGGGCAGAGAAACATAATTTAATGAATGTTAGTAGTATAAAGACAATTATAAAGCAGCGCCATCTATGAGATTTCATAAAAATCAAATCAAGTTACATGTTAATACTTTTTGGAAATTAATAATTTGATCATGTTGGCGAGGTTGGTAGTTAGTTATTCTTAAAATTCATAGATGGTAATGTGTATTTTCTTCATAAAAGTTGTATGGTATAATTCGTTTTGACAAATTCAAGTTCCAACAAAACCATCATCTTGAGCAGAGATGAGAAAGACAATTTTAAAAAAATGTGGTGTATTACATGGTGACATTTTTCAGGCTCTGTAAAGTCGATCAGTTTGCGAGATCCCTTACGTATGAGGTGCCTTCATATTACCCGTACGACAAGCAAAGGGGTGTATTTTAACCGACGTCAACGAGGAGGACCTGTGGAAGGTTTTCTGGGAATTTTCAAGGACACCACATTGGGTAGGGATTATACCGTGCATCCGAATAATGGCGAATGCTATTTTCTGCGGTTGTTACTTCACACTGTCCGAGGCCCAACGTCTTTCACCTTTCTGAGTACATTTGATGGCGTGGAGTATCCCACTTACCGCGCAGCCGGCGTAGCACGTCACCTTCTCGACGGTGACCAAAATTGGAATGACACCCTCGCGGAGGCGAGCGTCAGTGACAGTCCCAGCCACATACGTCATCTGTTTGCCGTCATCTTGGTGATTTGTGGAGTCACGAACCCGATAGCTTTGTGGGAGAAGTATCGCCATCATCCGTCTGAAGATTTTCTACGAGCTTTGAGACCTGCTATTAGAGACAAGTCGAAGTAACTGATGAACGCGTGCTGAACACCTGTCTCAGTTCATTTCAAGATGTGGTAATTTCTATCAGCGGTAATCCACTGATCGAATATGGGTTACCAGCTCCACAATCATCACCGCAATAAGACCGTGGAAATCGGGAGTATAAGCTGAGACAAATTACGATTCAGGCAAAATGACCACCTTACGAAATGACCATGTCACCGTGTTCTCTTCAGAGCAAAAACAAATGACACCGCCCTTGAAAGCGTTGGGCAAAACCAGGGTAAAATGTTTCTCTTCGATGCTCTTGGTGGAACAGGAAAAACATTTGTTACCACTGGCATACTTGCAGAGGTCAGGAGGCAGGGCAAAATTGCTATTGCGTCGTCGGGAATCGCTGCCACACTGTTTCCGGGTGGCAAGACAGCACATGCCATGTTTAAAATTCCCATCGATTTTGATAGCGCCGAAAGACCTGTTTGTGGTGTGTCACGTAACAGCGATAAGGGACACGTGCTTAAGGATTGCTCTCTGATCGTATGAGATGAGTGTACGATGGCCAATAGGAAGGCAGTTGAGGCCGTGGACAAAACCCCGCGTGACATCCGCAGGGACGAACATTTGATGGGTGGTGTCACAGTTTTGTTCAGTGGCGATTTCCGGCAAACACTTTTCGTGGTGACGCGAGGATCGAGGGCTGACGAGGTGAATGCTTCGATGAAATGATCTTCGTTGTGGTCACGAGTTCGTACGCTGTGCTTGACCATTAATATGAGAGCTCGGCTCGGCGGCAATGCACGTGCTCGAGAATTCTCCAATGTCCTGCTAAGTCTTGGCGAAGGCACTCCAACAGAAGTGAGAGGTGAACAGGTGGTGCTTCAGTCTCTCGGTAGAGTGGTATCCAGCTTAGAAGAACTCATTCGCTGTGTGTACGGGGACATCAGTCGTATACCGCACCAACAGAATTCTTAGGTGTGTGAGCAGGCCATTTTGACGCCCAAAAATGATCAGGCTGCAGCAATTAACGAATGCATTCTCTCGGAAATTAAGGGGAATGAAGTGGTCTACACCTCGATAAACACTGTTGTCGAGCAAGATGACGCCACACATTATCCCGTGCAATTTCTGAACTCCCCGTTAGCAAGTGGACTTCCAGCGCATACCATCAAGCTGAAGGTCGGTGTCCCAATTATGCTTCTTCGGAACCTATCTCCTCCGAAGTTGTGTAACGGGACCCGCCTTAAAGTTATCTCGCTCCACAGGCACACCATTGAGGCGGAAATTTTTACGTGTGGTGTCGGCGAGGCAGTATTTATACCACACATTCCCCTCATACCTCATAACTACCCGTTCCAGTTCAAGCGCGTACAGTTCCCCATGGGTGTTTGCTTCGCGATGACCATCAATAAGTCGCAGGGGCAGACACTGAGGGCAGCGGGTGTCGACCTCAGGACAAGTTGCTTCTCACACTGGCAACTGTACGTCGCTTGCTCCCGCGTCACCAGTCCTGACTCTCTTTCCATTTTGGCTCCTGGCAGCATAACTACTAACGTAGTTTATAGGGAAGTGTTGTAAGGTATGATACCTTTGTACGTATTTTTACTCTTTTGTGTCTTGGAATGTCTTCTTGGAAGGTATTCCTGCATTATTTTCTCTATTTCCTTCAGTCACATCTTATGACTGAACTCAACAGGATTCCCATATAAGTCTCTTCACTTGCAAAAAAAACTTATATTTTAATGCTATTTTAAAAGTTGTTTACTTATAATCCTATAGCGACACTGGCATCTTAGGTATTTTTGGTGCTGAAGAGCCTTCACGTAGACGACGTCGCGGGCAGCAGCTAGTTTCTTCAATAAAATCCACTTTCAGACGACACTAAACAAGTCACAAAGCAGCCTTCTTCACTTAATTCAAGGCCATTTCGTAGCTCCAAGGCTCAAGTTATTGTCGATCTGAATCTATTAATTAACCCTAACCTGGAGGGAATTGTTGTGAACAGATTAAATTAACACTAGCTGGAATAATTCAGATAGATTCCACACTAATATTCATGGACGCATACATTTCGTCTATATGGTTATGACTAGATTAAATTGCTGTTTATTTAGCGCTGAGTTCCGTGTTCTGGTTTTAGCTAGACATCTATTATTAGACCAGAGCTGTATTTACTTATGCTATAACCTCACCATATTGGGCAGGATTACTTCTCACGAAGAGACGAGGGAGACGGAGAAGAAAGGGTGGTGCAATACCCTTTTCTTTCGTAAAGGGAAGTCAAGACTGAATTTGTTTCTTTTAGGTAGATATGCTCCACCGTCGACCACCACATGCTTCACCATTAGGTGAGATATTGATCACATTCGAGCCTGCAACAGGCACCTTTTAATACATTATCCTCTTGACTGAATTCTTATTACGGAGGCTATTTGAAACGGAGAGTATGCAGGAGATGCAGTACCCAAGTTTAACCGCAAACACAGGTGCACTCTCTCTTCCTGTACCTTGATAGTCCAACGGGATGGCAATCCAATACAACCAGTGAGAGATCAGGAGCTAAACCAACGGATGTACGTGCTTGTCAAGGCACAAGAGTATCACACCACCACTGAGCTTTTTTTTGTTTTTTTTTTTTTTTTATGGTGGAACCACCACTGAGCTGGTACCAGAGGCATAGCGTTGACTAACTTATCACTTACCATCAAATGCAGTAGTGGTCATACGTGAGCCTATAAATAAAAAAACTGGGCAAGTGCGAGTCGGACTCGCGCACTGAGGGTTCCGCGCAAACTACAATTCCCGAATGGAGTCTCGAAGATTTTTTTGAATCGCAATTTTTTTTTTGTGACTTATGTAACAGCAAATTTACTGTTTTCAGATTTTTTCCTATACCTGTGCTATAAGACCTTGCTTTGTGCCAAATTTGACGGACGGACAACAAAGTGATCCGATAAGCGTTCCGTTTTTTCCTTTTGAGGTACGGAACCCTAAAAAAACCTTTGCGCGAGGCCCCTTTGGGTGTGAGGCCGTGGGCGATGGTCCACTTCGCCCACTCCTCGTGACGCTACTGGCTTACTACTGGCCTACTTTTTTTGAGGCACCTTAGGGAGGAAGTCAGGACGGAAACCAGTAAGCTTCAAAATGATCCAAGAGATTTTGGTATCAGTTTAAGATAAAAATGATGAATAAATGAATAAAGAATTTCGCACTAGGCAACCATAACAGCAATAAAACCACACTTCAAAACTGAAGTAAAGATTTGGCATTTAAATAGCCATAAAAATAATCCTAAAACTATGTACAACCTAAATCTACCATATTACGTATAGGCTAGGCATACCTATTAGAAAGATAAGGTCACCCCATAAGTACTAAAATACTGAATAATTTCCAAATGAGTAAATAGTAATGAGCGAATAGGTTACAGCTAGGCAAGTGTGCTCCATCATCGACGTAATCATCGCTTACCATCAGGTCAGACAGTAGTCAAGCCCATCAATATATAATTAAAAAAACCGGGCAAGTGCGAGCGGATTCGCGCACTGAGAGCTCCATACAAATTTGCCCCAAACTTACAACTTGGGAACTTGCGATTTCTGAATCGTGTCTCGACAATTTTCCGAATCCTAAATATAAATATTATTTTGTGATATAGTTTATCTTTTTCCTATACTTTTGCTACGAGACCCTGCTTCTTGCAAATTCCAGAGTTCTTGAACAACAGGAAGTACTCTATTGTTTTTGGTTTCATTGCATGTGTCAAAATATTATGCACATAGCAAATATAATCAGCCTTTTAATGTTCCCACTGCTGGGACTCAGGCCTCTTCTCTCTAGGAGAGGGAATGAACCGTAATCCACCACGCAGGCCCAGTGCGGTTCGGAAAATATTATGCGCCAACGGCCTTTAGATGGCTTTGACTTAGGCCCTCGCCACACTTGGCGGAAATTCCGTCGCGGAAGATTGGCGACGGAACGTTATTACAAGTTATTGCATATAAACTACAATTAGCGGGCACACTACGCGGAAGGTCGGTCGCTCCGCTGGTTGTAGTTTATATGTACGTTCCGTCGTCGATCTTCCGCGACGGAATTTCCGCCAAGTGTGGCGAGTGCCTTAGACGTTTGATTTGTTCACAGCTCCAAGGGGAAGCAGACTTGAGTATTGGAAATTAATTTTATTTGATTGATATTTATTTAACAATTTTATTTAGTACAATTTTTTCCCGTAGCTTCGCCCGCGTTCATAAAATATAGCCTATGTCAATCACGATTAACGCAGCTTTCTGTAGGTGAAAAAAATTTAGCAGTCGGATCAGTCATTTCAGAGAATACCTCCTACAAACAAAAAAAGAAAACAAACTTTATCTCTCTAAAATATTAGAGTAGATTAATTGCAGTGTAAGGTGGAGCTATCCACGCAAAAGGGGTCTCGACAAATGGACAGACGGACAAAAAGTGATCCTATAAGGGTTTTGTTTTTGCCCACTGAACCCTAAAAAATCTAGTTATAAATGATTATTTCAAACCTGAAGCCTTTTCCACAAAAACTTTTATTTTTCAGCTTCTTTCTTTCTTTTTTTACTCAGCGATATTGTAGTTTTCTATTTGTGAAATAATTTTTGAAATCTTATGAGTACTTACTTTCAAAAACCTAAAAAACAAAAAAAAACCGGAACGACTCTTTGCAGGCCACAAAAATATTTGTTCCGTGCAGAAAGCGAACCCGCAACACGCAGCGCAACAGCCAAACACTCAGCCACTGCGCCAATCGTCTTATCAAAAATATAGATTTGTATCAAATAATATCATTTCTAACTACAAATCACACAGCTTAGCAATCTCTTTATAATAGGTAGGTACTGAACATTATATCTAATCTGTGTCATTATCTTGAAAATTAGTGTAATGGCGGGCCAAAGTCGTTCCATTCCATTAATTACTAATTATCGATATCCCCTACTACCCTAGAAGCCTGAGCTATGACTTCGTTACTATTAAGGGTTAGTTCACACTGACTCTTATTTTTTTAAGAGAAAAAAAGAAAATGTCTTACACAAGAACTTATTAATCTATTCTTCCTCTTTCTTATATCCTTATTGCGTTTTGATATATAATTTTTTCTCCCTTCTTTTCTTTTTGTATTATTCTTTATCTTCTTTTTTTTTTAGATTTAATACTTGCTTTTTTTTTTATTTGTTTACTGATTTTAGTGGTTTTTATTAAAAGGAGGTCATTTCGTATGTGAAACTTATTCTTTTCCAGTCATTGCCTTGTTAAATGGCAATGCGAATTCGTTGACCAAAGAAAAGTCCAGCTCTCTGGTCATGTAAAGAGTCTGCTAGATGCTAGACTATTTGCTAATGCCTCGAACCACTCGATAAGCACTCGGACTCCACGGCCCTTTTGTTTCAACCCCAAACTTAAAGCGTTGTCTTGGTATTATTATTTCTTTAAGTGGGAAATCATCAAATAACTTCTCTCGCTCAGAATTTTACTGACTAAAACTCACCTATCGGTCGGTATAGATAATTTTGTCTCTTCGTTATTTAGCACCGACTTCCGAAATTAAAGTTATTTTGTACTTACTTTTCAGTGTTTTTTGCATTGAAGTTGGTTTATTTTTTTTTTGTAAAAAGCTTTAATTTTATTTTTCACTTTTTAGTTATGGTACCACCACTAAAAAGTACCCCTCAGCCAAACTTCGCCCACTCCTATTAAGATCGGAGACTGTACACTCGAAGTTGTGGACGATAACGTTTACTTGGGACAGGCGGTCCAGTTGGGTAGGTCTAACTTGGAGAAAGAGGTCAATCGTCGAATCCGACTCGGCTGGGCGGCAATACCTTATAGCCAGAGTGCATCTCAAAACAATTCTAATTATCCCAAACACGTTATATTACATTAATTTACCTTCCGGTTTTATCACCAAGATAGTTCGATACACCCCCCCCCCCCGCCCCTTTTTCTGACAGTCAGTCATCACCTACACGGTCGTATAAACAAAGCAATTTTACTTGTTACGACAATTCTGCTGTGATCCTATGAGAAATTCTGTATCTTCGAAGTTCGCGATCAGATCATAACAATATTTCTATGGGACCAATTTGGAAGCATAACCTTTCAAACAAAAAAATAATTTTGAAAATCGGTCAACAATTAAGCGAGATATCGGTGAACATAAATAAAAAAAAACATACATTCAGCCGAACATAGAACCTCCTCCTTTTCGAATTCGGTTAAAAAAGAAACAGCCCATGTACTCTAACCCTAAGGCAGTGCGTAATCAGTTAGCCGAACGAATAATGGAATTAAAGAAACCTTTGGTCTGGTTTTTCAGGCGCCCCGTCTGTGCCTAATTGTCACTTATAAAAGTCTTATTGCTACTGAAATATAACAGTTCTTATCAGTAGACCATCGAACCAACGACTCCATTATAGCCGAACTCAGGTCACCCATGAGGCTCACCACCATATGCCAAAAAAGAATAGGTATTTGATTTCTTTGGCCACATTGCCAGAAAGAAAGGTGATCTGGAAAAGTTGCTTCAGACAGGAAAAATAGATGGGAAATGACCCAGGGGCAGGAGTCCATTACGTTGGTCAGACCAAATCCGTGTTACACTGGAGACCACAGTCTGCGACGCCATTCACATCGCCGAAGATAGGACAACATGGCAAATATTGTCCACAAGAAAATTATTCGTCGAGGTCACGACCTTCAGCATTGAGGATAAACGACGCAAGGAGGAGGATCGGTAGACCAACAGAATTTTTTATCTGGCTGTCGGATCTTCTTCTTCTTCTTCATGCCCTTATCTAGTATCTAGTAATATTACTTGGAGTCGGCACAACACGGTTTTTTTCTTCCATTCTATCCTGTCACCCGTCACTCTATCACTAACTCCCTTTTCTTTCCTGTCACTCCTCACACAATCCATCCATCTTTTCTTTCGCCTTCCTCTCCCTCCATCTATATGTGTATTCAGAACTTTTTTAGTAACATGCTTTTCAGGCCCCCTTTTCACATGGTCGACCGTTGTATGTGTTCCGAATTTTTTTCTCACTATATTGAATTACAGTTAATATGTTATACTAGATAATGTGTAATTTCAGTTTCAGTTACGTTTAGATTTATTTTCAACAAACTTTTTGATAAATTAAGCGTCTCTCAATTAATGGATAGATTTCATGCAGCAGCAAACAATTTTGGTACGTTGAAGAAACTTGATGTTTGCAAATTTCAAAGGCCACTCTAAAGACTGTCGTTATCAATCGAATATTTCAAAAACAATCTATTTTGATATTTTAAAACATTCTTTATCTGCGTAATATATCAGGAAGAACCTGAAAATTTCCA
Organism: Mythimna ferrago; assembly: GCA_910589285.2. NCBI lineage: Eukaryota > Metazoa > Arthropoda > Insecta > Lepidoptera > Noctuidae > Mythimna > Mythimna ferrago. The sequence continues at coordinate 7,308,290 of OU342675.1, read as the reverse complement.
TAATCAATGGGATATTTCAGGAATAAGTTAATTTGATTCTAAACTTCCTTAATTGTTGAGACACTTTAGGAAGAACTTAAAGACTTCCTTAATCAAAGAGATATTTCAGGAACAAGCTATTTTCATACCATTATACAGATCTAAGGCAAGTAACCCCAATCACTCACTGAGCCTTAACACAACTTGAACTAACTTAGACAATAGAAACAAGGAAACTGTTAAAGGAACGCAACTATGTCTGAGAGTTAGTAGTCTGACTTATCTAATATTATTAACATTTCGGAGTCAGACCCAACCTTTTGCAAGATACATAAGATAGCTGTGACGCTAGACCCTAACCAAACCCGTAACTTGAATTTGTACACACTAAGCGCTAACTCATTGTGTAGTTATGATTTCAAGTTACAAGATAGAACACAACGGATCTTGAGCGGTTGCGCAGAGGTCAAATATTCGGTCTCTTTAGTGGTGTAAAGTGAGACGCGGGGGCGGGACCGCGGAAAGTGTCAGTGATTGGCTCGCCGCGCCATCGCGTCATAGACGTCACTCCTCATTCGTTCCCTGCGTTGCTGCATGTATCTAACAATGAAGACGATTGGCTCGCCAATGTATGGAATGCGCAAAGCGATCGCCACTCTGACGCCGAGCGCTCTAGATCCGTTGTGCCTACTGTAATAATATTTTTCTATTTCTCTATTTTTGTTCTGTACTTTTAGTGTAGTATAAAAAAGAAAAATTGGCAAGTGCGAATCAGATTCGCGTACGCAGGGTTCCGTACAGTCCGTAGAATAAAACGGGAAAAAAAAATCGCGTTTGTTGTAGGGAGCCCCCCTTAAATATTTATTTTATTTTGTTTTTAGCATTTGTGTTATAGCGGCAACAGAATATCGCGGTTCTTGAGATGCAGCCTGGTGACAGACAGACGGACAGACAGCGAAGTCTTAGTAATAGGGTCCCGTTTTTACCCTTTGGGTACGGAACACTAAAAAGTATCTAGACTAGGTACCTCAGTGAAGCTTGCCGAGAAAGCTGCCTCGATACTTTTACAATTGATCTTTTTTTTTAATGTTGGCCCACACTAGGAATTACTTCTGTTTGATGAATCCGTTAACAAACATGTAACTTTTTTTTAACTCTTTGTTAGACTCGCACTTGACCAGGTCAAGTCTGTACTGTAGCCTCGCGCCTCAAGGACTTGCCAGCAAACCGTAGGGCCCCAGCAGGGTCGAAGCCTACTGAGGCCAAGGATCCATTTCTGAAAGGAAGTTTGGGCTCAGTAAAAGTCTGATACTATCTCCCGTTCCACCCAAGAGCGGAAGATGCCATTAGAAAAGTCTAGCTGATGAATCGCAACGATGTGGTCGACGATAGAGAAAGCTTGCTTCATCATCATCATCATTACAGCCGAAAGAGTGTTGGACATAGGCCTCCCCCAAGAGTCGCCACAATGAACGGTCCTGTGCGTCTCACATCCATCGAAAGCTTGCTTAGAAGTAACTTATTCACTTTTGACTTAAAAATCTTCAACTTACACACTAGACACTCAGACCTGGAATAAGTAACTATCAGTAGATCATACAATTTATCACTCTGGATACGCAGCACAGCAGCCAATCGCTCAAACTGTGCCAACTGGCGGTTCAGTACTTGATTCATTTTTTAAGCTATTGCATAGCTTCTATCGCGGGCCTTGAGCGTGGAGACCGAATCCAGAAATTCCGTAACGAAAATAACCTAACACCCCCCACTCATTTGTTTTTTGAGCATGGTGACCGATAAGAAAACAAATGAGTGAACAATCAATCAAAATTCAATTCAATGTGTGAAAGTGTAACTTCAATTAATATCAAAGAAAAAAAAAACAAAGGAAAAAAAATACTGCATAAATAAAATAAATAAATAATTATAATTGCATAAGTTGATAAAGGAAAAGGATGCACAAACTGTAATACGGCGTTTCGCTGTCTGGCCGTCCGGTATCCGTCAGGACCGATCCCAAGTCTTCGACGGCTCGTAATGTTCCACACGCGCCTTAAAGATGTCCTAAATTCTATAGGCTAGACTGAAGTTTACTGGCACACAGTTGACGCCGGTGGCCGCCACACGCTACAAGCTACAAATCACTGCTGCTTTCTTCTTGCGACCCGCACGGGCAACTAAACGCCGATAGAAAACTCTGTCACACGCCACTCGCGCATTTAAACCTTCTTCGTCAGAGTCCATTATGATACTGCGCGTATGGGTAAAAAAAGAAGCAGCCATCGACCACGTGTGGCTGTCGCGCGCTTCAGCTTCCTTTGCGGCCGCTTCTAGCTTCTCGTGACGTCGTTTGTGGCTGTGGCATGGGTACAAGCGCGGCGACAATTCGGTTGGATTTAGGGCGGCAATTTCTGGTAATAAATTTCTTTTTTATATTTTAAGACTTTTTTTTTATCTGACAGTACAGCTTCAACGAATTAGGTGGTGTCCGAATCATCAGTGAAAATAATATTGAAAAAAAAGTATGTTGATTCGGACACTGTGTCCAAATATATTCTGTCCGAATCGTCAATAACTAGGACAGCAGGTTCACAGTCAAGTGAGAACCGACCCTTAGTAAGTACCTGTCTATATACGTATAGGTAAAACGGGTGACTGACACTTTCTTGAGACAACACTTGAGTCGAAATGAAGTTGACAATAATAGAATTTATAACTTAGTCCAAGTCGTTTCAGTGGCAAGCCCGACGATTTACGGCGACATTATTTCTGAGAAGTTTATTGAAACAAGTAAATAGCGCGGTGGTGGCTCAATTGGCTGGCTTTGTACAGGTATTAATAGGTTTGATTTTCGAAACGTAAGTCCTCAGACTAAGTTCAAAATCTATAATATAAAAACCGGCCAAGAGCGTGTCGGGCCACGCTCAGTGTAGGGTTCCGTAGTTTCCCGTCCGTCACAATAAAGTGTACCCACTTATGAGTTTAAAAAAATGCTTGCTACGATTATACTACAAACTTAGTCCAGAAATTATTTTGTAGAACACTTTTGTCTTTTTTGTACAAAAACTGTTCTTTCCATCAAGTTCAAAATAATTTTCCTAGAAAGTCCTTATAAAGTTCTACTTCTCAGATTTTTTTCATATTTTTTAAACTTATGGTTCAAAAGTTAGAGGGGGGGACACATTGTTTTTTACTTTTGGAGCGATTATTTCCGAAATTATTGACATTATCAAAAAATGTTTTTAGTAAACCCCTATTCATTTTTAAATACCTATCCAACGATATATCACACGTTAGGGTTGAAATTAAAAAAAAAATCACTTCCCACTTTACATATAGGGGGGCTACCCTAATAAAACATTTTTTTCCAATTTTTATTTTACCACTTTGTCGGCGTGATTGATATACATATTGGTACCAAATTTCAGCTTTCTAGTGCTAACGGTCACAGAGATTAAGCGAGGACGGACAGACAGACGGACAGACAGACATGGCGAAACTATAAGGGTTCCTAGTTGACTACGGAACCCTAAAAATGAATCGCAAAATGTGTTGGTAAGAGCATAACTCAACAACGCCTGGACCGATTTCGCTAATTTTTTTTTTTTTGTTGTGTTCGTTATTATGAGGAGAAGGTTCTTATGGAAAAAAAAAATGAAAATTAGGGTAGTGTAGGGTAGAGTAGGGTAGTGTAGGGTAGAGTAGGGTAGTGTAGGGTAGTGTAGGGTAGAGTAAGGTAGAGGAGGGTAGAGTAGGGTAGAGTAGAGTAGGGTAGAGTAGGGTAGAGTAGGGTAGAGTAGGGTAGAGTAAAGTAGAGGAGGGTAGAGTAGGGTAGAGTAGAGTAGGGTAGGGTAGAGTAGGGTAGAGTAGGGTAGAGTGGGGTAGAGTAGGGTAGAGTAGGGTAGAGTAGAGTAGAGTAGGGTAGGGTAGAGTAGGGTAGAGTAGGGTAGAGTAGGGTATAGTAGGCTGAAGTAGGGAAGAGCGGGGGCGAAGCCGCGCGGGTACAGATAGTACAATATAATTATTGCGTATGGGAATTGAATCCACAACACAGAGCGCAACAGACAATCGTTAAACCACCTCGCTAACCATGCCGTCCAAAGGAACATAAGGTAAACTCATTAAAAAATAAATAAAAAATAAATGGATATTATATCAAAACGGGTGCAGCGACATCTATGGCGCCACATAAGAACTACGAAGAAAGTACGAAATCCTGCATCGCGCAATCCAAGTTCTCCGCGCGATTTGAACATATATGTACGACAGCCCGAAATCATCTATCGGGCAGTAGCCCACCAGACCATAACACCTGTCTGGTCGGAAGATCCTCCCTTTTCAACGGAGGTATGTGGGACTTTGCTCTCTGTTCCGCATACGTCCAAACGGGGGTTTTTCTTAAATATAGAAAATCCCCAGAATGTAACTTGGAACGAAACTGAAAGATACATTAATAATAATTAGGGATCCGATGTAAGGAATAATTGGCTATTTTAGCTGTTTTAGTAGTACCTACACTACACTGGACAAGCAATTATGTAGTCAAAATACTAATAATAATAATAATATTCCACAACTATCACACAGCTCTGTCTAATCCCAAGCTAAGCAGAGCTTGTGTTATGGGTACTAGACAACTGATAAACATACTTATATTTTTCTAAATACAAACATATTATAGATATAAATTACACCCAGACACAGAACAAATGATCGTGCTCATCACACAAACATTTGTCCTGGGTGGGAATCGAACCCACGACCTCCGGCATAGCAGTCAGAGTCACTAACCACTAGACCAACAGACCAGGGGTCTAAGTCTGCTATTTTTATAAATTCGTCATTCCAACACGATCCCATTTTCATTTTGCTAAAAGTTTGGAATCTGCTAATTCATAATGATCGAACATTGATCGGTCAATGGTCTTGTAATAGAATTGTGGTAGAATGACAATATCGAGCTTATTAAAAGCACTAATTGCGCAATGACGTCGTAATGGTAGGTCACTGATCAAAGGAACTGTCAAAATTTAGTGCTGATTACCGCATATGTCAGATATTCATTTGTCATTATGAACGAGATTACCATTCTATGCCATTTCTTTCAATGGAGTGTCAGTGGTTGACCATCGGAAAGTCATAATGACGCCATTATATTATTAGATTACCAAAACTTGTCAATCATTGATAGACCATTGTGACACTATTGTAATAGCAGACTTGAGGCCCAGTTAAATATCAAGAAGGGCCTTTTATTTTTTGACAACTTCAGTAATCATGCCATTCAAAACTATATCTCTTATCAATCTTGACCGCATATTCACAAAGGATACATTGCAGCGCGTTGTGTTTTCATCAAGGCTTGTCTCTACCTACAAAACAAAATTTTAGTTGTATACCCACTCCACGTTATTCACACCACGCAGCCTTAGTTCCCGACACAATAAAGTGATTATTTACCAGTTGCTGAACGCAACAATGTCCGCACCGACACGCGGACACAAAGGTCCTGTCTATCTAGCGTATCGTCATTTATCATCGGTATTGATAGCTTTACAAACTACGGAACTGTCTAGAAGTGGCAGGTCTTCATCGTCATCATCTTCCTGTCCTTGTTACATATTACTTGGGGTTCGCGCTACACGTTTTTTTCTTCCATTCTGTCCTGCCAACCGTCACACTTTCACTAACTACCTTTTCTTTCAAATCATTTCTCACACAATGCATCCATCTATTCTTTGGCCTCCCTCTCCATCCATCCACAGGTATACTCATCACTCTGGTAGTAACGTATTGCATTTTCTCCGTCCTCTTCACATGACCATATCAAGCCAAACGATTCCCTTTCGACTTTTCAGCACCACTTTCGAACTTCCTCTAATTATGTGTCTAGTGTAATGTGTCTAGTCGTCTAGTGGATGTCACAAGTCTTTAATTTTTGGTTCTAAGACTTTTAACTTTAAGGTTATAGGAATTTTGAAAAATCATTTGTTTACATCATAAAAGGAACCGCTGTGCAAAATTTCAGCCTTTTATGTCCAAGGACTGACTCCAATGCCTAATCAAAATAAACTATAGAAGGCGCCAGATAGCCGTGGAATAAAGTACATTGACCTTTTCCTAATATCTCTGGGTAGGTACCCGAAAAACCAGCAATGAATTACTTTTTATTACTACATCATGTAAAGTATCACGATAGAATTGTAGACGGCTTTATATCTTTATTCCCATTTTTGAAATTAAGAATGTCAACAGATGCAGGTCAAAGACCGTTATTTCACGTCTATCTGGCACCTGCCCTTGGTTTTGATGAGTCAATACCTGCCTTTGCATGCCTTTTATATATACAAACAGGTGGGAAGTACCTAATGACATTGGCATCTCACATACAGTGGCCGCTGAAGCGCCTCCTTGGTCTATGGCTAGCCTTGATAGCCGACGTCTATAGCCGGTAGGAGCATGAATTTGCCTGTTTATTGAATTCCATGTTGTTGCTAAAACGAAGGGAGTAATGGTTTAGATGGAGCTTTCTGTTGAATGCGAGGTTGTAACATCATTGCTAATTAATGAGAAGGTTTTTATTTTTAACTAGCTTTTGCCCGCAGCTTCGCCTGCGTACATGAAACAGCCTATGTCAATCAGGAATAAAGCAGCTTTCTATCGGTGAAAAAATGTTATCAATCGGACCAGTTCTTCCAGAGATTACCTCCTACAAACAAAAAATCATAAAAACAAAAAAAACAAACTTTACCTCTTTATTATAATAAAGTAGATTCTTTATTATAAAGTAGACTCTTTATTATAATAAAGTACAATCGATGATGCTAGTAGAAAATTTCAAATGTATGGGAATGACATCATCTCAACGTTAAGTCACGTGGTCAGAACAAAGGAATCGGAGATGTTATCGATTGTAGAAAGAGATTCGAAAGAAACTCGTAACTTGGCTAGGCCTGCAGTTTCTGCCGGCGGCTTCACTCTGGTGAATGTTGAAAATTGTCCCGACGGAACATAATCCCGGGACCAAGAGTATCCTATGATTAACTATTCCAAAACATAGTCTAGACGAAATAGTTTTCACGCATGGCAATATTTAAAAGTAAGTACAATTGCCGACACGGATCTTGAGCGCTGGCTTCAAGTTGCGCAGAAGTCTCGGTCTCTTTAGTGGTGCGAAGTGAGACGCGGGGGCGGGGAGTGTCAGTGATTGGCTCGCCGCGCCATCGTGTCATAGACGTCACTCCTGATTCGTTCCCTGCGTTGCTGCATGTATCTAACAACGAAGACGATTGGCTCGCCAATGTATGGAATGCGCAAAGCGATCCCCACTCCGACGCCGAGCGCTTAAGATCCGTGACGGTAATTGTAGGTCGAATTTAATATTAAAAGTTTCTACTGAATGGATTTTACAGGCCAGTCGCCGTAAAACAAAATAAAAAGGTTTTTTTTTCATCCAAACCCGTTTAGTTGCGAGCGTGAAGAAGTAACAAACACGCACACTCAAACACATGAAATTTTGCCTCTGTGTGATTTCTAATTAATTTCCTATTTAAATAACAAGTTACCAACATACATCCCAACATAATTTAGCAACAAGTGAAAACCAGCCAGTAGCAGTAGGTAGTTACCATAGAAATTACTAAGCCAATATAAAACAGAATAAAATAGAATAAACTTTATTGAACACCAAAAAGTAACACATCTTATACATAAACTTAAATGTACGGGTACAATGGCGGCTTATCGCTCGACAGCGATATGTACCAGACCACCTTAAGAACTACTAATATAGTTGATTACTTTCACTCAAAGGGATGAGAACTAAGTCCAAGCAATAAGTCAAAGATGCGAGATAATTCAAAAAGAGCAGCTAAAGAAATACAGGTGGGTTTTAATCAGTAACAGTCAGATAGTCCCTTTCACTCCACCTACAGCAGGAGAGGTTATTTATTTATTTAATAGGAACACTAACCTACACTAACTATTTATTTATTTAATAGGAAAATTTACAAGATATTTTATCTTTAGGTACCTAATTGTATAGAAGTTTGATACTGGGCAAATATGTCAAATAAGTGTACACAGCTTGTACAATTTGACAATACATATAAATAAATATTGGAATTAGTTAAGATTCTAGAAATACAATAATTTATATAAAATATATAGTATGTATTAACTTTATTAGATTAAATTGATTTGAACGATAAATTAAAACAAGAAAATTAAAATAATGACTAGTTGGGAGTTGACTAAAAATAAATTACAATTTTTCAATTTTTTGAAGATTTTTTGCCTGAAAAAGTCATGCCGTCGGCATGGAAAGCCGTACCCGTGGTGACTTCAGAAAGGTTACAGAAGACCTTTGTCCGTGAACTCTTTTTTTTAGCTTTCATTACCCTGGTTTTCCACTCTCGAGCTAAAATGTCAGAAAAAGGTATTGGTAGGCAAGTTATTTTTAAGGCCGTATTTTAGATACTGTTCAAGTACCAGAGGTCGAGAGTACTACAAATTTGTAACCGCCTTTACCTTTCAGGCAGCCTAACAAAAATAATATACAATTTCAGTGAACTCTAAAAGTTTATTCAGAGTCATAAATTAAATTTTTAATCAACTTTCACACACCGTTTAAAAAACGAACATCTACATTCTCCTTTATAAATTAATATCCCAGTGCACATAAGACATTTTACGTACAAAGTAATTTATTATTACATGTAATGTAACGACTAGTAGTAGAGATGGACTGACTAGTCGGTAAAACCGACTATTCGACTTCATATTCTCTAGTCGACGATAAATTATTTGGCAATAGATGTCGACTACCTACTTGACAATGAAATATTTGTATTAAATATTCTTCATAACACATTTATCGTATGTTTTCTTCTTTCTGAAGAAGAATACATTCCATAAATATGATATACTAGCTTTTGCCCGCGGCTTCGCCCGCATTCATAAATTATAGCCTATGTCACTCAAAAATAAAGCAGCTTTCTACCTGAGATATTTTTTGCCATTAGACATTATTTTGTTGTGAATGCATAAAAAATAAAAATAAAAAAAATACTTTCAAAAATTACACCTACCTTACCCTACAAACAATAAAACAAAAAAAAAAACAAACTTTACCTCAATATAATATTAGTGTAGATTTAAAAAAGAAATATTCTTCTTGTAGGAAACCTTTGCCCAGTAAGGATACAGTTAGCTTTTTTTTTTTAAATCCGTCATCGCCAAGAACAACGTAAAGCAAATCATTACAATAAAAAATAATTAACAGCAATGAATCGCCAAGTCTTTAAATTATTTATCCGATCACATTTACATTCAGTGACTAGTCGGCGTTTTGCTCGCCGATTATTCGTCTAGTCGGCCACGTCCATAGTCGGCACATCTCTATCTTGTACCTACCTAATATGCAGCACCTGTACCTACAGTCCGGGGTTGGAGCGTAATTTATGTTCAATACTAAGACTGGAGACAGCACACCCCTGCTTGTGATAACTTTATTACTTGAGACGGGCGATAAATGCGACTTTGGAGGTGAAATGAATCTTTGAGGGTGTTAGAAATTAAGTAAAGGTTTAATTGCTGTGCTCTAAAAAAAAACTCAATTTGTAAATAAAAAATACTTAACAAAAAAATAATTAAATTGCAAAAAAAAAGAATTATCAAAATCTAAATTAAAATGATTAAAGGTTGACTGGTAGAGAATGCCTTGTTGCTTTAAGTTCGCCTATGTACCACTACTGTAGGTACATGAAGTTTAAATAAATAAAATCAAAATAATAAATAATAAATAATCAAAAAAATCAAAAATCAAAAAAATAAATAATCAAAATCAAAATAAACAAAAATAATAATCAAAATAATAAATAATCTGTGTACGATTCACAAGATTTTAGAGTAGGTATCGTGATGCCAAGTAACTGGATTGTGGAAGTCGGATAGGCATTTGCCCCTTGTAACACACGGGTATTCAGCCGCATCCAATTAGAATGGAAGACGACTCCAATCTAGTTATGAAAAAGGCTAGGGACTTTTGATAATTTTTTAACAGTGGCCAGAACGATAGATTCTTACAAACTCTATAATATATCTCTAGATAACTATCTAACATCATCATTGATTATTTTTAAAAGTAACTGTAGTCAACGTTATTATTATAAAAGATACAATCATGATCCAAAACCTACCCAAATAATATCTTTGATAAATTATGTTCTCTCTCTGTAACTCAAAGGTTTGCTGGGAGAAAACTCATTGTTGAGTTAAGCTCGCCTTTGTACATAAACTGTATGTATCACCGTGTATCGTGTTTTTGTGTACAATAAAAAATCATTTAAGAATTCACCCTTTTTTTTCAGTAAGATATAATCAATTAACTCCTGCCACTCTGCCCTGCGTTCAAATTTAAGTGTAGAGAATGACGTCATTGGTAATTACTCTACCCTGGCATTTGTGAACGCGAACGGAGTTCAACTGTCAATGTCAAGCATATTGCCGCTTACTCCAACCTACCCTGCTCAGTTAGAGTTAGTTGGGTTAACTCTAGGGTAGCTACTCGAGTTATAAAAGAACGACCCTGGGTTGCAACTCTACTCGACTCCGATTATTTTTGAACGTACTACTGGGTAGAGCTAGAGGCAGTGTCAGACTTTTACTAACTACTTAAAGTTGACAAAAAAATAAAAAGTCCGTTTTGACATTTGTATTTTGACTACCTAGCGGCTTGTCCGGTGTAGTAGTAGCTACTACCTACTAAAATAACTACTACTACCGCTAATATTATTATTTCTTTCAGTTTCGTTCCAAGTTACATTCTAAGGTTTTTTCTCAAATTTCAAAACTGGTCTTTCATTTTTTAACGAGTTTAGAACCCAACTATGCTCCTTTAGTTACCACGGTAACTCATTCGAGCAATACCTACCGAACAACTCTGTGTATCAAATTATATTATTATGCACTCGCAAGTTTACTAGCAACAAGTTTACGATACAAGTTAAAACTTTATTTGCGACTGCTCTTTCACACGCTATTCATAACATTTACAAACACCCAAACTTCTGCAACTACCTACAGTAAATAATACCGACCACCTCCTATAATTTTTAATTAATGAAGGGTACAAATTATACCTTTTCCTCTCCGCATAAAACCAGCCAATTTCCGCTTTACCAAGATATTGCAATAAGTGACAGAATTATAGCAATATCCTCTATAAATCGCAATTTGCGACCCATCGGGGAGCCCTATGTTCGGCAGGCATTAAAATAAAATTATGGTATTTTTACAAAGTCATCCTGAATATAACACCATCTTTCTTTTACACTGCAGTACTAATTGGAACCTTAAAATGATGAAGAAGCTTCGTGGAAAACTTGGTTCAAGTTTGTATTGATTGCATGCTAGTGGCGCCATCTGGTCACTGTAATATAAACTTCGTAAGTAGAGCAAGTTGTTGTGTTCGATTCTGTTCAGAGTATTGTGAATAGATGTCGCTAACAACAATTCGTAATTTTGTAGCTATTAACTTCGCTTGATGATGGTTAAAAAAATGGAAGCCACCAACAATTTGCCATATATTGTAATAAAAATCCTAGTCCTATTTTCTAATGCGATCCCATCACGTCTTCGCTGCCTGTGCCAACACCAGTCAAACTATTTTCTAGAATAAAATAGTTTACTGACAGCAATATTGCAACTTTCTATCAGTGAAATATTTTTCTCAGTTGGATCAATAACTACATAGATTACCAACAATAAACTTAAGCCTTTTTTATGGGGTAGGTAGAAAAACACAGCACAGAACGCTATTTGACACAGAACTCCTCTTGTATCCAATATTTTCATAATACTGAAAGGCCCCTTTTCAAGCCTCGCTACATTGACTAGCGCTGGCTTTGCTCAAATTTAGAGGTTCCCTTGATCTTATACCTCAGATACGTTAAGGGACAGAATGTCCCGCAACGCCATCAAATTATTCAAAACCATGTCCCGCATCACGTAGCAGTAGCAAAATATTGAGGGGCAAGATGCGGGACACTGGTCAAAATTGCAGCGTCACGATGTATGAGCGTTGCGATTCTTGCGGCACAAAAAAGCAGCTTTCTATCAGTGAAAAAATTTTAGCAATCAGACCAGTACTTTCAGATATTACCTCTAACAAACAAATAAAAACAAACATTACATCTTTAGGGAGTGTAGATAAAGGTTAAGATTTTTAATTTATGTCATATTCGTGTACGTAGGAATCGTTCGGTCCATGGCCCTTTATGGGGCGCCAGTGTGGGCGCCGTCGCAGCGTCAGCAACCGAAAGCCTAGCTCAACGCATGCCAGAGGGCAAAACGGATGGAGTGGGGATACCGCGCGGTTTCCCGCGTAGCGGCGAGCCTCCATGCTGGCCTGCCACCATAGGATCTGGAGGCAACCTTGCACACATGCACGATTTGCGCGCGGGGTGCTTCAACGCCCGCAGGGACAAGAATCTGCTGCAGCGACAGGTCACGGCATGGCAGACAGAGTTCCGTTGGGATCTCATAGGGAAGTGGCGTCAGGGACTATCGCAATTCAGTGCTGGGCACGCCGCACTTTGAGGCGTGGCTGAAAAGACCTCACGGCGTCCTCACCTTCCGCATGATGCAGGTTCTCACCGGACATGGTAAGTTCGGAAGGTACCTGATTCGTGAGAAACAGAGACCCGGGTGTCACCACTGTGTGGAACGCCCGGAGGACACGATGGAGCACACGGTAGAGGTGTGCCCCGCTTGGGCAGAGCATCGCCGTGCCATTGTGGGGCGATCGGCGGCAGCGATCTTCGCCTCCGTACAGGCCATGGTCCGGAGCGAGAAGGAGTGGCGTGATTTTTACCCATCGAAAAAAAAATGCGTATTGGTGAAAACTGCGTGCAAATCTGTGCAACAGTTTTTGTGTTGATCGCAAACAGACGCATGAAGACTTCGTTTTACAATGTGTAAGGATACGAGAATTATTCAAATACCTTAGGTTTTTTTTTTATTATTGTTAATAGGTTCGCGCTTGACCGCTATCTCACCTGATGGAAAGCGACGATGCGGTCGACGATGGAACGCGCTTACCTAGAAGAAACCTATTCACTCACGATTTAAAGATTCCCGGGTTGTAACAAAAAATCGTACTGAAGTAATTTTTATCATTCAATCACAGTAAATTTCCCGACACGTGGAAAAGAAAATGTGAAGCTAGCCATACGACTGTATTTTCCATGTGACCATTCATTGTTTATAGCACAACAATAAATTATTCATTTTCCTATTTCCAACTCTTAGAGGAAAATGGGGTTCTAAAATTAATATCTCAACAAAGTCACGTTGTTTCACAAAAAGGGAACGAACTCCCCAACCCTCCTGAGGGATTTTTCCATGAGTCACGTGGCAGACAAACGTGGAGAGTTACGATACTCGCTTTTATTAAAGTTCTTGTTTTTGAAAATAGAAGAGAATTTTACGGAATAAAAGTTTAATTGTTTCTGATTTTTAAACAAAGAAGAAAATTTTACGGAATAAAAGTTTATTTGTTACTTATTTTTTTAAATAGAAGAGAATCCTTACAGAATCTGTTCCATTAAAACAAAGGCATTGTTTTTCAACGTGCTATAATGTAGCACGTTGAACCTTTTGGAAGTCTTTCAAATTCAGTAAGTTACATGGTTGTTTTTTTTTTTTCATCAAAGAAAACATCCAATGACTTCTCTCGCTCTGGGGCGAAGCGCGAGGGCGCTTCAGAGTTTTACTGACTAAAACCACACGTACAGCTGCCACCACGGATATTGAACGCTAGCTTCAAGTTGCGCAGAAGTCAAAAATTGGGTCTCTTTAGGTGGTGCGGCGTGAGACGCGGGGGCGGGGAGCGTCACTGATTGGCTCGCCCCGCATCGCGTCATAGACGCCACTCGTGATTCGTTTATTTCGCTTGCAGCACGTACCTCCCGACGACGACGATTGGCTCGCCAATGTATGGAATGCGAAAAGCGATCCCCACTCTGACGCCGAGGCTTCAATATCCGTGGTGGCAGCTGTATGTTGCTTCTTTTCCTTGCGTTCCTAGACCCCGAGCTTCCCTTTCGGAAGTCAACCCATGACCCCAGTAGGCTTCGGCCCTGCTGGGCCCCTATGTTTTTGCTGACATCACTTTGAGGCACTGAACATTACGTGCTTTGACGACTCGAGCTCGGTCCGAACGGATACAGGACGCATACCTGACCGCCGGTCGGAGAGCTACCCGTTGGCCGTCGTCCGCAAGTCCGGAGGCAGGGTCCCGGCGGTGGCTGGGGCGAAGTAAAAATCCATGTTGGTCTAAGGATGGTAAAATTCCGTGGTAAATTACTTTAGTTAAACGTATTTTGTTTATGCTGCCAATCATCTGTAGGTTTATTAGAAAAGGCAAAGTACTGACTCACTCAGTCATAAATGGCCAGTCCTGTGCACACCACGTTTTGCGTTTGTGCAACGCGATACGTATGCGAGTCAAATTCAGCCTGCACAGGTTTAATAGGATAAAAGCGCGCCGTCGACGCACGTTTCTAATACCGTCCGGACCGAGCCCAAATCGTCGACGGCACGCACTGTTCCCGCACGCCTCAAAGAGTTGTTAGCAACAGCAGTCGACCGCATCAGGCAACGGTGCTCACGCCCGAGCCGCCACCGGAATTTCGATCCCGATTTCCAGCCATCGTAGGCGTGGGCTTGCGGACAGCGAGCAATGGGTAGCTCGCAGTTCGACCGTCCAGTAACTGTCTGGACTGAGCCCAAGTCGTCGACAGCGCGCACTGTTCCCACGGGCCTCAAGGAGTTGTCAGCAACAGCATGGGCCCAGCTGGGTCGAAGCCTACTAGGGCCCGAGTCTAGTTCCGAAAGGAAAGCTCAGCCCCGGTATGAAAGGCAAGAAGGAATGGGGTGGGTTTTTTAGTCAGCAAGAGTCTGACACTATCTCCCGCTCCGCCCAAGGGCAAGGGATGTCATTTGTATGACTTTTACCCACCAAAAAAAAAATTGCGACAGTCGCAATCTCTATACCACCGCCCGCCCGAAATCTTGCCGGAACTCCGTCCGCCATGCCGTTGTCAGTCGTCAGTCGTGTCAATTTGTCAGTCAGTAAAATTCTGACACTCATGCTTACTTTACTCAGAACAGGAGGAGTTATAGGATAATTTTCCACCTTAAAAAGAGTATTAAAAAATGAGTGTTCTTATTATAAACAACATACTTCTGCCCAAAGCGATGAACCATTTGCCTTAAGAAAATCATAGTCAAAACCGAAAAAAAAAACAAATTTACTTTGTTTTTCTACAAAGATATTAAAAAGTATAATAAAATACCTTACTTTGATAACTAAGCTTGTTGGTAACCCAAGTTTCGGTGTCCTATATCCAAATAAAAAACCTAAAGATTGCTAGTCGCAAGTTAATAACATCATTTCAAAGAGAAATATATATAGCTTACGCAATTGAACTTACCTTCTTTAGTGGTTACTAAAGAAGGTAAGTAATGACCTTTAAAATTTTCCTAAACCCTAACACGTGCCGACATCCACAAAACATCGGGGTAGCAAAAATAAATTGTTTTATTAACTGCGAAACAGAACTGAAAATGTGTGTACGTTGAGGCGAGACTGCCAAAGGATTTTTTGTTAAATGACGTGACAGAAGTGTAGATTAGGTTCATTTTGCTGTCATTAAGTGTCGTCTCATCTTTCTTTGGTGTGAAATTTTCCAAGCCAACCGTATACTTAGTACAGTCACATTCAAAATTACCTGCGTAGTTGATCCCACAGCGCCTGCGCGGAGCTATCGACCATGGCGTCGAGGAGACGCACTCATTCGCCCGGTATCTACCAAATCGGTGAGTACGCAAAACATTTACCCGTGTTCGGACAATGTGATCAGATTCCATTAAAAAGACGCTAAAAAGGAGTGCATGTATCTTGCGGTGGCGCTAATCATAATTATAGCAAGTTTGGTCAGACTACATGTAAGTCATTTTTAAATTTTAAACTGAGATCTACTCTCTGCTTTCTATTACTGATGTCCCTTTCACTGGAGTTCAAGCACGCATTCAATCTTCTTACTTCCAAGGGTATCTTTGTAAATATTATCGATTTCTGCTTATCATTTTTGCACCGGTCTACTAATCGCGAAATGTCAAGCCACGCAATCAAACGCAAGTTAAATGTGTGAATACGTCACGATGTGTGTCATTGATAAGATGTGTGATACGCATAGATACTGTGACTGATATTTAAAACGACACTTTCATTTGTCGATATGTACCTATATATTTGTGTGACGTAAATTATTTATTTAAATATTGTTATATATTCTTTAGGAGATAAATTATTTAACTTTATACCGTAATTTTCATAAAACCACATGTTGAATGCCACCATGCCACTATGTGCCACGTTGACGTACCATGTAGCATGCGCACTACGACTGTGCATAGTTGCAATATACACTAACTGTGAGTGCACATTTATTTTAATTTAATAAATAGAAGAAACTTTATTATACACCAAAAAAATACACATATACCTATAACCTATGGGTACAATGGTGGTTTAGACCACCATTGCTGAACGATTAGTCGTTCAGCCATATCTACCAGACAACGTTACGTTAGTAGGCATTTAAATAGTGTTTATTTGTTAGTGTCTGAATTGTACATAGACAGCAGCTTATCTGCTTCTAAGCTGTCAAGTCTGTGGTCAGCAGCCTGTGGCAAAGAGCCCAGGTACCTTCCGCGATGTGATGAAAGCGCTGCTTGCCGTCTTTGAGAAACTGGGGTGGATCTAATGACACATTTATCCCACCCGTGAGCGTATACGTGCTTGACACGTGGAGTTGCGTAAACTAGCCCTTCATGCAATACAATAAGTGTCTTTATTTTGTTTTCTAGTTTATTATATTATATTATTACCTTATTTTAGGGATTATTAGCGTGGGCTCCAAGTGTGACTTCAAACCCAATATTTCGAAACTCATATGTTCGTGCACTTCATACATAGTCTACTAAAATCTATCTTTATATTTTCAATTTGATTTTTTTTTTCACTTTATTGTTTTCAAAGTTCACAAAATTGTATTAACAATATGGGGAACACACTGGCTCTTGTAATATAGTTTCTAACTAGCTCAAGAGCTAATTAATTTAATTTATGTGTACAAGAAACTAATGTCGATAAATCATTTTTTTATTATTATTATTTACAACCAATCTCAATCGAATCTTTACAATCAAATCTTATAAAATTCAAATCTCATTATAAAGCATAACCTTTTAAAAATATATTCGACCGACCAACCTACAAATCAATTGGTACGTTTTTTACGCGATCTCCTCAATTTTATCATTATTCCGTTCCATTTTTCAGGATATATGTTAATTTTTGACTTGGGCTTGGTCCGGACAGTTACCGGACGGCCGGACAGCGAGCTACCCATTGCTCACTGTCCGCAAGCCCGAGCCCACGGTGGCCGGAAATGGGGATCGGAATCCCGGCGGCGGCGGCGAGAGCGCCAATGCCTGATGCGGTCGGCCTCCTCCTTTGCAGAAGTCGGCGACCGCCTGCCACTCCTCCTCGCTCCGGACCATGGCCTCAACCAAGGTCCGGCGCGAGAGGTTTCCGCCGCCGATCGCCCCCACGAGGTCACGGCGATGCTCCGCCCAAGCAGGGCACTCCCGATGCCTTAGGCGTCTCCTGTGTCTGGGGCGTGAGGATTTCCATTCCCTGTCACCACGTTGACGCGGTTCATGTACATAAACTGTGTCTTTTGATAGTACATTGCGCACCATCTTTGTTTTTTTTTTTTTATCTTCATATGATTTATATTGTGGATATACATTATGTCTGCGATTTGGATTTTAACTTTTATTAAGTACGAAAATTGGCCTTGAAAACACATATAAAAGCTTGCCCTAGGGTCTTTTAGAAGATCACAAGGTCGCGTCTGCGCTCTGCATCAAAAGCTTCTAACATCATTGCAAACAATCGTAGACTCTATCCATTAGCGATAAAGCTCAATATCGTATGGCATTGTCATTTGTCACACGAAGTAAGCTTGATTCGTACTCTCATGAGTAACCTACGTCACCAAATGCCTCTCACGTCTATACAAATTTATATGTAGATATATGTAATTTTTCTATACGTATGTTGGTCACCTAACTTCTTCTAAACGGCTTGACCGATTTAGATGTATATTTGTGTATAAGTCCCTGGATGATTTTAAATTACGATTGGACCCGGTAGGTGGCACTGCAGTCGGGTTATCATTTTTTAAGCTTACGGACAGGAAAACGCCTGTATTACCTACTAGCTTTTGCCCGTAGCTTCGCTCTTGTAGGTATATAAAATATAGCCTATGTCACTCAGGACTAAAGCAGCTTTCTATCGGTGAAAAAAATTTACGTCCTACAAACAAATAAACAAACTTTACCTCTTAATAATATTAGTGTAGATATAAAATCCTTCTTTAGAAAGTGCACAAAAAACAGCAAATTCTCAAATTTCCGTCATATAATTTTCAGTTCGTTTGAACGTAGCGTCTTTACGCTCGTAGGCGGCGTAGCGCTACGTCAAGTGCTACGCCAAAATTTTCAAGCCAATTTTATCGGCCGCTACGTATTCTCTGTTTAACAACCCACAAACACTTTATAAAATCGGCCTGCGTTTTCAACCCTAGTGTTATAATATTAAGAAATAGCTGGATTGCTGGAAAATTTTGTCTGTTTACAGTACCAATAAAAAAAGTTATTTTAAAACTATGTTTAACTAATTGCTTTTAAAAGACATTTCGTTTACTTTAGCGTTCATATTTTTTTTTAATTAATGCTCATATATAGCTTGAGGTGACCTTGTTTTCTTGGTAAATAGCAGTTATAACCGAACAATGACGTCATAATATTTTTGTTCTGAACATTATTTGTTATTTATTTATTATTGACGCCCGATTATATGTACATAGTTAGGTTAAATATGAATACTCAGTTTAATTTATATTTACGCGAATTTCCAATTAAAAAACCAGTTTAATTAAATATCTAACTTTCAGGTTTATTAATGTAAACTTTATGTAGTTGTTTGGTATGATCAGAATATACTCGAATAAAATACACGTATAGCTGGTAAAATTTAAAAAATATACGTTAAAAACGAAATTTGACCCTGTGCTTATATTTGAAATCTTTTTGAAGATAATACCTATATTCTAAGTGCTTACTTCCTCCTCGTCTTTGCGTCGTTTGTCCTCAATGCTGAGGGTCGAAAATAACTTTGTTGTGGATTATAATATATCTCGACATGTTGTTTCGTGTTTACTTAACTATTGTGTGTGTGCTTTGTGTTGTGACAAAAAATACAAAATACAAAAATGATTATTTCCACAACCAAAATTTTTTAACAATAGATGGTGTTTGGAGCCTCCTTTGAAGTAAGTAATGCCTGTATTAGGAGACTCTGCATTAGACAATTATCATTAGACAAATAAATTAATTTTCTTTCTTCTTTCTTTATGTTGTCTTATAGCCAGAGATGTTTATGGCGTCGCAGACTGTTGTTTAAAGCGTAGGATGGATTTGGTCTTTTCCAATCTACTTTTCGCTTCAGCAAAAGCTTTTCGGGATTATCTCTCGTTCTGAAAATGTAGACACATATTCATTGTGCGCACAACTAAATAAAGTGTGAAATTTTCTGCCGTCTGTGATTCCTGATAGCTACAACCTAGGGGTCAATCTAAAATGAATACAGTTTAGGTTATCTGATGGTACAACACAAGTCTAATGATAATACAATATCGGTCAAGTACTAAACGAATACGAACGTTTTTGTAGCGTCGTATTTTTTTTTTTACTTTTAGACTAAAAAGTAAACTTAGGAAGTCAAAGTCAAAGTCAAATCATTTATTTCAAAAAGACCATTTACAGGCACTTTTGAATAGTCAAATGTCGGTCAGTCCAATAAAAGTGAAGCTAAATTGAGGAGACTTTGTAATTTATAATGTGTTCTCCCATGTGTCGATTAACGTTGCGATCATTTTTCCGACTGTAAATTTAATATTTATAAGCATAACAAAATATTTACTGTGTGATAAAACTCACATGAGCGGTTTTTGAGTTTTTTTTTCTAATGTATCTATCTAGTAGAATTATTAGTGTTTTGTATTTTTTTTATTCAGTTATATTATTTATTTTCCTAACAAAAATAATATAATTATGAAACTTTGATAAAATTCTCTGCACTAATTTGTATTATTGTATTCACAAATCTTGGTTACCTCATGTGATCTTTTATTTCGCCATTATTCGACACCGCTCAAGCTATGATTTTCTGCCATGCTATATTTATATCCTAATTAGTAGCCAAAACTCTGCGAAATAATATCTCCAATATTTATCTATCAATATTACCTTTCCCCAAACAAGCACCCCTCTGGTCACGCGCATGCGCTTTTCCGTCAAGACTCTAACATCATAACAAACAAAACTGTATTTTATATGAAGGCAGGAAGGTCGAATTTCGAATGCAGTAGTCAAACGCATTCCCATTTCATCCCCTTGCACTGAACCGGTGAGCCCGTGCAACAGTTCCACGCTCGCCTTCGGCTTGGACAGACCTTAGTGCTTGTAAATAAAACAGGACCCTATTTTCCAAGAAATAGAGTTCAAATTTATAACGATTAAATACTCGTGTATCCGCGTGCCTATCAATGTCGCACTGGGAATTAATGAATGATTGTGACAATTATTACTATTGGAGCGATCGAATCATTATCGTCGTATTTGTGATCGGCAGTTTATTTGTTCTAAAATTTACTTTTTACATAGTCGGAAAATTGAAAAGGTTTTGGACGACTTTGAATGGTCTGATGACTTAATTTACAAAAAAAAAAATTTCAGTCGCCATTCTTTTTAGATTTTATTTATTGTTTAAGTTTTTTGAAATGTGTATACATTATCTCAAGCCGCGTAAAATTCTAAGCGATACTGGTAGGGACAACAAAGAAAGAAAGAAGAAGAATAGGTGAGTGTTTTACACAAATAATAACAAATTAATACTATCATCATTCTGTCGCCTGCATTTTCATATTTAACGCAAACAATAACAAAGCTTTGTTTTTAAAGATGCAGAAAGAATCAAAATGTAGTCCCCGTTTAATATCGAACTTTATACAACCTAGGCAGAGCTCTATTTTGGGAAGCAGCCTGATTCGTCGCGCGCCTGCGCGCTTTTCCCCGAGTAACAAAAGTAGACTCTACGCCGTTGCTAGAAAGATCAGTTTTCAAAAATAATAATTATGTTTGAATATTTAACGTAACACGAGTACAGTAATATGTAACGTGACAACCAAATAAAACAGATTTGAACGTGTGACATGTACAGTATATTTTTACCTGAAGTTCGTGAGAGTAAGTCGTACATTGTTGACTAGCATTTGCCCGTGGCTTCACCAGCATAGGTACATAAAATATAGCCTATGTCACTCAGAAATAAGGCAGGTTTCTATCGGTGAAAAAATTTAAGCAATCAGACCAGTACTTCCAGAGATTACCTCCTACAAACAAAAAACATAAAGACAAACTTTAATTTATTTTACTACTGATGTACCTACCTAACAAGAAATCATGTGGTGTATTCTTCTCTTCCTGACTTGTTCAAATTCAAAACGTTTTGGGAAAACATTAATCTTGCGTACTTACAGCTAAGGAGTGGAAATTCCATGCTGAAGTTTGTGTTCCCTGATATCTATAACCTAACATAAATGATTATTGTACAATAAGGCTTATTCTATTCTATTCTAGGGGTATTTAAGTCTTGACTTAAATCACTCTAGAGTGAAAAGGTTACTTCTAGGCATGCGTACTCTATTGTCGACCATCTCGTCGCTTACCATTAAGTGAGATAGTGGTCAAACGCGAGCCTACCCATAATTAAAAAAAACCTAGGCTATTTCTTGCTTTTCAAGTTTAGTACAACTAAAATAAGATGAAAATTAAGAAAAATAACTTATTTGAATCGCAGGTACAATTCTTAATTCTATTTCTTGTGGTGTTTACTAGAATCACTAGTTAAGGATTTGGGTTTATTGTAAATGAAACCACCAAATTGTCAGTAAGCAGGCAAACCCAAAGAGTGACGTCTAGTCGTTGCCCCTAATAGTGAAATCGGCCTTATAATGTTCCCACTGTTGGGACTCAAGCCTCCCCTCTAGGAGAGGTAAAACAATCGATCGAAATATAACATTTCCAATAAATTATTCAGTATCTAGCTTTACCTGGACCCTAGACAGAGTTATAATTAGTCATTAATCGTACCGTGCCTCGCGCCTGCGCGTTGCACAGAGGCATCTAACACACTATCACTCAACAATGACCCTAAACTGACAACGTTTAAAGTTCAAAATGGCATGATCGTCAGTTCGATGCGCTTTCTGGTTTTTAAAAGAGGCCTTGTGCATTGAAAGCGTGCAACATTTTAGTACCGGTGTTCAGTTTGATAAGTCGTAACAAACAACAAAAGACTTTAACTTACAGTAAATAAAGTTTTATATTGTTTACACAATACGCTGTTATATATCAAAGATTTTGTTGCGCAATTTGAGGAAAAAAAATCATAAATCGATATTCGCAATTTCTTCATCCATGTATTTAGCTCTTTGCCTCATCATTATCATAGCAAGCTTGATCAGGATACATGTAAGTCATCTCACTAATAATAGGTATAGTGTATTTGTGATATTTGTTACTTCTTCAAAATCAAAATCAAAACCTTGTTTTCTTTTTCAAATAGACGATTTGCAGACACTTTTGAATAGTCAAATGTCGGTCAGTCCAAAAAAGTGAAGCGAAATTGCACGTTTCAAAGCGTAGATCTCTATGGAGAAGAACGTACAAGAAACTCCATGGATACTCTTTTAAATTATATTATGCTTAACGCTCGAATGACTGAACGAATTTCGATGATCTTTGTATCATCATCATCATCATTTCAGCTGAAAGACGTCCACTGTCTGTCTGTCTGTGTCAATCTTGGTATACGGGAAGATACCAAAATATTTTTTGTTCCGGGAGTAATTTCTCTTGGAATAATTTTGCGAAGCCGCTGCCGCTGAAGGAAGAAAAATAAACGTTTCTCAAAGTTGAGATTATCAGTTTTTTAAGAAAAATTCTTAAAAAACATTTAATTTTTTTTCATAAAGATAATTTTTATTTTGATAAAAATCACCTACATATTTTATTTAGATAAAGTTTCTTATAAATACAAATTCAAAACCATTAACCCTTATTTCATCCGAAAAATGAATTTAACTTCGCGTTTTTCTCATTGTTATTAGAAAATCCATCAGAAAACTTTGTCTTGAAACATTAAAGATCAAAATAGATTGACAAACCACTTATGTAAATGACTCTCCACCACCCCACTCTATGCGATCATTGGAAGCCTGTTGCGCTCCGAGATTTCATGAAGTCCTTTGTAGAGATGTGCAGTATCCGGTAATATTCCCCGAAGTATGAATATTGGTGGCAATATTGCCAGCAAAATTCCCACTTCGGACAATATTGCCGCAACGGTACATCTCTAGTCCTGTGTAGCCAGGTTTTTTTTTTGTGGAAAATATTGCCTATCTTTGAGTCTTTGTCTTATATTGAGAGAAATATTAAACTAAATTTTTAATAACTATCCAACATTTTTCATGAATCATATTTATGTAAGCATAAGTATATTGTGCCTTGTATTGTGTTCCCACTGTTGGGACTCAGGCCTCCACTCTAGCAGAGGGAATGGGCCGTAATCCACCACGCGGGCCCAGTGCGGGTTGTTGAATGTCACATATCTTCGAACTTTTGATTCTAGGACATGCCGGTTTTCTCACGATGTTTTCCTTCACCGTTTTGAGAGCAGTGGTGATGAAATAAATTACACAAAGTAATGCGCCTGGCTGAAAATGGCTAAATGGCTTATTTATGTAATTTTATATTATACAGTGGATCCTACCCTCGAAAACTCATTTCACCTTTGTAAATGATGTGTCAAATCACTGTGTACTATGTTAAGTTTTTAAATAATTAAAAAAAAATTGTCATCAGGCATACGGCATACCTAAAGTAACTTTTTCTAAAATACTGTTTACATTACGCTTAAAAAAAGTCATGATTAAAAATCGATTCTTTTTTTATTGTATTTTTGCGTAATATTACGTCCCAACAAATGTTGTTGTATTTTTCTAATTGTATTATTATTAAAACTGCGGATACTACGCAATGACAAAAGGAATATATATAAAATCAACCATCAGGCAAGCAATAAATCAATATTCCCCAGGTACTATTAAAGTCCCAGGCATAGCTCTATACGATGTATTATTAAGTGCAGTGCACGCCTGCGCGTTGCACAGATGCCTCTAACATCTCCACATAGAATATTCGACTCTGTTTCCAAGGAGAAAGGTTCAATTTACAATGTGGTTGGTAAAGTGCGTTTTCAGGCTTGTGTGGGAAGCTTCAGTACTGGGTGCCTGACCTTCACGATGACATTTAACAGCTTCGAGGTGGTTATTTATGAATAACTAGCACTTTTCCCGTAACAGCGTTCACGAAACTGTTTTCATAAAAAACTTTGACACCGCTTGTACCGTATTTCAAGGGTAGTTTAAAATAATGACTATATTTTTAATCTTTTAATTAAGTAAATTCTGTGTTTTTTATGCCCATGAACGGAGGTCTTTCATACAATTTTTGAGACACACACTCCAACATTTTTCATAAACCACTCTGTCTATTAGTGAAATCCACCAATATTCGTTGAGTAGATTTTGAGATTTTCGCGAACAGACAGACAAAAGGGAAGGCAAACGAGACTTTTCTATAATAAAAAGCCTAGATAATATCTACAAGATAGCCGTGTATCCAAAACATCTAGAGAAAGATGTGTCAACATAATCCTCGAAAAGGACGCTCTTAAAAAAACACTCCTTTTTCACGTCTTTTTGACTCAGTTTACAACTCTATGCTATAGTGATAAAACCCACAATTGTCAGAAGCGTGTATTGTATAGGATTGTTGCACATAAGGGATGTCCGCAAACTTTGACAACGGTTAAGGTCGAGTGAGAGCTCGCGACTAGTATTACTGACATAATTTTTCTAAGCATTTTGTAAGGGGTTAATTTATTCCCTATTTCGAAGCCGATGTGAGGGTTGCAAGGGCAAAAAGTATTTTGTTTTCAAAAGAACCGTCTTTGTTAATGATATCTGACTTGCCTATTGATCTAGTGGTTATAGGCCCTGACTACTATGCCGGAGATCGTGGGTACGATTCCCACCCAGGACAAATGTTTGTGTGATGAGCAGGATCATTTGTTCTGTATCTGGGTGTAATTTATCTATAACATTTATGTCATCATCATCACCATCATCTCAGCCGATACACGTCCACTGTTGGACATAGGCCTCCCCCAAGCGTCGCCACATTGAACGTTCCTGTGCGTCCCGCATCCATCGGTTTCCCGCTATCTTCACCAGGTCGTCGGTCCACCTTGTAGGAGGCCTTCCAACACTGCGTCTTCCGGTACGCGGTCGCCACTCCAAAACCTTTCGGCCCCAACGGCCATCTGTTCTGCGAGTAATGTGCCCTGCCCATTGCCACTTAAGTTTGACAATTCTTTGGGCTATGTCGGCAACCTTAGTTTTCCTGCGGATATCTTCATTTTTTATTCGATCACGCAAGGAAACCCCGAGCATAGCCCTATCCATTGCTCTTTGGGTTTACAGGGTAACATTTATGTATTTAAAAATATATAAGTATGTTTATCAGTTGTCTAGTACTCATAACACAAGCTCTGTTTAGCTTGGGACTAGACGCCGTTGTGTTTAGTAGTGCAAAAAAAAATCTATAAGTAATTTGTTAAACACTATTAACCGATGTTTTAATCAGTTTAAATAATACTGTATCAGTCATTGTAGTCGAGATTTTTTCTACAATTTTATTCATTATTGTGTTCGTTTAATTTAGTGTGTTAATACGTATTATTTCATTTGTATTTAATTTAATTACACAATACCTACAACACAATGACATAACATAAAAATAAATTTTCTTATTGAACGCACCAACTGTTTTTGTACTAGAATCTAACAACTTTTCATTTACAAACATTGCTAAGGATTAAAAAAATGCTGTGATAAACAAATATTTAAAAAAATTACAAGGGTAATTAGTTCTTTTAACAACTCAATGTTACAAGTAAAATTAGAACTGGGTAAAAATTAGACTAAAATTAAAACGAAGACTGAAAAAACCACTTCATACTAGTAAAAAGTAACGCACTAAAAATAGTTTTCAATCAATAAACGGTTTTCTAGAAACACGTACTTATATTATTTAATATCTATAAACTGCACTTCTACGCCTGCGCATTGCACAGACGCGTCTATCACCGCTGCAAAGGACTCTCAACCTTATGTGGTGGAAGTAAAGTTCAGTTCCCAATGCGATGGCTCGCACAGGACTTGTGCACAGAGCAGCTTCGCACGAGATAATGCACAGTAGTTTCACGGTCACTTTCCCCTAATGTAGTCGTTGCGTTAAGTTTAAGCAAAAATCAAGTTTAATTTATTCAGATTACAGTTTAATTTCGTTTGCGTGTTTGAAGGGTGTTTTCCATCACGCGATAATTATTTTCACGTCATTGAAAACAAAAGTTTCGTGACATTTTATTTATGAGTCAATGGAGCTTTACACTATAGTTTTACATTCAAAGTTCTTTCAAAATGGAGTTATTTATTTGAGTATTTGCTTAGTTTTGATACTGTTGAGCATCCTGATCAAGTCACATGTAAGTAGATGTACTTTAAGAAAATTGTTTTATTTTTTTTTATTTGAATAAACTAGCTGTTGTCCGTGGCTTTGTTCACTTGAAAATTATTTCTGCTACCTCAAGTAAACGTACATAACTCGTTAAAAATTATATGGCTCTTTTGACATTTGAGAAAAATCCTAGAATATAACTTGAAACGAGACTGAAAAAACCAATAAAATAATAATTAGGGGTCCGGTGTAGTAGTAGTTATTTTAGCTACACTACACCGGACAAGCCACTAGGTGGTCAAAATACAAATGTCAAAACGAACCTATTATTTTTTACCGGGATAAAAATTTGGAGGTAAGCGGAACAGAAAGTAAAGTCCCGCAAACAACCTTGAAAAGTGACCTCGGACCAGACGGGTGTTACGTCTGGTGGGCAACTGCCCGATAGAAGATTTTGGGCTGTCGTATATGCTCAAATCGCGCGGAAAACTTTAAATGCGCGATGCAGGATTAGTTCTTATGGGACGCTATAGATGTCGCTACAAAAAGTATTCTTTATTATTCAGTCAAAACCATCAAAAAAGTTACAGTTTATTAGGAAGTTGTTAATTTATTTGCAACAGATAAAATTTACATATTTACCATACAAAAAAATAAAACCATTTATACTAAAACCTAAATAAATACATAACGTACATAAATAAAATACAAAAACACAAAGTGCACTCAGGCGTCGAAGTACTCCTCCACATCGCTATCATCAGAAACTGTGCCCAGAAGACTAGCAGTATTATCACGTTGAATGGCAATGCTTATACTTTGAGCGAAGAAAGAGTCAGCCCTCTGGTCACGCAAGGCGTCGATCAGTCAGCGAGACATTTCCTTAAAAGGGAGACGCGCACTCCGACCCCATGACCGTAACGTTTCAACCTCAAGTAGAAAGTAGGATTACCTGCCCCCCTAGCCAAGTTACAACCAGTTTGTGTCGAATTCCGTTCTCTAATCGGTAAAGCCTCGGTGAAAGCAATTGTAGAAAACGATAAGTCGGTAGCCATGTTGACACGCCTGAGTCGGCCGCTCGTTCTACAATGTAGCGTTTGTATAACAAAGGACGTAGCGTTAAACATTGTAGAAACGATTTTGAACGATGTGAACTTGGCTACGAATTGTCTATTCGTTTGTTCTGACCACGCGACTTTACGTTGAGATGACGTCATTCCCATACGTTTCATAACTTTTCGACAGCGTTAACGATTGCAGAATAACAACTTGGCTAAGCGTGCTGGATAGATGCTAGACGCACGGGACCGCTCGTTATGGCGACACTTGAAGAAAGCCTATATGTGCAACAGTGGATGTCTTTCGACTGAAATGGCAATGATGATGATGATGAGGATCGCCTCGGTACTTTTGAATTGCAGCCATAAGTTATGAGTACCTAAATAGCTTTTGTTTTATTATTTACTAGCGGCCCGTCCCGACTTCGCACGTGTAATAAATATAGCCTATGTTACTCAGGGTGAATGTAGCTTTCCAATGGTGAAAGAATTTTTGAAATGAGCACAGTAGTTTTTGAGTTTATTCATTACAAACATAGACACAAAAGTACAAATTTTCCCTCTTTATAATATTAAGATTTCTTTAAAAATAACAGATAAAACAGTTACAATAAACTAACTTATAAACCAAGTACATCATTGATGCTTTAGTAACAAAATTAGTAATTCTGCTAGATTTCTGGTGAAACTACCATTTTTAATTATTGATAGGCTCGCGCTTGACTAATAAATAGCAAATGTTTAGATTATTTCAATAAATATAAGAGTGGGATGGGCTTTAACAAGACAAGGAAGGGGTATTTTAGCGTAACATAAGCATTACAGACATCCATTTTAAATAGCGAACAGCAAAAAGATTCTCTGCAACCCTAGTTTTTATTCGCAAGTATTTTCATAGCAAGATAACAACCCCACTCTAGTAATGTACTTACAAAACTATCAATCAATACTCTCTCAGGGACACTAGGCCCCTGGACAGAGCTTAAAATAACCATCAATCCGATGCAACTAACCACGCCTGCGCGTTGCACACGGCCTCCACCTCAAAAGCACACAATATCGAGCTTTATGACGTAAGAAATAAGGCACAACATCCCCTGCGATCGTCACTTGCGTTTCCCGACTCCTGAAATAAGGCTGTGCACTGCGCGCGACGTCATTCCGTGCAACAGTCCCGTATCGGTCTCCCGGTTGTAACGTTGTAGCATTGGATTAGAGACTTTATGATAAAGTGTAAAAGTATAAATTAGCTTAATAATTACAAAGCTCGTACGCTGCGTTCCGCTTTTCAGAGCACAGTATTGAACAAACGTGTTCTACTGTACTTCGGTCCGCCATCTTAGTTTTTTGCGTCGTGTGTCCCATTTTCCATTTTCGATTTTTTTTGACAAAACAAATTCATGTATTTCGCACTCTGTCTTATTGTGATTATCGCCAGTTTGCTCCGATTACATGTAAGTCATATTTTTAAACTTTTTTTGCACATTTTTTTATTAACATCGTCTACATCTATACACAAATAATGCCATAAAGAGGAAAGATTTATATTTTTGTTTATAATGAATAATCTCAAAAAATAACTGGACGGATTAAAAAAAAATATTTCCCTAATAAAATGCTGCTTTATCACTGAATGAAATAGGCTATATATTTTTTTACTTTATTGATCTTTTTTGATCTTTTTATTTTTACATTTTACCGGCTCTCGCTTAACCACTATCTCACGTAATGGCAAGCAACGACGGTGGTCAACGATAGAGCACGCTTGCCATTGTCAAAGGTGATCAATCCGCTGCATGGTATAGGCCTCCCGCAAGCTGCGCCACACCATGCAGTCCTCCGTAAGCTACATTCTGTATGTCTGAGAGTCTAGGACATACTGAACAGACAGTCAATGATAATTGAGATTTCATTCCTTTTCACAAGAAAAATTAAAAGTAGTGCGCTACTCCCGTTTTTTTTTCATAGAAACGATTTTTTTTTTAAATATATATCTTATGTCACTCGGCGTAATTGCTACCTCTTGCTATATCTTGTAATATGTAAATATTGAAAAAACAATCATTTAAAAAAAATATACCATAAAGTTTCTTGCCGGTTCTTCTGCATAGGAAACGACCAATTGGAACGGTGCACTAGCTTCTGACGTTTTATAAGTGCCCATGTAGACTTTTCCGATTATTATAATTATCTATTTGTTTTTGTAAGATTATTTATGTATTTTATCTATGGGCCTTAATAAAGGATTATTATTATAATGTTACTTCAGGTTGTTTATAAGTAATGTAAAATCAATGTTTTATGGGTGAGGTGGCTACCCCCACTCATAACAGATTCCTGATGACCTGAACGTCCTAGATACAGCTATAAATTAGCCGTCAATCGAATGCAGCATCCCGCGCCTGCGCGTAGCCCAAAAGGCACGCAATATGGGACGTTATACAACAGGCATAAAGCTGAATATTGAAAGTTATTTATGGACGCCATCCTTTGTGTCCGTTACAAGGATTGCAAGGTGCGTCCCGTGCAGCATTTAGTAGTGCCGGCTTTCCCATCACTAGTCGTTTCCATAAACGGAATAATTTTAATTTAAAAATATGTATATCTTTGTTTTTGAACAAATGTGTTTACAAGTCCATGGCGTGTGTATTCGTAATTTGAAAAATTAAAAAAAAAAAAAATAAGTAAAAGTTTTAAATAAAATGACATGTTTACGGGACAATTTTTGTGCGTTAATCTATTAGAAAAACGTGACTGATAATGTATCTTGCAGTAGCAATAATTATAATCGTAGCAAGTTTGGTACGAGTACGCGTAAGTCCATTAACTATATTAACGCTTACAATTTTAATTTTCTGTTTTTTTCTACATTATTGTGTAGACATTTATAAAATATTGAGACGTTATTTTGTACACCTGGATAATGAGTTTTATTTGTATTATATATTTTAAGTGTGTTAAAATGAAGTGGATCTAAATTACTCGAACATATCGGAAAGCTTAACAAACTGATCTCTATACTATTAACTATTATTACGCCTCAATGAACCTTTAGAGATCAGGAGTTATCTCGAAATGTTACGCGCCTGCGCGTTGGAAAAAGGCTTCTTACTCAATAGCGAACAATAACCGACTCTATCGCGTAGGAGTAGAGTTTAATATACCACGCGATCAATAGTCGGAAAAGCTCTGGCGCGTTGGAAGAGCCTGAAATGTTCGCGACGTCTTGGACGCAACAAGTCTCGCCGGGAGCTTGATTGTGATTAATGATCTTGTCTAATAAAATTTAATATAGTGTAGTATATAAACAAAACAGTTCGTATTTACATAGAATATATACCAAACAACGGACTATTACTAAAGGTATGTTAATCCATCTCATATCTATTCACATAATTGAGCCATTATCAATTCAATATTTGATTTATATAATTCCACGTCAAAAACTATATGAAACAGGCTTTATTCTTGAATAATAAGCCTTATAGTTGCACTTAACAATGTTTATAAATCGCTTTTATCAATCCTTATGCAAACAGAGATTGCTTAATTACTGCAATTTCGTAATTTCAACAAAATATCTTACTAACCTACCATGGGTTTAATTGCTTAATTGTCAGGGAATAATGTCAGTTTTATGTGACAATTATGGAAGTAACAACCTGTAATTATATAGTTGTATAGTTAGTTGAATTGTCAGTAGCTACTTTTAACTATAGGACCTAGTTTTGCCTCGATTCAGGTTAGGTGCCTAGATTTTATCGATTGGACCTAGAGCTGCGCAGTTCCGGCTTTTCTGTCGTTCTGCGCAGATGAAAATAGAGCTTCCACACATATCCTAGGAATTGCCCTGCCTCTCGCCCCGCAGGCTTCACCCCCGCGCCTGTCCACCCCATCCCTCTTCGGGCAGCCATGATGGGTCGGTCGATAAATGCTCAATTAGTTGATATATGTGTTTATATCGGTTATCGTTCGATGATAGGCTTACTTAGTTAAATGTTCAGTTGAAGGAGAGTGGTGTGAAGATATTCACGTAGATTTTGGTAAAACTTGTATCAGTTTAGTAAGTATTTCTTTATTTGGATTTTAGTGATAATTTAATTCCTATATTTTGAATTGTTTTCGAATTGTTGGTCGATATATATTATACAATATTATTTTTAGTATTATATGCATTAATGAATATAGTTTATTCAGAATTAGTAACTTTATCGACTCTAATATTTTTTACACCATGATATATTTTTTTCCAAAAACATTTAAAAAAGGTCACAAGTTAGACACCACCGACACTTAGTACAAACCAGGTCACGGCGGGTCATAGCGGGCATTAGGTACCAGCGCTCAGCTAGGTTCGGAAGCAAAACAACTCCTCAGTCACTTAGATAGCCCGGTGACCAAGTGTTTATGTCGTCAACTGGTTTATAACTTCGTGTTTTTCCATAATACAGTTTTGGAATTTTGAACATTGATTCTTTACATAAAAATACTAGACGTATTTCAAGTGTCATGGTTCAAGTTTCACATATACTAAAAATAAAGTTGAAGGTAGGAACCCACTCATTATGCATACAGCTAAGGAGTGGAATTTCCTGCCGGAGTCTATGTTTCCTGATAGCTACAACTTAGGGATCTTTAAGTCAAGAGTGAATAGGTCACTTATAAGCAAGTGTGCTCAATCGTCGGCCACAACATCGCTTACCATCAGGTAAGATAGTGTTCAAACGCGTGCCTATCCATAATAAAAATAAATATACACCACTATTTTTTAATAGTACAAATACTTAAAGGGCTTATTAGAAAAGCCCTTGTTATTTTATAAGAAAATCTCAATAAATAATATTCATAAACAGCAAAGTTATTAGCGTTGGTTTATGTTCCAAAATGTCACTCAATTTATGGAAATATTGTGCAGGCTATTGATAAATGAATGAATAAGTGACAATTATTAAGTAAAAACACTGCCCGCAGTATTTTCTACTAGCAATTGTTATGTTTGATCGATTCTATGATGAATTTACCTTTTCGTGGTCAATTTTAGGATTTCGGTTTTTTCTACTTTTGAGTACAAAAATATGATCAGTGACGGGTACAGATAGAGCCCCATTTTTTTTGTACTAATTAAAAAGTAGGGGTGTATAGGTGGTCAGGCGCTAGATGAATTTGACCATGGGTCGGGTATCGGGTTGATATGGAGTGAGGTGAAGCGTAAACCTCAAGACCAGACTACTGTCGAAGCCCTCTGCCCCAGCTAGGGGACATAGGATCTTAAATGAAGAAGTCAGCCTCGGCCAATCGCCATCCCTAGCCATAGTGTAAACGGAGAAACCCCGTTTATGTAATGGCGATTGGCCGAGGCTGGGCCCTCGTGTAAACGGGGCATAACATGATTTCAAAGAGTGCCCATATGGAGTTTCTTGCGCATTCTTCTCCGTAGAGATCTACGCTTCTGAATGTGTTATTAGCATCATTTTTCTGACTGACTTCTTGACAATTTTAACACTGATTCTTGATGATAATAATATCGAAGTCAGTCAGTTTTTTTTTTTTTTATTTGTAAATATTAATTTATTTGAAGCGATGTGGAAGAGTTTTTTGACGCCATATTTTAGTTTGATTTTAGTTAGTTGTAATTAGCGTAGGGTTTTATTATTATTATTATTTTAATTTACTGTAATTATAGTTTTTAGTTGTGTATGTGATAAGTTAAATTGATTTAAAGTTAATAAAAGTTATTCAGTTGAAAAAAAAATATATATTTATTTATTTATGCTTTATGCACATTACACAGTATAAACGCGGACTTAATGCCTTAGGCATTATCTACCAGTCGACCTTAGGGAAATATCTATACAGACTCTTACTGACTAAAAAACCCACCCCGTTCCTTCTTGCTTGTCATAGTGGGGTCGAGCCTCCCTTTCGGAACTAATCCTGGCCTCAGTAGGCTTCGACCCAACTGGGCCCCTGCTGTTGCTGACAACTCCTTGAGGCGTGCGGGAACAGTGCGTGCCGTCGACGACTTGGGCTCGGTCCGGAGAGTTACCGGACGGTCGGACAGTGAGCTAGGCCCCTGCTGCTGCTGACAAATGTCAGTCAGTGTCAGTGTTTTCGCCTTGTTTTCTTTTGTCTCTTGTTTATCTTCCATTGCGTTTTCCGGTGCTTTTGATAATAAACCAATGACGTCAAACATTTATTGCGATGATCTCAAAAATGTTGATAATGCTTAATGCGATTAAGTCGTTTATTGGTTTATCATATGCAAAAAGTTTTTGCCTATATTCATAAGTATTCCAATAAAACATACAATACTTGCGTTACGTTAAAACGTACATTGTTAAAATCTCTTGGTACGGTCTGGACTAAGCGTTTCAACGAACTACTGAAACATTTTGCTTGCGGTCTTCCCGTCCGATTTATAATTTTGGTGTCTTCATGGCTAGAGTGAATAGGCCCCTCATAAACTAGTGTACCTCATAATCAACGATTGCATCACTGCTTACCATCAGGTGGGAACGCAGTCAAGCAATAGTTTCAATTATTAAAAAAAAAATACAGAAAATCCCACAAATTCCACCGGTAATCGGGAACAGGGTCAAAGCTACCGGTGGCCACCGGTAGCTTTGATTCGGACACTGTGTCCCAAAATGACGTGTCCGAAACGTCCCAAAGCTAAAAAGCCAAAGCCCAGAGCTCTAGAAAACGAAGGGTCCTAACTATTAGTATTTCATTTGTTCTGTTTCTGTACCAACTTACATATTTTACACATTTTCGAATATTTCTTCAAACTTACATTTAATTAAGAAAATATAGGTAATATCATTGTTACAAGTTTGCAAAAGATAATAATTCAAATAATTTATTTATAAACGTAATAATGATAGCCATAGCTGAGGATTTGTGTGATCTTGTGTTGAGACATTTCGTCTGATGATTAATTTGAGAAGTATCTCTCTATTGGTTATCTGGACGGGGCGGAGTGTCTCAACACGAGGAAATTTATCAGTCTCAGGTGCTGTTTTTTACTGTTTCCTGGCTCTAAAGAAACATATAAAATTTTTTATTGATAAACTCGCGCTTGACTACCACCTAACCTGATGGTAAATGATGATGTGGTCAACTATTTAGCACGCTTGCTTAGAAGTAACCTATTCACTCTTGCCTTAAAGACTCCTAAATTCTATCTATCAAGAAACACAGACTCCGGCAGGGAATTCCACTCCTTGGTTGTACGCACAATAAATGTGTTCCCAAAACGCTTTATACGTAAGGGTTGGGATGTCTACCATGTAGTACCAGTGGCGCAATGCCGTACGTCTTGTGGTCCGATAATGGAACGGACTTGGCGGAATTAGATAGAACAATTTCAGTGCACACTCCCCGAAATGCGAGTTTAGTTACTAACAATAGTCTTTAAGTCTTATGTATGTATACTAACCGTTAGACCATGATGTCCGAAAATAAAATTTTGAATTGGTGAGGATCCTGTTTCAAAAATCAGTCGCATTGTACCATAGCACCGTCAATCAGCATCATCTCCGTTCACATTCCTAGTCTCTGATCTGTGACTTAGATGACACTAATTAATAGCGAGTAGAAATAGTACAACGGACTGTAAAGCGTTTATAAATCTTAATCAAACGGCTCGAGATCGTCCCTCCCTTTAATTTTCATGCAACGGTCGCAAAAGCATTTGTGTCACAACTAATTAACGTTTCAATACGTAACGGCTATAAATATTTGTTTGAATTGCGTTAATTATTTTATTTATATTCATCATCATCATTTCGTCCACCGTTGGACATAGGCCTCTCCCAAGTGTCGCCATAACGACTGGTCCTGTGCGTCTCGCATCCATCGGATTCTTCGATCCTCACCAGGTCATCGGTCCACCTTGTGGGTGTCCTTCCAACGCTGTGTCTTCCAGTCCGTAGACGCTACTCCAGAACTTTTCGGCCCCATCGACCGTCCTTTCTGCGAGCAATACGCCCTGGCCACTGCCACCTAAGTTTGGCGATTCTTCGATCTGTCAGTAACCTTGGTTCTCCTACGGATATCTTCATTTCTGATGTGTTCCGTATAGTAACTAATCTTAGTTCGATTTAAAATATTGATTACTTTTTAAATAACCCAAAGGTAGAAACTGCC
Source organism: Mythimna ferrago (assembly GCA_910589285.2). NCBI lineage: Eukaryota > Metazoa > Arthropoda > Insecta > Lepidoptera > Noctuidae > Mythimna > Mythimna ferrago. Next base: position 7,272,264 of record OU342675.1, on the reverse strand, counting down.
TTATTTTTAAGTTAAAGTAAATAAATAAAAAAGACGTGTGGCACTCGGGGACTGCCGCGGTAAAGCTAATGCATAGCATTTTTATCAACTTATGCAATTATAATTATTTATTTATTTTATTTATGCAGTATTTTTTTCCTTTGTTTTTTTTTTCGTTGATATTAATTGAAGTTACACTTCACACATTGAATTGAAGATTGGTTGTTCACTCATTTGTTTTCTTATCGGTCACCACGCTCAAAAAACAAATGAGTGGAGGGTGTTAGGTTAATTTCGTTACGGAATTTCTGGATTCGGTCTCCACACTCAAGACCCGCGATAGAAGCTATGCAATAGCTTAAAAATGAGCAACAAATATGCAACTTTCAAATAAAATAAAGAGTTAAGGTCTTGAACAAAAATTCCACAAAATGTAATAAAAATATTTTGTTGACTTAGGATATGAAGCAGGAAATTGGCGTTGAATAAAATTCGTGTCTTGCATATAATAATCTACAACATAGATATTGGCTATTGAATAATAAAATATTCGTTTATCAAGGCGTTGAGCTCCTTACCTGAGTTGACCTACACGAATACTGCCAATTGTGGTTCTTTCTTTTCTTTGAGAGCAGTGGTGGCCAAATAGTAACGGCCCCGACTTATGATTTGTAGGCCGCGGATTCAAACCTAGACAGACGCATTACTTTGTGTACAAATTTCTCGGTGAAGGAAAACATCGTGACGAAACCGGCATGTCCTAAAACCAAAAATTCAAAGACATATGACAGCCACCAACCCGCACTGGGCCCGCGTGGTGAATTACGGCCTATTCCCTCTCCAAGAGAGGAGGCCTGAGTCCCAACAGTGGAAACATTATAAGGTCGACTATGCTACGAGTATTTGGCTGTTTGTCCTAAAGACCATCTCAGACACTAATTGGCATAGTTCTCATAAAATTTCACCCTTACATATTTCATGTATGAACTTTAATAAAGACTTTGACGTCAAAGTTTGTTTCAATGTATCTTTAGGGTAGTCAGAAGACAATGACCTAATCTAGTTTACATTGCTAAATAAAAATCTTAAGTGTAGATAGCAGCAGCTGGATTGATATTATTATAATCCACCGTCAGCGCGGGTTTGCGGACGGCAAGCAATGGGTAGCTCGCCATCCGACAGTCTGGTAACCGCCCGGACCGAGCCCAAGTCTTGGCCGTAGCGTAGTGTCTCAAGGAGATGTCAGCAAAACATAGGGGCCCAGCAGGGTTGAAGCCTACGGGACCATGGGTTGTGTATAAGTGAACCCCGGGGCCACTAAAAAACCGGGGGCAGTAAAAGTTTGTAATGCCCTGCCGCATCGCCCAAGGGCGGGAAATGTTATTAGATGATTTCCCACCCAAAAAAACATTTCACATTGGTATTCTACCACAATTTTCGATCGTAATTCATCAAACTTCATTTTTATACTAGAGGTAACATTCGGTTCTGTTTGTCAGTAATTGATCGGTATCTGTCGCCGGATCTCATCAGTATTCAGATCTCGTACGATACGTTTAGGCATGTTTAACTCCGGGATCCGGGATCAATTGTTTAACTTAATTTGTCATTTCTATTTTTACTTATGTGATGTGTAGCGGTATTGAGCGTTATTTATGCATCCGTATCCTCATGGTTATTGCAGAATAGTCACGTCATAGTTTTGTTTAAAGGTGCTCCTACACCGGGAGCATTCGCGTGTTATATAACGTTAGAGATTTTAACATTACATCAATGAAGGAGGAGAACCGAGCATTACAATGCACATCTTGTTATGAAAATGGGTATACATCAGTGAAGGAAGAAAAACGAGCATTACAATGCACGCCTTTTTTTTCTGGTGGGAAAAAATCATCCAATGACATCCCCCGCTCTTGGGCGGAGCGGGAGATAGTGTCAAACTCTTACTGACTAAAAGCCCACCCCGTTCCTTCTAGCCTTCATACCGGGGCTCGAGATCCCTTTCGGATAACCCTGGCCACAGTAGGCTTCGACCCGGCTGGGTCCCTGCTGTTGCTGACAACTCCTTGAGGCGCGCGGGAACAGTGCGCGCCGTCGACGACTTGGGCTTGGTCGGCCGGACAGCGAGCTACCCATTGCTCACTGTCCGCAACTCCGCGCCTACGATGGCCGGAAATCGGGTTCAGAATCCCGGCGGCGGCGGCAAGGAGCATTACAATGCATACCTTGTAATGGTACAATGTATAATATCTTGATATAACTTGTAACATGCAACTTATGAGTCGGTTGATTCTTTCTAAAATATACAAATAATTCATGACACCAATATCGTTTCTTCTGTGTTTTTTTACGTAAATAACAATGTCAAATTAATATTGCCGCACTCAGCACAATGACCGCTTCGTCTGACATTATGAAATCAACTAAAAGCTAATGCTCAAAGTCGAATCTATAATGTTACTTCGGTGAGAGAGCACCTTTAGAATAATACCAATATATGTATATACCTTTTAAAAAACTAAAACACAGCGTGGGAAGCAAGACTAGGTGAACCGATAAAGCGACCTGGTAAAGCCTACTGGGGCCAGGGTTATCCGAAAGAGAAGCTCGCTCCCGGTACGAAAGGCACGAAGAAACGGGGTGGGCTTTTGGTCATAAAGAGTCTGACACTATCTCCCGCCCCGCCCAAGAGCGGGGGTTGTCATTGGATGATATTTCCCACCATAAAAAGAAACCGATGACCTGGTGAGAGTCGTGGAATTGCGGTGAATGCGAGACGCACAGGACCGTTCGTTGTGGCGACACTTGAGGAAGCCTATATTCAACAGTGGACGTCCTTCGGCTGAAATGATGATGATGACCTTTATGTTTTTGAGATGGGAAGTCATCAAATTGCTTCTCCCGCTCTAGGGTAGAGCGAGAAGGCGTGTCTGACTTGACGAGCCACAAAAAAGGCCGCCATAAAAAAAAGCTTAAAGCGGCTTTTTTTTGTGGCTCTTGTACGGCGACACTTACTGAATAAAACACGCCTATGATCTTTAGGTGCGATTTGCGTTCTAGGGCCGCGGTAACTTTCATATTTTCCCACTGCATAAACACATGCATAACCATACAAATTACTAACTTCTGCCAGCAGCTTTGTGTGATACTAGACAAGCTAATACTCTAAGCGAACGCATTCCCGGGATATACAGTCTCTTTTGTTCTCCTACGGATATCTTCATCAGCAGCATAGACCTTTCCAAAGTCAGTTTGGTGACTATAAGCCTTCTGATTACTTCTTAATTTATACTTAATAATATTATATAGGATGACTGGTAATTAGTGACCGATACTTATACATGTTGTTGTACTCATGATTACAAACAACTTTCCCAAAAAAACTTTTTCTATACTCATCAGTTTTATCACAATAACAAAACAGCTGTTCGAGCAAATATGCGCGCGTGCGCCTACGACCTCAGCTGTTAGCCGCGTAACGCCGTTGTCTCATGTACCTTACCTACAATAGTGATAGTGCACCCGCGCCACTTGCAAATCCATCGGTGTATGTAATCAGTGTAGGTACCTAGATGTTCCGGGTAAATAATATAAGTTAAATAATAAGTATAAAAAAAAGTTTCTTTGGGAAAGTTGTCTGTAATCATGAGTACAATCACGTGTATAATTATTAGTCACTAATTAACAGTCACCCTGTATAGCTAAATAGTTTGTTTGAACGAGCTAATATCAGAAAGTACGAGACCCCATTCGAGGCAAAAGCCAAGGCTTGGATCACGCGAACTGTCAACAAGTTGTACTAAACTTTACTTTAGGTAAACTTGCTCAGGCCCGTTATCGAGTAGGTAACTATAATACCATAAACCTCCGATTATAATTATTCCATTAAACAGTCAATAGGAATCTATGACTATTCATACGCCAGCAGGGTGCCTTATCAGGGACATAGGCCACCAATCATATACCTACACGCACGGACATCGACTGCTCAGTTTATTGGTTATTTACTCAATCATTCTTATGGAAAAGCAATGTGTGTTTAATTAAAAGGACTCACAGAATTGAAGGGGTACCTAAGTGGTTAAAGGTGTTAACTACTATTACAATTCTCTGGTTTCTGCTGTCAGCACATTTTCAAATCTGAAATATATGCTTGATTTTGACCTTTGACCTTTGCTAGCATCTGTAACTATGTAACGAATAAGAATTGGGGTGTTTTCGGATATCTATGGGTGTTCTAAATCCATGGATCGATTTACCACCAGTTACAACCTATGTTCATGCAAAATAGTCGGATTTTTTATTTTGTCAGATAACACCTTTGTCCAGTTAATCCTTCAATTGTATGAGATGGTAGCAGTAATGCTCGCTAAGGAGAAGGCCGACCGTATCAGGCAACGGCGCTCTCGCCGCCGCCGGGATTCCGATCCCGATTTCCAGCCACCGTAGGCGCGGGCTTGCGTACAGTGAGCAATGGGTAGCTCGCTGCCCGGCCGTCCGGTAACTGTCCGGACCAAGCCCAAGTCGTCGACGGCGCGCGCTGTTCCCGAGCGCCTCAAGGAGTTGTCAGCAACAGCAGGGGCCCAGCCGGTTCGAAGCCTACTGGGGCCAGGGCTATCCGAAAGGGCACTCGAGCCCCGGTATGAAGGCTTGAAGGAACGGGATGGGTTTTTTAGTCAGTAAGAGTCTGACACTATCTCCCGCTCCGCTCAAGAGCGGGGGTTGTCATTGGATGATTAGTCCCATCGAAAAAAAAAAAAAGCTGCCTCCTCCTTTGCGAGCATTACTACTTCGCAGAAGTCGGCGACCGCCTGCCACTCCTGCTCGCTCCGGACTATGGCCTCGGGCCCCGTTTTACTCTTTTGGTACGGAACACTAAAAAAAACATCGGTATAAAATTAACCTACACATTTTACTTCAGTACTTGTTAGTACTTCATACAAAGTTGCATTGCCTGTACGAATTGTCCTATCTCTAAATCGATCGCAAATGGAAGCTCCAATCGATTTATCGATTTGACATTGTTAGTCGAGTTTATTGATCCCGTTTCCTAACTTCGAACAAGTCAAAACTGATATAACTGATATTTTTGGTGTTATTTGATGTTTTTTATTATTATTATTGATAGGGTCGCGTTTGACCACTATCTCACCTGATGGTAAGCGATGATGTGTTTTACTTTTATTAGCAAGATGAGTATGATTACCTCTATTCATCATTTCTTGTTCCCATTATTTAGGGTTTTTTTATGGTGGGAAAAATCATCCAATGACAACCCCCGCTCTTGGGCGGAGCGGGAGATAGTGTCAGACTCTTACTGACTAAAAACCCACCCCGTTCCTTCGTGCCTTTCGTACCGGGACCGAGCTTACCCTTCGAATAATCCTGGCCCTAGTAGGCTTCGACCCAGCTGGGCCCCTGCTGTTGCTGACAGCTCCTTGAGGCGTGCGGGAATAGTGCGCGCCGTCCCCATTATTTAGGGTCGGGTCTTCTCACTAACCTGCGCCAAGATATTCTATCCTGGATTGTCGGCCTCAGCAAAAGGGCTAACTTGAGGTCTCTCTCCATTGTAGACCACCAGGTCAATGGTGGGCGACCTGCCTTTCTTTTGTTCAGGCAGGGTTATTGCAATTTTTACAACATGGTCCTCGCAAGATGAGTATCAGTTTAAATACCCTAAAAGGGACGTGTGACGTATTCTAAAAGAATTCAAAACCTGTCACTTAATTTTTATTTTCATTCCCATTTTTAGTTAAACATTAAAAATCAATAAAATACTCCGTAAATGTATCCCTACTTTATCTGATGAACAAAACAGCATTGAAGCACTATAAATTTGCAATAACATTTTTTTTATTGATTTTACATTTATTTACAAAATCATAAAAAAATCTAGCATAAGACTTCGCCCACACAAATAACTTGGAATCTGTTGGTACTGTAGTAAAACTTACCTTTGAATAAGGATTTGTAATTAAAAGAATAAACTCATTTGGGACAATAAACATTTTTATGAGATTTTTATTAGCACCTGATTGGTCATTGATTGTGATTATAATCTTTATACGATTCAGATGCGAGAGTACTTGGTCTACCTACCTGCATACACGTAGGTACAGTTAGCTCTACAACAAATAAATAATTAAGTAGATAGATTAATTATTTTTAATTGGGCTGATATTATAAATATCAGACCCCACAGTTTTAATGTTTTTCGATTATAATATAATCTTTAGAAATAAAAAGGCACCATATTTAAGGCTTCATTTAATGAAAAATAATAATTGCTCGATTCAATTTTTAAAACCATCCTGTGTAGTTTCATTAGATTGATCTTAAAATTAATTTATGAAAAAATATTTTTTTTTCTATTTTCTCTTCTATTAGACAAATATGTATGCAAAACTAATAAATTAAAACCTAAGCTGCCTTAGATTTTTTAACTCAAATATAACACCTTATTTTTAGTATACTTATACGAATCCTGAAACTGAAATAATCTATAAACAAAACTTCACAATTGTATTATATAAAATCACAAAGTTACAAGCCAGTTATGGTACCTGGTTGGCGACATAAATACATGGTCACCGGCCCACCGGAGTGACTGAGGGGTTGTTTTGCTACCGCACCCAGTTGTGCGCTGGCGCCTCATGCCCACTATGACCTGTTTTATACTTAGTGTCGGTGGTGTCTTACTTGTGACCTTTTTTAAATATTTTTGGGCAAAAATATAACATGGTGTAAAAATTATTGGAATTCATTCAGTTATTCAGGGTTATGAGAGTGGCATCTCTGAGTGCGGTTATTTTGCGACTACTTTTGCTACCTTGGGTCTATAGGTACCTGTTAAAACAATTGTATGTGTTAATAAAATAAATAAATAAAATATAAGTTCTTGAAGGCACTCTCATCTATACATATAATAAAATCGTAGGAAAGTCAAAACTGTACATTGAATATTTTTTAAAAAGAATACTTGGGGCGTGATATACAATCGATATCGAAGCCAAAAATATAGTTTTTAGAATTTTTGTCTGTTTGTCTGTTTATCTGTTTGTCTGTTTGTCTGTATGTATGTCCGGGCTAAACTCAAAAAGTACTGCATGGATTTACTTTAAATTTTGCATGAATATTACTAAGAGGTCAGGTCAACATATAGGCTATATATTATCACGCTATCACCTACGGGGGAGGAGCTGTGAATCTTTATTTTTGTTAAGCATTCTCTGACAGCGTGTAATCCAACGATGCATATTTAAATGTTGATTTTGAGTAAGCCATGCTATTATCTAGCTTTACACCATAAAAACTACGCCATTTAAGTAACCTGGGCAGAGAAACATAGTTTAATGAATGTTAGTAGTATAGAGACAATTTTGAAGCAGCGCCATCTATGAGAATTCATAAAAATCAAATCAAGTTACATGTTAACACTTTTTGGAAATTAATCATTTAAATTTGATCATGTAGTTAGTTATTTTTAAAATTCATAGATGGTGATTTGATGTGCATTTTCTTCATAAAAGTTATATCATATAGTTCGTTTTGACAAATTTAAGTTCCAACAAAACCCTGAAAAACTTGAGTAGAGTTGAGGAAGATAATTAAAAAAAAATGCGGTGTTAAGTATTACATGGTGACATTTTTTCAGCTCTGTGAAGTCGACCAGTTTGCGAGATCCCTTACGTATGACGAGGTGCCTTCATATTACATCCGAATAATGGCGAATGCTATTTTCTGCGGTTGTTACTTCATACTGTCCGAGGCCCAACGTATTTCGCCTTTCTGAGGACATTTGATGGCGTGGAGTATCCCACTTACCGCGCAGCCTGCGTAGCACATCACCTTCTCGACGGTGACCAAAATTGGGATCCTCGCGGAGGCGAGCGTCAGTGACAGTCCCAACCGCATGCGTCATCTGTCTGCCGTCATCTTGATGTTTTGTGGAGTCGTGAACCCGGTAACTTTGTGGGAGAAGTATCGCCATCATCTGTCTGAAGATTTTCTACGAGCTTTGAGGCGTGCTACTGGAGACGAAGTCGAAGTAACTGATGAACGCGTGCTGAACACCTGTCTCAGTTCACTTCAAGATGTGGTCATTTCTATGGGCGGCAATCCGCTGATTGAATATGGGTTACCAGCTCCCCAATCATAACAGCATCAAGGCCGTGGAAATCGGGAGTATAACGCTGAGACAAATTACGAGCTGGGCGAAATGACCACCGTACGAAATGACCATATCACCGTGTTCTCTTCAGAGCAAAAACAAATGACACCGTCTTTGAAAGCGTTGGGCAAAACCAGGGTAAAATGTTTTCTTTGGACGCTCCTGGTAGAACAGGAAAAACATTTGTTACCACTGCCTTACTTGCAGAGGTCAGGAGGCAAGGCAAAATTGCTATTGCTGTAGCGTCGTCGGGAATCGCTGCCATACTGCTTCCGGGTGGCAAGACAGCACATGCCATGTTTAAAATTCCCATCGATTTAGAGAGCGCCGAAACGCCTGTTTGTGGTGTGTCACGTAACAGCGATAAGGAACACGTGCTCAAGGATTGCTCTTTGATCGTATGGGATGAGTGTACGATGGCCAATAGGAAGGCAGTCGAGGCCGTGGACAGAACCCTGCAGGACATCCACAGGAATGAACATTTGATGGGTGATGTCACAGTTCTGTTCAGTGGCGATTTCTGGCAAACACTTCCCGTGGTGACGCGGGGATCGAGGGCTGACGAGGTGAATGCTTCGTTGAAACGATCTTCGTTGTGGTCACGAGTTCGTACGCTGCGCTTGACCATTAATATGAGAGCTCGGCTCGGCGGCAATGCACGTGCATTGCAAGAATTCTCCGATGTCCTTCTAAGTCTCTTCGCCAAGACTTAGAAGGACATCGGAGAATTCTCTCTGACAGGTGGTGCTTCCAGAGTCTCTCGGTAGAGTGGTATCCAGTTTAGAAGAACTCATTTGCTGTGTGTACGGGGACATCAGTCGTATACCGCACCAGCTTCTTGGGTGTGTGAGCGATAACGCCGACGCCCAAAAATGATCAGGCTGCGGCAAATAACGAAAGCATTCTCTCGGAAATTGAGGGGAATGAAGTGGTCTACACCTCGATAAACACTGTTGTCGAGCAAGATGACGCCACACATTATCCCGTTGAATTTCTAAACTCCCTGTCAGCAAGTGGACTTCCAGCACATACCATCAAGCTGAAGGTCGGTGTCCCGATTATGCTTCTTCGGAATCTATCTCCTCCGAAGTTGTGTAACGGGACCCGCCTTAAAGTCGTCTCGCTCCACAGACACACCATTGAGGCGGAAATTCTTACGGGTTGTGGCGTCGGCGAGCCAGTATTTATACCACGCATTCCCCTCATACCTCATAACTTCCCGTTCCAGTTCAAGCGCGTACAGTTCCCCGTGAGTGTTTGCTTCGCGATGACCATCAATAAGTCACAGGGGCAGACACTGAGGGCAGCGGGTGTCGACCTCAGGACGAGTTGCTTCTCACACGGGCAACTGTACATCGCTTACTCCCGCGTCACCAGTACTGACTTTTTTTACATTTTGGCTCCTGGCAGCATAACTACCAACGTAGTTTATAGGGAAGTGTTGTAAGTTATGATACCTTTGTACGTATTTTTACTCTTTTGTGTTGGAATGTATTCCTGCATTATTATTATTTCCTTCAGTCACATCTTATGACTGAACTCAGCAGGATTCCCATATAACTCTCTTCACTTGCTTCGTTTGCAAAAAAAGACTTATATTTTAATGCTATTTTAAAAGTTGTTTACTTATTATACTATAGCGACACTGGCATCTTAGGTATTTTTGGTGCTGTAGAGCCTTCACGCAGACGATGTCGCGGGCAGCAGCTAGTTATAAATAAGATTATAATTTGAGTGTCTTCAAGGCAAGAGTGAAAAGGCCTATAAACAAGTGCGCCTCATCATCAGAGATTACATCACTGCTTACCATCAGGTGGGATCGCAGTCAAGCACTACTTTATATCAATTAAAAAAAAGTATTTTTTATGAAATTGTATCATTTCTACTGACCATGAAACACGATAATTGAATACATTCGTCCGTTCGTGTTAGTCAATATACTTGAAAACAAAATGCAAGTATCCGTTGACAATGATTAAGGTGTAAGACCTAGACAGACAGACACAGAACTTCCACTCCTTACAGACTTTGAAATTGAGACTGGCCCATTGTTATAGAGGTCAGTGTCCCTGACCTGACTACTATACCAGAGGTAATAGGTTCAATTCCCACCCAAAACAAATGTTTGTATGATGAGCACGAACACTGTACCTCAGAAGTAAACAAAAGTAACTCCACTTTTTTGAAAATATGTTTTTTTCCACTGTTAAAATCGTAAGAACCAGTTCTACGTAATGGTATAGGGCATCAAGTCCTACAACGTCTAGGAAGAGATAATAATATCCAATCTTAAATGACAAAAACATATCGGGCATAGGACTTAAAATGATGATAAGATTGTTTACTCCTTAGCTTTACGTGCACTTAATGTTGTTCTAAACTTTATTGTAATTATGTGTAATACCTAATAATTCCATCTAATAATTATAAAAAATACAATTGAGTTTGTTTCAATATCTCAAAAATACATTTATAGTTTCTATCCGCGCGTTTTTGCCTCTCCTGTAAAATTTACTTTTTGGCACATACTGTTGTTTACCTCTGAGGTACAGTTTGTTCTGAGTCCGAGTGTAATTATCTACACTAATATTATAAAGAGGTAAAGTTTGTTTTTTTTGTTGAGGTAATCTTTGGGAGTACTGGTCCGATTGCGAAATTTTTTTTCACCGATAGATAGTTGCTTTATACCTGAGTGGAGTAACATAAGCTATACGAGTATTTTATGTATGTAAAAAGCTAGTCTATAATATGTAGGTATTCAGAAATATAGTATGCATATCAGTTGTCTAGTACTCATAGCACAAGCTCTGCTTAGTGAGGGACTAGATGACGTTGTTTGAAAATTGTGGGATATTATTATTATTTATTTTATGTTCTCTTTTAAATTTCGGGCTTCTTAAGCCTTCTGAACCTTTTCTCCTGCATCGTTATCATGTTCCGCGGGCGGAGGAACCGTGGACGCGCCGACAGATCGTCCGCCCACGAGCGGCGCCCGCGCAGGTGCGCCCCGCCCCCCTACACCCGCACGCACCATAGAGTAAACGATAGGGATTATTGATTTAAGCTTCACTTGTTTGGTGAGAGAGAGAAGAGACAATAAGATAAAATTTATAAGCATTAATTAAAAAAGAAAAACAAATTGCAGTCAAATAAAAAATGATATTTTAATTTACGCTTAAGCACAAAAGGAATGTAATTATTTAGCTTTTTTGTCTTTGGTTACTTGAATTATGATACCTATGATTTCATAATTTGAGTTTCATCTTTTAAATGTTAGTACATAAATTCCGTGTTGACAGAAGGGTCTATAAAGGTACTAAGGTTACCATTTTCATGCAAGCACCTGCACAAAATAACAAAAGGAATATGAAATAAAAAAAAACACAATGCTTTAATGACTTTCGGAAGACTTAATTTATTTATTTAACATTACAGGCACTGGGAATTTACAGGTTCATTTTATGTCACTATTCAAGTACTTACTGCAACACTTAAAGACAATCACTAGTACATTAACATAAAACATTTGATTTTAAAACACATAGGATTAGTAAGTTAATTTTCGTTGTATAAGACGTCAATGAAAAAAACAATAATTAGAATTATGTCAGTAATAATTTCACAAAAACATAGAACAAAAAATAAAAGTGGTAACTTATAATTTATTTATTTATTTAATCTTCATGGAACACAATTTACAAAGGTGAACTAATAATATAATTACTATTATTTTTGTATATACATACAAACGATAATTACAATAAAACCAAAAGATGTGATTCGATCATTTAAAAAGCCTAGTTAGTTAATGTCGCATCTACACAACTCCTCTCACATACTCTTTGGCAGTAGAAAGCTTGAATGAACACTGGTGAATGGACATAGTGCATAGCCCTGATTCGAGCCTAGGCCATGTCTGGGCCATGTTCGACCGACTCGGCCGAGACCGGTACTTTATCTCCACTAGTCCATATGCATTGATATTATATTACCAGGCTTTCTTGCAGTTCTACCAACCATTTTGTATATTCATAGTTTTATGTCTGCTGTTTGCATTTCCGATGTGTCATTTGTTTTGTGTCAACATACTGTTACTATCATTTGACACGTACGAGAATAGTTGTCATTTAAAAGTTGTTTATGTTAAAAGTCTGTTATTCCCTCTCGCTCTGCCCAAGAACAGAAGTCGTTGGATGATTACCTACTTAAAAAAAAACATTCCAGCACTCACTCAAATATACCAACAAAATTTTATGTAAATCGGTCAAGCGGTTTAGGAGTTAGGTGACAAACAAACGTACAGAAAAATTATATAGGTATATATAAAGCAGCTGAACCAGCAAACGTTATTCTGCCACATAAATTATCGAAGAGCAAAATAAAGGTGGGAGTAGGAGGGTAAAAAATAGCCCATAACGACCTATATTCAAACCCTAGCAAATAATTTTAAAATAATCATAAAAATATGTCAAGCCGTTTAAGAAAAGTGCGATAACAAACACCGTGACACAAGACGTATATATATTAGACTAGCCTCCGCCAGCGGCTTCACCCGCATAAAAGTAGGTTTCTCCATACAAACTTTGGACCCCGTTTCATCCCCTAAATGTCCCCGCACACGGGCTTCAAAAAAACGCCGCTTCAAGCTTCAAAACGGTTGAAGCGGCTTCAAGCTTCACCGGACACAAGAGGTGTCGCACGCTTCAACTGTTTTTTGCGGCCGCTTCTAGCTTTTTTTTGCGGCCGCTTCAAGCTTTTTTTTGCGGCCGCTTCTAGCTTTTTTTGTGGCGGCTTCTGGCGTTTTTTTGAGGCCCGTGTGCGGGGGATAGTTAGGGCGTGAATTTTGAAAATTCCCCTCTTAATGCTCACCTACATCAAAAAAGGGAACCTTTTGCAAAGTTCTTTTTCTCTTCTTTCAAGTTTTTTTTTTTTATAATGGATAGGCTCGCGTTTAACCACAATCTCACCTGATGGTAAGCGATGATGTGGCCGACGATGGAGCACGCTTGCCTAGAAGCAATCTATTCACTCTTGACTTAAAGACCCCTAGGTTATAGCTATCAGGAAACAGTTTGTACAGAATCAGTAACTGAATGGATTCCAATAGTTTTTACACCATGTTATATTTTTTCCCAAAAATATTTAAAAAGGTCACAAATTGAACACCACAGACACTAAGGGTCTAAACAGGCGGACCGCATTTCAACTGCAATCCAACCGCAAATTGCAGTTTAAATGCAGTTGACACGACTGCATTAGAATTGCAAACACGACTGCAATAGAACTGCAAAATAAACGTGCAGTCCGATTGCAGTCGTGTGAACTGCACACCGACTGCATCCGAACTGCACCATACATGGGAAGGTGGAGCGTGCGGGCGGGTGAGTATGGTGCAGTTCGGATGCAGTCGGTGTGCAGTTCGCACGACTGCAATCGGACTGCACTTTTGGTTTGCAGTCGTGTTTGCAGTTCTATTACAGTTGTGTCAACTGCATTCAAACTGCATTTTGCGGTTGGATTGCAGTTGAAATACGGTCCGTCTTGTTTAGACCCTAAGTACAACACAAGACACTGCAGGTCATAGCGGGCATTAGGCGCCAGCACACAGCCGGCCGTAAGTGCAAAACAACCCCTCAGTCGCCTGGATGGCCCGGTGACTATGCATTTTTGCTTACATAACACGCTTATAAACTTTGTGATTTTTCATGATACAGTTATGAAATTTTGTACATGGATTCTTTATATAAAAATAGTAAAGACGTGTTTCGGGTTCAGCATACCTATGCAAAAACTAAGGTATCGATCACAACTTCACTTTTAAATAAATTGAATTTCTAATATGAAATAAACATATTGCGAATAGTAAATTGTTTTCATTAACCTAATTGGTCGGACAGATAGTCGGAAAACGAAACCTGAATGAAAATCAAGTCAGCGGGTCTCGAGATACAAGCGGACGCCACGACAGACAGACCAATACATTTAACATTTTATACGTAAACACATTAAGAAAACCCATGATATATTCATAAAGGATATTGATCTTTTTGCTAAGACGTTGTTGAATAATTAATTGGTTACTTTTCCCGCTAAAGGGTCGACGATAAACTGATGAAAAAAATGTTTTATAATATAATACCATCGGGTTTCGAACTAAACGCATTCATTTGGAGTTAAACTTATTAGAAATTCACCAATCCAACCAAGACCAATCTATAAAGCTTGGAGCACAAGGCGTAGGGTAGCCAACTTTAAGCCGGGTTTACAATTGCCGTCACGGATCTTGAGCGCTGGCTTCAAGTTGCGCAGAAGTCAAATATTCGGTCTCTTTAGCGGTGCGAAGTGACACGCGGGGGCGGGGAGTAACAGTGATTAGCTCGCCGCGCCATCGCGTCATTGACGTCACTCCTGATTCGTTCCCTGCGTTGCTGCATGTATCTAACAACGAAGACGATTGGAACGCCTATGTATGGAATGCGTAAAGCGATCCCCACTCTGACGCCGAGCGTTCAAGATCCGTTTCGGCAATTGTACATTATAGTGTTGTATTGTGGCGTGGCGCCTTTTGACGTACTTGATTGGCTACAAAACTCATTATGATATGACGTAATCTTGAACATAGTCGTTTGATTGGTGCATCCTGCGCCACGACACGACACAACACAATAATTTAAACTCGACTTTACGGTATTGTATAGGATGCATTTTGGAGAGTGTGCACGGGATTGATATGACTTAATCCCCCATCGCCTTTCTCCCATCGGACAAACCAACGTACGCCGAGTGTCCACCCTTACATTGTTGACACCTCTACAATCCGGACTAAGCATTTCACTTATTCGTTTAAAACGCGTACATCGAAGCACTGAAACCATTTGCCTGCTGCGGTCTTATGGTGGGAAAAATCATCCAATGACAACCCCCGCTCTTGGGCGGAGCGGGAGATAGTGTCAGACTCTTACTGACTAAAAGTCCACTCAGTTCCTTCTAGCCTTCATACCGGGGCTCGAGTTCCCTTTCGGATAACCCTGGCCCCAGTAGGCTTCGACCCAGCTGGGCCCCTGCTGTTGCTGACAACTCCTTGAGGCGCGGTCTTCCAGTCTGAGTGTCTTCAAGGCTATAGTGAATAAACTCTTAATATATTATGCTTACCATCAGGTGGGATCGCAGTCAAGCACTAGTTTATATCAATTTTTTTTAAATCCACTCTCGGTGATACCTCAATTCTGACAATGTTGAGGAAAGAACGACTAGTAGTGGTACTTTTTTTCATTGTAGTTATCTACACTTAATATTATAAAGAGGTAAAGTTTTTTTTTTTTTTGTTTGTAGGAGGTAATCTCTTAAAGTACTGATCCGATTGCTACAATTTTTTCACCGATAGAAAGCTGCTTTATTCCTGAGTGACATAGGCTATATTTTATGTACGCTAAAAAAAGCTAGTATGTGAAATACAGATAGATACAGAAATCTAATTACATCGTAATTAAATTCAATTATGTACTTGACGCTAAGCGGATCAAAGGACGCCGGTATAAACATTATGATAGCATCTTAATCTCCCCGCCCACACCACTTCACACAATGGACCACGCTGGTTTTTTACCAACATAACCATCAGACAATGATGTTATGTCATGTATCGTTTGATTGATATGAATTGTACTTCACCGATGAGGATTAATAAAAACCCTCTAATTTGCATTATATGATGACTAATTGCTAAACATTGATGGATTTATGAACGTTTTTATATCGACGCTTGAAAGGCAAAAATTACCAAGTGACATTGACTAAACTTTATAGGAGAGCGATTTAATGTTAAAATTTATAGAAAAAAAAATAGTTTGTTAAAAAAAAGTAGGATTGAGATACTATTACCATGATGTTAATAATATAGAGCCTTGAAAGGCAAACATTACTAAGCGACATTAATTAGACTTTGCAAAGATATAAAGTTATTAACTTTAAATCATGGGACAGAATGAAAGAAAAAAACGTGTTGCGCCGACCCCAAATAAAACGGGACAAGAGCAGGAAGAAGAACATTAAATCACATTTTGTAAAGTTTGTTCAGTGTCGCTTAGAAATTTTTGCCTTTCAAGCGTCGATATCTGAATCCAACTATTTCGTAATTTTTAACTATTTTCAAATAGAAATTGTAACTAAAAATCACTCTCCTGTACAGTTTACTCAATGTCGCTTGGTAATTTTTGCCTTTCATGCGCCGATATGATTTCCGAAACACTTCAAGTCATCAAAGACCATTATATGATTAATTTTGATGAGGTTTTTGCTTGATCAATACGTTTTTCTTCTTTTCAGATTCGCAATGGGCCGGCAAGAAGTGTTAATTATGGCGATAAGCATCGTCGGGGCCATGGGCTTTATCCCCCATGGTTCTATTGGGGAAAAGGTTTACATACCATTTGTTTATTATACATACATTATTTATTATATTTAGAAACTCAGACATATTAAGCTCTATACCATTATAGATCCCTTATCAAAACTGGGCACTTTAAAAAATATGCGAGGTCCGTTACTTTTTCAGTTCAAATTTTGTATTGACTTATATATGTAATCAGACTTCAATGTTCCCACAACTGGGACTCAGGTCTCTTCTCTAGGAAAAGAAACGGGACGTAATCTATCACGCGAATTTAGTGCGAGTTAGTGGATATTACAAGTCTTCGAAGTTTTGATTGTAGGACATACCTGTTTTCTCTCGATGTTTTCCACCACCATTTTGAATTCAGTGGTGATGAAATAAATGACACAAAGTAAAGCATAGCATAGCATAGTTGGCCTTATAATGTTCCCACTGTCGGGACTCAGGCCCCCAAAGTAAAGCGCCTGGGTTTAAACCTACGCTTGTAAGTCAGGACAGGACCATCAAGTCTGGTCCACCACTATTCTTAAGCAGCTCAAAAGCTTATCAACATATCATAGTTTCCTTGATGATTCTTCCCTCGCGCTTATCACTTTCTCTGATTAAAACCTCCTTCCTCATACAGGATCATATGCTAACGGAGGCTTTGCTTCGTGAAGTCGTCGAGCGTATGGGCAAGGAGTTCAACGACGCGGCGTCCAGCTACCTCGAGTATCCTGCGAGCGAGCGTCATCTAGCGCTGATGGCTCGCGCCAACAAGGAACTGGAGAACGAGCAGCTGGACTACGATTCGCTCATCGACGGCAACCCCAACCCCAGCCTTCGCGACCAAGAGTACTTGCAGCACAGGTGGGTAAACTAAACTTCTACTGGATTCTGGTAGTAGTAGTATAGTCTTTGGTACTAGTAGGACTACTACTGGTAGTACTCATAATACTAGTGCTACTACTGGTAGTTCTGTTAGGTTTAGCGGGTTTATTCAAGCAAACATCACTTTGTTCTACTATGTCTAGTACTACAAGAAATGATACTACTTCTGGTCCTACTACAGTTACTCCTTTTGTTATATATAACTGATACTAATCCTGGTATTATTACTACTGGCATTTCTGGCACTTCTGGTACTACAACTAATACTTATTCTGGTACTACTACAAGTAGCACTTCTGATACTATAACTGATACTAATTCTGGTACTGCTACTACTGGCACTACCGATGCTACAACTGGTACTAATTCTAGTGCTACCGTTACTGGCACTTGTGGTACTACATCTGGTAATAATTTTAGTACTACTACTACTGGCACTTCAGGTACTACAACTGGTACTAACCCTAATAGTACCTGCTACTACTAGCACTTCTGGTACTATAACTGGTACACTACCAGTAGTACTTCTGGTACTGCTAAATCTCAACTACTGTACACCACTGAACTGTTATCAGACCACTCCTGTTTCATTATTAGATTTGAATTTAACGAATAGTTTAGTTAGGTCATTCCGCGATCACAGTAAATACGTATTTAATCCGATTCAACTGCTTACTACCGCCTTCGAGAACAATTGAAAACCAGCAAACAATTAATGTGTAAACACTCAATAACAATAGAAGTGGTCCATTGTCTACAGCCGTCCTAATTTAAAAAGACAAATCAAGTCTAGACAAGAAATTAGAACGAATTAACAACATTAAGATTGACGGATAACAAGATTAAACAATATGGTTGAGGTGCGGTTGTTCCACAAGCTAAGC
The DNA here is from genome assembly GCA_910589285.2 of Mythimna ferrago. NCBI lineage: Eukaryota > Metazoa > Arthropoda > Insecta > Lepidoptera > Noctuidae > Mythimna > Mythimna ferrago. The sequence continues at coordinate 7,253,969 of OU342675.1, read as the reverse complement.
TATTAATAGCTTCCGAGTATCTCCATTTATTCCTCTACATTGGCAGCGGGTTCATCATGCACATTAGACTTTATCGCGTATGAAGCGAAATGAGATTAACGGAAAAGAGGTCGAAGCAGTGGCTAAAATCTCCGCGTGTGATTAATCGTAGAATAGCCCGTCAACATTATCACTTAGCTAGATATAACGAAAGCTATCATTTTTATACAGTGGCTAGTAAGTAATCTTGGAATGATGCCTTTAAGTCTTTGTACCATCAATAGGTCAATCGAGCCAAGACCCCATTAGATAAATCTAATTCATTTATGGGATCAAACAATTTATTGACATTATTTAATAAATGGAAACCTACCTACTAGCTGATGCTTAAACAGCTACCTAGTAAGGCATCATCTTCCTCCTTTTTATCAACATCATCATTACCACAGAAATACGTCAACTGCTGTCATACGTCTGCCCCAAACGTCGCTAAAATGACCGATCCAGTGCTTTTTGCATCCATCAGGTTCCCACCACCCTCACCAGGTTATCGATCTACCTTATAGAAGGTCTTATGCTGACATTCATTAATCTTATTATTTTTACTATTATTAAAGAAAACGCATATCTGATTAGCATCCGTAGACTCAAAGTAAGGTTCAGTTGAAAACCAGCGTCAAGCAATTGCTACAGTGGCCTGGCACTATGCTGAATTGGACCTATTTGAAACGTATTTGCTTTCTTTCTTTCTTTTATATTTAGGATAGGTTCCACTTTGGACATACTTTCTTGAAAAAACCGCCCTACGAATTTCCATCTCTACAATCCCTTCTTCTCTTCTTCGACAGCTCGTTGTGGGGGCATCAATACGTAACAGGTGGCGCTGGCGAGGGTGAGCAGCGCCTTCAACCCTCAGGAGCGGTGCCCAACCGGCAGATGGTGAAGACCGATGGCGTACTGCCAGCCTACTGCAACCCACCGAACCCCTGCCCCGTTGGATATACAGGTACTGTGTTTGGATTATGCAGGTTTATATTTAAAAAAATGGAAGGAGTGGAGGGAGGCCTTTGCCAAGGAGTGGGACAGAACAGGCTAACAAAAAAAAAAAATATTTAGAAAGTTTTTAAGAGGATTACTTCCTTTGAATCATTATACTAGGTCACAGCATCATATAGGATTCGGTTTTTAAACTGCTCAAATATTTCGTTTCATATTCAGGAATTTAAATGGCTTTATTAAATTCTGATCTTCGAGTTTTGGTTTGAACATTTATTAATCAGTATTTTATCATCAATCATTGCAATTTTATTTCCTCGTCAGCCAATTTCATTTCCATCGTGTGCCAATACGGCATCTAATCTGAGATCTTTACCAGAGGAGCAAGGCTGCATCAGCGAGTTCGAGAACACAGCCGCCTTCAGTCGAGAATACCAGCTGGCCCAGCGCTGCATGTGTGACAGAGAACACATGTTCAGCTGCCCTCCTGACTCCTCCTCAGACCTTGCCGACCTTCGCTTCCCCGAGCACCACAAGAGTCTCGTCGCGAAGAAGTATAAACCTGCTGTTAGTATGCATGGTTTAATTCTGTAAATTATCTCTCGGAAATCTGTCTTACACAAACTATTTTTAGAATTTTTATGACACCAGAAGATCTTTTCACCATCTCCTGTCATTTGGAAGCGATTTACTCAGTTCAAAGCTGGATCTTTTTCAAAAATTTATATTCGTCGGCTTAATGTAAAAACTCATTAACTGCCAATTACAAAACACTGAATAAAGCCACTTTTAGAACTAAAAGTTATTCAAAGTGGATTTCTAACTTTGAATAAAGCCACTTTTAGAACTAAAAGTTATTCAAAGTGGCTTTCTAACTTTGAATAAAGCCAGTTTTAGTCACTAAAAGTGGCTTTCAAGTTTTGAATAAAGTACTTTTAGTAACTAAAAATACAAAACTGAATAACTTTTAGTTACTTAAAGTGGCTTTATTCAATATTTTGTAATTGGCAGTTAATGAATTCTTGCAGTAAACCGATGATATGCAAGGTTCAAAACCCTTGTCTTATTTTATGATACTAAAATAAAAATTTCCGTTTCCAGGTAGAAAATCCTTATTTGACGGGCGAACGCTTACCGATCGCAGCTAAAAAAGGTTTTGATGTTAATGTGTACTAAGTCACTAGTCATAAATAGATGTATACTATATTAGTTAGTGTCTATCTTGTCGGAACGTGGGCATAGTATTATCATCTTCTACCCCACTCTTTTTGGCATAATTATTATCTTTATATAATAAGTATTGTAGTTCTGTTACAACCTCATTTCGAATAAGCCATGTGCCACAAATATTTGCGACATGCACTTGACGAAACGCAGAGTAGGAAATACCATTTTGCTCATTAGTTTGTGATTCTCAAACTGATGAGTATGTTTGAAGAGAAATTGTTGCGGATACGAGTAGAGAAGTGAATAAAAAACAAAGCGATATATTTTTGTAATCCCAATAAAAAACTATCTCCTAAATTTACATTTGCTCTCTTCTAATTTTAATATCTTGAAATATTTTTAAACGGGTATATATAATGGTAGCAGCCTTTTTTTGCAATTTGTGAGAAGCGTCATAATTAAAATTATATAAACGTTGAAGCTGTGAATTTTGTTAGATGTAAATACATAAGTATTTAATTTAACTCTTCACTAATCTATATTATAGTATTAGTTTCATTACATTTGTTTTCGGGTCACATAAATTATGTATAATAATAAATATATACCAAAGTACAATATTTATTATATGTACTATATTTACTAATCTTATTATTTCTTATAATAACATATATATAAATTAATATTTAGGAAAGGGTGTTTGCATATGTTCCAAAAAAATAGTGTTAATGAAAAATGATACTATTTAAGCAATGTACATTATGAAAACTCAAGTTAGAGGGAGGCTAGAAAATAGTTATAAGGAAAATTCGATGATGTTTGTAAATACAAAATGAAGGGTTGCGAAAATATTAAAGGTAAACCTACATTAGATTAAATTAGTTAAACTGATCTATATTCATAGTATAGTTCGATTATCTATTTAATACCAATTAAATGGCATTTTAAAATTAATTTAATTAGGATAACAGTTTTATTCGATATGGCGCGAAGTGTTATTGGATTATAAATAATGCAAAATTATTAATTTTGCAAAGATATATAAAAAAAAATCGTAATAAGTACAATAAATCGAAATTAATTTAAAAATCCCCGTTTCAGTTATATTCGAGGCGTCGTATAAAATGTAAAATATTCAACCAAAAAAAAGCCTAATCTCAACTATTTGAAAACTACGCGTCTTAATAACCCAACCAAGCCAAAAATAAGTAAGATAAAAAGATGTAAAGGATTAATTTCTTCATAACTGTAAAGAATAAAATAAATAACTTAGGTATTATTCCAATAAATGTCTTCCTTAGTATTTATATTGTAAAGAAATTATTTGAAGCCTACTTATTTATTAGCCCAAGTGATAAGTACTTATAATAATTAAAATAATAAATTTTATTTAAAATTAAATATTTAATATATGTATTTTTTAGAGTAACGGGCAGTCTTTATAGCTATCAATGAAAATTTTAGGATAATATTAAGCTATTTATAATTATCATAAATAAAATATAATATTTATTCATGACCCTCTAGAAGCAACCTAAGATCTGACCGTGTAGTTTAACATATTCAAAAGTTATAATAAATTAGCTTATCATAACATTATTTTAAAAAAATATAATTAAAATAAATTGGTCATTCTTCGAAAAACATTTAATGATATAATCGGACATAAAAAAAAAACATAGAATTTAGTTTTCCACTTCGAAAAGTTATTAACTACCGTCATGATTTAGAAATATTCTACTTTTGAAATTCCCTTTTTTTCCATAAAGGAAGTAGATGGACGGGTGAATAGTAATGCAGGGGTGAATAGTAACACAGGAGTGAATAGTAACGCAGGGGTGCCTAGTAACACAGGAGTGAATAATAACGGAGGGGTGCCTAGTAACACAGGAGTGAATAGAAACGCAGGGGTGTCTAGTAACACAGGAGTGAATAGGAACGCAGGGGTGAATAGTAAAACAGGAGTGAATAGTATAACCGGAGTGAATATTAATGCAGGGGTGAATAAAAAGATGCCTACAAGGGTTGCGGGATTGTTCGAAAGAGTCACCGTGGCCCTGGGACACAAAGGGCTACTGAAGGAACAGAGGCGGCTATAAATCAGTAAAAATTTGACATTTTCTCCCGCTCTACCGAGAAGAAAGTAATTTATTTAAAAAAAATAAAGGTAAATAGAAACAAAACTCTAATCAGGTTTCGCTCTAATAACATAATTGGATTCTAATAAAAAAACATAGTTTTATTTTTTAATACAATTCATTAATGAGGCTGTTAAATGCTGAAAACATTATTTCAATAATGTGAAAACATCTTTTAAAGTTTGATTAATACCCCAATGGTTAAGGACCCGCCTCTTATGCGTGAGGTTGCGGTTTTAAACCGATCACCAATACCAATGTGAGATTTTCATGTCATATGTAATTTCAATCAATAATTTCAGAGTCTATTGACATTATTGACACCTCAAACTTCGGAAAACACGTAAAGGGTCTGGTCCTAGTCGTCATTCGTAGATCTTTGAAAGTCGTTACAAGTAATTAGACGCCTGAAAGTTTGACCCTCAATCTATCCAAACAGTATTGTGTTGACCAGTAACTGGGTTATGGAGGTCTGATAGGAGAAGGAGATGTTAGGGAGATGATGAAGACCCTTTAAAGTTTGATTTCTTCCTTTGCATTTCTGTTCATCCCATTTGACAGTACATCTCATTCCACTTCCTTTAGTTGCATAGTAGATATAAAAACTGAGATCATCGGTATATAACTTAGATTAGTTTCTGGACTAAATAAGTAGGAATTAAGTTATATATTTAAGAATGTAAATAATAAATTCAAACTGATGTGAAAGCGTAAAGGAGTAGATATTAGTGTATAAGTATTTAATGACAGTAATGCACAATCGCCTTTCATTTACAAGAAATAAATGGATTGATGTAACATTCCAGCTGGGGATCTTTAAGTCAAAAGTTAATAGGTTACTACTGGGATTTATTTTAAGCGCACTCCATCGTCGACCGCATCATCACTTTACATCAGATGAGATAGCGGTCAAGCGCGAACCTAACAACAATAAAAATAATAATAATAATACTTGTACTACTTGTTATTTTTTTTATTATAAAATTTTGAGTGTTATTCAGCAATGTCTCCTAATAAACCTCTTAAAAAAAAACAAAACCACCCGTTGCGTTTTGTCGCGAGTCATGTCACTGTGCGTGAATGCGAAAGCCTATACCGAGCTACGCCCACTTACTCAGCGAAACGCTTTTACTTATTTCCATAAATAAGGATAAAATTTAAAAAAATATCTATTTTATTGTTGATTCGTGTCGAGATTCGCTAACATAATTGCCTCCTTAAATTTTTGGCTGATTCAATACTGCACTTTGATAATTTAAAAAAAAAATGGTAACTAAAACATTGCTGTTAGATAAATATCAGTGAAATTACAATCAACTATGACTTATTTTATTTTAAAAAGGGCGTCGTTGCTATAACGTTTTAGAATTGATAGTTGACATGTCAGTAATGATAATTTGACATGATGACATTTCAGACTGTTTAATAAAAAACATAGTTTTGCAATAAACAGTTTTTTTTCTATTCAAAATGGACAGTAATTTTGTGTCAAGACACATTCTGATTTTGATCATTACTAAATTGGCAAGCGTGAATGTTCAATTCATTTGAAGATCCACTGTACTTAATAAAAATCAATTCTTGAAATAAAGCAAAAACTTAATATTCTTACAAGTTTCGGGAACACATTCATTGTGTGTTGATCACCTTCACTAGTCTGTGTTTCCAGATAGCTATAATGACCCTTAGGTTGCAGCTATATATTTATGTCAAACATAAATAAGTTAAGTTACTTCTAAGCAAGCATTAACCACATCATCGCTTGAGATATTGGAGACGACTTATATTGAATTGAATTGTCAAAAACAAATAAAAAGTTTACAGCAAAAATAATGTAGGGATCCGTTTCAGATAAACTATTTTCTTTAATTATGAAAGGTGATTGATCCCTATCTCGTCAGCGACGCACATAAGAGTAGAATAGGGTATTATAATAAAACCATATGTATGTATTAATATTAAACACGCCCCTAGTTTCTGAATGAAGAATTTGAAGTTGAATGTTGAGGCTAAAACCATAGTTGAGTAGTAGTGGCCGAGTGGTAATGGCCCAATCTTACCAGTTATAGGTCCCAACCAGGCGCATTTCGACCCAGTTTTACCAGGTTTAGGCCGCAGGTTCATGCCCAACCAGGCGCATTTTTTTGCGTAATTTATTTCATCAGCACTGCTCTCAAAACGGTGAAGGACATTGGCGATGATACACTCGTCGAGTCGAGGCTTCAAAGTCTTGAGCATCGACGCAGAGTTGCTAGCCTGTCGGTTTTCTACCGGTTGCATTTCGGGGAGTGTGCGTCGGAATTGCATAACCTAATTCCGCCTAGCCCGTTCCATCATCGGACTACCAGACGTACGGCTATGCGCCACCGGTATATGGTGGATATCCCACCTACAAGCACAAAACGTTTTGGGAACACATTCATTGTGCGTGCGGCTAGGAAGTGGAATTCCTTGTCGGAGTCTGTGTTTCCTAATAGCTACAACCCGGGAATCTTTAAGTCGAGAGTGAATAGGTTTCTTCTAGGTAGGCGCGTTCCATCGTCGACCGCATCGTCGCTTTCCATCAGGTGAGATAGCGGTCAAGCGCGAACCTATCAACAATGAAAAAAAAAAGAAAACTTAATGAGGAAACCGGCATGTCCTATAAACAAAAAATCGAAGACATATGACATTCACCAACCCGCACTGGGTCCGCGTGAAGTACTACAGCCCTTTTTCCTTCTCCTAAGGGAGGAGGCTGGTGTTCCAGCAGTAGGAAGTCTTAAACCTGTCGGACATTGGCACTGGTCTCAATACATTCTTTCTTTCAAATTCCTGATTCAGAATCCGAACCCTTGTGGTGTAGATAGGCGTTTCAAATATAATAATAGGATCCATAGAATAGTGTTAGTTTTAAGCCAATGAGTCACTAAAACTTTCGAGTAATTCTAGTCATAAATTTAGCTTGTACATATGTAAACGTACGGATGAATATGTACTTAATAGTTAAGTTAGATTTCCAAGAAAATAATATGAGAAGTGCTGAAAGATTTAAATTAAAACTGTATGCTGCGGCAGGTAAGTGTCGTGATGGCCCATTGGGGTTAAGACACCCCCTTGTCATGTATGGGGTTCGTAAGCGGACAAGTACCAATGTGAATATTTCTATTCAGGACATTACTGACACCCCGTGCCTCGGAAAGCTCATAAAGCCGCTGGTCCCAGTTACCATTCGTAGATAGTTGACAGTCGTTACAGATAGTCAGACGCCAGAAATTCTGACGACCAGTCTATCCAAGAAGTATCGTTTTGCCCAGTAAATGGGTTATAGAGATCTGATAGGCAGTCGCTTCATGTAGAACACAGATATTCAACCGCATTCAGTTAGACTGGATGATCCTAAGCTAGTTGTAAAAACGTTGGGGAGATGATAATTAACCGGTACATCATTGTGGATATCCCACCTGCACGCACAAAACGTTTTGGGAACACATTCATTGTGCGTGCAGCTAGGGAGTGGAATTCCTTGCCGGAGTCTGTGTTTCCTGATGGCTACAGCCCGGGAATCTTTAAGTCGAGAGTAAATAGGTTTCTTCTAGGTAAGCGCGTTCCATCGTCGACCGCATCGTCGCTTTCCATCAGGTGAGATAGCGGTCAAGCGCGAACCTATTAACAATAAAAATAAAAAAAATGTGAGGCTATGGAATATCGAATCGGACACCGACCTCCGACATAGCAGTCAGGGCCACTAACCACTAGACCAACAGGCCATTCAAAAATAAATACACCGTAATACTGCATCGCGACGAACATTATGTCAGACTGCATTTCAAATCCTCGTTATATTTAAATATCTTCAGCGCTTCACACATTATTTTCCAGAGAAACAATAATATAAGTTGAGAAAAATATATTTTTGTAAAAAACCGACAAAAATACATAAACACAAGAAATAATTATATTTTTTTATAAATAGAAATATTTTTCCATGCGGCTGTCTGTAAACGGTTGAGGTTTTGACTTCCATCTCTTAGATTAGGTGTATTATATAGGTAGATATATTATATATATATATATAAAAGTGAGGGTTAAATGGCGGAAAATCAGCTGACCTTTTTCAGAGTCACCTAGTTCCTAGATATATTCCAACAAACTACTTAAATCGGCAAACATAAAGGTTAAAATAATATCTCTAGTCAACCAACCAAAAAAAAACTTTTTGAATGAATAGACAAGGAGGTGGAGGTCTTTAGATTAAGTAGGTTTAAAATCACATTCCATAATAATAATAAAAAAACGTATTTTCACAAGTAATAATTTATAGAAATATAAGTTTACTTAAATTTTAATATAATTGCAATAATTTAAAATATTAATAAGCTTCTATTCGTTCTGGCGTTTTGCTTTTCTTGTTAATAATAATTATGCTTTAAAATCTGTTCTGCAATAATTCATGTTTAATTTTAATTGTGTGGACACCGTGGTTTTTAATAATTAGTACTTAAGTCTGGCGAAGAACTCTAATATTATTGGGGAAAAAAAACTTATGTAACTTTTTCAACTTGTATAGTCTTTCTGGGCTTATTGTTTATCCATAAGCTATCAAAACCTGAGTAATCAGACATCTTCTTGTCTCGATAGTTAGTGCGAGTTGCTTTCACGTCGAATCGAAACGTTTACCGCGTTAGGCTCTCTGATTGGTCATGAGCTTGAAGCGAGCCAATCAGCGCACCGAACGTCATAAACGTGTCGATCGCGTTAACGTAACGGCCTGTTCATGACTTCGGTCTTAACGGCGAGCAGAACGGCCCTATGAGCGGCGTCTCGTGGTGTGCTTCAAGCATTTTCATCCTTTTGTTCTTACCGCCCGGCACGGCGTTTAGGTTCCGCTCACATCGCCAAGGCCCTGAGCGAACCGTAAAACAAACTCGTACTAGCTACGCTCTCAGTCAAGATTCAAGATTGACTAAAGGCGGGCTGATTACGAAAAAACATAAAAATACAATACCAAAATATACCTCAATAATAAAACGCGGTGTACATGTTTAATGTCGTGGTTTTTACTTACTAAACTCGAATACTACCTCAAAAAAACTCAATATAATAACACGTGCAAGCATCGTAACTTGTAGTTAAGACATTTCTGGAACATAGGTTAACTTAATTTAACTAACCCGGTACATTAATTACTATGACATGTAAGATTCTCGAGAAAAGAGACAATAGTATCGTATCTAGCAGTAAACTAACAATATACGGTCTACATAATCAAATAATGATAGAACCACGATACCTCTCAAAACACTTTATAATGTAGGATTATTAATTATAATTATGATTATAATTAATTTTATTTCATTTAAAAAATAATAATTTGATAGTAAAAAAATATTGTTGTTGTTTTAGATTCAGTATAAATTAGTATCGTATTTTTATTAAGTACTTCATTAAAGCATTTTTTTTTTAATTTATTATTTTAATAACTTGTTTTGGAATAATTTCATAATTTTTTAATCTAATTTAATGTTATGTTTATTAGGATTAAAATTATTATAAAATACACTTCTGGACACATCTATTGGCCCACCTTGTATTTTCAGTTTCGTTTGGTCCTAGCTAAAATTTTATATTAGGTCGAGCAAAAAGTTTTTATGCAGTTTTGAACCTGGCACATTCACAATTTCATTCAATAGTCTTTTTTTGAATTTCGAACACAGAATAAAGAAACAAAAGACAATTTGGAGCCTGTTTGTTGATATCAAACAATCGAATACTAAGAAAACTTGGTTTTATTGGTTTACTTGGATTTAATTCTTGAAAAAGTGATTATATCTTTGGTTTTGCAACAAACATTACTTATTCTTAACATTAAGGTGAGGTTCTATCAATAATCTATGGATACTTCACCTGAAGTCGCCGCCCAAGCTGTGGCACTTATTCAGGCCGGACACAGCCAAAGAAACGTGAGTGCTCAACTTAATTTAAGTCGATCTGCGGTCCGAAATGTTTATCGGAGGTACCTAGAGACTGGCGCCTTTGTTCGTCGCCAAGGAAGGCCACGATCTCGGGTCACAACTGAAAGGCAGGATCGATTCATCGTGACGACCAGCTTGAGAAATCGTCACCTTACCTCCATTGAGATACAAAACCAACTTCGCGACTTCCACGGAGTATCTGTGAGCGCTCGAACTGTTCGGAGAAGGTTAAAAGAACGCGATATGGTACCACACAAGCCAGCTAATGGGCCCAAACTAACGCGAGCCCACCGAACAGCGCGCCTTCATTTCGCACGCAGTCATTTAAATTGGACACAGCAAGATTGGAGCCGTGTACTCTTTTCTGATGAGTCTAAAATTGTGTTACATGGCAATGATGGAAGGAAGAAGGTCTACCGACGTAAGGGAGAGCGTTTCGCCCAATGCTGCTTTGAAGAGAGGGTTGCTTATGGCGGTGGCTCATGGACTGTCTGGGGCGGTATATCCGCGAGCGGCAAAACTCAACTTGAGGTTGTTACAGGACCACGGCTGCCAACATTAAGCCAACATTAAATGCTGAAAGGTACATTCGTGAGTGCTTAGAACCTCACGTGATACCATACGCGGACTATGTGGGCCCAAATTTCCTTTTTATGCATGATAATGCAAGAGCCCATGCGGCCGGCATCGTCAGGGAATATCTTCGGGATGTGAACATCACAGTTATGGACTGGCCAGCCAGAAGCCCAGACATGAACCCCATTGAGCACATGTGGGACGAGCTAAAAAGACGTGTTAGGGCTCGTCAGCCAGTTGCCCAGACGATGCAGGAGTTGAAAACTGCCATAGAAGAGGAATGGGAGATGATCCCTCAAAATTTCATAGAGCGGTTGATAAACTCTATGCCTAATCGTATGAGAGCTGTGGTAGATGCCCATGGAGGCAACACGCGTTATTAAATTAAACCTTTATTTGATAAAACATGTTTTTTATTCAAAAATCAATTGCCTTTAACAAGGCGCATATCCGACTTGTTAGACGTAGCTCCATGTCGTATGGTATTCTGAATTCAAATTTAAAAAAATACGATCGAAAAAGATGGTAAAATGTATCAGGTTTAAAACTGCATCAACAGTTTTTGTTCAATCTAGCAATCATATTTCGGTAGGGGCCATCGAAACCTAAACTCTAAGGTGGGCCAATAGATGTGTCCAGAAGTGTATAACATTCTTTCTCAATAATTATTATTTTTTTAACGTTAAGTTAAGAAAATAATTAATACTTTGTTAGGTTATTGAACGGGCCATTACAAAAAAACATCTTTTCAAACATGTTTCATAATTTTAAATAGCTTTCATTCAATTATTGCTATCACAAAAATAAAGCTCTAATTTATTTCATTATTTATTTATTACATAACTTTAATTATGATTCATATGAAAATTTTATGAGGCAGGCTCTAACTTACCTCTTAAGATAAAATAGGATTATTTAAACTATAGGATAGATAAGAACAAAAAAATAATTAAAAAAAACACAAAAACTTCTGTCGAGGAGTGTGGGTTAAAAAAAAAATATTTATAATAAATAAGGTTACCTATTAATAGTTAGTTATTAAAAATAAAAATGCTGGACGAAGATCTATGTTATTACTATTAAGTCATTTATTGTAATCTTAGGCAACTTAATGATCAATGGGCTAAATCATACCTACATATTATGCGGTCAAATAAAATGTTCGATGTAGATTATAAAGTAAAAAGTTTTTCATAAGACGTACTATATTAACTATAATTATTTAGTCATAAAAAAGGTAAGGGAAAGCCACAGTTGTTACATTTATGTAAGCAGTATATGTATTTTTAACATTATCCTACATAACAATGATAAACAACCTGACAACTACAATGTTTCAAAATACAAAATAATTATACCTTAGTCAGAAAATTAGGTAGCCTAAACCGGAGTCTATATCAACTGGACCCACTCGAAATGGACCCACAGGATAACTAATTCCTCACACTCCGTGACTGTACTAGTAAAGAAATTGAACAGAGGATCCAGTCGCATCATTCCAAATGTGATTGGGTTGAGTGACTCCGCGGGTCCATTTTGAATAGGTCTAGTTGATTAAAAACTCCTAAACCGACAATCTTAAAAAAAGTGTGCAGACATACAAAACTTCAATTGACGCACATAACGCTTTTTTAAAAACTTTATGTCTGATACACAAGCACACTTAGATTTGAAACTAGATTCTGCAAGCGGCTTCGCCCTCATGGAACTACTTTCTCCATACAAACTTTGGACCCTCGTTCCGTTCCTTTAGGGGTGAATGAAAAATCCTTACTATAGTTATGACTTAAGCATGCGCTATTACGTCATAACTATCTGCGCACTAAACACCGCAATTTGATCAGCAGTTTGAGCTGTATGTTCATAGATAAGTCAATCAGTATCCTGGGTGGACGAATTGTGTGAAAAAAAATGAGAAAATGACATCATAGATGATGAATAATAATGAAAAAGAAGATGATGGTAACATACTACAGCAGTTACATTCCTTGACAGCTCCCAGTCATTGCAAGTTAAAAACTTGCAATGACTGGGAGCTTGCACTACCAAATAACACTGGCAATCCCAAAATCACATCTCTACATGATATTACATATATTTAAGTCAGTCAGTAACATATGGACAAATTGTGTGAAACTAATAAGGATGTGACGTCATAGGATGATGACGAATAATGAAGAAGATGATTATGATGGTGACATAAAACAGCAACTTAGTGAAGTTGCTATTTCATTCAAGGAATGCCTTGACTACTCACAGTCGTTGCAAGTTCAGAATTGAAATAAGAAGACAAGCTGTACTGAGCCATAATACATTAGAATTACGGCAAAAGAATGATGAAATAACTCACCTAAATGCAATACCAAATTACACTGGCAGTCCCAAAATTACTTCTTTACAAGATCTTACTTAAATTCAAGTAGTAGTAGAGCTCGATGTGAAGAGCTCGCCCGGGGAAGTACTACCACCATACCTATTTCTGCCGCCAAACAGCGCAACATTATGCTGTCTTCCGGTGCGAAGGGTATGGGTGCCGGTAGCCAATCACAGGCACATGAGACATTTCATCTTTGTCTCCAAAATGGCAATGGATCTGCAATGCCTGTTAACCTTATTGCAGATTTCAAAACTTCGCCTTGACCACTTACGATCAGATGGACTCGGCTTCATTGCCAGTAAATAACGTAAATAAGACCCACGCTGGTATACATAACAGCAGATCAAAACCATGCAATCAGCCTGTATTTGTAAAGACCCAAGCATCACGGAAGTTACAGTCCTGCTTCGCGATATAAACCAGCACACTCGCAATAGTTCAACAACATCTGGCCACCAACGGCTTATCCCGAGCCTGAACGTCAGCGCATTCATCATGCAACAGCTTCATTACCAGCTTTCTAGCAGCGAGTCATTCAGCCACCACTACGACTAACACTGTCATTTGTGCAAGCATGCAGCAGACCTCGCATTTCTGGACAACATACTCAACCACACAGCAGTGACTACGCCCAACATACTGCACTTCTGCCGATTGTCAAGTACAGCAACATTCTTTTGGTCGTACAGCAGTCAACCACTAAGCAGATTATCTCCACTTCACATACGAGCATGTGCATCATCACCTCAACCCATTGAGGAATCAGTGCCGACTATTCCACCCAGCGGAAACAAACACCAATAACGTCACAGAACTCTGTTTCAGTAACCCACCACAGCCATCACCATCTGGAAAACATCTTTTGATCGGAGCATCTTAACATCTAGTTCTCCCATCTACAATCACGATTGAACTGATTGCTGGACCATCGTAAACGCATTACTCAAAGTACTCTGCTAGCCTACTAAGCGTCCCCTCGTATGAAGGAATAATACTCCATGCCGAGGGTTAGACATTCAAGATGATCAAGCTGACACCAGTCTAGCCGTGGTACCATGTTACCTAGTTACTGGGTTGTCGAGGTCAGATAGGCGGTCACTCCATGGAAAACATTGGTACTGTTAGACTGTGAGCCGCCACCTCTACGAGCGAGTGTCTTGCAGGCAACTTTATGATTTATCTCCATACAATGTGGAGGAAAACTTCAAGTTGCAGTGATCAACGCGCTCGTAGAAGTGGCGCCTATAGCCGACCCAATCATAATAGGGGAAGGCTAGGCAGCTTGATTGATGGACTAAGCTGTCTTGTGGAAGCAACTGATCTTAATGACAGTTGTAACATCAAAACAGATACATAAGTAGTAGTGGAGCTAGTTGTGAAGCTCACCCGGGGAAGTACTACCACCATATCTATTTTAACCGCCAAACAGTTTCACTGTTTATCGGTTTAAAGGATATGAGTGCCGGTTTCATTACAGGCACAACATACATTTCAGCTTGTCTTGTCTCAGCGATAGCAAAGGATCTGGAATTAATCTTGCTAATCGCGGAGTTAAACGTTGCGTAACAAATTCATTTGCAATACACAAAGTGTGTGGAGCAAATGGTGACGTGATTTTTAAATACGTCATTTGGTTGGAATTCATTAGTTTAACTGAACATGGGAGATTCCTCCTACCTTGGAGAATCACCAATTGGTTCGTAAACGGTCTTGTAGACTACGGTCCATGATGCCATGCAGTTTATTATAGCAGAGTAGGAGTCTTGGCTGATGTAGATACAAGTAATGAAAACTGCCAAATGACTATAAGACGTGCCCCATTATGAAATCTTGAATGCGATGCTAGTTAGAAGCTGGTAGACGTGAAGATATTGGCAGATAAGAACAATGACCAAATCACTACAGCAACACCTTTGCCTAACCTAATGCTGATAATATTTCTCTAGCAGAACACACAAAACCGAAACAAATGCCACCAGTAATTTTTCTATCGGAATCTATTGTGACATCATCAATAATATAAATATAACAGCTTATAAAATGTAAGATTCTGTAAAGCTATATGTAAAGAACAAAAACAGAAAAATAAAGCAGTAATTGTTCGGTTTTTTTATGTTTGTGGTTTGTTCGAGGTTATGAAGCTGTATATTAGTTACTCACATATAGGTTCATAAGCTCGTGAAATATAGGTGTGCAATAACCAAACAGAGATCTACCAACAACAACTCAACTAAACTATACCAGCAGCTGTTATGTTAGCTAACGCACAAATTGGGTTAATAACAATCAATGTTGAAATAAATTCAATTTAGCTCGTAAAAAGTCTATACATACAATATCATATGCAGATTCTGTGACAACCATCCAAAACAAGCTTTTAATAAACTAGTGCGCTTTACCATCAACGATTGCATCACTGCTTACCAACAGGTGGGATTGCAGTCAAGCATTAGTTTATATCAATAAAAAAATAACAACAACACCAACAACCTGAAAGATATTACGACTAAAAATATTCTTCAGGCATTGGTTTCTGACTATTTCATAGCAAAATATATTAGGGACATGAACAAAAGTAAAGTCTAAGAACCACAACATAGGGTCGACGACACATTAACAATTTTAACAACATTATTTAACTATTTTGTCTATAATATTAAATAAAAATAAACAATTTAAATAAACAATATATTCATATTCTATCTTATGGCGAGCTTACGAGCGGGTGGAAGGTGGGTTTCGTTTTACGTCATAAATAAAATTATCACCAAATCCAATACATGTTCATATCAAGGATATATTGATGTATAACAATGTATTAACAATATAGTCATCTACCAATCGGGTATACTACAAGAAACATGAATTGACGAGTTCCCTTCACTCTACGAATGATTACAGGTATAAATGAACACCTTTTGCAATCTTCCATCTTTGCCACCTATTTCGAGAGAGTCAAATATTAAATTCACATTTACGCCTGTTTTCAACAAAGAGTGAGCAGTTTTCAATGTGTATGAACAACCATCGTCAATGTCAATCATGTGATGAAGAATAGCACAAATTGAAAACAAGAACAAATGATGCAAATTACTCAACACATGTCAAAACATAAAAAAAAACAATCCAATTTTCTTATTCAAAACTGAAACCAACATCATTAAGGAATATTTGAAATGAATGATATACGGATTACATATATGTAACAAACTGTGCAAATGTAATAAAAATAAAAACAAACAAAATGATCCAAAAAATAGATAAGAAAAACGAGGCGAATAAGTTCCTGTAAATATGTCGCCGGAATTAACCCAAGAAGTCGTTAAAGTAGGATAATGTGTAGATAAGTGATAGAAATGAGCATAGCGGCCGAAAACTACTAGCTTTGAATTAGTATTAAAACATTAAGCTGTAACATGCCTGTAACTTGGGCAACAGTATGCAAGAAACTGTGCTAAAACAATATCAGTTTGGTAAATGACTGTCTACTGATCAATGTACGACACGATAGACATAATCATCATCATTTCAGCCGATAAACGTTCACTGCTGGTACACCTAACATCCACCGGATTCCCGCAACCCTCAGCAGGTCATCAGTCCACCTTGTAGAAGGCATACTAACACTACGTTTCCATCGACCATCTGTTCTGCGAGCAACGACTTGTTCAATGCATGGCATAAGTCTCCCTTTTCTTGTGCCGATCCTTCTTGTGTTAATCACAATGGAAACAATGTCCACTGCCTATCTCACCGCCTGACGAACAACACTTCTTCTTCTAGGCCTTGGATTCAAATTAGTACCATAACAACATCTGTACTTGCATCAATATCTTCAACCAAACTTCGCCCATTATTGGGCACAAACTTCTCTTTTCTTATCCGATTCCTACACTTCTGTACCTAGTACTTCTAGGTTCTTTCTTCGACCACAACAACGTCTTTTGTCTATCTCGTTCGACAAACACTTTTCTGATCCTTCGATGACCGTGTTACTCCACATGTCATTGCTACACCTTAACATTGGTCCTGCTCAACACCATTTAAATTCCAGCATTCGCTTTCCGATATCAAAGACCTTCGGATCTCAGTGTTCTTGCAAAATGTTTCCAAGTTGCAGGCTGTGGATACGCGGCTTTAACCTGAACTAGAAACTTAAATATTAATTGTACATAGACACCGCAACTCGCCGGCCCTTTGGGATAGTGATTAATGGTAAACATAATAACATAATAGCCCAAACGTAAGTCAAAAATAATAGGTCTTAAAGACCTAGTTTAAGTTAGAAGATTAAGTTAGTTTAATGATGCCCAATCGGCAAATGAAGCAGTCAACCAAAGAACATTATTATTTGCGAGGGTTGAACGAACAAAAGTATGTCTCTTATGGATAACAGCCGAAGCTTTCGGCTTGTATTAAAATTTTGTCTTTTTTCACCAATTATGCCTCATAAATACATAATTTTCGATTAAAAGCTAGCATTATCTTTACAAATAAACCGTTATGTACGTTGTAAATATAACTAAAACATGTGTTTTAAACAATACCGCAACAGTAAGAAGTTCGTATCAATTTTCAATGCGTTTAGTTGATCCTTTCGGTGCTAATTTGCGACCCAATGGGCGTTAATTGCTACGATTTTTCCTCAACGCTTGTAAACAATAAAATTGATTGCACGTCCATTCCCGGGCTGCAACGCGACAATTGACCCATCAGTCATTTGATCACAAACACTTGGTTGATGTCCATATAACGTAGTTTGTTAGGTATTATTTAGGCTATATATTTTGAGGATCGAGGGACAAGAATGTTGCAATAATGTTAGTATGGAGTGCGTGTATGGACTTTCTTATGAGAGGATTTTGTTTGAAATTGATTCTTGTATCTGTCTTGTTGGAAAGTTAGGGACGGAGCACTCTCTAGAAAAAAAACTAGGGATTTATAGCTCGCCTTGACCTCCCACTAGGCGTTCATATTCTCTTATATAAAGTTATTTTTATTCGTGACTCTTTCCTATCTAGTAATTTTAATGTTTGTGTGATTTATCATTAAGGAAAAATCATTATTTTATCTAAGGTACTGAGATAATAATACAAAATTTATAAAAACTAAAATATTCAGGCTATCGAATTAAATAAATATATGCAGGTCTGATTCTAAAAGAAATGTTCCGTATCCTAAGATAACGGCGGTTCCCTAAAATTATAATATTAATAAATTAATCTTTGCATTACCTACTAGAAAAACAATTAAGTTGTGAGTTAACAAATTTATTCCAATTTGATCACAACAGGATTATTCAATTCAAATAGAAAGTTAAAAAAAAATACTGCCATTGGAAAAAAAAAATTACTGGAAATAATAGTTTTTCTGTGTTCATTTGGAAGATGCCTGTCTAAAGATGAGCCAGCCATTAAAAAACATTGTATGTAAAACAAAAAAAAAACATATGAATCAGAAGTCATCAATTTCAATACCAACCAGGCATTTCAAAACTGCGGAATAATATATTTTTATAAGTATAAAAAAAAATGTAAAATTTCTTTTTTAAATAAAGTACATTCTGATAGCAGGAAAACAAAACGTAAGACCAGTTCAAATATTTGACTTAAATTCCAACCAAACAATCTCAGTACCTTATTGGTGTTTTTTTATTAATTGGGTGAGTGTGAAAGTATTTTTATGAACGATTTTCGTTTTCCCGTTATTTCAAAGAATCTCAAATTAACGTTTTTTTCTCTCTTATTAACTAATAAAAAAGTAAAAAAACTAATGCATAAACCTATCCTTTATAAGTAATGAAAATTGCGCAATAATTGACATGTTTTTGAAAAAATAACATTAAAATTTTAAAATCTTTCCAAATATTCAAGCAGTTCTGAAAAATACGAAAACTTGTAAAATCTATCTATTGGAAGTGTTAGTCGTTTGTGAATACATATTTAACATTGCGTAGTCGAAACTTACATTTGTAGTTATAAAAAAGGCTTTTACGCTTTATAATTACGTCCTGTAACTATTTTATTTGTGTAACCTAATTCGTTATGTACCTATTTAATAATCCCTAATCATAATTTTAGAGGTTTCGCAAAAACGAAAGGTGTTATGAGAGGGTGCCAAAGGCATGAAGTAATTACGTTGTTGTTATTCGTTTATTGTGTTTTTTATCTATGTGTTTATACAGTATGTAACGTGTGTCCGTCGTATGTTCTTTAAATAATAATTTGTATTAAAAAATTAAAATAAGAGCTGTACTTTTTGTGAAGGATATCTTTCATCCCTCGTTGTTAAATAAATAATTTTGTGTAAAGTGAGTCTAGTGTAATGAGGAGATCGAATGACGTTTCCACAGTTAGATAAAGGCTTATACTAGATTAATACATATAATAATAATTTAATAATAGGTAAAGCAACAGCTGTGAGCCAAGTGTGTCATAATAAAATTATAGTTCAGTTCCTTGATAGACGAAAAATTCAAATTTGAAACATCATTGTAAAAAGCCTATAGTTTCTCATTAAAATCGAAAATTTTCTAGTCTGCTTATTGTGCTTTAAAACTAATGCAGATAGATAAAGTTTTCATTCATTTTTTAATTTACAAAAATGACAATTAATATGCAACATGACAACAATAACAATATACATATTAAACTTGAATTTCATCATCAATACTAAAAATATTATAATTTATGTATATGATTTGTAATTTAAAACCATTAGCTGATAGATATATTCATAAGTTGTAAATTTTCAAAAGCTCCGAGTCGTAATCGTTAATAGTATCTAATATAAGAAACGATCTAATTCTAAGATCCTAATGTAGTTGTTACATTTATTATAAGCTCAAAAGGTATCATACATTATGAACTAAAATTTCGAAGAAAATAAAAAAAAAACCTCCATAAAATTTTACAGTATAAGTCACCGGTAACAATATTATCCAACCATAGTGATTTTTTTACTTTCAATAATTAAAAAAATGATAAATCAAGAAGTTTGATCAAAATAAGACACCAAATGGAAGTAAACAAATCCTATCAAATAAATATATATATATTTTTAACTCAACCAAAGAAATTCAAGGAAATTGATCATAAAGGTAAATCGAAAAAAAAACTATATCAGTTAATGTAACGATTCAGAACAGATCTATTTAACCAATACGGCGTGACAATACCTCTGACAACTCAGACACTCAAGAATATTACAAAGAAGAACTTCAACGCAGTCATTGAAACGGCTAAATTAACTGGCAAAAGCGTACATCAACTTAGTCAATAGAGCATATCAATTAAAGTGAATCAGAAAAGCTCAGTTTGAAGTCAAACAATACCAAAATCAAACAACACAGTCAAAAGTTGTCCAACTCAACTACTAAGTCAAATCTATTCCACATATTCCATAAACATATTGATGAAACAATGCAGAGACTAAAGCGGGTGAAATTGTTTTCTGAGCACAGTCGACTCTTTTAACTATATTGATAAAATCTGTCAATGTAATAATCAATAAAACGTAAAGAAGAAGTCAAAAACAAAACCTATCGCACCATATACTGCTGATACTATAAAGTTTAACGAGTGCAGAAATTTTAAGAATACAAAATAGATTTGGTATCACTAGAATAGCATAGTTCTGATTTACCAGAAGCCTGCAACACTTCAGGTTCTGTGATAAGCAGAATGATTCCAACCAAATTCATTAACGAACTAAGATTATCATATAAACCAACCAAACACTATAACATTGTCATTGTAGGCATAGCAAAGGCATGAAACGAGGGTTTCAATGGACGTTACATTTGCAAAAGTTAAGTTAAATCACCAATGAAAACAGTCTAAAATCAAATACCATACCAACAACATAGTAATTCAAAAAGCTTGAAACAAAAAATAAACAAGAATAAAGTAGGGACGTATGAATCAATTGGCGAATAAAATTGAATGATAGACACGGATGAAACCTGCCGTAACCGTAAAATAGTTGAAATATATGAACTTTTGTAGTATGATATAAAAATTGGATACCTCTGATAGCAGATAAAGAACCAGAGGTCGCAGAGGTACACGAGACGGCCGGAGGAATGGCACAAAAGGTAACATGCAATACTGTCAAAGAACTCTCTACATTCCAACAACATCATCTGTTGATCCCCGAGTAGCCAGCAACAGGCGAAGACGATAGCATAATGAGCTTGGCATTAAGACATCAGCGGCTTTATATCACAATGTTGATTAGGTTAGTGGTGTAAAGAAATGAAAACAGGATTTAGAAAATACAGCAAATCAGTTAAGCTCCGGCAAGAGAACGGTGACAATATTTATTTCCTAGTTAAATATCTTATAATATTATTTTTGTAAGATACGTTTTGAGCTACATATTCATAAATTGTAAATGATTGTCAGAACGTTGGCAAAAAAACAACTTTAACGCCTAAACAATAGATTAAATTTTGTCTATATCTGGCTTTATAAGTCTAATTCAACCAGTGGGCATTTACTGCGTAAAACTTTGTTGATAATTTAAATTTAAGCATAAAAATATATATAGTATATATGTATTTATTATATTTGAAATATTTAGGAATCATGTAAATATGATGAACTCTATGACGCGATGATCTCACAGCAAATAAATTAGATGTATATATATATATTAACGAATAAATTATTATATAATTATGTTAAGCAAAGTCGCATAAAGTCATTGAAAGTTTATGTCTTGCCATAATAGATCTAGTTATGATCTCATGAAAAGGAGAAGCACAAAATGTGATCTCAGAAGTACTTAATACTAAATGTAGTATAAGACCCAAGAAATCCGAGGCACTGGGTATCCTCAAAGAACAATAGGGCTGCAAATAACTTAGTTTTAAAATATTACAGTAAATCTACCCCTACTAGCAAACTTTTTAACACCCAAATTATTAACAAGATCGAAAACTAGAGAAGGTAATGGAAAGGAGTAAAGAATGAAGTGCATAAATGAGGTTGTAACAGAACATATTATTGGTGTCTTTTTAATAAGCGATACACTGCAATTAATGATTTGTTAGAAATCGAGATAATGATGGAAGAGATTAATTGAGTACTTGAAACATAAATCGTAAGCGATTCTAAAATATGATATATGTTAATATTGTAAATCATCTGTGTACATCTATAAACTTGTTATCAAACAACTCGCTTTGTATATGCAGACACAAGGTGCACCCACTATCACATCTAGGGATGGTGGGTGCCATTGTTACATAAACAAAGACAGCTCTATAAAAGCCTGTAAAGTGGCATATTTCAATAAATACTTCAGTAACTTACTACCTAATGTGTGTTGATCATATTGATACTTCTAACAGACCTAATGATGCTAGAGACAGTTTTAAAAAAAAAACAACAACTATATCAACTTAGATTACACCACATGGAATTAGTCTGTTTAACATACCATGAAAAATATTATATATTTGATCAATAACAACACACATTTGGTATAACGGTTTCAAAGGTTTTTAAATGATTGTAAAAGCAGTGTTGCTCCTTCTTTGGCAAACCATAATTCCGCTTCTATAACTTGATGTGCAATGTGTATTGATTATGGCTATGTTAAAAGTGGTTAGGTTTAGATGTTGTTTCAATCATTTTTTTTAACATACTAAGTAACAACACCAGCAGGCCTAGCCAAGTTACGACCGTTTTGTTTCGAATCTCTTTCTAGAGTCGGTTTCTGTTCTGCCCACGTGACTTAACGTTGAGATGAGGTCATCCCCATTCTCATGCATTTGAAGTTTTCTACTAACGTTAACGATTGTAAATTTTCAACTTGGCTAAGCTCTCAGAGGCCCATCCACTAGTTCTTAACGGGATCCATTTGACGATCTAAACTGAACTTTTTTTTTCATTAATTACTCACGTATATTTTTAATTCAATTCAATTAATCTAATAAACAATCACTAGGTATATATATGCAAACTTAAAATAATAATATGTACAAACGAGTAAAAAAGGCTGGAAAACTCAGAGGGCATCAAAAAATTCGTCCAAATCGATGTCAATGGGAAAAGTGCCCAGAACGCTGGCAGCATTGCCACGCTGGATGGGAATGCTCATTCGTTGACTGAAGAAGAGTCCAGCTCTCTGGTCACGCGAAGAGTCGACCAACTGTTTGCTGATATCCCGAACAACTGGATGAGCACTCGGACCCCATGGCCCTTGTGTTTCGGGTTAGGGGTCATTCGGCCCACTATGGAACTGGGACTGCGGACCAGTTACCCCTTTTAAAAATTGATAGTGGTTAACTGGGCCCACATCTGTTTTGCTTTCAGTCAAGTGAAGGGTGGCTTAAAATGGTTTATATATTATTAAGTATACAATAGATTTTGTACAGGTACAAGCATTTACATTATAAATATTATACATTATTATTTTTATTACTATAACATACATTGCAAATTGCAAAAAATATAAGAAAATTTGATTTTCGCGGGCTTCCCTGGCGCTTTCGCCTTAAAAAAACATGTCTAATTAATCAATCAACCTATCTCGTCTAAATGTAGGCAACAGCTGATTTTTGGAACGAAGTTCCTTATCGCGCGTTGTGAAAGGGGGCTAGACGGAAAAAATTCTCACAAAAAGTTGTACCGACACTTTTACTGTCAAAATGTAAATCCAAGATGGTGGCTGCAAGAAATTATCAAATTTTTCGTCATGGGTGTCGTTTTCATGGTTTTCGAGGTTGCTGAAGTCGATAGTGCTGTCAAAATGTAATTCTCTCAATTTTTTCTCGAAGTTCCTTATCGCGCGTTGTGAAAGGGGGCTAGACGGAAAAAATTCTCGTGAGAATTTTTTGTGAAAGGGGGCTAGATAATTTATTGCAGCCGCCATCTTGGATTTACATTTTGACAGTACCATCGGTTTCAACACCCTCGAAAACAATGGAAACGACACCCATGACGAAAAATTTGATAATTTCTTGCAGCCGCCATCTTTGATTTACATTTTGACAGTACTATCGGTTTCAACACCCTCGAAAACCATGAAAACGAACACCCATGACGAAAAATTTGATAATTTCTTGCAGCCGCCATCTTGGATTTATATTTTGACAGTACCATCGGTTTCGACACCCTCGAAAACCATGAAAACGACACCCATGACGGAAAATTTGATAATTTGCAGCCGCCATCTTGGATTTATATTTTGACAGTACCATCGGTTTCAACACCCTCGAAAACCATGAAAACGACACCCATGACGAAAAATTTGATAATTTCTGGCAGCCGCCATCTTGGATTTAGATTTTGACAGTAAAAGTGTCGGTACAACTTTTCATGAGAATTTTTTCCGTCTAGCCCCCTTTCACAACGCGCGATAAGGAACTTCGTTCCAAAAATCAGCTGTTGCCTACATTTAGACGAGATAGGTTGATTGATTAATTAGACATGTTTTTTTAAGGCGAAAGCGCCAGGGAAGCCCGCGAAAATCAAATTTTCTTATATTTTTTGCAATTTGCAATGTATGTTATAGTAATAAAAATAATAATGTATAATATTTATAATGTAAATGCTTGTACCTGTACAAAATTTATTGTATACTTAATAATATATAAACCATTTTAAGCCACCCTTCACTTGACTGAAAGCAAAACAGATGTGGGCCCAGTTAACCACTATCAATTTTTAAAAGGGGTAACTGGTCCGCAGTCCCAGTTCCATAGTGGGCCGAATGACCCCTAACCCTGTGTTTCAAACCCAAACGGTTCAAACACATAACTTCCAATGAGGTTATTATAATTACGCCGTTTGAGGTTTTCTGCACCTGCAGCATCCGCCCCAGCACAGCCCGCCGTTCTCAGAAAATGGGATGGCGCAAGGGTGTCGACACATGTTGCATCCCACACCAAAGGCCTACCCAATTTCCAAGGCATTATAGTCATCCCATCTGGCCTATTCCTATCGTCACGTGCTAAGCCATTGGGTTCTAAAACAGCTGGCACTCCGGCGGTGACAAGAGCTCGACGGAAAAATTGAACTTATCTGCGATAATAATCAATGAAATACGATATAACACAATAACAGAGCCCTGAAAAATAAATAAACAAAAAACAAAAAATGCCCGTGTGGTATCCGGCAAAGAATAGTACCACCCCTCTCATCCCATTGGGTGTCGTAAAAGGCGACTAAGGGACCATATTCAGAGGATAACATCAGCCTCTGACGTGCTAGGGACAACATGTTATAATCGCCAATCCGCAAGTTTTGACATTAGCATACCCCTAATCATCTGACAAGCTTTTTCCCAATTAAGCAAATCAAATTAAGCAAAGGCAGCCGACTCCAGCAAGTCGGCTGCCAGTCTGATCGAATGCAGTTAAATACTAGTATAGCACACCGTCAGCTCATGCTTACACCTAAATGATTGAGTGAGCTATTGAGTATCCAACCTCTGGGATAACATCCTATCAAAATACTCAGGCTCTTATTTACTGTTGTCTGGGATACCATTTACCTATTGGACTATTGGTCTCACTTAGATCTTACAGAGCGGTTCATTCTTACAAGATGAAGATTAAATAAGTCATTATCCCAGACATCGGTTTATAACAGGCTGACTTGTACTTTCAAGTTTTACTTAAAATTTGCCCATTGCTTTGGATACCAAGAAAAACAACAACCTTAAAAATAGCAATATTTATAAGCATATGAGAATGACTTTCATAACTATGAACAATGCCTTGTGTAATAGAAAACTGATTTTAAAAGAGTATTAACCTGAACAATGAACATAGTAAAAACTAAACTCAAGATGGTGATAACAGTCATAACATCCAAAAGATAGTCAAAATTCAAATAATAAAACAATTGAAGAGTCCAAGGAAAAAGCTATATGAAAACGTACCGAAACCAAATATAAAACACTTCATGATATTACATACTGACTCAATACAACCTAAGTACTGATAAAAGTACCACCAATACGTAGATTCGAGACAAATTATTTAAACTGATGGACCCATGGTTGTCATTTGAGAAAGTGGCACTATAAACATGGGAAGACCTTCAAATGAATGTAAGGATAAGATCAGAATGATTTAAAAATCGGTAAAGAACAAAGTTAAGGAAAGCCAAATGGCTGTAGGACGGATAGTGGGTCCACTAGATTTCATACCAGAAAACGCATTTACTGAAATATAGGATTCCGAAACTACTATTTGAAGTCCATGGAGTTTCTAGCACGTTCTTCTCCATAGAGACCTACGTTTTGGAACGTGCAATTTAGCTTCACTTTTCTTGGACTGACCGACATTTGACTATTCAAAAGTGCCTGCAAATGGTCTATTTGAAATAAATGATTTTGATTGATTGATATTGCCACCATACTCATTTCAGACAAACAGCATTAAAGAAACTACGGTACTGCAAAAATCAGTAGAACTTGTAGTAAAAGTATTGGTACGTAACTGTGCTACCACGCTACCACTATACCTCATTTCTGCCAATAGCATATAGAACCATGAGGCGCAAAGTAGTTAGAGAACTCTTAGTAAAAGACTAAGAAAAAATCTTACCATAACTACCACCATACATAGAAGTAGCTATATGTTAAATCGACATAAAACTGGATGTGCATACAAAAGAAGGTTCAAATTAAACCACAATAAAAATGACCCCAAAGCTAGATCACCAAAAGGTATGACATGATACGTCGAATCAGTGCACGCTACGATGCATATGAAATAGTCTCTTAAATTTTCGAACCAATGAGATAACATCTTATCAATATACTCAGTCTCTTACTTACTCTTGTTTGGGATATAAATCATTTATAGGACTTTTGCTTCTGCTCAGATATTAAGGAGCGGTTGATTTTAATAACCGGCAAACTAAATGATGAATAAATCTTAGACAGCATTTCGTAATAGACTGACTTGTAAATCGTAGATAGTCCTAAAAGAAATTTACCCTTTGCTTTGGATATTAAGAAAAATAGATGGGCCAAACATGCGGGTAAATAAAACAGCTCAAACCAATCAAAACACATTAAGAATCATGACAAAAACGAATAGGGATTTCTCAAAAAATAAGAAATATCTGTACGCAATTGTGAGTAAAATATAATTAAATAAAGGCTATACATGGATAAATCGAAAAAAAAAAAAAAAACATTCCAAACAATGACAGGTTAACTTATTTTTCTGACAAATTACATTAACTGAAAAATATGGAAACAAAAATGGATAATTAAGAATGTAGTCCAGCGATGAAAAAGAAACCTGATGAAATAAAGCTACTTAAAAACAAGTGCCACTTATATGACTATAGTGATGGTTAGGAAAGAAAACGGAATATCTAAAAAGATTAGAACAGGCGGCTTTAATATAAACACGAAAGGCAACATTTTCGGCTAATTAATAAAAAAAACCAACCATTCTAAAAGTGTCAACAACTTACTATCAAACGCTTTGTAAAACATGAAGGATAATAATACATAAAAACAAGATACAAGCTTAAAAGCTGTCAAAAGGAATCTCAATGGCGTATTAACAGAACTTTGCCAGTGTTTGACATTGCACCATGGAAAGCAAAAAAATTTGGACTTTTAGCACTATTTCAGCCGGTACAAGTACTTCACTGCTAATTGCTACATCAGATAAGTTTCATGGAATTCCCTGCTGAAACCTTTGTTTCCTGTTAGCTACAACTTAGGGATCTGTAAGTCAAGCGTGAATAGGTTACTTCTAGGTAAGCGTGCTCCACCGTCGACCACATAATCCCTTTAATAAAAATAATGGTCAAGTCTGCCAATACTTTAAAAAAATACTCCAAAAGATATACACAAAGATCAATGCCATACCAAATTAAACTCCTAGCGTTTATTCGGCCTGTTGCTAGGATTTATCTTTCAACAAAATCTTCTTCAATATCCGGCCTTACACCTTAATATGACCCACAAAAATATAGAAATGTATTCAAGAAAGTTCAGATGTCTCAAATTATTTACTACATTACACTCATTTTCATTGCAGTACCTACTGATAGATCAAATAATCGGCTCCGAATAAACTAGTGCGCTTCACCATCAACGACTGCATCACTGCTTACCATCAGGTGAGTTCGCAGTCAAGCACTAGTTGATGTCAAGTAAAAAAAAATCTTGCATTTTTTACCGCGTAAAAGCAGAAAAATATCTGAAGGTAAAGATAACACAAAACACTCCTAAGATAAAATATATCCCATTTCAAAACATGATCTACTAGAAAATTTCATATAAATCCGTTTCAGTTTTTTTTACTCGTTTGTACATATTATTATTTTAAGTTTGTATATATACCTACCTAGTGATTATTTATTAGATTAATTGATATAATAAATTACAAATATAAACAATAATATAATATAAATCCGTACAGACGTTTGAGCATGAATGAGTATCAAACATACACATATGCCTTTCAGATATGGCTGACGAAATCTGGATGTTATACTCATTTCTGCTTTACCTTTCGAATTCAGGCGTCATGATACGTTTATGATAGCGCTACCTACCAAAGTAACATCTTATTGAAGCTTTAATTTTGTATATTCCATAACAAGTATGTGTTTTTGAAAAATACGTACCAGTTTATTAATGTTTTTTTTTAATGTATCAGTCATGTTACAAGTTTGATGTACAATTATGCTATCTATCTGTATATCCAAGTCAGAGTAATTAATATTTTGGAAAATTATAAAGTTTGTATAAATGTAATTTCTATAAGTTTGTCCGGGTCAGGATAATTAATATTTTAGAAAATTATGAAGTTTTTGTACATTACCATCGGTTAAGATCTTTAAAGCAATGTTATTTTGACATTACAATGCATTGAACCTATTAACAGTTGTGTCACCCGACTTGGACTATGTACAAAAGTTTTTTTCACTCAAAAATCAGCTTTGTAAATCCTACAATTCCAGCTTTGTAGAATTCGTTAATCTTGAAGTATAGGAATAGTGAGAATGAATAAACATCAAGTGTAAAGAGTATCTTAATCATTGGTAATCGTGTATCGCTTAAATAATCATAAGCTTCGTTTTAATAAAACAATATTATCTGTGTACTGTTGTGGTTTTATTTTTGTAACTTACCAGTGGCGTAATGATTATCACCTGAGACCTGTGGCAAATTCATTGGAGGCCACAGAAAAATCGTCATGTTTTGATTTAATTTTAATAAATTTTGTAAGAGAGCTTTGGTGGCCGAGTGGTAACAGCCCCGACTTACTAGTTATAGAGCACGGGTTCAAACCCAGGCAGGCGCATTACTTTCTGTAATTTATAGGATGAGATTGCGTGGAGATGTTATTGGATTATTTTCAAACCTACAAAAAAAAAAGAACGCAAAGGGTAAGTGAAGGAATACGGGTGACTTTTAGTCAGTAAACGTCTGGCAATCCCTCTCGCTCCTCGAGCCAAAAATCACCCAAACACCAAGACACGAAGAAAAGGGTTAACATCTGTATATAACTAATTAACTATATGCCCACAATAAAGACCTTCTGATTCTGATTCTGAAGAGGTAGGCTTTGTAGTTCTACATTCTGGCTTTAAGGTAAATCTGACTGCACGTTCCTATGAATGAATGAATGACGAAGGCGGTCGGCAAAATGCTGTCCAGTAGGTAGCTCAACCCTTAGAAAAGACGATATGTCACTGTGAGACATAGCCATCTCAGATACTTACCTACCATACCTACTCATCATCATCATCATATCAGCCGGTAGACGTCCACTGTTGGACATAGGCCTCCCCCAAGTGTCGCCACAATGAACGATCCTGTGCGTCTCGCATCCATCGGATTCACGCAACCTTTATCACCTCATTTTTCTATAGTTAAGTCAATGAAGTTTAAGAAATCGTCGAATGGCGCTGCGGTTGTACAACTGGCTGCTATGCTGCGTGTCGCGAGTTCAATTCTCGCA
This sequence comes from Mythimna ferrago, assembly GCA_910589285.2. Taxonomy (NCBI): domain Eukaryota; kingdom Metazoa; phylum Arthropoda; class Insecta; order Lepidoptera; family Noctuidae; genus Mythimna; species Mythimna ferrago. Next base: position 7,223,828 of record OU342675.1, on the reverse strand, counting down.
TGGAACAAATATTGACGTCTATTTCTACAGATAGTTGTTCTGGGTCTGGGTGTCTTGTGTATATGAGTTTACATGTTTGTAAACGCACCCACGACACAGGTGCAGGCCATGGTCCGGAGCGAGGAGGAGTGGCAGGCGGTCGCCGACTTCTGCGAAGCAGTAATGCTAGCAAAGGAGGAGGCCGACGGCATAAAGCAACGGCGGCGCTCACAGCGCTGCAGCCGCCGTCAGGGCTCCGATCCCGATTTCCGGCCACAATTTCCAGACAGCGAGCTATGGGTAACTCGCTCTCCGACCGTCCGGTCCAATCGTCCGTCGACGAGGGCTTGGTCCGGACTGTTACCGGACCAAGCCCAAGTCGTCGACGGCGCGCACTGTTCCCGCGCGCCCCAAGGAGCTGTCAGCAACAGCAGGGGTCCAGCCGGGTCGAAACCTACTGGGTCCAGGGTTAATTCGAAAGATAACTCAAGCCCCGGTACGAAGGCAACGAAGGAACGGGGTGTACTTTTAGTCAGTAAGAGTCTGACATTATCTCCGCTCCGCCAAAGAGCGGGGGTTGTTATTGGATGATTTTTCCCACCATAAAAAAAACCACGATACAGGAGTATTTGCTAGTATGGAGGCAAAGTTTAAAAAAGAAAATTGATAATTTACGACAGCATCTCTCTTCCTTCTACCCATATCTGGCATTCCAAAAAAGCACATAAAAATGTCCGGCTTAGGAACTTTTCCTTTAGTAGTACCACAACACCAACACTCGTATTAGATCATCATTCCAGCAAAGTTATTTAGGGACAAAAAAAAACACGGAAGTATCAAATGAACTATTATTTATTTCTGAAAAACTGGACGAATGTTAAGACAATTTTAAACATCGACTTCATCTTCGTATTATGTTCTAAATAATAAAAATAAGTCGACGATGTAACAGATATGAATTTACAGCCGTATAAAACAATCACAACATGACAATAACATAATATTTCCGCAATTATGATCTCTACACACATGTTATAGTGTTGTTAATTGCCTGAACTATTTTGATAAATAACAGCAATTGTTGCATGTACTTTATCAAATGGAAAAACAGGTTTTTATTTAATCAAGATCTGTTGAAGTCTCGTGATTATATTGCGAATGACATAAGTAACTTGTGAGGACACAAATTATATGTTATTTAGACTTAGAAGCAAAATAGAATTTCATAAAAATTTTTTAGCCACTAAATCAGTCCGGAGAAGAATACTGACAAGTAAGTGTTTTTATTCGACTGAAATTAATTTTTAATTACCTCCTTAGGGTTTTAGGACAAACTAGGCGTACGTGCCCATTGTTATAATAATTTTCTTTGCATTATAGTAATTTCCTTCAGCAATATTTTAGTTTTTATTTCATAAATTATGCAGTATATGATTTTATTGTAATGTGGTAAACCAGGCATATATGCCCCCGTTGGTAATTTGCTCCACTTGCTAAACTAAGTCAGGCATTAAAATGAAAATAATATAAACTGTAGAACGCAAGTTAAACTTGCATTGTATAAGTTTACATCGCGGTCATACTTATAAACTAACCAGATTGGCTCAAATAAGCACCAAATTTTTAATTCGTATCTTAGTTTTACAAGTGGGGCACAATACCGACTGGGGCATGTAAGCCTAGTTTACCATATTACAATAAAATCATACGCTGCAGAATTTATGAAATAAAAACAAAAATATTGCTGAAGGAAATAATTATAATCCAAAGAGAATGACTGTAAAAGATTTAACAATTAACACACATTGATATTTTAATCGATTATGCTACCTTTCAAAACTATAATTCGTTGGTATTTATAAATATGAAAATAAATAAATATTGTCTTGGTAAAGAAATAAAATTAATTAATCGTGAGTTCACGGCATTGTGACTAATTATTCTAATGACAGTACCGTATTGACATTATTGCTAGTTTTCTGACATTCCAATAAACACATACTAGTTACTTATATATTAATTGCATATACGGCCAGGCAATCAATTAGTTATAAATCCACGTAGTAACATTATGCTCAAGTACGCTTTCATGCAAAACGTATGGAACAATAAAATGCATTGGCAAGAATTTCTACAACCCTACGATATTAATTTCTAAATCCAACTACAGTTAACTATATCTTAGATTCTTTCAACGACTTCACTAAATTTCTACAATAAGTACGTGACATGTTTAGTTATGAACAATCAGCAAATTTAGACCTCTACTTAACATATTACAACATCTATAGTAATAAGTACATATTCATAATAACTTGTACGATACATAGATACACAGTCCATAATGTCAGATCATGTAAATGGATATATTTTAACAGATATACATAAAACAAATGCATTATACTTCTCGAGAGCAAACAGAGATCATAATTTTGTATCGAATTATCATAAAACCTAACTTTATAGGTACTGCGTTGAAATATATTTAAATACATATCGTATACTACCTACCTACTCATGTTTATTGCAAGATAACAAGATGAAACTACGATTGACATTAAATTAGAAACTTAGTTATAAGCGTATTCTGTTTTAGCTACAATATTTTTTTATTATGATACGAAATAAATAAATAACATACCTAAAATTTACGTGAATAAAGTAGCTACTTCTTAATTTCGTTTCTACCTCGTCATCACAACTCAACGATACGCGCATAGATACACAATCAACTGTCAAACTATAAACTAGTATCACACATTATTCTGCTGACGTTAAAAACACAAATTTACTCTCAGAATAATCACTTTTTAATAAACGGACATAATTCACAAGTTTTGTACCAAAACAAATCCTTAATCGATTGGAAGGCCTCCGCTACACCGCTTTTCTAACACACTAGCTAATTAGTTTCGCTACGAACAATTAAAGCTTTTGCTCGACGGCTTACAGTAGAAGCCGCTCTATTACAATGTAACTCTAAATAGGCATCTAATCTATGCATCACATTACGTCATCCGCATTGACGTATGAGAGCACGGCGTCTCAATTTATTTGACCAGTTCATACACAGTCTATACACTGGCGTGATCGAATACATTCAGCTGTAACGATGTGGAGCATGGAGCCTCGGCCTCACTCCCGATGCCCGTGTGCCACCTGCTGCCCTGAGCCGGGTGTCGCACTGGCGTGCAAGCGGCGGTCGCACCGCCTCGGTTACTGCAGGGTCCGTCACACTAGCAGCGTCAATTCACTCCCACTGGTAAACACTTGCACTGTTTGACCTTCTGTAACCGCTTGCGCCTGAAGGGCGGGTTCTGTCCGGGACAGCGCAGCGTCACCGTCACCCAGGTGAACTTCTTCGGCCTACAAAACGAACAAGACTTGAAGGCTGGCTGCGGCCGGTCCGCGTTGTTGTCGCGCCGCCGCGGGCCCTTCGGTATGTAAAACGAGTTGCACTGTCCGTAACAGAATTTGTTTATCACTGTTGTGGGCAGACAGCCCGGTTCTCGGATTTTCTGAACCAAAGGCTCCGTTTTACACCAATCTTCTTTGAGATAATCTTTCTTGGTTACGACCAAAGCATTTTTTGAGGATTTCAATATTTTTCTGAATTCGACTCCCGGAGGCAGTTCCGTGGTATCTTCCTGCTCTGGCAAAGACACCACCATGCCCGTTTCAGAACTGCCATCTCCAAGTTCGTTTCTTTGCACGAAAGACGTCGATGATGATGCAGTGGCCTGTTCCGCTCGCTGTCTCTCCGCGAGGAACCTCTGCACTTGCTCGGTGTCGATGATGTCCAGGATAGAGTCGGTCGGGGTAAACGGCTTCCTGTTGCCGACACCTGCGCCAGCGCACACCCCGCAAGCCGCGAGGAGGGCTGCAGCCGCGAGCCAAATATGCGATTTCGATAAGTTCTCCATCTGCAACAACAAACAAAAATGGTCATTAATAAAAATAAATAAATTCGCAGCAATTAAATTGCGTTCGTTCAAATAAGGCGTCGCGTTAATTTAGTCCGTAGGCTTACGAGCGGATGTCGTAGGCTAAACTCACGTTGTATCTAGAGATGGGAGGCAGCATGTCGTAGGCAGTGCGTCGGTGGAGTCGGTCCGCGAGCGCGCGCTGGGAGCGTGTGCGCAGGGCCGGCCGGCGGAGCGGTAATGAGGCGAGCGGCTCAATGGACCAGCGCTCAATGAACGAGAGATGAGTCACGCACCGCGCCTCCGCCACAGAACCGTTACTACAGGCACCGACCGCAGACGCGACACCTCTCGCCAGTCCCACCTCACACCTCACAGACCCACATGTGTTTCGAATTACTACGGCCACAATAGAACCGATCCTTTTACAATGCGCTTTCTTTACGTTACAACCATCTGTTTGCAAACAATTGTAAAACCTGCTTTCTTAGTAATCAGTAAAGTTGCCGATAATTGTGAGATGTTTAAGTCGATTAACTGTCAACTAACGACAGCTGCGAGATACTTGGAAAAATTATGATTTGGCTTCAATTCTATTATGTCGAAAAAACTAATGTCTTAGAGATTATAAAGCATTACATTCTCTTACTTTTATCATAAAAAGTTTCTTCCATAGACTCTAGGTGTTATTTGTTGCCTCAGCAATCTTACCTCTTCTATACATTATCTTTGGTCTTTCTCAGCTTTTCTATCCATCTATATAGGTACACAATACAATAAAAATCCCCGCAGAGGTGTCCAACATTTAGGCAGAATACCTATTATTGTAGTATTCCGCCAGGTATGATCGGAGAGATTTCCTCACGTACCGTGCGCGGCGCGGCGCCTGCCCGGGCCATAGGCGCCGGCGCACATGGTGCCATCTCGAATCAACGCGCTTCCGCCCATTTGTGCATCCCACAATGGCCATACAAACGTAAACGTTCTATAGAACGGTCTCTATACCGTCCGCAGCCTTCTGCGAAACGTAGGCGCTACGTGTGGGTGCTGATGCTCAATTACAAATTTTTAACAATATATTTTTAAAAACTTCTCTGTAGTACCGACGGCATTCTTTATTCAAACAGACAGGAAGTCCGTTGAAATGCATAATACTCGTGAGATTTTTTTTTTGCAAAGTAACTGTCATAGATAAACCAAGGAGGTTTAATTTTATACGACATAGACTATAAATAAATAATAACTCCTTAAACAACTAAACACACACAGACCTAAAAACCCATAAAACAAATAAATTGAGTACACCTTCAATACAATTAATTGAAAGAAAATATATAAGTATGTTTAAGCTACCTACACTTTATTGGTTTCTGTAAAGGTTTAATTAGAGGTTTGATTTATAATCAAGGCAATCAATCCATTATGTATTAACATATAACTTGTGCAAATTGTTCGAGTCATTTTAACATGAATATACATGTTATGAGAGATGCTAGGAGGTAAATAAGACATGCATATAAAATATTCAGGAACGATATATTTCGAAGAATTATTCCGATATTATAAATAACAATCGGATTATAAATTGTAAAGGACTCGCATTCCATGGCGCAAAGGAAAAATGTTACGACAAAAGGAAGTCCTTTTTAAATGGTTAGTTTATTTTTTCTATTACTACAGGGGCGCTTAGCATTCCTCGGCTGTGGAATTTCATTCATTCATTCATTCATGAACGTTTTGTTCGCGTAGGGCTGTCAAAAAAATGGGAGCATAATAGGCGTCAAGACGACCCTTAGCGACAGGCCGTCTACATCGCCCACGCGTATACAGCGGGTTATACTTTCATTTATATTTCGATTTCGATTATTTTTTTGTCCGAGTCTCAATTTTTCGATGAAAACTTTATAGTAACACGCATGTTTTCTCTATGAAATACTTAGGGTAATCAAATCATTAGAGTGTTTTTTATATCGTGCGGATTTCATCACGCATGCGGGTTTGCTCCACATGCAGAAAATTTTAAAATGCAAAAAAAACGCGTCTCGCGTGCATATTCCACGCATTACAATTAATACTTGTATGAAATGGACATTTGGGGGGGATTACCGTTCGGAGCAATTCTGCATGCGATATTAAAAACCCCCCTAACATGCTCTAGGTGTCGATGTTAAGCTGCTTACACTTTTTTTTTTCATAACCTTCTATCTCCAACATTTTGTAATCGTAATGAACTTTACTTGTTCCTGTTTCGATACAATTTTAAGATCGACTAACGATTCATTTGAGTAGCACGATCGTGTCATGATAATTTATTCACCCAATTATATTTAACAGAAATCAATTAGCTCAAAGATAAACATTTAAAACTACACAACATGAAAATGAAAATATCTATAAATAAATATTGTGGCAAGTTGCAAATATTTTTATTATTCATCATTGCTAAGTTTTACGATAAATGATTACAGGCTTTTATGCAGATGAACACTATTATAATAAATAACTATAGTAATAAATAATGTCTACACTATTATTGACAAATGATAAACACAATTACAATTCACGACTGATTGAGTATTCAAAACCATTATTTGTCTTACCATAAATTTTAATAGTGGGATGCAAAAGCAATGTGTTAGTTCCATTGAAACTGAGGCTTTGATATTAATAAAAAACCTACATACTACATTAAGAACACATAAATAAAATATAACGAGAATCTTTAAGATTTTATTCTTAAGAGGACTACAGCAAATTTACGGTCCGGACTAAGAGTTTCACATCATCGCGTCGCTTGTACCACAGAACAGAATAGGGCAACGCTCATAGTTCAACTACCAATAGCAAACTTGCGATCTAAGTGTGCGTGGTTAGTTGCGTAATGCGCGTTCATATTGGTTTATTGCCTGTAGTGGAGTTAAAGGGTGTGAGACAATCGGCGACACTCGTTGTATTACAAATCGAAAAGTATTTCCTTTCTAACCTCTTTCATCTTTTCTGTGGCTTGTACCGCGTACATCGAAGGACTGAAATAATTTTCCTGCTACGGTCTTCCCGTCCGATTATAGTTTAGGTGTCTTTGAAGCTAATGAATAGGCTCTTAATAAATTAGTGTGCTTCACCATCAACGATTGTATCACTGCTTCCTCCATCAGTTGGGTTCACAGTCAAGCATTAGTTTGTATCATCAAAAAAAAAAATATATTTATAGCGCGGTCACTCTTTGACTGCATATAAAAGAAAGAGATGCGCAAAGACGCAACGCTTGTTTTTTTTTTTACTGGAAGATACGGAATTTATTTCTTTAAACATAGGAAGAACAGATTTGATTACAAAATCAAAACACATAATCGTAAAACTTTGCTTGTAGAATAATCTGACAAACAATCAGAATGATTGCATGTATACGTATATTAGTCTATTTTTTAATCGATGAAAGTATTTTTAGAGGTAAATTCGCGATTTTTTACTGTCTTACTTAATTAGCCATATTCTGTTTTGAACACACTATTTATCCTGAAGGATGACATATATTTTTCTGGTTCTGTTTACTGCAAAAAAAAACACATAGACCTACATGGGCACTTATACAATGTCTAAATTGGCCGTTTTATATGGAGAAGAACGGCTATGGTTACTCTTTTAAAAAAAGCGATTGATGTTACAATACATATTAATAGAACAGTGTAGAACAGTCAATATTGTACCCAAAAACACAATAAAAATGATCATAATAAAGCTTGTGCATTATAAAAATCGGGATTAGCTCCTATAGTCCTCTTAAAATATAATGAACGATTGGTCTATAAACAGTTCAGCTTTTATCTTCAATGCATTGTTGCAACAGCCTGTATACATTTATCGGGGTCCTGTGATGTATGGACGATACACCTTTACGTGTTCCGTCCGTCCGATTTCTAAGAAGAATCTTAGGAATCACAACATTTTTAGTGTTCTTAATGATGTCATATATCAATATTGTTCAATCGTAATATTTTATAGTTTATGAAGCGTCCCGGATGTTATTGTAAATTGTAGGTGTCAGTTAATTATTTTATAAATAACTATGACTGTAGGTAAATACAGGATAGGTAATATTTTCATAATTATTGAGACGACTGTGTAAAGTTCAAAGTCTTCATATATAAAGTGAATGGACTCTACAATAGACTAGTTGCCTTAAAAAATGTAATTAGTCCGACTTTTAGATTATTGAAAAATAAGGGAAACGTATTTTTTTATTTGTAAATGAAACCAAAAATGACAAAGATATAGCCCATTAAAGTTACGTGTAACGTCGCCGTGCTGCATTTTTTCGCACGTGGTGACGTCACACGTAACTTTAATGGGCTATATCTTTGTTATTTTTTATCTAATCGAAAAAAGAAAAAATACGTGTCCAATATTTTTTTATAATCTAAAAGACGGACTAAATAAAATGTAATTATTTTGATCCTGGAAACTACCCTATTGTTACCAGTGTATTATTTGAACCGAAAATATTTTTTTATTTCTTTTTTTTTCAAATTAAATTATTTTAATCCTTTAAATGCGTCGGATTGGTACGATGAGTGTTTTCGCACCCTATTCCTAAGGGTCGTGTGTTAGCGACTCCATCTCGTTTAACTCTCCAATTCCCATAGGTGACAGAAGAGCTGACGACATGGAGTACCTAGTAGCTAGTGGAGTATTTGGTCGTGGATGTGCAACCATGGTGAAAGTGTTTGTCGGAAATATCTGACAGCAATTAAAAGGTTGAGGTTTAACCAACGTTTAATATACATATATATGGAACACTCTGTACACATAATTCGGCGTTCTTTTGCCACAGATAAATTACAAGTTAAATTGTCTGAAGTTGTTAACTGCACTCATTAATTAGTTTCATTCAGTCATCGGTTACATCATCGTCGTTAGTTTAGACTAAAATACATGAAGTTCGCATCACAGTCAAATAAATTAGGTATAGGTACCTAGTATGATTGGGTCAATACACAACAGGAATGTATTACAAGAAAAGCATTTAATCAGCGGTGGGTCATTCGTCATTTGAAATGTGTACCACGTCTGGTAGGCGCCGCTGCATATTGTTGACCATCTATACTTATATCGGTGAAGTTTAATCGTCTCCAATCGCTTTGATCAGCGCTCAGTCGCGGCGCCGGCACACCGCAGCCCGCATTGTGCTCCACTCACACAAAAAACGGGAACAGAAAAAGGTAAAGCTCCTCAAACGCCAGGTACAGCCGTTTAATACGACCAGACGTATAAATCAAATCGAGACTAACAACTTATGACATAAAATCCTTTATTATTCACACGGATTCCAATAAAAAAGCATCGACGGTGAATAGCCGGCGCTCGCTGCCGACGCCACGCATCGAATAACATTATAGGATTAAGAACACTTTTAGTTTCTTTTTGAATGGAACAATTAGTGACGGACGTGATAGGTGTGACAAAAAATATCTTAAATTTTTTGCTCACATAAAGGATCAGCTTTGCATGCCTCCGCGGCTGCCTAAAATATGATTCTTGGAAATTGGATTAGGTGATGCGCGAAAACGCCTTTTTTGTTTCTCTTTTTTTTTTCAAAGGTGTGAGCGTATCGATTTAATATTATAATTAATTGAAACTTATGTTACCTGCCTCAGTATTAATATAATAAACAAATTTTTTTATTAGCGTCAAACGATTTTATTCGATTCGGAATCTCGCGTTTGAGTAAATTGGGTAAAAACGAACATGGAATATTTTTAATTGAAAAAAATATTTATTTATTTAAACTTCATGTATTCAAATAGTGGCTGACTTAATGCAACAAGGAATTCTCTACCAGTCAACTTTTATGAAAACACACTACACTATGATAGGAGAGCAGAATAAATAGAATAGAATAGAATAAACTTTATTTTACACCAAAACAGTAACAAAACTTTAAAAATAACTTAAATCTATGGGTACAAATGGCGGTCTTATCGCTAACAGCGATATCTACCAGACAACCTTAGGATAGATTGCAAGAACTTAAGGGCCAAGCGCCCGAAAAGTGCCATAAAACAGTGATTTTCTGAGGCCTACTCCTCCGTATCGGCTAGGTCAATTGGTTTGAAAAAAATATATGTTTATTATAGATTCATGAACAATAATATCAACATTTGATTTTTTCATGCAATTAATACTTTTGTCAAAAAAAAATATTTAGCAATTTCGCAACTTTTCGCAACTTTTCCCTACTCCTTCGAAACGGTTTGGACCTTTAGAAACATTTTTACACATAAAAATTGGTGGTTAAATATCCTACAAAGTGAACATTGCATATGTAAATCAATCAATATCTCGCAGAGAAAATGGATTTAAAGCGCTTTCCAGGCGCTGCTGGCCGCAAATAAATGCACAGATTTGCGTACTGCCACCTAGGCGAGTGCGAGAGTTGCGTTCACATAATTTCGGCCAGATGGTTCAAGGGACTATACGCCTTAAAATAAAAAGGGGTAGTCTGCGGTGTACTGCAAATTAATGAAGTATTTTATATTAAAAATATAATAATAGATATTTCAAATAGAATGAAATATTATTAAAATAAATTACCTACTTATAATAATAAAGAAAGGTTCTGGAGTGGCGACCACGTACCGGAAGACGCAGCGTTGGACGGCCTCAAACAAGGTGGACCGATGACCTGATCAGGGTCGCGGGAATCCGATGGATGCGTGACTCACAGGACCGGTCGTTGTGGCGACGCTTCGGGGAGGCCTATGTCCAACAGTGGACGTCTTTCGGTTAATATGATGATGATGATGATGACTTATAATAATATTTACGTTGTTGAAACTTCTACGGCTCGGACTAATAAGCATTTCCATTTCGCCTCGTCGTTTATACTGCGTCCATCGAAAGACTGGAATAATTTGCCTGCTGCAGTCTTCAAGGCTCTTAAAAATCTAGTGCGCCTTACCATCAATAATTGCATCACTGCCTACCATCAGGTGGGATCGCAGAAACTAGTGATTACTAGTTTATATCAATTAAAAAATAAACATATCGAAGTTTGAAAGGCAAAAATTACTAAGCGACACTGAATCTTTACAGCAGAGTGATCTAAACTTAAAGATTTAAAAAAAATTGTTAGTTAAAAAAAATTCGAGTTTAGATATACTATTATTACTATTGTTAATAATATCTAAATCAAACTATTTCGTCATTTTAACAATTTTTTTACTATAAAATTTAAATCACTCTCTTGGTTTACTCAATTAGGTACCTACTCAATGTCGCTTAGTAACTTTTGCCTTTCAAGCTTCGATATATAAAATCTAATATTCTATCAAGAATCAGTTAGCTATATCTCGATGTAAATTATCTATGCTCAGTAACGCTATATTAAAAACTCTATAAAAGCGATTTTGCGCACTTGCGTTTCCTGGGAAATTTGATATGGTGCTATGAACAGACACGCGTCTAGACTGCTCGTCATCTAGACAATAAAGATAATACCTATTGGACCTAGGTACAAAGAGCGTTTATTTTTAGTAACATGTGAACGTATCAATTAATATGAAACCTAACCTAAAAATACTCATTGACTAGTGAGGCAACTCGGTTTTGTTTGAATAGGAAGCCTAGAACGTACAGACTGCGCGGCATCTTCAGTTATTTAGCCGTTTTTATCTAACCCTGGACAAGGTCGATTCGATTTATTTGTATACTCGTATTTATTAAATGCTTTGTGCACACTAAAATACACATGCGAAAATACTAATGCCTCAGGCATTAAGATGGTACAAAGAAAAATGATGATAGGTGCAATAAAAGAAAGATTGTTATAGGGGAGAGTCGGACATATTGTACTGCTTGATAAATTGTACCACTTCAAAATTTCCTACTAAATGTCAATATTTTTCTTTTCTGATCATACAAAACCAAGCCCTGACAGCGCCCTCAACTACTTTTCTTTTTGTAGTGACGTCCGGCTAGTGCATTTATTTTGAGAGAATGAAAACGTTTTCGTTAATGATTGATGAAAGTTTTGAAGCGTGTACCTAAGGACATTACTCTGTCAAAAGGTAACTTAGCGTTTTATTGTATTTTTTTGTTGAACAGGTCTCTAATCATCTTTCATACTATAAAGTAATTAATTGTTAGGTTTTAAGAATATTTTGTGGCAAAAGTTTATTTTTCAAATCTTCTAGTTTGATAAAACGTACCACCAGCAGTTGCCTTAATTGTACTGGTACAATTTACCCAGCCAGATGCATGTTTATTTTTCTAGATGGACGGTATTCAAAGAAAATATTGTGGATGGAATAAGGAGTACTTGGAAAGGGCTTTATTATTAGCTTTAGAAAAGAAGGAAATGAGATTAAACCAAAGATCTGCAAGACATTTTATCCCAAAACCTATTCTACTTCATGCCAGAAAAAGGAATAATTTTGCAAACTAATTAACTATACTTTTAATTTGGAATTGGAAAATATGCTAGATAAACATTGTCCAGTTTATATACAGTTCGTTTTTTAAATAAAAAACTAACGTTTAGTTTTTGATAGGTCTTTTGTTCATTTTTTTCATACATAAATGTTACGTATTGAAGAAATATTTATTTATTTTTTGTTAGCACATTTTCTATAGTATTGTACTTAATTAAAATATTATCATGATGAATAATATTATGTATTATTTAATTAAAATAATTTTATTAAGTAATCAATCATTTATTATGACTTAAGATCTATTAAATTTTCTTGGTACAATTTACCAAACCTGTGGTACAATTAAACCGACTAGTCGGGTAAATTGTTCCAATGTAAAGCTTTTAGAAAAACGCGTATTTTGATAAATTGGTAAACAGTATAGTGTTGACTTTGCGGTGTAAGGTAAACGAGATCCTAAACTATGTGGTATTGGATAAATAGTTTGTATTAATTAATATAACAACGAGATATTTTGCCGAGACTGAAAAATGGTACAATATATCCGACTCTCCCCTAATAGATACAATTATATAATATATGCTCAAATTAATAAACTGCAAACCTGAATTAATATAGTCAAACAATATTTCAAAGGTAACTTCACTGCAAGGTCAAACATTTTTAGGTGGAAAATGATGCAATGATATCTCCCGCTATTGAGCGAAGCAGGAGGGTGAAGCAAACTTTATCTGACTAAAAACCTACTCCTGTTCCTTCTTTGCCTTTGTCCCAAGGTTTCACTTTCATACTACCCCTGGCCCAAGTAGGCTTCGACCCTGCTGGGCCCCTACGGTTTGCTGACATCTTGAGGCGCCCGTGGAACAATACGCACCGTCGACGACTTGGGCTTAATCCGGACGGTTGGATAGCGAGCTACCTATTGCTCGCTGTGCCCAAGCCCGCGCCTACGGTGGTTAGAAATCGAGATTGGAATCCCTGCAGCTGGGGCGTGAGGGCCGCTCGCTCACGCGGTCATAGAAGAGGCATTTTCAAAAAGACTAAGATACCCATTTTCTTCAATGCCTAACGCCTTTTATGGCATCACCTACACAACACTATAAGTACTCTAAAACCTTTTTGTTCATTTTAAAGAGATAGAAAGTAACATAAGACTGAACACTTCGCTTCCGGCGCGCGTTGTAGTCTCGATCGGGAAACAGGTTATTATGGAGCTTCGACGCCAATAATAGTATCACAGCACTTAAGCAGTATTATGATCTTTGCATGCAACACTTTACTGGTTTACCAAGCTTCTTCCTTATTCATGTCTAGCTTTTACACGTGACTTCACTCTCGTTCCGTAACTCAAAAGGAAACAACGGAACCCCTATAGGATCAACTTGTTGTCCGTCCGTCCGTCTGTTTGTCTGTCTGTCAAGACCCTTTGTCTGGGGAACGCTTGGAGGTATCGAGTTGAAATTAAAACCATATACTCAGATCTGCGGTCCTCTGAAGCAAAAATCAAACTTCTGAGTTAACGAAAAAAAATGATACGGTAGTTTATGTCGCAAAAAACATATATTCCGACACTTTCAAGGGAATCAAAATTCATAGGGTACTTCCCGTTGACCCAGAATCCTGAAATTTGGCACGGAGCAAGATCATAAAGCACAAATGTAGGAAAAAATTTGAAAACTATAAATTTGTAGATATGTCACAAAAAATACTTTTTTTGCGATTCGGAAAAACGTTCGCAACTCAATTCGGTGATTATCTCTGTTTTGAACCCCCTTTTTGGTGTGGAAAATCATCCAATGACAACCCCCGCTCTTGGGCAGAGCGGGAGATAGTGTCAGACTCTTACTGACTAAAAAACCCACCCCGTTCCTTCAAGCCTTCATACCGAGGCTCGAGCTCCCTTTCGGATAACCCTGGCCCCAGTAGGCTTCGACCCGGCTGGGCCCCTGCTGTTGCTGACAACTCCATGAGGCGCGCGGGAACAGTGCGCGCCGTCGATGACTTGGGCTTGGTCCGGACATTTCTCGGACGGCCGGACAGCGAGCTACTCATTGCTCACTGTCCGCAAGCCCTACAGTGCGCGAGTCCGACTCGTACTTGCCCAGTTTTTTTTATTATACATAGGCCATCTCACCTGAAGGTAAGCGATGATGGGGCCGACGATGGGGCACGCTTACCTAGAACCTATTCACTCTTGACCTAATGCTATTAGGAAACACAGACTGCGGCAGGGAATTCCACACCTTAGCTGTGCACATAATGGATGTGTCCCCAAAATGCTTTGTACGTATGGGCGGGATATCCACCATGTACCGTTGAATTATTAAGATTGAAACTCGCCTGTTATATTCAGCGATAGTGTAGTGTCTATATATCTATCTATTGAAGTTCGACTTCCGCACTTAGTCCATGATGGACTATTGTTCGCGAGCCATGGCAGCCATCATCTGGTGGGCTTCATTCTAACATTTAGTACAGTGTCTGTCACTGCAAGAATTTTCGTATTCGTGCTGACATCTCTAACCCATTTAATTCTGGTGTAAGAAAAGGATAGCGCTATTCGTCCTGTAAAACTTCGTCTCTGTCTAACAACGACATTAATAAGGCGTCGGTATGGCCCCTTTTGTATTGGCTACTTTTTGATGCAACTTTTTAATCGATATAGTTATTTCAGCTGAAAAAACTTCACTGCAATGACCAGTCCTGAGCGTCTCGCGTCCCTCGAATTCCCGCGACCCGCATCAGATCATCGGATCACTTTGTGGGAGGTCTATAAGCGCTGCATCTTTCGGTCCCATCGACCTCTATATATATCTACCTTTTTATCTTCTATCGTTGTGGTCTGGTTTCCGCACTTGGTCCTTATCGGAACATTGTGCGTGAGCCATGGTGGCTTTTACTCCAACCAGCCCACCTCATTCCAGAAACAGATGAGTCTCTTCAGTTTACTCAGGGCGTTCAACAATAAATTCGGTGCTCCAGAGGTTCGAGTTTTTATCTAGCTTTTTTTATGGTGGGAAAAATCATCCAATGACAACCCCCGCTCTTGGGTAGAGCGGGAGATAGTGTCAGACTCTTACTGACTAAAAGACCCGCCCCGTTCCTTCTAGCCTTCATACCAGGGCTCGAGTTCCCTTTCGGGTAACCCTGGCCCCAGTAGGCTTCGACCCGGCTGGGTCCCTGCTGTTGCTGACAACTCTTTGAAGCGCGCGGGAACATTACGCGCCGTCGACGTCTTGAGCTTGGTCCGGACAGTTACCGGGCGGCCGGACAGCGAGCTACCCATTTCTCACTGTCCGCAAGCCCGCGCCTACGGTGGCCGGAAATCGGGATCAGAATCCCGGCGGCGAGTTCTTATCTAGCTTACGGCTGTGCACTCGAGGAGCACATGCGCAACAGTTTCTTCTGACTCCATGCATCCTGTGCAGAGAGGGCTATCTGTGATATTCATTGTGAAAAAGTGTCTCTTTAGGGAGCAGTGTCCGGTGATGATCCCTGCCATCAGACGCAGGCTGCCTCTGTCTAGTCGTAGAAGGCTGCTGGTTAGGGTTTTATTCAAGCTTGGCATATATTTACCTTTTACTAATGTTATATAAACCATTTTATAATAGTAGTGTAAAATAGTAAGGAAAAATATCTATTTATTTCATTGCGTCATGATAAGCGTAGGGAATGATGCTGAACAGAATTTGAGTGCAATTATTACAAACACATAGCCATTTTTCCTGTTATATTGCTATATTGTGTAGACATTACTGTAACTGTGCAATAATTGATGTACAGTACAATACTGTATCTACTAGTGTGCAAGACCAATGGCTGATTGTAAATTTTATAGATGCAATCAACGGTACATGATCACTTTGACCGTGCTAAAGACGTTGCCAGTTATGCGAACTAGCTTCTATATGGCTTCACTCGCGTGAAAGTAAAAAAATATATAAAGGGATTACACTCCCTGGATCAAAATTGTATGTATACTTATGCGTTACCTTAGGGTATGCTCTACCTACGTGCCAAATTTGTGCGTAAAAGAGTAACGTATATTCTTACACGGACATACATAAATAAAAAAAAAAAGACGTGTGGCACTCGGGTCTGCCGCGGTAAAGCTATTGCATAGCATTTTTATCAACTTATGCAATTATAATTATTTATTTATTTTATTTATGCAGTATTTTTTTTCCTTTGTTTTTTTTTCTTTGATATTAATTGAAGTTACACTTTTACACATTGAATTGAATTTTGATTGATTGTTCACTCATTTGTTTTCTTATCGGTCACCACGCTCAAAAAACAAATGAGTGGGGGGTGTTAGGTTATTTTCGTTACGGAATTTCTGGATTCGGTCTCCACGCTCAAGCCCTGCGATAGAAGCTATGCAATAGCTTAACTTACTCCTTTATATTAATATGTGACTGTGCTACCTACTACTTTTGTTTTAAGTGTCTTTAGGTGTAAAGTACCCAAAAAACCCACTGACTGTTCATTGAAGCATCTATTTTCATTCATGTTAGTTGTATCATTAGGGATTTCTCAAAAACCCTAATTTCCAGTAAGTACCGCATGACATAAGTAAACTTTTATGTTAAAAATATTTATTTATATTTGTACATACATACGACTCATACCTACTACGTAAATACCCATAACGTACGGGATGATGCTAACACATATTTCAACATTATAATCATTTCAGCCCATAGATGTCCAGTGTTGGACACAGGCCTCCCCCAAATGTCGCCATAAGGACCAGTCCTATGCGTCTTGCATCCATCAGATTCCAGCAACCCTCACTAGGTCATCGGCCTATCGTTTAGGAGGCTTTCCTTTCCAACACTGCGTCTTGGGGACACGGTCGCTACTCCAGAACCTTATGGCCTCGTCGGCCATCTTGCGAGCAATGTGCTCAGACAGAAATTTTAGCATTCGTCAAATTTAACCAATAAGTAATGGAACAAGGAACATTTTTTTATATACAAACATATCATGCGAAACCTTAAGGCGTATAGTCCCTTGAACCATCTGACCGAAATTATGTGAACGCAACACTCGCACTCGCCTAGGCGACAGTACGCAAATCTGTGCATTTATTTGCGGCCAGCAGCGCCCGGAAAGCGTTTTAAATCCATTTTCTCTGCGAGATATTGATTGATTTACATATGCAATGTTCACTTTGAAGAATATTTAACCACCAATTTTTATGTGTAAAAATGTTTCTAAAGGTCCAAGCCGTTTCGAAGGAGTAGGGAAAAGTTGCGAAAAGTTGCGAAATTGCTAAATATTTTTTTTTGTCAAAAGTATTAATTGCACGAAAAAATCAAATGTTGATATTATTGTTCATGAATCTATAATAAACATATATTTTCTTCAAACCAATTGACCTAGCCGTTACGGAGGAGTAGGCCTCAGAAAATCACTGTTTTATGGCACTTTTCGGGCGCTTGGCCCTTAATATAGTTGGTTCAGAATCAGTATCTGAATGGATTCCAATAATTTTTACACCATGTTATATTTTTTCCCAAAAATATTTAAAAAAGGTCACAAGTTGGATACCACCGACACTATGTACAACACAGGTCATAGCGGGCATCAGGGACCAGCGCACAGCTGGCTGCGGGGAGCAAAACTACCCCTGAGTCGCCCGGATGGCCCGATGACCATGCATTTGTACGAACAACCAGATAACAAAACAAGCTTATAACTTTGCGTTTTTTTATGATACAGTTATGAAATTTTGTTTATAAATTACACACACAAAAATACTAGACACGTGTTTCGGTTTTCGTATATACTAAAACGAACGTTGTATAAAAACTCACTTTCCTGTGTCATTTCCCTGTTCCAAGTTCCCAGTTTGGTGACAGACCACCAGGCTTATCAATCAATTAGAATAGGCTAGTTGCCGTAAAAAATGTAATAAGTCCATCTTTTAGATTATTCAAAAATAAGGGACACGTATTTTTTTATTTGTAAATTAAAACAAAAATGACAAAGAACTTGCATGCTGCATTTTTTCGCACGGGGTGACGTCACACGTAACTTTAATGGGCTATATCTTTGTTATTTTTTGTCGAAAAAAGAAAAAATACGTGTCCAATATTTTTTTATAATCTAAAATACGAACTAAATAAAATGTAATTATTTTGACCCTGGAAACGACCCTATTGACGCAACCGCGGTGGGTGCTAATACCGAACATAGGGTTATGACGTCACGCGTTATTGGTCATAGCGGGCATTAGGTGACAGCGCACAACTGAGTGCGAGGACCAAACTACCCCTGAGTCGCCCGGATGGCCTAGTGACCTTGCATTTGTATGGACAAACAGATAACATAACAAGCTTATAACTTTGCGATTTTTTATGACACAGTTATGAAATCTTGTTTGTAAATCCTTTACATAAAAATACTAGTGTTCAGACACGTGTTTCAGGTTTCGCGTATAATAAATGTTGTATAAAAACTCACTTTCCTGTGTCATTTCCCTGTTCCAAGTTCCCAGTTTGGTGGCAGACCACCAGGCTTATCGATCAATTAGAATTGACGCAACCGCGGTGGGTGCTAATACCGAACATAGGGTTATGACGTCACGCGTTATTGATTATTGTTATATTCGTCATTCGCGAGTAATTAATACGCCAAAGCACCTGATATATGTGAGGATAAATTATGTTTATAGTTTTGGATTGATTAGAATTAGAATATATAAACAACTGTAAGGTCGATTGGTTATGGGTTGTCCAAATGGGAATCCCAGGGTCCTGAGACGCAAGGCAAATAGGGACGTTCCTTCCTACCCAAGGCAAAGGCAAAGTTTTTATTCAGTAAAAGTCTAAATCTGACACGCCCTAGAATGGGAGAAGTCATTGGAAATCTGACACGCCCTCCCGCTCTGCCCTAGAGATTTCCCAACCAAAAAGAGTCATAAATGCTTAAGGCCCAAGCGCCCGAAAAGTGCCATAAAACAGTGACTTTCTGAAGCCTACACCTCGGTAACGGCCAAGTTAATAGGTTTGAAAAAAATATATGTTTATTATAGATTCATGAACAACATTATCGACATTTGATTTTTTCGTGCTATTAATACTTTTGTCTAAAAAAAATATTTAGCAATTTCGCAACTTTTCCCTACTCCTTCGAAACGGCTTGGATCTTTAGAAACATTTTTACACATAAAAATTGGTGGTTAAATATTCTTCAAAGTGAACATTGCATATGTAAATCAATCAATATTTCGCAAAGAAAATGGATTTAAAGGTCAGCCGCGCGCTTTCCGGGCGCTGTTGGCCGCAAATAAATGCACAGATTTGCGTACTGTCGTCTAGGTAGGTGCGAGAGGTGTGTCCACATAATTTTGGCCAGATGGTTCAAGGGGCTATATGCCTTAAGGCATTAAGTCCGCCTTTGTGGTATTTCATTACTGCATTAAGTAAGATAAATAAATAAGTACTTAAGTAAGATAAATCATCGTCATCATCATCATCATCAGCTTTTTTAATGTTCCCACTGCTAGGACTCAGGCCTCCTCTCTAGGGAAGGGAATGGACCGTAATCCACCACGCGGGCCTAGTGCGGGTTGGTGGATGTCAGATGTCTTCGATGTCAGCAACAGTAGGGACCCAGCCGGGTCGAAGCCTACTGGGGCCAGCCAGGGTTATCCGAAAGGGAACTAGAGCCCCGGTATGAAGGCTAGAAGGAACAGTGTGGGTCGTTTAGTCAGTAAAAGTTTGACACTATCTCCCGCTCCGTCCAAGAGCAGGGTTGTCATTGGATGATTTTTCCCACCATAAAAAAAAGATGTCTTCAAATTTTTTTGGTTCTAGGACATGCTGGTTTCCTCACGATGTTTTCCTTCACCGTTTTGAGAGCAGTGGTGATGAAATAAATTACACAGAGTAATGCGCCTGGCAGGGTTTGAACCTGCGACCTAGAACTCGTAAGTCGGAGCCAATTCGGCCACCACTGCTCTATAAATAAGTAATATAAATAAATAAACTTATTATGCACCAAAATATAGATAGAAGATATATTGATTTTATTGTATGGGCAGGTACTAAATGAGTCATATTTTTATACCTATAACATTCAATTTTAAATTTATGTGATTTTAATAATTCTTGTTTTGTCAGAATAAAATTTTATAAATTTCCACACCTTATTAGTCAGCGTACCTAATTTATTTTTAACTTGTGACACCTATTTATACTTACCTATATTATACAAATAAATTTTTTGATTGATTTGATTTCAATATACTGCTACGCTAAAAAAAAAATTTTTTTTTTTCAATTGGTTGGAAAAAAGGAAATTTGCATTTTTGATGCTTTGTTTTAATGGTCTAATTCTTACATTATTTCCTTTTTAATGAAAGTTTAGTGTATACCAATTAGATGGTTTCAAAGTCTATAACAGACTTAGTCAGAAACAATTTCCGTATTTTTTAGATTTGGATTTAATAGATCAAATAAATAAGTGCCATGGCATGGTTTTCATTGTAATTATGACTTAATTATTAACTCTTGAATTACAAACCCAAAATCAATTTATAATTCAAAAATTAAAACATGAATAAATAAATATTAAAACTACAGTTACCTACACTACACTGTTCCAAACATTCCCATTCTCCTCCTTTAGCGAAAGCTAAAAGTTATATTCTTTTTTTTTTTTGCAAAAATAATTGTTATAACTTCGTAAAAATGCAATATCTAAAAGAGAAACAAAAGCGCTGTGAGAATAAGAAATATGACAAGAATTACGTCACACAGCGATAAAACCTTCGCGTCATAAAATAAATCATAAGTTTTGGTTTGTTTGTCATCCTTACCTACTTTTCCTCGTCATATTATTTATTAGGTGGGAATTGTTTTTCGCTTTGGTAAAGTATTCCATTTTTATACTAGCTTTTACAAACAATGTCGCTCGTGTGAAACTTATATATATTATACTAGCTTTTGCCAGCGGCTTCGTCTGTGGACAAAAAACATAGCCTATGTCACTCAGAAATAAAGCAGCTTTCTATCGGTGAAAAAATTTTACCAATCGGGCTAGTACTTTCAGAGATTACCTCCCACAAACCAAAAAAACGAACTTTACCTACATACATAAAACTAGCGGCCTGTCCCGGCTTCACACGGGCAATATATAGCCTATGTCACTCAGGGTGAATGTAGCTTTCCAATGGTGAAAGAACGATCCAATCTCTGACACTCCCCGCCCCCGCGTCTCACTTCGCACCACTAAAGAGACCGAATATTTGACTTCTGCGCAACTTGAAGCCAGCGCTCAAGATCCGTGCTGGCAATTGTATATGTAAAGATTATCTGTTTTGGATATAAAGTATCTTGTGTTACCGGGGCCATGGTTTGTGTGAAAAAGAACCTCGGGGCCTTGGAACGAAGGGAAAGAAGGAAACATAGTCCGACTGACTATTTCAAATTGTATTATCCAAATCCAAGGAAATCATTATGTGACATTCACCAGCCGCACTGGGCCCGCGTGATGGATTACGGCCCGTTCCCTCTCCTAGAGAGAAAGCCTGAGGCTGTGGGAACATTAAAAGGCTAATTATACCAAGCTATGCTTATGCTAAGGAAATTATTGAAAAACACTAAAACAACTAGATACGGCCGATTCCCTGTCCTAGAAAGGAGGCCTGAGTCCCAGCAGTCATCATCATCACTTCAGACGATAAACGTCCACTGTTGGACATAGGCCTCCCCCAAGTGTCGCCACAACGATCGATCCAGCGCATCCCCCATCCATCGGATTCCCGTAACCTTCACCAGGTTATCGGTCCATCTTGTAGGAGGCCTTCCGCGCTGCGTCTTCCGGTACGCGACCGCCACTCCAGAACCTTTCGGCCCCAACGGCCATTTATTCTGCAAGCAATGTGCCCTGCCCATTGCCGCTTGAGTTTGGCGATTCTTCGTGCTATGTCGGCAACCTTGATTCTCCTGCGGATACCTTCATTTCTAATTCGATCACGCAAGGAAACTCCAAGCATAACCCTTTCCATTGCCCTTTGGGTGACTTTAAGCCTTCTGATGAAGCCCATTGTGAGCGACCATGTTTCGGCACCATATGTCATCACTGGCAACACGCACAGTCCCAACAGTGCGAAGATTAAAAGGCTGATTATGGTATACTTATGCTGGAGGAAATTATTTAAAACAACTTCTTAGGTTGGCTTTTAACAATCAATGCGAAAGTGAAAATCTTGAATATCATTTCAGACGTCATTGTATACCGTCCTTTATAAAAAATCCGGGTTATTTTTAAACGTAATATTCCTAATAATACTTCGGAAATGCCGACACGAATACTCAGATAAATTGAAGTGGGTCTGAAAAGATGAATGCTACCTAATGAACTCTAACGGGTAGGTATTCAGATCAACAAATTACGAATTCATGGGAAACCACTAATTTGTGAGACCTGAATGATGAAGTATTGTCTGCCTTCTACGGTTGGGTATGTCTGCCATCCTTTGATGCATGACTGTCATAAAATAAAAATTCTACATTAAACTGACTGGGTTGGTAGTACCTCCCCATGCTATATCTTCTTTAAATATAAAAGGAGGAACTGACTGACTGACATTATCAACGCACAAACATGACAGCCCAAACTACCAGGACTAGAAATGTGAAATTTTTCACTAGCCTTGTTTTTGTGAGTAAATATCATCTAATGGCATCCACTCACGAGCGGAGCAGGAAATAGTGTCAAACTTTTACAGACTAAAAACCCACTCCTGTTCCTTCTTTGCCATCTTTGTCGACTTGGGGCTCGGTCCGTATGGCTACCGGACGATCGGACGGCGAGCTACCCATGGCTCGCCGTCCGCGAGCCCATGCCTGCGGTAACCGAAAAATGATTGGGCTTATGGTACCTCCCCATGCTATATCTTCTTTAGCCGCCCAGCAGGCTTACTCTCCAAATTAATTTCAATTTCATTTTAAAGTCAATCCGATTGCAATGTCAATTTTGACGTTACGTGATTTGGTACTCTTGAAAACAATATTGTCAACATTTACGATTTCACTTAATTTTCAAAATGGTCACGCAACTTTGAACAAATTTGGCGCTAGCATTGAATTCAAGGGTACGAAACGTCACAATCTCAATGTCGACCGATCGGAATTGAACTCAAGAGTAAGCCTGCAGGTCAAATTATCCTGACGAGTGTTCGCGTCCTATTCGCCAGGGTCATATATTTGCGACTGGTTACACCATCACGTTGAGCTCTTCAATCCCCATACGTGACAAAAGAGCTGACGAGATGGAGTATTTGGTTGTAGACATGCGACCATGGCTGAATAAATGCGAGAGTGTTTGTCGGATATGTCTTACGTAGGCGGTAAAAGGGTTAAATATAATAGGATAAACTGACTGACTGACATATCATGGCACAGTTAAAACTACCGGGACTAGGAATGTGAAATTTTTCACAAGGCTTCCGTTGACAACGTAGGCGACCACTAACCGTCCCCGTACACGCGCCTCAAAAAAACGACGCCACAAAAAAATGCTAGAAGCGACCGCAAAAAACAGCTGAAGCGCGCGACACCTCTTGTGTCCAGAGAAACTTGAAGCCGCTTCAAGCGTTTTTTTGTGGTGGCACCGCCGCACAAGAGCCACAAAAAAACGCCGCCACAAAATGAAGCTTGAAGCGGCTTTTTTTTGAAGCCCGTGTGTGGGGACAGTAAGAAGGGATTTTTATTTCAGGAATTATGTTTCCTATCTACATCTCGAATTCCCGCGATCCTCACCAGGACATCTCTTTACCTTGTAGTAAGCCTTCCAACGCTGCGTCTTCCTGCAGTTAGGTTAAAATGTAATTTAACTTTATTAAATGAATTATAGTAAAAACAATACACGCTATCGTTTTACTACCTAAAGCTAACACCTTACCTACGACATATTACGTCATAAAACGCATAATAAAGTCCATTGCCTTATTTAAATCAACCACAGGAAAGATTGTAACCAAATATTGTTTAGTCATAAATTAAGCATTAAACAACTGACGTCACAAAACCTACTTTGGTCCCTACGTCACACACTAGTCCCAAGTAGGCTTCAAATAGTGCGCACATTAGAAACTATACATACAGTTCACGTCATCATGAAACAGTTTTGCTCAATATTTTTTTATTTTGAAGTGCTTTTGAAGGGCAACGCAGAGGTGAAGTGAAGAAACTTGAGTGGGTTTTAGTCAAGAAAAGTCTGATACTCCCTTTCGTTCTACTCAGAGTACATAAGCATAATATAATCTTATAATTTTCCCACTTCTGTGACTCAGGCCTCGTCTCTAGAGAGAGAATTTGCCGTAATCCACCAAACGGGCCCAGATCGATTTTGGGTACGCTTGGTGAATTATGAAAAGCTTTTTTTTTATTTGGCCAAAGTCACTTACAAATAAAAAATAAATGTAAATTAACTCCTTGCGCGTCGATTGTACGCACGGGTATAAAACTTGAAAAATGCTCCAAATGCCATTTATACACAAGGCCCGGGTGTACATTTCATATCGTAATTTCGCCATGCCCATCCGACCACTAGACATCTCACTCATTCTCACAAAACGTTTTGGGAACACATTAATTGTGCGTACAACTGAGTGGAACTCCCTGCCGGAGTTAGTGTTTCCTGTTAGCTGAAACTCTGCAACCTGGGAGTCTTAAATTCATAAGTAAATAGGTTTTACACGATTGAAAGGTTAAGCAAGCATGCTCCATTGTCAACAACGTCATCGCTTACCATCAGATGAGATAGTGGTCAAGAGAGAGCCTATTCATCATCTTCCTGCCCTCGTTCCGAATTATTGGGCTCAGCGCAACACGTTTTGTTTTCTTCCATTGTATCCTGTCACTCGTCACACTATCACTAACTCCCATTTCTTTCATATCACTTCTCACACAATCCATCCAACTTTTTTTTGCCCTCCCTCTCCATCTCCATCTTTCTACATGTACATTCATAATTCTTTTACCGCGAGCATATTAAAATAATATGGCTTAATATCCAAGAGCATATTAAAATAATATGACTTAAGAGGCCGGCGAATGTCACTCGCAACTGCAAGTTGACGCGTATTCAAAATTCGTTCGCGGAATATAGCTATCTCTGTTTGACAAAAACAAGTGACGGATTGATGCAGCTATGTGTGTGTATGTGAGCGTCTTACAATTTATTGTTAGTAAAATGAGGTATATTCATTATTTGCTTTATTTTTGCCGAATACTTCGGGAATTGTTTGTGAATGTACGAACTAGTAATGCGTTTTTTGGAAATTTTATTACCGCGCCAATATCTCAACATATTATGATAACAATAGCAGATATCTCATACAAAGGTGATCTTTTTTTACGATGGGAAAATCATCTAATGACATTCCCCGCTCTTGGGTGGAGCGGGAGATAGTGTCAGACTTTTACTGACTAAAAACCCACTCCTGTTCCTTCGTCGCCTTTCGTACCGGGGCTGAGCTACCTTTCGGAGCTAACCCTGCCCCCAGTAGGCTTCGACCCGGTTGGACCCCTTCTGTTGCTGACAACTCCTTGAGGCGCACGGGAACAGTTCGCGCAGTCGATGACTTGGGCTCGATCCGGACAGTTACCGGACGGTCGGACAGCGAGCTACCGATTGCTCGCCGTCCGCAATCCCGCGCCTACTGTGGCCGGAAATTGAGATCGGAATCCCGGCAGCGGCTGTGAGCGCCGTTGCCTGATACGGTCGGCCTCCTCCTTTGCTAGCATTACTGCTTTGCAGAAGGAGGCGACTGCCTGCCACTGATCCTCCTCGCTCCGAATCATGGCCTGTACCAAAGTCTGGCACGAGAGATCGCCGCCGCCGATCACCTCCACGAGGGCAAGGCGATGCTCTGCCTAAGCGGCACACCTCCACTGCGTGCTCCACCGTGTCCTCCGGGCGTTCCGCACAGTGGCGACACTCGGGCGTCACTTCCGTACGAATCCGGTACAGTCCGAACCTACCGAACTTACGTGTCCGGTGAGAACCTGCGTCATGCGGAAGGTGAGGACGCTCGCGCCGTGAGGTCTTTCCAGCCATGCCTCCAAGAGGGGACTTACTGCCATAATTGTGGCGTGCCCAAGGTGGTCTTCTTGTGGTCAAATCAGAAAATTTTATGGAGGCGAGAGCTTTTTTTTCATAGGTGGGAAATTATTCAATGACTTCTGCCGCTCTTTTAGTGTCAGACTTTTAGGGAAATGAAAACTGTTCTTTCGTTTCAAGGCCCCGATGTTCTCTTTCGCTCAACCCCCCTACGGTTTTGCTGACATGTCCTCGAGACGCGAGTGGAACACTGCAACATCGACGTCTCGAGCTCGGTACGGACGCTTACCGGACGGCCGGACGGAGTGATACAAATTGCTCGCCGTCCGCAACCCTGCGCCTACGGTGACTGGAAAAAGGGATCAGGATCCTGGTGGCTGGGGCGTGAGGAATGATGTTCCCTCACGTGTACGACTGTCTCCTTTGCTAGCATAACTGCTTCGTAGAAGGAGCCGACCACCTGCCATTCCTACACATTCCGGACCATGGCTTTTACCAGGGTCACTCCCACGAGTACACGGCGCGGCGGCAGTGCTCCGCCTGAGTGGAGCATACCATCGCCGTATGCTCCACCCTGTCCTCCGGGCGGTCTACACAATGATGACAGCCAGGCGTTTCTTCCGAACTTACCACGAGGTGAGGTGTCGTCATGCGGAAGGTGAGGATGTTTCCACGTCTATTCACCCACTCCTCAAAGATTGGATTTATCGCCATAATTATGGCTTGCCCCGAGATCCCGCCGGTACTCTGACCGCCTTCGTCAGTGATATTTTACCCCGGCGTTGCAACTCCATGCGCAAATTGTGCATGCGTGCAAGGACTGTTGCCTCTAGATCCCATGGTGGCAGACCAGCAAGGAGGCTCGTCGCTTCGCTGGAGAACGTGCGGTATCCCCGCACCATTTGGATGGCCATGATCCTCTGGGATGCGTTCAGCTTTGCCCCCGGTCGCTTTCACAGCAATGGGGCCAACACCGGCGCTCCGTAAAGAGCCATGGACCAAACAATGCTGCGTGGAGCCTCCGGCAAAGGGCTAAGGACCTCTATGTTGGGTAGGAGCCGCTTCAGGGCAGCCCCAGTCCGGTCCAGTTTGGGAGCCAGACGTCCGAAGTGTTCTTCGAAATTCCAACGGCTGTCGAGGACAAGTACCAAAAACAGTCCGACCCATATCTTGGTACCGATCCCTGGGGAACACCGCACGACATCTCTCGGCGTTTCCATTCTCCACGGTGAGCGGGGCAGATAATGAACCTGTCCTTCAGGTAGGCCTCGATCACACGAATGAGGTAGACCGGCACCTGGTGATACCGGGGTCCAAATAGAGCGCTCCCTGCAAAAGCCAAACTGGCCATCCGCAAGATCCGGCTCCACCCGTACCAGGTGCGTACGAGGAATAAAGAACAGCGAAGCGCACCCTCAGAGCGGAGATACGGCTGGCCAAACTGGAGGCCCGCGACGTGTAGCTGGGGACTCTGAACAGAGACCCG
Organism: Mythimna ferrago; assembly: GCA_910589285.2. Classification (NCBI taxonomy): domain Eukaryota; kingdom Metazoa; phylum Arthropoda; class Insecta; order Lepidoptera; family Noctuidae; genus Mythimna; species Mythimna ferrago. Next base: position 7,195,926 of record OU342675.1, on the reverse strand, counting down.
TGGGGACGACCCTACGAAATGGTGCGTAACAAGCTCCGTACCTGGGCTCCCCCGCTGACACAGAGTACCGGCCCCTGTTTATGAAGGGTGTGATGAACGCTCTATTCCCGTCAAAAGGGGAGCATTCTCATCCACCCATGGCTCCGCCACTAGTTGTAGTGTAGTTTATATTTTTATGTCACCGTTTTTTGTAGCCATATTTGCATACTATGTGCTATGCGACCTCCCCAACGGGGTCAGCGTGGTCTATTATACAGACGACACGCTGATCCTAACGAAGGAAGAGTCGTAACAGGCGGCGGTCGAACTAGCGGAATGCAGGGTTGCAACAACCTCCAACCAGCCTTGGCCCCACCGACATCATGTCATATGGGCCGAATCGAAATGCACCCTCAGAGGGACATTCGCCTCACCCATATAAATATGAGCGCGCTATCACCGCAGCTGCTTCTTGACTCCTTTACAAATTTCTTCGTCTTGTCCCCATGTTGCCTTTCTCCCCATCCTGGGGCGGCATACTAATGGTCCCCCCTCACGTGGGTAAGACAAACACACAGTACGGGTTCGCTGCCTGCTTACTCCTTAGTCTGTGCCATTCGTGTTCGAACTCTTTTGAGGCCATGAGATTGCAGTAGTAAGCCGGTCTCTCATCCAAGCGAGTGATCCCGTCCATCACATTTCGTCGCTGTTCGTCATAAGGAGGGCATCGCCACAGAACGTGATCAAAATTTTCGTCCTCATCACCGCAATAGCACACGCTAACCTCACATAACCGCATATCATACAGTTTCTTCCAGAAATATCCATGTCCAGTCAGGATCTGCGAGACTTTGTGGTCCGGCTCGACCCAAGTTGCCTTGAGCCTAACCGCCACATCAGGGAGGAATCGATGAAGTTCCATCGCCTTCTCTTCCTGCTCCCATCTCCGCTGCCAATTAGCCACAGGCTCACTTGCAAGAACCCTGCCCCCTGTCCTGAACCGCAACGCAGAGTTGCAACAGTCGTGAAGAGGATCCAGCAGTTGGGACTCGAGGTGGCACTGCGCAAGTCCGAGAGCATGTGTTTTCATGGCCCTCGGAACGAGCCACCGCCGGTTTCCCAAATTACAATAAAAGTTTACAAGTATCTGGGACTCGTCCTCGACATCCGATGGTATTTTGAGGAGCACTTCCGACGTCTGGTTCCCAAACGTGTTACTTATTGTTTATTTTGTGTTGCGCCTTGTGCTGTACCAAATAAATTATTTTTCTTTCTTTCTTTCTTTCAAACTGGATTAGATTGGACCACTCAAGCGGCTCCTGTCCAACCTGGGGTGTCCAGACGCCTCCTGCTGGAGGCTCTACGCAGGCATCGTTCGGTCCATGGCCCTTTATGGAGCGCCGTCGCTGCGAAAGTGATCAGTTGCCAAGCTGAACGCATGCCAGGGAGTTATAGCCATCCTAATGGTACAAAGACAAAGCACGGTTTCCTGCAATATACCCGCATGGTTTCCTGCAGGCTTGCTACCATGGAATGTGGAGGCAACAGTCCTTTGCACGCATAAGCATGATTTACACGTGGAGATGCAACCCTGGGGCGAAATTCCGCTGCCACGACAAGTCGCTGTAAGGCAGACAGTTCCGGCAGGATCTCAGCGACTGTCGTAACGCAAATACTCACCGGACATGGCAAGTACGGGAGGCTCCTGCGTCGGATTTAGGCGGAAGAAACGCCTGGTTATCACCATTGTGTGGACGGTCTGAAGGATACGGTGGAGCGTACGGTAGAGATGTACATATGTGCCCCGTTTAGGCAGAACACCGCCGCGTTCTCGTGGGGGCCATCGGTGGCAACGACCTCTCGCGCCCTAGCAGCCAGGACCTCGACCCAGATTTCTAGCCACCCTGGGCTTGGAATCGCCGTCCAGCCATCCGGTAACCATCTGGACCGAACCCAAATCGTCAACGGCGCTTTTTTTTTACTTTTTTTTTTAAGGGGTTTTTGACGGCGCTTTTAGTCAGCTAAAGTCTGTCATGTCCTCAAGAGTTCTGTATTCCTTTTATTAAACTTTAAATGCTTACGTACTATTTTATTGAAGTCAATAGTGTCAAAAAAATTACAATAAAATTTATAACTCGACCTATGAACGCAACTGAAGTAATGACAGCACGCACACAATGACACTGACATCCCGCTTGCCGCGATAGCACTAGTAACTCTTGGAAATTTGCGATAAATTAGACGTGTTTCGTAATACCAAAAATTATGAATGAAAACTTAGTGTTTTTCCAATTGTTTTCTATCATTTGTAAATTGATAATATAATCTGTGTTCCTACATTGAGAATATTGGACATATTGTTATTTTTAATACAGGAAAAGCCAAATGAAAACATGCCATTTACGTTGTAAAAAAGTGCGAATTATAATTCGCTTTAATTTCGTTTTAGGCAAGTTTTTTTTTAAAAGAAAGATGTAGGAACCTAGATAAATATCGTCTATAACCGAATAACATCATAATATGTTGCAAATATACTCCAATTGCAAATGAGCGTGGTATTACGTTTGTATTGTTACGTACGTGGGTAATCAAATGCCGATTTACTAAGAGACAACTTTATTCACCACTAACAATAACAAAATAGTCCAGTCAACAATAATCCGAATCGCAATTAACACTAGAGTACCGTTACACTATCGCTTAGGTCGTTAGATAAAATCACTTCAAGTACTAGGGTAGTTCGCTCTTGATCGCAGTCGAAATCACAACTGACTCGCTTCCGGCCGGGGGCTCGTATTTATATGCGGAGCCAAGAAAATTCTAGATACCGACGTCCCACGAACGATCCAGAATTCCAGAACAATTGAATCGCTTCTCGAAGTCATAAATCATTTTTATTACTCGTGGTAATAAGAGTCACTTTCATGCGAATTTCGACTCTATTGTTAACGTCGGAGAGTATCATTTCCCTTATCCTAGATAAATGCCTACCCACTAGTTGTAAGTACTTTGTGGATGTTTCGAGATTTTTCTAAGGCTGGCTAGGCACGACCATTCTAGACCTTTCGAACAGCAATGCGTTTTAATTATTACGTGCTACTCTTTATTTTCTCGGAGATATGGCGGGTTCACGTTTAATGGCGTAACAGTGCCCCCCTCTTAGTCATGCTCGTCCCGAGCATTATTAGATCCGTGATACGGCGCCAATCTATCCACATGGACAACCTTGGGTTTCCCTCTTAGCCCTTTCTTGATGCGGTAGGTCACGTCATTAATCCTTTTTAACACGGTGTAAGGTCCCTCCCATCGAGCTTGGAGTTTCGGCGACTTCCCTTTCCGTCGAAGCGGGTTGTGAAGCCAGACCAGTGTACCTTCCTCAAATCCCTTGGCATTGGCATTACGGTCGTATCTAGTTTTCATTTTTACGCTGGTGTTCATGCTATTCTCACGAACTCGTTTATGCACTTCGTCCAATTGATCTTGAAGGTCACTTACGTAGTCCGTAACTGGCTTAGTCTTGTCAGGTGGCACGCCAGTTATGGCATCGACTGGAAGTCTCATCTCCCTGCCGAAATTCACTCTTGCTGGGGTATGTCCCGTGCTATCATGCACTGCCGATCGGTAAGACATCAGAAATAGTGGAATATACCGGTCCCAGTCCTTCTGATGGTCATCGACAACCTTAGCCAGGTGATTCTCCAGGGTTTGGTTAAACCTTTCCACCATTCCGTCCGACTGAGGGTGCGCAGGTGTTGTGCGTGTCTTATAAATTCCCAGAAGTGTACACATTTCCTGGAACAGCGCAGATTCGAAGTTACGGCCTTGATCGGAATGGATTTCCAAAGGTGCGCCATACCGACATACTACTTCTTCGACCACCTTCTTCGCCACTGTCGTCGCTTCCTGATTGGGTATGGCGAAGACTTCGGGCCACTTTGTGAAATAGTCCTGGATCACCACTATGTACTTGTTTCCGTCATTTGTAACTGGAAAAGGTCCAGCGACGTCGATAGCGATGCGTTCCCATGGGGCTCCCACATTGTACAGCTGAAGCCTGCCCCTGCTCCTAGTCTGTGGTCCTTTCACAGATGCGCACGCTGTACATTTCCGACACCATTGCTCTATGTCATCTCTACAATTGAGCCAGTAATACCGCTGTCTCACTTTCAGTAGAGTTTTCTTGATGCCCAGGTGTCCTCCAGAAGCACCATCGTGTATTTCCTGTAGCAGGGGGACTACTTCACATCGTGGTACTATCACTTGTGTGGTCACCTCCTTGCCATCGTTCGATTCCCATTTCCTACAAAGCACATCATTTTCTAGGACTAAACTGTCCCACTGTGCCCAGTAGCTCTTAGTTACGGGACTGTGTGACGATACTTCACTCCACTGGGGCCTAGTTCCGCTACGCTTCCAGTCCAGTATAGGTCGAATATCGTCATCTTCTTCCTGGGATTTCTTGAAGTTGCCTTCAGCCCTAATTAAATTAACGTGTTCTCGGGCTTCATTCTGCTGGCAGTGTCTGCAGTCATCATTACATGGACGTCGCGACAGGGCGTCAGCATTGTTATGCCCTTTTCCACTACGATGTTCCGTCACAAAGTTAAACTCCTGCAGCTGCTCGAGCCATCTTGCAACTTGGCCCTCAGGGTTTTTAAATTGTAAAAGCCATTTCAATGCAGCGTGATCCGTCCTCAACGTAAATTGTCTTCCTATGAGGTACTTGTGGAAATGCTGCAAGGTTTTAACCACAGCCAGCAGTTCTCGTCGAGTCACGCAGTAGTTTCTTTCTGGCTTTGAAAGTGCCTTACTGAAGTAAGCGATTACGACCTGTCTGTCACCTTGCACCTGTGACAACACTCCACCAATTCCCGTGTTGCTGGCATCGGTATCAACGACAAATCTTCCGTCTCTGCTCGGGTACCCCAGTATAGGCGCTTCACACAACCGTTCTTTTAGCTCGTTGAATGCTGACTCACAGTCGTCGTTCCAGATAAAATCTCGTTTATCCTCAGTCAGCTGATGTAGAGGTTTTGCAATGTCCGAAAAATTCTTGACAAACCGCCTGTAGTATGTGCACAACCCTAGAAATGCACGTACTTCCGTTTTGTTCTTTGGAACCGGCCACTGTTGGACTGCCTTTATCTTCTCAGGGTCGGTTCTCACCCCGTCAGCGGAAATAACATGTCCTAGGTAGCTGACCTCCTTCTTGAACAGGGCGCACTTCTTTGGGCTTAGTTTTAGGTTAGCCCCTCGTATCCTGGTAAACACTTTCTCCATATTCCTCAGGTTTTCCTTAAAAGTGCGACCCATTATAATGACGTCATCCAAATATACCAGACAGACGTCACCAAGAAGGCCCACCATGACTCTCTCCATGAGGCGTTCAAACGTCGCTGGAGCGTTGCATAACCCAAAAGGCATGACGTTAAATTGCCACAGGCCGCTGCCAATACCCGTACTGAACGCTGTCTTTTCTTTATCTTTCTCGCTGATTTCCACTTGCCAGTAGCCACTTTTCAAATCAATGGTCGAAAACCACTTCATGCCACTGAGCATATCCAGCGTATCGTCTATCCTTGGTAAGGGATAACTGTCCTTCTTCGTCACATTATTCAGCATTCTGTAGTCCACACAGAATCTTGTGCTGCCGTCCTTCTTCTTCACCAGAACGACTGGAGAAGACCATGGACTCGTAGAAGGCTCAATTATTCCGCTATCAGCCATGTCCTTTACCATTCCTGCTACCTCAGATTCCTTAGCCCAGGGTATGCGGCGCGGTCTCTGTTTAATTGGTCTAGCATCACCTGTATCTATCTCATGCTTGACGAGACCTGTTCTCCCGCAGTCTTTTCCCGTTGCAAAGATATCTCGAAACCGTAGCAGAAATTCCCTGGCTTGCTGTAGTTCCGAAGTCGATAAGTTGCTCTTAGAATTTTCCAGAAGTTGCTGGATGTGATCAGTTTCGATTTTGGTCGTGTCTTGTTTTGCTGGAGATTTATTGATTTGACGGAGATACTGAACTTCTTCACATCTCCCAACAACACTGTTTTTCTTCAGTTGGACCTCTTCTTTCCCAAGGTTCACAATCCTGACCTTGGATTTCCCTGTCGTCATAACTAATGTCCTCGCAGTGATGATCTCCTGGTGCCGGCCAGTATCCTCTACCAAAACACATCTTGTTTGCCTGATTTTCTTGGGAAACTTTACTTCGACTAAGGTTTCTGTTCTCGGAGCCAGTGTAGTATTCTTTAAACAGTAGAGGTTGCATGAGTTAATTCCTCGCAGGAAGACTTCTTGATCTGGGAATTTCAATACTCCCCTGTCGATATCTAAAATACATCGGTTATTCTGCAAGAAGTCGAGACCCAGTATGCAATCGTCGGTAATATTCGCAATTAACGCAGGATGGATATACACTTGATCACCGATTTTGATCTCAATTTCTGTATCACCGAGGACGGAGACTGGCTGGCCGGTTGCTGTCTGAAGTCGGCAGGATGGAGACTCCCTTTGCCACAAGATGGTGCGTTTCAGCAACTCAGGTCTTATCACAGTCCGTGACGCCCCCGTGTCAATGGTAAAATTGCAAGCCCGATGATTCAGCGTCCCTTCGATGATCAAACTATTTCCGTTGTGAACTTGATTGATGGTGATGGTTGGGGCCTTCAGTTGACCAGCCAGCACCCGCCCCGCGGCCCTGGCGACATTTAGTTTAACGACTCCTCGTTAACTTGAGTTCCGGAGTCCACACTCCCCCTCTTCCTCTTAGGGCAATCGGTACGAATGTGCCCTTTTTCTCCGCACCCGTAACACGTCGGAATATAGCGGGACTTTGCCGAAGAAGCAGCTACCACTTCTCGTTGACGTGGTTGCACTGACGGCGAGACCACCACTTCACGAACTCTGTGCGTGCGTGAATCTTGTCGTACGGCTTCCACTTCCAGAGCGTGAGCCATCGCACTCTTTAGAGTTTGGTGGTGTCCGAGTCGCACCGTAGCCCTGACTTCAGGATCCCGTAGACCGTCTATGAAAGCTTGCACCAGATTTACTTCCACCATCTCTGGTGTCATCGACATGTAAGCACGCCGGACCAGCCGTTCGACCTCGACTCCCCATTGCTGGAGGCTCTCGTTCGACCTCTGCGTTCTCTCGCGAAGTTGCGCGCGGAAAACGTGCTCGAGGTGCTTGTCTCCATAGCGAGTGTCTAATCCCTCCATGAGACGCTCCAACGTCCTGCTGTTCGGAGGAAGGTTCTCTAGGACCAGCAGAGCGTCCCCTCGTAGAGCCAAAGTTAATGCCGCAAAAGACTGCTTATCATCCCAGCGGTTTGTTTCGACCAATGTCTCGAATTGGTACTTAAATGCCGTCCAGGAAGACGTGCCATCAAAACGCGGCATATCAAATTTTGCGGCGGATGCACAGGGAGTGTGCGATGGTGAGCCGACAACAACGGGTTCGCGTGCTTCGAGCTTGACAATTTTTTTGTTGATGTCCAGCAGGCGATCTTCGTGGCCATCAATTCTTGTTTCTAGGCTATCAGCTCGGGCGGAAACCTCCTTGACCTCCAAGGTGAGATTCTTTACCTTCTCGCCCAACGTGACGAGGCCGTGGTCGATTTTATCGAGGATCAGGTTCTGCTTAGCCTCCTGATCGCGGCGAGCGGCTTCCTGTTCGCGGCGAGCTTCTTCCTGGTTCGCTGCGATTAGGTCCTGAAGCTTACGCTGGTTGGCCTCCTGATCGCGGCGAGCGGCTTCCTGTTCGCGGCGAGCTTCTTCCTGGTTAGCTGCGATGAGGTCCTGGAGCTTGCGCTGGTTGGCCTCCATACTAGCTTGCATGGCGGCCAACACCGTAGCGAGGCTCATTTCCGAGGATGATTCCGTTGGCGCCTCAGCAGCTGCTGTTGCTCCCATATCAGCCTGATCTTCCTCCTCCAAACGATGACGCGCAGCATCCATCTCCATTTGCCTCCTTGTTCGTGGTCGCTGTTCGTCGTCCCTCGGTGTTAATGGCATTTCACTTCTGACACCAGTTGTTAAGTACGTGGGTAATCAAATGCCGATTTACTAAGAGACAACTTTATTCACCACTAACAATAACAAAATAGTCCAGTCAACAATAATCCGAATCGCAATTAACACTAGAGTACCGTTACACTATCGCTTAGGTCGTTAGATAAAATCACTTCAAGTACTAGGGTAGTTCGCTCTTGATCGCAGTCGAAATCACAACTGACTCGCTTCCGGCCGGGGGCTCGTATTTATATGCGGAGCCAAGAAAATTCTAGATACCGACGTCCCACGAACGATCCAGAATTCCAGAACAATTGAATCGCTTCTCGAAGTCATAAATCATTTTTATTACTCGTGGTAATAAGAGTCACTTTCATGCGAATTTCGACTCTATTGTTAACGTCGGAGAGTATCATTTCCCTTATCCTAGATAAATGCCTACCCACTAGTTGTAAGTACTTTGTGGATGTTTCGAGATTTTTCTAAGGCTGGCTAGGCACGACCATTCTAGACCTTTCGAACAGCAATGCGTTTTAATTATTACGTGCTACTCTTTATTTTCTCGGAGATATGGCGGGTTCACGTTTAATGGCGTAACAGTATGAAAAATTCATCTGTCGCCGTGCTCTTAATGACCAACATCTTAAAAAGCTCACTTTAGGTGCCTGGATCAAGGGCACGATTCAAAAAGCAGCTCGTATAGTTAGGGGGTTCCTTTCTCTGGAGCCCTGACCGCCGTAGCTTGGCCTCTGCTCCCGATACCGGCCTGCTGCTATATTTTTATTTAATGTATTTTTTTTTTCATGATCTTAAGAATCTATGTTTAATAATCTAGTAAATAAGATAGACTATTTACTAAATGAAAAAAAAAATTAAAAAAATCCTTAAAAATACGAGACGTCACTCTTATAGGTAAGGTTGACTCAGTGTACTCACAGCCTTATAATAGAAAAAAATGTCGGGTATTTCACACCGATCCTTGCGGTCAGTTCACATGATTTATCATCGACATTAAAATTAAATAAAACATGAAAGTAATTGTGGCGTTAGTCATAAACACGTTCTTAAATGTTTAGGAGTTTTAAAGTTGTTTTACAAATGGTTGGTGTCATGTTACGTGCCGGTTTTAGTTAAAAATATACGCTTAAGTGATGACTAAGTTTCCATGTCTAGTCACTGAGAAACAGAAAGCTAGGAGAGGAATGTGCGTATTGTTCCATGGAATTTCTTGCCGGTTCTTCTCCATATGAAATTACCAATTTGGAACCGTGCACTAGCTTCTGAAGTTTTAAAGTGCCCATGTACGCCTATGTGAAATAAAATATTTTGAATTTTTATCTTTTTTTGAATTTTGTTGGAAAGAGTTATCGCGGCTCTGGAACGCAAATTTCCAGCTATTATAGATGTAGGCTTGCGGATGCCGAGGAATGGGTAGCTCGCCATCCGGCCGGACGGCCGTTTCCAGTAGCCCGATTCACGTAATGAAAACCGTAACGATATCGTAGCGATTTAGTCGTTTAGACCCGTTCCGTATTCACATCCATCAATCGAGTTTGAACGACACCGATTTTAAAGTAGTTAGTTTGGAATTCGTACATTAAAAAAAAAATTGTATTAAATTATCCTGGTAGAATACTTATTAATGTAACTGGAAATAAGTCGATAGATCGTGAATACCGCGTTTGGATAGGACTTCGATCGAACGACTATAAAACTTCAACGATATTTGGCTTGTTTGATTTTACGTGAATCAGGCCAGAGTAGCCTTTACTTATAAAACCGATTTTTTTTAAAATCGACGAATTTCAAACGCCTTTAAAATCGGTGTCGTTTAAACTCGATTGATGGATGTGAATACGGAAATGGTCTAAACGACTAAATCGCTACGATGTCGTTTCGGTTTTCATTACGTGAATCGGTCTACAGGAGCACGAGTCCTCGACGGCGCGTAGTGTTCTACGAACGCCTCAAAGAGATTCCAGCAAAACCGTACGATACCTACTGAACCTTGACATCCGAAAATGAAACCCGACTTCCTGAAACGCAAGGCAAAGAAGACACATAGGTGTGGTTTTAGTCAGTTAAAGTCTGGCACGCACTCCCGCTCTCGGGCGGAGCGGGAGTGCGTGTCGAGAGTGAAATAATTGGATGATTTACCAGCTCAAAAAAAAATCTCAACCACCTTTAAACCTTTTTAATCACTCTGTCTATTGCTGAAAATCTCATAACCGCTTCTAAATCCGTTTTGTAGTTTTTGACTTTATCGCAGATACGCATTGGATGCCTTTTTTTTATGGTGGGAAAAAATCATCCAATGACAACCCCCGCTTTTAGGCGGAGCGGGAGATAGTGTCAGACTCTTACTGACTAAAAGACCCACCCCGTTCCTTCTAGCCTTCATACCGGGGCTCGAACTCCCTTTCGAAATGGCTGTTTTGTAATAATTATGTAAGAATTAAGGCAGAACTACACTGCGCTCACGTGTGCCACACAAACTGTGGCCCGTTTCACGTAACCAAAACCGTAACGATATTGTAGCGATTTAGTCGTTTAGACCATTTCCGTTTTCACATCCACCAATCGAGTTTGAACGACACCGATTTTAAAGTCGTTTGGTCAAAGAGTCGATTTAAAAAAAAACTGTATTCCTTACATTATCCTGGTACAATACTTAGTAATGTAACTGGAAATAAGTCGTCGATAAATTGTTTAGTTTGAGTTAGTTGAGTTGTCGTCCTATCCAATCCCGACTAAGGAACACGTGAATACCGCTTTTGGATAGGACTTCGATCGAACGACTATAAAACTTCAACGATATTTGGCTTGTTTGATTTTACGTGAATCAGGCTACTGCTCTGTAGCCCGATTCACGTAATGAAAACCGTAACGATATCGTAGCGATTTAGTCGTTTAGACCATTTCCGTATTCACATCTATCAATCGAATTTGAACGACACCGATTTTAAAGTCGTTTGAAATGCGTCGATTTAAAAAAAAATCTGTATTAGATTATCCTGGTAGAATACTTATTAATGTAACTGGAAATAAGTCGATAGATCGTGAAGATCGCTTTTGGATAGGACTTCGATCGAACGACTATAATCTTCAACGATATTTGGCTTGTTTTATTTTACGTGAATCAGGCTACTGATCTGGGCGCGTCGGCCTCCATACGTTATAAAATAGAAACCAGACTTGTAGAGCTACACTTGATCCACGCCACGCGACGTCGTTCTATGTACAAATCAAGCGTGTTACACGTGTGCATCAGTCTAATTTAGTTCTTAGCTTTAACCTACTTCAATCAACTAAGCGCCACGCATCGTCATCTACAAACAAAGCTCGCACTAGTGATGCGACACCGATGTTTACACGGGCGTCATAATATCTGCATAATTAGCACTGCCGTCGCATAACACACATTAATTCATTATAAACTATTCTCGCTTAAATTGCACCTGTAATTTGTACTGTGCAGTCGTGCGTTAACACGACAAAGTGTCATTATGTCATGACATTTAATGCGCCAACTCACGATTTAGCATAGCAAATAATAGAGGTGCAACTTTAGTTCTAGTGAATGCAGAACGTGGAATGTTTCCGCGTGGATGTAAACCGATGGACATCTCTATACATGCTTTTGAGGTGGGCAAGCGAGAAATCGTCAAACAATTGCTCCCGATCTGAGTGGAGTGAGTAGGAGTATTCTAAGTACTTTTTTTTTGTTTCTGGGTAAAAATCATCCAGATGACATCCCTCGCCCTTGGGTGGAGCTCCGAGATAATGTCAGACTTTTACTGATTAAAAAATCCATCACGTTCCTTTGTTACCTTTCATACCGGGACCGAGCCTCCCTTTCAGAAATAGACCCTTGGCTCCAGTGGGCTTCGACGGGAATTTCAAGAGATGTATTGAATTTATTGTAACTTTAAAAACTTTTTACAAAAAAAAAATAACCGACTTCACCATATTTAACACCGACTTCCGAAATTAAAATTATTTTGATGGTTTCAGTGTTTTTATTAAGTTAAGTCGGTTATTTTTTTTGTAAAATGGTTTTTTATTTCACACTTTTTAGTTGCAATACACTTACAGCCACAGCACCTTTTTCACATGACAATTCCAATTAACTCAAACCCTGCTAGGATTCATCGTTTTATTATGAATTTCCCGTATCTATCTTCCGGCTCCATCATTATCATTAGATCAGTTCGATAGTACCTTATAGCCAAAGTGCATCTCATGACAATTCTAATAAGCCCGAACACGGCTAGGATACATTGATTAATTACGGAGTTCCGGTGCCTATCTTCCGGCTCCATCATCATCATAAGGTCACTTCGATGATACCATTTTCAACAAACCTGTTCAGATCCATTCATTTATATGTACTATCGTAGTCGCATAACTATGTTCATTGTGAACTTCCATTGGCCATTTCTGGTCTTCTTCACCAGTTCCACTTCATCAAATGTAATTTTTTGACTGTAAATGCTTAAGTCTTTGATGAAACTACAAAAGAACTATATGATTGCCTATAATATTTGAGGAGTTCCCTCGATTCCGCCAAGATTCCATCATCAGATCCCGACTAGTCACCAAGTCGGGACCATTTGGAGAGTATACCCTTTCCAAAAAAAAAGAAATTTTTAAAAAACGGTTGGCAAGCGACGAAGTTATGCGTGAACATCCATAAAAAAAAATACAAACATCCGAATTGAAATCCTCCTCCTTTTTTAGAAGTCGGCTAAAAATAACAATTTTTCTCGACATTTAATTCAAACAATTACAATGGACACGATGGTTTACTATATAAGCCGTTTAAATTCCAATAGAACCTATATCGAATTGCGCATTTAAATTCTTTCAATAATCAAGTGTTTACGTTGATGAATTAGCATACGAATTGACATAACAATATAAACGATTGACACATGTCAGAGTGCGATGAGGACTCTGTTGGTTTGTTTGTTTGAGATAAATTAACTGTTGTGCAAGTTATTGTTTTGATTTAAAAGCTCAGTTACGATACTAGCTAATCAAAGCTCTTTTTCTTGGGTGCTAAATAAATCATTTTCTTCTTCCTGCCCTTGTCCCACATTAATAGGGGTCGGCGCTACACTTTTTCTTCCATTCTGTCCCGTCACCCGTCACACTATCACTAACTCCCTTTTCTTTCATATCACTCCTCTCACAATCCATCCATTTAGATGGGAGCTAAATAAATAATAGGCGTTAATCGAATAGATCACGTTAGTTTTTCTCTACATATAGTTGATTAATTTACTAATGATAATTATGGTTATTATGTATCTGGAGCAATGTACTTCCTTACCTTTTTTTTTATGGTTGGAAAAAATCATCCAATGACAACCCCCGCTCTTGGGCGGAGCGGCAGATAGTGTCAGACTCTTACTGACTAAAAGACCCACCCCGTTCCTTCTAGCCTTCATACCGGGGCTCGAGCGCCCTTTCGGATAACCCTGGCCCCAGTAGGCTTCGACCCGGTTGGGTCCCTGCTGTTGCTGACGACTCCTTGAGCCGCGCGGGAACAGTGCGCGCCGTCGACGACTTGGGCTTGGTCGGGACAGTTAGCGGACGGCCGGACAGTGAGCTACCCATTGCTCACTGTCCGCAAGCCCGCGCCTACGGTGGCCGGAAATCGGGATCAGAGTCCCGGCGGCGGCGGCGGCGGCGATAACGCCGTTGCCTGATGCGTTCGGCCTCCTCCTTTGCGAGCATTACTGCTTCGCAGAAGTCGGCGACCTCCTGCCACTCCTCTTTGCTGCGGACTATGGCCTCAACCAAGGCCCGGCGCGAGAGGTCTCCGCCGCCGATCGCCCCCACGAGGGCACGGCGATGCTCCGCCCAAGCAGGGCACACCTCGACTGTGTGCTCCACCGTGTCCTCCGGGCAATGTACTTCCTTACCTGGAGGCGGGCGTTGATAACCACAACACAGTTTTTTACTACTGCGGTTATCATCGTTTCAATTTGATTATATTCTATATGTGTTTCTTGTTCCAAATAAAGAAATTTAGAAAGAAAGCACTCCATAAGTCAAGTAGCAGATGTCAGAGAAAAAACTAGCCAGGCTCAAGTGGGCGTGGGCTGGTCACGTCGCTCGAATGCACCCCGACAGAGGGGCGAGGATGGTCACTCACTAGACGCCTGAGACAGGTCGCCAGCGAAAAAGGTGATGTGGCGATCTGATCATGTTTGCGGAGCAAACTTGGCCAGAGATTGCACTAAACAGAGAGGTTAAAAAGGAGAAAGACGAGGCCTTTGCCCAGCATTGAGATACAAAATAGACTTTTTTTTAATTGATATAAACTAGTGCTTGACTGCGATCCCACCTGGTGATAAGCAGTGATGCAATCGTTGATGGAGAGGCGCACTAGTTTGTTAAGAGATCATAGTAGTATTTTTTATAGCCTATTTTGTGTCTCAGTAATACTCGTAGATATCATTTAAATACTTCTGCTAGTCTGAATAATAATTTTATAATCGATTTAAATAATGTATTGTATTATATGTTAATACCCACTTGCAATGATGTCTTCTGTAGGAACATTGACTTCTAAAACACTGGCTTTTGGACTAATTTAGTAGGCAGCTGTTCGCATTTTGGTTGTGCCTCTACTTACATTTGTTGTTAACTACTAACATATTTTGTTTTTGATAAGGATAGAGAACAAAAACTAATCCTTTATACCTATTTACTAGTGCAAAAGCCCACTGAATTCAAACACTTCTCTTATAAATCTCCACACTTACACATGATCTTCCACGCACAAGATCTTCATCGTACCAACATAATATCTTGTAGGGAAACTACTCAAGAATTTGAGAATTTGTAGCTGATTTATCGCAAAACCCCCGTCTCTTAAAGGATACTAAGTGTTTACCTTCCCACATTTAACTTCAATCTCAACGCTGCAATATTATGCTTCTAATAATACTTAAATGTTCTCTACAATCCTAATTCACAACATTAGATCTAAACTGAGCATGCGGTAAGTACATTTTAGTTTTATCATAAACACATTATCTGGCTGCTGGGTGGACCGGCGCCAGTTATGATATTTAGTGTTACACTGTTCTAATTCATTGCAGACTAAAGAAAATTAATAACTTGAATGTTCTGTCGGAATCTGTGCTTCCTGATGGCTATATCCTGAGGGTTTTCTAAATCAAAAGTGCCTACTAACATGCTTCATTGTCCATGGAGTTTCTTGCACATTCTTCTCT
Source organism: Mythimna ferrago (assembly GCA_910589285.2). Classification (NCBI taxonomy): domain Eukaryota; kingdom Metazoa; phylum Arthropoda; class Insecta; order Lepidoptera; family Noctuidae; genus Mythimna; species Mythimna ferrago. The sequence goes on along the minus strand of OU342675.1, from coordinate 7,180,685 downwards.
ATAGAGATCTACGCTTTCACTTTTCTTGGATTGACGACATTTGACTATTCAAAAGTGCCTACTACCTATACTGGTCTATTTAAAATGAATGTTTTTATTTTTATTTTTATTTTTATTTTTATTTGATTTTGTCAACCTCATCATATCCTAACATTCGGTAAGATAGTGGTCTAAAGCAAGCCTATTAGTAAGCTTCTTCAGATTACTTCTAGGAGTTTGAGCTTTTAGTTTAATATCAGGTATATTTAATTCGATAGTAGCCTTTGTCTAGTGGTTAAATTCACTTCTTTTTTCTTTACTTCATAAATATGTTCTTGAAGGTATTTCATTTGTTTGACATCTTTTTTAAAGTGGAAAATCTTCAATTAAGGACTCACGCCTCCTCTCTAGGAGAGGGAATGGGTCGTAATCCACCACGCACCGCGGGCCCAGTGCGGGTTGGTCAATGCCACGTGTCTTCGAATTTTTGGTTTTAGGACATGCCGGTTTCCTCACGATGTGATCCTTGACCATTTTGAGAGCAGTGGTGTTGAAATAAATTACACAAAGTAATGCGCCTGGCAGGGTTAAACCCGTGACCTACAACTCGTCAAGTCGGAGCCATCACCACTCGACCACCACTGCTCTCTCGTCAAATATGTCAGACTTTTGGTGACTAAAAGTCAACTGTGTTTCTTCAACTTTCAACCGAGAAAGTGACTCTTTTAAAACAATCCTGCAGCACCAAAATCCTAAACTTTCAACAACTAACAGAAAACAGACACTTCAGTAAAACCAACAACACCCTCAATAACGTAGGTTAAGTAGATATTACATTTTTTTTTTTTTTATTCAAAATTTGCTTACAATATACATGTTACAAAAATTCTGCCAAACTGTAAAACAGTTTGTCGGCAGTAGTTCTCGTTTCACATTTTTTTTAATTTTAAGACGTGACTGTAAACTTATGCTAATCCAACAATATAAAATAACTATAAACCCACGAAATCAAACAATCCCACATACTACATTCATGTACAATTTTCACTGTTCATGGATGCAACATGCGGGGCACAATCTACATGACTGCGGACACAGTGACAGATAATGTTTTTTTAGTATTTTTTTAAGGTGGTGTTTAAATTTAGCACATGATAACAAGTTTGGGGGTAGCTCATTCATAAACATCGGTGTAACATATTTCCTCGTGCGTTTACCAAAATAGTTCGTTACTTTAGGAACAGCAAGTATCTTTTGTTTAGATAGACGAGTTGGGTAGTATGTACCCAACTCGCCTACGTTCCTCTTTGTAGTCATCATTATTAAATTGTTCAGACAATACGGTTAACTTAATTTTTTTATGGATCAGGAGAGTTTTACAAATTTTAAATAGTTTGTCATAGTTTTTATTTATACATTCTTTAGTTTTTTTGTCCACGAGTAGTTTTAGCAATCTAATCTGCAAGACCATATCCACCAAAACCGTAATCAATAACTGAGTCCGCCAGTGCATAATACAGTGTATACATAACTTTTCTGTTGACAATGTATTTTAAATTTCTTAATTTACCCAATATGGAGCGTAACTTATTACACACATTGTTAACATGCAGATTCCATGTGAATGTGTTATCTATGACTAATCCATCGCACATGCATCGACATTGTTACTTGTTGTTATGAAGACATTCGTACGTATGACCTTTCACTTCCATTATCAGATTCTTTTTATTTTTATGATATGGCGAGTGAATCAGCATGTACTTAGTTGTACTTATATTTATTATTATGCCATTATCATGAGCCCACTGAACAATACTATCGAAGTCATTTTTCATTGCCTTCTGTATTACATCAATATTCTTATGACTATAAACTAAACATGTATCATCAGTATACATAAATGCTTTACATTTTTTCAATACATTAGACATGCTATTGACATGCATTATGTATCCCATCGGCCCATATACTGAACCGAACACTAACTACTGAACATAAACTTTTACTATAAGAAAAAAAAAGACGTGTGGCACTCGGGGACTGCCGCGGTAAAGCTATTGCATAGCATTTTTATCAACTTATGCAATTATAATTATTTATTTATTTTATTTATGCAGTATTTTTTTTCCTTTGTTTTTTTTCTTTGATATTAATTGAAGTTACACTTTCACACATTGAATTGAATTTTGATTGATTGTTCACTCATTTGTTTTCTTATCGGTCACCACGCTCAAAAAACAAATGAGTGGGGGGTGTTAGGTTATTTTCGTTACGGAATTTCTGGATTCGGTCTCCACGCTCAAGGCCCGCGATAGAAGCTATGCAATAGCTTAATAAGAAAAAAATATACATCATCGACAACTGGTAGAAACATATGCATAGAAGAAGAAACGAATAGATATCAAACCAAATAAATAGGCATATCAAAAGGAATGTAATAGCGATGGCCTATTAAATTAATGTAATATTTAAACAAGAAATGAACTTCAGGCTGCAACACAATCAACAACAGCTGGTATATGGACAATATTTTGACAATTGGAAGGAATTAAATATCGTCGACAAGATATTGAAATGAATAAAAGACAAGAATGCAGCTAAGAAATAAATTAAGATATCGACAGAAATTTAATAGAAATTATCTATATAATAGCTATACTAAACTAAATAAACGGGGATAGCACAGGACAGGATTGTAATAGCGATAATCTAAGAAATAAGTGTAAAATTTTAATAAGAACTTAAGTTTTGAAAAACTTACAAAACAATCAATAAGAGATAAATTAAATTTAAAATCTAAGAACTAACTCCTAAAAAATTAGATACTTCTTCAAAACCAACAACAACGTCTATAACGGAGGCTAATTAGATATATTACTAGTATATTAAGACTGTTACCAACGACGACTGATTGAAATATATGTATGTCACGGAAGAATAAAGAAATAGATACTAAATCAAATAATCGGATAACGACAGGAATTTTATTGCTATGATCTATTATATGAATCTAAAATCTAGTAAACATCTGCAAAACCAACAAGACAATCATTAACAGCCTTGTACATGTATAACATTTTGGCAATTGGAGGGAAGTAAATATCCGTAACAGCATATTGAAATAAATTGAAGACAAGAATACAGTTATCAAATAAATCGAGATATCGACAGGAATGCAATAGATATGATTTACAAAATAACTCCTAAACATAGAAAACAACTACCAAGGAAACAGATACTTCTGCAAAACCAACTACATAATGAATAACTGCTCTTAAAGAACAAAATCCGCATAACGCATACATTTTGCTGTGAGAAATCCGTCGAACAATTCACTATCCATCTGTCTGTTGCAGATCGTACTAAAACGATGGCTGATAAGCGAATGAACACACTGACTCATCCATCCATCCACATGTCTATGTGCTAGCGTGAAATACACCGGGTCCATTGCACTTGAGATTAGAAATGAAACAAGTCTAGTTGGATGCACTGTTTTTGAAACAGGAAAAAATATGTGAGCTAATAGAAAGATGTAAATAGATTTCGGATTACGATGGAGATTGAGTGAAATAATGATGGAATGAATGAAGTTTGTAATGTACTCGTAACTGTTATTGGGCAATATTTGTATGTATTCGTTGTAGTAGTCTCAAAAATAAACTGTGCAGGCTTAAAAGGTACTCTGGAAGAAGAACAATGTCACTTCTTTCCTCAAATTTAGCGTATATCTCCGAAGTTCTTACTAACGTTGAATCCTCATCATCACCTTCCTATGCTTTAGCTAATCACACTTGGCGTTAGCTTTCAGTCTAACAGCTAGCAAATCAATGCCAAGGTTTATCGTGGAATCACTGTCTATCTGATCTCCGCATCACAGATGCTGAATAATATCCTCGAGTCCTTGATTATAAAAATAAACTGCATCTTGAAAGTAAACATTTATTGCCCAAAAAGATTAGCTAATAGGTATGACATCAGTGATGAATCTCCAAAACGAAAGTGGCTATTTTACACAAATAGGATCAGTGCCATAAATTGAAATTAATGCTATGTCTTGAAGAACAAGTGATTATAGAAAACCGACTGATACAGATTAAAAAAAATAATTAAATAATGTTAATAAGAGCAAGAGTTTTTTTTTCAACCGCATTTACTTAAAACTAGGTCATATATAATATAACAAAGTAAATAATAATATGTATTAAATAATATGGTAATCTAATAATTTATTTCGACCAACACACACACTTAACACAGCTCACACTTACAAGCTCCGATTGCTCAGTACATCATACAGCAATGGTGGAATCAAGTCTGCTATTACAATAGTATCAGAATGGTCTATCATTGATGTCATAATTGTCGATTTTGACAAGTTTGGTAATCTACTAATATAATGGCGTCATTATGACTTTCCAATGGTTAACCACTGACACTCCATTGAAAGAAGTGACATAGAATGGTAATCTCGTACATATTGACAAATGAATATTTGACGTTTGCGGTAATCTGCTAAAACTTTGACAGTTTATTTGATCAGTGTTTTACCATTAGAACGTTATTGTGCAGTTATTGGTTTTAATATGCTCTAAATTATCATTCTACCACATTTCTATTACAAGACCATTGACCGATCAATGATCGATCATTATCAATTAGCCAATTACAAACTTTTAGCAAAATGACAATGGGATCGTGTTGGAATGACGATTTTATAAAAATAGCAGACTTAGGGCCCTGGTAGGTACATGCAATCGAACCTCTGAGCGAATGCCCTCAGCATGCCGTTGGCACGAACCCTGCGCACCAAGAATGCGCTGTGCGCTTACGAACTTCCCCGATGCGTTACAGAATCGTGGCAGCCTCATCAGCATTTGAAGTCGAATTACGTAGTAATAAGTAGTGTAATCAAATGCAGTGGCGTGTCATTTTTTACATGGAGCGAGTACCTTTCAAAATTCAAAAACTAAGTCTATTAGCATACTCGTACTTATTCTTTTAAATGTTTGTCCTGTATTTTTGTTTATGTGGTGTAAAATAAAGATTATCTATACATATAAATAAAATTAGAGTGTCTGTTTGTAATATTGAAATAACTGTTTTTTACTACATGCATATGAATATATGCACCAAAATATATTATTTTTAAATTTTTTGTCTGTCTGTCTATCTGTTTGTCCGGGCTAATCTCTGAAATGGCTGGACCGATTTTGACGGGACTTTTTTTTGCAGGTAGCTGATGTAATAAGGAGTAACATAAGTTACTTTTATTTAAGAAAAAATAAATTCAAAATCCTATAGTCCACGCGAACTAAGTCGCGGGCACAGCTAGTAATAAATAAATAAATAATACCTATCTCCTAATACCTAAAAAAATAAAAGCAAAGACTAAATAACCCGTTCAAAAGTACAAGAAAAAAAAACGTGAAAATAATTCCGTAACGCATCTCACAGTGGGCACAAACCCCAGACAGACGTCATAATGCGCGCAGTGAAATTTGGCAGGAGAGCCGCTGTTATCAGACCGCCTGTGCGATTTATACTCTAATCGGTTGCCCAGTACACCCCGTTACCGAGATATACACGCATAAGCTAGCGAGCATGTAATCATAGTGCCATCGTCAAAGATAACGATGAATATATGGGTCCTGATTCATCAGTTCCGGGCTTTTGGTAATGGCCATGAACTAGCTGATATTTACTTGTTAACTGTAATTTTGGATTATTTGATACGAGTGGATATCAACGTCATTATCATCTTTCTACACGCCGTTGAAGACTCGAGCTCGGTCCGATTACTGGACGGCCGGACGACGACCAAGCCATTGCTCACCATCCGCAAGCCCACGCCTACGGTGACTGGAAATCGGGGTCGAGATTTCGACGGCTGTTCCAACACGCGTGCAGCCTCCATCTTTGCTAACATTACTGCTTCACAGAAGAAAGCGACCACATGCCATTCCTCCTCGCTTTAGCCCATGACCAGAACCCGGCTGAAAAACACGAGGGTGATGAGGCGGTGAGGGTGTTCATGTTGAACCTAATTGTAATGTGATGAAAGCCAGTTTTCGGGTAAGTGTATTGAAAATGTATTATCTTATGGCGGATGGAGTATAGTACAAAACAAAGACGTTTTCTGATTTTGTTTGTTTAACTGGCAACTCCTAAAACTCGTAAAGGGATTTTGATGAAATTTTTTATAATATAACTAGAAATAATAGAGGAAAGTTTGTCTGCAACATAATTATAGTCGCCCTCCCCGCTAACTGTCCTATCACACAAACTGGTTTATCTGCACTGATATTACCAACGTTATCATAACATTATTTTGAATAAGTTCTCTCGAATCGTCGTATCTGTATCGTTTACCGTTTAGAAGACAATCACGTATTTTGTTTTGCGTAAGTGTAAAAAAGGGAATAAATATCCGTACTACCTTCGTACTTTAGGGCTTTAGGGCCACTACTTAAGGCTTATAGTCCCTTGAACCATCTGGCCAAAATTATGTGGACACACCTCTCGCACCCGCCAGGTGGCAGTACGCAAATCTGTGCATTTATTTGCGGCCAACAGCGCCCGGAAAGCGCGCGCCTGTCCTTTAAATAAATTTTCTTTGCGAAATATTGATTGATTTACATATACAATGTTCACTTTGAAGAATATTTAACCACCAATCTTGATGTGTAAAAATGTTTCTAAATATCCAAGCCGTTTCGAAGGAGTAGGAAAAAGTTGCGAAATTGCTAAATATTTTTTATAGACAAAAGTATTAATAGCACAAAAAAATCAAATGTTGATAATGTTGTTAATGAATCTATAATAAACATATATTTTTTTCAAACCTATTAACTTGGCCGTTACCGAGGAGTATACTTCAGAAAGTCACTGTTTTGTGGCACTTTTCGGGGGCTTGGGCCTTAAAGAATAAGCCAAGAGCAATATAAAACACTTATTGATTCATTAATAAAGCTACATCTAACTGCAACTTCAGAAACGTGACTTTAATGCCCGAACGAAAAACGGTTGCCCTGGAAAAACATCAATTGCTAGTTAGGACAGTTGGCCGGGAGGGTGCCAGCACCAGTACCAGACCTGTCCCGGTCACCATAAAACTATATATTATAAACGAGCAAAAACCAGATGCGATACAACGACGCTCTATTATTCCGTAACCTTTGATACATAGGGTTATTTCCTACTTCTATTAAAGGAATATTTTCTCTGACTGCGACAATGACGAGAGAATTCCATACAGGAAATCCCCTTACATCTTAAGGCGTGTATAGTCTCTTGAAAATGTGGCCGACGTACAAACACGTACAATTATATTAGTATTATAGCCTTCGCAAGTTCTACACCAGTAACATGTCGGTTCTTATTTTATTATTTCGATTTGACTTGCTGGTAGAAACTAGCCATTGAACATAATAATTCGTATTGAGAACTAGCCAAATCAGACCTTAGGCTACAACATATTATCATATGTTATAAGAAGAAATGATATTTTATGAAGTTATAAATAAATTTCAAGGCTGACCATTGAACTTGGCACCCATTTAGATCTCACTTCTTTTGTCATTGAAGTCAGCAACCAGCCATATTTCATAATATTGAACTTGGCTCTCATTTCACATTTATGTTTTTGATGGGATAAACATATTTCTAACGATCAAAGCCAGAAAGGAGTAAGGAAAACTAGCGAATATATATTATATTTTTTTTTATAGTAAAAGTATTAGTCATAGTCATATGCAAAATAAAATTCTATTCTATTCTATTCTACGAAAAAATCATATATTGATAATATTATACAACGTGTTTTTGTTATAACTCTATGGTATGAATGAAACCATATCAAAGAATGAACTGGCATATGAAATATTTTTCCAATTTTTTTTTTGTTTTAATTTGCCATTCAAAATAATTCGATAAATTCACAAAATATGTAAAGTCATTTGTTTATAAATATGCAAACTACTTTAGATTTCATCGATGACTGACAACGTCATAAAAGTAAAGATTTGTCATAAGTACGGCTATAAATATTTGACCTAAATTAATTATGATTGATGATATCTTCGAAACCATTTCGTTATTTTTGTTTTGTATCTATAATGTTTTTTTTTCAAATCTTTTAACCTAACTGTTACCGAGGAGCAGGCTTCAAAAAGTCATTGTTTTATGTATGGCATTAAATGGGATTAAGGGCCTTAAGTTTTTACACATGTTACATAGGATTAATCTCAACATTCAATTGAAAGCGTTTCTATGAAGTTCATGCACTATTTATTTTATAGGTAAATACGTATTTATACATTATGTATTTCATTACCGCCTTTGATTTAAATTGAATCTTGTTGTACATGAAACATGTATGTATGGATTTATTCCACTTACAAGTTTAAAGTCTAATTGATGTATGTTATTGCATTTTTATTGCCTATTAATTGCAGATTAGGTTCTGAGGAAAATGTCGGTTTTATGTTTATGTTATGTACTCTTGTAATGATAAATCAGTCATCTATATCACGCCTTGCTACAGGTAAACCAATTTTAAATAATAGAAACTAGTGCTTGACTGCGATCCCACCTGATGTTAAGCAGTGATGCAATCGTTGATGGTGAGGGGCACTAGTTCATTAGGAACCTATTCACTCTACCCTTGAAGACACCAAAATTATAATCGGATGAGACGACCGCGCTGCAGGCAAATTGTAAATAAATGAAAATAATTTTTTACTTTGTTTATCGTACCCTTATTGCAAAAATCAACTATCTGCATTTTTATATTATTATATTATATTCGATCAAATTACGCGGCGGCGCTCACAGCGCCCCAGCCGCCGCCGTGATTCCGATCCTGATTTCCGGCCACCGTTGGGCGGGCTTGCGGACGGCGAGCCATGGGTAGTTAGCTGTCCGACCGTCCGGTAACTGTCCGGACCGAGCCCAAGTCGTCGACTGCGCGCACTGTTCAGCTGTCAGCAACAGTAGGGGCCCAGCCGGGTCGTATCCTACTGGAGTCAGGGTTATCCGAAAGGCAAGCTCGGTCTCGGTACGAAAGGCACGAAGGAACGGGGTGGGCTTTTAGTCAGTTAGAGTCTGATACCTCCTGCTCCGCCCAAGAGCGGGGGTTGCCATTGGATGATTTTTCCCAACATACAAAAAAAAGGCGATATTGACGTTTCCATTCTATTCCATTCCGCGGCGGAATAAAAAATTATAATCTGAGCCGTAGTCAAATATAAATTGAGCCGTGGTCATACGTGATCCTATCAAGAAAAAAAACGGCCCCGAGGCGGCGCAAGTTTTGTCTTAAATCCAGATTACGCAACATGATAATCTTTTATTTTTACAATATGTCGCACATAAAGTGAATTAATAACGACTTTAATCGTGTTAAAATCAGTTAAGCTTTTTTTTAAATCTGACTTTATCTCGAATTTACAACCTTAATAAAGAATAAGTTTATTAATAACTGTCGTTGGCAAAAAAACAACTTATATTGGGGAACAAAAATAAAGAGCTGGATTACTTAAATTAGGTACCTATTTTTGTATACTTATAACTAGACATCGGATTATATGCTCTATTAAAATACCTAAAATATGCAAAATGAAAATTCAGTTAATTATTTAAATTTACGTTTATTTTCTCAATATTCATAGTGTTGTTGATATTTCTTAAATTATTATTCATTAATCAGTTGAAAATATTTAATCATCCTGTGTTAAAATACAATTAATAATTTTTATTTTATTTAAGTTGTGTGTTGTGACTGTCTCCAAATAAAAAAAAATCTTTCTTTCACTTATAAATATTTGAATCCAAAAACATATGTTTCAAAAATAAGGTTCAATTTTCAAATAACTTTTAGATAATAAAATATAAATAAATAGCTTTTTTTAGATTTTCAAACACTACTGAAACAAGCATTATTTATAAAAATGCACTAAAATATGCAATAGCGCTGTAAAATAGCGTAAAACGCTACACATTGCATTTGCATATGCAAACATGCGAATAATCCGGTGTCCAATGTCCAACTCATAACTCTTCCATCAAACTCACATCCACATTTGATTGTGGATTGTGTGAGAAGTGATATGAAAGAAAAGGGATTCAGTGATAGAGTCGACAGGACAGAATGGAAGAAATTCGCGGGATTCCGGACGATAAGCAATAAGTAGCTCGTCGTCCCAAAAGGATGCGTTTTGTGTTCCCAACGCACCTCAAAGTAATGACCAACAAAGGTATCAGGTTAGGCAGATCTATACTTAATACTATAAAGCTGAAGAGTTTTTTTGCATGCTAAATGTTTGTTTAAACGCGCTAATCTGAGAAACTACAGGTTCGAATTGAAATCTTAAGTGTTGGATAGACTGTTTATAGAAAATTGCTATCAGCTATATAATACTGCGAGTGAAACCACGACGGATAGCTGTATTTGTTTGATGTAGCAATTTTGATAATAACCATTAAAAAGCTCATTTCAAAATAACCTTATTTGGTTCCAAACTACACTAATATTAAAGTACTAGCTTTTGCGCGCGGCTTCGCTCGCGTTTTTTTTTTGTGAGAAAATCATCTAATGACATTAGCCTATGTCACTCTCCATCCCTTCAACTATCTCCACTTAAAAAATCACGTCATTTCGTCGCTCCGTTTTGCCGTGAAAGACGGAGAAACAGACACACACACACACATACTTTCCCATTTATAATATTAGTAGGGATCTTCGTCGTGTGTGATAGTCCATTGAATTGTATGGCGAGCGATAATGTATCTTAAGATATAATATTATAGTATCTTAGCCGTGTGCAGCGCCCCTTGGTGAACTCCACTGCGGGTGACGTAACCTACGACAAACTTATTATTTGTGGTTGGTACAGTAATCGGGTCTAGGGATCGAACCGCAAAATTAAGTTTGTTTTTTATTTTATGTACTTTTCCGGGATAAAAAGTACCCAGTGTGATGCCCAGGATAATAGAGAATAATTATAACAAGTTTCATCGTAATCGAACTGGTTGTTTTTGCGTGATGCCTGAACAAACAGACAGACAGATATAAAATCTTTTTAATCACATTTTTGGGTTCGGTGTCGGTCTAGTAACACCCCCGCCATTTATTTTTTTGATATTTTCAATGTACAGAATTTTCACTTCTACAGATTTATTATAAGTATAGATATACTCTATACTAGAGTAAAGATTTACATTTTTGCGTGTTTATATTTTTAATACATTTGTATTTTTACATGTTTATACATATTGAATAGCTCAAAAACTACTGGACCGATTTGAAAAATTCCTTCACCAATAGAATGCTACTTTATCAGACCTAAAGCAGTGATGGCCAAATAGTAACGGCCCTGCCTTACAAATTGTAGGTCGCGGGTTCGAGCACAGCAAGAAGCATTACTTTGTGTAATTTATTTCATCACCACTGCTCTCAAATCAATGAAGGAAAACAGCGTGAGAAAACCGGCATGTCCTAGAACCACCAACCCGCACTGGGCTCGCGTGGTAGATTACGGCTCATTCCCTCTCCTAGAGAGGAGGCCTGAGTCCCAGCAGTAGGTAGGAACATTAAAAGGATGATGATGATGACCTGAAAGCTCCGGTAAATCCGCTGGTAGAAGCTAGTAATACCTTATTAAGAAGAACACTCGAAGCTTAACAAAGATATCATTAGTCTGATTAGCCTGTTACACAACTGAGTCGAACGGACCGATTGCGACATATCTGTCACTCAGTCGGGACTGTCGAACGGGTCGGCACGTTTGCGAGCGGCGAGTTTTTGTGCAGTGAAGTCATAACCCATAATATCGTCCTTGTTAAGGGGAATGTGTTACAGTGACAAGATGTATATTATAATATTATGACATGTTATAATTATTGGGTTATAATTTGGCAGTAATCGGACCCTTTTTTTAAGGGTGAAAATCATTCAATGACTTCTTTCACACTGGGTGGAGCGCGAGGGCGTATCAGATTTTTTCTGATTAAAATTGTAATCGAACCCTAACGTTGTAGAGATACCTGCCAAGTGCTCGATCTAGTAAGGAGCTAATCCGGTCCAAAAAAGAGACTACGGTAGAGCGTATAAATGTCACTTCAGGCAGTCTCTAAGTGGGGCGAAGCCAATCTGGTGGAATCCAACGCTGCCAAAACACAAAGCACAAGTCCGATCGTATGTGAAGTACTGTAGCCACATACGGGCGGCGCTGCAAAATGCCATCCAGCAGCTTCTGACTCAGTGGAAAAGCACACAAAGAAACTAATTGGTGATCCAGAATTGGTTAACACCAATCTACAAAGCCTGAAGTATAAGCGTAGGGTAGCCAGCCTTTCTGTATTCTACCAGATTCATTTTGGAGAGTGTGCAGGGGAATTGCACGACTAGATTATATGTATATACGGCCGTCACTTTTCTACCATCAGACAACCCGACGAATAACGAGTGTCCACCCTTACGTCGCATTTTTAATATTTCTACAATCCGGACTAAGCGACGAGACAAAATGCCGGTCCTCCCGTCCAATTATAATTTAGGTATCTTGGCTAGAGTGAATAAGCTCTTTATAAACTAGTGCATTTCACCAGCATCCACGATCGGCGCGCGCTGTTCCCGCGCGCCTCAAGGAGTTGTCAGCAACAGCAGGGGCCCAGCCGGGTCGAAGCCTACTGGGGCCAGGGTTATCCGAAAGGGCGCTCGAGCCCCGGTATGAAGGCTTGAAGGAACGGGATGGGTTTTTTAGTCAGTAAGAGTCTGACACTATCTCCCGCTCCGCCCAAGAGCGGGGGTTGTCATAGGATGATTTTTCCCATCGGAAAAAAAAAATAAAGCATCAACAATCGCATCACTGCTTACCATCAGGTGGGTTAGCAGGCAACTCTAGTAATTGTTTATTAAAAAAAAAAAAACAATCCCCTGTGTGCACAGATCTGATTAAAAAAGGACATTTCGGAAAAATCTCCTTAATTCATAAAAACTTGCAACCAGACTAATGATGTAACAGTCATCAGTAAAATGTCTTTATGGGCTATTGTCTATCCGTTCCCACAGTTACTGCGCTCAGTATAAAAAACTAAATTCATTTGTAAAATAATGCATAACTCTAACTACCTAAACTGAAAGTGAAAAATGTTTCGGTTCAGTAATTGATCTTTTTTTACATGGGAAATCAGCAAATGACTTCTCCCGCTCTCGGTGGAGAGAGAGGTGTCAAACTTTTGCTGACTAAACCTACAGTGTTCCTTCAGTGAAGGCTTCGGTAACTCTTTCGAACAGTCCGCAGGCCTGGCAGGCATTTTTTTTTTTTTTTTTTTTAATTTTCATTGGCCCTAACTAGCCTCGTGAATTGTGCTGACATATCTTCAAGGTGCACATGGAACATAACGGACCGTCGACCTGGGCTTAGTTCTTATTGGATGGCCAGACATCGAGTTACTCATCGCTCACCGTCCGCAAGCCCGCACTTACGGTCACCAAGAATCGCCTTACGACTCCCGACGCCAACGCCATCTCCAGCGGCCCAGTTTACTTTTCGAGTGTTTTAATAAAAGACATGTGACATCCACCAACCCGCACTAGGCCATCGTGGTGGAGACAGGAGAGTTGAGAGGCCTGAGTTCTAGCAGTGAATATATTAAAAAGCTGATTATGCTATGCTATAAATAAAATTTGCCAAACATAGGACGACCATTTTTTTAATCTTTATAAACTAGTGCTTGACTGTGATCCCATCTGATGGGAAGCAGTGATGCAATCGTCGATGGTGAGGCGCACAAGTTTATTAAAAGCCTATTCACTCTTGCCTTGAAAACACCTAAATTATAATCGGACAGGAAGACCGCAGCAGGCAAATTGTTCCAGTTCCTCGACGTACGTGGTATAAACGACGACGCGAAAGAGAGCTGCCCCTTAAATAAAAACTAGTTTATTCCCTAACACAACAGTTAACCGATAGCAGTCAATAATAATTACCATTTGATGTAAGATAAGACGAGCGTGAGTGGCGTGCCATGCAGACTTGGCCACAACAACTGGCACATATCTCACAAATTCAGGCACAGATCTCTAAGCGAACTCTAACAAGTTCGGCAACTGGACACATTATGTCACGCCCGTGAGGCTAGCTGCTTAGATTAACACACACCTTTCAAGACTAATTATGTTATATATTATTTTGACGTAACATTTTTGTGGTGTTATTTATACTGCATTTTTTGCTTGAGATTGTCTTAGATAGTTTGTGACTGGATAAGAATTATTCAACTATGTGAGATACGCCACGCTGCGCGCAAATATGACAATCATTGACGTAGGAAAAAAGGCTGCTAGACTAAAATGGGATTGGGTGAGTCAAGTCAGCCGCATATACGAGTATATTGACCACTGGTCTATAGTTACTACAAAGTGGGTACCTGTAGGACGTTATCGCTGAAGTTGACCTGGGGAAGAGATAGCAAAACAACTTTACCGTAATTGCTAGTTCGAGGTGGCTCAATAAAATAATACTTGGAATTGATTTGATTTGGAGGAGGCCTATACCCAGCTATGGTTTCCCACAACTGCCATAGACAAAACAATAAAATATAGGTATGTCACATTAAAATATAATTTTTGGTTAGCTACTCGTATTTGCTTTTACTACTATAATATTGTAAAAAAAATGGCCTTTATTTCCTTGTCATTAAAGTTTAAAATCGACCAGGAATGTTCGCATGTATAGATTAGCTCACATAGGTCATAAATAATATTCCATGGTTAAGTACAAAAAGCAAGTAATCACGATACCTGATAAAAAGATCACGGAATTCTCTTCGTCTTTCCTAAGTAAAATATACGACGAATGACGTCAGTACCATGAACACATATTACTAACATATGTAGGTAATTACATTAATCATCCAGTCACGCTTATTCAGCATAAAGTTCCCATTGCCCTAGGTTATGAAAATTCCTACAAAACAACTAGTTGTTAGCAATTTTCCTTAACTGTACAAACGTGATTCTACATTTATTTATATTTACACCCCAAAATTTTAAATATCGTTAGATTATATTCATCATCATCATTTCAGCCGATATACGTCCACTGTTGGACATAGGCCTCCCCCAAGCGTCGCCACATCGAACGTTCCTGTGCGTCCCGCATCCATCGGTTTCCCGCTACCCTCACCAGGTCATCGGTCCACTATCGGTATATTATTTAATTATAATCTGGTATTTACAATTTTACGGTGACATACATATCTTCAAGTCTCCATCGAATTATACTTAAATTGTTATCTCCCTACCCTTTTCCCAACTAGCTTGGGATCGGCTTCCATCAAACAGCTTTTCTAATATTTATTTGAGGAAAAGTGTGAGCGTGATGGGCACATCCTGCTATTTCTTTTCTACGCGCATAATCCTAATGGCGTTGACGTCACTTTGTAGTTTGTGCCGTTACATGAAAGTTTCTTCTTCCATCAGATTTGAAAGATTCCTAATTTGCTTAATTTTGAACGGATTTGAAAAATTATTCCAATTTATGATTATGGGTAAAATTACTTTATGATACAAAAAAGAAATTTAAAAAATATTCTTGTATACAATTGAATAAAACTTGGCAACAATTGCACAAATACTGTTAATGTCCATTGTAAATCACAACTGAATCGAATTCCTCCCATTATCCTAACCCTCAGCCATAAAATAAAATCATGTTACATAAAAAACTGTACAACAGCTGCCAAAACAACGCCCTCACTTAACTTATAAGTACAAAGTTTACAAGCTACAGAATACATGATAAATTAAAATTATCAGCCCACTACGCATCAACCGCTGTTACAAATCCGCCTACTGCCTCCGCTGGAATCGAACCCACAGCCACCTACATAGTGCTGAATGTTGATAAACTCAAACTTGAAAACAAACAGGAAAACATGAGAGATAAGAAATTAAACATCGAACGGTGAACCGATCGTGAGAGACCGAACGAGAATTTCTTATCCAATCTTTTGTAATCCACGACCACGCTGACCGGCCATTTTTGGGAGTGACATCATAACATTGTTTTTCACCATAAATGACGACATATTAAATTAACACGTGTACACAATCTAAAAGAGAGCACTTTAACGTTTTTTCGTCGAAGTTTTTATGATCGAATAATTTGTGAAGCGCAAAAAATAATCGAATGTGGTTCTATGAGTCAACATCGGGAAAACTACTGGGTTTGGGCGCGACTCGAACGCAGACGAAATATATTATTTTAACGGATTTTTATTGCCTAATCATAATGGTGTAACGGTGACTTGATTGTCAACTATTAAATCGTTTTGTTGGGATCGTTTCATCACATTTTAATGACTTGAAATCTTTGTATTAAAAAAAATAATTGGACATAAAAAATCTTTTACGTTTTTGCTTTTAAACTGTCGCTGATTTGAGCCTATAGAACAGTATACGCTCATTAATAAAACATACTACCTACTTAGGTATGCCGTAAGTCTATCACGGTAATATAAATACACTAACTTCTGCCCGCGGCTTCGCCTGCATAAAAGTAGATTTCTTTATAAAAACTTTGGACCCCTCTTTCATCCCTTTAGGGGGCGAATTTTGAAAAATCCTCGTGTCATAAAAGGTCATAAAAGGAAGCCTTGAGAAAAATTACACTAGTACCAGTAGTTTTGGCTGTACGTTGATATCTACACTAATATAATAATAATATATAATAATAATATAATATAATATATAATATTCCACAACAATCACACAACGCCGTCTAGTCCCAAGCTAAGCAGAGCTTGTGTTATGGGTACTAGACAATAAAGAGGAAAAGATTTTTTTTTTTTTGTTGTAGGAGGTAATCTTTGGAAGTACTGTACCCCTAGCCAAGTTTCTAATCTGCAATAGTTAACGCTTGTAGAAAGCTTCAAATGTACGGGAATGACGTCGTCTCAACGCTCAGTCACGTGGTCAGAACAAAAGAATTGGCGGCAAGATCAACCCGAAGTGTTCGGCGCAAGCGAAACGATTGTAACTTGGCTAATGGGGCTGGTCCGATTGCAAACATTTTTTCACCGATAGAATGCTGCTTGATTCCTGAGTGACATAGGCTATATTTTATGTACGCAGGCGAAGCTGAGGGCAAAAGCTAGTGTCATATATTTTTTAATTAATACAAAAATAAATAGGGCTCTATCCGTATCTGTTACTCATATTTGTGCAGTTAAAAGTAAAAAAATCGATGTCCCAAAACTGTCCACAAAAATTAGTTATAATATTGGTAAATTCATAATTAAATCAATAATTATTCATAACAATTGCTAAGTACTAGAAAACACTACATTGTTTTTCATTCATAATCAATAAAATATTTCCATGATTTGAGTCATATTTTGGGATATAAAAAAACTCTAATAATTTTGCTGTTTATGAATATTATCTTTTGAGACTTTACATAATGACACCTTTTCTAATAAGCCCTTTAAGTATTGGTATGCATAGCATAACATAGCATAGTCGGCCTTATAATGTTCCCACTGCTGGGACTCAGGCCTCCTCTCTAGGAGAGGGAATGGGCCGTTATCCACCACGCGGGCACAGTGCGGGTTGGTGGATGTCACATGTCTTTGATTTTTTGGTTCTAGGACATACCGGTTTCCTCACGATGTTTTCTTTCATCGTTTTGAGAGCAGTGGTGATGAAATAAATTACACAAAGTAATGCTCCTGGCTGGGTTTGAACCCGTGACCTAGAACTTGTTAGTTGGGGCCGTTACCACTCGGCCACCACTGTTCTTACTTGGCCACCAAATTAAAAATAAGGGATGTGTATACACCGTTAAATTTTAATCGTTTTAATCCCGTGGAGGGTCGATCCGGTACATGAAACAATATCGATTTGTAAAGATAAAATAAAAAATAAAATAGAAAAAAAGAGTTCAATGGCCTGTAGGTAGTAATCGGCGTTGCGAACAAACTACCTACAGGTCATTGGACTCGCTCAGCTGACGTTTTCTTAAAGAAATTAATTTCGTACATGCGTAAATTAATACGAGTTTTGAAAAAAAGGTACTTAATTTTTTAATTTTATCTTTACAAATTGATAGTGTTTCATGTACCGTATCGACCCTCCACGGGATTAAAACGATAAAAATTTAACGGTGTATAAATAGCCCAAAACCAATATAGAGAACACAGACGCAACTTAAAGGCTGCCTGCCACAACGCCTGCTATTTACTTACAAAACACCAACGATATCATAACTCAAGAAATTAGTAACTTATCTTAATTATTGATTTATGTTTATTATTATTGAATAATATTCAGCTAGACAACTCTGTCGGTCGCAAAATTAATGGACTTAAAAGCTTCGGCTACCTAACTTATTAAGGCATATAGTCCCTTGAATATTTGGCCGGAGTTAAATGCATACATACTCGTACTGACTGCCTGCGCCCGCATAGAACTCTGATCTTTATAACCATTTTCTTTGAGAAATATTGATTGATTTACATGCTATGTAAATTCTTAAGTGGTAATGGGCAGGGCACATTGTTCGCAGAACAGATGGCCGTTGGGGCCGAAAGGTTCTGGAATGGCGACCATCACGGAACAGTAAAAACAGTGGAAGAAGTAAGTAGGCGTGGCACTGTCGCCGCTAGTAAGAAACGCGTTGCACACTAGCTGTTCAAGCGCTCTCATTCTTTAACTAGACTGCGCAACATAATAATTAACGAAAAATAATATTAAAATGCCTTATTGTCCCCTACTGTACTTTAAAAACCATAGTTAGACTAAAGATCTAACTCATTGAGGTGTATCATACCACCGAAAAGTATTATTTTCGGATTTATTTTAATAAAATGAAAAAATAAAATTACGTGAAACATTACGCAGGATATACAAACAAAACTAGTCCTTAATCACATAAAAGCAAAGTAGATTTTCTTTTCTCGGTTATTAGCTTTTCTGGAATATTCGTTAGTCTACCTATACTTTTGACGCTATCCAAATAGTGCGTGACTTTATCGATAAAATCAATCGATATGTTACATTGCCTTTTTAAAATAAAAGTAATTATATACTATAGTTTAATAGTTTTTGTAAGTAATATAATACAGATAATTATTAAATTAATAAATTTAATAAAATAAAAATTGTGGTATGAAATTTGTGATGTATTTTAAATAAATTTAGTTAAAGAGTTAGGAACAACATAGGGCATTTGAATTATACTTAATATTCTTATGTTTAGTAGTGGGCGATGACGATGATTTCAGCTGAGATGATGATAATTGATATACTATGCAAATAAATACCCTTTTTACCACGTTTAAAAGTTGCCTTTAATCATATTAATTTCATTATTTTAATACTATCACAGTATCGCATACAATTTTTTTTGCATTATTATGTTTTAAATACATATGCATACATTCGATATTATTTCGATCGAATAAGGTTACCTCACTACTGGAGTAGCAGTCTGCGTACGTGTCAGTGATACGCCATTCAAATATCACTCTTATTTTTACTACGTTACAGTTCATACTGAATTAGCATGAAATATAATGAATATATTCTGAACAATGCCATCTTGCGACGAGTAGCGGTACTTGGTAGTCAAAGATGTATTTCTTTCTTGTTTTTGTCAATTTGATTTATAGGTTATTGATTTTAAAGTTGCATTTCGTATAATATTTTTTTTGCATTTCGTTTACGCCCTGTTTTTGTTTTTAGCCAATCATATTTTTGGGTTTGCAGTAAGAGTAAATTGTGAATGTATGAGTTTGGCGACACCGGTTCTGGGACAAACATTTTCTCAAGCTACATCCACTGTTTTTACTGTTCCGTGGCGACCATGTACTGGAAGACGTAGCGTTGGAAGGCCTCCTACAAGGTGGACCGATGAACCTGGTCAGAGTTGTGGGAATCCGATGGATGCGAGACGCACAGGACCGTTCATTGTGGCGACACTTGGGGGAGGCCTAAGTCCAACAGTGGACGTCTTTCGGCTGAAATATACATATACATTCTGAAGATGACTTAATCGGCAATTTTTTGTAAAAAACATATTTTTAAAGATCAAAGCCGTTTGAAAGGAGTAGGGAAAACCAGCGAAAAAAGTATCATGTTATTTTTGTCAAAAGTATTAGTCAAAAGAAAAAATCATGCATTGATAATGTTGTAAATGAATCTTTGCCATCAAAAATCAATCAATCACTGCCAGGAAAAATGGCCACAACCTTGAACAGCTCATCGTAACTGGCATTGTTGATGGCAAACGACCAAGAGGCCACAGCTCAATAAGATGGGCAGATCAGGTCCGCTCCACACTGGACACCCAATTGCACGTCGCATTTAATGACGCTAAGAACCGTCACAGATGGCGAGATTCCATCAATAAGAAGCTAATCCATCGGGAACTTCACGACCCTCAGTAATGAGGAATACGACTCGAGGAGGAGCAGGAAATGAATCTTTAATAAAACATTTTTTTTTCAAACCTGTTGACCTAACCGTTTCCGAGGTGCAGGCTTCAGAAAGTGACTGTTTTATAATAATAATAAAACTGAAATATATAGTTAAAGACAAAATAAAGTGAAACCTGAGAAAGATAAACAAACTAAATATCTTGACTTGGCTCGCGAGGTTGTCGACTTGGTGGGAAGTGGATAGAGCAATTATTGTGCCGATAGTAGTGACGGCCAATGGCTTAATAGCCAAGAGCCTCGACCAACATCTGCGGAGGCTCTTGTTAGGCAGTTGGATCAAGGGCTTGAACCAGAAGGCAGTACTCCGGCGCGTATTATCCGGAGGTTCCTCCCTCAGGACCCCTGACCACCGGTAGCTTGGACCCTGTTTCCGATGCCGGTGGGCTACTATTTTTATATGAATGTTTTTTTTTAAGAAATATTTAAAAATGTAATGAATATGTTTATAAATTAAATAAATGGAATAATAATAATTATTTATTTATTTAAAGACAACTTTTGGTTCACGTTATATTATTATGTTAATATCCCTTATTACTATGTTAGTTCAGACGCTTAATAATATTACACTGTTATTGTATTCTGTTTTTGTTTTATGGCCCTACTCGGGAATTAGGGCCTTAATTTAAGTGCCGAACAAAACTGCGCAGGCGACTACGAGATGAATTTGAATCTAATTTAACGAAGAAAATAAAATAAAATAAATAAATATGACATTGTTAGACCTTCAGTTCTAGACCAGTTTTACATCCGATCAGAGATTGTGATTGCCAAAATGTATGAGATCGATATTTATTCAAACTTCATGCAACACAAAAGTACAAAGGCGGACTTAATGCCTTACGCATTCTCTACCAAGCAACTAAGAGTGGTGGAGAGACAACATGGCAGGTGCTTAAAAAGGGAAAGAAAAGATTATTAAGAAAACAAGGCAACAATAAGGATATGATAAGCATAATCAACCTGGTAGAAGGATCCTCCCTTTCCAACGGAGGTATGTGGGACTCTCTGTTCTGCATACCTCCAAAAAACCTTAATCTGTTGGTACTCATGATTCCTCTCTAGGAGAGAGAATGAGCCATTATCACCCACGCGGACCCAGAGTTGGTAAATGTACCATGTCTTAAATTTTTTGGTTCTAAGACACGCCGGGGTTTTTTCTCAATGTTAAATCTTTCACCGCTTTGACAGCATTGGTGATGCAAATAAGAAGATAACAGAATGGAATTTTAACTTTATTGTACACCAAAATAGTAACGAAACCTTTACACCAACTTAAATCTACCGGGCTTGCGGACAGTGAGCAATGGGTAGCTCGCTGTCCGGCCGTCCGGTAACTGTCCGGACCAAGCCCAAGTCGTCGACGGCGCGCACTGTTCCCGCGCGCCTCAAGGAGTTGTCAGCAACAGCAGGGACCCAGCCGGGTCGAAGCCTACTGGGGCCAGGGTTATCCGAAAGGGCGCTCGAGCCCCGGTATGAAGGCTAGAAGGAACGAGGTGGGTCTTTTAGTCAGTAAGAGTCTGACACTATCTCCCGCTCCGCCCAAGGGCGGGGGATGTCAATGCATGATTTTTCCTACCATAAAAAAAAAAAAAAAAAAACTTAAATCTACGGGTACAATGGCGGCCTTTACGTTGACAGCGATATTTGCCAGACAATTTGAGTTATACGAAGTAAACTGTCTGCCTTTTTTTAAGGTGGGAAATTATCTCTGTCTCCTCGTTGTTGGGCGGAACGAGAGGACGTGTCAGACATTTACTGACTAAAACTACACCTGTGTTCCTTCTTTGCTCTTTGCTGACATTTCTTTGAGACACGCAACACTACGCGGCGTCGACGACTCGGGCTCGGTCCAGCTGGGTACTGGACAGCTGGACGGTGAACTACCCGTTACTTGTATCTACCAGACAACCTAATTTCCGCAAAGCAAACTTTCTGCCTGAGTTCGAACCACCCACGTCGGTAGGACACTGGCGTTACCACTAGGTCATCACTGCTCATCAAAGATTAACAAGCGCCACCGAAATGTCAGTTCTAATCACTTAGTAAGCTTATGTGTGTATGTTATACTGTTAAAATATCACTTTGACTAGATCCTATTCTTACTGTGGTACCCAAAACCATTTGGAACACCTACCAGGGAACCAGGTTACCGAACAAGTTCTACAAGAAAGTCAACAACACAATAAATCTCAATAATTTGACGCTAAACGGTGATCATTGATAAATTTGACCTAATTCCTTGAGTGTTAGTAAGTTGGTAGTCTTGTGAAGGGGCGTAGCTACCGCCGTATCAGCCGTGTCAATGATACGTGGCCCCCGAGATACAGAGGCCCCGATAAAATTTGTAATATGTTATCGACTACCTTAAAGTCTCTTATTGATAAAAGAATGTAGAGTATTGTAGTGAATTAATAACATCTACAAACCTTATTTTTAGTACCTATGTATCCGAAACCTGAAACACCTGTATTTTTATGTAAAGAACATATTATGTACAAAATTTCAAAACTGTATTATGAAAAATCACAAAGTTAAGCCTGGTATGGTACCTGGTTGGTGACATAAATACATGGTCATCGAGCCACCCAGGTGACTGAGGGATTATTTTGTTCCCGCACCCAGCTTTGCGGTAGCGCCTAATGCCCGCTATGACCTGACGTGCCGTTTCGGTGGTGTCCAACTGATGACCTTTTTTAAATATTTTTGGGAAAAAAATTAACATGGCGTAAAAATTATTGGAATCGATGCAGTTACTGATTCTGAACTATATTCAGATTTCGCATTTGCTCAAAATAATTTTTTATATAATAGACTGTTCTAATAGCTTTTAGCTCGCTCTGCTCGTTCTAGTTTTTCTACATAAGGCGACAATAAAAAACTCAAGTTATTCTGGTACCTACAGAATCTAAATAAATATCGTTTATCCAATAAACGAGCTCATTTTCAATTTTGAGGCCTCTCAAGGCACTAATTCTATGCTAGTAGGACCTAATTTGTACAAAATAAAAAACTGCACAAATATTTGATACGGGGCCCCTTTAGGATTAGCTAGTCTAGCTACGTCACTGCTTGTAATATACGCTGAACATGCTAAATTAACATCGTAACTTAGCATATTCAATGGCGCCACTAGTAGTCTAAATGAAAATAACTCTAATACGGACAAAGGAGATACAAGACTCAATACAATAATTTAAGTTGTTGCGAGTCGTTTACACCACTCTTGTATTCCCTAAAATGGTAGGTAGATGTGTAATGGTGTGAGAGACAAAAGAGATTGGTATGTAGGCAGCTAACTACTAAGCACGTACATAATTATGCTTTTGATAACATCGAAAGCTTAAGTAATTGATTTGGGCAGCGGTTATAGAATAGAATAGAATAAACTTTATTGAACACCAAAACAGTAATCTATACATCTATACATATAAATAAAATTGGAGTGTCTGTTTGTAATATTGAAATAACTGCTTTTTACTACATGCATATGAATATACAAGGTGTCGTTTTGAAGCTGCAAAATATTTCAGGAGGTAATTATGTTAGTGATTCTCGACCCGAATCAATAATAAAATAAGTAGGTATTTTTTTTTTTTTTATAACCTCGCTTTTTTTCACACACACAAACACGGAACAATAAAGGTCGTTTTCACACACACAAACTCGCAACGATAGTTTCATAAATAATGTATCATCCAATCATCATCCCGCACGCCACACCCTAGCCACGCCCCCGCGGCCATCGATCAATCGATTTAGTTTAGAGTAATTAAAAAATTAAATAACAAGTATTACTGATTATTGACCAGGTATCGTTTTTTTATATGATTATTTATGAGTTTTACTACAACCTCCTGAAATATTGTGCAGTTTTAAAACTGCACCTTGTATATACGGTACATACACCAAAATAACATTTTTTTTTTCAATTTTTGTTTGTCTGTCTGTTTGTCCGGGCTAATCTCTAAAATGGCTGGACCGATATTGACGGGACTTTTTTTGGCAGGTAGCTAATGTAATAAGGAGTAACATAGGCTACTTTTATTTTAGAAAAAATAAATTCAAAATTCTGTAGTCCACGCGAACGAAGTCGCGAGCACAGCTAGTAATATAATGTAATATATAATAATATATCCGGAGGTTCCTCTCTCAGGAGCCCTGACCACCGGTAGCTTGGAGCCTGTTCCCGATGCCGGTGGGCTTACTATTTGTTGTATTTTTTAATGTTTTTTATTGGTAGATTTATTTAAGAAATATTTTAAAATGTAAGAGGTATATGTAAAAATGAATAAAGGTAACAATTATATAATATATAATAATATTCCATACACAACGCTGCCTATTCCCAAACTAAGCAGAGGTTGTGTTATGAGTACTAGACAACTGATAAACATACTTATATATTTCTAAATACATACATACTATAGATAAATTACACCCAGACACAGAACAAATGATCATGCTCATCACACAAACATTTTTCCTAGGTAGGAATCGAACTCACGACCTCCGGCATAGCAGTCAGGGCCAGTAACCACTAGACCAACAGGCCAGTCAAAGTAACAAAATTTTTAAAATAACTTACATCTATGGGCACAATGGCGGTCCTTATCGCTAACAGCGATATCTACCAGACAACCTTAGGATGGACTGTAAGAACTTAAAATAGTACAGTATAGGGTTAGGGGAAGTATAGAGTACTCGACGGTCTGTCTGTATGTCCTAAAAAAGCTCCCAACTCGAGAAACCATTTCCATACAACGGCTTCTACGTGATTGTGACGTTATTACACATCTTTCTCTTGGGAAACATAAATATTTTGTGGATAATATATATTGAAATTAAAATATTAATTTGCGTAAAACTAATGCAGTTCTCCTCATTTGAACATTTGCTATTTTGGTAAACTTTGACCCTTCACAATGTGTAGGTAGTGTAGGTACCCATAAATTTAAAAAAATAACAAAAATATATTTATAAGAATCTTGTACATTTAATCGAGATTCTTAAAAACGAATTTTTTTAAGGAATTTATAAAAAAATGCATATTTCCTGGAACAAGTTTTGTGAAATATTCGATTGAGTGACGGAATTATCGAATACCAACAAAGTGTTCAGGCTCAACTCTCTCTATTTTATGGAGTTAAAAAGTATGATCACGTTGGCGATAGACAGTTCTTCCTGCCGTGCTATTCTCTACGAAAACAGCCTTGAACGCAGCACTGGCCGCAGCGACGATATCCAAATAGGTACATTGAATTAACAATCGTTCATTGGATTGTTAATCCACTGAGAAGAGCACTACTGATCCAGAGTGAAGATTTCTGGCGACAAATCCTCGGTCCGCCAAGCTACTTAACATATTTTATCGGAAAAACAACCCTAAGATCCTATAAACACTGAACAAGTTTATTGAGTCCTTACTAAATAAACAAAGCGGCATTCAGCTCAACAAAAAGCTCAGAAACCAATTGATATTTACTGCATACAAGACCACTGCAGACCAACACCAGACCAACTTGAATTCAACAGAATGTTCAATACAGCTTTGTTCGACCACCGCGCCTGCAAACTCCGGTTATTTAGGCTATGAATGGTGTTAAAATAGACATTACGATTACAATGACTAGATCACTAGAACACAAACCTAATAAATACCAGAGCGACACGTAAGCGGGACCTAAAGTGCAAATTGTTTTAATAGCGACACTACAGAAAATGTAGAAGCCTCAACAAAGGTATAGAAGTCGCGTGGGATTGTTTAAAAAAGTCTCCATGGACTTATTTATTTTTATTAAAATTTCATGCAACACAAAGGTACAAAGGCGAACTTGGTGCATTAGGCATTACATTCTCTAATAGTCAACCAAGGATGGTGAAGAGAAAACATGGCAGGTGCAAAAAAAAGATTGATAAGAAAACCTTAAAACCTAGAACCTACAACGCAAAGGGTGACATTATTTATTTATTTAATTAATAAATAATCAGTATTCAGTAGAAGTCTGACATTGTCTCTCGCTTCACCCAGCGTAGGAGAAGTTATTTGATGTTTTAGCATTCTCAAGAAACAAAAAGGTGCAGTTATAAACGCACCACTCTACCAATACGGTATTTCCCTTTCCATCCTTTTTTTGAGGGGAAATATTATCTGATGACTTCTCTCGTTCTAAGTTGAAGCGGGACTTGCGGGAATGTCAGACTTTTTATTAACTAAAACCTTCAGTTGCCTTTTGCATTCTAGGACAACGAGTATCCCTTTCATACTTTTCCCCATGGCCCTAGTAGGCATCGCCCCTGCAGCCTGCCTATAGTTTGCTAACACTATATGAGACGCGCGTGGAACACTACGCATCGTCGACAACTCGTGCTTGGTCTTCATAGGACGAGCGGATGGCGAACTTCCCTTAGCATACTTCAATATTTATTTCTGCTCTCCTTTATATAAAGTAATATTTTTTAATGCAATGTCTATGTAACACGCATAGAACGGTCTCGTTACTTCCAGAGCGAGAGAATATATAATGATGATTTAACAAATAAAAAAGGGTGTAATTTTATCTTACACTGATAATCTAAAAAGGTGAAGTGGTTTTTTTTGTGTTTATGGTTTTTGGTTTGTAAGAGGTAATCTCTGAAAGTTCTGGTCCGATTGCGAAAATTTTTTCACCGATAGAAAGCTGCTTTATTCCTGAGTGACATAACCTTTATTTTATGTATGCGGGTGAAGCCACGGGTAAAAGCTAGTGTACAATAAAATATCGACGCGATATTCATTTTCTACTCTATCCAAAGCCCTGTCTATATTTTACTCAGAACTCTGTGGCCCTTAAGACAGGTGTTAATTTTATTCGTTATTAATTGAAGTGCGACGCACATAAATACGTAAGATTTATGAGTTCTACCTCTACAACAGATACGCAGCGAGATACACTCGAGCGCACCCACTTGCTTGTGCGCATGTAATTGGCTGTTTACTTAATATTGAAAGTTTATTGGCAGAAAAAATAATTGACGTATAATTAACGCACCAATATTAAAGACAAGTTTTGACGGTGTTACTGACTAAAATCCCGGGTGGGTTTTTGTTCTTTCAGTTGTTGTTTCAGTAATATTGTGTTGATTTGTGCGTCTATTTAGGCGGAATAAACATGTTTTCTTTCTTTTCTTCTTTCTTTTTTCTTTCAGTTGCCATTGGCGTTCCAGAGCCACCACAACTCTTCCGAGCAACCAGGGCCTCAAGTCTGCTATTACAATAGTGTCAGAATGGTCTATCACTGATGTCATAATGGTCGATTTTGACAAGTTTGATAATCTACTAATATAATGGCGTCATTATGACTTTCCAAGGGTCAACCACTGACACTCCATTGAAAGAAGTGACATAGAATGGTAATCTCGTACATATTGACAAATGAATATTTGAACTTTGCGGTAATCTGCTAAAACTTTGACAGTTTATTTGATCAGTGTTTTACCATTAGAACGTTATTGTGCAGTTATTGGTTTTAATATGCTCGAAATTATCATTCTACCACAATTCTATTACAAGACCATTGACCGATCAATGATCGATCATTATGAATTAGCAGATTACAAACTTTTAGCAAAATGACAATTGGATCGTGTTGGAATGACGAATTTATAAAAATAGCAGACTTGGGGCCCAGGCGGATTGCTGAGTTACTGTGGCTCTGTATACTGTAATGACAAATTACTATGGCCCTAGCTTGCCGTGTAACTTAATTGTGTTCTAGCATATACAACCACATAAAAAAAAAACCTTGAATTCATCTGTAGGCGTTCATAATATTATAATTTCTGAAGCATTAGTTTCAGAAATAATTCACTTTTGTTGCTGCATAAAAAAAAACTGGGCAAGTGCGAGTCGTGCACGCAGAGTTCCGTTCCGTCCGTAGAAAAAAAAAGGCAAAATAATGGTGTTTGTTGTATGAGAGCCTCTTTTAAATATTATTTTATAGTATTTGTTGTTATAGCGGCAACAGAAATACATAATTTGTTAAATTTTTAACTGTTTAGCTATCGCGGTTCTTGAGATACGGCCTGGTGACAGACTGACGGACAGACGGACAGATAGCAAAGTTTTAGTAACACGGTCCCGTTTTTACCCTTCCGGTACGGAACCCTAAAAACAAATTAATACATTTTCCTGGTGCGTTTTGGTCAATTTTAGAGATCGTTTTGAAGAGTGAATAATTTTGCAGCAAAGGATATTTTGAATAATATTGTTTACAAAAAGTAATTTTTCGATGTGTCAAACTTGGTTAATTATTCATCATCATCATCATCATCAGCCTTTTTAATGTTCCCACTGCTGGGACTCAGGCCTCCTCTCTAGGAGTGGGAATGGACCGTAATCCAACACGCGGGCTCAGTGCGGGTTGGTGAATGACACATGTCTTCGAACTTTTGGTTCTAGGACATGCCGGTTTCCTCACGATGTTTTCCTTCACCATTTTGAAAGCAGTGATAATGAAATAAATTACACAAAGTAATGCACTGGGCAGGGGTTGAGGCGACCTACAACTCATCAGTCGGAGGCATTACCGCTCGGACACCACTGCTCTCTAATTATTGCGTTATATACATTTATATTAGATAGGTAATTGTTATTTTTTTATACATCTACGTGAATTATTTCTGAGACATCTAGTATATTAGGATGAAACCATTCATTAGGCAGGTCAATAAAATATTAACCAAAACTAAGAAAGCGCAAAGTCATAATCACGATGACGAAGCGATCAACATCCATCCAACAGTGGTACTGTTGAGGCTGAAATAATGTTAGATGACATTTATCTGGCGGGGGTATTTTTTTTGACTGGCCTGTTGGTCTAGTGGTTAGTGGCCCTGACTGCTATGCCGGAGGTCGTGGGTTCGATTCCCACCCAGGACAAATGTTTATGTGATGAGCATGATCATTTGTTCTGTGTCTGGGTGTAATTTATCTATAATATGTATGTATTTAGAAATATATAAGTATGTTTATCAGTTGTCTAGTACCCATAACACAAGCTCTGCTTAGCTTGGGACTAGACGGCGTTGTGTGGTAGTTGTGGAATATTATTATTATTATTATTATTATCTTGCAAATAGGTTTTGGTTAATAAAAAAACACTTTTACATGTAATTTTTTTCAATCAATCAATCAATCTTTATTTGTGAACATAGGTATTACAATAAAGGTCTTATAAAACATTTTAGTCGTGCTCTATGTCCTACCAATAAAATCGGTGTACAAATATATTAGTCTTTTAGTAAGTAATATGTTTTTAATCCATACAATGCAATGTCAAATTATATTTAGTAAATAATGTCAAATAAATGTAAGTAATACGTCTAAATCCATACAATGCAATGTCAAATTATATTTAGTAAATCATGTCAAATAAATGCAAGTAATACGTCTAAATCCATAAAATGCAATGTCAAATTATATTTAGTAAATAATGTCAAATAAATGTAATACTAACAATAGATAAATTAATAAATTATAATCAATTTCAAATACATGTCAATGGTAATAGTAAAAGGCTGGTAATGTCATAGTCTATCATTTAAAAATTCTTCAACAGAGTAATAAGTCTTGTCTATTAGAAACAAAAACAATTTACTTTTGAATTTGCGGACATTATCTTCATTTCTTATACATTTTGGTAATTTATTATAGACCCTTGGAGCCATTACAAAAATACTGTTTGTGTTGTTGTTGTTTTTTCGTCTGTTTAACCTTTCGTATGCCGTAATTAGAGACACAATTAAAAAGTTATTGTGTCTCGCGTGGATCCACGTTCCGGACACACAAAGGGTTAAACTAGATAAGACCGGTTTTTGCTAGCTGACTACCCTGAGATGAATCACCGAAACCAACTCAGGGGTCAAAGTCAAAATCCATACAGTAAACATGTAATGGTCAAATTAGAACCATGCAGATTAGTGTCCCAGATGGCCTTTTGAAGAAAGAACCACACATATTTGAGTGGACCTGTCCAGTCAGTGCAAGCATTTGTCAGTATTCGTGTAGCTCAAACTTAGGACTACTAAGGAGCTCAAGGACTTGACGAACAATACCAAACAAAGGACATTTGGGTACTCAAAATTGACAGACATATGAGATAATGATGTAAAGTGGCTGTATGTTTCCACCCATCTTCAACAGCATAACATAAAATAACAAATCAATAAAATAACAACTTTACAATTTGTCACAGCCGTCACTCACGGACACAACTCAATTAAACAGATACATCAGGTGACAAATAATTTACTCAGTAACCTGGTTTTGCCTATCCAGATATTATTTATTACTTTACCGCCTTGCATATTTACATACATCGCACTAAATAATACTAATTAATATTTAAGAGTGCAGAAATTAATATTGAAGTATGCAAAAGGAAATGCGCAATTATTTCTATTGACAGTTTTAAAGTTTATGCGTTTGTAACTAAACCTAATTTTTTGATGTTAGGAAATCAGCGAGCTACCCTTTGCTCGTCGTCTGCAAGCCCACGCCTGTCATCATCATCATCAGCCTTTTTAATGTTCCCACTGCTGGGACTCAGGCCTCCTCTCTAGTCTCCTAACGTTGTGGATTATACGATAACGTTATGAGTGCCTAACGTGGTCCAGGTGGTAATCCACCACGCGGGCCCAGGGTAGGTTGGTGAATGTCACATGTCTTCGAATTTTTGGTTCTAGGACATGCCGGTTTCCTCACGATGTTTTCCTTCACTGTTTTGAGAGCAGTGGTAATTAAATAAATTATATATTAATAAAGTACTGCACCTGGCAGGGTTTTAACCCGCAACCTACAATACGCTCCCTCGCCTATGGTGGCTGGTAGTTGGGGTCGGAGTCACGGCGGCTGGGGCGTGAGGAAGTCCGTTTCCATGGCATTACTGCTTTGCAGAAGAAGGTGACTGCCTGCAATTCCTCGCCTGGACTATGGTCTAAACCAGGGCTCGGTGAGAGTGGTGCTTGCTGCCGATCGCCACCTCGTAGCTCTATACACTTAGGGTGCTTTTCCACCAGAGATGTATTATGCAGCTATGCTGCGAGGATGTAATAGCTAAACCGTGAAACTACGTGACCGTTTCCACTGATACTAAACTATGTATTTTTTATAATATAATTTATAATAATATTCCACAACTATCACACAGCGCCGTCTAGTCCCAAGCTAAGCAGAGCTTGTGTTATGGGTACTAGACAACTGATAAACGTACTTATATATTTCTAAATACATACATATAATAGATAAATTACACCCAGACACAGAACAAATGATCGTGCTCATCACACAAACATTTGTCCTGGGTGGGAATCGAACCCACGACCTCCGGCATAGCAGTCAGGGTCACTAACCACTACACCAACAGGCCTGTCAAATGTAGGTAGATGCGCGGCTCGAGCTATGCGATGTATCGATAGTAGGGAATCGGCACATAGCTACAACACTCGCGACCATCCATAGCATGCATCCATAGCAACACCCTTAGCACGCATCTTTCCATATAAAAAACATATCTTAGTTGAATCCATTTCCACCAGTGCTAAGCTATGTGCCCAATGAATATGATTGGTATATATCAAACGCATCCATAGCAACGAAAGCACGGCCTCTTCATCATCACCATCATCATCATATAAAAGACGTCCACTGTTGGACATAGGCCTCCCCGAAGTGTCGCCACAACGACCGTTCCTTTTCACTAGACAAATGCATGACGCGACCTACTTGTGGGAAAATCATCCTATGACATCTCCGCGCCCCTTGGACAGAGCAGGAGATAATGTCAGGCTTTTACTAACTAAAAACCCACTCTTGTTCCTTCGTTGCCTTTCGTACCGGGGCCGAATCTTCCTTTCAGAAGCCGATCCTAGGCCTCAGTAGGCTTCGACCCTGCTGGGCCCCTACGGCTTGCTGACAACTCTCAACGCGCGTAGAACAATACGCGCCATCGACGTCTTGAGCTCTGTTCGGACGGTATGACGCGACCTTCTAGCATCTCAGCATAAACTTTAATAAATAACCAATAGAATTAATTTACAATATTTACACCCAGAATGATAAAACTGGCTCCATTTGGATAATTCTAACCAACAAATTGTTGAACGGTATCTGGGGCCATGTCAATCGTATTTTACATAAAGACTTTACTTGACAATCATTTGCCACTTATGTATTAGGTGGTCTGCTTTAAATAGGTTTGTTTATTGATTCCTAGTTTTGTTTATTTAATTTAACATAACACGGCCAAACACTATTACATTTTGTTAACATGACATGAAAAAAAATGACGTGTGGCACTCGGGGACTGCCGCGGTAAAGCTATTGCATAGCATTTTTATCAACTTATGCAATTATAATTATTTATTTATTTTATTTATGCAGTATTTTTTTTCCTTTGTTTTTTTTTCTTTGATATTAATTGAAGTTACACTTTCACACATTGAATTGAATTTTGATTGATTGTTTACTCATTTGTTTTCTTATCGGTCACCATGCTCAAAAAACAAATGAATGGGGTGTTAGGTTATTTTCGTTACGGAATTTCTGGATTCGGTCTCCACGCTCAAGGCCCGCGATAGAAGCTATGCAATAGCTTAAAAAAACTGGACAAGTGCGAGTCGAACTCGCACACTGAGTGTTCCGTACAAACTATGTAACTTGTGTAAATAGTTCAATTCCCGAATCGACTATCGAAGATTTTTCCAAATGGAAAAAAGTTTTTTTTTTTGGTGACGTAACTACAAGTGCTTCATGCCAAATTTCAGGACGGGCAAAAAAGTGATCCTGATGATAAGGGTTCCGTTTTTTTACTTTTGAGATACGGAATCCTAAAAAATACTTTGTTAAAAAACAACATTTACAAAAAATTTACTGCCGTATTGTATTAACATTGACATAGTTTATGTTTTCAACCGACTCCATAAATTTAACAAATGGTTCCGAATTGTTATTTTGAAAATGGTACCATCAAACTGATCTGAAGATGTTGATGTAACCGGACCGGAACTCCGTAATTTATCAATGTATCCTTGCCATGTCTGGGCTTATTAGTATTGTCATGAGATGCACTCGATGTTTAAGGTACCAACGAACTGATCTGATGATGAAACCGGAAGATACACGGTAGCTATGGGAACTTCATAATAAACTTTTGTTTGTTGGTAAACGCAAACTCGCACTCAGATCACAGATTGAGCATCCAAGAGAGAGTAGAGAGCGGACTTTGCGCGAGGTGTAGAAAAATGGGCCTCCTGTTATGGCTATAGTTGATAGGAGCAAACAATAGGGACACTTTGTTGTGTAATTCAGGAGCATCTGTTTTCCCATGAAAGATTGATTGATGCGAGTTGATACGTAAAAAGTTGGCAGTAGTTTCATCAGAGCGTTAATGTTTTCCTATTGTCGATTAGGACCAATAGTTTGATATTTTAGTGCATGTACATATGTAGTGTATTAATTTGAGTATATATTGTGTATTTGTATACACCCTTAAATTTTGATCGTTTTAATCCCGTGGAGGGTCGATCCGGTATATGAAACACGATCGATTTGTAAAGATAAAATTAAAAAATAAAGTACCTTTTTTTAAACTCGTATTAATTTACGCATGTACGAAATTAATTTCTTTAAGAAAACGTCAGCTGAGCGAGTCCAATGACCTGTAGGTAGTTTGTACGCAACGCCCACTACCGAAGGCTGCGGTGACCATAGAACCCTGGAATCATAGGCTACATAAGCATGTCGTTTTACGCAGTTGCGTCATTTTTATCGTGATGCCTTACGGCAAATTGCAATAAAATATCATAGCAATTAATGATAGGTATTTAGTGATAAAACTGGAAAATACCATGGTAATATATATATCGTAGTCTAGGCAATTAGGTCATCGCTACATTCGCTTTAATGGGGCACATAACTTGTAGTAACAATAGCATAAACATAATCAGTCTTATAATGTTCCCACTGCTGGGACTCAGGCCTCCTCTCTAGGAGAGGCAATGGGCCGTAATCCACCACGCGGGCCCAGTGCGGATTGGCGAATGTCACATGTCTTCGAATTTTTGGTTCAAGGACATGCCGGGTTCCTCACGATGGTTTCCTTCACCTTTTTTCTTTCTAGTAACAATAGGAGATACAAATTCTTGATTGACGGGTCCCGTCAGGGCAGATTCCTGCCATGACCGCAGACTACCCTGTAATGCAAAGGCAATTTCTGTGACCCTGGAACGCAAAGGATAACTAAACGAACACAGGTGGGTTTTAGTCAGTAAAAGTCTGACATCCCTCTCATTCCTCCGAAACCGGGAACACTCATTTGGTTTCCCACCAAAAAATAAGTAGTTAACATATAAATACACCCCTACTTTTTAATTAGTACACAAAAAAATGGGGCTGTATCTGAACCCGTTACTGATCATATTTTTGTATTCAAAAGTAGAAAAAACCGAAATCCTAAAATTGACCACGAAAAGGTAAATTCATCATAGATTCAATCATACATAACAATTGCTAGTAGAAAATACTGCGGGAAGTGTTTTTTCCATTTTAATCGTCATTTATTCATTCATAATCAATAGCCTGCACAATATTTTCATAAATTGAGAGACATTTTGGGATAAACACAAACGCTAATAACTTTGCTGTTTATGAATATTATTTATTGAGATTTTACTTAAATAATAACAAGACCTTTTCTAATAAGCCCTTTAAGTATTTGTACTAATTAAAAATTAGTGGTGTATAGGTCTGCTTCACCATCATCATCATTTCAATCGAAAGACGTCCATTGTTGGACATAGGCCTCCCCCAAGCGTCGCCGCAATGACTAATCCTGTGCGTCTTTCATCCACCGCATTCTCGCGACTCTCACCAGGTCGTCGGTCCACCTTGTGGGAGGCCTACCAACGCTGCGTTTTCTGGCGCGGTAGCCAGTCTAGAACCTTTCGAGCCTATCGACCATCCGTTCTACGAGTAACCCTGCCCACTGCCACTTTAATTTGGCGATTCTTCAGGCTCTATCGGCGACCTTGGTTCTCCTGCGGATATCTTCATTCCTGATGCGATCACATTTATCATATTTTTAAATAAATTTCTTCAAAAAATAACATTAAAAAAAACATTTTAAAATATAAAATATAGTAGCCGACCGGCATCGGGAACAGGGTCCAAGCTGCCGGCGGTCAGGGCTCCTGAGAAAGGAACCTCCGGACAATACGCGCCGTGTCTAGGAGTACTGCCTTCTGGATCAAGCCCTTGATCCAACTGCCTAACGAGAACTGCCTATTATTATTGCCCTGGTCTGTTTATAAAACTCCAAACAAAAACTAAGCTACCACGAATGTAGTACGCAAAAGAATGACAGAATAAAACCTCATAATCACGTAAAAGTAAAGACCTACATCAAATATCCGTCTCCAAAATGACATCACAAATATAATAGGTACTCTATACCACAGAGTAGTGAACAGAACCAATAATCAGGCATAATTAATGACCGCATACGCTTTATTAGACATAATAATTATGTCACGCGAGGGCGCGCGGCGGCGTTTGATGGCTCGCCTCGCAACCATCACCATTACGTCACCTTAGGCTCAGGCCACACAGAGTGCCAAACTAGTTTAGCTTACGGTGCGTGCGGCCACAAAATATATACGTACAGAAGTCAATTTACATACAAAGCGCGCTCGAGCAACGCACACATAGACACCGCTCACGGACACGATATCTCGGAGCGCCTCGGCCCGCTCGTCGGCGTCGTACAGTTCCGGCTCAAACGCCCATTAGTGTGCGTCCACCGAGCGTAGATATAAAAAGTGAAGTACATACATGAGATTGTCTTCTGTACCTTCTATTTTGTGGTGCGGCTTCATTCATAACTTTAGAAAATATCGTGAATTGGACCAGTCTTTGCTAGTTATTTGAGCTTTGTAAAAAATTGTAATGTTAATTTCTGTTTTCCAAATCTTCAGTAAACTATTGTTTTCATTCTGTTCTGTTTTGATTTTATTATTTTCTGTTACTTAATTATTATTTGCTGTTAATACGTATATAAGATGGTGCATGTAGTGCTCTTCTGTAAGTAATGGGGCATATAGACTTAAGATCGAAATGTTTTCCTTTACATGTGACAGTGTCCTCATTGTTAAAGAGCCAAAAATCATTCTTCTACTAACTTCTAACATAAACTTTCGAACTTACTACTACGTACGTACGTCCTACTGTTACCGGATAAAATTGAACACAGTCATATTACACGTATTTATTTCATTACAAGGTTGCAAAGAATGGTATGATTTGTTTGAAACTATAAAATGTCCTTTACGCATCCACATCTATTAATAACATTCACCCTTTAACTACTAGGTACAATTTTTCAATTCACAGTAGATATGGCACTACATGAGCAAAGCTAAGCTAAGTTAGCTTAGCTCGCGGTGTCACCTACGCTTAGCTCTCGTTACCATGACGTACACTCGACGTAAAAAAAGGGTAACAATACGAAACGTGAAAGATCAAGCGATGGATGTTAATCTACTTGAGATCAAGCGTAAAATGTTAAAAAAAAAGTGGTGCGAAAAAGTGAGGTGACATCATTATTATTTGTAATGCTATGACGTTATATTATGGCTTGTTATTTAATGACTATCGTTGTAAAGTTCGCAGCTTAAAGATAATTACAGTCTGCTACTCATTTTAGGTTTAGTAAAAAATAAACGAGTGGCTAGCGAGCTTTCAACGCGTGCGGCTTTAAATTCTATTTAATTTTTGCTCCTGTTGGACACGTTTTAATTTGATTTTGATGGTGATTTATTGTTTATGTTTTATTGATTTTGTTAATTTTAAACTATGGCAATATACACCACAAATTTTTAATTAGTACAAATACTTAAAGGGCTTATACAAAAGGTGTCGTTATTATTAAAGTAAAGTATCAATAAAAAATATACATAAAAAGCAAAGTTATTAGAGTTGGTTAATATCTCAAAATGTCACTCAATTTATGGAAATATTGTACAGGCATAGGAATGAAAAGCAATGGAAAAAACACTGCGCGTAGTATTCTCTAGTAGCAATTGTTATGAATGATTGATTCTATTATGAATTTCCTAGAACCAAAAATTCGAAGACATATTACATACATTCACCAACACAGCTACCTGCCAAAAAAAAGTCCCGTCAAAATCGGTACAGCCATTTCAGAGATTAGCCCGGACAAACAGACAGACCGACAAAAATTATAAAAAAAAAATATTTTGGTGTATGTCCCGTATATATATTATAAAAAGCAATTATTTCAATATTACAAACAGACACTCCAATTTTATTTATATGTATAGAGTATAGATGTATAGATTTCTAACCGTCAGTCAGCAGAAACGGATCTGTGTTCACATAACTCGTGCCGACAAAATACAGATAAAATTCTTCAATTTAATAACAACAGAATATAAAACCCGAATGGCTGGTTATATTTTGTATTGTCGGCGATGGCGTCACCTTGTCACCCATGGTTGAAGTCAAAAGCCTTTATAATACTAAGACATAACCTAGATTTAATTCCTTTGTTGAAAAAGGTTGCGTTTAATGATGTCATTTTCAACAGAAGTGAGTTAAATGACAAGACTTGATAAATTGAGTTCAATTGGTATTGGTATATAATTGGTACAAGTCTGTGCCTCATTTTGAATAATCTACACTAATATAATAAAGAGGTAAAGTTTGCTTTTTTTGTGGTTTTGTTTATATGAGGACTGCACGCTTAGCCAAGTAGTTATTCTGCAATCGTTAACGCTGTAGAAAAGTGATGAAACCTATGGGAATGACGTCATCTCAACGTAAAGTCAACTTCAACTTCAACTCTTAATTAATGGCCTTTGTGGTAGAGACACCACAGTTTTGCCAATAACACGTACGGACTGCTAATAAACCATCAAACGTCGGAGAAAGTCGCGTGGTCGGAACAAACGAATAGAAAATTCGTAGCCAAGTTCACATCGTTCAAAATGATAGAATGAATTTCTACAACGTTTAACGCTACATCCTTTGATAAACAAACGCTACATTGTAGAACGAGCGGCCGACGCAGGTGCGTCAACATGGCTACCCACTTATCGTTTTCTACAATTGCTGACACCGAAGCGTTACCGATTGGAGAACAGAATTCGACACGATACAGTTGTAACTTGGCTAGGGGGGCTGGTCCTATTTCTAAAATTCTTTCACCAATAGTAAGATGCTTTATTCCTGAGTAACATAGGCTATATTTTATGTACGCGTGTGTGTTATTTATCATTTACTACATACTAATTTATACCTACATATATATAATATACATATATTTATTTATCTCACACCTAATAACTGATTAACATCCGTAAACTCATAGCAAGGTTCAGTTGAAAACCAGCGTCAGGCAACTGCTACGTAGTGGCCTGGCATCATGCTGAACTGGACCCATTTGGCGCAGCCGTGAGACATACCATGTAGATATCTTTAAGTTTAAGTATCTATACTATAATAATTGTTATCTCATTGTGTGTATCTATGTGCCAAATAAATGTATTTTCTTTCTTTCTTTCTTTTCTTTCTTTACGCGTGCCAAGCTACGTAACTAGTATTTTACACTACACAACAGTTACAACTAAAAATAAATCTTTTTCTGACAACAGTATCAAAATTGGTTATTTAATAAAAGGAGTACAAAGAAACGAATTAATAAGTGATATTGAATAAGAAACAAACTAATAACCGAAGGAGGTCGACATGCCCTCTCGCTTGATTTCCCACCTTAGTAAAAAGAACAGTAGGTTTTTTTTTAGTTACACTTGACTATTCTCCCGCCACTAGAGTGAAGCGAGAGGACAGATTAGATGTTTTTGTGAATTAAATCCACCTCTGTCCTCCACTCCCTCTCTCCACCAAGAGCAGGAGAAGTTTTCAGTGATTTCCCAAAATAAATAAGACGAGCACACAGCTTGCCAAGTATTTAAGCCTCGTCATCATCATTTTAGCCCAATCACGTCCACAGTTGGACATAGGCCTCCCCAAATGTTGGCGACATTTGAGGAGACCTATGTCCAACTGGCAACGACCGGTCCTGTGCGTCTCGCATCCATCGGATTTCCGTGACCCTGACCAGGTCATCGGTCCACCTTGTGAGAGGCCTTTCAACGCTGTGTCTTCCGGTACGTAGTCGCCATTTCAGAACCTTTCGTCGCCATCAACCATCTGTTCTGCGAGCAATTTGCTCTACCCACTACCACTTAAGTTTGGCGATTCTTCAGATATTTAAGCCTACTGTATTTTAATTATTTCCAAATATGTAAACAAATTCACTTCATCCGTATACTATGTAAAATAGATAGCAAATATCATAGCTACATTATGACGGCAATATACAATCAATTTAGTACATTATCTTCATATTAACGTCAGAATATCTCTCTGTAGGCCGTAACACCAATACATGATATTTGCGTACATTATACAAGGTGTAAGGGACAGCCCTCCGCAAACTTTAAGAGCTTGCTCAGTAGACGAAACTGAACAACCCTTCACAAAATTTTTTTTCAGAAAAGGAAAAAAAATCGGCCTCGCCATACAAACTGTCCAATCAAGTTTATCATTTTGTATGGTGAGGCTGATTTTTTTATTCGTTTTCTAAAAAAAAATCTTGCGGAAGGTTTTTCAGTTTCGTCTACTAAGCAAGCCCTTAAAGTTTGCGGAAGACTGTCCTTTACACCTTGTATAAAGCTATTTAAGCTATACCTTTTTCCTAATAACCCAGGGTAATAATAAGCCTCTCAGGGTTATAAAACCAGGCTAAGAAAATATTTCATAATTTCAGCCGATAGACGCCCACTGTTGGTCATAGGCCTCCCTCAAGTGTCGCCATAATGGGCGGTCCTGTGCGTCTTGCATCTATCGGATTCCCGCAACCCTCACCAGGTCATCGGTCTATCTATCCTAGTGTTCGGACGTAAAGCGTGGCACCATCCCATCTCTTCCCATGGGTGTCGTAAGAGGCAACTAAGGGACATACCAGGGAATGGGCAGCAGCATTCTCTGTGCATTATAACAACCACACTGCGATCGCCAACACGCCTGCCAAGCGTGGCGATTACCACAATTATGATAGCACAGTTGTGGAGAGATACCTGCCAGGTGCTCGGGCTAGTAAAAAGCAAATCCGGTCTGTACGAGAGGCTATGATAGAGCGTACGAATATCTCACTTCAGGCAGTCTCCAAGTCCAAAGCCAAAGTAGCTGCTAGGAAACTAGGCGTTCTTGCAAAAGTCCGGCGGTACTTCACACCGGGACAGCTTTTAGTGTTATACAAAGCACAGGTCCGATCGTGTGTGGAGTACTGCAGCCACATATGGGCTGGAGCTGCAAAGTGCCACCTGGCAGCTTTGGACTCGATGGAAAGGCGTGCGAAGAGGCTGATTGGTGATCCAGATTTAGTCAAGTCCAATCTTCAAAGCCTTGAGCACAGGCGTAGGGTAGCCAGCCTTTCGGTGTTTTACAGATTGCATTTTGGAGAGTGTGCGCAGGAATTGCATGACTTGATTCCGCCATCTCAATTCTACCATCGGACAAGCCGACACACGGCAAGTATCCACCCTTACGTTGTTGAAACACCTACGGTCCGGACTAAGCGTTTCGCCTCGTCATTTATACCACGTACATCAAAGGACTGGAACAGTTTGCCTGCTGCGGTCTTCCCGTCTGATTATAATTTGGGTGTCTTCAAGGCTAGAGTGAATAGGCTCTTAATAAACTAGTGCGCCTCACCATCAACGATTGCATCACTGCTTACCATCAGGCGGGATCGCAGTCAAGTACTAGTTTAAAACAGACAAAAAAAAAAAACAAAATTAACCCCAAAAATGAAGGAAATATTTGGGCATGCCATAATCGTGGTGACTCCTTGAGGAATGGCTGGAGAGGCGTCACGGTTGCCTCACCTTCCCCTTGATGCAGGTCCTCACCGGACATGGTAAATTCAGTTTCTGCACC
This sequence comes from Mythimna ferrago, assembly GCA_910589285.2. NCBI lineage: Eukaryota > Metazoa > Arthropoda > Insecta > Lepidoptera > Noctuidae > Mythimna > Mythimna ferrago. Next base: position 7,139,137 of record OU342675.1, on the reverse strand, counting down.
GAAATCAGGCGAAAGAAACTCCCTGGTGTTATCATTATGCAGACCGCCCCGGAGGAAACCGTGGAGGTGTGCCGTGCTTGGGCGGAGCACCACCGTGTCCTAGTGGAGGCGATCGGCGACGGAGGCCTCTCGCGCCGTGCCCTGGTTCAGGCCATGGTAGGGAGCGCCTGGAAATGGCAGGAGTCGTCTCCTTCTGCGAAGAAGTAATGCTAGCGAAGGAGACAGTCTCTCAGTCTCTGTTTAACATGAGCCCCAGCATTTTGCTGAGCGCTGGCCGTTTTGCGCGGATGTGACGCATATCTTACCTACGTGCTACTTTTAGTCGATATTGTTACTTATTTTGTTATGGTATGCGTCATGTTTGACGTAAATAAACTCTTTTTCTTTCTTTCTTTCTTTTCTTTCTTTCAGTCTCAAGCATAAGGGAACGGAGATCCTCAGACCCGACAAACGGTCGACGAGCAGCAGAGGACGAACAAAGGGTATTTCACCGTCCAGTCGTCGGGTAATCGTCTAGCACTTAGTGCTCCAAGCGTTCATCAAAGAGATGTTAGTAAACTGTAAGGGCCCAACAAGGTCGATACCCGCTAGAGTTGCAAAAAAGGAAACCCGTCTTTTTCTGAAAAGGAACTCCCACTACGTCCTAGAGCGGAGTTTACACTGTCTCCACCATAAAACTCTGTTATGTGCTTCGCCTTGACATCAAAAAAACTGAAAGTACTACTTCTTGAAGTCCTCTCAACCTTAAACCTAACCTAACCTTTAACCTTATTTTCCTTCTTCATAATACATTGTTTTTAAGTTCTCTTAATAATTTGATAATTTTCATATTTATCTATAATAATATTAAAAAGGGAAAATATTTGTGTGTGTGTTTGTAATGAATAAACTCAAAAACTACTGTACCGATTTCAAAAATTCTTTCACCATTAAAAGCTACATTCACCCTGAGTAACATAGGTTATATTTATTGCCCGTGCGAAGCCGGGACGGGCCACTAGTAAGTTTATAATTTTAACATATAATAGAGGTATTTTATTATTATAAACCACTTATTTTATTTTTTCTGTCTGAAATATCTGTTATTTGTTTATTGTGCAAAGCTACCGCAATGTGGCCTTTTTAGGGTTCCGTACCTCAAAAGGAGAAAACGGAACCCTTATAGGATCACTTTGTTGTCCGTCCGTCTGTCTGTCTGTCAAGACCCTTTATCTCGAGAACGCGTAGAGGTATCGAGTTCAAATTAAAACCATATACCAGGTCTGCGGTCCCTTCAAGCTGTGAAAAAATCAAACTTCTAAGTTAATGAACAAAAAAGAAACCGCCGTATATGTCGCAAAAAAAATGTACATTTTGATACTCTCAAAGATCGAAATTCATAGGGTACTTCCCATTGACCCAGAATCCTGAAATTTGGCACTAAGCAAGGTCTTATAGCACAGATATAGAGAAAAATCTGAAAACAGTAAATTTGTTGTTAACTAAGTCACAAAAAAAAATTCAATTCGGAAAAATCTTCGAGATTCCATTCAGGAATTGTAGTTTGCACGGAACCCTCAGTGCGCGAGTCCGACTCGCACTTGCTCAGTTTTTTAACCCAATGGTTGACTGGTAGAGAGCATTCTCTACCAGTTAACCATTGTTGCATTAAGTCCGCCTATGTACCACTACTACACATGAAGTTTAATTAAATAAATAAACTTAGATGATTTCCCACATCAAAAAAAAAAACCAACAACAATCTCCAATAGTTTGCACACTCATGTTATGTTATTTCCTTCCTGTAATAATCCAAAGGAAATAATTCTGTGTTTTACTGCCGCGTCATTCGATTGATGTCAACCGTCAACCGATGATTGATTGATTGACAGACGAATAAATACACATTAATTAGGTACACATGGCGTTTTCCCCTACTGAGATATTGGTGGTATTATTGTTTTAATGCTATGTTTATCCTTAATATTGTGTAACTGAGACGATGTGAGTCAGAGATGACAAAACATTCATAATGATTGATTTTGCGAAGATTTTTTCTTGTGTATGTTATACGGTATGGTAGGCGCCAGATAAATTTATCTTTGCACTAGCTTCTCGCGGCTTCACCCGCGTGCATAAAATATAGCCTATGTCACTCAGGAATAAAGCAGCTTTCTATCGGTGAAATAATTTCAGCAATCGGACCAGTACTTTCAGATATTACCTCCTACAAACTTAAAAACAACCTTTACCTCTTTATAATATTAGTGTAGATTGCCATTCTTAATTTTTAAAACGGAAATAAATACAGGGTGTATTTTAAATTTTGATCGTTTTAATCCCACTGTAGTAGTGTAGCAACACTGTCCAATAGCGAGTCCAATGACCTGTAGGTAGTTTGTACGCAACGCCCACTACTAACTACAGGTCATTGGACTCGCTCAGCTGACGTTTTCTTAAAGAAATTAATTTCGTACATGCGTAAATTAATACGTGTTTTGAAAAAAAGGTACTTTATTTTTAAATTTTATCTTTACAAATCGATAGTGTTTCATGTACCGGATCGACCCTCCACGGGATTAAAACGATCAAAATTTAGCGATGTATATGAAGCTGTCGATTATATTATGATCTATCGTAGTACCTACTTTACATTTTCTAGTAATGAAAGGCGGATCATAATTTATTGTGGGAGTATTTACGAAGAGATATATTAGTAAATTATGTGATTAGGGGATAAAACAGTGGCTTAAAGTCGCAACCGTCATAAACGAAACGAAGGTTGCTAAATTTTAACCCCGAATACAGTGAGGGAATTATATAATTAACGCCCGAGCACTGCGAGGGAGTTAACATAGACACCTGAGTAAAGTGAGGAATTCATCCCACCCAAGACAGCTTTATCCCTGTGTTCGATACTCTGCTTTTACAACTTCTGTGGGATAACTAAAATACAATGTACAGAAACAAATTCGTTCTTACATTAGATTTACAAGTTAATGTTAACTATCAAATATTTTGAGAATTGAAACAAACAAAATTCACTACTACATTGAACTATAGTTGTAATTTTCTAAACGCTGCCGCTCATTCATTTTTTTTTTTTTTTTTTGTAGAAACGACACTAACCACATTCAGCCCTAGGGTCAGAATGACTGCTTTAGGTGAGGATTGTATAACATCAAATAAGTAGAGTATACTATTAGACAGACCAACGATATGAAATATATTTTGTGAATGTATTTTGTACCAACTACAAAGCTTATAAGCAACAAAATAGCTTATAAGTTCCAACTGTAACTAACCATTATGGATCATTGTTGTCTGAATAAAGAAATTATTATTATTATTAAATTACCAGAAACGAAATCTGAACATAATACGTACTTAATAGTTCAAGCAAAAACTAAGATCCTACTAAATCAGCGCCTTAATTTGAAATATCTCACCGAGGAACACTATCTCCACAAGAAACGGTTTGTAAACAACCATTTTTCACGAAAACGGTTTATTTCCTACTCTATCGCTACTTACCGACTAATGTACGTCCAATCTTAGCAAGATATTTCATGAAATAATTAAGTTTTTCTCGACCATTGTCTTATTTCAGGCGATTTATTCGTTCATTTGCGTCTTTCGTTTGGTATCTTTCACTCGAAATAAATTATTTAAACTTGGAATGAAAAAAAATGAATTAATAAATAAATTGGTTCCAAATTTAAAAAAAAAATGTTATCAGTATTTTAAGAAAAAATATAATCTTTTAAAAACTTTGAAAGGTGAATAATTTAGATATAGATAAGTGTAGAAGACCAGAAGACCTCTCAGAAGGTGGACCGATGACCTGGTAAGGGTCGCGGGAATCCAATGGATGCGAGACGCACAGGACCAGTCATTATGGCGACACTAGGGGGAAGCCTATGTCCAACAGTAGACGGAAATGATGATGTTGATGATGATGAGGTAAGTGTTAATGTATCTTAGGGTAAGACAATTTTTGTTATTTTTCTATGTTTAATATAGATATTTGAAAATAAAAATGATCCAATAATGTTTGATTTTGGCATTCAGCATCATTCACTCCCACTCTGAATGAAAGAAAAGTGAACAGTTTGAACACAAGGAGAACGTTCACTCGGATTCACTCATTTCATCTCAAGTCCAGGCGTGCTATTCTTTAAGAAAACAGCCTTGAGCGCAGCGCTGGCCGCAGCGACGAAATCCAAATACGTACATAGGATTAACAATCTAATGGTCCTATATATTGGATTGTTAATCCAATGTACCTATTCTTATTTCTTAGAGAATAGCACTGCTGCAGCCAACTAGCAAGACACACGACGTCATTCGACGACATATTAAAAGAAAAGAGTAAATGAATTTAAAAGAAAAGAGTAAGAAAATTTCATGTCATTTCAGCTAAGCCATGTAAAAATTAAAGAAAAATGTAACATTCGCAATAAAGTTCAATCCAGTGAACATTATTTCAACAGTGGCTGTACTACTGGCTGGCCTGAATCCAATTTATGATAGATAGCTGTCATGCATATATAAGTTTTACGCAAAAAGTTTTAAGTTAAAGGATATGACTGCGTTTGAGTTTGACTTTGACTTAATCGTGTTCTTGATTTCTGATCTGAAGATCTGAAAAGAAAAGAAAAGATCTGAAGGCCGTTTGGTTATCGCCACAACCGTGAGCCGAAGCTGAATGTCTAAGTATCCCTTGGGTATGTCTACCTCATGTCAGATGAGCTGTGGGCCAATTTTTGGGTCCCGTTAAGATCCGGTTATAGTCACTAAGTATTTTGTATGAATCCCGCCTACGGGGCCGCGAAATCGACATAGATCCTTTGTCGATTTCGCAGCCCCGTAACAGAGATTATATTTTTATTAAAAAAAATACGATAACTCTTCAAGATTTTTATTTTTCCGATGCCCTTTTAAAAACTAGCTTTATTATTTTTTATAACTTTCGAATATTTCCGTAACGTAATTTCGTAGACACGTTGGAAATCGTAAGTTAGAGTCAGATTCGTTATTCGTTTTTTTATCGAGCCAACTAATTTATATCTTGTTTTGATTTTTGGCCTTCGTTTGGCCATATTGTCGATTTTATTAAAATCATTGTGTTCTCTTTTATATTTTTCGGATTTCCACAGGTTTAAAAGTCCAACCTACCTATACGTACTAAAGCATTTTGGGAATACTTTCATTGCGCGTACAGCTAATGAGTGGAATTCACTGCCGAAGTCTGTGTTTTCTGATAACTACAACCTTGAGATCTTGACAAGAGTGAATAGGTGTTATTTCTGCACAGAGCTGGCAAGCGTGCTCCATCTTGGGCCACCTCACAGCTTACTATCAGATAAGATAGTCGTCAAACGCGAGCTTATCCTTAATAAAAAAAAGTTGTTAGAAATCTTCGGCATCGGTCAAAACTTCGGCTCACTTCGGCCGGAGCCGAAGATTAGGTCACCGGTAGCCGAAGACTAAGATACGGTCGGACACTACTTACCATACAGGGTAGACTAGACATTGATTTGTGAGAACTGTAAAGTCACCTTAGCTGGTACATCTCCATGCTAATGAGGGTAGCCACCTCATCTCGAGTATGTGGGTTACTAGGGCCCCATAACTACAAGGTAAGTCATGTTATCAGCTCATCAAGATCTTTTGAACAAAGGCCTCCCACATAGATCGTTTTGATCGAGCTTAGGATTATCACGCTTGATATACTGATTTTAGCGGTAGGATGGTTTACTTGCATTTACTAAGACTACTACATATTTAAAGTCCTCCCGTAGTTTGGACTTCGTCATAATTATTTTATTTTGAGTTTAAAATATTTACATAAACATAAATAATAATATTTACAAACGGGTAAATAATAAGACAATTATTATTTACCCGTTTGTAAATATTATTATTTTTAATTTGTATACACCCCTACTTTTTAATTAGTACACAAAAAAAATGGGTTCTGTCTGTACCCGTTAGGTACTGATCATATTTTTGTAGTCAAAAGTAGAAAAAACCGAAATCCTAAAAATGACCATGACAAGGTAAATTCATCATAGAATCAATCATAACTAACAATTGCTAGTAGAAAATACTGCGGGCAGTGTTTTTCCTTAATAATTGTCACTTATTCATTCATTAATCAATAGCCTGCTCAATATTTCCACAAATTGAGTGACATTTTGGGGCATAAACCAACGCTAATAACTTTGCTGTTTATGAATATTATTTATTGAGATTTTACTTATAAAATTACAAGGGCTTTTCTAATAAGTCCTTTAAGTATTTGTACTAATTAAAAATTTGTGGTGTATATTTATATTCCTTTTAAGTTATAATATTTATTATTGTTTATAAGTTTTTACAAAAACTGTATGCAAAATCTCTGTTAATGATTTGATGTTTATCATAGGATTTTATTAGTTAATTTTAGCATTTTTTTTTAGCAATAATATTGTGTTTTTTTATTATTATATGCACCTTATTATAATAATATATAATTTTTTTTAGCAATAATAATGTGTTTATTATTGTTATATGCCCCTTATTGTAATAATATTTCATTTTTTTAACAATATTATTGTGTTTATTATTGTTATACGCACCTTATTGTAATAATATTTCATTCTATTTGAAATAATATATATACACCGACTGCATCCAAACTGCATCATACTCACCCGCCCGACGCTCCGCCTTCCCGCGCACGACTATTGCAGTCGTGTCAACTGCATTCAAACTGCACTTAAACTGCAATTTGCAGTTGGATTGCAGTTTAAATGCAGTCCGTCTGTTTAGACCCTGAGAGTGCAGTTGCTGGAGTCGCACCGGAATGGCATTTTTGGTACGAGCACCGAACTGTTTTCTACACCTTGTTATGGAAGAAGACTCGACCACAGGGCGTGGTGTTCCGTTGCTTCCGCTGACAAGGCACTAAGATAATAATTATGCGAAGTAAAGTCTTACTAAGATACTGTGTGATTTAATATATATAAATAGTTATGTATGTTAGTCTATTAGGCATTTATAATATGGATATTGTTACTTAAAATTGATTATTATTATTGCACAGAGGGGATTCCGGAATGATCTTTTAAAAGGTGATGGTGATCACCGGGGTGGTTTTATTGAGGTGAAAATCCCACAGTCAAAGACCGAACGCCTTTTGAAATTTCCCCTTGAAAAAAAAAGGTAGGTACGAGAATATAGACACAATACAAATCTTGACTTAACAATGACATCATGAAACAATTAAAGGCACTTTTTACGAGATAATTTCAATAGAATTATGTGATGTACTCAGTAATTATGTTCCACATATGAATCACCGGGATTACCATTCAGTTAGTCGTCTTTACCACAAGATAGTTGATGGCACAGACCACAGAAAACCAGTGCTGGCAATGACTAGACCCAAACTTATGTCCAATCGATGATGATGGTTTCCCAATCTACTGAACCCTGCCCTGTTTCTAGATCAAGAGGAGACCATGACATTTAATAGGACATAGGACTGTTTATACCGGGAGAATAATCCCTTAGGTGAATTTTCTGCTGTCGCGTGGCAGAAGCTATGTATATCCACCGTAGGCGCGGGGTTGGGACAGTGAGCAATGGGTAGCTCGCTGTCCGGCCGTCCGGTAACTGTCCGGACCAAGCCCAAGTCGTCGAAGGCGCGCGCTGTTCCCGCGCGCCTCAAGGAGTTGTCAGCATCAGTCGGGACCCAGCCGGGTCGAAGCCTACTGGGGCCAGGGTTATCCGAAAGGGCGCTCGAGCCCCGATATGAAGGCTAGAAGGAACGGGATGAGTTTTTTAGTCAGTAAGAGTCTGACACTATCTGCCGCTCCGCCCAAGAACCTTCCCAAGTGTCGCCACCGGTTATATGTGTTTCGCATCCATCAGATTCACGTGAACCTCACCTGGTCATTGTTTCATCTTGTGGGAGGCCTTCCGAAGCCGTATAGCGGCATCTATGACGTCACATAGGAACTAAACTACGAAATCCTGCATCGCGCAATAGGGTAGTTTGGGCGCTCGAGCCCCGGTATGAAGGCTAAAAGGAACGGGGTGGGTCTTTTAGTCAGTAAGAGTCTGACACTATCTCCCGCTCCGCCCAAGGGCGGGGGATGTCAATGCATGATTTTATCCAACCATAAAAAATAAAAAAATAGGGTAGTTTCCAGGGTCAAAATAATTACATTTTATTTAGTCCGTATTTTAGATTATAAAAAAATATTGAACAGGCTTTTTTTCTTTTTTCGATTAAACAAAAATAACAAAGATATAGCCCATTAAAGTTACGTGTGACGTCACCCCGTGCGAAAAAATGCAACACGGCGTGACGTTACACGTAACTTTAATAGGCTATGTCTTTGTCATTTTTGGTTTAATTTACAATTAAAAAAATACGTGTCCCTTATTTTTGAATAATCTAAAAGACGGACTAATTACATTTTTTACGGCAACTAGCCTATTAGAGTTCTCCGAGCGATTTGAACAATATAATACAGCCCGAAATCATCTATCAAGCAGTTGCTCAGATCAGACAGAATATCCGTCTGGTTAGAGGATCCTCCCTTTTCCCGTTTGCGGCCTTTATACCCTGTTCCGCTCACCTCGGAAACTACATCTTCCAGTTACAGTATTCGAAGCCAAAAAGCCAATCTTAAGAAAAAAAAAGACAAATACACAGTTCTTATCGAAACTTGACAGTGCTGTCTTTTATAGTAGTAGAAGTAGAAGTAGTGACCATCTATGCATTTCGTTACTCTCTGGTCAATAATTCAGTAAAAAATCCGCCATAACTAATACTTAATCGAGTGCAATCCACAGTTGATGTATTCCGCGTAGGCGAGCGATCCCCAAAGAGCATCAGCTTTGACGTCAGCAGTGACATTATATACAGCTGATAGAGATTATCTCGTCTGCAGATTAGAGAGATAGAGAACATTAACATTTGTATGTCTTACGAAATTAAAATCGAAGTGAAAATTGGATCCTGTAGACCCTACAGGATTCAATTTTCACGTACGAAATCACCATCTGTTCAGCTTTTACCATTTAAAAAAAAAATTCACACCACCATTTGGCGCCACTTAGCCGAGAAGTCTTCCACTTTTGAAAACGTATACATGACGTTAACGTCACTTTAACTAAGTGTCGCCGCACATGTACTACATGCCACAGCCACAAACGAGAAGCTAGAAGCGGCCACAAAGGAAGCCGAAGCGCGCGACAGCCACTAGTGGCCGGTGGCTGCTACTTTTTTAACCCATACGCGCACTATTATTATGGACTCTAGCGAAGAAGGTTTAAATGCGCGATTAGAGTGTGACTGCGTTTTGTATCGGCGTTTATTGGCCGGTTCGGGCCACAAGAAGCAAGCAGCGGCGATTCGTAGCGAGTAGCGGCCTTATAGCCTCAACCGTGTGCGGCCAATCTATAACAAAATATGTACATGAAACCCACGGGAAATATTACAGTGGAGGCGTTTTGTGGTTTTGGTCGGTGGCCCCTGTGCAGTGACCCTAATGTTATTAACATAAGAGTTTTGACAGGTGCCTGGACCTGTAGCCCGATTCACGTAATGAAAACCGTAACGAAATCGTAGCGATTTAGTCGTTTAGACCATTTCCGTATTCACATCCGTCCGATTTTAAAGTCGTTTGAAATTCGTCGATTAAAATAAAAATCTGTATTAAATTATCCTGGTAAAATACTTATTAATGTAACTGGAAATAAGTCGATAGATCGTGAATACCGCTTTTGGATAGGACTTCGATCGAACGACTATAAAACTTCAACGATATTTGGCTTCTTTGATTTTACGTGCATCAGGCTACTAACGACTTAATGCTGCCACCACCAGCAGCTGAAAACCAGCGCTAGGTGTCTGATGCCCAGCAATTACTAAGATGGCAAACCTTTCGGTTCGAGCATACTCAGCGCAACTGTATTTCTGTACTCTACTTCTTTTGGTTCGTGTTGTTACCATTGTATCGTAGTGCCCGCGTCAAATAACTAATTTTCAATTTATTTAAAAGGCAATTGAACAGACACAAGTGGGTTTAGTCAGTTAGTGTGACACGCCCTCTCGCTCATCGAAGTTATTTGATAATTACCCAGTTCAAACAAAAAGTGCAACCGGATGGAGTAAAGTACCAGTAGGCATTTTACATAATATGTATTGCAACCTATTGCAACCACTTATTTGATCTAAACTTTACAACCCAATTACTGTGTAAGACGATACAAACAAATGGTAAGATACGGTTTCGCGCAGGTAAGGAATCCGGTCGTCCGGTAACCGTCCCGCCCAAGCCCGAGTCGTCGACGGTGCGTAGTGTTTCACACGCGCCTCTAAAGATGTCAACAAAACTGTAGGAGCCCAACAGGGCTGAAGCCTACTGGAGCCTTGGTTTGACTTCCAAAAGGGAAACTCGTGGACCTAAAACGCATAAGGCAAAAGAGGAACATGGGTGTGGTTTTATTCAGTAAAAGTCTGCACGTCTTCCCGCTGTACACTAGAGCGGGAGAAGTCACTAGATGGTTTCCAACATTAAAAAAACCTAGGTAAGGATTTTCTTGAACACTAAAATTTTATAGGGTTACGTAAAGACAATCGATGGACCAAAACTTGAAAGGTAAATTCGTAAAAATATACTGAAACGCTCTTTTTAGATGCTAAAAGTCTGAAAGTTAATGCGAATTCATAAAGTTCTCATATTTCCGGCTTGCTGAAGTATATCTACATAATGTAACATAATGAAAGCACAGCCTAAAACTAACATGTTTAGAATTAACTACTGAATCGATTTCTGCTGTTTTTTTTTAAATTGATAATTCGTTAAGTACCCTAAACTAATCAATTTTATAATTAAAAAAAAACCATAAATTGTTGATTACGTTCCTAGCGTGTTGGTGTGTGCGTGCGTAAGACCAATACGAATGTAGTGCGTGGATTAGTAATGTAACGAATATTCGCATTCCCGAATATTCGCAGAATTCACAAGAAACATGCGAATATTAGGCATTTTTTTGACAAACTAAAAGGTATTTAAGTATTGATTCAACGGATATAGAATGATAATATACAACTGATGTGAAGAATGTTAAATTTTAACGAATATTCGCGAACAATATTCGCGAATATTATTTGCCAACGCGAATATATTCGCGAATATTGATTGCGAATACCTATTTGTTTGTCAAAAAAAAATTGCCAAATATTCGCATGTTTCTAGTGAATTCGAATACGCATGTAAAAATGTGCGAATATACGCGCCAATGGGAATGCGAATATTCTTTACATCACTAGCGTGGATTCCTATATTATTTGCTTAAAATACGATAGTAAACTTAAAAAAACACTACCTAACTGCGTTTAAGTAAAATTTCAGTGCTTGAATTATGATTTAAGAGGAAATTAAGTTAAAATTTTCTAAATAAGATGTATGCACACCCTTTGCAGTATTCCAGTTTCATGTTAAAAATACAAATAAATAGGTAAGGACCAAATCAAGTGAAGAAAAGATCAATTAATCTAGAAAGATCACTGCAATGTTTTTCAGTTTAAAACCAAATCATCATTAAACATATACTTAGTAATAAAACTCAAAATGAATTAATCTGTAAAAACAAATAAAATCCATTTCGAAACGACCGTCGCTAACGGTCACTGACAGAAATGTGTAGTAACAATAAAGAGAGCATAAATAACACGCTTGTTATAATTATCAAGGCGAAATCGTTTAGTGTAGTGCCGTGATTTTATTACTAGAACGAGAGATAAAACTTGTTCAGCTAATTATCATGTTTATTGAAATGAGACAATAATAGTTGAAAGTTGATTGGGTTGGCGCCGCTCGTGTTATTAGAACTATCTACGTACGTACAGACAGATTTCAGAAATAGAACGATCGTCAAATTCCTGTACGCAATCCTGGACATTAATCATAACACAATAAGGATGGGAGTTACTTGAAAAGGCTGACACGATTTTGACAGTATGCAGCAATCTTTGCGTGTAATTTGAGCGAATTGTTGTAAACATGGCCTGTGTTTAGACCTAAACCATATCGAGAAGCACAGTTTTAATCGAGCCAATCTTAGCTTCATTTTACATACCCAGATAAAAAGAAAATTTAACAAATCATAATCAAATAGTAATTTCCCAATTTAAAATCTCTAAAAATGCACCTGTTACTATTTTAATGCTGGCAAGGTTACTCCGAAGTGCTATTCAAAATCGTTTGATATGACAGATTTTGCAAATGGCGGCACTTATGTCTTTGGCGGGAAATACCTCGTAAATAGCACCTGTCAAATTCAGAGCGCCAGCAACTGACAGCCCTCAATAAAATTTAAAAATAGAATACTATTGATAATGGCGGCCATGATTTTGACAGATAAATTAAAACTGTTGAAGTGTGTGGCGTCCATGCTAATCTTGACCAGACGAATTGCATCATATTGTTCAGTTTTAAGTAATTTTCAGAAGTGATTGATTTGTTTATTTGATTTATTTACAGAATTTTAACAAAAACGGTTCCAATTAGACATAAAAGAAGATGGAATTTAGATATAAAACGAAGTGCACCTTTATCTAAAATATTTTATTGTAAACCTTGGCATTCAATGAAACGCAAACAATTTTATTTACGTACCTACCTATCCAAACGCCTACTCATATGAGTAGTTTTAAATTTACACATCGTAAAACTAATTCAGAACTGATCAATCATTCATCATGTACGTATTTATTGCTTTAAATTCTATCCATTTTAGATTAAAGGAAAGGTTTCTTATCCAAGAGATACTTTGATATTAAAATATGTAGAACATGTTAACGACCTTCACCGGTTTGTTGAATGGATGAAACGTATTTTATGATAAATTTAGTATATTAAATAATATAACGAGGGTGGGTTGCCTGAGAAATTCCTGGCCAAACAATTTTTTTTTTTTTTTTTTTGATAAATGCACCAATATGTTTAACGAATAAATTTAACACAAACCGAAAGTGTGAAGCCTTTAGAACATAAAAATGTTGGGTTGCCTGTTTGTTTCCTGGCATAACTATGGGTTGCCAGGTATTAACAGGTAATACTCCACAATAATACTCCACAACTACCACACAACGCCGTCTAGTGCCAAGCTAAGCAGAGCTTGTGTTGTGGGTACTTGACAACTGATAAACATACTTATATATTTCTAAATACATACATATTATAGATAAATTACACCCAGACACAGAACAAATGATCATGCTCATCACATAAACATTTGTCCTGGGTGGGAATCGAACCCACGACCTCCGGCATAGCAGTCAGGGTCACTAACCACTAGACCAACAGGCCTGTCAAAGGTATGTATAAACAGGTGTGTTTATTTTGATATACAACAAATTCTATATCAAAATAAACGCTGTTTCATTAAGAATACGATGTTATAGTGTTGTCTGCAAAAAAATCTGGTATGAATAACGATTGTGCATTTTTCTAAAAAAAAAGTAAATTTTCAATTTTTAATTAATAATAGTCTGGCCAGGAAATTCTTAGGCAACCCACCCGCGTTATATTATTTAATACACTAAATTTATCATAAAATACGTTTCATCCATTAAAGACTGGTGAAGGTCGTTCTTAATCGGATCTTAGACTATAAGTAGGAGGTAGATATGTACCTACTTTGCAATCATCAAATATTGTATTACAAGTTTATTTTACCAATTTTCTGCAGCACCCACGTAAAGTTGACGCTTCCTACAGCATCCGTTTGGTTTTATTCGAGGTAAGATCTAAACAAACTTATTGACATTAAAAATTAACTTTGACGCAATAACTTGTGGGAACATATTGCCTATTCCATTTACAGATTATCAAAAAGACGCTAATCTGCAATATTAACAATTTCAATTTAAGTATACGAGGCACTGTAGTTTTTTTGTTAGTTTAGTATTTGGTGTTTCCCCTATTATTGTAAATATTGATATTATCAATTATAATGATTTATTAGGCATTGGAGTCTTTGCGATAGTTACCGCAATCTTTGCCGTGGATCTTTCAAAAAGGCAAAATAAGCACACATCTCCAGAATCCATTTAAATTAGAATATCATAAATGTTCAAGCATATTCAGCTTTTAAAATGATTACAAAGATCTTTTTCAAACGATTATGTCAAAATCCATTTAGAATATTGAAATGTTATCAATAAGTTTCTGTCATCTACACTAATATTACAAAGAGGTAAAGTTTCCTTTTTTTGTTTTTATACTTTTTTTCTGTTTGTAGGAGATAATCTATGGAAGTACTGGTCCGATTGCAAAATTTTTTTCACCGATAGAAAGCTGTTTTATTCCTAAATAACAATAAGCTATATTTTATGAACGCGAGCAAAGCCGCGGGCAAAAGCTAGTGAAGTTATAAACTAACAAAAAAGCTCAAATTAAACCAAATGACTCACCTTAAAATCTTACTAATGCACAGCACACAACACTTGCCACATCTTTGCACTAAAAAGGTCCTGTATAACTAAAAAATCCTTGAGTTCTAACAAAAATTCTCGGTCCTATATCCCGGAGAGTTCGGAAGGCACGCGTTCGTCTCGCGGAGGAGAACGACTCTTTTGACGAACGTCTCGCATTTCCTGGACGGCTGAACGTGAAAGTTTCATAGTATGTGCGTATATGTTTCATAGTATGTGCGTATAGATTACCGAAGTTGGCTGGAGATAAGCGAAGATCGTGGGACTGTGAGTAAACAGTTCGAGTCTGTTGTTTGGTGAATTCGTTTGTAGCTGTGTTGAACGGGTTTATCGGTTTCAATTTTCAATTTAATTCATTTATTTATTTTGTAAACACAGGTACTGTGTAGCAATGTAATTTTTAGCTTAATTATTAAGATAAGTATCTATTTACATATAAATATTTGAACTGATATTTTTAGAGTCTTTAAAAAATAAAAGCCTCATTTTGACATTTGAGAAAGACCCCAGAATGTAAATTAGAATGAAACTGAAAGAATCAATAAAATAATAATTGGGGGCCCGGTGTAGTAAGTAGCTATTTTAGAAGTAACTACACTACACCAGAAAAGCCGCTAGATAGTCAAAATACATATGTCAAAATATCGATTTTATTTTTTGACAACTATACCAATGCATATTTTTTATCTTTTTTTTTTCAGGACAATTACAGGATCTTTTATTACAGTTTTTATTGTAAGGATTTTTTTAAGAATTTGATAATCATCCTTTTTCGAATCCAAACCTATGCTTATCAACAAATTACAGAATACTTCTCTGCTGAAACGTTTTAAATAGCTACTGAGCTAGCTAGGTGAGTTTTACTCTCACAAGCCCTTTCAATCCTCTCTAGAGCAGGAGAAGTATTTGACGACTTCCTAGCTTAAAAAATATACTGCTCTTCATCTTCGTTTCTTCCTAGTAATATTGGAATCAGTTGCCACAACTGATAGTCAGATGCAATATTCTAGACTAAACATCAATATTACATTTAGATCGACTGCCAATACGTCACTCTGAAATAATGCCCCTCATCTCAAATAAGATTAGGTTACTTACCGATAGTCAAGTTTTTGGCAACACTGGACTGTCCTGTCACATGCATGACGAATTGACATTTGACGATCAGTGACATAAAGTTATCAAAAAATAAAAAGCCCGTTTTGACATTTGTATTTTGACTATTACTACTAAAATAGCTAAAATAGCTACTACTTGCCCAAGTCTGCTATTTTTATAAATTCGTCATTCCAACACGATCCCATTGTCATTTTGCTTAAAGTTTGTAATCTGCTAATTCATAATGATCGATCATAGATCGGTCAGTGGTCTCGTAATAGAGTTGTGGTAAAATGACAATATCGAGCTTATTAAAAACAATGACTGCACAATGACATTCTAATTGTAGGTCACTGATCAAAGGAACTGTCAAAATTTTAGCAGATTACCGCATACGTCAGATTCATTTGTCAAAAAGTACGACATTACCGTTTGTTTCAATAGAGTGTCAGTGGTTGACCATTGGAAAGTCATAATGACACCATTATAATAGCAGATTACCACAACTTGTCAAAATCAACAATTATGAAATCAATGATAGACCACTCTGACACTATTGCAATAGCAGACTTGAGGCCCCGGTGTAGTGTAGCTACTACTACACCGGATAAACCGCTAGGTAGTCAAAATACAAATGTCAAAACAGGCCGTTTACTTTTTTATTATTATTTTTTTGTTTCTTTCAGTTTCGTTACAAATTACATTCTAGGGTTTTTCTCAAATGTCTAAACGGGCCTTTTTTTAAAGTGGCAGAGATTATGATCTGCCAAGCAAAGAGTGCATGAGCAAAAAAATACTTAGCCATGTATTGAAGCGTAGCGTGGACGTCTGAGGATTCTTGCCAATGCAAATGCAATTCAACCTAGAAAATTAATAAGTCGTCCCCCCAATGATGTTCTGACACTACCGGTATCAATCTATAAATTGGTATCCGTGATACTAACTACGAAGTATCACGTAGCAGGTCATTGTTATGGTAGCAACTGATTGTGATTTGACGGTTAACTTCAGCTTTCAATCATACAAGGCGTCAGATAAAGCATAAAATAAAGTACATTGATTGACCTGTTCCTAATATCTCCATTATATCGAAGGAACCCGAAAAACCATCAATGAACCGTTTTCCAGAAAACGTAAAGGATCACGATAGGTGTCGATTCAAGACACAAGTCCATTTTTTAAATAAAAAATGTCAACAAATATATAGGGTCAATGACCGTTATTCCACCTTTATTTCGCGCCTACCTTAGGAACACTAACTGATATTAAAGTTTTTGGCAACACTGAATGACTGAACTGCTGTCCTGTCGCATGCATGACGAATTGACATTTGACAATCAGTGGCAAAGATATGCTCTGCGAAGGTAGGAGTGCTCTTGAGTTCATCAATGAGTAAAAAATACATAGTCATGTATTGAAGTGTGGCATGGACGTCTGAGAATTCTTGCCAATGCAAATACAACTTAACCTAGAAAATCAATAAAGGTAGAACTACACTGCGCACACGTGTGCTCCATACATTTTGTATGGAAACTAGACTTGTAGAGTTACACTTGATCCACGCCACGCGACGTCATTCTACGTACAAATCAGGCGTGTTTCACGTGTGCGACAGTCTTAATTCTAGCTTTGGTCCTCCCAATGATGTTCTAATACTGCCTACACTAAAGAATAAACAAACAAAGTTCTACTTGAACATCTAAACATGCACTAACTACAAGCGGTCGACCCACCATCATCAAACGATAAATCACTACGAAATATCGTCGCCCTCCCCGCTAACTGTCCTAACTCACAAAGTGGCTCTGCACTGATATTATTATTACCTAAGTGATCATAATATTATTTCGAATAAGTTCTCTCTAATCGTCGTATCTGTATCATTGACCGTTTAGAAGATAATCACATAAGTATTTTGTTTTGCGTAAGTGCAAAAGGAGGGAAAAAATATTCTCATTACCTTCGTATCTTAGGGCTTAGAGGCCACTGCTAACTTAAAGAATATGCCAAGAGCAATATAAAAAAACTTATTATTTTATTAATAAAACTACAGCTAACGCAACTACAGGAACATGATTGTAACGCCCGACCGAAAAACGGTTGCGCTGAAAAAATATCAATCGCTAGTTAGGACAGTTTTGCAAGGAACTGACGATATGTGTAACAGCATTTGTCAAATTATCATAAAACATGGCAGACGCATTCGAGACGTTTGATCTGTCCTCATACACTTTGCTAGTACAATCTGTTATCTATTTTAGAGCGTAAGTACGGAGCAATCCGCGGGCGGTGGTAGTTAACTCAAGTTTATCGTTGCTGCGATATTTCACCGCCTATTAGCTAGCATCTTGTAGGCGGTGTTGCCAGTGTTGTCGAGTTTTGCGTCGGTGTACTTATTTTTATTGAGCTTTTGGATTTTGGGTTTCAACTAACATTGACGTGCTATCGTTTTATTTTATTTAAATATTCCTGTTTTTTATTTTTCAAATTATTGTATCCTTTTGTGTGTGTCACAGCACAGCATATTTGAAAATTTTCGATAAGACAATAGTTATTTGGAAAATTTGGAGTATTTAATAAATTACTTGTTTACAATTAAACTAAAAAATTAAGACCAATCGTAGATCTTGACGGTGGTCGCAAAATTATTATGGTTTGATGATAATGTGTTATTTCTTGTTTAGACGAGTTGTCAACTAATAAGGGCGTTGCGGTCGCTTCTTGACAGGCGTTTACAAATTTGAACAATAATAAAAATGGTTAACTCTTTATTGCCATTAAATCCTATGTTGTAGCACCAACTAGAGAAAATTACCTAAACCTCATTTTTGCGACGACATGACCCAATTAGTCACGAAAGCATTTTAAACAATGACACCACAAATCACGCCCCCGTTTAATTCAGAGCGACATATGAGAAGGCCTATAATCTCACAAGTGACACTCACATTTAGTCTGATATATGACGATCTAAGTAAATCATAAATAGTCTGCATGACTGGCAACACGGCGCTCGTCCCGTGGCGCCGTCTGCGCGGGCGCCGGCGTCTAGCGCCAAATTATGTAATAGTACGCGTAGAATTAATTCTGCTTGCGTTGGCGCCATAACACCGCCTTATCAGCATTATAATTAGCCTAGGGATTGTTTGCTTAGAAACCTACATGCGTTTGGCATTTTTTTAGGTACATATAATAATAAATACTAATGATCATCATCAGTTATGGAAATGTGTATTTTTGGGTTTCGTACCCAAAAATTTAAGGATAAAACGGGACCATATTACTAAGACACCGCCGTCCGTCCGTCTGTCTGTCCGTCCGTCTGTCTGTCCGTCCTTCTTTCACCTGGCTGTATTTCATGACTCGTGATAGTTAGACAGTTGAAATTTTCACAGATGATGTATACGGCACGGAACTCATGGTGCAAGTCTGACTCACACTTGGCTGCTATTTTTTTGGAATATCGCTTGTCTTAAAATCGATGACGAATTCTTCGTTAAAAAGAAATTAAAAGTTCTGAAGATAATAGAATAGAATAGAATGGAATGTAATGAAAATAGAATGGAATGGAATGGAATTGAATGGAATGGAATGGAATGGAATGGAATGGAATGGAATTGAATGGAATGGAATAGAATTGAATAGAATAAAAAAATTTGTACACCAAAATAGTAACAATTTCACAGAAACTTAAATTACGGTCTTATCGCTGACAGCGATATCTTCCAGACAACCTTGGGACGGACTAAAGGTTATAGTTTATAGGATTATCGTCGTGTCGGTGGAACATTCGGTAGCTGGAAAGATCTGTCGTCGAAAGTTACGTAGATGAAAGTTCCTAACGGCGAAATGTTTATGTGTGAAAGACTCAGCTGGGGAAACGAAAATAAATAATATATTATAATAATATTCCACATCTATCGCACAACGCCTTTTAGTCCCATGCTAAGCAGAGCTTGTGTTATGAGTAGGTACTAGATATCTAATAAACATACTTATATATTTCTAAATACATACATATTATAGATAAATTACACCAAGACACAGAACAAATGACCATGCTCATCACACAAACATTTGTCCTGGGTGGGAATCGAACTCACGACCTCCGGCATAGCAGTCAGGGTCACTAACCACTAAACCAAAAGGCCAGTCGAAATGAATCGTCCTGTCGACAAACAATCTAATCTTGAATCGTTCTTAGGAGAACGGTTGCGGAATCGAGAGGGTGTGCTAAATTTCTACTGACTAAAACCCGTTTCTTCAGTTGCCCTTTTCGAGGGTTTTTTTTTTGATGGGGAAAATCATCCAATGACAACCCCCGCTCTTGGGCGGAGCAGCGGAGGAGATAGTGTCAGACTCTTACTGACTAAAAAACCCATCCCGTTCCTTCAAGCCTTCATACCGGGGTTGGAGTTCCCTTTCGGATAACCCTGCCCCCAGTAGGCTTCGACCCGGCTGGGCCCCTGCTGTTGCTGACAACTCCTTGAGGCGCGCGGGAACAGTGCGCGCCGTCGACGACTCGGGCTTGGTCCGGGCTTTCGAGGGTCGAGGTGTCTCTCACGAATAATCTCGCAGCCCTGAAGTAACACTTTTCGGTAAGATACAGAATATCTATACAATTTTATCTTACCTAAAGACCGAGTGACCTGTTTGAGACCAAATAAAAATAAAATATCGTAGAGAAATACAAACTGACATAAATTCACCGTTTTTTTTACGTGGCAAATCATCAAAGGACTTGTCTTTTCCTTTTTTTTTTTTAATCTACATCTACACTTCTACACTAATTTATTAAAGAGGTAAAGTTTGTTTTTATGTTTTTATATTTTTTTGTTTGTAGGAGGTGATCTCTGAAAGTACTGTACCCCTAGCCAAGTTGCTAATCTGCAATCGTTAACGCAAGTAGAAAGCTTCAAATATACGAGAATGACGTCATCTCAACGCTCAGTCATGTGGTCAGAACAAAAGAATTGGCGGCGTGGCCAACTCGGCGTGGTTGTAACTTAGCTAGGGCGGCCGGTCCGATTGCTACAATTTTTTCACCGATAGAAAGCTGCTTTATTCCTGAGTGACATAGGCTATATTTTATGTAGGTACGCGGGCAAAGCTGCAGGCAAAAGCTAGTCTGATATAAACTAGTGCTTGACTGCGATCCCACCTAATGGTAAGCAGTGATGCAATTGTTGATGGCGGAGCGCACTAGTTTATTAAGAGCCTATTCACTCTAGCCTTGAAGACACCCAAATTATAATCGGACGGAAAAAACGGTCCTCAAGCCCTCTTCTGGGTAGACACCTACTACCCAGAAGAGGACTGGTCCACCGGTAAGAACTTTACAGACTAAAACGCTCAGTGTTCCTTCCGTTGCCCTTTTTGCGAGGGCTTCGGTAACTCTTTCAAAGCATCGGCTGCCAAATTCACCCCTAAATTAAAAAACTTTCCAGAAAAACCAAAAGCAAACGCCTCTCCCTCCTTCCCTAAAGAAAAAAGAAAAATCTAGAGATGTTAAAGGCGAGACGGATAGTTCAATGTTGACATTGGCAAAATTATCGTATATGATGAACTATCAACTACATCTCAATAACTACAACAGACCTTGATCTGTTCAATCACTGGAAGCTACTACGGGAATCTTTTATGTTTTATCCTTCCTACCAAAAGCTGCAACAAATCCCTCTGATACCAAATAAACAGATTACAATACAACCTTCAGAATTGGGACAAGGTTCCCTCTATAACTAGGAACGCATTCTTTCATCGCTGTCTCGATTTCCTTTGCTTTTATTATTGGACCATCGAAGTCCACCATACAATTTCCTGCTTTCATGGCCAAAATGTCACCTTTCTCTAAAAATAATTCACGTACGTGGTTTGTTTATTCAGAGTAAGTAGCAACATCGTGGCTGACGTCACTGGGCACATCCGCACACCTGCGTACGACTACATATCTAATGGCAATCAACACTTCGCAGTGCCGTAACTATAGAGCGACAAGGCTGGCAAAATGGCACGGGCCCCTAGATGGGGGGGCCCCCATCCGTGAGACCGCAAGCTCAGAAGAAGTAACCTAACTAAAGGGCCTATTACACCATTCGATATTTAGACAGTCTTAGTCGATGTCGCGTAGTGTAATAATTAAGGGTCAGACTGTCTTATTTGGAATGAAAAATAAGACAAAAAAAAATCTGAATATCGTGAACGTAGTGTAAATAAATAAGTAAACATTATATTTTTTTATTGTAAACACATAAAATCAATTCAAGTTAGATACAAGTACCTAAAGACCTACACAAATTCAAATAAATTAAGATTTATTGAAAAAGGATCAGTTTCCTTTAGCATTTTGCCAGCTGACTACCCTATAGTTACGCCACTGGGAAGCCCACCTTCAGACGAAATAGACAAGTAATCGTGTATTAAAGAACTTGCTATTTTATTAATAATAAAGATTTTATGTTCGTACTTCATTGATGTATCCAAATTAAATTATAATTATAACAATAATGTTTATTTATTTTCTCCCAATCTTAGTGAGATTTATATAAAATTTATAAGAAACAGTTTACAGACGGGAAACAGGAGCCCATACTAGGTGAAACCTGTGCTACGAGTCTCCTGGTCTCCTAATCTTTAAAATATTAAAAAGTCAAAGTTGGAGTATACATTACAGTTATATTTCACTACTTCAAGCACTTCAAGATTCTATATAGAATCTAGAAGGTAGTTTCAATTTTCTATAACGCTCCCATCGGTAAGCACGTTTTATTCTATTATCTTTTTTTTTGTTAGTGGCCAGTTTGAATTTCGAGTCAACTTGTTCGATGCACGTACAGTACATTTTAATTCACAATGTTGACGATTTTTGATGTTCCAAATTTAAATCTCATTATTCCTTAGGGATCGGCTATACTGCATTATCTCCCTAAGGATAGAATGACTTGCTTAGTAAGTGAGGTTTGTATGACGTATAAAACGACATTATCGAGCAGGTGGCGTAAAAAATTAAATTATGATTATGATTCAAATTGACAGTGACAATTACAACGTGACAATTATTTTGGGGCCCCATCGAATGATTTTGCTACAGGCCTCAGATAGTATGTTTACGCCACTGGCACTTCGATTCCGTATCGATTGTTACTCGAGTTGAACGTTCGCACGGTGTTTTCTCTATTTTTACCCTGACCGCAAAATATCATCTCATGCCGACTAGCGTCTCGCTGTACTGATACGGTTTATACCACAAGGGACCAAAGGACCAATCTTGGTGTTGCTTGTGAGAATGCAAATCAGCATTATAATATAATAATATAATATAATATTCTACAACTACCACACAACGCCGTCTAGTCTCAAGCTAAGCAGAGCTTGTGTTATGAGTACTAGACAACTGATAAACATACTTATATATTTCTAAATACACATATACGAGTATTATAGATAAATTACACCCCGACACAGAACAAATGATCATGCTCATCACACAAACATTTGTCCTGGGAGGGAATGGAACCCACGATCTCCGGCATAGCAGTCAGGGTCACTAACCACTAGACCAACAGGCCAGTCAAATAGCGACTTATATGAATATTATATATAAATAGCGACTTGCCCGAGCTAAGTTTATAAAACCTGTGTTTCGGGTCATCACTTAACAAGACTAATGAATTAGAGTATGTATACAGAAATAAGAACTTACGAACTAAATATTACAATCATACTAAAACTTTCAATAGTTTCTGTTGTAATTGAGATTCAATAGAAACTCCGATAGCAATGTATCACATCCTTACTAATATTATAAAAGCGAAAGTGAATTTGTTTGTTTGTTACGGTTTCACGCCTAAATGGCAAAACCGTTTTTGATGAATTTTGGTACAGAGATAGTTGGGACCCTGGAGACGGACATAGGCTAATTTTTTTGTAAAAAAAAGTGAGAAAAGGGGGAGAAAGAGGGAAGGTCTTTTATGTACGCGGGCGAAGCCGCGGGCAATAGCTAGTTTAATATAATTTATGCTAACAGAGTCTCAAGACAAAAGTTTATGACCAGAGCATATTTACATTGATGAAATATCGCTCTGAAACGTGGTTGCTACTACAGCAATAAAAAGGGCTATATTCGGAAGAATCGCGAAACTTAAGTGGCAGTGGGCAGGCACACTGCTCGCAAAATAGATGGTCGATGGAGATGAAAAATTCTAGAATGGCGCCCGCGTACCGGAAGACGCAGCCAGAAAGGCCTCTCACAAGGTGGACCGATGACCTGATGAGGGTCGCGAAAATCCTAAAGATGCTAGACGCGCAGGACCGTTTATTGTGGCGACCCTTGGGGGCCTATGTCCAACAGTGGACGTGTTTCGGCTGAAATGATGATGATTAAAATAACTACACATGTATATCATAGCAATTAAAATATTTAACACAGCCTTAAAAGTCTCCCGTGTTTATCTACATTCTTGCAAGGAAAAAAACTAATTTTTACTAAGTATAAAGCCAAATCTTTAATATGTCATTTCGACATATAAGTTTTCCGACATGTTTTTTTAAGGCGGCGCCAACGAAATTCCGAATGCTGTCACGAAGTTTCTAGCAGCCATTTTAAGTCATAATATTACACTAGCTAGTGACTGTGACTTCGTCCGCAAAACAGCAGAATTTCAAGAAGTGTTTTTTTTTGCACGCAGCCCTAATTTTTTTTGTTTATTCCATTCTTATACCAAACATCTAATACCACGGGTATTTCTTTGACCGCATTTTTATTTCCTATTCTGAACGGAGACCACTCTTTGAATAATTTAATTTCAATTACGAACAAATACTAGTAACTTGAGCTCAGTATAACCTAGTCAAATTATATTTGTTTCTTAATATTTTAATCATAATTATGATCATTTCTTTACTAATATGGGTAATTATAATTACATAAAGTTGTTAAAATATAGCAGAGTCTAACCATATTACACCTTGAGGCATGCAAATCACAATTTTTATTGTTAAAACATTCACTTTATTTTATTAAAAATAAAATTACATATAAAAAGAAAATATTTAAAAAAAATTATTAACAACATAATCTTAAGTTAGTCATTATAACATCAGCTATTACCAGTGAAAGTCCTGTCAAAATCAGTCCAGCCGTTTCGGAGATCACATGGAACAGACCGACACACTAACAAATGTTTTACAAAACCTTTAGTTATAGCTATCGAATGTATATTCATGCGAAATTAGTAAAACAAACATTTTGATGTTACAAACAGACACTTCAATTTTATGTATATGTATGTATGTATATGTATAAGGGCCATGTATGCCTTATTAAATTTAAAGACAGCTAGGTTGGTCCCATCGGATTGCCTAAAATACCATATATTGCATTTTACCTTTGAGAGCCGTTTTTGTTGGTATTTATTATTCCATACAAGTAGAATACATTTATCATCAATGTCTTGAATTAAAATGTCAGTCTTAAGAATAATGCCAGGTAACTACGTAGTTGCCTGACGCTGGTTTTCAACTCAACTTTACTTTAAAAGTACGGTTGTAAAACGTGGCAAGCAGTGATGCAAGGCCCATTAGTTTATTAAGAGCCTATTCACTCTAGCCTTGAAGACAATTAAATTATAATCGAATGAGAAGACCGCTGCAGACAAATTGTTTCAATCCTTCGATGTACGCGGTATAAACGACGATGCGAAACGCTTAGTCCGGACCGTAGAGGTTGTGCTTTTTTTTTGAGATAGGAATTCATCAACGTTTGGTGTTCTTTGAGGAGCGCGAGGGAGAGTCAAACATTTACTGAGGCAAAATGGATCAATGTACCTGGTTTCAATCTATCTTTCGATGTACCTGGTAGTCGATTTTCCTACGTCTATGATCTCCTATATTGAGCGAAGCGTGGTGTTTCTTCTGTCGGCTCTTTTCGAGGTTTACTAAAGTTAAATGATATTGACCTTTTCTGACTAATCAACAATCATTAAGACCTTTTTGAGGGGTCCGTACACAGGATCATCAGTTCATGAGTTAACTTAATTCTGCAGATGGTTCGATTGGCGCCACGGTCATTTAGAGAAGTCCCTCGTAAATTGAAATTAATTATCAGAACAAAATATATGTGATGTTTCACTAACTTGGGAGGACCAAGTACATATTTCTTTGCTTCTTTTTAACTTTGCCCCACACTAGAAATAACTTTTGTATCGTTGGTGAGTTCACAAATATGTTAACACACATGCAAAAGACATCCAGACCTAAAACAGGCCTTACAAATATTTGTTCCATGTGGGTACCAAACCATCACGTAGTGCAGCAGCTAATTGTACCTATATAAAACTTATACGCCTTAAAACTAAACTACTAAACTAGTGCGCCTCACCATCAGAGATTGCATCACTGCTTACCATCAGGTGGGATCACAGTCAAGCACTAGTTTATATCAATTAAAAAATATATATATATTATATATTGCTTGTATTATGTATCTGTTTTATTAGTTATATATGTAAATAAGGCATCACGACCTACCTGTGTATCTTTTCTCCAATATTTTTTATTGAGGTTGTCAATAAAAAATCTCTTTTTAGCAATAAGGCCGCTCATTGTTACACCCTATTAATTTTATGCTCCTACTGTAAGTTGTTATGTTTATGTTTTTATTGATGTAGTGTATTAAAACACACTCTATTCTATTCTAAAGTTTCTTGTTTTTCTATCACTTCAATCTACACCAATAATCTACATAAGGTTGTAACCTTATATCTATTATGGCAACTGCCCATGCCCTGGTCATAAAATAAATAGGTACAGAAGTCAATCTACATACAAAGCCCGCTCGAGCAACGCACACATAGACACCGCTCACGGATACTTTGTCTCCGGTCGCGTCTCGGATCACTAGTCGAACAGTTCCGGCTCAAACGCTCATTAGTGTGCGTTCACCGAGCGTAGGTATAAAAAGTGAAGTAAACATGAGATTGTCTTCTGTACCTATCTATTTTGTGCCCTGGTTCAGGCCATGGTCCGGAGCGAGGGGAAATTGGCGACGGTTACCTCAATCGAACGGTCATTCTCACGCCACAGAAGTTGAGTTGTAGTCAGTAAAAGTCTGACATACCCTCTCGCTTCCCGCAAAGCGAGAGAACTTATTTACTTATTTAAAAAAAAAAGTTGCCCTCACTAGGAATTACTCTTGTGTCGTGGATGCGTTCTCGTCGCGTCATAGAGCCAAAGAAGTAATTAGATGATTTCCCACCTCAAAAAAGGTAGTTACTGCATTTTAAGTAGGTACTCATAAATAACAGTTTAATTAAGTAGGTTAAAATCTCCATCCATAGAACTGCATTGAATGGCATTGTGTTGCATAACAACGTCATTGGACCGCGTCTGTCTGAGGGAACCGTATTAAATGGTTTGCGGTATGACGCACGGCCGTCAATGCGCGAGGCAATGCGAAAACTTCAGTGCCTATAAACTCCCTGTAGGTACAACGTACAGACAGACATACATACCTACATAGAGATGTTATGGCGCCCGAAGAGGTTATCGAAACTATCGGATACCCGAAATGAAAAAAAAAACGATTAAAAAGTTACGATTTATTCCATATTAATACCAACAACTAATATCACTGGTATTGGTTTGAACCAATATTAAAAACACGTCCAAAAATATATGGAGGTACAGTCAATAAAAATGTTTTGTGTGTGTTTTGTCAAGAGTGAATAGGTTACTTCTAGGTAAGCGTGCTCCACCGTTGGCCACATCATTGCTTACCAAGAGATAGTGAGATAGTGGTCAAACGCGAGCCTATCCATAATAAAAAAAATAAGAATTACTCAATGGTTTTCTCGAAGAAAATTCAACTTTGAGTTATGCTCGATTACACTCCGGTGAGTGTGCGTTGGAATTGCACAATTTAATTCCGTCAAGTCCTTTCCATCATCGGACCACTAGACATACGGCGTTGCGCCATCGGTACATGATGGATATCCCACCCATTCGTACAAAGCGTTTTGGAAACACATTCATTATGCGTACAGTTAAGGAGTGGAATTCACTGCCGGAGTCTGTGTTTCCTGATAGCTACAACTTTGGGGCCTTTAAGTCAAGAGTGAATAGGTTACTTCTAGGCAAGCGTGCTCCATCGTCGGCCACATCATCGCTTACCAAGAGATAGTGAGATAGTGGTCAAACGCGAGCCAATCCATAATAAGAAAAAAAGCTCGGCTATGTTCATGAACTCTGTTATCCACATAATATATTGTTACTTTTTATGTCGTACAATAAAAAAATAATTTAATTTAATGCGTAACTGAAACTATCTGAAACTAGCTGATAATCCGAAATAATTTAATATCCGTTACTGAATCCGAATCCGGTATCCATATTATATCCCTGTATCCGTTCCCAGATTCGAAATTCCATATACCTATATAACATCACGGATACATACAGACACACATCACTCAAGCGCCCCACATCGTGTGCGGGTAAACATTTTAACTGCTTCAATATAAAACGCTTACAAAACATTAACTACTTAAAATATTTTCTATATTTTGTTACAGAATGCTTGAACTACGTGTAAAAGAATAATAATAATATATATATATATATTATATTAAATATATATGTATGTGTATTTTATCTATAATTATGTATATTCTTACTCTTGTTTTAATACCAAAATTTTCTTTTTGTGCGCCTACCATATTGTCTCTTCACCACCCTAGGTTGACTGGTAGAGAATGCCTAAGACATTAAGTCCGCCTATGTACTTTTTGTTGCATGAAGATTAAATAAATAATATTCCACAACTATCACACAACGCCATCTAGTCTTAAGCTAAGCAGAGCTTGTGTTATGAGTACTAGACAACTGATAAACATACTTATATATTTCTAAATACATACATATTATATAGATAATATAATTTGTACCCAGACAAAGAACAAATGATCGTGTTTATCACACAAACATTTGTCTTGGGTGTTAATCGAACCCGCGGCCTCCGGCATAGCAGTCAGGGCCATAACCACTAGACCAACAGGCCAGTCAATAAAGACGAATATCTTCATAAGAGCAGTGGTAACCCAGTGTACGAGTTGCGGGTTTAAACTCAACCAGGCGTATTACTTTGTGAATTTATTACATCATCACTGCTCTCAAAACGATAAAGGAAAACATCGTGAGGAAACCGCATGTCCTAGAACCAAAAAATCAGAAAACATATGACCTCCACCAATCCGCACTGGGCCCGCGTGGTAGATTACGGCACATTCTCTCTCCTAGAGAGGAGGCCTGAGTCCCAGCAGTGGGAATATTATAAGACTGAGTATTCTTAGGTATGCTGTGCTTATCTTCATGACCATTTCTAATTCATCTAGAATGATAAATGTGTCATCTGTCCTTTGAAACGTATCAAAATATTGATTTATATAATTTTTCCATCACAAAATAAAATTTTAGCGCCAGTAGCCAGCACTCACTATAATACCAAAAAATTAACAAAAAAAAATCACACTTCTTGAAAGATTCAATAAATTGTGTCTGAATTTAAAATTGTTGAAAAATTAATGTTAAATAAAAACAAACCCATTTACAGAAGAAATCCTTTTAAACAAGCTACGATAGAACTCCATACTCAACACATCTACATTTTGTATATGCGCAGCCCAAAACACGTGTCTAGTATTTTTATGTAAACAATCTATGTACAAAATTTCATAACCGTATTATGAAAAATCACAAAGTTATAAGCTAAGCAAAAATACATGGTCACCGGGCCATCCAGACGACTGAGGGATTGTTTCGGACTTGCACCCAGCTGTTTTCTGATGCCCAATGCCCGCTGTGACCTGCCGTGACCTCTGTTGTGCTTAGTATCGGTGGTGTCCAACTTTTAACCATTTTAAATATTTTTGGGAAAAAATATAACATGGTGTTAAAACCATCCATTCAGTTACCGATTCTAAACAAACTAAGTATATTCAGGTTTAATATAATGCTGTATGTTCTTTTAAAATACACAATCTTACAAATTACAGACGAAACATAAATATTTTACCAGACGGGACACAATCTCGCGAATGTAAACCGTCAACAAACGGAGCATTTCCAATCTACAAGTGAATCCAATTCCTTAAGACGCCGCCGCTTCGTCAGCAGATTGAGACAATCCAACACGACAGTTGGCAGAGCGAGGCTGCGTTATGTAAACCAGTGTACCTTTGTACAGTTATGTACAAAAATATGGTGACACTTATAGGTCGTGAGATTTTTTTTTTATTGATATAAAATAGTGCTTGACTGCGATCCCACCTGATGGTAAGCAGCGATGCAATCTTTGATGGTGAGGCGCACTAGTTCATTCACTCTAGCCTTGAAGACACCCAAATTATAATCGGACGGGAAGACCGCAGCAGGCAAACTGTTCCAGTCCTTCGACGTACGTGGTATAAACGACGAGGCGAAACGCTTAGTCCGGACCGTAGAGTTTTCAACAACGTAAGAGTGAATATTCGCCGTACGTCGGGTTGTCCGATGGTAGAATTGCGATGGCGGAATCAAGTCATGCAATTCCTGCGCACTCTCTCCAAAATGCATCTTGTAGAACACCGAAAGGCTGGCTACCCTACGCCTGTGCTCAAGGCTTTGAAGGTTGGACTTAACCAAATCTGGATCACCAATTAGCCTCTTTGCACACCTTTCCACCGAGTCCAAAACTGCCAGGTGGCATTTTGCAGCACCAGCCCATATGTGACTGCAGTACTCCACACACGAACGTACCTGTGCTTTGTATAACATTAAAAGCTGTCCCGGTGTGAAGTACCGAAAAATTTGATAGACGCCAATGATTTTTTTATGATAATACTAACTAATCCAACAAACGTTATTATTTATTTTATTTTATTTATTTATTTATTTTATTATTTCCGGAAAACTTACAGCTAAGATACAGATAGTTGAAAAATATTGAAAGAAGGCCAATTACAAGTTTTCACAGATAATATTAGAGCAGAACAAGAGACAGTAGACAGATAAAAAGAAAAAAGTAAAGACGCTCGGAGCAAGTACATAATTTTTACATTTTTACAAGTACATAATTTTTAATTAGTTTGGTGGAGAACAGGTCTAGATCATCAACATATTCACACATTGCGTTGTACGCTTTGCTAGCTCTTATCAAGTAAGAGTTTTGCCTGTAAATACACCGCACTGAAGGAACGTATAGAGGTCGATGATTCCTAAAAGTAAAGAATGGAACACGCAGTCCAATCTTGCCAACCAGTTCCGAGCAGTCGACTGAACCATTCGCTATGTTAAACAAAAGTGTCATGTCAGCAATTTTTCTACGCTCATTTAATGGAAGAATGTGAAACTTCCTGCAGCGACTATGATAGCTAGGCAGGTAAGTTTTAGATCTAAACTGAATGTACCTTAAAAAATTCTTTTGTATACTTTCGATGCGATTGATGTAACAGTTGTAAATAGGGTTCCATACCGGTGAACAGTGTTCGAGATGACTACGCACAAAAGCACAATAAAGGATTTTGAGTATTTTAATGTTTTTAAAATCAGCTGATACCCTCAAAATGAAACCTAGTGCTTTTGAAGCTTTTTTAATCATATTATCAACATGTGTGTCAAAGAGTAGTTTTGAATCAAAAGTGACGCCTAAGTCTCTGATTGTGTTAACTCTGGCTATTGAAGTGTTACTTAGTTTGTAATCGTAAAGAACGGGTTTAGGTTTGCGAGTAAACGTACATAGATAACATTTGGAAACATTTAAATCCAACCGGTTGGCAACACAATAATTCTGAAATCTCTCCAAATCATGTTGGAGATGTTCAGCGTCTCTTTCAGTTCTAATTTCACTCAGAATCTTCATGTCATCCGCAAACAAAAGAACTGATGAGTAAGAAAAGCATGAAGATTATGTATATATTTTATGTCATATTATAAATTATATTATCAAATAGAACATAAGTATAATTCAAAACAAAAGCACTAAAATCGCTATTAAAAATGGAGGTGTGGATAGGAGGGTGAAAAATATTTTATGACCTATTCTCCTATCTACCAAATATAAGTACAAAAAATAAAATAATTAAAATCGACCACAAACAATGTGAAACGAGAATAAAAGAGGAATTTTGTAAAAATAAATTTTACACTAACACGCGAATGGGGATTGGCTTTAGTCAGTAAAAGTCTGACACACCATCCTCCATTGGATGATTTCCCACTTAAAAAAAAAAACACTAACACGCGAATGAGCCTTTTTATTATCTTCAATTCCTACGGTACTGTGACGAATATGAAGGTCACATATTATTTGGAGTTAAAACTAGCCACGTAATGGATCTTTTAAGATTTATGGTATTGAACAATGAAATAGAATTGATTCGTATGTGATAGATAGTTGTCAATGAAGGAAAAATATTAATTTAATTATTTATTTGGGTGTCTTCAAGGCTAGAGTGAATAGGCTCTTAATAAACTAGTGCGCCTCACCATCAAAGATTGCATCGCTACTTACCATCAGGTGGGATCGCAGTCAAGCACTAGTTTATCTCAATTAAAAAAAAAAATATAATAACATAATTTAAGGCTTCTAACAATATAAATAAGTAAAGATAAAGCCTTTCATTTGCCCTCCCCACGCCACAGTCAATACACAGTAGCAATAGTGCAGCAGAATCGTCTCAAAACTTCTGTCCTTACTTTATATTAATATAAAAATATGTAGGTATGTATATTATATTAAATATATATGTATTTTAACTATATGTATACTTTTTTACTCATGTTTTCTAATACTATTTTATTTTTATGCTCCTACCATATTATCTCTTCACCATCATAGGTTGACTGGAAGAGAATGCCTAAGGCATTAAGTCTACCTATGTACATTTTGTTGCATGACGGTTAAATAAATAAATACTGTTATGAATAAATTGTTGAGTTATATTTGATAAAAACAACCTCAGACCTTTTACTCACACGAAACCAATACTCACTTATTTTGCAAAGTGCATGGGAGAGATATTTTTGTCCTCAACTGTACGAACAGATCGCTGACATATGCGGACGTCAACAATGAGCTCATCCGTCACTGTTGTCGGCCGAAGTTTGTCAAAAAACTGACGCTGTGACACCCACTGGGTTCAGAGGAAGCTGCACCGTGATGCTGCACATTCAGTAAGACAAATGTATTAATTAACGATTGAGTCAGACTTGTGGCAAAGATCTTTGGCACAAAATAGATAGATACAGAAGACAATCTACATACAAAGCGCGCTCGAGCAACGCACACATAGACACCGCTCACGGACACGATATCTCGGCTCAATCGCCCGGTCGCACTCGTACAGTTCGGCGCAACGCGCTGACCTTAGCGTGATCGCCTAGCATAGGTATAAAACGTGAAGTACATTCATGAGATTGACTTCTGTACCTATCTATTTTGTGTCTGTGGTCCTTGTTGCTAAGGAGTTTTTTATTCGAATTTGTAGCTAAGTGTTTGGGTAGCGCATCATCGCTGCCGCGCCGCTGATCTGATAATAATAATAATTTTCAATACACTTACTCATAGACCCGCTTTTAGGCAACCAATATACTGTTTTTCGCATTAGTGCGGAAAAGTTTAGCTCGCCCCACCACTATTTATATCATTTATCGTATCAGGCTGGGCGTTAAGCAACTCTCACGAGTCGCTCGTCAGCCCCCGTTTATTTATAATATAACACACGTGGAAACTTTTCATTACAGCATTCGCTCGGTATATGAACCACAGTTGTACATAGGGCCCCTGTATACAGCGATGTACAATATGCCTTAAAGAGACCGATACGAGATACAGATACATGAAAAGTTTGTATCTTAAAATTTCTAAAAATCGATTTAAGTAGGTACTAGGTTTTTATTTGAAAGTATTTTATTACCCAGATAACCCAATTCAAGTATCTGCATGAATCCAACATATGCAAAGTTTGGCACGACTTTCAAGTAAACCAGTTAGACACAGATTCGAAATACGAAAACGAAAATGTTTGCCAACGTGTCGTGTTCCTTGAATATTTTCTATTACAAGCTAGATTTATTCCGATGTCGTTTGGTAAAACATTTCACAGAAACTTAGGTTTTATATCTAAACTAGCTAACCGCGAACTTCGTACCGCCTAACAGTCAAGGAATGTACAATGCGTTCCAAATGAGAATAGGATCGCCCGCCATGTTGTGACATCACGATTTACTGTCAAATCGAGGAAAGAAATTTTTAAACATTAATTAAATTACGAAAAATTTATTTTATTTATGAACTGTGAACGAAAAAAAAAAATAACCGACTTACTAAAAAAAAACACTAAAACCATCAAAATAACTTTAATTTTGGAAATCGGTGTTTCTATAATACTTTTGCCTCTTCGTTATTTAACACCGACTTCCGAAATTAAAGTTATTTTGATGGTTTTAGTGTTTTTGTTAGTAAGTCGGTTATTTTTTTTTATAAAAAGTTTTTTATTTCACACTTTTTAGTTGCAATACACTTACAGCCAGAGTACCTTTTTCTCATGACAATTCCAATTAACTCAAATCATGCTAGGATACATTGTTTTATTATGAAGTTCTCGTGTCTATCTTCCGGCTCCATCATCATCAACAGATCAGTTCGATAGTACCTGATAGCGAAAGTGCATCTCATGACAATTCTAATAAGCCCAAACATGGCTAGGATACATTGATTAAATTACGAAGTTCCGGTGCCTATCTTCCGGCTCCATCATCATCATCAGATCAGTTCGATAGTACCTTATAGCCAAAATGCATCTCATGACAATTATAATTAGCCCAAACACGGCTAGGATACATTGATTAATTACGGAGTTCCGGTGCCTATCTTCCGGCTTCCGGCCATCATCATCATCAGGTCACATCGATGATACCATTTTCAACATACCTATTCAGAACTATTCATTTATTTGTAACTATGTTCATTGAGAGATCTGTGTGAGTATGAACTTCCCTTGGCCATTTGTGGTCTTCTTCACCAGTTCCACTTCATCAAATGTCATGTTTTGACTATAAATGCTTAAGTCTTTGATGAAAATACCAAAAGAACAATATGGTTGCCTATAATATTTGAGGAGTTCCCTCGATTTCGCCAAGATTCCAGCATCAGATCCCGACTTGGTGACTATGGGACCATTTGGGAAGTATACCCTTTCCAACAAAAAAAGAATTTTTCAAATCGCTTGGCAAGTGACGAAGTTATGCGCGAACATACATAAAAAAAAAATACAAACATCCTAATTGAGAACCTCCTCTTTTTTTAGAAGTCGGTTATAAAAGTTTCATCAGAATGAGTAGAATTGAAGAACTAGTTCTTCAATTCTACTCATCTCTAAGTTCTTCAATTTTGCCAAAATTTCTTCGATTTGACAGTATGACGAGACGTCAAAACATAGGAATCGGTCCTATTCTCATTTGGAACGCGTAGTAGTAGATATATCTTTCGATATAGTCAACCGATTGCGATGAAACAAAGCCATAATATATCATTTTACACACAATTTTATTACATAAAAGTTATCTTCATTGATTTCGTATATTTTATGTGATCCGCACACAACTAAAAACTTCCACAGATTTATTATAATATATAGATTAAATATACAATATGTAACTGAAGTAATGCACACTCTTAATCATCATCATCAGCCTTTTTAATGTTCCCACTGTTGGGACTCAGGCCTTCACTCTAGGAGAGGGATTGGGCCTTAATCCACCACGCAGACCCAGTGCGGGTTGGTGAATCTCACGTCTTCATGTCGATTTGGTGGGTGCACAAATTAAGTTGCAATCGTAATTCAAGTACTGAAATTTCTTTAGGGCTCTAAGGTAGTGTTTATAAAGAAATTGAAGACAAATAATATGGGAATCGATGCACTACATTAGTACTGCATCTGCGTAAGGATAAGGACACACAAACACGCTAGTGACGTAATCAAAACATTTATTTTATTTTAAATTAATAAGTTGATTATTTTCCAATTAAAAATTAGATACCTATTATAAAAATAGCTGAAAAATCGATTTAGTATTCGATCCTGAACATGGAACACAACTTTCAGGATATGCATTTCTTATATGATATGTTATGATTAAAAATGGTCGGTCTTGTGCCCAAATTTTATTTAAAAATCAAAGATTCTGTAACTGCTGGGTTTTTTTTAAGGGGGAAATCATCCTATGACTTCTGCCCAAGCACGGAGGGCACGGCGATGCTCTGCCCAAGCGGGGCACACCTCTACTGTGTGCTCCACCGTGTCCTCCGGGCGTTCCGCACAGTGGCAATATCCAGACGTCACTTCCGCACGAATCCGTTGCAGGAACTTCCCGAACTTACCATGTCCAAGGTACATAATTATGTACTTATTTAATTATTAAATCTGTTATTAGACGGAAGGACCACGACACCGTCGTCAACAGACTCGTTTATTTCAATTTATTCCGATCTTAGAAGAGATAAAGAGAAAGATTCTTGGCACAAGGAAAACACTTCTAGGATTGAATGTATGCGATATCTACCTATAAAATTACATCACGTACTCACAGGGGAAAGGTGACGAGGAAATCCTGAAAAAAACATGTTTTCCTGCATTTTACTGAAAGGGACTATAAATTCCGCTATTATTATATTACAGAGTAGGTAGATATGTCGTCGACACGCGCCCGGCCTGATACGATAAATGTAAGTACCTAATAAAATTGTGGCGGGGAAGGGCACGCGCACTTTTCTGCACTAGTGCTAAAAACATGATATTGCGTGCCTAAGAGCGGGTTTTCGATTAAGTGTATCGAAAAATAATTAAAAAGGCGAAATCAACCTAACCTTCTGTTTACAATCAACTGCGGTACTGATTTGCAAAATTTTTAAATACAAAAAACCTTTCATCATGTGTACATACATATTCAGTTTGATGTCACATTGTGATGGCGGTCCCGTCTGATTCGTTCATATATCATAGTGACGTCATCATTATGTGGGTGGGTAGAGGCAGGCCAATGGGATCACGGTATTGACCACAGTATTGACATTTTGTATGAGCTGATTTTTCACTATTTGATTTGAAGCTTCTTGAAATTCCAAGAAAGGTAAACAAAGTTTTTTCACGTCAAAATGTTTTTTCTCGAAAACTAGGTATTAAAGGTAAAAAAGGGGCTATTAGCCCTTTTAAACGTTAGTTTTTAAACGATAAAGTTATTGTAGGGGCGCTGACGCTGCATTTTTTTTTTTTTTTGACGTATATTTACTTTCGATAACAAATTACATTACAGGTTGTTACTTATGCGTAAGCGCATCTATAGGTGGTCGTTGTTACGGTCAGGCAAACTGAAGCCCCCGGGCATTGCGCATTCTACTGGGATACAAAATGCAGCGTCAGCGCCCCTACATTGTCAAACCATATTTTGAGGGTAATTTTAATTACTGATAAATTACAGTATTTACTATTAATTTTAATTAAAATTGGTGCCAATTTTCAAGATTAATAACCCAAGAAATAAGTATCCTTCACATAATCTTTAAAACCCAATAAATTGTTCTATTTGGGGTAGTTCTGAAAACAAATAATGACAACCTTAATTTTTTTACTTGGGTTACTATTTGTACTAACTTTCAAGTATAGGTATTGGCACACGGTATATTAAAATTTTGCAGAAACAAATATATATATATATTTATATTTGACTGGCCTGTTGGTGTAGTGGTTAGTGGCCCTGACTGCTATGCCGGAGGTCGTGGGTTCGATTCCCACCCAGGACAAATGTTTGTGTGATGAGCATGATCATTTGTTCTGTGTCTGGGTGTAATTTATCTATAATATGTATGTATCTAGTCAAAACAAAATAAGGGCCACTTGTTATTTTTAACAACGACAGCGATAATTTATTTTTAATGCGTTCTAAAGTAGCTGAATGTATTTATAGTGTTACCTTATTCGTTTGCAAACATTTTTTGAGTGTTCTACCTGCTTAACTGTGTAAAGTGGGTAGTTTTTGATAATTTAGTGTAGCCACTGAATTTTACCCAATTTTGAAACGGATTTTAACTCGGCCAAACTGACGATTCTGTGAAGAATAGTTAAGTTTTCTTTAAGTAGTGGCTGAATTAGCATTTTAATAAAATTATGCCAAGAATCCAACGACATATGGTCTTACCAAACCGTTACTAGGGCTTTGCTTCAAGAAGGCCTTTCGCAGCGTTCTGTTGCGTTGCATCTGGGTTTTTCTTGGCGAGCGTATCAGAATATTTAGAATCGATTCCAAGAGACTGAGAGACTAACCAGGAGACAGGGATCTGACAGAGTTCGAGCAAATACCGCTCAGGAAGACCGCTACGTGCGTTTGACTGCGCGCAGAGAACGCTACATTACAGCCCGCTCCTTACAAAACCGTTTGCGGCAGGCACGGCGGGTACACGTGTTAGTGATCAAACGATTAGAAATCGGTTACACGAGGACCAGCAGTTCTCCAGGAGACGCGTAGTGCGGATTCCATTGACAAGTGCTCATCGTTCAAACCGATTATCGTTCGCAAGGCAGCATCTAGCATGAGGTATGAGTGACTGGAGCCCAATATTGTTTACGGATGAGTGCAAAGTTACATTTTTTAGTGATGACTGTCGCATTAGGGTCTGGAGGCGTGAAGGTGAGCGATTTCCGGATGCTTGTATCCATGGAAGTGACAGATTTTGGGGCCCCAATGTTATGGTGTGTGGAGGAATCTCTACATAAGGTAGAACCGAGTTGGTAATTCTCAACGAAGGCACAATTACGGCTCAACATTACATCGAGGAGGTCATACGACCACTTGTGGTCCCATATGCATAAAGAATCGGCGCAAGATTCAGTCTGCTGCACGATAATGCTCGCGCTCATACAGCTAGGGCCACCAGAGAAGCCCTAGACGAGGCTGGTATACTGACGTTACCTTGGCCTGCAAACAGCCCGGATCTCAATCCCATTGAACACATGTGGGATTTACTAAAACGCAGTGTTTGAAGCACAAACCAACCTCTGCACAATGAAAAACAGCTAATAAACGTTCAAAAATCAAGCTGGGAACAAATTCCTCAAGAAACTGGTACACCTGGTGAAGAGTGTACCATCCAGGCTTCAAGAGTGCATTAGAAAACGAGGGGGGCACACAAAATATTGAGGAAATTCACAAAACTACCAATACTCAATTTCTTTATTTTTCACTTAATTTTTATTCCTTACTTTTTGTTTGCACAAATGTTAGTTTTTAGAAAAAGTGGAGTATTTTTTTTTTTTCGAAGAAAGTCCTGCATTATTTTATGTTGTTTACAATAAAAATCAATTAATTTACCCAGTCTAATCATTAATCAACCCTTGAACCTCAAATTTTCATCAGAATACTATAAAAACGTGGTGTTAAACGTTATTTTGTTTTGACTAGTATATATAAGTATGTTTATCAGTTGTCTAGTACTCATAACACAAGCTCTGCTTAGCTTGTGACTAGACGGCATTGTGTGATAGTTGTGGAATAAAAAAAAAACATATAGATTGTACCCTAAGATAACATACATACATTAAGAGACATTGTAAATATGTAGGTAGGCACAAGCAAACACTGAAAGCTTGATTTATATAAACATATAAATGTTTATGATTACCCTTCGGAAATAAAGTCAAATCCTCTTCGATACTTCTGGAGTTCGGATAACGAACACTTATTCCTTAATGGTTTTTAAAATATATTTATGATCCTTGGACTGAATGGGCAAATGAAAGTACTCTCCGTCTTGCATCAAGCAAACGTAGGCAATGTTCCAAAAATTTTATACGACACCGAACTTGGTGAGTACCGACATAGTAACTGAACTATCGGCCGCTATTCACACCGTTGTCGATAAAACAATGTTGCTAATTAATATTTTATTTTATTATTTATTATATTATTTACCTATTGCACACCACGTAAACAAAAAACATATAGTATATAAAGAAGATAGATATTACATATAATTGACATATTTTGTTATGACATTTTATACTTCACTGGCCTGTTGGTCTAGTGGTTAGTGGCCCTGACTGCTATGCCGCAGGTCGTGGGTTCGATTCCCACCCAGGACAAATGTTCGTGTGATGAGCATAATCATTTTTCTGTGTCTGAGTGTAATTTATCTATAATGTGTTGTGTATGTATTTAGAAATATATAAGTATGTTTATAAGTTGTCTAGTACTCATAACACAAGCTCTGCTTAGCTTGGGACTAGACGGCGTTGTATGATAGTTATGGAATTTTATTATTATTATAATTACAATTGGTTTGATTTGAATTGATTGATATTTTACAGTTTTTATTTTATTTCTGCTCCACACTAACTGTGTATTGTCCGTAGAAATAAACGTGTATAGTGAACGACACCACTATTCCTCACCACTTTAATAGTAATGTGGTGCGTTCTTATTAAAAAAAAATGTGAACGACACACCACCGCCGTAAGGAAGTTCTAATACAAAAAGTGTGCATTTTTCGATGTCAATTATTTATCATTGGTAAGATCAACAATGGGTAGCTCGCTGTCCGGCCGTCCGGTAACCGTACGGACCGAGCCTAAGTCGTCGACGGCGCACACTGTTCCCGCGCGCCTCAAGGAATTGTCAGTAACAGCAGGGGCCCAGCCGGGTCGAAACATACTGGGGCCAGGGTTATCCGAAAGGGAACTCGAGCCCTGGTATGAAGTCTAGAAGGAACGGGGTGGGCTTTTAGTCAGTAAAAGTCTGACACTATCTCCCGCTCCGCCTAAGAGCAGGGGTTGTCACTGGATGATTTTTCCCACCATAAAAAAAAAACTACCATGATTTAGATGATCACTTTCTTTAGATGTTATTTTCCCCTAGGTACTACTCTAAATGTGTTTTAGGGACACACTAAGATTCGTTACTTAG
This sequence comes from Mythimna ferrago, assembly GCA_910589285.2. NCBI lineage: Eukaryota > Metazoa > Arthropoda > Insecta > Lepidoptera > Noctuidae > Mythimna > Mythimna ferrago. Next base: position 7,098,570 of record OU342675.1, on the reverse strand, counting down.
GACAGAATTTCAAGCGGTAAAAACAATCATAAAAACATATGTTTAGCAAGATGATATCCTACAATTCTTCATCAACATGAAATCGACGTAATCTTTATATTCCAAGTATAGAAATAAATGTTAAGTAGGTTCTTATAATAAATAGTTTATAATAAGCAGTCGTTTAAATGCGCCACAGCCTCTGCAACTGCGCACCTAACGGTAGCGGCAGATAAATTAGACAAGTAACACGCGCCACATAGTGATCCATTGAACACAAATAATACCAAACACATAATAAACAGAAATAAGTTTAACTGCTAAAAACCAAATAAACAATAGGTCAAATGCGGTCAAAATATGATGTTGACTCTGAAGTTGCCGATCCGAACTATTGCGCATACTACGTTGAATTGAAAGAAACAATAAGCTCGCATTGGTGATAGACGGATCGGGAAGGGCTCTTACGGCCCGTTCACGATCTTGCCGTTGTGAGCGGTAGCTAAGTGCGGGCCGGCAAGCTGTTAGAAAAAATTAAGAAAAACATATGTTGAGGTACCAATGAGGTACTAAATTTTAATGAAAAGATGAACTAGTTATAACACCTGCAACTAGGTGAAGTCGACTTGGTCCAGCCATTCTGATGTCAGAATGGCTGGCCACTTTCCTTACCTATAATAGTTTTCCCTCTATAGCGAGGTACCAATTATTTGATGTCTGGTACCAAATAGTACCAAATAGGTACTAAAACTTGGTATTGCTCAAACTTCAAAAATCTCTCTTGGTCCAGTCATCCTGACGCACACAACAAAACGGTACCTCAGAGGTAAACAATAGTAACTCCAGTTTTTTGAAAATAAGTTTTTTTGCACTGTTAAAATCGTAAGAACCAGTTCTACGTAATGGTATAGGGCATCAAGTCCTACGACATCTAGGAAGAGAAATATCCAATCGTATATGACAAAAACATATTGGGTGTAGAACTTAAAATGATGATAAGATTGTTTACTCCTCAGCTTTACGCGCACTTAATGTTGTTCTAAACTTTATTGTAATTATGTGTATTACATAATAATTCCATTTAATAATTATAAGAAATACAATTGAGTTTGTTTCAATATCTTTAAAGCAACTATGTCAAAAATCCATTTAAAGTTTCTATCCGCGCGTTTTTGCCTCTCCTGTAAAATTTACTTTTTGGCACATACCGTTGTTTACCTCTGAGGTACAGATAAGTATGAAAATCTTTGAAGCACGCCACGAGACGCAGCTCATATCGACGCGCACTTGCTTACCGACGCGCCGCCCCGCTCGCCGCCCCGATTGTCACTAAGACTGAAGTCCTGAACAGGCCGTAAAATCCGGTTGTAGTTACTGAGTTTTTTGTAGCTACTGTCCCGAGTCTATGTCACTTCGCGACCCCAACAGCGAATTTAGTTTTATAAAAAAAAATTATAACTTTTCAAGATTTTTGATTTTTGCCAGTATCTTTTAAAAAAACAAGATTTATTATTTTATGTAACTTTCAAATATTTCCGTAACGTACTAATCTCGTAGACATATACACGTTTGAAATCGTAACTGTTGGGACATATTGGAATGCCATAATGATTTGATCCAAGAATCAAATACCGACGTGAGATATTCGTAATGTGTGTTGTAGGTGAATCCGATAGGTATGTCATTGGCATAATGACACTAATTTATAGGACAAGTATCATGTCTCATGTTTAATGCATGGGCAAATTCATTTTACAATTTTACGCGTACACCGTTAGAAATAAGACGCCAGCTATAAATAATGAGGTGCTAACAAAAAGTTACCGCAGATATATTTACAACTTTACCAAATAAAGCACCGAAATATGTCTTCAGAATACCAAATATTTGTAAAATGAGTCCCGTTTGTCAACACGTCCTAATATCCTACAAACAACAAATTTCTATTCATAACACGTCGGTACAATACAAGGTACAAACCAGTCAATGTTTACATTTGCCAACTTTTACAATCATCAACAAAATAAAATGAATATTGGTTAAAAAAAAAGCTTATTTTAAAAAATATTTTTTTCCTGATCTCGATTTCTAGCCACTGTAGGCGTAGGCTTGCGACGGTGAGATGGATGATTTTCCACGTAAAAAAAAAAACTGCCTAAACACACATGTAACCTCTCAATAAACTCAAACTTCATGTTTGAGTTTATTGAGAGGTTACATGTGTGTATGCATGACATACTTAAAACTTAACAAAAAAAAAAGGCGCGATTGTCGATGCATTACGCGTCGGTGTGACACAGCGCCAGTTCAGTCCCGCCGTCGCCGCGCAGGTGAAATACGACGGGCGCCGACGGCGACGCGCGACGCCAGCCTCTTGTAAACATCCGTAGTTCGTACTCGACGCGACGTACACGCACACTATCTAAATTGGAAGACAACTGCGAACTGATAGGTATTGTCTAGTAAGACAACTGAGACTGGTGCAGGTATTTTTCTATGAATTTGTCTAGCGAATCGAGGACTCACAGCGATACTAAATTTCGGATTCGTGATACTGAAACCAGTTTTTCCCTAGATTAGAACAATGTGAAACTAAATTACAGGCAATAGAAATAAAAAAATAAATAAGTATAAAAGATGAACAATACCTGCTTATAATGTACTTACAGTTAAAAAAAGATATTATTTGTCTCTATCGTCAACCACATCTTTACTTGTAATCAAGAGAGCTTTGCAGGAGAAATACTGGCCAAACACAAGTCAAAACAAATATTATTTTTCCTTATATTAGAGTTTAAAAGGAATACAAACATAACAAAGAAAGAAAAGAAAAAACATGCGAGAAAAAAAGTTATACACCTAGGTTATTATCAATGCGAGGCCCAAAATGACTCCTACCTAACTCATCAATTATGACCGTTTCATAAAACGACAAGTTCATGACTGAGCTTCAAACGTAAAAAGCTGGATTGTGATTCCCAAGATTGCCAACTATGATATTGGAGGGGACAGAAAATGTGAAACAGTCAAAGTGAGGGGAAACCCCTTCTCACAATGAAATCCTATTTATTGTAAACCCATGGCAGGAAACAAATTGATAGAATCGCATTGTCCTCTGCCAAACGCAGCTCCAACTTTAGAGCGGTTTTGGCATCCATTTGTAGGTTTAATTACTCCTTGAAAGACCTCTAGCAGAATAAATTAGAAGCGAGTAGTTTATATAGTATATTTATAGATATATCAAAAAATAAAAATAAACTACGGTTATTGGAATAATCCAGTCAGGCGCATTACTTTGTGTAATTTATTTAATCACTACTGCTCTCAAAACGGTGAAGGAAAACATCGTGAGGAAACCGGCATGTCCTAGAATCAAAAATTCGAAGACATGTGACATTCACCAACCCGCACTGGACCCGCATGGTGGATTATGGCCTAGAGGCCTGAGTCCCAGCAGTGGGAACATTAAAAAGGTTGATGATGATGATGTTGATGATTGCAATAATCTGTCTGATATCTTCAAGTTAACTTCAATTAGGATAGTACAAATACCGGCACGAATCTTGAGCGCTCGTCGAAAGAGTCAGGATCAATTTGCGCATCGTACACATCGTCGAGCCAATCACTGTAACTACAAAGATGTACTCCCAGCTACGGCGTCTCACTTCATACCACTAAACAGACCCAATACTTCACTTCTCATTCAAGTCTGCGCGATTTCAAGTTCAAGTCAGCGCTCAAGATCCGTGCCTGTATTTGTATCTTAGTAGGTACCTATGCTATGCATAATTTTAATCGGTAAAACTAAGTTATACATCTAATAAAAGCCTGCTGCGAAATGCAAAAGACGTAAAAGCTATAAAACGATATAAAGCTTTCAGCGTTTCAGAATTTTATGATTCTGATGTTGCTGTAAGTATTCTGAGTGAAATTGAAGTTTCTAATACATACTTAGTTGTCTTTTTACCTTTAATTTTTTTTAGCTCGATGAATATGGTAGGTGGAAAATAGCAGTTGAGCGAGGTGATACGTAATGATAAAAGTTGCACGGCCCTGACACCTCTGCCGCTGGGATCCCTATCACGATTTCCAACCACCGTAGTCCGTAGAGCAATAGGTAGCACGCCGTCCGGTCGTCCGGTAACCGTCCGGACCGAGCCCAAGTTGTCAAAGGCGCCTAATGTTCCACGCGCGCCTCAAGGAGGTGTCAGCAAATCGTAGGGGCCCAGCAGGATCGAAGCCTACTGAGGCCATGGGTTAAGTGAAAGTGAACCCCGGGCCCTGGAACAAAGGCAAAGAAGGAACAGGGGTGGGTTTTAGTCAGTAAAAGTCTGACATGCACACACATTTTATCACGACAAAAATATTTTAAGCGCCATTAATTTCGTGGCACTTACGCGTTTAGTTCAACATTGGGCACGCGTAATCTAGTGCGTTGTACATATATGTATATCGATGGCTGTGTAGATATATCAAATACCTAATCTTGTATATAATAAATTAGAAAAGGCTGAGTTGTGCGCGCATCACGTAAAATGTGCAAATTCGATATCATCATTCATCATCATTTCAGCCGATACACGTCCACTGTTGGACATAGGCCTCCCCCAAGCGTCGCCGCATCGAACGTTCCTGTGCGTCCCGCATCCATCGGTTTCCCGCTACCTTCACCAGGTCAAATTCGATATAAATAACTTTTATAAATTAAAATTGTGTGGAACTTGATATATTACTTAGACTTTGTTTCATCGAAATCTGTTCGCCGGGTCAGCTAGTATCAACCTGTTTGCTGACCTCATTCATTCTATGTAGGTTTTTTTTTTAATGATAACTGAAGCACCCTGGTTCATAACAAACATTGCGTCTCCACAAAGACTTGAATATTGTGACTGTCAAGGAGGAAATAAAAAACTGTTATCTATATGTGTTATCTTTAGAGAAAGATTGACTAAGAAAGTTATTTAATGTACCTACGGGGTTTGTTATCAGGTTATTTAAATAAAACGACCAAAACGGGTACCACACCCTTTATATCTACTTTTGCCTTGCCAGCACATATACATTCCACAATAACAGTAGGAATAAATAAATTATATACTAGCACTTACTGAGATGTTGCTTGCTCCGAAAACTCAAACGTAAAGAGGACATGACAGCGCGCCGTTCCTTTTTATAAACTCTTGTAACTGTCAAAAGCACCGCGCTGTCAAGTCGCAGTCCGTTCGAGTTGTCAGTGCGAAAAATACATTTAATGTTGCTAATACAGAAAATAATCATAGTGTATGAACATTATCATAAGAATCGCTAACAAAACTGTCTACGAAAATACTCAGAGACTCAATTACCACCCAAGCCGTCTGGCTAGAGAGCTGATAAGCTTAGAGACAACCGACATCTTCAAAAGGTTGAAAAGACGTGCTCCTCAAAACCAGGGGCTGAAATAAATGTATCATTCCAACACGAACCCATTGTCATTTTGCTAAAAGTTCGTAATCTGCTAATTCATAATGATCGATCACTGAGCGGTCAATGGTCTTGCAATAGACTGTGGTAAAATGACAATATCAAGCAGTCTCGTAACAAATTAAAAGCAATGACTGCACAATGACGTTCTAATGGTAGGTCACGGATCAAAGGAACTGTTAAAACTTTAGCAGATTACTACATGATACGTACATGATACGTCTCATTATGTACGAGATTACCATTCTAAGCCATTTCATTCAAAGGAGTGTTAGTGGTTAATCGTTAAGAAATTAAAATGGCGCCATTATATTAGCAGATTACCAAAACTTGTCAAAATCAACAAATATGAAATTAAAGATCGACCACTCTGACACTATTGTAATAGCAGACTTGAGGCCCTGAGTGCATGAGAAGCTAGCATCTATTTGGACATACCGTTGGATAGGTACTGTACCATACACGCCATTTATTACAATTAATTTTTAAAATCCAGCTTAATCTCGAGGAGACATATCGCAGATAGAACTTCTTCACCTGGATTATTAATGGAGAACACAGAGATAGTACATCCTATTTTTAGCCAATGAGCAGCACATGACTAGCTATGAATCCATCCAATAACTAGTTATTGCAAAACGTCGAAACGCATAGCAATTAACCAACTTTATAAAATGAGGGTAATGCTTTTACGCGTAGGTGTTTCCTATGAGAGGTAATCGGATTCTTTGAGCGCAGGACTTGTTTGAATTAATTAAGATATAAGAAAATTAATTTACTAGTAAAGTTTTATAATAGGTACTACTTACATTTCTTAAAAGCCTTAGAAATTAGAACTACAGGTACATTTATTACCCTGTTGAACCTCACTCCTCGCTCCACTAGAGCTATAGAATTGTTCAAGAGAGGCAAAAGATATTTTAAAGAACACAGGTAAGCTTTAAGCTAGAATTACATTAGACCGACACACACACGGATCACACCTGATTTAAATTGCGCGTAGAACGACGTAGCGTAGCGTGGATCTAATGTAGCTCTACTAATCTAGTTTCCATATAAAATGTATGAAGACTGACGCGCCCAGATCGGCGTCCATGGCACACGTGTGCGTAGTGTAGTTCTACTTTTAGTCAGTAAAAATCTAACACTCTCCTCAAACTACTAAGAATGTGAGGAGTTATTTAATGATTTCCCGCCCCGAAAAAAATCCCAACCACATAGACCAGATATGTCAGGACAAAAATACTAGCCAAGTGCGAGTCGGATTCGCACACGAAGGGTTTCGTACAACGAGGAAAAAACTGACAAAATGGTTCTTAAATTGTATAGTCTTTAAATTTTGCCTTTATTATTTCAATGTTAGACAGACGGACGGACAGACAGCGGAGGCTTATACCTTGATCACACGTACCGAGTAAAAGAGCCTAAAAAGAACTACCTACTTACACTAGTACATACCTAAATGTTGCTCATTCATTGGTAAGTCCTTAACTTGAGAACGGCTAGACCGATTTGACACTACGAAAAGGAAATAAAATAGGTACCCAATCCGAATAAGGATTTTAGGGAAAATTAAGGAAAAATTAAAAGCATTTTTTTAAATGATTTTGTAACAAAATATATGATAAAGATCCTCTCAGGTCAGGCAGTTAACAAATCAATAATGTCATCCATTTGCAACAATGGCGACTGGCCTGTTTGTCTAGTGGTTAGTGGCCCTGGCTGCTATGCCGGAGGTCGTGGGTTCGATTCCCACTCAAGACAAATGTTTGTGTGATGAGCACGATCATTTGTTCTGTGTCTAGGTGTAATTTATCTATAATATGTATGTATTTAGAAATATATAAGTATGTTTATCAGTTGTCTAGTACTCATCACACAAGCTCTGCTTAGCTTGAGACTAGTCGGCGTTGTGTGATAGTTGTAGAATATTATTTATAGAAAACTATTATACCTACTTGTTATGTTCCATTTGGTCCAAACTACACTAGTCAAATCAATTTAAATTAATTTGCTAATGCATCTCATATTCAGTCGACGTCGGTGGCCTGACAAGAAGCGAGTCTGTTATAATGCAGACATCAAAATAGCTTCCTGACCGACATACCCTCTAAGTACTTACCCATAAAGTCTGTCAAGGTCACGGCCCCAGCCGCCAGGATACTGACCCCGATTTTCAGCCACCGTAGGCGTGAGCTTGCGGACGGTGAGCAATGTGTAGCTCGCCGGCCGGTCGTCCGATAACTCAAGGAGATGTCAGCAAAACCGTGGCCCAGCAGGTTTGTAGCCTACTGGGGCCATGTGTTCGTTTCTAATAGGAAAACCCGGGGCCTTGGAACGCAAGGCAAAGTAAAAACATAGGAGTGGGATTTGAAGACAGTACATTGTATGATTTCCCAAATAAAAAAAACTAGGTAAGTGAGAGTAGGACACGCGCACTGAGGGTTCCATACAAACTACAATTGCCGAATGGAATCTCAGAGATTTTTTCGAATTGCAAAGTTTTTTTTTTGTGACGTAGGTACCTAACAACCTGTTTTCAGATTTATTCCTATACCTGTGCTATAAGGCCTTGCTTTGTGTCTTTCAGGATTCTGGGACAACGGAAAGTACCCTATGAATTTCGATCTTTGAGAGTATCAAAATATACGTTTTTTTGCGATATTTTTACGGCCGTATTTTTTTTTTATTCGTTACCTTAAAGTTTGATTTTTTTACAGCTTGAAGGGACCGCGCAGACCTGAGTATATTGATTTAATTTCAACTCGACCTCTACGCGTTCTCGAGATAAAGGGTCTTGATAGACAGACAGACAGACTGACGGACGTACAACAAAGTGATCCAATAAGGGTTCCGTTTTTTCCTTTTGAGGTACGGAACCCTAAAAAGCCCGAAACTGTGCTAGTTTCTGAAACTACGTACCTAAAAATTTCGAGTTTAATCCGCCTGAAGCAGGTCCCTACGGGACTTGAGTGTATCATCGTCATCATCTCAGCCGACAGAAGTCCACTGTTGGACATAGGCCTCCCCCAAGCGTCGCCACAATGCACGATCCAATGAGTGTATCGGCAGGTTCTTAATTCGGATCTGGCGGGAAACTCGGGTGTCACCATTGTGCGGGTCGCCCGGAGCTCACGGTAAGTATATGGTGGAAGTTTTGCTCCGCTTGGGCGGAGCCCCTCTGTGTCCTCGTGGAGACGATCGACGGTGGCGTGAAAATAGTTCAAGTCAAAAAATGCTCGTTAAGTTAAATGTGGACAGATATTTATTTATTTATTTATTTGCAGATACATAAATATAACATGCAATTATAAAAATCGCATTAGCTGCTGCGTCACAACCACATAACCCATAGAGGAAGCTAGCCATTATCTTGATATAACCCTTAGTCACGACTAGTGTTGCCAGGCATCCCGATTTGCGCGGGATGTCTCGAATTTTAGGGGTCTGGGGATGCGTCCCGATTTGTAACTGATCGGGACGCTAAATTTCCCGATAAATCAAAAACCTTGGAACGCAAAGAGCGATTGAAGAAGTCTGAGTTTTACTCAGTAAGTTTGACACGCCCTCTCGTTCCACACCTTTTTTTTATGGTGGGATAAATCATCCAATAACAACCTCCGCTCTTGGGCGGAGCGGGAGATAGTGTCAGACTCTTACTGACTAAAAGCCCACCTCGTTCCTTCTAGCCTTCATAGAATAGAATAGAATAGAGATGTTTATTTCCCTAGTTATATGTTACAATATGTCCACAGGCCGGTGGTGTATTCGGTCTGTGGGTGTGTCAGCTACTTACAATCTACCTATGTTTGTCTAAAGGAGATATGTATATGTGTCGTGTAGTGTGTGCTTGTTAGTGTGTACAGTAATAAATTTAGCCTTCATACCGGAGCTCGAGTTCCCTTTCGGATAACCCTGACCCCAGTAGGCCTCGACCCGGCTGGGCCCCTGCAGTTGCTGACAACTCCTTGAGGCGCGCGGGAACAGTGCGCGCCGTCGACGACTTGGACTTGGTCCAGACAGATACCGGACGGCCGGACAGCGAGCTACCCATTGCTCACTGTACGCAAGCCCACGCCTACGGTGGCCGGAAATCGGGATCGGAATCCCGGCGGCGGCGGCGAAAACGCCGTTGCCCGATGCGTTCGGCCTCCTCCTTTGCGAGTATTACTGCTTCGCAGAAGTCGGCGACCGCCCGCCACTCCTCCTCGCTCCAGACCATGGCCTCAACCAAGGCCCGACACGAGAGGTCTCCGCCGCCGATCGCCCTCACGAGGGCACGGCGATGCTCCGCCCAAGCAGGGCACACCTCGACTGTGTGCTCCACCATGTCCTCCAGGCGTTCCGCACAGTGGCGACACCCGAGCGTCACTTCCGCACGAATCTGGTGCAGGAACCTTCCGAACGTACCATCTCCGGTGAGGACCTGCGTCATATGGAACGTAAGGACACCGTGAGGTCTTTCCAGCCACGCCTCAAAGAGGGGACTTACCCTCGTTCCACCCCTGAGCGGAAGAAGTCATTGGATGATTTCCTACCTAAAAAAATCTTTATTAAAAAATAAATACTTTTATTTGTCCCGATCTTAAACCCTAAATGTTTCACCATCTGTCCTGATTTTTATACAAACGGACCTGGCAACATTAATTTCGATACTCAAAGGTGATGAGCTAGTCTAAATCGAGACTATAACAAGATTCAAGATACAGTATTTATCAATACTGCACTTAAATAGAAGTTCTGATACTCATCGTCATCCACATCTGGAGTAAGTCAAAGGTGACCTCGACATTGGAAAATAGCTGAATAATGTCTATGATTCGGTTAGTCAAAATAGCATAATGTGGGGGAAATCAGAGATAAGACGGCCTGAATTAGCTCTAAGATTTTGTAGTAGCTACCTGCATGTTTCCTGTTTCTTTGCAGATTGTCGAAAACTTTACCAAAGTTCTTTTCAGAACTGTCAGCTTTATTATTTCTTGACTAGATCAAAATCGTGAAAGTGATGTGCTGTGTAGTGGCTACAATTCCATAGTCGTGAATGATGCCTGTGTTACTAGGTACAGTAAGTACCCTACGATAGACAGCCCATTTAAATTCAGAAGTCTAGAGCAATCGTCGCAATAAAGCGACGACCCCACCTAATTTTGAAATAATCAACTCAATGTCACACAAGACAAAGTCCAAATTCAATTGTAACTTTTTAAGTACTATTATTATAATATAAAAATGAATCACTAAGCGCAAATCTCGAGAACAGCTGAACCGATTACACTAATTCTTTTTTGTTGTGTTTGTTATTGTGAGGAGAAGGATCTTATGGGAAAAAAATGAAAATTAGGGTAGTGTAGGGTAGAGTAAGGTAGAGTAGGGTAGATTAGGGTAAGGCAGGGTAGAGTAGGGTGGAGTAGGGTAGAGTGGGAGCGAAACCGCGGGCAAAAGCTAGTTATATAAATTTAGTAATATAAATTCACATTCAATGTCATTCATTTAAAAACCCTATTTGAGTTGAAAATGGATTCAAAAATCTCAAGTAAGGACTATAAACTCAAGTCAGGTAGGGTTAGCAATGACTGTCAGGCTGTTTACTATTATGACGCCTATACTATACCACAGAATTATATAGAAAAGAGGGGAACTTTTAATGTCCTTAGTTGCAGTACTCGGAATCAAGAAAAATTCTGCATTTCTTCTTTGTCGGACCGAATAGAAGACAAAATCTCTTCTTCAAAATCAAAGGTCTTAGCAGACAGTATGCCTAGCGGGCCCCACTACCCTGCGGGCCCAGCCAAGTTACGACCGTTTCGTTTCGATTCTCTTTCGTCGATCGTCTCGAGTCAGCCACGCCTCCGATTCCTTTATTCTGACCACGTGACTGAGCGTTGAGATGGCGTCATTCCATAAACTTTAAGTTTTCTACTGGCGTTGAAAATATGTTATCCGAAAAGCTGCCACTCTAAAGTGGGATTTGGCCGGAAATGTTTGTCCCATGTCGGATGACCTGTGGGCTAAAAGAGCCACTTATTGGGTCCCATTAAACGCAAGGCGACATCGCGGCAGACCAAGGCGAAGGCGGAGAGATGAACTGGATAACTACTGGAAGGACTGGCCCGCAATGGCCGAAGACAGACGTGTGTGGAAAAGGGAGAGGGAGGCCTTCGCCCAGCAATGGGACATAGATGGGCTAACTAACGTTAATGATTGTAGATTATCAACTTTGCTAAGCCCTTTAGCAGATTGCGGGATTATCCGAAAGAGTTACCGGGACAACTGAAGAAACACGGAGGGATTGAATCAGTAAAAATCTGATACGCCGGGCACTTTTTTTATGGTGGGGAAAATCATCCAATGACAACCCCCGCTCTGGGTGGGGCGGGACATAGTGTCAGACTCTTACTGACTAAAAGCCCACCCCGTTCCTTCTAGCCTTCATACCGGGGCTCGAGTTCCGTTTCGGATAACCCTGGGTCCCAGTCTGACACGCCCTCGAGCTCCACCCAGAGCGAGAGAAGTTCTTTAATGATTTTCCTCGTCAAAAAAGCAGCATGTGCTTTATAAGTAAATCTACAATAATATTCATCATCATCATCATCATTTCACCCGATAGACGTCCACTGTTGGACATAGGCCTCCCCCAAGTGTCGCCACGTGAACGATCCTGCGCGTCCCACATCCATCGGATTCCCGCAACCTTCACGAGGTCATCGGTCCACCTTGTAGGAGGCCTTCTAACGCTGCGTCTTCCGGTACGCGGTCGCCACTCCAGAACTTTTCGGCCCCAACGGCCATCTGTTCTGCGAGCAATGTGTCCTGCCCATTGCCACTTAATTTTGGCGATTCTTCGTACTATGTCCACTAATATTATAAAGAGGTAAAGTTTGTTTTTTTTGTTTGTAGGAGGTAATCTCTGGAAGTACTGATCCGATTGCTTGAAATTTTTTCATCAATAGAAAGATGCTTTATTCCAGGGCTGCGTTCAAATTTGAGTTTAGAGTTAACTCTAATGACGTCATTGGGTAATTTATTACTCTACCCTGGCATTTTTGAACGCGACCAGAGTTCAACTGTCAATGTCAAGCATATTGCCGCTTACTCCAACCTACCATACTCAAAGTTAGGGTTAGTTGGTTTAACTCTAGGGTAGTTACTCGAGTTATTTATGAACGACCCTTAGTCTAAGATCCGATTAAGAACGAACTTCACCGGTCTGTTTAATGGATGAAACTTATTTTATGATAAATTTAGTAGGTATATTAAATAATATAACGCGGGAGGGTTGCCTAAGAAATTCCTGGCCAGACTATTATTAATTAAAAATTGAAAATTAACTTCTTTTTTAGAAAAATGCACAATCGTTATTCATACCAGATTTTTTTGCAAACAACCCTATATCATCGTATTCGTAATGAAACAGCGTTTATTTTGATATAGAATTAGTTGTACATCAAAATAAACACAATTGTTTATACATACCTGTTTATACCTGGGCTTCAAGGCTTCATACTTTCGGTTTGTATTAAATTTATTCATTTAACACAACGGTGCAAAAAAAATGTTTGGCCAGAAATTTCTTAGGCAACCCACCCGCGTTATATTATTTAATGTACTTAATTTATCATAAAATAAGTTTCATCCATTAAACAGACCGGTGAAGGTAGTTCTTAATCGTATCCTCTACTACCTGGGTTGCAACTCTACTCGACTTTGGTTATTTTTGAACGCACTACTGAGTGACATTGGCAACTTTATTTACGCGGGCAAAAGCCAGTAAATAATACAACAACATCGAAAAGTAATAATTTATGTATAATACATTAATAATAGAGTAAAGCTTACAACACAACAGCTCCAAATATTGGAAACGGATCTCTAGGTTTGTTTAATTTATACCTAAACCTATTGAGGAGGCCGCTCGCGACGATGACGCCAGGGCACGGCGGGCTGATAACATAGTTCGACACTGGAGTTCTTTGAGGTCTCAACACTTGTGTCCGACAATTTTTAATTTTGATCCTAATACACTTATCACTTTTAAACTTGGTTGGTTCGAAGACTGATTCTCGATGTAGTCCGTTCCTAAGGCTGTTGGCGCTGGGCAGCAGGCGCAGCTTGGGCCAGCGCAGGAGCGGCCGCGGCGCCGACGTGTACACCAACTCCTCGTCTGTGCTCCGAGCTGGTGATGCATTTTCGTTTGTGACTTTATCTGAAAGAATTCAGTGGGATTTTGAACTGCGTCTTTGGTACAACTGCCGCCACGGATCTTGAGCGCTGGCTACAAGTTGCGCAGAAGTCAAATATTCGGTCTCTTTAGTGGTGCGAAGTGAGACGCGGAGGCTGGGAGTGTCAGTGATTGGCTCGCCGCGCCAACGCGTCATAGACGTCACTCATGATTCGCTCCCGGCGCTGCTGCATGTATGTAACAACGACGACGATTGGCTCGCCAATGTATGGAATGCGCAAAGCGATCCCCACTCTGACGCCGAGCGCTCAAGATCCGTTTTGGTAATTGTAAGGCGCCTTTATTTAATAACTGTACAAAACTACAGGAATTAAATAAGGGCGCCTTTTCGAAAAGGTATGGATGCTTCCGCGATTATTCGAAAGTCACCGCGGCTCAGGAACGCAAAGGGCAACTGAAGAAAACGGGTGGATTTCAGTGGACAAACGTCACTTCATCGAGAGCGAAAAAAGTTATGTTGACCACAAAAAAAGGATACAGATACCGACACGAATCTGAGCGCTCGGCGTCAGAGTGGCAATCGCTTTGCGCATTATACACGCAGCAAGCGCAGGGAACGAATCACGAGTGACGTCTTTAACGCGTAGGCGCGGCGAGCCAATCACTGACACTCCCCGCCCCCGCGTCTCACTACGTACCACTAAAGAGACCGAATACTGGACTTCCGCGCAACTTGAAGCCAGCGCTCAAGATCCGTGCCGGTATCTGTACTTTATGAACTATAAGCAAGCCGTCAAGAGACATTTTTCAATTAAAAAAAAAATTCGTTTTCTGCCGCGTGACCTTCCGTCAAAAACGAAGACTACTCCGTGCCTAACTATATTAGGTAAGTAATTAATTCCAGATTAGTAGTGGTTTGTAGGTTTTTAACAGCGGTTATAAAACCAGAAAATCTAACACCAGTCCTATCAAGGGGAGAGTCGTGTTACCCAGTTACTGGTTCGTGAATGTCAAATAGGAAATTTATGGTCCACATAAGCTGACCCAATTGTAATTTGAAAAATGTTCATCATCATCATTTCAGCCTAAAGATGTTCACTGCCGGACATAGGCCTCCCCCAAGTGTTGCCACAACGACCGGTCCTGTGTGTCTCGCATCCATCAGATTCCTGCGGCCCTCACCAGGTGCACGGACACCCATGTGGGAAGCCTTACCAACGCTACGTCTTCCGATGCAAGGTTAAGCGAAGAGGTTCTGGGAACAGGGTAGGCAGATAGATTAGATACCTGTGATGGGGAACAGCATTCTCCTGGGCAGGATGGAGTCTCCGAGCATATCGTACAGCGAGTAATCCGTTATCACGTAGTCTTCTAAGTACGTCATCGGTTCAGATCTGAGGAGGTGGGTGGATGCGTCCTAGAACAAGAGATATAATTAAGGACGACGTTAGCGGAAAATTGACTTTATTTGAAGGTCATAAAGACAATTTTCAGAAATCATTTCTATTAAAAACTAAATCTTTAAAACCGTTCACACAATATTATTTTCCCCGTACGCAAAATACGCGCTTTTGACGTTTTACAAATACTAGACCAAAATATATAATAATATAATATAATATAATATTCCACAACAATCACACTACGCCGTCAAGTCCCAAGCTAAGCAGAGCTTGTGTTACGGGTACTAGACAACTGTTAAACATACTTATATATTAAAAAAAAAAATATTATTTATTTATAAAGAAATTACACCCAGACACAGAACAAATGATTAACTAAGTAATGAATTAAATAAGCTGTCAGTAAAAAGTTACGACTGTATAAAAAATATTAATATTTTAATTTTGTTTTACTTGACTGTTGCGTACTGTGCGAATTCTTAAATTCCTTGCGACTTTGGCTATCGCTTACTGGACTTTTTCTGATTCTTTACTAGCGACCTAGGCTATACCACTTCGGACTTTCTGTTTTTGCTGATTGATTTTTTGTGATAATGCAAATGGAAATCTGCTCTTATAAACGCATTTCATGTGTTGATTGAAGACAGCGCGCATGCAAGCGAATTTTTGCGATTTTTTTTTTGTGAATCTAGACAATATTATTGTTGATGATGGTTGAGATATATGTATAATGTTCCGTAGGCGCGGGCTTGCGGACAGCGAGCGATGGGTCGCTGTCCGACCGTGCGGTAATTGTCTGAACCGAGCCCAAGTTGTCGACGACGTGCACTGTTCCTGCGCGCCTTAAGGAGTTATCAGCAACAGCAGGGGCCCAGCTGGGTCGAAGCCTACTTTGACCAGGATTAGCTCCGAAAGGTAGTTTAGCCCCGGTATGAAAGGCACGAACGAATGGGGTGGGTTTTTTAGTCAGTACGAGTCTGACACTATCATCCACTCCGCCCAAGGGCGGGGGATGTCATTTGGATGATTTTTACCAACCTAAAAAAAAGATTTATAATGTTCATTTTTAATTATATTAATTTTTTTGCTAATCTGCAAGACACGAATAAAACTATAATTGTGTAACTTTCTTGCGTTTTTTTTCTTCCGGGCCTTTGACCAAAGTCTAAAAGTTTATATCAGCGAGAACCTAACATGGGACACCAAGCGGCATGACACGACATGCGTAGATAAGTTCATAATGTCCAATGGACTGAATGATATTATTTACGATATTTTTCGCACAAAAAGGTAAAAAATATGACTTTTCACTCAGTCATAACATTTGACAGACAGCATAGTTTTGGTTGCGGTCTGGTTATAATGACTCAGTATTTAGTAGACTATTTTATTACATAGGTCTCGTTAGTGGTGGACATTTGGACCAAGCTCCATACATTCAAGATCATTCTCCTTTCTTTTTTGACCCCAAGCCTAATTTTTCGTCGTCTTATTTTGGTTCGCATTTGCAAGGTCACGTACATTTACGCATTTCAACCGCTATCAAGACAGTTTATTTATTTTTCCACTCTTGTTTTCAGCCAGCAAACCTTTGGTCCTGGGAAAACTGCATACAATTTTCATATTTCCGCCCAAAGTAATTGGTGTAAGGCGCCACCATCATTTTATGCGCCACAATTATTTCTATAATAGAAGTGAAATACGGGTTTTTTGTAAAACACTGGGAACCACTTAGGACTATATTAAGAACACCATAAACAACAACTTTTGTTCTCTGACTTTTAAAAATTTATCATATTTATATTGGTTCATCAGATATTCATAGTAAAATAAAAATATTTAAATTGAACGTTCTAAATGTTACGAAGTCTATGCGAAGCAAGCGACCTCAAACATTAGAGGACTGCACTCCAATCTCGATGCGGTCCACCACCATCTAGAGACTGACAAGCAACACTTGCTTTTCTTGACGGAGACGCAGATTAGATGTCCGGCAGATGCGGCGTACCTCAACTACCCGGGATACTCATTGGAGCATCATTTCCTGCAGCGTGCTGGGGTCTGTGTGTACGTCCGTAATGACATCTGCTGTCAGCGTCTCCGTCACCTTGAGGACACAACTCTTTCCACGCTATGGCTGTTGGTGGACACTGGCATGGACAAAATTGTCTATGCCTGTGTCTATCGATCGCACAGCGGTGATTAGGAGACAACTCGAATGTTTGACCACCTCAGTGAGGCCGCCGATAAGGCTCTGTATCAGCACCCTGATGCGCAGCTCGTCGCTCTGGGGGACTTTAATGCCTGTCACCAAGACTGGCTTTTCCCGTACCAGAAGACCGACCATGCTGGGAGAGAAGCGCGAAACTTTGCGGTATCGATGGGCCTGTCCCAGCTGGTGAAGCAAGCGACTAGAGTGCCTGATGTAGCTGGTCATACTGCCAACTGTCTGGACCTTCTGCTGACCACCGACCCAGACAGATGTATCGTAACAGTTTCTTCACCACTTGGAACTTCAGATCACTGTCTGGTGAAGTCTGTATCGTCCTTCTCCCCACTTGACTGTTGACTGCGACTCTCGTGGTGAACGGCGAATGTGGCGATACAAGTCAGCAGATTGAGATGAGATGCGTCACTTTTTTGCGTCTTATCCTTGGCAGCGGGTCTGCTTCTCTTCTAAAGATCCGTCGAGGTGTGCGGATGCTGTGTCCGATGTGGTGCGTCAAGCTATGGAGTATTTCATTCCTTATAGTGACGTACCCATCGGAAGCTCAGCTCACCCATGGTTCAACGCTGATTGCGTTCAAGCTGAAGAGCGTAAGCATTCGGCGTTTCTAGCCTGGGTTGACGCTCGTGACCGCAAATCTCCGGATCTGAGCTCAGCAAAGAGAGCCTTTAAACGTGCTGCCAAGTCCTACAAAAAGGCACTAAAGAAGGCTCGCTTTGACCGCATTGCCCATATTGGCACAAAGCTTTCTGCACAGCCATCCGGTAGCAGAGCTTTCTGGTCCCTTGCCAAATCGGTCGAAGCGAACTTCTGTCGGCCCACATTGCCTCCGCTGGTTAAACCTGACGGAACACTGGCTCATACGGCGAGAGAGAAAGCAGGTCTCTTTGCATCTTCGCCCATAATTCTCGTCTTGATACTGGCAGTGCTACTCCACCGACTCTACCTCACTGCGACACTTCGATGCCCCAGGTTCGCATAAGGAACAAAGAAGTTCTGAGAGCACTGTGTCGTCTAGACGTGAATAAAGCTAGTGGACCCGATGGTATACCAGCGATTGTTCTCAAGGCTTGTGCGCCCGAGTTGTCTCTCGTATTGACACGCTTGTATCGCCTCTCGTTTAGGACTGGAATAGTGCCCAAGTCCTGGAAGCTTGCCAACGTGCAACCCGTGCCCAAAAAGCGCAGTCGTGCCGATCCTACCAACTATCGGCCGATTTCAGTAACCTCCATACTCTGCAAGATTATGGAGCGTGTATTGAACTCGCGCCTCATGGCATACCTAGAAGGTAACGACCTCCTCAGTGACCGACAGTACGGGTTTCGCCGCAATCGATCTACTGGGGACCTACTAGTGTATGCCACCCACTTTTGGGGCGAGGCCCTCGAGAAGAATGGGGAAGCAATTGCTGTCTCCTTAGACGTCTCGAAGGCCTTCGACAGGGTATGGCATGCTAGCCTCTTGAGTAAGCTTCCAGCATACGGCATTTCTCCTGGTCTGATTAACTGGGTAAAAGACTTCCTGAGAGAACGGTCTCTTCGAGTTGTTGTCGACAGATGCTTATCAGAGCCCATGACGACTAATGCCGGAGTTCCTCAGGGGTCAATGCTATCTGCAACTCTTTTCCTGCTGCATATTAATGATCTGCTGCTGCCCGGTATCTATGGGTATGCAGATGATAGCACAGTTGTAGAGAGATACCTGCCAGGTGCTCGGGCTAGTAAAGAGCAAATCCGGTCCGAACGAGAGGCTATGGTAGAGCGTACGAATATCTCGCTTCAGGCAGTCTCCAAGTGGGGCGAAACCAAACCGCCATCTCATTTCTACCATCGGACAAACCGACGCACGGCGAGTATCCACCCTTACGTTGTTGAAACATCTACGGTCCGGACTAAGCGTTTCGCCTCGTCATTTATACCGCGAACTTCGAGGGACTGGAACAGTTTGCCTGCTGCGGTCTTTCCGTCTGATTATAATTTGGGTGTCTTCAAGGCTAGAGTGAATAGGCTCTTAATAAACTAGTGCGCTTCACCATCAACGATTGCATCACTGCTTACCATCAGGCGGGATCGCAGTCAAGTACTAGTTTATAACAGATAAAAAAAAAAAGCGAAAGTACAATAGTGGAGGGGAGCGAGGATCGTGCGCGGGAGGTGTAGGTGGGTGCGGTAAGTCCCCTCTTTGAGGCGTGGCTGGAAAGACCTCACGGCGTCCTTACCTTCCGCATGACACAGGTACTCACCGGACATGGTTCGTTCGGGAGATTCCTGCACTCGATTCATGCGGAAGTGACGCCCGGGTGTCGCCACTGTGCGGAACACCCGGAGGACACGGTGGAGCACACAGTCGAGGTGTGCCCTGCTTGGGCGGAGCATCGCCGTGCCCTCGTGGGGGCGATCGGCGGCGGAGACCTCTCGCGCCGGGCCTTGGTTGAGGCCATGGTCCGGAGCGAGGAGGAGTGGCAGGCGGTCGCCGACTTCTGCGAAGCAGTAATGCTCGCAAAGGAGGAGGCCGAACGCATCAGGCAACGGCGTTATCGCCGCCGCCGTCGCCGGGATTCTGATCCCGATTTCCGGCCAACGTAGACGCGGGCTTGCGGACAGTGAGCAATGGGTAGCTCACTGTCCGGCCGTCCGGTAACTGTCCGGACCAAACCCAAGTCGTCGACGGCGCGCACTGTTCCCGCGCGCCTCAAGGAGTTGTCAGCAACAGCAGGGACCCAGCCGGGTCGAAGCCTACTGGGGCCAGGGTTATCCGAAAGGGCGCTCGAGCCCCGGTATGAAGGCTAGAAGGAACGGGGTGGGTCTTTTAGTCAGTAAGAGTCTGACACTATCTCCCGCTCCGCCCAAGAGCGGGGGATGTCAATGCATGATTTTTTCCCACCATAAAAAAAAAAAAAAAAAAAAAGGTGTAGGTGGGTACAGCAAAATATAAAGTTGAAATTTGTTACTCACTTAGCAGTGTTATGTAGCATGTAATGTATCAGATACGGTATCAAGTGAGTACGTAGGCACGAGCCCGCTGCGAACCGCTCGCGTGTGGAGCGCTGTAAGCTCACAGTGACCCGCCCAGGGGCGATATCACTGCGAACACAAAGGAGGCTGTGCTCGTGGACGACAATCGGTCGTATTGCCTTGCCTAGTGTAGTGAGTACGTAGGCGCGAGCTTCAAACGAACTTACGTATTTATTATAGAATGGACTGAAGAAAAAATATTAAATCTAATTGAGGTTTACCAAAATACTCCAGTATTGTGGGACCCTAAAGATAAAAATTATTATAATATATTAATATACACCACTATTTTTTAATTAGTACAAATACTTAAAGGGCTTATTAGAAAAACCCTTGTTATTTTATAAGTAAAATCTCAATAAATAATATTCATAAACAGCAAAGTTATTAGCGTTGGTTTATGTCCCAAAATGTCACTCAATTTATGGAAATATTGTGCAGGCTATTGATTAATGAACGAATAAGTGACAATTATTAAGGAAAAACACTGCCCGCTGTATTTTCTACTAGCAATTGTTATGTTTGATTGATTCTATGATGAATTTACCTTTTCGTGGTCAATTTTAGGATTTCGGTTTTTTCTACTTTTGACTACAAAAATATGATCAGTGACGGGTACAGATAGAGCCCCATTTTTTTTGTAGTAAATAAAAAGTAGGGGTGTATAATTATAAAGACTTCATATCCATTATTAAATTATTTAAACGATTTCACTTTGCCAAAATCGACGTGGGCTTTTATAATTATCTAAAATATTGTACATGAATATGAACGCCGCACTAGCCACCATTTGAGACATGTCGGCATGACGTCGTCGCGAGCACTGCGGATCCAGCAGCTCGTAGCTAGATACGCGGTGGACCGTGAACGCGCCGTACCCACTTGCAATTTGATACAGTATCTGTACCAAGTATCTGCCAAGTGGCTAATCTGCAATAGTTAACGCTTGTAGAAAGCTTCAAATGTACGGGACTGACGTCGTCTTAACGCTCAGTCACGTGGTCAGAACAAAAGAATTGGCGGCAAGGTCAACTCGAAGCGTTCGGCGCAAGCGAAACGGTTGTAACTTGGCTAGGGGGGCTGATACGTTACATGCAACACTAGTAAGTGAGTACCCAGCTTTAGATAGAAAAACGAAATCTAGGTTTGTTTTTGGTAAATGTATTATGTTTTGTAAAGAGTCATAGAACAAAAGTTGTTGTTTATGATGTTAGTAATACAGTCCAGCAAGGTTGTTAGTGTTTTAAAAATAATCCTGTATAGGTTACAAATCTGTAGGTGTGATTTTGAAAGAAAGAAAGAAAGAAAAATAATTTATTTGGTACATCACAAGGCCTAAACACAAATACTATACAATAAACACATCAAAAATAAAAGAAGCAAAAAAAAATAAAATTAAAATATCATTGATGTCTGCCTCATGGCTGCACCAAAATAGGTCCAGTTCAGCATGAATGCCAGACAACTAGTGCCTGACGCTGGTTTTCAACTGAACCTGTGGTTGTGACGCAACGGACGCAAAACCGGTTTTGGAGTGCAATATAATAATATAATATGAGTGGTGGGTATTTAAATAATATATATAAGGTATGTTTACATATAAATCACAAAAATAAGGTTTAAGCGAAATTGTGTAAGATAGTGTATGTTTAAAGTTTTGAATGCATATGACTGCGATCCCACCTGATGGTAAGCAGTAGTGCAATCGTTTATGGTGAGGTGAGGCGCGTGCATTAGTTTATTATATTACTCTAGCCTTGAAGACACCTAAAACATGATCGAACGTTGGTATAGTGGTTAGTGACCCTGACTTTTATGCCACAGGTCGTGGGTTCGATTCCCACCCAGGACAAATGTTTATGTGATGAGCATAATCATTTGTTCTGTGTCTGGGTGTATTTTATCTATAATATGTATGTATTTAGAAATATATAAATATGTTTATCAGTTTTCTAGTACTCATAACACAAGCTCTACTTAGTTTGAGACTAGGTGACTTTGTGTGATAGTTGTGGAATATTATTATTATTATTAAACGACGAGGCGAAACGCTTAATTCCCGCATTCTAATGGTACACCAACATACGAAAATATGGCTTTAAGGACTTAGTACCCAAGCCAAAAATATTAACAAAAAAAAAAAATGTCAAGTCTCCACTCACAAGTATGGTTTCCCTAAGACCTGTCTGCAGATGGTTCCGCCTTGGAGCGTGTATGCAGCCGTCGAGATAGTCGAGGTGGTCGGCGAGGCACTCCACCAGCGCTTGCCTGCCGAGAGCCATCAGGCACTTTATCATGGGCGCCGTCAGCCGCTCCTTAGTGCCTTGTGATAGGTAATCGAACAGGATGCCTTTGCCTGAAAAAATAAATAAATATTACAAGTCATCATGTTCCTGCTCTTGTCCCGTTTTATTTGGGGTCGATCCTTCCTGTCACCCGTTGTTTTTTTTTTATGGTGGTAAAAATCATCGAATGACAACCCCGCTCTTGGGCGGAGCGGGAGATAGTGCCAGACTCTTACTGACTAAAAGCCCACCCCGTTTCTTCGTGCCGTTCGTACCGGGACCGAGCTTCCCTTTCGGATAACCCTGGCCCCAGTA
The DNA here is from genome assembly GCA_910589285.2 of Mythimna ferrago. Classification (NCBI taxonomy): domain Eukaryota; kingdom Metazoa; phylum Arthropoda; class Insecta; order Lepidoptera; family Noctuidae; genus Mythimna; species Mythimna ferrago. The sequence continues at coordinate 7,075,705 of OU342675.1, read as the reverse complement.
GGCTACGACCCGGCTGGGCCCCTGCTGTTGCTGACAGCTCCTTGAGGCGCGCGGCAACAGTGCGCGCCGTTCCTGTCACTAACTTCATTTTCTTTCATGTTATTTCTCACACAATCCATCCATCTTTTCTTTGATCTCCCTCTCCATCCATCCACATGTATACCTACTCAAAATTGTTCTTTGAGTAACATGTGTTTCATCCCTCTTTACATGGCTATACCAAGACAAGCAATTCCCTTTTAACTTTTCGTTTTTTACTAAAGCATAAAGTTTTAATAAATAAATAATTAAGGAGTGAATTGAATTACTTGATATTTACATAACTTTTTTGAGGTGGGTTTTAGTCAGTAAAAGCGCAAAATATATAGGTACAGAAGTCAATCTCATGTATAAACTTCACTTTTTATACCTACCCCGGGCGATCGCGGTAGGGTCAGCGCGTTGCACCGACGTACTGTACGAGTGCAACTGGGCGATTGAGCCGAGGTATCGTGTCTGTGAGCGGTGTCTATGCGTGCGTTACCCGAGGCCTCGAGCGCGCTTTGTAAGTAGATTGTCTTCTGTATCTATCTATTTTGTGGTAAAAGTATAACACTCCCTGACACTCCACTGCTCCACTTAGAGCGGGAAAGTGTTATTCTCAGTGAACTTACCTATAGTAATAAACGGAGGCCAGGTACGTGTGATTTTTGTGAGTATTGCGACCATTTTCTCAGCAAGTGATCCATTGCCAAGTATATTTGACACCATCACTGGAAATAACCTCTGGAACTGAAACAAGACATAATACGTCAGAAACAGCGTTTATCTATTTGCCCACAAGGGACTTCATCTTTGAGAGACAGGTTCACTGTACTCCCTTAATCGCAAGAGCTATATTAAGCCACATCGTAGCACTTCAAGTAGGGGTGGCCTTAGGACAGTTCCACCCCAAACCACTGTCTCACTGAGTAGACACGGACTCATAATTAATAAACAATTAAAATAACCAATTATTCATGTGATATAAATATTTTATGACTGCTCGCACTTATACCTAGGGCTGCTCTATGGGTGCAAACATAAAGTTACAGGTTTTCGGTCCTGATATATCGGTACGGGTCGGTACAGATAGGTACCGGTCAAACCAAATACAGAAACAGGTAAATCTGTATCAGACTTGTTGCGAATATCAGCATCAAAAAGAAAGAAAGAAAGAAAACTATTTTATTTGGCATACACACTCGTAGATACACACAATGTAGTAACAACATGTAGACACTAATGATTATATAAAAAAAGAGACAACTGACAGCATCAGCAGAACATCAGCATTATTTTCCACATCAGCAACAGCATCAGCATCCGCATTGATTTTTGCTGATGTTCAAAGTTCGTGTCGCGACATGACCGGCGGAAGGCGGAGTTAAAGGCACGTGCCGCTGTCGCTTCCGAGATTTGGCCAATCAAAATACGTACAAATGGTCAATTTGTTCTCAGTGATGTTGTGTGATGGTCCATATTGCAAAATTACAAACCTTCCCGCAACAGACTGCAAGCTTGGCAATACAACTTGGCGTTAATAGAGTTCCAGTATTAATAATAATTTATTATTTAATTAGCTAGTGTACGTGTTGATTGTATTTCTTTATTAAAAAGTTATAAAATTATAAAAAATACTAGCTTTTGCCCGCGGCTTCGCCCGCGTTGCGTTAGGTACTTAAGAAATCGGGATAAAAGGTAGCCTATGTTCTTTTCCATGTCAAAGGCTATATGCATGCCAAATTTCATCCAAATCCGTTCAGCCGTTTTTGCGTGATTAAGTAACAAACATCCAAACATCCACACTTCCACATTTATAATAATTAGTTAGTACCTATATCTTTTATTAAAAATTGATCGAAGGAAGTCTCGAAAGCACCGATCGGTAGCGACCCGCACAGTCTCGCCTGCACCGGTAACCTGTGTTTTTATGTTTGCACCAAAGAAAAGAAAGAAAAGAAAGAGAAAGTATTTATTTTGGCGCAAAAAACATTGCTGACAACAAAAACTTAAGACAATCACAAAACAAAAAATAAATTAATTAAAAGTAACATTGTCTGTCACACTGTTTGCGCCAAAAAAGGTCCAGTTCAGCGAAATGCCAGACTACTACGGGTAGTTGTCTGACGCTGGCTGGTTAGCTGGCTGGTGGTGACGCTGGTGATATGAAGGTTTATTGAATGACTAGCTTCAGAGGCGTAGCGTGGACTAATTTTGACGCGGGCGGAGGCACATCAGCGAGGCCTTATTCTTTCATAAATTTTAAAACGAGACAGCGACAGCCGCAGCCCAGTGTCCGACCACATCGTTGCTTACCATCAGGTGAAATATTGGTCAAACGCGAGCTTATCTATACTCCTCAAGGAGTTGTCAGCAACAGCAGGGACCCAGCCGGGTCGAAGCCTACTGGGGCCAGGGTTATCCGAAAGGGCGCTCGAGCCCCGGTATGAAGGCTAGAAGGAACGGGGTGGGTCTTTTAGTCAGTAAGAGTCTGACACTATCTCCCGCTCCGCCCAAGGGCGGGGGATGTCAATGCATGATTTTTTCCCACCATAATAAAAAAAAAAAAAAAAAAGCTTGTCTATATTAATATTATAAAGACGCTATGCTAAGCTAAAATTTGTTTTTTTTTGTTTGTAGGAGGTAATCTCTGAAAGTACTGGTCCGATTACTAAAATTGTTTCACCAATAGAAAGCTGCCTTATTCCTGAGTGACATAGGCTATATTTTATGTGCGCGGGCGAAGCCGCTGGCAAAAGCTAGTTGATTATAAAATACTCTACTACCCTCGTTTTTAAAGAACTCTCACTTGTGTGAGGCCCTTTTTGGATGCGAGGCCATGGGCGAGGGCCCACCTCGCCCACACCTAGCTACGCAACTGGCTAGCTTCAGTCAGCGATTTCACCTTCAAACTTCGGACCCCCCTTTTTATTTCTTTAGGGGTGAATTTGAGAAAATCCTCTCTTAATGCTCGTCTACGTCATAAAAGGAAACTTTGTGCAAAATATCACGATTTAAATAACAATAATAATTTCGACTACAAAACTATACCCCATTCGCGTTAAGATTAGACATTTAAAGAAACCTTTTTTACTGTCTGTTCAACCGATTTTAACTTCTATTTCGTAGGCATAAGGATTCTTGAGTGACATAGGCCATATTGTATCTACGCGGGCGAAGTCGCGGGCAAAAGCTAGTTAGGTATATTACAACTAACCTGTTGCTGTATATTAGTATCCAAGCTACAGGGATTCGAACAGAGCGCATCGACCATATCCAGCACGTTGGACTGCAGCGGCTTCTTAGCGGGCACGTTGAGCGCGTTCAGATTGTCATCGTTGAGCACGAGCACAGCCAAGTTGAACAGGTTGGGGAATATCGGACCGATGCGCGTGTTCGTTGTTAAGTCTTCTACTGCTAGCTCTTTTGGTTTCTTCCTGAGGTTTAGTATGGCTGTGGATGTTTTTATTGGTTATTACTAGTTTAAGATTTATGAAATCTAATAATATAATATATATAATATAATATTCCTCAACTATCACACAATTCCGTCTAGACCCAAGCTAAGCAGAACTTGTGTTACGGGTACTAGACAACTGATAAACATACTTATATATTTCTAAATACATACATATTATAGATAAATTACACCCAGACACAGAACTAATGATTATGCTCATCACACAAACATTTGTCCTGGGTGGGAATCGAACCCACGACGTGCGGCATAGCAGTCAGGGCCACTAACCACTAGACCAACAGGCCAGTCAACTATTATTTATTACTACTATTTAACTAACTATTATTTATTTTTATTGCGCAACATTCATGTTATTATTTTATTACTAGCTTCTTATTGCGGACGACTTGGAGTTAAAGCTTCCTCCGTACCAAATTTTGTCAAAATCGGTTGAGTAGTTTAACCGTAAAAGTGTAACAGACAGACAGACAGTTACATGTATAGATGTAACTGTCTGTCTGTCTGTATACAATATAAAGAGGTCAAGTTTTTTTTTTGTTTTTATGAGGTAATCTCTGAGAGTACTAATCTGAATGCTATATTTTTTTCACCAATAGAAATCTGCTTTATTCCTGAGTGACACAGGCTATATTTTATGTACGCGGACGAAACCGCGGGCGTCTCTAAACGCCTCATGCTTGAATTATCGCACCAAAACAATTCTGTCAACTGGGCGAGGTACGGGGGAGCGGGGTATTGCATTTTGATTGGTCCTGATTGGTATGGGAGAGGGGTACTATAATTTGGAAATGATTCTGTGGGACCTACATCAGATCTGTAAGTCATAAGTGTCGACAGACATGCGTTGCCTGTTACAGGGACTTAAAAACACCTTCATAAAGGTTACAGAATTATAAGTGTTACATGTTGAATGTATACTTAAAAAAGTGTTACCGTAACATATCTGTAACAGATATAAAAGTGTTAACAGTGTTAATAAGTGTAACAGGTAAACGCAGCGTTGCCAAAGTTACAATTTACTTATTTATGGTACTGTGCAATTATTTCAGTTACACATATTAACACTTATTAACACATATAACAGGTTAAAATTTGATTTGGTAGCACTTCTTAACACATATAAAAGGTTACAGTTTCATTCGGTAACATTATTGTATCTGTTACATTTAAAAGTGTTTTTCTGTTATAACTGTTTTAAAAAACAGTGTTAAAACACATTATTACGGTTACAGTTTGAGTCCCTGGCCTGTTAATAGACGTCTAGTAGAGGTCGTTCATCTAAACATGCACTTTTATACTATTATAACAGAAAGTAATGACAAAATCGGAAACAAACATACCTCTAGCAACTTTGGTATAATAATTCTGGAGGTTAACGCTGATGTTACTGACGTTGTTGAGACTCTTGTCATCTGTAATCCATTCTACTGAGACGGTGGCCGTTGTTCCAAACACGTAGCTCTGAGGTGTTAGCGCGAAGTCTGTCACATTCACCAAGTTGTCCTGAAATAAAAGAATAAGTTAAAAAATAAAACTCATTACATGTCACTAAAAGTACGTATTTGTCTTTTAAAGATTCAAGATGTTTAATACAACACCAATTATAATACACTCACCATGGGTACACATAGCTTCTCTTCACCAACTGTGGCATACTGTGTGATACAGGATCCTACAACGGGACTTGTGTCAGTCAATTGCAGCAGTGTGTTCATATCCCAGCTGTCTACGGTCGACTTCTTCATCATTTCACTATGCAGAGCTAGGGTCTGGAATAAAAATAAGAACTGTTTAACTTAAGAACAGTTTAACTTATTAGAAAAGGGCTACAGGATTGTTCAAATGAGTTACTTAACCAAAATTTATGTAAGTCATAATATGATTTAAAAGAGTGTCCATGTCCAAGAAACACTTGCACATTCTTCTCCATAGAGATCTATGCTTTGGAATATGCAATTTAGCTTCACTTTTTACCAACATTTTGACAATTCAAAAGTATCTGTTATTGTTCTATTTGAAGTAAACATTTCTGATTTCTGACTACAGCCCTGGAGTGCGAGCAATTGAAGGAACACAGGTGGGTTTTATTCAGTAAAAGTCCGGTAACTGTCAGGGCCGTCCGTCCAAGCCCAAGTCTATCAGGCGTGGCTCTTTCCATACCAGTGCACAGACCACGCTGGTCGAGAGACGCGAAAGCTTGCGCTAACGTTAAAGGTCCAGGGAGCAACAAGGGTGCCTAGACCTTCTGCTGACAACATGTCGATATCATCACCGTTAGGTAGTTCCGACCACTGTCTGGTGAAATCTGTACGAGACACCAGGCGGGTTTGGCGATACAGGTCAGAAGATTGGGATGGCATGCGATCTTTCTTCGCTTGTTATCCTTGGCAGCCTACTTGCTTTTCTTCGGGAGATCCATCGTCGTGCGCAGATGCTATGACGGATGTCTGGCGGCGGGGGACGGAGTACTATATTCCACTCTCCGACGTAACCATGTCTGGCCGAGCTCGCCCAACTTGGTTTGGTCCGGAGTGTGATCGCGCTAACGCGCTCAAGCATGCAGCACATCAGGCATGGGCCGACGCTCGTATGCGCAAGACGAATGACGTAAGCCAGAAGAAGAGAGCCTTCAACAGAGCTGCCAAGAGCAAGAAGGTGATGCAGAGGTCTCGGTTTGACCACATTAGCCGCATCGGGAACAAACTAGCTTCATACCCTGCGGGTAGTAAGGCGTTTTGGTCGAATCGAACTTCTGCCGCCCCTCACTACCGCCACTGCTGAAACCCGACGGGTCGCTGGCACATACCGCTGAGGAGAAAACAAATTTCTTTGCCTCACTCTTCGCGGAATCTTCGTGTCTAGATCCAGGTAACGCGCGGCCCCCTGCTCATCCTGATGGTTGCGATACGAGTATGTCGGATATTCGCATCCATCAGAAGGACGTCCGTAAGGTGCTGCGTAACCTTGACGTGAACAAGGCTAGCGGTCCAGACGGGATACCAGCAATTGTTCGCGCCTGAATCCTGACACGCCTATTTAGGCTTTCATTTGAGGCTGAAAAATTGCCGATTGCATGGAATGGAAGCAAGCTAATGTACAGCCCGTGTCCAAGAAGGGGAGTCGGGTTGACCCAGCTAACTTCCGACCAATCTCAGTAACGTCCATTCTCTGTAAGACTATGGAACGTGTAGTCAACACTAAGCTCCTGGCATACCTAGAAGCTAACGATATCCTAAGTGACCGTCAATACGGCTTTCGCCGAAATCGGTCAACTGGAGATTTTCTAGCGTATGCCATCCACATCTGGAGTGAGGCCATCGGGAAGCATGGGGAAGCGCTTGCCGTCTCCCTCGATATCTCGAAGGCTTTCGATAGGGTTTGGCACGAAGGCCTTATTAGTAAGCTTCCTTCTTTCGGTTTACCCGCTGGATTGTGTACTTGGATCGCAGACTTCCTGAGTAACCGGTCCATCTGAGTGGTTATCGATGGCTGCTCGTCCGGTCTAATGGCTATTGTTACGTACGTGGGTAATCAAATGCCGATTTACTGACGAGAGAACTTTATTTACCACAAACAACAACAAATTAGTCCAGTCAACAATAATCCGAATCGCAATTAACACTAGAGTACCGTTACACTATCGCTTAGGTCGTTGAGTAAAATCACTTCGAGTACTAGGGTAGTTCGCTCTTGATCGCAGTCGAAATCACAACTGACTCGCTTCCGGCCGGGGGCTCGTATTTATATGCGGAGCTAAGAAAATTCTAGATACCGACTTCCCACGAACGATCCAGAATTCCAGAACAATTGAATCGCTTCTCGAAGTCATAAATCATTTTTATTGCTCGTGGTAATAAGAGTCACTTTCATGCGAATTTCGACTCTATTGTTAACGTCGGAGAGTACCATTTCCTATAAATACCTAACTACTACTTGTAAGTACTTTGTGGATGTTTCGAGATTTTTCTAAGTCTGAGTACGCACAACCATTCTAGACCTTTCGAACAGCAATGCGTTTTAATTATTACGTGCTACTCTTTATTTTCTCGGAGATATGGCGGGTTCACGTTTAATGGCGTAACAGTGCCCCCCTCTTAGTCATGCTCGTCCCGAGCATTATTAGATCCGTGATACGGCGCCAATCTATCCACATGGACAACCTTGGGTTTCCCTCTTAGCCCTTTCTTGATGCGGTAGGTCACGTCATTAATCCTTTTTAACACGGTGTAAGGTCCCTCCCATCGGGCTTGGAGTTTCGGCGACTTCCCTTTCCGTCGAAGCGGGTTGTGGAGCCAGACCAGTGTACCTTCCTCAAATCCCTTGGCATTGGCATTACGGTCGTATCTAGTTTTCATTTTTACGCTGGTGTTCATGCTATTCTTACGAACTCGTTTATGCACTTCGTCCAATTGATCTTGAAGGTCACTTACGTAGTCCGTAACTGGCTTAGTCTTGTCAGGTGGCACGCCAGTTATGGCATCGACTGGAAGTCTCATCTCCCTGCCGAAATTCACTCTTGCTGGGGTATGTCCCGTGCTATCATGCACTGCCGATCGGTAAGACATCAGAAATAGTGGAATATACCGGTCCCAGTCCTTCTGATGATCATCGACAACCTTAGCCAGGTGATTCTCCAGGGTTTGGTTAAACCTCTCCACCATTCCGTCCGACTGAGGGTGCGCAGGTGTTGTGCGTGTCTTATAAATTCCCAGAAGAGTACACATTTCCTGGAACAGCGCAGATTCGAAGTTACGGCCTTGATCGGAATGGATTTCCAAAGGTGCGCCATACCGACATACTACTTCTTCGACCACCTTCTTCGCCACTGTCGTCGCTTCCTGATTGGGTATGGCGAAGACTTCGGGCCACTTTGTGAAATAGTCCTGGATCACCACTATGTACTTGTTTCCGTCATTTGTAACTGGAAAAGGTCCAGCGACGTCGATAGCGATGCGTTCCCATGGGGCTCCCACATTGTACAGCTGAAGCCTGCCCCTGCTCCTAGTCTGTGGTCCTTTCACAGATGCGCACGCTGTACATTTCCGACACCATTGCTCTATGTCATCTCTACAATTGAGCCAGTAATACCGCTGTCTCACTTTCAGTAGAGTTTTCTTGATGCCCAGGTGTCCTCCGGAAGCACCATCGTGTATTTCCTGTAGCAGGGGGACTACTTCACATCGTGGTACTATCACTTGTGTGGTCACCTCCTTGCCATCGTTCGATTCCCATTTCCTACAAAGCACATCATTTTCTAGGACTAAACTGTCCCACTGTGCCCAGTAGCTCTTAGTTACGGGACTATGTGACGATACTTCACTCCACTGGGGCCTTGTTCCGCTACGCTTCCAGTCCAGTATAGGTCGAATATCGTCATCTTCTTCCTGGGACTTCTTGAAGTTGCCTTCAGCCCTAATTAAATTAACGCGTTCTCGGGCTTCATTCTGCTGGCAGTGTCTGCAGTCCTCATTACATGGACGTCGCGACAGGGCGTCAGCATTGTTATGCCCTTTTCCACTACGATGTTCTGTTACAAAGTTAAATTCCTGCAGCTGCTCGAGCCATCTTGCAACTTGGCCCTCAGGGTTTTTAAATTGTAGAAGCCATTTCAATGCAGCGTGATCCGTCCTCAACGTAAATTGTCTTCCTATGAGGTACTTGTGGAAATGCTGCAAGGTTTTAACCACAGCCAGCAGTTCTCGTCGAGTCACGCAGTAGTTTCTTTCTGGCTTTGAAAGTGCCTTACTGAAGTAAGCGATTACGACCTGTCTGTCACCTTGCACCTGTGACAACACTCCACCAATTCCCGTGTTGCTGGCATCGGTATCAACGACAAATCTTCCGTCTCTGCTCGGGTACCCCAGTATAGGCGCTTCACATAACCGTTCTTTTAGCTCGTTGAATGCTGACTCACAGTCGTCGTTCCAGATAAAATCTCGTTTATCCTCAGTCAGCTGATGTAGAGGTTATGCAATGTCCGAAAAATTCTTGACAAACCGCCTGTAGTATGTGCACAACCCTAGAAATGCACGTACTTCCGTTTTGTTCTTTGGAACCGGCCACTGTTGGACTGCCGTTATCTTCTCAGGGTCGGTTCTCACCCCGTCAGCGGAAATAACATGTTCTAGGTAGCTGACCTCCTTCTTGAACAGGGCGCACTTCTTTGGGCTTAGTTTTAGGTTAGCCCCTCGTATCCTGGTGAACACTTTCTCCATATTCCTCAGGTTTTCCTTAAAAGTGCGACCCATTATAATAACGTCATCCAAATATACCAGACAGACGTCACCAAGAAGGCCCACCATGACTCTCTCCATGAGGCGTTCAAACGTCGCTGGAGCGTTGCATAACCCAAAAGACATGACGTTAAATTGCCACAGGCCGCTGCCAATACCCGTACTGAACGCTGTCTTTTCTTTATCTTTCTCGCTGATTTCCACTTGCCAGTAGCCACTTTTCAAATCAATGGTCGAAAACCACTTCATGCCACTGAGCATATCCAGCGTATCGTCTATCCTTGGTAAGGGATAACTGTCCTTCTTTGTTACATTATTCAGCATTCTGTAGTCCACACAGAATCTTGTGCTGCCGTCCTTCTTCTTCACCAGAACGACTGGAGAAGACCATGGACTCGTAGAAGGCTCAATTATTCCGCTATCAGCCATGTCCTTTACCATTTCTGCTACCTCAGATTCCTTAGCCCAGGGTATGCGGCGCGGTCTCTGTTTAATTGGTCTCGCATCACCTGTATCTATCTCATGCTTGACGAGACCTGTTCTCCCGCAGTCTTTTCCCGTTGCAAAGATATCTCGAAACCGTAGCAGAAATTCCTTGGCTTGCTGTAGTTCCGAAGTCGATAAGTTGCTCTTAGAATTTTCCAGAAGTTGCTGGATGTGATCAGTTTCGACTTTGGTCGTGTCTTGCTTTGCTGGAGATTTATTGATTTGACGGAGATACTGAACTTCTTCACATCTCCCAACAACACTGTTTTTCTTCAGTTGGACCTCTTCTTTCCCAAGGTTCACAATCCTGACCTTGGATTTCCCTGTCGTCATAACTAATGTCCTCGCAGTGATGATCTCCGGGTGCCGGCCAGTATCCTCTACCAAAACACATCTTGTTTGCCTGATTTTCTTGGGAAACTTTACTTCGACTAAGGTTTCTGTTCTCGGAGCCAGTGTAGTATTCTTTAAACAGTAGAGGTTGCATGAGTTAATTCCTCGCAGGAAGACTTCTTGATCTGGGAATTTCAATACTCCCCTGTCGATATCTAAAATACATCGGTTATTCCGCAAGAAGTCGAGACCCAGTATGCAATCGTCGGTAATATTCGCAATTAACGCAGGATGGATATACACTTGATCACCGATTTTGATCTCAATTTCTGTATCACCGAGGACGGAGACTGGCTGGCCGGTTGCAGTCTGAAGTCGGCAGGATGGAGACTCTCTTTGCCACAAGATGGTGCGTTTCAGCAACTCAGGTCTTATAACAGTCCGTGACGCCCCCGTGTCAACGGTAAAATTGCAAGCCCGATGATTCAGCGTCCCTTCGATGATCAAACTATTTCCGTTGTGAACTTGATTGATGGTGATGGTTGGGGCCTTCAATTGACCAGCCAGCACCCGCCCCGCGGCCCTGGCGACATTTAGTTTAACGACTCCTCGTTAACTTGAGTTCCGGAGTCCACACTCCCCCTCTTCCTCTTGGGGCAATCGGTACGAATGTGCCCTTTTTCTCCGCACCCGTAACACGTCGGGATATAGCGGGACTTTGCTGAAGAAGAAGCCACCACTTCTCGGTGACGTGGTTGCGTTGTAGGCGAGACCACCACTTCCCGAACCCTATGCGTACGAGAATCGTGTCGTACTGCTTCCACTTCCAAAGCGTGTGCCATCGCACTCTTTAAAGATTGGTGGTGTCCGAGTCGCACTGTAGCCCTGACTTCAGGATCCCGTAGACCGTCGATGAATGCTTGCACCAGATTCACTTCCACCATCTCTGGTGTCATCGACATGTATGCACGCCGGACCAGCCGTTCAACCTCGACTCCCCACTGCTGGAGACTCTCGTTCGACCTCTGCGTTCTCTCGCGTAACTGCGCGCGGAAAACGTGCTCGAGGTGTTTGTCTCCATAACGAGTGTCCAGTCCCTCCATGAGACGCTCCAATGTCCTGCCGTCCGCAGGGAGGTTCTCTAGGACTAGCAGGGCGTCCCCTCGTAGAGCCAAAGTTAATGCCGCAAAAGACTGCTTATCATCCCAGCGGTTTGTTTCGACCAATGTCTCGAATTGGTACTTAAATGCCGTCCAGGAAGACGTGCCATCAAAACGCGGCACATCAAATTTTGCGGCAGATGCACAGGGGGTGTGCGATGATGAGCCGACAGCAACGGGTTCGCGTGCTTCGAGCTTGATAATTTTTTTGTTGATGTCCAGCAGGCTTGTTTCGAGGCTATCAGCTCGGGCGGAAACCTCCTTGACCTCTACGGTGAGATTCTTTACCTTCTCGCCCAACGTGACGAGGCCGTGATCGATCTTATCGAGGATTAGGTTCTGCTTAGCCTCCTGTTCGCGGCGAGCAGCTTCTTGATTAGCCGCGATGAGGTCCTGGAGCTTGCGCTGGTTGGACTCCTGATCGCGGCGAGCGGCTTCCTGTTCGCGGCAAGCGGCTTCCTGTTCGCGGCGAGCTTCTTCCTGGTTCGCTGCGATTAGGTCCTGAAGCTTACGCTGGTTGGCCTCTTGTTCGCGGCGAGCGGCTTCCTGGTCGCGGCGAGCGGCTTCCTGGTCGCGGCGGACAGCTTCCATACTAGCTTGCATGGCGGCCAACACCGCAGCGAGGTTCAATTCCGAGGATGGTCCTGTTGGCGCCTCAGCAGCTTCTGTTGCTACCATACCAGCCTGATCTTCCTCCTCCATACGATGACGCGCAGCATCCATCTCCATTTGCCTTCTTGTTCGTGGTCGCTGTTCGTCGTCTCTCGGTGTTAATGGCATTTCACTTCTGACACCAGTTGTTACGTACGTGGGTAATCAAATGCCGATTTACTGACGAGAGAACTTTATTTACCACAAACAACAACAAATTAGTCCAGTCAACAATAATCCGAATCGCAATTAACACTAGAGTACCGTTACACTATCGCTTAGGTCGTTGAGTAAAATCACTTCGAGTACTAGGGTAGTTCGCTCTTGATCGCAGTCGAAATCACAACTGACTCGCTTCCGGCCGGGGGCTCGTATTTATATGCGGAGCTAAGAAAATTCTAGATACCGACTTCCCACGAACGATCCAGAATTCCAGAACAATTGAATCGCTTCTCGAAGTCATAAATCATTTTTATTGCTCGTGGTAATAAGAGTCACTTTCATGCGAATTTCGACTCTATTGTTAACGTCGGAGAGTACCATTTCCTATAAATACCTAACTACTACTTGTAAGTACTTTGTGGATGTTTCGAGATTTTTCTAAGTCTGGGTACGCACAACCATTCTAGACCTTTCGAACAGCAATGCGTTTTAATTATTACGTGCTACTCTTTATTTTCTCGGAGATATGGCGGGTTCACGTTTAATGGCGTAACACTATTAATGCCGGGGCCCTCAGGGGTCAGTACTCTCGGCAACATTATTATTGCTGCACATAAACGATCTGCTTAAGCCCGGTACCTTTGGGTATACAGACTACAGCACTGTTGCTGAGAGTTATACATCCAGCGCGCGAGGTAGTGGGTCACAGATCCAGTCTCTCCGAGAGGCTATGGTTGAGCGCTTGAACTTGTCCTTGGTGGCAGTCTCCGAATGGGGCGATGCCAATTTGGTCAGGTTCAATGCTGCAAAAACCCAGGCGTGTCTATTTTCCGCTAAAAGGAGCCAATTCAGCCCCGCTCTAACTTTCCGAGGTGTAACCGTGCCGATAACCGACATCTTGACCTTCTTGGTGTTACGCTGACAACACTCAACTTTGGACCATATATCGAAGCAAAGCCTCAACTTGCTGCAAAAAAGCTGGGGATCCTCGCAAAGGTCAGACAGTACTTCACGCCGGAACAGCTGCTCAAACTTTATCAAGCGCAATTTCGATCACGTATGGAGTATTGCTCTACTCTTTGGGACGAATCTGACCAGCTTGATGCACTTGAGGCAATTGAGAGACGAGCCAAAAGGATAATTGGTTTTGCAAGTACAAATAGTAAGTAAGTAATTGGGCCTGCAAGGTTGTTAGTGTTTATAACCCTGTATACACCGTTAAATTTTAATCATTTTAACCCCATGGAGGGTCGATCCGGTACATGAAACACTATCGATTTGTAAATATAACATTAAAAAAGAAAGTACCTTTTTTTCAAAACTTGTATTAATTTACGCATTTATGAAATTAATTTCTTTAAGAAAACGTGAGCTGAGCGAGTTCAATGACTTGTAGGTAGTTTGTACGCAACGCCAAGTATTAACTACAGTCCTTGAACTTGCTCAGCTGACTTGGACTGTTCATGAATAAGCACTGTATTTTTGTATTAATCACATTTGTGTGTACATCATCTGTACTTTTTTGACTCTATTTAAAAATTGTGTACAATAAAGAATAAAAATTTGTGTGGAAAAACAATCAGTTCATACCTCACAAATCATCAGTTTTCTTTAAGATGTTTTAGGGTTCCGAAAGGTAGCTCAGCCCCCCGTGCGAAAGGCAACGAAGGAACAGGAGTGGATTTTTATTCAGTAAAAGTCTGACACTATCTCCCGCTTCGCCCAAGAGCGGGGATGTCATTAGGTGATTTTCACACAGAAAAAAAAAAGATGTTTTAGGGCAAAATGTCCAATATACAGGCAAAGAAACCAATAACTCCCGGTTTGTTCATTTATCATCATCGTATCAGCCAAAAGACGTCCACTGTTGGACCTAGGGCGTCACGTCATTTGTTCATTAGATGGTAGTAACAGGTATACATCATTGCTCATTGCATTGTGCATTTTGAAACAATTTCCACATAGGAATTTGTAATTTTTTGAGAAATTCATTTAAACACTTATGGCAATCTATATAAGTATATAAAAGAAAGTCGTGTTAGTTACACTTTTTATAACTCAAGAACGGCTGAACCGATTTGGCTGAAAATTGGTGGGGAGGTAGCTTAAAACCAGGAGACGGAAATAAGACCTACTTTTTATACAGAAATCCTCTTCTTCTTCTTCTTCTCTTCTTCTTTCTTCTTCAGAACGCATGAACCGATTTCCACGGTTTTGCATTCGTTGGAAAGGTCTCGGGCTCCATGAGGTTTATTAGAGTAGAGTAGGGTAGAGTAGAGTAGGGTAGAGTAGGGTAGGGTAGAGTAGAGTAGAGTAGGGTAGGGTAGAGTAGGGTAGAGTAGGGTAGAGTAGGGTAGAGTAGAGTAGGGTAGGGTAGAGTAGGGTAGAGTAGAGTAGAGTAGGGTAGGGTAGAGTAGGGTAGAGTAGGGTAGAGTAGGGTAGAGTAGGGTAGAGTAGGGTAGGGTAGAGTAGGGTAGAGTAGGGTAGAGTAGGGTAGAGTAGGGTAGAGTAGAGTAAAGTAGGGTAGGGTAGAGTAGGGTAGAGTAGGGTAGAGTAGGGTAGAGTAGGGTAGAGTAGGATAGAGTAGGGTAGAGTAGAGTAGAGTAGGGAAGAGCGGGAGCGAAGCCGCGCGGGCAAAAGCTAGTATCATATAAAAAACAAAGCCCAAAGGAGTAACATGTATTACATATTTTATTTTATTATTTAACTTATAATTTAGGTGTCTCAGTTTCAGGTGTCTTGTGTGACATCATATCACATCACACCCATAACACAAGAGTTGTTCTTATAGTGAGGCAATATTTTTTTTTAGTAATTTAACCTTTCAATCGTGGAAATTACAGACACAATAGAATGACAATAGGTGCGCGAACGCCAGCATTCACTTGGGGTTTAATGAATTAATTTCAAGTTCAAATTGTTTAGTTTCACAAAACTAATTTCATAGGTTGGTTTTTCATGTTACCCCTGTTTCTTAAATAACTCAGAAAACAAAATATAACAATAATAGGTGCAAAACTAACACTGGCATGGCTAAGAAGTACTGACTCCTAGTGAGAGGGTAGTTTGTTCCAGTCATTAGACTAGATTTCAGAACAACCATAATACTTTTGCTATTCATTGGCATAATAAAAGAATTATATGTTGTAGTAGAACTACAGATAGACAGGAATACGCAAGAGGGAGCAATCAATGCAAACTAGAATGACAGACATTGCTAAATAATCATGCAGGTATTCAGATACTTACATAAATGGCCTGCCTTAGTTTATAGCTGACATCCTCAGCCAGTGTCGTGATGGCCTCAGAATTGACCTCGTGGCCTGCCTGCTCTGCCATGCAAGCCACCGACTCGGGACCAATACCTGCAAACTTGCCCTGCGCAGAACTGCCATCCTGTGTGACAAAGAATTGTGTTTTAAATAAAAACATTGATGAAAAATTTAAGAACTCCATTGGACAAAAACTCATTTTTAAAACCAACAAATTTTAGTGCTGGCATGATGGCTCAAGTGTTTAAACTTGGCATTTACGCTAAAGAATAAAATACGCGCCAAGTAGAAAGCTACAAGTAATTATTGAGATAACCTCAAATACACAAATTATTTACCTTTTCGTTGAGTGGAGGAGTGTCGCACTGACTGGAGCCCCCTGATTCTGATGCTACAGACTTGTTTCTATCACGTTCTCTGCTGCTATTTGCCTTTTTCGAGTGACTTTTATTACTCGAAAGTGAGTTAGACATTTTCATTTGTAACTATCACCTAGAAGTACTCACAACATGATATATATGGTTGATGATTTACTTTTGATTTTCCGAAACTGTGTCTGTTATAATTAAGTAGTCACGTAAACAATTCAAGTCAAACAAATTGATAAAGAACAGTAACATGAAATGCGAAGCGCTGACTTTATTTCCCCGAAACTGACAGCTAGTTGACACTTATGACATTGTTGACAGCATAACATTGACATTTAGTTCCTTGTCTTTCGGAAGTATTTCATAGAGAAACCTCAACTAGTATGATATTCTCAACATATGTAAGCATCGTTTGGTATTGAAAAGTCTTCTTCTCGAATCGATGGTTTTTCTCTCAAGTTGTTGGGCGGTTACGTTTATATTAGCGTAGGTCCTCCAAGTGCAGGTGTAGGGACAATGGGCCCTCCAATAAGTGGGCCACCATCTGGTCAGGAGGAGCACCGCACTCGCACCGGGTGTCGATCGGATCTATAATCCCCCACTTTGCCTGGTTGTGCTTGCAACGGCCTACTTGCGTGCGTAGTATATTAATCGTTTTCCTTAGAGACGATTGCAAATCGCATCCGAGTGGTAGATGTTCTTGGGGTTGAACGAAGTTGGGTGGTGGTGGGTGGTGTTTACAGAGTACTTTGTAACATACTGAAAGTGCTGTTCTTCCATCTTACTTACATCTCGCCGTGGATGGTCGGTCCCGAATAGCCTGTGTGCCTACATCAAAGAAAACTCTTCCGATTTTTAAGTCTACCCGGAGCTACAGTATGACGGGAGTCGGATTCTTGAAACTTTTTTTTAAGTCCACATGCGACATTCCTACGAACGACAGGTAGTGCGATACCAGAGCAGCTAACGGGTACAATTTGTTGAATAAGGTTGGTTTCAAGCATTCTACCTTGGTCGAGAATTTGAGGGTGGATGCAGAGAATGATAATGGAGGGAGTTACGTTCCTGCTGCGTGATCGTCTGCACTAGTCTGCAGGTGTTATCGTACAAGTGGTGGTTCGTCAAAAGGGTTTGCTAATGTATTGCGAACAATATGCTGCGTGATCTTGCTATTATTTTGATTCGAGCGTTCAGATCGAGCGACGGGACGTGTTTTGTATTAATGCACGATATTTTATGTACCTACACATGAAGCATCGGCACGAACTGTTTCATGACAAAGCAAATGCGGTCCCAGCATTATTATGCTAACACAAATAGAATCATACAACATTATACAATTCCAATTTTGTATGAAAGGGTACCTACCAAGGTTTACTTTTTAGGGACGACGCTGCATTTAGCGGGTGCACGCGCGGTCCCTTACTAGTGCTCCGTCGCGGGGAGCCGTGCTCCACGCCCGTTTTACAATACATGCACACCGGTTAAAGATGAAATAGCGACACTGCGCAGGGCAGGTACCTAATGATCCGGTTTCCGCTACCCGAGCACACGAAACACACGCGACGTCATGCGACGTGTGACCGCGCGTGCGACCGCTTAACGCAGCGTTGGCCCTTAATTAATTTTACAAACAGCGTCCAAGTTTACAGGATGTTGCTTTACAATAGTACCTAGTAAAATTGTAATTGACATGAAAGTAGAAAGAAAGTATAAGGGTTTAAAAACTAAATAAAAATACTTGTTCATTTCATATTTTTTGTTTATATTCTCATAAGTAAAAAGAGCATGTGGACATAATTGGGTAGGTAACGTCTTATCAATATTAGACGACGTAATGATCCAAAATAAATTAGCAATGTAGTTTGCTGAAGGCACACAATTCCAGGTTCTGCGAGTTTACACAACAACCCTATTATAATATAATTAAGTTCTCTCATATCTATGTACATACAAAACGATTTATATCTCTCGACAAACTATCATGTCCGTCATTATATTACAATATTTTATTCTCGTAATCTTCCTGTACAAAGATTTATTGCAATTTTTAGATATTAACTAAATTTAAATAAATGAACGTCGCGATAAAATTATTACCAATCATTACGTACTTACTTAAACCTAACTTTTACAAATATTGGCATAAAATAAAAAAAAATATCTATGTTCACATGAGGCACGTTACGATTATCTTTAATTATGTCAACAATACATAACAATTAAATTCATTTTACTTAAAAAGTATGAATAAAATAAATCTGACATAAAAATATTATACTTTAATGTACCATCTCTTACATTACAAAAATATTTCAAAACATGGCAAGTCAACACGTAACACTAGAGCGAACGAGTGTCGATGACGGGGAGTGTTCGTCCACTACATCATATCTTACACAAGTTCATAAAGAACCAAAACCTGTCTTTTCTTGCAAACCATACACTCCCTGAGTAAATATCATTTGGACACGGATTAGATGGTAAATGGAGCGATATGATAAGTTCTTGAACGTTATTCACGTAAACACTGATTACTGACTCAACAGTATTTTTTATTTGTAATTCGGATTACTGGTTCAACAGTAATTTTTATCGTAGTACGCATGCATCCAATAGAAAATTCCCTGCCGAATCACACATTATAAACCTAGTGACAAATATTCGTATTAAGACTCCATTTACTTATTGATCCGTGTAAGGTAGGAAGAACCTCTATATTCTATTTAAATTCCTCCACTCGACTGAACCTCCTTGAACCAAATAAGATAGTTATAGCTTTACATAAAAGAAAGTACAGAAGAAAAAAAAAAGAGAAAAAAAGAGTTGTGTAACTTTTTTGCTATACAATAAATTATTTTGAGAAAGATTTTTCCGTTATCATGGCGTCTCAGTCGAGTGGAGTGGAGAAGAAGTATCTTCCAAAAGGATTTAGAATATGGGTGGGAGTGTCATGATAAGTGACGTCACTTGCCAAGTTTGACGAGCAATCTGTTCTGTGAGGGCGAGTAGAGTAACGTTTAAAAAATACACCCAAACCCGATGAAATAAACGTTTGTCGTGAGGTCAGTCGGAGTCGCTGCCGGATTCAGACAGGCAGAGATCATCGTTGAGCACGTCCGCGGGCAGAGCCGCCGCCGCCGCCGTCGCCGCGCCCGTACCTGCACACAAGTTAGCGGTCACACTCGTGTCAAGGAAGCCCTTTTGACTTGATAGGACTGTTGAGAGTTACTTGCAACTGAACGCAAATGGCAACTGAAGGAATCGAGGTGGGTAAGTCCTAATGTAAGCACCTTGCCTATACAACGTGTAACATTAAATGTGCAACCTCTGACACTTAATGATTTTTTTACACCACCTGCTGGATAATGTTGTTACAAACCTCACTTAAAGCAAGTCATTCTATCCCTAGGGAGATAATGCAGTATGGCCGATCCCTAGGGAATAATGAGATTTGAATTTGGTACATCAAAAATCGTCAACATTGTGATTTAAAATATACGTGCATCGAAAAAGTTGACTCGAAATTCAAACTGGCCACTGACAAAACAAAAGAAAATAGAATAAAACCTGCTTACTGACGGTAGCATTATAGAAAATTGAAACTATACACCGTTAAATTTTAATCGTTTTAATCCCGTGGAGGGTCGATTCGGTACATGAAACACTCGATTTGTAAAGATAAAATTAAAAAATAAAGTACCTTTTTTTTCAAAACTCGTATTAATTTACGCATATACGAAATTAATTTCTTTAAGAAAACGTCCGCTGAGCGAGTTCAATAATCTGTAGGTAATTTGTACGCAACGCTGACTATTAGGGAAGAGATTCCTTCTACGCATCTCGTACTATTATAGGTTCTGTAAGTTTCAGATTATATTGGGCAGAATGTGATAAAAGTACAAACCGTTGGGAATAGAGTGGTGCGCGCTGGAATCATTGTCGTCGCTATCGCTGCCGCTGTCCGAATCGCTACCGCTCTCACTCGACGAACTCGAAGAGCTGTCCTCTTGTTGCGGTGGCTGTTTAATTAAATGAATATAATAATAATATTCCACACAACGCCATCTAGTTCCAAGTAAAGCAAAGCTTATGTTATGAGTACTAGACAACTGATAAACATACTTATATTAAAAAAATACATACGTAATATAGATAAGTTACATTCCCAAATTAAAGGTTAAATGCTCTCGCTATTGCGATACTTCGTGTTCGTTTCTAAGTGCAACTTTTGCACTGTTGCTAGTTTTAAACGAAACAATGGTTAGTATTGACTAAAATCGGATATTAAACTTTATTGAACTTAGTCTAATGATTAAACGGAATGTTCGTACCTGATGATGCGGTACGGGCGGTTGATAGGCATTCGTACTATGGTGCGGCCTCTCCACAGGCGGCGCGGGCGCCGGCGCGGGCGCAGGAGCGGGCGCGGGCCGCTCGGGGCGCTCGTAGGCGCGCGGGTAGCCGTTGTGTGCCGCCTGAGGCGCCGGCGGGGCGGGCGCGGCCGGCGCGGCGCCCGCGGGGCCGCCCAGCGCGTCGTCCAAGCCGATCATGGGTAGGGACGCCAGGGTACTATTACCACCGCCTGACCACCTGTTAAAACATAAATCATCATTACTAGCTTTGTGTATGTAGAGAGAATAGTCAGATAGTTTACTTCGTGCCACATCGTGCTTTGCACATCTTGCCTTAGTTAGACACCCACTTCGTTCATCATTCATCATCATTTCAGCCGATACACGTCCACTGTTGGACATAGGCCTCCCCTAAGCGTCGCCACATCGAACGTTCCTGTGCGTCCCGCATCCATCGGTTTCCTGCTACCTTCACCAGGTCATCGATCCACCTTGTAGGAGGCCTTCCAACACTACGTCTTCCGGTACGCGGTCGCCACTCCAAAACCTTTCGGCCCCAACGGCCATCTGTTCTGCGAGCAATGTGCCCTGCCCATTGCCCCTTAAGTTTGGCAATTCTTTGTGCTATGTCGGCAACCTTAGTTTTCCTGCGGATACCACTTCGTTGTATGTCTTTATTTTTATTTCGTTGTTTTGTACTACTAATACTATTTTTAAGATATTTTACTTACAAAGTGGACCATATTGTTGTCTGATTTTATAAATCAAAAAATAAAATTGAGCTCTTATTTTCCCACTGCAAAGCAAGACCCTACTACCTTTCCGTATCTTATAATCTAGAACGAAGGAGGAAAGAAGTCCGCCTGGATGTGTGTAAACTTTTTTTTAAGGTAAAACGAAACTCAAAACCTTCGGAACAAAGTTTCATGCAATTTTCACCAAATGACAGAGTGATTCATGAGGAATGTTTAAATGTATAACACATATATATCATAGTAGAAAAAAGCCGAGATTTGTAAAGATCTTTAAGTCGAGAGTGAATAGGTTTCTTTTAGGTAAGCGCGTTCCATAGTCGCTTTCCATCAGGTGAGATGGCGGTTAAGCGCGAACTAATCAACAATAAAAAAAAAGATTTCTTACACCCGTGTGAAATTCGAGCGTGTCACTAGTACCAACAAAAATAAAGTTGGGAGTTAATAAGCCTGCAGTAGTCCCCAATATTTCACATTACTACCACTTCCGACATCATTCCGTTTATAGCCGTATCAACAAATTCACTACGAAAACCTCTTCTTGCCATATTTTGCTCTTTGTAGGTGAAATATCTAGCACAAGTTTTGAAAGGAAATCTAAGAATTTATTGAAACATATAATCGTATCTTTCTTGTCACACATTGTCACAATTTATGTATTTCACAGACACATTATTTGTAAAACACAAATATACCATTACAAATCTTAATGAAAGCTAAATTAACTAAAAATACAGGGTCGAAAAGGATTACCTTGAATTAAACTGTAGCACAAAAATCGATAAAATGACACCAAGTCTACCTGTTTTGTTAGATATCTTTCTTTAAAAAAAACTACAAATACCTACACAAAAAGTAACAACTCCTAATTGTTGTAAAATATCGGGTAATTCATTTGGAGGTAGGTACTATGATCAAAACAAAAAAAATACTAGCCAAGTGCGAGTCGGGCTCGCACACTAAGGTTTCCGTACCATTATTTATATGTGAACGGCCAAAAAATCACGCCCCACTTAAATATTTATTTTATTCTGTTTTTAGTATTTGTATTTATAGCAGCAACAGAAATACATCATCTGTAAAAACAACAGACTGTTTCTGTGAACATTTAAACTGCCTAACTATCACGGTTTCGCACGCTTCCTGAGAAATCCTGAATATTTTTCCTCATAGAATACACTCGGGAATAGATGTCACGTCGACTTGCTATTTTCTTTAAGGCTTATAGTCCCTTGAACCATCTGGCCAAAATATGTGGACGTAACTCTCGCACCCGCCTAGGCGGCAGTACACAAATCTGTGCATTTATTTGCGGCCAGCAGCGCCCGGAAAGCGCGCGGCTGACCTTTAAATCCATTTTCTTTGCGAAATATTGATTGATTTACATATTATTATGCTATGTTCACTTTGAAGAATATTTAACCACCAATTTTTATGTGTAAAAATGTTTCTAAAGATCCAAGCCGTTTCGAAGGAGTAGGGGAAAGTTGCGAAATTGCTAAATATTTTTTTTAGACAAAAATATTAATAGCACGAAAAAATCAAATGTTGATAATGATGTTCATGGATCTATAATAAACATATATTTTTTTTAAACTTATTAACCTGGCCGTTACCGAGGAGTAGGCTTCAGAAAGTCACGTTTTTATGGCACTTTTCGGGCGCTTGGGCCTTAATTCATTAAACCCCAAGCGAACGCCGGCGTTCGCGCACCTATTGTTTTTCTATTGTGTCTGTAATTTTCACGATTGAAAGGAACTCTTGATAGGTAGCTCTCAACAAGTAAGTAAAACATCAGCGTAATTGTAAACACCGTTAGATTCTAATCTATCTCGCGAGATTGTCAACTGTCGAAAGATTGTGAACCGTAAAATTCTGCTTACAATTTGACGCATTATTTTTCGGTAGATTATAATTTATCGAAGTGAAATTTTAATAAATAAAATTAAATCACAATCTGTCGAGCGTGAAATTGTCAACTGCCTGAAGGTTGTCACTGATTGGTCATTGGGAACATCTTGTTATCTCTTTTCTACACGCATAGCGTAATGGCAGTGTCGTCACATAGTTGTTTGTGCTACTTTATTCTGTTACTTGACACTTTTCCTTTCCACTAGATTTGAAACTTACTTAATTTTTAACGGTTTGAAAGTCTCTATTTACGATTTTGGTAGTTACGATTTTGATACGAAAAAATAAAAATGAAAATGTCAAGAAAATACCCAATTCTTCTCAATAGACATACAAATAAAAAAAAAACATACATTTTTAGACCTAAAAATCATTGAAATTTTAGTTTAGCAGAATGTTTAAATGAAATTAACAGATCAGCGCAACATATTCAGTTTGTCTAATGAGTCGAGGTGGCCTAGTGATTAAGGCACCGGCCTCTTGTGCATGAGGTTGCGGATTCGAAACCGGGCAAGCAGTAATGTGATTTTTTTAAATTCTTTTGCAGTTTTATAAGTCTATCTAGGGCATTATTGACACTCCGGGCCTGGGAAATCACGGAAAGCCGTTTGTCCTTGTTGTCATTCGTAGATCTTCGACAGTCGTTACTGATAGTCAGACGCCAGAAATTCTGACTATCAACACAAAATAGGTACAGAAGACAATCTCATGTATGTACTTCACTTTTTATATCTACGCTCGGTGGACGCACACTAATGAGCGTTTGAGCCGGAACTGTTCGACGAGCGGGCCGAGGCGCTCCGAGATATCGTGTCCGTGAGCGGTGTCTATGTGTGCGTTGCTCGAGCGCGCTTTGTATGTAGATTGGCTTCTGTACCTATATATTTTGTGCCATCAGTCAATCCAAAGAGTATTTATTTATTTATTTATTTATTTAAAGCTTTATGCACAAAAAAACTGTACAAAGGCGGACTTAATGCCTTAGGCATTATCTGCCAGTCGACCTTAGGGTGGTGCAGAAACAAAACATGGCAGGTGCAACTTAATAAACAGACAAAACAGAAGAGAAACAAATATATACAATAGTAAATACATACTTAGATACATACATATAACAAAAACAATGCTGTTGTGAAATAACAAATCCAAACCAATTAGCTCGGTGATGATTCTACCAACATCTTGCGAATATGCTCACGTGCCTTCACCTTAAAAGAAAATCGGCTTGTTGCCATCCTGATATTCAGAGGGAGCGCATTCCAAAGAGATATCGCCTGGACAAAAAAGGAAGAGTGGATAAGCCCAGAGCGGTGTGAGGGACATCGTAGAAGACGATTATTAGTAGACCGAAGATTTTTACTGTGCCCAGAGCAAAGAAATTGAAGTTCTGAAATCAGATAAGAAGGGGAAGAAGGATTATCCAGAAAAGAGAACAGAGTAGTCAAGGCCCTTAGCGCTCTGCGCTGACGAATGGGTAACCATTTTAAAAGCAAACGAGTATCGTGTTGTCTAGTAACAGTTGTGGAAGTCTGATAGGCAATCACTCCATGTAAAACACGGGTACTCAACCGCATCCGGTTAGATTGTATGCCCATTGTTATTTGTTTCTTTTTTTTATATATAATTAATAATAATAATATTCCACAACTATCACACAGCGCCGTCTAGTCCCAAGCTAAGCAGACCTTGTGTTATGGGTACTAGACAACTGATAAACATACTTATATATTTCTAAATACATACATATTATAGATAAATTACACCCAGACACAGAACAAATGATCGTGCTCATCACACAAACATTTGTCCTGGGTGGGAATCGAACCCACGACCTCCGGCATAGCAGTCAACGTCACTAACCACTAGACCAACAGGCCTGTCAATTAGTGTCTACATGTTGTTACTACATTGTGTATATCAACGAGTGAGTATGCCAAATAAAATAATTTTCTTCTTTCTTCTTTCACCCAAAGCTAGTTAGGAAAAGGTTACGGCGGTATGTCTTCTAAGTGTTTACAATAAGAATAGGAAAGTCAATGACCTCGATCTGTCAAAAGTTCATTGAAAAGTACAGTTTGCAAAGAAAACTTATATGCGTACCAATAAAGGTTTATTTACTTTGTTTTACAGAGTCTTAGTTAAGTCTAGGAGAAGTAAAAACGGTATTGTTTAATCTAAATTAGCTAAATGTGTTCATAATTTAAAAAAAAAAAAATATTTTCTTTCTTATTTTCATTGTTAGCGACAATACGTCTTCATCTTCTATTTGCGACAATTCAGACACAGTGACGCAGAGATGAAAAACTGGATTGTAATTAAACTTTTTTCGTTCATGATTCTTGTTTTGTTCACCCTATCCAAATTCTTCGATTTGACAGCTTTGACGTCACAACATGGCGCTAAATCGATCCTATTCCTACTTAAAACGCTTTGTAAAAGTAACTACATATCTTCATAATTACTTAGATGGTAAACTCATTTTCATAACAACTAGTATTGCCATCGCAGTCATTTCTGCCTGATCACTTAAAAAAATAATCGCTTGAATCCTGCGGCACGACGGCAAAACAAACCCTTTTAAGTTTTCGTTTCAAGTGCAAGCAAAAATAAACCTAGCGGTGGTCAGGCGAAAGTGTCTTTGATAGTACTTACGGCGCGGCTTGTGGGGGCGATGTCTTCTGCCTGTGCGGCGAGCGCACCAGCGTGGGCGGCGGCTTGGCCATGGCGCCCGCCGCGCCGTTGAACCGCGCCGGGTTGTTCGGCTGCGCGGGGCCAGGTACTGGAATATATAAGGTTAGTATTACATTTTTATAGGGTACCGTTTTATCGCTCCACCCAGAGGAGAAGTTATTTGATGATTTCCCACCGCAAAACCACCGTACTAATATAACTATAAGAAATCCTTGTACTCCTGATTATTTAAAACAATATTTTAGAGTGTTGGGCAGTTCTCATAATCTTAACCTTCGTGCATCCAAAAACATGCTTCTTCATATTCTTTCTCACCATTCTGGCTTTATGTCCAATTCTTACGGTGTCTGCACCATACAACTCTGGAATGTGTGTGCTTCCCCTTGACATTAAAAAAGCTGATATCAAACTTTCCTTCAAGCGTAAACTAATACTTGAAGTCTTCTCAAACTTAGTTCGGTCTTCGCCATAATTTTAAGTTCTTTAATGATTTGTTATTTTTCATAATACTTATTAGTTTATATTTTAGCATATAATTTTATTCCACCAAGTTAGATGTCAATTATAAGCTCATTGTTAAAACCTAGCATAAGAAAACTTTGTGATGGGAAAATAAATAAAATTATTATTAATACTTTCCACATTTTTTTTTTTATTATTGATAGGCTCGCGTTTCACCACTATTGCACCTGATGGTAAGCGATGTATATCAATCACACTAAGTAAGAGTTAAGGAAAGCATCATGAAAAAAGAGGTGTAAATCGCAATAGCACCTTAAGCTAGCGTCGTGATTGTTTCTCGTGTTTTCTCTAAACGAGACGAGGTTTCAGTCAGTAATGCGAGAGTCCCTTTCGCTCCGTTAAATCATGATTGCCCATCTCGAGAACAAACAGCATCTTTCTGGCTGTCTCACCTGCGGTAGTGGCACTACGTCTGTTGGTGGCGACGCGCGTGCGTGACGTCGAACGCTGCGTCGTGTTTGTGAAATCTGTTGTCACCGGCGTCAGCGGCCGTGGCTTTTGAGACGTTTCTTGTCTGCGAAAAATAATATATAATTAAATACAATAGAAAAACAATATTAAACGATAAGCTTTAAAACTAGTTTGACATATTTATGCCCGTGGTGATAAACAAATCATTATATACGATCTCTTCAGAAGACAGTGCAGAGGACGAGAGATGCGCGCTGTGGAGGCATCACCCCATTGGAACATCTTCCTCCTGGACGCGAACAATGGCCAATTGGAAATCTCTAAAATCGGTTTAGAGATTTCCAATTGGCCATTGTAGTTCGAACGAACCCAGGTTGGCCGCTATAAAAACAATCTGGACAACTGGGGCTTCCTCGGCCCATCTCTAACGCAGTGCCAGTGTGGAGCCTCTCCTCAAGACATGCGCCACCTGCTATGCTGCACATCCTGCATAACCACCTGCAGTTTTCAGGATCTATACGGGGCCAACAATAGAGCTGAACGGATTGCCAAATATAGGACAGAAGAAATATAATTTGAGAGCATCGACACGAAGAGAAGATTATATGATAACTATTGGTCCCAGCAGATGTTGTACTGTCTGAAAGCAGTCATTATTCAGAAAAAATGCTTTTGTAGCGCTACCTTACCGGGTCCAATTGTATTTTGGATGGTCCAGAGACCTACTTAAATACACACAGAAAACTACATCCAAATCTGGAATAAAGCAGCTTTCTATCGGTGAAAAAATTTTAGCAATCGGACCAGTAGGTACTATCAGAGTTTACCTCCTACAAACAAGAAAACATAAAACAAAAAAAACAAAGTTAATCTATAGATAATATTAGTGATTATTTTAAATAACACCTAACCTTGTGTATATCCAAATATTATGAAGGTGTCCTCATTACATATCTACCGCAACAGTTACTTCGAATTATAGCGGATTTCACAGAATCTACCTAACCGTATTATATTTTTATTTTTCTTTTTGCACAAAGGTACAGTACGGTCGAAATATCTTGATCGCTCTGAACTTCGAGCTTGCGCAGAAATTCGTTTTATGAATATATGCGCAATTGTTCGGGACGCCAACTTCAGAGTGGTCAACATATTTTGACTTACTGTAAAGGTCAGGCGCTGTCTGAAGGGCGAGGGGGTCACAGGGGATATGACCCCCCAAAATCAAACTGAAAAACCTTCTAAAAATAAAAAATTGCATCTAACCATTCACCCAAAGACTGATAGCCCTAGACGTTTAAACTATTATCAGCCAATTTGCCAGCAAGACTTCCATCTGTTGTATAATGTGAGCACTAAAATTGTATATTGTGTAATAAAGTCAAAATTTTAGATTTATTAGTGACTTCCTCCAAAATTTTAGGCTTCGATCGCACCTGGTGAAGGGGTGACGCATTGAATTCTTTCGCTTGCCCTGTACTTTCTAACTGCATATTCGTGACGTAAACTATGACGGGCAGACGAATAAACGGTGCTAATATGACATTTCCGAGAAGAAATTCAACACGGATATGGGTTGAACCTATTCTGCTATCGAGTAGCGTAGCTAGATGTGGGTGAAATGGGTCCTCGCCCACTGTTCGCATCCAAAGGGGCCTCGCACAAGCGAGGGCTCTTTATGAACGAGGATTTTTTATATTTGATAGCCTCACGTTTGACCACTATTTCACCTGTTGGTAAACGACGATGTGGTCGAACACTGAGTTGCGACAGTCGTTGTCTCGTTTTCGAGTTTATGTAAGAAAAAGGTTTCACTGGTGTGCCTTCGCCCACTTTTAAATTTGTTTACGCTACGGCTCTGCTGCTATCCAGTTACAATAGAAATCACAGACGCATTGCTAATTTCTTAGTATAGTTATCGGCACGGATCTTGAGCGCTGGCTTCAAGTTGCGCAGAAGTCTAATATTCGGTCTCTTTAGTGATGCGGAGAGGTGCGGAGACGCGGGGGCGGGGAGTGTCAGTGATTGGCTCGCCGCGCCATCGCGTCATAGACGTCACTCGTGATTCGTTCCTGCGCTAACAACGACGACGATTGGCTCGCCAATGTATGGAATGCGCAAAGCGATCCCCACTCTGACGCCGAGCGCTCAAGATCCGTGCCGATAACTATTTGTAAAGAGATATTTAATGTGCCCTGCTTTGGTACTTTTCGGGAGTTGAACAAGGTGTAAAGTCCCGCAAACCTCCATTGAAAGGGACCAGACGGGTGTTATGTCTTGTCTGAGCAACTGCCCAATAGTTGTTTTTCAATTTAATTCAACATAGGCCTACTAGGGCACGGTTCTACCGGAAGACCGTGCCAGCAAGAAATTTTACGATGCTCTTTAAAAAAAATGAAACGATAATCGATACTGACCTTGTCTTTTTAACTTGAATATTACTAGAGAGCTTCTCCAGTGTAATCTCGCCAGTAACTCTGTCAATGATGAGCACACATTCCTTTGTGTAAGGCCTCTGGTTGCCTTTGAAAACTGTCTGAGGAACTCCGGCGCCGTCTGTAGAAGGAAAAAGACACTGTTAGATCTTCTTTGTATTTATACAGGGTTTTTTTTTTTTATGGTGGGAAAAAATCATGCATTGACATCCCCCGCTCTTGGGCGGAGCGGGAGATAGTGTCAGACTCTTACTGACTAAAAGACCCACCCCGTTCCTTCTAGCCTTCATACCGGGGCTCGAGCGCCCTTTCGGATAACCCTGGCCCCAGTAGGCTTCGACCCGGCTGGGTCCCACTGGCAACAATTTATACAGGGTTTTTTTTTTATGGTGGGAAAAAATCATGCATTGACATCCCCCGCTCTTGGGCGGAGCGGGAGATAGTGTCAGACTCTTACTGACTAAAAGACCCACCCCGTTCCTTCTAGCCTTCATACCGGGGCTCGAGCGCCCTTTCGGATAACCCTGGCCCCAGTAGGCTTCGACCCGGCTGGGTCCCACTGGCAACATCTCAGGAATATGTTACTAACATCATAAACAAAAATTTTTGTTCTGCGACTTTTAAAGATTGAATTATATTTTAGTTCCTCAGATTTTTATACAAAACTAAATAAATTGAACGTTCTAAATATTACGAAGTAGTCTATTCGATGCAAGCGATAGTACAATAGCTGAAGGGAGCGGAGGTTGGGTGGCGGGGGTGCTTGATGCACTTGCGTCGCGTCATACAGACGTAAAAGTAGGTTTCTCTATACAAACTTTGGACCACCGTATAATCCTTTCAGGGATGAATTTTAGAAAATCCTCTCTTAGTGCTTAGCTACATAATAAAAGTGTAATTTAGTGCAAAATTTCCCGCCCCTTGTCCCAGTAGTTTTGGCTGTGTGTTGATAATATGTTGGTCAGTCAGTTTCTCCTTTTATTATATACTTAGATAAAACAGGTATGTTATAGATATGAAACTGATCTGGATACGGATATAAGAATACCGGTTTCTACCGGTTTGGGATACGGTTAAAGTAGCAGATATGAAATTATTTCCAATTGATGTTGATTATAAAAGTAAATAAAATGCATTAATTCCGCCTTTGTACAGTTTTTTTTGCACAAAGATTTAATCTATACTAATATTATAAAGAGGAAAGATTTGTATTTTTGTACTAGCTGTACCCGCGCGGCTTCGCTCCCGCTCTTCCCTACTTCAGCCTACTATATCCTACTCTACCCTACTATACCCTACTCTACCCTACCCTACTCTACCCTACTCTACTCTACCCTCCTCTACCCTACCCTACTCTACTCTACCCTACTCTACCCTCCTCTACCTTACTCTACCCTACACTACCCTACTCTACCCTACACTACCATAATTTTCATTTTTTTTTCCATTAGAACCTTCTCCTCATAATAAAGAACACAACAAAAAAAAAATTTGCGAAATCGGTCCAGGCGTTGTTGAGTTATGCGCTTACCAACACATTTTGCGATTCATTTTTATATTATAGAAGATGTAACGAATAAACTCAAAAACTACTGTGCCGATTTCAAAAATCCTTACACTATTGGAAAGCTACATTCACCCTGAGTAACTTAGGCTATATTTATTGCCCGTGCGAAGCCGGGACGGGCCGCTAGTAAATAAATAAATAAAATACAAAGCAAGATTAGACTTTTTTAAGTGATATTTTTGGCTCGGATACTAAGTCCTTTTTTTTTTCATTTTTAAGCTAAGCATTTTATACAATGCCAAATGATCAGCAATATTCTGACGACGGTCATACCCTCGGAGGTCAAAAGCCGACAACGATAGTTCTATTTCTATTGATCTAGAATTGAATAGCTGGCCTTAAATAATCCTTATTCTATTTTTCAGTCATTTTCCTCCTTTAAATACAATAAAGACACATTCAAACAACGCAAGTCTGTGGAAAAACCAAAACGTTGCTTGGAAATCCCGCAATACAATGTCAAGGATTACCTGGCGATTTTATGGAGGTCACAATTCAAGGATAACAGCATAAGCATTGCACTTAGTCATCATCATCATCATCATCATATTAGCCGAAAGACCTCCCCCGAGCGTCGCCACAACGACCGGTCCTATGCGTCACGCATCCATCGGATTCCCGCGACCCTGACCAGGACCTAAACCATGACGTTTAAAGTAAGATTGATTTAATCTTGTTTCAGTGTGGGTAAGAGACAGAGCTATACAGGTTGTCTAGCGCCATCTCTTACCCACACTGACAAGACACACAAGACAAACAAGATTAATACCAATCTTACTTTTTAACTGACTTCGAAAAGGAGGGAGTTCTATGTTCGGCTGAATGTATGTTTTTTTTTTTATGTGTGTTTGCCGATATCTCGGTCAATTGTGGACCGATTATGAATTTTTTTTTTTTATTGTAAGATTATGCTTCCAAGTTGGTCTTATAGAAATATTGTTATGACCTGATCATGAACTTCGAAGATATGGAACAACAGGATAGGATCACAGCAGAATTGTCGTAACAAGTAAAATTGCTTTGTTTATACGTGTAGTCGATGACTGACTGAAAGAAAAGGGGGAGGGGATGTACTGAACTGGTCTGGTGATGAAGCAAGAAGGTAAATTAATGTAACCTAACCGTGTTTGGGATTATTAGAAACGTTATGAGATGCACTCTGATTATAAGGTATTTAAGTTTGGCAGAGGAGTACTTTTTAGTGGTGGTACCATAACTAAAAAGTGGAAAATAAAAAACTTTTTACAAAAAAAATTAAACCGACTTCAATGTAAAAAAAACAATGAAAAGTGCAAAATAACTTTAATTTCGGAAGTCGGTGTTAAATAACGAAGTGATAAACTATTATAGAAACACCGACTTCCGAAATTAAAGTTATTTTTAACTTTTCAGTGTTTTTTTTTTACGTTGAAGTCGGTTTAATTTTTTTTGTAAAAAGTTTTTGACGTCATGTTAACCCCGGCAAGTATCGCTCCACCTTGTGGGAGGCCTTCCAACGCTGCCGGAAGACGCAGCGTTGCACTTAGTGCACTTAGTAAATTAGGCTGACATATCAAGGCACAGCCGAAACTACTATGTTTGTTTATCTATAGTATGTATGTATTTAGAAATATATAAGTATGTTTATCAGTTGTCTAGTACTCATAACACAAGCTCTGCTTAGCTTGAGACTAGATGGCGTTGTGTGATAGTTGTGGAATATTATTATTATTTTTATACATTTATTTATCTCAGGACCATGAGGTCCTTGAACTTTGAAAGGCATACGAGGAGCCGAAACCAACTCGCAGAGGAACTTTTAGCTGCTTCTAATGGAACGTGGTACCAACCGGCGATTATCCCTATATGCACTATGCTAGTGCATCCAAGGACAACCCCCGGTTGAAGGGAAACTATTGCAACATGTGGAAAATAATATAAGGCTAGTGGAGTCTTAAGTGGACTGGTTACCAGGAACTATGTTAAGACTATGGCCCCTGCCTGAACAATGTTTTTAATTTCCATCGCAAAAAAAGGCAAGGGGTGACTTGCACACTCAACAAATGGGCCCCCAAAATGGTCGCTAGCACGAAGTGACGTAGCAACAAGAGGGCAACATATCCTGATGTTCTTGAGGAGTGGAGAGGTATACCACGGCTATCAGGACAATCCCGGAAGTACGGTCAAGATCCCTACCAGCACCTTACTGGATTATACATCCTTCTCCCGAGCGCGTTTGCTCTTGCGAATCTCTAGTCAAGCCAGCCAATAAAGGCAAGAGAGAGGTGGGAGCTCTGTTCCTCGTCAGTGTTCACTACGGCCGGCCAATAAAGGCAAGCCGGAGATGAAGAACAAGAATTCTCCCGTGAGATCGGGTCCATGGGATCGCTAATGCCCAACAGTTCGCCACAAAACTGCCCTGCGGATTGTATTTCTTTTGGTCTGGCCCCTCACGCTAGGCATGTTACGGCTAAGCAAGCGCTACCGACACAGACTTAGGGTTTATTGGAGCGCGCAAGCCCCATGACGACGTCAACGTAGAGATACGGCGATGGGGTTATTACTATTATTATTACTGGGACTAGGGAGCGTGAAATTTTCCACAAGGTTTCCTTTTATGACGTAAGCGAGCATTAAAAGGATTTTT
Source organism: Mythimna ferrago (assembly GCA_910589285.2). Taxonomy (NCBI): domain Eukaryota; kingdom Metazoa; phylum Arthropoda; class Insecta; order Lepidoptera; family Noctuidae; genus Mythimna; species Mythimna ferrago. The sequence continues at coordinate 7,042,268 of OU342675.1, read as the reverse complement.
CAGGGTCGAAGCCTACTGGGGCCATGGGTGATGCGAAAGAGATCCCCGAGGCCCTGGAACAACGGCAAAGAAGGAAAAGGAGTGTGTTTTTAAATAGTAAAAGTCTAGTCACTATCTCCCGCTCCGTCCAAGAGCGGGGGATGTCATTGGATAACTCCAACAAAGAGAAAAAAAAAGTTTTCCAATATTCACACCCTATAGTGATGAAACGAGGTCCAAAAGAGGAGGGTTGTCAAGAGAGATTTTTCGCCCATCACACACTCAAAAATAAAGTTTGTATTTTCGATAATTTTTAAACGCATTTGTATAGTTAATGATACATATTTTTTTTTGTTCAGTGACATTTACGTGATAAATAACATAGTATTGTATCTTTAAGTTTATTTCAATTTATAACTACACAAGTCAATTTAGAAGAGTTCAAAGTAATTCATAATTTCATAGTATTATTAGTGGATTTAATTTTATTTCGAATATTAAACCCGATTGTTCTCAAATAAGCATGCTATTACGAAACTGTATTAAATTAACCTTAGAAAACAATAGATCCTATGCAGATCAATAGTGAGGAAAAATGCAACCCAAAGTATAATATTTTTTTACTCGAATAGCGCTGATCTGTATATTATAAAAGGAAAGTATAATATTTTTTTACTCGAATAGCGCTGATCTGTATATTATAAAAGGAAAAACTGACTGACATACAACATTACTTTTAGTCCATATACAAATATAAACCCGAAATAAGTGTCTAGTATTTTTATGTAAAGAATCTATGTACAAAATTTCATAACTGTATCATGAAAAATCACAAAGTTATAAGCTTGTTATGTCAGCAAAAATACTTAGTCACCGGGCCATCCAGGTCACTGAGGGGTTGTTAGCTGTTTGCTAGCGCCTAATGCCCGCTATGACCTGCCGTGACCTGTGTCGGTGATATCCAACTTGTGACCTTTTTAAATATTTTTGGGGAAAAATATAACATGGTGTAAAAACAATTGGAATCCATTCAGTCACTGATTCTAAACAAACTACATTCTATTTTCGCATATATTAAAATTTATGTTGTATAAACGCACAGTCGAAACTATTAGAACTAGCAGCGTGTAATTTTGCACAAGTTTTCTTTCTATGACCTGGACCCCTGCAGGGATAAAACGAGGGTCCAAAATTTGTATGAAGAAACCTACTTTTCAGGCGAAGCCACTGACAGACACTAGTCTCAAATATAATTATTATGTGTTCGAGCAAAATGCGAATGAGTGACTAAAATTAGACTAAATCCGGCAATAACAGAAATATCAGTAAGAATCTAGAAATAAACAGTGGTCAGCTGTTTCTTCAGGATTTATTACTTTATTTCAGGAAACCAGATGAGTACTATAAAGCTAATGTGTTTATTTGATTGTCATTATACGGCGTTGCCCCATTTATCAAGACTTCAGAGTCATCTAGAAAAATGCCACGATTTACAGCCAATCTAGAAGTTGGAATTCTATAAAGTATTTAGGAATAATAAAAGCTTAAATTTTATTATAGAAATAATTTTCGAAGTTAGGACTTGAATGAGGATAGTCATGTATTCAACAGGTGGAAAATGCTCTTATGCTCGCTTTCCATCAGGTGACATGGCGGTCAAGCACGAACCTATCAACAATAAAAAAAAACTTACGCTTTTTCTCCAAATAATTTCTCTAATATGCATATTATTATTGTGTTAGAGTCTGTCTAATAAGTTAAACGACTTGGGTGATTATTAGGATTTAACGAAATCTGTTGTAGTCAATACGGGTTCACTAATCAAGGTTGATTAAGAGATAGAGGACATTGTTTACTAACAGAAGAACCTTATAAAAAGTACCGAATATAAGTATTTTTTAAATGATTAAATAAAATACAAAATTCCCAAGTCGGTTGACTTATTAGACAGACTATACTAGCTGATTTAGCAAATTTTGTTTTGCCATATAAATTATCAAGGAAAAAAAAATGGGAGTCGTAGGCTATTTTTTACCCTCCTATCCCCAGATAGGAGGATAAAAAATAACCTACGACCTATTCTCAGATCTACCAAATATACACATTTTGTTTTATAGAAATCGGTCAAGCCGTTTCGGAGGAATTCGATAACAAGCACGGTGACACCAGATTTTTATATATTAGAAGATGTGCAACAGCTCTCAAAGCTGTAAAGTAATAGAGGATTGACTGTGCCTCAATTTTGTCATCATTCACAATGAACAAAGAATGAAATAAAAAAATTAAGCCTTCATCACAATTAATAAAACGTGCAACTCGTGATTACTTGTGATGCAACTAGATTGCGGTCGATCGACGTCGCCCATTCGATATTGGTCACCTCAAAACATAGTAATGTTTAATCTATGAAAACAACTACTATACAGACATACAGTACACAGTAATAGCGACACCATCGCTATTTGTATAGCACTCTAGAATTTAGGCATGTTAATCTTACGCATATTATTTCACGACCTGGAGCATTCCTGGCAAGCCTAGGTCGCTTTTTAGGGTTCTGTACCCGAAGGGAATAAACGGGACCCTATTACTAAGCCTTCGTTGTCCGTCTGTCAGTTTAATAATAATAATATTCCACAACTATCACAACGCCGCCTAGTCCCAAACTAAGTAGAGCTTGTGTTATGGGTACTAGACAACTGATAAACATACTTATATATTTCTAAATACACAAGACAGATAAATTATAGACAAAATACACCCAGACCCAGAACAAATAATCATGCTCATCACACAAACATTTGTCCTGGGTAGGAATCGAACCGACCTCCGGCTTAGCAGTCAGGGCCACTAACCTCTAGACCAACAGGTCTGTCAGTTTGTCTGTCAGCGGGCTGTATCTCATAAACTGAAAGAGGTAGAGAGTCGATATTTTCAAAGAATGTGTATATCTATTGCCGCTACAACAACAAACAATAAAATTAAAATAAGGAGGGTTTCCATACAAAAAAAAAGGTTATTTTGTCGGCGGTTTTTGCTCAATTTAAATATAATAGTACGGAACCTTCCGGGTTGTGAGTTCGAAACCGGGCAAGTACCTACCAATGTGAAATTTTGAAATTCATATTTACTTTTATAAGTTTACCTTTTACGATGACAATGATCCAAATAATTTTGTTAATGGGCAAGAGAATTATGAATGTTATGCTTCTGAGCAATGAGATGAGAATTGAGGTGAATTCCTCATTTTTTATTCTTATTTGTACCAAATAACTTTGTCCGAAATCCGTTCAAAATGAAGTAAGTTAGAAATCTTTAAAATAAGTGGAAGGGGAAACAGCCAAGTAACATAAAAAAGGACGCACTAATTGAAATGTGACGTCACCACCATTAGCGAAAAAAAAAACAAATGAATACAAACCCAAATGCGGCACAGTGACGGTCACTTGATTATTTGTTCCAACATCCACCGTTGCCATTTTGTTAACGTCAACTGACGCCGGTTTGAAGTCATCTGGAAAATATTAACGACATATTACTCGATTGACTGGGTCTGTTGGTCTAATGGTTAGTGCTAGCCCTTGACCACACGTACCGAGTAAACGGGCGAGACAGTGCTCTCGGCACAACGGATCTTGAGCGCTCGGCGTAAGAGTGGGGATCGCTTTGCGCATTCCATACAATGGCGAGCCAATCGTCTTCGTTCTTAGATACATGCAGCAACACAGGGAACGAATGAGGAGTGACGTCTATGACGCGTGTCGCGGCGAGCCAATCACTGACACTCCCCGCTCCCGCGTGTCACTAAAGAGACCGAATATTTGACTTCTGCGCAACCGCTCAAGATCCGTTGTGCCTACTGTACGTATAAACGAAGCGCCGAGTGCTAGGCCGAGCGCTTATCTCTACAACTCATTTACATCACTGTCACGGCCGAGCAACGTTTTACGGTCTCGTCTTTTTACTCGGTACGGGAAATTAAGGCATTACTGCTATGCTAGAGACCATGGGATCGATGTCCATCCAAGACGGAATTTTTGTGTGATGAGCACGATCATTATTGTTTTGTGTCTGGGTGTCATTTATTTAGTACATATTTATGCTACCTTATCAGTTGTTCAGTACTCATAGCACAAGCTCTGTTTACTTTGAGACTAGATGGCGTTGTGTCTAAGTTGTTGAATATCACAATAAACATAAATATATTAAATCGAGTAACTTCACGTTCAAATACTAATTAGCAGGGATGTTACGGAGCTCCATAACCGTAACCGAAACTATCGGATATCCGATATAAAATAATATCCATAACCGTAATCGAATCCGAAATAAAAGTTTCGGATAATATCGGATAGGGGCGGAGCCTAATTGCGACACGTTATGAATTATGACAGCCTGTCATAACGTGTCGCGTCGTAAATTTAAATAGTATAGTAGTAAATAGTATGTATTTATATTTGAATTCTGAAATTCCTTAAAAATCTAATATCCGTAACCGAAATTATCCGAAACTAACGGATAATCCGAAATAATTTCATATCCGTATCCGTAACCGGTATAATAATCATTTCTATATCCGTATCCAATCCGTATCCGAAATTTCATATCCATAACATCCCTGCTAATTAGTACTAACTGCCTAGCATAAATAATATTAACTACCTAGCATAAATAATGGGTCATTGACCTTAAAATGTCAAGCATGGACGTAAGTTGAACAGGTTACAAGTACTGGCAGAAAGCCAAGCAAAGGATGCATGATTGCGATCCTTGTTAATGGTATGTTGGATTACACAGTTTACATTTCGTCAAGAGTGAATAATATAATATTCTACAACTATCGCACAACGGCTCGTAAACTAGCGGGCCTCATCATCAGAGATTGCATCACTACTTACCATCAGGTGGGATCGTAGTCAGGCACTAGTTTAAATCAATAAAAAAAAAGAATCACTACTTTTTAAGGAAAATCATTAAATAACCCCTTTTGCTCTTGACGCGACTCGCGAGAAGGAGTCTAGACTTTGACTGATTAAAACGATTTATTCTGTTCTAATACAAAAAACTAATAACCTCTATCAAAATAATTTTTAAATATGAGCTTAAACAAACACCAGTGGTATTAGTTATTGGTATTATAAAAAAAACTTTTTACAAAAAAAAAATCCAACGGACTAATTGTAAAAAAACACTGAAAAGTACAAAATAACTTTAATTTCGGAAATCGGTATTTCTATAATAGTTTTGTCTCTTCGTTATTCAACACCGACTTCCAAAATGAAAGTTATTTTGTACTTTTCAGTGTTTTTTTTACAGTGAAGTCGGTTGTATGTTTTTTTGGAACAAGTTTTTTATTTTACACTTTTTACTTGGTACCACCACTAAAAAGTACCTCTCAGCCAAACTTAAATACCTTATAGCCAGTGAGCATCTCATAATGATTCTAATAATCCCAAACACGGTTAGATTACATTAATTTGCCTTCTGGCTTCATCATCAGATCAGTCCGATACATCGCGTCCCCTTTTTCCTTCAGCCAATCTTCGACTACACATATAAACAAAGCAAATTTACTTGTTACGACAGTTCTGCTGTGATCCTATGAGGAGTTCTGTTCCATATCTTCGAAGTTCATGATCAGATCATAACAATATTTCAATGGGACCAACTTGGAAGCAGAACCTTTCATTAAAAAAAAAAGAATTTTCAAAATCAGTCCACAATTGACCGAGATATTGGTGAACATACATAAAATAAAAAAAAACATACATTCAGCAAAATGAAATAAATGGGTGATTTATTCCATTTAAAAATTATTTTGATTATGTTCGACTGAACTGACTACCAAATTCAAGTTGTCGTTCAGAATGAAAAATAAATGTGAATTCAAAAAAATACAAGTGGTATTTGTTTTTGGTATTAGAACGGAATAAATCCTAGTTACCCTGTGCGATCCACGACTGCAGTGACTCTTTCGTGGACTGCCACAACCCAATAGAATCAATACTTAATAACACTTTATATAATGCTAATCAAACCTTTTTTAACCAACTTCATTAACTATTGTAATTGTTTAATTAGTGTCAACAATCATTGAATCCAAACATAGAAAAACTGAATGAAATAAAAGATATTATGAAACAACATTGAATTAACTTGTAATTGTCGATCATGGCTTGGTTTTTTAGAATCATTAAATAGCAAAAACTATGTTCAACAGAAATCAATATTGATTTAAGGAAAATTTTAATACAAAAACGTTCAATTAATTCAGATTTATTGTAATGATTTCAGATTTCATTACTTCTTTGACTTTACAATTAAAAGTGATTACAACTCAGGTAAAAAGAAAAGATTTCTGTAATTAATAAACTAAAAAACTACTGGACCAATTTTAAAAATTCTTTCTCTATTAGAATGCTACTGTATCACTAAATGACATATTAGGCATATATTTTTACGAGGGCGAAGCCGCTGGCAGATTAATAGTGCTATGTAAAATAGTGCAATAGTGGTTATTTTTACCTGAACAATTTCCAGAAGTTAAAACATAAGGGCTTACTTAAGACTTACTTTGGCAAAAAACAATCAGATTAGAAGAGCTATAGAAGCAGCTCCTGTCTTATAATTTACATATTTAGATATTATTTATTTATCAAAGTCATTTAAAACTAACATAATAATCTACACTATTATAATAAAGAGGTAAGGTCTGATTGTTAAAATTTTTTCACTGATAGTAAGCTGCCTTATTTCTAAGTGACATGGGCTATATTTTATGTACGCGGGCGAAGCCACGGGCAGTAACTAATACAACTAAACTAACGTATTTAATTTTAAACAAGCAGTACTTTTGTGCTCTTCTATCTGTTTTTGTTCTTTTCATTTTTAACATAAATAATTAATAATAATAAATAAATAATAATTGGTAGCATACAAATCAAAGCTAAAATCATAATCAATGAAACCGGACTTATATACTAGACAGATTACACTGACTTCTATAAGATGCCTCTAACTTAGAAGTCAAAGTAAAATGAAACATTCTTCTACAAAATTACATAAATGCAAATTGAACCTTGATAATGCAATTTGGAAACAATCATTCTTGGCCAATTGCAACAAAAGATCAGAACTAAAATGGTACTTACATTTGATTGTATGATATTGAGAAGTTTTATTATTGGTGAAACTAGCTCCCAACTTTAACTCTCTCACATCATAGTTCAGGCTGTGTTTATCGGCCATTATGACCTACTGGCTATGCCATAAATAGATTTGTCACCTAAAACAGAAAACACATATTATAAATAGGTTACTTCTAGGTAAGCGCACTCCATCAGGTGAGATAGCAGTCAAGTGCAAATCTATCAACTATAATGAAAAAAATATAGTCATTCTGTTACACACTTTGTCATATGCGGACCATTGTACATGAACAACAAAATATAAGTATTGTGATTTTTTAATGTTGTGTTATTTATTATATTGTTAAATATAATAAATCTGTTAACGTACAATGGGCTGCATAGGACTAAGTGTGGAAACCACATTCAGACATAACATAGTAACTCTGGAAGTTTTTTTTTCATTACCACTTTCAGTGACAGGAACTTACAATAATTTGTTTTTATGTTGACAACCTGCCTCCCGAATTGTTGTTATATGACTTATCTATACATAGATGAACTATGTTAATGCCCAGTACCCGAGTAGCGAGTTCCACTCTAAGTACACTTAGTATGGTTGCATATTTTTTAAATTGTTTCATTATTGTACGACCCAACTCCTGGGTTTTTGACACTGAATCTAGAGTCTGACTTAATAACCAGCTGATGGCAAAAACTCGCCCTTCTCATTACATACAACTTAAAATTAACTGCTGGTAAAAACAGTGTGTTCAATTATTCTCTGCCCAGTTGTGTTGTGCCATACCATAACTGAAAGGATTTTTCAGTATTACAGGTATAATGATAAGTTGTACAGTCAAATGGTTTACTCTTTAATTTTATCCGTGAATGTCACTTAGACTACGATATTGGTTTCTTTAAAGTTTTGAGGTAATCTCATGCATTCATTCACTGTTCAAACCTTGAAGTTTTTTGGAACCTTTCTCTTTTCAGATTTTACTCAAGTTCAAGTTTGTGAAATTATCACTATGCGGTGTTACTCTGATATGATTATTTCTTTAGGGGTTGAAGTTTTGGTCAAATAGATACTCTTTTGAGAATTATAAAGGGTGTGGCACACTGTACCCAGTTATCCAGCTTGAAGTTAAGAAATACTTTATAACATAGCTGGTTGCTGCATTAAAGAAATTACAGAGTTACAAGCATGCATTTATCATGTAACTGCAATTATTGTGCCTATCTACATGTCTACTTCCTAGATTCCTAGAACTTTCTTTAGCATCTATGATTTCTATAAACTCATCTACTTGATTAGCATTACATGTATGAATTGAATGCCATTTTATAGTTTTTGTATGAATTAAGCAACCACAAGACTTGATTGCACAATTTCTATTAACATGATTATTTCAAAATTATTAAATTATTTATGTAGAAAACCACTACATTTAGATAAGGCTGTTTAATACTATTAAATAACTATGAATAAAAAAAAAATAAAGCTTTACTCAAAGATTTAAACAAATTATCAGTTAAAGACTATTTGATCTATTTTAGTTTTTATTGAATATGTATGGCAGTAGCCAGATTTGGTTATATTATCTACAACATATCATAAATTATAAATACCTGTAATACAAGTAAATACACCAACACAGGTACCTATTATGCATACGTATCTCTACATTCACTAACACAGCTGACAAACTAGGTCTAAATTTTTTTTTTCGCCACAACACAATTTATTTCTTGAAGTAAAATAGATCACAAGTTGATCTCTTAAACAATAATATACTGCTTAAACAGCAAAAATATACAGTTAATTGCAACATAAACTCATAAAAGAAAGTTCAAATAGATAAAATATGGCAAACAATTTTAAAGACTGAATGATACCCTTACCTTCGATTGATTCCCCACCGATGTTTTAACAAACCCAACTATGTCGCAGAAATAAATGTCATCGTCAGTACGATTTTTAGGCGCACTAATTAGATAATAATTTCATGGAGAAGGGCTCGCTAAAGTAATAAAATAGTCCAATAAGTTAGACATGGACTATTCCTTCGACCTAGTTCCCATGACGTTTAATTTAGAGATGGCGTGTTATCACCATACTAATCAAGTAGAGTAGCGCTGAGTTATTATGTGTAACTAAAACGAATGAATCGATTAGTTTAAATTTAAAGAAATGTTATTCGAAATGCGTATTATTTATAGTGTCCGACCGAAAATGAATTTTTAGCCAAAAACGAAGCTTCGGCTTCACTCTCATTTTCGGCCGAAAACGAAAATGATATATACATTAAAAATTGAAGATATCAAATGACTTCCTAATGATATATTTCCGGTGTATACTGGAATATGGATTTTTATCTGTATAAGCAAAAACAAAAATAATTTCAGAAAAAAAAAAACACAAACACCGAATATTCGTTTTCGTTTTCGGCCATTTTCGGCTATAACTGATATATCTATTCTGTCTATATCAAAAATCCGAATAAAAAAAGCTACAACCTATATTACCATTTTCTACAAGAAATGCCTTTCCAATGACGAATTACACTTGTTATACACATATCCATCAAAAAAGCTGGTCCAGCACCACTACCACTAGGGCGTACTAATTAGTTGATTAGTTGGAAACTAATATTATTTTTATGTTATTTGAAAGACATAATAGCATTGCTTAATGTAGAAGCACTTTTTTTTCAAATTTGTGAATGTACAGCACTATGGAGCATTTTTATTAAGTTACAACTTATTTATTTTTTGACATTACAAGCATGGCAGTTGAGAGTTTGTCATGCTTACTCAAATGTCTCGCTGTTGGTGGCACGTGTTAATGGGTCATTCAGTTCCCTTCAAAATGGTTGAGCTGAGTGGGGCTGATGCACGCGTCATGGTCGTGAACGGGTGCCGGCAGATGGGACTGGTCATCTCTTAGCTGCCAGTGGCTTAACTCAGTTTCTATCTTTTAATTATTTTACATTTTTATTTCATTATCGACATTGTGCTCACATGATAAAAGCAACAAGTAATATGTAACTAAGCATTATATGTAACACATAATATGATTTAAAAGAGTGTCCATGGAGTTTCTTGCACGTCCTTCTCCATAGAGATCAACACTTTGGAACGTGCAATTTAGCTTCACTTTTCTTGGATGACCGACATTTAATTATTCAAAAGTTCGTGCAAATGGTCTATTTGAAATAAATGCTTAGACTTTGACTTGACTTTGAAAAACAAGTAAAGAAATATTATAAATTATTTCTAGGCAAGCGTGCTTCATCGTAGACCACATCATCCATCAGGTGAGGTCGTGGTTAAGCGCGAGCCTATCAATAATAAAAAAATAAACTTCGTGTGATAAAAAGAAATAGACATGTTATGATGTCGTATCGTACTGGATCGAAAACGGGACATTAGTCACTTGGTGTGCTCAACGGTCAAAAAAATGCTCATTTTCGTTTTCGGCTTAAAATGAGACTGAAGCCGAAGCTTCGTTCGGCTGAAAATCCATTTTTGGTCAGACACTACTTAAGATCTGTACCTCAGAGGTAAACAATAGTAACTCTACTTTTTTGAAAATAAGATTTTTTGCACTGTTAAAATCGTAAGAACCAGTTCTACGTAATGGTATAGGGCATCAAGTCCTACGACTTCTAGGAAGAGAAATATCCAATCGTATATGACAAAAACATATCGGGTATGGGACTTAAAATGATGATAAGATTGTTTACTGCTCAGCTTTACGCGCACTTAATATTGTTCTAAACTTTATTGTAATTATGTGTAATACATAATAATTCCATCTAATAATTATAAAAAATACAATTGAGTTTGTTTCAATATCTTTAAAGCAACTATGTCAAAAATACATTTAATTTTTCTATCCGCGCGTTTTTGCCTCTCCTGTAAAATTTACTTTTTGGCACTTACTGTTGTTTACCTCTGAGGTACAGAGATGTACTTTATCACTCAGATTTTTGATATTCAGCTTAGCCAAAGCTTCGGCTGGTTTATTGACGAAAACGAAAATATAGCCGAATATCCATTTTTTGGTGGAAAATGGCCAAAAATGACAATGAATTTAACGGTCGGTCACTAATTATTAATTCGAAGGAGATTCTCATTTTCTTAAGAGCATAAAATAAAAGTTATACAAAATTCATTTTAATCTTTACTTGAAAACCTACGATATCAATCACTAGCTTTTGCCCGTGGCTTCGTCGGCGTACATAAAATATAATCTGTTACTCAGGAATAAAGCAGCTTACTATTGGTGAAAAAAATTTAGCAATCGAACCTGGACTTTCAGAGATTATCTCCTACAAACAAAAAAACAAACTTTACCTCGTTATAATATTAGTGTAGATAATGTAGACAAACAATAATCTTACATACCCTCATCATAACCCAGTTACACAACCGGACAAAGGCTACGAATTGTTCGACAATCCAATACCTACCTATTTTGTTATCTTCATAGTGAACAAAGAAGGATGCAAATCCTGGGTGGGCCCACCTTCTAATGGCTAAAATAGCTATGTCTGTTACATTGTTGGATAGATATTTTTGAGCTAAATATAACTTACTATAGCGCTTAGTTCCAAATCTTAGAGTCATTCTTTGCTGAACGTGTTAGTTTTGGTAATAGTCAAATATTACATGTAATATATTGGGTTTCAATTGCGTCGTTGAGTCAGAAACTTTTTTATCAATCTGCCTGACTCGCACATATTGGATCGAGAATTTAGCAACAGCTTAGACTTTGTAGAAGCAAGTACTAATTCACGTTGACTCGCGGGCGCGGTGGCAGACGCGGTCAAGAAATATCAAACATATGGCGTAATACCGAAGTGTTCACGTACGAAACGCACGTGCCGTCTAAGTAGCGGGCATGCCAGCGAATAGCTCGCGCGGCGAGCTCGCAGCTACATCAAACGCTCAAGATGTTTGTGTGTGTTCACGTCAAACTAGCAACGGAGCGCGCGATCCACCCGCGACGTCAGTAAGTTCAAAACGTATGAACTTGTCGCTAGAAACGGTCAATACAGTCACACCCGCGTAAACGCCTGGCGGCCAATGTGAACACGAACTCGCCACGTGTTCGCGACCGCACCGGCCACTGCGCTCGCGCGTTTCAACGTGAACAACTTGAACAAGTACTAAGAGTAAGAGCCGACGCTGAGTTACGCGGTTCCATACAATAGTGCACCATCGTGACTAGCCGCGCGGGCACCAGACGCGGGCAGTCGCGCCTCACGCCTATTTTGCTACGTAATAATAGATTAAAGTTCTCGTAAAATTACTGTTCCTTAGTAATATCAAAAGTGTCACATTTAGAACAAGATTATACTCCTATGATTTTTAATTATTCAAAAAGTTGTATCTTAGTAAATATAAGAAATAAGACTAGAATTACTGACTTGTACGAGGACCAAAATTGGACAAGAGAAATTACGTAACTAAAGCGCTTCTTTTGTACTGGAGTAATAACGCATACAGATTGAAGTTTTAAAACAATAAAATCGTCTTTAAAAAGTAGGCATTGTAATCAGAATGCCACCTGAACCAAACACAGACTAATCAGATATGTACCTTTGTAACACCAGAATCTCAGCTAATCGGCAGCACGTCCGCCTTCTAGTTCGCCCGTTGCACGACTGGCTGGCTTTCCTCCACGTGGCACGTGGGAAGCCAGCGTAGAAAGAGAAGCCAGACTCTCACATGACTCACATTACCGGACCAAGTGCGGTCAAGCGCAGTTTACGCCTGTATTTTACGCCGGATACTTTTTATTTACTTTTTTATAAACACATTAACGTTGATATAACTAATATACATTTTTATTGTTAGAGGACAATTCATTACCTTTAGATGTAATTATAATTTACATTGATGTATCAAAAGGAAAATGCAGCATCGACCATTTTGTTTTAAAAATTTACATGCCATTTTGTTACTTCGTTACAGACATACTTACACCCATAGAAATCGAAAATGTTGTCTCTAAAGAACTATCGTTAACTTGCTCTTGTAAAATTAGCTGTAATTTTATAAGAGTAAGTAATATTGGTTTTCCAACATTTAATGAAGAACAAACTATTGTTTTAATCAACAAACAAAATAAAATTTAATCTTAAAACCTACCAAATGAAGTTATTGAAATCTTACAGCACCAAACTTCTACAAAATGGAATGAATAAATCTTTGATAGATAATAATACCTACCTATTTCAAGTTTGTATGAATAATTTACTCTGTGTACGCTAAATTACATCTAAATTATTTAGGTTCCAATATAACCGTGTCTTATTTTGAAAATTTCTCGCGAAATTTTACAACTTTACAGTGTTTGCAAATTTTCCGCTGACATATGACAGAAATATACCAAGAAACGGCACTGGAGAATTATTGAGGATGCTTGGGACTGACGTTGTCGTATACAGTCTGTTACTTATTAGTTAACGATAATAGTATTCTGCAATGATATATTGTACTTGCATGACTGCATGATTTAGATTTACTGTAAGGACCTGTAGGCATATCATAACAATCGTTCGGTATCTAAGGTCCATGCATGAGGGATCTATAGGAAAAAGCCTTACTTCAAATGATGTCATATTCTAGATAAATGTTTATTTTTAAAATATGTTATTATTGTTTTATTTCCTGAAACGAACTTGGCATCACAGTAACTTTTATTTAGTTCAAAAATACCCATCCAACGATATAACACACATAGCCATGAACGAAGAACGTTTGCTTAAACAAAGAAACCCTGGCATTATCCTTTGTTAGAGATAGTTTGTTCTGAAGTATTGATTGTACTTTCAATCTCCATACTAGAAAAGGTTTTCAAACAAAGTTTGATCTCACTGAGTTTGAGAGTTCACTGGGTTTTTTAAATTATATACTCGTACTCGGGAGAAAATCTTGGAATAACCAGCCAGTGAAAAATCAACGAAGTGATTATCAAGTAATAATTCGTACTAGATAATCGCCTAAGCATACTGAGAGTAAGAAGCTGACTTTGATTTTGAAAGATGAAGAGAATTGCTGTGGTGACATTTACAGCCGTATTTTATTTATACCTACTTTTCAAAGTTTACCAACCATTATTTTTATGAATCTTGGATGAACATAAAAAACTGAAATTATGGATTTTCTATCAAAAAACTATCAATCACAAATCTCTTTCAATGTCAGCTGATGTCAGCCGATTACTGACAGTGACACCTTCACCAGGCGCCGGCGACAGTGACAGTGACAGGATGATATTGAATAAACTTTGTTTTGGATATTGGGTCTCTTTGGAAAATATTAATTGATTTTGTTGTTATACCCGAAACTGCCTAGAAACTAAACAATATGACAAAAAAGTCAATAACTTTGGACGTCGATCCAACCATCATGGAAAAGAATATGAGATTTATAAGAGTAAGTTTGTAGATTAAGCTGTTTACGTACTCTACAATTGAGTACAAACCACACAGGTGTAGTTTCTAATTATGAAAGTCGCATTTTTAATGATTATTTGTTATAGGAGAATCCAGTTGAGGAAGAATTTAATAAGCTTCTATCTAATGTCGACACAGTACCTTCAAAACTGGTGAAACCTACGCCAGGTAGGTAACCGACTTCTTTAATATTTACAGCTAATTCTAAATAGTTCCATCATGTGCCTGACCCTCTGTTCTTCCTAGCCACAAAACTTCTCCGTTACAAACTGGATACTTCCAATCTCACATTCATAAAATTAATTAATTACAGGCTTTTGTGTGAAAACATTTACAAAGCCAGATAACAAGAAAGTATTCGTAAACATATGCCTGACTGATGCCATAATTTGTCCGAGAGACATTAGCAATGAAGAGCTCATGCAAATCCTCAGTTCTGAAGATCCTTCCACTTACAGAGTTCCCATGAGTATTGGTGAAGGTAGAACTGAACCTGACAAGTCGGGAGCGCCTGCTACTGTCTATGATGTTGCTATAAACCCAGAATTTTTCAAGAAGATTGAAAAGGATGATTTATTCCAGACATTCTTTCTCACTGTTGTCTTTGAGGGTTTGCAAGATAAATATCAGTTTGAAATAGACATGCAAAAGTACACGATTTTGAAAAATCGTAAGTCCATTGGTACTTTGCAGTGTCATAGAATTCAAATTAGAGGAATAAAGACTGGAACAGAGAATGAAGTGAAAGCACCTCTTATTGAAGAGTTGGATGATAAGGGTGTTGTTCAGAAACCTGGTGTGCCTGCAGCTGTGAAGAGGGAACTTGAGTATAGACTTAGACGAGAGCCACCTACTGGAGAGATTGAATACTTGCTGGCTGAGTTCAAGATACCTTCCTCTGTAAGTATTGATTTATTGTTTATGTGTATTTTCTATTAGTTAAAAAACAAGTATGAAAATCCCACATAGATATTTGCTTTTGACTGGTAGAATTTGAAAAGATCAATATTAGTGCAAGTTATTATATAAACTACTAGCTTTTGCCCGTGGCTTCGCCTGCGTGGCATTAGGTACTTAAGGAATCAGGATAAAAGGTAGCCTATGTTCTTTACCATGCCAAATTTCATCCAAATCCGTTCAGCCGTATTTGCGTGATTAAGCAACAAACATCCAAACATCCACACTTTCACATTTATAATATATTAGTTAGAATTGGCTGCATAGTAATTATTTTCTAGAATCATAATTATTATTTTTTCGACTGTTCAGAATGCCAACTTCTGAGTGGCCAACATACACTGGACAGCAAATAAACCGGGCCACCCGCCGCCATGGCACTCTAAACCATTTTTCTGAAAAAATATAAAACTTACACCTATCAAAGGTATACCTACAGAAACAGCGTTTCTTAAAAATTAAAATGACTATAAATTTAATTAAAGGGATCATCAGATCAACAAACACAATGCTAACAATTTGCTCTGTTTTGACGAGAGTTCGCGCTTAGCGTTCGTTTTTTCTATAGTAAGATAGTCGGATATTTCGTATCATTTCTGTAGTTTTTATTCATCGCTTGCTTAGACGCGTGTATTTTTGCTACTTTGTTCGGTCAATAATGGATATGACACCTCAGGAAGCAGCTGAAGCTGTAGCACTCCTTCATGCAGGCCTTGGGCAACGTGAGGTCACTTGACGACTTCGAATCAGCAGATGTTCGGTGCAACGAGTTTACAACCGATACTTAGAGACTAGAGCATTCGATCGCCGTCCAGATAGGGGTAGACCTAGGGCAACATCAGCAGCAGATGATCGTTATATCCAACTTGCTGTTCAGCGAAATCGTCGCCTCAACGCAATTTAAGTCCAACGAAGTCTGCGTCACGAACGCCAAGTGGTGATAAGTTCAGATACCGTCAGAAGAAGACTTGCTGAACGGAACCCGAGTCCAAAGAACTGCAACAGGTCCCGCATTAACAGTAGCCCACTGTAGAGCATGACTTGGATTTGTTCGAGAACATAGGGATTGGGCGTAAGAGCAGTGGGGTAATGTACTCTTCACTGATGAGCCCAGGGTGATGGGACTACATGGAAATGATCGACGTCAGAGAGTATATCGTGGCCCTGGAGAACGTTATTTTCAGTCTTGCATAGAGGAAACTGTTGCTTATGAAGGAGAATCTGTAATGATCTGGGGCAGCATCTCATTAACCGCACATACAGCGTTAGTTTTCACCGAACCGACGGGCCGTACACGTCGATTGACTTCTCTTTGCTAAATCGTTGAAATCCTCGCAGATCATGTGGTACCTTATGCAGGTTATATCGGGCAGGATACGCAGTTGATACATGATAATGCACAGCTTCATGTTGCTCAAGTGGCAATCCAGTGTCTACACGACGTCGGCATCCGTACGATGGCGTGGTCAGCTTGTAGCCCGGACTTGAATCCGATAGAACACTATGGGATGAGCTGAAACGTTGAGTTCGAGCCTGGGTACCTGCTCCAACAAGGCTTCCAGAGCTGCAAATCGTAATTGAAGAAGTGGGATACAATTCCCTAAGGTTTCATCGTCAGGCTGGTGAGGTCTGATGAATACGGGGATGCTAGCAGTTATTCAAGAAAGGGGAGAATACATTGAATACTGAACAGAAATATGTTTTTCTTTTTTTTCGGGTTAAATTTTTGTTTTCACTGGGTAATTACTAAGGGTTCACAAGACTGTAAAATCATTAATAAACGCTTAATAAATTGATAAATCCCAATGTGTTTCCATTCATTTTAATCGTGAAATGCACTTTCTATATGTTAATTTTGACATTTGTAAGTTAATACTTTTTGAGAAAATCGGATTACAGTTCCAAGGTGGCAGGTGGCTCGGTTTATTTGCTGTCCAGTGTATTTTAACTGTCTATATTTGTGGTACAAAAAATTTACACTTTTATTTAAACTCATCTTACAGGTGAATCTAAAAGATCTGAACTTGGAAGTAGGTGAAGATCGCCTAGTATTGGACTCCAAAGGAGTCTTTGAACTGGTAGACTTCTTCCTGCCATGCAGTGTGGATCAGGATATCATTGAAGCCCAGTTGAATAGGAATGATGATGTAAGTTGATCATGTTTTACATACATTCAGAAACTTATGCACATGTAAAATCAAAAGGAGCTATGTAACGAATTCTAAATTAATTAATTTAAAATTCGTATTCGTTCTGTATATGTACAATTACTGGCACGGATCTTGAGCGCTGGCTTCAAGCTGCGCAGAAGTCAAATATTCGGTCTCTTTAGTGGTGCGAAGTGAGACGCGGGGGCGGGGAGTCGTGTCATAGAGGTCACTCCTGCGTTCCCTGCGTTGCAGCATTGAAGACGATTGGTTCGCCAATGTATGGAATGCGCAAAGCGATCCCCACTCTGACGCCGAGCGCTCAAGATCCGTTCCGGTAATTGTATTTTTATCAATTGTCTAGTACTTATACCACAACTGCTTAGTTTGAGACTAGATGGTGTTGTTGGAAGTTGTGAAATATAAAAAAAAAACTTGGTAATATTTACACTTGATTTCTCTGTGGGTTTCAGATGCTGTTCGTGAAGATGCCAGCAATTCATTAGAATAATTTTAATTTGTTTCTCAAAGCTTAAATAAATAAAACTAAGACTGTAATACAATTATTTTATTGCTGGTTAAATTAAGGCAATTAGTATGGAATATAAAAACATCAAAAGGTTTTGTTTCTTCGTTATTATTTATAACACGTCGGTTTCGAAAACTTTATTTTAACCCATAGTCCCCTTGCCCACGGCGACTTTTTGTAGCGATGCTGTAGCGCGTTCGCATCGATACAGTCGCGATGCTGTAGCGCGTTCGCATCGATACAGTCGCGATGCTGTAGCGCGTTCGCATCGATAGTCGCGATGCTGTAGCGCGTTCGCATCGATACAGTCGCGATGCTGTAGCGCGTTCGCATCGATAGTCGCGATGCTGTAGCGCGTTCGCATCGATACAGTCGCGATGCTGTAGCGCGTTCGCATCGATACAGTCGCGATGCTGTAGCGCGTTCGCATCGATAGTCGCGATGCTGTAGCGCGTTCGCATCGATACAGTCGCGATGCTGTAGCGCGTTCGCATCGATACAGTCGCGATGCTGTAGCGCGTTCGCATCGATACAGTCGCGATGCTGTAGCGCGTTCGCATCGATACAGTCGCGATGCTGTAGCGCGTTCGCATCGATAGTCGCGATGCTGTAGCGCGTTCGCATCGATACAGTCGCGATGCTGTAGCGCGTTCGCATCGATACAGTCGCGATGCTGTAGCGCGTTCGCATCGATACAGTCGCGATGCTGTAGCGCGTTCGCATCGATACAGTCGCGATGCTGTAGCGCGTTCGCATCGATAGTCGCGATGCTGTAGCGCGTTCGCATCGATACAGTCGCGATGCTGTAGCGCGTTCGCATCGATACAGTCGCGATGCTGTAGCGCGTTCGCATCGATACAGTCGCGATGCTGTAGCACGTTCGCATCGATACAGTCGCGATGCTGTAGCGCGTTCGCATCGATAGTCGCGATGCTGTAGCGCGTTCGCATCGATACAGTCGCGATGCTGTAGCGCGTTCGCATCGATACAGTCGCGATGCTGTAGCGCCTTGACATTTTTTATACAGCGTTTGCAAATGCGACTAACGCGCGTTAGAGCGATGCTGTCGCGCGCTTACGAAACAAGCGACAGTATCGCTACAAAAAGTCGTCGTGGGCGAGGGGCCTTAGAACGCCAATGACGCTTACAAACGACAACTTTTTAAAGTTGCTTATAAGCAACAAATATATGTACATTTTAATCAAGTATTACTTATAGAAAATAGGTACTTAAAAACATTATTGAAAAAAGAAATTGTCATCTCCATGTCACTTGATTAAATTAAAAAAAAAAAGCTTGAACTTTGTATTATTTATTCACAAGCATTTTGTAGGTATAATAAGATTATTAGTGAATAGGTTTGGCGTAGAGCATAGTTCCCAAACCTGCGTTTGGCGTTCAAACGGTGAACAGAAAAAAAAAGAATTTAAAGGTTGGTTAAAAATTCCATAACCATATCTGACTAGTGCTATGAAATAATACATTGGGTTTTACAAAAATAAGAATTGGGTACCTACTTACATAAAAAATACATAAATTATTTGATAATTGGAAGAACCAAACTGACCATAATTTCCTTTCTTTTTATGCCTGCCATACACGCTAGGGTATACCTGCCAGGTTTGCTTGTACAGGTAAACCGGAGCGTGTATGTTGCACAACTGTGCGGGTTTCCATACAAGCTAACCTGACAGGAATAACAGTGCAGGTAACCCAGTCAGGTATACCTTAGCGTGTATGGCTATCTTTAGAAAACTATATTCCAATCGCAATAAGATTAGACATCTAAACACTTTTTTTACTGTCCTTTTAAAAGATTTTGACTTCTATTGCTTTGGGCCATGACAAATGCCAGCTGCATTAAATAGTTGGTGTTGTAACCGTTTTTTTGCTTTTAATACCATACTTATGCCTACGGGATAGAAGTCAAACTCGGTTGAACGGACAGTAAAAAAAGGTTTGTCTAATCTTATTACGAATGGAGTATAGGGAATCGTGTTTGAAGTTATTATTGAGATTGACAGTTCTCCATGAACTAGAGGTCAAGCGTGTGCTTATCAACAATAACAAAAAGTACTATTTGCACTGTCACAACCTAATGATTTAAACCTGCTTGAAACAGCGCTTGATCCTGGGCTAAAACCTGGTTTAGCCAATTCCATTGAAGAGATGTCTCCGCTGGGAGCCACACTCGGCATGATACAACGAACTTCACAAATTTGCTTATAGTCAACAACTGATTGCAAATGAACACAGATAAAAAAAAAATACACTTGTATAATGTTTTTTTTTTATTATTATTATTTAATTATAATAAAAAAAATGCATATTTTTTAATTCCATCGTCATTTGTACTTACATTGGCATAGTACAAAAGGCACTATAGATTAATTATAATAATACACTAGTATTTATATCAATTAAAAATAGTAATTAACAATAGCATAATATCACAAATGCCAATATCTAAAAAACATAATTTGCAATTACTTATAATAATAATAATAATATTCACAATTATCACACAACGCCGTCTAGTCCCAAGCTAAGCAGAGCTTGTGTTATGGGTACTAGACAACTGATAAACATACTTATATATTTCTAAATACATACATATTATAGATAAATTACACCCAGACACAGAACAAATGATTATGTTCATCACACAAACATTTGTCCTGGGTGGGAATCGAACCCACGACCTCCGGCATAGCAATCAGGGTCACTAACCACTAGACCAATAGGCCAGTCAAAACGTGGTTATGTCACGAATAAGATCTAAAGAGATTTGTGAAGAGATTACAAAATATAAGATAATTGTCTATAAGTACAATATCAAAATTCAAAATGTTACGATAATTATTTTCATAAGTAAATGCGGTTACTATAAATAATAAATTAAATAAATTGAAACCTACTTATTATTCTAAAAGGTAACTAACCTGCCATATTATATTAGAAATTATTATGCGAGATGTGATTTCGAGTTGTAAGCCTCAATATTAGTTTATAATTAATGTATTTATATACCGGGTAAAATGGGGTGAGTAGAGTCTTAGGGGTGAATAGAGACAAAACTTTGGTTCGGTTTTTCACTTTGATACCATAATATCGGCCTCTAACAAAGCATCGATTTTTTAGAATAACAATTAATTTAATTAATAATATGTTTGCTTTATAAATTATTTAGACTTGATTAATTAATTGTTATAGTTAAATGCTGCCAAAAAATATTGAAATATCGAGAAAATACCCTTTAAGTTTTGTCTCCATTCACCCCTAAGTTTCTATTCACCCCATTGTACGGTACTATGATTTCGTATAATACATAGTATCATTCGTTTATTCATTATCATTTAGGTCATAAAACGCGGGAGCGGAGAATATTTTACGGCTCATTCACGTAACTGCGATATGTTATTGGACAATTTGACAGCGTTCCACGTCTTGTTGGGGAATATTTTGTCTCCTAATGTATCTGCAGGCCTAGCCAAGTTACGACCGTTTCGTTTTAAATCTCTTTCTACAGTCAGTAACGCCTCCAAATCCTTTGTTCTGCCCACGTGACTTAACGTTGAGATGATGTTATTCCCATATATTTGAAGTTTTCTACTAGCGTTAACGATTGTACATTATTAATTTGGCTAAGCCTTCTGAGGTTTAAAACTCGTCGTGTTTTATATCAAAACTTTTCCTAACATTAGGTTCTATTCCCGCTAACAGACTCTCATCATATCTCCTCAAAAGAGGTTTAATCTCCTGTAGCATCATCTCATAGTCTCTGACTTGAATGGTGACCACTGTGCTAAATCTTTGGCGTTGGTTCCTGTTGAGGTAGAGCTTCAAAGAGGGGTAGCTCATGATCTGTTCGTGTTGGCAGACGCCGCGCTCCGTCACGCAGTTCACTTTGCCAAGCTGGACGGCGTTGTTTAGTAACTGTGGAAGAAGGTTACATTCATGAATAGTTCTTATAATTGTATAAGAACTATTCATGCACGCACTGTTTTTGATATCCCATAACTCAAAGTTTATATTCTATAAGTAAAAATAATACTAAAAGTCTTAGAATATGTGATTCAAAAGTGCATGGTTTCGAAGATATGAATCATAACTAATTGAGGTCAAAAATTTACACCCATATGACAAATCTTTACTTTTGTGACGTTGCCAGTCATCGATGAAATCTAAAGTAGTTTGCGAATAAACAAATGAAATTATATAAATAATCGTTAATGTATCGAATTATTTTGTATGAAAATCGAAAAGAAAAAAAAATATAATTGAAAAATAATTCATATTTATGCCAGTTGATTCTTTGATATGATCTCATTCGTACCCTAGAGTCATGGGAAATAAAAAAAAAACACGTTGTATAATGATAAAATGAATGATACTTACAATGCCTGCCACGGCGAAGTCTGAAAACTTTTCGTAGCAGCTGTAACATCTCGGAGAATGGAAGTAGACCAGCCAGGGTTTCTTGGTTCTGTTAAAAAAAAATCCTTATAATCAATGATAACTGCTTGGTATTTGCATGATAAACATCAAGTCAAACGGAATGAGTGTAATTTTTAACTGGATAGGCCAAAAAGAAGTCTAAAATCAGTTGTAGCAAAGAACGCTTTGCATTTGATATTATTTTTGAAGCTTCCACATCCTGACGTGACCCATTCCAAGGCTAAGAGCTCTTGACGGAGCTCACTAGGGCTGATGTAGTTCGAAAGAGCCAACCGCGACCCTGGCACACAAAGGGCAACTGTAGTAAACACAGGTGTGTTTTATTCACTAAGGGTGAGTTGCACCATTTAACTATAACGATAACAAAGCCGTTAACAGTTGTCAAATCGTCGAATTGATCAATAGGCGGCCGTTTCACGGTTGGTTATGGTTTGGTTTATCGTTATAGTTAAATGGTGCAACTCACCCAAGTCTGTCACTCCCTCGCTCCATCTACAGCTGGAGGAATTATTTGATTAAATAATAACTGAAGTGTGAAGCCGTACTCGCTTCGCGTTCATCGACCAATGTCTGTCTGTGGGAGGACTGCTGCGGTCCCGAGTCTGAGTAAGTATAGAAAATTCTCAAAATACACTTACCTCCTCTCTCATTGAATAGAGTAAATATATCTGTCTAGTTTACTCTGTGCAAGTTTGAAGGAGATAGATACAGGTTTAGCATAGTCGGCCTTATAAAGTTCCCACTGCCGGGACTCAGGCCTCGGCAGGGAACGGGCCGTAATCCACCACGCGGGCCCAGTGGGGATTGGTGGATGTCACGTCTTCGCATTTTTTAGTTCAGACATGCCGTTCTCCTCACGATGTTTTCCTTCACCGTTTTGAGAGCAGTGGTGATGAAATAAACTACACAAAGTAATGTGCCTGGCTGGGTTTGAACCCGCGACCTACAACTCGTAAGTCGGGGCCGTTACCACTCGGCCACCACTGCTCCAATGAATTAATAAGCATTTTTACGAATAACAGAATATAAGGCAGAGACTCAGGGGACTGCAGCCTTCCATAGACAGACGTTGGTCGATGGATCCGATCCGGAACGGGTATGGCTCCACAGATCAGTTAAAAAGCTCTTTACGTCTTTCCATATTTCTCAATCTGTTGAAATTTTGGGCAATTTAGATTCCATAATAACTTTCTTAAAAGTTGAATTTAAATAATAGCTGGTGTTATTACCCGGTGGGGTTCAACTCTTCAGCGATGACCTGCTTGGAGAATGTTTGCCAGTTGAGCTTCTGCACGGAGTCGTCGATGAACCCGAGTGCCCATTCCAGTATATACGGCGCTTGCGATAAGTGCTGTAAGCTAACACTGGAAAGAAAACAATTAGACTTAATTTTTCGCTTACTTTAGATTCTGTTGTTGTTCAATGTTTATTACAATTAAGTATTTTTGTTTTTTTTAATAATCTGTCAACAGGGTAAGATTATAATTCTGTAAATAAATACGTATTACCGCCGCCAATCATATTTTAATGAACATATATCTTGACTCTGCCCTGCAAAAGGCTAAAAACTTAAAATAATAAACTCGAACTGGACTCTTTATTTTTAATGTTTTTGGTTTGGTTACTAAGTCTTTTAGTCATGTCTTTGTAGGAAGTGGTTACTTTAGAATTTAGCAGCGAATGTCGATACATTAGCTTATTTATTTTTTTATTTTTAGATTTTATCTATTTTTTATAATTTTGCTGCCGAATCGATAGCTGGCCTTTTCGGCAAGCTTCGCTGTGGTAGTCATTACTAGAATAATATTCTCAGCTTCTTATTGCAGTAATCGCGCTGGTTTCATGATGATTCCACATATTGTCGAGGTGTGTAGACACTTCAGGATACAAAACCATACCAATTTTACATCATAATATCCACTACGAATCAATTTGAGAATAATTCAAACAGACAATTAACTTTACTCGAAAAATCTTACCAAAATCTCGCACTAGGCTCTCTGACTAACCTGTAGTGTTGTCCCGAAGCTATCGGGTAGAGTCTGGCGGTGGCGGCGCGGATGTTAGTGCAGAACGCGGACGGGCTCTTTGCGCAGTTCAGGACACCCACTCGCACGAAATTTAGCGGACGGAGCTGTAGATAGAAATTATAGATTTAGGCAATTATCATACTGTCGCGAAGTATCTTTAACGTTGCTTGTAAGTATCTCCGTTTGTATGGGAAACACGCGCAGTTCAACACAGAAAATGCATCCGCGCGCGGTCACACACGATCACGCGCCTACAAGCGGAGAAACATGCACACACTCGCTTGGGTGCGGGACGAGAGGTGTGGCGGGCTGGGACGAGTAGTGCCGTGCGGATTTAGGATGAAATGAGTCAGAGGCTGCGTGAATCTACAAAACGCAACTACGCGCGTGAGTGCGTAAAAAAAAACCTGCGCGATGATGAGATCTGCACTCCCGTTCCCGATTCCCGATCGTGCAGCGTGATAATCGCCTTATTCTCTCGCCACAGCCAACTAAATAAGCAACTAGTCTCGAATCTCAAGTTGTCGTTTCTAGGGCCATGGTAATTCCTTCAAACATTTAAAGGAGTTACCGTGGCACTAGAGGCCCGTAGCCCAAACGTTAACGTTAATTTATATAATAATGTGAACGAAACTAAACCAGATCTGCATGTCAAAATATAGTTGTCGAATTTTAAAAGCTCCTCATGTTTTCAAGTCAATGTCAAACAGAACCAGCAGTACTCTACAGAACTAGTACCACTACTAGTTCCATATTACTAGTTGTGTAGTCTATTAGAACCAGTGAATACTAGAGTACTACTACTAGTACTTCTACTAGTACTCTAGTATTTCCTGGTTCTGTCTTGGAGAAAGTTACTAACATAATAATGTACAGTCGAAAATTTTGCACAAGCACGTCTTCCTTTTATGATGTAGACGAGCACTAAGTAAGGTCTTCAAGAAATTCAATTTTTAAGGGGGCGAAAGGGATTCGTTTTTATGCAAAATCTTATTCATAAATATGTCATATCCTTGTTATGTTACCTTCTTAGCGACGATCATCCACTCGTAGGCCAGGTCATCACAAAAGCTGCCGCAGTGTGCTGGCAGGTAGGCCACCAGCCACGCATGCTCTCGTGAGGACGCGTCCAATATTTCTAGAACTTGTTTCTCGTCCAACTCCAAATCTGAAATAAGGCGTTGGTCAATTATTCAGATTTTTTAAATAAAAAAATTCAGTAGAAAAAAAAGACAAAAATATTGGCAAAACTTGCTCAATTATTATTAGGACTAGCACGTATTTTCCCACAACTAGGCCTCCCTCCATTCTTTTCAACGATTACGGTTCCTCGCTTTCTCTTCCACATTCTTAAGGAAGACATGACATGTTAGGAAGACACTTGCCCAAAATAACTTAAAAACGTACTTAGTTAAAGAAAAAAAACAACAGATTCTTGGATATCTAAGCTTTTATGAATAACTAAAAATGTACTTTGTAGGGGGTTTTATTATTTATATATTTAAGGTTTTTCAGCAAAAATTTGCGCAGTATGTCAAGACGGAGTTCAGAGGAGTTCAGAGCGCGTGCGTGAGAGAGAGTCGTTTGTTTTCTTGTAGGAGAGAGCGGGCGAGCAGGTGCGGAGCGCGGGCGGTAAGACATTACCATGCGTGCCCAACTGGATTTTAGGAACGAGCCGTGTCACAATTTTTTTTTTCCAAAACCTAACTCTTCCTCAACATGTTAACAAACTGTAAGTTTAAGTTCTTTGCAAAAAACATAACGATGCACAAATGTGTACAACATTGTACGCCTCTTACCTCCACTCTCAATGATCATGTCGATAAAGTCAAGCAGTTGATTCTCGTAGTCGCGTCCGTTGTACGCATTTCTTTTGTTTCCTTTCTGTACGATGATCACTGGCTGGTTGTACGCCAGTTGCCGACAGTACTGGTCTGTGTGCGCTGTGCAAGCCAGTATGCCGAACTGTGGAATATTTATTTTATTGTTTTTATATAATTTAACCCGCTTATTTGTTCAAATTCATTTGTCATGTATATCAGACTGTGGCGTTGAAAGGGTTAATTTAGAACGACTGGATCGGGTAATAGTAACGCGGCTACAACTCGTACAAGAGACAGTGCATAATGATTTCGTGCCAAAAATAAAGATAATAACCACGAGTGTCCAAGCCACACAGATACACACACACACACACCCTCACCATCACACACACACACAGACAGGGTTATTTGTAAAACACTGGCAACCTCTCAGGACTATGTTACTAACATCATAAACAACAACTTTGTTCTATAACTTTTAAAAATTTAACACGAAGTGTATGCGAAGTAAGCGATAGTTCAATAGCAAAGGGGAGCGGGGACAGGCCGGCAGAGATGCTTGATGCGCTTGCGTTATACAGACGTAGGTAGGTATAGCAAAAAATTTAACATGAAATGTATGCAAAGCAATCGATAATTCAATAGCAGAGGGGAGCGGGGATTGGCCGGCGGAGGTGCTTGATACGCTTGCGTTATACAGACGTAGGTAGGTATAGCAAAAAACAGAAAAGAAACGATTAAATCTTGAAGGTTGGTTTTTTGGTAAAGGAATATGTTTTGTAACGAGACATAGAACAAAAGTTGTTGATTATGATGTTAGTTTTTTTCGTTTGTTTCGGTGTTTATTCTCAGGGTAGTCTGCTAGGTAACACCGGCCTCATTTAGTTTAAACTGACGAAAAAATGGTCGTATGAAAGTGTTTTGCAAAATAAATATAATATATTATAGATAGCTTACATTAACATTCTCATCGTCATTGTATTCTAAGCTGGCTCGTGTGAAAGGATCGGCGATGTGTTCCCATTTTATTCCATGCGGCGCCACTAACAGCACCCAGACATCAGAATCTCCTAAAAAGAGAAAAATATTGATTTGACGAGATGATGGAGTGTGTGGAAGAACCAGGCAGTGGTGGATTAGCCATGTAGCAAGAGTAGCAAATACTAAGGGCCCCACACATTCGGGAACCCCGCGCATTCGACAACTCCTTACATGAACGTAAAAAAAAACCTTATCAAAGTAACATAATAATCTACATACAGCAGTTTTCTCTGGATGTAACAATCAATTTACTTCAGACTTTCTTCCAAGTAAAATTTACAGAATAGAAAAGCTATTAGAATTTTCCCTTTATCGCACTTTTCATGCAAACAATCTTAAAATCCACAGAGTTTTGGTGTCTATTGTAATTTTATTAGTAGGAACCCCAAAAGACCCAACTAAGAATAAGCTTAAACGAGTTTTTACTAGTTTACTATAAAAAAGGTCAAGTATGGGGCTCCTGGGTCGAATTTGCTACAGACTCCGCTCTAGCTTAATCCGCCACTGGGACCTAGGTGTGTACTAATATACTATGTCGTAAGCTACTCATACTGTTTGTTAAAGTGATCTCTGTTAGAGGAGAATGAGAGAGAAAACCTTCAGATTAATCTCAAATGACAAGGTACCAGGATAGGCAAAAGATAGCAGACATTTTCGGTCTGAAAGGGTTCAATATTATGCTATTTATCTCTCAGGCACAAGTGTATCGAATTCGGTATACCTCGGTACAAGCTAACTTAAACCTTATTTTTACGTAATAAGGTTTAAGTTAGCTTGTAGCCGCGCGGTGTAGGATACGCCCATTTACGTTTCCCAACAATTTGTATTTATGCTTCTTGATGCAAGAATGAGGGTTGATGACCTAGAGGGTGTCGAGATCCGACGGATGCTAGACGCACAGGACCGGTCTTTGTAGCGACACGCACGGGGAAGCCTATGTCCAATGGTGGACGTCTTTTGGGTGAAATGACGATGATGTGCAAGAAATCTCAAAGTGCGGTCTGTGAATCTTCCACATCATCATTATTATTTCAGCTGAAAGACGCCTCCTCCAAGTGTCGCCATCATGACCGATCCTGTGCCTCTCGCATCCACCGGAAGGCCTCCCAGAAGGTGGACCGATGACCTGGTGCGGGTCGCGGGATTACAAGAATTAATGCTTTTGTTTTACATGTGTTCATATTCGTGTTACACGTTTCTAATAAGGGAAATCAAAGTCCCATCATAAAGTTCACTCTCAATTTTTTTGGCTAATTACTTACCACCTTCAAAGATCCTTTGAAAATCCGAAGTAGACAAGGTATGCAGCTTTAGTGCTTCAGAGGCAGTGAGTATGAAATCTTTAACGTTGACATTGGGTGCGGCGCGCTGGTACACGCCGCCGCGCTTCAGCACCGCCCACGCCGGCGGAGACGGCACTTGCAGGGACGCGCATAGCTCCGACCATCTGTCGCAGTCAATCTCTCCTGAAAGGTAATCATTTATTTATTTATTTATCCTCTTTACATCTACCTTTACAGGTCTTATAACCTAATGTGATAGTGCAGCTAACAATTATACTTCACCCTAAACATACGTTTATGATAAAATCTAAAAAAAAATATGTATATAATCTATTAAAAACAATACTTTAACATAAATAATACTTACATTGTCTTACACATAACTAACTATATTTAACTAGCTGTACCCGCGCGGCTTCGCTCCCGCTCTTCCCTACTTCAGCCTACTATACCCTACTCTACCCTACCCTACTCTACCTTACTCTATCCTACTCTGCCCTCCTCTACCTTACTCTACCCTACTCTACCTTACTCTACCCTACACTACCCTACTCTACCCTACACTACCCTAATTTTCATTTTTTTTTCCATAAGAACCTTCTCCTCATAATAACGAACACAACAAAAAAAAAATTAGCGAAATCGGTCCAGGCGTTGTTGAGTTATGCGCTTACCAACACATTTTGCGATTCATTTTTATATTATAGATAAAACTCTTGCGAATTCACTCAAAGTGCACGAGAATACATCCAGTCGCTCATGAACTTTGTTCACAATACGAATTATTCTGGTGAGAGTGTAAGTATAAGACAGTTGTCCCATTGTCGGCGAGGTAGCGAGTAACTATCGACTGTTTTCTCGCTCAAGAAACTTACAATGTACACTAATCTATACTAATATTATAAAGAGGTTTTTTATTTTATTTTTGTGTGTATGTTTGTAATGAATAAACTCAAAAACTACTATGCCGATTTCAAATTCTTTCACTATTGGAAAGCTACATTCACCCTGAGTAACATAGGCTATATTTATTGCTCGTGCGAAGCCGTAACGGGCCGCTAGTAATATAATAAAGAGGTAAAGTTTGTTTTTTTGTTAGTAGGAGGTAATCTCTGGAAGTACTGGTCAGATTACTAAATTTTTTTCACCGATAGAAAGCTACGCTAGTTTTCAATAAAAACACATATCAAGATTGTTTATCTTTAGTTAACTACCTAAACCGATGGAGTTAGTGTTGCCAGATCCCATTGGAGTAAAATCGGGACAGATGGTAAAACAAATCGGGATTCAGGGTTTGAAATCGGGACAAATAAAAAATTTTTTTTTTTGAGGTGTAAAGTCATTCAATGACTTTTCTCGCTCTAGGGTGGGACTATGTTCTTCAGTTGCCCTTTGCATTCCAGGGCTAGTCACTCTTTCAATCGTTCCCGCGCAGCCCTATCAGGCATTGGTCTTACTGGGCCCCTTCAATTTTGCTGATATATCTTAGAGGAACGCATACAACACGACGCGTCGTCGACTCGAGCCTGGTCCTTAATAGACGGACGAACGTCGAGGTTCTCATTGCTCGTCGTCCGCAAGCTCGAGCCTGCTGTGGCTGGAAATCGCTCTGCGACTCCCGACGTAGACCTACTAATAATTATGTGGAGAAGACGTGATGACATATGCTCGCGCTTGACGGACGAAGACGACGCCGCTCTAAGCGAGAGAGAGACAAGCCAGTGTCATTTTGAACGCACTTAACATGTGTGACAATGACGCGAACGCGACTGATATTTATGTTACTTTAGGTATAGTTGGTAATTATAATGGGTTTTAATTAATTTATTGATTTATCGGGACATTTAGCGTCCCGATCAGGTGCAAATCGGGACGCGTCCCCAGACCCCTCAAAATCGGGTCATCCCGCCTAAATCGGGACACCTGGCAACACTAGATGGAGTATAGAGAGGAGTTACGTCGCTAGAATGTTTTGTAGTTGATGTGCGCGCCCGCATAAGTACAAAAAGGAAGCTGACAATCGTTAGTCAGGCTGTGCAGTTCTTGTAGGTATTAGACAATTTTGTCTACGTGACGCTTTGTAAAGCAATAGTCTTTTTGAAACTGTCGTGACTCATCGTCTACACTCAGCCTAAATAGAATTTTGTTTTCTTCTACGTGTTATTTATTTCGGAAAGATAATATACTTGTAATATCCACCACATACATACATCAATTGTCAAAAGCTGATATTATGCCCCTCTAAAATACAACCTACAAACAAAAATACTTAAAAACATAAAAAAAAAACTTTACCTCTTTATTATATTAGTGTGGAGAAATCGTATAAAAGATATGCAAAGATTATTTAAATTTAGTTAATTACTTAACATCGGTTTAGGTAAATACCTAATTGTAAACATTTTTAGATACGTTTTTAGCCAATTTTTTCGATAAAAGATAAAAAG
Source organism: Mythimna ferrago (assembly GCA_910589285.2). Classification (NCBI taxonomy): domain Eukaryota; kingdom Metazoa; phylum Arthropoda; class Insecta; order Lepidoptera; family Noctuidae; genus Mythimna; species Mythimna ferrago. The sequence continues at coordinate 7,010,975 of OU342675.1, read as the reverse complement.
AAAAGATTGTTTACATTTAGTTAACTACCTTATAATATGGAGTATAGTAGTTTCCTCTGAGCGTATACTTAAAAGGAATTGACGCAAACGGTGTGCGCCGCGTCGTCTTAGTAGACAAAAAAGTTTCATTTTAGTTTTAAGTCAGACTTGTCCATGTGAGGAAAGTTTGCCTTAAAAATGTCTCCTCAAGTCTGCACTCAGCCCTAGTGTTTGCGCATTCAAGTAGATAGAGAATTAACTTACCAAAGTTCATATTAGGAAATGCGGCAATCATCTGGTGTAGCTGCAGTCTATTCTCTTCTTTACTCGAGAAGTAAAAAACCCAGCTCTTTTGTGAGCCCGTACGTAAACTATTCCTAATTTCCTGTAAATTATAAAGAACTCATTTAGTAACGTTCGTGCCAGTGCGGTTGTAAAACGTGGAAGCGAGACGGCACTACGACTCAATTAAGTTGAAAGTGACCTCACTGACCTTTTTTTTATGGTGGGAAAATCATCTAATGACAACCCCCGCTCTTGGGCGGAGCGGGACATAGTGTCAGACTCTTACTGACTAAAAACCCACCCCGTTCCTTCAAGCCTTCGTACCGGGGCTCGAGCTATCTTTCGAAACTAACCCTGGCCCCGGTAGGATTCGACCCAGCTGGGCTCCTGCTGTTGCTGACAACTCATTGAGGCGCGCGGGGACAGTGCGCGCCGTCGAGGACTTGGGCTCGGTCCGGACTGTTACCGGACGGTCGGACAGCGAACTACCCATTGCTCGCCGTACGCAAGCCCAACCTCACTGACCTGAAGTATACTTAGAGCCGAATGTTTATATTAGGTATTTTTGGCGAATTAGGAGAATTTAGTGCGTCACTAGTCGCTAGGTGGCATTGTTCAGTATGAACTGTAATAATAACGTAAAAATAAGGGTGGTATTTGAATGGCGTATCACTGACACGGATGCATGTTGCTACTCATACAGTGTTGTAACCTAATTCGATCAAAATAATAGCAATTGTATGAAAACTAATGAAAACGTATATAAAACGTATAATGCAAAAAAAAATATTGTTTGCGATAGTGTTATAGTATTAAAATAATGAAATTAATATGTCGTAGGGCAATTTTTAAACTTAGTAAAAAGGATATTTATTTGCATGTACATCAATTGTCATCATCTCAGCTGAAATCATCGTCATCGTCCACTGCTAAACATAAGAATATCTATATATGTATATAAAATCAATGCCACTTTTCGTTGTAATTTTATAACTCAAGAACAGGCTCACCTATCTAAACCAAATGTTTAGGCTTTGTTCGGACTATTTAGTAGATGGTTTATGTGAAGTTTGGTAGGGTAGAGTGGGGTATAGTAGGGTAGGGTAGTGTAGAGTAGGGTAGAGTAGGGTAGGGTAGAGTAGGGTAGAGTAAGGTATAGTAGGGTGGAGTAGGGAAGAGCGGGAGCAAAGCCACGCGGGCAAAAGCTAGTTAAGTATAATTCAAACGCCCTATGTTGTTCCTAACTGTTTAGCTTTTATTTAAAATACATCACAAATATCATACCACAATTTTTATTTAATTTAATTTATTTAATTAATAATTATTTATATTATATTACTAACAAAAACTATTAAACAATATATTTAATTACTTTTATTTTAAAAAGGCAATGTAATACATATCGATTGATTTTATCGATAAAGTCACGCACTATTTGGATAGCGTCAAAAGTATAGGTAGACTAACGACTATTCCAGAAAGGCTAAGAATGAAACAAGATTTTCAGGATGGTGAAAAATAAGAACAGAACAAAAAGAAAAGCCGTAATCACACGTTATAAAAGTGTTTCGGTTGGTACCTATAATGTGTCCGTTGTTCGAGCGCGCTTTGTATGTAGATTGTCTTCTGTAAGTACTATCTATTTTGGGCTTCTGTATTAAAATTTATAAGTGCTACCGCATCGGCCGCAGCGAACGGCCGTTCATCGCTAAAGAGTGTATTATTTTACAATGGCCGATCATTTCGACACGGAAAGGTTCATAGTCGAAATTAGTGATGCAAGAGACTCAGTCGTTTAAGGCCTTTAAAAAGGACTCGACTACATTTTAAGCGACTCTAGTCTGGAAAGAAGACTACAGTCTCCAGTCTTTATTAATAAGACTTGAAACTCTCAAGTCTTTTAACTAAAGGACTAAAAGGCTTAAACGACTCGAGTCGTTTATAAGACTTAAACGACTCGAGTCGTTTATAAGGCTTAAACGACTTGAGTCGTTTATCAACGGACTCGCGCCTGAGTCGTGCTTCATATTCAATACAGCTCAAACTGTTTAAAATCTGATTGGGTAGGTAATAAACAATGTCTAAATTAAAACAATGAAGTGAGTACAAAATTAAACTTTTATTGAAACCGTTAGGTATTTTACAAGCTTTTATTAACACGCTTTTATTAGCTTCACCTGCATGTTTATTTGTTTGTATGTAATCAATGCCTTTGAGCTCGATTTTGCTCAACTTTGGGTGATCAGATTTTCTTTAAACTTTGCACACCCATCAGACTGATGACAATGCAATAATCCTTTATCCTTTGACCTTGACCTCAAGGGCAATGACCTTTACTTCAAGATCATATGTATAAAATTTTGGAAATCGCCTGGGACACCTAAAGGTTTACTACCTACTTTGACCTCAAGGTCAATGACCTTGACCCCAAGATCAAATGTATAAAATGTTGGGAAACGCTTGAGACACCCAAAGGCCAGACCTTGACCCCAGGGTCAAATGTATAAAATGTTAGAAAACGGCAGGGACACCATAGGGCATGACCTTGACACGGTGATTATTCACTAAAAATTGAAAAATAAATATAGTTTTAAAAAACTAATACACATATAGTTTTGAAAACGTTTCATAGCCTATCAAACTAAAAAGTGTAGTGTTTATTAGTTTTTTTTTAAACTATATTTTTTTTAGTTTCACCTGTCCCGACGTTTGTCTGTAATCAAATCTTATAATTTAAAGACCCACGTAAATCAGATGACAATGCAAAATTATTATAACATGGAGCTGATCTGATGATGGAACCGGATGGTGGCTATAGGAGCTTGGTAAATCAAAAATCAAATCAAAAATAAAAAATTATTTCACATAGGTCTACATGGGCACATATAAAACGTCAGAAGCTAGTGCACGATTCCAAATTGGTCGTTTCCTATGGAGAAGAACCGGCAAGAAATTCCATGGTTACTCTTTTAAAAAAAGTGGTTGGTATTACAATATTGATAGATATTATGTAAGAACAGTGTAGACTAGTCAAATATTGTACACAAAAGCACAATAAAAATTATCTCAGTAAAAAACAAAGTACAAGGTCGCGCGGTGAATTAAGATCGCTCGGCAAAAGTGGAAGGGGCATGCGCAGTATTCAATTCTAAGGTCTATTTGGCGACGTGCAGGCGGGTGTGCGCCGACGGCGACACGTCATTGGTAGATAGAGTCGCTCTTCAATTCCCGCGTTGCGTTCTCGCGTCTCATTGGATACTGTTGTACTTGGGTACTGTTGCGTACAGCTTGTGTTATCGTATTAGTAATACGTAGTCGTAAAAAAAAAATGGTTAAAAATAAAGTTTTAAAACGGCAAGCCAGAAAAATGGTTTACGACGTGAATTGTTACGTTAAGAAAGAAACTAACGAAAATTTTTTTTTTTATTTTAATTTTAAACATTTTAATTTTTCTGAATTTACCTACTTACAAGATAAATTACAAGCAAAAACTAGTGTTATTATAAGTTATGTTAATAAGGTTCAAACAAGCGAAATTAAAAAATAAAATCCTAACATACTAAGAATTTTTGTGCGCAATTGTACACATGCGCCGATTGCCCCCACTACTTTCACCGAGCGATCCTAATTCACCGCGCGACCTGTACGTCGTAATAGAAAGTAGTCTAAGAGTTCGTGGAGTAGTGTTCTCACATTCACATTACAAAAAGAGGCTAGGTATATAAAAAAAAACCGGCCAAGTGCGAGTCGGACTCGCCTATAAAGGGTTCCGTAGAGCAGCCTTGCTGCTAGCAAGTAACGTAATATAAAAGTTCTTGTAGTTCGTTGAACTTTGATCGATGTTTTAATAATAGTGTATTTTTTTTAGATTTATGACGTATTAAAAAAAAAAACTACTTATTAGATCTCGTTGAAACCAATTTTCGTTGGTAGTTTACATGGTAATGTACACCATATATTTTTTTTAGTTTTATCATTCTCTTATTTTAGAAGTTACGAGGGGGGACACACACATTTTACCACTTTGGAAGTGTCTCTCGCGTAAACTTATTTAGAAAAAAATGAGGCTACAAACCTAAATATCATTTTTGAAGACCTATCCATAGATACCTCACACGTATGGGTTTGATGAAAAAAAATTTTTTGAGTTTCAGTACCAAACCAGTTGTTTAATTATTATTAAAACTACTTATTTATTATTATTAATCTAGATGAAGATCATTCTATCATTTCTATCCCATGTTGATATGAACATTTTTTTTTTCAGTTTTTATTTAATGTTATTTTTTAAACAGACGAGATTTTTTTTTTAATTTGTATTTGTTTTATACTGCTCTTTTTCATAACTCATACTAAACCTTCGTCTTCATGGCCCGAGTAGCATCCCCAGATCGTAAAAGGAACCACCATATTTGACTGTTGGCACCAGACTATGATATTATTACCGTGACCAGACACTGTTATTATTTTTTTATGGTGCTGTTTGGCGTCTATTCTGCTTGCTGGTAACGATGATGAAATTATTCTCACCAGAAGTGGTAGCCTCGTACCTACTATTTTGTTAGTGACAAACATGTTTACAAGTCGTCCCAATTTTTTGGCTGGTAAGTGTAACTTGCCGACATTTTTCTTTGAGTCGCGCCGCCAAAGGGATGTCGGCGAGTTAAAAAGGTAGCCGGCTCTTTGTCGGCGTTATGCGGTGCGTTTGACAGTAAGTAAGCACGTGCGTGTTGTCCCCGGCAAGTGAACTCTAGTGAATCAGCTGAGCGGGTGACCTTTTCGAGTTTTATTTACATTGCGCTTTTTAGTGTAATTAGTTAATTAATTAATTAAATTAGTTAACTAAAAGTTTCTTTGGATTAGATTAGAATAACGATTTTGAAAAGTCATAAGTGAAAAAAAAAACAGCATATTTTTGTTTAACCTTTCGAATGTCTTAAGTTACACAGTCCGACATAAGGTAATTGTCTTTCTATTGTGTCTCTAATTACGACATTCAAAGAGTTAATGATGATTTCGATTTTTAACCCAACTACGGCAAAGCCAAAGGAAGGTTATGATTTTGACAAGCTATGTATGTATGTTTATGTGTGTGTGTTCATCTGTTCTCTCATAGCTCCGAAACTACTTATCGGAACTCGATAAATGGGGTAGGTACCCTTAGAACAAGCTTAATCGTCCGCTGAACATAGGCTACGTGACGTGTCACAAAACTCAATTTATTTATTTATTATTTATTTATTTTCAAGAACTTGTACCTATAACATTACAGGCAATGTCTAAAACGTTGTACAATAGGCAAAAAATACAAAAAATAAACATAATTATATTTTCTTTTTTCATTCAATGTGGCACCCTCTAGCGGGCAAAAAGTCATATGTTAAAAAAAACGCTAAGGTAAATAAAGCCTTTGAAATGATATCAAACACCGTGTAAATACACCGTGTTTGATATCATTTCAAAGGCTTTATTTACCTTAGCGTTTTTTTTAACATATGACTTTTTGCCCGCTAGAGGGTGCCACATTGAATGAAAAAAGAAAATATAATTATGTTTATTTTTTGTATTTTTTGCCTATTGTACAACGTTTTAGACATTGCCTGTAATGTTATAGGTACAAGTTCTTGAAAATAAATAAATAATAAATAAATAAATTGAGTTTTGTGACACGTCACGTAGCCTATGTTCAGCGGACGATTAAGCTTGTTCTAAGGGTACCTACCCCATTTATCGAGTTCCGATAAGTAGTTTCGGAGCTATGAGAGAACAGATGAACACACACACATAAACATACATACATAGCTTGTCAAAATCATAACCTTCCTTTGGCTTTGCCGTAGTTGGGTTAAAAATCGAAATCATCATTAACTCTTTGAATGTCGTAATTAGAGACACAATAGAAAGACAATTACCTTATGTCGGACTGTGTAACTTAAGACATTCGAAAGGTTAAACAAAAATATGCTGTTTTTTTTTTCACTTATGACTTTTCAAAATCGTTATTCTAATCTAATCCAAAGAAACTTTTAGTTAACTAATTTAATTAATTAATTAACTAATTACACTAAAAAGCGCAATGTAAATAAAACTCGAAAAGGTCACCCGCTCAGCTGATTCACTAGAGTTCACTTGCCGGGGACAACACGCACGTGCTTACTTACTGTCAAACGCACCGCATAACGCCGACAAAGAGCCGGCTACCTTTTTAACACTAGGGTACACGCGCGGCCTACTATAGTAGACCAGGGTTACTTTTTTTGTGGTAACTTTTAAGTTTTGCGAGGTAGAAGCTAGTGATTCCAGGTAAGCCTCGCCTAGTTTATTCGTCGCAACCTCAGTTCCTCGCGCGATCCCTGCGCGAACGCACGTGCGAGATATTTGGCGCCAAAAGCGCGGGCCTACTAAAGTAGTCCGCGCGTGTATTGGTGCATCAAAATCGGTAAGTAGTTTTTCGTGTATTATCGATTTACAACGCTAAAATAATGTTCTCAAGTTCTAATATGTATGTTGATTTTTATGTTTATAAAATAACTGTTATTTTAAATTTATAAAATGTATATTATTTTTGTATTTTTTCTAGATTTATAACCAATTACGTCATGGATGATTCACAAGTGGAAAGGTGGCTACATGAGCTAGATACTGAAGATGAAAAAGTGATTGAGAGTGAAGATGATGAAGTTGAGCCAGAACCAAACTTACAGGCCCTAGTTCGTGAGTCAGAACTCCAGGAAAATGAAGAAGAAAGGTCGAGTGAATCTGATGAATTATCAGATTCAGATAACATTCCACTCTCGCAACTAGCATCCGGAAGGCGCGGTTCAGTCTACAAATCGACGAACGGAACTATTTGGCATAAAGATATACCACCGGTAACGCGAACTCGAACCCAAAACATTAGGCTTAGGCCACCAGGCCCAAAAGGAAATGCAGCTAGGAGTGCTAAAGATCCATTATCCTGTTTCGAGCTATTTTTTACTTTTGATCCGTCGGGCATCCAATGAAACACTTCCCCGACAACTTAAATTTAGAATTGGAGCACTTTTGGGCAGCACAGCTCAAGAATTCCAAGAGCCTCAACACGATTTGACACCAAAGACTGGGCGAGTTGGTCGATGTGCACTCTGCACGAGAGCCCGGAATCGGTCGACAAAAAAGTGGTGCAAGACTTGCCACAAATGGATTTGTCCCGATCACCAAGCAGTAGTATGTCCTGAATGCTACGAAAACAAAGAAAATAGTAATTAAGTTTAGTGTTAACTAAAAAAAAAATCACGCTGATCTCAGAAGTGCCATTTTTGTTATTTTTTCTTAAATATTTTCTAAATTGCTGATGGTTCACTATTTTAATGTAGCTAAGTTTTAATGTTGTAATACTAACTAAAATAAATAATTTTTCCATTCGATTTATTATTTTAATCAAATAATAATTATAAAATTAACAATTTATGGACGTGTTAAAATGGCCTACTATAGTAGGCCATGCGTTTATTCAAGTAAAAAAAAGGGGCGCGTGTACCGTAATGTTAACTCGCCGACATCCCTTTGGCGGCGCGACTCAAAGAAAAATGTCGGCAAGTTACACTTACCAGCCAAAAAATTGGGACGACTTGTAAACATGTTTGTCACTAACAAAATAGTAGGTACGAGGCTACCACTTCTGGTGAGAATAATTTCATCATCGTTACCAGCAAGCAGAATAGACGCCAAACAGCACCATAAAAAAATAATAACAGTGTCTGGTCACGGTAATAATATCATAGTCTGGTGCCAACAGTCAAATATGGTGGTTCCTTTTACGATCTGGGGATGCTACTCGGGCCATGAAGACGAAGGTTTAGTATGAGTTATGAAAAAGAGCAGTATAAAACAAATACAAATTAAAAAAAAAATCTCGTCTGTTTAAAAAATAACATTAAATAAAAACTGAAAAAAAAAATGTTCATATCAACATGGGATAGAAATGATAGAATGATCTTCATCTAGATTAATAATAATAAATAAGTAGTTTTAATAATAATTAAACAACTGGTTTGGTACTGAAACTCAAAAAATTTTTTTTCATCAAACCCATACGTGTGAGGTATCTATGGATAGGTCTTCAAAAATGATATTTAGGTTTGTAGCCTCATTTTTTTCTAAATAAGTTTACGCGAGAGACACTTCCAAAGTGGTAAAATGTGTGTGTCCCCCCTCGTAACTTCTAAAATAAGAGAATGATAAAACTAAAAAAAATATATGGTGTACATTACCATGTAAACTACCAACGAAAATTGGTTTCAACGAGATCTAATAAGTAGTTTTTTTTTTTAATACGTCATAAATCTAAAAAAAATACACTATTATTAAAACATCGATCAAAGTTCAACGAACTACAAGAACTTTTATATTACGTTACTTGCTAGCAGCAAGGCTGCTCTACGGAACCCTTTATAGGCGAGTCCGACTCGCACTTGGCCGGTTTTTTTTTATATACCTAGCCTCTTTTTGTAATGTGAATGTGAGAACACTACTCCACGAACTCTTAGACTACTTTCTATTACGACGTACAGGTCGCGCGGTGAATTAGGATCGCTCGGTGAAAGTAGTGGGGGCAATCGGCGCATGTGTACAATTGCGCACAAAAATTCTTAGTATGTTAGGATTTTATTTTTTAATTTCGCTTGTTTGAACCTTATTAACATAACTTATAATAACACTAGTTTTTGCTTGTAATTTATCTTGTAAGTAGGTAAATTCAGAAAAATTAAAATAAAAAAAAAAATTTTCGTTAGTTTCTTTCTTAACGTAACAATTCACGTCGTAAACCATTTTTCTGGCTTGCCGTTTTAAAACTTTATTTTTAACCATTTTTTTTTTACGACTACGTATTACTAATACGATAACACAAGCTGTACGCAACAGTACCCAAGTACAACAGTATCCAATGAGACGCGAGAACGCAACGCGGGAATTGAAGAGCGACTCTATCTACCAATGACGTGTCGCCGTCGGCGCACACCCGCCTGCACGTCGCCAAATAGACCTTAGAATTGAATACTGCGCATGCCCCTTCCACTTTTGCCGAGCGATCTTAATTCACCGCGCGACCTTGTACTTTGTTTTTTACTGAGATAATTTTTATTGTGCTTTTGTGTACAATATTTGACTAGTCTACACTGTTCTTACATAATATCTATCAATATTGTAATACCAACCACTTTTTTTAAAAGAGTAACCATGGAATTTCTTGCCGGTTCTTCTCCATAGGAAACGACCAATTTGGAATCGTGCACTAGCTTCTGACGTTTTATATGTGCCCATGTAGACCTATGTGAAATAATTTTTTATTTTTGATTTGATTTTTGATTTACCAAGCTCCTATAGCCACCATCCGGTTCCATCATCAGATCAGCTCCATGTTATAATAATTTTGCATTGTCATCTGATTTACGTGGGTCTTTAAATTATAAGATTTGATTACAGACAAACGTCGGGACAGGTGAAACTAAAAAAAATATAGTTTAAAAAAAAACTAATAAACACTACACTTTTTAGTTTGATAGGCTATGAAACGTTTTCAAAACTATATGTGTATTAGTTTTTTAAAACTATATTTATTTTTCAATTTTTAGTGAATAATCACCGTGTCAAGGTCATGCCCTATGGTGTCCCTGCCGTTTTCTAACATTTTATACATTTGACCCTGGGGTCAAGGTCTGGCCTTTGGGTGTCTCAAGCGTTTCCCAACATTTTATACATTTGATCTTGGGGTCAAGGTCATTGACCTTGAGGTCAAAGTAGGTAGTAAACCTTTAGGTGTCCCAGGCGATTTCCAAAATTTTATACATATGATCTTGAAGTAAAGGTCATTGCCCTTGAGGTCAAGGTCAAAGGATAAAGGATTATTGCATTGTCATCAGTCTGATGGGTGTGCAAAGTTTAAAGAAAATCTGATCACCCAAAGTTGAGCAAAATCGAGCTCAAAGGCATTGATTACATACAAACAAATAAACATGCAGGTGAAGCTAATAAAAGCGTGTTAATAAAAGCTTGTAAAATACAAATAAAAGTAAATAATGTAAAATACAAGTAAATAAAGCCTTTGAAATGATATCAAACACGGTGTATTTACACGGTGTTTGATATCATTTCAAAGGGTTTCACTTGTACTAATCAAAATTCAATGTGGCGCCCTAAGCAGTCAAAAAATTCGATGTCAATAATACCAAAATACCTACTTAATTTAGTAATTTTGTTTACTTCAACATCCTGAAAATTTTTCGTAGTCGAGTTTTTTAACAACACAATATTAAACTAAGCAGTAAAAACAGTGAAATATATGAACTTGCGTTTTGTCATAAATTACTCATTATAAATAATACTGTGCACAGAATTTATTCGTATTCTGTAACCACTATATTACAAACACAAATATTTTCTTGAAGATCGCGAAAATAGGAAGCTCCTTTAGAGTTGCGTTTCTCTAGTTTCATTACAAGACTCCCGACTCGCGAGTCGTTTAAGGCTTGAGTCCTTTAAGTCCTTTAAGGCTTTTAGTTGTATTAACCTTTTTACGTTACGACTTAGCTTTTTAGATCTGAGGTTAAAGGACTGCGACTCAAATTAGTCTTTAGTTTAAGCCTTAAGACTCCAAGACTTGAGGGTTAAAAGACTAATTTAGTCGTGAGTCATTTAAGTCGTCAAAAATAAGTCTAGTCTCGTGTTATAAGACTTAAACGACTGAGTCTCTTGCATCACTAGTCGAAATAGAAAATAGAACAGGTTTATAGGATTTATCACAGTGCACGCACTAGACCCTCCAACAAGGACTCCTACAAGGTGGACCGATGACCTGGTGAAGTTTCCGGGAATCCGATGGATGCGAGACGCACAGGATTATGCATTGTGGCGACACTTGGGGGAGGCCTATGTCCAACAGTGGACGTCTATTGGCTGAAATGATGATGATGATGACGCCCTATACCAGGGCTCGATCGCGACCGCCGCGGCCGTTGTCGCCAGTGTGTAGAAAGCCTTATCTGCCTTAAGGAAATTGTGGCTGTGTACTGCGATAGAAATACGGTCGGGAGGATTATTATTACTTGAAAATTATACCTTTAATTTCTCTGGGCCGATAAGTTCAATCTTGGGCAGAGCTTCAACAATCTCCTGCAATATTTCCTTCTCGTCCGTGCTCTCTATATCTTTCTTGATATTCTTGTGCCTAAACACGACAGTTGTGTAGTCATCGCGGGCTAGTTTACTGCGAAGATCGTCATCTTCTACTATTGCTACTGTCACTACATCTTTCTGAAAAGAAAACAGAAGAAAAGCTGTACTTAGTTAAATTGTTGGGCCGACAAATGACCAATGTATGGGATGGGAGTGCACAATTTTTTTAACAAGATTATTTCACCAGTTTATGAATTAACAAGCTGTGCCCGCGACTTCGTTCGCGTGGACTACAGGATTTTGAATTTATTTTTACTAAAATAAAAGTAGCCTATGTTACTCCTTATTACATCAGCTACCTGCCAAAAAAAGTCCCGTCAAAATAAGTCCAGCCATTTCAGAGATTAGCCGGGACAAACAGACAGACAAAAATTATAAAAATGTTATTTTGGTGTATGGTATGTACTCATATGTATTCATATGCATGTAGTAAAAAGCAGTTATTTCAATATTACAAACAGACACTCTAATTTTATTTATATGTATAGAGTATAGATTTATCAACCCAATAGCGTTAAAATTCTTGGTATTTCTCTACTATAATATGCATGCATTAAACATCTATAATTTCTCATGAATCACTAGGTCTATTATATTAGTGAGTGAAGTATGGTTCACTCACTAATATATACAAGTATCCAACAAAAGTAGTAAAAAAAATTCCACCGACGTCAATGTTAAAAAAAACACTGAAAAGTACAAAATAACTTTAATTTCGGAAGTCGGTGTTTCTATAATAGTTTTGTCTCTTCGTTATTTAACACCGACTTCCGAATTTAAAGTTATTTTGTACTTTACAGTGTTTTTTTAACATTGAAGTCGGTTGTATGTTTTTTATTTTACACTTTTTAGTTATGGTTACCACCAAAAAGTGCCTCTCAGCTGAACTATTCATTAAACCCCAAGCGAACGCGTTCGCGTTGTCATTGTCTTTCTATTGTGTCTCTAATTGACACGATTAAAAGGTTAAATACCTTATAGCCAGAGTGCATCTCATAAAGATCCTAATAACACGGTTAGATTACATTAATTTACCTTCTGGCTTCATCATCAGATCAGTCCGATACATCCCGTCCCCCTTTTCCTTCAGTCAGTCATCGACTACACGTATAAACAAAGCAATTTTACTTTTTACGACCATTCTGCTGTGATCCTATGAGGAGTTTTGTTCCATATCTTCGAAGTTCATGATCAGATTATAACAATATTTATATGGGACTAACTTGGAAGCATAACCTTTCAATCAAAAAACTAATTATCAAAATATGTCCACAATTGACCGAGATATTGGTGAACATAAATTAAAAAAAAATACATTCAGCCGAACATAGAACGTCCTCCTTTTCTAGGTCGATTAAAAATGAATGAGTGAGTGTGTAGTTTTCGTAGTGAATAAGTTACCTTTAGGCAAGCATGCTCCATCGTTCCACACTGTCACTTACCATCAGGAGAGATTGTGGTCAAACGCGATATCTATTGTGAGTTAGTGGATGTCACGCGATATAGAACCAACGACTTCTCCCGATGATAGTACCCCGGTAAAGAGTTCCTTTACGTATTGTTTATTTAAAATGTAGTTGTTTGCTGAACGGGCTCATTACCTGCTCGATTCCTGAATTTTCCTAGAGCCTTTTTTTAGCTTTAAGGAACCGTAAAAGTCAAATAATTACATTAAATACTAACCAAATGAAAAGCGATTCTCGTAAGTGCATTTTTAGCAATCCTATTGGCGCCCAGTACATACGCCATAGGTTTGTCGGTGCTCCTGAGCTGCACTATAGTCGGCACGTGGATAGCGTTGCGGAGGAACATCATCACAAACTCGTCGAGAGCATCCAAGGTTCGCTCCCCGCTATGATACACGTAGCTGCCCTTTTTACCCTGACAATAAATCACACAGGTTAAAGACAACTTATTTATCTAAACTAGCTGTGCCCGCGACTTCGTTCGCGTGGACTACAGGATTTTGAATTTATTTTTTCTAAAATAAAAGTAGCCTGCCAAAAAAAGTCCCGTCAAAATCGGTCCAGCCATTTCAGAGATTAGCCCGGACAAACGGACAGACATACCTACTACAGACAAAAATTGTAAAAGAATGTTATTTTGGTGTAAGTACTGTATATATATTCATATGCATGTAGTAAAAAGCAGTTATTTCAATATTACAAACAGACACTCCAATTTTATTTATATGTATAGATGTAATAAATCTGTAGAAGTTTTAGGTGCGCACATCACGTAAAATGCATGAAATCGACGAAGATAAATTTTATACAATAAAATTGTGTGTAACTTGATATATTACTTAGGTTTTGTTTCATTGCAATCGGTTGACTATATCAAAAGATATACTACATTCATTGACTGTTAAGCGGTACTATTTATTTATTTTATTTATTTAACAATTCATGTACACACTAACTTATATAAGAAAAGAAGACAGAAACAGAAAAATAGGTACATAGGTGATGCTTATTTCTAACGAAATCTCTTCCAGCATACCCGCGAAAGGAGAATTGGAAAAAAAGAGAAGTAGACACCGTGTGTAAAAGTGAAAGGAAAATGAAACAAACAAAACAATTATTATAAGAATATACCTACCATATAAATATATATGTACTATCATAAATATAAACATACATATAATAGAATAAATATCGCAAAGAAATACATACTAACTATATATATATTATATAATTATAAATACATACTAATAAGCAACTATGACGAAATAGAAAGATAGTGTTCTTTCACCCTTTTTTTGAAAACCGCAAGAGTTTGGCAGCCCCTAATGTCAGGCGGTAGTGAATTCCACAAACGTACAGCATGGGAAGTGAAGGACCTACTATCGCCGGGTCAGCTGGTTATTATTATTTTGGTACGACACACGCTAGTTGACTGGTCAATTTTCGAAATAGTTTATTTAAATAAAGTATAACACCCCTGTGTCCACCACTTCTAAAGTCTGTCATCATCATCATCATCATAATCATCAGCCTTTTTAATGTTCCCACTGCTGGGACTCACGCCTCCTCTCTAGGAGGGGTCGAAAGTCTGTGCTTGGTGCGAATTCTCCGATACCTAGATTATGTAAAATCCTCAATGGCTGCAGTGACTTAATAGATGTACACCATGATAACGTAAATAAATTCCTTCGAGCTTTGTAAACAATCCAATGGCGATTTGATTTTAATTTTATAATTATATTCTAGTTTTTTTAATGTATTCAGTTTATTATTTTAATTTAATTGTCTTATTTGTTAATAATCATTATAGTTATTCATAATTAAATCAATTGTATTATAATTTTATTATTAATTTGACATGCCAAAGAATTTTTTTTTTTTTGTAACATATAAATATGACATTTATATGATATGCATTGAATGTTATGGTAATTTTCTTTTTTTATTATTGCTTTTATTTTTTTTATGTATAAATTTTAATTTCAGTACGATAGAAATAAGTTATGTAAAGCCGTTTTTTTTTTTTGTGCATGTGGTGTTAACCTGTATTTAATTGTTACACTTGTAAATGTTACTCTAGCCATTAAATCAGATATGTATGTAGTGTAAACAATTGTTGGTTAACCTAAATAAATAAATAAAACTTACATTAGGGTAGAAAAGTAGTGTAGGATAGCTGCCTATTCTCATGTTGTTGTAACAAAACGAGTTGTGGTATTTACAGTTCACAGCACCAATTTTAACCTGAAATCAAAACGAGAGAGAATGAAGATAATCTTAAAATAATCATAGAACAAATACGAGTATGGAAGTGGTGAGACACTTTAAAAAAAAAATTGTAATGAGGCCTTGTGGGTGCGTTCACCAACATGAAACTTATACGAACAAGTCATCCAGACTTGGTAAAACTATCTGTAGGCCATATAAATATTTGTTCCGTGAGAGAATCGAACTCCTGGCACGCAGCGCAGCAGCCAATCACTTAACCACTGCGCCTACTGTACTGTCAAATATACTGTTTTTTAAATAAAAATGGCTTTAGTTAGATGATTTAGGATTTACCTATTTATCTAGTTCTTAGTTAAGCTAAATAATGAGCGACACTTTATACTTTACTACCTCTTTTATGAGAGTGGTAAATCATCCAACAACTATACCGCTCTAGTTAGAGCGAGAGGAAGTGTTAGACTTTTACTGACCAACCTGTATTCCTTCAGCTGCCTGTTGCGTTTCAAGGCCACAGTAAATCTTTCTAACAACCCCACCACCCAGCCAGAGTTTTGGCATAAGTAATATACCTAATAATTTTGATGTAATGATTTAAATAGTACTTACAATTCCTTTGTATATTTCAGCCAGCTTTTTCCAATGCTCTGCCACATTTTGGCAAGGAGGACAAAATGGCGAATAAAAATTAATAAAGTAGAAGCCATCTTTCATGTAATTTTCTGAAAAAGAAAAAATAAATAATTAGCCACTGATGTCCACTCTACTAAAGTTTATATAGGTTATAGGAATAATCCCACACAACGTATGTCCCACAACAATATGTGACATTGACATTGGAGTTCATTGGACATACTGCCTGTATAGATACAATCACTAGCATAGGCATAGCATATATATTAGCCTTATAATATTGCCACTGCTGGGACTATTGTATTTTTTTTTCTTTTCGGGCTCCTCTCTAATGGACCGTAAGCTGGAATGAAATATAGTCATTATTTGTTTAGAGCATCCTATCAAGAAAATGCTGATGTTCTAAGGCAGCGGTTCTCAAACTTTTTTTTCAACGGAACCCTATGGGAAGGCAAAATTTTTGACGGAGTTCTTAAAAAATATGGTCAATGTTTACTTTGAATGAGCTACAGTAAAATCTAATGCAAAGTATACCACTTCTTTTTATTTGTTAACAATTAAACAAAAGTTGAAATACTGAGACCTTACCACAACCTCATAAAGCGATCTATTTGACGACCTTAACCAAACTATTAAAGAGATGGAGGTATATTCTTTCTCACTCGCACACTTGTAATTTTATCACTTCATGGCAAGGACCCTGATCTTTATACTGTCTTCCACATTGTATGTATTCACACGGAGCCCTAAAAGAGGCTTTGCGGAGCACTAGGGTTCCACGGAGCACACTTTGAGTATGGCTGTTCTAAGGCATAGTTTCCCAACCTTTTATGAACTACTTCCAACAAAATTCCAATATATATTTTATATATTCCACAACTCCTACTGGTGGTCATTGTTGAGGGTCGTGACTATTAATTATTTAAAAATGCCAAAACACGTTGACACAATGCCTCTCAATCATTTTCGGACTTGCTACAGCCCCCCCGAAAAGCTCCAGCACCCACTAGGGACAGTACTGCCCCCGTTAGGGATCTATGTTCTTAAGTGTACTATGTACACTGTAGTGAAGCTCTTATATAACAGGCAATTTTAATTAAATATGGTGAATGGCATCTTAAAAACCCGTTACTGTAGGGATCTCAATAAAACACAGCCATTTATAAATGCATTAGACAAGGATATTAGCTACACTATATTAAGGCTACTTGATGCCACATACTTATTCAGAATTGGTGTTACAAATTGTATGTTATACTAGGTTGATAAATATTGATATAGGTGGTATATTCACTTTTATAGCACTTGTGTAATGAGAAATGTGTCACTAGTAAGCAAACTCAAACTCAAGTCATTGCTGTAATGAAAAGGCTCAGCCGCACCATATCATCAGCGTCGCAACCCAAATAAGTGTTGCTGAGCTCGATGATCTACTAGTTTATGTACAGACTGAAGTGGCTGGGGAAGGTCAAGCCACTCTGTCTCATACCAGACTCCAGCCTGTTACTCACATGATAATGAGCCAGCCCATCTCATACAATTGTGATACCAACACAGTGACAGTATTTATATAGCTCCTGAGGTATCATTTAACAATTTTTGCTACAGCAAATTATACAACACTACATGAAACCCTTTAAAAAAGTCTAGAAAAGAGGCAGGCACAGTGGAGGGCCCAGAACAGAAACTAAACTGTGCATATGGTTGCCATATTGTTATCCAGAAAACTATCTAGCACCTTGGGCACAGTAGCAAGCTATATGGGCCTGTACATTGAGAGATCTGTGTCCCTAGTCTTATCTTTTACAATAGGTACAATCATAGTTTTCATCAGATTGCTGGGCAGATGAGCATGGTTCAAACAGAGCAAAAAGAGAAGTGCCAATAACCAAGAAACATAAACTCTTGCATGCTATAGATGCCCCACCAACCTACAGTGAAGAATTTAAGAAACAATACTTACTCCAGCTAGCTCCAGACAGTGTGTCCACAAACGGATCATTATGATACAGTCCATTGTAGTATAAGTTGTCATATTCGGACTGAGACCGGTAGTCATATTTCTTTGCATATGAAAATGATCCGTATAGATCATAGTTATTTCTTTTATCCGGGTCCTTCAGGGTTTCATAAGCCTCTGTGATTTTTAAGAACTTCTCTTGTTCAGCTTCACCCTAGAAAGTAACAAAATAAAATGTGAAGTAATAAGACCGATTTGATAATATTGTATCTACATTTTGTCACAATAATACAAATGTATTGTGTGAAAGAAACAAATACCTACTTAGATGGGTACGTCTTCTGTTCGTCACGTAAGAGATGGAGCAATATCACTCCATAGAGAGATGTCTCTTAGTTGAATCACACATGTTTTTTTACTAATTTTTTTCATAGTTTTTAGACAAGTTAATTATTTTTGCACATGTACTGCAAAACTCGTCACCACTTTTTAATGCTATATTGTTTTTTGAAGGTCAATGCTTTTCAATGTGTTTATAGTGATATTAGGTACTTACAGGATTCTTGTCGGGATGATACTTTACAGCTAACTTTTTGTATGCTTGTCTTATCTCTTGAGCCGAAGCTTTTTTCGTAACCCCTAATATCTCATAGTAAGTAACATCTGTTAGGTTAACCGCACCGAACAGAAAACAACTGATAACTATCAGTTTTAACCTAAAAGAACGTAATAATTAAAACCCATATTGAAAAGAAAGGTGTTTCATTGATAAAATTGAACTTGAACCAAGTTTAAACTTACATTTTTAAAGTGTCTAAAAAGTGTTCTAAAATTAGACGGGAGCACTGGCTATTGTCACTAATAAGTATGAAGCACTTAATAAATCACTCATTTAATAATTAGGCAACGTTAGATAACACAATTTACATGAGAAAATGAGATAAAAGTAAATTGTTTACTTTTTGTGTAGGTGTCGGTAAAGTATGATGAACTTCCTGTAGGTAATAGAGTTGAACTGTTGAATCGAGAATTCAAAACGTCACTTTAATAAATTAGAGAGGGCAACATTGATATCAAGCATCGATAATCGATTTTTGAATCATGAACAAAATTAATTACCTGAAACATGGTAAACCATGTCGATGTTTATCATAATAATAATGAAAAATAAAACTATAATGTCGAATAAATTTTGTTTTTTTTCTACACACATTACACATTTGCAATAGACGTAGCAAAAATTGCAAAACTATTCAGGAAAGAACAGAGCCCCCTGCTATACCATGACGTGATAAAATGTCAGTCATGCGTGTGAACAGGGGCTTTGATGGCCCCATGCATACATAGCAAGGTATCCAATTAAAGATGTAGGTACCGCCTGTTCAACTTGAATAGTAATATCTCTAGATATTGCCTTCAAGATCGCGTTCTTTAGTAGGTCCAGGAGAATCAACCTAACAAATTCGTTTTACATGCAGCAATCATGTAAGTCATTGGATTCTAGTTCCTCCGTAGGTATAAAGCTGGAAATGAGGTCCTCGATAAAATTGAAATTACCTATAATGTTTTATTCACCAATTTGCACTGACTTCCGGTTGGTGGTTGTCACTCAGTATCATTATGTCCTAAGCCCAAGCAGTAATTATGCAACTATGAAACAAGGTTTGCACTTCTTCATCATCAAACATCATCATCTTCTAAGTTATCATTATCCCGTGTTTCCATTTCAAGACTAGACGAATGCATCGTGTTTAAAGGAAGCTTTATTATGATGATAAACGAGCAATAGATTGTGGTTATCGCGTCGCCTACGATCACATTCATCGTCCAGTATTTGATTGTTCTAATTTAAGCAAGGCGATAACACGAGCGGATGACGATCTTGTTATGCTCTTGCATTAGAAGGAGTGAATTCGCCAGTAGGTATATTATTTACTATTGTCTAATAGTCTTTGGTATTTGAGATAGATACTTAAGCTTAGCGCTCACCGCGTCGGAATTGGAGCGTACGCGTACAAAATGTCGATAGCATCTACTGCATTTGGATTTTGCATCGACAAATTCCGATCCAGTGCACGCTGTACTATACAGATCAATACAAAGCAATAAACCCGTCCACTCCGATCCCGACGCAGTGGACGCTTAGCTTTATGCTTACATCGATCACCACATACATACCCCAGATAAGCTTTATCGTTAGATGAAAGTCGTTACACCAGTGGTGGTGTAACACCACGTATTTTTTCTGACCCTACAGGTGTTTTTAATTAAATAGCCTCGTGACTGCGTTCGCGGTGTCGATTGGAGCCAGTCCAACTGCTGGAGGTGTAGCCCGTAGGTACCTATAATTATACCTACTAGCACTGGCTGTCGTGTACGAGCCCGTCCGAAGTACTACATCGTCGAATAACTCCTCTTCTACCACGATATATATTTGACAATTTCAGACGTTTGTAACATGGTGAGAACAAAAAGCCTCCGATTTTTCCGACTCCATCTTTTTTAGGGTAAATGCAAAGGTTGCAGATTACAGATGTTAAATAAATAAATAATTCGACTGAGAATTCTTTAAAAAAGTATATTTTCATTCTTTGACTATTAACAAAACATATTTCATTATAAAATCATGGTCAACTAAATGTTTTTAATAACAATTGCATGCTATTTCTATACATTCATAGTTAAAAGTATTCGTCTCATATTACTATTTGGTGGCCGTGACATTATCAAGTTTGCTGATTCAGAATTAAAAATATATTTAAAAATCACTTCATAACGACATTATTTTTCAATTTAAAACCAAGTGTTTGCATTTTAAATACTTTGCATTGTAAATATGTACCTACTTTTAACAAGGTAGATAAGTATAACAAATGTATTATTTGTGCACATAAAGTTGTCTAAACCATTACTAAGATTCACTTGGAAAAATATTTATTAAGTACTTATATCTAATAGAAAACTTATCACAGGACGGTACAACTTGCTAACATTATTCTTTGACAATGCATTGGTAACAAGCGTTATAATCATAATTATATCTAACCAAATCACACCTTTTTATGTAAACCTAAGGCACTTTTAGTTGCTTCTATTAAACCTTACAGGTCGCGCGGTGAATCAAGATCGCTCGGTGAAAGTAGTGGGGGCAATCGGCGCATGTGTACAATTGCGCACAGAAATTCTTAGTATGTTAGGATTTTATTTTTAATTTCGTATGTTTGAACCTTAGTAACATAACTTATAATAACACTAGTTTTTGATTGTAATTTATCTTGTAAGTAGGCAAATTCAAAAAGTTAAAAATTATAAAACAAAACATAGAATTAAAAAAAAAAATTCGTTAGTTTCTTTCTTTAACGTAATAATTCACGTCGTAAACCATTTTTCTGGCTAGCCGTTTTAAAACTTTATTTTTAACCATTTTTTTTTACGACTACGTATTACTATTACGATAACACAAGCTGTACGCAACAGTACCCAAGTACAACAGTATCCAATGAGAGGCGAGAACGCAACGCGGGAATTGAAGAGCGACTCTATCTACCAATGACGTGTCGCCGACGGCGCACACCCGCCCGTACGTCGCCAAATAGACCGTAGAATTGAATACTGCGCATGCCCCTTCCACTTTTGCCGAGCGATCTTGATTCATCGCGCGACCTGTACCTTCAAATTCTTTTTATGTAAATTGTAATGTTGCCACACCAATCGATTGAACGTTTATCAATCGTCGATGACATTGCTCGGTTGGTCAAATGATGTATTTTGTCATTGACCTCAGAGGTCAGTGTTTTAAGTGTAATAGGAGCCGATAGGATAAGAGTCGATTTCGGTTGATCTATCTTACTATGATTGGTAGCCGACCAACCGATTGGTATGCTTAAGGTGACACCTTTACAGTGAACTAAACTGTCATATTTGACATAACAGTCTTGCTAATGCCATGCGTGTCATGCATTCTTAAAATACTACCTTCTACCCAAGGAACTTGTATAGTTCCTTACTTCTACCTAACTTAAATTAATACTTGAAAACCAATTATTCTATTATATTTATTTAGGCTTGAAATTCAAACATTTTTACAATGCTGTGTGTAGGGCATACTTCTATCTACAGCGCGGCAGCGATAAAAATATTTGAAGTAAAATTCTAGAATTGAACGCAAGCTACGCAGTAGATACTTGTAAATCTCTAATGTAAAAAAATAATCAAGGCACAGCCTTTTACGCATTTGGATAGACAATGTTGTAGTGTAGTGCACACTACCTTTTTTAAACGCGCCGTTGACGAGCGTTTCAGAAACGTGCGTCGAAGGCGCGCTATTATCCTATTAAAGTCTGTCTAGTAAGTTAAACGACTTGGAATTTTTTCAAGGAAATTAAAAATCTAATGTTGGCAACCGGAATTTTAGTTGTCATTCACTTGTTTTTTGAGATGATGATAGTTCTACAACAGATCTTGATCGTAGTATGGCTAGTGATGATGAATCAATAAGTGGAATGGAATATTAAGAATCAGATTTGCCGTACGATTCTAGATTTATTTTATTACTTATGACACTATTATGTCTTTGCAAATGTATCCTACTTTTGTAATAAGAATATCATTAAAGAGACTGAAATAGGTATATTTTAAACAAAAATCTTTTGCATTAAAAAAATACTTAAATTGGATGCTTTTTATAAGATTCCATTATTAAACAATGACCAAAATCTCATAATCAACCTTGATTTCTGAACCAGTGTTGACTACATCAGATTTCATTTTACCCTAAAAATTACCCAAGTCGTTTAAATTATTAGACAGACTATAAAGATCTACAGGCTGCGTCTGACTCGCGTAGTCACGTGTGTATCGCAATAAACGCGCGTCAACGGTGCGTTTAAAAAACGTGGTGTACACGGGCACTAAAAGAACCAAACATGCGGACCGAAGGACCCACTGAAAAGCGTGCGTTCACTTTAACTTAACATTGCTATGAAACAGTAAATGCATTTTATAATTAAACTATAATAAAATTACCTTATTAACAATGAACCCATATCGCCATTTAGGTAGTCTATCTAAAATCACTTAATAAAAATTACAGATTAAGGCAATTTCAACTTTCCGCACAGCTGTGGTCTGCTTATTTTTTCATAAATAAGAAGCGTAAATATATTTAATTTATCTAATAAACTAAATATGACATAGCATAGTAAATATTATTGATACTTATTTTCAAATTAATATTGGACAGAAGATTTTTAATACAATATACCTAAATAATAGTGAATACAGTAAAAGACAGCAGAATAGGCACTAGTGGAGACAATATAAGAATTCATGCTGTTTTATAGACGATTGAAATTAGAATATTAAAAAGTTTCATAATGAGTCAGGAATTTCACAGTAAAGCATAGGGCTTGTTTTCTCTTAGTTACCTCATAACATGAGACTTAAATTATTGAATGTAGTCTGCTATAAGGAACAAGACGAAACTAGACTTTACTAGTGTAACTCGAGCGTAAATGGCTTGTGCAAATATAAAAAAATATTACTATACTCCATCTGTTTAGGTAGTTAACTAAATGTAAACAGTCTTAACATGTCTTTCATCTAAAAAAAATGTCTAAAGTTTCTATAAAGAAAGGTTTACAATTAGGTATTTACCTAAACCGATGTTAGGTTATTAACTAAATTTAAATAAGCTTTGTATGTCTTTTATACAATTTATTTTAAATAAAAAGACAATTATCAAGATTGTTTACTTTTAGTTAACTACCTAACCAGATGGAGTATAGATATTCTTCTCGTTTACCTTAATCCGAATATGTAAATAAATAGCAAAATTTGGTCTAATACGAGAGATATGCTGTTCTTTCTTTGGACGGCATTACTGTCGGTCACGTACATTTTTAGGCAGAATTAGCTGCTTAACACACAACTGACTTAATGTGGGTGCGCTATAATGTGCACCTTTGTCTTCAACCAACGTCCTCACAGCCACTACACGCCTCATGCTTGAACTAGCGCAGCAAAACCATCTGTCAACTAGCCGAGGTACGGGGAGCGGGGTATCCACTGCTTTCTCATTGGTCGAAACATCAGATCTACACCGTTCAATTTTAATCGTTTTAATCCCGTGGAGGGTCGATCCGGTACATGGAACACTATCGATTAAAAGAAAAAAGTACCTTTTTTTCAAAACTTGTATTAATTTACGCATGTACGAAATTAATTTCTTTAAGAAAACGTCAGCTGAGCGAGTTCAATGACCTGTAGATAGTTTGTACGCAACGCCGACTACTAACTACAGGTCATTTAACCCGCTCAGCTGACGTTTACTCAAAGAAATTAATTTCGTACGTGCGTAAATTAATACGAGTTTTGAAAAAATGGTACTTTATTTTTTTATTTTATCTTTACAAATCGATAGTGTTTCATGTATCGACCCTCCACGGGAATAAAACGATTAAAATTTAGCGGTGTATAAGTCATATGTGTTGACAGATATGCGTCGCCTGTTATTAGATATCTAGTTAGTGGCTGTAAAGTCTTCAACACTCCGGTCGGGGCCGGCTACTTGAATCTATAATTCGAAATAATTTCAATCTATCACCACTAGGTAAAAGCATCAACTTTAGTGTTATGTTTTTAAAGGGACCCTTTTTAGTAATAAAAGACTAAAATGTACTAAAAGACTGCAATGTTTAAACTATGTATCAATTTGGTCCGTCGTACCAAGGTCGTGGTCCGTCCGTACCAAGACTGAGCGTGACTCTGCGTAATTAGTACCTACTACACACATTCGAATTTCTTTCGACGGACTAAAATTACGCTGAGTGACGCTCGACCTTGGTACGGACGGACCAAATTCGGCATACGTTCATTTGGTACTCAAAAATCAATTCAGTTTGAGACTTGACTTTTTTATTGCACCATATGTCTAAAACGAAGTATCCGAAGGAAACTTCATAGTTATTGAAATAAATACATAAACCTACATAGTTTACAATAATGTACAATGGTAGTTAACTTCGACATGCTGTAGACACGTGTCGTCCATTTTCCATGGTGTTTAACAAACTTGAATTCGATACCACTATTGTAACATAAGCCGTGGCCATTCAAGTTTGTGAACCAATTTCTGAATAATTAATTGCCATAATTAAAATGGTATTAATGTATGGTATAACAAGTTTGTTCAAGAATGTCTCTACCTACTTAGACGACAGTTAACCGGACGACTTGACGCTTCTTTTCAATGTGAAGTAAGCTAATATTCTGATCACGAGAAGTTCCACTCCGAGGATCGCGATGTCATTCCAATAGTTGTCTGGATCGAGACTGAACTCATTGAGCACAGCTTTGGGATGTCTGGAAATAAAAAAACGTTTATAAGTTACTACATAATGTGTTTTGATGTAAATACGCTTTTAAAACTGTTTCCATAGATCAAAAAGTGATCTGAGTTATAGCTTTGACTTGGCGACCCCTAAGTGTCGCCATAATGACCGGTGCTGTGCGTCTCGCATCCATCGGATTCCCGCGACCCTCATCAAGTCATCAGTCCACCTTGTGGGAGTACGCTCCAACACTGCGTCTTTCGGTACGAGGTCGCCACTCCAGAATCATAAATCTTATTAACCAATAGAGACACTGTAAACATAGTTTCTCAAGTTCTTATTGGTTAATAATCTTGTGCCAATATTATACCCTAGGCCCAAAATTACCCCAATTTAGAATAAAATAGAATAAACTTAACAGCAACGCAATACACACAGCTAAACAGTAACATAATTTATACAATAAACTTAAATCTTTGGGTACAATGGCGGTCTTATCGGTGAGAGCAATATCTACCAGACAACTTTAGGCCCTTCGCTTACGACAACTTTTTGTAGCGATGCTGTCGCGCGTTAGTCGCATTTGCAAGCGCTAGGTATACAAAAAATGCCAACGCGCTGCAGCATCGCGACTGTATCGATGCGAACGCCCTAAGGCATCGCTATAAAGTTGCCGTGGGCGGGGGGCTTTAGGATGGATCGTAAGAACTTAAAATAATACAGGGGTAGTTTTTTTTTAGGTGGGAAAATCATCCAATGACATCTCCCGCCCTTGGGCGGCGTGGGAGGGCGTGTCAGACTTTTAATGCTTCACTCCTGTTCCTTTTTTGCCATTGTTCCAGGGCCTCGGGGATCTCTCGCATCACCCATGGTTCCAGTAGGCTTCGACTCTGCTGGGCCCCTGCGGTTGCTGACAACTCCTTGAGGCGCGCGTGGAACACTACGCGCCGTCGACGGCTTAGGCTCGTTCCGGACGTCTACCGGACGGTCGGATGGCGGAGTACCAATGCTCACCGTCCGCAAGCCTGTGAGGGGTGGTAGTCCGCGGTGCAGTTTAATTGGTATCTCACCTTAAATGACAGTAGGTCATGTCTTCAGGACAGAGCAGAGGCTGTCGTCCGTTGGAGTAGATGGAGAGCACTAGCGCCTCGAAGGCGTAGCGCAGGAAGGAGGCGTGCGACAGCGCGCGCATGACGGGGTTCATGTGCGCCAGCAGCACCAGGTAGCCCGCGTACACGATCATCGCGCACGTCCACACCGCGCCCAGGAACGTGCCGTTCTGCGGGGGACAGCAAATGATCATAGTTAATATCTAGAGTTCAGTGATTAAGAGTAGAGGAAAATCTAAAGGGTAGCCATACACGCCAGGGTATACCTGACATATTTGCCTGTACAGTTGAGTTTTACAGGTAGACGGGAGCATGTATGTCCTGACAAGTATACCTGTGCAATTAAACCTGTCAGGTGTACATGTACCCTAGCATGTATGGCTACCTTCAGGCTCGATGGATTGATTGTGTGAAAATGATAGAGCTTTAGTAATTAGATGATGTTATGCATCATGTAATTATTAAAGTTCTTCAATGAATAGTTTATCTGAATAGATGACGGTAAATAGAAGATAGAATCAATCCCACCTGATGGTAAGCAGTGATGCTGTATGTGTATAGGCACGGAAAACATTGGGATGAGGGTAGAAAAATGATCTGGAGTTTAAAATAGTTTTGGGTTTTTGCTTCTTCAGGGCCGGTAGCTTTGACAATGCTTGGAAAGGTTTTAGAGGCATGCGAAACAGGTTGTAAAGCCCCACTCATATTAGGAAGGTACCTTAGTTGAAAAGGGAGGATTTTCCGACCAGACTAGTGTTTTGACTGAGGTTTGTGATAGATGATTGCGGACTGTTATCTGAAAAGGTATAGAACAAGCCTTGTGGAAATCTTTTTTGTTGGAGTACACCAAGGTTCGATTCTTGGCCCTTTTCTTTCTCATAACATTCCGTGAAACATTAGAACTGTATTAAATTAATACTTACAACAGGGTTAAAGCAGGTCCCAATAACATTGCCCATGGCTTCAGCTAATAGCGCGACGTTGGCGAGCGTGATGACGAACATGAGAAACCGAAGCGGCTCCAACGGTTGACCAGAGAGGAAATATGACGGCACTGAGTACACGAAGCTGTAGACTACCTGTGTGAACAGAAAGAGGGTCAGTAGCCGAAAAGATTTATGTTTGCTGTTTGTATCCTAAAGTTTCTTGCCGGTTCTTCTGCATAGGAATTGTATTTCGGGCTGGTTTCCACAACTCTTCCACCCATATTTTTTTTAAGTGGGAAATCATGTAATTTATTTCGCTCTAGGGTGGAGTTAAGGTTTGTCAGACTTTTACTAATTAAATCCTACTCTTATGTGCCTTCATTGCTTTGCGTCCCCTACGGTCTTGTTGACATTACTTTGAGGCGCATGTGGAACAATACGCGCCGTTCACGACTCAGGCTCGGTCGGGACGGTTACTGGACAATCGGACCGCGAGCTACCCATTGCTCGTCATTCGCAAGCCTACTCCTACGGTTGGAAATCGGGATCGTGGTCCTGGCGGCTGGAGCATGAGCATGTCTCTCACTGTGTGTGTCAACTCCACGT
This sequence comes from Mythimna ferrago, assembly GCA_910589285.2. Taxonomy (NCBI): domain Eukaryota; kingdom Metazoa; phylum Arthropoda; class Insecta; order Lepidoptera; family Noctuidae; genus Mythimna; species Mythimna ferrago. Next base: position 6,983,240 of record OU342675.1, on the reverse strand, counting down.
CTACTATATACTATTTTGCGTACGGGTGGGACAAATGTGTCATTCTCCATAGGAAACGACTGTTGGAACCGTGCACTAGTTCCTGACGTTTTGTAAGAGCTTATTCTATGCTTAGACTATGTGGTTTATTTTTTTTTAATTAAACCGCTGGCCTCATTCTGCAAATTGCTTTTTTTTCAATTCATCACAAGTGATTAACTCCCATTTAAAAAAAAATCTTAATTCAGGAATTTAAAGTTTAGTTTTTGACAAACTGGTTAGTTTCTTAGCCAGCCGTCGTCGACCATAACATGTTGTACACTAAATTAGGGTTCGACCTGACACGTTTCTAACTCTTCAATTCAGATACCGAATAGTAATCATAACCATTTGAATGATGAAATTAATACCTTACTGTCAAAAATATTGGCCCTTTGATACATTATAAATATTATACCTGGTTTGACAGCAAAGGTATGACAGAGCTTTTATATTGTGAATGAAGAAATCAGTAAAACTTGACAGCTTTTTTACTGGGATTTAATTTTATTGATTTTTATCACGTCATAACCGCTAACCGGAGTTAAGTAACGTAACATCGCTCGGTGTAACGAAGGCCGATAACCAGTTACATAGTCATTAAGCTTTTTATGACAAGTAGCAAAACTATTAACACGTTATTAAAGTCGAATATAGTTTCAGAAATACTAAATTACTTATTGTGCCTTACATACTGAAAATTGTCTCGTATTTTCTTAGCGCTAATGATGAAGCTGAATGTTCTTTCCTGTACTTAAAGGTAGCCATACAAGTTAGGGTGTACATGACAGGTTTTCCTGCACAGTTAGGTATGTACACCTGTTTATCTGACAGCTTGAGCTGATTAAAGGACATACACGTAACGGTAAACCTGTACAAACTCTAAGTTGAAGCCATAGCCCCGGCAGCAGATTTCGACGCAGTAATTTATTTATTTATTTATTTAATTAAATAGAACGGCCGAAGCCAATTACACTATTTAAACTTATACCTAATTCTTTAACTCAGTCATGCATTCTTCTCACAAAAATTCAAACATTCTAACATTATCATCTTCCATTCATCTGCAAACACATCAAGACCTGTGTTTGAGTTCAGGAGAGCGTTAATGGCGGCTACTGTCCGCGGAATAGGCGACTTGGAATGTGCAATAGTACGGGAAATTGGAACAGCCAGTAAGCGATGTTTTCTGCCACGACAGTAATTGTCTGGGACGAACAGATTGAATATTTCATTGTGCAGGTCGGGATCATAATGCTAATCGGTTTACTTCCCGCAGTCACCGTACAACTGACGCCTGTGCAGGTGATTGCCACACACGCTCAGTTTTGCCTGTACAGTTAAACTGCACATATACCAACGGGGAAAAATATCGAAAATCATGTTTTCGGTTGCCTGTACAGGTGTGGAAACCAGTTACACAGTTGTGTAACGTACATGCTCCGGTTTACCTGTAAAACTCAACTGCACAGTCAAACCTGTCAGGTTCACCCTAGCGTGTATGGTTCATTTTTTTATTGTTCTTCACCACTGCTTATAGAATAAGCCTTAAATACATTTAGGAACAAAATGTCCCCAAACATGACGCGTAACGCTATCAAATTGTACTACAACATGTTCCACGTCACGTAAATGCGTCATAAAATGTTAATGCAAGTTGCAAATTGCAAGGCAATGTTCCAGCGTCACGTAGATTAAGTTACAAAATAGATAGGTACAGAAGACAATCTCATGTATGTACTTCACTTTTTATACCTACGCTCGGTGGACGCACACTAATGAGCGTTTGAGCCGGAACTGGTCAACGAGTGGGCCGAGTCGTTCCGAGATATGGTGTCCGTGAGCGGTGTCTATGTGTGCGTTGCACGAGCGCGCTTTGTATGTAGATTGACTTCTGTACCTATCTATTTTGTGATTGAGTGTTGAGTGTGATGTTGAGGGACAAAGGTAGACTAATTTAGACGCAGGCGAACGCACATCATCAGCGAGGCTTGCTTTCATAAATTCGAAAACAAGACAGAGACTGTCGCAACCCAGTGGTCGATTACATTGACGCTTGCCGTCAGGTGAAATAGTGATCAAACGCGAGCCTATCAATTATAAAAAAAAAACACCCTCGTTCTTAAAGCGCCCTCGCTTGTGCGGGGCTTCTTTGAGTGCGAGGCCGTGGGAGAGGGCCTACTTTACCCACGCCTAGATACGCTACTGTTGAAGTAACATGCATGCAATATACGAAGTTTATGAATCACTTAATCTTTTGGTGAAAATCGCATGAAGATTCGTTCAGAGGACCTTCAGTTTATCATGTAACTGAGACAGACAGATTGGGGGGGGGGGGGGGGTTAGTTTTTATTATTGTTATAAAACAAACCCCCCACGGCATCTGTTTGCCTGTAAATATCCTTACATATTTGTAAGGATATGGATGCATCACTTAACTAACAAGTTAAATTTTTTGCCGTACTAACGTCATTACCTAAGCTAACCACCGCTCCGTATGGCCTTCAAGCACATGTGTACTACATACCCTGTGACATTTTCCATTACACAGCACGTGTTGTGTTCACGAGCTCGTTAACTCCACAATTATGGCACATTATGATTTAATTACAGTAGTTTACCTGCATAGGTTTGCGGGTGGCTGTTGACGAGTCGTTCATTATGAGTTAATTATAGATCAAAGGTACTGTCAGAGAAATTAATTGTTTTGCAGATTGACCCACTGCGGTAATTTGCTGTTGTAGATAGCCGTTTCATACATCAATATTACCCGGACATTGCAATGGAATGTCAATATCCTGCCTGTCCTCTTGACTTCTAAGCCACTGGCACATACAACTAATTTAGGAGCTAAGGCGTAAAAAATGACCTATAGGCAGCCTTTGTTTAACTAATATCTAGTGATTTTGCAACGTAAGGCTTCGGGTCGCCCTCACCGCACACAGGCCAGACGAGACATCCACAAACGTCTAAATAGTTATAGCCTATATGCTAGATGCGGCCACAAAGGAAGCTGAAGCGCGCGACAGCCACTTGTGGCCGGTGGCTGCTACTTAGTTTAACCCATTCGCGCTATCATAATGGACTCTGACGAAGAAGGTAATATATCTGCCAGCCGGGGCTTTTATTTGTAATGAATGAACTCAAAAATTGACTTAGGGCTTATATATTTTCTACATTTACGCGGGTGAAGCTGCTAGCTGAATCTGGTAGGTACAATTGTCGAAACGGATCTTGAGCGCTCGGCGTCAGAGTGGCGCTAAAAAAGAGGATGTAAAGGATCGCTTTGCGCATTCCATACATTGGGGAGCCAATCGTCTTCGTTGTTAGATACATGCAGCAACGCAGAGTGCCGTCTATGACGCGATGGCGCGGCGAGCCAATCACTGACACTCTCCGCCCTCGCGTCTCACTTCGCACCACTAAAGAGACCGAATATTTGACTTCTGCGCAACTTGAAGCCAGCGCTCAAGATCCGTGACGGCAATTGTAATAAAGTGAAAATCTCATTAATTTAATATTATGAAGAAGAAAAAGAAGGTGTATAGTTTACCTGTAACGGCATGCCAGTGACTAGTAGCGCTGCGTAGTACGTTTTTAGGTTGTACCAGTTGTTGAAGTTTTCCTTCTTCAATACTGACATCTCGGTGGGTACTATAAACAGAGGAAAATTCATGATTAAACTATTATTTTGCGGTACGAACGAGCTTTCCGTAATTATGGAAAAACCTTTCGTTTCTAATATGGTGTCCGCTCGGAAAATACCGTACCTAACTATTTAATTAATGATTTAAACTAGTGCTTGACTGCGATCCCACCTGATGGTAAGGAGTGATGCAATCTTTGATGGTGATGCGCACTAGTTTATTTGATATGATGTTCCGAACTATATAATTAAAGCATATGCGGCGGCTGCACGAAGCCAGCTGCTGCTGCACGACTGGTTTTCTATGTAGTAGTTTGGCTCTGTGAAAACAGCAGGTCGCGGCAGCACGTGCAGTCGCAGCCGATTTCGGAATCGGCAGCCGGCTTCGTGCGGCCGCCGCAGGTGCTGCCTGCATCCGCAGCCTGCAGCTAAGATTCGAATAGTACTTTAGGGAAGTTTCAAACGAAAATAGCTACTGTAATTTTCATTTTCAATTTGAGTGAATTGTCATATTTTATTTTAGAATTAATTTATAAACGAAGAAACGTTTTGTTTGAATGGCTATTAATTTTTAATTTTATTTTGTGGTTAGATAAGGCGAGGTAAGCTCTGCTAAAATCAACTCGGACTCAGTCACTGATGAGAAAGAGTTTTTTTTTTACGTGAAATCATCAAATGTCTTTTCCCGCGTTGTCTCCACCCAGAGCAAGAGGGAGTGTTAGTCTATTACTGACTAAACCCATAGTGTTTGTTCCCGTTACTACACTTCGCCTACGCTCGGTGGACGCAAACTAAGAGCGTTTGAGCCGGAATTGTTCGACGAGTGATCCGAGACGCGACCGAGACATGTGTTACTCGAGCGCGCTTTGTATGTAGATTGACTTCTGTACCTATATATTTTGTGGTAGAGGGCCGTTTAAAGACGCACTAACGTATTTTGATTTAATCATGTCCAATTAGGCATGCTCTTATAATTTACGCAATTCCAATACTAATACGGTGCATTAGAGGTGGTTTGCCTTCATCTCGCGCTCGCATTCAACTACTACGTACGTTTAAACCTTATGTTACGCAATTAGGACCAGTTTTTAAAAGTCACGTTTTTTAGGGTTCCGTACCTCAAAAGGAAAAAACGGAACCCCCCTCCCCCTCTACAGGATCACTTTGTTGTCCGTCCGTCTGTCTGTCTGTCTGTCTGCCTGTCTGTCTGTCAAGACCCTTTATCTCAAGAACGCGTAAAGGAATTGAGTTGAAATTAAAACCATATACTCAGGTCTGCAGTCCTTTCAAGCTGTGAAAAAATCAAACTTCTAAGTCAAGGAATAAAAAAGATACGGTCGTTTATGTCGTAAACGTATATTTAGATACTCTCAAAAATCGAAGTTCATAGGGTATTTCCCGATGACCCAGAACCATGAAATTTGGCACAAAGCAAGGTCTTAAAGCACAGGTATAGAAAAATGTGAATACAGTTTTGTTGTTACCTAAGTAACAAAAAAAAAAAATTGCAATTCGTATAAATATTCGAGACTCCATTCGGGAATTGTAGTTTGCACGAAACCCTCAGTGCGCGAGTCCGACTCGCACTTGCCCAGTTTTTTGTAATCAATCCATAGCCACATTTATATATATAAAAAAAATGAATAAATTATCTAGATAAAAAATATCCTGCCGTAGAATTTGCGTCACTATAGAACGGGATATAGGTAATATCTTTTTTGTTTATATTAGATAACGCTATAAATGTAAAGTATTGAAGCTTATATTTTTTTTCCATAAAGCAGTGAGTTCATTAAAAACCAATTTGGCGAAGAATAATATTTGTTGACACAAACTAAGAAAAAAATTTTTTTTGGTCCTAAATTCCGTAGGAACTATAATTATTTAAAAAAAACTGGGCAAGTACGAGTCTGACTAGCACCCTGAGGGTTCCGTGCAAACTTATCTACGTTCGTTAATTTAGAAGTATGATTTTTTCAAAACTTGAAGGGACCGCAGATTTGACTAAGTATATGGTTTTAATTACACGACTGCCCAAAAAAATAAAAGTGTTATGTTTTTTTCAACTCGATACCTCCACGCGTTTTCGAGATAAAGAGTCTTGACAGACAGACAGACGGACGGACAACAAAGTGATCCTATAAGGGTTCCGTTTGGTTATATGGTTAGGATGGATTTTTTATCATAACGATAAAATTGGGTAAGCAATTTGGATAGTGTTAATGAAGATAGGTAAACCGTTTAACCATTTAATCGGTAGTTGTACCGTTTCTGTAAAATGTGCCAAGCTGTAGAGGCTCAAATAATATCCCCAAAATCTACTTAACTAAGATAGATAGTTTTTTTATTTTATTAAAATTGACCAAAAAGACCAACCGCCGGGCAAAAATCAAAACTTGATATTTTATTTTTACGTTAAAGTAAACCTAAAAACGCTGTATCGTTGAAGTAAACCTAAAAACGCTGTATCGTTGAAGTAAACCTAAAAACGCTGTATCGTTGAAGTAAACCTAAAAAGTGTTACGGCAAAAATGCTTATTTAAAGCATTTTTTGCCGTAACACTTTTTTTACTATTATTTCATTATTCCGGTTAGATTTCTATATAATTTTTGGTCTGTTAATTATAATAAGATGATCACTTTTTTCATGTGTAATATTATTAATAAACGTTACCGTTTAATAGTGGGCCCAAAAAAATCGTTTCCTTAGTTGGCTCGATTAAAAAAATCGCGAATCTGACCCTAAGTTACGATTTCAAACGACGACTACGAGATTACGTCACGGAAATATTACGAAAAATATTATTTATAATATTATTATTAGATTACGTTACAAAAAATAATGGGGAGACCTATGGCCAACAGTGGACGTCTATCGGCTGAAATGATGATGATGACAAAAAATAGTAGATAAAGCTTCTTTTTTAAAAGGTCCTCGCAAAAGAGTGAATATGTTACTTCTAGGCAAGCGTGCTCCATCGTCGGCCACATCATCACTTACCATCAGGTAAGATAGTGGTCAAACGCGAGCCTATCAACAATAATTAAAAAAAATACTTAAATAGCTATTGTTTTATTTTTATAAAAATAAAACCGCTGTTACGGGGCCACGAACTCAACATAGAACATCCTCAGTGACTACAACCGGCTCTTAAGCTATAGTTCACTGTAACATAAACACTACAAACCTTCACATTTGCCATGATTGAATTTGACTTTTTTGCACAATGGTAGCATAATTATTATACCTGACGGGTATAATACCTATAATAATCGTCAGGTGGAAAAGAAAAGGCATTGAAATACAGTAAAATCCGAATATAACGACCTTCAAGGGGCCGGCGACATTAAATTTGTTCGTACTAACCGGACGATGCACAAAACGACCGGACATAAAATTATATTTTCTTTTTTTCAATATTTTTTTTTCCATCCAGAGACTTAAGAGGACTTAAAGACCGTATGTGGTATATTTTTTGGTAGATTGTTAATGGTACATGTAGGTATATTTAAAAGTAAAATAAAATAAAAGATTTTTTTTTAATTGAGAAGTTTAATTTGCACGCGCTAATCTCAGGAACTACTGGTTTGAATTGAAACTATTTTACTGTTGGATTGCCCATTTATCGATGAAAGGCTCATGCTACATAAAATACACTACGACAAAAAAAAGACATTTTTCCGATTTTTATTTGGAACTAAGTATTGTATGATGTGAGAGTAGATAAAAAGAACACAATAGAAGTAAACATAAATAACAAGATATATACAATATAATAATATCATATTATTTAAGTTAATTGCAATCACATTTTCTTACTAAGCACTAGTTTTCGCATTAACGTCGTGAAATAATAACATAATTACTTAGTTACTATCATAACAGGAAACAACAAGCTGATGATCATAATTAGTCGATACATTTATGTTACGCTCAAAGACCGAAATTGCTCAATGAGCGAAAAAACAAGTTCGAGTTAGATTTAAAATGATAACAGAGAAATTGTTCACTATACTCCATCTGTTTAGGTAGTTAAGTAAATGTAAACAATCTTAACATGTCTTTTAACAAAAAAAAATCTAAAAATTGTATCTAAAAATGTTTACAATTAGGTAATTAACTAAATTTAAATAATCTTTGTATGTCTTTTATACGATTTGTTTTAAATAAACAGAAATATTAATAGTATTTAAAATAAACAGACACATCAAAATATTGTTTCTACTTAGACAGATGGAGTATACCTAATATAAAACAAAGTCGCTTCCCGCTGTCTGTCCCTATGTATTTTTTTTTACATTGTGCATTCAATATGGCCCTTTACAGCATGTAATTTAAAATGCATGTGGTGTGACGAAAATGGATAAAGTGAGACATGAGTATATTAGAGGAAGTTTGAAAGTGGCGCCAGTGACTGAAAAGTTGAAAAGTAATTGGTTGTCTTGGTATGGCCATGTGAAGAGGAGGGATGAAGCGCATATTACTAAAAGTGTTCTGGGTATACATGTAGACGGATGGAGAGGGAGAGGAAGGCTGAAAAAAAGATGGATGGATAGAGAGTGATAGTTTGACGGGTGACAGGACAGAATGGAATAAGAAAACGTGTTGCGCCGACCCCAAGTAATATGGGATAAGGGCAGGAAGAAGAAGACAGCATGTAATTTAAAAGAACATTTTTGAAGATATTATCTACAGATTTAAAAAGCAGGGTCATAGCGGTTGCGGTGGTATCAGCATTGCACCAGTGCGAAGCCGGGGCGGGTTGCTAGTTCTAGTCATGAAATGAACAACAAAAACAACATTCAGATTTAATTACCTACCTACTGCCATAAATGTCAACACTAATTTATTAAAATAAAAGCTGTAGGATGATTATTGAAATTTTATGTATCTGCATAAATTATGATTTCGTTTATTTGCAAACGACAAAATTAGATCGTTTTGCATGATTTAAAAATACTTTTAAGAAGGTGTATATTTTCCGGTGTTGATGTCAGAGGAGCTTGTCTTTTTATTAGGATGTTACATCACATTACTAACTTGCTCGTAGATGTTAGACGACATTAGATACAGTACCGGAGTACTTAATAAAATTATTTAATTCCCTGACGGACTTCTAAAACGGACGGTCTAAAAGGATGAAGTTACACGCGAGAGTTTTTTATTATTATCTTTACTAATAGGCTCATATTATAAATGAGAATTTCAGTTTGTTACGCTTTCACACTTTCATGGCTGAACGGATTTAGATGAAATTTGGCACACGACCATGTGACAACACAACTTTTTGTCCCAGGAGTGACATACTTCTTCCCCGTATCCGGCAAAACCCAAAAAAAAAAATCGTCCCCAAAAACAATATCTCTTCGGGATAATTTTCAAATTACACGCGGGTGAAGCAGCCGGCAGAAGCTGTAACTTCAATAAAAGGGGATGTAAAAAGGGATGACAGATAGTACCTAAGTCATACTCGAATGTGAAAATTGGTATTCGTAATTATGACTAATTTATTAAGTAAAAACTAGTGTTGTAAAAACGCTCGAGTCGGCGCTAAAACGCTCGAGTCCGGACTCGAGCAGTTTAAAAACGCTCGAGTCGGGACTCGAGTCGGTTTGAAAACGCTCGAGCGCTGGCTTGAGCGTTTAGAAAAAAAGCTCGATAAATAGCGCCGACTCGACGCTCGACTCGAGCTTGAGCACGAGCCTTTATAAAATAGGTGAAGTACAAATCAGTTTAATACTAACTACTCATTGTATATGTTATTCCCGCGGTTTTATCTGCGTGGTTTTTATTTGTTATAGAAAGTTTTATCACATCCTTCGGGACTAGCGTTGAAAAAAGCAGGCAGAATTCCCGTTCCTTTCCAATACTGTTGTTTATTCAATGTAACATTCGAAACTTTCAAGAAATTTATAAAGTATAAATTTCATGTATTTTTCCAATAAACCCGAAAAAAACGGAAAAATATCAAAAGAACCGAAAACATGTTTGATTTTTTCAAATGCGTACTTTTTTTTAAATTAATATAAACTAGCGCTTGACTGCGATCCTACCTGATGGTAAGCAGTGATGCAATCTGATGGTGAGGCGCACTAGTTTATGAGCCTATGTCCAACTAGGACATAGGCTCATAAACTAGTGCGCCTGGACAGTCCAATAGAGGACATCGGTCACTATAGCGAGGGGGAGGCCTATGTCCAACAGTGGGCATCAATCTTTATAGCGCCTAAATGGCGATACTTGGGGGAGGCTTATGTTCAACAGTGGGCATCAGTCATAGCGCCTAAATGGCGATACTTGGAGAAGGCTTATGTCCAACAGTGGGCATAGGTCATTAATGAGGGGAGACTTATGTACAACAGTGGGCATCAATCAATATAGCGCCTAAGTGGCGACACTTGGGGGAGGGTTAAGTCCAGCAGTGGGCATAGATCATTATACTGAGGGGGAAACTTATACCCAACGGTGGGCATCAGTCATTATAGCGCCTAAATGTCGACACTTGGAGGCTTATGTCTAACAGTGAGCATAAGTCTCCCCTCACTATAATGACTTATGCCCAACAGTGGGCATCAGTCATTATAGCGCCTAAATGGTGACACTTGAAGGAAGCTTATGTCCAAGAGTGGGCATATGTCATTATAGAGAGGTGAGACTTATGCCCAACAGTTGGCATCAGTCATTATAGCGCCTAATGGCAACACTTGGGGGAGACTTATGTCCAACAGTGGGCACCGATCATTATGGCGACACTTGGGGGAGGCTTGGGGAGTTCGAGTCTGATCTGGCTGACGATTCGTCAGACATTGAAATCGAGATTTTGGCTGAGGAAAGTACCTTTTTTTTTTCAAAAAAAAAGGTACTTCATTTTTTAATTTTATCTTTACAAATCGATAGTGTTTCATGTACCGGTTCGACCCTCCACGGGATTAAAACGATTAAAATTTAACGGTGTATTATAAAATAATGATAAATTATAGAAATCTTTTGTGTTTCGAAAATATTATAAACACAAAAGATTTGAGTCGAAGTGCATCTAAAGCACGTCATGCATCACAATGATTAAAGATTTCCCTCTAGTCAAATAAAATTATTAATATACCCCCAGTAAAAATGTTAACGCTTCGACCCCCCGAGCCCCCGAGTCTTCAACGCTCACGAGTCCTAAACGCTCGAGCGTTTAACGCTCGAGTCTTGAACGCTCAATAGCGTCGACTCAGCGCTCAACGCTCGACTCTCAGCGCTACTAAAGTGAATAACGGTCATTGTCACTCCTACATTTGTTGACATTCTTAATTTAAAAAATGGAAATAAAGGCAAAACTGTCTTGAATCGACATGTATCGTGATCCTTTACATGATGCAGTAATGAGAAGCAATTCATTATTTGTTTTTCGGGTACCTTCGCGGAGATATTATGAAAAGGTCTTTATTCCACTGTTATCTGGCACCTACTATAATTGCATTCTGGAAATTCTCTCGGCTTCTAAGGGTGAGTTGCACCATTTAACTATAACGATAACAAAGCCGTTAACAGTTGTCAAATCGTCGAATTGACCAATAGGCGGCCGTTTCACGACTGGTTATGGTTTGGTTATCGTTATAGTTAAATGGTGCAACTCACCTTAAGAAGTTGCTGGTTTGTTTTTATAAATAAAACAAATAAAAGACGAAAATAGATATTCGCTTTTGTCTTCCTAGTAAAGATATAATTAGGTATTGTAGAAAATTACTAGATTCTCTAACCCTGACATCCGTAGGTACTTAGCCGCTGACGATTAAATCTAATTTACCTCCGTATGAGCTAGGTACTGGCTCGTTCCACATTATGTAAAGAACTATGTGCGTAGCTAATTGAATTTGTCGCATTGTGCCTGACCATTAATGTACTGTAACTTCTAGGTACCTATTCGACATCTTAACCGCTTTTTACACTGTATTTTATGAATAGGTTATCATTATCATTTAAGCCGAAAGACGTCCACTGTTAGCCATAGCCCTTCTCCAAGTGGTGGTGGTCTGGGGCCAGGGTTATCCGAAAGGGCGCTCGAGCCCCGGTATGAAGGCTAGAAGGAACGGGGTGGGTCTTTTAGTCAGTAAGAGTCTGACACTATCTCCCGCTCCGCCCAAGAGCGGGAGTTGTCATTGGATGATTTTTTTCCCACCATAAAAAAAAAAGTGGTGGTGGTGTCCAGATCGTTTTAAGCGTTAAAGTTTGATGATATTTCAATCCTCGTTTGGCCCACACTCTTTAGACCTTTTGTTATCATCTAAGCGCACGGTAGTGCGCAGGCCAAGTTCCAGCAACAGGCCGCGCGCATGCCGAGCACTATTTACACGAACCGTTTCGATCCACTTTTGACCCCCCTGTAGCTCAGTGCCTATTGCAAGTACAGAGATAAAATTGTACCTATGTACTACACTATACACTATACATATACTAGTATTATAAAGAAATCCTACATCAATGACATGGCCAAACAAGGATTGACATATCAAATATTTCGACGTTTCGGCGCGCACACGAGTGACGCCGCATGCTCGTACGTTAATCTTAGTAAGTAAGTCGAGATTATGACCACCAGACGAATTTTTAATGGTATCGGACAGACCCAAATCACCCAAAACGTAGGCAAAGAGGTCGATTTACTTACTTGTTTTTTCGATGAAATATTTAAGTGGTAAATAATTCCAAGTAATCCAGCTCCTCGAATTAAAAAAGGTCAAGAAAGGAAGTAGGTACGTACATACCAATAAAATGAAATTGCTTTTTAATAAATTACGACCACCTACTAAAAGGTTTTTCCAGCTTTAGGTATGTATACAGAGAACTGGGGTGCTATTCTCTAAGAAAACAGCCTTGAGCTCAGCGCTGGCACAGCGACGAGTCGTCAGCGCAGTACATTGAATTAACAATCCAATGTAAAGGGGCATTGGGTTGTTAATTCAATGTACTGCGCTCACGACTCGTCGCTGTGCCAGCGCTGAGCTCAAGGCTGTTTTCTTAGAGAATAGCACCCCAGGTCAAAAATATATGGCATTTGTTTTAATGTTGGCTGGCTCGTCCTTCGCCCAAATGCCATTCAACGTGGCAATGCTGCCAGTCTCCTGCAAAGAGTATGTAATCACTACGTTTTAATCTTCTGGGCACATTTCCGGATGACAGCGATGTGGTGGCTAGGTACTTTGACGCCTGAATGTACTTTGAGTTTTGTATTATATTTATGTACGCAGTTAGGTTTTAGTTTATATAGTTTAGTTTTTTTAGTTTATATATTTATCTATATCGCATGTTAGCCAGATCGGGCCCGGCTTGTAGGATACTTACTTTTAAGTACTGCAGGCATGAGCGACGTATAGCACAAGTAGACCGTGCTGACCAGGAGGAAGCTGAGGTTGCTGACGGTCTTGGAGCCGTCGTTACCAGCTCGCTCGTACAGCAGCCCGAGGAGCACACCGATCACCATGTGCATTAGTAACTTGAGGTGAGATACTGTCTGTTGAAGAAAAAATGGCTTTAGATAGTTTTAGACTTAGTTACTTATCTGTACATATAAATAAAATTGAAGTCTAGTGTCTGTTTGTAATATTGAAATAACTGCTTTTTATTACATGCATATGAATATATATACGATACATACACCAAAATAACAATTTTTACAATTTTTGTCTGTCTGTCTGTTTGTCCGGGCTAATCTCTGAAATGGCTGGACCGATTTTGACGGGACTTTTTTGGCAGGTAGCTGATGTAATAAGGAGTAACATAGGCTACTTTTATTTTAGAAAAAATGAATTCAAAATCCTGTAGTCCACGCGAACGAAGTCGCGGGCACAGCTAGTCTATATCTATAAGCTGAGAAATGGGCTGCACTTTATACTTCAGACACTGTTACCCTTTTTTGAGGGTAGAAAATCATTTATCATTAATGATTTACCACCCTTAAAATTAATGATCGCTGAAATCCCAGAGTCATCAGTGCAGGAAACTGCATGTTTTATGAACTATTTATTTTGGTTTTGTGTATTATGTTTGACAGAATGATATTATGATTATTGTATTTTTCAACACACCACTACAATAAAGGATAATTTCAAAGGTAAAGTTTCTTAAAGTTGCGATTCGGAGGTAGGAAATCATTCAATGACTTCTAACTAAAACCACACCTGTGTCCTTCAGTTGCCCTTTACGTTCTAGGACTACAAGTTTTCTTTTTAGAAATTCGTCGTGGGCCTAACAGGCACCTGCCGGTTGCTAAATTGTTTTCAACGACGGAAATTTGCTTTATTCCTGAGTGTATATATAGGTCATATTTTATGTACCTACATGGGTAAAGCCACGGGCAAAAGCTAGTAAATATATTATATTACTGAGTAGTTAGGTACTTAATTACTATTATTAACACTGTTTATTAAAAATTGTAAAACTTAAATTAACTCTCGCAATTATAACACGCTTAAAGAAAAACATTGTCGTTTTTATCCACGTTTTTATCTATACATCTATACCTATAAATAAAATTGGAGTGTCTGTTTGTAATATTGAAATAACTGCTTTTTACTACATGCATATGAATATATACGGTACATACACCAAAATAACATTTTTTACCATTTTTCTCTGTCTGTCAGTCTGTCTGTTTGTCCGGGCTAATCTTTGAAATGGCTGGACCGATTTTTGCGGGACCTTTTTTGGCAGGTAGCTGATGTAATAAAGAGTAACATAGGTTACTTTTATTTTAGAAAAAATAAGTCTACGCGAACGAAGTCGCGGGCACAACTAGTTGTGAGATAAGATCGTACCTAATGATTGCGGACTTCCGAAGGGTTCCAATTAAAAGTTTAAGAGGAATTTTAATAAAGAACTAATTATCAAGAAACTCGTTTGACTGACTACGTGACAGATTCTAAAGGTGCTGATAAACCTGAGCATTCATTTGTATCAGAACATTGAGCATTCGCCGTTTTTAAATTAGTCAAACTGAACAATGAGCCGAGGCAAGCATAGAGTCAAACATTGCTACTAACATTTTCATGACCATTCTAGCGAACGCTAAAATTCGAAGCAGGTTGACTGTCCTCTAGAATGCTCACCAAACCGCTAGATAGAATGTTCGATGAAACGCTCTCGTTATTTTTCTGTAATGTAATTCGCAAGAATGCTCATTACAAGTGAATGCTCAAGTTTATACCTTTAGACATATTCTACATCTACCTATTAGTGACTGTATGGCAGTGGTTCACAACCTTGATTTCTCTGTTCTTAGTAAGGCCCAGAAGTCCAGAAGAAAACTTAATTATGTTAATAACATCCAATAACTTACTTCACTTCGCGTGAACAAGGGCTGGCTTTTACCTTGGACAGAGGATAAGCATTGCCATACAGCGTGGCAATACCGCCAGTCTTTTTGGCACATTACCAGTCGACAGCGATGTGGAAGAGTTTTTTGACGCCGTATTTTAGTTTGATTTTAGTTATTTGTAAGGTTTTTATTATTATTTTACTATAATTATAGTTACTTAGTTATGTATTTTATAAAGATAACTTATAGCATAACTACAAAACTTTTAATGTAACTATTCTTTAAAATCAAAAGTAAGTAACTAGCGTTATCATAAAAAAAGCACAATATATCTGATAGAGACTTAAAATCAACATCAAGATTACTTTTCAGTTGGCAAGTTTTTTTTTTTTTTTTTTGGTGAGTAAAAATCTTCCAAATGACATACCCCGCCCCTGGGCGGAGCGGAAGATAGTGTCAGACTCTTACTGACTAAAAATCCACCCCATTCTTTCTTGTCTTTCATACCGGGGGCCGAGCCTCCCTTTCAGAAACAGACACTAGCTCCGATAGGCTTCGACTCAGCTGGGCCTTTACTGTTGCTGTCAACTCCTTGAGGCGGGCGGGAACAGTGCGCGCCTTATTATAAGTTTGCGGGCCATATTTTAAGTGCTTGAGGACCTTTTTTGTGGTCTGTGAACAACGACCATATAACTAGTCTGTCAACCACATCGAAATCGATGACAGACTACGAGTCTGCAAGCCACATGTTTGCAACCACTGATAAATGGTTACCTACACGTTTTCAACACGTGAACGCATAAAAATTACTTAGGTATATTTAACAGGTACCTAAGGTGGAATTTGTACTCTATTTCTTGATAGCCTCTGTTTTATGAATTTTCCCCTTTTTGTGGCAATTGGCAGTGAAGAATAAATTACCTCTAATGATTCATGGTTCGATAAATTTTAATATGTGTATTTAAAATGAAGTCTTAAGTAGGCGGAAATGTATGAGTATAAGGTAGGCCTGTGTTTCCGCCAAATTATGTAGATATGTCATTAAAATTAAAATCTCAAAGGAAATGTTGCGTGTTATTCTTAAAGTTTACGGCGAGACATTTTTTTTTTTACCTTGAGGAATATGGAATATCAAGAACACCGAATGTCAAAGATGCAGAATGTTAATTAAATCAAACTATCAATCAGGCGAAATGCGATCAACAAGGAAATAACAATCTTGTAAAGAAAAAATGTAAAATTAAAAGGGAGTACCTACTTAGTAAATAAAGACGTGGATATAATACATTCCAATTGCTGGTTTAATTTTCTTGACTGACCGACATTTTGACAATTCAAAAGTGCCTCATCATCATCATCTTCCTGCCCTAGTCCCGTTTTATTTGGGGTCGGCGCAACACGATTTTTTCTTCCATTCTGTCCTGTCACTCGTCACGCTATCACTAACTCCCTTTTCTTTCAAAAGTGCTTGTTTATTTGAAATAAAAGTTTATTGAAATATACCATTAATTTGATTTTAAGATGATTCGGTTATGAAGTGCATTTATTTTTATTCATCGCCTACTGTTACAAGATGGGTAAAGTACAACGTAGTCTTCTTAGGCCACGGTATACAGTTAAGCTAGAACTACTCTAGACCGACGCATACGTGTAACACGCCTGCCCCCAAAGCCAAGTTACAACCGTATCGTGTCGAATTCCGTTCTCCAATCGATAACGCTTCGGTGTCAGCAATTGTAGAAAACGATAAGTGGCTAGCCATGTTGACGCGCCTGAGTCGGCCGCTCGTTCTACAATGTAGCGTTTGTTTACCAAAGGATGTAGCGTGAAACGTTGTAGAAATTCATTCTATCATTTTGAACGATGTGAACTTGGCTACGAATTTTCTATTCGTTTGACCACGCTACTTTACGTTGAGATGACGCCATTCCCATACGTTTCATCACTTTTCGACAGCGTTAACGATTGCAGGATAAGAACTTGGCTAAGCGTGCTGATTTGTACGTAGAACGACGTCGCGTTGCGTGGAACTAGTGTAGCTCTACAAGTCTAGTTTCTATATAAAATGTATGGAGACCGACGCGCCGAGATCGGCGTGTGTGGCACACGCGTTAGCAGTGAAGTTCGACCTCTTTTCTTTTCTTCTTATTCCCATAACTACTCACTGAAAATTCATTGTAATTGATACAGAAATATTTAAATAGCTAAATATTTATTTGTCATTCATTAGCACTTCGCAGGAAATGCACATTGCTTGCACATGGATAAATAAACCATAAAAGCAAATATACATTACTCCATTTGTTTAGGTACTTAACTAAACGTAAACAATCTTGATATGTCTTTTTAGTTTTAAAAAAAATCGTATTAAGTAAATACATACTAAGATTATATAATTTAGTAAATTATCTAACATCGATTTAGGTAAACGTTTTTAGATGAAATTTTTTGTTAAAAGACAAATATCAAAATTGTTTATATTTAGTTAAGTAAGTACCTATACAAAATGGAGCAGACGAGTTGATGTTACGATAATTTTATATTCGTCGCAGCTCTTGCGACATAATAACTAAACAGGAAAAGGGTCCATAAGATGACCCATGGGCACCTATTATAAATAGATCATCATTTAAGGTAAGGACGTACGTCTAGGACATGTTATAGGAATAATCCTTCGTCCTTTATATGCGAAAATTCTTGAAAATAGCTTCTGGAAGCAGCTGCGTCCATGTGAAAGTAAGGTTTTCCCTAAAAACTTTAGACTACTTATTTAGCAGATCCGGGCAAAGATAATTTTTCCCGTCCATTACATACACAAAACCATATAAATCATGAGTCTAAGTCTTAAATATTTCCACTATCCAACCTGAAGTATGTTGGAAGGTGGCATATAAAATTTTCAACCTGATAACATGGGTGTGTACGGCTAGGTTGGAAGATAGATAAGTAAATTTTGCCCCCCCCCCGCCCCCCCTAGATCGGGCCCTGACTACCGTTTCATGCCAATAAGGGAGTTTTGAAAATTTCTATCGTATTCTTTGTAGACATCACAAAAGGCACCTCCAGCGTTCTAGGTTCAAGGTTTGGGCTAGGCGTTGATGAGTTAGTGAATTAGGACTTTGTATGTTTCATTATACAAAAGATAAGTAGGTACAATTCTTTGGCCAGCATTGTAGCGAGATAACGCAGTAGATACGTTTCTACTTATATGTGTATTTTCTTTTCTAAGTGTTTTGTGTGTGTTTAAATGAAAAAATCAAACTTACCCAGTCTCTATATTGCTGTATCATACACCGTTTGAACAGTTTTCCGAATTTGTATAGTTCGTGAGGTGGGTTGATGATGACAGAGGTTTTGCCAAGAGATATCACCTCGCTCAGTCTTTCAGTCCCCGGTGGAATAGCTGGCTTCTCCGCCCATTCATGGTTTGAACATTTCTCTGCTAGGAACTCGTTGAATTTTCCATATTCACCGGTCGCTATTTCTAAAACTGGAGAAATTTGGTTTTATTATTTAGTAAGTAAACTGTAATATTATATGGATCAAAATCAGATGGGATCGCAGTCAAGCACTAGTTTATATCAATAAAAAAAATTTGGCTGTTAAAGAGAGATAATAAAATATTGAATGTAGCGGAGATTACTATTAAGGTGGATGTGTGGTGTGACGAGAATGAATAAAGTGAGAATTAAGTATATTAGAGGAAGTTTGAAAGTAGCACTAATGACTGAAAAGTTGCAACGCAATCATTTATCTTCAAATCAAATAAAATTAAAAGAATTTATTTTAAATAGATCATTTACAGGCACTTTTGAGTAGTCAAATGTCGGTCAGTCCAAAAAAGTTCCAAAGCATAAATCTCTATGGAGAAGAAAGTTCAAGAAACTCCATGGATACTGTTTTAAATTATATTATGAGCTACATAATATACAATATATTCTTGGTTTGTTCATAATGAAGATGAGATAATTATGAAACGCGTAGTTAATATTCTAAGAGTTGGATTATACATGAAAAAAAATAAAGGAAATGTAGTTAGAGCCCATATTAGAAACTAGTAGAATTGTATGAGGATGGAAGAAAAGAAAGTCAGCGATGACATGGCGGTTGACACGACGGAATGAAAGAAAAAAAGTAAAGTAGTAAGATAAAGTTTTAAACAAGTGAAGTCAGAATTAATAAATAGGTTAATATTTATTGTCACTTCTAATAGACCCGTCATAGATAATGAATTGTAATAAATATTAACCATATGTAAGTAAATAATTGATAGATAGAGAAACCTATAGATTATAAAATGTATTACGTTCATGAATTGTATAAAAGAGTTGACTTTGTATTAAACTTATCTACATAACCTGTTTAACACGTTATTCGCGATCTTGATTGGATAATTTACATTCTTAAATGTAAACGAGAGTAGAGTGGCTTATGCAATGAATTCGCTCCTTTTTTTTTGTCAATGTAGCAATAAAATAATTTTACAGGATAATCGAGTGCTAGATAGCAACAAAAAGAATACTCATGTTGACAATAAAGAAAATAGTATCCACCACGTGGTGTATAGTATATATAGTATCCCAATGCGGCAGAGTGGGTTCGTAGATATAAATGTTTTCTACTATTTTTTTCTAGAAGATTCTATTTTCCTTTACTGTTTTGAGAGCAATGTTGATGTAATTAAATTACACTAAGTAATGCGCCTGGCTGTCTTTGAACTCACGACTTACCATTTCTAAGTCATTACCGCTGGGGGAATTATAATGACAATCAATCTTATGTTTTATATTATACGGTTATCGGTGGGAAATACTCCCAGCAAAGAGATTTAAGGAGTAGTATATTTAATATCTTTGACTCCCAGCGATAATCTGATTTCAGATTGATGCACTATCGCTGAAAGCCCTAGCTTCACTGTTGTGCCATATTTCAGTATGATTATTACTGATATAATTTTATTATAACATTAAAAATCTCGTGGCTAAAAATTAAAAGCTATACGGGTCGTACTTCGAGGTTAAGCTACGCTTGCTGAGGTCAGTCCGTCGATGGGAGATTATTCATTGCGTACCGAGTTTCCTCCTTGCTTCAGAAAGCATGCTAAGCCGTTGATCCTAGCTGTCATTTAAAAATCTTTGACAGTCGTTAAAGATAGTCAGAAACCAGAAAATCTGACAGCAGTCTTGCCAAAGGGTATCGTATTACCCAGTTACTGGGTTGTGGACGTAACATAGGCAGTTGCTCAAAGTAAAATACTGATCCTGAGCTGCAAACGAAAGATTGGAAGACGACCCCAAAATAGTCGGTAAAAGGCCAGAATACAGATTTATTGATTGACAAAAATATTTTATATAAACGTCTCAATAAAACATTTCTCACGATTTTTTAATATAGTTAACACCAGTTATAGCTAATTTAAATGAAATAAAGCTCAAGTGAACAATAGCTCAATGAATACTTTGCATAGTAATCGGTTTGCAAACCAGTCGTGCAAAATGATTGATGAACTATTCATTTGCTGATTTAATGCTCTTTGACTTAACAATAACTTATGGGATGATCTGGATCAATGAATACGTAATGGCTTTTAGTACTTCACACTTGATAAAAAGCCTGATGAAAAAGTTCTTGTTTTATTTTAACATGCAAGTCTCGTATTTATGATTCGATTTTGAAATTAAAACATCGTTCACACGGATACGCCTAAAAAATATTAATTGGGACTGTGGGATAGAATGAGAGTTGAGTTGTTCGATTTTTTAATATAAACGATGGAATCTTTTGTCATTGAGAAATAATTATATTTGAAAAATAAACAAGCAAATTATATTATAATGTCCGAATTGAATAAGATATGCAAATCTTATTCAATTCGGACATTATTAAATCATTTGCTTATTTATTTTTCACTATCAATTCGTTTTAATTAAGTACCTACACTGTGACGCTACAATGTATGAAATATATTAATACATGAATGTAAATTGCCTATATTATGCAAACTAATATACTTGTGTTATCTTCTGTATCTTATAATAACGAATCACTTTTGAAACAAAGGCTTGCTTTAATTTTAAGCGTCATAAAATGTTATTTTTTTTAAATAGGTATGTATTTGCTTGCAGGTGTTTAACATTAAAGAAAATAAAAAAAAGGTTTTCGGATGCATTTCAGTTTAAAGACCGGCTCTGACCTCAGCTTGTGAAGTTTGTTATTTTAGGCAGAACTTGTTATTGAAATTATTTCTCGAACAGGTAGTCCAGGGGACTATAGCATGACGTGCTAAAATGTAATGCAAAGGGGCCTTGTATCAATAATTTTAAGGCTTCTTTTGTACAATGAATTTAAGGTTGCGGTTAACGTGTTACGAATGTTTGCGCACGTCGGGGCCCTGTAACTTGGGGCCCTGTATCATTGATTGATACGGTTGATATGGCGGTAGATAAAGATGAATGGAGCTATAATACGCTCTGTATAACTCCATCCCTTTAACAGTTCAGTTTAGGTTGTAAAGTGGATCGCGTTAAGGGCTCGTGGTAGAACTGCAGGACTGAGGAATGGTGATATTTTAATGTTGTATTTCATGAAGAGAAGGACCAGATACTTTTTTATGCAAGTGGTTTCAAGACAAAAGGACCTATTTCGCGATACTACTATAGTGTAACCTGAGGCTGTGCCTAAAGATTTTAAACAAAAGTGAACTTCTAGACAACCAGTCTACAAATTCGACCATCAAGTGATATTTGGTTAAACAATTAGTACAATTTAGCTTCACTTGTTTGACTGACCGACATTTGGACAATTCAAAAGTGCCTGTAATTGGTCTATTTGAAATAAACGTTTCTGATTTCTGAAACACAAGTTTATCAATAATAATATACTCACAGTAGTCAGCTGGATTGTGATACATAGGGCACTGTAGTCCGACGGATGCTAGGTAGGATACTGTGTTCTCGCTGGACCCGTGGTATATGCAGAAACCTTCCGCGAGCATGTACACCTGAGTTGGACAAAACAGTTTATAATAAGTGAGTTTATAATACGGAATCTATACAATATCTCAAAGAAGAAACTGAATGACATATCAACGTACTGCCAAAACGACTAGGACCAGGAACATGAATTTTTTTTACAAGGCTTTTTAATCCTCTCCTAGTGCAGTGTTCACCTACGTCATAGGCGAGCATATAGGTGTAAGGTCGGTTTAAAACCAATTTGTTTTAAACGAAAAAAACCGTTTAAAACCAAAACAAACCATTTATTTTTTTTTGTTTAAAATGATTGGTGTTGATGACCATGTTTTTTTTAATTATAACTACATTTTCTTGATTTGACCGAGCTAGGGATATAATCTATATACCTAAACCACTGTATAAGAATTTTTTTAAATGTGTGATAAACTGATACTGATCTATTATATCTGGGGTTTAGTTCTACTTGGTCCGGCTGACCAAACATAGTACCTAGGCATTATCTACATAAGTTATAAAAACTCTATTGATAAGTTAAAAACTCTGTGTTTTCAAACGATATAAGTACACAATTTAATTTGGTATAAACTAAACTCACTCACTGACACAAACTCGTTGACTTAGTCATTCATGAAATCAATCTCACATATCGTCAATCACAATTAAAACGAAACATGACGTCAGATGCCAAAAAAATGCCCATAACGAAGACGTGTAAAACACAAATCTTTTATTTTTGTAGACGAGTTTTCAACTTCACTACATTTGGGTTTAAAACGTTTTAAACAGGTTGATTTACATCTATAGGCGAGCACTATACTAAGACGATTTTCCAAAATTCATCTCCTAAAAGACCCGAAAAGGTTGTCTGGGGAAACCTACTTTTACGCGGGCGAACCAGCTGGCAGAGGCTAGTTATACAACATTATTTTTATTATATGCGAAACCTGAATACCTATAGTTTGTTCAGGATCAGTAACAATCGATTACAATATTTTTTACACCATGTTATATTTTTTCCCAAAAATATTTAAAAAGGTAACAAGTTGGAAACCACCGACACTTATAAGTACAGCACAGGTCACGGCAGTTCATAGCAGACATTAGGAGCCAGCAAACAGCTGGGTACGGGAGCAAAACTGCTGACTATGTATTTTTGCTGACATAACAACTTTGCGATTTTTCATGATACCTTATCAACTTTTGTAAGTACATAAATTCTTTACATAAAAATACTAGATAGGTATACTAAAACGTAAGTTATAAAAACTCTATATTGATAAGTTAAAAACTCTGTGTTTTCAAACGATATAAGTACACAATTTAATTCGGTTTAAAACTAAACTGCCTAAACTAGTATTGCGTGATCGAATAAAAATGAAGATATCCGCAGGAAAACTAAGGTTGCCGACATAGCACAAAGAATTGCCAAACTTAAGTGGCAATGGGCAGGGCACATTTTTCGCAGAACAGATGGCCGTTGGGGCCGAAAGGTTTTGGAGTGGCGACCGCGTACCGGAAGACGCAGTGTTGGAAGGCCTCCTACAAAGTGGACCGACGACCTGGTGAAGATAGCGGGAAACCGATGGATGCGGGACGCACAGGAACGTTCGATGTGGCGACGCTTGGGGGAGGCCTACGTCCAACAGTGGACGTGTATCGGCTGAGATGATGAGATGATACTAAAACGAATGTTGTAAAAGGATGTAACTTGGGATCTAAAATTTGTCTGGGTTAACCTACTTTTAGGCTGGCAAAAGCTAGATATACATACTTATATGATTATGAAAAAAAAAGTCGCGGGTATAAACCCAGCCAGGCGCAATACTTTGTGTAATTTATTTCATCACCACTGCTCTCAAACGGTAAAGAGAACATAGTTAGGAAATCGGCATGTCCAAGAACTAAAAAAATTCGAAGACATGTTACATCCTTCAACACGCACTGGGCCCGCGTGGTAGATTACGGCGCGTTCCCTCTCCTAGAGAGGACGCCTGAGTCCCAACAGTGGGAACATTGAAAGGCTGATTATGCTTATGCTAATGCTTATGCTTATAATTATTAGCTATCAAAAGTATTGCATCATCAGTAACCACTACCCAACCTGTTTCTTACTTTAACTATTTTTTCCTTCAAATTATTTTGCAAAAAATTTTTTTTTCAAAGTCACGTTTTACCTGTTGCCAATTACTGAGGTCGAATATGGTTTGATTAGTGTCATTATTTTACAAAATACGAAACCAGTTATTAAGTTAGCAGTTTGAAAAAAATTGGATAAGTACATAAATTAAGTTTGATTGGATCGGACTTTATTCAAGGTTGTTATTTTTGGACTAAATCCCTGTTTTGTCAAAAAGTAATGCAAAAAATATGAAATACTTTAATAATAAGAAGGTGGTTTGCCTTCGTACACGGTATACCTACTTTAATTTTTGTAAAATTATGTGGAAATACTATTAATACTGCCGTTCAGTAATGTGGATTTTATAAATACAATATTGGTCAAGGTGCAACTTGCATGGCACATTGTCAAAGTTACTTTCTTTACGCTAAAATCAGAACGTATGATACGTAAAAAAATATGTTGTTTCTCATATTGTATCGTGTTGTAGAAACACGATATAATATGAGAAACAACATATTTTAGTAGGAAGTAGCCCTTAGTGTGTATAGTTAGGTTAAGCATACTTAAATATTTTAATTTAAGTTTATTATGTGTATATTTTGTTGCTTTAAGTTGTAAATAAATAAACAATATTAACTTGTAGAAACACAAATGTATCCTTGTTTAATATTTTATGAAATTTAAAAAAAAAAAAAATAAATTCAAGAAAACTCATACCTTTATTGAAATTGAAAATCGACCTGGAGATCTCCCATCGACCTTTATTTTTTTTTGACTTCACACAGTTTGTGCATTTAGCCAGTGTCTAATTATATATTTTTTTAGTTTTTACTATAAAACACAGCCACTTTGGTTTCTATTAAAATGTAGAAGTAGCACATATTAATGTTTTTGCAGTATTTGGCAGCAAATATACCAAGTCAGCCTTATTAGCAACGGCAAGCTTTGCTGAGGTAGTCAATACAACATTAAAAAATTCAGCCGAGACCTGTTGCTGTTTGTCTAGTTGTGTTAGACACTTGAAATAAAAAACTAAACCAATTTTAAATTACGAAACTAATTTGAGAGTAATTAAAACAGCCACTGAAATTCACTACTAACTACTAAAAGCCTCGTCTATGTTTAGGAGAACAGTGGTACGTCCACATTTTGACGCCATTTTTTACGACATTTTGCTTTACATTTATACATACACCGCTAAATTTTAATCGTTTTAATCCCGTGACCCTCCACGGGATTAAAACGATTAAAATTTAGCGGTGTGTGAGCGAGTTCAATGACCTGTAGTTACTAGTCGGCGTTGCTTACAAACTACCTACAGGTCATTAAACTCGCTCAGCTGACGTTTTCTTGAAGAAATTAATTTCGTACATGCGTAAATTAAGACGAGTTTTGAAAAAAAGGTACTTTATTTTTTAATTTTATCTTTACAAATCGATAGTGTTTCATGTACTGGATCGACCCTCCACGGGATTAAAACGATTAAAATTTAACGGTGTATGATAAAGTATAGTCTGTCTAAAGTCTAAAAAGTCAAACGACTTGGATTTTTTTTAACAAATTAAAAAATCTGTTATATGTTTTACATACAATCCTTTTTATAATTCTATTGGTAAACAATGATCTCTCTGCAACCTTGATTGTTCAACCAGTGTTAAATATGTCAGATTTCAAGAATTTGATTATTTGATTATAGGAAAGAACAAATTAGAGCTTGAATATTAATTATAACACACAACACCACCTTCTTTCCTACACACATACACAGACATATCATCACACTCCCTCACACACCATTACACATCATCACACCCACACATACTATCACACAACTCATGCACAAAGACAATTGATCGTTTTTTCTTTTTTCTTCTTGTTACTTTTTATGTTTACTTTATATTTATTTTACTTTTTTCATTTGCCTAATTGTGTATTTATAAAGTAAGGGAAGAGCGGAGTCTTCAACTACAGGCATTTTTATGTCTAAATGGAGACTCCTCGACATGTAATTCAATCCAAAATTATATGCAATAAAGTTATTTTATTTTTATTTTTTTTTTTTTAATATAAAGTATTTCATTTACATTGAAAATATATTAAAAATTAATTCCTAAGTCGTTAGACTTTTTAGACAGACTCTACATTTGGTTGCGGTTTTTAATAATTTTGTTGTTTTTAAGCTCTTTTAACAATAAAATCTCCTTTCAGCGACAAACAAATATAAATAAAACCTAGAAAAGGTCACTCAGCACTTTATCAAGCTAGCTGATGGTAATCACAGCTTAAACTGAATATTAATATACGATAGCCTTAGCATAATGTTACTTGCCTTGTGCATAACATACAACCTTTTACGTAAGTTAAACATGTCCTATAGACAAACGCAGAAAAAATCTATATTGTTTGGTAAATGAAATAGGAAGGCGCAAACTCGCAAGTAATGGAGGTGAAGGTTTGTGTGCCTATGACCTATGATAAAATAGGTTTATCAGGCTCAACATCTATATAGTCAAGTATCAAGAATAATTTATACCACGGTTCCTAACCTAGGGGTAATTACCCTTGCTAGGATAAAACTGGTAATCTGTGGGAGTATTTAAACTGATAAATCATAACAGACATTGTTTTATAGGATGCATTTTAGACAGTGTGCGCAGGAATTACATAACTTGATTCCACCATCTCACTTCTACCATCGGCCAAGCCGACGAACGGCGAGTATCCATCCTTATGTTGTTGAAACCTCTACGGTCCGGACCAAGCGTTTGCTTCGTCGTTTACATCACGTACATCGAGAGACAAGAAAAATTTGCCTGATGCGGTCTTTCCGTCCTATTATAGTTTAGGTGTCTTCAAGGCAAGAGTGAATAGGCTTTTAATAAACTAGTGTGCCTCACCATCAACGATTACATCACTGCTTACAATCAGATGGCATCGCAGTCAAGCATTAGTTTATTTCAATTTAAAAAAAAAGACCAGTAAGACCGAATCTAGCTCGTTGGTGGATATCATGCCCTCACTGTGTAATCTAGTGCGCTATTAGGGTAGTTTCCAGGGTCAAAATAATTACATTTTATTTAGTTCGTATTTTAGATTATAAAAAATATTGGACACGTATGTGTTCTTTTTTCGATTAAACAAAAAATAACAAAGATAAAAACGTGCATAAAAATGCAGTACGGGTGGGCGGCGCGTGACGTTACACGTAACTTTAAAATGGGCTTATATCTTTGTCATTTTTGGTTTAATTTACAAATAAAAAAATACGTGTCCCTTATTTTTGAATAATCTAAAAGACGGACTAATTACATTTTTTACGGCAACTAGCCTATTCAGGGCCGCGCTTCTATTACAGCAGCACGTGAAAAGTACTTAGAACACAAGTAGGTATGTAAGAATTGTAGTTCGACGCACATCGCCGCGCTGCGCCGCGACATTTTTATGCAGTTTATATAAATATGTCTAATAAGGTCGATTTGTATTTAACCTTTCGAATATAATTAGAGACACAATAGAAAGACAATGACAGGACAAACGCAATTCGCTTGGAGTTTAATAAATATAATGGACTAGATTCATTGGTAACATGAGAGAGAGGGGGGACAGGGGTAAATCAGTTTCCCTAGTTAAGTCATAGGGGAGGGGGGGGGGGGGTGACGAGATCGAAAAGGTTTTGCGAGATTCCGAGAAAGAGTCGCGGCAGCAACCTCAATAAAAAGCATTATTTATTGGCTTCGGTTGTTTTCTCTTAAGTATATTGCAGCGCCGGTTATAACTTGCAGTTTATTTACCTACTTGGTATGTGTCATACATAATATTAGGTACTCAGCATATTTTCCAAGTAAACAAGAAATATCTGCCATTAGTGCTAACGACGTTTACATCTTCACACGTTGTACCGTCATCAAAATAAAAAGGTTGATGTTAAAAAAAGTATTATTTACTTGATAATAATGGCTTTAACTGCTTTAAGTATTCTCGTGTGCGTGACCAATTTTTTGTCACCGTTAAATAAACATTTACTTAACAGAAGTGCTAAATATTCTAAAAATAAAACTACTAAATAGCGTTTATTTACAGTCCACGTTATAATGACGCTATTTATAAGATGAGATCAAGATACTGTTAGAATTTTATATTTCAACATTGTGTTATTTATAAACAAACTGTTAGTTATTTGTTCAAATAAACCTTGAACTAGAAAAATCATAACACTTATAGCAGTTATAGCAATAGATATGTTTATGTAGTACGTTCAAATCAGGCTGCAAGATTTTTTTTAGATATAGTAATAAGAATCAAAGCTGAGAAAGGGCTAAATTAGTAGCTGAATGGTACCTACGGGAAGACAAAAGGAAAAGAGGACCCCCGATACGAAGTTGGAACAACGAAGTAAAGGCAAAAGCAGGACCAATGTGGAAAAAATCTCATGATTGGGAATCAAGGAAGAATATTGGGGAGGCCTACGCTAAAGCAAACAATTGTTCTGAAACCGATGTTGGAGAGAAATCTTTTAGTATTCACTAATTATTTTAATAATTTGTAAGGACTGTTAATAAAGGCTATTATTAATATACAGGTAAATATAGGTCTTTCTTGATGTTTTAAAGGACTATGTAAAAATTACAGTTAACTAATATTATAGAGAGATGAAATAATGTTTGTATGCTTATATCTCTAGAATTACAGATCTAATTTAAAATTCTTTCTTTGTTAGAAAATAACTTTGTTAAAAAGCAAAGTCCCATTCGCTACTTTACCCCGCAAAAAGTACAGTTCCTTAAGAATGGGTGAAGGGAGCCACGGAAAAGCTAATACCAAGTAAATTAAAATGTCGACCCTTTGGAAGCAG
Source organism: Mythimna ferrago (assembly GCA_910589285.2). Taxonomy (NCBI): domain Eukaryota; kingdom Metazoa; phylum Arthropoda; class Insecta; order Lepidoptera; family Noctuidae; genus Mythimna; species Mythimna ferrago. The sequence goes on along the minus strand of OU342675.1, from coordinate 6,954,328 downwards.
AACGTCATAAACGAACTTATTTTTTTGGTAAGAATGGTTTTTCTTTTCCATTATTAAAAATTATTCATAATAATAACATTCTGAAAATAAAGTAACACATAACTGATCTAATAGAGTAGTTGCTATAACTTGTAAAATACCGCAAATTGTTGTTTACACGTTTACAATGTTCTTTCTGAAATGGCTTAAACTCTTTTAGCGAGACTAAGGGTGATTGGCATGAAACCAAGGCTGGAGTAGTGGGTGACGTCACCAGATCGTCATGGTGGTTGATGGCAATGTCCGAGTGTTTGCAGATAACCTTTTAGCTCAAAAGCATAGAAACTACAGTAGGACCGGTGTTTCAAAAATAAAGACATTAGTCGTTCAGTTTAAAATAACCTTTGTTTAAGAGTCGTTGTGATTTGAATTAATATATACCTATAGGGCGCCAGGTAAACTTAAAATAAGGTACATTGACCTTTTCCTAATATCTCCAATATATCGAAGGTACCCGAAAAAACATCAATGAATTGTTTTTCAGAAATGTCGATTCAAGACAGCTTCATGTTTTTAATTCCGTTTTTTAAGTTAAGAATGTCAATAAATGTAGGAGGGTCAATGACCGTCATTCCACGTTTATTTGGTGCCTACTTTAGTCCCTTGTTCTTGACTAAAGTTAAAAGTAATATGGTAAAAGAACAGCTAAAGCTTACCTGGTCAAACATGGAGTAGATTGAAGCAGGTGGCTGGTGAATGGTGCAGACTATCGTGCGTCCATTCCGAGCCAAGTTCTTGAGCATATCCATGCACTGAGCTGACGTTTTGCTGTCCAGACCACTGCACAAAAAAAAACGAGAAGCATTTTAATCAAATCAACCTCTAATAAAAAAAATATGAGCAACAATATTAGTGTAATAATTTATGATTACTGTCAATTTATTGAATTTATTATTTGAATATTTTTAAATATTTTTCTTCTGCTATAATATATTAAAAGCTTAATTAATTTTACAGAATTATTACGATGTGGTTTTCAATGCTGCATAATTATGGTTTCCAAAATGGCATCGGCTGGTTTATTTTCTGTGCTGAAGATTTAACAGCCTAGTCTTATTATATGTATAATACATTATATATATAATACATATAATAAGACTAGGCTTAGACATATTATGTATATGTATAATAGACTGAGATAATAAAAAGGTACATCAAGATTTAACTTTTTAATAAGTAGATACAGATACATAATATAAATACCTATAAATTGTCTTTTTCCAATACCCACCTTTTTATTTTGGGATTTCAACCTTTGCGTTCTAGGGCCGTCGTAACACTTTAGAACAATCCCGATAGTTTTAATTTTAGATTTATATTTCACCAGAGGAGCATATTAAGTCATAATGATCATTTTAAACAAACTGCTCGACACAAATACTATAGTAAGTATTTAACCTGCAGGGAAGACTTCTATTACACTTTCTGACGTTCTTTAGAATTTTTCTATGGAGGCGAATGTGTTCATTAATATTAATAAGTTTTATTATTGGACAGGGCTTTTTTTTTTTTTTTCGATGGGAAAAATCATCTTATGACAACCCCCGCTCTTGGGCGGAGCGGGAGATAGTGTCAGACTCTTACTGACTAAAAAACCCATCCCGTTCCTTCAAGCCTTCATACCGGGGCTCGAGCGCCCTTTCGGATAACCCTGGCCCCGGTAGGCTTCGACCCGGCTGGGTCCCTGCTGTTGCTGACAACTCCTTGAGGCGCGCGGAAACAGCGCGCGCCGTCGACGACTTGGGCTTGGTCCGGACAGTTACCGGACGGCCAATAGGTAACTACTGAGTTCTACTACTAAGATATTAATGTTGTTAAACAGCTAAATATCCCGTGATGTTTTATTATTAAGTTAGTTTAATTCTTACAATTTGTAAAAATTACATATTCAATAAAATTTAAACAATATCGTGAAACAAAGGGTTCCATAATGAGATTTACAAGACACAAACAATATAGTAATATGGATATAATTATGTGGTCTGGAATGTGATATTTTTATTGTGTTTTAGTTAAGCAAAGTTTATTTTTTGTGTCGATGATTATGATGCACGGTAAAACTCTAATGAGTTTATGATTTGCATCATCTGTATTGTACCTATTACTTGTATTTTATAAACAAATAAACGAAAAAAAAATAGATGTTTTTCTTGGATATCTATTTTCTGTAAACAAAAAAAAAAAAAACTTTAGGTATACCAATAAGATTTTTTAAATAATTAGATGATTTCCCACGTAATAAAATACATCGTCGGGCAATAATTGATATCAAAGATTCTTAGAACGTAGATGATAATAAATTATGGTAATTACGCTGTAGTAATTAACAGACTAGTAATTATAGATTTTCTTAGGAAATCTTTCATTTCGATGTACTTATTTGATTGTTTAGTAATACTTATCTTCAATTTTATTGTAACACAATTTCTGTTATTCTAGTTTACCTATATGTATAGGATAATATAAATTTTGGATAGAAGCTTTGTATTCTAGGTAAAGATTAGGCCAATTTACGAATTTAAACAAGTTCAAAGTTTAGTTGGAATCTCATCTCTGCAAGGATCGATGTCAATTTAAAAAAATATTTTAACTAAGAAGATTTACAATAGGTAAACATAGGTTCTTATGTGACAGATTAATCGCTAGTTAGACAGTTAATTATCCTAAGAGTTTTTCGTAAATGACGTAAGTTACGAGTGACAAGTCATTTAAAATGGTTTTTGTTTGAATCTTTGTACCTAATGTAAAATTAATCTAATACTGTATTCGTAACAAAAAAATATTTGCAAAAAAGTTATAAAAAACTGGGCAAGTGCGAGTCGGAATCGCGCACTGAAGGTTCCGTTCAAACTTACCTCAAATAGTTCCCGAATAGACTAGTCTCTAAGATTTTTCAGAATCACAAAAAAAGCTTTTTTGAAACTTGACAGAAAGACAGGCGGACAACAAAGTGATAGGGTTCCGTTATTTCCTTTTTACCTCAAAAAGAAAAAACGGAACCCTAAAAATTATGATTTTATTAATTGATGCTCAGATTATGTAAATTATATTATGATTGGTTTACAATAAATCTCGTTAAAGTATTACGTAAAATCTTCTTTTCTCGATAAGACGCTGATAGATTACGAACTATCAAATTTCGTTAGGTTTCATTGTATTCAAAATTATTTATTCACAAAAAATTTATTTGAGAATTTCATACATTGCAAGATTTATTACAATCTCTCGGAGATTACAATAACCTGATGATATACCAATACTTCTGTACTAACAATATAAAAAGATAAGATTTGTCCTATGTTTGTAATGAGTAAACTCAAAAATCACTGTCTATCACCAGTAAAATGCTCCTTTATCACTAAGTGACATAGGCTTATCAGCAGCTAGTTATAAATATAAATATAAGACTCCCAACTTTATTAGAAATGGATAGATATTAACCAGACTGAAAATAATAATTATTTATTTTCCTCAATAATTCTTTAATTTTTTATTGCGAGTTATGATAGTTTTAAGAAAAAAGAAAATATGTTTATTCCGCATAAATAGACGCACAAATAATTACAAAATCAATAATACAAAAATACAAAATATAAAAGCCAGTTTCCCTTATCAGGCCATGTGTGTAGGCAATGAGTTATACGTTACTGGACTTTATTTTTGATTTATAATAATAATAATAATAATAATAAATCTTTATTTATACAGAAGCCTTTAACATGGCTTAAATACTAGGTCGAAACATGTGCATAATAATTACAGTGATGAATTTACTGTAATTTTATGCACATCGACCTAGTATTTAAGGTCACATAGATTGAGAAAATCCTGACTCCCTAACTAGGAGATCCTGTGCCTTAGGAGTCAGTATAATATTTATAATAACATAATGCTTTATGATTTTTGATAACTGATTTTTATGTGAATCTAATGTTTAAATCGAGTTTCTTATTTATCTTCTCGTTCCAGTAAAGAAAACGAAACATTAATATTATCTTATGTATCCTATATTTCCATTTCTAAGAATACTATTCTTAAAATATCCGACGATCAACATTTTTACGATGGCGGCGATAAAATTAATACATAAGTAATATGCAATTTATGGCGACACTAGAATCAGTTTTAATTAGAGAAGCAGTTTACAACCAGTTTTAATTGGCGGGTAGATATTAGATACATGTTTACGTAAAGAATGTAAGGCATAATTTACGTACGAACTTAACTGAAAATCTAAACTCCTAATAGTGTTAACGACCGAATATAGGTAGGTACAGATAGCTACATCGATTGGGAGTGTATTACAATACTTTAGAAAAGGGGTTCTGTATTGTTCACTAAATAATATGATTGTTACGTTTTGGCGACTCTCGGAGCTGTTTAATGAATCACGAAATCTCAGAAACTTTAGCAACTAAAAATTTAAAATTTGGCATGTAGGTTTCTTATAGGGTGTAGACATCAGCTAAGAACGGACTTTACGAAACTCTACCCCTATAGGGGTAAAACGGGGTTCCAAAGTTTGTATGGAGAAACCAAAGTTCAGGCGGGCGAATTTGCTGGCAGAAGCTAGTGAACTGATAGAATTGTCAAACGAATAAGTTCAATTGATGACGCTGTCTGTCTGTACCAACTGGATTTTTAAATACTTTACTGGTTTAGTAGTTTACTTACGTGGTAGGTTCGTCAAGAAATAGCACCGGAGGGTTGTCGATCAGCTCCACAGCTATCGACAGCCGTTTCTTCTGTCCACCAGAAAGATTCACACATCTCGTGTTTTCTGATCCGGATAATCCTAGCGTGCAGAGAATTTCAGCGATCTAGGACACAATAAAGTCACGGGTTAGTACTCGTATCATAATTGCAGTGTTCTGGTCATGTTGAGTTTTTAAGGGGATGCAAATTGACATACATTTTCACTGTTTTTCATACAACCGCTCTTACGCGATTTTGACGTTGTTACACATTTTTCATTAGATACTTTGGAAACACATATTATCTAGGCTTCTAAATAAAATTATTTATAAATTTGTATAAAACTAATCCAGTAAAGTCCTCTAAAAATCTGCTATTTTGCATGGGGTGGGGAAGGGTGTAAAAACCACGTATTTCTTGGAACAAATTTTGTAAAATATTCAAGTAAATCACGAAATTACCGACACTAACAGAGTTTTCAGAAGTTATCTTTCTTTTTTTTTGTGCCTTTTCGTCAAACAAGGCGTTGGATTGCGTTAAATGAAGTAACAAGCTTTTAAACCATGCTCGATGTTAACGATAGGCGAATGGAAAAGCAGCCTGAAGAAAATAAGAACTTACGTGTCTAAAAAATGACAGTGCGTGTGTGACGTTTAGTTTACCCTATATACTGTAAAAAAAAAACAAATGACGATATTGGTTTAGACACTGAAAGCGGACAGATATTGCAGAATCAACGCTACAAAAAGAAGAAACAATCTTGTTGATCCATTTGATACCTACTTTGTTAGGTGACATTTTAGCTAACATTTCAAAGAACTAGTTCGCTATTTTGGATCATTGTTTTAGTAATTTTGTGAGTAGGTATTAGTGACTGAATTTCTAATTTGGTCCTGACCCCAAAGAACCAGACTACCCTGTATTTACCTATACTTAATAAATAATTATTATTATAGACAACTTTTTAGAACATACTAATTTGGTGTTTAATTTACCTAATGCACTATAATAAAAACAAAAGACGAGAATGTATAATAGAAACATAATGCCAACGAAGTAGGCACCTATGTGCTCCCAAACAATATACCTAAGGCCCGGCGCCCATTATCGGCATAGGAAAGGAAAAGGATCCTTCGGCACCCTTCGGCATCCCTACATGCATACAGTTCCGACAGTGTGCGCTTGCATGTAGATGATGCCGATAACGGGCGCCGGGCCTAAATCGACTTCAGTCATTCAAAAACTTAATCTTGAATTGAAGTTGGAAGGAACTTTGTGTATAATATACAACCTTATTTTCTATACATGCGGAACCTGAAACACCTATCTGGTAATTTTATGTATATATGTACAAAATTTCAAAACTGTATTATGAAAAATCATAAAGTTATAATCCCATTATGGTATCTGGTAAGCGATATGAATACCCGGGCGACTGAGGGGTTGTTTTGCTTCCGCACCCAGCTGTGCGCTGGTTCCTAATGCCCGCTATGACTTGCCGTGCCATGTGTTGTACTTAGAGTCGATGGTATCCAACTTCTCACTTTTTTTAAATATTTTTGGGAAAATATATACCGGTGTAAAAGTTATTGGAATCGATTCAGTTACTGATTCTGATCAAGCTATATAGGTTTCGCATTATACTAAAAATAATAATTATATAAATGCCAGTGTCACAAAAAATTGCATAATTATGCAATTAGTAGTATATAAAACATTAAGCCGGTTCTAATAAAATAATTTAGACACTCAAAACAAACAGTAAAAAACAACCAGTCTTATTCTAGATATGTCAGTTCTGTATAGATTAATTATAAATTTAGTCAAGTGCTCTTTGAATTTTATAGTCTGTTTAAGTGCATAATAAATTATGCATGTCGAACAGTGAAAATTATCATGTATTTATTACTGTTGATATTATTTTTGTCTAACATAGTAATGATTTCTATAACTGGTTTTATATGGAGGTAAAAACTAAAATTCTATGTTTTTAGCTTTGATTATATAATGTCGTTATTAGGTAATTTCTGGAAATACTGAAAAACTCTATTGCGAAAATAATAATTAATGTTGACATACATGTAAATTCACTACTATGTACCTACATTTTATTGTACGCCCTAAGGGTAGGACATAGCTGTTCGCTAAATATATAATTATCACCATCTGTATTATGTACAATTACCTATGATCCACAATAAAGATGATTTGATTTGATTTGAAAATATTTTTAAAGATATAATATATAATATTCCACAACTATCACACAACGCCGTCTAGTCCCAAGCTAAGCAGAGCTTGTGTTATGAGTACTAGACAACTGATAAACATACTTATATATGTATATTTCTAAATACATACATATTATAGATAAATTACACCCAGACACAGAACAAATGATTATCCTCATCACACAAACATTTGTCCTGGGTGGGAATCGAATCCACGACCTCCGGCATAGCCACTAACCACTAGACCAACAGGCCAGTCACATATACTCAGACAGATACTCGTATAAAGTTACACTATTGCTATGTGCTTCTTATTCCAAAAAAAAATGCTAGATGGATCTGTGTGATAGGCTTCAATAAAAAGTTATTGATATATTATACAAACAATGTGTTGTTTTTGATATCCTACCTAAAGCTCAAAGTTTATATTCTATAAGGAAAAATAATACTAAAAGTCCTAGAATATGTGGATAATTTTATGTCAATTTACACCTGTATGAGAAATCTTTACTTTTGAGACGTTGCTAGTCCTCGATGGAATCTAAAGTACCTAGTTTGCAAATAAATAAATGACATTACATATTTTAAGCTGTCATATTTCACGTAAGGGTGTTCGTTCGTTCATCGTGAATATACAAAATAAAAAGATAATTGAAAAATAACTCATATGCCAGTTAATTCTTTGATAATCTCTCATTGGCAGGTACCGTACCCCAGAGATACTTATAGGATATTAAAAAAAAAAAACACGTTGTATATGTTATGAACAGATGGCTGTTGGGGCCGAAAGGTTCTAGAGTGGCGACCGCGTACTGGAAGACGCAGCGTTGGCCTCCTACAAGATGGACCTGGTAAAGGTAGCGGGAATCCGATGGATGCGAAACGCACAGGACCTTTCATTGTGGCGACACTTGGGGAGGCCTATGTTTAACAGTGGACGTCTATCGGCTGAAATGATGATGATGATGATGGTATGTTATGAAAATAACACAGATTTAAACTTACCACGCTCAATTTCAGTTTGTCAGTAAGTGTATCTCCTAGCTTCATGTCTGCGGCGAACTTCATCAGCTCAGCCACAGTGAACAGCGGGTTCAGTCTGTCATCCTGTAGGATGTAGCATGATTTCTTTCTATATGCCTCTAGTGATCGCATTGTGTTCTTAGGTCCCAATTCACAAATAGTATCGCCCGCACGCATACGGCCCGTCACGCCTCGTGTCCTGAAAAACAGGATATTTTTTTTCAATAATTCATACTGCGCCGTATGTTTGTTAAGCTAATTTTAATGCACCCACGGCATAATTAGGTCTTTAGACCGCAACAAGAACGATATTCGTGCTACCATTATTTAGACGTTATCATTTTTTGCGCTCATCTACGTAAGAACAGTCAAACTTCTAATATTTCATATGCTTTTTTCATTGTCGATAATGCTAACTACTGACCAGTGGCGTAACTATATCATCCGAGGCCCGTGGCAAATTCATTAGATGGGGCCCCCGATAAATCACGTTACATTGTGATTTCATTTTAATATTTTTTTAAATATTTTTTGGTTACTTCTTCTGAGCTCACGGCGTGTAAGATCGGGGGCTCCGTCGGCCCTGGGGCCCGTGGCATTTTGCCAGCCTTGCCAACCTATAGTTATGCCACTGCTACTGACCTCTAAGTCAGTGATGCTAACAGTCAATATCATTTTTTTTTATATAAGATTAGCTGACCCGGCTACTTCGTACTGCTTAATAGTCTTTTTAGCTGAGCTGTCAAAGGATAACGGTATCTACCTACAGGCATTACCAGAACCAGCATTTCAAAATGACATTTTAATGATGGCGTTATATTTGAATTTTTTTTTCGTGAATTTTCTAGATTTTCTCAACGTTTAAACCTTTCCTGTACTATCACGAATATTACAAAACCAAAATTAGCCATCGGTCCAGCTGTACTAATGAACAACAGCTATAATTATTTTATATATAATATAGATATGATAGTTAACCTTTTTAAAATATAAACTGTACTTACGAGAAACCAGTAAGTGCGTTCATGAGTGAAGATTTTCCGGCGCCCGATGGTCCCATGATGGCGGTCAGCTCGCCAGATTTGAACAGTCCAGACACATTCTTTAGTATGGTCTTTTTCTCTGGAACAATAGACAAATTAAATAATTGTATTGCCCAATTTAGCGATAAATGATGTAATTGAATCGCACAATTATGACGCTAGAGACGGTAAATGCAACAAATATTATTATTCACTTAGATGATGACGATTTAGCAAAAATACGACAGATAATAGAGCACTTTGAAGAGTCTACCGATTCCGAAAGTGAAGTAAGGCACTTATCGTCAAGTTAAGAATGAAATAAGTTTATCATTTCTATAAGGTTAACTTAAAGGTTAAGCTTTGGGTTAAGCTCGCCCTTGTCCATCAGCTGTCCTATTTTTTTTTATATATATATAAAAATCAATGCCACTTTTCGTTGTAATTTTATAACTCAAGAACTATTTAGTAGATGGTTTATTTGAAGTTTGGTAGGGTAGAGTAGGGTAGAGTAGAGTCGTGTAGAGCGGTGTAGAGTAGTGTAGGGTAGAGTAGGGTAGAGTAGGATAGGGTAGGGTAGAGTAGGGTAGAGTAGTATAGAGTAGGGTAGAGTAGGGTAGGGTATAGTAGGGTGGAGTAGGGAAGAGTGGGAGCGGAGCCGCGCGGGCAAGAGCTAGCATTCTTATATTCTTTATTGTGCATAACTTAACACATTATAAATAGTAACACCGCTGTTGTACACAGGCGAGCTTAACCCAATTTTTTTTTAAATTTATTACTGTTCTGTTCACTAAAAAATAAAGAAGAGGAGGAAGCTTGCTGGGAGAAAACTCATTGTTGAGTTAAGCTCGCCTTTGTGCATAGATTATCAAACCAATGTATTAGGATTAAGTTTTTTTTTGTGTGTACAATAAAGAAGATGGAAAAATATATGTTTTATTTTTAATTCACATCCTCGTATGCAATCAAGCTGTAGTGCAATTAGACAAATACCTATTTTTAAACATTCTCTTGACGTCAATAGTAAAACGTTCAAATTAAGTGTTTAAATAATTGATTGTTAAATACGTACATACATAATTAATTAGACGATTATTCCAAACGGGCAATGCTACGTTATTGTACAGTATATGATTACATTATCATTGAGCCATCTCATTGCTGCAACAAATTTTGTTTAGAAGTTTTCAGCTATATTTATGATACATAAAAATCTCTTCATAAAAGGTACGTTTTATTGCTGTATAACCTTTAAACCTAAGTGGCCCCGACAGACGTCTTGTCCGAAAGTTTTTTTTTTTAAGCTTTAAGTCAGAAATAATATTGAAAATCCGATTGCAGCGCCACTTACCGGGTTCAATTGTATATTCAAACCGTCCAGATATCTACTCAAATATACAAGCAAAGTTTCATCCAAATCGATCACGCAGTTTCGGAGGAGTTAGGTGACAAACACACATACAGAAGACTTATATAAAAAGATTATTAAGGGGTAAAATTTGTTGTTGTTTGTAGTTGTACTAATCTACGAAACTACTGAATCGATTCTGAAAATGATTTACCAGTAGAATGCTAATTTATCACTGAGTGACATAGGCTGTATATTTTCTAATTTCACGCGGGCGAAGGCGCTGGCAGAAGCTAGTATTATTCTATATCATACCGTCCCAGCATACGGGCCTCAAAAAAACGCCGCCACAAAAAAACGCTAGAAGCAGCCACAAAAAAAGCTAGAAGCGGCCGCAATAAACAGCTGAAGCACGCGACACCTTTTGTGTCCGGAGAAGCAGAAAGCCGCTTCAAGCGTTTTTTTTGTGGCGGCACCGCCGCACACGAGCCACAAACAAAGGCCGCCTCAAAAAGAAGCTTGAAGCGGCGTTTTTTTGTGACAGACAGTTATACTTCAAAATATGACTTTCAGAGAAAAACATCCTCATTAAATCGTCGCAATGTTTATAAATGGTTGATTTACATTCTGATCATGTTCCTTATACGATACAATCTGAATCTTGTTTTTATACTGTACCAGTTCGAGTTTTTAGTTTGCATCATGATATAAATCCTCCTGGATATTATTATATAATATGATTATAGATAACCACCGTAATTACACCAAAATGTAATTTAGCATTAGATTGAGATAGGTATGTATATACGTACAATATAATTTTGTTCAATTCGGTCTTCAACAATGACTTTGAAACATGGCAGACTAATCGCTAGGTTCGTCAAATTTTTTGGCAACAAATATTTTATTATGATTACTTTATTTATTTAATTAATTTTTATGCAACTAACTAAAGGTAAGACATCTCACCCATACGCACAAAGCGTTTTGGAAACACATTGTGCGTACAGCCAAGGAGTGGAATTCCCTGCCGGACTCTTATTGCCGGATAGCTACAACTTAGAGGTATTTAAGGCGTATAGTCCCTTGAACCATCTGGCCGAAATTATGTGAACGCAACTCTCGCACTCGCCTAGGCGGCAGTACGCAAATCTGTGCATTTATTTGCGGCCAGCAGCGCCCGGAAAGCGCTTTAAATCCATTTTCTCTGCGAGATATTGATTGATTTACATATGCAATGTTCACTTTGAAGAATATTTAACCACCGATTTTTATGTGTAAAAATGTTTCTAAAGGTCCAAGCCGTTTCGAAGGAGTAGGGAAAAGTTGCGAAAAGTTGCGAAATTGCTAAATATTTTTTTTTGACAAAAGTATTAATTGCACGAAAAAATCAAATGTTGATATTATTGTTCATGAATCTATAATAAACATATATTTTTTTCAAACCAATTGACCTAGCCGTTACGGAGGAGTAGGCCTCAGAAAATCACTGTTTTATGGCACTTTTCGGGCGCTTGGCCCTAAGTCAAGAGTGAATAGGTTACTTCTAGGCAAGCGTGCTCCATCGTCGGCCGCATCATCGCTTACCATTAGGTGATATGACGGTTGTACGCGAGTCTAATAATAAAAATAGGTACAAAAGTGGAATTAATACTTTAGGCACTCTCTACCAATCAACCTAGGGTGGCAGAGAGACTATGGCAGGTATATAAAAAAGAAAATGTTATTTCTAAATCAAAGATTACAAAAGTATATTTAAAGCAAAACTAAACATACAAACTTACATATTTTATCATGTTAATTCATTAATAATTCCGTAGATTAAATTTGAATTAGTTTATACGGCTTTTTAACGAATAGAGTTTAAGGATAAAGGCAGAACTACACTGCGCAAACGTGCCTCCATACATTTTATATGGAAACTAGACTTGTAGAGCTACACTTGATCCACGCCACGAGACACCATGCAATGTCGTTCTGCGTACAAATCAGGCGTGTGCGTCGGTTTAATGTAGTTCTAGCTTAATTACTTACTTTAAATCATTACTAGCTAGACAGATAAAGTGGACACAGGAAAAAGCAGAATAAAGTAAACTTAAGTCAAAACCTCTACTGGTAATTATAATAATTTAATTAATAAATAACTACACGTTTTATAGGCTCTTAAATCCTTCATTTTATATGGTAAATTAACTTGGTTAGTCAGTTTTACCATACAAGCGATTAGTATTGCTTATCGGTTAACATAAAACAATTACGCCCCTACTACTTGTAATAAGCCATACATATGCGGTATGTGCCATGAACACTTAACGATAGTTAGTATTTATTAGTTTATTATTTTAGCTATATGTATTTTATTATATGTTATATATAAATAACTTATTTTTTTCCGTTTAAAGTATTTATTTGTTTATTGTGCAAACCTACCACAGTATTGTCTTGACCCAAAGGTTGACTGGGAGAGAATGCCTTGTTGCATTAAGTCCGCTGTACCACTACTGTACATGAAGTTTAAATAAATAAATAACTGTTGTGGTGAATTTTCGGTGTTACAACAAGTGCATTAATTGAGGTTTCTGATAATTAAGTGAAGTCTTTAATAGAACTCTGTATTTAGATACTGTCAAATCTTTTGGAAATTTTATATTACGTATATATAAACCATTTCTTTTTAGCAACTTTCAGAAACAGTTTGTAGTTTTCTTATTTTACAATTTTAAGGGCCGGTTTCACCGCCTGTTAATCAAGTCCCGAATAGCTTAATTGTCAAATAAGAACTGTCAAACTCATACAAGAACTGACAAACTCATAGATACAACAACTGTCAAAAAACTGAAAATTTAATTGCCGAATAGGCTAACTGGAGATAGTAAAATTGGCACTAAGGATCATCTATTCTATACATATACTGATTTTAATAAGGTAAACTATAAGTCATGTTAATATAAACTATGAATCACTAGTGTTAAAAAAACTGCGACAATAATTATTAAAAAAAAAACCTCTAGCTATAAATCGTGAATGTTCATCCACCATGACCAGTATTTCGCCATAAGTGAACTCATTAAGGCTTATCATCATTTATCATTGGAGAATAATAGACGCATTGTTTCCCATAATTAGGTAATCTGCGGAAATGCGAGGATGATATTTTTTGTGATGATAGACGGCTAATGTCTTACCTACCTAGTTGTTGTCAATGCTTGGTAAACTTAACGCAATTATTATGATGAGGATATGAATAGTTCGTTTGGCGAGTAATGTGCCTAACCTGTCAGTTAAGTTCAGCAATTCTTCAGACTATATCGATAACCTTGGTTCTCTTGTGGATATCTTCATTCCTGATTCGATCACGTAAGGAAACTAAGAGCATAGTAATAATAATAAAAATAATGGAGAGGCCATTGCCCAGATAGCATTGCATTGTCGATAGTCGATGGGACCGAAGGGTTTTGGCGTTTTTCTTTTTCTAAGGTGGTTGAGGTTGTCTGGTCCTATCGCTGTCAGCGATAAGACCGTCATTGTACCCATGATTTAAGTTTAAGTAAAAGTTTTGTTACTATTTTGGTGTACAATAAAGTTTATTCTATTCTATTCTAATCATCCAATTACTTTTCCCGCTCTTGTGTGGAACGAAAGTGTCCGATTTTCTTCTTTTTTCATTCTTGGACAACATGTTTCCATTTCAGAAATTCCTTGTGATCCTAGCAAGCATAGATCCTGCTGGGCGGGCGTGGAGCATTACGCAGCGTCGACTACTCAGGCTTGATCTTTAGCCCGTGTCTACAATGGCCGTAGATTGCTCTGTGACTCTGGACGCCCGGGGCGTGGCATGTGCATGCGGTTAAGGTGTGAGGATTTGAGGATATCCGTTCCCTTAAACCTGTGGTCCCTAACGTCTCCATTGCTAGCATTAAGTACTACTTGGCAGAACGAGTCGATCCGCATCGTTGAACCTGGGCCCGGCGTGAGAGGTTGCCGCCGTTGATCGCCTCCAGGAGATTCTGGCATGGCGATTTAAGGCCACCCACAAAGTGGACCAATGACCTTGTGAGAGTCGACGGAATCCTATAGATGCGAGATGCACAGGAAGGGTGGTTGTGGCGATACTTGGAGGTGGCCCATGTCCAACAGTGGACGTCTTTCGGCTCAAATGGGTATGGTGATAAAAAACTTAGTAGGTAAGATTTAAATCACATTTTAATAATGAAAATTAGAATAAAAATATTATTATTACGGAACCTATTACGGAAGTCGGGTTTATTTAAAAATATTTGAAAGGTTTTTTGGCAGTTGGTCAATAGGTCTTGTAGGAGTATTCTAGTAAGTAAATAACCAGTTTGTGCCAAATCCTATAAATGAGAACGGTTAGCGGTACTTAGAGAAGTCAAGAAAATAATGCGTTTATTAAGAAAAAAAATAGCTTTCCAACAAAAAAAAATAATGTCAGTTGATTTGAATAAATATTTTATTAATATCTTTCATTTTTTAAGGTTTCGTACCCAAAGGGTATAACGGGACTCTATTACTAAGACTCCACTATACATTCGTCTGTCTGTCTGTCCGTCTGTCACTAGGCGGAATCTCCTTAACCGTGATAGTTAGACACTTGAAATTTTTACACATGATGTATTTTAGTTGCTGCTATAACAAAAATTAATAAAAATCAGAATTAAATAATTATTTAAGGGGGCTCCCATACAAAAAAAGGTAAATTTTTGCCTTTTTTTTATTCGTGCGCGAGTCCGACTCGCTGTTGGCCTTTTTTTTTAAAGTTGTCCTTTTGCATAATAAAGGTGCAAAACAAACAGTAGTTGATTGTAAACATCGAAGGAGTAATATGATTTTAATTGTGTTCAATCAGGCGATGACCTGCCATAGATAATTAGCTATCGTCTCTTGTTTGTTGATCATTAATATATTTTTTTTATTTTGATACATTTTCCTTTAATGCTTCGGTAGGTAATTACATTGTTAGATTCAATACAATAGGTCAATTAATTATACAATTAAAACGTTATTAACATTAGTATAATATATTTTCATGGCTTACAGAAGGTGCTTTTTATTTATTTTTTTACACTAAGGAAATTAAAATTATTTCCCACTTTCGGTCAACGTAAAGCGAGAGGGAGCGTCAGACTTTTACTGACTAAAACCCACATAAATACCTACAAGTGTCCTTTGCATTTTAGGGTAATGGTGACTCTTCTGAACAATCCTTCAGCGCATAAGTTAAGGTCCTACAACTACTAGGATCATAAAAAAATTGTAAAATCACCATTTCTATTTTAAACACTAGCTGAAATCAGACGGACTGCATCGCAGCGACCAATATATTTAACCGCATGCAGTTGTTCGTTCGACTTCGTGCAGTCATGATATCAACTGCAAGCGGTCGGCTACAGTCGTGTAGTGTCGACGCACGCTGTCCATCGTTAACCGCATACTGTCAGTGCGCAGTTAATTACAAAGATTTGCTCTTTGTAATTAACTGCGCACATTGACATTGTCAACTTTATTTTGAGGCAGTTAAAGATCAAAATCCTCCTGGGCTAGATGCGTGGCGCCAACTGCGCAAAGTCCGATCAAACTGCATGCAATTGAATATATGGACGTGCGGTTGCTGCGACGCAGTCCGTCTGATGGCAGCCTAAGAGAGAAGAACCGGCAAGACATGGAGTGTCTTACACTCCGCCGATTCTTACCACCAATTAGTACCAATTAGTAGCGTGCAATATAGCTTCTGACTTTTTATAAGTGCCCATGTAGGTACCTACTAAGCCTATGCGAAATAAAATATTTTGAATTTGAATTATAAGAAAGATAGAAGGTTGCGCGAAGAATCGCCAAACTTGAGTGGCAGTAGGCAGGTATATTGCTCACCGAACAGATGGTTGATGGGAAAGCTAACTGATGACCTGGTGAGGGTCGCGGGGATCCAATGGTTGCGAGAAGCACAGGACCGGTCGTCATGGCGGCACTTGGGGGAAGCTTATGTCCAACAGTGGACGTCTTTCGGCTGAAATGATGATGATGATGATGATGAATTGCAAAACTACAAAAACTTTTCACTCCGAAAAGACGCACGATTCCTGTGCGAAAAACCTGATTTTCTAAATTAAATAATAGTTAGTTATCAGTTAGCAGAGTTAAATCGTTAAGCTGGAATTACACTTTAAATGATCTTACAATATTAGTAGTTGCGTGTAGTTGATGATAGTCGTTACCACAATAACTAGCATTGCGTTCTTTATAATGACATGCTGACAGTGACTGACTTACCGACTTGTAACTAGTTCAAGAGTGCGTTTAAGTGCGTAAAGATCGGTAGCAAATGGTTGTCAATGTTGAATGATGATTTAATATTAAGTAGTTAAGTTGACATAGCGCTACTTAACCTTTCGAATACCATCAATTAGTGACACAAAAGAAAGGCAATGACAGCGCGAACGCCGGCGTTCGCGAATTCAAGGTTTTAGCAAAGGAGGAGCTCACACGCGCGAGGTAGTGGCTCCCGCGCCCCCGCCGCCGGGATCCCGATTCCGACTTCTGGCCACCGTAGGCGCAGGTATGACGGCGAGCAATGGGTAGCTCGCCGTTCCACCGTCCGGTAACCGTCCGGTCAGAGCCCAAGTCGTCGATGGCGCGTACTGTTCCACGCGCTCCTGGGAGGAGATGTCAGCAAACTGTAAATGCCCTGCAGGTACGAAGTCTACTGGGGCCAAGGGTCTGCTTCTGAAAGGAAGACTCGGGCCTGGTATGAAAGGCAACGAAGGAACTGGAGCGAGTTTTTAGTCAGTTAAAGTCTGACACACACTCGCGCTCCGCCCAAGAGTGGGGGATGTCATTAGATGTTTTTCCCAACTATAAAAATTGCGCTAAGTAAGGTTTTACAACATGTATAATGCAGATCATCATTTCAGCCTCCACTGATGAACAGGACCGGTCATTGGCGACTCTTTGAGGGCAAGTGTCGCTAGAATGAGCCGTCTTGTGCGTCTCGCATCCATGGGTTTTCCATGACCTTTACCAGGTCGACGGTTTACCTTGTGAGTGGCCTTCCAACGCTGCGCTTTTTGCTATGTATAAAGTGGATAATTGGTAACGGGTTGATTAGATAGACCAAAGAAAAACAAGGGCTCCTGAGAAACTAGAAAATGGTTGAAACTCAACCTCAAAAATCAAACTGCAAGATAGTTTGGATTTTGGCACAAATATTTCACAATTCAACTAAGTTTTTTATATACCCTTCAGTAGGTACATAAAACACAATAAAGTACCTTATTACTTTCAGTTATAGATGCTCGTTATAAATCAAGATAATAATTTAGAAAATGGAAACCATAACCATATGCAGTTGGCGGCCTTATCACGTTCCGCGGTTTCTTTCCATAACGTTCGCAAAGTACCTCAACAAAGTAACATAAAAATTTTAATAGACAATGACTAAGCACACAGTAATTAGCTTAACTGTAGGAAATATTTTTTATTATAATAAAATTAATTTAGCAGCACGTGGTTTAAGCTACAACTATATTGCGCACACGTGGGCCAGGTACGCCAATCTGGGCGCGTCGGTTTCCATACATTTTATATAGAAACTAGACTTGTAGAGCTACACTAGATCCACGCCATGCGACGACACGCGACGCCACGCCTCGACACGCGACGCCACGCAGAACCACACATCGCACCGCTACGTACTAATCAGGCGTGGTCTACGTGTGCGTCGATCTAGCGTAGTTCTCGCTTTTAAGTTGTCAGCAGATTTTGGATCTTGTAACATTGATGAAATTTTTCCTGGTCCTGAGAAGTAAAGGGCACATGAATGAACATAGGTGTGGTTTAAGTCAGTAAAAGTCTCACTTATCCTCCCGCTGCGTCCTAGAGTGGTACAAGTCCACCGCATAAAAAAATTACGAAATGATTGTCTGTTGAAACCAACTTACTTAATAGTTTAATTGGAATGGAATTGAATCGTGAATTCGTGATGCTCCTTCAGAGGAACTAAGCACTTGAAAACTTGGTTACGTTTGGAGGACGCGACATGACATCCTATGCAATGCTTCTATAGTATCATCACACAAGACTTGTTTTGAAGGTGATAGTTTGTATGTAGATTTTTGTGTTGGTATGTAGATATGTTTTTCACTTCTTCACGCTCAAGTAGCTAAACAGATTCCGGTACCCCTGGCAAAGTTGATAATCTGCAATCGCTAGTAGAAAGCTTTAAATGTACGGGAACGACGTCATCTCAACGCTCAGTCACGTGGTCAAAACAAAAAAATCGGGGGCGTGGCCAACTCAAGGCGTTCGACGCAAGCGAAACGGTTGTAACTTGGCTAAGGGGGCTGAGGCGAGTGTCCTGGAATAACGTTTAAGATACTTTTTTAGGAATTTTAATAGATCAAAGTTACAACGAACTACAAGAACTTTTATATTATGTTACTTGCTACTACGGAACCCTTCACGGGCGAGTCCGACTCCCACTTGACCGCTTTTTTATCCAGGCAGTATCATCCTTGCATCAGAAATGAAGATATCCGTAGGAGATCCAAAGTTACCGACTTAGCTCGAAGAATTGCCAAAATTAAGTGGGGTAGGGGCACATTGCATTGAAATGATGATGATAATGTACTCGTACCTTTGGGATAATTTTCTACTTTCACGCAGACGAAGCCAATGGCAGAAGCTAGCAAGTATAATATAAGAAAATAAACATGATTTTGTGCACAGGTTTTAAAGATACAGCGCTTTATAATAATCAAGTGCACATACATTAAGCTAAGCAATGACAGAGTAAACTCAACACTGCGAACTAAATGCCCATGTAACAAATAGGTACCAAGTGCGCCATAGATATGTGCATGTTATGGAAACTAGTTCGGCGACTTGTCAAGCTATCTTAGTAATTGCTAATTTATATTTACCGCAGTTTCTCTTGTAAAACTTTGCTATAATTGAGACTGTAAACAAAGTCACCTTAACTTTGTTTTTTTTTTTAAGTGCGTAATAATCAAAAAACTTCTCCTGCTCGTGAGAGGTAATGCCCGACTCTTATGCCTTGATCACACGTACCGAGTAAACGGGCGAGACAGTACTCTCGGCCGAGTACTCGGTACGTGTAAACACAGGGCCGAGTGCTCGGCCTACCATTTATCTCTACACTCGCTTACATCACTGTCTCGACCGAGCAACATTTTACTGTCTCGCCCTTTTACTCGGTATGTGTGATCAAGGCATTACTAACTAAAAACCCACCGGTGTTCCTTTAATTGGTCATCGCGTTCCAGGGCCACGGTTACTCTTTCGAATATTCCTGCAACCGTAGCAGTCATCGGCCCTGGGATGGGGTTCATCATCATCATCATCAGCCTTTTTATTGTTCCCTCTGCTGGGACTCAAGCCTCCTCTCTAGGAGAGGGAATATGGGCCGTAATCCACCACGCGGGCCCAGTGCGGTTTGGTCAATGTCACATGTCTTCGAATAATTTGGGATGGGGTTATGGGAAGTAATTTTTAGACTAGAGACCAAGGGGTTGTACTACAAAAAAAAGGTGTTTATTTTTGGTTGAAATAACCAACTTCGTACGTTATCACTTCAGATAAACCGTCATCTTTTGAACGTGTGCCTTCCTTAAGTGACGCCACAATAAACAGTCGGCACGAGTGAAGATTATGGACATAAATCGTCGTCGTTTTTGCTCTTTCTAGTGAAAATCGCGGTGAACCATTGTGTGGTTAGGAGGAGTAATCGGACAAACAGCCAGAAGCGGACTTTGCTTTATACAATTTAATCTTTGAACTCTTCATATAATATTTTTGATAAATTAAGAAGGTACAAAATGTTCTATCCGTAAGCCTGACAACTAATAAATTGTGTAGGTTTTTCCTGAAACTGATACCTATCAATGAGATTATTAATTGCTTGATAATCCTCTTAGTTTCGTGATGTACCTTTATAATTATTGTTCATCTGTCAAAAGCTAATACTTTGAAATATTAAAATTAAAATAAGCCTCTCTACAGTTTTGCTCTAAGTTTAAGACTCTATTAGAGGATGTAAACAGCGAGTCATCAACCATTAACCTATGACTGATCTTGGAGCATTACATTGATGGAATAATAGTTGACTAAAGGGCAGTATTTTACATTTAATAATATAATTATAACAGAAACTTAGAAAATATAATGTTTATTTGACGTCAGTTTACGAAAAGATTCCATTCCAGAAATGTGTCTAAAAGAAGTTTCCACTCTAGATCACACGCGTTTGCGATGCATTTGAGTGATTTCAAAGAGTTTTTATAAATCTCAAAAGGTAGATGTTACACCTCATTGTCATATCGGGCAAGATTCTGGACTGCTACTGAAAAATTCCTTATGAGTAAAGCAGAAAATCAGGGATCCCATAAAGAGCCTACTGAGAGCGAGATTACTGTCGGACCAGCAACATGTCTGCTACAGCAATGTCCGATACACGATCATCAGCCTTATTAATGTTCCCTCTGCTGGGACTCAGGCCTCCTTTCTAGGAGAGGGAATGGGCCGTAATTCACCACGCGGGTTAAATGCGGGTTTTTTTGGTTCTAGGACATGCCGGTTTCCTCACGATGTTTTCCTTCACCGTTTTGAGAGCAGTGGTAATGAAATAAATTACACAAAGTAATGCGCCTGGCTGAGTTCGAACCCGCGACCAACAACTCGTAAGTCGGGGCTATTACCACTCGGCCACCACTGCTCTCATACCCGATACACGGGTAATCAAATCTGCCGGCAATCATCGCAACAACTGTATTGGAGTTGCCCCGCGCCCTGCGCACCAAGACCGTGCACCGCTTGCGCATGATGGTGGTGGCTTTGATTTTTTACTGTGCTTTGAGGTAGGAAATGATCAAATAACTTTTTACGATCTGAGTGGACCGAGAGAGCATGCCAAATGTTTACTAACTAAAAACCTCCTGGTGTTGCTTCCGCAACGCTACTCTTTGCGATCTGCAGCTACGGTGACTATTTCGCACAATCTCAGTGCTTAGGTTTGCAACCTCTACAGTTGCATTATTGGTATTCACTTCTTTATCATATTTGTTGAGTTTTCACTTAACTTGTAGCACTTACACTTACTAACTGTAAATTTTCTCGTAGTGTTAACTTGCGTTGCTTAGATGCGGTCGAGAAATTTTAAATGAGGGTACGAGTTTTACTTTCTCTAAGACACTAGGTTTCAGTCAATAGGTGTATGTAGAAAGTAAAAAGCTTTCTAGACTAAAGTCTAGGAGATACGAAAGATTTTTTACATTTCTAACCGGTAACGAAAAGGGGATTGCCCAGCGTCTATGGTGTTCCAGGCCAAAGACGGACATCAAATATTGTTTTTTCCATAAAGTTACTTTTTATTTACCACTTATTGTTTATAATAGTGGCACTCATTTGGAACTAAGCGAATACATATTTTTTAATGGCAAAATTAATGAACAAAGTATTTTTTCTCTAGTCAATAATTGTCCGCACTTACTTTCGCATTATATATAATAGTTAAGTTAGTTTTATAGTATTATAATAGTTAAGCAAGAAATTAGGACTAGGTAGGTACAGGAATTTTTTTTTGTTCATTTGGTTTTTTCTTGTAACAGTCGCACCTAGCTATGGACCTTTATATGCAAATACTTATCAGTTTTTGTTCAATCCACGGTGTGTGTACCCAAATATACCTAAATAGCTTACGAGGGTCAAGAGGTGTTGTTCTCCTGCTACCTTGAAGACAATTTCAAAGAATAACAATGTATCGTCAATGTCAATATTGACTTGTCTTTTCAATCACAATGATGAAGGAGGAAGTCATTCTGAAGTAGACATAACCACGCTGTCAGCTTGTGGATTTTGTAAATAAATACATTACGTATCGACGCGTACGCAGAAATACTTAAAATAACACTGTCTGACGTTAGTCTGTAAGTCACAGATACATCAAAAGAAATCACTAATCGTCTTAAAATCTTTATTTTCAATCATTTTAAAAACCTTCTTGTTTCAAAAGAAAACAGTGCTGACAAATCTTTCTTTTTAGGAAAAAAATAATAAAAGTATCTAGGTACATAGAGTTTCTAAGACAATGGAGTTGAAAATGAAAACATGGATTTTTGAACTTTCGTCTTATTCTTCATCAACATTTTACTAGCAAACTGTATCTTCGGAGATCATAAGTTCTAAAACTTAAAACATTTTCAGCCAATGACTTCGTCCATGTAAAAATCTAAATTTATCCTAGGCCAAACTTTTATATTTTTAATACAGGATGTTCCCTGAAATAATAAAATAGAACATGTATTGGAATAGGTCATAATCTACCCTTATGCCAAGTTTCATCCAAAACCGTTCATCCGTGTGAGCGTAAAGGGTGTTGTGATTCCTGACCCGACCACGACATGGAACGGAGATTTTACTATGGCACAAAATGGTTATTTTAATTGTGTTTTATTGTGCCACTTATCCCAGGAATTTGTGCCTTGTACTTTTTGAGTAATAAGAGTACGATTGTGGTCGGGCTGGGGATCACGGTTCCTGACCCGACCTCAACCAGATCTAATAAAATATCAATAGTGGGAAGTTACTGATTATGCCAAAAATATGTGCCAAATTGTGCCTATGGCACACATAACGCATTAAGTCATCACAGATATATATAGTAAGTATTCAAATAAGGCACTTAAAAGCAAAAAGCGTCGTACCTCGTTACGTAAATAACAATAGTTAAATAGTGAATCATAGATCTAGAAAATATTATAATCGACAATTTCGCGTCGACATATCAAGTTAAAATTAACAATAAATAATGCGGTCCCTTGCGGCAAAAAAAAAAATCGAATTTCCAAGTCAACGCAAATAAAAGATATGACCAATTATGTCGCTTATTTGGTCAATTTCCATGGAAATCGCTCGTGTGGGTTACGAAACCCTCAGGATTCGAACCCGACTCGCATTGATCGGCTATTTATACAAGCTTAACACACTAATATGTTATGTCTCTGCACCACCCTAAGGTCGACTGGTAGATAATGCCTAAGGCATTAAGTCCGCCTTTGTACAGTTTTTTGTGCAAGAAGTGTTAATAAATAAATAAATAAATAAATAATATAGTGGTTGTAACTTTTTTTTATAAATATGTTCGCGTACATCCAGTAAAATAAAATAATAAAGTGTATAGCATAATTTCACTAATTAAAACTGCTTTCAAAGTCGTAGTAAAATTGCATAGCGTCTGATTGACACACTTTATCTCTTGATTATTCAATTTTATCCGAATCAAGATACATTCTGTGACATGAATAGTAAAAGAATTTCGTGTACCATAGGCACAATTTGGCACATATTTTTGGCATCATCAGTAACTTCCCACTATTGATATTTTATTAGATCTGGTTGTGGTCGGGTTAGGAACCATGATCCCCAGCCCGACCACAATCGTATTCTTATTACTCAAAAAGTACAAGGCACAAATTCCTGGGATCAGTGGCACAATAAAACACAATTAAAATACCCAATTTGTGCCATAGTAAAATATTGGTTCCATGTCGTGGTCGGGTCAGGAATCACAACACCGTAAAGGAGGAACAATTACACACACATACAAAATTTCACCTGTTAATATTAGTGTGACCACAGTAAGTATCCGGTTTTCCTGTTTTCATAAAACTATAATGTTTTGCAACAATGTTTGAGTAGATAAATAAAAACATACCTAATTTAATTTATTGGTAGGTACTTTTAGTCAACACGTGAGGAACACGTTTGGCCTTCATCATTTCATTTTATGACATGATGTGAACTCAAGCGGGATATGTAAAAAAAAAATATAGCACAAAAAACCATAATTGCTTGTAATAGTTGTAGGCAGAACAGGTAGGTAGGTATAGGTAATATGGATAAAAAATGTAAATCATCGTAATCGTCAAAATTAATTAGTAAAAAAATTACTTGGACAATATTGTGTATACTGTTTTTCTATGCATTTTAATGCTCTTCGTAACATACGAGCTGTTCACCGTAGGCGCAGACTTGCGGACGGCCAGCAACTAGCAATAGCTCGCCGTCCGACCGTCCGGTAACCATCCAGACCGAGCGCAAGTCGTCGACGGCACGTAATGTTCCGCGTGAGTCTCAAGGAGATGTCAGCAAAACCGTAGGGGCCCAGCAGGATCGAAACCTACGAGGCCCAAGAATTCGTTTTTGAAAAAAACCCGGGGCCCTGGAATGCAAGGCAACGAAGGAACATATCAGTGGGTTTTAGTCAGTAAAAGTCTGACACGCCCTCCCGCTGGCGGGATAAATCATTGGATGATTTTCCACCTAAAAAAAACGGTTTACTAAGGATAAGCATAAAATATATGGTCATCATTTACATTAGCATAATGAAATTCAGCATAATGACCATTACGCATAATATTATTAGGCATAAATATTTTGCCATAATGCTTGTTGTCATAAAAACTGCTACTTGGCACTTCTCAATCCCTTCCTTCTTAGTTGATCTAGGACTTTACTGACTCCCCGTGCTTCGCAAAGCGTGTAAAGCTGTTATAAACCTAACTTATCCCAACCTTTGCATTATGCCAAAGTATTATTATGCAGCAGTATTATCTATACATATAATAAAATCGTAGGAAAGTCAAAACTGTACATTGAATATTTTTAAAAAAGAATACTTGGGGCGAGATCTACAATCGATATCGAAGCCAAAAATATAGTTTTTAGAATTTTTGTCTGTTTGTCTGTTTATCTGTTTGTCTGTTTGTCTGTATGTATGTCCGGGCTAAACTCAAAAAGTACTGCATGGATTTACTTCAAATTTTGCATGAATATTACTAAGAGGTCGGGTCAACATATAGGCTACATATTATCACGCTATCACCTACGGGGGAGGAGCTGTGAATCTTTATTTTTCTTAAGCATTCAGTGACAGCGTGTAATCTAACGATGCATATTTAAATGTTGTTTTTGAGTAAGCCATGCTATTATCTAGCTTTACACCATAAAAACTACGCCATTTAAGTAACTTGGTCAGAGAAACATAGTTTAATGAATGTTAGTAGTATAGAGACAATTTTAAAGCAGCGCCATCTATGAGATTTCATAAAAATCAAATCAAGTTACATGTTAACACTTTTTGGAAATTAATCATTTAAATTTGATCATGTAGTTAGTTATTCTTAAAATTCATAGATGGTGATGTGATGTGATGTGCATTTTCTTCATAAAAGTTGTATCATATAGTTCGTTTTGACAAATTCAAGTGCCAAAAAAACCCTGAAAAAACTTGAGTACAGTTGAGGAAGACAATTAAAAAAAAATGTGGTGTTAAGTATTACATGGTGACATTTTTCCAGCTCTGTGAAGTCGACCAGTTTGCGAGATCCCTTACGTATGACGAGGTGCCTTCATATTACACGTACGACAAGCAAATGGGTGTATTTAACCGACATCGACGAGGAGGTGCTGTGGAAGGTTTTCCGGGAATTTTCAAGGACGCCGCATTGGGTAGGGTTTATATCGTGCATCCAAATAATGGCGAATGCTATTTTCTGCGGTTATTACTTCACACTGTCCGAGGCCCAACGTCTTTCGCCTTTCTGAGGACATTTGATGGCGTGGAGTGTCCCACTTACCACGTCACCTTCTCGACGGTGACCAAAATTGGGATCCTCGCGGAGGCGAGCGTCAGTGACAGTCCCAGCCGCATGCGTCATCTTTTTGCCGTCATCTTGGTGTTTTGTGGAGTCGCGAACCCGGTAGCTTTGTGGAAGAAGTATCGCCATCATCTGTCTGAAGATTTTCTACGAGCTTTGAGGCGTGCTACTGGAGACGAAGTCGAAGTAACTGATGAACGCGTGCTGAGCACCTGTCTCAGTTCACTTCAAGATGTGGTCATTTCTATGGGCGGCAATCCGCTGATCGAATATGAGTTACCAGCTCCCCAATCATCACCGCATCAAGGCCGTGGAAATCGGGAGTATAACACTGAGACAAATTACGAGCCGGGCGAAATGACCACCTTACGAAATTACCATGTCACCGTGTTCTCTTCAGAGCAAAAACAAATGACACCGTCCTTGAAAGCGTTGGGCAAAACCAGGGTGAAATGTTTTTCTTGGATGCTCCTGGTAGAACAGGAAAAACATTTGTTACCACTGGCATACTTGCAGAGGTCAGAAGGCAAGGCAAAATTGCTATTGCTGTAGCGTCGTCGGGAATCGCTGCCATACTGCTTCCGGGTGGCAAGACAGCACATGCCATGTTTAAAAATCCCATCGATTTAGAGAGCGCCGAAACGCCTGTTTGTGGTGTGTCACGTAACAGCGATAAGCGACAAGTGCTCAAGGATTGCTCTCTGAACGTATGGGATGAGTGTACGATGGCCAATAGGAAGGCAGTTGAGGCCGTGGACAGAAAGGAACGAACATTTGATGGGTGGTGTCACAGTTCTGTTCAGTGGCGATTTCCGGCAAACACTTCCCGTGGTGACGTGGGGATCGAGGGCTGACGAGGTGAATGCTTCGTTGAAACGATCTTCGTTGTGGTCACGAGTTCGTACGCTGCACTTGACCATTAATATGAGAGCTCGGCTCGACGGCAATGCACGTGCATTGTAAGAATTCTCCGATGTCCTTCTAAGTCTTGGCGAAGGCACTCTGACAGGTGGTGCTTCCAGAGTCTCTCGGTAGAGTGGTATCCAGCTTAGAAGAACTCATTTGCTGTGTGTACGGGGACATCAGTTGTATACCGCACCAGCTTCTTGGGTGTGTGAGCGATAACGCCGACGCCCAAAAATGATCAGGCTGCAGCAAATAACGAATGCATTCTCTCGGAAATTGAGGGGAATGAAGTGGTCTACACCTCGATAAACACTGTTGTCGAGCAAGATGACGCCACACATTATCCCGTGGAATTTCTGAACTCCCTGTTAGCAAGTGGACTTCCAGCGCATACCATCAAGCTGAAGGTCGGTGTCCCGATTATGCTCCTTCGGAACCTATCTCCTCCGAAGTTGTGTAACGGGACCCGCGTTAAAGTCATCTCGCTCCACAGACACACCTTTGAGGCGGAAATTCTTACGGGTTGTGGCGTCGGCGAGCCAGTATTTATACCACGCATTCCCCTCATACCTCACAACTTCCCGTTCCAGTTCAAGCGCGTACAGTTCTCCGTGAGTGTTTGCTTCGCGATGACCATCAATAAGTCACAGGGGCAGACACTGAGGGCAGCGGGTGTCGACTTCAGGACGAGTTGCTTCTCACACGGGCAACTGTACGTCGCTTGCTCCCGCGTCACCAGTACTGACTCTCTTTACATTTTGGCTCCTGGCAGCAAACTACCAAAGTAGTTTATAGGGAAGTGTTATAAGGTATGATACCTTTGTACGTATTTTTACTCTTTTGTGTCCTGGAATGTATTCCTGCATTATTTTCTCTATTTCCTTCAGTCTCATCTTACGACTGAACTCAGCAGGATTCACATATAACTCTCTTCACTTGCTTCGTTTGCAAAAAAAACTTATATTATAATGCTATTTTAAAAGTTGTTTACTTATAATACTATAGCAACACTGGCATCTTAGGTATTTTTGATGCTGTAGAGCCTTCACGCAGACGATGTCGCGGGCAGCAGCTAGTTATGCTAATAAAAGTTATGCGAAAACGTTATGCCAAACCATATTATGCCTTAAAATTTTATGCCAACAGGGGTATTACCAAAAAAAACAAATCAGCTGTATTAGTTTCCTGGATTACTAGTAGGTACTCTAATGGAAAGATTTGAGGTAATCGGTTACAAGGAATCTGGACTCTTGGATTGAAGCTCTGAGATGTGTGCATTTTTTAAAATTATTGATAGGCTCTCAGGTTTGGCCACTGTCTCACCTGACACGCTTATCTAGAAGTAACCTGCTCACTCTTGACTTACAAGGTTGTAGCTATCAGGAACAACAGACTTCGGATAGAGAATGCCACTCCTTAGCTGTAACAATGCGCGATGTGTTTCCAAATTTTTTGTACAATAGATATGGGATAGGATGTGGTGTCTATCATGTATGGACATGACAGGTGTGCTAGGCCGTAGTCTATTCGGTTTATTTAGTTTAAAAGATGTTAGGATTGGTCATTGGAGTGTTTGCTAATTAGTAGTATCTAACAATAGTGCACGCTCATATGACTAAGCATCTTTACTTGAATCCAAGAAGAGGTATGCTAGGATACCAAGCGTGATGGCCATGGTCTAAGTCTATACTAGGCGCATTATGGTGTTAGTAAATATGTAATACTGTACACGTGTGTAATAACGACACGTGACAAAGTGGTTTGTTGAATCATCGCTTCTGACAATATCATGGCAATTTACTGTGAAACGCAAACATGTTGAAGTAGCCACATTTGATATGAAACAGGGGCGCCAACTTCGTGGGTCCTCGAGCAACCATGAGAAATAAACAGTGCCGAGCATCCCTGAGAATGGACAAGATATAAATCAGTAATCGTCTTTTAGGGATGGGCGTTTTTCATTACCCGACGACCCGTATTGCGCAGTGGTTTAGAACGCCGCGCCGCGCCGTTTGAGACGCAAGGGTGGCGGGTCCGATTCTCGCATTAACACAAATGTTTGTTGATTGTTGATCAAACATAACTAGTAATTAAGTGTGCAGTATATAAGTCGAATATTTATTTATTTCTCGATCGATCAGTGTGCATTTTTCTTCTCACACTTTGTCACTTTATTGGGTCATCAAATGAGCATGAGCACCTATGAGGTTTTCTAAAAGCCTGCGCCCCTGGTATAAAATGGCGAATAGATAGTCTAATGAAGTCGAATGACGTCCACCGCCGGATACACTGGTCAACAAAAAATACTTGTCGCGTGTGACAAGAAAAAAATTAAGTGATTATGAAAAGACCAAGGTTACTTAAACTAGTTCATGGAATTGAAGTTAGAATTATTTAGATACTAACGATTTAGATTTTATTGTAAGTAATAGATTTGGAAATGGAGCTTGGAGGTGAAAACTGGAGTTTTCAGAAGGTTCTACAGTAGGGATGCTGTGAACTGAAAAGGATCCGTTTTTCGACAAACAGTACATCAGGAAATCTTAACTTTCTTTCCAGCCCCCAAATAAGTTCCAACCGTTTCGCTTGCGTCGAACGCTTCGAGTTGGCCTGTCCCCAATTCTTTTGTTCTGACCACATTACTGAGCGTTGAGATGAAGCCATTCCCGTACATTTGAAGCTTTCTACTAGCGTTAACGATTGCAGATTTGCAATTTGGCTAGGGGTACAGATTTAAAAAGTATCTACATATTATTCAACTGGTGATTTTTAATTTTCATTTTATTATTTTCGCCACATATGTAACTAAACGTGTCAGAATCATTTTTATATTTTTTTGGACATTGTTTGAGAATCAATTAACTTAGTAAACTTAATACACAGCTACTTTACTGAAAACAAAAGACCCAGAATTAAATACATTATTACTGTCGACGTTATCATAAAAAAATGAGGATAGGTCAGTAACACAAAAACATAGACACACACACCACATACATACACATTAAAGTACATTCATTGTTATAAAATTATTTTGTTGAACAGTGATATAGGCATCCTCCGAGCCAAATCAATCTTGTATGTGAATCCTAACTAATATTATAAATGTGAAAGTGTGGATGTTTGGATGTTTGTTACTTAATCACGCAAAAACGGTTGAACGGATTTGGATGAAATTTGGCATCCATATAGCCTTTGACATGGAAAAGAACATAGGCTACTTTTTATCCCGGAAAAACATCTTATTCCTGAGGGAAAACACGTTTAGAGTGCGAAAATCGAAGTACACGCAGTAGAAGTCACGGGCAGACAGCTAGTAAATTATAATGAACGTGAAAATCCCAAAAACTGAGTTTTGTAATTCTTGTAAATTACAAACTTGTACATGAACATTCGTATTCAAAAACACTGGTGACATTGTTGGTTTGAAAAATACATAAACTTATTAAAAACTCAGTCTGTGTCAATGTACCGTTTAATGCTATCGTAGAAAAGGTATTTTTAACTTAAACATCAGAATCACCGTTATTATGTTTGTCAATATAAACATCTTGGGTTTGAATTTGAATGATTCATCACAAGAAAACCTATCAAGCCAGTAGATTCCTAAATATTGTTTGTACTAACAATATTTAATTTATTTAAATTACCGTTGCGACCTTGATTATATTATTTATCTTTCCTACGCTTTTTACGTTAAATAAAACAATATGTAGTAGGTCAGTTATATTGTTTCTCTCCAAGTAACCACAAACGGTAATAAAATATAAACAACATTGTAGTAGGTACTGAAGAGTTTGTTTGGTTGTACGCGCTAATCTCAGAAACAGCTGGTTTGACAAGAATTGAAAAATTTTTAGTGAACATCATGCTACGACCAACAGTTGCTCGCAGAACAGATGGCCGTTGGGGCCGAAAGGTTCTGGAATGGCGACCGCAGACCGGAATTCACAGCGTTGGAAAGCCTCCAACAAGGTGGACCGATGACATGGTAAAGGTTGCGGGAATCCGAGGGATGCGGGACGCACAGGATCGTTCATTGTGGCGACACTTGGGGGAGGCCTATGTCCAACAGTGAACGTCTATCGGCTGAAATGATGGACGAAATCTTTAATCCTTTGATGACCAGTTCTTAATTCTAACAGGTTTATTTTCTCACTATGCAGGAAACTTCCATTACGTATTGACTAAGTACTTAGAATGTGGTTCATGACTCAATTGATCTGTTTAATTACAGGATGAAAGGTAGTTTAACAGTTACCATTAAAATACAATGGCTCTGTAATTATTTAACGATAACCTCGCTGGGCATACATTTAACTGGGACAGACAACGGATCTATAAAAGGAACTTGTAACTTTGATTAAGTTTCCATCAATTTAAATAAAAATAATGATTGACCTTGTGTCCAACCCTGGCATTTCAAGGTTTGCAAATTATGTATGTAGGTAGGTACACAAAATCTGCAAATTGCAAAGGTGTTTGCAAATTGCAAAGGTGTTTGCAAATTATCTGTGTAAAACAATAAACACAGATATTTTGATTGGGTTTTCTTTCAATACTATCAAGAACAATAATTATAGTTGTGAAAACTGCATCAAAATCATTTGAGTAGCTTAGGAGGAGGTAGCGGATAAAACAGACAGACGCGAAATCCGTCTTTGTTAAGAAAAGATGAAAGAAGAAAGTTATGAAGAGCTTTATAAATAATTATTCTAAATATTACCTACTTTTTAAATCTTGAAGTACATACACAATCACAATACTATTATTGCATTCCACATTTACGTAGGTATTCTTATTGGTAAACTTATATTAGGTCAAGTGGACTCTGACGGACACAGTAAAATAAGTGATTTATGAGTGAGCCTTTTTAATTATTAGGTATATGAAACATTATTTAGCCTATTACCTGTACTATATATGAGAATGGTAGGTTTACTTATAAAGACACAGAAGCGTAGGTACCTATCGTTTTATATTTGTTCTAAACATGGTGTCACGTGGGTTAGCTACCTAATTTTATTTTTGATAAAATTTTATGGTGTTACCTACGGGCTTGCGGACAGTGAGCAATGGGTAGCTCGCTGTCCGGCCGTCCAGTAACTGTCCGGACCAAGCCCAAGACGGCGCGCACTGTTCCCGCGCGCCTCAAGGAGTTGTCAGCAACAGCAGGGGCCCAGCCGGCTCGAAGCCTACTGGGGCCAGGGTTATCCGAAAGGGAACTCGAGCCCCGGTATGAAGGCTTGAAGAAACGGGGTGAGTTTTTTAGTCAGTAAGAGTCTGACACTATCTCCCGCTCCGCCCAAGAGCGGGGGTTGTCATTGGATGATTTTACCCACCAAAAAAAAAAGAAATGGTGTTACCTAATACCTAAATTGAACTTTTTGGATTCTCGTACATGTTGTGTCTCGAATTATAGCTGTTTTAAATAAATACCTACCGACTGGTTTTGGACGTAGGTACGTTTTCATTGCATCCGCTTTTGTGTTAGCTGCCATAATTTTTGTTTATTAAATATTCAAGGTTCAATTTTTTATTTTTATTTCTCATGAAAATGTGAATTAAAAATAATTCAAGGTTTAAAGTTATAGATTCGGATATCCGTCTAAAATTAAGTTAAACGAACACAGATACTTATCTAATCGGATGTCTTTACAAATCTGAATTAACCGGGAAGAAGTAAGGACATACCTAGTCCGTAGTGGGCGGCCGCTACTTAAAACTCGTAGGTGCAAGAACTCTGAACGCTATGTCAGAAATCTAGGAGCAATCTCAAAGTCAGATCTAGCATGAAGTAAACCTACGTATTATATCTGTACCAGTGCCTATGAATTATATTTTTCAGTTTAGGAATCAGTAGTAATACCGGTACTACTAAAATCCACCTGTGAAGTCAAATCCCTTTTGAATGTCAGATTCTCAAAACTGATATGCGGTTGACTTTACTAACCCGCATTTAGATTTATGCCGGGTAAATTGGAATGGAGCTGCGATCTTGAAAAATTTCAATGTTTTTGAACTCAGCCAAGAGTTCAAAAACATTGAAATTTTTAAAGAATATTGACACCGCAAAACGAAATCGGATTTTCTCAACAAAAAGTCAATTCATCAGATTTTGTGGGTTGACATGTTATTTCTTATCAGCTCTGTGGTTCGTATAACTGGTAGAATATAGTTTTATTTTACCTGCTGTCAGCATAATTTATTTAATATATATGTACTACCGCACTGGACTCGCGTGGTGGACTACGGCCCATTCCCTCCCCTAGAGAGGAGGCCTGAGTCCCAGCAGTGGGAACATTAAAAAGGCTGATGATGTTGTACCTACTATATTTACTTAGCTAAATTATAATTTTCTTGAACCACTTGTTCTGAAAAGTTATGTTATTCAATAATAATCCTGCTTTTTGGTACTTCACTACATTAATTGGACCAAAAAATTCAGTCATTTTTATTTTGGTTTTTTTTACTCAATCAAAAGTTTTCATAAATCAAAATTGAGAAACTGTTTCAACAACATTGAAAATAATATTATTTTTATGTTTTAAAGCTATTAATTATACAGGTAGATACGTACCTGCTTTGAAGAGATCATGACTAATCAATTGGTTATTTAACTCATCGAATGCCGTAATTAGAGACACAATAGAAAGACAATTGCTTATGTCGAACTGTGTAACTTAAGACATTCAAAAGGTTAATACGTATTAAAACGACTTACAACATTATCAACGTTTAATTTTTTGTTTTAGAACTGGTGGATAGGTTACATTACAGCTGACGTAATATGACATGTGATTTTTAAATCCTGTTTCATAGTCAGATAACGTAAAATAATTTAATGTTTGTTTTTTATTTATTATTATTGATAAACTCGTGTTTAACGACTATCTCATGTTGGCGGCTAATACTAATTTGGCAATATTTAATTGCCAAATTAAAACTAGAATTTTGGAGGCTACGATGGGAGATCTGTTAGATGTTTTACCGAAATGTTTGTTTTTAAAACAAACAGAAAACGCACCGGTTTTTCTTTTGAACTTTGAATTTTTGGATTTGGAAAACCTTCCAATTTTCATTGAAGGTGGGCTGAGGGGGTACTTATCATATCTACACAAGTCACAAGGCGTACTCTGCGGAAAATTCGTGTAAAGCTCAGCTTAAAAATACAGTAAGTACCTAAACGGATAAAGAAAATTTTCGTTAGGTTCAACAACTTAACAAACTAACCGGATTACTTGAGTTCAACAACCCAACTTGAAGTAATTTTCAAAATGAGTTACATTTCCTGAAATTATGACAAGACAATGGACATGCATAAAGAGATTATACAGAATCAGCATTATTCATTACATTTAGAATGTCCGATTATTTACCTACTTGATAGTAAAGATTATAATGCAGAAATGATTCATGCTATGGCAAGAAGGTTCTTGACTCCAGACGTGGACATTGAATCATGATTCTTTGGCACCGCAAATGCAAGTAGTGCCAAACTATTCAAGACATAAAGTACCTAGTGCTTATGCATAATGCACTAAGCAGATGCTACTTCGTTACTAAGGAAATATTATGTATCATTATCATATTATATTTCTTTATTTATAATACTAGCTTTTACGCGCGGCTTCGCCTGCGTTAAAAAATTAGCCTATGTCCGTCTCCAGGGTCCCAACTATCTCTGTACGAAAATTCACCAAAATCGGGTTTGCCATTTAGGCGTGAAGACGTAACAAACAAACAAACCACTTTCGCTTTTATAATATTAGTAAGGATACTAGCTTCTGCCAGCGGCTTCGCCCGCGTGAAAGTAGTTTTGTCCATACAAACTTTGAAGCCCCGTCTACACCCCTAAGGGGTGAATTAAAAAAAATCCTCTCATAGTGCTTTTCTACGTCATAATAGGATACTTTGTGCAAAATTTCACGCTCCTAGTCCTAGTGGTTTTGGCTTTGCGTTGATAATTGTCAGTTAGTCAGTTTCTTCTTTTATAGTATAGATTTCATTACCTACATGATATTTCCTTATATCCTTCATAATAATGTGTCATCAGACTCGATGTCTTTTCGCAAGTTTTTCTTATGTTTGTCTAATTTTTTTTAAGCTATTGCATAGCTTCTATCGCGGGCCTTGAGCGTGGAGACCGAATCCAGAAATTCCGTAACGAAAATAACCTAACACCCCCCACTCATTTGTTTTTTGAGCGTGGTGACCGATAAGAAAACAAATGAGTGAACAATCAATCAAAATTTAATTCAATGTGTGAAAGTGTAACTTCAATTAATATCAAAGAAAAAAAAACAAGGGAAAAAAATACTGCATAAATAAAATAAATAAATAATTATAATTGCATAAGTTGATAAAATGCTATGCAATAGCTTTACCGTGGCAGTCCCCGAGTGCCACACGTCTTTTTTTTTTCAATATACATCATCAATTAGCGTTTGTTTATTAGGTGCGAATCGTATCTAATGAGAAAACTTTGTTTAAAATTATTGCTATAGTAGGTAAACAATAAATTAGCAAACAATACCAGATTAAATGTGTTCCACACAAAAAACTTGTAAAATTCTTGTGTAGTTTTTTGACACCTACTTTCGAATTTGAAATTATTTTGCAACTTTTTTTTTTGTAATTACGTTGTAATTTTTCGCTTTTTAGTGGTAGTGTTCCACGGCTTAAACAAAAAAAGAGGAAGTTACTTTTTTTTTTATGTTGGGTAAAAATCATGCATTGACATCCCCCGCTCTTGGGCGGAGCGGGAGATAGTGTCAGACTCTTACTGACTAAAAGACCCACCCCGTTCCTTCTAGAAGTTACGTAACGTACGGAAAGTCATAATGACGCCATTATATTAGTAGATTACCAAACTTACTCAAAATCAACAATTATGAAATCAATGAGAGACCATTCTGACACTATTATAATAGCAGACTTGGGGCCCTGTTCTAGTATGGCAGACTTTTACAGAGTTTTACTAAGTTTTAGCTGTGGTAGTTCAGTATCAGCTGTGTTAGCCTCATAGATGTGAGCAAGTTTTCTGGTATAAATTACAAAAAATAAAATACTCATAATTACTCAAATTGTACATTGCTTTGGGATTGACAAATGGAAAATAAATACTAAGATTATCACGAATTTAGAACGTAACCCAACACAAAAATATATATATTTTTAAAAATGATATACTCGTAAACCAGTTCTTGTCGGCGATCTCACCTGATGGCAGTAGTGATGCAATCATCAAGATTAGTTCATAAACAAAACATTTTATGCACGGATTGATATCCTTCTCCTTTTTTGGAAGCCGATTAAGAAAAATAGTAAAATAAGAAAGAAAGAAATATTTTTCTAGAAAAGATTGTAAAACATTAGGTCTATAGTCTCTGTAATCTTTTTTTTTATAACACCTAAAATAAACAAGTTCTTAATTAATTTAAGATTCGATAAATGATATTTATTTATTTTTTTACACGACAATTGTTTTCATAAAATTAAACTACACAAGGTCAGTGTTTCCTAGCTGACTACCCCTAAAAGAAACACCGAAACCAACTTAGAGATCAACCACGACGATCAACCGACGGCGCGCACTGTTCCTGCGCGCCTCGAGTTGTCAGCAACAGCAGGGACCCAGCCGGGTTTAAGCCTACTGGGGCCAGGGTTATCCGAAAAGGAGCTCGAGCCCCGGTATGAAGGCTAGAAGGAACGGGGTGGCTCTGTTAGTCAGTAAGAGTCTGACACTATCTCCCGCTCCGCCCAAGAGCGGGGGTTGTCATTGGATGATTTTTTCCCACCATAAAGAGAAAAAAAAAACTCAGAGATGAAAGTCGAAATATACGAGAACCCTGCATGGTTCTCATTAGTGATTATGGTCTTTAGGGGAAAGAACCAGATTCAATATTATATTTTTATACTAGCTTTTGCCCGCGGCTTCGCCCGCATACATAAAATATAGCCTATTTCACTCAGGAATAAAGTAGCTTTATAAAGGTGAAAAAATTTGAGCAATCGAACCAGTTTCAGAGATTACCTCCTGCAAACAATAAAAAACAAACTTTACCTCTTTATAATATATAATAATAAATAATTATAAAATAATATATAATTAAAACACGCGATTTAAAAATAAAACGTGACAATTGACGCCGTTTTATTTTATTGCTAATAACGTTGACATTATGGGCAATTATTTTTAGCTAATTGAAAGACAGCAATTAAATTGCAAAAATAGCTTGTCATCGCACATTTAAAATAAATTATACGGTAATTAAACAAAAGAAAGACCGCTTTTATTTTCGCGTTACAATGTGTTTTTTTTAATGTTTTTTTTAGGGTGTTTTTAATATCGTGCAGATTTTATCCCGTATGCATGCGGGATTGCTCCGTACGCGTAGCTCCCGCAAATGTCCTTTTCATACAAATATTTTATTGTAATGCGTGGAACACGCACGCGGGATGCGGAGCGTGATATCGAGCAGCAGCTCTGCAAGCATGCGTACATCCGCACGATATTAAAAACACCATTAAGACAATCCTGCCATACTCCACACTATGCTAAACCAGTCCAACCCCTAAAACCTCGAAATTTACAGCTGGCAACCTCTTTCAGGTAGGAAATCATCAAATAACTTCTCCAGCTCCGAGTGAAGTCTGTGTTTCTTCAGTTGTCTTTTACACTTGTAACTCTTTTGAAGAATCTTGCAATGGCATGCATCGCAGCGCTCTGGCGCTAATGGGCCATGTCAATTTTCCTGACAGCTCATTGAGGCACCCATGGATCACATCGTGCCGTTGTTCTGGTCACAGATCACTCAGATCGGACGGTGAGTTGCTCATTGCTCGCTGTCCGCAAGCCGTACGGTGCCCGGATATCGCCCTGCGACTCCTGACTCACGGGCGTCTCTTACGGCGAACCGGGGCGAGAGGATGTCCCCTCCCTCATACTTTCATGGGATCGATGTTATCAATCGAAGTGCATCGATTCAATCGTGAAGTAATTTGTCGGTCGACGTCGCGTCGGTCCAGTTTCGCCACACGTGGCCCACCGGCCACAACCACAAAATGCCGCCACCGGCATATTTCCTGTAGGTTTTATACATTTTGGGGCACGGTAGTCGCCGGTGGCCGCCACACGCTACAAATGGCCGCTGCTCGTTTCTTGTGGCCCAAACTGGCCGCTAAACGCCGATACAAAATGCTATCAAACGCCAGTCGCGCATTTAAACCTTCTTCGTAAGAGTCCATTATAATACTACGCGTACCTATGCGCTATGGGTTAAAAAAAGTAGCAGCCGCTGGTCACAAGTGGCTGTTGTGGCTGGTTCTAGCTTCTCGCGGCGGTGTTTGTGGCTGTGGCATGTGGGCCACATGCCACAGCCACAAACGGCACGTACGGCAACATTAAGTGTATGTAGTAACAAGCCATTGCACTGTGTGGCGTGGCGTCACATCACTTGAGTATTAACATGTGGTCACATTCCGATGACGACTGTCATTCGGAAGTTATAATGGCTGCAGGATAATTAAAGAATCGTTTTATAGTTGCAAATTACAATGACATTAAATACTCGTAAAAATTAAGATATTTATATAAATGTTTTTACTAATTGGCTTTGTACGCGTCTCTGGTCACGTAGTACTAACGTATTTTTGTTTATTTACTCATTTATGTACACTTAAAGGTATTATTTATTTATTTATTTTTTTCCCAACAATATCCTTACAGACTAGTTCAAATCGATATTGAGGTTGGATTGTGTGAGAAGTGATATGAAAGAAAAGGGAGTTAGTGATAGTTTGACGGTTGACAGGACAGAATGGAAGAAGAAAACGTGTTGCGCCGACCCCAAGTAATATGGGATAAGGGCAGGAAGAAGAAGAAGTCCGTCGTCCGCTATGAGGTTGAGCGTGCGCAGCGCGCGCGTCAGAGGTGCCTCGCTCAGTAACTTAGTGCGCGCGCGTGGCACCGCCAGCAGGCGCGGCCGTCTCCGACGATTATATTTTTAAGGTACACACTCAACACCCAAGCGAACGCGGAAAGCGATGTTTGCAATCTCATTGTCTTTCTATTGTGTCTCTAATTACGATATTTGAAAGGTTAAAAATGAAAATAAACAAATACAAATAGAAAAGCACAAAGGTACTGCTTATTTCAAGTGAAATTTCTTCTAGCAGACCTGCGATAGAAGAGTTGGATATTTCAAAATAATATTTTATTTTACTCGCAGGAATTTATCCGAGTCTGAGTACGATCTAAAATGGAAAGAAATGACAAATTCATGAATATTTTTAAAACCAGTTTCAAACCTGATTGTAAGTGGGTTTCCAGCATATCATTAATACAATTTATGGTTTTTACCTAAGTATAAAATTTTCGTTTTTTAAAACGGGTTGCTTCGAAATGTTGTTATATTTGGATCAACTAGGAATTATTATAAGTTCAAATTAAGTATTTATTGGTTTCTTTGTTTTTGTACTGGTTTGGTTATACAGAATAACGTGTAAGTACCTGTAATCTGTAATATAAAGTTTATTTAACTTATAATTCCAAGTCAATCCAAAGATAAAAGTCAAAGAACTCGTTCTAAAAAATCGGTAATTTCATAGGTATTATTTACTTCACATTATACCTAAATCTATTTATGTATATGGATAAAATGCGTTCCAAATGAGAATGGGATCGATCGCCATGTTGTGACGTCACGATTTAGGTACTGTCAAATCGAGGAAAGAAATTTTTAAACATAAAGTAATTAATTTAAGAAAAATTTAATTTGTTTATAAACTGTGTACGAAAAAAACCTTTATCAGAATCCAGTTCTTCAATTTTACTCATCTCTGAGTTCTTCAATTTTGCCAAAATTTCAATTTGACAGTACGACGAGATGTCAAAACATAGGAATCGGTTCTATTCTCATTTGGAACGCGTAGTACTTTGTCTATTCATGGCATTAGGCCAGTCACAGAAGTATGAAAGTCTACACAATACGACATAATATCAACACCTGAGATATTACATTTTACATGTGGAGAAATCCGATTCCTAATAATATTAGAAATGTGAAAGTATGTGTGTTTGTTAATAAAATTATATATTTACTGTCACCAGCGCGCACTGTTCCTGCGCTCCTCAAGGAGTTGTCAGCAACAGCAGGGGCCCAGCCGGGTCGAAGCCTATTGGGGCCAGGGTTACCCGAAAGGGAACTCGAGCCTCGGTATGAAGGCTAGAAGGCACGGGGTGGGCTTTTAGTCTGTAAGACTCTGACACTATCTCCCGCTCCGCCCAAGAGCCATTGGATGATTTTTCCCACCATAAAAAAAAAAATGTTTTTACTGTCACATTATACCTATATCTATCTACGTATGTGGATACTTTATCTATTCATAACAATGTTCATTATTTTCATTTTATCTCTGGTTATTTGGGCTGCCCTTGGCATTGTAACTAAACAATGTTTGCATAAGGCCAGTCACAAAATTACGAAAGCCTACACAATACGACATAATATCAACACCTCAGATATTACATTTTACATGTGGCGAAATCTGATTCCTAATATTACTCGTAGAAATGTGAAAGTATGTGTGTTTGTTAATAAAATTATGTATTTACTGTCACATTATACCAATATCTATCTATGTATGTGGATACTTTATCTATTCAAAACAATGTCCATTATTTTCATTTTATCTCTTTAATTAATTCTGTGACCATTAGGGCCGCCCTTGACATTGTACTTATAACAAAACAATGTTTGCATAAGGCCAGTCACAGAATTATGAAAGTCTAC
This sequence comes from Mythimna ferrago, assembly GCA_910589285.2. Classification (NCBI taxonomy): domain Eukaryota; kingdom Metazoa; phylum Arthropoda; class Insecta; order Lepidoptera; family Noctuidae; genus Mythimna; species Mythimna ferrago. The sequence continues at coordinate 6,913,579 of OU342675.1, read as the reverse complement.
ACAATACAACATAATATCAACACCTGAGATATTACATTTTACGTGTGGCGAAATCAGACTCCTAATATTAGAAATGTGAAAGTATGTGTGTTTGTTAATAAAATTATATATTTACTGTCACCGGCGCGCACTGTTCCCGCGCTCCTCAAGGAGTTGTCAGCAACAGCAGGGGCCCAGCCGGATCGAAGCCTATTGGGGCCAGGGTTATCCGAAAGGGAACTCGAGCCTCGGTATGAAGGCTAGAAGGCACGGGGTGGGCTTTTAGTCTGTAAGACTCTGACACTATCTCCCGCTCCGCCCAAGAGCCATTGGATGATTTTTCCCACCATAAAAAAAAAAATGTTTTTACTGTCACATTATACCTATATCTATCTACGTATGTGGATAATTTATCTATTCATAACAATGTTCATTATTTTCATTTTATCTCTGGTTATTTGGGCTGCCCTTGGCATTGTAACAAAACAATGTTTGCATAAGGCCAGTCACAAAATTACGAAAGCCTACACAATACGACATAATATCAACACCTGAGATATTACATTTTACAAGTGGCGAAATCCGATTCCTAATATTAGAAATACGTGTTTGTTAATAAAATTATGTATTTACTGACACATTATACATATATCTATTTATTTATTTGTAATAAGCATACCAACAGCACAATCACTTACAGTACAAATAAAACTTACATCTGAAAAATTACATTTCAGTAACCATGCAAATAAAAGGTATGGATGACATTGAAATATGAGAAATTAGAGACCAAGAAAAATACAAAGTGTGTCCAGTACACCTAGATCCAGAACACTACAAAGACAAAACACACCGAAATATAAAAGCGTACACTATTCACACTGCTTATATAGGCTATCTATGTATGTGGATACTTTATTTATTCAAAACAATGCCCATTATTTTCATCTTATCTCTTTAATTAATACTGTGGCCATTAGGGCCGCCCTTGACATTGTACTCGTAACAAAACAATGTTTGCATAAGGCCAGTCACAGAATTATGAAAGTCTACACAATACGACATAATAATATCAACACCTCAGATATTACATGTTACATGTGGCGAAATCTGATTCCTAATATTACTCGTAGAAATGTGAAAGTATGTGTGTTTGTTAATAAAATTATGTATTTACTGTCACATTAGACCAATATCTATCTATGTATGTGGATACTTTATCTATTCAAAACAATGTCCATTATTTTCATTTTATCTCTTTAATTAATTCTGTGGCCATTAGGGCCGCCCTTGACATTGTACTTATAACAAAACAATGTTTGCATAAGGCCAGTCACAGAATTATGAAAGTCTACACAATACGACATAATATCAACACATGAGATATTACATTTTACGTGTGGCGAAATCAGACTCCTAATATTAGAAATGTGAAAGTATGTGTGTTTGTTAATCAATCACGACTCGATTGCTAAAAGATTTACTTTTTATGATTTATTTTTTTGAAGTTGAAAGAAAGTATTAAATGATTTTTCGCGCCCTAGGGTGGAGCGAGAGGTCGTGTCAGACTTAAAAAGTAGAACTACACTGCGCACACGTATGCCACGTATGCCGATTTGGACACGTCGGCTCTCTATACATTTTATATGGAAACTATAGACTTTAGAGTTACACTAGTTCCACGCCACGCGACTTCGTTCTACGTACAAATCAGGCGTGTTAGTGCGTGTGCGTCGGTCTAATGTAGTTCTAGCTTTACTGACTTACCCCACCTGTTTCCTTCAGTTCAGTTGCCTTTTGCGTTCCAAGACCACGTTATCTCTTTCAAAAATTCCACATAACATTCAAAGTAAGACCATATCACGGTCTGGATTAGGAAATTGAACACTGTGTCTCGGTAGTCTTGTGGTTTCTAAATGTTACATTGTGAAGCCACGAGGAAAAGCTTTAGAATTAAAACAAAGCAGTGACGACGTCAAAACATGTTTGACAGACTATACGTCACTGTCAAGGTGACTCGAGCAACACATGCTGGCATAAAACCACATATATGTTTAGTGGGGGACAAAATGTCCCCATAACATGATGTGCTTGGGCGGAGCATCGCCGTGCCCTCGTGGGGGCGATCGGCGGCGGAGACCTCTCGCGCCAGGCCTTGGTTGAGGCCATGGTCCGGAGCGAGGAGAAGTGGCAGGCGGTCACCGACTTCTGCGAAGCAGTAATGCTCGCAAAGGAGGAGGACGACTGCATCGGGCAACGGCGCTCTCGCCGCCGCCGCCGAGATCCCGATCCCGATTATTTCCGGCCACCGTAGGCGCGGGCTTGCGGACAGTGAGCAATGGGTAGCTCGCTGTCCGACTGTCCGGTAACTGTTCGGACCGAGCCCAAGTCGTCGACGACGCGCACTGTTCCCGCGCGCCTCAAGGAGTTGTCAGCAACAGTAGGGGCCCAGCCGGGTCGAAGCCTACTGGGGCCAGAGTTATCCGAAAGGGAACTCGAGCCCCGGTATGAAGAATAGAAGGAACGGGGTGGGCTTTTAGTCAGTAAGAGCCTGACACTATCTCCCGCTCCGCCCAAGAGCGGGGGTTGTCATTGGATGATTTTTCCCACCATAAAAAAAAATAACATGATGCGCGATGGCTGTCAAATTGTCTAAAAACAGGGTCCCGTGTCACGTGAATGCGTTGTACAATGTTGGGGAGTAAGTTGCAGTGTTACGTAGATTGAGCGTTGCGTGTCAAGTTGGGGGGCAATTTGTCACCTAATGGTAATGTATCTGAAGCTTAAGAGCCGGTTGTAGTCACTGAGTATTTTGTATCAACTCTGTCTGGGGCTATGTCGATTTCGCGGCCCCGTAACAGCGGTTTTATTTTTATTACAAAAAAAAAACTATTCAAAATTTTTGTTTTTCGACGGCCTTTTACAAAACAAGCTTTATCATTTTTTGCAACTGTCAAATATTTCCGTGACGTAATCTCCCAGATATACACGTTTGAAATCGTAAGTTAGGGTCAGATTCGCGATTTTTTTTTATCGAGCCAACTAATTTATATCATGTTTTCATTTTTGTCCGGTGGTTGGTCGTATAGTCAATTTTAATAAAATATTTTTTTATAGTGTTCTCTTTTGTATTTGTGGATTTCCAGAGGTTTAAAAATGTTCAAAATGAGTAGAACCTGGCCTTACCATTAGGTAAGGCAAACACACAAAAAGTAATGACACTTATACAAGTGTAAGTGTGTAGAATAGAATAGAATAGAATAGAATAGACTTTATTTTTTTTTAGACCTTTTTTTTTAGTTGTTTAGGTGTCATTGTCGCCACGGAATATTCGGCATAGCTGTTTAAATTCATATTTAACTGTTTTTTGTTTTTTAAATTGGTGTGGTACTGTGGTGATGATTGCTTTTTTTATAACGGTGGGCATGACTAGATAGGTAGGTATTTAGTAAGCCAATTTCGTCGACGCGATGTCGATGGCCTAACTGCAGTTTTGTAACGATTGATTTGCATTTCAAAAACCTTTAAAAATGTTGCTAAAATTGAACGTCTTTGTTATTTACATAAGTAAGAGTTTTGTCATGGAAATTAACAAAAAAGTTTTACATAACTTTGTACTGTGTTTGGGTTATTTCAGTACCTACTTTTAGAAATTAAGATTCACTGAATAAAACAGCGGGATAGTCGAAAACACTAGAGAAGACTTAGTAAGCTATCGTTTATTTATTTTTAAGTTTGGAAAACATCAAATAACTTCTCGCGCTCTGGGTGGGGCGAGAGGGAGTGTTAAACTTTTACTGACTAAAACCCCCCTGTGTTCGTTTAGCTGCCCTTTGCGTTCCAGGGCCACGGGTAACTCTTTCGAACATTCTTGTGCCCGCCATACACGCCAGGGTATAGCTGACAGGTTGGCCTGTACAGTTGTACGGGTAAACCGGAGCTCACCTGACAGGTATAACTGGGTGGGCTGTAAACGTATACCTGATGTATACGTTTACAGCCCACATTCCCGCAGCCAACTGCTCGCTATCTAGGTCACAAATCTCGCAAATCCTCAGTTTTCGTTGAGTAAGAGTGACGCATCATTAAGGTAACGGTTTGTTTCGTTCGTCTATAAACAATAATAACTTCTTCCACTGCGGCTTGACCTAAAGAAATATTACACTTTTAGTCTGACAGGTTTTCTAAGCTTACAACACTAATTTTGTAATTATTGCTGTATGCAAGTTACTACGATAACATTTCCTTTTTCGAATTTTTTATCACACTCATATTAGAAAGGTGAAAATATGTGTGTATTGTTGATACTCCTTCACTCTCAAACGGCTGAAGTGATTTGAATGTCATTTGGCACACGGATAGACCATGTCCTAGAATGACATATGGAATGCTTTTAATCCTGGGAATATGTATTTACCTTTATATAAAATATTTTTCAGGAAACGAAAAAAAAAATCAGCCTCACCATACAAAATGATAAACTTGATTGGACAATTTGTATGGCGAGGCCGATTTTTTTTTTCGTTTCGTCAAAAAAAAAATGTGGAAGGTTGTTCAGTTTCGTCTACATAGCAAGCCCTTAAAGTTTGTGGAGGGCTGTCCCTTATACCTTGTATAGTTTACCTTAAGTATTTTAAATGTGTATAAATTAAAGACCAAGAAGTCACCTTCTCATTTGTTTGAGCAAAAAGGGTAACAGCCGTGTAAATACTGTAAGTACCTGCATTACCTGCATACTAAACAAATCGGTGGGTATTTGATTTTTTAGTATGGATATGGATAAGTAAGGCACATCAACAACTTGTTTATAAATAATAATAATAATTATTATCGTGACCGCCAATGGCCTTATAGTCAAAAGCTTCGACGACCATCCGTCGAAGCTGTAGTTGCGCGGTTGGATCAAGGGTCTGATACAGAAGGACTCCTCGATATGGCTCGCATTGTGAGGAGGTTCCTGTCTTTGGAGCCCTAATCACCGGTAGCTTAGACCCTGCTCCCGACACCAGAGGATAACTATGTTTTATATTTGTAAATGTTTTTTTTTACGGTTTTCTATAGAAGTAATATTTAAAAATGCAATATAATATGTATAAAAAATTAATAAAGGCAATAATAATAATACCTATAGTTGTTTCCACTATAGGGGTTATATCCAACCATTTTCACAATAGCCACAAATTAATAGATCTCAAAGATTCAATCAGCTTTTTGGAGTGACATGTAATCATTCCAAAAAGCTGCAATTTTGAAACTCTGCAAATTAATGAGGAAAATGAAATTTCTCCTCATAACATCCACTCTACACAAAGGCTACATTGACTTGGTTTGGCCTGGTTATGTAGCTAAAAATTAGTCAAAGAGTTAAGCAACAATCGATGTATGTAAAAAATAAAAATAAAAAATATATTCGACGTCAAACGTTCTGAAAATGATTCTATGTAAACAAAACAATTACAGGCACGCACACCATTCACAGATTGAGAGATATTGTTGGTACAAAGTTACATATTTAACGATACGGTTGGCGCAGTGGTTAAGCGATTGGCTGTTACGCTGCGAGTCGCGGCTTCGATCCTCGCATGGAATAAAAATTTGTATAGCCTACAGATAAGTTCTCCGGGTCTGGATGTCGAGTGTATTTGAGTTTACATGTTTGTGAGCGCACCAACGATGTAGGAGCAATGCCTAGTGTGGGGCAACGTTAAAAAAAAGTGGGCAAGTACGAGTCGGACTCGGCTCGCTCTCGGCTATATGCAAAATTTCTGGATTCTGGGTCAACGGGAAATATCCTAGAATTTTGGTTTCCTTGAGAATGTCGAAGTATACATTTTTTGCAATATAAACGGCCGTATCTTTTTTTCGTTAACTTACAAATTTGATTTTTTATATAGCTTCAAGGAAACGCAAACCTATGTATACTTATGGTTTTAATTTCAACTCGATACCTTCAGGTGTTCCCGAGATAAAGGGTCTTGACAGACACACGGACAACAAAGTGATCCTCTAAGGGTTTCGTTTTTTCCTCTTGATGTAGGGAACCCTAAAAACACAATTTTCAAAGAAAACTTGGAATATGTTACAGGAAATTAAGAAAACACTGTTATAAAGTTAGAATTATGCACAAGTTACGAAAGATGTTTCTTTTGCTTCACCGATTAGCTGAATGGTTGACTGGAAAAGGAACTGGTTATTTGATAACTCGATATATAAGCAACTTGATATTTATTAGTGGTTTGCCTAGGTATATTATAAACACGAGGTTCTTTAGAGGTGGGAAATCATCCAATATCTTTACTCGCTCTGGGTGGAGCACCTCTTGGTCCAAAAGCGTGTTTCAGACTTTTACTGACTAAATGTTTATTTAAGTAAAAATATTGTCATGGAAATGAACACAATTTTGTACTGTGATTAGGTTATTTCAGTATTTCTAGAAATTAAGATTTTGACTATCTCACTGTTCTATATCAGTAGGATAGTCGAAAAACACACAGAAACATTTGAGAACGTGTAATCTTAAATGCGTAAAACCTCAAACACCCCAAATGTTTTTTAATTCAATTGACCTAATACTGAGAAAAAATAAAAACATAAAAAAAATATGTAAATGTTTTATTTATGTGCTGTTTTGGTTTGTTTATGATTCGTATCTACATTCAAATTAGAAATATTATTATCTTGTGTATGAGAAAATTGAAATGGACGACAACCATTTGTGTTTGTTTACCTATTTTGGCGGGTTTGCGCACGATATGGCTTTACCTCTTATTAATAAATAGTCAGGCCAATATTTTTAATGTAGTTTGTTTTGTAATGTAACTATCTATAGGTATCTCTATTTCTGATTTCGCTTCGCTTTACATTGGTTTTTTTTATGTGGGAAAATCTTCCAATGACATCCCCCGCTCTTAGGCGGAGCGGGAGATAGTGTCAGACTTTTACTGACTAAAAACCCAATCCTGTTCCTTAGTTGCCCTACGTACCGGGGCCGAGTTTCCCTTTCAAAAACAAACCCTTGGCTCCAGTAGACTTCGACCTTGCTTGTTCCCTACGGTGTGCTGACAACTCCTTGAGGCGCGCGTGGAACGATACGCGCCTTCGAACATTGGTTGGAATCTGCTTCCACAACATAGAACAGTAGCCCGATTCACGTAATGAAAACCTTAACGATGTCGTAGCGATTTAATCATATAAACCATTTCCGTATTCACATCCTTCAATCGAGTTTGGACGACACCGATTTTGAAGACGTTTGAAATTCGTCGATTTAAAAAAAACTCTGTATTACATTATTCTGGCAGAATACTTATTATTGTAACTGGAAATAAGTCGATAGATCGTGAATACCTACCGCTTTTGGATAGGACTTCGATCGAACGACTATAAAACTTCAACGATATTTGGCTTGTTTGATTTTACGTGAATCAGGCTACAGGTAGGTAGTAGTGTTCGGGTGACATTACTTATATGCACGTAATGAGGCCATAATGCATCAATGTTTTTGTTTTTTGATCTACTTAATAAGATTTTGACTGGTTGAAAAATTATGTCCGCCTTTGTACAGTGTTTCCTAGTGCATACAATTTTAATAAATAAATAAATCTATTCAATGTCCAATGTTCAAAATGTCAAAACTTTGCATCAGTTTGCGTCCGCTTCCGATAACAGGAAGGAATATTTTAGTATGTGAATAACGATATCAATATTTACTTAAACTCGTCTAGTAGTCTAGTTGTCTAACTGGCCTACATTGAAATAAGGCTAAGTTGATGATTATGGAACAAATAAGAAAAAGTATCTCCGGAAGTCGGCAATAACGCCTCTTCGTCGAGCAATTGTTCAATAAAAGAACTTCTAGCATAGTGGATGTCACAATTAATCCGAATTTATTAAGGAAATGCAAATAATATCTTCCCACTGCTTTGACCTCATGAAACGCAGTCATACCGCTTTCTACTCCGCCTCGAAAGATGCAGACTTGAATTTTTTTGAGTCATAAACCATCTCCACTCTAATTTGAGAAAGTTCTGAATTGCATGCAGTATTATTTGTTTAGGTATTTCAACTTCTAACGTTTCATTTTTGAATTTAGAATCGACTTAAGTGGTCATCGAACTCTTCTCTTAAATCCTGCTTATTTAGCTCGCCGTACCCGTCCCTCAACTCACAAATAAAAAACTTGATTTATCTCTTTCTTATTAGGTTCATGTTCCACGTTTCAATTTAATTACCGATCAGACTAATGATGTCATCACTTTTACCTAACTGTTATAGATAGCATTAAAACTAACCGTACACAATTACGGCATTCGATGAGTTAATCTCATCGAATGCCGTAATTAGAGACACAATAGAAAGACAATTGCTTATGTCGAACTGTGTAACTTAAGACATTCAAAAGGTTAATACCAATTGTTAGTACCGAGTAAAGTGGGGTGACATTGGCCCTGGGGTATAACTTTGGCACAAGCGTAGCTACAGGAACATAAGAAACTACGTTTACTATGTTTCTATTGGCTAATGAGGTCAAACTAACACCACTTTTTTTTTAAATGCTATAAACCAGTGCTTGACTGCAATCCCATCTGATGGTAAGCAGAGATGCAATCGCACTAGTTTATTAAGAGCTTATTCACTCTAGCCTTCAAGACACCTAAATTATGGGACTTCATAATTTCTTCTTCATACTTTAAGGTACTTCATAATATCGATCGTGATGCTATTAATATTAAAGGCTGAGGGAAAACGTTTTTCTTAATCCATTAGAGGTAGTTTTCCCTTTCTGACGTAGGACCAATTAGTGGTATGTTTTCCTGTCTAGTCTATTCTAACGAAGTTACTTACAGTTATGCTTGTATTTACTAACATTAGCCGATAAACTTTTTGAATTCCAATTTTATAATAAAAAAAAATGACTCAAAAAAAAAAAACAAAAGGTCTCGGAAAGGTGATTGACAATATTATTTACTTGAATGACATTGAGAATGTATTGACAATTGTTTAAGTCGTTTAAAGTAAACGATCAATTTTTGCATCAATTGGAGTCAATCATGTAAATATTGTCACATATAATAATACAATTGTCTCTTTCGGGAACCCTTTAGAAGTATCTCTGGTTCTGTGTTAGAAATAAGTTACTAATCTTCTATTGCGCGGTGTAAAGACACTGATCCATTATTTAGGCATTATATAAAGAATAGTATTTATGTATTTAATTTTTTTGTCCAGTACTAAGTCATCAAGTTCAACTGTATCAGTTGAAGATTTTTATGCATACAGTTGTTTTGTTTAAGTTTTTTGTGATAATAAAATAAGTACCTACCTAATTGGTTATCTTTACTTTTGACATTGGCAGAATAGTCGAGTTGCCATTAATAAAAAAAAAAAGATAGAATAAGCATTTAAATATAGTACCTACCTACATGATACGTCATTGTGTCACCTCGTGTTTTTGGAAACGAGCATTGATCAAATGATTCTAACATCTGTATCAAAACAAAATTTTATCTCGTCCTATGCATGCAGTTTATAATACAGCTTTGTCTTGAAACACAGATGATTAAATATAAACAAAGCTACTTATCACTCCATTCTTATCGCATGAGATTGACTTGTCCTACCTACTCACGTATTATCGATCCTACCCTGATCCAATATTAATTAGACGAAAACCTTGCTTTCTGTCATGGTTCTTTTATACTATAATTGGTCACATCATAAATTAATTATTTATTGATTTTATCTTGGTTACGTATTATGTTTTTATACGTATATGAAATAACGTAACTTCTGAGCTAAATTATAAACTGTAGGTGCCTACCATTACATTACAGGTGCAATTGCTGAGTTGGTGACCCTTTCGGTTCGGGCACATTCAATGCAACTGTATTGTATTTCTGTATTCTTTAGTATTATTATTATTATTTTATGTTGTGGTATATTGTGTTGCTTGCGTCGAATAAATGTCATTTTATTCTATTCAATTGTGAAGGTATCCAACAAAACTATTTAAATAATCTCAGCCCCAAGGCATCGTAACGAAATAAAAATATTTGTATCTAAAAGCTCTTTCAAATCAAAACTTTACACGAGTCAAGAGAAGCCGCAGTTTAACTAATGTACGTTTCGTGCCACTTACTTCGTGAGGTCAATCCTTCTGAAACAGTCAGCGTGATGTTGTTAAACTCTACGTCAACAGGTCTTGGGGACGGCATCGTCACCTGGAGCGTCCGCCATTCCGGCTGCTCTTTCCCGCTCACTTTCTGCCCCAACCCTTGCAACACAGCCATAGCTTTCGCCATTTTTGTCAACACGTGCACTTATTTAGTAATTAACAAGTTTAAAACAACACCAGTTTAATTGTTTTCAATTATAAAACCAAATCACCACATTACGAAAGTTAAGTATAGTGGAAAATGTTTTCTAATTTTCCCGGTAAAAGTTTTTCAAAATTCGAACGCGCAATAGCGTCTCGTTATTTTTTTTTTTTGATCTTAATTTCTTTTTAATATTTTTGTTTTTAATATTTTGTATTTGGAACTTGGTAGGACCGTGGCGTTGCGTGTGTTCGCTCGTGCAGCGTGCCTGCGTGCTGTGCGAAACAACGCGAGGTCGTCACCAGACTGCCGGCGCTCGAAGCGCGGGTGTTTTCTTGTTTCATTTCGAGCATTCATCGGGTAGAAGTACCGTGATGTCTTAATTAATTATTTGTACCGTATGAAATGTTCGATTTATTTCTTGTTTTTACGATGCACAAAAAATAACATAATATTGATTTAATGACGAATTCATTATTGGACTAGGTTAGCATAATATAAATATCAGAGATTTAAAATAATTTCAAAACATATTCAAATATAAATCTGCTTACGTTATCGGTAAGTTAAGGTATACTGTAAAACGGAAATAAGTAGTTCTTATCCTGTCCTATCCACCATATGGAACCAGTTGGAACATTAATTTTGTAACAATGAAATATCGTTTGTAGCGGAACCTATAAATATTTAATGCCTAATACCGTGTGGAATGGACACTGAACGGTAATGTGACCCATACGAAGGCCAGTTGTTGCAACGATCAATAATATCAGCTTACTGTAGAAATGTATGAGTACATAAGTAGATAAATAGATGTTTATCTACTTGAGTCCAGAGTGTATGATGTCGGCACAAGTGTCGCGTAGGCGTGCGTTTTTCCGCGGGCAGATTGCGCATTGCCCTTTGATAGGATGTGCTCGTGGTTAGTCTATGATACCTACCTAGTTTATGGTTTATCTCGATTGAGCCACAATCATTTATGGAAATGCGGGGAACGCTGATATTATGAAGGAGGAGGTAATGGTGATGGGTTTCGATCAAGAATGTAATAATAATAATAATAATAATTTATTTCAGTACTTGTACAAAGAAAATACATAAAATAAACTTAAGAATACTTAGTAGTACTATATAAGTTCTAAGAAGATTGGCTTAGTTACCTAATTATACATGGTTAGATCTAGCGGAAACAGAAGGGAAAATTGACTCAGTAAGAAAGAAAAATATGTTTTTGCAGCTTTTAGCTTTTAGATCTAGTTTACTTACAGACTTTCAGATAATATTAATTATAATTTTATTTGGAACACAATTATGGAATAAATCAAGTCTTAGTAGGTAACTAGAACAGGGACAGTTAATTTTAAAAAACGTAGCCTGCTGTCTCCCAAACTAGGCAAATATCTCTATCTTGGGAGGCAGTATATTAACAAATTATTTCTTATTTGGTTCATAGCTCATGTAAGGCGACGGTACCATGTAAGACGGCCCCTAAACCACTAAAACAAAGTGTATCGTAGTGTGATGTCTCTAAAAGTCTAAATAAAACATTAAAAGAATAAAAATCTGATTAGTTTTAAAGTACCTACTATTTAGCTTACCATCAGGCGGGATCGCAGTCAAGTACCTACTAGTTTATAACAGATAAAAAAAAAAAAAAAAGTTTACAAAGAAGTTGAAAAATTAGAGAAAGTTTTTTTTTTAGGCAAAAGTTTCCTAGGTTATTTCTAGGCAAGCGTGCTCCATCGTCGACCACATCAATCAGATGGAATTGCGGTCAAACGCGAGCCTATCATGATAAAAAAAAAGAATTTGTTGTTCCTTTTTCCTTACTCCTTTTCTAGGTCAGTTAGGTCCGATGCTTGTCTGGGCTGCGGATTGTTAGAAGAATTTACCGTAACCCTTGCAATAGGGAAGGAAAGAAAGTAAGAAAAAAACGAGTTTTAGTCAGTCAGGAATAGTCTGACACTCCCTCCCAGATTAAGAGAAGTCATTTTGATAATATCCCACGTAAAAAATGATAACACGATACACCTTCACAAGATTTGTGGTCAATTTTTCTCGTCTTCTGGTAGTCCCATAGCGACTGTCAAAGTTCTACAAATGACAACAAATATCTTCGGACAGAGCGAGTGTCGTACTTTTATATTTAAGCATAAAGTCGGTCTTGTAATGTTCCCATTGCTATGACTGGGGCTTCCTCTCTAGGAAAGATTAGTATTATTATTATTTTTCCTACTTACTAAAACCCACCCGTCTTCCTTCTAAGGGTCTACATCTGAAAGGGAGGCTCGGCCCCGGTACGAAAGGCAACGAAGGAACGGGGTGGGTTTTTTAGTCAGTAAAATTATGACACTATCTCCCGCTCCATCCAAGGGCAGGGGATGTCATCTGCATGATTTTTAACCACCGAAAAAAAAGCCTGTCTTCCTTCTGTTGCTCTTTACATTCCAGGGCCCAATACTGTAGAGACCAAAGCGTGATCTTCGACCAACGGAGGAGACTCAATTCAATTAATAGTAGATTATGGGGTAAAAAGTAGAGCATCCAACACGGGGATAAAGCTGTCTTTGTCTTGGGCAGCTTGAATTCCTCACTTCACTCAGGTTTCTTTATTAACTTAATTATATAAATCCCTCACTGACGTTCGGGATTAAAATTAGCAACCCTCGTTTAGTTCGGAATTCAACATGCCGCCCACGACTTGAAGACACTGCTTTGTCCCCTAGTTACATAATCTACTATTTATCAAGCAGGTGGTGTAAAAAGTAATTTTATTTAATTAATTTAATGATTAGTTTCTAAGCGATATAAAACGCATGCCACGACTAGGATTATCTCATGCGACGACCATGCAGGTTACAGTTATCTAGCTAATTACCCTACTAGGTCTATCTTTAAACTGACATCTTGACCCATTGCATGCCGCTGTGTTAAACATTCATTTAAATTAAATGTTATGGTGAGTAACATATTTTTAACTAGCTTTTGCCCGCGGCTTCGCCCACGAACTTAAAATAGCATTCAGCATTCCTGGGTGACAAAGGCTATATTATATGTACGCGGGCGAAGCTAAGGGTAAAAGGATAACTTACGTAACGTTAGGCGAACATTACACGGTAGGTTTTACTGTCAGTTTTGTTTGACAAAGTCTTGATTGACGAAAAACCTACCGTCTAATGCGATGATTGACGGTTTTTAGTACTGATTGATGAAAACCATCATTCATGATTGTTGGAATTGGTTGACGCTTGTATGACCGTATAATAGTTGCCTTACGATATTTATCCTAGATCACCCCGGTCAGAATATTGAAATGCACAGGCAACAAGAGTGTGTGGCGCATATAATATTAGTAAAGGACCACGGTGCCCACAAAACAATTGCAGTGCCCTAACAAAAAAAACCGACTTAACCAGTTTTTTCTGTATGTTTGCACTTTTAACTGTCCATGTCATGAGTTGTTGCAGCATTCGCAGTGATGGTTTGATCATGCCAAACACATTGAAAAGTAATGCAAAATGAATAATAGTGATTATTTTTCCGACCCAAATATCGACCAATAGAATTGCACCATTCGACGTCACGTGGTACAACCTACATGGTATTATACTGATAATTTTTTGAAAATTTTCTCTGGTCGTTGCTATATATAAAAAACAAAACATGATCACTGACAGGTTGAATTCAATTGTGAAAATTGGAGATTTTGCATGAAAAATACCGTCGTAATACATTTCGTCTCATGGTGCAATTCTATTGGCCGACATTTGGGACGGAAAAATAATCCCCCGAATACCACACGAGCTTCAAAATTATCTGGCATTTCCCTCAAGGTTCCCTGCAAACAAATAAAATCGTCAAGTTTTTCAGGTTAAAAAATCACTCGCGTTCGCGCTCGTGATTTTTTAACCTGAAAAACTTGACTCCTTCATTTGTTTGCAACGAACCTATCGGGAAATTTCCCGATAATTTTGAAGCTCTTGTGGTATTATAAGTGATTATTTTTCCGACCCAAATATCGACCAATAGAATTGCACCATTCGACGTCACGTGGTACAACCTACATGGTATTATACTGATAATTTTTTGAAAATTTTCTCTGGTCGTTGACATATATAAAAAACAAAACATGATCAAAATAATGGCCGACATTTGGGACGGAAAAATAATCCCCCGAATACCACACGAGCTTCAAAATTATCTGGCATTTCCCTCAAGGTTCCCTGCAAACAAATAAAATCGTCAAGTTTTTCAGGAAATATCACTCGCGCTTCGCGGTCGTGATTTTTTAACCTGAAAAACTTGACTCCTTCATTTGTTTGCAACGAACCTATCGGAAAATACCCGATAATTTTGAAGCTCTTGTGGTATTATATATGATGATTCTACTGACGATAGTTTATTGAAAGTGAAAAAAATTAGGCATAGATTTATGGATAGGATACGAGTCCATAAATCTCTTTCGCAAGTCGACTTTTTAGATAAAGTAAAAAAATCCATTGCAATAGTACCTACATTTTGATACAAGTGGAGCAAGTTTGTCATTCCAACCGAGGCGAAATTCACCCGAGCCGTAAAGGCGAGGGCAAAGGTATCCAACCGCTACACAAAAAAAAAAAATAGAAATAGAAAATATATTAAAAATAGAAATTCAGATATTTTTGAATTTAGAACACAGATAATTGTTACTTTGTTGGTAATAACAAATTATTGTGTAATTTATATTTATTTATACCTTAAAAATATCCGCCTCTTTGCTTAAAAAAATAGTCACCGTTGACCGTGACGAAATAGGAATGAAAAAAGCCCTTATTGTGATAAATTAAAAGAAAAAACACGATAAACATGGCATGTTGAACCTAATCATAGTGCGATAAGAGCCAGTTTTCGAGTGTGTTGAAAAATAGTTTTATGGGAACCCCGGCATTACTCGACAAACAGTCTATTCTAGAGTTCCAAATTCCAGTGGTTGATAAACATAAATTACACAATTATTGATAGCAAATGACGATCGCAAGACATTAGCTAATTAGTGTTTACTTTATCAGTAATGGTTCTTGACGAAACTGTGTTTCTTACAACCGTTTTTAGGCACGAACAGTGAACATACAATATATTATTTAACACTTTCATAAATTACTTAATAGGTAAATAAATCCTTTACGAAAATTTATTCGTATTTATTAGTACATGTTTCACATATCGATTTGATTTCAAGTTAAGAGACTTGTGACATTGGAGCGTGTGACGCATTTTAATTTTGGAACAAAATTACAAATTGCGAACGTCACGCCAAAAAGATTATTTTGCGATTTTAATTTATATAGTAGCAGCTTTGGTTCATCGACAGGTTTATTCGGTTATCACTCAGTAGGTAAAATGTAGTTAAACCAGTTTTATGGAGTCATCAAAAAGATAATATTGGCCAATCTCTGACTTTTAAATATCTCCAATAATACCTAATATTAAAAATAATAATATTTAATATCATAAATATCTTTTTAATACTCTACTTATGTCTTTATATTTTTTAATGTCTGTATACAGGATGTAAGGGACAGCCGTCCACAAACTTTAAGGGCTTGCTCAAAACTGAACAACCTTCCACAAGATTTTTTTTCAGGAAACGTAAAAAATTATCGGCCTCTCCATACAAACTGTCCAATCAAGTTTTTAATTTTGTATGGTGAGGATTTTTTTTTTCGTTTCCTGAAAAATAAGTCTTGTTGAAGGTTGTTCAGTTTCGTCTATTGAGCAAACGCTCAAAGTTTGTGGAGGGCTGTCCCTTACACCTGTATAGGTTAAAAGAGTTAGTTTCCAATAAGAAAATTAAATATTACTGTTCATTTAAAATGAGACGCAAAAAACTTGCATATAAGTAAGTATTATAAACCTTTCTGTTAGTGATGAGGAGTTGGAGACAAGGAATTTGAGGAGCTTGAGGATGAGGAGAAATGACAACCACACCATGCAATTGACAACTTAAAATATATTTTGTTTCATAAGTTTTTAAAATATGTACAAAACAAAAAGTTTATAAAAAAAAGGTTCCATTGGGAACATCCGCCCATTTTTTTTTAAAGTGGGATATTTATAATTGTACTAGCTTTTTAAGCGGCCTCTTGAAAATGCCCGCTGCCGTAAGTACATCGGCCACTCTGGCCACTCCGTCCCTGCCACAGTAGACCTTTTCTATTCGGCCTTTAGGCCACACTCCTCGCGGCAGATTGTTATCAACAATGATCACCACGTCTCCAACTTTAATATTAGGCCGTTGTCGGGCACCTCTTGTCTTCGCCGCCGCCGCCGGCGCCGGAACGCCCGTTACCGACGTGCGACGGCGAAGAGTATAATGATAATTATCGGAGATTGATTGTAGGTACCTGGGGTTTGATCCGAGAGGAATCATCTTTGTATTGGGGTTTGCTTCGCGTAAATCTGCCTTTAGTTCTTACTAGCTCGCACCGTGATTCAGCTCGCCATCTGTGGTTAAAGTTAAATTGATTCCCACCATTCTATACATTGAGATATACACAATTACATACTTAAACGTTTCTGGTGTCTTAGGTGAGACACATAAACAACTGTTAGGATTAATTACTCAGTTACATGCTCTACGAGATACAAATCATCGTAGTATGTTTGGTATTAGAGAGTTAACTGCAGCCACGTCTGCCAATTAACCTTTCGCTATCTCTGCGTGCACCACAGAACTATTTCTCTTATTATCTAAGAGTGTTAACTGCAGCCAAGTCTGCCAGTTAACCTTTCGTTATCTCTGCGTGCACCACAGAACCATTTCTCTTATTATCTAAGAGTGTTAACTGCAGCCAAGTCTGCCAGTTAACCTTTCGTTATCTCTGCGTACACCACAGAACCATTTCTCTTATTATCTAAGAGTGTTAACTGCAGCCAAGTCTGCTAATTAACCTTTCGTTATCTCTGCGTGCACCACAGAACCATTTCTCTTATTATCTAAGAGTGTTAACTGCAGCCAAGTCTGCTAATTAACCTTTCGTTATCTCTGCGTGCACCACAGAACCATTTCTCTGTTGCATGTACCCTCTTAGTACATGCAACAGTACGCCATATTTGTCAGAGAGACTTCGTATTGCAGCACCGAAGGTCTCCTCTAACGTACTGATCACGGCCTTTCGCCCAGTCTGATTCTCACGAGGTTTTCGCATTGCAGCATCGAAAGACCTCTTAATGTAACCGACTTCCAAGAACATCGGAAACTTTGATAAAGTTAAGAAACTTAGAGTTTAAACATTTAGGTGGGGAACCACTACACTAATTTCTTAGTGATACCACTTAGCTTATATTTCTCTCAGATGAGCCGCCGCCGTGCTGGACGCCTCCATGAAACACCAATCACTTTTACTATGCACTTATTGAGGTAGCTACCTTACTTTTGGTGAGATGAAAAAATGGCTCAAAAATGCGGCAAACGCCACAGACTATTTAGAGATACTACTTAAGTGCCATGACCATAAACTATAAGTACTCTTTATCTATGGTGATCGCCCTATGGATTCGGTGTTGCCAGCAGGTCACCGCATATTATCATGTACGACTAGCTTGTTACACGTTTCGCACTATCAACATTAATTTGACTCTGTTACCTGTTTACTTCGCGAGCTACACGTCGCGACACCTCTAGATAAGTGCAGTTGAGGCAAGTATTCTAATACCCAACGACGCCAGAATTGATCTGCCAGTTGGACGGCCTTCCGCCACGAAATTCTGCCACTCAAATCTCCTTCGCTCGAGTTGACCGGAATGTTTCTTCCAGAAGAGGTGCCGATTAAAAAATGGCTAGGTGTTAATGCCTCCGGGTAATCTGGATCGGGAGAAACGTGCGTGAGTGGTCTGCTGTTCACAATTGCTTCCGCTTCGACAAGAAGGGTTGTTAAGACCTCATCTGATGGAGACTTTTCTTTTAGTGTCACCTTTAGCACAGCCTTAATACTTCGCACCAAACGCTCCCATGCCCCGCCCATGAACGGCGCTGCCGGTGGGATAAAATTCCATTCAATGGCTTCATTTATAGCGAAAGAGGAAACTTGGCTACCATACAATTTCTTCAGTTCACGATTTAGACCCACAAAGGCTGTCCCATTGTCGGAGTACATCTGGCGGGGGCAACCGCGCCTTGCGATAAATCTTCTCAAACTCATTACCGCCGCATCGGTGGAGAGGCTGTGAACAACTTCAAGATGGACTGCTCTGACGACTAAACAGGTGTAGAGAGCAACATATCGTTTCTCGTGTCTGCGCCCGATGGTAACTTGGATGGGGCCAAAGTAGTCCAGGCCTGTATAGGAGAACGGTCGTTCACTGTGAGCCAATCTTGCTGGTGGAAGTTTTCCCATTGGCGGGTTGAATGGCGTAGCTTTTCGCTGTCGACAGAATAGGCAATGGTTTGCTACTGACCGAACTGTGCTTCTTAAATGAATTATCCAGTAGACTTGGCGAAGTTCATTCACAACTGTCTCTGTGTTAGCATGAGCGGCTTTCTGGTGGTAACGAAGCACTAAGAGGCGTACTGCCGGGTGTTTTCCATCTAATATAATTGGAGACTTGGCTTGACTCGAGACTCCAGAAGCAGCAGTGATTCGTCCTGATAACCGAAGTAGGTTGTCCTCTCCTATGGTAGGAGACAGGTTCAACAATCTGCTAGAGCGTGGCAGGGAGGTTGCTGTCTTTAGACAAACTATCTCTGTTTCAAAGCAATCTATCTGGCTTTGCCATAGTATATGGTTCTCCGCTAATTGTAGGTCAACCGATGACAAGTCAAAAAGAGTTAGTTTTGTGTTACCTACTCTACGGCAAATGTTAAGAAGCTTGCGTGCAAACAAATGAGCTAGAGCAGTGGCTCGAACGAGACATAACCATCTACTGATGCGCAACGGGCTAGCTGAAACGGGAACTAAGGGATGAAATGGTTCATCAGATATTGCATTACATATGACTTTGTGCCTTGGTTTCAGCTCAGTCTGACCAGCCGTCGGCATTGTGATAATTGGTTCTACAGGCCACTGGTCTGATGATAATAAAAAATTAGGACCAGTAAACCAGCGTGACTCCATATTTAGCGGCTTTTTATCTATACGTGTCGCATCGTCAGCTACATTCATTTCGGTAGGAACCCAACGCCATTCTCCGACACTAGAAAGCTCTAAAATTTCACCAATACGGTTGGCCACAAAAGGCTTGAATTTACGAGCGTCGTTTCGCACCCAACCTAAGACATTCATGGAGTCACACCAGAAAACTCGTTTATCTGGCTTAAACGTGTGAGCATTGCAGATGGTGTCGCCAAGTCGAGCGGCAACCAAGGCACCTTGAAGTTCTAACCGTGCTATGGAGGAGGGTTTTAATGGAGCTACTCTGACTTTACTACCGATCAGTACTACCGCAATGGTATTATTCGGGAATAGCAAACGCCAATACGCTACAGATGCATACGCAGATTCGCTAGCATCACAAAAGACATGAAGTTCTCTCTGCGCTGCATCAAACTCGCTCAAATTATATCGACGAGGAATTTTTAAATTAGAAATGGAATTAAGGCAAACTTCGTGCCATTCTTTCCAAGCCGATGAGTCATCTTGAGTGAGTTGTTGGTCCCAATCGACTGCTTTACGCCATATATTTTGGAACATGATCTTTGCCCTCACCACAAGTGGGGCCAAAAAGCCTAGAGGATCATACACGCACATCAACAAAGAGAGAGCTTCACGTTTTGTAAAACTATCGGAAATGGATTTACCGATCAGGCCTTTAACTTCAAAACTAAGACAGTCCTCACCGGGCTGCCACACCAAACCAAGAGTTCTAACAGACTTAGTTATTTTACCCATATCAACATTTACATTATCTAAAGATGGATCTAATAGGTGCTCTTTTGGAATGAGAGCTAGGGCTGTCGGATCATTTGACACCCAAGATCTCATTTTAAAGTGAGCCTTTTTATGAATTTCTACAATATCAGCAGCAAGGCGCGCTGCTTTGGCTGCTGAATCTACCGAAACAATGCAATCATCCATATAATGGTTATGGAGTATAGCATCCACAGCTTCTGGGAAGTCGCTTATATACTCAGTGGCGTTTCTGTTCTTTATATATTGTGCCGTAAATGGGCTAGAAGCGGCACCGAATATCATTGATGACATCCTATATATTCGAATTGGTTCCTCGGGTGAATTTCGCCAAAGAAAGCGTTGGGCATCCCGATCTGCCTCGCGTATTTTCACCTGAGGAAACATTTCTTCTATGTCAGCAGAGAGCCCGACTTTGCCTTCGCGAAAGCGAAAGAGAATGTCTATAATAGAGTTAAGTAAGTCAGGTCCAGTAAGAAGCATGGTATTTAAGCTCACCCCGTTTGATTTGGCCGCCGCGTCGTAAACTATGCGCAGCTTGCGCGACTTAAGTGACGTTCTCTGCTATATGGAAGCCGAACCTAAAGTAATTATTGGCATCGACAACTGGCATCTTACGATTCCTAAATCAACTCGAAGAGGCAGCAAGTCTCAACCAGTCGCAATTAACACGAGTCTAGGTTGGGTTTTATTTGGTTTTCAGTCAAGTAGAACAAAGGCTATTGACACAATCAATCATGTTAGTACTTCCAGTGAGTATAATGATCTTGACGCACTTATTCTTATTCAGATGTTCCCAATGGAACCTTTTTTCTCTAAGGTTTTGAACCTCGACATAGCTAGGCCAAAACTATCTGGAACTTTAAATTGCTCATCCTTCCAAGGAAGCGCAACTTCATATGTATCGTCAGGTAAATGACGGGTACTATCTTCTAGTATTTTGATGGCTTTAATGTCGTTATCGCTACGACACTCTCTTTTAGTAATTCCAAGAGAATCTAGTTTGTAATAAGACTGAATAAGTGCGTCAAGATCATTATACTCACTGGAAGTACTAACATGATTGATTGTGTCAATAGCCTTTGTTCTACTTGACTGAAAACCAAATAAAACCCAACCTAGACTCGTGTTAATTGCGACTGGTTGAGACTTGCTGCCTCTTCGAGTTGATTTAGGAATCGTAAGATGCCAGTTGTCGATGCCAATAATTACTTTAGGTTCGGCTTCCATATAGCAGAGAACGTCGCTTAAGTCGCGCAAGTGGGGGAACTGCTGGATACTTTCAGTTCGAACAGTCTGTTTGGATAACCCTAGACTATTGATTGCCCGAGCCTTACAAATGGTGAACGTTTCCGTACATTGTGAACCTTTGATATCAAAGTCGACGTACTGAACCTTTACGTCTTTTCCTAAACCACTGACACAGTCAAGCCTAACGTGTGATTCGGGACCTGCGACACCAATTTGTTCACATAGTTGGGCATCAATGAACGTAGCAGTGGCGCCATCGTCTAACAAAGCAAACGTATCGACACTACATAGCGGTCCCGAAATCGTAACTGCAACGACTTTTAACAAAGGTCTCATATGGTTATAGTTTTCGTCAGATAAATTTGAAAAAGAGGAGGTATACGCTATTAATTCACCAGGTTCTTTACGCGGCACCTCTACCTGATTATCAGACGGTGATTTGGTATTATCGCAGTTTAGTTCATTCACTAAAACTGTATGAGCTAATAAATTTATGTCATGTAAAAGTTTATGATGTTGGAATTTACACTCAGTCACATTGCAAACCTCTTTCTTATTTTTGCAAAACTTATAACTATGTGAACCTTTTTTAAGACATTTATGACATAACTTATTTTCTTTTACGAACTGCCATCGGTCACTAACTGACAATGTCATAAAACTATTACAGTCTACTAAATTATGTTTATGTTTACACATAGGACAGGGTTTTTTTTCAATGTCATCTGAAATTTCTAGTTTTTTAGCCGAAAATTTAGGTGATGAGGTCTTGGAAGTATTTTGGGTACTATCTGAAAATGAGGCGGAATGTACCTTCTCGTACTTTTTAACAACAATTGAGGGTTCTGATACTAAACCAAACTTGAGTTGCTTTTCAACTTCACGAGTCAAAAATAAAACTAACAACTCGAGCATAGTCTTACCCTGTTGTGAGAAGTGAGCTACAGCAAAATCCGTCCATTTATTTCGTAGTAATGGGTTGAGTTTACCTAGAATAGTTTGAAATAACTCAGGAGAATCTAGGTAACTCTTCTGATCCAAGAGCCTCATAACTTCAACTGAATTTCTTACCTTGCAGGTGAATCTGTTGAGATCATCGCAATCTAAGGAACTTAACTTGGGCCACGACCGTACGGAAGCTATTTCCTGCAAAACAATAAATTCGGGGCGACCGAACCTAAGTTGCAATGCGTCCATTACCTCCACAGGATCACGCGCAGAAACTAGGAGCACCGCTACCGTTTCACGTGCTATTCCACGTAGTCCTAGATTGATCCGTGTCAGGTTCTCAGATGCGGAAAAGGAAGACTTCGTGTCTTCGTAGACTCGCTTGAAGGCGAGCCAGTCCAATGGCTTGCCATCGAAGATAGGGAGGCGTCCATCGCCATTCTTGGGTTTTGAACCTCCACCGACTTTCGCTAGCGACGACGTAATAGCCTGTGCTAATAAAGTTATATCAGAGGGTTGTTGTTTAATCTCTGAAGAATTAAAAGCAGGTTCTTGAGTGCTGTCAGGGATTGGAATCCGAGGCTGACTGCATGGAATAGCCTTTTCGGATGATACTAACCACTGTTGTACTTGCCTTTCTGATTCTATGGAGCTTCTGCGACTCCCTCGACTGTCGGCTTCTAAAGCTGCAAGCTGAGCCTCTAGGTCCAAGTTAGCAGCTTCTCGCTCGGATTTGGCTGCTGCTGCTGCCGCCGCCGCTGCCGCCGCCGCTGCCGCAGCCGCACGATCAGCCTCGGCGACCTTCCTAATGTGGGCCGCCTGTAAGGCCAACTTTTGGGCACGGATTGTCGCTGACGACCGTGACGTCCTGGAACTCGTCGTGGAGCGATCACCGCGCACTACTGGGGCTTCGCTCATGTTGCTTTGGTGGTTGCCTTCCTCCTCTCGAGCTTTCGCTTGGCTCCTTGTCTCCACCATACGAATTTTTAAAACTTATGTTTTGCTGGTTCGAAAAAAAAGTGGGAGAAGGACCAAATGTTAGTGATGAGGAGTTGGAGACAAGGAATTTGAGGAGCTTGAGGATGAGGAGAAATGACAACCACACCATGCAATTGACAACTTAAAATATATTTTGTTTCATAAGTTTTTAAAATATGTACAAAACAAAAAGTTTATAAAAAAAAGGTTCCATTGGGAACATCAATCGTGGAAATTACAGACACAATAGAAAGACAATAGGTGCGCGAACGCCGGCGTCCGCTTGGGGTTTAATGAATTAATATTTGTATCTGGTGTGACGGTTATGTTTTTTTAAGTATAGATTTAAAAATCCTAACGAAAGAGCAAATATTTTTTGAAGATCTACCAACTGGAGTTTGCACCTTAAGTCTCAGTATCGTGTCTAGAGTGATTCAGAACATGTGGAATGTCGTTTTTAATAAAGAAAAGTACAGAGGTAGAGAACGTGTGTCATAAACTGTCATACAATTGCCGAAACGGATCTTGAACGCTCGGCGTCAGAGTGGGGATCGCTTTGCGCATTCCACACATTGGCGAGCTAATCGTCTTCGTTGTTAGATACATGCAGCAACGCAGGGAACGAATCAGGAGTGACGTCTATGACGCGAGGGCGCGGCGAGCCAATCACTGACACTCCCCGCCCCCGCGTCTCACTTCGCACCACTAAATATAAATTACATTTTCTTTGTATCGTAAGTTGCAAATCTAAGTCATAGTTTACCCATATTCCAAGTTTTATCCAATATATACCTAGCGCCAGGTGTCATTTTTTTTTTAATTTAATTAAAGGGCTTTGTCCCTTAGCGACCCAGGATTACCATAACGTTCAGAGTAAGATTGTTTTAGTCTTATTACTGGGTGGGTAAGAAACAGAGCTATACAGGTTGTCTAACGCAATCTCTGACCCAGACTGAAAGAAGATTAAAATAATCTTCACCACCTCACCTTCTCTTTCTTTTATTGCACCTACCACTGTTTTTCTCTGTACCACCCAAAGGTTGACTGGAAGAAAATGCCTAAGGCATTAAGTCCGCCTCTGTACTTTTATGTGCATGAAGTATAAATAAATAAATCTTACTTTAAACGTCATGGTCTAGGAACACATCACCAAGTACACCACCACCACCTAGACATCGCTTTCAGCGATAAGACCGCCGCTGTGCACATAGGTTTAAGTTTCTGTGAAATTGTTACTATTTTGGTGTACAATAAAGTTTATTCTATTCTACAAAAACTTACAATCTACCTTAAGACTAACTAAAACAATTGTTTAGCTTTATCGGATATTGGAGAAGCGATAAATACAAATACCATTACAAATACCATTGTCTTAAGTTTTACAGCGTCAAAAAACAAATCCTTATATTTTCATAGCAGACACTCTCCATCAAAATATGGAAAACATCATCAACCACACCACAGCCATCACAATTCGGACACAAAACTTCCTTCATCAAATAGTTAAATGCCAGGTGTCATAAACACAGTAAAAAAAAAAATTGTATCTACCCACACTATTTCTTTTGGTCTCAGGAACTCTTGAATCACAAGCTTCATGCCGCGGTACGTTAATGATGATCGCCATGGTTGATTGTGATTTTCAAGAGTTGCAGAGGTAAAACGGAATAGTGTGATCCAAAAAAGTCTTAGAATCAATTAGTAACCTTGTCATGGATGAATAGCGAGAAAGTTGCAATTTTCTCATAGGCATAATGCCATGATGACTAGGATTAAATCTATGACAAGTGTTTAACAAACTGTTGGTACAGCTAAGTTATTGGCCTCGTATTTATCCTGGAAAGTGCAGGTGGTTGTGTAGGACGTGGACCGTGATCCTGTAAAGCGGCTCCACGCTCACTGGCACTGTGTTTGGAAAGCCTCGAGGAAGTCTCATAAGGCCAGATTGTTTGTGCAGCGGCCAACCTGGGTCCGCAGTCGGTTATGAGATTTCTAGATTGGCCACTGCAGTGTATGATGACTGACAGAAGTGATATGCTACCACAGTGTGTGTCTTTCGGAGCGTTCGTAAATCTCATAAAACTTTTACGGCTATTTATTATAGTTGATGGTCATGCGGCTACAAACATAAAATTAAGAAACACTCGATAAAACTAAAATGCAAGTCGAAACTCAGTCAAACAAAGTTATAAACAACGAGCCACGATCCGAATCTTCAAGTTTGAATAATTGAAAAAAATTACCAAAAAATGCATGAATAACAGTGTTAATTTGCTTTTTTTGATATTTTTTTTCAATGCTTAGTATCGAACGTCGCGAAGGTCATTATTCCACGGAAAATCTTAACACCGAGATTCAGAAAAAACGTCATCAGCACAACGCCATCTATCGAGTAAGTAAGTAGTTAAACTTATGCATGGTACCTACATTCTACATACAAGACATTATCTTCTAAACCGATTTCTTATTCTGTGTTTATCTCTATTTAACGTTCATTGTGTAAAAAATATTTATTTATAATGGATTGATGCGAAAAAATAAGCAAACAAAATAAGTTTGATTTTTTTTACTTAAATAGCTTCCTTTACATTACTTTACATTGAAATTACACATATAGGTACCGTTGCGGACTTTTTTTATAGATATTGTGATAAATACCAATATCATTGTACCTACTACATTATTTTAACTTATTACAAATCGTTTAAGGTAGGAAGAAGCCAATCAGCTTTTTGTTATTGAAGACTACCTATATAAGCTGTATTATTTTACGTTTTTTAAAGTAAAAATGTTTACTGGCAATGCCATCCTGGAGATAGATATATTGTCTTTTATTTGATACCAAGATATAGGTACTCATAATTATGATTCCTAGAGCATCATAATGGTTCCCGAAAAACCGTGATATTTGTCGAAATTGGTGAATACGTCCTTAAGTCACAAATTATGATCACTGTGTATATTAGGTATATAAAAATATTTTTTATACATACCTAAAATATAGCAGTTGTCACTTAAGAATAAAGTAACTTTCTATTAGTGAAAATATTGTGTGACTTTCAGAGATCAGGTGCATAAGTACCTATCCACTTCCTACAAAATTACAAATTTACAAAAAACAAACTTTATTTCTTTATAATGTTGGTATAGATTAGTGTGGTTTTTATAAAACAATATATGTCACTGAGCAAAAACTTTGCAAACCAAATGAAGTTCTTAATTTTTCATGTTTCCAATTGGATTAAGTACTTAGTACCTTTTATTATGTGGGAAAATCATCTAATGACATCTCTCGTTCTTGAGCGGAACGAGAGGGCGTGTCAGATTTTACTGACTAAAAACCCACTTCTGTTCCTTCTTTGCGATTGTTCCAGAACCCTGGGGATCTTTTTCGCATCACCCATGGCCCCAGTAGGCTTCGACCCTGTTGGGCTCCTGCGGTTGCTGACAACTTCTTGAGGCGCGCGTGGAACACTACGTGTCGTCAACGACTTGGCCTCGGTCCGAACGGTCACCGGATGGTCGGACGGCGAGCTACCCATTTCTCACTGTCCGCAAGCCCGCGCCTACAGTGGCTGGAAATCAGGATAGGAATCCCCGGTGGCTGGGGCGCGAGGGGCATTGCCTCACGCGTGCTGCCGCCTCCTTTTCTAGCATTACTGCTTCGCAGGAGGCGACCTCCTGCCACTCCTCCTCGCTGCGGACCATGGCCTGTACCAAGGCCTGGCGCGAGAGATCACTGCCGCCGAGCGCCCCCACGAGGAAGTACTTAGTACCTACTTTTTATTATTTTTAGCTTTTTATACTTCATGTTGCTTTAAAACAACGAACTCTGATCCCTTTTACAAACACCCATCATAGTCCTGAGAAGCAGAAGAAGGAATATATGCCAAACTAAATCAGTTAAAACCAAATTTACGCGAAACTTTTTTTCTTTTCTTGGCCCATTTCTATACAACAAACTGAATGATTTACTCTCTATTCATACCTTATTAATCTAACTTATTATTATAACTGTAATTAAATATTGCTATCAATTTATAATTTTTGATGCTATTAAATACTCAAATCAATTTATTTATTTATTATTATTATCAATGTAATTAAATGATGTAATCAAGTTATTATTATCAATGTAATGAAATAATATAATTAAACTATTTTTATTGATGTACTTAATTAATGACTGCAATGTATTTACGTGAAACAAATCGTCTTCAGTAAGAACGACAATGATTAATCTTATACTTTGTTTTGGGGGCCTGGTGACCTGACACACAGGTTTTTTAAAAAACTTAGTTCAGGCACCAGTCTTCCACAAATTAATTTCACTATTCTGATTTTACACTGTCTGTTTCATTTCTCTGTAATTTGTGGAAAGAAATAAATAAACCTACTGTAGGTAATAAGTTTATTATATGGTAAATAAAATGAATGCAGTTTTTTAACCTTCTTTGTTGGCGTAGTTCCTCCTATTTCCAAGAAAATGATCATTCGTCATGGTTCAAAAATCGTACTCACAATAAGATAAAAAAAAACTGGGCAAGTGCGAGCCGGACTCGCACACTAAGGGTTCCGTACAAACGTACCAATGTAAATAATTCAATTCACGAAAGGAGTTTCGAAAAACTTTTCCGAATCGCAGTTTTTTTTTGTGACGTAACGAAAAAAATACTGTTTTCAGATTTATTCCTGTACATGTACTACAACACCTTGCTTCATCCTAAATTTCAGGATTCTGGGTTTTGATTCCCTTGAGAGTGTCGAAATATACTTACGTTTTTTGCGAAATGAATGGGCGTAGGTACCTTTTGTTTTTCCTTAACTTAGAAATTTGATTTTTTCACACCTTCAAGAGACCGCAGACTTGAGTATATGGTTTTAAGTAGTTAATTTCAACTCGATACCTCC
Source organism: Mythimna ferrago (assembly GCA_910589285.2). Lineage (NCBI taxonomy): Eukaryota > Metazoa > Arthropoda > Insecta > Lepidoptera > Noctuidae > Mythimna > Mythimna ferrago. The sequence goes on along the minus strand of OU342675.1, from coordinate 6,885,312 downwards.
ACGCGTTCCCGAAATAAAGAGTCTTGACAGACAGACAGTCAGACGGACAACAAATTGATCCTATAAGGGTTCAGTTTCTTCCTTTTGAGATACGGAATCCTAAAAAGCACTACATGTAACTTTTTGTTTTACATTTATTTTGTTAAAAAAAAAAAAACAAACTAGAGGTCAGCAGTTCAACACAGTCTTTTGTAGGTAGAGTCTGAGCGAAATATGTTTTTATACAGGTTTTTGTAAATGGATGTGAATGGGCCGTTGCCTTGTTATTTAAATTCCTATTGTAATTTTTATTATAGGTGTACAATCAAGAATATATCTATAATCTATCCATCTTGCTTCCCTTTAGTGCCATATAACTGATTTTTTGAAGTCTACTCACTCTTCGGTAGTAGCTGGGTTTATCGATTTGGAAAAAAAATAATAATAGTCAGAGTAGTAATTTATTGGTAAGGGATTCTTACAAGTCATATACAGAATTTTCAAACCTATAGTCTGTCTAATAAGTCAACCGACTTGGGAATTTTGTATAATATTTAATCATTTAAAAAATACTTATTTTTGGTACTTTTGATAAGGTTCTTCTGTTAGTAAACAATGATCCCTATCTCTTAATCAACCTAGATTATTGAACCCGTGTTGACTACATCAGATTTCATTAAATCGTAATAATTACCCAAGTCTTTTAACTTATTAGACAGACTCTACATAAAAGTTAACTAATGATTACATTACAATGTCAAATAATATAAAATGTCAAACAAATAAAAGAAAATACAAGAAAACAAATAAATAGAAGAACATGATTTTTTCATGTGACTAACATTTATGCCAAAAAAACAATTTACAACATGATATTTTTTCGCTTGTTTTCCCTAGTCCTTTCAAACGTCTTTGATCTTTAGAACACAAAAATTGTAAATTGCTGATTGTTTTTCAGAATGTACATACATAGTTGTAGTGTCAAGAAAGAAAAGGGATTTAGTGATAGTTCGACGAGTGATAGGACAGAATGAACCAAATAATATGGGATAAGGGCAGGAAGAAGAAGAAGAAGATCTGCGTTTGAGTTCTTTGTGAATCTTTAGTTATATCTATTGAATGTCCAATGTCTTGAACTTCCCGCAGCCCATACATTTTTACGTTGGAGCCCAGCAGGGCCGAAGTCTACAGGGGCCAACGGTTTATTTCTGAAAAGAAAAACCCAGGGTCCTGGAACGCAAGACAAAGAAGAAACATAGGAGTGTGTTTCAGTCAGTAAAAGTCTGACACGGCTCTCTCACTCCGTCCTAGGGTGGGAGGAGTCATTGAACGATTTTCCATAAAAAAAAATATTCAAGGTTTATTCTGACTAAAGTACCGGGTTTCAAATTTCTTGTGAATAGTTTTTGTTGCTTTTGATTTAATAATAATGACTACAGTTGAACACGGTTAGAAAACCAAGTCCAGCATACCGACAGCAAAAACTATTTGACGTTACGTTATTTTTTGCCAGGATGTGAATGATAGACAGACTGACTGGCATTTTGTTGCCGGAAAGATAAAAAAAACTGGCTAAGTGCGAGTCGCAAATGAGTTCTGTACTATAATATTAAAAAAAACGAAAAAACATCACGTTTGTTGTATGAGAGCCCCACTTAAATATTTAATTAACAGAAATATCAGTAAAAACTTCAACTCAAAAACACTTGTAAAACCTCAGAAGCTAGTTCACTATCTAGCTATCAAGTTCATGAGACTCAGCCTGGTGATAGACGGACAGACAGACAGTGGATTGAGTAATAAGGTTCCTTTTTACCCCTTGAGTACGGAACTCTAAAAAATTATGCCTAAAGGTCCTACAGCTACCAGCTATCAGAGTTGTATTTTTCCCTTATTTACGGTTTTTGGGTTTTTGAACTATAAATAAGAGCCGGGCCACACGATGTGTTGCGGCGCCGCACCGCAAATTTTTCAGGCACACCTGTGACGTCACCCCGCTCGTATGGCCCGCCGATTCGTCTAAATATTTGCGGTGCGGCGCCGCAACGCATCGTGTGGCCCGGCTTTGATTAAGATTTGTTGTTAGCAAAGAAATATTCTCAATGCCCCAGTCAACAATGCAGTTCTGACTGACAAAGACACACAAAAAGGGTGTGACGGTTAAAGGTTCATAACTAGTTATAAATGCCACTTGTATGTGCACATTTTTAAAGAGCGTGTGCGCTGAGAAACTGGATTTGAGTTCCAAATTCTATCCGAATTGAAAATGATCCGATTTCGTAGGCAGGCATGTTTAAGTCAGGAGTAAATAGGTTTCTTACTAAGCGCGTACCATCGTCGACCGCATCGTCGCTTTTTATCAGGTGAGATAGCCTGAAAATGGAAAATGTGCTACGCTATTTTGTAGCCGGCGGCTTAACAACAATAGCCTTTGTATGAATTGGAAAATCATAATAATAGTAACACCTCTTGCACGGATTGGAGCCCTGAACCTATGTACCATCAAATACACTTCTGATTGACCACCGCTAAGTTTATTTTTGCTTGTATTCGAAACGAAAACTTCAAAGGGTTTGGTTTGGCTCCGCGCCCCAGGATTCAAGCGAAATTTTTTTTTTTGATCAGGCAGAAATGACCGCGATGGTTCCTTCAGTTGCCGTTTCAAAGCCGCTGTAACTGTGGAAGAATCACGCAGCAAACAATCTTTCTAAAAGCTCTTTGAGATGTGTGGAGCGCAACGTGCCGTTGACTCGGGCTTGGTCTTCACCAGAGGGCGACCTACCCACTGCTCGACGTCCGCAAACCTGCGCCTACGATGGCCGAGAATCGCCCTATGACTGCCAAAGTCCGGGACGTCTACGGCAGCTGGGACGTAAGGTTTGCTTCTCCCTTACGGTTTCCTCCACTTCGTGTTACTGTTTTGCAGAAGGAAGCGATTGCTTCCCATTCCATCTCACTTCGTACCAAGGCCCGATCCAGGGACAGACGAGAGAAGTTAACGCCACCGGTCTTCTCCACGAGGACACGGCTGTGCTCCACCCAAGCAGGGCAGACCTTCACTTCACCGTATGCTCCAAGTTATTTTCCAGACGATCCACCTAATGGTAACTACTGGGTGTTATTTCCCGGGAAATGTTAAACAGAGAACTCTTGAAGCCGTGTCCAGTGAGGACCTGCGTCAGGCGTAACTACACCATAAAGAAGGGATTTAATTATTATCGCCGTGATTGTGGTGTGCTCTAATAACAATACCCTAAACTGAATTTATCTTCTTAACTTTTATTTCACTACTCAAACTTCTTTTATTCGTTTTTGTGTGCGTCTACTTATAAGATCAAAAGGTGCGGTGAGGGGTCAAATCATAAATACGGTTTTATCTAAATCCGAGTATTTGAATTTGCCGGTGTTACGATATCTTGTACCTAATGTAAATTAGTTACTAATATTGTTAATGAAAGGACATTTATTATTATACAGCTTCTGTAGTTCAGTTATGCAACATGTGTCGTTTGCATCGTAGATGTATGACGTAGGGCATCAAACCGTCCTCTGATAACTGGGGATAGGCCTTCACAGAAAACTGCAAGGAATAGTATTTTAGGAATATAGTAAAATGTGTTGGTAGATTCTTTGTTCCACATCATAAAAAAAATACATACACGGTGTCATTGACATCGACGCACAAACGAATACCACGGATTCAGTACATGATTCTGGAAACTCCAGTGGTGGAATTTTTCGTCGACTTTTTCCTAATTAAAAAAACCAGTACTTTTAAAAATTTTAACCGTTAAAAATTGTTATTCTAACCAAACCCGATGATATTTTCAGTAAAAAAAAACTTAATTATAAAACTTAACTTAATTATTTGTATTAAAAAGTCATCGAGGTAGATAAAATCGTTATTCTAATTACAAAAATTTCATTAGATTCATGGTATTCGTTTATGCGACGATGTCAAACAATGACACCCTGTATAGGGTATGACAATGCGCGATCTTATCTTATAAAACAGCTTTAGCATCTAAGGTAAGTTTGACAATCTTTCAGAAGTAAAATGTTCTCGGAAATACGAAAATTATTTGACTATATTAGATAAATTCTGTAGTAGGAAAAAAAGCCGATTAGGTATGTTCGCGAAGTCGACTGAGAGCTGTGGAAAAAGGGATGGAGTTATAAACCCTATAAAGCCGCATCCGTTCCTTTAAAAGTTCAGTTTAGGTCGTCAAATAAATCGTGAAAAGAGCTCGTGGTAGGGCCTCCGCGTAAAAGTAGAAAATATTCTAGCCTAAGTTACTCAGTAATCAAGGAACAATCTACTGTTGAAAGACTTTCTTAAATTAGTCCAGTAGCTTTTATATTTAATAAAAACAAAAATACAAACACACAAATCTTCCTTTTTATAATTAATATTAGTATAGAAGTAACTAAGAATAAAATAAATTCTGTGTCCTGAAAAATTGCCTATAAATCAAAAGTCATCATGTACCTACCTAAAACCAATTTCAGCCGGGCTACAGCCGAAATTGGTTTCAATCATGATGCACTATTTATTGAAAATGCAGAATGCAACTGTTACCCATCTCCTCAAAAATAACAGAAACTCACGTCAATAGAAAGGACGGTCTCTCTTTATTCATTTTGAAGAGATTGTAACAGTTTATTGACCTAAGTCTGTAGGTCAATGGCGAGTTCTGTGACCTTGTACTGGCCAAAATAACATCGATCGGTGCTACAAGTAGCGCCATCTATGTTCAACTGTCGGAACTTTTAAGGGGCACAGATTATATAGTTTGAAAATCTGAAGGAGTTACGTTATATGCTATATAAGTAAATATGTAAATAGTTTCTCGAGTCAGTCAAAGAGGACGCTATATGTTGTGCTAGCAGTATCATTGATTACTTGCTTATTTCATTCATTACCAATAATATGAATTAAAAAATAAAGCCTTCTTTTTTTGTTCTTAAAACTGAATGTTCTTAATAAAACATGTCTATAGGTATGTATATATTATGAAGCTGAAATTCAATTTATAATTGTGATACTTTTTTAAAGGCTTAGCGTTTTTGAGTGGGAGTTTGTGTGAGACTAACCCACTCCTGTGTTTCTTAGTTCCAAGACTCCGGGGTTCCCTTTCGGACAATCCATTGGTAACTATTTATTCTTTCGGACATACCTATTAGTAAATTAAGTTTCTCTCTACTTGAGAAGAGAAAAGGGATGGTCCTTCCAATTTTAAAGGAACCCAGTTTACTTTGTGCGTCATTATTTACGCATCATATTTTATTTACTAACCTAGCAATAACTTTAACCTACTCCGCAAAAAAAAAATGTTTATTAAAACGTGATTATAGTCAAAGTCAAATTGATGACTAATTGAGTGTCAATTAACATAAACTCGACACTAACTTGTTTACAACCCGATCTGACTGAGCCTTAAAAAAAGTGGTACATACTTAATTTTTTTTTTTATAAACAAAGGACACGATTGTTGTTAAAATTAGGAAGAAATGCGCATCTTTGTCTCCACGTTTATAGTAACGCAGTAACATTATAATAAAGGGTATTGTTCACCGAGCTACTAAATAACTCACACATACGCAAACACACCCGCACGCTTGCTAATAGAGTGTCGTTCAACACTCATTTACAAATTAACGTGCAGTGAAACAAATGCGTGTGCAATTATTTACCGGCTTCGGACAAAGGGTTCCAATAGTCCAGTTCGCGTCGGAGTGAAGCGCGGGCGCACTTGATCGCGCGACGTATCGCAGCGCGCACGCGCCGAAGTTGTATCGAGGAAACAGTGTAGTTCGCGATCGCAATGATGCTCGCAGGCGCGCAGATTGTTGACGAAACTAGTGTGGCGTTCACAACGGGTAATCCCGGGAATACCGTGACGTCAGGGACAACAGGGAACAGTCCCCCGGTGTATCCCGTCCAGGGCTCCTCCAAAGAAGCCCAGCCGGTTGTCTCAGAACCTGCACCCGGCACGGGACTCCACATAATCCCTAAACAAGACCCAGTGGACATACACTTCAGCAATATCACATGCACAGTCAAACTGGGAATAACTAAAGGTAAATAAAACACTTTACATATAGATATCCACGAAATCATCATCAGAAGAAGTAAATTTTCATACCTTCCTTGAAGAATGTTTACAGCATTAGGCGTTATTTCTTTTTAAAAATAATTACTTTTTTTATCCAGTGTTAAAAAGTAAAAACAAACCAATAGGTACTTAGAAATTAAAAGTAAATCATGGTCGGCTACCTTGCACATTGATCCTTAGTCAACAATTCAATGAAAAGGTTCTGAACTGTCCTAAATAAAGCACATAGATCTATTTAAAAAATGGGTGCAAGAGAATTGAAGTTGTGTGCTACAAACTCTTCAAGTCGTGATAATGTTATTCGATACGTTACTACAAATATCTATGTATGGATATGTCATGATTATATCGGCAGTAACATGATAATAAATATCAATAAGACAATAATATCTTAGAGCCTTTGTGTAAAGCGTTTACCTATGTAGTTAAGTGACCATAACTTTTGAAGAATGAAGTAAACTGTGTTTATGGAAACAAATTTAATTGCTTAATAAGTTATTGACAACATTAGCAACTTACGTATTTATCTTATGTACCTATTCATTAGTATCTATATTGTTTTTAGATAATTACGCGATGTGAATAACAATTAGCTAAGTACCTAATGTTAAGATTTTTATTCCTTGCCGGCAGTTTTTAGTGTTTCACTTGGCCGCAGAAAACCATATCATTATATGAGCCTGCAGGGCAAAGACCTCCCTTCAATTCTTCCATTCTTGTCTGTCCTTAGTTACTTCTGACCAATCCTAGTTAGGAGACCAACTCACACCAAGGTATCTCCTTTCATTTCCTTCCCAGGAAACAATAGATATAGGAATTCTTACTTCATAATATGTAACCTTATTGCCGTAATAACATATTTGTCGTTCATATAGCTTAATATTCTACTGAATGAACCAAATCAACTACCTGAGTATCTTTTTCTCCTTCTCTGTCAAATCCATCCAAAGGTTGTCTGTAAAAGATTGCTTTTAGCGATAAGACCGCCCTTTATGACACGCTATTAATTTTAAGTTTCTCATGTAATTTTTATTTTTGGTGTACAATAAAGAATCAATCTATCTATCTATCTATGATAATAAACCAATAGTATAAAATTGAAAAAGAGATTTATAGCTCCACTATGCTCTGTCACGGTGGACCGATGACCTGGTAAGGGTTGCGGGAATCCAATGGATGCGAGACGAACAGGACTGGTCGTTATGGCGACACTTGGGGGAGGCCTATGTCCAACTGTGGTCGTCTTTCGGCTAAAATGATGATGATGATCACGCTTTGACGGTATCTTATGAATTACAAAAAGTTTGACCTTATTTGTCACAATGTATTATAAAAATACTTACGATAAAAGACTTATTAATCCCTAGTAGATTATCTACTCATGTGGTAATCAGTGGGTAATCAATCAGCAACCGGAAATCATGTTTCGATGCAGCAACCTGTCATGAAATGATGACGTTCATTGCTAAACAGGATCATTAATCCGCTTTATAATGTTCCCACAGCTTGGACTCAGGCCTGGTGCCTAAGTCTGCTATTTTTACAAATTCGTCATTCCAACACGATCCCATTGTCATTTTGCTAAAAGTTTGTAATCTGCTAATTTATAATGATCGATCATTGATCGGTCAATGGTCTTGTAATAGAAATTGTGATAGAATGACAATATCGAGCTTATTAAAAGCAATAACTGCGCAATGACGTCGTTATGGTAGGTCACTGATCAAAGGAACTGTCAAAAAATTTTCCGATTACCCCATACGTCAGAAATTCATTTGTCATTATGTACGAGATTACCATTCTATGCCATTTCTTTCAATGGAGTGTCAGTGGTTGACCATCGGAAAGTCATAATGACGCCATTATATTAGTAGATTACCAAAACTTGTCAAAATCAACAATTATGAAATCAATGATAGACCATTCTGACACTATTGTAATAGCAGACTTGAGGCCCTGCTCTCTAGGAAAGGGAATGAGCTGTATTACATCGCGTGGGTCTAGTGTGGGTTGGTTGGTTGTCACCAGCCATTGAATTTTTGGTTCTAAGATATGTCGGTTTCCTTAAAAATTTTCCTTCACCGTTTTGAGAGCAGGGTCTCAAGTCTGCTATTATAATAGTGTCAGAATGGTCTATCATTGATCTCATAATTGACGATTTTGACAAGTTTGGTAATCTACTAATATAATGGCGTCATTATGACTTTCCAATGGTCAACCACTGATACTCCATTGAAAGAAGTGGCATAGAATAGTAATCTCGTATATCTTGACAAATGAATATCTTGCGTATGCGGTAATCTGCTAAAACTTTGACAGTTTATTTGATCAGTGTTCTACCATTAGAACGTTATTGTGCAGTTATTGGTTTTAATATGCTCGATATAATCATTCTACCACTACTCTATTAGGATACCACTGACCGATCAATGATCGATCATTATGAATTAGCAGACTACGAACTTTTTAGCAAAATGACAATGTGATCGTGTTGGAACGACGAATTTATAAAAATAGCAGACTTGGGCTCCAGTTGTGATGAAATAAATTTAGTAAATTGCTATAAGTAGGACTCGTTGCCACTGGGCTACCACTGCTGTAATAGCTGAACAGTTATGGGAATTAAGCTAGAACTACATTAGACCGACAAACGCCTGATTTGCACGTAGAACGACGACGTCGCGTGGCGTGGTTCAAGTGTAGCTCTACAAGTCTAGTTTCCATATAAAATGTATGAAGACCGACGCGCCCAAATCGGCGTGTGTGTCACACGTGTACGCAGTGTAGTTATACCTTAGACTTAACTCCAAACCTCTTTCTTTCGCTCATATCCCAGGATTAAATCCTACGCTCTGGTGGAGTTTGCTTTTTGATCTTCGGTTTCTCTTTCCTCTTAATGTGTAAACCTTTTGTTGTAAGCTTTTGGCTGTTTCTCTTCTTAAAGTACATCATAGAACCTTTTTCACTATCGAAAGGGATCTCTCACCGCTGACATCGTCTTTTTTTGCATCTCATTTATTGACTAAAACCTGCAAGATGGCATCATATTGAAGGTTAATAATGTCAAAAACAGTTTACTGGAGTTTAAAGGTAAGCTAACAATGCAATTAGAGACAATGCCGTTTATGATCAAGTCTTAAAGCACCAAAGCATCACGATCTACGATGAAGCAATTGGTATTTCCGTATTCGGTTAGTTTTATAATACTAGCTTACAAAAAGCGGTAAAATGTAAAATTACCTCGGATACGACGGTTAAAATTGGTTGTTTTTTAAGTCAGTGGTTGGTACGACAATGTCCAAGGAGTATCGAGTTGCCCAGTAACCGGGTTGTGGAGGTCTGATAGGCAGTCATAAGTCATAAAACACCAGTACCTATTCAGCTGCATCCAGATAGACTAGAAGCCAACCCCTAGCTATCCTCTATTGGAAAAAGAATTGGTTGATAGATGATGGTAGGTTACACAATGTTCTAACAGATAGTATGACGAGTTTACAAAGTATTGAAATATTGTGCCCTGTGTTTAACTTCATCTGTACCACATCCCAAGAACATGAAGACACGGTGGAGCATACGGTTGGAGGTGTGCCCCGCTTGGGCGAAGCACCGTCGTGTCCTCGTGAGGGCGATCGGCGACAGTGATCTCTCGCACCTGGCTCTGGTACAGGCCATCGTCCGGAGCGAGGAGGAAAGACAGGATTTTCCACCTTAAAAAAAAAACCCAAACCTATCGACCTACCACTCCAGGTCTTCACAGCTCTCACACCGGGCCCTGGTAAAGGTCCTACTCCGGAGCGAGGAGGAATGGCAGCATTTTCCACCTTAAAAGAAATCCCGATAACGCATTAGGTATCACAGACAGTCCCCTGTGCAGAGCATGCTTGGAGGGGGAGGAGACGATTGAGCATGTGCTCCTAAATTGCACAGGTGTCACTGAAATACGCACACGAACCGTGGGATCCCCGAATTCCCTTATAGATGCCTTGAAAAACCTGAGAGGCCTAATCTGTTTTTGGAGAGAGGTGGGCTGGTTGGAATAAGCCCACCTAAGGTCATGACCGCTATGGTCCACGTACAATGGTCCACATAGGACTAAGTGTGGAAACCATACTCAAACATAAGACATAAATCCCAATAACCTACTAATCCAGTGAATCCAGATCTTCACAACACCAATTCTAAGGTCAATATTGCAATCGATTAACACTTATTGCTTTCAAAGTGCTTCTTGCATCGATTGAGGCTCTTATCGATCGCAGTTAATAATCACAATACTTCGCCTTGACTCGATTGCTCCATCATAACGGTTACGACTTACGACTTATAAGTCAAGTTCATTCGGCTTTTTATTCGATCCGTATAAGAATCTGATGTAAACAAAAACTGCATTGCACAAGTTAAGATATAGTAAACTAGCTTTTAACTGCGGCTTCACCCGTGTACATAAATTATAGCCTATGTCAACTCAGGAATAAAGCACCTTACTATCGGTGAAAAATTTTAGCAATAGGACCAGTACTTTCGTAAATTGACTCGTTTTTTTAGCGGTGGAGAAATCATCTAATGACATCCCCGCTTTTGGGCGGAGCGGGAAATAGTGTCAGACTTTTACTGACTAAAAACCCACTCCTGTTCCTTCGTTGCCTTTGTATGTAGTACGTGCATGCCAGTTTACGACAACTCCATCCCCATTTTGCCGAAAATCCATTTGTGAACAGAGACTTTCCCCGAACGTTGCTACAAAAACTACAATAAAATTAGGTACTTTTAGTTTTTATCATCCTTTTTTGACGTTATTAAATCATTAATAATTTAATAACGATTAACGATTAGTACATACACTACACTCCACCCAGAGAAGAACTTCTTGTTCTCTGGATGGAGTGAGTGAGAGGTAGTGTAAGACTTACTGACTAAAACCTCTCCCGTGTTCCTAGCTGAAAGAATATAGGTGTAGTTTTAGTGTGTAATAGTCTGACAAGCCCTCTCGCTTCACCCTTTAGTTGCCCTTTGCGTTTTACGGCCACTTGTTTCCTTTTAGAAATCCTCCGTGTTATAGACCTAGAACCAGACACATTTTAAGGTGACAGTCGGGTCGACTGGTAGAAATTTTCTAAGGCATTATATCCATCTCATTAGATACATTGTTTTTACTAGTGCATACAGTTTTAATTAATAAATAATTCGTAAGAACGAAGATAAAGTACCTTCTGTACTACATAAAAACAATTTTGTGTTATAAGAAATCATATGCAACAACATATAACGATCAAAGGGCAAGGTAACTTGTAGATATGGTACCGGTTTCCTGATTGCGTTAGCGATTTACGATGAAACGTACGTTTGCTGTAGCGGAAAACCCATAAAGATTTTGTTGCAACAACTTAAATCAGTTTTTATTAATTAACCTTTCAATAGAACAAATAATATGAAGTGTATCTAGCCAAGGTATATTTAGTTTCGCATTTTCTCAATCATCTTGTGCCAGCGATGTCGATGTTCCATCTTTTCTATTGTCTACTTACCTCTTTTTAGGGTTCCGTAGTGAACTAGGAACCCTTATAGTTTCGCCATGTCTGTCTGTCCGTCTGTCCGTTCTCGCTTAATCTCTGTGACCGTTAGCACTAGAAAGCTGAAATTTGGTACCAATATGTATATCAATCACGCCGACAAAGTGGTAAAATAAAAATTGGAAAAAAATATTTTATTAGGGTAGCCCCCCGTGGTATATGTAAAGTGGGAAGTGATTTTCTTTTTATTTTCAACCCTAACGTGTGATATATTGTTGGATAGGTATTTAAAAATGAATAGGGGTTTACTAAAATCATTTTTTGATAATTTCAATAATTTCGGAAATATGCGCTCCAAAAGTAACTCTAACTTTTGAACCATAAGTTTAGAAAATATGAAAAAAATCTGAAAAGTAGAACTTTATAAGGACTTTCTAGGAAAATCATTTTGAACTTGATGGAAAGAACAGTTTTTGTACAAAAAAGACAAAAAGGTTGTACAAAATAATTTCTGGTCTAAGTTTGTAGTATAATCGTATATGCAAGCATTTTTTAAACTCATAAGTGGGCACACTTATTGTGACGGACGGGAAACTACGGAACCCTACACTGAGCGTGGCCCGACACACTCTTGGCCGGTTTTTTTTTGTGTCTTTTTGCATTATTTTTGGCCTACATTATGTCGTCTCTTCAATCAGTACACTAAAACAGCAGTTTTACATTTTTAACTCCGGTCCCCAAGATACAGGCACCGCCTAGATTGGGGACCACTGTATATTACATAACTGAAGCCCGCAAATAGTTACAGACCTATAATACGTAAGCCTAGATAATATCCACAAAGTACTGTGTTTCCAAAATATCTGATGAAAAATGTGTAATAGCGTCATAATCGCGTAAAAGCGGTTGTATGAAAAACAGTGAAAATGTATGTCGAGAACTCGAGATGCATCCCCTTAAGTGGCTAAAATACAATCGTTCTTTTATAAGTTCGGCGTTGAATTTATTGTATTTTCAAACCTTTACCATTTTACATAAATTATCATAATAACGTAATATCTACATACTTTGTAATGTAATCATGTCTAGTGTCAGGATTTGACTTTTAACCTCACGAGGAAAAACTCGTAGGATACATTAGTAATTGTTAAATTAGTTATACTTAGTAACTGTTTACAATATCTTGTGACACAAATACTTCTTAATAAAATATTTAATATATAAATTACCAATTGAACTCTCAAAAGATGGTCACTGACAGCTATCTGACGTCCATAACCCAGTTACTGCGTAACACGATGCCCTGTGGCGAAACTAGATACCAGGCAATCTAGTAAGACCTAAAAAAAGCAGTACCCACATATTTGCTGCGGGAACATTTGAAAGAGTAACCGTGGCCTGGCCGTAGAAAGTAAAGGAAAACATGAAGGACAGGTGTATGATAGGGCTGACATATACTTATTTGGACAAAAGCCCGAAAATATAATCCAGATCAAAAGATAGGTGTGCTTCAGTCAGTAAAAGTCTGAGTCTTCTGCGACCGCCCCCCTCACCCCACCCTTGGACGGGAAAATAGTCTAGTTGCCGTAAAAAATGTAATCAGACCGTCTTTTAGATTTAAAAAAAATAAGGGACACGTATTTTTTTATTTGTAAAATAAACCAAAAATGACAAAGATATAGCCTATTAAAGTTAAGTGTAACGTCACGCCCCGGCCCGTGCTGCATTTTTTCGCACGGGGTGACATCACACGTAACTTTAATGGGCTATATCTTTGTTATTTTTTGTTTAATCGAAAAAAGAAAAAATATGTGTCCAATATTTTTTTATAATCTAAAATACGGACTAAATAAAATGTAATTATTTTGACCCTGGAAACTGCCCTATTGATGACTTCCCACCTAAAAAAAAAACATATAAATTTGTTCGGAACGGTTAAAAGATTATTATTTTTTATCTGCTACAATGGTTGCTTCACCAACTTGAACATTGAACATGCGATGTGTATCAACGACTGATGATTGCATACATTTGAACATTTACTTGATCTATCCTTATCGATCCATGGATTAACTAAATTTTATCAGCTTTATCGTGACATGGATACAAGGGAATTAAAACAAAGATTTCTATTGAAATATAATAAATACCTTAACGTTGTAGGGTAAATACGCCAAATGTCGGCCCCCTTAGCGATTTTCTGACTGCGGATCGTTCTAGCACCGTCAGTTTCCATCGAAAGATAGCTTCTGATGCGGTTTTGGATACTTTGATTAATCTATTTTATGTTTATAGGCATAAGATCGACATTTCTACTAAAAGAAAAAAGTTATAAGGTTTAGATGCGTCGAGAACAGAAAAACCCTAAAGTCGGCCATTCACGGCCCATTGTCGGTCGCGTTTTTCCCAAATGTCGGCCGGGTATAGGGTGTTTTAAATTAAGACAGTGACAAATATTATTAACATGATTTATTTTGGCAGAATTCTAATATTACACATCTAAGTATATATTTGTAATTGTATTTGTTAAATAGGAAAAATATTTTTATTTCCCCTAACAAAAAAAATCGTAACCGCATAATTTTCTTTGATTGGGCCTTCACAGAATCAAAGAAAATTATGAAAAGATCTCCCTGCTTTGTTATTGTAGAACCTACCTTAAATTAAAAGCATTAAGTGAAAACAAACTTAGTATCAAAAGCAGTTTTTTGGTACAATAAAGATTCACGACCAACCATTTATATTTTTTAACTTTTCAATCGTGAGAATTACAGACACAATAGAAAGACAATGGGTGCGCGAACGCCGGCGTTCCCTTGGGGTTTAATAAATTAAGCTAATAAGAAGGGTTTAATAGATAGCAAGTCCCGAACCATAAAGCTACCATAAATATGTCTTCAATACTGTCAACATTTAAACTTAACTTCTTTACAATATTAATAAACTATAATAACAAATATTTCATTTTGAGAAAATAACTTTGATAAATAAATTAAAAATGACTAACCAATCAATGAAAAAGCAAAGTATTTTTTTATCAGCCTGTATAGTGGCGCTCGAATTCGAGACTGGTCGACATTACGATCTTTAATATTTCTAATGTCGGCCCTTATTTATTGTACCTTATTTCTCGAGATTCGACTAATATCACCCCGGCCGTTATTTGGCGATTAAACGTAAAATAGATTTATTTGTCTATAAGTTTTGCAAATTCTATTGTTAAGCCAACGGAATTGTTACAATTGGAATTTATAAAACAGACTGCATTTACTTTAAGTCGGCCACGGCCGAGAATCCGGTTTTAAATCAAAACTGTTACCCTAATGGCGGCCTCCTATTTTGCCCTGAAAAATATACGCAAAACGTTGAAAAACTATCTTAAAATATAGTAAAAATAACCCTTTAGTGATAATAAAGCTTAAAACAAAAATAAATAAATGTCTTATCGTTGTAATATCAATCCCCGAAATGTGGGTATTCACTTCAAGTAAGCTACTTTACATGCGAATTTGACGCTTCAACGACGCAATCGCTACTAACGCTCAGTATGAGAAGAGCAAGTGACGGAATCGGATAGTAACGGTTTGTACGTATAGAGTATGAATTAAGTTTGCAATTCAAGAAGCAAAATTGACACATAATTACCTTTTGAATGAATGCAAGCTGAAAATGTACAGACGGCCGAAGTTTGGGGGGAGGCCGACGTTTGGCGTATTTACCCTATTACGAATTTTTCTTGGTATTTTATAAAAATTCAAGGTTTTATTAAAATCTGTAGGATAATGTTGAATTTGTGGAATTTTGCAAATCGGTCCATAAATGACGGAGTCCTGAGGTAATAAACATAAAAAAGAAATCGACATATAACCGAATTGATAACCTCCTCCTTTTTTTTTAGAAGTCGGTTATTTTTTTTTATAATTAAAAACTTCAAAAGTAAAATGCTTTAAAGGATGTTGTCTAACACAGAACCTGTTTAATTCTCCAGTTTGTTTTTTTATTAATGAAGACTTAAGGTACAATAAACTAAAACTACTTTGAAAAAAAAAAAAATTATAAAAAACTACAACCGAATTCCAAGAACACGATCAACACAAAAAGTACGTCCAAAGTCCAATCTCCGCTACCACTTAATTCATTGCAAACCTTATTTTAATCTTTTTTAATAATGCGACGATGTCAATTCCATCGTACTTACTTATTATCTACACTTTAATCACAAAAAGTAATCTCCTTTTTTAAATCTATAAAAGAATATAAATATAAAACTTTTGCTAACCTACAGACATCGCAAACTTGCAATACCTTTATGCCATCTACTATGACACAACTCTCCCGGATATGAGATAAAAAGTACGACAACACATATGTATCAATGCCAAATCAGAGATAGCAATGATAAGAACACTCAAAAGATCGCTTTACAATCACAAACACAAGTGTTCGATAAACGCACTGAACAGTTCGTTCAACCCAATCCAATTGTCCAGTTTTAATGCTGTCCCCTCCAAAATATAGGATGTGGACAATTTTGAGTGTTAACTGGCTATGGGGGATAGAGGCCTTGATTTAAGACTGGAATTGCATGAGGAAGAGACGGGAAAGTTCGTTATCAAAGGATTTAGGAAACCGACAACAGTACCGCTATACCTAGCCAAGTTGCTAATCAGCAATAGTTAACGCTAGTAGATAAGTTTAAATCCCGTATATTTAACGCTCAGTCACGTGTTCAAAAGAATTGGGAGCGTGGCCAACTCGAAGCGTTCGACGCAAGCGAAACGGTTGTAACTTGGCTAGGGGACTGGTCTTTGTGATTGGTAGCATGGGAATCATTTTAATTTTGGAATGAAACAAACGAATGAATCACACTAATATTACAAAGGTAAAAGTTTTGTGTATCTTTGTTACTTCTTCACTCATATACGGCTGAATGTATTTGGATGAAATTTGGCACACAAGTAGACCATGTCCTGAAATAGGACGTAGGATACTTTTTATTTCTTGGGAGTATATTCTTTTAGGACAGTTTTTTAATTTTACGCGGGCGATGCTGCTATATAGCAGTAGCAAGTAAATTCATAAAAAATCAAAGCACCTGGAAATAAAGTCTATTTTAAATGTACTAACTCTCAAATTACAATGGATTACAGTGTTACAATATTTACCATGAGTAAATACCACCACGTACTTAATTACTGTCTCAGTGATCATGACCCACATGTATGCCAGCCATTGAACAAAACAATACTATAATATGTAAGACTCTAACATAGGATAAACATTAAAAATTCAACTAAATGCTGTCCTTTACCCTAAAATATTTTCACATCATCATCATCATCATTTCAGCCGAAAGGCGTCCACTGTTGGACATAGGCCTCCCCCAAGTGTCGCTATAATGACCGGTCCTGTGCGTTTTGCATCCATCGGATTCCCGCTACCCTCACCAGGTCATTGGTCCACCTTGTAGGAGGCCTTCTAACGCTTCGTCTTCCGGTACGTGGTCGCCACTCCAGAACCTTTCGACATCCGTTCTGCAAGCAATGAGCCATGCTCACTGCCACTTAAGTTTGGGGATTCTTTGGGCTATGTCGGAAACCTCGGTTCTCGTGCGGATATCTTCATTTCTGATGTGATCACGCAAGGAAACTCGGAGAATAGCATAAAATATTTTACTACCTTTTTTTTTTTTTTTTTTTTTATGGTGGGAAAAAATCATGCATTGACATCCCCCGCCCTTGGACGGAGCGGGAGATAGTGTCAGACTCTTACTGACTAAAAGACCCACCCCGTTCCTTCTAGCCTTCATACCGGGGCTCGAGCGCCCTTTCGGATAACCCTGGCCCCAGTAGGCTTCGACCCGGCTGGGTCCCTGCTGTTGCTGACAACTCCTTGAGGCGCGCGGGAACAGTGCGCGCCGTCGACGACTTGGGCTTGGTCCGGACAGTTACCGGACGGCCGGACAGTGAGCTACCCACTGCTCACCGTCCGCAAGCCCGCAAATATTTTACTACCTATAGGATTAAATGAGACATTAAATTATAAGGACAGAGTTTCGCACTATGGTCACAAAATTGATATTTTGTGCTATGGTCGTGTTGGTCAGAGTACATGTGGAACTTTTCTTTCTAACAGCTTTGAAGCTTTATAACTTTGTTGTCGACGAAGATATTTTTAAAATTATTTTATGTCATTAACAGAGAAACGAATAATATAGGGTCGCCATTAACGCTATTACGCTAATGATTCGTCGGAGCAGGATACCGCCCCCCTCCCAATTACAAAACAAACAAATCTTTGTTGGGTGCCTGGAGGTCGCTGTACCTACATGCTTATTCACGTTTCATATATTTGTAATGAAAAATAAATTATTTCTTCTATCTCATAGGGATAACCTTCTATCCTTTACTTTTTACAAAAAATAATAGCCTATAAACGAAGCAATTTCAAGCAATACAGCATTAATCCTCAATCCAATTAAGTACCTTTAATACATTGTGCATTTAATATCAGATCAATATGGCAATGTACCAGCATGTAAATATAATGAATATTTTTGAAGATATTGCAGATTTAAAATGCAGGGACATAGCCGTTGCAGCATTGCATCCGTGCGAAGTCAGGGCGGGTCGCTAGTTAATTATAATTGTGGTCATACGCCTTTAGCAAATAAGTAATTACGAGTACTTACATAAAATTGTTGTTATTATTGAACTTAGAACCGTTTTGTGTGATATAGATAAGGTAGCTAGCGTTACCAGATACCACTTTATCGTGGCAACTAGAAATTGTTTTTGTAACCCGACTATGTCTAGGAAATAATTAGCGTGACTGACTTCATTAGCTGATTGACTATAGCTGGGAATTATTATAATGTTATGTCTGGCATTTGTTTTTTTTTTTTGTAGTGTGGAACTAGTTATAACTTCGTACCAGTTTCAGAAAAGAGCAGACTATTTGTTTGCAATTCCGTCAAGGTTACATTAAAAACATCTGATTGTTTACAATTCTTAATAATTAAACGCGACCCAATTTATGCGATTGACTGTTAATCTTTATATTATTGTAATTTTCGGTCCATTTATTGTTCATAGGGAAGGGAAATTATACAATAGCTCCCACTCTAGGTGGAATGAGAGAGAATGACAGACTTTTACCTACTGACTAAACCCCACCCGTGCTCACGCAGTTGCCCTTCGCATTCCAAGGCCGCGATGAATCTTTCGAACAATCCTGCATCATTAGGTAACTAGGCTCAAGAAAAGAAATAAGTCAAATCCCATTAACTTATCAGTTCCATAGAGGTCATTATAAATTAGGACTTTACATTACTAAAAGTATGCCAATCAATTCATCATCATCATCATCAGCCTTTTTAATGTTCCCACGGCTGAGTGAGACTTAGGTCTCCTCTCCAGGAGAGGGAATGGGCAGTAATCCACCACGCGGGCCCAGTATGGGTTGGTGAATATCACATGTCTTCGGAATTTTTGGTGCCGGCTTCCCCACGATGTTTTCCTTCACCGTTTTGAGAGCAGTGGTAATGAAATAAATTACACAAAATAATGCGCTTGGCTGGGTTTGAACCCGTGACCTGCAACTCGTAAGTCGGAAGCATTACCATACGGTCACCACTGCTCTCAGTCGTTTTGTGCTCTGAAATGATTATGATGAGTTATATTATACTATAAAGCTGAAGAGTTGATTTGGTTGATCGTGAAAGGAATGAAAAAAAGAAAAACATATTATTTAACGGAACAAAACGCAATATTAAAATTAACTTGCTAATTTTAAGTATTCTTTGTGAAAAATATGCACCACGTCCGCGCAAAACGGTCGAACGCTCGTCATAATGCCGTCACCACACATCACACGCAAAATACTAATAATCGTGCTAATCGTAAAACTACTGGTTCGAATTGAAATATTCTTCTAGTGTTGGATAGCCCATTTATCGAGAGAGACCATTTATTTATATTTTATCTCAAGACTAAACCCCTTTTTTAGCGATATCGTCCACCACACTTTGTTTCTACACGTGATTACAGTGTTACAGGTTTTAAAAACAATAGTTTGAACTGCCGAACAGTAATTAAACCAGAGACAAGATATCTGACACAGTTTTATACGCAAAAAATCTTTAAGTTTACGAAAAGTAATAATATTTTTGTTATTACAAACACAATTCTTATCATTGCTGGCAAAAGATTGCTTGTATATATTATCCAAAATATAAATACTTGATTATAACGTTTTTATTAGGTACTGTATATTTCCTATACTGTATGTAATATCTATATATATAGATACCCGTATAGACACACAAAAAATGTTTCTTTTTTACGTTATTGACTTTGACTCCAGTCAAACGATGGGCTTCCAACTGACATAGATGATCTTATTAGTATAAAACCATCAAACATCTAAAAATGCAAAAAAAGAAATGAACAAGTAATGTATTTTTTTAAGCTTAGTACCTAAGTAGCTCACGGTGGGTTCTCCCTAGTATTAAATAAATATATATTTTCGACACAGTTGCTCAGAAAGTGACTATAATTGCACTACACTTAGGTATATAATGTAGCTTGTAAACAAACTGTGACTTTTTGATTACCA
This sequence comes from Mythimna ferrago, assembly GCA_910589285.2. Classification (NCBI taxonomy): domain Eukaryota; kingdom Metazoa; phylum Arthropoda; class Insecta; order Lepidoptera; family Noctuidae; genus Mythimna; species Mythimna ferrago. Next base: position 6,865,091 of record OU342675.1, on the reverse strand, counting down.
TTATGCACAAGTGTTATAATCTAGTGATGACCTTTTTTGTTAAACATCTGTTCTCAAATCAAACAATGAATTCGAAAAAAAAATACATTAGGTATTGCGTTCAATAAGTACAAATTAGTGTCTTGCTTGCTTATTTTATGCTAATTTGTGTTTAAATAAACTATTTTAACTTTCACATGTTTAATAAATAAAACATTTCATAAAATATATTTTTTTCTGTTTATAAACATAAGCAACCTCATTCTTATTTTTATTCAAACAGCCCAGCTAGAATAGCTTGTCTATGGTCGCCATTTTGGATGCGCGCGCATAAAAAGAAAGAACATTTTTTTGCCGCCACACTACAAAAAAAAATCAGTTTTGCTGATAAAGCAATAATTAATTAATTTGTAAAATTTTTCTTCTCAAGTGTGTCGAAAAACGTCGTATGATACATGTGAATATTGGCGATTACCGTTCTCGGCTCTCTTATGATCCTCGCCTACGGCTCGGATCTAAATACCGCCTCAGCGGAAATCACCAACATTATACACTTGTATCATAATGTACTATTATTTATAAAGTTAGCGACAAAATAAAAGCCGTACAATAATATACACTCCTATTTTTAATTAGTAGAAAAAAAATGGGGCTCTATCTGTACCCGTTAATGATCATATTTCTGTAGTCAAAAGTAGAAAAAAAAACGAAATCCCAAAATTGTCCACGAGTCATAAATGGTAAATTCATAATAGAATCAATGATTCATAACAACTGCTACTAGAAAAAATACGGCAGTGTTTTTGCATTTTGATCGCCACGCGCAGTGTTTTTCCATTTTGATCGCCATTTATTTATTCATATTATAAAGCTGTAAAATATTTCCATAGATTGAGTGACATTTTGGGATATAAACAAACGCTAAAAACTTTGCTGTTTGTGAATATTATTGTTGAAACTTGAATTAAATAATAACAAGACCTTTCCCAATAAGCCTTTTAAGTGTTTGTAATAATTAAAATTTAGGTGTGTATTATAGAATAGTTATATTATCATATCTTTATAGAGTGTAATTGTACAAAAGAGTAGGTAACTATTGTTACATCGCATACATTCAATAATAACAAAAAACACTTCCTTCCCAAGTTGTCTGATGTAGGTATGTCGTACATATTTTTATTATTATTATTTAGAAGATAAGGGGCTATGCATCACCCATAGTGTAGGGGATGTAGTCACTGCGACCTAAAAGATCTATTGTGACTCGCCACCTTGTTAGAGTAACTCTTTTAGCCCGGAGGCTTCCAAGAAATTTAGAATACTCCTAGCTTTTAGAGTTTTAATCTCCTCCGGGCGAATAATGTGTCGGCCCAGATGGACACTGCGTTTGTGGATAAGGGGCCCGCATTCACACAAAAGGTGCTTAGGCGTCTCCCTCTCCTGATTACAGTACCGGCAAACATCAGTGTCACTCAGTTTCATCTGAAATTGGTGCCTGTTTAGTTTGCAGTGGCCGGTTAAGGAGCGGGCTATCGCACAGATGTTCGTCCTGCTAAGCTCAAGAAGCTCGGCAGTTCGTTTTTGTGAGTGGCCTTCTATAAGAGATTTGGCCTGGAGCAGTCCTGGTTGTTGGCGTACATAACATTTGCAATTAATTAGCTCTGTTATAAAAAACAATACAATTATTTAACAATTAAGACAACGTAGAAATACCTTGACCAATTATTATAAACCAATAAATTGATTACAAATTATGAAACATATTAAATTACTTTAATTTAGGTAATTTAAATTATAAGCCATAATAATTTCACCGAGACACCATGGCGGTGCGACAAGACAAAATGTATACAGCTCTATAGAGCGTTACTCACCTGGTGTTCGTTTGGTTGCGCAACCAATTTGGTGGCGCGACCAGTAGCCTGAGTCACGTAAAATCAAACAAGCAAAATATCGTTGAAGTTTTATAGTCGTTCGATCGAAGTCCTATCCAAAAGCAGTATTCACGTGTTCCTTAATCGGGATTGGATAGAACGACGACTCAACTTGCTCGAAACTAAACGATCTATCGACGACTTATTTCCAGTTACATTAATAAGTATTCTACCTGGATAATGTAATACAGATGTTTTTTTTAATCGACTCATCAACCAAACGACTTTAAAATCGGTGTCGTTCAAACTCGATTGATGGATGTGAATACGGATATGGTCTAAACGACTAAATCGCTACGATATCGTTACGGTTTTAATTACGTGAATCGGGCTACAGCTCGGACGTTTGGCGACTTTAGTGTCTGTATGGTGTCTAGTTTGGTAGCTTAGGGCTGTATTTCACCGAGACACCATGGCAACGCAACTGGTCGCACCACCATGGCGTCTCGATAAAATATAGCCCTGAGACATACAGCTCTATCTAGCTTGTTAGCTGATGAATCACGACTTTCACTGTTCCTTTGTTAGTAAAACATTTCAGTTAGTATACTTAACTATAGCTTCAAGTAGGATGGTGCACAGATAAGCAGGCGGCCTTTGTTTCACAAGCATCTAAACACAACATGGACTATAGACGGTGCAAAGTTTATTAGTCATAGTATACATTATCTAGAGCTGTAAGCTGGGTAGGAAACCTAGAAATGAGCGCAAGGACTATAGTTTCATAGCTGTTGTGTGTATTGTAACGTAGTTCAGCTCACGGTAGGCTTCGTGTTGGAACTTATTAAAAAGTAATTTATTTTTGTGGCGTACGTCTTTGTAAAGCGAGCTTAAGTCAGAATCAACGATAAATAATTTTTTCAATACACTTGCTCAGAAAGTGACTCTTATTGCACTGCACTTAGGTACATAATGGCCCTTGTTACAAAACTGTGACATTTTGATTACCATTACGCACTAGTGCTATAATGTAGTTAAAACCTTATTGTTCAACCTCTCCCCCACTATAATTATATTACATGTATGGTATCAGGATAGGCGCAGGCCGTCCCCCACGAGTCGCCGGTCAACCTCCGTTTATTTAATTCAGTGAGTGTATTGAACGGTATATAAAAAAAAAATATGGGCATATGAAAACAGATTTTTACCGCCACAAAAGTTTACTAGTTTTATAGTTATTTTCTTCACAAGTGTATTGAAAAACGTCGTATGATACACGTGAGTAATTAATGATTACTGTTCTCGGCTCTCTTAAGACCCTCGCCACGACTCGGGTCTAAATACCGCCTCGTCGGTAATCACTAATACTACACACTTATATCATAATGTACTATTACAACGTTTTTACATTATTACTATGCGTCAATCCACACTCATCAAACAACGTTGCCCTGCTTAAACCCCACTGTAGCAAAACCATACTAAAAGCCACAGCGCACCGCCCTGTTAACCTAGGGTGCCAGAGTGACATCCACCCAGACCGGGATTACTTTCTAAGATTCAATACTTTTATGACTAATTTCTTCAGACGCTTATCGGGTCGATCTTTACTTCTCGTTTAGTTAAGGAAACAGTAAGTTATTTCGGAGCAAAATCCCACTTCAACACGAAGCCTACCGTGAGCTGAGCTACTTTACAGTATGTTATCTTTTATGCAGATCGAAATATTACCAGCTTTGCCTGTTTTTTAGGTGGGAATTCATCAAATGATATCTCCCGTCCTTGGGCGGGGCGGAAGGTCGTGTCAGACTTTTACTGACTAAAACCTACGCCTAGTTCCTTCGTTGGCTTTCATTCCAGGGCCGAGTTTTCCTTTCAGAAGCGAAACCATGGTTCCACTAACCTTCGACCCTTCTGGGCCCCTACGGTTTGCTGATATCTCCTTGAGGCGCCCGTGGAACACTACGCGCCGCCGTTGACGACTTGAGAGATTTGCCTTGGGGCCTTTTAATCACAACAAAAATAACAAACAATGAATGTCTAAAGTACATTCTTTATTACCCAGTGGCGTAACTATATCAGCCGAGGCCCGTGGCAAATTCATTAGATGGGGCCCCCGATAAATCACGTTACGTTGTGATTTCATTTTAATCATTTTTTTTAATATATTTTGGGTTATTTCTTCTGAGCTCGCGGCCTCTGAAACCGGTGGCCCCGTCGGGCCTGGGGCCCGTGGCATTTTGCCAGCTTTGCCACCCTATAGTTACGCCACAGTTATTGCCTTTTCCTCTGACTCAATGATTTAGTTTTGCGACAAGATGAAGACTATTATAAAATAAAGTCAGATTATTTCCGACCTTGCCAGCGCGTTGCAAGAAATATCATCCATTCATTGATAAGTTAATTATACTAAGGTTAAATCAATGTGTGTCACGTTTAGATAAATTTCCACTGCATTATCTTGAAGTAGCATTTTCCAGTATGTTAATGATATTAATCAGTTAATTCTGTTTTACATAAGATAAATCAAGCAAACATTAAAAATTCTTGTCTATATATATTCGCAACACAAATTCGGTAAAAAAAAAACTATTAATGTATTTAACCTCTGACTAACGTCAGACAATATTAGCTGTCTGGCACACACCATATTGTAGTTCTTTGTTTTTGAATTATTTCTATTTTTTTTTCTATTGTTTCTGTCTTTCATTTCTTCCTTTATTTTTTTTTCTTTCGTCCTTTTTTTTCTCTGTTTACTCTCCAGACAGAGTTCAAATGAAATCGTCGCTCTCTCACACACTCAACGCCAGAGTTAAATCCTTCATTATTTGATTTTATCAGTTTATTGTGATTTACACAAGATAAATCAAGCAAACATTATAACTTCGTGTCTATTAATATTCGCAACACGCATTCGGTAAAAAAAACTGTTAATGTATTTGACCTCTGACCAGCATCAGACAATATCTGTCTGGCAAAATTGCTTTATTGAATTGCGATTGCCATGAGGAACACATAATATTATAGTTCTTTTTTTAAATGATTTCTACCTTTTTCTGTTGCTTCTTTCTTTGTTTTTATTCTTTCGTTTTTTTTTTATTGTCTAGACTGAGTTCAAATGAAATCGCCACTCTAACACAATCTCGCAAGAGTTAAACCCTTCCGTATTATTTTTTTTTTTTGGTGGGAAATCATCCAATAATTTCTTCCGCTCTGGAGTGGAGCGAGAGGGCGTGTGAGACTTTTACTGATTTAAAACCTATGTTCTGTTTTTGCTTTGCGTCATAGAAACCCCGCGTTCCCTTTCGGATTTGGGATGAGATTTTAACTTATTAAATTAGTTTTTTGTTGCTAGGTATATTAAGTCATTGACCTGCCCTTACGCTAATTCTCTAGCTTTCTGACACTTAGTTAAATACACAACTAAATTTGTTTTAAAATTTAAATTCAAAGTGTCTTTTGTTGAAAAAATCTTTGAATGCTACCTACGTTCACACGAATTTCTCACATAGTTATAATGGTTTTTGATACTTCTTAGATCTAGTGAAATAAAGAATGACGCACGGTCCACAAGTCAAGAACTGATCCTAGAGATATCATTGTGTTATCAAGTGATATGTGATATAATTGTGTTAGGTGTAAAGTCGAAGTCCGTAAGTAATTATAAAGCTAAAACTACATTAGACTGATGCACACGTGTAACTCGCCTGATTTGTACAATTGCCGTCACGGATCTTGAGCGCTGGCTTCAAGTTGCGCAGAAGTCATATATTCGGTCTGTTTAGTGGTGCGAAGTGAGACGCGGGGGCGGGGAGTATCAGTGATTGGCTCGCCGCACCATCGCGTCATAGACGTCACTCCTGATTCGTTCCCTGCGTTGCTGCATGTATCTAACAACGAAGACGATTTGCTCGCCAATGTGTGGAATGCGCAAAGCGATTCCCTCTCTGATGCCGAGCGCTCAAGATCCGTTTCGGCAATTGTACGTAGAACGACGTCGCGTGCCATCCCGTGGCGTGGATCAAGTGTAGCTCTACAAGTTTAGTTTCCATATAAAATTTATGGAGACTGTCGTGCCCCAGATCGGCGAGTGTGGCACACGTGTGAGCAGTGTAGTTCTAGCTTAATATTTGCATTCAAGTCACACGTGAGGGGTTTTTTCATAAGAAACTTGTCACGTTAATAATAGCTGCCACTGGTTTTATTTTTTGTTCGTTTATGTCTCAACATAATATGTAGATACGTATATTACCTCAGGGTCCTCAGGCGTTTTATTATTTGATCGTTTTGTAAATTAAGCTGCATATAATAATAAAGAAGTAATAGTCTCTCTAAGAGAGGGAAGAGCTGTAGTTTACCACGCAGGTCAGCGCGGATGTAACATCTCTTCGAATTCAGGGTTTCAGGACGGTGAAGGATCATGGCGGTAAGTCCCCTCTTTGAGGCGTGGCTGGAAAGACCTCACGGCGTCCTTACCTTCCGCATGACGCAGGCACTCACCGGACATGGTTCGTTCGGGAGTTTCCTGCACTCGATTCATGCGGAAGTGACGCCCGGGTGTCGCCACTGTGCGGAACGCCCGGAGGACACGGTGGAGGACACAGTCGAGGTGTGCCCTGCTTGGGCAGAGCATCGCCGTGCCCTCGTGGGGGCGATCGGCGGCGGAGACCTCTCGCGCCGGGCCTTGGTTGAGGCCATGGTCCGGAGCGAGGAGTGGCAGGCGGTCGCCGACTTCTGCGAAGCAGTAATGCTCGCAAAGGAGGAGGCCGAACGCATCAGGCAACGGCGTTATCGCCGCCGCCGCCGCCGGGATTCTGATCCCGATTTCCGGCCAACGTAGGCGCGGGCTTGAGGACAGTGAGCAATGGGTAGCTCACTGTCCGGCCGTCCGGTAACTGTCCGGACCAAGCCCAAGTCGTCGACGGCGCGCACTGTTCCCGCGCGCCTCAAGGAGTTGTCAGCAACAGCAGGGACTCAGCCGGGTCGAAGCCTACTGGGGCCAGGGTTATCCGAAAGGGCGCTCGAGCCCCGGTATGAAGGCTAGAAGGAACGGGGTGGGTCTTTTAGTCAGTAAGAGTCTGACACTATCTCCCGCTCCGCCCAAGGGCGGGGGATGTCAATGCATGATTTTTTCCCACAATAAAAAAAAAAAAAAGGACGGTGAAGGAATTCGTGAACTTAACCTATACTTAGTAATTAAATATTAAAACAATAAAAATTAAAACACATAACTAATTAAAACTATCCTAAATAAAATATGGCGCCCAAAAATTCTGTCGTATCGGGCTGTCAACTGGAAGTGTACCTAAAAGACAGGCAGTAAGTAGTATGATTTGGATTTGGTCGTCCATCACTTGTAAAACAGTTCTATAATATTAGGTATATGCTATTCATGTATAATTCTTCTTTACGTTTTTTGTTACCTAACTCGCCTCATAAACAACTTGACCGATTTGTATGACATTGTGTGTGTATATTTAAGTGAGTGCTTGGATAGTTCGATAATACAATTGGACCCGATAGGTGGCGCTGTAATCGGGTTCTCAATTTTTCTTATGTTTAGCCAACTTTCGGGCAAAACAACGGGTTGCCGACCTATCTAGTATCATATTTATACACATCGCTTAAATCCTATTAAGTATGTACACGTACCGTCACGGATCTTGAGCGCTCGGCGTCAGAGTGGGGATCGCTTTGCGCATTCCATACATAGGCGAGCCAATCGTCGTCGTTGTTAGATACATGCAGCAAGAACAGGGAACGAATCATGAGTGACGTCTATGACGCGATGGCGCGGTGAGCCAATCACTGATATTCCCCGCTCCCGCGTCTCACTTCGCACCACTAAAGAGACCAAATATTTGACTTCTGCGCAACTTGAAGCCAGCGCTCAAGATCCGTGCCGGCATGTATCTAGGTGTCTACGTGCAGTTTGTAATATTTCGCCATTATTACCGCGAACTAGTCGCATAAGTATTAAGTAAGTGTTATTCTGCGAACGTGTACAAATAAAAACATGATCGAAGTCCAACAACCTTGACTTGTGACGAAAACAATAAACATAATATTAATAACAAAGAAGGTATAAAAAGTAATTGTCAATTTGCTGTACACTAAGTGTACAGAAAAACATTTATGTTCAAAATTACTGCTTGTTTTAATTGTCTAAAAAAAAGATTAAAAAGATAAATTATATTTCCTTGCTCTTATAACAGTGAAGGAAAACATATCATATTTAAACATACATATACTTTCAAGGTGTTGATGGGCCTGCCTCGCTTCTGTAGCGCATCAGGGATGTGTGCGGAAATGCGTATTGATTGCTTTTATGCGTTAATGCGTAAAATATGTGCGTCCCTGGTGCACAAGGTGCGAGCCAGTACCAGCGGCATCCTGGGCATGATTGCTGAAAGGCTGGACTTACTGGAATGGCTGCTGCATAGTGAATCATTGCTCCAGTATCTCAGCTGGGATGCTGAAGCAATGATTTACTGTGAGTGGTATTGTAATTTGAAACTGTATTTGTGTCACTAACATAGTTGTAAGTTTGTTTTATTATTACTAACACTAAGTGAGTCTCATTGTTACTCGCAATAAAGATTATTAATGTTATTATAATGAGGAAACTGGTATATCCTAAAACGCCTACTGGGGCCAGAGTTATCCGAAAGGGAACTCGAGCCCCGGTATGAAGGCTTGAAGGAACGGGGTGGGTTTTTTAGTCAGTAAGTGTCTGACACTATCTCCCGCTCCGCCCAAGAGCGGGGGTTGTCATTGGATGACTTTCTCCACCAAAAAAAAAAAGGTATATCCTAGAACCGAAAATTCGAAGACATGTTACATCCACCAACCCACACATGGCCCGCGCGGTGAATAAGAAGTAAGTGATATTCCAGCAAATGGTCTATCTGTGGGCCATATTTGATCCAAATACGTTCATCTATTCGAGCGTCAAGAAATAACAAATATTATACACACATCTTTATCCGTTGTACTAATTTCTACATAAGTTAAATAAAGATGAAGAAAACATAATCAAAGAACGGTTATACAAGTGGCGGAGGAATCAGTTTAAGACTAGATTACTTAGATCTTGACGTTTTAAGTAAGATTGTTTTAATCTTGTTTCAGTGTGGGTAAGAGACAGAGCTATATAGGTTGTCTAGCGCCATCTCTTACTCACACTGAAACAAGATTAAAACAATCTTACTTTAAACGTTATGGTAACCCCTAATATTAAGAAAAACCAAAGTGTTCTTATACATCAATTCCTTTATATTATTAGTACGAATGAACAGAAGCAGCAATGCGATTCACTAACGTCTCATCATAGATGTTAACAACGACGACGTTCACGGATGTTGCATCGTAAATATCGCTTTTAGAAACAACGTTGATGAAAACCGTATTCACTAAGCTACATAAGCTCGTCGACGATCTGTCGAACAACGATGACGAGTAAGATGTTAACAGTGTTGCTATGTTTAATCTAAAGTATAATCGAGAAAATCTCGACTAAGCTATTTTTAAGTTATTTCGTCATTATAAATTAATACAAATGCACGGTAAGTATGTACAAAACACGATAGATTTATTATGCAACGAATATTTAATTAATTAAATCATTTTCGACTTGGAAAATAATTATTCAAATCTTTGACATTTGTCATTGTAGGTTATGTATTTCAAAACAAACAACTTGATCTTAAAGCTTGAGAGTTTTTTTTATCAAAATACGAAATTCCAAAGTTCCAAGTGGTTTTAAGTGGCTAAGTGGACAAAAAATTCTGCACCCCTATCCAATGGCGTTCTACATGTTCTTTGTTTTAGTTTGGTTCCAAACCTATCGAAAGTAAGTACACAGTAACATTTCTTTAATATACAGCAGTGTCTGGAACTACTATCTAAGTAACCAAAATATTTATCTTTTAGTGTCTCGCAACGCTGCTCCTTCATTAAATCAGATGGAAATGTTAGTAAGCTTCTTGGAAAGCAAACCATGGTTGGCTATGGGCCATGCTCGTACTGCAAATGCTCGCATTCGCAGTCGTCAGGCATGGTCCGAAATAACAACAGCCCTGAACAGTGATGGTAGTGGGTGTACGAAAACATCGGAACAGTGGTGTAAGGTTGGTAATTATTTATGTATTGTGTATGTATATTGTTGCATTGAGTAGGTAGCCTTCTACAGTATAGTATCATTTTACAAAGAACATGCATAGGAGGCTGTCAATAGCCTCCTATGCATGTTCTTTATTATAAATTATCTAAATTAATATTAACTATAGGCATGTACTGTAACTTTAGGCTAGGCTTCAAATTGCAATTATAAAAGCATTTTATATTTCTGCGGAAAGTTAAACCAAACCAAGCAAATAGGTGTACTATTTATTTAACAAATCATATAATTCTTACTTGTGTTGCAGTACTGGAAGGACAAAAAGGGAGCAGTAAAGAGGAAGTGTAGCTTAATTGCAGCTGCAAAGCGACGCACTGGTGGTGGCATAGAGGATTTACCAGAACTCAGTGAAATTGAGTTAAAAATCCAAAACATTATGGGAGGAGAAAGTTTTGGTTCTGGAGATCAGAACTTAGAAATAAATCCTTTTGAGGTTTGTAATTTTCAAGGCTCAATAGACCTTTACAAATTTATTGATATCATTGAAATTAAACTAATAATAATTAATACTTTTACATTTTTAGGAAGAGCCATTGGGTAGAACTGTGGAAAGTGAAGAGTCTCCCAGCATTTTACTCGTAGGTTTTTTTTGTCACTTTAATGAGTTAACCTATTATAAATATAATATTGTGTAAACTTTCTATTTTCAGAATGTTGTCCCTCCAAATGAGCAGCAGGCTGACCAAAGTGAGGTTCTTTTATATGAACCAGGCCATGAAATGCAATGGGTATAAGATTTGTTTATTCTTTTATTGATGGATGTTTCTATTAAGTGTTAGATGCTATCTATGCTGTTAACTCTCATAAGTCTCATTACCTCTATACTAAGATGCATAACACCCATTTTAAGCCTGTTATGTTGGATCGATACAAGGTATATAATAAATAAAATGGGATCAAACCTACATGTATTGCTAAACACTAGACAAGGTATTGCTGTGGGCTGTGAGTGTAATTTTTAATGTTATCTCGAATACCTAAATAAAAGAACCTAACAACACATTCTATTTCAGTCTAATCTTGCTGCTTTTGATGGGGATAGTGTGCAAGACAATCTGGCACAAATACCTACAACATCTGGATCACGGCAAGTAACAGAACCAGTACCAGATGCTCATAGTCCAGATGCTGAAGAAAATAGGGTATGGTTTTGGAAAATTATGATTAAAACTATTCTATAGAAACAAACACAAGAATAATTCAACAATTATACATAAATTTTCAGGTTTCTTTTACTGAGCCAACAAGACCTGCATCACAGCCAAATGATATTTTGGAAAGCGGCAGTCAAAGTAAGTTGCATTCTCTAACCAAATACCTATTTAATATAAAATCATAATAACTATAATGTAGGATACAGATAAATGGACACGATGGGGTAATAAGATAAGAATAACTAATAACTACAATATGTTAATTGCAGCTCCTACTCGGCGTGTGCGCAGGGAGACATTACGCGGTCACCGACGTACTCACCAGCTATCTCCACGTCAATCTGCAGCACGCCGGCGACTATTGAGAAGGTCACCTCCGTCACAACGCCGCTCTGAGATGGTTAGCCTCACAGAGCGATTCATAGCTATCGAAGAACGCCGAGCACAAGCAGAGCTCTTGATTGCCCAAGCATTTAGCCAACAAGTAGAGGGCCAACGGGCTATGGCTCAGGCTCTAGATAGAATAAGTAGTGCAATTAGAGACTTAATAAATAAATAAAAATAAGAAATATGTTAAAAGATTGTTTTATTTATTAATTGATTATATTAAAATGACTTTTCCTAGGTAAACACTATTTTTTTAGGCTATATTAATCTAATCTTTAGGTAAAACATGTATATAACAAGATTAAAAAACATATACATAACACTTCCTATATTCTATATTTTATGATGAACAATACACATTATTATTTAACAACACTATTATTTTTAATAAACTGTCATCCTGAATTAGTAATATCTTAGTCTATTGTTAGTATTTACTTCTATTATTAATTTTATCTTTAGGTAAAACATTATGTACTTATATAAGAAAAAAAATCCACTTCTATATTTTATGAAGAACAATATACATTGCTACCTATATAACATACATGCACATTAATAAACTAACTGTCATCCTGAATTAGTAATTACTTAAGTCTATAGTTAGTACATTTTTTCTTCTATTTATTAACTATTTTGTCCACGCCACAGTCTATTAATTAGACAACCTCTAGCAAGACGTCCACTGTCCAAATCACTGATAGACGTCTGGCTTCCTTGTTGTAGTAATTGGATCACCCTTGCTTCTTGTCTCTGTAAATGAGCTGGTAATTCTACTGGAGGTACTCTGGCTTGATTGCAAATGTTGTGTAATACACAACAAGCTTTAATAATTTTTCCCACCATCTCTGGATCATAGTGAAGAACACGATGAACCAAAAGGCACCTAAAACGACCTTTCAGTATGCCAATGGTTCGTTCTGCAGTATTTTTTGCTGTGGCATGCAGATCATTGTAGTATTCTTCCCTTGATCCAGGCTCAGGGTTGTTACATGGAACCATCATGTATGGCCTGAGAGCGAAACCGGAGTCCCCTGAAATAAATAGGAATTTAATTTAATTTTACAATACTAAAAATACCTGAATTTATTATTAATATTTATATACCCCTGAAAACAGGTACAAATAGTAAAAGCAAAGAAACATTTTAAAATACATACCAAGCAGATACACTGTTTCTCCTGTATTATTTAGCTGCTCCAAATGCGTTTTTATAACTGAGTTATTAAATACAAAGCTGTCGTGTGTTGCACCTCCAAAAGTTATATCCACATGCATTATATTTAGGTCCGGATCATTTATCTTAAAATGCAAAAATAAAAGATTAAACAATGGTTTGAAACAGATGGGTTCCTATTCCTACTGTAAGTTTAATTAAATAATAAAAAGAACTTACAATAACAGCATTTCGAGCATGATACCCTTTCCTACAATAATATCTTTCTTCATGTTCTTTGGGCCGAACCATTGATACCAAGGTACCATCAACACAACCAATGGTTCCAGGCAGTTTGAACTTTTCATAAAATCTAAATAAAAAATAGAGAATTTAAAAATAACATTGTGGATTTAAAAATAATGTAACATAAAAATAAATAGCAAATATGTATCTACTTAGTCGAAATAAAAACTAAAGTGTGAAACTTAAGAAATACCTACTTTTCTTTAAGAATTCGCCTTTCGTTTGCATTTTGGGGAAATCTAATGTACTTATTAATTACTGGGTGGTTGATGGCATCTACTACATTTCTTATAGCCCTCAAAGCAGATGCTTGTGAGATATAAGTTCTTGCATTCTCACATAATATTTTTTGGTAACTCCCACTTGCTAAAAATGCGAGAGTGCATAAAACCTGGAATGAGAGTAAGTTTTAGATAAGTTTTAATATTCCACTCTAAGGTGACTTATATTACTTTATAATGATTTAGTAGTAATACCTTGGTTCGGTTGCTAATTCCTCCTCGACGTTTCGCCTTTGCTAAGAATGGAGAAATATCTTCCTCCAATTGTGTAATCAGCTCTTCAGTCAACCTGAATACTTTAATATAATTTGTATCAGTAGAAAGAAGACCCATATTACGTATCACGTAGGCCTGACGTCTTTTTTCCAAACTATCTTGACGCTTAGCTTCTTCCAACAAAAAAATCATACAAGAAAGACGCACTGCCATCTAAAACATTAAAAATAGGCATAAACATTTCAGGAACTAAAATGCGATAAACAAAACAATAAAAGCATTTTAATTTTAATAAATAACTTGTTTTACTTACATTTTAATCGTCTACAACCACGGAATTGTGTCTACAACCAAGAGAACATCTACAATTTACAAGCTTTACGGTTTGACAGTTAAAATCGAAGGCAAAGGCACCGTTGTCGTTGAAGGCAAAGATGTTTTGTGTTTCTGAATACCGTTTTTCATACATTCGAAACCATATTTTAGTTCTATGTCGCGCCGTCGACATCGTTGAGGCGCTACGATCGCGCAGTTGTAACTAAAGAATACCGATATGTTTTAATCGGAGGTCTCAACGATGACTTCTTGGTTGTAAAGATGTTTTGCCTTAGTGAATCGCACTCCTGTACTTAAATAATAATTTCGCATGATGACGTCACAAGTTACAGGGATGAGCGAACTTCGTATTCAGTGTTAAGCACACTGAATACAAAGTCTAATAAAGATCTTAAGTTACAAATGCCAAACTTGTATACTTACTCATAAGTCGTTTGACGTAAACAGGAATGCCTCACTTCTGTGGGTCAACCATGTCGACGGCCTTCGATAGGACATCGAGTCACTAATACTGGTGTAAATTACATTTTTTTTTGTTTTTTTTTTTGTTTGTAGGAGGTAATCTCTGGAAGTACTGGTCCGATTGCTAAAATTTTTTCACCGATAGAAAGCTGCTTTATTCCTGAGTTACATGAGCTATAATTTATGTACGTTGACGAAGCTGCAGGCAAAAGCTAGTACTAGTAATAAATAGTAGGTAGTTCTATCTTAGATATACTACTATATCTATAGCAGCTTTTAGTAGTTACTAGGTTAGAGTAATAGAAAGTGTAGTAGTGCTTTCTAGACTGGTTTGCTGTTATTTTTCGTTGATCTTAGACAGACTGATTTATCTGAGCATTCAGTAAAGGGTTATCTTTTATATCTACATATGATGGATTTGTTAGGTACTCGTCTTTATCTTTTTGTTACTAAAACAATTATTGGGCGTGCCCACACTTGCTAAAAATACATTTCATTTCATTTGTTCTTCTCCTTTCTCTATTGTATATTTTAATAATGTATTAGTTTATTATTTGGTAATGTATTTATGTTGTCTGGTAAAAATAGCCCAATAAGACCACCACTATTTTACTTTTATTTTTTATAATTGTTTGTCCTGTGATAAGTTAAGGTGTGAAATAAAGAAATAAATAAATAAATTTAATAGCTTCAAGCATTGTAAACAATATGAATAACATATCCTACCATAATTTATAAATAATATGATATCCGGTTCCGGTAATCATAGAGTGAATAGTTACGTTAACGTCCTTCAGAAATATTAATTTATACAAGAGCAAACATTATCTTTAGTCAATTGATACACACTTTATTTTTACTGTTTCAAATTATTGACATAAAAGAGCAATTCTTGCAAAAATCAACTACTTATATGTAATTTATTACCCAATTTAAGTTAAATTTAGCGGTCGATTCGTCTCATCAAGACGAATTTACAGGTGAAACCGGTTATTAGCTACGACACTTATTTCCAACTACAGATTTGATCGAATATAATAACAATAATAATACAAAATGTTGGTGCATTTATTTGGTTTTTGCAATAAAAGTATGAATTTAACACTTAAGTATATAAATAAATATAACAGGTATAATTTCAATAATAATTACACATCAATATGACAGAGCACAGCTTATAATAATTTTCGCTATAATTTATTTTAGTCAGATGCAATGGTTTAATTAATGCATGAGAACTTATTAGGTGCTCTATATACAAGGTGCAGTTTTAAAACTGCACAATATTTCAGGAGGTTGTAATAAAACTCATAAATAATCATGTTAAAATACGAAACCTGGTCAATAATCAGTAATACTTGTTATTTAATTTTTTAATTACACTAAACTAAATCGATTGATCGATGGCCACGGGGGCGTGGCTAGGGTGTGGCGTGCGGGATGATGATTGGATGATACATTATTTATGAAACTATCGTTGCGAGTTAGTGTGTGTGAAAACGCCCTTTATTGTTCCGTGTTTGTGTGTGTGAAAAAAAGCGCGGTTATAAAAAAAAAAAAAAATTACCTACTTATTTTATTATTGATTCGGGTCGAGAATCACTAACATAATTACCTCCTGAAATATTTTGCAGCTTCAAAACGACACCTTGTATATAATAACTTCTGCCTACGACTTCACCCGCGTGATAGAAGAAAATTAACGCAAAGGAACATTCTCTCAAGATAAAAAGTTTTAGTCTTCGTGTGCCTAATTTAATCCAAATCTGTACAGCCGATGAAACGTCAAGGAACAACAAACATACACACATACAAATACATACACACTTTCACCTCTATAATAATAAGAATAATGTGATAATTAATCTACTAGACGCAATAATGTTTTTAAGTCAGAAAATAAAGTAACAAACATAACAATTTATTTTGGATTTCCTGCCAAACAGTCCAAACTCCATAAAAACAATAATGACAGTAATATTAGCACAGGATGCCCCGTCGCATCGGTCTGATTACCCGAAGCCCCCACAAACATCTACAGTCATGGCTCATATCGACAGGCAGATTGCCACACTTCCGCATATCCAATGTTTTTATCCGCGTTGAACTTTGAAACTTGCGGCTAAGTTGTGGTTAAGTGGACTTTGACCACAAACTTAGTAGGCAGATAGAAATGGCCTATACCAAGGTTACGGATGTGCGATGCACAAGACCGTTCACTATGGCGATACTTGGGGAAGGCGTGTGTCCAGCAGTAAACGTCTGTCGGCTGACATGATGATGATTATGATGATACCTGCTAGGGCTGCGGAATTATTCGAAAGACTTCCTGAGTCCCTGGAACGCAAAGAGCATCAGAAGGAACAAAAGTGGTTTTTAACAATTCAGAGCGAGAGGAGTGATTCGACGATATACCAACTCAAAAAATAAAAAATAAAACCGACTTCAAAGTAAAAAAAAACACTGAAAAGTACAAAATAACTTTAATTTCAGAAGTCGTTGTTTCTATAATAGTTTTTTCTCTTCGTTATTTAATACCGACTTCCGAAATTAAAGTTATTTTGTACTTTTCAGTGTTTTTTAACATTGAAGTCGGTTATATTTTTTTTATAAAAAGTTTTTTATTTTACATTTTTTAGTTATGGTACCACCACTAAAAGTACTCCTCAGCCAAACTTAAATACCTTATAGCCAGAGTACATCTCACAACGATTCTAATAATCCCAAACACGGTTAGATTACATTAATTTATCTTCCGGCTCCATCATCAGATCAATTCGATACATCCCCTCCCTCTTTTTTTTTCAGTCAGACATTGACTACACGTATAAACAAAGCAATTTTACTTGTTACGACAGTTCTGCTGTAATCCTATGAAGAGTTCTGTTCCATATCTTAGAAGATCATGATCAGATCATAACAATATTTCTATGGGACCAACTTGGAAGTACAACCTAACAATTAAAAAAAATTTCAAAATCGGCCCACAATTGACCGAGATATCGGTGAACATACATAAAAAAAACATACATTCAGCCGAACATAGAACCTCCTCCTTTTCGAAGTCGGTTAAAAACAGAGATAGGGAGTTATTGCATGTTATGTCTGAGTGTGGTTTCCGCACTTAGTCCTATGCAGACCGTTTTAAGTGGACCATGGCGGCCATAACCTTTGGTGGGCTTATTCCTTATTATACATATTATGCCTCTCTCCAAAAACAGATTAGGCTTCGCAGGTTTTTCAGGGCACCTGCATCCCTTTCAATAAGGGAGTTCGGGGATTCTAAGGTTCGTGTGCGTATTTCAGTGACACCTGTGCAGTCTAGGACACATGCGCAATTGTCTCCTCCCCTCCAAGCATGCTCTGCACAGAGGACTGTCTGTGCTGATGCATATTGTGTTGAGGTGCTTATTCAGGGTGCAGTGTCCGGTGATAGATAGGGAGTATTATGTTGTGAGTGTTGAACGTGTCGAGTATTAAATAATCTTCGAACTACGAGACCGATTTCATCATCGACCTTGCCCTTAAAGGTTGCCTCTAATACAGATTGATGTGGCAATATTATATGACCCTTAAAGTGCGTCAGAGATTATTAAAAGATACAAGATAGTACAAAATGGAGTGCGAAGGTACTAAACATCCAATAATGTGAACACACAATAGTAGGTACTGATTAAGGAAAATGATTAAAGTAAGTCTATAATTGGTTCCATTTATTAATTTTTCATCATTATCATATCAGCCGAAGGACGTCCACTGTTGGACATAGACTTCCCCCAAGTGTCGCCACAATGGACGGTCCTGTGCGTCTCGCATCCACCGTATTCCCGCGACTCTCACCAGATCATCGGTCCACCTTGCTTGAGGCCTTCCAACGCTGCGCCTAAGGCTATAGTTGCCGTAAAAATGTAATTGGTCCGTCTTTTAAATTATTCAAAAATAAGGGACACGTTTTTTTTTATTTGTAAATTAAACCAAAAATGACAAAGATATAGCCCATTAAAGTTACGTATAACGTCACGCCGTGCTGCATTTTTTCGCACGGCGCGGCGTGACGTCACACGTAACTTTAATGGGCTATATCTTTGTTATTTTTTGTTTAAACGAAAAAAGAAAAAATACGTATCCAATATTTTTCATAATCTAAAATACGGACTAAATAAAATGTAATTATTTTGACCCTGGAAACTACCCTATAGTACCCCGTGCCTCGGAATGCACGTAAAGCCAACGGTCGCATGAAAATCCGTTTAGTACTTTAAAACGCGAACAGACAGACAGGTCAACGCGGTGGGGAACCTTGGTCTTATATATAAGGATAACTTCTAAGAGAAAAAGTAATGGCTCATATTTTATTAAACTAACTCACACGTACAGTATCTGTCCTCTATTAATTGTACATACTAAGTCATAAACTGTGACTAAACGCAGGAAGCATTCAATGTGATTAGATAATAAACTTGCGACTGTAATTTATTAGCAATCATAAAACATAAGTGTATTAAATTCAAGGTCACGGGTAAAATAATTACTGCTCTGTAAAGTTCCCTATTACTTAATCTAACATCCTAATTCTCACCTTTATTTTGATTATTAGAATTTTATGATTTGAAAAATCAATCAACATAAGATTGGTACGAGTAGGGTTACCATAGCTCAGTATTTTTCTTTAGATTTCAGGATTTTGGGACTCTTCTCAGGTTTGCGCCTGGATTTTGCAAATCTCATGAATTTTTAGAATTATCAACAAACTACCGCTGATAAAAAGTTAAACAAATTAAAATTAATATTTCTTTTTAAAAGGGGGGAGGGCGGCAGCGGAACCCCCTCTCCCTCGAGTGAGATGTACAATATGAGAAAGAACTCCTAATTGTATAAAATCGATAATAATACGGCTTTTCGAAAATTCTCAAGCTGTTAAATATCTCCGGATTGTTCAAATCAAGCCTTTTCTCCGGGCTTTTGACTTTTTCATCTGGTAACCCTAGATACGAGTACTAATTCCATTTCACAAGATAATTATGGATTATCGTATTCAAACCACACCCAAATAGATATATCCAAATCTATGTCTGATAATGATAATTTCTAACACGCAGAAATACTAATAATGTTATCAATTACCAAATCCTTTACCAACGAGGACAGTCACGGTGTTGCAACGACGACCCACATTATTATCAAACTATTGTAACACCATCTACATGCATATATAGCTATGACTCTACCATCAATATGGTGACTGAAATTCAGCCTTTTTTAACAGGAATGCCAAAGCTGCATTATTGTTTAAAAGAGTTACCACAGTCCTGGAATGCAAAAGGCGACCGAAAGAACAAGGTACTTGTGGGGTTTTAGTCATTAGGTATAAGCCTGGCACTCCCTCTGGTCTCGAGGTCGGTCTCGATTCCTGGGGCGAGCAAAAAGTGTCAAGTAGGTATTGGGTTTTTCTGTTAGGTATTTCTTTGCAGCAGCCCGGTGTTGGAAGTTGGTAGTGTAACACCCCCATGTCTTGGAAAGCTTGTAAAGCCGCTCCATCGTACTATGTGACTAACAGAGAGTGCACCTATGTTTATTATTTATTTATTTATTTATTAAAAACACACACACTATCTTTACAGGCTAGACCCAATACAATAGTGGTTTTACAAATTAGGAACAAATCAATCATCTTATGGCTAACACTTACCTAAAATCAACTGTAAAACAACTATAATAATACAAAAAATAATAATAATAATATAATCTTAACCTATGTTTAAGTAAATAAAATCCGACTTAATAACTAACACTAACTAATATTTAAATATAACTAATAATTGTATTCTATAATATCAGTTAATCTCGATCGGCATGATTAATGAATGAAACATGATATTGGGCGGTGATGGAGACGTTCTCCATCATATACTCCTGGAAGATATGGGCGGTGATTTCAGATAAACTGATATAGAAGTCACATCAAGGTCATCTTTTGAAGTTATATCATTTTTCACACACCTCATTTATCATTTCTCTGATCATCTTTTAAAGTTGAAGTTTCAAAGCTTTTTTTGATCAGAGAGCACTTTGGTTTCTTTGTTGATAGCAAGTTATATCATAAATTCAACATGGAGCCCGTCTATTCTATAAAATCTAAAGCTTGTACTCGTAATACAGGGCCCGATCAAAGGTGGGGCAAGCCAGGCCCAGAGCGGCAAAAAATGAGGGGCGGTAAAATTGACTTATTCCTATCTTCCAACCTACACACACCAACCCACAACACACACACATCCAAGTTGTCAGATTGAGAATTTTATGTGCCACTTTCCAACCTACTTCAGGTTGGATAGTGGAAATATTTATTTAAGACTTAAGAGTCATGACTTATATGGTTTTGTGTATGTAAAGGGCGGCGAAAATTATCTTTGCCCACAGTGGCTAAATAGCTAGATCGGGCCTCGATGTTATAAAAAATATATCGCTCAATAAAGAACAGCCCCCCTAGCCAAGTTACAACCGTTTCGTATCGGATTCCGTTCTCCAATCGGTAACGCTTCGGTGTCAGCAATTGTAGAAAACGATAAGTTGGTAACCATGTTAATGCGCCTGAGTCGGCCGCTCGTTCTACAATGTAGCGTTTGTATAAAAAAGGATGTAGCGTTGCACATTGTAGAAACGATAACAATTCATTCTATAACTTGGCTACGAATTTTCTATTCGTTTGTTCTGATCACGTGACTTAACGTTGAGTCACATTTGCTTAGTTTTCACGTTTGCAGATTATCAACTTGGCTAGGGGTGCTGAACAGAATAGGTACACAACATTTCTGCTTGAAACTTAAAATTTAAAATTACATTGATGCAACCTAATTGAATCAATATAACTCTTCATTTTTTATATCGGTCAGTCTCAGTAGGTATTTGTATAGCGAACAAGCTGTTAGCATTTTCCATCATATTCGTAAAAATTTGACTGCCAATGCATATTCTATTAATATCTGTTAAGGTCATATCAATTACCATATCGTATCAGCGATTATATTATTATCATTTTTTCTTTAAGAAAATGACTAGTCTTTAACCCGGACATCAGAATTTTGATGATCATTCAATTAAAGTTAAATCTTTATCTTTTTAAAAAAATATTGATGTTTCAACTAACACCAGAGACTGGTTTTTTTATCTTTATTAATTATTTCGTTTATTCCAAAATTTTCATCGTTATTTAAATGCTTATTGTAATATATGTTTTGTGTATTAAGTATCTATACGTAGGAATGTATTTAATTTATTAATTTGAGTATATATGACATAGTAATTATGGTTCATTTAAAGATCTTCATATTCTATGAGGTGGACTACGCATGTAGTATTAAATAAATAAATATGAACTTACATAATTTTGGGTAGAACGAAAATACAAAGTTTAAATCATTAAAAAAAACATTGAATAAAGAGGTGGAATTTTAAATTGCCAAAGCATAATTTTGAGTATCAACTAAAATAAACTTTATTAAATAATTCATATTATGAAACACAAAATAAAACGTGACTTAGAAAAAATGATTTCATATTTTCTAACAATATCAAGATTAAAATATTTAGTTTTGTATAGGTATATGATAGACTAAAATAATGTGTGTGAGTGTGAACATGAAAACAGTGTAGGTAATGACGAGAGCCAGTTTTTGAGTTAATGTTTTGTTAACAAAACTACAATAATATATCTTACTACAAATTACATATAAAAAGCTAAATAAATAAATACTTATTTATGCAAACTCAAAATTAAAAGCGTATTAGAAAAAGAATTCATTAAGACCAATCAATAGGAAAAGTGTCTAGAATGTTAGCAGCATTGTCATGTTGAATAGCAATATTAACAATGCTGATTCATTGGCCAAAGAAAAACCCAGCCCTTTGGTTAAGTGAAGAGTAGACTGGCTGTTTACTGACATTCTGAATAACTTGATGAGTAGGTACTCGGACCCCATGGCCCTAATGTTACAACGCCTAGTAGCTCAAATATAATAATGTACAATATAAGCTCCCAATATGGTTGAAAATACTGAATTACTTTAAAATATTGTCTAATATAAATTTTCGTTAAAGACTTTTAATTAAATAGATTTAGTGAGCTTTAAACAGTGATATTGCCTACAGA
Organism: Mythimna ferrago; assembly: GCA_910589285.2. Taxonomy (NCBI): domain Eukaryota; kingdom Metazoa; phylum Arthropoda; class Insecta; order Lepidoptera; family Noctuidae; genus Mythimna; species Mythimna ferrago. The sequence goes on along the minus strand of OU342675.1, from coordinate 6,842,615 downwards.
TTCTGTGTATGTTTAAAGAGGGAGAGGGAGGCTAAAGAAAAGATGGATAGATTATGTGAGGAGTGACATGAAAGTAAAGTGAGTTAGTGATAGTGACGGGTGACAGGACAGAATGAAACGTGATGCAGCCGACCCCATATAATATGGGACAAGGACAGGAAGATGATGATGATTGCATACAGGGCCTATGCATTGAAGTAAACCATGCTAATGCGGATATTACTTACACTTACTTTGACTTTGACGATCGGGAAATGCGCACTCCGGATGAAAAAGGTCGTATAGTCTATAGATAACGGATAATGTTTTCATTTCCTCGTGCACGTAATACTTGTATCCTCTTTTACTGTATGTGTGTGTGTGAAACAAACACACAATGTGACACACACCACACAGTCCACAGTGTGATCCATAAGAAACTTGTATAGGGCCGCGTGCATTTTCTGAAAAAGAAACCCGTGCTCTTAGAACGCAAAAGGCAACTGAAGAACACAGGGGAGGATTTAGTATAATTTTGCCACGCCCAGCTCCACCCAGTGCGGTAGAAGGCATTGGACGATGGCCTAGCAGCTTTGGAATCGGTGGAAAGGCATGCGAAGAGGCTAATTGGTGATCCAGATCTGGTTAAATCCAATCTAAAGAACCTTGACCACAGGCGTAGGGTAGCCTGCCTTTCGGTGTTTTACAGGTTATATTTTATAGATTTTGCGCAGGAATTGCATGACTTGATCCATCATCTCATTTCTACCATCGGACAACCCGACTAACGGCGAGTATTCACCCTCACGTTGTTGAAATTTCTACGGTCCGGACCAAGTGTTTCGCCTCGTCGTTCATACGGCGTCGTTTATACCGCGTACACCGAACTGGAACAATTGCCTGCTGAGGTCTTCGCGTTCGATTATAATTTAGGTGTTTTCAAAGCTAGAGTGAATAGACTCTTAATAAATTAGTACACCTCACTATCAACGATTGCATCACTACTTACCATCACACGGGATCGCAGTCAAGCACTAGTTTATATCAATGAAAATAAAAGAAAAAAAATCTTACCAAAAAAATGGGACACTTGTATGTTCCTGTCTGACCGTTGCTTCATTGCAAAGATCGTTAAGTTAGAGTCTATGACGTACAAAAACTTTGTATACGATTTTTTCCACGTTATGTAAATGGGGTGCTTCATTTACATTTCCGGCATTAAAAATCGTTTCGCAACTATTTAAAGAAACAAAAGGAGTTTCGTTAACATTCGGCAGCTGACAACTGGCGGCCATTATCTTGGTGTCAGCAACCTCGTGACGTCACGCCAGCTGATACCTGCGAATATGGGTCGTACTCGTTGTATCAACTATCAAGTTGAATCGCCACACAGCGACCTCTGACGTAACACCACATGCGAAATTAACGCCTTTGTTCACGAATATTGAATCACTCTTTATTCATTTTTTGTAATTATTTTCTTTTGTTTCGTTTTAAGAAGATCATTGAGATATTTTTTTTATAATAATAATAATAATAAATCATTTCTTTTCGTGACACATTGTGATGCAGATCTTAAAATACAACAGGTACCTACATGGTTCTTCATGTTCCGCCTCATATTCAGCACGCAAATTGAATTCGAATATTTTTTTTTTTTAAAACCAACATTAAATTCTTAACAACAAACAAATTTATTTATAAAATGTCAACTAAATAAATATAGGTACATAAATTACAAATCTCAAAAAAGAATTAAAATTAAGTTTATAAAAACAAAATGTCAAAAAATGAAAATATAACATAATGTCAAAATTAATTCGATAACTAATTATATTAAGTCAGAGCTAGTTACTTATCCACATTAAAATTTTAAAAATTATTTACGCTGTATATATAATCTTCAATTTATTACGCTAGTGCCCCTAGTATAGTAAAGTTTGTTGTGACTTGCCATATTTGTATATCTATTAAGGCAGTCATTTCTTTTAAGGCAACGACTCTAATTGCAATTTGTTCCACGTTCGCTTTTTAATTGAAAAAATATGTCTATCAAACGAAGCAGCTAGATTCTTGTTCAAAGTTATAAAATGTGATATTGTAGATAAGATTTCGTTGTTTCGTATGTTCAGCTCATTAATATTTTCGGTTAAATCGAGAATTCAAACTGAACAATAATTTTGATATTAGAAATTGAGAAGTAATAAACAATATTTGAGGGAAAGAGTATTTGTAATACTAATTTAAACTAATTGGACCATTGTTACAATTGTTGTTTTATAATTGTAAAAATCTTAACTTAATATAAGTCTGTAACTATTAGTGAGCATAAGTAGTCTATTAGATGATACGGTGATCCCCATACTAAATCGCCTGTAGATATCTTGGGGATTGTAGTTGAGATTTATGTGCATATTCAAGAAAAAATCTGTCTATCCAGATTTTTTTTTACCCACACAATTTTACTGAGCTGATAGACTACTGGGTCTTCAAAAAACTTTGAATAGTCGATTGAAAACATTCTTCACGTCCGTTTATAATTTGGATGTCTTCAAGGCTAGAGTGTAAACTAGTGCGCCTCACCATCAACGATTGCACCACTGCTTACCATCAGGTGGGATCGTAGTCAAGCGCTAGTTTATATCAGCTAAAAAAATAATTCTCCTTTAACGCGTTGGTGGTCGGTATATTCTTTTAAGTCTTTTCCTCAACCACATTTCTGTAGAAACACTGAACCATTTCCCGAACTCTTGCTCTTTTACTAAGAAAGCTGAGTTATAGAGTGTTTCCATGAATCAACCAGCACGTGGGACAACATCGTCAAACAAAGGTGTTTAACTTCTCCACTGACGGCCATGTTGATTTTCTGTCACTGTGTCACCTGGCTTTGTCTACAACACGTGTTGTGTGTAAATACCTTATGTAGCTATAACATATCCTGTGGGGTATCTTGATGTATAAAACATTTGAAGATAAAACCATCACCGCTGATAAAGGTCAAATATTCATAGATTACTTAGTTCTAGTTAGATAGTTCGCCATCCGCTCGTCCTATAAGGCCGGAGTCATCGTCGGCACGAAGTGTTCCATGAGCACCTCAAAGAGATCTCAGCGAACCGTTAAGCGTTCAGGGCCGATACCTGCTAGGCCATAGGTTCTGAAAAGAATACTCAGGTGGCAGGTAGGTGTGGTCTATGTCTATGTCTGAGTGTGGTTTCTGCACTTAGTCCTATGCGGACTATTAATTGTACGTGAGCCATGGCGGCCATAACCTTTGGTGGGCTTATTCCAACCAGCCTACCTCTCTCCAAAATCAGATTAGGCCTCTCAGGTTTTTCAGGGCATCAATAATCCCGGGAGTTCGGGGAGCCGAAAGAAGGTTCGTGTGCGTATTTCAGTGACACCTGTGCAGTTTGGGAGCACATGCGCAATTGTCTCCTCCCCCTCTAAGCATGCTGTGCACAGGGGACTGTCTATGATGCCTAATGTGTGGAGGTGCTTATTCAGTGTGTAGTGTCCGATGACATAGGTGTGGTTTTAGTCAATAAAAGTTTGGCACGCACTCACGCTCCATCCTAGAGCGGGAGAAGTCATTTGATGATGTTATCCATCAAAAAGGGACCCGTCCAATTTTCACATGAAAATTATAAATCTTTTATATTGTTGAATCATGAATATTTATCGCGAACAGACAGACAGACGCAGTGCGTGACTTTGTCTTATTATTGTAAAGATCTTCTCTTCTCTTCTCTGTAAAATGTTAGAATGGACTTATTTGGTTAATCCTAAGTACTTATTGTAAGAATTAAGATTACGTAACTAAAAAAAAAAAACGCTAAAAAGTATGATTACAGTTTTATTATCCTGTAGACAATTACGCATCATCTCAATTATAGTTTTTGTTCTAACTTTTTGGTTTGTTTGTTATTTTAAGAACAAGACAATCGTAATTTTAGCACGATTCATCATACTTTGCAGTGTTATTTCTTGCAAAAAATTAAATGCACCTTAGTCAGATGCAAATTGTAAACCATATAATTTTTTACTGTTTACAACCAAAAAAGTTTAAAACAACATGTTCACAAGTAAAAAAAAAAAAAATATATAACAGAAAATTTAATCGACTTAAAAACTCTGAGTTTGTTTCTTTGTTTATGTCTCGAGCTGACCCGGCTTACTTCGTACCGTCTTAGACAGTTGCTGTAATGTTTTTATGTATTTGGATATTTTTCTAGATTTAATTTCTTTACGTGTTTCCAATATTTAAATCTTCGGGGCGGAGACGAATCCAACAAAGCAAAGATCAATCAAATCGGTCCCGCCGTTCTCGAGTTATAAATGGAGTAACTTTATCCGTAGGATATATTAAATGTTTGAGGTTTATATAGATAGCTTACACCATCGAGATCAGCCCCCCTAGCCAAGTTACAAACGTTTCGCTTGCGCCGAACGCTTCGAGTAGACCTTGCCGTCAATTCTTTTGTTCTGACCACGTGTCGAGCGTTAAGACGACGTCATTCCCGTACATTTGAAGCTTTCTACAAGCGTTAACTATTGCAACTTGGCTAGGGGCGGAACGCTGGCACTTATCAAGTTGTCATGACAACCGTGCACCTTTTTACCTTTTTTGCAAGTCTATCAAAGCAAAATAGTTGTTCAACTCGTTTCAGTTATAAACAATGTTATCAAGCGGCGTACGCGCATGTTGATGCATCACTTTGTACATAAGTACATATTTTTTGTTGTGTTGTCTGCCTTACGAGTTGTACCTAGGTCGCGGGTCACGGTAACTTTTGCGAACATTGCTGGTTTACTAAGGTATACTGATATTTGAACATGGGGAAGTTAATTTACCCGATTTTAGGATTAATACATTTTCTTTTCGGAAAGTTCAACTAACTTTTACACAATATGTTTTTCTTGTAATAAAATGCTAAGTGGTCATTGTTTATGAACATTTTCTTTATTAATGTACCTACGCACTCAACGTCACTTTAATTATTCACAGTCGTTAATGACCGTTAAATGAATATCGGCTTACCCTGGCCATAACTTATAATTATGATCCTGATATAAGAGCGTGGTGCTTCATATTTTATTACATTTTATGATATCATAACGAAAAATTATAATTTTTTCTTTATTTTTCTTACACCGGTCAAGTGCGAGTCGGAATCAAGCTAAAATTAAATTTGTATTGTATCTAAAATAACAGCTCAGGGGTGGCCGATGGGAATAAACCGTTTGTAAAATGAATGAGACTATAAATAATTTTTATTTATTTATTTATTTTCTACTGTCACGCGGGCGAAACCATTAGCAGAAGACAGTTATAAAATAATTGTGTAAAATTTCTGATAAGATTAAAAATTGCTTCATTAATAACAGCCCGAAGGTCGGTCAAAAGTAAATATACCTAAGTGGTTGCTACAACGATCAAACTACGATTACGATAATATATAATAACGTTTTCTTTAGTGTAATTTATCCCTGATTCACTAATATTAATAAAAAATGACTGATCGACCTTCTGGTATTGGTAACAAAGGTATATCAATACTTTATTTATTTATCTATACCTACATATAAATAAAATTGTCTAAAAATATAAGTTTACAGTAAGTGCAGGACGAAAACACTTATAATCTGAAATCTTGAGTCACTCACTCACATCACTTATATTTTAGAAGACTAATAAACAAAACCAACAAACTAAACAAACAAATAAATTACAAAAAACTTAAAAATGAATATTTAATATATTAATTTTTAAGTTTTTTTACAAATTTGGTATGAAAAAAAAACATGTATAAAAATCCTTACTAATATTATAAAAGCGAAAGTGAGTTTGTTTGTTTGTTTGTTACGTCTTCACGCCTAAATGGCAAACCCGATTTTAATGAATTTTGGTACAGAGATGGTTGGGACCCTGGAGACGGACATAGGCTTTGATATTTTTTTCACGCAGGCGAAGCCGCGGGTAAAAGCTAGTGAATATATAAATTTACAAAATTGGTACTTCTAAATTATTGTTTTGACTTCAATTTATAAGTCTTGAATGCAAGTTGATCTGTAGTTTTTCATAAATTATATATAATTTTACCCCTCTTTTTTATTGTGGATAGGCTCGCGTTCGATCACTAGATCACCTGATGGCAAGCGATGATGTGGTCGACGATGGAGCACGCTTGTCTATAAGTAACCATTCACCCCTGGTTTAAAGACGCCAAGGTTGTAGCTATCAGAAACACAAATTCCTATAGCTATACGTACAAATCTCTAATTTTTCAGGTGAACTTAAGAGATGTATCCGCTAAAACAAGTGTTCATAAGTAGGTACTGCTTCGATCCCGTAAGAAAATTAAAATTTTGATTGTACACAAGTCACACAACAATAAAAATAGGACAGCTGATGACAAGCGAGATTAACCCACAATTGGGTTTTCTTAAAGCAAACCGCAAAACACATTTAAAAACAACAGGAAATTCATTTAATTTGTTTTATGACTTTGTTTGTACTTATAAACACAGTGGTGGCCGAGTGGTAACGGCCCCGACTTACGAGTTGTAGGTCGCGGGTTCAAACCCAGCCAGGCGCATTACTTTTTGTAATTTATTTCATCACCACTGCTCCCAAAAACGGTGAAGGAAAACATCGTGGGGAAACCGGCATGTCCTAGAACCAAAAATTCGAAGACATGTGAAATCCACCAACCCGCACTGGGCCCGCGTGGCCGTGGTTGATTACGGCCCATTCCCTCTCCTAGAGAGGAGGCCTGAGTCCCAGCAGTGGGAACATTATAAGGCCGACTATGCTATGCTATAAAAACAGTTACGTAGAGAATGTAATGTATTCTAACTATGATTGAAAAATATCTGATTGCACAACAGTCTTTGAACATCTACATTAGTAAAATTCTTCACAATTGAAGGACGAGACAATCACTGGTAAAATTGAACAATTAAACTAACTTTCCTGTAAGCGCTGTTCGATTGAGTTTTTTTTTAAAATTAATTTAAACTAGTACTTGACTGCAATCCCACCTGATAGGCTGATAGTAAGCAATAATGTAATCTCTGATGGTGAGGCGCACTAGTTTATTTCTGTAATTGTCTCGTCCGAAGATGATAAATCCCACCCACCCTTATGAGCTCTAATGGTATAACCATTAGAGCTACAATCAGATATTTTTTTACAACTAATTATAGTCTACAGATTATAGAACTGCGAGCGGACAATAGATCCATTGCCAGTATTTTTTGTTATTTCAATATTTAAACTATGTGACGTCCTCCAATAACTAGAAAATTTACTAAAAAAATATATCTGTTGTAAAGTTTATTTTATTTTATATCAGACTACGCCAAAAGGAGGGACAGAGTTAGAGCTTAAAAAGCTTGTTGTATTTTAGCTTGAGATATTATGTCGTTACATTCATCTTAGTGTTGAGACTGACACTAAACACATCAAAATTAAAAAAAATATATTTAGCGTGTTTTTGATGTTAAGTAGTAGGTTTTCAAATAATATTTCTTCGTGGTAGTCATGTAGGATAACAAAATAAAGAGCTCGAAGAGCCGATTTCAAAATAAGTACTCGCTAAAACGTAGGAAATAAACATGTTGACAGTATCAATTATCTGACAGCAAAAAGCGCCCAAAAAGTTGGCGGATGACGTCAAATCAATAAATGAAAAAAAGAAACCACCAACTTTGTTGACAAAGACTTCGAAACTTTTCTGCATCTATTTACATATTCACGCAATAATTGAGAACCCATAATAAAATATAAAGTAAACAATGACCATTTTATAACACAAACTAATGAACTGAAAACGACAAAAGAAACCACAAACTCGTAGTCATACATACTGAACTGCCTACATGAAGATAACACGACACATTCTGCTGTAACAAATTCTAGATTAAACTCAGCCTTGAATTTCTAATGACAGGATGTCGCCAAGCGTTAATTAAAGTAGGTACTTAGACGAGTAACTTCGTTCCCTCAAGTGCATCCGAACGCTCTGGCTTAATCTCTGACGTCATTCGGCGGGGTTATCGGGGTTGAGGCGAACCGCGGAAACTCTGCGAGCGACCATTATGGGTCAAACTTACAAGTAAATAGGTGAATGTTGTGCCACCTCTCGGAACTTGAGTATATTTTAAGAAATTGTGAAGTTATCACTATCATCATGTTCATCATATCTATCTAATATATCTAATATCTATCTATAACTAACCGCTATCACTACCAACTACCTGCACCTCTAACTTCATCTCTATTTTCTTCTAATTTATCTCTATCTTTTTCTTTTATTTTTCTGTGTCTAGCCTTAGTTGCTTGAAAGTAATTATAAATTATTATTATTTATAGAATTTTAGTAGAAAAACTACTAAAACAAAATTTAGGCCCGAATATTTCAATATCGAGAGGGAAAAGAGGAGAGGATCTATAAAAAGTAAAAACATGGAAGTATTGTGTGAGGGAATAATAGAACAAAAGGGAGTGAAAAATAAAAGAAAATGTGCTGCGCAGATTCTAATTAACACGAGATTAAGGCGGAAAAAAGATAATGATGATATGAGACATTGACATGCTAAGATAACTGTGGGATATAAGTATGAAAGAGATGCTTTTGTCTAAGCTATTGAAGATGGTATTATAAAATTAGCTATAAAAGCTGCTTGCCTTTTTAGATCTAATTCGATGACGTTGACGCAGGTATTCCAATTAACAGAAGACCTAACACACTCCCCTGTGGGACACCATAAGAAATATCTCCTTTAATTGTTAGCTTCGTTAAATATAATTTCATTGATAGAAAGGGCTTTGTTATATCTGTTGAAAATGATATCTATCTGTGGAAGAGCATTATTAACATTGATATACAAAAAAATTCAATGATTATTAAATTATTTAATTGAAAGCGTCTCGCCTTAGCTTCGCACCGGTGTTACAAATCTTCGTGGTTCAAGACTTTTACTATAATATCCATATATAATATACTTAAACCTTCCTTGGTGTAAAATGGTGACATTAAACCCCAAGCGAACACCATCGTTTGCGCTGTCATTGCCTTTCTATTGTGTCTCTAATAGACACGATTGAAAGGTTAAATGGATCGCGTTAAGAGCTCGTGGTATGGCCTCGGTTCTGTAACAATCTGCAGTTAAGTTATGAGTTACTAGCTTTTGCCTGAGATTTCACCCGCGTACATAAAACATAGCCCATGTTACTTAGGAATACAGCAGCTTTCTATCGATGAAAATTTTTAAGCTATTGCATAGCTTCTATCGCGGGCCTTGAGTGTGGAGACCGAATCCAGAAATTCCGTAACGAAAATAACCTAACACCCCCCACTCATTTGTTTTTTGAGCGTGGTGACCGATAAGAAAACAAATGAGTGAACAATCAATCAAAATTCAATTCAATGTGTGAAAGTGTAACTTCAATTAATATCAAAGAAAAAAAAACAAAGGAAAAAAAAATACTGCATAAATAAAATAAATAAATAATTATAATTGCTTAAGTTGATAAAAATGCTATGCAATAGCTTTACCGCGGCAGTCCCCGAGTGCCACACGTCTTTTTTTTAATAATCAGACCAGTACTTTCAGAGATTACCTCCTACAAACAAAAAAAAAAAACTTTACCCCTTTATAATATTAGTATAGATAAATTAATTGAAGTGAGCCTTTAGCACTAAATTGTAATGACTGTTCATAGTTCTCTTCATTTCATTTAAGTTTTTATGATCAGTTTTTTGAATCAGCCGGTTGGTTTTTTGCACAGGGAATTTCCGTATAGGCTTACGCAAATTTAAATATAGTCGACTAATCAGTTAGATTAAATTATGGAATTATCTCTTTTGAATCGCGTCGGCCTTATATTTAGATTTATGTAGATACAATCGTTTATAAATTCATAGTAATGTTAAAAAAATACTATGTCATGTAATTAATTCAAATAATTCAGTCATAATATTTCATTCAATTCAATGATTAGAAAAATAAACATGTTCTAGTGAGTATGGTGTAAAGCGTACTTAGTGTCTAATGCTAACCTGCTTCCTTCTATAAACGCAACACGAGTCATTTTGTGCATGGAATTCTTAAGTTAAAATCGGGATATCCTAGCGTCATCAAAAAGCATCAAATATAAAAGCTCTCAAACATTGGGCACGCCACAATTATGGCAGTAAGTCCCCTCTTTATGGCGTGGCTGGAACGACCTTACGGCGTCATCACCGGTTCTCATCAGACATGGTAAGTTTGGGAGGTTCCTGCACCGGATTCATGCGGAAGTGACGTCCGGGTGTCGCCACTGTACGGAACGCCCGGAGGCTACGGGGGTGCACACAGTGGAGGTGTGCCCCGCTTGGGAAAAGCATCGCCTTGCCTTCGTGCGAGCGATCGGCTGCGGCAATCTCTCGCGCCGGGCCTTGTTACAGGCCATGGTCCGGAGCGAGGAGGAGTGGCAGGCAGTCGCATCCTTCTGCGAAGCAGTAATGCTAGCAAAGGAGGAGGCCGATCGCAACAGACAACGGCACTCACAGCGCCCCAGCCGCCACCGGGATTCCGATCCCGATTTTCGGCCACCGTAGGGGCGGGCTTGCGGACGGCGAGCAATGGGTAGCTCGCTGTCCGACTGTCTGGTAGCTCGCTGTTCGGCCGTTGAGTCCGCGCACCTCAAGGAGTTGTCAGCAATAGTAGTGTCCCAGCAGGGTCGAAGCCTACTGAGGCCAAGGTTAGCTCCGAAAGGTAGCTCGGCCCCGTTATGAAAGGTAAGAAGGAACGGGGTGGGTTTTGACACTATCTCCCGCTCCGCCCAAAGGCGGGTGATGTCATTGTGAACAAAGTCGTCTAAAAGGCTTATTCACATATCAATTCTCTAAGATTTTAAATACAGCTTCATATTTTAAATCCAACTTGTATTGTTACAGGCAGCAAACAGATCCTCCATGGAGTTAACGGAAGACTTCGTCCCCGCCAACTGGTCGCCATTATGGGACCTTCGGGGGCTGGCAAGTCTACCCTACTGGATGTACTGTCAGGATACCGCATCACTGGTGTTGGGGGAGCCGTATTCGTCAATGGAAGAGGGAGGATTATGAGTGAGTACCACCATTTATACTTTGGAAGGTATTAACATACGAAACAAAATGACTTCCACGTTGAAGCTGATCCTGCGATAATTTTTTGCTTTGTAATTTAGGTGCCATTCAAAAGTCTTCTACTGAACCGGTTTTGAATATGTATAATTCTGCTAAATGAATCCAAAAAAACGTGAATTTCCTAGCAACACAACTTGCCCGGTTTTTTACTTAGTTGATCTGATGTGTTTAAGGTCAGCTAAGTAAAACACCGGGTAAGTGCGAGTCGGGCTCGCGCACTGAGGTTCTGTACGAGTTACGAAGATTTTCCGAATCGCAAAAAAAAGTTTATTTTTGTGACATAAGTACAAATTTCAGATTTTTTCCTATACTAGCGCTATGAGATCTACCTTCATGCATTCAGGATTTTATGTCAACGGGATATGAATTTTGATTCCCATGAGAGTGTGGAAATATACGTTTTCTGCGACATAAAGGGCTACTAACTAACTGCTGATAAGGGCTAACTTTTTTTTCGTTAAGTCAGAAGTTAGATTTTTTCACAGCATCAAGGGACCACAGACTTGAGTATATGGTTTTAATTTCAACTCAATACTACCACGCGTTCCGGAGACAAAGTGTCTTGACAGACAGACAGACGGACAACCAAGTGTTCCTATGGGTATATACAATTGAGGTACGGAACCATAAAAAAAAAAACAAACAAAAAAAAACTGTTAACTCAAACATTTTCCAATTACTAATTACGAAATGCAATTCATTAGCATCTTTTAAACACAAACAAAACAGCATCAGTAAACGATTAGATTGCGTCCACGCAGCCCTTATCAGCGGCAAATAATTAGCTATGAACCAAGGACCCGGATTCTAGGCGTTAGATAAAACAGGCTAGGTTAGACTACATTCATGCTGCCGTGATATTACATGGATTCACGTACGACATGACCGTTGACCACAGATGTGAGGAAAGGTAGATAGGTAATATATATAATATACGTCATGTTCTGTCTCCAGTTTCAAGTAGAGATGAGACATAGATACATGCTTCAAAGTATGCATAGCAAAGCGTAGTCGGCCTTATAATGTTCCCACTGTTGGGACTCAGGCCTCCTCTCTAGGAGAGGGAATAGGCCGTAATCCACCACGCGGGAACAGTGCGGGTTGGTGGATGTCACATGTCTTCGAATCGGGCTTGCGGACAGTGAGCAATGGGTAGCTCGCTCGATCGTCCGATAACTGTCCGGACCGAGCCCAAGTCGTCGACGGCGCGCACTGTTCCCGCGTGCCTCAAGGAGTTGTCAGCAACAGCAGGGGCCCAGCTGGGTCGAAGCCTACCAGGACCAGGATTAGTTTCGAAAGACAACTCGAGCCCCGGTATGACGGCTTGAAGGAACGGGGTGGGTTTTTAGTCAGAAAGAGCCTGACACTATCTCCCGGTCCGCCCAAGAGCGGGGGTTGCCATTGGATGATTTTACCCATCGAAAAAAAAAAAGCCCGCGACCTACAATTCGTAAGTCGGAGCCGGTACCACTTGGCCACCACTGCTCTAGGTATGGTTCAAGGTATGAGTATCGCCAAACACCCGGTACAAAATACTAATAAGTATCTGGGTTGATATTCTCATCTGGATAAATAAACATATGTGATACCCTGCATGTCGATGATCGTGGCATGTATATCTCATCTCTGTCGTAAGCTTTCGGGTAGCTTCGGCAGCGTGCCGCGCTGATCGGCTACCCTGTAGTAGCGGTTCATACTGGGCCGTAGTATATCGTCATACCTTTAAAGGGATGCGTACAGTAAAGCTCATACTTGGTTTCTATAACTGTAGCAGTATATACTACGCGTTATAGATAAGAATAGGTAAATCGATAACCTCGATCTGTCAAATGGTAAGTGAAAAGTACGGTTTGCGAAGAAAATTTATTTGCTATCAATATCGTATTTTTTTGCTTTATATTAGGTACTAAGTCTTAGTTAAATCTAAGTGAAGTAATAACGTTATTGTATAATAAGTATAAATTAGCTAAATATATTGTTTTAAGTCATAATTAGTTACAAAATAAACTATTTTCTTTCTTATTTTTATTATTAGGAACAAATCGTCTTCTTCTTTCATTAGTCACTACTCACAGTTCACACAGTGACGCAGAGATGAGGAAAATTGAAGAACTGGATTCTGATGAAACTGTTTTCGTTCACGATTCGTAAATAAATTTAATTTTTTAAGCTATTGCATAGCTTCTATCGCGGTCCTTGAGCGTGGAGACCGAATCCAGAAATTCCGTAACGAAAATAACCTAACACCCCCCACTCATTTGTTTTTTGAGCGTGGTGACCGATAAGAAAACAAATGAGTGAACAATCAATCAAAATTCAATTCAATGTGTGAAAGTGTAACTTCAATTAATATCAAAGAAAAAAAACAAAGGAAAAAAATACTGCATAAATAAAATAAATAAATAATTATAATTGCATAAGTTGATAAAAATGCTATGCAATAGCTTTACCGCGGCAGTCCCCGAGTGACACACGTCTTTTTTAGGGTTCCGTAGTCAACTAGGAACCCTTATAGTTTCGCCATGTCTGTCTGTCTGTCTGTCTGTCCGTCCTCGCTTAATCTCTGTGACCGTTAGCACTAGAAAGCTGAAATTTGGTACCAATATGTATATCAATCACGCCGACAAAGTGGTAAAATAAAAATTGGAAAAAAATGTTTTATTAGGGTAGCCCCCCTATATGTAAAGTGGGATGTGATTTTTTTTTTAATTTCAACCCTAACGTGTGATATATCGTTGCATAGGTATTTAAAAATGAATAGGGGTTTACTAAAATCATTTTTTGATAATGTCAATAATTTCGGAAATAATCGCTCCAAAAGTAAAAAACAATGTGTCCCCCCCCCTCTAACTTTTGAACCATAAGTTTAGAAATTATGAAAAAAATCTGAAAAGTAGAACTTTATAAGGACTTTCTAGGAAAATTATTTTGAACTTAATGGAAAATACAGTTTTTGTACAAAAAGACAAAAAGGTTTTACAAAATAATTTCTGGACTAAGTTTGTAGTATAATCGTATATGCAAGCATTTTTTTAAACTCATATGTGGGTACACTTATTGTGACGGACGGGAAACTACGGAACCCTACACTGAGCGTGGCCCGACACGCTCTTGGCCGGTTTTTTTTCAGTTTTTCTCTACCCAATTTCTTCGATTTTTTTCTTGTCAGTTGTAAACTAGTACTTGACTGTGATCCTACCTGATGGTAAGCAGTGATGCAATTGTTGATGGTGAGGCGCACTAGTTTATTTGACAGTATGACGTGACGTCACAACATGGCTATCGATCCTATTCTTGTTTGGAACGCATTGCATACATCACCTCTAAACTGAAGATTACAATGTATATTATATATAGATTTATATACAAGATAGATAATCGTTTATTTATTTACCCAAACGCGAGTACGAGTTGAAAAGGAAGCAAGAGTTGTTAAAATAAAAATAGATAATCGTGTTTGCCTTAGACAATGATAAGGAAATATTAATATCTACATAAAATAACACAGATTAAAATTTTTAACCAATTTAGCATGTCATTAAGTTAAATCACTGACAAAAATCATGCAAATATTAACACAAATTATTTTTTTTTATAAAAAATTGTTTTATAAGTTAAAATATAATTATCATTGTTTTCATTGGGTAAAATTATTGTCCTGATATTAAAATAGTATATTTTGATAAAGTGGAAAAACTTTGTCATTGCAACCGAGACGTAATTCTTCTTCAATAAACTTACGAAGAAATACCTAGTTTTTCTGAAAACCGGCACAATTTTTGTTAAATTTCCATTGAAATTGCCATACATTATAATTTTTATTTAGAAATGTTGCATTTTCTACCTCGAACACAATATCTGGCAGTTTAGCATCTATAGAATTCTCTTCAAAACTTATATTCGTTTTTTTTTCACAAATGTCACTTTTTCACGCGTTTAACCTTTGCAGGATAAGCGCAAAAGAAGGAGAAGTAGAAGCAAAAGTATGATACCGCTGTACATCCTAATATTAAAAATAAGTAATTCTAATATTTTTTAAATTTAGAACCCAGATAATTGTTAATTTGTCGGTATATGTAAGCTAAATTATTGAATAAATATAATCATGTTTATTTACGATATTTTGATCAATTTTTTTTTTTTATTAAATATTATGGATTTAAAATATGTGGCCTCTTTGCTTTGAAAAAAATAATAGTCACTGTTGTTTGTTATACATGTTATCTGTGACGAAACCAGAAAAAAAAAGAAGTTGTAATAAACTTTATCTGCCAGGATATTTCTAATCTACTTTTTGAAGTATTATTATAAAAACTTCGGAACCATGCTAAAGACCTTTTACGCATAAGTGCCATATTGTGTTAATATTGCTGTAAGTATGTACCACCTGTCTTGCATTCAAGTTGATATTGTTATTTTTGCATTAACTGCCAGTTGCAATTCCTTTCTATCAAAGTGTTTATTTTCTCTGACACGCTGCAATTGTAGTGCCCATGTTTTGTGTCTAAATCAATATTTTGATAAGACAAAAGCCAGCTGCAATTTTGTTTTCATTATATCGATGTTATCTTCGACGTTTCATTTATTTTCCGAACACGATCAATTATAACATAATAATAAGCATAATCAGCCTTATCTACACTAATATGAATAAGAGGTAAAGTTTGTTAATATGTTTTTTTGTTTGTAGGAGGTACCTAATCTCTAAAAGAACTGGTCCGATCGCTGAAATTATTTCACTGATAGAATGCTGCTTTATTCCAGAGTGACATTAGCAATATAGCATATTTTATGTATGCGGGTGAAGCCGCGGGCTAAAGTTAGTTAGTAATATTCCTACTGCTGAGATGCAGATCTCCTTTCTAGGAAAAGGAATGAGCCTCATTCCATCACGCGAGGCCCGTAAAAAGCATTTAATAAATCACACATTTCCACTATAAGCTGCCTGACAGGTTGCAGAGCCACTTTTTTGAGAACGACCCTGCTGTTAAACATAAAAAAAATTACATTTCTAGGGTCTTTCTCAAATGTCTAAACGGATCTTTTATTTTTTAACAAGTTTATGAACCAAGACAATATCACAAATCAAAAGGATTTGGAACGAAGCAAGTGCATAATTGCTCATGTTACATCTCTTTGCATGTATGATTTCTTATCGAAATAAGTGAATTTATGCTAATTTGATTAGATTATACGATAAGCTCATCGAATTGTCATAAATCTATATCTACCTGTACTAATATTGTCAACCAGGGATGTTACGGACTGGTCTTAAAAGCTGTACAATCCGTACAGCTTTTAAGACCAGTCCTTTCAGTGATTACCTCCTACAAACAAAAAACCACACACCACACCCACCAAACCAAACCTACCACAGTGATGTCTTTTTTAACCCAAAGGTTGACTGAGAGAGAATGTCTTGTTGCATTAAGTCCGCCCATGTACCACTACTGTACATGAAGTTTAAATAAATAAATTAATAAAAAAACGGACTTTACCACTTGTACTTCCTGACTCACCTCCGTACTTAGACTAGCTGACCATGTGAACTTCGTACCGCCTAACAGTTGGAGTCAGCCGATTGCGATGAAACAAAGCCTAAGTAATTCTGATGTCGTTACTCCACCATTTTAAACATATCGTATTACTTCTTCCAGAGAGATTCAAGAGGATGTCGTGCTACATCCAGCAAGACGACAGACTGCAAGGTCTCCTCACCGTCGGAGAGAACATGAAGCTAGCAGCGGACCTCAAGCTGCCGACCAACCTAGACAAATACGAGAAAGGAGAAGTTGTAAGTTGATTTAATATGGTATTTAAGAAAACCCCGATAGATGATATAGAAGAACTCTTCTTCTATACCCCGTTAAATTTTAATCGTTTTAATCCCGTGGAGGGTCGATTTGGTACATGAAACACTATCGATTTGTAAAGATAAAATTGAAAAATAAAGTACCTTTTTTTTAAAACTCGTATTAATTTACGCATGTACGAAATTATTTTCTTTAAGAAAACGTCAGCTGAGCGAGTTCAATGACCTATAGGTAATTAGTACGCAACGCCGACTACTACCTACACGTTTTTAATTTTATCTTTAAAAATCGATAGTTTCATGTACCGGATCAACCCTCCACGGGATTAAAACGATCAAAATTTAACGGTGTATAAGGCTAAGGAGCGAGTCCGAGTCGTCGACGGCGCGTATTGTTTCCTCGTGAGCCTCAAAGAGATGTCAGTAAAACCCTTGGGGGCCCTGCAGGGTCGATGTCTACTAAGGCCTCGGGGAGTTTCTGAAGAGCAAACCCGTGGATTTAGAACGCAAAGGGTAACTGAAGGTGTGGTTTTAATCAGTAAAAGTCTACCACGCGAGACATCTGATGATTACCTAACTCAAAACAACACTTAAACATTATGCAGTTCATTAATGATTTCATTAACATTTGTCAATCTTGTGTTTAATAATAATATTTCTAATCTATAATAGTCCTAAACTAAGCAGAGCTTGTGTTATGAGTACTAGGTAACTGATAAACATACTTGTATATTTCTAAATACATGCATATTATAAAATTCCCTACACCCAGACACAGAACAAAATGATCGTGCTCATCACACAAACATTTTTCTTGGGTTAGAACCCGCGTCACTAGACCAACAGGCTAGTCAGATAAGAAAACCCTGATAGATAATATAGACGAACTTCCAAAAACTATACATGAAATTAAAAACAATTTGAGGTTTTAAAGTAGGCTTCATGGTCGACTAAATCTGAAAAAATATTATTACAATAATTTATTTATTATACCTAAGCACATATAATTTTTTAACAGGTATACCCAAGGTAACAAAAGTACTTAGCAAAATAGCCTAGTACTCAGAGATCCTATCCACAAACTGATCAGATATCCATTAGTACATGCAACATACATACATAATAAACAATCGATGTTCAGTCTCAAGCAGCACCCTGGAGAACCCGCACAAGTTACATAGAGAGAGATAATAAGGTAAGGACCAAGGCCGAGTTGCCAACGGCGCATAGTGTTCCTACCAAGCTTCAAAAAAGAGATGTCAGCTAAACCGTAGGCTGATACCCGCTAGAGTCACGGGGTATTTCTGAAGAAGAAACCCGTGGTTCTGGAACGCAAAAGGTCACTCAAGGACATGGACAAGGTGTGGTTTTACCCAAGATCGAAAGAAGACATCAGATGATTACCCAACAAAAAAAAACACCTAAACATGATTTTTTTTTGGTGGCGAAAATCATCCAATGACAACCCCCGCTCTTGGGCGGAGCGGGAGATAGTGTCAGACTCTTACTGACTAAAAAACCCACCCCGTTTCTTCAAGCCTTCATACCGGAGCTCGAGTTCCCTTTCGGATAACCCTGGCCCCGGTAGGCTTCGACCCGGCTGGGTCCCTGCTGTTGCTGACAACTCCTTGAAGCGCGCGGGAACAGTGCGCGCCGTCGACGACTTGGGCTTGGTCCGGACAGTTACCGGACGGCCGGACAGCGAGCTACCCATTGCTCACTGTCCGCAAGCCCGCGCCTACGGTGGCTGGAAATCGGGGTCCGAAACTTAAACATGATGCACTTCATTAATGATTTCATTAACATTTGTCCATCTTGTGTTTGCATCAATCATGCAAATTAGTAGCGAAATAAACACCTCTGATCTACTCCAGAACACGTTTTTCCAGTTCAAACAATTCGTATTGGTCTCTCAATAAAGTTATCATCACCTTCCTCATTTTGGTTCCGCACAGTCGTTACTAACATAATGATTGTGATAATATATGAATCACGTAGGACCAATAATACCCATGTACGAACATGTTTTGAATATTTACTCCCATACACTTTGTTTGTCCATGTATTTGGAGACGGACACGAAATACCTTCGTCATCAGCCAATGAATGCAAGACGCACCATTATTGAATGACAAAAGCGATGGAACAAAGCATGGATTGCAAAACAGGTTGTTTGTTGCTACAGTCAGCAATATAAGTAGGTTAAAACTAATAAGTACAGCAAGAATTATGAATAAGGCTTAAAAACTATATTTCTTATTTAATGGTTTTTATTGAGATCGAAATCATCTAATGACTTCCCCCGGTCTAGGATGGAATGCGAGGGCGTGCACAAATTGAAACCACACCTATGTTCCTTCAGATGCCTCTTGCGTCCTAAGACTACTGGTAACCTTTTCTGAAGTAAAAGCCATGACTTAGTAGGCATCGGCCCTGCTTGACCCCTAAGGTTTTGCTGACATTTCTTTGTGAAACTACGCTCCGTGGACGAATCGGGCTCAGTCCGGATGGTTATTACCAGACGGCCGGACGGCGACCGACTTATTGGTCGTCGTCCGCAAGCCCGCGCGGTGGTGTTGAATTGTTTATGAACCGATAAAAATTATTAAAGTTTTTTTTTGGTGGGATATCATCAAATGAGTTCATCAACTGAGTTCCTTCAGTTGCCCTTAGCAATCCAGGGCCGCGGTAACTCTTTGAAACTATTTCGAATTTGGTATTAAGATCGTATTTAGGTAACTCTACTTTAGTCCTACCAAAGCTTAATTGGATTTGAATGACTTTTGTAGTTCTCTGAATCCATAGCCACGTAACTATCTAAGTACCTATTATACTATAACGACTTGGTATTTATTGCTATGCATATTATTTGCACAAAATTACATACCAAAGCTAATGACACGGCCAATACAGTTAAGCTGTAACCTAATTTTGCCGGTTTTACACAACTAAACGGTAAAAGTATGTTGGTGTGCAGACGTTGAGTGCGTAATCTGTGACATTCATTTTTTAATGCAACGAAGACTTATAAGTTGTAAAAAATGAGAAATTATGATTAAGTATCTAATCCAATGAATAGGATTTCCATATTCTATAATATAAAAATGAATCGCAAAATGTGTTGGTAAGCGCATAACTCAACAACGCCTGGATCGATTTCGCTAATTTTTTTTTAGTTGTGTTCGTTATTATGAGGAGAAGGTTCCTATGGAAAAAAAAAATGAAAATTAGGGTAGTGTAGGGTAGAGTAGGGTAGTGTAGGGTAGTGTAGAGTAGAGTAAGGTAGAGGAGGGTAGAGTAGGGTAGAGTAGAGTAGGGTAGGGTAGAGTAGGGTAGAGTAGGGTAGAGCAGGGTAGAGTAGGGTAGAGTAAGGTAGAGGAGGGTAGAGTAGGGTAGAGTAAGGTAGAGGAGGGTAGAGTAGGGTAGAGTAGAGTAGGGTAGGGTAGAGTAGGGTAGAGTAGAGTAGAGTAGGGTAGGGTAGAGTAGGGTATAGTAGGGTATAGTGGGCTGAAGTAGGGAAGAGCGGGAGCGAAGCCGCGCGGGTACAGCTAGTAATATATACAGGCTTATTTGTAAAACACTAGCAACCTTTTAGGACTGAATTACTAACATCATAAACAACAACTTTTGTTCTATGACTTTTAAAAATGTATCATCCCTGTATATATGTACTTTCACCACTACTTCTTAAATGTCACCTACAAAAAAGGGGCTCTATCCCACCTTGGCCGGAGCGGGAGGGGGAGTCAGACTTTGCGTTCTAGGGGGGTTTTCCTTTCAGAAGCGAACTCATGACCCCAGTAGGCTTCGAAGCTGCTGGACCCTAACGGTATTGCTGACATCTTTTTGAGGCCCGATTTGTTGCTAGTGAAAACAGTTGGGGTTTAGTAAGAGCCAATGCCTGCTAAGCCTGCCATAAAAATTTCCAAAAAGGAAATCGGAAGTAATGTAATATCATTGATTATGTTTGTGTGTGTCTAAAGTAAAAAGAAATGAAATTCCAAAATTGTCCACGCCCTTATTGGTAAATTCATAATTGAATCAATCATTCATAACAATTGCTATTTGAAAATACTACGCGCAGTATTTTTCCAGTTTGATCGACATTCATTCATTCAAATTAATATCTTTTAGTTACAATATTTTCATAAATTAAGTGACTTTTGGGATATAAACAAACGCTCTAATAACTTTGCTATATGAATATTATTCAATATTTTTTTTTTATAAATTATATAATTATATTCATTATTTAATAATAAAAACACCTCCTCTAATAAGCACTTTAAGTATTTGTACTAATTAAAAATTACTAGTGTATATATGAGTGGCTAACATCGGTATCTTGTTTAATTTTTGTTAACAAATGACTGCAACTATTTACATACTAAAAAGCATGTAGTAACTAAACTACGAAATCATATATCGGGCAGTTGCCTAAACCAGACATTACACCCGTCTGGTCGGAGGAGTAGTTGGCATTGCGTACTAACTACCTGCAGGTCATTGGACTCGCTCAGCTGACATTTTCTTAAAGAAATTAATTTCGTCCATGCGTAAATTAATACGAGTTTTAAAAAAAAGGTACTTTATTTTTTAATTTTTTCCTTACAAATCGATAGTGTTTCATGTATCAGATCGACCCTAAAACGATCAAAATTTAACGGTGTATATTTAGTTCCTGTATTTGATAAATAATTTGAATCCATAAATTAGTGTAATTTAGAGAAAGTTTTATGAAACTTAAAATATTACAAAATTAGTGTTTTTTTTTTTTTTATTCGGCAGGAGTGGGAAATCCTCATGGACGGCCAGGCTGCCTCACAAACGAGCCAGTCTGGGCAGTGTCAGACTCCTACTGACTAAAACCACACTCCTGCCTTACATTTAAACCACAGACATGACGTCCGTGCTCTTGTTTAATAGTTCTACATTGTTTGCTGCTGGGCAACTCCGCGTGCAAGTGGCGTCACCCCAGAGCACTTAAGCTATTACAGTAAATCCCGTCAAAATTTCATGGCTGAGAGGCCATCAGCCCGAAGCGATACCCAAGCAACAACGAGTCATAAACGCATCAAACATCAGGGTTCTCCCAACCTTCAACACACATACAACCCCCCGCCGCCCAAAATGCCGCCCAAGCAAACGGCCCCCCAGCTCCAGACAAAATTAGTGTTGCAAATCGTCAAACACACGTCAGTTACTGTGATTGGTGGAATGAATATTCAACAGCCTGCAACGGTATCGCCTGACTTGGGTTTAATTTGTCGCGTGTCGATCCTTTCCTCTCCTATTATTTGCTGATAAGGATTATATAATCCGCCATATAATGTTCCAACTGCTAGGACTCAGGCCTAGGCCTCTCTAGGAAAGGGAGTGGGCCATAATGCACCACGTGGCCCCAGTGCGATGCCACATGTCTTAGAATTTTTGGTTCTAAAACATGCCGATTTCCACACAAAGTTTTCCTTCACCGTTATGAGAACATTGGTGATGAATTAAATTACATAATGCGCCTGACTGGGTTGTACGCACGACCAACAACTCGTAAGTCAGGGCCGTTACGACTGGGCCACCATTGCACTTATGTTTGCACCGATATGGTTTCCACCCTCCCTTTACTAGGCTTCTCTTTCTTCTTGTATTTCAAACATATTTCTGTTGTTGTCAGATCGAGGACATCCTCACAAACCTGGGCCTGTACGAGCACATGAACACCCGCGGCGCACAGCTATCGGGAGGGCAGAGGAAGAGGCTGTCCATCGCGCTGGAGCTCATCAACAACCCTCTCATCATGTTCCTCGACGAGCCTACCACGTAAGTAATGAATTTTCGATATGAAATAATATGAAAGAACTAAGCGACATCAGCTCCATCATCACCTCGTCGGGACTATCGGCGGCAACGACCTCTCGCGCCGGGCCCTGGTACTAAAAAAGAAAAAAAAAAGAAAAAAAAAAAGCGACATCAGCGAATTAGTTATAGTTAATATGCAGTGATAGTATTTATAAAATGACGAAATGGAAGGGGATAAGTGTACTATGTATTATATTGGTGAACAATAAAGGATATATAAATAAATAACGTTTTGCACTGATGCTAAGATGGCAAGTAATACCGGACAAGGAAGAAAGATGATACAGGAAAATTAAATTATGAAAATGTGGATGATGTTGCAAAAGGGAGTTAGTGATAGTTTGACGGGTGACAGGACAGAATGGAAGAAAAAAACGTGTTGCGCCGACTCCAAGTAATGGGCATAGGGACAGGGAGAAGAAGAAGAAGTGTATGATGTTGCAAAGAAAATAAATATCAAATCAGAAAGTAGCATCTTCTTTGCACTGACACAAAGTAGTGCAAAATATGCGAGAAGCAAGGGTTTGTGGATGTATCTATCAATTTTTTTTTTTAATAGTAATTGGTGTGAAGTTTCTTGCCGGTTCTTCTCCAATTGAAATCATGCACTAGCTTGTGATGTGACGTGACTACTTGTAAGTGAATTAAAAAAAAAAAATTTTTTTTTGAATCGCGACTGTTGACGAAAGCTGTGTGTGGGCTAGTAAAATGATGAAGTGTAATATAAAATCAAGCTTGGACAAGTAAACACAAGCCAACATACGACTTTAAGGGTGAGTTACACCATTTAACTATAACGATAACAGAGCTGTTAACAGTTGTCAAATCATCGAATTGACCAATAGGCGGCTGTTTCACGGCTGGTTATGGTTTGGTTATCGTTATAGTTAAATGGTGCAACTAACCCTTAAAGGTTCGAATATTGTGTACGATTTTCAAGAGTATTACTTAATGGTTTTAAGTTATCTCAATGACCTACAAACAAAGCTGAGGCTTAAAATAATTTTACGATGGATTTATTATCGAATTAATTTTTAATCTCTCTCCACGCGTTGCTTATCAGAAGATCGTAAAACATATGTTTATTTGCAATATCATAGATAGGATTCCATTCCTTACATACAAAAATTAACAACGTTAAAAAAATTCTCGATATCTTTTGAATTAATCTAGTATTTAATATACTACGATAATGTACCTAAGCAACGACTGACCAGTTAGAAAGAGTTAGTCAAGGGTAAACACAGATTAATCGATAATAATTTATTGATATAGTTAATTTTGACATCACTATCTATGAAGTTCAAATCTTACTACTTACTTTCGTTGATAACTTGCACGTGTGTAGTGTTTTAGGCTTTTTTTGAGGTGTGAAATTATTAAGTGAATTTTTCCGCTAATTTTCTTATCCGTGTTACTACCAATGCTAAGCCCGTAATACTGTTAATTTGATCTCCTTTTTTAATACTGCGGACACTGCGGTACCTAGTAAGTTGTTGGCAGTGTAATGTGGTGGAGCGAGAGAGCGGCAGGCTTTTACTGACTAAAACCATACCTGTGTCCTTCATCTGCCCTTTACGTTCTATGACCACGGATTTCTCTTACCAAAATTCCTCATGGCCTTGACAGGTATCGACCCTACGGTTTTGCTGATAGTTAATTTTATCACCACTAGTTACTAAAAAGATAATAGAAATAGTGTGAGTTACGCCTAGAGATGTGCCGTTGCTGGCAATATTGCCGTGAAGTGGGAATATTGCCCGAAGTATAAATATTGGTGGGAATATTGCCCGAACTATGAATATTGGTAGGAATATTGCCCGAAGTATGAATATTGGTAGGAATATTGCCCGAAGTATGAATATTGGTGGCAATATTGCCAGCAATATTCCCATATTGCCCGCAACGGCACATCTCTAGGTACGCCTATGCAAAAGCTTATAGAAAAGTGTGAAACGTCCGTTTGACGTTACAAATCTTAGAAGTCTACGTCCCGTTTGTACTTCTTAGATTTGCTGGGCTTTACTACGCGTTCCAAATGAGAATAAGACCGATTCCTATGTTTTGACGTCTCGTCGTACTGTCAAATCGAAAAAAAATTGACAAAAGTGAAGAACTTAGAGATGAGTAAAATTGAAGAACTGGATTCTAATTAAACTTTTTTCGTTCACAGTTCATAAATAAATTAAAGTTTTCGTAAATTAATTAATGTTTAAAAATTTCTTTCCTCGATTAGACAGTGAATCGTGATGTCACAACATGGCGGGCGATCCTATTCTCATTTGGAACGCATTGTAGTTTCCTTAATAACTTGCACGTGCTTCACATTTTGGGCTAAGAATAGAATAATTTCCTCTTGGCTTGAACTTTTACCCCTGTTTGTTGTACATAACGATAGCCGCAATGTACACAAACACTGGATGCACGTGACTACAAACTGTTGTACCTAGTCATATTGAGGTCACGCTGCCAAGTAAACTGACTCTGTTTACTGATGAGGAAACGTATGTAAGTTATGCTTGAGATCAGCATGCCCGTCCATTAGACATATAGCTGTCCCAACTACCAAAATTATCTTCTTTTTACAAGCTTTTATTTAGTTTCACCTGTCCCGATGTGTGTCTGTAAACAAATCTTGCAAATTAAATTTGATATACTTCCTGGTTACCGATTGAGCTGGTGTTAATCAGATGAGATGATTATTATGATTTGGAGCTGATCTGATGATGGAATCGGAAGATGGCTACAGGAACTCGAATCGATGACTCGACGAAGTCTTCGTCTTGACCAGTACTTTAGTGCTAAATAGTAATTTCAGAGTCTGATGATGGAGCGGGAAGGTGGCCATAGGAACTCGGTAATAAGCGTAATATGATAACCCTATCGTGTTTAAACTGTTTGGAATGATCTTGATGAGTATTAGTTATATAGGTAGGTATACATATACCTCACTATAAAAACTTGCTATGAGAAAAACGATTTTTATTGAAAGCTTGTTTCTTTAGATCACACTAACTTAATATATAAAGGCGAAAATATGTGTGTGTTTGTATGTTTGTTAATTCTTCACGTTCAACGGCTGCTAGGATTGTCAATCTGTAGATCAGGGCCTCAAGTCTGCTATTACAATAGTGTCACAATGGTCTATCATTGGTGTCATAATTGTCGATTTTGACAAGTTTGGTAATCTACTAATATAATGGCGTCATTATGACTTTCCAATTGTCAACCACTGACACTCCATTGAAAGAAGTGACATAGAATGGTAATCTCGTACATATTGACAAATGAATATTTGACGTTTGCGGTAATCTGCTAAAACTTTGACAGTTTATTTGATCAGTGTTTTACCATTAGAACGTTATTGTGCAGTTATTGGTTTTAATATGCTCGAAATTATCATTCTACCACAATTCTATTACAAGACCAGTGACCGATCAATGATCGATCATTATGAATTAGCAGATTACAAACTTTTAGCAAAATGACAATGGGATCGTGTTGGAATGACGAATTTATAAAAATAGCAAACTTGGGGCCCAGATAGGTCAAGTTGTGAGTTTGGGTCATTTCACGCAGGCTCATTTTTTGCTAATTTCGGTGGTATTTTTTCATCTGAAAACCTACAAATATAAAAATACCACCGAAATTAGCAAAATATGAGCCTGTGTGAAATGACCCGTTTACTTCGAAACATTGTAAGCTATGTAAACTAAGTTGGTCCATGATCTAACATTTAGCAACAACTACATAGATACTAATTTTTAGAGATGACATAGTATAATTATGGCAGGTATGCTAGTCGATTCGTAGAATATACTTATTGATTTTGCTTAGCGAGTAATGGCGTAAAAACTATTCCCAAACAAAGTAATGGTATATTTACTTGTTTGAATCACTGATGTCACGAAAAGAATAAGGCGGGTCGAAAATGGCCTGAACTGTTTCGAGAAAAGGATGGTACGGCTGTGCCGCATTTTTTGCTCGCCTTGGTGGGATACCGCCGTACCCTCTAAGCGTGCTTATAGCATTGTCGGCCTTATAATGTTCCCACTGTTGGGACTCAGGCCTCCTCTCGAGGAGAAGGAATGGACCGCAAACCACCACGCGGGGTTTTGGGTTCTAGAACATGCCGTTTTCCTCACGATGTTTTGATTCACCGTTTTGAGAGCAGTAGTGATGAAATAATATACACAAAGTAATGCACCTGGCTGGGTTTGAACCCGCAACCTCGTTGTCGTTGGGACTCGTAAGTCAGGGCCGTTACCATTCGGCCACCACTGCTCTCAATCGTGCTCACTTATTGGCTTTAACAAAATCCCTTTGACTTTTTCAGCGGTCTGGACAGCTCATCGTGTTCACAAGTAGTGCAACTGTGCCGGACCCTGGCCCACCAGGGTAGGACCATTGTGTGCACGGTGCATCAGCCATCAGCCTCCCTCTTCGCGCTATTTGACCATGTGTACGTCCTGGCAGCCGGCCGCTGCATGTACCAGGGCACCACGAAGAATCTGGTGTCTTACTTGGACCAGGGTGGGATTCCCTGCCCCATATACCACAACCCTGCTGATTATAGTAAGTTACAGTAGCTTACTAAGTAACCTCTCATGTCTTATTTTCTCCTAGTACTTGGCTTGGAAACTAGAATTGTTTTAATGATATTTAAACTATGAATCAACATAATTATCTACAACGGAACATTGAATTGTAAATAGCAAATAAACTTTTAATTTTATTTGAACTTTGGCTCTTGGAAGTAGCCAACATAATTCAATGTTATTCGTACTACTAAATTAAAAACCATAAAAAAAACGCTTAAGGAAATATTGATAGTATTTAGTCATACAACAAAAACAATGTTTATGATTGAAAAAAACAAGATATAACGTTAGGATATTTAAAATTAATTGGCAATAAAACAAACATAGAATTAAATGCTGCTAATGATATAATTTATTTTGCAAATAGGTTTTAAAAACACTTTTACACGTCAATTTTTTTTTTTCGTCAGTTTAAACATGATGAAGCCAGAAGCTAAAATGATACTCTTGTGTTCATAGTTATTGAGCTGTCATGCGGTGAATACGGACAAGACAAGATCGATCTGATGGCCAACAAATCTGAAAACGGTCGGGCATTGGACTGGTTTGACGACTTCGAGACCATCCCTTCGATGGAGGGTCTACGCAAACAGATACCACTCAGCGTCCTGAGAGAAACCGAGCCCACAGGTGGTGACGAGGAGACCAGCCAGTCCAACCAGCTCAAAGTACTCATGAGGAGAGGGTTTATGAAGGCAAAGAGAGATGCGGTAAGTGATGATGATGCTAGGTTTTATTTTGACTATCTACACTCAACCCTACGAGATATATAGGGAAGTCTTATTAAGGCAAATACTTTAACGTTACCAAAACCATTCATATAAATCGTTCTATTAGCAGCACTAAGGGCCGGGCCACACGATGCGTTGTGGCGCCGCACCGCAAATATGTCGACGAATCAGCGGGCGCACAAGTAACGCCACCTCGCTGGTACGGCCCGCCGATTCGTCGACATATTTGCGGTGCGGCGCCGCAACGCATCGTGTGGCTCGGCCCTAAGAGCCTAACACGAGCTCCATTTAAGGACCTAAACTGAACTACTGATGGCATGGATCTAAACTGAACTGCTCTCAAAACGGTGAAGGGTAACATCATGAAGAAACCGGCATGTCCTAGAACGAAAAATTCGAAGACATATGACATTCACCAACACGCACTGGACCCACGTGGTGGATTACAACCTATTCCCTCTCCTAGGAGGCCTGAGTCCCTGCAGTGGAAACACTAAAAGTCTGATGATGAATTTGCTGCCGAACCTTTATGAATTTAACTTTAGTTTTTAAGCTGCTATATTTTTATAGCGTGTCTAACGAGCTGAGCTACAACCGCTGTTCTCATATTAACTGTTGTCTACTTCCAGACGATGACCCACTTGCGTCTGATCGTGAACGTAGTCGTTGGCATTATGTTGGGGAGTCTGTTCATCAACGCTGGCAACGAGGGGTCCCGCGTGTTGGAAAACTATAACCTTCTGTTTGCCATCCTCATGCACCATATGATGTCTCCTATGATGTTGACTATTCTTACGTGTAAGTATACCGTTCTTACTTTCTTATTCTCAATGTATATCTCAGGTACTTGAAACGTTATACAAAATAACGATACGCAACGTTGCCAGCTTACAGTACAATTCACGAATGATGGCGGCCGTGAAGTTAGCCTTTGCGAACGTTCGTGCTTACTACACTCTTCGCGCACGTCGCCATTTGCTTCCTAAAACACGTTACTGCGCAGCCTCCTGCGCTAACTTCACGGCCGCCATCATTCGTGAAATGTACTGTACTCAACTTGCACGCTGCGGCCACACAGCGGCAAGATACCATCTCTTTGATGGTACTTCCGCCTGACCACCGCTAATTTCATTTGCTTGCACTCGAAACGAAAACTTCAAAGGGTTTGGTTCGGCGCCGCGCCGCAGGATTCAACGATTTTTTTTCAATAATCAGTCAGAAGTCAGAAATGACCGCGATGGTACTTAAATCGCATTACACCGTTTATTTATTTACGCTTGTTACAAATTAATCTGTTCCGTTTCAACTGTAACGTTATTGTAAGAGAATACAAGCGTAAGTAACGTTACTGATCTCATAACGTCATTTAAAATATTGTTCTACCAAAATGATATTCGATAATTTATAACATTATTTATATCTTTTGGCTTTAGTCGCTAAAAACTTTAGGACGTTATCAGATAACATTTACTGTAACAGAACGAAATTCCTTTCCGTTTCAAGTCCCTAGTATATCTAATTAGAGATGTGGCAAGTCAGGCTGACTTGAATACTGACCGAGCCTTTTGAGCTCAGATCAAAAATAATTTACTCAAGTCCACCAAAGTACTCAAATACCTATCCGAGTTCAGCGACTGGATTCCTGATTCGATTCCTTTTGTATACGAGTACCTCGAATACCAAGATGACTTGGCATATCATTCTATCTAATTCATTGATACTAGAAAATTTATCCAATTAAAAGAGCTGCAGATCTTCACAGAAATAAGTTGTGAAGTTGTCTATACACCGCTAAATTTTAATCGTTTTAATCCCGGGGAGGGTCGATCCGGTAAAACGATTAAAATTTAACGGTGTATATTTTCTTCTACTTTGTTCATAGACCACTTTTATCGTTGTAGATAATATAGTAACTATTTATTCATGTTAATAATTATTATTGGTTAGTGTGGCGTCACAAAAACTGATAATAATTACCACATTGAGGTCTTATTAACATTATCGTATTTGTTTATTTGCAGTTCCCAATGAGATGTCGATTTTGTCCAAAGAGCACTTCAACAGATGGTACTCCTTGGGATCTTATTACATATCCATTACGATCGTCGATCTACCAGTATCGGTAAGCTATCCACAATGATCAATCTTCACAGACTTGGAAATAAACGCTTAATCTATATGAACTATGGGTAACGGGTCCGTACTTACGAGTTGTAGGTCGCGAGTTCAAACCCAGCCAGGCACATTACTTTATGTAATTTATTTCATCACCACTGCTCTCAAAACGGTGACGGAAAACATCGAAACATGTCCTAGAACCAAACATTCGAAGACATGTGACATTCACCAACCCATTCTGGGGCCAGGTGTTGGATTGCAGCCCATTCCCTCTCCTAAAGAGGAGGCCCGAGTCCCAGCAGTGGGAATATTGAAAGGCTAATTATGCTATGCTTATGCTATAATTCCCCACAACACAGGGAATCCCAGTGTGGGGTTCAGGGCTTCATCTAAGTTTGTAAACCGAATGAGACAATATTTTTTTTTTTTAAATTATGAACGTTTGTAACGTAATCAAAATTTTGGCATTCTTGCTGTTTCTTCACATTTGGCTTGTCAAGAGAAATACTGAAGTACCTTGCTTCGCCCCTTTCCTTTGTAACTGTTTACATAGATTTTTGACGAAAATATTATATTTAATAATTATTATTTGACCGGTAATATTGGATAGGGTTTTAATATTATATATTTGATAGGGAGAGGGATGCCAAGAAAAGATGGATGGATTGTGTGAGGAGTGAAGTGAAGAAAAGGGAGTCATTGGTAGCGTGGCGGTTGTCAGGAAAGCCAAATTAAAAATAACTAAACTAAAACAATCCCAAATGTCAAAATTTAAGTTATATATTATTTTTTTGTGTGATATTCCTATTTATTTTATAATTCTAATATAAATCTATATACATAAAAATCAATGCCACTTTTCGTTGTAATTTATAACTCAAGAACGGGCTCACCTATCCAAACCAAATGTGTGGCTTTGTTCGGACTATTTAGTAGATGGTTTATGTGAAGTTTGGTAGGGTAGAGTATTGTAGAGTAGGATAAAGTAGGGTAGAGAGGGTAGAGTAGGGTATAGTAGGGTAGAGTAAGGTAGAGTAGGGTAGAGTAGAGTATAGTAGGGTGAAGTAGAGAAGAGCGGGAGCGAAGCCGCGCGGGCAAAAGCTAGTTAGTATAAAATCATTATCAATAAGTCTTAATCAGAGCCTTTATTAAAAATGAACTCCTTTGCGGTTCTCTTTAGGTCTCTCACCATTGGTATCTTATAATCATTGATGATCACGACGATCACGTTTTCCTACTGTTACAAGCTATTCTGTAATGAAGTAAAAAATTCAAAGGCCCGTTTTCACATTTGCCGTTTTTATTATTTATGTTACGTAACCAATAATGTTACTCAACATGTTAAAAAATCAACATAATTAATAATAAGCCAGCTCTATTTTTTTGTGAACCACAATTGTATGCAATTTAAAGTAACTTTTCGCATTCCTTTGAAAATAAATTAAAAATAACAGCACTTGTCAAATCAAATGTCTCATGTTTATATGTGGAGAACGTTGTTGATAACACATGTGTAAAATTATTGTTAAGCCTTTTTTGTGTAATTCCCTATGTGTTATTGTTTGTTTTCCCTAATAAATAAAAAAAAATATGTATATTAAAACAATGTATCTAATTAATTAATAGTTTTTTGTTTCTTTCAGTTTCGTTTCAAGTTACATTCTACAGTCTTTCTCAAATGTCAAAATGAGCCTTATATTTTTTAACGAGTTTAACAATATCCTTGTATTCCAGATAGTGGGCTGTGCCGTGTTCAGTGTGATAGTGTACACGATGTCCTCGCAACCCCTGGACATTGTCCGGTTCAGCATGTTCTTCGCCATCTCGTTGTACACCGTGCTGGTGGCGCAGAGCTTCGGACTCATGATCGGTGCCGTCTTCAGCGTTGTCGTAAGTAGACCTTTGTCAGATAGTAGATCACCATGTAGTGAATTGTGGTTTTATAATGAAAGTCTTCATGTAGGAATTATCAGTCGTTTATTACACACAGACTATTACACTAATTAGAATGTTCACGCTGTAATGATCGAGGATCTAGTGCTATAGTTTCAAAATAGATGGCGTCACTAGGCTCGCCACTTCGTATGAACGTAACTTATTAATTTTTTTTGTTTGACAAGTGACGGTGGCGGAAAAAAAGTAAGACCGCGCTTATGATGGGAAAAAAATGAAAAAGAACAAAGAGACTCGAACGATCGTGTAAAGCTGTTCCATAACATTATTTTATTTTATTTTTGGCTAATTCAGTAATTTTATTGAAATACACCTAACGTAATACCTACGTGCTATGC
This sequence comes from Mythimna ferrago, assembly GCA_910589285.2. Taxonomy (NCBI): domain Eukaryota; kingdom Metazoa; phylum Arthropoda; class Insecta; order Lepidoptera; family Noctuidae; genus Mythimna; species Mythimna ferrago. The sequence continues at coordinate 6,810,050 of OU342675.1, read as the reverse complement.
GAGTGTCAGTAGTAAATTGATCAGTTGTATGTATTAACTTTGAGTGCGATTTGTGAAGGAAACGGGCTTGCGGAAACGCCCCTGTTACCCGGACACTGATCCAGGGCTTCGACCTTACTCAAACTACGACGGACTCGTTGACTTGCTGTGACACTAGAGATCATCATATTCGCCGCAGTTAATAAGGAACGATTAGCTTGGAGGCCGAGCCTGCGGACTGGCATTCCCGTACCAGGGTTCGATCCCGACATACCCGTATGTGTAGACTATACTTCTTATCCTTTAAGGATTCTGTTTTAGTTGTAAAGTTGCTGTTATATTGTTGATTAACCTGGTAATCTATACATAAATTGTTAAACCGACCTTGTTCATCTTTTATTTAGTTCATCTGGAACCCTGAGCATTACATTACAGGTATCTGAATGAAAGATGTTCAAGGTTGAATAACGGTCATTGTAATACCGCTAAGTCAATAATGACATGCATATAACTAGGGTTGCGACATTTAGTAATTACTAATTAGTGATGTTACAACACACCATCAGATAGAAAATGAAAAAAAATGTGGTCTCAGCTGACAGTCACCAGAAAATCGGCTAAATGCAAACCGGAGTATGAACTCGCTTATGATTGAAATAGTGCATTCCTACAAAGCATTCCGCTTCGATAGGGTGATCGGCCACCAACCACAAAACGCTGCCACTGGCATATTTCCTATAGGTTTCATACATTTTAAATGGATTCGCCGTTGACGCCGGTGGCCGCTACACGCTACAAATCGCCCCTGCTCGCCAGCTCTGGCCATTAAATACCGATACAAAACGCCGTCACACGCCACTCGCGCATTTAAACCTTCTTCGTCAGAGTTCATTATGACACTGCGCGTATGGGTTAAAAAAAAAAGTAGCAGCCAGCCACAAGTGGCTGTCGCGCGCTTTAGATTACTTTGTGGCATCTAGCTTCTCGTGGCGGCCTTTGTGGCTGTTGCGTGTGGTCCGTGTGCGGCAACCCTATGCCTTGACATAAGAGATACTGGTAACATAAAAAAACGTTAATATATCTTCCGTTCAAATTCCGCTAAAATATCTTTACAAAAAATGATGGTTACATGCTGTCTGTCACACATTACAAAAACTATGTCAGGAAATTAAGAATACAGCATCTTCTCAACGCTAATTTTTTTTTTTTCTGACGCTAAGTACCGGTTTCAGAATTTAGCGTTTGTGGTTGAGTAGGTAATTGTCAAATGCTACTTTTTAATGCCGAATTTCGACAGGATTGCAGGCTAGGGTTTCATAAATACCTATTTAAAATCAAATGCTTAATTCAGAAATGTATATAATTCATATAATATACAGGGTTATTTTTGTAAAACACTGACACCTTCTCAGGACAATGTTAAGAACATCATAAATAACATCTTTTGTTCTATAACTTTTAAAAATTTATCAAACGTTAGTTCATCAGATTTTCATACAAAAATATTTAAATTAAACGTTCTAAATGTTGCGAAGTCTATGCGAAGCGAGCGATAGTACAATGACAGAGGGAAGCGGGGATCGTGCGCGGAAGGCTTAGGTAGGTACAGCAAAACAAAGAATAGAAATGTGTTAGACAGAACAACGAAATCTTTAAGGTTTGTTTTTGGTAAATGTATCATATTTTGTAAAAAGTCATAGAACAAAAGTCGTTATTTATGATGTTAGTAATGCAGTCCTGTAAGATTGTTAGTGTTTTACAAATAACCCTGTATAAAAAACCCGTGTCACAGTATTTGTTATCGAAGTCCTCCGAAACGGTTTGACCGATTTTTATGAAAATTTTTGTGTTATTTGGTAGGACTCGGAATAGGCTGTTTTTTACCTGCCTACCCCTCACATTTTTACTGTGATAATTTATATGGCTGAACAACGTTTTCCGGGTCAGCTAGTACAACAAAATCGTATCGAAAAATAAGACGAAATGTATTTTATTTCATATTCGTATTGTATATAGGTACTTAAAACTATATGGCAATATTTTATTTTGTTTTATATCCTTGCTTATTGAAATAACCAAACGAACACTAGATATACAGGGTGTCCCGTAAATAATGGATCAAACGTAACGGGTAGGTAGCTTATCTGATTTCCAACAACTAATTTGAATAGTTAAAAGAAAACCGTTATGATTACCAAGATATTTTCTTTTTTCGAATTTTACCATTTTCTCTACCAGAATTTAGTTTTTTTAATGCTGTCGCTGCAAATAATAACATTTTTTGGTATAATTTTTGTGTAACATTTCTGAATAGCTAACTAATGTTATAAGATACCATATTTTTTAGTAACATTTTATGTGCCTTAGAAAAAAAATCTTGAATTAAAAAGATTTTTCTTTACGATGAAAAGACCAAATTTGAAAAAATTGTATGACACCGACGACCACCATTATTTTAAAAACTTGTACATTTAATAAGGTTTGCATATTGGTATAAAATTTACGTCTAGTCCTAGCCGTTACAAAGATATTGCTATGAATCTGAGAGAGGTGCTGTATCAACAAAATTAAAAAAAAATGAAAAAGTTGCACAATTAAACTTTTTTCTTTAAAATGTTTTACTGTAGTATTTCAGAGGCAATGATTTAATTAGAGATATCAGCGTATGAAAAGAATTAGAAGAAAAAAAAAACAATTTGTTTAAATAAATAAATAACAATTTGTTTATTTTGTTTTTACAGCAAATGTTTGAACTGTCTTCCCCATACGAGAATGCAAAGTCTGCATCTCCTAATTATGGAAGCTCTTACCCGACGGACGAAATGGCTTTGGTTGATTTCTGATACAGCAAATTGGATGCGTTGACGTAACTCTCCTTCCGACGCTATTGGTTGTTTGTAGACCCTGTCTTTTAAACATCCCCAGTAAAAAAAAAAGACGTGTGGCACTCGGGGACTGCCGCGGTAAAGCTATTGCATAGCATTTTTATCAACTTATGCAATTATAATTATTTATTTATTTTATTTATGCAGTATTTTTTTTCCGTTGTTTTTTTTTTCTTTGGTATTAATTGAAGTTACACTTTCACACATTGAATTGAATTTTGATTGATTGTTCACTCATTTGTTTTCTTATCGGTCACCACGCTCAAAAAACAAATGAATGGGTGGTGTTAGGTTATTTTCGTTACGCAATTTCTGGATTCGGTCTCCATGTTCAAGGCCCGCGATAGAAGCTATGCAATAGCTTAAAAAATCTAGGGGTTTTAAATCCGGTGATCATGGAGGCCACAAAATTGGTCCTAATCGGCCGATCCATCTGTTTGGATAACTTTCGTCAAGGTGCGACCTTACTGCCGTCGCATAGTGAGCGGGGCACCCATCATTTTGCAACCACAAAAATTGCTTGCCTCACGTCTTCTGGAATGTTTTCTAGCAATATTGGCAACTCATTCTTTAAAAAATACAGATAGTATTCGGCGTTAGAGTTGCTGGTAGTTCAGAGGTCGAGTGTTACAGAAGTACCGGTTGCACCCATATCACGCGCAACGTGTTCAAACGCTGAGAAATCAACCAAAGCCATTTCGTCCGTCGGATAAGAGCTTCCTTTATTAGGAGATGCAGACTGCATTCTCGAATGGGGAAGACAGTTCGAACTTTTGCTGTAAAAACTAAATAAACGATTTATTTAAACAAATTGTTTTTTTTTTATTCTAATTCTTTTCATACGCTGATATCTCTAATTAAATCATTGCCTCTGAAATACTACAGTAAAACATTTTAAAGAAAAAAGTTTAATTGTGCACACTTTTTCATTTTTTTTTATTTTGTTGACACAGCACCTCTCTCAGATTCATAGTAATATCTTTGTAACGGCTAGGACTAGACGTAAATTTTATACCAATGTGTAAACCTTATTAAATGTACAAGTTTTTAAAATAATGGTGGTCGTCGGTGACATACAATTTTTTTACAGGAGAATTTTTTCAAATTTGGTCTTTTCATCGTAAAGAAAAATCTTTTCAATTCAAGATTTTTTTTCTAAGGCACATAAAATGTTACTAAAAAATATGGTATCTTATAACATTAGTAAGCAATTCAGAAATGTTACACAAAAATTATACCTAAAAATGTTATTATTTGGAAAATGGTAAAATTCGAAAAAAAAATATCTTGGTTATCATAACGTTTTTTTTTTTAAACTATTCAAATTAGTTGTTAGAAATCAGATAAGCTACCTACCCGTTATGTTTGAACCATTATTTACGGGACACCCTGTATCACACTATCACCCGCTCCGCCCAAGGGCGGGGGATGTCATCTGGATGAATTTTACCAATCCAAAAAAAAACACTATATTATATTATTTACACAGAACTTCAAAACTTCACACCGTAAATCAACAATTTTGTACTTGGGGCCCGTCGATATATATGACAATTCCTACATTTAGTTCATATTTAATTATAGTAAATAATTTTTTTTCACTTCCAGAACGGCACATTCTTGGGCCCAACTCTGTCCGTCCCAATGATGATGTTCGCTGGCTTCGGAGTGACTCTTCGTGACCTGCCCAGCTACCTACGATGGGGCTCCTACGTGTCCTACCTCAGATATGGACTGGAGGGCTTCATCGGAGCTATCTACGGGCTGGACAGGCCCATCCTAGACTGCAATGAAGCCTTGTATTGTCATTACAAGTAAGTTTTTTCTTTTGTTATTTTACTTCCTATTTTAAACCAATCCTACATACCAGATAAAATGAAAAGAAATGTATTTTGTTAGTCTTTAGTGTGCGCCTCTTTCGGGCAAATAAAATGTTTTTCTTTCTTTCTTTCAGATTGTTTATAAGTGTCCAAAGAGACACCAAATAAGTTAACTTGAAACTATTTTTACATTTAATCAGTATTGATATATATTTGCATTAGATCAGTTAAACAAAGTCTTGCTTAAGGTGATCGCACATTATTTTATCCGAGTCGAACGAATCGAAAGAAATTCTACGATTATAAAAACCCGCACACCTAATCGCGTAGAATCGTCCCAATCTAGAAGGAATCTAGAATAAAGAATTCTAAAGTTATTTTCTTTCGATTCGTTCGACGCGATCGGCTCGGATAAGTGTGTGTTCACCTTTGCACTAAATCTACTATCAAAAAATTATCACCATCTAATTAAATTCTTCATCTTGTCACCAGGCATCCCCGTACGTTCCTGAACGAAGTCGCCATGTCTCCTGACGAGTTCTGGTTCGACGTGATGGCGCTCTCCATCTTCGTGGTGACCCTCAGGATCACGGCCTTCTTCCTGCTCAAGTGGAAGCTGGATGCCGTGCGGTAAACGTGATGAAGTGATGAGGAGGAATTTACTGGGAGTTAGGAATATAAGTCATTCATGTGTCATCATATAAAAAAAAGAAAAAAGGGTGTTCTGACTGTTTATATTTATCATCGTCTTTAAAAAAACAATGTGGTTGCTGTGGTGATGAAAGCTTGTTTATTTATGGATGAATATTTTTTTTCGACCAAGACTTTTTTTGTTGCAAGTTGTAAAAAGACGAACTGAATTGTGAAAAACATTATCCTCCTTTTGTCACAATAAGGTAAAGGCCGAAACTGCGTTAAGCGGACGCGTTGAGGTCCCATACAAAGTGCTCCGTTGCGGTGACCCGCGCGGGCTTCAGAGGCGCGGAGCCCAGCCCCCCGCGACTACGTTTTTGCTACGTAATAAATATTAAGTTCTCCATCAATACGACGACATGCACACCGTTATAGTTTAACTAGTGAAATTGTGCAGGTAACAATCCAGTTTCCGTGACGGGGACTCGAGCACACGACACACGCGGTTTGTCACGCGACGGATGTCCGTAGCGGGCGTCCGCTTAATGCAGTTTCGGCCCTAAACATAAAGGGTTATCACGCTTATTCAAACTAACAGTCAAATACCCTGTAGTGATCTTCTGAGCTTTTAGTAGACGGGTAAAACAAATAAATTAATAAAAACCAAAGTCTGGACTCCCGTAGATACCGCTGCTACGTTCATGTCTACGATTCGTAGCTTCGTAGCACCCGGCTACACGGAATGTAAAGCTAGAACTGCATTAGACCGACGCACACGTGTAACACGCCTGATTTGTACGTAGAACGACGTCGCGTGGCGTGGATCTAGTGTAGCTCTACAAGTCTAGTTGCCATATAATTATAAAATGTATGGACACCGACGCGCCCTGATCGGCGTGTGTTACACACGTGTACGCAGTGTAGTTCTACTTTAACTCATTGATCAAATATCACGTTTTTAATATTCAGAAAGATAAATACCTATCTTGTAACGAAAAAAAAAGTACAAAACAAATAAGTTGACTGGTACAATAATAATTATTGGAGAACACATTTCTAGAGTCTGCTTAATAAAAATCAAAGATTTTTTTTAGATATCTAAGCTAGGAAGCATTTATTTTCTGAATTATACTATTTTCACTAACGAAAGTTTCATGTAGACTAAAATATATTTTAAGGGTCCAAAGGTAACAAAACTGTGATAAGTTACCAAAATATTTTGTTTCATTTCACTTCAGTTTTTTGATACCTTACTTATCTATATATTGTATGTATTTCTTACAAAATCTGTATTTTATTACGTAAAGTTCTTGATAAGTTTGTAACTTCTCAATTTCTGTAACTGTTAAATCTATATCGACAAAATTTAAGGCTGTGGGGTATATCTTTAATAAGAGCAAGTTATGACGTAAGAACACAAAAATATATCAAAACACGTTTTGAATGAAAAATAAATATTGTCTCCGTCAAAACGTGGAGTAAGAATGTTATAAATCATATTTGATTATAAATATTGATTAAAATGTAAACTTCAATCATCTCTGAAGATGAAAGCTGCGGGCCCGATGGTAGCCATTTTGTCACAAGATGGCGCTGTAATAACGCTGTCGACCTGTTTAGTTTATTTATTAGGATTACTGGAGCAATAATTAGTATACGTAAAAATCTGGTATTCCCTAGTGAAATTATTGCTTCAAAATCCACCTAATTGCGTACTTGACTAATCTTATTTTTATTATTTATATCAAGACATAACCTTATCCCAAACCGCAAATACAAAGATTTTATTAAATCAATTAATTTGTCTGTTATTAATCTGTTCAAAATTAAGCAAGTTAATTTTGAACAGATTAATAACAGACAAATTAATTAACTTATTTCTTAGTTATTAGAAACCTTTCAAAACTGGTGGAAGGGGAATCTTAAATAACAGTAAGCTGTAAGGATGCACAAACTGAAATGTGCCGTCACCGCCATTAGGTTACATGCGTTCAAAAGTGATAGCGAAATGTTTTCACCACGCGCCCCCACTCTTCCTTAAGTCAATATTTAAAATGCTAATTTTGATGCGGTTTTTATAAATAGATTTATTTTTAGTGTTATTTCTTGTTTAGCACAAAAATGCACTAAATATAACACAGGCAAATACCCAATTAGCCAAAAAATCCTAAACTAACAACATTATTTGACTATAGTCAGATGTAACGGCGCGGGCTCTCAGTTTTCATCTAAAATACTTACTTAAAGAGGTGACAAGATGGTTGCAAACCAACGTCCCAACCAAGGTGACCTTGCTAGTTGCAATCCATGTTGCAGTTGTAATCCATGACTTTCAACGCTCTTGGTTGGGAGGCGCGTTTGGTACGTGGTTTACATCCATGTACAAATACCGGCACGGAACTTGACCTCTGGCTTCAAGTAGCGCAGAAGTCAAATATTCGGTCTCTTTAGTGGTGCGAAGTGAGACGCGGGGGCGGGGAGTGTCAGTGATTGGCTCGCCGCGCCATCGTGTCATAGACGTCACTCGTGATTCGTTCCCTGCGCTTGCTGCATGTATCTAACAACGACGACGATTGGCTCGCCAATGTATGGAATGCGCAAAGCGATCCCCTACTCTGACACTGAGCGCTCAAGATTCGTGCCGATATTTGTAGCTGCAACACAAACCAAACACACAAACCAAGGTCACCTTGGTTGGAACGCTAATTTGCAACCATGCGGCCAACCCTTATGAAAGCTAATTAAAACGTGCTTGTAATCAAAACGTTTACCAAATAGCCTTCTTAATTAAAATAGGGTAATTTAGTGGATAATTTTAAATTGTTGTATGACATGATATTGTACCTACTAGTTAGGACACATAATGTACACAAATGTTTGTGTTATAATATATGCCAATGCTCTATCAGCTGCGGTCATCAATTGTGGGAGTGAGATGACACGAGACACAGACAGAGATAGTAATTATTTATGTGGGAAGTTCTTCGTTTCTATCGACAGTCGCTTGTATCCTTGAAAAATAATTTACGCTTGAATTTTTTTTTTTTTTTTGTAAAATTCATTCTTTATAGTTTTGGAATTGGATAATATTCTTGCGTTTTTTTTTTAATTGCATGACAGAGTGAACCAAATACGCCTCCGTTACACTTTTTTCATATTGATTTTTAAATTAACGCGATCGAAATGTTTACTGCATTTGGTTCTCTGATTGGTTAAGAGCTTGGAGTGAGCCAATCAGAGCGCTGGACGTCATAAACATGCAAGCGAACTTGCACTGAGCACTGATATTCACCGTCTCGCTCGCACATTTCATGACCGCGACCAGTCGTGAATCTTGGCGTTTATATTGTAGTAGTATACTTGCCTATGTTAGTTGCTCAATTAGGTATTTATTTGTAACTAGGAGTTGATCTATAAACTTATAGGCTGTACTGAACTATTATATGTAGATAGGTAGTTAGAAAACTAAGAATTTTATGGTGATAATTTTGTAAATATGTTTTTTGTAACATTAAAATTTTTAATTTTGGTACATACGTTTTATTTTTATTATTTTCCTTATTGTAAAGGCTCCTTGTGCATTGCTGGTCTAGTAGTAATGGCCTCGATTTATAAATAGTACGTGGCGGGTTCAAACCCAGGCACCACGTTTTACATTGTGTATTTTATTTCATCAACACTACCCTCAAAACAATGAAGGAAAACATCGTGAGGAAAACAGCATGTCCTAGTACCGAAAGTTCAGACATGTGCCAACCACCGATTCGCACTGGACCCGTGTGGTGGATTACGGCCCATTCCCTCTCTTAAAGCGAGGCCCGAGTACCAGTTGTGGCTGATTGATTATGTCAGTGGACATTTGCTGTCCAGGTATATGGTAACTCTCGAAAAATACCAAGGCTAGAGTAAATGGGTTCTTAATAAACCAGTGTGCTTCGCCATCAACGATTGCATCGCTGCTTACCATCAAGTGGGATTGTCACTGTCAATGACAGTCAAGCACTAGTGTTCATCAAGTAAAAAAAACCGTGTGTGCAGTAGTGTATTTCGTAGTATAATAATAATATTATTCCACAAATATCACACAACGCCGTCTAGTCTCAAGCTAAGCAGAGCTTGTGTTATGAGTACTAAACAACTGATAAACATACTTATATATTTCTAAATACATACATATTAAAGATAAATTACACCCAGACACAGAACAAATGATTATGCTCATCACACAAACATTTGTCCTGGGTGGGAATCGAACCCACGACCTCCGGCATAGCAGTCAGGACTACTAACCACTAGACCAACAGGCCAGTCAAAGTAGTAGTTTAAGATGTCGCAAAACGGGTAGTCGCTTCGAAATGGAGTCCAGGAGTGCAGGCGTGAGACGTGGTGACGGAGACATTAGTAGACGGATTGTTACCAACGAGCCAAGTGAGTGTTTAGAGGTATGCGGAACAGAGAGTAAAGTCCCGCAAACCTCTTTTGAAAAGGGAGGATCCTCCGGCCAGACGGGGTTATGATCTGGTGGGCAACTGCCCGATAGATAATTACGGGCTGTCGTGTATGCTCAAATCGCGGGAAGAACTTTACTGTGCGTTTCACTTAAGACGTTCCTTCGCCGTAATGTTGGCAATTCGGAAAAACAGTGTTGCTATATTTTGAGCAATGAAATTACTTAAAATCGGGGAGATTAACTGATATTTCGTTACTTTTGACAATTGTCTTATAAGTTTTTTTTTTTCTTTTAGTACCTAACTGTAAAAACTATTTTTGAATACGACGCTGGGCACCATTTCGACTGTCCTGCAATTCTTTCAAATACTGAAAACGCCACGCCACAGTATCGTATTCTCCATTAACAAGTTCCTTTTAGCCCAGCTTTTTTTTAAATAAAAGCCCATTCCCCTCATAATTCTCCATAATGTGGTGCGAGTACCGTTAAAATTGATTTCGTTTCACATTTCGTGCAAAAAATTTTGGTAGAGTAGGCAACTCTTTTCTTTTTCACTTCTTTTTTCTTTAGACAGACTGGGGAGCCAACAATAATAATTGTGCGATGCAGGATTAGTTTTAATATGACGCCATAGATGTCGCTACTGGTGTGTTTTCAGAATATCGTGGGTAAGACTACTTATTATAATCGTGGCACATAAAGAGATTCTTCGTCTCGCTTATCACGCCATTCGCAGTACTGGTGGAGAGGCAGGTACACTACTGATGCTATGTTAATGAAAAAAGGATAAATCTAGGCATCATCGATGTCTGAAGAAGTCATTTCAGATGATTTTTCTTGTGTACGCATGAAGTTCAGCGGTTTAGTGCTGTTGAGGTTGTCGCTATTGATAAAAACGTCTAGTGATTCCGTACCGCCGTAGAAAGAAACGGCAAAAAATCAAGTTTGTTGATTCGGAGCCCAATTTAAATATTTATTTTATTTTGTTTTTTGTTATAGCAGCAACATCATTTGTAAAAAAATGTCTATATAATATCACGGTTCATGATATAAAGCCTGGTAACAGACAGACGAACATTGGAGTCTTGGCGATAGGGTCCAGTTTGGAAACCTTAAAACAATTAAATTAATTAAAGAAGATAATCGCAACAATTAAAAGCTCGAAAAAATATTTTACTATAATCTATACGAATAGAAAAGCTCGACTTTTGATCGCTACTTTGTTTGAGGAAAAAGACGAGAAGTATTTATGACATCAGCAATAATCAATTTCAATATTATGGCAGATGACATTGAGAACTGGTTTCGACAACACATATTTTACCTGCATACGCTGACCTGGTAAGGTACTTACGTTACAATATAATAAAAACATTGAACTTAGCAATTACGAGTATACTATAAAGATAGTTTTGGAAATCATCAAATCACTTCTGTTTGTTATTTAGTGATTAGGGTACCTACATTGCTCAGGGTTCTTGGAGTGGCAACTGCGTACAGATGCAAACATAAAGAAACAAGTTACCGGTGCAGGCCAGTCTGTACGGGTCGGTACCGATCGGTGCAGGTATAATTCTCCCGTGTGTTCTTATGCGCTCATTTATAAAGTAACAGGTTTATATTTGTCATACGGGTTTAAGCATTGGCCAGTGTATTGTTTTACACATAGAGATTTACCTGTTTCTATATATGGTTTGACCGGTAGCTATCTGTACCGACCCGTACCGACATATCAGGACCGAAAAACCTGTAGGTATCTTTATGTTTGCAAGGGTTACCGGAAGATACAGCGTTAAACTACCTTCCATGCGGAAATCTGCCGAATGCGAGAAATACAGGCCTATGCCAACCGGCTGCTGCTGGCTGCCTGCTGTGACTTGGACTGTGGAGCCTACGTCCAACAGTGAATCATGCCCATCTATCTTAATGGCGTCTAATCTGAGAAGCTCAAAGTAGATGGCTCCAGTGAACTTGAAGGACATACTATCTGTCAATCTCAATTGATTTTCAAGGAAATATTGTGTTTTTAAATAAATAACCATCGTTTTTGTAAAAATAAAATGCCCTATGTTGTGCCTTAATGCTCATCGAGAACATCGGAACACAGGTTTCCCAAAGACAATCATCTGAGCTGATAACATATAATCATCTTTTTTAATTCACAAACAGTCCAAGATCCGTAAGTATCTATCATAATTCACATAAATCAACATAAACAAACAAATCACCATACAACGATACAAGGAGCTGTCAAAATGAATGACCTCGTAACACACAGGCGCCAACTAGCGGGAGAAAGAGCGGACATAGCTGCCATTGCAAACGCATTCGCTATCTCACTGTATTTCTATTGTGTGTAATTTGGTATTCGAAAGGTTAAATAGATACATACTAAATTTATTTATCACAAATGAATAGACATATGTACTTTTTCACTTAAAATAGTTATACATTTACGCGTCGGTGCGTTTTTGGTATAACATTTCAGTTAGGCACAGTTCTAACTAATGCGATGTTAGTGTGGTACAAATTAGATTTAATTTAAAATAATATAGAGTTGCATGCTTGTAATTAGATATAGGTCTTTCAGTAGATCTATAAAATGTTGGCTTGACTTTAAAGTAGGTAAACTTTACCTAAATATCAGCTGATCATTTCAGTGTCTATCTGTGAGAGTTAAAACGCCTGCGCAATTTTAATTAGCAAAGTTTTAACTTGGTCAGTCTCCCTACAACAGGGGTAGCGAACCAGGGTCCCAAGTCTGCTATTTTTATAAATTCGTCATTCCAACACGATCCCATTTTCATTTTGCTAAAAGTTTGTAATCTGCTAATTTATAATGATCGATCATTGATCGGTCAATGTCTTGTAATAGAATTGTGGTAGAATGATGATTTCGAGCATATTAAAACCAATAACTGCACAATAACGTTCTAATGGTAAAACACTGATCAAATAAACTGTCAAAGTTTTAGCAGATTACCGCAAAAGTCAAATATTCATTTGTCAATATGTACGAGATTACCATTCTATGTCACTTCTTTCAATGGACTGTCAGTGGTTGACCATTGGAAAGTCATAATGACGCCATTATATTAGTAGATTACCAAACTTGTCAAAATCGACATCAATGACACTATTGTAATAGCAGACTTGAGGCCCTGTAGGTATGCGTGCCAGTAAATACTTAGTTCATTTTGATACAAGTGCAGAAAGTTGGTCATTGCGACCGAGGCGGAATTCTAAAAATGCGTTATGGAGCCTTTGGCTGCAGTGACAAAGCTACTACCTATAGGTATCAAACGATATTTTTTAATAATTACGAAAAAAATAATTAATGGGGGTGATTGGTGACTCGTGGAGGTCGACGCGCGCCCAGCCTGCCCCCCTAGCCAAGTTACAATCGAATTCCGTTCTCTAATCGGTAACGCCTCGGTAACAGCAATTGTAGAAAACGATAAGTTGATAGCCATGTTGACGCGCCTGAGTCGGCCGCTCGTTCTACAATGTAGCGTTTGTATAACAAAGGATGTAGCGTTAAAATGTAGAAACGATTTTGAACGATGTGAACTTGGCTACGAATTGTCTATTCATTTACTTTGAGATGACGTCATTCCCATACGTTTCATCACTTTTTGACAGCGTTAACGATTGCAGAATAACAACTTGGCTAAGCGTGCTGATACGATAAATGTAATATAAAAACATTGTGGCACGCGCACTTTTCTACTCTGCTGCGGAAAACCGTCGATTGCGTGCCTTAATTGAACCAGTGGGATAAGAGTAAATGTATTGAAAAGATGCTTAACATTTAGGTAATTTGCAAACATTCTATTCGGTCATCTAAGTATCCCTGTTGGGTAGCACAAACGCGGCTGTTGAGCGTAGGGTTCTAGTTAGGTTCTAAGACCGGGTAAAAAGTGCTGTTAAGTTTTTCTAATAAGTATTACTTGTAGCAGCTCAGAGTGTAATAGTTGGTGGCGAGACACCCGCCTTGCCTCGGAAAGCACGTGAAGCCATTGGTCCGATTGACATGTCGGATTGCCGTCCTGTCGAACTATGAGAGTGCACCTATGTTTGCGCACATTATTATCTTGTGTGTACTTGGCTAATTTCTATAGAGACCTGCTACCGTGATCTAAATTCAATCATTAGAACTATTGTTCTCATTTATTTAATTAAATAAACAAACTGTAAAAATTGCCATATCGATACCAGAAGCATGAATTAACGAAAGGGACTTTTACTAAAAATGCAAAAAAGTTCCTTACGATGATTGCTGTAAGGGTATTTTACGCAAAACGTAATAATGTCCCTTACGTTAATTCATACTTCTGGTATCGATATACAAATTTTGTGTCACGAATTATTTTTGTTCATTTAATGAAAAAGTTTGGCGATTCCTGGCCAAGTTTTTATGGTATTAAGCCACTATAGGACCAATTTGTCATAAACGAGCATGGTGGTTGATAGTACCTATGTCATAAGTGATTGAGCTGAGTGGTAAGTGATGATGCGGCCGACGATGGAGCACGCTTGCCTAGAAGTAACCTATTCAGTCTTGACTTAAAGACCCATAAGTTGTGGTTATAGCACAAAGAAAATTTTGTCATTGTTATAGCACTTTCACTAGTAAAGGTTCACCTACAAAGATTAGATTAAATATTGCACTCGATAGTTTTTCTGTTGTTGTATTTACACCTTATGCAATAATTGTTTGATATTTCTCCATTAAATGAAAGTCAACTTAAAATATGATATTATTGTTATGAGTAAAATTCGGTCTAGTAGAATATCTTCAATGTCATCAATAATAATATGAAATAATAAGTAACAAGGTTATTTAAATAGGTCGGTAACCTATTTAATAGTTTACCTAACATTCTGATAACGTTAATTTCAAATGTGACTCGTATCTTAGGCCATTAACCTCTTTATTTCGTCTCTTCACTTACATTAAGATGGTAGGTACTGTCTACCAGCGGCTTCGCCCGCGTGAAAGCAAAAATATATGCCTTTGTCTCTCAGTTGACTGGCCTGTTGGTCTAGTGGTTAGTGGCCCTGACTGCTATGCCGGAGGTCGTGGGTTCGATTCCCACCCAGGACGAATGTTTGTGTGATGAGCAGGATCATTTGTTCTGTGTCTGGGTGTAATTTATCTAGGAATATATAAGTATGTTTATCATTTGTCTAGTACTCATAACACAAGCTCTGCTTTGCTTGAGACTAGATGGCGTTGTGTGATAGTTGTGGAATATTATTATTATTATATTATTACTCAGTGATAAAGTAGCAATAAACTATCGAAAGATTTTTTTCAAATCGATCCTGTAGTTTTCTCCTGTAGATCCTGTCTTTTCGTTAAAAACAAAAACACACAAGTCTTTTCTTATTACAATGTGTGTGGGTAAAGAAAGAAAAGATTTGAAAACAAAGATAAACAGGTATTGTGGCGTCTAAAGAAGTCGCATGCTGACTAACTTATTGCAAACTAGCAAGGTTTACCTACGGTATACTTTTATAAGGTTTATTGTAAAAATAGCATAGGTGTTCATATTTTCAAAGTAGGTGTTCATATTAGTAAAAAATTATATGCGGACATCGGATGAAATATTTTATGAATGTTAAATAAATAGTGCTTCTAGCAATACAATATACAATTTAACTGCATAGAAGCGTTTTATTGCGTCTCCCACTCCACAGTACTTAGTGTTTTCAATCATTTAATAAAAACAATCTATTTGGTAGGTTTGCGAACGGCAAGCTATGGGTAACTCGAACCGGTGGCGGGTTTTAGGCAGTGACTAGTGTTGCCAGGCGTCCCGATTTGGGCGGCATGTCTCGATTTTTAGGGGTCTGGGGACGCGTCCCGATTTATACCTGATCGGGACGCTAAGTATCCCGATAAATCAAAAACCCTAAAACTCAAAGAGCGACTGAAGAAGTCTGGGTTATACTCAGTAAAAATTTCACACGCCCTCTCGTTCCACCTCAGAAGGGAAGAAGTCATTGGACGATTTCCCATCCAAAAAAATCTTTATTAAAAAAAAATATTTGTCCCGATCTAAAACCCTAAATCCCGATTTGTTTTACCATCTGTCCCGATTTTTATCCAAACAGACCTGGCAACACTAGCAGTAACAGTAAGGCCTCTGCCACACTAGTGGTAATTCCGTCGCGGAAGATCGGCGACGGAACGTCAATACAAGTTATTGCATATAATATAAACATACAAAAAAGCAAAGCGTAGGTAAAATACTTGTATGATAGATACTTAGGTATACTTCACATCATCCAAAGAAGTTAACCAAAAAACGAAGTATTGACGTGCAACATAACACGCGCCAACGTCCAATCAATGAATCAACATACATAAGCGATTCCTATTAATTTATTATTAAGTAATTACTAAATCACAATATTTAACGTGACTTTGTTTCCACAAGTCTGCCACGCTTCACCGATAGCTGATCCGGTTTACACCGAACAAAACGGGTTATTCCCTGTTTAAAACCCGTTATCGCCCGTTTAATCTTATTTGATCATTGCTCCACATAATACTGCGTTCAAACCTTGACTAAATGAATCATGAGTTTTTATTTTAAATTAATTAAATTATAAAACAATTAAACTAAGTTTACAAGATGAAACGGAGACGCTGCGGAGGGTAAAGTATTATTTTTTAAAGCAGATAAGAATGAAACTAATTATTGTGATTAATTACATTAAATTATTGATAGTATGTTGTTGTTCCCTTTCGGAATGAAAACATTGTTTCGTCATAAGTTTTTGTTTAATGAATAATCATTAAAGAACTCCCGCTACGGGCAGAGCGAGATGAAGTGTCCTTACATAGGGTTTATAGGGGTAGTATTTTAATAATTATGTGTTGATTTGTTTCTGAATTCACCAGTAAGGTCCTGGGTAAAAACTAGCAAAGTAACTTTGTTACTAATAGGCCAGCGTGGTCCAACGTCGACCAAATCGTCGCTTACGACTGAAATGATGATGATGATGATGATGAGTTGAGTAACCGAAGACGTGAGGATAACAAGTCGTTAATAAATAAAGAACTCAATATCTAGTAGCGGCATATTTAGAGTGTTTTTAATATCGTGCGGTTCTGATCACGCATACGGGATTGCTTCGCACGCAAATGTCCATCTCATAAAAGTATTTATTGTAATACGTGGTATTATTTATTTTTTATTTAATACTTCATGCACACAAAAGAACAGAGGTGGAATGCCTTAGGCATTTTCTTACAGTCAACCTTTGGGTGATGTAGAGAAAAATAGTGGTAGGTGCAATAAAAGAAAGAGATAAGGTTAATACTAGAATTGATATAGTCAGTTACTAGTAAACCATAAATGTAATACAATTGTATAATATATACTCAATTTAATAAACTACATATATACAATAATATAGTCAAACAATTGATCCAAATCAACAATTGGAAAACCTTACTGATACTACTGCCAACCTCTTGCGAATTATCTCGCACTTTGATCTGCATGCGGACCAAATCCGCACGATATAAAAAGGCGTTCGTGAAGCGTATTTTAATGAGCAGATACGAAACTGAACTTGCCCTAATCCGTCATTACGAAAGGTCCATCACAAGACTTCATTAACGCTAGATACAGCGTTTGTTTTTAATAGGTTAATATCTCATCTTAATGGCCACGTATCATGCATCTACCGATGTTTGTGTTCGTGATACCAACGTCAATCATTATCGTAATTTATAATTAGAAGTATCAAGGACTGGATAATCTCTCGTAGGGCACTATGCACGAGGAAGAACGGCGATAAGGTGGACATGACGGTGATAAGGTTTTCCTAGTAAAATCTATGTATCAGCATTCTCATCCTGGTGAAATAATTCGGTTACTCTACCTCCTCACTCATCATGATCTTAAAATGGGCTTTTTAAAAGCGTCCTGTTCAATGTATATGTATATGCTTTTACGTGATTATGATGTTATTACACATCTTGATCTAGATATTTTGGATACACAGCTATCTTGTGGATATAATCTGGGCTTCTATAGAAATCAAAACATAAATTTATGTAAAAATAATCTAGTAAAGACATCTAAAACTCGACTGTTTTACGTGAACTTTGGCCCTCCAGAATGTACTGGGTAATGTACTTATACACCGCTAAATAATGGTCGTTTTAATCCCGTGGAGGGTCGATCCGGTACATGAAACACTATCGATTTGTAATGATAAAATAAAAAAATAAAGTACCTTTTTTTCAAAACTCGTAATAATTTACGCATGTACGAAATTAATTTCTTTAAGAAAACGTCAGCTGAGCGAGTTCAATGACCTGTAGGTAGTTTGTACGCAACGCTGACTAATACCTACGGGTCATTGAACTCGCTCAGCTGACTAAACTTAAACAATGTATATTAAAAAAGCACATCAATAGATTGCACATTCACTTGAGATTCTAAATGACGACAATTTTTCTAAAAAACTTTCATATTTCCTGGAACAAGTTTTGTGAAATATTCGAGTGAATCACGAAATTACCGAATGTCAACAGAGTTTTAAGGCATTATCTCTCTTTTTATGCATTGCCTCTTCATCAGTCAGGGCGTTGGATTGCGTTAGATGAAGCAACAAGCTTTTTTTAAACCATGCTCGATGTTTGCGATAGGCGAGTGGAAAAGCTTCCTTGTCATATAATCCGCATTTGCATAATTTAAAGGAAAGTCTTCATCAAGATCAATTTGTTTAAAAATTGTAATGTAAAGAGAACTCGGCCCCATCGACCATCTGTTTTGAGAGCAAGGTGCCTGTCCACTACCATTTAAGAGCGGCTTGTAGTGCTGCATGTACATATGTATCTATAAATTCGGTACAGCGTTCACCGCCAATTCGCTGACGCAGCGAGTGGCGAGTCGATCGCGCTGGCCGTCTTTAGGTTCTACCGAACTTAGGTTTTCCTGCGGATATCTTCATTCCTGAGGTTCTGGTGTGGCGACCGCGTTCTCTAAGACGCTGCCTTGGTAGGGTTCAATCGCTCAACTACTGCGCCAACCGGTCGGTCACGTGGGCTATACAATTGCCGTCACGGATCTTGAGCGCTGGCTTTAAGTTGCGCAGAAGTCAAATATTCGGTCTCTTTAGTGGTGCGAAGTGAGACGCGGGGGCGGGGAATGTCAGTGATTAGGTCACCGCCCCATCGCGTCATAGATGTCACTCCTGATTCGTTCCCTGCGTTGCTGCATGTATCTAACAACGAAGACTATTGGCTCGCCAATGTATGGAATGCGCAAAGCGATTCCAACTCTGACGCCGAGCGCTCAAGATCCGTTTCAGCAATTGTACTCAGTAGAAGTCCCTCACTCGTGGGAGGATTCATTTGATGATTTCCTACGTAAACAAGTACAGTAACCGAAATTCAACAAAGCTATTGTGCTTTTGAAGTCTTACAAAGACGACGCTATATAAAGGCTAGCTTTACTTAAACCTCGATGTGACATTTAATAAGCCGGGTAGGTATATCTAGTAACTGTCTATATGACACATACAATACATAATCACCCATAAGCCTTGATCACACATACCGAGTAACAGGGCGAGACAGTAAAATGTTGCTCGGCCGAGACAGTGAATTTTAGAAATAAGCGTTCGGCCGAGCACTCGGCGCTGTTTTTACACGTACCGAGTACTCAGCCGAGAGCACTGTCTCGTCCGTTTACTCGGTACGTGTGATCACCGTTTGGAACTGTGGCGTTTATAACAATTAAACAAAATTATGTGCCAGCCTGGGTTGGAAACAACGTCATAAGCCAGGCATGGATTACGTGTAAACCGCACACGTAACCCATACGCACTGATAAACATGCAATACGGTTATCATATTTATCACCCCACACCAGCGATCACGAGAGCGCACGCTGCTTCGCATCCTACCATGACATGATAGCCGGCTGGAGTTCACCTTCACGAGACAAAACAATCATTATAAATTGAACCGGTTTCGAAAAATTTTTATTTCTTCATCTAAATTTAACCTTCCATATACTAATAGGGTAGTTTCCAGGGTCAAAATAATTACATTTTATTTAGTCCGTATTTAGATTATAAAAAAATATTGGATACTTATTGTTAAGTTACGTGTGACGTCACCCCGTACGAAAAAATGTAGCACGGCGTGACGTTACACGTAACTTTAATGGGCTATATCTTTGTCATTTTTGGTTTAATTTACAAAAAAAAAATACGTGTCCCTTATTTTTGAATAATCTAAAAGACTAATTAAATTTTTTACGGCAACTAGCCTATTAAATACAATAGAAAGACAATAACAGTGCGAACGCCGCCGTTCGCTTGGGTTTAATGAATTAATACGAATTCATTGCCGTGGCTGAATACTGGGCTAGGCAAGGAACATAACTAGTTTAGACTTTTGCCATCGCTAAGAAGAGAATGAAAAGAAGAATATGAAGAGATGTAAAATTTTACATTATTGTTGAAAGAAGCTTCGTTAACAGATCTAAGTACGTTGAAAGAGATTGTTTGGACGAGTTAGTGACCCTGGAACACAGAAGGCAAGTGAAGGAACACAGGTGGGGTTTACTAAGTAGAATTTCAACACTCATCTAGCTTCACACAAAGCAGAATGAGAGATACCTACTTGAATTGTCCCAACAAAAAAACCAAACACAAAAGATAGGTAAGTGTATATACAGGGTTATTTATCAACAACTTTTGTTCTATCTAAAACTTGAAGGTTTGTTTTTGATAATGATACTCGTAAGTTGTTCATGACGCGACGCAACGCATCAAGCACCCCCGCTGCCCTATCTCCGCTCATCTCCAGTATCGTTGTACAATCGCTAGCTTCGCATAAAACTCGTAATATTTCTCTAATCTGATGGACTAAAATATGATAAATTTTTAAAAGTCATAGAACAAAAGTTGTTATTTACCTATGATGTTAGTAATAAAGTCCTGCAAGGTTATTAGTGTTTTTCAAATATCCCTGTATATCGTGGAACATTAGCTTTACTCACGTGTATTTAGATACCTACACCTTAGCGCCTGTTTGTCTGCTCGGTCTATCGCTCACTCTAATCAGGCATTATCTGTCCTGCACGTGCCTAACTGTGCTCAGGTTTCTTAAAATAAACACATTATGTACCTGTAAATCAGGGATGTTAGGGAGCTCCATAACCGTAACCGAAACTATCGGATATCCGATATAAAATAATATCCATAACCGTAACCGAATCCGAAATAAAAGTTTCGGTTAATATCGAATAGGGGCGGACCCTAATTGCGACACGTTATGACAGGATGTTTTGTTGATCGGCCGGGCAGCGGCCGACACACGCGCGCATTGTTTGTTTTCTTGTGGTTCCTACCAAATAAAACCATTTTATTAGCTACTAGCTTTTGCCCGCGCGGCTTCGCTCCCGCTCTTCCCTACTTCAGCCTACTATACCCTACTCTACCCTACTCTACCCTACTCTACCCTACTCTACCCTACTCTACTCTACTCTACCCTACTCTATCCTACTCTACCCTACTCTACCCTACTCTACCCTACTCTACCCTACTCTACCCTACTCTACCCTACTCTACCCTACTCTACCCTTCTCTACCCTACTCTACCCTACTCTACCCTACTCTACCCTACTCTACCCTACTCTACCCTACACTACCCTACTCTACCCTACTCTACCCTACTCTACCCTACTCTACCCTACTCTACCCTACTCTACCCTACTCTACCCTACTCTACCCTACTCCACCCTACTCTACCCTACTCTACCTTACTCTACCATCTTATGTCCGTCTCCTGGCTCTAAGCTACCTCCCTACCAATTTTCACCCAAATCTGTTCTGCCGTTCTTGAGTTATAAGTGGTGTAACTAACACGACTTTCTTTTATAGATTTATATTTTACTTCTGAAATTCCTTAAAAATCTAATATCCGTAACCGAAATTATCCGAAACTAACGGCAAATCCGAAATAATTTCATATCCGTATCCGTAACCGTATCCGGTATAATAATCATTTCTATATCCGTATCCAATCCGTATCCGAAATTTCATATCCATAACATCCCTACTGTAAATGTACAGCTTTTTACTTAGTATTTTAAATTATGACAATTCCTTTTCGTCTTTTTTTTTTTGGTGGGGAAAATCATCCAATGACAACCCCCGCTCTTGGGCGGAGCGGGAGATAGTGTTAAACTCTTACTGACTAAAAAACCCACCCCGTTCCTTCAAGCCTTCATACCGGGGCTCGAGTTCCCTTTCGGATAACCCTGGCCCCAGTAGGCTTCGACCCGGCTGGGCCCCTGCTGTTGCTGACAACTCCTTGAGGCGCGCGGGAACAGTGCGCGCCATCGACGACTTGGGCTTGGTCCGGATAGTTATCGGACGGTCGGACAGCGAGCTACCCATTGCTCACTGTCCGCAAGCCCGCGCCTACGGTGGCTGGAAATCGGGATCGGAATCCCGGCGGCGGCGAGAGCGCCGTTGCCTGATGCGGTCGGCCTCCTCCTTTGCGAGCATTACTGCTTCGCAGAAGTCGGCGACCGCCTGCCACTCCTCCTCGCTCCGAACCATGGCCTCAACCAAGGCCAGGCGCGTGAAGTCTCCGCCGCCGATCGCCCCCACGAGGGCACGGCGATGCTCCGCCCAAGATTCCTTTTCGCCTTGTACTTAATGACAGTTTTTGATACAAGCGCTATCTACTATGCTAAACTTTAAGGCGTATAGTCCCTTGATCATTCTAACTGTAAGCATAAGCATAATCCGCCTATTAATGTTCCCACTGCTGGGAATTATCCATAATCCACCACGCGGGCCCAGTACGGGTTGGTGAATGTAATATGTCTTCGAATATTTTGTTCTAAGACATGCCGGTTTCCTGTCGATGTTTTCCTTCACCCTTTTGAGAGCAGTGATGATGAAATAAATTACACAAAGTAATCTGACTAGTTACTATTAAATATTGTATACTTACCTTATTATTAATTATTATTATTTATTTGTTTAAACATATGTCCAAAGATCATAATATTATTTCATTTTTTTGGCAAAAGTATTAGTCATACGAAGAAAAATCAAATGTTGATAGTGTTATATAATATATAAGAATCTATAATATTTTCTTTCAAATCTTTTGACCTACCCGTTACCGAGGGTTGGCTTCAGGAAATCACTATTTTATGGCACTGC
This sequence comes from Mythimna ferrago, assembly GCA_910589285.2. NCBI lineage: Eukaryota > Metazoa > Arthropoda > Insecta > Lepidoptera > Noctuidae > Mythimna > Mythimna ferrago. Next base: position 6,787,062 of record OU342675.1, on the reverse strand, counting down.
TCCGGCGTTAGGGCCTTAAAAACTTGCATTCGCAGTTGAATTTCCAAAGGCTTAAAAATGTTAGCGACTACGCTTTGAAAAACATAAATCACCGTTGTTTATCTGTGACGATATCTGAAAAAAAATTGAACCCTTGTAATAAATGTAAAAAAAAAAAACGCACGAGTTTGATATACATTGCATGATGAACCTAATAGTAGTGCGACAAGCGTCAGTCTTCGAGGAAGTGTATTGAAAAAATATTTCTGCACATTTTGCCGTAACTTGACGTTCATATGTATTCACAATCAATATCTAACTTAAAAATTAAAGATTCTATTCACTTGTCTTCTAAATAGAATCCTTAATGGTATAATATATTTTACTACAAAGAAAATAATTACAATTAAAGCCAATTAGATCGTGAGTTAGGTAAATAACACACTTTATATGCTAGAAAACTGCCGCATTATTGTAATTATTTATGCTAAACTAAAATAACTTTATTTATTTATTTAATCTTCATGCAACAAAAGATACAAAGGCGGACTTAATGCCTTAGGCATTCTCTACCAGTCAACCTAGGGTAGTGCAGAGACAAAATGGCAGGTGCTTAAACGACTAACTTTAGTGTTGGCAGACGCATTGACGATATAAAAATAACTGAAATGCCAGGAAAGAAATCAATAATTTTACATGTACCTATACGTGTCGTGTCATGTGTATACGTATCGACTAAACGGTATATATCGGTATATATACCAACCTACCTATACATGTGTCGTAGAAAAAGAGGGGGTGAAGGATACGTTAGGTGTACGTGATACGAAATGTATATAAGAGTTACCGTCAACTGGAATGCAAAAGGCAACTGAAAAAACAGATAGGTTATAGTCAGTACAAGTCTGGCACTCCGCCTCGCCTCACCCTGAGTGGGAAAAGTTAAAGTTATAATATCGCACCTAAAACAAACGGTGTGTAATATGGATGCCTATAACAGTGTAAAATCTTCTGAAAATGTTATAATAATATAATTAGAACCTAAAAATAAATTTGGGCGTTATTCCCGTTGTATTGGGAATAGTTAATATGTATAAAAAGAAAATAAATAATTAATAATTATAGGCTTAACCAAACATAATACTTGGTAACCTGTCTGCTTAGGACTCCAAAAACCATAGCTCTGTTGACTTTGTTTTCCATATGTCACAATAGTTTTTCACCAACCGGGGGTGTCCTTGGGTGCTCTAGCATATCGCGTATTGGGGTAATCGTCGGTTGTTACCACGTTTCATTAGAACTGTCTAAAGTGTCTCTGCGAATTGGTTTCAGTTCCTCGTACGCCTTCCAAAGGTTCAGAACCTCAGGGTTCTGAGATATACTGATGCATATAAAAATAATAATAACAATGTTTTTTATACAGACGTAAAATTTTTAGTCAACTTCATTCCCTCGTTAATAGTATAACCTGCAACCCACATTGTAGCTTCGAAGGCTGCGATCAATAAAATGTCGCCAGAAATAAACACCTCTTCCTTTCGCCATATTTCATATCGAGCAAACAAGGCTTCAACAATTCATGTCGAATGTGAGATATTACGCGAAAAATATTTATAGTAAGTAAACAAGCTAACCCGGCGAACTTCGTACCGCCTAACAGTCAATGAATGTATATCTTTCGATATATACAACGTTAAATTTTGATCGTTTTAATCCCGTGGAAGGTCGATCCGGTACATGAAACACTATCGATTTGTAAAGATAAAATTAAAAAATAAAGCACCTCTTTTTCAAAACTCGTATTAATTTACGCATGTACGAAATTAATTTCTTTAAGAAAAAGTCAGTTGAGCGAGTTCAATGACCTGTAGGTACTTTGTACACAACGCGGACTATTAACTGTGTATAGCCAACCGATTGCGATGAAACAAAGCCTAAGTAATATTTCAAGAAAATTATCCACGTCGATTTCGTACACTACGTGATGCGCGCACTTGACAAATAAAAACTTCTACAGATTTATTATACCGTATATGTCTTGACCAGAACCTAGACCATGACGTTTAAAGTAAGATTGTTTTAATCTTGTTTCAGTGCGGGTAAAAGACAGAGCTATACAGGTTGTCTAGCGCCATCTCTTACTCACACTGAAACAAGATTAAAACCATCTTACTTTGAACGTTATGGTAACCCCTCTAATCTTAGAATTGATCAGTTCATGACATGCCCAACTAAAACTGAAAACCATATCATTGATGTAGGATTTCTATGATAAATAAAATGTCTAAAGAAAGTAGGCCAAACGAGAATTGACTTATCATCAAACTTTTTTTAAAAAGAGTAACCATGTAGTTTCTTGCCGGTTCTTCTCCATAGGAAACGACCAATTTGGAACCGTGCACTAGCTTCTGACGTTTCATAAGTGCCCATGTAGGCCTATGTGAAATAAAATATTTTGAATTTGACTTTGACTTTGACTTAGCCATATCATAAAGTGAACAATTTCTATGATCTGACCGCGACATATAGTATAGATATCGAAGAATTTCATAACTTATTGACGAGTAACTATGTTATTAATACTACGCTAAAAATATTTACATTTAATAGGACGCGTCGGGGATGTTTAGTTTCGCTCGAGTCCCTTCCAAACACGTGAAGCCTTTGAAATGACCCGCAACGTGACTACGGCACGACCCGCATCGGGACCCGGCCATTCATTAACGACAATATCAAAACAATAACACAGCGCGAGGTTTACGTAATAGACGTTTACTTCGTAACTGTGTTTGTTTTTTATTAACCTTCTAAGAATTTAATTCAATAAACGCACAATATTAAACAGATTCTGATAGTTTTCCACTGGGGGTGGTCCTTGGGTGCATTAGCATAGCGCGTGGTGTAACTTCGGCTTTCGGCCCTCGTGTGTCTTCGAAAAGCTACTACGCTATTTTGTAATGTCTTCAGATTATTGGGTCGAACCTATGCAAAACTTAGGCGTGCTACTCGTAGCAGGTGCGTAGCAGGCGCGTAGCACACGTAAGGCGCGTAGAAGGCGCGTAGCAAGCGCGTAGCAGGCGCGTAGCAGCGGTATAGCAATGCGTAGCTACATCGTAGTAAGCTTCTGCTACGGCGGCGCCCGATCGTATCAGTCGCATCACTCGAAGTAGTGGCAGCTGCGTAGTAGCCGCGTAGAGACGCGTTGCGAACGTACACAAGTAGCATGATGGCGCGTTACGGATGCGTACAGTACAGGTAGCCTAGAAGCTCGTAGCAATGGCGTAGAGATGGCGTAGCAGCACTGAACCTGTTACGGCGCCCGATTGTAGCAGTCGTATAATGGTAGTTGTGTAGGCGCGATGAGATACGTCGCAAACACGTAGTCCTCTACGTAGCAGCATGTAAACGATCACTAATACTTTGAACGGGCAAAACTGTTTGCTTGTTTGAAGTAATCTGTGGAAGTATTGACTGGAAAAACAAATACTCCAAAACATTGTATTCCGAATTTCGATGTTCTATCTAATAATAAAAAAATATGAATTTTATGTAACTAAGAGTCATAAATGCAATTTGCTTGTTTTCTTACTTTCAATAAAAAAATACATTCTGATTTTCGATATTTCTTAGTTAGTGTAATAAGCGGCCGCTGAGCTCCAGGGTTCTCTATATTGTTGGTGAATCATTTAATGGGCGAAGGTGAAGTAACGAAGTGAGCATGCCTCGGCAGCGGCCGCCCATGCTGCCGCCAGAACTCGTCTATATTACCGATAAATCGGAATAAATAAAATAAAGAAGAAAGAAAAACTGAACTACATACTGAACTATATAATTTTTATTTTGAAATGATAATTAACCGGTGTTTCGAATTATCATGGAGTCAGGCTTTTTATTATTTGATATTATTGAAATTTCGAAATTATAAAAACAAAAAATTGCAAAACAATAGAACCGATTCAAAACAAAAAAATGCAAAATAACTTTTATTTCAGAAGTCGGTCTTTCTTAGTTGAATTTAATTTTTTGACATCGACCAACCAAAATTGTCTAGGTATGTAAATCCCAATTATAATAATTAAGTGTTTTTAAATATGTAATTGGAATTGTTAAATAGAAATTAGCGTTTTATTATAACAAATAATAAAATTTCTAACATCTTAAAACAATACAAGTATTATACTAATACAGGACCTAATACAGGATATTTACAATGTAAAATAAAGTAAGTATATAGTTTGGATATTTTATATGGCATGATAGAAAATAAGTGTATTTCAAATTTACTTATTTTTTATTTACTTATTGGTTGTGACATTATAATAAAATGCTACGGTGGCCGGAAATCGGGATCAGAATCCCGGCGGTGGCGGCGGTGGCGAGAACGCCTTTGCCTGATGCGGTCGGCCTCCTCCTTTGCGAGCATTACTGTTTCGCTGAAGTCGGCGACCGCCTGCCACTCCTCCTAGCTCCGGACCATGGCCTCTACCAGGGCCCGGCGCGAGAGGTCTCCGCCGCCGATCGCCCCCACGAGGGCACGGCGATGCCCCGCCCATGCTTGGGCACACCTCGAATGTGTGCTCCACCGTGTCCTCCGGGCATTCCGCACAGTGACGACACCCGGGCGTCACTTCCGCACGAATCCGGTGCAGGAAACTCCCGAACGAACCATGTCCGGTGAGGACCTGCGTCATGCGGAAGGTAAGGACGCCGTGAGGTCTTTCCAGCCACGCCTCAAAGAGGAGCCTTACCGCCATGATTGAGGCGTACCCAGTCCGGTGAGGACCTGCGTCAGGCGGAAGGTAAGGACGTCGTGAGGTCTTTCCAGCCACGCCTCAAAGAGGTGACTTACCGCCATAATTGTGGCGTGCCCAGCACTGGGTTGCGATAGTCGCTGACGCCATTTCACCGTGATATCCCGCCGAAGCTCTGTCCGCCATGCCGTGACCTGTCGCGACAGCGGACTTTCACCCCGGCGTTGCATCTCCACGCGCATGTCGTGCATGTGTGCAAGGACTGTTGCCTCCAGATCCCACGGTGGTAGGCCAGCCAGAAGGCTCGCCGCCTCGCGGGATACCGCGCGGCATCACCGCACCATGCGTATTGCCATGACCCTCTGGCAGGCGTTTAGCATGGCCGCCGGTTGCGTTTGCAGCGACGGCGCCCACACCGGCGCCCCGTAGAGGGCCATGGACCGAACGATCCCCGCGTAGAACCCCATAGAGATCTGGATTCTCAAGGTTGGGCAGGAGCCGCTTGAGTGCAGCCCCCGTCCAGTTGAGTTTGGGAGCCAGACGTCGGAAATGCTCCCCGAAATTTTACCGGCTGTCGAGGATGAGTCCCAGGTACTTCATCGTCGACCCGACGCCGATGTGACCGTTAGTTGGGAATCCGATGGTGGTGCGTTCCGAGGGCTGCGACCGTGAAAACACATGGCCTCGGATTTGTGTAGCGCCACCTCGAGTCCCAACTCCTGGATCCTACCAACGACTATCGCAACCCCGCGTGTCGCTAGAGCAACCGCCGCCCGGTACGACCTTCCCTGCGCTAGAACCAGCGTGTCGTCCGCGTAGCAAACCACGCAGACCCCGCCAGGGAGGTCGCCTCGCAGCACGTAGTCGTACCCGATGTTCCATAAGGGTGGACCTAGTACCGACCCCTGCGGAACACCGCACGACATCTCCCGACGTTTCCAGTCTCCCTGGTGACCGGGGTAGACAATATACCTGTCCGACAGGTAGGCCTCGACTACTCGACAGAGGTATTTGGGCACCCGGTGGTACCGGAGTGCCTTCCGGATCGTACTCCAGGGCAGGGAATTAAAAGCGTTGCCAATGTCCAAGGACACTGCCACGACACACCTACCCTGAGGCACCGCATCCCCCGTCGTGAGGGCTCGCACGCGCATGATGGCGTCCACCGTTGAGCGCATCCTGCGAAAGCCGAACTAGCCGTCCGAAAGGTCCGGCCCCACCCATGTTAGGCGCGCGACGAGGCGGTTTGCAATAACTCTCTCAAAGAGCTTGCCCACCTCGTCGAGCAGCACAATGGGCCGGTACGCGGACGGAGAGTCCGCAGGGCGCCCTGGCTTTGCAATGAAGACCAGTTTCCCCGTCCTCCAGCAAAGTGGGAACTGGCCCCTCTCCAAACATGCGCTGAAGAGCCCTCTTAGTCGAAGCCCGAGAGCCTCCAGGAGAAGATTTACCCTGACAACTACCGTCTGTAAACAATACTATAAATAAGATTTTTTTATTTATTTCACTGTACTATTTATGTATGTATCGCACTTGTGCCGATAACACACATACCCTTTCGGTCGAGGTTGCGTCTGCACGTGACATGGAGTTATTGTTTATAACAATGTATGACTGCACATGCACGCAAAATGATTTAAATAAATATGCCGCGAGATCGCGTGGTAAATACATTCTAGTCATAAATATTGCCTTACTAGCTGCTGCCAGTAGCTTCGCTTCGCGTGATAGTAAAAAAATATTCCAAAGGGACGTACCCTCTGGGCAAAGAGCGCATATAGGTGCGTTTCCAGGATATGGTCTACCACTACACCACTAATTTTTAATTAGTACAAATACTTAAAGGGCTTATTAGAAAAGCCCTTGTTATTATTTAAGTAAAGTCTCAATAAATAATATTCATAAACAGCAAAGTTATTAGTGTGTGTGTTTATCCCAAAATTTCTCTCAATTTATGGAAATATTGTGCAGGCCAGGCCAAGGCAAAGGCAATTGATTATGAATGAATAAATGACGATTAAAATGGAAAAACAGTATTTTCTACTAGCAATTGTTATGTATGATTGAATCTATGATGAATTTACCTTTTCGTGGTCAATTTTAGGATTTCGGCTTTTTCTACTTTTGAATACAAAAATATGATCAGTAACGGGTACAGATACAGCCCCATTTTTTGTGTACTAATTAAAAAGTAGGGGTGTATAGGAAATTCCCCTGCATTCCAGAGCCACGGTGACTCTTTCAAAGATTCCCGCAGCCCTGGCAAGCACCGTCACCAGCGGGCCCCGTCACTTACTGACAGCTCTTGGAACACAACATGAGCCTCTGATCTGACGTCTATCGTCGACATCGATCTGATGGTAAGCTATACCTATTGCTCGCCGTCCGCTTTATACAAGGTGTCGTTTTGAAGCTGCAAAATATTTCAGTAGGTAATTATGTTAGTGATTCTCGACCCGAATCAATAATAAAATAAGTAGGTAATTTTTTTTTTTTTATAACCGCGCTTTTTTTCACACACACAAACACGGAACAATAAAGGGCGTTTTCACACACACTAACTCGCAACGATAGTTTCATAAATAATGTATCATCCAATCATCATCCCGCACGCCACACCCTAGCCACGCCCCCGCGGCCATCGATCAATCGATTTAGTTTAGTGTAATTAAAAAATTAAATAACAAGTATTACTGATTATTGACCAGGTTTCGTACTTTTACATGATTATTTATGAGTTTTATTACAACCTCCTGAAATATTGTGCAGTTTTAAAACTGCACCTTGTATAGGAGCTTTAATTAGTCATCTTAGCTTTTGATATATCTACGTTTATGTCACAAAAAGAGCTTAATAGATATTATTGAGCTTTGGACTAGCTTCAGCCAGCATCTTTGCCCACGTGACATTAATAAATGTATTATTGTTATTTTTTATATATTTATTTATCTCAGGACCCTGAGGTCCTGGACCTTTGGAAGGCATACGAGGAGCCGAAACCAACCCGCAGAGGCCCTTTTAGATGCTTTTAATGGGACGTGGTACCAGCCGGTGATTATCCCTGTATGTGCTATGCTAGTGCATCCAAGAACAACCCCCGGTTGAAGGGAAACTATTGCAAAATGTGGAAAACTAATATAGGTAAGGCTACGGTTTTTGGAGTCTTAAGTGCACTGGTTACCAGGAACTATGTTAAGACTATGGCCCCTGCCTGATGACAATGTTTGTAATTTCCATCGATAAAAAGGCAGGTCTCAAGTCACCCGACTTGCACACTCAACAAATGGGCCCCCAAAACGGTCGCTAGCACGAAGTGACGTAGCAACAAGAGGGCAACATATCCTGATGTGCTTGAGGAGTGAAGAGGTATACCACGGCTATCAGGACAATCCCGAAAGTACGGTCAAGATCCCTACCAGCACCTTACTGTATTAAACATCCTTCTCCCGAGCGCGTTTGCTCTTGCGAATCTCTACTCAAGCCAGCCAATAAAGGCAAGAGAGAGGTTCCGGGAGCTCTGTTCCTCGTCAGTGTTCACTACGGCCGGCCAATAGGGGCAAGCCGGAGATGAAGAACAAGAATTCTCCCGGGAGATCGAGTCCGTGGGGTCGCTAATGCCCAACAGTTTGCCACAAAACTGCCCTGCGGATTGTATCTCTTTTGGTCTGGCCCCTCACGCTAGGCATGTTACGGCAAAGCAAACGCTACCGACACAGACTTAGGGTTTATTGGAGCGCACAAGCCCCACCACGACGTTAACGTAGAGATACGGCGATGGGGTTGTTATTATTATTTCCTTTATTATACATTTTAACATATTTATTAAATTTTTAAATATTCCTTAAAAAATATATTTAAAAAAACATTTAAAAATATAAAAAATAGTGTCCCACCGGTATCGGGAACAGGGTCCAAGCTACCGGCGGTCAGGGCTCCAGAGAAAGGAACCTCCTAACTATACGAGCCGTGTCCAGGAGTACCGCTTTCTGAATCAAGCCCTTGATCCAGCCGCTTAACGAGAGCCTCCTAAGGTGTTGGTCGAGGCTCTTGGCAATTAAGCCATTGGCTGACACGACTATCGGTACAATGATCGCTGAGTCCACATTCCACATGTCGACAACCTCGCGAGCCAAGTCGATATACTTAATTTGTTTATCTTTCTCGGCTTTCACGAGGTTCTCGTCATGCGGGACGGATATGTCAACAATCATTGCACGCCTCTCCCTTCGGTCCACCACCACTATATCAGGCTTATTGGCTACAATAGTCCTGTCAGTGATGATGGACCGATCCCAGTACAACGTGATATCGCCACTATCGAGAACTGGGTCGGGCACATACCTGTAGTATGGCACCTCCGATTCCACAAGAGAGTACTTCAGAGCAAGTTGCTGATGGATTATCCTGGCTACAAGATTGTGTCTATGCAAGTATTCCCCGTTAGCTAGACGAGAACAACCAGAGATAATGTGGCGGATTGATTCACCCGGTCGGTGACATGCCCGACAGATGTCAACCGTGCCGTCCTTCACAATAAATCTCCGGTAGTTATTCGTCATGATAACTTCGTCCATAATTGCACAGACAAAACCTTCGGTTTCCCCAAAGAGGTCACCGACGCGTAGCCAGGCTACGGACGCTAGTTGGTCTACATCGGGCCCATGAAGGGCCCGGAAAAAGCGTCCGTGAAGTTCCTTACTCTGCCATACTTCCTTGCGTACGTTAGTGTCAAGCACTACAGGTTTGCGCCAGTTCTCGTTAGCCAAGGAGAGCGGGGTGAGTCCCTTGTCCACTGCTACTACAGCACGATGCATACCCCCGTCGGCGGCTAGGAAGTATTCCCTGAGACTGCATACCTCGCGATTGTGCAGGGTCTTAGCATTTAAAAAGCCTCGACCCCCGCACTTCCGCGGGATATACAGTCTCATTACCGACGACCGAGGGTGATGCATTCGATATGCAGTCAGCAGTGTACGAACCCTTCTATCCAGGGCGTCAAGTTCCGTTTGAGTCCATTTGAGTACACCGAAAGCGTACATCAATACCGGCATGACCCAACCGTTAAAGGCACGCACCTTGTTTCCACCTGACAGAAGGCTGTTAAGTACCTTCTTCAGGCGGCCAAAGAAGCGCTCCTTCAACGATTGCTTCATGTCAGTGGCATTGATGCCTAACGCTTCCGACATACCCAAATACTTGTAGGTTTCGGTTGGAGAGATGGATCTCAGGTGTATGGAATCCGAGAGTTATTATTATTATTATTAAGTTTCTCCACACAAACTTTGCATCCCTTGTCATCTCTTTAGTGGGTGAGTTTTGGAAAATGCTTTTTTAGTATTTGTATACATCATAAACGGAACCTTTGACCGCCTTTAGATACAATTTGAGCTCTCTGGGTCTAAGAGTTTGGGCTGGGCGTAGCTAAATCAGTGAGTGACCAAGATATTGCCTTTTCTATACACCTCTGCAGATAATTAACCCAACTATTCCATAACCTAATGAATTTCTAGAAATTGTATCATGTTCCTAAGCTTCTAGATTCCATTAACAAAGAATTCTCTTCACAGCCTCGATTCTAATGTGCATCACGCACACACGTGCAGCTAGGCACACGACGATACTATCGATAATCACTTTGCGTTTTATATGATAGATAGTTAATGTTATCTTAATTAAACGGACCGTTCTTGAATGTTCTCATAATAATAAACATAGGTGACTTACAAAGCCATAGCCCCAGTATAACCTAGTCTCAGATTGTTTAGAATCTCCGCACAAAGCAAGGCTAACGTAAATTGGAAAAACATACCTTGATGTTCGCCGTATATTAGTCTCGTACTATAATGAACTTGATAGTAGTCAATAATTTACTTTGAAGTACGAAGGTACGGTAGGTTAAATACCAATTAGGACCAATATTTTGTAAACATTGTTCGTGCGGCTTCTACAAAGACCGCAAAATGTTTAAAGTTACTTTGTGTACCTAAAGATCTTTAATGAGGAAAATAATTATAAATTTTATGTGTGTGCTTCAAAGTTAAAGTCAAAACAGTTTACTGAACAATTAGCAAGTGATAAAGATGCTGTAAAAATAAACAGCACCTAATTTTAATTTATTTTACAAGTACACACAAATAGCTGTAAGTACAGTCAACCGCAACGATCTGACATTGACCGTAATGAGTCCGTTAAAAGTCTCCTTATGCCTCAGCCGACGGGATCCCGATTCTGATTTCCAGCCACCGTGTTCCACTCGCGTCTCAAAGAAATTAACAAAAATCGTAGTTGCCCAGCAGTCCCGAAGCCTACCCATGGCTGGCCTAGGCCAGTTATGGGTTGGCTTCCGAACAGGAAATCTGGGAACCATCAGGAGGTGCTATTCTCTAAGAAAACAGCCTTGAGCACAGCGCTGGCCGCAGCGACGGAGTCCAAATAAGTACATTGGATTAACAATCCAATAGATCTTTACATTGGATTGTCAATTCAATGTACTGCGCTCTCGACACATCGCTGCGGCCAGCGCTGCGCTCAAGGCTGTTTTCTTAGATAATAGCACCCAGGAACGCAAGGCAAAGAAGAAACATAGGAGTAGGTTTGAGAGAGAGCGGGAGAAGTCACAGGAAAGATTGCTTTTTGCGGTGCTATTCTCAGCCTTGAGCGCAGCGCTGACCGCAGCGACGAGTCGAGATCATAGAACAATGAATTAACAATCCAATGCATAGGTACATTGGATTGTTAATCCAATGTATCTATTTATTATTTCGTCGCTGCGGTCAGCGCTGCGCTTAAGGCTGTTTTCTTAGAGAATAGCACGCCAGGTATGTCTCCGAATATTTGCAAACACCGTAAGTACAGTTGCCATCACGGATCTTGAACACTTGCGCAGAAGTCAAATATTCGGTCTCTGTAGTGGTGCAAAGTGCGACGCGGGGGCGGGGAGTGTCAGTGATTGGCTGGCCGCGCCATCGCGTCATAGACGACAATCCTCATTCGTTCACTGCGTTGCTGCATGTATCTAACAACGAAGAAGATTGGCTCGCCAATGTATGGAATGCGTAAAGCGATCCTCACTCTGACGCCGAGCGTTCAAGATCCGCGATGGCAACCGACAAATGATGTAAAACTGTCTACATAAAATCACACAATAAATAATAGTTGATAAAACTGTTATTGAGACAGATAGTAGTATACATTATAAATGATAGAATTTGGAAGACATTTATAAAAAAAAAAAAATATTATTATGCCCGTGCTTGACGGCTGCCTCACCTGATGGTGAGCCATGATGTAGACGACGATGGAACACGCTCGCTAGAAGTAACTCATTCACTCTTTAAAGCCATTATAGATGTCGAGAAACACAGACTCTGGCAGGAAATTCTACTCCTTTGCTGTAAGCACAACGAATGTGTTTTCAAAACGCTTTGTGCGTATCGAATGCGCATCCTTGAATCAGAGCATCCATCGAATGGTATGTACTGAAGGCGCATCCGCTCGTCTGGCGATCCTATGGAACGGTCTGGACGAAATTAAGTCATGCAATTTGAAATGATATATTCATATTTATCCAGTGTTTACTTCCAAGTAAAATTTATTCTATCTTATGGTGTTATTTGTGAGTGAACCCATGACATGCAATGACGACGCAAACCAATTTTTCCAGTTGCGGCTTTTTCCTACAGTCATACAATAAAAAGTCAATCGTAGATTTTCAGATGACATGATATTATTATTTCGTAATGACGCGTGATTACTAAGCCAACGAAGGTAAAATCGCCAAGCCTAATATTGAAATTATCAATCTGCAGGAAAAACTTGAGAAGTAAACTTCGCCTAAGGTTTTATGGAGAGATTTTTACAGAATAGCACTGCCTACCAGGGCTTACAGTCTTACTATACTTCTGAATTCCGGGATAAAAAATGGAGACACAAAGTGGTCCCGTAATTTACGAGAAAAACAACTCTCGAAACGCAAATTTCTAGAATATTAACAACTTGAAACAGCTGACAAATATCCCGCAAATACCAATGATCCAAATGATGGGATGATTGCGGAGCTCACAAGTATAACGACAAAAAACAGCTGGAATATGAAACCACCAAGAAGACAAAAGACAGTATAATTATAATCTTTAAATAGCATTGCGTGGAAAATATTCTTATAGAGAATGGGCCGACATAGGAAATTACTTAAAGAGACTGAAACTCTACCAAACGCCTTTATTTCGCTCGTGCACACATAAAATGAGAAAAAGGAGTAACCAATTTTTAATTTTATATTTTGAGTTCGTTACTTTAACTACTGAATTACCTTATAAAAGCACTTGATTGAAATATCTAACTTTGACTGCTTAAATGCTTAGCCCGTAAATATAAAACCTAATTTAAAAATACTCTTGAAAATGTTGTTCTTCCCGAAAAAGGACGAGAACTCTCGAAATTTTCGAGAATTGATATGAAAGAATATTCCACTGTTAGAGATTTACCTAAACATAATCGCAACATGACAATATAACATGATAACAGATGGCAACTAAGTTTTTTTATTATGAATTAGGTACATCAGAAAGGATGCCATGGATGGATGTGTGACATTGTAAAGCAAAAGTGATAGGAATTTGCTGACGTGTTCAACAGTTAACCACTATAGATAAAACGTAATGAGGAAACTTGGAAAATTCTAAACGTGAAATAGAAAACCATCATTGCATCACCCTGTCCTTATATAATAGAACTAATTTATTAGTCCTCGGTTTAAAATGGTCGACGGTTTGATAGACATAATTTAAAATCTATGGGCGAGACAGCGACTTATAATGATATCTTAACCTCGTAAGGTCCAACCTAAATTTAGGTCGATATACTTACATAACGACCCAATGTGCTAAAATTAGGCGCAAGTAGTTGCGGCCCAGAACATTAGTGTAATCAAAAAATTTACTAATGTATTGCTTTTTGCTAAATTCTTTTAAGGCGTATAGTTCCTTGAACCATCTGGCCAAAATTATCTCGCACTCGCCTAGGCGGCAGTACGCAAATCTGTGCATTTATTTGCGGCCAGCAGCGCCCGGAAAGCGCTTTAAATCCATTTTCTCTGCGAGATATTGATTGATTTACATATGCAATGTTCACTTTGAAGAATATTTAACTACCAATTTTTATGTGTAAAAATGTTTCTAAAGGTCCAAGCCGTTTCGAAGGAGTAGGGAAAAGTTGCGAAAAGTTGCGAAATTGCTAAATATTTTTTTTTGACAAAAGTATTAATTGCAAGAAAAAATCAAATGTCGATATTATTGTTCATGAATCTATAATAAACATATATTTTTTTCAAACCAATTGACCTAGCCGTTACGGAGGAGTAGGCCTCAGAAAATCACTGTTTTATGGCACTTTTCGGGCGCTTGGCCCTTAAGCAGTTTTTCCTATACCTAAAGTTAACTATTTCATGCAAAAAATATATTGAAATAATATGTTTAAGGTAAATATTTTTTTGGGATTGTTTACCAAAAATTACGTTTAAACATTAGTTTAGGTCGCTGGGGTAGTTTCATGATTTTAAAAAGTATCTTGGGCCGGAATGTCTAAATATTTTTGTCCTTAAATTAGGTCGCGGGGCCTTACGAGGTTAATACTTCGGCCATAAGAGCCGCAGGAGAAGCCTCGGACGTCGGGAGTCACCGGATGATTCCCTTTTCCTTACGATTGTAAAATAGCCTTAATTTCAGAAGATGGCCTTTCTAGTTTTCTGTCTTCATTATATTTATAATTCCGAAAAAATAATATTCAATATACATACTCGAAAACCCGTTCATATCCCTACCGCTTTTAAGCACACAATTTACTGTTTTCAGCACTAGTGTGGAAAAGTGCACGAATACCACCCCGCCAAAATTTATTGCATTTATCATATCAGGCTGGGCGCTGCGCAGTCTCTACGAGTAGCTGGTCAACCCCCATTTATATATTTCGAATTTTGCTTCGGTTACAATGACCAACTTTCTTCATTTGTATCAAAATGCACCTGTATCATTCGTCATCTTTGCTTTCGAAATGTATTTTTTATTTATTTGTTTATTTCAATAGAGCTTATGATAATTTATTACCTTTTTTAATTGGAAACTAAATAGCATTGTATAATGTAGAAGCACTTTTTTTTTCAAGTTTTTGTGAATGTGAGGCACCATGGAACATCTTTATTAGGTTACAACTTGTTTGACATTACGAGCATGGCAGTTGAGAGTTTGTCATGCTCACCCAAATGTCTTGCTGGTGGTGGCACGTGTTATTGGGTCATTCGGTTCCCTTTAAAATGGTTGAGCTGAGTGGGGCTGATGCACGTGTCATGCCCGTGAACGGGTGCCATCAGTTGAGACTGGTCATCTCTTGGCTGCCAGTGGCATAATTCGGTTTCTATTTTTAATTACATTTAATAAAAAGAATAATAACTTATTATTATTACGTATCCACCTACATTGTGCTCACATATTAGAAGCGACAAGAAATATGTAACCAAGATCTATGTAACTCATAACATATTTTAAAAAGAGTGTCCATGGAGTTTCTTGCACGTTCTTCTCCATAGAGACCTACGTATTGGAACGTGCAATTTAGCTTCACTTTTCTTGGACTGACCGACATTTGACTATTCAAAAGTGCCTGCAAATGGTCTATTTGAAATAAATTATTTTGATTTTGATTTTGATTTTTCGGTTCGTAAATTAAAAACATATAAAAAAATATTATTGAAATGATAACCTCCTCCTTTTTTAATGTCGGTTAAAAATTAAATAAAATCATATTATACTTACCTATCGAGAAGTAAGATAAAGAGTTATGAGTAAACATGTAAACATTATGATTACAAAGAAAACATACGACGCAACGACCGCTAATTAAAATATTACCAAATTATATAGTTCAATGTTGCTCATTTCCGATAATGTTGGGAAACTATGATTAGATACTTCATAATCAGAGGTCGGAATAGGTAGAATATATTTACTTAAACTTCGTGGAAGTAACATAGTAACTAGTAAACTCTAAGTTACTTACCTACTTCTACGAACAAATTGAATACGAATAAATTGAGTGACTCGATAAAGTGCTCGCTAGGTGTAAGATCAATCAATCTTCTCAGTTTTTTAACCGACTTCAAAAGGAGAAGGTTATATAGGGTGACTGGTAATTAGTGTACGATACTTAAACACGTGATTATGCTAATGATTACCAAAAACTTTTCCTATGGGAACAAACCTGAAGTCGCGAAAAAAAACAGCCGTTCAGTACATTTATGTTTGCCTAATGTACTGAACAGCTGATATTTTTTTCGCGATTTCAGCTTTGCTCCCATAATAAAAATTGTTTGTTATCATGAGCACAATCACGTGTTTAAGTATCGTACACTATTTGCCAGTCACCCTATATGTTCGGCTTTTTATTCGCGGATTTCTCAGTCAATTGTGGACCTATTGAAAAAATCCCACCTAGACTTTTTTACGTGGAAAATAATCAAATGATTTCTCCAACTCTGGGAGGAGCGAGAGGGAGTACAGTATCAGACTTTAACTGACTAAAACTCACCTTCGACGGTCCCTATGTATATAAAGACATGTCCAAAATATCATAAATCATTTATTGGTTTGCAATTATGGGTGATAGAATACATAGGTGTTTTCTTATAATTATATTGAGCCCCTCAATATTCTACCGTCGCAAGGGCATGCAAATTACATTATCATGTTTTTTATTTCGTTATTTACTTTGTTTAAACAAAGTAAATATCATTTTTTTTTTATTTCATTATTTACTTTGTTTAAACAACATAAATTAAGTAATGAAATAAAAAACATGATATTTTGGACATGTCTCGTAGGGACCGTCGCTATTTTCTTTCAGTTTCCTTTTGCGAAGTAGGCCTCCAGTTTAACCGGATATAGTTGAATACCAGTAGGGAACTCCGAATATAGCTCTTTCCATTATCCTTTGGGTGGCTTAAAGCATTCTCATGACGTCCAATTAATTTATATACAAGGTGTAAGGGACAGCCCTCCACAAACTTTAAGGGCTTGCTCAGTAGACGATACTGAACAACATTCCACAAAAAAATTTTTCAGGAAACGAAAAAAAAATCCGCCTCACCATACAAAATTATAAACTTGATTGGACAGTTTGTATGGAGAGGTCGAATTTTTTTTCGTTTCCTGAAAAACATTTTTAATAACTCATCGTCGTCAAGCACTCGACAATTCAAAGTTACAGAAAGAAAGAGAGAGAAAGATTGCAGAACTGCAGAGGTATGTAAATTAATTTTGAGACAAGTTCAAACATGTATCATCATGCACGAGCCTTTGTTTTTGTAATGCTTAGTTTGACACACACTTCTGCACGAATTGGTTTGTTTAGTTAAGTTTCAATTCGAACAATTATTTTTCGAACCATTTGATATTTCGAACACTCGATAATTCGTAATATTTTAAGAGTCCCTCGGGTTTCAAATTAACGAGACTCGACTGTACTATCTAAATATATGTACGAAAATCGTGAAAATATAGTTCATAAACACATCTGCTATACATATAATATTGAGTAACAAACAACATTGAATAAATCACATCAATAAAAGTACATCAATAAATAAATGCCATGAATATTATTGCAGCTGGTATTACAACAGTAAATGTTTCCGATTACTGCAGTTAAGAGGAAAACCTTTCAGAATAACAGTCTATGAAAAACGCCATAATAACAACGCAGAAATCATGAAATGATTTTCAATTACGACAAAACGATGTTGCTTCCGTTTTCATGGGATGATCAAGGTTACAATAAATGCTGAAAATATTAATAACTAGCTTTTGCCCGCAGCTTCGTCGTACATAAAATATAGCCCATGTTACCCAGGAATAAAGCAGCTTTCTATAGGTTTTTTTTTTTTTCGATGGGAAAAGTCATCTTATGACAACCCCCGCTCTTGGGCGGAGCGGGAGATAGTGTCAGACTCTTACTGACTAAAAAACCCATCCCGTTCCTTCAAGCCTTCATACCGGGGCTCGAGCGCCCTTTCGGATAACCCTGGCACCGGTAGGCTTGGACCCGGCTGGGCCCCTGCTGTTGCTGACAACTCCTTGAGGCGCGCGGGAACAGCGCGCGCCGTCGACGACTTGGGCTTGGTCCGGACAGTTACCGGACGGCCGGACAGCGAGCTACCCATTGCTCACTGTCCGCAAGCCCGCGCCTACGGTGGCTGGAAATCGGCAAGGGCGCCGTTGCCTGATGCGGTCGGCCTCCTCCTTGGCGAGCATTACTGCTTCGCAGAAGTCGGCGACCGCCTGCCACTCCTCCTCGCTCCGTACCATGGCCTCGACCAAGGCCCGGCGCGAGAGGTCTCCGCCGCCGATCACCCCCACGAGGGCACGGCGATGCTCCGCCCAAGCAGGGCACACCGCGATTGTGTGCTCAGCTTTCTATAGGTGGAAAATATTTTAGCAATCGGACCAGTACTTTCAGAGATTACATGGCGACCACGTACCAGAAGACGTAATGTTGGAAGGCCTCCTATAAGGTAGACTGATGACCTGATAAGGGTTGCGGGAATCCCATGGATGCGAGACGCACAGGACCGTTCATTGTGACGACACTTGGGGGAGGCCTATATCCAACAGTGGACGTCTTTCAGCCGAAAGACGTCCATGATTGATAATGATGATTATTTAAGTCATAATTAGTTTATATAAAGAAAAAATATTTGCTCTCTTATTTTCATTGTTAGGAACCATTCCCCTTCTTCCATTTGCCACTACTCAGACAGTTCACACGGTGACGTAGAGATGAGCAAAATTGAAGAACTTGATTCTGATTAAACTTTTTTCGTTCATGATTCGTTAATAAACATAATTTAAAAAGTTTTGCTCACGCTACCCAATGTTTCGATTTAACATCTATGACGTCACACCATGGCTTTTTTCGCGATGGTAAAATCATATAATGACATCCCCCGCTCTTGGGCAGAGTGGGAAATAATGTCAGACTTTTACTGACTAAAAACCCACTCCTGTTCCTTCATTGCCTTTCGTACCGGAGCTGAGCTATCTTTCGAACTAACCCTGGCCTTAGTAGGCTTCGACCCAGCTGGGCCCCTGCTGTTGCTGACAGCTCCTTGAGGCGCGCGGGAACAGTGCGTGCCGTCGACGACTATGGCTCGGTCCGGGCAGTTACCGGACGGTCGGACAGCGAGCTACCCATTGCACGCCGATCGCAAGCCCGGTCACACCATGGCGTAAAAATCGATCCTATTCTTATTTGGAACGCATTGTATATTTCTAAATTCATACCAGAAAGCATAATAACATGTTTTTTAAATCAAAGGAAAGTTTTTCCGAAGATCACAATGAGAAACAAGTTTATGATTCATACTTGTATTAAACAGTTGTAGTGAAATAACAAACCTGTTACTGTGAGCCTGCACGTGCGAACCGCGTGAGTGAAGTCGTTAGCGCGATGCAGTAGAGTCGCCGGTCGCGATGGCAAGTAGGTCACCACTACCTGCATCAGATCCCGCACCAATTTGCTGAGTGACATCGTTGTTACCTTTGACGTTACCGCCATTGTTAATTAAGTACTTCGGTGTAGGTTTAGTTAGGCGATTTTTGTGGTGAAATTTAAAAAGAAACTTACTTTATGTCGACACAGCGACTGGCCCACGCTGAAAACCAGCGCTGTGAGCTCAACGCATTATGCGTGAGGCCGCAGCTTTATGCTGAGCGTTCGGCCGTTTTGCGCGGAGGAGACGCATATCTTCCCTATCAATTGCTGTGTTGTTATGTTTTGTTACCTAGTTTTAAGATTGCGTCTTTAACGCGTAAATAAACTGTTTTTCTTTCTTTACTTTCTTTTCTAAACTACAAAATAAATAAAAGTCTCTATAAAATTACATAATAAAAAAAGAAATTGATCACTCTATGATATGGCCATTTAAAATTACAATGGCCAGATCGTTTAAACGTTAAGGTTTGATGATTACTTTTGGCCAATTTTTTTTAGACCATTTATTGTCATACAATTCCTATAACAATGATGTGGCCAAAAAAAAAACATTAACGTTTGATTATATGTCAATCTCCGATTTTTTATTTTTTATTGATTTAAAGTAGTGCTTGACTGCGATCCCACCTGATGGGAGGCAGTGATGCAATCTCTGATGGTGAAGCGCACTAGTTTATTAAGACGTTTCAAGTTGGCCATATCATGAAGTAATCAATTCTAATTCTAAGATCTAGCCATGACACATACATTGTATACTAATATTTTAAAGAGGGGAAAAATATCTAAGTTCGTAATTTCGTGTGGAGGGGCAATCTGGGAAACTAATGTTAACCAGTTTTGAAAATTCTTACATCAGTTTAGGTTACATTAGGTAATATAGGTTATATAGGTTCAATATAGGTTAGGTACATTTATGTTTGCCTAATGTACTGAACAGCTGATATTTTTTTCACGATTTCGGCTTTGCTCCCATAATAAAAATTGTTTGTTATCATGAGCACAATCACGTGTTTAAGTATCGTACACTAATTGCCAGTCACTCTACATAAGTGAAGCCACTGGCAGAGCCTAGTATATTTATAATTTCGGAAGTCTGTGTGTGGTCTAGCCAAAATGATTATAGCTCCATCTTTTTTAGTGACTTCATTTTTTAGGGTTCCGTAGTCAACTAGGAACCCTTATAGTTTCGCCATGTCTGTCTGTCCGTCTGTCTGTCTGTCTGTCCGTCCTCGCTTAATCTCTGTGACCGTTAGCACTAGAAAGCTGAAATTTGGTACCAATATGTATATCAATCACGCCGACAAAGTGGTAAAATAAAAATTGGAAAAAAATGTTTTATTAGGGTAGCCCCCCTATATGTAAAATGGGAAGTGTTTTTTTTTTCATTTCAACCCTAACGTATGATATATTGTTGGATAGGTATTTAAAAATGAATAGGGGTTTACTAAAATCATTTTTTGATAATGTCAATAATTTCGGAAATAATCGCTCCAAAAGTAAAAAACAATGTGTGTGTCCCCTCTAACTTTTGAACCAGAAGTTTAGAAAATGTGAAAAAAATCTGAAAAGTAGAACTTTATAAGGACTTTCTAGGAAAATCATTTTGAACTTGATGGAAAGAACAGTTTTTGTACAAAAAAGACAAAAAGGTTGTACAAAGAATTTCTGGACTAAGTTTGTAGTATAATCGTATATGCAAGC
This sequence comes from Mythimna ferrago, assembly GCA_910589285.2. Classification (NCBI taxonomy): domain Eukaryota; kingdom Metazoa; phylum Arthropoda; class Insecta; order Lepidoptera; family Noctuidae; genus Mythimna; species Mythimna ferrago. The sequence continues at coordinate 6,766,090 of OU342675.1, read as the reverse complement.
ATTTTCTTAAACTCATAAGTGGGTACACTTATTGTGACGGGCGGGAAACTACGGAACCCTACACTGAGCGTGGCCCGACACGCTCTTGGCCGGTTTTTTAATGTTATTAATATCTGTTTTTTTTTCTACTTCTGTATCGAATTTAAAATAAACCCCAAGCGAACCGGTGTTCGCTCTCTCATCATCTTTCTATTGTGTACTTATCTAATTATGATATTCGAAAGGTTAAAAAAGTAAATATTTTGATAATTTTCGATATAAATCAGCAAATTAATTAATATAACTGTTGTAAAATATCTGGCTGTTGTTTTTCCATTACCTACCCACTAATATGGCCGACAATTATACCTATCTACAAACATCAATGAGACAAATGTTTCGTCAATTACTTTTAATTTGAACTATGGTTGAATCCAATTGTTGATTGACGTACCTAACTCAAAAGAATAATTAATTAACCAATATGGATTAAGCGTAGAATAGAGAGATATCTCAATTTCAGCAAAATACCTTTAAACGTTCTTTAGAAACAGAGTCTTGACAGTCATACAACAAAGTGATTTTATAGGTAAGGGTAGCTCGCCGTTCGACCATCCGGTCGCCCGCCGTCCGGACCGAGCTCAAGTTGTCGACTGCGCGTAGGTAGGTATACTGTTTCACGCTCAAGGATGTCTGCAAAACGTAGGAGCCCAGCAGGGTCGAAGCCTACTGGGGCCAAGTGTTTATTTCTGAAAGGAAGACTCGACCCTGGTATGAATGGCAACAAAGGAACAGGAGTGGGTTTTGAAGTCAGTAAAAGTTTTCTTTTTTTTTATTGTTGAAAGGTTCCGCTTGACCGCTATCTCACCTGAAGAAAAGCGACGATGCGGTCGACAAAGGAACGCGCTTACCTAGAAGAAACCTATTCACTCTCGACTTAAAGATTCCCGGAAAGTCTGACACACCAACACACAAGAGCGTGGCTTGTCATTGGATGATTTTACGACCTAAAAAAATAAATAGGTAAGGGTTTCGTTTTTGCCAAACGAACCACGATCCCTAAAAAAACTGAATTATCGTTTTAAAGCAAAAATACGAATAATCTTCAGCTCAGATCATTACAATAATCACTTGTATACCAATTACTTTTATAGAAACATACGTTAGTAAACACAGGCATAGAACACCTTCATTTATTCCAAGGCTGTGTATCTAATTCACAGCGCACCTTCTGTGGGTAAAATAAATGGTGATTGGTGACAAACATACACACGCACATGGCGTAGCTAGACTTGGGCGAAGCGACCCTTTATCCACGGCCTCCTCGTACCGAAAAGGGCCTCGCGCCCTTAACCTTAGGATCCCCGAACTCCCTTATTGACGCCCTGAAAAACCTGAAACGCATAATCAGTTTTTGGGAAGGGCTGGTTGGAATATGCCCACCAAAGGTTATGGCCGCCATGGCCAGGGGCTCAAACTGTAACCGTAATAATGTGTTTTAACACTGTTTTTTAAAACAGTTTTAACAGAAAAACACTTTTAAATGTAACAGATACAATAATGTTACCGAATCAAACTGTAACCTTTAATGTGTTAGGGAGTGCTACCGAATCAAACTGTAACCTGTTTATGTGTTAATAAGTGTTAACATGTGTAACTGAAATAATCAGTTTTAGTATAGCTTTAGTAAATTGTAACTTTGGCAACGCTGCGTTTACCTGTTACACTTATTAACACTGTTAACACTTTTATATCTGTTACAGATATGTTAGGGTTACACTTTTGTAAGTGTTTTGAGTTAACACATTGATAACACATAAATATTTGATTCTGTTACACATTCAATATGTAACACTTATAATTCTGTAACCTTTATGAAGGTGTTTTTAAGTCCCTGGCCTTGGCCCACGTACAATGGTCCGCATAGGACTAAGTGCGAAAACCATATTCAGACATAAGGAGCTTCGCGCACGCAAGTGAGGGCTCTTTAAAAACGATGGTTTTCTTTATAATTGATAAGTTTTCGTTTGACCACTATTTCACCTGATGGTAAGTGGTGTGGATGAATACTGTACTGCACCTCGCAGTCTCTTTTTCGAATCTATGAAAGAAAAAGGCCTCGCTGATGCGCTGTCATCATCATCATCATCATCATTTCAGCCGGTATACGTCCACTGTTGGACATAGGCCTCCCCAAGTGTCGCGACAACGAACGTTCCTGCGCGTCTCGTATCTATCGGTTTCGCGCAACCTTCACCAAGTCGTCAGTCCACCTTGTAGGAGGCTTTCCAACGCTGCGTCTTTCAGTACACGGTCGCCACTCCAGAACCTTTCGGCCCCAACGGCCATCCGTTCTGCGAGCAATGTGCCCTGCCCATTGCCACTTAAGTTTGGCAATTCTTCGTGCTATGTCGGCAACCTTAGTTCTCCTGCGGATATCTTCATTCCCCAAGTATAGCCCTTTCCATTGCTCTTTGAGTGACTTTAAGCCTTCTGATGATGATGATGCGCTATTGCCCCCGTCTAAATTAATCCAAGCTACGCCTCTGCGTGGCTCTGACGTCACACGACAGTTAAACACGCTAGGTGTAAGTACGTGTAGGCCACTCATTCATAAACTCGCCTTACTGACTCATTCATATTGACGGCCAAAACAATGTATGGTAACCCTTTGACGGAAAATTTAGAATACAGTAGTTACCGTGTTTTTCCATATCGATCTTGTCAGTAACTGTTTGCAGTCTGATTCTGACGTGTGTCGTATAGTATTTGTGCCGTACTAACAGTGCCAGAACGGCACAGTTGATACTTTTCACGAGTTCACACTTGACACTTTTCACATAAAAGATTTCTAAGTAAATGTAAAAAGTAATTTTTAAGCTATTGCATAGCTTCTATCGCGGGCCTTGAGCGTGGAGACCGAATCCAGAAATTCCGTAACGAAAATAACCTAACACCCCCCACTCATTTGTTTTTTGAGCGTGGTGACCGATAAGAAAACAAATGAGTGAACAATCAATCAAAATTCAATTCAATGTGTGAAAGTGTAACTTCAATTAATATCAAAGAAAAAAAAAACAAAGGAAAAAAAATACTGCATAAATAAAATAAATAAATAATTATAATTGCATAAGTTGATAAAAATGCCACGCAATAGCTTTACCGCGGCAGTTCCCAAATGCCACACGTCTTTTTTTTATTTGTGTTAGTTTATTTTTATTTAGTTTTTAACGATTTTATGATCTTAACATTTGTACGCCTTCACGGCAAAACATAGCGCTCATTTAATTATTTGTAAGACCTTCATGTAAACACCTATGTTCTACAAATAAAATTCTGATTCTGATTCACGGGTTCGATTCCTACGAAAAAAAATTTTGTATGACGTACAGAAAGTTATTCCGCATCTGGGTGTCTACTAAACTCCTTCTGTATAAGTAGTTAACTAAATGTAAACAATCATAACATAACATATTTTTTTATTTAAAAAAAAATAACTAAAAATATTTACAATTAGGTAGTTAACTAAATTTAAATAATCTTTGTTACATGTATTTTATACGATTTATTCCTTTAGTTCACTACGTAAACCGATAGAGTACACTTGTAGTGTGTATGAAATATGAAAGCACTCACGAAACTAGGTATTAACGAGATTTGGTATTATCCTAACGTGAGGCAAGATTAAAATAAGTAAAGAAAGGCGAAAGGCATTGAGATGGGAAATCAGCCAATGACATCTCCCGCTATAGGGCGGAGGGCGGGTCAGACTTTTCCTAACTAAAACCACACCTATGTTCATTCAGTTGCCTTTGCGTTCCAGGACTATGGGCAACCTATTCAGAAGTTAATTCACGGACATAATATCGGCCCTGCTGAGCCCCTACGGTTTTGCTGATATCTCTTTGAGGCGCACATCGAACACTACGCGCGGTGCGGTCCGCACTTCTATGCGGCTGTGTAAGTGTTGACAATTGACAAGCATTCGTGTTCGCCCGACTTTGCGGTTCGACGAAAAACTCGTCCACATTTGTCGTGATAACGCGAATATTCGCCGAATCTGGATATATTGTCACATCATAAAAATAGGTAAAGAATTGTGAATGCCAAGGGCGCCAACTTTTAGAAACTCTTATGCTCATTTGATAACTTGAAAAAGTAGCGAAGTGTGAAAAGGGAAAAAATACACACTGATCGACCGACAAATAAATAAACCTCCTACTTACATACTGCGCCCCTGCGCCCTATAAAACGCCCACCCTTAAAAGGTGATTACTCATCAGTTTCTTGATGTCTATTTTTTTTTAAATCTTTATTAAGGAGCTTTGTCACAATTTTGACCATGTCGCTCCGTCATAGTCAAAATTTGTATTTTGAGTTATTTCTCAGAGGTGCTCGGCACCCACTGTTTATTTTTCATGGATGCTCGAGCCCCCGAGCACCCACGGAGTCGGCGCCCCTGGTAGATGCATACTATGCAGTTCAGTACAGTCACAGTATTACAATATTCCCATTGTAATACTGGTGGCACAATGTACACTTTAGGCTAACCTTTCACGAATTATAAGCGTAATGTGTTTGTTTACCAGTAAACCAGTTTATCAGTGATTATGCGAATGTTATATATGAGTATATAAACTGACCGACATGATTGGTCATCCGGTTTTTTTTAAATGCACTGTGATATCATCAACAGAATGTTTACATTGTGATAAACTTTTGTAAGTTTTGGAATATTTCATTCAAAAGTAGATATGGAAATGTAACTACATGTATTGGTAAATATCACTGATGTTATAATATGCATTTAAATTTCGGATTCGAATATACGAATAGTATTAAGGCGGTTACGAATATAGAATTAATTTGGATTATCTGCTAGTTTCGGATGTTTTCGATTACAGATATTAGAGTTTAAAAATAGTATAATACAAATAGTAAGATTAGGCGTTTAATTTTAGAATAGATTAAAATTTGTTTGGTTGGCTTGTTCGTCAACTCGCTTAAGCGATTCGCGGGTAAGCGAGTTGACGAACAAGCCGTTTGGTTAAGCAAAACGAACAAAACCTGTCGTAACCTATCATTTAAACTCCGACTTTATCCGAACTATCCGAAACTTTTATATCGGTATCAGTATTATTTTTTATTTGGGAAAACATACCATGACTTCTTTCGCTCTAAGGTGGAGCGAGAGGGTGTATCAGACTTTTACTGACCAAAACCCACTCCTAGGTTCCTTTTTGCTTTGTATCCAGGACCCCGTGGTTCCCTTTAGGACAACCCATGGTCCCAGTAAGGTTCGGCTCTGTAAGGCCCCTACGGTTTTGCTGACATCTCTTTGAGACCGTCGACGGCAAGCTATACATTGCTCGTCGTCCGCAAGCCCACGCTTATGGTAGCTGAAAATCGGCATCCAAGCGCCGGCGGCGGTTGGGGTGTGAGGAAGTATATCGATTTCGATTACGGATATTTTATTATTTCGGATATTTATATCGGATAGTTTCAGTTGTAGAGCTCCATAACATCCCTTGTAAATATGTATTTTGCGAATGCACTGACTGTTTACATTTATTCAGATAGCGATCTGGTACCTATTGTTACCACAACATTAATAATTACGACAAACAGTAGATTTCCACTACTGATAACTATTTATTTTTTTCTGTTATGTTTCCACGTTGGAGTACGGTTTTGTTCGCGTATCTTTGACGACTTGTTAGTTGACGTCATCATCATTTCAGTCAAAAGGCGTCCAGTGTTGGACATAGACCTCCCCCAAGTGTCGCCACAACGACCGATCCTGTACGTCTCGCATACATCGGATTCCCGTGACCCTCATCATCATCATTTCAGCCAAAAGATGTCCACTGTTGGACATAGGCCTCCCCAAGTGTCGCCACAACGACCGGTCCTGTACGTCTCGCATACATCGTATTCCCACGACCCTCACCAGGTCATCGGTCCACCTTATGGAAGACCTTCCAATGCTGCGTCTTCCGGTACATGATCGCCACTCCAGAACCTTTCGTCTCTGGAACCTTTCGTCAGTTAGTTGACGTATTGATAGTATATCTATTTTAATATATTATGTGATCCTATGTGTGATTCACATAGGCGTCAGCGTGACTACAATTTAAATCATGCAGTCAATAGCTGTACTTCGTGATTAACTACAACTGAATAAAATTTCCGTTTCGTGATTTACATGATACTAGTTCATGGCGGCCTACTTCGTGTAGGTAAACATAAATAAATACTAGATATTAGTAGAGATGTGTCGACTGATCGCCGACTACGACTTTCGCCGACTAGCCGATTAGGTTTGATGTGGTCGGCTTTCGGCTAGGCTGATCACGGTTTCGAGAGTATTCGGCAATTTCCGTGACGCTTCGTTTACAGCTGATGCGCGCGCAAGTCGAAACCGCCGCCTGCAAGAGTGACAAAACATGTTTTCTTTACATAAGTTTCTTGATTTTTATTTTTGCACTGATCAAATGGTAGTTTTGTGAAAAAAATATAAATACGGTTATACATTAAAGTGAAAGAGCTCACATAAATTTAATAATGTCAAAAAGGGGTTAACACTCTTCCGCTCCAAATTAATTGTTTTCAACGGCTTCAAAAGAAATCGTGTACCATTGTGCACGCTTATGATTAACATTTAAAATTGCAATTCGTTTAACATGGTTTTTAGGTATACCTACCCAAAAATCGACCTCATAATGCTTTTTCATAAAGTTTCGAAGAAAAAATCGGTTTCTGTTTAGATTACATAAATTACAATTAAATTAAAATCACAGTGTCTTATTACACTAATTATTGACCTTATACACTGCGTAATATGTCAATTATTTAAAGATGAAAATATGGAATCAGCAGTCGTTTTATTTTGTTGATCATACACATTTTATTTTGGAGCCAGATCATGAATTCCTCCTTTATACCTATCTAAATTTTATTAACGTAACAAAGTAAGAAGCCGAATAGTCGACGCTCTTTACCGAATATTCGCCGATTCGCCGACTAGATGAGAAAATTACATCATCATTAACAGGATTCAGTCAAAAAATATTCATAGGCTTCCCCCAAACATGACCACAAGAACTAAGCACTTTGACACTATTACATAACTTGAGGACTTGTAATTGACATTCTAGTGATTGGATATGGATTCCTTTTTTTTGTCAGGTTTTTGTGATGTATGTTAACATTTAGAATAAATGGGTAGTATGTTATAGTTTTTTTATTGTAACCACCGCCGCGCCAGTCTGCGAATATACGCTGTGCTATCGAGACGTTCAATCAATCAATCAATCATTTTATTTGCATAATATGGGTTTACAAAGATGTTTGCGCAGGTACAGTTTCACCATATTCAGCTTATGTTTGCATGCAAATGTATAATAAAATGTCATATGGTATTATGGCCATGTCTTTAAAATAACAAAACATTGATAAAAGTAAATCTAATTAAACAATAAAAATTATCAATAAAAATATAAAAAGTCAAATGGTACATCATGACTATAACAAATTAAGAGTCAAACTAAATAAAATTTTAAATGCAACGTACAATGCGTTCCAAATGAGAATAGGATCGCCCGCCATGTTGTGACATCACGATTCACTGTCAAATCGAGGAAAGAAATTTTTAAACATTAATTAATTTACGAAAACTTTTACTCATCTTTATGTTCTTCACTTTGCCAATTTTTTTTCGATTTGACAGTACGACGAGACGTCAAAACATAGGAATCGGTCCTATTCTCATTTGGAACGCGTAGTACGTACGTTTAACGTTACATGTTTTATTCTGCTCCTAGCTGACTAGTCACCTACATACTCTCATATTTCTCAGTTTTATTAGCTGTAGGTCCTCCATGTACTAAATAAATAAATAACAAATAATTTACTGGAAAACTCAGAGTTAATTGCTTTACCCGCGATTGATGTATCCGCGCAGTCATTAGTGGTGATTACAAAACATATTAAAGTGAATCATAATGGGATCTTTGAAGTGCCTTTAATCCTACACTTGCATGTCTTTCGTAAAGAGGATGAGGATCCTTAATGAGTCCATAGGCTAAGGATTATTGATTAGTAGCATGGAGGCTTATGGAAGGAAAATAATTTAATATTAACAATCCGAGTAAAACAAAATCAGGGTGGAATAATTGAAGAGTCATGAAAGAAAAATCACATTTCTTTAAGATGAATATGAATTTCATGTCACCTAAAGTCCACGTGGCACACCAATACTGCCAACATGTGTCTAATATATATACACACTAGCTGTCCCCCGCGATTTCTCTCGCGTTTTTGGTTACTGCTCCGCTCCCGTGGGTTGTAGCGTGATCTTATAAAGCATAAAGCCTTCTTCGATAAATGGGCTATCCATCACTACAATAATCTTTCATTTCGTTTTTAAAATTAGTGAGTTCACAAACAAACAAACACTCCAGCTTTATAACAATTATATAGAAGCACAGACATATCAACGTCACAACACTAATGTACCAAGATGTAAGCCGTAACAAAATAAATAAAAAACCATAAGTCCTTCTGTCTACCAATAAGTCGCAAATAAACAGAAGCACATGCATCATTACGTCACAACAGTAGCATACTATAACCATACCATAGACACAAGTCATTCAGGAGGCGAGGAGTCATTCACTGAGCGTCTCCTCAGCCATGCGCAGGAGTCGCCGTGGCACGCGTCAGTCTCGTGCGCAACACGCGCGCATCGTATGGTTCACACGGTCACGCCATGACTCGGAAACGCGGAAAAACTATTCCCGGTAACATTAAACTGAAATTTTACTGAATTTGTTTATAGATATGTAGGTTTCTAGATACCAGCGATAATATGGGCGTATTGCCAAATAGATTGCACAAATACTTACATCAAGTTTGATAGGTAGTTGATTACGGTGCAGTTCTGGATAAAATCATTGACAGAATTAGAGGACATAAATATTTAAGTAGGTACATATGTAAATAAAAAACAAAAATAAATGGAAAAAATTATTTATAATAGAATACAACAAATATACAATACCTATATATATATTATTTTTTATATTATATTTATAATATAATAGTAATAAATGGTTATTATTATTATTTTATTATTATAAACAAAAAAATCAATACGTAATGTAATGCTTTCATCACGTAATATTTATAAATTATTGATCTACACAATCCATAATCTATATCTATCTACATTATTCTACAACTATACTAATATTATAAAGAGGTAAAATTTGTAAGTTTGTATGTAGGGGGTAATCTCTGGAACTAATGAAAAAAATTGACAGGCCTGTTGGTCCAGTGGTTAGTGACCCTGACTGCTATGCCGGAGGTCGTGGGTTCGATTCCCACCCAGGACAAATGTTTGTGTGATGAGCACGATCATTTGTTCTGTGTCTGGGTGTAATTTATCTTTAATATGTATGTATTTAGAAATATATAAGTATGTTTATCAGTTGTCTAGTACCCATAACACAAGCTCTGCTTAGCTTGGGACTAGACGGCGTTGTGTGATAGTGGTGGAATATTATATTATATTATATAATGATCAAATTCTAAAAAAAATTTTACTGGTAGAAAGCTATATTATTCCTGAGTGCTATAGGCTATATATTATGTACGCGTGCGAAGCCGCTGGCAGAAGCTAGTCTGCACTAATATAATAAAGAGGTACTTAAAGTTTGTTTTTATGTTTGTAGGAGGTAATCTCTGAAAGTACTGGTCCGATTGCAAAAATTTTTTTCACCGAGATAAAGCTGCTTTATTCCTGAGTAACATAGGTTAAATATTACGTACGCGGGCGAAGCTGCTGGCAAAAGCTAGTATAATATATAAAAGAAGAAACTGAATTATTGACATATCAACACACAGCCAAAACTACTGGGCTTAGAAGCGTGAAATTTTTCATAAGATTTCCTTTTATGACGTAGGTGAACACGTCTGAGGGAGGATTTTCCAAAATTCACCTTCGAAGGGGATGGCACGGGGCTCCAAAATTTGTATGGAGAAAACTACTTTTATGCGAGTAAAGCCGTTGGCAGAAGCTAGTTAATATTATAAATGAAAAAATAAATATATTATACTCTCGCAGTTGAAGTACTGAGTGAGACATAACACGTCGGATCAACGCAGGATGGATGAAATGGCGACAGGTCACGGGAACAACCTGCGACCCACGCATGCCCCTCAAGTTAAAGGGTAAAATTTACAAGTCCGTGATAAGACCTGTCATACTGTATGGATTAGAATGTTGGGCTGTGAAAAAGAAGGACGAAAAAAGATTGCATGTAGCGGAGATGAGAATGATGTTGAGATGGATGTGTGGTGTGACGAGAGTGGATAAAGTGAGAAATGAGTGAGTTGAAAGGTAATCGGCTGTCTTGGTATGGTCATGTGAAGAGGAGAGATGAAGCGCATTTACTAAAAGAGTTCTGAGTAGACATGTAGGTGGATGGAGAGGGAGAGGAAGGCCGAAGAAAAGATGGATGGATTGTGTGAGGAGTGATATGAAAGAAAAGGGAGTTAGCGATAGTTTGACAGGTGACAGGACAGAATGGAAGAAAAAAACATGTTGCGCCGACCCCAAGTAATATGGGATAAGGGCAGGAAGAAGAAGAAGAAGTTGAAGTACTGAGTGAGTCAGGGGCATACCCTGACTTCGTCCATATAATTGTCGGCTAATGTGATAAAAAGTAACCTAAATTCTTCTTAGCTTACTCCATACAAAATTTCATCAAAGCGATTTGATGAAATTTCGTACGGAGTAAGCTTTAACTTTATCCGGATATACGGATTTTGACTTCGTGTCTATGTTCCTCCGTGTAAATTACACGGACGATTTCGAGGGTATATATAACTGGTTTCCCAGTTACCTAATACTAGTAATTACTCCTGTATAGTGGGTGCGTTCATAAACATGTAAAAGCCATGTCAACTGTAGGCCATACAAATATTTGTTCATTGCGGAATCGAACCCGCGACATAGCGTAGCAAACAATCGCTGAACCACTGCGCCAACCGAACAGATAATTTAGCAAAAGAATTGTTTGTGTAAGATCTGAAGTCTGAACTAAGCCTATTATATTATGTAAATCTCCAGGCCCAACAATTATAATAATTATCAACAGGTAGAATAAAGAAAAGTAAAGACAAATAAATTAATATTATTAATGAAAATATTTTTTTCTTAGCAAGCTTTTATAACATGGTATTATATAATACTTATATAATTAATACTCGTCAAGACGAATCATATGAGCCAAAAGCTCCTATAGCCACCTTCCGGTTCCAACATCAGATCAGCTCCATGTCATAATAATTTTACACACACATGCAGATGCATGCAGAATTTCAGCTTAATCGGTAGGCGGTAAGTGGATCAAATTGAATTTGCAAGATTTGATTACAGACAAACATCGGGACAGGTGAAACTAAATAAATGCTTGTAAAATAATTAATTACTAGGTTCTTCTCACTACAAATGGTTGAAAAGTTAGAAAATAATCGTTTATCTTGGTATGGCCATGTGAAGAGGAGAGACAAAACGCATGTTGCTAAAAGAGTTATGACTATATGTACATGGGGATGGATGGAGAGGGAGACGGAGGCCAAAGAAAAGATGGATTATGTGAAGAATTATTTGAAGGAAAAGGGAGTTAGTGATAGCATGACAGGTGACAGGAAAAAAATGGAGTAAAAAAACGTGTTCCACCGACTATAAATAAAACAAGATGAAGATGACTTGTTTTATACAGTCAATTTCTTTTGCAATACAGGTAAAATTTTTACACCATTTCAACACAATTGTGGGTAAATTTTTTGTTTATTCAAATCGCAGACGTAGGCAACTCTGCCATCAAACTAAAATTGATCATGATAATGATGTGCCGTTGCGGGCAATATTGCCGTGAAGTGGGAATATTGCCCGAAGTGTGAATATTGGTGGCAATATTGCCCTAAGTATGAATATTGGTGGCAATATTGCCCGAAGTATGAATATTGGTGGCAATATTGCCAGAAGTATGAATATTGCTGGCAATATTGCCTGAAATATGAATATTGGTGGGAATATTGCCCGAAGTATGAATATTGGTGGCAATATTGCCAGCAATATTCCCACATTGCCCGCAACGGCACATCTCTAATCATGGCAGGCCATATTTGCCACTTATCGCAACAGAATTAGGCGAAGGTAGTCTTAACAAAATCTTGAACAACAGGAACCGCGAAGGTGACGCGGAAGGCCCAGAAAGAGATGGCGTGACGAGTTATGACTCCTACCTAAAGAATTGGCCAGAAGTGGCTAAGGGCAGAGATAAGTAGAAACATCGAAGGGAGACCTTTGCCCTGCAGTGGGACACAACAGGCTCATAATAACATCCAAGTATCCTGCTGCCAGTGTAAATAGCCGCTCCAAGGTTTTAGTAACAATAACTTTGATCGTTAACGGCAGCCTGTTCATGAACCTACGCGCCTCTCAGTGCTCTTCTTCATTCATTATGTTATCATTATTTAATTTATATTAATTTACAATATAGCGCAGATTGATGAGGCCATTTGTCTTTTCTTTAAATATAAAAGGTCGTAGCTGATACATAAGTACTGACCATTGGTCACTCATGAGGGATGACAGTTTTGACCCTTCTCTGAAGATGAAATGTCTGATGTCTGTGGTACTATTGTCGTGGCTGTGGCATGAAAAACCTCGACAGTACGTTTCCATTTTCCAAGTCTTATCGTCTATGGGCTGTTTATTAATTGCTGAACAGTTTTATCAAACAATTATGATCGAACGAAACCTTCATAAAAACATTAACAGCATAATTATCTTTATCTCTCTAACCTGAGTCAAATGATACTCATAATATTATCACAACAGTGAAGCCTGGTTCTTCATTAAATCATTACAAAACACCGAATTCGCATTTCAGCCGGATAAGATGCAAGACAATTCTTGATGAGGGGGGTCAGCAGTGATAACCCCGAGTAGGCCGCAGACCTCGCCGCCTCGACCGGCGGCTCACAGACGCACGAGAACTTCGCCCTTCTGCGACGCAACACGGCTCAATAGTCTATAAAGGCACCCGACACACACAAAAGAAACAGTACGCCTTGGATCTCCGGCCATGATGTCAATTTAGAGATTCAGTACAACGCGAGAATTCGTTCAAACATCCAAGTAATTTGCAGTGACGAAAACGATACAAACAGTGCTAAATAAATATTTCCTTTTTTAAAAATCCCTCCGTTTGGGACGCGCATGCGTGCAGTCGCCGCTGTGATTGGCTGTGAATAGGAACGTTCGCATAGAAAGCTAAAACATGAGTGGGACGAACAACAGCGGCAGTGTCAGTCGCTCGGCGTGCAACAGCAAAGGAAGCATGATTGTTGTGTCGAACAGGCTGCCTTTTATTCTGAAGAGAAATGAAAAAACCGGCGAACTTGAGAGAAAAGCAAGGTACTGTAACCATTTTAATCCTGAACATGAAAAATATGTGTGAAAATTTTTTCAGTTGGGGATCTGGGTTTAGGAATATGGGGTTGGAAGCACATTCAGCAATAATATTTACAGCGATTATTAAATTTTAGTGTCGCAGTATTTATGGTGTTCTGAAAGCGGATGTTTTGTGTAAAATTCCTATAAATAAACTGTGGTTAACTAAAGCTTAAAATAGTAGCTAGATGTTACTCGGAATATTAATGTTGTGTTTACAATCAATTAAAATGCTAATGGTTTACGGTTTCGAGAAAAGCTGAGAGTCAGCAGTGCGCGGAACATCGGTACGTTTCGGGAAGTTTCCACGTTCAATTCGATTTAAAAATGCATTTCCTGTCTCGTGTATATACAAAACTGCATAAAACCCGTATACGCGTGGAGACCTGTTAGGATTTTTTTATATCACTGCATGTTCTCATTTTCGAACTTAAACTGACCTTTTTATGCAGAACGAGATATCGTCAGCTGTTGTTGGATTTTCACAACACACGTATTACATGACTAATTTAAAAAGCTGTATCTCTTATAGTGATTTAATGATGCGTTGAATCTTTTGTGGGGGTATTGTAGTTGACCGTGTTGTCATATATGGGATTATGGGCTTTATAACATTGTGCACAGTACATGGTGTGCTTGATAAATACTACAGTACCTAAGGCCTTGGACTTGATTGTATAGTCTCAAGGTCGACCTGTATAGCACTGCACCGTTAATTGATTCATCGTGACATTGACAATGCTGCTTTAACTATCTTATACTTAGAATCGCTTTGATTCATTTATTTAATTACTAGCTTCTGCCATTGGCTTTGCTCGCGTGAATATCGGTTTCTCCTTACAAACATTGGATTTTGGATTACGATCTACACCCAATAAGGAACCTACCTGACAAATTCTAAGTTTGTAGGTGTTATAGTTTCTGAGTTTTCGTGATTAATCAGTGAGTGGTATTTCGCGTTTATATACTCGTATTTAGATTAATCTTCATGCAAAAAAATGGTACATAGGTGGACTTTGGACTTAATACCTCAGGCATTATCTACCAATCAACCTACGGTAGTGGAGAGACAATATGGCAGTTGCATAAAAAAAAAACAACATGTTGTCAAACAGAACATAAAAAAAAAAAAAAACTATAGTTGTAACATGATGCAAAATATTAAAAAAAAAAACACTGATAACATTTAGGCCTTGTAGTTATATAAGTTCATCTAAATATTGAACATTATGATAACGTAAATTCGCTCCCATTTACTTGAGTTTATACGAACTGATTAAAGTATTTAGGTTAAGTAGATACCTACTACACGGCTTACAAGTTATGTGCACTAGTTTAAATAAATAAGGAAAATGGATTGTTTAAATAATAAATGAATTCACTAATTGATAAAATGTTGCATTCAAGCATTGTTACATAGACGATATCTATATATATATATAAAAATGAATCCCTATTTCCTTGGTCACGCCATCACGCGTGAACGGCTGGGCCGATTTCGCTAATTCTTTTTTTGTTGCGTTCTTTATTGCAAGGAGGTTTTTATGGAAAAAAAATGAAAATTAGGGTAGTGTAGGGTAGATTAGAGTAGGGTAGTGTAGAGTAGAGTAAGGTAGAGTAGGGTAGAGTATGGTAGAGTAGGGTAAAGTAGGGTAGGGTATGGTAGAGTAGAGTAGGGTAGAGCAGAGTAAGGTAGAGTGGGGTAGAGTAGGGTAGAGTAGGGTAGAGTGGGGTAGAGTAAACAGAGTAGACAGCTTAGCTAAAAGGTATCACAACATAACTATTAGGCGGTACGAAGTTCGCCGGGTCAGCTAGTATATATATATATAAGCGAAATACCACTCACTGATTAATCACGAAATCTCAGAAACTATAACACCAGCAAAGTTAAAAGTTGACAGGTAGGTTCCTTATTGGGAGTAGACATCCACTAAGAACGGATTTTCCTAAATTCACCCCCTAAGGGGATGAGAGGAGGTCCAAAGTTTGTGGAGAGAGGTTTCACACGGGCAAAGCCGCTGGTAGAAGCTAATCTACACTAATATAATAAAGAGGTAAAGTTGGTTTTTATGTTTTTTTGTTTGTAGGAAGTAATTTCTGAAAGTACTGGTCCGATTGCGAACATTTTTTCACCGATAGAAAGCTGCTTTATTCCTGAGTGACATAAGCTATTTTTCAATACACTTGCTCAGAAAGTGACTCTTATTACACTGTACTTAGGTACATACTGGCCTTTGTTACCAAACTGTGACATTTTGATTACCATTACGCACTAGTGCTATAATGTAGTTAAAACCTTATTGTTTAACCTCTACCCGCCATAATTATATTACATGTATCGTATCAGGATGGGCGCAGGTCGTCCCCCACGAGTAGCCAGTCAACCCCCGTTTATTCATTTCAGTGAGTGTATTGAAAGGTAAATTAAAAAAAATGTGGGCGCGCATTTAAAAACAGATTTTTATCACTACAAAATTTTACTATTTTTATAGTTATTTTCTTCACAAGTGTATTGAAAAACGTCGTATGACACACGTGAGTAATTAATTATTATCGTTCTTGGCTCTCTTAAGACCCTCGCCAGGGCTCGGGTCTAAATACCGCGTCGTCGGTAATCACTAACATTACACACTTATATCATAATGTACTATTATGTACGCGAGCCAAGCTGCGGGTAAAAGCTAGTTATCTAAAGACTAGCTTCTTATAGAGGAAAGTAGATTTTTCCATACAAACTTTGAACCCCTGTTTCATTAAAGGGTTAAGGGGATGCATCTCGACATACATTTTCACTGTTTTTCATACAGCCGCTCTCGAGGAGGCTGATAGATTGGCAAAAATTGGAAGTACTGAAGGACAAGAAGTATATGTAAGACCATTCTATTCAGAAATATTAACGAAATATAGTAGAGAGTGCTATGACAAGTGGAAGGAATATTTCAATCAGAGATCATTGGAAAAAGGCATATGGTACAAAACTATCCAATCTCAGCCTCCTCGTATACCTTGGTTCACATATAGTCATTTAAATAGAAAACTGATTACTTTAGCACACAGAATTAGAACTGGACACCTCCTTCAAATAAATTTGCCTTTTTAATGGGAAAGACTTCATCCCCTAAATGTGATACCTGCGGGGTAATAGACGATGTATATCATTTGTTGATGGAATGTGTTCAATTTAATGCTGAGAGAGAGGAATTATTCGACACACTAGGTTTAGACAAGTTGCAGGTCGGAGTTGTGAATAATATCCTCTCATACCCTAGTGAAGGAGCTTGTCTTTTGTTTAGACTTTTAGCATAAGAATGTAATTTAATTTGATAAATCGGACTGACATATACTTACAAGTATAAAAGTCCAAAAAATAAAGAATAAAAAAAAAACCGCTCTTACGCGATTATGACGTTATTACACATTTTTCATCAGATATTTTGGAAACACAGTATCTTGTGGGTTAACGACCTCATTAACATTTGCATGCCTAATATAAGGTAGATTGTACAAGGCTCACTTAATTTTTGTTCCATCCAATCATTGTACCTACAATCTATGCAAATAAATTTTACTTTACATGCAATAATAATTTATAAATGAAACTCGCGCAATAATTTATCGCCAAATACTTCGCAATATTTAATAGCAACATCCCTACAAATTGTACGCATATTAATATTACGATATTTAATTTAATAATAATTAAAATAGATAATTTAATTAGGTCTTGAGATAGTAACAATCACAATCGTCTTGCAAGTCGGAGTTATATATAAACTAAGACATATGGACGGGTGATAACCTTTGGATGCGAAATCGTCAAACCTACACAATAATATCGCGACTCTTTGCTATCACAGTAATATTATTTATGCGAAAGTTTGTGTGTATGTTTGTTACTTCTCCACGCTAGAACGGCTGGACGGGATCAGATCAATTATAAACCTTTAGTTCAGACCATACGAGTACTTAAAAAGAAAAACTCAATAAATTTCAATAAAAAAGACAATTTCATTGAAAACAATAATCACAGATAAATTAGATTAAAATATAAATAAATAGCTTTTGCCCGTGGCTTCGCCCGCATATATAAAATTATATGTCTATGTTACTCAGGAATAAAGCAGCTTTCTATCGGTGAAAACATTTTCACAACCGGACTAGTGCTTTCAGAGATTACCTGCTACAATAAAAAAAAAACTTTACCTCTTTATAATATTAGTGTCCGGCCATGTCCTAGAACCAAAAACTGGCCAAGTGCGAGTCGGACTCGCCCATGGAGGGTTCCGTAGCAGCAAGTAACATAATATAAAAGTTCTTGTAGTTCGTTGTAACTTTGATCGATGTTTTAATAATAGTGTATTTTTTTAGATTTATGACGTATTAAAAAAAAACTACTTACTAGATCTCGTTCAAACCAATTTTCGTTTGTAGTTTACATGGTAATGTACATCATATATTTTTTTTAGTTTTATCATTCTCTTATTTTAGAAGTTACAGGGGGGGGGACACACATTTTACCACTTTGGAAGTGTCTCTCGCGTAAACTATTCAATTTAGAAAAAAATGATATTAGAAACCTTAATATCATTTTTGAAGACCTATCCATAGATATCCCACACGTATGGGTTTGATGAAAAAAAAAATTTTGAGTTTCAGTTCTAAGTATGGGGACCCCCAAAATTTATTGCTCTTTTTCTATTTTTGTGTGAAAATCTTAAAGCGGTTCACAGAATACATCTACTCACTAAGTTTCATCATTATAGCTCTTATAGTTTCGGCAAAAAGTGGCTGTGACATACGGACGGACAGACAGACAGACAGACAGACAGACAGACAGACAGACAGACAGACATGACGAATCTATAAGGGTTCCGTTTTTTGCCATTTGGCTACGGAACCCTAAAAATTCCAAGACATGTGACATTCACCAACCCGTACTGGGCCCGCATGGTGGATTACGGCCTATTCCCTCTCCTAGAGAGGAGGCCTGAGTCCCAGCAGTGGGAACATTAAAAAGGCTGATGATGATGATGATGAATATTAGTGTAGATTAAAAAAAAAGCAATTAAAAATAATAAATGTTGCGTAAAAATGTCAATAAATAAATGTAAATTTAGTTCCAAGAACAATAACAAATTAATTAAAGTAATGAACTTCAATAATAGATCGGCACACAGGTCGACCACGGTCGACCATCTCCTGGAATGATTAGGATGCTCTTTTTCCAGTAAATATGTTTCATTGAAACAATTTTCTACTTTCACAAGGGCGAAACCAAGTCTGGCAGCAACCAGTTGAAATATACTAGGAATTTAAATTAGTACAAATATTTTAAGAACTTAAAAAATAAAGAAAAGGTGTTGTTATTATTTAAGTTAAGTCTCAATAAATAATATTCATAAACAGCAGAGTTGTTAGCGTTTGTTTATATCCCAAAATGTCACTTAATTTATGGACATATTATACAGGCTATTGATTATGAATGAATAAATGACGATCAAAATAGAGAGACACTGCGCGTAGTATTTTCTAGTAGCAATTGTTATGAATGAATGATTCAATTATGAATTTACCAATTATGATAAAATTTTCGTGAACAATTTTAAGATTTCGTTTTTTTTACTTTTGATTACACAAATATGATCAGTGACGGATACGGATACAACCCCATTTTTTTTGTACTAATTAAAATTTTGGGGTGTTTAAATCAAATAAATCATACGCACTAATACAATATTTGTGGTAATTGTTTGTTAGTTAAAGCTATAATTTTATTTGGTAGCTATTTTTGTACTTTTTTGTATGTCTCTTGTTTTGTTTTACTTTTTACTTTGTTTATTTTTTTTTATTTCTTTATGCACAAAAGAGTACAAAGGCGGACTTAATGCCTTAAGGCATGTTCTGCCAGTTAACCTTTGCTGATGCAGAGACAAATTTTGTGGTAGGTGCGATATTGACTGGTAGAGAATGCCTAAGGCATTAAGTCCGCCTATGTACTTTGTGTTGCATGAAGATTAAATAAATAAATATTAACCATTACATATTATAAAATTCTTCATACAAATACATACTTACTTACCTATAAAATACAAAGAGAAATAACTTGGACATAGAATAAATTGTGAATGAAAGCAGTACGGTGAGCGAGGCAATGAAGTAGACGGTTATGATGACCGTAGACTTTTGTTGTGATTGGCGCAAATGTATTGGAAATGAGGGGCTAGATAACTAGAGAAATTTGGAGAGACTAAAAATGAGAACAAAGTACCTAGTAAGCGCTTTTTGCTCTCTGCGCTGGCGTATAGGCAACCAGTTTAAAAGCTATCGATACGCAGAGACATGATCATATTTGCGCAGATTGAAAACAAATCGAATGCAGTAGTTTAGAAGACGATAAAGTTTGTTGAAGAGATCTGCATTCAGGTCTTAGTAGCAAGAAGTTTTTACAAGAAGTATTTGTAGAAAGTGCTCTATAAAATATAAGCAGGTATCTACATAAATATCTTAAACAATCCTTTGGCGTTTTCATTGAGTTAAATTGAAAAACTTCGACATCTTTTACATATTGAATGGTGGAGAATAGTTATTTTTATAGGTCATAGTGGTCTCGAGTTTCGCTATCTACTTACCATAAACCGAAATTCTTTTTCATCAATATCGCTTGTATAGTCGTGTAGGTCATAGCGGCCTCGGGATTAAAAATATCTAAAAAAAGATGGAAGATGAATGTCTATTAAAATCCACAAAACTAGTAAACACGCTCAGAATTTTCTGTAAATTACTCCTTAAAAACAATACAGTAGGTACAGACAGTCAGTGCAGTATTTACAGTACGCTTTTTATTTGGCGCATATAAAATCTATATAAAATTTTACATTATAAATCTTCTTCTTCTTCTTAATATACAATAAATTATTAATATTAATTAATGACCCGCTCCGCACGGGTGTTACAAATCTTTAAAATTTTCGGCTTTTCTCTACCATAATATGCACGTATTATAACATCAAAACCTTCATGAATCACTGAAAATTCGTGTATTAGTTTTTGAGTTCATCGCAAATAAACAGACAGACGGGATAGGCGACTTTGTTTTATAATATTATGTAAGGATGTAAATGTAGATAACAATAGTACCAATATTAAAAATTCGTTTGCCCGTTTAACGCGTGAAAGATGATATTTGTTGTGGAATATGATATTTTTAGTAAGTCACTGCATTTACAGGAAAATCGCAAAATTGCAGTTATATTTTTACACTTTGCAGTCATCGGTTTGTCAAATATCACTTTACGTTAGTCAAAAAATTTTCATCAAACTTTGATATTTAATAATATCGCTTTTTTTTTACATAGAAGTATTTTCTGTAGTGGGGATTTTTGTAAAAAAAAAAGTGTAAGAATCCCCACCAAATATTTTTGTTTCTAAATTATTTAAAAAAAAAATGCGTTGTTGGATACCTATAATTAGATAGGTACGTAAGTAATTTTGTCAATATTATAATAAACTTTTCATTAGAGAGAGAGAGTTACAGAAATATTTACAATAATTAACTAGATTCAAATAAAAATATTTCCACTCAATTCAGAAACCTTGTTTAACCCAGTATTTCATTTCTTTTTCCTTAGAGCTTTAATGGTAATATGGAATGATGAAAATGGTAAAAAAGCCTGGCTTCTGCTTTAAATATTTCTAGAATGAGGTCATGGTTGTATGCCATCGTAATAACTTAGAACGGCGACGCTGCATTGGAAAATTGAGAATGTTTGAAATATCTCGTCAATATTAAACTACATATTTATAGCCCAGTTCTGGTATTAATCGATTTTTTTTGTAATCGATTACTTAATATGATTAATTTTAAACAGATTCTATTTTCTCGTGATTGAATAAATTACGATCAATATGTTAATGTAATTTTAACTCATAATCGTTAATCTGAAATTGAACCTCTATTAAGATTTGTTTTCAAAGAAGTCTGTTAATTTACGAAGGTCACACAAAATGTTGAGCGCTTTATTTCAGAAAAGAATACCAATAAAATCAAAAACTAAGGTATTTCGAAACAAAAATATTCTTCGACAGTTCTATTTGCTGTGATTTTCTTAGTCAAAATATTTTTTTTTTTTTACGAAACTGCAACATATTTTTTCAAATTGTGATTTACGATTAATAAATTCATAATCATAAAAATTCCGAGTACGATTAATTAATCTTAATTGTCAACCATGACTAACTTGATTATTTTTTGCTGACACAGCCTACTATCTCGCGTTATTCTTGGTTATAAACATTGTTGTGAAACGTTAATATTTTTGCCAAAGCGATCGTTTATTAAATCTCTGCTACAAATAAACAAGACCTCCTATTGTTTGCTTATCATTACCGTAATAAATAGACCAATGACTTTTATTTTGATTGCAAAACACATGAAATATTTGTATAATATTAATCATTTCTCACAAAGTAACGGTTAAAATATAATCGTTAATCAATAATAATAATACTCGTATTTATAAAATGTGTTGCCCTCTGGTTGCTGTCACTTCTATTTTATTATTGAGTGTGCAAGGCGGGGTGCCTTGCCGGTCATGCCTTTTATCGATGCATATTAATAACATTGTTCAGACAGGGGCCATAATCTTTACATAGTTCTTAGTAACCAGCAGTGTCGTAATCAGCCTTTTATACGCCTAGTGCGAGCTTCTATAACTGCGCCCCTAAAAAAAGTACAATACAAACAAAAAGTACTGGGATACAATTTTTGCGCCCCTCCGGGGACTGCGCCCTGTGCCTGCACACCGCTGGCACCGCCCTATTTACGGCACTGGTAACCAGTCAACTTGAGCCTCCCGAAACCATAGTCCTATATCTTTTTTTCCATGTGCCCAACAAACGAAGGTTGTCGTGCACCTCGTTTGGTTCACTAAGGGTGAGTTGCACCATTTAACTATAACAAAGCCGTTAACAGCTGTCAAATCGTCGAATTGACCAATAGGCGGCCGTTTCACGTCTGGTTATGGTTTGGTTATCGTTATAGATAAATGATGCAACTCACCCTAAGAGAGTGAACTAAACGAGGTGATATGTAGTATTCTAAACTCTGCAACAACTTGAGGTGTTAAAATTTTCGATCTCGCTTCGCATTGAATTACTTTTCGGTTATTTCAGGGTTGGTCCTATTGTAAAAGTTGTTTATTTGCGAGCGTATCGTCGTATGCACATTGTAAATGCGTCATCAAATTGCATTTTCTAAGAAACAGTTGGTAATCGCATGCAACAGAAATGAGCAAGTTTCTTAAAAAAAAAAAGACGTGTGGCACTCGGGGACTGCCGCGGTAAAGCTATTGCATAGCATTTTTATCAACTTATGCAATTATAATTATTTATTTATTTTATATAGGCAGTATTTTTTTTCCTTTGTTTTTTTTTCTTTGATATTAATTGAAGTTACACTTTCACACATTGAATTGAATTTTGATTGATTGTTCACTCATTTGTTTTCTTATCGGTCACCACGCTCAAAAAACAAATGAGTGGGGGGGTGTTAGGTTATTTTCGTTACGGAATTTCTGGATTCGGTCTCCACGCACAAGGCCCGCGATAGAAGCTATGTAATAGCTTAAAATCTCAAAAGAAATATCTTCCATTTAAAATATCTAACGACTTATCATCGAATTTGTACAGAAATAAAAATAAAAACGTCTAGCTTGGTTTAGCACGATTTTAATTAGAACGAACCAATACGAAAAATTTAACAGTCATTGTGTCTTCACTATCACTTATCACCATTATTGTTTAAAATATGTTAGGTACCTAAATCACATTCATTAAGTAGGATCCAATTACGTAACAATAAAATGATTCTTTAATTATTCGGGTTAGTTGACGAGTTAATGAAACTAGATAACGAGGCGTAAAAACGTGTGGCTATCTGTTCTAATCTCCTGACGGCCAACAGCCTATAAACGATATTTACTGTGTGATAGAAATTGATAATGTTTTTCTAACACTAGTGAATATTCAATTCAATAAAAAAAACTTTTTTCTATTGAAAAAAACTAGCTGACATGTGCCGACTTTGTTGGGTGACAAATATTTTTGGCGTAAACAATTTTTTTTTTTTACAAATCGATGTCACCTACGCATAAGGTCATAAGGCATAAAGTTTTTTTTTTTCAGGAGTCTTTTTTGTAATTATTAATAATATAAGTAATTTGTGAAACACTTTTAACCGATGTTTTTCGATTATGTAAGAAATCAATAATAATCAGTCTATACTTCTATATTTAATAATATTAGAAAGAGGAAAGATTTATATTTTTGTTTGTAATGAATAAACTCAATCACTAGATACTAGACCGATTTTAAAAATTCTATAATAAGCAGAATACTTCATTAGTACCTAAGTAACATAGGCATATATTTTCTACTTTTTTCAGAAGCTAGTAAGCAATAATAATACTTTTTTTTTTTTTTTTACTAAAAAAATATGTCTTTATGAGTGGGAGGCATTGAAATATTACCTATGTCACTCAAGAATAATATAGCTTTGAACTGGTGAAATAATTTTCAAAATTGTCCTGTAGTTTCAGAAATCATATCCCACGTACAAACCCACAAACCCTATGTCTTTGTAACATTATATGAAGAATCTCACGGCGCACACACAAATTGCCGGGGATACAGTTGATTGAATTCATTTGTGCAGCTAGCTGTAGGGGCCACCAGTTTCCGCGAGAATATTCAGGGTTGGCCAGTTCCATTGATTAGTACAAAACAGGCCCGATCTCGCAGAGGTTGGTATAAACAGGAAACTAGCTTTAAAATGTGATCAAGTAGATGCAAACCATTATCATCAGCCATTTCGCTTATTATGTCATCGAGTGTAATTCTACGGCCGTGCAAGAACTGATTATGTGAATAGCGGATAAAGCAGTGTTTGGCATGTTGAGTTCTAAATGAAACGAAGGTTGTTATGTTTTAATCACTAACGCCAGTGAGGGATTCATGTAATTAACCCCGATCATGGCGAGGGAGTTCATAGAAACCTGAGTGAAGTGAGGAGTTCAAGCTGCTCAAGACAAAGACAGTTTTATCCCGTTGGATATCCTGTTGGAAAATGTGCTTTTTGCACTATCTGTGAGATAACTAAAAGTTTTCTACATACTCCGCATTGCTCGGGAGTTATTTATATAAATCCCTCACTAACATTGACAACGGGATTGAAACTTAGCAACCTGCGTTTCGTTCGAAATTCAACATGCCGCCCGCGACTTTATCCCCTAGTCACATGATCTACTATTAATCAGTTCTTGCCTTAACTCATATCGCATATTATTCTTCATGTATTCCTAATAAATTAATTATTTGTCCACAGCGCCGGTGGGTTGGTCACAGCGGTCGCCCCTGTGGTGATCAGAGGGGGTGGCATCTGGGTAGGATGGCCAGGTATACACCTGGACGACCCCAACGAGAAGATCCCCGAGTCAAACCCCAATGACAAGACCCCCACAGCTGGCTTACTCTCTGAGAAGGTACGTTATTGGCAATCTATACATAAAATAAATCTGTAGAAGTTTTATCTGAAGCGCGACAGTTGAGCCTGCTGTGTCCTAGGATCAATACCCGGGTTGAGCAAACAGTGTTATTGAGTTCTTATTTCTATACATACTAACAAATCTATAGAAGTTTTTTGTTGTGCGCGCATCACGTAAAACGTATGAAATCGATGTAGATAGCTTCTATACATCAAAATTGTGTAACTTGATAAATTACTTAGGCTTTGTTTCATCGCGATCGGTCGACTAGGTATATCGAAAAATATTTATTGATCGTTAGGCGGTACGCAATTCGCCGAGTCAGCTAGTATAAAATAAAATTACTGTGGTGTTATGGGTTTCACCAGTATTCTGTTGGAACAAAAACAAATCCATCCTGCTTCTACACTATGGTCTTTCTCTTTCTAAACCATAAATATTGTATTTAATTGATCTAAGCCCCTCGTCAGCACTTGACCGAAATCCCTAGTTACAGTTACAGTTACTGTATTCTACTAGCCTTGCTTAAGAGCACACGTCTCACGTGATATTACTGAAACCCACCTTCCAATATAAAGAAAAGGATAATAAACAGTTATTATTTAAATCCTTAAAACGAAGTTTCTCTTTGGAGTCCTATTACCCCAACACTGCATCGCTATAATCACGGTGGTAAATCCCCTCCCCCATTTGAGGAGTGACTGGAGATGCGTCACGACTCTCTCACCTTCTGCATGTCGCAATTTCTCACTGGACATGGTAAGTTCGGGAGGTTCTTGCACTGGATTCGGCGGAAGGATTGCCCGGGTGTCACCAATGTGCGGATAGCCCGGAGTATACGTTAGAGGTGTGCCCTGTTTGGGCGGAACATCGCCGTGCCCTCGTGGAGGCGATCAACGGCAGCAACCTCTCGCGCCGGGCTCCGGTTCAGGCCACGGTCCGAAGCGAGAACAAATAGGAGGCAGTCGCCTCCTGAGTAATGCTAGCGAAGGAGACGCACACGTGTGGAAACGGATATCCTCACGCCCTATCCGCGCCTTGACCCTGACCCTGACTAGACACGGCAGACGAGGGTTAGCGGACGACAGGCAATGTGTAGCTCGCTCAGACCGAGCAAAAGTCAACGGGCGGTGCGTAGCGCCAAGCGCGTCACAAAGAGATGTCAGCAAACTGTAGGGGCCCAGCAGGGCCAGTGCCCGCTGGGACCACGAAGATTTTCTGAAAAGGAAGCCCGTAGTTCTAGAGCTCATAGGGCAACTGAAGAACACAGATGATTTTTAGTCAATAGAAATCTGACACGCCCCCTCCCGCTATACCACAAAACAGGAAAAGTCTGGATTTTCCTCCTTAAAAAAAACTTGCATTCTGCATAGCAGCCTAAATAAATATTACTATTAGATATACACGGTAATACTAGATACTTTTCGGGACTCATCAACTACTATAAACATAATCATCTAACCCAAATGTACCGATGTAAGAAACATAATTGACCATTGTGTTTGTCGGAATCGTTCAAACGCATGTCTAAGTGTGCATCAACAATCGTTCGAGCAAATTGAACGTAGCGCAGTAAATTGCCGGACATACGCTTTAAAATCGAGGAAAATGGTCCTACCATTAACAGTTAAAAAGATCAGTAAAAAAATACAGCAAAAAAGGTAACTGCTTTCAAGAGAATCTAAGCCATTTCCTGATGGTATCAGAAACAAAAGGAAAATGCCGGCAATGTGACAATTCTGTATCATTACACCCTTGAACGGTTCTGAATTAAATCGATATAAAGCTGTAAACAACGACAGGGGAGCTCGCAGTACTTACTTTATGCATCATAAAAATTCAAATGTCTGCTATATTTTCCAAAGTTACGACTGACCATTTGCTTAAAGAGAAAATTTTCCTGGCTAAATAAGTAGGTCATCTCAAACTTGACCCCTTTTGGTCAAATTGATGAGTAGGTACTCATAAACTAGTGCGCTTCACCATCAGAGATTCCATCACTGCTTACCATCAGGTGGGATCGCAGTCAAGTACTACAGTATAAGTACTTGACTGCGATCCCAAAGTAAGTATCTATTAAAAAAAAAAGAAACATCTCCTAGATCGCTCCTTGTTCCTGGTTGAATAACCACCTACTTACTCATCTCAAACAGAAAGTGTTGTGGAGCTAGAGCGCATGTCAGAGTTTTACTGATTAAAACCCACCTGAGTCCTTCAGTTGCCCTTTGCATTCCAGGACCGTGGTTTCCATTTCAGAAATTCCCGTAGCTCTAATGGGCATCGGCCCTACAGTTTGACATCTTCTCTTCTTGTCTTTACACTTAATTTGGAGTCAGTTTTACTCATCATTCTTCGCCAGACTGTGGTCGTCGAGACCTCTGGTTAGAAATTAAATAGGTAGGTAGTCCAAACCTGCAAAACGAACACCACATTGACAACTAAATGGTTCCTAAGTTAGAGAGTTCATGGCTTTAATATGTACAATTGTGTTAATACATATATACCTAAATACATGCCATTACCATAAATATATTTTTTCCGATACTGAACTGCAAATTGCAGAAAACGTACAAAAATTTAAATTTCGTAAGCTACCCTGGAGCAGAAGTCCTATTCTCCGCATCTTTTGGCAAATGTTTACTGGCAAATGTCCTAAATCTACATTGTGGAATGCAATAAAGAACTGAGTATTAAACATTCTCCTTACCATATTTAATCCTGTCATACAAGAACTCGCCTTTCATAACAAAATATTTGGGAAGCATTATAAAAATATTTGCCAAAACAAGAGGCACATACAGACTCGACCTTGCGCCACGCGTGTTACCTATGGTCTATGGACATCTTCCTATGTATCCACATACCTAGGTACCTACAGTACCTACCCATTCATGACTTACAGTGAAGTGTTGCAAGTGTTATGCAATCAGTGAGTGATACACGAAATAAGTTACGAAAGTGCTGACGGTGCGCGCATTCCAATCTCATGGGACAATCGATCTAAAATCAATATGAAGAACACTCGCTCGATCGCCGAAAAGAGAGGTTGTCTTTAGGATAATTAGTCATAAGTACTTAATGTAACCTTTATTTTAATTAAATTACGTAAAAGGACAAAATCGCCTTTTTAAAAACCTCCTACCAAATTACGTAAAAGGACAAAATCGCCTTTTTAAAAACCTCCTACCAAATTACGTAAAAGGACAAAATCGCCTTTTTAAAAACCTCCTACCAACGGCTAGTAACGTAATTCGCGTGACCAGCTTGTTCCATTGTTTGTGTACCGTATTGCACTGTGCAAATAGTTTGCCAATTAGCTCGCCAGTGTATCCACTGATGCACTCAAGCTTGTCTTCTTGCCACTGGCGTAGTTACCTAAAGGCTAGGTGACGCAGCGCCCCTGGGCCATTCAAGCTCTGGGGTCCCCAAACTTAATTAGCAAACCTCTTATTGGACTTTTTTTTATAATGGATAGGCCCGCGATTGACCACTATCTCACCTGATGTTAAGCGATGATGGAACACGATTGCCTATAAGCAATCTATTCACTCTTGACTTAAAGACCCCTAGGTTATAGCTATCAGGAAACACACACTCCGGCAGGGAATTCCACTCCTTAGCTGTACCTACGCATAATGAATGTGTTCCAAAAACTTCTCCTCTCCAATGTACTCGTAAATAAAATAAGTTGTAACGCTACTTTAATCATGGCAACTTGTTTTAGTCAGTCAAAGTCTGACACTCCCTCCCACTCCAACTAGAGCAGGAGAGGTTATTTGATGATTTCGCATGTAAAAAAGGGGCCTCAGATTTTGTTGCCCCTGAGCCGTTTCTCGCCTGGCTATGCCACTGCTCCTTACTTAATAGCTTTTACTATTTATACACACTCGAATTTGGTACCTACTACAGGTTAGGTCCATCCGTACTAAGGTCGAGCATGATTTAGTGTAAGTTTGGTCCGTCGTATCAAGTTCTAGCGTGCGTTAATATCAATTACACGTGAGTCACGCACGACATCAGGGGCCCAAGTCTGCTATTTTTATAAATTCGTTATTCCAACACGATCACATTGTCATTTTGCTAAAAGTCGGTCAGAGATCGGTCAGAGGTATCGTAATAGAGTAGTGGTAGAATGATAATATCGAGCATATTAAAACCAATAACTGCACAATAACGTTCTATTGGTAGAACACTGATCAAATAAACTGTCAAAGTTTTTGCAGATTACCGCATACGTCAAATATTCATTTGTCAATATGTACGAGATTACTATTCTATACCATTTCTTTCAATGGAGTGTCAGTGGTTGACCATTGGAGAGTCATAATGACGCCTTTAGATTAGTAGATTACCAAACTTGTCAAAATCGACCATTATGACATCAATGATAGACCATTTTGACACTATTGTAATAGCAGACTTGAGGCCCAGTACAGATGGGCCACGACCTTGGTACGATGGGCGAAAATTATCGTACCAAATTGGAGAGTGTGTTAATACTATGACTTAGAACAACCATTGCTAGCAATGTCAACCGTTAGCATATAGCATCCTCCCTCTTCCTCGAATCGTATTCCTCATTACTGAGGGACGCTGGATTACCTTCTTATTGATGGTGTCTCGCTATCTGTGACGGTTCTTGGCGTCATGGAGTGCGACATGCAATTGGGTGTCCGTCCAGTGAGGAACGGACCTGATCAGCCCATCTTTTTGGACTACGGCTTGATCGTTTGACATCAACTTTGGTTCTAGGACATGCTGGTTTCCTCGCGGTGTTTCCCTTCACCGTTTTGAGAACAGTGCTGAAGACATACATTAGGTACACAAAGTAAAGCATGCTGGGTTTAAACCCATAACGTACCAACTAGTAAGTCTGGGCCATTACCACTTAGCCAACACTGCTCACTAGAACAAATATCAACGGTTACTAATTATTATTTACCCACACAATTACTTGTAATTATTTCTGCTATAAAACCACTTTACCCATAGTTAAATCTTTATAATATCGTATACTCACATAATTATAGCAATTAGCATTACTTTATGAGTTACGTTACCCACAATTATCTTAATATCTCCTTGTAGGTATCTGGCTATAACAATTTTCCGTCATCAAAGGAAATTTTCAGGAAGTACAGGCTCCTCGTTATTTTCCAATCATACATTGTGATGATAGTGAGTTATCTGTTATCTGATAACAGATGGATGTAACATAGATATCTACTAAGCTGACTATTTATAAATTGTATTTACCTAATAAATAGGAAATACCTACATCATAAAAGGCTTAGGTTATATGCACGTAAAATGCATAAACATAATTATAAATAATGCATTATAAAGCAGATAGGTAATGCGATGGCTCCACAGAAATCTTAATAATAATAAGATTTCTGTGGATGGCTCCTATTCATATATTCTTGTTAGCCAAACAAATAATGCCCGATAGCTTCAAGATCCAAAAAAAACCGGCCAAGCGCGAGTCGGGCTCGCGCACGAAGGGTTCCGTGTTGTCCGTAGCAAAAACTGTTGTTATATAGGACTCCACTTATTTTTATTTTATTATATTTTTAGTATTTGTTATTTAACGGCAACACGCTAGACAGTTGACATTTTCACATTATCTGTGAAGATTTCAACTGTCTAGCTATCACAGTTCATGAAATACAGCCTGGTGACAGACAAACGGACGGTGGAGTTTAAGCAATAAGGTCCTGTTTCTACCCCTGTCTCTAAACAATTAAACATATCTGTAAGCAACTCCATTTCTCACATTTCAGATAGTCCCCATCTACGCCGAACCAAAACTCTTCGACAGTTATTACAATGGCTGCTGCAACGGCACCTTCTGGCCTCTGTTCCACTCCATGCCTGACAGGGCCACCTTCATCGCAGACCACTGGAGGGCGTACATCAAGTGCAACGAGGAGTTTGCGGAGAAGACAGTGCACGCCTTGCATCTGCTCAAACAACAGAAGGGGAAAAATGGAAACTCTCCGCCAATTGTGTGGGTCCATGATTACCATCTTATGTTAGCTGCTAACTGGATTAGACAGGTTTGTTTTATTCAGAAAATATTTTCTTGGATTCGTTTGTAGTTTAAACAATAAGGAGTCCATTATTTAATTGCATGCATGCATTTCTCTTTCAGCGAGTTGAAGAAGACGATATAAAATGCAAGCTGGCATTCTTTTTGCACATTCCATTCCCGCCATGGGATATCTTCAGACTGTTCCCTTGGTCTGATGAAGTATTGCAGGGCATTCTTGGTAAGTTCTACTCTGCGTTTAAGTTTCAAGAGCTTCTGATGCTGAAGAGATCGTAGTATTTATATTGGGTATTTCTCTATCTCCACAGGTTGTGACATGGTCGGATTTCACATAACAGACTACTGCTTGAACTTCATCGACTGTTGCCAAAGAAACTTAGGTTGTCGTGTGGACAGAAAGAATCTTCTAGTCGAATTGGGAGGCCGCACCATCTGTATCCGACCACTACCAATCGGAGTTCCCTTCGACAGATTCGTGCAGCTAGCGCAAAACGCCAAACCAGTGCTCTCTAACGCCAACCTACAAGTAATATTAGGAGTCGACAGACTGGATTATACCAAAGGATTAGTACATAGACTAAAAGCCTTCGAGAGGTTACTGGAGAAATACCCAGAACATATAGAGAAAGTGGTGCTCCTGCAGATCTCAGTACCGTCCAGAACGGACGTCAAAGAGTATCAAGACTTGAAGGAGGAGATGGATCAACTGGTTGGAAGGATAAATGGAAGATTTACGACGCCCAACTGGTCACCTATTAGGTAAGTTCCTGAAGTTAACTAACTACCTTACATTTTGTGGAGAGCTAGGTCTACCGAGATCCAGGTCTTTTACCATTATGATCATGAGATGAAATCTGTTTTCAGATATATTTACGGGTGTGTTGGTCAAGACGAGCTAGCAGCTTTCTACCGTGATGCAGCAGTGGCTTTGGTCACTCCTCTGCGAGATGGCATGAACCTGGTCGCCAAGGAATTCGTCGCTTGCCAGATCAACACACCACCAGGAGTACTGGTCGTGTCACCCTTCGCTGGAGCTGGAGAGATGATGCACGAGGCTCTTATCTGCAATCCATATGAATTGGACGATGCTGCTGAAGTTACTCACAGGTGAATATAACTTAGTCCTTAGTTTTTCCAGTGTCATAATCGCCACGTGACTAGTGATAGCTGCATATTATTATTACATATAATAACGTGGCCTATTTATTAAAGGTACATATTTGATGAGGTTCAGATACTCCTAGCAAGTGTGTACCTACAGCAAATGTTATCGTTGAGAACTATATGACGTCAATCAAAACTACAATTGCGTCGCGATGTGTGATATATTACGATTATTAAGTTATTATTAAACGTTTATTTCTCCTCGGTTCAATGGTTATCGTAGTCAATGACACGAGAGTTGTCGAACCAATCGTAAAAACAGAATCTCGACCGTTAAATCACGTTTAATTATTGGCATATGGTCTTTGGACTGTTCTAAAGGGCAAAAGACCAGAGACTATCAAAAATTGCGTTTAAAATGTGCTGAATTTTCGTTTCAGGGCCCTGATAATGCCAGAGGATGAGCGCATAGTCCGTATGAACCACTTGAGAAGACGTGAGCAGCTCAATGACGTAGACAGCTGGATGAAGGCCTTCCTAAAAGCTATGGACTCGCTGGAGGAGGAAGCTGATGATATTGGAGCTACCTCCATGCAGCCAGTCACTATTGATGACTTCGATGAATATCTATCCAAGTGAGTAAAAGATAATGAATTTATTGTTGCCTCTGCTGTTATAGTGATGTTTTTCAATCACACTGTGGCTTGCATATGACAAGACGTTATCAAAAGACTAAGCAACCAAAATTAAAATATGATTCATGCCAGATTTCTAAGGAACCATGGCATATATTTTGACAAGACTATGAACAAGCCATTCACTTTTTACCTCTAATAAAAAAAAATTGAGACTGTAGCCACAGATATCTATATCTGTGACTACAATTACCAATAAAGGCATTAGATCTACGAGTAGGTAGTAGCATAAACGCTACAGTTATTGGCCCCTACACAGTTTTTGACCATTTCAACTTTGACGGTCTAAAATAAACACCAGAAAGTACATTCAAAATTGGTTACTGATTAATGCAGTAGTGAATCGACTATTCTGGTAGGCATTGCTTATTTTGGGCCCCCCTACCCACTGAGGCAGAAACTGTACTTGAAGCTAAATGGATCGATGTCAAAATATCTCAAACCTAGATAGCTCCTCCTTGAACATTGGATGTGCAACCTTTTCTGCTTAGTTTTCTGTTTCCCACGGGCAAAAATTTGCAACCAACTAAACGAATCCTCTATAAAACTTCATGGTCTCTGTCCAGATACATCGGCTACACGCAGAAGCTGGCGCTCCTGCTCGACTACGACGGTACCCTGGCACCCATCGCGCCGCATCCTGACCTGGCCACTCTTCCTCTGGAGACCAAGCACACGCTGCAGAGGCTGTCTAACATGTCTGACGTGTATATAGCCATCATCTCCGGCAGGAATGTGGACAATGTCAAGAATATGGTGAGCTTGAATTTTGTTACTTGGTAAACATTGGAGGTTACCTGTAGAAATAGAGATAAGATACCCATGTATGTATTATTGATCAAATTCCACTAAGTCGTAAATTATTTCAGACTAAGTTTTACCCACGACTTCGGTCGCATGAATGTCGGTTATGACAGACGCGAAGGCGTAATCAAAACCAGATTAAAAATAGCTTTTATCCTTCCTTGAGGGTTAAGCTTATTTCGTACCAAATTTCATCAAAATCGATTCAACAGACAGAGTTACTTTCACATTTACAGCAGTAGGTAGTATGGATGGTATGGATTACGAATATTTACAAAACCCAACTGACATTTTAAACTTTTGAATACCGTAATTAGGGACACAATAGAAAGACAATGAAGCCAAGCGAACGCCGGCGTTCGCTCCCTCATTGTCTTACTCCCTCAGTGTTCAATGAATTAAAGGTATACGATGACAGATTCTCCTTTACACATGGCCAAACTCTGGAGCCGTCATCTTATTCTGAAAATCCTAGAACATATCTCTATAATTTGTGTATTTTATAGCTCTCCTATTAAACCACAAAACAAAGGTATAACAGGAGCAAGTAATTTTTTTAGTAATGGATAGGCTCACGTTTGACCACTATTACCAACCCGCATTGGGCCCGCGTAGTGGATTACAGCCCATTCCCTCTCATGGAGAGAGGAGGCCTGAGTCCCAGCAGTGGGAACATTAAAAGGCTGATTGTGCTTGGGTATGTTGATCACTATCTCATCTGATAGTAAGCGATGATGTAGCCCATGATAGAGTAAACTTGCCTAGAAGTAGTAACCTATTTCAGTCTAAAGTTTAACTTCGTAACTGTAAAATACGATAATGGGTTTATCTGCTTTTCCTACCTACTTGATAATAACCTAATTAATTTATCTGAATCGCATAAAAACTCCTGTTAACTTTAGAACCTTACATAGTAAAAACATTTCGAGTTGCTCATTGTTTAAGAGATCTAAAACATGAATAACTCGAATACGGCGAAAAATTACTTCAGTGACGAGAATTTTAACAAAGGTTATCGAAATTCTTAGAACATATGCATATCGGAACTCTGTAAAACATTAACGAATGAAACGATAATTTAAATTAGTATTTATGTAACTTTTGATCTGAAGACTGCCGCCTTTGTTCGCACAATTACCGATAACTAGTTAAAGTTGGCAGTCACTCGCAGAAGTCAGGTTTCATCATGCTTACAAGTATACCAACCCATCTTTAAACTGCCTTTATCCTGTATTATTTGGGGTCGACGCAACTGGTTTAAATTTCCCTTCCATTTTGTCCTGTCGCGCTATGCTCGGATCAGGAGAATCAAGATTACCTACCGACATAGTTCCAGGAATCGCCAAACTTAAGTGACAGTGGGCACATTGCTCGTAGAACGGATGGTCGATGAAGTCGAAAGGTTCTAGAGTGGCGACCACGCACCGGAAAACGCAGCGTTGGAAGGCCTCCCACAATTTGGACCGATGACCTGGTGACTACTGGTGAGAGTTGCGGGAATACGATGGCTGCGAGATGCACAGGACCGTTCGTTGTGGCGACACTTAAGGGAGGCATATGTCCAACAGTGGACGTCCTTCGGCTGAAATGATGATGATGATGACCCGTCACGCTATCGCTAACGTCCTTTTCTTTCATATCCCTCTTCACACAAATCATCCATCTTTTCTTTGGCCTCCCTCTCCCTCTCAATCCATTCATCAATTATTAACTGTTTTAGTAACATGTGTTTCATCCCTCCTCTTTACATGACCAACAATTATACCACCTATGGTAATCGAAATCAAACCCTCAAAGGGCTCAGAGACAAACCTACTATTGTGATAGCAATTAGGTAATTGCTATCACATTAATATTCAAAAGGCAAAAGTTTGTATGCTTTTATGCATGTTTATTACCTCTGGTACCAGGATAGTTTATATCCTGTAGTAACACTTAGGCTAAATCATACAAAAGCTTGTTACGAGAATCTACTCTTATTTGAAAATTATGGTAAATCACGCGACATGCTTTTTTATATCATATAAATTATTTGATCATGATTACTATCAATTTTTAAAAGTTGATAGTAAAAATTTATAGGATAAGTTTATTTTATTCTTTAAAAAAAAAGATTTTTTACTTTTAATTTATTTTTTATATAAAAAACTTAGTCTGCCATCTTTAGAAGTCCACCATATTGGATTTAGAGTGACGTCACTTTATTTTTGAAGTTATTCTTAGCAAGCCCTTTCATTTGACGAATATTGCGCTATCTTGGGTGATTCACCATGTTGGATTGAGAATGACATCACACAGCTAATCATGCATTGTCATCCAATCTAAACGTGTATTCAAAACTCCAGCTCAATCGGTTAAAGATATCTGCTTCAAAATTGAGTTGCAAGATTCCGCCCGAACAGACATAGTTTCATAGGTTTTGTTGATCAAAAGATACGCAGTCGGACTGACTGTAATTTTATTGTCTCGTTGGCCTCGTGACCGCAAGCGCGACTGTTGAGCCTATTGGTCTTGGTTCAATTCCCGGGTCGGGCAAAAAGTGCCATTAAGTTAATAACTCTGTAGCAGCCCGGAGTTTGATAGTTGGTGAAGTGACACCCCCGTGTCATTGGACATTGCTGTCCCATCCCATCGAACTATAAGAGTAAATTTATAGACTACCTACATCTGTGTTTGCACACACACTTGTGACCATATATCTCCTGCGAACTTGGCTAATCTCTGTTGCAATTTTGATCGGCCATCGTGATAGAAATTTTGGCAGGAGAATTTTATCTATATCAGCTTGTTCCAGTGGCTTCACCCGCGTGAAAGTAGTTTCCTCCATCCAATTTTTGGACTCTCTTATGGTGTCTTTCATCCTCTTAAGATTTTGGATAATCCTTTCTTATACTTTGAATACATCATAAAAGGAACCTCTATGAAAAGTTTCAGCGATCTAGGTCCAAAGGTTTGGGCTGGACGTTGATGAGTCAGTAAGTGAAGCAGGACTTTGCCTTCTATAAAAACAGATATCATTAAATTTGGGTCAATGAGATTTGGAACCAAAGACCTCCCACTATTCCCTCTCTGCCTTGAGGATCAATAATTGCAGTTTTTAATCAGAACGCATCTACTATCGCAGTATCAGCTATGGCCTAGGAGAACGTTCAATGAAACTATCTGGTGGCTTTGCAAATAAATAACAAGGTCTTCGGTATCATCCTGAACTTTGACTGACAATATCAGAGTTAAAACAAAAATATTTACATAGTTCGACGTAGGTACACATAACTAGCACCCTTGATAATGTTTATTACAACCGGGTTATGAACCCGTACCGCGTGTGTCATTTGTGTGGCTATTACGTAATATTTGTATGATTTTTCATCTGTGTTAGCTAATGTAATCCTATTTAAAACATGCATGGCATACGCAAGTTTGCAATTTGTAAAACTGTCTAAAAATATGCAACTTCTTTTAGGCAGGTTAATACGTCAGTAAATATTTGTTTAGAGATAAGTCGAACAAGGTGTAAAGTCCCGCAGACTTCCGTTGAAAAGGAAAGATCCTTCAACCAGACGGATGTTATGTCTGGTCCTGGCAAGTGCTCGATAATTAATTTCCGACTGTTGTATGTTCTAATCACGCAGAGAAGTCTGAAACTGCGATGCAGGATTTCGTATTTTTAATTCTTATTTGGCATCAAAGTTGCCACTATAATTGCAATAACACCAGTCCTGTCATCACACTCATCTCACGTTTTCTGTACCATGTACCATTCACGTGCTAATTATGATAATTAACATGTTGTTCAGTAGGTTGGTCTACAATATATGGGGTGTGATTCTTATCAATAGCAACCGGTAGGAAAATTATTATTAACTCAGGCTAACATAGCTATGTTAATAGACATTGTAATCTGTACCTCAGAAAGGCTCATAGAGTCATTGGTCCTGCCTGTCATCGTAGGTTTGACAGTCGTTAAATCTCACCCAGTAACTGGATTAGCATATTAGAATAGCTCTCCTCTAGGACTTAGGAGACATGTCTTCAAATTGTTGGTTCTAAGATTTGAGTGAAAATATCGTGACGTTACGTCACCGCTGTGAGAATAATGGAGATGAAATAATTATCACAAAGTAAAGCACCTGTCTATGTTTGGACCCACGAAGTACAACTCATAAGTAGGGGCCATTACCACTAAGCCAACATTGCTCCTCGCTGGCTTGTAGAGGTCAAATAAGGACTTACTTCATGTAAATACTGGTAATTAACTGCATGTGGCTAAACGGCCGACCGAAATATAGTTATTGAAATGCTACGTAAATCTATAAAATATACAAAAAAAGAAACTGACTGACTGACATATCAATACACAGATGAAGATACTAGGACTAGAATCGTGAAATTTTTTACAAGGTTTCCTTTTATGCCGTTGGGTAAGCACTTAGAGAGGACCTTCTAAATCCTCTCTAAGTGAAAAGTGGAGTCTCTAATGGCATGAAATTGCAACAACAACAACGATTGCATCACTACTTACCATCAGGTGGGATCGCAGTCAAGTACTAGTCTAAAACAGATTAAAAAAAATTAACTTCGAAAGTAGATGTGTATGACATTCATGCGGGTGAAGCTGTAGGCTGAAGCCAGTAATTATATAAATACGCCTAGCTCAAATCCTTTGGCTACATGATGACAATAAATGTTTATTCTTTTCCAGGTGGGCATTGAAGGCATCACGTACGCGGGTAACCACGGTCTGGAAATCCTGCATCCTGACGGCAGCAAGTTCGTTCACCCCATGCCCATGGAACTGCAGGACGCCGTCGTCAAACTGCTCAAGGCATTGCAGGAACAGGTGAGAAGATCTTTAATCCTATCATCATCATCATCATCACCAGCCTTTTTAATGTTCCCACTGTTGGGACTCAAGCCTCCTCTCTAGGCGAGGGAATGGGCCGTAATCCACCACGCGGGCCCAGTGCGGGTTGGTGGATGTCACATGTCTTCGAATTTTTGGTTCTAGGACATGCCGGTTTCCTCACGATGTTTTCCTTCACCGTTTTGAGAGCAGTGGTGATGAAATAAATTACACAAAGTAATGCGCCTGGCTGGGTTTGAACCCGCGACCTAAAGCTCGTAAGTCTGGGCCATTACCACTCGGCCACCACTGCTCTCAATCTTAATCCTATCAGTGAAAGAGTAAAAGTGTCAAGAGGTGATGGGTTTTTAAATAGTGTTGGGAAAATGTCAAATCGAAAAAGGCGTCTCTTGCCACCAAAATATTACTCAGAAATAAGCACAGCTGTTTACCAGTGCTCCAAAAGCTAGTAAAAATAAAATATAGAACTACATTTTTTTTTAATTATTGATAAGTAGTAGTAGACTTATCTGGTAGTGGGCAGGGCCCATTGCTCGCAGAACATAAGGTTGATGGGGCCGAAAGGTTCTAGAGTGGCGATCGCGTACCCAAAGAAGCAGCGCTGGACGGCCTCCCACAAGGTAGACCGATGACCTGGCGAGTCAGAAATCCGATGGATGCAAGACGCACAGGACTGGTCGTTATGGCGACACTTGGGGGAGGCCTAATGTACAACAGTGGACGTATCTCTGCTGAAATTATAGGCCTGCGTTTGGCCACTGTCTTACCTGTTGGTAAGCGATGATGTGGTCGACGATGGAGCAAGTTTGTCATAAAAACCCCAGGTCCGCTAGGGACCCTAGCTTGTAGCTATCAGGAAACACAGATTCTGGCAGGAAACACAGACACCAGCAGGAGACTCAAACAGATTCCAATTCCTGTAGTCTAGCTACTGCCCTCTCCTTCAGTAGCACTTGTGCTGTTTAACCTTTAGAAGTCAGTTCAATAAGGATCACAAATACCAATTTATTTTACCCAATCCTCTTCATCATTCTCCAGGTCTGTAAGGACGGAGCGTGGGTGGAGAACAAGGGAGCCCTCCTAACCTTCCACTACCGGGAGACACCGGTAGCCAAGCGAGCAGCACTGGCAGAACAGGCGAGGAAGCTCATCACTGCGGCAGGGTTCACGCCCGCGCCAGCTCATTGTGCGCTAGAAGCTCGCCCGCCTGTTGAGTGGGATAAAGGTATACTTTTTTTTTTATTGATAACACTGTGCAACAAAATTTAACTTTTTTTTTTCCCACCAGAACTTTTTTGCCACATATGGTTTTATTTCGACTCCCTTTAGTAGAAAACAGATTTAGAAAAAATTAGTTAGCTACAGTTTTTTTGTGACAGCCACTTCATTTTTCATGAAAAACACTGATTCTTATATTACAATTAATTTAAAAAATACGGTTTTTTAAACTATATGTTACGATTTTCTGGAGTATATTGCTTAAGGTTGGTTACCACAAGAATCCAACCAAAAACTGCTAGTATTCAAGGACTCCATTTGCACTGGTGTGGGTTTTTCATACTGAAAATGACCTGTCAGAACCTTTCTCTAATGCGTTGCGCAAAGTATCCCAGATTTTTGGTACCGAAGTCTAAATGTAATTGTAGAAAGTGGAAAATTATAACTCAATGCTTGATACATTTTAATTGATTCCTATGTGAGATTTTTGTAATAATTTGTTTCGTAATATAAAAAAAATGAATATGTTCTTGTAAGTTTGTTTTTAAAAATCACCAAAAAGATGATCTAGACTGTTCTAGATCAGCTTGAATCAGTAATTAGTGTTCCTCTCTTATTAGGTACAAAGGCTAGATCATAAATTTTATCTGCAATTACAATACACGAAGGTAAGTTGATGGTCTCAGTTCCAGCGCATTTGTTTTGTTTGGTGCTGCAGATTTTGGCACATTAACACTATGAGAAAGTATTTGTATTGCAAAACGTACATTTGTATATTTTATAGAGTATGTTTACGTCATATTTATCACTTTTGCCTATATAAGTCAGACAAAACAAGCACAGACATGTGGTGTGTCTGCGGTCTTTAGAATCCTGTTCAAAACATAGGGTTTCCGAAGCCACGCACTACTTTTGTCTAAGCAATAAAATTATTGACTCCTGTCATAGAACCTATCTTAAGCACTCACCTTACTTTAAGAAAACCACGGAAAAATCAAAACTATAACGATAATACCATTTTTCCCGGTCAGCAAAATTTTTTCATTGATTTTTAGAACTTAGTTCACCACATACACAGCAGAAAATGTTAGGATGAATGATACACCTTCTTAATGTGTCGAGACACAAAAAATGATTAGCTTATGCATGACAAACTTCCAATTTAACACTATCTATAAAAAAAAAAATTGTAATTCCTGCGACCGCAGTGGAAAGTTCGGGAAATTTTTAAGTGGCTGTCACGCCCAATCTGTAGCTAATAGAAACAAAGTATAGTAGTGTTTTATGATGAGGGTAGATAGCTAAGTAAAAATAACTGACTGACTGAACTGAGACCTGGTTGACGCCAGAGATATTTATAACACAGAGTTCATTGATGAGCGTTACGAAGTACATAGATGTGACCGTGATCGCGCGGCCACTAATAAGAAGGATGGAGGTGGTGTCCTCATAGCGATTTTCAAGGGGGTGCGATCAGTCAGAGTAACTTTGCGTACATCTGCGCACGCGTACATTGAACAGGTCGTTGTACAGTTACCAAACTCAGCTACAGGCAAATTTCAAGTTATTGGGGCAGTGTATATACCGCCTAATACACCTGAATTCATATATTCTGAACATTTTGACCTATTGCACGCGCTACTCGAGGATAACAACATCGAAAATTTTTATTTGTTTGGTGACTATAATTTACCTGAGGTCGATTGGGTTCCCAGCTCTGACAGTAATTCTCTTACTGCTCAGATCTGCAGAGGCCACACGCCCGTATGTACTCATATGAGTATTTTTATGTCCCTTCTGAACGCTTATCAATATAACACTATTAAAAATCTGAACGGGAGAATATTGGACTTAGTGATAAGTAACGATGATTGCTCGATTTCTACACCCACCGATTATTTATTACAGCTTGACAACCACCATCCTCCATTCTGTATTCTCATCTCGCGACGTTTGCCTCATATTCCAATGACACACAAGGCAAACAAAAGGTATAATTATTATAAGGCAAATTATGACAAAATTAATGACGAATTAAAGGAAATAAATTGGAATGACGTCTTATGTAATCAATCTGTTGACACTTCTCTTGATACGTTCTATAATATCATTTATGAAATTATTAAAAGACATGTACCATTGACTAATTGCAGATCTTCTAAGTTTCCCGTGTGGTTCTCAAAACCACTTATACATATTTATAAAAATAAAACCAAGGCCTGGGTTAGGTGGAAAATGTATCACAATGTCTCAGATTATGAACAGTTTTCGCTGTACCGTTCTAGATTCCAGGATGAATGCAAAATCTGCTATAAAAAATATATGGATTCCGTTGAGAATGGTATACGAAGCAATGTTAAGCATTTTTGGACATTCATATCCAACAGAAAGAAATCTACCGGCATTCCATCCACTATGACGTATAACAACAACTCCACTAACAGCCCAGAAAACATTTGTGACCTTTTTTCAAATTATTTTAATTCGGTTTACGAACCATCGACCTTTACTAATATACCATCTATGTACGACGACTGCTCTGAAAGCTGCACTCTGATGAATGACATCGAATTTACTATTGATGAAGTAATGAATGCGCTTAATACATTGGATCCTTCTAAAGGGCCAGGATCGGATGGTCTTCCGGTGATTTTCATTAAACAGACAGCCGTTAATCTATGTGTACCGTTGCATAAAATATTCAATTTATCCATTTCCCAAGGATGTTTTCCTCAAGCATGGAAACTCGCAAACATAACCCCAGTTTACAAATCGGGATCTAAGGATGATGTAGAGAACTATCGCCCTATATCTATACTGTCTGCTTTGTCGAAGGTTTTCGAGAGGTTAGTACATAATAAAATATACCCTTTGTTGCACAATAACATTGTGCAACAAAGGGTAGAAAGAAGAAAGGGTATTGTGTCAGAGGGTAGTGATAAACGGTTTCACTTCCAGCACTTTGAGTGTAACATCTGGAGTGCCTCAGGGCTCCATTTTAGGACCCCTTTTATTCATCATGTTTATTAATGACATCACCACATGTTTCAAACATTCCAAATTGTTGCTGTACGCAGATGATCTAAAAATTTTTAGGCCTATCAAAGACATGAATGATTGTCTCCTTTTACAAGAAGATCTAAATAGGTTTTCTTCATATTGCTCAAAGAATAAGCTCCAACTTAGCGTATCCAAATGCTGCTGTATAAGTTTTACGAAAAACAAAAATGTTAAAAAATTTCCTTACGCATTAAATAACGTCATCTTAACGAGAGAAACATTGGTTCGCGATCTTGGAGTTCTGTTAGATGATAAATTACACCTTGACTCTCATATAGCAAAAATTGTAAATAATGCCTTCCGCATGTACGGTTTTGTAATGAGATCAGCCACTGAATTTGTCCGTCCTTATACATATATATATCTCTATAAATCGTTAATCAGGTCCCAGTTAGAGTATGCGGTTGCAATTTGGAGTCCCTTGTACAGTAAGTACTCAGACGCAATTGAAAACGTTCAAAGAAAGTTTTTAAAAGCCATGCATTACCGTTGTTTTCGCACTTACGCATCTTATGGTGATCTTTTGAATAAATACAAGCTTCAAAACCTCAAAACCAGACGTATCTTTTTAGAAACAATGCTTCTATATCAATTATGCAAAAACACACTTGATTGTACTGACATTATCAATAAGATCAGCTACGTAATACCAAGAACAACCATATGCCGTGGGGTACGTATGCGGCCCTTGTTTGCCGTATCATCTACACGCACGAATGCAGGTTTACGAGCACCCTTGCGTCGCCTGGCTGATCAATATAATAAACTTTTCATTGATATTGATATATTCGCTGTTCCATCAGGACAATTTAGGCGACTTGTTTGTGAGTCTATTAATAATTCTAACTCTAATTCTGTTTATTAGTTTCTAATTTTTAATTTTTGGAAGTCTTTTCAAATTTGTCGAACTTCTTGCTTTTGTTTTATTAAAATTTTTGGAAGCCTGTTCAAATTCATCAAAAATGTTACAATTATCATTATTCTTTTTAAAAATTATTCATTGTACCTTAATTCATTCATTCTGTTATATTTTTTTTTTTTTTGCAATTATTTGTTTCTTTTTTTTGTTTTTCTTGTAATTTGTAAGGGCACGTCGTTCTGATTTGTATTTTTTTTTTTGTATTCTGTGGAAAATGTCGTTAGT
Organism: Mythimna ferrago; assembly: GCA_910589285.2. Lineage (NCBI taxonomy): Eukaryota > Metazoa > Arthropoda > Insecta > Lepidoptera > Noctuidae > Mythimna > Mythimna ferrago. The sequence goes on along the minus strand of OU342675.1, from coordinate 6,722,102 downwards.
TGTGCATTTGTCTTTTTCTTTATGTATTTTTTTTTTAATGTGTTACTGTATTGTGCAACTGTTTATTTTCCCTAATAAATAAAATAAAATAAAATAAAACTCTGCACAATCTTGGTGGGAAAAACCTTGTTGATCAGTGTAATAATTGTCGGCTTAATTTTTTAAATGATATAAAGTACTGCTCGACTGCGATCCCGGCTGAGGTCCAGGTTAAATCTGTACTGGCGACAACAAGGCACAAGCCCAGACTCCGAACTGAGACTGGAATATTTCTATATTACCCGATCTGGGGCTAATCCCCCGAACGGGTAATACTCAGATAGCGGCGCAGTTGCCAGACCAAAAAGGCAGATTCTTTTTTGTTTTATAAATATTTCAATCTTGCTCTAAATCCACCACGCGGATTACTCGTAGTACCAAGACGAACTGGGCCTGCCTTGTAGATTACGGCCCATTCCTTAGAGAGGAAGCCCGAGTCCCAGCAATGGTAACATTTAAGGCTGATTATTATGCTTGTCCCAAAAGCATTATGCTATAGTTAGGTTCCTACACTATTACAGAGTTACTTATCTTGACTAAATCTGATGGTATCTTTATTTACAGGTCGTGCATCCATTTACATCTTGAGGACGGCTTTCGGATTGGACTGGAGTGAAAGGATTAGAATTATCTACGCTGGTGATGACGTCACTGATGAAGACGCCATGTTGGTAAGTAACGTCAACAAAAACTTTTCCATTTTTAAGTCTGTTCATTTCCACTCGTCTTGGACGTTCGCTCCATTTGGACTGATGTATAATAAAACTAGCTTCTGCCAGCGGCTTAGCCCGCGTGAAATTCCTGTTAATTTCTGCTCCTGAACATAGTCTACCCTTGTGTCATTTCATACAAATCGGTTCAGCCGTTCGAGCGCAAAAAAGCAATAAACGAACAAATATGTGACGTAACTGAGATTTTTTTTTTCCCACCCACTAGGCAAAATGTGTTCTTCATTTCTCTTGTTTTATAAACTTGACTTCCATTCTAGGCCCTGAAAGGTATGGCAGCCACGTTCCGCATCGCGTCGTCGCACATCACCAAGACGTCTGCGGAGCGGCGCCTGTCGTCCACGGACTCGGTGCTCGCCATGCTCAAGTGGGTGGAGCGACACTTCTCGCGCCGCAAGCCGCGCGCCAACTCCCTTACCTACAAGAATGCGAGGAAGGCGAGAGAGAGCATGCAGATGCACATGTCCTACCAGATGCCGGCGAAGACTTCTCCGAGACCCACCCCTCCCCGTACGCCCGATAAAAACTCCAGCGGGTCCGAGTCTAGTTAAACTGAACTCCTTTCTTACTACATCTGTGTGCTGACGTACTAGAAGCAGTATGTAAATCGAACCTTGTTTTAAAACCGGTAAAAAATTATAGTATAATGGTACTAGGATATTTTAGCGCATGAATGACGGTAGGGTGAGCGCCCCACTTGCGAACGGTTTACATTCTTTGTGAAATTGTCTGTGGTCGTTGTTAGACAAGATGGCGGCATTCGTTCAGAGTTTTCTACGCCCTAAGGCGTCCAGGACACGGTCATGCAGGCACCAATCAATTCCATCAATCAGTACCATGCAAACGTCAGTCACCGCATTAGACGGTAGGTTTTTCGATAATCAAACTAGCAAAGCTGACAGCAAAATCTATCGAGTAATGGACGCGTAAAAGATCCAATAACATTATACATCTGTGTTTTTACTGATGGCAAGTTCATCTTAAGTTATGTGAAGAGTACCACATCTAGTCCGTCAGTACATCGACATCGTTTATCCTATCAGTGTAATATTTAAGCGTCGTGTTATTTAATTCCATAGGTAGTTGTTAATGTTTCATATCATTCAATGATTTATTTCAATATTTTCTATTAAGTTCTAAAAGCAAAGCTGAGGCTTAATTATTCCATTGAATAATAATTTTATTTAATTAACTACAATTTTATAGTTTTGAGTTTCATGAAATGTTTCATAATTCCTTTACCTTGCCAAATATATTTCAGATGTGTATTGAATATGTTCATAAAAAAATATCTTGATGTTTATGAAGTGAATGTATTAATCACACTTTTAGATCATTTATACATTGCCACAAAAGTAGAGTTAGTCAGTATTGAAAAACGATTGTTCCTGCTTAAAACTTTAGGACATAAATACGTCGCACTTTTCCGTAATTTCCAAAATTCATAACTATTAAATTGAGCTTATATAGAGTTATACTTTGCATTCATAATTTAGTAAAATTGACTGAATAGTATTTTTAAATTATTTTTTCTAAATTATACTCTTGAAGACCTGACATTATTTGGAAATGATTGGATGTAATTGGAGTTTCATACAAAATGGGCGCCATCATTATATAATGTCACTTGTCGCCTTGTGTTGATCCACTCATTTCGTGTAGCGTAACGTTGCATGCCATTTAGTGTTACCAATTTATTTATGTGATAGATTAGTGATAATTTGTTTGTAAGGCTATCTAATGATTATATTTAAACACACGTAAGTAAAACTTAATGAGATTAGTGCACAACTTTACCGATCGACCTTACATTTGTCCAAGTTAAGCTATTTAATAGTGAAACATTGAACATGTATAATGTATTTCTTGTACTAGTGATCCGCCCCCGCTTCGCACGGGTTTAAATTAGTGGACAAACAGAACGACAGATGCGGAAAGCTATTTTGTTTTGTACTACGTAGTATACGTGTATTCATGCACTATAACATTTTGATCGCCCAAAAAGTAAAAGCGTGCTATCGGTACTCTATGACTTTATTCTTTAATCTGTCACGATTTGTGACCGTGCCTTACTGGGCACATTTTACTTTGTCAAGTATGTTTGACTGTGGTGGTGAAAAGGTTAACTATTAAAATCTTACTCTAAATATCAAGGATAACTTATAATGAAGTTGTACCCTAAAATGTTAGCAACTAAAAATCTTGGAGATCTTGTAAATAATGTGATACAGTGTTCATAATATTGTACTAGTCTAGATGGTGTACCATCGCGGTCATTTCTGCCAGAAAACTTAAAAAAAAATTCGCTTGAAATTCATTCATTCATTCATTTTTGTTTGAATTCGTTTCGAATGCAAACAAAAATGAACTTAGCGGTGGTCAGGCGGAAGTGTCTTTGATGGTACACGTCAGTATGCCGTAGTGGCAAAACGCGCACTGAAATGTCTCGAATTTGTGTCATCCTAGTATTTTTATATACATATTAATGTTTTTAAGGATCCAAATAAAAATTTCATGAGACGGAAAATATTTTTTTAATTGATAATATATACAAAAACGTCCATCTACAATCTTATCAAGAAGTGACTCAAGTCAACGTTTCTAAAACTGGAATGTTTACATTGTGCCATATACCATAATATATGCGTAAGTGTATCCAAAAGAACCGAGCATGTCGACATTGATGACTAAGGCCTATTCTTCACGGACGCGTAGCTTCACAGACGCGTATTCGTCATTAATACGCTCGGTGTACGTCTGCGTGAAGCTTACATACCAAACTATGGCGTACTGTTCACGGACGCGTATCTTCACGGACGCGTCACGACGGGACAACACTGCTGCTTCGTCAACAGTTTTAGCAACAACCATAATTTAAGCGGGCACCCATCGCGTGATTATGCGCGTGTGCCGAGTGCGGCGATCCCCGTCGCCGAAACCGGATTATTAACTGCGCAGTATCGCTAGTTCAACTTTAACGGTGTGCATGTAGTCGTGCCGATGGAGAACTAATGTATTATTACGTAGCGGCACGCGCAGGCGCTCGCTTAACGCACCCTCATAGTTTAGTATGTAAGCTTCACGCAGGCGTACACCAACCGTATAACGACGAATACGCGTCTTTGAAGCTACGCATCCATGGAGAGTAGGCCGTAATTCCGTAATTTATTATCCGATGAATAAATACATTTAGTTACAGTCAAGAGTGATCCACTTAATTAAAAATTTATTCACAATAATAACACTAAAGAGTCTGTATATCACATAAATTCTTAGACGTTACTGTGGGACACGACGAGCCACGAGAGAATGAAGTAGAACAGGCAGATAGGGTACACCGCCAGGGCCTTCTTGCCTTCAGGTTGGCTGTCTCCGAGGAACTTCGTCGCGGCTGAAACATCCAAAATTTTAGTGGTTAGTTAGGGCTAACGCCTGCAAGGACTAGGGGGTAACTGAGGAAACACAGGTGAGTTTTAGTCAGTGAGTAAAAGACGAGAGAAGTTAATTGATAATTTCCCACTTCAAAAAAATAAATAAAAGGTGTTTATGTTTAGTCCTTTCCTAGTGGAAGATGATATGACTTGAAAGGTAATATTGTTTCAGCAAGAAGAAATGCATTGAAGAAGAAGAAAACATGTTAAAAGGCTGCAGGGTAATAATTCTTTTTTCGTCTTCGTTTTCTGACAGTTACGACCCTGGGTTTATTGATCGTTTAAATGTTATTGCAAATGGAGTAAGTGTTATTTGTTGTTTAGTATTGAAAAAAATAAATATAGTATCCAATCTATTTGAAGTTTACCGCAGCGCAACCAAAACCAACCACGTATTGTTAGTGGTTCATTAGCAGCCGTTGACCTAACCTTATACACTACAAAAACCATAAAAATATAACGTTAACTTACCAAAAGTGGCCCACATGAAGCCAACCATAGATAACACCAGCCTGAGGAAGAAGAGGAAGGTCGTCTGCGTGCTGAAGAGTATCACACGACAAAGCACCAAAGACAACGCGACGGGGAACATGCAGTAGCCCAGTACGCACACTGACTGGAAAAATGAGCTGTAAGAGAAGGAAATGTGTGTTAAATTCCTGTGTACCTTTCGCCAGTATTTGCAAATACATAGTACCATTAAAGACACTTCCGTCTGACCACTGCTAAGTTCATTTTTGCTTGCATTCGAAACGAAAACTTGGTTTGGTTTGGTGCCACGCCGCAGGATTCAAGCGAAGTTTTTTTTAAGTGATCAGGCAGAAATGATCGCGATATATGATTTTCGTAGAATTCTTAACCCTATTGCGATATCATTAGGTATTGTTTTACTCATTTTAACCTCGACATTGAATGCTAAAGGTCATCCAAAGGTAACAACATGTTTACACAACTTGTGGGTGTGACAGCTATTAATGTAACTATTGAAATAATATTTTTGTAAGGTATAAAGAATAATACTTTTGATAATCATCATATTCTGCCGTCCTCTAACTAAAAAGCAGCTAAGTGCTTTGTTTTCTAAGTAAATTAGCTGCTTTTTAGTTAGAGGACGGCATTATTTCTGTCTTTATCCCATATTATACAGTTGCCAAAACGGATCTTGAGCGCTCGGCGTCAGAGTGGGGATCGCTTCGCGCATTCCATACATTGGCGAGCCAATCGTCTTCGTTGTTAGATACATGCTGCAACGCAGGGAACGAATCAGGAGTGACGTTTATGACGCGATGGCGCGGCGAGCCAATCACTGACACTCCCCGCCCCCACGTCTCACTTCGCACCACTAAAGAGACCGAATATTTGACTTCTGCGCAACTGTAACCGTGGCAAAATAAACGCAAGTCTTTGTCGGATATATTCGACGCACCTTTAACTGGTTTTAACCCCCTTAAATGGTTAATTTTAATTGATGGCTGCAGTAAAAAAATAAAGATCAAACTTACATATTTCCACCAAGCAGTTTAGAGTTGATTGTAACAACTGCAGCCCCTATCCAGACTAGTACAAATACTTCGGCGAACTCAGGGCCTCCATCATTAGTGTTGTCGGCTACTTCTGTGCCCTGCAGGATCGTGGCCATCAGGGTGCAGAGCAGCAAAGGGCCCCATAGATCCCCTGAAAGCATTGGTACATTATTTGTAAATTGATTTAAGTAAGCTTATCTATACATACATATAAATAAAATCGGAGTGTCTGTTTGTAATATTGAAATAACTGTATATACACCAAAATATATTTTTATTAATTTTTGTCTGTCTGTTTGTCCGGGCTAATCTCTGAAATGGCTGGACCGATTTTGATGGGACTTTTTTGGCAGGTAGCTGATGTAATAAGGAGTAACATAGGCTACTTTTATTTTAGAAAAAATAAATTCAAAATCCTGTAGTCCACGCGAACAAAGTCGCGGGCACGGCTAGTATGTAGATACAAGAAACACGGCATTTTTAATTTATTCCCCACACGACCGCAAGTAACTGGAAGTCCGGCCGTCCTCTAACCGTCCGGACCGAGTCCAAGTCGTCGCGTAGTGTTCCCCGCGCGCCTGCATTTTTCCTATTTTGACATGAAAGAGGAGAAAATAAAAACTACACTAACCTTGGTGGCATTGATGATTAGTTAAAAAGTAAAGCTTGTTAAATGGGAAATACTCATTACTCACTTTTGATAAAAATTATTATCGACGATAAGGATCTAAGCATTAAAAACCAATTACACTTTCAATTTTATACATAGCTGTTTTAAAGGTTTATGACAACAAACCTAGTCAGTGTAAAAAGAATGGCTATTTGTAGATCTTAGAATTTATATTTCCATGATATGGCCAACAAAACTGGACAGCTTGTTAAAATGTTAACGTTTGATGATATAGTCAAACGTGGATGGATCACCCAGAAGAGTATATTTTATTGCACAATATGGTAGTTTCTAGGGTCAAAATAATTACATTTTATTTAGTCCGTATTTTAGATTATAAAAAAATATTGGACACGTATTTTTACTTTTTTCGATTAAACAAAAAATAACAAAGATATAGCCTGTTAAAGTTACGTGTGACGTCACCCCGTGCGAAAAAATGCAGCACGGCGTGACGTTACACGCAACTAATAAATACGTGTCCAATATTTTTTTATAATCTAAGACGGACTAATTAATTTTTTTACGGCAACTAGCCTATTCTTCTTCTTAACATACAATGGCAAAACTAATTAAATTCCTTGCCTGGCCCAGAATTAGACCAATTCAATGCCGTCCTCTGATGCTGTCATTAGGTCCCTACGTGAACAGGTAACAGGGAACGTGATGGAGGACGGAAGGTGAGACATGGTCTGTGGAATGACACCGCACAAACATTGAATATTGGAACCGTCCGAGAACCCCCACCTGTGGAGATTGTCTCTGCTGCAGTGCTGCGCCCAACTTGGGTGCGGAGCCTGTTTAGATTTCCAGGTTGGCCATGTTCGTGTCCAGGAAAGAGGCTCTCCGACGGCTCAATAAAATCATCACGAGGTTTAAACTTCTCCCGCCAGAGGTCGCATCTCTCCGAAGTGGTGTTACTTCGAGATGGGCTCACGCTTGCAACAAAACTTTTACGATTTTTAAGTCTCAGGGGCACTGAGCTGTAATTGTGATTGGATGGCGAGGGTCGTTTTGTTGTTTTGCCCTTTCTATGCGGCTAGCCACAGCCCTGCGAATTTCTAGAGGTGTAATGCCGGTTAGTGGATACAACATGCAACATTGCACAATCACTATTTTTGATGGAACAAAAGCATATTTTGTAATATAAAACAGGAATACATTGAGGAACAGTGGACTCTACACGAAAACAATACAACTATTTTACGATATGATCAGCCATGTTTGACCATATCATGAAATAATCATGCATTTAACTGAAATAACATAATTTCATGAAATGGCCAATCACATCATGAAGTGACAAGTTCTAAACACGATATAGATATAAGTATAAAATATAGAACAAACTAAAAGAATTATAACTATTGCAACTATTATGTAAAAATAAATAGGTAGGTAGGTAGATAGGGTAGGATAGGTAAGGTCGGGTAAGGTAGGTAGTCAGTTAATGGGAGCGAAGCCGCGGGTAAAAGCTAGTATAAAAATAAATTAAAGAAACTACTCACATTCTTTTAACAAACTAGTCTTCTCTCTAGGAATTAGTACATGGTAAAATTTATTTCCCACCGCTCTCAGATCTCGAAGCTAAAATTATAAATAATAAACATTAATGTTAGATAAATAAGTAGGTAGGTAGGTACTCTAGTAAAAAAACACCACCTAAAAATATATATAGGTAATCTATTTTTCTAATAAATAAACCATTTATAATTCTCTAGTAGTTGCTACATAAGGCCTTTTGGTCTAAATTTCTAATATTAATGTTTATCTGCATCATTTTTAACCGACTTCAAAAAGGAAGAGGTTCTCTATCGTCGGAATTTATTTTTCATGTATTGTTCCTCAATTACTTCTGCACACCTAGACCAATTTGGAAAATTCTTTTTTTTATTTGAAAGGGGCTTGGCTTCCCAAATGGTCCCATAGCCTTAAGGGCTCAGACCTTAAGGTCAGGATCCGATGACGGGAATGGCAGATCCATTGCCACTAACTAGTTGTTGTAACTAACTAAAATAGTCTAAGTTGTGGTCTAAGTTATGTTTGTGGGCTGAAGTGTCAAAATTCAAATTATAGACTTGAATCCGATTGCCGTGCTCTATTTCACTGCTAAGTTTGTTAGCCTTTACAAAGCAAATTATGAAATGTGCTCATAAAATAACCACTTGCCCCAAGAAATGGAACTGCATCATAACAACAAATTGTAGCAACACTACATTACAGAGCAATAATTTAATACTAACAATACAATGTAGAACCTACTCTATATCCTTATAACTAAGGATCATTTCATATAGTGGGATATTTTATATTCATTCTTTCTGATGCAATCTGTCCACTAACAATTATCATCTGTTGTTATGCTTGGCTAAGCCTTTTATGCCTTCTTTAAGTCTTGGTTTTTATTAAATTTGATGCCAGTTTATTAAGATGGGTTATGATCCTATTCTTGTAAGCTCTGACTGCATGGATGATTTCTTCCTTTACAGTACGCCTGATGGATCTTGGCGAGCCTGAACATAGGCTCTGCACATGATTGTCCAAAGCAAAATATGTCCAGCACACCACAGGTACTATCACATGACGTGAACGAAGTCACGGGCAGAAACGAGTAAATCTTACAAGAAAACTGTATTGTTTGTGTTGTTAAAGGGTAAAATTGACGAACTTTTGTTGACACTGACTTTTTCTTTTTGACATGATGGCCAAAAGGAAAAGCATATTTTCTTTCTTCTTATTTCACACTAGCATCGGCTAGTGATGTTGTCTACTTGAAGGTAGAAAATATGTGCATATCAGTCAGTGATAAAATGAAACTTTTCGAATACTGTAATTAGAGACAATAGAAAGACAATGACAGAGCAAAACACTGGCGTTTGCTCGGGGTTTAATGAATTAATAGAATTTTGATGGTGTAAAATTTTTAAAATCAGTCCAGTCCTTTTAGTTTATTTAATACAAACAAAAATACAAATCTCTGGATGTAGTAATGGATGTAGTAATGGATGTAGTATAATACTACTTTGTACTCCAAGTCAATCGTGGAAGTGGTGTTGCCAGTTCCACATTTCATTTTATGTACTTTAACTAATGATTAGACTTGATCCACTTTAACATTTTAAAATATTGCCAGATGTAATGTAATGTATTAAAGTGTATTAAAAATATATTTTTTTCTATTTGTTATTTATTTTATTTTATTTCATATTTTATTCCATTATCTCCCTAAATTTTTCCCAACTAGCTTTAGCTACTGTTGGCTACAAGTCTAACCAGATGCGGCTGAATGTTTTACATAGACTATATATGCTACCAAACAAATAGTTTTTAACATCAAAATAATCATTTTTATACTAAGATTATATTCTTTTTTTCTTATTCTTATACTTACAAAAGTTTCTTTGATAGGCTCATCCAGTGTGTTGAACTCCATACTGTTGCCAGAGGGCACACCTTGTGAAGGTATGTTCATCTCCCCCTCAACCACCCCCACATCCCCCGCAGGGTACATCTATACAGCAACATATAATATCGTTACAGATAGTACGAAACTATCTACTTATATACTCATTATATAAATAAAACATTCTAAAATCATAACCAGTCATTAATTAAACCCGAGTTTTTGGTACAGAGGATGTTGTGCATGAGTTGAAACGATAAAATTAATGTAAAAAGTAGTCTTAACGTTACTATCAACGCAGTTCATATTAGAATAGGATGATAACAGTGAAAAAGACTATGACTCATAGAAACTCAATTTTTTGGTAATAAATAAACAATAATCATCATTTTCGGTTTTGAGACTCTGAGGCTAACCTCATCGACCGATTAAATATCATTAAGATTGCAGTTTTGATGACCAAATAACGATTATTTTGGGTGGAAATATCGGAATCTTAAACATGAGGAAAATATGTGTTATTTATTGATTTACTTTACCATTAAAAGAAAATAAACTTACATCATATTTTGTGTCAAACGAGGTCATCTTCGATTTTAAGCTCACCTTATTTTAACACAATAAAATATGGATAAAATAAATAAACTCCAACACATCAAACACTCAATAAGATTTATTTCAATGACATTTCTCTATGGTGTTACCAATGCAGAAAACTGATTAAACAAAATAACCCCTTAGTTCCGAATTACGTCAAAAGCGATTATATCGCGAATCCTACCGAATTTAATACTCACAAAGTATAAGGACTATTGAGTACTGTTTGTAACGTTGCGCGTTGGTCGGATTCGCGCTATAATCGCTTTTGACGCAATTCGGAACGCGGGGAAATCTAACAAAAAGATAGAATAAATAATAATACAATAAATTGGATACTACGCGTTCCAAATGAGAATAGGACCGATTCCTTTGTTTTGACGTCTCTTCGTACTGTCAAATCGAAGAAATTTTGGCAAAATTGAAGAACCAAGAGATGAGTAAAATTGAAGAACTGGATTCTGATTAAAATTTTTTCGTTCACAGTTCATAAATAAATTAAAATTTTCGTAAATTAATTAATGTTTAAAATTTTCTTTCCTCGATTTGACAGTAAAACGTGACGTCATAACATGGCGGGCGATCCTATTCTCATTTGGAACGCATTGTAATTCTTACTTTTCTGATTATAGGAAAGGATAAAGTGAATACAACTGGGTCTCATCAATACAACTGATTATGTGTGGAGTGGAATCATTAAAACAGGTGCATGCGATTTCAGTAAAATGGAGATGTGCATCGAAACTTGCTGAGAAATATTATTTGATAAAAAAATAGTGAAAAAAAAATACTGAAAAATAAACAAGTACTAAAAAAAAAACATTAGAAAATGTTACAGCCGCTTAAGATTCCCTGCGATGTCTTTACAGATTTGCTCTCTCATTATCTTTCTATTGTGTCTCTAATATACCGTAATTAGAGACACAATAGAAAGATATTGAGAGAGCAAATCTATAAAGACATCGCTTAAAAGACTTAGTACCACAATAAAAAACATTTAAATATATGAGTTTGTCATGTCAGTGTCAAACTGTCATGTCAACTTTATCGATCGATTGTTGTTGTTGATTATTTGTTGCATTTGTCTGTGCATTTGTTGTTAAAAATAAGCATTCAAACTAACATAACATTGTAGTAATTTTTTGTAAATTATCTTTTAAATCTTAGTTCAGTTTAGTATCGGAATGCAAGTTTCGTGATATGAAAGTAACCGTTAAAAGTAAGTGTAACATAACATAACCTGTCAAAATCAACCTTCATTTCTATTTAGGTGATTAATCATGCCCTATTTTACGTAAACGTCAATTTGAGTAGGTTGGACGGGCGTTGCGACTTGGCGGTGGGTAGCCAACGACGACAACTGCGGTATTTGCCGCATGCCCTTCGACAGCTGCTGTCCCGACTGTAAGCTCCCTGGTGACGACTGTCCCCTCGTCTGGGGCGCCTGCTCGCACTGCTTCCACATCCACTGCATCGTCAAGTGGCTGCACTCGCAACCCCAGCAGCAGTGCCCCATGTGCAGGCAAGACTGGAAGTTCAACAACAAGTAGATTGACAAAACGTAAGTAGCACATCTCATTATATGTAGCACATGATCTTATGAAGATAACATTGTTTTAAGAATAAAAATTAAGTAACTGAGTTTTGGATCAGATATTCTGATAAGATTCAGGTATTGACATGGTATTTCGGATTATGTCAATGTAGTACAATAAAACAATGCTTATGTATGTATTCTGTGGATTATACACTCATTTTATATTTATGGAAACTTAATTAACCTTTCAATCGTGGAAATTACAGACACGATAGAAAGACAATAGGTGCGTGAACGCCGGCGTTCACTTGGGGTTTAATTAATTAAATCTGGTACCATTTTCAATTTCTGCAACTCAAAAAATATTGTACTAAATTGTACTTAGAACACCTGTACCATACAGATGTGACCTCATTACATCATACCATCTTCCTCTAAATAATTGACAGTGATAATAATTTAATTCATTAAACCCCAAGCGAACGCGGGCATTTACTCTCTCATTGTCTGTCTGTTGTGTCTCTAATTACGTTACTTATTCGAAAGGTTAATTCATTAAACCCCAAGCGAACGCCGATGTTCGCGCACCTATTGTCTTTCTATTGTGTCTGTAATTTCCACGATTGAAAGGTTAAGTAAAGAAAAAGTGCAATGATTATAAGTTGTATTGATTACCCATTACCCACATAACAAAAAAATATTACATTATTCAGAAATTAGAAACTTTATTTCAAATAGACCACAGGCACTTTTGAATTGTTAAAATGTTGGTCAGTCAAAAAAAAGTTGCAGCTAAGTTGCAGATTTCTAATTCCTTTTTCTGCTGGATAGAGGGGGTTAGTCATAAGTATTTCATCCATCTAGTCATTTAACAGTAGGTAGTTTATTCGTTATGGTGTTACTTGGACATTATGATCGAAATTAGTCATAGACGTTTGTTGCTAAAAGATTCTTACAAGTCATATACAGAATAGGGTAGTTTCCAGGGTCAAATTACTTTTCATTTAGTACGTATTTTAGATTATAAAAAAATATTGGACACGTATTTTTACTTTTTTCGATTAAACAAAAAATAACAAAGATATACCTAGCCCATTAAAGTTACGTGTGACGTCACCCCGTGCGAAAAAATGCAGCAGGGCGTGACGTTACACGTAACTTTAATGGGCTATATCTTTGTAATTTTTGGTTTAATTTACAAATAAAAAAATATGTGTCCCTTATTTTTGAATAATCTAAAAGACAGACTAATTACATTTTTTACGGCAACTAGCCTATATTACATTCAAATAAATTACAAATAAAAAATGCAAAACAAACTTTAAAAAAAATATTATTCCATTTATTCACTTTCATAAACTGTAAAAACTGTAATTAAACTGTAAACTGTAACAGTGTACCTGTAACACAGTGCACAGTGTAACTGTGTACTGTGTTAAACTGTAATTTTAATTGTGACTGTTTTGATTTTTGATTTTTATTTTTTATATTTGTATATGAGTCAATGTTACTTGCAATAAATAAATAATTATTATTATTATAACATATAGGTACTTATTATATTTTTAAATATTTCAATAAAAAATAAAACATTTAAAAATATAGAAAATAGTATCACACCGGTATTGAGAACTGGGTCTAAACTACCCGTGGTCAGGGCTCCAGAAAAAGAATCTTCTATTTATTATTAAAAAAAATAGAAGTCAAATTAAAATTAAATTAAATTAACAATGATTAAGATAAATTGAATGAACCAATTAAATTAATTAGTTTTAAACATAACCAGGTATAATGTTCATATACAGGGTTATTTGTAAAAAACTAGCATCCTCTTAGGACTATGTTAAAAACATCATAAACAACAAGTTTTGTTCTATGACTTTTAAAAATTTATCATATTTTAATTCATAAGATTTTTATACAAAAATAAAGATATTTAAATTGAACATTCTAAATATTACGAAGTCTATGCTAAGCAAGCGATAGTACAATAGCAGAGGGTAGCTGAATATGAACTTGACCTATTTAAGGGCGACACTCACTAGTCGGTCGGTCGCCTTGATCTGCTTGCGTCGCCGTCATACGCGTTTTTGTCTGGGTGTAATTTATCTATAACTAGCTTTTGCCCGTGGCTTCGCCCGCGTGGCATTAGGTACTTAAGAAATCGGGATAAAAGGTAGCTTAAATTCTTTTCCATGTCAAAGGCTATATGCATGCCAAATTTCGTCCAAATCCGTTCAGCCGTTTTTGCGTGATTAAGTAACAAACATCCACACTTTCACATTTATAATATTAGTTAGGATATGTATGTATTTAGAAATATATAAGTATGTTTAACAGTTGTCTAGTTCCCATAACACAAGCTCTGCTTAGCTTGGGACTTGACGGCGTAGTGTGATAGTTGTGGAATATTATATATTATATTAATTATCTTTACGTGATGGTATATCAATATTCTAATGTCGAACGCTTGATAGAACACGGAATTGATGCGAATGCTTGATATGTGTAATGACAATGTTTCGGAAGCCTGTTTACTATTATTACGAGAACAATGCGCGAAAGCCTTTAGTAGATACAACAAAATATAGAGTTGAAATGTTTTAGATAGAACAACGAAATCTTGAAGGTTTGTTTTTGATAAATGTTGTTTATGATGTTAGTAATAGAGTCCTGCAAGGTTGTTAGTGTTTAACTAATAACCCTGTATAATGTTTATTAAAACTAATGGTCCACTATTCATAACAGCGCAGTATACATTCTACTATACAATCTATAAATATAAATAAAATTGGAGTGTCTGTTTGTAATATTGATATAACTGCTTTTTACTACATGCATATGAATATACTAGCTGTACCCTGCGGTTTCACCCGCATCTTTGGTTACTACTCCGCTCCTAGTAGTCGTAGCGTGATGTTATATGCCTATAACCTTCCTCATTAAATGGGCTATCTAACAGTGAAAGAAATTTTCAAATCGGACCAGCAGTTTCTGAGATTAGCGCGTTCAAGCAAACAAACAAACAAACTCTTCCGCTTTATAATATTAGTATAGATATACGGTACATACATCAAAATATTTTTTTTTACAATTTTTGTCTGTCTGTCTGTTTGTTCGGGCTAATCTCTGAAATGGCTGGACCGATTTTGACGGAACTTTTTTTAGCAGGTACTTAGCTGATGTAATAAGGAGTAACATAGGCTACTTTTAGTTTAGAAAAAATAAATTCAAAATCCTGTAGTCCACGCGAACGAAGTCGCGGGCACAGCTAGTAGTAAATATAAGCAACACGGAGTTTCTTGTCGGTTTTTCTCCATAGGAAATAATCAATTGAAACCATGCACTAGCTTCTGAAGTTTAATAAGTGCCCATGTAGGTCTCATCATCATCATCATCAGCCTTTTTAATGTTCGGTAAGTCACCTCTTTGAGGCGTGGCTGGAAAGACCTCATGGCGTCCTTACCTTCCGTATGACGCAGGTCCTCACCGGACATGGTTCGTTCGGGAGGTTCCTGCACCGGATTCGTGCGGAAGTGACACCCGGGTGTCGCCACTGTGCGGAATTCCCGGAGGACACGGTGGAGCACACAGTCGAGGTGTGCCTTGCTTGGGCGGAGCATCGCCGTGCCCTCGTGGGGGCGATCGGCGGGCCTTGGTTGAGGCCATGGTCCCGAGCGAGGAGGAGTGGCAGGTGGTCGCCGACTTCTGCGAAGCAGTAATGCTCACAAAGGAGGAGGCCGAACGCATCAGGCAACGGCTTTCTCGCCGCCGCCGCCGCCGGGATTCTGATCCCGATTTCCGGCCGCAGTAAAGTCCCGCAAACCTCCGGTGAAAAGGGAGGATCCTCCGACCAGACAGGTATTATAGTCTGGTGGGCGACTGCCCGATAGATGATTTCGGGCTGTCGTATATGTTCAAATCGTGCGGAGAACTTTGATTGCGCGTTGCAGGATTTCGTATATTCTTCGTAGTTCTTATGTGGCGCCATAGATGTCGCTACAGAGCAATGGGTAGCTCGCTGTCCGGCCGTCCGGTAACTGTCCGGACCAAGCCCAAGTCGTCGACGGCGCGCACTGTTCCCGCGCGCCTCAAGGAGTTGTCAGCAACAGTAGGGACCCAGCCGGGTTGAAGCCTACTGGTGCTAGGGTTATCCGAAAGGGAGCTCGAGCCCCGTATGAAGGCTAGAAGGAACGGGGTGGGTCTTTTAGTCAGTAAGAGTCTGACACTATCTCCCGCTCCGACCAAGAGCGGGGGTTGTCATTGCATGATTTTTTCCCACCATAAAAAAAGCCTTTTAAATGTTCCCACTGTTGGGACTCAGGCCTCCTCTCTAGGAGAGTAAATGGGCCGTAATCCACCACGCGGGCCCAGTGCGGGTTGGTAGGCCATGTAGGTCTATGTGAAATTAAAAGATTTTGAATTTTCAACTATATTTTCAGTTTTAAGCTATGAACAGCATTGCATATATTAATTAGCATTTTTATGACAGCTTTTATGCGTCATCTTTGAATAATCTTATCTTATTTTTACA
This sequence comes from Mythimna ferrago, assembly GCA_910589285.2. Classification (NCBI taxonomy): domain Eukaryota; kingdom Metazoa; phylum Arthropoda; class Insecta; order Lepidoptera; family Noctuidae; genus Mythimna; species Mythimna ferrago. Next base: position 6,705,640 of record OU342675.1, on the reverse strand, counting down.
AAATACAAATTTTATTATATAAAGCTTATGTAAGAACTAAATTTCTAAAATAATAGAATTTTGAGAATGAATTCATTGTATTGGTGAATTTGCAATTCTGCACTATAAACACAAGAATTTACTTTCTTTAAGTTTCGATTTAGTTATGTAATCAGTTCTGTTTTAAGCTATTGCATAGCTTCTATCGCGGGCCTTGAGCGTGGAGACCGAATCCAGAAATTCCGTAACGAAAATAACCTAACACCCCCCACTCATTTGTTTTTTGAGCGTGGTGACCGATAAGAAAACAAATGAGTGAACAATTAATCAAAATTAAAAGAAAAAAAAAAACAAAGGAAAAATAATAAAAATATAATATAAAATTGATAAAAATGCTATGCAATAGCTTTACCGCGGCAGTCCCCGAGTGCCACACGTCTTTTTTTTGACATAATCTGTTCTTTATTGTAATAATGAAATCATCTCTTTAGACATTGTCTGTAATGTAAGTTGTATGTGCTTGTAAATAAATAAATTATAAAATTTCAGTGGTTTTAAAAAACCTTGAAAAAATATTTATTTTTTTACACATTGTTTCAATTAGATTTAAATCATAATTTTCAGGGTTGCTTTTATTCGTTAATCATTATTACAAATCTTTAAGTATAAAAAATAGTACTTAATTATGTTAATATACAGGGTGGTATGTTGCATTTTTTGGGTAAAAACCGGCCAAGTGCGAGTCGGACTCGCGCATGAAGTATTCCGAACCATTGTTTATAAAAAAACTGGCCAAGTGCGATTCGGACTCGCCCATGGAGGGTTCCGTAGCAGCAAGTTACATAATATAAAAGTTCTTGTAGTTCGTTGTAACTTTGATCGATGTTTTAATAATAGTGTATTTTTTTTTAATTTATGACGTATTAAAAAAAACTACTGACTAGATCTCGTTCAAACCAATTTTCGTTGGTAGTTTCCATGGTAATGTACATCATATATTTTTTTTAGTTTTATCATTCTCTTATTTTAGAAGTTACAGGGGGGGGGACACATTTTACCACTTTGGATGTGTCTCTCGCGTAAACTATTCACGTTAGAATAAAATGATATTAGAAACCTCAATATCATTTTTGAAGACCTATCCATAGATACCCCACACGAATGGGTTTGACGAAAAAAAATTTTTTGAGTTTCAGTTCTATGTATACACGTATAATATGTATACCCCCAAAAAGTTATTGCTTTTTTTCTATTTTTGTGTAAAAATCTTAATGCGGTTCACAGAATACATCTACTTACTAAGTTTCAACAGTATAGCTCTTATAGTTTCGGAAAAAAGTGGCTGTGACATACGGACGGACAGACAGACAGACAGACATGACGAATCTATAAGGGTTCCGTTTTTTTCCATTTGGCTACGGAACCCTAAAAACGACAAAAAAATCACGTTAGCTGTATGGAAGCCCCCTTAAATATTTATTTTATTCTGTTTTTAGTATATTTTGTTATAGTGGCAACAGAAATACATCATTTGTGAAAATTTTAACTGTCTAACTATCACGGTTCATTAGATAAAACCTGGTGACAGACGGACGGACGGACAGCAGAGTCTTAGTAATAAGGTTTACCACTGTGTTAGCAAATGACAAACAGCTCTTCCAACCCAAATACTTATAAACAACAACTGTAGTGTAATATTTTGATTGGCGTGAAACAATAGGTCAGAGAGTGCTTTCGACACCGCCAACAATAGCCATGTCGTGTGCGCCGCGGACCGGTAGCCACTGTTGCATTCATTCTCATAGTAAACAATCACTTTTACATTATTAAAAGTGTGGGTCAACTCATTGTTAGGCGTATGGTACCTACTGCACCAACCACACAACACGCAACAGCTATGGCAAAGCCACGAACAGTCATTTTCAAGTCGGCTGGTAATTATTACGAAGTTTTGTGCGCCTGTTCGAGTCAGCGTCGGAGCGACGTGTAGCGTAGCGGTGAGCCGGCTCGACACGCCGGTGGTCGCAGGCAGACAGTGAGTGCCGCGCGCTCGCGGGGACGGACGTGTCTCCCTGCGTACTGAGCGCTCTCGAGTGTGTGACTTACGTGCCGGTGTTAACGCGCTCCTTCTACTATAGTACGCATATTATAGTATTGTTCGAGTGACGCTTCGTTCAAGCATGCTGATGGTACAGACCAACACACAACCGATGAAGAACACCAAGATCAAAGGACCCCCTCCAGTGCCTCCGCGGCCAAACCAGAGCGTGGTGGCGGAGGCACTGGCTAAAACGAGGAAGGCCGTGGCGGACTCGAAGGCTAGCTTTACCAAATCGCGTGCCTTCTCCAAACAGGAAAAAAACTACACACCAAAATCTAAAACTTTGGATAGAGCTAATACTGTCAGTGAATCAACAGTGTCTCCTAAACAAAACGGATTAGCAAGGGTCAAGTCCTTCATCAGGGATGTGATCAGTGATCGAAGCTCTTCGTCTGATGAAAGAAAGTCCAGCGGTCAAAATTCTAGAAGAAGCTCTAGTGACAGTAGTTCTATTCCGACTCCGACATCGAATAAAAAGTCAAATGAATCGCTCAATTCAAAAGCAGTCAAAACGTGCAGACAAATATTAGTAAGATCACTCTCAACATCGAACAAGTTGGATCAAGATTCTAAATGTAAAGTATCAAAGTCTTCTAGTTTTGCAGAGAAGACTCTACCTTTACGGAAAGCCCCTCCGCCACCGTTATCTCCAAAACCTAAGTTAAAGCCAATGAAGCCCTTGCCTGTAAATAAAAGCCCTGTAAATAGCAATAAAACAAAGATCTCACCGGAAATAAGCCCGTATTCTTCCCCTATTGATGCAAAGCCCCCACAGAGCCCAGTTTCAGAAGCGCCATACGCGTCTGTTGAAGAAGTTCAAGAATTTGATGACAGGTTACGGAATAGTCCATCGAAACAAATCAGTACCCCACCAGTTAAACAAACCGAGCCCGGAAGTCCAAAAGTGGACGATAATGTAAATAAAAATAACAACTCGCTCGAAAGAAAAACATCGAGAGTCACAGAAATGTTAATTTCAGAGATCATAGCTAGTAGAAACAATAATAAGGAAAAAGATGAAGCACACACTGTGATAGATAAAGGGAAAGATTCTGGGAACATGACTAATGGCAACGACACTCCGGAGATGGAAATGATGAAGGACATGAACAACCATGAGATGTTGATATATGAACTACAGACAATGCGATCGCAATCAAACGTGCCGGAAATCTTGGACCCGCCCGAATACGCAGAAACAAATGGACAGTGTGATTCTGAGGCTGAGGATTCAGAAGAACAGAACTACGCCATGTCTTCAGTGACCAGCGGAAACACGGACGATGATCAGGCTTATGCGTACATACTCGATGATGACCTGAAGTCCAGGTAGGTTCTCAAGAGCTAACAAATTAACTTAATATTTCTTATCGTATGAATAAATCATTACATTGTAATTCTCTTCCGTGGTTCGGGTATGCTGGATTTTGTGTTAAAAGGTCATACGACTTGATTAAACCCGGTTATAAACGTTGAACGTCACTCGTCAAAACTGCGCACAATTTCTAGGTCGTTAAAAACCTGAAAATAATTGACGTCTTTAGTTATTTAAAATGGTGGTAAATTACTTTTGAATAATGACTGTGGTTTAATTAATAATAGATCGAATGAACTGTAAACTAATGATGATTCATACAAACATACCATAATTTGAAGTACTCTTCCAAGGTGACTGTAAAAAATCAATATACATCCGGTGCTTAACTCTTTCTAGGTCTCATAATATAGGTGTCTTCAAGGTTAGAGTGAATAGGCTCTTAATAAACTAGTGCGATTCACCATCATCGATTGCATCACTGCTTACCATCAGGTGGTATCGCAGTCAAGCACTAGTTTAAATAAATCATTAAAAAAATAATATTTAGCACATAGTTTCTTGTTGTCTATTTTGATTATCGTCGTATTATGGTGACTTGGCTGCAATCTCTCAACGAACTCTAAGAAATAAAAGTTCCTCCTATTAAGTATAAGTTTTGTGGACAGACTTCGCAAGCAGTTCCGCGCGATCAGCACCATGTCACTGCAAGGTCTGCCGCCTCTCCCCAAGAGCCTCAGTGGTTTCGCAGAGGGCGAGCCTGACCTGCAAGACACACCCTCACCACCATCGGACAAACCACCTACAGATCTCGACTCACAACTTGCTTATCTCAAAAAAGAAATGGTAAGTTTAACTCTATATTTTCCATGTCATTGAGTCCTTTGTCTTTTACACTATTTTTGGCTTTAACGATTGCATTATTAATCACGACGTTTAAAGTTTATAATTCGAATAGCTTTAGGAACCCTTTTTGTTAATACCATACACGTTTTTTACGGTTTCGTAATCCGCAGGTTTATATGCCATAAAGTTTATATGTAAACGGGAAACGGGTGATGTTCCACAATTCCTGGTCTGTTGTTTAAAATAAAATGAACAACACACAGGGAATTGCGCGTTTTAAAATTACCTTTTTTGGTAGTTACGACTGAGTATGATAAAAGGAAAAATGTTGACACATTTCATCGCTAAATAAGGATACAGTTTCGATTATACTTGTATTACGAAAGTTTTTGTATCGGGAGCCGATCTACAGTACCTACAGTCATAATGACAACAATTTTATAGAAACTAGAAGTAATGCCACTAAAAATAGACTAGCAACCCAGTGTTCAATACAAACATGGCAACATGGAATAAATAATGTACAGCAGACACGAGCGCAGTTTAAAAAACAGATGTTGTTCATACATTTAGGCTTATCGCCCGTGTACCGAACGCTATGTACGGAGATACGTGCATGCTCCCTTTACTTGGTCTTACGAACGTGTTTGGCAATGTAGGAAATTGAAAATCAGGACACCTATCGACATTTTTTATTACTCAATAATCAAACGAACCATGAAATTCATATCAAAGTGGGCTAGAGATACAACTAATGTGTCGATTTAGATAATATAAAGGCTTATCATCGCTGCGTGTACATAATAAAAACAATTGATTCCACGTAATGCAATTCAGCTGACCAATATTGAGTTGATAAGTGTTTGTTTGTTATTACTATTTAATTGTGAAAGGCCTTGAAGCTACCCACTCCATCACAACGTCGAAATGCACATAAATGTGTGTCATCTTCGTTTCCAAGTTCATCTTTGTTTGAATATGGTCTTCTACTAAGCACTACATATCCACCGCTATGTTCCCGAGGTAGTCATCGGACGGAAATGCCATACCTGTTACACTTGTGACAAACTATGTGAAACCCCACTCGTGTCACCTAGGGAAATCTTACAATTTAAACTGACTTTTATTTGCTTACGAAGCCAAAATCTTAGCAGAGAACCATTCATAATATCTACCAAGAAACACGTGGTATGGTAGTCATAGATAATAGCGTATCATTAACGCATTGCACGGCACTCGGTGCATGACGCAAAAACTCATAACTTATAGTCTTACAGTCACGTATATACCCGAGTATATGAAGCTTCATAGACTCTATAAGCTTGACAATGGGAAAGGTCTCACCGAGTTTAATCTTATTGTGATGTAGCACAGGCGTTGAGTTGAATGACGCCGTGATATTGTTTGTTGCGCCCTTATAGGTCTTCCTAATCGTCGGTCGATTCCTTCTTCATGTCACGTCTGTTGTACGTAATCAGTTCAAGTCCTTAGGATGGTTTCATCTGATTTGTATTGATCAACAGTAGGTACCTTGTTCATGAGTATTGTTACATATTATTTGGACACACTCCAAATATGGAAATTTTTACACGGAAATATATGGAATAAATTAAGGATAAATTTTCAAGAAATGCTAGGCAGGAAATTGCGAAGTTATCGCGATAATTATCTACGTTTCGTTCTTGTAAAAATCAACAAAAAATAATTAAATTAAAACATTGCGATATTTGCGGTATGAAATATTTCTATGTTAGTACATATTTCACAAAGTAGACATAATATTAGACGTGTAATAGAGTCTTGTAGCAGTTGTAGCCGGTGTATAATACCACTCTAATGGCAATTATCACCCGCCACAACCTTGAACAACTCGTAATCATAATCATTTCCATCCAACACTTCACATTTACGACGTAATGTTATTATTGTTTATAACATACAAATTGCCAATAAAATGAAAGGTAAAATAACTTTCTAAAAAGGCTAAGATATAACTTTCTCCAATAAAAGTATCGGAAAATGCCAGGACTTGAGGTTTCCCGTCACGTTTTCTTTATAACAGAATTAAGCTAGGGTATCTTATAAGTAATCCTTATTTTGTTGGGAGCACCTTGAATTTATCTAATTCTTCTCGTATAATCAAGTTTATTTTTGTGTGATTCATTAATGTCTATCTCATTTTAAGATGTTATATCTTAGTTTTTCTACTAATTTGAAACTAAAAGAAACATTACGTGCAACATGAATTTTGTCCTGTCTACTTTAGAAACCTTGGAAAATGTAAGCCTTATATCCCACCTTAGCCTAAGAACCAGGTGCAAATAGCAAAGAAAATGTAATATAATTATGTTGCACCTTGTAATCGTATTCCCCTTAGCTAATTACACTTGTAGGACTAAGCCGAAGGGTGATATCACCGAGGTAGTTGAACGACATACCATTTACGAACAAGTCACGATCTATCCAAGTATCTCCAACCACGTAGGCGCTTTTCTTGTCGCTAAAAACTTTTTTGATAGAGTAGTATTATTGGAGATTGTTCGCCAGGCTTTTGGTTAACAGTCTGTTCTTCGTGTACTATGCAGTTATAATCTTGGCACCCAACAAGCATACGTTTAACAATCAACATTGCAGGTTTTTCACCGGAGCTACTCATGTTTTGCTGCATCGGCATGACCTCTACCCTCTACTTGACCGATTTTCTATCTGCTCTCCCAATCTTTAAACCTCCTCTCACAAACTGATTGCCAATTAAATTAACTACAAATTGATATATAAAGACGCTAAATTGATCGTCTTTATTCAAAATAGATTAATATAACCAGACGTAAACGTAACATATTGAATTTAATGAATTCTAGATATCTTCTGTCTGAATGTAACTGCATCCATGTGATAGATCCGGTTTAACACCACACAAGCTTCAATTTAAGTTACGTGAATGTCGTAATCTCGTTTGCATTTATATGAATCTTCGTTAACATTCGCGTAGGTGAGAAGCACGTGGTAACCATCTGTCATTGTATGTGTATATTCAACAGATTTTTTTTTCTCAGTTGCATGCGTAGGCGATTGTTTATTATCCTACGTAGTTGTGTTAGTAAATAAAGTCTAATATCGCTTTTAGCAAATTTGTTAGATTGAATTAGTAGACTTGACACGACGTGCCGTGAAATCGTATCTTTAGAATAGAACAGAATTGAATAGAAAACATTTATTCGACACGAACACAACACAACAGCAATCAAAAAGTGTTTAAAGCTATTCTGATGATAGTGCATACAGGTGGTTTAACAGCAGCTGCAGACACGTGTGTAGGCAAAGATAAATGTCATTAGGTACATTTTTCTGCACCAGGCCTAACCTATACCCAGTTGTCTCTTGGCAATAATAAAAAATAAAGAATTACCGAAGCCAAAGCCACAGAACTCATCTAAATATCACACGTTCAAATCAATAAATCTTAGAAACGCCATTAACTTGTACCTTAAGCTTATAAACAGTTGCGTAGGCAAAAATTTAGGCAAATTTTTCAGGATCAAACCATGATATACCCAGTAGACGCTTGGTAATAGTCACAAGCAAAGAATTATCAAAGCCAAAGACACAGAACTCACCTAAATATCGAACGTTCAAATCAATAAATCTTAGAAGCGCCATTAACTTGTGCCTTACGTGGTACAGAAACTTGATATTAAGTTGAACCGGTTTCTAAATCACGTTGCGATTCTTTAACTTGTGGAGCTGGCAGGAGTTATGCCATATCCTTGTACCTATAAAGGCGATCGCTTGATAAAATTACCAGCAAAAAGTTTGCATAGCTGAGATACTTTTTAAATCGAAACGAATCGGACTGGTCAAATGTTAACTACTTTTTTATGGACATGTGAAAGGTGGAGGTAAATGGTGATGACGACGAAGATGGTTGTCTGCCAGAAAAAGAACTAGCAAAAGCTGCTAAAAACTTAACTCTTTGGCACATAAAAGTCCCAGTTGACAATGGACTTAGTTGACCGCTGTTCACTCTCCGTTCGTTTTGTTCCTGCTTGAGCAAGCGTGATCAGTTCATAAATGATAATGGGGAGCACCTCATTGTATTGGGCGGTCCAAAACGTGACGAAGTCATTGTTACATTTCGTCATGGCTGCCGTTTTCCTTTAACGTTTTCCTAAACATAACAAGGTTTTAACTGTAAAATAGTGGAATGTGCGTCAGTGGGGAAGCCTGTATGGTATTTGCCTGCATGCAAATTTGTTTATATATTTGTTATAAGTATTTGTACAACGTTACAGAGGATGTTACCAAGACGTTGAACTTGCTAATGCCATGCAGTTGTCTTACGAGTGACGTGATCAAACATTTATTTAATGTAAGATTTTATAGATACAACCAGAGACATCTTCACGTTGCCTATTTTAGACATATTATGAAAGCTCGTTATCTGGACATCCGAAAGAGACAACGACTTTCTATGTCTTTGTGCGACGTCGTCTTCCCACGCAATTGTTTTAACACACCCATAAACAGTTTGATGTGCTTTTACTTTACAACTTACAACTAATAACATAGTATATGTCGTAAATTGATAGCTTGCCAGCTCATTTTCAAGATTTATTGTTAATTATGTGAAATTAGAAGCTCTTAGTTAAGACTTTTCTATGTGTGCATTTGGAGAACTGTAGAGCATCCGTCGTTCAGCGTTACATAATTAGGGCCGTAAAGCCACGACGCTTATAGAGAACTACTAAAAGTGCCAATAAATCGTTTAACTAATAATGCCGATGTAATTTAATCGTAGCCTGCGTCCGAGTGCCCCTCTAAACGCCTGAAGAATGCGCGGGTGACGATTGACGTCTCCTTGGCGTTAACCCTCTACCCGCATTGTCTGTGGCGGCGCATCCGCGTTGGCAACCACAGCGCCAGGATGTTGAACCCCTACTACGAGAATAACTCGCGTAAATGACACGGGTTTATGATCGTTAGTGTTGTCGTCACCGTTTCTTTCGACAAGTCAAAAGCCTTCACTGTCTTCATTTCATTTCAGTTTTCTACATTTATCGTCTTTTATATTGACGTCATTTTATCTTTAATATCCATGCATATAATTTTGCATGTGTGTATGTTGTATGTGCTATGTGTTGTATGTGCATTTCATCTTATAAACTTCTTAGTATGTCAACCATTTTTAATCGTATCATCTATGTACATTTACTCAGGATGAATATTTTAGACGGATTTTTCCTCGTTACGTTGAAGGAAAATGAAATTGTAATAAAAGCGATTATTAAATAATATTTGTTGACAAATAATATGTTTCTAACATCAAAACAGAGTATAAATTTTCTTTTTAGAAAATGGCTTTGATCAAACTTACGTAGTAGCAAAAGAAGATCAAACGCATAAATTGAATAAAGTTTTTGGAGTTCTGCCTATAGTATGTCATGTCAGCATGTGTGATATGGTAGGAGCCATCGTATATCGAGAGTATGTCGTGCCTGGAGGGGCACGTGCTGGTATTTTTAGCACGAGCGACACCCGGGGGCGGGTTACGTCACCATGCTGTAACGGATTAGACGAAAGTTCGATTAGATCAAGTAATGGACACCGCAGCGGCTGCGCCCCGTTGACAACGGTAATGAGAAATTGGATGAGATAATTTAGAATGGGATGTCAGACGACACGGCATTTAAGAACGATGCTGTCGTCCTAGTATTATATGATTTGGAACATGTTTTGATTTGCTTCCTTGAATAAGTTATTTGTAGATATTTATATTTTGTTTTTTTTTTGAGGTAGGAAATCATCCAATGATTTCTCCCGCTTTAGGAGAAATAAGAGAGCGTGTCGGACTTCTACTGACTTAAACTCACCTGAGTCCTTCAGTTGCCCTCTGCTTTCTAGGACAACGGTATCCTGTACAGGAATTACCCGTGAGGTATTGTGAGATAGCAATAAAAAATTTCTACATTGAATTTTGAAACGTTATAATTAAACATTGATAATCAACGTTATATACTAAGAAAACCTCTACGAACATTACCTTCATGGAAACAAGGGACTAATCCTGCCGAAAGTACTCGTACTTGGCCAGGTTTTTAATAGGTGTACTTAGTGTAACATTGTTCTTAAAAGTTTCCGTCCATTACAGAGATTAGACGCCAGGGTACAAGTTTCTCGCTATTCGTGACGCGTAGGACGTGCGCTATCACCGGACCCAAATAAGTGCTGTTTAGTACCACATTGTATAATACCAGTTTACCTTCAGCACATGTTTTGCCTAAAAGCCGGAATAATCTCAATATTCAACCCACTCGTCCTATAACAATTATCACTAGCCAGTCTCGAGAAATTGCTTTGGGATGTTTGAGGTACGGATATAATGGAAAATTTATTCTGCAAAGAACATTTAACCCCTCGTGGATACGAGGGCTTAATAGGCGTAATAAACCCCAATGACGTAGGAGAAAGATGTGATAAAATGTCACTCGCCTAGTTTATTAGGCTATCAGATTATCTACGACTTTAGTAGACGCATGGAGACATTTCGGACGGCTCCGTAATGTAGTATATCATCTATAAATAACGGAGTCAACGGGGCATTAAGCAAAACAAACTGAACCTATATTTAATATAGACGCCACGGCTCGTTTACTCGTGCAAGCTCTTTCATCCAATGTTTTTTTGTCGGCGTTCTCTTATGACAATTTGACATCTACTGTTGTTTTAATAGTCTTCACAGTTTTAATCGTCATGATAACCTGAATTTTATACGACTACGGCAAAGACAAATGAAAAGTTATGATTTTAGTAGTCTATGTATGTTCCACGGTGGCCACCACTACTGAAGCGATTTCTTAATGAAATTAAATTAATATGACGGATGGTACATACAAAAATAAAAATTGCAGTTGGGTTGAGGGGTCTGAAAAAAATTGCAGTTGTTTCCAGTGGAATTTCAAACGAAAGGAGAGAAAATTCTGAGTTTGTAAATATGTAAGTAATTAGTTCAAAATAAAAATATACTAAGCGGTCCAAAAAAATATTACTAGATTTTTATTGCGTTTCAAACTATTGTGATTTTTTTCTGTAATCAGGTTGAAGTTTTAATTTATTTTTGTTACTTCAGATTGTTCTAAACACTAGTCATTTTCCTATTTATCACTACAACGTCATAAACAAAACGAAATGCTGCATTGAAAATCAAAACAATCTCAGCTATAACCACAAATTGAACTAAATTGGCTAATGGGACCATTACATTATAGACTGCATCATAAAAATTTATGTCAACCATTGGCCACGGGGCAGTTGAATGGAAGTCCGTCGACCCCACGGCAGCACTGACATAATGCGCCACGATTGGATTACTGACAACTTAACAACTCATCAATTACTTGCCGACTCTGCCGACTATCGCTGACTAAACTAATAACATACGTAATTGGATTCAACAGTCCACGCCACACACGGCTAATTTAGAACTAATACAGAAACTATCTGTGTTATTGTTACACGGTTTTATTTATTTCAGGATTCTGAGAGGTGCTTAAAATAAACCTGGTGCGTTAGTCAACGCTGAAGTAGTGTTGTTATTTAATTTGATGCCTGTCTATTTCGTAATGTCTGACGAAAAATTTACAGTTATGACTTCTGCTAAAATAAATTATTTCGAAGTATTTGCTATTCGTATAATGGCTTCATAATCGTAAACTGTTTCACTTTCAAATGATCTTTTGGAAGCATTTCTTTGAACGTGTAAATACAATTGATCTGGGCGATTGGTTTTCAAAAGTAGGCTATTTTTTCTGTTGTTTCGTCAACAATATCAAACAGTGTTATTCAGTACGTGGATTATCGAGCTACTGGTTTTGTTACACTTGGTTAATGGGGGCTTGTTTTAGTTGCTTCACACACCGTAAGTCGCTAAATTGCATATGCTTCGTTCGCACCTGTGCCCTGGGCTCGATGCAGTCCGAGCACGTGTTTATCTGTTCCATTAGCGATCCTCCGCTGTGCTCACGTGTCGTAATGGACCCTTATTCTTGTTTGCTCTCAGTATGTTTTCTTATCTTAACAGTCCTGTCGGCTTTTCTCAGAATCGGCTAGCTCTCTCGCTCACGTCTTCTACTTTTGAGAAAGTTGACGTAATTATTAATTCTACGATGATTAAAACGGATGCAAATTATATCTTAATCACAACTCCAAATGACTCGGAAACGACTGTACATTCAATAACGAATTATACGTCCTCTGTCAATTGAATCTATCTTGGCTGGTGTAAATGATAAAAAGAGAAATCCAGCCTTTCGAAAAATAGAAACATTAATTTTAATAGCAATTTGGCATGATTGCTCTCGTATAACTAAAGTGTATCACAGGCATTTAAGAGCATTGATCAGTCGAATTCGAATATCAGTTTTATAAAAAAAACCGTTTGCCGGTTACAGCCACTTTCATTTTGCACACGCCAATAATCAAATGATTTATGTTTATTACTTTTCTAAACTTCATTCAAATAATTACTTTCAATATGCAACATTCCGGTTAGCGCGCATACAAATGTCTATGTTAGCTCAGCATCATTCATCCGTTTAAAATCCTCAGCTAGAGACGTAATCCTCCTATGAATCGCCACAACTACTATCTTTTGCTTCTCCGATTAAGCGAATTTCCACGACCTTCACCAGATAGTCGTCAATCAACAATAAGCTAACTCAATACTTATTGCTATATTGAGTACTGTATCTGAACTGATAACTTGTTTGTTGATTGCTATTGTTTTGGAGTCTGAAGTGCATAGTGTTATGATAAAACCAGCTGATTGAATCACTTTGGTGCATCTGTCCGCGTGCGATGGCGCGTGGCGGTCGCGCATCATGGCCGCCGCCGGACGCACGCGCACGCACGCTCCCGACTACTTTCACATGTCATATTCGTACACAATTTCACCTACATTTGGATTAATCCTCTTTCGGTTAGTGGAATGCTGTAACAAATGTTTCTCTGTTAATTACTCCGACGAAAATACTGAAAGTATTCCGAATGATGAATGATGTCGTGATGTCTTGTATTTCGTAGCAAGCAGTTCAGGGAATGTTTATTATGGTTGTAGATATTAATTGTCCATTCAATGTTCGCTTACAAAATAGCGTGTATTGCATCTCTGACCGCTGTTCCAGATTACCACAGTCTATTAATGACATGATTAACATAAAAAATATGATCTTAGAAATTACTGTTTCACGACATCATCGATGTGGGCTAATGACATGCACGAGATCACTTGAGGCTGTGATACTTATGGTTTCTTGCATAATGTGTCGCCAATCCGAACAGCCCCGCTCGTTATTCTGTTTCGTTCTGTTTTCTATCATTTTGTAACTGTTATGTAAAGACCCTATTGGTACATTGTTCTTTGCATATTCTTAAATTTTTCGCTTTACCGCGGAACTCAAGGAATTCCACAGGGTTCTCACTCGGTCCATTGTTGATTAGTGTAATAGTAGTAATGATTTAAGATACAATAGAATTTGGTGTTCCGTTGCGGTAATGTTCCGTTAAATCTAACAATAGGCCGTTAAGACCTCGGAAATTAAATGGTATATACCATTATGCAGTGTTAGAAACTGATAACGTTTGCGTTATTTCCCAAGTTCATTTTAATCAAACAGACAACTGGTTAAAAAAATTAAAAAGACTCAGTTTTCGTTACATAGGTATCTTAATCGATTTTAATATTCATTGTACAAATTAATTGGAAAATTGTTATTGAAAATTAACCAGCTGTAGCAAGACTGTAAACAGCTTTAATTTTGTCAGATGTCGAGTTGGTAAAGTAATTATAATCAACTCATTACATTTAATTACACTTCCAACGCGTGAACATAAAAATAAAAATGTTGAAATGTAAGAACATTAGACAGTTGTATTATTAAGTAACAATGATACTTAACCAGTGTGTTTCTGTGTTTACTATTGAATTCTTGCTCGAGTCAGATGAAGGACGGTCATATTTTTTCACTACTTATAAATTATTAGAAGTTATTACAAGCCGAGATATTTGAAGTGGTTGACCTCGGTCCCAAAATAATTAGTCACAAATATTTTAGTGAGAATATTCAGAATCACAAGTTGAGACTACCAAATTAATTTTGGCAGAACAAAGATTTTGTTTTTCTATGCCAAATCAGATAAAATGAATATGACGGAATATATTACCAAGAAAATTTAAGGAATATACAACGTTAGTTATGCGAAATCTGAAACACGTGTCTAGTATTTTTATGTAAATAATCTATGTAGGTACAAAATTTCATAACTGTATCATGAAAAATCATAAAGTTATAAGCTTGTTATATCAGCAAAAATACATAGTCACCGGGCCATCCAGGCGACTGAAAGGTTATTTTGCACTTGCACCCAGCTGTTTGCTGGAACTTATTTCCCGCTATGACCTGCCGTGACCTGTGTTGTACTTAGTGTCGGTGGTGTCCAACTTTTGACCTTTTTAAATATTTTTAGGAAAAATATAACATGGTGTAAAAACTATTGGAATCCATTCAGTCACTGATTCTGAACAAACTTTACTTAGGTTTTGAATAAACTAAAAATTATGTTGTTTATTGCATATTGAACTGTTTACCAATTTCAACTCGTGATAAATACTTATGATACAGTTGACTTATAATGGTATTAGTTTAATCCCCTGTCGAATCTTGATCTCGATTATAATTAACCATCAGACAAAGATGGAAGGTACTAAATAGCGCGTGACAGGTCAAGAAATGTTTTAATAACATTATCCGTTGGTTTTCTCTGTTTATTAAACAATCAATCACGTGTCAGGTTGTTCGTTTAGCAACACTTTTACTGTCCTCTGTTGTACGTTGTGCTGTCACGCTTTCTTCAGTTATTTTGGAAAACGCATTCAAAACGAACGTTATTGTATTTCGCAAAACCTGTTCCATCATTTGACCACCAGACGTAAGCCGATGTGCCATTGGTACGTGGTGGACATTATGCACAATACGTTTTGGGAACACTTTCATTGTGCGAACAGGTAAGAAGTGGAATTTCCTAACGGAGTGTTGTGTTCCCTGATAGCTTAGGGTCTTTATGTCAAGGTTACTTCTGAGCAAGCGTTCTCCATCGTTTAACATAAGTTAAGATAGTGGTCAAGTCGCACTTGACCACTATCTTATTATTAAATAAACAAATGTTTGCTTTCAATGTCGTCGTGTCAATTTGTTACAAATTATGAGCTAAGCTGTTATTTAACTCCGATAGCAATTATTTCTTAATGATTATCTAATCTTCGTTAAATTATGCAGTTTCATGTAAATTTAACGTTAAATCAAAATTAACGATGGATCGTGGGTCTATTTGCAACGGTACTTCATGGTATTTACATGAAGCGTAATTGCAAAATCATGGAGTACTCAATGGGTGTGCATGGAAACGTGATGCTTTTTCATTTCCTGCTCTAGATTGTATGAATATTTTGTAACGTGAATCGTAATACATCAACGTCGTAGTAGGAAACGTTTAGGCAGGCTTCCCTAATGACCCATTCATGTGGTCTCTTTCATAAGGGGCGGCCGGGGCTCGTCGCGTCGTGGCGTGACTCACGACTCCCACAGACACAATCACACATGCACATACAACATTGATAGCTATACTCACTTCTATTGATAACACACCTTCAACGTTGCAGTGAAGAATTTCAGAATTATCTGATAAGGAACGTAGAAACATTAAGCTGAGGTTTTTTTAATAAAGCATTTATTACTTACTAGTTTCTGCCAGTGGCCACGCTCGCGTCAAAATAGGACTTTCATACAAACTTTCAACCCCCGTTTTATCCCCTTAGGGGCGGGGTTTCGTAAAATCCGTTCTTAGAGGATGTCTACACTCTTTAAGGAACTTCCTGCCAAATGTTAAGTTTATAGGTGTTATAATTTTCTATGAGTATTATTTTGCATTTATACATAGATTCTGCTTCTAACAAAGTTATTTGATTTCTTGAAAAAAAATATTCTTTACAATTTATTTCTCATCTGCAACTTTTGTTAAATCGCTAAATACAACAGCAATCTCATACAATATGACAATAGCAATTTAGGTCTTAAGAAAAGCAACATTAGCTTCACGAAATAATTCGAACACAGCCAGGTCACGAGAAAGTAAAGTTTATGTCAGCCGTTGTCGGTGCGCACAAAATTCGTTCACTTGCCATTCAGTGTGTCGCTCAAATGCCGGCGTACGTGAACGAAACCGGGTCGAGAAGACTAAGCCTACTTGCCGTTGATTCCCACGACGATAATATTGGACAACTGTCTATGCAACACAGGAAGTACCTATGGATTTGTACAAAAGGGCACGGCCCGATCTAGCTACTTAGCCGCTCCAGGCAAAGATAATTTTCGCCGTACTTTACATAGACAAAACCTTATAAGTCATGATGAGTCTTAAGTCTTAAATATTGCCACTATCCAACCTGAAGTAGGTTGGAAGGTGGCACATAAAATTCTCAAACTGCCAATTTGGTTGTGGATAGCTAATGGCTAGGTTGGGAGATAGGAATAGTCATCCTCCCCTTTTCCACACACGTCTGTACTCGGACATTGCGAGCCAGTTCCTCCGGTAATAGTCCAGCTCATCTCTCCACCTTCGCCTTGGTGTGCCGCGATGTCGATGAGACCCAATAAGTGGCTCCTTTAGCCCACAGCTCATCCGACTTGTGGCAGACATGTCTGGTCCAATTCCACATTAGAATAACATCTTTTCAGGTAACATCTCTTATCTTCTAAAAGTCGAACACCCTGGATACTGCGCTCCATGGCTGACAAACCTCGAGCCTAGACCTCTGCTGAAGTAGATAAACCATTCTGTACCTCAGAAGTAAACAATAGTAACTCCACTTTTTTGAATAAATGTTTTTTTGCACTGTTAAAATCGTAAGAACCAGTTCTACGTAATGGTATAGGGCTTGATGCCCTAAGACATCTAGGAAGAGAAATATCCAATCGTATATGACAAAAACATTTTGGGTATAGGACTTAAAATGATGATAATACTCAGCTTTACGCGCACTTAATGTCGTTCTAAACTTTATTGTAAGTATGTGTAATACATAATAATTCCATCTAATAATTATAAAAAATACAATTGAGTTTGTTTCAATATCTTTAAAGCAACTATGTCGAAAATACATTTAAAGTCTATCCGCGCGTTTTTGCCTCTCCTGTAAAATTTACTTTTTGGCACATACTCTTTGTTGTTTACCTCTGAGCATTTATTTACTACAACATAGAACATACACAAAAGCACAATAATAGTACATGGTGGACGTTCTACCCATACGTATAAAGCGTTTTGGGATCACATTCATTATGCGTACAACTACGGAGTAGAATTGGAGTGGAGTCTGTGATTCCTGATAGCTATAACCTAGGGGTATTTAAGTCTAGAGTGAATAGGTTACTTCTAGGCAAGCGTGCTCCATCGTCGGCCACATCATCGCTTACCATCAGGTGAGAGTAGTAGACCAAGCCCAAGTCGTCGACGGCGCGCACTGTTCCCGCGCGCCTCAAGGAGTTGTCAGCAACAGCAGGGGCCCAGCCGGGTCGTAGCCTACTGGGGCCAGGGTTATCTGAAAGGGAACTCGAGCCCCGGTATGAAGGCTTGAAGGAACGGGGTAGGTTTTGCAGTCAGTAAGAGTCTTACACTATCTCCCGCTCCGCCCAAGAGCTGGGGTTGTCATTGGATGATTTTCCCCACCAGAAAAAAAAGCCTATTCATAATAATAATTAAAAATATAAATAAAAACTAAGCACTTACTTTTACAATAAAACCAACTTGCTTCTTCCAAACGGTAAATCAAAGGTAGTGATGAATGAATTTATTCAATAATTGAAGCCGCAACGTCTGTTAATTTTCAATATGCAGTGCATGTTCCTCACTGCACCACACGTCATCAATATGCTGACCAAGGAAATACAATTACTGCATCCGAATATACGCGCATATCCGTTACCAATATAATGTAGAACGAGCGAATTTGTTTACCTCTACTGTTCCGTCTAATGGCCATGAGATGTTATAAGTGGTTCGTACCGACTCTTCGCATAATGCAATAGCTCTAACAATAAGACGTTACATTGTTAAGGATCATGCTAGAGTATGAAAAACTTTTGAAAGTATACTTACGCAAGTAATTTCATGTTACTTTTTGGGATTACCATAACCACAGGGTAAAACGGGATCCTATTACATAAGCCTTGATCACACGTAACGAGTAAAATGGTGCTCGGCCGAGCACTCGGCGCTTTGTTTACACGTACCGAGTATTCGGGCGAGAGCACTGTCCCGCCCGTTTACTCGGTACGGGTGATCAAGGCATAAGACTCCGCTGTCCGTCCGATGTTAGACAGTTAAAATTTTCACAGATGATGTATTTCTGTTGAATAAAATAAATATTTAAGGATTTCCCATATAACAAACGAGATTTGTTTTCCGTTGTTTGTTACGGATGGTACCGAACCCTTCGTGCACGAGTCCGACTCGCACTTGGCCGGGTTTTCAAGAGTTTTTCATGCTTTGTTTAGTGGTCCTATGTTTACACAGTAAATTGCAGTTTTCACCAGCATAGCTTTAAGCGACCAGTGCAGCAAAATATCAATTGTACAGGAAATAATATTTACTGTATTATCCAACGTAAAGATTTCTGTTAGATGGTGAAATATAATGTGCTCCGTGAGAAGGCTATTGTTTCTATTCCGTCATAGAGCTCACCAGAGCGAGACTAAAGACCTCGAGGCCTGAGGCGCTGTGACTCAGCCAGCGTTTATATGGCTGTACAACACAAAACGCCACTTTTTCTAACAGTTTTTGCTATAGTATTATCAAGGGAAACCTTCCTTGAGTCATTGATCAAACATTTTTAATTTGAGAAACCCATAGGAGTGTCTATTGTCTTGTCATTGAAATATACACGCCTTGGATTCGCCCCTGTGATTCAATATTAGTATACTAGCTTTTGTCTGCGTACATAAAATATAGTCTATGTCACTCAAGAATAAAGCAGCTTTTTATCGGTGAAAAAATTTTAATAATCGGAACAATACTTTCAGAGATTACCTCCTACAAATAAAAATAGCAAACTACCTCTTTATAATATTTTGTTTTTAGTTGTTTGTTTGTACTATGCGTTCCAAATGAGAATAGGATCGATTGCCATGTTGTGACGTCACGTCGTACTGTCAAATCGAAGAAGAAGAACTCGGAGATGAGTAAAATTGAAGAACTGGATTCTGATTAAACTTTTTTCGTAAATAAATTTAATTTTTCGTAAATAAATTATATTTTAAAAATTTCTTTTCTCGATTTGACTGTAAATCGTGACGTCACAACATCGTAATCGATCCTATTCTCATTTGGAACGCATTGTACAGGATATGTCAGCAAATCGTGGGAGCAGGGTCGAGGCCTAATGGGGCCATGGGCTAAGTGAAAATGAACCCCCTCGGGATTCATTTTTCTTGGAACGCAAGGCAACGACAGGGTTTTAGTCAGTAAAAGTCTGACACGCCCTATTAGTGTAGATTATTTGGTGTATAAACCCGCTTCATTGCGGAATATTACGTCAGAATATACTGAAATGGATATTGAAAGTATATAACATTCGCAATGAATTTTATGATGTATTGTTCAGACCCAACAAGGCACCACAAACTCGTTCGCGGGGATCGTATTTCGTTCCTTCATCTAAACCGCGACACGTTCCCCGCTTTTAACCATATTATAAAGATTTTATAGAACTTGATTGTACTTTGAGGTATTAGGAACGAATAGGCCGGAAACTTTAAGTGAGGAAATACATTTCCTGGCAGTAAATCTCACCAATATTATTATAAATGCGAAAGATTTGGTTTTTTGATGTTTGTGACTTGATCACGCTCTCAAGAAGGCGTGTATTGATATGGATGGTAGAGATGTGCGTTTAGGTGTATCTTTTCATCCTGGATAACTTTGTAGCGACATAGGTATGTGAAGCCATAAAGGAACAAAACAAAATCTTGCATCGCGGTATTGGAGTTATTAGACGTACTCGTATCTTGCATTACTTAATATTATTATTGATTGAAATACGTGTACATTAATGGACAATTGCGCGAGTTTCGAGTGCGGGGCAATCCCGCATACGTGATGAAAACCCCCACGATATTAAAAACATCCTTAGCCCCAAATTAAATATCAGGCAATTGACCGGAGCAGACACAACACCTGACTAGTCGGTGGATGAGGATCCACCGACCAGACAGGTGAGTGTAAAGTCTCACATACCTCCGGTGCAAAGGGAGGCCTTTGCGATGGAGTTATGTAGGACTTTACGCTGGTGACCCTCGACTATGAACGCCAGCGCAGCCTCAGTTCGTTTCGGTCTTCTTAAATCTTACCCAATAGACCATGTGAGATATGATGTAATCTAGTTCGATGGTGAAAACCGCTTGAACGAATTCTATGATTCATGTGCGAATTTATCTAGTCTATACTATATGATCCAGTTCTGCCAAACATTGATTTATTTGTGTGGTATACGGTTGCGAAGTTGCGAAAGCTTACCGGTTTACGATAATCTCCGCGAAATGTTATCAAAACAAATCTGCTGCCGTTCAATTCCATTTCCTCGGCAATATTGGAGTGTTACGATATTGCGGGTCAATCGATTACACATTCAAATTGAAAAATGTACAAATCACTGGTTTTTATAGTTGCTAAACTTTTTTGAGAATGAATTTGGCATTTGTGAGTTGCGTTCAGGGACAAGCTACTCAAAAAAACTAAATTCATTCACATAGAGATTCTCTTGCAGGGGGGTTTGTATTATCTCTGATCCCTAGAATAGGTATTCTAGGGATCAGAGATAATACAAACCCCCTGCCCCCCTCAGGCACCTGCCTGAGACTAGTTTTGTTTTCTTAAATTGACGTGCAGTTTTATAATGCAGTCGTGCTGCATAGTTTATATATCAAGGGAGCCATACACGCTAGGGCATACCTGACCGGTTTGCCTGTACAGTTATACCTGTCAGGTAAGCTTATGTGGAAACCTACACAGTTGTGCGACATACACGCTCCGGTTTACATGTAAAACTCAACTGTACAGGCAAACCACTCAGGTGTACCCTAGCGTGTATGGCTACCTTTAGTTTCGCTTGCTCGTCAAATTTGTAGTGTAGCAATATCCTAAGTCCAATACCAAGAATTTGGCGCCGCCTAAAACATAAAACTAAATGGAAAATCTACGGAAAGCAAAAGGTTTTAACGACGACTGTGGCGCACTAGTAGTAACACATCGTTAACAAGTCCCACAATACCCTGTTTTACATGCTTTTTACAACTTCTGCGGAAAGATAACTGACTCAGCACTTAGTTTTATTTCACAGTAGTTCTCCACGGGGAATTTTCGGAAAGGAAACCCTGGTCCTAGTACGCAAAGGGCAACTGGGATACAGGTGTGGTTTTAGTCAGTTAAAATCTAACACTCTAGCCCTCTCGACCCATCTTAGGGTGCGAAAAAGTCATTAGTTGACTTTCAAATTAAAAAAAAGGAAATCGAACTCTATTCAAGACAATGAGATGGAAAAATGTCCAAAAGTAATACGTACTTACTTCTTCAACCTGTATCCACCTAAAGCGCAGTTTAAGTGTCATCTTTATTGTTTTTAGTGGGAATTCATGAATTAACCCACCCAAACGTAAAGCGAGAGGAAGTCTCAGACTTCTAAAACCCCACCTGTGTTCTTTCACTAGCCCTTTGCGTTTCAAGGTCTCTCCTTATGAATACCTGATGTAGATGTTCTCCATTGCACGTAATTTTCCCGATTTTGTGCCTTTTGTATCCAAATCCTGTCTAGAGCCGTAACACTTGGTTACGGCTCAAGACAGGTGGTAACGCATGTATATTCCGTCTTACCTATTAATTTACCTCCGACACCATTAGCTATTTCAGCTAGACTTATTCATTTACTTCCAATGCTGTTCTTTATTTCAGCTAAAAACTTCAGCAAACGAAGCGCTACATTCAAATCATTATCATGATATTATCATTAATTTCAACTGCAAATAACGTAGAGTTGCTTATGTAATACTTATCTACCTTTATTTTAACTATCGAGGGCTACATATACGCTGCGGTCCGCGGTGTCCGAGTGGCATATACGAATCATAAGGTGAGTCATTGTCGACCTTTCCCGCTTCTAAATTCGCGCTGCCAACGACCGACGCCGCGGCGTCCGCGCAAGCCATGCCGCTCCTTAATTGATCATTAAGATCGCATTAATTATGCTTGATTATGTTAGCCGTACGCACATTTCACTTTCGTTTTCCTTTGTGAATGCAAGAGCCAATAGATCTTTACAAAACATTTTGCATTTCTTTTCAAGTTTCCTAATGTCATAAGTATAAAGACAATGGTTGGTTACATGCTGGTTTGTTGTTTCATGTATTATTCAATATTCTTTGTTATCTTCAGCAGGTTTTTCGTTATAATAATTTCCAATTCCCCATTTGTTCCGACCTCCGTTAAAGTTCACGGTGTTTGTCCTAAATGCTAATCGCTTCGCCATTACCGTCAAGGCAATTTCGTGAGCTTCTATTATATCAACGTGATCTTTACTGATTTTCTCCGTAAAGTTTAGAAATGGTTAATTATTTTTCAATAGTTACTTTCTCATCATATTTGATTAAGTATAATCATAGTGTAGTGAATCTCCGTGATGCTTCGGCACGCCTTGTGCCACTTAGCTAAGGTCGGCTCACTACAGCGGATGGCCGACCAAATCTGAGGCGAGCATGCACCGAATGTTAAATTATCGGGATTGTTTATTTATGCCGCTCTTGTACACACACACCGCGGCTTTCATATGATGCGGCCAAAAGCTGACGAGCACGTGACACCGAAATTTCTAAAAAGTTATTGTTCCCCGACGCTATATGCCATGCCATACATCAAATAGCTTTTGACATAAAAAAATATGTACGCTGTCTTTGAAAAAAATACCACATGATGTTGCAACAGCAAAATTGCTTTTAATAATTGTATTGGGTAAGTTTTGGTGCTAAAATAATAACTTTTATATTTTTTGCTAAGTAATTAAATAATTCTGTCACGCTAGCCTATTGTACGACGTGGCTGGCTCCGACGTGTCTGACACGTTCTATTCAATACTCCTCTATCCTGCCGCGTCCATCGTCCATACCGTGTCATTGTCTTCGCTAGACAGTGTGGCTCTTTATATTCCGTAATGGCGACACAATGCTTTGTTTTTCCATTTACTTCGGGTGCACGGATGTCCCATGCACTCTGCTCCTAAACGCAACAAACAAAAGAACTTGCCTGATTCATATGACTTCAAAGAGTGTGTTAACACGATTATGTTTATCTACAATCAACATGGTAGCAAATGTGCGTAGTCTGGCATTAGGGATGAGCGATATTCCAATGCTTTGATCCAACTGCACTGATAAATTGAACACTACATGTAGTCACCCCACGGATTGATCGATGGGCTGTGTAAACACACACCTTCGCGCGGCCAATGACTCCACGAATTGGGGTCTGATTTCCTATAACATTGGCGTGGGTGGGTTATGTTTTTACACGAGCCTACGCGATGGCTGTCGAACAAAAATGTTTATCTAAATTTTTCCACTTACATGCCGGTGGGCTTTTGGTTCTCGCCATTTATTGACGATAAATAACTTAAACAGCTCCAAAAATACAACTTTTGGGCGGTTGTAGGCTTCTACTGGAGATAGCAAAAAGAAAGCGTTGGCGTAGTCTCATAAAAACCTAACAAAAACGTTATGACTGGTTGGTTAGGTGAATGACGTTTACTAAAAACGGAATCTATCATTCCATTGAGTCACTAACCCAGGTAGGCACGATTATGTGACTACCGAACTGTTACTGAAATAGCCACCTGATTCATATTCCAGATTGAATCATTGATGAACGCGAACCAGAGCTAAATGTTCAGTGATTTGCTTCAATAACAAATATACGTGAGTGATGGGATAATGTGTGCTTTATGCACTGCCCACGCGCATTATCTGTGAGATACGAATCGTCCTTTGAAGGTTTGTTTAGTTCTGTTTGTATCACGCTTTGTTTTCCGATGCAGGTCTTTGATATGGTTATCGAACACAATAGCTAGTTAGTTGATCACATGCCAGTTGCCAATGATATAGTTCGACAGTTCATTACCGTTTGGTGCAACTTTCAGGTCGCGCCCTTGGCTCATTCGACTATAAGCCTTGCCAAAAATACTGATTTAACTGCACCTGTTTAACTGCCAATAAAGCCTACTACGTTGATGAAATACGTACTTTTGTTATGCAAAACCTCGGTATATCTAACAGTTTTTTTTATCGAGTTACGTTCACATTCCGTTGTCTGTACAGAAGCTCACGTTTAGCGAGGAATAGCAAGTATAGTGATGATTCACATGAGGCCATGTTTGTTTACTAATAGCAGCCCGCCTGCTTTGTGATTCTGTAATTATGGATGGGTTGTTATTTAGTGATCACAATTGCTGCTAAATACAGTGGGAACATTATCTCTTCTTCATTAGTCCCATCTCTGTAGCCATGAATTTATTTGTCGTGCCCGTGAAAAATTCCCATCTCGGCTTCCCGCAATTCATGGGAAACAATAATACTGCTTAGTGTTCAGTGTTCGGTTGCCAACAATTTATTCTGAGACCATTGCTCAATCTCACGTCTTTCACTGATAAATGGTTACATTGATGACCTAGCGAATTTAATTTATCCTTCCGATTGCCGATACAGGCTTTTTTCTACAGATGTGTAAATATTCAAGATATCTATTGTTAGCGATACATCAGTTTTAGTATAATTCATTTAACAAGTAATTGTTACAAATCCAATCAACTCAATTGGATGTCCGATAGCATTGGTATCTTTTGTTATCGGCGTACAAATAAATATCATTATAAATTAAACAGTAATTGTAAGTAGATATAATTATAAAGCCAGTAAATCTATACCATTTTATTGTTCGCAACATTCGCAGGTCTGACCTTCGCGATACTATCTATTCTACTCCAAACGGCACTTGACTGGTCAAACCACTATTGTTTGTCATTGATACCTTGTGCTGGTGCATAGAAATATTTGCCTTAACTACGTAGGATAATATTTTTATGCACCAGATATTACAGGGGCTCAAGTCTACTAATTTTATAAATTCGTCATTCCAACACGATGCCATCGTCACTTTGCTAAAAGTTCGTAATCTGCTAATTCATAATGATCAATCATTGTTCGGTCAATAGTCTCGCAATGGAGTTAGTGTTAAATGACAATATCGAGCTTATTAAAAACAATGACTGCACAATGACATTCTAATTGTAGGCCACTGATCAAAGGAACTGTCAAAATTTTAGCAGATTACCGCATACGTTAGATATTCATTTGTCATGAAGTACGAGATTACCGTTTCTTTCAATGGAGTGTCAGTGGTTGACCATTGGAAAGTCATAATGACACCATTATAATAGCAGATTACCAAAAATTGTCAAAATCAACAATTATGAAATAAATGACAGACCACTTTGACACTATTGTAATAGCAGACTTGAGGCCCCGGTCAAATAAACCATTTACAGGCACTTTTGAATTGTGCACATTCCAAAGTGTAGATCAATGGAGAGGAACGTGCAAGAATCTCCTCGGACATTCTTTCAAATTATGTTATGAAAAACAAAAATCTTCAAAAATAGAAAAGAAACTGGCAGTTAAGAGATGACCAAGTCTCAACTGACGGTGCCCGATCGGCAGAACAGAATATTAGTTCGCCACTTATCATATTCTTGAGGGTTATGCCGCAAATCACACGTTTTACTGATAAATTAGTTACGTTCATGAACAGGTATTTTAATGCGTCAATGAGGCTGGCTTTGCATCATGCAAGTTGTTACGTTTATCACAGAAAGAAGTAAATTGCCGAAGTTATTAGTCGTTTCATGACGTAAATAGGATTAATATAATGTTTCTCTATCATATCTACAATATTTCACATTGTAATTGCATCTACAAACACAAATATGCAACTGCTGCTAGTTAATGTAACATTATTTTTATCAACACAAGACTAAATAATGCACGCAAGTACGATATATATCTTAATTGTTGACACATTTAGCTTATCAACAAGAAAAAACTCATTTCATATCACTATCTTTGCTTTCAACTAAGTGTCTGCTCTAACAGGCAGCTTTAAGAATCTAGTTTGTTTGCACGACTGTTGTATAAGTCCAAATAAGAATGTTGGCAGCATTTCTAGTATAATGGATAAACCGTAAGGCGCACCTTTATTGATAGGCCACCATTATGTTAACGGTCCGCAGACTTCCGCTATATCGGCCAGATCAACCTGTTGACGACCTTGTAAGGTGATAGGACTTGCACCGCACCTAGATTGATATACCTAGTAAATAAAGAACGATTGATATTTCATTAACCACAGAACACCTTGAAGTCCTCAAAATGTCCTACAAAGAACACACCTGTCAGTTGATTCGTGGTCACCCAAACTGGTCAGACTGCATTGCAAAAATGGGGCGTGTGCTGCCTGCTACCCATTGTGTAGGGGGGGACGATGTCATGTATGGTCAAAAACACTCGTCACAAGACCTACAACTCATAATACTGGTTGTAATGTCACAGCTAAAGTACTATTTGGAGATGATCAGAGTGCAGTAAAAAATGTAGATGCAGCTGCGGACATGTTGTTAATTGCGACGGCACGCGCACAACCTGCGCCCGACGCTCGGGGCGATCCGAGCCATAAGAACAAGGAGCGTGTAGAGGAAATTGAACCTTATAGCAAATCACCGACGGAAGCTTTGGAAACTAATGCAGCTACACAACTGAACTTACTTTTTCATCACATCCTTTTGTGTACTTTTTTTAGCACACAAATCCCCAACAGAACACACGTGTGCCAAAAGTACATCTGGGATTTTGAATTCCGACTGCAAGGGTTCTATGTTATTCATCGCCTAATTATCTACACTGTTAATAATGTAACTTCGAAACCGGATCCAGTATATCCTTTGCAAAAAACCTGCGTGCGCGCGCATTCAACACACGGAGCTGAAATTCTGCATAACTTATTAAGGTGAGCTAGTTTGGAAGGCAAAAATCATTTAGGTAAGTTACGGAGAAACAAGATCTAGTGCTCTATATTTTAAAAACTTTAAGACTGTTTGTATAGAGTACTAGCTTTTGCCCGCGCGGCTTCGCTCTCCAGGCGTTGTTGAGTTATGCGCTTACCAACACATTTTGCGATTCATTTTTATATTATAGATTATCTAGAATCGTCTAAGTGTTGGTCATTGAAAAGTTGACGTTCAATGATCGGGCAAGTCTACAAACATGAAGAAAAACACGAGGAATGGATTGGTTGGCCGTGGGTGGACCTGTACCTCGAGGCCATACGTTTTTCTAACGCCCTCTTGCGCTAACTGTACTCAATACTTAAACATACATGAACATTGAACAGGTACGCGCTGGCAAGTTGACAAAATCCACTGGTGCTGAGAACATCGCAATGCTTTGACCCATTCGTAATGTATTACAGTAACGCACTCTACATCATTCAAACACAAAGCTTTACACAGAAAATTGATCAAACTTTCTATTTTGTTGTTTCATATCACCACCCAGGATTAGATCATAATCATTAAAATATCTATTATAAATCGTGAAAGTCACGATTTAATATTAAAAAATTACATAATAATTTCACTCTAAATGGACTGCAAAACCAGTTACTATCTGATTTTCGAAATGAAACTGTCATACAATTTTACGTTTTGGACGTTTGATAGAGCTTATATGACAAGAAAACAAGCTCAGCCCACGCCATAACGGGAGTCACGTATGATAATACTTTCTTCCGGTCCAAAGTATTATCATGTAGGCATCTTGCCTGGTATTGAATGTAAATTATATGGGAGACACGTGGGTGCTTCGGTGGCGCCGGCGCCGGCTCCCGAATCACAACCTTATAGAAATAGGAACCGTGTAACGGCATTCTTCAATTTATGCCCTATCATGTTCGGCTTACGAGCTCTTAGTAGTGTATTTATTACACCTGAATCTCGTCGTAGCAAAAATGCGATATAACACGTTCAAAAAAAAATACTTCGTCGCTCATTACAATGATTTCCATCATGTTCTCATACAGGAGCCTGTATGAGATGAGATGAGCTGTATGTATGAAATGATGAGACATTTCTGTGGTATTCTCGTTTCGTATGAAATATTAATGTCGAATGTGTGCATGTGGAAATTGAAACCAAGCCAATTAAGGATCATCTGGTATCATGCGACTGGCGCATAGGCATAGGCATATATTTAATATGAAATGTACCTGATATTTCCTCTGGCCGATATTTATAGCAGTTCAATTAAATTACTTCATGCTTTATTGCCTATAAAACCGCAGGATTTGCTCAGTACTGATCAAATAACACGTTGTGAAGAAAGTTTGCGTGAATGAAACTGATGCTTGAGCGCTGGACACTACCGGAACTTGTGTCAGCTATTAGGTTACACTTGATCTCGACGAGATCTGCGTGGGATAATTTCACTTACACGTAGTTTCAATGCTTACTGAATGAACAATTATTGTAGTTAAGTATTTTATTGCAATCGCTTTCAATGCATAATACTTTGGCGTTTTAGTGGTCAACAATATAATTTCGCTTCTCGAGCAATTATTTACTACTGATTTATTTGAATACGTTGAAATAGAAGTAATAAACTTACTAAATATGAATGAAGATGTGAAAGATGTTATTGATACAAATGATTGCGATGAAAATCTTGAAAACGATGCAGAGATAAATAATAATTCGCTAATTATAAGAACCTTGCAAGCCATTTTACGACTGACGCAAGAGACTTGGAACAGTTCAGTACCTCAAATAAATAAAGTCCAACTATAGACGCATTGGTACACAATAGACCGGACGCAGTGCTGCACAAATAGGAGTTTCCTTTGAACTAGTTGTTGTAACAACAACGCCACAATTGTTAATGTAACCGCTTGCTTTCCTTCCTAGAAACTATTAAGCTTCATTTACGGTTCTCTAGGTGCTCCACCCAAGCTCTTTGATGAAACTTATTTGGAAAAGAATTTCTTTAAAGTATCAATTGGGTGTTGAAAATTTTACGAGAGACTTCAACAATATTTTGAACGTAACAAAGTTGTTTTCTTTTTGCTGCCTTGAAGCCATTTAGGAAATTCTGTTTTCTTTTTTTGAAAGCTTTTTCGATGTCCGGCAGTGTGAAGGGGTGCGGGAAAGCTAATTCAATTAGTTTACCATTCGCCACTTCTTGGCCGTTATGTTATTACGATCCATTTCAAAGGGCCATCACGATATTACATTATATCTGTAGAATGATTACATTTTTAACTATGATTTGTCACGAACGTTTTCTAAAATGTTAAGAAAAATGTTTTTTATCGCTAGAAAGTCGTAATTTACAAACGTTATTCATCTATCACATAAATTCGTTTATTTCCTTTGAGCTCGCATAATTATTTAACCTTCATTCTGTTTATTTGATCCATTAACATAAAAACCATTTGGCGAAGCTGGCAGATACAAATGTTTACAGTACATTTCAACTACATGTCTCCACAACGCGCACATTTATAATTTCTTTCAGAAGAACATGTTTTTCTTTATGTACACAACTGGCATATTACACTAACATCACTGAAATATTTTCCGCGACCTAATAATTTTTTTTGGTTTTTGTTTCTGTACAGAGATTTATTTTCTATTCCAAATTACATTCCATTGTGCCACTTGTCGAGCACTTTACAATCTGAATACAAAGTGGTTGAAATTGGTTCCAGGCATTCATACACTTGTTGAGGACAAATATCAATTTATTCCAACGTCTCTAAATCTGTCGTTGTGTAAAAGCATCTTATGCACGAGTGAATTTGTTGCTGTTTTATAACTCAATCACGTCATCGCGGAATTTATTGAATTATATCTTATCAAGGAAAAAAGCTTGTGATCAGTTCTTGTTGACAAATTAAGTAGCAATCAAGTTTCTCTTCATGCCTATCATCTTGTCTGTGTATGATTGGAGCTGGCGAGTGCATGCTAATTAGCCTGACGGGACAGCCTCAATGGCTGCATCTCCAGCGAAGCGTGGACTCGATAGGCACTTTCCCTCTTTTCTGAAACATTCTCTACGGGAATGCAAGCTACGTTAATTTTCTCTCGTGCTGCATTGAATTTCATGCAATGATTCATTGCATTTCTTTCTCTAATCTCCTTGAATGCTTCGCTTTGATCAGTGACTTAATTGTACATTGAATAATAGCTGTAACGTCTTTGTATTATGTGAGTCGTGTTCATTTTTATTACGTTTCTTTAAAAATACGTTATTAATTAATTAAACCCCAAGCGAACACCAGCGTTCGCGCTGTCATTGTCTTTCTATTGTGTCTCTAATAGACACGATTGCAAGGATAATTACATCTTGTAAGGTACTTCATAGCTTAACTTCGGTTAAATTTAAATTAATTTTATTTAATTTACCTTTTAGAGCGTCTACAAGATCAATTTTAGTGACTGATGATTTCGATGACAATTTCTTTTAGTACACGTTCAATGAAACTTGGCAACGCTGAAAGTATGTCAGCAAAACTATAAATTTGAAAAGCTTTGACGTTTTAGCAGTATTGAGGAAGATTCTAACGGCTAAGCAGAAACTGTTTCTAGCGAACTAAATATTTTTTATGAGATTGATTTTTATAAGATATTACGGTTACATCTATTGCCTATTCACCTAGTTCGGATCTAGATAGACCTGTCGCCTGTCGTCCAGATCCGCGTGCGTCGCGAATGTGTCGGCGTTGTGTAGCTAATATCAATAAGTTGTTCGGTTATTTCTGCGTCCCACATACAGTCGTGATCGTGCTGCATTCCTATCTAACGCAATCGACCAGAACGCTCGCGGAAGGTCGCTTCAAGCACTGTTGTCGTTAATTTGTCATGGAAATTGTTATAGCTTACAATATTTATTTTAAATGTAGCTTCATTCTCTAGACATCTCATAGAATTGACTTAATCACCAACCTTCGAACTGTTATCAGCTTTATTCGAACAGATTTCGTTCAAGTTAAAATCAATTATCTTTTGATTAATCATCTACTGAAAGGAAATACATGTAATATCCTTTGACTACATTTATGCAATAAATAAATAAGACAGCCTGAAGAATCGCCAAACAGTGGCAATGGGCAAGGCCACATAGTTATCTGAACAGGCCGATGATGCCGAAAGGTTCTGGATTTTTGATCACGTACCTGAAGACTTTGAGGAAGTATATGTCCAACAGTAGACAATTTTTGTTTGAAATGATGATGGTGATGTCGATGAATGAATAAATCGGCCCACGTGTTACAGTGTAGGCAGTAGGCTCAGCGGTTCGATAATTAACTAATGTTTACATTAACTGGATTCTAGAGTATATTTAAATAACATACCTGTTTATCAGGTCATGGTAATAAACGGCTAAATTGAACGCGGAGCAGTTTTTTAATATAATAATAATCCTTTTTAATAATAATCCTTTATTGTCCAGAAAAGAACATAACATGATGTAATTAAATACAGTTAGTTCTTGTTTACAATGTTGAAATTCAGCTGCCATTGCGGACTCAATTTTTAGCTATATTTAATTTGTATCTCTCGTATGTAAACTAGGATCCTGGTAATTTCTTTACTTTCTCTGACCGACTCTCTGTACGCTCGAGAAATCAAGTTATAAGCTGATACTTGAATTCCCATATTTGTGTTTTTAGGCGTAATTGCTTTTCCTGTTTGACTTCACTTCCTTTTACTTTCATTAATTTGGTTGAAACTTGTTGAGTGTGAATCTGTGCCATGTCTTATTTTCAATATCGAATTGGTTTTCCCTTGCTTGCAATT
Organism: Mythimna ferrago; assembly: GCA_910589285.2. Classification (NCBI taxonomy): domain Eukaryota; kingdom Metazoa; phylum Arthropoda; class Insecta; order Lepidoptera; family Noctuidae; genus Mythimna; species Mythimna ferrago. The sequence continues at coordinate 6,673,348 of OU342675.1, read as the reverse complement.
TGTCAATTTTAGCATAAAAGCATTTGATAGCAGTGGTGGCCGAGTGGTAACGGCCCCGATTCACGGGATCAAACCCATCCAAGCACATTACTTTGTGTAATTTATTTCATCACCAATGCTCTCAAAACGGTGAAGGAAAACATCGTGAGGAAACCAGCATGCCCTAGAACCAAAAATTCGAAGACATGTGATATCCACCAACCCGCACTGGGCCCGCGTGGTGGATGACGCCCCATTCCCTCTCCTAGAGAGGAGGCCTGAGTCCCAACAGTGGGAACATTATAAGGCAGACTATGCTATGCTATGCTAGCATAAAACCAACCAATTCTGTCAACTGACTAATGAAAAACTTTCCTCAAGATTAACGGAACTCTTAATAAAACGCCTCATTTCTATTTTTCCAGGCGAGTCTTCGGCAGCTGGACCTATCTCTCCTGTCCGAGCTGTGGACGCTGAGCGAAGCCATGGCTTCTTGGCGACGGCAGCTAGAGCGAGGGCCGCGCCTCCGCCCCGCGCCGCCGCCCCCACCGCCGCCGCACTACCTTCGGACATAGCCACTCCATCAGCGTCAGACACTTGACTTCCAACATCCGATGGCGAACGAGAAAAATTCACATGCTTGTTAAAATAAATTTTTACACGGATATATTAGCCGTAGAACTATTTATCTGAAATAGTCGTCGCATACCAACCCGCACTGGGCCAGCGTGATGGATTACAGCCCATTCCCTCTCCTAGAGAGGAGGGCTGTGCCTCAGCAGTGGGAACATTAAAAAAGGCTGATGATGATGATGATGGTCGTCGCATATTCGTTTCGCGACAGGCGCAAGCTCACGGATAATTTCGAGGAACGCTCTTGTGAGATAAAGACATATAACTTCTTGACCGTACACTCAACCGCAGATATCAGTGGTAATAATTTGACATTGAAAGCACCTTTACATCTTTGCAGTAAAGGTGATTTTTGTTGTGGAAAAATTACGCTACGTCAATATGGTTGGGAACGTCTGAAGCTACCTACTCTATAATGTTAACGGTAACGCCAAACTTTAATTACACCTAGTGACCCAAAAACTAAGATTATGAGACCCAAGCGAAACTGTGTCTCATAAACACATACACAAAGCCATGAAATAAAAGTTTATGTCATAAAAATTACGTGTGTTTGGAGAAATGTGTACCTTCGTGTGCTCGTTGGTCGTACAAAGTCAAGTATTGTGTTTAGCTTGATTGAATCTGTACTCGAATAGTGGAGAACGTGTTCAGTGTCATAGTAATTGAACCAAGGACTGATAAGGGTTCAACTGCAAGTCTGGGTTGCCATAGCAATAAAAGAGAACTGGGCTTTTCAGATTTCTAGGAAGAGGCTAATGTCCAGCCATGCGCTACTTTAAGCTGATTCGAGATAGTCATGTACTTGTATATTCCCAAAGTGGAAAAAACTCCGGTTCAGAGGCAGCAAATTTTCTAAAATTAATTTTAGGTATTTGTTATGGCAACCCAGCATCGATGTAACGTGTGGTTCACGAGTTTTTTTTTTCTCTAACAATGTTGATTGAACAATTCATTGTATTTATTAAGTTATATTAAAACTCTTGTAAATAAACTGTTGTTGTTATTGCTCTCTTATTTAGATAACCATGTTTTAGTCAATATGGAATTTACTTATTAGGGAAGCCATGCATTCTAAATGCAAAAAAAAACCGTGTGGGGTTAACAAGAAGAGGTTATTGTTACGGAAATGAATTATTTCTATTTCTATATCTAAAAGGGAAACTGACATCAACGCACAGCCGACACTACAGGTCTAGGAGTATGAAATTTTGGACAAGGTTTCCGAGGCAAGGTGAACACTAACAATAAGAGAGGATTTTCGCGAAAACGTGGATGAGGGGGCCAAAGTTTGTACGAAGAAAGCTACGTACAGCAGAAGCTAGTGTTATATAAGAAATGATTATACCAGCAATCTACTTTTATGTACCTTTTCAATACACTTGCTCATAAAGTGACTCTTATTGCACTTCTTCTTCTTCTTTTCGTGTCGATGCTCTCAAACTATACTTCTTTTAACCAATATTTGGCAACCTGTACAGCTCTATTGTTGGCCTTGTATGGATCCTGAAACTGCAGGTCGTTACGCAGGATGGGCAGCATAGCAGGTGGCGCATGTCTTGTGGAGAGACTCCGAACTGGCACTGTGTTAGTGATGGGTCGAGGAAACCCCATTTGGCCAGATTGTTTTTACAGCGGCCAACCTGGGTTCGTAGTCGGTTTAGAGATTTCCAAATTGTTTCCAAATTGGCCACTGTAGTTCGTGTCCAGGGGGAAGATGTTCCGATGGGGTGATAAAAAGTGGAGGAGTTGGATGTTTCTGCCTCTAAAGCGCGCATCTCTCATCCTCTGCACTGTCTTTCGAAGAAGTCGTAAATCGCATAAAACTTTTACGGTTCTTTAAACGTGCAGGTATTAGTTGGTGTTTATGCAGGGGGTGACGTTCGTTCCATTCCTGTTTACTCTTTTCGATGCGGCTGGCTATCTCGCGACGAACTTCTGGAGGAGCTACACCTGCTAGAGGGTACGACATCGCAAGAAGGGTAGGTTTAAGCACCCCGTTACGATGCGGCAGGTATCATTCAGCGCCATGTCCACTTCTTTAGCGTGGGCGGAACGACGCCACACTGGGCATGCAAACTCTCCAGACGAAAAAGAAAGGCATAGGCCTGAAGTACGAAGAACTTGTGGTGTAAAGAAGAAGAAGAATATTGTTTCTAGTACCAACTTTTTGTTTTGTTTTTAGGCAGTGAGACTTAAATGTCAGGAACCTATCCAGAGTACCTAATGCCCAAATATATAGGTTGAGAGCAGTGTTCTATGTCAACTCCTTGCCACTTTATACTTAAAGTCCTATTTGACTGACGGTTACGAAGGTGAAAAACACAGGACTGGGTCTTGGAAGGATTTGGTCGTAGTGCATTTTCATCATAGAATTTGCAAGTGCTTCCAGGGCTGCCGTCAGTTTTTCTTCGGCCGCTTCGAAAGTAGGTGTCTGAGTGGCTAAAGCAAGATCGTCTGCATATAAGAATCGTTGTGTTTGCGGTGTGCTAGGCTGATCATTAGTGTAAATATTAAAGAGCGCGGGAGCTAACACGCTACCCTGAGGTAGGCCATTTTTCAGACTGCGTCACCTGGTTTTGTTGTGGCTGAGATGAACTTGAAAGCGACGATTATTTAAAATAGCACTAAGAATATGTACAAAACCAGTATCCCATGTCAGCTCGCCGACCTTCAGTAGGAGACGTTTGATGTTGACTGTGTCATAGGCTGCCAAAAGGTCAACAAATACAGCACCTGTGATATTGTTCGCCTCGAAACCATCTTCGATGAATTGTGTCAGTTTGAGGGTCTGATTGGTACACGACTTTCCTGGCCTAAAGCCAGCTTGCTCGGGGATAAGGTATGGTTCGATTGTGGACGTAAGACGGTACAGCAAGATTCTTTCAAATAGTTTGAATATGTGGACTAAGAGGGAAATAGGTCGGTAACTTTTAGGGTCTTTTGGGCATTTTCCCGGTTTAAGTAGGGACTAGCTTGTTACACGTTTCGCACTATCAACATTAATTTGACTCTGTTACCTGTTTACTTCGCGAGCTACACGTCGCGACAACGTGATTAATTAATGATTACCGTTCTCGGCTCCTCTTCCAGTTCCCGTTTATATTTACCTTTCAATACATTCACTGAAATGAATAAACGGGGGTTGACCGGCGACTCGTGGGTAGGGCATGCAAACCGATAATCGATAATTTTATAGAACGAATTTTACACGTTTCTGAACGAGTCCTGCCTGTCCCTCGCAGCGCAGCGCGTGTTTTCTTTAACTAGGTACCTATTATTCTTTCATTTAACTATTGTATTAATCGTTAAGAAATCTTGTTAGAATGTGTACCTATATTTCAAATTTTATAACTCAGATGTCTTTTCAGTATACTACGAAATTATTTAAAGTTAATTTAATTACTTATAGTAAACGTTCAAAAGTTTCAATATTTGACTCATAATTATTATATTATTTTGAAGAGACTAACTTTTTTATTATATAAGCAAGAGGTTTCTAAGATTTTATTTAAAAGATCTCTTTTTCAACGTTTATCGACAAAGTTTCTATAGTGGTTTTGTTTCTTCGATGTGGGGTGCCGAATTTCCACCCCCCTGAAAATGGTCTTGTCGGCGCTAATAGGTAGGTAGGTACAGTTATCCCGATGCATATGAGTTGCTTGCAAATAGTAAACGATCTCTCAGAAGCAAGATGGCAATAAAATATAGCTGATTCTTTGCCACAGAGATACCTCGGCAGACACTGAAGGTGACACTTTAAACACCACCTTCCATGAAACCAAGAACGTGTCAAGAGTATTTTATATAAGATCCCTGATATATTTAAAGAGATTTTTGATGCTTCAATTATATTAACAGGGGAAGCTGTTAGTAAACAATTATGGAATCGTCCGTATTGATGGTAGCATTAGTTCCGATTTTGCCCACAAATAAAAGATTCTTAAAAAGTTTCGCCCGCACCTGTAAAGGATAGGTGTAGAAATTGACGGTTTTGAACACCGAAGGTGACCAAAAGGGTATACAATATCCTTGGACAAAAGTCATGTGGTAGCACGAGCATTTTATTGGTTAATAAGTCCATCTATAAAACATCACCGTACTCCGGTGCAAGCGTGGCAGTTATGCGTACTCATTTTGTATCTATTATATATGGAAACATACAATATTGCCTACATCAACTTTTATATAATTCTACATTTATTTCTGTAGAATCAGTAACAAGTAACAACACAGGCTAAAAACTTAAAAAACATATGTGCCAAAAGACACGTATCTATACCAGTATCAAAATGATCAAAATGCTTGACTTTTATGACAAACTGTCATATAAGTTTGACATTTCATTCTGAAAATAAACATTTCAATTTTCAATTTAGATCATTTCTGTGGGTCTACTGATGTATAGTATTTAAAACAAATTAGACAAATTGGATGATAATTTGATAGTGTCAACCGATGTCAGAGACTTCATTACAAACCCCCAAGGAAGAGCATCCTCCGTCCAAGATACCTGAATCCGTAAGGGTTAGTATGATTTAACCGACTAATACTCTTATTAGATACTGTTATTGTTGTTAATTAAGTAACCATAGCGATGCATTACATTCTAACATGCATAACGATTCATAGCAACGAACTTATTACTAAAATACAGCATTTCAAACACACTTCGCATTTTCAGAAAATAATATCAATGGAAAAGGAAAATGAGTCGAACGCCAATCGGAAATCCAGGATTGACCTGAACGCGCTTCCTACTCGTCAGTACCTCGACCAGACAGTAGTGCCAATACTGTTACAAGGTCTCTCTGCCCTGGCTAAGGAGAGGCCCCCAGACCCCATCAACTACTTAGCTGCATATTTACTGAAGAACAAGAGTACCTTCGAGAGCAACACTTCTGCCAACAATAACCCTCCACCTAACCCTCAACCGTAATACTTCAACAGTTGTAAGATCTACAGCACAAGCATGTGGTATAGTAATAATATGCATATACACATAGGTTACAATTTATGTTTTTTAATGTTGTGACAAAAGACTTTTGAGTTAATTGAAATATGGCAGAATAGAATTTTCTTACAATTAGAAATAGCTAGTAATAGGAATCCAAACTATTGTTTCAACAAAATTAGTTGTAATTATCACTTTTGCTCCTCAGCTAAGAGATCTCGGTGAAAATGTAAAAACTAAGTAACTCAATACTTAATGGCATTTTTGCTAGTCAATTACTTGCTCAAGTTACCATGGCGGCTAGCTATGTACATTCGTGTTTTAATAGTAGTTTGGAACCATTTCCAATTTGAAACCATAGAGCGAATTATTGCTCACATAGACTACTATACTGAAGAATGAGTCTTTAGTTTATAACTTTATGCATGTTATTACATTAAAATAGTCTTATGATGCAGCATTGTACATAATTGAACCTTATCTAAATGATAATCACTAAGTTCTTGATGAAGTTCTCAACAAAGTAAGTTGGAGAAATGTAGAAGTAATTTTGTTTTGCTATTTAAAATAAATAATCTAAGACTAAACATTGTTATTTTTATTATACATCGGACATGGAATATTTGTTTTTATTTAACAGGCAAAATATTTTATTTCTATTATTCGGAAAGGTAAGAAGAGACTACAGCCTCACTTTTTGAATAATTATTTTATAATATGTACAATTTTTTAAATGATTTCGATTTTAAGGATTTACTAAACGCCCCCTGTGTTCAAATACATCCAAGAAAATTATGTCCGTTTGGATTGAGGAGCCACTTCATGATTTTAAAAGGAAACTTACCCCTTATTTAGTAGGAAAGCAGATAATTTTGTAGGCCAAACCCCGAAATTTGTAGTAAAACATATCCAAAGTTATATCAATTTTAAAGTGGCTCCTCAATCCAAACGTCTGAACTGAGGAGCCAGCTTGAACACCGAAAGTACTCAATGAATATTATTGAAAATTTTGTATCATTTAGTAGTAATTGTGTATAGTACCTACTAAAAGTTTGAGTCTAATAGGTACTGTTGATATTCAAGAACATACAATACTTTTAATGTGGCTCCTCAATCTATACACATGACCTGTCATTTTTCAGAAAAGCATTACTTCAATCGATACGCAATTTCGTTATCATTTAGTAGTAAGTATATTAGATTTGTAGGATAAGAACCGGATATCAAACATGAGTGGATCAGGAGATATAGCACATTTAATGTGGCTCCTCAATTGAGATGCTTCGCTAAATAAATTGGCCTCTAATCTACTATACTTGTGATGAAATTTGGAACAAAAAACACCTATATTTAGCATAAAATTCTACTAAATGTACGTATAATCCCCGCCTTAGAAAAATACATATCTACGAAGTTATTAGCTATTCTTTCATTTCCTATGAAATGGTTTTGAAGGGTGACCATGAATACATTATTTACTAAGACAATCTTTGTTTCATGGCATAGAAGCACAAAACTGCAAATTTATGTCGATACTTATTATCTACCCTCAATAATATTTATTTAGTAACCTAACGTTCACTAGCAATGAAACTCACTTGTTTGCTCACATATTGACATAAACATAAAGGAGACGTTCAATAAATGTATGTTTAATAAAATGCATTTATTTACTAAATTTAATCAGTTTTACTACTTTCTCTGTATGCTACAAATTCAAACATACTTACTACTAAATGTTTTTTGCAGTGGAATTATAAATTGACCAATTACTTTCATGTAAATTAACGCTCTTGTGTTTAGATTGAGGAGCCACATTCAAAGTATTGTATGTTCTTGAATATCAACAGTATTAGACTCAAATTTTTAGTAGGTACTATACACAATTAGGTACTACTAAATGATACAAAATTTACAATAATATTCATTGAGTACTTTCGGTGTTCCAGCTGGCTCCTCAGTTCAGACGTTTGGATTGAGGAGCCACTTTAAAATTGATATAACTTTGGATATGTTTTACTACAAATTTCGGGGTTTGGCCTACAAAATTATCTGCTTTCCTACTAAATAAGGGGTAAGTTTCCTTTTAAAATCATGAAGTGGCTCCTCAATCCAAACGGACATAGAAAATTGTGTTTGGAGGAAATGATGTAAAGGACTAACTTTTAAGACTGATACAGACTACGAGGCATACGCCACGCACGGCGCACAGCCAATACTTCGCAAGCAGATACCTCGCCACAAACATGAAGACAGACAAATGAAGTGTTCTTCGCACGCCATAGCTCGACCCGGATATATGTTGATACATATACATATTGTTCTCAACACGCACTCTCCAAGCAGAGGCATTCGCTGTGTACCACTCGCGGCGCATGCCTCGCAGTCTGTATCCACCTTTAGCAATGTATGAAACAAAAACAAAGTTTGTAACCATTTGAATCAATTTAATTAACCTAAAACATAACTAAACGAACTATTGACGAACTTCATAATTAAAACACAATGACAAAATTAATCACAGAAACAATATAAAAACTACAAAATAATAATTCAAGCTTTCTCAGCTTCCTCAAGAAACTGTTGTCTATGTAACAGCCAGGAGTCATTATCATCTCCCCCTTCCTCTTCAGCCTCGACCGACGGCAGTTCGAACTGCATGTCGTCGGTAATGATGCAACTCTCATCCGTCAGAGAAGGCACGGAGTCACAGACAGGTAGTGGAACTGGTTCGTCGGGCAAGAATTCTGCGATGTAAGCTGTGACGTTGCGTGCTCGCCATGTTGCGATCTTGCCTGTGAGGTGAGGACATAAATTAGCAGCAAATAAGCAATAGTAGAAGAGTAGATGACATGATGATGATGATGAAGCAATAGTAGAAGAGTAAAGTGGTGAAGGAAACCGGCATGTCCTAGAACCAAAAATTCGAAGACATGTGACATCCACCAAGCCGCACTGGGCCCGCGTGGTAGATTACGGCCCATTCCCTCTCCTAGAGAGGAGGCCCGTGTCCCAACAGTGGGAACATTATAAGGCTGACTATGCCATGCCAAGTAATAGTAGCAACCATGGAGTGATCAGTTGGTTAAGGTAAGAGAATAATAGGGTTTTTTTTGGTGGGAAATCGTCCAGTACTCCCGTTGTAGGGCGGAGTGGAAGGGCGTGTCAGACTTAGTACTGATTGAAACCACACCTGTTTCTTTGCCTTTTTTTTTAAGGCCCAAGAGCGGGGGATGCTATTAGATGATTTTCCTAAATCATCTAATGACATCCCCTGCTCTTGGGCGGAGCGGGAGATAGTGTCAGACTTTTACCGACTAAAAACCCACTCCTATTTCTTCGTTGCCTTTCGTGCCGGGGCTGAGATCTCTTTCGAAGTTAACCCTGGCCCCAGTAGGCTTCGACCCAGCTGGACCTGGATCTTTGAGGCGATCAGGACGGCGAGCCACCTAATTATACCACCAGAAAAAAATTTTTTTTCGGTGGGAAAGTCATCCTATGACATCCCCCGCTCTTGGACGGAGCAGAAGATAGTGTCAGACTTACTGACTAAAAACCCGCTTCCAGGATTATGCAGGGTTTGCTTATAATATTTTTGCTAGTAGTACTTGTAGTTAGTTGCGACATCTATAAAGCTACATTAGAACTACGCAACCAGCGAGGTAACTACAAATTACAGATGGCGACTACGACGATGTCACAAAATCGTGTAGAGTTCAATCCTTTCTACGGTTCAAACAGTGATTATCGCGAATGCAATTTAAATAGGCCTATTGGCTGCCAAATAAATCATAATCTGACCGGAGAATCCCCCCATTATATTGTAAAAAAATATCAGTTCTGAAATACTATAAAATTCATCTTTTGTTTGATGAGTTAAAAGTCAAACTAGCTGTGCCCGCGACTTCGTTCGCGTGGACTACAGGATTTTGAATCTATTTTTTTCTAAAATAACAGTTACCTATGTTACTCCTTATTACATCAGCTACCTGCCAAAAAAAGTCCCGTCAAAATCGGTCCAGCCATTTCAGAGATTAGCCCGGACAAACAGACAGACAAAAGTTGTAAAAAATGTTATTTTGGTGTATGTACCGTATATATATTCATATGCATGTAGTAAAAAGCAGTTATTTCAATAACACTCCAATTTTATTTATATGATGATGTATAGATGAGATCGAGAATGGGAGAATAATTTAACAATCTATTGTGCGACTCTTCTCTCTTTTTGTTTGAACAAAAACTGTAATTCTCTACGGAAAAATTTAATTAGGAATCTGCTAATCAATATTTAAATTAGATAATCTTCAGTCACGATTTAAACTAATTGTGTGGTTAGATTTTTTTACAAATAATGCTGTTTATGTGCAGACAATCTATTAAATCCCGTTTGTCTAAAAATGATGTCAGTTCGAAGTCTCATGCGGACGATGACCTCAATCAGAAATAAAATTAGTCTTGTAAAAACTTGCTTGCATTATATTTGCATAAATATTATTATATGCTGGTACCTACTGTTTCGAAAATGGCAGTGGCACTAAGATCTAAATTCAAAGTTTATAATATTCTCACTTTATTATAATATAGTATATTATTTAAAAAAAAAACTATCTGCTATCATAATAGCTTTGAAGCTATTATAATCCTTCACAAATTCAAACACAATGACAGCTTGGTAGCGTGCTAAAACCGTTGAGGATTCTATCTATAACACTCTTCTACTTGATAAAGGTACCTATACCACTATCTATCATACAAGGTGCAGTTTTAAAACTGCACAATATTTCAGGAGGTTGTAATAAAACTCATAAATAATCATGTAAAAAAACGATACCTGGTCAATAATCAGTAATACTTGTTATTTAATTTTTTAATTACACTAAACTAAATCGATTGATCGATGGCCGCGGGGGCGTGGCTAGGGTGTGGCGTGCGGGATGATGATTGGATGATACATTATTTATGAAACTATCGTTGCGAGTTAGTGTGTGTGAAAACGCCCTTTATTGTTCCGTGTTTGTGTGTGTGAAAAAAAGCGCGGTTATAAAAAAAAAAAAAATTACCTACTTATTTTATTATTGATTCGGGTCGAGAATCACTAACATAGTTACCTCCTGAAATATTTTGCAGCTTCAAAACGACACCTTGTATAGTTGCTCAATTTCTATCAAGCGCAAGTTCGATGTTCGATCGTGTATGGAGTACTGCTCTCATCTTTGAGATGAGTCTGCCAAATACCAGCTTGCTGCACTGGAGTCGATTGAATAACGAGCTAAGAAGATCATCGGCAATGATGCACTTGTCAAGTCAAAACTCCAAAGTCTTGAGCATCGACGCCGAGTTACTATACAGCTTGTCTGTTTTCTATCGTTTACATTTCGGGGAGTGTGCACTGGAGTTACACAATTTAATTCCCCCGAGTCCTTTCCATCATCGGACCATAAGACGTATAGCGTTGTGCCACCTAGGCTGTATATGGTGGACATCCCACCCATACGTACAAAGCGTTTTGGGAACACATTATGCGTACAGCTATGGTGTGGAATTGCCTGCCGGAGTCTGTGTTTCCTGATAGCTATAGGTAAGTCAAGAGTGAATAGATTGCTTTTAGGCTAGCGTGCACATCATCGCTTACCATCAGATGAGATAGTGGTCAAACGCGAGCCTATCCATAATAAAAGAAAACATGTTCTAACCTGCTGTCTCATCAAAGTCCATTGACTCTTCCTCCAATCTCTCCTCCTTAACTTCTTTTTCGTCTTTCTCCTCCTCTCCCTCACCTAATTCCTCTAAAGCCGGGTCTTTGATAAGCAGATAGAACCCATGTTGCATACAATTGGTGTCAAAGACGAAGCACCCTGGGCCCTTCGGCTTGCCCCTCAACCAGGACCCATGATAACGGTAACGGGGATAGATAATTTGTCCAGGACCTTGGATTGTCCCCTCAACCCAAGTCCCCATGAATTTGATTTGATACTCAGCGAAGAAGTACGTCCCTAGGCCATGCCGTTTGCCTTTGAACCAGGCTCCCTCATAGATGTCGCCGTTGGGGTAGTAGTAAGCTCCGAACCCTTGCTTGAGGTCGTGTCTCCAGTCTCCTTCGTAATGAGAGCCGTCTGGGTATAACATGCGGCCGACTCCGTATTTCATGGCTCTTCGCCATTCACCTAGAAGCAAGAAATAAAATTATGCATCCTGCGGAATTGTTTTAACACGATCATCGTGCGTCTGATTATATCTGCCTTAATATTTTACGACAGAGTCCTATTTGAAACAACTAAGATAAAAAATACGAATATTTAAGATGTCGGTACACTCGGTACCTACTTGAACCACCTACGCTTCTAACAAAGTTGTATACTTTTCCCATAAGGTTTAAGTTTCCATACCTTCATACCGAGCTCCATTCTTAAACACATACAAGCCTTTCCCGTTTCTCTGTCCGCGGCAATAGCACCCTGTGTAGTAGTCCCCATTTGGAAGGACTGCCCAGCCCTCGCCATGTCTGTCACCTTGAGGGTTCCTCTTTCCAACGTAGATCTACGAAATGCTGACTTATTAGGTATCGAAAGATCGGAAATTGTTAAAAATAAAAATTAAAACCAGATTGGATTGTAGAATATGGCATTCTTTAGTGTCTGCCTACCCTAATAGGAAAAGGTGTGAGTTCATGTATGCACAAAGCTAGTTTTTAAAACATTTTCAAAAAATTGTTCGTGATATTGGTTTTATTGTGGCGTATTTCTTTTTCGTATTGTTCTCAACACACTTTTAATTGATACCCATGTTAATGAATGACGTCACTTAGCTAAGCATGCTTTACCTTCAAAACTGAACATGTCTGCAAAATTTCAGCTCAATCTATTAGGGGTAACATTTTTTAAATTTATTTAAGAACAGTTTAAGTACAATTTACAGTTTATTTAAGTAAAGTAAATTTTACCTAAAAAAATATACAAACATCGCAAATTAATAAACAGCTCGTACAAACTAAAATCGTTTCTAATACTCGTACGATCGAAAGCCCATTTTCACATAGTTGGGGAACGGTAGATGATAATTATAGAATCATTTGAAAAAATGTAAATGAATGCAGTTCGTGTGTACTTAGTACCTGTAAGTATCGAGTACCAAGCGAAACCACAGGCTTGCGGACTATTACGAGTATTACTATTTCTATAGGATAAACTACTTCAGTCTGCAATTTACAGCTGGTAAAATTTATTCAACTTTAACTCTTCAGCAAATGGTACTTATGGAAAAGACACCACAATTTTGCCAATAACACATGCGAAGAATTAATAATAGACTGTCAAACGCTGGATAATATTTAACGAGTATTAACAGTAAATAAAAAAAAAACTGGGCAAGTGTGAGTCGGACTTGCGCACTGAGGGTTCCGTGCAAACTACAATTTCTGAATGGAGCTTCGAAGATTTTTCCGAAATGCATTTTATTTTTGTGATGTAATTAACAACAAATTTACTATTTTCCGATGTTTTCCTATACCTACCTGTGCTATAAGACCTTGCTTTGTGCCAAATTTCAGGATTCTGGGTCAACGGGAAGTACCCTATGAATTTCGATCTTTGAGACTATCAAAATATACGTTTTTTTGCGACATAAACAGCCGTATCTTTTTTATTCGTTAACTTAGAAGTTTGATTTTTTCACAGCTTGAAGGGACCGCAGACCTGAGTATATGGTTTTAATTTCAACTCGATACCTCCACGCGTTCTCGAGATAAAGAGCCTTGACAGACAGACATACGGACTGACAACAAAGTGATCCTATAAGAGTTCCGTTTTTTCCTTTTGAGGTACGGAACCCTAAAAATATATCGGAAATCTACTTGAACAGTGCCAATAAATGTTTGGGTTTTGTTAATTTTGCAGCTAATGTTCCAGTTATTTAAGAATATATCCAGTTACCCCGATGGTATCGACATCCTCCCCTCGTTCCCCCTTTTCTTCGGCCATGGCAATTATTTTTATGTTTGATTTGATTACAAATATAATTTCAAAACATTATTTTTAGATAATTGACATTTGAAATGTGATATGTGATTGATTAGATTGGATTAGATCATCATCGTCGAACAACAAAATAATGACCAGTTGCAAAATAACAGTAAATAGTTCTTATGTTTCAAGTAGGTACGTAAACTCAGTCAAGAATTTAAATAATAAAAATAAACAGAAATAGCTTTATTTCTCACACACCCATGTCTGAATAAATTAATAACACATTATATCAAAATTGAAGCAAGCTATGCAAATGGAACGAGTTAAGTGAGCTGGGATATGCATGTAGAACATGAAACCGTGTGAATCAATGGCTGACTAGACTCTAGGCATCAGTTATAAGTTCAGCTTCAGAGCATAAGCAAATTTGGAAACAAAGTTCCGACGAATATCGACAAAATGTCTTTTAAATGCAGTTTTTAAGAATACAATAAGATAAATGGCTAAGCCTACAATTCTCTGAACTCAAGCGTCAATAAGAAATGTTTTAGCATTATTCCAGCTCACAGGAAAATCACAGACAATAATATTAATGTATAGCCTCATAATTAACCAATTTTTCAAATATTTTCTATAAAATTAATCATTATTAATAACAATATAAGAAAGCAAGAGGGAAGTAATTCAAAAGTCCCTAAATCTAAAGACCTACAGTTACAACTCATAAAGTAATTTTGTACTTTTCGGTTTCCTGCTACATTGTTTTGTCGTGGCAAGTTATACATCACACTCTTTAAGGGCCTTAACGCTAACTAAATTCAAGTTTCTTTTATAATTTATAAGGTCGACACAGTTCTGCTGTTTAGGTCACGAGACAGCGGACCGATGACCTCAATCAAGTCGGATTCCATCTGCGTTTATTTTTAACAACTTTTTATTTACTCGTTCACCTCCTTCGATCGAACCCACTTTGACACTAAACTAGGAAACTTTAACTGTTTATTGTTTATGTTGTGTTAGCGCGGCGGAGCTTGCGGTGGCGCATCCTCTAGCTTGCCCCACACCACGTTGCACATTTCTCGCACTAGAGCCTGCTCTCCAGAATCTAGGTCTGGAGCTGGTCGTCTTCGCTCACGTTCCACGCGTTCTCTCACCTCCAAAACTTGTAAAGCACGCACTACTGCTTCAGGGCGTTCGTTTCCACCATTCCCTAGTCCCTTTTCTGCCTCTAATCGCCGAACTTTCTGCTCTAAATCTTTAACATATTGTACTGTTCGTTCTGCAAGCTGTGGATGAGTGATTGGTATCGCAGGTGCAGTCCGCATACCTTCCTCTGCATTTGTCCCACTACTACTGCCGTCACCATCGTCTCTTTCCCTTCCAGCTGCTCGGCCACAATTACTACACGTACTTCTCTCACGTTCTTCGTCTAAGTACAAGCACAATTCCTTCAACTCTAAATTATCACGAATTAATTCTTGCTGTTTATCATCTAACTGCCTCAATTTATTCTGGTATGCAGATACTTCCTGTCGCATGACAGATGCTGTGTATCTTCCAAATCGTTGCCATTCTCGAGCTAGTTTTCTACCCTTCTGTCGATCGTCATCTAAAAAACAACACAAATCTCGCAGTTCCTGATTGTCTTCGCTTAGTCGTCGATTTGCTTCTTTTAGCGCTTTTATCTGAGCTAAGAGTGCTTGAATCTGACTTTTCTGATCAGTCGATCCTCGAGGTCCCTCGGGTTCTACGCGTTTAGTAAACTTGAGCATGTCCGCAGATCTTCTATGGATCTGTTCTTCTTCAATGTTACGCTGGGCTCGCTGGATGTCGTCTGCACTTCTCGCTCGTGCAGTTGGCTCTACCGGTTCGTGCACAACAGCTTTCGTCACCACCTCAGACGGCCGTGGCATACGTTGTAGTGCTCCCGACGGTTGAGGATATCCCTGGGGATAACCTTGAGGATATTTCAAAAAATGAATAGATCCTCCACTATATGAACTCGGAACAGCACCATGCGCACCTGGGTACTGTGACTTACTAGGATCAATAGATTTGCCTGCGTATGGTGGTTTGTACTCCTTGGCGGCCGGGTCGATAGTGGCTAGCTTGGGCCCACTCGCGGCTAGAGGAGGCGGATGATAACGCGGTGGAAAGTTGACCGGTTCTGGGCCCTGTTTACCTAGTTGTTGCTTCTGTTTATTAAATTGGCCTGCGTTCTGGTTGATTGACATTGTCGATGGAACCGTTTTTGGTTACCAGCTCAGTCAATACATCGCTTTGTTTTGGAGCTCATTTCCAAATCTTGCAGGTCACGTAGATGCGAAAGACGAGACGGCATGAGTTCAACGATTGGTCCTTGAATGAACAGAGGTGGGGACTGCCGCCGGCTGCGTAGGCTGTAGAGCGTGGCATTCGCGCAATTAACTCAACCGTGGTTCTTTGTGTTCACGAAAAGCACTTGTCAGACACTGTTTGGTAGCACTATGAATTGTTTCTGGTCAAGGTTTTGATGAGATGGACGCTTGTTTGGCACGTTTATGTGATGTTGTTTTGAAAAAGCAGGTTATGCGTCTCCGTATGTCGACGGTACGACGCGGGCGCGCGGGGCGCATGTCTTGAACTGGCGCGCGGCGCTACCTGCGCGGAGGCTCGCGCGCGGCGTCCTGCTCTGGCGCGGCATCTCACCTGCGTGCACGCACACAGACACAGCGCTTTACGACGCGCAATCATTGACTCCCAGTAGTGCCACACTGTGACAGTCGCACAGCATCTGCGCGTCTCTCATGACACGAGCGCAGACACGGATTACTCGCTAGATTCATACTTTTGATTGAATCGCGTACCTCTTTATGACAACAGTGGTGTAGTAGCGGAAGAGAACTTTCAATACCTCGCTTTGTAAAGCAAAATACTTAGAAAGGTACATCGAATGCACCGCAGTAGGTAGTCTCAATATTTAAAATCGCTGTATATTCAAACCACCTCCAATCAAATGAATAGGTACTGGTAATTTTTCCACCACTGATGGCATTGAAGATATCATGCCTGCGAGGTCGACCCCACTTCACACCATCTTACACTATCAACAACAACAAAATAAATTTCAACCTTGAAATAAATCACTTGACTAGCTTTACGACTTTCGCCATGGATATGGATATCTACAGAAATTTTATCGAGCTTAGCTTAGCTTTTGCGAGTCTATTTTATTCTGATTATATTATTAGGTAGATAAGAACTAGATACCTACTCTAAATGTGGATTCCTTTTTTAAGTGAAAAGGCATCTAATAACTTCTTCTGTTTCTGGCTGGAGCAGGAGTCAAACTTTTACAGAGCCTCCCTTTCGGAAGCAGACACTTGGCCCCAGTAGGCTTCGAAGCTGCTGGGCCTCTACAGTTTCTGACAACTCCTTGAGGCGCGCGGGATGGCTCTATCTAATGCCTTGATCACACGTACCGAGTAAAAGGGCGAGACAGTAAAAATGTTACTCGGCCGAGACAGTGATGTATGCGAATTGTAGAGATAAGCGCTCGGGCAAGCACTCGGCGCTGTGTTTACTCGTACCGAGTACTCGGCCGAGAGCACGGTCTCGTCCGTTTACTCGGTACGTGTGATCAAGGCATAAGATCCCAGTTTTGATTGACTGTTATCTAACATACGACTCTACTCTCTATCATGTTCGGTCCCTGTCGCAATCAAATAGCAATGTGCCTAACAGTAAGACTAGAAGGAGATATTGTTAGGCGTTACATTAGTCGAAAATTCTATTACTTTTCAAGGCAAGCGTTCTTCATCGTCAGCCACATTATATAGAGGTCAAACGCGAGCCTATCCATAAAAAAAAATCTCATAAATACATAGGTAGATATTTTAATCTTGAATTGATGTGAGGAAACCGGCATATCCTAGAACCAAAAATTTGAAGATAAGTGACATCCACCAACCCGCGCGCACTTTGCCCGAGTGGTGAATTACGGCCCATTCCCTGTCCTAGAGAAGAGGCCTGAGTCTGAGTCCCAGCCGTGGGAACATTATAAGGCTGACTACGCTACGCTACGCTTCCCAGTAAAGTCATGCTTTATTTTTTTTCACTTTCAAGAATACTGTAAAGAGTGATTCTTTGAAACCGAGAGAATGTCTCATTCATCTGGCCTAGTTTTCGTATCTATCTATTTTTCCCGCGCGCCTCAGGAAGTGGTCAGTAACGGCAGGGGCCCAGCTGGGTCGAAGCCTACTGGGGCCAGGGTTAGCTCCGAAAAGTAGCTCAGCCCCCAGTACGAAAGGCAACGAGGAACTAGAGTGGGTTTTAAGTCAGTAAAAGTCTGACACTATTTCCCGCTCCGCTCAAGAGCGGGGGGTATCATTAGATGATTTTACCACCGAAAAAAAAACCTATCTATTTTGTATCGTAAGCCACTGGGCGCAAATGAGTGCCTTTGATATATTTAGTGATCGGGGGAAAATTATGCAAATAATAACCGACTTACTAAAAAAAACACTAAAACCATCAAAATAACTTTAATTTCGGAAGTCGGTGTTTCTATAATAGTTTTGCCTCTTCGTTATTTAACAAATTAACACCGACTTCCGAAATTAAAGTTATTTTGATGGTTTTAGTGTTTTTTTTAGTAAGTCGGTTATTTTATTTTTTGTAAAAAGTTTTTTATTTCACACTTTTTTTCTCATGACAATTCCAATTAACTTAAACCCTGCTAGGATACATTGTTTTATTATGAAGTTCCCGTGTCTACCTTCCGGCTCCATCATCATCATCAGATCAGTTCGATAGTACCTGATAGCCAAAGTGCATCTCATGAAAATTCTAATAAGCCCAAACACGGCTAGGATACATTGATTAATTACGAAGTTCCGGTGCCTATCTTCCGGCTCCATCATCATCATCAGATCAGTTCGATAGTACCTTATAGCCAAAGTGCATCTCATGACAATTCTAATAAGCCCAAACATGGCTAGGATACATTGATTAATTATGGAGTTCCGGTGCCTATCTTCTGGCTCCATCATCATCATCAGGTCACATCGATGATACCATTTTCAACGTACCTATTCAGAACTATTCATTTATTTGTAACTATGTTCATTGAGAGATCTGTGTGAGTATGAACTTCCGTTGGCCATTTCTGGTCTTCTTCACCAGTTCCACTTCATCAAATGTCATGTTTTGACTATAAATGCTTAAGTCTTTGATGAAAATATCAAAAGAACTATATGATTGCCTATAATATTTGAGGATTTCCCTCGATTTCGCCAAGATTCCATCATCAGATCCCGACTTGGTGACTATGAGACCATTTGGGAAGTATACCCTTTCCAACAAAAAAAGAATTTTTCAAATCGGTTGGCAAGTGACGAAGTTATGCGCGATCATACTTATAAAAAAAAAATACAAACATCCGAATTGAGAACCTCCTCTTTTTTAGAAGTCGGTTAAAAATATCAAATTGTAAAGAAAAAACTAGGTCAGATGAAAGAGACATTCTCTCGGTTTCAAAGAATTAAGTACCCTAAAATCCCTAAGGTTAGTGGAGAAAGGAAGTTAATTTAATTTCAGCTTCTTACCAGGTAAAACCCCAGCAGTGTTCCATCCGTATATTAGAAACGATCGTTCCTAATACGGACATTACACGGTAGGTTTTGCTGTCAGTTTAGCCACAGTCAATGTTTTGATTGACGAAAAACCTACCGTCTAATGCATGCGATGATTGACGGTTTTTAGTACTGATTGACGAAAACCATCATATTTTGATTGATGGAATTGATTGACGATTGCATGACCGTTTAATGGTCGCCTAGCTTACAGGCGGAATTGCCACAACTGTCTATAGGTATATCATAGATATAAGTATATTTCTATGAGGTATAAAAAAGGCAAAGTCCTGACTCGCTCACTGACTCATCAACACCCACAAACCCATGAACCTAGAAAACTGAAATTTTGCACAGAGGTTCCTTTTTTTGTCAAAGAGAATAAGAAATGATTTTCCAATATTCACTCCCTAAGTTGATGAAACGGGGGTCCAAAGTTAGTATGGAGTAACCTATTTTCACACAAGCGAAGCCGCTGGCAGAAACTAGATGGACTCTTTATTGTACACCATAAAAAAATAAAGAGCAAGAGCCCACGAGGCCGACCGCCAGACCTACGTTACTTTAGAAAATACAGAGCAGGAGCCCACGAGGCCGCCGGCCAGACCTTCGTTAATTAAAAAAAATATAGAGCAAATGCCAACGAGGCCGCCCGCTAGACCTACGTTACTTTAAAAAATATAGATCAAGAGCCCACGAGGCCGCCCGCCAGACCTACGTTACTTTAAAAAATATAGAGCAAGAGCCCACGAGGCCGCCCACCAGACCTACGTTACTTTAAAAAATATAGATCAAGAGCCCACGAGGCCGCCCGCCAGACCTACGTTACTTTAAAAAATATAGAGCAAGAGCCCACGAGGCCGCCCACCAGACCTACGTTACTTTAAAAAAATATAGAGCAAGAGCCCACAAGGCCGCCCGCCAGACCTTCGTTACTTTAAAAAATATAGAGCAAGAGCCCACGAGGCCGCCCACCAGACCTACGTTACTTTAAAAAATATAGATCAAGAGCCCACGAGACCGCCCGCCAGACCTACGTTACTTTAAAAAATATAGAGCAAGAGCCCACGAGGCCGCCCGCCAGACCTACGTTACTTTAAAAAATATAGAGCAAGAGCCCACGAGGCCGCCGGTCAGACCTTCGTTACTTTATAAAATATAGAGCAAGAGCCCACGAGGCCGCCCGCCAGACCTACGTTACTTTAAAAAATATAGAGCAAGAGCCCACGAGGCCGCCGGTCAGACCTTCATTACTTTAAAAAATATAGAGCAAGAGCCCACGAGGCCGCCGGTCAGACCTTCGTTACTTTAAAAAATATAGAGCAAGAGCCCACGAGGCCGCCGGTCAGACCTTCGTTACTTTAAAAAAATATAGGGCAAGAGCCCACGAGGCCGACGGTCAGACCTTCGTTACTTTTAAAAATGTAGAGCAAGAGCCCACGAGGCCGCCGGTCAGACCTTCGTTACTTTAAAAAATATAGAGCAAGAGCCCACGAGGCCGCCGGTCAGACCTTCGTTACTTTAAAAAATATAGAGCAAGAGCCCACGAGGCCGCCAGTCAGACCTTCGTTACTTTAAAAAAATATAGGACAAGAGCCCTCTAGGCCGCCGGCCAGACCTTCGTTAATTTAAGAAAATATAGAGCAAGAGCCCACGAGGCCGCCGGCCAGACCTTCGTTACTTTAAAAAGTATAGAGCAAGAGCCCGACGGACTCGTTACATAGCAGCTTCTTCTTTTTGAAGTCGGTTAATAACTGAAAGGTTTTCAGTGCATGTCCCCTATACAGGTAAGAACTAAGTATTTATAGTAGGAGCTTAAAATTAATAAAGTATAACAATGGGCGGTCAATGGTTGGTGTGTGTGGTTGCTAGATATCCAATAAGTTAACGCCCAAGCGCCTGAGCAGTGCCATAAAAACAGTGACTTCTTCATGAACATAACACATTATTTATCAACTATCAATTTTTTCGTGCGATTAATAGTTTTCTATAAAAAAAAACATTTAGCAATTTCGCAACTTTTCCCTACCTACTCCATCGAAACGGTTTGGAACATTCCACTTGCGCACTTATACGCCAGACAGACAGTAGATCACAAGTCAAGTTCACCCATTTCACTTGCTCATCGGTATTCAATGCCTGTCATTTGGCAAGTATATGCAAAGTGAGCTACCGTACGGGGGTAGGCAGTGCCCCCACTGTCACTGAGCGCCAGTAACTCGCATAGTCCCCGGCAAGGATGGCGCGTATCCGTGCGCCCGCGCATATCGTTTGCGTAGCGACCATACTCCTCGTGCAAGGTACGTTTAATATGTGGACGGCTTACAAAACACTTTATTCGGTGTTTTTTATTTATATTATGTTGGCCTAGTTTGTTAGCAGCGATTTGTAAATGTTTTGAAATTATTGAGATTTCGGCAATTTTCTTGGTATACTGAGGAAACGAGAATCTAGGCTTAAATACCTAGAAGTAATTGTGAGTGTAGTGTTTAACTGTATTTTGCAATAGGTACTTAAATAATAGGTGTTTGCCTGGTGGATATCCCACCCATACGTACAAAGCGTTTTGGGAACACATTCATTATGCGTACAGTTAAAGAGTGGAATTCCCTGCCGGAGTCTGTGTTTCCTGATAGCTACAACCTAGGGGTCTTTAGGTCAAGAGTGAATAGGTTACTTCTAGGCAAGCGTGCTCCATCGTCGGCCACATCATCGCTTACCATCAGACCGGTGAGATAGTGGTCAAACGCGAGCCTATCAATAATAATATTAAAAAAAAACAATTCTCACAAAGACTGCATAATTTGGACAGAATAGAGGGAATCTTCACCCACTCGAATCAACCAAAAAAGCATTGCAGGAAAATGAAATTGTGGGTAACTTTGAGTATCAATATGAATGGTTGTAGAGATAGCCGAAGACCATATAGCAACGAATGGACTATGTGGACACTAGGCTACGGAATTTCTCGAAAGACTTGCCATAACCTGGAACGCAAAGACCAACTGAAGGAACACAGGTGGGTTTTAGACATTAAAAGTCTGACATACATTCCTGCTCCACCCTAATTAATTGATTGCAAGTAGATTTGCTGACCGATCGGCGTCTCATCGTCGACGACGGCTGGTGCTGAAAATCAGCGCTGTGGCTCTGTTTTACATGAGCCCCAGCATTTTGCTGAGCGCTGGCCGTTTTGCGCGGATGTGACGCATATCTTACGTGCTACTTTTAGTCGATATTGTTATTTATTAATTTTGTTATGGTATGCGTCATGTTTGACGTGAATAAACACTTTTTCTTTCTTTCTTTCCTAAAGCCTTCAATGTCTCAATCAATACGAAAACAACAGCCAGCATGAGGGCTATATTTCACCAGGACACCATGACCACGCGACACCAGTCGTCGCTACCAACAAAATGTATACAGCTCTACATATAGAGAGTTACTCACTTGTACCTCTACCATGAGCTTAAAGCAATAGTATTTATCGATACTCGATACCGACTACGTAAATATTTTGTATGGCAAATTTTGGTTCCGTAAGTGACCGCTAGAGGCGCTGTAAAATTTGGCCAGAGGCCATACAAAATATTTACGTAGTCGGTATCATTAAACTCATGGTAGAGGTACTGCACGCTTAGCCAAGTTGTTATTCTGCAATCGTTAACGCTGTCAAAAAGTGATGAAACGTGTGGGAATGACGTCATCTCAACGTAAAGTAGCGTGGTCAGAACAAACGAATAGACAATTCGTAGCCAAGTTCACATCGTTCTACAATATTTAACGCTACATCCTTTGTTATACAAACGCTACATTGTAGAACGAGCGGCCGACTCGGGCGCGTCAACATGGCTACCAAGTTATCGTTTTCTACAATTGCTGTCACCGAGGCGTTACCGATTAGAGAACGGAATTCGATTGTAACTTGGCTAGGGGGGAAGGTGTCCGTTTAGTTGCGCGACCAATTTAGTAGCTCGACCAGCTCGTACGTGTGGCGACTCTGGTGTCTAGTTTGGTAGCTTAAAGCCACCACCACCAGGACGTCATGGCGGCAACTGGTCGCACCATCATGGTGTTCCAGCCCTTAGTGTTAATTTCTAGTGCAAATGACATTTAGCTAATCCGTTCCCATTCGTTGACTCTACGTTCCTAAGTTCCTATGTCATTATATGTTCGAGAACCGTACAGTCTCTTTCACGGAATTGTTACATAACCAGCTATTAAAGCCATAACAGTTAGTTATTTACACACCGTCAATTAAATTATGCATCTATTTTACGTAATAATCATACAAATATATGGATAATATCAGGATTTATTACATCATGATCATATAAAGCCACAATGTGTTGCTATTTATTTTTATGATCTACTTAAGTGGGTCCCATCAGAAGGCATACTAACAGTCACCCACAGGGCAATGGAAATGGCTATGCTTGGAGTTTCCTTGCATGATCGCATCATGAATGACGATATTCGCAGGGGAACCAAGTTCGCCGTCATAGCCTGAAGAATCGCCAGACTAAAGTGGCAGTGGGATGGGCACATTGCTTGTAGAATGGATGGTCGATGGCGCCGAAAGCTCTAGAGTGGTTACCGCGCACCTAAAAACGCAGCGTTGGAAGACCTCCCACAAGGTGGACCGACGACCTGGTAAGATTATTGGCCTTTGCGTTCCAGGGCCAAATCTTTCGAACAATCCTGAAACCTAATTATACCAGCCGTGCTATTCTTTAAAAATATCAAAGTGTATATCTGGCATTCTATCTATTGGTAGAGATTTTCACAAAATAATGCATAATTTTGTTTTTATCCATACCTACTACATTAAATTCTTTGATTTATGGTTCGATCCTTAAGGGCCAAGCGCCCGAAAAGTGCAATAAAACAGTGATTTTCTGAGGAATACTCCTCCGTAACGGCTAGGTCAATTGGTTTAAAAAAAATATATGTTTATTATAGATTCATGAACAATAATATCAACATTTGATTTTTTCGTGCAATTAATACATTTGTAAAAAAAAAATATTTAGCAATTTCGCAACTTTTCCCTACTCCTTCGAAACGGCTTGGACCTTTAGAAACATTTTTACACATAAAAATTGGTGGTTAAATATTCTTCAAAGTGAACATTGCATATGTAAATCAATCAATATCTCGCAGAGAAAATGGATTTAAAGCGCTTTCCGGGTGCTGCTGGCCGCAAATAAATGCACAGATTTGCGTACTGCCGCCTAGGCGAGTGCGAGAGTTGCGTTCACATAATTTCGGTCAGATAGTTCAAGGGAGTATACGCCTTAATGATTCCACATTCGAAAACGCACAAAAAATAACGACTACACCTACGAGTATCTGATTCTGATAGCTATACAGGGTGAAAGAGACAGCCCTCCACAAACTTTAAGGGCTTGCTCAGTAGACGAAACTGAACAACCTTCCACAAGATTTTTTTTCAGGAAACGGTAAACAGTCTCCATACAATATTAAACTTGAATGGACAGTTTGTATTGAGAGTCAGATTTTTTTTCGTTTTCGAATAAAAAAGTTTGTGGAAGGTGGTTCAGTTTCGCCCACTGATCAAGACCTTAAAGTTTGCGGAGGGCTGTCCCAACACCCTGTAAACCCTTTAAAACCGGGCAGAGGTCATTTGGCACTACCGTGAGATACATGGTTGCTGGTTGCTGTTGTTTTTTTTTTTTTTTTTTTACTATTAAGTTTTTTATTATATTTAATATGATTTAAGTTTTTAATTTATTTTTTAATACTTGTTTTGTTCATTGTGTGCCAAAGAAACATGTTTTCATTCTATACTCTTTGTGCAATCTGTCCCAAACCAGCTCTTCTTTACCAACTCTTAACATCTTCATCTTCTACCTCTTACCACAGGTGCACTCTCTCAGCGGCATCCAATCAAGGAAGCTCTATTACTCCACACCGATGCCTACGGTAACGCCACCTTTGAGGACTGCGTGTGGAGACGAGACAAGGAAGCCTGTCCTGATGCTAACGTGAACCTGCACTTGTATACTGAAGCGGATCCCATCAAGAATGTTGTGAGTACAGAACCACTTGTCTTTTGAGTTGGTTGTCAGTGGTATTTGCAGAGGCGTAACTATATCATCTGAGGCCCGTGGCAAAATGATTGAATGAGGCTCCAGGAAAATCGTCAACGTTGTGATTTAATTTGGATAAATCACTGAAGTACAGACATAAAATCTTTTTTAAAATTAATAAATCGGCAAGTTCTCTAATATACGACTTTTAAGTATATTTAAGGTGAAGGTGGGCTTCCCGGTGGCGTATTTTACAAGGTGGCAAGGCTGGCAAAATACCACTGGAAATTGATCCTTTTCTTATGAATTGGTTAATAAATTTTAATAATTTCATTGAGTTGGTATATTTACCTTTGCCTCTCGGACCGGGGCCCCACCAGGCCAGGGGCCCGTGGCATTTTGCCAGTCTTGCCACCCTATAGTTACGCCACTGAGTATTTGAGTCTTTTAAAGAAAATAAAGAACATGAAACCAGCTCAAACCAGCTATAGGGTGTAGCAGGAGGGTGTGTCAGACATTTACTGACCAAAACCACACCTATGTGTGTGTCCTTGACTAAGATTATTACGATTATTACGAGATTAGTACGCAATGAGATTGTAGCAATTCATTTCTATTAAAAAATAGTGACAGATCTGTACTGAACAGATCTGTCGGCTTAGCCTAGTTGATAATCTACAATCGTTTACGCTAGTAGAAAACTTCAAATGTATGGGAATGCCGTCATCTCAACGCTCAGTCACGTGGTCAGAACAAAGGAATCGGAGGCGTTGCTGTCTCTAGGCGATCGACGAAAGAGTATCAAAATGGTCTTAACTTGGCTGGGTCTGTAGATGTGTTAATGTGTTATAACGATTGTGTGCGGTGAGGTGTCAACATTGAAACCTATAGCTATTGCCAAGGTCCATTGCATAGTGACTAATGACTATGCAAACTCAATTTTTTGCAAGAAACATCAGCATTGTAGTGTCATGTCTACCTCAATCCTAATCCAATAGATCTGAGTATGCATTGTATTTACAAGACCGCGATTTTTTTTTCCCACGTTTTTTAAATACGAGTATGTACCTTGCAAAAACACCATACATACAATTCCTAATGTTTAGATCTTTCATACTATAAAATGACCCCATAGATGCCTTTGCTTGCTTTTGTAACTTTATTTTAATAAGTTTTTGATTAATTTCTGACCCCGTGGTCAATGAAGTACGGTCTCCACAAAATGACAACTTATAACCGAAGCAAAATTAGCCTTACTTATATTGTTCCAAGGGGGAGAGGCCTTTGCCCAGCAGTGGGACAGTAATGGCTAATAAAAAAAAAGTATTGTTCCCACTGCTGGGACTCATGCCTCCTCTGAGGTAATGGGCCGTAATCCACCACGCGGCCCCAGTGCGGGTTGGTGGGTGTAAAATTTTTGGTTCCAGACCGTACATAAGTTTTGCAATTCTTCGGGCAATGCCCATACTTTGGTTCTCCTGCGGATATCTTTATTTCTGATTTGATTACGCACGAAATTCCAAACATAACATTTCAGATGGTCGATGGCGCTGAAATGTTCTGAAGTACAAAATAGTTAAGAGTATTTTATGGAATCACCTTACCCCTGTCAATGATCCATGGGTTGTCCGAAAGAGAACCCTGGGGTCATGGGACGGAAGGCAAAAAAGGAACACAGGAATAGGATTTAGTCAGTAAAAGTCTGCCACGCCCTCGCGCTCCGCCCTAGAGCGAGAGTTGTCATTGGATGATTTCCCACCTCAAAAAAAAAACTGTCAGTGATAAGATTTTAAAAGACCAATACCGGAACACGGAATCGCCGTGCGGTGTGTCGTCAGTAGTAGTAATAATATTTACAAGTCAACAACAAACAAAAACGACGCTATCTTGTAATATTTCATATTAAATTATGAGTGCATTATGAACGAAAGTCGCTCACCTTCGTGTTTCATCAGCTGTGACCACGTTTGCACTTCTGTGTAGTCGCATCGTCCATTGAGTAAGCATCAATAGTCATGCAAGATTTTTTTTGCGTAATTTTTAATCGATTTTCCGCATGCATAATTTTAGTGTTCGTACTATTGATGGCATGTTGGGTTTTAAATCTATTGGTCAAGGTCAACTAGACATTATGTAAGATGATGACAAAGAGCTGGATGAAGGGTCATGGCGTTCCTAGGGCCAACACTTGCCTTGAATCTATGAAGGGCGGTAGGTCTAAGAACTCTCAATGGAACTTGGGCTTAGACGCCAAGTTACGCTAGTAGTAGTTCTACTATAGGGTTTAACAAACATTTTAGCCATATAAATAAGAGTTACGCGACTCGAAGTGCGTTAAACATCGTATTGAAGTAACTTTATCGTCTAATATGACATGTTCCCCTTATCTTTACACAACATGTAGTTGTATACAGACATCGTATAAACTTCTATACGACTATTTATGTGACCACATTTCGGAGAATGTGCATTGGAATTGCACAATTTGATTCTTCCAAGCCCGTTCTAACATCGGACCACTATAATCGGATGTACAGTGATGCACCATGGGTTCATGGTGGAATAATACATTTATAATACAAAGCGTTTTGAGAAAACATTTATTGTGCGTACAGGAAGTAAAAGAGGAAGGAGTGGAATTCCCTGCTGGAGTGTTTAAGCCTGATAACTACAACCCTCGGGGTCAGGGCCGTTTTATCTATTAGGCACTGTAGGCAACTGCCTAGGGGCCCCGCCAGGTTCAGGGCCCCGCGCTTCAGAAAAAAAATAGACTACCTATCCTATGTTTCATAAAAAGTAAAAAAAAAAAATTGAAATTTCGATGACATGACATTTAACTAGCAATCCTAGCATTGGATTATGCGAAAAGCTGTCAACAAATGGAATTAATAAAACACAATCTTTCATAAGCAACGTGTGAGTGCAGAGCATAATCATTGGCTTTTGCTGATTTTGTTTATGTGTATTGGAAAAACAATAAAATAAGTAAACTAAGTTAAAAAAAAATGCTTGCTTATACAGTTAAATTACAAACTTAGTTCAAAAATTATTTTGTACAACTTTTAAAAAACTGTTCAACCCATCAAGTTCAAAATATTTTTCCTAGAAAGTCTTTATAAAGTAGATACTACTTTTGAGATTTTTTTTCAAATTTTCTAAACTTATGGTTCAAAAGTTAGAGGGGGGGCACACATTTTTTTTACTTTTCAAATTTCAGCTTTCTAGTGCTAACGGTCACTGAGATTATCCTCGGACGGACGGACAGACAGACAGACTTGGCGAAACTATAAGGGTTCTTAGTTGACTACGGATGTAATATTCTTGATATGGTTAATGAAAGCACCTTGTATGAAAACACGGTTTATTTAATATAACTATTAAGATAATTACAATAGTCAGGACAGACGCCATCTTCAGCCATCTTCTTTAGATAGGGATGTGCATCGACTAACTATAGGGTTGTACTACAATCACTCACAACATCCCTCTCTTTCACATTTTAACAAAATTAAAATTAAACAAAAAGTTAAGCTATTACATAATAGAAAAGTGTACAACTGCTACACCACAATTGATGATATGTATCATCAACGGAACTCTAAAAACAACGTAATTATGAATAAATTTGTGTTAGACACAAAATATTTTAAGAAGTTAGAAGAGGGTAAGGGGGACCCGAGACGTGCATTGTCTAGGGGCCTCGACATGCATAAACCAGCCCTGCTCGGGGTCTTTAACTCAAGAGTAACAGGTTTCTTATAGGCAAGTGTGCGCCATTATACTACTAAATATAGAAGACATCAGTTTTCAAACCAAAATTTTCAAACGGTTTCCATTCAGTCTTTACTCAAGATTGAACCGGTGACTAACTAAACAGACATACTAAGTCGAACTAAGTTTCACTTTTCTCATTACGATGTACACAGTGCGGCTGAATGCAAGAATGCGTCCAAAATACCGCTAGTCGTCCTCAACTCCTTACGGGGACTCGAGTCTCCTTCGCGGGGCTCATAACTTATTGTGTTCACATACCATCCATTCATGGCAGTGACACTGAATTTACAATAACTATTCAATAATATTGGGTTAGAAACCCACATTTGGTATTTGTTTTTTTTTGAATCGTAGAACTCTGCGAGCTGTGTTCTTTTTTTTTGGTTTAATTTAGTGCTTGATTGCTATCCCAAATGAAGTGATCTGATGATGAACCGGAAGGTAGGCCCCGGAACTCGGTAATTAATCAATAGTATACATTGCCATGTGTGGGCTTACGTTATCGTTATGATGCAATCGTTGATGGTGAATCGCCCAAGTTTATTAAGAGTCTATTCACTCTAGCCTTGAAGACACCTAAATTATAATCTGACGGAAAGACCGCCAGTAGGCAAATAGATCCAATCCTTCGATGTACGCAGTATAAACGACGAGGCAAAACCTTGTTTGTTTCTAATTTCCCGAAAGTTAAATTATCTTCATCACCATTCAATCTTATATTTTTTCTGACCAATATTTAGCAACCTGTACAGGTCTATTGTTGGCCTCGTATATATCCTGAAATCTCCAGGTGGAGGATGGGCAGCATAGCAGGTGACGTATGTCCTGTGGAGAGGCTCCAGATTGGCACTGCGTTAGAGATGGGGCGAAGAAGCCCCATTTGGCCAGATTGTTTTTACAGCGGCCAACCTAGGTTCACAGTCGGTTCAGAGAATTCAAATTGGCCACTGTAGTTCGCGTCTAGGAAAATGTTCTGATGGGATGATGAAAAGTGGAGGAGTTGGATGTTTCTGCCTCTACAGCGCGCATCTCTCGTCCTCTGCGTTGTCTTTTGAAGTCTTCGTTACCTGTCTTAACGTTCGCTGTCTTTCATCATTCAATCTTAATACTTCGAAATCGTGCAGTAAATGAATCTGACGGCACGGTTAGCGCCGTCGTTGAACGTTTTGCTGTTGCTCTGCTTGTCTTGGGATATCGTGCAGGAATCGCCCCGCACGGAACAAATGGTTTTTGATTAATATGACGCTAGCATTCCTCAAAAGGCTAAGCAGTGGTGCATCTGACACCCCTAATAATTCTCCTGTTATCTATATGCTTCTCGTAATAGAGGTCATATTTTGTCTAAGACTCAAAATCAATTTGATTTAATTTATTATGTTTTTATTTCACATAGGCCTACATGGGCACATAAAACACATCAAAAACTGGTGCATGGTCGTTTCCTATGGAGAAGAACCGCAAGAAACTTCATGAAACAAAATGCTTTTTATTTGCAGTTGGATCTCAGCAGTCAAGACTGGCTGCGTCAGAGCGGCTGGGACCCGGCTCACGAAACTGTTCTGTTGATACATGGATACGCTGGAGGAGATGACACCTTGCCAATCGTCGTTCTTAGAGATGGTGAGTAAGACGCTTCTTACATACTATTTGTTTTCTTGTTTTTTTTTTGTTTAGTTACTGTAATTGGTTGTCCAACCGTTGTAATTAATTTAAATAAATAAATAAATAACAATGGAATGAATGGACCACCCGACGTACGGCGAGTGATACCCTAACATTGTTAACATATCTACGGTCCGGACTAAGCGTTTCGCCTCGTCGTTTATAACGCATACATTATAGGACTGGGACAATTTGCCTGCAGCTGTCTTCCCGTCTGATTATAGTTTAGGTGTCTTCAAGGCTAGAGTAAATAGGCTCCTAATAAACTAGTCCGCTTCGTCATCAACGATTGTATAATAACGCATATCACCAGGTTGGATCACAATCAGGCAAGATAAAAAAAAAGTAATATCTACTTCATAATGATAAGACTGACTATTTGTGTCGGAAAACTGCGAATTACTCCTGTATCGTGGATGCGTTCACAAACATGTAAACTCGAATCACATGTACAAGACACACAGACCCGGAACAATTTATCTGTACGTCATGCACATATTAGTTCCTTACAGGAATCGAACCAACAACACGTCATGCAGCAGCCAATTGCTCTACCACTGCGCCAACCGTACCGTTATGCATCGATATCTGTGATCTTACCGGTCTTACCTAACTGCAAAGAAAATACAGTCATTTGCAAGCAAACCTCATCTTTTATTACAGCTTCCCCTAGATCGTGCCAACTGAGGTGAAAGTGTAAGTTCGCATCTTGCATTCGTACCTACGCTCTTGGTGGAACGCGAGGGCGTATCAGAGTTTTACTGATTAAAAGCCACCTGTGCTGCTTCAGTCACCCTTTGCGATCCAGGGCCGCGGTGACTCTTTCCGTATCCCGCAGCCCTAAGCTTGAAGATCAATCTTACCAACCAGTGTCATATATATTACCCAATAGGTAACTGGACTGGGGAAATCAGTAATAGTTGTAGGTAGTTGTTAGTTCATTTCCACACGTACCTACATTACATACTCCACGATCTTGAGGAGAGATCTCGTGGAGTATGTAATTTACGTGTGGTGTAAATAAGCGGTTTGCATATAGAGGAAGTTGAAATAAAAGATAATATTTCAACATCCTCTGGATCGTCTTTTTTTTATTATTATGGTCTTTGACTAACATCCAAAGGTCCAAACTTAAGGTTTGCCAACCTGCTATGGAGCGCAACATATTCTATTAAAATAACGGATCGCGTTCGAAACACTACACTACGCTCCAAAACGCAAATCATTGACGTGTGGGGCTGGGATGGACATGTCTGCCGCATGCCGATCGAACGGTGGGCCAGTAAAACGCAAAGTTGATGCCCTGAAATCGCACGATGGGGCCGCTGCAGACCAAGAAGGATATGGCGGACGACTTAAATGTCTTCCTTGGGAATTAGAAAGAATGTGGTTCGGCAACATTGGAAAGAATGGAGGGAAGCCTTTGTCCAGCAGTTAGACAGTATGGTAGCTTGGTATAATTAGATATAATGGATAGGCTCGCGTTTAACTACTATCTCGCCTGATGGTAAGCGATGATGTGGACGACGATGGAGCACGCTTGCCTAGAAGTAACATATTAAGTCCGCCTCTGTACTTTTATGTGCATGAAGTATAAATAAATAAATATTCACTCTTGACTTAAAGACCCCTAGGGTTACTTATAGCTATCAGGAAACAGACTTCGGCAGGGAATCCCATTTCCACTCCTTACCTGTACGCTTAATGAATATGCCAACTAAGGTGAAAGTGTAAGTATCTGTGCAGATAGCCATGCCCACAGAGTATATATGGTACTTAATAACTTCGGCAGGAACCGTGTGTTGCGCACGCGTTTCATTACAATGCGCGGTGTCGCTCCCACGGCTTTCTCTATGTATGTATGTATGTTGCAGTAGGTACCAGTTCATTGAACTGTATATCAATAGTGACAGTTGTGGAAATTGTATCATTACGCTGTGCATTGCGATATGAGGGAAAACTGTCGTAAAATATGCTATCTTTAAGCTAGAACAACACTGCGCACACGTATGCCATACACGCCGATCTCGGCGCGTCGGTTTCCATACATTTTATATGGAAACTAGACTTGTAGAGCTACACTAGGGCAACGCGATGCCACGCGACTTCGTTCTACGTACAAGTCAGGCGTGTTACGCGTGTGCGTCGCCGGTCTAATGTAGTTCAAGCTCCGTTTTTCAAGCTCATTCAAGTTGGTACAGACTACAGATATAGCTCAATCTCTTTAACAGTTGAATTTGGTCGTAAAAACGATCGCGTTAAGAACTCGTGGTAGGGCCTCAGGACAGACATTCATCAATCAACTATTGTTCCAGCGTACCTCCGGCGCGGTGGCTACAACGTGTTCATGCTGGACTGGGGCGCGCTGTGCCAGCCTCCCTGCTACGTGGCGGCAGTACACAACCTGCGGCCCGTCGCGCGCTGTGTGGCCGACGCGCTGGCCGCCTTGAGACGCGCCGGCTTGAGGACCGACAACCTGACCTGTGTCGGCCACTCACTGGGAGCGCATCTGTGTGGGATTATTGCTAACTTTCTCACGTTCAGGTTGAATAGGATTATTGGTAAGTCGGTATGATTTAATTCACCCAGCCACTCACGGCCGTAGCTAGGAAGGGGCATTGTGGGGCAATGCCCTACCTTACTCTCACACAGACGTGGACCTCTACATCCACATCTGGAAGTTCAACCATCTTGTTCACTTGCTCTTCATCATTGAGGATTTAATATCCATGATCATGCTCTGTTACAGAATTTTTTTTGTCTACGAATTGGTTTGGCTTTTAGATCAGTCTGATCTATAATAGAGACTGACCCAGAGGTCAGTGATATATGTCCAATGTACATGGTGATTGATTTAGGAGCCCGTGATTCGAGGCATGATAATTTTTTTACTTCTACCCTACCTGTAACCAATGCTACCCTACTTCAAATTCCACTCTAGCTACAGCCCTGCAGCCACTACTCAAACAGAATGTTCTTTAGGTACCTAACCAATTCCGTAGACATAAGGATGACCTTATGTCTACGGAATAGAAGTCAAAATCTGTTGAACGGACAGTAAAAAAGGTTTGTTTATATGTCTAATCTTATTGCGAATGGAGTATTATATTTTCAAGACCAGAGTGAACATGCTCTTAAGAAACTAGTCCGATTCACCATCAACGATTGCATCTGCTTACCATAAGGTGGGATCGCAGTCACGCACTGGTTTACCTATATCATTAAAAAAAAATATATGTATTTCAGGTTTAGACCCAGCCCGTCCCCTTATCCGTTCAGCCCCAGCCCTGCGCCTGGATCCGGGCGACGCGCGAGCTGTGCACGTGCTGCACACGAACGCAGGTCGCTACGGAGAGGCGGCCCGGCTGGGACATGCTGACTTCTGCCTTAATGGAGGCAGGAGCCAGCCGTACTGTGAGGATACACCGAGTGAGTAGCACAAGCGATCTTCGCCTCATTGTCAGCTGAAAGGAGAGGCCTAGTGTGGAGCAATTTAGACGTGAGAAAAGGCGCATCAGCTGGATAGCGACTGTCACAATCCCGTGTTCAACCACATCGTCGCATCAAGTGAAACAATGGTCAAACGCGAGACTATCCATTATAAAAAAATACCACGTTCTTAAGAGCCTTCCCCCCCCCGAGGCTCCTTTGGATGCCAGGCCGTGTGTGAGGGGCCGCTGGACACTGTACATATACCTATACAAGGTGTAAGGGAGCGCCCTCCACAAACTTTAAGGGCTTACTCAGTAGACGAAACTGAACAACCTTCCACAAATATTTTTTTCAGGAAACAAAAAAAAACAAATCGGCTTCGCCATTCAAATTGACCAATCAAGTTTATCATTTTGTATGGTGAGGCTGATTTTTTTTTTCGTTTCCTGAAAAAACATTTTGTGGAAGGTTGTTCAGTTTCGTCTACTGTTCAAGCCCTTAAAGTTTGTGGAGGGCTGTCCCTTACACCTTTTATATCCATGGCTACGCTACTGGTTGGAAGAACGATTACAACCCTTCGTCAAATTTCCCAACAAAAAAAAAGGGAGTTATAAAGATATATCATTTAATTAATTAATTTTTTATTCAGAGATTTTTCTTAGAAAAAAATCATCATGGATGCTCTATAATATTGAGAATTTGAAAGAGTGCAGCAACATTCTTGATTGTTTTGTTCGTCCT
This sequence comes from Mythimna ferrago, assembly GCA_910589285.2. Taxonomy (NCBI): domain Eukaryota; kingdom Metazoa; phylum Arthropoda; class Insecta; order Lepidoptera; family Noctuidae; genus Mythimna; species Mythimna ferrago. Next base: position 6,638,544 of record OU342675.1, on the reverse strand, counting down.
GTACGAAAGAAAGAAAAAAAACTACGGACTACGGTGGGTTAAGCTCGCCTATGTACATCAAATGCCCTGTTTTTTTTGTTTGTATTTTTTTTTTTGTGTACAATAAAGAATAAGAATAAGAAAAAATGAGGATGATTTCGTTTTCATCACGACTTTACCAAAATGCTACTGATTGATTTTCATCTAAATCGTCCACTTGTTGTTTCCGTGCAGACGAGGCGCTGTGCAGCCACATCTGGTCGATCTGCTACCAGGCGGAGAGTCTGTTCCGCGCGCGCTCGGCCGCGCCGTGCGGGCGCCGCTGCTCCGTCAAGGTGCCGCCGGCGCGCGCGTCCGCGCTGCCCGTGCCCATAGGACAACCTGCTCCTATGAGGTTAGTGCTGGCCCCTACGTTCGCCTCTGGTCTGTATGTCTCTCATCAAAAATGCCGACAAACTAATCGGCAGTTGTTCTCATAGGTAATGCAGTTCAGCGGAATTTTGTTGTAAATGTTTTTGGCTTGGAAACTAAGTCCTTTAAGCCATCATCATCATTTCAGCCGATATACGTCCGCTGTTGAACATAGGGTTCCCCTTTTCGTATGAATAAGTAGTTCATTAGTTAACTATTAGAATGCAGGTGCAACACATTCTAAGATAATGTTTTGTTAAGTATTTAAAAGCAAATGTATCGAGTCAGCCTTTTCGGCAAACTTGACTGAGGTAGCCAAAACTACAATAAAATTCTCAGCTCCATTTTTACCGAGATCGCGCCTGTTTCGATGATTCCACATATCCACAGGTCGACACTGAACTTCATGCGAAGAAATCTCGCCAAAAACTCCGGCAGAATTCTGCAGTTATTGTTATATAAATTAAAAAAACATGACTTAATCGTTGCCTGTCCTAAATCGAGGATTCAAACGTGCTTTTATACTGATCCCCAGTGCATCAGGCGCCTACTGCCTAGAAGACTTGTCGACGCCGTTTTGCCCGTACACGTCGGGGCTGAAGGACGGCGACCACCGCTGCTGCCTGGACGAGCAGTACGCGGCCGCCGCCACCGCCGACCCGCCGCGCAAGAGGCCGCGCCCGGTGCGCCTGCGGGGCCCGCGCCACACGACGAATGACACCGAGTTTTATACTGGAATCTAGCCTTTAAGATTTGGGCTTTGGTCAGGGTGAGGAGCTTACGCGAGTGCTGAGGCGGGCGCAAAGTACCAAATGTAAGAAACCGCTGTGTGCGTCTATACTGAAGTGTTATTCTCTCCATGCAGGGCTCCAGGGGCGATACAATCGTCTTTTAACACGATTGCGGTTGCGAAGCGATTCGATGCTGTTCACGCGAATTGAACGCGACGCATCGGCTCTATCCTAAGTGCGCGCGAAGTCGCCGCTTCAGCCGTCATCTATGTAAAACCACTGCAAGAGTTAGCGCGAAAATATCTAACCGTTAATATCAGTTACAGTAACTGATTACAACCGCTTCGCTTCGCTATCGCCGCACAAACATACCTCTCCTACTGCTCGCTACAACAACTCTCAATTCACTGTAGATGATTAAACGCGATGGTGAACGCGATGCAATTCGGATTCGCTCCGAGTCGCAACAAACAATTGACACTATTGCGGTGGTTAACGTAACCTATCAGCAGCACGTTGGTGCGGTGCGGCAATGAGCGAAGCGAAGCGGTCGCATTCAATTAGTCAAGATATTTTCACGCAAACTCTTGTGATACGGTCACTTATTTTATATAAATGGCGGCTAAAGCAGCTGCGCACTTAGAACATAGCTACCATGTCGCATCTCATAGGATCACTTCGCAACCGCAATCGAGTTGAATTGATTTCTGATTTAAGTATTTGAAGTTGAGTATTTCTCAACTATAGCCTGAATACCTGTCAAAATTTGGCATTCAAGTAAGTTTGAGAAGATCTTAGCTCAAAATAGTATAAATCTTAATTCAGAAATCCGCCTCTAGTCACCGCGTCTTCACTATGGGCAAAGCTATGAAGAGTATTTTGATAAAACACGCCGATTTGTTCATTAGAGACGTGTGAGAAATATGTTAGTCTATGGGAGTGAGAACATTGTGTACCTAACATACTTAGTCGAAAAATATCAGCTTTAAACCTTTGTACAAATACATTCTGCAAGACTAGACAAATCTTGTTATATTTTTGGTATTAACATGTTACAAGTTGTGTTTATTTATTGAAATAACAAAAATGTTTCACAAAGTGCAAATCTAGCAATGAAATACAAGAAAAAAAAGTATTACGTACTGAAAATCGATGTATCCCATATGTTTACCGAATTACATAATGTATATAATAAGTGTAAATGTGTATAGATTGGAGAAGTTTAGCCAAAGAAAATCTTACCATTTAGTAGTATTGAATAAATTATTTTGCTATAAAAATCTTTTATTTTTCCATCATAGGTACATTTTAACCTGTGGAGTCGATCTGGGCCAAATTATGTACCTATGCCGTGTTAATAAAACAAAGAAGACTTTATGATATAACCTTATCAAATATCAATAGATTTATCGGCTATTAAACCAAATATTCAACACATTTATGTCACCCCAGTACCCCTAGCCAAGTTGCTAATCTGCAATCGTTAACGCTTGCAGAAAGCTTCAAATGTACGGGAATGACGTCATCTCAACGCTCAGTCACGTGGTCAGAACAAAAGAATTGGCGGCGCGGCCAACTCGAAGCGTTCGGCGCTAGCGACACGGTTGTAACTTGGCTAGGGGGGCAGATATGTTAAATTAAATAATCCTAAATTCTGAGACAGGCTAGAACAGCTGTAGTGCAGGCGTAACTCTTTACTGAACCGACTCACTGTTTCGAAACATTTAGTGTTCCGAAAGATTGGAACATCAGTAACGTTTTAAATGCATCATTTGGAACAATTTGAACACTGGAACACTCTTTATGTGACGTAGGCCACTGAATTTATAGTGCGTTTCACTTATGAGGTTCCTTTGCCGTAATGTTGGCTCCCCTGTCTGTCTACAGAGAAAAGAAGCGAAAAAGAAAAGAGTTGCCTACTCTACTAATTTTTTTGCACGAAATGTGAATCAATATCGAATTTAACAGTACTCGCACCACTTTATGGAGAATTATGAGGGAATGGGATTTTATTTAAAAAAAAGCTGGTCTAAAAGGAAGTTGTTAATGAAGGAGTACGATATTGTGGCGTGGCGTTTTCAGTATTTGAAAGAATTGCAGGACAGTCGAAATGGAGCATCGTATATTTTATTCAAAAATTGTTTTTACAGTTTCCAAAAGAAAAAGAAAAACTAAGTTATAAGACAATTGTTAAAAGTAAAGAAATATTAGTTAATCTCCCCAATTTAAAGTAATTTCATTGCTCAAAATATAGCAACACTGTTTTTCCGTATTACCAACATTACGGCAAAGGAACCTCTTAAGTGAAACGCACAGTACCTTTTCCGCGACTTCGTCCGCGTGAATGTCGGGTATTGCGGACACAAAGTCTTAAGTCGAAGCCTGATAAAAAGTAGCCAGCTCCTTTGGGCTTACTCCATACTAAATTTCATCAAAATCGGTTCAGTAGTTAATTTAACAGACAGACAGAGTTACTTTCACATCAATAATATTGGTGCGGATTAATCTTGCGCCTACCAGGTACCTAATTATAAGGGAGTCAAGTAAAAAACACAAGTGATAGAATAAATCCTATTTAATACAATTAATATAAGGACTAAATCACATCGTGGGTTTGCTTACTTATAAGGTGGACGAAACGATTGCAATCTGGCGTTCCAACCAAGGTTACCTTAGTAGAAGCTTGGTTTGTGTGTTTGGTTAATGTTGCAGCAACATGGACGTAAACCACAGAAAATATTTAATAATAATATTTATTTAATAATATTCCTCAACTATCACACAACGCCGTCTAGTCTCAAGCTAAGCAGAGCTTGTGTTATGAGTACTAGACAACTGATAAACATATTTATATATTTCTAAATACATACATATTATAGATAAATTACACCCAGATACAGAACAAATGATCATGCTCATCACATAAACATTTGTCCTGAGTGGGAATCGAACCCACGACCTGCGGCATAGCAGTCAGGGCCACTAACCACTAGACCAACAGGCCAGAAAATGATGAAAGAGGTTAGAAAGGAACTTTCCGATTTGTACTACAACGAGTGTCGCCGCTTGTCTCCCACCCTTTAACTCCACTACAGGCAATAAACTAATACGAACGCGCATTACGCAACTAACAGACCACGCACACTTAGATCGCAAGTTTGCTATTGGTTGTTGAACTATGAACATGCCTGCCCTGCCCACAAAGCCATTCTAACCTCTCATCTGTTCTATAATGTAAACCACGCGCCAACACGTTCGCAAATCAGTCACTGTGGTTGGAAAAACGCGCCTCTCAACCAAGGGCCGTTGAAGGTCATGGATTACAACTGCTGTCTACACGGATTGAAACTAGCTCACCTTGGTTGGGACGCTGGTTTGCAACCGTATGGTCCACACTTTAACAACCATGTATAGGTACCGGCACGAATCTTGAGCGCTCGGCGTCAGAGTGGGGATCGCTTTGCGCATTCCATACATTGGCAAGCCAATCGTCGTCGTTGTTACATGCCACAAGCGCAGGGAACGAATCACGAGTGACGTCTATGACACGATGGCGTGGCAAGCTAATCACTGACGCTCCCTGCCCAGCGACTCACGTCATACCACTAAAGAGACCCGATATTTGACTGCTGGGCAACTTGAAGCCAGCGCTCAAGATCCGTGCCGGTATCTGTACAATTTTGACACAGTACTTACTTAGCTAACAGCAAATACTTTTCAATGGTCATAGTATTGTTCGAGAGAGTGACCGGGGCCCTCGAACGCAAAGGCAACTGAAAAGACACAGGTGGGTTTTTGTCTAGTAAAACTCTGACATTCCCTTTCGCTCCACACAGAGCGTGAGAAGTTATTTGATGATTTCCCACCAAAAAAACGATGGTATGAAGTTTTAAAAGCCATCATTGTTCACTTTTGGACCTAATTTCGTACTATACCTCCCAATTCTGTATTTCTCGGTCTTTTTTTGAAAAATTATCGCTTAAACTCATGAAAAATTTACCAGTCCTGAATCTTGCAAAGCTAATTTGAATTTAAAATCTACCTTCTCAAAAAGAACAGACAAAAGAAGAGAGTTGATAAAAGGCATTTTTCGTCCATCACACTCTCAAAGAAAAGTTTCTGTTTTTCTTTAAATACATTTTTAGAAGTAGTTTATTTATTTATTTTTATATTCAATAACATTTACGTCATAAATAATATAATACATCACAGCAATTATTGCCCAAAAGATAGTGTTTCGCAACAAAAAACAAAATGATGAATGAGGGAAAAATGCCTCTAACTCTCCTCCTTTGTAAAACAATACGAATACACATTACGCACTTTTCATATTTTAAAAAGATGGAAATAAATATATTTTACAAACAGTTCATTTTATATGCTTAAAGAGGAACCAATCGACAACTTTTACATACAAGCGAGTATGATAATACAGCATTATAAGCTGATAATATTAACTACATATAATATTTTCATTGCTCTTCTTTTTCACAAATAAGCACTTTGTCATACAACTGTTAAGCTAGAACTACACTGCGCACACGTGTGCCACACAAGCCGATGGGCGCGTCGGTCTCCATACATTTTATATGGAAACTAGACTTGTAGAGCTACACTAGATCCACAACACGTGACGTCGTTCTACGTACAAATCGGGCGTGATCCACGTGTGCGTCGGATGTAGTTCTAACTTTACTGCTCAGCGCATTTCTACATTCACTCAGCACATTTTAATGTTCGTTTATAAATTGGCAACCCTAAGGCGATTATCACACTGCCACGCATCACGCTGCATGTTGCGTGTCAACGCACCTACGCGCTTACTGGCACGAGTGCAGATCTACATCATCGTGCGGGGTTTTTACGCACTCACGCGTGTAGGTGCGTTTTGTAAATTCACGCAAGGATCTGAATCATTTCATACAAAATTACGCACGGCACTACTCGTCCCAGTCCGCCACACCTCTCCCCCCCCCCCCCACGCGCGTTGAAGCATTTTGGGTGTGTTGGACTGTGCTTGTTTTCTATACAAACGGAGGTACTTACAAGCAACGTTAAAACACGCATTCACGCGCTGCGCTGCGTGGTGCGTGGCAGTGTGATAACCGCCTAAGACCACAGATGCATTACGAAGTTAGTATTGTTGTCAGCTCTTGTTGCCGGACATGAGTAGAGACAGAAGAGCTGCCTTCTCTTTCTCCTTCTTCCGTACGACGTCGAGGCTGCGTGTGCGCCACGTACTCTTTCTTAGCTTGATCGGTCTGCTGCCGACGTAGCGACCTGTAATTGAAATATGTTTTAGATTTATCGCAGAGTCTCGGTGCGCACGTGTCGCTATTGTTCCTGCGTCTGGTTTCTCCCAGTGGATGGCGGATTACCGTTCCACTAGACTATGAGAGTATCGGCATAACAAAAAGTGCACTTGTGTTTGCGCACTACATCTTCTGCATACTTGGCTAAACTCAGTTGAGATTGACCGCCGTGATAGTTATCTTCCATCGGACTATGAGATTATAAAAACAGAGAGTGCACCTGTTCACGAACAGCTTGTAATATAGTAGCTTGCACTATAGTAATATCTCCTGCATACTTGGCTAATCTCAATTGGCCGCGAAGATTATTTTGTAAATAAAATATATAAATATCTTGTGGCACTGTGTTTGTAGTCGCACTCTTCCGTAACGGTTCGACCGATTTTAATTCTTTTTTTTTATTTTATTTAGTAGGTATATGTTATAATAGGTATAGGTCGTAAAGTATTTCTTACCCTACCCTCACTCCCGACTATCTAATCGAAATTTTAGTATTTTTATTTCGATTTGATACTTCGCTTTCCTTTGATACTTCAACAAAGTATTAATGGAATAGGCAAAAACTAGAGTGCCTGCTATTTTAGAGCAAAAATGATTTAAGTTGTATTTTCTAAGTAAAAATCTTACCATCCATCTCTTTCATAGCCTTGATGAAGTCTCCAGGGTCCTTGAAGCTGACGAAGCCGAAACCTTTGCTCTTGTTCGTCCGCTTGTCTCTTATCACTTTGGCTCTTTGGAACGACGTGTATTTACTGAAGGTTCGCGTCTAAAAACGACAAGAAAAAAAAACTAAGCACATGATAACATTAAATAAATCTTATAATATAAAAATGAATCGCAAAATGTGTTGGTAAGCGCATTACTCAACAACGCCTGGACCGATATCGCTAATTTTTTTTTTGTAGTGTTCGTTATTATGAGGAGAAGGTTCTTATGGAAAAAAAATGAAAATTAGGGTAGTGTAGGGTAGAGTAGGGTAGTGTAGGGTAGTGTAGGGTAGTGTAGGGTAGAGTAAGGTAGAGGAGGGTAGAGTAGAGTAGGGTAGAGTAGAGTAGGGTAGAGTAGGGTAGAGTAGGGTAGAGTAGGGTAGAGTAAGGTAGAGGAGGGTAGAGTAGGGTAGAGTAGAGTAGGGTAGGGTAGAGTAGGGTAGAGTAGGGTAGAGTAAGGTAGAGTAGGGTAGAGTAGGGTAGAGTAGAGTAGATTAGAGTAGGGTAGAGTAGGGTATAGTAGGGTAGAGTAGGGTATAGTAGGCTGAAGTAGGGAAGAGCGGGAGCGAAGCCGCGCGGGCAAAAGCTAGTCTATAATATAAAAATGAATCGCAAAATGTGTTGGTAAGCGCATAACTCAACAACGCCTGGACCGATTTCGCAAATTTTTTTTTTGTTGTGTTCGTTATTATGAGGAGAAGGTTCTTATGGAAAAAAAAAATGAAAATTAGGGTAGTTTAGGGTAGAGTAGGGTAGTGTAGGGTAGTGTAGGGTAGAGTGAGGTAGAGGAGGGTAGAGTAGGGTAGAGTAGGGTAGGGTAGAGTAGGGTAGGGTAGAGTAGAGTAGAGTAGGGCAGAGTAGGGTAGAGTAGGGTAGAGTAAGGTAGAGGAGGGTAGAGTAGGGTAGGGTAGAGTAGGGTAGAGTAGGGTAGAGTAGGGTAGAGTAGGGTAGAGTAGGGTAGAGTAGAGTAGGGTAGAGTAGTGTAGTGTAGAGTAGAGTAGAGTAGTGTAGGGTAGAGTAGGGTAGAGTAGGGTAGAGTAGGGTAGAGTAGGGTATAGTAGGGTAGAGTAGGGTATAGTAGGCTGAAGTAGGGAAGAGCGGGAGCGAAGCCGCGCGGGTACAGCTAGTCTATATATAAAAATGAATCGCAAAATGTGTTGGTAAGCGCATAACTCAACAACGCCTGGACCGATTTCGCTAATTTTTTTTTTGTTGTGTTCGTTATTATGAGGAGAAGGTTCTTATGGAAAAAAAAATGAAAATTAGGGTAGTGTAGGGTAGAGTAGGGTAGTGTAGGGTAGAGTAAGGCAGAGGAGGGTAGAGTAGGGTAGAGTAGAGTAGGGTAGAGTAGGGTAGAGTAGGGTAGAGTAGGGTAGAGTAGGGTAGAGTAAGGTAGAGGAGGGTAGAGTAGAGTAGGGTAGGGTAGAGTAGGGTAGAGTAGGGTAGAGTAGGGTAGAGTAGGGTAGGGTAGGGTAGAGTAGGTAGAGTAGGGTATGGTAGGGTAGAGTAGGTAGTAGGCTGAAGTAGGGAAGAGCGGGAGCGAAGCCGCGGGGGCAAAAGCTAGTAAATCTATATATATATAAATGGTCACGCCATCACACGTGAACGGCTGGACCGATTTCGGTAATTCTTTTTTTGTTGTGTTCGTTATGGAGAGGAGAAAGTTCTTTTGGAAAAAAAAAATGAAAATTAGGGTAGGGTAGTGTCCCTACACTACCCTACCCTAATTTGTGTAGGGTAGAGTAGGGTAGGGTAGAGTAGTGTAGTGTAGTGTAGTGTAGGGTAGAGTAGAGTAGTGTAGTGTAGTGTAGTGTAGAGTAGGGTAGAGTAGGGTAGAGTAGGGTAGAGTAGTGTAGTGTAGTGTAGGGTAGAGTAGTGTAGTGTAGTGTAGTGTAATGTAGAGTAGAGTAGAGTAGTGTAGTGTAGTGTAGTGTAGTGTAGTGTAGGGTAGAGTAGTGTAGTGTAGTGTAGTGTAGTGTAGAGTAGAGTAGAGTAGTGTAGTGTAGTGTAGTGTAGGGTAGAGTAGAGTAGTGTAGTGTAGAGTAGGGTAGAGTAGTGTAGTGTAGAGTAGGGTAGAGTAGTGTAGTGTAGTGTAGTGTAATGTAGAGTAGGGTAGAGTAGAGTAGTGTAGTGTAGTGTAGTGTAGTGTAGTGTAGGGTAGAGTAGTGTAGTGTAGTGTAGTGTAGTGTAGAGTAGGGTAGAGTAGAGTAGTGTAGTGTAGTGTAGTGTAGTGTAGGGTAGAGTAGAGTAGTGTAGTGTAGAGTAGGGTAGAGTAGGGTAGGGTAGGGTAGAGTAGGGTAGAGCAGGGTAGAGCAGGGTAGAGTAGGATAGGGTATAGTAGGGTGGAGTAGGGAAGAGCGGGAGCGAATCCGCGCGGGCAAAAGCTAGTAATATAATAGATATAAAAAAATATTAATAAACAATAATAAACTCCTATACATCATCACCATTTCAACCGAAAGGCGTCCGCTATTGGACATAGGCCTCCCCAAGTATCGCCACAATGGAGTCATGTAGTAGTCTTGAACCGGACTCACCAGGTCCGATGACCTGGTGAGGGTTGCGGCGTTGGACCTTATACAAGGTGGTCCAATGACCAACTTGTAGAAGGCCTTCCAGAGTCCTCCTCGTATCGTATTCCTTTATTTTTTTTCCTTTGTGTCCAGACCTTCGTGTTTCAGGTCCTCAGTAAGTCTTTCGAATAATTCAGCCTTGGTTGATAGACTAGCATAAGCAGACCTCCTCTCTAGGAGAGGGAATGCGCCTTAATCCACCATGCGGGCACAAAGTAATGCGCCTGGCTAGGTTTGAACCTGCGACCTACAACTCGTAAATCGGGACCGTTAGCATTAGGCCACCACTGCTTACTAGACTTTAGTGTGTAAATACTCACAAGCAGTTCATCTGTGACGTCATTTCCGAGATCACCGCAGAACATGCGGAAGTCATCGTCGGGCCAGTCCAGTAGTGTCACATCTTCCCAAACTTGACCACCGGCCGTCCTGACCACCTGAGATATAATTTATTATTATTATTTGCAGTACTTGCTCCAGACTAGGAATTATATCCGTACCGTGGATGCGATCATATTTATCTAAACTTACGTAAACAAGACACCCAGACCTGGGGCAACTACCTGTAGAAGTGTAGGCCATACTATATTTGTTCCGGGTGGGAATCGAACTCGTGCTAGATGGTCATCTACCCTACAGCATCCATCATGGTCATGACTCATGATGGATGCTGTAGGGTCTACAGAAGGTCATCAGGGCAATTTTAACAGTGCTGCATAAGCGAAGAAGTGGGTTTTGGATGCGAATTAAGGCGGCATAATGTTGAACACTAAAACTGACATTGTATTCATCACTGGGCCATTACTGGCCTGATATCGAGAGGGTTGACGGCATTATGATACGTCAAAAAAGTGCTCGAAGAATATGTGAAGCCACTTGTGTGGCTTATGGTAGATTTTTTTCCTTAATACAGAACAACACCAGATCGCATGTCGCTAGAACAGTTTGCGGCTACATGTAAGACGTCGGAATCATTGCGATAGAGACGCCAGCTCGTCAACAATAAACAATATTTCATTCAAAATTTAAAAAACCGTAAATACCGGTAACCTTTGTTTTGATGTTTTCAAATGCCATCTTTCAAAGCAGTGCAAACCAGCCACAGACAACTGTCCAGGATGATTCCAGCCAGAATGACGTACGTCATAATACGAAAAATAACAAGGCAGTTTACGGCCGTAAGCTGACTTGTCTGGAAACAGACTGCATTTTAAAACGGTCGTAATAAGCCCCCTGATCTTAATCCAATTGAGCATATCTAGAATGACCTTGAAAGAAGACTTAGTGCAAAAAAACCTGGCTCTTCACGCCTCCAAGAGCTTCAATTTGTCATTGACGAGAAGTGGGACGTTTACCCTAAGATTTCATTTTCATTAATACAGTTGCTGAAAAATCGAGTAACAGCTGTAAATAAGGCTAAGGGAGGGAATACACTTTATTGACAATCAGGATGACCAAGAATTTTAAGTTTAACTCTCATTCTTAAGTGAAATTTGGTAATTTTTCCCCATTTGTTGGATTTTGTGCTATAAACCTTTAAATGGATATTTTTTTACACTGTATTTCATATCATTACAAAGGTAATTAAATAGGCTTTCAATTAGTGTACAACATGTTTTCAATAACTATTCACATACATGACAAAAAGTGCCTTAACAAAAAAAGTTTTGATGTGCGATTTTTTTGCTCTCGAGTGTAGATAAATTACACCCAGACACAGAACAAATGATTGTGCTCATCACACGTCCTGGGTGGGAATCGAACCCACGACCTCCGCCATAGCTGTCAGGGCCACTAACCACTAGACCAACAGGCCAGTCCATGTGAAAACAAAGTGGTGTCCAGTTATGGTTCAATCGAGTAGGTACGTACTCATAGAAAAATTCGTCTTTAGAATCTAGGTGATTCTAAAGGCAAATTTCAGATATAGTAAGCAAAGTTAAATGAAGTTTAAAGCACAGTACATACCTTCCTGTTCTTTTTCTCCTTCTTGGGCTTGGCGACGGTGTCGGGCACGCTGATGGGGGGGGGCGGCGGCGGCGCCACGGGCGGCGTCTCCGCCACCGGCTCCGGGCGCGGCGGCGGCGGGGGCGGCGTGCGCTTCTGGGGACGTTGGGAAACAAACGTTTAGAAGAAACAAGGGCAGACCTATACTGATTCACTCAGTCAACAATGAAAAAAATTTGTCATGGTCAAACCTTGGAATTTTAACAGCTGAGAATCCAAGCTATACTCTGATTGACAAAAAGAGTGTTTTTAATATCGTGTGAGTTTTATCACGCATGCGAAATTGATCCGCATGCGGGGCCGATGCCCATCAACACGCCCAAAATGGGCATTTGCGGAGCAATCCCGCATGCGTGATGAAAAATCCGTACGATATTAAAAACGCGCTAAATTACACAATTGACGAAAATTTAATTAAATTAAATTGGATTAAATTGAATTAATATGAATGAAATTGAATCATATTGTATTGAATTGAATTGAACTGAATTGAATATGATATTTGTGTGTAATGACAATGTTTGCAATATACCTAAATAATTTAATAACGCGGGAACTACGTCTGCCAACAAACTGCTATGTAGTTTGGTAGAAGTATAATAATTGTAAAAAATTGTCTAAAATACAAAGCATTTTATTATTATTATTATTTATTATTACATGCTATGACATAGCTTGCGTCTGCCTACGACTTCTTCTGCGTGAATGTCGGATATTGTAGACGCGAAGCCGAAGTCGATCTACCCTGATGAGATTATACCCTGTTCGCGTTAAGATTAAAAATTGACTGTCATTTTTCTGTCTGTTCAACCGATTTTAACTTCTATTTCTTAAGCATACGGATGGCAGTAAAAGCAAGAGTGGTTACAATACCAACTATTTACTGCAACCACCATTTGTCATGCCACCAACGTAATAAAAGTTAAAATCGGTTGAATGGACAGTAAAAATAATCTTAATCTTTCTAATCTTAACGCGAACAGGGTATAGTATGGATTTTAAAAAGTAGATATCCGTCTTACCCTCTTTCGACTTTCTTTCTCCTTTTTCTCATCTTCCTCTTTGGGCTGCTTATAAAGCTTGGGTGCAGCAGAGAGCACCACAGGCTGCGGCTTGGGCGGTGGAGGCGGGATCAGCTGTGGTCCCGGCAGGCCGGGCCGGAGGAACGTTAGGGCGGGTGGAAACCCGCCGTCCGTGCCGGGACGTATGCGAACCTGTCAGAGAGGCGTCGTGTTTTTATAGTTGAGACTGTGCTGGATGCGTGAGCGCAATACGTCACCATACCATTAAAGCGGGTCTACGCTAGAGGAACTGAGCATGAGCGGAGCATGAGCCGAGCTTAAATTTGTGTAGCGTAGCTAAGCGAGGGCGAAGTGGGTCCTCTCCTCCAGAGGAGCCCCTTTAGATGCGAGAGCGCAAGGGATCTTTAAAAACGAGGGTTTTTTTTATAATTTTTAGGCTCGCGTTTGACCACTATTTCACCTGATGGTAAGCGACGATGTGGTCGAAGACTGGGTTGCATTGCAACCGCCGCTGTTTCGTTACGAATTTATGAAAGAAAAAGGCCACGATGTTGTGCCTTCGCCAACGCTTTCGCCCATCTCAAAATTAGTCCACGCTACGCCTCTGAGTCTCGCTCGTGCTTAGCTCCTCTACAGTCAATCCCACACTACACGAATTTGAGCTCGGCTCGAGGTCCGCTCGTGCTCAGCTCCTCTAGCGTAGACCCACTTTTACAGCAAATTTTCTAGCAAGTAATGCTGCTTCAATTTTGCTCAATTCCACTCAAGTTGGAATTGAGCTTATTCATTTTGAAATAACTAACACTGATGAAGTAGTGTTAGATATTATAAATGTCAGTTTCACGCCTACAGTTTAATTAAGACGGTGTCCGAGGTTATTGTAAGGTACGGCAGGGTTCTCGTCTCAGTTCCTATGATTTTAGTATAAATATCGCCGACTAAACAGGTTACCAGGGTTCTGCTATCCAACTGTAAAGGAAGATTTCAGATGAAGTGCTTCAAAATAATATTAAAAGTGTAATGACATAACAACTACATTATTTTTCTTATGATATGACTTAAAATGACAGTAAAACAACATCTTTTCAAAACAGGGGCCTTACCATGATGACGTATTAGAATGTTAAGTGAGCAAGCGATAAATAGAGTTGGAGCTATACACCTTATGCATATAGCTCCATCTCATAAAAAATTGAGTTTGATCCCATAAAAATTGATTCATCAAATGGTTTTTTTTTTTTTAGGTGGGAAAATCAACTAATGACATCCTCCGCTCTTGGGTGGAGCGCGAGATAGTGTCAGAATTTTACTGACTAAAAACCCACTCCTGTTCCTTCGTTGCCTTTCGTACCGGGGCTGGGCTATCTTTCTAAACTAACGCTCGCCCCAGTTGGGCCCTCATGGTTGCTGACAACTCGCACAGTGCGCGCCGTGTCGTCAAATGGATCGTATTAAGAGCTCGTGGTAAAGCCTTAGGACATAAAATAAATTGTATACTGATCTTAATTTAAATCATATTGTACCCCTATTACAAAACCAACTATCTGCAATTTTTTATCCAAGTTATGTAAAATATAGCTATCAATTCGTCTAATCAAGACAAATCTACAGGTAAAACCGGTTATTACCCACGACATTTATTTAAAACGAAAGCTTCAGCAAAAAGTAAATAGCTTACAGATTTGATTGAATATAATAATACAAAAATGTTGGTGCATTTACTTGGTTTTTGCATTAAGAATATGATATCATACGTTAAAAATACCCAACATATGTATTTGAGAGTAAACACAAAATTACCTGTGAGGGCACCATGATGGACGGTGGTGGTGGTGGAGGCGGTACTGTGGGGTACATCATAGACATGTCGAAGGCAGGCATCATAGGCGCGGCGGCGCGCTCCAACTGTTGCTGAACAGCGCCGAATGTGGCCGCACCTATCACGGCACGTGACACCACGTTGACTCCGCCATCTCCACCGGAGATCTCTGCCTCAAACCTGGCAAGTTAAATAAATATTTTGTTACTACATTATTCCTGTAGCTTTGATTTTGTGGAATAACTTATAGAACCAAAGCTTATTAAAAAAAAAAGTAAAGAAAAAGAATTTTCTTTTATTTAGTACTCATACGCTCTTTAAAGAATTGTCAAAACTCTTAATTGACGCTTCGCGTGACCCAAGGGCTGGCTTCTACCTCGGTCAGAGAATAAGCATTGTCATACAACGTGGCAATGCCGCCAGCCTTTTGGGCACACTTCCAGTCGACAGCGATGCGGAGGAGTTTTATGACGTCATATTTAGCTAGGCATTTAGTGTATATATTAATTTTAATTATTTAAGTTATTGTTTAATTTGTTTATTATTTCTTTGTGTAAAACTTACTTACAATTCCTATTTTTAGTACTTAGTTTTAGAAGTTTAGATCAAGATCACCCAACTTAAACTAAAACTTAACTTGATCTAAAAGTGGTGGGTGGCCAATGGCAATACTTTGCTATCGTAATTAAACAATAGTTTGAGTGAAAAAAAAAGAGATTGATTTAGAGAACGATAAAATTGAGAATGTATTCATAAAATACTGAAAAATCTGTTCTTTTTACAATAGTAATAACCACAGCTGTTAACCACAGTTGGTGGGCAAACTCACAAGCAGTGGTTGACACTTGGGTTGGGAGTTAAGCAGCCCTAGTTAATGGCACAAAACTAAGAAACCTGTATGCTGTAGCAGCCAGGTTGAAAATAGACTTGATATGAAAGTTTTAGCAAGTTTATGTTGAAGCAAAAGATGTATCTCCTGCTAAACGAAAGTAATTAAGTTAGCATTGTTACTATACTCTGTGAATTCTTTATATTGTTATTATCAGCACAATTAAAAATGCATTGCTGAACATTACTTTTAAACATTATAATGTCGACATAGAGAGGTGTGCCTTGGCAAATGCAAGACCCCGCAAGAGCCCCAAGTAGAGTGGATTCCATGGCAAATAGCATTGCTAACCTTGACATTTCATCTTGCATCTGCTGGTATTTAGAAGAATCTTCCATGTTGCCGCTCGGAGTTTAACCTTAAAGCAGTCCAAAACGTTTACGTAGTAACCAGAAATATAATGTACGCCACTAATAACTAGCACTCTTTATACATACAGATCCACACATTTTCGGGATTATTATTGTAACGAATCTATTTTGATGATGCTAAGAAGGAATAAAAATTAACAGCATAGCAAATCAACAACCGCACGGAAAGTGTTTTTTTTTTTGGATCTTTATGATTTTTATGACCTGGTCACTTGGACCTTTAAGTCACACGGAAAGTGATGTTGCAGACTATCTATAGTGATGTGATTTCATTAATTGATTTTGATTTAGCTATGAGCGACTCAAATTATTTAAATCGAATCGAATTACTCGAGTCAAACAACAAACAAGTCCCCAGTTGCTTTTGACGTGACAACGTCTTATAAATTGGTTTGCCGGGTGACACTTCAAGAAACTGCGTTACGCTCCGCTCACGTTATGCGCTCACAATGAGAGCGAGTGAGAGGCACGCGTCCCTTCCACTCGGGCATGGTTAGCCCGCCTAAGAGCGAGAGAGACAGACATAAAAAGTCGTTGTCACGTAAAACTTTCGCCCGTATACCGACTTTACAGGCAACCAATTTTTTTTTTCTTCAACTCGAGTTGAATCGGTTGGTAGAGTCTGTGCGGAAAGTAAACCATCGTGGGATTTGAGGGCGCTGCTGTAGATAAATATCGTTTTTGTTATGTAAGCAACATTGTGACGTCATTATAGTGCGACTGTTAAATCTTGATATTTTGAAACTATGTTAGACTAGCTTCTTCCAGCGGCTTCACCCTATAATAAAAATTATCCTATTGGCTGAATTTGCTCACCTAGTGAAACTGCAAAGTTATAGCTTATGTGCTAAATTATTGCAATGTTTATGATTAGGTTCATCTGTCTAGTAGTTTTTCCGCGACACATCCATACATACGAGTACCTCCATCCATCTTCACAAACTTTCGCATTTATAATATTAGTAGCCTATTGAACTTAGCAAAAATATAGGTTATAAGCTATACGTTAACGTTTATCATTAAATTCATCCGTTTATAAGTTTTTGCGTAATGCCGTTAATTGTGGCGACACCTGGGGGAGGCCTATGTCGAACAGTGGACGTCTTTCGATTGTAATGATGATGAACATTTAAATGCAAACACGAATCGGTATAGGAAAATAGCGTGAAGAAACTGCTGTACTGCCTATCTAGGTAGGTTCCACCAACGACCACTTACCCAGTTCCAACGAAAATGGTTGTATCACTTTGACTGGGATCGGTCTATTGTCACTGACTGGAATATTGTAGCTAGCAGCAAGTTTATGTTTACCCTATTTAAACATAAAGGTAAAATTGGGACACACTATCACTTTCTCGTTGTCTTCCTCAGTACATTTTTCCCTTTTGCTAATCAATGAAAAATATGAACTTAATGACTATGAAAATAAAGTACATTTCAGAATTTGTAATGTTGCTTTGTAAAAAATCTATTTAGCCTATAAGGGACCATCTCGCATATAAGCTCCTTAGGATCACTTGGTTGTCCGTCTGTTTATCTGTTAAGACCCTTTAACTCGAGAACGCTTGGAGGTATCGAGTTAAAATTAAAACCATACACTCAAGTCTGCGGTCTTTTGAAGTTGTGAAAAACTTCTGAGTCAACGAAAAAAAAAAGATACGGCTGTTTATGTCGCAAAAAAACATATATTTCGATACTCAAGGGAATCAAAGTTCATAGGGTGAATCGCGTTGACCTAGAATCCTGAAATTTGGCATAAATCAAGGTCTCGTAGAACAAGTACAAGGAAAAATCTGAAAATTATAAATTGATAGATCCGCCACAAAAAAAAAATTGTTTGCAATTTGGAAAAATCTTCGTAACTCAATTCGGGAATTGATTTCATAGGTAAATTTGTACAGAATCTTCAGTGCGCGAGCCCGACTCGCACTTGCCCTTTTTTATTTTAGTTACTGTATCCGTACTCAAGCCTGAAAAGAAATATTCTAAGTTAGTCGAAATGCATTATAAATTTAAAGTATCAATACTCTTTATACTAGCCATCGAAAATATTGACCAAAACAAAATAAACAAATATCGTCATGTTTAAATGAATTTCCGTTTAATTTATATATATTTGGAGATAACAGGGACAGGAGTTCACCTAGGAAGTCTAAAAACATTAAAATAAAAGTGTTACGTACCAAAAACACAGCATACCAATGTTTCCCAAGTTTGTGACTTTGTTTTGATCAATAATGGTGTGATTTGCCATTTGTTATCTTTGGCAAAACTGTAATATATTAAAAATTATTTCCCTTGCAGCTCAGTGAAATTTTTTATCACATTTCTGAAGATTTCAATTAAAAATCACAATAAAATAACATAGTAAACAAACTTTCTGTCAACATACTATGACGTTTGGCATTTGACGGATGGCTGGGTTGGGTTGCTACTTAAAATCTTTAATGTTGTTTTCACTTTACGCCACGACGGTTCTTTTATCGCACAGACAATACCTCGGAAATGGTACAGCAAAGCGCCGGTAAAGCGCCGCGTACGTCCCGCCTTGGATGCATGGATGGGATGGGGCTTTACGCCACGTTTCTACATTTGTATTATTCTAACATAGCAACATTGCTGAATCGTTGTCAATGTTGACAATACACAATTTAGACATCACCTTAATTCACAGAGCATCTAAACAAGAGACGGAACTTAGAACATTCAGTTTTGAGAAATTTCTTACATTCTTTAGCCAACCACTTAAAAAAAAACAAAGCTACCAACATAAAAACTCGAAGTAAAGAACTGTCATAGATAGGGATGCGCAACGTACAATAAACTTATCGATGTTCAGAGTTTACACTAGTGCATTTTTTATCGATATCGATAAAATGCACTAGTGTTGTTATAGGAGGTTCCAAAACTGTCGTATTTATTTTGAAAACTGGGTAAAATAAAACACTAATTTACATGATTTTATTTCATGTTTATTTATATATTTAATAGTTTAAACATACAAAGTTACAGAAGCTGTTTCTTTTACCGCTTTTCTACAAATCAACCTTTATACCTATGGTTTTATGGTTTCAGCATGCCAAGCTTCTTTGATACCGCAAACTTCACATCTTCTGTGGCCTTTACTCATGATGGTTCACAAACTTGAGAACAACTGAGTCTCCGTCTCGTTAAAATATGTAGTAACAAAAAATAGAAGAGTCAAATATCTCGCAAGAGTCACTTACACTAACAGAGTCAATATCTCGATAAAACCGATGAAAAGAACGAACAGGTGCTCAACTCAACGTTATACGTACAATCACAGAACTTATTCTGATGATTTATATTCCGAAATCTTAAAGAAAAAGGAAAAAACAAACAGAATAGTCACAACACAAACTTAATTACACAAAGGTAGCCATGTTTGTTTTTAAGTACCACAGACAATACTATAGTTAGTCTTTGACCACAGACTAAAACATCTAGTAAGTTCATTGTGTAATGTTGGTCAAATTGATGTTTTTCTCAATGTTGGCTAAAGAATGCACGAAATTCCATAGAAAAAGTAATTTGTTCGGAGTTTCACAAGACTGCCTCAATTCACTCAATCACCAATAAATAATTACCTTTGTCTTTGACTTGGACGCGGAACTTTGGATGTGTTTGGTATATTAAAATACTGCTTGGAATTCCAAAAACTTCGGTTATTAGTTATCCAATTAGGATATAACATCATGGCGGAAGATGATAATAAAACATTATGGTGCGGCAATTTACCTGAACAAGTTGACGAGGAAATACTTTACGAACTGTTCTTGCAGGTTTGTTTCAGTTTATTTCGCTGTAATTGTTGTTAATGATGTACAAATTCTGGGTTTCACAATCACTGCTGACATTATTCTATCGTTTTTGCAGGCGGGGCCTTTAGAGAAAGTTAGGATTCCGAGAGATCGAGATGGACGCCAAAAGAACTTTGCTTTTATTACATACTGTCACGAAGTTTCAGTGCCATATGCGATAAACTTATTTCGAGGTACCTCCTTATTCCATAGAACATTATCACTGCAGAGTCGTGGACGAATGGTAACTTTGCCGCCGCCAATCAGATGTTACGGACTGGAGCCACCTATTGAGTTCCCCCAACAAGCAAACATCGCTAAACAGTTCGTTGACATGACGGAGCATTTGAAAGAAGATGAGTTCAAGTCGGTCGGTATGACTCGCCCACCACTGGATCCTACTGACAGATTGGTGATGGCCAGCTTACAGGGTAACTGGTCTCATCGGCATCATCCCTACAGGAATAAAGATAAGGCACACAGAGATGACTTCAGACCCAGAGAAAACAATGACAACTATAATAGAAACAAAGATAATAGGAATAAACATACAGGAAATTGGAGAGATAGGAGAAACCATAAGAAAAACTACCACAGGTAGAGGTTGCGTGTCGTTGAAAACATTGTATGTATACATAAGGATGCTACACATTATTTGTGTGTGAAAGACTTAATGAATATTAAATGATTAATTAAGAACAAGATTCTATTACAGAAGTGCTTCCATATTTCTAATATATTTATATATATATTCCTTGTCAGTAAAGTGAGAAGGGATACATCAAAAAAAGACTTTTATAATCATATTTTTTGGTTTTAATAATATGTTTCTTAGTCTAATGACAAGATAGTAAAGTGCTATATTAAAATTAGGTAAATGTATTTGCCATTATAACCAAAAACTAATTCAAAAACATAGCTGTTTATTGAGTTTATCATTATAGATAAAATTAAAGCTTGATTTGCTAAAATTTTTAAATTTGGTTTGGTTTATATTGTTTTATCATTTTTTTTTTTTTTGCTTTTGAAGGAAGGTTATGATTTAACCACACTGCCCATATTCACCAATGCTGTGTGAGAACTAAGGTTCAACTAAGTTTGTATTCAGTAACTTGACATTGCAAGAACTAGTATTAGAATACAAAAAACAGGCCAGTGAAAAAACTGAATAAGTGAAATCAATTGATTGCAAGGTACTTTTTTTATTTATATTTTGTACCGTAACCTTTCAAATACTGTAATTACAGTGCATTTCACTTATGAAGTTCCTTCGCCGTAATGTTGGCTCCCCTGTCTGTCTATAGAAAAAGAAAAGTGTTGCCTACTCTAGCAAAATTGTTGCCCAAAATGTGAAATGAAAGAGATACGATATAGTGGTGTGGCGTTTTCGGTATTTGAAAAAATTGCAGGACAATCGAAATGGAGCCCAGCGTCCTATACTTTATTCAAAAATAGATTTTTAAGTTATCAAAAGAAAAAAAAAACAAAATGATACGCACTGTAGACACAGAAAGACAATGAGAGAGTGAATGCATTCTTGAGGTTTGATGAATTAATTATAAAACACATTATATTCTTTTATATTATAATTTAAGCAACCAATTTCACATATTTTATAGAAAAGTAACAATAAATTTTTATTTTACTCTTCATTTTTTAAAGTTTAAATTTTACTAATACAAAGTAATATTTACATTTTACTTTGTAGTTTTACAAGGTATAAAATATTTAGTTGAAATAGTATAAACAAATTTTTAAGCGTTTTTGTAAACATTAATTCTAATAGCAATAATATGGACAACATTTTAGGGTAGGCGAAACATGTCTAGCAATATTATGTAAAAAATATACAAAATTTCATATCTGTCTAATGAAAAATCACAAAGTTATAAGCTTGATATGTTACCTAGTTGTCTGCACAAGTACATGGTCACCGGACCATTTGGTTTTTTTTTTTTACTGGAGGGGAATTTGCTCTCTCACCCAGCTGTGCACTGGGTCCTAGTATCCGCTGTGACCTGCCGTGACCTGTGTTGTACTTTGTGTTGGAGGTGTCCAACTTGGGACCTTGTCTAGATATTTTTGGTAAAAAAATATAACATGGTGTAAAAATTATTGAAATCAATTCAGTTACTGAACCTGAACTATATTCAGGTTTCTCATATACTAATAATAATGTTGTATAGCTTAAAAGTGTCAAGTTACTGAATGCTGAACTCCTATGAATATATACCTCCATTCAGTGCCGTAACCAGCCTATTATACGTCCGGTGCGAGCTTCTATAACTGCGCCCCTAGAAACAGTACAATACAAACAAAAAGTACTAGGTATATAATTTTTGAGCCCCTCCGGGAACTGGGCCCTGTGCCTGGGCACCACTGGCACCGCCCTAGTTACGGCACTACCTCCATTTATGTGGTACATTGTTGCATAGTACAAAATCAGCCCTCTTTTATTTACGAGATGTAAATGGGCATAAATGACAAACAAAACTTTAACAAATTCTTCTATAAAAAGGCGGTCTTTCTTATGCCATCATTGCAACGGGCTCGGCACGAAATCACTTAGCCTCTGCACCAAGTCCATTAGCCTCTGCACCAAGTCCATTAGCCTCTGCACCAAGTCCATTAGCCTCTGCACCAAGTCCATTAGCCTCTGCACCAAGTCCTTTAGCCTCTGCACCAAGTCCTTTATTAGCCTCTTCAAGAACTTTATTAGCCTCTTCACGAATTTTATTAGCCTCTTCACGAACTTTATTAGCCACTTCACGAACTTTATTAGCCTCTTCACGATCTCTATAAGCCGCTAAACGAAGTCTACTTTCATTCCTTTCTTTACTAGTTTTAAGTTCTGTTGCATAGAAGAATTCCCTCTCAATTTCAGTCTGTAAAAAAATAAGATAATGAAAAAATTAACGATTTGTCACACAAAGAAAATATTAAGGTTCATACGCACTATGCGGGTAGCCGCAATGCGGCTAGACACGATGCGGCTGACCGCAGGTCGAATGCGGCCAGCCGGATCGCGGCAGACACGTTCGCAACCGCAACGTGCGGTTGAAGTTGCTATTTGCGGTTATATCGAGCCTATATCACTCAATGGCGGACAGCCGCAGGCAAGTATAGCAACCGTCCGACTCGGTCCGACTGGCCGTCACTCGGGCCGCAGCCTTCTGAGCGACCGGAGCGGTCTGCGAGTAGCCGCATCGCAGTGCGCATAGAAATTAATATTACATACATAATTGTGCTTGCGATCAGCCGTGCTGCTACCCGCATAGTGCCAATGAACCCTTAGGTAGAAGTGACTATTCCATTACAGACAATGCAGAATCAAAACCTCATAGAACTTGAGTGTGTCCACACTCCACATCTGGCGAATGTGGCGCTAGCGACCCGCGGGTGATCTGTTTTCTGCGAGTGCATGCATTTTGCGCTGCTCATTGGTCCTCACACCAGCAGACAGAGTATGAAAGCAAACTCGACAGCATGCCCGCGCCCACTGTGCAAGCCTTGCCCGAATTGCGCTAGAGCGGCGCAACAAACAATTGCAGTAACTGCGCGCGTGCAGAGCACGAGCAGCTCGCGTGCGGGTCGCTAGCAGTTAAAAATCATACTGGTGGGACCAACTTTTATATTTGAATGATTCTACCCCGTATATTTAGTATGCTTTAGTACTATTTTGTACCCATGCTGGAAATAAACGGAATTTCTCGATTTATATCGCGTTACCAGGGCGGGGCCATGCTTGTACTCCAAAGCTGTAAAGAATTTCATCATTCTGATCTAACCAGTATTTAGTACTGATTTAGTTCCTCCTAAGACCAACAGTAGGTGACGGAGATAGTAGTAGCTTTTTTTATAAAATAAATTTGTAATGTTTTCTACGCCTGAATAATTTGACGAGCAAATATACTTCAAGTAAAAAGTTGCAGTTACATTTCATGCAGGCGCTTTATTTATATGGGTAGTATTTAAACGAGTGACTGTAAATTAAAATTTTAAGCGACAAAAATAATTATTTTGGGTTATAGAAATAATAAGTGAGCGACTGACTGCGAGTGACGAGAAATCAATAGAACAGCGACTTACAAACTTTAATTTGAGTTACTTAAAATACAAAATGAGAAGCTTCATAATATTTGAGTGACCTAATATTTGTTTGAGTGTCAATGTTTTGTCCTGCATTTTTTTCCAGATTTGGCCAATGATTTATTTATACTGAGCGGCATTTTATCTTAAATGAAGTGTTTCGAATGTCCTAAATACCGATATTTATGTATTATGTATGTCACAAGGTAATTTGATAATCCGGATATTGCGAAAACCCGAATAATTAAAAAATGGTGAAATAAAATCTGCGAGCAACTTGCTCGTAGCGTTCGCCGGCCGCTGCCGCGGCACCGCTCGCTTCGCTCACTCGGCTCACGCGCGGTAGGTCACAGTTCTAACTAGTGTTGCCAGGCGTCCCGATTTGCGCGGGATGTCCCGATTTTTAGGGGTCTGGGGATGCGTTCCGATTTGCACCTGATCGGGACGCTAAATGTCCCGATAAATCAAAAACCCTGAAATTCAAAGAGCGACTGAAGAAGTCTGGGTTTTACTCAGTAAAAGTTTGACACGACCTCTCGTTCCACCCCAGAGCAGAAGAAGTCATTTGATGATTTCCAACCCAAAAAATCTAAACTAAAAAAAAAAATGTCCCGACCTAAAACCCTAAGTCCCGATTTGTTTTACCATCTGTCCCGATTATTATCCAAACGGACCTGGCAATACTAGTTCTAACCTAACCTAACCTATTTCACCCAGTTCAAATGATGAATCTACCTGCGACTAGATAATTAGAGAATGATGAAAACATTTGCTAGCGTAAATTCCTTATTTAAAACCTCATTTTTATTTCTAGTCGCTCACTTATTATTTTAGTCGCTCACATACTAATTTAATCGTTTAACTAGGATTTCAATAACCCACTTTTAGTAAGCTCGTTCTGGATTTTATTGTTAATCAATATTTGTTGTTAGTTTAGTTAATGTGTCGCTTACTTAAATTCATACCGCTCAAGTTATTAAAACAGTATCTCATCATCAGTCGCTAAGTTTTTTTTTAGTCGCTCGTTTTATAATTCCCCTATTTATATTATTATATAACAATGTGTTATTAAATAATATTGAGTAGACCAGACAGGACAATTATTATACGTTTTAATATCTACACTTAATAATAGGTCTACCTATGAATTTGCCGTTTTTAAAAACGGGTTGCTTTGAAGTGTGACACCTTTGGATCGACTTGGAAGTATAAGTTCAAATAAACTTTATATTAAAGGTTCACTATTCTTTTTTCGAAATTAAGTTCTGATTTATACCCCCGCACACGAGGTGTTAAAAATAATCGGGAACTGAAACTTTTATTTTTTGGATCTGTGATGACCGAAAAATGCCTCTTGTCAACCCTCCTCCTTTCTTTATTTTATGTTAATACATCGTGTTAAGGGGATGCATCTCGACATACATTTTTACTGTGTTTCATACAACCGCTCGTACGCGATTATGACGTTATTCCCCTTCGCCACTGTGCGGAACGCCCGGAGGACACGGTGGAGCACACAATCGCGGTGTGCTCTGCTTGGGCGGAGCATCGCCGTGCCCTCGTGGGGGTGATCGGCGGCGGAGACCTCTCGCGCCGGGCCTTGGTCGAGGCCATGGTCGGGAGCGAAGAGGAGTGGCAGGCGGTCGCAGACTTCTGCGAAGCAGTAATGCTCGCTAAGGAGGAGGCCGACCGCATCAGGCAACGGCGCTCTCGCCGCCGCCGGGATTCCGATCCCGATTTCCAGCCACCGTAGGCGCGGGCTTGCGGACAGTGAGCAATGGGTAGCTCGCTGTCCGGCCGTCCGGTAACTGTCCGGACCAAGCCCAAATCGTCGACGGCGCGCGCCTCAAGGAGTTGTCAGCAACAGCAGGGGCCCAGCCGGGTCGAAGCCTACTGGGGCCAGGGTTATCCGAAAGGGCGCTCGAGCCCCGGTATGAAGGCTTGAAGGAACGGGATGGGTTTTTTAGTCAGTAAGAGTCTGACACTATCTCCCGCTCCGCCCAAGAGCGGGGGTTGTCATAAGATGATTTTTCCCATCGAAAAAAAAAACGTTATTCCCCTTTTCATTAGATATTTTGGAAACACTATCTTGTGGATATTATCTAGGCTTATATGGAAATCAATTTATAAATTTGTGTAAAACTAATCCAGTCTATATCATTATTATCGTATTATTAGTCTTATCATCATATATTTTGCATGAACTTTGACACTTCATAATTTACTCAAAAATTAAAAAAGTCAAAAAAGTACAACCATACAAGCAAGCCTAGCAAATTTTATCAAGATTCTAAATAATGACAATGTTTTTCAAAAACTTAATTGTTTAAAAAAATAAACACGTATTTCCTGGAACAAGTTTTATAAAATATTCGAGTAAATCACGGAATTACCGATTGCTAACAGAGTTATCGGGCGTTCTCTCTTTTTTCGCGTTGGATTGCGTTAGATGAAGCAACAAGCTTTTAAACCATGCTCAATGTTGACGATAGGCGAGTGGGAAAGCAGCCTCTTAACGTTGTATGTCATCGTGTATTGTGTGTTGTCATACTTAATAATATATCGATAAAAATACGAATTATCGATATATTTTCTAGTGAAGTTCTGTGGCTGAGCCTAGTGATGAGGCGGAAATTTGAAGCAGTTTTGTATCACAAGCACAAGTGTCTACACAACTTTTTTTTTTGGTGGGTTCAAATGACTCCCGCCCTTGGGCGGAGCGGAAGAAAGTGTCAGACTCTTACTGACTAAAAAACCCACCCCGTTCCTTCTTGCCTTTCATACCGGGGCTGAGCTACGTTTCGGAGCTAACCCTGGCCACCCCAGTAGGCTTCGACCTATCTGGGCCCATGCTTTGCTGACAACTCCTTGAGGCGCGCCGTCAATGACTTGGCTCGGTCCTGACAGTTACCGGACAGTCGGACAGCGAGCTACCCATTGCTCGCCGTCCGCGGGCCCACGCGTGTCTTCACAACTTGACAATATTGCCCTGTTTCAATAAATTTTATATACAATATGTTACCTTACGTGGCATACTGAAAGTCTCTGGATCTGGCCACTTACAATAAAATATGTAAATACAATGCGTTCCATTTATGAATAGGATGGATTTTTACACCATGTGACGTCATTGCTGACAAATCGAAAAATTGGGTAGGGTGAGCAAAACAAGATTTTTTTTTAAGTAATATTTATTTACGTTCATGAACGAAATAAGTTGAATCAGAATCCAGTTCTTCAATTTCGGTCATCGTTGCGACACTATATGAAGCGACTGAGTAGTGACAAATGGAAAAAGAACGTGAATGTTTCTAACAATGAAAATGGTCATATTTTTTTTACTAATTATTGCTTAACCTTTCAATCGTGGAAATTACACAATAGAAAGACAATAGGTGCGCGAAAAGCGTTCGCTTGGGATTTTATAAATTAAACAATATATTTAGCTACCTAATTTATATTAAACAATAACGTTTTTACTTCACCTACATTTAACTTAGACTTAGTAATACAAAACAAAAAAAAAACCTTTTTACACCACCTGCTCGATAATGTCGTTTTACACGTCATACAAACCTCACTTAAAGCAAGTCATTATATACCTAGGGAGATAATGCAGTATGGCCGATCCCTAGGGAATAATGAGATTTGAATTTGGAGCATCAAGAATCGTCAACATTGTGAATTAAAATGTAGGCGCATCGAACAAGTTGACTCGAAATTCAAACAAAAGAGTATGTAATCACTATGATTCAAACTGGCCACCAACAAAAAAAAGAAAACAGAATAAAACGTGCGTACTGACAACACGGGAGCATTATAGAAAATTGAAACTATAGAATCTTGGAGTAGTGAATTTTGTTTGTTTGATGAACTTGTAAATATAATACTTATATTTCTCTAATATATGATTTGGTCGACCAAATTGTCTTTTAATAACACGGGGATAAAGCTGTCTTTGTCTTGGGCGGCTTAAATTCCTCACTTCACTCAGGTTTCTTTATTAACTCCCTCGCAATGCTCGGGAGTTAATTTTATAAATCCCTCACTATCGTTCGGGATTAAAATCAGCAACCTTCGTTTCGTTCGGAATTCAACATGCCGCCCGCGACTTAAAGACACTGCTTTATCCCCTAGTCACATAAACTACTATTATTGATACGCAAATAAGTTTTCTTTGCAAACCGTACTTTTCAATCAACATTTGACAGATCGAGGTTATTGACTTTCCTATTCCTATTTTTTTTAGGTGGGAAAATCATCCAATGACATTTCCCGCTCTTGGGTGGAGCGAGAGTGTGCATCAGACTTTTACTGACTAAAAACCCCTTTTCCTTCGTTGCCTTTCATACCAGGGCCGAGTTTTTTTTTTTAGCCTTTCAGAAACAAACCCTTGGCCTCAGTATGGTTCGACCCTGCTGGGCCCCTACAGTTTGCTGACATCTTGAGGCGCGCGTGAAACAGTACTCGCCGTCGATGACTAGGCTTGGTCCAGACAGTTACCGGACAGTCTGACGATGAGCTACCCAAACCTCCGGTGGCCGGAAGTCGGAATCGAGATCACGGCGGCTGAGGCGTGAGGGCCCGTACCCTCGCACGTGCATGTGCGGAGGTGCTCTGCCCAAGCGGGGAACATCTGTACCGTATGCTCCACAGTGTCACGGTATTATTATCATACAGTATTCCAATTTCATACAAACGGACGAAGCGCGAGCTATGCCTACGCGATGTGCATGCGTTCGACATGTAGACAGTCGCGACTGTACCGCAGTGACGAACGGACGGTATGTTGTTTTTTTAACTATAATCGCACGATTTTTGCATGCATGTCATTGGTACAATGCTGACCGGTCTACATTAGGTATACCCAAAATCAATTGATATGAAAAAAAAAAAATTCATAGATTTTACTCAATTCCAGCATTGAGTAAAATCTATGAAATTTTTTGTTTTAGTAGTAGGGATCGATTGGTTGCTCTTTTCATTGGCAACGTTGTATTTGGAGGAAAACTGAAACTATAATGGGAAAATCAAAAAGCGAAAAATCGTATTTTTTCACGAATTGCCGTGTTGCCACTTTTATCCTCAGATGCCTTTAGAAGATGTGTGAAAACCACCTTTCCAGAACCATGTCTGAGGGTAACAGTGGTAACACTGCAATAACTACTTATGCCTAATACTAAGGGTCAGTCAGCAACATAGGTTAATACTTAATAACTTAACTTAAAATTGAACAGAGATATTTTAACCAATTATACAAGAGTTGGTCCCGCCATTATGATGTTTATCTAGCAGTACGCGTGCGGGTCGCTAGCAGTAACAGCGTTGTAGCAGCACGCTAACACACGCATTCGCGCAGCGCGCAGGAACGGCGGCGGCGGCGTGCGAACTTCAGATGCAAGCACGCGACTCGCGAGCGGGTCGCTAGCGGCGCAATCGCCAGATGTGGACACACCCTCACGATAAAAACAAAACCAACTTACGATTTCATGCTTGTATTTGTAACGTATATAGCCAGCTATATCGTAAATGAAGATCAATGACACGACGTATAGAGAGGCCGACATGATTTTTTCTTCCAAATCAAAGAAATCGGATGTGAAGATCCAGTACATCCCGGCGGTGCCCACTATTCCTCGTAGAAAGAGAAACAGTACCAGATACATGACCTCGACTATTGTGTACAGCAATGTATCACCGAATCCCAATTTTTTTAGAAACCTGCAGATAACAACAAAACATTATTACATTCGCAACGTACAACTTTAATTGGGAACATTACAACTGTATTATCGATAGGTAGGTGTATAAAATCAGTTTGTATAACCACAAAATAGATGGGTAGTACCTATAATAGACTTTAAACGTCAACTGTTAGACCGTGTCAACTGACCTTAAATAGAATAGAATAAACTTTATTGTACACCAAAAAGTAACATGACATAAACTTAAGTCTATGGGTACAATGGCGGTCTTATCGCTGACAGCGATATCTACCAGACAACCTTAGACATACTGGTAGATGCTACGGATGCATGGCCTATCTACCATGCATGAAAAAACTACGGCACAGATCGCTGCACCGAAGCAAAGGCCTACGAGGCGGAAAGATGTATTACGTTATTTACACATTTCGTCTACACACTGCTTCAGTGATTTACCGTAATCACTGAAGCAGTGTGTAGTGAGTGGAGAGAAATGGTGGATGAAGGGTGAGATGTCACCGGCGAACTTGTCAGATGATGTCTCATATTTGTATCGAAAGATAAGGAGATGAGAGCGACGGTGCTGTGTCCTGTGAGTTGTGAGGGTCAGATCGGAGGCATGACATCATAATTCAAAACATAATTTCTTGATATTTATTGTTGATGTTTCAAAGCTCAACAAATCCAAATCGCCAATCTGCTTCTGTTCATCCATCTCAACATCTAGAGGTTCTGTCACAAGCTCTTAGCTCGTGGTAGGGCCTCAAACGCGAAAAACGATCCAAGACCTAAATTGAACTGTTAAAGTGATGGTGCTATACGCCCTATACAGCTCCAACCCTCTTTCGCGCTCGCACGCCCGATATTTTAACACGACCACCGGGGTTACCATGACGTTCAAAGTAAGATTGTTTTAATCTTGTTACAGTGTGGATAAGAGATGGCGCTAGACAAGTTGTATAGCTCTGTCTCTTACCCACACTGAAACAAGAATAAAAGAATCTTACTTTTAACGTCATGGTCTAGGTCATGGTAGGTCCCAGGGCTCTGCTCAGCACTTTTTGAGCCTCTGATGAGCTTTGGTGGATAACTGTAACTAAAAAACATTTCACATCTTCGCACGTCCGAAAAATAGTCATAAAATGTCTCGGACCTAGTTTTGACGAAAACTAAAACAGCATTATTTTATTTTATAACCGACTTCGAAAAGGAGGAGATTGTATGTTCGGCTGAATGTATGTTTTTATGTGGCAATGGGCAGGACACATTGCTCGCAGATCAGATGGTCGTTGGGGCCTGCCGCGACAGGTCACGGCATGGCGGACAGAGCTCCGGCGGGATCTCATGGTGAAATGGCGTCAACGACTATCGCAACTCGCAACCCAGTGCTGGGCACGCCACAATCATGGCGGTAAGTCCCCTCTTTGAGGCGTGGCTGGAAAGACCTCACGGCGTCCTTACCTTCCGCATGACGCAGGTACTCACCGGACATGGTTCGTTCGGGAGTTTCCTGCACGGGATTCATGCGGAGGTGACGCCCGGGTGTCGCCACTGTGCGGAACGCCCGGAGGACACGGTGGAGCACACAGTCGAGGTGTGCCCTGCTTGGGCGGAGCATCGCCGTGCCCTAGTGGGGGCGATCGGCGGCGGAGACCTCTCGCGCCGGGCCTTGGTTGAGGCCATGGTCCGGAGCGAGGAGGAGTGGCAGGCGGTCGCCGACTTCTGCGAAGCAGTAATGCTCGCAAAGGAGGAGGCCGAACGCATCAGGCAACGGCGTTATCGCCGCCGCCGTCGCCAGGATTCTGATCCCGATTTCCGGCCACCGTAGGCGCAGGCTTGCGGACAGTGAGCAATGGGTAGCTCGCTGTCCGGCCGTCCGGTAACTGTCCGGACCAAGCCCAAGTCGTCGACGGCGCGCACTGTTCCCGCGCGCCTCAAGGAGTTGTCAGCAACAGCAGGGACCCAGCCGGGTCGAAGCCTACTGGGGCCAGGGTTATCCGAAAGGGCGCTCGAGCCCCGGTATGAAGGCTAGAAGGAACGGGGTGGGTCTTTTAGTCAGTAAGAGTCTGACACTATCTCCCGCTCCGCCCAAGGGCGGGGGATGTCAATGCATGATTTTTTCCCACCATAAAAGCAGCGTTGGAAGGCCTACAAGGTGGACCGATGACCTGGTGAAGGTTACAGGAATCCGATGGATGCGAGACGAAAAAGATCGTTCAGTGTAGCTTGGGGGAGGCCGTGTCCAACAGTGGACGTCTGTCGGCTGAAATGATGTTGATGAATAAGGATCAAATTCAAAAATGTCATTTGCCATGTCAAAGTAAAATACCTTTGCCATTTTAAAAGTTAGTCAATACATTTTTATTTATTTTCTTTATCTACAATACCTAGGTATTAGAGAAGGTTACAGTCTACATGAAAGTAAAATTTTATTTACCTAGAACTCACGTTAACAGGATAGGTAGCTACATAAGTTCAAGGACTACCTAGGTATGGTAATTAACAAATGGCGTTTCCGTTGGCCCTATTATTAGGTAGGTCTAAGTTAATGACAATAAAAATTCGAAGGACAGTGGAATATTCCAACGCAGGCGGAGGCGAGCGAGTTTAAGTCCTTTTTTGTCTATCTATAATATAAAAATGAATCGCAAAATGTGTTGGTAAGCGCATAGCTCAACAACGCCTGGACCGATTTCGCTAATTTTTTTTTGTTGTGTTCGTTATTATTAGGAGAAGGTTCTTATGGAAAAAAAAATGAAAATTAGGGTAGTGTCCCTACACTACCCTAATTTTCATTTTTTTTTTGTAGAGTAGGGTAGTGTAGGGTAATGTAGGGTAGTGTAGGGTAATGTAGGGTAGTGTAGGGTAGAGTAAGGTAGAGGAGGGTAGAGTAGGGTAGAGTAGAGTAGGGTAGGGTAGAGTAGGGTAGAGTAGGGTAGAGTAGGGTAGAGTAGGGTAGAGTAGGGTAGAGTAGGGTAGAGTAGGGTAGAGTAAGGTAGAGGAGGGTAGAGTAGGGTAGGGTAGAGTAGAGTAGAGTAGGGTAGAGTAGGGTAGAGTAGGGTAGAGTAGAGTAGGGTAGGGTAGAGTAGGGTAGAGTAGGGTATAGTAGGCTGAAGTAGGGAAGAGCGGGAGCGAAGTCGCGCGGGTACAGCTAGTACTTATAATAAATATGTAGAAGTGAAAATTCTGTACATTGAAAATATCAAAAAAATAAATGGCAGGGGGTGTTACTAGAACGACACCAAACCCAAAAATGTGATTAAAAAAATTTTTGTCTGTCTGTTTGTTCAGGCATCACGCAAAAACTACCGGTTCGATTGCGATGAAACTTGGTCTAATTATTCTTTAATATCCTGGGCACCACACTGGGTAGGTACTTTTTATCCCGGAATAGTATACACAGTTAAATTTTAATCGTTTTAATCCCGTGGAGGGTTTTTTTTTTTTTTTTTTTTTTTTGGATGGGAAAAATCATCTTATGACAACCCCCGCTCTTGGGCGGAGCGGGAGATAGTGTCAGACTCTTACTGACTAAAAAACCCATCCCGTTCCTTCAAGCCTTCGATACCGGGGCTCGAGCGCCCTTTCGGATTACCCTGGCCCCGGTAGGCTTCGACCCGGCTGGGCCCCTGCTGTTGCTGACAACTCCTTGAGGCGCGCGGGAACAGCGCGCGCCGTCGACGACTTGGGCTTGGTCCGGACGGTTACCGGACGGCCGGACAGCGAGCTACCCATTGCTCACTGTCCGCAAGCCCGCGCCTACGGTGGCTGGAAATCGGGATCGGAATCCCGGCGGCGGCGGCGAGAGCGCCGTTGCCTGATGCGGTCGGCCTCCTCCTTAGCGAGCATTACTGCTTCGCAGAAGTCGGCGACCGCCTGCCACTCCTCCTCGCTCCGGACCATGGCCTCGACCAAGGCCCGGCGCGAGAGGTCTCCGCCGATCCCGTGGAGGGTCGATCCGGTGCTTGAAACATTATCGATTTGTAAAGATAAAATTAAAAATAAAGTAGGTACCTTTTTTTCAAAGCTCGTATTAATTTACGCATGTATAATTTTTTTTTAAGAAAACGTCATCTGAGCGAGTCCAATGACCCGTAAGTAGATGTCGGCGTTGCGTACAAACTACCTACAGGTCATTGGACTCGTTCAGGTGACGTTTTCTTAAGGAAATTAATTTTGTATATGCGTAAATTAATACGAGTTTTTTTTAAAAACCGGCCAAGTGCGAGTCGGACTCGCCCTTGAAGGGTTCCGTAGCAGCAAGTAACATAATACAAAAGTTCTTGTAATGTGTTGTAACTTTGATCGATGTTTTAATAATAAGTACTGTATTTTTTTCGATTTATGACGCATTAAAAAAAAACTACTTACTAGATTTCGTTCAAACCAATTTTCGTTGGCAGTTTTTATAGTAATGTACATCATATATTTTTTTTAGTTTTATCATCCTCTTATTTTAGAAGTTAGAGGGGGGGGCGACACACATTTTACCACTTTGGAAGTGTCTCTCGCGCAAACTATTCAGTTTAGAAAATAATGATATTAGAAACCTCAGTATCATTTTTGAAGACCTATCCATAGATACCCCACACGTATAGGTTTGATGAAAAAAAAATTTTTGAGTTTCAGTTCTAAGTATGGGGACCCCCAAAATTTATTGCTTTTTTTCTATTTTTGTGTGAAAATCTTAATGCGGTTCACAGAATACATCTACTTACAAAGTTTCAACAGTATAGCTCTTATAGTTTCGGAAAAAAGTGGCTGTGACATACGGACGGACAGACGGACAGACAGACAGACAGACATGACGAATCTATAAGGGTTCCGTTTTTTGCCATTTGGCTACGGAACCCTAAAAAGGTACTTACTTTATTTTTTAATTTTATCTTTACAATTCGATAGTGTTTCATGTACCGGTTCGACCCTCCACGGGATTAAAACGATTCAAATTTAGCGGTGTATACAATAAAAAACAAACTTAATTTTGCGGTTCGATCCCTAGACCCGATTACTGTACCAACCGCAAATAATAAGTTTGTCGTAGGTTACGTCTCCCGCAGTGGAGTTCACTAAGGGGCGCTGCACACGGCTAAGATCCATAGAAAGAAAGAAAGAAAGAAAAAACGTTTATTCGTGCCTCACACAATCATATAAACTAAAAATCTAAAAATACACAATGAAAAGAAAAAAAAGTAAGATATAATCAGTGCGAGGCCAAAAAGGCACCTAACTCAGCCTATGCTACGTTATTTAAAACGATAAATAACGCAGCGCTGATATACTGATATTATAAATGGGAAAGTGTGTGTGTGTCTGTTTGTCCGTCTGTCACGGCAAAACGGAGCTACCAGTTGACGTGATTTTTTAAGTGGAGATAGTTGAAGGGATGGAGAGTGACATAGGCTACTTTTTGTCTCTTTCTAACCCCCCACAGAAAGGGGAACCGTGTTACCCCGAATTTAACGCGAGCGAAGCCGCGGGCAAAAGCTAGTTTTTGTAATAAAATCGGTGCCTCACACTAGGAATAACTCCTGTATCGTGGATGCGTTCATATACATGTAAACTCACATGCACAAGACACTCAGACCCGGAACACCTATCGAGAAGCCATTTAAATATTTGTTTCGTGCGGGAATCGAAGCAGCGCAGCAGCCAATCGCTCAACCACTACTCCAAACGTGCCGTCAAAGTGAGTGCAGAAAATAATCCTTGTGGCCAATTGCCAATCATCAGGAAGATACAACCGAGTTCTGTACTCAAATAGTAAAATTTAACTAAAATGTGTTTTGCGACAAACGCGGCTGCAAAAAATTTGACTCAACAAGTGTTGTGCCACATGGGCCACATGCCACAGCCAAAAATGTCACCACGATAAGCTAGAAGCGTTCACAAAGGAAGCTGAAGCGCGCAACAGCCACTTGTGGCCGGTGACTGCTACTTTTTTTAACCCATAGGTACGCGAAGTCTAATATACTCTGACGAAGAAGGTTTACCTAAATGCGCGAGTAGCATGTGACGACGCTTAGTGGCCAATTCGGGCCACAAGAAGCGAGCAATGGCGACTTGTAGCGTGTGGCGGCCACTGGCGTCAACCACGTGCGGCGAATCCATATAAAATGTATGAAACCTACAGGAAATAAGTGGTGGCGTTTTGTGGTTGCGGCTGATAGCCCGTGTGTAGCGACCCTTACCCAAACCTTTTGAAACAGCTCAGTGCGCAGCGTAATATTATACCACCAGAGGTTTTTACGCTTAACTGCTGCGCCTGACCAACGAGATCGGTAAATCGGTCATAACATCACATCACAATGGCATTGTGCTAGCTAGCACCCTTGACTGATAGAAAGATGTGGTGGCCTCTATGTAGCCGCTGTGCCTGAGCATGCGGCAGTCGCACAGTCGCATTAATGTCCTTAGCAAACTACATTTAAATAGAACAGCTGAACTAACCATCGTGCCTGCAGTAGGGGATTGGTCAATTCCATGAGAACCAGCGTACATGCAAACGTGCATCCAGTATGTTCTTTGTGCATGTATCTAGTTATAGATAAGAGGGCGGCCAGGTGGTGGAATAGTATCACGCGACTTTCGGACCAGTACACCAAACACCACAGCAGGTCAAAGGCAAAGTAGCCCCATGACCAGATCATTAGTATATACTGGGTTGGTAGTAGCCTTCCTAAAACAAAATTTAGGAAAATTAGTAAGTACAGTAGATAGTCCAAGTTTTTTTCGGTACTGTGGTGTACCTACTCCAAATGACTGGCAGTATGTTTTTCTCAACATTTATAGCACTGTAAATGTAGCTCATGTCGAAATTGTAGTGCCTATCTTACCCACATAGTACCTACTTAGATTTTAAAAAAGAAAATTAAAACAAACTAACTGGACAAATTCAATTTCGACAAAGGCAATTGGCATTGTGTGTAGCCGCCGACGACGGCCACCGTACCATGCAGCACCGTTAGCACCCTGGAGCACCATTCTGGGCCTCGGTCTTTGGCGTGCTCAAATGTCATAAAGTATAACCAGTTCCAGAACAAGAAAGACACTAGCTTGAACAGGGACGCGTTTGATAAATGATGTCTTAATAAACTCGACATAGCCAATCAGATATTGGGCATAGTGGGTAAACGTTGAGATTTTGCTCTTCGTCAGAATTCATGATTTTAAAGCATTTTTTTTTTGGTATTTTTTTTGAGAATTTGTTGTCTGAATGACAATAGTTTTTGAAGTTAACTGTCAGTTGATATTGACATGTATGATATTTTTTTTTTTCTCTATGGAAACGAAATTGGTTCGTATTTTAATTTCGACTCTTTCTTGTTCCAGAAAGCCATAGCTTTTTTTTTCCTCAATATTTCTAAGTTTGTATGTCCCTCCTCCTCCTTGCGTCATATTCCTCAATGCTGAGGGTCGTCGTGATCTCCCTGCTTTATAACTCTTATCTTTGTGATATTCCTCCATCCATTCCTGTTTCTGGCGGCGTGAAGGGCCTGGTATACTGTGGAGTCAAGGGCGGTACGGATCTGGTCGGACCAACGTATTGGGTTGCGCCCGCGAGGCATTTTTCCATCTACTTTACCGGTCACGATTAGCCTTTCGAAGTTTCCATCGTCTTTCCTTGTAATGTGATCGAAGTATTGCAAGAATCTTGGTCGACAACGGTGAGGAGATTTTTAATTCTCGCAATATCGGATACGTTGGTCCGAAATGCTGTCCAAGGAATACGGAACATTTTTATCCAGCACCACATCTCAAAGTCGTCAATAATGAGTTTGCGATCTGCTGCCTTCAGCGTCCAAGTCTCAGCGCCATATGAAAAGATCGAGAAGTCCAGAGTCCGCACCAGTTTGCTTTTGATCTTTACGAAGATGTTGTGGTGCCTCCAGATTTTGTATAGCTGAGACATGTCGCTCTTAGCGATGCCAATTCTTCTGCGGACTTCCTTCACACACGAAAAGTTTTTATGTAGGTAGGTAGATTCTGAGGCTACTGAACCGATTCTGAAAATTCTTTCATATAGATATGTACCTTAACTACCCTATCCCAGAGTTCAGGCTATAAATTAGTTTCATATCATCAGTTTTGCGAGCAAAACCTCTGGTAGAAGCTAGTGTTGATTTTATTAGTCATATCTGTGTGTGAGAAGTGATATGAAAAAGAAGAAGAAGATCTGTGCGATTTTATAAAAATGATCGATCTAGGATTTGTCTGACACAAGTTAGAACTGGTTACATATCTTTGGAATAATTATTTCGACCTTAATGATCCAGCGTGGGCCCATTAGCAAATATTTTACTGTGCGACTATCATAGAACAGAGGCTTTACCATGAGCTCTTAGCGCGATCTATTTGACGACCTAAACTGAAATGTTAAAGGGATGGAGCTGTAAGGTGAACAGCTCTATCTTTTTCTTGCTCGCACCCTTGACATTTTAACACGTCTCAGTAAGGCTACAGTTCGGGACTTTTACGGCAAATCTTAGGATTTATTTTATAGATTGGGCTTTTACATAATAAGCTGAACATTTACGGGGGTCAATGCAGCCTGGTGGTGATTAAAAGTTTCCATACCGTAATAATGAATTCGTCGTTGCATTAAGTTCGCCTGGAAGGTACCTACCACCAGTACCACTACTGAAGTTTCATCATCATCATTTCAGACGAAAGATGTCTACTGTTGGACAGGCCTCCCCCAAGCGTTGCCATAACGACCGGTTCTCTGCGTCTCACATCATTTTTAATTAGATGAACTGAAGGAATTGTTCATCGACAGCTGGGCATTGTCCACTGCTGTTTATTTAGTCCAGATAATAAAAAATCTAAGTTGGTATATCAAACTCCTATCTACTGTCAAATAAAACATCACTTAGACCAGAATATTTATTTCCTAATAAAAGTTTATAAATTAATTGTCATATAATAAAGTTCGCTCCATTGGAGGATAACAATCAACTTCATCTAACACATCGTCGTACAGTACCTATACTAATTAATTTTACTACAAAAATACCTTTCGCATGTTTCAGTCATCGTTTCACAATTTCACGTACCTACAATTTAAGTAACCGTTTTCCATCAGGTTACGACTTTTGGGAGGAACTGTTTATTTCGGGAGCCAGAAGCTGGCTCTGCCTGGTTCCTATCGATAGCGCAACTTGTCGACATACTTTTCAATCGCGCGATATCGTGACGGTGGCATCGCTTCCTTTAGCATCTGATTGAAGCGCGCGTCCTCCCCGAGCGCCAGGCACAGCGTGCGCGCGTGCATCCTCGTGTCCGCGCTCGCGTCGGCCAGCAGCTCGCCCGCCGCGCGCAGCAGCGACGTGCGCACGTCCGGCGGCAGCGCCAGCGCCCGCGCCGCGCCGCCGTGCCGCACCAGCCGCGCCAGCGCCGCCGCCGCCGCCGCGCGCACCGGGCCCGCGCGGTGCGCCGCCCCGCGCCGCGCCAGCGCCACCACCGCGCGCGTCTCGCTGCCGCCGCACGCCACCTTCACCAGCGCACTGGCAGCGTCTGCGCGGAGGAACCGGTTGACGTCTGCACAGCGCTCCAGCAACGCGCTCACTGCTTCCTCGACCTCAGGGTCGAGCGCGCGCCCACGATACTCAAATAGCGCACCCAGCGTACAGCACGCGGCCCGTGCGACGCGGGACCTCAACGAGCGCACATGCGTAGCGGCCGAGCGCGTCACCGCACGCCAGCTGACAGCAGGCGCGCGAGCTGTCGGATCGGCTGCGAGCCTCTCAATCTCCACGAGTCCGCTGACGATGATCTCCCAGTCCTCGTGTCGCGCGGGCACGATACACTCGGCGAGAGCCGTACGCACGTCTCGCTCGGCGGGGCGCGGCCGCTCGTCGTACACGTCGCTGGCGGGCTCCGGCGTGGGCACGCCGCTCCGCGCTGGAGACGGGGCGCTGCTTCTGGGTGGCGTGGGAGAGGGACGCGCACTCACTGTTGCACGCACCGGCGACACCTCGACGACGGTACTCGCACGGGATTCCAGAGATTCGTGTCCGGTGGAGGCCCCCGCGCTTCCTGGTGGCTGAGGTGTCGGGGGTTGAACTTGTAACTGTGACCGTCCACTCACCGGTGATGGGTTAGATCTCTCGGAATAGTCCTCGACGTGAATGGAAGGTGAACGTGGCGGAGATGGTACTGTATCCTGAACCTGGTCTGGTGCAGTGTCGACTTCGGTTGTAGAATCTATTAAAACTCTGTGATCAGAGTCCTTAGAAGCGGATGCCTTTTTGTTGTTTTCTCCGTCCTCATAGCTGGTAAGCGCGCTCGAGTCTCTGTGAACAGAAATAAATACAATAGCGTCACGGAAACTGTTTTGTTTACATGGGGGTCGCATCGGCTGTGGGGGTGGGAGTACCTCGTGTGTGGGGGCAGGTCGGCCACGAGGTCGAGCGCGAGCGCGGGCGGCGCGGGGCGTGCGGGCCGCACGGGCGCGCGGGGGCAGCAGCAGCGCAGCATGGCGCGCGCCTGCCGCCGCGGCGCCTCCGCGACTGACGCGGCCACGCCGCCACCATGTGTAGTGTAGGTAAGGTGAGGTGTGTACCCATCGCCGCGATCAATTGGCTCTATGTTGATGAACTCACTCTACCCGCATATTATGCAGACTAGCCACCTTCATGGAACTTGTAGCGGTCGCAGCCGACGCAGGGCAGTAAAAGAGTCATTAGTCATTAGATTCGTGTAGTTTATGATACTAGTCTGAGTAAGACTAAATTAATACAATAAGACTATACTTCCTAACAATTTTCTTTTCAAATCATTTCAGAAAAGTACCTACTACGGATTTTTATCACATTAATTATAAAGGCGACCATCGTTGGAGGTGTAACTGGTCCATAATTTTCTGAATTATTAATAGACGTTAAAGGACTGTTACGTGGTGTTTGCTGAACACGAAAGTGGAACGATCTTACGATAAGGAAAATGGGTCGTCTCGTCAGTGGTTCATAAACGCTCTGAATGAAAGTGGGCCAATAATTTAACTTACAAAATGTAGGTTAGTGGTGGCACGCTATTACAACTCTAGGGCATTGGTACTTCAACGTCGAGCCTATAGTTCATACCTAAGCCTAGCCCATCGCTGTTGATTAGCGCCCCTTGCTAGCCTTTAGGAATTAATTATTAAGCGGGTCGATATGGTTAGGTTATTCAATTTGCTCGATTCGATTAATTGAAGGCCCCATTACGATGTTAAGTGGAATTTAGCGCCAGCTAGTGGAACGATTGTCCTGAAACATTTGGTTAGAGGGGGCATAATTTGGGTCAGAATAAATCATTGGTAGGTCTGAATGCTAAATATTGGTTGTCGACACTGTCTGGCAAAATCATGCTAATATTATGACGGCAAAAGTTGGCCAGTGTGTTTGTATGTGTGTTACTTCTTCACAACCAAACGGCTGAATGGATTTAGATGAAATTTAGTACACGGGTTGACTGTGACCTGGAATAGCACATATTTTTTATCCCGAGAGTAAGTTCCCTTGGGATAATTTTCTACTTTCACGCGATTGAAGCTCCTGGCAACAGCTAGTATTATCTAAGAATTTCTTTAGGGTACTTTTCAAATTTGTACATTTAGGAAATATTTTCGCAACAAGTGAAACACTTGCGAAAGCTTTCAATCTGCGATCTAGGAGCGAGGCGCGTGCCACATCATCGCGTCGCGTCATGCACGCCGCGCGTTGCTACGCGACACCATTCACACCCCAAACTTTACCAGAATTACTTTGTTCTTGAAATTCACTACATATATCATAAGTTAAATTGTTTGACGGTTGACATTTTCTTCGAGGTCGAACGACTTGTTTTCTCGAAAGTGTTACAAATACAACATTACGAGTGTTTTGCCCCGTTACGTTATCGATTGTTAGTCAGACTTCGAAATAGGGGTGAGTGACTTCACTGTGTAATTGGCGCCCGTAATCCGCGGGTAGATTTACATAGATAATATCGCACAGGAGTGGTCAGCTGGCAGCCAAGCCGGTGAAATAAAATCGAAATTGGAGCACGAATTAACGGCCGTGATTCTATTGAAAGATTAGACCTCAATTACTTCTGTTCAAGGCTTACTCAATTACATCGAATTTGATAAGGCAGTCGACGTGAATTAAGGAAATGTCATTTTCAAAATTTATGGAATTAGAACAGTAAATCAAATCTTGAAAGTAGGCAAGAAAAAACATACATTCAGCCGAACATAGAACCTCCTCCTTTTCGAAGTCGGTTAAAAAGTAGAATCGAGAAGTACCTAGAGTGTCTAGTGCGAACATTTATGACGGTCAGCGCTCCCATTGGCCCACTCCAAACTTTTAGCCAATCAGAGAGCCATCGAGCGCGACTACTCTCACTCAAAGCACTGAAATGCCCAGACGTGAATGCAAAATGTTCCGAAAATTCCTTCTCATTCTTTTCTAAAGATTCTCTTAGGTTCTATTAAAACTATACAAATCTGGTAATAATCTCTTCATCCTCGGGTCGTATTCCTCATCTCAGTACTGAGGGTGATGAAGTTTGCGTTAGATCAGCCTCTTACTGATGGTGTCATGTCACTTCTGTGTCAATTTTTGGCATCATGTATTGCGACGTGCAATTCAGTGTCCAGTGTAAAGCTGACCTCATTTACCCATCTTTTTGAGCTGTGATCTCTCAGTCGTTTGCGATTAGCCATGCCAGTTACCACGAGCTGTTCAATGTTGTCGCCATTTTTCTTGGTTAAGTGGCCAACAAACTCTAACACTCTGCGCATATAGGTAGTTGACAGTCTATAGTCTTGATATCGTGCGGGAAGCAGTCCAGGGTATTTGAAGCATTTTTCTCCAAGGCCACATCTTGAAGGCATCAATGCGGTCGCAGTCAGTTTTTTTTCAAA
The DNA here is from genome assembly GCA_910589285.2 of Mythimna ferrago. Classification (NCBI taxonomy): domain Eukaryota; kingdom Metazoa; phylum Arthropoda; class Insecta; order Lepidoptera; family Noctuidae; genus Mythimna; species Mythimna ferrago. The sequence goes on along the minus strand of OU342675.1, from coordinate 6,596,219 downwards.
GTCTAAGTCTCAGCTTTGTAGCTGAATATAGAGAAGACTAGACATTAGACTGATTTAGTTTTGGTTTTGTAGGAAATGTTGTGATCCCTCCATTTGCCTTGCAAGTCTTGCAAAGCTGCGATATTGCACTTGTCCATTGCGTTTGGAATTGGCTATTTGTATGCGCCTACGGTATTCCTTTTCACGAGAACCTGAGTTGCTGTTGTTCACTCCGAGATAGATGAAGTTATCCACCAATTCAAGAGTTCCAAGTCCAATAGTACCCGTGACCTGTAGCTTTCTACTTCAGTCCAGCACTATAACTTTGGTTTTGCTGTGGTTAATCTTAAGATTCATTTCCAGGATGATGCACTCAATTTCGTACCACCATCATTGATGCCCAGAAACGTCATCTGTATAAACGATTTGAGATGTTTTTGACTTCTCCATCCTAGTTTTCACATGCTCTGCTGATTATAACTAGAAGATTGTAACCCTGCCGGAGTCTGTGTTTCCTGATAGCAATAACCAAGGGGTCCTTAAGTCGAGAGTGAATAGGTTGCTTCTAGGCAAGCGTGCTCTATCGTCGGCCACATCATCGCTTACCATCAGGTGAGATAGTGGTCAAACGCGAGCGTATTGTCTACATAGTTACATCTTTCTTTTAAGTGGAAGATCAAATAACTTCTCTCGATCTGGGTGGACTAAGAGGGAGTGTTAAGCTTTTACTAACTAAAACCAGTGTTTTGTAAGTTGCCCTTTACGTTCCAGGTAGGCGGTAATTCTTTCGAACAATCACGCTAACGTACCTACACCTTAAGTGCCCTTAACCGTTAGCTACAACTATGATTAGGTATTCAATAAAGCTATCATTTCGTCAAGTTCAGCTCACGATATAAACTATGTACAACGGATGGGCCGCCTGTCTGTCAGGTGCGTTCGTTCCCACAATCCGAAGGTCAAAGCATTCAGACCTAGCACTTGACATATAGGGTAGAAATGTTTTTGTTTCTTGAATTTATTATTGCTTGCCGGTTATTTATTTATTAAGAAAATTGCTGCTTTATTATTATGTTTCTTGAACTTTTGTTTCCAAGACATAATGTGGGTTGTGGTGGCCAGAGGTCGGAATTAGATAGAGTTATACTTATTCCGACTTCATACAGCGAAATAATAAAGTGAATTTATGCCTCAAATCCTGAGATTAATTTTAAAGACTCCTCTCCTCTTTTTTTTAAGACGCTATCAGAAATATAGCAGAAAAAAATATTTCTGCATTTAAAATGACGAGCAGGAGGAAATGTATTTTATTAACCTTACGTTAACGTAGAGAGATATTTTTCAATAAAAAATATTAAGTAATAAAAATTGCATGTTATTTATCTTTGTTTTATTTCTCTGAGGTTTTTATTATTATTTGTTTGTAATATTGTTGGCCACGCGGGATTTTTCATTGGAAATCTCGGGAATAACAACACTTCGTCATTTCGATGCAAGTACCTACCTACATGAATAACTCTAATTCGATCCCTGCAAAAACCCCCAAGCAAAAATTGTTCTACGGTCCAAATGTCATCTTGTGGTGGTACTTGGGTAGATTCGCCCGGTAGAATGGGCCAGATGTCTCCTATTCAAAATTATAATAATAATAATAATAATAATAATCAGACACAACCTTGTAGCCAGGATTATCCATCAGCAACTTGCTCTTAAATACAACCTTGTTGAATCAGAAGTACCGTACTATAGGTATGTGCCCGACCCAGTTCTCGAGAATGGCAGCGTCACATTGTATTGGGACCGATCTATCATCACTGACAGGACTATTGTTGCCAATAAGCCTGACATAGTGGTGATAGATCGACTAGAGCGTCGCACAATGATTGTTGATATAGCGGTCCCTCATGACGAGAACCTCGTGAAAGCTGAGAAAGATAAACAAACTAAATATCTTGACTTGGCTCGCGAGGTTGTCGACATGTGGGAAGTGGATAGAGCAATCATTGTGCCGATAGTCGTGACGGCCAATGGCTTAATAGCCAAGAGCCTCGACCAACACCTGCGGAGGCTCTCGTTAGGCAGTTGGATCAAGGGCTTGATCCAGAAAGCAGTACTCCTAGACACGGCGCGTATTGTCCGGAGGTTCCTCTCTCAGGAGCCCTGACTACCGGCAGCTTGGACCTTGTTCCCGATGCCGGTGGGCTACTATTTTTTATATTTTTAAATGTTTTTTTTTTAAATTATTTTTTTTTAAGGAATATTTAAAAATATAATATAATATGTATTAATATTAAATAAAGGAAATAATAATAATAATAATTTATTTTTTTCAAAAAGCTTAATTCTATGATTACAGGTACATTTAGGCAAGATAATTTGAGGACATTTCATGTAGCTTCTGTAACCGAGCTAGGCAATGCCTGTATTACGGTTATCAGTGCCATTTCCCTTAATTTTATATGATAATATGCCAACAAAGTGTTCTGTACAATTTATGTAGATAACAATTTTTAAATGATTTTCTTATTATTTACGAAGAAAAGTGAATAATGTAAGTAATGTCCTCTTCTTTGTGTTTGGCGATATGTGCGTGTGTGATGCATAGGAGGGTGTGTTGATTGGTATGTAATTTATGTGAAGATTCTGCGGTGTGTTTGAGTGTGAATGGATGTAATGGTGAGTGAGTGTGTGTGTTTTTAGTTTAGTCTCTAAATCTCTATCTAGGTAAATATATTTAACCCATCACTATAAATACCTACCGCAAAACAATCAGTAATTGCTCCGTTTCTTCGTAACTCAGTTTTTGCAAGTATTCGATTATTTTTTGTTTACATTTTAATTTTGTGAGATGGTATATGTTCAATTTTTTATTTATTTTATCATAAAGAAATGGGCCGAGAAATTCCATAAATCGACCACTAAATTTAGTCTTGAAAGTGGTCCTTTCCAGATAAATTCTGTGATTTCGACGCTTCTGTACAAGGGGGTCGTAGATTAGTTTTGCATGGTAATTTAATATTATATTTAGGATGAAAAGTTGTCTAACGGTAAGTACTTCACAAAACTGGTACAAAGTGACCGTAGGAAAATCGATAGGTTTGAAGGTACATACTTTCAAAATTCCGCGCTGAGCAATCTCAATAGATTTCATGGTGGTCTTACAGGTACCCCCCCAGGACGATATACAATAGTTTAATAAGGACTGGCATAGAGCATAGTAGATCTGTTTTAGAAGGTAAGGTTCAGCAGCATGCCGTAAATGCTTAAACACAAAAATGAGTTTCCGAACTCGTGCTCCAAGTAATCTGATATGTTCCTTAAAATTTAGTTGACTGTCTATAGTTACTTCTAGATATCTGATAGCATTTACATGTTCTAATGATAAACATGAGCAGGTAGCTTCATTCATGCACTCGTGTGATATAATTCCATGGGTGCCACGGTGATTTGTATTTTTTTTAATACTAAATGAGATAAGCTTTGTTTTTTCCACATTCAAAGTAAGCATGTTTTTCTGAAGCCATAATCTAGTTATATTATAGCCTAGTTGAGCAGCATCATATACCTCATCCCAAGTATTGGCGGCAAAAACTAGTGCAGTGTCATCTGCGAAAGAGATGATTTCGCCCTGGGTGAGTTTAAGATTCGTGAGTTCGTTGATGTATACGAGAAAGAGAGTGGGACCTAGGATGCTGCCCTGTGGTACGCCATGAGTAATTGGAAGCCAAGCACTTTTATATTTATCCACACGGACGCACTGAGTTCGACCCGATAAGTAGCTTCTAAACAGTTCCAATTGTATGCCTCTAATCCCTATCTTCTCGAGCTTGTCCAGTAAGAGTGAGACAGAAATCGTATCAAATGCCTTTGCAAGATCCAGAAATATTGAAAGACACTTTTTACCTTTATCCATATTTCCACTGATGAAGGTTGTGAGCTTATTTACAGCTTGTTCTGTGGACTTACAGTGTCTAAATCCATACTGGTTTACAGAAAATAAATTATTTTTTTCAAGAAAATTAACCAGACGACTATTAATAATTTTTTCCAATATCTTAGAAATTGCTGGAAGTATGGATATTGGCCTATAATTATTTATACGATTTCTGTCTCCGTTCTTATATATTGGACACACTTCAGATCTTTTCAAAGAATCAGGGAAAACGCCCACCCGGAAACTATCGTTTATAATTTTTGTGAGTGGAGGAACAAGAATATTTTTATACTGTTTTATAAATTTACTATTTATGTTATCACAACCCGATGCACAATCAATCTTTAGGCCATTTATAACTTGTTCCACTTCTTTCTCATCAGTATCCATTAATACGAATGTGGTTCCTTCTTTGTTAGTTTCGTCCAAATATTTTTTTAAATTTACATTAGGTATGTGAATGTTTTTCTGAACTACATTTTCTGCCAGCGTGGCTCCGACGTTAATAAAATAGGTATTCGCTTTGTTTAACGATTCCTCTGGAGATGAAGAGAGTGCTAGGAGTTCTTTTGAATGTTGTTTTGGTTTTGATGTGTTAGTGACATTACGAATTGCTTTCCATAATTTTTTGTTGTCATTTTTTGCATTTATAATAAGACTTTTTTCGTATTCTCTTTTTATGTTTCGTAACAGCGTGTTACAAAAATTTCTATAACGTTTGTAGGTGATTTGTATAATCTCATTATCCCGGGATAATTTAGCTTTCTTGTGTAATCTATCCCTATTTCGCATACACCTTAATAAACCCGGAGTTATCCATGGTTTTATAATTTTTTGACGTCTAGTAAATGATTTTATTTCTGTATGTTTACTAATAATATTTTGAAGGGATTGAATTAAATAATGAATTGTGACATTTGGATCCGTACACTGATATATTGGGTCAAGGTTTAATCGTAACATGTCAAGTTTTATACCTTCGTCATGTGTTTTAGTTAAAGTTGTAGTTGTATATTGACTTGTTTTTTTTAGGTTTAAGCTTAGTAAAACCGGATAGTGATCTGTTAACGTTGCATATGGAACTATCGCGGATGCAGCGCTTATTGTTTTTATTAAAGCGTGATCTATGCAAGTTTCAGTATCGCTACGTGTAATTAGGTTGTGTGCTGGAAGCAAACCATGTGACGCAGCCAATGTTAGGTATCTTTCTCCGTGTATATCAATTTTTTCAGAATTGATTGCTATATTTATATCCCCCATCAGCACATTGTGTTTAAAGTTCGATACTTGTTGCAGTATATTATCTAGGGAAGAGAGGAATGGATCAATGTTGGTATATGATGGTGATCTGTATATTGATATTATAGCAATTTGTTCGTCAACAATTGCCAGCAAACAATTACAGTCCTGAAAATTTGGTTCTTCTATGCGAACGTTAAGGTTCTCTTTATAATAAATTATTACACCATCATTTTGTTTAGTGTTATTTTTTGTTGCTGCATGGCGATATCCATCCAGGTTTGGAATTTCTTGTTCACGAAAAAGCCAACACTCAGTCAATATAAGAATATCAAACTTTAGTTTTAATCTACTTAATAATATCTCTAAACCTGGCATATTGCAGTTAACACTGCGGATATTCTGCGTTAGTAAAAGTAGTTGTTTTGAAGAATACGTAATAAGGTTGTGACATTCTTCTATATCTGCTGTTTGTGAGTGGGATATGATTAGATTATCTATATTATTAGTAAGGTTGATTATGTCACCAAATGTTTATAAAAAGGGTAGATTTTTAATGATTTTTTATCTAGGAATGAAAACAAATTAAGGAAAGCATTTTCGTGTGTAGTAACATGAGTAATGTGAGTTTTTTGTATGATGTTTAATGTGCTTACGTGAAAGTGTTTGAGTAGTCGATTTAAGTGTATAAGTGTATGTATATATTGGGAGTGGTTTGGGTATAGTATATAAGTATAAAGTAAGTAAGTTCCGTTAGATGTGTTACATAGTGCAGAAAAATATCTTACAGTAATATTACAGTAACTAAGAACATGAATTATAAAGTAAACAGACAAAATGTAGAGACAGATTTTAACAAATGACAGTCACATGGTGTTTCGCAATCTATCCAAGTCCGCAGCATCATTTATGCGAATATGGGACGTGTTCTCGGTTTTTTTAAGATATACAATCCCGTTCGCAGTCCAGCAAAAATCGAAGCCATGGCTATTCTTAAATTGTCTTGCCAAGAAGTATAACTTCTGTGTTTTGTGCGTGAGAGTTTCTGCTACATAAAGCGGTTTCGGGTGGTACTTAGGATTTAAATGAGTGGCGTTCAATTTGTCACCTTTTGCTTTTGTTTTGTTGAAGCTCTTAACCGCTTTTAGGACTTTGTCTTTCAGTAGAACGGTGGTTAAATCAACGATTACCGGGTTTGATTCATCTTTTGACTTAAGTCGGTAAACATCCTTTATGCTAGAACAATCTATATCGATGTTGATCGTCTTACCTAATTGCTTAATTTCGTTACACAATATTTCTTTTGATTCGCGAATTAAAGGTATTTTATCTATATTCCAGAAGTTCTAAAAGGTTTTTTTTGACTTGCATATGGTTAGCTATAGGTAAGTTGTTGACGCCAAGTTAGAAGAAATGGGATCAATATCATGGTTTTAACGCGAAAAAGAACGGTTCAATCGCCATTCACGCGAATGAAAAACGCGGTATTATACAGAAAGCTCTAGAACCCAACCCAATTCAGTAATTCCGTTTATATGCTGAATAAATAATGTTTGAAAGCAAACTATTCGATGAGTTTAAGTGGGGAAGCACCGAATTTTACTCTTCATCGGTCAGACAAAAGAAGCTAAAATTATAAGTTATTCTTCCTCTTTTTAAGTTAGATTCACTTATCAGAATGATACAATTGCCGGCACGGATCTTGAGCGCTGGCTTCAAGTTGCGCAGAAGTCTATTTAGTGGTGCGAAGTGAGACGCAGGGGCGAGGAGTGTCAGTGATTGGCTCGCCGCGCCATCGCGTCATAGAAGTCACTCATGATTCGTTCTCTGCTCTTGCTGCATATATTTAACAACGACGACGATTGGCTCGCCAATGTATGGAATGCGCAAAGCGATCCCCACTCTGACGCCGAGCGCTCAAGATCAGTGACGGTAATTGTAATTTGCATTGCCAAAGACCATTTATTTATGTTATATTTTACCAGCGTGAAATTAACACACGTGAACACTTCTGCGGACTTTACAGAGCTTAGGTAGGTATCTACCTACGCGTGATTTTTGTGTTATCAAAGGGTGTTAACAATAAGCAAAAATGCGATTGCAGCATTCCCGGAAAATATGTTAACATTAATTTATTGAAGTGTTCCATGGACTATCTCTGAAATTCTTCATCAGATCTTCACCAAACCCGGGCGTCACTTCCCCACGAATCCGGTGCAGGTACTTCCCAAACTTACCATGTTCGGTGAGAACCTACGTCATGCGGAAGGTGAGGACGCCGTGAGGTCTTTTCAGCCACTCCTCAAAGAGGGAACTTACCGCCATAATTGTGGCGTGCCCAGCACTGGATTGTTTAAGTCAAGTAATAAAACTTAGAATCGCATGCCACGTATTTCTGTCAAGAGATGATCTCTTTATACAATAACCTAGTATCCGAAATAGGCCATCATGGTCCACAGAACCCCAATCGTATTTAAGGTCCAATGACCAGTATGTAGTTTGTACGCAACGCCGACTACTACCTACAGGTCATTGAACTCGCTCAGCTGACGTTTTCTTAAAGAAATTAATTTCGTACATGCATAAATAATACGAGTTTTGAAAAAAGGTACTTTATTTTTTAATTTTATCTTTACAAATCGATAGTGTTTCATGTACCAGATGATCAAAATTTAAGGGTGTATAAGAACGGAGACAGTATATTACCACTTGTTGCCACTGGCTTTGTGAAACCAATGGCTACAAAGCCATGTGGTGATAAGTGGGGAAGTATGGGGGAGTTGTCAGGTCTTGAAACCGAAAGCCGGACGGACTATCCTATTTAGCCGGACATTTGGTCAAAAAGAGCGACATTTTTTTTAAGTCTAACATGACTTTTTAATAACAATAAAATTCATAAAATCTTTTTAAATAATTGTAATGAAAAATGAAAAAACTGGGCAAGTGCGAGTCGGTCTCGCGCACTGAGGGTTCCGGGCAAACTACAATTCCCGAATGGAGTCTCGAAGATTTTTCCGAATTGCAAATTGCTTTTTAGGTACGGAACCCTAAAAACAATACAATTAAGTAAGTGATATAATTGCTAGACTAATTGCATGTCCGCTCTGCTTGTGCCAGCGATACAAGGTAAGGCAAAACTCAAATGACAATTCTAAAGTAAATAGTCAAATTTAAAAAGCCTAACAAAACCGGCCCGTTCGCAGCCTAATTTGGCCGGACACGAAACTAAAAAGCCTTACCGTGTTTTTTTTTTTTCGAGGCGGGAAAATCATCTAATGACATCCCCCGCTCTTGGGCGGAGCGGAAGATAGTGTCAGACTTTTACTGACTAAAAACCCACTCCTGTTCCTTCGTTGCCTTTCGTACCGGGGCTGAGCTATCTTTCGAACTAACCCTGGCCCCAGTAGGCTTCGACCCAGCTGGGCCCCTGCTGTTACTGACAGCTCCTTGAGGCGCGCGGGAACAGTGCGCGCCGTCGGCGACTTGGGCTCGGTCCGGACAGTTACCGGATGGTCGAACAGCGAGCTACCCATTGTTCGCCGTGTGGCCGGAAATCGGGATCGGAATCGCGGCGGCGGCTGGGGCGCTGTAAGCGCCGCCGTTGCCTGATGCGGTCGGCCTCCTCTTTTGCTAGCATTACTGCTTCGCAGAAGGAGGCGACCGCCTGCCACTCGTCCTCGCTCCGGACCATGGCCTGTACCAAGGCCCGGCGCGAGAGATCGCCGCCGCCGATCGCCCTCACGAGGGCACGGCGATGCTCTGCTCAAGTGGGGTACACCTCTACTTTGTGCTCCACCGTGTCCTCCAGGCGTTCCGCACAGTGACCACACCCGGGCGTCACTTTCGTACGAATCCAGTGCAGGAACCTCTCGAACTTTCCAAAGCCTTACCGCGTCCGGTTTTATCTGGACGCCTGGCAACGCTAGGAAAGTATGTGTCAAACTCTGATTACTCCACTTGCAATCACTGGAAGTTTCTTCCCAATTGTCACTCGCTGGTGACAAGTTGATAGTACAGTCCGTACTGTCAGTTTCCTACGTTATCTGCTCCCTCTTAGAAAAACGAAAAGAGGCAGAGGACTAAGATAATTAAAGGCGTTCACTATACCTAATACAAGAAAGGGAGAGGGAGGCCAAGGAAAAGATGGATGGATTGTATGAGGAGTGATATGAAAGAAAAAGGAGTTAGGTCCCTCGCCCACGGCGAATTTTTGAAGTGACGCTACAGCGCGTACGCATTGATACAGTCGCGATGCTGTAGCGCGTTGGCATCTTTTCTATAGCGCTTGCAAATGCGACTAACGCACGTTAGTAGCGATGCTGTCGCGCTCTTACGAAACGCCCAATAGCATAGCTACATAAAGTCGCCTAAGGCCCCTGCCTTAGTGATAGTGTAACGGGTGACAAGACAGAATGGATGAAAAAAAAAACGTGTTACCCCAAGTGATATGGAACAAGGACAGGAAGACGGTAAATACTGTACCTAATACAAGAGAAAAGACGGCGGAGATTTTCATCAGTTCTTCTTTGCATCTGAAATATTCTAGGGAAGTATGAAACAGAACTAACCTGTCACTCAGAGGAATCGGCGATAGCCGCTGGAATGGAATGTAGTCCCTGCCTGGCTGCGACACACCTGTGGGAAGAACAAATTGGCCATAGTAGACAAGAAAATTGAAGAATGGATGGATGGATGGAAATGGATCATTTTTTTTTAACTATACTAGATTATACAGTCTGTTGCCATCACGGATCTTGAACACTTGCGCAAATATTCGGTCTCTTTAGTGGTGCGAAGTGCGACGCGGGAGCGGGGAGTGTCAGCGATTGGCTGGCCGCGCCATCGCGTCATAGACGTCTTCCTTATTCGTTCACTGCGTAGCTGCATGTATCTAACAACGAAGACGATTGGCTCGCCAATGTATGAAATGCGCAAAGCGATCCCCCACTCTGACGCCGAGCGTTCAAGATCCGTGATGGCAACTGTAAATAGGATAAAGTTCGTATTGCCCGAGTGGCGCGAGTACTTTACGCGGGACGCACTGAATGCTTACCCACAAAAATATTAGAATGCATGTAGCTTTTGTTGATTTCTGTCATAAAAAGCGAGTGTATCTCGCCATCAAACTGTAAAGTTTGGCGAGAAAATTTTGTACAAAAACCACAAAATCTGTTAAAGAAATAAAAAAAAATTGTTTATTAAATTAGGTTGAGAATCAGAAGTTTTTGAACAATTAAATTACGTAATACAGTCCCCAACACACCACCCACTCGCCCACCTCGCCACCTCCTGGTTAATGCACGAAGCATTTCGTAGTACTCACTAGAAATTAGAATAGGGTTTTTTTCAAGGTGAAACTAAATTTTATTTTGCAAATGTTACAAAACATATCTTATTTATTAAAATTAATTGCTAGGAAATAATAAACAAATTAAACAATAACTTAAATAATTAAAAATAATATATACACTAAATGCCTAGCTAAATATGACGTCATAAATAATTAGAATAGGGCCTTATATTTTATAAACTGCCCAGCAATCATCACATCTCCCTGACCACTACATTTTTTTTTATGGTGGGAAAAAATCATGCATTGACATCCCCCGCTCTTGGGCGGAGCGGGAGATAGTGTCAAACTCTTACTGACTAAAAGACCCACCCCGTTCCTTCTAGCCTTCATACCGGGGCTCGAGCGCCCTTTCGGATAACCCTGGCCCCAGTAGGCTTCGACCCGGCTGGGTCACTGCTGTTGCTGACAACTCCTTGAGGCGCGCGGGAACAGTGCGCGCCGTTGACGACTTGGGCTTGGTCCGGACAGTTACCGGACGGCCGGACAGTGAGCTACCCATTGCTCACTGTCCGCAAGCCCGCGCCTACGGTGGCCGGAAATCGGGATCAGAATCCCGGTTGCGGCGGCGGCGGCGATAACGCCGTTGCCTGATGCGTTCGGCCTCCTCCTTTGCGAGCATTACTGCTTCGCAGTAGTCGTCGACCGCCTGCCACTCCTCCTCGCTCCGGACCATGGCCTCAACCAAGGCCCGGCACGAGAGGTCTCCGCCACCGATCGCCCCCACGAGGGAACGGCGATGCTCCGCCCAGGCAGGGCACACCTCGACTGTGTGCTCCACCGTGTCCTCCGGGCGTTCCGCACAGTGGCGACACCCGGGCGTCACTTCCGCATGAATCCGGTGCAGGAAACTCCCGAACGAATCATGTCCGGTGAGGACCTGCGTCATGCCGAAGGTAAGGACGCCGTGAGGTCTATCCAGTCACGCCTCAAAGAGGGGACTCACCGCCATGATTGTGGCGTGCCCAGCACTGGGTTGCGATAGTCGTTGACGCCATTTCGCCATGAGATCCCGATCAAAGTACTGCAAGTGCTGTAATAGTTTATATCATAGCCTGCGATTTTATGAATATATCTAAACGCGACATTAACGTCACAAGTTTCTTGAGTACACTTCAAATCGCAGCTTGTTCGCGACGTTAACGTTGCCGAAGCCAATGACCTCACAGCCACTAGACGCCTCATGCTTGAACTATCGCCCCAAAACAATCCTGTCAACTAGCTGAGATACGCGGGAGTCGGGTACTGCGTTCTGAATGGTCGGGATATTTGGAAATTATTCTGTGTGACGACCTACATCAGATCTGTGTGTCATATGTGATGACAGACATGCGTCGCCTGTTATTTGAATTCTAGTGGCTGTAAGGTCGTTGCGTTCTTCGGATGTAACGCTTGCTCGCGACGTTAACGTCGCGTCTGCAACGTTATCGCTGAGCTGACGTTGGAGAAGCGGCAACGCTCGTAAAACGCCGCTGGGATAGTGGCCTAAGGCGAACCTTGCACGGTCATGCAAACGTCATTCAATTCCATCAACCATGAATGATGGTTTTCGTCAATCAGTACTAAAAACCGTCATGCAACGCATAGACGGTAGGTTTTTCGTCAATCAAGATTTTGACTGTGGCAAAGCTGACAGCAAAACCTACCGTGTAATGTTCGCCATCCTAGAAATTCATACGTTTCGGTCAGCACCGACGCGCGATGCGTGCGGTCAGCGCGACTCTAAAACCAGCCTTAAACCAGCCTAAGGCACAATCTACATTGCCATCCACACACTAAGAAGGACATACAACATTTAAACTTCTTACTTAGTACTACATGAAGCTTTGAAAGACTGTCTTCTAAGTAACCATCAGGTGAGATGGTGGTGAAACGCAAGTCAATCAATAATAATAAAAAAAAACCTTCCATGATATTTCTTCTTTAGTCTTACCAGGTAGGGGTGCGGAGTCCGGCAGAGGCCTCAGTCTTCTGGGCGGGGGCGGCCCCGCGGGAGGAGGGGTAGACCTGGCGCGACGTCTTACAGGAACTGGCAACTGCGAGCTCCTGCACCAAAGGGATACACAAGATCATCACGTGACTGAAACCAGTTTCAGGGCCCTTAGCATAGGTAAGTCAAGCGTGCGAGCGAGAAAGAGGGATGGAGCTTTACACCCTATATAGCTTCATCCCTTTAATAGTTCAGTTTAGGTCGTCATATGGATCTCGTTAAGAGCTTGTGGTAGGGCTTCTGTTGTCAGGTGGTTGAAGTACTAACCTGGTGACGTGACATGGCCTGATGTGCTCTATAGGTCGACTCAGCCTTTCCCTCAACTGAAAAAAAGAAAACTATTGAATCCTGGGATGGAATGATAAGGATATTGATAAGAAAAGCGTTTTCAAGAAATTCTGCGATTGTATAATACTAGCTTCTGCCTACGAATTCACCCGCGTGATAGTACAGTTGCCATCACGGATCTTGAACGCTCGGCGTCAGATCGGGGATCGCTTTACGCATTCCATACATTGGCGAGCCAATCGTCTTCGTTGTTAGATACATGCAGCAACGCAGTGAACGAATGAGGAGTGACGTCTATGACGCGATGGTGCGGCTAGCCAATCTCTGACACTCCCCGCCCCCGTGTCGCACTTCGCACCACTAAAGAGACCGAATATATTTGACTTCTGCGCAAGTGTTCAAGATCCGTGATGGCAACTGTAGGTTTCTCTATAAAAACTTTGGACCGCCATTTTTTCCCCATAGGCGGTGAATTTTAGAAAATCGTTTCTTATTAAACGCGGAGTTTTAGTACTTATGGAAAATTATGAAAGGATAATTAATCTTAAATACTTCTTTATCCTTTTTAAATACTGATTATTACTTATTTTTGGATGAAAAGGAAAAACTTAAAGTTTTTAATAAGGATTTCATTAAATAAAGATTTAACATCAAGACTCGGTGCACTAATTTTGAATTCTGATTGTTCAGGTTTGAGACCAGCTCAAACTTCGGAAGCGACATTCAATATCATGATCACGAGAACGGTGAACGAACTCAAGAATCTACTCACTGTTGATTTCACGGTAAATACAAATGTTACCGTTAGGCGTAATGATTTTTTTCCCGAAATGACTCACACATAAAGCTACTAATTTACGTAGTAGGATTGCTTTTTTAAAATAGTACCTATACTTAGAAAAGCTGTGTTTCGTCATCCCTCTTCGTCATCGTTCAAAGTAGACTTGCGGACGGTGATGTGACCACCACACCGCTATAAAGTCGATTTTCTTGAAACTATTTGATAAGCGCCTACTTTAGTAGGTACCGTAAAATGCTCTAGCTTTTTTTTTTATTTGTACAAAGTTAGGGCATATTATGGTATTCAAATAGGTAAGTACTCATTGTTTTTTATTCGAGTAGGTCCTATTTAGTACCTACCCATGGAGTACTATTTGGCTGGAGGAGGTCTTTGCCAGGAGGCACACTGAATTAAGAGATATAATTTAAAGGACCAGAGGGCTGGCTCGTTCTTCGCCTAAAGAATTAGCATTGCCATTCAACGTGGCAATGCTGCCTGCCAGTCTTCTGGGCACATTTCCGGATGACAGCGATGTGGAGGAGTACTTTGACGCCTGAGCGTACTTTGTCATTTTGTATTATATTTAGTTAGGTTTTAGTATAAATATTTTATTTAATATTTAAGTTTTTTATGTACATATGTATTAAAATAAATATTTAAAGGAAGAAAAAGAATTGGATTGTGAATAATTTAGAATAATAAGGCTATTATTACTTGAGTACTAATTATTCATTTTTATTTAAATAGCGATGTGGTAGGCCGGGCAGTAGTCTCGGACATGGCATTGTCTGCACCACTGACCTTGTTACAAAACACGTCCGCCCTGGCTGTGCCCGCCAGCCTCCTGCGCACGGCGGCCAGCACGGCGGCCGGCCCCGCCGCCCTCGCCAGGCACAGCGCGGCGCGCAGCTGAGCGCTCTGTATCACGTCCTTATCTCCGCCCACCTAGCACAAAAGAGAAGAGAGATTAGCGGGTTTTACACAGTCACTCTTTCGTGTAACAGTAAGGGTCTAAACAGACGGACCGCATTTCAACTGCAATCCAACTGCAAATTGCAGTTTAAGTGCAGTTTCAATGCAGTTGACACGACTGCAATAGAACTGCAAACACGACTGCAATAGAACTGCAAACCAAACGTGCGGTCCGATTGCAGTCGGGTGAACTGCACACCGACTGCATCCGAACTGCACCATGCGCGGGAGGGCGGAGCGTGCGGGCGGGTGGGTATGATGCAGTTCGGATGCAGTCGGTGTGCAGTTCGCACGACTGCAATCGGACCGCACGTTTAGTTTGCAGTCGTGTGCAGTGAAATGCAGTCCGTATGTTTAGACCCTACAGGTAGAACTGCGCACACGTATGACACGTACGCCGGGCGCGTCAGTCTCCCATACATTTTAATATTTCATACAAAAACTAGACTTGTTTAGCTACGTCAGATCCACGCCACGCGACGTCGGCGTCGTTCTACGTACAAATCAGTACCCCTAACCAAGTTGCTAATCTGCAATCGTTAACGCTAGTAGAAAGCTTCAAATGTACGGTAATGACGTCATCTCAACGCTCAGTCACGTCGTCAGAACAAAAGAATTGGGGGTGTGGCCAACTCGAAGGGTTTGACGCAAGCGAAACGGTTGTAACTTGGCTAGGGGGGCTGGCGTGGTCCAAGTGTGCGTCAGTCTAATGTAATTCTAGCTTAATTGTTATGCTGTACTTACGCCAATCATACTCGGATCAAAAATGAGATCAACGATGTGATGCAGTGCGAGTCGTTGTAGCAAGGCGTGCGGCAAGGCTGCCGGGAGAGGTTCCCGAGCCATGCGGGAGATCAGCGCGGGGAGAAGTTGCCGTGCGCAGTCACTACTTGCACCCCGCACCAGCGCACACACGGCGCCCTCTGCCGGGGCTCTTGCAGCTGCTACCTGTACCACAGATTAAAAAAACTTCAATACACTTACTCTAAAACCTGCTCATATCCCACCGCTTTTCTGCACTAGTGCGGAAAACAGTCTATTGTTATCGGCACTGGTGCAGAAAAGTCATCGTGCTCAACCCCCAACAATGTTATTACATTTATCGTATAAGGCCGGGTGCGCGTCGACCCCCACGAGTCGCCGGTCAACCCCTGTTTATTCATTTCTTCGTAAGTATATTGAAAAAAGTCGTTTGATACACGTGCAAATATTTCACTGCAGCCCTCGGCTCCATAACACACTCGCCTACGGCTCGTGCGAATTCTCCACCTTGGTTGCAATAACAAACTCTCTGCACTTGTACCAAAACTGTACTATTTCACACTGTGCTGTGCGGCTGTGCGTCTCATGCATGTGTTTGCGGGCTAGTACCAAAATATTTTTATCAATTCATATGTACTTTTCTAAGTTTTAGATAAACCGACATGAAGATAAAATGACAAACGGGCACTACTTTGCCTCGGAAAGTACATAAAGCCGTTGGTCTCGATTGTCATTCGTAAATTTTTAACCGTCGTTACAGGCAGTCAGAAAGTCTGAACATCAATCTATCCAAGGAGTATAATGTTGCCCAGTAACACCCAAGTCTGTTATTTTTATAAATATACAGATAAAAGTTTCTTTATCTTCGGCTAGCGTGATTCCCACACTACATTCAGAATTATGGTACCCCTCGCTTCGCTTTGACGTGTGCCTCGATTGGGCAGAGCATTGCTGTGTCCTTGTGAGAGCGATCGGCGGCGGCGACCTCTCGCGCTGGGCCTTGGTACAGGCCATGATCCGGAGCGAGGAGGAGTGGCACGCGGTCGCTTCTTTTTGCGAAGCAGTAATGCTAGCAAAGGAGGAGGCCGACCGCATCAAGCAACGGCCGGGATTCCGACCCCGGTTTCCGGCCACCGTAGGCGCGGGATTGCGGACGGCGAGCAATGGGTAGCTTGCTGTCCGGCTGTCCGGTAACTGTCCGGACTGAGCCCAAGTCGTCGACAGCGCATAATTTTTCGCGGCTGAGTTGGAGTAGGAGTGTAGTGAGTAGGAGTTGTCAGCCACCGAAGGGGCCCGGCAGGGTCGAAGCATACTGGGCCCAAGGTTGTGTTTCCCAAAGGAAGGCTCGGTACCGGTATGAAAGTCAACGAAGGGACGGGGTGGGTTTTTTTTCTCTGGTCTGACAATATCTCTCGCTACGCCCAAGGGCGAGGGATGTCATCTGAATGATTTTTACCCATCGAAAAAAAAACCCTCCCTTCGCTCATGCCATGAGGTAAACTCTCAACTCCCTTGCTCCGCTCGGTAGCTAAATCTGAAATTCTTCAGTGCAGTCGGTCCTTTGTTGTGACATCTATTATTAGTTCATGCTCCGAAATGAATTGAATGACACCCAATAAAATAAACTTACTGCGGTGGTATTCCCTAAAAAACCAGCCTTGAGCGCGGCGCTGGCCGCAGCGACGAGTCAAAAGCGCAGTACATTGAATTAACAATCCAATGTTTAAGCGTATTGGATTGCTAATCCAATGTACATATTTGGATTTCGATGCTGCGGCCAGCGCTGCGCTCAAGGCTGTTTTCTTAGAGAATAGCACGCCTGTGCTGTTCCTCAAACCTCACAAACTCTTTAGCCTCAAGTTTTGTAAAGTCTGGACTGATGTGCAGAATTTTCATGACGATCCCACTATAATGTAAGGGCCTCCTTTCCGTTCTTCCCAAAGATAACCTTCGTTCGTCCACTCTTTTCTGTCCTTGCCCACTCCAGAATTTTCGATTTGAAAAAATTTTTTAACATTATGGAGGCGATAGTCGAGTTTTTTTGCAGAAATGCAATTTCATAATTTTCTTTGCCATACACGAGTTTGCTTTCGATTAAGTTCTGATTAAAAATTCAGCACCTGCTTACCGCATAAGGAAATTATAGTTCGTATTCAAATAGATAAGTACAGTCTGCTACCTAACTATTTGCGAAATTCTAAAAGTGTATTTATAATGACTGACTACAATACGCGATACATTAGCATTTATATAGTATTTTCATCAGCCAGTTTGACACGCGACGCGAATAGGGTTCGTCCCCATTAGATAAATATTTTAATGGCGACAATAATAGTGGCAGACGGGTCGTTAACTTAACGCTATAATTCTAACAATAGTTTCTTAAATATCAGTGGCTGTTGTCATACGAACTATAGGCGAGTGAACTTCCAGAAGTCTACGTAGGTAGGTAATTACTTTAGACTTTCGGAAGTTCATTGCCTAGTTTCGGTTCTTGGCCTTCCCAAAGTCATAAGTTATCAACCTTTCTAAATGTAGATTCGAACTTTTCAATTATTCAGACTCAATTAACAATTACGTTTGACAAGCTCTTCGAAATTCAAAACTCGCTTGTCTCTGGGATGGCAACGCTTTCATTCCCGACACTGACCTCTAGCACGGTAATAATATCATACCTCTAAGTCTAGGTATCTAATATTAGAGGTCAGTGATTCCCTATGTAAAAATAAAGGGCCCATTACCTATATGTATAACACTACGCATTAGTAAGTATAAGCACACGATATTCAGACTCGTCTTAATTTTCATTCTGAGTAAGACAGTCTGACCTTTATTACGCTATGTATGAATATCACAAAAAGCACTGTCCAATATGTATATCGCCTTTCCAAATTAATTCCTTCTTTTACTTTTTCACAAATTTGAACGCGTTCGTTAGTAGGTTCTCCCCTTAACTTTCCCCCGTGTTTGAGTATGAATTATCATAACTATTTGTTTTAGTTTATCGTGTGAGCGATACATCATAAAAGGCGGCTTACAAACACCGTGCCAAATGCTAATGCGGGCAAGCGGGTTTGCCCGACTCTAACTGTATCTGTTTCTACAGAACTATTTATTTATATAACTATTTATGTACACATATAAAATTAAAGATAAGAAGAATGAAAACCGAGAAATATGTACAAAGGTGATGCTACGGTATTTCTAACTAAAAAGAGAGTTAGAATAAAAAAGAGATTATCTACGTATCCAACCAAAAAATAGCTCTGATTAGGTATAAACGTTATCAAATGTCAAGTCAATTGTTGAAATAGCTTTCCATAAGGACCTCGCTGAGCGCACATTATACGCGACCAAGTTCGAGAATGGTTGCATTACCGGCCGCAACCTTGGCTGCACAAGTTCCGGCCAAGTTCAAAGAGTAGGCCTTGGAATCTTATGCTAAGAAGGGACAAGCCCACATCACTACACAATAATTGCAACTATTGAAGGACAGACAGAAATGAAAGCCCACCAGAAAAGCGCCAAAACAATGTTGAGAACCAGAGAAACCAGTGAACTATCTTAGATCCCGCAACGAAATGACAGAAAAAAACAGTTTAGAAGAATATTTTTCACCAGCAATCCTTAGTAGTACTGAATTGAGCTTTGCGAATACTAACAAATGCTAACACTGACTAGACAGTTCCACTCCAATCTGTATGATTCTATCAAAAGACCATTACAGACACTAATCTGCATGGTTCTCATGTGATTTGACCATTACATATTTGCTGTATAGACTTTGAAAGGGACTTTGATCCCTGAGTTTGTTTCGCTGTTTCTTCTCAGGGTAGTCAGCAAGGAAACACTGGCCTCATCTAGTTTAAACTGACGAAAAATTTTACTAGTAATAGTACATTATGATATAAGTGTGTAATGTTAGTGATTACCGTTGAGGCGGTATTTAGACCCGAGCCGTGGTGAGGGTCTTAAGAGAGCCGAGAACGGTAATAATTAATTACTCACGTGTATCATACGACGTTTTCCAATACACTTGTGAAGAAAATAAATGTACAACTAAAAAGAAGTAAATTTTTGTGGCGGTAAAAATCTGTTTTCATATGCGTGGCCATATTTTTTTTTATTTACCTTTCAACACACTCACTGAAATTAATAAACAGGGGTTGACCGGCGACTTGTGGGGGACGACTGCGCCCATCCTGATACGATAAATGTAATATAATTATGGCGGGGAGAGGTTGAACAATAAGGTTTTAACTACATTATAGCACTAGTGCGTAATGGTAATCAAAATGTCAGTTTGGTAACAAGGTACATAATACCTAAATACAGTGCAATAAGAGTCACTTGCTGAGCAAGTGTATTGAAATAGAATTAATTTGTTACTCATTTCGCCCCTCGAATTAGCGACCTCGCTGCGCTCGCCCGCCAACTCCTTCACGGGACGAAATGAGTTACTTTCACCCCTAGTGTAACGTGATACTTAAACGTGATACTTTTCATCCCTAGGGAGTTTTACTTTACAACTGACAACTGTCAAATTATTAAAAAAAAAAATAGTTCTATCTTCACATTTCTATTGAACCATGTTTCAATTTTCCATACAGCCAGTCAATCACAGCGCGATATACAATTCAAATAACTTAAAGACAAGTATTAATTAAATAATGTTATATTTTAAGTGATTTATTTGTTCAACTATTTCTTTAAAATGCTTTATTTTTAAAAGATAACAATTAATTTCTAATTTTTCATTAATGAGGCTAAATAGCTGGCCGGCCGCAGAAAAAAAAAACAAAATGGCGGGAAAGTGGCAATCAGTCGTTGGTTTTTCGAGTTTTGTTAAAAAAAAATTTAACTTGCGAAAAATTTAATTTATTTACGAACTGTGAACGAAAAAAGTTTAATCATAATCTAGTTCTTCAATTTTACTCATCTCCGAGTTCTTCAATTTTGCCAAAATTTCTTCGATTTGACAGTACGACGTGACGTCACAACATGGTTATCGAGCCTTTTTTGATTTGGATCACAAATATTCGCCTTTTAATAATGAGATATACACAAAGATGATTCTAAATAGAACATCGTTCGTTCAGGAGCGTAGTTATATGCACTAAAATGCTAGAACTGTTTCTACCTCATCGCTGAGGGCCCACATGTGGTGCACGAGGGAGAGCGCGGCCGGCTCCACCTTCCTCACGCTGCTGGCTTCCAGTAACGTGCTGTGGAGCTGGTCCGCCGCCCGCACGGCTGCTATCCAGTTCTCCTATTGAAGAAAAATTATATGAGTCACCTGATAAAACGAATCCACGGAGCTATCATAATTGTTTTGGACACATTATAAATGGGCCACTCTGTACAATTGCCAAAACGGATTTTGACCGCTCGGCGTCAGAGTGGGGATCGCTTTGCGCATTCCATGCATTGGTGAGCCAATCGTCTTCGTTGTTAGATACATGCAGCAACGCAGGGAACGAATCAGGAGTGACGTCTATGACGTGATGGCGATCACTGACACTCCCCCGCCCCCGCGTCTCACTTCGCACCACTAAAGAGACCGAATATTTGACTTCTACGCAACTTGAAGCCAGCGCTCAAGATCCGTGACAGCAATTAAACTATAAAAACATCCTCCTCCTCCGCGCGAACTTCACGACTCTCACTAAGGAATACGACTCGAGGAAGAGGAGGATAAAAGCATAAGATAGCTTATTTACAGCCTGCAGTGATCCAAATAATACATTTTTTCGAAGACACACGTCAATATTATTTCAAATGATAATCTAATATGGTAATTATTTAGCGTTTATCTTATACTAGCTGTGCCCGCGACTTTGTTCGCGTGGACTACAGGATTTTGAATTTATTTTTTCTAAAATAAAAGTTACCTATGTTACTCCTTATTACATCAGCTACCTGCCAAAAAAATTCCGTCAAAATCGGTCCAGCCATTTCAGAGATTAGCCCGGACAAACAGACAGACAGACAGAAAAAATTGTAAAAAAAAGTATTTTGGTGTATATACCGTATATATATTCATATGCTTGTAGTAAGAAGCAGTTGTTTCAATATTACAAACAGACATTCCAATTTTATTTATATGTATAGATATAGAGACCTAGTATTGTAAAGAAAAAAGGTTTGTATTTTTGTTGTTTTGTTGAAATTAATAAATTCAATAACTACTAGACCGATTTTAAAAAGGCTTATGTTTAACTTACCACCAGATATAGTAACATATAAAAGACAAAAATAGTAAATGATCACCAAAATTAAACCTACATTTTAATGTAAAATTATAACCAAAGTTTTAACATCTCGTTATCCTATTTAAGCAAAATGAATCCAAATAAAGCATCGGCAGAACCCCATGGTTACGGAGATATCAGTAGTTAAAATTTTGAGGTTAGGTTAACTACCTGCCAAGACAGCTCGACGGAGCCCCGCTACGCGGGGCTCCTACTTCTGGGTGGTTTAAAAAAAATAACCTCGAAGAAGGTGACGGGGTCTGTGTTCGCTCGCTTCGCTCGCTCACTACGACCCCGCCACCTTCTTCTAACCTAAATCTATCTGCCCTAAAATTCCACTAAGATAGATTGTTGATTAGACAAAGTATCATCCTGCTCTACGGGGCTAAAAAGAGCGCATTAATTTGCTCGCTAAGATTTGGTTATCATTTACTACATTTGGTGTTCGAATACAATTTAAAGTACAGTCTATTGTAACTTTTGGATTTCATTTTTTTGGTGTCAAGTAATATATTTTTGACAAAAGAACTAAGGGTACCAAAGCGTTTTATGGTGGTCATTATATTTAATCCCTTTTAAAAATTCGTTCACGTTAGTTTAAAAATTCGTCTAATGGTACCAACTTTACATATGCTATAAATAATTATATTATATTTAATACTTCTACGTGGGCGATATCACTGGCAGAAGCTAAGGATGAATAAACACTGGACAATCAAGGTCAATAAATTACCATGCTCAAGGTCAAAAAATGTTGTACATCAAAATCCGATCTAAATTTTGTCCCCATAAATTATATAACAGGAGTCAAGATAAAAACTTCCATGTGGTTTGTATAAAAACTCCCATGGCTTGCCAGTTTGTCCTGCTAAAACTAACCCTAGTGTTAATAAACTTTTAAACGTATATTGAATATACGTAAGGGTGTAAAAAGCACTTAGCGAGAAGCTTAAAGTACACTCGGAATTCTGGCTGCTTCTAAGAAATTGTTAATAATGAAAAAACTCAATAACAACTTTGCCCAATCATGCAGTAGCACTGACCATTAGTATTGGACATTATGAAGTAGGTACATTTTAAGCTAGATCAATTTAAATATTAGACAAAAGGTACCGGCAAACAACATCCTTATCGATTAATGTCATACCAAAATAACTGGTACAGTCAACATAGAAGTAACTACAATACTATTTCTAACTATTCAAATATGTAGACTTTGAAAACAGTGGTGCTCTACCGTGTTATGCAGCTGATCGGACACATGCTGCGGGACTATTCCCAGTTCTTCCCAGTCGTAGTGAGCACGCAATGGAGTTGGAGTGCGCGGAGTTAAGATGTCGGTCTCCTTCGGCGGCGACGACGCCAGGAGACTTAACACGAACCTAAGCAACAAGAAATTAAACAATAAGAAAACGAAACACTAAGACCCAGTATTTTAACAATTAATGACTCATCTAGATAGATCTGGACTTACCCATCGCGCTCCAACTCAACCCTTGTTTGATGACGACGTGGAGACACAGATGGACTTCGCTGCAAGTTATGAAGAACTTCCACTTCCTTATGGGGCTCCACAGGACTGCGAGAACTCCGCCCGGATTTTTCCGGAGACCGCACTTCTGCCAATGATAGCGCCAACCCTGACATTTCTGGTAGTTTACCTTCCTCTTCGTCATTTTTCGATTTAAAGTAATCATATAGTTCGCTCAAAGACTTAGATTTTACTTTGACTCCGTTGTATTTAGCGACATATGTTGGTTTCTGTTGCACCTTATTGTGGATAACAGGAAGAGGAATACCACTCTTTTTTCCTTGTTTAAGTTGTGACTCCCTTTCTAAAGCCTCGCGTTTTATTTCATTCATCCTGCTGACTATTCCAGGAGTAACAGGTGCCATTATTTCTTTGTAATTATCTTTTCTTTTCTTCTGTTCATGAATGTTGTTGTCATCTTCGCTTGTTAATAAATTATCGCTGTCAGGGGTCCTAATTTTAACACTCTCACCACCGAAACGCACTCTTTTAACAACAACATCCGTGTCCTCAGAGTCACCATCACTATATTTTAACATGTTCCTGTCCGAGCTATCGTAATCGTCCTCACTTCCTGTATTCTTATCCGATTCAGTCTCATTCTCTTCTAAAACGGTCATAGTGATCGCTGTATCAGAATCAAATTTAATTTCAGTTTCAATGATAACTTTTGCAAAATTATTATTATAAAAAGGCATAGGCCCAAAAGAATCTTCTGAAGATGAATCAGTCGACACCCGAATAGGGCCGGTATGGTTATTATTAAAAACATGATTAATTTTGACTAGAGGTTGATTGTTATTATGTCTATAGGCAGTTTTTCTTGGAGCATAATAAACATCCATTGAATCTTCATCATAAGTTTCACACATGTGTCGAAATCTTTCTTGAACCTTGGGGTCTAATCTAGAAAGATATATCATGTAATCCCGTGGTCCACAAGCTCTTCTGAGTTTCAGTAGAGATCTCTGCGCGACGTCTCTGTGCACCGGGTCGTAGAGCTTGTCGCCTAGAACTTGAAATATTGGTAACATATCTAGGTGAGAGTGTCTTCTCTTCAATATGCCCATCACAGAAGGTATCGATAATATGAGGCCTGTGATAACATTCACTTTTGTGTCAATATTCGCGGAATGAGGCCTTATGTTGTGGTAGGAACATTTGTCTAAAATTGCTCGCGCTGCACATTCAACATCTTCGCAATGCGTGCAGAAGACTTTAAGTGCATCAAGCGCAGCTTTCCGGACGTTGGGAGAGTTGTGTCCTAAGTTGTCGACGACTTGATCGAACGGAAACGATAGCGCATTCCCGGAGAGCGGCAAAAGATCTGCGAGGACACGAAGCGCGTGGAGACGAACTTCCCACTCGGGATGTGTGAGGCGGTCCCGTATGGCGACGTATAGAAGTTCGACGTCGAGGTCGGGCGGCAGGGCGCGCGCCCGCTGCACGCGGTCCCACAGCGGAGCCAGAGGCGGCGGCGGTGTCTCGGGCAGTTGCATGATGGTGGACTGACGGCGAGGGCTCGCGTGCCCGGCCGGGCCGCGTCGCGCCACACAACTGGGTTAATGGTCGGACGGTAAGCCACGCCGCCCCTGACCAATCGATGGAAACACATAGCTACGTGTAAGCGACTACGGCACACGTACACATTCGCGTCTACGCGCACTTACTTGCGACTTAATAATACTCGATTATTAGCATAATACTAATTTGCATGGAATAATACTCAAGTCAGTAAAACTATTACGTTTCCTCTGAGTTTACAGGCTATAAATAATAATAACTTGCTCTAACCTGCCTATTACTGAAACTGAAAAGTTGTAAATGCGGAGAAAACTTTTGCTCTGAATAACTTACTTGCAGGTGCATGTTTTGTAAAAAATTAACGGTTGAATTACAACGCATGCCAGGGCTGTGGATTATTTGCAAGAAATACCATGCACTCATGAGCAACTAAAGGACCTCTGGGATGTATTCAGTAAAAATCTGACTGTCCCTCTCGCTCCACCTAGAGCGGGAAGTAGAGGAGAAGTTAATTAAAGGTCTCCCACGTTAAAAAAAGAATTACAAAGTTCAGTTACTTATGTAATACGTATTATGAAATGTAGATCAAGCATAGCGAAAATGTGATTAGGTAATAAAATCATTTAGTAGGGCACCCTAAACAAAATGCCTTGGCTGCCACAACAGCTTATTTGGTTTACCTACTTATTGTCACCTAAATACCGATCCAATTATTTGAATTTCTCAGCAACCTACGCGTTTAATGTGTCGAAAAGGGAATCTATATAGCCCTATTATTTTTTATTGCTATATCGTTTTGTATAGCCTTTATATCAATCCATTTGATAAGAATTCAGGTCATTTTGACACCAAGGCCGAGACCTTTGGGTTTACACCACAGGAAGGCCTTGGGGTGCGTTAGAGAACAATGTCTGACAACTTGCTAAAAATCTACGAATAGGGAAGTAATTCTTTCGCACCGGTTGTGCTTTTCGCCATTACATTGGGATTATGTAGTGCATGTGCTTTTATTTAAGTTTATTTATTTCCTTAAGTTAAGCTATGGTTAAATTGTGAGACTTTTTTCTGTTATGGTATTGGGTCCCGTGTTATAGAGTCCTCTGTTTATAGTGAACTAACTTTTGCCCGCAGCTTCGCCCGCATACTTAAAATATAGCCTATGTCAGATCAGGAATAAAGCAGCGATAGAAAAGCGATGAAAAAATTCAGAGATTACCTCCAACAAAAAAAAAAAACTTTACTTCTTTATAATGTTATTGTAGAAACGAGTACCTAGTCTATAATAAGGTCCTCGCCTCAACATTGGCGGTTATATATCCAGAGAACGGCTACTAAAAATGACCTATGTGAACATCATAGAATAACCTGGGCCTCAAGTCTGCTATTACAATATTGTCACAATGGTCTATCATTGGTGTCATAATTGTCGATTTTGACAAGTTTGGTAATCTACTAATATAATGGCGTCATTATGACTTTCCAATGGTCAACCACTGACATTCCATTAAAAGAAGTGACATAGAATGGTAATCTCGTACATATTGAAAAAATGAATATTTGAAGTTTGCGGTAATCTGCTAAAACTTTGACAGTTTATTTGATCAGTGTTTTACCATTAGAACGTTATTGTGCAGTTATTGGTTTTAATACGCTCGAAATTATCATTCTACCACAATTCTATTACAAGACCATTGACTGATCAATGATCGATCATTATGAATTAGCAGATTACAAACTTTTAGCAAAATGACAATTGGATCGTGTTGGAATGACGAATTTGTGAAAATAGCAGACTTGGGGCCCTGGGCAAGTGCGGAATCGCGCACTGAGGGTTCCGTCCAAACTTACCTACTTAGGTATATAAATAGTTCAACTCCCGAATAGAGTCTGGAAGATATTTCCGAAACGCAAAACTATAATGTTATAAATATAACAACACATGTTCTCTCTCTGTCACTCAAAGGTTTGATGGGAGAAAACTCATGAGTTAAGCTCGCCTTTGTACATAAACTGGCTGTATCACCGTGTACTATGTACGTTTTTGTATATAATAAAGAATTAAGTACACATTTTTGGATTTTTTTCTTTAGGTACAAGAGCTACATGGCATTTCTTTGACTGATTCTAGGTCATCAGAAGTAGGTTTTGATTCTTTTGCGACCGTCGAACTATGCGCCACAAACGGTAATCATTCTAAAGATTACCGTTTGTGGCGCATAGTTCGACGGCATTGACTTAGAAGTTTAATTTTTTCATTATTCCAAGAGGAAGTAGGGGTGGGTACGCCACAATTATGGCGGTAACCTCTTTTAGGCGTGGCAGGAAAGACCTTACGGCGTCCTTACCTTCCGCATGACACAGGCCCTTACCGGACATGGCAAGTTCGGGAGATAGAGCGGAAGTGACGTCCGGGTGTCGCCACTGTGCGGAACGCCCGGAGGACACGGTGGATATTGTCACAATGGTCTATCATTGGTGTCATAATTGTCGATTTTGACAAGTTTGGTAATCTACTAATATAATGGCGTCATTATGACTTTCCAATGGTCAACCACTGACATTCCATTAAAAGAAGTGACATAGAATGGTAATCTCGTACATATTGAAAAAATGAATATTTGAAGTTTGCGGTAATCTGCTAAAACTTTGACAGTTTATTTGATCAGTGTTTTACCATTAGAACGTTATTGTGCAGTTATTGGTTTTAATACGCTCGAAATTATCATTCTACCACAATTCTATTACAAGACCATTGACTGATCAATGATCGATCATTATGAATTAGCAGATTACAAACTTTTAGCAAAATGACAATTGGATCGTGTTGGAATGACGAATTTGTGAAAATAGCAGACTTGGGGCCCTGGGCAAGTGCGGAATCGCGCACTGAGGGTTCCGTCCAAACTTACCTACTTAGGTATATAAATAGTTCAACTCCCGAATAGAGTCTGGAAGATATTTCCGAAACGCAAAACTATAATGTTATAAATATAACAACACATGTTCTCTCTCTGTCACTCAAAGGTTTGATGGGAGAAAACTCATGAGTTAAGCTCGCCTTTGTACATAAACTGGCTGTATCACCGTGTACTATGTACGTTTTTGTATATAATAAAGAATTAAGTACACATTTTTGGATTTTTTTCTTTAGGTACAAGAGCTACATGGCATTTCTTTGACTGATTCTAGGTCATCAGAAGTAGGTTTTGATTCTTTTGCGACCGTCGAACTATGCGCCACAAACGGTAATCATTCTAAAGATTACCGTTTGTGGCGCATAGTTCGACGGCATTGACTTAGAAGTTTAATTTTTTCATTATTCCAAGAGGAAGTAGGGGTGGGTACGCCACAATTATGGCGGTAACCTCTTTTAGGCGTGGCAGGAAAGACCTTACGGCGTCCTTACCTTCCGCATGACACAGGCCCTTACCGGACATGGCAAGTTCGGGAGATAGAGCGGAAGTGACGTCCGGGTGTCGCCACTGTGCGGAACGCCCGGAGGACACGGTGGAGCACACAGTCGAGGTGTGCCCTGCTTGGGCGGAGCATCGCCGTGCCCTCGTGGGGGCGATCGGCGGCGGAGACCTATCGCGCTGGGCCTTGGTTGAGGCCATGGTCCGGTGTGAGGAGGAGTGGTAGGCGGTCGCCGACTTCTGCGAAGCAGTAATGCAAAGGAGGAGGCAGACCGCATGAGGCAACGGCGCTCTCGCCGCCGCCGGGATTCCGATCCCGATTTCCAGCCACCGTAGGCGCGGGCTTGCGACAATGTGAGCAATGGGTAGCTCGCTGTCAGGCCGTCCGGTAACTGTCCGGACCAAGCCCAAGTCGTTGACGGCGCGCACTGTTCCCGCGCGCCTCAAGGAGTTGTCAGCAACAGCACGGGCCCAGCCGGGTCGAAGCCTACTGGGGCCAGGGTTACCCGAAAGGGAACTCGAACCCAGGTATGAAGGCTTGAAGGAACGGGGTGGGTTTTTTAGTCAGTAAGAGTCTGACACTACTTATCTCCCGCTCCGCCCAAGAGCGGGGGTTGTCATTGGATAATTTTCCCCACCAAAAAAAAGGGGGAAATAGGGGTATTTGATATTAATAATAATAATAATACTCCACAACTATACAAAGCCATCTAGTCCCAAGCTAAGCAGAGCTTGTGTTAGAGTACTAGACAACTGATAAACATACTCATATATTTCTAAATACATACCTACATACATATTAAAGATAAATTACACCCAGACACAGAACAAACGACAGTGGAAAGGTAAAATTACTTAAGCGCCAGTTTGGTCGGAAATAAGTTTTATACCATATTGTAAGTGTTATAAGTTTGATAACTTATTTTCGACCAAAGTGGCGTTTAAGTAATTTTACCTTTCCACTGTCGATTAATGATCATGCTCATCACACAAACATTTGTCCATATATTCATTTCAACTTAATACGCACACGCGCTCCAGAGAAACAGGGTCTTATTTTCATAAGATAATGGACAGACAGACAACAAGTTCCATTTTTGCCGACTGAGTTGCGGAACCTTTTTTTAGGGTTCCGTAGTCAACTAGGAACCCTTATAGTTTCGCCTTGTCTGTCTGTCTGTCCGTCCTCGCTTAATCTCTGTGACCGTTAGCACTAGAAAGCTGAAATTTGGTACCAATATGTATATCAAACACGCCAACAAAGTGGTAAAATAAAAATTGGAAAAAAATGTTTTATTAGGGTAGCCCCCCTATATGTAAAGTGGGAAGTGATTTTTTTTTTAATTTCTACCTTAACGTGTGTTAAAAATGAATAGGGGTTTACTAAAATCATTTTTTGATAATGTCAATAATTTCGGAAATAATCGCTCCAAAAGTAAAAAACAATGTGTCCCCCCCCCTCTAACTTTTGAACCTTAAGTTTAGAAAATATGAAAAAATCTGTAAAGTAGAACTTTATAAGGACTTTCTAGTAAAATCATTTTGAACTTGATGGAAAGAACAGTTTTTGTACAAAAAGACAAAAAGGTTCTACAAAATAATTTCTGGACTAAGTTTGTAGTATAATCGTATATGCAAGCATTTTTTTAAACTCATAAGTGGGTAAACTTATTGTGACGGACGGGAAACTACGGAACCCTACACTGAGCGTGGCCCGACACGCTCTTGGCCGGTTTTTATTTTTTTTTTATGGTGGGAAAAAATCATGCATTGACATCCCTCGCTCTTAGGCGGAGCGGGAGATAGTATCAGACTCTTTCTGACTAAAAGACCCACCCCGTTCCTTCTAGCCTTCATACCGGAGCTCGAGCGCCCTTTTGGATAACCCTGGCCCCAGTAGGCTTCGACCCGGCTGGGTCCCTGCTGTTGCTGATAACTCCTTGAGGCGCGCGGGAACAGTGCGCGCCGTCGACGACTTGGGCTTGGTCCGGATAGTTACCGGACGGCCGGACAGTGAGCTACCCATTGCTCACTGTCCGCAAGCCTGCGCCTACGGTGGCCGGAAATCGGAATCAGAATCCCGGCGGCGGCGGCGGCGGCGATAACGCCGTTGCCTGATGCGTTCGGCCTCCTCCTTTGCGAGCATTACTGTTTCGCAGAAGTCGGCGACCGCCTGCCACTCCTCCTCGCTCCGGACCATGGCCTCAACCAAGGCCCGGCGCGAGACGTCTCCGCCGCCGATCGCCCCCACGAGGGCACGGCGATGCTCCGCCCAAGCAGGGCACACCTTGACTGTGTGCTCCACCGTGTCCTCCGGGCGTTCCGCATAGTGGCGACACCCGGGCGTCACTTCCGCATGAATCCGGTGCAGGAAACTCCCGAACGAACCATGTCCGGAGAGGAGGAGGAGGAGTTGATTCGTAAAAAGTTGGCAGTAGTTTCATCACAGCGTTAATGTTTTTCTATTGTCGATTTGGACCAATTATTTGACTATTTTAGTGCATTTTTGTAGTGTATTAATTTGAGTATATATTGTATAGTTGTATATATTTATTCTATGGTTTATTAGTATATATATTCTATGGTCTATTAGTATTTAAATTCTTGTATTTGCCTTTTCCTCACTCTTTTATTGCACCTACCACTACTTTTTCTCCGCATCACCCAAAGGTTGACTGGTAGAGAATGCCTAAGGCATTAAGTCCGCCTCTGTACCCATGTGCATAAAGTGTTAAATAAAATAAAATAAAATAAAATAAATAAAATAATGCGGAAGGTAAGGACGCCGTGAGGTCTTTCCAGCCACGCCTCAAAGAGGGGATTAACCGCCATGATTGTGGCGTGCCCAAGTTGCGGACCCCAGCGCGGCGTTGGCGGTTTTGTCCAGCCTCATCTTGTGTGCTCTATCAGCAAGTCAGCACCAGGACCAAAAATAGGAATATGCTGACCTAGAAAGTATTTTCTAAGAATTTCTGGTTCTTCTAACAGTAAAATGGAAGCGGGAAATCAGAAATCAATGATTTATCCCGGCTGAAAGTATTGAAACAAAAAGATGTTTCAATACTTTCAGCAATTCTATTTTAATTACAAGATCATTTTACTTTTTAATATAAGTCACTTTCAATTGTAATGTAAATAATTCGGCGCTAAAAGAAATAACACACAAAATTAATGGCATGTGGTTAAACGCTGATGCTGAGCTTGTAAAGGCTGTTTATAAAAACGCATTCTAATATGTTCAGCCCAAGAAAATGAAATTCGAAGATATGTGACATCCACCAACCCGCACCGGGCCCGCGTGGTGGATTACGGCCCATTCCCTCTCCTAGAAAGGAGGCCTGAGTCCCAACAGTGGGAACATTATAAGGTCGACTATGCTATGCTATGCAAGAAAATGAAAATCTCTTTACAACTTTAGAGACGGCGGAACAGAGTGTAAAGTTCTGCAGACCTCCATTGACAAAGGAGGATCCTTCGATCAGATGGGTGTTATATCTAGTGGGCATTTTTGTGTGGCCTCTCGCAGGTCAACCTAGGAGGTCCCGGACTTGCCTCTGGCGGCCAGTATTCGAAGAAATCAAAGCTAGGGCTTACGAGCCCGATAGATGATTTCGGGTTGTCGTCCTATACACACCTATACACTCAAATCGCGCGGAGAACTTTAATTGCGGATTTCGTATTTCTTCGTAGTTCTTATGTGGTGCCATAGATGTCGCTACACAACTATGAGGATTGAATGAATACATAGCGTACCTACCGAAGGGCCAAGCGGGGTAGTACCTCGCGGGTCCCTCAACCTCAGGGGGTCCTAAATTCTGGTTAGAAAAATTCTTATGAAGTAGCGAAAAATTCTCCCAACTTCGAAATCTAAATAAAATACATAGGTTGCAACACCACTTTAATCATGGCAACTCGTTTTGTTCAGTAAAAGTCAGATACCCTGAGCAGGAGAGGTTATTTGATGATTGCCCAAAAAAAAAAAGGCGGTCCAGCTGTTTTTTGCCCCAGGGTCGTTCGTTGGGCACCTAGTCACCTAGTGGTAGGGGCGGCATCGGCCAGGTGGAGATTTTGCGCGATACTCAAGCGCGTCAAAAAATCATATGGGGAGAAACCTTGCACCCTGTAATGTACCTCTGTCAATAATTATGATTCCTTAATATGGTGGGGTCCGTTGAGGGCAGCCCGTCAGCTTAGTAAAAAAAAATTGACCCTCGCAAAAACTTGAGCGCGTCAGATTATGACAAGGTAAGTTAAGTACATGCAGAAAAGTGTATATTTTAATAATCTGACAATTTGAGCATGGCATAAGCAAATGAATGAAAGTGGACCGATGACCTGGTGAAGGTTGCGGGAAACCGATGAATGCGGGAGGCACAAGAACGTTCGTTGTGGAGACGCTTGGGGGAGGCCTATGTCCAACAGTGGACGTGTATCGGCTGAAATGATGATGATGATGATGATAAGCAAATGGGCATAGTCATAAAGTTAGGTAGAGTCTGTCTAAAAACTAAAAAGTCAAACGACTTGGGTAATTATTAGGGCAAAATGAAATTTGACGTAGGTAGTCAATACTGATTCAATAATCAAGGTTGATTAAGAGTTTTTTGATCATTTCTTACTAATACCTTCTAAAAAGTATCGAATTTAAGTATTTTTTAATGATTAACCTTTCGTATGCCGTAATTAGAGACACAATTAAAAAAAAAAGTTATTGTGTCTCGCGTGGATCCACGTTCCGGACACACAAAGGGTTATAATCAAGGGTATATAGACCATGCCTTGGAATAGAAAACCTTTTACCCCGGGAGGGAACAGTAGTTTCCCCTTTACGTAGATAGAACTTTAATTCTTTTTCTAAGTTATAAGTAATTTTTGCTCAATAGAATCAAAAGTATATAAAATCCTTGATTTTAAGTGAAAGTCTCGTCAAAATCTGTCCAACTGAAATTAGCCAGAACCCGGAACAAACAAACAGACAACTTTTTTTTTTAACTGCATTTTTGGGTACAGAGCCTCTTACTTTGAACGATTAAATGGCATCTCAGTTTTTATTTTCAAAAATGTGTGGCAGAATTTCGTAAAACATTAAAAATTAAACGCATACAACGTTTAATTTTTTATTGTTTTAAATTTCAGTTTATTAATATTTTTTTAGTGTTATTTTAATCCAAATAATAGAATCGTAGAAAATATTAAACACAAACGCTCAAGAAACGCAGCACAGTCACAGTGTAAAACGGAACGTGATTTGCCGCCCGCCATGTTTATTTTGTAAATGTCATTCACAGTTTCAATATCACCTTGCATTGGTGTGCTGTGAGTATTGTGTTACTTGTTTTTTCAAAATAAACATTTGTTTCAAAAACTATCGATGAAGTCTATCAAAGAAAACCATGTGAAAATTTCAACGCAAATAACTCAAAGGACGTCTTACTTCAGAAATATGCTACCGTGATGACAATTAAAGTGTGTGCGGATCAAAGATAATGCCGACAAGATGAAGGTTTTATCGTTGTTATTTATGATTACGACGAGTTGCGGCGTCTGTGTGATCCTCGCTCAAAGCGATAACTGTACTAGAACTAACAGTCGGGGTGATTATAAACTATGTGTTCGCAAGCTATCGGATACGTTAGCTAGTAAATTTAGTGAAATTGTGGTCAAAGAATTAGGCAGCGAGTACACGGCTCGCTTCGAAATACGGACCGCTTATAAAGTGAGCCGATACCAAACCTCTGACAACGATGTGTTGACCAGTATTGCTGAAAAACTGAGCTACAAGCTATCATCAGCTATAAACATACTTCGCGACATGAACAACGTTATAAGCGACAACAGTACTCCGTCCTTCACACATCCTTGCCCGTTCAACTCTATTCGTAAGTCTGTGTTTATAAAAAGTTCCAATGTATACGACAGCCTGCCTTCACAGGATCCTAAAAATAATATGCTGGGGCGCTTTAAGGATTTAAAAGTTAAGAGACAATATTTTCTATCACACATGGACTATGCCACTGATAGGGATTGTGCAACAATGCCCCACTCTAATTTGAGGTACCTCTATCATAAAATTGTGCATCCTGAACCAAAATTGGTGGTGTTTATAATTGATAATAATATGAAAGAAGATTCATTACAACACGCTGTGCATGTTGCTAAAGAAACTGTGTTTGCCCTGCAAGATTCGGACATGATAGCTCTGAAAATGACAAACATGACAGAATTCCTTAAATTTGAAGATACTTGCAGCACAGATGGGATGTCTGACCTGGGAAATGCCACAGAAAACAATAAACTACTGCTTAAAGAATACTTAACATCTTTAGATGTTGCACCCACAAATGTGTCCCCTCTAGCTATTAACAAAGAGCTCAAAAAATTGCTACTTCAGAGGGATTTACCAAATCAAAAGCTATTCATTTTCCTGACAGACACAAAGGTTTTGAAAAATGAAACATGGCTCAAAATATTTCCATACTCTTCAAATAAAGATGAGAGCTTAAAGTTTGCTATTGGACTAATTTATGAAAATCAAGCAGATAAAAACAGTTCTTTGGGGATATTGCACATTGACAAGTGGCACACACATACAAACAATCATTCTGTTATGAGACTGCACATAAATGACAGTGGAGTTGTTGGACAAGTTGCTTCAGCGTTTATATCTCTACTTCCTGGGCATTACGGCAGTAAAAAGATTAAAATTGAAGGTCCCATCTGGGAGGCAACAGAAAGAGACTTCATGATATCATTAGTGCTTCCGACAACAAGTGGTGTGCTGGGATTAGACCTGTATTGGTCAGATCTTGCAGAAGACATTGTGTATTTCAAAGGCACAAATGAAAAAAAAAGAGCTTTTGTGATGGATTTTTCAGGTACAGTGCTAATGCACACATTTTTTCCTAGGCCAGAATCTGCTTCAGATAAGATTAAATTCACAAAACTGGAAAATGTGGAAACATACACATTCATTGCAACTGTAAAAGAAGAAATGTTAACTAATAACTCTGGCAATTTGACTATGTCTGAACGTAACTCTACTAAATCAATTATTTACTCTTGGAAATGGATAGGAAACTTGTATATAATTTGTATTGTATCAGAAATAACTGAACCTGTTGTATTTAACAAAACAAACATATTTTTCACAAGAAGTAACAAGGAGATTTTGTTTCATAGGTTGGATTTGTTTCCTCCTAAAATGGGAAAAATGTGCCGACATTTCAAACAAATAGCCACAATAGATCAGGGTACTGTGTACTTAAGCCCATCTAGCTTCCAATCTCCTTTTACTTATTTATATGATATGGGTGACGGCCAGGAGGCTGTAACATACATGCAGAATTATTTAGCTTATTTAAAAAGTGTTGCTCATGGCCTACTCTCCAATCCTGGCCTTAAGAATGAAATTCAGCAAGATGTTGGTTTTTTGAACTCTATTTTGTCATATTATAAAAGACAACATTTGCATGGGCCTTATTCAAAATACATAGTCAGGAGGTATGCAGTGACAGAGAGTGGAGTGCTAGTGATGTTCCCAGGTACTGTGTTAGAGTATGATTACGAGCCAGTGAGGAGGCCATGGTACACGTATGCTTTAGAGAATCCTGACAAAATAATTCTAACTCCTCCTAATTTAGATGTTGGTGGAGCTGGTTATGTGGTTTCTATTTCATATGCAGTAAAAAGTTCCTTCTATCCTACTATGGTTGTGTCAATGGATGTTACTATGGGTTTTCTGTACAAGCTTCTCATAGATAGTATGCCTCTTTGTGCCATGTCTTATGTTAAATGTTTCATCATGAACAATAAGGGCTATCTGGTGTCACACCCTGGTCTTATGGATCCAAATAGCTCTGGTCCCATTGAACAACAGCATATCACTCATAAGGAATCCATGATTGCAATTGACATGTTGAATCATAAGGGTTTTGTTACAAAAAGACTGTGTAATAATTTTTATGATAAAACTATACAGCGATTTTACGAATTTAATACTTCTCTACCTAATGTGCTCTCTAACGTAGTATCAGGAGATCATTGTGTTCACTATTACATTGCTGCCATTCCAGGCACGAATGCATTCATAGGACTAGTCAATGCATCATGCAGTGTTGGCGCTTTCTGCCCTTGCAGTATGGTCGACCGTCTTTGTCTAAATTGCAATCGTATGGAACAGACCGAGTGTGAGTGCCCCTGTGAATGTAGCTCAGAACTTTACGAGTGTCCCAACTCTAACGTATCACATTTCAATCTTGAGATTCCTCTGTGTGGCATGATGCTGGAGAATAACAACCACAAGTCGCATTACTTTCACAACTTTGCAGAAAATTTAAAATCGTGTTTTGATTTTCAGTGCGAAATCTATCTGTCACACTCTTCCTGTTTAGGCGTTGTTGGTTGTGAATGGTGTCAAATAGACGCCGACGGTAGGACTCCACTCTCGGCACCGTTCTGTACTTCTCAATCGACGTGTTTCAATGGCGTGTTAGGTGCCGTTACTCCCTATGGGGAGGGTACTCTTGGCCATATCAATAGGGACGCCTTCGGCAACTACTCCGCTATTGGGCCAATCGCAGGTTGTATCGTCACCGCTAGTTTAGTCGTAGCTGTTGCCATATACTGCTACAGGCAGAATGTTACTACAGCCAGTTGCCATAATTTGTATGTAGACGGTCCAGCAGAGACCTGGCATGATGCAGATGTTCAAATGAGTCATTTGCAGTCTGATGATATGCATGACCAGTCTGGACAAGATAAGTTGTTGCCAGCTATGGAGATAGAAGCTCCTATATCACCGTACAGGGTAGTGACAGGATATAGGAGGCCACACACGGCTGGTGGTTCTGATCATGGGTACTCGACTATGACTCCCCATGAAGACTCAGAGGCTACTGGGTTCTCAGTGAATGAACCAATTGTGTTATCAGATGACACTAAGTCTGATGTAAGTTGTCCTTTGCCAGCAAAGATAAAACCTAGATTAAAAGCTAATGATTTAAATATAACTGTGTTGCCCTGTGGCAAGAACAGCATAATAGCTCCTGTAACTGTCCACAGACACATGGAAGCTTCGTAATATTTAAGTCCATTTAATAAATCTACCTCTGTGTATATATTACAATTTTAATTGTTAATGTGTTTATTTTTATTGTGATGAATTTTATTTGCTAACAGTTTTATATGTTCCAGTTTTCTTGATCAAGTACTTAGCTTTAATAATTGTTCAATATGATACAGTTAGTAATTTTACTTAATATTTGGTGCTCTTTATAAAGATAATTTTATAATTTTATGACAATATGTATAATAGTATTATTGACTAATTGATGTTCCATAATAAATGAAACTACTGCAGACAATGTACAAATGATTTTGGTTTATATAGATAATTTGTTAAATACTGGGTACTTAATCTAATCATAATCAAGATAATCTTACTACTGGATTGTAATGGCCTCGTTTATGGTGTCTACACACCGAACCCGCCGCCGGCACGTACCTGGCGGACCAATCCGCGAGCTCCACTGGCGCAGTGAAGCGCGCGGATTGGTCCGCTAGCTCGCGCCGGGTTCGTGCCGTACCTTCGGTGTATACACTATTAGATCAAACAATAACAGTGTTTATGTTGGTGTGTTGAAGTGCTCTAACAAGTTCTTGCTTCTATCCTAATACTGGCAGCTCATTGATAGACGTATTATGCTAAGGTAAACAGAATCAGGTTGTATCATACAGGTCTATTAGCAATACGTAAGTTTTATATGTTGTATTTTCTGTGTTAGCTTATAAGACGATATATAAATTAATTTTTGATAAAAAAAAAAAAAAAAACTAAAGTGCCAGTGCCTCCTGTATTATTAAGATAAGCAAACTTATTTTTAAGACTGAACTTGATGTTGGCATTTATTTGATGTAATAAATTTTCTTTTATAACATTTAATTGGTTTTAATCTAAATAATCCTAATAATTAAACATGTTGTTTATTGCTTTAATAAAACAAGTAATAACATTAGAAAATATTTTATTAGGATACATAACTTACATTCAAAGAAGACTCACGTAATCGCCATTTCATTCAATCAACACATAATCAACGAAACGAGAATGTAATGTAAGTTTATACAATGGAACTTTATTAATACTCAGTTAGCTGACGATTGAAAACTCGGTTTAACCTTTAACGGCCTGAAGAGTGGCAGGCGGTCGCCGACTTCTGCGAAGCAGTAATGCTCACAAAGGAGGAGGCCGACCGCATCAGGCAACGGCGCTCTCGCCGCCGCCGGGATTCCGATCCCGATTTCCAGCCACCGTACGTGCGGGCTTGCGGATAGTGAGCAATGGGTAGCTCGCTGTCCGACCGTCCAGTAACTGTCTGGACCAAGCTCAAGTCGACGGCGCGCACTGTTCCCGCGCGCCTCAAGAAGTTGTCAGCAACAGCAGGGGCCCAGACGGGTCGAAGCCTACTGGGGCCAGGGTTATCCGAAAGGGAACTCGAGCCCTGGTATGAAGGCTTGAAGGAACGGGGTGGGTTTTTTAGTCAGTAAGAGTCTGACACTCTAAAGTGGGATTGGGCCGGACATGTTTGTCGCATGTCGGATGAGCTGTGGGCTAAAAGAGCCACTTATTTGGTCCCATTAAACGCAAGGCGACATCACGACAGACCAAGGCGAAGGTGGAGAGATGAGCTTGATAACTACGGAGGGACTGGCCCGCAATGGCCGAAGACAGATGTGTGTGGAAAAGGGAGAGAGAGGCCTTCGCCCAGCAGTGGGACATAAATGGGCTTACTAAATAACTAAGAGTCTGACACTATCTCCCGCTCCGCCCAAGAGCGGGGGTTGTCATTGGATGATTTTCCCCACAAAAAAAAACCTTTAACGGCCTACGTCGAATATATCCGACGAACACTCGATTTATTTCACCAGGATCGCGCATCCCCACCCAAGTACTCCATCTCGTCAGCTCTTCTGTCACCTATGGGAATAGAAGAGCAAAAACGAGATGAAGTACCCAGTCGCAAACGACCCTGGCGAATAGGACGCAAACACACTCGTCGGACCGATCCGACGCGGGCGGGAAAAGGGTTAACTAATAGTGAAGGACCTATTACACTGCGCGTACGATATTCCGACTCGTACTATTTTTCATTCATAGAAAGAGTCTAACCCTTATTACACTACGCGATACGTCGAACCATAGACTAGACTGTCTTTCTATGAATGAAAAATAGTACGATCGCACGCGTTATCAGCGCAGTGTAATAGGTCCTTTATTTGTTGAAGTGGACTGACCGACAATGCACAATGCGAGATGCGACGGTAAAATGACTGATGTGTATTACTACCGACACGAATCTTGAGCGTTCGGCGTCAAAGTGGGGATCGCTTTGCGCATTCCATACATTGGCGAGCCAATCGTCGTCGCTGTTGGATACATGCAGCAAGTGCAGGGAACGAATCACGAGTGACGTCTATCACACGATGGCGCGGCGAGCCAATCACTGACACTCCCCGCTCCCGCGTCTCACTTCGTACCACTATAGAGACCGAATATTTGACTTCTGCGCAACTTGAAACCAGCGCTCAAGATCCGTGCCGGTATCTGTATCTATGTGCAATGCGTTCCAAATGAGAATAGGATCGATTGCCATGTTGTGACGTCACGATTTACTGTCAAAACGAGGAAAGAAATTTTTAAGCTCTAATAGATTCACGAAAAATTTAATTTATTTACGAACTATGAACGAAAAAGTTACATCATAATCCAGTTCTTCAATTTTACTCATCTCCGAGTTCTTCAATTTTGCCAAAATTTCTTCGATTTGACAGTACGACGTGACGTCACAACATGGTACCTAATCGATCTTATTTTCATTTGGAACTAGTACCTTTAATAAACAAAACGGAGTTGAAATTATTGTGTTGCACTTTGACGCAGTTGATTAGTTACAAAAATCGTTAACATAACTTAGTCTTAGAATCCCGATACATCTTGAAAACTTATAGCGTGAACATGCAATACAACATATAAATTATACTATATTTGTAATGAATACACTCAAAAACTATTAGATCAATTTTGAAAGTTCTTTTGCCAGTAGAATGCTGCTTTATCATTGAGTGATATCGGTATATTATATTTTTTATTTGCACGCGGGTTAAGTCGCAGACGCTTAGTGCTTAGCTAGACTGGCAGCGCGGTGCGAGGAGCGGGAACGCGCGCATTGTGCCTATCCGCAGTCGAACCATCATAACAACGCACGCGGTTAGAGAGAACTAGTTTGGGATGCTCGCTCTCGCGCAGTAGCCTCTCGCCGTTAGCACTCTCACTGCGGCCATGACCTATGAACGAGCTAAGGCGTGAGTTGCTCACGCCACTTCACGCGCTCATGTGCCCGCTTTGTACACTTTAGGAAGTTTTTATGTTAGAGTTTTCTGGGCCGCCCCACGCCCGCTTTTGCAGTCTGGCAGAACACTTATAATGAATAGGTAGGCCGCACAACGTTATTCATCTTCAAATCGTATATGCGTGTGAGTGGGTTGCGGCGAAGCTGGCGCGAGTGGGCGTGGCTCGGGCTGAGCGTGCTGCGCGAGCAGGCGGCAGCGCCCGCGCGGCCGCCGGTGTGCGAGTGCACTCTCGGCGCGCGCCCACTGCTCCTGCTCCTCCGCGCCCGACAGGACACGAGCGTGTGCGCCGGCGTTTGCGCAGTACTGAAATGACACATTTATAGTTAAGTTTTTATTGTTGGTGACCTGCCCCTTACTGTAAAATTAATTCAGTAAAATAGGGTTCCAATGCAACTAAGAAGGCAGGCAAGAATCCAGATAATTATGCTTCTGTATTTGTAAAAGATAGACAGAGAAAGAGGTCTCTGGAAATACTGACCCGATTATGAAAATTATTTTTATTTATTTCGATCCTCCATCAAAATAAATATAAAAAAAATCACAATGTATGAAGAACAGGACTCACTTTTTTATTATAATTTCTAAGTATCAAAATTATTTTTGTAAAAAATCACAAGTGAAAGATTTTATCAAATCCGTTCAATTTCAGGTAAGTTAGAAACCAAGGATGTTATGGAGCTCCGTAACCGAAACTATCGGATATTCGAAATAAAAAAAATATGATATGGAAAAACGCATATCCGATAGTTTCAGATAAAACCGGATTCTAAATAACAGGTTCCGATCCGACAGACTTAGCTTTGTGTTGTTCGGCCAAACAAAAAAATGATAACCTA
This sequence comes from Mythimna ferrago, assembly GCA_910589285.2. NCBI lineage: Eukaryota > Metazoa > Arthropoda > Insecta > Lepidoptera > Noctuidae > Mythimna > Mythimna ferrago. Next base: position 6,554,961 of record OU342675.1, on the reverse strand, counting down.
AGCTAGAAATAAAATTCAAATCTTGATATTTGTATTTTATTATGTAATTCTAATATCCTTAACCGAAACTAGCGGATAACCATAATTTCATATCCGTAACAATCACACCCAAAACCGGTATAATACTATTCCTAAAGCAAAAGCGTGCTCTCGGCGCCAAGAGGCAACACGACGACCAACACAAGTTAGAAAAATAACACTTTCTTCTAGCATTTAAGTCTGTCATGTAGTCGTGACCATGGCGCGCTGGACACATTTTACATTGTCATGTATACAGTGGCGGTCAAAAAATTACACCCGCATCTTTGGTTACTGCTCCACTTCCGTGGGTCGTGGCGTGATATTATAAATAAAGCCTTCCTCGATAAATGACCTACCTAACAATAAAAGAATTTCTGAATTTGATTCAGCTGTAGTTCCTGAGACTACCGCGTTCAAAGAAACAAACGATTGAACTTCATATTGTAAAAACAATTGCAGCGCTACTTCTTCTTTTCGTGTCGATGCTCTCAAACTATACTTTTTCTGACCAATATTTGGTAACCTATACGGCTCTATTGTAAATCCAAAATAGCGCTATTTACTGAGCTCCATTGTATTTATAAATCATCTAGGGACACTCAAATATACACACTAAATCTTATCCAAATCGTCCAGGAGTTAGGTCACAAACACATGAGTACAGAAGAATTATATTTATAAAGTATATAGATCGTATTTACCTCTTCCGCTGATTTCGGAGTATCGAATCTGATGATTGCTTCCGACTGTCCCTCCTTTACGTCAACGTGCAAAGCATGGATATTACTCCTGATCTGTAACATGGAAATCCAACTGCAAGGAGGTCTAATCCAGTGCGATAATTTTTATTTTTATGTTTATTTTTTTGAGATTTTAGATTACGTAGTATGGGAGATAAAGAATTAATTATAAATTTTGAAAAAAAAAAAAGGAATTTGTACACCCATTTCATTTGATATGTTGCAAACCGTGTAGTAAGAAAAACTGTTTTTAATTTTTAGATTTGCCCCAAATAGTACAGGATACGGTTAAGAACGACCTTCACCGGTTTGTTTAATGGATGAAACCTATTTTATGATATATTTAGTATATTAAAATAAATAATATAACGCGGGTGGGTTGCCTAAGAAATTCCTGGCCAAACAATTTTTTTTTTTTTGTAAAATACACCGCTGTGTTAAACGAATAAATTTAATACTAACCGAAAGAGTGAAGCCTTTAGAATATAAAAATGTTGGATTGCCTATTTGTTTCCTGGCATAGCTATGGGTTGCCAGGTATAAACAGGTATGCATAAACAGGTGTGTTTTTTTTTTATATACAACAAATTCTATATCAAAATAAACGCTGTTTCATTACGAATACGATGTTATAGTGTTGTCTGCAAAAAAATCTGGTATGGATAACGGTTGTGCATTTTTCTAAAAATAAAATAAATTTTCAATTTTTAATTAATAATAGTCTGGCCAGGAATTTATTAGGCAACCCACCCGCGTTATATTATTTAATACACTAAATTTATAATAAAATACGTTTCATCCATTAAACAGACCGGTGAAGGTCGTTCTTAATCGGATCTTAGACTAAAAGTTATGTCTGATTTCATTAAAACTAGCTTTACTTTAAGCCTTTTATTACCGAGAGCTATAATATATAGAACTAGCTTTTGCCCGTAGCTTCGCCTACGTACATAAAATATAGCCTATGTCATTCAGGAATAAGCAGCTTTCTATCGGTGTAAAAATTTTTGCAATACTACCTCCTACAAATAAAAAAACAAACTTTACCTCTTTATTATATTAAAGTTCAGCGGCCCGTCCCGGCTTCGCACGGGCAATAAATATAGCCTATGTTACTGTGGGCTAAAAGAGCCACTTATTGGGTCCCATTAAACTCTAGGCGACATCGCGGCAGACCAAGGCAAAGGTGGAGAGATGAGCAATGGCCGAAGACAGACGTGTGTGGAAAAAGGAGAGGGAGGCCTTCGCCCAGCAGTGGGACATAAATGGGCTAACTAACTAACTAATGTTACTCAGGGTGAATGTAGCTTTCCAATGGTGAAAGAATTTTTGAAATCGGCACAGTAGTTTTTGAGTTTATTCATTACAAACATACACACGCACACACACAAAAACACAAATTTTCCCTCTTTATGATATCAGTGTAGATAGATATAGAATCTTTCACTTACCGTTCTTTTTGTCAGCCTCACATCTAAGCATGGCTCAAGCAAAATTTCTTTGACAAACAATCCCGGTACTTTTTCTATTGAAGCTATTCCTTTAGGTGCGTCTGCTTGTCCGGTAGGCGAACCTGCAATAAATGCTTTATTCGTATATAGCTTGTAGAACATATGGTCGTTGGGACCGAAAGGTTGAGGAGTGGCGACCGCGTACCGGTAGATGCAGCGGTTGCGTGGTCTCCCGCAAGGTGGACCGATCGTTGTGGCGACGCTTGGTTGTAAAAGAACAAATAAAGGCAGAACAGCACAAAAGTGCTGTTCGTTTCAAAAGAAATTTCATCCAGCAGACCTTTTTACGCGCGTTTCAAGCGCGTTAGCGAGTAAGACTTGAATGCGCTGGCAAAAAAGGACCTATTTTAGAGAGAGGTCTCAACCACATTTAGACTTCATAGAGGCCTCAATTCAAAAATGGGCAGATTCATTATGCAGACAAGTTTTATTTTTTAGGTGGGAAATCATCTTCTTAATGACTTTTCCCACTCTACGTGGAGCAAGAGGGAGGATCCGACTTCTACTGACTAAAATCCATAGTGTTCCTTCAGTTGCCATTTGGAAAGGTAAATCTTTTTTACAATCCGCAGCCCTGAGGCCCTACCAAGACCTCGGATCTTAACGCGATTCATTTAACGACCTACATTGAACTGTTAAAAGGATGCAACTATATAGGGTGCATAAATCTACAGTGGCGTAGGCTAGGCGTGGGCGAAGCGGGTTCTTGCCCAAGGCCTCGCACCCAAATGGGCCTCACTTGTGCGAGGGCTCTAAAGACGAAGGTTTTATAATTTATAGGTTCGCGCCTGATCACTATTTCACCCAATGGTAAGCGACGATGTAGTCGAACACTGGTTTGCGACAGTCACCGTCTCGTTTTCGAATGATTCGAAAAGCGGCGCATTCGGCGAGGCCTTTTTCTTTTATAAAATATTCATAAAAGAATAAGGCCTCGCTGATGCGTCTTCGCCCACTTATAAATTACTCCAGTCTGTAACTCTATCTCTATCCCTCTCTCACGCTCGTACATTGAACATTTTAATACGTCGCCATCTACATTGTAATAAAGACATCACTCTGATGGACAAAGATTAAAGAAGGGCAAGCAAAAATGGTCCACACAATTGAAATAAGCAGCACTTGTCTATCTTTACTTGTTCTTTTAATTTTTATGATTTGTAAGTACTTATATTAAAAATGAATAGCTGCTCGTTAGTCTCGCTGAAACTCGAGAACGGCTGGACCAATTGGGTTCACTTTGGTCTTGAAATATTCGTGATAGTCCAGAGAAAGTTTAAACGGTGATATAACGCCATCTCTAATTAATCTGGTAATGCCTGTAGATGGCGTTATCTTTTGACAGCTTAGCTAAAAGGACTATTAGGCAGTACGAAGTTTGCCGGGTCAGCTAGTAAACTAAAAAATAAATAAGATTTTCTTTTAATTAACTGGTTAGAGACGGCGCAGGAGAAGAAAATTTGGATGGACTTGGACCTTTGCCCAGCAGTAGGACAGTAACGGCTAGTAAAAAAAAATTGCTGAAAAGGACTACAATTATTATTAAGAGTAAAGACGTATTTGGCTAAGAGTATACCTGGTACTTCAACTGACGGCGCGGCGGGCGCAGGAATACTCGAGTACTGATGTTTATTATTATGTAGATTAGTTTTCATCTCTTTCATATACTTCCTTTGAAGGTTCAAGTACTTATTTCTCAGCGCTTTCCATTCTGATTTTGACAACACTTGCAGTCCCCACAGCGCACCTCTTGGAGCCTCGTTTTTAGTCAGGTTATTTTTAGCTTTGCTGCGTTCCTTCGCAGTACGTTTTCGAGTCTTCTTTTTCCTTGGTGCATCGCCAGTGTCTTTGCCTTCATCGTGACTGGTCATCTCATCTTTGGATTCAAGGTCTAATATTTTATTTTCCTGAAAGAACCATATTATTAACAGAAATAATATACCCCACCCTACACCCTTCGAAAAAAACTGGACAAGTGCGAGTCGGACCCGCGCACGAAGCGTTCCGTGGCAAAAAACGACAAAATATCACGTTTGTTTTATAGGAGCCCCACTAAATATTTATTTATAATAATATAAATATTTATTTCCTTGTTTTTAGTATTTGTTATTATAGCGGCAAGAGAAATACATCGTCTGAGAAAATTTCAACAGTCTAGCTATCACGGTTCATGAGATACAGCCTGGTGACAGATATCGGACAGTGGAGTTTTATTTTCTCTTATAAGGTCCCGTTTTTACACTTTGAGTACAGAACCCTAAAAACGCGTGTGTTTGTAACGTTTTAATCTCGTTGCATAACCATTCAGGAAAAACAATTTTCATTAGTTATATAAATAAATGCAACTGTAATTTTTGTACTTACCTCTGTAGGTGTTGATACACTAGCTATGCTTTTATTCTCCTCCTGAAAAAGTAATTAAGTAGCATCAAACTCCAAATCACACGTATCTAAAATAATTATGATGGCGTTCACTAGCCTTTTATACACCAGGGCGAATTTTTATAACTGCACCCCTAGAAAAAAGTACAATACAAACAGGGCTTGCGTCTGGACACCGCTGGCACCACCCTAGTTACGGCACTTATCGTTACAGTAAAATGGAGTGAATAGAGACTTAGGGTAAGGGTGAATAGAGACAAAACTTTAAAGGGTATTTTCTCGATATTTGAATAGTTTTTGCAGCATTTAACTATATCAATTTTTTAATTAATTGTTATTCTAAAAAATCGATGCTTTGTTAGAGGCCGATATTATAGTTTCAAAGTGAAAAACCAAACCAAAGTTTTGTGTCTATTCACCCCTAAGTCTCTATTCACCCCATTTTACGGTATATTAAGTTTTCTAAAGGCCTACATAAGACCTGTCTCAGAATATGCTATTGTCGTCTTATCATCATCATCTCAACCGAAAGATATCCACTGCTGGACATAAGTGTGACACCAATTGTCGCCACAGCAACCTAGGTCAGATTCCCGCGACCCTTACCAGGACATCGGTCCACCTTATGGGAGGCCTTCCAATACTGCGTTTTGCAGTACAAAGTCAAAGTCAAAGCATTTATTTCAAATAGACCATTTGCAGGCACTTTTGAATAGTCAAATGTCAGTTAGTCCAAGAAAAGTGAAGCTAAATTACACGTTCCAAAGCGTAGATCTCTATGGAGAAGAACGTGCAAGAAACTCCATGGACACTCTTTTAAATCATATTATATGTTACATATAATGCTTGGTTATATATTACTTGTTGCTTCTATTATGTGAGCATAATGTAGATAATAAAATAAAAATGTAAAGTGAATTAAGCCGCTGGCAGCTAAGAGATGACCAGTCTCATCTGACGGGACCCGTTCACGAGCATGACGCGTGCATCAGCCCCACTCAGCTCAACCATTTTGAAGGGAACTGAATGACCCAATAACACGTGCCAGTGACAGCGAGAAACGCGATCGCCACCCTCATTTTAATAAAACTATCACGTTGATGGAAAGTTGGGTAAGGAAAATGGTCCACACCTATAAGTGTTTCGAAGACCTTATCACACTGGAACAGCTAATACAAAGGGATCGATTCATTGAGACTTATAAAATACTAATGCAATACTTTGATCTGCCCAGCCTTTAAGACATTTACACATTGAAATGTCACCAGATAACCGTGGAATAACGATCATTGACCCACCTACATTTGTTGACATTCATATTTTCAAAAACGAAAATAAAGACGTATAGCTATATACATGATCTAGTAATGACAAGCAAGTTCACTGTTTGTTTTTCGGGTACCTACGCAGAGATATTAGGAAAAGGTCAATGTACTTTATTCCACGGTTATCTGGTGCCTTTTATGGTACATTAAATCGTGGAAATTACAGACACAATAGGTGCGCGAACGCCGGCGTTCGCTTGGGGTTTAATGAATTAATTCTGGAACATAAAGTGCAACTGAAGGATGGCTTAAAATCAGTAAAAGTTTGACTACCCCTTTCTTCTCACCCAGAGCGGGAAGGAATATTTGATGATTTTTTACAACATTTTCTATAGCCAAATATCTAGGAAGGAGCCTTTGAACCATCCCCTCACTAATTAAGTCGTAAGAGCATAGAATAAGCCAGAAAGTGTTGTAACGTCTCTGGTCAGACTAATACTTTTAGGTGCCTGAATCAAGAAATTCTTGTTCTGAAAAATCCATGATGGAATGGTAAAATACTACTCCCTAACGAATAACTGGTATGGAGCAACTGTAGGTTGAAAAGAATTATGGTCGAAACAGGGGCGTAACTAGGCGTTGGTTAAGTGGGCCGATGCTCAAAGCCTCGCACCTAAAGAGGCCTCGCGCGATAACGAACGCCGGTGTTCGCTCTCTCATTGTCTTTCTATTGCGTCCCTAATTACGGTATTCGAAAGGTTAAGTGAGGTTTAAAATAAAGATTAAGTTTTAATAAGTTTGTGTTTTCTGAAGATGGCAAGATCACTGCATTTATCGTCCTTCTAACTTTTACTTTTTTAACGTTTAACTTTTTTGTGTAACTTTTTTAACCAGCTTGGGGTCGACTTTCAGTCTAACTGGATGTAGCTGAATACCCAGGTTTTACACAGAGTGACTGCCTATCAGACTGGGCAAGACCAATGGATTGATCTTGGAAAAAAAATAAGTACTGAAAGAAAAGCCTTGCTGATATGCCTGCACCCATGTCGAGATTACTCCAAACTACGCATCTGGATCTAAAAAAAAATATTTTTCTATTTATGCAATATCTTTTTTAATATCTCAAGTATACTCACAGTAGGAGTAACTATTCTCTTCTCGCTTTCCGAATCAATCCCCAACTTCAACTCCAGCTTCCCAACTTCACTCTTCATTGGAGTTTTTTTGTCTTTCTTTTTCTTCCTCTTAGTTGGAGGCTCATAATCTTCTTCTACCTTTTTCTCAGGTTCATTTGATGGTTCATCTACTGAGAACATCTTTATAGAAGATAGATCTTCAGGAGGCATACAAGTCGGAAGCTTGCAACCCATTTTAGTAAATGTGTTTATGCATTTTTGAGCATCCTCTGGCCTGTTGAATTCTATGAATGCAAAGCCCTGTAATGATGATAAATGTTGGTGTTAAAAAGACTTGATAAAGTATGCTTGATCGAGAACAATTTTTTACAGAGTTTATGTACTAGAGAAGACGTTAAGACTTATAGTTAAAACAAACAGCACAGACAAAAAATAACTATACTCCATTCAAAATAAGATAAGACATTAAAACAAACCTTCCTCCTCCTCCTTGCGTCGTATTCCTCAATGCTGAGGGTCTTGACCTCCCTGCTTCATCACTTAAACCTTTATTTATTTATTTATGTACACACAAACACTTAAAATCGAAAAGAACAAATAAGGATAAAAGAGTACAAAGGATCTGCTTATTTCTAACGAAATTTCTTCCAGCAGACCTGCGACAGGACAGTTACATATCTTATACCTTTATGATATTCTTCCATCTCTTTCTGTCTCTGGTGGTGTGAAGGGCATTGTACATCGTAGAGTCAAGAGCGGTGCGGATCTGGTCGGACCAACGTATTGGGCTGCGCCCGCGAGGGCTTTTCCCATCCACTTTACCGGTCACAATGATTCTTTCGAGGTTGCCACCATCTTTCCTTGCAATGTGACCAAAGTATTGCAGAACCTTGCCAAGACACACGGACGACAGCAGTGGTAAAACGAACCGTATTACTGTCTATTCAACCGATTTTGACGTCTGTTCCATTGACATAGGGATGGCATTAAAAGCAAAAAAGTGGTTACAATACCAACTATTTACTGTAGCTGCCATTTCATTTTTTTTAATTTGTTAAATAGGTAAACAAGGTTTCTTTAAATGCCTAATGTTATTTTGAATGGAGTATACAGAACTAATGAATTTGTTTTCAGCTCAAATAACTAATAAATTAATAATATCAGTTCACCTTAATCTTCTGTGAGTTTTTAAACTTGGGCAGTGATATGTAAGCAACATGGCCGTAGTCTGAGAACACTCGCTCCAGCCATTCCCTGCTGGCCGTCACAGGTATTGACTCAACATACACCGTTCTTGAGTCTGCATCATACGGTAGAACAGCAGTCTTTCTTTTTACCTGGAATAGTACGATAGCACAGATATTTAGTAAAATGTTGAGTAAGTAAAATAATTGTGCCTTTTATATCACTAGTGTGTTGTCTCATACACTCAGATGCTACATTAATATACTCTGAGCTATGAACCTGGAAAGAGTGAGAAGTGATTCTAATGGTACTCATCAAGAATGAAATGGTCTTGACATTGATAAGGTTTGTATAAGCTGTTGCTGCATTATGTACAAGCTGTTTATAATGAATGTTCATTCACTATACCTTTAATCGGTCCTCTGATAAATCCAAAAGAGTGGAGTTCTTCATAGCTTTCGCTATATCAGTAACATCCTGCGTTAACGCACGAACTTTATTGAATTTCAGGAACATTTCTAGAGGCACATATGGGTCTTTCTTTACGAGATCCCCCAAAAACCTGTCCTTAGTCAAGTTAGCATCGCTAAAGTAGAACTCCATTTGTTTAAGGATATTATCGTATACTTGTTTCTTGCGATGCCGTATTCGTTTTCTGGGGCTATGTTGTTCTTGTTTTGCTTCTTGATCAACAACTTCGGCAGTTTCTGATCCCGACATTGTTTAATTGATCGAGCTGAAACGAATAGCAATTATTTGTTTTAACCGTCACCTACTGTTTGTATGAATCTTATGAATGATTTTCTATTACTAGCGTATTTTTATGACTTACTCAATCAACACAAATTAAATCTTCACACAACTCGTCCGCGGGTCGAAATTTCGGAAACCAACCAATGTCAATTGTCATTAGACTTTTTGACAAACGTCAGTCATTTCTGACAGATTATTTTTTAACCATTTTGGTCAGTGTTGCACCTATTCTTATTTCTAACATGTTTCTAACTAATTTGGCAAGTAGTAAGTTTAAAAAAAAAAAGACGTGTGGCACTCGGGGACTGCCGCGGTAAAGCTATTGCACAGCATTTTTACCAACTAATGCAATTATAATTATTTATTTATTTTATTTATGCAGTATTTTTTTTTTTTTTTCTTTGATATTAATTGAAGTTACACTTTCACACATTGAATTGAATTTTGATTGATTGTTCACTCATTTGTTTTATTATCGGTCACCACGCTTAAAAAACAAATGAGTGGGGGGTGTTAGGTTATTTTCGTTACGGAATTTCTGGATTCGTTTTCCACGCTCAAGGCCCGCGATAGAAGCTATGCAATAGCTTAAAAGATTAAAGGTCAAAAATTATTTTCTCTCGCAGTTGGTTGTGATACAGAAATTCAACAGGCTGCGGGTACTTAAGTGGCTTCCTCCAGTGTAACTAAAAAATAAACTTTAGACATATTCTTTGCTAAAAAACCTGTTCCTGTCCTCTCATCTCTTATCTCTTCTTTGCTCTTTTTACCCTGGAGTCATTGATTTCAGATTAATTTATATTTAAATGATTGAACGAAGATATTTGGTACAATATATTTAAAATTATTTTATTTAAACTTCAGTTTGGTGATTTTTTTGAATAAAAAACTCGTCTGTTATCCAATCCAAATAATAAGATAATCACGCAAATACGCGATAATCAAATTCATTTGTATGACAAAATCAAGAAGTCCCCTCGGTCGTCAATTCGTGTTTGGGACGCGTTTGATCATTTTGTATTTTAACAATGAGGTGCGTCGTCTTAAGAACGCAAGAACCAGTTTCTTTCGCATAAATCATTGGTGTCTCGATTTGCAATGAGAATATTGTGATTTGCCTTTCGGGAACAATATTTTAAAAACATCGTAAGATACAATTTTTATAGATTTATGACTGCGGTCGGTTGTGGTGTGTTATAAACTACTCTACTACGTAGATTTGAATGATAGTGTGTTGTTCGGATTCAGTTTTTATATTATTGAGTCGATTAAAATAATACATCACTATAATTTTTTCAAAGGCAACATTTTGCTTTTTCGGGCCACACGGCTGCTAGTGATTGAACAATTAAATATCGATGAATAATTTTGTAGGTTTCAATAAATGTTTTGAATATTAGAAAAATGATCGTGTATAAAACGCTCATAAGGTATTACTTACTAAACCCTTGATTAAAATTGTCTATTATTAAATAGAACGAGTTGATGAAACAAACTACATTGTTAAATAAACCAAGTACGATAATTAAATTTTTCTGCAGAATTTCTACTGATCTCAATTCAATTTTGTTTTTTCTGTGGGTAAAAATCGTCCAAGTGACATCCCTTGCCCTTGGGTGGAGCGGGAGATAGTGTCAGACTCTTACTGACATAGAAACCCCGTTCCTTGTTGCCTTTCGTACCGTGGCCGAGTCTGCCTTTCGGAAACAGACCCTAGCCCCATTAAACTTCGACCCAGCTGGGCCCCTAAGGTTGCTGATCAGTTATTCAATACCTTGACTCGGTCTAATTATAAAGTGAGATAGCGGTCAAGTGCGAACCTATCAACAATAATAAAAAAAAAGTACTGAATTCAAGTCTTCATGCTGCCAAACAAGCATAAATTAAAATTATATTTCATTTCATTTTTCATAAATCACATTCTTATTTTTTACATTTTTCCTCGACAAAGTAAGTAAAAAATAAGAATGTATCACATATCGATATTGTTTTTGTCACATCACTATGGTTCTTAGTACATTTTGACATTCTGGATTTTTGGTGGTCTCGTCTCGTCGAGATATAGTATGTGGGAAAAATCATTGTTTGTTAGTAATTAAAGCAGGTGTTATTTATCGCGGATAATGTTCTAATATGTTAGTCATTATTGATTTAATATCAAGTTGTAGTTTGTCTGCATTCACTCGGTGTTCGTCTGTTGAGCGTGCCATTCATAGATTTCTCAGATAGATCTGTGCAAGGGGAAGATGACGGTTTTCATCTACAAAAGTGATATTATTTCCGCATAATTGTGTTTATTATTCATGATGACTTCAACTACGAGATCTGCTAGAGTCAGTTTGAAGCCGATTGAAGTGCCGCAGGTTCTACAGGATGGCGAGAAGTTCATCAAGTGGGATGAGGTATTTTTTACTTTTATTATTTTTGGTTTTGAAAACTGTTGCTTTTGTAGTACCTGCATTAAATTTCACACTAGATTGCCGCCTTACATGCCGATAATTATGTTCCCCTGCAAAATTATTACTTTTTCTTGCAATAGTTTCTCATTAGAATCTAATACGATTTTTTTGTTTATGTTTTAAGTATCAATATGTTGCTTTATATTTATTTTATAGTGTGGTTATATGCTTATCTTGTGAACAGTTTCTTTTTATAATTTAGACTGTATTTGTTTTTTTTACTTTTTTGCTCGTTATTATAATTGATTCAAATTATTAATAACTTAATTTAGACAATTTAATAAGATGAAGTTGATGGATTGTTAGAAAAGTTGAGTATTTTTAATGAGATGGAATGTTAATGGAAAATTAACAATTGACATTCTCTTATCAGTTTAATTAGCATGTCAGTTGAGTTAAATCTTTAATAATAGTCTGATATTAGTTAGTTGTCAGGTACAGTTTTAACTCTGTATTGTTTATTGTGATAACCTGATTGAAAACAAAACAATGCACTCTGAACAATGCACCAAAATTGCTTAAAGTTTAACAATGTAAGCAGAGATTTTGAAAGCTATTGTAACCTTTTTTTCTGTTTAATGTGTACTTGTCTGCATAGGATTCGGGCACGGGTCTGCCGGTCACCCTACGGGTGGACCCCAAGGGGTTCTTCCTGTACTGGACCGACCAGAACATGGAAGTGGAGATGCTGGACATTGCCACCATCAGGGATGTTCGTACTGGAGGACATGCAAAGGTTCCAAAGGTAAGTCCTATTTCCCCTGATTTGCTCCTCTAAATCTGTGCTAGAATTCCTCTGAAATTCCCATGTTTTTTCTATTAAATAAATCCTTCAATTCAATGTAGTAATTTAACTACTGTAAAAAAAAGCAGGTGTTCCTCAAAAAGTTTATTTGATTTTAGTCAATTTTTAAAATTTTATATTATATTGTCAGCACTATAGGTAATAATCATAAGGAAACAATTATGTTAAGATATATTTCTGTATACAACTGTTTGATGCCAAAAAAAAAATGTAAGTACATAATATGTATTGTAAAATCTTCAATAACAATGTGTACTACCTAATAACATCTACAATGTAGACATTATTGAATGTCATTCTGATTCAACAAATGACATAAAAATGTTCAAATGTGTAACATGTGAAAACACTGTGTGTTTTCATTGAATGAAATACTTCTTTGTACTACAATAACACTATAATAACTTATTACATACACATGTATCACCTTTTGAACCACTTGTGGCTATAACAGAAACTAAAGTAGGTATGTATATGTATGGTGAAGACTATGTAGGTAGGTCGACGCGTGTCGAGTCGTGTCACGCACGCATAAAGGTGTTTCGGCAATGCGTTTATTATGCGTCCTGTTGAATAGTGAACACCTTACCAGAATCAGTTAATTCAATTCGTAAGGTCCACGTCTTACCATTTTTCAATTCACTTACTCGAAAACCCACTGTTTTCCCACCGCTTTTAGGCACGCAAAGGACTGTTTTCCGCACTTGTGTAGACAAGTGCGCGTGCTCTTCCCCGCCACAATATTATTACATTTATTTTATCAGGCGGGGCGCGCCCCACGTGTCCCTGGAAAACCCCGTAAGTATATTGAAAAGTCGTTTGATACACGTTCAAAGTCACTGCAGCCCTCGGCTCCATAACACACTCGCCTACGGCTCGACCGAATTTTGCCGCGGTCGCATTGACAAAATTTCTGCATTTGTATCAAAATGTACTACTGCGGATGGCCTGGAGGACACGGTGGAAGCCTGCACCGTTTGGGCGGAACGCTGTCGTGTCTTCGTAGAGGCAATTGGTAGCGACCTCTTGGGCCCAAACTTGGTTCAAGTCAGCCATGGTACAGAGCGAAAGGTACGCCAAGCAGGCACATTCTACTAAGCAGTTATGCGAGCAAATCACGCGCCATTCAGAGCAGGAGAAATTCCTTGATGAATTCCTAAATCAAGAAAAACCTAACGTCTTTTTCTTTGATTTCCACCCATGGTAGAACGTTACCATGATATTCAATCTTCGATCAGCAGCATTGTCAGTCGACTGGTGTAGTAGCAGCTGCTGATAACATCGATTGACCGATTCTGTGGGCGATCGACTGGCGTGCTATCGGTGGTAAATATCACCTGGAACAAAACCCATTCTCATCATTTGTACCAGGAACAAAGCTGTGTTTTCATCGGCTTTTCGCCAAAATTAAAAGATAAAGTCTAGTATTGTCTTCAAATCAAGAGTGGTAAGGTTACTCCTTGAGGGCACATCTTTGACTACGTCATTGCTTTGGTCAAAGAATTGCAGGAAGTTCGCAAAGCCTTTGGCAACAAGAGTGCTTCTTCTTTCTCATTGATGTTTTTATTTACTGAAATTCAGGAAGTTTTCATTCAGACTGTCATGACTGCAAGGCCTCTGCGGAATTGTTGAAAAGAGATACCTTGGCCTTAGAATGAAAATTCATCTTCGTTCCCTTCCTCTTGCTCCACCCAGAACGGGTGAAGTTCTTTGATGATTTCTCACCTCGAAAAAAGGCCTGCAAGATCTTCGTTTAGCTGTTATTCTTGAAAAGATGGTATGAGGTTCTTATCTCAGCTTGTGGCGTCTCAGAAACTAGAAAGTGTCCAACAAGTGGCCTATTATTTTTTATTTGCATGTTTGTAGACGAAGGTTAAAACGAGCATTGGGTTCGTAACCGTGGCCGCATCTGTGCGCTTGTAGCCTAATATCATTCAATCAGTTAAACGATGAAAATATACAGCCAAAAAGTTTTGTGTCCTAAATAGCTGGATCCAAGATAAAATTAGCATTACACGAATACGCCATTTTTGCCATTCGTTTTTCCAGACTTCAAAAGTTCAAAACAGTCTCTAGTTTTCGTTAATAGGTCAAAACGATATACTGCTGTGCAACTTCTTCAAACAGAAGTTTTGGCTCTCGAAACGTAGAAATAAATTACCTAGCTTATTATTCGTGACGTGCTCTTTGCTAAGCTCTATCAAGCAAATCGGATCCTGGCACATTGCCGAAAAACCTCAGGACAAAGAAGATGAAGAAGGCTAAACAATATATTTCTTCTTGTTAACCTGGATCAGTGTGCTGGACGTAAGCCAGGTGGACCCTGAATTTGTGAACTTCCAATTTAGTAAGTGTTTCGTTCGTTGCTTTCATGCCTCATCTTCTAATAACGACAAATGGTCTGATGCAGGTTCTTGAACTATTCGCTTCTTAGGATAGAATCTACCCTTAAGCAATATTGATGACCTCGTTTGGCTAATCGATATTGTTACTCAATAAACTGCAATACAAAACTACCCTTTATATATTTAGGGCGGAGATCGAATGGCTTCGATATCTTGCGTCGTTTGCATCGGTCCACAAACTTGGCATTGCTCACAAGTACTCGGATTTCGAGTTCTACTTCAGTGCGATTTAAATACGATAAAGTGGAAACTGCCCGCGGCCGTCTAGCAATTAACAAAAATAATTGCAGACTTGAAACTTTGTCAAATGTCGTAATTATATTCACGTTAAGTTATGCTTATTTCGTTCAAAATTAAAAAATAACACGGTGTGTTCTGCGCTATTTTTCTGCTACGAGCTCCAAACGCTGCGAAAGGTAGAACCTAATGAATTTTTAAATAATTCCGGTATTGATCACCGCTAAAAATAAGTATCAACCGACACGCGACTCTCTAGTTGGTCAAATGGCTAGCTTCTATACTTTCAGCATTTGTTATAAAAGTTGTTGAACTTTTTGAAAGTATAGATTTTTAAAAGTTTCAAAAGTAAGAAGTAGATGTAGCTGTATATAGTAGTATCGCTGTTAAAGATTTAACGTCGTCATCAACGTCCATTTTATGCCGTAGTCGGCAAAGTAATCTCTTTTTTTTAGTATAGCCTCGTCTGGGCAGTGTCAACTTTGACGTAGGTAATTTAGGCGATCAAAATAGCTGTGTTTACCTACCTGCCTCAGGAGTTTGACCACAGTCTGTAGCTACCTAATCCTAGCATATATTACAAGATACACGAATGGAAATGCACTGTTCTTTACCCCGTATGTATTTTAGGCTATTCAGGTGAACAGAACAGAAAGCTCTATCAATGCACGGGAAAAACTAAACTTGAAATCTCCTCCACTACTTGAACAAGGAAGTGGTTCTGAACTAAATAAGTCCATCCACAACGAATATTTGCACACAATGTAACACATTACTTAATTAATTATTAAAGTGGTCATCGGCTAAGCTGTTGACATAAATATTGTCAGGCAGGTTATTCATTAAGACGTTTCATGTTATGAAACCATAAAGTGTCAATATTGTGTATATGTTGCGGGGTGGCTTGTGATGTGGTTCCGTGACGGGACATAAAATTATAGGGCGCGGTAACTTGTAATTTAACTAAGACTAACGCTGCCCGACGACGATTCCTTGAACAAATAACTACCTTTCTGTACAAGTGTCAATTGACTAATGACAGATTACCAAAGCTTTATTTGATTTGAATAAAACGAAGTGCTAGGAGTAGAGCCGACCCAGGTTCAGGTCATGGAGCGAGAGATAAGGTAGAACTACACTGTCCGTTAATTTCCTTTAAAAATATTTCCCTACCTTTTATTACCTGAAACTGGCACAAAGTTTTATCTAGTGCCACACTACAAAAAAAAAACTACACTGCGCACTTGTATGCCACACAGGCCGATCTGGGCGCGTCGGTCTCCATACATTTTATATGGAAACTAGACTTGTAGACGACGCCACGCGACGTCGTTCTACGTACAATTTAAGCGTGTTAAACGTGTGCGTTGGTCTAATGAAGTTCTACCAATAAGGGGAAACAGACACCTCCTGCGAAGTAGCAATATGAGCGAAGGAAGTGACGGGAAACATGGGAGAGAGGACGTCCTCAAGTCCTAGATGCTGTAGGAGACGCCCGGGCATTGGGAGTCACACGGCGATTCCCGTTAACTAGCACGAGCTTGCGGACGGCGAGCAATGGGTAGCTCTCTGTCCGATGAAGGTCCTGGTCGACGGCTCGTCGCTCAAAGAGATGTCGGCAAAATAGACAGGCCAGAGCTTAAAGAGTTACCGTGGCTCTGGTATGTAAAAGGCAACTGAGAGAACACCAGTGGCTTTTGTCAGTAAAATTTTGACACTGTCTCTCGCTCCACCCAGAGCGAGAGAAATCATTTTATGATCAGTTTTTTTATGAGGTGCAAGTATCAATAGACTGGTATTAGTTCTCCTCGGTGTGAACTTTGTTGCGGCTATCTGACCTTTGCTAAATATCGTTGGCATATATCAACCCGGGGTGTTATCACCTTTGGTATATGGAGGTAGCACGAAACCTTCAGCTCCCTCAAATGTCAACTTAAATGCACGAGGTATGGACCCTCATTAACTCATCGAATGCCGTAATTAGAGACACAATAGAAAGACAATTGCTTATGTCGAACTGTGTAACTGAAGACATTCAAAAGGTTAACCCAGCTCTATATGCGCGAGAGGCAGCACGTCTTCTGCTAGCCAATTTTTTTTAAATCTGTGTTAGACTAGTGCTTGACTGCGATCCCACCTGATGGTAAGCAGTGATGCAATTGTTGATGGTGAGGCGCACTAGTTTATTAAGAGCCAATTCACTCTAGCCTTGTTCGTGCATTTGTCATTTGAAGAAGCTGAATGTTGGGCTGCGGATGGTTTGAAAGAGCCACCCTGAAACGCAACTGGCAACTAAAGGATCACGGGTAGATTTTTGTCAGTAAAAGTCTCACACTACCTCTCGCTCTATCCAGTGCGGGAGAAGATATTTGATGACTTCTCACCTCAAAAAGAGATGGCCCTAGACTAATGTAGTAGCTCTGTATGAGTGAGAGGTGGTAAGGCAAACCAATCGCCTAACATGCCCGATGAAACTCCTCATTTGGTGTCGGGCAGCGTTAAATGATGCGAGAATAATATTGGTACGTCACTAGTCTCCTTGCCAAATGTAGTGACTAAGACCCGTTTACCGAGTAATAGTAGACAGCAATTTCTACTATGTTTCCTTGTTGATGACAAATCTCTACGGTCCGAATTAAGCGTTTCGCCTCGTTGTTTTTGCATCCCTGCTTACCGTCAGGTGGGAATGCAGTGCAGCACTGGTTTAGATTATTAAAAAAAAAAAAAAACTTGTACTCTAATTGCAAAAACTACACTGCGCACACATGTGCCACACACGCCGATCTGGGCGCGTTGGTCTCCATACATTTAATATGGAAATTAGACTTGTGGAGCTACACTTGATCCACGACACGCGACGTAGTTCGACGTACAATTACCGGCACGAATCTTGAGCGCTCGGCGTCAGAGTGGGGATCCCTTTGCGCATTCCATACATTGGCGATTCAATCGTCGTCGTTGTTAGATAAATGCAGCAAGCGCAGGGAACGAATCACGAGTGACGTCTATAACACTATGGCGCCGCGAGCCAATCACTGACAGACCGCGCCCCGAATATTTGTCTTCTGTGCAACTTGAAGCCAGCGCTCAAGATCCGTGCCAGTAATTGTACAAACCAGGCGAGTTACATGTGTGCGTCGGTCTAATATAGTTCTAGCTTACTGATTCAGCTATCAATTAGCTCGTTATATTTAAAACAGAATTTTAGCTGTAACATAAAAAAAAAAACTTTCGACAAAATTAGAACATTAATATCATTTGCTTATCGTTAGTAATTAATTACAAAGTAGCGTTGGCGCTGTGGCCCTATCACATTATGTGTAATAGCTTATGTGGTTTATAAGCCATTTTTCAAACTTAATTAATGGTTATTAACATGTACAGAATCAGGTGTATATGTGCTAGCTGTTAATTGAGTAAGTACACAGTGTTATGTGCGGTAAAGTCATGTTTGTTTCTGTATTCTATCGTTGGAAGTTGTTGTTCGATGAACTGTACTGTATAAATATGTACAGGTACATTATAGTAGAGACAGATTATTAATGAATTCGCTATATAATTATCTTTATCCTTAATTTACGAGGAAATGCTAAAATCGTAAACTTAAAACTTTTAGGGCGCTTACAATTTATGCGTACTGCAACCGGCCGACTGCCGCACGTTTACCGTGCAGCAGCTGGCCGGCTTCCGCACGTTTACCGCGCAGCAGCTGGCCGGTTTCAATACGTTAGCAGTCCGACATCAAGCGCCTAAACTGACGAATGTATCTGGCTGCCGTGCGTTTGTATGCCAGAGATGCGCTATTCAACACCGAATTGAACACGTGATGCTTGTGACGTTGCCGTCCTGTTTTCGACCGTTCGCCGCACGGTAGTCCAACCGCGCGCTTTGTATGAAAATACGATCGTCCGTACGCAGTTAGACTAACGCACCGCATCTGCACCGCAGCAGGCCGTCAAAAACATGTCAGGTCAGTACATGGTTTCTACCACAATGACGCCTGTGAAAGTATGAGTCAGGACTTAGGATTGACATAATATAGGTATTATGTCGTAATCTATAACAAAGCAATTATTACCGCTTAGCTTTTCTCAGGAAAACCTTTATTTGTGTTAGAATCTATATTTAAACAACCATCATCATCATATCAGCCGATAGACGTCCACTGATGGACATAGGCCTCCCCTAAGTGTCGCCACAATGAACGATCCCGCGCGATATTTAAAACAACCATTTGGATTTATTTTGAGACTGATTTGTAGCAGAGATTGAAAACACTTACTTTAGAAAACTTGAAAGACCTAAGGCCCCTCGTCTATGGCGACTTTTTGTAGCGATACTGTAGCGCGTACGCATCGATACTGTCGCGATGCTGTAGCGCGTTGGCATTTTTTCTAAAGCGCTTGCAAATGCGACTAACGCGCGTTAGTAGTGATGCTGTCGCGCGCTTACGAAACGCGCGACAGCTTCGCTACAGAAAGTCGTGTAGGCCAAGTTGCCAAAGACACCCTCAAAGATGTATAGGTAAAGGTTTATTGGAAACAAACGTGTCACACCCTCACGTTAACTACATAGCAGGTATGGCACTGGGGGTGTGCGCTGTGGACATTGCCGATATCAACGTTGTATAAGGTGGCCCAAATCAAACACTGCTGAAGTGGCGTGGACCGATATTTTACCTTTACGATGGTCATTACAGAGTAAGGAATCGCTGCACTGGCACCTCCTTCACCAATGATCTTTGATACCGACGCGATGTGCGTAATTTTCGGTTGTTACAGCCATGTAATTTCCCTAGAACTCTCAAGTAAACTAAAGGAAACTGATAGGCTTAGTTTTTGACACTGATTCTCGCTCCACCCAAGAGCAGAAATCGTGTGATGATTTCTTACCATCTTTTTTTTTATTTGATATAAACTGGTGCTTGACTGACTTGACCTCAAAAACAAAACCCATCCAGAATCGTCATAGGCCGTCAATTTCTACAGCAAACGGTGTCACTATGGCGTACTGTCTGCGGACGCGTAGCTTCGTAGAGGCGTATTCGTCATTATATGCTTGGTGTACGCTTGCGTGAAGCTTGCATACAAAACTATGAAACTGTTGACAAAGCGGCAAATGTAGACACTTTTTAACCGACTTCGAAAAGAAGGAGGTTCTATGTTCGGCTGAATGTATGTTTTTTTTATATTTTTAACCGACTTCGAAAAGGAGGAGGTTCCATGTTCGGCTGAATGTATGTTTTTTTTTTTATGTATATTCACCGATATCTCGGTCAATTGGGGACCGATTTTGTAAATTCTTTTTTGATTGAAAGGTTATGCTTCCAAGTTGGTCCCATTGAAATATTTTTATGATCTGATCATGAACTTCGAAGATATGGCACAGAAATCCTCATAGGATCACACACAGCAGAATTGTCGTAACAAGTAAAATTGCTTTGATTATACGTGTAGTCGATGACAGGCTGAAAGAAAAGGAGGAGGGGATGTATCGAACTGATCTAATGATGAAACCGGAAGGTAAGTTAATGTAACCTAACCGTATTTGGGATTATTAAAAACGTTATGAGATGCATTCTGGTTATAAGGTATTTAAGTTTGGCTGAGGGGTACTTTTTAGTGATGGTACCATAACTAAAAAGTGAAAAATAAAAAACTTTTTACAAAAAAATTTTTGTAAAAAGTTTTTTTATTCTAATGCCATCTCTAGCAGTAGTTCTGGGAGCTCGTGGCTGAAATCATAACGGCCGCACGAATCGATGTCCAAAGTTAAGCAACTTTTTTCAAGGTCGGTCTGTAGAAGGGTTCCAATTTTCTTTTGGATTGGGTTATCATCCAATGACTTCATCCGCTTCTGTTGCCTTGAAATCATCCCATCCCATCGGCCAGCAAACCGAAGGTACCTCTTCTTTGAGGCGCGCCTGGAACACAACGCGCCGTTTATGACTCGAACCGTCAGGTCTACCTTACCGGACAGCCGGACAGCAAGCTACCGATTGATTGTCGGCCGCAAACCTGCGGTTATCACAGCCCATACGTATATATCCGTTAGCCCTTTCTTGATACTTAGCTGTAAGTCTCAGATATCTTGGAAGTATTCCAATGCTGTAAGCTTTCGTACCATTTTGATGTTGACGTTGATGTTTTAATGGTTAAGTTCGTAATGTCCGGAAGACAAACAGCTTTACGACAACGTAAGTTTGTCGTTCTATGCTAACGTTTCGGGAGATTTAAATTTTATGCGATGTTTTCCGTTTATTTTGAACTTGCTTTTACCAGCGAATTCACCCGTTTGTAGGAAAATATCCCGAGAGATCATAGTCCCGGGTTAAATAGTATTGTAGGTATGTTCCATTCCAGAACATTGTCTACGCGTCTGGCAAAATTCATCACAATTCTTTCAGCCGTTAAGACGTGAAGAGATAACGGGCAACCAGACAGTTTTATTTATATTAGACTAGCTTTTGCCCGCGGCTTCGCCCGCGTATGTCACTCAGGAATAAAGCAGGTTTCTATCAGTGAAAAAATTCTAGCAATCGGACCAGTACTTCTAGAGATGACCTACAAACAAAAAACATAAACAAAAAAAAAAACTTTACCTCTTTATAATATTACTGTAGATGTATATTATGAAAGTAACTCTTGTCTGTCTGTTACGTTTTCACGGTTAAACTACTGAGCCAATTTTGATGAAATTTGCGGAGTAACCTTAAACCCGAAGAAAGGACATAGGCTACTTTTTATCTGTCTTTGACTTTGTATCCGCTTTATATATCCGGCAATGACGCGAACGAAGTCGTAGGCAAAAACTATCGGAGTCACAAATATTAGGATATTTTGACGTTTTAATAGAAATAGAATCCATGATTTGGCAAAAAACCCTCTTACTTGTCTTATTTTTTTTTATTGATAGGCTTGCGTTTGACCACTATCTCACCTGATCGTAAGCGTAGATATGATCGACGATAGAGCACTCTTGTCTGGAAGTAACCTATTCACTCTTGATTTAAAGGCACATAGGTTGTAGCTATCAGGAAACACAGACTTTGTCTGTGAGTTCCAGTCGAGAATCACTAGTTTACAGATCATTTTAAATCTCAATTCTCTTCGCTACCCACCATAATGGTGAAGATTAGTCATTTAGATTCTTGAAATTACAAAATCAGCATTTTTGAATTTCGAAGTCGTCTTTGACATTCACTACACGAAGTGGGATGATCCATTTTTATCCCAAGGTTACATCATACTTAACTTAAAGACCCTTAGGTTGTAGTTATCAGGAAATAGACTCCCGGCAGGCTTGTGTTCCTAAAGGAGGATCAGTTTGTAAGTTCCAGTCGAGGACCAATACTTTGAGGATAGTTTTAAATCTCAATACTCTCTCTACCCATTATAATGGTGAAAATTGGTCATTTACGCTACCCGCCCACGTCAGACTTTTTGTAGGACAGATAATCGGGCCGATTTTGTATATTTGTAACATTGTTCTGTTTCCTGACCGACTTTTTGTAGGACGTGTGCGTTGCAATATTGCTATCAGTGTGTTCTATTTTTCTCCTACAAAAAATCGGTCACCGATTAATCGGACGTGGGCGGGCGGCCTTAGATTCTCGACATTACAAAATCAGCATGTTTGAATTTCGAAGTCGTCTTTGACATTCACTACATGAAGTGGGATGACCCATTTTTATCTCGAGGTTACATCATACTTGACTTAAAGGCCCTTAGGTGGTAGCTATCAGGACACAGACTCCGGCAGGCTGGTGTTCCTAAATGAGGATCAGTTTGTAAGTTCCAGTCGAGGACCAATACTTTGAGGATAGTTTTAAATCTCAATTTTCTCTCTCTACCCATTATCATTTCGTAGTCGTCTTTAATATTCGCTAAATGAAGTGGGATGACCCATTTTTATCCCGAGCTCACATGCATAGCACATTACGCATGCATTATGCGGTAGAAATAAATTATGTCGTCATTTTAATGTTCTTTTTTGCTTTGTGATCTTTCCATTGGTTGATTTAACGTTCGTAAGCAGATACAGTACATATGCTAATAGCGCTTCAAATTATACTTAATATTATAAATGTGGGTGTAACTCAGTCTGGTTACGGTGTTACGGTTAAAGTATTGAACCAATTTTGATGAAACTTAGTATAGAGCTTGAAAACGAAGAAAGGACATGGCTACTTTTATTTTTGTCTTCGATTACGACTGCGTCCGCAATAATCATCATTCACGCGGACGACGTGGTGAGAAAAAGCTAGTATTATATATTTCTCTGTTTCTTTTGTATTTTCGTGATAATTAACAAATAAATATCAACATTTATAGAGTTCTTAAAAAGTATCACCCAACTCCAGATTTGAGAGAGCAAAAGAGGCCATGAAGTCGTTTCAGAGCAACATCACCAAATCTTTGTGTTTTAGTATTGCTTTCACTTAAGGCGTATAGTCCCTTGAACCATCTGACCGAAATTATGTGAACGCAACTCTCGCACTCGCCTAGGCGGCAGTACGCAAATCTGTGCATTTATTTGCGGCCAGCAGCGCCCGGAAAGCGCTTTGGATTTTTATTGATTAATTTATTGACATTTCGAAATTTATTATTGTTGTTTAGGATTGTAATTTTATTTTATATGGGTTCTTACCTGAAATAAATGAATTTTATTTTATTTTATTTTATTTATTTATTTAAAGCCATTTTCTCTGCGAGATATTGATTGATTTACATATGCAATGTTCACTTTGAAGAATATTTAACCACCAATTTTTATGTGTAAAAATGTTTCTAAAGGTCCAAGCCGTTTCGAAGGAGTAGGGAAAAGTTGCGAAAAGTTGCGAAATTGCTAAATATTTTTTTTAACAAAAGTATTAATTGCACGAAAAAATCAAATGTTTTTATTATTGTTCATGAATCTATAATAAAGATATATTTTTTTCAAACCAATTGACCTAGCCGTTACGGAGGAGTAGGCCTCAGAAAATCACTGTTTTATGGCACTTTTCGGGCGCTTGGCCCTTAAATAATCATTTCAGGAGATAATTTTGACTGTGTGTGAAGATGTAGCTCATAATGTTTGCAGGGACCAATTTAGTGTGGATTCCGATTGTTAGGGTAATTTGTTGTTTTTTGACCCATTACGAAAGCGGATGAGCATTTTATAGCTCTGGTAAACAATATGAATAAAAAAAACACATACAGTTTCACTTCGACAGATTATAATCTACCGAAAAAATAATGCGTTAAATTGTAAACGGTTCACAATCATTTGATAGATTATACTGTAACGGTATTTACAATTTTACGATGACATGACTGACACCAAAGCACAGCCGATACTATCAGGCTTAGGAGCGTGAAATTTTGCAAAAGGTTTCCTTTTATTAACACGCTTATATTAGCTTCACCTGTATGTTTGTAACCAACGCCTTTGAGCTCGATTTTGACCGACTTTGGACGATCAGATTTTCTTCAAACTTTGCACACCCATCAAAGACTGATTACAATACAATAATCTGTTTTTTTTAGTGCAAAATAAAAAAATAGTTTAAAAAAACTAAAATAACACGCTTTCATAGCATATCAAACTAAAAAGTGTAAAATAACGAAAAATTATAATATCATTGCGAAAAAAGCGTGGGGCGCTTTGTGCCATATTTTTCATAAATCGAGCACCCCACGCTTTTTCGCAATGATATTATAATTTGTCGTTATTTTACACTTTTTAGTTTGATATGCTATGAAAGCGTGTTAATTTAGTTTTTTAAACTATTTTTTAACGTAGGCAAGCACTAAGAAAGGATTTTTCAAAATTTACCCCCTAGGGATGAAATGGGGTTCAACGTTTTTATGGAGAAACTTACTTACACGTGGGCAAGGCCGTTGGCAGCAGCTAGTGTTCAATAAGATTCTTGAAGAAGATGTATGTAAACAGATGTTGATATTGGAATATAGCAGGTTATATCCCTAAGCTGTCTTGGTTGGACGTGCGGTGTCGTAGTACGCTCCCCACGTACGAGTTAATCCCCGCATGTTCTATATTCATCTCGGTATATCATGAGTTTCGGTGGAAGAGATTAACCTATACTGTGTTCCATTAATAATTTTGACTTTGGAAACCAGTTTCGTATTGTTTTTGTCTAGCATTTTTTGAATTTTTTACAACCAAGCTTTTATAATATTAATGAGAGTCAGATAGCGTTTTTGCATGCATAAGTAATTCGTGTTGACATGTACTTATGTGGAACTTATTGCTATAATGAATGATATGTTAATCAGTTTTCAGCAGATTGTTATATGCCCCGGCCGCCGGTGCGCTAACATTACCGCCACTGCCAGCTGACCGATCGTTATCGATTCCGTGTCATGCACTAATTTTAGAAAAATCTATGTTATAAATTATAGCTTCGACACCGACGGGACCAGTTCTATCGCTTTGTATTTATACATTTTACCTATTATTTAGGACAGTTGAAGTATCAAGCGTTTGCTAAATATAAATTTAACACAAATCTCACGGCTCGTTTATCTTTTGAATTCTGCGCTTCTTCCTGCATATTTTTAAGAGCCGTCAATTTACCCGAGAATTTCTGGAAATGTGAGCGTATTTCAATAAAGTTAATTATGGATGCGATACTGGGAATCAAACAAAGACTTCTACTACAATCAAACGGGATTACACTTCGTTTAGGAATGTTCTTATGATTGACGTGTGAAAAACACAAATGAGATTGAGTGCACTATTTGTCCTTGTCCAAATATTAACACAAAACACCTTTGATTTTTATTTCATCTTAAGTGTTTGTTCTCCTACATTGAATTCACACCTGGTAAATTATGTGCTGAAGATAAATGTAAAATTCTTTGATCTGATGCTTTAATTAATAAAATTCCACAGTAAATCTTCGTCTTCTTGTTGTATGACGAGATAATAGTAAACGTTCTAATTAAAATTCGTTGACGGCTTGACGTAATCTGTGATGAGGTTGATTGATTGATAGCTGTTATAACATCATTTCAGTTATAACTTAGTATGTGTGTGTTAGTGGATATTGCAACCAAATTAGTGGAAGTATAATGGATGCTTTACTTCACCGAATGGAAAGGGGAAATGTTATTAATTCAGTCAAGAACGAGTCAAGTGGACAGGCACCTGAAATGCGAAAGCTATTAGGTACTCGTTCATTCAAGAGCGTGAGATGTGAGATCTTCAGTAGTAACCATAATATAATAATGACTGTTGACTTATTCGCGTAGGTTTTATTTAACACGTATATCACGACGGCATACCTACTAGTGGTGGTTTATTGTATGATTATGAGTTTCCGTTGTTCCCACGCTAGGCATAAACTATAAACTGCGATTCGTCCCAGATCAAGAGCTATTTTTTTAACCAGCTTCCTTTTATTTTGTTTGCGAAAATGTCGATTACGGACGTCACCGTATGAGTAACTTGTTTATCATTATCGTCAAATTCGTCATCGTGCATCCTCCGCTGTATCGTAAATTTCATAGAATTTTTGGAGGAGGGGGAGGGTGAATTCTCTGAGTACTCTTGATTATCGTCTCGACAAAACTGATCAGCGTCCTTCGATAGAACCTATAAGAGTTTGTGCTTAGGTCGCCACAACTCAGATAACACACTTGACACACATTCCCATCACACAATACTAAAATTCTTGGATAAGCTATGTATGTAAAACCGTTCATGAAAGTATTCAGAGCAAGAGCATCAGAGAGAAGTGCAGTATAAATCGTGTCACTATTGAAAGTGCAGAATTTATAATTCAACAGTCCTGGTTACTGACTCTGCGCTAATGGCGCGAGCTTGCACAAATAAATGATGGCGCATTTGAACTACAATCTTTCAGATTTCCAGATGGGACTTGGGTTATCGATTTTTAGAACTGCTGAACTGGCTTTAAGCTTTCAATGTTCGACAATGTTGTTATTGTAACAAAGAATAGTGAGACATTTTATGATCTGACTTTCCTTCCATCATAGCTCGAGATGTTTACTTCACCAAATCGCAACTTGTCAACATATTTGTACAAGTTTCCCTTACAATTTCTTTAACCAAAGTTGTATTTTTGACGGTTTCCGCCGCTTTGCCTTGGTCTGTTCGGAATAACAAGCATCTCATTTCGTCGGGTGCCTCAAGCTGTCAGATAATCAGCGCATAAATATTACAAAATTTAAAATCTCCCGATCCTAACTGGTGACCTACTTCGTCGGGTACGCTATACCGTTACTGTCACGTCATTTTAATTGACGTCTACGGCGCGGCGGGGACCGATGGGACGCTCACTATTACGGTCAGAACATAGAATTTCCAAAGATATGGACAGTAAAGGTCCCTTTCTAATTTTAATTGCCATTGAATTTAAATAATTATCTTGAAATACATTGATTTTAAAAATCTGTGTAAATCTGTTTGTATAAATTTTCAATTATTAGAATCACAATGGCGTGCAATTTTCTATCAAGGTTTCGATCCAAGAATCATGTCTCTATTCAATAATTTAATGACTTTTTGTCTAGGTCCTGGTTATTGTAGCTTCGTCAGATTTTAATTAAACTTGAGTTTCAAACTTCAGAGCAACCTGTTCGGTATACTTTTATATTGATAAACTCTCTCCCGCTCCATCTGATATAATGAGCGAAAACACAGTAGATGCTTCGGGGCATGTAGCTACTACGGCTCCGCAAGTCCCATGAATAACAAAAAAACCGGCCAAGTGCGAGTCGGACTCGCCCATGAAGGGTTTCGTAGCAGCAAGTAACATAATATAAAAGTTCTTGTAGTTCGTTGTAACTTTGATCGATGTTTTAATAATAGTGTATTTTTTAGATTTATAACGGATTAAAAAAACTACTTACTAGATCTCGTTCAAACCAATTTTCGTTGGTGGTTTGCATGGTAATGTACATCATATATTTTTTTTAGTTTTATCATTCTCTTATTTTAGAAGTTACAGAGGGGACAGACACATTTTACCACTTTGGAAGTGTCTCTCGCGCAAACTGTTCAATTAAGAAAAAAATTATATTAGAAACCTCAATATCATTTTTAAAGACCTATCCATAGATACCCCACACGTATGGGTTTCATGAAAAATTTTTTTTTGGGTTTCAGTTCTAAGTATGGGGACCCCCAAAATTTATTGCTTTTTTTCTATTTTTATGTGAAAATCTTAATGCGGTTCACAGAATACATCTACTTTCTAAGTTTCAACAGTATAGCTCTTATAGTTTCGGAAAAAAGTGGCTGTGACTTACGGACGGACAGACAGACAGACATGACGAATCTATAAGGGTTCCGTTTTTTGCCATTTGGCTACGAAACCCTAAAAATAATACTGAATGAACGAACGTGGGAATAAAAAAATATGTTTTACATGCAAACTTACGATTACATATTACAACAAGCATAAAGACTACGGATTATGTCATTGTTATTATTTCAACAATGCAACTCTAATAAACGTTTTTCCTTAAGATTTTTTCGTATATTTTGATGCTGCCAATTTTTACGTGGAATCGTTAGACTTATCTGATAATTTTTGTTGTTCGAGGTCAGCCGGTGCCACTGTTCAACTCAAATTACCGTTATTGTGGAGTTGGATCACGCGAGCTTTGATTTGACGATACGGTGGCAACTGGCGAGGAAAAGTGCGAACACATCTGTAATAAGCTGGGTTTAGCGATCCATCGTGTTCAGCCGGGTTAAAATCAATAAATCGTTCTCTTGTTCAGCGCCATTATTCGCCCGCTAATAAAGTTCAATCGATACTTACAAATTTTATATTTATCACAGACTGTAACAAGTTTTTAGCTTGCAGTATACTTGGTAAAAGTACTGTTCTTGTACTTTATGTTAATATTACATGCTTCCTACCCGAGTTTCCCTTTTGAACACGAATCTTCTGTATTGACTTAAAAGTAACTTTCTTTGCAGGATCCCAAAATACGTAATGTAGTGCTGATTGGATCTCAAGGATCTCTAGAGGAAAAAACTGTCACCGTGTGTCATGGAGCCGACTTCGTAAATGTAACGTTCATCAATTTTTGCTGCACTAGGAAGGAAATTGCACAGGTGAGCAGATAGCTAACTAACATAGCAAATACATTAAACCCACCACTAGGGGGTGGCGGCTGGGCTATTAACACGTCAATCACCAGATTGGTTTGAGTCGGGCATGTTTTTACGTGTTGTTATGATTATGGCCTCTGTGAAATCGTTCGACTTTTTATCGCCATTCCTAAGCGTAACTAACACAACAATATAGACAGAGTTTTTACCAATGTATTTAAAACAGCTAACAGCATTTCGTTAACGCAATATGATGGAAAGTCGTGATGAGTGGTGTTAACACAACATGGGCTATGCCGCCGGAATAACAAGTAGGTGCACGTAGACGTGTTGCTCGTAAAGGTGTCCACACAACAGTGCGGATTTCACGTTGTCTGATAGCCGTGCCCAGCGAAGCGGACTAAATCCATATCGTAGGCGGAGGTAACACCGGTGCCGCTTGAAAACTTTTCTCTGTTGCTTTATGTTCTCCCATGCTGTCAGTTGTGGATGCACTCGCATATTGGCATAGTTTACAGTTTGCACCAATTCCGTGATTGAATTCAATTTCATTAGTTGCGGAAAGCTACAGACAGTTTCGCCTGTGACTGTGAGCAACCTTTTTGTTCGGATTAAATGGATTCAGTGCGGCTCCGGTCCAATTTACAAGCTTCACGTGTTCGAGATTCTATCAAGTCGCACATAGAATAACAATTCGCTTGCATTACAAAATTAACTCTTGAGTCTTTTTGGCTCATTGTGAACTGAGATGGTAACAGCGTGGTCTATAACCAGATAAGGTCACATTTAGGTTGAAGGTCAAAAATAAGGATTTCATTTCATTGCTAAATGATCGAAGATATAGTGGGCAAATTTTTGTATGATACCAGTTTGCAAGCGAAATGAGAGCTTTCGAAAGATCGGTGCGAAAAGCTACAATGTGATGTGAAGCTACGCATCCGACGTTTTTCAAGGGTTGC
Organism: Mythimna ferrago; assembly: GCA_910589285.2. Taxonomy (NCBI): domain Eukaryota; kingdom Metazoa; phylum Arthropoda; class Insecta; order Lepidoptera; family Noctuidae; genus Mythimna; species Mythimna ferrago. The sequence goes on along the minus strand of OU342675.1, from coordinate 6,525,009 downwards.
GACCAATTGTACCTTCAAACTTCGAAGAACTACTTGATCGGAAAATTCTTGAAGACTGAAGATTGGACTTTAGAGAAAAAACAGTTGTAAACGCGCTTCTGTTTTACGCAAGTTGGAAATACTATCTAGTGAAGATTGCTGGAACCAGTCTTTGGATGCTGCATAAGCGTTGTCGTTGTGGCGATTCTCAAGAGTGCCAGCAGTAGACGTCTTCTATACTTGCAATTCTAGGAATTTTCACATTTTTAATTTTGGAACAACAAACTCAAAGTCAAATGACGAGTGACAGGACAGAATGGAAGAAAAAAACGTGTTGCGCCGACCCCAAATAAAATGGGACAAGGGCAGGAAGAAGAAGAAGAAGAAGAAACTCAAAGTCAAATAGGATAAAGTTCAAATTCCATTGGAACTCACGCTTTTTTTAAGTATATGGAATTATTTTTATTAAAAATCGTCACTAAAAACTTGACTTCAACTACACAACTCTGAAGTGGATATTTCAAGTTGGTGGTCATAGATTGAAATTATGTCGATTATATTATTTCACAAAGGTCTACATGGGCACTTATAAAGCGTCAGCAGCTGTTCCAATTGGTCGTTTCCTATGGTGAAAAACCGGAAGAAATACATGGTTACGCTTTAAAAAAATATTTGTTTTACTTCTATGTTATGCTATTGTATATTAACCTTTCGAATGTCTTAAGTTACACAGTCCAACATAAGGTAATTGTCTTTCTATTGTGTCTCTAATTACGACATTCAAAGAGTTAATAGATATGAGAGGATAATTTAGACCGGTCAACTTTATACCGAAAGGCACAATAAAAATAGTAATTTACAAATTCGCGAAGTCTAGTGTTCTCACATTCACAATAAAAAGAGGGTGTAGAAATAAAAATAAACCTATTAATAAATGAGATATATACAATAATAAATTACTAATGAAATTAATGTGGCTGTAGTTTAAATGGTATAAAAAATAATGTCACAATTGAGGAAAAAAAGTGTATATAAATAATTAAATTAAAAAGTTTTTATAATTAAAATTGATATGTTGAAAAGAGATGAGAGAGATTTTTTTCGTCGGGAATGACATCTCCCGAGCTAGGGCGTGTTAGACATACTGACTAAAAAATAAAGACAGATTATTGAAACACGAGTCGTTATAACCATTTAAAGATTCATTACAATCTTGAACGTTTCAGGAAATGCTATGCTAATGTTGGTATTCAGTAATAAACATAGGCTGCTCGTTTAGTCGCTGCATGTAAATTATGTAACTACACTGTAACTGATACTTATAATAAATAACTCTGCTATTTACCTTTGAAAACCGTAGGTATATTATAAATAAAAGTATAAGATATTCAACTCCTTTATAAATACTTACTCTAGAAGTTCTACTAATATTTTATTATGTTTTAGTCTTATTTTATTTGTAGGTATTTCATATTCATAATTATACCCGTTAAATTTTGATCGTTTTAATCCCGTGGAGGGTCGATCCGGTACATAAAACACTATCGATTTGTAAAGGTAAAATTAAAAAATAAAGCACCTCTTTTTCAAAACTCGTATTAATTCACGCATGTACGAAATTAGTATCTTTAAGAAAACGTCAACGAAAAAGAGGTACTTTATTTCTTAATTTTATCTTTACAAATCGATAGTGTTTCATGTACCGGAGCGACCCTCCCCGGAGTTGTCAGCAACAGCAGGGGCCCAGCCGGGTCGAAGCCTACTGGGGCCAGGGTAATCCGAAAGGGCCCTCGAGCCCCGGTATGAAGGCTTGAAGGAACGGGATGGGTTTTTTAGTCAGTAAGAGTCTGACACTATCTCCCGCTCCGCCCAAGAGCGGGGGTTGTCATAAGATGATTTTTCCCATCGAAAAAAAAAACCCTCCCCGGGATTAAAACGACTAAAATTTAACGGTGTAAATTATAAAACTAAGTACTGTCCTTGCCTGTCTGTTTGCGATATACTTAAAAACTACTTACTTAACGTATTTTCATGCGGTTTTTACCCATAACCTTTCGAATGTCTTAAGTTACACAGTCCGACATAAGGTAATTGTCTTTCTATTGTGTCTCTAATTACGACATTCAAAGAGATAAACAATGATTCATTAGGAAGGTTAAGGTGTATATAATATGCATATCATAGTAAAGAAAGCAAGAATTTTAAACATTTCTGAGACCCGCGTGAAACTGGATTATGATTATGTCTATGTTAATATGTATTACTTTGACATGTAATAAAGTATGTTGACATGACTTAAAGGGTTGGCCAGATAGGTTTATTCCAGAAATCCCCACCGACAAATCCCCTCCAGTGGGAATTGTTACTTTTTTTTTCTAAAAATCCCCACTAGCTAAATCATCTCATTAGGGGTTTTCTGAAAATGAAACCTATGGTCTTAGAGCGCTAAGGACACAAGTGTAGTTTTAGACAGTAAAAGTCTGACACATTCTCAAGCTCCACCCTAGAGCGAGAGAAGTCATTGGAAGATCCTGAAAAATAAGCAGTTATACAATAAGTCTTGTAGTTAGCGCCAAAAGCTTCACCTCTTTCTTTTCACTCCAATCATAATACCGACAATGATTAAACTGAAATGTTTTATTTTAGTAAAACGAGGTCGACACAATCATGGCCCATAATATTATACGTTTTGTTATTCACGAAATGTGGAAAAAAGTGACGTCTTCTTGACAGCATATTATGTGGTGCCAGTGAAAAATGGGCACAGTTGTCTGTGGTAGTGATGGGGTGTTTACTTTTCACCTGTCCTATAATGCGGTTCTCTTTTCATGAAATCGTTCCTATTCAATTTTATTGTCAAATGTCTTCTTTCTTTTGTGTTTACTTGTTCTATATTTGAACTATGTAAATTTAAAATTAATAAAATTAAGTTTTAATTGTTTAATTTGGTTTTTAATTTTTTCTATTTCACTCATAAGAGTTTCTGTCATGTAGTCTTACCATCAGTCTGCGTCTGCGAAGAATTTCTTCTGATGGTCTATTATAGTAGTACTAGCTTTTGTGCGGCCAAAAGCTTCGCTCCTGCTCTTCTATACTCCACCCTACTCTACCCTACTCTACCCTACTCTACTCTACCCTACTCTACCCTGCCCTATCCTACTCTACCCTACCCTACTCTACCCTACTCTGCACTACTCTACCCTACCAAACTTCACATAAACCATCTACTAAATAGTCCGAACAAAGCCTAAACATTTGGTTTGGATAGGTGAGCCCGTTCTTGAGTTATAAAATTACTGCAAAAGTGGCATTGATTTGATATATATACATATATATAGATAGATAGAGGCAGAATTGTGGAGTCTCTTTAACAAATGCCATAAATGAAGAGTTGATTTTTTTTTATTGAAATAAACTAGTGTTTGCCTCACACCACCTGACAGTAATCTGTGGTGCAATCGTTGATAGTGAGTCGCACTAGTCTATTAAAAGCCTATTCACTCTAGCCTTGAAGACACCCCAATTATAATTTTAATTCTTAGTAATAGTAGAATGACAGAAGATGACAAGAATATCTATGTTACTACGCGATGATGTCTGATGCTACGATATGGCTACAGCCCGCCGGGGTCAAGGTTGGCGTTAACATATAATAATAAGCGCGAACGCTGGTCTTATTTATATCTCTTTTTATTTTGAAAACCATTGTGTCTGCTTTAAAATGTAAAGAAATTGTTATGTCTGTTATATTGAGTTAATCCGTTAATGTGTGAGCTTTTGAGCTGCTAATTAATAGGATGCTGGGTTGTACTTTTTCTTTGATAGTCATAGTCATATTCATAGTCATAGTAGTTTATTGGTAAGGGATTCTTACAAATCATAAACAAATATTTCAAATTACACAATACAAATGATACAAATAATTACATTACGATGTCAAATAATATAAAATGTCAAACAAATAAAATAAAATACAAGAAAAACAAGTCAATAGAAGTCAAATCACAGATTAAAATAAATTATAAAATTAACATCACAACAATTTTCAGTCCAAATTAATATTTACGTCAAAATTAAATTACATTAAATCATAAATTCGTCAAAAGAATAAAAAGCTTGCTCGATCAGCCGTTTTTTCAAACGAACTTTGAAGCTGCCTATAGTCGGGGCACCAGAAATAGCTGCAGGTAGTTGATTATAAACTGTCGGGCCCATGACATGAGTCGTCTTGGAGGATTTGGCAAGCGTTCTCGAGACCGTCGATAACTGACCCCTGCTTCTGGTGCAATATGAATGACGGCTGCCTACCTTTGGGTAAAGGTCGAGGTTCATCCTCACGTACGATAAACATTATTTTCGAACCTGAATATAGTTTGTTCAGAATCAGTAACTGAAAGGATTCCAATAGTTTTTTACACTATGTTATAATTTTTAAAAAGGTCACAAGTGGACACCACCGACACTAAGTACAACACAGGTCACGGCAGGTCATAGCGGGCATTAGAAACCAGAAAACAGCTGGGTGCAAGTGCAAAACAACCATTCAGTCGCCTGGATGGCCCTGTGGCTTTGTATTTTTGCTGACATAACAAGCTTATGACTTTGTGATTTTTCATGATACAGTTATGAAATTTTGTACATAGATTCTTTACATAAACATAATAGACATGTGTTTCGGGTATCGCATATACTAAAACGAATGTCGTAGACTAGCGATTCGCCCCAGCTTCGCACGGGTTTTAGAAATCTTTGAAAATCTCGGTTTTTCTTTATTACATGCTCATGTATTATAAACCTAAAACTTCCTCATTAAACACTGTGTCGGTAGGTAAAAAACGCATGAAAATCTGTTAAGTTGTTTTGCAGTTTGTCGCGAACAGACAGACAGATAGACAGACTCAGTGGGGGACTTTGTTTTGTAATACGTTAGGATAAGAACAGATGATTGGAGTCAACTTTACCCCTGAGTTTGTTTCAGTGTTTCTTCTCAGGGTAGTCAGCTAGGAAACACCGGCCTCATCTAGTTTTAATTGACGATCGACGATAAAGATCATTTATCATTTATTTATCATTTAACTGTTTACTGATTATATGATATTAAATCACTATAAATCACTAAGGTTGCATGCTGTTAGAGTTATATATTAACTTTAATAATCAAATTAATGTAGTCATTATCTTCTACTAGGAAACTTTGTCACTAGACTAGGTACTGTCTAACATTATATAGTTGCTCAAATGTCTACCCTTCGTGTAAATAAGACTTGTTGAATGTTTTGACAAAGTAATGGTTGAATGTCCCCCTACTCCGAAAGCACTTAGGTGACTCCATCGATTTTGATCTCATGTTTATTTACTTAGCGTTTTATCAGGAGAGGCGTCTCATGCGGTACCCTCACGACACATAACAGCTTTTAAATTTATGACTACTTACTTAATGTAGCTTCCCAAACAGATGTAACCTTCTCTTTTACCAATAGATGATATTTTATTCCGTAACGTACGCGTCTAATGTTCTTGAATTCATCGGTAATGGTTTCTTTATCTGACGATAACGACTCGAGTTATTTACGGTGATACTGATGTCTTGAGTAATTAATTACAGATTCCTTCCAAGATTAAAGTTTCCGACGATTTTTACGTCGGAGTTAGGTTTATGCTTTCTTTGATTTTCCTCGTCTGGATACGGTTAATGGAGTAATTTGGTATTGTTGGCAGCTTTGGACTGAAGGATTGTTTGCGCTGGCGTACAACCTCAACCAGCTCAACAACCCAACGATCAAGTTCCTCGAGAAGTTACACACCAAGATCGCACTCAAAGCTGACAAGTCCGGGAAAATTCTCGTCAAAAAGTAAGTTCCTACGCTTTTCAACTTTATCTTACATATTTACCACAAGATAAGATGGTGGTCAAACGCAAGCCTATCAATAATAATAAAAAAAATAGACACTGTCATGTCCTAGAACCAAAACTTCGAAGACGTGTGACATTCACCAACCCGCACTGGGCCCGCGTTGTGGATTACGGCCTGTTCCTTCGCCTAGAGAGGAGGCCTGAGTCCCAGTAGTGGGAACATTAAAAGGATGATTATGCTATACTATAACGTTCAATGATAAGAACTGTTTCATTTTACAACTTGGTATGTATTCTTTTATCTTTCTCCGGCATTTGATGGGTTGTAACGGGTCAATAAATACCATTAAAACTTTCAGAGTAAAGTATTAAAGGATTAATAGAACAATAGAAAGTTTAATGAGATTGAGATGTATAACAGAGCGTTTAGTATTTGTTGACCTCATTCCGAGAGAGCTGACGCTAAAGCGAAAATAATTTAATGATAACGATGTTGCACTAATAGACCTAGCTGATCAGTTAGCAATATACTTACCCTATGACTTTTACGAGCTGCTCGAAGATAAACAGCTGTTTCAATTTAAAAGTCGTGCTCAAGACGGACTCGCTATAAATCGCAACCGTTACTATTAAATAATCGCTTCTTAAAAATGCAGTGTTGTAAATCATTACTGAATTGAATGGACGTATCTATATATATGATTAGTTATTTGCTTCGCGTAAACTTTATGTTGAGATTGTTCAGTAGTTGCTATTTTTTAACACGCTTTATTAGCTTCACCTGTATGTTTGTAACCAACGCCTTTGAACTCGATTTTTACCTACTTTGGGCGATCAGATTTTCTTCAAACTTTGCACACCCATCAAAGACTGATGACAATACAAGAAACCGTTTTTTTTTTAGTGAAAAATAAAACTTAGTTTAAAAAAACTAAAACACACGCTTTCATAGCATATCAAACTAAAAAGTGTAAAATAATTTTTAGTTTGATATGCTATGAAAGCGTGGGCTGCTCGATTTACGAAAAATATGGCACAAAGTGCCCCACGCTTTTTTCACAATGATATTAATATTTTTCGTTCATTATTATTATTATTTTCTACCTATATTGAAAATTATTTTACACTTTTTAGTTTGGTATGCTATGAAAGCGTGTTTTTTTATTTTTTTTAAACTAGTTTTTTCCCTCGTGTTCTAGGTTCCGTACAATAACTTTTTCAAGTACTGTTCAGTTTTTGTTTTTCTCTCTTTTGTTTGAGTTCGATTTCCTTGTTTCTGGTTGTCGAGTGTTGTTAGTGATAGTAGCGCTATCTGTCATTGTCATCTCGCAACACGCGAGGTTCATTGGACTGTGTAGAGTACAAACCTTCGTCAATCCACGGCTGACACCCGGTGACAAACTTATCGGATGTTAATATATTTACCCAAAACTCAGTTTGGTACGCGTTTCACAGATCTTAACTTCGGTTTACGATGTTTACGTCCGGCTCCTGTCCCGAAGTTAGGGAAAATACGTGTGTGCGTTTTCTTCGTTTCTCGTTTCTCTGGGACCGAGTGAGATTTGACGATATTTGCGCAATTGAGTATTCCTGTGTCTGTTTTTGTACAATAGTTTGTACTTAACAACAAATAACCAGAGGTCGGAATTAAGTAGGTAGATTTATTCATGTACTTGCATCGAAATGTTGATATTGTTACGCCATTAAACGTGAACCCGCCATATCTCCGAGAAAATAAAGAGTAGCACGTAATAATTAAAACGCATTGCTGTTCGAAAGGTCTAGAATGGTTGTACGTAGCCAGCGTTAGAAAAATCTCGAAACATCCACAAAGTACTTACAAGTAGTAGTTAGGTATTTATGGGAAATGGTACTCTCCGACGTTAACAATAGAGTCGAAATTCGCATGAAAGTGACTGTTATTACCACGAGAAATAAAAATGATTTATGACTTCGAGAAGCGATTCAATTGTTCTGGAATTCTGGATCGTTCGTGGGAAGTCGGTATCTAGAATTTTCTTGGCTCCGCATATAAATACGAGCCCCCGGCCGGAAGCGAGTCAGTTGTGATTTCGACTGCGATCAAGAGCGAACTACCCTAGTACTTGAAGTGATTTTATCTAACGACCTAAGCGATAGTATAACGGTACTCTAGTGTTAATTGCGATTTGGATTATTGTTGACTGGACTATTTTGTTATTGTTAGTGGTGAATAAAGTTGTCTCTTAGTAAATCGGCATTTGATTACCCACGTACGTAACAACTGGTGTCAGAAGTGGGATGCCATTAACACCGAGGGACGACGAACAGCGACCACGAACAAGGAGGCAAATGGAGATGGATGCTGCGCGTCATCGTATGGAGGAGGAAGATCAGCCTGGTATGGGAGCAACAGCAGCTGCTGAGGTGCCAACAGGACCATCCTCGGAATTGAACCTCGCTGCGGTGTTGGCCGCCATGCAAGCTAGTATGGAAGCTGTCCGCCGCGACCAGGAAGCCGCTCGCCGCGATCAGGAGGCTAAGCAGAACCTGATCCTCGATAAAATCGACCACGGCCTCGTCACGTTGGGCGAGAAGGTAAAGAATCTCACCTCAGAGGTCAAGGAGGTTTCCGCCCGAGCTGATAGCCTCGAAACAAGGATTGATGGCCACGAAGATCGCCTGCTGGACATCAACAAAAAAATTGTCAAGCTCGAAGCACGCGAACCCGTTGCTGTTGGCTCACCATCGCACACCCACTGTGCATCAGCCGCAAAATTTGATGTGCCGCGTTTTGATGGCACGTCTTCCTGGACGGCATTCAAATACCAATTCGAAACATTGGTTAAGACGAACCGCTGGGATGATGAACAGTCTTTCGCGGCATTAACTTTGGCTCTACGAGGGGACGCCCTGCTGGTCCTAGAGAACCTTCCTGCGGACGGCAGGACATTGGAGCGGCTCATGGAGGGACTGGACACTCGTTATGGAGACAAGCACCTCGAGCACGTTTTCCGCGCTCAGTTACGCGAGAGAACGCAGAGGTCGAACGAGAGCCTCCAGCAATGGGGAGTCGAGGTTGAACGGCTAGTCCGGCGTGCGTACATGTCAATGACACCAGAGACAGTGGAAGTAAATCTGGTGCAAGCATTCATCGACGGTCTACGGGATACTGAAGTCAGAGCTACGGTGCGACTCGGACACCACCAAACTTTGAAGAGTGCGATAGCTCACGCTCTGGAAGTAGAAGCCGTACGACAAGATTCACGTACGCATAGAGTTAGGGAAGTGGTGGTCTCGCCTTCAGCGCAACCACGTCACCGAGAAGTGCTGGCTTCTTCTTCGGCAAAGTCCCGCTATATTCCGACGTGTTACGGGTGCGGAGAAAAAGGGCACATTCGTACCGATTGCCCCAAGAGGAAGAGGGGAAGTGTGGACTCCGGAACTCAAGTTAACGAGGAGTCGTTAAACTAAATGTCGCCAGGGCCGCGGGGCGGGTGCTGGCTGGTCAACTGAAGGCCCCAACCATCACCATCAATCAAGTTCAGAACGGAAATAGTTTGATCATCGAAGGGACGCTGAATCATCGTGCTTGCAATTTTACCGTTGACACGGGGGCGTCACGGACTGTTATAAGACCTGAGTTGCTGAAACGCACCATCTTGTGGCAAAGAGAGTCTCCATCCTGCCGACTTCAGACAGCAACCGGCCAGTCAGTCTCCGTCCTCGGTGATACAGAAATAGAGTTTAAAATCGGTGATCAAGTGTATATCCATCCTGCGTTAATTGCGAATATTACCGACGATTGCATACTGGGTCTCGACTTCTTGCGGAATAACCGATGTATTTTAGATATCGACAGGGGAGTATTGAAATTCCCAGATCAAGAAGTCTTCCTGCGAGGAATTAAGTCATGCAACCTCTATTGTTTAAATAATACTACACTGGCTCCGAGAACAGAAACCTTAGTCGAAGTAAAGTTTCCCAAGAAAATCAGGCAAACAAGATGTGTTTTGGTAGAGGATACTGGCCGGCACCCGGAGATCATCACTGCGAGGACATTAGTTATGACGACAGGGAAATCCAAGGTCAGGATTGTGAACCTTGGGAAAGAAGAGGTCCAACTGAAGAAAAACAGTGTTGTTGGGAGATGTGAAGAAGTTCAGTATCTCCGTCAAATCAATACACCTAAAGCAAAGCAAGACACGACAAAAGTTGAAACGGATCACATCCAGCAACTTCTGGAAAATTCTAAGAGCAATTTATCGACTTCGGAATTGCAGCAAGCCAGGGAATTTCTGCTACGGTTTCGAGATATCTTTGCAACGGGAAAAGACTGCGGGAGAACAGGTCTCGTCAAGCATGAGATAGATACAGGTGACGCTAGACCAATTAAACAGAGACCGCGCCGTATACCCTGGGCTAAAGAAACTGAGGTAGCAGAAATGGTAAAGGACATGGCTGATAGCGGAATAATTGAGCCTTCTACGAGCCCATGGTCTTCCCCCGTCGTTCTGGTGAAGAAGAAGGACGGCAGCACAAGATTCTGTGTGGACTACAGAATGCTGAACAATGTGACGAAGAAGGACAGTTATCCGTTACCAAGGATAGACGATACGCTGGATATGCTTAGTGGCATGAAGTGGTTTTCGACCATTGATTTGAAAAGTGGCTACTGGCAAGTGGAAATCAGCGAGAAAGATAAAGAAAAGACAGCGTTCAGTACGGGTATTGGCAGCGGGCTGTGGCAATTTAACGTCATGCCGTTTGGGTTATGCAACGCTCCAGCGACGTTTGAACGCCTCATGGAGAGAGTCATGGTGGGCCTTCTTGGTGACGTTTGTCTGGTATATTTGGATGACGTCATTATAATGGGTCGCACTTTTAAGGAAAACCTGAGGAATATGGAGAAAGTGTTCACCAGGATACGAGGGGCTAACCTAAAACTAAGCCCAAAGAAGTGCGCCCTGTTCAAGAAGGAGGTCAGCTACCTAGGACATGTTATTTCCGCTGACGGGGTGAGAACCGACCCTGAGAAGGTAAAGGCAGTCCAACAGTGGCCGGTTCCAAAGAACAAAACGGAAGTACGTGCATTTCTAGGGTTGTGCACATACTACAGGCGGTTTGTCAAGAATTTTTCGGACATTGCAAAACCTCTACATCAGCTGACTGAGGATAAACGAGATTTTATCTGGGACGAGGACTGTGAGTCAGCATTCGACGAGCTAAAGCAACGGCTATGTGAAGCGCCCATACTGGGGTATCCAAGCAGAGACGGAAGATTTGTCGTTGATACCGATGCCAGCAACACGGGAATTGGAGGAGTGTTGTCACAGGTGCAGGGTGACAGACAGGTCGTAATCGCTTACTTCAGTAAGGCACTTTCAAAGCCAGAAAGGAACTACTGCGTGACTCGACGAGAACTGCTGGCTGTGGTAAAAACCTTGCAGCATTTCCACAAGTACCTTATAGGAAGACAATTTACATTGAGGACGGATCACGCTGCATTGAAATGGCTTCTACAATTTAAAAACCCTGAGGGCCAAGTTGCAAGATGGCTCGAGCAGCTGCAGGAATTTAACTTTGTGACAGAACATCGTAGTGGAAAAGGGCATAACAATGCTGACGCCCTGTCACGACGTCCATGTAATGAGGACTGCAGACACTGCCAGCAGAATGAAGCCCGAGAACACGTTAATTTAATTAGGGCTGAGGGCGACTTCAAGAAGTCCCAGGAAGAAGATGACGATATTCGACCTATACTGGACTGGAAGCGTAGCGGAACTAGGCCCCAGTGGAGTGAAGTATCGTCACACAGTCCCGTAACTAAGAGCTACTGGGCACAGTGGGACAGTTTAGTCCTAGAAAATGATGTGCTTTGTAGGAAATGGGAATCGAACGATGGCAAAGAGGTGACCACACAAGTAATAGTACCACGATGTGAAGTAGTCCCCCTGCTACAGGAAATACACGATGGTGCTTCTGGAGGACACCTGGGCATCAAGAAAACTCTACTGAAAGTGAGGCAGCGGTATTACTGGCTCAATTGTAGAGATGACATAGAGCAATGGTGTCGGAAATGTACAGCGTGCGCATCTGTGAAAGGACCACAGACTAGGAGCAGGGGCAGGCTTCAGCTGTACAATGTGGGAGCCCCATGGGAACGCATCGCTATCGACGTCGCTGGACCTTTTCCAGTTACAAATGACGGAAACAAGTACATAGTGGTGATCCAGGACTATTTCACAAAGTGGCCCGAAGTCTTCGCCATACCCAATCAGGAAGCGACGACAGTGGCGAAGAAGGTGGTCGAAGAAGTAGTATGTCGGTATGGCGCACCTTTGGAAATCCATTCCGATCAAGGCCGTAACTTCGAATCTGCGCTGTTCCAGGAAATGTGTACACTTCTGGGAATTTATAAGACACGCACAACACCTGCGCACCCTCAGTCGGACGGAATGGTGGAAAGGTTTAACCAAACCCTGGAGAATCACCTGGCTAAGGTGGTCGATGACCATCAGAAGGACTGGGACCGGTATATTCCACTATTTCTGATGTCTTACCGATCGGCAGTGCATGATAGCACGGGACATACCCCAGCAAGAGTGAATTTCGGCAGGGAGATGAGACTTCCAGTCGATGCCATAACTGGCGTGCCACCTGACAAGACTAAGCCAGTTACGGACTACGTAAGTGACCTTCAAGATCAATTGGACGAAGTGCATAAACGAGTTCGTGAGAATAGCATGAACACCAGCGTAAAAATGAAAACTAGATACGACCGTAATGCCAATGCCAAGGGATTTGAGGAAGGTACACTGGTCTGGCTCCACAACCCGCTTCGACGGAAAGGGAAGTCGCCGAAACTCCAAGCCCGATGGGAGGGGCCTTACACCGTGTTAAAAAGGATTAATGACGTGACCTACCGCATCAAGAAAGGGCTAAGAGGGAAACCCAAGGTTGTCCATGTGGATAGATTGGCGCCGTATCACGGATCTAATAATGCTCGGGACGAGCATGACTAAGAGGGGGGCACTGTTACGCCATTAAACGTGAACCCGCCATATCTCCGAGAAAATAAAGAGTAGCACGTAATAATTAAAACGCATTGCTGTTCGAAAGGTCTAGAATGGTTGTACGTAGCCAGCGTTAGAAAAATCTCGAAACATCCACAAAGTACTTACAAGTAGTAGTTAGGTATTTATGGGAAATGGTACTCTCCGACGTTAACAATAGAGTCGAAATTCGCATGAAAGTGACTGTTATTACCACGAGAAATAAAAATGATTTATGACTTCGAGAAGCGATTCAATTGTTCTGGAATTCTGGATCGTTCGTGGGAAGTCGGTATCTAGAATTTTCTTGGCTCCGCATATAAATACGAGCCCCCGGCCGGAAGCGAGTCAGTTGTGATTTCGACTGCGATCAAGAGCGAACTACCCTAGTACTTGAAGTGATTTTATCTAACGACCTAAGCGATAGTATAACGGTACTCTAGTGTTAATTGCGATTTGGATTATTGTTGACTGGACTATTTTGTTATTGTTAGTGGTGAATAAAGTTGTCTCTTAGTAAATCGGCATTTGATTACCCACGTACGTAACAATATTGTTACGTACGTGGGTAATTAAATGCCGATTTACTAACAGAGAACTTTATTCACCACAAACAATAAGAAATTAGTCCAGTCAACAGTAATCCGAATCGCAATTAACACTAGAGTACCGTTACACTATTGCTTAGGTCGTTAGATAAAATCACTTCACAGACTTAGGTAGTTCGCTCTTGATCGCAGTCGAAATCAAAACTGACTCGCTTCCGGTCGGGGGCTCGTATTTATATGCGGAGCGAAGAAAATTCTAGATACCGACATCTCAAGATCGATCCAGAACAATAGCGTCGCTTCGCGGTTCGTGGAGCTATAAATCATTTTTATTGCACGGTGTACTAAGAGTCACTTTCATGCGAATTTCGACTCTATCGTTAATGGCGGAGAGTACCATTTCCCTTATCGGTAGATACATACCTACTTACTAGAGTCCGTCTAATGAAAGCGTGACCTGAGAAAAGGAGGTTACGACCAAAAATTTTGAATGTGGTATTATTGAAATAGTAGGAGAAAAAAGTTTTGATACTAGAGTATTTTTTGTATTTATAACAATTGTATAATAGTTAATCCTAGTCAAAAACATGTGTGTAGACTTAATTATTGGTGGGTGTATGGTAAAGGTCAATAACACACAAAATGTTGGTTATTATCCCAAATTATTTTATTTTATCTCTCAAATGTCGCTATATGGCGTGGCTGGAAAGACCTCACGGCGTTCTTACCTTCCGCATGACGCAGGTCCTCACCGGACATGGTTCGTTCAGGAGGTACCTACACCGGATTCATGCGGAAGTGACGCCTGGGTGTCGCCACTGTGCGGAATGCCCGGAGGACACGGTGGAGCACAAAGTCGAGGTGTGCTCCGCTTGGGCGGATCATCGCCGTGCCCTCGTGGGGGCGATCGGCGGCGGAGACCTCTCGCTCCGAGCATCAGGCAACAGCGTTATCGCCGCCGCCGCCAGCGCCGGGATACTGATCCCGATTTCCGGCCACCGTAGGCACGGGTTTGCGGACAGTGAGCAATGGGTAGCTCGCTGTCCGGCCGTCCGGTAACTGTCCGGACCAAGCCCAAGTCGTCAACGGCGCACACTGTTCCCGCGCGCCTCAAGGAGTTGTCAGCAACAGCAGGGGCCCAGCCGGGTCGAAGCCTACTGGGGCCAGGATTATCCGAAAGGTCGTCGAGCCCCGGTATGAAGGCTTGAAGGAACGGGATGGGTTTTTTAGGCAGTGAGAGTCTGACACTATCTCCCGCTCCGCCGCCTAAGAGCGGGGGTTGTCATAGGATGATTTTTCAAATCGGAAAAAAAAATGGCGCTATATAATATTCAAATAATATTCTTTATTTACCATTTGGCCTTCTGGCAAGAATACCAAGTGCACAACACCGTGATAGTCAAATAAAATAGTCAACATGATCACGTCTCGCCAACACTAATAATGTGTTTCAAGATTGTTGGGTTGGAATCGATTCGTTTTAGCATAGAGAAAATTCAGATCTTTTGGAATTAGTCAAGTGGGAACATGTTTTATACTCCAATGATTGTTTCAAATGATACGGATCGACTCGTGAGACACAAAAAGTTCAACAGCTCTCAAACTTGAACTAGGATTTCAGTCACTATTTCCTTCACTTTCGCAATTTTAACTTCAGTTGAAGATTTTGATGCTCTATCAGACAAAGTGAGGCAAATCTTTCATTACATCTCAACTGCTTTTGAACGCATTCTACCACTCACTAGCATGTGTTTTTGATTAAGTCGATTCACCAAAAGCCTTCTTTGTTTGATGTTTTTGTCCATTATAAAATTCGCAATATGTCAGATTATCTAAAAATATAAGAAAAACAAATTATCATTATATCCTAAATATAACTATCTAATAATATTAGTCGACAAGGATCAAGATTATAACGTCATACTAACTTAAAAATTCTGAAATCGTATGTAAACATTGTTGGTTTTCGTTGAAAACACCTTCTTTCTCTTCTTGTTTTTGTTAGAACTTATTAACCATAGTGTGTAGCAGTTTTCGCACGTTACTGTTTATTGTTTTTCCCATAATTAAGCAATTATTCTTGAAAAATAAATATCTATTTACAAAACTGACAATTGCGATCATAGACTTTGACGTGATTTTTTTCGGCAAAACAATGTTGCCAATTTAATTTAAAAAAAAAACTCCAGGTTACGCTTTCAGTAGACGCACTCTAGTAGTATGTACTTTGTGCATGTTTCGAGATTTTTCTAAGCCTGGCTACGTACCACCATTCTAGATCTTTCGAACAGCAATACGTTTTAATTATTACGTGCTACTCGTTATTTTCTCGGAGATATGGCGTGTTCACGTCTAATGGCGTAACAATATTAATCTGGATCTTTCCGGGATTTCTAATGAAAATCCCGTTTGCCCAACAATATTACAAATAAAAAGTAATAAAAACCTCAGAGATATATAAGACAAATAAAAATAATGAACATACAATTTTTATTAGTATTTTTCATTGATAAAGATCTCTCTAAGTCAACTGAGGTGAGTGAGGTTTACAAAATTCACTTCCTCCTCCTCGTTATTAATGCAGGAAGAATTTTTTCTGCTATATTTCAGATAGTATCTAAAAAAAATTGTGCTCTTTTAAATTAATCTCAGGATTTGAGGCATATTCACTTTGTTATTTCACTCTATGAAATCAGTATAGTACTTAAGGGGCCGGCGGAGGATGAATTTCCATACAAACGTAATACCACGCTCATTTGCAGTTGGAGCATATTTCCAACATATTATGATGATATTTGGTTATAGACAATATTTATCTAGGTTCCTACGTCTTTCTTTTTTAAAAAAACAAAAAGAAATTTAAGCAAATTGTATTTCGCACTTTTTTATAGCGTAAATGGCAAAACGTGCCATTTGGCTTTTCTTGTATTAAAAATAACAATATTTCTAATATTCTCGACGTAGGAACCTAGATAAATATTGTCTTTAACCGAATATCATCATAATATGTTGGATATATGCTCCAACTGCAAATGAGCGTGGTATTACGTTTGTATGGAAATTCATCCTCCGCCGGCCCCTTAAATAACTTTACCTAATTCCGACCTCTGCAAATAAATTAAAAAGAAATCTTTTTCTGAAAACAGTATCAAAATGGATATTAAATTAAACAGCAAATTAATACACTTCAGAGCAAAAAAATCGCACATGGCTTGTAATTTCGTTTAATACAATTTTTTTCTTAAATCTAAAGATATTGAGTACAAATTATTAAACAAAATGGAAGCATACAAAGTTTAGCTTTATAAAAACACAAAATTAAGATCATTGACCTTCTTTTAACTCACAAAAACCAGCGGTATACCCAATTCTCCAAATTCTCCCATTTACATTTCACAAGTTGCACCTTTACCTAGAGCTACAAAAAGGGTGCTGTTTTAGAGTTTTATTCAGTTGCCGTTAACGTGATAACGTCTCTATTAGAAACAGATGGATTTACTGGAAAAATATGGATACCACCCCCGCAGAAGCCGTTTAAGTTATTGCCTTACGCAAAGCAGGCCATAATCAAAATGAAGTCGCTCGACAGCTAAATTTTAGCGGCTTTCCTATTCGTCTGGTATACCAGAGGTTTTAAGAGACCTATGGGTATATTCAGCGACCAGGATATGGCCAGTGGCGCATAGGATCAGGGCGTCATTATCGCTTTTCTGTAACAAGTACTTTGAGAAATCGGCTACTGAATACGATTGAACTGACACAAAAGCTTCAAAAAGTTTGCAATGTCGGTATAAGTCAGTGGACGATTAGGAAAAGACTGGGTAAAGCAGGCCTGACTACATATTACTCAGCAAATCTAATCAAATTGACCACAGCTCACCGACAAGCCCAACAATAATTTGCCACAAAACACGTAAATTGGATGTATGCCTAATGGCAGGGTCTTGTGTTTTCTGATAAGTGCAGAATGACTTCGATGACCATGATGGATGCTGTAGGGTCTACAGAAGGTCATCAGGGCAATTTTAACAATGCTGCATAAGCAAAGAAGTGGGTTTTGGAGGCGAATTGGGGTGGCATAATGTTGGACACTAAAACTGGCATTGTATTCATCACTGGGCCATTACTGGCCTGATATCGAAAGGTTTGACGGCTTTATGATACATCAAAAAAGTGTTTGAAGAATATGTGAAGCCATTTGTGTGGCTTATGGTAGATTTTTTTTTCTTAATGCAGAACAACACCAGATTGCATGTCGCTAGAACAGTTAGCGACTACACGTAAGACGTTGGAATCATTGCGATAGAGAGGCCAGCTCGTAGTTTTGATCTTAATCCCATTGAGCATATCTGGAATGACCTTGAAAGAAGACTTAGTGCAAAAAGCCTGACTCTTCACGCCCCCAGGAGCTTCAATTTGTCATTGACGAGAAGTGGGACGTTATACCCTAAGATTTCATGGTAAAATTAATACGGCTGATGAAAAATCGAGTAACAGCTGTAAATAAGGCTAAGTGAGGGAATACACTTTATTAACAAACAGGATGACCAAGAATTTTAAGTTTGACTCTCATTCTTTCTTAAGTAAAATTTGGTAATTTTTCCCATTTGTTGGATTTTGTGCTCTTAATCCTTTTAAGGATATTTTTTTACACTGTATTTCATATCATTAGAAAGGTGATTAAATAGGCTTTCAATTAGTGTACAACATGTTTTCAATGACTATTCACATTCATGACAAAAACGGCCTTAACAAAAAGAGTTATGATGTGCGATTTTTTTGCTCTCGAGTGTAGCTATTTCAAATATTGGTATGAGGAAGAGTGGGAGCGTGGTGGGATAATTTCGCTATCTCTTTTGTACACCCGTAACCTAATGGCGGTGACGTCACATTTTAATGTGTGCATCTTTTTTTGTTACTTGACAGTTTCCCTTTCCCTCAGATTTGAAAGGTTTTTAACTTACTTAATGTTGAATGGATTTGAAAAAAATCTTTCTATTTGCGATTTTAGTTTACTGTTTTATAAAAATAATTTAAAACAATTGAGTAAACTAACCAATTCTGACTTTACTAATACCTTTGTGCAGAATTATATTTGTAAATCTAATTTGAAACCTGAACTGCTTGTAAATATCGAGCAATAGCTACGTTATATGTATACGTATATACTAAATACAAGAATTTTCCAATTTTCCGTTTGAATGCTGTTATTGAGGAACCCTAAAGTGTAAGATGTTCACCGTTCATGCATAACAAACGCATGAAGGCTGTCGCCTCCCTGTTGTTCGTCACATAATATTGAACAAGTATTGTTTATTTACGTCTTGTCGACGAGTTTACCTGTTGCTAGTGTTGCCAGGTCTGTTTGGATAAAAATCGGGACAGATGGTAAAACAAATCGGGATTTAAGGTTTTAATAATAATAATAATAATATTTATTCTATTCAGATAATACAATCCATTATTGTTAGTAAAGACATACACAACTTATAAGCTAGTGTTAGTACATATAATAAAACATCTGTCAACAAATAAATTCAATAAACATGTCAATAATAATAATCAATCACATAATAAAAACAATTAACAAACATACACAACACACATAAGACTACTTCTGGGCACGGTTTGAGGATAACACTTGCGTCCTCGTCCAGTGTTTTAATATAAGGCCATCAGTCCTATCCGCTACGGTTTTTAAGAGACTGTTGGCGCTGCCCCGTACCCGCTCCATCAGGGATGCGACCCGCTTTCGCACGATAGCATAGAAGTCATCAATACGTGCCTCTGCAAACATCCCTGATGCGCTGCAATGACGCGGCAGCCTCAACAGGGCCCTGTATGCGTTATTGTACTGGACTCGCAAGGCGCTGTAAGCCCTCTGCGTATAGTCAACCCATAAACTGCAAGTGTAAAAAGACTGGCAGTATGCCCTAAACAGCGTAGCCTTTACATCCTTTGAACACCTAGCAAATCTACGGATCAACATATTGCTTCTGACTGACAGCGCCCTGCGTTCCCTCTCCATGTCATTATTGTCGGTCTGTGTAGCAGTGACCCAGTGTCCCAGATATTTAAAAGATGTAACCCATTCTAGAGCGGTCCCTGCAAGTGTGATGGGTGGTACAGCATAGTTCTTTGTGCCAGCCTTGAACAGTAGACACTCGCTCTTCCTGGCATTATATCTAAGACCCTGGGCCTCCGCATATCGCTCACAAACCGACACCAATATTCTGAGAGCGCTGATCGATGGGGCCAACAGCACCATGTCATCGGCGTAACTTATGTTGTTGACAAATGTTCCGTCAATTGAACAACCTACCATAGCGCTGCTGAGCTCACGAATCAACCGATCTATATACAGACAGAAGAGTTTCGGTGAGGTCAGACCTCCCTGCCTGACCCCACACTCCAGTCTGTACGGATCAGATAGCGAGCCTGCCCACTTCACCATATTGGTTTGATGACCGTACCAATATTTAAACAACTCAACCAACTCACCTGGAAGCGTTGTCTCGTCATATAGCTTCTTCCATAAAACACTATAGGCCACCATATCGAAGGCTTTCGACATATCAAGAAAACATGCATATACAGGGGTTTTCCTGTCCGTGTAGTATCGAACAGTGTGCTTGAGACAAAGAACAGCGTGTTCAGTAGACAAACCAGTTCTGAAGCCAAACTGAGCGTCGTGAAGCGACATATGTTTATTTAACTGTTTGTCAAGCACACTGTCCAACACTTTTGAAATTACCGTAGCCAACGATATCGGCCTGTAGTTATTTATGTCAGAAGCATCCCCAGTGCGATTTTTTATGATGGGCACCACCAAGGTCTTCATTAAATCGTGAGGCAAATATGTGTGTGAGAAGCAGAGATTAAATAATAATGCCAGCACTCTGGGCATATGGACACCAGCATTTTGTAAATGCTCGATGCTCAGAGAATCATGCCCAGGTGATTTTCCGCGCTTCATGCCTCTCACCACAGCCGCTATCTCCCTAGACGAAACCCTCACTAATGCGCTCATTGAAGGCTCCCTTGCTGCCAAGGCCTCTCCCATAGCACCTAGAGGGGACTTCACCGCAAAATGATTTTTAAATAAGTTGGCAATGGATACAGGCTCACTAACACCCTCAACACTCGCAGGAAGGCTCGACCTGCCCTTCAGCTGGTTAGTATGCTTCCAAAACTTACCAAAATCCTTCTTTTCATGACAGGATGCTATTATGTCCATTTTAATTTGCTCTCTGTTCTCCTGACACCATTTAAGTTTACTTTTAAAAACTCGTTTTTTCTCTTTCATAATATTATATATAGTACCCACTTTTGGTTCCCCACCTAGTACCCAATTCCGAAAAGCAAGTCGAGCCTCCAAGTGTGCTTGCCGAACATGTTTGTTCCATCCCACTACTGGCTTTCTTTTGTTTTGTTCCGGCCCAGAATAAGTAGTACATGACGCACAACTCAAAATGTCAACTATTTCATTATACATGTCATCAATAATACACCTATGTTCTACATTTGTACACAATTTGTCACTACAATGTCTAAATTCAGAAGGAAAATCAATTTGTCTTAATCTCGTCGTACATAAATTCTTATATAAGTCAATTTGTTTTAAGTCCCTTTCACCCCACACTATTTTATTTCGATTGCTAACACAAATGCTGGCCTTTGTTTTTAATACGTTAAAATTACAAGTTATTTGTAGTGGGATATGATCAGACCAGTACACACTATGCAATATCTTCACATCAACCACTGACCTCCACGCCGCTTCAGATACCACACAGTGATCTAACCAACTATGAGATCCGTAAATGTCACTTACGTACGTATACGAGTCCGATGAAAGTCCCAATATTTCAACATCGGCACAGCGCCACTTCTGTTCTACACAAAAGTCAAACAGTTCCACACCAAACCGCTCACCGGGCTGCGCATTATAGTCGCCCATTATAAAAACAGAGTCCACCCTACACTCCTCAACTATTGCCGCTATCTCTCCCAAGCATTCCGTAAACTCAGCAAGGTTGTCGGCAGAGTCCGTAGGCATGTACACTGAGAATACTAATATCGACCTATCCCGACACGACACTTTTATCGCCGATATACGCACACTTGTACACTGTATGACAGATACAGATTGAAATAGGTTTTTCCTCCAAAGTAAAGCGACACCTCCGTGTGGCCGCCCTCGCAACACTCCGGCTCCAGTATCTATCGCAGACTTTCCCGTAAACTCGAAATCGGCATCAATCGTGCCCAGGATAGATAAATCATGCGGCTGCAACCACGTCTCTTGTAAGGCAATTATGTCAGCTGATTGACATAAACTTCTCACACACTCGATTGAGCGGGTAATCGACCTACAGTTGAAACTAACAAGCTGTGTGTTATTATTAGTCAATTTATTTATGTTATTGTATATGATTATATTATATGATGTTTAAATCGGGACAAATATATTTTTTTTAATAAAGATTTTTTAGGTGAGAAATCATCCAATGACTTCTTCCGCTTTGAAGTGAAACGAGTTTCAGGGATTTAGCATCCAGATCAGGTGCAATTCGGGACGCGTACCGTCCCGTTTTTTAGGGGTCTAGCTAGTGTTGCCAGGTCCGATTGGATGAAAATCGGGACAGACAGCAAAACAAATCGGGATTTAGGGTTTTAGATCGAGACCGTTTTTTTTTTCAGTAGTTTTTTTTTTTGAGTTTGTAAATCATCTAATAACTTCTCCCGTTCTAGGGTGGAACGAGAGCAAACTTGTACTGACTAAAAGCCAGACTTCTTCAATCGACATTTGCATTCCAGGGGCACCGGCACTGTTTGAAACGTTCCCGCAGCCCTAGCAGGCATCGGCCCTACGAATCCCTTCAGTTTGCCTGGTATCTCTTTCAGAAACGTGTGCGGCATCGCCTCGGACCTGGTACTTATTGAACGGGCGAACGACGAGCTACCATTTGCTCGTCGTTTGCAAACCCATATCTATTGTGGCCGGAAATTGCTGTGTGTTTCCTTGTGGAGACGACTGGGACGTGAAGATTTACGTTCTTTTACAGTTGCGGTCAACTCCTTCGCGGTTACGGTCAATTCTTTCGTAGTTGCAGTCAACTCCTTCGCGGTAAGAGGCGACTGCTTCCCATTCCCTCTCGCTTTGGATCATGGCCAGAACCAGGGCCCAGCGAGCGAGTGAGCACCCGCCGCCAAAAGCCTCCACAAGGAAACAGCGGTGCTCCGCTCAAGCAGGGCACACTTCCATCATAAGCTCCAAGGTGTCACCCGGGCGGTCCACACAATGCTGTCACCCGGGCATTTCTTTCGCCTGATTCAGGTGCAGGAATAAAGACAAAAAGTACAAAAATATTGAAGTTATGAATGATTCCCGCTGTTTTAAAAGTTTTAATATTATATTAAAATTATATTGTTGGTTACATTTTATTGCATATGAATAGAATAGATAAACGAAGATAGATTATTGAGTCACAGATTACTTATAATTTGTGTGGATTGAGTAACGTAGAAGACGCTGCGCGAGAGAGATTTATCGAGACATTTAGCGTCCCGATCAGGTGCAAATCGGGACGCGTCCCCAGACCCCTAAAAATCGGGACGTCCCGCGCAAATCGGGACGCCTGGCAACACTAGGTCTAGCCCCTAAAAAACGGGACATCTCGCGCAAATCGGGACGCCTGGCAACACTACCTGTAGCCTTTTAACTGCACGCCATACTTTACTGAGTTATGTTACACAACTCAGTGGCACATTCTTGTGTGAATATTTTAGATAAATAACGTCGAATCGTCAGTTCTGCCGGTAATATATTAAAGATAAATAGTTCCAAGTCAGCCTTTGCCAGTTATGATAATTTAACACAAATTAAAATTTTAAAATTCTGTTAGGGCAGTTTGCCTTGAAACTTGTAAAAACTTCTTTTGATTTTTTCGACGCTTTTTGTATCGTTGCTCGCATTCGTTTATTGTTAAATGCCATTGCGCAAAAAAATATGTTGTAACGTTAGAATTTGGCAAAAAGTACGGGGCTTTGGCATATCATTTGTTACTAACTGATGCCCGCGACTTAGTCTGCGCAAGATTAGACACAATGTCTTTATAAATTACTAGCTTTTGCACGCAGCTTCGCCCGCATACATAAAATACAGCAAATGTCACTCAGAAATAAAGTAGCTTTCTATCGGTGAAAAAAATTTGAGCAATCGGACCAGTACTTTCAGAGATTACCTCCTACAAACAGAAAAACGAACTTTACCTCTTTATTATATTAGTGTAGATTTTAATTAAAATCCATTCAGCAGTTTTTGCGTAAAAGAGTAACAAACATTCGTACATACAAACATTTGCGTTTATAATAAGGATTATTATGAGTTGATACCGTTGTTGGGATGTTTCCTTGAGAATTAATGAAAGGTGGTAATACTAGCTGATGTTTTCACACTAAAACAATAGCTGATTATTACATAGGTACAGCTCATTATAGGTACACTAACAACTTGCAATTTGTTTAAGTATTCCACAGGATATTCCACATCTTTTTTTTAAACATACAGTCCAACTAGCTAGATAATACATAATTATTGGTAATTATATTCATTATGCCCTTCTAGGTGATGTGGGGCTCTTTGGACCGGGACCGCGGTCCCTACTTCCACTTATATATTTTTTTTTGTTTTAGTAGTATTTTGGGACCACAAATAACGTTAAATAATACAGTTTTTTTGACAATTGTACTTTAAGGTCTTTTTTACCTTGTGGTCCCAAAATACGACACAAAAAAAAAACAAAGTAAATACACGGTGACGAAAAATTCTACCACTGGGAGTGTGCGCCTGTATAGGTGGGAGTTGGGACCGTGGTCCCGGACCAAAGAACCCCACGGTCCCTAATACCTGAGCGCTTTTATAGAAATCAGAATTAATTCTAAGAACTCGAGATACTGTAATTACACAAATATTGTAAAGGCTTAAGTTTTTAATGTATGTATTGTGTGTAGTTTGTTCTTTTTGTTACTCTTTCATTCTCAAAAAGACTGATCAGGTTTGGATCAAATGCATACCGGTAGATTATGTCCTGGATTAGCACATATAATACGTTTTTATCCTGGGAGTGGGTTGCCTTGGGATAATTTTATTATTTATTTAAAATGAATTTACAGTAGTGTATTTTCTACTCAGAACAAAAAAATAAAATATATACAATTTTAAAAATATTTTTATTTCTTAGAGGCCTACATGGGCACTGATGAGCAGTGGTGGCCCAGTGGTAACGGCCCCGACTTACGAGTTGTAGGGCGCGGGTTCAAACCCAGCCAGGCGCATTACTTTGTGTAATTTATTTCATCGCCACTGCTCTCAAAACGGTGAAGGAAAACATCCTACCTAGAATAAAAAATTCGAAGACATGTGATATCCACCAACCCGCATAGGGCCCGCGCGGTGGATTACGGCCCATTCCCTCTCCTAGAGAGGAGGCCTGAGTCCCAGCAGTGGGAACATTAAAAGGCCGACTATGCTATGCTACATGGGCACTTATAACACATCAGAAGCTATTGCACGGTTTCTAATGGGTCGTTTTCTCTGGAGAAGAACCGGCAAGAAACTCCATTACTTTCACGCAGGCGAAGCTGCTGGCAGAAGCTAGTCAACAATATTATTTAAAGTTCTTTTCTCAAGATTCTTACGTAATGCGATGACGTACCGACTCGTAAGTTTACTAATGGCGTGTAGACGAATAAAGTTTTTATCATGTCAAGGGCCGACTGTCATTTGTAGTCGGAACATGTTTAGGAGAATCCACCCATTTTGATGAGTTTGCACTTGACATTTGACATTTTCACCATTATAGTCTGTGTAAAAAGTCAAACGACTTGGTAATTTTGTAAAATATTTAATCATTTAAAAAATACTTATATTCGATACTTTTTGTAAGGTTCTTCTATTAGTAAACAATGATCAAGATCTCTTAATCAACCTTGATTATTGAACTAGTGTTGACTACATCAGATTTCATTTTATCCTAATAATTATCCAAGTCGCAACAAATAGGGAACTTGTTTTCAGGATGCAGAAAAGATGTATACGGTGTATGTGTGGTTTAAAAACAACAGATAGTTGCATTTCTTATTTTAAAAAGTTAAAAATATTACCTCTGCCGGCTTTATACATACTAGAAATTGCATTATTTGTCAAACTGAATCCACATTTATTCATAAAACTACGTACAGTAAAGAAAACACCCATGCGTGCTCAGTATGTTAATGATTTATGCCTTGTAAAATGTAAAACTTCTCTTATGAGGAAAAGCTTCTTTGGTAATGCACCGCAAAAATATAATAAAATACCCGATGAAATAAAATGTATGCCAGTGCAGAAGTTTAAAAAAACCCTTAATGAGTTATTACTAGAAAAATGTTATTACACTCTAGGTGAATTTCTTAATGACGAATCTCTGTGACTTTACAATATTGACATTTTTACATAAACTTCTTGACATTTAAAAAATATTTTTAACTTATTTTATTTTTAATATTAATCTTCTGTACTGACTATACTTTTTGACATGGAATGAAATTTATTATAAATATTAAAATTTTGCTAGCATAATGATATTGTGATGAATTTATATTTTAATTTAGTAGCATTTTTTTTTCTCTTTAATAATTTGTATGTCAATTGATAAAACATAGCGTACTATCTAATTTTTAAGATCTTGTATTTAATTATCACTTATGTTTACGAATAAATGATTCTGATTCTGATTCTGTCGCTTGACTTTTTAGACAGACTCTATAATCGGCCTAATTTTCCAAACGTTGAGTATTAGGTTAGGATATTTTTACTATCGTGCGGATTTCATCACGCATGCGGAATTGCTCCGCATGCGGGGCTGCTGCCGACATCATCCCCCCGCATCTCGCGTGCGTATTCCACGCATTACAATAAATACTTGTATGAAAAGGACACTTGTGGGGGCTACGCGTGCGGAGCAATCCCGCATGCGTGATGATATCCGCACGAAAACACTCGTCGAAAGGATTATTAATATAGATATATATATATATATATATACAAAAATACATAGGTATTCCAAAAAAGAAAAAAATGTGTTGTATGTGCTTTTTTGTTGGTATAAGGCGATAAAAGGTAGTGTAAACAGTTGATAACATGTTCTTTTCCTTTTTCGAAGAGTTCATATTTGATAACCGAATTTGGATGATGATGAAAAAAATCAGGCTGTATGTGTTGACCAAGGGACACCGTGTCAACACTTAAGTTAATGGAAAAGTCATTTGGTTCCTTGCTTTGTTTATTTCAATTTGATTATTGCGTTATAAATACCGCTGCATCTTTAGCTTTTCCGGCCTCGCTGCGCGTTGACTCATAAAATAACTTCGAACAGGCTTCATTATGTTTAACGTTTAAAATTTTGAAAAAGTTTTTCAATTTTCAAAATTCAATGTTGATTTAGACATTAATATGTGTTTGTTTGATTTAGCATCGTGAAGCTGCTAGCACAGAACAAAGAAGACAAGAAACGCGTAGAGAAGGCGCTCAGTGAGTCGGGCCTGCCCACCGGCAAGAATGATACCATCAGTCAGACCAAATTCCTGTTTGAAGACTTCTTCGCCTTCTACAAAAACCTCACGCAGAGGACCGAGGTCCAAATGATATTTAATAATCTGTAAGTCATTATTTACTTAGCTTTTTTAGTCTTTGCTCATCATATCAGCCGTAAGACGTCCACTGATGGACATAGGCCTCCCCCAAATGTCGCCATAACGACCGGTCCTGTGCGTCTCGCATCCATTGGATTCCCGTAACCCTCACTAGGTCATATGTCCGCCTTGTCGGAAGGCCTTCCAACGCAACATTTTCCGGTACTTACTTCAGCCTTCACTCGTTTAGAATAATTTTAACTGGAAAGAAAGAGAGAAAAATATTTATTTTGGCGCGCAAAACATTGTAGACTACAAAAACTTAAGATAACAAAACAAAAAAAAAATTAACGTTGTATGTCTAACTAAAATAAGGTATGACATATGACACGGTTTTTTGAAGAAGTTTTACAAAATTTTACCCAACATTGGGACAGAAGAATATAAGCAAAAATACTTTTCCCAGATGTCGTCGCTGAGCAGTGAAAACCTATATACATAAGAACATATATAAATTTACAGGAGGGATAAAAAATATATTTTTTTCTTCCTCCTGAAAAGAAAATCTATGGAAGAGATTGCTGGCGCTTTTAATTTGTGAAATATTTAATGAAAACTATTGGCCTCTTTAACAATGCCAAAACATGTGTAATTAAAATATTTGTTACTAGAATTTTTTACGAGGTTTACATCAGCCGAGCGACACACTTTATACTTTAAAACAAAAATCACTGAGATCGCACTCTAACAGCAGGAAAGCGGTTCTTGAATCAAAAGCACACTAAGGAACATGCAGTCAGCACTTACTACTTTACGCGTTTACTAGGTACCGTCAAAGATACTTCCGCCTGACCACCGCTACGTTCATTTTTGCTTGCACTCTAAACGAAAATGTCAAAGGGTTTGGTTTGGCGCCGCGCCGCAGGATTCAAGCGAATTTTTTTTTAAGTGATCAGGCAGAAATGACCGCGATGGTATCTACAATATTGGAGACTCCCCACAGTCACCTCAGGGATGTGCCCTAACCGGAATTGTCCAGCGAGGGTTCTGGGGTGGTCTTTTAAGAGGTCACACTCACGGAGCCCTCTTCCATGTACTGATGGTGATCACCGGGGTGGTTTTAGTGAGGCAAGAATCCCACACTCCCTGGTCTTTCCCCCATAAGTCCAGGCGCCTTTTAAAGGTTTCCCCCGAAACAGGTACCTACCATATTATTGAAGTAAGGATAATCTTATTTTCGTTTTGCTACATTTAGATGCCCTATCGTGTGGTTTCAAACGGGGAAATTAGGAACGTAGGGGTAAATAGGAACAAAAAATTGAAAGTATTTTGCCGTTGATTTGAGTTTTTTTCCCAGGATTTAAGTACTCCTAGAATAGAATAAACTTTATTGAACTCTGGTAAAAAATTTGCAGAAACTTAAATCTGTGTGTACAATGGCCGTCTTATCGCTGACAGTGATGTTTACTAGACAAACATAGGATGGACTAAAAGAACTTAAATTCAAAAGAGGGTTAGTCTGCCCAGGGGGGATACTATTTATTAATTAATTGAAATAAAAATCGATGCTTTGTTACAAATCACTAAAATTATAATAAATATCTACTACTACCTACCTACCAAAGTAATAATTCTAATCAAAATGTTGGTCCTATTTACCCTTGTGTTTCTATTTACCCCGTTCGACAATAGCATGTTGTGATTGTGTAAAATTCCTAACTACTTTCGTGATTATTTCCTCAGCTTGAGGAAAATTCAGAGAAAATAGTTGTTCTAAAAATCTGTTAGTAGATAATCAGGTGTTTAATGATACTATAACTTAGTTCCTAACGACTCCTGAAGTCGTGGTGTCACTTAGGATTTATCAACGTGCCTCTGATTAATACTTATTACCTGGTCTATTATGTAAATGTTCCATTTGCATGCTAATCGTATTGTTGTTGATGTGTCCGAAGAGCACTACCATGTCTTGATTATACTCCTAATCTGCCACTTACGATGCCCACTCTTTATATCTTCGGTATACCTGTTTGGTAATTATTACTTTACATAAATCTATTTCACCCACTTCCCCGTAAAATATTATCAAAATCGGATGAATTGACAGTAAAAAAAGTTTGTTTAGATGTCTAATCCTATTTTGAATGGAGTTATACAACATTCGTTTTATTACTCGTATATGCGAAACCATGCGTGTCTAGTATTTTAATGTAAAGAATTTAACTATGTACAAAACATAACTGTATTATGAAAAATCAAAAAGTTATAAGCTTGTTATGTTACCTGGTTGTCCGCAAAAATACTTGATCACCGGGCCATCCAGGTACCTAAGGGTTTGTTTTGCTGTGCGCTGGTTTCTAATGCCCGCTATGAACTGCCGTTACCTGTATTGTACTTAGCGTCGGTGGTGGCAAACGTGTGACCTTTTTTTTTGAATTGATTCATTTACTGATTCTGAACAAACTATATTCTGGTTGCCCATTATTATTATTATTATATCTAGCCCATACTGTCCCACTGCTGGGCAAAGGCCTCCCTCCACTCCTTCCAATGTTCCCGGTTTTGAGCCACCTCTTTCCAATTCCCAAGGAAGACATCCAAGTCGTCTCGCCATCTCCTTCTTGCGTTGCGCATAATTACAAAAAATAATGTTGTATATAGGGTGGTCCAAAATAAATAAATAAACTAATTCATCTGCCGCTGCTTATCGAGCGTACAGCAAAACATTTTAAGATCATCAATATAAAGCTCCAGTACGTCCGCACGATTAAGCTCGCTACTTGAACACAAAACAAGAACACTTTATGAACGGCGTGCGTTGTTATAGTAATGGCCGCTACCATGCCTTAGTTCAATCAACTCAATTAAAAATTTCTGCCCACCCTTGAATAGCGGTCTATTCAGCTAAATGTTTCGAGAACTTAATCACAAACTTTGCTCCGCATTGAGACTAACTCATGGCCTTTCACATCAATGGTTTCCAACCTTTATTGACTGGAGAACGAAGTTTGATTTCTTAGTTAGCAGAGACCTTTTTTTTTTGAGACGGGAAATCATTTTTTTTATTCTGATATAAACTAGTGATTGACTGCGATTCCACCTGATGGTAAGCAGTTGTTGATGGTGAGGTACACTAGTTTATAAAGAGACTATGACTTCACCCGCTTTAGAGTGGAGCGGATGAAGTCTTAGTCATAGCGGAGGGGGCGTCTCAGATTTTACTGACTAAAACCACACCTATGTTGCTTCAGTAGTATTTTGCGTTCTCCAGGACCATGAGTATATCCTTTTCAGAATCAATCCCATGACTCCAGCAGGTATCGGCCCTACTATACCGCTACGGTTTGCTGACATCTCTTTGAGGCACGCATAGAACACTACGTGCCGTCGACAACTCGGGCTCGGTCCTTATAGGACGAGCGGACGGCGAGCTACCCATTGCTCGTCGTCCACAAGCCCGCGTTTATACTGGCCGGAGATCGCACTACAATTCCCAACACCCGGTTAGCAGAGCTGAAGTCAAGAAGAATAAAAACTGCATTAATCTACTAAACTGAAATTAGAAGCTAAGAATGATCTTTTCTGGGCCTCAAGTCTGCTATTAAAATAGTGTCAGAATGGTCTATCATTGATTTCATAATTGTTGATTTTAGCAAGTTTGGTAATCTACTAATATAACGGCGTCATTATGATTTTCCAATGGTCAACAATTGACACTCCATTGAAAGAAGTGGCAGAGAATGATAATCTTGTCCATATTGACAAATGATTGTCCGACGTATGCGGTAATCTATGTACTAAGATTTTGACAGTTCTTTTGATCAGTGACCTACCAGTAGAACGTCACTGTGCAGTCATTGCTTCGATATCGTCATTCTACCACAACTCTAGTACGAGATCATAGACCGATCAATGATCGATCATTATGAATTGGCAGATTAAGAACTTTTAGCAAAATGACAATGGGATCGTGTTGGAATGACGAATTAATAAAAATAGCAGACTTGGACCCCTGATTCTTTTAAATCTTTGGTGCATCATATTTTGACTTGTAGACCTCAGGTTGGGAACCAATGCTTTAGGTCAATATGGGTAGTTAACCGGTTGCTGTTTCCTTTACTCTTGTCATGGTTTCTCGAAAATCCCTTTTGGCTTCGATCCCATATTTTCAGCTTTCAGCCGACCGATGTTTGTGAAATTAACTATGTATGTTATGAGAATCGCTTGTTAGCTTTAAAGATTACATGGGATTCTTCGAAAGAGTTACTGCGGAACCCTGGAAAGCAAAGGCCAACTGAAAGAACTTAAGTGGGTTTTACACCCTTAGCTGGAGAAATTATTTGATAACTTCCCACCTCAAAAAGGCTAACGCTATAACTTGATATTTATTGTGAACTAGTTGATCCGGCGAGCTTCATACCGCCTAACAGTCAATTTTAACGAAAACTGATCTTCTTTCTTTCTTTATATATTTCGATATAGTCAGTGATGTTTAAGAGTTACCGCGTCCCTAGTTAGCAAAAGGGAATTGGAGGGAATTGGTGGTTAGTCAGTAAAAGTCTAATTCTCATCCCAGATCGGGAGAATTTATTTGATAATAACCCACCATACGCCCCATACTTACGAGTTGAAGGTCGCAGGTTCAAACCCAGCCAGGCGCATTAGTTTGTGTAATTTATTTCATCACCACTGCTTTCAAAACGGCGAAGGAAAACATTGTGACGAAAAGGCATGTCCTAGAACTAAAAATTCAAAGACATGTGATGCACCCCCACTGGGCCTGCGTGGTGGATTACGGCTCATTCCCGCTCCGACAGAGAGGAGGCCTGAGTCCTAGCTGTAGGAAAATTAAAAAGGCTGATAATGATGATGATGAAACGGATTTGCTGAGTTGTTTAAAAGAGTTACCGCGTCTCTAGGAGGCAAAGGGAGGGTTAGTCAGTAAAGTCTACTTCTCATCCCAGGCCGGGAGAATTTATTTGATGATATTATAGTTAGCCCATAATGTCCCACTGCTGGGCAAAGGCCTGTCTCCACTCCTTCCAACGACCACGGTGATGACAACCCATCCCAAAAAAAATAGTATAAAAGGGACTGGGAATCTTTAAATAAATACAGCATACTAGTGTCAGTTGCCATTTCGCCAGCCCATCGCCCTGCCATCCGCTTGTACAATAATAACTCTTTTTCCCGGTCGACATTTACGTCCCAACAGATTATTTAAAGATGATAATGCCATTTTTTTCCACCTCCCAGATTAGCGTTGCTCATGTAAATATAATATAGAGCAGGTAAATATACGGTGTACTATAAATAGAACGAATCAGGTCCTGTGAGTAGGGTTGCCACCTATACTGTTAAAAATAATATTATACTGTTTTTTACTACATTATACTTTTTACTGTTGAACAAAAATAAAGTATACAAAATACGGTTTTCTGCATCAAAATGCGTAACACTACACTGTACTTGTAAGTACACTCACACAATTGTTTTTTTTTGTTATCAAATCACAATAATAGAGTTTCGGAATGAATCTATCAATGTCTAATATTCAATCATCAAGACTGTCCCTCATTGACACAGACATTCGAGTGTGTGCGTTTTCAGAACACAAAGGTTATGACTTCGTAATTTATTTTAATTTTAGTTTTAATTGCGGTGAGGCGTATGCAGTTTTTAAAAAAGACTGTAAATTAATAACTTGTGCGAGACGCTCTGAAAATATGTATTTAAATCATTAAATAAATAAAATACTGTTCATTTTTCTAAAATAGTGTTTAAAATTGTTATAAAATGAATAAAAAAAAACCACTTTATTTCATGCAAAAAAAGTTGGCAACCCTACCTGTGAGTGGCGTTTAAAAAGGTCGCGGGTTGGCGGCGACAATTAGTTATAATTGTTCGGGTTGCCAGGCCGTGTTAACCTCATCAACCATTTGACTCGGACATAAATCACAATTGAACCTAGCACCGCGTGTCTGCGACCTATCTCACTAAGTACATGTCTACCTGAATCACACTGTAATTTTGTTTCTGGTTTGTCGCGATTTATTTATTTATTACTAGCTTTTGCCCGCGGCTTCGCTTACGTACATAAATTATAGCTTAAGTCACTCAGGAATAAAGGAGCTTTCTATCGATGAAAACATTATAGCAATCGGACCAGTACTTCCAGAGATTACCTTCTACAAACAAAAACACAAACTTTACCTCTTTATTATAGTACTTACAGATTTATTTATACTTTATTGTACACCTCATAATGTGGACAAGATAAAAATTTGCAAAAACTAAGTGTAAAATGGGCGGTCTTATCGCACAGGGAAATCTCTTACCGATAACGTTAGGGTGGACTGAACGAAAGGAAATTGAAAGTTAAAAAATTAAAAAAAATCTTCTAATTAAACGCGCTAAAACAAAATATAATAAACTTTTCTTTTAAAACTTTTAGTATCAACATACAACGTCATGACACAATTTATATGATATAAAAGCTTGTCGTGAGATTTAAGTACTCGTTTGAAAATTAAAATCAATCAGGTCAAGTTATTTAATTTACTCGATTTATCTACACAGGTAAATCTCGCGACAAGCTTTCATATCATATAAATTGAGTAATGAAAAGAAAAAAACATGTGTAAGTAAAAACTTCCAAAGGTCCGGGACCTCAGAAGAAAAATACAAAATAATAAAATAAAATACGATGTGGCATTGGAGTTTTTCTTTTGTTGAAGATAATAAAGATTGTTATACCACAATGATAATAGGTAAAGCCATATATAAAATATAGATAATGTCAATATTATCATAATACAAAAAACTATATCTGTCGTAGGAAGACGAAAAGAAGGAATTCCGGTTATCGCCTATTGAATTATTTATTCGGTCACATGCTAGGAAATTATATCATTAAATTAGATTTTTATTTAAATTTGTGGTTTTTTGAAATGGGTCATTTTAAGTTGTGATAAGTAACTGCGGATTGCTTTGAATGAAGTTAAAATCTAATATATAAAATTCTTATGTCACTGTGTTTGTTATCGAACTCCTCCGAAACGGCTTGACAGATTTTTGTTTACCCTACTACCGTCACACTTCCTCTTCTTTGATTAATTTAAATGATAGAACAACGGTCCATATTGGTCTTATCTATATTTTTATACCATCTATATTATGTACATATGGAATGCAATAAAGTATTGAGAATTGAGTATAACGTTCGCGTGGTCAGCTAGTGTACTTTATGTTTCTTACGGGCTTGCTGTTCCTTCATTATTGTTGGCAATATTTAAAAACAAGCAAAACTATAAGAAACAAATTATTATTAGAATCATTGTATTAATAACTATAAAGTCTAATAATAAATAAGTTTTTTCAACACGTTTTATAGTACGTTGTGGGGTAAAATACCCCTCAAGCACTTTTCGTTTCAATCAAAGTGATTGAAGTGAAAACATACATCTCTCGTTCTTTAGCAGTTCTAAAACGATAATAATATTCCCTACCATTTAAAATGCATTATTTCCGCGATAGAACTCATATTCCAATAAATACCGAGAGTTTTTGCTAATCTGATTAATAAATAAAACACACAAAAAAAAGCGAAAATCAAATTTTGAAAATAGAACTATTTTGTTTTTTTGCTGGTAGAGTCAACCTGAAGTTATCACTGCTCAATGTGACTCGTTTTACAAAACGGCAACTTCATAGATAATAAAAGACCTGATATATTTTTTCTATAAATAGTTGAATTGTTGGGGCCTTCCGCGATTTCTGCGATTCTCATTTCGCATAACGTTGCTCAATATTACGTTTAGTTACCGGCTAAGCAAATGTCACCCTATTCGTTTCTTGTAAGATGAGGGATTACGCTCGCTACTCTGATAATTGCAGAAACCTGTATTTCCTGAGGGTAGGTAGCTAATGTCGTCAATCCAGTTCTTAATACATCAAGATGTTGCCCTTTAGTAAGCAGATGTGCTTGTGCTAGGGATAAGTAACAAGTTTTTCTTACAGAAAAGATTTTTAATTGATATACCAGTGCTTGTCTGCGATCCCCAGTAATCTTAAGCAGTGATGCAATCGTTGTCTACTAGTTTTGTACTTTTTGAATCTCTGGAAATCCACAAATATAAAAGATATGAACAATTATTTTATTAAAATTGGCTAAACTCTGACTACAACCGGCTCTTAAGAGTCTATTCATTCTAATCTTGAAAACACCTAAATTATAATTGGACGGGAAGACAGCTGCAGGCGGTTTAATGCAGCAGGGAATATGCATGAAAAAAATATTTGTTAACTAAGTAACCAGTTTTTCAATAAATATACTAAAACAGAATACTAACTAAAAACAATATCAAAATTGGTAGAAAAAGCAAACGAGATAATTAAATATATTTATCGTTTTCAATGGCGGCTGCGTGCGTGATGGACTTTCAAAATATTTTATTTCACATATTGTACATGGGCACTTATAAAACGTCAGAAGCTTTGACGTCAAACTTCATGTCAGACTCCTTTCTTATTTAACAGCTTTGAAGCTTTATAATATGAAGATATTTAAAAAATTATATCTTATTTTAGTAAACAAATAAAGAGCTAAAAAATATTTAATAACTAGATGACCCTCGCGTCCTCGGTTACTTCTCTGCTCCTCTTGGAAGTAGCATGATGTTATACCTATTGATCCTCGTCCGATAAATGGAAATATCAATTTAAACCAGCAGTTCCTGAGATTAGCGTGTTCAAACCAAACAAACTCTTTAGTTTTATAATATTACTAGCTTTTGCCCGCGGCTTCGCCCCCGTTAACTGACTACTCTACCCTATCCTACCCTACCCTACCCTACCCTACTCTACTCTACCCTACTCTACCCTACTCTACCCTACTCTACCCTACTCTACCCTACACTACCTTACTCTACGCTACCCTACTTTACCCTACTCTACTTACTCTACGCTACATACATACCTAAAATTGCATCAAAATTGGTTAAAAAAATCAGCCAGCAATTAAGGTAGAACTACATTGCGCTCACGTACGCTACGTACGCCGATCTGGACACGTCGGTTTCCATACATTTTATATGGAAACTAGACTTGCAGAGTTACATTAGATCCACGCAACGCCACGCTCCGTACAAATAAGGCGTGGTCCACGAGAGCGTCGGTGTAGTAGAGTTCTCGGTTAAGCATTTAAATATTTGTATGAGAAACAGTGGGCGCGTGGTGGGAATTATTATTATTTAGAAGATAAGGGGCTATGCATCACCCATAGTGTAGGGGATGTAGTCACTGCGACCTAAAAGATCTATTGTGACTCGCCACCTTGTTAGAGTAACTCTTTTAGCCCGGAGGCTTCCAAGAAATTTAGAATACTCCTAGCTTTTAGAGTTTTAATCTCCTCCGGGCGAATAATGTGTCGGCCCAGATGGACACTGCGTTTGTGGACAAGGGGCCCGCATTCACACAAGAGGTGCTTAGGCGTCTCCCTCTCCTGATTGCAGTACCGGCAAACATCAGTGTCACTCAGTTTCATGTGAAATTGGTGCCTGTTTAGTTTGCAGTGGCCGGTTAAGGCGCGGGCTAT
This sequence comes from Mythimna ferrago, assembly GCA_910589285.2. Taxonomy (NCBI): domain Eukaryota; kingdom Metazoa; phylum Arthropoda; class Insecta; order Lepidoptera; family Noctuidae; genus Mythimna; species Mythimna ferrago. Next base: position 6,488,322 of record OU342675.1, on the reverse strand, counting down.
CGCACAGATGTTCGTCCTGCTAAGCTCAAGAAGCTCGGCAGTTCGTTTTTGTGAGTAGCCTTCTATGAGAGATTTGGCGTGTAGCAGACCTGGTTGTACCAACCAGTTCTTTTTTGAATCGCCAAATAAGTTGCCCTTAAGGGTCTGCATGGCCTGGTTCTTTGAGATACCACAGAAGGGTTCTGGACCTATCTGATGACCTTGAGCCCCAGCCCGTGCAAGTTCATCGGCTTTTTCGTTGCCGTTGATTCCAGAATGACCTGGTACCCATCTCAGAATAACTTTATTCCTTTGCCCCAGGTCATTCAGTTTGTTAACGCAGTCTTTTACCAGTTTCGAATTTAAAGTATTCGAGTTCAAGGCGTTAAGAGCTGCCTGGCTATCTGAGTAAATCAGAATTAATTGATTTATGTAGTTTCGTTGACGGTTGGCCTCCACACATTCTATAATGGCGTATACCTCCGCTTGGAATATGGTAGCATGTTTACCCAGATTCAAGCTTTTGCTGAATTTCGGGCTAATGCCAAATATTCCACATCCTACATTCTCACCCATTTTGGACCCGTCTGTAAACCAGATCAGGCTTCCAGCCTTGCAAGTGATGAGGTTGTTTGACCAATCCTCTCTGCTCGGCAGTTCCACTGTGTAATTCCTTGTGAAATTACACTGTGGAAGCATGACGTCTGTTGTCATAGCTAGTTGATCGTGTTCAAGTACTGATTCGTGTAGCGATCTCAGTGCTTGAGAGCGCCAGTTTGCTTTGCCAGTGCTGTTTTTTCTGTACATGCTTGCCTTCGCCTCCTTCGCAATGAATAGATGAAGTGGCGGTAGGTTAAGCAGGGCATTTAGAGCAGCTCCTGGGGTTGTGGACATGGCCCCTGTTGATATGAGGCATGCAAGTCTCTGCAAACCATTAAGTTTGTTAATGACTGTCACTTGAGTTGTTTTCCTCCACCATACTACGCAGGCATACGTTATTATCGGCCTGACTATGGCGGTGTACAACCACAGGGCGATTTTAGGGTTTAAGCCCCATTTCTTCCCTGCTAAGCGACAGCATATTCCTAAAGCTATTTTAGCCTTTTGGATCACATTGTTAATGTGAGTGTTCCAGGTCAGTCTCTGGTCGATAGTTACGCCCAGGTACTTGACTTCGCTGGAGAATGGTATGAGAGTCCCCTTTACAGTGGGCGTTACAAGTTTGTCCAACTTACGCTTCCTAGTAAAGGGGACTATTGTTGTTTTACTCGGGTTAACCGATAAATTGTTTTCTGTGCACCATGTGTTAATAATGTTCAGAGATCTCTGTAGTATAGATGATACCGTGCTGTGACAGGGGCCGACAACACAAGCCACCACATCGTCAGCATAGCTATGTACATCTAAGTCTCTTGTAGAGGCTTCAACCAGCAATTGGTCAACAACGAGTAGCCATAGAAGTGGCGATAAAACGCCTCCTTGCGGGCACCCTTTAGTTGTTTTGAAGCTCTTTGTAGTTCCGTGTAAGGTAACACTGATAGTTCTGTTGAGGAGCATGAATTCGATCCAACGAGTAGTTGTTTCGTCAATCCCTTTCGCCTTCATTCCCTTGGAAAGGGCGTCTATGGTGACGTTGTCGAAAGCTCCTTCAATATCAAGGAAAGCACATAGGGCTATCTGTTTATCTTCCAAAGCCCTTTCGATCCTGTCTGTTAGTTCTAACAGAGCAGTTTCTGTAGATTTTCCTTTTTGGTAAGCGTGTTGCTTCGGATGCAGAGGGTTATCCCTTAATGGTCCATCCCTGATGCATTCGTCAATAACCTTTTCCATACTCTTGAGTAGGAAGGAGGTAAGGCTTATTGGTCTGAAGGACTTTGGTTGAGAGTAGTCCTTCTTACCGGCCTTTGGGATAAAACAGACTTTAACCATAGTCCATTTCTCTGGTATATATCCCCAGGCAAAGCTTGCTCTGAAGATTTTGATTAAAATAGGGATGAGAATAGTCTTCCCTTGCTGCAGAAGAGCTGGGAAGACATCGTCATCCCCTGCAGATTTAATTGGCTTGAATGAGTCTATAGCCCATTCTACCTTGTTCGGTCTAAAATACCTCGCCGCTCTTCTCCAGTCTTCATTTGAAGGCCTGGTGAGGCGGATATGAGGAGTATTTTGTACGATGTTATCTGGTGCCATCACCGAGCCAGGGAAGTGTGTAGACGCCAGAAGTTTCAGGGTTTCTTCCGCTGATGCAGTGAAGGCACCGTCTGGTTTCTTTAAGAATCCCAGTTGATTTGTAGGCGATTTGGATAAGACTTTGTGGATTCTGGCTCCTTGAGGGACTTTAGTAATCTCCTCGCAGAACTTCCTCCATGACAGTCTTTTCGCCTTTCGGATTTCTTTATTATAGGTAGTTAAAGCTTTCCGATACCGATCCCAGTCGTCAGTCGATTTAGCCTTATTAAACAACCTACGTGATTCTTCCCTTAAAACATCGAGCTTTTTGTTCCACCACGTCACTTTTCTATCCCTCACAGTTCTTAGAGGGCAGCTCTCTTCGTAAGAGGCTGTAATGGCTTCCGTAACTTGAGCAACAGCATAATCCAATGTTTCAGGGGAGCGTATGGTTTTAGGGAAGTCTTGGAGTCTATCCTGGAGCTTTATTCTGTACAAGTCCCAGTCCGTGGCTTTTGCATCCCTAAAAGTGATGGTTTCGCAAATGTTGGATGTATTCAGTGCGAATTTAATTAGTCGATGATCAGACATAGATGGTTCATCACTGACATGCCAATTGGTTATCAGCCTGGCAGTGTGAATAGTAGCGAGAGTTACATCAAGAACTTCCTTCCTCGATCTAGTTACAAAGGTCGGTTTACATCCCTCATTAACTATTTGGAGGCGGTTAGTTAGTACAAAATCATGAAGCAACTCACCTCTGTCGTTGATGTCAGTGCTGCCCCAGTTGGTATGGTGGGCGTTGGCGTCACACCCAATGAGGAGCTCGGCATTGTTGGCATAGGCGTACTCGACTACCTTTGCAAGCTCCTCGGATGGGTCGGTATTCGTCCCGTCCAGGTATGCCGAGCACACGATGAGGCGTCCATTTCCGCTCTTGACATTAACATAAGCTGCAATCAGGTCATCGCTGCACAGGCCTGGTATGCATAAGAAATCAATATTATTATTGAAAAGTATACACGCTCTTGGTTTGACTCCTCCGATATGGTGTACGACCTTACCTGCAGAGCCCAGTCCAGACACCGTGTTAGTATTAGCCAGCCACGGTTCCTGAATAAGAGCAATGTGAAGGTTCTTCTGTGTGAAGTGTTTTTCCAGAACAGCCGTGGCTGCTCTGGCATGGTGCAGGTTGATCTGCACCACTTGTGTGTTTGTGTGTGTCTGTGTTATGGTGTGTTTGTGTTGTGTTAGTGTTGTGTGTTTGTGTCGGTGGGTGGGTTAAGTGGCGTTATTCGACCCGCTTGGCTTCGGGGCTGTAGGGCAGCCCCGAGGTTTGGCCGGTCGGCTCTCCACTCCCGATCGATTGGGACGTGTAGCCCTTTTCGTCGGTGGTGCTCCGAGGGGGCGGTTCCTGACGCCCTGGCCTCCAGGTTTCGGCTTGGCGTTTTGCCGCTTTGCCGTTTTACCAGAGACCTGGACGCTCGGCCCCGCCCTAGGAGCGTGTTGAGCAGGTGGCAGAATCCCTGCGCTAGATTGGCTAGTTCCTGCCACCTGCTCAGCCCTCGCCGGCGTATATCGCCGCGAATGCGAATCCAGACTTTGCGAAAGCCTAGTTGCGGCCTGCAGTCTAGCTTGCGCAAGGCTTCTACAGAGGCATCATCGATAGAGAGGGCGTGGTGGGAAAATGTCACTATCTCTTTTCTACACGCGTTACCTATTGACTGACCTGTTGGTCTAGTGGTTAGTGAACCTGACTGCTATGCCGGAGGTCGTGGGTTCGATTCCCATCCAGGACAAATGTTTATGTGATGAGAATGATCATTTGTTCTGTGTCTGGGTGTAATTCATCTATAATATGTATGTATTTAGAAATATATAGGTATGTTTATCAGTTGTCTAGTACCCATAGCACAAGCTCTGCTTAGCTTGAGACTAGACAGCGTTGGGTGATAGTTGTCGAATATATTATTATTATTATTGGCGGTGACGTCACATTGTAGTTTGTGCATCCTTTTTCTGTTACATGACAGTTTCATTGCCCTTCCACCATGTTTGAAATGGTTCTAAATTACTTAGTTTTGAAAGGATTTGAAAAATTCTTGTTTACGATTTTGGTACAAGATACTTTATCTATTATATATAAAAATCAATGCCACTTTTCGTTGTAATTTTATAACTCAAGAACGGGCTCACCTATCCAAACCGAATGTTTAGGCTTTATTCGGACTATTTAGTAGATGGTTTATGTGAAGTTTGGTAGGGTAGAGTAGGGTATAGTACGGTAGAGTAGTGTAGAGTAGGGTAGGGTAGGGTAAAGTAGGGTGGAGTAGGGAAGAGCGGGAGCGAAGCCGCGCGGGCAAGAGCTAGTAAAATATATAAAAAAAAATATTCAAGTAGGTACCTAATTGTAAAACGCTTAAAATATGAATGGAATCCAAAGTTTACGTGTCACTTAAAACACGTAGGTGCCTATAGTTCTGGTAAGCGTAAAACCAACAGGAAATTTTCGCAACAGCGGATGACATTAGTCGGTCAAGGTCACCAGTGATAACGAAATTATATGTTTACAGTACGGATGGGAAACCACATCTATCTGCAAATCAGCTGGTCGACTTTCTCAACGAGGTGCAGAGAGACCCCAGACTCAATGAGATCTTGCATCCCTACGCCGATCTGCAGAGGGCCAAAGATCTTATCAAGACCTATGAACACAACAAGTACCATCAGCAAAGATCACAGCTTACCTTCGATGGGTTTTTGAGGTTTGTATTCTACTCAAATTTTCTCTAGGTGAGTGTGTTATGGAGCCGAGGGCTGGAGTGACAAACTTTCTGCACATGTATCAAAATGTACTATTTATCTCGGGAGAAAAGGGGAACAAAGGTCACCTTGGTTTATGTGGTTGGTTTTTGTTGCGGCTACGTGGATGTAAACCACGCGCTAACACTTTCGGTGGTTGGGTTAGGTTAGAGATCTTTTTTTTTTGTTAATATTTTTGATTTGGATACTAAGTCTTATAACACTAAAACCGCGGGCGTACCAAAGACCCATTCCTATGTTCTTCCTGCTCTAGTTTTATTATGCGTAGAATCGCAAAGTACACAAAAATATGTGTACACAATAAAATCGGTGGTTGGGTTAGGTTAGAGATCTTTTTTTTTGTTAATATTTTTGATACTAAGTCTTTTAACATTAGAAGCGCGGGCGTACCAAAGACCCATTCCTATGTTCTTCCTGCTTTAGTTTTATTGTGCGTAGAATAGCAAAGTACACAGAAATATGTGTACTTACTTAATAAAAATATTGTATTATCAGTTACGAGTTACATTTATAAACCATCCATATTATTGTAGCAAAAATAAAATGGCCAACTTTGACATTGATATTTCGCGCTTCTAGTGTTAAGCTATGTCTTTGTATGTTAATTTGTGTACCATTAGAATTTAGATGTACACATACTAATATTTTTGTAGTATTTGGCAGCAAATATATCAAGTCAGTCTTCTCGGTAAATTTCGCTGAGGTAGTCACTACTATAAAATTCTAGCTCCATTTTGAGATGCAAAACTAAATCAATTTTATGTAACTAAATCACAAAATAGACAGGTACAGAAGACAATCTCATGTATGTACTTCACTTTTTTATACCTACGCTCGGTGGACGCACACTAATGAGCGTTTGAGCCGGAACTGTTCGACGAGTGGTCCGAGGCGCTCCAAAATATCGTGTCCGTGAGCGGTGTCTATGTGTGTGTTGCTCGAGCGCGCTTTGTATGTAGATTGACTTCTGTACCTATCTATTTTGTGACTATCCACAAATAATAAAAAAAGCGACTAATTAAAACAGCCGCTGAACTTCTCTCTCTCTCGAAGAATTCCCGCCAAAAACCTCTAAACATCTTATAAAATAAAACATGTTATAATATTATTATTAATTCATTGAATTCAGATATAGTTCGTACTTTAAGACACAAAATTAAATTTAATATCATACATGCAATGATGTATTGTGTACCTATGTTTTACGGGTCGGACCGTGGTTCGCGGAAATAAACTCTGATACCTTCGAATAACGAGTTTTTGATTACACAATATTCGAAGCATGTAATCATGAATCACTTTACAACATAAAACGTTTAAAAAACTGAATAGATTTGTTATTTTTATTACTATGGAGGTTTATAATAAAAAGAGTGTTTAATAAACTCTCCACCAGGCAGTAATATAATAAAAATGTACTCTTTCAACTTGTGTTTAAAATATACATTTTTTACGATGATTAATTTGTGTAATAAACTTTATTGTTACTAAACGGTAAAATGTTATAAAAACGTTAATCTATTAGAGCGCTTTATTCTAGGATATTGTAATCTAGTCACAAGTGTAATTTGGCCATCAAAAATACTTGAGTAAATTGGTTACATGTTCATTTATTTTATGTACACTTTCACCGCTATTGTGTTAGTATTATCGTTTGATTTCTTTAAAATAGTTATATTTTCTACAGAAAGTAGTGTTTTTAAATAAACGTAAACCTGGAACAATTCAATCTATAGGCCTTACAAATGTTTGCTATAAAATCATTTAGCTAGAGTCTACACTTACATTTGCTGCCTGTATTGAGAATTTAACAAAGTCTGCTTAACTATGGGAAACTGTCAAACTTTAGCATTCAAGACTTTGTTAATTCTCACAATTCAGGAAACAGATTTAGACGTCTAGGTGAGTGACTTCAGCGCAAAACATTTGTGTTATCAAATTCTTAGTTCCGAAACCGAGGTTAAATGTGTCTCACATTACAGGTTCATCATGTCAGAAGACAACCCTATAGTGGCACCGAGTAAGATGGACCTCTGCGACGATATGGAGCAGCCTTTAGCGCACTACTTCATAAATAGCTCGCATAATACCTACCTCACTGGACACCAGATAACCGGCAAGTCTAGCGTCGAGATATATCGCCAGAGTTTGCTGGCTGGATGCAGGTCAGTTTAACTATATTTGAATTTAGAATAGGTGATAAAATATCAAGTTTTTGACTACTACTACGACAACTAACTCTATTCTACATGCAGTGGCGGATTAACCATGTAGCAAGCGTAGCAAATGCCACAGGCCTCGCGCATTTGGGGGCCCCGCATTTGAATGTACAACATATGGCTTGTTACAACTAAAATGTCCTAAGCATAATATTCTGGAACACTTCGGTTTTTCAAAATTTAACTTTTAAATCTTTGTTCGCACGGTGTATGCAAAAAACCATTATAATGTTGGTTTTTCCAAAGTAGGCATAATAAATAGTATCTATTTATAGACTATGCTTTCGCGAATTATACCTTCAAACCGTTGCGGCATATTTCAATATTTGACAAAAAGCAGGTTGATATTTGAAACTAAATGAAATGTCAACATCGTGGCGGGAACATCTCTCTATCTCTTTTGTACACCCATAACCTAATGGCAGTGACGTCACATTTCACTATGTGTGTATTCTGTTACTTGATAGTTTGCCCTACCAAAAGATTCGAAAGGATTCTAACTTATTTTTAAACGGATTAAAAAAAAATCTTTCTATTTGCGATTTTGGTTAAAGTTACACTATGTTACGCAGGGGGCTCCGTACCGTCCATAGCAAAAAATGGCAAAAAAATCACGTTTGTTGTTTGGGAGAACAGTTTAATATTTATTTTATTCTGCTTTTAGTATTTTATTGTTTTAGCGGAAACAAATACATCATCTGTAAAAATTTCAACAGACTAGCTGTCACGATTCATAAAATATAGCCTGCTGACAGACGGCTAGATAGACAGACAGAACAGCCTGTAAACAGACGGACATACAGACAGACAGACGGACGAACAGCGTAGTCTTAGTAATAAGGTCCCATTTTATCCTTTCAAAGTCAAAGTCAAAGCATTTATTTCAAATAGACCATTTGCAGGCACTTTTGAATAGTCAAATGTCGGTCAGTCCAAGAAAAGTGAAGCTAAATTGGCTACGGAACCCTAAAAATGGTCAACTACTAAATTATTTAACAGTCAAAATAGCATGTATAGGGAACCGGAATTATAGCATTCGTGTCTAGTTCAAGAACATGTAATAAGCCTTCGGACCTGACCTTGTGTCGGAGGTGTGGAGAGAGGTCCCACTTTCTGCGATGACTCAAACCGGTGACCTTGAGTCGACTTGATCTATTGACAATTCGAGACTCAACTATTGTTGTACAACCACGCTTTGTACTATGACCTTTTGAAAAAAAAAAAAACGAAAGAATAATGCTCCTAAAATAGTCTAGTCCTAACCAAAGCAGGGCTTTTATTATGTGTACTAGACGACTGATAAACATGCTTATATTTTTCTAAATACATACATATTATAGACTAACTTTTGCCAGCAGCTTCACCCGCGTACATAAAATGTAGCCTATGTTACTTTGAAATAAAGCAGCTTTCTATCGGTGAAAACATTTTAGTAATCGGACCAGTATTTTCAGAGATTATTTTCTCCAAACAAAAAAAAAAAAACAATTAAACTTTACCTCTATTAGTTAGTGTAGATAGTGTGAATAAATTACACCCAGACACAGAGCAAAAGATCGTGCTCATCACATAAACATTTGTCCTGGGTGGGAATCGAACCCATGATCTTCGGAATAGCACTCAGGATCACTGAGCACTAGACCAACAGGCCAGTCAAGTTTAACTCTAGAACCCTGCTACCATGTTATATCATCAAAAATAATACCGGGTACATATTCATTCCTACTTTTAGTTCCAGTTATTTGTATGACTTAAGGCCAGGTTCTACTCATTTAGAACTTTTTAAACCTCTGGAAATCCACAAATATAAAAGAGAACACCATGAAAAAATATTTTATTAAAATCGTACCGTCGGGAAAAAATCACTACATAAATTACTTGCCTCGATAAAAAAAATATGACCATAACTTACTATTTCAAACGTGTATGTCTACGAGATTACGTCACGGAAATTGAAAGTTACAAAAAATAATAAATCTTGTTTTTAAAAGGGCCTCGCAAAAACAGAAATCTTGAATAGTTATTGTTTTATTTTTGTAAAAATGAAACCGCTGTTACGGATGGATGGAGAGGGAGAGGAAGGCCGAAGAAAAGATGGATGGATTGTGTGAGGAGTGATATGAAAGAAAAGGGAGTTAGTTATAGTTTGACGGGTGACAGGACAGAATGGAAGAAAAAAACGTGTTGCGCCGACCCCAAGTAATATGGGATAAGGGCAGGAAGAAGAAGAAACCGCAGTTACGGGGCGGCGAAATCGGTTATAGGGCACGTTATGCAGGATAGAAGGTAAGGCATGGTATGCGGAGAGACGCCGCACAAACACTGAAGGTCGGAACCGTCCAGGAACCTTCATACCTGTTCACGTAATTAATTAATTAGTTTTGCACTAATTAAATTCCATGCCTTTTTTTATTTTATTTTTATTCCATGCCTGGCCCAGTATTAGCCACGGCAATGCCGTCCACTGATGCTGTCATTAGACCCCTACGTGAATTGGTATAGGGGTTCCTGGACGGTTCCGACCTTCAATGTTTTTGCGGCGTCTCTCCGCAGACCATGCCCCCCACCTTCCATCCTGCATCGACACGCTAAGAAGAAGAAGTGACTACAACCGGCTCTTAACCAAAATATCCGCATTTAATTTTTCACTCTTCTATATTTTTTTTATTGAACAATCTGCAATACAATTGGCGTTTAAAACTAGGAAATCCTATCGCCGAATCTGTAGCATAATACGTATAAAATATGTAGTACTTAGAATCTAAAACCAGTTAGTGAAAAAAAAAGTAATTGTATGCAAACTTGATTGAATGGTACGCTTGTATAATATGTTTAAGCTGCCGCATATCGCCCGAACTTGCTCAAAACTAATTACTGCGCTATCGATATTAATTTGTTTATAAAAATCTATACCTAATGTTTCAAATGCGTTTTTAATAATAAATCCAATTAGAACGGTATCAAGCGTTCAGTTATCGACTTTATCGGTGTGAATCGACCTTAATTATCGTGTTAGCGTATGAAAATAAATGTAAATATTTGGAATACATGTTTTATTGCGCATTCCACATGCGTGCCTAATTTTCGTTTGACTTTTGATTTAATGTATTCCATGCTTGTCTATTAATTTATCTATAACCCACAATAAAAAAAATATCCTTTTTTACGAGAAATAATGGTTTATTTACGAAGCGATTTTAAATAACACAGCATTAATCATGACCTTAAATACATTGTACATTAAATATAGATATATTGATCTGCCTTTACATGTAATTTAAATGAATATTTTCAAAGATATTACAGATTTAAAATGCGGGGACACAGCGGTTGTGGTGGTATCAGCATTGCACCCGTGCGAAGCCGGGGCGGGTTGCTAGTTTAGTACTTATTCGTCTAAACAAATTGTATATAGGAATTTGAAATTTTATGACATAATGGCTGTGCACTCAAATGAGTAAGCGATTTATTTTTAAAGAGGCGAGCAATAAATAAATATCAGATGTTCTAGTAAAACGGTTTCGTTTACGCTGTCCGTATGCCGCGATTGAAAAGTTTGAAGCGCTCTTGTTTTTATTAGTTTCCTAACTAAACTGAAACGTCTTTTTTTGGAAAACGACTTAGGAAAATTTTGCGCTTTTTATCGGACGGTGTATTATCTTTTTATATTGAAACTAGGTTCAGCCAGCGGCTTCGTCCACGTGAATGTAGGTTTTTCAAATCAAATTTTGGACCATACGTTTTATCAAATCAAATCATAATCTTGATTTGATGCCCCTCAAGAGGCAAATTTTTGAAAATCCTCTCTTATTGTTCGCTTACGCCATAAAAGGAAACCATGTGCAAAATTTCACGCTCCCAGTCAAGCTCAAGCCAAGTCCCAGTAGTTTCGGCTGTACGTTGATAAGTCAGTCAGTCACCGTAGGCGCGGGCTTGCGGACAGTAAGCAATGGGTAGCTCGCTGTCCGGCCGTCCGGTAACTGTCCGGACCAAGCCCAAGTCGTCGACGGCACGCGCTGTTCCCGCGCGCCTCAAGGAGTTGTCAGCAACAGCAGGGACCCAGCCGGGTCGAAGCCTACTGGGGCCAGGGTTATCCGAAAGGGCGCTCGAGCCCCGGTATGAAGGCTTGAAGGAACGGGATGGGTTTTTTAGTCAGTAAGAGTCTGACACTATCTCCCGCTCCGCCCAAGAGCGGGGGTTGTCATAGGATGATTTTTCCCATCGGAAAAAAAAAGTCAGTCAGTCAGTTTCTCGTTTTTTTTACACAATATAACACAACAATGTAACAAACACAAAATACTTACATCTTTATGAGACATACGTACATGTACTGACAGTAACTATATGAAAATATATACTTGTAGACGAATAAATTATATCTTATCTGTCTCCATTCCATACAGATGCGTGGAGCTAGATTTCTGGAACGGCCGCACGGACGAGCCAGTCATCGTGCACGGGTACACCTTCGTCCCCGAGATCAGTGCCAAGGAGGTACTGGAAGCGATAGCAGAGAGTGCCTTCAAGACGTCTGATTACCCTGTCATCCTGAGCTTCGAGAACCACTGCAATCCCAGACAACAAGCAAAGATCGCCAACTATTGTAGGGAAATATTTGGAGAAATGCTACTTGATAAACCGCTTGATTCCCATCAATTGGAGCCGGGTAAGTTTTTAGTAAAAATAAAATAAATACGTAGCTTTATTGCGCATTTTCACTGTGTAAAAGGATGTAAGGCCATAGAAAAACAAGCTAATGATGCGGGATTGTTGAAAGAGTTACCGCGGCCTTTGAACGCAAGGAGTAACTGAAGGAACACAGGTGGGTTTTCAGGTGGTCAATAAAGAGACTTAAGAGCGTGAGGGATTCACGCTTCACCCAGAGCTGAAGAAGTTATTTGAAGATTTCCCGCCTAAAAAAAGACTACAAAAACATGAGCAGCACAAATTACGAGCTTTTGTTTTTATCCTTGTTGATCGTCTGACTACATACATACATCCCTATTTTTAATTAGCAAGTTCTTATGTATCAGCTTTAAATGGACGTAGCGCCTAAATAACCAATGATGGATTGGCGATCCCAGAATTTTTTTTCGAAGGAACCGCAGACGAGAAACTTCTCCAACATGACTCAGAAGGCTAAAACTCTTTCACAACATACAAAAGTCTCTTTTCTATAGACTCCTTCGAGGCTATTGCCATTGTTTTAAATTCACTTGCATCAAGGCTTGGAAGGCATGGGAAGCGCTCAATACTTTGATCTAAAAACATAAAGTGTCTAAAGACATAGCGTTCCTGCCCTGGCAGACCGCTTTGAAGACCCCACCACTTAGGCAAGCTTGATGAAGCTTCCTTTGGAGATACATATTATAAGCTACACGCATGACACGACAAACGAATATATTATAACATATTTGTGAGAGACTGGCCCATTGTGTGTTACACAGATTGCCAAGTAACAGAAAATTAGAAGAGAATGATTTAAATTAAATACACATATCGTAACAAAATTACCATTGATTTGGATATTTGCTGAATACATTCATTTCATTTCTATTCTTCTACAATAGAATAATACGATTTTGCACTCATGTGTGTTATAAAATACTATATTTTCTCAAGAACCGTGAGATCTATTAGTGATTGTGTTAGAAAAACATACTTGGTAGGTACCTACTTATGACCTAATGGCTGCGTCAGCAAACGCTTCTTGCCCTACTCCAACATAATGTTAAATTTGTTTAAACAATATTTGCCTTCAACAAGCTAAGAGTTGATTTCTGATAAAGAAGGCTTGTAAAGCAAAAAAGCTTATAATTCCACTGCCATTATTTTTATGAAGAAACTGAAACTATGTTTGGTAAATCTCTTCAACAAAAATTCCAACTGAAACGATTGATAAATGATGTTTATTTTGCAATCAGCTTAGAAAGAACACTTTTATACGTTTTTTTTCGTTAATTTAAACTAGATAATGCTGGTGTTTCCTAGCTACAACCTTGAGAAGAAACACCGAAACAAACTATACAGTAAACATGTAATGGTCATACCAATCATATGAGAACCATGCTGATTAGTGTCTGAGATGGAATTTAGAGGAAAGAACCACACAGATTTGAGTGAACAGGACAATGTAAGCATTTGATAGTATTCGTGTAGCTCAATTCAGGACTACTAAGCAGTTCACGACTCAACAAACTATATCAAAGAAAAGACATTTTGTTAGATCGCATATAGTACTCAAGATTTGCCTACAAAAAAACTATTTTCTTGAATATTGTAAAATTGCTATGAACAAGAGCTACCCGAGCTCTTGTTCATAGCAATTGGTGAGGTAGGTCAGAAGGTAAACGATTACTGTTTATCTCCGATACTAAAGACGCTGTTTAAGATCAGACAAATTGTTTGTGTTCAGCGCCTATTAATCTTTCAACCAACCCATCCAAACATCACGAGTGCATCAAACTTTATTGAATACTTATGGAGGCCAGATGATTTTCATTTGATTTTATGAAAGGAAATGACGTACAACGTATCAGTCGACAGGTTCTTGTCAACGCAAGGTTGAGTACAGATTAATTCTGAAACATATTGGAACTTTTATCTAGCGTATCGGTGACGCAATGGCTTAATTGTCAGCGCTATTTCGGTGGCTTATTAATATTATAATTATTATCATAAATATTGAGATAATCTATTCGAGCCCATTGACGCAAGACGATCGGGGTTCGATACTTTGAAGTCGGTACACGGGGACCGCACTATTTACGTTGGCGTACGACCAAGCGTGTGCCGTTATGGCATGTAAACACGATGGGACAATATGTTTTCTCTATTCACGCGTGTATGAGTTCAAACGTCCACCGTGTATGTTGTTTTAACTGGTCCTTGACTTTTAAGGCATGCTCACGTTTTATTAGGTCGGACTGCTAAGCGATTAATAGTCGTACTATTTAAAACGATACTCGACAGACATGCGTATATTCGCCGTTGTTTTTAGAGTTGGGTGTGAAAAGATATAAATCATTGGTCAATAAATGTGTCTCCGGTAGATGGAGCTTTAGGATTTTATTATCACCGACTGTAGTTTTTTGACCTTTTAACTTTATTTGTTTGAACGAGGATTTGCATCTGTGATTTTAACACCAATATATGCCAAGAACATAGCGTTTAAAAACAAAAGTAATGCGCTACTGATCTATTTCTTTAAAAATGTAGGTATTTGAAAAAATAATACCCCAGAAGTTTTATGACTGCCGTATTTGTAGTCTCATTGCGATATTTATTTTTGTTTATTCCACGAACTAATGTGCTTTTGTTTGTGTCACTAAGGAGGGGAGCTGCCGCCGCCATCTTTACTGCGAAACAAGATCATAATAAAGAATAAGAAGAAGCATCATCATCATCACAAGAAAGAAGACTCCATTGCTTCCGAGGAGAGCGAGCATAGACCAGAAGTGCCGCAAGGCAACGGAGATGTTACTGCCGCTACGGTGAGCAGTACATTTTATGTAAGAATAAAACTTTTGACATGTTTTGGTTGGAGGTAACACGGGTATTATTAAATTTTCAGGATAATCAGAATTTTATTTTTTAAATTAGGTTTCAAGTCAAACACAGATAAATGATCTAACTAACATTAGGCTGCTTGTATAATTTTTTTTTTGTTGAGTAAAAATCATCCAAATGACATCCACCGTCGTTGGGCGGAGCGGGAGATAGTGTCAGACTCTTACTGACTAAAAAACCCACCCCGGTCCTTCTTACCTTTCATACAGGGGCCGAGCCTCCCTTTCGGAACTAGACCCTGGCTACAGTAGGCTTCGACCCAGCTGGGCACCTGCTGTTGCTGACAACTCCTAGAGGCGCGCGGGAACAGTGCGCGCCGTTGACGGTTTGGGTTCGGCCCGGACAGTTACCGGACGGTCGGACAGCGAGCTACCCATTGCTCGCCGTCCGCAAGCCCGCGCCTACGGTCTGCTTGTATACGTTAAGAAAAGTCGAGTAGTATGCAAGAATTTGTGTCGGTTCTACACGAACTGTGTACACTGCTTTGGCGCTGACCAAGAAAAAAATCTTGTCAGCGTTAGATACGGCGCGTGAAGCTGCTATGGTGCCGTACGGAGGCGGGGTTCCGGTTGATGAGAAAGTGCCACGATAAATTTTCGTGCCTCCGCTATCTGCATCCGAGGAAATTCTTATCGTGTCCGTGATGAATTGGCCCTATGTGCCAGAACATGGTGAAATTTCTTGGCGTGTACAAGCGCCCTTACAGTTCCAATGCTCAACACAATATTCACACATATAGACCTACATAATTTTCTTACATCATTCCACTAACACATTACATTCAAACTTAGTGCCAAAGAGTTTGCGAGGGATAGGAGATTGGGCTCGAGCGACAGTGCGTTTACCAAGTACGGTGACCCATCTGTGCCACCTAATACAGTTGAAGTTTATCCGCGTAAAAATATGACACTCACAAACTCATACTATGACCATGCAAAGAAATATGTCGTCACGTTTCTCCGTTAGTTAGTTAGTTAGCCCATTTATGTCCCACTGCTGGGCGAAGGCCTCCCTGTCCCTTTTCCACACACGTCTATCTTCGGCCATTGCGAGCCAGTCCCTCCGGTACTTATCAAGCTCATCTCTCCACCATCGCCTTGGTCTACCGCGATGTCGTCTTGCATTTAATGGGACCCAATAAGTAGCTCTTTTAGTCCACAGCTCGTTTCTCCGTTGCACATGAAAAATAAACAGACTCTCGGCTTCGGCTCGTCGTTTATATACGACGAACCAAAACGCTTGGTTCGGACCGTAGAGGTTTCAACAACGTAAGGGTGGATTCTCGACGTTCTTAAAGATAAAATTATGATTGTAGCTGTAAGTTTCTATAGTTTAATGTGTTAGTGTCACACATCTTTTTCTAATTCCAACCAATTTTTAGTTTATTAAGAGTCTATTCACTCTAGATTTGAAGACACCTAAATTATAATCGGACGGGAAGACCGCAGCAGGCAAATTGTTCGAGTCCCTCGATGTACGCGGTATACACAACGAGCCAAAACGCTTGGTTTAGACCGTATATGTTTCAACAACGTATGGGTGATTCTCGCCGTTCTTCAAGATAAAATTATGGTTGTAGCTGCATGTTCCTCTGGTTAAAGAAAAGAAAGAAGAAAGAAAGAAAACTATTTTATTTGACATATACACTCGTAGATACACACAATGTAGTAACAACATGTGTATGTATGTAATAGATTATAGATTATTATTTAATAAAAAAAAAGAGACAACTAACAATGTGTGTCTCACGGCGGCGCCAAATAGGTCCAGTTCAGCAATAATGGCAGACAACTACATGGTAGTTGCCTGACGATGGTTTTCAACTGAACCTTATTTCGAGTGTACGGTTAAAAATTGGTTTATATTGAAATACTTAGTTATTAGTGCGTTTAACGTGTTAGTGTCACACATCTTTTTCTAATTCCAACTCATTAAACGTAATAGCTATCAATATAAAAAGATCGCGCTATTTATTCAACGAAAACCAGATTTTGGCTTCGGATCAAACATAATATGAACGTGAAAATCGTTTGCGTACTTCAAGATTAGAATGGTAGGTGCAGTATTTAGCTGTTTTTTTCGTAACGATTTATTGATCTCGTTAATTTTAATTTATGGTAGAGGTAGTAATAAAATGTATTCGTCCGTACCCTATGTAGTAGTTCAATTTATGGATTAAAACATTTTGCTAGTTTCCTTCCCATCATTCCAATCTAAATAGGTAAACAAAAACGTAATAATGTAGGTATATGAGCAATTTCTCAATGTCGTTAAATAACGTCGGAAAACTAAAATTATCACCTATCCTGTGTTACTAGGCATATTCTTTCGTGCTTTGACGTACAATACGCAGAAGGAATAGATCTGAGGACCTAATGTAGATGTAGGATTTATTCCTAATAAATTACTTTTTTTTATAGTACGGTCAAAATAGGTTGGCCGCTTTGAAGTTGGCGTTCCGAACTATTTATTGAGCGAGGAGAAGTGGCAGGCGGTCGCCTCCTTCTGCGAAGCAGTAATGCTAGCAAAGGAGGAGGCCGACCGCATCAGGCAATGGCGCTCTCGCCGCCGCCGGGATTCCGATCCCGATTTCCGGCCATCGTAAACGCGGGCTTGCAGACGGCGAGCTATGGGTAGCTTGCTGTCCGACCGTCCGGTAACTGTCCGGACCGAGCCCAAGTCGTCGACGGCGCGCACTGATCCCGCGCGCCTCAAGGAGTTGTCAGCAACAGCAGGGGCTCAGCTGGGTCGAAGTTTACTGGGGCTAGGCTCGAGCCCCGGTATGAAGGCTTGTAGGAATGGGGTGGGTTTTTAGTCAGTAAGAGTCTGACACTATCTCCCGCTCCGCCCAAGAGCGGGGGTTGTCATTAGATAATTTTAATACCATAAAAAAAAAATTATCGAGCATACGCATTGGTCTTAAAATAATGCGCAGCCAATTGTTTGAAGTTTAGAATGGTCATGATATTTCGGCCGTGCTGGATATCTTTGAAACTGGTGCTCGCGCCTGTCAATTTGACAGCCGTCCTAAAATCTATCTGACGATGGTTTATTTTAAAATTCAAATCAGTGTTTTTCTTTTTATTATTCCACTCTCGCATTCTCGCGTGTGACCATGATCTCACCTTATGGCAAGCGATGATATACGCTTGCCATTTTGGCACTGTTGACTTAAAGACCCATAGGTTATAGCCATCAGGAACCACAGACTCTGGCAAGAAAATCCACTTCTCAGCTGTATGTATAATAATTGTGGTCCCATTTTTTTTTGTACGTATGATTGGGATTTCTACCATCATGTACCGATGGCGCAACGCCGTATGTCTAGTGGTCCGATGATGGAACGGACTTGGCGGAATTAAATTGTGCAATTCCAGTGAGTACTCCCCGAAATGTAAACGATAGAAAACCGACGTTTATTTCTTTTTATTTTGTTTATATATTTATAATGTGTCTGGACTTCCAAACAATCTAAAGAGGTCCCGATGAAAGAGTACAGTACTTACATAAAGATATCTTGTGTTTTTGATAACTTTCGTTTTTTTTTAAACTTCTTACTTTATCTATCTTTATTTATTCGTTGTTGTGCTATGAGATAATAGGAATTACATTTAAACCGAATCTTATCTTTAGATGTCACTGATCTGTCAGCGTATTATTGTAGAAAATGCCAAATCGAGCTCCTGTACCCAGTTAAGGTTAAGATGACAACTAATAAAAATGTCGGATTTTCAACTCTTAGCACAGAACCGAGCGTCTGTTTTCGTTTGCATTATTTATATAATTATGATACATACACATAATGATAGTGAAACACATGACACATACACACACACACGACTCGCTATACAACAATAACAGCCGTGTATTATAAATGATTAATTATTTGTCGCCAGTTAACACGCCAAGGTTCATCCGATTCTTCGGACTCGGAAAGCTCGTCAGGTGAAGAGGAGGCCGGCGGCGTGGACAGCGCAGTCGGCGAGGACGCGCGGGAGACGCACGCGGGCGCCGAGATATCCGCACTCGTCAACTACGTGCAGCCTGTGCACTTCAGCTCCTTTGAGAACTCCGAGAGTGAGTTATACAGCACTCTGAAGTAGATTAGCTGGCCTTAGGCCCCCACAAAAAGCCCCCTTTTTTGTAACTTTAGCTGCTGAGCCGAAAGTTTCCACGGTTAGAGTTGTCCCGTTTGTGTATCTGCTAGGTTGACGTTAGGGGAAGCAGGACGAGGCGCGCTTCCCCCTTACGCCCGAGAGTGAGCAGCTTCTTCTTAATGCTATAAGTGTAGGTCGGGGAGGGCGACCGAGGACGCACGCGGCCGCAGAAATCTCTGCCATAGTCAACTACGTGCAACCTGTACACTTCAGCTCCTTCGAGAATGCTGACAGTTAGTATTATTTTTGTTTTTTTTTTTGCATTTTTTGTTTCATGCTTCTTTTTTCAAATTGTGCAGTGTACAAGCGCAACTACTGAGCCCCAAACACTGGTTTGTCTACATTAATCTCTGTCATCTTTCATCTTGTTCTGTCCTGTCCCATAACTGTAAGTTCGGCGATTGAACTGTGTGTGATGTGTAGAGAAGAACCGCTTCTACGAGATGTCTTCGTTCGACGAGAAGCAGGCGACGACGCTGCTGAAGGAGCGCCCCATCGAGTTCGTGAACTACAACAAGCATCAGCTGTCGCGCGTGTACCCCGCGGGGACTAGGTTCGACTCCTCCAATTTTATGCCACAGGTAATTAATAAAAAATACTTTGAAATAAATACATTATTCTGAAGTTTTAATTACTAATACGCGGATTCCTTTGAGTAGTTTTGTAAAGAAAATTAGACATGATTATTAGAACATCTGATTCCTATAATAACTTTTAAATGTAGCTGTGTGGGTTTGTTGATAGTGTTTGTGATACAAAAATAAACATTTTGAATACTAGGCGTTTTTCAATAGTTAATTTTCGGATTAAAATAATTTTTTAACAAAACGAAAATGGTTTAGTCTCATCGTCGCTTATTATTTACCAAGAAAAAAAAGACCACTGTTTATTAAAATACAAGTAACTGAGTAAGTGTGGCGATAATAACCCATTTGCTCGATTAATTTCTCGACCACTTAGCTCTAATGATAATAATAATTATTATACTAAGAAATGATCTATTTTTAGTTGATTCCGAGTATCAATATTCTTGTTATACTGATACTCCATATGTTCGACAGGTTTTCTGGAACGCCGGCTGCCAACTAGTTGCTCTGAATTATCAGACGTTAGACCTGGCCATGCAGCTCAACTTGGGGACTTATGAGTACAACCGACGATGTGGATATTTACTCAAGCCAGAGTTTATGCGGAGAAAGGTAAGTTTTTTTACAGATCTTTATCGGTTCTAGGAGCCTTAGGACCTACGCCCACGGCGACTTTTTGTAGTGATGTACGCACGACAACATCGTTTATACACACGTTAATCATGCACACGTTAATCGTGCATTTGCAAAAGCGATGCATCGCTACTGTGATGCAAACGCACGACCGTGTTGGACGACATCGGGGAGAGAACGGAGGGAGGGTGGCGTGTTGGTGAAAAATTCTACTTACAAAGATTCTTGTGTTGTTACTGAATAGCGTTTGCGTTGTGACAGAAACGCGACTGATATTCGTGGTGTGGGCGAGGGCAAAAAAGCTAGCGACCGCATTGCGACTGTATCGATGGGAACGCGCGACAGCATCGCTACAAAAAGTAGCTGTGGGCGAGAGCCCTTACGTGTTAAAATATCAGTCGTTTGACAGAGAGAGGGGTGGAGCCATACCCTTTGCGTAGCTTCATCGTCGCTCATCACCTTATATGGCAATGCTGGGAATAATTTTGGTAAGAGAGTCACCACTCGGCCACTACTGCTCTCCTTGCTTAACATTCATTCAATTATTTTCCCCCAATTGTTGTCGAACGTATTTGCAAATCGTATATTATATCAGTAATGATAAATATATTATTAACGTAACAATCGTACTTACAAGGTAAAACTTCGGTTGCTTCCAATACTTCCACAAAATCATGTTTGGAAAATATTAAGTGAGCAATATAAATTTAGTTCTTCTCCACAAGAAACGACGATTTGGAACCGTGCACTAGCTTCTGAAAGCCCTCACATAGGCTTTATAAAATGTTTTTATTTTATTTTAGGTTTTAAGTTTCATTGACAATTGAATTACCTACTA
The DNA here is from genome assembly GCA_910589285.2 of Mythimna ferrago. Classification (NCBI taxonomy): domain Eukaryota; kingdom Metazoa; phylum Arthropoda; class Insecta; order Lepidoptera; family Noctuidae; genus Mythimna; species Mythimna ferrago. Next base: position 6,467,348 of record OU342675.1, on the reverse strand, counting down.
TATTATATTTTTGTTATATCTATGAACTAATATAGAAATAATAAGAGCTAACAAATATTGTGGACCTATTATTAATCTACACTAATATATATAAAGAGGGAATTTTTTTTTTTTTTTCTATAATTTTGATTGATTTATTTGTTTTACTGAGATACATATGTACATAAAAAACTTAAATATTATATAAACTATTTATACTAAAACCTAACTATGTACATAAATATAATACAAAATGACAAAGTACGCTCAGGCGTCAAAGTACTCCTCCACATCGCTGTCATCCGGAAAATTTGTATTTTTGTGTGTATGTTTATAATGAATCACCTCAAAAACTACTATGCCGATTTCGAAAATTCTTTCACCATTGGAAAGCTACATTCACCCTGAGTAACATAGGCTATATTTATTACCTGTGCGAAGCCGGGACGGGCCGCTAGTAAATTATGTACCTATATAAAATTAGGTATTAACATTACTTTTACCTGAAGAGGCCAATTTTCCTCTATGATGGTATCCATTATATTTCTATATGCCGTCAAAACAAACGGAAGTGTTAGTTTTCATAGAATTTATGCAGTTGTTGTTGTTTACATTTAGGTCGTTTTTCCCGCATTCGTCATTCGTCGAGCGCACCTCACCATTTATTTACTTTATTAGGGAGTTACCCATAATTATTTTAACACTAAAAAAACGAAACTTACTCGTAGTTTTTATTGAAATTAGTTTTCTCTTTTTTGCCTGCTGCGGATCTCATGAAATTACTTTATAAACCCGATTAAAAATAAACAATTCAAGACTTGCTCTATCTGGATTAATGTTATCCGAGTTTGTTATTTTTCTTCGCTTGATTGAGAAACCAACATTTAAAAAAAAATCTAATGGCATAACCTGCGTATAAAGGCAATGATACGCCGCTCGCCGGTCAGTTACTGATTGTATGACTGATACGAAGTCGTGAACTCGTGACGTATGGAACCGATGACGACTTCTATAAATCTATATTTTTGACGTGTCTGATGTATGGGTACACATACATCCAGGTCCGGATTAAGCCAGCATGAAATCCAGTAGTAGTCGCCTAAATTGGCCTTCTTTAACTTATTATACAGGCCCCGGTAACCCTTAAGGCCTCCCCAACATTAGGCGCGCGCGTTCCTTGGGCGTGTGAGAGACGCGGGCGCCGCGAGCGCTGCGTAAGCGTCGCGTGTTGCCACCGTGTGACGTATTATATTGTGGATAGGTTTGAGCTTGATCGCTATCTCACCTGATGGAAAGCGACGATGCGGTGACGATGGAGCGCGCTTGCCTAAAAGTAACTTATACACTCTTGACTTAAAGATTCTCGGGTTGTAGCCATCAGGAATACAGACTCCGGAAGGGAATTCCACTCCTTAGTTGTACGCACAATGAATGTGTTCCCAAAACGTTTTGTGCGTATAGGTGGGATGTCCACCATGGTACCGGTCCGGTATTGGAACGGGCTAGACGGAATAGGCTGTGAAATTCCGACGCACACTCCCCGAAACGCAACTGATAGAAAACCGACAGTCTAGCGACTCGGCGTCGATGCTCAGTGATGATGATGCAAGTGGCCTATCTCAATGCACAGGGCCCATAGCATCTGCTACTCTTGCTATGTGGCTGATACGACACTGCACACATCATCAAAGTGGTTACCCTTTCAACAACTTCATAAACACGCAAAAAATAACATCTTTCTTTCTTTTCCAGGATCGTCGCCTAGACCCGTTCGCGGAGAGCACGGTGGACGGCATCATAGCCGGCACGTTATCAGTGACCGTGCTGTCGGGCCAGCTGCTCACGGACAAGCGCTGCGGCACCTACGTCGAGGTGGACATGTTCGGCTTGCCCGCCGACACCGTGCGCAAGAAGTTCCGCACTAGAGTCGCGCCTAACAATGGAATAAATCCCGTGTATGGAGAGGAACCGTTTGTTTTTAAAAAGGTAGGTGCTTGTGTGCGTGTGTGTTTTGTTTGCTCTCAAGGCCAACTTGAGAATAAAACATAGCAGGAGAAGTCAAGAACGTGTAGAGGGATTTAGAGAAGACTTTGGTCAGTTGATTAGCAGTTAGACCGTCAAATCATAACTACGATTTGAAGTTAAAAAACAGTAGTAACAAACTAAAAATATGAAATGTTTTTTTTATTGTAATTATAATTAAGCAAATTTTTATTATAAAGTGAACTGAGAAAACGCCAAAGAAACACCAGCAGGCATTTTGTTTGTATAGCTTGTTTTATTTATATTTCACTTTTTCGTGATCGCTCTCCTTTATCTATATTGTAATAGCCATGTGAATGGATACTTACTGAAACAGTAACCACACCTTTAAAAATATCAATATACGATGAACAATTTTTCCTGTTGTCAGTAAGTCAATTACGTGTCAAAGTGAACGTAAGTACTAAACTGAAATGACAATGTTACGTCGATGAGTATATGTCATTCGCCTTGACGTCTCCTGTCGAGCGCTAAGTAATAATTGCAATTATTTAAGCAATCTTAACTAAGCTATCAATTTAGTAATACTTGGAATCTAGTATACGAGTAGATTATCTTGATACTTAGCATAAATTTAAATTAATAAAGACTGCTATTATTCGTTTTTCAAAACTACCCTCAAATTATGGTTTAAAATTTATTAAAGTTTTTATGAAAACAATGTCACGGACGAAGTTGCTTGTAAAGTGCTAGTAAAAAATAAAATGAAATTCAAGATTGAAAGCGAGGAAAGAAAAGGGGGAACCCTGTGCTCAGAAGTGATCTACTTCTGTTAATTATAAAAAAAGTTATTTCAATCGGAGTTGCTATACTTTACGATTCGCTAACTCGATATGCAAGTCTCATATACTACTCGTATTTTACTCTATTTTACTAAACAAAAAAAATAAAAAAACTCCGACTGAAAGAAAACGAAATATAATAATATCAATAAGTATTTTCCTGGAGTAGTGACGTATAGACACAAAATATGTTGCTGAACGTGGTCTCCGTACTGCGCTACATCAAATAAATTACGGAAAGTGAGTTACACTCACTGTACGTAAAGTTTGTCCATGTGTGCTTGCGTTTTCACCTACCGCCACGCGTCTGTACGTAGGCAACAGATGCCGGTTGAGCACTTTGAACCTTATTATAAAGGTATAAAGACGAATAGAGATACAATGGGATCTTTTAGAAGAAGTATAGTCTGTCTAAAAAGTCAAACGACTTGGGAATTTTGTATAATATTTAATTATTAAAATAAATGGTTATATTCGATACTTTTTATAAGGTTTTTCTATTAGCAAACAATGATCAAGATCTCTTAATCAACCTTGATTATTGAACCAGTGTTGAATACATCAGATTTCATTTTGCCCTAATAATTACCCAAGCCGTTTGAATTTTTAGACAGACTATAGTAGTAGTATTTCGAGGTACATATGTCGGTATTCCTCGCATCTCTTTGACTCCCGCCATATGGGCCGTGTCACTGGGTGACGGATTGTTTACAAACGTCACTTCATCACTTGGCTGTGCGCCGGCGCCATTCAAATAGTTGCCTACTACTAACGCGCCGCTGATTGACTTAACGACTGAGTGCAATTAACAATTGTTTGAAATCTCCTCACTAATGCTCAATAGGGATAATAAATACTATTATACGTGTTGCGGTTTAGTAATCTGTGCGTTATACTTGTTTAAACTGTGATCAGCTGATCGTTTTTTTTACAACTTCGGTTTTTACTCGTTTAAAAAAGTTGAACTTTCATTATGAATTTTGCTTTCTTTTCTCATATGCAAGTATTTAAAACAATACAAATATCACAGGTAATGTTTTGATAAATGTAACTTGAAACTTGGCTAGATCATAGATGCCGCGCCGCGCGCTGATTGCTACTCACCGTCATTAGTTAAATTGATTGCTACGAGTGAACCGTAATTGTGATATGTTGCTATATAACTAACTAGCATCTGCCAATGGTTTTCGCCGTGTGAAACCTTATGTCTATGACATCTAATGATAAAGGACCATTCTACTGGTGAATGTTTAAAATCAGTCCATTCGTTTTGCCTCTTCATTACAAACAAAAGTTCAAATATTTCTTTTTTATAATATAAGTATAGAATAAAGACGCTGCCATCAAATGCAGCTCCTTTCATTCATTTCCTGCTTAGAACACAGTCTGCTATAGAACAAAAGCTTTTACAAGTATTCAATATTCTTGCGTGACTTGCAGGATGATTTAAGCAAAAAAAAACGCACGGTATTCAATTCAAATAGCTGAAGACTTGCCAGAGCTTAAACATCTTCTTCTTTATTTGCGAAACAAAATTTAAACAAGACAATTAGATTGTTAATACTAATTTAACCGGAAATATCTATCAATGTTGGTAAAAAGTGAGTAATTGTGCAAATCATAGGTGTTTTTAAACCGGAAATATCTAATAATGTTGGTAAAAAGTGAGTAATTGTGCATTTCATAGGTGTTTTTTAACTGGAAATATCTATCAATATTGGTAAAAAGTGAGTAATTGTGCAATTCATAGGTGTTTTTTAACTGGAAATATCTATCAATATTGGTAAAAAGTGAGTAATTGTGCATTTCATAGGTGTTTTTAACTGGAAATATCTATCAATATTGGTAAAAAGTGAGTAATTATGCAATTCATAGGTGTTTTTAAACCGGAAATATCCAACAATGTTGGTAAAAAGCGAGTAATTGTGCATTTCATAGGTGTTTGCCCGGTCCTTACCGGCGGCACTATTTTAAGGTGAACGCACACTTATCTGAGCCTAACGTGTCGAACGAATTGAAAGAAAAAATTTTTAGACTTATGAAATCCGATGAAACCCCGCCCACCTAATCGCGTCGAATCGTCTGATTCTGGAAGGACTACAGAAATCCTAGACTAATTCGGATGCACCAAAGCGCTGCCTTTTTATTTAATCTTCATGCAACACAAATTATGTACATAGGCGGCTTTTTAAATTATATGAACCCACATTCCTGTCTCCCTTTGACGTATTTCATCATTAACCTTTTGAATGTCTTAAGTTACACAGTTCGACATAAGCAATTGTCTTTCTATTGTGTCTCTAATTACGGCATTCTATGAGTTAATAAAGCACTAATGTAATAAAGAGGTAAAGGTTTTTTTTTTTGTTTGTAGGAGGTAATCTCTGGAAGTACTTGTCCGATTGCTAAAATTCTTTCACCAATAGAAAGCTGCTTAATAAATCTGTAGAAGTTGTGCGCACATCACGTACAATTTTAGAAATTGATGTCGATAACGTTTATTATACTGTGTTCCCAAAATGCTTTATATCTACCAACGTAAGGGTGGGATGTTAACCATTTACCGATAGCGCAACGTCGTTCGTCTAGTGGTCCGATGATGAAACGGATTTGGCGGAATTAAATTGTGCAATTCTAATGCACACTTTCTGAAATGTACCTATACGATTAAAAACCGACAAGCTAGCGACCCGGTGTCGATGCTCAAGACTTTGGAGTTTTGACTCGACAAGTACATCATTGCCGATGATCTTCTTAGCTCGCTTCTCAATTGACTCTAGTGTATCAAGCTGGTATTTGGCAGACCCATCCCAAAGAAGAGAGCTGTACTCCATACACAATCGATATTGCGCTTGATAAAGGGTTGAGCAGGTGTTCCGGTATCGGTATTGTTTCATTTTTTCTAAGGACCCCAATGTTTTGGCAGCCAGTTGAGCTTTTGCCTTGATGTAAGAGCTGAAATTGAGGGTAGATGACAGCGTTACCCCCAGAACCTGAAGATGGTTGGTTATCGGCACGGTCACACCCCAGAAAAATGGAAGAATAAGATTTAACTGCTTAAAAGTGAAATAACTAAGCAATTATTAAGACTAAAATTAACGTTAAAGTTATTAAGAGATTTAACCTTGCAATCGTGGTAATTACAGACATAATAGAAAGACAAAAGGTGCGCGAACCGCGTTCGCTTGGGGTTTAATGAATTAATTCCTTGTTTAATAAAAGTTGATTCTAACAAAAAAAAAAGTATTTTTTTTAACCAGAAATTAACTCAATTAACAAGAGAACAAAAATGAAATAACAAAAAATAACTATTAAGTCTTGAAGTCCCGGGAATTCCCGGGACTTTGATAGTAGGCTGTCTCGTGTCCCGGTACTTTGAAATTGTCGGGAATTCCCAAACCCTAGTGTGGATATATGTGCGAGGCTTCGTTGACTTCGATTTATTCGGCTCGGATAAGTGTGTGTTCACCTTTATCGACACTGACCATTAACCTTAATTGGGCCAGCTGTTCTACAGTATCACTACAATAGAAAACCTTTTAGACGCTGGGCGAGAGATAACGGATAGCATATGTTTTCCATTGAAAAGTTTACACGCAAAAAGTTCTTAGGCTTTGAAGCGTTCATCATTCGATTAACGAGAAGTCTGTCAAAGCCGACAAGGCTGTTTTCTCAATGACTCGATTTTACCTTATTCATTTACTTTGATGCCGTCTTCAGCTACTCAAACAAGAATTTTGTTCATTAGAAATGTTAGAAAAACGATTTTATACGGTTTAAATTAATAAAGTACAGATCTTCTTTTTTAATTGAGAAAAACCGATGAAAAATTCCACCACAGGGGGCTCCATAATCATGGTATTCGTTTGTGCGTCGATGTCGATGACTTGGTGTATATTTTGTAATAGTGTTTTAGTAACCTATGAAATTTAGGAAGTGCCATGAAATAGACGACCTGGTGAAGGTAGCGGGAATCCGATGGATGTGGGACGCACATGATCGTTCGTTGTGGCGACGCTTGGGGGAGGCCTATGTCCAGCAGTGGACGTCTGTCGGGTCGAAGCCTACTGGGGCCAGGGTTATCCGAATATGAAGGCTTGAAGGAACGGGATGGGTTTTTTAGTCAGTAAGAGTCTGACACTATCTCCCGCTCCGCCCAAGAGCGGGGGTTGTCATAAGATGATTTATCCCATCCACATTTGAATTGAATGCAGTTGCAACAAAAAAAAATGACTTCTTTTCCTTATTATTTTCCTAAAACATGCTTTTAAATAATTTACCATCGATAAAGCGTTTAGATTTATATAGAAAAACGATTGTATATTTTTTTATCGTAATATAGCAGTGTAATGTGTGAACTTTAGGATTGTTATGACACTTTCGAATATAGCTTAAAAATTGTTTGTTATACCATTGAATATCAATTTTCCTTTCTTTTGATATGACTTACTACACTTGCCAAGAAGCATTGCTATTCTAGTTTGAAGCCCACCTCATTAGTCCTCTAACGAAACCTCTTTCTCTCTCTGCTCTTGAAACTACTCGGGTGAACCCGGGTGAGGGAGATGGATTCCGCCTAAAGAGTACACAGAACACCTCTATCTCTTCTAGTTTGTTGTACTCATCTGTCGTCTTTAAGAAGCGTATTTTAGACGGTCCTTTGTGTGATGTGGTGGTATATTGCTCGCAGGTAGTGCTGCCAGAACTGGCCATGCTGCGCATCGCGGCTCACGAAGAGAGTGGTCGTTTGTTAGGACATCGCGTGCTTCCAGTCCTGGGTCTTTGTCCCGGCTACCGCTCCGTGAACTTGCGTACCGAGCTTGGTCTACCACTACCCGCTAGTCTGTTGCTACTCGTCGTGGTCAAGGTAAGCTAAACGATACTACACTGACATGTGATTGCATTGTTTGAAAAGTCCAGGTCTATGTGGTGTTTTGCTCAAAAGACCACCATAGTCGTATCGCATAATATTTTTTTGGTCTCCAGGATTACGTGCCAGACCAGCTGTCGGAACTAGCGGAGGCGTTGGCGAACCCGATCAAGTATCAGAGCGAGCTCGACAAGCGAGAGCACCAGCTAGCCAAGCTGACAGAAGACACCGATGTTCCCAGCGACGCGCTGCCCTCGCGCCCCACACGCGCCGCCGACGCGCCAGCAAGGGACGACGCACGCCGCTCAGTCGCACACCCGGTACGTACACGCACATTACATACAGAGCGAGAGCACCAGCTAGCCAAGCTGACAGAAGACACCGATGTTCCCAGCGACGCGCTGCCCTCGCGCCCCACACGCGCCGCCGACGCGCCAGCAAGGGACGACGCACGCCGCTCAGTCGCACACCCGGTACGTACACGCACATTACATACAGAGCGAGAGCACCAGCTAGCCAAGCTGACAGAAGACACCGATGTTCCCAGCGACGCGCTGCCCTCGCGCCCCACACGCGCCGCCGACGCGCCAGCAAGGGACGACGCACGCCGCTCAGTCGCACACCCGGTACGTACACGCACATTACATACAGAGCGAGAGCACCAGCTAGCCAAGCTGACAGAAGACACCGATGTTCCCAGCGACGCGCTGCCCTCGCGCCCCACACGCGCCGCCGACGCGCCAGCAAGGGACGACGCACGCCGCTCAGTCGCACACCCGGTACGTACACGCACATTACATACAGAGCGAGAGCACCAGCTAGCCAAGCTGACAGAAGACACCGATGTTCCCAGCGACGCGCTGCCCTCGCGCCCCACACGCGCCGCCGACGCGCCAGCAAGGGACGACGCACGCCGCTCAGTCGCACACCCGGTACGTACACGCACATTACATACAGAGCGAGAGCACCAGCTAGCCAAGCTGACAGAAGACACCGATGTTCCCAGCGACGCGCTGCCCTCGCGCCCCACACGCGCCGCCGACGCGCCAGCAAGGGACGACGCACGCCGCTCAGTCGCACACCCGGTACGTACACGCACATTACATACAGAGCGAGAGCACCAGCTAGCCAAGCTGACAGAAGACACCGATGTTCCCAGCGACGCGCTGCCCTCGCGCCCCACACGCGCCGCCGACGCGCCAGCAAGGGACGACGCACGCCGCTCAGTCGCACACCCGGTACGTACACGCACATTACATACAGAGCGAGAGCACCAGCTAGCCAAGCTGACAGAAGACACCGATGTTCCCAGCGACGCGCTGCCCTCGCGCCCCACACGCGCCGCCGACGCGCCAGCAAGGGACGACGCACGCCGCTCAGTCGCACACCCGGTACGTACACGCACATTACATACAGAGCGAGAGCACCAGCTAGCCAAGCTGACAGAAGACACCGATGTTCCCAGCGACGCGCTGCCCTCGCGCCCCACACGCGCCGCCGACGCGCCAGCAAGGGACGACGCACGCCGCTCAGTCGCACACCCGGTACGTACACGCACATTACATACAGAGCGAGAGCACCAGCTAGCCAAGCTGACAGAAGACACCGATGTTCCCAGCAGCGCAAATCAGCGCCCACAAGTATCATGTAAAAACATCAAACAGTTTCGTAACGTCACATACCTGATTCCGTAAACGCCATCTTGGTTCAACCACATTTCCGTAATCAGCGCCTCACAACGCGGAGAATGCATTCAGCTCATCATTAAATGAAGGTGTAAAAATAATTATTGAAATCCCTATAAACCTGAAGGAAGGAAGCCTCTTAAATAATTGATTTACTTTATTTCCAGATTAAAGTAGACGATCAGCCTGATAGCAGTCCGTCGAAAGATTCGATTAAGGAATCTAAGAAATTTATAGAGACCGAGAGCAGCTGCAGCATACCTTCACCGCTACCTCCCAATATTAATGGTAAGATTGATATGACATTTACAAGTATTTGACACCCCGCTGTCCTGGGATAGAAGATAGATAGGATACTTTTTTTTTCGCACCGTTAGTGCATTAAGCCAGTGTGGAACTACCCAACAAACATTTTAGCCGTATATGTAAGAGTTACGCGACTTGAAGTGCCTTGAACATAGTATTGAATTAATTTTATCGTGTAATATGACTTAGTGCCCCTTATCTTTACACAACTTGTAGTCGTATACAGAGATATAAACTTCTATACGACTACTTTATATGACTGATACACAATTTTCAGTAGTAAAACCGATGCTGTCGTCTTAATAACATCTTCACGACTCTTACACCGTCATTAATCGTATTATATTCGAGTCGCGAAAACTGCTTTTTAGTGATAAATCGTTTAATAGTGATAAATTGCACTTTTATACAATTTTCAGTCAATATAAACACTTTTATACTACTATTCAATGACTAGATGACCTATTAGTGTATAAAAATGGTCAACATTGCAACCATAGCCAGGACATAAGTCAATTGTATCGAAACTGGAAGGTAGAATTAAAAATAATATACTTTATGATAATGTAAATGGTCTATTGGAAAATTAAATTTTGAAAATAACATTACTTATTGATCAATAGAACCACTAGATCTACTTTCTAGTGGTTCTATAAAAGTATAGGTTCTTTAAAGTTGGATTTAAAAATAATATACTTTATGATAATGTAAATAGTCAATTGGAAAATTAAATTTTGAAAATACCATTACTAAAATGTTATTAGTTTCTAGGACACATCAAAGTGATCTCTAACTTTCATGAAAACGTGGCTCACAAGATGTAGAAGATATCAATAGCCATTTCAAAAACATACTGTATTAATGTTAAAATCTAATCAGTGTCCATTATATTTATTACATCTTATTTTTTATTACCACCGAAACCAACAATAAATAAATCAATAGTTTAATTATATATATTTAAAATGGTTTTTTTATATGAGACTTTCTTTAAGTGAACCCAAATAATTTAGACAATATGACTTATAATTTACAATATATAGATAATAAATAGGGCACGGAAGGAAAAGTCGTTTAGATGGCGTATAAAGATAATTTTTAACAATTTTGTTTGGGGTGAGGTTAAGATAAACCAAGATTAAAGATTATAAAGATAGCTATATTTCAACAATACCGATTAAACTAATACAAAGGAAAACTATTAAAACTAATGAGGTGAATGAGATGAGATTGAGTCGCGCCCGATATGCTATCCGAATGCGTACTGACTGCAATTACTTAGGTAATACATAAAATAATAAAGGCATCGAGCGCGGTGTCGCAATTACGCTGACAGGTACATTATTGTTCGGTGATTGACCCGAACAAATTTCGTTAAAACAAATTTTAAAATGTTGCTCACTTTAAAGAATTTATAAGGCGCTATCATTATATTGAGAAAACTAGTGCACATTACTCTTTGTGGAACAGAGAGTAAAGTCCCACATACCTCCGTTGAAAAGGGAGGATCCTCCGACCAGACAGGTGTTATAGTCTGGTGGGCTACTGCCCGATAGATGATTTCGGGCTGTCGTATATGTTCAAATCGCGCGGAGAACTGTGACTGCGCGATGCAGGATTTCGTACTTTCTTCGTAGTTCTTATGTGGCGCCATAGGTGTCGCTACATCACTCCCCTCCGGAGATCGGAGATCGATGGTTCTTTGATGCTTCATGATGCGTGCCAGGCCAGTGATAGGTTGGTTCCAGTCGGTTGTAGACCTCGCCGCCTACCGCCTGCGCCCGCGCATGATGTCCCAGTGAGTCGGGATGTTGCCCCAGTGAGTCGGGGTGATGATGTCCCAGTGAGTCGGGATGATGCCCCAGTGAGTCGGGGTGGTGCTGTCCCAGTGAGTCGGGATGATGCTGCAGGCTCCAGTGAGTCGGAGTAGTGCTGCTGGCTCCAGTGAGTCGGAGCGGTGCTTGTGCGACGTAGGGCTTGACTGCTAGCGTCGACCAGGAGAGGTTCTTCAAAGCTCTTCATGTGACTGGCCGAAGGTGCGGTGTGCCAAGGTCGCTGATGAGGCTGAGGGGGATGACCAGGTAGTCTTGCTGATGGTCAGGATACCCTTCATAGCCGTGGGTGCTGGCTGTATGGCTCGCTGCTCGAAAGCATGAGGAAGTGATGATGACGTCATGAAGTAGTAGCTGCACGAAGGCTGCGCTGACGTTCTTTGTCGAGGGTCACCAGTTTGGAGGTAGGCGGAACAGAGAGTAAAGTCCCACATGCCTCCATTGAAAAGGGAGGATCCTCCAACCAGACAGGTGTTATAGTCTGGTGGGCTACTGCCCGATAGATGATTTCGGGCTGTCGTATATGTTCAAATCGCGCGGAGAACTGTGACTGCGCGATGCAGGATTTCGTACTTTCTTCGTAGTTCTTATGTGGCGCCATAGGTGTCGCTACAACTCAATAAAATCAATTTCCCAATAGATTAGTGTACTTGAACATGACTTTCGACGACAAATATAATACCTAATGAATAAATAAAATGGTTATACTTTTTCAATGATAAAAAAAATATTATTCTTACATAGTATAAGATTAATAGTTTGGTTTTTAAGTTTCAATTCTGGGCGATGTGGTCGCTAAGCGACAAAGCCCTTTAATAAAAAATAAAAAAAAGTTTCAATTCACTACATTTATCTCATCACCTTAAATATCAAAATTTTTTAGTCAGTAAGAGTCTGACACTATCTCCCGCTCCGCCTAAGAGCGGGGGTTGTCATTGGATGATTTTCCTTCACCAAAAAAAAAACCTTAAATCAAAATCCCTTATAAAAGTCGTGATGAACACTAGTTACCTATTCGTTAAAATGCACTACTCATCTTTCAATGATAAAAAAATATTTTATTCTTACACAGTAATAAGTTTAATAGTTTAGTTTTTAAGTTTCAATTCACTACATTTATCTCATCACTTTAAATCAAAATTCCTTATAAAAGTCGTGATGAACACTAGTTATTCGATAAAATGCCGCAAAGTAGCGCTAATAAACGTCATTATTCGACGAAAAGAGGTCCTTATGACATCTATACGACCGCTACATGATCAAATAGTGATTAATACGACTGCTATGTAACTCTATTACGACACTGATTCGTATAAAATGGGCCTATTTTCGCTCGTATCAACGTGATCGCGACGTATGTACGACTAGCGATACAACCAAAAGTTAAAATCAGCACGTTGTGGCGCGTGTAAAAGGCTTATTTATAAAGTTTCAATTTGTGTATTGTTAAAAAATATAATATATTATTTTTATATCCTACTCATCGTAGACACCATTTACCTAATGGTGCGTCCAGATCTGACGAATGCGTCGCAAGCACACCATTATGTACAGGGTCATCCTTCACTGGGACATGACGCGATGAAAACGTGAATTTTTTAGATATATAACTGATATATTATGGAATTTTATTTCATACACTAAATGGACACATTTCAATGCAAGAATTCGAAAAGACCGCGGAATTTAAACATAGAGTTTATTCAGATTTTCACAATGAAATGTATACCTTATGTAACTTTAAGTTTGTACCTTATTGTTTTTAGAAGCGGACGTTAAAACGAACGGAACATCAGATGAGTCTTTAGCAGAAACGCTTGAGACTCTTCTATCAATGAAGGTGGTTCGTGAGAAGCATGCGGAGCTCGCGCGGAAACTAGACGCGTTGCGACGCAAGTTCGACAAGGAGAAGAAGCCACCCACTTCCAAGTTCTACGTTAGCAATAAGCTCGTGAAAAGACTGTCCTCTAAAAATATGTAAGTATTACAAAAAAGATCGTGAGACTTGCCCATCCAGATTTTGTCGTTTGGTTTGACACGACGAAATACTGCCCGCCCCCTCCGCCTCTCTCCACCTCTCTTCTCGCTCCCATGTGCACTTGTGCCGGGCGTGTTCGCGTCTAGCGATGAAACAATTCTGAGTGGCGCAGCATTTTTTACAACTTTTTTGATGCCAATCGATTTTAATTGTAATAAGGATCAAACAACTACTTTGGATGGACTTAGGTTTGAGCATTAGAAAAGCCCCTAGTGTTGACGAAGCAGCATTGGTCAGACACGGTTCACGGCTTGCACGTAATTGATAGGTTGTCGTGTTGGTTCCCAGGAGTAGCGAAGCGCACGTGAGCTCGGACGAGGCGGGCGCGTGCGGCGAGTTCCTGGCGCTGGAGCGGGAGCTGCGCCTCAAGTGCCACCACGCCGTGTACGCCGCGCTCGAGAAGCACGTGCGCAACGATCAGCACCACCAGATGAAGGCGCTCTCGGTATGTATGTCGCTTAAAACATTTCCTGGTCAGGACGTGATGGCACACACGCCGAGTTGCTAGCTAGTCGGCTTTCTATCGTTTACATTTCGGGGAGTGTTCATTGGAATTGCATTTGCGTTCCATCATCGGACCACTAAACGTACGGCGTTGCGCCAGCGTTACATGGTACAAAGCGTTTTGGGAAAATATTCATCAATATGTACAGCTAAGGAGTGGAATTCCTTGCTGGAGTCTGTGTTTTCTGATCGGCGAGCAGCAAGCCGAAGCTGCGGCGCCTTCAAACCACCTGCTCCTCAGCTCGCGGGCTGCTGTAATCCTCCGCGCCTACGTGGAATTCAATTATACTTTAGGGGTAGGGCAGACAAGGCTGCGTAAAGTCGGTTTGCAGCGATTTGTTTCTGTCACTACATTTTGTAGCACAACATAATTATATTGACTTTTTACAAGAAGGTTCATGTATTTTAATTTTTGATGTTCCAATATGTAATAACCAGGGGTATGAATTAGGTAGAGTTATTCATGTACTTACACAGATTTCATACAGCGAAAGAATAAAGTGGATATGCCTCAAATTCCGAGGTTAATTTTAAAGAGCTGATTTTTTTATGACGCTATCAGAAATATAATATATAACTTCTTCCTGCATTAATGAAGAGGAGCAGGTTAAACTCACCACAGTTGACGTAGAGAGATCGTTTTCAATACACGAACAGAATATTATTCGATTAATACACGAACTGTATGAATCGATACATACAGTTCGTGTATTAATCGAAATAATATTCTGTTCATGTATTGAATTATTGAAAAATACTAATAAAATTTCTTTATTAATTATCTTTGTTTTATTTGTCTGTAATATTGTTGGACACGCGGGATTTTTCATTCGAAATCCCGGGAAGATCCACATTAATATCAACATATCGATGCAAGTATATGAATAACTCTACCTAATTCCGACCTCTGGTAATAACCCATACCGAATAATCGTATCTCTAAATAAACGTTATGTTAAACAAAATTATGCGTAATATTAATTATGGCAAAGGTAATAATGCGAAACAAAGTTCTGCCATGATAAAAGTATGTCATTGTGAATTCGGACACGTAAATACTCTTCCAAACAATAGATATGCTAAAAATTTTAATAGGCTTTAAAAATATTCGATTAAATAAGATTATAAAGTGTGTTATGCCAAATAAAGTTCGGAGTATCAAAATTCTTCCAAACAGAAGGAACCTGTTATAAATATAAAAAGTTTCTATAAATGTATCGGTCATTTTGTTTCATTGCGAGACATTTAGCTCATTATTAGTTTGGATAGCAAATTGTTAGCAAAATATCAGTCTTATAAATATAATCTTGTGTTCAAAGAAAAATAACATGAAAACAAAATGGTTAATAAATTGTACTTAGGTTACTAAGTACAATTTATTAACCATTTTGTTTTCATGTCGTCGTCACTCGTCTTCGTGTTAACGAAGACGAGTGTTATTGCAATAATATGTGATTAATAAATAAATTTGTGTGTATTTTCCTGTATATTCCAATCGTTATCAATACTGTTGCGTCATTATTGTACTCAGTACGTATCAGTCGGTACTTCAGCGACTGATAAAACAATAAAAATCTTTGCTCAAGTATATTCTTGCTCAGTCATTTGCGGTGCATACAGAGTTTGTGTTCTTTTTTGTTCTGACGGCTTTTTTTGTGAAGTTCTTTTGTAACGCGGAGGAAGTCCATCATGGAACGAAGTTTTAACTACGAACGTTTGATAAGATTAGTAGCTGAACAACCTAACTTGTATAATCCTAAAACAATATCCACGCGAGCAAGAATATGGAGAAACATTGGCAGAACATTAAATGTAACTGGTAAGTAGAAACAGTAATTTTCATTATAAACTTCAAAATATTGATCAATAGGGTATTTTATTAGTTTTTTCATAATATTTTACAACTAGTCGCTGCCGGTGACCGCCCATGTGATAATTCATACTTTTTTATTATAAATGTGAATGTAACTGTAGTCTGTCTGTTACGCTTTCGTTGTTGTTAGTTAGTTGCGTTGAAATGATTTTTATGAAATTTTGTACGGAGAAAAGCTTCCTCCATAATGAGAAACTCCGAGAATGGACATAGGAAACTTGTTGTGTATCTTCGACTTCGCGTCGGCAGCATTCACGCGGATGAAGCCGCTTGTTAAAGCTAGGAAAAAATATAATTATGCCTATTTAAAAATCGGTCGTGTAGTCGTTGAGTTTGTTCATTCCAACCAAAAATACAAATAAAAATCATTATAATATTCGCATAGATCGTATTATCGTATTCAATGTATATCATACTCAGATTACTGTATCGAGGCCAAAAACATTGATATGTAGCTTGAAAAAAATATTCACAGCTTTATCGAAAGGTTTTGAATTCGTTTTTTTTTTTAAATTTAAATTTCATTTTACGAGTATATTTAATTGAATGTTGCAATAATTAAAACGTCATGTTAAATATGAGATTTTACGTTCTATTTTTTTTTTTTACTACAAATGAAATAAAAAAAAATTCTTATGTTACAGGTAAAACCTGTAAACATGAATGGGAAAAATTAAGAAATCGTTGCTACCAATATAAAAAATGTGCTAATAAGCAACATTATCCCAATGCGAAACTCTACGAGATGATGATAGGTTTCTTGGGCTCAGCAAATAATCCAGAAGCTACAAGAGCAGGTGCAGGTGAGCCAAGTACTAGCGGACAGCAACAGCCATCTGAACAAGCAACAACTGCTGGTCCGGATGCTACAAGAGCAAGTGCAGGAAGTGAGCCAAGTACTAGCGGACAGCAACAGTCATCTGAACAAGGGAATGTGAATGATGGCTCTAAAAATGATAATGAAGGAACCCCAACACGATCTTTTGAGAACTCTCAAAGGAAAGGTAGATCAAATAACAGTGCCAAAAAAGTAGTGCGTAAGAAAAGGGTACAAAACCCCAAAAAGCGCATCAGGAATGTAGACGAATTAAACTATTTTAATAAACAAATTGAACCATTTTTGAGGGGATTGCCGATCGGTTTAAAGTATAAAGCACGAGATGAGATGTATGAGGTACTCTATAAGTATAAGGCATTGGCACTGAGCTGTAAGAAAGCATAGTAATAGCCTGGAGTTCTAAGACACAGGCATAGGCCTAGTTTAGACTCCAGATCTCCCACAAATTATAGACAGAATAGTTTTATTATATGTGCAAGTAGACAGTTTAATAATATATGTAAGGTTATAATATATGTATGTGGCGTTGGCCAGAAGATGGATAAGCCTCAAGTTTTTTTTAAGTAGCCTTTTAATTGTTTTCCTAATTTTTTGTAATGTTTTTTTATTACTCATTTTTCTGTTAACTAAAGGTTTGTAGTTACTACTCGTTCAACTCTTGCAATAGACTTTTTTTATATAAATTATTATTATATCTAGCCCAAACTGTCCCGCTGCTGAGCAAAGACCTCCTTTACATATGTAAATGTAACATTTTAATAAGCTTGACTCATTGTGTAAAGGGTGTTATATTCACTTTTTTTTTATGTCCGACAATATACAGGAAGACTTAACTGGCTTACTGTTGTCTATATTATTTGTTTTTATTTTAAGTCTGCTTTTTTTTGCGTTTGTTTAAGCTGTAAGTCCTCCAGATGTATTAAATAAATTACAAATTGTATATAAGTGCTTTTGTTTTTCTGTAAAAACATATTCGATGTTTATAATGTAATTTGTGAAGATACATATATATTATTTTTTTAATTTTGAATTGATTTTTGATTAGGGGTTAGATGAAATAAAAGAGATTTCCCAAATTTGTATGAGGAACCGTACCAACTTGCCTCCAACCAAATTTATTCTCAAGTGTATAGTTTACTTTTCACTACCTAAAAATATTGTTAATATTCAACCGCATTTTTTAAATATTATTCAATAATTTAGAAATGGCTGATCATATTTCATGGCAATTTTTAACCGGTTTGATTATTATAATTTGCATACAATACAAGGTGTCGTTTTGAAGCTGCAAAATATTTCAGGAGGTAATTATGTTAGTGATTCTCGACCCGAATCAATAATAAAATAAGTAGGTAATTTTTTTTTTTTTTATAACCGCGCTTTTTTTCACACACAAACACGGAACAATAAAGGGCGTTTTCACACACACTAACTCGCAACGATAGTTTCATAAATAATGTATCATCCAATCATCATCCCGCACGCCACACCCTAGCCACGCCCCCGCGGCCATCGATCAATCGATTTAGTTTAGTGTAATTAAAAAATTAAATAACAAGTATTACTGATTATTGACCAGGTATCGTTTTTTTATATGATTATTTATGAGTTTTATTACAACCTCCTGAAATATTGTGCAGTTTTAAAACTGCACCTTGTATATACATACACCGCTAAATTTTAATCGTTTTAATCCCGTGGAGAGTCGATCCGGTACATGAAACACTATCGATTTGTAAAGATAAAATTAAAAAATAAAGTACCTCTTTTTCAAAACTCTTATTAATTCACGCATGTACGAAATTAGTATCTTTAAGAAAACGTCAGCTGAGCGAGTTCAATGACCTGTAGTTAATAGTCGGCGTTGCGTACAAAGTACCTACGGGATTAAAACGATTAAAATTTAACGTTGTATAGATTTACGTTTTAGGCCGAATGCTGAGTTGTGAATTACATTATTATTGATATATTACACGTGCGCGATAAGTTACAACTCGGACTCTTATCGGTCTTATATTGTGGCGTTCCTTACGCTCAGGCTTTTATCACACATGGGTAATATCTTTACGCTATACCTATAGTAGAGGATACGATTAAGAACGATCTTTACCGGTTTGTTTAATGGATGAAATGTATTTTATGACAAATCTAGTATGTTAAATAATGTAACGCGGGTAGGTTGCCTAAGAAATTCCTGGCCAAACTATTATTAATTAAAGATTGATTTTTTTTTTTTTGGAAAAACGCACAACCGTTATTCATGCCAGATTTTTTGCAGACAACCCTATAGCATCGTATTCGTAATGAAACAGCGTTTATTTTGATATACAATTTATTTATTAAACAAGTAGGTACTACTATTATTGACATACCTGTTTATACCTGGCAACCCAAAGTTATGCCAGGAAACAAATAGGCAACCCAACGTTTTTATGTTCTAAAGGCTTCATACTTTCGGTTAGTACTAAATTTATTCGTTAAACACCGGCGCATTAAAAAAAAAAAGTTTGGCCAGGAATTTCTTAGGCAACCCACCCGCGTTATATTATTCAATATACTAAATTTGTCATAAAATACGTTTCATCCATTAAACAGACTGGTGAAGGTCGTTTTTAATCGGATCTTAGACTACTAAGCCTACACTGAAGTAGACCTTTAGCCTGTTAAGTCTTAATGGTCAAGTCTTTTATTTACTTATTTATTTATAAAGTTATCAAGACCTGAACAAACTTACTAATAGTTTTAGTTCGATTTCTCGAATTAAAAAACGCAGTAAATCACTTACATACCTACATAGGTACTTAATTATTTAAGTACCATTTAAGTTCTAAGTATATCTTTCAGTTTTTTAGGGTTCCGTACCCAAAGCGTAAAAACAGGACCCTATTACTAAGACTTCGCTGTCGATCCGTCCGTCCGTCTGTCACCAGGCTGTATCTCAAGAACCGCGATAGGTAGACAGTTGAAATTTTCACAGATTATGTATTTCTGTTGCCGCTATAACAAAAAATACTAAAAACAAAATAAAATAAATATTTAAGGGGGTCTCCCAAACAACAAACGCGATTTTTTTGCCGTATTTTCCTAAGAACGGTACGGAACCCTTCGTGCGCGAGTCCAACTCGCACTTGGCCAGTTTTTTTTATAAATATTATACCAAACAAACAAATCTCTTTTCGCATTCCTAATTTTATTGTTACGAAACTTTCAGCGATTTTTTTTTTGAAGTGTACTCCTCGGTAGTACTTGCCTATTATCATCCATGAATGACTTCACTCAGTCCCTTATCAGAACTGTTTCTCTTTCAAAAATTCACATTCGCCGCGCGAACTAATATACCTAGTGACCGATTAGCAATCTGTTTTCGGAAACGTTTCTTTTCGTTCAGTAAGAATATATGGTTCCTATTCGTTCATCGTTCGCAAACTACACAAGACTACAAAAGCTCAGGTAGGTATATTCTTGCTAAGTAATTTGCGGTGCATACAGAGTTTGTGTTCTTTTTTTTTGTTCTGACGGCTTTTTTTGTGAAGTTCTTTTGTAACGTGGAGGAAGAAGTCCGTCATGGAAGAAAAAGCATTTCACTACTCCACCAAGCAACGCTTGATAAGCTTGGTATCTGAACAACCTGACTTGTATGATCCGAATAGCCCCAATTCTAAAAAATATTCTAAGCAAGCAATAATATGGGAAGACATTGGCAAACAATTAAATGAAACTGGTAAGTAGAAACAGTAGTTTTTTTATTATTATTAAGTTTAAAATATTGATCAATAAGGGATTTTAATAGTTTATATATATTAATTTATATATAACTTAGCCACTACAGCCCGCGTGAAAATAGAAAATCTATGCCTATGTTACTCATAAAGTAGCATTTTACTAGTAAAAGAATTTTTAAAATCGGTCGTGTAGTTTTTGACCTTTTTTTTAAATGATATAAACAGTGCTTAACCGCGTCCCACCTGATGGTAAGCAGTGATGTAATCGTTGATGGTGAGGCGCACTAGTTTATTAGTTTAATCATTCCAAAAAAAAATCTTTATAATATTCGCATAGATCGTTTAATAGTGAATCGCATTAAATGTATATCATACTGATAGCTTATCGGATTACTGTATCGACGCCAAAAACATTGACACGTAACTTGAAAAAATGATTCACAGCTTTATCGAAATTCCTATTTTTTTCACTGAAATTTTATACGTTTTTAGAATAGAATAGAATAGAATATAATAGAATAGAATCGTTTATTTCTGAGTACTACCTTTGCTGGTGTAGAAATATTAAATGAGTGTCTAATTTCTACCACATAGTTATTATTATTAATAAAATTTAAAGGTAAACAAACAAATAAATAAAATTAATGTGTGTAACTTTATGGACCACGTTATTTTTATGTGTACATAATAAAAAATGTGATTATGCAATAAAATGTCATCGAATGAATGTTGCATTAAGGCCCAAGCGTCCGAAAAGTGCCATAAAACAGTGACTTTCTGAAGCCTACTCCTCGGTAACGGCCAGGTTAATAGGTTTGAAAAAAATATATGTTTATTATAGATTCATGAACAACATTATCAACATTCGATTTTTTCGTGCTGTTAATACTTTTGTCTAAAAAAAATATTTAGCAATTTCGCAACTTTTCACAACTTTTCCCTACTCCTTCGAAACGGCTTGGATCTTTAAAAACATTTTTACACATAAAAATTGGTGGTTAAATATTCCTCAAAGTGAACATTGCTTATGTAAATCAATCAATATTTCGCAAAGAAAATGAATTTAAAGGTCAGCCGCGCGCTTTCCGGTCGCTGTTGGCCGCAAATAAATGCACAGATTTGCGTACTGCCGCCTAGGCGGGTGCGAGAGGTGCGTCCACATAATTTTGGCCAGATGGTTCAAGGGACTATAAGCCTTAATAAAGATGCCTAAAAAAATAACCCATAAAAAACTGCGTTAAATTGGAGATTATTCGTTTTATTATTAGTTTTTTTATAACAAATTAAATAAAAAAATCTTATGTTACAGGTAAAGCTTGTAAAGATGAATGGATTAAGTTAAAAAGAGGTTACGCCCGCCACCATAACAAAAAAAGTAATAGTAAGCGCTCGTCTGCCAATGCGAAACTTTTTACGCGTATGAATTTCATGGACATTAGAAAACAACAATACAATACATATTATTATCAACAAAACAGTGAAAAGAAACAACAAAATAATGTATGGCAACAACAAAGCATTGAAAATCAACAGCAAAACAGTGAACATCAACTACAAAATAATATATGTCCACAGCAAAGAATTGAAAATCAACAGCAACGCAATGAACATCAACAACAAAGTAATGTCTGGCAACAACGAATAATTGAATATCAACAGCAGCTCAATGAAAATCATCAACTAAGCTTAGAAAAGAATCTTGACTCAGAAAATAAAAGCATTCATGAGATTTTTAGTCCGGAAGCTACAAGAGCAAGTGCAGTAAGTGAGCCAACTAATACTGGACAGCAAAACTCGTCTGTACAAGTGAATGTAAATGTTAGCTCTAATAATAATAATAATGAAGGAACCCCACAACCATTTTGGGAGAACTCACCGGTTGCTACACCAGAACCTAACACCACAAAAGTAGTGCCGGAAAAAGTGAAAAAAATGTTGACTAAAACAAAACAAAAAATAATTAAGCGTGACAAAAATAAAAAGATCTATGTGAGGCCAAAATGGCCTAGTTCAGATCCGATTGAAAACGAATTAGACCTGTTTTGTAGACAAGTTCGAACAACTTTGGGGGAATTACCGCGCGATTTACAGATAATAGCACAAGCAGAGCTGTTTAATACGCTCACCGAGTATAAGGCAAGGGCTCTCCTACTTATATTGTGATATTTATTTTACCTTTATGTTTGTACTAGCTGCCGCCAGCGGCTTCGCCCGTTCCATGTTCCCTTGGGATATTTTTATACCATCACATAGTATAAAAATATCCCAAGGGAACATACTTCATATCCTGTGGTATTCTAGGACATGGTGTAGTGTAACAAGTTTCATCGAATTTCGTCGAAGTAATACACTATACACACAAATGGTGTAGCAGGAGGAGGTAGGGTCAGCGGCCCCCAAGAGGTATTTTCAAAATAAATTATGTTATTAAAGTAGTATGTATATATATATACTCCTAGAGTGAATTTAGCCTTCTATCTCACTTCGTTACGGAGATAATTTGGCGAAATAGACACCAGAGTGGGTATAATTCAAAAGTATTTTTTTCAAAAACTAATATAGCTACACTAATGAAACTAAAACGGTTTGTTACATAATAAATTGCTTTTTACACCACCTGCTCGATAATGTCGTTTTACACGTCATATAAACCTCACTTAAAGCAAGTCATTATATGCCTAGGGAGATAATGCAGTATGGCCGATCCCTAGGGAATAATGAGATTTGAATTTGGAGCATCAAGAATCGTCAACATTGTGAATTAAAATGTAGGCGCATCGAACAAGTTGACTCGAAATTCAAACCAAAGAGTATGTAATCACTGTGATTCAAACTGGCCACTAACAAAAAAAAGAAAATAGAATAAAACGTGCGCCTACTGACGACACGGGAGCATTATAGAAAATTGAAACTATAGAATCTTGGAGTAGTGAATTTTGTTTGTTTGATGAACTTGTAAATATAATACTTATATTTCTCTAATATATGATTTGGTCGACCAAATTGTCTTTTGATTATCTCACAGATGGTGTAAAAAGTAGAGTATGCAACACGGGGATAAAGCTGTCTTTGTCTTGGGCGGCTTAAATTCCTCACTTCACTCAGGTTTCTTTATTAACTCCCTCGCAATGCTCGGGAGTTAATTTTATAAATCCCTCACTATCGTTCGGAATTAAAATCAGCAACCTTCGTTTCGTTCGGAATTCAACATGCCGCCCGCGACTTAAAGACACTGCTTTATCCCCTAGTCACATAAACTACTATTACATTATACAGGGTTATTAGTAAAACACT
Organism: Mythimna ferrago; assembly: GCA_910589285.2. Lineage (NCBI taxonomy): Eukaryota > Metazoa > Arthropoda > Insecta > Lepidoptera > Noctuidae > Mythimna > Mythimna ferrago. The sequence continues at coordinate 6,443,582 of OU342675.1, read as the reverse complement.
GGCAACATCTCAGGACTATGTTACTAACATCATAAACAACAACTTTTGTTCTATGACTTTTAAAAATTATCATATTTTAGTTCAGCAGATTTTCATAAAAAAATAACAATATTTAAATTGAACGTTCTAAATACTAGTAAGTCTATGCAAAGCAAGCGATAGTACAATAGCGGAGAGGAGCGGGGATAGGGCGGCGGGGGTGCTTGATGCGTTTGCGTCGCGTCATACAGACTTAGGTGGGTATAGCAAAATACAGAGTTGAAATGTATTAGATAGAACAACGAATTCTTGAAGGTTTTTTTTTGGTAAATGAATTATGTTTTATAAAAAAAAGTCAGAACAAAGTTTATTTTTATTTATTTATTTATTTGGTCAGCCAACAACTGCTTACACAATACATTTATAATTGAATATTTTTATGGAACTTCATTGATTAGTGTAGCAATTAATTATAGGCTAACACCACATGCACTTTATATGGTTATACATAATAATTTTTTTTTAATTATACGTTAAAAATCACAACATTATTCAACATTATTTTTTGGTAGATTTATAATCTATCGAGGTGAAACTGTTAAATCACAATCTGTCGCGCGTTAAATTGTCAACTGTTCGTAGGCTCTCCCTGATTAATCAGACTTACAGTAGTCTGTTCTGTCTCCATAGATTTGAGAATAAAACACAGGTGTCATCAAGTAATTATTATTTATTATTAAATAGGTATTCAATAATTCTTACACTATATGGTACTTAACAAAAAAATCAAATTTTGAAAAAAAAAAAATCTACATCAATCCAAGAAATCATCCAATGTCTTCTCCCGCTTTTGGGCGGAGCGGCCCGCCCGCTGTCAGACTTTTACTATATATATACATCTGTCTTTTGAATAAACGTTCTTGTAAACAAATATTATGTCAACGTAAAATTGTAAATAGACGTTAGATTACATAATCTATCTCACGAGATTAAATATTAAATAATAAATTGGAGAAGTCACTAGTAGATGTGTGGCAAGTACTCAAGAAATACAAGGACTCTTCTCAAATAGTGATTAGTTTTTGGTAAAATATAATTAAAAATGGTTTGCTACTAATGATTTGATAATTATATATATTTTTTTTTTTTATGTTGGACACATTAAAGATAATATTAATCATACAAAGGTTTTATTATTTCACTTGTATCCCATTTAACTGTGCCTTGTTTTATTCAGGTTACATTATGGTAATTATTATTGTACTAATTTTAATTTATCTCTTATATTATAATTAATTGTTGTATATTAATGTTAGTATTTGTTTCAGGACTCGCTAGAAACGGAGAAGAAGGAAATCCTGACTAGGTTGGCGAACTCGCGGAAGGAAGACGTAAAAGCGTTAGCCAAGAAGACCAATCGAGATAAAGACGAAATCAATAGAATAAAGCGAGAGATACATTCGCAGGTAAATCTAACAATATGTCATACTAGCTTTTGCTAGTGGCTTCGCCTGCGTGATGGTTGGTTTCTCCATACAAATTTTGGAACTCCGTTTCATCCAGTTACGGGATGAACTTTTGAAAACTCCTCTTAATGCTCACCTACGTCATAAGACAACCTTGTGCAAAATTTCAGCTTCCTAGTCCCAGTTGTTTCGGCTGTGCCTTGATATGTCAGTCAGTCATTTTCTCCTTTTATACACCGTTAAATTTTAATCGTTTTAATCCCATGGAGGGTTGATCCGGTACATGAAACACTATCGATTTGTAAAGATAAAATTAAAAAATAAAGTACCTTTTTTTCAAAACTTGTATTAATTTACGCATGTACGAAATTAATTTCTTTAAGAAAACCTCAGCTGAGCGAGTTCAATGACCTGTAGGTACTTTGTACGCAACGCCGACTATTAACTACAGGTCATTGAACTCGCTCAGCTGACTTTTTCTTAAAGAAATTAATTTCGTACATGCGCAAATTAATACGAGTTTTGAAAAAGAGGTACTTTATTTTTTAATTTTATCTTTACAAATCGATAGTGCTTCATGTACCGGATCGACCCTCCGCGGGATTAAAACGATTAAAATTTAGCGGTGTATAGATTACTGTTAAACAAAGTTGAACATTGGACATTTTATAGCTTGTCGGGACGTCGGGACACCACTGTTAATAGCGGTGAGATATCCAGACGTATCGGGACGAATGGGCACCCTACCTATGTGCCAATACTCCTATGTGACATGACGTCTAAAAGGTCAATAAGCGGTAAGCCTGTAATGAAGTCTGGCGTTTGTGCAGTCTGTGGAGCGCGGCGTGGCGGAGTGCTGTCGGCTGGAGCAGAAGTACGCGACGCGGCGCGAGCAGCTGGCGCGCACGCACGACCGGCTGCTGCAGCTGCTGCTCAAGCACCGAGATCAGGTAACAACTTCCACAAATCTTTATTATAATACTAGCTTTTGCCCGCGGTTTTTCCGCATACTTAAAATATAGCTTATGTCACTCAGGGATAAAGCAACTTTCTATCGGCGAAAAAATTTTTGCAATCGGATCAGTACTTTCAGAGATTACATCCTACAAACAAAAAAAAACTTTACCTCTTTATAATACAAGGTGCAGTTTTAAAACTGCACAATATTTCAGGAGTTTGTAATAAAACTCATAAATAATCATGTAAAAAAACGATACCTGGTCAATAATCAGTAATACTTGTTATTTAATTTTTTAATTACACTAAACTAAATCGATTGATCGATGGCCGCGGGGGCGTGGCTAGGGTGTGGCGTGGGGGATGATGATTGGATGATACATTATTTATGAAACTATCGTTGCGAGTTAGTGTGTGTGAAAACGCCCTTTATTGTTCCGTGTTTGTGTGTGTGAAAAAAAGAGCGGTTATAAAAAAAAAAAAATTACCTACTTATTTTATTATTGATTCGGGTCGAGAATCACTAACATAATTACCTCCTGAAATATTTTGCAGCTTCAAAACGACACCTTGTATTAGTGTAGAGAAACAAAAATACAAATATTTTCTCTTCATAATATTATTCTGAGTATAGTTGTTCGTAAAGGTTCGAATACGGTTTTTAGAAAAAAATAAATAATTGAGGAACCCTTTCTATGTATGCGCTAAAGAGCTCTTTTAGTCGAGTCTTGAGAGCCTCCATGACCAGGAATGATCAGGACTTGGACTTTCCCAGGTAAACCGTCTGGTCCTGGGGCGGTATTTTCGGCGTTCATGTAACTTTATTTTACTTATAATTATCGAGAAACTACAAGATGCAACTGAAAGTCTAGACGTTGGTATTTCTCAACTTCGAACTAAGGTGCCTTCAAATATTGCAAAACAGCTATGGCACAAATTTTTATTTTTTAAATGCTACGGCATTTAAAAAATAAAAATTTATTGACTTAGGGCAACCGTTCCGCCACGCGTGCGGCCGCCCCCTTCACTAGCATTACTGCTTTGCAGAAGGAGGTGTAATATTATCGTGTCAAAAAACACCCACACTAGAATTACCTGTTACTCCATGACTCTATGTCAAGTAAAAAAAACTTTGTTCTAAGAGTTTATTTAGAGTTGGTTCTTTTTGTTTTTCTTGTTTTGTTTTATGTTGGTTTTATTATAGTACTAGCTGTACCCGCGCGGCTTCGTTCCCGCTCTTCCCTACTTCAGCCTACTATACCCTACTCTACCCTACTATACCCTACTCTACCCTACTCTACCCTACTCTAACCTACCCTACTCTACTCTACCCTACTCTACCCTACCCTACTCTACTCTACTCTACTCTACTCTACCCTACCCTACTCTACCCTCCTCTACCTTACTCTACCCTACTCTACCCTACTCTACCCTACCCTACTCTACTCTACCCTACTCTACCCTCCTCTACCTTACTCTACCCTACACTACCCTACACTACCCTACTCTACCCTACACTACCCTAATTTTCATTTTTTTTTCCATAAGAACCTTCTCCTCATAATAACGAACACAACAAAAAATAAAATTAGCGAAATCGGTCCAGGCGTTGTTGAGTTATGCGCTTACCAACACATTTTGCGATTCATTTTTATATTATAGATAAATATCTTTTAGGTCAAAACAAGTGCCAATGTATCATTACTTTCTAAGTAGTACTTCCTAGCTGAACTTATGACTGAACGATTTTTTTTTTTATGTTGGGAAAATCATCAATGACAACCCCCGCTCTTGGGCGGAGCGGGAACGAAGGAACAGGGGTGGATTTTTAGTCAAAAAAAATCTAAAAACCAAAAAAAACCTAGCCTGACAGTGGTCCATAGCTCCCTGCCAAAAATGGACTAAGTTGATGAAGAGAGTTTGAGCTACTAGAGTAGAAAAGAAGAAGAAAATGAGCAGGGCGTAACCGCACCAAGTGGCCCTGAGATGCTGCTGCCTACTGCTGTGCCTATAACGCAGTTGTACATTTTGCTTCTGCTATTATTATTACTATTATTATATTACGGCCCATTCCCTCTCCTAGAGAGGAGAGAGAGAGAGGAGAGAGTTCTCAGCAGTGGGAACATTAAAAAGGCTGATGATAACGATGATGAAAGAAATTATGACCTACATCTGTAGGTTACTTCGTCGTTGACCTGGAATCTTAAAATTTCATAATAATTCAGAAAAAAAATGTGCTATGAAATCTAGATCTGATAGCACAAGTAATGAAAAAGACCGAAAATTTTAGAAGTTGTGTTACAAAATTACTTATAAATAAACTTAAATATAAATTACTTTTGAAGAAATCTTCGAAACTCGATTCGGGAATCGAATTTTTGTACGGAACTCTCTGTGCGCAAGTTCGGATCGCACTTGACTGATTTTTTTTAGATTGTAGTATCCGCACACATTCCTGACTTCCTGCGAAAATATTCAGTTTATTTTTTAGCAATGGGTTTATCATATACTGCTGCACTTACTGTATCCTCGGTTTCGCCCACATGACTATAATATCTACTAGGGACATAAATCCTGCTATCAATAAAAAATGTAATCTTTATAAATACATGTTAATAAACATGTTCTTTATTCTATATAAAATTTATATACATATGAATGTCTATATTGATCTTCCAATTAATTATTTTTGTAAAAAATCGAATAATTATTTATCAATATTACTAAACTTATACACCGTTAAATTTTGATCGTTTTAATCCCGTGGAGGATCGATCCGGTACATGGAACACTATCGACTTGTAAAAATAAAGTACATATACCACTATAAACTGACAAGACGCATTTTTATTGAAAACTTCCTATTCAATTCACAAAGTATTTTATTTGTTTATATAAAAAAGTATATTTACAATCACTTTGTGTTTCTATTTAGTTTGGAAACACAAAGAAGGCAAATGTAACGCGCGGCTGTAGGCATTTATTTAAAAAATACGGCCGAATTACATTGCTGTATGATATTATTACCGTGACAATAGATGCGCGAACGCCGGCGTTTGCTTGGGGTTTAATGAAATGTTCGTAATATTATAATCACAGTTTGGGTCTCTGAGAGTAGTTTGGGTCTCGATCTAAACTAAACTGTTAAACGAATGGAGTTATATAAAGATATAATCGGATGTATGGATCCATCCCTTTTTATCGCTTGCACTCTTGACATTTTAACATGACATGGTAAGGCCCCAGAACGAATAACTTACACCATTCAAAACCAGAGGTCGGAATTAGGTAGACTTATTTAAGTACTGTGACGACTATGAAGGTCACATATTAATTGGGGTTAAAACTGCATTGTAATGGACCTTTTAAGGTTTATGGTAATGAAAAAGAATAGTGATTTTTAAATGATGATAGAAGTTGACAATGAAGGAAAGGAAAAATATTAATATAGAAAAATAGGTTTTAAGATAGTGTCAGACTCTTACTGACTAAAAACCTACCCCGTTCCTTCAAGCCTTCATACCGGGGCACGAGCTGTCTTTCGAAACTAACCATTTGAGGCGCGCGGGAACAGTGCGCGCCGTCGACGACTTGGGCTTGGTCCGGACAGTTACCGGATGGTCAGACAGCGAGCTACCCATTGCTCACTGTCCGCAAGCCCGCGCCTACGGTGGCCGGAAATCGAGATCGGAATCCCGGCGGCGGCGAGTGCCGTTGCCTGATGCGGTCTGCGTCCTTCTTTGCGAGCATTACTGCTTCGCAGAAGTCGGCGTCCGCCTGCCACTCTTCCTCACTCCGGACCATGGCCTCAACCAAGGCCCACCATCGATAGACCACCATAATACTGGCTCTCGGGTTTGGTGGTTATCATCAGATGTGCTGTGAAACATTGTACTTGTTAAATGTGACTCTTTAACTACAATATTATGTTAATTGTGTCAAATAAACGTTTTTATTTCATTTTTTTTTGTCCACGTTGCAGGAGTTGGTGGAGCTGGAGCGTATGTGCGGCGGCGCGCCCGAGGGCTAGAGCGCGGGCGCGTCGCTGTGTGTCGTCGCTCGGCTGCGCTCGGGGCCGCTCGGGGCCGCTCGGGGCCGCTCGGGCCTGCTCGGCCGCCCTCGCCCACTCTCGGCCTCTCGGCCGCCTCTCTCGTCGGAGTTCATTTTCATTTAGAAATCTGTGATATTATCGCCTAAGGAGCAAACCGTACGGCCGGCGCTCGTGTCGTCTCCGGACGTGAGTCTCGACAGTATTGTTCTCTACGTTTGCAATCTCATAGTTTTAGTTGTCCCGCGCGAGTTCTCGGCGGCTCGCCTTTCTTAGCTCCCGCGAATATTTCTCGTTAAGATTGTCCTCGTATTGTACCTATTTTATCATAATAAGTGTGTCTTGGGAATCTTTGTATTACTGCATTTAATTGAATTAGTCGATAGCGATTTTGCATGATTAACGCTTGTTCGGCGTCCTAGTCAGCGGGACGTGCGAGCCGTACGTACTGTGACGTCACGCGGCCGCTCGCCGCATGCCGTGTTTAACTTTATACATATCTAATGCACAACATGCTGGTTTTTCAGTGGGTAATTTATCTCGTACCTAATTCTTTCGTACAATCTCACTAATAGATCTTCCTTTGTATACATGTTTGTAGATGTAGCTATTAATTATATTAATTCCATATATTGTAAAAATAAATTATTATAAAATTGATTCTTATGATGGTTATTCCAATGTTTTCTGGTTAGTGAACGCGTTTCGAGCGAAGAGTTTAAATTTATTTATTTGTAATATTCAAAATACTTGATGGTTGATTTTTTGGAATTGAGATTAAATTTTTGTAATGCACTCGTTACAAGTTAGGTACGAACATAATACTTCACGTGCGTTTTACTGATTGTCACAACATATTAATATATTAACGTGGGTTTATATAGCATCTGTGTAGTAATTATGAGTATCGTATAATATTATGTATAATGTTTTCTTTGCATCGTTTAATCGTACTAACAGATGTCAGTAACAGTAGGTTGTAGGTTAACATTCCATTTTTCGCTTAGTCATTAAAAGCCAATAATGTTTTGGTATTAGTAATAATGGGCCATTGCACTGATTATCCGATCTAGTGGGGAAACTCCAAATATAGTTAGTCAGTCACGAAAGACAAGCTTCAAACACTTCTACTGATAGACAATACAACCTTAGACTAGAGAATAGTGTTACAGTAGTTGTAAGCGTCTCCAATCAGCGTAGCAATAGTCTGTATTACGAAAACCAAATAGAATCTGCAAAACTTAAGTAGTCGAATTTTGATACAAGATCCCCTTTAAACACACAAAAAATTCCAAACGAAAATATTTAATAAAATGTTTGGCAATCACGTCACTTTCATTCCGATAATTTTAAAGAGTTATGTGCCAATAGCAACACCATCTAAGATATTTAAGTTACGATTCACTGCCAATAGTATTATCAGAGGCTTGTGTGAGGTCTTAGAATAATCGCAGCCTTAGACAAGCGCCTCCAGTAGATATTAGCGACGAGCGAATGTTTCACACAACTTGTTTACTTCCAATCGTATAGTTAAGGAAATAAATATTTAAAAACACGTTCAAAGTACATAGGAAACTTTATAGAACACAGTTCAAATAGCGTGTTTCGTTGAAGATACATAGTCTACACTTTTGTTTCAATAAATATACTTCTATAGGAATACTTGCAACGTTTAACGATTCACTTAGCTTCTTTAGAGGGACAGTGTGTAACTATAATACGGGTTTTGTTTAATATAGAGTGAGTTATACTTCAATGGTGCTTTCTCATAGGCTCAAAGTACTTAATATTACTGAATTTCACCACATATGCTAGGGGGTAAGAATTTGATTCGTCACAATTTCGTTTCGTTCGAAAATAGATTGGAAACAATATCATAGCCATGCTTTCCATTCATTTTGTCCTTCCCTGTAGTGGTTCATAGTGAATTACATTTTTGCGAGTCGAATTGATCAATGAAAATCAGCAATAATATAGGATAAAATAGTATTTACATCCGTCTCTTCTGAACGAAACTTGCAATAAATAATAATAAATGATATTCACTACTTTACATAGATTTAAGGCAAGTGTTCATTTGGATACATTTTCTTTGAAAAGTTCAGAGTAATTCTTGGTCAAAATTTGCCTCACGGAAAGTATCCAAAATGAGCACTTCAAGTAACTAAATAGTGCAATATTAACTTATGACTCGGTTGTCGCTAAAATACTGACTTATGCACTCTCCGTACCGTTTAAGTGGTAGTTGCCAAAATTTAGGTAAATTCGTTTAGATTAAAGCTACGGCAATATGGCGTACTGGAGTCTTAGTCGATTTTAGACAGTTATTCGATAGTAAGATTTCAAGTCTTAACCTATTGTACTTGCCTTGTCTGCTCTAACGTATACATTATTAAAGTGCATCTTGCCATGGGCGGATTTCTATGATTTCAATCAAGAACATTGGCTATTCTTTCGCATCTACTTCGATAATTATTTCATCTAATGCCTGATCGGTTGTTAATATTTATTTCAACGGTGAACCTACATAAAATATCGCGTCTATGGCATGATGCTCTCAATATATATTTACTCGCCGTTAGTCAGCGAGATAAGAGAGTGGCCATTATTTTTATTGTATTTATCGTAATGTTTTCCTGTACAAAAACCTAGTTATCGTATAAGTGCCATGAATATAATAATTTTTTGGTCCCACGTATTTATTAACTTTTAAATCTACTTTATAATACATTTATTATCGTTAAAATAAAACTTTAGAGACGGTTAAGATTATTTGTGACATATTATTATCTTGCATGGATTAGGATAACTGCAAAAGCACTGAGTTATAATACAATATTACTCTATAAACAGATCAAAATCGTGTTTTATCTCTAGTTCTCGGGAAGACGTCACAAATAATTCTAATTTAAAAAAGAAAGTAAAACATGGAAACAGGGAACCTCTTACTATCTCTTGACTATATTTATCGATCTGTCTTTGCTATGATGTATGTACTTGACACAATAGTTGATAAATCTAATATAGACGAGTGTGAGGTAATATCAATGTGTTTAGATTTAATATTACTAATAATTATAATGGGTTTAGTAAAATTTCCATCGGAAACTTGTGATGATTAGGTTGGTAATGTTTAGGCACTTCCCCGGTAGTACTGAGATGGATGGCTGAGTGCGCGGTAGCTCGGAATAGTACAAGTTTAGATTGACACGACCTGATGAGCTTAATAAGAGGTATCAAATCGCCCTCTATGAATAAACTGGTACGTGAAAAAAGCACAAATGCGAAATTCTACACTTTGTAATTTGAATCTGTAGTTTAGGGTCAGTGGTAAATACAAAATCTATTTGTTTTAGGTCTTGGCAGTAGGCACATTTATGGATAGTTTAGGGACGATCTTAGCACACATCTAGTCCGCAGTAATGGATATAGTCGTTCTAGGTATGGGAAATATCAGAATATGTATGTGTGAGTGGGCACTGACGCGGCTTTAGTAAGTGGCCTTTCTTGTTCGTAGTGAGGACACTGTGTCTCTGGGCTCGAGCGCAGTGGGCGCCGCTACAGTCTGACGGATGATTGAAGTTTCGGCGGATATTTGAATTTATCAGCTCGATTTTAACGTTCTCCCGACGTCCACATCTAAATTTTAATAAATATATCTCTTCTAATGACCCGTTTTTGGCATTGTTATCTCCGTTCGTTAATACAAATGATTGAATTAAATAGTAGATAGACTAATATCAGCGTAACGAGTAGATATACGGATGTTTAAAGTGAAACACGACTTGTTCTTGCCTTGTGTAATTAAATGATTGTCTTAAGAAGTAGGCCACGTCTGTTCTGTATTAGAACCACAGCAGTTTTGCACATTTAATGTCTTTAATTTCACAAGAAGGCCTAAGCTTCTCTTCAGTTTTGGACTTCAAAGATTATTCTCAATGGTTCATGTATTTTTCGATTTGTCTTATATTACCTTCGTGAAGTCTCTGAACTCTCTAAACTTGGGTACAATGACTGCCCCAAAATTGCCCCAATATTTTTATAAAACTATATTTATTGGCTATTTAAGGATATATTAATATATTTTACTCTAAATTATATTATCAACTCTGCTTAAAATATTTATTTGTGTATTCTATCGCTGTGGTCTCCGTGTTTGGCTACGTTATAATATTAATACATAATTAAAAGTTCGTGTGATTCTGCCAACTAGATGTTAAGAGTTATCTCGTAGTGTTTAATTGAATCCGACTGCAGCTTCGATAGTGTGATGTATGACGGAGTGGTGTCACCGTACTATATCCTGTTTGGTGAGTGTTAGTTTACACTATAATAGTCCTTAAGTGAAACTCGTATACTTGTTACATTTTATATTGATTATTTATTTTTGAAAGAGTTATCTGATTATGTATATTCTAATATTTATATTTCTAGACTATTCTATTATCATAATAAAAATGAGTGATGTAAGATCGTAAGCTAAGTTGCGGTGAAATATACAAAGGCACAGTGTGTAATCTACATAGGTGTTGCTTTTGTGGTTTATACGTCTTGCGAGCTATTGGTTGGAGTCCTCACGTCGCGTAGGTGTCAGTGTGTGCGGCGCGGGCAGCTGCGGTCGCGTCTGTGACGACTCCAAAGTAGCTAGTCGTATCCTTGACCTACGGTACTCCACGCCTAAAGGTAGCAATACTCATTAGGCTATACTTGACAGGTCTGCCTGTACAAGCAAACCTGTCGGGTATACCCTAGCGTGTATCTATACACCGTTAAATTTTAATTGTTTTAATCCCGTGGAGGGTCGATCCGGTACATGAAACACTATCGATTTGTAAAGATAAAAAATAAAGTACCTTTTTTTCAAAACTCGTATTAATTTACGCATGTGCGAAATTAATTTCTTTAAGAATACGTCAGCTGAGCGTGTTCAATGACCTGTAGATAGTTTGTACGCAACGCCGACTACTAACTACAGGTCATTGAAAAAAGGTACTTTATTTTTTGATTTTATCTTTACAAATCGATAGTGTTTCATGTACCGGATCGACCCTCCACGGGATTAAAACGATTAAAATTTAGAGGTGTTGAAGGCACCAGATAACCGTGGAATAAAGTACATTGACCTTTTTCTAATATCTCCGCGTAGGGACCCGAAAAACAAACAATGAACTGCTTTTCATTACTAGATCATGTAAAGGATCACGATACATGTCGATTCAAGACAGCTTTATGTCTTTATTTCCGTTTTTGAAATTAAGAATGGCAGCAAATGTAGGAGGTTCAATGACCGCTAATCCGCGGTTATCTGGCGCCTACCTTAGTTACCTTTACACCGACTAGTTTTTCGATGTATTTTAACTTTTCAATTGCTTCGACATGATATAAGTTACACTATTAAACTTGTTTGCTCATAAGTTCTACTGAATCTACTCTCATTGATCCTTCCTGCTTACGGCTTCTATATAGGTTTTCGATGTTATACATTGTCGATTTTTAGAAAAGTTTACATAGTATTCACTGTTGCTGCGTATCTGCAACTAAACAAGACTCAATATTATGACTGTATTTTTCTTTCTGCTTGTTCTTCCATATTGTTATGCAGATGTCATACTAACTTGTATTTTTCAAACCAATTTTAGAATCTATATTTTTGATGTTGTTTCCTACATGTTTACAAATTTTAATTATGTCTATTATAAAGTCTAGATTATGTGAAGTCTCTTTAATCGCGTTATGAGTCATGCCATTGTAAAATGTATATACTTACCTATCTACCTAGTTACTAAGAATAGGTTTGTACGACTCCGCTTGAAATGTTTTGTACAACTATGGTATCACCTTCTGTGAAAGTTGCGAAGGCGGCATGTTAAAGTTTGGAGTGGGGGTGGTTGTTGGCGACTAACAATAGGTACCCCCTTGCAACCTGATTCATTTGTAGCTCTTGTCTACAACCACTTCTTGCAATATCTAAATACTTATTTAATAATTTAGCCTTTTGATATTATTTTGAATAAGATCATTATATATTCTGTCATGACTGTATTGTATCTAAAAAAATAATTATTTTTTACTTTTCTGATACACGCAATTAATATAAAATAAAACACTATTATTTGGATCTTTTCGTGCTTAGTCAAAAACGGAATGAGCTCCGCCATTTTATTTTACCAATACAATTTCCGCCTATAATAGCAAATTGTTTATCGATGGCGCCTCCTAGCCTCATACAAACGCCAAAAGATCCTATTGCTATCGTAAAAAGGGTAGTTATTTGGCCTTCTGGTTTCTCAGTAGTGCGAACATTATCAAGCGGAGTAGAATCAGGTGATCGGCACATTTCTTATGATCTACTTAATAAGCGTCGCTAGCGACGGGTTGTGAATATTATGAGAGGTAGCTGTAAATGTTCGACGTTCGGAGCTGCAGTGGGTCACTGTTAGAACCCTGTCTCACTTCCCTAGAGAGCCGTCTGCCGCTGCTAGGTTAACAACGTTATTGATCGGTCGATATGGTATTACCAAAATGTTTTGTTAGATTTTTTTAAACCGCATACAGTTACAGACATCGCGAGGCGTGCGTCGCGAATGGTTCGTCTCGCATGCCTCGAGCTGTGTGGACGCGTGCGCTCACAGTGAGCATTCGCGTCATACGATCGTTGCGAACGCCGCCTCAGTACGAGACGTGCGCTCCGTGTGGACGGACAGGTGTTGTTTGCGTTTTCAACTGACGAACACCGTGCGTGGTGGTTTGCGTGCTCAGCTTGAGCATGTGTCGTTCGGGACGCACGCATAAATGTACCGTCGTATGCCTCAGGTTGAGGCTTGCATGACGAACCATTCGCAAAGCGCGCCTCGCGATGTCTGTACGCGGCTTAGAACTTGTGATGGCTCATTTACATTAGATTGTCTGAAGATTTCGGTGTGCCAATGACTGCTTGGGTGTTCACCGATCGTACCACTTGATGTCGAACTAAGTCACCTATGGTTGCGAACTGTATTGTTTGACGGACTACACGTTTTTACCGGAAACTGCGTGGTTTTTTCGACCTAGTGTAAGTGGACCTTTAGGTCACATCTACTTCCATTTCAGTTTAAAACTGCTATTGTGTATTTATTTTCGACCAAACTCGCAGAATTGCGAACGCGTGAGTGTTTAAAGCTTTGTGCAATTCAATTTCGATTACATTGTACAAGTATTTATGTCACAATTTTTAATGTTATAATGTACAGGAAAGTGGGCAAGTGAAAAATACTGATTGGAATGAAACAAAAGGTCGGATCGACATTTATTTTCGGCTCATACAGCTAATACTTATATAACTAAAAGCATGCTAAATAATTTTAACATATTTACAGATACTCTAGAGTTGTTTGTGTTGTGTTGAAGTGTAAATTAAAAGACGATTAGCCGACTCGTGAACAACACCCTTTAGGGCTATATTTCACCGAGACACCATGGCAGCGCGATCAGTCGCCGCTACTAACAAAATGAGTTACTCACCTTGTGTCCGTTTGGTGGCGCGACCAGCTCGGACGTGTGGCGACTTTGATGTCTGTATGGTGTCTAGTTTGGTAGCATTTAGCTATATTCGCAACTAGTCGCGCCGCGCGCCGCCTTGGTGTCCCTTTACTGTTATCAATTTCAAGTTACAACTAATATGTTATCAGTAGATCGGTAGCTATGCTGTTTCATTTTAAAACAATACAAAACACGATGCTTTTGTGTGACAACAATGTGATTTTAAAATTAAGTATAATATAATTTTAATCAGCATTCATAGTAGAGGTTCAGAATGATTTTGAATTGTTACTGTAACCTCGTTTTATTATAATTTAAAGATGAGATACAAAGTATTGTACTGCTATTCGAAATATTTAAGACAGTTAATTAATTGTAATATAATTTGTGTTTTAATTGTATGGTTTAATTTAACGACACAATGTTTTCTCAAATTGTTTAATTTTAATATACCGACTGAAGTGTCGCGGGCATTTTTTTTTAAGTAAACTTAGGTGATGTTTTGTGCGAATCATTTGTATATTTAAGAGGAATGTTTAAAAGGATGTTGTTGTTGATTTTTGTTTGTTGATTTAATATTTTTCTAGATTTTAGTCGCACTCATTGAAATATTAGCAAAGATCTGTTAGCAATTAGTTTTTTTTGTAAATTGTGTGCCAGATATATAAAAATTATTTAAGGCCTGTGTGATACGATGTGGTTTTATCCCGAAAGTTTTGTGATGGTATCAAATTAGTGTGATATGATTACTGTGACAGTTTTATGTATATAAATAGTTAAATCACGTTGTTAAACACAGGTCTAAAGTCCCTTATTTGTTATTTATTATAGATTTTATTTGGAACGTTGTCAACTGTTTGCAATTAAGTAATAAATTACTATAAGAACCGTGTGTCATCAAATCAAGTAAACGGCATGTCTGAGACGCTTCATACAGGACAAGTTTCGCGAGCCGAACGTACGTGAGCGTTGACTATTATTTGAACTAAGAATTCGAAAGCTCATTTTTACCGTGGCAGCCATGCTTTCATGTTATATTTCTGTGGATTGTGACCTTATCACCATAGGTTTGTTACAATTGATTACTTACCCCTCAAATGGCGCATGAATTGCTTACGTTCATAAGAGACAACGCTCGTAATGTCAGCCGAACGTCATAGGTTCATACGAGACGGCACGGTTAGCGCAGTGATTGAGCGATTGCTGCGCTGCGTGTCGCGGGAGCCCCGCACGGGACAAATATTTGTATGGCCTACAGATAAGTGTTCCGGGTCTGGGTGTTTTGTGTACCTGCACGAGCATGATACAGGATTTATTCCTAGTGTGGGGAAAAGCTTAAAACAAAGAAAATATAAGAACATACGATGTTAGGCTTAAATTTCGAGCGTTGCGCTGGTTATGCAGTAGGTTCAAAATACCATGTTTTTTTTTGAGTTTGTTAAAAGTAGACAGGCGCTCGAGGGGTTGAAGTTACTCTTGAGCCGTATACAGTAAGAAAGCTGGTAGCCTGCGCCGATCTAACAGCGCCTATCGGAACCGGCCGGCGCCGCGGCGCTGGTAATATGCGCACGTAATAGGCGCCGAGTTTCTATACAATGCACAAAACCAGTACCGATAAGCGCCGAACGTCTCCGACAGGTTCCGACAAGCTTTGACACGCGCAGGTCAGCGCTGGCGCCGCCATTTATTCATTAATTTTACTTTGTACAACACGCATATTGTTTTGTCATTATACATAAGTAATTGGGCAGCAGGACATGTTGATTTCGTTAGTATTTACACCTGTGTGGGACAAAACAGATAAAAGGCATTGCAATAATAGTCTCTGCTTCAACCTGCTTGCTTTATGTAGCTGTTACTTGAGTGGACCAGTGCTGATTAGCGCAGGCTGCCAGCTTTATTTCTGTATACAGCCTAAGCCATAAATACACATCCCGACCGATGAGCCACTAGCCACGTACTTAACTACAATACTGTTGATACGTAAAGTTGTCTGGCGGCTTTCACTCTCTATAGTTCTAGTCATTTTTAATTCCTCCGTGTTGTATCTATACATAAACAAGTATGCCTGTATATGGGTAGACAATATAATAATAATCAATATGAATGTTAAACATAATATATAGGTGAAACTTATATCTATTAAATTGATGTCTGTTCTATGTGTTGTTTTATTTGTGCTCCATCGCCGACCGCATCATCTCTTACCATCCTGTCAGGTGACGTCCTAGTCAAACTCGACCTCTATCAATAATATTAAAAAAATCGTCTATAATTAATATTGAGTAAGTAGTAGAAAATACGCAAAACAGATGGCCGATGGGGACGAAAGGTTCTGAAGTGATCACGTACCGGAAGACGTTGGAAGGCCTTCAACGAGGTGGACCGATGACCTGGTCAGGGTCGCGGAAATCTGATGTATGCGAGAAGCACAAGACTGTTCGTTGTGGCACCGCTTGGGGAGGCCTACGTCCAACAGTGGCCGTCTTTCGGCTCATATGATGATGATGAGTAGAAAATATAGATATGTCAGTCAGTGATAAGGGATTAGGCGCACAATACCACATTCGCAAAATGACATATTGACGCAAAGGATTAGGCGCACAATGCCACATTCGCAAAATGACATATTGACGCAAAATGCCACATTCGCAAAATGACATTTCGCAATATGCCACACTAGCAAAATGCCACATTCGCAAAATGACTTTTCTCAAAATGCCACATTATCAAAATGACACATTTAAAAAAAAACATAATGTGCGATTTACGTAAATTAAAATAAAAAAATTGTTAAAATTATTTATCTACTTCTTGCAGGGCTTTTTAATAAATTTATGAATAAAAACTAATACCAATTAAATTTTTCCAATATTTAATCACATTTATACATTTTCATTTATTTTAACAACATAAAATGAAATAAAAATGTAAAGTAAAGGGTTTTTATAAATGTTTAATAAATTCAATCAGTGTATAATTCAATCAATGTATCTTGCATTCTATACTTGTAATCAAGCAGTAATTAAGTTTTAGCCAGATGGCTTTTCATAAAAACATAATAACGTCCCAAAAAAAAAAACAAATCTTGAGTTCGAAGTGACATTTTGGCATTATGCGAAAGTGGCATTTTGCGAAAAGTCGTTTTGCGAAAGTGGCATTTCGCTAATGTGACGTTTTACGATATGGCATTTTGAGAATATGACATTTTGACAATATGACATTTTGACAATATGACATTTTGCGAATGTGGCATTTTGCGACAATATATCATTTTGCGAATGTGGCATTGTGCGCCTAATTTTATTCAAGAATATCAAATGGCAGCTTAAAAAAAAGAATATAAGCGAAATGGTGAAATTGCACTAGGTACAAAAGATATTCTACAGGGGCTTTTACCAAGGCCACTGAGGGGCTTTTACCAAGGCCACTGACCTTCCATTTATCACACACCAAGGCACTTGATAATCACAGTTCAGGCTTACAATAAAAAATTAAAGAAAACCTTTTCAAAGAACCGGTAAATTGCCATCTTTAGTCTCTGAGATTTCCGGTTTTGCTATACAATGTCAGTTTACAAAATATGTCAATAAAACAAACAATACAAAAATAAACCCAAATCCAATGTTCAAATAAAACCTAGACGTACCTAAGTGAATGTACAATTTAAGGAGCTTTGCAAAGAGGAAAGCGTAGCCATATTTTTCACGTAACAAAGATTTCATTCGCTAAATCTTTAGTGACTATGTTCCGTCCATCTTCATGTAACTTTGAAAGGCTTTTAAAGCCTTTCTGGAAGGCAAATCAGAGGCTGCCGACACTTCCAAGTGTAAAGAAACAATTGACTCGAGGTTATAAGAACTTCGTGATGAATGATACCCTGGCGCAGCTTGAAAGGGAGTGCGAGAGGTACTGCCATGTACCTCGGTTTCCACCACAAAAGGTCTGTGGTTGATATATTATAGCTACGTTGGTATACTATGCTGTTAGTTGTTACGATAATGTGGTTTTGCAATCGGTATTCATTTCTAAGCAGTGCCGGATTAACCTTTCGTATGCCGTAAAGTGTTGTCCGAGTGGTAACGGCCTCGACTTACCGAGTTGTAGATCGCGGGTTCATACCCAGCCAGGCGCATTACTTTGTGTAATTTATTTCATCACCACTGCTCTCAAAACGGCATGTCCTTAGACTAGAATACGACGGCTAGAATCAAAAATTCGAAGACATGTGACATTCTGTGACATCCGCCAACCCGCACTGGGCCCGCGTGTTGGATTACGGCCCATTCCCTCTCTTATAGAGGAGGCCTGAGTCCCAATAGTGAGAACATTATAAGGCCGATTATGCTATGCTATGCTGTGCCGTAATTAGAGACACAATTAAAAAGCCATTGTGTCCCGCGTAGATCTGCGTTCCGGCCGACAACGGGGCAGCGTGTGGCCTAAATTTTTAATAAAGAATTAAAACTTCTTTAATTTTATTTTTCAAAAGGCTCTGGGCCCTTACGTAGCGATGGGTCCGTAGGTTACATTAAAAATCCGAAAGTGGTTAGAATTAATACGACATCGATATCACGGTAATATGATATTATTACTGTGTCGATATCTTTATTTATTGTTTCACGCCCAAGCTGGGCCCACCCCAATGCGCGAGGCCCGTAGCATTTGCTACTCGGACTACAGCTACGTGGCTAATCCGTCACTGTTTCTGAGTTAATAATACGACTTGAACTTGTTGTTTTAACGTGGTGCAGTACCTAGGGTATCCTACCGTAAGTTCACCTGCAGCTATCCATGACACTAGATCACCTATGCTGCGCGATTGTTCAAAAGAGTTGCCGCTGCTCATGAATGAAAATGACAACTGAAGGAACACAGGTGGGTTTTAGCCAGTATAAGTCTGACACTCCCTCTCACTCCACCCAGAACGGAAGAATTGATGATTTGTCACCAGTTAATATGAATTCGTCATATGATTATCAAAATAGTACATTTTGATACAAGTGGATAATGTTTAGTATTGCGACCGAGATGAAATTCGCCCGAGCTGTAGACGACCGGTGCTATTGAGCCGAGGGCTGCAGTGATAAATTTCACGTGTATCAAACGACGTTTTTCAATACACCCACGAAGAAATAAACACGAGCTCCCCGCGACGGACGCCCGCGCGGGTCCCGCATCGGTGCACTTTTGTATGGGACCGCGCGGGCATTTTCGGCCCTGACCCTGGCAAATTGTACAAGGCCTAGAAAGATTTCCTTAGTTCTGTATTAGTCTCTTCTTAGTTCTGTAGTCAGCTGCATAGGTACTCCGTCCTGCATTAAAATAGCTTACAAATAACCTGACCCTTTAGGTACAAAATAGATAGGTACAGAAGTCAATTTCATGTATGTTACTTCAATTTTTATACCTACGCTAGGCGATTGCACATACGCCAGCGCGTTTCGCCGAACTGTATGAGTGCAACCGGGCGATTGAGCCGAGATATCGTGTCCGTGAGCGGTGTCTATGTGTGCGTTGCTCGAGCGTGCTTTGTATGTAGATTGACTTCTGTACCTATCTATTTTGTGCTTTAGGTGACCGTGGTAGGTGCAGGGAGCGATGTCGGCCGCATCGCCTGTTTGTTCCTGAAGCAACAGAAAGTGATCAAGTGTCTGGCCATGTACGACGAACACAAGGAGTCGGGAGTCCTCGGGGTAGCAAATGACCTTGCGCACATTGACACCAGCTGTCGAGTGGTAGCTTTCCAGGGACGCATGTACCTCAAGGATGCTTTGCATGTAAGATTAAACTTTAAATTGCTTATTTATACATTTTATTTAACCTTTGAATACCGTTATTATAGTCATAATAGCAATGAGAGACTGGACACCGGCGTTCGCTTGGTGTTTAATGAATTAATCAGTGGCGTTGAAAGGGTTAATCTGTGGTGAATGATGTTTTTGGACAGGAAGCAGACGTGGTCCTGATCTGCGGCGGCGCGTACCTCCCGCCGCCACACTGCTTCACGATGGATCGCGACCTCTTCTTCCAGAACATGCAGCACGTGCGCACGGCCTCCCTCGCCGTCGCGAGGTTCTGTCCCCAAGCCATCGTAGCCGTACAGACTCCACCGGTCGACTGCAACTTTGCGTTATGCGCTCATGTTAGTTAGTCATCACTTCCTTGTTTCATCATCTCATCTCATCTAATCTCATCAGCCTATTTTAATATCCCCACTGCTGCAGCGCCCGATCTAGCTATTTAGCAGCTCCTGGCAAAAAAAATTTTCGCTGCCCTTTACATAGACAAAACCATATAGGTAAGTCAGGAGTCTTAAAATATTATAAAGAGGTAAAGTTTGTTTTTTTTTGTTTGTAGGAGGTAATCATTGGAAGTACTGGTCCGATTGGTAAAATTTTTTCACCGATTGAAAGCTGCTTTATTCCCGAGTGACATAGGCTATATTTTATGTACGCGGGCGATGCCGCGGGCAAAAGCTAGTCTTAAATATTTCTACTATCCAACCTGAAGTAGGTTGGAAGGTGGTACATAAAATTCTCAACCTGCTAACTTTTAGTGTGGATGACCAGGTTGGAAGATAGGAAGAAGTCAATTTTGTCGTCCCTTTGTCGACTGGCTTCGACCCTGCTGGGCCCCTGCTGCATTTATTAGAGCGAGAGAGTGCGATCGCACGCGGTGAAACCGCCCAGGCGCGTAGGCGTTTTTTTTTTGATGGGTCAAAATCATCCACATGACATCCCCCGCCCTTGGGCAGAGCGGGAGATAGTGTCAGACTCTTACTGACTAAAAAACCCACCCATTTTTTCGTGACTTTCATACCGGGGCTGAACTACCTTTCGGAGCTAACCCTGGCCCCAGTAGGCTTCGACCCAGCAGGGCCCCCTGCTGTTACTGACAACTCTGAGGCGCGCGGGAACATAGAGAGCCTTAGAGATATAATGAAAAGTGCCAGACCCATTCTTAGAAAAGACCAATGATAATAAATAAATAATAATTTAATAAATTACACAATTCGTTATTTTCTTTATTGTGCACAGCATAAAAACATAGGACAAACATTTCACACCCTCTCAAATAAAACTCGTTACATTGTAAAAACAAAAAAAAACAGTGCGCGCCGTCGATTTCGGCTCAGTCCGGATAGTTACCGGACGGTCGGGCAGCGAGCTACCCATTGCTCGCTGTCCAGGCGCGTAGGCGTTAGAAAACGGTAGAATGTCGTAGGTGAGCACAAATTCACCCTTGAAGGGGAAGAAACGGGATTCACAGTTTCTTTGGAGATACCTACTTTCATGCGGGCGACGCCGCTGGCAGAAGCTAGTCCATCATAATATGTATTAAATTTATTCTTAGAAGCACACTGACTTCTAAGACATCTGCTTGGTTTGGAAGTCAAGGCACAAAATAGACAGGTACAGAAGTCAAAACGCACACGTAGACATCGCTTACGGACACGATATCTCGGTCGCGTCTCGGACCACTCGTCGAACAGTTCAGGCTCAAACGCTCATTAGTGTGCGTCCACCGAGCGTAGGTATAAAAAGTGAAGTAAATACATGAGATTGTCTTCTGTACCTATCTATTTAGTGGTCGAGGTGTCAGTTCTTATCGTAGCCTTAAGTACGTTATACATTCCGGTTTAAACAAATTAATTCTAAAAAAGAACACAAATAGTGCGGAATGTAGGGTAACTTTGGCTCAGGGGTATAACTATGGCACAAACTTATTAATCTCTTATTTCTTTCGGTAACTTAACTTAACGATTTTTGGATGGCTTTAAGTGTCCGCGTACACGGGCCACAAAAAAAGCCGCTTCAAGCTTCTTTTTGAGACGGCTTGTGGCGCGCTTCAGCATATTTTTATAGCGGCATTTTTATGTGGCGACTTTTCTTTGTGACCCGTGTGCGGGGACACTAATGAATAAAAAAAAACCAGTTTATTTTATTATTATAGAATCAAACCTCTTTTAAATCGCAGACCCTAAAGCTGGCGCAAGTATACGACAAGCGGCGAGTTTTGGGCGTAAACTCGGTGAACGCCATGCGCGCCAACCAGGTCTTCAGCCACAAAGTTGGCGGCGACCCTTCCAAGTGCAACATCCCTGTCGTGTGTGGCTGCGGCCGCTGCACCAGGGTGCCCGTATTCTCCGTCGCTAAATCCGATAAGGGTGGCGGAGGTCTGGACCAGTCAACTGTGAGTTAACGACCATAAGGCGTAAATAAATCTTAATAGTCTACTGGTCATCATCATCATCATATCAGCCGAAAGAAGTCCACTGTTGGACATAGGTTAAGTACAGTCCAGTTAAGTACAGCAATAACAATCTGGCATTATGCTGAACTAGACTTATTTAGCGTAATCGTGAGACACACAATGTCATAGTTTTTATTTTTTACTCAAATTTCTTTCTTTCTTTCTTTCTTTCTTTTGCTTTATTTCCTTTCTTTTTATCTTTCCTTTCTTTCCATTTTTTTTTTTATTTTCTTTCTTATTTTCCATTCTTTCTTACCAAGAGTAACTGCCTGTCTCGCCTCGTACGCGAAGCAGACGACCTCATCTGCAGGGTCAAGTGTAACAACGAGCAAGGGCACCTCTCCATCGGGTTCTCTACGGCAAGATTTGTAATCAACCTGATGAAAGGTACCTAGTATTATATTTTTATTATGGCGTGCCCAATCCGCAAGATATCTGTGTTTCTAAAATATCTAGATAAAGATGTGTAATAACGTCATAATCATGTAAAAGTAGTTGTGTGGAAATGTATCTTGGGTTGGGCACTCTTAATAGGTAATGGTTCCATACACTAAAACCGAAGAGAAGTCAGCCAAACCATAGGGGCTCAGCGGGGCCGACTCTTGCTAGGGCTATGGCAAAACTTCTGAAAAGGAAACTCGTGGTCCTAGAATGCAAAGGGCAACTGAAAGAACATAGGTGTGCTTATTATTATTTATTAATAGTTCGAAACACCCTCCCGCTCTAAAGCCGGAGAAGTCATTAGACGATTTTCCTCTAAAAAAAACACTAGAACCAAAATAAACTAAAAAGTTGGGTTTAGCGCCATCTAGCGGCCACATTATCACGGTTCGGACCGTAGCGTAGCTTTCATTTTTCACTTTCACTGATAAACTTATAACGT
Source organism: Mythimna ferrago (assembly GCA_910589285.2). Lineage (NCBI taxonomy): Eukaryota > Metazoa > Arthropoda > Insecta > Lepidoptera > Noctuidae > Mythimna > Mythimna ferrago. Next base: position 6,420,475 of record OU342675.1, on the reverse strand, counting down.
AGGCGTATACGCAGTACCTACCACTTCGCCCACTTCCTCGCACCCAAAAAGGCCTCGTTCAAGCAAGAGCTTGAGCTAGGGTTTTATAATTTTCAATACCTACACTTGCTCAGAAAGTGACTTTTATTGCACTGCATTTAGGTACTTAATGGCCCATGTTACCAAACTGTGACATTTTGATTACCATTACGCACTAGTGCTATAATGTAGTTAAAACCTTATTGTTCAACCTCTCCCCCGCCATAATTATATTACATGTAACGTATCAGGATGGGCGCAGGTCGTCCCCCACGAGTCGCCGGTCAACCCCCGTTTAGTCATTTCAGTGAGGCCGCGCATATGAAAACAGATTTTTACAGCCACAAAGGTTTACTAGTTTTATAGTTATTTTCTTCACAAGTGTATTAAAAACCGTCGTATGATACACGTGAGTAATTAATGATTACCGTTCTCGGATCTCTAAGACCCTCGCCACGGCTCGGGTCTAAATACCGCCTCGTCGGTAATCACAAACATTACACACTTATATCATAATGTACTATTACTATATACTCGCATTTGACCACTTTTTCTCCTGATAGCGACGATATGGTCGAACACTGAGTTGCGACAGCCACTCTCTCCTTTCGAATTAGTGAAAGAAAAAAAGGCCTCACAGATGAGCTTTCCCCCACGCCTAAATTAATCCACGCTATGCTTCTGCTTTTATCGTGTTTTCCTAAAAGGTGTTGATGGTTAAATTAGATATAAACATCGATACACATTCGCATTGTAGTACATCTGTAGTCTATACTAGCTGACTAGGCAAACGTTGTTTTTCAATATAAATTATTAAAGAAAAATATGGGGGGTAAGAATGGGAGGGTAAAAAAAAACCTTTTATAAAAAAAAAATAACCGACTTCACTAAAAAAAACGCAGATCTAAACGACCGTTCGATATCGACCCCTTGGATCGGTCTATCTTCTTGTAAAAGGTTTTAAAATAGTTGTCTGGTGACCATATATAAAAATCAAGCATGAGAATTTACGTGAAGTTATGTCATTATTTTGGGAGCTTTAAAGCGTCTGTAAAGCAATACGGCCCACGGAATGTGTCTGGGAGTATTGGCGACTTGATTTTAAAGATATTGCCTAAAATATACGTAAAAATCAGCTTGGAGAATTTACGTGAAGTAAGTACTGTTTTTATGTACCTTGAGTACCTGATACCTGAAAATTGGCCGTCTAAGCAAGCTAGCAGATAGGCATGTGTTCTTAGTACATACTAACAGTACTCAATCGTCCACATTTCGTTAGTGAGAAAATACGTGACGTCTGGCGACCCTGGGATCTCACTCTAATAGTACCTTATAGTCAATGTGCATCTCATGACAATTCTAATAAGCCCAAACACGGGTAAAATACATTGATTAATTACGGAGTTCCGGTGCCAATCTTGCGGCTCCATCATCATCATCATCAGATCAGTTCGATAGTACCTTATAGCCAATGTGCATCTCATGACAATTATTCACTTATTTGTATTGTCATGGTCGCATAATTATGTTCATTGTGATATGAAAGAAAAGGGAGTTAGTGATAGTTTGACGGGTGACAGGACAGAATGGAAGAAAAAAACGTGTAGCGCCGACCTCAAGTAATATGGGATAATGGCAGGAAGAAGAAGAAGAGATATCTGTTTGAGTATGAAGTTTGGTTGGCCATTTCTGATCTTCTCCACCAGTTCCACCACATCAAATGGCCACTTTTTGATTGTAAATGCTTAAGTCCTTGCTGAAAATACCAAAAAGACTATATAGTTGCCTAGTTGTTGACTTGGTGACTATGGGATCATTTGGGAAGTATACTCTTTCAAACAAAAAAAATAAAAATTAAATCGGTTGGCAAGAGACGAAGTTATGCGCGAACAGCCGCCGAACACCCATAAAAAAATACAAACATCCGAATTGAGAACCTCCTCCTTTTTTAGAAGTCGGTTAAAAATAGTTTACGTTCTATTCTCAGACCTACTGAATATACACACAAAGTTTCATAAGAATCGGTTAAGCTGTTCCGCGAGAAGAGCCGTAGCATGGACTAATTTAGGAGTGGGCAAAAGCATATCAGCCAGACCTTTTTCTTTCATACGAAAACGAGACAGCGACTATCGCTAAAATATTGGTCAAGTGCGAGTAAAAAAACCCTTGTTCCTAAAGAGCTCTCGCTTGTGCGAGGCCGTGGACGAGGAGTTGGTTTGAGTTTGGAGGAGTTTTGTTACAAACATTGTGACCCTCACCAGGTCATCGGTCCACCTTGCGGGAGACCTTCTAACGCTGCGTCCTCCGGTGCGGAGTTGTCACTCCAGAACCTTTCGGCCCCATCGACCATCCATTCTGCCAGCATTGTGCTCTGCCCATTGCCACTTAATGGCGATCAGTTTTTACTGACTAAAAACCCTGTCCTTCCCTCCTGTTCCTTCGTTGCTTTTCGTACCGGGAATCCTTCTTTCAGAAAAAGATCCTTGGCCCCAGTGGGTTCAACCCTGCTGGGCCCCCCTTTGCTGACAACTCCTTGAGGCGCGCGTGGACAATACGCGCCGTCGACGTTTTGGGCTCGGTCCGGACGGTTACCGGACGGTCGGACGGCGAGTAGCGGTAGTGATGATGAATTTATATGACACAGTTACGTTTTATTTTATCTATTATGGATATGCTCGCGTTAGACTACTGTCTCACCTTATGGTAATACCTTGATCACACGTACCGAGTAAACGGACGAGACAGTGCACTCAGCCGAGTACTCGGTACGTGTGAACACAGCGCCGAGTGCTCGGCCGAACGCTTCTCTTTACGCTTTTCGCTTACATCACTGTCTCGGCCGAGCAACATTTTATCGCCCGTTTACGGGCACGTATGATCAAGGGCGATGATTTGCCGGGTTAGTCAGTATACGTCTTTGGTGTCCAGGGCTATTCGAGACGACGGCGTTCATCGACAGCGCGCTGGTTGAGCAAGGGAATCCGAAGAAGTGCTACGGCATGCAGTACTGTGCCACGCCTGTGAAGGTCGGCATGGGAGGCATCGTGGAGTACGAGGTCCCGACCCTGAACCCCGCGGAGATGGAACTGTTAGAGCAGAGCAAGTGAGTATTGTTAACATTAGGAAGACCGAAATTTTGAACTACCTATAAAGACCAAGTGGGGTCAAATGACCCATGCATATGATGTTATGTTTTATTCATGTATTATAGTTTTAAATTATATTCTAATAATTGCTAAATTTTATATTAAATAAAAGAACATATTAGTTAAAACCAAAATATTAAGCGCACTGTTGACATTTGACCACACAAACGGTTTTTGAAAGTGGTACAAGAATTATTGGTTCTATTCTTGCTTTTCTGCAGGAAACACTGTCCTCTCTTTCTGTTACGTTTTTCTTTAGGCTCTCGGGGTATACTATTACTAAGCTGAGCAATGAATGGTATCAGCAGAGAGTGAGTATCTTGGCCGACTAACTCTTTTGCCAAGTCAAGAATAAACTTTTTTCTGCTGATTTTTTACTTGGTTACTTTATTTTTGTACAAAATCCTGGAATTAGTTGCTGCCAAATCCAAAATACTATAAAAAAAAACTAACACAGGCCAACGACAAGACGGCGCTTTGACACTTTATATTTCTTGGCCTTTTGATCAATGGTTTCTACGTCAAATTTCGTAGAATTGTAAATCTTTACGGTGCCTGCCTTTCATTTTTGCGTCAACAAATACATTAGAGTGAAGTAAATATAGAATTATAACTGGTTTTGAAGGTTTACCTAGATAAATTGGAAGTGCATTCAGAGTTGTAAATATGTGTTTCATATAAACTAAAAGATGCAGTTTTTATAGTAGCTGGAACGTCTCGTCATATTTTGTTTACCGTACCAACATTGGTAGGTATACATATTTCAATTAGCTTTTTATATAAACTTACACTAGTGAAAAAAATATTACTGCGGTCTTTCTACGTGGGTTATCATTTTTAATAAATATTTATCATGCTATCCGTATAAATACACTTCTGGACACATCTATTGGCCCACCTTGTATTTTCAGTTTCGTTTGGTCCTAGCTAAAATTTTATATTAGGTCGAGCAAAAAGTTTTTATGCAGTTTTGAACCTGGCACATTCACAATTTCATTCAATAGTCTTTTTTTGAATTTCGAACACAGAATTTAAAGAAACAAAAGACAATTTGGAGCCTGTTTGTTGATATCAAACAATTGAATACTAAGAAAACTTGGTTTTATTGGTTTACCTGGATTTAATTCTTGAAAAAGTGATTGATATCTTTGGTTTTGCAACAAACATTACTTATTCTTAACATTAAGGTGAGGTTCTATCAATAATCTATGGATACTTCACCTGAAGTCGCCGCCCAAGCTGTGGCACTTATTCAGGCCGGACACAGCCAAAGAAACGTGAGTGCTCAACTTAATTTAAGTCGATCTGCGGTCCGAAATGTTTATCGGAGGTACCTAGAGACTGGCGGCTTTGTTCGTCGCCAAGGAAGGCCACGATCTCGGGTCACAACTGAAAGGCAGGATCGATTCATCGTGACGACCAGCTTGAGAAATCGTCACCTTACCTCCATTGAGATACAAAACCAACTTCGCGACTTCCACGGAGTATCTGTGAGCGCTCGAACTGTTCGGAGAAGGTTAAAAGAACGCGATATGGTACCACACAAGCCAGCTAATGGGCCCAAACTAACGCGAGCCCACCGAACAGCGCGCCTTCATTTCGCACGCAGTCATTTAAATTGGACACAGCAAGATTGGAGCCGTGTACTCTTTTCTGATGAGTCTAAAATTGTGTTACATGGCAATGATGGAAGGAAGAAGGTCTACCGACGTAAGGGAGAGCGTTTCGGACAATGCTGCTTTGAAGAGAGGGTTGCTTATGGCGGTAGCTCATGGACTGTCTGGGGCGGTATATCCGCGAGCGGCAAAACTCAACTTGAGGTTGTTACAGGACCACGGCTGCCAACATTAAATGCTGAAAGGTACATTCATGAGTGCTTAGAACCTCACGTGATACCATACGCGGACTATGTGGGCCCAAATTTCCTTTTTATGCATGATAATGCAAGAGCCCATGCGGCCGGCATCGTCAGGGAATATCTTCGGGATGTGAACACCACAGTTATGGACTGGCCAGCCAGAAGCCCAGACATGAACCCCATTGAGCACATGTGGGACGAGCTAAAAAGACGTGTTAGGGCTCGTCAGCCAGTTGCCCAGACGATGCAGGAGTTAAAAACTGCCATAGAAGAGGAATGGGAGATGATCCCTCAAAATTTCATAGAGCGGTTGATAAATTCTATGCCTAATCGTATGAGAGCTGTGGTAGATGCCCATGGAGGCAACACGCGTTATTAAATTAAACCTTTATTTGATAAAACATGTTTTTTATTCAAAAATCAATTGCCTTTAACAAGGCGCATATCCGACTTGTTAGGCGTAGCTCCATGTCGTATGGTATTCTGAATTCAAATTTAAAACAATACGATCGAAAAAGATGGTAAAATGTATCAGGTTTAAAACTGCATCAACAGGTTTTGTTCAATCTAGCAATCATATTTCGGTAGGGGCCATCGAAACCTAAACTCTAAGGTGGGCCAATAGATGTGTCCAGAAGTGTATATTAAAATATCGATAACAATCACAAAATATTAAAAGTCAAAAAACGACAATGATTACAATGCAATAGTTTTAATAATATGATTGATCAAAAACTTCATTGGGGTCATTTGACCACTATGGTCTTTCTAGTGTTAAAGCACATAAAGAAAGAAAGAAAGAAAAGATGTTTATTCGTACCACACATACAGTAGACACACACTAGTTCACTACTTTATATTAACAAAAAGCACACACAGCGTCATGCTTATGAACCTTTCATCATCATCATCATCATCATTTCAGCCGAAAGACGTCCACTGTTGGACATAGGCCTCCCCCAAGTGTCGCCACAATGAACGATCCTGTGCGTTCCGCATCCATCGGATTACCACAACCTTCACCAGGTCATCGGTCCACCTTACAAGGGGCCTTCCAACACTGCGCTCCACTCCGGAACCTTTCGGGCCCCACGGCCATCTGTTCTGTGAGCAATGTGCCCTGCCACTATCAAGCTAATTTTTCATGAGTAGCTTCATTTTGATGAGACGCCCAACAATTTCCTATACCTACACAACTCTCGATTGTGGTAGCTAACAGAGGTAGCAGGCATAGAATATGTCGGTTTGATGATTCTCAAAAGTTCGTTATTTACGGGATTTTTTCTTGTTAATTCTCAAGATAATTATCTAAATTATTCGAAAAAGTATTTGTCTTACAAAATGTATTGTTTGATCAAAGAGTCTCCTTCTTCCAACATGTATCGATAACGAGGTCCATTATAAATGATTACTGACCAGGTGATTTTTTTTTATATAGTTTATATTTTTATAATTAAACAGTCGTATTGCCCTACAAATTGCGTGGTACGTTATCCCGGTCCTACGCTTAGAAATAGTTAATATCACAAGACCATTTTTCTCATTACTAACTGCAGGACAAAAATATTACATTATAGGTTAGTGTGTTCTCTGCCTAAATGAAACAATGTCTTACAAAAAGCTGGCATGTATCACTAGTCCGACAAGAATCCTGGGATCAGGACCAGGGATCCTGGACTATATTATTCTCTTGATTCTAAAAATTTGCTACGAGAGCAATCAAGCAATTTTTGTTTCGCATAAATGGTGAATGTAACGATGCTAACAAGAATGGGGATTTAAACTGACTTTCGCAACAGGACGCCCAAAAATGCTGAAGACGGCCCCGGTCTGAGTGTCTGTGCCTCTGTGTTTTGTAACAATTTATGCCATATGTACAAACACATCTACCAAAATAACACAAAATTATTTTGTTACTAGATGTGACTTGGAAGACATGTTGAACCTGGGCAAGTGCTTCGCTCTCGGTGACGACTACTACTTGCACCCTTGCAAGTATTACCCTGCCTGGTGGTGCTATAAGGACTGTGATGTGTGCCGGCCTTGTGGGCAGACTGCTACGAGCTAAGAACACTGGACGAAGAAACCAAGGCTTCAGCTTGTTTCCAAAAGTGCCAAGTGCAGTTAAAATGTTATGGTTAAATACGATGCTGGAGTCATAATCATCATCAAAAATTAGTCCTCCCCTCCTGTCCGGATTTTGGGCATGGAGTTCCATCGCGTTGGTGAGGTTATTTTAGAAGTATGTCAAGCGAAGGTCTACTCTCTTACTTATATAGCTTGGACCACAATCCGGCCGAAAATAACGCGCAACTTCAAAATTTCATAACGCTCGCTGTAATAAAAAAATGAAGATACTTTTATTTCGATGATGCTTGGTATAATATAAAAGCGCTGCTTTGTTGTTTTATTAAATTGGAAATTTGAACATTTGTCTGAGTCAACTCGTAAAATGTGATTTAGAGATGTGGAGAGTAACCAAATTCGATGTATACAACTTTTTATTGCCACCATTTCGATTTGAGGCAAATTTTTGCTCTTGTATGATATTCAGTTTTAGTTAAAGAGTTATAATTTTTATTGGATAGTTTTTAAGACCATAGCCACTTTACTATCTATTGTTACTGTTTTTTTTTTATCTGTTATAAACTAGTACTTGACTGCGATCTTGTGATGATGCAATCGTTGATGGTGAGGCGCACTAGTTTATTAAGAACCTATTCAATCTAGCCTTGAAGACACCTAAATTATAATCAGACGGAAAGACCGCAGCAGGCAAACTGTTCCAGTCCCTCGAAGTACGCGGTATAAATGACGAGGCGAAACGCTTAGTCCGGACCGTAGATGTTTCAACAACGTGAGGGTGGATACCCGCTGTGCGTCGGTTTGTCCATGGTAGAAATGAGATGGCGGAATCAAGTCATGCAATTCCTGCGCACACTTTCCAAAATGCAATCTGTAAAACACCGAAAGGCTGGCTACCCTACGCCTATGTTCAAGGCTTTGAAGATTGGACTTAACCAAATCTGGATCACCAATCAATTCCTCATCAATTCAATTTTTGTTTCAATAGTATATGAGCCAAAAACTTTTATTAATAACTTTAAAGCTCCAATGTGAATAGGGTAGTTTCCAGGGTCAAAATAATTACATTTTATTTAGTCCGTATTTATAAAAAAATATTGGACACGTATTTTTTCTTTTTTCGATTAAACAAAAAATAACAAAGATATGGCCCATTAAAGTTACGTGTGACGTCACCCCGTGCGAAAAAATGCAGCACGGCGTGATGTCACACGGAACTTTAATGGGCTATATTTTTGTAATTTTTGGTTTAATTTACAAATAAAAAAATACATGTCCCTTATTTTTGAATAATCTAAAAGACTGACTAATTACTATTTTTTACGGCAACTAGCCTATTGTTGGACCGCTAAAATTTTATCAATATTTTCGGATAACAAAAAAAAATTTACCCCTAAACGCGCTTAGATAGATTAATTAAATTTAAGAACAACATATACCCACACATTTTGTTTTTCGAGGTGGGAAATCATCATATGGCTTCTCCAGCTTTAGGGTTGAGCGACAGGGCGTGTCAGGCTTTTACTGACTTAAACTGACCTGTGACCTTTAGTTGGTCTTTGTAGTCCACGACCACGATAACTCTTTCAAACATTACCCCGGCCTTAGCGGGCGTTACTACGGCGGCCCTACAGGGCCCCTAAGATTTTGCTGACATCTCCTTGAGACGCGTGTGGAACACTACGTGCCGTCGACGACTCGGGTACTTTCCTTACTGGACGGCCGGACAGCGAGCTACCTATTACTCATTGTTCGCAAGCGGTGGCCGGGATTCACCTGGCGACTTCGACGTCTGTCTGACTTTGGCGTCCTGTGTCCGTTCCCTCTCGGTTGCGACCATCTTTGCTTACATGATAGCTTCGCAGAAGGAGGTGGACGCTTCCAATTCCGTCTCGCTCTGAACCAAGGCCTGAACTTAGCAGCGAGTTTTGTCCCGGCGTTGCATCTCCACGCGAAGATCGTGCAAACGCGCAAGGACTGTTGCCTCCAGATCCCATGGTGGCAAGCCAGCAAAGCGGCTCGACGCTTCGCGGAAGACCGTGCTTTATCCTCGCACCACCCAGATGGCCATGACCTTCTGGGATGCGTTAAGCTCTCCGGTGCTCCTTAAAGGGCCATGGACGGAACGGTCCCCGCGTACACGTGCTACACACGTACACGCTCCGCGGTGGAGGCGGGAGGTGTCTGGACCCCCTAGGTTAGACAGGAGCCGCTTGAGGGCAGCCCGGGTTCGATCCAGTTTGGGAGCCAGACGTCGGAATTGCTACTTGAAATTCCACCGGCTCTCGAGGACGAGTCCCAGGTACTTCATCGTCGACCCAACGCCGATGTGAATCTCTTCTACCGTTATTTGAGAACCCGATGGTGGTGCATAACGTTGAAAACACATGGCCTAAGACTGTTGCAGTGCTACCTTGAGGAAGCTGGTAGTGATGGATTCGAATTATCTCGAATTATTTTTCAAGTATTAATTCGACTGTTTCTTCGGGGGTGTTTGGGGTCAATCTTTCCAAGATTGACGACTGAAACCAAAATCTTTTTTGCTTTGATAGAGGGATACCTAATAGAGTATGTGATATAAACAACGACAAAAAACTATCACATTTTTGTGTAGGTACATATTTTGTAGATGTTGTTATACAAAACTGCCTGAATAATAAAATTAAGAAAATATTAAATAAAAAAAAAAATTATTAATTATATATTTTTGTTTCATAAAAAATATCTCAATATAAAGTTGTATACATTCGGCTTAGCTACCCACTTAGTAGATATTATTATGACTTTAGCTCAACTAACCAAAATTCCATCAAGTTTGGTTTCTCATGAAAATTGTTGCTAAGTTTGTTAGTTTTTAAAACTTCGTTTTATAAAAATCGAAAAAATAAGTAATAAATCACAAAACATATGGTAAACAATAAATGTATCTGAAAAAAGCAAACACACTTTTATTTCATGTGGAAACAATATAAGCAAAAACATATTTATAAAAAAAAAAAAAAACTATTGTTTTTGTGAAAATGTTTTTATTTTTATTTCTACGGTACCTATAGGAATAAACAAATGCCCAGAACAAATGAAGGTGTGCCAGGATGAAGTGGTGGTAGACGTCACCATAACACATCTCTTCAGAGCGTACGGGAGTGATTTCATGTTATAGAAATGGTCAAACTCAGTCACTACGTGTATTTCGACACTCTTAATGAAATCAAAATTCATAGAGTTTTTCCCGTTGACCTAGAATACTAAAATTTGCCATGAAGCAAGGTCTCATAGCACAAGTATAGGAAAAAGTCTGAAAACTGGATATTTGTAGTCACTTTACAAAATAAAACATTGTTTTGCGATTCGGAAAAATCTTCGTGATTCAATTCGGGAATTGAACTGCTTTCATTGGTAAGTTTGTACGGAACCCTCAGTGTGCGAGTCCGACTCACACTTGCCTAGTTTTTTTGAACGAATCAAGTCACCTAAAGGGCAATAGAGAGGGCTATGCTCGGAGTTTCCTTGCGGGAGTGAATCAAAAATGAAGATTTCCACAGAAGAACCAAAGCTACCGACATGAGTAGCAGTGGATATTGCTCTTAGAACAGATGGTTGATGGGGACAAAAGCTTCTGCGACCGCTTACTGGCAGACAAGAGTTGGAACGACTCTCACAAGATAGACCGATGACGACAGAAGCACCCAGGACCGGTCGTTGTGGCATCACTTGGGGGAGGCCTCTTTCAGCAAAAGAAGTTTTACACCACAGAAAATATAACACGTACAAACTTATGGCAGGTAGGTAGGTTCCTACGGGTTTTGCCGAAATTCGCCCCCTAAGAGCGGGGGCACACGATGCGTTGCGACGCTGCACCGCAAAGATTTCACCGTATCGGCGGGCATACGAGCGGTGCGGCGACAACGTTGTTATGTAGTTTATATTAGGGTTACCCTAGGGGTAGGGGCACACGGCGCGTTGCGGCGGCGGTGCGACGCCGGAGCGGTGTCGCTGCGTCGTTTTACATAGAAATCCCTGTGGCATGTCACACGATGCGCTGCGGCGCCGCACCGGATTTGCAACCACCGAGGCGAGGCGGGGAGGGGTAAATGCGTTGCGACGTCGCGTCGCAGCTTAATCTATACATCTTACATATAAATAAAACTGGAGTATCTGTTTGAAATATTGAAATAACTGCTTTTTACTATATGCATATGAATATTATATATGGTACATACACCACAATAACATTTTTTATAATTTTTGTCTGTCTGTCTGTTTTTCCGGGCTAATCTCTGAAATGGCTGGACCGATTTTGACGGAACTTTTTTTGGCAGGTAGCTGAAGTAATAAGGAGTAACATAGGCTACTTTTATTTTAGAAAAAATAAATTCAAAATCCTGTAGTCCACGCGAACGAAGTCGCGGGCATAGCTAGTATAAACTACATAATGACGTTGCGGCGCCGCAACGCATCGTGTGCCGCTCTGAGGGGATGAAACGGGTGTCCAAAGTTTGTATGGGTAAACCGAGTTTCACGCCGGCGAAGACGCTTGGAGTTGCTTGTAATTCATATCATATTTTTCAGGCCTAAGTATTATTAGGTAGGTAATTATAAATAGATAACATGATGAACACATTCCTTTTTGTTACTAGATGTGACTTGGAAGACATGATAAACGTGGGCAAGTGCTGCACTCTTGGTGAAAAGTACTACACGCAACCTTGCAAGTTCTTCCTCGGTCCATGGTCCTTTAACAAGCATGAAGAGTGCCAGCCTTGCGTACGGCGCGTTAAGAACTAGGAATAATTTATAAGGAAAGACGATAGCTTGATGTTACTCGTACAGCTAAACAGGGGTCCTAGACAAGAGGCATTCGCGGCGTGTCGAATTCGCTGCTAAATCTACAGTCCAATAGTTCGCTAAGTTGTCGAACGAACATTTCGAAATCTCAATATCGAATATTGAAAGTGCCACTTGACTAGGCATTTTGAGACTACAGTTTATGTTGGTCGATTTCGTTGTCGTTTCGTAACGCAGTTTGACATTGTCTAGCAATTAGTGATCGAAAACGCTTGGTCACGTGACGATTCGAAGGCTTATGTCAGTTCCATACATTTCGGAGCTATCGAATTTCGTTATCGTTAATAAAAATGTGACTTTGTCTAGACCCCCTGGCGTCACTAGTAACGAAGTCCAAGTAGTATCTAAGTCTATTGCAACCAAAGACCTTACAGCCACTAGATGTCTAATAACAGGCGACGCATGTCTGATAACACATATGACTTATAGATCTGATGTCTCGACCAATCAGAACGCAGTACCCCGCTCCCGCATACCTCGGCTAGTTGACAGAATTGTTTTGGTGCGCTAGTTCAAACATGAGGTCGACAAACGACACGACGACGACGAAACGTCTACTTGCTGTGAGGTCGTTGATACTCTTAGCTACGAATTAAAGGTGCTGTCAAAGTCTTGTTGTTAGCTTGCTCTTACAGATTATGCACTGCGGCGGTTCATCAAGAACGGCATAATAACTGATGGGTATACATGGAACTTTTCAGCTCTGTCACAGTAACTAAGGGGGCGTCATAGGGGCGGCCTGCCCCTGGCCATTGGTCTTGGGCTGTCCTCGATAATTGGGAAGTTACTAATATGTTTATGTAAGCAGTTAATACGTAGAATGGAGCTGAAGGGCGCCTCGTTTTGGGAAATATAAAGGCAGAGTGCTAAAACATAAGAGTTCACTTACTACTTAAGATGATAATTATTGGTCATCATCTTGGGTGGGGCACTTTAAAATCGGGCACTCTTTTCTTTGCTCGCTCTTGTATCCTACGCTTGAATCTTGGAACTTTTCTTCATAATATGCATAAGTAAGTTCTTCCTTAACTTCTACTTCGGTGGAAATGGTCAAATAACCCTCACCTTTCCAAAGAAATAGGGTTATAAATAATTCGAGCTCGCGTAGCCCGTTCTTGCATCCTACATGCTTTCATTCTCAATCTTTTTTAGGTTAACAAACTAGTCTGAACTAGTGATGAAGTTACTTACTTTTTGCTGTTTAATAGCAAAAAGTAAGTAAGTGCTAAAACACAGTAAATCTAACTTTCGTATACAAGATAACAGAAAAACTAGTCTTTTCAAAGTGAACGATATGGCGCCGAGTATAGTGTTTTTTTTTTTTAATTGATATTAACTAGTACTTAAATCCCACCTGATGAGATCGGGATAGTTTCTCGGCAGCATTTTATGTTTTCCTATCTCTCAAGCAAAATGGGGACACCTCATTCACGTGCACAGAAAATAAGAGGAGAGAGAGTAGGGTGTCCCTGTTTTGCTTTCTCACCCCGAGCCCATCCAAGAGCTTAGCCCGTCACTGGTCTCGGGGATACATCTATGATGTTTAAGGCTTTTAATTAATTAAAATATTTAACTAAACTTAACTTCTGCTAAAGTCTACAAGAATCTTGCATGCCATTGTGACTTACACCAGTCAGAACTAGTTATTGCGCCATGGCAAGCAAGAATTGAGACTTTAGTATTTTAGATGGGATGGCCATAGCGACAGTGTCCGCGGACCAAACAATAGGCCGTTACCACAGTAGTATTCATTTTATGAGTCAAATGCAATAAAAATATGGTTTACTTAGATGCTGGAACCAACGAAGTTGGATTTCAAAACATTGCATCATAATGTCTGGATTGCTTTGATAGTTTTTTTGTATATTGAGATGAAGCTGAAATACAATAGCAGTGCGTTGTTATATTACTTATAATGTACTTAAATTAGAAGGATTGATTAGCATAAGCATAGGATAATCAGCCTTTTTGATGTTTCTCTCTAGGAAGGAAGGAGGCAGGAAGAAAAGATAAGGAAGTAGGAAAGATTGATTAAAAATTATGATTGATATATTATGTATAGTTAGAATTATTTTTTTACTTTAATGTTTTTACCGATGATCATAATATTATTTTAAAAACTGGATAAAATGCAAATCTCAATATTTGCCTGTAACACTTAAGATTTACAAAGCCTTACTGGTAAAAGTTCAAACGTTTACCACATAATCGCTAATTTTGGACTTTGCTTCAACACTCATTTGGTAAATGGTAAAAAGGATCATGCCTTGCCTTATAAAATGCCTGAAAAAAAAAGTGCTTACTGTAGTAGGTATTACGTTTCTGAATCGTTCGTTTATTGTAATCTTACATAAATAAAAATATCACTTAAGCAGGTCACTACAAGCAAAGACACTTCCGCTTGACCACGGCTAAGTTAATTTTTGCTTGCACTCATCAAGTTCATTGCGAAAACAACAAAGGGTTTGGTTTGGCGCAGCGCCGTAGGATTCAAGCGATTTTTTTTTAAGTGACCAGGCAGAAATGACTGCGATGGTACATAATATGTTCTTTGGTTAGCTATTGAAACTGTCACTAATTCGGACTTTTACTGGTAACACTTGGTAAATCTTAAGTTTTGCCGGCAAACTTAGGTTTTACCGTAATGCACTTTTACAATAACAGATCTATTCTTATGGCTGAAACTAAATCAATGATACAATTAGCTCTTTAACCGCCAACGTCGGATTAATCCGACAAATACTCCATTTCGTCAGCTCTTCTGTCACTTGAAATTAGTGCTAAACGAGATGGAGTAACCAACCGGTCGCGAACACACGACATGGCGAATACGACACGAAAATAGTCGTCCGTCCAATCCGACGTAAGCGGTTAAGTGTCCCCGCACACGGGCCCCAAAAAAGCCGCTTCAAGCTTCTTTTTGATGCAGCGTTTTTTTGTGGCGCTTTTCAGCTTTTTTTTGTGGCCGCTTTTGGCTTTTTTTTGTGGCGGCGTTTTTTATGGCGGCTTTTTTTGTGGCCCGTGTACAGGGATACTTAAGGGTTAACACTGGTAGAGTCGAACCTGTACAAAATAAAACTTTTATAAAACTTTTCATAAAAACTTGTAAAATGAAAATTTACACAGAATTGTCTGCTATAAAGGACGAATAAAAAAATCGTATAATAAAGTCTGTGAAAATGTGTACCTAATCAATTTTTATTACATGTACCATCAAAGACACTTCCACCTGACCACCGCTAAGTTAATTTTTGCTTGCACTTAAACGAAAACTTTAAAGAGTTTGGTTTGGCGCCACGCCGCAGGATTCAGGCGAAAAATTTTGTAGGTGGTCGGGCAGAAATTACCGCGATGGTACCATAAGCAATCACACTAATATTATAAAGGCGAAAGTTTCTGTGTGTGTGTGTGTGTGTCTGTCTATATGTATATTACTTCTTCACGCTTAAATGATAGATAGGTACCATAAGAAAATGGATGCGCGTGTACAACCATGTTTTGTGTGGACTGTATGTCCTGTGACAATTTTTTTTTTTAACTCTTAAAGGTTTAAAAAAACCCACATAATTTCCACAAGTTTTGTGAAATATTCGAGTAAATCACGGAATCACTTAACATAGTTGGCTCGTGTGGTGTAATTTATCTATAATATTTAAGTATTTAGAAATATATAAGTATGTTTATCAGTTGTCTAGTACCCATAACACAAGCTCTGCTTAGCTTGGGACTAGACGGCGTTGTGTGATAGTTGTATAAAAAAAAAATCTCCTTTCTGCAAGTCTTCATCGTACAGCCCACTCATTAACTGAGACTCCACGGACATAGCAAAGTCTTTGTTGCACCTGAACTCCAGTAAGATGTCAATTACGCAAAGAGATTGATACCATTAAGCGGTCATCGCGCTCTGATGTCACCCGATTTCTGCCTGACCCCTATGGTCAACATACCTTTGGCGCACTCGTCTTATTGAAGATCGACTTAAATGAAGACGTCTAACCACGACGCACTGACTCAAGCCAGCCTGAATTATTGCTACTACTTGAATGGCCTCAGTTGGACTTGTATCCATTTTTACATTAAGTAAACACGCTTAAAATCAAGTTAGATGATCAACAAACCAACGAAGTAAGGCAAATTCCAAATACAGAAAGATTTGATTCAATTTAAATACGGAGCAAAATCAGAAACAATATCAACAATACTAAAATAAATTTTTAAATTATTAATTTTTTGGTTAATTATTGAATTCCAAAGCGCTGCCTATGGGGTGGGTCGATTTTTTTGCATGCAGGTGTATTTATATTGTCAAAGCAATCTACATAAGTCGTATCATAATTTTCCTAAGACTCGTGAGACGAGTCGCGTCAAATCCCCGACACACTCGACACTAATAGGTACTTAAAAGCTAAGTAAGCATGTGTCTCCCTCACGTTGCAAACAACATCGTTCTATTTAGAATCACAACCCCACGTTACTGACTCACGTGCATTGGCGTAGTTACCGAAAGGCAGGACGGGTACTCGGGGGCCCCTAAAACCTGATTACCAAACCTCTTATTGAAGCAGCGGAAAATTTTCCCACTTTCGGTATTTGAATAAAATAGATTGCAACACTACTCGCTTGCTACGTGGCAACCCGTTTGAATCCGAGGGAATACGACTCATTCATATGGCCTATTTATTTTTTTAAATTATTTTTTATGCATATTAGTTTTTCCTCACTAAATGTAATAACATATTATAGATACATATATTATAAGAAAGGTATTAATTTGCGCCCAGTGACTACGACACAAAATAGATAGGTACGAAAACTAGACCAAATGAATGAGACATTCCCTCGATTTTAAAGAATTACTTAATAAAAGTCTGACACTCTATCCCGCTCTTTTCAAAGTAGGAGAAGTCATTTGATGATTTCTCCCTTAGTAAAGGGGGCCCCAGTTTTTTTTGCACCTGGGTTGTAGTTTACCTAGCTACGCCCCTGCTCACGTGTAATGAAACGCTGTTCTCACAAGTTTTCCAGCACGAGTGTTCAGATGCGTCCACCTCGAACGTTTTTGCTTCACGTGATCGTCGTCAATTTCGTACGGCTTCTTTACGGAATTATTATGTAAAATGGAAGTGTTACGTGCGTAGTTTGTAGGAATATTCATGCAGGCTTAGCCAAGTTACGACCGTTTTATTTCGAATCTCTTTCCACAGTCGGTAACGGCTCCGATTACTTTGTTCTGACCACGTGACTTAACGTTGAGATGACGTCATTCCCATACATTTGAAGTTTTCTACTAGCGTTAACGATTGTAGATTATTAATTTGGCTAAACCCTATGGTGTAATCTATATAAGAGCTTGGTTTTTGTGGAATGTCATGCGACGCTGCTTCTGAATTTTGTATATCTTTGGTGACACATTTAAGAGTTAAACCGCCAGCGAAAATGCACGGTTTCATCATCTTTCACCTGTACGGGTATACGAGGAGTGAAGAGCACGTTGTTCATCGTGTGCTCTCTAATCGTTTACACGAACTATAGCAGACCGTTTACCCTACCTACACAATTTTTTTATCTTTGGTCTGAAATTATCGACGTCTTTAATTTTGGAATGTTTTTGATGTATTTTTTTCTGTATCAGCACCTTTGCACTTGATAACCCAGAGTATAGATATACTAAAAATAAAAACAAGCACCCACTTGGATTACAAAATGATCTCATTGAGGAGGGTCTTTTTTTTTTTATGGTGGGAAAAAATCATGTATTGACATCCCCCGCCCTTGGGCGGAGCGGGAGATAGTGTCAGACTCTTACTGACTAAAAGACCCACCCCGTTCCTTCTAGCCTTCATACCGGGGCTCGAGCGCCCTTTCGGATAACCCTGGCCCCAGTAGGCTTCGACCCGGCTGGGTCCCTGCTGTTGCTGACAACTCCTTGAGGCGCGCGGGAACAGTGCGCGCCGTCGACGACTTGGGCTTGGTCCGGACAGTTACCGGACGGCCGGACAGTGAGCTACCCATTGCTCACTGTCCGCAAGCCCGTGTCTACGTTGGCCGGAAATCGGGATCAGAATCCCGGCGACGGCGGCGGCGATGACGCCGTTGCCTGATGCGTTCGGCCTCCTCCTTTGCGAGCATTACTGCTTCGCAGAAGTCGGCGACCGATTGAGGAGGGTCTATAGAACTGGATTGAATGTTTTCTTCTTTTCAATACACTTACACGTAAACCTGCTCTTATCCCACCGCTTTTAGGCACGCAATATACGGTTTTCCGCACTAGTGCAGAAAAGTGCGCGTGCTCACCCCGCCACTATAATAATAATAATATTCCACAACTATCACACAACGCCGTCTAGTCTCAAGCTAAGCAGAGCTTGTGTTATGAGTACTAGACAACTGATAAACATACTTTTATATTTCTAAATACATACTTAATATAGATAAATTACACACAGACACAGAACAAATGATCATGCTCATCACACAAACATTTGTCCTGGGTGGGAATCGAACCCACGACCTTCGGCATAGCAGTCAGGGTCGCTAACCACTAGACCAACAGGCCAGTCAAACAATTTTATTACATTTATCGTCGACCCCCACGAGTCGCCGTTTACCCCCGTTTATTCATTTCTTCGTAAGTGTATTGAAAAAAGTAATTTGATACACGTGCTTTGTCGCTGTAGCCCTCGGCTACATAACACTCTCGCCTACGGCTCGTGCGAATTCCGCCTCGATCGTAATGATAAACTTTCTGCACTGGTATTAAAATGTTCTATTTTTAATCGATATATGCTAGAACTTGACTGAAATCCTACCTGATGGTAAGCAGTGATGCAATCGTTGACGGTGAGGCGCACTAGTTTATTAAGCCTATTCACTCTAGAAGAAGACTCCTAAGTTATAATCGGACGGATTTTTTTCACAACAACATTGCTTATTTATGTAGATCAGATATGTATCTAAGTATGTATTTACTATTGTGTTTGTTTTTTTTTCTGGTGTCTATTTATTTAGTTGCACCTGCCACGTTATATTTCTGCACCACCCTAAGGACGACTAGTAGAAAATACTTAAGACATTAAGTCCGCCTTTGTAGTGTTATGTGCATAAATTTTCAATAAATAATATTTAGTGGAGGCCGTGGAGGGTCGATCCGGTACATGAAACACTATTGATTTGTAAAAAATAAAGTACCTTTTTTCAAAACTCGTATTACGAAATTAGTTTCTTTAAGAAAACGTCAGCTGAGCGAGTCCAATGACCTACAGGTCATTGAACTCGCTCAGCTCCTCAAACTTGACTTCAAGTGTCGAGTCTTATCCCAGACTTGCAGATCTATGCCAATGTATTATAAGTATCAATGATAAGAGGCCAATTACACTTTTAAGCCCAGATAGCAATAAGTTGGCGTTGCTTAGCAGTGATAAGTATCGTATAAAAAATTCAACTATAACCTAAATTATAGAGATTGATTGATGGATTGTATAGATAAAGTAATATAATCCTTATTTTTAGGAATCCGTAGATCAAAAAAAAAAAACGGGGCCCTTATAGGATTACTTTGTTGTCCGGCCGTCCGTCTGTCTATCAAGACCCTTTATCTCGAGAAGAGATCAAGTTGAAATTAAAACCATATACTCAAGTCTGCGGTCCCTTGAAGATGTGAAAAAAATCAAACTTCTGAGTTAACGAGAAAAACGATATGGCCGTTTATGTCGTAAAAAACGTGTATTTCGATGCTGTCAAGGGAATCAAAATTCATAGGGTATTTCCCGTTGACCCAGAATCCTGAAATTTGGCATAAAGCAAAGTATTATATTATAGATATAGGAATAAATCTGAAAACTAAAAATTTGTAGATACTTACGTCATAAAAAAAAAACTTTTTCTATTCGGAAAAATCTCCGAGACTCTATTCGGGAATTGAACTATTTACATAAGTTAGTTTGTACGGAACGGTTGCGCGAGTCTGACTCGCACTTGCCCGGTTTTTTAGATTTGACGGCACTATTGGCGCAATGGATGAGGGAGTAGCTTTTGCGCTGCATGTCACGGGTTTGATTCCCTCATGGAAAAACATTTATTATCTTGTAAATACACAAGATAATAAATGACTTTACATGTTAGTGAATACACTTACGATACAGGAATATACGATTTTAGGATGGGGCACAGATTTTTTAAAAGAAAAATAAGTTGCATTCTATAAATATCTTTTACAAACGACAGCTGACTACTTATTACAGGCCACTGCAATAGTAGAGATGGAATGCAGAACCCAGAAATCAAAGAGTAGTGCCATTTTGACCTGCTGATACTCATTTCGAACTATGTCAACTATCTCGGCCGTGGTGACTGATTGTAAACGCCTTCCGCAGGCCCAAATCTTTTATGGCTAAAAGATTTGGGCCTGCGGAAGGCGAGCAATGGGTAACTTGCCATCGGGCCATCCGGTAAGCACCGAGTCTGAGAAGTTCTCGTACCGCCTCACAGTCAGTGAATGTAGTGCATATTTCTATATAGCCTAAGTAATATATCAAGTTACATACAATTTTATTCTATAAAACTTATCTACATCGGTATCGTACATTTTATGTAAAGCGCGCACAACTAAAGGCTTCTACTGAATTATTTATTTATTTATTTATTTAACACTTAATGCACATGGTAAGTCATGTTAAGTCCGCTTCTGTACAGAGGCGGACTTAATGCCTTAGGCATTCTCTTCCAGTCAACCTTTGGGTGATGCGGAGAAAAAGTAGTGGTAGGTGCAATAAAAGAGTAAGAAAAAGGCGAATACAAGAATTGATAATTATACTAATAGACCATAGAATAGATATACTAATAACCATAGAATAAATATATACAACTATACAATATATACTCAAATTAATACACTACATACATGCACTAAAATAGTCAAATAAATCGACAATACAAAAACATTAACGCTGTGATAAAACTACTGCCTACTATAACTTATTATAATTAGTGTGTATATTTATAGTGCTGAAGAAAGTTTTTTATTTACTCAAACAAAATACAGCCGTGCTTAAAACGCGTGTAGTCTATTTGAAGGAAGCGCATGTTAATAGATTTCCAACATAAACGGTTTTAATCAGCTAAAACGGATCAGCGCCCACATTTCCGACAGGAGAGGGGAGATTTAATCGATTGTCAATTCGTCACTGACCTAGAGAGGTCAGGTGAGTAGTATATACTTGTAAAGTGGCGTATGTGATCCAAAAACATAAATAGAAAGAAGGAAGGAATAAAAAAATAGAAATAGAAATATTTATTTGGCGTCAATCACCAGGTACACATTAAGAAGCTCGCTGTCCGGCCGTCCGGTAATTGTCCGGACCAAGCCCAAGTCGTCGACGGCGCGCACTGTTCCCGCGCGCCTCAAGGAGTTGTCAGCAACAGCAGGGACCCAGCCGGGTCGAAGCCTCTGGGGCCAGGGTTATCCGAAAGGGCGCTCGAGCCCCGGTATGAAGGCTAGAAGGAACGGGGTGGGTCTTTTAGTCAGTAAGAGTCTGACACTATCTCCCACTCCGCCCAAGAGCGGGGGTTGTCATTGGATGATTTTTTCCCACCATAAAAAAAAGGTACACATTAAGAAAAATAAAAAAACTAGGCAAGTGCGAGTCGGACTAGCGCACTGAGGGTACCGTACAAACTTGCCTATGAAAACAGTTCAATTCTCAAATTGATTTACGAAGATTTTTCCGAATCACAAAAAAAAACGTTTTTTTTTTTCGGATGTAACTATTAATTTACAGTTTTTAGATTTTTTTCCTATATTTGTGCTATGAGACCTTGCTTCATGCCAAATTTCAGGACGACCAACAAAGTGATAATATAAGGGTTCCATTTTTTCCTTTTGAGGTACGTAACCTTAAAAAAAGTACAAAGGATTTAATCCTGTCCTAAGTCGTTGAACTTGTAATTACCCGCATAATAAAATAAGATGGCTAAATACAATTAATATTGGTGAAGCCTGGAAGATAAAAGATGGCGTTGTTTTCCGTATAGGAAGTACTCGTACAGCTGAACTTGGAACGTGACCTTACCTCGGGTGAGGTC
The DNA here is from genome assembly GCA_910589285.2 of Mythimna ferrago. Taxonomy (NCBI): domain Eukaryota; kingdom Metazoa; phylum Arthropoda; class Insecta; order Lepidoptera; family Noctuidae; genus Mythimna; species Mythimna ferrago. The sequence continues at coordinate 6,398,443 of OU342675.1, read as the reverse complement.
GGGGGGCAAGGCCTCCCCCTCTCTGGGGGATTATCCTTGTACGTGATAGTGATGTGGTCCAAGTGATATCCAAACCGCTGTATTTTTACAGTCACCGGAGCGGTATTAATTTAGCACTAGCTCGTACTGGGGCTTCGCCTGTCTTATCCTAATCCTACGGCTGTTTTAATCCACGTCGTCTATCTGTTAGCCAAGTTTTATCCAAACCCGTTCAGCTATTATGGCGTGATTGATTATCAAGAATCTAGGCTCTCCAAGTAATATAAGTAGCACTTTAAGCACACAAATGTACATAAATCAACTTAAATTTGATGGTGGATGAGTATATCTACTTTAATTGAATAATTCATTACCGTGTATTTACAGTAAGGTACGTACTTGGAGGCTCTTAAAAAAAAAAAAACTAACAAAAGCATTTAACGCAACCATAAGTTTTTTTTTTAAGTCCATTCACTGTCTAATAAAAAGCCAAAATCGTAAAATAAAGAAAGGTTGCGTAGATCCGTAGACCTCGCTACGGAGATCCGTAGTCTTCGCTACGAAGATTCGTAGACTACTTGCTACGTCAGCTACGGGTTACTACGACTAGTCTGGCGTCGTCGGCATCATACCGACACATACATTGAGTGATAACGATACAAAACATCTACGATTGAATTACAGTTTTTAAACTATATTTGGATTTATATGCCTTTAAATTATGTCAGTAAACTTATTTTTATATATAATAATATTATAAAGATGTAAAGTTTGTCTTTTTTGTTTGTAGGAGGTAATCTCTGAAAGTACTGATCCAATTGTTAAAAATTTTTCAGTGATAGAAGGCTTCTTTATTCCTCAGTAACATAGGCTATTTATGAACGCGGGCGAAGCCTCGAGCAAAAGCTAGTTTGAAATATTTGTAATTAAAATACATGCTTATACTTGGAGTTGCGAAAAAAAATTAAATTATTTTAAATAATTTGCTTGATAACCTATTATAAAGTCAGGGGTCAAAAGTGACTCAAGTCGTCGACGGCTCGTATTGTTCTAAGCGTGTCTCAAGGAGTTGTCATCAAACCGTAGGGGCCCAGCGGGGCCGAAACCTACTGGGGCCCGCAACGAAAGACAACGAAGGAACAGGAGTGGGTTTTTAGTCAGTAAAAGTCTGACACTATCTCCCTCTCCGCCTAAGAGCGAGGTATGTCATTGGATGATTTTCTCACCAAGAAAGGGTTCAAATGAGAAGTTGCAGCAAATTGTCTAATTTTTCACTCAACATTTTCGTTCGTTTGTTTTGTGCAACTGCACTTTTGAGCCTTGACTGCACAAATAAATACAGCAGCCAAATTGAACAAATTTAACAAATCGCTACCGGCTGCACTTGCGCCGTGCCCAAGGATGGTAGATACAGTGCCCCGCGCGCTCGGGTTTCAATGTCACAGTCAGGATCGATCCGGCCGCGCCGGCTTTCATCCCGTAGGTACTTATACCGAGTTTGTTTAGTTTCGTTCCAGAAAAAAAAAATATGACAAGTTATATGACTCAAATCATAAAACCGTTTGAAACTAGGTTCTGCTAGCGGCTTCGCCTGCGTATGTAGGTTTCTGTGTGCAAACTTTGGAAGCCATTTCATTCCCTGAGGGTGTGAATTTCGAAAAATACTTTCTTATTTCTTATTCTTTGTATAAAATTTCAGCATTCTAGGTCCAATAAAGTTGGGCTTGCGGTCAGTGAGCAATGGGTAGCTCGCTGTCTGGCCGTCCGGTAACTGTTCGGACCAAGCCCAAGTCGTCGACGGCGCGCGCTGTTGACGCGCGCCTGAAGGAGTTGTCAGCAACAGCAGGGGCCCAGCCGGGTCAAAGCCTACTGGGGCCAGGGTTATCCGAAAGGGCGCTCGAGCCCCGGAATGAAGGCTTGAAGGAACGGGATGGGTTTTTTAGTCATTAAGAGTCTGACACTATCTCCCGCTCTGCCCAAGAGCGGAGGTTGTCATTGGATGATTTTTCTCATCGAAAAAAAAAGGTCCAATAAAGTTTATTCTATTCTATATACAGTCTATGATTGCGCTCATGCAACCCCATCCCTACTTGCACTTTACGGGTTTTACAAAATTATTTCGATCGCTGAAGTGGAAAAGATCAGTTACCTTTTACAATACAATACAGAAGCCATATGAATGTGCTTTAAAGGGGTTCGAGGTCGTCTACAATCGATTTAGGATTTTATAGAAGATGGCTTGTAATTTGTAATGGAGGCGAACCTACTTCATCCTTCTTAGCGTTTCGATGGCAATTGATTGATTGGCAATTTTGTTTTTTTTTTTTTTTTTTGTTTACAACTATCACACAACGCCGTCTAGTCTCAAGCGTAATCTCTTGAATTAATCTCCTTGCCTGACCCAGTATTCAGCCATGGTACTGCCATCCTCTGACGCTGTTATTAGATCCCTACGTGAACAGATAATAGGGCAAGTAACGCAGGATGGAAGGTGGAACATGGTCTGCGGAGAGACGCCGCACAAACACTGATGATCGAAGCCGACCAGAAAGAGAAAGAAGAAAGAAAGAAGAGATTATTTGCGTCAAACATGGACCAGGACTAAGCGTTTCGCCATGTCGTTTATACCGCGTACATCGATGGACTGGAACAGTTAGCCTGTTACGGTGGCGTCTTCAAGGCTAGAGTAAATAGGCTCTTAATAAACTAGTGCGCCTCACCATCAACGATTGCATCACTGCTTACCATCAGGTAGGATAGCAGTCAAGCACTAGTTTATATAAAAAAAAAAAATACCCGTTTGTGGAGATTGCCTTTGCTGCGTTCAACTTGGGCATTATAGAATAGAATAGAATAGCATTTATTCGGCGCAAGCAACACAATATACCACAACATAAAATAGTAATAAAAAAAAGAGTACAAACATACAATACAGTTGCAGTGACTGTGCCTGAACCGAAAGGGTCACCAACTCAGCAATTGCTGGGTGTCAGACACCCAGCGCTGATTTTCAGTTGGCACCCCGCAGTGACACACGGATGGTGGTAAATAAAATATACTTAAACAAATAAATATAACCTATATAGATATAACCTATACTTAAAATAAATATATTGTTATACTCATGTTGAAGGTATTATACTATGAACTCTGAATTACGAAAATATGTGATGTATGTTTAGTACATTTATGTTCGAAAACATAAGGATAGGTATAAGGAAAAACCGATTTCTTTTTTTTCGATTTTAGTGTTGGGTTCATTGTGAAAGTAGTTTATGCCCACGAATATTTTACTATTACTTAGTCAAACATTACCAGATAACGATTTTATCCGTGCGTCACTGCGGGGTGCCGCTGAAAATCAGCGCTGAGTGTTTGACGCCCAGCAATTGCTGAGTTGGTGACCCTTTCGGTTCAGGCACAGTCACTGCAACTGTATTGTATGTTTGTACTTTTTATTTTATTATTATTATTTTTTGTGATAGCGTGACGAGTGACAGGACAGAATGGAAGAAAAAAACGTGTTGCGCCGACCCCAAATAAAACGGGACTAGGGCAGGAAGATGATGATGATTATTATTTTATGTTGTGGTACATTGTGTGGCTTGCGCCGAATCTATTCTATTCTATTCTAAAACTTATTACAAAAAATATTTTATACAAACAATTTTTTTGATAAGTATAACTTTAGGTAGGAACTTAATATGCATCGAAAACTGATAAATGTTAAATAAATACGATTGATTGCTCTTGTTTTTGCATAACAACAGAGATAAGTAATGTTTTCATATTCGTAAAATAATAATGTCTATTTAAGATCAAAATAAACCTATGACTACTATCAGTAATCGTTTGAGAGTTTGTCAGTTTAAAAATATTTGGTTTCATATCCTAATAAAGTTGGTTCCCAATTATTTTGATTAACTACATAGAGCGATACATTGATTCATCTATCAGGAAATTCTCTTATTATATTTAAGACAAACTTCGTATCGCCTAACAGTCAATGAATGTAGTATGACTTTCGATGTAGTCAATCGATTGCGATAAAACGAAGCTTAAGTAATATATCAAGTTACACACAATTTTAATGTATACAAGTTATCTACATCGATTTCGTATATTTTACGTGATGTGCGCACAACAAAAACTTCTACAGATTTATTATTATATGTATAGATGTAAACGACTGTAAAGTGTATTGAAAACATTAACAACAACTCTATAGTACTGTCTAATGGAGCACGGGGCTAACTAGAGCCGATTGATTTACTACGGCCCTGGAAAGCAAAGGGCACCTGAAGGAACACAGATGGGTTTTAATCAGTAAAAATCTATCGCTCTCTCTCGCCAATAAAGCGGGGAGAAATCACTAGATGATTTCCTAAGTAAAAAAAAAGGATAGAAATAAACTTTAAGGTACGCACACTAATGAGCGTTTGAGCCGGAACTGTTCGACGAGCGGGCCGAAGCGCTCCGAGATATCGTGTCCGTGAGCGGTGTCTACGTTGCTCGAGCGCGCTTTGTATGTAGATTGACTTCTGTACCTATCTATTTTGTGGTCTTATCGCTGACAGCGATATCTAACAGAAAACCTTACGATAGATCGTATAATAAGAACTTCAAAAAATATTGGAGTAGTCCTAACAAATGAATCAAAGACTATAAATATGCACATTTATAAAATAATTATATAAAAACACACACATAATAAAATTTCATTGAAAAAGAGAAAAAAGAAAAAGAGTAAAGTTGGCATAATTACATATAGTCCAATTATACATTCTCATGCCGTCTTGTCAGTCTGCCTTTATATCTGTATAATTACAGTGATAATTGAGGCATAAATTAGGCTAATTACATGATAAGATTAATTATTTAAATTATAAACATAGTTCATCAGCATTCATCGATTTCGACTTATCTAAACATAAGTAAAAATATAAATAAACAGCGATTTAGTCTGCGTACATAAAATATAGCCTATGTCACTCAAGAATAAAGCTGTTTTCTAGCGGTATATAAGTGTAGATAATAAGTTGAGTTATACGAGTATTATATAGAGTTGTAATATAACTTAGCCCAAAGAATCGCCAAAAATCATCATTGGTCCACTACTAATGATGATTTTTGGCGATTCTTTGCTATATTCTATGCAGGGCACGTTGCTCGCAGAACAGATGGTGAATGGGGCCGAAAGGTTCTGGAGTGGCGACCACGAACCTGAGGACGCAGCGTCGGAAGGCCTCCTACAGACCTTGTGATGATTATGAGATTTATTATCCATTACCCGGTTTATTTGGGATGGGGACAAAAATAATTTCTTTTTACATACCGTACAAATAGGCGAATAGAAAAAAAATTAAGTAAAAAGAAAAATTCGATTTTCATATTTTTTAAAAATTGTTTGCCTCCATTTAAGTTAAAAATATCGACGTCGATTTATGATTTGTACATGTTTCTCTGCTTTCATATATATACATAGATTATGTATTATATTTGCTATTTTATAGTAAATAATACATCACAAACGACCTGCGCATCTTTTTCTGCTTCTCTGTCAAATCCATCCAAAGGTTGTCTGTAAAAAATCGCTTTTAACGATAAGTCCGCCCATTGTGACACCATAATAATTGCTAAAGTAAAAGCTCCTATTGTAAAGGTATTTAAGATTAATAATAAAGAGTATATCAATTAATCAATCAAACAAACAATCGCATCTAAAAACCTATCGAATTAGAAAACAAATCTCAACCAATGTTCTTTCGATTCACCCCTTTTTTATTATTGATAGGCTTGCGTTTGACCACCATCTCACCTGATGGTAAGCGATGATGTGATTTTCCCTCGCTCTTCAACCCTGGCGGGCATTGACCCTGCAGGGGCTCTACGGATTGGCTAACATCTCTTGGAGGTGCATGTAGAATACAACGTGCCGTCGACTAATCGAGCTGGGTTCTTATTGGACGGTCAAACGGCGGTCTATTTCATTTATCCCATATCCCATATTTCAATTCTCCCGTTAGACCGAGGAACCTCTATATTAGTCGTCCTAAGTGAGTATTTTATTTTCAAAACAGTCCACTGCAGATTTCAGTATATGGTTATAATTTAAACTCGATACCTCCACGCGTTCCTGAGATAAAGGTTCTTTACAGACAGACAGACGGACACCAAAGTGCTGTCTACTATTCTATCAAAGAATTCCGATTTTCCCTTTTTAGGTACAGAACCTTAAAAACACAGGTCAATTAAAATAGTACGTGTATCAAACAAATCAATTCAAAAATCAAACTGGCCACTAAACAAAAAAAAAAGAATAAAATGTGGTTACACTGATCAGTGTCTAAAAAAAAAGTAAAGAAAGAGCGGAACCGTATTTCTATAAGAAAATTAACACTATAAGTAATTACTGAATTTTGTTGGTTTCAAATCTCAAAACTTATAAAAAATATATGTATTTCTCTAATGTATAATTTGTTTCAGTAGGTATATATTATTGTGATTTTACTATCTTACAGATGGTGTAAAAATGAGAGTATCCAACACGAGGATAAACCTATCTTTATTTTGGGCGGCTTGAATTCCTCACTTCACTTAGTAAATAATATTAATCCCTCACTTGCGTTCGGGATTAATATTTAGCAACCTTTGTTTCGTTTGCAATTCAACATGCCGCCTGCGTCTTAAAGACACTGCTTTGTGTTGATATGTTTGTCTTTCAATTTAAATTCTTCTTCTCTTCTTTCTCTTATGCGGGATAATAATAGTTCTTATATTAATGCAGATATCAATTTTAAACAACCTATAACAGCACATAAACCTTAATATTTTTTTAATAATTTATAAAAGGTTAATAAAATTGAATTAAAAATAATTTGGGGTGTCTAAAGTTTTGCGCATTTAACGTTATAAGTTGAATATCCTTCGATCACTTATAAAGAATATAAGTTCAAATAATTTGTAAAACGTAAACTTTGTCAAAAGGCTTTTTACACTGTAAAGGACTATATTCAGGACGAAAAGGCTTGGGATTGACCTGCTCCAGTACCTACTACAACTGTTGACATTTTTATTTTTCTTCTTTTTGTATTTTTTAAATTATTTTTATTTTCAAATGTGTTTTTTCTTTTTATTTTATTTTTTACAATTTGACATTGGAGATTATTTTTATTTTACAAATTGACATGTATACATTTTAACCCTTTTCTTGGCAGAAAAAAAAAATGTAAAGAATTATTTTTTTTGTATAATTCTCCTTTGAAAATTAGTATTAGTGAATAAAAAAAATTGAAAAAAAAAATCTTGTATGTTTAGTTTTGGAGATATGTAATGTATCTTATGAGATACATTGCCAAGTATCCGTAATTTTCCCTACACAAGGCAATGTATCTGAGAAGATACATTGCTCAAATAAATAAATTACTAAAAGTAAAAATATAATCAGAATTACAGAAAAAATCAAACACAAAAATTAGATCTTACAAAATAACACAACTACCATCAAAATAAGTATGTGCAGGAAAATAAAAAGTTTCTATTAGACATAAGACAAAGTCTTAGACTGACTTCGAACACATTGCAGTGGTTTGTCTTAATGCATAATTTTCAACTCCCCTTGGTACTGAATATTGGGAAATATCCAATTTGGCCATAGCTGACACAAAGTGTAGGTCTTGGCATAACAGGGGCTTCAATTTTTTTAGCTGGAGTAGACCCTGCTACGTCTACTTCCTTTAATGGAGTCTTCTTTTTGTGCCAGTTTCGTTCGTTACCAGTTGGGACAAAATTTATTAATACTTTGTACCAACTGGTAACGAAATTTTTTATATATGGCATATATTTTTTAGATCTTTTTTTATATATGGCATATATTTTTTAGATCTAGTGTGCCTGCGATAAAGCAATCAGCTATTACTGATACACATGTCCAGCATTTGGGAAACAAAGGGCAAATACCAACGGTGACAGTGTTGGTTCTATAACAGGTGATGGCGAGCTACTACGCCACCCATTTATAAGTTGTAATGCTTGGTTATTTCAGGACAGGGTACTGGAAACTTCTTCTTATTATGTTTACAATATCTTTGAATTATAAACACTGGATCTGCTTCAACATAGTTGCTTGCAGTGGTCACGCATTTATTAAAATGCCACTTTGCTACACAAATGTTGTTGCTATTGCAAACTATCTGGGAATAAAACCCTTTGGGTTTTGTTTTCCACGCTTTGTCCATAGTCAGCTCTTTTTTCAGTTCCCTGTAACCTATTTAAAGGATCGAATACGTTCCAAGTGAGAATAGATAATGAATTAATTTTAAACTGGTGAAAAAGGTATCGAAAGAGACCCCTGAAAATGTTGGTTCTGGAATGCTTTTTTATGCAAAAGGCTACAATTATTATAGCCCCTAACCCGAAGCCAGAATCTAGCGAGGTAAAATCTTCGTATCGAAATGTGTCATCACCTCCATACACAGTAAAGTCGTAAATGAATTCAGACAACATTTGGAGCTCTAACGAATATTTTGATCTCCCATTTCTTAGGTTTGCTTTTTATATATCATTTCCAATGGCCGGTTTTTTTTCCTTTACATGGCACCATCACCCCGTCAATGAATCTACTCTCATGGTATGATTCTTGAAGTTTTTCCGTAAGTTTAGAAAGATACATTGCGTACACAATAACTTGGCGGTGTGCACCTAGAGATACATAGTACGCTGTACCTAATTCTGTGATAACTTAGCGGTGTGCACTGTGAGATACATGCACAAACAAGATTCGTTTTTTTGCACAATAGTAAATATTTGGTTTGAAACCATACTCGATACAAATGTTTACTTCATAGGGAATATAAAAACATTCAATACTACATAAAAATCCGGGTACAATATAAAAAAAATAATAATATTCTTACCTCCATGCCTACGATCGTGCCGACTCTGTGCACAATTTTTTAATTCAAAATATAACGATACTACCAATATCATCATGCTAAATAAAAATGAATTCGGAATCATTCAAAATATAAATTGTTGTGAGAAGTTTTATGTCATTCACTATATTTTCGAAACCTGGAATTTTTAAAGTTGACTGTATCTGACAAGATACATTGTCAAGAAAAGGGTTAAGTACTTAAAGTATTTTTTTTCTTTGACATAAATATTTACTTTGTTAAATATTTTGTAAACTATCAATTTCCTTATATTATTGTAAATGTGAGGACTATGTTGATTGCTTTTTCTTTTCTTTTCAGTAATTTTAACGTATTGTTTGGTATTGTTCGTCAAGTCGTGGAGTTCCTTAGTAGTCCTAAGTTGAGCTTTTCGAATACTGACAAATGCTTACACTGATTGGACAGGTCCACTCAAATCTGTATGGTTCTTTCTTCAAAAGACAATCTCAGACAAATCAGCATGGTTCTCATGTGATTTGACCATTACATATTTACTGTATGGACTTTAAAAGAGACTTTGACCCCTGAGTTTGTTTCGGTGTTTCTTCTCAGGGTAGTCAGATAGGAAACACCGGCCTCATCTAGAATAAACTGACGAAAAAAAATTGACCTGTAAAAGTGTTTTTTAAACCTATTTACAAAATAAATATCATTTATCATTTATAATAAATAAAAAAAAAAGGAAAGGCCAAAATAGGCACAGTATTACGACCTATCGTGCGAGGTGTTATTTTATGCCCACTCACAAACTTAACTTAAGTGGCAATGGGCAGGGCACATTGCACGCAGAACAGATGGTCGATGGGGACGAAAGGTTCTGGAGTGGCGACCACGTACTGGAAGACGTAGCATTCAACCTCAGCCTCCAACAAGGTGGACCGATGACCTGGTCAGGGTCGCGGGAATCCGATGGATGCGTGACGCACAGGACCGGTCGTTGTGGCGACGCTTGGGGGAGGCCTATGTCCAACAGTGGACGTCTTTTGGCTGATATGATGATGATGACTCATAAAAGCCGGCCAAGTTCGAGTTGGAATAAGGATTTCGTACCGTCCGATGCAGACAAAAAATCACGCTTTTTGTATGGGAGCCCACTTATTTTTTTTTCTGTTTTTAGTATTTGTGGTTATAGCAGCCACAGAAATAAATCATCAGTAAAAACTACTACTGTCTAGCTATCACGGTTTATGAGATACAGCCTGATGACAGACGGATAGACAGACAGACGGACGGACAGAAAGCGGAGTCCTAGTAACTGACGTTTTCTTAAAGAAATTAATTTCGTACGTGCGTATATTAATACGAGTTTTGAAAAAAGGTACTTTATTTTTTAATTTTATCTTTACAAATCGATAGTGTTTCATGTAGCGGATCGACCCTCCACGGGATTAAAACGATTAAAATTTAACGTTGTATATGCATCCTAACCTAACCATAAACCGTTTGTTTACTGTCATGAGAATTGATTCATCAGAGGATTAATTGTCAACAAAAACACCTGGGAATTTAAAAAATATATTTAGCACTTGCTTTGCATACTTTGCATTGTATATGTCGCAGGAAAATGAGGATATCAGGGATTTCACGAAATCCCGGTAGATGTCGAATATTCTTGTTTATTACGTCTTCTTACTAAAAGTACCTATCTAGTGATATGACAAAACAGCAATTTATCGTTAGTGATATGTCGTTTCACTAAAATAAATCTAGTAAAATGTCAGAAAAGTGGATACTGCCGAATAAAACTGGAGGAGGAGAAGGCTTAAAAAAATTTAATTGTGAAAAGTCTAAGTCAAAGTAAAAGTCAAGTCCAGTGCAAAACTAAATGTTTTGTGTAATTCAAGGTGCTACAAATCACTGCCTTGATTAAATAAATAACAATATTTTCCATTAGGAGTTAATCGTCGTCTTAATTGTTGATCCTCGCATACTTTTAGAAATCTATATTTTTTTATTAATGCTTAGACTATTTTTTTTGGACGAATCCACGTAATAGTAAAAAGTATAATACTTGATATCATTGTCAGATTATTATGTTTAAAACTTTATTTTCAAATAAAAATGCATTTAGTTTAGTGAAATGACATATCTCTGACTTTATATTAGTATTTATATTAGTATATCACTAGATACTTTTAGTAAAAACCGGCCAAGTGCGAGTCGGACTCGCCCATGAAGGGTTCCGTAGCAGCAAGTAACATAATATAAAAGTTCTTGTAATGTGTTGTAACTTTGATCGATGTTTTAATAATAGTGTATTTTTTTCGATTTATGACGCATTAAAAAAAAACTACTTACTAGATTTCATTCAAACCAATTTTCGTTGGCAGTTTTTATAGTAATGTACATCATATATTTTTGTTAGTTTTATCATTCTCTTATTTTAGAAGTTAGAGGGGGGGGACACACATTTTACCACTTTGGAAGTGTCTCTCGCGCAAACTATTCAGTTTAGAAAAAAATGATATTAGAAACCTCAGTATCATTTTTGAAGACCTATCCATAGATACCCCACACGCATGGGTTTGATGAAAAAAAAATTTTTGAGTTTCAGTTCTAAGTATGGGGACCCCCAAAATTTATTGCTTTTTTTCTATTTTTGTGTGAAAATCTTAATGCGGTTCACAGAATACATCTACTTACAAAGTTTCAACAGTATAGCTCTTATAGTTTCGGAAAAAAGTGGCTGTGACATACGGACGGACAGACGGACAGACAGACAGACAGACAGACAGACAGACAGACAGACAGACAGACATGACGAATCTATAAGGGTTCCGTTTTTTGCCATTTGGCTACGGAACCCTAAAAAGGCATAATGAACAAGAATATTCGACATCTACCAGGATTACGTTTTTTTTTTTTTTCGATGGTTATAATCATCTTATGACAACCCCCGCTCTTGGGCGGAGCGGGAGATAGTGTCAGACTCTTACTGACTAAAAAACCCATCCCGTTCCTTCAAGGCTTCATACCGGGGCTCGAGCGCCCTTGAAATCCCTAGAGATTTCGTGAAATTTCTGATATCCTCATTGCCCTGCGACATATACATCTTATCTGTACTTATATCACGTGTTATGGAAGCCTATATCTCCATAGCACATATAATCTACACTATTATTATAAAGAAGGAAAGTTTCTTTTTTTGTTTGTATTTCTGAAAGTACTCGAAACAAACAAAATTCACTACTCTAACTGTCCTCGCACACGGGCCAAGTTCTTTTTGAGGCGGCCTATTTTTGGAGCTCGTGTGCGGCGGTGCCATCACAAAAAAACGCTTGAAGCGGCTTCAAGCTTCTCCGGACACAAGAGGTGCCGCGCGCTTCAGCTGTTTTTTGCGGTCGCTTCTAGTGTTTTTTTGTGGCGGCGTTTTCTTGAGGCCCGTGTGCGGGGACAGATAAGATTCTTTAGTTACAATTTTCTATTTCATTACTTACTTTTTTTTTAAATTGGTCAATAAACCACGTATTATTCTGTTTGTTTTTTCTTACTGCTCAGTTTGAATTTCGAATAATCTCGTTCGATGCACGTACATTTTATATTGTTGACCACAGAGATGTTGACGATTTTTGATGTTCCAAATTCAAACCTCATTATTCACTAGGGATCGGCCATAATGCATTATCTCCCTAGGGATAGAATTACTTGCTTTATGTGATGGTCGAATGACATATAAAAGGACATTGTCGAGCAGGTGGTGTAAAAAAAATATGTTTACAAAAAAATTAAACCGACTTCAATGTAAAGTTAAAACCGACTTAAAGTTATTTTGTACTTTTCAGTGTTTTTTTTTTACATTGAAGTTGGTTTAGTTTTTTTTTTGTAAAAAGTTTTTTATTTTTCACTTTTTAGTTATGTTACCACCACTAAAAAGTACCCCTCAGCCAAACTTAAATACCTTATAGCCAGAGTGCATCTTATAACGTTTCTAATAATCCCAAACACGATTAGATTACATTAATTTACTACTTCCAGCTTCATCACCAGATCAGTTCGATACATCCCCTCTCTGCCATCCCTATTTTCTTTCAGTCAGTCATCGACTACACGTATAAACAAAGCAATTTTACTTGTTACGACAATTCTGCTGTGATCTTATGAGGAGTTCTGTGCCATATTTTCGAAGTTTATGATCAGATCATAACAATATTTGTACTTTTCAAACAAAAAAAAAATTTCAAAATCGGTCCACAATTGACCAAGATTTCGATGAACATACATAAAAAAATTAAATAAATATAACATACATTCAGCCGAACATAGAACCTCCTCCTTTTCGAAGTCAGCTAAAAAATGGATTTATGCCGTATACGTAGGTGGTTTTAATTGAGTACAAACAAAATATCACAAATGCCTTAAGTACATAGGAGAAACATGTAAGTACTAGCTGACACACACGTGATAATTTCGTAAATCTAATTAATAGATATAATAAATTGTACGAACTTAAACCCTATTCGTGAAGCGGCTTAAAACATATCTAAAGATAACAATGGTCGGTATTTCTGATTGTATGTTCGCGAAAACATCTTTTGAAGTAAACATGTTTTATTTTGTTTTCACTTATAAATCCAAAAATGCTTTGAGTTGAGTCTGCGCCAGAAAATTCAAACAAAAACGAAATACAAAACAGTAGCCGAAGAAGTTATATACCTAGGGTTTTTTTTTTAATTTTCTCCCCAAAGAAAATTATGTAGTTGACATTTTTAACATTTGAGGTCGACTCTGAATTTTTTTCTTGCACATAATATGTGCAATAAAAATTGATGAAAATCCATACCCTGTGCTGGAAAAGTAACCAATAGTAACCACTTAGACTAGCTTTTGCCTGGCTTCGCCCACATAGGTACATAAAATATTGCGAGGAATAAAGCAGCTTTCTATCGGTGAAAAAATATCGCAATCGGATAAGCACTTTCAGAGATTACCTCCTACTTGCCTCCTATAAATAAAAAAAAAACAAACTTTACCTCTTTATAATATTTGTGTAGAAGAAGCGTGTGTGCGTTTATTATAATTATTGGACCGATAACCTAGTGAGAGTCGCGGGAATTTGATTGACGCGTGACGCACAAGACTGTTCGTTGTGACGACCCTTGGGAGGCCCGTGTCCAAAAGTGGACATCCTTCGACTGAAATGGTGATGATGATGATTGTAAAACGACTAAGTTGTTTGTAATTGATGCAAAATGATTTTAAATAATTCTAAAAAAAAAAATTGTTTCCAATAGGATACCTAATACTACTGAAATAAAGGGTTGAGATTGATGGATATTCCATATTCTGGTATGAAAATTTTAAATTCATCAAAAATAAAATAAAAAATCGCACAAGCATCGCCGCGGCAACCGACAAGAGTGTCATAATCTCAATTTCGGCAATTGTGAATATAAGTCCGGGTGTAGGTGTAGTTTTAATGCACTGTTGCTTTACGAGTCGTAGACATCGAATCGCGCAGCCAACGACGGTGAAGGTCGCGGTTGTTCACGCACTACGGGAGTCTAAGCCCACCCCTACAGTCTGATTACTGCGGCTGCCGAGACAACCCGCGTCGATTAAAAAAATACATATTTGTTTGTGCTCAAAAATATTTGAAATTCGAACTAGTGCTGTTCTTTAGGATTTCCGTGCAGTCGAAGTAAGTACGATATCATTCGGGCATGTTCGTTCAAGGTCGTGGTTGTTGTGGTGCGAAAATTTATTGAACTGTTGCTTGGTTGCCGGCCAAAAGCTCGCATATTCATTTTTGGTCTCAAATGATACTAATTATTTTTGTAAAAAAAAAATCTTTTCGTGTAAATTGGGCAGCCTAAGCAGTTCTAATTACTTCTATCAACAGAATTTTCATCACGCAATCATTGTGTTAAACGAATAGGTATTTAGCGTTCCGTTAACGAAGCCGGTTGAATTTTAATGAAGTAAGTAAAAGATTTTTAATGACTGCACTTTTCTAAATTTTCTTTCTGCACCCCTCTATGTTTTTATTCCGATTTTTCACCATATTTGGTAAACACTACATTTTGGAAGAAAATTTTTGTCGGGCTTTTTCTTTGCACATTTTAATGAAAATGTTTCAATTACAAATATTATTAATTATAAAGCTGTTTTAATCATAAATACTATTCAAGTTTGGTTTTAATAAAACCTACAGTGTTGATTTACAAACTGAATTACTAAGTTTAAAAAAAAAGTCTTTAAGCCTGAAATTATACCTTGTAAAAAGATTTTCTCTGAAAGGGTTTATGCATATAATTTCTATGTAAGAAAATAACTTTTAAAAAATGTGAGAGAAATTCACTCTCATGGCAAACCTTAACTAATTAACTACTCAACCGGTGGATATAGAACAAATGACGTGCGTTTTTTGATCACGTATAAATTTTGACCGCATGATATAACTGAAGTGTATAGTTCTAGCTAATATGGCAGCCACAGACGAGAAGTTGTATCCTAACTGTGATGCTACTGTATGGCTTCGATCCTGTGAGGAGGAAGTCAACGAACCCTTAGAGGGGGAAATGACAGGTACGTACTGATATTAACTAGCACATAAATTAACTCGGTGTATTGCAGACCCCTCCCTATTCCATAATACCCGATTCATATAAATCATTTAGCTCGACCGTGTTTTCAAGGTTGTCGCTCTAACCGTCCAGTTGGGAAATGCCGCTGTAAAACGATTTTAAACTAATCAGAGTCAAGTGTGTGTGAAAATATACTCCATCGGTTTAAGTAGTTAACTAAATGTAAACAATCTTAACATATCTTTTATCGAAAAAAATGTCTAAAAAAATAATCTAAAAATGTTTACAATTAGCTATTTACCTAAACCGATGTTAGGTAATTAACTAAATTTAAATAATCTTTGTATGTCTTTTATACGATTTATTTTAAATAAAAAGACATATCAAGATTTTTTACCTTTAGTTAACTACCTTAATAGTTGGAGTTTAGTCAAAGAAGGTTTAGTCAAGTGTGTATGGAACTAGGGAAACTGATAGCAACATGTTAACAGAGAATTCGATATAGGATCTCCATTTAAAGGTTTGTTGTTATTGTGATATAAATCTAGACAGAGGGCAGTGTATCAACTAAATTTAGCGTAGACTCTTCGATACCATTATTTGATCAACAAATAAGGAAGTTTTTAGATAAACCCAAGATTAATAAAAGATTAGAAGAAGATTAAATAAATCCGAACATTAGAAATTAATTATAATTATTAATCATACGATTGGCATTTGTCAATGATAAGTCTATTGTTTTAGCTTCTTAGGATTTGTTTACTTATCTAGTGCCATGATTATAAAGTATTTAGTTTTATAAATAATATACAGTCATTTTTAGTTTTCCATTAGAATATGAATATATAGACTGTCTAAAAAGTCAGACAACTCGGGAATTTTATATAATACTTAATCATTTAAAAAATACTTATATTCAATACTTTATATAAGGTTCTTCTATTAGTAAACAATGATCAAGATCTCTTAATCAACCTTGATTATTGAACCAGTGTTAACAACATCAGATTTCATTTTGCCCAAATAATTACCCAAGTCGTTTGAATTTTTAGACAGACTAACACATTCTTTCATCTAATTTTGCAGTATTTGGCAATAAATATATTGAGTCAGTCTACTCGTCAAATTTCACTAAGGTAGTCAATACTACCATAAAATTCACAGTTCCATTTTACCAACAGCACCTGTTACTATGATTCCACATATTGTCAAGTTTGAGATGCAAAAATACACTAATTTTCCATCATAATATCCAATAAGAATCAATTTGCGAATAATTAAAACAGTCAACTTCACTTGAAATAATCTCGATAAAATATCTCCTTTTCATGTCGATGGACTAAAATTAAATTTTCTCTGACCAGTATTTGGCAAGCTGTACAACTCAGTCTGTAGCCTTGTATTATATGTCGTGGCCTAAATCTTTGAAATTGATCACTTCATGAAATGGCCAACTAAAACTGGCCAGTAGCCTGATTCACGTAAAATCAAACAAGCCAAATATCGTTGAAGTTTTATAGTCGTTCGATCGAAGTCCTATCCAAAAGCGGTATTTACGATCTATCGACTTATTTCCAGTTACATTAATAAGTATTCTACCAGGATAATAAAGATTTCAGGTATTTTTTTTTTTAAATCGACGAATTTCAAACGACTTTAAAATCGGTGTCGTTCAAACTCGTTTGATGGATGTGAATACGGAAATGGTCTAAACGACTAAATCGCTACGATATCGTTACGGTTTTGTTTATGTGAATCGGGCTATAGATCGTTTTAAACGTTTAAGTTTGATTATATGGTCAATCCACATTCGACCTATTTATTTATTTATTTATTTATTTATTTAACTGTTTATGTACACACATGGAAATACAAGAAAAGAGGAAGGAAACAGAAAAAAATAGTACAAAGGTGATGCTTATTTCTAATGAAATCTCTTCCAGCATACCTGCGACAGGAAAGTACTACGTACGACCTATGTACTTTTTTTAGATCTTTTATTATTATAGAAATCCTACATTAATCCTATACCAAACGAGGATTGACATATCATCAAATGTTAACGTTTAAACTATTTGGCCATTTCATGAAGTGATCAATTCTAAGATCTAGCCATGACATATACATTATAAAAGGTTCTAGTACTCATGGAAATCACCCATGATTGATATCGATTTTAAATATTTGGATAATTTTTCCTTCAAATGTAGCAAAGGCCTCATTTTCCTTAATAGTTGAGATGGGGAATTCAACCGTAAAGTTATTAAGGCAAAATGTTTCGATAAATAAATAAGTAATGCACATACATATATACTACCCCTTCTGACCAAGTATATTATAATTTTTCTTAGTTATTTTGAAGTACTACTTACACTATTCTGTCTGGGTGTAATTTATCTATAACACGTATGTATTATACATTATACGGGGTTATTTGTAAACACTAACAGCCTTGTAGCCTGTATTACCACAAAATATATGGGTACAGAAGTCAATCTACATACAAAGCGTGCTCGAGCAACGCACACATAGACACCGCTCACGGACACGATGTCTCGGTCGCGTCTCGGATCACTCGTCGAACAGTTCCGGCTCAAACGCTCATTAGTGTGCGTCCACCGAGCGTAGGTATAAAAAGTGAAGTACATACATGAGATTGTCTGCTGTACCTATTTATTTTGTGGTATTACTGACATCATAAACAACAACTTTGTTCTATGACTTTTTAGAAAACATAGTACAAAAACAAACCTTCAAGATTTCGTTGTTCTATCTAATACATTTGAACTCTGCATTTTGCTATACCTACCAACGTCTGTATGATGTTACGAAAGAGAATCTAGCACCCCCTCCATCCGATCACCACTCCATTCTGCTATTGTACTATCGCTTGCTTCGAGCGTCGCGTAGACTTCGTAACATTTAGAACATTCAATTTAATTTATTTTTTTTTGTATGAAAATCTGATGAACTAAAATATGAAAAAGTTTTGAAAGTCATAGATCAAAAGTTGTTGTTTATGACGTCAGTATCATAGTCTCCAGAGGTTGCAAGTGTTTTACAAATTTACCAGTTGTCTAGTACTCATAACCAGGGGTCGGAATTAGGTAGAGTTATTCATGTACTTACACTGATTTCATACAGCGAAAGAATAAAGTGGATATGCCTCAAATTCCGAGATTAATTATTATTTTAAAGAGCTGTTTTTTTTAATGACGCTATCAGAAATATAATATAACTTCTTCCTGCATCAATGAAGAGGAGGAGGTTAAACTCACCTCAGTTGACGTAGAGAGACCTTTTTTTAATGAAAAATACTAATGAAAATTGTTTGTTAATTATCTATGTTTTATTTTGTCTGTAATTTTGTTGGCCACACGGGATTTTTCATTAGAAATCCCGGGAAGGTCCATATTAATATCAACATTTCGATGCAAGTACATGAATAACTCTACCTAATTCCGACCTCTGCTCATAACACAAGAGTAGACAGACGGCTTTGTGTGATAGTTGTGGAATATTATTCACTTTAATTAATTTTATATTGGCTGTAAATGCTCGTCGTCTTTAGTACTTGTATCTTCAAAAGTCTGTGCTATTTTTACGTAACTCTGTTGACCGCTAAATTAATAAAGTAATGATCTTCTTCTATAAATAGATTCCCAGACTGCATGTTAGTTTGTAGTAACGGTCTTGTCTGGTATTTGTAAGTAGTTATTCTAAAAGTCTGGTTTGTCTAAAAAGAAAAAAGAAACATAGTTAGAAAATTGGCATTCTTGGTCTAGCTAACTCACCTAGATAACTGATCATTAAACAGATAATTTACAACTATTTGTCGTACACTTATTTCTTGAATGACAGAAATGAAGATAGAAAATGTGACAAGGTATATTTATAAGTATGTATTATGAGATATAATTTAGGTAATATATTATATTTTTTATTATTATTATTTTCTAATTTATACACAATACGTCTCTCATCTAACTGTCCTGTCGCTGTGCTGGAAGAAATTTCGTTAGAAATAAGCAGCACCTTTGTACTCTTCTATCCTTATTTGTTCTTTTCGATTTTAAGTGTTTGTGTGTACATAAATAAATAAATAAGGTATATATTATTATCTTATTGTTCGTGACTGTACATACTTTTGTTTATTTTTATAGATATAGCCTCGTAAGGCCCAGCGACCTAATTTAAGGACAAAAATATTTAGACATTCCGGCCCAAGATACTTTTTAAAATCATGAAACTACCCCAGCGACCTAAAATTATGACATGATGTTTAAACGTAATTTTTGGTTTAAACAATCCCAAAAAATATTTACCTTAAACATATTATTACAATATAGTTTTTGCATGAAATAGTAAACTTTAGATATAGGAAATCCCGCTTAAAAGAATTTAGCCAAAAGCATTACATTTGTACATGTTTTGACTAAACTAAAGTTCTGGGCTAATTTTAGCACATTGGGTCGTTATGTATATCGACCTAAATTTAGGTTGGACCTTACGAGGATAAAGTAGTAGATACCTAAAATATAATCGAACGGGATCACCGCAGCAGGCATATTGTCTTAATTCTTGGAACCTTTATTAATGCTACTTTATTTTTATTACTTTTATTCAATTGATAGCCACGCTATTAAGTAATCGATCCCCAAGCAGCGGCAATTTCCTTGACACAGTCACTGTGAGCTAGCCCGTGTTTGTAATCCGATGCATGTTTGCAAACCCACAACAATGCTTTGCGGTCGACACTACAATGTATATGCAAGTGCATAGCGACCACAGAACACGGGAATCATACAGTAGTAATCGACGACTGAAAGGCAAAAATTACCAAGCGACATTGAGTACACTTTACAGGAAAGTGATTTATAGTTAAAAATTTAAACAATGATGAAATATGTCTAACTCCGACTTTTTTTTAAGAACCTAATATTTTTTTCTTCAAATTTTAACATTAAATCACTCCTATAGAGTTTACTCAATGTCGGTTGGTAATTTTCGCCTTTCAAGCGTTGATATACACTTTTGAGCGGTTTTCTAGACATCCATAAAAGATGTCTAGAAAACCGCTCAAAAGTACATATCAATACATGGCATCATCACCATCTTCCTGCGCTTGTCCCGTGTTATTTGTGGTCGGCGCAACACGTTTTTTCTTCCATTCTGTCCTGTCACCCGTCACGCTATCACTAACTTCCTTTTCTTTCTTATCACTCTTCACATAACCCATCCATCTTTTTTTATATACCATACTTATAGAAAAAAAAAACTTATCTTATCAGTAATATCGATTGCCAAAAACTCCAAAATATTTATTAACCTTTTTAAGAAGAAAAATAATTGTTAGATTTGATATGGTAAATGTTTAAGCCTGAGCTGTGGGTTAGTAATCACCAGTGATCGGAATAAGTAGGGCTATTTAGGTTCATTGACCGCAAACATTGGTGTTAATATGGATATTCCACGGGATTCCGGCTGATACATACTACGGGATTTAATTGAATTTCTTTTTTTTTGTCAATTTGTATAAAAAAAATTATGTAAGCCAATAAGCACATGATATGCGACGTTGTAAATTTTACGTCAACTGTACGCTATAAAACTTTTTGCCAAGCGCGAGACGTTGCCGCTTTGTTGAGACGCGTACAGATACCGGCATGGATCTTGAGCGCTCGGCTAATCTTTCATTAGTCCCGACGGCAAGAATAGTTTTTTTTTAAATAATTTTACTACTTTAAAACCAAATCCCTGGACTCGGGGAACATCCACATTATTCTAACCTTTGGCAAGTACATAAAAGAGCCCTACCTATTCCGATCTCTAGTACTCACTGCGGCCCTAAGGGCAACTGATAGAATACGTGTGGGTTTTGGTCAGTAAAAGTCTGACACTCTCTCTTGCTCTACTCAGAGTGAGCGGATGATGGGGATGTGGTGATTTCTCACCCCCAAAAATTTAAGGAAAAGGAGTACCAGAAAACCATTTAAATAAAATCCAAAATATTTGTTTCTATGTATACTACTTGAAAAGAACTCATACAACTCTTACAACTTTTCTTGCTTTTCCTTTTTTTCTTCCATTTTTTCTTCTTCTTTCTCTTTTACACAAATTGTGAGCATGGAGGTGTTAGATTTGGCGTGGTAAAAATTAAGAAAGAGCGCGTAAAGCTATGAAAAAAAATAACCTACGCATTTCGAACGTTGTTGGACGACGCGGTCAATCCTTTACAATTGCTTTATGGTTGTCATTTTATCTAAATAGATCATTTATATATTCATATAAATCAAAAACCGCCACATTAACAAATCTCAAAACAAAATGGCTTATGCACATGTCAACTAAGGCGTAATAGTTTTGCTGTCTTAAAAACTGTAATCTTACATTTAAACTCACTGTGTAATCAGATTATGTAAGACAAAATTACACAAATCTATACATATATACATATAAATAAAATTGGAGTGTCTGTTTGTAATATTGAAATAACTGCTTTTTACTGCATGCATATGAATTTATATACAGTATACACAACAAAATATTTTTTTTTACAATTTTTGTCGGTCTGTCGGTCTGTTTGTTCGGGCTAATCTCTGAAATGGCTGGACCGATTTTGACGGCACTTTTTTTGGAAGGTAGCTGATGTAATAAGGAGTAACATAGGCTACTTTTATTTTAGAAAAAATAAATTCAAAATCCTCTAGTCCACGCGAACGAAGTCGCGGGCAAATACAAGTATGTACTCAGGGAAAGCCATTTTAAATATTCATTGTTTCCCCAGGTGAGTTTCCGGCATGGCTTCGCGGCACGTTGCTACGCAACGGGCCTGGCTCCCTCAAAGTCGGAGACATGCGATTCGATCATCTTTTCGACAGCTCTGCGCTTTTGCACAGGTTAGTGCTATGGCTACACCTACACTTTATTATGTATCTTTTTTGTTATCTGGAGAAAATATTGAGAAGAAAACCTTTTAAGGTACCAGGAATTTTAGAGAAATTACCACAGTGTGTGTAATTTTTAGCTCATATAATCAATGGCATTTACTGCCAATTCATAGTGTAAAATATTGCACACAAGCATGCCACAGCAAGTGAAAAAAGTGGGGTAATAAAGAAGCTTTGTCACATCGATATTAAAAAGTAAAGAACAAATTGAAATCCTCAGTCTGTTATGAAGTCTGTTAAAAACAAAGACATTTAGCGTAAATTGTTCGATGAACACGCGTGTATGCTAAACGGTTAAGCTGAGGTGCGCCTATTGTGGCTTGAGGATGGCGAGTAATAGATAGTTCACCGTCCGGCCGTCCAGTAAGGACCGTCTAAGACAATGATAGCGCGCTGTGTTCCACGCGCACTTCAAAGAGTGGTCAGTGAAATGAACGTCCCCGTAAGGCCTATGCCTAATAGCCATTGCAAACTAGGCGACTTGTCGCCGCGTCTTGTCGAGGCGTTGTCGTTTGCATTTGGCGTCTTATCGCCGCGACTAGACGCGGAGCTGTCGCTAGCGTTGGCGACTAGTCGTAAGACAAACGTCGTGCAGGAAACAATCATTAGTAATGGATTCGAGAGAGACGGACGTGTTGTTCATATTGCCGTGGAACATATTTTAGGCATAGAATTATACCTAAAATATGTTCCACGACAATTTGCCTCCCAAGCCTGATTTTTCTTGCCTCGATTACTCTAATCATCTGAACGTATATAAGTCCCAAATAGCAGGACGACGACGACCGAAATAAATACATCGACATCGAACGTATCCGTATTTGAGATTCTCAATAAAATGAACACATACACCTTCCTCAGCGCTCAAAGCGAGACTGACGCAGAGCTGTCGCGCGACTGCCGTCGTGTGTGCACGTGCACGGCGTCACTAGACGCGGCGACAAGTAGCGAGCGCGCGCGACTCCCCTAGCTTGTCGTCGCGACTCCGCGACTCTGACGCCAAGTGTGCGAAGTTTTGAACAACATTTATGAAATTGTTGGCCGCAGCCTGTCGTCGCGTCTAGTCTTCGAGCTGTCGCTGTCGCGTGTCGCCTAGTGTGCGCGTATGGATAGCGCTGTTCAAAATTAGGGAGATTGTTCGAAAAACTTACCGCAGCCTTGGAATGCAATTAGTAAAATTCTGAAAAAATAAAACGAGGTGCACCTATATCATGAAATAACCAGCAAGCAAGTTTAGACTCCAAACTGTTACTAAGAAATTTCACGTGGGCAAAGCACATTCTTCTCCATAGAGATCTACGCTTTGAAATGTGCAATCAGCATCATTTTTTCCGACTGATTGACTTTTTGACATTTGAAAAGTGCCTGTAAATGGTTTATTTGAAATAAAATGCTTTGAATCTTGGATAACTATAAAAATATAGTTTTGTCAATTCCTATTGCTTTGATATCTTGGAATTTGTAATTTCATAATTTGAGAAATCAGTTACGGCAGACTCTCACTAAAATACAACATGGTTGACTTTAGCTATTAGAGAATACAAAACTCATAGCTTTTAAAGTTCGCTATTACAGAATGTAGCAAAGGGTTGCCCTGACCATAATCATTATATTCGTTTCGTTTTTTTTTTATTTCGTTTTTACGTATATATTCAAAAACTAAAAACGTAAAAAGATTTAATAAGTAGTATCTTAAATGGAAGAGCTCAATGGTCACGTTTTCTTATAGACTGATAAACGAGACGATTCAAGTTTAAAAAAGGTGCAATCAGAATCATAACATAACCTCAATTGGTTTAAACAGATAAATCTTCGCGTTTCAATCAATCTTGTCCGAACCAAAATACGTCTGAGTAGCTTATCTAATAATTCTCTTATCAAAAAATTTATTAGCAATATCAAAGAAATATGACAATAGTAGGCATGTAATAGTGTTTAATTGATTGATTTTGAATTTTCCGTCTAAATAAATGATCGTTTTTAGGGTTCCGTACCACAAAAGGAAAGATCGGAACCCTTATAGGATCACTTTGTTGTCTGTCTGTCTGTTAAGACCCTTTAACTCGGGAACACGTGGAGGTATCGAGTTAAAATTAAAACCATGTGGTCAAGTCTGCGATCTCTGGAAGCTGTGAAAAAATAAAAAAAAGATACGGCCGTATATGTTGCAGAAAACGTATATTTTGAGAAAGACAAAATTATAGGATAAGATAGGGATAAGATAGATAGGTAGATTGTTTTGGCTTTTGGGGTCTTATTTATATTCCTAGAATTTACTGAAAATGTTGAATTTTAAAACAGACTACTGCAACGGAGCGATTAAAAAATTCTGCAAGTTGTTATAAATTGAAAAGCGGATAATCAAAAAGATAATTAATTGTTATGATTGAAGGATTATTTTTTATCAATATACACATGTTTTAGGTTCGTCTAAGTCTTCAAGACTGGTGGTGTCCAAGGCCAACAAGAATTCATTAACTCGTTCGCTGCGGCAGTGATTTTTCTATACTTTCCATTCCAGCGGTACAGGGTCTATACACCTGGTAATAAAACTTCCATTGTGGCGGCACAAGGCTTATAGACCCTATAACTTTTAAGAAACCTTAATCTATTTTTGGCTTCATGTAAAATATATCTCTTTCCTACACCGAACCAAATTGAAGTTATGTCTTCAGCACGACAAGGAAGTCTATACTTTTCTTAGCCGCACTGCAAGCGAGACGAATACAAGATGTTTAAACCTGGTATCAAATTCAACGTGTTAACCAGTTCTTTGTAAATATACTTCCAGGTTCGCGATGGACGATGGTCACGTGACGTACCAGTGCCGGTTCCTCAGAACCAACACTCTGAAGAAGAACCGCGCTGCCAACCGCATCGTCGTCTCTGAATTCGGCACCAAATCCGCACCCGACCCATGCCACTCCATATTTGACAGGTAATTAACGCAGTTTCAAGATTTATTCGGTATTTCCTGGAGCGTACTTGAGTTTCCGAAGTACAGCAGTTCACACACGAAGTACAGAAAAATGTATCCAGCGATCACTGAGCAGCTTAGAAGCACATGAGCTGTTGTATCGTCTTTCTCCATATAGGTTCTGTAGAGTTGGCTATATGACAAGGTGGATCGATAACCTGATGGCAGTCGCGCGAATGTGATAGATGCGAGATGCATAGAATAGATCGTTGTGGCGATACTTAGGGGACGCCATTGTCTAACAGTGGACGTCTTTCGGGTTAAATGTTTTATGATGATGATGATGAAAGCTCGTAGCAATTTGTCACATGAATAAAATTTTCTAATATTTTTTTTACCAATAACTGGATCTAAATAAACTACCAGTGAATGATTAAATGTTCCCGTCACGGGACGTCACGGTTTGAACCTGGATGCAGAGGATCAGAAGCACTAGATCGTGGGTATTGGCTCAAGAAAAGAGAGGGCCGGCTGTGGGCGAAGTCGGATTGTGGATGATGATGATTAAATGATAGAACTTTTGTTTCTAATGTAGCTCAGTAAAAATATAGCGTTACCCTATAAAATCTGGATCTGGATTAGTTTTACACAAAATGTTTTGATTTCAGTAGAAACAGTTATTATCCACAAAATATCGGTTTTAAAAAAATATCTAGTGACATGTTACTGTTGTTTGTTTGTGTTGTTTTGTTATTATCACGTAAGATTGGTTGAATGGAAATTTATCTCGAGTTGGCCATTCTTAATGGTGAACCAAGTCTGAATTTTTTTCTTTTTTGGCCACTTAAAGCAGAAAAAAAAGCAAAACTAATTTCTTTAAGTGAAAATCATGAATACTACGGGCCTGTGTGTTACCATATTCTCACTAGATGGCGCTGAATTCAATGTTTTAGTTTATTTTGTTTTAGAATTCAAAAAGAATCATCTTTAAGTCTCTAACTATTATGGTTCTTAAGCATAGGCTGGTTCTTATACTTTCGCCTTAATATGGCCAAAATTAAGTGACAATGGGCAGGTTGCTCGCAGAACAGATGGCCGTTGGGGCCGAAAAGTTCTGGAATGGCGACCACGTACCGGAAGACGTAGCGTTGGAAGGCCTCCTACAAGGTGGACCGATCACCTGGTTGCGGGAATCCGATGAATGTGGGACGCTCAGGACTATTCATTGTGGCGACACTTGGGGGAGGCCTATGTCCAACGTCTATCGGCTGAAATGATGATGATGATGATGATGATTTATAAATATTTTCAGGGTAGCTGCAATTTTCAATCCAGCAGAACACATGTCAGATAACGCAATGATATCCCTGTACCCGTTCGGAGATGAAGTGTACGCTTTCACAGAAGGGCCCATCATTCACAGGTAAGAACGGAATTGAAGGCAATTGATGCGTCAATATCATCTGCATGTTATGCTCTGAGAGCCTTAAGAAGTCAAATCAGCCCCCCTAGCCAAGTTACAACCGTTTCGCTTGCGTCGAACGCTTCGAGTTGGCCGCGCCGCCATTTCTTTTTTTTCTGACCACGTGACTGAGCGTTGAGATGACGTCATTCCCGTACATTCGAAGCTTTCTGCTAGCGTTAACGATTGCAGATTAGCAACTTGGCTAGGGGTACAGTATAGAACAACTGAAAATGGTTTATTTTGCGTTAGTAGAGGCAAAAATTAAATATTGTACCTACTTCTTTGGGGTAATAGCTATAACTATAATAGTTATAGAGCCTTCGTGTTACAAAAACGCTCAATTCGTACCATGGTACGAATACCACAAACTGAGATTTGTCGACAGCATTTTAGAAATCTAGGAATCCTTACAGTGCCGACCATTTATGTCTTCGTTCTCTTGAGTAACATGGTCAAGTACATCCACGAACATGAGACTGCAGATTAGCGGCAAATTAGGGAAGGTACACGTAGAAAAGATATTAAGTATAATAAAATACAACCGAATTTCAATATTGTGGAACACAGTCCACAATATCAATTAGTCAAGTTGTTTATAAGCTGCCTTTAGATATAAAAATCACTATCTACACTAAAGCCGCATTTTCACTAGGGGACATTTGTTCCGCGACTCTGTCGCTCGACACGAAATTCACGTGTCCCGCGCGATGTCGCCCGACGTCGCGCGGGATTTTTACGGGTCGCGCAACTTGTCGCTAGTCGATCCTCTGCGAGCGTCGACACGCGCGATTTGCGTTTATTAAACTTGAACTTTCCCTTTGTAGCAAATATTCTCGGGCCCACCACCTCTTTTTTTACGTTTTGCTATTGTCTTCCGAATAATTATGTAAGCTGCACTGAACAACACTACCTCCTCGGGCGACATACTGATCACGACTGGCCAATGTGAACAAGGGAAATGTCGAGCGACATTGTCCCACAAAGTTGCAGAGACATACCACGTGAATGTTGGGCGATATGTCTCCGCGACATGTGTCCTAGTGAAAACGCGGCTTAAGGCCACTGCCTCGAATCTTGCGGGCAGCGGGGCGGCAGCGGCGGCGGCGCGGAAGCGGCGCGGGCAACGGGCACTATAGTGGCGTAGTGCTGTGTTCGTGGTTGTGTCGTCGAGATATTTGTTTTTATTCGCGAACAAAATGTCTGAACAACGGCGATAACATCTTTTTGACTCAAATTTATTCTTAGCGCTCGATTTATTGTGGGCAAAAGAAGAAGTGAATCCCTACTATATAGCAAGGAAAAGAAAAGGCGAGTTTTATCGAAATTATGAAGAACAGAGACAATGTCCTGACAAATTCTACGACTCGCCGCTGTTTTCGAGGGCCGGCCCATTTGATTTTACGCATTAGATCTTGCCGCTCCTGCGCCGCCGCCACCGCCGCCCCGCTGCCCGCAAGATTCGAGGCAGAGGCCTTATACTTTTAAAACCCGGCTTAAGGATTTCCTGTTAAATAGGTGTCTATATTCTGTTGAATAATTATAAATGTCCCTTAATGATTATTAGTATTTGTATTATTAGTTTATTGAATTGGATTTGTAAAATGTTTAATCTATTTATTAATTATGTGATTCAGATACAAGTTTCTTGTTATTGAATAAAAATGACTATGACTATGACTAATTAATGGAGATTTTTTTAAGTTGACTGGGTTAGATTTTTATAGAGTTCAGAATTGTTTCTCATATCTTTAGAGAATAAAAAAAAACTGCATCAAAATCGGTCCATTTGCTTAGGAACTACGATGCCACGGACAAACACACAGACATGTCAAACTTATAACACCACTTTTTTCCGTAAGCGGTTAAAAAATTTATTCACGAGTAGGTAGATTTCTTTTTTTCCCAAGGCCCTGGAACGAAGGTCTTCTTTGCCTTGAAGGAAAATAGGAGTAGGTTTTATTCAAGGTTAAAGTCTGACCCGCCCACTCGCTCTACCCTAGAGCAGGAGAAGTTACTAGATGATTTTTTGCGCCAAGTTTTTCAAAATCACTGGTCATTCTTCCTTTTTCAAATGACAGTGACTGATAGGAGTAATTATTGAAGAAGTAGATACAGAAGTAGAACCTGATACTAATTTGTTTTAAGTCAAACGAGTTGGTAACAAAATGTCTGTGTTCTCCAGGGTGGACACCGTGACACTGGACACGCTGGAGAGGAAGAACATGACGAGCTGCCTGGCGCTCGTCAACCACACTTCACACCCACACGTCATGGCCAATGGTGAGGACATGCATGAATAATACACTTCAACGGGGTTATTTTAAAACACTACTCGACTACTATTCTTAGGACTAGGTTAAGAAAATCATAAACAACAACTTTTGTTCTATGACTTTTAAAAATTTACTATACATTGGTTCATCAGATTTTCATACAAAAATCGAAATATTTAAATTGACCGTTCTGATTTTTACGAAGTCTATGCGAAGCAAACGATGGTACAATAGCGGAGGGGAGCGGGGATCGTGCGCGGAGGCGTAGGTGGGTACAGCAAAATACAGAGTTGAAATGTGTGAGATAGAACAACGAAATCTTGAAGGTTTGTTTTTGGCAAATGTATTATGTTTTAGAAAAAGTCATAGAACAAAAGTTGCTGTTTATGATGTTAGTAATACAGTCCTGCAGGGTTGTTAGTGTTTTACAAATAACCCTGTATACGTAGTCCTCATCACTATTTAGCGTATCATCATCATCATCATCAAATCAGCCGAACGACGTCCACTGCTGGACATAGGCCTCCCCCAAGCGTCGCCACAACGACCGATTCTGTGCGTCTCGCATCCACCGCATTCCCGCGACTCTCACCAGGTTGTCGGTCCATCTTGTGAGACGCTGCGTCTTTCGGTGCGTGGTCGCCATTCTAGAACCTTTCGGCCCCAATGACCGTCTGTTCTGAGTGCAATGTGCCCTGCCCATTGCCACTTAAGTTTGGCGACTTTTTAATATTAAATTATTCAAATATAGCTCCCCCGAAAAGCCAAGGGTAGACGGGCTACCGGGCTCTAGGAGCCAACTTTGAAAACCTCCAACAAGGTGGACCGATGCCTGGTCTGGGTCGTGAGAATCCAATGGATGCGTGATGCACATTGGCGACGCTTGGGGGAGGCCTATATCCAGCAGTAGACGTCTTTCGGCTGAAATGTAGATGAATATTAAATAGCGATTACAGATAACGCTGAGCGTTATAAACACATAATAAATGATTAACTTTATATTTTCAGGAGATGTCTACAACGTCGGTATGTCTATCGTGAAGGGTAGAATACAACATGTCGTCGCTAAATTTCCATTCACAGAGAAAGGTAAATATCATCATCTTTACAGCTTTAAGCTTTCAGCTGAATAATTTTTTTTTAAAATGATATACTAATAATGATATAAACTGGTGCTTGACTGCGATCCCACCTGATGGTGCAGTGATGCAATCGTTGATGGTGAGGCGCACTAGTTTATTAAGTGCCTATTCACTCTAGCCTTGAAGACACCTAAATTATAATTGGACGGGAAGACCGCAGTCAAATTGTTCCAGTCCTATTCAGTCAGATTAAGCATAATCAGCCTTAGAATTTTCCCACTGCTGGGACTCAAGCCTTCTCTCTATGAGAGGGAATGGGCCGCAATTCATCACGGTATACGGTCTTTGATTTTTTTGGTTCTAGGACATGCCATTTTTACTTCACCGTTTTGAGAGCAGTGGTGATGAAATAAGTTATAATAAGTAAGGCACCTGCCTGGGTTTTAACCTACGACGAACTTCTCCAAAAGATTAATAGAAGAAGACATTATCCTTTGACGCCACGGTTGGCCCAGTGGTCGATTGATTGGCTGCTGCACTGCGTCTCGCGGTTTCGATTCCTGCGCGGAACAAATATTTATCTATGTTCCGTGTCTGGGTGTCTTGTGTATGTCGGTGTACATGTTTGTAAAAGCGCCTACGATACAAGAGTTATGAGTGGGGCAAAGATTGTTAAAAAAAAAATTGTAGTGTGTGATCCAAATAAAAAATAATATTTACGATTTGTATTCGTTTTTCAGGTGATATGTTCAAAAGCGCACGCATTGTGGCTTCAATGAAGCCTCGATGGACACTTAATCCTTCTTACATGCACACTTTCGGTAAGTAATAACGTCGTGTATTTTAGTAACTTCACTAAAACCTAGATCTTGTCATAGCACGAGTAGGTCCTAGTCACTATTTAAGTGTTTAAGTTATAAGCAGACCAGGGTGTAAAGATTTGTAAACCTCCATTGAAAAGGATGGATCCTAAAGGCTGTATTTCACCGAGACACCATGGCGGCGCGAACAGTCGCCGGTACCAACAGAATGTATACAGCTCTATAGCGAGTTACTCACTTGGTATCCGTTTGGTTGCGCAACCAAGTTGGTGGCGTGGCCAGCTCGGACGTGTGCGACTCTGGTGCCTAGTTTGTAGCTTACCGGGACACCATGGCGGTGGCATGGTGTCTTTGTTTTGTTCGGAATCCAATATGACGCCCACGATTTAAAGACACTGCTTTATCCCCTAGTTACATTACCTACTATTATATTTCAGGTATAACAGAGAACTACTTCATAATAGTCGAACAGCCATTGTCGGTGTCAATGACTAGTCTTATGCGCGGCCTCATCAAGAATGACAAGCTGTGCTCCAGCCTGCAGTGGAACCCCGGATACGATGTTTGTATTTTTATACCTTACATGTCTATTTAAAAAAAAAAACCCACCTCCTTCTTTCTTGCCTTTCATACCAGGGCCGAGCCTCCCTTTCGGAAACAAACCCTAGTCCCAGTAGGCTTCAACCCAGCTGGGCCGTTATCGTTGCTGACAACTCCTCGAGGCGCAAGGGAGGTCTATTTTAAAAATTTCACGAAGAAATTATTGTTTAGTCATTCCATTTATACCTAATACTTTTTTGGCATTGAAAGTAATGAAATAATTTTTCTGTCTGATTCGGGCAACTATAGTGGTTTTCGGACTGTACGTTTTGATACCACGATACAGGATTCTGAGGTTTAGTTCCTGTGTTGTGACATAGATGTCACTACATTGTATTCAAGGAATACATCATCATCATCATCATTTCAGTCGAAAGACGTCCACTGTATATGTATATATAGGCTTCTCCCAAATACAGGGTTGACCGCAACCCTTACCAGGCCATCGGTTAAGCCTTCTGATGAGGCCTATTGTGAGCGACAATGTTTGGGAGCCATATGTCATCACTGGTAACACGCACTGATCATAAACTTTGGTCTTGAGGCATTGTGGTACGTTGGACAAGAAGATACCGCGCAATTTCCCGAACGCTGCCCAGCTGAGTCGCCCCACACTAGGTCTACGACAGTACACCTCTTTCTTGAAATTAAATCTTCCCAACTGGACTGGCTGTCCGAGGTAAACGAAATTGTCTACAACTTCGAGTGTAGAGTTTCCGATTTTGATATGAGTGGGCTCCTATCAAAATTGGAAACTACACGCATGTTTATCATGACTTTGGGTTTGTCCATGATTATCCTCCATTGCGAACGTGAACAGTTTCGGAGAAATGATGTCTCCCTGCTTCACACCCCGTTGCTGAAGGATAGGTTTCGCGGTCTGGTCCTGTAGTCAGACTAACATAGTGGCGTTTTTGTACAAACACTTTAGCATCTTTAGATAGTCAACCAGGCAGCGTTGAAGAGACTGCAAAACAGCCCAACTCTCTTTCAGATCAAAGACTTTCTCGTAGTCCACAAACGCTAAGCAGAGAGGCAGATTATACTCCTCGGTCTTCTTTACAACCTGCCATAGCGTAAGTATGTATATGGTTTACCGTGCTGAAGCCTTTTTGGAATCCGACTTGTTTGGGAGGCTTGAAGTCGTCGTAACTGCGCGCCAGACGGTTCGTGATGATTGTGGAAAACAAAGCTGTTGACATGACTCGAAAGTGAGATGGGTATATAATTCTTGAGTACGGTATTGTCACCCTTCTTAAAGAAGAGTATCATCACACCTCTGATTCATACCTATGGCGTTTTTTCCTCGAGTATGACGAAATGAAACAACTTCTGAAAAGCCTTAAGAATCGGTTTCCACCCGCCTTCAGGAGTTCGGCCGTAATTCCGTCATCACCCGGCGCCTTGTTGTTATTAAGCTGCTTCAGAGCAATCCTAATTTTAGCTGACGTCCGGGATATCTTCGGTATATACAAATGAAGCTTACTTGACCCATCTTTAAAACAGTGCCAGTGTGCAGCCTCTGCACAGGACATGAGTCACCTGCTATCCTGCTCATCCTACATAACCACTTGCACTTTTCAGGATCTATACGATGCCAACAATACAGCTGTACAGGTTGCAAATATTGGTCAGAAAAAATCTAGTTTGAGAACATCGACACGAAAGGAAGAAGAAAATTGTCGGGTCTATCTAGCTCTTGGGTCATTAGCTAGATTCGCAGTGGGTTTGGTAATTGACGTGTACAACTATCCGTAAAATGCCTCGATCTCTCCCAAGACCTCCGATTTGGCGGATTTCACTGATAAGGAATATAACATTTAAATAATAATGAAATTTTCCTTTACAGACGCACATAGTGCTGCTGAGCCGTTCTACAGGCCGCGAAGTGAAGCGGTTCTGCACCGACCCTCTATTTTACTTGCACATCATCAACGCCTTCGAACAAGACGGCAGGCTGATAGTAGATCTCTGTGCCTATAAGGACGCCAAGGTCATTGATGCTATGTATGTGCATGCTATTGAGGTGAGTTTCAATGTAACACTGTTTTCCATACACATCATACAGGTGGGACAAAATGGCAGGCTGGTGGTAGACCTCTGTACCTACAAGCCGTTATGTATGAGCATGTTATAGAGGTACCACCTCTATAATATGCTCATACATAACGGCTACAAAATATAAAAAAATTGCGCCCCTCCATGGACTGCGCTCTGTGTATGGGCACCAATAGCACCGCCCTAGTTACGTGAGTGCACCTACCTCGGGCGACATTCTGTTTACGACTGCGTAGTGTGTACTTGCCTTCTTCACATTATCCAGTCGTGAACAACAACTTTGTGGGAAAACGTCGAGTAACATTGTCCCACAAAGTTGTCACGTGAATGTTGGGTGATATGTCTCCGTGACATGTCTCCAAGTAAAAACGTGCATTTACCGTACCATGGTCTGAAAATAATCCGTCTACTGTCCAACTCCTCATTCACATCTAGGTGTCAACAAAGTGCTAATTTCTTTGTTGGATATAATCATTAGATATTATATTTTTGGGTTCATCGTTCAGATTTTAATGATTATTATGTAGAAACTCAAACACAGTCTAGAGTTTTAAAGATCGAAGGTTCCCGCAGCCCATTTTTTGGTAATGTTTTTAGCTTGGATACCAAATCCTTAGAGCCATGTCTTCGCATTTATAGTTTTTTTTTTTTAAATTAGAATTTAGATGTACACAATTTATAGATTTTGGCGGCAAATGTATTATGTCGATTCAAGCATAACGGAGCCATTATAATTTATGGCATTTATATCTATGGCAGAATAACGAAAAAAAAAAAATCGGT
The DNA here is from genome assembly GCA_910589285.2 of Mythimna ferrago. Lineage (NCBI taxonomy): Eukaryota > Metazoa > Arthropoda > Insecta > Lepidoptera > Noctuidae > Mythimna > Mythimna ferrago. The sequence continues at coordinate 6,364,037 of OU342675.1, read as the reverse complement.
CTCTCCATACAAACGGTCCAATCAAGTTTTTAATGTTGTATGGTGAAGCTGGTCTTTTTTTTCGTTTCCTAAATAAAATCTTTTGGAAGGTTGTTCAGTTTCGCCTACTAAGCGAGCCTTTAGGGCTTGTCTGCACAACTGTATTTCACCGCGCGGAATTTTTTATCGCGCGTTTTCTTTATGCCTGTGCGGAAACTTCCATAAGATACAATGTGTTACAGAATAACGAAAACAAGTCCGCGCTGTGAAATATTGCTGTGCGGACAGGCCCTTACATCCTGTATAATATACTTCTGTTTATTTATCCCGTATTGCTCGTACTTCCAGTCAATGCAGAGCAACGCCGACTACGCGCAATGGTTCCGTGCGCGACCCAAGAGGCTGGAAGTGTCCCTGAATGCTCCCAACTTGACCAAACTGGAGGCGAGGACAATCGTGGATCTCGGATGTGAAACTCCCAGGATACACTATGACCTTTATAATGGTACGTTAAGGATTATTTTTTGTTTAGTAAACAAACCAGTCCAGGGTAGGCGGGCTGCCGGGCACTAGGGGCCATTTTTTTATTTTGGGTTTCATTTTTGGGGGGCTTTGCCATAATCGCCACGCTTGGCAGGCGGGTTGGCGATCGGTTGTTGTAGTTTCATTTCCAGTTTCATTGTGGCGACACTTGGGGGAGGCCTATGTCCAGCAGTGGACATCTATCGGCTGAGATGATGATGAAACAAACCAGTCAGGGGCTTAACCAAGGCGTGTTAAAATGTTAGGAACGCGAGCCAGAAAGAGGGCTGGAGCCAAAGAGTACTTTGTAAGATGAAGCTACCCTACACGCTTGACCACTACCTCACCTAATGGAAAGTGACGATATAGTCGACAATGGAGCACGTTTACCTACAAGTAACCTATTCACTCTCCAGGCTGTAGCTTGTGTTGTACGAATGGGAGGTATTTCCACCATGTACCAGTGGTGCAGCGCTGTACGTTGACTATCTATTGCTGTTTTCTATTCCAGGTAAACCCTACAGATACTTCTACGCCATTAGCTCAGATGTGGATGCTGAGAATCCTGGAACGGTATGATTAATTTATTCTTATTACATTTAGCACTTTTCAGACGTATGTACAACCCACCGTAGGCGCGGGCTTGCGGACAGTGAGCAATGGGTAGCTCGCTGTCCGGTCGTCCGGTAACTGTCCGTTCCAAGCCCAAGTCGTCGACGGCGCGCACTGTTCCCGCGCGCCTCAAGGAGTTGTCAGCAACAGCAGGGGCCCAGCCGGGTCGAAGCCTACTGAGGCCAGGGTTATCCGAAAGGGCGCTCGAGCCCCGGTATGAAAGCTAGAAGGAACGGGGTGGGTCTTTTAGTCAGTAAGAGTCTGACACTATCTCCCGCTCCGCCCAAGAGCGGAGGTTGTCATTGGATCATTTTTTCCCACGATAAAAAAAAAAGCCTTAAGTACAACATTTATTTTAGTTTATGCAAAACCTGAATATATTTTGTTCAGAATCAGTAACTGAATGGATTCCAATAGTTTTTACACCATGTTATATATTTTTCCAAAAATATTTAAAAAGGTCACAAGTTGGATACACTAAGTACAAAACACGTCACGGCAAGTCATAGCGGGCTTTAGGCGCCAGCAAACTGCTGGGTGCAACTGCAAAACAAACGCTCAGTCGCCTGGATGGTCCGGTGACTATGTATTTTTGGCAAATACATTAATGATTTTTGCTGACACAACAAGCTTATAACTTTATAATTTTTTATGATATATTTATGAAATGAAAATGAAACGAGTTTCGGGTTTCGTGTATACTAAAATGAATGTTGTGCAAAAACGTAAAAGTTTTAAAGCTAAAGTTTATATTATTCTTTTAATTTATTTTTTACTTTCAAATTACATAAAAGGTGGTAGAAATATGTAGGTATTAAGTATGACATGATATATTTCAGGTTATTAAGGTGGACACTAAGACTGGCGAGACCAAGACGTGGTGCAACCTTAACTGTTACCCCAGCGAGCCGATATTCGTACCAACGCCTAACGCTAAGGTAAGGCAACTAATTCCGTCTCATAAACAGAAGTTTTTATTATTCATGTCGTATACTTTTAGGGTTCAAACTCAGCCAGGCACATTACTTTACGAAATTTATTTTATCACCACTGTTCTCAAAACAGTGAAGGAAATCATCGTGAGGAAATCGGCATGTCCAAACTTCACGCGTGGTGGATTACGGCCCATTCCCTGTCCTAGAGAGGAGGCCCGAGTCCCAACAGTGTGAACATTAAAATGGTTGATGATGATGATGATACTTTTAGGGAAGAAAAATAATTGTAAGCAGAGTATCCTACCTTTCAATCGTGAGAATTACAGACACAATAGAAAGACAATGGGTGCGCGAACGCCGGCGTTCGCTTGGGGTTTAATGAATTAAAATTACTGCAAAACATCTTTATAGCCATCGTGAACTATCAATTAGGGTGAGTTGCACCATTTGACTATAACGATAACCAAACCATAACCAGCCGTGAAACGGCCGCCTATTGGTCAATTCGACGATTTAACACTGTTAACCGCTTTGTTGTCGTTATAGTTAAATGGTGCAACTCACCCTTAGTAACAATTTAGTCTCATTTGTTTTGTACACATATGGAAACAAAAATGTGCAACCCTTTTAATTCATTAAACCAGAAAGGAGAAAGGTTAAAGTATAATTGTGCAATCAAATCGCATATTAACTCGGATCGTTCCTCATTCGATTTCCTTCGATATCACAATCATTTACGAAATACTAATAATAGTTATAGTTTATCATAATCATAAACGATTATGATTATTATGATTTATAGAATTTCATATACACCTTTAATTACACCAAGTTTTTCTTCTAGGATGAAGACGACGGTATTCTACTAAGCGTGTTAGTATGGGGCGGAGACATGACACAGTCGGTGGCAATGCTTGTCCTAGACGCCAAGACCATGCGTGAACTGGCACGCGCCACGTTCCACACTCCATCACCAGCACCCAAGTGCTTACACGGTTGGTTCTTACCAACCAACGGCTAACGAAATTTTAGCTTAATTGGAGGAAAAAGATTTAACAATATGTTTAAAGAAGTTTAGACTATGTTGCTTGAATATTTTAATGTCGATTTGTCGTTAAATGTTTTACTTTTTCTTGTTGGAAAAATAAAGTTGGACTACGGTCAGTGGCCATATTGGTCTTCGATGATTGGTTTATATGGGAATAAGCTTGAGTCATCTCTAAAACTGTTATACCGCTCGTATGAGTGCTCTAAAAAGACTTAATCGTGATTGAAATATCCCAATGGTTCACATTGTATACCAGGATATCCAAATCAATGAAGTGTAAATATATTAGCTAGCCAGCAAAGTTTAAAGCCTACTGGGTGATAATGAAATAATGTAAATGTAACCTACAAATGTCAGCTGAAATATATCTTCAAGTCTCAGTGCAAAATTGTTGAAAATCCAAGTTGAAAAGTTGCTGAAATGGACGATCCATGTTGTAATATTGTTTTTTTATTACGCCGTTCAACTTTCGTTTTCACACTATTAAAATTATGACCTCTAAAAATACTTAAAGTAAATTTTATACCCAATTTTTAAAATGTAATTAAAATTAATATAGAGAAAAACATCAACATTATGAACTAAGTTTGTAAAAAATCCTAAATTTTTATATTGTTCAAGAGCTCTAAAGACTGTGTTTGCTTATATATTATTTAGCAAGTTCTTTATATTTTAAGTTACAAGTAAAGATATCGTGAATATCAATAAATAAATAAATATCGTATGTAATATTTTTACATTTTTTAATAAATAAGTGGAAATAGTTTGGTTGTTTGGTTTTATTTTATTCTTTACTAGCTTTTGCCCGCGGTTTCACCCGCGCACATAAAATATAGCCTATGTCACTCAGGAATAAAGCAGCTTCCTATCGGTGAAATAGAGATTACCTCTTACAAATAAAAAGACAAACTTTCCCTCTTTATAATATTTATTAGTGCAGATGGACAGATTTTTTTTCTTTTTAGTTGGGTAAATCATCCAAACATTTCCTGCTCTATGGCGGAGGCGGAAACAGATTCAATAATGTCAAGAAGATTTCCGTACGAAAAGTATCCTATGTCTGTCTCCTGGTTCTTAGCTACCTCTCCACCAATTATCAGCCAAATCGGTTCAGCCGTTCTTAATTTATAAATAGTGTAACTAACACGATTTTTTATATATATAGATTACAATAATGTAAATGGAGAGGCCCATGTTCTGCAGAAGTCTGACAATGATGATGATTTACCGCAAAGAAATTAATTTAATAAAAAATAAACGTCCTATATACCGCGTACATCGAAGGACTGGAACAATTTATTTGCTGTGGTCTTCCCAGGTCGATTATAATTTAGGCTGTATAACTAGTGTACCTACTTCACTTCACTGCTTACCATCAGACGGGGTTATTATCATCATCATCATCATCATCATCATCATTTAATGTTCCCACTGCTGGGACTCAGGCCTCCTCTCTAGGAGAAGGAATGGGTCGTATCCACCACGCGGGCCCAGTGTGGGTTGGTTCAAACAGGGTCGTAGTCAAGCAATAGTTTACATCATTGAAAAAAATTCGCACGAATTTAATAAATTCAGCCAAGTCACTAACATAAACACGGCGTTCTGTAACGGAATGCTGAAAAAATATAAGATAACAATTCTTTTTTAACGTAAACACTAACGTTCTAGATGTGGCCAGCGATGATTGATGTGTAAGTATTACATTCACTATGATGCCCTCCAAACATTGCTTCGTGTACGCAGCGATGCAAAAATAGGTTTTCTCAGAATGCGAACGACAGATAGACGTTAAAATATTATTTATATCGTTCTGATCCAACTCATTAAACAAATGTGATACGTATAATATGTTTTATGAAAAATATCAGTGTTAAACTATTTTTGCTATTGATCGTGCGTCGTGTACGTTAACATTTTATTTTAATTATGTGTTTATAATCTATTGGAATCGAAGAATGAAAGTGTTTGCATAAATTAGTGAGTGTTTTGTGTTTTACCCGCGGCTTCGCCTGCGTAGGTACATAAAATATAGCCTATATCACTCAGAACTAAAGCTGCTTTCTATCGTTAAAAAAAAAAATTAGCGTTGGGTCTACTGCCCATATGTGCAAAGCAAAGACTGTCTTTCTTGGGGTTTCGTATTGCAGCTTCTTAGAAGGGAGCAACTGCTTCTCATTTCATTTCGCTCCGTACCATGGCCTGCACCAGGGTCGGTGGTGAGAGGTGGTGCTTCGCCCAAGCGGGGTAGGCCTCCACCGTACGCTCCATCCAACGTGTCTACCTGGCGGTCCGTACTATGATATGATGACATCAGCTACAAGACTGAGCCCAAGTCGTCGACGGCCCGTACTATTCCACGCGTCTCAAGGAGATGTCAGCAAACCGTAGGGGCCCAGCAGGGTCGAAGCCTATTGGGGCCAAGGATTTTGTTTCTGAATGGAAAATTGGCTCTGGTATGATCTGCTCTGGTATGCAACGAAGATACAGAAGTGGGTTTTTAGTCAGTAAAATCTGACACACTCTCACACTGCCCAATGACGGGTGATCTCACTGGATGATTTTTCCCTTAAAAAAAATCTAAAGTGGTAATTAAATAAATAATACTAAAGGTGTGGTATTATGTAAATAAAAACAGCGTCCATAAAAATAAAGTAAGTAGGTAGGTACCTACGTACTACCTAAAGTAATTGAGAGATACTATCGAGTAATTTGCTTAATGCGTCATGAGGGTAAAGGCTGCTATAAACACCCTACTTGGCTTATTAGATCTCAATAATACACTGGGCTGCAAAAAATCCGGGTCCCAAATAAAAAGTGTAATAGTTTCTAAATACACAAGATGAATAATAATTCATAAACCTATAGTAGGTATGTTGTAGGTGATTGTAAAAACTATTTAATTGTATTTAATACTAAATAAAAAAGCTTCAAACTTACATAAACATATATAAATCGCAATTGATCGTAAAAAAACCCATGAATTTCATTGTAACAATATGGCTACATATAGATATTAACGTCTGAAAATCGTAATTTTTCTGACCAGGGACTTAAAACACCTTCATAAAGGTTACAGAATTATAAGTGTTACATGTTGAATGTGTAACAGAATCAAATATGTAACACTTATATATGTGTTTTCAATGTGTTAACTCAAAACACTTAAAAAAGTGTAACCGTAACATATCTGTAACAGATATAAAAGTGTTAACAGTGTTAATAAGTGTAACAGGTAAACACAGCGTTGCCCACGTTACAATTTACTTATTTATGGTACTGTGCAATTATTTCAGTTATACATATTAACACTTATTAACACATATAACAGGTTACAGTTTGATTCGGTAGCACTTCTTAACACATATAAAAGGTTACAGTTTTATTCGGCAACATTATTGTATCTGTTACGTTTAAAAGTGTTTTTCTGTTATAACTGTTTTAAAAAACAGTGTTAAAACACATTATTACAGTTTGAGTCCCTGTTTCTGACATACCTATGGATCAAAAACCTAGCCTATTTTCAGATGACCTAGAAAGCTGTTGTTAGAAAATTTAAGTGAACTGTGTGCAAAGGAAAAATCAGAATCAAAATTTCGATTTTTTTTTTCAATCATTCGAATTTGTGAAAGTAAAACTTAGCTCCTTACAAAATTAATAGAGCAAAAGAATGTGAATTAGTTGCATGGTAAAAAAATAGTTTTTTATAGATGAGCATATTTTTTTTACAAAAATTTAATATCTCACCAAAACATAAATGTAAAAAAGTGAGTCAAGTTCAATATTATGATGGTGTGGTTGTCGACTTTACCAAAAACAAAAAAAAAAAATCTTAATAGACACTGGGTTCCCATTTTTTCATTTTTGTATTTTGTGGGTTATTTAAACGAGCAATTTGTGGACTTAACTTTGGATGATATCGCAGTTTTTCTTTGTGACCCGTAATTTCTGCGGCCTTGAATATTTTTGGTAAATGGGCGCTTTTATTATACACGTACTGGTCTTTTCATCCACAAATTAAATAATTTATTATACAACCCACGCCCACGCATCAGGTTCAAGAATTAATCCAGTTAATCGTTTATGTACATTGCTGAACACACTACTTCGTTGATAACTAATATACAGTATTAGATAAACATTGACCAGTACCGGCAGCATTAGCTCAGTCGAGCACGTAATATCTTGCGTTAAACTTGTGAATATATGCAAAGTTTTATCAAACGTGACGTGAAAACTAAGTACTGTGATTAAAATTTTGACGATAGTTCTAACAACATTCAAAACAATGAACCAATCAGACATAAACATCACAGAAGATTGGCACAGCTACGTGGAGCTGGCTCTCACTGAAGTGCCTTACAGTTCTCAAGTCACATTCTGCGTAGCTCTCTTCATCATCTTCGTGGCCAGCCTCGTCGGCAACATCCTCACGTGTATCGTCATCTACTACGACAAGAGCATGCACACCGCCACCAACTGTTACCTCTTCAACTTGGCCGTGTCCGACCTGCTCGTCACCTTCCCTATTTTAGTAATTATTTATCAGCTCCTGACTCAAAGGAGCGACCTGTTTCAATACAACTACGGAGTGTTCTCATGCAATTTCGTCCTATGCATCCATTTTTTATTTATAAGTATCCTCTGGAATAACAGTATCATGGTGATGACGGCTCTTTCGATAGAAAGATACATCGCAGTGTGCTATCCAATGATGCTGCAAGGCACGCCGGTGTGGCGAAGAGTAGGCAAGATTATTGGCATAATCTGGACGGTGGCAATCATTGAAACATTGCCAGAGTTTTGGATGTTAGAAATATTCGACACTGGAAAAACTTTGATCTGTTTTTCGCTGCCAACCTGGTATGGGAGGTTTATAAGTGGAGTAAGTGCAGTGCTCACATTCATTGTACCGTTGGCTATTATGACTTTCGTATACACTATGATAGCATTTAGGCTTAACGATACTAATGAAATGTATAAGCTTAAAGGCTCAGTATTCAATAGTGGGTTTAAACGAAAGAAAGTCAATAAACTAATAGGTAAGTGGTTTTTATCCAGTGTACGTTAGACAATAGTGTTTAAATTGTTAAGTCATTAATGAAATGTTTTTTTTGATACTCAGTGGCCCTGACGGTGTCATTCGTGATTTGCTGGCTTCCATTCTTCCTACTCAGAACATTGATGTTTGCAGTCGACTATGAAAAATTTGCTCATCTACACCGTGTATGTCAAACTTTTTTTTTAATACATTGACCCACATTAGGAATTATTCTAGCGTCGTAGATTGCATTCACAAACTTAAAGAACTTCAAATTCATGAATTTGAAGTTCTTTCTTGCTTTTATTTCAAAAGTACCTATAAGTTATACACCTACACTAATCCTCATGAATCTAGTTGTTCTTGATAGTTTCAGGGATCAGCTCGTTTATCAACAATAAAACTCTTTTGCTTTATTATTTTAGTACCAATAGACATTTTTTTGCACGAAAACTTGCTTTTTGTCAGACAAAAAATCTGAACCCAATTGCAGCGCCACCTACCGGGTCCAACTGTATTTTAAAACTTTTCAGAAACCCAGTCAAATATAAACATGAAGTATCGTCCAAATCAATTAACCCCTTAACTCTTTCTACACGAGAGTTAGGTGACAAAAATACAATATACAGAAGAATTATACCACGTGTTGTTTTTGATATCCCATAATTCAAGGTTCATATTCTATAAGAAAAAAAAGATGTGTGGCACTCGGGGACTGCCGCGGTAAAGCTATTGCATAGCATTTTTATCAACTTATGCAATTATAATTATTTATTTATTTTATTTATGCAGTATTTTTTTCCTTTTTTTTTTCTTTGATATTAATTGAAGTTACACTTCCACACATTGAATTGAATTTTGATTGATTGTTCACTCATTTGTTTTCTTATCGGTCACCACGCTCAAAAAACAAATGAGTGGGAGGTGTTAGGTTATTTTCGTTACGGAATTTCTGGATTCGGTCTCCACGCTCAAGGCCCGCGATAGAAGCTATGCAATAGCTTAAAAATAATACTAAAAATCCTAGATTATGAGATCCGAAAATGCATAGACTGTCTAAAAAGTCAAACGACTTGGGTAATTATTAGGGTAAAATGAAATCTGATGTAATCAACACTGGTTCAACAATCAAGGTTGATTAAGAGATCTTGATCATTGTTCACTAATAGAAGAACAATATAAAAAGTATCGAATATTAATATTTTTTAAATGAATAAATATTTTACAAATTTCCCAAGTCGTTTGACTTTTTAGACAGACTATAGTTTCGAAGATATTTCAATCGTAATTAATTTAGATAAAAAAAAAATTGTCATACGGGTGGTATGAATTAAAGATCTTTACTTTTGCAACGTTGCCAAATTTCGTAATAATAAGAAACATGACAGCGTAAATAATGACATTACAAATTTTTGCTGTCATACTTCACGTAAGGGTGTTTTACATTAATAATCGTGAACTTGTCGAATTCTTATGTAGGTAGAGTTATGGGATATAAAAAAAGACACTTTATTTGCAACTAATTTTTGATTTCAGTGGTGGTCAACGGTGCACAAGTTTGCGATGTTTAACAGCTGGCTACCCACGGTGCTGAACCCATTGCTGTTCAGCGTTATGTCCACCAAGTTCAGGAAATCATTTAAGGTATGTTAATAAAAATAATGATATGACTACCATTTTAATCATACGAGTGGCCTACGTGAGTGGGCTTTTTGCCATAGGTACAACTAGTAGACGAAATCTTTTAGATAGGTTAGCATAGGACAAATTACTGTAAAGTGTACATAGTTAGTGGTAATTTTTGGGAGAAGTTTATGCCCATCAACTTAATAATTAATAAAATCGAATAGAACAAACTTTATTGTTCACCAAAATAGTAACAAAACATGATGAACACAAATATTTTGGAAGTAAAACATGTTAATAAATAAAAAAAAATAAGATGTTTTGACACTACAAATAATAACTACAACAAATAGCAACAACAAATTTTAAAAATATATTTTCGTAAATACTATTGTTGAACTCGTTAGCAAAGTCTCTTTATCTTCTTTAAAGTGACTATTTCCTAATTTTATCGTAACTGGTCGTGACTGACCAATAAAGTTTTATGAAGGGTAATTTACATTATGATATTCTCTGCCTTATCTAATAATACGTAGTTATGTTATAGATTCATATCTATATTTACAGAAGCTCTGGGAAGGAAAAATAAGAAAACGAAATGTACGAAGCGAAAAATCTGAAACAAGTACACACTCGCAACGTAGAAAGTCAACATCTTATTATCAAGTTGAGTAAACAATGACCAAACAACATCTAGATGTAATGTGTAAGTTGTGTGTCGTATATATCGTGTTTTTTTTTGTCTGAAGCGTGAAAGTCATTATGATGTATACAAAAAAAAAATATACCAAACTATAAAATAAAAAACTATGGTTCTAAAAAAAATATAGATGTATTTGAATTCGTCATCACCATCAGTCTTTTGTACTTATATCGAATTAAATCAGGGTAGGCGTGCTTGGGGATGGACGTACCACCGACACTAAGTACAACACAGGTCACGGCAGGTCGTAGCGGGCATTAGGCGCCAGCAAATAGCTGGATGCAAGTCAAAACCAATCCCTTAGTCACCTGGATGGCCCGGTGACCATTTATTATTGCTGACATAACAAGCTTATAACTTTGTGATTTTTTATGATACAGCTATGAAATTTTGTACATAAATTCTTTCTATAAAATATTTGACACGTTTTTCGGGTTTCGCTTATACTAAAACTGATGTTGTATATACCTTTAGTTATAGACTGTAATATCATTTCCTTAATTTCAGTGAAACGTTCAATAGTTTGATTTCTCCCGTCAATAGATAGAAATATTCTTTATTGTATATCAAAAATAAGAATTACATTAGGAACTTAAAATGAATACCTGATTAGTAGAAAAACATTACAATGTACGTCTTATTTTTTGTTTCTGAGACAACAAACTATCAAAATTGGCTTACTTCATTTTCTGTTTTCTGATAAGATTTTCCCTCGGTTGGAACCGCACGTAAATGGGATGGTTTGTTCGAAGTACCAGGTCTGCAATGAACACTAAATCCTCTGGTCTGGTGATGGGTTCCAGCTGATACTTCCGTATAATTCCCGACATTAGAGTTTTCATCATCATGATGGCAAACTTCTGACCTGAAATAAAGATTTAAAGTCAAGTATTAGATTATTATTTAGATGACGGAGATAAAATCAGTCCGGTTTTTTAAATTACTGGTTTATTAATAAATTGACTGAAATCTCACTGATGGTTTAAGCAGTAATGCAATTTAATAAAAAAAGCCTTTAACCTTTCAATCGTGAGAATTACAGACGCAATAGAAAGACAATGGGTGCGCGAATTCCAGCGTTTGTTGGGGTTTAATGAATTAAATAGTTGTTAGTCTGCATGGTGTATAGCTACAACTTAACAACACTTCCAACAACAAAGAGGAGACCAGTGTTCCTGTAGAGGAAAAATTATTGGCTGAATATACTGCTGTTGGTGGATCATGATTGAAAAAGAGTGAAATTATAACATAACAATATCATTAATTTTGAAATTTCTATAACAGTGCCCGATCTGTTGGTGACGGGGGTATCTTTCCAATGGGTTCACCAAGGCCCACCCTTACCTATGGAGTGCCAAATGTAGTAATTTACGAAACGTCAAAAGTCTGAACTCGGGGTCTGCCAGCGAGTCATGAAATGAAGTATTTTCGGAGTCAAAAACACCGACCGCATAAGCAATAGTATCTATACATCGTTCCAAAACACAAATCACAGACGTAGGCCACTCAATTGCCAAATTAAAATAGAACTGTGTTTACTACAGACCATGAGTTGGAATTCTATCTAAAGAGTTGGTCAGATGAAGCTAGGGACAGAGAAAAATGGAAGGCAGCAAGAGACACAACAGGCTCACGTTAAAATATATTTAGCAGTTAATCCAAAGACATTATAATGTGTAGCGACATCTATGGCGTCACATAAGAACTAATCCTACATCGCGCAATTAAAGTTTTCCGCGCGGTTTGAACATAATTATAGAACAGCCTGAAATCATCTGCCTCACCCACCAGATATACTCGTAACATCGGTCCTAACACTAGTCTAGTCAGAGGATCCTCCTTTTTACAAGCTTTTATTTAGTTTCACCTGTCTCGATGTTTGTCTGTAATCAAATCTTGCAAATTAAAGATCCAGTTCCGAGTTACCGATTGAGCCGAAATTTTGCATGCATGTGTAAATCTACAATGCAAAATTATTATGAGATGGAGCTGATCTGATGATGGAACTGGAAGGTGGCCGTAGGAACTCGGAAGTTAAACGACACAACCCCATGAGTTTCTCTTCCACATACCTCTAAAAATTATAAAACTACCAACATCACATACATTCATTTTGATACTAACCAATGCAGTTCCTGGGTCCTGCACTAAATGGTATGTAGCTGTAAGGATTACGTCCAACTGTGTTCTGTGGGAGGAAGCGCTCAGGTCGGAACTTCTCAGGCTCAGGGTACACGTCAGGGTCACGATGGATGTCGAACACATGGATGTCGAGGAAACTGTTCTTTGGGATTGTATAGCCAGCTGTGGAAGTCAAAATATGATATTAGTCTTAAAGTTTTATAGAGGAGTTAAAGAAATATATTAGTAATACGAGTATGAATGTCCAGAAAACAAATAAGTTGCCAGTTAATAACAAAATGATATAATTATTACTTAAATGGCAACGAAACTATATTAAGTACTCATATGTTCCAAAAATACATTTCAATGAAACAGGAACTGCGGAAACGGTTTGCCTTTTCAACTCGGGAGTGGCGACTTAAGAGGGTTCTAAAGTCATGCTTGGAAGTCGAGGATTCAAGCTAAGTAAAATTAAAAAGCGAGTATTTATGGTACTACAGCAAAAATATTACCATTTTAGTCAGAAGGCTATGCTAGTTATATTCTTCAATATTTTATCGAACTTTGGTGCTAATTTTAACTCACAAAAATATAGGTGGTGTCTTTTGAAACCTATTCGATGTATGAACATGATTTACCATATTAAAGTAATTAAAGTTGTAGTGGTTGTGTATGTATGTGTAGTGGTTAAAGTAACGTAGTTTTTAGAACGTAAAAATATTCGTAGAATTCACTGTCTCACAACAATTTTCTTGTAACTCTTAAATTTTAAATACTTCATAAAATAGCTAAATATAATTATAAAATTTCTATTTTGTGTAACACCAATTATAAACCATGTTTTACGCAAATAAATACAAATGATTAATTAATTATTATCATCATTATTAAAAATAACCACAAGAACTCAGTAGAAGCGCCTGGAAAAACAGGTACACGGAATTGCCATATATGCTTTTTAAAAGAAAAAAAAACTGTTGGAATCCCTTATTTACCACTTGATATACCATATGTTATGTAGAGACTTATAGCTCCATGTAGGCATTTAGTAAATAAAAAACTTTATTAATTATGTATTTATAGTTTTGTTACCTATTACAACTTCTTTTGTGAGTTGTCTTGAAAGAAACGGTACACTGGGATATAATCGCAGTGATTCCTTGATGCAGCATTCCAAGTATTTCATCTTGCTCAAATCTTCTACGGTGGGTGATCTCTGGGAGTCTCCAAATATGTCTTGTAACTCTTCATACATAAAGTCCTGAAAATCCAGGAATGACAACGTCACCGTTAATTTATTATAATAGTTATCACAGTTATTTGGAAATCGTGGTGAGTATAGTTTCGACCTGTATTTCTGGTTCGTTCGCAATCCTCATCATCATAAAAGTGAGTGCTGTTGCTGTGGTGTCGTGGCCCTGCAACAAGCAAAATATTGCTAACTTATTAAGATTTGGATTGAGAAATGCACCATTTGCAGTGCTTAATGGTTCAGTCAGAAAATATGGAGATGCCACGGTGGCCATTGATGTGAAAACTTCCCAAACAAATTGAGGGTGTCAGTGGGTATCACCGTCTACCTTCTGATCCAAAGTATTTTATTTCAAATAAAACATTTACAAACACTTTTGAAATGTCAAAACAGCTCTGTCCAGCAACGACACATTTAAATTGAGAACCGGTTACAATTCTGACTACGGTTGGCTAGCCGAGACGAGACTTGTACTTAGCGATCGCTGTCACACATATTATTCAATGGCATCGCTAGTTGCTGCCAAGGCAAGAAGATTTCGTACACTGTGAGCACAATAAATATATTTAACTACTTATTAGCTACTAACCTCAAATAGAAAAGTGTCAACTTCTTCCCTTATCCCTTTATCATTTATGGTACCCTTAGCTTCTTCATCTAGCAGTAGATCAAGCATATTTTCTTGACGGTCAATTACATTATAGTCGTTGTTTACATTATACCTGTTTCTCCTTCTCTTTTGTATGATATTTTTTGTAAAATTGTGCAAATCTGGTAAAACGGAGTTTTCTTGTCTTGCGGTATATGAGAGTCCGTAAATAGCATTGACTAAAAACCAGGGCTTAGTTAATCTTTTTACAACACATTCACCTACTTTGTGAATGGATTGTATATAACTGTTGATAGAAGGTATTTCGTGGACTTTAGCACCCAATGCGGTTTCTGAAAATACAAATAGATGGTTTCTTAATTTATTTGCTTTTTTTTTTCACAATAACTAAAGATTTCTTCGAAGACGAACTTCAACATTAAAACTACACAGAATCATAACAATATATAAATCGCGTTCAATAGCAGTCAATGTCATTAATATTGTGAATATGGTTAATGACCTTTTGTTCTAGATAGTAGTTTATGAGGTGCTGTTTGCGTTCAGTTTGTTTGTTGAAATTTCGCCTTAAATAGTCACTTAAAATACATGTATATGATGATCTTACCGCACATAATAAGTAGTGTTGCTTTCGATATCAATGGTACTAAATCGATTTTTTCTTTGTCAAGTTCGTTCTCAATGGTAACCAGTAAACTCTGGGTGTGAACACACAAAGTACTGAAGTATTTATTGAGAATTTTGAAGTGGAATGCTGGTGTCAACATTTTGCGTCGTTGATGCCATTTGTCACCTGTTAGAAAAAAGAAGAATATCCTGTAGGGTCAGTAGAAGTTGTACATATTGTACCTCTACATTATGCAATTTATACATACATGATGGCTATGTTTAAATAGTAACATGAATGTAAGCATCTGTAGCCAATCTAGAAATTAAAACGTCAACAACATATGGATATGTACTCGATAATGCAGTTAACGAGCCACTACATGTGCGAAATAGTCAGCGCCAAATAAGTTTGCCTTCAACATAGTCTTTGATATCGTAATACGCTAATTTAATTAGAACACCTTAGATGTGGATTTTAAACGAACCCTTGCTAAATTTTGTAACCGATTTAGACATGTTATTATAAGTTTCATTTCTGTTTAACAGAAATGACTTGCTTGTCGTCGCTAATCTTCATTTGTGCATAAATTCAAATTTAATATTGTAGCTGGGAAAATTTATAACAGTGCTCGACCCGAGAACTACCAACTAATATGGTAAATAATAATATAAATAGAGGATAAAGTACCTAACTGTTAAATGCTGTTTAGTTCAACCATTCAAGCAAATAAATTCTTTGGGAACCACAACGGACTTAATGATGTTCTTACCATTGCTCACTAGTAATCCTTCTCCGAGCCAACCTTGTAAAAAAGTGTACGGTAGGTCTTTCTGATTGAAACTAGTTGAGGACAGTATCAACTGAAAGATAAAAGGCAAAGAAAATAAACAAACAGAAATATAATTATTGATAAAACATTTATGAATATTTACTTCGTAAGATATGAGATAAAATTTATAAAAAAATACACTTTTATAAATGTTTTGTCTTTTATTATTGTGAATATGGCGATTATGTGGATTGGTTTTTTTTCTATAGTTATAAAATACGTCTGCTAGTTATGTCGCCTATGGAAATGTCCTTTCTTAGGTATTGTTTACACTATATATACCTATTCTTCCTTATTTCTAGCACTGATCGCAGCAGAGCATTCCCTATTTCATTATACTGGAGATATACTTATATATTAGTTTGTGAGTGTGTATAATTGTTCGTTTGTTACATCTTCTCGCTAGAACGGCTGAACGTAAATATTTGGGTGAAATAAGGTAGCAGCATCTATGTATACTGAATTAACTCATAGCTTATAACTTATGACAGGAATTTTAATTTATAAAGTACTAGTATTTAAGCATGCATTAATAAAACAACATAGTCTTGAAAAAAATGTGGTGCATTAGGGTAATATGTCCATATTTGAGGACGATAGAAAGGTGATTCATTCTGTGCAATTTTGGGTTGTAGAACGATTTGAGATCTAGCAGATCACCAGATATGACAATGGGTAAAACTGTCAAACTATTGGAGGAAGATAGGCTTGCAACCCGTAAAGAAAGAAAGAAAAAACGTTAATTCGTACCTCACACATACAGTAGAAATAAAATCGGGTAACCGGGTTTCCGTAGAGGGAACCCTCCACTTAACTGCACCTAGTGTTCGTTAATCATTTTGAGGAGTTAAGGGAACGGTGTATAAGTTAGTATGATTGGACCATCGGAGATTTTAAGGGGCCGGCGACGGATAAATTTCCATACAAACGTAATACCACGTTTTATATATCATTTTCAGTTGGAGCATATTTGCAACATATTATGATGATATTCGGTTATAGACAATATTTAGCTAGGTTCCTACGTCGAGAATATTAGAAATATTGTCATTTTTAATACAGGAAAAGCCAAATGGCATGTTTTGCCATTTACCCTGTAAAAAAGTGCGAAATACAATTCGCTTAAATTTCTTTTTGTTTTTTTTTTTTTTAAAAAGAAAGACGTAGGAACCTAGATAAATATTGTCTATAACCGAATAACATCATAATATGTTGGAAATATGCTCCAACTGCAAATAAGCGTGGTATTACGTTTGTATGGAAATTCATCCGTCGCCAGCCCCTTAATTCATTAAACCCCAAGCGAACGCCGGCCGGTTCGCGCACCTATTGTCTTTCTATTGTGTCTGTAATTTCCACGATTCAAAGGTTAAGATGTTACGGTCTTATTGAAGTCACCTTTTACGAACTAGCAAATAATACATTTTACTTCGTTATATAAAGTATTACCAAAGATTATAGTACAGAAGTATTACTTAAGATAGGGCCTAACTCTGAAGGTACCTCTACGTCTTCAGGATGATATAAATGTATGGCACGGACGTGAACACCGTCCAGTCTCCATAGTCGACCGTAGATTTTGTGCCATATTCTCATGTGTTCAAAAATATTTTCTGCAAAAAGAATAACAACTCTGTCACATTATATATACAAATGGAAACACGAGATGACTTTTTAAAAAGATTTTTATTGGCCTTCGGCAAACAAAATAAAATATTTGAAATAATGACGATCGCTAACTATTCGGGCAGAGCTTTCCGCACACCGTGATTCCCGAAAAAAAGATAGACAAGACCCGCCAGCCGCTTTCCGTATGTAGGCCGTCGTGGTAATCTATGGTCGTGGTGTTGCTACTCCTGAATTAAATTTTCTTCTCTAATAGTATATATATATTTTTAATACGGTATGTTTCTATCAATCTCTGGCCACGAGATGCATATGAAGACTGTACAGTGCACATAAGTTGGCATGAGGACATAGCAAAGACAAGTGGGTCACACATGGATACAGACAGATTACGCAGGATTGAGTAGAATTGAATCGTTCGAAGGAGGCGTTTACCTAAAGGGATTCTTATAAAAAATTAAATCATCAATCAATATCATTATCATCATCGTCTTCATTTCAGCCAAAAGACGTCCAATATTGGTTATAGAGCAATGGAAAGGGCAATTCTCAAAGTTTTCTCGCGTGATCGCATCAGAAATGAAGATATCCGCAGCATATCTCCGTGCCAAACTTAAGTAGCAGTGGGTAGGTAACATTGTTCGCAGAAATCGCAGACCAGATGGTCGATGAGGACGAAAAGTTTTGGAGTGGCGACCACGTACCGGAAGACGCTGTTTTAGAAGCCTTCTACAAGGTGAACCGATGACCTGGTGAAGGTCGCGGAAATCCGGTGCAATCAATATACTAGCTTTTGCCCGCGGCTTCGTGCATGTACATAAATTATAGCATATGTCACTCAGGAATAAAGCAGCTTTCATCGGTGAAAAAATTTAGCAATCTGACTAGTGCCTTCAGAGATTACCTCCTACAAACAAAAAAAGACTAAAAAAAAAAAATTTTACCTCTGTATTATAATAGTGCACATAATTTATTTTATTGACAATTTTTTTATTGTTTGTATAAATAAAAGGATAACAAATCATTCATATTATATTATTGTTAACTTATTTTCGTTGTACCTAGGCCGCAAAAGTTTAACCACTAACCAGTTTAAATAGTACCAACTTTGATTTTCGATATTGATGAAACTAACAGCATTAGGCAGTCAAAAAATTGGTAGAGCAGATTAAGGAATATCTTGGCTTGAAAACAAGTCTGCCAGTACTATATATTTTAAAGTTTCATAAAATATGTCTACAAACGAAAATAACCAGAAGATAAGGGTGTTAGGTACACTCGGTACATAAACATGCCATTTCCGATTTCCGGAGCGTGGAGGAGTGGCAGGCGGTCACCTCCTTCTGCGAAGCAGTAATGCTAGCAAAGGAGGCGACAGCTCGTTCAAGGCAATGGCCCTCGCGTCTCAGCCGCCGGGATTCCGATCCCGATTTCCGGCCACTGCACTGTAGGCGCGGAATTGCGGACGGCGAGCAATGGGTGGCTTGGTCCGGTATCCGTCCAGACTGAGCTCAAGTCGTCGAAGGCGCGTAGTGTTCCACGTGCGCCTCAAGGAGTTGTCAGCAACCGTAGGGGCCCAGCAGGCTCGCAGCCTATTGGGGCCATGGGTGATGCGAAAGATATCCCCGGGGCCATGGGTGATGCGAAAGATATCCCCGGGGCCCTGGAACAATGGCAAAGAAGGAACAAAGGCGGGTATTTGGTCAGTAAAAGTCTGACACACCTTCGCGCACCGCTCAAGGGCGGGAGATGTCATTTGGATAATTTATGTTTTTAAACACATTTTAGTATTTATACGATACGTACCCGGACTTTTATACATGGTAACCATATGTCCAAATAGAGGCACTCTTGGAGGCCCAGGGATTTTGTGCATTAGTCTCCCAGCACGATTATATCGAAAATAGGCACCAACTATTACAATCACTAAGCATAATATTAATAAAAACTGCGTTATCATTATGAATAAACTTGTTATAATTATGCTGTTTCTACGTCTTCTCACTAATGTAATATACTTTATAATGGTTACGGAATAGGAATAAAACAAGTTTTTGTTTTTAAGTAGCTAGACAGTATCTAAAGTAAGGTCATATTACCGTGGTCAAAGTGACTGAGTTAAAAACTACGTTAAGGTTATCATGATATCAATAAAAACAATGTAACTATTTTTTTAATGATTTATCGGTCATCAAAGTTGAACACGCGGTTAAAAAGCAACTTTACACTCTTGTATAACAAATGACTATTATTTAACCTTTCAGATACCGTCAATTTGAGACAATAGGCTAGTTGCCTTAAAAAAATGTAATTAGTCCGTTTGTTAGCTTATTTAAAAATAAGGGACACGTATTTTTTTATTTGTAAATTACGTGTAACGTCACGCTGTGCTGCATTTTTTCGCACGGGGTGACGTCACATGTAACTTTGATGGGCTATATCTTTGTTATTTTAGGTTTAATCGAAAAAATAAAAAATATGTGTCCAATATTTTTTATAATCTAAAATACGGACTAAATAAAATGTAATTATTTTTATCCAGGAAACTACCCTATAGTAAGACAATAGACGCGCGAACGCTCCTGTGCCTCGCACTCGTTCGCTTGGGGTTTAATGAATTAAGTTTTTGTGTATGCATAAATAAATATATGACATGATCTTGGGATTCTAAAAATAAATGAACAACAGATATCGGTGGAAAGTCATACAATGCCTTCTCACGCTCTATGGCGAAGCGAAAAAGCGTATGAGACTTTTACTGAAGTCGTTAAATATCGTACTAAATTAATTTGACGCTTACAATGGGCCTCATAAGAAGACTCAAAGTCACCCAAAGGGCGATGGAAAGAGCTATGCTCGGATTTCCTTGTGTGATCACATCAGTAATGAAGATATCCGCAGGAGAACTAATTTCAACCAGATACCTCTACGCGTTCTTGAGATAAAAGGTCTTGACAGACAGACAAATGGACGGACAACAAAACGTTCGACGATTTTTATTAATATACGTCAACCACTCCCCCCGTTTAATATTATTTTTATGATTTTTAATCATAAAAATATAAGATATTACATCTATTGTATATCTATATATATAAAAGAAAGTCTATAATATAAAAAACCGGCCAAGTGCGAGTCGGACTCGCCCATGAAGGGTTCCGTAGCAGCAAGTAACATAATATAAAAGTTCTTGTAATGTGTTGTAACTTTGATCGATGTTTTAATAATAGTGCATTTTTTTCGATTTATGACGCATTAAAAAAAAACTACTTACTAGATATCGTTCAAACCAATTTTCGTTGGCAGTTTTTATAGTAATGTACATCATATATTTTTTTTAGTTTTATCATTCTCTTATTTTAGAAGTTAGAGGGGGGGGGACACACATTTTACCACTTTGGAAGTGTCTCTCGCGCAAACTATTCAGTTTAGAAAAAAATGATATTAGAAACCTCAGTATCATTTTTGAAGACCTATCCATAGATATCCCACACGCATGGGTTTGATGAAAAAAAATTTTTGAGTTTCAGTTCTAAGTATGGGGACCCCCAAAATTTATTGCTTTTTTTCTATTTTTGTGTGAAAATCTTAATGGGGTTCACAGAATACATCTACTTACGCTAATTTTTTTTTTTGTTGTGTTCGTTATTATGAGGAGAAGGTTCTTATGGAAAAAAAATAAATAAAATTAGGGTAGTGTAGGGTAGAATAGGGTAGTGTAGGGTAGAGTAAGGTAGAGGAGGGTAGAGTAGGGTAGAGTAGGGTAGAGTAGGGTAGAGTAGGGTAGAGTAGGGTAGAGTAGGGTAGAGTAGGGTAGAGTAGGGTAGAGTAGGGTAGAGTAGAGTAGGGTAGGGTAGAGTAGGGTATAGTAGGCTGAAGTAGGGAAGAGCGGGAGCGAAGCCGCGCGGGCAAAAGCTAGTACCTATATAAATATGCTACATCTATTGTTACTTAAATTATAAATCTTTATTTATAATTTATTGTGCACCATTACACATATGAAAGGAAACTAAAACACATATATACAATGGGCGGCCTGTTAGTATGTAATTGATACGTTTAATTTATGTCAGCAATAATGTCATAGATTAATGTTGCGTTTACTCTGGTACCACAGTTCACTTCCTCTCTTTTTGGTTTTGCCGTACACTGCTGTCACTGCTATAAAAACAAGTAATAAAACTTATAATACAAGGTGTTCTCGTGTGCTCGAGCCCCGGTATGAAGGCTTGAAGGAACGGGGTGGGTTTTTAGTCAATAAGAGTCTGACACGATCTCCCGCTCCGCCCAAGAGCGGGGGTTGTCATTAGATGATTTTCCTACAATAAAAAAGCCCTATACACAGTTGACTCCATATACTCAGACTTCAGCAGTGCCTTCGACAAGGTCGACCACAAAATACTGCTTCAAAAACTTTCAAACCTGTATTCGGCCGTCTTCTCCAGTGGTTTAAATCTTACTTGACTGAAAGAAAGCAAAAAGTCGTAGTAAAGGGGCATGAATTTTCCTTCTATTACTCATCCTCTGGTGTTCCACAAGGGTCTCATTTGGGTCCGATTCTGTTCTTAATATACGTTAACGACATCGTGAACTGTATCAAGCACAGTGAATGTTCACTTTTTGCAGATGATGTAAAGTTGTACAAACGAATAAACTCAGCTAGAGACGTATCCTTACTACAAGAGGATCTAAAATCAGTACACAATTGGTGCATACAGAACAAGATGACTCTTAATGCTGAAAAGTGTTACCACATGACTTTCACTAGAAAATGCAATATATTTCAATCCTCATATTCTCTGAATGGTCTAACGCTTCAGAAAGTTAACACGATTCGGATCTGTTTTTACCGTTTGCAGCTCGGACAGCCCTCGGACGATCGGCGCCGCTGAACTGTATGATGAGAACGTATAATGAAAGTCACTTTCGTGCCATTGACATCTTCTCCAATACCTTGGCTCAGTTTCGGAAGCATCTTTTGCACCAACTCGTAGATCCATGACGAGAAATTATATTACTCACCTATTTAATTTAGTGTAATTTTTTTGCAATTTAATGTAATGTAATTTAATATAATTTGACTTATATTCTAGTGATAGTACATATATATCGATGATTTTGTGTATTTTAATGTAATTCTGACATAATTTATTACTGAATTTAATGCAATTTAATTAAATCTGATTTAATTAATTTAATTGATTTATCTATCATAATTCCTTCTTCCGTATCTTATTGATTATTTTTGCTTTGTTATCGTGTCGTACCTGGTTATTATTTATTAAATGTGAATGATCAATTTATTCAAAATACAATAATATTGGTTTACCAAGTTCTGTAAGTGCTGTGCACACCTTTAAGAGAAGAATTCGCTGTGATAATTGTTAATTGATAAGATTATTCATTTGTAAATGTTTTGGCAAACTATTCTTTGGAGTGCCGTAACAAATAAATAAATACAGAGAATTCGGAATCGTAATCATATTGGCGCAAACCAAATATGAATCTAAGACAAAAAAATTTGAAGCCGCTCATGTTTATCGAGTTGTTCTTGAATAAGGTCAATCTTTAGTACCTACTCTATTAAACTGGTTATACAAGTAAGGTCCTAAAAATAAATTAATCGACTAGCAAACGCATGTTTAGTCCGAGAGTTAGAAACCAAATCTTTTCTTCTCCTATCTGAGAGTATTGGATTAAGATAAAGTTTAATGTGTTGGAACAAAATTACATACATAATAAAAAAAACAATAATTGATGTACTGTTAAACCCTTATATGGGTAAAGCTGGTGTATAGCAAATTTAAACAGACAAAAAGTAAAAAATTTTGAAACTGCTGTTTGGGAGCGTTCTAAGTGCAGTAATGTTGTATTAGCAGCTGATGGTAGAAGTGAGATGGCGGAATCAAGTCATGCCATTCCAGCGCACACTCTCCAAAATGCATCCTGTAAAATATCGAAAGGCTGGCTACCCGACGCTAATGCTCACGGCTTTGTAGATTGGACTTAAAAAAATCCGAATCACCTCTTCGTACCTTCGGCTGTTCGGACGCCTTTCCACTGAGTCCAAAGATGCTAAGTGGCATTTTGCAGCACCGGTCCAAGTGTGACTGCAGTAACATTAATAGCTGTTCCGGTGTGAAGTACCACTGGACCTTTGTAAGAACGTCGAGCTTCCTAGCAGTTACCTTGGCTTTGGACTCAATGTACCGGATCTTTTTTTTGGAAATTTCAACTCCCAAGACTAAAAAAGAAGAAAAAATATTTTACTGTTATTGTTACCGTCTAGGAATGACTGGGAATTGTGTCAAATAAAACAGGACAATTATGAGATGATTTCGCAGTTTATATTATCGTGATGGTACCTGTGGTAAAGACAAAGCTAATGAATTTGACAAGATGAATTTTACAAGGTAAATTTGACAAGATATTATAACCAATAAGCCCACATAAAACTAAATAACAAACAGGATGCATCGTCGCTCATTGCTATCATAAAAATATCAGGCTCTGCAAGGTCTTAATTACTTCAACCGTTACATAAATCATTACTTCTATCTAAATTGTTAGTTTTAAAATCTCGTTTTTCTTTGTTTTAGAGTCTTGTTATAGAACAGTTTATTAAAACAATATTACAACACGAAATAATATACATATATGTATTTATTTTACTCGATTCAAGGATACACCAAAATGCCGAAAGTTGCAAACTTCATTTTTAGTGTTCCGTACCCAAAAGGTAAAAACCGGCCAAGTGCGAGTCGGACTCGCCAATGAAGGGTTCCATAGCAGCAAGTAACATAATATAAAAGTTCTTGTGTAACTTTGATCGGTGTTTTAATAATAGTGTATTTTTTTAGACTTTTGATGTATTAAAAAAAACTACTACTAGATCTCGTTCAAACCAATTTTCATTGGCAGTTTGTATGGTAATGTACATCAATATTTTTTTAGTTTTATTATTCTCTTATTTTAGAAGTTAGAGGTGGGGGGGACACATTTTACCACTTTGGAAGTGTCTCTTGTGCAAACTATTCAGTTTAGAAAAAAATGATTTTAGAAACCTCAATATCATTTTTAAAGACCTATCCATAAATACCCCACTCGTATGGAATTGATGAAAAAAAAAAAATTTGAGTTTCAGTTCTAAGTATGGGGACCCCCAAAATTTATTGCTTTTTTTCTCTTTTTGTGTGAAAATCTTAATGCGGTGCACAGAATACATCTACTTACAAAGTTTCAAGAGTATAGCTCTTATAGTTTCGGAAAAAAGTGACTGTGACACACGGACGGACAGACAGACAGACAGACATGACGAATCTATAAGGGTTCCGTTTTTTGCCTTTTGGCTACGGAACCCTAAAAACGGGACCTTGTTACTAAGACTTCGCTGTCTGTCCGTCCGTCTGTCCATCTGTCTGTCACCAGGCTGTATCTTAAGAACCGCGATAGCTACCCAGTTGAAATTTTCACAAATTATGTATTTCTGTTGCTGCTATAACAACAAATACTAAAAAAAAATAAAACAAATATTTAAGGGGGGTTCCCATACAACAACCGCGATTTTTTACCGAATGTTGGATGGTACGGAATTCTTCGTGCGCGAGTCCAACTCGCACTTGCCCAGTTTTATTTTATCATCATCATCATCATCATCAGCCTTTTTAATGTTCCCACTGCTGGGAGTCAGGCCTCCTCTCTAGGAGAGAGAGCCAGTTTTATTTAATTTATGGTAAGTTTTCCTTCGGTCGGAACCGCACGTAAATGGGATGGTTTGTTCGAAGCACCAGGTCTGCGATGAACACCAAGTCTTCTGGTCTGGTGACGGGCTCCAGCCGGTACTTCCGTATAATTCCTGACATCAGGGTTTTCATCTTCATCATGGCGTACTTTTGTCCTGGAATTCGGAGATTAAGAGTCAAGCACCTAATTATTAGGTAATTAAACACATGCATCAGTAATGAGAAATAATTTACACAAAGTAATGTGCCTGTATGGGCAACCCGAACTGGGCCTCCGTGGTGTTTTACGGCCCTCTCCTAGAGAGGAGGCCTAAGTCCCAGGAGTGGGAACATTATAAGGCCGACGATGCTATGCTATATCGGTAATGAGGCGTTTTAAATAAGTAAAGTCAGTTTGCATTCTAAGGTAGGCATCAGATAAACTTTCAAAATTCAAATTTCAAATTCAAAAACGGAAATCTATACATATAATAAAATCGTAGGAAAGTCAAAACTGTACATTGAATATATTTAAAAAAGAATACTTGGGGCGTGATCTACAATCGATATCGAAGCCAAAAATATAGTTTTTAGAATTTTTGTCTGTTTATCTGTTTGTCTGTATGTATGTCCGGGCTAAACTCAAAAAGTACTGCATGGATTTACTTCAAATTTTGCATGAATATTACTAAGAGGTCGGGTCAACATATAGGATACATATTATCACGCTATCACTTACGGGGGAGGAGCTGTGAATCTTTATTTTTCTTAAGCATTCTGTGACAGCGTGTAATCTAACGATGCATATTTAAATGTTGTTTTTGAGTAAGCCATGCTATTATCTAGCTTTACACCATAAAAACTACGCCATTTAAGTAACTTGGGCAGTGAAACATAGTTTAATGAATGTTAGTAGTATAGAGACAATTTTAAAGCAGCGCCATCTATGAGATTTCATAAAAATCAAATCAAGTTACATGTTAACACTTTTTAGAAATTAAGAATTTAAATTTGATCATGTAGTTAGTAATTCTTAAAATTCATAGATGGTGATGTGATGTGATATGCATTTTCTTCATAAAAGTTGTATCATATAGTTCGTTTTGACAAATAAATTCAAGTTCCAACAAAACCCTGTAAAAACTTGAGTAGAGTTGAGGAAGACAATTAAAAAAAAAATGCTGTGTTAAGTATTACATGGTGACATTTTTCCAGCTCTGTGAAGTCGACCAGTTTGCGAGATCCCTTACGTATGACGAGGTGCCTTCATATTACACGTACGACAAGCAAAGGGATGTATTTAACCGACATCGACGAGGCGGTGCTGTGGAAGGTTTTCCGGGAATTTTCAAGGACGCCGCATTGGGTAGGGTTTATACCGTGCATCCAAATAATGGCGAATACTATTTTCTGCGGTTGTTACTTCACACTGTCCGAGGCCCAACGTCTTTCGCCTTTCTGAGGACATTTGATGGCGTGGAGTATCCCACTTACCACATCACCTTCTCGACGGTGACCAAAATTGGGATCCTCGCGGAGGCGAGCGTCAGTGACAGTCCCAGCCGCATGCGTCATCTTTTTGCCGTCATCTTGGTGTTTTGTGGAGTCGCGAACCCGGTAGCTTTGTGGGAGAAGTATCGCCATCATCTGTCTGAAGATTTTCATCGAGCTTTGAGGAGTGCTACTGGAGACGAAGTCGAAGTAACTGATGAACGCGTGCTGAACACCTGTCTCAGTTCAATTCAAGATGTGGTCATTTCTATGGGCGGCAATCCGCTGATCGTATATGGGTTACCAGCTCCCCAATCATCACCGCATCAAGGCCGTGGAAATCGGGAGTATAACGCTGAGACAAATTACGAGTCGGGCGAAATGACCACCTTACGAAATGACCATGTCACCGTGTTCTCTTCAGAGCAAAAACAAATGACACCGTTCTTGAAAGCGTTGGGCAAAACCAGGGTAAAATGTTTTTCTTGGATGCTCCTGGTAGAACAGGAAAAACATTTGTTACCACTGGCATACTTGCAGAGGTCAGGAGGCAAGGCAAAATTGCTATTGCTGTAGCGTCGTCGGGAATTGCTGCCATACTGCTTCCGGATGGCAAGACAGCACATGCCATGTTTAAAATTCCCATCGATTTAGAGAGCGCCGAAACGCCTGTATGTGGTGTGTCACGTAACAGCGATAAGCGACACGTGCTCAAGGATTGCTCTCTGATCGTATGGGATGAGTGTACGATGGCCAATAGGAAGGCAGTTGATGCCGTGGACAGAACCCTGCAGGACATCCGCACGAACGAACATTTGATGGGTGGTGTCACAGTTCTGTTCAGGGGCGATTTTCGGCAAACACTTCCCGTGGTGACGCGGGGATCGAGGGCTGACGAGGTGAATGCTTCGTTGAAACGATCTTCGTTGTGGTCACGAGTTCGTACGCTGTGCTTGACCATTAATATGAGAGCTCGGCTCGGCGGCAATGCACGTGCATTGCAAGAATTCTCCGATGTCCTTCTAAGTCTTGGCGAAGGCACTCTGACAGGTGGTGCTTCCAGAGTCTCTCGGTAGAGTGGTATCCGCTTAGAAGAACTCATTTGCTGTGTGTACGGGGACATCAGTCGTATACCGCACCAGCTTCTTGGGTGTGTGAGCGATGACGCCGACGCCCAAAAATGATCAGGCTGCAGCAAATAACGAATGCATTCTCTCGGAAATTGAGGGGAATGAAGTGGTCTACACCTCGATAAACACTGTTGTCGAGCAAGATGACGCCACACATTATCCCGTGGAATTTCTGAACTCACTGTCAGCAAGTGGACTTCTAGCGCATACCATCAAGCTGAAGGTCGGTGTCCCGATTATGCTTCTTCGGAACCTATCTCCTCCGAAGTTGTGTAACGGGACCCGCCTTAAAGTCATCTCGCTCCACAGACACACCTTTGAGGCAGAAATTCTTACGGATTGTGGCGTAGGCGAGGCAGTATTTATACCACGCATTCCCCTCATACCTCACAACTTCCCGTTCCAGTTCAAGCGCGTACAGTTCCCCGTGACTGTTTGCTTTGCGATGACCATCAATAAGTCACAGGGGCAGACACTGAGGGCAGCGGGTGTCGACTTCAGGACGAGTTGCTTCTCACACGGGCAACTGTACGTCGCTTGCTCCCGCGTCATCAGTACTGACTCTCTTTACATTTTGGCTCCTGGCAGCAAACTACCAACGTAGTTTATAGGGAAGTGTTGTAAAGTATGATACCTTTGTACGTATTTTTACTCTTTTGTGTCCTGGAATGTATTCCTGCATTATTTTCTCTATTTCCTTCAGTCTCATCTTATGACTGAACTCAGCAGGATTCTCATATAACTCTCTTCACTTGCTTCGTTTGCAAAAAAAACTTATATTTTAATGCTATTTTAAAAGTTGTTTACTTATAATACTATAGCAACACTGGCATCTTAGGTATTTTTGGTGCTGTAGAACCTTCACGCAGACGATGTCGCGGGCAGCAGCTAGTAATGACATAAAAGTGTATTGACACAAACCTTTACATTTGCTAACGTAACCTAATGAAAATCAGTTCATTTTTTTGTGGGTAGGTACTTATATCTCTACGTATTAGGAAAAGGTCAATGTAATTTATATCAAGTTTATCTGGCAAAGTCTCTAAATCGTTACTAATCCACATGGTGGATAACTACATCAACATTTTCGCCAACAAATAGGAGGGCGGTGTCCCTGCTGATTGAACGAGTGCAACAGGATGACTGACAGCAGGCAAAAGTGGCGGAAAGTCGTGCGGTGTACCCTGACGGTTTCCGAAGAGCTACCTTCGTGATAATCACGACCACTCTGGCAAGAGTGAGAAGAGACCAAGAAGAAGAAGAGTCCATGCTAAGAAGAACTTATTTACTGAATGTAGTGTGATATAGTCGGTGGAACATTGATGAAAAATAGGGTGTTTTATTCCATTGTGGTCAGGTTTCCGCACTTCACTTCTTCTTTTCTGCACATTGTGCGTGGGCCATAGCGGCCTTTATTCCAATCAGCCCAACTCATTCCAGAACCAGAAGAGATGAAGGGGTTTATTATAACTACATAATGCAGATGAGAAATGCGCATACTTAATGTACCAGGTCTGTAGGCGATGGTTGGTAGTTTATGTCGGATTGACGGCTGTCAACCAACGTATATGCCTGTAGGTTTATATGTATACGTAAGCCAGCACTTAGCAGTTTATCCAAAGACATAATATTGTTAAAATTGCAAAAAACCGCATACATTAATTTTGATACTAACCAATGCAGTTCCTGGGTCCTGCACTAAATGGTATGTAGCTGTAAGGATTACGTCCAACTGTGTTCTGTGGGAGGAAGCGCTCTGGTCGGAACTTCTCAGGCTCAGGGTACACGTCAGGGTCACGATGGATGTCGAACACATGGATGTTGAGCATCGTGTTCTTTGGGATCGTATAGCCAGCTGTGGAAGTCAGAATATCGTATTAGCTTTATAAGGCTGTAGCAGTGTGCGTTTATCAAGTGCACGATGCTGCGAAGTTGGCAGTGCCCCAGAACGATCTTCGGCCACCATAGAACGACGCGGACGATGAATAATGGGTAACTTGCCGTTCAGGCGTCCGGTAAGGAACCAGCCCAAGATTTCGATGGCGTGTAGAGTTTCACACGTACCTCAATTAATGACAGCAAAATCGTAGGGATCCAACAGGGCGATGCCCACAAGAGTCATTAAGAATTTCTAAAAAGGAAACCCGTGGTCCTACAAAAGGTAACTGAAGGAGTATATGTACGTTTTAGTCAGTACAAGTCATACACGCCCTCTCGCCCGCTCTAAAGCAGTAGAAGTCATAAGGTGATTTCTTACCTCACAAAGAAATGGTGTTGCTACTTTATTTTTACTGTGAAGAGGTCGTATTCCTATATAGATTGAAGAATACAGCTTAACAAAGCCGAACTTTGTCTATATACCATATGGTACGTTAGTAATAATAATAATAATAATCCACAACTATCACACAACGCCGTCTAGTCTCAAGCTAAGCAGAGCTTGTGTTTTGAGTACTAGACAACTGATAAACTTACTTATATATTTCTAAATACATACATATTATAGAAAAATTACACCCAGACACAGAACAAATGATCGTGCTCATCACACAAACATTTGTTCTGGGTGGGAATCGAACCCACGACCTCCGGCATAGCAGTCAGGGCTACTAACCACTAGACCAACAGGCCAATCAACACAGCACACACAGCTAGGTGGAGAAACCTAGTTAAATAATAGCAAATTTAATATAATATGTCACCTAGTACAACTTCTTCTGAGATAGTTCTTGAAATAAAGGGCACACTGGGATATAACCGCATTGATTCCTTGATGCAGCATTCTAAGTACTTCATCTTGCTCAAATCTTCTACAGTGGGTGATCTTTGGGAGTCTCCAAATATGTCATGTAACTCTTCACCTATCGAGTCCTGAAATCAAGAAATGAAAGTTACTGTGTTAATTAATTATAATATCTATCACAGTGATTTTAAATTTTTGTGGTGAGTATGGTCATGACCTGTATTTCTGGTTCGTTCGCAATCCTCATCATCATAAAAATTAGTGCAGTTGCTATGGTGTCGTGACCCTGAAAGCAGTAAAACATTGCTAAGTTATTAAGTTTTAGATAGAGAGAAGCACCTTCCTTATCTTTTATTCTTTAGTGTACACCAACTAACTACAGCTGGCCTACATCAAATTTTAGCTGGAGTAACGTAACGATGGATCACTTATCAGTACAGCTATCGATGATATATAGCCATTATTTCCTCCTCCTCAGAAATGCTACAGAAAGGTCTCGACAAGTTGAAAGACAAGTTACGTAAAAGAAATACTTATTTACAAAGAGAGAGGCTTTTAACCCACAATCAAGAAAAATGTTCTGGCTTCTGAGACGGGGTTCCTAACTCAAATGGGAAAATAAACTATTTCTGTACAATCTTTGAACAAAATTGGTCGTATGGATTGCAACTATGAGGCGCTGCAGTAAACTCAAATCTGGGTCTCTGCAATGATTTTAATTTAAAATACTGCGCATGATTGTAAATACACTTTGTTATATTACCAATAAAGCCGCACACAGAGACCCGAAAATATTGACTGTAAAACACGAGGGATACTGGAGTTACTTAAAAATATAAAAAGAGACAACATTCAAAAGGCTGACACAAGAAGGCATGGAAATCGGCCCCTTCCAAAGTTTAAATAAAAAAGCACCCCAAAATCTTTTGTAGATAATAAAATAGTTGGATGTATATCACACAAGCCAGATTATCTCATTCATAACATCCAGTGAAAAATATAATTTCTTTTCATCTTTCATCTCATTTGTTAATTAAAGACTGTTATGACAGGACTTGAAAACAAACATCAAGTAACTACAATATTAATGAATTTGTTATAAGTCTGTGATCACGTAGATCATAATATCCTCGTAAATAAATTATAAAAGAACGAAGTGAGAGGAAATGCATTAAAACTTAAGAGTATAAGATTGGGAATGGGGAAGCGATTGCCGTTTCCTTAGATGTCTCGAAGGCCTTCGACAGGGTATGGCACGCTAGCCTATTGAGTAAGCTTCCAGCGTACGGCATTTCCCCTGGTCTGATTAACTGGGTAAAAGACTTCCTGAGTGAACGGTCTCTCCGAGTTGTTGTCGACGGATGCTCATCAGAGCCCATGACGATTAATGCCGGAGTTCCTCAGGGGTCTGTTCTCTCTGCAACTCTCTTCCTGTTGCATATCAACGATCTGCTGGTGCCCGGTATCTATGGGTATGCAGATGATAGCACAGTTGTAGAGAGATACCTGCCCAGTGCTCGGGCTAGTAAGGAGCTAATCCGGTCCGAAAGAGAGGCTATGGTAGAGCGAACGAATATCTCACTTCAGGCAGTCTCCAAGTGGGGTGAAGCCAATCTAGTGGGATTCAACGCCGCCAAAACACAAGCGTGTCTTTTCACTGCCAAAAGGAGCCCGTGCACCTTGGTTCCTACTTTTCGGAATTTATCCCTGGAGTACACCGACCGCCTTCAGCTCTTGGGGGTTGAAATTCCCTCAGACCTTAACTTTGGGCGGTTCATTGAGTCCAAAGCCAAGGTAGCTGCTAGGAAGCTGGGCGTTCTTGCAAAGGTCCGGCGGTACTTCACACCGGGACAGCTTTTAATGTTATACAAAGCACAGGTCCGTTCGTGTGTGGAGTACTGCAGTCACATATGGGCTGGTGCTGCAAAATGCCACCTGGCAGCTTTGGACTCGGTGGAAAGGCGTGCAAAGAGGCTAATTGGTGATCCAGATTTGGTTAAGTCCAACCTTCAAAGCCTTGAGCATAGGCGTAGGGTAGCCAGCCTTTCGGTGTTTTACAGGATGCATTTTGGAGAGTGTGCGCAGGAATTGCATGACTTGATTCCGCCATCGCAATTCTACCATCGGACATCCCGACGTACGGCGAATATTCACCCTTACGTTGTTGAAACCTCTACGGTCCGGACTAAGCGTTTCGCCTCGTCGTTTATACCACGTACGTCGAAGGACTGGAACAGTCTGCCTGCTGCGGTCTTCCCGTCCGATTATAATTTGGGTGTCTTCAAGGCTAGAGTGAATAGGCTCTTAATAAACTAGTGCGCCTCACCATCAAAGATTGCATCGCTACTTACCATCAGGTGGGATCGCAGTCAAGCACTAGTTTATCTTAATTAAAAAAAAAAAAAAAAAAAAAATCATACTTAAAAAACTATAACTCAAATATCAAGAACAGCCAATGATTTAAAATTTAAACAAACGTTGAAGCCAGAGTCTAAAATTGTTAAATACGTAGTGCCCCAAGGAAGTATTCTCGGTCCAGTTTTGTTCATAATTTATATTCTTATGCTCCCGGACCACCAACCAACGAATCAATAAACAAAGACATGATATTATTTGCAGACGAAAGTATTGCTAATTTCACTAACGAAATTCAAGACAATTTTGAAATAGATATAAAAATAACTCCCTCAAAAATTTAATAAATTGACTAAAAGTAAATAATCTAAAAGTTAATATTGACACTTTGCTTTAACCTTTCAATCGTGAGAATTACAGACACAATAGAAAGACAATGGGTGCGCGAATGCGCCGGACGTTCGCTTGGGGTTTAATGAATTAAAACTGACTCTTAAAAATTCAAATTAACCATGTTTGCAAGAAGCTAAGTTAGTTTTCATACGACCTCTATATGTTAAAAAAAGTTGTAAGTGAGAGTAGTTTGCTGAGTGTCCATCATGCGTATGTGGACTGTACACTAAGGTATGGCATCGTCTTCTGAGGCAGAGGCAACTCAGGAAACAGTGAGTATTCTCATAAAGCCCAAAAAAAATTCCATCTAAATAATATCGTAACTACATGTATTTTAGATTAAATGATAACGATTTTATGTGTAAATATTGTATCCAGTGTGAACAATGATATATTTTATTTTACTTGAAAATGACATATGAATATTGTAAACAATGTAGTTATAAAATTCAGACTACGGCTAGGCTCTAACTAGTGCTCAGCGCACATTGAGGACAGTAATATTACTAACAATGACGTCGCTAGTTTCTGCTCGGGGCGACATGATTCCGTGCACTGTGGGTTTAATAAATATATAGTATATGTCTAACTATTTATTGGCTACCAACCTCAAACAGAAAAGTATCGACCTCTTCTCTAATTCCTGTATCGTTTATCGTACCCTTAGCTTCTTCATCTAGCAGTAGATCAAGCATAGTGGGTTTGACCTCATTCACATTGTTTTCTTGAAGATCAATGACATTATTCCCGTTTCTGTTTCTCCTTCTTCTTTGTATGATATTTTTAGTGAAATTGTGTAAATCTATTAAAATAGATTTTTCTCGTCTTGCAGTACACGATAGCTTATAAACACAATTGATTAAATATTCGGGCTTGATAATTCTGTTTACAATACATTCACCCAATTTGTGAATGGATTGTATATAACTGTCGATAGAAGGTATTTCGTGTACTTTAGCACCCAAAGCGGTTTCTGAAAATACAAATATATTGTTTTTTAATTTATTCTTATTTTGTCACAAAATTAATGTTTTCTTCGATGTGTAAACTAAAAGAAAACTTCACAATTAGAACTGAACGGGATCATCACATCTAAATCGCGTTCAAGAACAGTCAGTGTCATCAATATTGTGGAATAACTAAATCAGTGGCATATGGTGGCATATTATTCTAGGTACCATTTTATAATAATAATATTCAGCATATTTTTTTTTTATTTCTATGTTAAGTTTGTTTGGTGAAGTTTGTCTTAAACAGTTACTTAAAACAAAAATGTATGATGATCTTACCGCACATAATAAGTAGTGACGCTTTAGTTATCAATGTTCCTATATCGATATATTCTTTATGAAGTTCGTTCTCTATGGTGAGCAGTAAACCCTGGGTATGTTCACAGAAAATACTGACGTATTTATTTAAACTTCTGAAGTGGAATGTTGGTGTCAACATTTTGCGTCGTTGATGCCATTTATCACCTGCCAGAAAAAAGAGAAATCACCCCGTAGGGTTAGGTGGAGACATACTGTACATTCACATTACACTTGTTATATTTTAGCTCCACAATAGAAGGCCAGCCATTCCAAACTATGTGCACGGTTCGTGCGCGCACTGCGTCCACACTATGGCAATTCTGTTACATTGCATGATAAATTGCGATGGGCCGCAAAATCTTTTACTGTATGTTACATAACATGTTATATTACAACAGTTACTGACTGTTTAAGAGACGTTTACACGGTAATGCAGTTACTGAGCCACCAGGGAAGCCGCATGAGCGGAAATAGTCATAGCCAAACCAACTTGTCTTCAACGTAGTCTTGGATCTTGTAATACGCTATTCTGACAAGGATAGAAACGTTTGAAGTGGGTTTTTAACTTTGCCTCGCTAAGTTTTATAATCGACTATAGTAAGTTGTTATAAAAGCCTATGTTGCTAGTGAGAAATAAATTGCTTGTCTTAGCGTATCTGCACTTGTAAACAGATGTTAGTATTGATAAATTTTTTATTATGGCAATTTGTTTTTAACATTAATGCCAGTATCCAGTCTTGAGAGCTGGAGTATTGATATTATAAAGATCGTGCGGATTTCATCTCGCATGCGGGATTGCTCCGCACGCGTAACCCTCACATAATTATGTTCATACAAGTATTTATTGTTATGCGCGGAATACGCACGCGTGCGTTTTACACCCTTAGATGACTCCGCTCTTCCACTTAACCTTTTAAATTATATGCAATTGGAATCTAAAGATTAGAAAACGACAAAATCTAAAAGTAAAATAAAATACAAAAAACAGCGCACTTGTATGTGACTGAACAAAAAATTAAAGCAGTTACCTAACTCTTGAATGCAGTTTTGTTTACAATTTTCATTCAAATATTTTTTTTGACAACCACAAAGAACCTAATGGTGTTCTACTCGTACTTACCATTGCTCAATAGTAATCCTTCACCGAGCCAACCTTGTAAAAATGTGTACGGTTGGTGTTTTTGATTGTAAGTACTAGTAGACAGTATCAACTGAAAGATAGCGGACAAAGAAATTAGTACACAAAATTTTGTAGTTTAAAACCAAATTATTAAGCGGCTTGCTTTAATGATGGCTTTGATAAAGATTACGTCACTAAATGTGTACGACATGCCACAAGTTGTGTACCGACTACCGATATGTCATAAGTGGTGTTCTTTTTATTACGTTTTTAGGCTCTTTAGTTTGTTTGCAAAAAACATTTTTTTTTATATTTAGATTTAAGGTTTTTCTTTTTGATAGTTTAATTATATTCTTATGGACTAGTACTACGAGTGTTTTAATTTATTGTCGGCGCCACGTCATATAAAGTCTTGTAATACCTAAATATTAATGTACACAGATTTGCTAATCAAATTATTTGCATAATTATTTGACATCGATGTGTGTAACATCTACTTATAAAAATAATGGCCAAATATGTTGCTAAGCGCGAAACTCAAAAATGACTGAACTAATTTGGATGACTTTTTTTTATACAGCTTGTTAAAGTCATGAAAGGTTCATATGAAAATTGAAAAAATTACACATCAGAAAACTAAAACAAATCATTTTTCTTTAAAATTTATCTGTCGATCCTTACTATACTAGTTTTCTTTACCCATACACTAATAGTTGACCCGACGAACTTCGTACCGCCTAACAGTCAATGAATGTAGTATATACACCGCTAAATTTTAATCGTTTTAATCCCGTGGAGGGTCGATCCGGTACATGAAACACTATCGATTTGTAAAGATAAAATTAAAAAATAAAGTACCTTTTTTTCAAAACTCGTATTAATTTACGCATGTACGAAATTAATTTCTTTAAGAAAGAGACAGCTGAGCGAGTTCAATGACTTGTAGGTACTTTGTACGCAACGCCGACTATTATTGTGGCAGAAGTTGTCGGATGATACGGATCTTCCGTCTGGGCACATACGTCTCCTTGAGTATTGGTATGGCAATCAGAGCAATTATGTGCGGTGGTCGGGGTCACTATCGGTTGAGTACCGGTTGGAATGTGGGGTGAGGCAAGGCGGGTTAACCTCACCGACCCTTTTCAACTTGTATATTGACAGTCTGATTCGTGGGCTCAGTAGTGCCGGTGTCGGATGTTCGATTGATGGTGTTGTTGTCAACAACATCAGTTATGCGGATGACATGGTGCTGCTGAGTCCCTCGATCAGTGCCCTTCGAAAACTGATATCTATCTGCGAGCGGTACGCGGTGGCCCACGGGCTCAGATATAACGCCACTAAAAGCGAGTTCATGGTGTTCAAGGCGGGGTCTAAAACTTATGACACTGTCCCACAGGTCATCCTGAATGGCAGTGTCCTTAAAAGAGTATCGCAGTTCAAGTATCTGGGCCACTGGGTCACCGAGTCGCTTGTAGATGATATGGATATAGACAGGGAGCGGAGGGCTTTGTCTGTTAGAGCTAACATACTGGCTCGTAGGTTCGCACGTTGTACTGCGGAAGTAAAAGCAACGTTGTTCAGGGCCTTCTGCCAATCGTTTTACACGTGCAGCCTATGGGTCAAGCATACGAAGAAATCGTATGACACCCTGCGTATCCTCTATAATAATGCCTTCAGGGCGCTGATGAAACTGCCTCGCTATTGTAGTGCGTCGGGCATGTTTGCGGATGCAAACATAGATGGTTTTGCGGCAATTATTCGCAAGAGAGTTGTGTCCCTAATGCACCGCATACGAGGCAGTTCCAACAGCTACCTTCAGTTGTTCGCCTGGAGGATGGATTTGGATCTGGATTGTCCGATGATGCGGTACTGGACCAGGCTGCACGTTGAGCACTCCGGATCCAAGCCCAAATTTAGGCTAAGATAAAATGGGTGTATAGTTTATTTTATTTTATGTATTAATGACTTTAATTTTTTATGTTTTTATTTTATGACATTGGTGTAATTTTGTATTTAATTTTGTGTTTTGTAATGTGTTTATTTTTAATTTAATATTTTAATGTGATTTTAATTTAAATTTTATATTCTATGTACCTATATGGGGTGCGTGCTAGATAACCTCCACGTGTGCTCTCTTGCTGTTCGTCCCAGTTCATGCATGTATGCATCTGCATTTTATATGCGGCTGTATGTAGGCATTCGCTGGGAGGAACAGTGGAGGGGACGGTGCATCCTGGGCGCCACTGTAGGTGGCTCTCTTACGTGTGTCATTACTTATGGCATAGGTAGGGGAATCACTTACAGTGGTGGCGAATAATCAGCAAAACCCAACCCAAGGTGTCATACGTACCGAGCCGAGGGATGCGTGGCCAAGGGGGAGCTTGGTTCCTATCGGTGTCTCTCCAGGGAGATGGCAATCCTGGAGTAGTAATTTCGCCTTACCTGGGCAAGCGGGGCTCTGCCCAGGTGGACTGTTTATTTCCCTAGCTTCTCGTGGCAACTGTATGGATCTACACCTTTTTAAAAAAAATACTCCATCTCTGGACGATGACGAACGTCCGGAACTCTCGAGTAGTCTGACTGGGTCAATTCCCGATCTGACTGCTCTCTTGCTCGGTTCTGAGGGAGACTCCCTAGTCACCTTGGACACCGAACTCAACCCTCCTGAGCTGGAGTCGGCAAACGATGGCACGAGGCCTACTGAGATGGACTCGGAAGTACCGTCGGGAACTGACCTCAGTCCCAGGAAACGACGGTTGACAGGAGAAGCGCGTAAGCGCCTGCGGCGCCTCAAGGCTGGCGGTATGGACCCCATTGAGGCCTACAAGCTGGTCACGGAGCGGTTGGCAAGTGCGCATACTCCTTCGACTGGTCTAATGGCCGATATGTCCTCGGGGAAGAGGCCGGTAAAACGACCCCGATCCGAGGACGAGTCGCCAAAAGATCATGCCAAAAAGACTACGCGTGTGGACGAAAAGTCAGGGTCAATTCCAATGATCCCTGATGAGCCGTCCGCAACTCAGGTCGGACCACCGCCTGAGACAAGCGCTATGTCTTTTAAGGATGCCCTAACTAACATCCGGGTGGGAATCCGTAACAAGGAGCCCATGTCGGACGCGCAATTGGGGCTCCTTTACAAGGACATATTGAGGGCGATTCTTAACGCCCCTATGCCCAAAGCCCCCGAATTCAAAATTCGAATTGAGGGCTGCACTTTCAAGCCGGGATGGCTGCAAGTCGTAATTAAAAACGACTACAGCCTGAAATGGCTTGAAGAAAAAGTGGGGACACTAAAGCCGTGGCCAGAGGCGGAACTCTCGTTCATTAACGAGAAGGACTTGCCAAAAGCTAAGGTTGGGATCCTCCACTTCAAGACAGAAGATGTCCTGAAAACTCCAAGAGATGCCCTCAATCTCCTGGAAAAACAAAACGACCTGCAGACTGGCTTGTGGAAGGTGCTGAGCGTCAAGAAAGAAAGGGACGGAATCACGACCGCCCTCTCTATCGATGATGCCTCTGTAGAAGCCTTGCGCAAGCTAGACTGCAGGCCGCAACTAGGCTTTCGCAAAGTCTGGATTCGCATTCGCGGCGATAATACGCCGTCGAGGGCTGAGCAGGTGGCAGGAACTAGCCAATCTAGCGCAGAGATTCTGCCACCTGCTCAACACGCTCCGCTGGTAAAACGGCAAAGCGGCAAAACGCCAAGCCGAAACCTGGAGGCCAGGGCGTCAGGAACCGCCCCCTCGGAGCACCACCGACGAAAAGGGCTACACGTCCCAATCGATCGGGAGTGGAGAGCCGACCGGCCAAACCTCAGGGCTGCCCTACAGCCCCGAAGCCAAGCGGGTCGAATAACGCCACTTAACCCACCCACCGACACAAACACACAACACTAACACAACACAAACACACCATAACACAGACACACACAAACACACGTGGTGCAGATCAACCTGCACCATGCCAGAGCAGCCACGGCTGTTCTGGAAAAACACTTCACACAGAAGAACCTTCACATTGCTCTTATTCAGGAACCGTGGCTGGCTAATACTAACACGGTGTCTGGACTGGGCTCTGCAGGTAAGGTCGTACACCATATCGGAGGAGTCAAACCAAGAGCGTGTATACTTTTCAATAATAATATTGATTTCTTATGCATACTAGGCCTGTGCAGCGATGACCTGATTGCAGCTTATGTTAATGTCAAGAGCGGAAATGGACGCCTCATCGTGTGCTCGACATACCTGGACGGGACGAAAACCGACCCATCCGAGGAGCTTGCAAAGGTAGTCGAGTACGCCTATGCCAACAATGCCGAGCTTCTCATTGGGTGTGACGCCAACGCCCACCATACCAACTGGGGCAGCACTGACATCAACGACAGAGGTGAGTTGCTTCATGATTTTGTACTAACTAACCGCCTCCAAATAGTTAATGAGGGATGTAAACCGACCTTTGTAACTAGATCGAGGAAGGAAGTTCTTGATGTAACTCGCTACTATTCACACTGCCAGGCTGATAACCAATTGGCATGTCAGTGATGAACCATCTATGTCTGATCATCGACTAATTAAATTCGCACTGAATACATCCATCACTTTTAGGGATGCAAAAGCCACGGACTGGGACTTGTACAGAATAAAGCTCCAGGATAGACTCCAAGACTTCCCTAAAACCATACGCTCCCCTGAAACATTGGATTATGCTGTTGCTCAAGTTACGGAAGCCATTACAGCCTCTTACGAAGAGAGCTGCCCTCTAAGAACTGTGAGGTATAGAAAAGTGACGTGGTGGAACAAAAAGCTCGATGTTTTAAGGGAAGAATCACGTAGGTTGTTTAATAAGGCTAAATCGACTGACGACTGGGATCGGTATCGGAAAGCTTTAACTACCTATAATAAAGAAATCCGAAAGGCGAAAAGACTGTCATGGAGGAAGTTCTGCGAGGAGATTACTAAAGTCCCTCAAGGAGCCAGAATCCACAAAGTCTTATCCAAATCGCCTACAAATCAACTGGGATTCTTAAAGAAACCAGACGGTGCCTTCACTGCATCAGCGGAAGAAACCCTGAAACTTCTGGCGTCTACACACTTCCCTGGCTCGGTGATGGCACCAGATAACATCGTACAAAATACTCCTCATATCCGCCTCACCAGGCCTTCAAATGAACGCCTTCAACTCCCTGCCCTGGAGTACGATCCGGAGGGCACTCCGGTACCACCGGGTGCCCGAATACCTCTGTCGAGTGGTCGAGGCCTATCTGTCGGAGAGACTTATAGTCTACCCCGGTCACCAGGGAGACTGGAAACGTCGAGAGATGTCGTGCGGTGTTCCGCAGGGGTCGGTACTAGGGCCACCCTTGTGGAACATCGGGTACGACTACGTGCTGCGCGGCGACTTCCCTGACGGGATCAGCGTGGTTTGCTACGCAGACGACACGCTGGTTCTAGCGCAGGGAGAGTCGTACCAGGCGGCGGTCGCTCTAGCGACACGCGGGGTTGCGATGGTCGTTGATAGGATCCAGGAGTTGGGACTCGAGGTGGCGCTTCACAAGTCCGAGGCGATGTGCTTTCACGGTCGCCGCTCTCGGAACGCGCCGCCAATGAGTTCCCAACTAACGGTAGGAGGAGTTGACATCGGTGTCGGGTCGACGATGAAGTACCTGGGACTCGTCCTCGACAGCCGGTGGAATTTCGTGGAGCATTTCCGACGTCTGGCTCCCAAACTCAACCGGGCTGGGGCTGCGCTCAAGCGGCTCCTGCCCAACCTTGGGGGTCCAGATGCCTCCTGCCGGAGGCTCTACGCGGGGATCGTTCGGTCCATGGCCCTCTACGGGGCGCCGGTGTGGGCGCCGTCGCTGAAAAAGCAACCGGCGGCCATACTGAACGCCTGTCAGAGGGTCATGGCGATAAGGATGGTGCGGGGATACTGCACGGTCTCCCGCGAAGCGGCGAGCCTTCTGGCTGGCCTACCACCGTGGGATCTGGAGGCAACAGTCCTTGCACACATGCACGATATGCGCGTGGAGATGCAACGCCGGGGTGAAAGTCCGCTGCCGCGACAGGTCACGGCATGGCGGACAGAGCTCCGGCGGGATCTCATGGTGAAATGGCGTCAACGACTATCGCAACCCAGTGCTGGGCACGCCACAATCATGGCGGTAAGTCCCCTCTTTGAGGCGTGGCTGGAAAGACCTCACGGCGTCCTTACCTTCCGCATGACGCAGGTACTCACCGGACATGGTTCGTTCGGGAGTTTCCTGCACGGGATTCATGCGGAGGTGACGCCCGGGTGTCGCCACTGTGCGGAACGCCCGGAGGACACGGTGGAGCACACAGTCGAGGTGTGCCCTGCTTGGGCGGAGCATCGCCGTGCCCTCGTGGGGGCGATCGGCGGCGGAGACCTCTCGCGCCGGGCCTTGGTTGAGGCCATGGTCCGGAGCGAGGAGGAGTGGCAGGCGGTCGCCGACTTCTGCGAAGCAGTAATGCTCGCAAAGGAGGAGGCCGAACGCATCAGGCAACGGCGTTATCGCCGCCGCCGTCGCCGGGATTCTGATCCCGATTTCCGGCCAACGTAGACGCGGGCTTGCGGACGGTGAGCAATGGGTAGCTCACTGTCCGGCCGTCCGGTAACTGTCCGGACCAAGCCCAAGTCGTCGACGGCGCGCACTGTTCCCGCGCGCCTCAAGGAGTTGTCAGCAACAGCAGGGACCCAGCCGGGTCGAAGCCTACTGGGGCCAGGGTTATCCGAAAGGGCGCTCGAGCCCCGGTATGAAGGCTAGAAGGAACGGGGTGGGTCTTTTAGTCAGTAAGAGTCTGACACTATCTCCCGCTCCGCCCAAGGGCGGGGGATGTCAATGCATGATTTTTTCCCACCATAAAAAAAAAAAAAAAAAAAAAAAAAAAGGCCTTCAAATGAAGACTGGAGAAGAGCGGCGAGGTATTTTAGACCGAACAAGGTAGAATGGGCTATAGATTCATTCAAGCCAATTAAATCTGCAGGGGATGACGATGTCTTCCCAGCTCTTCTGCAGCAAGGGAAGACTATACTCATCCCTATTTTAATCAAAATCTTCAGAGCAAGCTTTGCCTGGGGATATATACCAGAGAAATGGACTATGGTTAAAGTCTGTTTTATCCCAAAGGCCGGTAAGAAGGACTACTCTCAACCAAAGTCCTTCAGACCAATAAGCCTTACCTCCTTCCTACTCAAGAGTATGGAAAAGGTTATTGAAGAATGCATCAGGGATGGACCATTAAGGGATAACCCTCTGCATCCGAAGCAACACGCTTACCAAAAAGGAAAATCTACAGAAACTGCTCTGTTAGAACTAACAGACAGGATCGAAAGGGCTTTGGAAGATAAACAGATAGCCCTATGTGCTTTCCTTGATATTGAAGGAGCTTTCGACAACGTCACCATAGACGCCCTTTCCAAGGGAATGAAGGCGAAAGGGATTGATGAAACAACTACTCGTTGGATCGAATTCATGCTCCTCAACAGAACTATCAGTGTTACCTTACACGGAACTACAAAGAGCTTCAAAACAACTAAAGGGTGCCCACAAGGAGGCGTTTTATCGCCACTTCTATGGCTACTCGTTGTTGACCAATTGCTGGTTGAAGCCTCTACAAGAGACTTAGATGTACATAGCTATGCTGACGATGTGGTGGCTTGTGTTGTCGGCCCCTGTCACAGCACGGTATCATCTATACTACAAAGATCTCTGAACATTATTAACACATGGTGCACAGAAAACAATTTATCGGTTAACCCGAGTA
The DNA here is from genome assembly GCA_910589285.2 of Mythimna ferrago. Lineage (NCBI taxonomy): Eukaryota > Metazoa > Arthropoda > Insecta > Lepidoptera > Noctuidae > Mythimna > Mythimna ferrago. Next base: position 6,320,479 of record OU342675.1, on the reverse strand, counting down.
AAACAACAATAGTCCCCTTTACTAGGAAGCGTAAGTTGGACAAACTTGTAACGCCCACTGTAAAGGGGACTCTCATACCATTCTCCAGCGAAGTCAAGTACCTGGGCGTAACTATCGACCAGAGACTGACCTGGAACACTCACATTAACAATGTGATCCAAAAGGCTAAAATAGCTTTAGGAATATGCTGTCGCTTAGCAGGGAAGAAATGGGGCTTAAACCCTAAAATCGCCCTGTGGTTGTACACCGCCTTAGTCAGGCCGATAATAACGTATGCCTGCGTAGTATGGTGGAGGAAAACAACTCAAGTGACAGTCATTAACAAACTTAATGGTTTGCAGAGACTTGCATGCCTCATATCAACAGGGGCCATGTTCACAACCCCAGGAGCTGCTCTAAATGCCCTGCTTAACCTACCGCCACTTCATCTATTCATTGCGAAGGAGGCGAAGGCAAGCATGTACAGAACAAACAGCACTGGCAAAGCAAACTGGCGCTCTCAAGCACTGAGATCGCTACACGAATCAGTACTTGAACACGATCAACTAGCTATGACAACAGACGTCATGCTTCCACAGTGTAATTTCACAAGGAATTACACAGTGGAACTGCCGAGCAGAGAGGATTGGTCAAACAACCTCATCACTTGCAAGGCTGGAAGCCTGATCTGGTTTACAGACGGGTCCAAAATGGGTGAGAATGTAGGATGTGGAATATTTGGCATTAGCCCGAAATTCAGCCAAAGCTTGAATCTGGGTAAACATGCTACCATATTCCAAGCGGAGGTATACGCCATTATAGAATGTGTGGAGGCCAACCGTCAACGAAACTACATAAATCAATTAATTCTGATTTACTCAGATAGCCAGGCAGCTCTTAACGCCTTGAACTCGAATACTTTAAATTCGAAACTGGTAAAAGACTGCGTTAACAAACTGAATGACCTGGGGCAAAGGAATAAAGTTATTCTGAGATGGGTACCAGGTCATTCTGGAATCAACGGCAACGAAAAATCCGATGAACTTGCACGGGCTGGGGCTCAAGGTCATCAGATAGGTCCAGAACCCTTCTGTGGTATCTCAAAGAACCAGGCCATGCAGACCCTTAAGGGCAACTTATTTGGCGATTCAAAAAAGCACTGGTTGGTACAACCAGGTCTGCTACACGCCAAATCTCTCATAGAAGGCTACTCACAAAAACGAACTGCCGAGCTTCTTGAACTTAGCAGGACGAACATCTGTGCGATAGCCCGCGCCTTAACCGGCCACTGCAAACTAAACAGGCACCAATTTCACATGAAACTGAGTGACACTGATGTTTGCCGGTACTGCAATCAGGAGAGGGAGACGCCTAAGCACCTCTTGTGTGAATGCGGGCCCCTTGTCCACAAACGCAGTATCCATCTGGGCCGACACATTATTCGCCCGGAGGAGATTAAAACTCTAAAAGCTAGGAGTATTCTAAATTTCTTGGAAGCCTCCGGGCTAAAAGAGTTACTCTAACAAGGTGGCGAGTCACAATAGATCTTTTAGGTCGCAGTGACTACATCCCCTACACTATGGGTGATGCATAGCCCCTTATCTTCTAAATAATAATAATGTACCTATATGGACTTGGTTTCCGAAATAAATGAATTTTAATTTAATTTAATTAACTACAGGTCATTGAACTCGCTCAGCTGACGTTTTCTTAAAGATACTAATTTCGCACATGCGTGAATGAATACGAGTTTTGAAAAAGAGGTACTTTATTTTTTAATTTTATCTTTACAAATCGATAGTGTTTCATGTTCCCCTCCTCCGGATTAAAACGATCAAAATTTAGCGGTGTATACAACATTAATTTTAGTATATGCAAAACCCGAAACACGTGTCTAATATTTTTATGTTAAGAATCATATGTACAAAATTTCATAACTGTATCATGATGTTAGCAAAAATACATCGTCACCGGGCCATCCAGACGACTGAGGGGTTGTTTTGCACTTGCACGCAGCTGTTTGCTGGTGCCTAATGCCCGACTTGCCGAAACCTGTGTTGTGCTTAGTGTCGGTGATGTCCAACTTGTAACCTCTTTAAATAAATATTTTTGGGAAAAAATATAACATGGTGTAAAAACTATATATTTTAATTCATTCGGTTACTGATTCGGAACAAACCTGTACCTCAGAGGTAAACAACAGTATGTGCCAAAAAGTAAATTTTACAGGAGAGGCAAAAACGCGCGTATAGCAACTTTAAATGTATTTTTGACATAGTTGCTGGAAAGATATTGAAACAAACTCACTTGTATTTTTTATAATTATTAGATGAAATTATTGTATTACACATAATTACAATAAAGTTTATAACAACATTAAGTGCGCGTAAAGCTAAGGAATAACAAACTTATCATCATTTAAAGTCCTATACCTGATATGTTTTTGTCATATACGATTGGATATTTCTCTTCCTAGATGTCGTAAGACTTGATGCCCTATACCATTACGTCGAACTGGTTCTTACGATTTTAAAAGTGCAACAAAACATATTTTCAAAAAAGTGGAGTTACTATTGTTTACTTCTGAGGTACAGCCATATTCAGGTTTCGCATAATTAAACTAAAAATCAGTTTACTATATCAAAAGATATATACAACACGTCTATAGATATCTTTTGATATATTAAACTGATTGCGATGACACAAAGCCTAAGTAATATACCAAGTTAAGAACAATTTTATTGTTCTTAACTTGGTATATTAAATTTTACAAATTTTCGTTTTACGATATAATATTGTGATAGAACGACGTCTATCGAGTCACCTGGTTATATTGGCTACAATTCTGAAGCTACCTACCTCTACGTCCTCCGGATGAGTTAAGTTTATCGTTCGCAGATGTGATCCGTCCAGTCTCCACAGACGGCCGTACATTTTGCGCCATAATCTCAAGTGTTCAAAAAGACTTTCTGTAAATAAAAAAAAAAACATTACACACTACACGTGTGTCGAAGGCTGGCACAGAATAGATGAGTGCTTGTGTCAGGGTGTTTTTAATATCGTGCTGATTTCATCACGCATGTGGGTTTGCTACGCATGTGGGTTGGCTCCGCATGCGTAAAAAAAATCAGAATTTCCAAAAAAGTGTCTCGCGTGCGTGTTCCACGTTTTAAATAAAATATTGTTATGAAATGGACATTTGCGGGGGTTACGCGTGCGGAACAATTCCGCTTGCGTGATCCACACCACACAATTTTAAAAACTCCCCTAAAGCAGTTGTGCAGGATGTGGTCAATCTTCGTGTTGAGGATGTTCGAATAGAAAAGACTTGATGATGAAATTATACTTGGTTTTAATGTTCTTTTTACAATTGATAATTTCTTAGCCTATAGCAAGCGAACGCCGGCGTTCGCTTGGGATCTAATGAGAATTAAGAGTAGACGTACTCGATCGCCGGCGCCGGTAGTTTCTTTTTTATTTAATCGACCGCTTTAAACTAAATCGGGTTGAGGTCCATTGCGCGCCCCCCGCCCCCGCACTCGTCTTTCGCCCGTGTGTCGACCGTCACGTTGTCGCCTGAAATGTCCGCTAGATGGCGCCAGTTGTTCGTAAATAGCAGTAGAGGGCGATCGATTTTTGTCAATCGAACTGAAATCTGGAGCCCTGTTGATAACATCTTAAAATCAACATGAATGAGGAGTCAGACATTGTCCTGCACCATGAGCGGGATGAGCGGGAGAAGTTATTTCATGATTTCTCGACCCTTAAAAAGAAAATCTCGGTTCTATTTTTACAAAAATTAACACTTAGTGTGAGTTGCAGCATTTAACTATAACGATAACACAGCGGTTAACAGTTGTCAAATCGTCGAATTTACCAATAGGCGGCCGTTTCACGGCTGGTTATGGTTTGGTTATCGTTATAGTTAAATGGTGCAACTCACCCTTAGTATGTTTTTTAAAGGTGCAAAATCATCCAATGACTTCTAGTGCTCTAGGGTGGAATGAGAAGCCGTGTTAAACTTTTACAGACCTCCTCCTTCTGCTGCCCTTTTCCTTCCCTATCTTTTTAAAGATTCCCTGTGGCCCTTGTGGGTATCGGTCCTGCTGGGCCCCTTACGGTTTTGCTGGCATCTCTTTAAAGCATGCGTGGAACACATTGCGCCGTCAACGACTCGGGCTTGGTCCTTACCAGACGACAGGCAGGGTCAGCAGCAGGGCCGAAGCCTACTGGGGTCAAGGGTCTGCTTCCGAAAGGAAGACTCGACCCTGGTATGAAAGGTAACGAAGGAACAGGAGTGGGTTTTTAGTCAGTAAAAGTCTGACACACGCTCCCGCAACCAAGGGCGGGAGATGTCATTAGATGATTTTTCCACCTAAAAAAACCTCCACCGTATGCTCCGTTGTGTCCTCTGGACGGACCGCATAATTTTTATTATTATACAAATAACCTTAAATATTTATAATAGTTTTTTGTTATAGTCACATAATCTAACCACTACCTGGTAATACTGGTTCACCGGCCATGACTTTACATTCTCATAACAATAGGTAGGTTATACACCGTGAAATTTTAATGGTTGTTTTCCCGCAGCGAAATGGTTTTGTCTTAGTAATATAATCGTTTCATAAATAAATAAAATATTAAAATTGCATTGCATTGTTGTGTGCAAGCTATTTTATGCCGTATCACCACATACACGGGAGCTTATTTTTGTTTGAACATTAATTTGTGCATTGCTTTCCTATGAAGCGCGCGCGTGCGACGCGAGTGCCTACAAGTTACGTCTAGTGTTACTATTTTTTCTTACTTTTTCGAGTTGTTGAATATTTTTTTAATTATTTTAAAACAAAAACATTTTTCTTTTTTTTTCTTTTTACTCTATGTTTCGAAAGTAGGTACTCCTTATGGCAAGTCGATCTGCCGCGGGAAAACAACCATTAAAATTTCACGGTGTATGTAAATTTCGTAAAATCTATTGTTTTTTTTTTAAAGAGTAACCGGATTTAGCAGGTAGCGTAGTGCGCTACCTGCTAAATCCGGTTACTCTTCTCGGTAAGCTTCTGACGTTTTATGAATTAGATTGTTTTTTTGTTTTGCGTTAGATTAACTTTAATAAAACTCGGTGTTGTAGCGCTTAAAGTTCTACGCGCGCTTCTCCTAAACGTATGGATAAGTTATTCTTCAATACAAGACGAGACCCCGAACACAAAATAGATAGGTACAGAAGACAATCTACTTATAAAGCGCGCTTGAGCAACGCACACATAGACACTGCTCACGGACACGATATCTCAGCTCAATTGCCCGGTCGCACTCGTACAGTTCGGTGCAACGCGCTGACGTGTGTGCGATCGCCTAGCGTAGGTATAAAAACCGGCCAAGTGCGAGTCGGACTCGCCCATGGAGGGTTCCGTAGCAGCAAGTAACATAATATAAAAGTTCTTGTAGTTCGTTGTAACTTTGATCGATGTTTTAATAATAGTGTATTTTTTTAGATTTATGACGTATTAAAAAAAAACTACTTACTAGATCTCGTTCAAACCAATTTTCGTTGGTAGTTTACATGGTAATGTACATCATATATTTTTTTTTAGTTTTATCATTCTCTTATTCTAGAAGTTACAGGGGGGGACACACATTTTACCACTTTGGAAGTGTCTCTCGCGTAAACTATTCAATTTAGAAAAAAAAAAATATTAGAAACCTCATACCATTTTTGAAGACCTATCCATAGATATCCCACACGTATGGGTTAAACGAAAAAAAAATTTTTGAGTTTCAGTTCTAAGTATGGGGACCCCCTAAATTTATTGCTTTTTTTCTATTTTTGTGTGAAAATCTTAAAGCGATTTACAGAATACATCTACTTACTAAGTTTCAACAGTATAGCTCTTTTAGTTTAAAAAAAAAGTGGCTGTGACATACGGACGGACAGACAGACAGACAGACATGACGAATCTATAAGGGTTCCGTTTTTTGCCATTTGGCTACGGAACCCTAAGAAGTGAAGTACATACATGAGATTGACTTCTGTACCTATCTATTTTGTGCCCCGAGTTGCAGGCCAGCACTAGTCCAGGGAAGGGGAAATAACACCGCTCCCGCAGCCGCTGACAAGTGAGAGAGGGAACACCGGAGTGGTTTCATACATTATTCAGTTAGAGTCGGATAAGAGTTTATCCCACATCAGAGCGGAGAAAATTTTCAGCAAAATTGTAGGGATTGCCAGTTAGGGTCAACTCACACCAAAAGAGCATCGAAGCGCAGCGAAGCGGAGCGCAGTTTCAGTGTCATATGAATTTTAACATTATTTTCATTTCCATAATACTTATTATCGCATGAGAAACTCGAACGAGTCCCGCGGATGCCCGCAATTAATTTTATTGCTGTTCTGAGCAATTACTCGACTGTATTACCAGTTAATTACTATTGATTGATTTACTTAATAAAACACTGTGTTTTCTAACTTCATTTAAAAAAATATTATTTATAAATATTATATTATTAAGTATTATGTTACTAATAGGTAGATACGTGTATTGCACAGTTTTGAGCTAAGACCGCCGAGTTCCCGATTGAGCGGTTGCGTGGCGAAGCTACTAGTTGAAATGTTAGAATTCAAAAATTCTGTTGGGAATAATATTAATATAAATATTATATTGATTTTAATAATGTTGATTATATTATATTATAATAAAAATTATTAAATTTTAGTATATGAGCCACCGAGCAAATGAAAATAATTATGTAAAGGGTGCCAGCTGAAAATCAGCGTTGGGTGTTTGCCCAGCAATAGCTGAGTTGGTGACCATTTCGGTTCAGGCACAGTCACTGCAACTGTATTGTATGTCTGTACTCTTTTTTATTATTATTTTATGTTGTTGTGTATTGTGTTGCTTGCGCCGAATAAATGCTATTCTATTCTATAAAGAATTAATGGAAAAATAATGTAATTTTATTAGCTGACTGCAAACTATGATAATATCGAATCATCCTCTCCTTGTAACACAGAGACCCGTGTAAGTTTGTTACGCTCGCACTTCCAAGAGGTACACTCATGTAGTAGACACCTGCAACCGCCAGAATAGTCCGTCTTTTTAAATACATTGTTAAAATTTTTAAGGAATATTCTATAAAATTACAGCCATGTAAACGCATGTTATGAATTACTATCTCCATAACAACTTTACTATGGGTTGGCACGTTCTTGCAAAATCGACAGTCATTTTTTTTTTAATTGATACATATTTTAATTAAAACATATTAAAACTAAGGCTAAAGTTTAAAGTAAAAACAGATTTTATTTCCTATTGTTTTTAAAAAAATTGGGGAGAATGACACAACGCCTGGGTGCCAGATCGTTACTTTCATAATTAACCAATACTAAAACATTATTTTAAAATGTTCTAGACTTGTGTCAATCAGGTTGCTCGGATTGACTGATAGCTCTCCTACCTTTTCTTTTTAATTATGATTAAGTATATCTCATTAGTGAAACGACGGAACCCGTATTTTTTCTTCCATTCTGTCCTGTCGACTGTCACATTATCAGTTACCTTTTTAACATTTATATTCATAAACAAGTGATTAATCATATTTAAAAATGTATTTATTTATAAATATATTACATAAATAAAAAAATAATTAAATATATTATTAATTATAAATATATTTATTTATATTTTTTTTTAAATATATTATTAATTATAAATTTATAAATATATTTATGTATAAATTAAATCGTGACGAAAATAAGGACACGGCTGCCGTTGCATGTCACGGGTTCGATTTCTGTACGGAACAAACATTTGTACGGGCTACACACAATTACACAATTTATCCTGATCCGGAAAACTATATAGTTTTCCGGATCAGGATGAATTGTGTATGTGAGTTGTCAACGCACCCGCGGTACAGGTGTAATTAATAAAAAAAAAATATTATAAATAAAAAAAAAATATTATAAATAAAAAGAAAAAAGTCTTCACAAGTAGTTAGAGCAAATAATTATAAATAAAAAGAAAAAAGTCTTCACAAGTAGTTAGAGCAGGGAAATAGTATTTTTTTTTTTAGTACAAATACTTAAAGGGCTTATTAGAAAAGGTCTTGTTGTTGTTTAAGTAGGTAAAGTCTCAATAAATAATATTCATAAACAGCAAAGTTATTAGCGTTTGTTTATATCCCAAAATGTCACTCAATTTATGGAAATATCAAAATGGAAAAACACCGCGCGTAGTATTTTCTAGTAGCAATTTTGGTAGCTATTATGAATTTACCAATTACTTATGACACATTTTTGTGGTAATTTTGAAATTTCGTTTTTTTTCCACTTTGGACTACAAAAATATGATCAGTGACAGGTTCGGATAGCGTCCCATTTTTTTACTAATTAAAAAATAAGGGTGTATAGTACATACCCGGACTTTTATGTAAGGCAAGTATATGTCCAAATAGAGGCAGTCTTGGAGGTCCAGGAATTTTGCTCATCAGTCTCCCAGCTCGGTTATATCGAAAATAGGCAAATAATAAAAAAAGGATAAAGATTATCACTAAGCAAATTTTTGATAACAGCTGCAGAATCATTATTTAAGAGCTTGTTGACCGTCTCTATGTCTTCTTAACGAATGTGCAACTTTGGAAAGACTTCATAGCAGGAAAACCAGGGGTTTTTTTTGTTGCACTTAATATATGCAGGCGAGTTAATAGCTCGCCTGCATATACGATAAGGTCAATGCAATGTTATTATAGAATTTGGCTGGTTTTTATAAATTATGTTTAGTCAAACTATGCAATTTTGATGCGAGAAAAAACTACCTTTGCATAATATTAATGAATTTTTAAAACCTACTAAAAAGAAAATCAATTAACTTGCTCAAAAACGTGGTCCTATCCCTACCACATTTAGGCACGCAATTTACTGTTTTTCACACGAGTACGAAAAAGAATGCGAGCTTAACCCTGCTAAAATTTATTGTAATTATCGTATCCAGGCTGAATCCCTTAAAATAGTTCTTTTGAATGGTGCTAGTGCATGAGTCATGATCACGACGGGCGCCGCCAGTTGGGACTGGTCATCTTTCAACTGCCATATTTATTTTAATTATAGGCACCTGAATTTTTTTTTTCGGTGGTTAGAAATCATCAGATGGCATCTCCCGCCCTTGGACGGAGCGGAGCCTTTCATACCAGGGCCGAGCCTTCCTTTCAGAAATAGACAGCGGGTTTCGACCCTGCTGGGTCACTATGGTTCCTGATAACTCATTGAGGCATGTGGGAGCAGTACGCGCACTCGACGACTTGGGCTCGGTCCAGACAGTTACCGGACGGTCGGACAGCGAGCTACACATTGCTCACCGTCTGCTAGCCCGCGCCACTATCTCCCGCTCCGCCCAAGAGCGGGGGTTGTCATTGGATGATTTTTTCCACCATAAAAAAAGCCTGTATCTTTTATTTATAAATAAAACAAAGTCGTATTAGTTACACTATCTATTACACCACACACAGAATCACAAATGAATCACGTAAAAAAATTAAACAAAAACTGCGTATGGGAAGAGTTTATCCGTTTACGCGATACAATTAACACCAAAGAAGATGTAGCACAAATAAAGCATAGAAAGGAGTCAGCAGACGTGGAGTCGGCTCGTAGGGGTGGGCAGGTTTCCCATGGCTGGTAGAGGATTCCAGAGACCAGATGAACCGAAATCATCAAAAATCCACATGCCGGGGCGGACCGTTTTAACACGGCCAGTAGAGGCCTGTACAGGCTTGCGGAGACCGGAGCAGCAGGAGAGATCCACACGGCTTAGCGGACATGTCCCGCATGGATGGTCGAGGCCTGTAGAGACCAGCCCCCCTAGCCAAGTTACAACCAGTTTGTGTCGAATTCCGTTCTCTAATCGGTAACACCTCGGTGACACCAATTGTAGAAAACGATAAGTTGGTAGCCATGTTGACGCGCCTGAGTCGGCCGCTCGTTCTACAATGTAGCGTTTGTCTAACAAAGGATGTAGCGTTAAACATTGTAGAAACGATTTTGAACGATGTGAACTTGGCTACGAATTGTCTATTCGTTTGTTCTGACCACGCGACTTTACGTTGAGATGACGTCATTCCCATAAGTTTCATCATTTTTCGACAGCGTTAACGATTGCAGAATAACAACTTGGCTAAGCGTGCTGAGCAGCAAAGGACGCCCTTCTCGCAGTCGATAACATTTACACCTAGATTCATTTTACACCAACTCACTAACAGACGTTCTCAAAAAAATTCAGCTATCCAGACTGACACTGACACTGGATTCACGATTAAATTTTTCAAAATCTAACGACTAGAAATGACCAGCCTATCTGCTACTTTAATATTCTACACGGGAAAGTTTGTATGTTTATTTTAGCATTCATCATGCCTTAAAAAATAAAAGTTAAGTAATTAACTAAACGTACGAAGACATGTCCTAGAACCAAAAATTCGAAGACTTGTGACATCTACTAACCTGCACTGGGCCCGCGTGGTGGATTACGGCCCATTCCCTCTCCTAGAGAGGAGGCCAGAGTCCTAGCAGTGGGGACATTGAAAAGGCTGATGATGATGATGATGATGATGACGAAGACATGGCTTAAAGGAATTAGTATCCAAGGGTAGGTTCGAGTAGGGTGGAGTAGGGTGGAGTAGGGTGGAGTAGGGTGGAGTAGGGTGGAGTAGGGTGGAGTAGGGTGGAGTAGCGTAGAGTAGGGTAGAGTAGGGTGGAGTAGGGTAAAGTAGGGTGGAGTAGGGTAGAGTAGGGTTGGGTAGAGAGTAGTGACGGTGACGGGAGCGAAGCTGCGGGCAAAAGCTAGTACTTAATATTATAAAGAGGTAAAGTTTGTTTTTTTTTGTTTGCAGGAGGTAATCAAGTCAAAGTCAAAGTCATAATCATTTATTTCAAATAGACCATTTGCAGGCACTTTTGAATAGTCAAATGTCGGTCAGTCCAAGAAAAGTGAAGCTAAATTGCACGTTCCAAAGCATAGGTAGAGAAGAACGTGCAAGAAACTCCATGGACACTCTTTTTAAAACATATTATGAGTTACATAGATCTTGGTTACATATTTCTTGTCGCTTCTAATATGTGAGCAGTAATCTCTGGAAGTACAGGTCCGATTGCTAAAATTTTTTCACTTTTAGAAACCTGCTTTATTTCTGAGTGACAGGCTATATTTTAAGTAAGCGGACGAAGCCGCAGGCAAAAGCTATTTGTTAATATTTAAGATATTGTATTGATGAGTATTTGATGTGGAGGAGTAGCTACTTCGAAGCCCGAGTGTATTTTGTGTTTTTGTATTATATGTACATAGTTAGGGTTACGTAGTATAAAAACTTAGCTTAGTTAATATTAAAGTTTTTATTTAAATGTACCTCTAACCCTTGTTGTAATGTAATTATGTAAATAAATCTGTCACCTTAACTTGCCATAAATATCGTTAAAAAGAAAAATCTTATTTTCAATTGCATAAAACATTTATTACTTTAATGTTTGTTAGTTTAAAAATATGTAATTATTTAATAATAATAATAATATTCCACAACTATCACACAACGCCGTCTAGTCCCAAGCTAAGCAGAGCTTGTGTTGTGGGTACTAGACAACTGTTCAACATACTTATATATTTCTAAATACATACATATCTATAATATAAAAATGAATCGCAAAATGTGTTGGTAAGCGCATAACTCAACAACGCCTGGACCGATTTCGCTAATTTTTTTTTTTGTTGTGTTCTTTATTATGAGGAGAAGGTTCTTATGGGAAAAAAACATGAAAATTAGGGTAGTGTAGGGTAGAGTAGGGTAGTGTAGGGTAGAGTAAGGTAGAGGAGGGTAGAGTAGGGTAGAGTAGAGTAGAGTAGGGTAGGGTAGAGTAGGGTAGAGTAGGGTAGAGTAGGGTAGCGTAGGGTAGAGTAAGGTAGAGGAGGGTAGAGTAGGGTAGAGTAGAGCAGGGTAGGGTAGAGTAGGGTAGAGTAGGGTAGACTAGAGTAGAGTAGGGTAGGGTAGAGTAGGGTAGAGTAGGGTATAGTAGGGTAGAGTAGGGTATAATAGGCTGAAGTAGGGAAGAGCAGGAGCGAAGCCGCGCGGGCACAGCTAGTTATATATAAATTACACCCAGACACAGAACAAATGATTATGCTCATCACACAAACATTTGTCCTGGGTGGGAATCGAACCCACGACCTCCGGCATAGCAGTCAGGGTCACTAACCACTAGACCAACAGGCCAGTCAATTATATGTCACTCATTGTCTTGCTATTGTGTCTCTAATCACGGTAATCGAAAGGTTAATACAGTTCTTATACTCGTAATGTTAAGGCCAGCTTATCAGTAATACACGCACTCTCTCCATAGGAAAATTCTTCGGCGCCGATATTATTTTTTTTATATTATTGATAGGCTCGCGTTTGACCACCATCTCACCTGATGGTAAGCGATGATGTGGTCAGCGATGGAGCACGCTCTCCTAGAAGTAACCTATTCACTCTTGACTTGAAGACCCGTAAGTTATAGCTATCAGGAAATAGACTTCGGCAGGGAATTTCACTCCATCTTATGGATTCTTTGAGGGACTCCAAATTAACATAGCGTTTAGAGTATGCCTTACTTTCTAGAACTGACTATAAAAATACATGACATAATCCAGCGAACTAACACGTTCAGTGAAGAACAAGGTCTAAAATACCTCGTATGTAACTTGCTTGCCCGGCTAAGAAAAATATAGTCTTTCTTGCCGTGCAGAGGCGTACTATAATTTAGTTTAGTTTACGATAGAGATAAATTTAATATCTAAGATGCATTATTAAATACAATGTTATGATGTATCTACTTTATTACGGGGTCACTTTGACCTCGTAGTGCATTGAAGATATAAAATTATATATATTTTCTATTAATTTAACCAAAAATAACTTTTAGTTTTATGAAACACGACAAAAGAAGAACGTAGTAAATTATTTTGCCGGTATATGTATATCATGATGATGACGTATATGTAGACAATTAATAATTTCATCAATAGTTTTTTGTCGTTGTTTTTTCACATATTTTTTGCTACAATAACTCCAATTAAAACATGTAAAAAAACAACTAAGATCAACATAAAATAATAATAATAATAAGACAGTTGGCTTCTTAATTTTACAATGAACAAATCTTCTATTTCCAATATTAGTCTTCTAAAGACCCTTTGCCTTTGCAACTGAAGTTGAACACAACGTGCTATCGACCCGGGCTTGGCCATCATCCCCATCTGCTTTGCTTCATTTTCTGATTTCTGAAAAGGTTTCCCTTGGTCGGAACCGCACGTAAATAGGATGGTTTGTCCGAAGCACCAGGTCTGAGAGGAATACTAAATCCTCTGGTCTGGTGACGGGTTCCAGCTGGTACTTCCGCAAAGTTTCTGACATCAGGATTTTCATCATCATCATTGCGTACTTTTGTCCTGAAAATCGAATATTACGAGTCAAGTAACTATAATAAAATTATAACGCATGCATGAGTACTGAAGGGATTTAGATTAAATCAGTCTGATAACTAATAACAACATTTCTAAATAGATGCTATTCCGTATGGTGAGAGCAGTGATGACCGAGTGGTAACGGCTCCAGCTTACGAGTTGTATGTCACGGGTTCATACCCAGATAAGCGCATTACTTTGTATAGTTTATTTCATCACCACTGCTCTCAAAACGGTGAAGGAAAACATCGTGAGGAAACCGGCATATCCTAAAACCAAAAATTCGAAGACCATCCACCTACCCGCACTGGGTCCGCGTGGTGGATTAAAGACCATTCCCTCTCCTAAAGAGGAGGCCTGAGTCCCAGCAGTGGGAACATTATAAGGCCGACTATGCTATGCTATGGCGGATAACCACAACCATACTCTAATAAATAGGAGGCCGGTATCCTAACAGGGGAAACGACATTGACTAAAAAATAGGGTAGTCGGTAGATTATGGATAAAAAAGAGGGGATTTTACTGACCAATGCAGTTCCTGGGTCCTGCGCTAAATGGTATGTAGCTGTAAGGATTGCGTCCAACCGTGTTCTGTGGGAGGAAGCGCTCAGGTCGGAACTTCTCAGGCTCAGGGTACACGTCAGGGTCACGATGGATGTCGAACACATGGATGTTGAGCATCGTGTTCTTTGGGATCGTGTAGCCAGCTGTGGAAGTCAGAATATCGTATTAGCTTTAAGTATACACTTTAGTAATTATTCAATTTGTGGTTGGATGATTTTCCAACATAAAAAAAAAGATTATTGTAGCCCAGAATCCGGCAGTTACTGATGTTGGCTGCACTGTACATGGCAGCCAATCACAGATCAGCCTCAACGGCCAATCAAGTGCGCTGAACGCTGGCGCCGGAAACACGCCGCACGCGGAACCCCCGCACGCTACGGCCCGACACCGGCAGTCGTAACCCGATCTCTGTGCGCCACGACACGTTTCGACTCGCTCTCGCAAAGCGCCCCTTAGACTTAACCTATAAGTGAATCGTATTAAGTTTTCATGTATGTTGTTGTTTCCCTCTCAATATATCGTTTACATCGTCTAAACGTGTTTCCTTGAAGAAATCCCGTCAACCCCAGGAGAAGGCCTAAACCCACACACACCCATCGGTTACATTATGTAATTAAGGAATAAAGCAATGTTTCAAGTCTCGGGCAGCATGCTGTATTCCCGGACGGATCGGAGGTTGCTAGGCTTCAATCCCGAATGCAGTGAGGGATATAATTAACTCCCGAGCAGAACGACAGAGTTAATATAGAAACCAAAGCTAAGCTTTGAAACAAAGTTCTTTTTTTGGTGAGAAATTATCCAATGATCTAGGATGGAGCAGGAGTTCGTGTCAGACTTTTACTGACAAAAACCACACCTGTGTCCTTCAGTTTCCTTTTGCTTTAGGATTTTTATGAGGTATTTTTTTCAGAAAATCCCCTCGACCTTAGCAAGTGTCGGCCCTGGTGAGCCCCTACGGTTTGCTGACATCTCTTTGAGGAGCATGTGCACTACTTTGACGACGACTTGTGCTCGGTCCGGACCATGACCAGACGGCCGGATGACCAGCTACCCATTGCTCATCATCCGCAAGTCCACGCCTACGGTGATCGGAAATTCGGGTCGGGGTCCCGGTGGCTGGGGCGTAAGGACGCCCGCACCCAAGGGCGTGTGCCCGCGCTCTTTTGCTTGCAATAGGTACTGCTTTGCTGGTAGGTATGGCTTGGTGTAGAAATCTGATTAATTTAATTGTTGTATAACTGCTCTCAAAACGGTGAAGGAAAACATCGTGAGGAAACCGGCATGTCCTAGAACCAAAAATTCGAAGACATGTGACATTCACCAACCCGCACTGGGCCCGCGTGGTGGATTACGGCCCATTCCCTCTCCTAGAGAGGAGGCCTGAGTCCCAGCAGTGGGAACATTAAAAAGGCTGATGATGATGATGATGATGATACATTAGTTACCTATTACGACTTCTTTCGTGATATATCTTGAAAGAAACGGTACACTGGGATATAACCGCATTGATTCCTTGATGCAACATTCTAAATACTTCATCTTGCTCAAGTCTTCTACAGTGGGTGATCTCTGGGAGTCTCCAAATATATCTTGTAACTCTTCATATATAGAGTCCTGAAATCCAGGAATGTAACGAACTCTGTTAATTTAATAAAATATTAATGACAGTGAATCGAAGTCGTGGTGAGTATACCTGTATTTCTGATTCGTTCGCAATCCTCATCATCATAAAAGTGAGTGCTGTTGCTGTGGTGTCGTGACCCTGAAAACAGCAAAAGATTGCTAAGTTATTAAGAGAAGCACCATCCTGTAGTGTTTAATGCTTCAAATACAGAATATAGAGATGATGTGGCGGTTATTGCCAGAGATAGCACGTTGAAAGCCTTCCAAATAAATCACCGGTGTTGAGATCGCCATCTGCCGTCCGACCACACATAAATTGAGAGCCGGTGGTAATTCTGATTATGGCTAGGTTCGACGAAACTTGTGTTACACAAATCGGACCCGAATATTATTAACAATGGAATCTCTAGTAGCTGCCGGACGAGACGATTCCGTACACTGTGTGTTTAATAAATATATCTAACTAGCTTTTGCCAGCGGCTTCGTCCGGGTACATAAAACGTAGCCTATGTCACTCAGGAATAAAACAGCTTTCTATCGGTGAAAAAATTTTAGCAATCGGACCAGTACTTTCAGAGATTACCTCCTACAAATAAAAAAACATAAAAACAAAAAAAAAACAATCTTTACCTCTTTATTATATTAGTGTAGATTTCTTATTGGCTACCAACCTCAAACAGAAAAGTATCTACTTCTTCTTGGACTGCTTTATCGTTTATTGTACCCTTAGCTTCTTCATCTAGCAGTAGATCCAGCATAGTGGGTTTGACCTCATCCACATTGTTTTCTTGAAGATCAATGACATTATTCCCAGTTCTGTTTCTCCTTCTTCTTTGTATGATATTTTTTGTAAAATTGTGCAAATCTGGTAAAACAGATTTTTCTTGTCTTGCGGTATTTGACAGTCCGTAAATAGCATTGACTAAAAACCAGGGCTTAGTTAATCTTTTTACAACACATTCGCCTATTTTGTGAATGGATTGTATATAACTGTTGATAGAAGGTATTTCGTGGCCTTTAGCACCCAATGCGGTTTCTGAAATACATGTTTCTTTTTTAAATTTATTCTTTTGTTTTCATAAAAGCTTATGTTTTTGTTCGTTGTCTAAACTAAAAGCGAATTTCATCATTCAAACTAAACATGATAATCACATCTTTTTTGCGTCCAAGAGCAGTCAGTGTCATTGATGTTGTGGAATATAGTCAATGACCTTTTGTTTGAGATAACATTGTAAGATATACTGCTCAGTTTGTTTTATAAAATTCGCCTTATTCGGTCAGGTTCTACTCATTTTGCACGTTTTTAAACATCTGGAAATCCATAAAATTATAAAAGAGAACACTATGAAAAATTACTTTCTTAAAATTGACTATATCACCAAACGCCGGCCAAAAAATCAAAACACGATATAAATTAGTTAGCTCGATAAAAAAAAATCGCGAATCTGACCCTAAATTACGATTTCAAACGTGTATGTCTACGAGATTACGTCACGGAAATTTTTAAAAGTTACAAAAAATAATGAACTTTGTTTTTTTTTTTTAAAGGCGCTCCTTTGAAAACCTAAATCTTAAATAGTTATTATTTTTTTTATACAAAAATAAAAACGTTGTTACGGGGCCGCAAAATCGACATAGACCCGGGTGGGACAGTTATTTAAAACAAAAGTGTATGATGGCCTTTGCCCAGCAGTGGGACAGTATGAGCTAGATATAATAATAATAATAATGATGATCTTACCGCACATAATAAGTAGTGCTGCTTTCGATATCAATGGTACCAAATCGATTTTTTCTTTATCATGTTCATTCTCTATAGCGCCCAGTAAACCCTGGGTGTGTTCACAGAAAATACTGAAGTATTTGTTTAGTATTCTGAAGTGGAATGCTGGTGTCAACATTTTGCGTCGTTGATGCCATTTATCACCTGCCAAAATAAAGAAGAATATCTCATAGGGTTAGGAGGAGATTATAATAATAATTATTTTACAACCACATTCCGCTTTTCATATTTAAGCCCTATGATAGGAGGCGCCTTCATTTATGGGCACTTACAAAACGTCAACGTGAGAGCAGTGGTGGCCGAGTGGTAATGGCCCCGACTTACGAGTTGTAGGTCGCAGGTTCGAACCCAGCCAGGCGCATTACTTTGAGTAATTTATTTCATCACTACTGCTCTCAAAACGGTGAAGGAAAACATCGTGAGGAAACCGGCATGTCCTAGAACCAAAAATTCGAAGACATGTGACATTCACCAATCCGCAGTGGGCCCGCGTGGTGGATTACGGCCCATTCCCTCTCCTAGAGAGGAGGCCTGAGTCCCAGTAGTGGGAACATTAAAAAGGCTGATGATGATGATGATGACAAAACGTCAGAAGTTAATACACGGTTCTAATAGGTAGAATCATATGGACAAGAACCGGAAAGTAAATGAACGGGTATTTAAATATTTTTTTTTCAATTTGGCCACATTTTATCATTAATTGGTCTCCAAGGATACTGTAGTAGACCATTCAACATAGTAGGAACCAAATAAGTACAATAAAAAATAAGTGGATTGAAATAGTATATAGTATTTCTATGAGTTTGGTATCTAGTATTCTCACATCACATCATAAAAAAGATTCTATACTAAAATAAAACAAAACCTGTTACAAATAACCTGAATATAATACCAATCAAATTGAATGGAAATCATATCTATTAACAAAATGAAGGTCACGAATGCAGTAGGTTTTTTTCTAAATAATGTAAAATCGTTGAAAATCATTAAGAAAAACAAATTAAATAAAAATAATGGAGCATTTAAAGAGACAATTACATATGATTAATGAAAAAATGCCAAATGTGCAGAAACAGTAATTGCCAAACATACTTGTCCTCAACGTAGTCTTTAATCTTGTAATACGCTTTTTGATAAGGATCTATTGGACTGCACAAATGTATTCGTCAGTATTGATGTTAAATAAGCAGGTACCTAACTTATTCTTTTTTTGTCATTGATAGGCTCGCGTTTGACCACCATCTCACCTGATGGTAAATTCTTCGGGAGCCACAACGGACGTAATGATGTTTTACTTACCATTGCTCACTAGTAATCCTTCTCCGAGCCAACCTTGTAAAAAGGTGTACGGTAGGTCTTTCTGATTGTAAGTAGTTGTGGACAGTATCAACTGAAAGACAGAGGGTCAAGAAATTAGAATATATATATATCATCTTCATCATCACCAGCCTTTTATTGTTCCCACTGTTGGGACTTAAACCTCTTCTCTACGAAAAAAAAAATCCGTCTCACCATAGAAAATTATAAACTTGATTGGACAGTTTGTATGGAGAGGCCGAATTTTTTTTTCGTTTCCTGAAAAAATTTTTTGTGGAAGGTTGTTCAGTTTCGTCTACTGAGCAAGCCCTTAAAGTTTGTGGAGGGCTGTCCCTTACACCTTGTATATTATAAATAAAAAACAAATGATTAAGTACCTTGCTCAAGTTTTTTTAATTAAGATGTATTGTGTTAAAGGATGTTAAAGCTATTTTATGATAATAAAATAATTATGTGGTTGTTAATACGAGTATATTAATTTTTACAACTGTATCTACTCGTGGACTGTACATAATTATATTACAGCATACTGTAAGTTTATCTAAACATTTTAGATACAATGTAGGTACGATTGTTTGTTCTACAGAAAAAAAAATGTAGGAAAAGTATCTATCAAATTATTATAGGGTATTATTATCTATAATATACAGCCCGCGCCATGATACCACATGAGTACCTCTAAGTTTATGTAAAATGTGCATTGCACACATGTGTTTTTCGTAGTTTTCGAGTGCCTATACCTTATTCGCATTAAGATTAGACATTTAAAGAAAACTTTTTTACTGTCTGTTCAACCGATTTTAACTTTTATTTCGTAAGCATAAGGATGGCATTAAAATAAAAAAAGTGTTTAAAATACGAGCTATTTACTGCAGCCGCCATTTGTCATGCCACCAACGTAATAAAAGTCAAAATCGGTTGAACGGATAGTTATAAAAGGTTTTCACAAAGGGTATTTCCCATTTGAGGCCATGAGCGGACAATTGACTAGAGAAAAAATACTTTGTTCATTAATTCTGCCATAAAAAAATATGTATTCCCTTAGTTCCAAATGAGCGCCACTATAATAAACAATAAGTGGTAAATAAAAAGTAACTTTATGGAAAAAACAATAGTTTTATCATTGATAGTAATATTTGATGTCCGTCTTTGGCCTGGAACACCATAGAGGCTGGGCAATCCCCTTTCTAATGTTATTTTGAACAGACTATAGTTAAATGTCCTTAGCTGGCAATCTTTATTACTATACTACTATTATCTATCTTTTTTCTTTTTACGATATAACGTTTGTGTTACCTATATCGTAAAAATATAAGCCTCTTTGAGGCGTGGCTGGAAAGACCTCACGGCGTCCTCACCTTCCGCATAACGCAGGTTCTCACCTAAGTTCGGGAGGTTCCCGCACCGGATTAGTGCGGAAGTGACGCCCGGGTTTCGCCACTGTGCGGAACGGCCAGAGAATACGGTGGAGCACGCAGTGGAGGTGTGCTCCGCTTGGGCAGAGCATCACTGTGCCCTCGTGGGGGCGATCGGTGGCGACGATCTCTTGCGCCGGGCCTTGGTACAGGCCACGGTCCGGAGCGAGGAGGAGAGGCAGGCGGTCGTCTCCTTCTGCGAAGCAGTAATGCTAGCAAAGAAGGAGGCCGACCGCATCAGGCAACAGCGCTCAGAGCCCCCAGCCGTCGCTGGGATTCCGACCCCAATTGCCGGCCACCGTAGGCGCGGGCTTGCGGACGTCGAGCAATGGGTAGCTCGCTGTCCGACCATCCGGTAACTGTCCGGACCGAGCCCAAGTCGTCGATGGGGCGCACTGTTCTCGCATACCTCAAGGAGTTGTCAGCAGCTGCAGGGGCCCAGCTGGGTCGAAGCCTACTGGGACCAGAGTTATCCGAAAGGGAAGCTTAGAGGCAAGAAGGAACGGGGTGGGTTTTTTAGTCAGTAAGAGTCTGACACTATCTCCCACTCCGCCCAAGAGCGGGAGATGTAATTTGGATGATTTTTACCCACAAAAAAAAGCCACAATTCTGAAGTTACCTACCTCCACGTCCTCAGCATGATATAAATGTACCGCACGAAAGTGTAGTCCGTCGAATTTCCACAAACGGTTGTAGCTTTTACGCCATAATCTCATATGTTCAAAAAGACTTTCTGCAATCGAAAAAAAATACAATAGAGACCTGTATTCTCGAAGGCTGGCACAGAAGAGACGGACATCTTGGACAAGCTTGTCCTATGTAGTAGGTTATGATCGATTGTTCTCAATCGAACTCAAATCTGGAGCCATATTAAGTCATTATGATTATAGTTAGAAAGATCATTAGGCAACTAATAGTAACATTGTCCTCCATCAAAGCCGGAAGAAGTTTTTTGATGATTTCAATAGATATTAAGTTTTCTCATTTTTTGCAAGAAATACCTACTCTTTTTATTTATTTTTTCAATTTTTTTCTATACACACTGCCACGCACCCCGCAGCGTAGTGCGTGAATGCGTGTCTTAACGTTGCTTGTAAGTATCTCCGTTTGTATAGAAAACACGCATAGTCCAACACACTGAAACTGCATCCACGCGCGTTCATGCAGATCACGCGCCTACATGCGGAGAAACACGCACTCACGCGCGTGGGTGCGCGGCGACACGCATGCTATGCCACACTGA
Organism: Mythimna ferrago; assembly: GCA_910589285.2. NCBI lineage: Eukaryota > Metazoa > Arthropoda > Insecta > Lepidoptera > Noctuidae > Mythimna > Mythimna ferrago. The sequence continues at coordinate 6,299,065 of OU342675.1, read as the reverse complement.
GTCTCATAGTACCGTGCGTGATTTTGTATGAAATGAGTGCGTGCCTGCGTGAATTTACAAGAACTTACGACTCGACAAATGTATCCGACCAATGATACTTTGGGCTCGTTTCTCAATTTATACACCGTTAAATTTTAATCGTTTTTATCCCGTGGAGGGTCGATTCGATACATGAAACTATCGATTTGTAAAGATAAAATTAAAAAATAAAGTACCTTTTTTTCAAAACTCGTATTAATTTACGCATGTACGAAATTAATTTCTTCTAGGTACTTTATTTTTTAATTTTATCTTTATAAATCGATAGTGTTTCATGTACGGGATCGACCCTCCACGGGATTAAAACAATTAAAATTTAGCGGTGTATACAGGGTCAGGGTCTTGTGTATGTCAGTTTACATGATTGTCAATGACGTATCAATTGTGTGGACCAACGATTTTTAAAAAAGAAAATGAACTTCGCAAATAAGATGGTTATAGCTAGATGATAGTAAGTCGAGGATCGAGTGTAATTTATATTTTGATATATATTTTTAGCAGTAAATAGTACGTACATACCTGAACTTTTATACAAGGTAAACAAATGTCCTAATAGAGGCACTTTTGGAGGTCCTGGAATTTTATTTATCAGTCTTCCAGCTCGGCTATACCGGAAATAGGCCCCAAATATAATAAACACTAAACAAAGTAATAATAACAACTGCGGAATCATTATGTATGAACTTGTTATCTGTGTCAACGTGTTCTCACTAATGTGTAACTTTATAAAGACTTATGAGCAGGAAAATATTAAGATTTTTTAATTAAAGTAGCTCGACTATTGATAAGGTCAGACCGGTAATTATCTATATACATGGTTATAGTCTAGTCAAATTAGGTAATTTTTTAATAAAGATTGGATTAAATTCTCTGGAGAGGCAAAAACGTTTCTGATGTTATTGTATGGGTGAAAAATCGAGTATAAAAAAAAAATCATTTGGCACCCCTACGGAAGGGGGTGAAAACTGTTTATTGCTCATAACTAACCAGAGAATTTAGGTGTACTCAGCATATTTTTTTTATGGTATATTAAACCTCAATCTACATTATTGCATTTTAATTATTTTAATTAGACCAACACAGCATTAGAAAAAAATAAAAATGTTATTTTTGGCCATTGCGCCATTGGGGAAAATTGTGTAGTTTTGTAAACTGAGGAAAGTGTTATACATTTCGACCTAAGTACATGATTGATTTTGCACCCCAGTGCGACGTATGGAAATTAGTTTTTCACGTTTTTTTGCTTCTGTACTTCTGGGGAAATTTAAGGGGCCGGCGGAGGATGAATTTCCATACAAACGTAATACCACGCTCATTTGCAGTTGGAGCATATATCCAACATATTATGATGATATTCGGTTAAAGACAATATTTATCTAGGTTCCTACGTCGAGAATATTAGAAATATTGTTATTTTTAATACAAGAAAAGCCAAATGGCATGTTTTGCCATTTACGCTATAAAAAAGTGCGAAATACAATTTGCTTAAATTTCTTTTTGTTTTTTTAAAAAAGAAAGACGTAGGAACCTAGATAAATATTGTCTATAACCAAATATCATCATAATATGTTGGAAATATGCTCCAACTGCAAATGAGCGTGGTATTACGTTTGTATGGAAATTCATCCTCCGCCGGCCCCTTAAGTAGTTTTGAAAATAATCACAATTACATTAATTGGTTTCCTTTATATTTGTTTTTCTAGTGTTGTCTTAATTGCCAAAGAACTATTACGCCATGAAAGTGACAAGCGCGCGACACGGAATAATAAACTGACAAGAAGAGATAAGCGTAGTCATTACTTAGGAGTGTTGTGGGATGTATTTTACGAGGAAGGAGTACTTTTTGATTGTAAATGCTCTGTTAGTAAGTGTTAGTAAAGAAACCTAAATTTGTTTTTATAAATGAAAAAAAACAGTTAAAAAACAGCCTATGTTTAAACAAAAAAAACGAGAGTGTCCTGCAAGCATGTCCTTTATTTATCTTCTATACGTACATATAAATAAAATTGGAGTATCTGTTTGTAATATTGAAGTAACTGCTTTTTACTACATAAATATGAATATATATACGGTACATAGAGTTTGACCATCGAAAGAAGACAACGAATTAATTTTCAAACGTTATGTATGGCAGCATTTAAAAAAATTAAGAATTGTCAAAATTGTTTTCCTGACGTTTCGTACATAAGTCATTGTTTGTTTACATACGTGCATCTTATTATACTCATTTTGCTTAAAATAATGCCATAAACAATCACTAGTTCGATGGAAAGGCTACTATTTAATATGATGGACAAATTTAAAGACGCAAAAAGTGAATTAGATTAAAAACATGCAGATAAAATGCGACGGTTGGATACAATAATATCATTTCTAGGTTAGTTTTTTAATTACTATTATAAAAACTTGATACTTTTTCACTATTTAATAATTGTAATATTACTCACACGGTGTATTATACTTTTCAGGAAGTTTCGACAATAAGTAGACGAAACTCCTAATAATGAAAACAGTAAAGGACATGGAAAGTTTTTTATTTCGTATACGCGCTACCTAGCAAAGTAGCGGCGGATATTTGAACGATATTATATTCCATACATAGTGACATCAATCGGCCATCCAAATTAATAAAAAAAATCGATAACACACAATTTGTTTTATTCAAATTTAAAGATTCCAAGGAAGTGTTTATTGAAAGACCCACTGGCTCCACAAATGATTGGACTTGTGCTTTGTATAACATTCGATGTTGTCCTGGTGTGAAGCGCCGTGAGTGCCGGATTAAACCGACGCGGAGTCTATTGCTAATTCGACCAAGGGACCCCCTACTACTAATCAATTAATTTAGTAGTAAGATACTAATTAATTTAGTACTTTTGGAAAACCTAGATCGTTCGCTCGATCGTTTTTTGCATACCCCGAATGATTAAAATTTTGCTTAGGACGTTTTAGGTTTTCTTCTGACAAGTAATACAGAATTAAGGAGTCTTTTCGATGATGATGGCGAAGCCTTTGTGAATTTATACAGAAAAGCTGTACAGATAGATTTACTAATAGGATGCAACATTTATTTTTCTTTTGTAGTCAGATTTGGCCAATTTTTAAGTGGATTAATCTTTCTGAGAGATTGATCTCATCAACATGCCAACATCGATAGTCATCATCATTTCAGCTGAAAGGCTTCCATTGCTAGACAAAGGTTTTTCCTATGTCACCACAACGGCCGGTCCAGTTTATCACGCTTCCATCGAATTCACGTGAACCTTACTAAATAAAAGGTTATCGGTACCCTTGTTGCGAGGCCTTTCAACGTTACGTCTTCAGGTATCCGGTCACCATTCCAGAACCTTTCGGCCCCATCGATCATCTGTTCTGCGAGCAATGTACCCAGCTTACTGCCACTTAAGCTTATCTTCCTCTCCATTGCTCTTTGTGTTACTTAAAACCATCTGATGAGGCGTATTGTGAACGACCACGTTTCAGAGCCAAATGTCACTACGCACAGGCAATGTAATATTCACATAGACACACAAAATATGTAATTCCCTAAAAACCTTGTTTAAGCTTGTTCTTAGTAGGGTTATTAAGATTGAGCTTAACCTACACATATTAAAATTAAGTGGTTTTAGCTAGCGCTGCTAGAAGCTGCTGGCTAAAGCTACCCTTTCTAAAATAAGCTTGAACAAGGCTTTTATTCACCAATAACTCCGTGGATTTTAAGATCACTTGCGTAAAAAGTACGATGATGGGATAAATTCTAAGAGATCTTCTATTCTGTAGTTTGCTTGCAGGATAGTCTGAAGTAAAGTGACTATCTCATCACATCCAAAAAAATCAGCTGTATTTAGGTTTCACGCAGTACCAATATTTTGACTAGTTTTTTTTATGTTCAAAAATGCGGGATCCCTGAACGCGCGGGGCCCCAAAATGGGGGTGTCTGTAACATTTGCTATTCTAGCTACATGGCTAATCCGCCACTGAGTGCCATCTAACCTTTGCATGAATGTCGAGTTTCCTAGCAGCTACCGTAGCTTTGTGCTCAATGTATCTACTGCCCAAAGTTTAAGGAAATTTCAACTCCCAAGAGCTGAAGGGGGTCGATACACTCCAAGGATACATTCTAAAAAGCAGGAGCCATGGTGATCAGGCTGCTTTTGTCAGTGAACGGACATGCTTGAGTTTTGGCGGCATTGAATATCGCGGCTAAATAAGCAGCACATGTTTAATTGTTAAATAAACGTGCATCATATATATATCGCATACTTATTATTTTCATGAATAATCAAACGTATCAACTCCGTTTAAGTGGCGTACAGCTAGGGTGATCAGCTTCAATTTTTTTAATATGGCCTCCTTTTTGTTTTGCTATCTTTCGTTAGTCAGAGTCTACACCAAAATAACATTTTTTGCAATTTTTGTTTGGCTGTCTGTTTGTCCGGGCTAATCTCTGATATGGCTGGACTGATTTTGACCGGACTTTTTTTGGCAAGTAGCTGATGTAATAAGGAGTAACATGAGCTACTTTTATTTTAGAAAAAAGAAATTCAAAATCCTGTAGTCCATGCGAACAAAGTCGCGGGCACAGCTAGTTTCAAATAAATTAGTTGTATTTCGGTTGTCTTTAGAACTATAAACCAAAAAAATATTAGTATAAAAAATGTGGAGTTTTAGGTAAGCGCCTCAAAAAGAAACTGGGTAAGGGCGAGTCGGACTCGCACACTGAGTGTTCCGTATCAACTAACTTAAATAAAATAAATATCTAGCTTTTGCCAGCGGCAATTATTCCTATACTTATGCTATAAGACTTGCTTCATGCCAAATTTCAGGGTTCTAGGTCAACGGGAAGTACCTTTATGATTCCCCTGAGTGTCGAAATATACCTTTTTTTGCGAAGTAAATGCCAGTATCTTTTTTATTCGTTAACTTAGAAGTTTTATTTTTACACAGCTTTAAGGGACCGCAGTCTTGAGTATTTGGTTTAAATTTCAACTTGATACTTGCACTTGTTCCCGAGATAAAGGGACTTGACAGACAGACGGGCGAACAACAAAGTGATTCTATAAGGATTCCGTTTTTTCCTTTTGAGGTACAGAAAGAAATAAAGATCGACAGAGAATTGATATGATTATCATAATTTCTTGTTAAATAAATACATAATACAGGGGCAGGTCGGGAGGTCACGACAAACAATGCAAAACACTTCATAATCCATTTTTCACAACACAGCTAATAAAATAGAGGAAATTATAGTTATTAATTTGTATAGCGCAGGGATCGCTTCTTTAGTTCTATCTTCATATTTCTATTGAACCATGTTCCAATTACAGCCAGTCAATCACAGCGCGATATAAAATTGAAATAACTTAAAGACAAGTATTAATTAAATAATATTATATTTTAAATGATTTATTTGTTCAACTATTTTTTTAAAATACTTTATTTATAAAAGATTACAATTCATTTCTAATTTTTCATTAATGAGGCTGAATAAAAAAAAAAACAAAATGGCGGGAAAGTGGCAATCAGTCGTTGGTTTTTTCGAGTTTTGTTTACATTTCCGTACAACAGAGATCTGTATTAACACGTTATGTTTATCAGATTAAAATAGTAATTTAACGCCTAATTTCATAAGAGAAGAGGCTAAAGCAGTAGTGGAAAACTTTTTACCGCCTAAATCAGAAGAAAGATACCTACCTAAAATCATAGGTACGACGACTCAGGTTTTACAAACTTTTTATTTTATTTTTACTTTCCTTGTATTCGTAATGATAAGCACAGTGCTTACCTCGGGGTGAAAGTAACTAATTTAGTCCCTCGAATTTGTTCATTTTTCTTTTTCTAATGTTATAATATTGTGTGAAACTTTTTTGGTGAATAAATTATTATTATTCCATTTATTATCTATATATGTACATATTATTTACATTTTTAAATATTTCTTAAAAAGCACATTAAAAAAAAAACATTTAAAAATATAAAAAATAGTAGCCCACCGGCATCGGGAACAGGGTCCAAGTTGCCAGTGGTCAGGGCTCCTGAGAGAGGAACCTCCTAACTATGCGCGCCGTGTCCAGGAGTACTGCTTTCTGGATCAGGCCCTTGATCCAGCTGCCTAACGAGAGCCTCCTTAGATGTTGTTCGAGGCTCTTAGCTATTAAGCCATTGGCCGTTACGACTATCGGCACAATGATTGCTCTATCCACTTCCCACATGTCGACAACCTCGCGAGCTAAGTCAAGATATTTGATCTGCTTATCTTTCTCAGCTTTCACAAGGTTCTCGTCATGAGGTACCGTTATATCAACAATCATTGTGCGACGCTCTAGTCGATCTATCACCACTATATCAGGTTTATTGGCAACAATAGTCCTGTCAGTGATGATAGATCGATCCCAATATAACGTGATACTGCCATTCTCGAGAACTGGGTCGGGCACATACCTGCAGTACGGTACTTCTGATTCTACAAGATTGTATTTAAGAGCAAGTTGCTGGTGAATAATCCTGGCTACGAGGTTGTGTCTATGCAAATAGTCTCCGTTAGCCAGACGAGAACACCCAGAAATAATGTGTCGGATTGATTCTCCGGGCCGGTGGTATGCCCGACAGATGTCAACCGTACCATCCTTCACAATGTATTTCCGGTAATTGTTCGTCATCATAACTTCGTCCATAATTGCAAAGACAAAACCTTCGGTTTTCCCGAAGAGGTCACCGAAACGTAGCCAAGATACGGACGCTAATAGGTCTACATCGGGCCCATGTAAGGCCCGGTAAAAGCGTTCGTGAAGCTCCTTGCCCTGCCATACTTCCCTGCGGTCATTAGTATCCAGTACTAAAGGTTTGCGCCAGTTCTCGTTAGCTAAGGAGAGCGGGGTGAGGCCCTTGTCCACCGCCACCACATCTCGGTGCATACCCACGTCGACGGCTAGGAAATATTCCCTGAGACTGCATACCTCGCGGTTGTGCAGGGACTTAACATTTAAGAAGCCACGACCCCCACGCTTCCACGGGATATACAGTCTCATCACCGATGACCGTGGGTGATGCATCCGATTTGCGGTAAGTAGTGCAGGGACCCTCCTATCCAGGGCGTCAAGTTCTGTCTGAGTCCATTTGAGTATGCCGAAAGAATACATCAATACTGGCATGACCCAACCGTTGAAAGCGCGCACCTTGTTTCTGCCTGACAAAAGACTATTCAGTACTTTATTCAGGCGGCCAAAGAAGCGCTCCTTCTACGATTGTTTCACGTCATCAGAATTGATGCTTAACGCTTCCGACATACCCAAATACTTGTATGTTTCGGTTGAGCTGAGGGATCTAAGGTGTATGGAATCCGAGAGTTGAATTCCCTCGGATTCCATAATCTCTCCTCGCTTTACATGTATGACTGCACATTTGTCCACACCAAAGTCCATCCTGATGACACTACTGAAGGTTTCAGTTACCTTCAGTAGCTCCATCAGTTGCAAGTTGTTGGGGGCAAAAAGTTTCAGATCATCCATGTAAAGAAGGTGAGATATGACCTGACCGCCTCTTTTCAACCGGTAACCTAAGCCAGAATCCTCCAGCAGTGTGCTGGGAGGGTTCAAAGCCAGGCAAAACCTCAGTGGACTCAGACTGTCACCCTGGAATATGCCACGCTCAATCCTTATCGGTTCGCTGTTCTCCCAAATCTGTCGACATCCCGGATAGTGAAGGACTGTTCTCCACTGCCCCATACATGACATCAGGAAGGTGCGAAAAGTTGCATCAACTTTATACAGTTCTAGCACCCTCATGAGCCATGTATAAGGAACAGAGTCATAGGCCTTCTTATAATCTATCCAGCATGCCGACAAATTCTTTCGAGAACGTCGAACCTGTTGGCTAATGGCAATATCGATGAGGAGCAGCACCTTAGTACCGCGGGACCCGTTCCTACATCCATTCTGAGAGACAGACATGATAGAATTTGTTTATATATGATATGACTATTGATTTTAGCTCTCAGAATGGATGTAAGAACTTTATAGACCGTCGGCAAACACGTAATCGGTCTATAATTTTTGGGTTCCGCAGTACTACCTGATTTATGGAGCAGGTGGGTTATTCCTGTTGTTAGAAACTGGGGCAGCGACCCTGACTCTAAGGCAGATTGGAACTGAGATGCCAAGCGAGCGTGCGACCCTTGAAACCATTTGAGCCAGAAATTGTGCAGCCCGTCCGGCCCTGGAGATTTCCAGTTCGGTAACGGACGAACTGCACGGGCTACATCTTGGGGGCTGATGGTTATTGCCCCCATTTCTGGTAAAAGATCGCATGCGCGCTCGACCTCTCGAATCCAATCACCCTCGGTGTGACTGACAGGCGCCGACCAAATGCTGCGCCAAAATGAACACATGGCGTCATCATCCGGCAGGCGCGTATCAGTCACACCTTGGTCCGTTCGCTCCCAAGCCCTGTAAACCCACCTTTCATTGCTTTGGAATGTACGATTCTGAGTGTACCGCTCCACTCGCCGCTTGTACCTACGAATACGGTTTGCCCATGCATAGATCTTCTGCTTCAGGAAGTCGATACGCTCTGTGACGCAGGGTAGATAATCTCGAGGACTAATATCAGTCCCCGAGAATGCCCGCCTCACAAAGCGCATCACTCTAGGGCGAGTGTTGCCCTCCCTGAAGCAGATAAGCTTGCCGATGAGTGCTCTAGCCTCACCAATACGCCGCTCTATCCTGCACTGCCAAGCAGGCACAGCTGGTCGTGTAGCTCTGATACAATTAGGAAATTTAACGTGAGCTACACGACATGCTGCTACAGCCGCACAGTACAAGATCGAGTGGGTATCAGCGAGGTCTTCGCCTTCTTATTATTATTATTATTAATTAGTCACCTCGCTGCGCTCGGCCGCCAACTCCTTCTCGGGACGAAATGAGTTACTTTCACCCCTAGTGTAACAATGTACTAATATCGCTCCCGTCAGAAAGCACGTTATTATTTTCATTTTTTTTTGTTAGTGGCCAGTTTGAATTTCGAGTCAACTCGTTCGATGCACGTACGTTTTAATTCACAATGTTGACGATTTTTGATGTTCCAAATTCCGAATTTGAATTTTGAATATCAAAAATCGTCTATAAATGCACGTGCCGTCTTTATATGCACGTGCATCGAACAAGTTTATTCGAAATTCAAACTGGCCACTAACAAAAAAAACAATTTGTGGTATACTGACGAGTTTCTAAAAAAAAAGTAATGAAATAGAAAATATGAACTAAGTGTTGAATTTTGTTTGAGCACGCCACAATCATGGCGGTAAGTCCCCTCTTTGAGGCGTGGCTGGAAAGATCTCACGGCGTCCTTACCTTCCGCATGACACAGGTACTCACCGGACATGGCACGTTCGGGAGTTACCTGTTCCGGATTCAGGCGGAAGAGACGCCCGGGTGACTGACTGTGCGGAACGCCCGGAGGACATGGTGGAGCACACAGTCGAGGTGTGCCCTGCTTGGGCGGTGCATCGCCGTGCCCTCGTGGGGGCGATCGGCGGCGGAGACCTCTCGCGCCGGGCCTTAGTTGAGGCCATGGTCCGGAGCGAGGAGGAGTGGCAGGCGGTCTCCGACTTCTGCGAAGCAGTAATGCTCGCCAAGGAGAAGGCCGACCGCATCAGCGGCGTTCTCGCCGCTGCCGCCGCCGCCGGGAGTCTGATTCCGATTTTCGGCCACCGCAGGCGCGGGCTTGTGGACAGTGAGCAATGGGTAGCTCGCTGTCCGGCTGTCCGGTAACTGTCCGGACCAAGCCCAAGTCGTCGATGGCGCGCACTGTTCCTGCGCGCCTCAAGGAGTTGTCAGCATCAGCAGGGACCCAGCCGGGTCGAAGCCTACTGGGGCCAGGGTTATCCGAAAGGTAGCTTGAGCCCCGATATAAGGTTAGAAGGAACGGGGTGGGTCTTTTAGTCAGTAAGAGTCTGACACTATCTCCCGCTCCGCCCAAGAGCGGGGGTTGTCATTGGATGATTTTTTCACACCATAAAAAAAAAGTGGCGAATTTTGTTTTTTTCAATGATTAACTTGTAAATAATAAATTGTCTTTTAATTATCTCACAGATGGTGTAAAAAGTAGAGCACCAATCTAACACGGGGATAAAGCTGGCTTTGTCTTGGGCGGCTTTAATTCCTCACTTCTCTCAGGTTTATGTAAAAAATAAACATACATTTACATAATTATATCAAGATGTGCATGTTAAAAGCATATAGAATAAAAAACAATCCAAGGAACTAATCATTACAATAAACAGTGGCTGTTGAAAGATGACCAATCCCAACTGACGGCGCCCGTTCACGAACATGTCTCATGCGCGGATATCATTCAGGTCAAACATTTCCAAAGTCAAAGATTTATTTGCAGATAAATATGGTTATAAAAGTTCTTACAATGGTTATAATACAATAGTAGCTTAACATATCTATTTAATCATAACATAATGACATGCAAATTTTTGTTAATTATAGGTAAATTAAAACTAATTAGATATTTATTATTTCAATAAGTCAAATTATCATTAATATTAATAAAATTTGAACTGGAGGATTTCTTTTATACTTAGTATAAAAGAAATCCCCTAAAAGATTCTCAATCAAAAACCTGCGTAAAGCCCTTTTGAAGCGGACCATTGGGAGTTTCTTAATTCGATCTGGAATTGATTATAAATAAATCTAGCATACATCATCGAGATATTTGAGTGAGCTTGAGACCTCAACTGACAGGGTACATTCAATTCAGAGAAATGTAGTAAATGTTAGTTTAAGGTACACAGTACTTATACATGTTTTTTTTATATAATTATTTATTTATTCAAACAGAACGACAAAATGCCAATTACACTGATTACCTAAGGTGCAAATTATGTAAACACAGATTTAAAACTGAACCTCTTACTCAGTCTTCTCGCAAATCATCTGACAGTATGGAGATACTGTCTGATTCATGATCTATTCGCTAATGAATAGAAAGAGTTCCATTCATTAGCAAATAGATCTAATCTAGGATCTAGACCATGACGTTTAAAGTAAGATTGATTTAATCTCTAGCCCGATTCACGTACCTAATCAAAACCTTAACGATATCGTAGCGATTTAGTCGTTTAGAGCATTTCCGTATTCACATCCATCAATCGAGTTTGAACGACACCGATTTTAAAGTCGTTTGATATTCGTCGATTTTAAAAAAAATCTGTATTACATTATCCTGGTAGAATACTTATTAATGTAACTGGAAATAAGTCGATAGATCGTGAATACCGCTTTTGGATAGGACTTCGATCGAACGACTATAAAACTTCAACGATATTTGGCTTGTTTGATTTTACGTGAATCAGGCTACTTGTTTCAGTGTGGGTAAGAGACAGAGTTATACAGGTTGTCTAGCGCCATCTCTTACCCACACGGAAACAACATTAAAACAATCTTACTTTGAACGTCAAGGTAACCTCGTAGGACTGGATTCAAGGAGAGCGTTGAGTGCTATTAACATTCGCGGAATAGTTGACATACGTCTCTTGGCAAATAATTGTAAATATGTAATTATTAAGATTCATCATCATATCAGCCGAAAGACGTTCACTGTTGGATATTATAGGCCTCCTCCAAGCGTCGCCACAACGACCGGTCCTGTGCATCACGCATCCATCGGATTCCCGCGACCCTGACCAGGTCATCGGTCCACCTTGTTGAATAACTAAGATTACTTTATATTATTGTTATATTTCTTACGTTTGGTTATTATTTTAACATAATCATAATGCACTAATTCTATTACGGAAACGAATATAGATAGGCTGCGTAGTCCGCAAAACAATATCAGTTGAGAAAATGAGATCCTCATGTTTGGTGACGGGCTCCAACTTGAACCTTCTCAGGAGACTGGACATGATAGTCTTCAGCTCCATCAGAGCAAACTTTTGACCTGAAAAATATTAAATTGGAAATGAATATATGTATAATAATAATAATATTCCACAATTATCACACAGCGCCGTCTAGTCCCAAGATAAGCAGAGCTTGTTTGGGTACTATATTTCTAAATACATACATATTATAGATTTATTACACCCAGACACAACAATTGATCGTGCTCATCACACAAACATTTGTCCTGGGTGGGAATCGAACCCACGGCCTCCGGCATAGCAGTCAGGGTCACTAACCACTAGACCAACAGGCCTATATGGTCTGTATGGTTTCGAAAAGGCAATGTGATCTTGACTAAGGGCTTTAGTTCAACGGGACCGGTTGAGCCGCCATGGTGTCCCGGGGAAATATAGCCCTGAGCTACCAAACTAGACACCAGAGTCGCCACACGAGCTGGTTGTGCAACCAAACAGACACCAGGTGAGTAACTCTCTTTAGAGTGGTATACATTTTGTTGGTAGCGGCGACTGGTCGCGCTACCATGGTGTCTCGGTGAAATATAGATTGAATTATTATTCAATTACTAAGATTTTGGAAACAATTGATAGTGCATTCGTGTCTGCCCTGAATAAAAAATAGAAGTACGTAGTTCAAATCCAAAGAGTTTTATAAAACTGTGTATAAATTCATCCGTACAGATTTTTTTAAAACAGTACTAGAAACTATTTTTAAAAAGCAGCATGTAATGCATGTAATCAGGTCAATTTAGATTAAATTTTTTTCTGAAAACATGTCAATTAGACATCTAAGGTTACAATTATTCGCACCCAGCTGAAAAAAGGTAGGATTGTTTAAAACAGCGTCATAAATAAAATCTAAATTCGAAAAACTCGTTTCTGTGAACTTTGACCCTGAATTTTTTTTTTCAGGTGTCGGATCGATGAGGACTTTTAGATTTCATTTATGATGGTGTTATAGTCTGTCTAAAACATCAAACGACTTGGGTAAAATTAAATCTGATGTAATCAACACTGGTTCAATAATCAAGGTTGATTATGAGATCTTGATCATTGTTTAGAAGAACATAGAAGAACCTTGTAAAAAGTATAGTCAAACCCATACGTGTGGGATATCTATGGATAGGTCTTCAAAAATGATATTGAGGTTTCTAATATCATTTTTTCTAAATTAAATAGTTTACGCGAGAGACACTTCCAAAGTGGTAAAATGTGTGTCCCCCACCCTGTAACTTCTAAAATAAGAGAATGATAAAACTAAAAAAAATATATGATGTACATTACCATGTAAACTACCAACGAAAATTGGTTTCAACGAGATCTAATCAGTAGTTTTTTTTTAATACGTCATAAATCTAAAAAAATACACTATTATTAAAACATCGATCAAAGTTACAACGAACTACAAGAACTTTTATATTATGTTACTTGCTGCTACGGAACCCTCCATGGGCGAGTCCGACTCGCACTTGGCCAGTTTTTTTTTAGTTTAAATTGACTGGACTAATAGTGAAGAAGTTCAGAAACAAGTCAAAATTTTAAACTGCCGTATCTTTAGATTGCGTTCACTTTAAAGTATGATTTTTCATTGTACCCAGGGGTTGAAGCTCAAGTCTTCAACCCCTGGGAACTTTATTTGACAACAAAGTGATCCTATCCCTTATAGGATCACTTTATTGCCGTCTGAGGTAATCGTAAAAAGGCTCTACTGACCTATGCAGTTCCTGGGCCCAGCGCTAAACGGTATGTAAGCATATGGATGACGGGTAATACAGTTCTCTGGCAGAAACCTCTCAGGGATGAACTTCTCAGGATCTGGGAAGATCTCTGGGTTCCGATGAATGTCAAACACGTTGAAGTTGTACATCGTATTGTATGGGACTGTGTGTTCACCTGTAAGCAAAACAATCATGATATTTTTGGAATAGTCAAGATTTTGAGTGCACTTTACAATAAAACAAGTTCTAAGAATGAATAAAAGAACTTGGTCGATATAGTTCAATTGCTTAATCCTGATCTCATAAACTTTTGTAATAGTGATAAAAAATTTTTGATTCCTTGCTTGAGCGACGGGCTGTTGCGCTGCGATGATGTGGTCGACGATGGATCACACTTGCCTAAAAGTAATCTATTCACCCTTGACTTAACGACTCCTAGGTGGTAGCTATCGCCGGTGGAATTTCGTGGAGCACTTCCGACGTCTGGCTCCCAAACTCAACCGGGCTGGGGCTGCGCTCAAGCGGCTCCTGCCCAACCTTGGGGGTCCAGACGCCTCCTGCCAGAGGCTCTACGCGGGGATCGTTCGATCCATGGCCCTCTACGGGGCGCCGGTGTGGGCGCCGTCGCTGAAAAAGCAACCGGCGGCCATACTGAACGCCTGCCAGAGGGTCATGGCGATAAGGATGGTGCGGGGATACTGCACGGTCTCCCGCGAAACGGCGAGCCTTCTGGCTGGCCTACCACCGTGGGATCTGGAAGCAACAGTCCTTGCACACATGCACGATATGCGCATGGAGATGCAACGCCGGGGTGAAACTCCGCTGCCGCGACAGGTCACGGCATGGCGGACAGAGCTCCGGCAGGATCTCATGGTGAAATGGCGTCAACGACTATCGCAACCCAGTGCTGGGCACGCCACAATCATGGCGGTAAGTCCCCTCTTTGAGGCGTGGCTGGAAATACCTCACGGCGTCCTTACCTTCCGCATGACGCAGGTACTCACCGGACATGGTTCGTTTGGGAGTTTCCTGCACTCGATTCATGCGGAAGTGACGCCCGGGTGTCGCCACTGTGTGGAACGCCCGGAGGACACGGTGGAGCACACAGTCGAGGTGTGCCCTGCTTGGGCGGAGCATCGCCGTGCCCTCGTGGGGGCGATCGGCGGCGGAGACCTCTCGCACCGGGCCTTGGTTGAGGCCATGGTCCGGAGCGAGGAGGAGTGGCAGGCGGTCGCCGACTTCTGCGAAGCAGTAATGCTCGCAAAGGAGGAGGCCGAACGCATCAGGCAACGGCGTTATCGCCGCCGCCGTCGCCGGGATTCTGATCCCGATTTCCGGCCAACGTAGACGCGGGCTTGCGGACAGTGAGCAATGGGTAGCTCACTGTCCGGCCGTCCGGTAACTGTCCGGACCAAGCCCAAGTCGTCGACGGCGCGCACTGTTCCCGCGCGCCTCAAGGAGTTGTCAGCAACAGCAGGGACCCAGCCGGGTCGAAGCCTACTGGGGCCAGGGTTATCTGAAAGGGCGCTCGAGCCCCGGTATGAAGGCTAGAAGGAACGGGGTGGGTCTTTTAGTCAGTAAGAGTCTGACACTATCTCCCGCTCCGCCCAAGGGCGGGGGATGTCAATGCTTTCCCACCATAAAAAAAAAATTAAAAAAAAGGTGGTAGATATCAGTAAACACAGACTCTTGCAGAGAATTCCACTCCTTAGCTCTAAGCACAATATACCTACAGGGTTATTTGTAATACACTAACAAACTTGCAGGACTGTATTGCTAACATCATAAACAACAACTTTTGTTCTACGACATTTTACAAAACATAATTCATTTACCAAAAACAAACCTTCAATATTTCATTGTTCTATCTAACACATTTTAACTCTGTATTTTGCTATACCTACCTACGTCTGTACGACGCAACGCAAGTGCATCAAGCACCCCCACCGACCAATCCCCACTCCCCTCCGCTATTGTACTATCGCTTGCTTTGCATAAACTTTGTAATATTTAGGACGCTCAATTTAAATATTTTTGTATGAAAATCTGATGAACTAACATATTATTATGATATATTTATTTTTAAAAGTCATAGAACAAAAGTTGTTGTTTAATATGTTAGTATTAAACAAAAGATACGTTGAAACATACCAATTTGGACATCCTCCATGATATATCTAGAGATGAAAGGCACACTGGGGTAAATACGAAGCGACTCTTTGATGCAGCACTCCAAGTACTTCATTTTACTCAGGTCCTCGAGGGTAAGTGGTCTCTGACTGTCGCCGAAGATGCTCTTCATCTCTTCCGCTATCTTATCCTGAAATGCATATATTTTGGTGCTTTAGGCCCGTATTAATAAACATTCCTCAGCCCAAAATCTCGTACTTGATTTCAAGTTTGAGGTCTTGATTGTATTAATAAACGAGATTCACAAACCAAAAGTACTTGGTAACTGAGATTCTGTACTCATGTGTTTATTAGCAATGATCTTTTGACATTGTATAATCGGGGATCAAATGATATCGCACTTGAGGATGAAGTTGAGTATCGTTTATTAAAACAGGCCTTAGAGTTAATATTATCATAAATATTAAGGATTTTCCTTCGTATTCTAATTGACTTCCTTATATAAATCTAGATTTACTTTTACGGCACAAGAATGAGAAAACGAATGACAATTTAAAAATATATAAAGACGTAAAGTTTGTTTTCTGTTTTTATTTTTATTTTTAAGCTCTGAAAGTACTGGTCCGATTGCTAATTTTTTTCACCGGTAGAAAGCTGCTTTATTCCTGAGTGACATAGGCTATATTTTATGTGCTGCAGGGAAAAATGAAATTGAATCAAATGAAATTCCTTGACTCCTGAGGTAGTTATAAACTGTATTACAGAAGCCAGTGCATTCTTCCTATCATGAGTACAAATTAAACATAAAAAAAGGTTTGACAAAATTTAAATCATACTACAAAATGTCTGAAATCAAAATCAAGGTAAAAATTAAAATTAAATGATTAAATTCCATAATTAAAACCAGGGCGCCCTTAATCGTTCTAATGAGTAACATATGGTTTTCGAAAGAATATACAACAAAAATATCATACAATCGTGTGATTGTGATGACTTTGTCTCTCTTCAATGAAATTATGACCAATTTTGCGAGCAGTGTGGGAACATTATAAAGCTGAATATGAATATATTATGCTATTCTATGTTTTTGTAGGTATTATAATATATGTAAGTAAGTACCTGTATATCAGGTTCATTTGCAAGTCTCATTATCATAAAACAAAGTGCTGTTGCAGTGGTGTCGTGACCCTGGAATGAAAATAAATATTTTTATTATTTTTTGTTAAAATTTGACTTATCCATATCATTCAAACTTGGAGTAACTTTGTTTATATTGGGGTATTAAAGAAATCATGTCAAAGAATCAACTGGTGTGTATGATTTTTATTTTGGTTTTTCTAAATTTATTTTACATCAATAGCGTTTTCTTAGTTGAAGTGATGCTTTATGTGATACCACGATGTGTGTTTCTAAGTTTAATTGATAAGTACCAGTAAATCATTTTTATTTAAAAGCTAAGAAAATGCGACGTTACCATATTTTACGTGAGGTTGCTTTAAATAAAAAATCTTAAAAAATAACATTCATTTAAGCCACTTAATTCTTGGACGTAAACCTAGTTATGAAATTGTCAAAAGAAACAGGCTCTAACAGAAATGTGTAGTTTTTAAATACTGCTTCTGTCCATAGA
This sequence comes from Mythimna ferrago, assembly GCA_910589285.2. NCBI lineage: Eukaryota > Metazoa > Arthropoda > Insecta > Lepidoptera > Noctuidae > Mythimna > Mythimna ferrago. The sequence goes on along the minus strand of OU342675.1, from coordinate 6,281,640 downwards.
AGAAAAAGTATTTTCAAGAAAGTAATGTATTTGGTTGAATGATGATAACTTTGTATGGAAACTCCAATTTTTTTATTATAATAAAATCGGTGTTGTGTATTAAAAGTATTGATTTTCCAGAAAAAAGTGGTTTATTTCTATGGGCAGTATGGTTAGTCTTAAATATGATCACCCAACTCAGACTTATACTCTGTAAATTGCTGCACTTAGTACTCACTTCAAACATAAACGTATCGACTTCCTCTGCGATTCCTTTTTCATCGATGTTTCCTTTTTTTTCTTCATCTAGTAACAAGTCCAGCATGGCCATCTTAGCTTTCTTACCGTATACATTATCTTCATCATCATCATCAATGCATTCAGTATTAATATTAATATTTTTCCTATATTCTCTTCTGTCCTTAATTATTTGTGTAGTAAACTTCTCCAAAGTGTTCAATGCGTCTCTTTGAATCCTAGCAACTTTACTAAATTGGAATATAGCGTCTGAGTAGAACCAAATTCTCGATACTCTATATAACATGGTCGCCGCCAATGTGTGTAATGGTTTAAAATATTTATTAGCTAGTGAATCTCCGTCGTCTCGAGTCGAGGTTCCCATTGCAGTTTCTGTAACCAAGATATATATTTTTTGGCTTTAAATTAAATTGTAATTGTTAATTTAATTGTATTAAATTGTCTTGTCGCGCCTGAAAGGAAACTATTTGGCTAAGATATAGATAATCCTGGACATATGCAATCTCTTCACCCTTAATGTACAGTCTTCTTCTAGTGCTGTTGGCTGTGCCGCAAACGCAAGGCGACATCGCGGCAGACCAAGGCGAAGGTGGAGATATGAGCTGGATAACTACCAAAAGGACTGGCCCGCAATGGCCGAGGACAGACGTGTGTGGAAAATAGAGATGGAGACCTTCGCCCAGCAGTGGGGCATAAATGGGCTAACTAATTAAATTGTGCCTAGCGAAACTGTATGTTACATGACGCTGATCACGGCCTTGCTGATTAGTTATTACGAGCCACGTTAGCCTTGAACTTGTCTCAGACACACGTGCAAGGCTTACTGCTCTAAGATAACAGTTTCGTTTTACTTTACTAGGGCTGGTTCATCTCTTTAGGTACCGTCACGGTCATTTCTGCCTGATCACTTAAAAAGAATTTTGCTTGAACCCTGCAGCGCAGCGACAAGCCAAACCCTTTGAAGTTTTCGTTTCGAGTGCAACGAAAAATGAACTTAGCGGTAGTCAGGCGGAAGTTTCTTCGATGGTACATGAAATTTTTTGAAGTAAATCAATCAATCAATCTTACCACAGATAACGCCAAGAGTAGCTTTGCTAATAATTGGGAATAGATTGGATTCGTCTTTATTGACCTCATTTTGTACAGTGTTCACCAGTTTCTGGGCGTGTTCACAGAAAGTTGTGAAGAATCTCTTCAAGATCAGAAAGTGGAACGCCGGAGTCAGCATTTTACGGCGATGTAGCCATTTTTCACCTGAAATTATAAAGTTTATCATTACTTTTTTTGACCAAAAACTACTTGATTTTATGCAGTTTTAATTAAATAACCTTGCTAACATTGTTTGTACTGATTAATGTTAACTAATAATATAACGAGAAGACTTTTGTTTGTTTGTAAAAAATAAACTACTATTAGGCCGATTTTATTAAATTCTTTCACTAGTAGGATACTACTTTATCACTAAGTGACAGGCATACATTTTCTACTTTCAGTCGAGTGAACCCACTGGCAGAAACTAGTTAATTAATATATTACCTGCGCTGGTTAAAAGTCCTTCGTGGAGCCACGGGTGCAAAAATGGATAGGGGTAACTTTTGTCTAGATACCGAGTTGACGACAATACTATCTGAAAAAAAAAAATAACTTGTGAAATAAATATATTTTGATGTTTTGTCCATAAAAATCTGTCATGATTGGTAAATTCATAATTCAATCAACCATTCATAACACTTACTGCTATAAAAACTACGCGCAGTGTAGATATTACCAAGACTTTTACTAATAAGTCCTATAACTATTTGTACTAATTAAAAATTTGTGGTGTATATGTTTACCTCAATATCCTCAGGTTTGTACAAATACACAGCTCGGAAGCTAAACCCACATAATCTCCATAAATGTCCAAAGGATTTGCGCCATTCTATTTGATAGTAGAACATTTGTACTGAAAAAAAAAAGAAAAAAAAATTGATACTGTACGACTCAAGATACTTTTCTTTTCTCTACCTAGTCAACGCAAACAGTAACTTCTTCTTTCTGCCTTTGTCCTACAGCGACATCTATGGCGTCACATAAGAACTAATCCTGCATCGCGAATAGCGATTTGGACATGTAGAACAGCCCAAAATCATCTGCCAGCCAATTGCCCACCAGAATAACACCCGGCTGGTCGGAGGATCCTCCCTTTTCAACGGAGGTTTGTGGGACTTTACACTCTGTTCCGCGTACCTCCAAAGTTCCATGTTTCTTAGTGCCGGTCGTCGCAACACGCTTTTTTTCTTCCATTAACTGTCCTATCAACCGTCACCCTATCATTGACTCACTTTTCTTTCATATCGCTCCTCACACAACCTATCTATCTTTTCTTTGGCCTCTCCTTGTCTGTCCATCCACATGTACAAGGTATAAGGGACAGCCCTCCACAAACTTTATACTAATAACTCTTTTAGTAAAATGCGTTTCAACCTTACTCTTCTCATATGTCCGTACCAAGACAAACGGTTCCCTTTCAACACTTCAGCTATGTATTAGCGCTGTTTTAAAACTTCCTCTAATATACTGTAATGATTTTTAAAGAAAATATTCATAAATCGTTCAACTTCCAATGATAAGCGATAGATGGCGCTAGTAGTTACATGAACTTTAGGCATTCGTTGTAGACATTAAGTAATAATTTATAATATTAGACTTTATGCATTTGTTTTATATAAATATATCATAATTGTTAAAATGAAATATTAACTTGCAGTTAATTATTAGATAAACCCTAATGTATATTAGTTAGTCAATTGATGTTACGTACTGTTACTTTGCTCTGATTGGTCGGTTAGTCGACCGAGTGTTTGTGAAAGTTTGTGGTAGGGAAACATTGAGTTTGTAACTGTCATGTTAGACAGAGTCAGTCTGCTTTGAGTTGTTGAACAGAAAACATGTCCGACTAATCTGTGTATTTGTAAATGATTGTTAATAGAACGATAAGTATGAAATTGTGTTGATCAAAGTGATTAAAATATTTATACAATTTATCCTGAAGTGTTTGATTCATCACAATACCTACTTATTTGTAACTTTATCTATTTTCGACACTTCACACACCCATTTCAATATCCCCTTATACCAGTGTCAGTGTGTGTGTGCCTTAGATCAGTGTTTCCAAATCTGTCGTCCGCGATTCACAAGAACTGAAATATGATTCTGGAAGTTCTAAAAACATCAAAACTTCCAACTGGATAGTAACATTGATGCGAAAATATTAAAAGTTTCTAATAGAAATGTTGTGTTTTCAATGATAATTTTCCTTTAAACATGCGATGATAAGTATAAGTTTTGTCTTCTTATTTTCTCGTTTATTACATTACTCCTGCATTATCAGTTAAAACCATTACGTGCTAAGAGTCATTTATTATAATAATATAATTGTTAAATAATTACATTTAAATATTAAAAATTGATTGAAAATTAAAGACAAAACAACAACATTAAATTAACCGAAGCTAATCAAAACAAAAACCAAGAAAGAAAAAGACGTTACAAAAACATTAAAAATAATTATAGTTTGATGCATGAAATAATTAAAATAATTAAAGACAAAACTCAAAAATTGTACAAACATACTAATAGTTTTAATTAATTTCAATTGACCTCCAAAACACATCGTGAGGAAACCGGCATGTCCTAGAACCAAAAATTCTAAGACATGTGACTTTCACCAACCCGCACCTGGCCCGCGTGGTGGATTACGGCCCATTCCCTCTCCTAGAGATGAGGCCTGAATCCCAGCAGTGGGAGCATTAAAAAAGGCTGATGACGATGATGATGATGATGATGATGACCTCCAAAACACACCAAGCACATTGGCGTGGAATATGTTCCCTTCCGGATACTGAATAGTTAACATGTTGAACAATGATACCGCCTAATTAGTAGCCGCATATTGATAATAATGGCGGTAAGTCCCTTCTTTAAGGAGTGGCTGGAGAGATATCATGGCGTCCTCACCTTCCGCATGACGCAGATCCTCACCGGACATATTAAGTTCGGGAGGTTCCTGCGCCTGATTCGTCCGACCGGCTAGAGGACAAGCCGAAGCATACGGTAGAGGTGTGCCCGGCTTTGCCGGAACACTGTGTCGTGTCCCTGGTACAGATCTGAAGCTAGGGTGAATGGGCGACAGTCGCCTCCTTTTGTAAAGCAGTAATACTAGCGAAGGAGGTAGCCGCACGCGTGAGGGAACGGACGTCCTCACGTACCAGCCGCAGGGACTCTGACCCTGATTTCCTTGAGACTTGCAGACGACAAGCAATGGGTAGCATGCCGTCCAGTCTTCCGATAACCGTCTCGACCTAGCCCGAAACGTCGACCGCAAAGTATTCCAGGCGCGCCTCAAAGAGATGTCAGCAAAACCGTAGGAACTTAGCAAGGCTGAAGCCTACTGGGGTCATGATTTTACTTCCACCTAGGGACATCTAGGGTCTTGGAATGGAAAGGGAAAAGAAGAAGCATAGGTGCCGCTTTATTAGTAATAGCATCGACATGCCCTCCCGTTTCGCCGTAGAACGGGAAAAAATCATTCTATGATTTCAAAACATAAAAAAATATTATTCGGTATGAATTGTGGTCCTTGCTATCAGAAAGAAACTATTAGTGATTCCCGGTTAAAAAAATATTGGGAGACACTGCTAGATGGTAAAAGTAAGTAATATTCACATACTCGTATAATTTTTCTCATTTTATTTGCGTTCCCTCTCTAAGAATTACTCATGTATGTTTCTTGTGTGTCTCTCTCTCTCCTTGTGTGTGTGTAAACTTACATACACAAGACACTCCGACCCAGAACAATTATCTGTAGGCCATACAAATGTTAGTTCTGTGCGGGAATCAAACCCGGAACATTGCACCAACCGTGCCATCGAAGCACACATTTAATTAAGTTAGTTAAGTTTATGTCCCTACCAACATCACTTAAGTATATCTCAGCTTATCTTTGTCTCAGTACGAGATAAGATAATACAGTAAAGAACTATTCCACCAATTAATGACTATATTTGTGTGAAGATCGGCCATCGGGTCAAGTTTGAGTAGACATGATAATGGGTTCGTTTGTGGAGATAAACAGAGTTCTTTAATATTGAAGGACATCGTTTGCGGAACCAGAGACGTGTGAGCGATACAAGTCACAAAACAAGGGTTGTTAATATAATTTATACCTCACACACCTAAATCATAGAACACAAATCAATTAAATAAAACAAAAATCCAAACTTTAAACTTCGTGTGCCTACGTGGTTATGTTAAGTTGCCACTTCGTGTTCAATGTGGTATTCATTCATAAGATACCAATGACATGCATCATGCAATTTTGTTACTCTAAGCGCAATGTCTCCGATCTCACTCTAACACTTAACAAAAGAAAGAGATGAACACTAAAGTGTTGTTGTCTTTTTCTGCCTCAAAGGCTTTTTATGAGGCTTTATCTTCTAAGTCTACTTATCCTATAAAAACATCAAAATGTGAGTCTGTGTGAGTAAATTATGATACTGTGTGCAAATGCTCATCGAACATTTATAGTCTTAACAAAGAAATCAGAGGCGTTACCGACTTGAAGTGTACAAGCACCCTTAGAGCCTCAGAACCACACAGTCAACGATAAATGCCAGGCCGTGTGTGAAAAAAAAGAAATGTGCGATGACACAATCCATGCATTGTATCGCAGTCTTTTATCGATTTGCTCAAAATTAAGCAGAGTTATTGAGAATCAAAAACAAACAAGTTCTGTTTTATGATGATATTTTAAACGTTGGTTGCGGAAATCAAAATTATAAATGGTCAAAATTCAAGGTGAGTTTGTCTGTTATGAGTTTTTTTTTTTTGAGGGGTCTTAGGAACAACCAAGGTCTCAGAAAATATTGACAACTCAACACACGTATTTATTGATTTCTGCAGCTTCAAACTAAACAGATTTGGAACCATTCAAAAGACAGATTTTGAATCATTCAAAGGCCTGAGTCCCAGCAGTGGGAACATTAAAAAGGTTGATGATGATGATGATAAATCATTCAAAGATTCTGCATTAAAGTGTAAAAGTCTATTATAGGTGCTCCATCTTTGTTTTGATTTAAATATGTATATTTTTTTTTTAATCCATTTTTCAGGCCCCGCGGATTCTTAGATTATTTCGTTATTTCGACCAACTTTTTTTCTTATTTTTATTGTGATTTTGAGACTAGACTGTCATTCCGTAACTATTAGTATTGCAATGTGTAAATATTGCAAAATCAATAATCTTTTTAAAAGAGTAACCAAGGAATTTCTTGCCGATTATTTTCCACAAGGAACCACCAATTGGAACCCTGCTAGATGCTTCTGACGTTTTATAAGTACCCACGTAAGTCTATATGAAATTAATATTTTGAATAGGATCAAAGTTCATTGTCCAACTAGTCATTTTTGTGATTTACCAAATGTTATTTCCTTTAAAATATTTTATTGTATCTATAATTTTAATCACAGAAAAGATGAAAAAAGTTAGAAAATAAATACTTTCCGATTTGTACTACAACGAGTGTCGCCGCTTGTATCACACCCTTTAACTCCACTGCAGGCAATAAACCAATACGAACGCGCATTACGCAACTAACAGACCACGCACACTTAGATCGCAAGTTTGCTATTGGTTGTTGAACTATGAGCATGGCTCTACTTTGTAGCACGCCTGCCCCACCCGTTCCATCTAACATCTTTCATCTGTTTTGTGGCCATTCTAACATCTTTCATCTGTTCTGTGGATTTAATTGATACTCGGTACGACAACACGCATAATATCTGCCGAAGTAGACCCTTCGGCACTTCGCTGATTTTTTCGAGCGTATTCACCTCCTAAGAGCCCGAGCTGTCTGTTGTCAACGGCAGCATGGTTGTTGCTACGTCTAATGCAATCTTTTCTTTGACTTCTTTTTTAATTAAAAAAAAGAGAGGACGTCTCAACGCTAAATTGGCATTCAGTAACTCCCGTCACTCACTCGAATATTTCACAAAACTTATTCCAGGAAATTCGTGTCCTTTTAGACATTAAAAAGTTCGAGATAATTTTCTTTATTCAGAATCTTGATTAAATGTGCAAGGCTTCTTATTATAGAGTACTCTTATTTATATTTTCTGTAGTTTTATCATTTATGAGTAGTATCGGTACAAAGATCGCTCAGTTCACTTCCCAATTGTCGGCAACCTCGATAGGCAATTACATATATTTATTTTTTAGTGTTCGTATAATTGTAGATAGTTAAGCATTTAATAACAATATTAAATCAGAATAATAATTATTCTTACTAATATATCCTATATTTATTGTTTTTTTTTTTTTAATAATTTATAATACCAACACAAAGGTTTTTTTGTTTAAAGTAGGAAACTCTTCAAATTATATCTCCCTCTCTGGGGTGGTGCGGGTGAAGGTGTCAGACTTTTACTAACTAAACACATCCATGTTTCCTCATTTGCCTTTTGCATTCTAGGGCCACGGTAACTCTTTGAAATGTTCCCGCAGGCTTGACATCGTCCCTGCTGGGACCCTGCTTCTCAGCTTTGCTGACATCTCTTTGGAGCGCGCGTGAAACACTTGGCTTGGTTCTTATCGGACGGCCAAACAGAAAGCCATTGCTCGCCGTCAGTCCGTGCCTACGGTGACCGGAAATCACCTTACAACTCCTTACACCAAGGGCTTAGGCAAAGGGTTCGGGCTTTGGGCTTGAGGGCTTAATCTATAATCGTTAACTTCTTCTTCTTCTTCCTGGCCTTGTCCCATCTTATTTGGGGTTGGCGCAGCACGATTTTTTTCTTCCATTCTACCCTGTCACTCGTCATGCTATCACTAACTTCCTTTTCTTTCATATCGCTCTTCACGCAATCCAACCATCTTTTCTTTGGCCTCCCTCTCCCTCTCCACCCGTCCACATGTATAATCTACAATCGTTAACGCTGGTAGAAAACTTCAAATGTATAGATATGACATCATCTCAACGCTACGTGGTCAGAGCAAAGGAATCGGAGGCGTCACCGACTGAAGAAAGAACTTCGTAACGAAACGATTGTAACTTGGCTAGGCCTACTGGGGCGTCACCTTCAGCAACTAAGATGTGAATATGTTCGTTCCCTCACGGCTGCGGCCATCTCCTTCGGTCGCATTACCATTTCTTACTTCACAGAAAGAAACGACCGGGGAATTCTGACCTGTACCGAGGTCGGACGCAAGAGGTCGCAGCCACCGCCGATGTGATGGCACAAAAGGTTACGTTAGGTTACTTTCGCTAGTAAACAAAGTAGTTAATTAGATAAACGTTTCAAATAATTTTAGTAGGTATTGACACGCTATATGCTATAGCGTTATTCAAAAATTATTGAATATAAAAATATGATTGAAAATGGTGCATGGTGCGAGCGAGTAAGGACTTAATGTTCTTTGTAAAGAGTTCTCTTTGACCCGTATACTACGAAGACATATTCTGCACGCACTCTGCTGAATGCGAACTTTTTCAAAAGTGCATAGTGCTGATTGTACATAACCTTTCAATCGTGGAAATTACAGACACAATAGAAAGACAATAGGTGCGCGAACGCCGGCGTTCGCTTGGGGTTTAATGAATGGGATGTTCAATTGTGTTCTTTTTTTTATATATGCATTTAGTGGTCGTAAGTTTTCTATTACTTTAACTGTTTCTACCCGTGAGAACCTGTAATTGGCTCAATGTTTCTTATGCTGTTGTTATTCATTTGTTATAGCTGTTGGTTCCCCTATGGGTAAATAAATAAATAATATTCGTAAAAAGTAACATAGATTGATTTAGCTTGTTGGATAGCCCATAGTATAATCAGCCTTTTTTAATGTTTCCACTGCTGGAACTCAGGCCTCCTCTCTAGGAGAGGGAATGGGCCGTTATCCACCATGCAGGCCAAGTGCGGGTTGGTGATCGTTTTGAGAGCAGGGGTGATGAAATAAATTACACAAAGTAATGCGCCTCGCTAGGTTTGAACCTGAACCTACGACTCGTAAGTCGGGGCCGTTACCACTCGGCCAAAACTATGCATAAATGAGATCTTATTTTCGTTATAAACTCTATTTAAAATATTATTTATTTATTGTTGATTTAGAGGTATGTGCGTATGGTACGAAAAGGGTGTAAAGTCCCGCAAACATCCGTTGAAAAGGGCGGATCCTTCTACCAGACGGATGTTTTGTCTGGCTCGGGTAATTGCCCGATAGTTGATTACGAGCTGTTGTAGGTATATGTTTTGATCGCGCAAAGAACTCTAAGGGCTTCTTCACACGTACCACAATCACACCACTTGACCGGGCGTATATTTTGAATTGAAAATGAATAGGACTATTCACACGTACCACATTTTGCAGCCGTTATCGATCGTGTGTGTAATACCGATCACAAGTGCCGTAACTAGGGCGGTGCCAGCGGTGCCTAGGCACAGGGAGTAGTGCCAAGAGGGGCGCAACAATATCTAATAAGTAGTCCTTTTTGTTCGTATTGTATTTTTTTCTAGGGGCGCAGTTAGAGAAGCTCGCATCGGGCGTAAAAAAATGCTAGTTGTACGCTACTGCCGACCACATCGCAACAACAACGCAACCATCAGCGACACTGCGAACTAGTGGCCGAACACATAGCAAACACAACGTTGCGTCGACGCAACGACAGTGCGTAACCGTGTCTGCACACCACGTAACCGCATCGCAACTACTGGCGACAACGCAACCACATCGACATTTTGTCGGTACTACTCGGTACCAGAACTACAAAAAGCTGCAGCGACACTATTCACACGTAACCACTGTTAGACAGCATTTGGTCGTTGCGACGTGGTGCGGTTTTGGTACGTGTGAAGAAGCCCAAATACGGCGATGTAGGATTTTGATTTTTTAGTTCCTATGTTGGGTCATAGATGTCGCTATATGCGTGCCTGATGAATATTTTCTATGTGCAGGTAATGCTTTTCGTTCATTCTCATATGATTTATTCTGCGGACAGTGAGCAATGGTTAGCTCGCTGTCCGGCCGTCCGGTAACTGTCCGAACCAAGTCCAAATCGTCGAAGGCGCGCACTGTTCCCGCGCGCCTCAAGGAGTTGTCAGCAACATAGGGGCCCAGCCGGGTCGAAGCCTACTGGGGCCAGAAGGGTATGAAGGCTAGAAGGAACGGGGTGGGCTTTTAGTCAGTAAGAGTCTGACACTATCTCTCGCTCTGCCCAAGAGCGGGGGTTGTCATTGATGATTTTCCTACTATAAAAAAAGCGCGACTGCTTGGGGTTTAATCAATTAACATGTCTTTTATCTAAAAAATGTCTGAATATTTTATCTAAAAAAGTTTACAATTAGGTATTTACCTAAACCGATGTTAGGTAATTAACTAAATTTAAATAATCTTTGTATATCTTTAATACGATTTATTTTGAATAAAAAGAAATATGTATCAAGATTGTTTACATTTATTTATGTACCTAAACAGATGGAGTATAGCTATTCTAAAAATTTAACAAAATGAAAAAAAATAACTTACCTGGAGTGATAAATATATCAAAAATATTCCCGAACAAAAACATCGTCTTGGGTCCTTTAATTTTATGAATTAACCTGGCTCCATAATTGTATCGGAAATACAAATGTACACTTAATATTAGAATGCAGAACAAAAGGAAATAAACTAGTGGAAACATCGTTAAGATGGTGTTGCCTCGACGACCGTGAAAATACTGATTGAAAATAAGTAATGGCATTACATTTATCGGTATCGCCAAGGGTGAGTGTACACTGGCGACTATTATTACATCAACATCAACATTAATCACACTTTATCGACGGCAAAGGGCCAATGACTCATTTATATGAATCATTGGCCCTTTGCTTTACTTTGCATTCAAATACAATAATAATAACATTTTTTAAGTTCACCATATTATATGGTAAACTCAAAAATTATTATTGTATTTGAATGTGTAATAATATTATTTACCTAATTATGTATACAATTATATAATATTATATCTTTAAAATATTTAATAGATTACTGTTCCAACACTCCTTTCGCAGGTATGCTGGAAGAATTTTTTTAGAAATAAGCAAACCCTTAGTACCTATTTTTCTATTTCCTTCTTTTTATTTTATATATGTTAACAATTTTTGTAATAGTGTTAATTATATAAATAAGAATTTACAAAATCTTAAGAAACGTTTCATTTCTTATTCGTTGGGAATAATACTAACTTGTACATCAACTATAATACCTTTATAATTAATGGACAGTTACCGGACGGTTGGACAGCGAGCTGATCCAATAAGTACCTCATTACACTACTTATTTGCGGAGAAATTTCGTAACAAAACCAATTTAATACAGAGGACCTTTTTTTTCGGTGGCAAAATCATCTAAATGACATCTCCCTTGGGCGGAGAACGGGTGTCAGACTTTTACTGACTAAAACCCACTCCTGTTCCTTCTCTGCCATTGTTCCAGGGCCCCAGGGGTCTCTTTCGCATCACCCTTGGCCCCAGTAGGCTTCGACCCTGCTGGGCCCCTGCGGTTGCTGGCAACTCCTTGAGGCGCGAACAGTGCGCGCCGTTGACGACTTGGGCTCGGACCGGACGGTTACCGGACGGTCGGACAGCGAGTCACAGATTGTTCACTATCCGAAAGCCCGCGCCTACGGTGGCTGGAAATCAGGATCGGAATCCCGGCGGCTGGGGCGCGAGGGCCATCGCCTTGCGCGTGCTGCCGCCTCCTTTTCTAACATTACTGCCTCGCAGGAGGCGACATAATACAGAGGACCACGAGCTCTTTACGCGTCTCATTTGACGACCTAATCAGAACTTTTACCCTGTTTCTCGCTCCTACGCTTGACATTTTAACACGTCATGGTAAGGCCTTAGGTCTACCAAAATATTGACGTGACTATATGGATATTCGTCAACAGTTGCTGATAAATTAGGGAATTCGTCACGTCTCGCTTCTGTCAGTAAGTACATATTCTGCAGTCAACGTTCGACTTTGATTTTATTGATTCGTCAGCAAATGCACACACACACAACAATGACACGCTCTGTGTCAAGGCAGTTTGGATTTTGTTTGTAAACATATCTTCAGTAATTTATAAATCGCTTTAATGTGCTCGTTTTGATGACATTATACTGATCGGAAAATTTATGCAACTATAAAAAAAACTAAACCAATATTCGATAATAGTTAGGTTTTGGTCTATGTTGCCGACGTTACTAGGCATGCCTTTAAAGTTCTGTCGTTTAAATATTTCCCGCTAATTTTGAATTTTGAATTGCTCAATTTTCAAATTTGTTTGAATTTAGAAGGGCCAAACAATTGAAATAATTAAGATTGATGCAACTATTTAGTCACAGCGTTGTTTTGAATCTATCAAGTCGCGCACAAAAATGAATCTCTCTAAGGAAAACGTTCGTGCTATAATTTTTTACAACTTTCGGAGAGACCTAAGTCGGATTCAATGTTGCGAGGAGTTAAGATCTGTATTTTATGATAAAGCTCCTTATCTACTGACTATCGAACGCTGGTATTTAGAATTCCACCGTGGAAATACTAGTATTAGTGACAAATCTCGTGAAGGACGTCCAAAATCCGTCTTTACTGAAGAAAACATCGTTGCTGTGAGACAACTGATACTCAAAGATCGTCTTGTGTCATATCGGGAGATAGAGGCGTTAATAGGCATCTCAGGGACAACCATTCAAAAGATCTTGGATGAGGAGCTTGGTGTGAGAAAGCTAGATTGCTAATGGATTCCGCATTTGCTTTCCGATGATCATAAGGCGCCCCGCGTCAGATGGTGTAAGAAAACTTTCCAATGGTTCAAGCGAAGAGTGTCAAATCACGTCTACGACATTATCAGTTGTGACGAATCTTGGATTTATGCCTACGACCCTGGTTCCAAAGAGCAATGCACTACCTGGGTCTTCCAAGATGAGCCAAAGTCGACTAAAGTTTTTCGCTCTCGAAGCACTTCGAAGAAAATGGTGGCTACGTTCGTGGCGGAAACTGGTCACGTTGCAACAATTGCGCTTGAAGATCGTAGAACGGTTAATGCAGAGTGGTATACCACAATTTGTTTGCCACAAGTCATCGCCGAAGTTCTGAAATCTAACCCAAAGCGACGCATCATCCTACACCTTGACAACGCAAGCTCACATACCGCTGGTAAAACAATTGATTATTTGAAGCAGGAAAACGTAGAAATTCTCGACCATCCCTCATACAGTCCTGACCTAAGCCCTAACGATTTCTTTACATTTCTTAAAATTAAGAAACTCTTCGTGGGTAAAGGTTCCAGTCCAGTGAAGAAGCAGTCGACGCATTAAAGTCGGCCATTTTGGACATACCGGCTTTAGAGTGGAATAAGTGTTTTAATAACTGGTTCGAGCGAATGGAAAAATTTATAAAACTCCGAGATGAATACTTTGAAAAACAATAAATAATACTCTATGGTTCTAGTTCTGTTTTTTCTTCAAACGACAAAAAAGGCATCCCTCGTACTACTACGAACTATGTATTTTGCTAACTAACATACAATATGTACTAGCATCTAAAAGTACAACATTCACTAGCGTCCAAAAATTTGGCAGCAACCAAATAATTTTTTTTTTTTTTTTTAATTTTTTTTCTACTTATTTATTTAAATAATATCAATTAAATAAATTAAATGAAAAAACTTAATGAATAAACATCATTGAAAAAAAAACCACTTTAAAATAAATATGACTGAAACAAACATCATACAATTTCAGACATTCAATTCAAACATAATAAAAACTTGACATTCATTATAAAAAGTCTCACTTGACTACTGTTGATAATTGTGTATTTTTGGGTATAACAAATAACAATCGACAAAAATTGCAACTGGGAAGCACATATTATAGATAAAATTCTTACAAAAATAGATCGTTATATAAATGTCTTAAAAAGAATTAGACAAATAGAAAAACTATGATACTGCAATGCTGGCTTACCATGGTTTTGTATCATCCGTACTTAGATACGGTATTATAATATGGGGTAACTCACTAGGTTTTGACAGTTTTTAAAGCTCAAAAAAATGTATTCATGCCATTTGTGGAGCTCACTTTTTAGAGACAGCTATAAGCCACGATTACAAAAACTTAAAGTTCTACTATTGCCATGTTTTTATATTTTTAAAATATTATAATCATTTACCAAATAGTTTACAAGATTTACCACTGACAATGGTTAAATAAAAATTCTTTTTCATTACTCATACTCTGAAAGTAGGTCTGAACTTGCCTGAGGAGCGGGCTGAAAGTGATACTTTTCATCCCTAGGGAGTTTTACTTTACAACTGACAGCTGTCAAATTATTAAAAAAAAAACTAATTCTATCTTCACATTTCTATTGAACCATGTTCCAATTTTCCATACAGCCAGTCAATCACAGCGCGATATAAAATTGAAATAACTTAAAAACAAGTATTAATTAAATAATGTTATATTTTAAGCTATTTATTTGTTCAACTATTTCTTTAAAATACTTTATTTTTAAAAGATTGCAATTAATTTCTAATTTTTCATTAATGAGGCTGAATAGCTGGCCGGCCGCAGAAAAAAAAAAAAACAAAATGGCGGGAAAGTGGCAATCAGTCGTTGTTTTTTTCGAGTTTTGTTTACATTTCCGTACAACAGAGATTTGTATTAACACGTTATGTTTATCAGATTAAAATAGTGATTTAACGCCTAATTTCATAAGAGAAGAGGCTAAAGCAGTAGTGGAATACCTTTTACCGCCTAAATCAGAAGAAAGATACCTACTTAAAATCATAGGTACGACGACTCAGGTTTTACAAACTTTTTATTTTATGTTTAGTTTCCTCGTATTCGTAATGAAAAGCACAGTGTTTACCTCGGGGTGAAAGTAACCCATTTAACCCCTCGAATTAGCGACCTTGCTTCGCTCGGCCGCCAACTCCTTCTCGGGACGAAATGAGTTACTTTCACCCCTTGTGTAACAATGTACTATTTCATTACTCATACTCTGAAAGTAGGTCTGAAGTTGCCTGAGGAGCGGGCTGAAAGTGATACTTTTCATCCCTAGGGAGTTTTACTTTACAACTGACAGCTGTCAAATTATTAAAAAAAAAACTAGTTCAATCTTTACATTTCTATTGAACCATGTTCCAATTTTCCATACAGTCAGTCAACCACAGCGCGATATAAAATTGAAATAACTTAAAGACAAGTGTTAATTAAATAATGTTATATTTTAAGTGACTTATTTGTTCAACTATTTCTTTAAAATACTTGTTTACCTCGGGGTGAAAGTAACCCATTTAGTCCCTCGAATTAGCGACCTCGCTGCGCTCGCCCGCCAACTCCTTCTCGGGACGAAATGAGTTACTTTCACCCCTAGTGTAACAATGTACTATTCAATCTGTTACTATTTAATAGTAGATTAAGTGACTAGGGGTTAAAGCAGTGTCTTTAAGTCGCGGGCGGCCTGTTGAATTCCGAACGAAACGAAGGTTGCTGATTTAAATCCCGAACGTAAGTGAGGGATTTACATAATTAACTCTTGAGCATAGCGAGGGAGTTAATAAAGAAACCTGAGTGAAGTGAGGAATTCAAGCCGCCCAAGACAAAGACAGCTTTATCCCTGTGTCGCATACTCTACTTTTTACACCATCTGTGAAATAATTAAAAGACAATTTGGTTGACCAAATCATATATTACAGAAATATAAGTATTATATTTACAAGTTCATCAAACAAACAAAATTCAGTACTCCAAGATTCTATGGTTCCTTTAACGCTTTCGTCAGTAAACACGTTTTATTCTATTTTCTTTTTTTTTTTATTAGCGGTCAGTTTGAATTTTAAGTCAACTTGTTCGATGCACGTACATTTTAAATTCACAATGTTGACGATTTTTGATGTTCCAAATTCAAATCTCATTATTCCCTAGGGATCGGCCATACTGCATTATCTCCCTAGGGATAGAATGACTTGCTTTAAGTGAAGTTTGGATGACCTATAAAACGACATTGACAAAAATATATTGTTCCACCTTCCATTCTTCATGACGTGCCCTGTTACCTGTTCACGTAGGGATCTAATGATAGCATTAGTGGACAGCATTGCCGTGGCCGAATTAGTTTTGCGATCGCCACGCTAAGAAGAACTGCATGAAAAGTCTATTTAGAAGACAAGTCAGTAGAACCTGTGATGTGCAAGTTAGACTAATTGACGACACTGACTGTGAATATATTTGCACGCCATGTTATGGCAGGATATGCTGAAACAAATCTAATGTAACACTTTATACTTGTACCATATGCTAGCAAATAGATTTTGTGATTGATTGATAATTATCAAAATTATAATTTTTCTAAATTAAAAATAACCAGAAAATCTATATAAGAAAAAAATCAATTATTATAAACTTTTTCCTCTTATCTACTCGCATATCTTAGGAAGACTATTAACTAATTGTATTGTTTGTGTAAACATTACCTACTGGTTTAATGTTTATTTTACAAGTTTTTACATTTAATTTGAATTATTTGTACGTGTTTAGGGCGGATCTTGAAAAGGGATTTTTACAACTAATCTTTAACCAATTGAGCTGAAATTATGTCAATAAAACTTAGATGACAATGCGTTAACATGGTAAGTACCATGGAGGATCTGATGATGGAGTCGCAGTGGAACTACTAAGTCATCGTGTTTGAGGTCTTTGAAATTGTCTTGACAAATAAAAAAAAAACCGGCCAAGTGCGAGTCGGACTCGCCCATGGAGGGTTCCGTAGCAGCAAGTAACATAATATAAAAGTTCTTGTAGTTCGTTGTAACTTTGATCGATGTTTTAATAATAGTGTATTTTTTTACATTTATGACGTATTAAAAAAAACTACTTACTAGATCTCGTTCAAACCAATTTTCGTTGGTAGTTTACATGGTAATGTACATCATATATTTTTTTTAGTTTTATCATTCTCTTATTTTAGAAGTTACAGGGGGGGGGGGACACTTTTTACCACTTTGGAAGTGTCTCTCGCGTAAACTATTCAATTTAGAAAAAAATTATATTAGAAACCTCAATACCATTTTTGAAGACCTATCCATAGATACCCCACAAGTATGGGTTCGATGAAAAAAAAATTTTTGAGTTTCAGTTCTAAGTATGGGGACCCCCAAAATGTATTGCTTTTTTTCTATTTCTGTGTGAAAATCTTAAAGAGGTTCACAGAATACATCTACTTACCAAGTTTCAACAGTATAGCTCTTATAGTTTCGGAAAAAAGTGGCTGTGACATACGGACGGACAGACAGACAGACAGACAGACAGACAGACATGAAGGTATGAAGGCTAGAAGGAACGGGGTGGGTCTTTTAGTCAGTAAGAGTCTGACACTATCTCCCGCTCCGCCCAAGGGCGGGGGATGTCAGTGCATGATTTTGACAGACATCTATAAGGGTTCCGTTTTTTTCCATTTGGCTACGGAACCCTAAAAACCGATAAAAGTTTTTCATCAAACAAATGGTTTTTCTTTGAAAACTTATTATCGTGTATATTTGACGATATTTTTAGTGTAGTTATAAAGTTCGACTCTCCATTAAACTAGCTCATTAAACTCTTAAGTTTAGATTTTAATGATGTAGGCTAATAACTAATTAGATAATAAATTTAAACACTGAGACATTTGTGATGTCTATAATTAGTCCATAGACCAAATTGTAGATTTTTTAAATTTATTCCTTTTAAGAGATAGCATTGTTCTTCTTTCTCAATGCCTTAGCTCCCGAGCAGTGCCATAAAACAGTGACCTTCTGAAGCGTAGTCCTTGGTAACAGCCAGGTTAATAGGTTTGAAAAAAATAAATATTTATTATAAAGTTATGTACACACATCAACATATAATTTTTTCGTATGACTAATACTTTTGCCACAAAGAAAAATTTTAACAACATGATATTTTTTTCGCTTGTTTTCCTTACTCCTTTCAAACGGCTTTTATCTTTAAAAAATTGCTGGTTAAATGTTCTTTAAAAATGTACATGCATTATGTAAATCAATCAATATTTCGCAATGAAAATGGTTTTAAAGGTCAGCGGGGCTCTATGCGAGTGCAGTACGAGTGTGGGTGCATTTAACTCCGGATGATGATTCAGATGTTCAAGGGACTATTGCCCTAAAATAATGTTAAAAAAATCTACTTCCATACATTGTACTATATGATTGTCATCAGTGTGCTATATATATTCGGTTTCTGTAATTACGTTTGCGTATAATTTTTCTATTTTTAATAGAAGGGAATTTTTAAGATAAACTTAGGTTATAGGTATAATAGCCTGCATGTTTGTTTATTGTATTCCCTATCTAAGTGTTCTGTTTATACATCATTAGGTCATTTTGTCAACACCGTGGTATTAATAGTCGTAGATAATAAAGCATAATAATAATTATAATTAGCCTTACGTTCATGCTGGGACTTAGGACTTTAAGTAGAGAGAAGGGGCGTAATCAGTGTGGCAGTGTGGGTGTTATATGCATGTGTTCGAATTTCTGGTTCCATGCCAAGCTGTTTTCTTTTATCGTTTTGAGAGCAGTGGTCATAAAATAAATTACACAGAGTAACGCACCTTCCTGGGTTTGATGACATGTAAGTCCAGGGGACTTTACATGTCTGGCTGGGGCGTGGCCTCCTTTGCTAGCATTACTGCTTCGCAAAAGAGGCAATTTCTCCTCGTTCTGGACCATGGCCTGCACCAGAGCCCAGTGTAAAGGGTCATTTCCGCCAGTCGCCACGAGGCCAAGGTGGTGCTCCGCCCGAGCAAGGCATACCTCTACCGTATGCTCATGAACTTCCACTAATACACTTATTTCTCAGTTCATCCATTCTCCTCATACCACATATCCATCTCAACGTTCTTAGCTCCACTACAGGCAATCAAATAAAATAATCAGAGATCGGAATAGGTAAGGCTGTTTTATGTACTTGCCATTGGTTAGAATAATATGGATATTCCCCGAGTCCCGGGATTTGGGTTTAAAGTAGTAAAATTATAAATGGTAAAGAATTGAATTCTAGTGGCGCAGAAAGAGATAAAAACAGGTGCGTCACTCTAACGCCAGAAACACCCCGCTATTGTTTTCTTTTGTTCAACGACGATGATTGGCTCGCCAATGTATGCAATGCGCAAAGCGATCACCACTCTGTGGCCGAGCGCTCAAGATCCGTGCCAGTATCTGTACGCGTCTCAACAAAGCGGCAACATCGCGTGCTTGGCAAAAAGTTTTATAGCGTGCTGTTGACGTAAAATTTACAACGTCGCATATTTTTTTAGACATATTGACAAAAAGAATGAAATTCAATTGAATCCCGTGGTATCAGCCGGAATCCCGTGGAATATCCATATTAACATCAATGTTTGCGGTCAATGAACCTAAATAGCCCTACCTATTCCGATCACTGAAAATGATATATAACAGCAAAATTGAAAAAGAAAACTACAAAAATAAACAAAATGTATTTACAATAAGACTACAATTTTCCAGACTCTATCATTTCTTTGATGCGGTACTTCTGTATCTTGCCGGACGCCGTCTTAGGGAACTCGTCGATGAGCTTGAGGACCCTGGGGATCTTGAAGCGGGCGATGTTCCCGTCGCAGTGGCGCCTGACTGAGTCCAAGGTCATGGAGGCACCTTCTCGGACTCGTAACACTGCACACAACTCTTCGCCCAATCTTTCATCGGGTACTCCGACCACCTGATGGTAAAAAATATTGTTTGACCACGAGTGTTTGATTCAAAATCAATAGGGTAGTTTCCAGGGTCAAAATAATTACATTTTATTTAGTCCGTATTTTAGATTATAATAAAATATTGGACACGTATTTTTTCTTTTTCTTTTAAACAGAAAATAACAAAGATATAGCCCATTAAAGTTACGTGTGACATCACCCCTTGCGAAAAAAGGCAGCACGGCGTGACGTTACAGGTAACTTTAATGGGCTATATCTTTGTCATTTTTGGTTTAATTTACAAATAAAAAAATACGTGTCCCTTATTTTTGAATAATCTAAAAACGGATTAATTACATTTTTTACCGCAACTAGCCTATTACAGTACTATCTACACAGTCGCTACATGTGTCTTTTATCCCTTTTTTACAGAACCAATGGTGGGGTATTTTTTTTAGGTGGGAAATCATTCCATAACATTTCCCTCCCTTGGGCGGAGTGGGAGAGCGTGTCAGACTTTTAGTGACTAAATCCCACTTCTGTTCCTTCTTTGCCTTCGTTCCAGGGCCCCGGGGTTCACTTTCACAAAAGCCAAGGGTGGCGCCTACAGGATTTTTTTTTTAGCAAAGTTGTATTAACAATATGGGGTTATTATACATTAGCTCGTGCAAAACATTTTCTAACTAGCTCAGGAGCCAGGGAATAATTAAATTATTTCATTTATTTATATCTTCCAGCGGCCATTTAGTACTTCATTCGAAATAAGATTAGACAAATAAACACACCTTTTTTACTGTCTGTTCAACTGATTTTGACTTGTATTGCGGAGAAGAAGAATAAGTTATTGGGTGTTTTTATTGTTGCCTCATCAAGAAAGTTTAAATGTTTGTACACGCCACAAGCGCGGTGGTGAATTCCCTTTTTGAGGAGTGGAACGTGTTCTGGCGCTGGGAATATTGGCCCTGACTTCTAGCTATATTTATCTAAAATAGGACATACTAAACAATCCATTTATTTGATTAGAACAACTATTCCATCTATGTTAGACAGAACTCTTTTATGTCCAAACAGTATGCGCACTGTTCTTTGACTTGTTACAATAATCAGCCTATTAGTTTTTACTGCTGACATACAGATCTTTTTGTTAGAGTATCAGTATTAGCGACCATAATAGTGATCCCTATTGACGGACTTAACTACGATCTAATATCTGCATAAGAAAAATACTGTCATGGACCACCAGAATTCTGCCTTGTTTGTTGAGTTTGTTTGTTTCCACGTTTCTTCTCAGGGTAGTGAGCTAGGAAACAACGAGCTAGTTTGACGAAAAAATTGACTTGTAAAAGTATTTTTAAAAACCTATTTGCAAAATAAATATAATTTTCCTACACTAATATTTTATAGAGATAAAGTTTTTTTTTTGTTTGTAATCTCTGGAAGTATTGATCCGATTGCTAAAATTTTTTCACTGATAGAAAGCTGCTTTATTCCTGAGTGACATAGGCGTATATTTTAAGTACGCGGGTGAAGTCGCGGGCAAAAGCTAATCATTAATGTTCTCTTACACACTAGCAATTCAATTTTACTTCCTTAGTATTCATAATCAAGTTATGTATTCAATTTATTTCTTACCTGACAATCCTCGATATCAGGGTGTGTGATCAGCAAGTCTTCTATCTCTTTCGGAGCGATGTTCTCTCCCCCTCGAACAATGATGTCCTTCAGTCTGCCCACAATGCGCCCGTATCCATCTTCACTTATTGTAAACTTATCCCTATACATTTAAATAGTGTTAAAATGCAGTTAGGTATTGTTGTCATTTGAAGTTCAAGAAGTCAAAATATTAAATTTTCATATTGTGAGGATTCAGAACTCTGAACCCATTGTATTTTTGACTAACTTATGTAGGTATATTCTCGCAAAAAGTAAATTCATTAAAAGAAAATAAATATTAAAGTCAAAATAATATGTTATATTTTATACCATGCTATATTTTTTTCCCCAAAAATATTTAAAAAATGCCACAAATTGGACACCACCGACACTAAGTACAACACAGGACACGGCAGGTCATAGCGAGCATAAGGTGCCAGTGTACAGTTGGTGCAAGAGCAAAACAACCTCTCAGTCGCCCGGATGGCCCGGTGACCATGTATTTGTGCGGACAACCAGGTCACATAACAATATCACTTTGTGATAAATCATGGTACAGTGATTTTTGTACATAACAATACTAGACAGGTGTCTCGGGTTTAGCAAATACTAAAAATAACGGTATAAAGCAATATGCATACAGCATAATCAGTCTTTAAATTTTCTCACTGCTGGGACTCAAGCCTCGGCCTCTCTAGGAGAGGGAATGGGCAATGTACCTCGCGGGCCCAGTATTTATAGGATAATCTCGTTTTCAACACTGTCTTCCTTCCCCGTTTTGAGGGCAGAGTCGCAGAGGTGATGTTATCATCATCCAATGGTGATGTTCTATATAACACAAATTATAGGGCCTGTCTGGGTTTGAGCCCAAGACGTAGACTCATAAGTAGGGGCCGTAACCACCTCAGCCTCCTCTGGGCCTTTAAAGAACATAATAATGAAGTATTTGTAATGAGTCTTTCAATTAAACTCATTGACATTTGCATTCGGGCCATTGTGGCACAAAGTTTGGTTAGATCCAAACGAGTCGGATTCGCGCACTGAGGGTTCCGTAAAAACTTGCCTATATAAATAGTTCAATTCCCGAATAGAGTTACGAAGATTTTTCCGAATCACAGTTGTTTTGTAGTTAACAAAACAATTTTCAGATTTGTTCCTATACTTGTGCTATGAGACTTTGCTTCATGCCCAATTTCAGGATTCTACGTCAACGCGATGAATTTTGATTCCCTTGAGAGTGTCGAAATATACCTTTTTTGCGACATAAACGAACGTATCTTTTAGACCCGTTAACTCAGAAGTATGATTTTTTCGACTGAGAGCAGTGGTGGCCGAGTGGTAATGGCTCCGACTTACGAGTTGTAGGTCGCGGGTTCAAACCCTGTCAGGCGCATTACTTTGTGTAATTTATTTCATTACCACTGCTCTCAAAACAGTGAAGGAAAACATCGTGAGGAAACCGGCATGTCCTAGAACCAAAAATTCGAAGACATGTGACATCCACCAACCCGCACTGGGCCCGCGTGGTGGATTACGGCCCATTCCCTCTCCTAGAGAGGAGGCCTAAGTCCCAGCAGTGGGAACATTAAAAGGCTGATGATGATGATGATGATTTTTTCACAGCTTTAAGGGACCGCAAACTTGAGTATATGGTTTTAATTTCAACACGTTACCTTCACGCGTTCCCAAGATAAAGGGCCTTGACAAACAGACAGAAGGACAACTAAGTGGTCCTATAAGAGTTCCGTTTTTTCTTTAGAGGTACGGATCCCTAAAAAGAATGATGATGATAGATGGACAAAAGACCATACCCAGTCTTCAGCCAGCCGTCTTCGCTGAGCGTCTGCCTGGTCTTCTTCGGCTCGTTCCAGTAGCCGATCATGTTATTGTAGCCGCGCACCACCAGCTCACCGGGACTGCCAAATGGTACCATTTCACCATTCTCATCTACAACCTGAAGAAATTATAAAATCATAGGTATAACTATAAGTTATGATTGAAGTCATAGGAAATTTGAAAAGAGGTCAGTCAACACATCACTATTTTTGTTATATACTTTATTATACACCTCACAATGCTGTGGATGACAGTGGTGGCCAAGAGGTAACAGCCCAGAGTTACGAGTTATAGTTCGCGGGTTCAAACCCAGCCAGGTGTACTACTTTGTGTAATTTATTTCATCACCACTGCTCTCAAAACGATGAAGAAAAACATCGTGAGGAAACCGGCATGTCATAGAACCAAAAATTCGAAGACATGTGACATCCACCAACCCGCACTGGGCCCGCGCCGCGTGATGAATTACGGCCCATTCACTCTTCTAGAGAGAGGATTAATAGGCTGATTATATTATGTTTTAAATACACCTCACAATGTGGATAGGATAAACATTGGTAAAAACTAAGTATAGATACAATGGGCGGTCTTATCACTCAGGGCAATCTCATAAAGACAACCATATGATGGACGTTTTTCAATACACTTACAAAGATATTAATAAAAGGGGGGGACTAGTGGGGGACGCGTAGCGCCCAGCCTGATGCGACACATGTAAAAAAAATGTGACGTGAGCGACCTCGCGCATTTTTCCGCACTATACGGACAACAGTAAATTGCGTGCCTAAAAGGGATAAGAGCAGGTTTTTGAGTAAGTATATTAAAATAGTAATAACAGGCTTCTACATCATTCCGTTTTTTATTTTCTAAAAGTTTCAGCAGACTGTTAATCCATTTAAATTCATACATTACACAAAACACACGTCTACAGTTGATACTAAAATTCAAATTGGCTGCATATTTTTCGTGAAATATATTTTAATATTTACATTCAATGGAATTATTGACACTTCCTTTGTATGCTTATAACATTTTGGAGCTAGGTGGAACAGAGAGTAAAGTCCCGCAAACCTCCGTTGAAACGGAAGGATTCCCCGACCAGACGGTTGTTATGTCTAGTGAGCAACTGCCCGGCAGATGATTTCGGGCTGTTCTATATTATGATGTATGACGACAAAAGTACTTGCATAATATTATTTATAAGTTTATGTTACTCGTACTGTGGGTAAACCAACATGAACCTGAATTCAGCTGTTTCATTCCCTGGCTCAGTATATCCCGGCATTCCCAAGTTTTTCATATTTGTTCAAATCGCGCGGAGAACTGTTATTGCGCGATGCAGGATTAGTTCTTATGTAACGCCATAGATGTCGCTACAATATTTATGCACATGATGTTTATGGTAGTGGCAAAGACGTATCGGTACCTTAGTCTCGACGTGGTCCTGTATATAGCCCACAGTCTCCGCGACCACGTCGGTACTGTCGCCGCTGATGCTCTGGAAGATGCACGCCGTCGTCTCCGTCATGCCGTATAGAGCCTGAAAAAGAAAGTAACATTGACTAAATAATTGTATGACAAGTTACTGGCATGTACTTTTCTAAAAGGCCTATTACACCACTCGATATTCAGACTTAATTGCATCGCATAGTGTCGCGTAGTGTAATAAGGGTCAGACTGTCTTACTATGAATGAAAAATAAGACGAGTCTGAATATCGTGTGCTGAATAACGCTTAGTATAATAGGGCTTTTAGTTTATCTTGGACATTAATGACACCTCGTACCATGGAAGAGACACCACAATTTTGCCAATAACACGTACGAACTAATAGACCTCGCTTACCATCAGGTGAGATAATGGTCAAACGCGAGCCTATCCATTATAAAAAAAAACCGGCCAAGGGCGAGTCGGACTCGCCCATGAAGGGTTCCGTAGCAGCAAGTAACATAATGTAAAAGTTCTTGTAGTTCGTTGTAACTTTGATCGATGTTTTAATAATAGTGTATTTTTTTAGATTTATGACGAATTAAAAAAAAACTGCTTACTAGATCTCGTTCAAACCAATTTTCGTTGGTAGTTTACATAGTAATGTACATCATATATTTTTTTTAGTTTTATCATTCTCTTATTTTAGAAGTTACAGGGTGGGGGACACACATTTTACCACTTTGGAAGTGTCTCTCGCGTAAACTATTCAATTTAGAAAAAAATGATGTTAGACACCTCAATATCATTTTTGAAGACCTATCCATAGATACCCCACACGTATGGGTTCGATGAAAAAAAAAATTTTGAGTTTCAGTTCTAAGTATGGGGACCCCCAAAATTTATTGCTTTTTTTCTATTTTTGTGTGAATATCTTAATGCGGTTCACAGAATACATCTACTTACAAAGTTTCAACAGTATAGCTCTTATGGTTTCGGAAAAAAGTGGCTGTGACATACGGACGGACAGACAGACAGACAGACAGACATGACGAATCTATAAGGGTTCCGTTTTTTGCCATTTGGCTACGGAACCCTAAAAAAGACCTTCAAACGGTAGAGAATATATTTTAACGAGTAATGTAGAAATTCAAAATAGAATTATTTCTTCGCAGAAGCAGATTGACATTATGGATAATACAGGAAAGAAACTCGAACGATTGAAACAGAGTAAAAAAAAGTAACAGTTACATCGGAAAGTAACAGTTACATTATAAAGTAACAGTTACATCGGAAAGTAACAGTTACATCGGAAAGTAATAGTTACATCGGAAAGTAACAGTTACATCGGAAAGTAACAGTTACATCGGAAAGTAATAGTTACATCGGAAAGTAACAGTTACATCGGAAAGTAACAGTTACATCGGAAAGTAACAGTTACATCGGAAAGCACGTAAAGCCGTTGGTCCCGGTTGTCAATCGTAGATCTTTGACAGTCATTACAGGTAGTCTGACGACTGAAAGTCTGACTACCAGTTTATCCAAGGAGTATCCTGTTGCCCAATAACTGAGTTGTGGAGGTCTGATAGGCAAACGCTACACGGGTATTCAGCCGCATCTGATTGGGCTGGTTAGGAAAAGGCTAGGAAGATGGTGAATTTGACAAGATGGTACCAGATCAGCCTTACTTAATAAACTAGTGCGCCTCACCATCAACGATCGCATCACTACTTACCATCAGGTGGGATCACAGTCAAGGACTAGTTTATATCAATTAAAAAAAAACACCAACACAGACCATAACTACCACCACACAACACCACACCACACCACAGTAGTTTGTAGACACACCAGACCACTACACCACACCATATAAGGAAGGACTACAGGATTTTTCTAATCCCACCCACAACATGGACCGATGACCTGGTGAGGGTCGCGGGAATCCGATGGATGCGAGACGCACAGGGCTGGTCATTATGGCAACACCTGGAGGAGACCTATGTCCAACAGTGGACGTCTTTCAGCTGAATGATGAGGTGCTAATTGTACATAATTTTATAATAAAGAGATAAAATTAGTTTTTTTTTTTTTGTAGGAGGTAATCTGTATTACTGGAAGTACTGGTCCGATTGCTAAAATTTTTTCACTAATAGAAAGCTCCTTTATTCCTGAGTGACATAGCCTATATTTTATGTACACGGGCGAAGCCGCTGGCAGAAGCTAGTCTGAAATAAGATGTTGATACTAACCTTCACAGCTTCCGTCTTCAGATACTTCTCCATGTCCCTGATGAGTTGTGGGCTGCACGGCGCGCCGGCCGCGAGCGCTACCTTCAGCTTGGAAGGGACGGAGCCCATCGTCTTGATCTTCGACAGCATATCCACGAACATCGTTGGGGTTCCAGTTATGACTGTGCATCTAGAAGATAAATGGAAAATGGAGTCATTTGGTGTCAATATAAGCAAACTGTGCTGCAAAGACATATTCGTAGCTTTGTGAAAGAGTTAATGCCATCAAAAACATAACTAGTAATAATAATAATAATAATAATAATAATCTTTATTTGCACATTCAACACACACAGTAACAATATATAATGACATGAACAGATACAATAGTTGTACAAACACTGATCATTGGAGATAAAATGAACATTTGACTCCTAAACTAAGTAAAATAAATACTTGTATCTCAGGAGCCAGTTCCTCCTTGGAGATGATCAAAAATAGGATGTTTGGTACAATTACTATAGCCTTTATATAGACGTGTAACAGTATGAAGTGATAGTTATGCGATGATTGTTAATAATGATTCGGTATAATCATAAGACAGTTCTTGCAACCACTTAGATAACTTAGTCTTTAGTGTATATCTATTTAATGTATAAATATTGATCAGATGGTGAATCTTATTATAAATGCGAGCGCTTAGAATAATGAATTGACGACCTGCGAAAGCGGTCCTGCAATGTAGGGAGTCACTGACCGGAAAACCTCGACGTCTGAGAAGGATGCTTGTGTCTAGTGGCAGCATGGAATGGCGGCGTAAGACTACACGCAAGATAAACAGTTGCCGCACGGTGAGGACTTGGGATTCCGAGTACAGCTGGGTAGTTGGGTAATCTCTTCGCTTAAAATGCATAACCTTAAGAATCGCTCTTTGTGCACGCTCTGCTTGAAGCAGAAGGCTTTTATGGGTGCCTCCCCATACAGGAATGCAGTACATGAGGATAGATGCACATAAACTTTGGTAAACTAAGGACAAGGTTGCAGGATCAGCAGCATGTCTCAATTCTTTGAACAGATAGATAAGCTTCCTTGTCCTCGAGCATAAAGCCTCAATATGCGGACGCCACGAAAGATTTGCATCGATGTACACCCCCAGATATTTGATACTTGGGACTAAAGAGACTGTCAGACAGTGACAAGAAGCATCGAGACCTGAGCAAGAGTGGGCTTTTACTGCACTGGATTCAACTGGTGTGGGGACTGAACTGCACAACGAGAAGCGTATTAGCTTAGTTTTATCGATGTTAAGTGTCAGCAAGTTAGCTGAGAGCCATTCAGTCACAAGGCGGAGGGAATGTTCTGTTCTATCTTTAGCTTTGTTCCAGTCAGTATCATAAACAACAAGTGCAGTGTCGTCTGCATAAGTAAATATTTCACAGTTAGGGATGGACATTTTGCACAAGTCGTTTATGTATACTAGGAACAAGGTTGGACCCAATATACTTCCCTGCGGAACTCCGAAACTGATACACTCATCTTCACTGACCAAAGAATTAATTTTTACGCGTAGAGTTCTATTAGTTAAATAATCAGTGAAGATTTCAACGAAAGCCCGCGGATCCCCAAGTTTTCTAGCTTCGAAAGCAGCATAGGAGCAGAAACAGAATCGAATGCTTTGCATAAGTCGAGGAAGACCCCGTAGCACTTAAGTTTTTTATCCAATTTAGTGACAACGCTATTAGAAAGGCCTAGAACGGCGTCTTCAGTCGAGATTCCCTGTCGAAAACCATATTGATTTTTTGCAATGATGTTGTATTTGGAAAGATATCCCACCAGAGCGTTGTTCAGTATTTTCTCAAGGATTTTAGACAGGGAGCTCAGAACCGAAATGGGTCGATAATTAGAAACGTTGCTTCTGTCTCCACTCTTGAAGATTGGGTGTACCACTGCTTTCTTAAAAATTGCAGGAAATGTACCAGTTTCGATTGCTCGATTGCAGATGTGTGTTATGGGTGGAGTGAGAACAGCAATGGATTGCTTCAGGATTTTTACTGGGATGTTGTCGTGTCCAGTAGCGCAATCTGAACGTAGATTGAGTAAAATTCCATAAACTTGAGATTCGTCAATTGGCATGATTACAAGTGAATTGGACGGAGATGGATGACTGAAGGTGGCGAGATTAGAGGGCGGAACGATTTTAGAGGCTAATTTCTCACCCACACTGGCAAAGTAGCTATTGATTTTATTGATCGAGGTTTTTACATCAGATGCGCCCCGGATAAGTTCGTCGGGTGGCTGATGCTGGACAGAACAGTTAGTTATGGCTTTAACGGCCTTCCATGTAGCTTTAATATTATTTTTAGCTCTTTGTAATTCGTTTCTGTCATGTGCTCGTTTTAGTTTTTTCAGTATCTTGTCCAGGAAGTTGCGATATCGAGAGAACGAAGTTTTTAGGACCTGGTTATCTGGAGACAATTTAGATTTTCGGTGTAGCATATCCCGGTTTTGTATGCAACGAACAAGACCCGTTGTCATCCAGGGTTTGAGCATTCTCGTTCTGTTAGTTACTCTTATGATTGAAGTGTGATTTGAACAACTTTTCTGAATCATATCAACGAATAGATCAGCGGCAAGGTTTGGGTCACATTCTTTCAGTACGGGGTGGAAATCGGTGTGGTCTAATTCGTCACGAATGGCTGAATAATTGTAACGGAGGACAGTTGAATTTGGAGCCTTCACGGAGTTCCCGTGGGTTTTCAAACTAAGGACGATGGGAAGGTGGTCAGTTATGTGAGTGTCAAGTACAATAACGCTAGCCGAAGCAGTTGTTTTTAACATTATGTGATCGAGAGAATTATCTGATCTAGTAGGAATTGTATGAGCCGGTAGAAGTCCAATAGAGGCGCAAAAGGTCAAATATGCATCTGAGTGGCGATCGTGATTATTAGGTTTTATATCGACGTTTATATCACCCACTAGTATCATATTTTTGAATCGTTTTAACGTTCCAGCTAAACTATCAAGGCTATTGTAAAATAACTCCAGGTCCAAGAATGATGGGGAGCGATAGACACATATAATAGCTGTATTGCCGGTACTACATACTAAGCAGTTGGCTTCGCGGAAAAGAGGTTCAGTAATAGTACATTGCAGGTCGCTTCTTGTATAGATCACTACGCCGTCATTTTGCGAAGAGTTATTCTGAGTAGCATGGCTCGAGTACCCTTGAAGAATAGGCAGGGGTCCTGTCACTTTCAGCCAGCACTCCGTGAAAACAATAACATCAAAATCTACTTTGGTCATGGTTAACATTGTAATAAATTGATGGAAATTTTTGTTAATGCTTCTGATATTTATGTGGATTAATTTAAGATTCGAATGAGGATATCTAACAAATTTTGAGCACTGTTCTGGTGGGCATTGATATGCGCGCGCCATAGAAATGTTATCAATGTCGTTATTAATTTTATTTATATTAGCCATTTATTATAAATATATTTTATTCATAGATAGATACGTCACAGCAATATCGTGCAGAAGTAACATTAGAATAATGGGCATACTCAATAATCGTAATGTTAGCTGTTTTAGTATGGCTGAGAGCGAGACGTAAACATTATATCTTCGCAAGTAAACGAAAACAAAATTACTCAGAACTTGCGCCCTATGGTTGCAGAAGTACATCGAATAGTATTGATAAAAGAGTGGATGATTGAATAATGAACTAACTGTTACAAAAAATATTTTAGGATATGTGTGAAATGCAATATTTTTAAAAAAGTAGACTGAGGTTATGAAAAGTATATACCGGGTGTGATCCCGGGATTTAACATGCAAATTAATAAAGAAAGTAAAATATAGAATACAAAAATAAAGTCAAATTGTGCTATTAAAAATGGACAAGCAACGTTCGGATTTTATTTGAGTTGGTTTATCTTCAGGATTTTTACGCATGAAGATCTTTCCATTCAAGCTCCAGCATGAGAGTTTGTTAGTCTTCGCAAATTGACGGCATTCATAAAAGAGCTTTCTCATAGTGGCTGACAAATGTTCCGAGGCGTAGATGGGTTTCCTATCTCCAGGTAATCCAATAGTGTGTGTATTCAACTTATCCACTGTGGCACAGTCTTTGTTAAAACGTCGAACATTGGATAAAAACTCGTGTTTACGGGACACAGATGTAAACTCTGCGACGATTGAACGAGATGATCCCGGTTTACCGGGGAGGCGGTGAATATCTCGCAAGTGTGACTCTAATATCTCCAGGTCCACAGCTTTCCCAACTCCAGAAACAATTGATACCAGATCTTCCAATTTTTCATTATCCTTAGTTGGAACATTACGCAATTCAATAGTCGCAGACCTTGAATGGAGCTGTAAGTCCTGGATTTGCTTCTCCATACGCTCAACCGACTCAACATCCCCCGCTCTCCTCTCTTCCAAATTGACTACTCTTTTTAATAATTCCTCATAACTCTTGTTGATAAAAGTCATGCTTTTATCCAATTCGATGGAAGTTTTCCGAATTTCATCACATTGCACTTTTAGCTCAGATACGTCCTTTAAGAGAGATGAAAGCACAGCATCCTGTTCCGTTTTCCATGAAGTCAGCCTATTATCGTGGTCCGCCTTCCAAGAGTTCAACATTTCCAGAAGTTCATGCTTTAAGTCCATGCAAGCGCATGACGCTGACTGGGCGTTAACCGGTTTGTCAGGTGAATCATTAAGTATCTCGGGTGGATTATTAAGGCGGCGTTTATTGTTACGGACAGTGATATTGACATCCTCAGGTTTTTTGGTGTTCGACTGGTTACTAGATACTACCGGGGACTGACCTTTTTTAGTCTTTGCGGGTGATTTGGGTGGTGTTCGCTGCATGCTTGGCGGTTCAAAGATGAACGATATCGACGAAAGCACAGCAAAGATAAGCAACAGCAAAAATATGAAGCAGTTAAGTGAGCTCTCTAATAGTGTGTTATACTCAGCAGTATTCCTTAATGGCGCGTAGCACTAATAACTGGTCGTAGCGCTTGTAGCAGTCTTGATTGCGCGTAGGCGCGGCACGTAGCGAGTCGTAGCACAGGTGACGTAACGTGGGCCTCACTCGCTACGCTGTGGACGTTTATTTCGCGCTGTGATGACTGATGTTGCTTGGTCTAGTGTGCACGCGCGCGACTGCCAACTCCGGCGCCGCAGGTTCGAGACCGCCCCGGATCAAGACAAATCAGGCGACTTTCTACCGAGACGTAACACTGAGAATCTATTTGTTTCACTCTAGGACCGCCTACTAGGAGGTGCCAATAGTATAAAACACTTAAGGAGTAATAAGGAATCGAAATTTGGCGAGTAGACCAATCACCAATTAGCACAAAAATGTCACAATTTACGAGCGACAAGGGTCCACTGTACACGTCCGTACCGGGCCGCGGCGCACGGAGGAATGCAAATAAATGCAGTAAAAAAACTAAGGCGCGCAACTCAGTTCTTCTGGCGTACAAAGTGGTGAGATCCATATAATACCAAATCGGTTAATTTATTCAGTCTATACTTAAGGGACCTTAATGACCTAGATTGACCAGGCAATCGGACTAAACTATCTAATTTGGTATAATTCGTATTATTTGCCATTGCAGTCTATCTAGGTCATCAAGGTCCCTTAACCTTTCGAATAACGTACTTAGAGACAATAGAAACAGAATGAGAGCGAACGCTGGCGTTCGCTTGTGGTTTAATGAATTAAGTAGATATTGCTCGCAGAACAGATGATCGATGGGGCCGAAAGGTTTTTTAGTGGCGACCGCGTACTGGAATATTCAGTTGGTGTACTTTCGGAAGAGTCGGGAATCCAATGGATGCAAGACACACACAGTACCCCTCGTTGTGGCGACACTTAGGGAAGCCTGTGACCGACGGTGGACGTCTTTCGGCTGAAATGATGATGATGATTTGAACGGCTCCTAACTCACTTTTCAGCAAACAAAGCTTTGATGTTATCGTCCACATTGTAGGCAGGACCTGCCAGCACCAAGCTGCTGCCGTGTCTGATGCCTGCCAGGATTGTTACGATGGATCCAAGAGCGTGAAATAATGGGACCTGGAACCAAAGAAGGAACATCAGAGACACGTTATGGAAACGAGGGTCCACCTTAACTTCATTTTTCGTTCTGGTCAGTTCATATGGCATAATAAATAATTTGAATCTCTTATTAATTATGTTCCGAATCAGTAACTGAATCGATTCCAATAATTCAACATGTTATTTTTTTACCCAAAAATAAAAAAGGTCACAAATTAGACAATACCGATACTAAGTACAAAACAGGTCACGGCAAGTTATAGCGGGCATTAAGCGCCAGCGCACAGCTGCGTGCGGGAGCAAAACAGTCTCCCGGATGGCCCGGCCCCGACGGACACGGCGCGGCGGCGGTGCTCTGCCCAAGCGGGGCACACCTCTACCTTGTGCTCCACCGTGTCCACCGGGCGGTACACACAGTCGTGACACCTAATTTAAGAGATTTAGATCGTGAAAAGTGGTTCTAAGTTTTTCTAGGGCAAATTATATTTCGTCTGGTTACCTGAACACAAATATTGTGATTGCCCTCGTGTAATGTGTTCCTCTTGCCAACGAAGTATGTGTTGTTCACGACGCCGAGATGAGAGTCTACTGCTGCTTTCGGGTCCCCTGAAATATTATTGGAAAAGGTTTTATTAGGCATTATTTAGTCTTCGCTTTTTATACTCTGATACTCAACATTATTTTAAGTATATGCGAAACCTGAATATAGTTTGCTCAGAATCAGTAACTGAATCGATTTCAATCATTTTTACACCTTGTAATATTTTTTCCCCAAGAATATTTTAAAAAGGTCACAATTTAGACACCATGGACACTAACTACAACACACTTCACGGCTGGTCATACTCATCACAAGCTAACCATGAAACTACCAGCGTATCTTTTCTCTTTCTTCTATATCAAATCCATCCAAAGATTGTTCGCGAAAAATCAGTTTTAGCGAAATTGTTGCACTTTATCTGAGCTCTCCATCTCGTACTGTATTTTTTATGGTATAATAGCTTCTGCCCGCGGCTTCGCTCGCGTTCATAAAATATAGACTATGTCACTTATGAATAAAGTAGCTTACTATCGGTGAAAAATTTTAGCAATCGGACCAGTACTTTCAGAGATTACCTCCTACAAACAAAAAAGCAAACTTTAGGGCAGTTCTTTGAATCAAGGTATTTACGTTCGAATAATTTGTGCCAAAATAATTAGAAATTTTTATAGATGAATCAGAACCAAAAATTAAAAACTTTATGTAGATGGGCTCTGTATTTTAAGAAAATAGTATTATTTTGACAAAATAAAAATAGGGTTTTCTGTGAAAGAAATTATCTGTGATCATATCCAGGAAAAAAATGTGGTGCGAATTATTGTTGGATACAATAATTCTAGTAAAATATTTTTTAAACTCCAGTATATTATAAGGGAAAACAAGAATATTTTAATAACAAAAAAAAACCTCTTTATTATATTAGTGTTGACAATAAAGAGTATATGAACGAACGTCTACCTATCTAATTACGTAACGGTACTGTCATATTAAGTACCTCTGGGACCTCACCCGTGGTGCCCGAAGT
Source organism: Mythimna ferrago (assembly GCA_910589285.2). Lineage (NCBI taxonomy): Eukaryota > Metazoa > Arthropoda > Insecta > Lepidoptera > Noctuidae > Mythimna > Mythimna ferrago. The sequence continues at coordinate 6,246,841 of OU342675.1, read as the reverse complement.
GAAGTGGATGAGGCATCCGTCGCTCGACTTCATCTCGCTGCCGTACTGCGAGATCTGGCTGCCTGAGCCACTTATAAGGGAGTCGTATGAAGTTGTGCCCCTGTTGGTAAAGAATTGAGAGATTGCCAGATTAAAGGCTCAACACATACATCAGTCACAAAAGCAGTAGTCACGGGTTGATTTCCAAGGTAAAAGATATAATTATATCAACTCTGAAAGAGATTGTCACCATATCAAATTTAGCCTCGTTGTAAAACAGTCGTATATGTCGATTCGGCTTCAACTAGTCAACGCCGCGCTTATGGCTAGCCGACCATTAGTTGATCAGGCTGACACCAGATGAGCTGCACTGCTGTTGGATAATAGCAGTGCAGTTTAGCAGGTAGGCCGCGGGAGCATTGATAGGGGCAAGAATGGATAAAGAGACGCGAGCTCGGTGATGGAGAGGCGTAAGCGCGTGGATGACAAGCCGTCAACGCGCGGACTGCCGCTGGTTAACCATGCGCCACACCGCGGTTCGTGAGCTTGTCCCGAGACAAATCAATTACGTTACAATTCCAATTAGAGTGCTTTTCAATAGAGATTTTCATGCAAAGAATACTAAACGGCTCGACTTTCTTACTGGACGGTCAGACGGCAAGCTACCCATTTCCCATCATCCGCAAGCCTACGCCTAGCTGGGACTCCCAAAATCCGGGGCGTCTTCTGTTGTGGCGGCTAAGGCGTGAGGATGTTTTTACCCTCACGGCTGTAGCCATCTCCTTCGTTAACATTATTGCTTCGCAGAAGGAGGCGGCCGCATCCCATTCTTTCTCACTTCAGACTATGGTCTCAACAAAGACCCGACGCCAAAGATCGCTACCGCCAATGCCTCCACAAGAAGGATTAATAAAAACCAGGATGTTGCCTGGTTATATCAGAAGAACAGTTAACTGCCTTACACAATAATATAAACCAAAACAATTTAAAAAAATCATACACTTCCAAGCCATTTCGAATCGAACTACTCATATCTATCTGGGTTGATTACTGTACCTACAAGATTTTTCTAATGCACACTCACGCAAGTCTGTCCTTTTCAACAGTAATAATAGAAGTCAAATCAGGAAACTCCTTCGACTTCCACGATCCTGGCGTGCTGTTCTGCAGTTCTGGTATCATCTGAGACAGTGTGTCATAGTAATCCCGTTTAGGTAATCTGTTGCTTATCAGCAGGCTCTTCAGACCTGTCTTCTTTAGACAGAAACTAAGCTCCTTCTTCTCGTACACTGGATTTATTAAGACCTGAAACATCATATTCAATATTAAGTGCAAAAAGAAACTGGTTTATTAATGATGCTAACTCTTAGCTGAACTTTTAGTAAAGGTGAGTAGTGCCTACTTCACACCCGAAAACTGTTCTGCTCAACCTATATTAAGCGCAAGTTCGATCGTGTGGAGTACTGCTCTTGATCTTTGAGATGGAAAGAAATAAAGAAAGAAAGAAAACATGTTTATTTGGCACAAAAGAAAACTGATCTGCCAAATACCAGCTTGATCCGCCAGAGTCAATTGAGAAACGAGCTAATAAGATCATCGGCAATGATGCACACGTTGAATCAAAACTTCAAAGTCTTGAGCATCGATACTGAGTTGCTAGCCTGTCGAATTTCTAACGTTTACATTTCGGGGAGTATGCATTGGAGATGCACAAACAACATGCAACTTAAGGGCCAAGCGCCCGAAAAGTGCCATAAAACAGTGATTTTCTGAGGCCTACTCCTCCGTAATGGCTAGGTCAATTGGTTTGAAAAAAATATATGTTTATTATAGATTCATGAACAATAATATCAACATTTTTTTTTTTCTTTTGTCAAAAAAAATATTTAGCAATTTCGCAACTATTCGCAACTTTTCCCTACTCCTTCGAAACGGCTTGGACCTTTAGAAACATTTTTACACATAGAAATTGGTGGTTAAATATTCTTCAAAGTGAACATTGCATATGTAAATCAATCAATGTCTCGTAGAGAAAATGGATTTAAAGCGCTTTCCGGGCGCTGCTGGCCGCAAATAAATGCACAGATTTGCGTACTGCCGCCTAGGCGAGTGCGAGAGTTGCGTTCACATAATTTCGGCCAGATAGTTCAAGGAACTATACGCCTTAAGTGGGATCATTGAAACAGATGCGTTGACGGTAAAATGGAGCCGAGAATTTTGTTGGTAACTTTGGCTACCTCAGCTCTTAAGGAACACAGGATATTGTGGGTGGATGGAATTAAACCCATCCACAATAACCTGTGTTCGTTTAGTTGCCTTTTGTGTTCAGGTATACGGCCCATTCACGACCTTGCTGTGTGAGCGGTAGCTAAGCGGGGCAGCGGCGAACGGTAAGAACAAAAAGATAGGTAATGAAAATGTTTGAAGCACGCCACGAGACGCCGCTGATACCGATGCCACCTCCGCGACTGAGCCGCTAAGACCAAAGTTGTGAACGCAGTTTAGTTAGGCTTTAGTAGTAGATTACGATGTTTCCTGTCAGTTTCAAAAGCTATAATAACTTCGGAAAGCACTAAAATATCCTATTTAAGCCAAAAACTGTTTTCAGAGTATTTATAATTTCGTGACAAAATCGTAAAACACTTACAGATATGAGACCCGCTCTAGCGGCGGCAACCACGGCAACGATCCACGCGGCGCTGTTGTGTGCCCATATTCCCACCGTGTCGCCCTTCTGAAGACCCTGAGCTCGAAGGGCACAGCCTAGAGAATCTGCCTGAAATAAACACATGAACATGTTAAATAAATTGACCATAACTCAAATTAGATATATTCATCATCATTTTAGCCGAAAGACGTCCACTGTTGGACATAGGCCTCCCCCAAGCGTCGCCACAATGAACGATCCTGTGCGTCTCGCATCCATCGGATTCCCGTAACCCTTACCAGCCGCCTAAACAGTCAATGAATGTAGTATATTTTTCGATATAGTCAACCGATTGTGATGAAACAAAGCCTAAGAAATATATTCAGTTAGTTACACACAATTTTATATATAAAAGTTACCTACATTGATTTTGTACATTTAACGTGTATAGATAAGCACGCATTTGACCACTATCTCACCTAATGGTAAGCGACAATGTGGCCAACGATGGAGCACGCTTGCTTAGAAACTACCTATTCACTCTTGACTTAAAGACCCCAAAGAAGGTTGTAATTATCACAAAACCAATTCCGGCCGGGAATCCCACTCCGTAGCTGTACGCATAATAAATGTGTTCCCGTGACGCTTTGTACGTATCGGTGGGATGTTCATCATGTACCAGTAGCGCAACGCTGTACGCTTAGTGGTCCGATGATAGAACGGACAATACATGTATATATCGTACGATAACGAAAGATACGAATATGATACGAAAATATGTTTGTTTTGTTGTCTACGCGTTCTAGCAGCACCAGATATATAAATTATTCAACAAAGTCCTTAGTAAAATGCTTGTTTATTCCTTTTGAAGTGATTGGATATTATGATGAGGGAGCCAATTATGTCTCCTAACACACCAACTCAAGTGTATGGCTTTTAGAATTAAAGTTAGGTACTATATCGAATATTTGATTGTTTTTCAAAAACAGTCCACTGCTAACCAATAGGTCACTCCCAATGTTCGTAAAAAAAAACGTTATTATGTCTTTTCCATCTACTGTCCACGAAATTTATTTTCTTTCCCTACCTTTTTTAGGGTTCCGTAGCCAAATGGCAAAAAACGGAACCCTTATAGATTCGTCATGTCTGTCTGTCTGTTTGTCTGTCTGTCTGTCTGTCTGTCCGTCCGTATGTCAAAGCCACTTTTTTCCGAAACTATAAGAGCTATACTGTTGAAACTTTGTAAGTAGACGTATTCTGTGAACCGCATTAAGATTTTCACACAAAAATAGAAAAAAAGCAATAAATTTTGGGGGTCCCCATACTTAGAACTGAAATTCAAAATTTTTTTTTTCATCAAACACATACGTGTGGGGTATCTATGGATAGGTCTTCAAAAATGATACTGAGGTTTCTAAGATCATTTTTTTCTAAACTGAACAGTTTGCGCGAGAGACACTTCCAAAGTGGTAAAATGTGTGTCCCCCCCTCTAACTTCTAAAATAAGAGAATGATAAAACTAAAAAAAATATATGATGTACATTACTATAAAAACTGCCAACGAAAATTGGTTTGAATGAAATCTAGTAAGTAGTTTTTTTTTAATGCGTCATAAATCGAAAAAAATACACTATTATTAAAACATCTATCAAAGTTACAACACATTACAAGAACTTTTATACTATGTTACTTGCTGCTACGGAACCCTTCATGGGCGAGTCCGACTCGCACTTGGCCGGTTTTTATAAACAGTATAAACACATTGTCCCGCTCTTGGAATTATTCCCGTATCGTGGGTGTGTTCACAAACATGTAAGCTGACAAACCAGAGAAACCTGTTTTTACTGTTCCGTGAGAGAAACTATCTGTAGGCAGTAGTACGTGCAAATATTTACCTGCGGGGATCGAATTTGCGATACAGTTCTGCAGATGGCATGGTTGGCAGTGGTTGGGGCATTCAAAAAATCTTACTAATATTATAAGTTTGTATGTGGATTTGTTTATGACTATAATTTTTTGATGAATCACACAAAAATGGCTAAACGAAATTAAATAAAATTTTGCGAACAGATAGGTTTAACCAGGATTACGAAAAAGAGTCACAAAGTGCTAGAAAGAAATCGTTGGCAAATTACTAGCAGGCCAGAGAATCATAAAAAACTAAATCACTCTAATATTATGAAGAAGCACTATTCGTAGCAGTTGCAGGACTGTATTACTAACATCATAAACAACAACTTTTGTTCTATGACGTTTTACAAAATAATTCATTTACCAAAACAGACCTTCAAGATTTCGTTGTTCTATCTAAAACATTTTTTTTTCTTTATTTATTTATAGAGGGTTCAATCACAAACTGATTATGCCACCCTCATCGGTACAAACAGAACTTATTCTATGAATACAATCATGTTCTAAATGCTATTTTAGCTAGTCTATATACCGTCCTTGCCTCCTTTGACAGAGGGAACGCAAGAATGCTCTTACATCTAGTGACTTGGGTAAAATTGAAATCCTGTCGGCCTCGTTCCGGACACACTCCATCAGTATATGATAAGTGTCTTCCACTATACTACAGTCAGGGCAATTTGGAGACGTAACTTTACCCATAAGATAGGCAAAACTGTTCATAGGTACATGTCCATCTAAAACATTTCAAATCTGTATTTTGCTATACCTACCTACATCTGTATGACGCAACGCAAGCACCCCCGCCGCCCGATCCCGCTCCCCTCCTCTATTGTATTATCGCTTGCTTCGCATAGACTTCGTAATATTCAGAACGTTCAATTTAAATATTTTTATTTTTGTGTGAAAATCTGATGAACTGAAATATGATAAAGTTTTAAAAGTCATAGAAAAAAAGTTGATGTTTATGATGTTTAGCATCATAGTCCCGAGAGGCTGCCATGAAGTTTTCATCCTACGACATGAAAACGATGACAAGTATTTCCTTCTTATAGCTTGTCCGAAAACACTACTATTTTGTATGTAATTCCCTGCCAGAGTCTGTGTTTACTGATAACTGTAACCTAGGAGTCTTTAAGTCAAGAGTAAATAGATTGGTTCTAGGCAAGCGTGTTCCATCGTCGTCCACATCATCGCTTACCATCAGGTGAGATATTTGGGCACGCCACAATTATGGCGGTAAGTCCCCTCTTTGAGGCGTGGCTGGAAAGACCTCACGGCGTCCTTACCTTCCGTATGACGCAGGTCCTCACCGGACATGACACGTTCGGGAGGTTCCTGCACCGGATTCGTGCGGAAGTGACGCCCGGGTGTCGCCACTATGCGGAATGCCCGGAGAACACGGTGGAGCACACAGTCGAGGTGTGCCCCGCTTGGGCAGAACATTGCCGTGTCCTCGTGGGGGCGATCGGCGGCAGAGACCTCTCGCTCCGGGCCTTGGTTGAGGCCATGGTCCGGAGCGAGGAGGAGTGGCAGGCGGTCGCCGACTTCTGTGAAGCAGTAATGCTCGCAAAGGAGGAGGCCGAACGCATCAGGCAACGGCGTCCTCGCCGCCGCCGCCGGGATTCTGATCCCGACTTCCGGCCACCGTAGGCGCGGGCTTGCGGACAGTGAGCAATGGGTAGCTCGCTGTCCGGCCGTCCAGTAACTGTCCGGACCAAGCCCAAGTCGTCGACGGCGCGCACTGTTCCCGCGCGCCTCAAGTAGTTGTCAGCAACAGCAGGGGCGCAGCTGGGTCGAAGCCTACTGGGGCCAGGGTTAGTTTCGAAAGACAGCTCGAGCCCCGGTATGAAAGCTATAAGGAACGGGGTGGGTCTTTTAGTCAGTCCGCTCCGCCCAAGAGCGGGGGTTGTCATTGGATGATTTTTTCCCACTTTTTTTTATTTCATTGAGCAATCAGTAGTATCTTTATTTATAACAATATAATGTGTCGAACAGACTGATAATTAAAAATTATATTTTTCTTAAAAGTAGAAAGAAAAATGAATAAAATAATTACAATGCAGTGGATTTTATTAATTTTTGCGTAGCTAGCCCTGTATCAAATATTTTTAGTGCTTTTTCCGGATATAAATTGATAAGTCCCCATTGAAAATGACCTCGTTTGTATTCTGGACAGGGGTAGGTTATTTTTTTTTTATTATGATCTTATGTTGAAAATTCTAGAACGACCGGAGCGAGCTATTATAATATTGGAACATTACTTATCAATTATATAGTTATTAGATACTAATAACTAATGGCCTCTTATCAATAAGAGAATTTAAGATTGTGGATAATGTTACGAGTTATTGCACATTTTGGGGCCCTTGTGGCCCGGGGCCCAATGTCATTGATACGGGTGATACGGCAGTAGCTACGCCCCTGGTACAATGTCTTGATTATCAACTTAGGAGTATTCAATAATAATTAATCAAAGTCTTCAAAACTTAGGAGTATTCAATAATAGTTCATTTATAAATCATAAAATAACGACATTTAACGGGTATTGGCTGGTGATATCCATAGATGTGATATCATACTGGTTAGGTAACGAGAAAAAAGTACATATAGAACCGTACTCTGTTCTAACACTGATATCAGTCCCTAAATATGTACATAAAAGTAATAATTACGATCTAATCAGATAAAACTTATCGCACAAATACGAGTATTATAAAGGGGAAAGTTTGTATGTATGTATGTATGTGTGTTTATTGCTCCTTCACGCTCTAACGTCTAAACTAATTTAAATTAAATTTAGCATGGTATGGTAGATCATATCCTTGAAAAGCACACAGGATTTTTATCCTGAAAATATTTTCCCTTTCACGCGTGCAAAGGCGTTGATTGAAGGAGAAACGAACTGGCATGATCAACGCACAGTTACTGGGAGTTAGAGCGTATTTTGCACAGGGATTCTTTTTATGACATAGGCAAGCATTTTCCATTCAGGCGAGATTTTTTCAAAATTCACCCCCTAAATTAATGAAATTCAACAAATTATTCTCATTCTTATATAACTGTGAACCCCCCTGTCCACAGTTATATAAGAATAAGAATAATTTATTATTACAAAAGATACATTTATATTATAAAGTTTGTTTCCATGAACTCACATTAGGATTCCCTGTGACGTGAGATCCAGGCTCCTTCCATACCTTAAATTTTTACCAACTTCAGAACATGTTCCTTAAGCTAACTTAATTTTAAGAAAGAATACAAAAAAAGAAATACAATGGTTACCGAATGTGTGTGTATAATGGTGTTAGTTAAGGGGCCGGCGACGGATGAATTTCCATACAAACGTAATACCACGCTCATTTGCAGTTGGAGCATATTTCCAACATATTATGATGATATTCGGTTATAGACAATATTTATCTAGGTTCCTACGTCGAGAATATTAAAAATATTGTTATTTTTAATACAGGAAAAGCCAAATGGCATGTTTTGCCATTTACGCTTTAAAAAAGTGCGAAATACAATTCGCTTAAATCTCTTTTTGTTTTTTTTTAAATAGAAAGACGGCCCCTTAAAATAAGTGTATAGAAAATAAGAAAGTGTATCTGTATGTTATAAACGTAAATGTGAGTGTACCTATGAGTGTTTGAATATAAATATGTATGATTGTATGAACAACAATGTGTGCTCTGTGAATTTACCACTTAGGCTAATAAATTATGCTATTGATTAATTAGCTAATCAGATTTCAAGTCAACTTTGCCGTAACAACGTGCTTTTCTTGAGTCTAAAACAGAATCGTATTTACTTATAACTCTTGAAGTCTTAAGTGCTCTGCCGCGGAACCGGCCGTACATAAATTATAGCCGTCTCAAGTTAGACTGAGGGAACTATTAAAGTAACCCCTAAAATGGGCTGCGGACTAAATGTTGGTTTGTACATCATAGGAGACACCTGCTTTCATGCGGGCATAGCCACTGGCAGAAGATAATTCATTAAACCCCAAGCGAACGCCGGCGGCGTTTGCGAATCTATTTTCTTACCATTGTGTCTCAAATTTACGGTATCTGAAAGGAACACAATTTTTAAAGTCGAGAGTGACACAATAAGTATACTGACCGAGTGACGATAGTTCCAATGACCTTTGTTTCAGTATAATTTGACAATTTGTTTTTAAAAGAAAATAACCATAAACAGACATAAATAATAACATGTCACATAATCATTATTTAAGTGTTTAGTTCATAAGACATCGAACGTCACTAGTAAGTACATGCCTTTTTATACATATATGTAAAAGAGTCATCAATAACTAGGACATGTACATATGAAACTTAAACATTAGGTACCTAAATGTTTTATACTTAACCTAACTATAGCATATACTTATATTAACAAAAAAATACTGGGAAGTTAACTACCTAATTTTTTTTTTGTGACAAGACATTACAACTGTCCCCGCACACAGGCTTCAAAAAAACGCCGCTTCAAGCTTCATTTTGAGGCTGTCTTTTTATGTGGCTCGTGTGCGGCGGTGCTGCCACAAAAAAAAAACGCTTGAAGCTGCTTCAAGCTTCACCGGACACAAAAGGTGTCACGCGCTTCAGCTGTTTTTGCGGCCGCTTCTAGCTTTTTATTTGTGGCCGATTCTAGCGTTTTTTTGTGGCTGCGTTTTTTTAAGGCCACACGGGCCTCAAAAAAACGCAGCCACAAAAAAACGCCGGGGACAATAAATCATGTACCTAATACATAACTTGGTGATGTTTCGTCCTCTTAGAATCTCAGCAAACCATACCTGACGACCACAAGCAGCACTGCGGTCAAACGCAGCAGCTAGCCACAGTTCTACCTGCGGTTGCAGTTTGCAGCTCGACTCGGAATTGTACCTTGAAGCGTGTTCTAGGCTTTGTGCAGCGCAGCGGCGACATACTGCCACTCTTGGAAAAAAAACAACTACGACCGCAAGCAGCGCTGCGGTCAAACGCAGCAGCTAGCCGCAGTGATACCTGCGGTTGTAGGGTCAGTGGGTAGCCTTAGGGGCGGATTAGTCCTCAGCCCATCTCGGAATTGTACCTTTATGGAGTTCATACACATGAGTGGCATGTTGCCAACGGCAAGGGTAGCTGCAGCCGTCGGCACGTCAGCGGCAGCTGTTGAGGCGTCAACGACGGCCGTTGACGTTCCAACTTCGTAGATCATCGACCAAGATCGACAGCCGTCGTGTGTCTGAAGTGTCACTATAGGTCGACGGTTGCAGTTACCTCTGCTGTTGATATTAAGCTCCGAAAAGTTTTATACTAACCTGTTTCAATAACTCCGCATAAGAGATAGTGATATTTTCATGAGTAGATCTGATAGCGATCCTGTCGGGGTACTTGTCGACTGTCTGGGCGATGACGTCACCGAGCGTGTCGTATACCAGGGGCTCGGATCCCGGGTTGTGCAAGTAGCTTTGTCCAGCTGCGGCCTGGAGTTGACTGCTCCATCTGAAAATATTTTGAGCTATATTTAAAATAGTCCAAAATTGGTAAAACGTTCGAAACTACCTTACTTGTCGTTTATATTTAAAATTAAAACAAGAGTTCGAATAATTCTTAGAGTTCATGACAGGGGTCATCTAATGATGAAAGAATCATTAGATCATCTAATGATTTTTAACCTCTGAAAGTAGATATGGATTCGTTTACAAAGATTATTTCACTAAGCGACACTCTGGCATGACAACTTTTTATACCTACCAACAAATATGCATTTTTAATATAGTTGTGTGTTACCAGATGAAGACCAAGGACAACGTGAAAATATAGTGTGCAATAAAAATAATAGAACAGAAATAATCTTGTTTAACTCCCATTGTAACGTTATATAGTAATTTTCAACGTTCCTAACAAAATTATCTTAGCAAACTACGGAAAAAAAAATCTTACACTAATCAACAAAATATTAGCAGGAACCATACAACCCAACAACTTAAAACAAATAACAAACAGATAACAAAACACTCTGTAGGTAATAGATAATATTAATAAAATAAACTAAATGTAATCTAACTTTATACACATTATTAACGTAAAGATGTTAAAAAATGGCAGTAAAAAGCGTAATAAATTATAGCCTAAGTATTGACCAGACTTATAAGTTTCTGCAAAATTCGAAGAAAACCAGTTCTATAGTTTTTGCGCTAATAAGCTAATAAGCAATTAAATAAAAACAAAATTAAGTATATCACGATTGCTATATGTTTAAGCTTACATAATATATATACAACCTTATTTTTTTTATTAGAATAAATAAATAGGGTCCGTACCCGTTACTGATTATATTTTGTAGTCAAAACTAAGAAAAAAAAAGCAATCCCAAAATTGATCACAAAAAATTTGTCTTCTTTGGTTAATTCATAATAAAAACAATAATTCATACTAATTGCTACTAGAAAATACTACGCGCAATGTTTTTCCATTTTGGTTGTCATTTATTCATTCGTATCCAATAGCCTGTAGGTACTCCATTAATTGAGTGACATCTATGGATATAAACAAACGCTAATAGATAACATTGCTGTTTAAGGGCCAAGCGCCCGAAAATTGCCATAAAACAGTGATTTTCTGAGGCCTACTCCTCCGTAACGGCTAGGTCAATTGGTTTGAAAAAAATATATGTTTATTATAGATTCATGAACAATAATATCAACATTTGATTTTTTCGTGCTATTAATACTTCTGTCAAAAAAAAATATTTAGCAATTTAGCAACTTTTCGCAACTTTTCCCTACTCCTTCGAAACGGCTTGGACCTTTAGAAACATTTTTACACATAAAAATTGGTGGTTAAATATTCTTCAAAGTGAACATTGCATATGTAAATCAATCAATATCTCGCAGAGAAAATGGATTTAAAGCGCTTTCCGGGCGCTGCTGGCCGCAAATAAATGCACAGATTTGCGTACTGCCGCCTAGGCGAATGCGAGAGTTGCGTCCACATAATTTCGGTCAGATGGTTCAAGGGACTATACGCCTTAAGAATATTAGTTATTAAGACTTCATTGAAATAATGACAAGACCTTTTCTAAGCCTTATAAGTATTTATACTATTTAAAAATTAGTGATTTATATTTATTTATTTGGTACTTTATACACACGACTGTACAGAGGTGTACTTAATGCCCTGCCCCCCTAGCCAAGTTACAACCGTTTCGCTTGCGCTGAACGCTTCGAGTTGGCAGCGCCGACAATTCTTTTGTTCTGATCACATGACTAAGCGTTGAGATGACGTCATACCCGTACATTTGAAGCTTTCTACTAGCGTTACCGATTGCAGATTAGCAACTTGGGTAGGGGTACTGGGCATTTTTTACGATTCAACTTATGAGTTATGCAGAGACATTAGTGATAAGTGCAATATTGAAACAAAAACACTAATGATATTTATTATTTTTATCGTTTATAGACATTGAAAAAGATAAGGATAAACATACTGAGCGGATTTCGAAGATTATTGTTTATATAAATTAGTAGTCGCCGCTCGAAGATCCACTCACATGTTATCAGTGCATCGTGCCCTTAAAATTTATAGTCTATTTATTTATGTACACGCAAACACTTAAGGCTTATAGTCCCTTGGACCATCTGGCCAAAATTATGTGGACGCACCTCTCGCACCCGCCTAGGCGGCAGTACCTACGCAAATCTGCAATTATTTGCGGCCAACAGCGCCCGGAAAGCGCGCGGCTGACCTTTAAATCCATTTTCTTTGCGAAATATTGATTGATTTACATATGTAATGCACACTTTGAAGATTATTAAACCACCAATTTTTATGTGTAAAAATGTTTCTAGAGATCCAAGCCGTTTCGAAGGAGTAGGGAAAAGTTGCGAAATTGCTAAATATTTTTTTTAGACAAAAGTATTAATAGCACCAAAAAATCAAATGTTGATAATGTTGTTCATGAATCAATAATAAAAATATATTTTTTCAAACCTATTAACCTGGCCGTTACCGAGGCGTAGGCTTCAGAAAGTCACTGTTTTATGGCACTTTTCGGGTGCTTGGGCCAAAAAAAGAAAAGAACAAGTACAAATAAAAGTTCACAAAAGTGCTGTTTAATTCAAATGAACTTCCATCAGACCTGTGACAGGAGAATTGGATGAGAGATATCTAGTAGTAGTCTAAGATCCGATTATGAACGACCTTTACCGGTCTGTTTAATGGATGAAACGTATTTTATGATAAATTTAGTGTATTAAATAATATAACGCGGGTGGGTTGCCTGAGAAATTCCTGGCCAGACTTTCTTGACTTGACTTGACTTTCAGACTTTAGATTATTAATTTAAAATTGAAAATTTACTTTTTATTTAGAAAAATGCACAACCGTTACTCATACCAGATTTTTTTTGCAGACAACACTATAACACCGTATTCGTAATGAAACAGCGTTATTTTGATATAGAATTTGTTGTATATCAAAATAAACACACCTGTTTATACCTGGCAACCCATAGTTATGCCACGAAACAAATAGGCAACCCAACATTTTTATGTTCTAAAGGCTTCACTCTTTCAGTTAGTATTAAATTTGTTCGTTAAACACACCAGTGCATTAAAAAAAAAAAAAAATTGTTTGGCCAGGAATTTCTCAGGCAACCCCTCCCGCGTTATATTATTTATTATACTAAATTTATCATAAAATACGTTTCATCCATTAAACAAACCGGTGAAGGTCGTTCTTAACCGTATCCTCTACTATAGATACAGAATACTGTATAATATTGTTACGTACGTGGGTAATCAAATGCCGGTTTACTAACAGAGAACTTTATTCACCACAAAAAATAACAAATTAGTCAAGTCAACAATAATCCGAATCGCAATTAACACTAGAGTACCGTTACACTATCGCTTAGGTCGTTAGGTAAAATCACTTCACACACTTAGGTAGTTCGCTCTTGATCGCAGTCGAAATCACAACTGACTCGCTTCCGGCCGGGGGCTCGTATTTATATGCGGAGCCAAGAAAATTCTAGATACCGACATCCCAAGATCGATCCAGAACCATTGAATCGCGTCCCGAAGTCATAAATCATTTTTATTGCACGTGGTACTAAGAGTCACTTTCATGCGAATTTCGACTCTATTGTTAACGTCGGAGAGTACCATTTCCCTTATCGGTAGATACATACCTAACTATTAGTGGTACCTACTTTGTGGATGTTTCGAGATTTTTCTAAGCCTGGCTACGAACAACCATTCTAGATCTTTCGAACAGCAATGCGTTTTAATTATTACGTGCTACTCGTTATTTTCTCGGAGATATAACGTGTTCACGTTTAATGGCGTAAAAATATAAATAAGTTAGAAAACTTAAAATATACTATTTTGCCTATATGTTAAACAGGGATGTAATCTACCCTATCACCAGATAATTTCCAAATCCGTTCTGCTGATTGATTAGAAAGGAGTAACTAACATACAAACAGTAGTATATACGTACATACTACTTTTGCCTTTACAATATGAGTGTTTATCACACTTTATCTGATTAGACCAAAATTATTACTTTTATGTATTTTACAGACTGATATCTAATGTTAGTTCAGTGTTACAATCCCGTAGATCAAATACATTAATAATTTTTTTCTTTATTGTTCACCACATAAACAAAAAATAGAGGACAAACATTAATAAAAATAAGTGTACAATGGGGTCTTGGGCGGAGCATCGCCGTGCCCTCGTGGGGGCAATCGCCGGCGGAGACGTCTCGCGCCGGGCCTTGGTTGAGGCCATGGTCCGGAGCGAGGAGGAGTGGCAGGCGGTCGCCGACTTCTGCGAAGCAGTAATGATCGCAAAGGAGGAGGCCGACCGCATCAGCCAACGGCGTTCTCGCCGCCGCCGCCAGGATTCTGATCCCGATTTCCGGCCACTGTAGGCGCGGGCTTGCGGACAGTGGGCAATAGGTAGCTCGCTGTCCGGTCGTTCGGTAACTGTCCGGACCAAAGCCCAAGCCCAAGTCGTCGACGGCGCGCACTGTTCCCGCACGCCTCAAGAGTTGTCAGCAACAGCAGGGACCCAGCCGGGTCGAAGCCTACTGGGGCCAGGGTTATCCGAAAGGGAGCTCGAGCCCCGGTATGAAGGCTAGAAGGAACGGGGTGGGTCTTTTAGTCAGTAAGAGCCTGACACCATCTCCCGCTCCGCCCAAGAGCGGGGGTTATCATTGGATGATTTTTTCCCAACATAAAAAAAAGTGTACAATGGGGTGATCTGATCGCACAGGACAATACCTTTCTTTTAGTTACATAACTGGTATGATATCACCAACAGAGTAATACCAGTTAAATTGCTCAATAACATACAATGTGAAAGTGTTTTCGAGCAAGTTATAGGAATCAATATTTGTCATTCTTTGCACGACTACATCATCGCGAAACATCGGTTTGAAAACCGCAACAGTCTCGTGAAGTATGGTCCTCCCATAAACGTGCGAACGGCTTTGAAGAAAGACGACAGCTGTGGTTACTGCATCTCTTCCCATTCAGTGGAAGCTAAAAGTGCAAGAGTAGTGACTCTTCCATTATACTACTCCTCGAGAGCAACGAGTTCAAGTGGAACGATCCACTTGAGCAAACCTCACTAGAATTGCTTCGGCTTATCAGGAAGTCCCTAAACAGATTTCTGGTTTGGGCCAGAAGTCTGGTTAAGCCTACTAACCTAAGTTAGTAAATGTAAAGAAAAACTTCTCAAGAGTTTTACATATAGACGACTAATTGAAAGCGGCGTCACAATCATTAAAGTAGAAGAAAATTATCCCAAAGGAAAATACCTTAAAATACAATACATATCATTCATATATATTTTCTATATACCTATTTTATAATAATGCTGTATCTTCGTCTGTATATTGTGTGTACATAAATTGTAAAATAAATAAATAAATACCCACTCCTAAAAAAAAAATCGGATACCTACAACCATTAACACGTAGACAGGTAACAGATGGAAAGACGGAATAACTTCCGCATTGATAACATTACTAAGGTCACTAAATTTGAATGCATAAACTGTGACCTATAAATGAATTTGAGCTAGAAAAACCGATCATTTGTTAGTATAATCAATATGCCAAGCAATCCATTGGGTTTTGCATTGTACACAATGCACACGCAGACGGAGAAATCAAAGGTTGCGCGCCACAATTGCGGGAACAGGTGCATCAATGCAACCAATCATAAGATTAAAGAGATACTTTAGTACTTAGTTTGCACGTTTATAACTATATTTCAGGGTAAAAATGCAACGAATGCGTATCGACTTCGCGCTCCAAAAGGACGAACATTGGCGCGCGTTCCGGCCGCACGAAATCGCTTTTGGAACGCGCGCCAAGGTGTTTGTTGGAACGCTCAAACTTAGAGCGGCCCGTTCCATCTCGGTCCATGTCGGTTTTTTCATCAAACGAAGTTGCCAATGTTGTTGAACCCTGGAACAGTTGTCACGCGCGCGATGCGCGCTTAGTTGATATCATTTCAATATTTGGAGCACGTTCCGCGGAATGCACTCTCGGCGCGGATGTTCATGCCGCGCGCGTCAGGAGCGCATAATGGATACGCAGCTTTAGTATCATAGGTATTTACTCAGAAGGTCGCTACATCGAGATGGCGTATCACTGTATTTATGAGGTATCCTACAATTTAATATTGAAAATGAGACATCCAATTACTTTTTCGGTTATACGGTCGCAATCACATTTTTTTTTCAGCGCGAGACCCTGAGTGTCTAGACAAAATATTATGCAATGTGATCATGCGCAAGATGGTAATTAAACCCTTTCGGTACGGGGCATTCTCTGCGCAGCGCAATTTTATTGTATCATTCTGTGTTATTTGTCTCTTTTACTTTGTGTTTGTGACGTTGTATTGTGTTTGGGTCGAAGAAATATTTTCTATTCTATTTTAATTATATCAGTGATAACTGTCAAAAAACCTGAAATGCTTTGCATTTGACTTTTATTTAAAGAATGTAATTTTTTAAACTTTTGGGCGCAAACCTGCTAAAGAAGCTGCTCAAAATCTGGTTTCGAGCTGCGATGATGGCAACAATTGTCTGTAAATAGATTTTCCGTAACATTCACAAGCACATAAAAAGTGTGTATTGTCAATCTTTTCGAATACCGTCAATTAGGGGTTAATTGAGGGAGCATTTAAATAGGTATAAATACGGGCAAAATGGAAAGGTTGCTTATTTTCGATATTTACAGACTACTTTATGAAGAATTTCTTGTTTACATTCTTAGATATATAACCAATAAATAAAACGCTCAAAATTTTAATAATCTACGCGGACTTTTTAAAAAAATATGTTCAACCGAATGGCGCCAAATCACGCGCAAACGCCGGCGTTCGCTTGGGGTTTGAGGGGTAGACACAATCACGTCAATTAAAAACGTTCGCTTGGGATCCTTTCAATCGTGGAAATTACAGACACAATAGAAAGACAATAGGTGCGCGAACGCCGGCGTTCGCTTGGGGTTTAATGAATTAATGAATGAAGCCTCTCGGAAAATCCAGTATCCATTCTATATGGTTTAGGTATGGGGGTCGTCTGATATGAAAAAGGTGCTTTAGCAACCATAAGAAAATAGGCGGTTTTAACTCTTTTACATATTGTACTAGTAGCATTATCAGAATGTCGCACTGCATACAATGATAATTTACGCAATAACTAAAACTTATTTTAATCTTATTTCTACGCCTGGCGCTTTTTAATTGTATAATAAACCACCAAACTGAACCTTATACCGTTGACATAAGGTTGATTACAGTGTATTTTGTGGTAATAAAATGGAAAAGAACTATGCTATTTTCCGTCGCTACAAAGGTACGCTACTTAGCATTATAATCACGCTGTGTCTGCATAATTTTCTTTGATGATAAAAGATATGAGATAGAAACTACCAACCAGCTACCTAACTAATTTTAAACATAAGCCAAACAAACCCACAACATTTTCTTGCGTTCGCCTTGGGGCGAGTGAAGGCGTATTCTGTTAGATTGTCATTGACTAGAACCATACGGTTTTTGGAGGTAAGCGGAAGAGAAAGTAAAGACCCTCAAACCTTCACTGAAAAGCCAAAGGCCTCCAAAGGTTTTCTACAATTACCTTCAGCTGAAACCCAAAACACTGATAGAACAACTATCTGTAGACTTATTTAAGTTCCTGTGTCCCCAAGATGGGTCACAGGGCGTCCACAATGCGCCACCATCCCGTTCAGTCTTGAGATTTGCGTTTCATTTCGCTCCAGGTCTTTCCTATGTTCTTCTATCTGTGATGACCGTACATCACCAGGTCTGCTTAGGGCGACCACATTTTCGCTTTTATAGAGGATTCCAGTCTAAGGCTTGCCGTAGTTTATGTTTAGGATCCCTTCGGAGCCTATTGCCAATCCAGTTCCATTGTTTTGCGTTTCATCTGTTGGTCAATCGAGGTTTCACCGCAGCGTCCCCACAGATCTACATTGGAGATTTTCTCAGGCCAGTAAATACCGAGAATACGGCGAAGACAGCGGTTGATAACGACCTGGATTTTATGCGAGATATTTTTTGTGACCTTCCATGATGCGTGCAGGAATCGAACTCTAATGTACGCTAAACTTAAAAGGTTTCCTATGGAAAGGCGACTGAGATAAAAAAGGTAAAAACAAAACCGATTCGGTTTCATGCCTAGTCAAGGTAAAATTTATTGATGCCATTTTCGCTATGCAAATCTATCGTTCACTGTTTTCTAGCCATAATATATCTTTCACACAATCCATACATGGTCTTAATTTTTTTTTCATGTATTCTGAACATATTATATCATAACATATGTATAATATAATTAGGTATAGACCTTACGCGGGTATTAATCGAAATAATCATTATGATTTTCATTTGTAAATAATTCTCAAATCATAAAAAATAGAATTTTTCAAAGTCTATTTCAAAAAGATAAAATTTAAAAAAAATTGCTGCCAAACTCTTGTAGTTTTTAAAAGAAGAGTTAAAGAGCACTATCTTTCTATTTCGTCATAATTGCATAAACTAATATGTACTCGTATTATTTTATTTTAGGTATTATTTAGTATGTATTTGTGTGATATTTACTTTAATAAGTGTGTGTATGTTTATAATTATAACAGTATGTATATCTTTAATTTTTTTTTTTGTCTTTTATACTATTTCGTTGTTAAGTATGTATTTTGTGTGTACTAATTTTCCTTTTATTTTTACACACGGTGTCTACTTTGGAAGAGATTTTTTTTAAATGTTTTTTTATTGATTGGCTTGCGTTTGACCACCATCTCACCTGATGGTAAGCGATGATGTGGTCGACGATGAAGCACGCTTGCCTTCATTAGAAATAAGCATCACCTTTGTACTATTTTTCTGTTTCCTTCTTCTTTTCCTTTATTTCCATGTGTGTACATAAATAGTTAAATAAATAAATAAATTATTCAAATGAACATGAAATATTACTTAAGTATATTTATTAAAGCATAAACTGTAAAACAAAATACTTTATGTTTATTGCGAATTGATGAAGTTAAAAATGACTTCACATTAATGCGATAATTTATAGGCTATGACCAAGGTTTAATTCTGTTGAGCACGCCACAGTCGCGGCAATGAGGCCTCTCTTTGAGGAGTAGGCGTGCCACAGCATCTTCACTACTCATGACACAGGTCCTCACCGGATATTACAAGTTTAGGAGGTTCTTGTTTCGGATTTTGGCGGAAGAAACGGCCGGGTTTCACTATTGTGCTTAATGCACTCGCAGCAGCTCCTTCAGCTGGGCATGCTACAATTATGGCGGTAAGTCCCCTCTTTGAGGCGTGGCTGGAAAGACCTCACGGCGTCCTTACCTTCCGCATGATGCAGGTCCTCACCGGCCATGGCAAGTTCGGGAGGTTACTGTGCCGGATTCGTGCGGAAGTGACGCCCGGGTTTCGCCACTGTGCGGAACGCCCGAAGGACACGGTGGAGCACACAGTCGAGGTGTGCGCTGCTTGGGCGGAGCATCGCCGTGCCCTCGTGGGGACGATCGGTGGCGGAGACCTCTCGCGCCTGGCCTTGGTTGAGGCCATGGTCCGGAGCGAGGAGGAGTGGCAGGTGGTTGCCTGCTACGCAAAGGAGGAGGCCGACCGCATCAGGCAACGGCGCTCTCGCCGCCGCCGGGATTCCGATCCCGATTTCCGGCCACCATAGATGCGGGCTTGCGGACGGCGAGCTGTGGGTAGCTCGCTGTCTGACCGTCTGGTAACTGTCCGGACCGAGCCCAAGTCGTCGACGGCGCGCACTGTTCCCGCGCGCCTCAAAAAGTTGTCAGCAACAGCAGGGGCCCAGCTGGGTCGAAGCCTACTGGGGCTAGGGTTAGTTTCGAAAGATAGCTCGAGCCCCGGTATGAAGGCTTGAAGGAACGGGGTGGATTTTTAGTCAGTAAGAGTCTGACACTATCTCCCGTTCCGCCCAAGAGCGTGGGTTGTCATTAGATGATTTTCCCACCATTAAAAAAAGCTCCCTCAGCTGCAGCGACTGCCTCGCTGATGCAGACCATCGGGAATGTTCACAGGGGTGCGGCGCATTGACTTGTATTATACCAGCATGCGCAAGAGAATCTCCTTGGCTAGTACTGTTTGACATATCTGTGTTCGCTAGCTTTACTGCTTCGCAGAAGAAGGCGTACACAGCCCATTCCCTCCCGCGAGCGGTCTTCTCCTTCGCTAGCATTACTTTGCTTCACAGTTGAAAGCTAACGCATCCCATACCTTCTCTATGATCCGGAGCATAAGCACAACACTGGTTTGCAAAACAGTGAAACACTGACTCCTGAACTAGAGCCTGCATTTGTATTTTGGTCGTAGCCCTTAAGTTGGACAAGCCTTTTACTCAGCACTGGCAAGCCTCAGTTACACCGGTGAATCAAGCAACGATGTTTTTATTTTAATGACTTATTAGTTACATTTTAAATTTTAAGTGTATGTAATTTTTTAAATTGTAATCTCGTTGTTTATAATTATGTGGCAGTTAATTTTTATTAGAAATATTTTAATCATGCTTTTGCTAATTTATTTACATTTTAAGTGTATTTTTTTTTATTATTATTGTATTGCCAAATTAAATATAACTTATATAATGTGCACATTAAATAAGTTAAATAATTTAAATAATTATTGTAATCATTATTTAAATATTATGTTCTTTACAGCCCAAAATTAATAATTATTCTGATATTTTTGATTTTCATGTCAACGAATGAATCTACCGTTACTTACCGTATACAATTGCTCACACATTGATAAATATGATTATAAAATCATTATATTATTATGTCTATTGATATTTAGATAGACTGATAAGATCATAAAAACCTTGCATGAAGTTTAAGGATAAATAAGATTATGAATATAGTAACGGGTGATTTTTTTTTTACAACAATCACGCAACGTCGTCTAGTCTCAAGCTAAGCAGAGCTTGTGTTATGAGTACTAGACAACTGAAAAACCTTCTTATATATTTCTAAATACATACATATTATAGATAAATTACACCCAGACACAGAACAAATAATCATGCTCATCACACAACATTTGTCCTGGGTGGGAATCGAACCCACGACCTCCGGCATAGCAGTCAGGGCCACTAACCACTACACCAACAGGCCAGTCATTCATTCATTTGCAGGTACTTTTTTTAAACCCAAAAAAAATCTTTCAAATGTTTTTCTTTGTAACTGCCCGTAAACTTTTTGATAAAAAAAATACTGTGTATTTCACGCGTGATAGTAGAAAAATATCCCAAGAGAACCATTTACCGGGATAAGAATCTAGAAATATCTTATGTACTATTCCAAAAATGGTCTACCTATGCACCAAGTTTCATTGAAAACCTTTCAGCCGTTCAAGCATGCAGTAACAAATATACACACACACTCACAAACTTTTATTATTGTAATATTGTGTTTATTTTTTAGAAGTCATATGTATACGAAAATGATGCATCATTTATCTAGTACAACGTGCCTATGTCGTAAATTGTCAGACAGCTAATACAAATTATGGAAAATCTAAAGAATACCTGTACCTGCCTACCAGTAGATAATATCAGTTAATACCACACAGTGCTAAGCATGCAAGATCTGTCAAAAAAGAAAGAAGAAAGAAAGAAAACTATTTTATTTAACATACACACGTAGATTCACATAATGTAGTAACAACATGTGGACACTAATGATTATTAAAAAAAAGACTTAGTTGTCTTTTTTTTAATAATGTGTGTCTCAAATCTAGCTTTAAATATCATACGAAATTCCATTTCAATTTGATCAAAATCTGTTACATAACTCTAATCAGGGGATCACAAAACAGGCCCTAAAATAGATAAAAAAAAAATAAAAAAAATAAACAAACCTCGTATTGACAGCACTTCTGATTCTCGCAGCGTGTATTGCACCCTTGGTCCACATTATCACAACACGCCCGCTCCAACGGAAGCGCACAGACTAACTGATTAGCTGACGCGAACCATACACATTACCGTATAAACATTCTTATCAGTCCATAGATAGTGGATGCAAGATAATTGTTGAATAAGTTATGGTTTTTGGAATGTAAAATTTCTAAAGGAAGCAAGTACTTTGGCCTGCAGCGGGACACAATAGGTTCATACGCATTCATACATTGTCGTACGGTTGCACAACGTATGCAACCTATTCCGCGAATGATAAACGCACTCAACGCTCCTTGAATCCGGTCCTAAGCTAGATATCTCCTTCCATTCATCAGTGAATAGTCGCTGATGAATGCAAGAAGATACTGTCTGAATGTCGGGCAATTTGCGAAATCAAAAATCAAAATCATTTATTTCAAATAGACCATTTGCAGGTACTTTTGAATAGTCAAATGTCGGTCAGTCCAAGAAAAGTGAAGCTAAATTGCACGTTCCAATACGTAGGTCTCTATGGAGAAGAACGTGCAAGAAACTCCATGGACACTCTTTTAAAAATATATTATTAGTTACATAGATCTTGGTTACATATTTCTTGTCGCTTCTAATATGTGAGCACAATGTAGGTAGATACGTAATAATAATAAGTTATTATTCTTTTTATTAAATGTAATTAAAAATAGAAACCGAATTAAGCCACTGGCAGCCAAGAGACGACCAGTCTCAACCAATGGCACCCGTTCACGGGCGTGACACGTGCATCAGCCCCACTCAGCTCAACCATTTTAAAGGGAACCGAATGACCCAATAACACGTGCCACCACCAGCAAGACATTTGGGTGAGCATGACAAACTCTCAACTGCCATGCTCGTAATGTCAAACAAGTTGTAACCTAATAAAGATGTTCCATGGTGCTTCACATTCACAAAAACTTGAAAAAAAAAAGTGCTTCTACATTATACAATGCTATTTAGTTTCCAATTAAAAGTAATAAATTATCATAAGCTCTATTAAAATAAACAAATAAATAAAAAATACATTTCGAAAGCAAAAAATACAAAAAGGGGAATAGTATCTCTTCCAATATTTAGAAATATATTTATACATAAAAAAAAAATAAAAAAAAACTAATTTGAAGGTAAAAGTGGCTGTAGTTGTGGAGCAGGACCAGCATTTAGCCAAGCATTTTTGTCAAGGAGATAATCTTCCAGTTTATAAAATGCTTGTCTACATAGTGTGCGTTTAATGCATGTTTTAAATTTTGGACTAATTTAGTTGTAGAATCTCAATTGGTATTTTATTATAAAATTTTACACAGTACCCCATGAAAGAGCTACGTACTTTAGCCAATCTGAATCGAGGTTGATCTAATTTGTTCCTATTCCTAGTATTAAAATTGTGCCTGTCACTTATCTTAGTAAAAAGATGAATATTTTTCCGAACACACATGATGTTTTCATAAATGTATTGACAAGGGACCGTCAGGATGTTTATTTCTTTAAATAGTTCCCTAAGAGAATCGCGTCTGCGAAGATTATATATGGCTCTGATAGCTCTTTTCTGCAGTATAAAAATAGACTCTATGTCTGCAGCCCGTCCCCATAGCAAAATACCGTAAGACATGATACTATGAAAGTAACTAAAATAGACTAGTCTCGCAGTATCTACATCAGTTAATTGGCGGATTTTTCTGACAGCATATGCTGCTGAACTAAGCCGTCCTGCCAGAGATGTTAAATGAGGACTCCATTGTAGCCTCGAGTCAAGCGTGATCCCTAGGAAAACCGTACTCTCGACGAACTCGATTTTCTCCTTGTTCAATACTATGTCGGAATAATTGCTTTTAGCATTCGGTAACGCAAATCTTATGCACTTAGTTTTTTTTTCCATTTAATACTAAATTATTAACAGTAAACCAGTTTTGGACTTGCTGTAGAGCATTATTTACGTCATCAAGGTTTGCGGAACGTCTATTGATTTTAAAAATTAACGTCGTATCGTCAGCAAACAATACAATATGTGGTTGTTTTTTTAATAGATGCGATAGATCATTTATATATACTAAAAAGAGAAAAGGACCCAATATTGAGCCTTGCGGTACACCCATTTTGACTTTCAAACCCGGAGAATTGACACCATTTATCTGAACTTGCTGTTGCCCGTCAATTAAGTAAGATTTTACCAAGCTGAGTGCAAGTTTACCTAGCCCATAATGTTCAAGCTTTAAAAGCAAGGTTTCGTGATTAACACAATCAAAAGCCTTTGAGAGGTCACAAAAAATCCCTATCGCATCTTGGGCTTCTTCCCACGCTGCAAATTTATGTTTTAATAAAGTGACACCAGCGTCAGTCGTACAACGTCCTTTGGTGAAACCATACTGCTGATCATGAAAAATTTTATTGCTGTTAAAATGGTAAAGCATTTGATTAAGCATAACTTTTTCAAACACCTTACTGAAAACCGGCAATACTGATAATTATTAGTGTCCTTATGGTCACCTGATTTAAAAAGTGGTATAACCTTACTGTATTTCATTATATCTGGAAAGACGCCTTGGTCCACACACAAATTAAATATTAAAGCTAAGTATGGTGCTATAGTCTCAATTATGGATGTGCATACTTTAACAGACATTCCCCATAGGTCTTCGGTTAATTTGACTTTGATTTGCCGGAAAGCCTTTATGACTGTCATAGGGTTTATATGTTTGAATTGAAATTCAACCGGACAGCCTGGCAAGTTTGCTTTTAATAAAGTAATTGAGGCTTCAGGGGAGGAATTTAGAGCTTCCGTTGTCCTAAGAGGTACATTGGTGAAATAATTCACAAACTCTTGGGCTACTTCTATGTTAGAGCTTTTGGGACCATGTGGAGTCTCCAATAAAAAATCCGTGCTGCGTACTTTGTTCCTACCAGTTTCACTATTAATAACTTTCCACACAGTCTTTATTCTATTGTCTGCCGATTTGATCTTGTTGCTAATGTACAGGGCCTTTGCTACCTTGCAAATCTTTCTGAAAAGTTTAGAATATTTATTTACATATTTATTGAAGGTTTCAGTATTGAAGAATGGCTTAAGGCCGTATAGCTCATACAGTCTTTTCCTACTTATCCTAATACCTTTAGTCGCCCAGTCACTAAAAACAAACTTAGGGAATATATTTTTCGACTTCTTTTCAAAAGCTGTAACTTCTTTTCATTGGTACTTAATGAATTTAATTCATTAAGTACCAATGAAAAGAAGTTATCATAAAATTTATTAGCATCATTAATATCATGGCCCAGAACATTTAACTTATTTTGTAAGTTACTATTCAATTTAGTTAATTTGCCAATTGTAATTGGCCTGAATTGAATCTGAGTCTTCTCCAGGGCTGCTTGAGACATAAAAGTTACCGTTTGTCCACTATGATCAGACGGAAGATAATTTACTATAGCTTTATCTAGATAGTCACAATTGCAGAAAACATTATCAATACAAGTTGCAGAGGTTGGGGTTACTCTTGTTGGTTCTATAAAAACGTTAGACAAATGAAATGATTTAAAAAGATTTAAAAATCTGCTGCTATTTAAATTATTTTCCATAATATTAATATTAAAATCTCCACAAATAATTATGGATTTGTTACTATCTACAAGTTTGGCGAGAATATCTTCCATTGTTGATTCAAAAAGACTAAAGTTTTGAGGTTTCGGGGGTCTGTACACGCACACTATAACATGCTTATCTAGCTCAACACAAGACAGTTCTATGTAATGTCCCGTTGACAAATTAACTATATCATTACGTTGCTTAAATTTTATGCTTTTTTTATTAAGATTAGGGAACCACCACGCAATATAGATTTCCGATTAAAACAACTACCCACACTATAATTTTCATAACTGATGGTAACCTGGTAATCCTTCAACCAATGTTCGCGAGAACGCTGAGTGAGTTAGAAATATATCTGCTATATTTTTTTCTTTAATTCATTAAACCCCAAGCGAACGCCGGCGTTCGCGCACCTATTGTCTTTCTATTGTGTCTGTAATTTCCACGATTCAAAGGTTGTGTTTTACATAATTTGTAATCAGTTGAATTGTCATTTTGTCGTTCTGGTTGAAATAAATAAATACTGTGTCAAGGGTGAATGCAGTAAAGGTGTAACCAGATAGAACACACGATTCTGTGAAGGTTGCATGCTGGAAGGAACCTAACAGCATACAGGCTGGCAGAAAAATAGTTCTGGCTGGATTTTAGGTTTAATAGACATTTCAGTATCATTGTTTCAGTCAGACGTCCACTGTTGGACACAATCCTCTTTCAAGTATAACCACAACCACCGGTCCAGTGTTATTTTTTTTATATTATTGATAGGCTCGCGTTTGACCACCATCTCATCTGATGGTAAGCGATGGTGTCCCGCTTGCCCAGAAGTAACCTATTCACTCTTGACTTGAAGACCCCTAAATTGTAGCTAACAGGAAACACTGAATCCGGCAGGGAATTCCACTCCTTGGCTGTACGCACAATAAATGTGTTCCCAAAACGTATGGGTGGGATGTCTACCATGTACCGGGAATCTGATGCGAGATGTCGGAATCTCGTGAACGGGAAACTCGCACGGTAGAGAAGGCTATGTTTTTCTTAGCCGTACCGCTAGGAATTACTGTGTGTGAAGTTTTGTGTTAGACCTGTAATTGACTATACCAGTATTACTCGTTTAGTACGGATTGCGTAAAAGTGGAATTAATGTCTCAACTTCTTGTTCTGTGTTCCTTAATAACCACATACTATAAGTTTTATTTATTTGTATTTTGATTATTCAGAAACTTGCTAGCTTATTCTGCTATGACATAGTAAAATGATTTATGTAGTAGGTAATAACCGCAAGCGTATTGTGAAAAATCTATACAACATTAGACACTTCATTAATTTATTTGTTTTTTAAATCATGTTTGTTGTATGAAAGGCCCACTGAAATATTTATATTATTCTGTTTTTAGTATTTGTTTTTATAGCGACAACAGAAATAAATCAACTGTCAAGCTAATTCAAGCGTCAAGCGA
Organism: Mythimna ferrago; assembly: GCA_910589285.2. Taxonomy (NCBI): domain Eukaryota; kingdom Metazoa; phylum Arthropoda; class Insecta; order Lepidoptera; family Noctuidae; genus Mythimna; species Mythimna ferrago. Next base: position 6,219,782 of record OU342675.1, on the reverse strand, counting down.
TTCATGAGATATAGCCAGGGCCTCAAGTCTGCTATTACAATAGTGTCAGAGTGGTCTATCATTGTTTTCATAATGGTTGATTTTGACAAGTTTTGGTAATCTGCTGATATAATGGCGTCATTATGACTTTCCAATGGTCAACCACTGACAATCCATTGAAAGAAATGGCATAGAATGGTAATCTCGTACAAAATAACAAATCAATATATGACGTATGATATCTACTAAAATTTTGACAGTTCCTTTGATCGTTGAACTACAATTAGAACAGCGTGTGCAGTTATTGCTTATAAGAACCTCGATATTGTCATTTTACCACAACTCTATTGCGTGATCATTGACCGATCAATGATCGATCATTATGAATTAGCAGATTACGAACTTTTAGTAAAATGACAATGGGATCGTGTTGGAATGACGAATTTATAAAAATAGCAGGCTTGGGTCCCTGGTGACAGACAGACGGACAGTGGAGTTTTGGTAATGGGGTCCCGTTTTTACCCTTTGGGTACGGAACTCTAAAAACGCCTCTCGCCGTTATTCACTTTTTTTTTCAAACCAGTATAGTGGGGTTGTTCCCATAGGTATGAGTCTATTGTTCTCCAAAAATGAAAGTTCGAACATTTGAGTGGGTCAATGAGTCCATCGTCATTTTAAAATATTAAATAAATTTTCTTTCTCAACGAGTCCTTGAGAATGTTTGGTACAGTCAGCAGTAAAAGCTGAGAAAAGGTTTAGGATAAGGGATAAATGTTTATAGTTCTATTTCTATAAAATAAAAGACGATGAATATGTTTATTTTATATATATATTTAGTACTATTGAAACGGTAAACATTACATGCTTCCATAGCAGTGAATGGTCAAAAACATAAAAAAAAATTGTCAATAGACTTTGTACCTATTATAAATCACAGTTTCAGATTTATTCCAGTAAATCAAAATGATTTCGGATTAGTAATTATTTCTTTTTCCCAAGGCTTACAAACTGATTAAGACAAGAAATGGTTTTTACTGACTTTACTTTAGACAAATCTCGTGAACCCGTTGGGAATTGATGTAGGAACATTTAAAATAAGTTTTTTTCGGGTACGGAACTCTTATAGGATCACTTTGTTGTTCGTCTGTCCGTGCGTCCGTCTGTCTATCTGTTTATCTGTCAATACCCTTTATCTCGGGAACGCGTAGAGGTATCGAGTTGAAATTAAAACCATATACTCAGGACTGCGGATTCTTGAAGCTGTAAAAAAAAAACTTGTAAGTTGACGAGAAAAAAAATGCTAAACCAATGTATCTTTCTTTCTCGTTAACTTAACGTTCGTTAACATTTTGTTAAGGTAATTATGTAAATAAAGAGGTAGCTACATTTTTAGCAAAGGTAGCAAATAGTAGATTAATGGTATTAATCGTTTATATATGTAAGACGGACATCCGAGACTATGTCCCTCCATTTTGACGGTCACTACAAATGTCATGCAAGTGAAGCCACGAGAGGCAGCCTAGTATTTTTCATAGATTAATTGGTTTACTTGATCTAGTGCTTACTGACCCTGACTCTTAAGCTGGAGGTCGTGGGTTCGATTCCCACCCAAGACCAATGTTTATTTGATAAGCACGATCATCATTCTGTGTCTGGGTGTAATTTATCTATAATAATTATGTATGTATTTAGAAATAGATAAGTATGTTTATCAATTGTCTAATTCTAGTACTCATACCACAAGGTCTACTTAGTCTGGGACTAAATGGATATGTATGAAAGTTTTGGAATATTCCTGCATCGCGCTATCAAAGTTCTCCACGCGATTTGAATATACACCACCATTTTTTAATTAGTACAAATACTTAGAGGGCTTATTAGAAAAGCCCTTGTTATTTTATAAGTAAAATCTCAATAAATAATATTCATAAACAGCAAAGTTATTAGCGTTGGTTTATGTCCCAAAATGTCACTCAATTTATGGAAATATTGTGCAGGCTATTGATTAATTAATGAATAAGTGACAATTATTAAGGAAAAACACTGCCCGCAGTATTTCCTACTAGTAATTGTTATGTTTGATTGATTCTATGATGAATTTACCTTTTCGTGGTCAATTTTAGGATTTCGGTTTTTTCTACTTTTGTGTACAAAAATATGATCAGTGACGGGTACAGATAGAGCCCCATTTTTTTTGTACTAATTAAAAAGTAGGAGTGTATAAGACAGCCCGAAATCAACTATCGGGCAGTTGCCCACCAGACATAACACCCGTCTGGCCGGAGTATCCTCCCTTTCCAAAAGAGGTTTGCGGGACTTTACTCTCTGTTCCACCAACCTCCATACTATCATTATTAAGTTGTCCTAGACTTATCTACGCCGACATAATGACCCACCGTATAGGAATGTCAGTATCATTACTGAACAATACCTAGTTCATTATCATCCACGACCAGACATCGCTCATTACCTGGGCCTTTATCTTCTTGTGATAAATCAGTAGAAGATAAAATCCTATATGGCAATTTCAAAGTCCTCGCGAGATTAGAACCAACATAATAATACAACATTCCGAAAATAAATATGAAGCAGTTGCCAGGACCAGACGCAATACCCACCCGACCTGAGTATCCCTCCTTTTCGATGAAGGATACGAACTTTGACACCCTGTTGATCAGACTTCTACACAGGTAACCCTCGACATAGTACTACTTGGTCATAACTAGGCATACCGGGAAATCACCCTTAGCCTCATACCGTAGGAGCAGAGTAGTCGACGGCGCGCACTGTTCTCGCGCGCCTCAAGGAGTCGTCAGCAACCATAGGAGCTCAGCAGGGTCGAAGCCTATTGGGGCCAAGGGTCTATTTCTGAAAATGAGGCTCGGCCCCGGTATGAAAGGCAACGAAGGAACGGGTTGGATTTTTTAGTCAGTAAAAGTTTGACACTATCGCCCGCTCCACCCAAGGGCGGGGGATGTCATCTGGGTGATTTTTATCCACCGAAAAAAAAAGCTACTGGGGTTGTGCAAAAGAGAACCCCGCAGTCCTCGAAGGAAGGCAAAGAGCGATCATACGAGTGGGTTTAAGCCAGCAAAAGTCTGACACGCCCTCCCGCTCCGCTCTGGAGCTAGAGAAGTCATAGGATGATATCCCACCTAAAAAAAATGAATACCTCAGTCGGCCTCATCAGTGAACAGTGGTGTGTGTAAACGTTGCTGATAAGCATGACCAGTCTTGTGGAGAGCCCCTAAATATCCTCTCCCAACGACACCAGCAGTTAACCTAAATGGCGCACCACATCCAACTCTCAGGCGTAAAAATGCAGTATGGCACCAAATCAGACTCACTGGAGCGTAACGCAGTATTTTGCCTCATCCAACAACTGGACATCGGCTGCATCACAAGATGTATGAACGACTTATCAAAAACCATCGATCACTTATCTCCGGAGGGGACTGACGTAGCAGGACCTAAGCCGCCACATAGAAACTGAAAGACAAAATCTTATAACGTGATACCAGAGTTCCCCCCCTGATTAGAACATAATATATCACAGAGTCTTTTAAGAACTATCGGGCAGTTGCCTGGACCAGTTTGCGGGACTTTACGCCCTGTTCCACTTCCATTTGTGCTCACCTCATTTAGGTTTTTCCGGCGAAACCAACAATGCCACCGAACGAGTAACACTTCTTTTCCAATACACTTACTCGCGAAAAAAATAGTGCGCGAGCTCGCCCCGCCACAATTTATTATACCTATTTGTCGTATTCGACTGGGCGCTGAGCGACGTCCACGAATCACTCGTCAACCACAGTTCCGCTTCGGTCGCAATGACAAACTTTCTCCACTTGTATCTAAATGTACTATTTCCAGTCCTTAAGGTGGCGGTTCGCACCGCGACAGAGACAAGCGACCGAGACAGGAGACCGCGACCGAAAACCGCGACCGTTAAGGTGGCGGTTCGCGCCGCGACAGAGACAAGCGACCGCGACAGGAGACCGCGACCGAAGACCGCGTGACGTGCAATGTATGAGCGACAGTTCTCCTGTCTCTGTCTCGCTCGCGAGCTGTCACTTATACATTTACTTGACGTTAGACAATGTATGAGCGACAGTTCGCGAGCGAGACAGAGTCAGGAGAACTTTCGCTCATACATTGCCTAACGTCAAGTGACGGTCGCGGCCTCCTGTCTCGGTCGTCTGTCTCTGTCGCGGTGCGAACCGCCACCTTTAGACGCCACTCAATCGCTGCCTAACTCAACTTGTCATCACCGCGTCTGGCCATCCTTATCTATGACCTTCGGAACAGCCTACTTGTCTACTGTAATGGCTGTGTAAGCTAAATAAAAAATCAACCAATAAGTCTATTTCGACTGTGAAGTCTCACACAGTCTCCGGTAACTTTAGCGGTATTCGCCCAGTCACGGGTTCGAATCCAGGCAGGCACTTTACTAACGCATTATTATTTCAACATAATTGGTATCAAATTCAAACCCGCTTGATGGATTATGGCCCACTGTTACTCCCTCAAAGGGGAAGACCTGTATACTATCAAAGGAAATATTGTAGGCTGCTTATGTATTCTATTTGGTGAGAAATCATTAAATAACTTTCCTGCTAGAACGAGAGGAAATGTCAACCATTTACTGAATAGAACTCGCCACGGTAACTCTTTAAACAATCCTGGAAACCAGACGGTAACGTTGAAACATTTCGTTTCGAGACGCTACCGTCTGGGCAAAGCCAAGTAAAAATGGTGAGGTTGAAGATATTAGATGTACTTATCTTTAACAAGCAAACAAAATAAGTATAACTTACTCCATCCATCAAAAACGCCAAACAAGACCTCTTGAGCCGCAATGGATACCGCTGGTAGCAATGTGGGTAATGGAACTCCATATTATGTACTTACATAAGGACACCACTAATAAACTATACACAAAATTATATACGTAACATAACAGACCACGGTCAAGTCTTTGTATTCTTTTTGGTATCTGATCTTGGCGGTGGCTGAATCGAGGCCGAGTGCCGAGTCGCCCCGGCCCGTTCGCCCCCCTCTCGCCCCGCACCGGAAGTGGCGCGTGGGGCGCACGCGACGCCGCCCCGCCCCGCGCCCCGCCGCCCCTCAACCCTCTGTGACGAAACATGCAAATTTGCCCGACCTCCTAAGGCCACGATACAGATCTAGGTAGGTGAAAATGCGTTACAAATGTATTTTCCGCCTTCCTGTTCTCTCTAACAAGGTCGTGAGGTGAAAGATCTAGGTGATCCTTTGCTATTATATATTTCGTAATTATGCCAAATTATTATTATTATGCCGATATTAACCTAATTTTTTTTCGGTTTCGACGTGTTTTCAATTTACAATCAATTAAAATAAAAATATTAAAAAATGATGTTGAGATATTCTAATCAAATGAACAAACTGAATACAAAAACTACTTAAACAAAATGAATTTAAAATACCTAAAAAAAAAAGTAATTGTTTCTTAACAAAAATATAGTTGGTATTTACGGAATGCCAACGCTGAAAAAATGTTAACTCATCGAGCACTGACTTGGCTGTTTAATTTCATTACTAAATTGCAACACCTTTCAATATATCGAGTGTATCATATCAAGTCAAACCGAACAATTCCACAGAATATCGAACCCAAGTTTCGCTAAAAGATTAAAAATTAATAAATCAGTCTATTAACGAAATTACAAATGAAGTAAAAAGTAATAAAATGAACAAAATGTTGTTATATGACATACTTTTTACGTAAAAGGTACAATGATGATTCACTTCATATTTTGTTTGTATGTCTCACATTTTTTCTCAGCAATGCGAAATGCTGCATTTAGAAAGGCAAGTGGCGCTGTCATTTTATTGAAGGACTTCCCGTCCTTTTATAATTTGAGTGTCTTGAAGGTACGAGTGAATAGGCTCAATAACTAGTGCGCCTCACCATCAGAGATTGCATCACTGCTTATCATCAGGTGGGATCGCAGTCAAGCACTAGTCTATATCAATTAAGAAGGAGCTGTTAATTCCCGCCAATCTTTGAATTTGACATTGAGAAGAAGAAAAGTAGTAAAAACGGGTGTTTTTTTTAGTATGTCACTATAGTTACTAAGAGGGGTCCTGAAACAATAATAATAAATGGGTCAATGCATGGGACGCTCTGAGACATCGCTCGGGAGTTTGTTTGTAAATCCAGCCGGGCGCACCGTCGCCTTTATTTACTCCAATCATGCAAGAAATCGGCTCGCGGTACGCAACCGTGCCGCAGTCATGCTCCGCCCGCCCAACGAATAACATACGCGAGCTCGAGCCATGGCCGTCCGCGATACCCTGTGCAGTGCCTCGTGAATGTGATACGGTTATGTGACGATGTCTCAGGCCGCCGGCGGCAAGAAGGGAGGCAAGGGCCCCCCAAAGAAAAATGTGGACGAAGACAAGAACACGCCGGCTAAGCCAGCAGAAGAGGCCAAAGATGAGACTTCTTCTGTCAACGGTGATAAAAAGGAAGTCAAGGAACCTAATGGAGCTGAGACCGTGGTCAAGCCTCCCAGTGCTGCGATTAACATCCGGGAGGTGGCGGCTAGGATCCTCACGCTGGCACAGAAGAGTGAATGGCCAGCAGTGGAACAGACCCTCAAGGTCCTGGAGAAGCTGGTGGCGGCAGGCGGCGAGGATGCAGTCTCTGTGCCCATGGCAGGCATTCTGGATCCGGTAAAGTATTATTTTATGCTTAATACAATGCACCTTCTGTCAAGTCTAATTACGAAACGCGTTTGGTTTCAAATGCCGTTGAATTAAATTGTGTTTTTCAGTTGTCACAGTTCAAAATTCATATTGAGCGATATTTTTGCTCTTGTTGGTTTAAAATTTGGTTTGATTTATATCAATGAAGTAGGCATCACGGTGTAAATGGTTTCTATGGTTTCTGGTTGACGCTTTGTAGGTCGGTATTTAAAGTGTTACCCAAAGGATAGATCTGCCGACTGATTGTTGAGTATTCAAGGCAGGTTCAATTACTTCAATTCTTAACTGGAGTTGAAGTTGTCTGGTGATAGATAGGAAAATAATTTCGGGGGGAATTGGAATAATCTTCAATCAGACAGAAGTTATGGGTATATAGAGCAAATTAACAAACTAGCAGAGCTATTATTTATTCTGTTATTTTCTTTCTAGAGGTAGATTGCTCTGACTTAGTTTTTGTTTTGGTGACTGAGCGCTGTCCAAATATCGTGCAAGGAATGTGCGATGGAATTCTCGACACCTTTACGTTTAAAGAATTTGGAAAACGTAAAAATGCTTTTCCTAATTATGTTGTAGCTGGTTGGCAGCTTATTAATAATGAGTTTTAATTGGTATGACTATTAAGCTGGACTTGTATCTATACTGTTTGATATTGTAAAGCTGAAGAGGATGTTTGTTTGAACGCATTAATCTCAGAAACTGCTGGTTCGAATTGAAAAAATATTTTAGTATTTGTTAGCCCATTTATCGGGGAAAGCTATAGGATATTATAACATCACGCTACGACACGCGGGAATGGAGCAGGAACCGAAGACGTGCGTTTAACCGCGGATGCTCATTGTTTATTAAACTATGCTATTGTTTTTCTTTAATATTCTTTTCTCAAGGATCACTAAATTTGTTCAGTAGTTATTGAGTTTATCGTGTTTATAGAGACAGACACACGCGGTGGAGGGCTTTATACCTTTCAATCGTGGTAATTAGAGACACAATAGAAAGACAATAGGTGCGCGAACGCCGGCGTTCGCTTGGAGTTTAATGAATTAATACATTTGTAAGGATTCACCTCTAGCTTATCTGTAAATGTGATTTCTCTTTGATTCAAATTGCATTATCTTCTACAAGACAAAGCATTTTATCATCGAGCACGTGTAAGCTTTTTACAGCTAACACTTCTGCTCACCTCCATAAAAGTAAGAAGCCCGCCCTACACCGTATTTTATTACACATAACAGTGGCCTTGTTTTAAGTCCAAATTAATTCCAGGTACACCTATTACAGATGTCCTTCATAATTTCGTTGGCCGCGTGGTCGCCAAAGGTCTTATTCGAAGCGAAACCTTCAACCTTCTTAGTTCAGTTAATAATCAGTACCTATATTAATCTGAATCCAACAATTATATTTTTGTTCTGTTATTCATTCTCTTTACATACTTTTAATATTACTAGCTTTTGCCCGCCGTTTCGCCCGCGTATTTAAAATATAGCCTATGTCACTCAGGAATAAAGCAATTTTCTATCGGTGAAAAATTTTAACAATCGGACCAGTATTTTCAGAGATTACCTCCTACAAACAAAACAATAAAAAAAAAAACTACCTAATCTTTATAATATCAGTGTAGATATTTTAACTACTTTTCGTTGGGTCCGAGTGCTCACAAGTTGTTTAAAGATCTGTCGAAACGTCTAGTTGACACTTCGCGTGACCCAAAGGCTGGCTTTTACCTTGGACAGAGGATAAACATTGCCACACAGCGTGGCAATGCCGCCAGTCTTTTGGGCACATTACCAGTCGACAGCGATGTGGAAGAGTTTTTTGACGCCATATTTTAGTTAGTGTATTTTAGCGTAGGATTTTATTATTTATTTAGTTTTTAATTTACTGTAATTATAGTTATTAAGTGGTTTATAAGTGTAGATAATTAATAAATTTATAATAGTGTGTACAGATTAAACTGACAATAAAAAATTCATTTCTTTTCAATATAAAAATAATAGTCTACTGATATCCGGAACAGAATCCAAGCTACTGGTAGTTACGACAGCTTCGACAAATGGTCGTCAAAGTTTTTGACTATCAAGCCGCTGGCGATAACAACAATCAGTAAAATGACAGCCGAGTCCTCATTCCACATGTCGACAACCTCGTATGCTAAGTCTTTATTCACAGCATTTATTATTATTGATTGTACGAGGAATAGTATCTACATCTAAATAAAGATTTTACACATTTCCTTTTTGACTGTGGTTAGGAAATACTCAAAAAGTTAAGACGGCCTAGACGACTAGCCCCTTTCTTCCAGCGTTCAGGGCCTCAAGTCTGCTATTATAATAGTGTCAGAATGGTCTATCATTGATTTCATAATTGTTGATTTTGACAAGTTTTAGTAATCTACTAATATAATGGCGTCATTATTACTTTCCGATGATCAACCACTGACACTCCATTGAAAGAAATGGCATAGAATGATAATCTCGTACATAACGACAAATGAATATCTGACGTATGCGGTGATCTGCAAAAATTTTGACAGTTCTTTTGATCAGTGACCTACCATTACGACGTCATTGCGCAGTTAGTGCTCGGTATTGTCATTCTACCACAATTCTAATATAAGACCATTGACCGATCAATGATCGATCATTATGAATTAGCAGATTACAAACTTTTAGCAAAATTGTCATTGTGTTTGTCATTTTGCTAAAAGTTGGAATGTCGAATTTATAAAAATAGCAGACTTGGGCCCCTGACCTTGTAGTCAAGCAATTTAACTTAAAAAAAAAAAAACTGGTTTTGCCACCGACACGCCAAGAAAGAGGAGTGAAATTCTGTAACCAATTAACAAATAAAAACTGTATCCTTGATAGCTGCAACCTAAGAGTCGTTAAGTCAAGAATGAGTTATATTACTTCTAGGCAAGCGTGCTTCATTGTCAATCACGTCATCGCTTACTATCAGGTGAGATAGTGGTCAAACGCGAACCTATCTGTATTACCATAGTCGGCCTTATAATTTTCCCACTGTTGGGACTCAGGCCTCCTCTCTAGGAGAGGGTATATATTATTATATATTTTATATATCTGTATATATAAAAGGCAAAGTCCTGACTCACCCACTGATTCGTCAACGCCCAGCCCAACTTCTTGAATCTAGAACACTGAAATTTTTCGCTGAGAATCCTTTTCAGATGCTTACAAAGAATAACAAAGGATTTCCCAAAATTCTCCCCCTGAGTAGATGAAATGAGTCCAAATATTGAATAGAGAAATTTAGTTTCACGCAGGCAATGCTACTGGTAGAACCTAGTCAAAAATGATAATAAAAAAAGACCTTGACAAACCTGATAGAATGTGACTTTTACAATTCCTTAAGAACGTCTTCCTGTTCTTGAAGCCCGTCATTAAAGTCATAAATCCACCCTGCCCACGCTTTCGGGCTTAAATCTTTAGAACAATTAAGTTCAGAAGAACAGTTGAGTTACCGCGGTCCTGGAACGTCAACTGAAGGCAAGCAGGTGATTGTGACAATAATATATAATATTTGAATGATTCTATAGTTTAGGCGAGAATCCGATGGATGTATGTCGCACAGGACACAGATCTTTGTGGCGACGCTTGGGGGAGGCTTATGTCCAACAGTGGACGTCTTTCGGCTAATATGATGATGATGACAATTTGAGCGTATTTAGCTGTATTTTTTTTTATTTTACCTGCCTCTAACACATACCCAGAAAATTAATTCAGAAATAGCCATTAAATTTGACGTTTTTGAACACCACGGAAGTATTTGAAAAATGCATATACTTACACTCACTTTGTGGTTAGTTGTGTATCGAGTATTTTTTTTTTTTAAACTGAAAGATGGATTGTGGTACCGACTTTTCGATTCAGCAGGATACAGGTGGTAACTGCGCCATCACAATATCATATAAATATATGACACTTCACTTAGAAGTATAACTTTTAGGATTTTAGCGTGATGCTCCCCATAAGAACGACTTTTTTCTATGTAACACGACCGATTTTTGATTTGATTATGGCTTTTATAAACTACATCAGGTTAATGGAACGAAGACTGGGATTTTGCACAAGTTAAACAAAAAAGTAATGAAGTTAGGGCTTTTTTTGCATATGGCTGCAGTTAGATATTGATCACTCCATTTCAAAAGTCAAATAAGATACGAAGGTGTGGTTTCAATCAGTAAAAACCTAATACGAATTCCATGGCGGTCACAGGATTTTTTTCTTTGGATTTACATGAAACAACAAGTGTTCAAGGCAATAAAAACAAAAGAAGAGTTGTGGAAATGGGCTGTGAGATTGTTCAAAAGAGTTATCGTGACCCTAGAATGTAGAGGGTAACTAAAAGAATACAGGTGGTTATTAATCAGTACAAGTCTGACACTGTCTCTCACTCTACTAGCCAGATCGGAAGTAGGTAGTCATTGACTGATTTTCCACCAAAAAAAAAATTAACCAGTAATATTTCTATTGGGAAGAAACTACCTATCACAATAAAATTATAAAGCCGAAATTTTAGTGTGTTTGTTACTCCTTCACGCTGAAACTTCTGAAGGGATTAGGATGAAATTTGGCACATGAATAGACCATGTCCTGAAATAGCATATAGAATCCATTTTTATCTCGGGAATATGTTCTCTTAGGATAATTTTCTACACAGCAGGTTTTTTTTTTTGTGTCGGTCGGAAAGTCATCCAATGACATCTCTGCGACCTTGAGCAGAGCGGGAGATAGTAACTAAGTAAGTAAGTAATCATTTATTGCGCAACAAATTATAAGCCTATAGATAACATCAGTGATGAAACATCAAAATGAGAGTGGCTATTTCACATAAATAAGATCAATGTCCTTCAAACTAGGAGACAATCAGAACAGAAGAACAGTACATTTATCAATACGTTTGATACACTTACATAAATTACAATATGGTGAACGCAGACAAGTAATAACATGTCATTCCGCACAATAGTGATTTTGAGAAAACGCTTTTCAAAACATTCAGTTTAAAAATTTGTAGAATAAAAAGTTCTGGTGGGATCGTCATGTTACCCCTCTATCGACGTCTCAGTATACTTAAACAGTTGTGATATCATTCTGATGTCAACATTCACCGTAGGCGCGGGCTTGCGGACAGTGAGCAATGGGTAGCTCACTGTCCGGCCGTCCGGTAACTGTCCGGACCAAGCCCAAGTCGTTGACGGCGCGCACTGTTCCCGCGCGCCTCAAGGAGTTGTCAGCAACAGCAGGGACCCATCTGGGTCGAAGCCTACTGGGGCCAGAGTTAGTTTCGAAAGACAGCTCGAGCCCCGGTATGAAGGCTAGAAGGAACGGGGTGGGTCTTTTAGTCAGTAAGAGTCTAACACTATCTCCCGCTCCGCCCAAGAGCGGGGGTTGTTATTGGATGATTTTTTCCCACCATAAAAAAAAGTCTGATGTCAACATATTAGTGTCAGACTTTTACTGATGACTAAAAACCCACTCCTGTTCCTTCGTTGCTTTTCGAATCTTCCTTTCAGAAGCAGACCCTTGGCTCCAGACAGCAGGTAGTACTGTATAAAGCGGCGAAATTACAATTTTAAAACGCCTTATAGACATGAAACTTTACAACGTTATGCGAATTGCTTATTACCTACTACCAGTTGTTGCTTGTGTTTTCATTTGTTGCATTGTGTTTCATTGCTAATGTCTTTTATGCTGTTTTGTATTAAATTTTGCATTCCGTTTTGTTATTATTTCCTTGTAAACTGTTACATTGAAAATGAGTATTACATGTTATAAAACATTAATAAGTAACAATTATTATAGATCTTTATTTCCAAAAAAAAGAAAATAATACAAAGTAAGTGATTACAGACACATTGCCATTTAGACCTTTATTTTTAAACCACTTCCAAAAAAGGAAGTTGCACTCCAGTCAACTAAATGTATTTTTTTTTAACTCAAACCATTTTTAGGGTTAGGTACGTTCCCAAAGGGTAAAACCCTATTACTAAGATTCCGCTCTCCGTCCGTCTATCTGTCTGTCACCGGGCTAGACAGTTGCAATTTTCACAGATTTCTGTTGCCGCTTTAACAACAAATACTAAAAACAGAATAAAATAAAACTTTAAGTTGAGCTTCCATACAATTAACGTGATTTTTTTACCGTTTTATGCTACGAACGGTACGGAATCCTTTGTGCGAGATTCCGACTCGCACTTGGCTGGTTTTTTTTTACTTCTCTAAATTGAACAGTTGTCGGAACAGTTTGCCTGCTGCGGTCTTCCCGTCCGATTATAATTTGGGTGTCTTCAAGGCTAGAGTGAATAGGCTCTTAATAAACTAGTGCACCCCACCATTAAAGATTGCATCGCTGCTTACCATCAGGTGGGATCGTAGACAAGCACTAGTTTATATCAATTAAAAAAAAGAACACAAATTATTATTCCCTTTACCTAAAAAGGTAATAATGTACATTATGCGGTAATTTAAATTTCCTTCGTTTTTCCGGAAACATAAAACTCCAATAAAAAGTTGACACTGAATGAATTGACGATCGTCATTAACTAAGTTTATATTGAAATCTGTTACGTTATAATACTTTGTTATTTGGTTCTAACAGCATATGCTGTGAAATCACGTGCTGAAATTTTCATAGAGTTGTATTTTTTTTTTCTGTTTTAGCCTACTTTTTATTTTTATAATTGTGTGTGTGTTTGCTTTTCCATTTTCTATGTTTAATTTTTGTGAAATATTTTATCTCGTAACAATAATAATATCATGCTGCACATCTAAAATAGGCATGCATACGTCTAGATTATAATATTATTTTTACAATAATGCTCTATGTAATGGTGTTGGTGTGCCAATAAATAAATATCTAAACAAACAAATAAATAAATATCATCATTACCTCCTATTATTCATTCCACTTCATGCACTTTATATACTGGTCCTAGGTCCTTCAATAGGTACCATTAAAGACACTTCCGCCTGACCACCACTAAGTTAATTTTTGCTTGCATTCGAAACAAAAACTTCAAAGGGTTTGGTTTGGCGCCGCGCCGCAGGATTCAAGCGAATTATTTTTTTTAATGATCAGGCAGAATTTACCACGATGTTATGTTGTGTAAGTAGGTTTTTCAACTAAACCAAACATAGATAACCAACATATACCTCAGCCAACGTATGGGGCCCACTATGGTCTTCGTCTGCCAGGGTTGCTGGATTGTTTGAAAGAGTTCCCGAGGCCCTGGAACGCCAAAGACTACTGAAAAAACCGATTTTTTTTGAGATGGGAAATTTTCCTATGTTTTCCCCCACTCTAGGGTTTTTTTATGGTGGGAAAATCATCTAACAACCCCCACTCTTGGGCGGAGCAGGAGATACTGTCAGACTCTAACTGACTAAAAACCCACCCCGTTCCTTCGTGCCTTCTTACCAGGGCTGAGCTACTCTTTCGAAACTAATCTGCCGGAGTCTGTGTTTCCTGATAGCTACAACCTAGGAGTCTTTAAGTCAAGAGTGAATAGGTTACTTCTAGGCAAGCGTGCTCCATCGTCGGCCACATCATCACTTACCATCAGGTGAGATAGTGGTCAAACGCGAGCCTATCAATAATAATAAAAAAAAACTAACCCTGGCCCCAGACTTAGACAACTCCTTGAGGCGCGCGGGAACAGTACGCGCCGTCCCCACTCTAGGGTGGAACAGGAATGCTTTTCAGACTTTTACTGACTAAAACCACACCTATGTACCTCTACATAAGTTATTACGTGGCCCTAACAAGCATCTTCCCTGCTGAGCCCCTACGGTTTTACTGACATGTCTTTAAGACTCGCATGTAATACTACGCGCCTTCGACGACTCAGGCTCAGTCCTTATAGGATGGGAGGACCACAAGCCCGCGCAAACGGTGGCCGGAGATCGCTCTGCGAATCTCGACGCCCAGGGAGTCACCTGTCGCAGCGGCTGTGGGATGAGGATGTACGTTCCCTCACTCTTGCGGCCATCTCCTTTGCTAGTCTTACTGTTTCGCAGGAAGATCATCCCATTCCTTCTCACTCCGGACCATGTCCTGGACTCGGGGCGTAATATCTTCGTTTATAATAAAAAAAAAAACTCAAATGTTTTTTTTTCACGCCTAATTATAAAACGTCAGAAGCTAGTGCACGGTTCCAAATTGGTTGTTGCCTATGGAGAAGAACGGGCGAGAAACTCCATGGTTACTCTTTTAAAAAAAATTGTTGTTCTTACGATATTTCCATATTACAGTACTAGCTTCTGCCAGCGGCTTCGCCCGCCTGATAGTCGGTTTCTCCGTACAAATTTGGGCTCTCGTTTTACCCCCTTAAGGGGTGAATTTTGGAAAATCCTCTCATAGTGCTTGACTCCGTCATAAAAGGTAACCTTGTGCAAAATTTCACGTTCCTAGACCCTATGCTTTCAGCTGTGCATTAATATGTCTGTCAATCAGTTTCTACTTTTATGTATACAGATTAGTAATAATAGTGTTATGTCCTCGTTAAACATTTTTGTCACTTTTGCAATCCCAAAAACTGGTTCAATCATTCACTTTCTACGTTGATTCTTACTATAAAAACGTTTTAAGGCTTCGCTTCATTATAGAATCTTCCAGATTCTTCATTATATCTAAAAAGTAAGAACGAACCCTGCCGCAGAAACCGCTCGTATATTTGAAACATGGCAGATCCCCGCGATTGCGGTTGAATTTTTATTGAATAGCTTTCAATCACGTTATATGCTCATCCATCCACTGGTTCAAAAACCTAAGCAGTTTTTGTTCTTTTCTTCAAAAAATATCTTTCAGATTTCACTTCGAGATTTGTTTTTGGAAAATCTGTGCGAAGTCAAAAATGCACCTATTTCAGCATCATCATCGGAGACGGTCACTGTTGGACATAGACCTCCTCCAAGTGTCGCCGCAATGAACGGTCCTATGCGTCTCGCATCCGTAGGTCCTTTCCAACCTTCATTAGGTCGTCGGTCTTCCTTGTAGGAGGCCTTCCAACACTACATCTTCCGGCACGTGGTCGTGGTCTATTTCAGCATATGCTATGTTTTAAAAACATCAAATAATGCCCGTGTTTTTGGCGAGATTTTTTGTAGTGAAGTTCAGTTGCTATTTTAATTACTCGCAAATTGATTCGTAGTGTACCTACCACAACTGAAGAATATGTGGAATCATTGAAACAGGCGCGATCGGGGTATTTAGAATTTTAACGTAGTATTAATTACTCGTTTCTCAGACAAGCTTGCCGAGAAGGCTTGAATGAACTACATCCGCAATCTATATGGGAAGCAAAGTGACTACTCCATCCGAAGACATAGCTTAAAGAACCTAGTACCCAAGCTGAAAACGTTGTATTTATATTGTTTTTTTAAATGTAGCGCTGGTGTATCGGCCATGTCTAGTAAACTGCAGTAGGATGGCTACGTTTTAGAGAATTTTAAGCTAAACATGTCAAAGTCCAGTGATAAAAGTTTATGGTGATTATTAGTTTACAAGAGCAGAGTAGTGATGGCCTAGTGGTAACGTCCACAACTTAAAAGTTGTAGACCGTGAGTTCAGACCTAGCCAGGTGCATTACTTTGTGTAATTTATTTCATCGCCATTACACTCAAAACGGTGAAGAAAACATCATCAGGAAACCGTATACCCTAGACCCAAATTCGAAGTCATTGTGACGTCCACCAAACCGCACTGGATCCGCGTGGTAGATTACGGCCCATTCCCTCTCTTATTAGAGAAGAGGCCTGAGTTCCAGCAGTGGAAACATTCCTGATTCATAGTTCAACCAAAAGACGTCCACTGTTGGACATACAGGCCCCACAAAGTGTCACCATAATGATCGGTTTTGAGCGTTTCTTGCGCATCTATCGGATTCCCGCGACCTTCCATGTCATCGATCCACCTCCTTGTTGGAGGCATTCCAACGCTACGTCTTCCGGTACGTGATCGCCACTCCAGAAACTTTCGTCCCCATCGACCGTTTGTTCTGCGAGCAATGTGCCGTGTCCTTTGGCGATTTTTCTAGCTATGTCGGTAACCTTGGTTCTCCTGCGGATATCTTTATTTCGGATGTGACCACTCTTTCCATTTGGGTGACTTTAAGTCTTGTGATGAGGCCCATTGTAACCGACCACGTTTTTGAGCCATATATCATCACTGGCAACACGCACTGCTCACACACTTTCGTCTTGGGATACTGTGGTGTTCTCAAGGCTGCTTATGCTATGCTATATGCTTTGAGAATTATTGTAAGGCTTACTTATTATGTAAACAAACAAAGATTCCTGCTATTTATCATCGCTTGTTGGTAACGAATAAAATCACGTAAAATATCGACATAATTTCCTAATACAACATTAGCGAGGGGGCTCCTGTCCTAATTTTCAAAAATTATGGTGTTCCAAAGTTAATATAAATAGTATCGTGTGTAGCGAAGTTCAGGAGGGTTGGAGTAACATTTTTGTGTTTGTTAGTTCCTGAGGAGGGCTGGCTGTCTGTTCGATATCTTGGCAACGGATCGCGTGTCTGTCTGTCGCTTCACGAGACATCTTTCTACGTTTTTACTGCCTCTACTGGGGATGCCTTACGGCCGGATCGATCAGAACTATCGCCATATATGATTTGTTTTGCTATTCGCGTGAGATAGTCCGCTTTCCATTTTGAATTCTTGTGTCTGTGAGCATAAATCAATATTCGGTTGGCTGTACTTTATATGGCAGTGACTTCCTAGACGATGTGCATGTTTTTGGGGGGTTTGAAGGTCTTTGTGAGTATGTTTCCCGTTCGAAACAATAGCACAATAAGCTACAATTTAATGTGACAGTGATTTTAAACTGATGTTTTTCGCAAATTGAATTTTAGATAAGTTTTTTTAAATATAAGTTTTTCTTTGTATTTTTTTTTGTTTTAAAAATAAAACGTTACCACACTAGAAATAGCTCCTGTATCTGTAAACTCACATAGAAGACACGGGTCTGGGACCCGAAACACTTATCTGTCTGTAGGCTATACAATTTTTTGTGCCGTGTGGGAACCAAACCCGCCACACGCAGCGCAGCAGTCAAATGCTCAACCACTGCGCCAACCCTTTTTATCTATTCTTGGGATGCGAAAATCAAGTAATGAATTTAATTTTATCGGATATCTAATAAAATTACTAGCAAACAATATATTTATTGGACTTTATTTCTACAATTGTTTTCATTGGAAGATTTTTTTTATGGAAAAGAAAAACATCAACTTGTGATTTCTGAAAAGAGTGTCAAACTTTTCTGACTATAACCCACCTACGTTCCTTCAGTAACTACTTGCTTTACAGAGCTCTAGTAACTTCTTACAATCCGCAGAGAATTAGAAATTTATATTACAAATTATGCCCCACCTTACAGGTCCTGACTAAACAAATAGAATTATTTTACATATATTTTTAACAATATAAATTTTTGTGCCGAATTTCAGATACGACTGAATATTGAACCGAGTGGTAGAAACCATTTCAATATCCTAAGAAAAGATTGACAAACAGTTTTTTTTTTACAAGTGAAAGAAGTTAAATTTCGTAATTGTACAAAAGTTTTTAAAAGGTAGGACTGACTATTTAAATAGTAATGCTGATTTTTGGGTGAAAACCAGACCCGAACTCGGGTCACATACAGAGTCAACAGAAAGTTAATGTCCTAAAAAATTGGTGGGCACTCAGATTCACTTGTGAAAAATGATGGGGACATTTATTCTCTACCATTTTTCAAGCATTAATATGACAGACCTGACCTCTGGTCACGTACAGAGTCAACTAAACGCTTAAGAATGTCCTGAAAAATTGGTAGGCACTCAGATTCAATTGTGAAAAATGATTGGGACATGTTTTCCCCGCCATTTTTCAAACATTAATATGAAACATTAAGATGTTTCAACAAATGTATATGTGTTACGCCATTTAAGGAAAACCAGGAAAAGGAATGTGCTTTATGTTGCTTTGTAAAAATTCCTTTTCACAAAACTAGGTAAAATAGTTTAGTTACAAACCATTCAAGTGTAGAAATTACAAGATATTCTATTTTTGGCGGCGCGTTTACGATATGGCCGCGTGCTAGAGCAATAGTGGTGGTCAATTAAAGGCTAAGTCTTAATAGAGTGGTGGCTTGGCGTGTTCTAAGTGTGCCAGACGGCGGCCCGTGCCACTTGCTGGTGGATTCAACGGAAAATCGTTACAGGACTCTATTAAAACTGCAGATAACGTGGTGATTTGTACTTAAGAGTCGAAAGAAATACGTTCAGTTGAATTGAAATGTTTTTCTGGTTATGTGTAAGCGGAGACAGAAATTAAATTTAGTTGGTTATTTTTATAACTCTTTGAGCTGCGAAAAACGGCAATGTTTTACAATGATTCCATTACCATATTGTAGTTACTTCGACCATTTGCACCTCTTCCTAATTTGGATAGAGCGAGAGGAAGTGACAGACTTTTACTGACTAAAACCCTTGTTTTCCAGGGCCACGGTAACTGTTTTGAACAATCCCGTAGCCCTCGTTAATTTTCCCTACAGCAGCATTACAATAGTTATACTTTGTAGCTTATATCACCTACCTAGAACACAATATAATGTTTTACGAACTATTTCACCAACAACTAAGTACTAAAACGCCGAAAAATTGCTGGTTTCCTGCCATTACATTACAAACTAAGCCCAGAATGAGTAATGTTAGTGTCCAAAATTCCAATATCAAGACGTCCATCGTCTCAATAGCTGTCGAGGAGCTACTTGTAATTCGTAAGCTAAGGCGGACCAAACGACCCCTATTTCCGCCTAAAAGCGATATTTTCACCTCCCGGCCTACATTTAAGGTGTAAATCCAATATAAGCCGCAAACTGACCATTTCTGTGTCAAGGGTAACAACTAGGAGTTTTGCGTGCTTGCCAGCCCGTTACTTGGTAATCGATGGGAGATTTTCGACCTTGGGTCCACCACATCCTTGGCTACTGCTGACCTGTCTAATATTAAAGGCCACTGTTATACGAATGCCGTTTGGTGGAATGAGGGAAGTTGAAGACTCATAAAAACACAGAAATTCTTGAGTGTTTTACTACATTATTTCGGTAGCGGCGGGTTCCTCGATTGCTCGGCTATGCGGGCTGCGGCACTGTTTTAATTGGGAAGTATGTAACACTAATGTAAGTACGTTTACCTGTTAGGAAACTTTACTAAACTGAAAATTCCCGATATTTTATATCGTATTTAGAATATGTAGGTGTTAAGTCATTCATATTCCGGGTAGAAGCTTATAATATTGAGTACTAAACATACGGTGAATAGGTAGTACTTTTTATACACATTTGGAATAAACACGACAACTTTATGGTGTATCGATTTAAAAGTACAATTTTATGTCATTTTTACAGCTTCGTCAAAAACTTTGCACGGAATACATACCGAAAGTCATCATTAAGTTTCACGAGATTTTTATTTGTTTTGCAAAATCGTGCAAAAGAATATCGATCGATAAAAACGAATGCAGATGTCTAGATGATTCACATTTCATTCGTATTAAGCACTTATGGAACTTAAAACTACCCAATACGTTTTTAAACGTAACATGTGATGTGACTGAGTAATATGGGTATCTCATAATTATCCTGTATTCTGTTATCTGAATCAAGATGGATTGATTCTGATCTAAAATAGTTGAGCAGGCTTTTTTTTATGGTGGGAAAAATCATCCAATGACAACCCCCGCTCTTGGGCGGAACGGGATATAGTGTCAGACTCTTACTGACTAAAAGCCCACCCCTTTCCTTCGTGCCTTTCGTAACGGGAGCGAGCTTCCCTATCGGATAACCCTGGCCCCAGTAGGCTTCGACCCGGATGGGCCCCTGCTGTTGCTGACAGCTCATTGAGGCGCGCGGGAACAGAGCGCGCCGTCGACGACTTGTGCTCGGTCCGGACAGTTACCGGACGGTCGGACAGCAAGCTACCCATTGCTCGCCGTCCGCAAGCCCGCGCCTACGGTGGCCGGAAATCGGGATCTCCCCTAGTAAGCGTTGCGCTATTGCCATTTCCATTTAAATTAATACCTTTATAAAAGCTTCTGTGTAAGTTTAACGAAATGCATTGAAGAAAACTCAGAAAACTGTTATCAATAACAAATAGATCAAGATATTTTCCTTTTGTATAAACACAAGTAAAAAACTTACACTGCTTACTTTTTTTTGATATCCCCCTTGGAATTCCGACTATGGTGACGTGTGCTACTTTGACCTGAATGCGGAGTTGTTAGACAAACTTGACAGGCTCCTCAACAACTGCATCCGATTCATATTTAACTTGCGAAAATATGACCATGTTTCGAGTTACAGATCGGAGCTCAAATGGATGCCCATTCGCCAGAGAAGAAGTTTGCGCGCACTGACTACACTCTTCTCTCTACTCAACTGTCCTACCCCTCCTTCTTATCTTATATCTCATTTTCAATATTTATGTTCTTCCCATTCTAAGAATCTTCGTTCTTCTAACAATCTCCTACTGCTCTGTCCCTCTCATACTTCTGATTTTATTCATTCTTCCTTTCATATACAGTCCATACTTCTGTGGAATGCGCTTCCTCTCGACATCAGGATGGCCACCAGTCAGTATGCATTTAAGCGAAAGTTGCGGCATTACTTTCAGAACAAATAGCGGAGTCGTTTCAAAACCCCCCTTCTGCTACTTTATATAAATATATATGTAGGTATATATTATATTAAATATATTATGTATGTCTATTTTAGTTATATATATACATTTGCACTCTTATTTTCCTTAATAATCCATTTTTTGTTGTTTTTTTTTTGTGCACCTGCCATGTTTTTCTCTTCACCACCCTAGGTTGACTGGTAGAGAATGCCTAAGGCATTAAGTCCGCCTTTGTACCTGTGCGTTGCATAAAGTTTTAATAAATAAATAAATAAATAAATTCCACCGTCACTTTAATGGTAGCCTTTATACTAGAATCATGAATTATTTACGTTGGCTGACTCAATAAAATTGCCGTACCTACTTAATTCAAGTTGCTTAGTCTTAAATTTCTTCGATACTTTATTATCCGATGTAGATTCACGAGCAAAATTATGTGGACACTTTGGGAAAGGATTATTTTCTCAGCAAACCACAATAACTGTAATTATTAGAGTTTCAGTTTACAGTTTGGTTTTATTATTCTGTTACAATAAATATTCTAAGTGCTTTAGAAGGAAAGTTCCTTCACTCAGTTGTCATGACGACAAAAATCATCGAATCTATACTTAATTGTCAATCAATCAATCAATCAAAGCATTTATGTATAAAAGGAGAAACTGACTGAACATATCAACGCACAGTCGGAGCTACTGGGACCAGGAGCACAAAATTTTGCACAATATTTACTTTTATGACGTAGGCGACAACTAAGAAGATTTTCTATAATTCCTCCCCTAAGGGGTTGAAACAGGAGTCCTGAGTTTGTCTGGAGAGACCTACCTTCAAGCAAGCGAAGCTACTAGCAGGATATAGTTTCAAATAAACCATTTACAGGCACGTAAGTCCCCTCTTTGAGGCGTGGGTGGAAAGACCTCACGACGTCCTTACCTTCCGCATGACGCAGGTACTCACCGGACATGGTCCGTTCGGGAGTTTCCTGCACTCGATTCATGCGGAAGTGACGCCCGGGTGTCGCCACTGTGCGGAACGCCCGGAGGACACGGTGGAGCACACAGTCGAGGTGTGCCCTGCTTGGGCGGAGCATCGCCGTGCCCTCGTGGGGGCGATCGGCGGCGGAGACCTCTCGCGCCGGGCCTTGGTTGAGGCCATGGTCCGGAGCGAGGAGGAGTGGCAGGCGGTCGCCGACTTCTGCGAAGCAGTAATGCTCGCAAAGGAGGAGGCCGAACGCATAAGGCAACGGCGTTATCGCCGCCGCCGTCGCCGGGATTCTGATCCCGATTTCCGGCCAACGTAGACGCGGGCTTGCGGACAGTGAGCAATGGGTAGCTCATTGTCCGGCCGTCCGGTAACTGTCCGGACCAAGCCCAAGTCGTCGACGGCGTGCACTGTTCCCGCGCGCCTCAAGGAGTTGTCAGCAACAGCAGGGACCCAGCCGGGTCGAAGCCTACTGGGGCCAGGGTTATCCGAAAGGGCGCTTGAGCCCCGGTATGAAGGCTAGAAGGAACGGGGTGGGTCTTTTAGTCAGTAAGAGTCTGACACTATCTCCCGCTCCGCCCAAGGGCGGGGGATGTCAATGCATGATTTTTTCCCACCATAAAAAAAAAGGCACTTGATATATCAAGAAGTCAGTCAGTCAAAAAATGATGCCAAAGCGTAAATTTCTATGGAGAAGAAGGGGCAAGAAACTTTATGAACTCTACTGATTCACACTGTCGACTTAATCGAAGAAGGTTGAGTCAAAATTGAGTCACGTCAAAGAAATAAGTATTCGCGTCTGCCACTCCATAATTTTTAATTCTTGTTTACGGAAAAATCACATTCCAATTTTCCAAGATAAGTATTATTATATTTTATATATGTGCATATTTTTACCCGTGAGTATTTTATGGCGGTAGCTATGGCGTACCGTGGAGGTCACGGTAGCTTGCAACTAATGAATATTTAGCACTTCCCTGAGACGATTAATTAGTGCTAGCAAGACCGTGCTGACTGTGCAATTTTTATATTCACATTTAAGTGTTGGGTAAATTAAAGCAGACCCATAAAAAAAACCGGACAAGTGCGAGTCGGACTCGTGCATTGAGGATTCCTTACAAACTTACCTATGAAAACAGATCAATGCCCCAATTTTTTCCGAATCGCAAAAACAGTTTTTTTTTGTGACGTATCAATCAATTTACAGTTTTCAGTTTTTTTCCTACACTTGTGCTATGTGGCCTTGCTTCATGCCAAATTCCAAGATTCTAGATCAACGGGAAGTACCCTATAAATTTCGATTCCCTTGAGAGTATTGAAACATACGATTTTTTGTGACATAAACGACTGTATGTTATTTTTTCCGTTAACTTAGAAGTTTAATTTTTTCTCAGCTTCAAGCAACCGTAGATCTAAGTATATGGTTTTAATTTCAACTCGATACCTTTACGCGTTTCCGAGATAATGGGTCTTGACAAACAGACAGACAGACGGTCAACAAAGTGATCCTATAAGGGTTCAGTTTTTTTCCTTTTGAGGTACGGACCCCTAAAAACTGAAAATTAAGCAGCTAACCAACCTAATTCATAGCTATTAATCTAGTTACAATCTTTCCATAACGGTTTCAAAACTATGCAATGTATTTAAACACATGAGTTCTAATTTACATACCTAGTAAATGAAAATAATCCGAAAAGAAAATACTCCTGGGATAAAACATATCCTATATGCTATTCCAAGACATGGAGTATCAATGTGTCTATTTTTTTTAATAATATAAACTATTGCTTGACTGCGATTCCACCTGATGGTGAGCAGTGATACAATGGTTGATGGTGATGCGCACTAGTTTATTTAGAGCTTCTAACCTCGAACGACACCTAAATTATCGGACGAAAAGACCGCAGCAGGCAAATTGTTCTATTCCTTCGATGTACGCGGTATAAACGACGAGGTGAAACGCTTAGTCCGGATCATAGAAGTTTTAACAATGTAAGGGTATTTATTTATCATATCGTATCGAGGATATCAATACTCGCCATTCATCGGGTTGTCTGATGGTAGAAATGAGATGGCGAAATCAAGTCATGTTATTTATTTATTTATTTCTTTATTTATTTATTTATTTATTTATGCACACAAAAGTACAGAGGCGGACTTAATGCCTTAGGCATTCATCCATTCTTGCGCGCACTCTCCAAAATGCATCCTGTAAAATACCGAGTAAAAGGGCGAGAAAGCAAAATGTAACACGGCCAAGACAGTGATGTAAGCGAGTTGTAGAGATAAGCGCTCGACCATGCACTCGGCGCTTTGTTTATACGTACCGAGTATTCGGCCGAGAGCACTGTCTCGCCCGTTTACTTGGTATGTGTGATCAAGGTGATCGTGAGTAAAACCGCGAAAGACAGATAATCAGTTAATACGTCTGAGTATACCTACTTAACTGTATTTAATACAATAGTTAAGCCAACTCATTCGTTAGTTAAAGTAAATACTAAACTTTTAGACTTTATTATGTTCAGTTAAAATCAACCACGGCCGTGACCTAAAAAGACAGAAATATCCGAAATACGTTCTAAAGTTCCACAGTTTTATAATTTTTTGTCATTCAGCCATACTTTTTGTTTGCAAACCAACCTTGTGCAGAGCTACAACAGTTCTTTATGTAACGGAAGCCTTGTCTTGTCTCACGTAAACCAATGTAATGGAAAACTGCCAACTCCTCAGCCTAGACTATATTTATTTGCTTGATTTATTGGGTTATGGCGTACTAAGCTAACTGACAGAAGCACTATCTATCAGCAGTATCAACAAGTCTAAATCGACAATAATAGCTAGGTAGGGTAAGCGCTACACTTATTGACCCCTATACAGTTATTGGCCATAGGTACTAACTTTGTTGGCTTAAAATAGGCAATTACCTACCAGAATAGTAAATTCAGAACTGGTTCTTGATTAATGCAGTTTTGAATCTAGTATCTGGTTAGTTAATAACTGTATAGGGGCCAATAACTGAAGCGTTGCCTCTAATTTAGCACCGAATTGAATTGTAGGTATAATAATATATTTCCCAACTATAGTCTGTCTAATAAGTCAACCGACTTGGGAATATTGTATAATATTTAATCATTCAAAAAATACTTATATTTGATACTTTTCATAAGGTTCTTCTGTTAGTAAACAATGATCTCTATCTCTTAATCAACCTTGATTATTGAACCCGAGTTGACTACATCAGATTTCATTAAATCCTAATAATTACCCAAGTCGTTTAACTTATTAAACAGACTCTACCACACGACGCCGTCTAGTCCCAAGTTAGCTTGGGACTAGACGGCGTTGTGTGGTGGGGTGCAGAGCTTGTGTTATGAGTACTAGACAACTGATAAAATATGCTTATAGTTCTAAATACATACATAATATAGAGAAATGACGCCCAGACACAGAACAAATGATCGAGCTCATCACACAAATATTTGTCCTGGGTGGGAATCGAACCCACGACCTCCGGCATAGCAGTCAGGGCCACTAACCACTAAACCAACAGGCCAGTCAACAAAGTATACAAGTATCAAAGTATATAAGGCAGTGACAAGATTCGAAAGAGTTACAACGGCCCTAAAACCCGAAGGGCAAGTGAATAAGCACGGGTGGGCTATAGTAAGTAAACTATAATAAGTAAAGTCTGATAGTACCTCTCGCTCCACCCAGAGTAAGAGTGTGAGATTTTTCGAGAGAGTTACCGTACGTCTGGAACGCAAACCACAACTAAAGGAATACGGTTGGGCTTTAGTCTGTAAAAGTCTGTAACTCCCTCTTGCTCCGCACGGTGCAGGAGGAGACAATACACAAATAATTTATTGATGTAAACTTAAAAATATTTCAGTCTAGTCGTTAGAAATACCTAAACAGTGTCTAAAAATTTAGCACAAATCCGACCTTTACCTTGCATTAAAAAAATTGTAGTTTTAAAGCCGAGTAAGTATCAGAAATCTTAGGCTGGACCGTCAGAGCCAAAAAACGACTATAATATTCATACCGTAGAATTTACCAACTACATTTTCAAACAAGCCAAAAATTCTTTGGTTCACAAGTGCACTCTGTTGAACTCGTTTTTACTGTTCTTCAGTTACACCTATAAAATGTAAATGATTGTATTTCAAATTCAGTTATTTTGGAAAACTCATTATAATAATAAAACTCTAGCTATTATTAAATGAATGCACTGTACTTGTAATAAGAAAATTGTTGAATGGAATGGAAATAATACGAAAAATTTACCAGAGTACATGCTAAGAGAAGGCGAGGTTTTCAATTATAATTTCTTTGCCATACAGTGATTTACACAGTCGAGGTGTGCCCTGCTTGGGCGGAGCATCGCCGTGCCCTCGTGGGGGCGATCGGCGGCGGAGACCTCTCGCGCCGGGCCTTGGTTGAGGCCATGGTCCGGAGCGAGGAGGAGTGGCAGGCGGTCGCCGACTTCTGCGAAGCAGTAATGCTCGCAAAGGAGGAGGCCGAACGCATCAGGCAACGGCGTTATCGCCGCCGCCGTCGCCGGGATTCTGATCCCGATTTCCGGCCAACGTAGACGCGGGCTTGCGGACAGTGAGCAATGGGTAGCTCACTGTCCGGCCGTCCGGTAACTGTCCGGACCAAGCCCAAGTCGTCGACAGCGCGCACTGTTCCCGCGTGCCTCAAGGAGTTGTCAGCAACAGCAGGGACCCAGCCGGGTCGAAGCCTACTGGGGCCAGGGTTATCCGAAAGGGCGCTCGAGCCCCGGTATGAAGGCTAGAAGGAACGGGGTGGGTCTTTTAGTCAGTAAGAGTCTGACACTATCTCCCGCTCCGCCCAAGGGCGGGGGATGTCAATGCATGATTTTTTCCCACCATAAAAAATAAAAAAATAAAAAAATACAGTGATTTACATTTTTTATTTGAGAATCCTTTTTTCTGCAAGGAGACGGTACGATATCGGTTTCAAATAAAATTAAATTACAACCTGCCATGCCACGTAATGCGTCTTCACGTAAATACACGTGATAAGGGGGTCTAATGCTAGTCTTGTTGAGACGAGAAGCGGGAGTGAATTATGATCCATTCTCTCTCCTAGAGCTTGAGTCCTAGCAGTGGAACATAATATAGCTGGTTACGTTATTATATATGTAAATAAAATGTATGATTACGTACACATAAACACATGAAAACGAATAGAACAAGTGCAGATAGAAAAGCACAAGGGTGTTGCTTATTTCAAAATACCTGTAGCAAACCTGCAACTGGAGAAAAATAGGTATAAGTTATTTAAGTTTTAAAGAAACCACAAGCTTTTTATTAATTTACAACACAAAAATATGTTCGATGCTAAACTTATAAGCCTACATAATTATTTTAAAACACAAAGTGAACAGGCAAAAAAAAATAAACTGACTTTAATGTAAAAAAAATACTGAAAAGTACAATATAACTTTAATTTCAGAAGTCGGTGTTTCTATGATAGATAGTTTTGTCTCTTCGTTATATAACACCAACTTCTGATATTAAAGTTATTTTGTACTTTTTAGTATTTTTTTGCATTAAAGTCGGTTTAATTTTCTTTTTGTAAAAAGTTTTTTAATTTTCACTTTTTAGTTATGGTACCCCCACTAAAAAGCACCCCTCAGCCTAACTTAAATACCTTATTGCCAGAGTGCATCTCGTAACGATTCTAATAATCCCAAACACGGTTAGATTACATTAATTTACCTTCCGGTTTCATCACCAGATCGGTGCGGTACATCCCCCCCTTTCACTTTCTTTCAGTCAGTCATCGCCTACACGTGTAAACCGAGCAATTTCACTTGTTACGACAATTCTGCTGTGATCCTATGAGGAGTTCTGTTCTATATCTTCGAAGTTCATGATCAGATCATAACAATATTTCTATGGGACCAACTTGGAAGCATAATCTTTCAATTAAAAAAATAATTTTTAAAATCGGTCCACAATTGACCGAGATATCGGTGAACATACATAAAAAAAAAAAAACATTCAGCCGAACATAGAACCTCCTTCTCATCCTCCTTTTCGAAGTCGTTTAAAAAAGGGAAAAGTTAAAATCGAAATCATTGTAGTTTGTAACAAGTTAACAGCCAATACACAATACCCACAAACCAAATTTTAAACACTGATTGTAAGTCCGATGGTCGAAGTATGAAGACTAGTTTACCTTAGTTTTTTTTATTATAAATTCTGTTCTCATTTAAATTGAAATAATATTTTTTCTATGAGCAGATTGAACAGTAACCAGAAAGTGCTCAAAAGACTGGTAGCTTTGTCATATTGACCAACAAAGTTGATTCTTTAGCCGAAAAAGAGGTTTATTCCATAGTTTTTTCTTTTTTTTTAACTTTGTAAAGTCCCAAGGTCTTCATGCCAAGGACCTGGTGTAATTTACAAAAGCAACTCAAAAGTTGATCGCGTTTCAAAGAAAACAATTATAGGGAAAGTCATGCGTAATAATTGTATGTTGGATATGAGTTGGCGATTTCTGTAATTTGTGGAAAGTTTGTCTGGAAAAATAACGCTGCAGTCTAGTCAAATATGACTAATAGCGAATGAAAACGTTTTCTTTATTTTCATGGTCATCAAAGTTGGATGACACATACATAAACTCTCGCGTTTTTTTTATATTTGTTAGCAAAAACCACAAAAAAATAAAATAAAAAAGGTCCATAGTGTCAAAAAACACAACCGCAAAAAAAATAATAAAAGTTCAAAACAAGTTAATTTAAGCAGTCTGATGCATTTGGTGGAATTCATTTTTGTTCAATAACAATAGTTTTCAAACCAACAATAAATTGCTTTTGACTGCTTAAAATGGTTTGTTTCGTATTTTTAGCGATTTTTTGCGATCGTGTTTTTTTACATTGTTAACTTTTCTTATCTTTTATATTTTTTTTAGGATTCCAAGGTCGCCGATATAGCCCGTAGAATCGTCAAACTTAAGTGGCAGTGGGCAGGGTACATGGCTCGCAAAACAGATGGTTATTGAGGTCAAAAGGTTCTGGTTTGGCGAAGACGCATCGGAATGCGTAGCGTTGGAAGGCCTCCCTCAAGATGGACTGATGACCTGGAGAGAGTTGCGAGAATGCGATGGATGCGAGACGCACAGGACTGTTCGTTGTGGCGACACTTGAGGAGGCCTCTGTCCAACAAGAGACGTCTTTCAGCCGAAATGGTGATGATGATAATACTTTATTCGTGTTATAGTTATATGTTCTATGTTAATTTGCTGCGCCCTAACAAGGCCATTACCCACTAAGCTAAGACTTGTCCGTAATCGTTACATAATAAAAAACAAAGTCGACCGCATCTGCCAGTCTGTCTGTCTGTTCGCGATATACTCAAAAATGCAGAAAATGCAGCACGGATTGTAATGCAGTTTTCACCAGTAGACAGAGTAATTAATGAGGAACGAGTACATGCATATTGAAGTAGAGAAAAGTCGAGAATTTCTAAGATTTCTAATACCCTTGCGAAACTTAGGTGGGTCGGCAGTAACATAATATATGTATGATTGTACGTTATGTGCAATAAATATCAAGTATATCAAACGTACAGCAGGGGCCCAGCTGGGTCGAAGCCTACTGGGGCCAAGATCTAGTTCCGAAAGGGAGGTTCGGCCCCGGTATGAAAGGCACAAAGGAACGGGGTGAAATTTTTAGTTAGTAAGAGTCTGATACTATCTTCTGCGCGCCCAAGGGCGGGGGATGTCATTTAGATGATTGTTACCCACCGGAAAAAAAGATATATCAAACGTTTTCAATTAATTAAGTACCTGAAAGGCAACAGACTTTCTTCGATTACTTTTCAGACGTTTTCTGTCGCTCTGCCAACCATAGATAGGTCTTTTACAATAATATTATCTACTATTTAATAAACGATGTTACAATTTCTGTAAAAGTAACTATTTCTGTCTGTTATCTCTTCTCGTTTTAACAACTGAACGAATTATGATGAAACTTAGCACACAGAATCATTTTTGTTCCCTCAAAATTATTTTCGACTTTCACTCGGAAGAAACCGCTAGCAGTAGCTAGTATTCAGACAATTTCTATCCTACAAAATTGACTATCCACAAGGAAGGCTGCTACAAAAGTTTCGTTACAAAATAAATAAGAAAAGTCAGACTACTATCATATAGTAGCGTGATCTGGAAATATCAATTTGATATTATCGGTTCATTGACTTCGGTGCGTTAATAGTATATTGTCAGCCATTGTTTCAAAAAGGATTATGTCTGTTTGCTCTATCCGTGGGCACATGGGCCTCAAACCCACGAAGTATACTGAATTATTTTAGGTTTTTTTTTTAAACAGTTACGGCATGTTTGGTGCAATCGTTAAGTGATCGACTACTATGCTGCGTGTCGAGAGTTCGATTCCCGCACGGAACAAATATTTCTATCATTATCATCATCATCATCATCATTTCAGCCGAAAGACGTCCAATGTTGGATATAGGCCTCCCCCAAGTGTCGCCACAATGAACGGTCCTATGCGTCTCGCATCCACCGCATTCCCGCGACTCTCAGCAGGTCATCGGTCCACCTTCTAGGACGCTTTCCAACGCTACGTTTTCCGTTGCGCGATCGCCACTCTAGAAACTTTCGGCCCCAACGACCATCTGTTCTGGGAGCAATGTATCCTGCCCACTGTCACTAAAGTTTGACGATCCTTCCTTCAACCTTGGTTCTCCTGTATATATATCTTCATTCCTGATGCGATCACGCAAGGACACTCTGAGCGTAGCCCTTTCGTTGGCCGTTTGGGTGACCTTCTGATGATGGCTCATTGTGAGCGATTACGTTTCGAAGCCGGTTATTGAATATATAACGGTTATTGAACAGAAATAAAAAGATTATTCCTTTCCTTTCTTTATTTGATAAAACTTTCAAATACAGACATAACTACATACAGAATTGAAAGACATATATGCAGCACGCAACGGGTGAGAGAACGAATCCCAAATCTATACTAGGAACTAACCTGTGCTATGGTAGGGTCCGTTCCACCACCCACCCGCAACCCACTTGCATCGATCAGCGCATTATAGTTATAAGTATTTGAGGTCACTAGGCTCCCATAATAGGCATGCCTGTATAATGGGAGTCAGTGTGAAGACAATCAAAAACACACACCTATTATAATCCATAATATATAATCACACCACACACTTATTATAATCACAATTTTTTCGACAACTTTCAATACTAGTGACGTCTGTTCTATCTCGCCCGCCCTTGCTCAGACCTTGACTCAGTTAGTCAGTTCCATAACTTTCACATAATTGAAAAATTCGCCGGTCTAATGCATGTAGGCTAGTCTAGATATAACCTATAGTTAAGCTAGAACCACACCTACCCTCGACCAGGGTTATGGTGATTATATTGCCATTTATAGCAGCTAACGACTGCCTAAGGTGTGGGCTAGTGGGTGACCGTTGCGATAGTTGCATTTCTAATTAATCGCGCTTGGTTTATAGATCTGAAATAGAAATCTAAAGTGTAATAAATTAATAATATTTAAATGTTAAACGTGCTCGAGAAAAGGATGTTGATAATCCAGTAAGATGCTGGACCGTTTTCCTAAGATTGTCCTGCTAGCCGTGGTATACTTCCCAACTCCTCAAGGTATTGTCCTCTTGTTACTACGTCACTTTTTGGTGGCCCATTTATTAAATATGCAAGTAACCCTAGCTTTTTATTGATGGATGTTAATGACATTTTTCAGGTATGGGCCATAGTGTTAACATAGTTCTTCATAACTAGTCAACTTAACCTCCAAAAACCATTGCTCTATGTATTTATTTTCAATACGTCGCAATTGTTCCTCACCAACCGAGGGTTGTACTTGGGTGAGCTATGATAATCGTCAGTTGCCACCACGGTCCACGAAGATTATCTAAGATGTCTCTGGGAGTTGGCTTCGGCACCTCGTAAGCCTTCCAAAGGTCTCGGACCCCAGGATCCCGAGATAAAATACAAATTAAAATACCAGCAGTTTGAGCAATGGTGGCACTGTGTTAACGGCTCTGTTTTACAAGGTGTACTCATTCCGGGATCAAACAAAAACAAGCGTTATACTTTATGTAATTTTTTTCAACATCACTGCGCTTAAAACGGTGCAGGAAAACAACGTAAGGATTACGGCCTATTTCCTCACCAATAGAAAAGATCTGGGACCCGCCATGGGAATATTATAAGGCAGACTATGCTATATTAGGTTGTATAAATGCTATCATTTATAACACGGTACCACAGCAAAGCAGGCTGGCGTTATTACACCAATTAAAACTGTTACCCGCGGGGTGACAGTGTACAATAATAATGTAAAAGAAAACAAGAAAGAAAGAAAAAATCGCTTACCATCAGGTGAGACGGTGGTCAAACGAGAGCCTATCAATTATAAAAAAAATAGTGTTTATTTGCGGGAAACATGGCACACACCTTAAAATAAAACAAATAACAAATTCGACTAAAGTAACACGTAAGTAGGTTATGCGTCAAATCAAAAAAAAAACAAAAAAAAAAATTTTTTGTGTAAAATCAAAGTTCTTTATTATTGTACACTGTCATCCCCCGGCTTCACCCACGTCTTTGATTACTTTTTACTCACATTAATCGTAGGGCGATGTTTTTGCCTGTAACCTTTTTCAATGAATGACTATCCAACACTATAAGAATTTTTGAATTCTTATTAGTAGTTCCTGAGATTATCGTGTTCAATCAAACCAAATCTACAGGTTTATAATGTTTATTAGTATCTAATCATTATTATTTTTATAGTATCTAAGCATTGATATATGATGTACTCGTGTGTGTATGATGGTGTGCGTGGTGTGCGTGTGTGTTTTTATTTATCCGTTTTAATTAAAAAATGGAGAACCAGTTACTCAATTTGTTCAATTATTATCTACACTAATATAATAAAGAGGTTATGTTTGTTTTTCTGTTTGTAGGAGGTTAATCTCTGGAAGTATCTACTGGTCCGATTGCTAAAATTATTTCACCAATAGAAAGCTGCTTTATTCTTGAGTGACATAGGCTATATTTTATGAACGCGGGCAAAGCTGCAAGCAAAAGCTAGTTTTTAATATTTTGATGTGTTCAAACTAGACAAATTGTTAAAACAACCATCAGCAAAATTAATTTCATACATGTGGAGCAACCACGTGTATGAAATACAAGTAGAAAAACAGGCTCAGGCTCTTAACCTGTTTCAAAATCTTTATGCATAAGGGAACGCCCATTAAATGCCTGAAAAAGACAGAAACTACCAATAGGTCTAAATTCTATTTTAAAGGACTAATTGGTACGCACAACTTCGTCCGCATCAAAGTCACAAAACAGCACAATGCCATTTATCTATTAGTGAAAGTCCCGTCAAAATAGGTCGTCGTCGTTTCGGAGACTAGCCGGAATGACAGAAACAGATAAAAAATTTGAAAACATGCATTTTTTTCCTATCGAAGAAACTTTTATATGCATTTAGTAAAAAAAAAATATTTTGGTATTACAAACAGACTTTTCAATTTTTTTAATGTGTACATAATACATATACCTTTATAGTATGGTTTTATGTATATGTGGCTGTATCTATGTTTAGATAAAATATGAATAACTAAATAACAAGTTTATTAATCTGTATTTGAAATGTAACCAATATTTTAAATAATTAACTTGATATCTATATGAGTTTACTGACATGGCTACGTGTAAGTGAAACATAGACTTGTACGTAAACAATACGGCACTTTTGTGAAAAAATGCAACTGATTTACGTAAGATATACGCAAAAACGCTTCAAATATTTTTTCTTGTGAATAACATGCCTGAAATTGAGAACAGTTTATTTCAGAAAAAATCTTTAGAATACCTATACAATTGCAATTGTACTCTTGTTTTACCACAGGTGCACTTTATTTTCACCGTAACACCTGGTAGACCAAGCCAGTATCTTTTTTTTACTGGGGAAAACCTTCAAAAGGAGTCCGGACTTTGGGGACAAATCCGGGGAGTATGAAATTATTACCTCACTACCACGCGGCAATTATTTATCAATACTTAGAATTGCCCCCCTTAAAAAGACCTCTGCGAAACCATGGTGAAAACCCTCTCTATGCAACGCCTGTTAGGGCACACCCCTGAGAAGAACGCGGCAGTACCTACACTTCTGAACTCATATCGTCCTACGTACTGTCCTACGATAACTGAACTTGTTCCAAACGAACCGTAAAAAATACGGATGTGACCCTTCGTTGATGTCTTTCTGACTGACGAAGTGATGGGTCGATGTGTCTGGAAGTACCTACGTTTGGTGTCAGTCGCGCGCCGAAAGTAATTAAAGTTAGCAGTAGCTAAGGTGTTCTGTTTATTTGTGGCGGGTTTTAAATGTAATCTAGCTACCCATGTTATTCAAATTAAGTATGAAATTGTGTATAACTTACACAATTATTAGTTAAGTCAGTGGAAAAATCTATATTGAATATTCTTAGTAGAAAACAATTAGTTCCGGGTTCAGAAGCCGGGAGGCTTTAGCGAGTTAGTTTTTAACATACAAGTAAATTAAACGACATACGCATTTAATCTATACGTATAAATAAAACTTGAGTGTTTGTTTGTAATATTGAAATAACTGCTTTTTACTACATGCATATGAATATATACGGTAGATACACCAAAATAAGATTTTAAGCTATTGCATATCTTCTATCGCGGGCCTTGAGCGTGGAGACCGAATCCAGAAATTCCGTAACGAAAATAACCTAACAACCCCCACTCATTTGTTTTTTGAGCGTGGTGACCGATAAGAAAACAAATGAGTGAACAATCAATCAAAATTCAATTCAATGTGTGAAAGTGTAACTTCAATTAACATCAAAGAAAAAAAAAACAAAGGAAAAAAAATACTGCATAAATAAAATAAATAAATAATTATAATTGCATAAGTTGATAAAAATGCTATGCAATAGCTTTATTCAAGTTCAATTATTCAATATTTATAATATTCAATTATTTATTTCAAGTATCAATCGTTTAACAATTTTTAAAATGACCTGAGAACTATTGATAGTTCTTCGCTTTTCAAACCGGAGTTTTCTTTTAATGTTTGATAGTTATGGAAGAGTATATCTATTGTACTAAGTTTGATTTGTCGCCCAAAAGTTGACCTTGAAAATCTTTAAATCTGGTGATGACATTTTGAGTAGCGTGTAATAGCAGTATTTATTTATTTAAAGCTTTATGCAAAAGAAAACTGTACAAAGGTGGCCGTAATGCCTTAGGCATTATCTGCCAGTCGACTTTAGGGTGGTGCAGAAACATAACATGGCAGGTGCAACTTAATAAATAGACAAAATAGAAGAGAAACAAATACAATAGTAAATACATACTTAGATACATACATATAAATAAATAGTGCTGTAGTGAAAAAAACAAATCCAACCAATCAGTGCTGTGATGATTCTACCAACATCTTGCAGTAAAATAATGTACACATTTTTCATGACGTGTATTCCATACGTCATCTTTTCAAACCTCACACACAAAGAGATCTCACCGACTGATCACCAGATGAAAGCGCGACCAGAAGACTAGCTTTTACATTGCGTAAAGAATTAGCATTATCATTCAACGCGGCAATTCAGTGAATCTTCTGGGCACATTCCCGGTTTGCCCAGAAGACAGAGTTATGAAGGAGTACTTCGACGCCCCAGTATATTTATTTACACATGTACCTACATAATTAGGCTATAAATATAAGTAGTTAACAAAATATGTTTACATAAATGAATTAATTATTAACTAATAATTAACTTATAAATGAATTAATTATTAACTAATAATTAACTTATAAATGAATTAATTATTAACTAATAATTAACTTATAAATGAATTAATTATTAACTAATAATTAACTTATTTATGGACATACTAGCTTTTGCCAGCGGCTTTGCCTGCGTGAAAATCGGTTTCTCCATACAATCTTTGGAACTCCGTTTCATGCCTTTAGGAGGCTAATTTTGGAAAATCCTCTCTTAATGCTCGCCTACGTCATAACAGGAAATCTCGTGCTAAATTTCACGCTCCTAGACCCAGTAGGTTTGGCTGTGCGTTGATTTATGTCAGTCAGTCAGTTTCTCCTTTTATACGTACAGATATTTGACAGGCCTGTTGGTGTAGTGGTTAGTGACCCTGACTGCTATGCCGGAGGTCGTGGGTTCGATTCCCACCCAGGACAAATGTTTGTGTGATGAGCACGATCATTTGTTCTGCGTCTGG
The DNA here is from genome assembly GCA_910589285.2 of Mythimna ferrago. Classification (NCBI taxonomy): domain Eukaryota; kingdom Metazoa; phylum Arthropoda; class Insecta; order Lepidoptera; family Noctuidae; genus Mythimna; species Mythimna ferrago. Next base: position 6,183,050 of record OU342675.1, on the reverse strand, counting down.
GTGTAATTTTATCTGTAATGCCCCGTCATTTATCAGTTGTCTAGTACTTACCCATAACACAAGCTCTGCTTAGCTTGGGACTAGACGGCGCTGTGTGATAGTTGTGGAATATTATATTATTATTTATTTTGTTATTTAAAACAAGATCTTCACTAGGCAGCCGCTTTACCTCCGCGATACAGTAGGAAATTATCCCAAGAGAAAATACTCCCTGTATAAATATACTATGTGCTATTCCAAGATATGGACCACCCGTGTACCAAGTTTTATTGATATATCTGTTTAGCCATTCGGCTGCGAAGAAGTAACAAACATATACAATCACCAATTTTTGCGTTTTCAATATCATTCTGATTAGAGTATAATTCTTGTAGGTACATCAATAGGTACTACTGTAGGATTACTAACTACTACCATACTACCTAGGTACTATCAGTCTACCACAAAATAAATAGGCACAGAAAAACGTCGACCACATCATCGATTACCATCAGGTGAGATGGTGGTCAAACGCAAGCCTATCAATAACAAGAAAAAATACAGGACACATACATGACAGGCCTGTTGGTCTAGTGATCAGTGGCCCTGACTGCTACTACGGAGGTCGTGGGTTCGATTCCAACCCAGGACAAATGTTTGTGTGATGAGCACGATCATTTGTTCTGTGTATGAGTGTAATTAGAAACATAGTATGTTTATCAGTTGTCTAGTATTCATACCACAAGTTCTGCTAAGTCACAAAATATATAGGTACAGAAGTCAATCTACATACAAAGCGCGCTCGAGCAACGCACACCGCTCACAGACACGATGTCTCGATCGCGTCTCGGATCACTCGTCGAACAATTCCGGCTCAAACGCTCATTAGTGTGCGTCCACCGAGCGCAGGTAGAAAAAGTGAAGTACATACATGAGATTGTCTTCTGTACCTATCTATTTTGTGGTACTACTGTTGATGTTTGAAAATTACTGCTTCGCAAGGGTGGATAATAAGCTCAACTTTTGCCATTTACTTTGACCATTGACCCTGAATAATGACCTGCTTGGTCATTATTCACCCATTACAGTCATCATTCTGACTAAATCCGGTCAAAAAAACCCTTGATGTGACGTCATCATTATGACTAACTCATATGGTCAAATAATATCATACAATTGCACAAGGTTTCGTCACCCTTGGACAACGCGGGTCTTTAAGTCAAGAGCGAATAGGTTACTTTTAGGTAAACTCGCTTCATCGTCGACCGCATCGTCACTTTCCATCAGGGCCTCAAGTCTGCTATTACAATAGTGTCAGAATGGTCTATCATTGATGTCATAATTGTCGATTTTGACAAGTTTGGTAATCTACTAATATAATGGCGTCATTATGATTTCCCAATGGTCAACCACTGACACTCCATTGAAAGTGGCTTAAAATGGTAATCTCGTACATATAAACAAATGAATATTTGATATTTGCGGTAATCTGCAAAAACTTTGACAGTTTATTTGATCAGTGTTTGACCATTAGAACGTTATTGTGCAGTTATTGGTTTTAATATGCTCGAAATTATCATTCTACCGCAATTCTATTACAAGACCATTGACCGATCAATGATCGATCATTATGAATTAGCAGATTACAAACTTTTAGCAAAATGACAATGGGATCGAGTTGGAATGACGAATTTATAAAAATAGCAGACTTGGGGTCCTGGCGAGATAGCGGTCAAGCGCAAACCTATCAACAATAAAAAAGGTAGCACCCCTAACCGTTCACAAATGAACCACCGGATGTGAGGCAGCAGTTCAGCCCGATGAGTACTAATCGACTAAAAGCCTTCAAACACCGGATATTGCCAACTACAGGAAGTTCCTATGAAAAGCGAATCGACCTGAATTTCAGGATATCAGGAAATTGGATGGCTACTGATTAATGTTTATAGTAACTTTTTGCGACGTTAGTTGACCTATGGTTTTAATTTTTTTTACATAAATAGGTTAATGGGACGAGGTAATTTCTTTATTTTGCTAATGCGTATAAAAAAGGGCTTTTGAGGTTATTTGTCAGTTTACTGTATCGAGATGTGTAAAATGCAGTCGGTAAATTGAATTTCAATGGCTATAGTAGTTCAATGAGACTATGTGTAGACCTCAATCAAGTCTGTAAATAAAGTATCGCTTAATGGAAACAATGTCGGTGCCTTCTAGTAGATAGTGGTGAAACGTGAGCCTATCCATACCAATAAAAAAAAAAGATTAGAAATTCAAAACCCTAAACAATTTATGTATATGTTATGTAGGGAATGTTTTTATATCCTTTTAAGTGTGTTTTTTTTCCTGTGGAATATCATCAAATAAATTCTTCTGCTCTAGGCAAGAGCTAGTGTCAAATTTTCACTAACTAAACCACTTGTGTTCCTTCTGTTACCCTTTCTATGCCAGAACTGCAGTAATTGTTATACTAAGTATCTTTGGGTTTTATAATTATATTTCTTTCATTTCTATTTATTTATTATATTCTTTATTGTACTCCATATTAACAAAAAATACAGGACAAACATTATTAAAAAATAAGTGTACAATGGGCGATCTTATCGCACAGGACAATTTCCATATTTTTAATTTTTATATTATATTTTGTTTATGTAACTTTAGATTTATTTCTCTAATATATTTATTTATTATTTATTATATACTTTATTGTAGTTACATACAAACATAACAAAGAAAAACTTATACCTAAAACACGTACAATGGGCGGCCTTATCACATTCCGCGATCTCTTCCAGGCAACCTAGAAAAGACAGTAATTGTCAGAACATGATATGGGGCTGTTATTTGTTATTTGCACATGTTTGACAACCGACGAGTACAATTGCCATAGAACTTACTATAAAATGCTAGCCGGGGAACCCTTTTATTTCCGTCATTATAGAGATCAACAAAGTAATATAGACACTCAAGTATAGTGACGTCATCGTTTCGCGTGTACGACTCATAGGCCGAAAGTTATCCGTTCATAAAACTGTAAATGTAGTACAAAGTAGACGATAAAAGACAATAAAGACTAAATGAAATTGTAAAATAAGGAATTGTTTAGCTGTTTTTGTGAGATAAGATTATTTTTTTCTCGAAATTAATGATGAGTTTGCAATTTCCTTGCGGTGACACTGTTGGCACATCTTTTTAGGTTTTTCTTTATTTTTTTTTTGTGTAATTCAGTACGGTGTATATTTAGAAATTTTGAAATAGTGGCTTTTTAGATGTTTCTTAAAGACTCTCCTTTGAGGTCAACGTGGTGTCTACACTTAACCAATTTTGACTACATCAATAACTTTTATATAATCAGTCTGTAGATGATTATACAAATTATTTCGGAACACTAGCAACTATTTAAAAATATACCAGAAAAAACACAATAGTATTATTCAAACATAACACTTCAATTACACGAAATAAAACACGAAAAACTTTGAAATAGCTTTCTAACAATCTACCCTTAATTACACACACCATTAGAGGAACACGCCTTAAATAATATATGGTGTATGCAGAATATACCTAGGTGTGCCAAATACTGGGAAGTAATAGGAGTATTAACTGGTAAATAACACCCTGTGCAATAAATACTTAGTCAAAAGTATAAAGTAGTAAAACAGTTGAGCCAGGGTCGAGTCAGATACCTAAGTATCACGAGTGGGACTACCCCTGGGGATCTATACAGAAACTTCTAAACTTATGCTTTAACTTTGACTTATTGTTTACTAGCTGAAGAAAAGAAAGAAAGAAAAAACGTTTATTCGTACCTCACACATACATACAGTGAATTAAAATAAGTATGAAAAAAACACTAATACCATCAAAATAACTTTAATTTCGGAAGTCGGTGTTTCTATAATAGTTTTGCCTCTTCGTTATTTAACACCGACTTCCGAAATTAAAGTTATTTTGATGGTTTTAGTGTTTTTTTAGTAAGTCGGTTATTTTTTTTGTTGTAAAAAGTTTTTTATTTCACACTTTTTAGTTGCAATACACTTACAGCCAGAGTACCTTTTTCTCATGACAATTCCAATTAACTCAAACCCTGCTAGGATACATTGTTTTATTATGAAGTTCCCGTGTCTACCTTCCGGCTCCATAATCATCATCAGATCAGTTCGATAGTACCTTATAGCCAAAGTGCATCTCATGACAATTCTAATAAGCCCAAACATGGCTAGGATACATTGATTAATTACGGAGTTCCGGTGCCTATCTTCCGGCTCCATCATCATCATCAGGTCACATCGGTGATACCATTTTCAACATACCTATTCAGAACTATTCATTTATTTGTAACTATATTCATTGAGAGATCTGTGTGAGTATGAACTTCCGTTGGCCATTTTTGGTCTTCTTTACCAGTTCCACTTCATCAAATGTCATGTTTTGACTATAAATGCTTAAAAGTCTTTGATGAAAATATCAAAAGAACTATATGGTTGCTTAGAATATTTGAGGAGTTCCCTAGATTTCACCAAGATTCCATCATCAGATCCTGACTTGGTGACTATGGGACCATTTGGGAAGTATACCCTTTCTAACAAAAAAATAATTTTTCAAATCGGTTGGCAATTGACGAAGTTATGCGCGAACATACTTACATAAAAAAAAAAAAAATACAAACATCCGAATTGAGAACCCACTCCTTTTTTAGAAGTCGGTTAAAAATAATATCATTCTCTTTTATCTGTATTTGTCCATTTCATTTTTAAGTGTTTGTGTGTGTACATAAATGAATAAATAAATAAATCACACAGCACATCATCATCAGCTCAGGAATAAAACAGCTTTCTATCAGTGAAAAAATTTTAGCAATCGGACCAGCCCCCCTAGCCAAGTTACAACCGTTTCGCTTGCGCCGAACTCTTCGAGTTGACCTTGCCGCCAATTCTTTTGTTCTGACCACGTGACTGAGCGTTAAGACGACGTCATTCCCGTACATTTGAAGCTTTCTACAAGCGTTAACTATTGCAGATTAGCAACTTGGCTAGGGGTACAGTACTTCCAGAGATTACCTCCTACAAACAAAAAACATAAAAACAAACTTTACCTTTTTATAATATTATAGTGTAGATATTACATTTCACATGACTGTTTTTTTGGAGGTGGGATATCATCTAATGACTTTTTCTTCTATATGCTGGAGCGAGAGGTCGTCTCAGACTTTTACTGAATAAAACTCACCAATGTTCCTTCAGTCATTGTCCTCTGCGTTCTAGGAGCACGGATTGCCTGACCCCTAGCGGGCACCGGTCCTGCTCGGTCCCGGCTAGCTTTGTAGACCTCTCTCTGCCTCCACCCTACGGTCAAAACCAGCGTCGGTAGACCCGGCCTCCTCAAGAACATGGCTGCGTTCCGCCCAAGCGGGGCACACGTCCACCGCATGCTTCACCGTGTCTTCCGGGCGGTCCACCCACCCGGGTGTCACTATTGTGCGTACCGCCCAGAGGACACGGTGTGCCTCACTTGGGCGGAGCACCACCGTGTCCTCGTGAAGCAATCGGAAAAAATTGTTGCTAGTTATGAGTACTAACACTAGTTTTTAAATTGTGTGTATACTAACCAATTAAAGACTTTGTCCGAAATATAAGATTTTTATTTTAAAACAAATAAAAAAAAACAAAAACCGGAACACAGACACGCTATTTACGAGCACAAATAGGTAAGTCAGAAGTACTTCACGTCTGTGAGAACGTTTGATATAGTTACCGTGGCCTTAGAAAGCAAAAGGCTAATGAAGGAACATAACACACATTAGGGTTCCGTACCTCAAAAGAAAAAAAAATCAAAACCCTTATAGGATCATTTTGTTGCCGGTCTGTCTGTCTTTTTGTCAAAACCCTTTATCTCGGGAACGCTTGAAGGTATCGAGTTGAAATTAAAACCATACACTCAGGTCTACGGTACCTTAAAGCTGCAAAAAAATCAAAATTCTGAGTTCATCATCATCATTTCAGCCGATACACGTCCACTGTTGGACATAGGCCTCCCCCAAGCGTCGCCACATCGAACGTTCCTGTGCGTCCCGCATCCATCGGTTTCCCGCTACCTTCACCAGGTCATCGGTCCACCTTGTAGGAGGCCTTCCAACGCTACGTCTTCCGGTACGCGGTCGCCATTCCAGAACCTTTCGGCTCGAACGGCCATCTGTTCTGCGAGCAATGTGCCCTGCCCATTGCCACTTAAGTTTGGCAATTCTTTGTGAGTTAAAAAAAAAAATATGTCGCAAAAAACGTATATATTTTGACACTCTCAAGAGAATCAAAATTCATAGGGTACCTACTTCCCGGTGACCTAGAATCCTAAAATTTGGCATGAAGCAAGATCTCATAACACAAGTATAGGAAAAAATCAGAAAACTATAAGTTTGTAGTTACGTCACAAAAAATCTCTAACCTAGAGCGGGAGGAGTCATTTGATGATTTCCCATCTCATAAAAACCTATTACCTCACGGTCTTAGAGTAAAGAGGAGGCCGACCGCATCAGGCAACGGCGCTCACGCCCGAGCCGCCACCCGGATTCCGATCCCGATTTCCGGCCACCGTAGGCGCGGGCTTGCGGACGGCGCGCAATGTTCCCGCGCGCCTCAAGGAGTTGTCAGCAGCAGCAGGGGCCCAGCCGGGTCGAAGCCTACTGGGGGTTAGGGTTATCCGAAAGGGAAGCTCGGTCCCGGTATGAAACGCAAGAAGGAACGGAGTGGGTTTTTTAGTTAGTAAGAGTCTGACACTATCTCCCGCTCCGCCCAAGGGCGGGAGATGTCATTTGGATGATTTTTATCCACCGAAAAAAAGGGTTTTAGAGTAGAGCGCACCATTAAACAGGTGTGAACATAATGAGAGCTGCGGAAAAAACACATTAACTAAAACACGCCACACATCACTAAATTACTTCAGACAGGTAACATTAATAAGATTAACGCTAAAAAATAAGTACCCTAACAAAAAGCATTGCAGTCCACTTAAGCAGCCAAGGCAAGCTTGACGCAGACAGCATATAAATCCATGTTGAGCCTACTTGAACTAAATGACTATAATTTAATCTAATTTACATAAACTATTTCACCTTAGTGTAACCCCAATTTTCGCGAACATTTATCGAGCATTTGTTTTAGCATTAAATAACGACAAACCAATTTTCTTTTGCTACTGTAAAATTATATATAGTAAGTAAACTAGCTGTTGCCCGAGACTTCGTCCGCCTCAAACACATAAAATTTCACAAGTGCCACATAATAACGTTTGCGATTTATTCCAAAAAGATCAGCCCCCCTAGCCAAGTTACAACCGTTTCGCTTGCGCCGAACGCTTCGAGTTTACCTTGCCGCCAATTCTTTTGTTCTGACCACGTGACTGAGCGTTAAGACGACGTCATTCCCGTACATTTGAAGCTTTCTTCAAGCGTTAACTATTTCAGATTAGCAACTTGGCTAGGAGTACAGATCTTATTAATTTATCGGCCAAAACATTAGATAAAAATTATGTTTTGTTTTGGAGGTATTGTAGTAAGTAAATAATATGCGGCAGACCCCGAAGGAAATGATGGAACTGGAAGGAGGAAGTGTGAACCCGCGAAAAATGGAAGGAGTGGAGGGAAGCCTTTGTCCAAGAGTGGGACTGATCAGGCCAACAAAAAAATATAATAATAAGGATCCTATTCACGCCTCTGCCTTTCCCAAAATGTCTTAGGGTCCAGTCTAACCAGCCCCCTAGCCAAGTTACAACTATTTCTCTTGCGTCGAACGCCTCGAGTTGGCCACGCCCCCGATTCTTTTGTTACGACCACGTGACTGAGCGCTGAGATGACGTCATTCCCGTACATTTGAAGTTTTCTACTAGCGTTAACCCCTAGCCAAGTTGATAATTATAAACTTGGCTAGGGGTACAGATTCAGTACAGTACTAGAGATCAGATATGCCGTTGCTGGGTAACAGGATACTCTTTACATTGCTAAGAAAATCATTTAATAGGTATAGTCATGTCACCAAATAATTTAATTTATGATTTTATATCACTAGTTTTACGGGCTAATATGTGAGAAGTAAATACTGTAATATGGAAATATTGTAACTACAACCATTTTTTTAAAAGAGTAACCATGGAGTTTCTTGCCGGTTCTTCTCCATAGGAAACGACCAATTTCGAACCGTGCACTAGCTTCTGACGTTTTATAAGTGCCCATGTAGGCTTATGTGAAATAAAAAACTTTTGACTTGACTTAACTTTGGCTAGAAGTGGTTCGATACTTTCTCACCCTCAAAGAAAATGGATGTAGGTATCTACATCTTTACTTATTACTTGTATTATTATTAAAAAGTAAAGTTTGTTTGTAGGGGTAATGTATAAAACTTCTATAAACCGATTTTTAAAATTCGTTCACTAGTAAAATGCTAATCACCGAGTAACATTGGCTACAATTTTTTACTTTACGCGAGCTAACCCGTTGGTCGAACCTTATCTACTGGAGATGTAGCGTTTCATCTACGGTGTAGTGGTTTAGAAGACTAAAAATCATTTGTAATATAAATCTATATATATAAAAACCGGCCAAGTGCGAGTCGGACTCGCCCATGAAGGGTTCCGTAGCAGCAAGTAACATAATATAAAAGTTCTTGTAATGTGTTGTAACTTTGATCGATGTTTTAATAATACTGTATTTTTATTTATTTATTTATTTATTTATTTAACTATTTATGTACACACATAGAAATACAAGAAAAGAGGAAGGAAACAGAAAAAATAGTACAAAGGTGATGCTTATTTCTAATGAAATCTCTTCCAGCATACCTGCGACAGGAAAGTTGAAGAAAAAAGAGAAGTAGACACCGTGTGTAAAAGTAAAAGGAAAATTAGTACACACAAAATAGTTATAGTTAACAATTAAATAATAATAATTAAAGATATATATATACTGCTATAATTATAAACATACACATAACAAAATAAATACCACACAAATACATACTAAATAATACCTAAAATAAAATAATACATACTAGTTTAAATATGCAATTATGACGAAATAGAAAGATAGTGCTCTTTCACTCTTCTTTTAAAAACTGCAAGAGTTTGGCAGCCCCTGATGTCAGGCGGAAGTGAATTCCACAACCGTACTGCGTGCGAAGTGAAGGAATAGGAATAGAAGTCGGTGGAGTGGGGAGGGGATTTAAGGAGATTCTTAAGATGCGACCTGCAAGATGCGATTTATGACGCATAAAAAAAAAACTACTTACTAGATTTCGTTCAAACCAATTTTCGTTGGCAGTTTTTATAGTAATGTACATCATATATTTTTTTTAGTTTTATCATTCTCTTATTTTAGAAGTTAGAGGGGGCGGGACACACATTTTACCACTTTGGAAGTGTCTCTCGCGCAAACTATTCAATTTAGAAAAAAATGATTTTAGAAACCTCAGTATCATTTTTGAAGACCTATCCATAGATACCCCACACGTATGGGTTTGATGAAAAAAAATTTTTTGAGTTTCAGTTCTAAGTATGGGGACCCCCAAAATTTATTGCTTTTTTTCTATTTTTGTGTGAAAATCTTAATGCGGTTCACAGAATACATCTACTTACAAAGTTTCAACAGTATAGCTCTTATAGTTTCGGAAAAAAGTGGCTGTGACATACGGACGGACAGACAGACAGCCAGACAGACAGACAGACATGACGAATCTATAAGGGTTCCGTTTTTTGCCATTTGGCTACGGAACCCTAAAAATGAATCCCTATGTCCTTGGTCACGCCATCACGCGTAAACGGCTGGACCGATTTCGCTAATTCTTTTTTTGTTGTGTTCGTTATTGTGAGGAGAAGGTTCTTGTGGAAAAAAAATTATATTAGGGTAGTGTAGGGTAGTGTTGGGTAGAGTAAGGTAGAGTAGGGTAGAGTAGGATAGAATAGGGTAGAGTAGGGTAGAGTAGGGTAGACTAGGGTAGAGTAGGGTGGAGCAGGGTGGAGCAGGGAAGAGCGGGAGCGAAGACGCGCGGACAAAAGCTAGTACTGTATAAATAAATCACTAATATTTTAAAGGCAAAAGTTTGTGAGTGTAGGTATATGTTTGTTACTTTTTCACGCTCCATCCGAAATCCGTTCACCTGTTCGAAGCTGAACTGATTTCGGTGAAACTAGGTGCTCGGGTAGATCATGTCCTAGAATAGCACATAAAATCTCTTCTATTCCGAGAATATGAAGAAAATTTTTTATATTTTATTTTAAGACCTACCACCATATTGCAAGTTAATAAATGATTTATTACCTACTAGCTTTTGCCTGCGGCTTCGCCCGCGTGGCATTGGGTACTTAAGAAATCGGGATAAAAGGTAGCCTATGTTCTTTTCCATGTTAAAGGCTATATGCATGCCAAATTTCATCCAAATCCGTTCTGCCGTTTTTGCGTGATTAAGTAACAAACATCCAAACATCCACACTTTCACATTTACAATACCTACTAGTTATGACTATTTTATTTATTAGTACACTAAAAATAGTTCCAAGGGACAATTTTCTTCTTACGCAGACGAAGCCATTGGAAGCAGTTAGGACTCCAATATTAACCCTAAATAGGCTTTGACTATATTTTTTAGTTCATATTTCTTTTAGTAAATCACCAAAACAGAATAATTTAAAAACGCATTTCACGAATCAAAACAATGTTCTAGAAACAACGATTCCAATATAAACGTTGAGATTATGAGACATCGCAGCAATAGAGTCATCTACAAAAAATCTCAACTTTTCAAGTAAAAGCAAAAACCACGAACGAACGTACCTTCTCAGCGCCATCTGCAATTAGGTATCGGTAGCGTTTTTCATTCATTTCTTCGTACGGTTAGTAGATGCCGCCCGAAACAGTAAACAAATGAAACGCGCCCAAACTTTTTTTTTTTTTTTTTTTTTTTTCCTTATTATTAAGAATAAATTTCTTAATAATTGATTACAATCTAGCCTAAAAGACTAATAAGTAATTTAACTCTAACTTATTTTTATACGGTTTTGATTAAACTAAGAATAGCGTCCTTTAGCACTTATAGAAGTCCATAGCACTTTCTTAGAGTCTGATATTGATAAAAACACTTTGTTCATGTGTAATATGCATAGCACAGCATTGATCACTATTATACACTAACTTTAAACACTACACTAACTCAAAAGGTTTAGTTCTCTTTAGTCTACGCACTAGGTCCGTATTGTCTAACAGCTGTATAGCCTCAACGTTCACGTGTCGGTGAAGTCTGTGTTCGTGGGCTTCAGCAAATTTTTGAATGATGGTGGTGACGAGTTCCATTTTGAGGTCACGGTGGAGGTCGTCATTTCTGATGTACCAAGGTGCTTTTACAGCATCCCTGAGTACTTTATTTTGGAACTGTTGTATTATTTTGATGTTGCTCCGTTTAGTACAGCCCCAGAGTTGGATACCATACGTCCAAATTGGCATCAAAATATGCTTGTAAATAGTTATCTTATTGTGTATTGATAAACAGGATTTCTTTCCGAGTAACCAATACATGCTTTTATAGCGTATGTCGAGTTCCTGTCTTTTCTTTTTGACATGAGCTTTCCATCGCAGCTTGGCGTCGAGAGTTATGCCAAGATATTTGGCTGTATTAGCATAAGGCACTTCCGTACCGTTTATGTAGATTGGGTGGTAGTTGCACCGTTTGTTTGTGAAGTCAACGTGAATTGATTTTGACTCATTCAGCTTGATCTTCCATTTTTGTGTCCAGTCATAAATTTTGTTCACTGCTAATTGAACTTTTTCTACTGCTTCTCTATGATTTGATCCTGTAGCCATAATAGCAGTGTCATCAGCAAAAGTCGCAATAGTGTTGTTTTCTAGCTCTGGGATGTCACATGTGTACAACAAGTAAAGGATTGGGCCTAGCACACTTCCTTGGGGTACCCCAGCTTTTATAGTTTTTAGCTCGGAATATGCATCATCTTGCCTTATTCTAAACATTCTATTAGTTAAATATGACTCCAGAATATCTGCAAATTCTGGGGGTAACATACATCTGAGTTTGAATATTAGGCCCTCATGCCAAACTTTGTCAAAAGCTTGCGCGACATCCAAGAACACGGTGGCGCAGACTTCCCTATTTTCCAGCGTTTTTTCAATAATATTTGTTATTCTATGTACCTGGTCTATTGTAGAGTGATTTTCTCTGAAACCAAATTGATGATTTGGGATAAGGTCTTTTTCTTCTATAATTGGCTTTAACCGTTTCAGTAATAGTTTTTCAAATAGTTTTGATAACACTGGCAACAAGGAAATAGGTCTATATGATGACGCTTCATGGGGTGGTTTCCCAGGCTTCGCAATCATAATTACTTCAGCCACCTTCCACAGCTCAGGTACGTGTTTTAGAATAAACGCTGCATTGATTATTTTGGTCAGCTTTACTATGGCTTTTCGCGGGAGGTGTTTAAGAACTTCACCTGTTATGAGGTCGTAGCCCGGTGACTTTTTTGAGCTGATATTATTTTGAATTGCTCTCATAACTTCTTTAGGAGTCACAAGCTTAATTTCTTGGTTTTGAACTATTTTTTCACACTCAAGTATATCTGTACAGTTATCATTGGGTTGAAAGGTATTTTGTAAGTGCTGAGCAAACCTCAGCGCTTTTTGGTTATTACTTATAGCCCATTTTCCGTCGGTATCTCTAATAGGTGGTATTTGTTTAATTGGCCTTTTTAAGTTCCTTGTCGCTTTCCAAAGAGAGTAATCCGTTGATATGTCATTGGTTAACTGCAGAAGGTTGGTATTTAGACATTCATCCTCGAATTGTAGAATTTTTCTCTTTAATCGCTTAGTTAGATTGTTTAATAATGTTTTTTCTCGCGGACACCTTGTTTGCTGCCACTGCTTTCTCTGTTTTCTTTTCTCAGACAGTAAATCCACAATTTCTTTAGGATAAATATAGCCCTTATATTTGTGTTTTATTTGTGGTGTGTTGTTCCAGGCACATTGTTGGATATCAACTACATATTTGTTTACTTCTGAGTCAAGCTGATCTTGCGTTTTTATCGGAGTTCTTAGGTCGATAATATTATCTAGATCAAGTGCAAAACTTACCCAATCTGTTGACTTATTAACTAGAGATGTCTGGCCTACTTTTAATAGAATTTTCTGACTGAGTCTTAGTATTATCGGGGAGTGGTCAGAGTTCATATGAAAACCTTCCTCCAAAGCGACGTAATTGGCGGATATGTTTTTACATATGAAAAAGTCTATAAGATCTGGTATTTTCTGGAGGTCAGTGGGCCAGTATGTTGGTTTCCCTGAACTCATAACTTCACAATTCATTTCTTTAACTGCACTTAAAAGCTGCCTTCCTTTTGTTGTTGTAAGTCTTGATCCCCACTGCGTGTGCTTGGCATTAAAATCACCGCCTAGGATAAATCTTGGACCTAACATTTCAAAGAAATGTAAATACCGCTCTTTTCTTATCATGTGCCTTGGAGGACAATATATAGCAGCTATAGACACGTGACAAAATTTGGTTTTAACAGATATTACCACAGCTTGGATATCTAGCTCTTCATACTTGCACTGCTCGTAATGATTAATATTTTCTTTGATTATGATAGCGCTACCTCCTCTAGCGGAGTTGTCAGGGTGGAGCGAGTTATACACCATATATCCTCTAAATTTGACAAAAGATTGTTTAGTGAAGTGCGTTTCAGATATCAAACACACGTCTATATTTTCTGTATCTAGGACCGCCTGTAACTCATTCTGATGTTTGAGGAGCCCATTGGAGTTCCATGCCATTATTTTAAGGGTGTTGTTCATTTTTGATTATTTGAAACAGCTGTTTTGGTGCTGGATTCTAGCTTTTCTAATCTCTTGTCAAATGTAGTTATACACTTCAGTATCTGATTAATTTTATCCTCCAGGTTCGAAGAGCTTCGCTTTGTAACTTGAGCATAAGAACAAGTGTTAGTTCCTTGTGTGGGTTTTGGAGTTGCTTGAGCGATTGTTTTCTGTACTTGTTTCTCTTGTCTTATCAGAGGAGACTGTTGGGAAGTTGTCACATCAAGTTTCTTCTTAATATTTTTATTTTTTATGAGTTGCATCTCTTTAGCTACTTCACACCCTCTGTAGTTTGCAGGGTGGGGTAGACCACAGTGGACGCATTTTGGCTTGTCTTGCGGGGATTTTGTACAGTCAGCTGTAAGATGCTTTCCAGTACATTTCACACACCTTGGCTCCCTTTTGCAGTATTTATGAGTATGCCCATATGCTTGGCATCTCTTACATTGAGGAATAAGTTTTGGATTTTTGAGTGGGTGTATTTCAATTTTGCACCCTAATATATATTTAATGCCGTAGATTTTGTTGACATCTTCGTCATTATGAAAAGATAAAATGAACATATTGAGTGGTTCTTTACTCTTCCAGCTCAATTTGTAGTCAACTTTTTCTATTTTAAGCCCTTGTGTTATAAGGTCATCTTTAATGCGATCAGGCTGACAAGAAGAATGTAATTTTTTAACCACAACTCTTATTGGTCTAGCCTGTTTATTTTCATACGAGTGCCAGTGGAAGCTTTTTTCAGTCAAAAATTTGGCAATCGCTCTATAAGAGTCTTCTGATTTGGCGTTGAGTTTCACACAATCTCCATTCATCATTTTGGCGGTAAATGACTCAGCTGGTTGCGTTTCAATCAGCGAGTCGTAGAACGTTTGATAGTTCTTGACTCCCTCTATAATGATTGGCGGCGGTGGAGGCACTTTTTTAACTAGCGGCTCTTTCGCATCTTTTTGTTGTTGGGCGCTTGATCCAGGTTGTTGTTGAGGAGAAAGAGAGTTGTTTAGCTTCCTTTTCTTCCTGCTTTTGGCCCTAATCCACTCAGTTTCTTTAGCGAGTTCATCCTCGTCAGTACAGTACTCGACGTTTTCTTTTTCGGATTGAGCAAATTTAATGTTGCTCTTAGCCAGGTCCTTAGTAGACTCACTACTTTGACCCTTGGAGCATTGATTTTCTTGGTGGAGGTTTCCAAGTTGTTGCTGGAGGCTTTGTACCTGAACCTTTAAGTCATTAACAAGGACTTCCAGCTTTTCTCTCGCTGATTTTTCTCGGAGATAACAGTCATATAACTGCCTTTCCAAATCAGTTTTAATTTTAACCGTTGATGCACTCATTGTAAGCTATGTTAAAACTTCATCTATAAGATAATTATTAAATTGCACTTATTTACACTATAATTAGTAACAAGGTCATCGCGGAGGCCTTGATAAATCGATTCGCTCTTCCGTGATGACAGCGTTTTTGCGACGCCAGCAAATTACTCTAAAGTAGAGCACGCGCTCGCGGATTGCACACGTCCGTTCTCGATGGAAGCCAAACACGGATCTGCGCCCAAACTAAAACAACAAAATTTGTTCACGATCGCAATACATTTTTAGGGTTCTGTCCCCAAAGGGTAAAATGGAACCCTATTACCAAGACTTCGCTGTCCGCTCGTTTGTTTGTCTGTCCATCTGTCACCAGGCTGTATCTCATCAACCGTGATAGTTAGACAGTTTTAATTTTCACAGATGTTGTTTTTGTTCTATAACTACAACAACAAATACTAAAAAACAGAATAAAATAAATATTTACATAAAGGGACTCGCACACAAAAAACGTGATTTTTTGCCGTTTTTTGTACAGGACAGTACGGAACCCTTGTGGGCGAGTTCGACTCGCACTTGGTCGATTTTTTTTACGTGGTCGAAATAAATCACAGGAGCTGAGTCGCTATGGACACACAGACACTTCTAAACTTGCGAAGAAACAATGTTTTATTTTCGACCGAACGTCCATGTTTTCTTACATGATAAGTTTTTAATGATAATATCTTTCGTATTGAGATTGGAATACGGATGTAGCACATCCTAATAGTTTGTTGTACCTACCTACATAGTATTTGGAAAATGCATCGAGTCAGCCTTCTTGATAAACTTCGCTGTGACAGCCAATAGGTACTAATCAAAATACAATTTTGAGCTCCATTTTACCGATATCGCGCCTGTCTCGATGATTCCACATAATTACTGTTCAGCTGTGCAAACATTTGAGATACAAAACTAAACCAATTGTACATTACAATATCCATTAGAAACCAATTTGCGAATAATTGAAACCGCTACTAAACTTTACAAAAAAACGGATTTAGCGGGATTTTTCAAAAACCCCGCCAAAAACCCTTTGCGTTCCATTCTGAAATGCCTCTATGGTTGGCGTTTTTTTTTTGTCTCGGGCCGTGTTCGATTTTCAAAAGAGGCGTGCTGCCAAACAGCCAGTAGTTATAAATATTTTATCTCATTTTTTTTTAATTTGGTGATAAAATTAAATGCTTTATAGTATGTCTAAAAAGTCAACCAACTTGAAAATTTTGTATAACATTTAATCATTTAAAAAAATACTTATATTCAATACATTTTATAAGGTTCTTCTGTTAGTAAACAATGATCTCTATCTCTTAATCAACCTTTGTTATTAACCCGGTGTTGACTATATCAGATTTCATTAAATCTTAATAATTACCAGAGTCTTTTGACTTTTTAGACAGACTCTAGTGTAGTACATAGTTTGTTACTTTTTATAATATAATAATAAAATAATTATTGGTGGCTATAATTCAATAAAATTGCATTGTTAATTTAAAATAGATTAGAGCCAGTTTTTTTAAATAGGTAAGTTTTTTTTTTTTTAAGGTTTTTTTGTGGGTAGTTGTAAGAGTGACACAACAAAATTTTGCTCCAATTTTAAAAATTTAATTTATTTATTATATACATTTTATATAATTTTTGATGCCGTATACTAAAAGTTCATAGTGAATACCTGCTGGTGTAGCGTTATCTTTTCACTATTTCTTTGCTACCAACTACTATTCACTTCACTTCATCGTAACCATGGAGTCACTGACTAGCACTCTGGCTGAACTGAAGGAGTTGTTCCACGCACGGATGTCAGTCTTCGAAGAGGAATTGCAGAGAGCCCCTCCGTCTCCGGTCACGAGTTCTAGCCTGGCTGCGGACTTTACAATGTTCCGCACGTTCATCACGCAGTCACTGAACAGTCTGCAGCGTCAGGTGGAGCTTCTTGCTCGAAGTGTCGACCAGATTGAAATGCGAGGACGGAAGAAAATCCTGCTGTTACATGGTGTTGATGAGAAGCAGAAGGAGGACACAGCCAAGCTCATTGTTGAGGTGATCTGCAGTAAACTACAGCTGGGCGACTTTACTGTTGCGGATATCAGCCGATGTCATAGAATGGGACGAGCGGTGGCCAACAAAACGCGGCCTATTTTGTTCAAGCTTCGTAGTCTTGCAGTCCGGGATAAAATATGGTTCTCCAAGACTAAACTAAAGGCTTCAGGTGTCACAATGTCCGAGTTTTTAACAAAGGCGCGGCACGATGTGTTTTTGGCAGCGAGACAAAGATGCGGCGTCTCCAAGAGCTGGACTAAGGCGGGCTACGTGTACGTCCTTGGTCCCAACGATACGCGACACCGGGTCGAGTCCCTCGCTGAACTGGATAAAATTGCACCGATTTCCACTGAGCCTCATCCAGGTGAACCTAAATCGGTAGTACCAGACGCTGTTCCGACTGCTGCTGCTGCGAAGACCGCAAGATTAAAACGTGTTGCTGCTTTAAAGAAATGATATTCTTCCTTGTGATGTATTGGTCCATGTCCGGGTAATATTTTATTTTGTTTTCACCTTCACGTATTGTTTTTGTAAAGATTTTATATTTGACATTGACTTTCAATTCTACGTTTTGGAACTGTCAATGTCAACTGTCATGTCAATGTCTATTCTGTGCGTTCCTTTTTAGGTAACTTGTAACTTCATTTTAAAACTTTTCGTTTCGGAATAATTTTCTTAATATTTTTTTTGTTATTATTATTTTATTTTATTTTATTACTATTTTTTTTTCTGCCGTATTATTATTATTTTTTTTTGTTTTTTTTTTTGTTACTCGGACAAGTTTTATTTAAACAATTATAGAATAGCGCAACTAGCAGGTGTAATATTAACTGTTTGAGCTTTATAATAAGTAATATTATTTTTTTTAATTTATATTGTAGTGTAAGTAAATATTTATGTCTATAGATGAAAGTAGTGATAATGATAGTTTTTTTTCCGTGACAAGTGATGATGACAGTTTTGCGAGTGTTCCTTCTCTTGCAGACAGTCTTGCAGCGCAGTTTTCTGATGTACCTAAGAATTTTAATGTCTTACATATTAATGCTCAGAGCATTCCGGCCCATTTCCACGATATGCTGGCAAGTTTTGACTGTAAAAATATTCATGCTATTCTTGTCTCCGAGTCGTGGCTCAAGCCTTGTCTCCCTTCTACAAGCTACGCTCTTCCAGGTTTCGTGCTCATAAGAAATGACCGGACGGTTGGTGGTGGTGGCGGTGTTGCCATATATCTCCGTTCATATATTCCTTTCTCTGTTGTACATATGTCAGCACAACCCCCGCCATCAAATGCTGGTGAACATCTCTTTCTTGAGGTCGAACTTAATCACTCAAAATTACTACTTGGTGTTTATTACTGTCCCTCTTTACGCATTAACTTTTTTTCATCTTTCGAAAACCTCTTAGAACTTTTAATCCCTTCTTACAGTCATAGCATAATCATGGGTGATTTTAATACTTGTCTCCTGAAAAAGGATCATCGCTCTTCTTCCCTGTGTAATGTTTCGGCTTCTAGCAATCTTACTATTCTTCCTCTTAGTGCCACTCACCATTTTCCTAATTGTACTCCTTCACTTCTTGACTTGATTATTGTCTCCTCTCCTGATCGCGTCGCTAAGTGTGGCCAATGCTCAGCCGATGCCTTTTCTTATCATGATCTGATTTTTCTCTCATATAAAATTCGTCCACCTAAAGCTAAAGCCAAAATTCTCATGCAACGTAATTTTGGTGGCATGAACGTTGAGTGTCTTTGCGAGGATGCTAGCAATATTGATTGGTCTGCTCTATATAGCTCTACATCAGTCGATGAGCAAGTTGACATCTTCTCTACTAAACTTGTTAAGCTTTACGATCACCACGCTCCCGTTCGAGCAGTTAAAGTCAAACATTTTCCGGCACCGTGGTTGACGGATGAAATTAAATCTCTAATGAAAAAAAAGGCCACAGCCAAGTCTAAATTTAAGCGTCACCCTAATGATGCTAATAGAGAAAGATATGTCTCCATCCGTAATCACTGTAATAAGGTGTGTAGGAATGCCAATCGCCAACACATTCATAACTCAGTCCAAAATGGGGACGCATCCAAAGTTTGGAATTTTCTTAGATCATTGGGGGTCGGTAAAACTCGACAAGAGTCGATTCCTAAAGATTTAGACATCAATGCGATGAATAATCATTTTACAGCTTCGTCCAATTTTGATAGGACTATAAAATTGAATACATTGGATTATCTTTCATCTCTTCCGACTCCCAGTTATTCTCCATTCGCTTTTGGTCAGTTTTCTGCGTGTGATGTTAAGAAGAGCATACTATCAATTACTTCCAATGCAGTAGGAAGTGACTGTATCAGCCGTAAAATGTTACTCCCGGTGCTGGACATAATCCTCCCTGTCATTTGTCACATCCTCAATTTTTCAGCGTCTAGCGGTGTCTTTCCATGCTCATGGAAAGATGCTCACATAATTCCTCTGCCTAAAAAGTCCACTCCCACATCCTTTTCTGAGTACCGTCCAATATCCGTCTTACCATTCCTGTCTAAAGTCCTAGAACGTTTAATCCACAACCAATTAAGTACTTTCCTATCCAAAAATAATCTCCTCAACCCGTTTCAGTCCGGCTTCCGCCCTGGTCACAGCACCACTACAGCGCTTCTCAATATTACGGACGATATACGGTCAGCCATGGAAAGCAGTAATCTAACGGTCCTTGCATTGCTAGATTTCAGTAATGCTTTTAATACTGTCGATTTTGATGTTTTACTTGGTATTCTATGCTCTCTTAATATATCTCCACCGGTGATTGACTGGTTTCGAAGTTACCTGTTTGGGCGACGGCAACGTATTTGCATCGGAGAGACCATGTCTTCTTGGTGTAGTACTTCTGCCGGAGTGCCACAGGGTGGCGTTTTATCACCATTACTTTTCGCAGTTTTTATTAACTCTATCTCCAACGAATTAATTTCTTCCTACCACCTTTATGCAGATGATCTTCAAATATATTCACGGGCACCTCTTGGGAAATTGTCTGAGGCTATCTCGACCGTTAACCTTGATCTGGCTCGTATATGCGACTGGAGCAAGAGATACGGACTCACCGTGAACCCTGTGAAGACGCAGGTTATAGTGGTGGGCAGTTCTAGAATGGTCTCAAAGATCGACTGGACGACTCTTCCCCAAGTTTCTTTTGACAACTCAGTAATTCCCTTTAGTGAGAAAGTCAAGAACTTGGGGATATTCATTGACAAGAATTTCTCTTGGACTGCCCAGCTACAGGAAGTTAGCCGCAAGTTGTTCGCATCTGCTGGTTCGTTGAGAAGACTACGGCATTTCCTGCCGATTGCCACCAAGATCACGCTTGCACAATCTCTTCTTTTACCCATCCTTGATTATGCTGATGCCAGCTATCTTGACCTCACTGAAGTGCAACTGGATAAACTTGAGCGACTTCAAAACTTTTGTATAAGGTTCATATTCGGTTTACGTAAATATGACCATGTTTCTGAATTTCGCGTTAAACTCAAGTGGTTGCCAATTCGCCTTCGCCGTAATGCTCATATTCTTTCTCTTTTGTATAATGTGCTCTTTTCCCCTTTTACCCCTCGTTACCTCAAAGAACGGTTTCAATTCCTTTGTGACTCCCACATGAAAGTTCTTGGGTCATCGGATAACTTGAAACTTAAAATGCCAATGCATTCAAGTACTTTCCTGGACAAGTCATTTACTGTTCAGGCCGCTCGTCTATGGAATGCATTGCCTGTGGAAATAAAGCGTGCACAAACACTGCCTGCATTTAAAGGGCTTGTGAAGGATCATTACTTGACTCTGTGATCTTGTCTTCGTTCTTCACTAACTCTCTTGCTTATATTATTTTGTATGTATGTATTTGTGTATCTATTTTAGTATTAAGTATTTATTAAGTTTTCTTACTTTTATATTTGCACTAAGTGCAACCCCATTTTGTGTCCAGGCAATCCCTGTCCATTCAAGGTTGCCTGGAAGAAATCGCCTAGTGCGATAAGGCCGCCAATTGTGTGTTTTTTTATTATATGGTTTCCTTTTTGTTAATTCATAACCTTGATGTGCAATAAAGTATATATAAATAAATAAATAAGTATTTGTGTGTGGCGTGTGTATATTTCAGGAAGAAACTTCTATTATAATGCTCATTTTTAAGATACCTTAAAAGAAAACCCTTAAGAAAATAAAATACAGCATTCCATCGGTATCTGGAACAACTTCAAAAAAACGCCAGCTAGCCAAGGTCAGGGTTCCAGCGAAAGAAACTTCCTAACAACGCGAGCCGTATTCAAAATTACGGCTTTCTGAATCAAGCCCTCGATCTAGCCGCCTAACGAGAGCCTCCTAATATGTTGGCTGAGGCTCTTGGCTATATAGCCATTGACTGACATGACTATCGGTACAATGATCACAGATTCCACATCTTACTTGTCAACCATCTCGCGTACCAAATCAATATACTTGAATTGTATATCTTTTTCGCCTTTCACGAGGTTCTCGTCATGCGGAACCAGAATGGATATGTCAACAATCATTGCACGCCTCTCGTTTCGTTCCACCACCACTATATCAGGATAAGCCTGATATAGTGGCTATAATAGTCCTGTTAATAAGTGATGATGTACCGATCCCGGTACAATGTGACATGACCATTATCGAAATTAGTACTATAAAGAGCACTGACGAACCAACCACATAACATTTTTCTAAAGTCCATGGGCAAGGTCACCAGGAAAACAATCATAAACAAACCCATACGTGACAGGAAAAGATTAATGACGAACACGAAGTGCAGAAGCCATTTCTGCACAGTACAACAGTAATTTTGTAACGGATCATTATGGTAATTATATCGGTCACGCTTGCACCTCACTAATCACTCCTAGGAGGGTTCTATTTTACCCTCTGACTGCCAATCCAGCTATGAAAAATTTTAAGTCAGGAGTGGTAAGCGAGCTGTGGTGGTGACCCAGTGATAACGGCCCAGACTTAAGAGTTGTAGGTCGCTAGTTCAATCCCAGCCAGGCGCGTTCCTTCTTGCGTAGTATTCCTCAATGCTGAGGGTCATGACCTCCCTGCTTCATCACTTATGATGTTCCTCCTTCTATTCCTGTCTCTGGCGATGTGTAGGGCCTTGTATATAGCGGTGCGGATCTGGTCGGACCAACGTATTGGGCTGCGCCCGCGAGCCCTTTTTCCATTTACTTTACCGGTCACGATTAGCCTTTCAAGGTTTCCATCACCTTTCCTTGCAAAGTGACCGAAGTATTGCCAAATAGCCTACAATAGAAAACATCGTGAGGAAACCAGCATGTCCTATTAGAAGTAAAAATTCGAAGACATAACATCCACCGATCTGCACTGGACCTGCGTGGTGGATTACGGCCCATTCTCTCTCCTAGAGAAGAGACCTGAATCCCAGCAATGGGAAAATTATAAGGATGATTAGTGATTATGCTTTATGTGGCAAGCATCATAAGAAAAACGTGCATCGTCGTGGACCCCCTGGATGGAAGGAAGTATCCTTTGCTATATATACCTATTATAAACTAGCTTCAACCCGTGACTTCGCCCTCGTGAATGTCGATTATTGCAGTCGCAAAGTCGAAATTGGAGCCAGACAAAAAGTAGCCTATGTCCTTCCTTAGGTTTAAAGCTTAGTCGGTATCCAATTTCATCAAAATTGGTTCTAGTTTAACAGTGAAAGCGTAACAGACTAGAGTTACTTTCGCGTTTAATATGTACACTAATATAAAATAGTATAAACATAGATATAAGAAAGGAGGAGATATGCTAAGTAGTAAAAAATGTATCGGAACACTGTGTCTCCAGTTTCTCCTTCCACTACCGACACTACTACACGTACAGGAATATTTACGCAGTCGCGCATACATCCACAAATCATAAATCAGACCAAACTACACAGTTAATTATAAACCTTATTGCCCTAAAAACAGCGTGTATTTTCCTTGCGCCGTACAACTTACGCACACATTAACAACATACAACTATCGATGTGCTGTGCAAAAGCAATTTATTTTACATTTACGCTAGTGATTGACTAAATAGAAAAGTTATCGATTTTTTAATTTTTATCGTGCTATTTTTTTTGGGTTCCAATAACAAATTAAATAAAAGTGAATGCTTCCAGAAAATAATGTATATAATAATATAATATATATGTATATAAAAGCAAAACTACCAAAATGTTTTTCAAAAAACTAAAAACTTTATTTATTCCCATTAACTCTATTTATTCAAATACGGCATTTTAGAACGACAATATCAAATACGAAAAATCGGCGAAATGGAACACGCACTACTATAGAATCCTGAAAAGTTTTATAACTAGTTTTATTATAACACATGAAAAAACGAGTTATTAAAAGAAAAAACTTTAACTTACAAAAATTAGGTCTAGTCTTGATTTAAGGATTTGAGAGATGGCGTTTTCTTAGAGGCTGAAATATTTCTGATCGAAAGTGAATTGAGCATTGGTACTATATTTTTTTAGGCAACCAATAAGGTGGCCTTTCAGTAGCATCAATCCATTGCTTTTTTAAATTATTTTTCGGGAAATTGAAAACAAAGATAAAAATGATAACTAAATAATATAACATTTTAGTTATCATTTTTACCTAAGCTACTGTTAAATATAACCGCTTGTCTGTGTCGCGGAGGAATACAAAATATAAACAGGCATCCACGCATAACAAATAAAAAGCTAAAACATGTTGCCTTATTTTAAGCAAAACTCCTTAATATATTCTGAATTATGCTCATTCATCATCATCATCACCATATCAGCCGAAAGACGTCCACTGTTGGACATAGGCCTCGCCAAGCGTCGCCACAACGACCGGTTTTGTGCGTCACGCATCCATGCTCATTATTATAGCGCATTCGAAGCTTTTGAAGACTTTGAGAAGGAAGTGAAAATATCAAAATCATAAAAAGTAAGAAAATAACACGAAGATACTGCCATAATATACGATATCCGAAACCAAAAAATTGTCCATCGACTATTAACTTACAATTTAACCAACTTACTTTCCGACAGTTGCTAACGTATTTCTCTACTACTCTGTAAAATAATAAAAATATTTACATTATTTCACTTCGAAAATCCAACCAATCGATATTATGGTCGATAGTCTACATGAGGGGATCTATTAGGCACTTCACTGACTGCGGCTGGCTGACGGCAACTGGCAGCGGCCGGTATTACGAAATACACCGCACTGATAAAGTATCGTTATGTTATTTTTACATTGCTTGTCGAGTTACTAAGGGTTAAAATTTGATAGTGGTTAAAGAGCAATGTATTTACTGTAAGAGTAATATAGTCGCTTTGATATTTGGAAATAAAAATAACGTAGTAGCAGTAAGGGATATTACAAGATTTGTTGTTTTTACTGATTTTAAAGATAAAATATAGCATTAAACTTGTATTTATTTAAGGTAAGAGATTCCGTGATGACCCAGGCTTGTCTTATCACTTCAGTTCTTCCATTAAACCACTGAACAACGCGGCATTTTAAATTTGTTTACGATCACGTGTCGCGAGTCTCACAAGTTTGTAACTGTCGGCCGTTTGGACGAATGTGCA
Organism: Mythimna ferrago; assembly: GCA_910589285.2. Classification (NCBI taxonomy): domain Eukaryota; kingdom Metazoa; phylum Arthropoda; class Insecta; order Lepidoptera; family Noctuidae; genus Mythimna; species Mythimna ferrago. The sequence goes on along the minus strand of OU342675.1, from coordinate 6,158,201 downwards.
CTTCTTATGCATTTCGAGCGGACATGCACACGCCCCCTTGCCACTTCTCCTGTTTTTTATATTTCTATGAGTATAAACAAGTTAAAACCAACTTTGGTTTGCTGGAAGAAAAGTCAACTTTGAGTTTCAAATTCAAATTATTTATTTTGTAAACACAGATAATATACCTATATGTATTGTGGATTGTAGTAAGTATGGACATTTATTTTTTCATTTTTATGTAAAAGGAACGAAAACATCAACTACAATCATACCTATATTCATCATATCTGTAAAAATCATTTCAAAACACACTGACCACCTATAAAAACGTACGCTCAAGATTTCAAAAAACGAACACAAGAAATAAGTCTATGGTTTAGAAAAGTCTAATTTTTGTTAATGTTTTTGGCTTGATTACTAAGTCCTTTAAACCATGTCTTCATAATGAATAGTTCATTGCCTACAAGATTTAAGGAGTTCTCCCAATTTCTCATAGATCCAGGCCCATTATCAAAACTGGATTTTGAACAAAATGGAACCAATCTAGAAACAAATCCTTTTAAGTAAAAAAAAATGCATATCGGTCCATAAATGATACGAGTACTGAGGTAACAAAAACTAAAAAAATTTACTCCCTCCTCTTTTTTTGAAGTCAATTGAAGAATATGTGTCTAAGGAAATATATGAGAGAAAGGAATTTATGATATACTGTCAGTGGACATACTGAACAACATTAAAGGTAAAGACAAGACAGTCGAGTCAACCTTCTCGACAAGTTCCGGTAGTCAAAACTATAGTGAAATTCTCAGCTCCATTTTATCCCAATCGATGTTTTTTGTTTCCATGATTACACATAATATTATTCAGTTGAGAAGATATTTGAAAAGCAAAACCATACCAATTTATAGTGTAGCCAGATTATTAACCAAAAAAAAAAAATTACATCCAGAAAAATAAAATGTGACAGGCAATAAATTACTATTAAAATTTTTGAATTTGAAACGAAGCGTTCCATTTGCTTTGTAAAATTAAATTTAAAAAAAAAAACAAACAAAAGACGCGCGCTGTTTATAGCAATTATTTTACATATTGTTGCCTTTCTTTCTTCACATTTGAGTTAGAAGTTTACCAAAATTTTCTGTGATTCTTCTTTTTAATCAAAGTCAAAGACTTTATTTCAAATGGACCATTTGCAGGCACTTTTGAATAGTCAAATGTCGGTCAGTCCAAGAAAAATGAAAAGTATAGTCAAACAAAGTTACGAAGTACGTAAGCAAAAACAGGATAAGATAAAAATGTACAATAGACGATAAAACGTATTACCATAAGGTAAAGTTTATCCGTTGCACACTTTTTCGCTATGTTATACTATACCAAACCAGGCAACCTTTTTTATCTTTAAAAGCGGTAAAAGCACGATATTTCTTGTTATTGTAAGCACGTAATTACAGTTTACCGGTACAATCTTCTATAACTTGGGTCACACCCAAAGGCTTGACTGTTTATCGGCACGAAGCTAAACCAGCTAAACTCTCAAAAGGCCTTAACGGACAATTATTCCCTGAAGTCTTTTCACAGTAACCGTGATTTATAACGGTTTTAAAATGTACACTTACTTTAATATGCTAGTGTTATCGCTGTTTTTAATGAATGGTTTATTTAAAGTTCAAGGATATTTGATACACTGACACCTTTGTTATTTATTTAATTTGGTATGTGGTCAGCTTGTTGAGTTTTATTATGCATTCTGCTTTTGGCTGCTAGTTTGCAGTTACATTTAAGGCCCTTGCTCCCATTTAGTGCCATAAAACATTGATTTTCTTTCATTCGGTTCGGTCACGGCTGGGTTTTTTTTTATATTATAGATCCATTTATAACATTTATCAATATACGATTTTTTTCGTACACCTTGCAAAAATAAAAAATAATGGCATGATATTTTTTTGCTTGTTTTCGCTACTACTTTCAAACGGCTTTCATCTTTAGAAATAAGTTTACACAAAAAAAAATTTAGAGGTTCTTCAGAATGTACCTACATAGCATATGTATATCAATCAATATTTCGCAAAGAAAATGGTTTTAAAGCTCAGCGGGGCTCTTCGCGAGCGCAGGCGGCACTACGAGTATGTGTGCATTGAACTCCCAAGATGTTCAAGGGACTAAATGCCTTAACAACCGGTAGTTGCTAGTTAGTTATAATTGCCATGAAAATGCATTTTGGCACCTATATAGGCTTGTGTTGCGTGTCGTGTAGCTAAAGTACCTATAGAACTACTTTCAGTACAGACGCTACAGTAGTCAACTGTGTCATTATAGATTTGGAAAAAATATATGTTGTCAACATATGATTTTTTTGTATGACTATAATACTTTTGCCAAATTTGACGACATGATATTTTTTCAGGAGAATCAATCCCTAATCATTTCAAACATCTTCGATCTTTAGAAATATGTTTACACAAAAAATCACTTGGTAATGTTCTTCGGAATGTACATAGCATATGTAAATAGACTAGAATAGAGTAAACTTTATTGTAAGTACACCAAAAAGTAACAAGACATCCTCCTACTCCTCGAGTCGTATTCCTTATTACTGAGAGTCGTGAAGTTCCCGCTGGATTAGCTTCTTATTGATGGAATCTTGCCATCTGTGACGGTTCTTAGCGTCATGAAGTGCGACATGCTATTGGGTGTCCAGTGTGCAACAATTGCGAACAAGACATAAACAAAACTTAATTATATGGGTACAATGGCGGTCTTATCGCTGACAGCGATTTCTACCAGACAACCTTAGGATGGATTGAAATAAATAAAACAATACAGGGGTAGTCTGCGGTGTACTGAATAATAGATTAATCAAAGACTAAATAACTAGAAAAAAAAAAACAAACACGAACTAACAAAACAGCAACAGCAACAACTACCTTAAACTAAATAAATCAATATTTCGCAAAGAAAGTGGATTTCTTTCGCACAACGCTGGGCCCCAGTAGACTTCGACCCTGCTGGGCCCCTATGGTTTACTGACATCTCCTTGAAGTGCGTGTGGAACACTACACGCCATCGACGACTTGGGCTCGATCTGGGCTTCAAGTCTGCTATTACAATAGTGTCAGAATGGTCTATCATTGATTTCATAATTGTTGATTTTGATAAGTTTTGGTAATCTACTAATATAATGGCGTCATTATGACTTTCTGATGGTCAACCACTGACACTCCATTGAAAGAAATGGCATAGAATGGTAATCTCGTACATTATGACAAATGAAAATCTGACGTATGCAATAATCTGCGAAAATTTTGACAGTTCCTTTGATCAGTGACCTACCATTACGACGTCATTGCGCAATTAGTGCGTTTAATAAGCTCGATATTGTCATTCTACCACAATTCTATTACAAGACCATTGACCGATCAATGATCGATCATTATGAATTACCACATTACAAACTTTTAGCAAAATGACAATGGGATCGTGTTGGAATGACGAATTTATAAAAATAGCAGACTAAGGCCCCTGTACGGTTACCGGGCAGTCGGACGGCGAATTACCCATTGCTCGCCATCCGCAAGCTCGTCTTTCGTTGACTGGTACGTTGTGGCATGTGACGTCTCGTGCCGATATCAGATAAGAAGTATTTATAGCTAAATTAACCCTTTGTTTTGTTTCAGACGACGGGCATGACACCGCTGATGTACGCCGTGAAGGACAATCGAACATCTTTCGTGGAGCGGCTCATCGAACTGGGCTCCGATGTCGGCGCCAGGAATAATGTGAGTCGTTATATTTTAACCAATAGATTAACTTTGCGATTTATTTTTATTAGATCTGAGGCTCAATATACCAGTAACCTAGCAAAGGACATCAACAATCAAAATTGAAATTATTACCAAAGCTATAAGTAAGAGATTTTATGAAATATTGTTCTCCTTAACTCTAACTGAAGGCAGTATTTGATTAACTAAATTATTAGCTACCAAAAATATTTAGTACAACAGTACTGTTGAACGTCGTTGTAGCATAATCAGCCTTTCAACGTTCCCACTGCTAGGACTCAGGCCTCCTCTCTTTAAGAAGAAATGGGCCATAATCCACCACGCGGGCCCAGTGCGGGTTGGTGAATGCCACATGCCTTTTTTTTTTGGTGGGTAAAAATCATCTAAATAACATCCCCCGCCCTTGGGCGGAGCGGGAGGTAGCATCAGACTCTTACTGACTAAAAAACCCACACCGTTCCTCCGTGCCTTTCTTACCGGGGCCGAGCTACCTTTCGGAGCTAACCCTGGCCCCAGTAGGCTTCGACCCAGATGGGCCCCTGCTGTTGCTGATAACTCCTTGAGGGGCGCGGGAACAGTGCGTGCCGTCGTCGACTTTGGCTCGGTCCGGACAGTTACCGGACGGTCGGACAGCGAGCTACGCATGCCACATGCCTTCAAATTTTTGGTTCTAAGACATGCCACTTTCCTTACGATGTTTCCTTTACCGTTTTGAGAGTAGTGGTTATGAAATAAATTACACAAAGACTGGGTTTGAACCCACGATCTACAACTCGGTAAGTCGGAGCCGTTACCACTAGGCCACCACTGCTCAGTCGTCAGTCGTCAGTGAACGTTGTTATAAATATACGAAATAACAGTAGCCACTATTTTCACCATCTCAATTTCAACAGAGATTAACTAGGTATAAAAACGTGGGTGCACACACAGGTACCCAGGTACACTCTCTGTTCGTTTACTCTCATAGGTCGATGGGACGGTAATCCGATACAATCAGGGAGAGATCAGGACAAACGACTTCATGTGCTTTGTGTGGCACTTGGGAAACACTCCAACTGAAAATACTTGCATAATGATGATAGTAATTTGTCGAACACTCTAAAACTCTTAAATATCCATAATACTCCCCATAGTTTGTTTTTATTTTGAAACGTCCAAAATTTTTCTAATCTTAAGCATTTTACACCGTTGACAAAGGTGTGGGGGGTGCAATAATAATTAACAGCATGTAAGTAGGTTCGAGTCTTGAAACAAAGCAAACTGGAACGAAGGGGGTAATTTCCTATAAGGGGTGCCGGCGCCGAAAGGGCTTACGTCCACTTACAGCGACAATATCATACCACAGACATCGATCTGGGCGCGTCGGTCTCCATACAATTTATATGAAAACTAGAATTGTAGAGCTACACTTGATACACGCCACGTGACGTCGTTCTACGTACAGATCAGCCCCCTTAGCCAAGTTACAACCGTTTCGCTTGCGCCGAACGCTTCGAGTTGACCTTGCCGCCAATTCTTTTGTTCTGACCCCGTGACTGAGCCTTGAGACGACGTCATTCCCGTACATTTGAAGCTTTCTACAAGCGTTAACTATTGCAGATTAGAAACTTGGCTAGGGGTACAGGCGTGTTACACGTGTGCGTTGGTATAATATAGTTCTAGCTTTACGGTGTTTGCGATAAACGTCTACTTACATAACATACAGGACACACATATATCTCTGGTCTAGTTGTCAGTGGCCCTGACTGCTACTCCGGAGGTCGTGGGTTCGATTCCAACCCAGGATAAATGTTTATGTGATGAGCACGATCATTTGTTATGTGTATGAGTGTAATAAGAAATATATAGTATGTTTATCAGTTGTCTAGTCTTCATACCACAAGCTCTCCTAAGTTTGGAACTATATGGCGTTGTGTGAAAGTTGTGGAATATTATATTATATACTTACATAATCTATACATATAATAAAATCGTAGGAAAGTCAAAACTGTACATTGAATATTTTTTTAAAAGAATACTTGGGGCGTGATGTACAATCGATATCAAACCCAAAAATATAGTTTTTAGAATTTTTGTCTGTTTGTCTGTTTGTCTGTTTGTCTGTTTGTCTGTATGTATGTCCGGGATAAACTCAAAAAGTACTGCATGGATTTACTTCAAATTTTGCATGAATATTACTAAGAGGTCGGGTCAACATATAGGCTACATATTATCACGCTATCACCTACGGGGGAGGAGCAGTGAATCTTTATTTTTCTTACGCATTCTGGGACAAGGTGTGATCTAACGAAGCATATTTAAATGTTGTTTTTGAGTAAGCCATGCTATTATCTAGCTTTACACTATAAAAACTACGCCATTTAAGTAACTTGGGCAGAGAAACATAATTTAATGAATGTTAGTAGTATAAAGACAATTTTAAAGCAGCGCCATCTATGAGATTTCATAAAAATCAAATCAAGTTACATGTTAATACTTTTTGGAAATTAATAATTTGATCATGTTGGCGAGGTTGGTAGTTAGTTATTCTTAAAATTCATAGATGGTAATGTGTATTTTCTTCATAAAAGTTGTATAGTATAATTCGTTTTGACAAATTCAAGTTCCAACAAAACCATCATCTTGAGCAGAGATGAGGAAGACAATTTAAAAAAAATGTGGTGTATTACATGGTGACATTTTTCAGGCTCTGTGAAGTCGATCAGTTTGCGAGATCCCTTACGTATGAGGTGCCTTCATATTACCCGTACGACAAGCAAAGGGGTGTATTTTAACCGACGTCAACGAGGAGGAGCTGTGGAAGGTTTTCTGGGAATTTTCAAGGACACCGCATTGGGTAGGGATTATACCGTCCATCCGAATAATGGCGAATGCTATTTTCTGCGGTTGTTACTTCACACTGTCCGAGGCCCAACGTCTTTCACCTTTCTGAGTACATTTGATGGCGTGGAGTATCCCACTTACCGCGCAGCCGGCGTAGCACGTCACCTTCTCGACGGTGACCAAAATTGGAATGACACCCTCGCGGAGGCGAGCGTCAGTGACAGTCCCAGCCACATACGTCATCTGTTTGCCGTCATCTTGGTGATTTGAGGAGTCACGAACCCGATAGCTTTGTGGGAGAAGTATCGCCATCATCCGTTTGAAGATTTTCTACGAGCTTTGAGACCTGCTATTAGAGACAAAGTCGAAGTAACTGATGAACGCGTGCTGAACACCTGTCTCAGTTCATTTCAAGATGTGGTAATTTCTATCAAGCGGTAATCCACTGATCGAATATGGGTTACCAGCTCCACAATCATCACCGCAATAAGACCGTGGAAATCGGGAGTATAACGCTGAGACAAATTACGATTCAGGCAAAATGAACACCATACGAAATGACCATGTCGCTTTGTTCTCTTCAGAGCAAAAACAAATTTATGACACCGTCCTTGAAAGCGTTGGGCAAAACCAGGGTAAAATGTTTTTCTTGGATGCTCTTGGTGGAACAGGAAAAACATTTGTTACCACTGGCATACATGCAGAGATCAGGAGGCAGGGCAAAATTGCTATTGCGTCGTCGGGAATCGCTGCCACACTGCTTCCGGGTGGCAAGACAGCACATGCCATGTTTAAAATTCCCATCGATTTAGATAGCGCCGAAAGACCTGTTTGTGGTGTGTCACGTAACAGCGATAAGGGACACGTACTCAAGGATTGCTCTCTGATCGTATGGGATGAGTGTACGATGGCCAATAGGAAGGCAGTTGAGGCCGTGGACAAAACCCCGCGTGACATCCGCAGGGACGAACATTTGATGGGTGGTGTCACAGTTTTGTTCAGTGGCGATTTCCGGCAAACACTTCCCGTGGTGACGCGGGGATCGAGGGCTGACGAGGTGAATGCTTCGATGAAATGATCTTCGTTGTGGTCACGAGTTCGTACGCTGCGCTTGACCATTAATATGAGAGCTCGGCTCGGTGGCAATGCACGTGCTCGAGAATTCTCCAATGTCCTGCTAAGTCTTGGCGAAGGCACTCCAACAGAAGAGAGAGGTGGACAGGTGGTGCTTCAGTCTCTCAGTAGAGTGGTATCCAGCTTAGAAGAACTCATTCGCTGTGTGTACGGGGACATCAGTCGTATACCGCACCAACAGAATTCTTAGGTGTGTGAGCAGCCCATTTTGACGCCCAAAAATGATCAGGCTGCAGCAATTAACGAATGCATTCTCTCGGAAATTGAGGGGAATGAAGTGGTCTACACCTCGATAAACACTGTTGTCGAGCAAGATGACGCCACACATTATCCCGTGCAATTTCTGAACTCCCCGTTAGCAAGTGGACTTCCAGCGCATACCATCAAGCTGAAGGTCGGTGTCCCGATTATGCTTCTTCGGAACCTATCACCTCCGAAGTTGTGTAACGGGACCCGCCTTAAAGTTATCTCGCTCCACAGGCACACCATTGAGGCGGAAATTTTTACGTGTGGTGTCGGCGAGGCAGTATTTATACCACACATTCCCCTCATACCTCATAACTCCCCGTTCCAGTTCAAGCGCGTACAGTTCCCCATGGGTGTTTGCTTCGCGATGACCATCAATAAGTCACAGGGGCAGACACTGAGGGCAGCGGGTGTCGACCTCAGGACAAGTTGCTTCTCACACTGGCAACTGTACGTCGCTTGCTCCCGCGTCACCAGTCCTGACTCTCTTTCCATTTTGGCTCCTGGCAGCATAACTACTAACGTAGTTTATAGGGAAGTGTTGTAAGGTATGATACCTTTGTACGTATTTTTACTCTTTTGTGTCGTGGAATGTCTTCTTGGAAGGTATTCCTGCATTATTTTCTCTATTTCCTTCAGTCACATCTTATGACTGAACTCAGCAGGATTCCCATATAACTCTCTTCACTTGCAAAAAAAACTTATATTTTAATGATATTTTAAAAGTTGTTTACTTATAATCCTATAGCGACACTGGCATCTTAGGTATTTTTGTTGCTGAAGAGCCTTCACGTAGACGACGTCGCGGGCAGCAGCTAGTATTAACTAAACTAAGTTTTTACACTACGTAAACCTAACTATGTACATATAATACAAAAACACAAAATACACTCGGGCTTCGAAGTACCTACTCTTCCACATCAAATACTCGTCAATACAATATCTTAAATATTAAAAACTAGCTTTTGCCTGCGGCTTCGTCCGCTTATATTATAAAATATAGCCTGTAACTCAGAAATAAAGCAGGTTTCTAACAGTGAAAAAACTTTAGCAATCGGACCTGTACTTCCAGAGATTACCTCCTGCAAACAAAAAAAAAAAAAACTTTTTACCTCTTTATATTAAGTATTAGCTTTTGCCCGCAGCTTCGCTCCCGTCACCGTCACTACTCTCTGCCCAACCCTACTCTACCCTACTCCACCCTACTCTAACCTACTCTACGCTACTCCGCCCTACTCCACCCTACTCCACCCTACTCTACCCTACTCCACCCTACTCTAACCTACTCTACGCTACTCCGCCCTACTCCACCCTACTCCACCCTACTCCACCCTACTCTACCCTACTCCACCCTACTCTACCCTACTCCACCCTACTCTACCCTACTCTACGCTACTCCGCCCTACTCCACCCTACTCCACCCTACTCCACCCTACTCTACCCTACTCCACCCTACTCTATCCTACTCCACCCTACTCCACCCTACTCTACCCTACTCCACCCTACTCTAACCTACTCTACGCTACTCCGCCCTACTCCACCCTACTCCACCCTACTCTACTCTACTCCACCCTACTCTACCCTACTCTACGCTACTCCGCCCTACTCCACCCTACTCTACGCTACTTCGCCCTACTCCACCCTACTCCACCCTACTCCACCCTACTCTACCCTACTCTACGCTACTCCGCCCTACTCCACCCTACTCTACCCTGCTCCACCCTACTCAACCCTACTCCACCCTACTCTACCCTACTCCACCCTACTCTACCCTACTCTACGCTACTCCACCCTACTCCACCCTACTCTACCTTACTCCACCCTACTCCACCCTACTTCACCCTACTCCACCCTACTCCACCCTACTCCACCCTACTCCACCCTACTCCACCCTACTCTACCCAACTCCACCCTACTGTACCCTACTCTACGCTACTCCACCCTACTCCACCCTACTCCATCCTACTCCACCCTACTCCACCCTACTCGAACCTACCCTTGGATACTAATTCCTTTAAGCCATGTCTTCGTCATCATCATCATCATCATCAGCCTTTTCAATGTTCCCACTGCTGGGACTCAGGCCTCCTCTTTAGAAGAGGGAATGGGCCGTAATCCACCACGCGGGCCCAGTGCAGGTTGGTAGATGTCACATGTCTTCGAATTTTTGGTTCTAGGACATGTCTTCGTATGTTTAGTTAATTACTTAACTTTTATTTTTTAAGGCATGATGAATGCTAAAAATAATGCGCGTGAAATAGTAACAAACATACAAACTTTCCGTGTAGAATATTAAAGTAGCAGATAGGCTGGTCATTTCTAGTCAGCCATATAATGGCGTATCGAAATTAAGTTAAATTGCGATATTATTTACGTAAACCCGCTATCATTGTGTTCTTCTTGGTTATGTTGTGTTCAAGAGTCGCGCTAACAGCCACTAGACCAAGCGAACGGATTACTGAACAAACGAAAGAAAAAATTACAAAGTCAAAAAAGGGTATTGATAAACGAACAGACGGACAACAAAACGGTAACGGTTCCGTTTTTACCGACTGCACGGACCCCAAAAAAAAAAGAAAATTATCGCATCACTTACCTTATTTTCGAGAACACAGAGTTTGTTATGCTACGCATACAGAACCATATTTTAAGCTAACCTAGACGGCGCGTAATGTTCCACGCTCGCCTCAAGGAGATGTCAGCAAAGGAGCCCATCAATGTAGAAGCCTCTTTGGGTTCGCTCCTGAAAGGACAACCCGGTCCTGGAATAAAAGGCAATGAAGGAACTAGGAAAGGGTTTTAGTCAGTAGAACTCTGACACGCCCTCTTGCTCCACCCAAGGTAGGGTGCTGCGCTGGACCTTGGTACACGGTCCGGAGCGAGGAGGAGTGGCAAGCGGTCGCCTCCTTCTGCGAAGCAGTAATGCTAACAAAGGAGGAGGCCGACCGCATCAGGCAACGGCGCTTACAGCGCCCCAGCCGCCGCCGGGATTCTGATCCCGACTTCCGGCCACCGTAAGCGCGGGCTTGCGGACCGCGAGCAATGGGTAGCTCGCTGTCCGACTGTCCGGTAACTGTCCGGACCGAGCTCAAGTCGTCGACTGCGCGCACTGTTCCCGTGCGCCTGAGCTGGGAAAGGCAAGAATAAGGATGAATTTTTTTGTCAGTAAGTGTTCACAAAATCTGTGCACACAATCTTCCGCTCGCCCAAGAGAGGATTTTTTACCACCAAAATAAAAGCTAACCTACAAAATAAATCTTCCTAGCCTGCAGTAGACTCACGACTAATACCGCTGACTTATAGCTGGGGTTTCATGCCTACCGGTACAGATGGCCTGATAAACCCTCCACAGGCAATTTATGCTCATAACCTGTAATAGGTCAGCACTCAAGCGCGGACGGACTTAGAAGAAAATGCATTATAGACTAGCCAGTATAATAATAACAGAATATGAGTTGAAGATGCCTGTAGTCTGCTGAATTTAGTGACGCTTTGCGATGTTTTTGCTTACATGTATTTTAAAAGAGGAGGTTTGTATTTTTAGGGTTTCGCACCTCAAAAGGAAGAAACGGAGACGTCGTAGGATCACTTTATTGTTCGTCTCTCTTTACCTCGGGGACGCATAGAAGTATCGAATTCGTCCAAGTCCAATGACGTTTAGGTAGTAGTTGGCGTTGCGTACAAACTACCTACAGGTCATTAGACTCGCTCAGCTGACGTTTTCTTAAAGAAATTAATTTCGTACATGCGTAAATTAATACGAGTTTTGAAAAACAAGTACTTTATTTTTTAATTTTATCTTTACAAATCGACAGTGTTTCATGTGCTGGATCGACCCTCCACGGGATTAAAACGATCAAAATTTAGCGGTGTATAAAGGTTCACGCAGAAAATATTCTACAGAAATAGCTACTTCTATATAGCGCATTAGAATCCTGTTGCATCATCTGAATTTTATTATTTATATGCGTAAAGAGGTTGGTTGAATTTGTTTAACATTAGGTACGCCTCCAAAAAGACCCTCTCCTTCTTTTAAGATTACAAAAATCTTAATGATTCTTTTATGTAAAAGAGAGACTACTGCAAAAAACAACCTACATATTCGCGTCCTTAAACTTGCACAAGGTCTATAACTTTTATCTTTTAATTAAGTCTACAAAATGAGCTAGACTTCCTTTCTTTAGATTCATATCTTTGCTAGTAAACTTACAAATCGAGTTTATTTTCCGCATTGATTGCTGCATACTGCGATAAGCGAAAGAAAATTACCTACTTCTTGGACTTGAGTTTCTATTTTAACTTTCTTACTGTTCGATTGACCTCAAAATATGATTTACTAGCCACATACTAATAACTGCTACATTATTGTAGTCCATTATTCATTTACTACTGAAGTTATTTCTTTTTCCGAAGCAACAGTTTTTTAACGATCAAAAGCACAGAATTCGTTGGTCCCTGTGATGAGTTGATAAAGCTGCTTCTAAGTGGTAATGATGGGCAACATCACTTTCTTGTAAAGGTTCACTGACCCATGAAATAAAACTTTTGTGATTGAATTAATGTAGGTATATAGTAGTTTTACGTTCAAAAATAATATATTTAAACTGTACCTATTTAGTCAAACCTTTGGTAAGGTAATTAAGTAATATAGCTACATAAACTTACTAATTAAAAGCATGTTGCCTATGAAACACAGGTTTGTTTACATTAGATAGTGTACGCGTAGGTTTTTACAATTTTTTTTTTGTGACGTATGTAACAACAAATTTACTGTTTTCAGATTTTTCCTATATCTGTGCTATATGACCTTGCTTTGTGCCGAATTTCAAGATTCTGGGTCAACGGGAAGTACCCTATAAATTTCGATCTTTGAGAGTATCAAAACATACGTTTTTTACGACATAAACGGCCGTATCTTCTTTACTCGTTAATTTAGAAGTTTGATTTTTTCACAGCTTGAAGGGACCGCAGACCTGAGTATATGGTTTTAATTTCAACGCGTTCCTGAGATAAAGGGTCTCGACAGACAGACAGACAGACGGACGGACAACAAAGTGATCCTATAAGAGTTCCGTTTTCTCTTTTGAGGTACGGAAACCTAAAAATATAATATACTAGCCTTTGCCCGCAGCTTCGCCCGCGTACATAAAATATAGCCAGTGTCACTCAGGAATAAAGCAGCTTTTTATCGGTGAAAAAATTTTCCTTCCTGAGATTACCTCCTACAAACAAAAAAACAAAAAAACAACTTTACCTCTTTATTATATTAGTGAAGTTATACATTTCAAGAACAAAATCAAATGGGAGGTCTTTGCTCTGCAGTGGGGCACAAAAGTCTCATGATAATTTAAAGAATTTTTTTTAAACTACATCCTTTTGGGAAGTGATATATCCTTTAAATAAAGAATGATCTCTTTCTCTAAATTCAAATTTTATTGCATTTAATATCAATGACTCATCTGATCCGTTTATTCTGAATCATCATCATCATCATCATTTTAGCCGACAGACGTCCACTGCTGGACATAGGCCTCCCCCAAGCGTCGCCACAACGAACGATCATGTGCGTCCCGCATCCATCGGAGTCCCGCTACCTTCACCAGGTCGTCAGTCCACCTTGTAGGAGGCCTTCCAACGCTGCGTTTTCCGGTACGCGGTCGCCACTCCAGAACCTTTCGGCCCCAACGGCCATCTGTTCTGCGAGCAATGTCCCCTGCCCATTGCCACTTAAGTTTGGCGATTCTTTGTGCTATGTCGGCAACCTTGGTTCTCCTGCGGATATCTTCATTTCTGATTCGACCACGCAAGGAAACTCCGAGCATAGCCCTTTCCATTGCTCTTTGGGTGACTTTAAGCCTTTTGATGAGGCCCATTGTGAGCGACCACGTTTCGGATCCATATGTCATCACTGGCAACACACACTGGTCATAGACTTTTGTCTTGAGACACTGTGGTATGTTGGATGAGAAGATACCGCGTAGCTTCCCGAACGCTGCCCAGCCGAGTCGGATTCGACGGTTGACCTCTTTCTCGAAATTAGATCTACCCAACTGGACTTTCTGCCCGAGGTAGACGTAATCGTCCACAACTTCGAGTATAGAGTCTCCGATCTTGATAGGAGTGGGTGCTACATGGTTGTTTATCATGACTTTAGTTTTGTCCATGTTCATTTTAAGACCCACTCTTTCGGAAGCTCTACTGAGGTCATTGAGCATTGTACTGAGCTCTTCTGTTGTCTCAGCCATGACTACTATGTCGTCGGCAAACCGAAGGTGAGTGATGTACACGCCATTGACATTAATGCCTAGTCCACTCCAGTCCAGAACCTTGAAGACATCCTCCATTGCGGCCGTGAACAGTTTCGGAGAAATGACGTCTCCCTGCCTCACACCTCGCTGCAGGAGGATAGGTTTCGAAGTCTGGTCCTGAAGTCGGACTGACATAGTGGCATTTTCATACAAACACTTCAGCACCTCGATGTACCGATAGTCAATCTGGCACCGTTGGAGAGACTGCAGTACAGCCCAAGTCTCGATCGAATCAAAGGCTTTCTCGTAGTCCACAAACGCTAGGCAGAGAGGCAGATTATACTCCTCGGTCTTCTGTATAACCTGTCGTAGCGTATGTATGTGGTCCACGGTGCTGAAGCCTTTTCGGAATCCGGCTTATTCTGAATATAACTATGAAAACCATAATTATTACATATACATTGTTCATTGAGTTCAGAGTTGACCTGCACGATAATAGACTAGTGCTCGTACTGTTTGGACAGGTCCTCTCAAATCTGAGTGGTGCTTTCCTCAAAAGACATCCTCAGACACTGCATGGTTCTCATTATGATTTTACGATCACTGATTATATAGGTTTTAACAGAAACTTGGACCTCTGCCTTTGTTTCATCGTTTTTTGTCGGGGTAATCAACTTATCAATTAAAAGGCAACACTCACACTCTGACTCATCAATGCCCAGCTGAAACTCTTGGATGTAGAATGCTGAAATTTTGCACAAAAGTTCCTTTTAAAATTTAAACAAAAAATTAAAAAGATCTCCCACAATTCACCCCCTAAGGGGGTGAAACGGGGGACAAAGTTTGTATGAAAAAAAACCTATTTTTACGTAGATGAAGCCACTAACTGAGGCTACTTAACTAAAGTACAGTAAGACAAAAATTTTTTTTTTCCACAACTATCACACTATGCCGGCTAGTCTCAAGCTAAGCAGACCTTGTGTTATGAGTACTAGAAAACTGATAAACATACTTATATATTTCTAAATACATATGTACATATTATAGATAAATTACACCCAGACACAGAACAAATGATTATGCTCATCACACAAACATTTGTCCTGAGTGGGAATCAAAATCACGGCCTTCAGTATAGCAGTCAGGTAGTCGCTAACCACTAGACCAACAGGCCAGACAAATGTCGTCTAAAAGTGTCATTTATAAACAGGTTACAAAAATGATCAAACCATTTATCATTTACTGTTGAGGCTAATGTTTGACAATTCATTTTACTACTTCACTTTACACGATTAGATTTTTACAGAATAGCCCACAGGTCCATGGTCCATGAGTCAATGGGCCGTGACATTAGAGCAACAATTGGCGCGAGGTGACCAATAAAACATAGTACCACCTCAGCACGCGAGCCACGCATTACACGTGCCTACACTACGCTACGCAACTTACTCTCAACACGCTTTTCTCTCATTTCCTCACGTGGCCTATGACGTCAATGTTCTAACTTTTTTATTTCGTCTAGTTCTTTGATGACCTTAAAGCGAGTTGAAGCAACTAACTTTAACGATAGCCTCCTCATTAGCAGTCAAATCTCTGGTTAACCGAAATACAAGTTGCGACCATTTGGAAATGGTTATAGTGATGTCACAAATAACGATAATGTTAACGCTTAAATTCGGCCGCTTGAATTAAAATATTGACAAAACTTTAACGTTTAAAATTCAATGATCATTGTTAATGTTTTTGTCAAATTAACTTTGACGGAAACTGTATTGTAGTTTTTAGTGCAGCCCACTCTTGGCTATATTTCACCGAGAAACATGGTGACGCGATTAGTCGCCGCTACCAACAAAATTGTATTCAGCTCCATAGAGAATTACTCACCTTATCCGTTTGGTTGAGCAAAGAATTTGGTGGCGTGACCAGCTCAGATGTGTGGCGACTATGATGTCTGTATGGTGTCTAGTTTGGTAGCTTAGGGCTGTGTTTCCCCGGAACACCGCAACTGGTCGCGCCGCCATAGTATCTCAGTGAAATATAGCCCTTAGAGTCTAGTAGACAAAGTGGCTTTCAATCAACAGAAACGAATGCGCATTGACAAACATTTCCGATTGATCACGTGCCATTTTGACAGTGCATGTCCACCCCAATACCATCGGGGCCATTTATTTTGAAAACTTAAACCCTAATACTAGCTTCTCCCGGTGGTTTCGCTTACGTGAAGGTTTCTCCATACAAACTTCGGACTTTCGTTTCATCCCCTTAAGGGGATGCAACTAGACATACATATTAACTGTTTTTTATACTACCACTCTTACGCGATTATGACGTAATTACACATTTTTCGTTAGATATTTTGGAAACACAGTATCTTGTGGATATTATCTAGGCTTCTATGGAAATCAATTTATTTGTGTAAAACTAATCCAATTTACTTAAAAATTTAAAAAGTCAAAAAAGTACAATCGTACAAGCCTAGCAAATTTTATCAAGATTCTAAATAATGACAATGTTTTTCAAATACTTTTAGGGGTTTAAAAAAAATACGTATTTCCTGGAACAAGTTTTATAAAATATTCGAGTAAATCACGGAACCAAATGTTATCAGAGTTTTCAGGCGTTATCTCTCTTTTTTAGCTTTGCCTTTTCGTCAAATATCGCGTTGGATTACGTTAGATGAAGTAACAAGCTTTTAAACCATGCTCGATGTTTACGATAGGCGAGTGGAAAAGCAGCCCCTTAAAGAGTGAATTCCGGGAAATCCTCTCTTAGTACTTGTCTACGTCACAGTGTCCTTCTCCTTTTATATAAACATTTGTCCGTGGCTTCGCCCACGTACATAAAATATAGCCTATGTCACTCAGGAATAAAGCAGCTCTCTATCGGTGCTAACATTTTTGCGATCGCACCACTACTTTCAGAGATTACCTCCTACAAAAAAAAAAACATACTGTACCTCTTTATAAAATTAGTGTAGATATATGTATAGATAAGATGAATCCGGAAAGACGGATAGACGGTAACCATCAAGCTATGTATTGAGGTACTGATGATGACAATATGGATGAGAGTGCTTAAAAGCTGCACAAAAGCAATAAATTATATGACCTACAGATAATGATTCAGAATTTGAACGTCTTGTTTATGAATATAACAGCCACGCTATAGGAGTATTTTCTCGGGTGGGACAAGGTTTCCAAACAAACAAAATAATCTGAAATGAAATATCATTGACTTTCTGTTCAATATTATATTTTACCATAACAATCTCTGAAAAGACTGAACAGTCGATCTTTTGGCAATGGTAAATATAGTTTTAATTGATAAGAATATCGCTACCTTCTGTAAACCCTTTTCTAACCCTTTGGTTTAACAACGCCATCTGTTGCGAGTGAGATGAACTAATTATAGTGCTTGCTAATTCCTATTCACACTCAATATGTTGACGTGACCAAACTCGTTTATTCATTTAGCTATACATGTTGATCTAATTTCTAATTCTTACTTAAAATATCTTGCAAAACAAATAGTTCACTGGTGTCAAAAACAGTGTCCAAGCTACCGGTGACCAACCTTATCATTAGTATTTTCATCAACATTCTAATTTCAGGGATTGATAAATATAGACTCTCCGCCTCCACCGCTCCTTGAACCCTGCCTTCTTGGCCTCTTTTTGAGCGTATTAAAATACTCGTGAATGCCTAACTTACTTACATAAGAATAAAAGAAATAAAATAGAAATACTTTCATTCGAGACAGACACAGCACAATGGTTATAAACACAAAGTAAAAAATTACAAAGTCCGCCGAGCGTGCTCACACCAAAAGGGTAATCACCTCAAAATTTGCTGGGCGTTAGACACCCAGCGCTGATTTTCAGCTGGCTATAAGATGTTCTATAACTACGATTGGCTTGAAAAAATTGTGCCAAATTTGTAGTGATTAGTGTAGTTTAAAAAAATAAATAATGAAATCTTTATTACTAACGGATTTTACTATTTTGCTAACTTTCAAGTAATGACATATTTTTGATAATTAATTTAAATATTTAAAGGGCTTATTATAAAAGATATTGTTATTATTTAAGTAAAGTCTCAATAAGTAATATCCATAAACAACAATGTTATAATTAGCGTTGGTTTATATTCCAAAATGTCACTCAATTTATAGGAATATTATTACAGGTGAAATGGTATGAATGAATAAATGACAATCAAAATGGAACAACAGCTGCGCATAATATTTTCTAGTAGCAAATGTTATGAATTTGGTTGATTCAATTATATAATTATTATGTTTATTGATGAATTTGGTTTGGTTGATTTCTGACAAATCGTTATGGACAATTTTGTGATTTGTTTTTTTAGGGTTCCATACCTCAAAAGGAAAAAACGGAACCCTTATAGGATCACTTTGTAGACCGTCTGTCTGTCTGTCTGTCAAGACCCTTTATCTCGAGAACGCGCGGAGACATCGAGTTGAAATTAAAACCATATACTCAAGTCTATGGTCCCTTCATGCTGTGAGAAAATCAAACTTCTAAGTTATCGAATAAAAAGATACGGTCGTTCATATACCATTTGGTTGTATTTCGATACTCTCAAACCCGTTGACCCATAATCCTGAAATTTGACACAAAGCAAGGTTTTATAGCACAGGTATAGAATTAAACCTGAAAACAGTAATTTGTTGTCACCTACGTCACAAAAAAAAAAACTTTTTTGCATTTCGGAAAAATCTTCAAGAATCTATTCGGGAATTGTAGTTTGCACGGAACCCTCAGTGCGCGAGTCCGACTCGCACTTGCCCAATTTTTTACTTTTGACTACACAAGTATGATCAGTAACGTGTACGAACAGAGAACCATTTTTTGTACTAATTAAAAAACAGTGCTATATAGTTATAGATATTGAAATAAACCCTTAAAACAAAACTGCTATACAAAAGCGTGCAGAACAAAACGTAAGTAAGCAATAATTAAACTAATATACGTAGCACACAGCCCCAGTTTGCATACATATTGATTAAGTAAGCTAATGTCTTACAGGACCTGTACTTGAGCTCACGCGATCTATCGGCTAACATACGAACATACATATGTATGGACATATTTACTACGCGTAAAAATGTAGGGGAAATTGTACCTACTTAATGTATGTAAAGTAATTTGGTGACACACCGCTAAGAAAGTTCGTTTGCTTGAATAAAGGTCACGGGTTTGATACTAATGGTAACGTACAAAGCGTTTTGGGAACACATTCATTATGCGTGCAGCTAGGGATTGGAATTCACTGCCGGAGTCTGTGTTTCCTGATAGCTACAATCTAGGGGTATTTACGTCAAGAATGAATAGGTTGCTTCTAGGCAAGTGTGCTCCATCGTCGACCACATTATCATTTTCCATATTGGTCAAACGTGAGCCAAAAAAAAACGTAAGTTTTATGTGTACTTTTAAGAATTTAACTACATACATAAAATCAATAGGTAGACCGAGTGGTAACGGCCCAGACTTACGAGTTCTAGTTTGCGGGTTCAAACCCAGCCAGGTGCACTACTTTGTAAAACGGTGAAGAAAAACATCGTGAGGAAACCGACATGTCTAGAACCAAAAATTTCGAAGACATGTGACATTCACCAATCCACACTGGGCCTGCGATGTGGTTTACGGCCTATTCTCTCTTCTAGAGAGGAGGCCCGAGTCCCAGCAGTGGGAACATTAAAAGGCTGATTATACTTATGCTTATGCTAGACAGTTGGCACCAACATATAAAAAAAAACAAGCTTTAAAGACTGATATTTTGCACAGTGGCTCCTTTTATAATGTCTTATAGGCCACTGAACAGTCCCGGCAGACGTTCTTCTGCCCAAAAACTGGCTTTTATCATTGAGAACCCGATTACAGCGCCACCAGGATTGAGATATCTTCAAACCATCTCTCAAATATACACATAAAATTTCATCCAAATCGGTCTAGCCGTTTAGGAGGAGACGTACAGAAAAGATATACAAGGTGTAAGGGACAGCCCTCCACAAACTTTAAGGGCTTGCTCAGTAGACGAAACTGAACAACCTACCATACATTTTTTTTCAGGAAACGAAAAAAAAAATATTTTTATGGTGGGTTGTTCAGTTTCGTCTACTGAGCAAGCCCTTAAAGTTTGTGGAGGGCTGTCCCTTACACCGTTTATATTTAAAGATTAAGGAATAAGGTTGTATTTAATATCCCAAAAGATATGGAATAAAGGGTAGAAAAAAGTCAATTATTCAAATAGGCTAAACTAATTGAGGACCATAATCTAATTAAAATAATATTAAACGTCCCATAGTATAAGTGCATTCTGCATAGCGAAAAATACCATTACCCTTTCCTCGTAGCCGAGATAAAAATGTCCGCCGTGAATACCATTCGCTCGTAGTCGCGTAGCAGTATCCGTAGTCGACGTAGATGCGCTACGCCGCAAACATAGGGCGGGGGATGTCATTGGATGATTTTTTCCCACCATAAAAAAAAAAACATACTTATTAAAACATATTCATACTTATAAACATATTCTTCATTTTCACAACTTTTTGCAAATGAAGCAATAATTTCTTAGAAAACAACTCGGGTCCCCCACAACCTAGTATTTATGGTCGCAGTAATACGGCGCCAGGGAACTAACCCTGAAATTTAAAACATATTTTTATGGCGTCTACGTTTCCATTTCATTTTTTGCCAATAAAAGCTATTCGGGGCTAATGTCGTCGATCTAGATTCGTACCATGCCGTCTCTTGTTAGAAATATGAATCTTATTAAATCAAATCCACTAAGATTACCTTAGTAGATTGTATTTTTTGGAGGTAACAATTTTAAGGTAACATTTTTTTTATCCTCAAATACGGGGTCTTTATGTCAAGAATGAATAGGTTACTTCTAGGCAAGCGTAAGCTCCATCGTAGAGCAAATCATCGCTTACCATCAGGTGAGATAGTGGTCAAACGAGAGCCTATCAAAAAAAAAAAAAATCGAGGATCAGGAAAATATCGTACTGGTTTCAATCAAACAAGAAACGTTCTTGCTTCTTTTTTTGTTTCATGTTTACCTAACTATTTAATTTGTGTGACGTGTGTCGTACCAAATAAATTAATTTTCTTTCTTTCAAGGCCTGAAACTGTGGAACACATCTGTTAAATGACATTTATTTTACAAGTAGGTTTAAAAAAAAAACTCTATAATACGCCAATTTTTTTTGTCATTTTAAACTAGATGAGGCTGGATTTTACTTTTAAGAACGGCAAAATTGCGAACTTGCAAAATGATACTTGTTCAACATTTGCAACACAGATGGCGTTACTAGTACCAACTGTGGAGTGATTGGCGCCACTTGCTGTATACTCGTTACATGTATACAGTCAGTGGCGCCAATTATATTAAACTAAGCTATGTAAATATAAGATAAATGATAAATGATCTTTATTTTGCAAGTAGGTTTTATAAAATCACTTTAACACGTCAATTTTTATTTTTTTCGTCAATTAATGCTAGATGAGGCCGGTGTTTCCTAGCTGACTACCCTGAGAAGAAACACCGAAACAAACTCAGGGGATATAATACTATGAGATAATGTGATAATGAGAAAAAATACATCGTTGATTCTGGCCTGTGGGACTACTGAAGAGTTTAAAATTTAATTTTTTGGTCACATAAAGCTCTTGGAAAATAAAATCCCGTCAAAATCTTCGAGCTGTTTACAGTATAAACAGCCCGAAGATTTTTGTATAGATTTTTCTAGTGAATTTCAGTAGCTGTTTTAATTATAGACAAATCAATTCTTATTTGATATTGTGATGTGAAATTGATGGAGTTTGGTAGGTATTCAAGTAAATACACAACCTTACCTACCTTTTTTTCTTTTTTTATCAAGGTGGAAATCGGCACTTAACTTTTCATGCACTTAGTGAAATAAAAAACTTTTTACAAAAAAAAAATATAACCGACTTCATGTTAAAAAACACTGAAAAGTATAAAATAACTTTAATTTCGGAAGTCGGTGTTTCTATAATAGTTTTGTCTCTTCGTTATTTAACACCGACTTCCGAAATTAAAGTTATTTTATACTTTTCAGTATTTTTTAGCATTGAAGTCGGTTAAAATTTTTTTTTTTTGTAAAAAGTTTTTTATTTTACACATTTTAGCAATACCACTACTAAAAAGTACCCCTCAGACAAACTGAAATAAGTTATAGCCACAGTGCATCTCATAACGATTCTAATAATCACAAACACGGTTAGATTACATTAATTTAATTTTTTTCCTTCTGGCTTCATCATCAGATCAGTTCGATACATCCCCCCCCCCTTTTCTGACAGTCAGTCATCGACTACACGTATAAACAAAGCAACTTTACTTGTAACCACAGTTCTGCTGTGATTCTAAGAGGAGTTCTGTTCCATATCTTCGAAGTTCATGATCAGATCATAACAATATTGCAATGGGGTCAACTTGGAAGCATAACCTTTCAATCAAAAAAATAATTTTCAAAATCGGTCCATAATTGACCAAGATATCGGTGAACATACATAAAAAAAAACATACATTCAGCCGAACATAGAACCTCCTCCTTTTTGAAGTCGGTTAATGAAAGGGCGTTTTCAAACTTCTATAAACTAATACTCACCTGTTTTGCCTCAGTTGCCTTTTGCATTCCAGAGCTATGGTAGCTCTTTCGACCATTCTCATATACGTTTACGTAGTAATTAGTTAATTATGTTAAAACACAATGTATTTTTTTTTTCTCTTCCCAGGACAACTACAATGTGCTCCACATATCAGCCATGTACTCAAGAGAGGACATCGTCAAATTGCTGCTGTCCAAAAGAGGAGTCGACCCATTCGCCACCGGAGGGGTGAGATTACTCAATATAGAGAATATACAACTTGTACTTACACCCTTACTAGAATAATGCACACCCTTATACAGTAAAATTCTCCGCACGATTAGAATATATACGACAGCCAGAAAATCATCTATCGGGCAGACGCCCACCACATATAACACCCGTCTGGCCACAGGATCCTCCTATGCGGAATAGAGAGGAAAGTCCCGCAAACCTCCGTTGAACAGGGAGGATCCTCCGGCCAGACAGGAAGGAAGTACATCGAGTTATTCAATACTGAATATAGAAACTGGAGGGATATTTCCCAACAGTGCCAATAAAACATGCATAATCAACTACACCATTTTGAAGATTAATTACGCGTATGTTATATTTAATAAATTACGTAAAGCATAGAAATAATTTACTTTTACACGAAAAAGTAGTTCTCCATTAGCATAACACCAGTCACTAAAGTACTCAACGTTATATGAAGGTAATGAAATGTACATGATTTATTAAACTTATGAATAAAAAATTATTCAATTCAAATCTGGGCGAATTTTTCCAAATCAATTTTAAATATTATCTGTTCAATTTGAACTCAAGAGTTGAGTTCAACTTTTAAAATTTAGCCCACAGAATTAGCATTAGCATTTCACGTGGCAAATGCTGCCAGTCTTTTTGGCATATTTCCAAATGTCAATGACGTCCATATGTACATAGATATTTTTATTAAAAGTACTTAGTTAATATTTAAGTTTCTTGTGTGTATATTGTTAGATACCACTTTTTAATACCAAAATAAACTTGACATATCGTATGTGTATAGAGTACAAAAACTTTTTTTGTTTTGTATATATACACAAAAGAAAGTGCCTTCCTACATAAAATAAAAAAGAACTAGGTCTGCAATTAACTTGAGTTCTTTTATAACTTAAAAAAGAACGCATAAACACTGCATTTTGCTCGCAGGCCGAGCTGCCCAGGTTTATTAATTGTTGTTTTACATAGCGTGTTGATTGCAGAGCCGACAACAGACCGCCGTGCATTTGGTTGCCAGCAGGCAGACTGGAACAGCTACTAGCATACTTAGAGCACTGCTTACAGCTGCTGGGAAGGACATCAGGCTGAGAGTTGATGGGGTAAGCACCAGTGACCCCTGTAGAGTAGCACAGGACTAGAACCCTGAGGAAGCGTGATGGGGACGCAATAAGCCACTAAAATGGTAAGAATTTTTACACACATCTGGGCCCCATGTCAATTAGATAGATGATACGACAATAGCTACTGTCCTGGCAAGTACATCATTAGCTAATGGTAGTATTTTGTGTAAAGCAATAAAAGACCTACTCAAGGACCGAAAACATAATTGGTTATACAAAAACAAAACGCATTCAAAAGTTTATTCATCTTTGCAAAAAGGTCATTTACTGTCTATCGTTAGTACGTCGACCGATACCAACCTCCATCGATGCCTATAGGTATACCTGGCAAATACATAAATGTATGCAAATTGGAAATAGTAAAACTAAACGACCGATGCGAATTGTACACAATAAATCTTAAGCTTTATAGCGCTGTTATTAGAGTTATGATTTGTAAATACAAAAGTAGTGAACGGGCGCCGATGCACGCCGCCGCAGCGCTCGCGTGCAGCGCGCCGCCTGGCACCACCAGCCGCACGATTCAGGAACTACCCCCGAAAACACCCTAAAACACAACCTGTAAACAAAACTCTACGTCTACACTGTGAGCTGAATCAACTCTATGCCTACCAACCAACAAAACTTTCAGCCTTATCGTATCATCGTTTGACGCAACACGCATCAACTGATAAAAACAATCTGACAATCACTAATTATGACTAAATTTGAGCAAAACGGTGAGGCGCACCGCGTGACGCGTGTCTGACGTGCTAAGGACATTCCGATAGTAGGAACGAGCCACCCTGTACGAATAGAAACTAGCTAATTATCCGTCGAGCTTTAGCCGCCGAGTAAACGTCACAGCGCGAATTTACAATGCAAATCACCCGCTGAATATTAGTTACAACGTCAGCGCTGAAATTCAAAATTACTAATTTTAATACAATCCGTCTCAGTCGGTCCTTCGTCACGACTAGAGGAAGGCAGCTCGCCATGGCCTCCGACGTTCGTTCGTGTAGCTAGTACCTAGTACTCATGGAGGATCAAGTACGTATTGGCTCTGAGCGTGACGGACTAAACTTAGTAAATCGGAAATCGTGGCAATTTCGAATGCATTCAGTGAGAAGCACGATAGACGATCGATTATACGTTATTGTCTAGTCGCCTGCGAAGACTGCGATGCACACAACTCGGCTGTTATTGTCTGTGGTGTCACGGCTTGGAAGCGACTCGTGCAGTTGCACCGCGGGCTAGCGGCGCGCGGCGTGTGGATGCCGTGCCGGAGCCAGCATGGCGGAGCGGGACGCCGCCAGCGCCAGCCGCGGCCGCGCGCGCTCGCCGCCCGCCAACCAGCAGGCGAAGGATCTGCAGAAACTCGAGATCAGCTTCATAGAGCTCAACAAGGAGCGCGCCAGGCAGAAAGAATGGAAAAAGCTAATTCGCGAAATGGTGTGTTCCCAGAGGGGGAAGATCCCGCTGCTGCTGGCAGTGGAGGCCGGCAACCAGAGCATGGTGCGTGAGCTGCTGAGCGCGCAGACCGCCGAGCAACTCAAGGTATGTGTCCCCGCGTTGGTCACGACCGGAACCGTCGTCACAGTGTAGCACTTATGCAACTGCACACGAGATCATCTTATGAATGATTAAAGACTCGTAACTGTTATTTGCATTTGTTGGAAAGTTTCTTCACAGCTTTTTGGCAACGAATTAACTTACGTGAAGCTTTAACAGAGTAGATTATGTAAATATTTGGTCACGAAGTATTTTTTCGCTTGCGTATTTTCAAAAGTTATCCTATTCGCCTTTACAGTTATTACTTCACTGATCATAAACGTTTCGTCGCTGCTCCACTTTGTAGTAATAATGCTAATTTTAGTATTGAAGAGTAGCGTACATACCTAATTCTAGCGTAATTATTTATCACTAAGTAACGTTCTAGAAGTAAATATTTAACCTAATAAGAGTATTGTCGACGAAACGTCCCACGTTCATCGTCCATCGCTTCAGCCACGTACATCATGCTTCGCCGTCCATTACTGAGTGACCCGGATACTAATCCCAGTAGTTTAACAACCCGTGTGCAACCCAGGCGAGCACCCCCGCGGGGGACACGGCCCTGCACCTGGCCGCTCGCCGGCGCGACGTGGACATGGCGCGTATCCTCGTGGACTACGGCGCCGCGGTGGACGCCGTCAACGGCGCCGGACAGACCTCGCTGCACATCGCCGCCGCGGAAGGAGACGAGCCCCTTGTCAAGTACTTCTATGGAGTCAGGGCTAATGCTGCTATTGCTGATAATGAAGGTGAGTCGAAGCTGATGTTTGGAGCAAACTTATCAACTGTGTGTGTTTAGGCAGCTTAAATATAACTCCACTCTCTCTAAAGCTCAATAACTTTAGTGAACACTGGAAATGTTGAAGTTGTTTTATTTTGAGGGAAGTTTGGCAACAAAATCTGGGCTTCTGACTATAGTACAGAACCCAGTTATATCAATAGGCAATTTATATCAATAGCATTTGAACATCGAGTAGTGGTAACGGCCCCGACTTACGTCGCGGACCCACGCAGGCTGGGTTTGGACCAGTTTCTCAAAACGGTGATGGAAAACATCATGTAGAAACCGACATGTCCTGGATCTAAACTATCGAAGACGTGTAACACACACCAACCTCCACCAACGTTCCATTTACTCACCTAGAAAGGAGGCCTAAAACTTAACAGCGGAAAGCCAAGCAAGGCTGATGATAATCATCAGCCCTGCTAGCTTATATTTATGCCCATAATCATTGGTTATAGTGTCTTACATATAAGCCCTCATTACTTTTGGTAGGGTCATTTATCACAGGCCCTTGTATAATAATAATACTCGTCTCCCTATGATGCTCACGCCCCAATTTTCAAAATAGATAGACAGGAAAGTTAGGACTTCCTTAGGTAGGGCGCAAACGTGTGTCATGTGTCAGATACAAACTACCGATGAATATTTGATTTCTATAGAACCAGTATGAAATCATCCACTCTCTGCGGATACATAAACATTTTTTGTGCTCAGTTTCTTCCATTTAACACATAACAATCGAAAAGTGTTTTGTGTAGGTAACTGAAAACTAAAAGTGTCCTCATTTTCGCAATGCCAGATGCCTTAATCACACGTACCGAGTAAACGGACAAGACAGTACTCTCGGCCGAATACTCGGTACGTATAAACAAAGTATCGAGTGCTCGGCCGAGCGCCTATCTCTACAACTCGCTTACATCACTGTCTCGGCCGAGTAACATTTTACTGTCTCGCCCTTTTACTCGGTACGTGTGATCAAGGCATTAGAGTATACTATCAAGCTCTGGAAAATCACCGCCTACATTGACAGTTCCCCACCTCTCTTCCAGATCGAACCCCAATGCATTTAGCAGCAGAGAATGGCCACGCAGCGATCATCGAGCTGCTCGCAGACAAGTTCAAGGCCTCCATCTTCGAGAGGACCAAGGATGGCAGCACGCTGATGCACATAGCATCGCTTAACGGACATGCCGACTGTGCGATGATGCTGTTCAAGAAAGGAGTCTACCTGCATATGCCTAATAAGGTACACACTTACAATTGATCCGAGTTCAATAAATGTTTTTCAATACACTTACTAGAAAACGCGGGCTCTTATCCCTTCCTCTTGTAAGTACCTACGCAATGAATGTGTTTTTCGCACTAGTGCGGAAAAGTGCTCGTGCTGGCACCTGCCATAATTTTATTACATTTATCGTATCTGGGCGCCAAGCAGCTTTATAGCGGTGAAAACATTTTCGCAATCGGAATGCGAATAAATAGAAAAACGTGGGAAGTGACTTCCCAGTCTTTCTTTGTTTGAAAATAAACGTGAAATGTTTTTGTATAAATTTTGAATAAAGAGTAAATAGGTAATATATTAAAAGTACAATTACATTATTATTCAACATTACATAAGTTTATTCAACGTTACATATGTTGTCATATTAAACAGGTGTTACACAAAAGATCTTAACTTTATATAGAATATATTATAATAAACAGTATGTTTATGTGTATACACAATTATAATGAATAAATATTATTATCCGTTGTCATTTGCAAGTTTAACTAATTATCTATTATTTGTAATAAAGCCTTTACTAATTATGTGAATATGCATGCATTTTTTTTATTTGCCAAGTTAAATAATTTTTGGCTTCAATAAACAAAAATGAAATAATTTTTAAAACGTATACATCAAGAACGAAGTTCTAAAGCTGCTAATAAGAAAAAGAGGTCCGTTATGGACTCTGACGTCAAAGTTCACAACGCCCGTACTACCGCCATAGAAAACAGCGTCTTAGCGAGATAGACAGATATAATATTTGTTTAATTCATTAAACCCCAAGCGAACGCCGGCGTTCGCGCACCTATTGTCTTTCTATTGTGTCTGTGATTTCCACGATTGAAAGGTAAATTATTATATATTTTCTACCAATTTTGATATTGTTTTCACAGTTAGTATTCTATTTTTGTGTATTTATTAATAAACTGGTTAGATAACAAATATAAAAAACTAGCTTTTGCCCGCGACTTTGTGCTCGTACATAAAATATAGCCTATGTCACTCAAGAATAAAGCAACTTTCTATCGGTGAAAAAATTTTATCAATCGAACCAATACTTTCAGAGATACTCCTACGAACAAAAAAACAAACTTTACATCATTATAATATTAGGACAGATAGTATAGATTAAACATAATGTAAACTTATCGAATAAGTTTATTTACTATATCTTAGGTTTCCAGTTTTGAGCTACGGGATTGTTCGAAAGAGTTACCGCGGCCCTGGAACGCAAAGGGCAACTGAAGGGACACGAGTGGGTTGTAGTCAGTAAAAGTCTGACACTACGTCTCGCTCCACCCAGAGCGGGAGAACTTGTGGGTTACCATGACGTTTAAAGTAAGATTGTTTTATTCTTATTTCAGTGTGGGTAAGAGATGGCGCTGGACAACTTGTATAGCTTTTTTTATTATTATTATTAATAGGCTCGCGTTTGACCACCATCTCACCTAATGGTAAGCGATGATGTGGACGACGATGGAGCACGCTTGCCTAGAAGTAACCTATTCACTCTTGACTTAAAGACCCCTAAGTTGTAGCTAACAGGAAACACAGACTCCGACCGGGAATTCCACTCCTTGGCTGTACGCAAAATAAATGTGTTCCCAAAACGCTTTGTGCGCATGGGTGGGATGTCTACCATGTACGGTGGCGCAACGTCGTACGCTCTGTCTCTTACCCACACTGGAATCAGAATAAAACAATCTTACTTTGAAAGTCATGGTAATCCACCTGATGTGATGATTTAACACCTCCAAAAAAAACGTCTCCAGTTTTCTTTGTTTCCAATCAGCATTGAATAGTATTACAGCTGCATGAAGAACACTAATAGAATCCAAGGATTATATCAATATTATATTTTATGAAAGTAACGTGAAAGACAAACCATTGCTAATATTGAAACAGCTTTGCAGGTGAAGGATATCTACAGCTGATTTTGCTTAGCAACGCTATATTTTTTAAATATGTTCTATGATATATTTTAACTTACTTCTGCTAGCGGTTTCGAATGAGTGAAAGTAAATTATCCCTAATGAACAGGACATGGTCTAATCGTATGTTTCATACACATGCGTTTAGCCGTTTGAACGTGAAATTGTAAAAAATAGTACACATACACATTATACATCCCTATTTTTTAATTAGTACAAAAAAATGGGCCGTACTGATCATATTTTTGTAGTCAAAAGTAAAAAAAAAACGAAATCACAAAATTGTCCATGAACATTAGTCATCATCATCATCCTTTTTATGTTCCCACTACTGGGACTCAGGCCTCCTCTCTAGGAGAGTGAATGGGCCGTAATCCACCACGCGGGCCCAGTGCAGGTTTCTGAATGTCACATGTCTTCGAATTTTTGTTTCTAGGACATGCCGGTTTCCTCACGATATTTTCCGTCACCGTTTTGAGAGCAGTGAAAATTAGTCATTATTGGTCAATACATAATTGAATCAATCATTCATAACAATTGCTAATAGAAACTAAGTAGGTACTACGCGCGGTGTTTCTTTAATTTTGACCGTCATCCATTAAATTCATAAGCAAAATAAATATTTCCTTAAATTGAGTGACATTTTGAGAAATAAACAAACACTTTAACTTTGCTGTTTATAAATATTATTTATTTAGACTTTGCTTAAATAATAACAAAACCTTTTCGCCTTTACAATATTACTGCGATATATGTATAGAAATGTATCGAATATTATGAAATTAGATGTCCAAACGAGCAGTTAGCATCTGCTAGGGCCATGGAAAATTTCCTAAAAGGAAACCCACGGTCCCAGAAAGCACAGGGCAACTGAAGGACACGGGTGTGATTTTAGTCAGCAAAAAATCTGACACGCCCTTTCACTCCGCCATAGAGAGCCATTAGATGCTATCCCAAATTAAAAAAAAGCAATTTGATTCATCTTTTAAATATTATCATCTCTTAACTTCTTGAACAAATAGATAGGTATAGACAGCAACTACATCCGTATAAATATAGTAAATTAACCCACGGAAACAGTCCACTAAGATAAAAGTAACGGAAATCACGTTCTGCCCGAGTAATCATCTCCCTAGCATTTTTCCTACTACTACAACTAGCTTGGAGTTGGCTTGCAGGCCCCGTGTTTTACATAGAACGACTGCCTATCAGACCTCCACAACCACAGGTTTGTGTGCTGCTCAGTGACAGCACGGAGCAGCATGATACTCCTAACTGTCCCCGCACACAGGCTTCAAAAAAACGCCGCTTCAAGCTTCATTTTGAGTTGGCCTTTTTTTATGGCTCGTGTGCGGCGGTGCCGCCACAAAAAAACGCTTGAAGTGGCTTCAAGATTCACCAGACACAGGAGGTGTCGCGCTCTTCAGCTTTTTATGTGGCCGCTTCTAGGTTTTTTTTTTGTGGCCACTTCTAGCGTTTTTTTGTGGTGGCGTTTTTTAGGCCCGTATGCGGGGACAGTTAGATAGAGTGATAGTCAGACATTCTGGCGTGTGAATACCTACCTGTAACGACGATCACGATCTACCTGGTTGCTTTTTATTAAAATGCAGTCGCCAGTTCTGACAAAATTGATAAACAAACATACATAATAATTTCCCATTTATGTCTACTATCTAGCTCTTGAAAGTAAGAACTAGGATAGGACTAGAACTGCGTGATTGTTCAAAATTGTCACCGTGATAGTGAAACGCAAAGAGCAATTGAAGGAATAGGGGTTTTTTAAACTGTGAAATCATCCGATGAATTCTCGCGCTCTGGGGCGGAACGGCAGGCCGTGTCAGCCAGTTACTGACTAAAACCACACCTACAATTGCCGAAACGGATCTTGAGCGCTCGGCGTCAGAGTGGGGATCGCTTTGCGTATTCCATACATTGGCGAGCCAATCGTCTTCGTTGTTAGATACATACAGCAACGCAGGGAACGAATCAGGAGTGACGTCTATAACACGATGGCGCGGTGAGCCAATCACTGACACTCCCCGCCCCCGCGTCTCACTTCGCACCACTAAAGAGACCGAATATTTGACTTCTGCGCAACTTGAAGCCAGCGCTCAAGATCCGTGACGGCAATTGTATGTTCCTTCTTTACCTTAGATTCCAGGACCCCTAGGACTACTTTCAGACTACCTAGACTAGACTAGAAGGAAAATTATTGAGTTTTACTCAGTAAATGGTACGTCCTCTCGTTCCACCTACAGCAGAAAGAATTTTTTGACGATTTCCCACCCTAAAAGACAAATCGGATAGTAAGGACGTTTTCAAATTTAGACGTTTCATGTCGGGCCGCTGCCGCACGTTTACCGGCCGTTATCAGTCCGACAACAAGCGCCGAAAATGATAACTTATGTGGCTACCGTGCGTTTGTATGCCCGTGATGCGCTATTCAACATGCAATTGGATACGTGGTGCTTGTGATGTTGCCGTCCTATTGTCGACCGTTCGCCGCACGGATACCGCACCGCGCACTTTTTGTGAAAAATACTATCATCCGTACGCAATACGAATAACGCACCGAAACAGGCCGTCAAAATAACGCATAAATGAAAAGCTCCCTTAGATATACTACTGTGTCAAGAAAGTACCGGGAAAAGATCAATAAATACACAAAATTTTTGTTATTCATACAAATTTATTTTATCACCTTCAAAGTATGCCCCTTCAGAAACGATACACTTACGCCAACGAATAATCCAATCATCTAAACATTTTTTAAACGCTGTTTCCGAAATTGAGTTCACTTCTCGCCGCGAATTCTCCTTTATGTCTTCTACATATTGAAAACGGGTGCCACGAAGTGGTAATTTGAGTTTAGGAAAAAGATAGAAGTCGGCTGGAGCCATATCTGGCGAATATGGTGGCTGCTCGATGGTATTTGTTGAGTGTCTGGTCAAAAATTCGTTCACGCCTTATGCGAAGACGCATTATCGTGGCGCAAAATTCAAGAATTTTCTTTCCACAAATCTGGCCTTCTTCGTCGAATTTGCTCTCTTAAATACCGCATAACGTTCAAATAATATTCTTTATTTACCGTTTGACCTTCCGGTAAGAATTCCGAGTGCACAACACCGCGATAGTCAAAGAAAACAGTCAACATGACTTTGACTTTTGATCGACTTTGGCGTGGTTTTTTCGGTTTTGCTTCAGTTGGAAGGCGCCACTCCGAAGCTTGTTGACTTGTTTGCATGTCAAACTCGTAAACCCACGTCTCGTCGCCAGTAACAATGCGTTTCATGAATATTGGGTCGGCATTGACTCGTTCTGGCATATCCTCAGCGACTCTCATGCGATTGAGTTTTTGGAGAAAATTCAGGTCTTGAGCGGCAACATGTTACCCAAATGATTAGTTAAAATGGTACGGATAGACTCGTGAGATACAGAAAGTTCGGCGGCTATCTCTCTCAAACTTGAATGAGGATTTTCAGTCACTATTTCCTTCACTTTTGCGATGTTAACTTCAGTTGCAGAGGTTGATGGCCTACCAGAGCGAGGCAAATCTTCCATCACATCTCGACCGCTTTTGAATGCGTCGAAGTCGAAGTGACTACGAACACGAAATTCCATTGGCGATGCAAAATTTAAGACAAACTCTTTGTTCGATGTTTTTGTCCATTTTGAAATTCGCAAAACACACTAGATAATATGATATAACTAAAAACAGCACTGTATTTAATATAAATAACAGATGCAACTCAAACTCCGCGCCAAAATGGAAAACAGTTGTGCCAATCTAGCAACAAACAACAAAAAAATCTAAAATTTGAATTTGGAACCATAAACAAATCATCCATTCCCGATACTTTTTTGACTGAATGTAATTAGGACAACGAAATAATAAAAAATAGATAGCCATCGTAAAATAAAGTAATTATCAACATCAAATATTACCTAATTTCCCGTATTTCCGTGACACCGTCTTCCATTGTACGGGTTCCGAAGTCACTCCCTGCGCACGAAACAGTAATAAGACGTTGCGTGTTTAATTTCATCGCAGTGCATTTGTAATTAAATATTATATGAACGAACATTGTTCAGCCTTAGCCTTATTTTGAAGCTTTGTGGCTTTACGTAGAAATTGTAATTGTAGAGTTAAAAGTATCCTACGTACGTGTATGAAAGATTCTGAACTTCCTAATTAGTGTCATTTTTCGTCGCTGAGATTCTGAACTTCCTAATTAGTGTCATTTTTCGTCGCTGAGATTCTGAACTTCCTAATTAGACGACATTTTTCGCCGCTGTTTTTCTTCTTTTACAACATTTTTTTTTATTTTAAACTGTAAAATATCGTTACGTTAAATAACCTCAATTACCTGTTTAATTAAATAGTAATAGCCTCACGTTTTTCTTTAAAAATACAATGTGCTCAGCTGAGCTCAGACGAGACCATCTCAGGTGGAAACAAGCGAATATAACTAGTTACTATTTATATACAACATTATTTTTAGTTTATCCGAAGCCTGAATAATTTGTTCAGAATCAGTAACTGAATGGATTGCAATAGGTTTTTTTACACCATGTTATAAAAGGTGTAAGGGACAGCCCTCCACAAACTTTAAGGGCTTGCTCAGTAGACGAAACTGAACGACCTACCACAATTTTTTTTTTCAGGAAACGAAAGAAAAAATCAGCCTCACCGTACAAAATGATAAACTTGATTGGACAATTTGTATGGCGAGGCCAATTTTATTTATCGTTTCCTGAAAAAAATTTTTGTGGAGGGTAGTTTAGTTTCGTCTACTGAGCAAGCCCTTAAAGTTTGTGGAGGGCTGTCCCTTACACCTTGTATATTACCTACCTAGCGACAGGTCAACAGGAAATGAAAAAATAAAATCGGCCTCTCCATACAAACTGTCCAATCAAATTCATAATTTTGTATGAAGAGGCCGTTTTTATTTTTTCGATACCAGAAAAAAAAATTGTGTAAGGTTGTTCAGTTTCATCTAATGAGCAAGCCCTCAAGGCATGAACTTTATGTTTTACTGGCCAAATAATAATAATAAACAACAGTAATTTCTGCTTGATCACTTAAAAAAATGATCGTTTGAATCCTGCTGCGCGACGCCAAACCAAACCCTTTGAAGTTTTCGTATCAAACAAAACTGAACTTAGCGATGGTCATGCGGAAGTGTCTTTGATGGTACATGATCAGCCTTCCCATACACACTTCGATTATTTTCCTTATCATTGCTTTAAGGTTGACATTCAAACATCACGGTCATCATTCTTGCTAGAATTAACACAAAACATTATTTTTAGTATCTAAACACGAAACCTGAATATGTTTATTCAGGATCAGTTACTGAATTGAATCCAATATTTTTACACCATTTTATATTTTTTACAAAAAATATTTTTTTAAAGTCACAAGTTGGACACCACTAACTAGACACTAATAATACCACAGGTGACGGTAGTTCATAGCAGGAACTAGCCTAAGTCGCCTAGGTGGCCCGGTGACCATGTTTTTGTGTGGACAATCTGGTATAACAAGTATATAGACTTTTTTTCAGGAAACGAAAAAAAAATCCGGCTCACCATACAAAATGATAAACTTGGTTGGACAGTTTGTATGGAGACGCCGATTTTTTTTTTTTTCGTTTCCTGAAAAAAATTTTGTGGATGGGTTGTTCAGTTTCGTCTACTGAGCAAGCCCTCAAAGTTTGTGGAGGGCTGTCCCTTACACCTTTTATATATTTATATTTGTGATTTTTCATGATGCAGATATGAAATTTTGTATATAGATTCATTACATAAAAATACTAGACACATGTTTTGGGTTTCGCATACTACATAATATATAAAACTACTTTTGTAAGCCTAGCATATCGTCATTATCTAGTTACTTACTTACTCGTTACATGTGACACGGCCGGATTTCCTCCGCGGGTTGCGTATAAAGGTTAGTTTATATCGTATACTCGTGACGGAAGTGAAACTAGGGTCGACATTTGTACACAGTGATAAAATACTAGAAACTATTTAACTCAACACATAAAATATGAAAGAATTTCCACATATTAATTTGCATTCTACTCGAAAGAATGGTGCAATATTATTCTTACATCATTTGTTCTTGTCACTTAAATATGTAACCAGCTGTAATTTTATATAAATGAAATGAAAGATAATTTGCAAACGAAAAAGAAATTAAAATAATTATAGTAAACAGGGTTTGAAGTATTGTGAACCTATTCATTCTAGTCTTGAAGACACCTAAATTATAATCAAACGGAAAGACCGCTACAGGAACATTGTCCCAGTCCTTCAATGTACGCGGTATAAACGACGAAGCGAAACGCTTAGTCCAGACCGTAGAAGTTTCAACAATGTAAGGGATGGATACTAGCCGTACATCGAGTTGTTCAATGGTATAAAGGAGATGGTGTAATCAAGTCATGCAATAGGCTAGTTGCCGTAAAAAATGTAATTAGTCCGTCTTTAAGATTATTCAAAAATAAGGGACACGTATTTTTTTATTTGTAAATTAAACCAAAAATGACAAAGATATAGCCCATTAAAGTTACGTGTACCGTCACTCCGTGCTACATTTTTTTTTTTCGCACCGGGTGACGTCACACGTAGCTTTAATGGGTTATACAAGGTGCAGTTTTGAAACTGCACAATATTTCAGGAGGTTGTAATAAAACTCATAAATAATCATATAAAAAAACGATACCTGGTCAATAATCAGTAATACTTGTTATTTAATTTTTTAATTACACTAAACTAAATCGATTGATCGATGGCCGCGGGGGCGTGGCTAGGGTGTGGCGTGCGGGATGATGATTGGATGATACATTATTTATGAAACTATCGTTGCGAGTTAGTGTGTGTGAAAACGCCCTTTATTGTTCCGTGTTTGTGTTTGTGAAAAAAAGCGCGGTTATAAAAAAAAAAAAATTACCTACTTATTTTATTATTGATTCGGGTCGAGAATCACTAACATAATTACCTCCTGAAATATTTTGCAGCTTCAAAACGACACCTTATATATTTGTTATTTTTTGTTTAATCGAAAAAAGAAAAAATACATATCCAATATTTTTTTATAATCTAAAATGCGGACTAAATAAAATTATTTTGACCCTGGAAACTACCCTATTCCCGTGCACGGCTGGCTACCTTACGTATGAGCTCAAGCTTTTGTAGATTGGACTTAACTAAATCTGTATTTATTATTACTACAAGTCTGCAGTGTCCCACTACAGAGCAAAGCCTCCCTTTCACTCTTTCTCAATTCTTTTCGATCTTAGAAACAAATGGAAATCGCAGAGAAACTAAAAACATATCTTGCAGTAAAGAGGTATAAAAGGGGATAGGGATCCAAGCAGAGTAGCCAGAAAGCATACTGGCAACCACCTGAGGTCACAAGAATTAATTCGTATCATCATAATGTTTGCAGGACGGCGCCCGCAGCATCCACACGGCGGCGCGGTATGGACACGTTGGCATCATCAACACACTTCTACAGAAGGGCGAGAGCGTCGACGTCACCACAAACGTATGTCTTTTTATCTTCAATTTCAGCTTAATCTATAAAAAATTCGTTTGCCTTGCTACAGCTGACCGCTGGCTCGGAAAAAATATAATTGATTTCTTCTAATAGATATTTCGGGAGCCTGGAGTTAAAAAATGACTTGCCATTTAGCCAAGGTCCCATGCCTGATCTCTCTCGGGCTATGAGTTATTTTTTTTTATGGATAGGCTCGCGTTTTACCACTATCTCATCTGATGGTAAGCGATAATGTGGCCAACGATGGAGCACGCTTGGCTAGAGGCAACCTATTTCACTCTTGACTTTTAAAGATACCTAGGTTGTAGCTGGTGATTGAACAAAATTATATATTCGTACTATACTTGTATTTAAGCACAAATTTTATCTCTATATAGTATTATATGTTTATCCCGCGTATCGGTGCGCCCAGCAATCTTAGCGTAGACTAGCCATCTACCTAGTTTTCGCTAAGATTGACCACCGCGACTGAAACTCACTCTGAAGTTCATACTTAGATATTTCTATTCGAAAAAGACTGCTTCGCGCAAATAAAGGGTGAATTCTTCCGGAGAATCCTATTGCTTCCATCATCTAATTCTCTCACGATATCGTTAATGAGACTTTTAAGACTGGTTTAGATACTGTATTGCTTTAAAGACTATTTTAATCGCATATTATCCCAATAAACGAGCAGTCTTACAACAGCATTCATTCGGTTCATTTCTATCCTGACGCCAATCCTTACAATACTTACATTTCTTGTCCACTTTGGACTGCTAGTCCCACAGCTTAGCGGCGGGCTGCAGACATCGACTCAATCTTTATATTACGGAAAAGAGCCATCAGAGCTATTTACAATCTCCGCCGGTGCGATTCTCTAAGGGAACTGCTTAAAGATATCAACATAATGACGGACCTTGTCAATATATCTATGAAAACATCATGTATGTTAGAAAAAATCTTCATCTTTTTAGCAAAAGAGGCGATAGACATAATTATGTTACAAGAAATAGGGACCAATTAGTTCAACCAGGTTTCAGACTGACTAAAGTGGCCTCTTCTTTCATGGGGTACTGTTTAAAATGTTATAATAAAATACCTCCCCAAATATTAGAACTCAATGAAACGAAATTTAAATCTTGTATTAAACGCACACTATGCAGGCAAACATATTATAAGTTGAAGGATTATATTCAAGATAAAAATGCTTGGCTCAATGCTGGTCCAGCTCCACTATCACTAGGGCGTACTAGTTAGTTGATTAGTTGGAAACTAATATTATTATTTTTTTGTAATTTGAAAGACACAATAGCATTGTATAATGTAGAAGCACTTTTTTCAAATTTGTGAATGTGAAGCACCATGGAATATTTTTATTAGGTTACAACTTATTTATTTTTTGACATTACGAGCATGGCAGTTGAGAGATTGTCATGTTTACTAAAATGTCTCGCTGTTGGTGGCACGTGGGTCATTCAGTTCCCTTCAAAATGGTTGAGCTGAGTGGGGCTGATGCACGCGTCATGCTCGTGAACGGGTGCCGTCAGATGGGACTGGTCATCTCTTAGCTGCCAGTGGCTTAATTCAGTTTCTATCTTTTAATT
This sequence comes from Mythimna ferrago, assembly GCA_910589285.2. Taxonomy (NCBI): domain Eukaryota; kingdom Metazoa; phylum Arthropoda; class Insecta; order Lepidoptera; family Noctuidae; genus Mythimna; species Mythimna ferrago. Next base: position 6,119,295 of record OU342675.1, on the reverse strand, counting down.
ATTTTACAGTTTTATTTCATAATCGACATTGTGCTCACATGATAGAAGCAACAAGTAATATGTAACCAAGCATTATATGTAACACATAATATGATTTAAAAGAGTGTCCATGAAGTTTCTTCTACGTTCTTCTCCATAGAGACCTACGCTTTGGAACGTGCAATTTAGCTTCACTTTTCTTGGACTGACCGACATTTGACTATTCAAAAGTGCCTGCAAATGGTCTATTTAAAATAAATGCTTTGATTTTGATTTTGATTTTAGCCTTAAGATTTTTCAATTTTGTCTCTTTAGTCGGCAATCTCCATATATCAAAATGAGGCCATGGTGATAGAAATTCCACTCATACGATCCATAATATTATCAATTCGATGGTGTTTTCCTACAAAAACTTATTTTTTTGTATGGTGTCTTCAGGACAATTACACCGCATTACACATAGCCGTTGAGTCCTGTAAGCCTGCTGTCGTAGAAACCTTGCTGGGGTACGGAGCTGATGTCCACGTGAGAGGCGGCAGGCAAAGGGAGACCGCGTTACATATTGCTGCCAGGATACCTGATGGTAAGCGAATCTGTTTACAAAAACATAAGATAATATCCTGTACATTCATATTTTATTTTATAGCCAGCACAAAAAATGTTATGGTGGAAAGCCATGATCCAATGTAGATATTGACAATAACAATCATGTATGGTAAGCATGGGCAAGCGGACGACGAGCAATGGGCAGCTCGCTGTCCGACCGTCCGGTAACCATTGATACACACTCCTACAGAACGTGAAAAGTCATTGGATGATTTCTCACCTTTAAAAAAAACCACAAGCCTTATCACATTTCATACATTTAATTCTCTCGTTTTTTATGAATGTAAATAAAGATGCAAAGACCTTTGGAAACCATGCAATGTCTCTAGTGTTTGAAATGTGTGTTTCAATTTGGTATATAATTCTGGAGCAGTGGTAGCCGAGTTGTAATGGCTCGGACTTACGAGTTGTAGGTCGCGGGTTTAAACTCTGCCAGGCGCATTACTTTGAGTAATTTATTTCATCACCACTGCTCTCAAAATGGTCAAGGAAAACATCATGAGGAAACCGGCATGTCCTAGAACCAAAAATTCGAAAACATGTGACATCCATCAACACGCACTGGGCCCGCGTGGTAGATTACGGCTCATTCCCTCTCCTAGAGAGGAGGGCTGAGTCCCAGCAGGGGGAACATTAAAAAAGGCTGATGATAATGATATAATTTTGTCCAGGCGACAAATGCGCGCTCATGTTGCTGAAGTCAGGAGCAGGTCCCAACAAAGCGACGGAAGACGGACAGACGCCGGTGCACGTGGCCGCCAAGTACGGCAACCTCGCCACACTCGTGCTCTTGTTAGAAGATGGAGGAGACCCTCTGAGGAAAACTAAGGTACGTAGCTTCAGTTTGTTCTTCTCGGTTTTAAACAAATATAATGTTTAATTTGGTGTAATTACTCCGATTTAAAAATATGTAACTTTCTTGATTCCTTTCCCTTTATCAAAAAATGACAATACTACTTACTTACGTATAGCGGGATTGGCGTCTCTCTATTTCAATTTATTGTTGTTGTATTTATAAAACATATATACAACATTAGTTTTAGTATTATGTAAAGAATCTATGTACAAAATTTAATGCTGTATCATGAAAAATCAAAAAGCTTGTTATGTCAGCAAAAATACATAGTCACCGAGCCATACAGGCGTTGTTTTGTGGTGGTTGTTTTAATCTTGTACCTAGCTGTTTGCTGGCGTCTAATGTCCGCTATGCCCTGTCGTGACCTGTTTTGTACTTAGTTATATTATATGTATTTATATTTTTGGGAAAAAATATAACATGGTGTAAAAACTAATGGAATCCTTTCAAATACTGATTTTGAACAAACTGTATTTAGGTTACACATAAACTAAAAATAAAGTTGTATAGATATTAAATAAATATTTCGACAACTTCTATAAGTTAATGTTGTCTATGAACTTGCAATACTTATTACTACTAGCAAAAAAACATTTGTTCTATTTGTAATATACTTTATTACATTTTTACAACATTTACAGACATATTATTAAAAAAACTAATCATAAACTACTATTGTTTGTTATTCTATTCTGAATAATGTATTGACATTAAATTGATTTATTTATTTATAGACTGGAGAAACACCTTTGCACATGGCGTGTCGTAGTTGTAAACCAGACGTTGTGCGACATCTAATAGAGTTCGTCAAAGACCATAAAGGTGAAAATGTCGCTACCGCATACATCGATTCAGTTGACGAAGACGGAGCGAGTGCACTCCACTTCGCCTGCAAAATTACCAAAGAAGAAGTCAAGATACCAACAGCCGACAGACAAGTCGTCAAATGCCTCATAGAAAATGGCGCCGACGTCACGTTAATAACGAAACATAATTTAGAAACGGCATTCCACTTTTGTGCTATAGCCGGAAACAATGACGTCATGACTGAGATGATCGCGCACATATCTCCTGCTGACGTGAGCAGAGCACTCAACAGACAGAACTCAATAGGCTGGACGCCTTTACTCATAGCTTGTAATAGAGGACATATGGAACTTGTCAGTACGCTGCTGTCGAACCACGCGAGGGTGGACGTGTTCGATACAGAGGGCAGGTCAGCACTCCACCTCGCCGCCGAACATGGCTTCCTGCAAGTCTGTGACGCCCTCCTAACAAACAAAGCCTTCATAAACTCCAAAGCGAGAAATGGTAGAACAGCTCTTCACTTAGCAGCAATGAATGGATACGCACATCTGGTCAAATTCTTAATACGAGATCACAACGCTATGATAGATGTCCTAACACTAAAAAAGCAGACACCTTTACATTTAGCATCAGCAAGCGGTCAAATCGAAGTGTGTAAACTTTTACTCGAACTAGGAGCTAATATTGATGCGACAGACGAATTAGGTCAAAAGCCTATTCACGCTGCCGCACAAAATAACTACAATGAAGTAGTTCAACTTTTTTTACAATCACATCCAAACTTGGTAATGGCTACCACGAAGGATGGGAATACTTGTGCTCATATAGCAGCTATTCAGGGTTCAGTGAAAGTGATTGAAGAACTGATGAAGTTTGATAGGACTGGCGTAATATCAGCTAGGAATAAGTTGAATGATTCGACGCCTCTTCAATTGGCTGCTGAAGGTGGTCATGCAGATGTAGTAAGGGTTTTAGTAAGAGCAGGAGCATCTTGTACCGATGAAAACAGGACAGGTCTTACGGCAGTGCATTTAGCTGCGCAATACGGACATACTAATGTATTGGATGTAATGAGATCGACTAACACGCTAAGGATATCAAGTAAAAAGTTAGGATTAACGCCACTTCATATAGCCGCGTATTATGGACAAGCTGGTAAGTATACTTACCTGACAAACCTTATATTTCAGGGGAAGTGAAGTACTTAAACATTATCTTAATAATTATATTTTTTGTTTTACAGAAACTGTCCGAGAACTCCTATCTCATGTACCAGGAACAGTAAAATCAGAAGCTCCTACTGGGGTATCACTAGTTCCAGAGTTAGGTGCAGAATCTGGACTAACTCCACTACATCTAGCTGCTTACAATGGTAACGAAAACGTCGTGCGGTTACTACTCAACTCTGCTGGAGTACAAGTCGACGCTGCGACCAATGAAAATGTAAGTCTTAAAAATTTTTATACAAGTTTTTTGACTCAAACTATAACTTTGCTTTCTCTCGTTACAGGGCTTCAACCCACTACATCTCGCGTGTTTCGGAGGACACATGTCTATTGTAGGACTTCTCCTCAGTAGATCAGCAGAGTTACTTCAGAGCACCGACAGACACGGGAAAACTGGGTTACACATAGCATCGACACACGGTCACTACCAGATGGTAGAAGTTTTGCTCGGCCAGGGAGCTGAAATCAACGCGACTGATAAAAATGGTTGGACCCCTCTACATTGTGCAGCGAAAGCAGGACATCTCAACGTGGTCAAACTCTTGAGCGAATCAGGAGCGTCACCGAAGAGCGAGACTAACCTAAATTGTGCTCCAATTTGGTTCGCCGCTTCGGAAAACCACAACGATGTCCTCGAATACTTACTGCACAAGGAACACGACACCCAGTCCCTTATGGACGACAAGAGGTTCGTGTACAACCTGATGGTGTGCTCTAAGAACCACAACAACATCCCCATCGAGGAGTTCGTGCTGGTCTCGCCGGCGCCTGTGGACACCGCGGCTAAACTGTCGAATATTTACATTATTCTATCCACTAAGGTATGTCTCAATAAGTTATTGCTTTATGATTAATCCATCACTTTATATTCATGGCACGTTGTTTTCCGTAACAGGAAAAGGAGCGTGCCAAAGACCTTATAGCGGCAGGAAAACAATGCGAAGCGATGGCCACCGAGCTGCTGGCGCTAGCGGCCGGCGCGGAGTCCGCCGGACACATCCTCACCGCCACCGACAACAGGAACATCGAGTTCCTCGACGTGCTCATAGAGAACGAGCAGAAGGAGGTCATAGCCCACACAGTGGTCCAGAGATATCTTCAGGTAAAAAATAGGTAACTTCCCTACTTCACAGACCCTTGACTTCGCAAACATATGATGATGTTCATTCCTTTGCTTCTTTACAGGAACTCTGGAGAGGGAGCCTCAAATGGACTGGCATCAAAATTATGTTCCTTTTTCTTGCGTTCATAGTATGTCCGCCCGTATGGGTGGTGTTCTCTCTTCCATTAGGCCATAGATATAATAAGATTCCAATAATTAAGTTCATGTCGTATTTAACTTCACACATTTACCTGATGATATTGTTAGCCTTAGTAGCGATAACGCCTATTTATAATTCGATATTTAGGGATAGTTTAATTCCGCGGTGGTATGAGTGGATGCTACTCATTTGTCTGAGCGGTCTCTTACTCTTCGAGCTCACCAACCCCAGTGATAAATCTGGTTTAGGGTGGATCAAAATAGCAGTATTGTTATGCGGCATGATCGGCGTGGCTACCCACGTCGTCGGCTGGATATTCGTATTACCTAAGTATTGGCCAACGCTTATGTATTGTAGGAATCAATGTTTTGCGTTATCATTTCTATTAGCGTGCGTTCAAATATTAGATTTCTTATCGTTCCACCACCTGTTCGGTCCGTGGGCTATTATCATCGGAGATCTCATGAAGGATCTAGGGAGGTTCCTCGCTGTATTAGCGATATTCGTGTTCGGCTTCTCGATGCACATCGTTGCATTAAACCAGCCATTCAGGAATATCAACAAGGCGGAAGACAATAAGTATGCGAGACAAGCGAGGAAGAGACTCTTCTCCGACGGTGAGTGTGAATCCATCCTACTTACAATGTTGCCTACCATAACATCTACTATTCGTCCATTCATGTATGTAGCTCATGTCTGTTCATTAAAATATTAAATGTTGTACTTGTCGTAATAGAGACCCTACGGTTGAAACGACAAGCGATTGATACACAATGGCAAAATACACTAAACGGGGAATCATACAGAAGGAAACAAGGTCCAACAGGACGTAAGTCCACTACACACGAACAAGACTGTACTGTTTAATTTTAAGTGCAAATGAATACCATTTTCCTTACGATGATCGCATTACAACTCGATGTGCTTGTTTTACTTGTTATTTTTTGTTACAAACAGTACGTGCATCCGCTTGCAAGCTTCAGTGTTTGTCACATCGAGAATGTTATCATCGTTGGCGTTTTATACATTCCATTAGATAACTGTTGCCATCACGTTCAGAATGTGGAATGTTAGGTTTCTGTAATATACAAGTACACTTCGCCTCGCCATAATCTCAATGTTTTATTTTCATATATTATGGCACGTGTAAGTGGTTGGTGGTTAGAAACCTTGATGTCTATTAAGTACACAATGCATTTTCTGCATCGCATCACAGCTTTATGAGAGTCGTGGTTTCCAGATGTGGACACAGAACATGCATTGCGCGTCACAATACTAGTTTTAGTGGAATGAGTGGCCGACCTCACCGCATTCGATGGAGCAAGTTTGATTTGCGCATGCCGCGGCTGGCTTAATGTCCTGCGTTTGTTTCACCACTCCGAGGTACCATTTTGTATTTCGGATTTGTTTGGCTGTTTGTCGTCAATGTCTGTCCTGCGCTCTCGATGTCTAGCCGTAGTCGGGACGGGGTGGATTGATGCACTGGTATAATAAGTGGAAGTCTAGCTATCAATTCTCTATTATTCCTACACGTATCTACACGAAATTTTTATTTAAAACACTAAACTAAAATCCAAAACTTAAGTTCGACACACATCTACACTTCTTTATACCAATGTACAGAATACTTACACAAACGTATCAATCTGTCTCTCCCACACAAATAGGTGTCTAGTCGTGTTAGATTTTTAGTATTGCGGGAAGATTGATGCAGGAGTAGATCAAACATAGATTTTTTAAAACGGTGATTATTGAAAGTAGCCGAAGTACTTGTAACAAAGTATAGGCGCAGTGAGCCATGCATCAACCTACCCCGGTGCCTGTGGCGCCGCGTGATACCAGACCGTGGTCCATGCTCAGTGTTGTCTTCTAGCGACGTTGTCACCGGTCGAGGCGTTGGAGAAACTGTTCTTCGCACTTTTCGGACAGATAACATTGTCGGACCTTAACTACGTGTCCAGCGTGCGGCCGCTGTGGACGCAGCACATATTCAAGTTCGTGTTCGGGGCGTACTTACTGATGTCGGTCGTGGTGCTCATTACGCTCCTCATTGCGATGATGTCGGACACTTACCAACGTATCCAGGTAACTACGTGTCCCCAGAACTCTGATCTTTTGTTCGCAGTTACTATGAACCCACTGTATTCGTTCGAGCTGCTGTTCTTCGCGGTGTTCGGGCAGACGACGACGGACCAGACGCGGGTGCACCGTAACGATAGTAACATCCAGCCGGTCTGGACCAATTACCTGTTTAAAATTGTGTTCGGCATCTACATGCTGGTGTCAGTGGTCGTACTCATCAATCTGCTCATCGCTATGATGTCAGACACGTACCAGAGGATCCAGGTAACGCGTGAACAGATTAAAACATGAAGTAGTACGTTGTGCGCATATTGGCACTTCATAAACAAAGAAACTTAAACAATAATAAAACAGCTGTTAAATAAATGACGCACGTTGTGGAATTGATGAATTAATTTTATTAGATTAAGCTGTCCTCCGTTAAATTAGACTCGAAAGTATACACGTTAGTCATTTAAATTTATCAGGCAATTACAGCACAATCTACAATCCTATCCAAATTAAATAGGCATCGACCTACTAAAGTTAAATTAAAGCTACCAAAATAAGATAAACATTATTGGCTATTTTATTAAATAAAAATACAAGGATAAACGAGACCGTAAAGGTGACTACAGGCAGCATAACTTGCAACTCGAAGAAGGGTGGACGTTTTAAACCCTATCATAAACTGAACATATAAGATGCTTCATGTCTGTGAGCACCTTTATTATGTCAACTAATTTATTCTTACACAATATCAGATACTCAGACTAGCTGTTACAGGGTTATTGATCACTAGAAGTATTCTAGACAGAACGTAATAATAATCTGTTGAGAAAAAGTTTATGACCATTTAATTTTTTCCCGTTTTGCCTGGAATATGTCAAGTGACCAATAACCCTACATATTTAAATTTAACTCTAAGTACATAATACGATATGTATAATACTTAAAAAGGCTTGCATACGAAATTCTATCTCCACTTATTTTTCAAACCTCTCTCATTTTGTTAAAATTACCAAAATTTTCTAAAACTGCCGTTCACCAGGTGGCAGCACTAAGTCGTCAGGTCCATACACCTGTCAAAACATTCATGCTAATGGCATTCGTCAAATACGACGTAAAGTTGACAAAAAATAAAAGCGAATGCTTAAATACGCAAAAAGAATACTCGTAATATATTCCATCATATTATTGAACGCGCCAAAAAAATGTAGGCATTTATTTTTTTTAATACTTTATGTAATGAATTAGGTATTATTTTATTGTGTAAGTTACATTCTAGGGTCTTTCAAAAACGGTCTTCTTATTTTTTAACGAGTTTAAATGTCACGTTTTCAAAAATAGAAGACCTCTCGACTAAGTGGCGCTATCTGGTGGTGTGAATTTTCCTGATAGCCTTCACAGTCAGTTTACTTAACCAATCATAACTTTTCAGGCACAATCCGACATTGAGTGGAAGTACGGCCTGTCTAAATTGATCCGCAACATGCACCGGACGAGCACCGCTCCGTCACCGCTGAACCTGGTGACCACATGGCTCATGTGGCTTATCCACAGGTGTAAGGTGAGGACACTTCTACTGTCTACTATTTAATACTGTGTTACTTTTACCAGGACTTAGGATTAAAGGTCAAATTCGCTGATTTGATGGTCTGTTTCACCAACTCCGGTTCATTTCCGGTTAATTTATCTGGTAGTAGTCTAACTCGGCTGTACAGCGCTCGGGAAGCTGTGCCCACAGTGTCTGAAGACGAAAGCCTATGACCAGTGTGTATTGGCAGGAATGATATAGGCTCTGAAACATAGTTTCTCATTATGGGCCTTATCAGACAGCTTAAATATACCCAAAGAACAATAGAAAGGGCTATGCTCGGAGTTTCCTTGCGTCATTGAATCAGGAAGGATATCAAGCAGGAGATCCAAGGTCACCAAAACATAGTCCGAATGATCGCCAAATTTAAGTGATAATGAGCACATTGATCGCAAATCAGTGTCAATATGGGGCCGAAAGGTTTTGGAGTAGCGACTATGTACCAAAAGATGCAGCTTTGGAGAGCCTCTAACAAGGTGAATCGATGACCTGATGAGGATCATGAGGGTCGCGGGAATCCTATGAATGCGAGCCACGTAGATCGACAGTTAGGGATGCCTATGTCTAGCAGTGGATGTCTATTGGCTGAAATGATGATGATGACACTAATACTTCACTTTATGGACACTGGTGAAATAGGCTTAGGTCAGTTGCTCTTTCAACAAAACTAACATCCTACAAAATGACTGATCCTACGAAAGAGATCCGATTCTTACTTTTGGTACGTAATACCAAGGAAGATTTTGGAATGTTCACCAGAAACAATACTGCAACCTATATTATCATAATTTTAATTAAGCCTAGTCTTAGATGACTCCACTGCTACACTCCAAATTATTACAATACACGACAGACCACTTTTTTAAAACACAACATGTTCCAATTCTTTTTGCATAAAAAGCAATTGCCTAAATAAAACTACCACAAATTTTTCAGTTCAAAAAAAAAACGTATCCTGCATTAAATTTATAAACGCTAAGCCTCTATAAATCACTTAGATTTTATAGTCACACCCGAAAAGAGCCACAGTAGAAAACCTTACTTCGGAAAAAGGACTTATATTATTGATTCAAAATTAAGTTCAATTGGCATTATACGTGCACATTACAATGGACACATTGTCTTTGCTTTCAAAATCAATCCGACACTATTGAAAATATGAACGCCTAGTAGATTAATTCGGCCATGAATTCAAATCTGCCAAATTTTCTTCATGTAGTCTAGACACTAAGCTAACTTGAAACCCACACAGTCATCAACCACACTCACAATCAGCCACAAGGTATATTGGCCTGAGTATACAGCATTACACCCCATTTTTAACCCAACTATTTCGCACCAGGATCGCATAAGCAAAAAGAAGCGACCAAGCTTGGTGCATATGATCGGTTTGCAGAGACAGGACCAGATGAGCGCGCGGTCGAAGGCTGGTGCCAAGTGGCTGTCCAAGGTGAAGAGGGGACAAGTTGTGCCGAAGGGTGAGTTTTTGATCAAATTCTCCGTATTATACACTTTTTTAGAGCCATAGGAAACAGATACTAAAAGTCCGAGACCCCGCTTTAACCGAGAATATTTGATAACAAGATGGGATTCCAAGACGACCATAGCATAACCATATTTTTTTAAATGTACGACCGAGGGGTAGATTTAATGATTAACATTAAAATTACCCATTGAAAAAAAATTAAAGTCATTTTGCTCAATAAGAACTATTATTCATCACCTATACTTTGCCAGGGGTAATACATTCAACATTATTAATGTATAATTCGAAATTAATACAATAACTTTGTATTTTATATCTCTCTCTCTATTTCAAGAAATCCCAATATTTGAAAACTGCTCACTATTTGATCTAAATTCCAGATTACATTTTTGAAACACCACACCTCTTCATTTCATATATTATCAGCATTTGTATAAATATTTCTTTTCTACTCCCAGATTCAACGCGTCTCTCCGTGGTGCACCTCAGTCCTCTGGGCTCCCAGTTAAGCATCAGCAACGCCACGAAGATCGAGAACGTGGTGGACTGGGAGGTCATCGCCAAGAAGTACCGCGCGCTCATGAGGGACGAGCCCGAGGAACCGGTCAACAAGGAGAACGAAGAGGACTCGGCTGATAACGTGTCAGAAATAGTTCCGAACAATATATCAGCCGCACCTCCTTGAACGAGGCTGTACAAGCTTTTGGGAATCAGTGTACAAATGTAAGATACAAGACGGAAGTCTTCGAGTCGACGTCGGACGAGAACGACCGACTTGTTGGTCAGGTTGTTACTCGGTTTTGACGAGACATTTTGTAAATATATCTCTAAGTTTTGAAACAGTTTTTTGTAACTGAAATCATCAGATAAATGGAAGATTTTGATGTGTTAGAAGAATCAGTATTATCCAGCATGTAAGCAATCTATGTGTCATAAAGGGTTTCATTGCAAACGGGCGAAAATACATCATGTCAAAATATAGTATAGCATTATTTTTGGATTAGCATTTTAATTAGACCTTATGGTAAATGATATTATATAATCAGTCTTCTAAAACCGAAAAGCAATAAAAAGTTATTTTTACAATCAAGTTTTTGAATGGAGTTTTTCGTCAACTGAAAGAAGCCAAAGTTCTCACAATGGAAAGAAAGAGATGCTGATGAATGCTGTAATAGGAGACCCGGCGGAAAATTTATTTGGCGGATTTGCCTGCAGATACGCGCAGCCATACTCAAAGTGTGCTTCGCAAAGCCCTGGGGCTCCGCGAAGCCTCTTTCAGGGTTCCGTGTGAATACAAATTATAATGTGGATAAAAGTATAAAGACCAGGGGCCTTGCCATGACGTGTTAAAATGACAAGCGTGCAAGCGAGAAAGAGAGAAAGAAGATGATGAGAAAGTGGGATAGAGCTATACACCATATACCTCCATCTCTTTAATAGTTTTGATCGTCAAATGGATCGCCTTATGAGGTCGTGGTAGGGTCTAAGTAATTCAATTTTTGTTTAATTTAAAAAAAATAAAAAGCAGTGTCATACCTCGCATTAAATACTGTAACTCATTCAATGTAAACATTACCCGTAAACCTTTTTTTTTATTTAAGGGCTCCGTCAAATACTTTTGCCTTAAAATAGGGTTCCATTGGAAAAAAAGTTTGAAAACCGCTGCTCTAGCGGGCTATGTCTACCGATTGTTGCTTCTATAAGTCTTTCCTGGGGTTTATGACGGGATCTGTCCGGCCGTCCGGTAACTGTCCGGACCAAGCCCAAGTCGTCGACGGCGCGCACTGTTCCCGCGCGCCTCAAGGAGTTGTCAGCAACAGCAGGGACCCAGCCGGGTCGAAGCCTACTGGGGCCAGGGTTATCCGAAAGGGCGCTCGAGCCCCGGTATGAAGGCTAGAAGGAACGGGGTGGGTCTTTTAGTCAGTAAGAGTCTGACACTATCTCCCGCTCCGCCCAAGGGCGGGGGATGTCAATGCATGATTTTTTCCCACCATAAAAAAAAAAAAAAAAAAAAAAAAGGGTTTATGACGGGATTTTTTGAAGTTCGATGATTATATTTTAATTATTACCAAATTTGTTCCTTGTAGATAGTGTCATGTGAATTTGGTGCTGCTTTGTATTTCAACTGTCTACACAACTGAACGTTAAATGGAACCATTGAAATGGCGCGGTCGCAGTAAAATCAAGTTGAGAATTTTATTATAGTACTTGAGCAAAGCTTGCCGATAAGGCTGGCTCGATCCATTACTGCAAAAACATTATGTTCTCATTCTAATGAAAAACAGAGTGACTGTATTTTGTCTTAAAAATTAAATACCTTCTAACACAGATTTAGCCAGCGAAGCCTTAAAAAGTTCCAGAAATGTCTGTCTGTTCAGTGTATGATCGTAGTAGATAACTCATAGTAAAATGAACTAGAGAAAAAACAAACGACATCTGCGGTCATGTCCTTCAGTGATTTCCTCAGTTGAGAAGTACAATTGCCAAAACGGGTCTTGAGCGCTCGGCGTCAGAGTGGAGATCTTCGTGTTAGATACATGCAGCAACGCAGGGAATGAATCAGGAGTGACGTCTATGACGCGATGGCGCGACGAGCCAATCACTGACTCTCCCCGCCCCCGCGTCTCACTTCGCACCACTAGAAAGACCGAATATTTGACTTCTGCGCAACCGCTCAAGATCCGTGACGGCAGTTTTTTGACAAAAAATAATATTTATGTGAATGCCTAACTTCCATCAAAACTATTGCATATCCGACTTGGGTAGACTGTTGAAACTAAAAATGTAATGTTTATATATACGATCTTAATGTACACAGTTACGCAATAAATTATATCTTTATCTTTCTCTTTATCTAATTGTAAATAGTACATTTTGATAAATGTGGAGAAAGTTGGTCATTACGATCGATGCGGAATTCAAGCCGCAGGTGAGGGTGTTATGGAGTCGAGTGCTGCAGTGACAAATTTCAACATGTCTCAAACAACATTTTTCAATACACTTGCAAAGAAATAAATAAACGAGGGTTGACGCGACTCGTGGGGGTCGCTTGCTAGTTTGATACAATACATACAATACATTGTGGCGGGGCGAGCTGGTGCACTTATCCGCACTAGTGCGGAAAACAGTAAACTGTATGCCTAAAAGCGATAGGGATAAGAATTGGTTTTCGAGTAGGTGTAGGTAATGAAAAAACTTTACTTGGTCAGCTTTCGATATCTACATTAAAAAAAAAGGTGCCTTGTGATTTATAGACATAACCCGCTTGATACTCAGTAAAGATCTTTCGCCTCGTTTGCAGTAGACCCTGAATTTTTATAAGCCATTGTACAGTTAAAATTAGTTTTAATATGATTTTAATAGTAACGCCTTAAATAAGCTAGTCATAACTAACGTAATACTTGTAGAAACTTAATACATAAGGACAGCGATATTATTTTTCCAGATTAGTGTTGTTTAGTATTAAGGCTAATTTATTACTACTAATATTTTTATAAATAAACGTGTTGTGTATTTGTGTAACTGTATTGTTTTAAAATAAAATCAGTGCAATTTCTACATTCTTGCGTTTTTAATTTACCTTTTTGGTTTTAGGTTTCCAAAACTCCACACACAATAATTTTGTATCGACATAATACATTTTGTAACGCGCACTTTTCTGCATCCGTGTTGAAAACAGTCTATTTCGTGCCTGAAAGCGGTGGGATAAGAACGGGTTTTCGAGTAAGTATATTGAAAAAATTATTTTCAAGATAACAATTCTTCAATCACTCAACCATAACACTTATAATAGTATATTATGATATAAGTGTGTAATGTTAGTGATTACCGACGAGGCGGTATCTACACCCGAGCCGTGGCGAGGGTCTTAAGAGAGCCGAGAACGGTAATCATTAATAACTCACGTGTATCATACGACGTTTTTCAATACACTTGTGAAGAACGTAACTGTTAAAACTAGTAAACTTTTGTGGCGGTAAAAATCTGTTTTCATATGCGCGCCTATATTTTTTTTAAATTTACCATTCAATACACTCACTGAAATGAATAAACGGGGGTTGACCGGCGACTCGTGAGGGACGACCTGTGCCCATCCTGATACGATAATGTATTAAAATTATGGCGGGGGAGAGGGTGAACAATAAGGTTTTAACTACATTATAGCACTAGTGCGTAATGGTAATCAAAATGATACATTTTGGTAACAAGGGCCATTATGTACCTAAATGCAGTGCAATAAAAGTCGATTTCTGAGCAAGTGTATTGAAAAAGCTCTTAACGGCCCATCAGGGTTGAAATTTACTTGAGCCATGGGTCAGTCCGAAAAGGAACCCCAGGGTCCTGGAACGCAAAGCAAGGAAAGAACAAGTATGTGTGGTTTCAATCAGTAAAAGTCAAAGAAGGAACGATGGTGTGGTTACAGTCAATAAAAGTTTATAACACGCACTCCCGCTCCGCTCTAGAGCGGCAAAAGTCATTGGATGACTTCCCACCTTAAAAAAAATGCAAAAAGTCTTCAAATTCATAAATGAAGATTGGTCTTCTAATTTGTTTGGTTAAACGTAATCTCAGAAACTAGTGGCTCGAATTAAAAAAATCTTTGTGTTAGACATAGTCTGTCTAAAAAGTCGACCGACTTGGGAATTTTGTACAATATTTAATTATTTAAAAAATACTTATAGGTATTCGATACTTTTTATAAGGTTCTTCTATTAGCAAACAATGATCAAGATCTCCTAATCAACCTTGATTATTGAACCAGTGTTGACTACATCAGATTTAATTTTGCCCTAATAATTACCGAAGTCATTGACTTTTTAGACAGACTAGCCCATTTACCGAGGAAGGCTTACATCACGCTGCGACCAGCATCAACGGAACCGTAACTAAACACGCGGATAAACCCACGAGGAACAACTAGTATATAATAATAAATTCATATAAATAATATAAAGAAAAAAAAAAATCTAATTAATTTAATTTTTTTTTTTTTTATTAATTTTATCTAATTAATTTTAAAGTATTACTTATTGTTGAACTTATGACAGCCCCATATCATGTTCTGACAATTACTGTCTATTCTAGGTTGCCTGGAAGAGATCGCGGAATGCGATAAGGCCGCCCATTGTACGTGTTTTAGATATAAGTTTTTCTTTGTTATGTTTTGTATGTACAATAAAGTATATAATAAATAAATAATAAATAAATAAATAAATAATAAAGCTAATAATTGATAATTTATAAATACTTAGGACTGAATTTCTTTATCACTAATACTAATACTAGAATCGCCAAACTTAAGTGGCAATGGGCAGGGCACATTGCTCGCAGAAGAAATGGCTGTTGGCACCGAAAGGTTCTGGAATGTACGCCGTACGTGAATGTGCCACGTACCGGAAGACGTTGCGTTGGAGGGCCTCCTACAAGGTGGACCGATGATCTGGTAAGGTTTGCGGGAATCCGATGGATGCGAGACGCACAGGGCCGCTCATTGTGGCGACGCTTGGGGTAGGCCTATGTCCAACAGTGGACGTCTTTCGGCTGAAATGATGATGATGATGATGGATGATGAGCACCGCAGTGGAGACACTCAGTACTTAAATTTTGTACTGACTCTATTATGTGGTATACAGATAGGTATAAAATATAACACCGTATACTGATCTATATCAATCTTTCGTTTCGGAAAGTTGTTGGCGGCCCTAACCAAATCGCGGTAACGAAACCATCGACTTTTAATTTGATTCCAACACCATCTATCGAGCGAAGGGTCAATTATAACAAAACTTTTAGTTATGTATTTTTAACTCTGACGGTCGTAAACAAGTTATCTATACCATGTGATTACTATGTAAAACAAACGGTGGAAAATGCCCAAGCCGGGCACTCCTATACTACAGTATAGTAGTGCCCGGCTTAGGCGGTGCAACGCTGTGTCCTCGTGGGGGCAATCAACGGCAACAACCTCTCGCGCTGGACTCTGGCTATGGTCTGGAGCGAGGAGGAATGGCAGATGGTCGCCTCCTGCGAAGTAATAATAAGTGCAAAGGAACGACACTCACGCCTCAGTAGCCGGGATCACGACCCGATTTCCAGCCACGGTAGGCGAGGCCTTCCCGAAGGCGAGCAATGGGTAGCTCGCCATCCGGCAGTCCGGTAACCGTTCGGACCGAGCCCGAGCCGTCCACGTCGCGTAGTGTGCGACGCGCGCCTCATGGAGATGCCAGCAAAACCGTATTGGTAAAGTAGGCCTCAGCAGAGTCGAAGCCACCTGGGTCCGTGGGTTGGCTTCTCAAAGGAAAACCCGGGTACTTGGAATGTAAGGCAAAGATGTAACATAGGATTGGGTTTTAGTCAGTTAAGGTCTGTCATGCGTCTGTGGCAGTCCTTGGATGACTTCCCACCAAAAAAAAAACCTCGGTGTGCGAAAATGTTTGAAAGTAGTTGTAACGTAGCCCTGGATAACAAATGGCAATTGAAGGAAAACGGGTGGATCAATAGAAAAATATCGCTGCATGTGTAACAACATATCTTGAGTTAGGAGCCTTTTTGGTATAATTTAATAAACTTAATAAACTAGTGCGCCTCACCATCAAAGATTGCATCGCTGCTTATCATCAGGTGGGATCGCAGTCAAGCACTAGTTTATATCAATTAAAAAAAAATATATATTTTCGAACCGTTTGGGGTTGAAACTCTCGAATCGTGTGGTCCTTGTGTGTGCTCACAAGTTGTAAAGATCTATCGAAACGTCTAATTGACATTTCGCGTGACCCAAGAGCTGGTTTTTACCTCGGACAGAGGATAAGCAATGCCGCCAGTCTTTTGGTCATGTTATCAGTCGACAGCGATGTGGAAGAGTTTTTTGACGCCATATTTTAGTTTAAGAAAGGACTGTGCTCGCAGTTTCCTTGTGTGATCGAATCAGAAATGAAGATATCCGCAGGAGAAGCAAGGTTGCCAAACTCCTTGAGGCGCGTGGGAACAGTGCACACCGTCGACAACTTGGGCTTGGTCCGGGCAGTTACCGGACGGCCGGACAGCGAGCTACCCATTGCTCACTGTCCGCAAGCCCGCGCCTACGGTGGCCGGAAATCAGGATCGGAATCCCGGCGGCGGCGGCGAAAACGCCGTTGCCTGATGCGGTCGGCCTCCTCCTTTGCGAGTATTACTGCTTCGCAGAAGTCGGCGACCGCCTGCCACTCCTCCTCGCTCCGGACCATGGCCTCAACCAAGGCCCGGGTATCTATCCATTTAGTACAAAGCTTACTGACGACTAAATGTTATGTCATACTTTTTGTTCTGAACTAATGCCAATGCCGAATGCTGTCCAAATCTGTACTGCACAGCCCTCACGTTAACTTCAGTAGTAATTGCGGAAGGGCGTCCTTTTTGCAAATCATCAGTGTATGCTTCGACCACGTTTAAACTCACTAAACCAATTGTAAATAATGGCACAAAATAGAACTTCGTCATAAAATGCTAATCGAAGTCTATCCTTACATTATTGCTGAGTGAAACCACAACGACAGTCGTAATAAATCATTGAGCGACAATTTCCTCTAGAGAAATACAAATTAATACACGACAGACACTTTTTAAATTTCCACTAATTTGTATAAACAAATAATAAAAATAATAATCTTTATTTCATCTTTTACACGAAATAAATCTTAAAAAAAATAATTATCCTAGTGCCCAAGGAATAACTATAATTAACTTATTAATATTTAAGAACTAAAGGAAAATTGACTTTATTAACCTAAAATTATGTATATAGCGACTTGCCCGAGCTAGGTTTATCAAACTTGTGTTTCGGGTCATCACTTACAAGACAATCACTACAGGTGCATATAACCAGGTAAAGTACCGTATGTGTTATATCAAGAAAAGTATAATAATCATTAAATATTAGATAGTATAAAAGTGTTAATTTTTCACTAATAAAATAGTGATAACATTGAATATTCGAATTTAAAGTTTAATAAAAATCAAAATCAAAACTTAGAATTGCTCTCCTGTCAAGCAGGGGATTTACAGTTGCAATAGTTTACGTGAGGACCGTCGAAACCGTATTTGGTCTTGTGATTACAAACATCATAGCAGACTTTACTTAAATAATGACTAACATTTTAATTAACATTTGCATATCGCTATGTAAATAAGATACAAGTGTTTTGTAGACATTTTTTTGGGTATATAATGTAGTGTTCAAAAATTTGTAGACTGAATTCGCATCGCAAACCAGTAAAATTTATTATAATGTCGCATTTTCTTTGGAAAATATCTCTTGCTCTACTTGGTAAGTTATATATACAACCGTCTTATTATTTTATTTTTTATTAACTTTTCATATCTGTATGTATGTTTGATTAGGTGAAATCTAGCTAGTGTAGTTTATAAAAGTAGCCCTTAACAATTGAGCTAAAGTTTTTCACACATGTTCAGTTTATCTATAATATAAAAATGAATCGCAAAATGTGTTGGTAAGCGCATAACTCAACAACGCCTGGACCGATTTTGCTAATTTTTTTTTTGTTGTGTTCGTTAGTTCTTATGGAAAAAAAAATGAAAATTAGGGTAGTGTAGGGTAGAGTAGGGTAGTGTAGGGTAGTGTAGGGTAGAGTAAGGTAGAGGAGGGTAGAGTAGGGTAGAGTAGAGTAGGGTAGGGTAGAGTAGGGTAGAGTAGGGTAGAGTAGATAGTAGGGTGGAGTAGGGAAGAGCGGGAGCGAAGCCGCGCAGGCAAAGCTAGTATGACAATGAAAACATGCTTAGTCTATTTTTTTTTTTATTAATAACTAGCTGCTGCCCGCGACGTTGTCTACGTGAAGGTTCTTCAGCACCAAAAATACCTAAGATGCCAGTGTCGCTATAGGATTATAAGTAAACAACTTTTAAAATAGCATTTAAATATAAGTTTTTTTTGCAAGTGAAGAGAGTTATATGGGAATCCTGCTGAGTTCAGTCATAAGATGTGACTGAAGGAAATAGAGAAAATAATGCAGGAATACCTTCCAAGAAGACATTCCAAGACACAAAAGAGTAAAAATACGTACAAAGGTATCATACCTTACAACACTTCCCTATAAACTACGTTAGTAGTTATGCTGCCAGGAGCCAAAATGGAAAGAGAGTCAGGACTGGTGACGCGGGAGCAAGCGACGTACAGTTGCCAGTGTGAGAAGCAACTTGTCCTGAGGTCGACACCCGCTGCCCTTTTTTTTTTTTTTTTTTTTTTTTTATGGTGGGAAAAAATCATGCATTGACATCCCCCGCCCTTGGGCGGAGCGGGAGATAGTGTCAGACTCTTACTGACTAAAAGACCCACCCCGTTCCTTCTAGCCTTCATACCGGGGCTCGAGCGCCCTTTCGGATAACCCTGGCCCCAGTAGGCTTCGACCCGGCTGGGTCCCTGCTGTTGCTGACAACTCCTTGAGGCGCGCGGGAACAGTGCGCGCCGTCGACGACTTGGGCTTGGTCCGGACAGTTACCGGACGGCCGGACAGTGAGCTACCCATTGCTCACTGTCCGCAAGCCCGCGTCTACGTTGGCCGGAAATCGGGATCAGAATCCCGGCGACGGCGGCGGCGATAACGCCGTTGCCTGATGCGTTCGGCCTCCTCCTTTGCGAGCATTACTGCTTCGCAGAAGTCGGCGACCGCCTGCCACTCTTCCTCGCTCCGGACCATGGCCTCAACCAAGGCCCGGCGCGAGAGGTCTCCGCCGCCGATCGCCCCCACGAGGGCACGGCGATGCTCCGCCCAAGCAGGGCACACCTCGACTGTGTGCTCCACCGTGTCCTCCGGGCGTTCCGCACAGTGGCGACACCCGGGCGTCACCTCCGCATGAATCGAGTGCAGGAATCTCCCGAACGAACCATGTCCGGTGAGTACCTGTGTCATGCGGAAGGTAAGGACGCCGTGAGGTCTTTCCAGCCACGCCTCAAAGAGGGGACTTACCGCCATAATTGTGGCGTGCCCAACCCGCTGCCCTCAGTGTCTGCGCCTGCGACTTATTGATGGTCATCGCGAAGCAAACACCCATGGGGAACTGTACGCGCTTGAACTGGAACGGGTAGTTATGAGGTATGAGGGGAATGTGTGGTATAAATACTGCCTCGCCGACACCACACGTAAAAATTTCCGCCTCAATGGTGTGCCTGTGGAGCGAGATAACTTTAAGGCGGGTCCCGTTACACAACTTCGGAGGAGATAGGTTCCGAAGAAGCATAATCGGGACACCGACCTTCAGCTTGATGGTATGCGCTGGAAGTCCACTTGCTAACGGGGATTTCAGAAATTGCACGGGATAATGTGTGGCGTCATCTTGCTCGACAACAGTGTTTATCGAGGTGTAGACCACTTCATTCCCCTCAATTTCCGAGAGAATGCATTCGTTAATTGCTGCAGCCTGATCATTTTTGGGCGTCAAAATGGCCTGCTCACACACCTAAGAATTCTGTTGGTGCGGTATGCGACTGATGTCCCCGTACACACAGCGAATGAGTTCTTCTAAGCTGGATACCACTCTACCGAGAGACTGAAGCACCACCTGTCCACCTCTCTCTTCTGTTGGAGTGCCTTCGCCAAGACTTAGCAGGACATTGGAGAATTCTCGAGTACGTGCATTGCCGCCGAGCCGAGCTCTCATATTAATGGTCAAGCGCAGCGTACGAACTCGTGACCACAACGAAGATCATTTCATCGAAGCATTCACCTCGTCAGCCCTCGATCCCCGCGTCACCACGGGAAGTGTTTGCCGGAAATCGCCACTGAACAAAACTGTGACACCACCCATCAAATGTTCGTCCCTGCGGATGTCACGCGGGGTTTTGTCCACGGCCTCAACTGCCTTCCTATTGGCCATCGTACACTCATCCCATACGATCAGAGAGCAATCCTTAAGCACGTGTCCCTTATCGCTGTTGCGTGACACACCACAAACAGGTCTTTCGGCGCTATCTAAATCGATGGGAATTTTAAACATGGCATGTGCTGTCTTGCCACCCGGAAACAGTGTGGCAGCGATTCCCGACGACGCAATAGGAATTTTGCCCTGCCTCCTGACCTCTGCAAGTATGCCAGTGGTAACAAATGTTTTTCCTGTTCCACCAAGAGCATCGAAGAGAAACATTTTACCCTGGTTTTGCCCAACGCTTTCAAGGGCGGTGTCATTTGTTTTTGCTCTGAAGAGAATACGGTGACATGGTCATTTCGTAAGGTGGTCATTTTGCCTGAATCGTAATTTGTCTCAGCTTATACTCCCGATTTCCACGGTCTTATTGCGGTGATGATTGTGGAGCTGGTAAACCATATTCGATCAGTGGATTACCGCTGATAGAAATTACCACATCTTGAAATGAACTGAGACAGGTGTTCAGCACGCGTTCATCAGTTACTTCGACTTTGTCTCTAATAGCAGGTCTCAAAGCTCGTAGAAAATCTTCAGACGGATGATGGCGATACTTCTCCCACAAAGCTATCGGGTTCGTGACTCCACAAATCACCAAGATGACGGCAAACAGATGACGTATGTGGCTGGGACTGTCACTGACGCTCGCCTCCGCGAGGGTGTCATTCCAATTTTGGTCACCGTCGAGAAGGTGACGTGCTACGCCGGCTGCGTGGTAAGTGGGATACTCCACGCCATCAAATGTACTCAGAAAGGTGAAAGACGTTGGGCCTCGGACAGTGTGAAGTAACAACCGCAGAAAATAGCATTCGCCATTATTCGGATGCACGGTATAATCCCTACCCAATGCGGTGTCCTTGAAAATTCCCAGAAAACCTTCCACAGCTCCTCCTCGTTGACGTCGGTTAAAATACACCCCTTTGCTTGTCGTACGGGTAATATGAAGGCACCTCATACGTAAGGGATCTCGCAAACTGATCGACTTTACAGAGCCTGAAAAATGTCACCATGTAATACACCACATTTTTTTTTAAATTGTCTTCCTCATCTCTGCTCAAGATGATGGTTTTGTTGGAACTTGAATTTGTCAAAACGAATTATACTATACAACTTTTAGGAAGAAAATACACATTACCATCTATGAATTTTAAGAATAACTAACTACCAACCTCGCCAACATGATCAAATTATTAATTTCCAAAAAGTATTAACATGTAACTTGATTTGATTTTTATGAAATCTCATAGATGGCGCTGCTTTAAAATTGTCTTTATACTACTAACATTCATTAAATTATGTTTCTCTGCCCAAGTTACTTAAATGGCGTAGTTTTTATAGTGTAAAGCTAGATAATAGCATGGCTTACTCAAAAACAACATTTAAATATGCTTCGTTAGATCACACCTTGTCCCAGAATGCGTAAGAAAAATAAAGATTCACAGCTCCTCCCCCGTAGGTGATAGCGTGATAATATGTAGCCTATATGTTGACCCGACCTCTTAGTAATATTCATGCAAAATTTGAAGTAAATCCATGCAGTACTTTTTGAGTTTATCCCGGACATACATACAGACAAACAGACAAACAGACAAACAGACAAAAATTCTAAAAACTATATTTTTGGCTTCGATATCGATTGTAGATCACGCCCCAAGTATTCTTTTAAAAAAATATTCAATGTACAGTTTTGACTTTCCTACGATTTTATTATAGATATGTATAGATTAAAACGATACATGCTCACTTACATTAATTTACTAAGAATTGTTAAAACATGAAAAAAAAAACAATTATACATAGATAATGTTGCGAATTTTATGGCATTTTAGAAAATAATTGATTTTGATTATTTTATTAGGATTATTTCAAGAACACATAATTTTAAACTAATAATTTAAGATTGAATACAATAAGTAACGTTATTAAAAAATCTTATTCCGTGGACTCTATAAAAAGGTCAACTAGTATTTTTTTATGAACCCCTATTATATGGCTATCTATTAAATTGATTTGTTGAAAAGAATACGAAAAAACGTACCCGCTTCACAATATTTTTTTTTATTAATTTGGCATGGTTTTCAATATTGCCGACTTAATGGTGAATAAAAAAAATCTAAAATATCATAGTCAAATAGTCATACATAAAATAATTATTAAAATTATGTTGAGCCTGAGTATGTATTTCACATTTCTATAGTAATTGGTCTTGTATCGTTTTAAATAAATAGAAAATCATATATACCTATGTACCTACGTATTAAATAAAACGTGAGTGTGGATTTTTAAACGTTTATAATAGATAGTGAGTGCTTGTCACACGTCATGAGTGTAAATAAAGTTTATATTTAAATAGATAGTGAGTGCTTGTCACACGACACGAGTGTAAACAAAGTTTATGTATGAAAGAAAATTAGATTCTGAAATCTGTAAGACAGAACAACCAAGTATGCTTCCCTTGGCAACAACAACGATTCTCTACTGTATTGTCGGAAATAATAATGAATATATCATTAAAACTTTTCAGTCGTCGTTCAAATGACGCAAGCTTGGCGATTGGTCTGTTATGTTGGGTATGTATATTGTATATCTGTACTAATAATAAAGACGAATAATTTGTAAACTTTTATGTAGTGTAATCTCCGAAACTACTGAACTGGTTCTGTTAATGTTACTAATATGTAGATGCACTATCCTTATGTGCTATAAATTTTCTACTTTTACGAGGGCGAATACGCCGGTAGTAGCTAGTCTGCTGATAAAGAAGACTCATCATGGCCCATGTCCGCGCGCCTCAAGAGTTGTCAGCAACAGCAGGGACCCAGCCGGGGCCAGGGTTATTCGAAAGGGCGCTCGAACCCCGGTATGAAGGCTAGAAGGAACGGGGTGGGTCTTTTAGTCAGTAAGAGTCTGACACTATCTCCCGCTCCGCCCAAGGGCGGGGGATGTCAATACATGATTTTTCCCACCATAAAAAAAAAAAAAATCATGGCTCATGCAAAATTTTATAAAAGACTGATACACTCTCTGTATAAAAGACTGTTTCGGCAAGTTTGTCTGGGAATATGATTTTTTTTTTCAAGAAGCAAGTCTTTCAATGGTATGAAATACAACTCGCTTTATGTCAAAACTTAATGAACTTTTAACATTTCAGCTCTTTAAGCAACTTCAAAAGTGTAGCCTATAGGAATGCATCAGAGCTCATAACAAGCGGGTACTTCAATGTGACCAGAAAGTCAATCATCCACGCACACGGGTACAGGGGTAGCTTGACAACTCAGGGCACAGATAAAATGATGGAAGCATGCCTTAGCAAGTCCGACTTGAATTGCTGTGCAGTCGATTATCCGGATGAAGCTAACTATGGCCTGGTGCCATTTGCGAATTTTCCTCTAGTTGTTGCGAAAGCTTACCAGGTAACTGAATTTTAATCTTTATTTCATCTTTTACACAAAAAAGTTACATGTCACAGCCAAAAGTAAATCTTAGACAATTAATTATGCTGTTTTGTTGCTTGGGCTAGTGCCCAAGGAATTTTTATTTTATTTTTTCCAAGCCATTTCTGACCCACTGCTGGGCAAATGCCTCCCCCAAGTCCTTTCAGACATTCCTCTCTCGCGTTGTCTCGAACCAGGGCCTCAAGTCTGCTATTACAATAGTATCAGAATGGTCTATCATTGATGTCATAATTGTCGATTTTGACAAGTTTGGTAATCTACTAATATAATGGCGTCATTATGACTTTCCAATGGTCAACCACTGACGCTCCATTGAAAGAAGTGGCATAGAATGGTAATCTCGTACATATTGACAAATGAATATTTGACGTTTGCGGTAATCTGCTAAAACTTTGACAGTTTATTTGATCAGTGTTTTACCATTAGAACGTTATTGTGCAGTTATTGGTTTTAATATGCTCGAAATGATCATTCTACCACAATTCTATTATAAAACCATTGACCGATCAGTGATCGATCATTATGAATTAGCAGATTACAAACTTTTAGCAAAATGACAATGGGATCGTGTTGGAATGACGAATTTATAAAAATAGCAGACTTGGGGCCCTGTTCTCGTGATACGCGTCCAGATCTTTCTAGGGCGACCTCGATGGCGCTTTCCCTTTGCAGGAACCCACTGCATGGCGTCACTTTACCAGCGGTCATCGCTCATGCGGCTAACGTAACTCGCCCAATCCCATTTGAGCCTGGCAGCATTCTTGCCCACGTTATTCCGAAATCGGTCTATTCTTTTTACACCCAGAATGCTGCGTTGCGGGGTTTGCCCCAACGCGAAACTTTTGCATACTTTGCATTCGGTAATTCCGTGATTTACTCGAATATTTCATAAAACTTCTTGCAGGAAAAATGTGTTTATTATAAACCCTTAAAAACTTTTCAGAAAAATTGCCGTCGAATAAATATGCAAGGCTTCTATTAATGTACTTTTTCTTATTTTTAATATTTAATTAAGTACATTATGGAGGGCTAAAGTTCACGTAAAATATTATCAGAGGACTTTACTAGATTAGCTTTACACTAATTAATGTTTTGATTTCCATAGAAGTAGAAGTAAAAGCTGTGCTGTGTCTAAAGAAAGATGTGTAAAAACATCATAATCACGCAAAAGCGTTTGTATGAAAATGTACCTCGAAAAGGACGACACTCTTAAAAAATGCTATAAATTAAAAAATAAGAGTGCCATAATTTGTTTCGTTATTTTGTCGAAAAATATAATATTTTCATTTTCTACCGATTTCTTTTGATCTTGACCTTATTATTTCGGAGACTATGTATGTGAAGGTACTAACTCAGAAGCCCTATCCCCACATTCTAGGTTCAAGGAGAATTAGCACAAGCGTTGGAAATTTTATGGCGAAATGGAATGAAACCAGAATACATGCACATGACGGGGTTGTCTCTGGGTGCTCATGTGTGTGGGAATGCGGGCAGGACATTCTCCGGGAACACAAACCAGACAATTGCTCGGTATGCCCCACAGTTAGCTTTCACTCGGGCAGTTATTGCTGGCAACTGCGATGGTAACAATTTAATAATTGCTGATAGAATTGCAGCTGAAATATCTATTCTGTCTTTTAGTAGATCCTCAACAAAAAAAAATTAAGGGGTGAGGCCGCTCCGCTCTAATCTAAAACCATCGATTATTGTAAAATTTTCAACATTCCTAACAAAATTATCACAGGAAAATGTAGTAAAAAATTGCACTTATTAACGAAATATTAATAGGAACCTTACAGCTTAATTTTATGACTCACCAAGTAGCTTATGCCACGCTCAAATTGTCAGATTATTGAAATATACACTTTTCTGCATGTAAGTACTTAACTTACATTGGATTAATCCGCGCTCTCGAGTTTTTCCGGGCACTCCCGTGCTCCCTAATGTTATAGGTACCAATTAAGTTATTTATCAATTTAGTCGCTCATAAGTACATAATTATTTTGTAGTAAGTGTCATCATGTCGAAAAAAAAATCTTGAATTAAGACATACAATACTTTAAGTTCCGGTCTGCGGCAGTAGATTTCTGCGAGCCCCTGGTTCCATTTTTAAGCGTTTTGATGAATTGTTTATAATTTCCAGAATCACAGGTATGGAGCCTGCGAAGCCCTCATATGACGGAAATTTCACAATTGTTCCGCGCATCGACCAGACCTGTGGCGACTTCGTTGACATCATCCACACAGACACTAGACGTTACGGCATGGCTACGCCCACCGGCCATGTAGACTTTTTTGCTAACCTCATTGAGTATGAAGAAAATAGAGTCCAGCCAGGATGCGACCCTGTGAACCCCTTCGTTAACCCACCTTTGACTCCTAGAGGTACGATTAATAGCCGTTTTCTGTAATCTGACTTTAATGTATTCTGGGGATTTGGCAGCCAACCACGATGCGACCCTGTGAACCTCTTCGTTAACACACTTTTGACTCCTAAAAGTACGATTAATAGCCGTTTTCTGTAATCTGACTTTAATGTATTCTGGGGATTTGGCAGCCAACCACGATGCGACCCTGTGAACCTCTTCGTTAACCCACCTTTGACTCCTAAAGGTACGATTAATAGCCGTTTTCTGTAATCTGACTTTAATGTATTCTGGGGATTTGGCAGCCAACCAGGATGCGACTCTGTGAACCTCTTCGTTAACCCACCTTTGATTCCTAAAGGTACGATTAGTAGCCGTTTTCTGTAATCTGACTTTAATGTATTCTGAGGAATTTTAGTCAAAGTCAAAGTCAAAGTCAAATCATTTATTTCAAATAGACCATTTACAGGCACTTTTGAATAGTCAAATGTCGGTCAGTCCAAGAAAAGTGAAGCTAAATTGCACGTTCCAAAGAGTAGGTCTCTATGGAGAAGAACGTGCAAGAAACTCCATGGACACTCTTTTAAATCATATTATGTGTTACATATAATGCTTGGTTACATATTACTTGTTGCTTCTATCATGTGAGCACAATGTCGATAATGAAATAAAAATGTAAAATAATTAAAAGATAGAAACTGAATTAAGCCACTGGCAGCTAAGAGATGACCAGTCCCATCTGACGGCACCCGTTCACGAGCATGACGCGTGCATCAGCCCCACTCAGCTCAACCATTTTGAAGGGAACTGAACGACCCAATAACACGTGCCACCAACAGCGAGACATTTGAGTGAGCATGACAAACTCTCAACTGCCATGCTCGTAATGTCAAAAAAAAAAAGTTGTAACCTAATAAAAATGCTCCATGGTGCTTCACATTCACAAACTTGAAAAAAGTGCTTCTACATTATACAATGCAATTGTCTTTCAAATTAAAAAAATAATAATATTAGTTTCCAACTAATCAACTAATTAGTACGCCCTAGTGGTAGTGGAGCTGGACCAGCATTGAGCCAAGCATTTTTATCTTGAATATAATCCTCCAACTTATAATATGCTTGTCTGCATAGTGTGCGTTTAATACAAGATTTAAATTTCGTTTCATTGAGGTCTAATATTTGGGGTGGTATTTTATTATAACATTTCAAACAGTACCCCATAAAAGAAGAGGCCACTTTAGCCAGTCTGAAACCTGGTTGAACTAATTGATCCCTATTTCTTGTAACATAATTATGTCTATCGCCTCTTTTGCTAAAAAGATGAAGATTTTTTCTAACATACATGATGTTTTCATAGATATATTGACAAGGTACCGTCATTATGTTAATTTCTTTAAACAGTTCCCTTAAAGAATCGCACCGGCGGAGATTGTAAATAGCTCTGATGGCTCTTTTCTGTAATATAAAGATTGACTCGATGTCTGCAGCCCGTCCCCATAGTAAGATACCGTACGACATGACACTATGAAAATAACTAAAATAGACTAGCCTAGCGGTATCAACATCCGTAAATTGGCGGATTTTTCTAACAGCATATGCAGCTGAGCTAAGCCGCCCTGCAAGAGATGTTAAGTGAGGACCCCATTGTAGCCTTGAGTCTAGCGTAATCCCCAGGAAAATCGTTTTATCAACAAATTCTAGTTTTTCATTATTCAATACAATGTCACAATCACTACTTTTGACATTCGGTAAGGAAAATCTTATGCATTTAGTTTTTTTCCCATTTAGAACCAGATTATTAGCAGTGAACCAGTTTTGAACCTGCAATAGGGCGCTATTTTCATTGTCAAGATTGTTAGTTTATTGTTATGGTCACCCATATAATTATTTGACAAAAGGGTCTAACTTTGGAAAATGGTACCGTAAGCCCTACTGTTGATTTCCTAGATAATATCCCAGCCAACACTTTTAATCACTTTTGGTATAACGATGACGATTAGTATTTTTGAAACGATAAAAAACAAAGATCATAACACATTCTCCTGACACATGACATAAACGTCAAGATGGCGGCAAACGATTAGTTTCCGATTTCGGCCAGCGCCAACTTAACGCGCGCGCTCTCTAAAGTTTAATTTAAAAATAAACTGGGTATAAAATGTATCGAAGCCCTGTACTTTGATACTTTTTGTACTCGACGCGACGCCGACGACGCCGAGTTGCTAGACGCTAGGCTGTCGGTTTTTTATCGTTTACATTTCGAAAGTGTGCATTGGAATTGCACAATTGAATACGCCAAATCCGTACCATCATCACAAAATGTACGGCGTTGCGCCACCGGTACATGGTGTACATGCCACCCATACGTACAAAGCGTTATAGGAAAACGTTCATTATGCGTATAGCTAAGGAGTTTTCCGCAGTCTTTGTTTTCTGAACCTAGAGGTCTTTAAATCAAGATTACTTCTAGGCAAGAGTGCTCCATCATCGGCCACAGCATCGGCCACATAATCGCTTACCATCAGGTGAGATGGTAGTCAAACGCGAGCCTATACATAATAAAATAAAAACAAATCGCCGTTGAGGCAGACCTACCTATGTCTACTGTCTACAATTTTGAGGAAGGGGCTAAATCGAAGGGTTTTAGTTAGATTTACTATATTATATTGCTAGATTGCTCTGTTTGTTGTATTATTATGTAAAAATTACTTCCACATAACATAAGTATATTTTACTTATTTAACAATCAGAAACAATCTCCCATCCAAACATGAATACCTAAGCTTTTTAAACATACCTAACTATGCTGCTAGTATGCAACCCAGCAATATGCACACAATCAACAGAGCACAAATCTATACAGTCAGGACTGCTACTGAGAAATTCCAGAATCAGAATCAGAAACGTTTATTTCAAATAGACCAGTTAAAGGCACTTTTGAATTGTCAAAATGTGGGTCAGTCAAACAAGTGAAGCTAAATTGCACGTTCCAAAGAGTAGATCTCTATGGAGAAGAACGTGCAAAAAACTCCATGGACACTCTTTTAAATCGTATTGAGTTACATGAATCTTCGTTACATATTTCTTTTTTGCTTCTATTATGTGAACACAATGAAGATAAGTAATAAAAATTAAATAATAATGATATCAATAAAAATAGAAATTGAATAAGTCACTGGCAGCTAAGAGATGACCAGTCTCAACTGACGGCGCCCGTTCACGAGCATGACGCGTGCATCAGCCCCACTTAGCTCAACCATTTTGAAGGGAGCCAAATGTTACAATAACACGTGCCATCATCAGCGAGACATTTTGTGATTTTAGTGAGCATGACAATCTCTCAACTGCCATGCTCGTAGTGTCAAACTAAATGTCCAAATGGAATAACCCAATATCACTTTGACCAACCGGGGTGTTGCACCGAGGACGTTCTTACTCAGCCGTAAAAAAATAAACACCACGTGTGTAGAATGGTTAATTACTATTTTCAGATGCATGCAGCCACCGCCGAGCCTTGGACTTATACATTGATGGGTGGACAGGTGACGACCAGCTTCTGGCCGCTCGGGCTTCAAACAAAACCGAATGGGCAAGCGCTGACTTCGTTCCCACAGTAATCACTAGCATCGGAGAAAATACCAATCAGACGTACGTTCTTTAATAATAAATATTATTTTACAATTATCACACAACGCCGTCTAGCCCCAAGCTAAGCAGAGCTTGTGTTATGAGTACTACACAGATGTTTAACATACCTATACCTATATATTTCTAAATACACACATATTTATAGACTAGCGGCTCGTCGCAAGTCGTAAATATAAATATACTTTGCACGGGCAATAAATATAGCTTACTAGCTTTTGCCCACGGCTTCGCCCGCGTACATAAAATATAGCCTATGTCACTCAGGAGTAAAGCAGCTTTCTGTCGGTGGAAAAATTTTAGCAATCGGACCAGTACTTTCAGAGATTACCTCCTACAAACAAAAAAAAACAAACATTACCTCTTTGTTATATTAGTGTAGTTGTTTCTCAGGGTGAATGTAGCTTTCCAATGTTGAAAGAATTTTTGTAATCGGCACGGTAGTTTTTGAGTTTATTCATTACAAACATACACACAAAAATATAAATTTTCCCTCTTTATAATATCAGTGTAGATAAATTACACCCAGACGCAGAATAAAATAATCCTGCTCATCACACAAACATTTGTTCTGGGTAGGAATCGAATCCACGATCTCCAAAATAGCAATCAGGGACACTAACCACTAGACCAACAGGCCAGTCTTTAAAATATCTAAGTATTCTAAGTATATCGAAACATAAGATAGGTGTACAACGCAGTTCTTTTTGTTGTACATATTCCAAATCTGTTCGGGAATTACAATCTGAAAAACGAAGGATTCCAAAAAAATGGTAAAAAAAAACAGTTTACCCTTGCCCTTGAATCCAAAGGGCAGCTAAAGGAACACATGTGGGTTAAATCAGTAAAAATCGAACACTCACTCTTGCTCCTTTTTGATGGTTTCCCTCCTCAAGAAATAAAAAAACTACAGGGATAGTATTTTTATGGTGGGGAAAATCATCCAATGACAACCCCCGCTCTTGGGCGGAGCGGGAGATAGTTTCAGACTCTTACTGACTAAAAAACCCACCCTGTTCCTTCAAGCCTTCACACCGAGGCTCGAGTTCCCTTTCGGATAATCCTGGCCCCAGTAGGCTTCGACCCGGCTAGGCCCCTGCAACATGGACGGACAGTTTAACAATAATACCTTAGCATAAACTCGAAGGTTTATTTATTTATCTTATCTTTCCAAAGAACCACTAACCACCACTAACTCCCAAAATACAAGCTTGACTTAGTTTGGCAGTTATTAGATCATCTACTTAGTGCTATTGTATAACCAACCAGCGAATTTTATGTTCATATGTACATTAATTAAGATTGATGTACTTTTGAAGCGTAATAATAGTAGATTATGTGACTAGGGCATAAAGCAGTGTCTTTAAGTCGCGGACGGCATGTCGAATTCCGAACAAAACGAAGGTTGCTTATTTATACCCGAACGTCAGTGAGGGATTTTTAGAACCAACTCCCGAACTTTGCGAGAGAGTTAATAAAACAGCCTGATTGAAGTGAGGAATTCAAGCTGCCCAAGACAAAGACAGCTTTATCCCAGTGTTGGATTATCTACTTTTTACACCATCTGTGAGATAATTAAAAGACAATTTAGTCGACCAAATCTAATAAAAAAATTAAATAAAATTAGAGAAATATAAGTATTATATTTACAAATTAATCAAAGAAACAAAGTTCACTACTCCAAGATTCTATAGTTTCACTTTTCTATAACGCTCCCGACAGTAAGTATGTTTTATTCTGTTTATTTTCTTTTTGTTAGTGGCCAGTTTGAATTTTGAATGAACTTTTTTAATGTACGTAATTCACACGTTGACGATTTTTGACGTTCCAAATTCAAATCTCATTATTCCTTAGGGATCGCCCATACTATATTATCTCAGTAGGAACAAAATGACTTGATTTAAGCGATGTTTGTCTGACGTATAAAAGGGCATTATCGAGCGGGTGGTGTAACAAAATATTATTATTATTTATTTATTTATTAAAACTTAATGCAACACAAAGGTACAAAGGCGGACTTAATGCCTTAAGCATTCTCTACCAGTCAAACATACAGGCAGGTTGTGGTCGTTTCAGGGACTCTCGTTTTATATCAAAATTATGTCTTCTTTTCACAGCTTACGAGGACAATTTTATTTACGCACAGCGGGCCAACCTCCGTACGGCTTGGGTGAAGCTGGACTGACGGCGCAATAAGTATAGAAAGACGGCACGATTTAAATAATAAGTACCTAATAATATATATAAACATATTCGTGACTCGGGCGATAGAAACACTCAATAGTGTCTCATTACGGGTAGACATTTTTTCTTGCACATTGGCGGAATTCCAGAGGGTGACACTAAGTGTTTTGTCCTCTATGTAACTTGTGCCGATTCTCCAGGGTGCTGCTTGAGACTGAACATCGACTGTTCATTATGTATGTATGTTGCATGCACTAATGGATATCTGAACAGTTTGTGGGTGGTATCTCTGAGTGCTAGGCTATTTTGCGACTACTTTTGTTACCTTGGGTAGGTATACCTGTTAAAACAATTGTATGTGCTTATAAATAAATAAAATAAAAAAAAATAAAAAAAATATTAAACATAACAATTAATACAAAATTAGTTTTAGTATTTACGAACCCTGAAACTTGTATTTTTATGTAAAGAATCTATGTACAAAATTTCATAACTGTATCAGTAAGTGAACTAAAATGTACGTGCATCAAAGAAGTTTATATGCAAAATTCAAACTGGCCACTAACAAAAAATAAAATATTGGATTTAAAACGTGGTTACTGACGAACTTCTAAAAAAAAGTTATGAGCGAGAGAGCATTATAGAAAATTGAAACTATAGTAGTAGTGAATGTGGAAGTGAATTTTGTCTGTTTAATTCTCAAAACATGTTGACTGATAGTTAAGATTAACTTGTAAATAATACTTATATTTCTTCTAATACGAAACCCAATCAATCGACTAAAAAGAGCTAATGTGCCTTTTGACTAAGGAGTTAAGGCAGTGACTTTAACCCATCAAAATTTCTATCTACTACAACCTATCTGATTATAGTCAACTAGACTAATTGCAGATTATATTATAAGAACTCAAATGCATGTGTAATCTGACTGAAAACAGAAGATTCATTCTGGTTCAAAAACGTAGACAAGTTTTTCTTTTTAATGTTATTCGTTGCTTATAAACCGTAAACAAACACACCTTTAATTGATTTACGAATGAAGATGTAGAGAATCTTCACCAATGAGACCAACCACACCAATTTTAAAATGACACATTTTAAAATTGGGCTGATTTGTATCATTGCCGTATACCTAACTAAGGCGCTGCGCAAACGGAGACACTTTTTGTTCCAGTTCCCGACACCGAACACTTTTTGATCGTCATGAGTAGATATGTGTTAAGTGGAAGCAACTGGACACAAAAAATGTTTACGTATGCGCAGGGAGTGGATGATTTCATACTAGTATAGAACTAGAAATCAAATATTCATAGGTGGCTTGTATCTGACACAAGACACACTAGTGTCCACGTTTGCTTTAAGGTTTAACGAAATAAAAAAAAATGTATGTGTATTATTAGAAAAAACAAGAAAGTGTGTACGTTATTTTACGAATATAATATCGTCGGTGGGTGAGAGTATCCTTGATCAACACAAAGAGGTAGGAACACAAAGCCAACCCTTGCTGCGAAGACATAGTGAACTCGTCGGTGTTACCACAACCACCACAACATTTTATATATAGGTGAGCATAAGTATTATATTGTATTTTAGAATAAATATAGTCGCAAATAACATATCTGTACCTCAGTTTCAAACTATTGCAGCTATCATCGTAGTTATACACCATAATTTTTAGTTTAGTTTATGCGAAACCAGTACCTCTACCATGAGTTTAAAGCAATAGTATTTGTCGATACTCGATACCGACTACGTAAATATTTTATATGGCAAATTTTGGTTCCGTAAGTGACCGCTAGAGGCGCTGTAAAATTCGCCATACAAAATATTTACGTAGTCGGTATCGAGTATCGACAAATAGTATTGCTTTAAACTCGTGGTAGAGGTACTGAATATAGTTTTTTCAGAATCAGTAACTGAATGGATTCCAATAGTTTTTACATCATGTTATATTTTTTTCCAAAAATAAAAGTTTTATACCACCAACACTGTACTTAGTGTAACACAGGTCACGGAAGTCATAGCGGGCATTAGACGCCATCAAACAGCTGGGAGCAAGTGCAAAACGACCCCTCAGTCAGCTGGATGGCCTTTTGAATTTTTGCTGACATATCAAGCTATGTACAAAATTTCATAACTTATACTTTGTTATTTTTTTTTTCACTTAGTGTCGCCCAATGACTATACAACCACTTGACCGCTCATACGGGCGACTCTGGCTCACGACACATACATGATTTTGCACTTATGTTAGATGCCGATATGAGTGCATTTTTTAGTACTGACCAGTTGTTGGATCTGTGCACATTCCTTAATTTTGGCACTTTAAAAAACATTTATTGCATAAAACCGAAGCAAAAATGAGTTCCTGTGCAATTAAATGGCGCGGGAAATCATCTAGAATATCTAGTTATAAAAAAGTTGGCATAAGTTTTCATCGGTAAGTAAAATATGTTTATATTTATTTACATTATTGATAATTAGAGAGCTCAAGCTAAAATGGTTGGTTACGAAAAAAGTGATACCGCGTTGATGTCTTTTGAAAAGTCCTTTACTTTCGCTAGAATATTAGATAAGTCTATCCCTTTCTATCCCAAGTACTTTCAACTGAGTGCTGAAGTGATGTAACAACTTCAAAACATAGTTGATAAATTATTTTATCGATGATTCCTAACGGTGAATAATAAATTAAGTTACATTTTAATGTTAACATTTTAGATTTCCAAATATTCCGGAAGTTAAAGAAAAGTGGATTAATCTCAAGATGTCTTAATTAAAAAAATATATTTTTTATATTTTTTTAGAAATGTAGGAAATAAGTAAGGATAACAAACAAATGATATATTCTTCGTTAAATCTTCATTTATTTCTCCTTACAAAGCAAAACCAAAAAAACAAGCAGAATTAATCGACGTCGATTTTATCGATAACGATATTATTGATGCAAAATTGACTTGTGCATCACTATGTTTGCTGACATTGTGGCATCTGCCAATCACAACCGCTGCGTGTTCCCCCGTCCCCCGCCCCGCGCTAGTGAATCGTGTGCCTAGACGAAATCGCTCTATCAGCTCTCAAGTGGTTTAATTCTCTTTGGTGTCGCCGCATGGACCACATGCCGCAGCCACAAATTTGACAGAGTCCATTATGACACTGAGCGCATAAGTTAAAAAAGTAGCAGCTACCAGCTATAAGTGGCTTTTAGCCGCTTTTAGCTTCTTGTGGCGTCGTTTTGTGGTTGTGGCCGGTGGCCCGTGTGCGGCGACTCTTAATGTTGACAGTTTTTGACGTTCTAAATTCAAATATCATTATTCCCTGGGGATCGCCCATACTGCATTATCTCCCTAGGGACAGAATGATTTGCTGTGATGGTTGTATGACATATAAATAGGGCATTATCGAGCAGGTGGTGTAAAAACAATATTTATATGCCTAGCAAAGCAGTACGTAGTGAATTGGTATTTTATAAACAACACTGTATACAATAACATTATACCTAGGAATGTGTAGCAAATAAACACATTCGACTTTCGCTTTGAATAGATAATACAAGACTTGGATTTCACGTCACAGTCACAATATAAGAAAATATTTACATAACTGTATATGAAAAACAAGTGTTTTATGAACAATGTTTTTAGTATATAAGTAGTGCTCAAAACACAGAACATTTGACTTCAAGAGACAACAGCATCGCAAAATATAGTTAAATAAATTCATTAATTAAAATGACGCCGTTTTGTTGGAAAATATCTCTTACTTTACTTGGTAAGTTATCTATTACGACCACCTTATAAATTTTCAATTGTTACTTAGGTAACACTTTAACACCACTAACAGGTTTTCAGCATAAAGGAAAAAAAAAACAACTTAAAATTCTTAATTAATTATCAGTACATGAAAGACGACTCATAATAATTGAATGAATATTTGGAAACTTTACCGCAGGATCAACTCTGAAATATAAAAAAAAAATCATCAGCTGATTTTGTTCCTCATTTAAAAAAAAAATTACACGTATTTTTTTTTCGTCAGTTTAAAATAGATGAGGCCAGTGTTTCCTAACTGACTACCCTGAGAAGAAACACCGAAACAAACTCAGGGGTTAATGTGTCTTTTAAAGTTCATGCAGTAAACATGTAGTGATCAAATTATCTAGTAGGTTCTGAAATCTGCAACACGGAACTAGAAAATGTGTTTCGGTTTGCGACCAACGCCGAATCTTCTCCGTATGTGAGGAAATAATTATAATTAACTTATTGTAATTACTTTTCAGTCCTCATCCAAATCACGCAAGCTTGGCGATTGGTGTGTTTTCGGAAGTAAGTACATCTGCTGATAAATTGAACTGATGGTGTTTCTATAATAGTTTTGTCTCTTCATTAATTAACACTGACTGTTTCCGAAATTACACAATTGACCGAGAAATCGGTGAATTATATACATAAAAAAATACATTTAGCCGAACATAAAACCTCCTTCTTTTTGAAGTCGATTATTGACAAAGTTCTGATTCAATAAACATAAAAAAACGACCAAATTGAGACAATCCTCCTTTTTTGAAGTCGGTTAAAAATAAAAACCTGTCAGATGCGAGTTTGACTCGCACACCAAGGTTTCAAAGCGTCGCATCTAATCGCCTAAAATCATGCGCAAGAAGCAACTCTCAATGGTACGGAGCTATGAAAACCTTCCTATACGTGCCTGGTCCAACTCACTTCACTTCAAAACTTAATGAACTTCTTAACATTTCAGATCTTTAAGCGACTTCAAAAGTGTCATCTATACAAATGCAGTAGAACTCATAACAAGCGGATACTTCAATGTAACGAAAAACACACTCTTCTACGCACATGGGTACATGGGCAGCACGATAACTCAGGGCACAGACCTGATGATGGACACATGCCTTCAGAAGCCTGACATGAATTGCTGTGCAGTCGATTATCCAGATGAAGCTACCTATGGCACGGTCCCATTTGCGAATTTTCCTCTAGTTGTTGCGAAGGCTTACCAGGTAAGTAACTAACTAAGGGCTTTATCATACTAGCGGATTACGATCGTACTCAAAGCGGAGCGGATGCGCAACGAACACGCTGCGCAAGCGTAGCCAATTTGTTGTGGACGTGCAACGAGATCCGACAACAAAATCCGGGTCTCCGGCATCTTCGAAATAACAAAACCAACAGGTGTGTCTCCTCTTCGGATTCCAATTTGTTACTGAGTGTATTGTACGTCGTTAATTTGCTACAAACTAGAGTTGAAAACGTTGTGAATTTCCACGCGTCTGTGACGTCTTCGCTGTGCAGCCGCGACGTGTTCGCGACGCATTCACTCCTCGCCCGCCCCACCCTACTCGCAAACCGCTAGTGTGATAACGCTCTAAATGATTATATGGAGATTTTGCGGGCACTTCACGGGCTCAATGTAGACCAATTAGCGTCCGTAGACTGGCTGCCTTTCAGTAACCTATTTGGAGAAACTGAACGAAGTTATCATGACGAATAACT
This sequence comes from Mythimna ferrago, assembly GCA_910589285.2. Taxonomy (NCBI): domain Eukaryota; kingdom Metazoa; phylum Arthropoda; class Insecta; order Lepidoptera; family Noctuidae; genus Mythimna; species Mythimna ferrago. The sequence goes on along the minus strand of OU342675.1, from coordinate 6,081,344 downwards.
ACCGCAGATTTATAGTGAAGGAACGGTTGACATCTGTTGCACACGTCACCGTCCGGGCGAATCAATCCGCATCACTATTTCTGGTTGTTCTCGTCTAGCTAACGAGGAACTTGCTCTGAAATACTCTCTTGTGGAATCGAATGTACCATACTACAGGGTATATGCCTGACCCAGTTTTCGACAGCGGCGATATCACATTGTACTGGAAATGGTCCATCATCACTGACAGGACTATTGGAGCCAATAAGCCTGATATAGTGGTGGTGGACCAAAGCGAGAGGCGATCAATGCTTATCAACATATTTGTACCGCATGACAAAAATCTCACGAATGCTGCGAAAGATAAACAAATCAAGTAAAAGAGATGGTCCAAAAAAAACCAGAATCGATTGGGACTAAATAGGTATCAGTAGGTTCATTATAATGCACAATTTACTCCACCGTAAGCACAATGCCGAAATCAATGGGCTATATGAGCTATAGGCTGACAAAGTATGTATGAAAAAGTCATGAGTTAGGTACTTGTGATTTTTTCCAGTTTTTACAAAAACAATTATTATTACTGATTAACAATGATATTAGGATTACTGTAAAAGTTATATCAATCAACTGTGTAATTACTATGTCGACCAGTAATATGTACTTACAACTAGTTTAAAGTACAATACAAGCATTATTAATATTATTACTTATTAAATGCTATTAGTTCAGTATTTAGTATTTCGGTAAAACGGCGTCATAAAATAACAATTCTTATTTTTTGGTTTTCAGGCATGCTATCGTCATTTTCTCTTATCAGTTTAGCTAGCATGCTCGAGTGACCACAATAAGTAACAGGTTTTGCGTCATCAGTGTGTATACAAAAGATGTTTAGAACGAAAATACTCCGAAGTGCAAAAGAGAGGAGTAGATTGCCCGACCTATCTTAATATTCAGTCAGAACATGACTCGGTATTTTTTTCGCGCTCAAATATCGAGAATCGATCGTAATAGGAGCGCACTATTTTCTATTCCTTCCTTTTCTTGAATGGACTGGCGCACGCGCCGACACAGTCCTTCGTTTGATGCCGTCGTGATCTGTGCTTTAATCCTGTCATTAAATTTGGTAGTATATTGCTGATATTCTAAAAACTGATACAAATCACAAGTAACTCACGATTTTTTCATATACTTTGTCAGTCTATAGCTCTTATACCCCATTGATTTTGGCATTGCGCTTTCGGTGGGGTAAATTGTGCAATATAATAAAACTACTGATACCCATTTAGTCCCAATCGATTCTGGGTTTTTGGTCCATACATTATGGACCATCTCCTTTGTACGAAGAAAACTGTGGTGAAACGCCCGGTTGTTACCATTGTGTGGACCGTCTGGAGGACACGGTGGAACACACACGGTGGTGGTAAATTTGTACACTTGTTTTCTTATTAACCTATTCTTTTTTTTTTTATGCACCTGCCATGTTTTCTCTTCACCACCCTAGGTTGACTGGTAGAGAATGCCTAAGGCATTAAGTCCGCCTTTGTACCTTTGTGTTGCATAAAGTTTTAATAAATAAATAAATACGGTAGAGGTGTACCTGGCTTGGGCCAAGAACCGTCGTATCCGTGTGGTCGCGATCGATAGCGGTGAACTCTCGCACCGAACCCTGTTCAGGCCATGATCTGGAGTGAGTAGGAATGAAAGGCGGTGGCCTTCTTCAGAGAAACAGTAATGCTAGCGAAGGAAACAGTCGCACGCGTTATGGACCGCTCAAGCCCCACCCGCTGCAACCATATCCAGTAGCCACGGTAGGCGAAGGCTGAAGGATGACGAGCAATGAGTAGCTCGCCTCGTTCCCGAATCGTCGACGGCACGTAGTGTTACACGCGCCTCATAGATGTCAGCAAAACCCTTGCGGGCCCTTAGGGTTTTACTGAAATCTCTTTGAGGCGCGCTTGGATCAGGGCCGATACCGGCTAGGGCCGCGCATTATCCCAAGGGAACATACTTCCAGGATAAAGGGTGTCTGCTGTACCAAAAACAAAAGCAAAGAAAATTTATTTTTGTATAGAAAATTTCCATAATCTGCATTATACCTATCACAAAAAAAAGTGTGCATGCGTGACGCGACGCCGAACCGTCATCGCTGCAACGTGAAATGCTGCGTATATTAAAGAATATTTTCTGTATTCCGTTTGATCTTGTCCTTACTATTTTGGAGACTACAGGTATATGACGGTATTCACTCAGGAGCAGGGTTCGCCGATATATATCAGTAGATATATATCATGACATATATATCAATTGATTTTTAACTTGATAATCAATTGATTTTTTCCTGTCGTCTGAACTAAAAATTTTTTGGAGATTAATGTTTACCCTGGCAACCAGGGACTTAAAAACATCATCATAAAGGTTACAGAATTACATATAAGTGTTACATGTTGAATGTGTAACAGAATCAAAAATGTAACACTTATAAATGTGTTTTCAATGTGTTAACCCAAAACACTTAAAAAAGTGTAACCGTAACATATCTGTAACAGATATTAAAGTGTAAACATTGTTAATAAGTGTAACAGGTAAACGCAGCGTTGCCAAAGTTACAATTTACTTATTTATGGTACTGTGCAACTATTTCAGTTACACATATTAACACTTATTATCACATATAACAGGTTACAGTTTGATTCGGCAGCACTTCTTAACACATATAAAAGGTTACAGTTTCATTCGGTAACATTATTGTACCTGTTACATTTAAAAGTGTTTTTCTGTTATAACTGTTTTAAAAAACAGTGTTAAAACACATTATTACGGTTACAGTTTGAGTCCCTGCTGGCACCACGTAGCGAAAAACTACAATTAGAATAATTTAGATTCTTTCCCAAAATGTCAACTCTTTTAAAGTTGAGGAAATCCCTTTTTACTTACCTGTACTGCTAGCTTTTAATTGAAAAAAACAAAAGGTTGACTGATGATGTCCCACTCATGGATCTATAAGGCCTGACCCTGAATGATTGCTTTTTCATTATTACAAATCATTATTAAAATTAGTTGATTTATCTCACTAACAAATGAACTTTATTATTATAATGGGTAATTGTTTTTTTAAGTGTAATTCTTTCTCGAATAAACACTAATTCTTTTGTAATTTTTTTTTAATATAAAACGTGGTAATTTGTCACTTATATTATTTATATATTATTTTACAAATTCCTTTCACATTTTTTAGTGTTTAATCCCCTTACAGACTTAAATTCGCTATTTTTTAGGCTGGATATTGTATCCGATATATAAGCCAATAATAATAATTTCATGGTGCGCATTTAAACGTACTCCCAAACACACACAAGATTCACGCACACACACACAATATACACTCACATACCTGCACAACACCACACTAAACCTACAAAATACACAATTCTATTACCTACCACTTGTAATTTTCTTGTTTTGTTTTGTTTCGTGTTATTCTTTTTGTTATCATCGTTAACGTTATCATTATAGTATATGTCTTCTAGGTCAAAACAAGTGCCAATGTTAACGATAACGATACTCTCTAAGTATGTACTTCCTAGCTGAACTTCATGGCTGAACGATGGACCATCATAATACAGGCTCTCGGCCTAGTTTGGTGGTTATCATCAGATGTGCTGTGAAACATTGTACTTGTTAAATGTGACTCTCGTATTAATTGTGTCAAATAAACGTTTTTATTTTATTTATTTATTATAAAAATCGGATTTTTGATATTTATTATATACCATATCTAAAAATTCCAGGTTCAAGGAGAATTAGCAGAAGCGTTGGTAATTTTGTGGCGAAATGGAATGAAACCAGAATGCGTGCACATGATGGGGTTTTCTTTGGGTGCTCAAGTGTGCGGGAATGCTGCCAGGACGTTTTGCAAACTAACAGGCATCAAAATAGCACGGTAGGTATGCTCCACAGATTGCCTCTCACTCGTGCTATTATTGCTGGCAATGATTTGAATTGTTCCATGTCGATGAAAAGATTTAATCAGTTTAATAATTGCTGATAAAATAGACAGAATATGTCTAAGAGTATATTCTCAAAATAAAATGTCAGCCGTTCCAATTCAAATAATAAATCCTCATCATTTTTACAAATGTGAAAGTGAACATTTGGCTCTAACTTTTCAACTCCAAACGGCTCAAACGTTAAAGAAGACTTTTTGATACCAAGTAAATTCATTGTATACGCTTTCATACGTATTATTATTATCAATTGGTTTATTAAACAAAATTATACATATTTATATATGTAGGTATTACTTAATAGGTAAATATGTTACCTATTGTATCATCCGGTATTCTACAAATTACCTAAAAAATGTAGACGTGTGTACCTGAAATCCTCTCAACCTTATTCGTAGTTCGATCTTCGTATAATTCTTATATTATAAATTATCTCAATTATAATGGTTTAATAATTATCATAGTATTTAGTAGTTTATAATGTTAGCATATATACCTACGTATTTATTATTATAAACAACTTAATTTAGTGATACCACATTTTATTTGAAATATGTATAATGTACAATGAAAAATAACTCCAAAGATTTACTGGTAGAGAATATTATACGCTTCTGTTGCATGGAGCTTTAATAAATAAATAAATATTATACCTATTAATTAGTTTTTAGTGTTTGTAAGTATATTGTAGTATCATTCTGTAAATAAAAAAATAGTTAATGACTTTGTTTAGGACGGATACTGTGTATCCCGGTAGTAGGTTTCTGTGAGACCCTATTTCCTGGTTTCAAGCGTTTTGACGAATTGCTTATTTACAACATAATTTTTGTTTATGCGAAACCTGAATATAGTTTTAGAATTAGTAACTGAACAGATTCCAATAGTTTTTACACTGTGTTATATTTTTACCCATAAATATTTTAAAAGGTTACAAGTTTGACACCACCGACACAGTACTAGGCATGCCTTTTAAGTTGCGTCGTTTAAATATATCCCGCTAATTTTGAATTAAGAATTGCTCAATCTTCAAATTTGTTTGAATTTGGAGTGGCAAAACAATTTAAATAATTGGAATTGATGCAACTATTTAGTCACAGAGTTGTTTTGAATCTATCAAGTCGCGCACAAAAATGAATCTCTCTAAGGAAAACGTTCGTGCTATAATTATTTACAACTTTCGGAGAAGCCTAACTCGGATTCAATGTTTCGAAGAGTTAAGATCGGTATTTTATGATGAAGCTCCTTGTCTACGGACTGTCGAACGCTGGTATCTGCTGGTATCTAGAATTGCAGCGTGGAAGTACAACTAGTCTTAGTGACAAATCTCGTGAAGGACGTCCAAAATCCGCCTTTACTGAAAAACATCGTTGCTGTGAGACAATTTTTACTCGAAGATCGTCATGTGACATATCGGGAGATAGAGGCTCTCAAGGACAACCATTCAAAAGATCTTGCATGAGGAGCTTGGTGTGAGAAAGCTAGTTTGCCGTTGGATTCCGCATTTGCTTTCCGATGACCATAAGGCGGCCCGCGTCTGATGATGTAAGAAAACTTTCCAAAGGTTCAAGCGAGGAGAGTCAAATCACGTCTACGACATTATCAGTGGTGACGAATCATGGATTTATGCCTACGACCCTGATTTCAAAAAGCAATCCACAACCTGGGTCTTCCGAGGTGAGCCAAAGCCAACTAAAGTTGTTCGCTCTCAAAGCACTTCGAAGAAGATGGTGGCTACGTTCGTGGCGAAAACCGGTCACGTTACAACAATTGCGCTTGAAGATCGTAGAACGGTTAATGCAGTGTGGTATACCACAATTTGTTTGCCATAAGTCATCGCCGAAGTTCGGAAATCTGACCCAAAGCGACGCATCATCCTACACCATGACAACGCAAGCTCACATACCGCTGGTAAAAACAATTGAGTATAGGAAAACGTAGAAATTCTTGACCATCCCTCATACAGTCCTGACCTAAGCCGTAAAGATTTCTTAACAATTCCTAAAATTAAGAAACTCTTCATGGGCAAAGGTTCCAGTCCAGTGAAGAAGCAGTCCTTTCAAGTCGGCCATTTTGGACAAACCGACTTTGGAGTGGAAAAATTGTTTTAATAACTGGTTCGAGCGAATGGAAAAATGTATAAATATATCTGGTATCTTCGAGGTGAATATTTTGAAAAATGATAAATAATACCTTAAAGGTTCTAGTTGTGATTTTTTCTTCAAACGACAAAATTTAAAAGGCATACCTCGTACCACACAGGTCACTGACTGGTAATGGCGAATTTTAGGCACCAGCAAACAGCGGGGTGCAAGTACAAAAATAACCTGTCAGTCCCCTGGATGACCCGGTAACTATGTATTTTTGCTGATACAACAGGCTTATAACTTTGTGATTTTTTATGACACAGTTATGAAATCTATATATATATATAAAAATCAATGCCACTTTTCGTTGTAATTTTATAACTCAAGAACGGGCTCACCTATCCAAACCAAATGTTTAGGCTTTGTTCGGACTATTTAGTAGATGTTTTATGTGAAGTTTGGTAGGGTAGAATAGGGTACAGTAGTGTATAGTAGGGTAGAGTAGGGTAGAGTAGGGTAGAGTAGGGTGAGTAGGGTAGAGTAGGGTAGAGTAGGGTATAGTAGGGTATAGTAGGGGTGGAGTAGGGAAGAGCGTGAGCGAAGCCGCGCGGGCAAAATCTAGTTTTGTTTATAGATTCTTTACATATAAGTACTGGACACATGTTTCGGGTTTAGCATAATTATACTTAAACTAATGTTGTATATTAATTTCTAGGGCCACGGGTCTGGAGCCTGCGAAGCCCTCATATGACGGAGCCTCTATGAACCCACGCATCGACCAGAGCTGTGCTAAGTTCGTTGACGTCCTCCACACAGACAATGCCAGATACGGCATGGCAACGACCACCGGACATGCAGACTTTTTAGCGAACATCATTAAGTATCAAAAAGATGGAGTCCAGCCAGGATGCGAGCCTGTGAACCTCGTGGCTAACCCACCCTTGACTCCTAAAGGTACAAATACCGGCACGGATCTTGAGCGCTGGCTTCAAGTTGCGCAGAACTCAAATATTCGGTCTCTTTAGTGGTACGAAGTGAGACGCGGAGGCGAGGAGTGTCAGTGATTGGCCACCGCGCCATCTTGTCATAAACGTCACTCGTGATTCGTTTCCAGCGCTTACTGCATGTATCTAACAACGACGACGATTGGCTCGCAATTTAAAGAATGCGCAAAGCGATCCCCACTCTGACGCCGAGCCATCATCATCCGTGCCGGTATTTGTACGATTAATGGCCGTTTCTCGTAATTTTTCTCTTATGCCAACATTCGGCAAGTTTTCTTGCTATAAGTAATTAATTATGTGACTAGGAGATAAAGCAGTGTCTTTAAGTTACGGGTAGCATGTTGAATTCCGAACGAAACGATGGTTCATCATTTCAGCCGTGATGAACCTGAAATGAATGAATTTCTTTCAGTTTCGGGCGGCATGTTGAATTCCGAACGAAACCAAGATTGCTAAGTTCAAATCTACCTCTTGCTCCACTTAGAGTGGGAGAAGGTTTTTGACGATTTCAAACACCAAAATAAAAAAAGGATTATGAAGAGGTGTATATATAGGGTGACTGGTAATTAGTGACCGATACTTAAACACGTGATTGTACTCATGATTACAAACAACTTTCCCAAAGAAACGTTTTTTTACTCATTCATTTTATACTTATCACAATAACAAAACGCGGCTAACAGTTGATCGGTCGCAGGCGCACGCGCGAATTTCAAACAGCTGTTTTGTTATTGTGATAAAACGATTGAAAAGAAAGAAAAACTTTTTATTTGCTGGAAAAGGCGAAAACTTAAGACATTACAAACATATTGACATTGATATTGCAAAATTACCAGTATTAGTTTACCGGCATTCATATCTTCGGTCCACGGCACTGATAAATTAATCAGGAACATCCTAACTTCTACACTGATTCCTTTAGAAGTGCCGTGTTTCGCCGAGGCTTTGGATGCCTGGAGAATCGCTTGCCCGAATACAAATCCACCTAACAACCCGGCTTCCCAGAGACGGTGGGATGAGCCGCTCTGCAAAGTAGTTCAGGAAAACCTAATCGTAACATCTGCTACTGCTGCGGAGCGTGCGCGCCTGCTGGCTGTGGGAAATTGGGAGTCAGGTCTTTGGCTTCACGCACTGCCGTCGTCGAATATTGGCACCTTGTTCGACGATACTACTTTCCGCTTAGCTGTTGCCCTACGTCTAGGTGCTCCCTGTTGTTCTCCTCATCGCTGCCACTGTGGCGAAGTTGTCAACAGCCTCGGTCACCACGGCCTGTCATGCAGTCGAAGTGCGGGACGCATAGCGCGGCACGCGAACATTAACGACATCATCCGACGAGCCCTTGTCACCGTCGGCGTTCCGGCTGTTTTGGAACCTCATGGCCTGGCACGCGACGATGGTAAGAGACCAGACGGTATGTCTTTATTTCCTTGGAAGATGGGTAGGCCTTTAGTGTGGGACGCTACCTGTGTCGATACTCTTGCGCCATCCCATCTTCCTAGCTCTTCGTGCTGTGCTGGTGCTGCCGCGACGGCTGCAGAGAACCTCAAGCGGCGGAAATATAACAGCCTCGTCGGCAGTTATATTTTTGAGCCGTTTGGGGTTGAAACTCTCGGGCCGTGGGGTCCGAGTGCTCATATGCTTTTTAAAGAATTGGCGAAACGCTTAATTGACGCTTCGCGTGACCCAAGGGCTGGCTTCTACCTCGGTCAGAGAATAAGCATTGCCATACAACGTGGCAATGCCGCCAGCCTTTTGGGCACCCTTCCAGTCGACAGCGATGCGGAGGAGTTTTATGACGTCATATTTAACTAGGCATTTAGTGTATATATTATTTTTAATTATTTAAGTTATTGTTTAATTTGTTTATTATTTCCTAGCAATTAATTTTAATAAATAAGATATGTTTTGTAACATTTGCAAAATAAATAACCTATTTGATATTGATAGTCATATACATAGATAATAAAAAATTTCCCATGACAAAAAAAAATTATTTACATATGCAATGTTCACTTTGAAGAATATTTAACCACCAATTTTTATGTGTAAAAATGTTTCAAAAATCCAAGCCGTTTCGAAGGAGTAGGAAAAAGTTGCAAAAAGTTGCGAAATTGCTAAATATTTTTTTTTAGACAAAAGTATTAATAGCACGAAAAGATCAAATGTTGATAATGTTCTTCATGAATCTATAATAAACATATATTTTTTTCAAACCTATAAACCTAGCCGTTACCGAGGAGTAGGCTTCAGAAAGTCACTGTTTTATGGCACTTTTCGGGCGCTTGGGCCTTAAGTATCGGTCACTAATTACCAGTCACCCTATAAAGTGCACTCTCATTTTGCCAGTTCTAGTTCCATATTATAGGGGAGAACCTATTGCAATGCTGCGGCTGAGCAATCCCTAACGAAATAACTCTTTGGAGGTAAGCAGAACAGGGAGTAAAGTCCAGCAAACCTCCGTTGAAAAGGAAGAAACCTTGGACCGGGTGTTATGTCTGGTGGGCAACTGACCGATAGATGATTTCAGGCTGTTCTATATGTTCAAATAGCTTGGAATACTTTAATTGCGCGATGCAGGATTAGTTCTTATGTGACGCCATAGATGTCGCTACTACTCAATAGCGTTTTGGGCAACCCAGCGGTCGCACTCAGGACCTCCTTAAGGCTTATAGTCCCTTGAACCATCTTTATTTATTTATTTATTTAACTATTTATGTACACACACATAGAAATACAAGAAAAGAGGAAGGAAACAGAAAAAATAGTACAAAGGTGATGCTTATTTCTAATGAAATCTCTTCCAGCATACCTGCGACAGGAAAGTTGAAGAAAAAAGAGAAGTAGACACCGTGTGTAAAAGTAAAAGGAAAATTAGTACACACAAAATACAAAGTTAACAATGAAATAGTATAAAAAAATAATAATAATTAAAGATATATATATACTGCTATAATTATAAACATACACATAATAAAATAAATATCACACATATACATACTAAATAATACCTAAAATAACATCATCTCATCATCATCTTTTTTTTTAAGGTGGGAAAAAATCTTCCAATGACAAGCCCCGCTCTTGGGCGGAGCGGGAGATAGTGTCAGACCCTTACTGACTAAAAGACCCACCCCGTTCCTTCTAGCCTTCATACCGGGGCTCGAGCGCCCTTTCGGATAACCCTGGCCCCAGTAGGCTTCGACCCGGCTGGGTCCCTGCTGTTGCTGACAACTCCTTGAGGCGCGCGGGAACAGTGCGCGCCGTCGACGACTTGGGCTTGGTCCGGACAGTTACCGGACGGCCGGACAGCGAGCTACCCATTGCTCACTGTCCGCAAGCCCGCGGACAACTACGGTGGCCGGAAATCGGAATCAGAATCCCGGCGGCGGCGGCGGCGATAACGCCGTTGCCTGATGCGTTCGGCCTCCTCCTTTGCGAGCATTACTGCTTCGCAGAAGTCGGCGACCGCCTGCCACTCCTCCTCGCTCCGGACCATGGCCTCAACCAAGGCCCGGCGCGAGAGGTCTCCGCCGCCGATCGCCCCCACGAGGGCACGGCGATGCTCCGCCCAAGCAGGGCACACCTCGACTGTGTGCTCCACCGTGTCCTCCGGGCATTCCGCACAGTGGCGACACCCGGGCGTCACTTCCGCACGAATCCGGTGCAGGAAACTCCCGAACGAACCATGTCCGGTGAGGACCTGCGTCATACGGAAGGTAAGGACGCCGTGAGGTCTTTCCAGCCACGCCTCAAAGAGGGGACCGCCATGATTGTGGCGTGCCCACCTTTGAACCATCTGGCCAAAGTTATGTGGACGCACCTCTCGCATCCGCATAAGCGGCAGTAAGCAAATCTGTGCATTTATTTGCAGCCAACAGCGCCCGGAAAGCGCGCGGCTGACCTTTAAATCCATTTTCTTTGCGAAATATTGATTGATTTTCATATGCAATGTTCACTTTGAAGAATATTTCACCACCATTTTTTATATGTAAAAATGTTTCTCAAGATCCAAGCCGTTTCGAAGAAGTAGGGAAAAGTTGCGAAATTGCTAAATATTTTTTTTAGACAAAAGTATTAATAGCACGAAAAAATCAAAAGTTAATAATGTTGTTCATGAATCTATAATAAACATATATTTTTTTCAAACCTATTAACCTGGCCGTTACCGAAGAGTAGGCTTCAGAAAGTCACTGCTTTATGGCACTTTTCGGGCGCTTGGGCCTTAAACAGCCGTAGAAAAATAAACATCAAAGTTAATCACTGTTTTCAGATGCATGCAGCCACCGCCTAGTCGTGGACATATGCATAGAGTCGTGGAGAAATAACAGTCAGCTACTGGCCGCTCAGGCTTTGAACGAGGGCGAATGGGGAAGCCCTGGCTTCGTTCCTGTAGTCGTCAACGGCGTCGGATTTCCGACCAATCAAAAGTATGTTCTTAAAAAAATGTATTTTTGGTACATTGAAACCTATATTTCTAATGACCTAATTTCTCCTAATACCCGCTATGACCTGCCGTGTGGCCTATGTTGTACTTAGTGTCGGTGGTGTTCAACCTGTGACGTTATTTAAATATTTTTGAGAAAAAATACAACATGGTGTAAAAATATTGGAATCGTAACCCTGAATCGGAAAACATTCAGTTACTGATTCTGAACTATGTTCAGGTTTCGCATTTAATACTAAAAATTTTGTTATACAACCTGGGTAGGATGACAGCCGGATATATGCATTTTTAAGATGAGAGAAAAGGATAGGTAGCTAGCTACAGTACGCCCGACGGATCTTGGAGAGCCTGAACATAGGCTCTGCGCATCTTTCTCTCTCACGTCGCTTGCAGAGCCTATGTTCAGGCTCGCCAAGATCTGTCGGGCGTACTGTACATTTTATGAATCCGACAGCTGTCACCCGCACCATCCTATAGCAATTTATTGTACTTAGTGTAAAGCGCCGTACGCACCATCCATCTTGACGTACGTCCCGCCAAGGCCATACAGATAAAATAACGATAAATCAGGGCTGCCAGGTGCAAAATTTTAGTTAATTTTAATAAAAACTAGGAAAATAGAAAAGAATTTTAGTTATTTTTAATAAAAACTTTGTACTTCTTCGTTGTACGATCTTTTCGTTTCAAAATCTTGTTTTTTAGTAGTGGTATTATCGTACGATCACCCCTTTTTTGCGCCTGGCAGTCCTGATTTATCGTTGATTTTTCTCTTATTTATCTTTATGGCCTATGGCCTTGGCGGGACGTACGTCGGCCTTGGCGGGATGGATGGTGCGTACGGCTTTTTAGTCAGTAAAAGTATAAAGGGAAAACAACACTAGTCCGACGCACACGTGGACCACGCCTGATTTGTACATGTATAGCGGCGCGTTGCATGGCGTCGCGTAGCGTTGATCTAATGTAGCTCTGCAAGTCCAGTTACCATGTAAAATGTATGGAGACCGACGCACCCAGATCGGCGTACGTGGCCCACATGTGCCCAATGTAGTTCTACCCTAAAAGGGAGTGTTCTCGCTCCACCCTTTTTGACAAGTTCCCACCTCAAAAAATTAATAACATGGACAGTATACCAACACATTACTGTATTCGGCAAGCCTGTGGGTTAGGTAAACACAAAGGGCTTATAACACTTCGCGCATCATCATCATTTCAGACAAGACATCCACTGTTGGACATAGGCCTCCCCCAAATGTCGCCACAATGAACGGTCTGGTGCGTCTCGCATCCATCGGAATCCTGCAACCCTTACCAGGTCATCGGTCCACCTTGTACGTGGTCGCCATTCCAGAACCTTTCGGTCCCAACGGCCTTCTGTTCTACGAGCAATGTGCCCTGCCCATTGCCACTTAAGTTTAGCGATTCTTCGTGCTATGTCGGTATCCTTGGTCCTTCTGCGGATATCCTCATTCCTGATTCGATCTCCGAGCATAGCCCTTTCCATTGCCCTGTGGGTGACTTTAGGTCTTCTGATGAGGCCCATTATAAGCGACCACGTTTCGGATTTTCCACGTTCTTTGAGCATCCAGTTAAACAATGCCTACAAGACGTTGTTGTCTGCCACGCTTCTGTAGTGCTTCCAGCATGTTCGCTCGAAGCATGAATCGCGCACAGATAGCTTTGATGCCACGTGACGCAAGAAGACAACATCACTACTAAGCAGACTGCGTGGCAACAGCAACAGCATCCTAAACATGATAGCCAGTAAGCTTGACAGCCTCCTGGTGTGGAACCTTACCCAGAGGACTAAGTCGATTTTAGTTATTAATTACTAACAAATTGTTTTAAGATCATACTAACATTTTTCTTGTAATGGATGGACCAATAATGCTGTCTGATTAAATAAATAAATAATAATTAGCTTGAACTCGAAGACGAAAATTATATAGTAATTTCAAGGACACTTTTTTTAACAAAATTATATCTTCTTTTTCACAGTTTACGAGGAAGATTTTATTTTCGTACAGCCGACCAATCTACGTACGGCTTGGGTGAAGCTGGACTGACGGCGCAATCAAACGCAACTATACCTACCTATCATTAGATACAATACAGGGTGTAAGGGACAGCAAACTTTAACCTTTCAAATACCGTAATTCTCTAAGGCGCGAATTACACAGAAACGGCGTAAGCGTGGCGGCACCTTAGAGGTATTGTACTTAGCGCGTTTTAAGAGTACTGTATTTCAAAAGGAAAAAAACGGACAATAAAGTGATCCTATAAGGATCCTATAAGGATCACTTCGTTGTCCGTCTGTCTGTATTTCTATGATAGGACTTTTTAGATTTCATTTATGATGGTGTTTTGAACAATCCTACCAATTTTCAGCCGGGTGCGAATTATTGTAACCTAACCCCTATTATTTGGTCTAATTTGACTGGACTACTACACAATAGAAAGACAATGACAGCGCGAACGCCGGCGTTCGCTTGGGGTTAATAAATTAAGGGCTTGCTCAGTAGAGGAAACTGAAAAACCTTCCACAAGATTTTTACAGGAAACGAAAAAAAAAATCGGCCCAAACAAAATTATAAACTTAACTGGACAGTTTGTATGAAGAGACCGATTTCTTTATTCGTTTTCGGAAAAAAATCTTGTGGAAGGTGGTTTAGCTTCGTCTTCTGAGCAAGCACTTAAAGTTTGTGGAGAGCTGTCCCTTACACCCTGTATACTTATGCCTTGATCACACGTACCGAGTAAACGGGCGAGACAGTACTCTCGGCCGAGTACTCGATGTAAACACAGCGCCGAGTGCTCGGCCTACCATTTATCTCTACAACTCGCTTACATCACTGTCTCGGCCTAGCAACATATTATTGTCTCGCCCTTTTACGCACACACACTTATTTATATTAGATGCTTATAAGGTCTTTTCAAAGAGGTCAATGTAAAAGAAAAATGTACAGTTTATTTACTAAAATTAATAAACGAGTGGAATGACTGAATGAATGAAAAAAAAATACAAACAAATATGGGTCTGGTGAGGAAAATTTGCGTGGAAGAAGCAAAAATGACAGAACAAAGTAACAAGTTATGAATTATGGAAATATCAGTGGCCCACATGAAACGTCCTTTTGATAAGAAAAAGACGAATATAACCGTTTTATGTTATTAGGAACCTACGTTTTAAAAATAAATAAATGATTTGGTCGACTCTTCGCGTGACCAGAGGGCTGGGCTTTTCTTCCGTCAACGAATCAGCATTGCCATTCATCGTGGCAATGCTGCCAGCGTTCTGGGCACTTTTCCTATTGACATCGATGTAGACGAATTTTTTGATGCCCTATGAGTTCCCGTTTGTACATATTATTATTTTAAGTTTGTATATACCTATTAATTTATAATATTTAATAGTTAAGATGTATAAATTTATTTTATTATCTCAATCAATAAAATGATTTGTGATTTACCTAGTCATTTGGAGTAGATTCTTGGACAACCTTGGCGATTACATCGAGGAACAAGGAGAACAGGAGACACTGCTGGGAGAACCATATGATCGGAGACTGTTTAATAAGAGATTGTCTTGAACATAAGCCCAATATGAAAGCCTACAGAACCAGTTTTTTTTTTTTTTTGTTTGCCATTGGTTCTAATAACACAATGTATTTAGATATTTATTCGTTATTCTATAGCTGCTTCTAAAAATATTTATTTTAAAATATAATATGTTTAAAGAAAGAGGTGGCTCAAAACCGGGAACATTGGAAGGAGTGGAGGGAGGCCTTTGCCCAGCAGTGGGACAGTATGGGCTAGAAAAAAAAAAAAAGAAGTTTAATAAAAATTTTAAGTATATAAGATAAATATAAAAGGAGAAACTGACTGACTAACATCTACACACTTGAAACTACTAGGTCTAGGAGCACAAAATATATAGGTACAGAAGTCAATCTACACACAAAGCGCGCTCGAGCAACGCACACAAAGACACCGCTCACACACACGATATCTCGGTCGCATCTCGGATCACTCGTCGAACAATTCGGGCTCAAACGCTCATTAGTGTGCTTCCACCGGCCACATACTTTAAAAAATGTAATCAAATTGATTACATTTTTTTCTTCCGATCTTAATTTAAATGGCGGTCTATCCGTCACATGAGATCCTCATGCTTGCATCTCACTATTATGTTAGAACCTTGTGCTCTTACTCGATTATTTAAAACAATATTTTTTAAAGTATAGAGCAGGTCTCACAGCCTCCTAACCGTTAAGCTTCTTCTTTCGGATTGACTTTAGATTGAAATTGAAATTAATTTGGAGAGTAAGCCTGCTGGTATTGTCTAACATACACGTACTTAAATAACATAGCTAAAGTCGTCAAACATCAGATGTTTTTGTTTGCTGACAACAGCCCTATTCTTTTATTTTGTAATGCCATCAATAATCTCAAGAATTACATAAATAATTAGGTATTTCAAAAATATAATAAATTGGAGAGCTAATAATATTCTAAATGTGAATCTCAGTAAGACAAAAATCAACACAATCAATCAGACAAACAATTACAATGCAATGTCATAAATAAAAAAGAAACCTTGTGCAAAATTTTACGCTCCTAGCACAAAATATGTAGATAGTACAGAAGACAAGGTGGACCGATGACCTGGTAAGGTTTGCGGGAATCCGATGGATACGAGACGCACAGGACTGTTCAATGTGGCGACTCTTGGGGGAGGCCTATGTCCAACAGTGGACTTCATACGGCTGAAATGATGATGATGAATGTAGAGTCTTACAGGTGAAGGAAAATTTATTCTCAGCTGTTTTTGATGCCAAAGTGAATTCCAAAGTTTTCTACTTAGTAGATAAGGATTGCGTACTGGGTTAGACATAAACCCAGTGGGGCAAGTGATATGAAGAAGTTTTTGGATGCTTAAAGGTTAGGAGGCTGTGAGAACTGCCTTATACTTTAAAAAATATTGTTTTAAATAATCAAGTAACGGTAAAAGGTTCTTACATAATAGTGAGATGCAAGCATGAGGATCTGAGGGATCTCATGTGACGGATAGACCGCCATTTAAATTAAGATCGGAAGAAAAAAATGTAATTAAATTGATTACATTTCTTTCTTCCGATCTTAATTAAAAAGCCATAAAAAACCCGAATCGCAAAAAGGTATTTTTTGTGACTTAACTTTTAAATTTACAGTATTTCAGATTTTTGCGTCTACTTGTACTATGAGTCCTTGCTTCATATCAAATTCCAGGATTCTAAGTTAACGGAAAGTACCCTATAAGTTTCAATTTCCTTGCGAGTGTCAAAGTATGAGCCTAAACGGAGCATAAACGGCCTTACCTTTGATTTTGTTGACTTAGGGTGAGTTGCACCATTTAACTATAACGATAACAGAGCTATTAACAGTTGTCAAATCGTCGAATTGACCAATAGGCGGCCGTTTCACGGCCGGTTATGGTTTGGTTACCGTTATAGTTAAATGGTGCAACTCACCCTAAGAAATACGATTTTATCACTGCTGTTTGGGGTAACAGGCTTGAGTATTTAATATTAATTTTAATTTCATACCTCTACGCATTCCTGAGAAAAAGTATGTTAACTGACAGACAAAGCCATGTTATAAGATTTTAATTTTCGACTGAGGTACAGAATCCTAAATAGCACTCAGTGTCATACAAAAATTCAGTTAGAAATGGCAATTGTGTCCTCTAAAACAGATAATAATTTACAGTTACAGCACCTCAAGGTACTACATACACTTCCGCGACAGTGAATTCGAAGTCATGAGCGATTGTATTATCGGCTCCACGATCAGTTCTAACGTAATATTAGACGGCGGCGCGCGCATTCTTAACCAAACGAGCATAAACTGACGCAGATAGTGGCGGGAAAAAGTTTAAAAAGAAAAAAAAACACTATTTAAAAAAAAGTCCTGGCACAAAATACAGGCGTAATATTTTGTGTGAACCCGACATGAAATTAAAAAAAAAAGTAGAGAATAAATAAATCTATGTTTTAGTGGATGTTTTGAAAAAGGAAAAAAATGTGCAGTGTAAAGAATTTATTGTTTTTAACGTTAGTGTGCCCAATAGTGTTTATAGGTTAGTACTATAGTTTTTTAAATCTATACATTACATATAATAAGTCTATAGTGCGCACATCAGCGCACAACTAAAAGTATACGTAAAATGTACGAAATCGACATAGAGATTTTTTATACATTAAAATTATTGTGTGTAACTTGATATATTACTTAGGCTTTGTTTCATCGCAATCAGTTGACTATATTGAAAGATATACTAAGTGTTAGGCGGCACGATGTTCGCCGGGTCAGCTAGTTGTAAATAAGGGACGTCTTCATTTTAAATAATCAGATTTACTGCAAAAAAATCTTAATAACAAAAATAACGATTTACCTTTATAATATTGTTCAGGCAGGGGCCCATAATCTTTACATAGACCTTAGTAATCCATTAAACCTGCCAAAACCATCGCATTATAACACCTCTATTTTTTAATTAGTACAAAAGTAAAAGTAGTAGTATTTTTGTAGTAAAAAAACTAAATCCCAAAACTGTCCACGATTGTCAGAATTGGTAAATTCATCATAGAATCAATCATTCATAAGAATTGCTACTAGAAAATACTACGCGCAGTTTTATTTTCCATTTTGATCGTCATTTATTAATTTTTAATTAATAGCCTGTACAATATATTTCCATAAATTGAGTGACATTTTGGGATATAAACAAACACTAATAACATTGCTGTTTCTGAATATTATTTATTGAGATGTTACATAAATAATAACAAGACCATTTTTAGTAAAACCTTTAGATAAATATTTCTACTAATTATTTTAAGTAGTACTAATACTACTACTACTAGTAGTTCAATTGTTTTTACTAGTGGTGTATATTTTTTTCCCATGTGTTGTAATAGTGTCCTTTGGTGCACTAGCAAAGCGCGTACGCATAATCGCCTTTTGGTACCACGTTCCATGAAAAGTGTCTGAAGGGACTCAGCGAATTGTTTTCGGCCCCTTATACGCCTTCCAAAGGTCCAGAACCCTGATCCTGAAATAAATAAATGAGTACTGAGTACGGAAAATTTTTAACAGTACAAAAGTATGTTTTCCCTAGCAATTAATAATAACATTTTTTGTGTCCAGGCAATATCTGTCTATTCTAGGTTGCCTGGAAGAAATCGCCTGGTGCGATAAGGCTGCCATTGTGTGCAGATAATTTTTATTATACGGTTTCTTTTTGTAAATTTTTAACCTTGATGTGCAATAAAGAATATATAGATAAATATTTCACAACTATCACACAACGCCGTCTAGTCCCAAGCTAAACAGAGCTTGTGTTATGAATACAAGACAACTGATATACATACTTATATATTTCTAAATATATACATATAGATAAATTACACCCAGACACGGAACAAATGATGATGCTCATCATACAAACATTTGTCCTGGGTGGGAATTGAACCCACGACCTTCGGCATAGCAGTCAGGGCCACTAACCACTAGACGAGCAGGCCAGCAATTGTTTTTCTTTTACTTGAAAATATACCAATTCATTTCAGGTTTGCTGGATTCATCACAAGCAGCATTTTTACGATGCTACAACGGGTAAGAAAACAGTTTACATTATTATAATGTAGGTACTTTAAAGTACCATCAAAGACACTTCCGCCTGACCACCGCTAAGTTCATTTTTGCTCGCTCTCAAAACGAAAACTTCAAAGGGTTTGGTTTAGAGCCGCGCCGCAGGATTCAAGCAAAAATCTTTTTAAGTGAGGCAGGCAGAAATGACTGCGATGGTACTTACATAGTTGTAGTCAGCAAAATTAATTCCTTATCACAAATTTTCCGGAAAAATTTTAAACTCGTCTTAGGTTGAGATAAGATAGAGATATTTATTTTGAAAATATGTATCTACAAAACACGGTAACATAAAAATATTATTACGAGTAACATCAACCATAATTTAGTCAGAAGGCAGGCACCATCATAATCATCATCACTTCAGCCGAGAGACGTCCACTGTTGGACATAGGCCTCCCCCAAGTGTCGCCACAATGAACGGTCCTGTGCGTCTCGCATCCATCGGATTCCCGCAACCCTTACCAGGTGATCGGTCCACCTTTGCCGAACCTTTGTCTAAAATTATTATACTTGAACTTGGCAGGTTTTCGTGCTGTACGTAACACTTGATTAATTATTGTATAATTAAATTTATTATTTATGTAATTAAATTAACCAGCCAAGTTCAAATTTAGAAGTATTATAATTTTAGATATTTTTAACCAAGTATCTACGTATTTTTACAACTATACCATATTTTAAGTTAGGTGTATGGTAAAGTGAATTTCGGCCAGATGGACCGTTGACGTGAATGTGGCGGGTAGTGGCTGGATGCGGAAGGCGGAGGATTGGCTGTAGTGGCAAGTCTTGGGAATGACAAATATTTACCAGTGGATCAGGCTGTTGGTGAAGATGATTATGATCGATCTTAAAGTGCATCTAAACTTGGCATTGGATTGGATTTCAACCCTTTTTTAGGCGAACAATTAGCCGACAGGAACTTGGCCCCCTTTTTAACAGGTATGTTTTTGGTGGGTCCATATTTTTTCAAAACGCCGTTAGATTGAGTTACCGCTTCTTGGCTTCTGAGGGTAAAGTAGTTTTCTTAATACTTAGAATTGTCAGAGTTATTCCTATTTTTTACACAAGCAAACTACCTAATAATTCAACATAATTATTTTTAATTTATTAAATTCCAAGCGAACCGCGCTCTCTCATTGTCTCTCTATTCTGTCTCTAATTACGCGGTATTCCAAAGGTTAAAATATTAGTTTAGTAAAGTTTCATTAAGTCACAAGAGCCCGAAACTTGACAAACAAGATCAATTACACACATTGTAGGAATAACTAATGACCGGTTACAAAAAGCGGAATATGTATTAGGGCGTCAATTGATGTAATATCAAGTTAAAAGGTGGTATAAGTATTACGTTCTGTGGAAAAAGAAGTTGTTAGTTGTTCGTATTAAAACCAGTAACAATCCTACTGTTACGTTTTGCTGGTAACTTTATGAATATAAAACTAATTTGTTTTTTTTTTTTGTTAATGTTCTTGGCTTGGATATTAAGTCCTGGCCTTGTATGGCTAGTTCATTATTAGAATATGGATGTACACTTTCTTATGTTTTTTTAGTATTTTGCAGCAAATCATCATCATCAGTCTTTTTAATGTTCCCACTGCTGGGACTCAGGCCTCCTCTCTAGGAGAAGGAATGGGCCGTAATCCACCACGCGGGCCCAGTGCGGGTTGGTGGATGTCACATGTCTTCGAATGTTTGGTTCTAGGACATGCCGGTTTCCTCACGATGTTTTTCTTCACCGTTTTGAGAGCAGTGGTAATGAAATAAATTACACAAAGTAATGCGCCTGACAGGGTTTGAACCCGCGACCTACAACTCGTAAGTCAGAGCCATTATCACTCGGCCACCACTGCTCTCAGTTCTCACTTCTTGCAGCAAATGTATCAAGTCAATCTTCTCGGTAAACTTCGCTGAGGTAGTAATCACTACAATAAAATTCTCAGCTTCATTTTACCGAGATCGCGCCTGTTTCAGTTGTGCAGACACTTGAGATACGAAACTGCACCAATTTTACATCACAATGTCCACTAGGAATCAATTTGCGAATAATTAAAATAGCCACTGAACTTCATTCGAAAAAATCACGCCAAAAAAAATTGTATGTATCATTGTATCTCCATAAAAAATGATATAATTGATCGGATAAATTGTATGAAGAGGTCGAGTTTTTTTTCATTTCCTAGAAAAAAATCGAGTGGAAGGTTGTTCAACTTTATCTACTGAGCAATTTGCGGAGACCTGTCTTTTACCTACACTCTGTATAGCTGTATATATGTAAGTTAGGTACGGAGAGCGTCAGCAACTTGATACTCTCTTTTCTAAAGGGCCTATTACACTACGCGTTATTCAGCATACGACAGTCAGACTCGTCTTATTTTCCATTCCGAGTAAAACAGTCTGATCCTTAACTACGCGACACGACACTACATCGACTAAGACTATCTAAATATCGAGTTGTGTAATAGGGCTTTAAGAGGTTGCTTTTCCACTCGCCTATCGTAAACATCGAGCATGGTTTAAAAGCTTGTTACTTCATCTAACGCAATCCAACGCGATGTTTGACGAACCCTGGGTGTCCTGTCCTGGGTGGGAATCGAACCCACGACCTCCGGCATAGCAGGCAGGGCCACTAACCACTAGACCAACAGGCCAGTCAAAAAAGCTTGTTACTTCATCTAACGCAATTCAACGCGATGTTTGACGAAAAGGCAACGCGAAAAAGAGATATAACGCCTGAAAACTCTGTTACCATTCGGTAATTCCGTGATTTACTCGAATATTTTATAAAACTTGTTCCAGAAAATACGTGTTTTTTTTAAACCCTTAAAAGTTTTTGAAAAACATTGTCATTATTTAGAATCTTGATAAAATTTGCTAGGCTTGTATAGTTGTACTTTTTGACTTTTTTAATTTTTGAGTAAATTATGAAGTGTCAAATTTCATACAAAATAGCAGATTTTCAGAGGTCTTAACTGGATTAGTTTTACACAAATTTATAAATTGATTTCCATAGAAGCCTAGATAATATCCACAAGACATTTTCACTGTGTTTCCAAAATATCAAATGGAAAATGTGTAATAACGGCATAATCGCGTAAAAGCGGTTGTATGAAAAACAGTGAAAATGTATGTCGAGATGCATCCCCTTAAGGTATTTTAAAGTGGGAAGTGTAAATAAATGATGCAGGTACCTGTACATATTTTTTTTTGTCAATGTCTAAATTATTTCAGGCATTACTTTTTTAGCAAATACACGATTTATGCAAGACTAGCTTTTGCCCGCGGCTTCGCCCGCGTACATAAAAAACCTTCCCTCTTTCTCCCCCTTTTCTCACTTTTTTTTATAAAAAATTGCGATACCTATTTTATATTCAGATAAAATATTATAGTATCTTAGCCGTGTGCAGGGCCCCTTAGTGAACTCCACTACGGATGACGTAACCTACGACAAACTTATTATTTGCGGTTGGTACAGTAATCGGGTCTAGGGATCGAACCGCAAAATTAAGTTTGTTTTTTATTGTATATACTTTTCCGGGATAAAAAGTACCCAGTGTGGTGCCCAGGATATTAAAGAATAATTATGCCAAGTTTCATCGTAATTGAACCGGTAGTTTTTGCGTGATGCCTGAACAAACAGACAGACAGACAGACAAAAATTTTTTAATCACATTTTTGAGTTCGGTGTCGGTCTAGTAACGCCCCTTGCCATTATTTTTTTTGATATTTTCAATGTACAGAATTTTCACTTATACAGATTTATTATAAGTATAGATAATGCAGTAAGTAAAAAACGGCTATTCAGTAGTATTAACATTTTTGTTCGCATAATAGCTCAATAATTTACACTTTGGGAGTTCGATCCCAGACTGAGAAGTAGTTTAAGAAGAGTTATACTGCGGCCCTGAAACACAACGGGTAACTGAAGGAACACAAGTTGGTTTCCGTCAGTAAAAAAATATCACAGCATACGTACTCGGAGATAGGAGTCTTAGCCTCGCGCCAGTCTTTTAATATATATTTTTTTCTTATTAACTTTATTTTTTTTTTTATGTTATTTAGTTTAGTTAACATTTTTTTAATTGTTGTTGCTACTGTACGAGTCACAAATAAATGTTTTTCTTTCTGTCTTGGAATGAAAAAACAAAAGCTGAAAAAAATCTGAACGTGAAAAAAAATATCCAGTGAAAAACACGGTTTAGTGTTTTTCACTGGATATTTTCTTTAATTTTTATATCTTGTTCAGCGATATCTTATCATATCTTCTTCAAATGTTTTAACTAAGCTAACTTAATTTAGTTTGGAATAGTATTTTCCAACAAGTGTTCAACATCCCAAAGTTCGCCATGTCCCGAAGAATCGTCAAAGGTAAGGGGCAATAGGCAGGGCACACTGCAGATGGTCGATGGTGCCGAAAAGTTTCTGTAGTGACGACCACGATCCGGAAGACGCAGCGTTGGAGGGCCTCCGACAAGGTGGACCGGTTGGGAGGGTCGCGAATTTCCGATGTATGCGAGACACAGGACCGGTTGCGACACTTGGGGATACCTATTTGATGTTGATTCATCATTTCAGCCGATAGAGTACGTCCACTGTTGGACATAGGCCTCCCCCAAGTGTTACCACAATGAACGATCCTGTGCGTCTCGCATCCATCGGATTCCCACAACCTTTCGTCATCGTCATCGGTCCACCTTGTTCCCAGGCTTTTCAACGCTACAAAAAAAACTACGAGACAATATGTTGGACCTACCTTTTTTAAGAAATATAAACTAGTGCTTGACTGCGATCCCACCTGATGGTAAGCAGTGATGCAATCGTTGATGGTGAGGCGCACTAGTTTATTAGGACACTATTCACTCTAGCCATGAAGACACCTAAATTATAATCGGTTGGGAAGACTTAATATTTAGATATGTATTCCATGTCTTCAGTAATTCGGTCATACCATCACAGTAGGATAACAATGGTCGTGACAGGAAACCCAAACACTTGAATGAGAATTAAAGACAATAGTAACGTATGAACGACGCAATACCTGCGTAATGTGAGGAGATACGAAACAGAATGACAATCAACTTCGTAATACCAACGTTTGGTGACCAGCATGACCAATTAATCCATATCCATACAAATATATACCTACTAGTATGAACAGTACTAGTCGGTATATACATATTTGTACCACAGTTAACTGGAACAATTCAAATGCCCTTATTATCTATCTATATAATTATATTACAATATTTAGCACTTAGATTATAATTTACAAAAATCGCTAGTTTGGTTTTTGAACTACAATAATTATATTACAATATTTATCACACTTAGATTATAATTTAATAAAAGAAAGTCGTGTTAGTTACACCACTTATAACTCAAGAACGGCTGAACCGATTTGGCTGAAAATTGGTGGGGAGGTAGCTTAAAACCAGGAGACGGACATAAGACCTACTTTTTTTAGGGTAGAGTAGAGTAGGGTAGGGTAGAGTAGGGTAGAGTAGGGTAGGGTAGAGTAGGGTATAGTAGGGTAGAGTAGGGTAGAGTAGAGTAGAGTAGGGTAGGGTAGAGTAGGGTAGAGTAGGGTAGGGTAGAGTAGGGTAGAGTAGGGTAGAGTAGAGTAGGGTAGAGTAGGGTAGAGTAGAGTAGAGTAGGGTAGGGTAGAGTAGGGTAAAGTAGGGTAGAGTAGGGTAGAGTAGGATAGAGTAGGGTAGAGCAGAGTAGAGTAGGGTAGGGTAGAGTAGGGTAGAGTAGGGTAGAGTAGGGTAGGGTAGAGTAGGGTATAGTAGGGTAGAGTAGGGTATAGTAGGCTGAAGTAGGGAAGGGCGGAAGCGAAGCCGCGCGGGCAAAAGCTAGTCTATATATATATAAAAGAAGTCGTGTTAGTTACACTATTTATAACTCCAGAACGGCTGAACCGATTTGGCTGAAAATTGGTGGGTAGTTAGCTTAGAACCAGGAGACAGACAGGATGTAAAAAAGGTAATTTTTTATCCTATTCCTGTGGAACGTGACATAAAACGTGGTGTAAAAAACGCAACTGACAGCTAAAAGTAATGTTGTCTATGCTTAAGTATGGTAGAAAATTTGAAATTTTGAAGTTGACCGGTTGATTTGTTTAATGGTATAATAGGCGAACATTACACGGTAGGTATTGCTGTCAGTTTTGCCACAGCCAAAGTCTTGATTGACGAAAATCCTACCGTCTAATGCGTTGATTGACGGTTTTTAGTATCATTCATCAATCTTCATGATAACCATCATTAATGATTGATGGAATTGATTGACGCTTGCATGACCGTGTAATGGTCGTCTTAAATTAATATATTGTAGAACAGGGTAGAGTTGGGTAGAGTAGAATATAGTCGTCAGTTGATGGGAGCGAAGCCGCGGGCAAAAGCTAGTATCTCATTAAAAAAAAAAACTACAATCATAATTCAAGCACTGAAATTTTTGCTAAATGCACTTAGGAAGTGTTTTTTTTTTTATATAAAAATGATTATCTTGATCATAGACATACGGTCCTTCGAGTCGGACTCAATAGGAAGTATACGGTATCGACGAAATACGCAATAAATACAAGAAATAGAACGAGGAAATTCATACGAAGTAAAGATGACGATCAAGTTCATAGTGTTAAGCATGAAGGTCAGTTCGGTCACAAAATAGATAGGTACAGAAGACAATCTCATGTATGTACTTCACTTTTTATACCTACGCTCGGTGGACGCACACTAATTTGCGTTTGAGCCGGAACTGTGCAACGACTGCAACGAGTGATCTGAGACGCGACCGAGACATCTGTCCGTGAGCGGTGTCTATGTGTGCGTTGCTCGAGCGCGCTTTGTATGTAGTTTGACTTCTGTACCTATTTTGTGGTTCGGTGGTTTCACCCAGAAATCTCTTCTTCATTAGGTAGTTTAGTATCTAGTGTTCATTTCCGATGCAAAAGGTCATTATTAATCATAATTAAATTATATAAAGGAATTTATTGTTCAAACTGTAACAGTAAGTATCACGGTTCAATTATCAAAATTCAACTGCACGATTACTGATTGATTTCCTGTGCCTTGTACCTTTGTGTTGTATAAAGTTTTAATAAATAAATACCACAGCCTTTCTCAAATGTCTAAGTTAGCAATTAACTAAGCGTTATTTATTAAATCACTTAACTAATCCATCCAAAGGTTGTCTGTAAAAAATCGCTTTTAGCGATAAGACCGCCCATTGTGACACCCTATTAATTTCAAGTTTCGTATGTAATTGCTTTATTTTTGGTGTATAATAATGAATTTATCTATCTATCTAGCTCAATTCAATTCAACAAATGTATGGATAAATATAATTCAATCGTGTTATTGCGTCTATAGTGCGAATTAAGCTAGTGAACTATGACATATCTATAAATAAATGGAAAACTTTAGACAAAGATTTTCCGCTCTATTTTTAGAGTCGGTTTATATTTATATTTTTAGAGTCTATGTATACGAGCATTTAGTGGACCTTGACATATACATATTATATTAATACAGTTGCCAAATTCATTTACTGCTTCAATTAACTTTAAAAGTGGTGACTTTTAAAGTTAATTGAAGCTAATGGTGATTTGTCGTTTAACAATTAACATTATTGCTAAATATCACGTCAATAGCCTATAAATTCGATGTGAGAATGTGATAGTGCTATACAAGTTATATTCCTCTGTCTCTCTTTTACATGGGAATTATGCTGATTCTACTACCACAGCATCAAAATAAAATACCTACACCTCGTCTCAAACATTATCGCGCCCGAGCCCTTTTTTTTGTGGGGAAAATCGTCCAATGACAACCCCCGCTCTTGGGCGGAGTGGGAGATAGTGTCAGACTCTTACTGACAAAAAAATCCACCCCGTTCCTTCAAGCCTTCATACCCGGGCTCGAGTTCCCTTTCGGATAACCCTGGCCCCAGTAGGCTTTGACCCGGCTGGGCCCCTGCTGTTGCTGACAACTCTTTGAGGCGCGCGGGAGCAGTGCGCGCCGTCGACGACTTGGGCTTGGTCCGGACAGTTACCGGACGACCGGACAGCGAGCTACCCATTGCTCACTGTCCGCAAGCCCGCGCCTACGATGGCCGGAAATCGGGATCGGAATCCCGGCGGCGGCGAGAGCGCCGTTGCCTGATGCGGTCGGCCTCCTCCTTTGCGAGCATTATTGCTTCTCAGAAGTCGGCGACCGCCTGCCAGTCCTCCTCGCTCCCAACCAAGGCACGGCGATCGCACCCTGTTTCTAGCCATGGTTCGGAGTGAGGGGAAATAGCAGGCCGTCGCCTCCTTCTGCGAAGCAATAATGCTAGCAGATGAGACGGCTGCACGCGTGAGGGAGCGGACATCCTCACACCCCAGCCCCTGCACTCGCCGTCCGGCCGTCCGGTAATTATCCGGACCGAGCCCAAGTCGTCGACAGCGTATAATGTTCATGTCATCAAACCGTAGGACCTCAGTAGGAGAAAGATAACCATGGTCTTAGAAAGCAAAGGGCAACTGAAGGACACCGGTTTTAGCCAGTAAAAAGTCCGACACGCCTTCCTGCTCCATCTAGAGCGGGAGAAGTCTCAAGATCCCACCACCTTGAATCCAGCCCCCCTAGCCAAGTTACAACCATTTCTCTTGCGTTGAACGCCTCGAGTTGGCCACGCCCTCGATTCTTTTGTTCTGACCACGTGACTTTACATTTGAAGTTTACTACTCGCGTTGACGATTGCAGATTGTCAACTTGGCTAGGGGTACCTGTACCTACATGATTTTGGACCTATGTTTTCGTCAGCGATTTCCTAATTGTGTACCTACTGGATACATAGTACACGCAGATTTGTGTCGATGTCTGAGACACATGCAGTGTATGTTTAGAACTCTAAAAAACAGTGTTTTTCCTCTGACTTAATTAGAAACGGCAATGAATACTTAGTGTTTTTTAACGTTTGTGATTATGTCTGAAGAAGTACGTTATTATTTTTTGTTATAAATTATATATGTTATATTAATAGTATTTAGCTACCCTAAAATGACGTAATTATTTGTCATAAAAATACCAAAAACATTTATGGATAAAAAAATACCTAGCATAGCATAAACAAGAGTCTACAGACCTGAGTTTATGGTTTTAATTTCAACTCGATACCTCCACACGCGTTCCCGAGATAAAGGGTCTTGACAGACAGTTAGACAAACAGACGGACGGACAACAAAGTGATCTTAAAAGGGTTCCATTTATTTTCTTTTAGGGTACGGAGCCCTAAAAATTACCTCTATTGATAATTTTTTATAATGTCACTAGCGGGTTAAAATGGATGTGTGTCGATACTAATATCGATGCATTACCAATATGGTGCATAGATGCCCATATTATTTGCGTACAATAAGGCCAACTTTTTTTTTAAAACACTACCTATGTGCATCTTAGTAAAATTTCAGTTTTTTAATTATGCAACTTAATTTTCTAATTGGGCTGTATAAGGCAATATTCCAGTTACTTACATGTTTTTTTTTTTTATTTATTTAATCTTCATGCAACAAAAGATACAAAGGCGGCCTTAACGCCTTAGACATTCCAATCAAACTAGAGTATTGAAAAAAAAAAATATACATTTTGACAAGCTAAAACTAAACATACACAGACATATTTAATAAAATATAATAATATACCTATAAATAAACTACAGTTTGACTGCGAGCCCACCTGATGGCAAGCAATAGTGCAATCATGCAATGTACTATTCCTTCTTTAACTATTAATTAGAAGAAATTTTTACAGCTCATTGCACGCACCAAATAACGAGTTACCATTATCTAAAAATAGAATAACCGGTTGACCCCGACACGAGTTAAATCTCTTTAACAACATAGTAAAAGTATTTCTTTTTAAATCACCGACTAGTTCAAGGTGTTCTGATTTTTTTGACAGAACAAAAATTATAATGTATACCTATAAACTAGTGCGCCTCACCATCAAAGATTGCATCACTGCTTACCATCAGGTGGGATCGCAGTCAAGCACTAGTTTTGTATCAATTAAAAAAAAGTTATAGGTTCCTCAACCCTATTAAACAATAAATTGTATACGACCTGCATCTTCATTTCAACCGAAAGACTCCTACTGTTGGAAATAGGCTAATTAGGTTTTTTAGGCAATAAAGGTGGAACTACACTAATCACACGCCGATCTGGGCGCGTCGGTCTCCATAAATACAGGCGAGTACAGGTCGCGCGGTGAATTAAGATCGCTCGGTGAAAGTAGTGGGGGCAATCGGCGCATGTGTACAATTGCGCACAGAAATTCTTAGTGTGTTAGGATTTTATTTTTAATTTCATAAGTTTGAACCTTAGTAACATCCCCACCAACTGTGTTCCCACGTTGTCGTCGTGGTGGGGCTTGCGTGTCTCAGTGACCTTGAGGGCTATGCCGGTAGAGCTACTCATGCCGGAAGGCCTCAAGCGAGAGACCAGACCAAGAGGAACACACGGCGGAGTCCAGTCGGACCGCCCGGAGGGTGCGCTGTCCAGAAGCGCTGGCACCAACAGCTGTTGGCGCCTTCTGGATAGCGATTTGAAGAGATAGGGTTCGCCTCCGGTACGTGTCTGTTCAGCAGACATGACCAGGATGGCGAACGTGCAATGGGGACCCCACCCCATTAAAAAAGGCAAAGCTGTGTTCAGCACCATAATGAGCGCGAGTAGTCAAAAAAATACTACCCCAGGAGGGTACCAGCTTGCTGGAGAATCCCTCCCCGAGCAGAGCTCGGGCTGCCCCTCGTATTCTGGGGGGGGCACCTACCGCCTCGGGTCTCCGGACCCTGTACCGTCCTACGTGGACGCAACGAGCCAGGGTGGCTCACGATTCGGCAGCGCGGAGTCCCTGGGACCAGTTCCCAGCACGTCCGCGATGCCGGTGGAGGCCGGCCGTAGGTTCGGCCTCAGAGAGGTGAGTGAAGACGCGGCGTCGGATTCAGATGCCGCGTCTTCACTCAACTCAGACGGGAAGGAGGTGGAGGAGGTGCGGGAGCCCCTCCTTTCGATGGAGGTGGAAGAATCCGCATCCAACGGAAGGAGGGCGTTCATGCGCGCCATGCGCTCCGCGTCCGACGACGAGACGGGACCTGCCCGGAAAATCTCGTCGTCGGGGCGGGGTGCGGCCCGAAAGTCGGGCAGAGGGAGAGGGTGCGCTGAGGAAGCGTCTCGGCGACCCCAGGAGGTCGCGAACGACCAGACCAGCGCCGACGTCTTAGTGCCGAAGTTCCCTGGCGAGCTGCCAGAAGGCATGGAGGAGGCGCTGGCTAAGTTTCGGCAGGTAGTGGCAGCCGCCATCACAAGCGTGGCCAACAAGAGGGAGAGAGTGGCCAAAAAACGCTCCGTCGAGCTGGCCAACGCTTCAATTGAGGGGGCACTGGGGCTCGTCTTCGAGCCCTACGAGCGCACCCTCAGCGGGAGGTTTGGCCGGCTCGAGGCGGCCGTGGCCGCTCTCCAGGGCTCTCGTCCCGAAGGGGGGAGCAGGCAGGAGCAGGGCCGATCCCGGCCCTCGCCCCAGGCGGAAGGCGAGGTTGTGTCTCTGCTGCGGCAAGAGCTGGCTGCCTTCAGGGAGCAGCAGGAGCAGCAGCAGCAGCAGTTCCAGGGGCACATACAGCGCCAGTTCTCCGTCCTGGAGGGCATTGTCCTGCGCCCCCCTCTCGCGGCCTCTGGCCAGAAGAGGACGGCGTCTTATGCCGCCGTCGCCGCGGCTACGACGGCTGCAGCACCCAGGGCTGGCCCCTCGGGGCAAGCCGGGCGCGTTGCCGCGGCGTCAGCGCCTGCGGGGCCGGTCCCGGCGGCCAAGCAGCAGCAGCGGCAGGGGAAGTCTGCCCCTGCCTCAAAGAGCAGGGTGGCGGCTGCCACCAAACCGGCGGGTCCTCCCGCCGCGGCGGCGACTAGGTCGCGCCTGCCGCCTTCTCCGCCCGAAGACCCCTCGGCTGGCGCCGAGTGGACGGTCGTCGGCGCCAAGAAGAAGGCGAGCAAGGCGGCAAGGGCGGCCAAAAAGCGCAGGCGGCGACAAGACCGCAAAAAGCGGGCCATGGCTGCTCGACTTCGCGCCCCGACTTCCGCAGCTGTAGTGATCACACTACAGCCAGCTGCGGAAAAGAAGGGCGTCAATTACGACGCAGTCATGGCAAAAGCCAAGCAGGCGGTGATTGGCCACCTCGGCGAGTTCGGAGCCTCAGAGGGCTTCCGGATGAGGCGCACCGCTACCGGTGCCCGAATGCTGGAGGTCCCTGGGGCAAATAGCGGGGAACTCGCAGACGCTCTGGCCGTAAAGATCAGGGCGTCCCTGGACGCCGAGGAGGCCCGAGTGTCCAGACCCACCAAGTGCATCGACATGCGCATTATGGGTCTGGACGACTCCGTTAGGGTGGAGGAAGTGGTGGCCGCCATCGTCAGGGCGGGAGGGTGCACGACCGATCAGGTCCGGGCGGGCACCATCCGCGCTGACAGCACGGGCATGCGAGCCGTTACGGTGAGCTGCCCCGTGTCGGCGGCCAAGGCCATCACGACCGAGGGCCGAAGACTATTGGTGGGTTGGGTTTCAGCCCAAGTCAAGATGCTGGAACCCAAACCTCTGCGGTGCTACCGCTGTCACGTGGGGCACCACGTGGGGGCCTATTGCGCCGCAGAGGACCGCAGTGACCGCTGCCACCAGTGCGGACAGCCCGGACACAAGGCCGTTGAATGCCGTGCAAAGCCGCACTGCTACGCATGTGCGGCTGCAGGCAAGCCGGCCGACCACCGGGCTGGGGGCAGGTCCTGCGACCCCCCCGCCAAGGCCAAGGGCAAAGTCAGGCCCATCCACCCTGACACCCTCACCGCAGCAGCCACCGTCTTGGCTGCCGCCGCTGTCGCCGCCGCTCCCGCCGCGGCGGTGCCCTCACAGGGGGCTCGGGAGGAGACTGTAATGGAATGTCAATAAGGACACCATTACGTCTCCTCCAGGCGAACATCAACCACTGCGCCCCCGCTCAGGATCTGTTGCTCCAGAGCATGGCGCAGTGGTCGATCAATGTCGCCGTCGTCTCCGAGCCGTACTACGTCCATCCCCGCTGGGTTCAGGACCTAGACGGCTCGGTGACGCTAATTTCGTCGGCCGCCGCCGGTACCCCGCCCCTCGAGGCTGTTGCGAGAGGACGGGGTTGCGTTGCAGCACGGGTCGGGGACATTGCAGTGGTAGGCGTCTACCTGTCCCCGACCAGAACTCCCGACGAACTCCATGTCTCCCTTATGGAGCTAAGTGCCGTCGTCGCTGGGTTTGGTACCCTCCCCGTGGTCGTTTGTGGGGACTTCAACGCCTGGAATACGGCTTGGGGTTCCCGGCGCACGAACACACGGGGTCGGTTGGTCGAGGACTGGGCCTTGGAGCTGGGCCTGGTCGTCCTGAACCGGGGTTCTGTCCCCACGTTGGTGCGGAGGCGGGGTGAATCAGTGGTGGACCTTTCGTTCGCCAGCCCCGCTCTGTCGCCGCGTGTCGTCGACTGGCGCGTTATGGAGGAGGTGGAGACGTACTCCGACCACCGGTATATCCGGTTGGACGTCTCCGCCGAAACCTCGGCCGCGCCGGTCCGACAGAGCCCTTGCGGTCCGCGATGGGCGCTTAAGCAGATGGACCGGGAGCTCCTCCTGGAAGCCGCGACGGTACAGGCCTGGGTGCAAGCACCGGACAGGCCTGTCGACATCGACGTCGAGGCGGAGTGGTTCCGGGAGGCCATGTCGCAAATTTGCGATGCGGCAATGCCCCGAGTCCGTCCAGGACGTGCTAAGCGCCAGGTGTACTGGTGGTCGCCGGAAATCGCTGCACTACGCAACACGTGCAATCACGCGCGACGCCGGTACGCCAGATACTGCAGGCGCCGCATCCGCGCGCCGGATGCGGAGGCCAGAGAGGCGGAGCTGTACGAAGGTTACAGAGAGGCAAAACACACCCTCCGAGCGGAGATTAAGCGGGCCAAACTCGAGGCCCGCGACGTGTGGCTGGGGTCTCTGAACGCGGACCCGTGGGGGCGCCCGTACAAATTGATACGGGAGAAACTGCGCCCCTGGGCTCCGCCACTGACTCAGAGTCTCCGGCCCCAACTCGTGGAGGGTGTGGTGAGCGCTCTGTTCCCTGCGCGAGGGGAACACTCCCCCCCGCCCATGGCTCCGCCTCCGCCAGCGGTGTCTGACGCGGACCGCAATAGCGACGACGACGATAATGCTCCAGAGGTGACCGAGGCAGAGATGAGAGTGGCGGTGCAAAGGCTGAGTGCCAAGAACGCCGCCCCAGGACCCGATGGCTTGCCTGGGAAAGCCTGGGTCCTGGCCATGGAGGCTCTCGGGCCTCGACTGAGAGGGCTCTTCAGCGCATGCTTGGAGAGGGGCCAGTTCCCACTTCGCTGGAAGACGGGGAAACTGGTCCTCATCGCGAAGCCAGGGCGCCCTGCGGACTCTCCGTCCGCGTACCGGCCCATTGTGCTGCTCGACGAGGTGGGCAAGCTCTTTGAAAGAGTGATTGCGAGCCGCCTCGTCGCGCGCCTTTCACGGGTGGGGCCGGACCTTTCGGACGGACAGTTCGGCTTTCGCAGGATGCGCTCGACGGTGGACGCCATCATGCGCGTGCGAGCCCTCACGACGGGGGATGCGGTGTCCCAGGGTAGGCGTGTCGTGGCAGTGTCCTTGGACATTGCCAACGCTTTTAATTCCCTGCCCTGGAGTACGATCCGGAGGGCACTCCGGTACCACCGGGTGCCCGAATACCTCTGTCGAGTAGTCGAGGCCTACCTGTCGGACAGGTATATTGTCTACCCCGGTCACCAGGGAGACTGGAAACGTCGGGAGATGTCGTGCGGTGTTCCGCAGGGGTCGGTACTAGGGCCACCATTGTGGAACATCGGGTACGATTACGTGCTGCGGGGCGACCTCCCTGACGGGGTCAGCGTGGTCTGCTACGCAGACGACACGCTGGTTCTAGCGCAGGGAGAGTCGTACCGGGCGGCGGCCGCTTTAGCGACACGCGGGGTTGCGATAGTCGTTGGTAGGATCCAGGAGTTGGGACTCGAGGTGGCGCTGCGCAAATCCGAGGCCATGTGTTTTCACGGTCGCGGCCGTCGGAACGCGCCACCGCCGGGTTCCCAACTAACGGTAGGAGGAGTTCGCATCGGCGTCGGGACATCGATGAGGTATCTGGGACTCATTCTCGACAGCCGATGGAATTTCGAGGAGCATTTCCGACGTCTGGCTCCCAAACTCAACCGGACTGGGGCCGCTCTCGGGCGGCTCCTGCCCAACCTTGGGGGTCCAGACGCCTCCTGCCGGAGGCTCTACGCGGGGATCGTTCGGTCCATGGCCCTCTACGGGGCGCCGGTGTGGGCGCTGTCGCTGCAAAAGCGACCGGCGGCCATTCTGAACGCCTGCCAGAGGGCCATGGCAATTCGGATGGTGCGGGGATACCGCACGATTTCCCGCGAAGCAGCGAGCCTTCTGGCTGGCCTACCACCGTGGGATCTGGAGGCAACAGTCCTTGCACACATGCACGACATGCGCGTGGAGATGCAACGCCGGGGTGAAAGTCCTCTGCCGCGACAGGTCACGGCATGGCGGACAGAGCTCCGGCGGGATCTCATGGTGGAATGGCGTCAGCGACTATCGCAACCCCGTCATGGGCACGCCACAATTATGGCGATAAGTCCCCTCTTTGAGGCGTGGCTGGAAAGACCTCACGGCGTCCTTACCTTCCGCATGACACAGGTCCTCTCCGGAAATGGCAAGTTCGGGAGGTTCCTGTTCCGAATTAAAGCGGAAGTGACGCCCGGGTGTCGCCACTGTGCGGAACGCCCGGAGGACACGGTGGAGCACACAATCGCGGTGTGCCCTGCTTGGGCGGAGCATCGCCGTGCCCTCGTGGGGGTGATCGGCGGCGGAGACCTCTCGCGCCGGGCCTTGGTCGAGGCCATGGTCCGGAGCGAGGAGGAGTGGCAGGCGGTCGCCGACTTCTGCGAAGCAGTAATGCTCGCTAAGGAGGAGGCCGACCGCATCAGGCAACGGCGCTCTCGCCGCCGCCGCCGGGATTCCGATCCCGATTTCCAGCCACCGTAGGCGCGGGCTTGCGGACAGTGAGCAATGGGTAGCTCGCTGTCCGGCCGTCCGGTAACCGTCCGGACCAAGCCCAAGTCGTCGACGGCGCGCGCTGTTCCCGCGCGCCTCAAGGAGTTGTCAGCAACAGCAGGGGCCCAGCCGGGTCGAAGCCTACCGGGGCCAGGGTAATCCGAAAGGGCGCTCGAGCCCCGGTATCGAAGGCTTGAAGGAACGGGATGGGTTTTTTAGTCAGTAAGAGTCTGACACTATCTCCCGCTCCGCCCAAGAGCGGGGGTTGTCATAAGATGATTTTTCCCATCGAAAAAAAAAAAAAAAAAAAAAAAAAACCTTAGTAACATAACTTATAAAAACACTAGTTTTTGCTTGTAATTTATCTTCTAAGTAGGTAAATTCAGAAAAATTTAAATTAAAAAAAAAATAATTTCGTTTGTTTCTTTCTTAACGTATCAATTCACGTCGTAAACCATTTTTCTGGCTTGCCGTTTTAAAACTTTGTTTTTAACAATTTTTTTTTACCACTACGTATTACTAATACGATAACACAAGCTGTACGCAACAGTACCCAAGTACAAAAGTATCCAATGAAAAGCGTGAACGCAACGCGGAAATTAAAGTGCGACTGATCTACCAATGACGTGTCGCCGTCGGCGCACACCCGCCCGCACGTCGCCAAGTAGACCTTAGAATTGAATACTGCGCATGCCCCTTCCACTTTTGCCGAGCGATCTTAATTCACCGCGCAACCTGTAACACGTGTGCGTCGGTCTAATGTAGATCTAGCATAAAAAAGCTTTTGCGTGTGGTAGGCCCATTAGACCATTGGGAAAAAGGTTAAAGTTATTAAATTTATTAGACTTATTCTCATACGTTACATGTTAAGCGAGATTAGATATTTCAGGCGCCATTTTTATTTATGTTTTATCTATCAACGACGCATGTAAACTTAAAAGGCGGTCACCAGACCACTAAACTTCTTAAGAAGACATTACTCAAATAATGTCTGCGCCTCAAGAGGTTCTGGTCGGTTAGAACATGCCACCAGTTACCAATCTTGTCTATAATTTGTGGAATTCTGATCATATCTACTACGTGGTTATTAGCATCTAACCATCAGATACTACCCATGTACACATTCAGATACAGTACATAGATAGGTATGCACTATTTCATGTAAGTAATTTGGTAGTATCACAGAAAAAATGAAAGAAGTTAGAAAGGACATACTTTCCGATTTGTACTACAACGAGTGTCGCCGCTTGTCTCACACCCTTTAACTCCACTACAGGCAATAAACTAATACGAACGCGCGTTACACAAGTAACAGACCACGCACACTTAGATCGCAAGTTTGCTATTGGTAGTTGAACTATGAGCACTGCCCTACTTTGTGACACGCTCGCCTCGCTCACAAGGCCATTCTAACCACTTTCATTGCAGTAAGTCTCCTCTTTGAAGAGTGGCTGGAGAGACATCAAGGCGTCCTCACCTTCCGCATGATAAGGTCGTGAGGTTCCTGCACCTATTTCAGGCTGAAAAACGCCTGAGTGTCGAAACTGTGCGGAGGACACGGTGAAACACACGGTGGAGGTGTGTCCCTCTTGGGTTGAGAACCACCGTGACCTCATGAGGGTAAACAGCGGCGGTGACATCACGTGCTGGGTCCCGGTACATACCATGGTCCGGAGCGAAGGAGAATGGACCACTACAACTGAAGGAACATAGGTGTGGTTTTAGTCAGTAAAAGTCTGGCACTCCCTTTCAATCCAGCCAGAGCGGGAGGACCTATTTGATACTTGATTTCCTACAAAAAAAAAACGAAATGCTACGAGTATACGTATGGAAGTCCGATTTGCGTTTGACCGATTTTCTTAAATATTTTTCTGTGTACTATTTTTCTATAGGTATGGCCTCTCTATCCTGCATTATCTTCTTTACGTAATCTCGATCTCTTATCAAATATAGAAACAGTAAGCTACAGTTATGGGGTCGTAGTCAAGCACTAGTTTATACCAGATAAAAAAAAAGAAGTTAAACACCCGCTTTAATATCAGCAATGTAAAAGTGAATTAATTGCGCTAATTTACTGTTACTTTGGTAAGCATATAAAATTCAGAGGATTTTTTGTGTTTATTACGTATAATGGGGTAATCTACGAACCACTCCTCCTGTCGGGAAAATCTTTCTATACGAATAACTAGCTTTTGCCGGCGGCTTCACCCGCGTACATAAAATATGTCAGGAATATAGCAGCTTTCTATCGGTGAAAAACTTTTAGCAATAAGACCAGTATTTTCAGAGTTTACCAAACAAAAAAAACAAACTTTAGGTACCTCTTTATAATATTATATAAATGTATATTAATTTAAATATAATTTAATGAGCACTCGCACTTATAGCGAGTTTTTTTAATTAAAACATAATTATTACGTTTATATAAAACCCGGACAAAGCCGAGGTTTTTCATTAGTTATGGATATTATGGGTTATTTACTGCTTTTAATTTAGTTAAAAATATACCTAATGGTTTTGTTTTCCGCAATTATTTATAGAATGGACCAAAATATATTTAATTTGGTTCAAAATCTTTTAGCATTTGCTAATAACAATAACAAGAAGGCGAAATACATAGAATCTAAAATAATACTACACAAACAACACTTCTTGTTTCCTACTTTAAACTTCATTTAAATAATTAGTAGGTAATCTATATATATTTCGTGTCTTTGTTTTAAACTCATTTTCATGATAAACCTTGGCGAATACAATCAGTTCTTTCAGCGTTTGTGGAAGACAGAGCTACAAGGTTCACTCAGTATTTAGTCATTTGAATTTATGTCTTAATTATCGTAATTTTAGTTAACTACCGTGATACATGAACTCTATATTTAAAAGTACGAAATATGTAACTTACACAATAACACAGCACAACGTAATAATGTTTTAATAGTAATAAAATCTTAATTTCCATAAAAACACAAAAAAATAGCCGATACCAGCTTGATGCACTTGAGGCAATTGAGAAGCGAGCCAGACAGATAATTGGCGATGATACACTCGTCGAGTCGAGGCTTCAAAGTCTTGAGCATCGACGCAGAGTCGCTAGCCTGTCGGTTTTCTACTGGTTGCATTTCGGGGAGTGTGCATCGGAATTACATAACTTAATTCCGCCTAGCCCGTTCCATCATCGGACTACCAGACGTACGGCGATGCGCTACCGGTACATGGTAGATATCCCACCTACACGCACAAAACGTTTTGGGAACGCATTCATTGTGCGTGCAGCTAGGGAGTAGAATTCCTTGCCGGAGTCTGTGTTTCCTGATAGCTACAACCCGGGAATTTTTAAGTCGAGAGCGAATAGGTTTCTTCTAGGTAAGCGCGTTCCATCGTCGACCGCATCGTCGCTTTCCATCAGGTGAGATAGCGGTCAAGCGCGAACCTATCAACAATTAAAAAAAACAGATACAAAATAAAGCTTTCGTAAAAAAAAAAAAAATGACATACGTTTATTTCAAACAAAAAAAAACAATATTAGGCTAAAAGCTAAACGACTAAAAGAATCACACATTAAATCAAAAGTGAATAATTTAAAAAAATTTAATAAATTACAAAATCTCTCGATGCTAACTAATAAGATATTACGAGTATTACGGTAAAAATTATACATTTAAAAATTGTCGGAAACAGATATTTTTTATGTAATGGGCGATAAATCTTATCAACCCTCTTTTTTTTAAAAGGTTTTTAGGTTAAAGTTCTCCTCCTTGCGTCGTACTCCTCAATGCTGAGGGTTGCTTGCTTCGTCACTTTCATTCGAACGATATTCCTCCATCTGTTTCTGTCTCTGGCAGTGTGAAGGGCATTGTACATCGTAGAGTCAAGAGCGGTGCGGATCTGTTCAGAACAACGCATTGGACTGCGTCCACGAAGCCTTCCACTTTACTGGTCACGATGAGCCTAAATTAGACTTTGAAAAATCATCATCATCATCATCATCTTTTCAGCCGATATACGTCCACTGTTGTACATAGGCCTCAAATCAAATCAATCAAATCAAAACAAATCAAAAACATTTATTTCAAATAGACCATATTAGTACATTAACAGGCACTTTTGAATAGTCAAATGTTGGTCAGTCCAAGAAAAGTGAAGCTAAATTGCACGTTCCAAAACGTAGATCTCTATGGAGAAGAACGTGCAAGAAACTCCATGGCCACTCTTTTTAAATCATATTAAAAATAGAAACTGAATTAAGCCACTGGCAGCTAAGAGATGACCAGTCTCAACCGATGGCACCCGTTCACGGGTATGGCATTTCATCAGCATTTGATCGTCAGCAGGTCAAATGCTGATGAAATGTAACAAAAAAAAAACAGAAATCGGGGGGTTTGTCTTAGGCTAAAATTATAATCTAGTTCGAAACAAATTGATGAGCTCAAGTTCAAGTAGTGACCTTGATGCGCTTCGGTGTCTAACGCACTGGGGCAGAGCGCATGTGGCTTTGCTAACGATGCGCGTGAGTAGCGATTGGATGACTCACACGGCACGCTATCTTGGTCTAATATCATTATCGGTTGTTACTTTTTCTTATAGAGTACGAGTTAAAAATGTACATCATATTGTTACAATGCTTCTGATACAAACTTTGAAAAATTTTGAAAAAATCCTTTCTTATTCTTTGTAGGTAGGTACATGTCGTGGCCAAATAGACATCGATCACTTCATGAAATGGCCAACTAAAACGTTAACATTTGAAGACAATGCAATCCTCACTGATGTGGGATTTCTATGATAATAAAAGGTCTAAAGTCCAAACGAGGATTGATATATCATCAAACTTTAACGTTTAAAATGATTTGGCCACGACAATAAAATATAAATTATATACATCATTATAAAAAGAACCTCTGTGCAAAATTTCAGCGTACTAGGGGTGCTATTCTCTAAGAAAACGGCCTTGAGCGCAGTGCTGGCCGCAGCGACGAGTCGAGAGCGCAGTACATTGAATTAACAATCCAATGTAAAGGACTATTAGGTTGTTAATCCAATGTACTGCGCTCTCGACTAGTCGCTGCGGCCAGCGCTGCGCTCAAGGTTGGGCTGGGCATTGATTAAGCGCTTCGTATTGATATATTGGCAGCTTGACGTCGAGATCACTAAGACAGGATTTTTCAAAATTCACCCCCTAAGGGATCCTTACCTTCCGCATGACACAGGTCCTCACCGGAAATGGCAAGTTCGGGAGGTTCCTGTTCCGAATTAAAGCGGAAGTGACGCCCGGGTGTCGCCACTGTGCGGAACGCCCGGAGGACACGGTGGAGCACACAATCGCGGTGTGCCCTGCTTGGGCGGAGCATCGCCGTGCCCTCGTGGGGGTGATCGGCGGCGGAGACCTCTCGCGCCGGGCCTTGGTCGAGGCCATGGTCCGGAGCGAGGAGGAGTGGCAGGCGGTCGCCAACTTCTGCGAAGCAGTAATGCTCGCTAAGGAGGAGGCCGACCGCATCAGGCAACGGCGCTCTCGCCGCCGCCGGGATTCCGATCCCGATTTCCGGCCACCGTAGGCGCGGGCTTGCGGACAGTGAGCAATGGGTAGCTCGCTGTCCGGCCGTCCGGTAACCGTCCGGACCAAGCCCAAGTCGTCGACGGCGCGCGCTGTTCCCGCGCGCCTCAAGGAGTTGTCAGCAACAGCAGGGGCCCAGCCGGGTCGAAGCCTACTGGGGCCAGGGTAATCCGAAAGGGCGCTCGAGCCCCGGTATGAAGGCTTGAAGGAACGGGATGGGTTTTTTAGTCAGTAAGAGTCTGACACTATCTCCCGCTCCGCCCAAGAGCGGGGGTTGTCATAAGATGATTTTTCCCATCGAAAAAAAAAAAAAAAAAAAAAAAAAACCCCCTAAGGGAGTCCAAACTTTATATGGATAAAAACCTAGTTTAACGCGGGCAAAACCGCTGGCAGAAGCTAGTATCTAATAGATAATATTAAAAAACATTCATTATCATAATTATTATAAGTTTGATAAAGAGAAAAATACTATAAATAAAACATACGTATAAATTATACAATTGAAATATTGTTTAATCTATTTTGATATTCGAACTTCCTTACTTTAATTTAATATACCTGCCTTTTTTATTGGTTTACTGTTGTGTAATGTTATTTATAAATAGAAGCCTATTACAAATGAGTGATTAAGCAGTCACCAAACTGGGTTAATGTTAAGGTGCCTTAGCTCCGTATTAACTCGGCGAGCAACTTTCATACGAACGATGAATTTTAATGCATAAAATTGCAGTAATAATGTTGACTAATCAGACTAACTATAGCATAATACATCCAATTAAAAGGAATTCGACTCTTCGCGTGACCAGAGGGTTGGGCTTTTCTTTGGTCAACAATTCAGCATTGCCATCCAGCGTGGCAATGCTGCCAGCGTTCTGGGCACTTTTCCCATTGACATCGATGTGGACGAATTTTTTGATGCCCTTTGAGATCCCTTTTTTTACCGGTTTGTACATATTATTATTTTATGTCAGTATATACCTATTGATTTATAGTTATGATATAATATATACTAAGTTAAGATGTGTATATTTAAATAAAAATAAATTAATATAATAAAAAAAAATATTAAAAAAATAAAGGGAATATGATATACAGGCTACGAGCGAGCGAACATCTGGCCGGAGTTAAATGGACATATGTAGTATGTGTCCATTTAATTCCGGCCAGCTGCGCCCGGATAGTTAGAGCCCCGTTCTTTGCGAAATATTGATTGATTTTACATACATTCTGAAGTACAATTTGACGAACATTCTGAACAATAACAAAAACAAAAAACAATCAGCATTTTTTTTGTGTAAACATATTTCTAAAGATCAAAACCATTTGAAAGGAGGGAAACAAGTGAAAAAATATCGTTTTGTAATTTTATTCAAAATTAATTAATTTAGAGCCCAAATTTTTTTAAGCTATTGCATAGCTTCTATCGCGGGCCTTGAGCGTGGAGACCGAATCCAGAAATTCCGTAATGAAAATAACCTAACACCCCCCACTCATTTGTTTTTTGAGCGTGGTGACCGATAAGAAAACAAATGAGTGAACAATCAATCAAAATTCAATTCAATGTGTGAAAGTGTAACTTCAATTAATATCAAAGAAAAAAAAACAAAGGAAAAAAAATACTGCATAAATAAAATAAATAAATAATTATAATTGCATAAGTTGATAAAAATGCTATGCAATAGCTTTACCGCGGCAGTCCCCGAGTGCCACACGTCTTTTTTTATTATTGATAGGCTCACGTTTGACTACCGTCTCACCTGATGGTAAGCGATGATGTGGTCAACGATGGAGCACGCTTGCCTAGAAGCAACCTATTCACTCTTGACTTAAAGACTCCTAAATTGTAGCTATCAGGAAACACAGACTCCGGCAGGGAATTCCACTCCTTAATAATCCTAACTAATATTATAAATGTCAAAGTGTGGATGTTTGGATGTTTGTTACTTAATCACGCAAAAACGGCTGAACGGATTTGGATGAAATTTGGCATGCATATAGCCTTTGATATGGAAAACAAGATAGGCTACCTTTTATCCCGATTCCTTAAGTACATAATGCCACGCGGGCGAAGCCGCGGGTAAAAGCTAGTACTTAATAAATTCATTAGAAAACTAAAATGTGGTCTGTGTGAGCCCGAAGCACGCCAATAGAAACAGATTGCCATTGCTTTACAGTTTTAATTGCGTACCGGAAATGAGTAATATCTGGTGTTTCAACAGTTTCATAGACCCATTACAGTACCTAGTATACCTAGTACTTCATACTGCTAATTACGAAACCAATTGTACGTGATTGCTGACACAAAATAGATAGGTACAGAAGACAATCTCATGTATGTACTTCACTTTTTATACCTACGCTCGGTGGACGCACACTAAGGAGCGTTTGAGCCGGAACTGTTCGACGAGCAGGCCGAGTCGCTCCGAGATATCGTGTCTGTGAGCGGTGTCTCTGTGTGCGTTGCTCGAGCACGCTTTGTATGTAGATTGACTTCTGTACCTATATATTTTGTGCTGCCGACGACATCGACATTGAGAACCTCAAGCGTATACATAGGCAGGCAATTTTAACCGTTTAAAGTGAAATGCAAGACGTTCTGAATTTAAAATACTGACCTACATAATGATGTATTTTTTTTGTTTTGTATTTGGCAATAGATGGCACTGTGTACTAAATGCAACACACGGCACACGGTAATTATTTTTTTTGTTTTTTTTTTCTAGTCTAGTTCAGTCAATGGCTGTTTTAATTATCTACACTAATATTATAAAGAGGTAAAGATTGTTTTTTTTTTGTTTGTAGGAGTTAGTCTCTGAAAGTACTGGTCCGATTGCAAAAATTTTTCCACCGGTAGTAAGCTGCTTTGTCCCTGAATGATAAAGTCTATATTTTATAAGCTGCGGGCAAAAACTAGTTAACAAATAAAATCCTAGTGGATATTTTGGGGTAAAATAGTTGTAGTCTTCTAACTCAATCTAAGCAACTGGACACTCGGTTGAAACAGGCGCGATCTCGATAAAATGGAACTGTGAATTTTATTTACACGAATACTGACAAATGCTTGCACTGACTAGACAGTTCCACTCAAATCTGTGGTTGTTTCCTCAAAAAACCATCCCAGACAGACACCATCTGCATGGTTCTCAAACGATTTGACTAAACACTTGATGTGTAAAGGTATTTTTTTAAACCTATTTGCAAAATAAATATCATTTATGTGTTGGCTACCTCAGTGCAGAACGCATACATACGCTGCCAAATTATTGCACATAAATGAACATATTATTAGTTACATCCGCATTGTAAAGCTAGAACTACATTAGACCGACGCACACGTGGACCACGCCTGATTTTAGGGATGTCAGAAACGCAATAAAGTATCGATATTTATATCGATATCGATATTTTAGAAAATATCAATAACGTAATCGATATTTTTATTTAAAAATATCGATATATCGGTAGCGGTACGATACGAAAAAACAAATGGTCTAATCTACTTTACTTTTTGGTCAATTTTCTCGTTTGTTTGTCAATTTTTTTGAAAAAGTTCTATACAACACTGATTAGATTACTGGAATGCTCAAATTGATATATAAATTTTTTTTGTTCATTTTCTCGTTCCCAACGAAGCGTGTAGGTAAAGGGAACTGAGGAGAGCCATACAGCCTAGTCAGATACACAAAAGTATGTTAAGAATGAAATTACTGAACTTTGAACTGACACAATATGTCACATGTGTCATTGACATAAAGACAGAGTTGTCAACTTAAAAACCAACATAAGTACCAAATTAAAAAGCAGTTAAGTAGCAAATTGAGTCGACCAAATAAAAACACAAAAAAAATATCGTTTTTGATACAATTTCGATATTGGAAATTTGATATCGATATAGCGTTTTAAAATATATCGCCCAAATATATCGATATATCGATGTATCGATATTTATTCTACAAGCCTACCTGATTTGTACGTAGAACGACCTCGCGTAACGTTGACGTA
Source organism: Mythimna ferrago (assembly GCA_910589285.2). Lineage (NCBI taxonomy): Eukaryota > Metazoa > Arthropoda > Insecta > Lepidoptera > Noctuidae > Mythimna > Mythimna ferrago. The sequence continues at coordinate 6,036,452 of OU342675.1, read as the reverse complement.
GTGTAGCTCCCACAAGTCTAGTTTCCATATAAAATGTATGGAGGAGACCGACGCGCCCAAATCGGTATACGTGGCATACGTGTGCGCAGTGTAGTTTTACCTTAAGTATGTGTGCAATGTTCAACTGAATCTGATTATAAACTACATTCTTTCTAAACCTGACACTGGCTAAATGCACTAACCGTAAAAAGGCAAATAAAAAATTTGCAACAATTTATACTGTAGCTTTTACATTAATCTGTGATGTACCTATGAATTAACAGTTTTACCGTAACATTTTATTCATTAACTGCAACATAGCTCGACACGCACAAAGGATCGCTGAGTAAGACATTTTGTAATTATAAATACTTGTGTTTACCAATGAAGACGTTCTTTTTACTCTAGGTACTAAACACCTGACTTTCATTATACCATTTCCGCACATTGCAAATCTTTCTCATAATATGTAAGTGGTATTTAAAATAAATAAAACAATCTCTATCTTTGCCGAAACGTGTAGTTGACACTTCGCGTGACCCAAGGGCTGCTTTTACCTCTGGCAGAGTGTAAGCATTGCCATAGAGCGTGGCAATGCCGCCAGTCTTTTATGCACATAACCAATCGACAGTGATGTGGAACAGTTTTTTGACGCCATATTTTAATTAGTTGTAATTAGCATAGGGTTTTATTATTAGTTTTTTTTTTACTGTATTTATAGTTAAGTATTTTTAAATGTAAATTATTCGTTTTTAATAAATAAATACGTTACGCTATGATTTTAACAAAAAACCTCTACAACGGACAAATTATATCCATAGTTTTATTTTAGGTGGGAAATCATCACACATAAACTCATACATTTTATTAACAGAAGATACGAGTACAATCAGGAGAAACAAATATAAATCATTCGCTCTAAAAAAATCCTGTTCAAACCTAGACGGATACCGCTACCGCTTTTTTTTTAAGGTGGAAAATAGAATACCACAAATTACTATTTAAGTACCCATGTTGAAAAATGTTTTTCCTGTATTTGTCTTCGAGGTACCCCTAAGATGACCCCTTGACCGGAAAAGTAAAACAGATGATGTCAGCATCGACCTACAACTACACTTGCATACCAAAGTTAACAAGAACATTTCACGTGATTGATATTTTTCTTACATCGAATTTCAATGTCAGAGGTAAATAATAAACCTCGAAGTAATCTAGACGACAAGAATGACTTTTTTGTCCTTTTGGATTGAGGTCTAAGCCAAGGCCGCTAAAAACATTGCGTGAGAAGAATTTATTAACAAAAAACTTGAGTTCATTGTCTGTTTGGTCGTAATTTAATGGACTATCGACAGATTATCGGGTCCGAGACCCGGTCCCCAGGTCGGATAATGGGTTTTATTGGGTGATCCTCTAGGTATTTCTCAGAAGCTATCTAGAGTCTGGATTTGATTCCGATTATGACGATAGGCTCACCCTACTTACAATACTATTATGTCCTAGTTCAGGTTAGATCTAATTTATTATGTTACACACTTTCGGTTCTAGTTTAAGGCCGCACTTATTGTAAACTTGCATGTTATTTTTTTTAATAAACAATCCTAGAATTGAATTGATTTTAGTTGCAATATGTAAAAATTTAAATTCTATTTCTATTTTATAAATTACTTTTACACCGGAGCCTGACAGCCGTCCTAATACTCATCTGCCAATCTTATTTATTTCCAAGCTCGAATGAATGTTTATTTCTTTCATTTTCAACTTGGGATGAGTTCTGGTACTGATGAAAGAGTCTCTACAATACCTAATGTGGGATTTAAACACAGCTGGCCAAATAATAGCACATACCATAACAATATCCTCGAAGCCATGTTTTGACCAAAAATTAAGTCATTAATTATAATAATATTTTTATTATAGTTTTATATATCAGTTTTAAATACGAGTACATTAAACTGGTATGTAATTAAAACTTATTCATTTATATTCATTTCCTAAGCTTCTGCCAATGGCTCCACCAGCGTGAAAGTAAAACATTATCTAGAGGGAACACACCCCCAGAGTAAAAAACAATATCTTACGTGCTATTCCAGGACATGGTCTACCCTTGTGCTAAATTTCATCCAAATCTGTTCAGCCCTTTGAACATAGAAGTAAAAACAAAAATCTTTCGTTTTTGTAATGTAGTGGGGTGATCTCACAATCAACACAACTCCTTGAGGCGCGCGGGAACAGTGCGCGCCGTCGACGACTTGGGCGCGGTCCGGACGGTTACCGGACGGAGGGAAAGCGAGCTACCTATTGTTCGCCGTCCGCAAGCCCACGCCTACGGTGTATTACGCCCTCACGTTGCATATTGTTTGTGCTATTTTTTAATGAATTGTTCAATATTTTATCGTAGCTACAAAATGTTACTGTGCCCTAGCAGGGTCTATCATAATATACAAGCCTTTGCTTAACATCCATTACAAATATTTTAGAATGACCAAATACGCATTGGAGCAGTGCTATCGTTCACGTTTCTAGCTAATTGACGGTCTTACCGAGGATCCGGAATGTCTACTAGAAATCGCTGATTGCAAAAGAACTGCCCGGTGTATTGTATGAATTGCGTTTGTATTTCCTTTCTATATAACTACTAGTATACAAGGTGTAAGGGACAGCCCTCCACAAACTTTAAGGGCTTGCTCAGTAGACGAAACTGAACAACCTACCACAAAAATTTTTTTCAGGAAACGAAAAAAAAATCGGCCTCGCCATACAAATTGTCCAATCAAGTTTATCATTTTGTATGGTGAGGCTGATTTTTTTTTTTTATCAGCAGCCGCATCCAGTTAGACCAGTAGTCGATCCTAACAAAGTTTGAAAACTAGGCTGATTTAGTCAAGCTCAATAAAAACTCTACGATCAAAACCATCCCCTTCAATGTCGCACTTACCGTATTTACTTCTTTTACAATAGGGAATAGGTGTGCAAAAAAATTTTTAATACAATAATAGTAGATATACTAAGTGTAAAATCAATAGGTACCAAAATTAAACTAAAATCAAACGCAATTTTACAATTTTAAACAAATACATCTGACATTTTTTATACTTTTATTGCTAAATTCATATTCAATAAATATAAAAGAATTAACATTATATAAATGAAACGTCAAATGTCAATAAATAACCCGCCCCTTTTTTATATAAATATATTTCTTCGTTTATATACAAGGTGTCGTTTTGAAGCTGCAAAATATTTCAGCAGGTAATTATGTTAGTGATTCTCGACCCGAATCAATAATAAAATAAGTAGGTAATTTTTTTTTTTTATATAACCGCGCTTTTTTTCACACACACAAACACGGAACAATAAAGGGCGTTTTCACACACACTAACTCGCAACGATAGTTTCATAAATAATGTATCATCCAATCATCATCCCGCACGCCACACCCTAGCCACGCCCCCGCGGCCATCGATCAATCGATTTAGTTTAGTGTAATTAAAAAATTAAATAACAAGTATTACTGATTATTGACCAGGTATCGTTTTTTTACATGATTATTTATGAGTTTTATTACAACCTCCTGAAATATTGTGCAGTTTTAAAACTGCACCTTGTATAATCATATTGTATTCATGCTTTATTATATGTATATTTTTGTATTTAATAAAGTTAAGCAAACTTTCAATATTGCACCTACGACAATTTGTGTCTATATCACACAAAAGTTGACTGCTAGAAAATTTTTAAGGTCGTCTCTGTACTTACTTTTGTGTATAAAGAATTAACTAAATAAATAAATTATGATAAAAAACGTAGGCTCTGTCTAGTAATCTATCTTATCTACGTTGGTGATAAGTACTTAACAGGAACTAATGATTCCATACTTGCAAATCGATTCCAACCAGCTTGCCTTCGGAACAACAAATCTTTGTCATCCTATTAAGAGAAAATTTTTTTAAACCCTTAAAAGTTTTTGAAAAACATTTTCATTATTTAGAATCTTGATAAAATTTGTTAAGCTTGTATGTTGTACTTTTTTTTTACTTTTTTCATGTTTGAGTAAATTATGAAATGTCAAAGTTCATACAAAATAGCAGATTTTCAGACGTCTTTACTGGATTAGTTAAGCCTAGATAATATCCACAAGATACTGTGTTTCTAAAATATCTGATAAAAAATGTGTAATAACGTCATAATCGCCTAAGAGCGGTTGTATGAAAAACAGTGAAAATGTATGTCGAGATGCATCCCCTTAAAGACAACTTTAAATATTGAGGACCGACTTTCCTGTTACGAAAATTGAACCCTGGTACCTAAATAACAAAGTCTGTTTTTTTTTTCAGATCCCTGGCCCACTACTTAGAGACTCCATTGAGCCATCCTCTCGGTCTATCCTCATGCATCAACACAGACCTACCCACCTTGATTTACACCTTCGGCTTCAGAGGCAAGATCGCAGGACCAGCAACCACAGCTGTTCTGACCGCTTACTTGGCTCAGAAGAAGAGGAACGTCATACTCTTGGACTGGGAGAAGGAGGCTCATGCGGGAATGCTTGGCATATCCTTGGGGTATGCGCTGTCAGCTGTTCCTAATGCTAAGAAGGTATAACTTTTGATACCTATTTGTAAATTATTGAAAATAAGTAGAATCAATAATATGTATACATAGGAATAATTTATTAGGACTAAAACAAAAGTTTTCACAAAAAATTACAACCGACTTCCCAAAAAAAAATCCATAAAACAAATAAAAATTACTTTTAAATTGAACATGTTTAATATCAACTTTATATTTATAATTCTTCTGTACGTGAGTTTGTCATCTAACTTCTCCTAAACGGCTTGACCGATTTAGATGAAATTTTGAGTGGGTTCCTGGATGGTTTGGAAATTTGAACCTGGTAGATGGCGCTTCAATCAGGTTCTTCATTTTTTGACTGATGAAAAGCCGGTTTTCGGGCAAGACAACGTCTACCGTGATAGCTAGAATACATATATTACACGTGATAGAAGACTTCCCATGCTGTGAAATTTGTTAAATGAGTTTTTCATCTTCACAATGACATTAAAGAAACGGAAAAATGTAAATGAGTTTCCTTTCCACTTGATTGTTGACACACTTTCCAAAGGTTCTTGAACTTAGATTGAACAATGGAATTCAATGGCTGATAGTGACGTTATTTATACTCCTTGATATTCAATACATCTTTGTTTACTTTCTTTGTATGTTAATTAAATTATGCAATTACTGCAGCTACCTGAATTGTTGCCACAGTATAATCATTGTGTGTGTGCGTCTTTCCGGATTTTAAATCAAAAAGCTTGTATTCTAGATGCCCTAAATTACAGTAGGGTCAATAGTTTCACTCAGATGCGTAACTACCCTAGGACTTTCCAAATAAGTACGACTGGAAAGCCTAGTGATGTACATTATATACAGGTATAGAAGAGCAGTGTCTTCCTGACACATCCCTTGAGCAGATGCTCTGAGTAACAACTAAATAGTTGTACACACGGGTATACATCTTGAAAAATGCTCTAGGCGTCGTTCGTAGACACGGGTGTACGAATCTGACCGGCTACCATTGGTCGCTCTATTTTTCTAGCACACGTTCTACACATATTTGAACTAAATTTTAATAGTTCGTTTCGTTCACTCACTATTTTAAGAACTATCAACATATGCAAGAGGAATTGTACATCGTGAGTTCAAATACAGCTAGACGCCTTATTTATTTATTAAAACTTCAAGCAACATAAAAGTACAACATTCTCTACCAGTCAACCTAGGGTGGCCTTACTTTGTGTAATTTCGTCACCACTGCTTTCAAAACCGACATAATTATCTTAGAACCAGAAAATCGAAGACATGTCACATCCACAAACCCGCTCTGGACCCGCGTGGTGGATTACAGCCCACTCTCACTACTAGAGAGGACGCCTGAATCTCAGCGGGGAAAACATTATAAAGGCTGATTATGATGCTAGTATAGATCCCTACTAAAATGGCCGTTTTCGGCTAACCATAACCGGACAATATTGGCGTTCGCCACTCCATTTTATCAAGAAATGACTGTATCATTATCAAAAAAATGTAGCTTCATAAACAAAAGACATGCCTAAATATTTCAATGCGTCATCTTTCTACTCTGTCTAGATCGGTAAACAGCTGGGCCAAGCGCTGATGGACTTGACGAAAACTGGAGTGAGGATGGAGGACATGCACCTGGTGGGCCATTCTTTGGGAGCTCATCTTCTCGGGTATGCTGGCAAGCGGGCTAGGAATAGCGGCTATGTTGTGGCAAGGTGAGTATACCAAGTTGATGCTCGAACTAGTTTTTACGAACGAACTAGTTACTGTGTCGAACTAGACTTTGTTTTCGTTATTGTAAATTAAGTCTAATAGGTCTGATAGGCAGTCGCTCCATGTAAAATAAAGGTATACAGTAGGGTCGCCATTCGTCCCGATATGTCGGGACATGTCACCGTGGTGTCCCGACGTCCCGACAAGCTATAAAATGTCCCGACAGACAGAGTCGAGCGAAGAGATAAAAATTAGACGAACGCAATCACTTGGAAGTCCTCCGTGGAAGCTATTCTTCAATGCAAAATTAATTTTCACATGAATTGCAAAGAATTTTATAAATACATTAAAGGTAACCGACAATTACTGACCCAAATAAAATCATCCGATAAATATAAAAAGTAACGATGTTAATTCATTGTTATTTTATAACCGATAATAATAAATAATAAATGAATACATATAATCCCAAATGATTTTGTTTTATAGTTTTCTTTAAATAATTTGCGATGCGTTAGCTTTGCTATTGCCTGTGTTTACCGACAAACACGGTAAGTACTGAAAAAAAGAGGACCCCAAATTCTAATTGTCCCGACGGGGCCATAGGAATTTATGGCTACCATAGTATACAGCCACATGACCACATCCAGTTAGACTGGAAGCCGACCCCAAGCTAGTTGCGAAATAATAATAATAATCATCATCTTCCTGCCCTATAAATAATAATAATAATAAATAATAATAAATTTATTCAAATAACGTTTACAAAAAACGTACATTAAGCCAACGAATAGCTAGGGAGATGATGAAATTAAGTATATTAAATCTATCAAGATGCATAGGGACCTATAGATATTCCTGCTGTTGGTGCTGGGTTTTTCTGCTTGTTATAAATCACTCTCAAAGATTGAGTAGCATATTCCAAGATAGTTGGGAGGAGGCTCACTCAACTCAGACGCCATGACCATAACACTCCATGATAACAAGACTATGGAGTTTCTTGCCGGTTCTTCTCCATAAGAAACGACCATTTGAAACCCTGCATTAACTTCTGACATTTTATAAGTGCCCAAGTAGGTCTCTGTGAAACAGTGCCGTAAATAGGGTGGTGCCACCGATGCCCTGGCACAGGGCGTATACTCTGGGGGGGGGCAAAAATGGGCAGATTAGGCAGGATTATTATTTTTTCGTTTTACTCCTTATAAGATCCCGCTGCGATCCTAGTGCTCGATTCCAACACATACCATCAAAAACGTCTGTTCAATTAGACAAAACATCGCGCTCATTTTTTTTGGGCGAGCGTATTTACTTATTTATTTAATCTTCATGCAACACAAAGTACATAGTATTTGTGTTTAGTGTTTATTGGAGTCAAGCGGTCGGTCATTCGGACGGAGAGTAAGCTAAGCGGGCGGGCGCAAATATATAGGGCGAAGTTATAGAAGCTCGCACAGTGCGCAGAAAAGGCTATTTACGGCACTGCTGTGAAATAAAAACCATTTTTTTATTGTTGATAGGTTCGCGCTTGACAGCTATCTCTATCTCATTTTTTTTTACATCGTTTTCCCAGACGGAGAATTAGTACCTAAAAAGAGATGGATACCGATACCCCTAGTCGCTTAAATATTATTATAATATTATAGTTGAAAATTAAAACATCCTCATCCATCAAAACAGATGAACGAATTACAATCGATAATATCATTCAGTTATAGCTTTACTTCGTTGGTATTCAATGAATGTTTTGACCTCTAAATTATATCAATAAGGACATCGACAGAATAATAGGCAATAGTGATTGTCCTCTATACTCTAAGTAACACGCATACATACCTAATTAATCGTAGAAACTGTTCTTCTAGACATAGTTCCTTATTCGTGTGATATGTATATTTTGAATGGAGGAAAATCAACAACCTTGTGCAGCTTTTCAATCTCAGCTATTGTATCTTATGTATAAGATCCTACAATTTCAAAGGCCTACCACGAGCACTTATTGCGATCCATTTGAGACTCTAAACTGTAAAGGGATGGAGCTATATAATAATAATAATAATAAAGAAAGTGGTACTCCTGGACACGGCTCGTTTAGTTATGAAGTTCCTTTCTCAGGAGCTCTGACCGGCCGGTAGCTTGGATCCTGTTCCCGATACCGGTGGGATACTGATTTTTTATTTTGAAATGTTTTATTTTTGGACTATTTAAAAATGTAATCAATAAGTGTAGAAATGAAATAAAGGAATTAATAATAGTCTTTATTACGAGTAACAATGAGACTCACTTAACGTTAGCAACAAACATACAACTATGTTAGTGACACAAATTCAACTACAACTTACATTAACACACAATGAAATATCATTGCTTCAGCAGTCCAGCTGATATACTGGACCAACGATTCACTATATGGCAGTCCAACCTGTCAGCAATCATGCCCTGGATGCCGCTGGGTCTGACTCGCACCCTGCGCACCAGGGATGCACATATTTTATGCATTAATGCAAAAGCAATCAACACGCATCAAACATCCCTGATGCACTACAGAAACAAGGCAGCCCCATCAATATCCTGAAAGAATAATATTGCACGCGAAGGATACTGTACGATATATTAGTAAGTTACAGGGTGTACAGCTCTATGCGGTCAGTTAATTTCATAGATAAGAGAAAGATTAATGTACAAATTACCTTTTCGCCTGATTACCTCGATGTGTCCTTGTACATAGTAAGCGATAAATAAGTCTACGTTGGCTCGAGCGAGCTTACAAGACGCCTGTGGATACCTATATATAATTTTGTATGATAAGAGAGTATAAAATACCTTCAATCTATTTCTTCTGAATTATCTGATGCAACGGGTAAACATTCGTCGTTTCTTCGTTCCAGAATCACCGGCCTAGACCCCGCCCGTGCCCTCTTCGATGGTCCATTCTCGGTCCAAAGCGGTCTGGACCGTACGTGTGCCAAGTTCGTGGACATCATCCACACAGACCCCGGCGGCTATGGCTCCGACATGTCCACTGGCACCGTGGACATCTGGCCCAACTACACTGGAGGCGCCGGTACCCAGGCAGGCTGTCCCGTCGGCAAGTTTGAGCAATTCAGTGCTGAAGGTAAAGGGTTTACACGTAGCAAGTGCAATGGCGAGACAGTACCTTCGACCGTGCGGCGCGAGAGTCAATAGTCAAATCAGTTTGTTTGCTAGGCCGAGTACCCACCCTCATTCCTCCTACCCCATATCTAGGTACTAGTTATCCCAATTAGAAGATACGAAAAAGTAGGTCTTCTGACACTCAGCCGCCACTCGTTAGCCACATCAAAGGAAAAGCCATTAAGTTACAACTACAAAATCTATTCTACTAATTGTATGAAGGCTTGGGGTCGATTGATACCGATATGGCCGCCGGCAGCGATGCGAGTGAAATTTTCAGTTCTCCATCAATGTCTCGAAATGATCGAAATTTCTTCTTGAAATAACCCAAATTCTTTAATGTTTTCTGCTTCTAGCAGGTATACCTACACATATTTAATATGAGAAAGGTACACAAATTGTTGTAGGTACCTATATCGAAATGTGGACCTATTTGTTGCAGCAATCTATTTTATCAGCTTCAATTCTCCTACTTCGCTCTTCTTCATCTATTACTCCGCGATTCCTCATTCTTCAGAATCCAGATTTAAACCCTTTATTTTTTTAAGATCCGGTATCTTCCATCACTGTATCAAAAAGAACTGACTCTCCCGGCCTAGTACCACTGTCTCGCTACTGAACTCGTTACGTGTAATCAGGCTATGGAAGCTTGGATTTTGGCGGTAAAATATTTTCTTATAGGCTAAGAGGGCCATGGCCCAGGGCGAACTGCCAGGGGCGTTACAACCCTCCCCAACCTGCCATTTGTTTTACAAGATGAACTGGTACGCTCTTCTAACAAGAAAATCTGACCTATCGGAGGCGGAGCGCTAACATTTTCAAGGTTGCTTCACTCACTCTTGCTTCTTTATTTTATTTTATAGGGATAACAAACAGCAGTATATAATACAATAACATCGGCACTTAGTCAATTCTTAAGCTATAAAGATTGTATACAGGTCCAATAAATAACTCGTTACTTATTTATTTACTTATTTTCCACGACATGCTTCTCTGTCTATGTCACGCATATTTTTATTTTTATTTTCAATTTTATCAAAATTTCGATATTAATTTTTTTGGTAATTATGGAGCGTGTTGGTTCAAGTGACTTTTCCTTTCAATCTTATTCCTCAACTGTAGCTAAAAAATAAATTGAGCCTGCAGGGACCTAATTTCAGAAAAAAAATACATACCTAAACGAACGATTAGACCTAGGGGTTGAAAAAAAATTCAAAACTCGCAATCTACGTACAACGATCATAATATCTTCATTCCCATGTCCGCTACTTGGACTCTGATTGGTTAAGAACTTGGAGCGGGCCAATCGGAGGCTCGAACGTCATGAACATGTCGATCGCATTAATATAAAGAAAACTCGCACTAAAGTCTTTTTTACACAGCATGGATAGGATGAAGGGAATGGAGGGAGGCCTTTGCCCATCAGTGGGACAGAATGGGCTAGGTATAATAATAATAATAATAATCGTTGGACTGGACTTGGCTATCGTTGTGCCGATTGTCGTAACCGCCAATGGTCTTATTGCCAAAAGCTTCGACGACCATCTGTCGAAGCTGTCGTTGCGCGGTTGGATCAAGGGCCAGATACAGAAGGCAGTACTCCTCGATACGGCTCGCATTGTGAGGAAGTTCCTGTCTCTGGAGCCCTAACCACCGGTAGCTTGGACCCTGCTCCCGACATCGGTGGACTACTGTTTTTATATTTTTAAATGTTTTTTTACATATATTTGTTATAAAAAAATATTTAAAAATATCGAAAATATGTATTATAAGAAAAATAAAGGAGATAATAATAATGGATAGGATGAAGACAGGGTGAAAACATGCATCTTTAAGATGAGAGAAAAGCATAGGTAGCTACATTGTATGAATCTGACAGCTGTCACCCGCACCATCATGAGTAGGCACTCCTAAATTCGTATATTTTAACTCCACAACGAAAAGCAAGAGTTATTAGAATATATACCTAGTATAATTAGGTACTTAGTATAAATTGTTAACATTATCTTAATTGCTGTTTGGCTAACAAAAAGCCAATGTCGTTATCTTACTAAACTATAATTTAGCCGGACCATGAAAAATGCCATGTTTTAGTTATCTATATGATGTCGATAATCCGTCTTTAAAAGACCATGGCACATTTCTAATGGTTTAGGCAATACACTGGATAATGTTATCTGCTTAACGTGATGTTACTTATCATGGTAAGCCAATACCTAATTAAAAATGTAGGCCATCGTTTAAGCCTTTCTGATCAGGGTTAACTGAGTGATGAATGTGTCGCCATAGTCTTGATTACACCTATAACCTATGGAGCCATTCATTATTACGCAAAACGATTTAGGGAGGTGGGTGTCGTCTCTCTTTGGAAACGGTCCTAAAAATTGTTACTTTTAAAAATAAACATCAAGCAAGTAGCAACCATAAACCAAAGAAGTGCGAGGAGGTGTGGCAGGCGGTAGTCTCCTTCTGCGAAGCAGTAATGCTAGCAAAGGAGGCGGCCGCACGCGCGAGGCAATGGCCCTCGCGCCCTAGCTTCCGATCCGGGATCCGGGATTCCGATCCTGATTTCCAGCCACCATAGGCGCGGGCTCGCAGACGACGAGCAATGGGTAGCTCGCCGTCCGACCGTCCGGCAACCATTCGGACCGAGCTCAGGTCCTCGACGGCGCGTGGTTTTCCACGCACGCCTCAAGGACTTGTCAACAACAGTAGGGGTGCCGCAGGGTCTGGGGCCAAGGGTGATGCGAAAGAGATCCCCGGGACCCTGGCACAATGGCAAAAGAGAAACAGGAGTGGGTTTTTAGTCAGTAAAAGTCTGACACTATCTCCCGCTCCGCTCCACCCAAGAGCGGGAGATGTCATTAGATGATTTTCCAACCTAAAAACAAAACCAAAGAAGTACTCGTAGTTCTAATATTTGCACTCGAATAGATTCCTAAATCATTTGATCGTTTCAGTCACTCATGTCAAGGCTGAATTTGTTATGAGGCGCAGATTTTTATCTGGTCAGGATAAAAATCTGCAAATTTAAAATTAAATTTAAAATTCAAACCTAATTTTATGAGGTTGCCTAAAACAATGGTCATACGGCATGAATTTTAGATAAGACAATGTCACATGTTGCCAAAACTATAAAACGACGAGCTATAGTCCCAAATCATATTAATATTATAAGGTGTAAGTTTTATGTGTGTGCGAATGTTTGTTACTCTTCCATACTTATACGGTTTAAGGCGTATAGTCCCTTGAACCATCTGACCGAAATTATGTGAACGCAACTCTCGCACTCGCCTAGGCGGCAGTACGCAAATCTGTGCATTTATTTGTGGCCAGCAGCGCCCGGAAAGCGCTTTAAATCCATTTTCTCTGCGAGATATTGATTGATTTACATTTATGCAATGTTCACTTTGAAGAATATTTAACCACCAATTTTTATGTGTAAAAATGTTTCTAAAGGTCCAAGCCGTTTCGAAGGAGTAGGGAAAAGTTGCGAAATTGCTAAATATTTTTTTTTGACAAAAGTATTAATTGCACGAAAAAATCAAATGTTGATATTATTGTTCATGAATCTATAATAAACATATATTTTTTTCAAACTAATTGACCTAGCCGTTACGGAGGAGTAGGCCTCAGAAAATCACTGTTTTATGGCACTTTTCGGGCGCTTGGCCCTTAACAGATTTGGATAGAATTTGGTGCATGTTTAAAACCAGCCCTGGAATAGGACATATATGACCTATAGGACATGTTATGACCTTTTTTTCCCGGTACCTAGCATGCTTCGTTAGCTTTTCTTCTTTAGATTTTCTACTTTTACGCAAGCAAATCCGCTTGCAGAGACCAATTATTTAAAACCTGGTCCTGCCAAAATTTTGTGTTTGGTCCAATTAATAGCCTAGGAATACCTGTGGGATCCACCTTTGTACTAATATTGTGTACTGGGGTCTTGAATGATCCCGTTTTTGATGTGGGAAATCGCCCTGTGTCTCCCGATACCTACTCGAGGCGTCTCCTCCGTTGACGGCTGAAGTAGCCGAAGCATGAGGATGTAGGTATAGTTATCGGCACGAATATTGAGCGCTGGCTTCAAGTTGCGCAGAAGTCAAATATTCGGTCTCTTTAGTGGTGCGACGTGAGACGCGAGGGCGGGGAATGTCAGTGATTGGCTCGCCGCGCCATCGTGTCATAGACGTCACTCGTGATTCGTTCACTGCTCTTGCTGCATGTATCTAACAACGACGACGATTGGCTCGCTAATGTATGGAATGCGCAAAGCGATCCCCACTCTGACGCCGAACGCTCAATATTCGTGCCGATAACTATATGTTCCCTCACGGTTGTGGCCATCTTCTTCGCTCGCATTAATGCATCGCAGAAGAAGGCGACCGCTTCCCATTCCTTATTACTACGGACCGGAACCTGCACTCTGCAGTTATCACAATCACAATTCATCGTTAATTTGTCTTCATCCCAATTTATCTATTTGGCATTGATGCAGAACGTCTTCTCGTTAGACGCCTACTTTTCTTTTAGTCATGATCTTAATAGTCACCACCAGTAACCCTAGCCAAGTTGATAATCTGCAATCGTTAACGCTAGTAGAAAACTTCAAATGTACGGGAAGGACGTCATCTCAACGCTCAGTCACGTGGTCAGAACAAAAGAATTGGGTCGTGACCAACTCGAGGCGTTCGACGCAAGAGAAATGGTTGTAACTTGGATAGGGGTGCTGGATCGTTCTAAAAAGTCACCGTGGTCCTGGAACGCTAAAGCAACTAAAAGAATACGGTTGGATTTTAGTCAATAATAGTCTGTCACTCCCTCTCATTGCATCTAGAGCGGGAGAAGTATACGAATGTGAGACTGCAGAAGAACGAGAGATTAGAGAAGGCACGCGTAGGCAAGATATGAAACTTTACAAGATACAGCCTAATTTAAATATTGTGAAGCACTGTCCCAGATATCAATCGGTTATTTTATTTAATAAACTGCCTTAGATTGAAGAGTGCTACTCGTATATACTCTAGCTCTTTTAAAATAAAACTCAAAAGATTCTTATTGAACAAGTGTATAGTGTGTGTACACCAGAGATGTTAGGGAGCTCCATAACCGTAACCGAATCCGAAATAAAAGGTTCGGATAATATCGGGTAGGGGCGGAGCCTAATTGCGACACGTTATGACAGTCTGTCATAACGTGTCGCGTCGTAAAATATAAATAGTATTTATATTTTACTTCTGAAATTCCTTAAAAATCTAATATCCGTAACCGAAATTATCCGAAACTAACGGATAATCCGAAATAATTTCATATCCGTATCCGTATCCGTATCCAGTATAATAATCATTTCTATATCCGTATCCAACCCGTATCCGAAATTTCATATCCATAACATCCCTGGTGTATACTATTGATGATCTTTAAGGGTAAATCCAATGCTATATTAATTGTTGTTGTTGTAATACACTTCTGGACACATCTATTGGCCCACCTTGTATTTTCAGTTTCGTTTGGTCCTAGCTAAAATTTTATATTAGGTCGAGCAAAAAGTTTTTATGCAGTTTTGAACCTGGCACATTCACAATTTCATTCAATAGTCTTTTTTTGAATTTCGAACACAGAATTTAAAGAAACAAAAGACAATTTGGAGTCTGTTTGTTGATATCAAACAATCGAATACTAAGAAAACTTGGTTTTATTGGTTTACTTGGATTTAATTCTTGAAAAAGTGATTGATATCTTTGGTTTTGCAACAAACATTACTTATTCTTAACATTAAGGTGAGGTTCTATCAATAATCTATGGATACTTCACCTGAAGTCGCCGCCCAAGCTGTGGCACTTATTCAGGCCGGACACAGCCAAAGAAACGTGAGTGCTCAACTTAATTTAAGTCGATCTGCGGTCCGAAATGTTTATCGGAGGTACCTAGAGACTGGCGGCTTTGTTCGTCGCCAAGGAAGGCCACGATCTTGGGTCACAACTGAAAGGCAGGATCGATTCATCGTGACGACCAGCTTGAGAAATGGTCACCTTACCTCCATTGAGATACAAAACCAACTTCGCGACTTCCACAGAGTATCTGTGAGCGCTCGAACTGTTCGGAGAAGGTTAAAAGAACGCGATATGGTACCACACAAGCCAGCTAATGGGCCCAAACTAACGCGAGCCCACCGAACAGCGCGCCTTCATTTCGCAAGCAGTCATTTAAATTGGACACAGCAAGATTGGAGCCGTGTACTCTTTTCTGATGAGTCTAAAATTGTGTTACATGGCAATGATGGAAGGAAGAAGGTCTACCGACGTAAGGGAGAGCGTTTCGCACAATGCTGCTTTGAAGAGAGGGTTGCTTATGGCGGTGGCTCATGGACTGTCTGGGGCGGTATATCCGCGAGCGTCAAAACTCAACTTGAGGTTGTTACAGGACCACGGCTGCCAACATTAAATGCTGAAAGGTACATTCGTGAGTGCTTAGAACCTCACGTGATACCATACGCGGACTATGTGGGCCCAAATTTCCTTTTTATGCATGATAATGCAAGAGCCCATGCGGCCGGCATCGTCAGGGAATATCTTCGGGATGTGAACATCACAGTTATGGACTGGCCAGCCAGAAGCCCAGACATGAACCCCATTGAGCACATGTGGGACGAGCTAAAAAGACGTGTTAGGGCTCGTCAGCCAGTTGCCCAGACGATGCAGGAGTTGAAAACTGCCATAGAAGAGGAATGGGAGATGATCCCTCAAAATTTCATAGAGCGGTTGATAAACTCTATGCCTAATCGTATGAGAGCTGTGGTAGATGCCCATGGAGGCAACACGCATTATTAAATTAAACCTTTATTTGATAAAACATGTTTTTATTCAAAAATCAATTGCCTTTAACAAGGCGCATATCCGACTTGTTAGGCGTAGCTCCATGTCGTATGGTATTCTGAATTCAAATTTAAAACAATACGATCGAAAAAGATGGTAAAATGTATCAGGTTTAAAACTGCATCAACAGTTTTTGTTCAATCTAGCAATCATATTTCGGTAGGGGCCATCGAAACCTAAACTCTAAGGTGGGCCAATAGATGTGTCCAGAAGTGTATTTAACTTGTTTGTAATTTCAGATACAATTATTGTTAATGAATAAGTGACTATGACTATGACTATCCCATCCTCAAAAAAACAAAGTCTACTGCCCATTTTCTAAAGTATTTCTGTAACTATATCAATTTCATTTTGAATTAGGTTTACGCCCCTATATCTCCGAATCGGCAACGTCCTTGATCGAAATATTTGTGAGAACCGACTTGAGGGTCATACATATTCAAAACAATCCAGTCCTCTAATTACCCATTGACCCCATACCATTCTAATTTGCGCTTAGTCAAGAAATGTTAGAAAAACTAGCACTGGAATGGTTATTAGTTATCTTCATGAGCATTTTATTCAAATTAAGTATCTGGTGTTAATGCACATGCGTATAATAACTCGTATTCGTATATTTAAATCTTCATTTCTGATGTGATCACGCAAGGAATCTCTTAGCATAGCCCTTTCCATAATTGCCCTTTGAGCCAAGGTTGCCGACATAGACTGGCCTGTTGGTCTAGTGGTTCGACTGGCCCGTTGGTCTAGTGGTTAGTAACCCTGACTGCTATGCCGGAGGTCGTAGGTTCGATTCCCACCCATGACAAATGTTTGTGTGATGAGCACGATATCCGTGGATGAGCATATCATTTGTTCTGTGTCTGGGTGTCATTTATTTATAATATGTATGTATTTAGAAATATTTATGTATGTTTATCAGTTGTCTAGTACTCATAACACAAGCTCTGCTTAGCTTGAGACTAAACGGCGTTGTCAGTTGTATGATAGTTGTGGAATATATTGTGGAATATAATTTTAATCGTTTTAATTCCGTGGAGGGTCGATCCGGTACATGAAACACTATCGATTTGTAAAGATAAAATTAAAAAATAAAGTACCTTTATTTCAAAACTCGTATTATTTTACGCATGTACGAAATTAATTTCTTTAAGAAAACGTCAGCTGAGCGAGTTCAATGGCCTATAGGTTGCGTACAAACTACTACGAGTTTTGGAAAAAAGGTACTTTATTTTTTTTTGTTATTTTATCTTTACAAATCGATAGTGTTTCATGTACCGGATCGACCCTCCACAAATTTAGCGGTGTATAGCTCAAAGAATCGCCAAACTTAAGTGGCAATGGGCAGGGCATATTGCTCGCAGAACAGATGGTCGATGGGGACGAAAGGTTCTGGAGTAGCTACCACGTACAGGGAGACGTAGCGTTGGAAGACCTCCCACAAGGTGGATCGAAGACCTGGTGAGGGTCGCGGGAATCCGATGGATGCGAGAAGCAAAGGACCAGTCACTGTGGCGACGCTTGGGGAAGCCTATGTCCAGCAGTGGACGTGTTTCGGCTGAAACGATGATGATGATAATGATGGTGATTGAAATCAGTAGCCCTTGTCTATCTGTTCGATTCCTGAACGGAACTAAATTATCCTACCTACAACTAAGTACCTACCTATTCTTCATTTCACAGATTTATGCAGTCATGATCGATCGTGGCGATACTTCGTGGAAGCCCTGAAGTCTCCGACGGCTTTCCAAGCTGCGGGAGCATTGAACGTTAACGAATGGATCGCCCATGGAGGGTACAGCAACCAGAGCATATACGTGGGTCCCCTGACTAGCACACGGTAAGGACATCTGATTCTTTTATGATGCTGTACTATTTGGTCAAATTGGTGTTCACGTCATAGTCGGCCTTATAATGTTCCCCCTGTTGGGACTCAAGCCTCCTCTCTAGGAGAGGGAATGGGCCGTAATCCACCACGCGGGCCCAGTGCGGGTTGGTGGATGTCACATGTCTTCGAATTTTTGGTTCTAGAACATGCCGGTTTCCTCACGATGGGAACATCCCAACAGTGGGAACATTATAAGGCCGACTATGCTATGCTATACTATAAATTGAAATAATAGCAAGCTCTTTGATACAAATCATCATCATTTTCCTGCCCTTGACTCGTGTTATTTGTGGTCGGCGCAACACGTTTTTCTCTTCCATTCTATCAAGTCACCCGTCATGCTATCACTAACGTCCTTTTCTTTCATATAACTCTTCACACAATCCATCCATCTTTTGTTTAGCCTCCCTCTCCCTCTCCACCCATACCTCTTTGGTACAAATCAAAGAGCAAAAATGTTGCTGTATCTATAGTAAAAAATATAGGTAATTGAATCATTACAAGATGTATGGGCAATTGATAAAAATGACTTGCTCAATCTAAGTAAAAACAAATATAAGTAGGTAGGTACTCATACTTTAAAATAACAAGGTCTATTGGATAACTAACAAACCATAATAATAACAGCAAGAAGTACATACCTAATTAGGACAAAACCCCATCATTTTATGCTTTGTGCACTTGAACACTTTTTGTGGCCCTTGAAGCAATGAAGATAAATAATGTAATGGTTTTTCCGTAAATAAAACTGACCTCAACCTATTCAATTTCAAGTGAGCCGTAATGACGGTCAAATTCAACCAAGATCTTGCTGAAATAACATCACGGTTTGATTTCCGGGTGAAAAACTTTTGACCTCTATACAGGGTCAAATCTCAAATCAAATATAAT
The DNA here is from genome assembly GCA_910589285.2 of Mythimna ferrago. Classification (NCBI taxonomy): domain Eukaryota; kingdom Metazoa; phylum Arthropoda; class Insecta; order Lepidoptera; family Noctuidae; genus Mythimna; species Mythimna ferrago. The sequence goes on along the minus strand of OU342675.1, from coordinate 6,017,369 downwards.
TCATCAATCTTGCTTTCTGTCATGCCCTGCCGGAGTCTTTATTTTATCTACAACCAACCAACAAGCAATGCAAGCGTGCTCCATCGTCAATCGAACATAAGTAGAAATAATGGGCCTAGGTAGGTACAACCCGAGCGCATTAACATGGCACCTTGCTCGAAAACAGTTGCCACATTGAATATGTACTCAAAAATTGTTTAAAAAGTATTATGTCATGAGAAACTACTCTGCGCAAAATAGATGTTGATATTCAAAAAACTAAAATAAATTTCAATGCACTCAATATTTCAAACGTCATTCATCAGGTGCCACGGGTCATACATAGACCCATTACTTCTGCTGAATTTCACTACAGGCGATTCATAGATATTGCTCGCAGAACAGATGGTCGAGGGAAACGAAAGGTTCTGGAGTTGCGGCCACGTACCGGAAGACGCAGCGTTGGAAGGCCTATAACCCAATGGCAAGGTGTCCGATAACAAGGTAGACCGATGACCTGGTCAGGGTCGCGGAAATCCGATGGATGCGAGACGCACAGGACCGGTCATTACGGCGACACTTGGGGAGGCCTATGTCCAACAGTGGACGTCTTTCGGCTAAAATGATAGGCTTTATCTATTTTAAATTGAAAAACAATTATTAATGTCTGAAGTGTTATTTATAATCAACTAGCTTTTGTCCGCGGCTTCGCCTGCGTACATAAAATATAGCCTATGTCACTCAGGAATAAAGCAGCATTCTGTCGGTGAAAAAAATTTAGCAATCGGACCAGTACTTTCAGAAATTTCCTCTTACAAACAAAAAAACATAAAAACAAACTAAGATTTTCAAAATAAATATAACCTTTCGAATATCGTAATTAGAGACACAAAAGAAAGACAATGTAAGAGCGAACGCCGTTCACTTGGAGTTTAATGAAATGTGTCATTTACCAACACAGCTTTTGTATCCACAGAGCCACAGGGAACTTCTACCTGCGAACCAGCTCAGAGCACCCATTTGGACTAGGTGCGGAAGGCATGAAACCAAACGGAACCCAAGTGAGGAGGCGAAGAAATCCTTTGCTGACACGAATCCTAAGATATTTCTAACATATTTAGTACTAGTGTCTAGTCAATACATTGATTTATTCTTTATCATCAGCCCGTATATGTAAGATACTAGTGATACAACTCACAGGCACACAATAGATTGGTATAGAAGTCAATCTACATACAAAGCGCTCTCAAGCAACGCACACATAGACACCGCTCACGGACACGATATCTCGGCTCAATCACCCAGGTGACCCTAGCGCGGTCGCCTAACGTAGGTATAAAAAGTGAAGTACATACATGAGATTGACTTCTGTACCTATTTTGTGCCATAGGCCTCTACAATCGCACGTCGTTTTTCTTGATTAGAAGCTGCCGTCTTCCAACTGCTACTCTTCACATTCGGAAGGTCATAGCTTCATCTAGCCTGAGAGTGTCTTTTTGCCGCGAAACATTTAAATACCCTGCCGGAGTCACATTTCCTGATAGCTACAACCTAAGGGTCTTTAAGTCAAGGGTGAATAGGTTACTACTACGTAAGCGTGGTCCATCGTCGACCAAATCATCGCTTACTATCAGGTGAGAATAGCAGTGAAGCGCAAACCTATCCATAATAAAACTCTAAGACTCCTTGAGAGATTTATTGCTAGCTCATAATGGAGGCTCTAAACCAAAATATGGAAAGAAACATAGAAATTATGTTTATTTGTGCCCAATATAGAGAAAATGTTGAGGTAGGTTTGAATTTTAAAACAGTATACCTACCTGTAGCGACAGCTATGTCGCCACATAGGAACTAAAAATTCTAGATCCTGCGTCGCGGTGTCCGAGTTCTCCGCACGATTAGAACATGTAGTTGCCATCACGGATCTTGAAAACTTGCGCAGAAGTCAAATATTCGGTCTCTTCAGTGGTGCGACGTGAGACGAGAGGGCGGGGAGTGTCAGTGATTGGCTGGCCGCGCCAACGCGTCATAGACGTCACTCCTCATTCGTTCGCTGCGTTGCTGCATGTATCTAACAACGAAGACGATTGGCTCGCCAATGTATGGAATGCGCAAAGCGATCCCCACTCTGACGCCGAGCGTTCAAGATCCGTGATGGCAAGTGTACAACAGTCTAAAATGAACTATCGGGCAGTCACCCGGACCAGACACTAAACTTATCTGTCCGGAGGATCCTCATTTTTCGATGGAGGTTTGAATCACCTACACCCTGTTCTGCATATCATGTAGAGGTACGATTATTCATTAGATTAGTTAGATACTCCATTTGTGAAATGTAAACAATCTTGACCATGTCTTTTATCTAAAAGTGGTCCAAAAATTTTATCTAAAAATGTTTACTATTAGTTATTTACTTAAACCGATATTAGATAATTAACTAAATTTAAATAATCTTTGTCTGTCTTTAAAAAAAATAATTAAATAAAAACACGTATCAAGATTGTTTACGTTCAGTTAAGCAATTTAAGTAGTGTGTGTACTATGGATAGCCAAAGAAATAAGCAGCCATATTTGTAGACTTTATTCATTAGCAGCAGTGTGTTTTTAGTTATAATGTAAGCATAGGATATTAAAGCTAGAACTACATTAGGCCGACGCTCACGTGTGACACGCCTGATTTGTACGTAGAACGACGTCGCGTGGCGCGGATGAAGTGTAGCTCTAGAAGTCTAGTTGCCATATAAAATGTATGGAGACCGACCGACGCGCCCAGGCCCCCTAGACAAGTTACAACTGTTTCGCTAGCGTCGAACGCCTCGACTTGACATGGCCCAATTCTTTTGTTCTGACCAAGTGACTGAGCATTGAGATGACGTCATTCCCGTACATTTGTAATTTTTTACTAGCGTTAACGATTGCAGATTATCAACTTAGCTAGGGGTATAGATCGGCGTGTGGCACACGTGTGCGCAGTGTAGTTCTAGCTTCATATGTGAGTTCAGTAGGTGGAAGATCACTTGCGAGATATTGTGACTTATTTCAATGTTGTATAAGATTCAATTTTCTCTGTGATATTCTTCAGAAAGGTACCAATAAAGTACGATAGTATAAAACTTATTTAAGTGAAATAAAACTAATTAAGTTTAATAAATTATTTTATTCAATGGATTTTCCTATATATTTACAGTACCTTACATACATATAATTGATTTTTGTAGCAACTTCATAATATACCAGCGGCCGTATTATGACATCTTAAAACCATCATGTTTTCTGTGTGAGAAAAGGATAGTGCTATTCGTCCTGTATAGCTCCGTCTCTTTTTCACACCGAAAACATGATGGTTTTAAGAGGTCATAATACGGCCCAAGATACATATTATTAGGTATCATTTAAACAAATCAAAAACAAAACGAAATCGGCTGTTTAATGCAGGGAACAGCTGCGTTTTTGCTTAAACAAAAATGGATGGTGATAAAAAAACCCCTAAAAATATGAGCTGAATTTGCGCTCATTTTATATCTAGTAATACTTCGCAGCTAAAACGCAACGACTAATATCTAGGTACTAAAATAATATTCATCCAACTTCTGCAAGACACGTTCAACTTCTTCATGTTACACCTACCCCTCCCCCGTCATGGCGGAATTTTTTTGCCGGCTTTTTCTTAATAAAAAAAAATTAAGTGTATAAAATCGTCATTCTCATCCACCCGAAGGACAATTTTAATTACATAAAATATTATTAATTTGTTTTTTACACCTGAGTATCTGAGCTCAGCTACTCAGTACCTCTACCATGAGTTTAAAGCAATAGTATTTGTCGATACTCGATACCGACTACGTAAATATTTTGTATGGCAAATTTTGGTTCCGTAAGGCCGTTTACACATTATGCCGCAGCGGCAGCGGCGCCGGCGCTGCTGCGCTAGTCTCGCTTGGATTTGTATGGAGCTTTAACCTTTTGAATGTCTTAAGTTACACAGTTCGACATAAGCCATTGTCTTTCTATTGTGTCTCTAATTACGGCATTCAAAGAGTTAAGGCGTTTACACATTATGCCGCAGTTGTAGCGGTACCGCCGCCGCTGCGACGCCGCTGCACTGGACGCGCTGCATAGGCGGCGTTTGTGTCACTGGTTCTGCGATGAAACACCGCAGCTCTTGCGGCACCGCGGCGGCGAAAAACGCTGCCGCTGCGGCATAATGTGTAAACGCCCTGAGTGACCGCTAGAGGCGCTCTAAAATTTGCCATACAAAATATTTACGTAGTCGGTATCGAGTATCGACAAATGCTATTGCTTTAAACTCATGGTAGAGGTACTGGGGAGTTGAATTATCACAAAATAAAACTAGGAGGATTTGCTATAAAATAGGTATATAAAATAAATAAATAAAAGATGTTACCCGAAAAGCTGCCACTCTAAAAGTCACTTATTGGGTCCCATTAAACGCAAAACGACATCGCGGCAGACCAAGGCGAAGGTGGAGAAATGAGCTGGATAACTACCAGAGGGATTGACCCGCAATGGCCGAGGACAGACGTGTGTTGAAAAGGGAGAGGCAGGCCTTCGCCCAACAGTGGGACATAAATGGACTAACTACTTTTTAATAATAATGTCATAGGGATTGATTAGGATAACAGTCACAGTAACAGACAAAAATAGAAAGACGTCGACGAAAACTTGCACTATATTTAACAACCATATTAACAGAAACAATTTATTGAGACATATGACATAACGATGATCTATGTGAATAAACGGAATAATCATGTTACATTTAGAACAACTGATTAACTATGAATTGTATAAATAAACTATAATAATATTTATCCTTTATCTAAAACAACAATATTCTACAAAAGCTTTTGCGTTGGAACACTCTCTTTTTAAATTACTTTATTTTATCTCAATATTATAAATTTCAAATTCTTATGACTAGTAATTTATTAAGTAGATAATGCAAAAGGCAACTTAGGCCCCTTGCCTATAGCGATGCTGTAGCGCGTTAAATGGGGCAAATGGGGCTAAGGGCCAGGCCACACGATGCGTTGCGGCGCCGCACCGCAAATATTTCGACGAATCAGCGGGCCGTACGAGCGGGATGCCGTCACTCGTGTGCCCACCGATTCGTTAAAATATTTGGGGTGCGGCGCCGCAACGCATCGTGTGGCCAGGTTCTAACGCGCGTTAGTAGCGACGCTGTCGTGCGCTTACAACACGCGTGACAGTATCGCTACAAAACGTCGCCGTGGGCGAGGGGCCTTAACAACGTTATAAACTAGCTGGATTCGTATAAATTCACAGCAAGCTGGAAAATTATAACGTCCCAAAACGCGGTCACTCAATGGCCGTTTTCACATTTTACAATAAAGATACGATACGATATCGGCGGACTGGTTGTTTTAAATACATTTTCTAACGGATAATGTAATTTGCTAGTACAAGTTGTGCGACTAGATACCGCGACATCGTCAGATAAATGAAACTACCAATCGTGTCATTATCGTTATCACAAAAAAGATGAAAGAGGTTAGAAAGGAAATACTTTCCGATTTGTACTACAACGAGTGTCGCCGTTTGTCTCCCACCCTTTTACTCTACTACAGGCAATAAACCAATATGAACGCGCTTTACGCAATTAACAGACCACGCACACTTAGATCGCAAGTTTGCTATTGGTAGTTGAACTATGAGCATTGCCCTACTTTGTGGCACACCTGCCCCGCCCATAAGGCCATTCTAACTTCTTTCATCTTTTCTGTGATCGTTATCATCTAATATGAAAATGGCCAATAGTGGTCAAACGTTTACCATCTATACATATAAATAAAATTGTCTGTTTGTATTATTGAAATAACTGCTTTTTAGGGTTCCGTAGTCAACTAGGAACCCTTATAGTTTCGCCATGTCTGTCTGTCCGTCTGTCTGTCTGTCTGTCTGTCCGTCCTCGCTTAATCTCTGTGACCGTTAGCACTAGAAAGCTGAAATTTGGTATCAATATGTATATCAATCACGCCGATAAAGTGGTAAAATAAAAATTGGAAAAAAATGTTTTATTAGGGTAGCCCCCCCATATGTAAAGTAGGAAGTGATTTTTTTTTTTAATTTCAACCCTAACGTGTGATATATTGTTGGATAGGTATTTAAAAATGAATAAGGGTTTACTAAAATCATTTTTTGATAATGTCAATAATTTCGGAAATAATCGCAAAAAAACAAAAAACAATGTGTCCCCCCCCCTCTAACTTTTGAACCATAAGTTTAGAAAATATGAAAAAATTCTGAAAAGTAGAACATTATAAGGACTTTCTAGGAAAATTATTTTGAACTTGATGGAAAGAACAGTTTTTGTACAAAAAAGACAAAAAGGTTGTACAAAATAATTTCTGAACTAAGTTTGTAGTATAATCGTATATGCAAGCATTTTTTTTAAACTCATTAGTGGGTACACTTATTTTGACGGACGGGAAACTACGGAACCCTACACTGAGCGTGGCCCGACACGCTCTTGGCCGGTTTTTTTGCTAAATGCATATGAATATATATACGGTACATACACCAAAATAACGTTTTTTTAAATTTTTGTCTGTTTGTCCGGGCTAATCTCTGAAATTGCTGGACCGATTTTGACGGAACTTTTTTTGGCAGGTAGCTGATGTAATAAGGAGTAACATAGGCTACTTTTATTTTAGAAAAAATAAATTCAAGATCCTGTAGTCCACGCGAACGAAGTCGCGGGCACAGCTAGTAAGTAATAATAAAAAAAAACACACATAATCTCGCTTTTGATCTTTATCGATTTCCTAATATTTCTAGATAGATCATCATCAATCTTTATAATAAATTTGAGATCAAAGAAAGTTGATAAACAGCCGCGTCCAGTATTTGCAACGGATTCGTACAACACAACTTTTACATATCATGTAAAATAAAGTAAATAAAAATATTACATCTGAAAACCAGTACAGCGTTGTGGCTCTTATTTTAACTATAGGGTATAACAATAATATCTACCTACTAAAAAATCTTAGGGTACGTAGGTACACAATATTATGCCAATTTGCGAGCATTGTCTATCACAATTTTCGAACGATTTAATCGTTGCTTATCATTAACATTTCAACTACACTTAGGCTGAAAATGCAGTGGTATACGGCTTGCTGAGAGCCTACGTTTGCATAAATTCAAAAATCCTATTCGACTTGAGCATTGTCGCCCATCGTAATAAGGGTTCTTTTTGGCCCAGGAATAAAGCGACTAGCGAGTCATTTGGCACATACAGAAGAAGTGAAATGAACGTTTTACAATGATCACAATCGGGCGCACTGCACACAACGGCACCTTCGCGAGTCGCGATACGCGTATATAAGCGAATACTTTTCAAAACATGCGGCGTGCACGGCGCACAACGAATGCCTCGCAGGCTCATGCCTCGCCACAAACATGAAGACAGACAAACGCGGTATTTGCTTCGCACGTGATGGTTCGCCAAGTATAATTTGGTACCTACATATTTTTCGACACGTACATTTCAAGCAGAGGCATTCGTTGTGTGCCGTTCGCGACGCATGCCTCGCAAAGTCTGTATCGACTAACGAAAGAACCGCGTGCAGTACGCCCGATTGTGATCATTGTATAACGTTTATTTCACTTTTCTACGTGCCAAATGACTCGCTAGCCAGTCATATATTTTTAAAAAGAACTTCCCTTTTTATCATGATGAGCCACAAAGCTCAAGTCTAATTAATTCATAAATTCAAGATTACTGAATTTATGAAAAATTTATGACTATTTAATAATTAATTATTATTATATATATAAGTACTCAATAAAACAACTTTTAATCGAGTTTATCTAGCAGAGCTAAGATAATTAGTACTGGATACTAACTGTAGCACCAATGCTATGCTAGGCTTCGGGAGTTTAACTGCTCCAGGCACTAAACAAGCCGCTTGCCAGTATATTTTCGGCCTGCAGACAAAAAATCTAACCTAGACTTTTTCTCCTCTAACCACAATATGGCGAACAGATCCAACAATATAAAAGTCAATTTGAATTCAACACGAACATCACCGAAGCACTTCGGTAGTTCACAGGTACCTGTGCTAAGTTGGCGATGTGGAGTAGTATCGCTTCATCGTCGCGTCGATGTCGACGATAGCGTTGCGGACGTCGTGTGTCGCCGCGCTTATCGTCTCGAATGTGTTCGCGAGCCGGTCTATCGCTCGCGCCTGGTACGTGAAACAAGAGATGAATTGGGTTAGGAAAACATTACAAGACGAGTTGGTCGAGTATGGTTTTAATCATAGTCTCTGATACGCCTGGTATAAAAGCATAATCAGCCTTTTAATGTTTTCACTGCTGGGACTCAGGCCTTCTTTCTAGGGGAGGAGACGGGCCTTAATCCACCACGTGGACCCAGTGCGAATGGTGGATGTCACATGTCTTTCAATTTGTAGTTCTTGGACATGCCGGTTTCCTCGCAATATTTTCCTTCACCGTTTTGAGAGCAGTGGTGATGAAATAATTGGCTGGGTTTGAACTTGAACCCACGAACGGAGCCGTCACCATTGGGCCACCTGTGTTGCTCGTCTGGTCAGTATTGTGTACAATATCACCTGTATCTGTGATGCATCAGCAAGCCTCTCCATCGCTTGAGCGTTTACGTGCGACGCGTGCGCCAATTGTGTCATGGCTGCCGCTTGGTCACTCATCACTTTAAACTGTAACACAAAAACATTATGAAATGCAGCTGTTTTGTATAACATACACAGTCTACTGCTAGATAAGTCTCTCTTAAATTACACTGCAACATAGTTTTAAGGTTGTTTAAGGTACAAGGTTGGTGAAGGCTGCAGTAACCCATTTGGATAAGGCAAGGCAATTTAAATGTAGGTATTTTTATTATATCATCAGCATTTCAGCCCGAAAGACATCCACAGTTGGACATAGGTTTTCCCAGTGACGCCACAACAACCAGACCTGATTCTTCCATCCATCGGAGTACCGCGACCCTCACCAGATCTCTCACACTCATCAGTCGATCAGGAGATGTTTTATCAGAAGCATAATCAGTTTATCTATTTTTTTACTGCTGGAACACGTTGTCTATTCGAGAAAAGGCCTCCACTTTCTCCTTTCAAACCTTTCTATCTTAGGCGATGTTTCGCCAGGTTTTCCCTCTCTAATAAGACCAGATCGTCACAACACTGATTACGCTCAGGCATCCAACGAATCACGGTCTTCGCTCATTTGTCTCGTTGAGTTCGTCTTACTTTTGGTTCCCTGTGTTTAAAAACCAAGATTAACATACCATTTTCTCCATTAACACCGTCTGCCGTTCTTCAACGTCCGCCACAGGCTCCTCGAAGGCTAACACCGGGTCTGCCTCCACATGATTCTGGTCCATGCTCTCCTCGTTGTACGCACTCTCATCTAGGAACTTAGATTCTTGCTTTACACCACGGGGTTCTGAAGAGAGTTTGAAGACATTTCAATTTTATTTTCTACTAGCTGCTGCCCGCGACATCGTCTGCGTGAAGGCTCTACAGCACCAAAAATACCTAAGATGCTAGTGTCGCTATAGTATTATAAGTAAACAACTTTTAAAATAGCATTAAAATAAAGTTTTTTTTGCAAACGAAGCAAGTAAAGAGAGTTATATGGGAATCCTGCTGAGTTCAGTCATAAGATGTGACTGAAGGAAATAATAATAATGCAGGAATACATTCCAGGACACAAAAGAGTAAAAATACGTACAAAGGTTTCATACCTTACAACACTTCCCTATAAACTACTTTGGTAATTATGCTGCCAGGAGCCAAAATGTAAAGAGAGTCAGTACTGGTGACGCAGGAGTAAGCAACGTACAGTTGCCCTTGTGAGAAGCAACTCGTCCTGAGGTCGACACCCGCTGCCCCCTGTGACTTATTGATGGTCATCGCGAAGCAAACACTCACGGGGAACTATACGCGCTTGAACTGGAGCGGGGAGTTATGAGGTATGAGGGGAATGTGTGGTATAAATACTGCCTCGCCGACACCACAACCCGTAAAAATTTCCGCCTCAATGGTGTGTCTGTGGAGCGAGATGACTTTAAGGCGGGTCCCGTTACACAACTTCGGAGGAGATAGGTTCCGAAGAAGCATAATCGGGACACCGACCTTCAGCTTGATGGTATGCGGTGGAAGTCCACTTGCTGACAGGGAGTTCAGAAATTCCACGGGATAATGTGTGGTGTCATCTTGCTCAACAACAGTGTTTATCGAGGTGTAGACCACTTCATTCCCCTCAATTTCCGAGAGAATGCATTCGTTATTTGCTGCAGCCTGATCATTTTTGGGCGTCGGCGTTATCGCTCACACACCCAAGAAACTGGTGCGGTATACGACTGATGTACCCGTACATACAGCGAATGAGTTCTTGTAAGCTGGATGCCACTCTACCGAGAGACTCTGGAAGTACCACCTGTCAGAGTGCCTTCGCCAAGACTTAGAAGGACATCGGAGAATTCTTGCAATGCACGTGCATTGCCGCCGAGCCGAGCTCTCATATTAATGGTCAAGCGCAGCGTACGAACTCGTGACCACAACGAAGATCATTTCAATGAAGCATTCACGTTGTCAGCCCTCGATCCCCGCGTTACCACGGGAAGTGTTTGCCGGAAATCGCCACTGAATAGAACTGTGACACCACCCATCAAATGTTCGTTCCTGCGGATGTCCTGCAGGGTTCTTTCCACGGCCTCAACTGCCTTACTATAGGGCATCGTACACTCATTCCATACGATCAGAGAGCAATCCTTGAGCACGTGTCCCTTATCGCTGTTACGTGACACACCACAAACAGGCGTTTCGGCGCTATCTAAATCGATGGAAATTTTAAACATGGCATGTGCTGTCTTGCCACCCGGAAGAAGTATGGCAGCGATTCCCGACGACGCTACAAGGTATTTTTATACTTGAATTATGTTTATTTTTTAAAAACAATTTGCAATATTTTAATTTCAAATCAAATTCTAAAAGAAACATTCGGAAACAATATAAATATGACATTAATTTACCAGTTATCAATAATATGATGTATTACAAAAGTACCTTTGTTACTGCTATCCGTGTGTACAACCAGTTACCGCCAGCCATTAAGCAATTAAATGGAAATATGTTTAAAAATAAATTGAAAAAATTTTTGATTGACAATGTATTTTATAATCTGCATGAGTTTTTTGACAAAAAATAATATTTATGTGTTTATACTTTCTTTTTTTGATAAAAAATAAATTTGTTAATGCCTAACTTCCATCAATACTATTGCATATCCGACTTGGGTAGACTGTTGAAACTAAAAATGTAATGTTTATAAATACGATCTTAATGTACACAGTTACGCAATAAATATATCTTTATCTTTATCTTTACAACAATAGCAATTTTGCCTTGCCTGCCAGTGGTAACAAATGTTTTTCCTGTTCTACCAGGTGCATCCAAGAAAAACATTTTGCCCTGGTTTTGCCCAACGCTTTCAAGGACGGTGTCATTTGTTTTTGCTCTGAAGAGAACAAAGTGACATGGTCATTTCGTATGGTGGTCATTTCGCCCGGATCGTAATTTGTCTCAGCGTTATACTCCCGATTTCCACGGCCTTGATGCGGTGATGATTGGGGAGCTGGTAACACATATTCGATCAGCAGATTGCCGCCGATAGAAATGACCACATCTTGAAGTGAACTGAGACAGGTGTTCAGCACGCGTTCATCAGTTACTTCGACTTCGTCTCCAGTGGTCGCCTCAAAGCTCGTAGAAAATCTTCAGACAGATGATGGCGATACTTCTCCCACAAAGCTACCGGGTTCGCGACTCCACAAAACACCAAGATGACGGCAAACAGAAGACGCATGCGGCTGGGACTATCACTGACGCTTGCCTCCGCGAGGATCCCAGTTTTGGTCACCGTCGAGAAGGTGACGTGCTACGCAGGCTGCGCGGTAAGTGGGATACTCCACGCCATCAAATGTCCTCAGAAAGGCGAAAGACGTTGCGCCTCGGACAGTGTGAAGTAACACCGCAGAAAATAGCATTCGCCATTATTCGGATGCACGATATAAACCCTACCCAATGCGGCATCATTGAAAATTCCCGGAAAACCTTCCACAGTACCTCCTCGTCGATGTCGGTTAAATACACCACTTTGCTTGTCGTACGTGTAATATGAAGGCACCTCGTCATACGTAAGGGATCTCGCAAACTGGTCGACTTCACAGAGCTGGAAAATTGTCACCATGTAATACTTAACACCGCAATTTTTTTTATTGTCTTCCTCAACTCTACTCAAGATTTTGAGGGTTTTGTTGGAACTTGAATTTGTCAAAACGAACTATATGATACAACTTTTATGAAGAAAATACACATCACATCACATCACCATCTATGAATTTTAAGAATAACTAACTACTAAGTTAGTTGCCAACATGATCAAAAAATTATTAATTTCCAAAAAGTGTTAACATGTAACTTGATTGGATTTTTATGAAATCTCATAGATGGCGCTGCTTCAAAATTGTCTTTATAGTTCTAACCACAGAACAGAGGAATGTAGATAGAAATCGCATAGCACTTCATTTGTATCGGGACCAGCGTACCCAAACTCACACAAAGACAGGTATATCATATTTCATAACACTAAGAAATCCTTATTGTGATTGAGCATTTTAATATCAATTGAAAGAAGGCAGTTTATCCATCGTTCCGTTTTAGAAAATAAACCATATTTTAGTGTAAACAGAGTTGTTTGTTATCTACCCTATAACGTATTACCTCGCATAGAATAATTATAAGAACAATTCCCACTATTCCCCGCTAGATGTCTCTATAATATAAGCAATGAATTTAGAGCTCTACTAACTTGTTATAAGATTAATGTTTCCTAAATAAAGTCATTGCTAAACGTCATTTTCTAGAGATGTACCATTGGCGTTTGCCTTATTTTATCGATGTTGCGTTTTATAAAAGTCAACAGCAGGAGTCGATAAATTACAAAAACAAAATACCTACATATTTTTAATTTTATTTATAAGGGGCTTGTAGCTATTTCATTAACCATGAAATTACTCATAACTGAAATTAATGGTTTCTTTTGATGCTGAAAAACAATTAGAGCGAATAACGTGACAACAATAAATTGTAGCTGTTTCTCGCTTTTTGCAAATGAAAATGTAAAAAAATAGTTTAATTAATAAAATCGATACGTTAAAACAGGTAAAATCAAAAATACTGACTGATAAATAATAATTAATTTGTTCATAAGTATGTTTTAAAAAACACTTCTACACGTAATTTTTTACGTCAGTTTAAACTAAACAAAGCCGGTGTTTCTTGGCTGACTACAAATTTGCTTTTAGAGTCCATACAGATTTGAATAGAACTGTAACATCTTAACCTTCTTCGAGACTGCTAGGGTTCGATATAACCAGATTTTTAATAAAGTGACTTCTTTTTCTTCTACCAATATCTAGAAATTCTTCAGAGCTAAAGTTTTGGCACTGCTGTATCGGTAATGTATTTCTTTACGCTTTTAATTGAACAGTCTAATCCTTCAAAGTGATTTGAGAAAATTGTGCTAGATTTTGTAAGAAACCAACTTTGCCTTCCAGTTTGTCTGTATCTTTAGGAAATATGAAGTCACAAAATAACACGAAAGCTACATTTTGAACCCATGGAAAGTTTAACCCTGTTTACATTTCATTTAGCTAAAATTAAAATAGTGTGCGTTTATAATTTTGTCGAAGCACTTGGGTATTTTCTTTCCGGATACAACAAAGAACATTATAATTTTACAATATCGATAACTCACTATCGATAATGGTAACCTCTAATTGAGCAGCTGACAGTGACATTTGGTGAATGTTTTAGAATATTTTTTTGAAAGTGAACCTTATTTTGTACAGTATAAAGTCAACTTTTATTTGTTTTTTTTTTATAAGATCTTATTTTTCAAAAATAATAAAAATAAAATAAACCAGGCCTAACCGATGATAGGATATAACAACATTTGATAAATTCTTGGTTCTTCTGTCGTGTTTGCACTTCAAAACAGCACAGATGAGCATTTTTATATTTTTTTAACTAGTTATTATCACCGTGGCAACCGTAACTAGACTGATGTGCGCGGCGCATGCGCAATGGAGCATAAGCGGTACTCCGCAAAACTCGGGGTATGCGCGCCCCGCCTACTTACTCCTTCTATCTACTGTATGATTCATATGTTCTGTGGTTCTAACATTTATTTAACTATGTTTCTCTGCCCAAGTTACTTAAATGGCGTAGTTTTTATAGTGTAAAGCTAGATAATAGCATGGCTTACTCAAAAACAACATTTAAATATGCATCGTTAGATTACACGCTGTCACAGAATGCGTAAGAAAAATAAAGATTCACAGCTCCTCCCCCGTAGGTGATAGCGTGATAATATGTAGCCTATATGTTGACCCGACCTCTTAGTAATATTCATGCAAAATTTGAAGTAAATCCATGCAGTACTTTTTGAGTTTAGCCCGGACATACATACAGACAAACAGACAAAAATTCTAAAAACTATATTTTTGGCTTCGATATCGATTGTAGATCACGCCCCAAGTATTCTTTTAAAAAAATATTCAATGTACAGTTTTGACTTTCCTACGATTTTATTATATGTATAGATACCTACATGATGGCTTCGTATTCGTAAATATAAGAGTTTGGAACTATAGTGTTTTCGCGTCAAGACAATAGTGACGTCATCGTTGTCACTCAGCTTAGTCACGCCTTGACCAATTAGAGAATTTGGAAACGCATATTATTTTATTTTCTATACCTACACGACGACTTTGTAAATTAATCTACTTAGCTTAAATATGAATGGTTTAATTTTTCCCCAGTATGAATATGCCTTCACTTTGCACTGATGAGTCACTATGGTCTTAACATGAATAGGCAAAATAAAAACAAAAAATAATAATTACGCAGAGCGAGGAGTGCAACCTGTTCAACATAATATTATAATATGTACTCACTACCATTGTCACCAGCTAGAAACAAGTCCCAGATTTTCTTCTCTATGTTGGAACACAAGTTATTAGGATCACCGCCACCACCCTGTACCTTGGATCTCACTGTTGACTTTTTGTCAGCCCAATACTGGAAAAAATTAATATGTTTTAGGGAATCAAAACAACTGCATAGCACAAGAATAAGGGCGCGTTTATATGATTCGCCCTTACTCAACGGCATCATACAAACTTATACAGGGTTATTTGAAAAACACTAGCAACCTCTTAGGTACTAGTTAAGAACCATCATAAACAACAACTTTTATTCTATGACTTTTAAAAATGTATCATATTTTGGGTCATCAGATTTTCATACAAAAATAAAAATATTTAAATTGAACGTTCTATATATTACGAACTCTATGCGAAGCAAGCTATAGTACAATAGTGGAGGGTAGCTGAACATGAACTTGGCCTATTTACGGGCGACCCTCACTAGTCGGTCAGTCGCATTGATGCGCTTGAGTCGCGTCATACGTGTTTTTGTAGCGAAATGGTACGAACGCTTGCGAGGTGTAATTACAATGTTTCGGAAGCCTGCCTACTATTATTACGAGAACAGTCATAGAACAAAAGTTGTTGTTTATGATGTTTTTAACTAGCAACCCCTCAGGAAGTCAGGAATATGTTACTAACATTATAAAAAAATTTTGTTCTATGACTTTTAAAAATGTGTTGATATTTTAGTTCATCAGAATTTAAATTGAATGTTCTAAATATTACGATGGCTATGCGAAGTAAGCAATAGTACAATAGCGGAGGAGAGCGAGGATCGGGTGGCGGGGGTGCTTGATGCGCTTGCGTCACGTTATACAGACGTTGGTAAGTATAGCAAGATACACAGTTGAAATGTGTAAGATAGAACAAAAAAAAATCTTGAACGTTTATTTTTGGTAAATGAATTATGTTGAGTAAAAAGTCATAGAACAAAAGTTGTTGTTTATGATTTTAGTAATACAGTCAATTACAGTCCTGCAAGGTTATTAGTGTTTTTCAAACAACCCAGTATATCTAAATACCTATTTAATATTATAGGTTAATTACACCCACACACATAACAAATGATCATACTTATTAATTCAACTATCGACCAATGTCTGTCTGTGGGAGGATCTTCTCTATCTCTCTTATATTTAGAAGTCAAGGGGACCGCAGCGGTCCTCCCACAGACAGATATTGTTTGACGAAACGGGAGCAGGTTCGGCTCCACAGTTCAAGTTAATATCACACAAATATTCATCTTGGGTGAGAATCAAAGCCACAACCTTACCGCTAGACCAACTGGCCAGTCAAATATACCAATGGGGTACTGGTTGCATCAGTTCTTCAATTAGAGACACAATGTTTTATGAATTAAATTTTATTTGAAACTGGCTCAACTTACTTTGATCCAAGACTTCATAGGCCTAGTGGGACCAGTGATATTATTAACAATCCGGGTTAGCGTGAACCAAAGCTTCTTGCTCTCTTCCCTGCCTTCAAGTCCTCTCAACTGACCCAACGCTAGCGTAGGATGCTTCTCCATAAAGTCCACTATCGCTGTCACCTGCTCCAAACTGGGGCGGGACTGAAAACATTGAGATGAATATCAATGATAATGATAAATGATATTTATTTTGTAAATAGATTTTAAAAAATACTTTTACACATCAATTTTTACTAGATGATGCCTAAAATTATTTTTAGCAACAAAGTTATTTTTACAACCATACAGTAGGAAACTAGTTTGGCTAGTCCTTTGACACTTTCAATGTCAAGAATACACAATAATCTGTGTGTTTGCTCACAACTTATCTCCTGAAAATCCTAAACTATGGCTAGTTTAGGATTTTCAGGACTAGGATTTTTAGGACTAGCTTAAGGTTTTAAAAGGCAAAAGAAAAAAAAGAGTTCAAGATTATTTACTGTTTATAGGTGTGTAAACATTTGAAATGCACTGATCAGTACTGATGGGTATGTTATAGGTATGGACCCTACTCATCATCTAGAGTTCATCAAAAATCTTCTGAAGGTTGATGCAAACCTAAACAAACATAATATAGAAATGTTGACATAAAGAGACATATAAAAATCTACACATAAAATGTATAAAGCGTGTAATTACATTGTTCAAGAAATGCTCGTGTTTTACTTTTATTGAACTCACGCCGAAATTCGAACATCTTTCGCCTCATCATCAGCGAAGCGACAATGCAATGAGTAGAGGTAAACACGAATTACGCCAAGATCTGTTCGAGTTACCGTGTTTAGTGAGAATCTGATGAAAAATAGAAATGCCTACGATTGTTCCACTCACCGCAATGACTCGATCCGTCATGTTGGCCTGTTTACTTGTTTACACCTAGATATTGCTGGCATCACAAGTTAAATTCATATTGTAAATCAATATTTTGATACTAAGGCTTCAATTTCGAGTCCAATTCGTGTCAGTAAACGCAATAACTTCGTCGTTCAAAACTACAAAACGTCGATACCAAATTACATGACAACCATTGGTTGGGGCGTCGAAATTGGAAATTCGCATGATGAAACGAACTAAACGCAGAATTGTTTTCGACAAAACATTTGGAAAAATATTTTAGATAAAAGGTCTGTTATTTTATTAACTTAGATCAACAATTTACCAAACAATACAATAAGTATTTTTTTTGCCCTTGATATTCCACACTCATTAGCCAAACAAAGTAAAAGTGCCCCTTACTCAAAATAAAGTAAAGCTGATGTCATCATCATTCGAGCGAGTGGCGAGGCGAATTGTGAGCAGGCTTGTGGACACAAGCAGAAAGAGGACTGACTGTGGCGTAAAGTGAAGTTAACTTTAAAAAGCTTAGGTTCTTTTAATAATACAATAATTTGAATGTACTATTATTTTCTAATTAATAACAGTACATTAAAATTATTGTATTAGTAAAAGAACCTGAGCTTTTATTTTATATCTTTTTTTTTTTAATCTGAATAGATGTCATGTGCAGTACACGTATATTAAAAAATATATTTAACTAGCCTAACCCGTGGTTTCTCTTACAATACGTGGTATTCTACTAATATTATAAATGCGAAAGTTTGTGAGGATTCCTCACACGTTTACTTCGCAGTAAACAGGTAACAGTCCAATTAATATTGATCAACTTCAACTCAAAATTAATGTGTATGTATGGATTTTTATTACTCATTCACGCAAAAATTACTAGACGGACAAATTCAACAATTTAATTTAGCAGTAATACACCCTTATTTATAATTAGTACTAAAAAAAATGGGGCTCTATCCCTATCCGTTACTGATCATATTTTTGCAGACACAAGTAAAAAAAAAAACGAAATCAAATATTATTTGTCATGCTTTATTGGTAAATTCTTAATAGTACACTCATTTATAAAAATTGCTACTAGACTTAAAGAAATACTATGTGCAGTGTTTTTTCCATTTTGATCGTCATATAATCATATAAATTCTTAATCAGTGGCCTGTACAATATTTCCATAAATTGAATGACATTATGGAATACAAACAAACGCTAATAATTTTGCTGTTATATAATAACAAAACCTTTTCTAATAATAGTATTTGTAATGATTAAAAAATTGTAGTATATTATAATATATTAGCATAAAAAGCTTTCATCACGTGAGCAAGTTCAACTATGTGTTGGCTAAGCGCTACTTTTTATTACAGGGTGGAACCTCCGCAGAAGAGGAGCAGAAGCTAGTATAACAAAGTTTCAAGATATCTATTTATTTATTTATTGCACATATTACAAGATGTTACAGTCGCACAGACAAACAATGTTCTCAACATTACAGTAACGTTATTTAATGCAGCAGCCAGAGCCCTCAAGTGGTATGACGACGGGCACAGATTCTATTGTAGTCTTAAAGCGTGTCCGGACCTGGCGAATGCGCCGCTTGCTTGCCGCTTTCGAACTAAGCGCGTGCATTTTTTGTTCATAAGAAACCCTTGTGCCATCCGTGCGTTGCTCGCACGCTAACTACACGCCGTGCTCGAGTGGCGCAGGTGGTTCGTGCGTGCGTGCTACCCGTGGTATACATAGTTCAAACGCGAAAGGAGCTACCTGCGCATAAGTGGCGAGTGCGCTGCACGTGCGCCTCACTCGAGCCTTGCCAGAGCTGCACTATAGTGGCGCAGCAAACTTAAGGATCTATTACACTGCGCTGAATATCGCGTGCGATATTCCGACTCGTACTAATTTTCATTCATAGAAGAGTATAATAGGTCTGTGGCGTATTACGTCGCAACACCGCCTACTATATTTTTGTGTGACAACACCAAACGTTTCCGGCGCCAGACTAGAGTCTGCCGCCATATTGAAAGATATAGACTGTTACCGCTACTCGAGGCGATGTGAGCTCTTGTTGTAATTTTGACCCTCGTGTAAGTTATTACTGTTTACTGCAAATAGAAGACATTCCGAAATCCACGACGTGTTTCATTGTGTGTGTACCTCCAAATTGGTGACCCCGACGTGATACGAGACGCAACTACACAGCAAGGTACCTACAGCAGGAACGTGGAACCGGACTTCAGCAGTAAACCTCGCTGAGATCTTCAGCCTGCTTAATGTGACAACGCTCCGCAACGTTCCCAGGCTGGTATTATCACTAACCGCCGGGAAATCGCCGAACAAGAAGTTGCCGAGTAGATACCTACCTACCTACCGGCTCACACCAGCACGCTACGCGCCTCTCCGAGGATCGGAAGGCGTACCAACGGTTCGCAGAAAGTTTGTGTTAACTAGTGCATCATTTTTCAAGCAGTTTTCGTCATCCTACGCATCATTTTCGCGTTTTAGCGAGTTTGGAATGCTCCGAGGCCATCGACCCGGAAACGGAATTTCGTGAAGACCTGCGACTAGTGACGCCATACGCTACCTGTCGGGGAGTAGCGGAACTTTCGGTTAGTGATCGAATCGAATGAATGATTGAACTGCCGTCAACCCGATACGTCACTGTCATCTGTCATCGCAACGCGGGATTCTGAAGACTGGAAATTGAAAATTGAAATACGACTGCATGCCTGCATGTGCATCTTAACGTACTGATCCTACTAAACATTTACTGAAGAACTAACTTGTGGTGTGCTCGGTGGTTTCAAACGTTAATAACAAAACTTTATCAAATCTATCTCTTTATATCTTTATTTTTACACATTTTTGTTTTTTCGGTTTACATATTTTTGGTGTTTGGTTTATCGTGTGCGTGTTTGCTTAAAAGTTAGCTCTGTCTGAAGCTCATTTTAAGTCGCTAATGGTACAAGGTATTGAATTTTTAAATTAAGCTATTTGCACCCATTTGTTTTGTGGATTATTTTTATATTCTTGTCTGCAGCACATGCATAATTATCTTGCTCATTCTGTATATACCTTGTGTTCAGTGTTAAGTTGCTTGTTATAGTTTTAAGCAACCTGACTGAGTGGTAACTGCAACAAACATATACCTCGTTTTATAATATATTTATATACACATTCAATATGGAGAGCCAACAAATTGAGGAGCGACTCAACCAAATTTTGGCAAATAACGAACGACTGATGCAACAAAATGCAGACCTGCGGGCACAACTAAATGCCCAAAGTGTGCAGAATCCAGCAGCATATGCGGTCCGTCCTAAACTGCCTCCTTTTTGGCATGAGCATCCCGCTGGATGGTTTGCTCACTTGGAATCACAGTTTGTTTTATGTAATATATCGGTGGATGAAACAAAATACAATTATGTCATTTCACAATTTGATTCTAGGATATCTCATGACGTTGAAGACCTGGTCACTAACCCTCCTCCTAAAGGTGGCCGGTATGAGTGGATAAAGGAGGAAGTTATCAAGCGTTTCTCCACTTCCGAGTCACAAAAAGTCAGACAACTACTATCAGGTGAGGAGCTCGGTGACCGGAAACCTACTCAGTTTCTCCGTCATCTGAAGTCTCTGGCTGGTAAGTCGTTCAAAGATAACACTATAATTAGAGAACTGTGGCTACAACGTCTACCAAAACATGTTCAGGCAATTTTGACTGCCCAAGGTGATCTCACCCTGGACAAAGTTGCCGAACTGGCTGACAAAATATTAGAGGTCAACCCCGTCTCCGTCAATGCCATTTCTCCCAGTACAGCTAGCGCTCCTGACCTTGCTGCCATAATGGTACAAGTTCAAGAACTTACACGTCAGGTGGCCGCTTTAACTACAAGGGAGTCTAGCTCTAGGCGACGCTCTGGACCTAGGTCCCATCAACCTAGATCTAGATCTGCTTCCCAGGCGGCGCGACAGCCTCTGTGTTGGTACCACCATAAATTCGGTGCAAAAGCAACTAAATGTACCAAACCGTGCTCGTGGTCGGGAAACCAACAGAACAGTCAGTAGCAGCGGCGACTGATTGCTTCAATAGCAGCCGCTTATTTGTCGTGGACAAAGACACCAAATTCAGATTTTTGCTAGACACTGGATCCGACATTTGTTGTTTTCCTAAAAAATTGTTAGGGAACAAAATAGCAGATGTAAACTACAATTTATGCGCAGCAAATGGCAGTACCATAAAAACTTATGGCTGTCACACTTTGACACTTAACTTTGGTCTCCGCCGCTCTTTTAAGTGGAACTTTGTAGTTGCCGATGTTGATACCGCCATCATTGGTGCTGACTTCATGGCCTTCTACAACTTGCTTCCTGACTGCAGAAACAAAATAATACGCTGCGGAGTTACTGGTCTTACTGCTCCAGCCTCCATAGCTAAATTTAACCAGGTCAGTGTAAAAACCGTTAAAATCGAAGATTCAGATTTTCATAAAATTTTATCTGAATTTCCAGCTATTACGAGACCCCCTGGCATCCATCGCGAGGTGAAGCACAACACGGTGCACTACATCAAGACGACCGACGGCCCACCCGTGGTGTCTAAGCCGCGACGCCTCGCGCCGGACAAACTGCGGGCAGCGCAGAAGGAGTTTGCAGATATGGTGCAAGCAGGCACCGCACGCCCTTCCAAGAGCCCGTGGTCATCGCCACTGCACCTAGCCCCGAAGAAAGACTCTTCATGGCGCCCTTGCGGTGACTATAGAGCGCTGAATGCTCGTACTGTACCGGATAGGTATCCCGTGCGCCATATAGGGGATTTTGGTCATGCTCTCGCTGGTTCTACCATCTTTAGTACTATTGATTTAGTTAAGGCTTATCAACAAATTCCAGTAGAGCCAGCTGACGTCTGCAAAACTGCCATTACAACACCATTTGGTTTGTATGAATTCCCTTATATGACGTTCGGGCTCAGAAATGCTGGACAAACATTTCAGCGTTTCATCGATGAAATTGTCCGAGGGTTGGATTTTTGTTTCCCATATGTCGATGACATTTTAATATTTAGCAGGGACGCCACGGAGCATTGTAACCACTTGCGCACGCTCTTTGAACGATTGGCTAACTACGGTGTAGTAGTTAATCCAACTAAGTGTGTGCTAGGCACATCTGAGGTTATTTTCCTTGGTTATAAAGTCTCTAGTAAAGGCATAAGTCCCCCGGAAGAAAAAGTCCAAGCCTTGAAAGATTTCCCCCTTCCCAAAACAGCCCAAGGTCTCCGCAGGTTCTTGGGCATGATAAATTACTATCGACAGTTTCTGCCCAATGCTGCCGAGACTCAAGCCCCGCTCATTGACTTCCTTACAGCTACGAAGCTTAAGGGAGCCAAACCCATGCCCTGGACTCCTGAACTGGAGCACGCCTTCACTGCATGCAAGGACAGCCTCTCTCAGGTCACCAGGTTAGCACATCCTGTACCTAACGCCCCATTGGCGTTGTACACAGATGCTTCTGGCACACAGGTAGGCGCGTGCTTACAACAGCAGACTGAACAGGGCTGGCAACCACTTGCTTTCTTTAGCAAGAAGCTTACGGCAACTCAGTCAGTGTGGCCAGCGTATTATAGGGAACTGTTGGCAGTATATTCGGCAGTGCAGCATTTCAGGTATATATTAGAGGCGCAACACGCCACAATATATACGGATCATAAACCTCTTTTGTATGCTTTCAAGCAACATAGAGAAAAGCTGCCACCCAGCCAACTTAATCAGCTCACCTTTATCTCCCAATTTACTACCGACATACGACATGTAAAAGGAGACGATAACGTCGTTGCCGACACGATGTCGCGCATCGAAGCCGTCTCGCTCGAGTGCGATTATACCGCGTTGGCTCGAGCACAAGACACTGACGATGAATTAAAAACCTTATCTGACTCGTCTCTCAATATGCAACGTACTTTAATTCCAGGCACGGACACCACCGTCCAGTGTGACGTCTCAACAGGCAAGCCGCGCCCCTACTTGCCAGCACCGCTGCGCCGCGCCGCCTTCGAGCGCCTGCACGCGCTCAGCCACCCCGGTGCTCGCGCCAGCGCGCGCCTCGTGGCACAACGTTACGTGTGGCCTGGCGTTGCACGCGACTGCCGCACCTGGGCAAGAGAATGTCTCCATTGCCAGCGAGCTAAGGTGACGCGCCACGTGTCCGCGCCACTTGGAACTTTTGCCGCTCCATCTTCCAGGTTTCGCCACGTCCACTTAGATATAATCGGCCCCTTGCCAACATCGAGAGGCTACTCATATTGCCTGACGGCGATTGACCGTTTCTCTCGATGGCCTGAGGCTTGGCCGATGACTTCGATAACCGCCGAGGAGGTAGCTGATCGTTTCGTCGAAGGTTGGATTGCTCGCTTCGGCGTTCCTACCACAGTCACAACTGACCAAGGCCGTCAATTCGAGTCGGACCTTTTCAAACGGCTCATGAATGTTGGCGCGACTGAGCGAAGGCGAACCACCAGCTACCACCCTCAAGCTAACGGCATGATCGAGCGCTTTCATCGACAATTGAAAGCTGCTCTCATGTGCCACAGCGACACCTGGCACCGAGCCTTACCGATCGTGCTTCTCGGCATTCGATCTGCCTTGAAAGAGGATCTCGAGTGTTCGGCTGCCGAACTTGTTTACGGGGAGCCGCTTCGCCTACCGGGAGAATTCCTGATAGCCAGCACGTCCCATAACATTGACAACGTCAACGATTTTGTGACGGTTCTGCGCACGAAAATGGCTAATTTGCGTCCAATTCAGGCCTCACGACACATGCGGCCGACGTCGTTTATTTTCAAGGACCTTCAGAATGCCTCTCATGTTCTCTTGAGAGACGATACTGTTCGCCGTGCGCTGCAGCCGCCCTACACAGGACCCTACAAGGTAATGTCACGGACTGACAAGTTACTCGACATTGACATTGCAGGTAAACGCGTGACGGTCAGTATCGACCGCGTGAAGCCTGCATACATCGCACCTGACTTAAAGAGCGACCTTTCCCGGGCAACCGCTCCGCAACAGATCGCAGCGCCCGCGCCTGACGTGCAAGCGCCTTCCGCGCCTGCGCCCGCGCCACCTGCGCCTTCCGCGTCTGCACAGCCGACTGTGCCCCCTGTTGCACAACAACCAGTTACCACCCGGTCAGGTCGCACCGTTAGATTTAAGGATAGGTTAGATCTTTAGCTTAAGTTTTATTTTTTCTTTAACTTTTTGTTGCCTATCTTGTGTCATCTCTTTCTTTGTCGTCTTTTTGTTATTTTCTCCGTAGGGGGGTGG
The DNA here is from genome assembly GCA_910589285.2 of Mythimna ferrago. Lineage (NCBI taxonomy): Eukaryota > Metazoa > Arthropoda > Insecta > Lepidoptera > Noctuidae > Mythimna > Mythimna ferrago. The sequence continues at coordinate 5,992,684 of OU342675.1, read as the reverse complement.
TTGTGGCGTATTACGTCGCAACACCGCCTACTATATTTTTGTGTGACAACACCAAACGTTTCCGGCGCCAGACTAGAGTCTGCCGCCATATTGAAAGATATAGACTGTTACCGCTACTCGAGGCGATGTGAGCTCTTGTTGTAATTTTGACCCTCGTGTAAGTTATTACTGTTTACTGCAAATAGAAGACATTCCGAAATCCACGACGTGTTTCATTGTGTGTGTACCTCCAAAGGTCCTTTAAAGACCTATTACACTGCGCTGAATATCGCGTGCAATTGTACTATTTTTCATTCATAGAAAGACAGTCTAGTCTATGGTTCGACGTATCGCGTAGTTTAATAAGGGTTAGACTGTCTTTTTATGAATGAAAAATAGTACGAGTCGGAATATCGCGTGCGATCTTACTATTTTTCATTCATAGACGTTATTCATAGGTCCTATCTATTACACTACGCGTTATTCAGTCTCGTTTTGTCTATGGTTCGACGTATCTAGTCAATGGTTCGACGTATCGCGCAGTGTAATAGGGGTTAGACTGTCTTTCTATGAATGAAAAAATAGTACGAGTCGGAATATCGCACGCGATATTCAGCGCACTATAATAGGTCCTTGAAGGACCTATTACACTGAGCTGAAAATCGCGTGCGATCGTACTATTTTTCATTCAGAGAAAGACGGTCTAGTCTATGGTTCTACCTATCGCGTAGTGTAATAAGGGTTAGACTGTCTTTCTATGAATGAAAAATAGTACGAGTCGTAATATCGCACGCGATATTCAGCGCAGTGTAATAGGTCCTTTAGGCAGTATCCGCATGCGAGCAACACGCGTGTAGTTAGAAAACGGCTCGCAAGTTGAACATTCGCGCCTTCGCGGTGCATTCACCAGGTCTAGGCACACCTTTAAATGTCTGCTTGCCATTCGCCTCGCCATCCGTACGAAAGTGCAAAAATTAGACCTGTCTAAAAATCTTCAGTAGCTAAATCAAGAAAACATAAAAAAGAGATTATGTCAAACTGAGAATTTTGTCAAAAATTTGTGATTATATTTTCTGGCGGTTCAGGAAAGTATTTTTCAGAAATTTCAGCAATTATTAATGTAGTTGGTAGTCCTATAGCAATTAAGTGAAATACAGTTGCCAAAAATCGAAACTATTATATTTATAGAAGTATCTAAGTATATTATATCTATACATAGATCACTGTAACAAAAATACCTATATAACACAATGTTATGGTAAATATTGTATGTAAATTATCAGATTAAGAAGGTAGAAAAATGGCAAATTCCGTAAATATATCTATAGAGGCACCAATAGAAAACCAAATCCAAGAGATTACCTACGATGGCCAGGAGATATATCAAGCGTAAGTATTTTTACGTTCACCTGTGCTACTTAGAGCCAAAAAGCCTTCAATAATCTTACGGTTTTGTTTGCAGGCCCCTGTCTATGTCAGAGAACCTCGCCCGACTAGCCCAGAAGATTGATTTTGCTAAAACAGAAGATGAGTTCTGTAATATCAAGAAGGAAGGCGAAAGTAGCTCGGATTCTAAGTCTGAGGATGAGAACAAGGAGCCAGGGTATCAGTCGAGCTTATGGCCATGGGACTCAGTCCGTAACAAACTCAGGAATGCTCTCACTGAAGTCAGTGTACTTGCTGATGTACTTAGCATTGCTAAGGAGAAGAGATACATGGTATGAAACTTGAATATATATTAGAAGTAATAATATTTATTTGAATTGAATATATTTCTTGGACTCGGACAACAATATTGTCCATTTTAGTTAGTAAAATACCTTTTAACTAGTGCTAGTAGTAAACAAACAAAGATAAAAAGTAGACTGGGTGTCTGAGGCAAGATGAGCGGAGAAGAATATAGCAAGGAATAAACTACCTGACCATTCTCTCCACATAGTGCCTCAGAAAATAGGAGTAAGGAAGTAATGTAAATTATAACAAAACTTTGTATCTATTTAGATGTTCTAAATATGAGCATACATGTGTTTATCTTTTTATTTTATTAATAACTAGCTTTTGCCCGCGGCTTCGCCCGCGTGGCATTAGGTACTTAAGGGATCGGGATAAAAGGTAGCCTATGTTCTTTTCCATGTCAAAGGCTATATGCATGCCAAATTTCATCCAAATCCGTTCTGCCGTTTTTGCGTGATTAAGTAACAAACATCCACACTTTCACGTTTATAATATTAGTTAGGATTATTCCACTACTATCACACAATGCCATCTAGTCCCAAGCTAAGCAGACCTTGCGCTATGAATACTAGACAACTGATAAACATACTTATTTATATATTTCTAAATGCATACATATTATAGATAAATTACACCCAGACACAGAAAAAATGATCATACTCATCACACAAACATTTGTCTTAGGTGGTAATCTGGTGGTAAACATGCACCAGCTTCTGACGTTTTATAAGTGCCCATGTAGGCCTACGTGAAATAAAAAACTTTTGATTTATTTCATTTGAATTAAACCCACAACCTCCAGCATAGCAGCCAGAGCCATTAACCACTATGTCAATACAATATAAATCTATGTCCATCAAGTATATAAAAAGAAATACTATTCTATTGCAGGTCCTAGACCCAGTCCAACCAGAACAAGTTGAAAATAGACCTATGGTACAAGTCTACGGAAGGAAGAAAGCTCTTGGTGCAGCAGCAGCGGTACTGCTGGCAGGTGTGGAGCGTCTCCGGGCCAGCGAGACCATGAGAATGACTCGCAGCATGCCAGACTTCCATATAGATCTATTGAGGCTGCGGCAGAACTGGCGATTGAAGAAGGTTTCCAATACCATCGTTGGGGATTTGAGTTACCGGACTGCTGGCTCGAAGTTTAGCCAGACTGGAGTGTTTGAGGTTTGTACTTCTACCTCTTCTTGTTCTTCTTCTTGTTGTTCTTTTTCTTGTTGTTTCTTCTTGTTCTTTGACTCTTAAAAACTCCATTGATTTGAGTGGATGAAGTCACTAGTTGAGGAGAATATAACAATGGCAGTTTGTAACTAGGGCTGTAGTTTTATAATTATTTTAAATAAGGCTTAATTACTTGTCACAATGGTTTTTGAAACCTGAATTTCTTTTCTAGAGCCACACAGCTGGTTATCAAGGAATTTATACTGTAATGGCGAACAACGTTAATCTACACTAATAAAGAGATAAAGTTTGTTTTTTGTTTGTAGAAAGTAATCTCTGAAAGTTCTGGCCCGAAAGTGATAATTTTTTCACTGTTAAAAATCTGCTTTATTCCTGACTGACATAGGCTATATTTTATGTATACGGGTGAAGCCGTAGGCAAGAGCTCATGTTAAAGATTTTATGATAAATTCTGTTAAATTGTGATCTGTTTATTTTCAATAAGAATCTCAGATACATTGTAAATGGTCTTTGAATTCATCTAAACAACCTATTCACAATTTATTGAGAGTTTCCACTTGTGAAATTTATTACAAAATTATGCTTATATGTATAATTACCAGGTGACAATGTATAGTTACAAGGTGGAAGACATATAGATTTTTTTTTTAATTTTATAATACCACTTAAAAAAGGAGATTCTTATTCAAAGTCAAAAGTTTTTTATTTCACATAGGCCTACATGGGCACTTATAAAACGTCAGAAGCTAGTGCACGGCCTGTATTATATGTTTGTATGTTGGTAATTTTCTCAATAACTTATCCAATGTGGATGGGGTTTTTGTTATTTATATGCGTATTTTTCAGGGGTGGTTTTGTATGATATAGCAAGATATGTTTGGGATCTTTATAGATAGACTATGGAAATCTTTAAATAATTAACCGAAAAAAAATCTTATTGCTTTCTATGTATTGTTTATATTATTTCACAACATTACATAATAAAATAAATAATTTAATTTTGTATTTGTATCAACGCGGTCATTTCTGCCTGATCACTTAAAAAAATTTCGCTTGAATCCTGTGGCGCGGCGCTAAACCAAACCCTTTGAAAATTTCGTTTCGAGTGCAAGCAAAAATTAACTTAGCGGTGGTTAGGCGGAAGTGTCTTTGATGGTGCATCTGTACAGTTCACCCTGTTACAAACTCATTTTACTAACAGAAGCAATGAGTAGGTGGAATTCTTTTGAAAACTTTATCTTTCCTAATCTTACCACAGAACTTCCACACTGTGTAGTTTTTAAAAGGAACCACAATTAAAAAGAAAAAAAAAAAAAAAGTTTTGTAATTTTTTTTTTCAATAGATTTCTAATAAATAAGCGGCAACAGATGTTTGGAGACATTAAGTGACAGTCAGAAATATTTTTGGATGTTCTTTTATGTGATAGATAGTGCTGTACCATATCAACCATCTTTTCTGTGACAGGTGACCAAAGCCCCAGAGGAGCAGATAGCTCAAGCCATGAGCGCAGCAGGGCCTGTGCCATCAGCTTTGCGCGTCACCGTCCCTCCTGAGCTGCAGGGCGTCGCGTTTATATCTGTGCTGTGTCAAAAAGGTAAAGCTAGCTATAACAGTATGTTTGACGCTTTTTAAGTTCTGGCTAACTGATGGACACAGGTGAGGATTTCCCACCTAAAACAAAGAGGGCTATCAAAAACAAAAAAGTTTACTTTTTGTAGTAAAAAAAAAGTACTAAATCTTACATCTAAATAAAATTGGAGTGTCTGTTTGTAATATTGAAATAACTGCTTTTTACTACATGCATATGAATATATATACGGTACATACTCCAAAATAACATTTTTACAATTTTTGTCTGTTTGTCCGGGCTAATCTCTGAAATGGCTGGACCGATTTTGACGGGACTTTTTTTGGCAGGTAGCTGATGTGATAAGGACTAACATAGGCTACTTTTATTTTAGAAAAAATAAATTCAAAATCCTGCAGTCCACGCGAACGAAGTCGCGGGCACAGCTAATAAAATAAGCCTTTGTCGCATAGGGTTATAAAGTACATATCACCACCCCTTACAATCCTTATATAATCAGTATAAAGAAGGACAGATCTTTGCTCCATTCGACCAGGCAGCATTATTTACCCAACACAAATAATGCTGCCAGGTTTAATGGACCAAAGTTCTGCCACTTCTTTATACTGAATATGTAAATAGTATAGTTGACAGAATTGTTTTGGTGCGCTAGTTCTGGCTCTAGCTAGCTAGTAATGGCTGTAAGCACAAAATAGATAGGTACTGAAGTCAATTTGCACACAAAGCGCGCTCGAGCAACGCACACATAGACACCGCTCACGGACACGATATCTCGGAGCACCTCGGCCCGCTCGTCGAACAGTTCCGGCTCAAATGCTCGTTAGTGTGCGTCCACCGAGCGTAGGTATAAACAGTGAAATACATACATGAGAAATTAGATCTACAATAATTACCTACTGAACTCCGTGAATTGCTAATTAGCCCTCTTCCTTTCTCCTACATTTTGCTGTGCCCGACAGGGTACATATTGATCTATGAAAATTTTCAAAACCATCTATGTATACATATGGATTGCAATAAAGTATTGAGTATTGAGATTGTCTTCTGTACCTATCTGTTTTGTCCTGTAAGGTCGTTGCACTAATTTTATTACAATTTAATTAAAACTACCCTCAAAACATGGTTTAAGGGATGTTCAAGTTCATCGAAACATTCACGCGACCGAAGTCGCTTGTACAGTGCTAGTAGATACATGTATAGCATGGTTATCCTTCTTTGAATTTTGTCGAGCAGCGTGAAGCTTTTCTCGTAGTAGGTTCTATAGTGATTTACGTATCCAAGATAGACAATCTCATACACAAATTGGTTTCAGAACAAGAAGATGTAGTCACAGCTACCCTAAGCTCGGCAGCTATCAACTGCCCCGGGACCCTGCCGGGCGACGGAGCCGAGCTGCACTGGCAGCAGAAACTCGAGGCTGCCCAGAACGTGCTGTTCTGTAAGGAGTTGTTCGCGAGATTAGCTGCAGAAGCCGTGCAACTTGACGCTTCCATACCACATATGGTTGTGGGCAATCAGATCATGGCTACTGTAAGTGAAAAAATATTTATTTTACAATTAGGCCTTTAAAAAACACGGCTTTTTTTTTCGCCAATTTAAATAGATGAGGCCGGTGATTCGTATCTATCTTAAGAAGAAACATCGGGGTCAAAGTCTCTTTTAAAGTCTATAATGTCGTGGCCAGATCTTTGAAATTGATCACTTCCAAGATATGGCCAAATGAAACTGGCCAGATTGTTTTAAACGTTAAAGTTTGATGATATTTCAATCATCATTTGGCTTACTTTCTTTAGACCTTTTATTATCATTGAAATCCTACATCAATGATATGGCCAAATCTCATTTGACATAATTATCATCTTATGTTATCGTTAAACGATCTGGCCAGTTTTATTTGGCCATATCATGAAGAGATCAATTTATAAGTTCTAGCCAATCTTGCAATGTTCTTGCAGCCGTGGCAGACATCGGTCCTACTATGCCCCTTCAGTTTTAGACATAAATTGGTTAAGTCCAACCTTCAAAGCCTACGGTGTGCTCAACACAGGCGTACGGTAGCCAGCCTTTCGGTGTTTTACAGGATGCATTTTGGAGAGTGTGCGCAGGAATTGCATGACTTAAATCCGCCATCTCAATTCTACCATCGGACAACCCGACGTACGGCGAATATCCACCCTCACGTTGTTGAAATCTCTACAGTCCGGACCAAGCGTTTCGCCTCGTCGTTTATGTAGCTTACATCGAGGGACTGGAACAATTTGCCTGCTGCGGTCTTCCCGTCCGATTATAATTTGGGTGTCTTCAAGGCTAGAGTGATTAGGCTCTTAATAAACTAGTGCACCTCACCTTGAGAGATTGCATCACTGCTTACCATAAGGTGGGATCGCAGTCAAGCACTATTTTATATCAAATTAAAAAAAATAGCTGATATCCTTATCTATACTATGGATGAGTGGCAGGCAGTCGACGACTTCTGCGAAGCAGTAATGCTCGCAAAGGAGGAGGCAGACCGCATCAGGCATCGGCGCTCTCGCCACCGCCAAGATTCCGATCCCGATTTCCAGCCAACGTAGGCGCGGGCTTGCAGACAGTGAGCAATGGGTAGCTCGCTATCCGGCTGTCCGGTAACTGGCGCGCACTGTTCCCGCGTGTCTCAAAGAGTTGTCAGCAACAGTAGGGGGCCCAGCCGGGTCGAAGCCTACTGGGGCCAGGGTTATCCGAAAGAGAACTCGAGCCCCGGTATGAAGGCTTGAAGGAACGGGGTGGGTTTTTTAGTCAGTAAGTGTCTGACACTATCTCCCGCTCCGCCCAAGAGCGGGGGTTGTCAATGGATGATTTTCCCCACCAAAAAAAAAAATCTATACTATGGATAGTTCGAAAGGGAACATAGGTGTGGTTTTAGTTAATAAAAGTCTGACACGCCCCATCCCGCTGACCCTTGAGCGGGAGAGGTCATTGGATGATTTCCCACCTTAAAAAATTGATTTCTGTTTTAGTACTATGACACTCATTGATAAAGTAGCATTTTACTGGCGAAAGGATTAAAAAAATCGGTCCACACGGCCATATATTTTATTTATTTATTTAAACTTCATGTACAATAGTGGTATATAGGTATATAATAGACTTAATGCCACAAGGCATTCTCTACCAGTCAACCTTTGGGTTAAAAAAGACAACACTGTGGTAGGTTTGCACAATAAACAAATACATAACAAATAGTTCAAATTATTTATAATAATAAAATACATATATATGCTAAAATAAACTAATAAATACTATGAAAAATATCAAATCACTATGAGAACTTTATAACAATTCTGAACGAAGACCGAACTAAGGTATTTTCTACTGTAAGGCAGGCGAAGTCGCTGGAAGAAACTAGTATATCTATACATCTATACATATAAATAAAATTGGAGTGTCTGTTTATAATATTGAAATAACTGCTTTTTACTACATGCATATGAATATAAATACGGTACACATACACCAAGATAACATTTTTTACAATTTTTGTCTGTCTGTCTGTTTGTCCGGGCTAATCTCTGAATTGGCTGGACCGATTTTGACGTGACTTTTTTTGGCAGATAGCTGATGTAATAAGGAGTAACATAAGCTACTTTTATTTTAGAAAAAATAAATTCAAAATCCTGTAGTCCACGCGAACGGAGTCGCGGGCACATCTAGTTATAAAATAAAGTCACCCACCACGTCTGTCTGTCTGTTCGCGATAAACTCAAAAACTACTCAACGGATTTTCTTGCGGTTTTCCTATAAAGACAAAATGATTCATGAAGACGATTTAAGTGTATAAAGCTAAAACTACACTGTGCACACGTGTAACATACGCCGATCTGGGCGCGCCGGTCTCCATACATTTTATATGGAAACTAGACTTGTAGAGCTACACTTGATCCACGCCACGCGACGTCATTCTAAGAACAAATCAGGCGTGTTACAAATACTGGCATTGATCAGAGTGGGGATCGCTTTGCGCATTCCATATATTGGCGAGCCAATCGTCGTCGTCGGAAGGTACGTGCTGCAAGCGCAATGAACGAATCACGAGTGCCGTCTATGACGCGATGGACGGCGAGCCAATCACTGACGCTCCCCGCCCCCGCGTCTCACGTCGCACCACTAGTCCTGATATTTGGCTTCTGCGCAACTTGAAGCCAGCGCTCAATATCCGTGCCGGTATTTGTACACGTGTATGCGTCGGTCTATATGTAGCTTTATAATAAAGAAAAGCCGAGAATTTCAAAAATTTGTAAAACTGTGCGAAGCTGCGGCGGGTTGCTATCTAAACTATTTTTTTTATTATTATAAATAGACTCGCGTTTGACCACTATCTCTTCTGATGGTAAGCGATGATGTGGCCGACGATGGAGCACGCTTGCCTAGAAGTAACCTATCCACTCTTGACTTAAAGACCTAACCTAGGGGAGGTCTTAGCCATCAGGAAACAGACTCTGGCAGGGAATTCCACTCAGCTGTACGCATAATGAATGTGTTCACATAACGCTTTGCACGTATGGGTGGGATGTCCGCCATGTACCGATGGCGCAACGCCGTACGTCTAGTGGTCCGATGATGGAACGGACTTTAAAATCAAACTGTCTATAAACATAAAACTGTAGCGACATCCATGGCGTCATATAAGAACTACTTCTCCGCACGATATGAAAATATACGACAGCCCGAAATCATCTATCGGGCAGTTGCCCACCAGACACAACACGCGTCTGGTCGGAGGATCTTCCCTTTCCAACGGAAGTTGACTTAGACTCGACTTTACTATCTGTTCCGCATACCTCCAAAAATCTATAGAAGAATAAATAGTTGTTGTTTTTTAAATGAAAGTATGTTTTCTATTAGTGTCATCTTTATTTTAGGTCCTACCAGGCATTCAACTGTTGATCGGACTGTGCCACAACAACGGACAAACCAATAACAACGCTAACCCTGAAGGAGTCAAGGTTTGGCACCGAAACACACTTTTTAATACAACCAACAAGGTCACGAAACATGCAAACTTTTTCATGATTTTCTTTTTTTTTAGCCTGAAAGCGCGACTGGCAAGTCAGACCACGATCATGTTCTAGAACATTCGTTACATCAGTTACTCAGGGCTGTACATCATGCTAATACTCATCATCCCTTCCCCCACCCAGCTACTGGACCCCTTGGACCTTCAAAACGCCGCTGCTTAGCAGGTAAAAATAAATTTCGAATGATTAATTCCTTGGAGAAAAATATGTCCTACATTTACAAATGATGTACCTATTTCTGTTGCCCCTATAACAATAAACACTAAAAGAAACAGAATAAATTAAATATTTAAAAATTTCCATACAAAAAAAAATGATTTCTTTCATTTTTTGGCTACAGACGGTACAGAACCTTTCATGTACTTGTCCGACTCGCACTAGGCCGTTTTTTTTTTAAGTAAATAAATTCGGCGTCTAGCTCTGTATTTGAGCTCTACAAGGTCAATAATTAATGTAATACAGTCAAAACAGTTATCATCATAACCCTCCGTGGTCGAGGAAAAATGATTACTTTTTCCTGTTAGATATTGTATAAAGCTTCCTTCAAAAATTTCTGTCTGTTTTAGGTCCAATGGCAGCTGATCGTTATGAATTACTTGATATGAGTAAGGAGCAATCTTTGTTAGAACAAATCATTCAGCAAGCACAACATTTCTTTATGAGGAGGCGAAGCGAATATGTACTTGATACCATTGCTAAAGAGGTTTGTAAATCCTAACCTATAGAATTTTCTAGAATTTTTAATTTTGAACTGACAATTTTCTATGACCGGTCATGTTCCGAAAGCTTTTCTGGGAAGGCATGAAGCATGTAAGATGTTCTGGTGGATAAACAGCAGCTTATGTAGCCTTGGGGTTACCAGATTCTAGAATATTCTGACCCAAATTCTTTACTTTTGCACATCAAGAACTCATTATCTTCTTGCCCTTGTCCTATATTACTTGGTGTTGGCGCAACATGGTTTTTTCTTCCATTCTGTCCCGTCACCCGTCACGCTATCACTAACTCCCCTTTAATTCTTTCATATCATTCCTCAGACAATCCATCCATCTTTTCCTTGGCCTCCCCCTCTCCATCCAACCACATCTTTCATATCACACCTCAGACAATCCATGAACCTTTTCTTTGACCTCCCTCCCTCCCCCTCTCCTTCCAAACATATCAAGAACTACGGCATTCAAAATATTCAAATGATCATGATATTTGGTATAGTCTGTCTAAAAACTCTAACGACTTGGGAATTTTGTATAATATTTTAATTATTTAAAAAATACTTATATTCAATACTTTTTATACGGTTCTTCTATTATTATTATTATAACAATGATCAGTATCTCTTAATCAACCTTGATTATTGAACCAGCGTTGACTACATCAGATTTCATTTTACTTTAATAATTACAGTCGGTTTATAAAAACATTAATTGAAATCTGAATCAAGGGGCTTGTTACGGGTTACCAGTTTTGTTGAAAACTGTTGGATTTGTATGTCGTCGGCTAATATTTAAATATGGTGTTCTGCAAATGGCGTTTCTAATGTATTCTATTCACACTTCTGTCCTTCCATACAGGTTAAAGACCCTCTGATCGTGTCGCATTGGAATGCTCTGAACAGTCCCACACAGTCATGTGTGAAGATTAATATTATGGCTTATGGGTAAGACTATACAATATACCATTCAATTTATAGTTAAAAACAAGAAAATCTATCGATGATTTTAAGTCTGAAAACAAGAAATTATATTCTAGTTTTTAAGTCATTCTGTACTACCTACCACTGGGACCAAGAAACATCTGAAAATACAAATAAGTAGGTACCTAACTGATGAAAATTTTCTGATTCCCTTTTCCTGTTTTCTCTCAGGATAAGAACTTTTGTTTGCCTAGTGAAATGAGGATTATGTTGTCTAACTTACATTAAAGTAACTAATTTGAGGTTAAATAAATACATAATTATTATGATTAACAAATCTATTTCCAATACTAGTTTGTTACTAGTATTTTAAGACAGGCCTATGATCTATCAATCTGCAGGGAAATTAAAATAGTGGTAAATTTCACTTGTTCACTCAGAAAATTGTTTCCATTGTGGATGTACGTTGTGCCCGGAATATTTACATGAACATAACATCATGTATTATTTACATACATAACCAATGGCACATAAAAGTTGTTGCCAAAAGTTAATCATGGTGATTATAGCATTGCAATTTCCATTTTATCACCATATTTGACATTGCAGCAAGAAACGAGAAAAACTTGATAGGCCAGTTCGCTGACAATCGATAATTAAATTGAGCATGAATCTATTGAAAATTGTGTTCTCATCAAACAGGTATGATGCAGTGTGCAGAACATCCTTAGTAGTCCATGTTGGAGAGAAGACTCTCAAGTGTATTTGCCGAGATGGCAAAGTGAGGCATTTGTCTTATGAACTGCAGGAACTAAGGGATCTCATATACTGCCAGGTAATATGACTATGACCTATGACTGCTATGATGATGATACTACCACTATTAAAACCTACAATCATTATAATCTTGTTTTTACATTTTCTTAAAGTTATAAAAAAAAAAAGGTTCCAACCTGTCACTATTTTTATGACTGTGACACAAATATGACCAGTACCAATCCACTTTTCTTATCTTTGAATATAGAGATAGGTGCTATATACACACACAAAAAAATAAAAGAATTGGAGCGTAATCATGCGACGCAATAAAACTTGTCTGTATGAGTAAATGTTAGGTTATGTGTTAATTGGATGAGCAGGCGTGTAAACTAAAAATTAATGATTGAAAAAATCACTAGCTTCTAATGTTAGTTATTATTGTGAAATGCTACTATTACTGGTTTAGATTACTCACTTTTGCTGTTAGCACTAGAGTTCAGCCCAAATAATTGATTAGGAATCTAAACATAAGTAATTTGTTTCGGCAGATTTATCAGCATCAGATGACTGCAGTGCAGGCTGTAGGCCGGTGCATGGGCTGGCAGCTGCTGGCTAGTAGCTCGCATCTGGGCTCAGGACCTGTTGAACCGCTGGGGAATGCATCTTCATGTCTTCTTGCATCTCCAAATGGTAGGTTTATGAAGTTATTTTTTTTTAACTTTGTTTTGTGCACTCCAAGGTTTAGTTTGATTCATTGAGTTTTTGAACTTGTTGCATTGTGTTTGGTTTTTGATTCTAACTTTTTTTGTTTTAGGTGACAGAATGCTTGCAATAAGATGTGAGCCATCGGTTGGAATTCAAGTTTTTATAGCTCAATCTCCCAGAAAAGACTTCTTTACCAGCGAACTAGTTCAAGACAAGAAGTGGGAGCATCTCGGAGGAGCCTTCAAAGAAATTAAATTAGAAAAAATGGAAGGCAAAAACTTTTTGAATAAGATGGAGCTCCTCATGGCGTGTCTTAGCAGCCCTTCATAAATATTTATGTACAATTAGCAATAAGAATAATTTTGTGATGTCATTGAGACATAATAAAAATCAAAATGAATTATATAATCATGTATTTTTTTTAAAGAAACTTAGCAATTAGGGTGCTTAGGCAGAATGTTAAGTAATCACTGAAGGATTGTTCTTGCATTAACTTCTCAAAAATCAAATGCCCCCATGATCAGTATTCATCCCTGGAACTGTAACAAAAACGGCTTCGGTTATTACTTTATCAACATGCTAGAAGAATAGGGTTTTGATGAAAAGAGTTGAACTTACAATGACGATCAATCGATGACTTATCCGTGGAACGAGCAACAGTAACATTTTAGGTTATACACATTTACAATGTTTTGCACAGATTCATACTACATGAATTGCAATACAACACTAACAGTAATGGATATCAGTAAGTGACCAAACAACGGGAGTTGTTTTCACATAAATTTATTGAATCAAACAGATACGAGTTACATACATTTAAATGCTAGGTAATTCATTAGACAGAAGTATTTTTAGTAAAGTCACACTGAATAACACGATAGATAAAATCAAAAGCTATTACCTCTAATTCCTTGAGACATCAATGGAACACCTCCTAGTATTAATATCAAACCCCCAGTTTTTACCAGACATTGAATTTAACACTTAGAAGGCTTCAGATTACGATAACACTAACACCTAACATTTAAAAACTAAATACTAAATTAATATCGAGACAATGGCGACCTAGATCTGAAGTTGCCGCCGCCGGAGCCGTACTCATCGCGTTGGTTGTTGCGATTGTAGGGCCTGCCGCCGCCGTACGAGTTGCCGAAGGATCTGTTGCCGCCTCCGGGTGGGCCGCCGAAGCCGCGGCCTCTGAAGTTGCCGCTGCCACCGCGTCCTCCTCTGAAGCCGCCACCCCTGCGGGGCCCATCTCGCTTCCTAGAGATCTCTACTTTTAGGGTCGCGCCTAACATCTCGAATCCATTCATCGCGCTACACGCATCCTCAGCCTCCTGCAAGTTCTCAAATTCTATGAAGGCAAAACCCGGAGGGTTGAGCGCCACCCAAACGGAGTTTAGTTTTCCGTATTTATCGAATTCTCTTTCGAGGTCTTCCTTCTTGATGCCTTCCACTAATCCGCCGACATACACGCGAGTACCACCAGAACTCATGATTGTGTTGAAATCTATAAATAAAGAAATTTCAATTCAATCACATGTAAATAGATCACAATAGTACAAGGGAAATGATTTATCATATTAGTAATTAGGACGCGATCGTACTTCGCACAGAAATAAATATATAAATACAATGAAGAAAACAAAATGTCGACACTGCACAAGCATTGCCACGCCACGCCAACAATTACAATATAACGTACAATACATGATTATTATTGAAAACTTACGTGTATCGTTGATTTAAAAATGATAAGGAATTAAAATAGACCTAAAATTACCTAATTTATAACTTTTTTCCAACTATTTTAAATATAAATTATGAAGACATAAAAGAGTCGACGAAATTTATGAGTGAATGAACGATCGTTAGCGAAATTCAACGGAATCTAAGAATGAACTATTCCCACGGTAGCATAGTAGTCAGTGTTGCAACTTAATTATGCAAACTATAAAATTATTGTTCTCAAATATTAAATAAAAACAATTTAATATTAGTAAATAAAATAAAAATCGTAGTGTATATTTTAATTTTTTGAATATATGAAGTTTTTAACGAGATTTTCATGAACAGTTTACCTTTAACAAGGAAAGAACGAACGAATGAACTACTAGCAACGGCGTCTCCAAGCACAGAGTCTCAATGACGCGCATTTGTGACGTCATTCGGGCTCGCGAACTTTACTGCGCAGTGGAGGGGAGGAGGCTTTTGATAGAATGAGTGAGGTGAGTGAGGCTGATATGCGAGGAGGGAAGGGAGGAGGAATCAACACACGAAACCGGCCAAACGACTTCGTTCAACGGTCGCGCTGTAGCGCGCGTTTTTGCTTGTTTTATTTTTACTAGCCCCACCTTTGTTTCGTTATGAATTGTTTTGATTCTAATTTTCAAAATCACATGAAGATTCAATTAAAACTTTGATGTTTATTTACGAAAATGTGGTATGTCGTATTATGTCGAGTTACCTGTGTAATGTTTGGATAGGTGTTGAAATAGGTTGCAGCAGGTGAGGAGCGGTAGTAAAAGTGAAATGAATATTTTTGTGTTCAGTTAGTGAAAAATGGAGTGCTGTAAAGATATGGGTGTGCAGAAGAGACACAGTCAGTTCAGCGATACGAAATATAAGTGGAGGACAGTGTTAGTGTTCCTCATAACGATTCTGTGTTGCTTTTGTGAGTGTAAAGGACAAGAGTCGCTAGGAACGGCGGACCCTTATCTTCTAAACAAGTCGCTAGGTCTGACGGAGTTGCCGGGCGGTGTGCTGACCGGCGGCCGCACGGTATGGAGGCCTGATGGTAGCCCCTACATGTTGCGCGATGACCTGCTTATCGAAAGGGACGCGGAGCTGGTGGTGGAACCAGGAGTCGAGGTGCGATTCGCGCCGATGATCGGCATCACGGTGCGCGGGAAGCTCGTTGCTGTGGTAAGTTCAAAAGACTTCAAACTCGTTAAGTATTTAAATAACCCAAACATAAACTGACCTTTCCAAAAACGACAATGTAAGTAGTCAAGTAAATGCAAGCTCTCCAGTTATCAGGACTCAACAGTAGCTATTATGGTTCTCAGTAACTGGTTGTAGCACTCGACGCCTTGCGTGCTAAGCAATTACAAAGCCTTGTTAATTTGTTGCCGTTATACAGGTTTTTACATAAATTCTAAGTCTAGTAGTAAGTATTTTTAGATTTTAACTATGATTTGCTTTCTTGGTGTACCTACCTAAATTGTAGTTCGATTTAGATTCCGATTAGAGTAACCAGATTATAGTTGTAATGGATAGTTACAGAGCGAGATTTCATTAGCCTCCAATTAGTCTCTATTATTACCTAGTAGGTAGTAAACTACTACTTTTTTTTTTCTGTCCCATTCCAATGACAGGAGATTATGGCATAACACCCTTGTGCATCCGCCAGCGTCAAGTACCTACTTATTTTTATACTCTGAATGCAAGTCACTTCCACTTCCATTACATTATCTATTTTCTCATTCTTCCATTCATTCACGAACAAAGAATTATACATATAAAAAATGACTGCATCTCATCCAACATCACATCACTGCTGTTTCATTTTATACAAATAAAATTTTAATCGATGAACAACTCGAAAATTTCTACCCCTTTACAAAAAACCCGTTTCTTGGGCCTTAAGCTAACTATGGACCAACATTTTTAGTTTTAAATTAGCTATAACACAATAACTGATCACGCTATCCGTTGATAAACAAGCAGTTGATAAGTTTGTGATAACGGCACGTACCTGTGTGCCCTGATAAGGACTACGTATCGAACCCATTCAACTGATATTGATTTACTCACCTGTTTGTGTGCCGAACAAATATTTGATGCATTATAACATTGCGAAATCATAATGCTCTATCATCAAGCTCTTGTCAATGTCTTGAACTCAATCTTTTAGCAAATATGTAACTTGTGAGTATTTGGAATTCCAAAATGGTGTATCAGACCAGTAAATGATCAGAAAGTGTCCATAAACTAACTTATGTCTCGCCATTTTCTGACATAGGAGTACTGTTCACTGCGATGCGCACGTAATGTGAACTTTAATGATCTCTGTAGCGTTCCTGCTCTTGCTCTAAAAGGGCAAGCTGCATGATCATAGTTTATGTTGTATAGTAAAAGAATAAACTGGTATTCCGCAAGACACATACTGGTCTAGTCCAAAACCTGTTAATTATTGACTCATTACAATTGCATACATGTTTTGCACACGAAGAGAGAAACTGCGACGAACGCCTTCTGTTTTTTTTATTTCACAAACACGCCTTTTCCTGATTAAACATAGTAGACCCATGCACTTTTCACCATTATAGATAATGGTTAAAAAAATATACAATGATCCGCGGCATGTTACCGAAAATTTGAAAACATTCCAACGTAACATTCCTTTCTGTGTCAACATAGACTTAAAGCTTACCAAACGACCACCTTCTATTCAAAGCAGGAATGAATCATGCAACAAATGATGATGAGGGGCACGTGTTAATGAAGGCAGCTGATGCTATAAAGACGCCGGCTGTACCTGACCCATACCGACCCCGGGATTGGGGCGACATCCTTTCGCTAATTCAATCAGCTAGGACAAATCACTTCTGTGACCCCTCCGCAAGTTTTACGATCCTTCCTTTAGATAATCCGGGAGCGACGTTTTGTTCCGGAGATTTTTTTAATGTGTGGGACCGGGTTTGTGTGATCCTCTTTGTACATCAAATAGATTTATTGTGCCAGCCGTGATTCATTGAAAAAAAAGTACCTAAAATAATGATTCTGGCCAGTACAAAAAATGGAAGATCTCATCATTCAAAATACGAGTATTTGTGCTCAAAATAGAAAGGCTATGAAAGAAATTGCATCAGAAATGTTCCGCTGAGAGTTCCTCGAATCAGTGAAAGGTGCTGTGAAAGAAAACGTCAGGATACTATTGAAGGTTTCGTTAAATCGCTGCATGAATTCAAGCCAGCCGAATGTTATAATGCATGAAAAAGACAGTGAAAATTAACGCAATCAATTCAGATTAGACATGAAATTCTAATTGGAAAACTAACGTTTCCTCTTGAACTTTTATCTTTATGGTGCATTCACAATTTCCTGCGCAATTTTAGTTTTCACTTCACATTTGATTTCATACGGCGTTACATTACCCTTACCGTACATTACGGAATAGAAGATTAAATTACGCATGTCTGATTCTTTAGAATGGAATCCGGGCTGCCACGGTAGATGCAATTTGATAGGAGAAAAGTATCCCACGATAGTTCATTGTGTTTATAAGTCAGGTATATGAGAACGTCGTAAATATTGAAATAAATGAGCATTCACAATCAGTACCTTCACTTTACCCTTAAAGCTAGGTAATTAGATGAGGCCATCTTAATCTAATACACTGCATTACGATGGCAATTAGACTAATTGCAGGCACTTAACTGTAAATTATTCATTGTTTCCAAAGTTAAGGTCTTACTGTACATTTACAATTCTATGCAATTCAACGAAGTATATCTTGTAGCTACTTAATAGTCCTTGTTCTAAATCGGCTCCGTGATCTGAATGAAAATATTTTGTATGGAAATTATCCCATAGATTGTTACTGACATAGATCTGTCTATATGTAACCTAGTCGAATGTTCTGTTCCATCATTTTTGAATCGGATATCTACAGATTTGTTCCGAAGAGAATGCCATTATGAGAGGAATTAGTTTCGGCTGTACACCACAGCTGATAACTACAAGTTTGAATTGTAATGACTGGTTATATGCAGTAAATGCGATGACCACTTTCACTTCTCCAGATAATATTGGTCAGAGTTAAGATTTTGCAATGGAACCAAACCCTAAGACAGGTTTTTAAAGGATGGCACTTAACTCTTTACAAAAAACAAGCTAGAGATGTCGGTGGTTTTAGTAACAGTCTTACCTTCTAAAACAGTTTCCTTATCTTACCAAAAACTGGCGTTTAGGACTGTTCATATCAAAATTGTGTCAAGATCTGTAAACAAGATAAACTAAGTATTAATGGTACTCCCGCGTTGTTACATCTCTATGTCTATAGTATGGGTAAAGTTTAAAGATATATTTTCTATCGTAATCGCTTTCTAGCCGCCAGGAAAGGTGCAAGTTGCACCTTGCGTCTTACCTTGCTAATGACCTCTTATCGGTCACTTTAATCCGTCAGTTCAGAAATACAGTTACTAGAAGATACTCAACGGTCGCGGCTGAGTAACTAACATAACCTATTTGTTTCTATACCGTACTACAGCAGCCTTGAAGGTATGTAACGGCGCCTTCTCTGAATCATAGGGAATTAGATATGCATTTAATGGCGCTAGCCTTAACTCGTTGTGTACTTGGGTCCTTTGTTCTGTTCTAGCGCTAAGAATGTCATTAGGATGAAGATGATTATATTTATAGTGTAAAAAGTACAACAGCTTGATTCTGTTTGAAACAGTTTGTTTTGAAAACAAAACTTGGTTCAAACTTACACATAGCAGGCCAAATGAAAATCCTTTATTGATTTAGTTTAAAGTGGTCCTTGCCGCTCATTGTTTTCCATGTCAAATGCTTATGAGTTTTCTTATCACGTGTCTTGAGTTCATATGTGATTCATTCTCGATTGCTATTCCCTTATGATTCACTTAGGTAACTGTTAAGTGGCTTTTATTTATCAAAATGACGTGCGTCTGTCTGAAACCTTCCTTTTAGAATTTTTGTACAAGCAGAGTTATCATGTCATGTTTTTGCAGAATTACTGAAACATTGTTTTCTGAAATTTCACAGTGCATCGTAGAAAAACAGTTTCATTCGGTAGATGGGGAGCAAACTTTTGCTGTCGTAGATTTTTCTGGACGTTATTTCCATGTTACATAAAAAGCTTGTGGACATCAAGGACCTCTTTACAGTAATCACTTTGTTCGTTGATATGTAATCAGTCTCTTCAAAATGTAATAATTAATCAATAATTTATTGAATGCACAATAAAGTATTTGTTCTTACTTACGTACTTCTTCTTGGTCCTTGTAGACCTTTGATAACCTCGAAGATTGCAGTTACTACAAGCAAATCAATACAAGACTTCTGCTTATTACATTGATATTTCTGCTGCATAGTGTACTTAACTTTGTGATGAATCAGGTAAAACTCTTCCTTGACATGAATTAAAAACAAGCTTGAACTGTACATGGTGTGACAAGGTCATCAATTAATGTTCAGAACTAATTTCCGTGGGTAATCGTGTATGCTAATAATTTCTCTGAATCAGTCAGTCGATACTTTTTAATAGTTGTCGTCATCGCTTGCATATATGAGTCATATCCTGTTGTCTTGTAGGTGGCAGTTCAAGTACCGTTAATTGTGCACTGGCTTACCTGCTACTAGTAGACTGCACTCTATAATCTACATTCTCAATTTCGCATGGGTACATAGATTATCGAGTAAATCGATCAATCAATCGAGATTATGGTCTCTAATGACTGAAAGCTTTTCCTCCTGTAATGGATTCCTTTGAATCTTATAATGATGATTGCCTCTTATTGTTTCTAAATTGTTTTCAGAAAGTACCCAAATTATCCCCTTAGAGAATTTCAGTGAAAGTTTGGTTCTTACTAAAAAACTTAACAAATTGCGCTCTCTTTCATAACACGTATCTGCTTGTGGGTAAATGACCTAGATGAGTCACCACCATGTTTGTTTTAGACATTTCCTATCACCACGTAAATTAAACTTTAAAACCTAGTGTCACTCTACTTCCGTTATGGTATTGTTCATAACCCTTATCAACTACCTAACGTTCAAGTACATTGCATTCTTTGATAATGATGACATCTGATATCATGTCCTTCCTTTCTACGAAGTGCAAGTATCTCAATTCATTTTATCAGTGGGAGACAAGCGAGATTTGTAATGATTCTATTTTTGCTTTTCCGATATTAAAAGTAATCATCATTACAGAATATGTCTCCAAAGCCAACAGGATATACATAGATGACGCGCTTTAAAAAAACTTTTAATTTAGAACTAATTTATCTGCAACAGCACCCAAATCTACCGTATCCAACAAATTACTGGGAAATAACGCAGTAAATCGAACGCGAAGAGCAGTCTTTTGTTTGGGGTATGTAACATTTTCTCCCAATCATCTTGTTTTGGATATTTTCGAGGTCACGTTCAGCTAACAGTACTGAGCAGGGCATTGATTTTGCAGCTAAACTGGGTTGCGGTCGGGACTGGTATGGTCTATTACGCAATTTGAGGCAGTCATACTTGAGTAGCCATGGTGTCATGATAGTTTAATACCACTCATTATAGTTCATAGATCGCAGGATGAAGGTTTATCTAATATAGGTCAGCAAGAAACAGTTCTTTGACGCTTATAACTTTTAGGTTTTAGTTTGTGTAATTTATTTTATCACCACTGCTGTCAAAATGGCGAAGGAACCAAAAATTCGAAGACATCTGACATTCACCAACCCGCACTGGGCCCGCGTGGCGAATTACGGCCCATTCCCTCTCCTAAAGAGGAGGCCTGAGTCCCAGCAGAGGGAAAATTAAAAAAAGGCTGATTATGATGATGATATGTTTCAGAAACAAATGAAAAGAACGTGAAGAATACAAAAATAAGAAAGACATATTATGTACTTTAAGTAGAGTAAAATGATCTTTGACGATAATATTGAGCTGAGAAATAATAGATATCACAGAGACAGAAAAGATACCCAAAACAGTTATGAAATCGGAAGAACTTGTAACAACAAAAACCCAAGAAATGAATCGTGTGAAGAAGATCAAAAACGTTTTAACGTTGCAATTAAACGGTATTCTATGAAGATAAACCTACGCTTTATGTATAAGACCTTGTGAACCAATGAATCCTTGCAAATTCCGTCTGTAATTACTTAGATGTTCGCCCACTTTGGTAAGATGTCTATCAAGCCGGTTGGCTTTACACGTCTCATCCAATTTTGTACATGTTATTTAATTCTCTAGTTAATTGGCTTTGTTATAGACGCATATTTTCTATGCTTTGGTCCAAAAAACATTTCCCACAGTATTAACAGTCGTTAGCATCTAATTTTGCCAACGCTATTGCCACATATTTCTTAACAAATTTTTGGTTAGATTTTGCATTTGAAGACAAAAAATACAGGCTGTTTAGCCTTTTCACAACCATATTGAAGTCGGCTTCCAGTCTAACGTAATGCATTTGAATACTGGTACCTATTGTTTATTGATTTACTTAGAGTGACTAGGCAGCAGATAGGCGGATCTAACCGGCAAGATTAATGCCAGATTTATGGCTATAACCACCGTAATGACTGTCAAAGATCTTCATATAACAGCCAGGACGTGCTTTTGGTGGCACGGAGGAGGCTAGACATGTAATGATGGTCACCCTTCCCTAGACTGACCTCGACATCGACCCATGCGCCCCTTATTATGTAACTCGCTCAGAAAATTTTAAAATAACAATACAAGCAAGAATGTTAGTCTCAAATTTTCTGAACGGGTTTCCTTATAATAATACCATACAACAACCACCCAACAAGTCAAGATTTACGATAAGAATCGCTACATGCACTATAATAGAGATCGCTGTTTTCGTTCGAGTTATTCAAGTTGCTCTAAATACTGTGATGGTATAACAAACGACCTGGAAACCTTAGAGTTGGGTGTGAGTTCAATGTCTCGAGATATCACAGCGATCTCGTTACGGGGCGCAGTTACGTCTCGCTTTACGGTTTGTATCATAGTGTTGGTGTCTACCCGTGATTTCCTATGTGTTTAAGTGACAACTTACTCCATGATTGTACGTATGTATTTGTGTGGTATACACTGTCCTGTTAGTGGAGTTACGCTTTGGAACAGTGGACAGGTCGAGGACTGGTGCGAACTTGAATACAGTATTGAAATGATATTGCAGTTAGATTGGTTTGTCATAACAAAATAAGGACTTGTTTATGTAGGGTCAAAAATCCATTCTCTAAGATGAGACTTTTTTACATGTTAACGTATCAAGTGTCTCCTCTAACTCTGTACGAAGTAAGAAGGATTTTCACTGACTAAAACCTAGCAGTATTCCTTCAGTTAACCTTTGCGAGTAGTGTTGCCAGGTCCGTTTGTATAAAAATCGGGACAGATGGTGTAACAAATCGGGACTTAGGGTTTTAGATCGGGACAAATATATATAATTTTTAATAAAGACTTTTTTTAGGTAGGAAATCATCAAATGACTTCTTCCGCTCAGGGGTGGAACGAGAGGGCATGTCAAACTTACTGAGTAAAACTCAGACTTCTTCAATCGCTCTTTGCGTTCCAGGGTTTTTGATTTATCGGGACATTTGGCGTCCCGTTCAGGTGTAAATCGGGACGCGTCCACAGACCCCTAAAAATCGGGACATCCCGCGCATATCTGGACGCCTGGCAACACTATTTGCGAGAGCCCCGGTAACTCTTTCGAATAATCCCGCAGCCCTGAAAGATGTTAACCTGCCTACTGTAGATGATTCAAGAAATCCAGACCTTTTCATCATGGGTGGGTTGGTAGATGCAACGTGTACCTAGATCACAGAATCCCACAGATCAATGAAACAGTGTATTTATCTGTGCAAAATGTACAAATACCTTTTGCATAGATAAGTACTTATTTTCAGTCCGTACTGTCAGTCTTTTTTCGATGGTTTATTTAAAAGTTTAACGAACAGACCGTTCCGTGCAAAGTTGCAATTTCAAGAGAGCTAAAAATGTCAAAACTGACGAGTTTGTAATTGGAAAGATATTTGCTCTAATACAATTTTTTTCACTTTATGCAACGAATCAGTTTCGCACGATTTGAAAGTTTAGTCCAAAAACTCATTCAGTTGTGAAATGTTTTAGCGTTAAAAACGGCCTAGTGGATGTACTTAACTCTTTTCTCAATACTGTATGTTTATTTCAAAAATGTTGTTAATTTTCTAAAAATAAAGGCGAACTGTGGTTACGTCATTACTTTTAAATGACACGAACCGACATTTAAATCCAGTGAATGCCTGTGCAGGCCGGTCTTGCGCAAGATGCTTGCATGGCACAGAGTGCATTCATACGCACGCCCTGTGTCTATAGTACTAGTATGTGCCGTGCCTGTCTACAGTTTTGTATGACTCAAAACAATATTCACATAATACAGAAACGTCACGAAATGAATGAATGAAGTAGTTGAGTACATGTGTAGATAATGCATCTATTTACTAACATTTCCTTTTAATATGTAAACAAAACGTGACTGAATATACTATATAATTTTAAAAGGCAAGTAGATACCTATGTAGATACTTGAAGCCACATGCTTGAAGCTCTAATAAATACGGTAATAAGATCCACCGTTTAAAAATGAATCACTGCTAGACATTTTTTCTTAGTCCATTCATGTTTCTGTAATTTCTTAATTATGGAAATGAAGAATTAATATTTATAATTTGCTACGGATTACACAATTTCCTGCAATTTATACTTAAACCGGTATATTTTGCTCGAGGTTACGTCGGCGATGCTGGTCCGACTCAGTGGTTTGCGTAAATGCCTTCATTCATTCACGAACTTGGTTCATGCTGCGGTGCGTTTCATTAAAAAAATATGTTCACGGCTTCATGCGCTTCTACGCTACGTATCGATAGTTAAGTTGGAAATTATGTCAATTTGCCGCAAGAACATTATTTTTACATCCGTATCTTTGAAACTGGATGTAAAACGAAGATCATCAACTTATACGATAACTTTATTATTGGTTACCATCACAAATCTTATTCTTTGGGTAGATAGTCTACTACTTAACTGGTAAGTAACAGCGATATGTCTTTGCTATCACTAATCTTGTCATTATGCAATTTCATTATACCTTGAAAAAAGGCACCGTTTTGTTTTCCAAAGATGATAAGATTTGGTTTGATTTTGGTTTCTTATGTATCTACTGATCCAATTTAAATGGGACTGGGCAGGACATGACTGCCGCGTTCCTGACCGAGCCCGCAAAACACAGGACCCTGATGTCTTCCTTAAGAATTGGAAAAGAAAAGCGAAAAATCATGGGAGAAATAAGGGAGACCTATGCCCAACTGTGGGACAGTACGGGCTAGGAATAACGATTATGTTTCTACATATAGAATCCATTAGTTGAACTGTTGAACATGCATCTAATAAAAAAGATCGTGACCCGAATAACTTCTACGCACTCGAGTTCAAAGGAGAATGAAGAAATAACACAAATGCCTTGGGATTTGAATAGCGGATGGCATACCATGTGCTTGTATAAGTCTCTAGGGATAAACATTCAAGACAAAAGCTATTGTGTAACCACAGGTGGACACAATAAGAGCTGTCGACAATGTTTTTAATCGTATAAAGGTGACAAGTGACGGTAAGAATTTATGAAATGGTAACAAACCACGAGTGTTGTTTATCAAAGCCACTCCCACCGGAACGAAAATGATTAAGCGTCTACAAGTAATTTATCGCCACTGTTTGTTCTTTTGATATGAAACTGATTAAAAACTACTATAGAAATAAAATTGGCACATGTAGATATACTTGAAAGCTACAACTATTGACTGCAGACAGTTTGACAGGCATTATTGTTCAGATTACGTCTAAACGAAGCAGTGTTTTCCGTCTACGACTAGCTTCTGTCAGCGGCTTTGCCCGTGTAATAGCCGAGGATTATTCTAAGGGAATATAGGTACTTTCGGGTTCAAAAGTATCCAATGTACCTACTATTTCAAGCATCTTCTACCCGTGTACCAAGTTTTATCGAAATCTATTCAACGGTTGGAGCGTGAAGAAGTGATAAACTTAAAAGGCTGGAAGAACACACTTAAAAATATCTGCTGAACTAGCTATAATTATATTTACAGAATAAAAATAAACCCACTAATTAAAACTAACTAGAAACAATAAAACTCCTCCGCATCTCTGTTGACTTACTGTTCCCAAAGGACTGGCAGCATTACCACGCTGTATGGTAATGTATCCCCTATTCAACGTAAAAACAGCCCTTGGGTCACGCGAAGTCAACAAGGCGTTTGGATGTGTCTTTATACAATTTATGAGCAGTTGGACTCCACGAGAGTTTCAACTTCAACCCCAAACGACTCGAAAATTTAACTGCCAACAAGGTTCTCTAATGAAGTTGGGTACCTAACAAGATAGTACACTTTTTAGTGTCGTTTAACATTTGGCACGGGAGATACCATCGTCCCGCTCTGTTTACGATTGTGAAAAGCGTGACAAATGGACTCGCTTTACACTGATCTGTGGAAAATGCTCGTGACTGGTAAAAGCCACTGTTACGGACTTATGGTGACATTTCCTTTAGATTCTTATCTTTTTTTCTGCAATTTATATCGTCAACCAAAAGTCAAAGATCTAGGAAATAAGACTAAGTATAATGAAATGAAATAACAAGCACTTCTCTTGAGAATCGAAAAGAACAGTTATCTAAACGAGCATTTTGTAAAGTTCTGTAAGTGAATTGCGTTGAAGTGCTCGTTAGGTGAACAACCTGGAAATATTTGCAGTGAAGCACGATCATTTAACAAGTCAGGATCGTGATGTCGTGATCCATTATACAAGAGGCTTCTATAATGCTCACCTGAGGAAGGTTTGCGTCGCTCTATTGATAGTATTGCACACTGGTAATATAATTACCTATTCGGTTATGGATTGGGAATTACCCTATGTTTGTTAAAGAAATCTTTGTCTGAAAACAGCATTACAAATATTGGATTGAGAAAGAGTGTGGGTGCGGTTGGAAGATCTCGTTTTCTCTTTTGGACACATGTAATTTAATGGCGGTGACGTCACATTTCAGTGTGTGCATCCTTATGCTAATACTTGACAGTGCCCCTTCCAACGTATTTGAAAAAATCTTTTTATTTGCATTTTTGGATAAAGTTACTTTTTTGAAAAAATAGGTAATTTAAAAAATTGATTCAACTGCTCTCTTTGGTCTCATCTATGTAATTACTCTGAAAATTTTGAAGTTAATTCATGCAGAACAGATATGGGAAGTAGTTTTGAGAAGTACCTAATGTTTGATTGTTTGCCATACATGGTGGGGGTCATTGAATAGCTTATGAAGGCAGACTGCCAAATATTATACGCCTCGCTGGTGTGGCTGGGTTGTTAACTCATCAATCCACTTACCAAAATGATGTAAGGTCGATTCGGCGAAGACCGTATGGCGGGTAGGACCGTATAGTAAGCAAAACTATGAATTCTGAATAGCTACAACAACGACAACCCGAGATATTAAAACTTTAAACTATTTTGATTTAAATAAAATGGCATAGATGGCGCTATTTACAATACAAAGAAAAAAAATGACGTCCAAAATTTTGTCGGGTTATCAACTTGCAACACGACCAACACCACTCCGGCAAAAAAAATTTTTTACGTGCTTTTTCTTTATATAAACCAGGGTTTGTGTAGGTGAGTGCAATAATGATTAGTATTTTGACCTGATTATTATATTAGAATACAGTTTTTGAAGAAGTTACATCTGGTGACAAAAATTTAACCTCAAAGTGCAATAGTGGAGAAGACCGTATAGTACTTGGAGAGCAAGATCGGCATATGCCGATCTTCGCCGATTCCAGATGCCTTAAACCTTTTACACTTGAACAAATTTTATAAAGTAATTGATAAATGATTCGTAAGTTAGATTTCCAGCGTATTGAGTAACCATGAGGTTATACTCTTATAATCGATAAATCGATATTCGTGTCATCTGTCGTATTGTATACTACTTTTAATTACACAGTAGTAAAGACGATTGAATGAAAGATAGGTACTAAAGTCCCTTCCTACTTACTTTCGACTGAAACGTAATATCGCAGAAACGTGCGATACTAATTCGCAGTTTTGTGTGGAAGCAAATATTTGACGAATATTCCAATTTGTCGACAACTCTACACTTGTCAACTTTTGTTAGTTCCTACATTATATACGTAATTTTTTTTTTAAGACTGTATTTGTGTAGTTCTTAATGTTTTTTCAGGTAATATACAATGTTTTGGTGAATTTATCAGCACTAGTGGCGAAAATTTGCCATAATTATAATTTGCCTGCTGCGGTCTTCCCGTCCGATTATAATTTCATCATTTTGGTCTTCAAAGCTAGAGTGAATAGGCTTTTAATAAACTAGTGCGCCTCACCATTAGAGATTGCATCACTGCTTGCCATCAGGTGGGATCGCGGTCATAGTTTATATCAATAAAAAAAAATATACAGAGAGAGAGAATATTTTAGTACCTTCTATCCAATCCCTTTCTATAAATTTGTTCTTTGAAGAAATTCGTTAAAATAGAAGCTGATTTTAAAACAAAAAAAAAAAGATTTTTTTAATTTATGAAACTGTTTTTAACCCCTGACTGGCGATTTATACCGGTCTTACCCGACAAACACTTCTTATTGCAATTTCTACCGATTGAAGCCTTTAATATGAAAAATGACAGCACACATTGAAATGCTTTTGAAACACATACGCGTACACATTGTCTCTATTTGAGTAAACCAGCAATTTATAGGTTTTTTTTCATTAGACGGTCTTATCCGACGTGGCAGGAAATTCCGTCTACTCAGCCATTTTTCCAAAATTTGTATTTATGTAAAAAATTGACAAACTTAAAGCAATTCTGATAGTTTTTTTTAATAGTCAACTAAATATTTAATCACCTACTTTAATAAAACTTTTCTAATATATTATAGAAATAGCAAAAAATGCCCAATGAAATATTTTTTTAATAAAGTATGCCGGTCTTCGACTAGTTGACCTTAGGTAGGTAGATGGACCCTGCCAGGGCTATCAGTGTTCAAAAAAATCACCATGGTCCTGAAACGAAAAAGGCAATTCAAGGAACACGGTGATGGGTATTAATCAGTAAAAGTCTAAGTCTCTAACTCTACCCACAGCGGGAGAAGTTATTTTTGATTTCCCACAAAATAAAAAAAAAAAAAACAAGAGTAGGTATGCAGATGGACCCAATAAAAATCTAGCGATCCATTCCATAGCTTAGGGTGTCATTAATATCGTGCGGATTTCATCACGCATACGGATTTGCTCCGGAGGCGTAACTCCCTCAAATGTCCTTTTCATACAAGTTTCTACTGTAATGCGAGGAATACGCTCGCGAGACGCGTGCTTGACAGGGCAATCCCGCATGGGTTAGGCGAACATTACTCGGTAGGTTTTGCTGTCAGTTTTGCCACAGTCAAAGTTTTGATTGACGAAAAACTACCGTCTAATGCCATGATTGACTCTACTGATTGACGAAAACCATCATTCATGATTGATGGAATTGATTGACGCTTGCGTGACCGTGTAATGGTCGCTATATGAAATCCGCGTGATAAAACTCCCTAAGTAGGGTCACGTATAATCCATCCAGGTCCTCTTACCTTTACTTACTTCTCCTTCACCAATTGATCGTGTTATGTCAGTAAACAACTCTAGTTGACTAGCCAAGTCTTGTTTTTCGAGGCCAGCCGTCCGGTATTGGTCACATGGGCTGGTCTAGATTTATCTTTGCCCAATCAAACCCGTCCTGTCTCACAAAAATGAAAACAGGCCACAGTTTAGATTCAGCTTCCTGGAAATTGTAACACAAGTCATTGTTTCAGTGATAATGCTTGCGAAATGATTCGCATAGCATTGCAGACAATGTTATTACAATTTGTCAGGTTGGTGTTTGGAGAACAATGAACTTTACACTGAGGTCATACCTAATCCTAACTGTACTGATGAATCTATTTTTTTCTACTGTCGATTTTTGGGGTCCTAATCCAGAGCAGTCCAACCCTTTTTGATTTGAGTTGGGAAATCATCAAATATCTACTTATGCTCTGTGTGGTGTTCACTAAAATCACTTGTTAGGGATTTAGGTTTATAGTAAATGAAACAACCAAATTGTCAGTAAGTAGGCAAAGTCAAGGAGTGACGTGTAGTCGACGTCTAGTCGAGACCCCGGTGGGAGCACTTCTCACGTGACGTCCTGCTTGACCTATCCTACATTTAATGTGTATACCACATCTCTTCCTTTTTATAAAATGATTTACATTTCAAGCATAGTTACAATATTTAGCACTTAGATTATAATTTACAAAAATCGCTAGTTTGGTTTTTGAAGTACAATAATTATATTACAATATTTATCACACTTAGATTATAATTTACGAAAATCGCTAGTTTGTTTTTTTTTGAAGTACATTTATATATTTAGGATTTTTAATGTGTATCCCACATGTCTTCCTTCTTATAAAATTATTTAGATTTTAAGTGCAATTATAATATTTAGATTTTGAAATGAATTGCGTTTAACACATTTTACTATGTTTTGTAGTTAAACACAATTTGAGAAGTTCTAAAACAACAATATTCAATTTTTTTTTTTATAGACCCCAATTGAAAAATTTCAAAATGAAGATATTTATTTTTTTTTTTTTTTTTTTTTTATTATTTTTTTTTTTTATTTTTTTTTTTTTTAGATGAGGCCTGTGTTTCCTAGCTGACTGCTCTGAGAAGAAACACAGAAACAAACTCAGAGGTCAAAGTCTCTTTCAAAATCCACTGTAATGTAATGATCTAATCATTAGAACTGTGTATCTACACAGTTTTGTAGTGTCTGAGATGATCTTTTGAATAAAGAACCACACAGATTTGAGTACATTTAGCATTTGTATTAGGCTTACAAATAAGCCTTTAATAATGTAGTATTATTATTTAATTTTTGAAGAAGCGTATCCAATGCTTCCTACTTTCTATATGCTTTAAATTGATTTAAATTGAAGGTGATGCTTCATACTCGGTGGTCTTATGGTGGTCTCTATTAGTCTGATGTTCCTCATGTTCTTTTGTCCAGTTCCGAAGGGGTGAGGCGTATCGTTGTTTTATTTTTATGTTTTGATTATTATTTTTTTGTGCCTAACTGCTTATTTTGGAAGTATGGTACAAAGGTAACATAAATCGATTAATTTACTTGTAGGCTTCTTTAATATCTCGACTTGGATATTTCTTAAGGTCTGATGTCCATCTATTTTTGCTTTGACTGTTTTTTAATTCCGGATTCGGAATTCAGTAGGTACTTATTAATTATTTCTCGTTTAATACTGTACAACCTTGATTACAGTTTGACTACCGTTATCAGATGTTCTTTTTTTTTTTTTTTCTTTGCTCCACATTATGAGTTACTCTTGTATTGTGTGTTTACAGAAATGTAAATTTCCATGCACATGACTCTCAGACTCAGAACAACATCTGTAAGCCAATTTAAGATTTGCGCCTTCGAAATACAATACATTTTAACTCTATTAGGTATTTTGTTCTATTTAGAAGTTTTACGATTCCACTTGTGAGTTATAAGAATCAGCAATTGGTTTCTTTTACCTTAATATGACGCAATTATGTTATTTGGTTTCGATTTTAGCCTAAATTTAATATTCAATGAACTTATGTTTGTGCCTTTTTTTTTTTTTTTTTCTAGTTCTTAGGTTTTTGTTCCTGTGGCTAAGGAATCAGTATATGACCTAAGCTTTATTAGTTTTTTTTCTATTAGTTAGTTGGATTTCGAAATAAGTGAGTACTAGGTACATCAATTAGTATTACTGGCTGGCCTTTGACTTGGATGTGCTCTGGCAGTTAGAATGTCATGCATGCTCACATATTTTGCTGATGATGACTCGGTTTCCTTCAGAAGAGTTGAGCTGAATTGTGCTAGTACACGAGTCATAGTTAGGACAGGTCATCTCGCAATTAGGCTTGTCATTTTGTAATTGCCATGATTGGTTTTCATTATTTGTATTTGTATTTTTAATACGGATATTTTAAATGTATGCATTATCGATATAAGTAATTATTTATTGATCCAAGTGTCCGTAGAGCTTCTTGTTTGTTCAAAATGCAAATTTGTATTGAATTCAAATCAATTCATGAATTCAATTAGATACACGGACTATACTTTGTTTTAGTCTGACAGAGTTAATTTTTTTACATCTGTCAGATTCTGTCTCCAAAGTTAACAGAACTATAGTTAGTTCTAGTTGGATACGATTGTACGATCTCTTGTCATTATAGCCAAGGGATATTTTTTTTTTAAACCCATTGATTTTTAGGGTTGAAAGTTGTAATTAAATTATTCAATGAAATTGATCCAGAAAACATTGAATTTCATCAACATTTCCATGTGAAAGTCAGACTGACTTATTATTAACTAGTTTGAAACCTGATG
Source organism: Mythimna ferrago (assembly GCA_910589285.2). NCBI lineage: Eukaryota > Metazoa > Arthropoda > Insecta > Lepidoptera > Noctuidae > Mythimna > Mythimna ferrago. Next base: position 5,960,778 of record OU342675.1, on the reverse strand, counting down.
GCACTGAAGTTTCAATTGATATAAAATATTTCATTTTTGGTTATTGTAACTTTATAGTTGTTTAAATACTTACGGGTTTCTGGAAATTATTTAACAACGCATCACAAATTAACTTAAAAGTGCTGCGAGTGTTTATTTCTAATTCTTCCAGTCTTTTTTTATGTTATAACACTATGTTGTAAGTAAAGTCAACAATTCCTTTGCTATGGTACTATATCTTTTTCAACTTTTTTTTATTTTTAGTTGAATGTATAGCATTTACTGATTGACTTCTTAAGTATTTATGAACTTTGATTTGAAACATGTACAATTGTACATAGAGTTTCTTCCCTATGGTACTGTAGATATCTTTTTCGACTTTTTTTTTTTTTTTTTTGTATAGCATTTACTGATTGACTTCTTAACTATTCATGAACTTTGATTTAAAACATGTACATAGCGTTTTAAGTAATACTACGCTAGTACTTATTATATTTATCTAGGTCTCACGTATCTGCAGATAAATACGTATACCATCATCAGCATTGATATTTTAGTATAATATTATTGATCATCAGGCATCCGGGATCACCAGAGGTACCCAAAAGATGAAATATTGTTTTATTTACAAGCCAGGTCCTATACAGTTTGTCTAGCTCGTCTTTTTGCTATTATTTTTTTTATGCTATTAGGAATCAAATAGCCGTTGGACTTTTTTTTTTTTTTTTTTTTTTTATCAATAAAGTTCTTTAAGTTGGCAATTGAATTCAGATCAAAGCCTTTTTTAAATTTTTATAATAGGTTTCTTAAAACATTTTGTGACCATAGGCTTTGCTAGTAATACTTTAGAGCTATTTTTTTTTTTTTCTGTATATCAAATAACTCTTGCACTTTATTACGTGTTAAATTTTCATCGACGCAACGTGGCAAATTAGATAAGTAGGTGTGAACCTACCTACCATATAAGTGCTAGATGTTTTGTTTAGTACTTTGTTTTTTAATATTTTTACTTTATTGTTATCATTTGACGAGAGGCAGAATTTTCTCTTTTATTGACTCTCGTTTCGCGTTATTCTGCAAATAATACTCAAAAACCTATTTATGCCATTTGCATTAATTATAGGGCATTAACTGAATTTTCATCAATTGCTCGAACTTTAAGTAATCACTTTTGTGATTATAACTCATTGTTATTATTTGACACGAGGTTAGTGCCTTTTTTTTTCTTATTTGTCCTTGTTTTGCAGTGTTTCTGGAAATATAATTTGAAAACACGTTAGCAATAGATTTACAGGAAAGGTACTTTTATCACGTTTGTGATTTTAATTGCCGCATGGGCAACAGTTTTTTGTTCAGTGTCAACTCCATTATGGCAGGTACTTATTGCACTTTGACTCTGGCTATCGTGGATTAGCTCAATGGCGGGACTGCTGTTTTTAAAGGGTTATGATTTTTCATTGTGATAATCTTCCATATTCTTTAGGGAATTGAATCCAGAACTAAATCTACAATTCAAACCATATTTGAACTAGAATCAAGAATTGTACCCACAATTCAAATAAGTATTTTTTTTCTCATCTTATTCTTGTTTTCAACTAAAATGCAAGAATAATATAGGTACACAACACATCGTTAATTTATTTATAACCCTGAATTGATTGTAGCCAGCTAAGATAAGAGCTCTATGGGCACTGTTCCTATAACATTTAAATAAACAAACTTTAGCTAGCAAGTCGCACAAGGGTCCATTAATAGGTACCTGCGCCGGAGTGCCGCGCCATGCTACTCAGCAAAACGGCCACTTGAAATAGAGATTGTAGAACCAACCACATCGGGGCGTTATAATGCGTGTGACAAATTCTTTGTTTGATGGATAAAGCCAGTGCAAAATGTATTTTATTTAATTAGCCTTAAGGATTTTATGACACTTATTTAGTTTTAACTATACAGTGATACCTAGCCAGGCATCATATTGCTTCGAAGTATCGAAGTGGTAATTGGCGTTAAAACTGGTACTTGACGATAATCACGTTGGCACATTTCATTTTGGGATCTAATAATATCTTTCGATAAAATTAGCATCTATAAGTAAACGTGTTATCGCTGGAAATTTTGATCGAATATTTTTATTTTGTTTCGATCATTTAACGAACACTCGTTGGTACTGATCATTTAACGACTCTCGTTGGCACTTTTGTTTCGATATTATGTAGCCACAAACGAATTTGGTCAACAAACATTGTATTTGGAATTTTTGTTTATTTTCGAAATGTAGGGACATTTTGTATGCCCTAATCACATTCCGATATAGTATACGGTACCGTTTATGTATTAAATGACGAAATGATTTCATCGATTTATATTGCGCATCTCTCAGCTAATCACTGACGCAGATCGCTCATACATAGCTAAATAACGACCGAAATATGGACATTTCTATGAAACTAACACTTACTGAATTTCAATTTAATGTAGAAAACGGTCACTTATTTTAATTTTTTCTTTCAAAGCACTTTGTGCTGTAAAATTATACTTTTCTTGCTGATATATGAAATATTTACAGAATTTCACTCAGGTATCGGTCACTTATTTTTTTTTTTTTTTTTAAACACTGCTGTAAAAATTAATTTTGTTGCTGACCAATATCCGTAAGTAGTACATTATTTGAGTTAAGATCACTTTACTTACTGCGCTTTTACTCGTCGCCAATGTGGTGTTCACTAAAATCACTTGTTAGGGATTTAGGTTTATAGTAAATGAAACAACCAAATTGTCAGTAAGTAGGCAAAGTCAAGGAGTGACGTGTAGTCGACGTCTAGTCGAGACCCCGGTGGGAGCACTTCTCACGTGACGTCCTGCTTGACCTATCCTACATTTAATGTGTATACCACACTCTGGGTAGAGTGAGAGTGCGCAGGCATATCAGACTTTTACCGAAGGTTGCCGACATAGCACGAAGAATCGCCAAACTAAAGTGGCAATGGGCAGCGCATATTGTTGCTCGCAGAACAGATGGCCGTTGGGGCCGCGTGCTTCAAGGAAGAAGGCCTCCTACAAAGTGGACTGATGACCCGGTAAAGGTTGCGGGAATCCGATGGGTGCGAGACGCATAGGACCGTTCATTGTAGCGACACTTGAGGGAGGCCGATGTCCAACAGTGGACGTCTTTCGACTGAAATGATGATGATGATGATGATGATGATGACGATGATGACTGACTAAACACACCTGTGTTCCTTCAATTCATGGTAACTCTCTCAAACATTGCCGCGGAATACTTACTTTCTTCTCATCAAAATACAGTCATGAGCTTTCTACACAAAAGTACATGATTGACCAGCGTACCTATGGTTTTTTGAGGTAGACATGTGGTAGACATCTCTTTAAGGGTCTAAAAAAACATACTTATACACAATGATGGTTTTCAAGTTATTATGCTATAGCGGTTCACGTTCAATTCACAACTAGTACAACCGCTCATTCTACATTTAATTCATTGTTTTATAGTTTCCTGTAGTTAATTCTAAAAAATATACATCCAGTCGCACGTATTCTGATATACATCGGCCTTTATAAATACTGCTGTATGATTCCTGTGTTCTGTGTTATGAATAAAGCCTTTAGTACCAGAATCCTTCCACGCAACTGTGTTTTACAAGTTTTTTTATTTAGTTTCACCTGTCCCGCTGTTTGTCTGTCTGTAATTGAATCTTCAAAATTAAATTTGATCAACTTCCCTGTTACCGATTGCGCTGAAATTTTGCATGCATGTGTAAGATGACAATGCAAAATTATTATGAAACTAGCTTTTGCCCGCGCGGTTTCGCTCCCGCTCTTCCCTGCTCCACCCTATTATACCCTACTCTACACTACCCTATCCTACTCAACCCTACTTTACCCTACTGTACACTACTCTACCCTATTTTACCCTACTATACCCTACTGTACCCTACCAAACTTCACATAAACCATCTACTAAATAGTCCAAACAAAGCCTAAACATTTGGTTTGGATAGGTGAGCTCGTTCTTGAGTTATAAAATTACAACGAAAAGTGGCATTGATTTTTATACACCATTAAATTTTAATCGTTTTAATCCCGTGGAGGGTCGATCCGGTACATGAAACACTATCGATTTGTAAAGATAAAATTAAAAAAGAAAACGTCAGCTAAACGAGTCCAATGACCTGTAGATAGTTTGTACGCAACGCCGACAACTACTTACGGGTCATTGGACTCGCTCAGCTGACGTTTTCTTAAAGAAATTAATTTCGTACATGCGTAAATTAATACGAGTTTTGAAAAAAAGGTACTTTATTTTTTAATTTTATCTTTACAAATCGATAGTGTTTCATGTACCGGATCGACCCTCCACGGGATTAAAATGATTAAAATTTAGCGGTGTATAATAGATGGAGCTGATGTGATGATGGAACAGAAAGGTGGCCATAGGAACTCTGATAACCTTATCGTGTTTGAGCTCTTTGGAATGGTCTTATACAACATTATTTTTAGTAAATGCGAGACCCGAAACATGTTTTTAGTATTTTTATGTAAAAAAACTATCTATGTAGGTACACAATTTTCATAAATGTATCATGAAAAATCACAGTTATTAGCTTGTTATGTCAGCAAAAATACATAGTCACCGGGCCATCCAGGCGACTGACGGGTTGTTTTGCGCTTGCATCCAGCTGTTTGTTGGCTCCCAATGCCCGGTATGACCTGCCGTGACCAGTGTTGGTGGTGTTCAACTTGTGACCTTTTTAAATATTTTTGGGAAAAAAATATAACATGGTGTAAAAACTATTGGAATCCATTCAGATACTGATTCTGAACAAACATTCTTCTGAAAGAGACTTTTAATGAATTCTTACTTGTTTATAGTTACAACGTCGCATCATCTATCATCTCTTTAGATTCCCTAGCTTAGATTAATTTGCAAATCCAAGCAAATTATGCTACAGCCATAGAATATCTATGGCTACAGCCTTCAAGAAACCAATTTGCCTATGTTGTTTGTTTTGATTAAGCACTTACCTCTATTAATAGTAGAGTACGTTTTTCAACCAACCAGCGTGACCGATCCATGGGAATCCAGACAGCCATAAATAGCAGTTGTATAAATTACTTGGCGGATAACAAGCACGATCCATGCAGTGACGTAGCTAAGTGACCAAGGGCCCTGGGGCAAAAACAAACTGGGGCCCCTAAATTGTTTAGGCTTCATTAACACATTTAAAAAATATTTATGTACATATTTAAAAAATGCAACGCTACTTCATCTTTTATCTAAATCGCAAGTTGTAAGATTTATCAATGATATGGAGACATGATCGTCTTTAATATGACAATGATATCTTTCAAATCTTAATTACTTACCGAATCTTCATGAGTAAGTTTTTCAACCAATACTGCAGTCACATTAACTGATTCACTATCAACTGAAATATTTTTCGTAAACTTTTAGTTCATTCAATAAGCGGTTTGTTAATCAGGTTTTGGGAGCCGCCCGAGCTTGAGGGCCCCGGTGCATTGCCCCGAATAGCCCCTTTAGTGTCTACGCCACTGGATCCATGGCTTGGCATGGTGCACGGAGAAATCGGCGGAAGCACGGACCGCTAGTCCCTCCACTTAGGAGAATTTCTCCTTTAATCAGCGACATAATGATCAAGCCCTTGGAGTGAATTAGTGTACAAGATGTTTTAATTAATGCTTTTTATCTTTGGAAGATGTACGAAGTTGTTTGGATTTTTACTAGACTTAGTTGTCATCGGATTGTTGTTTCTGCTTTATTTTGAAATAACTTTTCAAGATCGATACTTAAAGGTGCTGATAGACCGGAGAATTCACTTGTAACAGAACATTGATCATTCACCGTTTTTAAATTTGTCGAACTGAACAACGAGTCGAGCCGAGCAAAGAGACGAACATTTTCATGAGCACTCTAGCAAACGCTAAAATTCGAAGCAAATTTACTGTCCTTCGCTAGAATACTCGCCAGAACGCTTGATAGAATGCTCGCTAAAACGCTCTCGTTATTTTTCTGTAATGTAATAATGCTCATTACAAGTGAATGCTCAAGTTTATCAGCACCTTAATATACCTTTTGATAGCTCTGGGAAATCATCAAATGACTACTACTGCTCTGAATGGAGTGAGTCATACTTACTGAATAAAATTCAGCAGCGTTCCGTCAGTAGTCCTTTGCTGTCCAGGGTTATCCGAAAGGGAACTCGAGCCCCGGTATGAAGGCTTGAAGGAACGGGGTGGGTTTTTTAGTCAGTAAGAGTCTGGCACTATCTCCCGCTCCGCCCACGAGCGGGGGTTGTCATTGGATGATTTTCCCCATCAAAAAAAAAAAAGGTCCACGGTATCTAACTCTGTCCAAAAATTTCACAGCCCTAAGATCATCGATAATGTACTACGCTCCTTTCTTCTTGTGTCGATCTGACTCAAATTTTGTCCGACCAATATTTAGCCACCTGGACAGCTCTACAACTACGCACCCTAAGATCGATACATATGCACTTACCTAGGTTTTTTTTCTGAGATTTGGAGATCCTGTTAAGTATGTGGTACTTATACATAGTAACCTACTAATAATAACATCTTTAATATTGGGACATCTTTCTTTTGTTTTACCATTAAAATACAATTTTGGTTAAACAGGTGGGGGGACCACCTGGCTGAAACCCTCATTTGTGATTCCATGCGGCGGTCTACACAGGAAGTCGCTGCCGTGAGGCTTGGAATTTGCTTTGAATGTCCAATAATAGCTATAGATAGTTCGTAAAAAGACTGCAGTTATGTCAACTTAGGTGCATTTGTTGTTTTAATAGTAGTAACTGTTTAATTTTTAGAGGCATGTAGAACAGAGAGTAAAGTCCCGCAAACCTCCGTTGAAAAGGAAGGATCCTCGGAGGAGATTTCGGGCTGTTCTATATGTTCATATCGCGCGGAGAACTGAAATTGCGCGCTATGCAAGATTAGTTCTTATATAATGCCATATACGTCGCTACAATTTTTTTATTTAAATGTTAACAAAATCTTAACAATTGAGGAATTGTAAGGCGGTCTAAAGACGCAAGATTTATTCTTGTAATTATGGAAGACGTTACGATGTCGTCCATATACGTAAAGCTATGATATTGTCAAAAATATGTTTGCTGAAAGTTTTCCTATAAGTAGTTTATCAATCAACTCTTTAAGAGCTTTCACTGCTTACAATTATTTACTGTCTTTTTTAAACACAGGTTTACTATGTAACCTATCTGGAAGAACAGAGGCTTATTGAATTAAACCCCAAGCGAACGCCGGCGTTTGCTCTCTCATTATCTTCCTTTATCGTGTCTAATAACGGTATTCAAAAGGTTAACGTGATCTATTTAACGAACTGTACGTGTACGTACACCCTAAATAGCTGATGGAGCTATAGGCTTTAAAAGTTCAGTTTAGGTTATCATATATTTACATCGCGTGGTAGGGCCCCTGTACTGCACTCACTAACAGCTTGACTAAGTAAATGGTTGACTAAGTATGTGGCCGTGAAACCCAGCAATGTACCCAATCCAATCTAATCAATAAACTTATTAACGAAAACGGATAATGGCTACGTTAGAAATAATAGTAAAAATTATAGTATATATCTACTAATCATAATAGACTAGCGATCTATCAATCATTGTCTGTCTTCATGCTAGTCAACTCATGTTGTGTCATTATCTAATAGAAATTCTGACGTAACCACCTTCTCGCATTACTTTTCTGACTTTGACCTCTATAGACTGTTAATAAATTGTGAACTTGAACTTGATTGAAAAACATTTGTATCTCTTTCCTGCTTTAAACCGATTTGCATCATGATGGCTGTTTGGTTCAGAATTTTTCAATATTCTGTCCATACACCAGATTGATGATATAGGTATAATATTCCACTTCAACCTTGGTAACACGAACCGGTGGTCTCGCCTTTCAAAATTGTCGGACACACTTCCAAATGCACCACCTACATTGGCTGATATCATTTGACAATGCCAATCTTGTGCAATACGTGTCTACGGCATTTAAAAATATGATATGAAAAAATTGGCACTTAGATTTGGCACATAAAATATTTAAGAAAGAAATAGAGGTATCATACAATATCGCCGCGATTTCCTTCAGTTATTTGACAGTTCGGGTTAGATCCTATAATGCTTCTAAAGTAAATCAAAGACTAGACTTACTTCTAAAATATGCCTCTATATTCCTTAGTGCATCTACGAGAGATCCCAATAAAAACGCGTCCGCAAAGAAAAGAAACGATAAAGCAGCCTGTATGTATACTTAACGTGCTTTAATGCTGACTCACAGTTCAAACCGGTGTCCTTGCCTCGTCCTTTAGTTTCTTTACCGCCATTTGATCTTATGTGGGGGTTTTTTATCGGCCGTAGAGTCGAGGCAGATAGTTAGCCGGCCGTAACGATTTAACGGACGTCTGGCGACCTGCCTTAAAATATTCCAAGTGACGTGTCCAGAATCATAAAAAGCCTTTTGGGTACTGTATCGGTTTCCGTGCTCACGCGATGCAGTAGTTAGTTTAGATCATTTCTTTCAAGTTTATATCAAAAAAATAGTACGCGTGCTTGTTGAATGTTTTTGGTGACTTGTTTTGTGAAGGTTGCTGATGCTGAAACATTTCTTAGCCAAGGCAACTGCAACATACTGACAAAAATGCTTTAGAAATTGTGAAATGGATACTTAGCTTTAGGCAGTCTATTGCAAAACACCTAGACAAACGCCTACTTGTTACTCCAAAGACAATGTCTATAGTCTCTAGACTATTCACAAGTGCTTTAGCATAAATACCTGCGAACAGCGGACAGGAAAATATCACTCAAAAACTTTCTACTTGCTACCTCACTCATTGAACTGTAAATAAGTCGAACTCGTTGGATTTTGCGGATATGAGTTTTTTTAAACCGACATTTATATGTCAATAATTGCCATACTATTGTCGGTCGTTCCCCTAATCGGAATTACATCATGCACATTCTAATTTAGCGACGGTTATGTAACAGTTGGGCAGTAGATCGTGACTGTATGAATGGGGTGGTGTGAAAAGGCAGGAAGCCATAGCGACGAAGTGCAAGGGCGCATCGTGCGTGCGCGTACGCCGCCGATGTGCGCGCGCTGAGTATGATGTCATGTGACCGCTTTGGTGTCGATGACCATTGTTCAATAGTTTTATGTAAATATATGTTTTTGTGTATAACTAGCCCACTTCTGATTAATTGTTGTTCCTCCAACTGTGCAGTAATGATAAGAATTTATCGTCACATTATTATTAATTATATAATTACCTAATTAATTAAATGTCAATACGCACCATTAATTTTTAAATAAAACGGTAAACCAAACGATGTTATATATGTCTACAATTCTTCATGATTATGACACATATTTTTGACGTAGATTTAATATTGACAACGAAAAATTGAACTAAGTCCATTTATGTTTTTATCTACCTAAGTACCTACCTTATAAGTTTTTGCACAAAAATGATAGAGCATGACAATTTTACTAAAAACACAATTTATCATCATAGCCCACGCATCGCTGGCTGCCATCCGTTTGCCAGAGATAACAGACTTTTTCTCTATTTAAACGATACGACGATATCGCTGACACAGGATGCTTTGAAAAAAGAGATTCATAAACTGTTCTTTCAACAGTATAGTCACGCACAGGTGAATTCACCGTGGCCCTTAGACATGTTTTCGTAAAGAACAATAAATAATATTGCTAAATAAGTCTAAAAGCGTTTTACACATCCGCCTATTCTTCTTGGCTCACCCCTTGTGCGCTTGGCCAACTCTCTAATCGATGCCTTGTGAAATACACAACAATACAATACGATCATATTTGCACCTGCCTTTCACTTATAAGATGCCATTTCAATGACATCTTCTATCGATATGTAGGGTAGTTGTTCAAAAGCTTTAAGTGATACCAGAACTATGAACAGTTTACTTCCCGGTCTTTTTTTTACTAGGTGACCATAATTTGAAGAGGCGATTAATCGGGTTGCTGTTAGAAATACATTAATAACGTTTGTCTAATCGTCTGTAGTTTGGTAGCTTCTAATCTATAATCGCTTTATTATTAAATAATAGCGTTGTAGCATGACGAATCCAGAAGATAAGGATCAAACCCGTGTCGACAATAGCAAAGATTGGCAGTGCCCGTTAGGGCCGATGCCAGCCAGGGCTTCGAGATTGTTCGAAAGAGTATCCGTGGCCCTGGAATTCTGGAAAGAACACATTTGGATTTTAGTCAGCAAAAGTCTGACACTCTCTCTTGTTCCACCCAGGGCAGGAAGAGCCAATTGATAATTTCCTGCGTAAAAAAAATACATATATCAAGAATTCTAGATTCTATTCTTTTGGTTTGATTAAAATTTAGGTTTATGTATTTTATTTTTGTTAAAGAATAATTTAACCTTTCGAATTCCGTAATTAGAGATACAATAGAAAGACAATGAGAGAGCGAACGTTAGCGTTCGCTTGGGGTTTCACAGACAATCCTTATACCAAGTTAGTTAATAATATTTTTTTTTTGTCTTAATTTCAGGGTGACCATCAAAGGGGTATAACGTTCACGAGTACAGAAGAGCCGGATAGACCTTCTAAACCTATACCTGATATCCGTTTAGTGGACGGACCATCCATCTTAGTAGGAAGGGTGCAGCTGTTACACCGGGGACAATGGAGATCAGTATGCACCAACTCCAGAAAGTAAGTTCACCAAAAAAACTTTAATGCCTGTCATGCAAATCGGGCATATGTACTCAGTACAAGTCGTACATCAATGTATCATTAACACTTCTTATTTCTTTATTTACAGTTGGACCGTCAACGATATGGAGACGGCCTGTCGGCAACTAGGGTTTATGGGAGGATCTTTCTACAATTGGATGGATCGCCAGCCCGGCAGAAGAGCTAGACTATTATTCGAAGAGCCCAGATGCAAAGGAACAGAATACGACCTTTTCCAATGTGACTGGAACTCTAGAGAACTCGGCTCAGGTGTCTGCGACTATCATCCAGATCTCGCCATTCAATGCTCACCTCACCATGACGTCAGTGACCTTGCAAATGCAAGAAGACATTGGAGAGGGCTGCGCTTTGAAAACGCAGTCTTCGAAAGAATCCTCACTGCTGCAAATACTCTATACGTTCCTACATCGATGTCCAAACTTATACATGTTACTATAAAAAATGCAGGTCTAGGTAGAGACAACAATGCAACAAGTGCTTTAGATGTAATAGGAGTCCCACCTGTCTTAGAAGACATAGAAATATCAAACTCTGCCTTTAACGCGATAAATGTGACGTCACCTAACGCTCCCATAGTCATAAACAATTGCACGATACAAAACAATAGAGGATATGGTGTCTATGTGAACTCTACGTATGGCATGGCCAAGATTGAGAATTGCTTGATACACGACAATGGCGGCGACGGGGTCAAATACGTGGTGCACGAAATGAACATCGATGAAAGGCTAGACAGAAGCGAAATTTTTGATTTATGCACATTAGCATCGACACCAAGCCAGACGTTTCCTATTCAAATGTCAATTGAACAATCACGATACTCTAATATGGAGAGGGATTGCCATCAAAAATTTTATACTAGACCTGAACATGTATTAACTTTGAGCTTCATTAAATTGTTAACCAATCAAAACAATACGGGTGATATATTTATATATGATGGATTAACGACAGAAGACAGACTTTTATTGTCATTCAGTATAAAAAATCAAACGCGACCGCAAAGTGTTACATCAACTAGGAACCGCATGTACGTGAGATTCCGAGCCAACACAAGGACGGATATTACAGGCTTTTTGAGGTTAACATCAGGCATTAGCAAAACGTACGATTTAAATGTAACTGACACGATTATATCCGATAACAATGGAAGAGGCGTGGTCATAGAAAACTTAAGATCTCAAATTCATATTCATCGCACGTCTATATCTAATAATAATCATGTTGCTGGTCTTCAAGTTACGAGTGGAGCGGGAGATGTGAATGTAACGGAAAGTAGAATATCCTTCAACCAAGGTGACGGAATCAACATCACCGTAACTGGAGGAAACAGAAACATATCAAGAAGTATATTAAGTTCTAATCAAGGATACGGTATAGCAGTATGGATAAATAATACTCAAGAAACTGAATATATTCCAGTAAATCAAACCACTGCTGTTGAGTATTCCGAAATATTTAAAAATCTGGATGTCGGAATACTTCATGGCAATTTTTGTGGTGACAGCTGGGTTAATATTACTGGAAACTGGTTCAACACCAGCGCTGAAAGTACCGTAGAAATATCTACTTGCTGGAGATTTAACAATCCAACCAGATTGCTCAATTTACAAGTAGGCCATAATAGATTTTACGAAAACCAAAGAGTACCTCTAAAAATCCAACCGGCTCTCAACATAAATGGAAGGATTGAATATAATTATTTTGAACATGGAAATTACGGTGCAATCGTTATACTGAATAGAATAGAAGGAAAATATTTAGAAGAATTTGAAATTTTACCAGCACAATTCAACATACAACATAACTACTTCTTTGGAAATAAGGGTCCTTTTGTTGTAAACCTAGGATTATCTCCATACAGCGACCTGCAATATATACTATTTTCTAGAAATTTTCTTCGGGACAATAAAGTAAGAGAGCCGTTTGAACCTCTAGAAGGCATATCATCGAGGTTGACTCCAAGAAGTAGAGTGGCCGCTGCTATTGTATTAGCGTCGAGTAACATCGACGTCTACAGGAACATAATTAACAACCCAGAAGCTCAATACGAAATCGGTTCGCATGTCGAAGACCAAAGTAAGATATTAAACTGTACATACAACTGGCTTGGCTTTGGAGAAGAGGAAAAGGTTTATAACAGACTGTTCCACAGAAAAGACAGATACAACTTAGCCAAAATCGTTTACATGCCATATTTATTACATAGTAGTAATCCGGGAGCAACACAAATCAATTATAATTCACTTTATGTGCCACAATTTAATGTACCCGGTACCTTCGTTGTTGGTGGCGAAGTTGAAGGAATAGAAATTCTTCGGCAAGGAGAGTATGACGTTGATAAGGATATCAATATTCGTCCTGGAGGAAAATTAGTCCTACAATCTGGTGTTACATTAAAATTCCCTCCGGCTATTGGAATAATGGTTGCAGGAAAACTTGACGCGAGAGGCAAACGTCCAAATGATATTACATTTACTTTAAAAGAAGAAGTAGTCATGACTAACGATAGTGTTTATGAAACAGATTTTGAGCCCACTACACCAGGATATACAGAACCTATTGTTCCTATAAGACTGCTAGGTGGTCGAACGCAACATGAAGGTAGATTGCAAGTGAGGATCGATGACAGATGGGGAACTGTGTGTAACTACAAGTGGAACATTATCAACGCGGCGTTAGTGTGCAATCAACTTGGCCTTGCTTTGAACCCCGAGGATTGGTTCCTCGAACCTAACGAAATACCAGCAGCAGGTATAACAGAAGATATCATTTTGTCCAACGTTGAATGTTCAAAATTCGACAACGATATCACGAAATGTAAAGCAGAGACCAAAGATCACTTTGAGAATTCTTGCACACATGACAATGATGTTGGAATTAGGTGTTACGAAACGAGCTGGGCTGGGGTTAGATTCAGCGTTATATCTGAAAGAGCTGATTTACAATATGTTACTATAGAAAAAGCTGGACTTTTGGATTATTCCTCAAACATTTTCAAACCAGCTCTACAGATAGATTTCGTTCGTCACAGCTTAGAAAGTGTCAAAATATCTAATAACTACCACGATGGTTTGGGAATACTTTATTCAGACTTATATGGAGCTGATGCTGTTAACACTGTCCGTAACTCAGAATTCAGCAATAATAGAGGAAGTGGTATTAGTTTCAAACAACTTGGCCTAAAAGTATATGGATCTACTATAGAAAATAATAACCTAGCTGGAATTTCACACAACCCCCATATTCCTGGACCACAACAAAGAGAAATAGCCGGTTGGTTTAATTTAGATCCTGGATTTAACATGGATGAATCTAATTATCACCCCATCATGATTCCCGAATATGAAACAGATATAAGTTTGGTGAATGGCGAAACAAGGCACATAGTTTTCACAAAGCGCAGCGGAGAAAGCATATCAAAAATATACAATATCAAATGCAATCCGGGGTACGTTCTTGGGCTTCAACTGCTCAATCCCATACATAACTTTTCAACTGAAAACATTTGCATATACGATTCGCAAAATATAAATGAAGCCAGTGTGAAGTGGTGTCTCGATCGTGATCTATCGACGTTTCCTACCACAAGTAACAGTTTTGGCGTTGTGATAACTTATGAAAGTGGAACGAATGCCTTAGGAGGAGTCGTGTTAGTTGTAAGCACGATCATAGCTCCGGTGCAAAACCTAAGAAACAGAATAGTAAGAGGCCCTGTGCCTACTCTGCAAGTGGTCAATACAAAGATAAAAGGAAACACAAAAGGAGTCAAAGCTTTGTATTACAATCGATATTTGAACGAGTTAGGTGACCACTTTTTACGGAAAGCTAACGAAACTATAAAAATATTCGGTTGTGAAATAGCACATAACAAAGAGGAAGCTATCTACGTCAATACTCCCTTCTGGGATATACACGACAGTAACATTACAGAAATAACCATAATGGTCAACAGCAGTTTGATCACAGATAATGGTAAAGGAATATATCACTTCGCTAGGGATTTAAGAAGCTCCAACAATCTGTACCATTATGTCCTCCAAGATAATACAATAGAGAGAAACAAGCAAGGCGGTTTCGACGTTGGGTTACCATACGTTTGGCAGTATAATGAGAATTTCACACATTCCGTCTACATGCACAATAACACTTGGCGTAACAATCAAAATTTCGCGTTAGTCGTGGATGGCCATTTCGCCGAAGTCAACATAACAAAGAATATTTTCACTGATAACAATTGTAAAACTGGGTTAATATCCATACAAGGCATGGAAAAGAAGATGATGATTGATGGTAACTTTATTGAAAGGAATAGTGGTCAGTTTATGGTGAAATTCCATATGGACAGTCAAAGTGAAATTATGGGTTTAGTTTATGCGCTTTTTATATACAACCATGTGAAGAATAACAGGCACATGCTAGCACAAGTGAGCCGAGGGGCTTTAATACGGACTGTTGAACCAACATACGTTATAGGTTTCAAAGGAATACAGAAAGTAAAAGTTAGTAGAAACTTGTTCGGAAACAATATCTTGGACTACACATTGTTAGCTGGAATAAGAACAGCAAAGATCAACAATCTTTTAGACGTTACTGAAAACTGGTGGGGAAGTTCTGTAGAAAAAGATATCCGGGATCAGATATTTGATTTTGATGATTGGAATAACCACGCTATTGCTACATATCTTCCCTACTTGCTTGAAGATAGTATAGATTCTAGTGTATCTGCTTCATTTAGCCCAGAGATTATTGTGGACACTAATGAACTAGGAGGTCGTTTATTATCAAACTTCACAATTGAATCCAGAATGGCTCCGTACATAGTGAAATCCGACATAACTGTTATGCCAGATGCAATTTTAACCATCAGTCCCGGTGTTATACTGGAATTCGCGCCTAATGTTGGCATACTCGTCATGGGTAACCTTCAAGCCATTGGTCACAGTCAAGCACCTATAGTAATGCGACCTTTAATTCGAAATAATGTAGAAATTAACAGAGTAGAAAAGAGAGATGTAAGTCAATATTCGTCGACACACCACAAGCATAGGCGTCAATTAGAATCATTGACTGTGCCAAACTCGATAAGACTGTGCACTGGAAGAAATTGTTCAATTACTGATAACACAGCAGAAAGAACGAACGAAGGTTTTCTCGAATATTACAATAAGACCACCCTACAATGGGTGCCCATGTGTGATAACCGTTTTACTGAAAGAAATGCTCAAGTTGTGTGCAGGGAGTTGGGTTTTGATCCAATCAACGTATTCTTTGCTCATGACCGACGTATAGAATACCATAGTAATTCTTTATCGCGAATTTGGTCTTGGCCAGAGCCCTTACAGTGTGTTGGAACTGAAGACCGTTATGAAGAATGTCCAATAAGACTGAATGGACAACTTTATGGTCATAGACATGAATGTAGATGGGATTCTGATTTTGTGTTCATTCACTGCGGTACAAGAAATCTTGAAGAAAATCTTGATTATTGGGGTGGCATAAGATTTGCTAATCCAGAATTTGAATATTCCTTATACGAGCATCGCATTCACGACCACCACACACATGAAACAATGAAGAAGTCTGAAAGTGAATTAGTTCATGTACAAATAATTGGCGCTGGTATACTGCACAATGAGAAATCTCCTGCTGTTCAAAGTATAATAAAGAATCCTAGAATACAAAATGTAAATATAACAAAATGCGCTCATCACGGCATTAATTTGATATCGCCCACCGATTCGATTAATATGATGTTTAATTCTGTGAACGACATATTAGGGGAGGGTATCAGTGCCATATCGTTGAATGGGGAAGGTAGAGAATCTGAAATATCTAGTTTTACACCGCTGAAGGATTTGAATCTTCCATACCACCTGTTTTCACTTATTGACATCTGTGATAGTACCAAAATGATCACTGTCGAAGAGCGAGTGTTGCTGTACTATAAATACGACAACAATCCAGTAAATTGTGTTAAAATATTCAAGAGTATGTATAGAGTAAAGCCGTTTGGATTTAGATTGCTTCAGTTCAATCTTTTCAATCACACTCAGAACTACGGCAAACGTGATTCTTTGACTTTATATGATGGTGATATTTACAATATTACGGCACCTATGATTGGTTACCTGGAGAATGGGTCTCCTGATGAAAAGAAGCTCTTCAAGACACAAGGTGCTAGTTTGAGCGTTTCATTATTTGCTAATGGAGCGTCCGCTGTTCATGGATTTATTGCTGAGATTGTTACTTTGCCGATATCATCAATTGGTTATAGTAAGTTTAGTTTGACAATAAACGTGGTTTTCAACAAACCAACCAATCCTAACAAGTATACTCTATTTACAGACCGTGATGTCCAACATAATATATCGAGCAGTGAATTTACGAAGAACAGAGATGGGGCTATTACGTATCAGTCTGTTGGGGAAGTGAATCCACTTGTGGCTATCACTAGGAACGAAATTCAGAACAACTGCATGAAATTGTACGGAAACTTTACTTCGTGCCTTGCGGCTGTCCGAGTGGATGTTCAAAATACGCAGACACTGGTATTTAGAGTGAGTATACTATGACAAGATTGCAATTTTATATTTTACATCATCTTGTTACGGTTCCGTACCTCTGGCGGCAAAACGGTAGCGGCGATCCTTCCTGTGGTTGCCGTATCTGGTAGATATCGCTGTCAGCAGATTTAAATTTATGTTTAAGTTGTGTTATTTTCGGTGTACGATAAAGTTTATTTTATTCTAACGGCATCCTTATAGAATCACTTTGTTGTCCGTCTGTTGAGACCCTTTTTTTCTTAGGAATACGTGTATGTATTAAATTGAAATTAATATAAAATACCCAGTTCTGCTTGAACTAGTGAAAAAAAAAATCAAACTTCTATGTTAACGCCTTCTGAATATAAGACCGTTTATGCTCCGTTTAGACGTATAATCACTGGAAGGAAACCTAAACTTATAGGAGGACGGGAAGTATCTCGTTGACCTAGAATGGTGAAATTTGGCAAGAAGCAAGGTCTCATAGTACAAGTAAAGGAATCGGTTCGGACTAAGCGTTTCGCCTCGTCGTTTATACCGCGTATATCGAAAGACTGGAACAATTAATCTGCTGCGGTCTTCCCGTCCGATTATAACTTAGGTGTCTTCAAGGTTAGAGTGAATAGGCTTGCGCTTCACCATCAACGATTGCATCACTGCTTACCATCAAGTGGGATTGCAGTCAAGCACTAGTCTATTATATCAATAAAAAAAAAAACAAGTCTGAAAACTGTAACGTGGTTACATCAAAAAATGCGATTCGGTAAATCTTCGAGTCTCAATTCGAGAATCGAACTATTTACATGGGTAAGTTTATACAGAACCTTCGGGGCGCGAGTCGATTCGGACTTGTCGACACTTGACCGGTTATTTTTTAAACTCTTCAAGCTTTTATTTTGTCGGGAATGTAAACTAACAAACTTCATTTCTTTTAGAATAACTTGGTACGAAACAATGTCGGAGGACTATCAGTCAGGGCTGACTCTCGAGGAGTAGCTACTTCGCTTCGAGGATGGATCCATAACAACTTATTCTTTGCTAACCACGATCTTCCGTGTCTCAAAGTTGAAGGTATTGTGAACAGTTTCAAGATTAACCTTTCAACCGCTTGCGTCGGATCGATCTGACGAGTGCTATCGTTCCCTATTTGCTAAGGTCGTAAGTTTGGGACCAGTCCTAAATTCACGACCCAGGTACAAGCTATGGAGTACTCAGGTACTCCATTTCGTATAGCTCTTCAATTCTCATTGCGATGGCTTATAGTGAATACCTCGTAATTACAAAATGCGTAACTTTTCAGGAAGCACAAAAAACCAAATTAGATCCTTATTACTATTTAAATTTAAATATGCTTCTACGTGCTTTATCCAAATTTTTAAAGACATTTTATTAAAGATATTTATTGAAAACACTTCTTGTTTTTAAATTTTCCGACAAGTTTTGATGTGTCGTTGCGAGGTTATCCCACCAAACTGACTCCAGCAAGGTATGCATTCAACATCGTAGATGACGCTACAAGTATCGTATCAAATTTTTGCGTGATACAAGATTGTGCATTACGAGCTTTTGTTTCCAGAATTTTAATAAAATTTTACCTAAAATTGCATACCCGAGGTTTTCACTCTAAGCCGTCGATAGGCGACCAAAGAGCTGACGAGATGGAGTATTTAGTCATAGATCTGTGATTCTGGCGGAATAAAAGCGAGAATATTTGTCGGATATATCTGACGTAGCCGGTTAAAAGGTTAATCATTCATTTCAGTTTGCTCTCTTCTTGTATTCACATCTTTTTTTATTACCTTATAGGGCGCAAATCTTCCTCATTCCAAGAAGTCACGATATATCGTAACTACTTCACGCGCAACCGAGTGCCTTTCAGTGACGTCATCATTCTACGCCAGGTCGTCTCCAACTTTACGTACAACTACGTTCATGATAACACTGGTCTGAGGATTCTTGAGGTTTCAGGCTTTGATCAAGTCAGGCTCGCTATTTATCAGACCACTTCGCATAATGGATTTTATAAGTAAGTTCATCTTGTATTTTTTTTATATTTGTTTAAATATCAAAAATGACAGGACAGAATTGAAGAAAAAAACGAGTTGCGCTGACTCCAAGTAATATGGAATAAGGGCAGGAAGAAGAAGAAGTTTAAGTATCAATTACGTTTGCCGTATCAACTGCTAGCTTCTTTACTATTTCCGTTAGTTATTTTATGGTAATTGTGTCTTCATAAACTTTCTTTGACCAGCAGTTTCTCAGTAGCAACGGCCCTGGCTTCCAAGTTATAAGTCGCGGCTTCAAACTCAGACGCTTTACTTTGTTTTGATTGATTTCATCACCACTACTCTCAAAGCGGTGAAGGAGAAAACCACCATGTCTTAGAACGAAAAATTTTAAGACATGTGATTTCCAACCAATCCGTACCTGGCCTGCGTGGTGGATTGCGGCTCTTTCTCTCGTCAAGAGAGGCTTGAGTACCACTGGTGGGAATATTATAAGTCTGATTATGCTGATCTTTTTGTCTTTCAGGAACTACGCTACTGACCGTGAAGGTCGAGCTACAGTAGTAGCAGGTACAGCTGGCCAAAACTATATCGATAACATCTTCTTCAACCCCGATAATGATTACGAAATGATCACAGTCAATAGATCTAAGTGAGTACTATCACCAGATACCAATTTTTTTGATGAATCTGTTCCTCCTGGGTTTTAAAATTGTTATTAATATTTCTCAAAAAAATAGACTAAGAAAAAGCTTATTTCTGATTAGCAATTGGAAACATAAGTATTTATGATATTTTAAGTCAAAATTTGGTTTCGATAGTAATAGTAATACATTGATGACTTTTTATTTAGTTCCAAATACCAAGGGTTTTCTAAGTTATGCTTATTATATTTAACTAATATCCCCACACGCTAGGTATATTTATAAGAAAATATATTTATCTTGCATGTTTTTTTTGCATGGCTATCCCCGGACCATAGCTTTGTTGACTATAATCCAACTGTCATAAGGTAAGTCTGCGTCGTCAAAATTTTAATTCATCAAACACCATTTTTCGTGAGTCATGAGTCTATATTGTTCTACTCCCGGGTAAAGGTCACTCTCCTATCTCAAGCAAGCCCGTATCTCCCCCTTCCGAAATTGGTTCAAAATTTTAATTCATCAAACCTCCCTCCACTCCTTCCATCGATCGCAAGCCCGCACCTCCCCTTTCCGGTTCTGGCAAAATTCGTTTTAAATTTAATTCATCAATCCATCCAATCCTCCATCTTTCGTAAGGACGTGCCTCTTCCTTCCAGTTCTAGCGGAATATGACCAAAAATATCATTATACGCCTTTGTTTTTTGTTAGTCAATAGGAGGAGAGGGAGGCTTTTGTCCAAGAGTAGGACAGCCTACTCTTGGACAAAAGCCTCCCTCTCCTCCATCCATCTTTCGCGAGCCCGCGCCTCCTGGTGATATCTATACAGTTCGAGCACCATTACCGATCTATTTTACATAGCATGTTGTCATTACTTCTTATTCTGCAATGTAGATTTTTAACTTCTCTTTGCAAACTTCTCTAGTTCTAGCTTAGCAGTCGACTAAGACTTGATTCAGTCAAACTTCTCTACGATCTTCTATAACTTTCTCTTATCTGCCATATTCTATCACATCCATTTCCTCTATTAAGCAAATTAACAAATTCGGACACCATTTAACACAATCTTAACGGCTTCCAGTGGTAACAATAGGTACGCGTTTTATTGTAGTTACTAATGGCATCATTATAACATTACTAACGACTTGTTTTCTAATACAACCAAATGACTTCACTTGATAATTAACTAAGTAATTTGTTGTAGATCACCGAAACTTCTATCTCTTACCACCTTTAACAAATCATTCACTGCGCACGTTTTTATCAACATTTAAATATTCGAATTTCGAATCCTACAATTGCCTATTCAAAATTTTAGCTCCCTCGATCTTTGGCGTACACGCATCGACGCGAAGCATAACTACTGGAGTTATAACGAGACGTTGGCCGTGGCTGGACGTATTAGAGACCAGAGTGATAACCCTTTGCTGCTAGAAGTGGACTATAGACCTTTCTACATGAACAACCTCACGGTTCTCGGAGGAGGGAAGTGTCCTCCAGGATGGGATGCGGTGGCAGGAACCTGTTATATGTATGTCGGGGCACCGATGACGTATGAGGAAGCGAGGCTGTTTTGTTTGGTGAGTATTTAGTTAAATCGAATACATGTAAAATCGCCTAAATTAACTTGTTGCCCAGTACCTGTAATGTTGGTGATTCTATTAAATAAATAAATATCTATTTGTCATGTCCCGTTTACACGTGGGCCCAGCCTCGGTTCGTCGTCATTGTAAACGGGGTTTTCTCGTTTTCACAATGGCTAGGGATGGCGATTGGCCGAGGCTGGGCCTACGTGTAAACGGGGCATTAAAACAACAGTACAACTCCGGACGCAATCGTGCAATAGCTTGTGAAACCAGGTAGACAATGCGACTGGCAGAAGCTTTGCTGACACCAGAGAAATCACCTACTACTGTGAGAAAGCTTCCCGTCGCGTAAAACCTCAATGTTAAAAGTAGGCGAGTAATCGGCCTTATAGCCCGATTCCTGAAAAAAAAACATAGTTTGAGTTAGATCAGTATACCTATCTAAAGCTAGACGGAGGCGTGCCATTATAAAAAAATGCAAATTGTGGGTTAGGTATGTGCTTACTTACCTTTCTGTAGTGACTGATATTGCTCTCTCAATAATTGAAAACACAAACAGCATAGCTTTCTTAGTAAGTCTGAAGCGCGCCCTAAAGTCCGTTTCGTCTAATGTCTCCATATAGTTTATTCTTTCCCGATACACAGGATTCCTGCGTGGTATTGTGAGGCTATCAAAATATTCATCAAACTCATCTTCAAGAGTCTCAAAAATGTCCATTGTCGTTATAAGTAGTCTACCTAGGTTATTAAAATAAAACACCACGCTGATTCCTTTCTGGTAACAAAGATGTAACTTAAGCTTGTAGGTAAAACTTCGCGAAATGTGTTTTACGTCAATAGATAATATAAATACCTACAACACGAACGATAGAAAGGCAATGTTATTTAACTGTCAACACACTACTTATGTTTAAGATAAATGCGTTATTTGCCACTTCGTCTGACGTATAACTTATGTTGGACTTTATGTCACACATAACGCTATTTGACAGTCGTGAAACGCAACAATTGTGTTTATCCTACGAATAAGTAACAAATAGCTTATTCGAAACTTGTTCAGAACTTATCGGTACATTGTGAAACAGACCCTAAGAGTAGAAAGCCAAAAACTTTTTAACGAAGTAACAATATCGAAGATATAAAGTTCTGTCGGGATTCCCTCGCCTCGTTTTTGTTTGCTTTTTTCTGTCAAAATTTTCTTTGAATGAATAAAAAGTCCTTAATCATAGTATCGTGATCGTCGAGGATCAATATCGTATTTTGACAATAGATTCACACATTTAGACATCATAAATCAAATTAACACAAATGGGCTTAATTTGACAATGATTTACCCAGCGACCCTTTTTTGCAACATCAAAAAAATGAACCCAACTCTATAAAAAGTTTTATGAAATCCCAAACCCCGGTGGCGTAACTAGGAGTGGGCGAAGTGGACCCTCACACACAAAGGGGCCACGCACAAGCAAGGGTTCTTTAAGACCGATGACCGAGGGTTTTTTTATAATTGTTAAGCTCGCGTTTGACCACTATTTCACCTGATGGTAAGCGACCGAAATTGGTTTGCAATCGTCGCTGTCTCGTTTTCGAATTTATGAAAGACTAGCTGTGCCCGCGACTTCGTTCGCGTGGACTACAGGATTTTGAATTTATGTTTTCTAAAATAAAAGTAGCCTAAGTTACTCCTTATTACATCAGCTACCTTCCAATAAAAGTCCCGTCAAAATCAGTCCAGCCATTTCAGAGATTAGGCGGAACAAACAGACAGACAGACTGACAAAAATTGTAAAAAATGTTATTTTGGTGTATGTACTATATATATATTCATATACATGTAGTAAAAAGCGGTTATTTCAATATTACAAACCGACACTCCAATTTTATTTATATGTATAGAAAAAAGCTTCGCTGATGTCCCTTCACCCATGTCTAAATTAGCCTACGCTACGCCTCTGCGCAACCCATTATCCGATCCCTTTTTTTACCCAAAACAACTTTTTTTTAACAAACCCTTTCGCTTTTTCTCTCCAGTCGGACAACGCATCAATGCCCTACGTAACGGGTAACTACGCGGCTCTTTACGAGTTCATCAACAGACAGAACCAATGGTTCCAGTATGGGGATAGAGTATGGGTTAACCATATTGACTATGTTACGCAATGTACATCGTTTGCGTTCTCTAACGTCGAAATCACTGACTGTCATCAGAAGAATGCCTTTATTTGCGAGATTGGTGAGTACTTTTTGATTCTTAACGTTTATACTGTGGGAATGTTTGAAAGAGTTATAATAATAATCTTTATTTTCCAAAAACATACACAAACATAACATTTTTAGGAACATGGCTAAGTGGGCCAGAGCAAAAAGACCCTGTCTTGTAAACTAGGAATAACCTGTTTCTTAGAAGTCAGTGTGCCTTCGACATTATGTGCGCATAAGCCATTACAATAAAAAAAATATCTGGATAGGACACAAAGTTTAGAAAAAAACAATAATAAGTAATTATTACAAAACTATGTATTGTTTACCGTGTAACTGTAGCCCCAGAACTCAAAGAGCAACTGATGGAACAGAGGTGTGTTTTAGTCAGTAATAGTCTGACGCTCCCTTTCGCTTCACACGGAGCAGGAGTTATTTAATTATAATATAATAAAAGGTGTAAGGGACAGCCCTCCACAAACTTTAAGGGCTTGCTCAGTAGACGAAACTGAACAACCCACCATAAATTTTTTTTTCAGGAAATGAAAAAAAAATTCAGCCTCTCTCTAAAAACTGTCCAATCAAGTTAATAATTTTGTATGGTGAGGCGGATTTTTTTTCGTTTCCTGAAAAATTTTTTATGGTAGGTTGTTCAGTTTCGGCTACTGAGCAAGCCCTTAAAGTTTGTGGAGGGCTGTCCCTTACACCTTGTATAATAATAATATTCCACAACTATCACACAACGCCATCTAGCCTCAAGCTAAGCAGAGCTTGTGTTATGAGTACTAGACAACTGATAAATATATACATACTAGCTGTACCCGCGCGGCTTCGCTCCCGCTCTTCCCTACTTCAGCCTACTATACCCTACGCTACCCTACCCTACTCTACTCTACTCTACCCTACTCTACCCTACCCTACTCTACTCTACCCTCCTCTACCTTACTCTACCCTACTCTACCCTCCTCTACCTTACTCTAACGTACACTACCCTACTCTACCCTACACTACCCTAATTTTCATTTTTTTTTCCATAAGAACCTTCTCCTCATAATAACGAACACAACAAAAAAAAATTAGCGAAATCGGTCCAGGCGTTGTTGAGTTATGCGCTTACCAACACATTTTGCGATTCATTTTTATATTATAGATTATAGATAAATTACACCCAGACACAAAACAAATGACAGGACAAATGTTTGTGCTCATCACACAACCATTTGTCCTGGGTGGGAGTCGAACCCACGACCTCTGGTATAGCAGTCAAGGCCACTAACCACTAGACCAACAGGCCTGTCAATTATTTTCCACCTCAAGAAAAAGTAGTCATTCTGCCTAGGCGTTTACTCAGGATATAGCATTGCATTGTCAGCCTTATAATATTCCTCCTCTCTAGGAGAGGCAATTGTAATCTACCACGCGGATTCAGGGTGTTTTTCATATTGTGTGGACTTTATCACGCATGTGGGTTTGCTCCGCGTGCAGAAAATTTCAAAATGCAAAAAACGCGTTCCGCACTCCCGCGTGCGTATTCCAAGCATTACAATAGGTAAATACTTGTGTGAAATGGACATTGGCACGCGTGCGGAGCAATTCCGCATGCGTGATCAAACCGCTCGATATTTAAAAACACTCTCAATGCGGATTGGAGGATGTCATGTCTTTGAATTTTTAGTTCTAGACATAGGTACCGGTTTTGTATAATAGACTTACAAGTTCTAGGTCGTTTCATTACTTTGTGTAATTTATTTCATCACCACTGCAATCAAACACGGTGAAGGAAAACATCGTGAGGGGTTTCTTCACGATATTTTCCTTCACCGTGTGAATTCATGTCCTACCAAGAATCAAAAAGTCGAAGACATGAGACATTCACCAACCAGCACTGGGCCCGCGTGGTGGATTACGGCCCATTCGCTCTCCTAGAGAGGAGGCCTGGGACCCATCAGTGTGAACATTATAAGGCCGACTATGCTATCCTATACCGGTTTTCAAAGTACTTACCTAGCTGGGTCTGTTGAGTCCTACAACTTGTAAGTCGGAATCGTTACCACGGGGCCACCACTGCTCAACTATAGACGATTTCTAATACACATTTGCCCCAATCAGATCCGAAGATAATGATCGACCCGATGTCGTGGCGCGGGGACACTCTAGCTGTGGCGTTTGTCGGCGTGTTGCTTGCTGCCGTCTTGTTAGTGGCTGCTGCTCTGGTCTGCTGGTATTCCAAGTCTAAACACAGGTTAGTTTATCTTATTACACTACAATTCTTATAGACGGTGCTGGTGACAACCCATCCTTTTCTCTCATATTAAAAATGTATATTTTCGTCCTGTTGTATGTCTTTCTTCTCCATTGTATGTCTTTATATATAAAAATCAATGCCACTTTTCGTTGTAATTTTATAACTCAAGAACGGGCTCACCTATCCAAACCAAATGTTTAAGCTTTGTTCGGACTATTTAGTAGATGGT
Organism: Mythimna ferrago; assembly: GCA_910589285.2. NCBI lineage: Eukaryota > Metazoa > Arthropoda > Insecta > Lepidoptera > Noctuidae > Mythimna > Mythimna ferrago. Next base: position 5,934,528 of record OU342675.1, on the reverse strand, counting down.
TTATGTGAAGTTTGGTAGGGTAGAGTAGAGTAGTGTAGTGTAGAGTAGGGTATAGTAGGGTGGAGTAGGGAAGAGCGGGTGCGAAGCCGCGTGGGCAAAAGTTAGTTGTATGTAAAAAGACCACAGTATTGATATTGCTGGCACATTCCAGCTCGACATCTATTTGTAGTAAGTACTATCACTTGCAAAAGTCCATAAGAATTCTTAAAACTTATTCGTTTGACGTTTAGTTTGACTTACGACCTTTTATTTTCAAGTTTCGCCAACAAATGATTGAAATTCACAATTTCATCAACTTATCATAAGTCAAGATGGCCCAGTGGTATAGGCACACAGTTTGAAGCGCAAATCAGTGTGCCGCAAGTTCAAATCCCACGCAATTATTGACTTTTTGTAAGTTCTTACCCGATTGGAAGTTATGTATTTGCATTACATTAAATTATTCTTTAACTTGTTCACACATTTCTTAGAGTTAGAAAGGTAGATCACAAAAAAACTAAATAAAGAATTAGATTTCTGCGAGGTAGACATGAGTTTTAACTTAACCGAAATGAACTGTCGTTTGGTTGTAGTTGTTGGTTAGTGACGTGAGGTTGACAGTATTGTAATATTCGCAAAATGCAGGCTAATATTAGTATTGAAGTGAGGGCGACTATCATTGGGCTGCATAAAAGTGGTCTTAATAAAACACAAATATCTGAAGAAACCGGACTGAATGTGAGTATAATAGCTATTAATGAATTGTAACTTTATTACAAATTAATCTTCTAATTAAAACGTATGCCATTTATGAATCCATTCATCGTATCTTTATGAGGTTTAAAAGAGAAATACGTAAATCGTTGGGTTTATTGGATTGGTTATTGGATTAATAAATGCAGTTTTATTTTAAAATTATATTCAATAATTATGATTATTAACATTTTATATAATGAAAATGAAGTGAAGTAGGTATAGCTGCCTAATATATATATTTTTTTTATTTTAGAAAAATACTGTAAATCTTTGGCTAAAAAGATATGAGGAAGAAGGTAGCCTTGCTAGTCGAAAGAGAAGTGGGAGACCGAAGCTTATTAGCGAGGCGCAGCGGCGACATATGGTGGACGTATACGAAACGAATGGTTTCGCACCAACGAGACATTTTGCGGAATTATATGACACCTCGATGGATACTGTTCGCCGTGCACTTCACGCTGAAGGCGTGCATCACAGAAAACCTGCTAAAAAGCCGTACTTGACAGAGAGGCACAAACAAGAACGATTACGTTTCGCACTAAATATTTAATGTTAACTAAACTAAATGGCCTACCATTTTATTTTAACATATCTGTGATTATTCGTTAACAAACACTGTATTATATTGTGTTTACTTTCGTTTAAAACAGCTATATCTTTTAACTTGTGCCATCGCCTCATCTAAAGCCTGCAATACACGTTGGCCGAGCGTTGCCGAGTGAAGGCCAATACCAATATGTAGACAGTATATTTGCCTTGTCTTGCCATCGCTCGGTGTCGCTCGCCTAGTTGGTTGAGTAGACTTGCGCCAATCAAAGCAAATGTGCGCCAATGTGTATAGACCTCATTTGGAGTAGCTTGTCACGACTCGCAGCCGCTCGCGATCACTTGCCTCACTTCGGAGCGGTGTCGGTTTTTCTGCACAAATCAAAGGCGCTCGCAAATGTGCGCCAACGTGTATAGACCTCATAAAGAAACAATTATTGTTTCTTTCAATGAAAAAAACAAATTGTTGTTTTTTTCCGTTTTTTTCACATGTTGCATTGAAATTTTGCGGAAAAAATCGTTTGGGAACAAAATAGAAATCTTTCGAATGTTTTATTCATTGTTTCGGTTAATTTCATGAAAAAATTGAAAAAAAAAAAACAAGTTTTATTGAAATTGAAATATTATAGTGGGCGAAAATGTACGAGTGGTACATTTTCGCCCACTATACACATAATAACAATAATATTCCTCAGCCAAAATCTCGATTTCACTGTCGTCAGCTTGATCAGAATCGAACTCCCTCAAGCCTCCCCCAAGTGTCACCATAATGATCGGTGCCCACTGTTGGACACAAGCCTCTCCCAAGTATCGCCATTTAGGGCTTTAATGACTGCTGTCTACTGTTGAACATAGGCCTCCCCCTAGCTATAATGACCCCTGCCCACTGTTGGACATAAGCCTCCCCCAAGTGTCACCACCTAGGCGTTATAATAATTGATGCCCACTGTTGGACATATGCCTCCTCGCGATAATGACCTATTCCTGTTGGGCATAAGACTCCCCAAGTGTCGCCATTTAGGCGTTATAATGATCGATGCCCACTGTTGGACAAAGACCTCCATCAAATATCACCGTTTAGGCGTTATAATGACTGATGCCCACTGTTGGACATAAGCCTCCCCCAAGTATCGCCATTTAGGCGTTATAATGACTGATGTCCACTGTTGGACATAAGTCTCCCCTCGCTATAATTACTTGTGTCCACTGTTGGACATAAGCCTCCCCCAAGTATCACCATTTAGGCGCTATAAGAATTGCTGTCCACTTTGGACATAGGCCTCATAAACTAGTGCGCCTCACCATCAGATTTCGTCATCTAGTTTATATTAATTTAAAAAAAAGTACGCATTTGAAAAAAACAAACATGAAGTTTTCGGTTCTTTTCATACTTTTCCGTTTAATAATAATAATTATAAGCGCTTATTAAATAAATAGCAGCAGCCGCGATGACTTCTACGTAGTCCATATTGTTTAAATGCACAATAACAACTGACAGGGCCCAACATGTGGGCGTCTCCTCAAAACTCGTCTTATTGGCCATTTGCATTGGTTCAAGCTTGCCGAACGTGTAGAGAGGCGCTTGCCGAACGTGTAGAGGCGCTTGCCGTGTGTCAATTTGCCTATATTTGCTTAGGCTCGCCAAGGCTCGCGTTGGTCTCAGCTCGGCCAACGTGTATTGCAGGCTTTAAGAATGCAGTGAACTCGCTATCAATTTTGTTGACAATAATCATGAGTCTATTTCGTTTTTTATTCTTCTACCCGCACTGTTTTAACATAATACTATAGTTCAATTTATTTTTCTCATCTAATTGACGATTATCTTGTGAGAACTAAAGTTCTTTTAACAGAAATTGAGGTTTGGTTTCAATCTTCTTTTCGTCAAGAAAATGAACAATTAAGCTATGACCTCAATACATTCATTGTGACGTTACACAAAAATAAAATATTTACAAAGTCCAAATCATATATCACTTTTCAATAAATAACTGGATATAAACAATTACCTATATTTTATTTTATTAAAATTTGAATATCCGTTCATTGTTACGTTATTCATATTATGAATGGTCTAAGTGGGTATACTTCCAACAAACAATCTTAGGCGTAACATAGATAACGGTTACAAGATAACTTTTTGTCTAGGTAACAATTCGACGTCACAATTCTCATAAATGTTTAATTTGTAAATATAAAGAATAAACATTTTTATTAAACACGTCTTTTTATTTCCACCTTATAACATCGAAAAGATGTAACAACTAAATAATTGCAAATTACGAATGTGATTCTTCTTGTGGTTAATAGATCACATTCGTAATTTGCAACTATTTAGTGCAAAAAATGCAATAGTATTTTTCATAGAAATATAAAAAAACAACTATATCAATATAGATTGGGAATTTTCAAAGTAAGAAATAACTGCAACGGACCGACCATGATTTGAACTCGGGTTACGTGATTTGCGAATCCAACACTTAGTTCACACGGCTACCAGCACATGACGTATTTGGGCGAATTTTATTAATGCTATGGTAAGAACAGAAAAATAATAAATGTTTTACTCAGTGCGACGACAGTTCCTTAGTGTGTGTTATCTGTGGAATGTGGATACTCATACATGCGCACACATACGCACGGAAGGATCGCGCTCGCTCGGTTCGTAGCAATGTAATCTTTAGCGTTCCTATGGACTTTTGCGGTCTACCTACTATCTAGACGTAGCGTTGTAAGGCCTTCTACAAAGTGGACCGATGACCCTGGCAAGGGTTGCGGGAATCCGATAGATGCGAGACGCACAGGACCGTTCATTGTGGCGACACTTGGGGGAGGCCTGTGTCCAACAGTGGACGTCTTTCAGCTGAAATGATGATGATGATGAAGTATTAGTAAAATAAGTAGGTATTGGGAGAGTTTTAAAAATACCCTATTGTACCCAAGCTGGTCTAGTAATATAGAGTCTTATAATTATAATATATGTAGAGTCGGTTAACTTATTAGAAAAATGAAATCTGATTTAGTCAACGCCGGTTCAATCATCAAGGTTGATTAAGAGATACTGATCATTGTTTACTACTAGAAGAACCTTATAAAAAGTATCGAATATAAGTATTTTTTAAATAATTAAATATTATACAAAATTCCCAAGTCGGTTGACTTTTTAGACAGACTATATGACTAAATAGGTTTTCTTCTTTCCTCTTCATTCCAAGTAATATTTTACTTATTTAATTTTTTTTTTATCTTCAGACATGTTCAAAGATTAGAGCGTCGCAACTCAATCAGGCAGTCTTTACACTCGGTGCGATCTATTGGCAGCATCAATGGTGGCTTCCCTGATACGCCTTACAGAAGAAAGATGGCGCAAATGGTAACACGTCACAAGATATCTATACTCTATTCGCGTTATGATTAGACATATAAAGAAACCTTTTTTACTGTCTGTTCAACCGATTTTAACTTCTATATTGTAGGCATAAACAGCAAAAAAGTGGTTACAATACCAAATATTTATTGCAGCCGCCATTTGTCATTCCACCAACGTAATAAAAGTCAAAATCGGTTGAACGGACTGTAATAAAAGGATTTCATAAATGTCTAATGTTATTTTGAACAGAGTACACGTAGCTAGAAATGGACCTTTTTAAAGAGATGTGTTTTTAATATTTTTAAACTGTCGTCTACAGAGTAGTACGCGCTCCACCGACACACTAACTAAAGGCTCAGACTACAGAAAGATGCTAGCATCCACAACATCAATGGAATCCATGGAAAAGAGCCAGTTCAACTCCTCTCTCGACGACAACCAGAGCTTCGACATTTACGAGGCTCACAACCCCAACCCGAACGTGATGCCACTCCAGCACTCCACGTTCGTCAAGAAACCTATCACTCCAGAATATTCCGTACCACAAAATAATACTAGACCATACAACTTAGCATTTAGGAACGAAGGCTATAGAGATAATTCTGGTACAGCCAGTGGGGCACCGTCGATAAATACGGTTGCCACGGAAGAAATACCCATATTACATCATCCGGAAGGCTTAAGATCGCCTCCGGATGACTATACAATGTCGCCACAAAGCGATTCTCAGTACTTCACATCAGATACATTACCGTTGAGAGATCATTCTGATGATGGTGATACTATGAAGAGACAATTGCAGAGGGCAGGGAAGATATATGGGCCGTACGGCACTCCCGCAGGAAGCTACGGCGCGCAACCTAAATTGTCTTTCCTGATGGAGTTAAGGTCTAAAATGCCGGAGCAACCACAAGCGGGAGCTGTTCCTACTACTACGTTCGGACAAAGGAATAATGTAGCAGGTAATTATAAAGCAAAATAAAAGCTATATGTAGGTTAGCTTAGGTAACAATACAACATGAAACAATTTGAACCTGTTAACTTTTAAAAAAAAGAACGTGATTGTAATTTCTAGTTTAAACACTGATTAGAAGTTTGATCTAAAGAGAACTTGAATTTAGAATCCGCGAATCAGTATTTCTGTGGTTAGCGAATTTAATATAGTTTTATATGTTTTTTGGGTTGAGAATATAATTAAGGATCTATCAATGGCAAACAGCTAGCAAAAGTAAACCGACGCAAATTATTTTGCGAGAGCCAATTTGTTTTTAAGTTGTTATAGATCGAAATAAAATAGCCAAATAGTGCAACACGCGCGGTGTTCTTTTTTGAGAACTGTTATTTTTTTTTATACTTAATATTTTTATTACTTAATATTTTTTATTGTTTATAGATCAGCAGCAGTATTATGAAGACAACCTACCAAGTCCGCCTCACCCGCCAGTATATTCTAGTGCGTACGATACAACCGCATCCGACAACATACCCAGTTACGATTCCAGCCCACACGATCTTTCGAGAGAGTTCGACGATTCACCACTACCCGAACTCCATCACAGATCTAAATCTGAGGCGTTACTAGAAACAAATTTCGACTTTGAGGACTCTGAATCCAGTCCTGTACCAATGTCTGAAGCAAGTCGGTCACATAGTCAACCATTAGAAACTGCTATGTAGTAGACGAAGGGGTAGGCCCAAAGGCCCTGTATAAAAAAAAATGGAGGGTTTTTACAATAAACTAGTAAAGAACTAGTACCCTGAGACAGCGCGGGTTTGCAAGAGGCTACGCAAATGCCGGGGCCTCCCTCTTTATCCTGGGGGTTCCGTATTATTTATACATCTGATATGCGGTGACTATCCCCCGGGTACTAGAAGCCATAAGAAACTCGTAAATAAAACGACTGTATAGTGTTACTTAACACGGTGCACAACTAAATGTGGCCTTATTGTATAATTAGATAGCTAATAAAAGGAGTTGATCACACTATCCTATCGTAGAAGTAAAAAAACAATGAAAAGACTGAGTTATGATGTCTTGATCGAGATATTTTATATTCCTTGCATTTAATTTCATGTGTTTTATCTAGAAAAAGTGCCTTTTTAAACTTCTGACATTCCAACTTTCTCTTAAATTCTGTCCCTGTAGTTAATTTTAGTGATTATGTGTATGTATAAAGTATTTTAAGTCACAATGACTATGCAAATTACCAGAGGTGATCGATCTCATAATGAAGTAAACAATTTAAATTCTAATGCTGCGCCTTACGGACAAATGGATGCTTTATTAATAAGTTTTTACTAAGTGGAATATATGCATGTATCACAAAAAGGAGTAGAGTACCTAAAAGGCGTAAACTTTAATTGTAATTAATGATTATGATGCAATATTAGATACGTATTTTTGCACGTCCGTCCCTAAGTGTTAACGTCTTATGAATGTTTATTCGACAAATGATATGTAATTGTAAATTAGTTTTAAGAGACAGTCTTTCCATATACAATAGTTATATTTTATATTTTTTAAACTGTAATATTATTCATGTTATGTTCAATCTTTTTTATAAATATTTCGGGTTTTTCTCACCATATTGGCGTGTCGATCCGGTCTGTCTACCTACATATTACAGTGGCTAAAATATTTTTCTCTCTCAGTCTTCTTTTTTCAAGACTAGCTCTTACTTTAGATCGTACTTAAACGTATTTCCATACTTCTAGAATTATTATACTGTAACTGTAAATGTTGTGTTATATTTGATACTGATAATATAATATGGATACACGCGCCAATTTGTAGTAGATAAATCTTCGGCTAAGATCGATAAAAACTGTGTTTTTAACATGTATTTTGAAATCGTATTCACTATCTTTTTTTATTTAACTAAGTTATTTACATGATCACATGTATAAAAATATAATGACCTAATGTTCATGCTTTAAATGTAAATTGTACAAGAATAATAGTAAATCATAATTTAGAATTATAGTTATTAATGACAAATATAAATATGATTTAACTGATGAAATATTAATAAATTTTGACACAGTATTTTCATAGGAAAATATTGTTATTTTATTTCTCTTCCCTTTTATAAGTGATAAGTACCTGTTCTTTGATTTCAGTCTGTACTCAACAATGCACCTGTTACATTCTCTCATCACTACCCAAGCACTGTGTCAAGCACTAACCTTGCTTTTTTTTTTTTATAATGGATAGGCTCGCGTTTGACCACAATCTCACCTGATGGTAAGCGATGATGTGGCCGACGATAGAGCACGCTTGCCTAGAAGCAATCTATTCACTCTTGACTTAAAGACCCCTAGGTTATAGCTATCAGGAAACACAGACTCCGGCAGGGAATTCCATTCCTTAGCTGTACGCATAATGAATGTACTCCCAAAACGCTTTGTACGTATAGGTGGGATGTCCACCATGTACCGGTGGCGCAACGCCGTACGTCTTGTGGTCCGATGATGGAACGGACTTGGCGGAATTAAATTGTGTAACTCTAGAGCACACTCCCCGAAGTGTAAACGATAGAAAACAGACAGGCTAGCAACTCGGCGTCGATGCTCAAGACTTTGGAGTTTTGACTTCACAAGAGCATCATTGCCTATGATCTTCTTGGCACGCTTTTCAATAGACTCTAGTGCATCTAGCTGGTATTTGGCTGACCCATCCCAAAGATGAGAGCAGTACTCCATACACGATCGAACTTGCGCTTGATAGAGGTTGAGCAGCTGTTCCGGCGTGAAATACCGTCTCACCTTTGCTAAGATCCCCAATTTTTTGGCAGCTAGTTGGGCTTTTGCCTTGATGTAGGAGCCGAAATTAAGGGTAGACGATAGCGTTACCCCAAGAAGTTCAAGGTGGTCGGTAATTGGCACGGTTACACCCCGGAAAGATGGAGCCGGGTGGAATTGGCTTGACTCACAGCTTGACTGGCAGAGAATGCTAAAGGAAGTATCTACATGAAGTCTAAATAAGCAAATATTTTTACTATTGTAGAGTCTGTCTAATATGTTAAACGACTTGGGTAATTATTAGGATTTAATTAAATCTGATGTAGTCTACAGGGGTTCAATAATCAAGGTTGATTAAGAAATAGAGATCATTGTTTACTAACAGAAGAACCTTATGAAAAGTATCGAATATAAGTATTTTTTAAATGATTAAATATTATTCAAAATTCCCAAGTTGGTTGACTTATCTATTAGACAGACTATACCTTACTTTCCCAGCAAACAACCGGTTACCAGTATACAATAAAATTCTAGTGTCTGCCACGAATGTAATTATATTATAATCAAAATACAAAAATTAAGAGAATTTGAATTTCGCAGTTCATTTCCAGCGTCCTCAACAACGTTTCACAAATCTATGAATTTGATGTTATAGATAGATAGATACCGGCACGGATCTTGAGCGCTAGCTTCAAGTTGCGCAGAAATAAAATATCGGGTCTCTCTAGTAGTATGACATGAGACGCGGGGGCGCAGACTGTCAGTGATTGGCTCGCCTCGTCCGTCGCCTCTCCGCGCCATCGTGTCATAGACGTCACTCGTGATTCGTTCCCTGTGCTTGCTGCACAGTATCTAACAACGACGACGATTGGCTCGCCAATGTATGGAATGTGCAAAGCGATCCCCACTGACGCCGAGCGCTCAAGATTCGTGCCGGTACCTATACAAGATTTAACGTGTTACGATAAATACCTACAATCCAATAAAACGACGTATGAACATTTTGTTGTGTTTATTGATGAATCATCAACGGATGTGATATCATTTTGCATTTGGAACTGTGAATAAAACAAAGACGTATCGCATGTAATGAATCACAATTCCACCAACTCGTTCATAAATAAAATCGATTATTAGTTAGTCTGTGGTCGTACACAGTGGTTCGTTCACGTTGAATTTGACGGCTTGAATAAAAATTGACAGCTGTTATTCAATATTCGATCGAATCGAACCTAATAATGTACGACCTAGGCATTAAATAATATTATTTTTTATTAATATGCTTACGTGGAAAGTGACTGCAAATCCTTAATTGAAACAAATGTTTATTAAGTGAGAGTTTAGTGTTTAAAAACCAGTCATAACACTAGTCTTTGAAGAAAAACAAACTAAATACGTGCGTGCGTATTTGAATTTTTTGTGAAATAATATTGTTCTGTGTTTTGGTAACAATGGATGCGACAGGGTCTATTAATACGGAAGCTATAGAGAGTATTGAGAATGAGGAGGAGGTTATTGACGATTCTGAGGAAAGGGAGTTAGTGACTGACTCGTGTTCGACGAAGGTCCTGGACACTGGGGAACAGCCTCGCGACAACTATTGCATTGTTTACATACTCTTCTATCTCTTCGGAATCACTTCCCTTGTGCCCTGGAATTTTTTGATCACCGCTAATGATGTGAGTATTTTTTTATTGTATTATTAAACATTGAGTATGCAAAACGACTTTCGGGCTTTTTTTATTTTTAGAATTAATAATGACCTTTTTCGTTATCTATAAAGGAGTTTAATTTGTCGAATTCTATGTTAATTATTCTTGATTGCACACAGTTGACAAAACTTTTTAAATATATATTCTTTGTGTAAGGTTAAAAAATCATGTTCGTCATCACTCTATGATCAGCAATGGCTAGCTCAAACAGGGCCAAAGCTTACTGGGCTACGTTCAAATTTGAGTTTAGAGTTAATCTAATGACTTCATTGGGTAATTACTCTACCCTGGCATTTTTGAATGCGAACGGAGTTCAACTGTCAATGTCAAGCATATTGCCGCTTACTCCAACCTACCCTGCTCAAAATTAGGGTTAGTTGGGTTAACTCTAGGGTAGCTACTCGAGTTATTTATGAACGACCCTGGGTTGCAACTCTATTTGACTCTGGTTATTTTTGAACTCACTACTGGGGTCATGAGTACTCCGAAAGGGAACCCCAGAGCTCTGGAATACAAGGCAATGAAGGAAGATAAGAGTGGGATAGTCAGTTAAAACTGGATAGGAATAAAACAAGATAGGGAGTTTTTAAGTAGTCAGGAAATAACCAATTGGAACCATACATTTGCTTCTGACATTTTATAAGTGCCCATGTAGGCTTATGTGAAATAAATAATTTTGATTTTGCATTTGAAATGTCTGACGCACCCATCACAATGACTAGCCAGCCTAAAAAAAAAAAAAATACTGTTATCCTAATATTTTTTGTAATTTTGGTCAGCACGCTATGTATTCATATGTTCACCATGTATTAGTAACAATCCCTGAAGTCACCCCTTCTTTATATAAAAGGAGAAACTGACTGACTGACATATCAATGCACAACTGGAAGTACTGGGACTAGAAGTGTGGAATTTTGCACAAGGCTTCTTTTTATCACGTAGGCAAGCGCTAAGAAAGGATTTTCTGAAATTCAGTCCTTAACCTTTCAGATACCATCAATTTGAGACTCAATAGTAAGACAATAGATGCATGATCGCCGGCGTTCGCTTGGGGTTTAATGAATTAAGAGGATGATTCAAGGTTCTAAAGTTTGTGTGGAGAGACCTACCTTCATGTAGGCGAAACCGCTGGTAGAAGCTAGTATGATGATGCTATGGTTCTTAGGGAGTTAAATAGTAATTTAGTAACTTACCCTCAATCATCATCATCATCATCATCTTCCTGCCCTAGTCCCGTTTTATTTGAGGTCGGCGCAACACGTTTTTTTCTTTCATTCTGTCCTGTCACTCGTCACGCTATCACTAACTCCCTTTTCTTTCAACTTACCCTCAATATACCCATAAATTATATCGAGTAAAAATTAGGTATATTTTTATTTTTAGTATTGGATGTACAAGTTCCGGGATGTCACGCCAAATAATCTCACGATGATGGTGCGCAAAACACCGTTCCAGGCAGAGTTCACATCATACCTCAATGTGGCCACCGCCATTCCTAACTTATTGTTCCTCATCCTGAACTCGCTGTATGGACACCTGTAAGTATGCTTAGAATATCTTACTAATATCACAGAATAAAGATTTATGTATTCATAATATGAATTAAAAGAGTGTCCATTCAAAAGTGTCTGTAAATGGTCTATTAGAAAGAAATGTTTCTGATCAGAAATTTTATAGTAAAAATAAGATTTGTTACATAGTTAAAAGTAAATATATAATTTTTATGCATGAAAGTATATATTTTTTATGTTTAAAAGTAAAAATTATATTTTTACTTTTAAAAGTAAATTAAATAATGTTGTTATTCCTGCACGGAAAAAATATTTGCATGGCCCTGTTGGGTGGAGGAGTGTGCGGTGGAATCAAGCTATGACCCTAGTAGGCATCGACTTACTTCGGGCCATGAGTTGACTTCTGAAAAGGTTACCCAATCTTAAAATGCAAAGGCAACTAAGGAAACATAGGTGTGGTTTTAGTCAGTAAGTCTCACACGCCCTCCTGCTCTAGAGCGAGACAAATCATGTAGATGATTTCCCACCTCAACAACAAAAAAAAAACAACTTTCAAATATTTAAATTAACTATTTTTTAATTCCAGAATACCACTGAAGGGACGGCTGCAAGGCTCTCTGATAATAGTGACCATATGCTTCCTGGTGACGACTTCATTCGTGCAGGTGAACACTGACGAATGGCAGAACATATTCTTTATCATCACGATGGTATCTGTCGTCATTATGACGGGTGAGTCAATATTATTTATATTATAGGATAACTAGGGCGTCGGTATATTTGAGACATTGAAAGCAAATAATAATAACTTTTAAAAATAATACAGTCTCAGGGAATACTTCCTGGAAACCGACGTGGGGATGCACCGAGATGTAGTGGCGGTGGACAAAGGCCTCACCCCGCTCTCCTTGGCCAGCGAGAACTGGCGCAAACCTATAGTAATGGATACTAATGAACGCAAGGAAGTATGGAAGGGCAAGGAGCTTCACGGGCGCTTTTACCGGGCCTTACATGGGCCCGATGTAGATCTTTTAGCGTCCGTCTCCTGGCTACGCTTTAGTAATCTCTTTGGAGAAACCGAAGGTTTTGTCTTTGCAATTATGGACGAAGTTATGATGACGAACAATTACCGGAAATATATTGTGAAGGACGGCACGGTTGACATCTGTCGGGCATGCCACCGGCCTGGAGAATCAATCCGACACATTATTTCTGGGTGTTCTCATTTAGCTAACGGAGACTATTTGCACAGACACAACCTTGTAGCCAGGATTATCCATCAGCAACTTGCTCTTAAATACAACCTTGTTGAATCAGAAGTACCGTACTATAGGTATGTGCCCGACCCAGTTCTCGAGAATGGCAGCGTCACATTGTATTGGGACCGATCTATCATCACTGACAGGACTATTGTTGCCAATAAGCCTGACATAGTGGTGATAGATCGACTAGAGCGTCGCACAATGATTGTTGATATAGCGGTCCCTCATGGCTCTCGTTAGGCAGTTGGATCAAGGGCTTGATCCAGAAAGCAGTACTCCTAGACACGGCGCGTATTGTCCGGAGGTTCCTATCTCAGGAGCCCTGACTACCGGCAGCTTGGACCTGGTTCCCGATGCCGGTGGGCTACTATTTTTTATATTTTTAAATGTTTTTTTTTAAATTATTTTTTTTTTAAGGAATATTTAAAAATATAATATAATATGTATTAATGTTAAATAAAGGAAATAATAATATATATTTTTTAATATTTTAAAATGTTTTATTTTTTGAAATATATAAAAATGTAAAGTAAGTATATACAACGTGTAACAAAAAGGGTATATACATCAAGAAGCACTGAAGATTACAGGTTGTATAGAATCTCTACACAAAGTTTCAGCTCAAAATAAATTACTCAAAGAATTGATACCAAATTCTTGGTATCCTTGGTATCGTATGATTCTTGAATTCAAATCATAACAAACGTGTCACGACACTACGGAGGGTCAATAACATTCCAAGTCACTTGCTAATATTACGAAACATTTCTTCTGTAAATCTGTTCGCCTAGTACCTGTCTACCTAATTTTGAAACGCGCGGCGCGCGCGTGCACGAGACGCTCTGTTCGCCTAGTAGGTACCTGCCTACTTAAATTTTGCCTCAAAAAAATATCTTAACAAAGTCCGAGCAATCGGAAAAATAAATATGAAAATGATAAATAATAATTTAACTTACATTTTTTAAAGATGTGGTTCGATGTGACGACCGTGATACTGTACACACAAGGCCGCTCGCTTGTGCATGGACACCTGGACATTCCGTAGCATGTCTGGTGTTACTGTCCTGAAAGCGGCTTCGATTCGCTCTCTCATTTGCTCTGCTGTATCACACGGCATTGCGTACACTATGTTTTTAATATACCCCCACAAAAAGAAATCTAATGGAGTTAGGTCTGGAGATCGCGGTGGCCAAGCTACGTGTCTGCTACCGCGCCCGATCCACTGACGAAAGCGCATATCTAAATGCTCCCGAACATCACGTGCGTAGTGTGCTGGAGCACCGTCATGTTGGAAGATTAAATTGTTGTCCATCACGAGATTGGCGTAACCTAAAATTGATAGGCTTTCAGTGAGCGCATCGTCCAATTCGTTCGTCAAAAAATTTAAATAATTTTGACCGTTTAGGCTATGCGGCAAAAAAATTGGTCCTAAGACAACATCTCCCACGATACCAGCCCACACGTTTAGTCGCCATTGGTGTTGAAACGACGACTCCGTCGAAGCATGAGGGTTGGCGTGAGACCAAACATGGTCATTGTGAATGTTGCTTATCCCCGCTCTCGTGAATGATGCTTCATCTGTCCACAGTACTCTTGAGCCAAAATCTGGCGAAGCTTCTACCTGACCGCAGTACCACTCGCAGAAGGTCACGCGAGGCAAAAAATCTGCAAGTGTCAGTTCCTGGGTGCGACGGAAGTGGTATGGGTGCTGACCGTCATTATGCAACACTCTCCATACTTGCATATGGTTAGAGGCACCCAGCGCTAATGCAGCTCGCCGAGTGCTAGTACGTGGGTTATTTTCAAAATGATCTAGTACGGCTTCCTCTAATTCTGGATCGGTAGTGTTCGGGCGACCCCCTAAACCAGGAGCGTGGAAGGAACCGGTTTCGTGCAGACGATGTACCATCCTATGGAAACACGCCACCGAAGGAAGCTGTCGACGCTCAGCTTCTGGCCTACCCTGGATAAATCGGCGACGATAAAGTTCGCGAGCAGCTCGCACGTTACCGTCCTTTCTTCCGACACACAACATCATCTCATAATATTCACTATTACTTAACGCCATTACACACGATTGTCACACACAACTACAATAAATCCAAATCACAAGCACCGGAACGGATATGCGACTGCAATGTACGATTATTGGTCGTCCACTAATGCAATTGCAAAATTTTACTTTATTTATTTATGTTTATGTACCTAATTTCACTTTCGGCTAGCCTTTCGGCGCGTTCAAAGATGCCGCCAGTACCGCCAAAGGGAGTAGCCAAACGGACGATGGAAACATTGCCATCTCTCTCACATAATACACGCAGGCGGCGCGTGCGACAGGGATCACAATATTTTATCGTATTCAATATCGTATTTTTGAGCTTCTGAAAGGAAATTAAATTAGGGATCTGTAATTGCGCAACCGCTGTTTAATTCAGCAATAACAATTCTCGTTTCTTATGGACTCCTAGTACTTTTGCATGTTTTTCATTGATTTTGAAAAGATAAATTATGAACTAAACTGGCTAAACTACTATTATCGGCTGCTGAGTTTTAAGCTTGTAATATTTATGTAGAAAAGGCAAAAAGTTTTATGTCGAAGAAGTAATTACGCAAAGACCTAATTGTGCGCAAACGTATAGTTTTTTGTTTTCTATCTGTCTCTGTAAAAACCTCCCCTTGAAAATGTAGGTAAAATAAGCGCGAAAGATTTGATTATAATCTCGGGTTAAAATTAAACATAAATAGTAAGGCGATTATCACACTGCCACGCACCACGCAGCGTAGCGCATAAATGCGTGTTTTAACGTTGCTTGTGAGTATCTGCGTTTGCATAGAAAACACGCACAGTCCAATACACCGAAACGAAATTGCATCCACGCGCGCGTTCATGCAGATCACGCGCCTACATGCGTAGAAACATGCAATCACACGCGTGGGTGCGTGGCGACACGCAAGGTATGGCCTCTACTGAGTGACTGAGTCTCGTAGTGCCGTACGTGATTTTGTATGAAATGAGTCTGAGCCTGCGTGAATTTACAAAACGCACCGACGCGCGTAGTTGCGTTGACACGCAACATGCAGCGTGATGCGTGGCAGTGTAATAATCGCCTAAGTACCTAATGCTGATATAGTACATTTTGATACAAGTGGGGAAAGTTTGTCATTGCAACCGAGGCGAAATTTACCCGAGTCGTATAGGCGAGGGTGTTATGGAGCCGAGTGCTGCAGTGACAAATCTCCACGTGTATCAAACCACGTTTTTCAATACACTTACGAAGAAATACGTAATTTCTCTGAAAATTACGACGCATTTTTGTTCATTTCACAGAAGAAAACTTTCCAAAGTTGCCATACATTTTAGTTTTGATTTAGATGGTAGCAGGCTATCGGAAGTATTTTTTAACTTAATCACAATATCTAGCGGCGGCGGTACCATCGAAAGAATTATCTTCAAATCTTGAATTAAACATTTTTTTTTCACAAATAAGTAACACAAAAAAAAAAAATTATTTAATAGATATTTTTAGAAGAAGCAAAGGTGTCAAACCGTCATCCTACTTAAAATTAAAAATAGAAATTCAAATATTTTTGAATTTCGAACACTGATAATTGTTTTGTTGATAATAACAAATTATTGTGTAAATATTATTTATTCATGATATTCTGTTCATAAACACAATTTTAATTTACATTAAATATTAAAACCTTAAAAATATCTGCTTCTATGCTTAAAAAAGTTACGGTTGACCGTGACGAAATAGAAATGAAAAAAAAAAGCCCTTGTTATGATAAATTAAAAAAAAAACACTACGGTGGTATTGAAAAAATATTTTAAGTTAAACTAAATTATATTAAGTTCTAGGAAAAAACTATTGATTTAAATCAACGATTTTTTTTAAACATTTGATTTTAATCGAGATTTAAATTACCTACATAAAAATCAATTGATTCAAATCATCTGCCCTCTTATCAACCCTGCGAAAAAGTAACAACTTATTAAAGTCCTCTAATTAAATTAAATTCAAGAACGGAACCCACGGGGAGTTTATTTGTACTAGGAGACACATAAGTTGCTTAGAAATGATATTTTGGGTTCATTTTAACAGATATGAAATCCTTTTTCATAGCGTCTTTCGCACGTTTATCCAATTAAGTAATTAATTTTTCGTAAACTAAGTACCTACCTATGTATGGCAATGGCAACCGACATAAAAAGAATTAGGTACGTAATAAAATTCATCTCGACCCTGCAAAACGTAGGTAACAAATTATTTAAGTCCTCTTATTAAATTAAATTCAAGAACGGAACCCATGGGGACCTCATTTGTACTAGGAGACACATAAGTTGGTTAGAAATGATATTTTGGGTTCATTTTAACAGATATGAAATCCTTTTTCGTTGCGTCTTTCGCACGTTCATCTAAGTAATTAATTTTTCGTAAACTAAGAACCTACCTATGTATGGCAATGGCAGCCGACGTAAAAAGAATTAGGTACGTAAGAAAATACTTCTTGACTCTGCAAAAAGTAACAACTTATTAAAGTCCTCTAAGATAATTAAATTAAATTCCAGAACGGAACCCATGGGGAGTTTATTTGTACTAGGAGACACATAAATTGCTTAGAAATAATATTTTGGGTTCATTTTAACAGATATGAAATCCTTTTTCGTAGCGTCTTTCGCACGTTCATCTAATTAAGTAATTAATTATTCATAAACTAAGTACCTACCTATGTATGGCAACCAACATAAAAAGAAATAAGTACGTAAGAAAATTTATAGGAATGTGGTTAATAGATAGAGGTATTATTTACTGTGTTGTAGTTACCTACTCGATTCCATCGATTTGTTAGTTACGTTCACTCATTTATTTGTTGCTATCCTATCTACCTACGTAAAACAAAAAAAAATCGCAAGTGACTAAAGCCGCTAGCCCAAAGTTGGGTAGCATCCGTCTTTAGCCGCGCGGTAAAAATCGTGGGGCTCTAGTCATCCGTGTAAACCCCGCATGCCGGGCACGTCCCTAGTGTCCCTACGTGGCCGGCGGGTTTTTCGATGTCCAGCGCACGCACTCACTCTAGTTTTTGACTTGGTTTGTTGTTCACAAACATAATCTTAGCTTTCGTAGGAAAAACTTATTTCTTCCTAAAACTATTTTTCTTAAAAAAAATGTTAAGAAAAATAAACATCCGGAACCCTTTATCCACTGTTTGAAGAAATACCAGGAGTAAGAGGTTTGTTTTTATTCATGAACTGTTCACTGACACCGATCAGCTGACTTTTTGCTAGTGATGTATTGATTTCAGTTTGAAATTGCGGTTTCTGGTATCATATGTATTGGAATAATTCATAACTTCCTACCATGTAAACATAAGGTTAGAGAACCCTTTCCGTATCGTTTCTTATCTTATTAAGAGGCCGTGTACTTGATATGTATACCCCCTTTTTGTTACACATTGTATATGAGTAACTGAAATAAAAAAATAAAAATTATTTAACGTACAATTAAAATTAATTAATATTATTACCACCAAAACAAAATTATCGGAAGTTGGCCTTATTGTGTAAAAAGACGTCATCTTACTCAGACCGCAGAGAGGTACCTACCTACCTATATGACTAATTTTCTTGGTAAATGTTTTCAAAAGCGAAACAAATATCTGCTGTTCAGAACCAGCAAACAATAAGACCTAATGTTATAAAGCCGCGTACAGACATCGCGAGGCGTGCGTCGCGAATGGTTCGTCTCGCATGCCCCGGGCTGTGTGTACATGTGTGCTCACTGTGCGCATTCGCGTCATACGATCGTTGCGAACGCCACATCAGTACGAGCCGTGCGTTCCGTGTGGACGGACAGGTGTTGTTTACGTTTTCTACTGACAAACACCGTGCGTGGTGGTTTGCGTACTCAGCTTGAGCATGTGTCGTTCGAGACGCACGCATAAATGTACCGTCGTATGCCTCAGGTTGAGGCAAGCGTGACGAACCATTCGCGACGCACGCCTCGCGGTGTCTGTTCGCGGCTTTATAATTTATAGTAACAATCCGTTAGTGTTAGTTATGGTTCAGGCCCCGACCTTCGGGCTTCACAGGGTTAGAAAAATGCCAAGTCGAGAAGGAAATAAAGCTAAAACGGAAATTATAAAGGCCTTGACTTATGTTGAGCCAATATTTGATTAGATTCTATGCCTTTTGATAATGATAAAGACTAATCTTTTCATAACATGCAGTTCACCTTCAAATAATGCCAGAAATGAATCATGATTAAAAATTTACTCTTCACACTAATATTATAGAGAGGCGAATGTTTGTGTGTGTGTTACTTCTTTACACAATTTTTATTTTTTTTTTTGCACTTGAACGGCTGAACCGATTTGAATGTTGGACACACGGGTAGAAAATTTTTAGCCGTCTGGCTAAACATTTTCTACATGCTCCGGTTTACCTGTAAAACTCTACTGTACAGGCAAACTTGTCAGCCCTAACGTCTATGGCTACCTAGGGAGTGAATTTTGAGTAATTATTTCTTGTTTCTTTGTAAACATCATAACGAACCTTTGTGCAATATTCCAATGTTCTAGGTCCAAGGGTTTGGGCTTTTTTTTTTTTATGGTGGAAAAAATCATGCTGACAACTCCCTGAGGCGCGCGGGAACAGTGCGCGCCGTCGACGACATGGGCTTGGTCCGGACAGTTACCGGACGGCCGGACAGTAAGCTACCCATTGCTTACTGTCCGCAAGCCCGCGCCTACGGTGGCCGGAAATCGGGATCAGAATCCCGGTTGCGGCGGCGGCGGCGATAACGCCGTTGCCTGATGCGTTCGGCCTCCTCCTTTGCGAGCTTCTGCTTCGCAGAAGTCGGCGACCGCCTGCCACTCCTCCTCGCTCCGGACCATGGCCTCGACCAAGGCACGGCGCGAGAGGTCTCCGCCGCCGATCGCCCCCACGAGGGCACGGCGATGCTCCACCCAAGCAGGGCACACCTCGACTGTGTGCTCCACCGTGTCCTCCGGGCGTTCCGCACAGTGGCGACACCCGGGCGTCACTTCCGCATGAATCCGGTGAAGGGTTTGGGCTGAGCGCTGTTGAATCAGTGACTAAATCAGGATAGGTACTCTTTATGCACAATATGATTACTTTTACTTTACCACTTGTCAAGGAAAATAAATAAAAATAATAACTTTATTTCGAGTGGCATAGACCCATAAACTTAACTTAACCTAATATTTTTTTTTATTTTTTTTATTTGCCATTACTGGCCACTCCTATACAAGACATGACCCAATAATTTTGAAAGGGACAGTCAAACCATACAGATAAACCTTTTAAAATGAAACCTTTAGGTAGAATTCAGAAAGAAGTAAAGTTAATCCTATAAAATTTTATCAAGCAAATGGACCATTTGGTAAATAATTGCATACTAATACCTAATTACTTATCACCAAGTAAATAACTCATTAAAGTTATACAGATGTGCATTTGACCTAACTACACGGAGTGCTGATGCATTTGATCGATAATGTTTGTTTAATAATATCTGGGTCACGTTTCATGCTTATATTGATGTTATTTTCTTTATAGATTCCCTAGCTTATGCCCGCAGCTTCGCCCGCATACATACATTATAGCCTATGTCACTCGGGAATAAATCAGCTTTCTATCGGTGATAAAATTTTAGCAATCGTTCCAGTACTTTCAGAGATTACCTACAAACAAAAAAACATAAAAACAAACTTTACCTCTTTGATAAATTAGTGTAGGTGTATAATAGTGTAGATATATTTATAAATAACAAAGTTGGCAATGCTACCGATGTCATATTATAGTTATAACATGTACCCATATCCTTCAAAAGAATGGGCTCATCCTGAAGTCTTTTTGTAGAGCTATAACACAGAATTCTAAAACAAAATGTAAAAACCGAAAGACGAGACGTCCACTGCTAGACATAGGCCTTGCCCAAGTGTCGCCCGACCCTCGTATTCCCTCGATCCTTGTGGTAGGCCTTCCACCGCTGCAGTTTCATTTCCATCGACCATCTGTTCTGCGAGCAATGCAGAATGAAAAGAAAGACATTGCTCTGCCTTGCGCACTGCCACTTTAGATTGAATTCTTGTCGGGAAGAGCTATAATCATATCAAATTATATGCTATTAAATGACGCAGTGTGATGAGAGACAGCGAGGTTCATGGAGAGGCCAAGTCAAGTAGCTCTCTCCCTCTTTCTCGCTCGTACGCTTGACTTTTTAACACGTCATGGTAGGCCCCTGGATGCGCTTGGCATACTGTATTTACACGTGGATGCTCTTATAATTAACCTTTCGAATACCGCAGTTAGAGACAAAATAGAAAGACAATGAGACAACGAACGGCGGCGTTCGTTTGTGGTTTAATGAATTAATCCATATTTAAATGTAAAAGTAACTCTGTCTGTTTGTTACATTATCACGCTTAAAGCGCTAAACCAATTTTTATGCATTTTTGTACGGAGATAGATTGGATCATTGTTATCCTGGGAGTACGCTCGATTTGGACCATTTCGGACTTTGATATTGACGAATCTGCTGGCAGAAGTTGACTCCATAGAAACTGGTCTTTATTTATTTAGATTTTTTAATAAATAAAAAATAATGACCATGACTCTACCCAAACTATAATAAACAAGATAAAGATCTTGCTCGAATAGTTTTGTTTTCAACTCGAATTGCATAAATTGATAGTGACTCTTCTATTTTCTTAGACTTGTTTATCACTTCAAATAAAGATGATAAAACTCAAAAGATAGTGTTTCCCCATGACTGTTGCTTTTAATTACAGTCTTAATTTCTTAATGCCATTATCACTATGTAAGCAGGCCACTATTATTACTGTTATAAAATTGTATAACAAAGCTGAAAATACCCAATTTGCGTTAAGATTAGACATTTAAAAAAACCCTGTTTTTCTGTCTGTTCAACGGATTTTAACTTCTATTTCGTAAGCATAAGGATGATATTAAAAGCAAAAAAGTGGCTACAATACCAACTATTTACTGCCGTCGCCATGTGTCATGCATCCTATGTAATAAAAGTCAAAATCGGTTGAAGTTGAATTTCTAATGTTACTTTGAACAGAGTATAGTGCTATATGAGTCACCTAGCTTCTGCTACCGTCTTCGCCCGTGTGAAATTCGAAAATTATTCCAAGGGAACATTACTCCTGGGTTCCTATGTCTTATTCCATGCCATGGTTTACCAGTGTGGCAAACTTATAAATTCGTTTAGATGTTTAAACGTGAAGGAGTAATAAACGTACACGCACATACATACAAACGTTCGCTATTCTAGTACATAATACTATAATTTCTACTACTACATTCTCGTGATTTATAGATACTTGTTACAGGAACATTGCATTTTTCCGGGAATAAAAAGTTCTAAGTATAGTCTATGGGGATCCAACCATAGTGTAGCTTTTTATCAGAGAAACAATTTTCAGAATCAGTACTGCCAGAGATAACATGCCTTTTGTAGATAAGTGATTATAAATCTCGTTTATGTTACTACATAAACGAAATATAATCACTTGTTTAGTTTAGATCCTGGTTTTCAAAGTCATCATCAGCACCATCATCATTTCAGTTGAAGTAGAAAGTCCACAGTTGGACAGACGCCTCCAAGGATCGCCACAACGATCAGTTTGCTGCGTTTTGCAACCATCGGATTCCTGCGACCCTCATCAGGTCAATGGGTCTACCATATGGAAGGCCTGCTTCCAACGCGTCTTACACAGTAGCCACATTACAACCTTTCGGTCTCATCGACCATCTGTTCTGCGAGCTATGTACAGCCCACTGCCATATAAGATTGGCGATTCTTCAGGCTACGTCGATAACCTTGGTACGTCTGCGGATATCCTCATTCCTAATGCAATTAGTGGTTATCAAAGTCACACGTTGTAATGAACTAGGTACTCAGGGGAGATGTAGGTTTTACTGTCGCAGCACGCCCCGTTTGTGTGTCGTGACTTTGAGACTTGACCTAGTCTAAGTTTCACGGTCACTTAGTATTAGTTGTCGTATTGCTAACAAAGAAAAAGAAAACATAAATATGTATATATATAGTAAGTACTTGACACAATGAATCACTGGAAAAAATACGACGCAAGCGCATCAAGCACCCCCGCCGCCCGATCCTCGCTTCTCTCCGCTATATACAAGGTGCAGTTTTAAAGGTGCAAAAAAATTCAGGAGGTAATTATGTTAGTGATTCTCGACCCGAATCAATAATAAAATGAGTAGGTATTTTTTTTCTTATATATGGAAATCGGTATGTGTGAACTACCTTTTTTATAAACTCTGCTAGTCTGATACCTCCCTTATAACCGCGCTTTCACACACACAAACGCACCATTATTTAAACCGCGCTTTCACACACATACACGCAACGTAAAGCACCAATAATCTCCCGCACGACACACCCTAGCCACGCCCCCGCGCCATCGATCAATCGATCATGTTTAGTGTAACTGACGTCGCCGACGTGTGCATACACGCGCTTGCAATATTCGCCCACAGCGCCTTCGGTTAACGGTTGCGGTATCTAGTGATGAAAGATGACAGACCAATACTCCAATGTAGAGTTGGTGGAGATAGTCCGCTTGTATGCTATCAGTGGAAACATCGTAACGTCCATCTCAAAGGGTAATACTGGCTGCTACGCAAAGACTCCGCGAGTTTCGACGATTCGGCGTTCCCCGGCTTGCTGACGGTCGCGGCAACGAAGGCCTGCTTGTCGCCTTGCAGGAAAATATCCTGGAATACTTCAAGCGAGAGCCACGGGCCAGCACGCGGGATGCTGGTCTACGGTTTGGTTTCCTCACTACGGTCGGCAAGTACGTTACGTGAAACGGTGATCACTAGTGATTAGTGCTTTCGACACTTTAAAACGAATGTGTTTGTGCTACGAAATTAAAAGAAAATCAGCAACGTCGTGCTAGACTGCTGTCTGTTTGAACAACACCTCCAGGTAACATAAGTACCTGCTTAGGTATTTATTTTATTTTATTAGTAAGTACATAAAAAGTCATTTGTAAATACGTTGTTAGCCGAATCAATTTGATTAGTGTAAATAAATTGATTTAAAAATTTTAACTACGGTAAAAATACCTACCTAACAGGCAAGATAAATCACTTAAAAACCTACCTATCTACGTAAATAGCACACATTATCTTGAAGTGTTTTTTGTCGGTCCTCAGCCCATTAAAAAGTACGAAGGGAAATTTCACATCCACCAATTTAATCTACAAATAAAAACGAAATTATTACGGAAAACTGACCTTGAGAATGACACTGCGTCTGGTAGGTACGTTCATGTACCACTGCGTATCTAAATCTCGAGCGCGCGCGCTCTATGATACCTACCTACGGACGGAGGCACGGACGCCTCATAAGGTTTATTGATCTCGGCCTAACATTTTATTCATCAGCTGATACGTAAGTACCTATCGACGCGACGTCAACGTGACTTTTAAAAGATTTTCACATTGTGATGATGCTTAAAAGCGAGTAATTAAATAGCGAAATTTAAGACATTAATGTACATTATGATCATCGAATTCGATCTACATCTAAGGTTAAATTATTCATTTCGTAAAATAAGTGGGCGGAGCCTCGTACAGGTTGATGCACTCACACACACAGTGACACGGCGTGCGATAAATCGCAACGGGTGATTCTGTATTTTTTTAAGAAGTTTATTTAGAGAGTTATTCTGAAAAACGGTTAAAATTAAAAAAATAAAATAACAAGTTTTACTGATTATTGACCAGGTATCGTATTTTTATATGATTATTTATGAGTTTTATTACAACCTCCTGAAATATTGTGCAGTTTTAAAACTGCACCTTGTATAGTACTAGATAGACTTCGCATAGACTTTCTAATATTTAGAACTTTAAATTTAAATATTTTTATTTTTGTATGAAAATCTGATGAACTAAAATATGATAAGTTTTTAAAAGTCATAGAACAAAAGTTGTTGTTTATGATGTTGGTATAACATAGTCTTGAGAGGTAGCCAGTGTTTTA
The DNA here is from genome assembly GCA_910589285.2 of Mythimna ferrago. Taxonomy (NCBI): domain Eukaryota; kingdom Metazoa; phylum Arthropoda; class Insecta; order Lepidoptera; family Noctuidae; genus Mythimna; species Mythimna ferrago. The sequence goes on along the minus strand of OU342675.1, from coordinate 5,909,586 downwards.
CAAATAACCCTATATATATAATGCCAATCTTCAAAAAAACAAGATTTTATCGCAAAGTTAAAAGGCAAATAATATGAATGAAGTACTTAATAAACATAAGGTCACACTGCAAGAACACATTGACATTGCATTAGCAAAAAAATATAAACTTAGATTTTGCTCGATTTTGTTTAGGCACTCATGCGAAAAATGGAGCTCCAATTTGCAACGTGGGCCCAATCTGGTTATGGATATGGTGTAATTCTGGTTTGGCGACCGTCTCGTATGACTCATGTAACCCGCGATGTGATTAAGAATAATCGTATGACTGTGTCTGCCTATTGACCTGAATATACATAGGTATGAGATTTAGGCCTTATTATTTCTTTTAGGGTCTAAACAGACGGACTGCATTTCAACTGCAATCCAACTGCAAATTGCAGTTTGAATGCAGTTGACATGACTGCAATAGAACTGCAAACACGACTGCAATAGAACTGCAGACCAAACGTGCGGTCCGATTGCAGTCGTGTGAACTGCACACCGACTGCATCTGAACTGCATCATACCCTCCCGCCCGCACGCTCCGCTCTCCCGCGCATGGTGCAGTTCGGACGCAGTCGGTGTGCAGTTCACACGACTGCAATCGGACCGCACGTTTGGTTTGCAGTTCTTTAACAGTCGTGTCAACTGCATTCAAACTGCAATTTGCAGTTGGATTGCAGTTGAAATGCGGTCCGTCTGTTTACTCTTAGTGGTAAATGATGAGAGGACATTTATTCGTTGTAACACAAAACACACACTAAAGCATAACATAATTTTACAAAACTAAGCACGTACACAGATACAAACAACAAATAATAAAAAACATAAAAATAACCAAAACCAACAAAATAATTATAGCAAATTATTTATTCATTATTAACACGAAAAAAGTCTAATAAAAAAAGCGACCTTTATAGAGTCCGACTTAGGGTCTAAACAGACGGACCGCATTTCGACTGCAATACAACTGCAAATACGACTGCAATAGAACTGCAAACACGACTGCAATAGAACTGCAAACCCACCCGCCCGCACGCTCCGCCCTCCCGCGCATGGTGCAGTTCGGATGCAGTCGGTGTGCAGTTCACACGACTGCAATCGGACCGCACGTTTGGTTTCCAGTTCTATTGCAGTCGTGTTTGCAGTTCTATTGCAGTCGTGTCAACTGCATTCAAACTGCACTTAAACTGCAATTTGCAGTTGGATTGCAGTTGAAATGCAGTCCGTCTGTTTAGACCCTTAGTAAAAAAGAAACACAATAGATAAAGAGTCGTTGAGAATCTTAACATTACCTACACCAAATAGGAGTCCAGCTAACTAAATCATCAAATACTCCCAACGCTCTAGGTGGAGCAAGGGGACGTATCAAACTGACTGACTGGCTTGTTGGTCCAGTAGTTAGTGGCCTTGACTGCTATGCTGGAGGTTTGTGGGTTTGATTCCCACCCAGGACAAATATTTGTGTGATGAGCACGATCATTTGTTCTGTGTCTATGTGAAATTTATCCATATATGTATGTATTTAGAAATATGTAAATATGTTTATTAGTTGTCTAGGTCCCATAACACAAGCTCTGCTTAGATTGATTGATACTAGACGGCGTTGTGTGATAGTTGTGGAATATTATATTATTAAACTTACTGGTTAAAAGCCACCTGTGTCCCTCAGTTGTCCATTGCATTCCAGGGCCACGGTAACTCTTTCGAACAACCCCACAGACCCACCTACAGTTAGTTAGTATTTGCTTTAACTGTTCTTAGTACTTGATCATTAAACCTATATTTTCTTTTCCAGCTGCCAGCGCGGTCTTCATCGGAGGCCTAATTGGCATCGCAAGCAGATTCTCCAAAGAATACATGGCCGCAGTCGTGAGCGGCCAATCTTTAGGCGGAATCATAGCGGCTGTAGCCCAAATTATATCACTGGCTTTCAAAATATCACCGCTACACAGTGCACTGATATACTTCGTAATAGCTGATATTATGGTGATAACTTCACTTGTATCCTATGTTATGTTATACAAGATTGACTTCTTCACATATCATATTCTGCGAGGGTGCGGTGGTATAGCTGCTAATAGACATAGGGAAGTTTTTATGACCGTCATCATCAAGAAGATTTGGGTATACGCGTTCAGCATATTTGCTGTGTTCGGGATCAGTATGGCGGTTTACCCTGCTGTGACGGTGTTGGTGGAATCTCATCCGGATACGGCGGGCACTGATTGGAATAGTGAGTATATTCCTTTTTTACTTTTTGTCTTGTGAATTCATCCACGATACCGGAGTAAGGCTGTTTTAGACCAGAGATGTGCTATGCAAGTATGCAGCTATACTGCGAGGATGTAATAGCTGAGCTGTGAAACTATTTTTCCTATACTTGTGGTAAGAGACCTTGCTTCATGCGAAATTTCAGGATTCTAAAGTGAACGGGAAGTACCCTATGAATTTTAAAGACATAAACGGCCGTGACCTTTTTTTTTTCTTAAACTCAGAAGTTTGATTTTTTCACAGCTTCAAGGTACTTTCTGCAGACCTGAGAGGTTTTAATTTCAACTCGATATCTCTACGTGTTCCCGAGATAAAGGGTCTTGACAGACAGACAGATAGACGGTCAAAAAACTGATTCTATAGAGATCCCGGTTTTTCCTTTTGAGGCACGGAAGCCTAAAAATTTTAATTATTTAAATTGCCACAAACGTAGTGATAACATCATAATAAAACGTTGATACGAGTACTTATCACTTCCACATGCATTATGCAGTGTAACAGTTATCGGGAAAATTGCAGGCATTGTGTGTGGGTTTCTCCGTATAGAAAAATGTATGTTTGTTCGACTTGCTTTAACAGTTTTCTACTATTGTTTCCCGTTTTATTGAAAAGGAAAGTGAGAAACTAGTTTCCATTCCTTTAAGGCCCAAGCGCCCGAAAAGTGCCATAAAACAGTGACTTTCTGAAGCCTACTCCTCGGTCAGGTTTATAGGTTTGAAAAAAATATATGTTTATTATACATAGATTCATGAACAACATTTGATTTTTTCGTGCGATTATTATCTACTTTTGTCTAAAAAAAGTTTTTAGTATTTTCGCAACTTTCCCCTACTCCTTCGAAACGGCTTGGATTTTTAGAAACATTTTTACACAACATATTCTTCAAAGTTAACATAGCATAATATGTAAATCAATCAATATTTCGCAAAGAAAATGGATTTAAAGGTTAGCTGCGCACTATCCGGGCCCAGCTAACCGCAATTAAATGCACAGATACGCGGACAGTCGCCTAAGCGGATACGAGAGTTGTGTGTGTCCATTTAATTTCGGCCAGATGGTTCAAGGGATTATAAGCCTTAAGAAGATCTGAATATATTTATACAGAGTAACTTCTGCCGCTCTGACTGGAGCGAAGGGAGTGTCAGACTTTTGCTGACTAAAACCCACCTGTGTTCCTTCATTGTCTTCGTTCTATGGCCCCGGGTTTTATTTTTTTTTTATGGTGGGGAAAATCATCCTGTGACAACCCCCGCTCTTGGGCGGAGCGGGAGATAGTGTCAGACTCTTAATGACTAAAAAACCCACCCCGTTCCTTCAAGCCTTCATACCGGGGCTCGAGTTCCCTTTCGGATAACCCTGGTCCCAGTGGGCTTCGACCTGGCTGGGCCCCTGCTGTTGCTGACATCTCCTTGAGGCGCGCGGGAACAGTGCGCGCCGTCGACGACTTGGGTTTGGTCCGGACAGTTACCGGACGGCCGGACAGCGAACTACCCATTGCTCACTATGCGCAAGCCCGCGCCTACGGTGGCCGGAAATCGGGATCGGAATCCCGGGGGCGGCGGCGAGAGCGCCGTTGCCTGATGCGGTCGGCCTACTCCTTTGCGAGCATTACTGCTTCGCAGAAGTCGGCGACCGCCTGCCACTCCTCCTCGCTCCGGACCATGGCCTCAACCAAGGCCCGGCAGGGCCCCGGGGTTCACTCGTTCGTGGTTCGTGCCGCCTAACAGTCAATGAATGTAGTATATCTTTCGATATAGTCAACCGATTGAGCACACAATTTTAATGTATAAAAGTTATCTAAATCGATTTCGTTTGACGTGATGCATGCACAACTAGAAACTTCTGCAGATTTATTATTATGTACCTATAGATTTATCAAGCCACGGCCATAGTGTATAGATTTATTCAATCGTTTTTTTGTTTATTTCAGACATATTCTTCGTTCCCGTTGTGAATTATTTGATTTTCAACTGCGGAGATTACGCGGGACGATTGGTTGCCGGGTTCCTATTGCGAGTAAGTTTCTACCATCATAAATTTAAATAAACTGCTCCCTGATATCTGTACTTTACTTGTTTACTATTCTTCACCCGACTTCACAAGAATTTTAACAGACAATATACTCAGTTTATTTTGTAAGTCGTGAAATTTTGTCGTTAGTCCAATCATTGTGCTAAACCAGAGATGCACAGACCGCGGCCTCCTGGCAATATGCCAGTGGCCCGCCAGCAAGCCATCTCTTTTCAGACCACCAATAAATTCGGCAAATTACAATCATTTTACAATTAAAAGAATATAGCTGAAAAGTTAAAAAAAAAACTGCAGTTAATCCTAGCTTTGTCTTGAAAATCGAATAACAACAAAACAAAAAATCGAAACCGCCTTGCAATTGAAAGTTTGGAAGCAATTTTACATGTAGCTACAAGTAAGTTTGAGCAAAAAAAAAAAAAATGTGAGCACAATGCAGTGCCACGCTTCAAATTAATATTTCTATTATTTTTTAATTAAATTTTAGGCTATTTTTATGTTTTTAATTTTTGCTGGTGGCCCATAGTCTCAATAAGTCTGTGCATCCCTGTGCTAAACGATTGAGTATTTTTTTTAATACATCGACTACATCATCGCTTACCATCAGGTGAGATGGTGGTTAAACGCAAGCCTATCATTAATAATAATAAAAAAAAAAAAACGAACGACGAAGCAAAACGCTTCGTCGTTTATACCGCGTACATCGAAGGACTGTCACAAAACTGAAGACTGTATCTTCAAGGCTAAAGTGAATACGCTCTTGAACTAGTGCGCCTCATTTATTATTCAAAAGATCTCTGAGAGAAGTTCTATCCTAACTTAAACAATACTATCAATTCTATACTTACTAAAAACTGTTTATCTTTCATAACCAAATAAAATCTTACTTCCAGCCAAACAATCAGTGGATAATAGCTGGAGCCAGCGTCCTCCGTATAATCGGAGTACCAATGCTGATGCTGTGCAACGCGCAACCGCGTAAACACCTCCCAGTTCTCTTCGCGTACGATTGGGAGTACATCATTATTATGATCGTCTTCGCGTTCACCAACGGCTACCTCACTAACATCGTGATGATTAATGCTACTAGGTAAGTTGTTACTTAGCTTCTGTAATTTTTTTACCATTTTATCAGATCGACGACAGGTCCAATGTGGGACACAGAGAGGGGTTCCGGGATGGTCTCTGAGAGGTAACGGGGTTCTACGTGCTGATGGTGATCACCGGCATGGTTTTAGTGAGGTAAAAATCTCACGCTCAATGGACCTATCCCTCAAAGTCCGGGCGCCTTTTGAAATCTTCCCCTCGAAAACAAAAAAAGGGGAGTACCTACATCATTATTATGATAGGCCCGTATTAATAAACGATGCTTAACTCCGTCCTCAAGTGCGATATCATTTTTGATCCTCGATTATACGATGTCAAAAGCTCAAGATCATTGCTAATTAATAAACACACGAGTACAGAATCTCAGTTACCTTGGGCTTGTGTCTTGCGTTTATTGATACAATCAGGACCTCAAACTTGATATCAAGTACGAGATCTTGGGCTGAGGAACGTTTATTAATTCGGGCAATAGACTTTGCGTTCACCAACGGCTAGCTACCTCACTAATATGCTACTTAGCTTCTGTAAAAAAATTGCAATATTATCTGATCGACGGGTCCAAAGTGAGAAAAGCTATCTACGTTTTTGTGGTCTTCTGATGAAAACATCATTACACAACAAATAGAGCGGTGACGCATACAGTTCCATATTATTATACAGATATACTGCTGGACAAGGGCCCCCCTCCATAGCTCCAACAATCAAGGAGACGTTTTTCGGGAAACGAAAAAAAAAAATAGGCCTCGCCATACAAATTGTCCAATCAAGTTTATCATTTTGTATGGTGAGGCTGATTTGTGGAAGGTTGTTCAGTTTCGTCTACTGAGCAAGCCATTAAATTTTGTGGAGGGCTGTCCCTTACACCTTTTATACTATATTGCACCTTTTTTTAGTTTTTAGTATTTGTTGATATAGCGGCAACAGAAATAGATCATCGGTGAAAACTTCAACAGACCGTTTTGGTTCAAGAGATACAGCATGGTAACAGACAGACGGACAGCGGAGTCTTAGTAATAGGGTCCGGTTTTTAATCTTTGGGTACGGAGCCTTAAAAATACGTACAATGCGTTCCAAATGAGAATAGGATCGCCCGCCATGTTGTGACGTCACGATTTACTGTCAAATCGAGTTAAATTAATTAATTTACGAAAATTAATGGAGTTAGTGATAGCGTGACGAGTGACAGGACAGAATGGAAGAAAAAAACGTGTTGCGCCGACCCCAAATAAAACGGGACTAGGGCAGGAAGATGATGAATTAATTTACGAAAAATTTAATTTATTTATGAACTGTGAACGAAAAAAGTTTAATCAGAATCCAGTTCTTCAATTTTGCCAAAATTTCTTCGATTTGACAATACGACGAGACGTCAAAACATTTTCGGTCCTATTCTCATTTGGAACGCGTAGTATATCTATCGCGCCCCCAAAACATTTAACATCAGTCAAATTAATCAAATGCTAAAATATAATAGTATACACGTGGCTGGCTCTTTATGTGACCCCAGCTAGATAGAATGTTCAGTGCAGTCAGTTTGTAATGAGGTTATCACGTTTCTATTAAGGTATTATTGATGAATCTCGCAATAGATAGGATGCGTCTGCTATGTAGGTACCCAGTTTTGAAAATGCCCGATGTTAAATGACTCATATATATCATTTTATATTATGTAAGTTTGAGTAACATAAGTTAAGTTTTTGTTGTCTACATTGTTTTTTGCGCCAAAATAAATACTTTTCTTTCTTTCTTAACATCACATATAAATAAAATTAGCGTCTGTTTGTAATATCAAAATATTTTTTTTACTAAATGCATTTCACTATCTATGACAAAAATGTTTTTTTTTTTGTATTTTTGTTGTCTATTTGTTTGACTTCCATTGAAAGATTAACTTAATATTATAACTAGTAACTTAGGCAATTTTATTTTAGTAACAGATTAAAGCGGACATCTGCTCGAGTTATTATTTATCAATACCAAACTTCCTTTAAAATCCGGAAGGAAAAATCCTCCAAGAAAGTCCATAGTAGAAAACAAAAGGAAAATAATGAGGATAAATTACATAAAATATTATTTTGTTTTGTTTACCTTTACTTACCAGTGGGTTTTACAAACAGCTAACCCGGCAAACGTAACGTAACGTAATACTTATTATCGCATGAGAAACTCGTACGAGTCGCGCGGATGCCCGCGGCGCCGCGGAAATTCCAGCGAATTCTATAAACGGTAAACGGGTCGGGTTTCTCATGCGATAATAAGTATTATAGAAATGAAAATAAAGTTAAAATTCTTATGACACTGAAACTGCGCTCCGCTTCGCTGCGCTTCGCCGCTCTTTCGGTGTGAGTTGACCCTTAGATATCTTCCCGATGTACTTTGGCTGGACCACTACTAAATTTTTAACTAAACAAACTTTAAACTTTCTAAGGGTGAGTTGCACCATTTAACTATAACGATAACCAAACCATAACCAGCCGTGAAACGATAAAACGATTTGACAACTGTTAACGGCTTTGTTATCGTTATATTTAAATGGTGCAACTCACCCTAAACGTTTGTTTTTGTTTTGTTAGCTGCCTTTTGCATTTAGTGGTAGGGAAAGAAACAAATGTTTTATTTCACACCCACATGGGCTTATAAAACGTCAGAAGCTAGTGCACGTTTCCAATTGGTCGTTTCCTATGGAGAAGAAACGGCAAGAAACTCCATGTTTTAAAAAAAATGGTTCATATTTCAATATTATTAGATATATAGGGTGACTGGCAATTAGTGTACGATACTTAAACACGTGATTGTGCTCATGATAACAAACAATTTTTATTATGGGAGCAAAGCTGAAATCGCGAAAAAAATCAGTTCAGTACATTAGGCAAACATAAAGGTACTGAACAGCTGATTTTTTTCGCGATTTCAGGTTGCTTGCTTGCTTTGTTTTCAAGTGGGATCACAGTCAAGCATTGGTTTAAATCATTAAAAAAATGTGATTTAATTGAAATATATCCCACTAGCCTTTGCGAGCGGCTTCGCCCGCGTACTTACATAAAATATAGCTTATGTCACTCAGGAATAAAGCAGCTTTCTATTGGTGATAAAATTTTAGCAATCGGCTCAATATAGTTTCAGAAATTACTTCCAACAAGCAAAAAAAAAACTTTACCTCTTTATAATATTAGTATAGTTTTGTATTATTCAATTCTACTTCGGTCATGTAAAATAAAAGACACCAAAACTGCAATCATTCAACCTCTATAATCCAACTTTAATTAATCCTTTCAGGGTGGTGGAACTCCACGAACGTGAGAAGGCTTCAGGTCTGATCGCTACGATGCTGAGCGTGGGACTGGTGGCCGGCGCAGCGGTAGGCATGCTACTCGTACACCTGCTTTAAACACTTGATTTTGCGTTTTGAAAAGTAAGAAGGATGGTATGTGGTCACAGGAATAATATTTGAGCTCTTTTAGAGTGTTAGAAGTTGACTCGAATCGGATTTATTTCAAATTTAGGACTGGCTTTATTACACTGGAAGTATTGACTGGCGAAACGGGATATACGTACACTAATGTCTAAATATATCCCATTTCGCCAGTCTCAGCCCTTAGGCTTAGGTCTAAGCGATAATCATGAGAAAAACGTTTTTGAACAGAGAAAAAAAAATTATATAAGTACCTAAGTATATATTTTACTAGAAAAACTGTTCCAAGTTATTCTTTTAAAGGAACAGTTATTTTTTTTCGTGAATAATAACCTCAGTTTCTAAATACTAGTTACTCTAATACTAGTTACTACGCTTCGTACCTTTAAATACTAATACGTAGAGTATTGAGATCCTACTCCATATTAGGAAAGAACATAGAATATTTTCTGGACCACATACCAGGCCAGGATTTCCAGGCCGCAGGCGGTATATGCTTCACAGACGTTACTTCCACGTAACATGATTAGCATTTGTGATGTTACATTATTTTAAGCATAAATGAATATAAATTATCAAAGATCGACTAATCGACTCCGATTTTTAAACACTTAAATTGGTGATATATTTTGTTTAGCAATATTATTTTTTATATTTTTTTATCTCCATACAATTGTATGATATGAAAATATCTGACATATATTCTCACACGGAGTCTGAGAATGCTTGTTTCAGGCTATCGTTATCTGATCAGGTTGAATCACAACTCACCCTAAAAATGAGGGCAAAATCACAAAACATTCCTAATTTACTGTTACTGCCCATACAGCTTTTTAAGTGATATTTAGATAATATTAATTTAACCTACCATTATGATATTTCATCATTAGGACGAGTGGGATTGATGTTACGTTGAATGTGACTTAACGCTTTTATTTTTATACTAGTAGATTTTTTTTTTAAATTAATGAGCGGCTAAGAAACCTTAAAAGGTTATAAGGTTAATAATATCTTGCACTTATGTAATATCAAACAACTTAATATCATCTTGAAAAGCATAGGTTTAAGCAAGGGCATCGCCAAGAAAGAAACTGGGAAGGGGTACCTCCCCCCTCCCCTGAAAGTAGTAAAAAAAAATTAGTTTTTATTTTTTGTAAATGTTGAAACTGACCTACCAATAGACGCATAATTTAATACAGAACCATCTGTATTCTCATTCTTAAAATCACTTGTAAACTTGTCACAGATAAAAAAATTCGACAAAAAAAAAATCCCCTTAGATTATGTATGACATATATACAGATACTTACATCTTACTAAGTTTACAAGTTTTATTTATGGTACAGTCAACAGTACAGTACGCCCGACGGATCTTCGCAAGCCTGAACATAGGCTCTGCGCATCTTTCTCTCTCTCACGTCGTTCATGGCATACGACGTAATAGACAGAGATGCGCAGAGCCTATATTCAAGCTCGCCAAGATCCGTCGGGCGTACTGTACGTTAAAGTTTAAACTTGCTTCATAACCTCTCGACTGTACCCTTTTATCATGGCTGGCGACGCAACAACAAAGTTTGACATAAATATTGTCCTTTTTTAATTGACACCCCGTTTCTAGAAAGAAATTATCGACACGTCACAAATTAAAACCAAGTCATGTGATTGGCTGTTGAAAATCCATTCAACCAATCACAAGCGTTGGACAACATGTCACAATCATTTTGCGGTAATTTTTATTTCGAGAAACCGGGTATAACTTTAGCAAATGTGTTATAGATCTCAAATACTTAGGTTTTAAGTGTGTATTTTAAGTAGTTCAAAATAAACAGTTAAGTTTATATCGATGTGTAGTAATAAACGCATAATATGATTATTATGACTTGCCCTGAAATTATTATGAAACAAAATAGGTTTGTACCTGAATTTAATTTTAAGTATCTCCTAACAGGTGCTTTATCCAAAAAGTTTAGAATATAATGTTCAGTTGAATAATGCTGGTTTTTTTTTACATGTATAATAAGGAATACGCATAAACAAAATATTTGTTATTTAATCAGTTTCTCAATAAATATTCGAAAATACAATATTTACAATGAAAACAATATCAAAATTGATATGACTTCAAATATGAATCATTCAATTGATATATAAATTTTGAGATTTGACATTTATTTTAAATTACTCTATTGGGTATAATAATTTTAAATAATTATAATTATCAGTGTTTCTCATCAAAACGCCGTTTTCTATCACGGACGTGTGGGAGTTATGAACTTTGACGTCAAAGACTACGTCGGACTTCTCATTCATATTAGCAGCTTTGAAGCTTTATACATAACTTCATTGTTGATGAAGATATTTAAAAAAACCTTTCATATTTGTTTAATTGATAAACTAATAATAATTTAATTGCAAAGAGCAAAAAAAAATTAACAAATAAAAAAAACATGCATATTCCCTATTGTAATCATTTTTATATAGTTTATAAACATTTTATCTCGCTTTATTTAATTCTGTATGGGATTAAAATATGAGTTACCTACAATACCTACTGCATCATTTATGTAAAAGTTACGACAAAAAAAAATTGTTAAAATGCATTTTATAATTACGTTTACCTTATAAGAATGCGTGTGATGAAATGCCGCTTTAATTTGTATATCAGTAGAAAAATCTATCTTTTTGAAATCGATGTCCATAATTTTGTATACTGTGTATTTAAAGTGTTAGTTTTTTTGGATTTATAATATTAGTACTCCATTTTAATTTTGTTATATGATATGAAAACAGGGAATATAATCATTTGTATAGTATAATAAAAAACTATGTGTATATAGACATAAATCAATAGACAATTTTGTTGGTATTATCAGTCAATTTTGTGAATTACATTCTAAGTATACTACATCATATAATAAATAAATAATAAAATAATAAATGATATGTAGTTTGAGCTAATAGACACACAACAGTGGCGCCATCTCTGCAGAAACTGCACAAACTAGACTAATGCAGTTAATATTGTAATTTGATACAGCACTATAACTAAACAAAATTCAATTAGAAAGTTTATAAACTTGTGATAATTTGTTGACGAATGAATGAGTTTAAATGTTAAAATAAAATATTTATGTGACTCAATTCGTTTGTATTATTTATCTTTTATCCATTATCATCATCTTCCTGCCTCTGTCCGTGGGACAAGTATCACGATATAATTATCGGCACGGATCTTGAGCGCTGGCTTCAAGTTGCGCAGAAGCCAAATATTCGGTCTCTTTATTGGTGCGACGTGAGACGCGAGGGCGGGGAATGTCAGTGATTGGCTTGCCGCGCCATCGTGTCATAGACGTCACTCCTGATCCGTTCCCTGCGCTTGCTGCACGTATCTAACAACGACGACGATTGGCTCGCTAATGTATGGAATGCGCAAAGCGATCCCCACTCTGATGCCGAGCGCTCAAGATCCGTGCCGATAACTACGAGCATACTTGGGGTTAGTGCAACTGTGTAACATATTTTCTTTACAGTCGTTCCTATTATCATCCAACATGCTATGTTTATGTCGCAGCCAACCAAAGGGGGTCGAAGGGGGGCCGTGCCTCACTGGGACGTCATGGCAGGGTAGCCAGACCACGAAATGACAAAAAAAAAAAATGATTGTCTTCGTGATCAACAGTGGCCACGTGAAGTACACACCACAGAGCTGCTTGTATTTTCTTGGCTGAGTAAACTGGCAGCACCGCCGTGGCGTCGTCAGTGAGGCTTATTATAATTAGCTGCCCCACAGGAAAATCCTGTCCAAGAGGAGCGAAATCACAGAAAAATTCAATACAAGGAGAATAAAAATGAACAACTATAGATCAGTCAGTCCGTTTAATAAATAATGTCATGTAAAAAAACAATCACAATTTCAGACATTTCTAAATGAGAATGATTGTAATTATATCAATAATATATACTATAATTACACCTTACACGAAGCGATTACTCATATTATGTATTAAGTTAAATGTGAATAATTCCAGGCACCATTTGATTTGATATATTTTAAAACTTAAACATTTGAGTAACTATCCAATATTAAAAAACGCTTAAAACTTTAACTTCATAAGAAATATTAAAATAGTGACAGCTACCGTCATCTGAGCCATTACATATTTATTTTAGTTTTGATTTTGAGAGAAAAAGACATTGATCCGTTGGTCCCAACTAACATTTTTTTTTTTATTCCACAACTATCACACAACGCCTTCTAGTCTCAATCCAAGCAGAGCTTGTGTTATGTGTACTGTGTACTAGACAACTGATAAATATACTTAACTTATACATTTCTATTACATACATATCATAGATAAATTACACCCAGACAGAACAAATAATCGTGCTCACCATACAAAAATTTATCCTGTGTGGGAATCGAACCGCCGGCATAGCAGTCAGGGCCAGTCATTGAATGATCTTTTACAGACACTCTTTCACTGAACTTTACTCCAAAACATCCCTTTACAATATAAGAGCGATAATTTGACAGCAGATTAAGTTTATAAATTTTCAAATTTAGAATTCTTACCATAATAAATCGGTAATGATTCAGATGATGGTAGCTAACACTGATTTAGCTGCATAAAAAATATCAGTATACTATATATTGGACAGTTATTCAAATCCTTCCCTCCCCGCCATTTCGATAACAACATGAGCAACGCAAACATTTATGAGCACAATTTACATAAATATAATTATTTTGGGCAAAACTAGTTGCCTTTTTGAGTCAGTTACAGGGTTGTGCAAATGTAACTCCTAAAAACCTAGATGTATTTATTTACTGTATTTACGGTTTGTTTCACCATTCTGCTAACATAGAACGGTCTATTCTGTAAATATCTCATCGCTGAAACATGGGCTGCGGGATTCTTAGAAAGATTTACCGTCGCGCAAAGAGCAACTGTAGGCACACGTGTGTATTTTAGTCTGTAAAAGTCTGACAGTCTCTCTCGCTCTACTTAAAGCTGAAGAAGATATTTAAAGATTTACCAACAAAAAAGAAACGATAAAACTTGGTGAAGAGACATTTCACGATCTTAGGAACTCTCTTTACACAAAAACACGTATATCACATACCAAATTCATCCAGACCCAGAACTATCAGTAGGTCATACAAATATTTGTACCGTGCGGGGATCGAACGCAAGACACGTAGCACAGCAGTCAATCACTCAACTGTGGCCCCAATTGTATATTTTTACAGAATAGATCGTCTGGCCACATTGTTGTCTTTTTTAAATAAAATTATTTTTAGATATTTCACTACTCATTATTTTGTGCAAATCATCAATGTAAAAATATTATACAAATAAAACGCATGAACGATTGCCACAAAATATTGAACAAATATTGTTAAAAAAATGTGTTATTACAACTACAGATGGGTGAAACAAGCCCCAAATATTATTTAATAGATTCTTTCAGCTTATTTCTTACTATTTTTATAACTAACTGCATTTTGGCAGGCAGAACTTTGAACGATATGTACTAAAAATTCTTTACAGTTCCTATGAAAATATACTACTAAACAGAGGCGTAGCATAGACGAAGGGGCATCAGGGAAGCCCTTTTTGGGCACCTATTATTCCCAAGATCAATGCAGGGATTCTGCCACATTTTTTTAATACAAAAGCAAATCCAGGATAAATTTATGATATTTTTTTATGCAGAAAATATTGAAAATCATGTCTAAAATAAAAGTTCTTAATGTTTTAGTAATAATTGATTTAAAAATTTGTGATTTTTAGTAATAGTTACACAAAACAAAACCCCCGCATTTAAAAGGGCCTCGCGCGAGCGAGGACTCGTATTTTCATAATAGTTCATTGAAAAATTTGTGATTTTTAGTATAGTAAACTATACACGAAAAACCCTCACATTTAAGGGCCCTCACTCGCGCGACGCCGCTTCGCCCGCGTCTACGCTACTGCTACTACAGCCTAGAGTTGCATTTCACGAGCGCGTTCCATCATAAAATTTTGAACCAGAAGTCATAATGCACACTTGTGAATTACAACTAAAGCTCGATTGTCGTAAAAACAATGTGATTTCTTAGTGGATAAATATTAATATCATTATCTCATTTGAGATTTTGTGTTGGGAATGATTAAAAACTAAATACATAAATAGGTATGGTGCGAACTGACTAGGAAATTACAAGAATGAGATGAGATATATGTGATGATCATACTACACAACTGTTTTTCAATTCTACAGCTTTTACAAGGCAATGTTGTAAGGCTTTTGAATATATAAAATCACAACCTAAAGTCTAGTTCACAACTTTAGATTTAACATCATTCTATTTAGTTAAATATTTCCAGAAAATACCCCTCAAACCCCAAGCGAACGCGCGTGATTTCGCGCCATTCGGTTGAACATTAAGATTATTAAAAGTCCGCGTAGATTATTAAAATTTTGAGCGTTTTATTTATTGGTTATTTAACTAAGAATGTAAATAAGAAATTCTTCATAAAGTAGTCTGTAAATTTCGAAAATAAGTATCATATTTATACCTATTTAAATGCTTGGGGTCTCAGGGGTTAAGAACATTTACAACTCATGCTACAGGAATTTCGTACCCTAAGAACCGGTTTCTAAATTGAGGATTTTGATTTAGGAATAATTCCAATCCTATTTTTAACCCCCGACGGAAAAGAGGTGTGTTACAAGTTTGACGTGTCTGTCTGTCTGTCCGTGGCATCGTAGCTCTCAAACGAATTGACGGATTTTGATGCGGCTTTGTAATGCAAACGTTTGACAGGCTAGAGGTTGACAATTACACAACGTCATTTTCAAACACCGGTCGTTGTGGCAACACGTAGAAAGGTCTACGTTCAGCATTAGACGTCTTTCGGCTTAAGTGATGATGAAATTTAGAAATCAGGGATTTTCTTTTTGAGGTGGAGTTTCATCAAATGACTTCTCACGCTCTGGGTAGAGCGAGAGGGTGACAGACTTTTTCTGACTAATTCCACCTGTGTTCCTTCAGTTGTCTCTTACGAGCTAGAACCACGGTAACTCTTTCGAATATCGACATCAATTTGAGGCGTGTGAAACACAATGCGCCATCGACAACGACTCGGGCTTGGAAGTAACCGAACGGTGAGCTACCCATTGCTCGCCGTCCGCAATCCCGTGCTTACCCAACTCCTAGAGTATTTTCTGCGGCGGGGGCTGGGGTGTGAGGATGTCCTCTCCCCTCAAAGTTTCTGCCACTTCCGACTTATAACTGCACAAATATATCATCATCATATCAGCCGAAAGACGTCCACTGTTGGACATAGGCCTCCCCCAAGCGTCGCCACAACAACCGGTCCCGTGCGTCACGCATCCATCAGATTCCTGCGACCCTGACTAGGTCACCGGTCCACCTGGTTGGAGGCCTTCCAATGCTGCGTCTTCCAGTGCGTGATCGCCACTCCAGAACCTTTCGTCCCCATCGACCATCTGTTCTGCGTGCAATCCTGCTCATTGCCGCTTAAGTTTGGCGATTCTTCGAACTATGTCAGTAACCTTGGTTCTCGTGCGGATATCTTCACAAATACAAGGTGCAGTTTTAAAACTGCACAATATTTCAGGAGGTTGTAATAAAACTCACAAATAATCATATAAAAAAACGATACCTGGTCAATAATCAGTAATACTTGTTATTTAATTTTTTAATTACACTAAACTAAATCGATTGATCGATGGCCGCGGGGGCGTGGCTAGGGTGTGGCGTGCGGGATGATGATTGGATGATACATTATTTATGAAACTATCGTTGCGAGTTAGTGTGTGTGAAAACGCCCTTTATTGTTCCGTGTTTGTGTGTGTGAAAAAAAGCGCGGTTATAAAAAAAAAAAATTACCTACTTATTTTATTATTGATTCGGGTCGAGAATCACTAACATAATTACCTCCTGAAATATTTTGCAGCTTCAAAACGACACCTTGTATATACTTAACTAACCATTATTTTAAAAGCCCGTCAACACTACCCAGTCTAATAAAATTCTGTACCTATAAAGCATACCGAAGAAAACATCTTAAAAACATACCTACACAGATTTCAGGTTGAATTTTATACCTAATTCAAAAATAAAAATATCAACATGACTATCACAAGACTAAGTTTGCACAACCCTGCCTACCCTATCACGTTATGTATGCTCTATAGTAATCAGGCGTTAGTTGGCAGTCACCTATTCCGCTGCGTGACGACTTCGGCCCCTTGTCGGACGAATCGAAACATTCCATTCGATATCGCCACGACTGGCGAGAACAGACGGAGAGGGTATTCACTGAAACAGAAAAAAAAAACAAATATGTGGTGTCTCTTTTAAATCAAAGTTTTTGTTTTTAGGTAGCAAAAACATCCAATGTCATGTCCCGCTCTTGGGCTGAGCGCAATGGTGAGTCAGACTTTTACTGGCTAAAAAACCCACACCGATCCTTCTTGCCTTTCATACCGGGGCTGAGCGATCTTTCGAAACTAACCCTGGCCCCAGTAGGCTTCGACCCAGCTAGCCCCTGCTGTTGCTGACAACTCCTTGAGGCGCGGGGGAACAGTGAGCGCCGTCGACGACTTGGGCTCGATCCGGACAGTCACCGGACGGGCGGACAGCGAGCTACCCATTGCTCGCCGTCCGCAAGCCCGCGCCTACGGTGGCCGGAAATCGGGATCAAAATCCCGGCGGCAAACAAATATGTCGTGTCTCTTTTAGTCAATCTCTCAGTATGGATCCGAATGTTGGATTGTGAAGATGGATGAAAAAAAATTGCATGTAGCGGAGATGAGAACGTTGAGATGGATGTGTGGTGTGACGAGAATGGATAAAGTGAGAAGTGAGTAATTGAGTATATTAGAGGAAGTTTGAAAGTGGCGCCAGTGACTGAAAAGTTGAAAGGCAATCGTTTGTCATGGTATGATCATGTGAAGAGCAGGGATGAAACGCATGTTAATAAAATAGTTCGAGTATACATGTAGATGGATGGAGAGGGAGAGGAAGGCCAAAGAAAAGATGGATGGATTGTGTGAGGAGTGATATGAAAGAAAAGTGAATCAGTGATAATGTGACGGGTGACAGAACAGAATGGAAGAAGAAAACGTAAAAAACCCCAAGTAATATGGGATAAGAAGTTTTCTGGCCATGGGTTACTAATAAAACAATGACACTCGAGCCAAGTCAGGGTGAATCGCCAGTAAAACATATTATTAATTATTCATTACAGCGAAGATAAGACAAAAAATGTCAGAACTGTCTATTGCCTAAGAATTTTGTAGAGATTACACAACGACAATATCTTTTTATCTTTTATCTAGTTCCTGATCAAATCGTGCTCCAAAGTACAATCTGTCTGAATGTCAATGTATATGAAAATATTGTAATGATTAAGTTGAACAGGTATATGATTAAAATATTTCCTTTTTATTCGAGTACAAGCAGCCTTATAATTTTGTCACTGCTGCGACTCAGGAATGGAGTAGTTTACAGGCTCAAAATAATTACATTTTATTTAGTCCGTATTTTTTTAGATTATAAAAAAATACTGGACACGTATTTTTTTCTTTTTTCGATTAAACAAAAAATAACAAAGATATAGCCCATTAAAGTTACGTGTGACGTCACCCCGTGCGAAAAAATGCAGCACGGCGTGACGTTACACGTAACTTTAATGGGCTATATCTTTGTCATTTTTGGTTTAATTTACAAATAAAAAAATACGTGTCCCTTATTTTTGAATAATCTAAAAGACGGACTAATTACATTTTTACGGCAACTAGCCTATTCTCTCTAGGAGAGGGAATGGGCCGTAATACAGCACGCAGACTCAGTGCAGTTTGGTGGATGTTACATGTCTGAATTTTAAGTTCTAGAACATACCGGTTCCCTCACGATGCATGTTTTAAATTGGATAAAACATCACACTTTTTTCTATTGTTCAATTGTCAATAGAAAAGAAAATCGACCCATATGACATGACTGTGATTGCAATAACAATTTTAAAACTTACCTTCCTATAACAGGGGTAGCTTCATTACCACTCAATATAAATACGGGGAAGAATATGGAGAAGACGCAACCACTGAAACAAAAAAAAAACAATATGTTAAAAAAATATTTCGATGAACAGAATTCCTTTAAAAAAAAAGTTTCACCCTCTAGGAATTACTCCTGTACCGTGGATGCGTTCAAAAATACATAAACTTATAAAAAATACATAAATAGACGAATAATCTGTTTCACATGCCCATGTGAAATGATAGTAGTTTTTAAGTCATGAGTGGTATGTCAAATACCGAACGAAATGAAGGTTGCTAAGTTTTATTCCCGAACGCAGTGAAGGGTTTATATAATTAATTCCCGAGCACAGCGAGAGAGTCATGCAAGCAGATCCGATGTCCACTAGGGAATTTGTGAAAGGAAACCCGTGGTCTTAGAACGCAAAGGGTAACTGGAGGACACAGGTGTGGTTTTAGTCAGTAGAAATCTTACATGCCCTTCCGATCCGCCCTAGAGCCTGAGAAAACATTGTAGTATTTGATAACTAAAAAAAATGGAGAACCATGGGACGAAATTCATAGAGATGGAGAAAAGAAACTGTTGTCTAGAGTTATTGGTGTTTTTTCAATTATGAATTTAAGTACATACTTAATTTATTTAAAACAAGTATGGCGTTGTACCCCGTTACTGGCATCAGGCTCGATATCTTTTTGACACTTGAACATAACTACGTGAAACGTAGGTGGGGTTGCAAACCGTTTTAGGCAAAAAAGTAAGTACTTTTCATTTTTTTTTTTCTTGAAGACACATTTTTGTGGGCTTCTAGCACACACTAATAGTTATTCTTTTATCCTCCAATTTTTGAAAACCATCTATACAAGGTGCAGTTTTAAAACTGCACAATATTTCAGGAGGTTGTAATAAAACTCATAAATAATCATGTAAAAATACGAAACCTGGTCAATAATCAGTAATACTTGTTATTTAATTTTTTAATTACACTAAACTAAATCGATTGATCGATGGCCGCGGGGGCGTGGCTAGGGTGTGGCGTGCGGGATGATGATTGGATGATACATTATTTATGAAACTATCGTTGCGAGTTAGTGTGTGTGAAAACGCCCTTTATTATTCCGTGTTTGTGTGTGTGAAAAAAAGCGCGGTTATAAAAAAAAAAAAAAATTACCTACTTATTTTATTATTGATTCGGGTCGAGAATCACTAACATAATTACCTCTTGAAATATTTTGCAGCTTCAAAACGACACCTTGTATATATTCCCAATTTAAATGTAAATTAACAAGCAACTCATTTCCAACTCAACTTTATTATATTTTAATAAAATACACTGAGTTAAATATCATTGGGATTGATGAAAATAAAGATTTTGTACTCGTATTAAATCCACCTTGAGACCTGTTCTAGATTTAAGAAAATTGGTAAACAGAGACGACAAATTCCACCACTCGAGATGGCGCGGCCATGCTAAAACCGCATCAAAATCCGTCGCGTGGTTTATGAGGATAAACTAACATACGTAAAAAATGACTATTTTTATTAAATACTCTATAATAAAGTTACGACAATTTTACACGCTTCTGGTGGGTTACATAATGTAGCTCGCGAACTCTTAGTGTTTAATCATAACAATCAATCAAACAGCCTATCAAAGTCCATTACTTACAACACTAAAGATAAGAAATCGATAAGTCTGATATTTTTGGACTTTAGACGAAAGGTGAGAAAGAGGATAATCTGGACAAGCTATTATTGGTGACGGAAAAGGAAAAATTAATAATAAAAAACAATGTGATCTTAAGAGCCGGTTGTAGGTATTTTGTAGGCACTGGCCCGCATCTCGTGTCGACTTCTCGCGGCCCCGTGACAGCGATTTTATTTTTATATAAAAACAATAAAAAACAGTAACTATTCAATATTTTTGTTCTTGCCAGATCCGAAAAAACAAGCTTTAATATTTTGTGTAACTTTATAATATATCTGTACATAATATATGTTTGAAATCATAAATTAGGGTCAGATTCGTGATTTTTATAATGTTTTGATATATATCATGTTTTGATTTTTATCCAGCGGTTGATCATATGGTCAATTTTAATAAAGTAATTTTTCACGGTGTTCCTCTTTTATATTTGTGGATTTCCAGAGGTTCAAAAAATTAGTAAGACCTGACCTTAAGAGCGTCCATCTTAACAAAATATAATTATATTCCTAAGTGATAATTTATTGACACTTAATGATAAAACATTGTTTGACTGACACTTATCTTTCACATTTTCTTATCGATACTAACCAGATATACGTATTTACATATAATTACTATAATGTTAAAGATGTATAACTACAGAAATATCAAATTCAAAATGTCTCCTGATAAAACACTTTTCTATTTAGCTTCGACTAAGGCACCAACCTTTTTTTCTTGAGTGCGGGAATTTATCTATTAACTTCTCCCGCCTGCCCTGGGTTTTTTTTTTGGAAGATAAAAATCATCCAAATGACATCCCCCGCCCTTGGGCGGAGCGGGAGATAGTGTCAGACTCTTACTGACTAAAAAACCCACTCCGTTCCTTCTTGCCTTTCATACTGGGGCCGAACTACCTTTCGGAACTAACCCTGGCCTAAGCTTCGACCCGTTTGCTGACAACTCCTTGAGGGGAGACCTCAAGGAGTTGTCTGCCCTGGGTGGACCGAAAGGTAGTGTCAGATTACACTGGTAGTACAGTCTTTTGACTGGCCTGTTGGTCTAGTGGTTAGTGGCCCTGACTGCTATACCGGAGGTCGTGGGTTCGATTCCCACCCAGGACAAATGTTTGTGTGATGAGCATCATCTTTTGTTCTGTGTCTGAGTGTAATTTATCTATATATGTATGTATTTAGAAATACATATATAAGTATGTTTATCAGTTGTCTAGTACTCATAACACAAGCTCTGCTTAAGTCGGGACTAGATGGCGTTGTCAAATCAAGCCCACGCTTGATTTGTACGTAGAGTTAGTCTGTAGTTCCCGCTTTAAATACTAAAGAAACAAAAACCAGTACAGCCTTCAAAAGCACCTTTAATAATGAACAAAGACTGCTTTTTATTATTTGTAATCTTTAAACACAGTTGTGTTGACACAGCTGAAACTATAGTATTATACTTCCCGATACATTTCTTCAATTTATTCCTTTACATGGGTAAACTATCGATCTTTCAATGAATTTCGATTATTTTATTAAGTTCTACTTTGCTGCATATCTTAATGTTCAAAGTCGAAGTAAAAATAAATGTTGTAAGTACGAGTATAAGGGCTATATTAAAATATATAGCCCTAAACTACCAAACTAGACACCACATAGACACCAGAGTCGCCATACATCCGAGATGGTCGCGCCACCAAATTGGTTGCCCCTAGCCAAGTTGTTAATCTGCAATCGTTAACGCTAGCAGAAAGCTTCAAATGTACGGGAATGACGTCATTTTAACGCTCAGTCACGTGGTCAGAACAAAAGAATTGGCGGCGAGGCCAACTCGAAGCGTTCGGCGCAAGCGAAACGGTTGCAACTTGGCTAGGGGGGCAGGTGAGTAACTCTCTATAGAGCTGTATACATTTTGTTGGTAGCGGCGACTGGTCGCGCCGCCATGGTGTCCCGGTGAAATATAGCCCTCAGGCTACGCGCTCGCTTTTATCGTCAATTTAATTGTTCTAGTAAATACGTACAAACCACTGTCTGCTACTTTGAAATAATTTTAATGGACTAGACAATTAATATTTGGAGTTCCCAGTAACATTTCTCATTAGTCCGTTTGCATGTGATAATATACTTATCTCAGTTACAAATGAAAACCTAATTACACAATTAATATTATAACAAAAGTTGGTGAGTGAGTGTGTGTATGTTTGTTACGTCTCCACGCTCGAACGGCGTAAATCAGAATAACATATAGCCTAACATATTGTGGAAAGTATGTATTGCGGATCCGCGGGTGGGTCGCTGGTTTGATTATAATATATATATTTTTTTTTACATATATTATTCCACAACTATCACAACGCCGTCTAGTCCCAAGCTAAGCAGAGCTTGTGTTATGGGTACGAGACAACTGATAAACATACTTATATATTTCTAAATACATACATATTATAGATAAATTACACCCAGACACAGAACAAATGATTATGCTAATCACACAAACATTTGTCCTGGGTGGGAATCGAACCCACGACCTCCGGCATAGCAGTCAGGGTCACTGACCATTACACCAACAGGCCAGTCTCAGTCAGATTATTATACATACATATAAATAAAATTAGAGTGTCTGTTTGTAATATTAAAATAACCGCTTTTTACTACATGCATATGAATATATATACGGTACATACATCAAAATAACATTTTTTTACAATTTTTGTCTGTCTGTCGGTTTGTTCCGGCTAATTTCTGAAATGGCTGGACCGATTCTGACGGGATTTTTTTTGGCAGGTAGCTGATGTAATAAGGAATAACTTAGGCTACTTTTATTTTAGAAAAAATAAATTCAAAATCCTGTAGTCCACGCGAACGAAGTCGCAGGCGCAGCTAATTATATAATAATCTTTATTATTTTTAAAGGAAAAACTGACTGACTGAAATCAACGTACAGCCAAAACTATCAGGACTTGTCAGGACTAGGAGCATGAAATTATGCACAAGGTTTCCTTTTATATCGTAGGCGAGTACCTGCTGAGAGGATTTTTCAAAATTCACCCCCTAAAGGCATGAAACGGAGGTTCAAACTTTGGGTGGAGCAGGGGCGCCGGCTTTTTTGTTTATTTTTTGATGACTCGATAATCTCGAACTGTATAATTATTTTTGATCAACAATCAACAAACATTTGTCTTGGTGCGGGAATCGAACCTGCCACCCTTGCGTCTCAACCGGCGTTCTAAACCACTGCGCAAAACGGGTCGTGGGGTAATGAAAAAATTTCCATCCCAAAAAGGTGATTGCTGATCTGTTTCTCAGGGGTGCTCGGCACGCACTGTTTATTTTTCATGGGTGCTTGAGCCCCCGAGCACCCACGGAGTCGGCGCCCCTGGGGTGGAGAAACCTACTATAACGCAGAAGAAACCGCTGGCAGAATCTATCTATACACACCGTTAAATTTTAATCGTTTTAATCCCGTGGAGGGTCGATCCGGTACATGAAACACTATCGGTTTGTAAAGATAAAATTAAAAAATAAAGTACCTTTTTTTCAAAACTCGTATTAATTTACGCATGTACGAAATTAATTTCTTTGAGAAAACGTCAGCTGAGCGAGTTCAATGAGCTGTACGCAACGCCGACTATTAACTACAGGTCATTGAACTCGCTCAGCTCGTACCGGATCGACCCTCCACGGGATTAAAACGATTAAAATTTACGGTGTATTTAAAAATCAATGCCACTTTTCGTTTTAATTTTATAACTCAAGAACGGGCTAACCTATCCAAATCAAATGGTTTGGCTTTATTCGGAATATTTAGTAGATGGTTTATGTGAAGTTTGGTAGGGTAGAGTAAGGTAGAGTAGGATAGGGTAGGGTAGAGTAAGGTAGAGTAGGGTAGAGTAGGGTATTGTAGGGTAGAGTACGGGAGAGCGGAAGCAAGCTGCGCGGGCAAAAGCTAGTTTATTATATAATTAAAAACTTGACTGGATAATTAAAATTAAATTAGGTGGTGAAATTAAGGTGCCTGTGGCGCCTCGTAAGTCAAGACGCCTCGGGTTGCCCACTCCTAAAGCTGGCTCTGGGTATAATACTCGTTTCTAGATTTCAATAACTCACCTAATAATATAAGACTGTGGTATCTGCGTCAGCACAGCAAGCGGCAGGCCGAAGCCGAGGAAGTAGGGCCAGTTGGTCTCGATGAAGGTGAGGCGCTTGTGCAGCTCCCAGCCCATGTTGAACCACTTGTACTCGAACGAGTACAGCGAGTACAACAGGCACATGTGGACGAGGCAGAGGAGCTCGCCTATGTACGTTATTGGTAGCATGCTTACTAACATACTCTGGAAAGAAAAGATTAGGTTTTTTTTTATGGTTCCGTCTTTAATGAAATTTCTGACGATTTTGTGTAATAAAAAAAATCTTAATTTTTACTCCCCTATGAATACGCCTTTACTTTGCAGTAGTGTTGATGAATCGCTATTTTCATGACGTGAATAGGCTATAGTAAAAATGCTGAGAGTAAACTTCACAACTAACTAAGAAATCATCATCATCATCATCATTTCAGTCGAAAGACGTCCACTGTTGGACATAAGCCTCCCCCAAGCGCCGCCACAACGACCGACCGCATTCCCGTGACACTCACCTGCAGGCTTACTCTTGAGTTCAATTCCGATCGGTCGACATTGAGATTGTGACGTTTCGTACCCTTGAATTCAATGATAGCGCCAAATTGGTTCAAAATTGCGTGACCATTTTGAGAACTAAGTGAAATCGTATATGTTGACAAAATTGTTTTCAAGAGTACCAAATCACGTAACGTCAAAATTGACATTGAATGACACGGATTGACTCCATATTAACATACAACAAGATATTACATACCTGTACTAAAAATAGCGCTTGCACCAACAAGCTGAAGAGGGAGTCGGCGATGATCTTGCTCACGCTCGACATGAACTGTGGCCGACCACGTCTGTGGCGGTATGCGCTGTCTGCTATATCCTGGCAAACAGTATAAATGATTAGTAGCTTGATCAAAACGAAGATGCAAATCCTGGGCGCACGGAGGGTTGCCAAAATTTTAAACTATTAAACAGTATTTTAGAAAAATTAACAGTATTTTATTTGTTTAATGTTTTAAATATATATTTTTTAGACCTTCTCCCTAGTGATTCAACGAATATTCGCAATCGCACATTTTTGACATTTGCTTTCGAATTCACAAGAAACATGCGAATATTTGGCCTTTTTTGTATTGTATTTTTTTTAATTTATTTATTGTAAATATTATTCGCCAGTATTATTCGTGAATATTGATCGCGAATATTCGTCAAAATTTAACATTCTTTACATCAGTTGTATTTTCATTCTATATCCGTTCAATCAATACTTAAATACCCTTTTAAAAAAAAAAACAATGCCAAATATTCGCATGTTTCTTAAGGGGCCGGCAACGGATGAATTTCCATACAAACGTAATAACACGCTCATTTGCAGTTGGAGCATATTTCCAACATATTATGACGATATTCGGTTATAGACAATATTTATCTAGGGTTCCTACGTCGAGAATATAAATAGAAAGTAGAGAGTAGTAGAAATATTGTTTTTTTTGCCATTTACGCTATAAAAAAGTGCGAAATACAATTCGCTTAAATATCTCTTTGTTTTTTTTAAAAAGAAAGACGTAGGAACCTAGATAAATATTGTCTATAACCGAATATCATCATAATATGTTGGAAATATGCTCCAACTGCAAATGAGCGTGGTATTACGTTTGTATGGAAATTCATACGTCGCCGGCCCCTTAAGAATTCTGCGAATATTCGCGAATGCGAATATTTGTTACACCACTACCTATCACACATCTTACTAATTTAGAGTTTTTTAAAAACTTCATATGCCTCACCACAATTATAACTAAAATTAAATAAATGTGGAGCTCATTCGATTCGACTCTATTACTGTGATTTGATAAAAAAAATTGTGAGCTTCTATATGTAATCATTACGAGTATAGTGTTAAGCATTTAGACGCTGAAAACAGTATTTTGTATACTTTTTTTTTTCAACAGAAAATGTATTATATATAATGTGATTTAACAATATAGTTGGCAACCCAAGGCCCACCTTCCAATAGCTATATGTTACATCTGTAATTATAATTGTATTGTATTGTAGTATGAAAGAACCAAAAATATCTCACTAATAATGACGGAGCAGAGCCACGTAATATTAACACATACTATAAAAACCTTGAGTTTTATGCAAATTAGGGTATTGATATGTATTGAGTAATAAGAAAAAAGAAAATTAAAAGTTGAAAAGAGAGAAAATTTTACTTGAAAAAATATAATGAAAGTGGTTACAAGAAGGTTACATTAGTTTCTCATTTAGACTTTCGAGTTGTTAATTTTGCAGTAATTTTTCTCCTTTTGTCATGTTGATTGTTACTAGGAAAACATTATTCTAAGTCCAATTTAAGCAAGGTTTTTTAAGTAATAACAAGTGTATCATGAAAATCTAGCTATATAGTGACCAACTTGCTTCTTTGTAAAAATACCACATGGTCATCAGTATCTTTTATGACCATGTGTTATTTTTAAAAAGTACATTATACTATTACACATCAACCAGTATTAGCTTGGGGTTTAATGAATTAATACTCACTTGAAACCACAAGCTGTTGACTAGTTTGCTCAACAAGAACAAAGGCAGCACCCATATCATCCGAAATGTCATAGACAAGAACGGTTGCATCCACGCCCACACATTATGTGCAGTCCCAGGGTTATGGCCGAACACCACGGTAACTAAGTACTTGACCGCAGGCAATAGAACATACTCGAAAATTAGTATACTAAGCAAAAATATAAAGCCATTTAGAATGCATGATTGTAACACTCTTGTAAGTACTTTTGATTCCCTGGAACAAAAAAAAAAGCGTTAAGTTACTTACATTTTTGGGGAATACTTTTTAGTAAGCATAACTTCCAAAATAGTTACTGCCATAAAAAATTGTTTTTCAGACATCTTGTTTTTGTGCATGTTTCGTAAGTACATATGGTACGGCCAGAGTACCACGTGTTATTTTTTTTTAATGAATTATTAAAAAAAAAAATTGGTAAACTTACTGTTTTACTTTTGGTTGCTTTTGTTTATTTTTTGTGTTTTCAAATTCCGTTTGAGGCGAACGACTTAGGGCACGCTCATTGATCTCTTTATCTAAATATAACAGTACAGTTACACCTCGTAAGCTGTCTATGAAACCTTTGATAAGCGAAATAGAAAAATTCTGAAACAGTAAAATTTTAGAACAATGAACAATCAGCGACAACGTAATAAATAACAAAGACTCAGTTTTGATAGTACTCACTGTAACGCTATCCATTTTGTGTTTGAATTAATTTTTTCACAGTTTCATTATACAATCTTTTATTGCAATAACTATTCACATTATTTTGTACAATTTTGTTTGACGTCAATTTACGTAAAATAAAGTCAAAAGTGACACAAAGTCACAAACAGTCAAACACAATGACTGACAAATGTGACATCAACAAATGGTAGCTTAGGATTTTAGAGCGACGATGCGGTGTTACAATATTCTACCAAAATATCAAGTGAGAGCATTAGCTATAATAAAAACTTTAGTATGTTACACTTATTTTACATAATTTTCCAAGTTTTAATAACGATAGGAAGGTTGTTAGTGATGAGGAGTTGGAGACAAGGAATTTGAGGAGCTTGAGGATGAGGAGAAATGACAACCACACCATGCAATTGACAACTGAAAATATATTTTGTTTCATAAGTTTTTAAAATATGTACAAAACAAAAAGTTTATAAAAAAAAGGTTCCATTCGGAACATCCGCCCATTTTTTTTTAAAAGTGGGATTCTTATAATTGTACTAGCTTTTTAAGCGGCCTCTTGAAAATGCCTGCTGCCGTAAGTACATCGGCCACTCTGGCCACTCCGTCCCTGCCACGGTAGACCTTTTCTATTCGGCCTTTAGGCCACACTCCTCGCGGCAGATTGTTATCAACAATGATCACCACGTCTCCAACTTTAATATCACGCCGTTGTCCGGCACCTCTAGATAAGTGCAGTTGAGGCAAGTATTCTAATACCCAACGACGCCAGAATTGATCTGCCAGTTGGACGGCCTTCCGCCACGAAATTCTGCCACTCAGATCTCCTTCGCTCGAGTTGACCGGAATGTTTCTTCCAGAAGAGGTGCCGATTAAAAAATGGCTAGGTGTTAATGCCTCCGGGTAATCTGGATCGGGAGAAACGTGCGTGAGTGGTCTGCTGTTCACAATTGCTTCCGCTTCGACAAGAAGGGTTGTTAAGACCTCATCTGATGGAGACTTTTCTTTTAGTGTCACCTTTAGCACAGTCTTAATACTTCGCACCAAACGCTCCCATGCCCCGCCCATGAACGGCGCTGCCGGTGGGATAAAATTCCATTCAATGGCTTCATTTGTAGCGAAAGAGGAAACTTGGCTACCATACAATTTCTTCAGTTCACGATTTAGACCCACAAAGGCTGTCCCATTGTCGGAGTACATCTGGCGGGGGCAACCGCGCCTTGCGATAAATCTTCTCAAACTCATTACCGCCGCATCGGTGGAGAGGCTGTGAACAACTTCAAAATGGACTGCTCTGACGACTAAACAGGTGTAGAGAGCAACATATCGTTTCTCGTGTCTGCGCCCGATAGTAACTTGGATGGGGCCAAAGTAGTCCAGGCCTGTATAGGAGAACGGTCGTTCACTGTGAGCTAATCTTGCTGGTGGAAGTTTTCCCATTGGCGGGTTGAATGGCGTAGCCTTTCGCTGTCGACAGAATAGGCAATGGTTTGCTACTGACCGAACTGTGCTTCTTAAATGAATTATCCAGTAGACTTGGCGAAGTTCATTCACAACTGTCTCTGTGTTAGCATGAGCAGCTTTCTGGTGGTAACGAAGCACTAAGAGGCGTACTGCCGGGTGTTTTCCATCTAATATAATTGGAGACTTGGCTTGACTCGAGACTCCAGAAGCAGCAGTGATCCGTCCTGATAACCGAAGTAGGTTGTCCACTCCTATGGTAGGAGACAGGTTCAACAATCTGCTAGAGCGTGGCAGGGAGGTTGCTGTCTTTAGGCAAACTATCTCTGTTTCAAAGCAATCTATCTGGCTTTGCCATAGTATATGGTTCTCCGCTAATTGTAGGTCAACCGATGACAAGTCAAAAGGAGTTAGTTTTGTGTTACCTACTCTACGGCAAATGTTAAGAAGCTTGCGTGCAAACAAATGAGCTAGAGCAGTGGCTCGAACGAGACATAACCATCTACTGATGCGCAACGGGCTAGCTGAAACGGGAACTAAGGGATGAAATGGTTCATCAGATATTGCATTACATATGACTTTGTGCCTTGGTTTCAGCTCAGTCTGACCAGCCGTTGGCATTGTGATAATTGGTTCTACAGGCCACTGGTCTGATGATAATAAAAAATTAGGACCAGTAAACCAGCGTGACTCCATATTTAGCGGCTTTTTATCTATACGTGTCGCATCGTCAGCTACATTCATTTCGGTAGGAACCCAGTGCCATTCTCCGACACTAGAAAGCTCTAAAATTTCACCAATACGGTTGGCCACAAAAGGCTTGAATTTACGAGCGTCGTTTCGCACCCAACCTAAGACATTCATGGAGTCACACCAGAAAACTCGTTTATCTGGCTTAAACGTGTGAGCATTGCAGATGGTG
Organism: Mythimna ferrago; assembly: GCA_910589285.2. Classification (NCBI taxonomy): domain Eukaryota; kingdom Metazoa; phylum Arthropoda; class Insecta; order Lepidoptera; family Noctuidae; genus Mythimna; species Mythimna ferrago. Next base: position 5,879,259 of record OU342675.1, on the reverse strand, counting down.
TCGGCAAGTCGAGCGGCTACCAAGGCACCTTGAAGTTCTAACCGTGCTATGGAGGAGGGTTTTAATGGAGCTACTCTGACTTTACTACCGATCAGTACTACCGCAATGGTATTATTCGGGAATTGCAAACGCCAATACGCTACAGATGCATACGCAGATTCGCTAGCATCACAAAAGACATGAAGTTCTCTCTGCGCTACATCAAACTCGCTCAAATTATAACGACGAGGAATTTTTAAATTAGAAATGGAATTAAGGCAAACTTCGTGCCATTCTTTCCAAGCCGATGAGTCATCTTGAGTGAGTTGTTGGTCCCAATCGACTGCTTTACGCCATATATTTTGGAACATGATCTTTGCCCTCACCACAAGTGGGGCCAAAAAGCCTAGAGGATCATACACGCACATCAACAAAGAGAGAGCTTCACGCTTTGTAAAACTATCGGAAATGGATTTACCGATCAGGCCTTTAACTTCAAAACTAAGACAGTCCTCACCGGGCTGCCACACCAAACCAAGAGTTCTAACAGACTTAGCTATTTTACCCATATCAACATTTACATTATCTAAAGATGGATCTAATAGGTGCTCTTTTGGAATGAGAGCTAGGGCTGTCGGATCATTTGACACCCAAGATCTCATTTTAAAGTGAGCCTTTTTATGAATTTCTACAATATCAGCAGCAAGGCGCGCTGCTTTGGCTGCTGAATCTACCGAAACAATGCAATCATCCATATAATGTTTATGGAGTATAGCATCCACAGCTTCTGGGAAGTCGCTTATATACTCAGTGGCGTTTCTGTTCTTTATATATTGTGCCGTAAATGGGCTAGAAGCGGCACCGAATATCATTGACGACATCCTATATATTCGAATTGGTTCCTCGGGTGAATTTCGCCAAAGAAAGCGTTGGGCATCCCGATCTGCCTCGCGTATTTTCACCTGAGGAAACATTTCTTCTATGTCAGCAGAGAGCCCGACTTTGCCTTCGCGAAAGCGAAAGAGAATGTCTATAATAGAGTTAAGTAAGTCAGGTCCAGTAAGAAGCATGGTATTTAAGCTCACCCCGTTTGATTTGGCCGCCGCGTCGTAAACTATGCGCAGCTTGCGTGGCTTATTGGAATTAGTAACGCCAAAATGCGGTAAATACCAACATTTAGAGCTGGACGAATGGCTGCTTACAGGACCTTCCGCATATTTTTTGTCAAACGTTGATTGCATGTTCAATTTATACAATTCAGCATAGGCGGGCTCTTTGAGCATTTTTCTCTCTAAGGTTTTGAACCTCGACATAGCTAGGCCAAAACTATCTGGAACTTTAAATTGCTCATCCTTCCAAGGAAGCGCAACTTCATATGTATCGTCAGGTAAATGACGGGTACTATCTTCTAGTATTTTGATGGCTTTAATGTCGTTATCGCTACGACACTCTCTTTTAGTAATTCCAAGAGAATCTAGTTTGTAATAAGACTGAATAAGTGCGTCAAGATCATTATACTCACTGGAAGTACTAACATGATTGATTGTGTCAATAGCCTTTGTTCTACTTGACTGAAAACCAAATAAAACCCAACCTAGACTCGTGTTAATTGCGACTGGTTGAGACTTGCTGCCTCTTCGAGTTGATTTAGGAATCGTAAGATGCCAGTTGTCGATGCCAATAATTACTTTAGGTTCGGCTTCCATATAGCAGAGAACGTCGCTTAAGTCGCGCAAGTGGGGGAACTGCTGGATACTTTCAGTTCGAACAGTCTGTTTGGATAACCCTAGACTATTGATTGCCCGAGCCTTACAAATGGTGAACGTTTCCGTACATTGTGAACCTTTGATATCAAAGTCGACGTACTGAACCTTTACGTCTTTTCCTAAACCACTGACACAGTCAAGCCTAACGTGTGATTCGGGACCTGCGACACCAATTTGTTCACATAGTTGGGCATCAATGAACGTAGCAGTGGCGCCATCGTCTAACAAAGCAAACGTATCGACACTACATAGCGGTCCCGAAATCGTAACTGCAACGACTTTTAACAAAGGTCTCATATGGTTATAGTTTTCGTCAGATAAATTTGAAAAAGAGGAGGTATACGCTATTAATTCACCAGGTTCTTTACGCGGCACCTCTACCTGATTATCAGACGGTGATTTGGTATTATCGCAGTTTAGTTCATTCACTAAAACTGTATGAGCTAATAAATTTATGTCATGCAAAAGTTTATGATGTCGGAATTTACACTCAGTCACATTGCAAACCTCTTTCTTATTTTTGCAAAACTTATAACTATGTGAACCTTTTTTAAGACATTTATGACATAACTTATTTTCTTTTACGAACTGCCATCGGTCACTAACTGACAATGTAATAAAACTATTACAGTTTAATAAATTATGTTTATGTTTACACATAGGACAGGGTTTTATTTCAATTTCATCTGAAATTTCTAGTTTTTTAGCCGAAAATTTAGGTGATGAGGTCTTGGAAGTATTTTGGGTACTATCTGAAAATGAGGCGGAATGTACCTTCTCGTACTTTTTAACAACAATTGAGGGTTCTGATACTAAACCAAACTTGAGTTGCTTTTCAACTTCACGAGTCAAAAATAAAACTAACAACTCGAGCATAGTCTTACCCTGTTGTGAGAAGTGAGCTACAGCAAAATCCGTCCATTTATTTCGTAGTAATGGGTTGAGTTTACCTAGAATAGTTTGAAATAACTCAGGAGAATCTAGGTAACTCTTCTGATCCAAGAGCCTCATAACTTCAACTGAATTTCTTACCTTGCAGGTGAATTTGTTGAGATCATCGCAATCTAAGGAACTTAACTTGGGCCACGACCGTACGGATGCTATTTCCTGCAAAACAATAAATTCGGGGCGACCGAACCTAAGTTGCAATGCGTCCATTACCTCCACAGGATCACGCGCAGAAACTAGGAGCACCGCTACCGTTTCACGTGCTATTCCACGAAGTCCTAGGTTGATCCGTGTCAGATTCTCAGATGCGGAGAAGGAAGACTTCGTGTCTTCGTAGACTCGCTTGAAGGCGAGCCAGTCCAATGGCTTGCCATCGAAGATAGGGAGGCGTCCATCGCTATTCTTGGGTTTTGAACCTCCACCGACATTCGCTAGCGACGACGTAATAGCCTGTGCTAATAAAGTTATATCAGAGGGTTGTTGTTTAATCTCTGAAGAATTAAAAGCAGGTTCTTGAGTGCTGTCAGGGATTGGAATACGGGGCTGACTGCATGGAATAGCCTTTTCGGATGATGCTAACCACTGTTGTACTTGCCTTTCTGATTCTATGGAGCTTCTGCGACTCCCTCGACTGTCGGCTTCTAAAGCTGCAAGCTGAGCCTCTAGGTCCAAGTTAGCAGCTTCTCGCTCCGATTTGGCTGCTGCTGCTGCCGCCGCCGCTGCCGCAGCCGCACGATCAGCCTCGGCGACCTTCCTAATGTGGGCCGCCTGTAAGGCCAACTTTTGGGCACGGATTCTCGCTGACGACCGTGACGTCCTGGAACTCGTCGTGGAGCGATCACCGCGCACTACTGGGGCTTCGCTCATGTTGCTTTGGTGGTTGCCTTCCTCCTCTCGAGCTTTCGCTTGGCTCCTTGTCTCCACCATACGAATTTTTAAAACTTATGTTTTGCTGGTTCGAAAAAAAAAGTGGGAGAGGGACCAAATGTTAGTGATGAGGAGTTGGAGACAAGGAATTTGAGGAGCTTGAGGATGAGGAGAAATGACAACCACACCATGCAATTGACAACTGAAAATATATTTTGTTTCATAAGTTTTTAAAATATGTACAAAACAAAAAGTTTATAAAAAAAAGGTTCCATTCGGAACAAAGGTCACAATATTATTAGAGAATATATGTGTGCAGAAACTTTGTATACGGCTTAATATTAATAACTGAATGGACAGTACCCTGCATGCGTAGATTGTCCAGCGTTCTTGTACCGTAAGGTACAAAAAGGTAAAGTAATTTTTATTCATTAAAAACCGAGATTCCACCGTGTCAGGAAACACGCCAAACAATAGCGTGAGCGAGTTTCTAGTCGAGTAACCACAGAGTACTATCGAGTACCTAATCTAAAGGACCTATTACACTACGCGTTATTCAGACTCGTTTTGTCTATGGTTCGACGTATCTAGTCTATGGTTCAACGTTTCGCGCAGTGTACTAAGTTAGACTGTCGGAATATCGCACGCCATATTCAGCGCACTGTAATAGATCCTTTAACCGGCCGTGTTACTCGAATCAAACTGCAAACGAATCAAATCGAGTTGCTTTTTCGTCCAACTCGATTTGACTCAGTTGGTAGTGGGTCAGTTAAAGGCGAAAAATACATTATAGCCCATTAAAGTTACGTGTGACGTCACCCCGTTCGAAAAATGCAGCACGGCGTGACGTTACACGTAACTTTAATGGGCTATATCTTTGTCATTTTCGGTTTACAAATAATAAAAATACTTGTCCCTTATTTTTGAATAATCTAAAAGACGGACTAATTACATTTTTTACGGCAACTAGCCTATTGTTGTATAAATCGTTATTTAGAATTGAGCAAATTAGTTCCCTGGCCTTTTTTTTTCATTAAAAAACTGTGAAAACCCTTTTGTTCATCTTGACGTTCAAAAATGACTTTTCGAATACCGTCAATCATAGACACAATAGAAAGACGACGACAGCGCGAACGCCGGCGTTCGCTTGGGGATTCATGAATATGATCATTTATATGGTCTGATGATAATAAAAAATTAGGACCAGTAAACCAGCGTGACTCCATATTTAGCGGCTTTTTATCTATACGTGTCGCATCGTCAGCTACATTCATTTCGGTAGGAACCCAGTGCCATTCTCCGACACTAGAAAGCTCTAAAATTTCACCAATACGGTTGGCCACAAAAGGCTTGAATTTACGAGCGTCGTTTCGCACCCAACCTAAGACATTCATGGAGTCACACCAGAAAACTCGTTTATCTGGCTTAAACGTGTGAGCATTGCAGATGGTGTCGGCAAGTCGAGCGGCTACCAAGGCACCTTGAAGTTCTAACCGTGCTATGGAGGAGGGTTTTAATGGAGCTACTCTGACTTTACTACCGATCAGTACTACCGCAATGGTATTATTCGGGAATTGCAAACGCCAATACGCTACAGATGCATACGCAGATTCGCTAGCATCACAAAAGACATGAAGTTCTCTCTGCGCTACATCAAACTCGCTCAAATTATAACGACGAGGAATTTTTAAATTAGAAATGGAATTAAGGCAAACTTCGTGCCATTCTTTCCAAGCCGATGAGTCATCTTGAGTGAGTTGTTGGTCCCAATCGACTGCTTTACGCCATATATTTTGGAACATGATCTTTGCCCTCACCACAAGTGGGGCCAAAAAGCCTAGAGGATCATACACGCACATCAACAAAGAGAGAGCTTCACGCTTTGTAAAACTATCGGAAATGGATTTACCGATCAGGCCTTTAACTTCAAAACTAAGACAGTCCTCACCGGGCTTCAATGCTGCTCAATTCTAAATCGTTATTTAGAATTGAGCAAATTAGTTCCCTGGCCTTTTTTTTTCATTAAAAAACTGTGAAAACCCTTTTGTTCATCTTGACGTTCAAAAATGACTTTTCGAATACCGTCAATCATAGACACAATAGAAAGACGACGACAGCGCGAACGCCGGCGTTCGCTTGGGGATTCATGAATATGATCATTTATATGGTTTTACTTATTGTACTATAATAGGATGTTTTGCAGTAGATTAAATTATAGCGGAGCACTTAAAATCCCAACATTTTTATTATTCTTTTTTTAACCGGAACTCAATTGTGTTTTAAATAAGTACTATTTTAGTAGATTTTTTTAAAAGTAAGGTAGCATTTTATTCAAATGCAAATAAAGTTTATTATGTTTATTGTCCAAAATATCAATACCTATAAAATTGAGATAAAGTTCCTTTTATTTTAAAATTATTTCTTCTTTTCTTTATGATTTAATCTAGTGCTTGACTGTGATCCAATTTTTCGTAAACGAGTTACCTGAAACTTTAAACATAGGCTGAACGTCAGTAGTAAGTAACGAATTATGTAGGTACTAAAAAAAAGCCCTTACTTATTCCGAGCTAGATCAAATTGTGATTATTATGAAGTACTATGAACTATTTAGGTCTAGCGAAATATTTTACACTTAGATAAGGTTTTATCACTAAACATGCAATAAAAAGTGTATTGCGTATTTACTACTATTATTATTTACTAACTTATTATTGATTTAGTATAATCCAAAAAAAATATAATTTGATTGATAATTTTGGTGTAATACCGAACAACTCGCTTTTTAACAGCTGTCTTCTGTCAATGTCATCTTCTCTTTAACATTTATACCTTTCTCTGTCTTACTTACTATAAAATTAATTCGCTATCTCGTTCAATGTGTTTATTCAGGGGAAAGTATCGTAATTACATGTGCCTACTTTACACAACATCAAAAATTTTGTTTTGATAGCGTTTCGATTTTGTTTTCGTTAAAAAACCTTTTGATTTTATTATAGTCTTCTAGTTAGTGGGCATATGAAGTGTTCAAAATGGATAACGTGTATATTCTCAACAATCTGAGGTAAGTAATACTTGCGAAAGAAGTGCGTATGTCGCAACGCAACTTTGTTCTCTGCAACGTATCTAAATACCTATTATGTATGTATTTGACCTATTATCCACCGTGTTTATCGTAAAATGTATCCAATGAATATACCAGTATGTTCTTTATCTTACATATTTTGGTTCAGAGGGTAGTCATATGGAGGCTGAATAAAATTACTCTGAGGGTACATAACTACAAGGAGAAAGTTAAATGTTGTCTTACATCTTTCATTATGAAATGATGTAGAAAGTTGTGAACCAATAAGAACCATTAAGGACAAAGCAAGCAGACTAGTATAAAGTATTATTTGTATGTGGTAATTTGTTGAACCAAATTACTGAAACAGGATGTCCCAATTGACTTATTCTGATGTAAGCAATGTTTGAATATGCATTAACTTAACTTTTAACTGTGAGGACTAATGTGATGTATTACTGGATCTAATGGAAAACAGTTTGTCAACCATACTTAGTTCACTTTAGCTTACACTGACAATTAGAGGGTCGTCTATTATTGTATTTATGTCGGGTTGTGCATACACAATCCGACATAAATACTATAACAAACAAACATATTGTTTGGTTGTCTGGTAGATAGCCCTGTCAGTTAGAAGACTGCGTTTGTAGTAAAAGTAGTTAATTTAAAAAAAATTCATTATACCCCAAGGGAACGTCGGTGTTTGCGCTGTCATTGTCTTTCTATTGTGTCTCTGATGGTATTTGAAAGGTTAATGCTTTATATCGGTGCTTGAATGCAATCGCATGGTAAGCATTTGTTGATGGTAATCACGCTAGTTAACCTTTCGAATACTGTAATTAGAGACAGTAGAAAGACAATAAGAGAGCAAATGCCGGGATTCGCTTGGGATTTAATGAATTAAGAGCCTATACAATAAATCTAATTTTGGTGTACATTATCACAGGACATAATGTTGTCTTAAGTAAAACTTAAGATTCAAAACACAGATATTACCTGCATGCAGCAAAAACAACTACAACAAACAATAATTTTCAATACTTTTCATACTTTGTTTGTTTTTTATTTTTTTATTGTCATTGGTCTACAGTAATCCACTGTATACTATAGACTTAGGGTGAGTTGCACCATTTAACTATAACGATAACCAAACCATAACCAGCCGTGAAACGGCCGCCTATTGGTCAATTCGACGATTTGACAACTGTTGACAGCTTTGTTATTGTTATAGTTAAATGGTGCAACTCACCCTTACTAAACTGAGAAGGATGTATGTAGTCCATAGGAGGTTCAACTGTTAATATCTTTTATGAAACACATACTATGAATAAAAAACATAGAATAAGGGCGTTATCACACTAGCGATTTGCGAGCGGCTGCGGGGCGGGGCGCGCACGCAGCGAATGCGTAGCGAACACGCCGCGGCTGCGCAGCGAAGACGTCGCGCATACGTGGAAATTCGCAACTTTTTCAACGCGTGTTTGTATAAGTTACCGACGTATAATACACTCGGTAACAAAATGGATTCCGACGAGGAGACACTGCTTTTGGCTTTGTTACTTCGAAGATGGCCGGAGACTCGCATCTCGTTGCCGGATCTCGTTGCGTATCCGCAATAAATTCGCTGCGCATGCGTGGCGTGTTCGTTGCGCGCCCGTAACGTATTCGTTGCGCGCCCGCTCCGCTTTGAGGACGCTCGCAATCCGCTAGTATGATAAGGCCCTAAAGGACGAGGCTCATAGTGCAACTCATTTTGAACAGAATATACTTAGAGTGACAAAGAGAATTTTTATTTTTTTATTGTCTATTAAATAGAGAAAAAAAAACAAGTAAGTACAAGGCCCAAACCACAAATTAATTACAAGTTCATGTCCAAACTGCTAAGAAACTGGTTAAAACATGATAAAAAACTGGTAAAAAAACAGCATTTTAACTAGTTTTATAAACAAAAAATATAATAATATGTCTAGGTAGACTGTTGATGACACAAGCCACCAAAACATGGTGTGGTCATTTTTTTTGTACACCGAGTGGTAATATTATAGTGTAGTGTAGTGTGTGGTGTGTGTAGTGGAGTAATATTATAACATTCTACAAAGAGATTGTGGTTTCTCAAGGTTTTTTCATAACATCACCACAAATTTTAATACCTTTTTTTATTTAAAGTTTTCTTCTGGGCTAGCTTATCTTATTATTTGTAGCAATTTTTAACACCACAATAATTTTGAAGCGCCCTTGTAGTAGGTACCCAACTTCACGCTAAGTAAACTTATTGCCACACCATGGTAGACAAACAGAGATATCACTGACCACTGCACACTCTTTCATCATAACATACAAGTAGATAAGTTGCGAACATTCGCCCATATGATGTATGGCCATTACGAGCCAAAGTTCAAAACTGGTATAGCTAATCAGTCGACGTCACGGAGCGAGCGCCCCTGACTAGAGCCGCCAGTTGTACGCTCGGCAGCGTTCAGTGCGCGCGCGGTCTCAGCGCGAAACGCGCGTCTCTTCAATCGCATCCAATCCTCCTTTGTGACGTTCGAATGACCAACTGAGTTTCTAAGTTAAATAAATCCATTGTGTTCTGTTCAAAATGAAAGTGGACAAAGAATCGTCCCTTGCGGGGCCAGTGGACACTAAGCCCATTATCCTCGACAGGAAAGGGAGTCTGAAGGTGACCATCACGCCGGCACAACACAAGACCCTCACACATCTGCCGAAGAGACCGCCAGTGGACTTGGCGTTCACTGATCTTACCTACAAAGTTCAAGAAGGAAGAAAAAGCAGTAAGTACGCTTGCATTATTTACACTGTTTGACAAAGCAATCGGTTTGAAACAATGGCAAAGAATGATAGATTGCCACTGTTGATTCCATTTACGTAAATAAATGGCTTCAATTATTTGAATAACAAAGATAATGTTTCTAACGATGTCTAAATCATTGATTATGTCCGTGTTAATGAGACGCCATATACTCTGACCTTAATGATATTTCCTCAAACTCCAAGATTATATTCGATTCGTTGTTTTTTACTTATTGGTATCAGAATAACATAAATAAATTTATCCGTTGCATAAATATTGGTACTTCGAAGGTAGAGTTTTAGCCAGTTGTTTTTTTCAAAATCTTATTAATTGGCATATTTGTATCAAAGTTAATTTCTCGTCGAGTTTGTATTTAAAATAAAACAAGTATTTCTGCAAAAATAGTGGCAAATTTCCTTAAAAAATGTTACAGAGATAACATAATGCCAAAGAATGATAATAAACTTGGCCTAGTTCCTGCACATAATATACAAACATCCGTAGCGGAAGAGATAATATTTTGAACTCGAGGGAGTTAGTTCAGGATAACCTATCACGCAACCGCATCATCCATCACGCAGGGTAAAAATTGAAGGCTGCTTTAGGAATAATATAAATATGTACAGTCTTATAACAGGAACGAGGAAGGAGGACCCAACGTATAGATAGGATGACAAAGGGAAATCCTCAATCAGTTGTTACTCTCCTTATGAAAACGAACCACGCTACGCACGATTCTTTAAACAGCAAGTTACAGTTAGATGTCAATCCCAAATAGCGTTGCGAAGCTCTCCTCGATTCTTTATTTCCTCATTACCATGGGAATTGGGGTGATCCGACACTTATCAATATAGAGAGTCAGATTTTAGAAGTGTCAGAACTGAAAGACTGCTTAAAAATGTTAATCCTTGACATAATTTTTCTTACCACTTTACACATTTCAATGTTGGTTCTTCGAACTACGGAAGAAATGTGTCCTTGGCTGAAGATTTATCTTTCTAATTTGCCTGCGTTTCCAAATCGGGGCCCAATTAATTAGGAAGTTCTTTATAGACTTTAATATCTTGTTTTACTTAAGTATCGCAATTATTTGCAGGAGCTAATTTTGTCTTGCTTAGTACAGTATCATGATTTAGTACTAAGCTATGTTTAAAATCTCTTCTCACTTTTGTTTTTGCAGCACTCAATTAGAGACTCGTTACTTGCATAAAAACAAAATGTCAATGCTAATTACAGTTTCTTTTTTTATAAAAAATCGCCAAAAAATATGTAATTTGCTTTTTCAAACTCCTGCATAAATGAAAAATTATATTTGCCTGTCATTTTCGAGACAACTCTTTTAGATACATTAATGTAAGTGTAGAATCATCGATCACGTATTTTTATCCGTCTATAACTGTTGTTAGTTCTTTCCTCAAAAACCTTGTTCAATCGTTGCATATCAAAGAGATTCACTGTAGCGTTTCTTTGTTTTTCTCGTTTCCTGCTATGATAATGGCTATTGCTCCATGGACGATTCCGCGCAGTTACTAAGACTACTTATATTTAGCATAAATCAGGATCTTACAAAATAAAAATAATTTGCTAATACTTTACCTTATCAATTCATCTAAAATTTAAATTATTTACAAATGCGGACTGCACGATTGTAAGCAAATTTTTTGCAAGTTTCTTTATCTTGTGGGATACTTTTGTCCAATGTTTCGTTTGAGATTAAATCTCGTCACTCACTTAGGTCGTTCACTTTCTACGTATTTTAAGGAAACATTCGCATAATATTCACAGAAAATTGCGGTGTTCTGAAAGTGCAATGTTTTTGGCACAGGAGCCAAATTCATCGTTTCTACAACTGTTCCGTATTCCATTTTTTATTTCAACCATTATTGTTGTAAGTTCTGTAGCAGAATTATTATAATTGCTGTCCGAGACAGCAGGTCAGGTATCTTTATCCTTGTCAGTCAAGGTTAAAGCATCTTTAACTTGATTCAAACGTTTAGATGACTTTGCTTCGTCGTTGGCAATAATTATGCACATTATTATTTTCAACACGTGATCAAATCTTGTTAAGGTTGTAGGTCCTACTGTAATAAGTATTTTAACATTGTTAACTATGAAATCTTCAAAGATATTTTTTTCCGGGTTTTTCTTGTCTTTTTCATAGAAGGTTAGTCCACAATAAGAACGCAGATAAATTTGAAACAGAGTATGTCCGAGAATCTAACGGTGTTCGTTTGTAACTAGGTTCGGTTGAAAAGTATATTTTTTGTAAAGTGAAAGTACGGTTAGAGAGTTTGATGATTTCGTACATCATTTTTATGGAAACCTCTTTGCTTACACGCAAATGTCGCAAGACTTTCGCGAATCATGAATTTAACGCAAACAAATATTTGTGTAGTAATAACACTGCCAGTTTGCTACAACAGTTTATAAACGTTATGGCGTATCGTCAATTTTATTTAAGTCAAGAAATCTTAAGTTAAAAAATATAACTGTCTGGTTTTACCGGATGTACAGTAAAGTCAGATCAGATTTTGATTAGCCCTATATTTCTTTAATGTACACAAATACACCAGGAAATTCGACACGTGTGTCTTGCTATTTCCATAGCTGGTAGTCCCGTCCTCGAGTAGGCTAGTCGACTAGTAATTTATTAATGAAACGGCTAAGGAAACGCTTATTGTACGTATAGGTAGGCGTCCACCAAGCAATTTACCTCTTCCGTTGTAATTGGTAATGACCGGTCGTATGTCTTTAATCTGTACAATTCCACTTGTATCGTTACATTGTAGTTTTGAAATCTATTAATATAACATACATAATCAACCTTATAAATGTTTCCACTGCTGGATCTCGAGCCTTTCTAGGAGAGGAAATGGAGCGTAATCCAACACGCGGCTCAGTCCGGGTTGGCAGATGTCACATATCTTCGATAGATTCTAGTTCATGCCGTTTTCCTCACGATGTATCTCTTCACCGTCTTGATATTTATTTTATTATGAGCCTATTATGTCACACTGCAGGGCGAAGACCTTCCTTCTGTTATTCCACTCTTTTCTGTCCTTCGCTACTTCTGACCAATCCTTAAGGTAGGAGTCCAAATCATCACGCTATCTCCTTCTGGGCCTACCGCGTCGCCGACTCCTGCTGTTCGGAATCCAGTCTGTGGTTGTTTTGATAGAAGTGGAAATAAATAATTACTGCGTAAAACATAAAGTAATACTAGTACTTACCCCTGAGCCACCACTGTTCTCACTCATATATATCTTTTTATTAACATTTACTATTTAAGTTTTATGTACGATAGCCACATTTAACAGTAGCCTGTGTGTCACTCGTGGACTTAAAGCAACAAGGCATTCTAATTATTTCTTATTTTTTTGTGGAGAATTATTAATTATTCTCATTATTTCTTTATCATTTGTGGGAATAATAACATTAGCTGCTGATCTTGCTTCTGTATGATTTGTTTATTTAATAAATATGGCTTGTTTAATTTTCTTTCTTCTTGATATACATTTTCTCATTGAATTATTTATTCGGATTTAATTGGTTATTATTGAAACATCACGATGTTACTGCTCCTGAGGCTTTATTCAAATCTATTTAATGAAGTTTAATCAGTTTAATGAAAAATTGATAAATTACAGACTTTGGCAGGGAATTCCACTCCTTAGCTGTACACGCAATGAATGTGTTCCCAAAACGTTTTGTGCGTGTAGGAGTGTGTAGGTTGTGGGAATTTTTCAATCCTAACTAATATTATAAATGTGAAAGTGTGGATGTTTGGATGTTTGTTACTTAATCACGCAAAAACGGCTGAACGGATTTGGATGAAATATGGCATGCATATAGCCTTTGACATGGAAAAGAACATAGGCTACCTTTTATCCCGATTCCTTAAGTACCTAATGCCACGCGGGCGAAGCAGCGGGCAAAAGCTAGTTGACTCATAATTTTTCAGCATTATTCAGTTTGCTACATTTTATGGCAGATAGTTGACTCAGTTCCATATTTTGATAACAGTGGCATACATAACTAATTCACTGGCCTATGGTTAACAGTTTATCGTAATTCGTAAAGTACTGGCTTTAGATAAATCCGTGAATATAATCCAAATTTCATAAAAGCGAGACTTTTTAGGTGTTTCTTTGTATGAGTACTTGAAATGTGAAAATATATATTTTTTGATTGATATAAAATAGTTTTTGACTGCTACTCAGGTGGGACCTGATGGTAAGCAGTAATGCAATCGTTGATGGTGAGGCGCACTGGTAATAATAATAATTTAACTTGGACCCTGTTCCCGATAACAGTGGATTTTTTATATATATTTTTTTGTATGATTTTGTTTAAAAAAATATATATAAAATATTTAAAAATGTAATTTATATGTAGACACATATAAATTACATTTTTAAATATTTTTTTAACCCTAAGGATGATAGGCTACTTTTTATCTGGCTTCGACTTCGTATCCACAATAACCGACATTCACGTAGACGAAGACGCTGACAATAGCTAATCTTTTTATAATAGACTACTTTCAAATGAAATGTAAAAAAAAAATATCCAGTCAACGCCAAAAAACCTAGTGTCGCAAATTTAAACAAACGCAATCTAACTTCTATTCTAATGTTTTAACGAGGAAAGATTGTGTATTTTTATTTGTAATGAATAACCTCAAAAACCTCCAGGACCGATTTAAAAAAAATCTTTCATCAGTAGAATTAATCTCTGAGTGACATAGGCTATATATTTTCTCGTTTACTTGGGCGAAGTCGTAGGCAGAAGCCAAGTATTGGATAAAGAGATCGCACAAGATTCTAAGTCCCGGAAACACTGATGACAATAACCAAATTAATCCCAAGTTATTTACGACCGATAAACACAATACATAATCATTTATCAAAATCAGTAAGAATATCTGCTAAATCTATATCGATATATTAATCTCTATATCTACTATAAATAATTCTGTTGCTAGCTTTGCCTGCATTGTAAAATGAAGCCAGAGGGAGTGTCAAACTTACTGATTAAAACCCACAGTGTGTTCCTTCAGTTGTCCTGTGCGTTCCAGGGCCATAATATTTACTATTTCGGACCACAGAAAAAATTAACGAGGTTAGAAAGGAAATACTAGATTTGTACAACGAGTGTCGCCGCTTGTCTCACACCCTTTAACTCCACTACAGGCAATAAACCAATCATCATCATCAGCCTTTTTTAATGCTCCCACTGCTGGGATTCAGGCCTCCTCTCTAGGAGAGGGAATGGGCCGTAATCCACTACGCGGGCCCAGTGCGGATTGGTGAATGTCACATGTCTTAGAATTTTTGGTTAGCTCACCAAAAATTCTAAGTTGGTCACCGTTTTGAGAGCAGTGGTAATTAAATAAATTACACAAAGTAATGCGCCTGACAGGGTTTGAACCCGCGACCTACAACTCGGTAAGTCGGAGCCATTACCACTCGGCCACCACTGCTCTCAATAAACCAATAAGAACGTGCATCACTCAACTAACAGACCACGCACACTTAGATCGCAAGTTTGCTATTGGTAGTTGAACTAGGAGCATTGCCTTACTGTTTGCGTACAAGGCCATTCTAACCTCTTTCATCTGGTCTGTGTTTAGGACGATCCCCCGGCCTTAGTAGACATCGGCCATAGTGGGCCCCGTCCATTTTGCTAACACTTCTTTGAGGCTCGCGTGAAATACAAAGCGGTGGGCCTGTCTGGATGGCGAGCTACCCATTGCTCTCCGTCCGCGAGCCCAATTGTTTCTAACAATCCTACAGCTGCAGGATTATAGAGATTGCAGGATTTATAACCTAACACTGGTTTATCTTCAAAGGTGATCTGTCTAATATCTTATCATTGTCTTTGTTAATCTATAATATTGGTCATTCAACCAAAAATGACTTGCCAACTAGATTCTATTATCATTCTTTGTTCGTTCAATCATCATTTTATGTATCTATTCTTCAAACTATTGATTTATTTGCCTTTTCTATAGTTTTTGGCACGAATATTGAGCGCTCGGCGTCAGAGTGGGGATCGCTTTGCGAATTCCATTCATTGGTGAGCCAATCGTCGTCGTTATTAGATACATGCAGCAAGCGCAGGGAATGAATCCCGAGTGACGTCTATGACACGATGGCGCGGCAAGTCAATCACTGACATTCTTCAATCACTGATCACTTCATGATATGGCTAAGTAAAACTGGCCAGATAATTTTAAATATGAAAGTTTGATAATATGTCAATCCTCGTTTGGCCTACTTTCTTTAGACCATTTATTATCATAGAAATCTTAAATCAATGATATGGCTAAACGAGAATTGACATATCATCAAACGTTAACGTGTGAAAGATCTAGACAGTTCTAGTAGACATTATCATGAAGTGATCAATTCTAAGAATAGGACACGACATGAACATAGAATAAGAAAGTATTTATTAAAATCCACCCCTTAAGGGATTGCGTACCGCAGCGTTGGAAAGCCTCCTACAAGGTGGACAGATGACATGGTGAAGGTTGCGGGAATCCGATGGATGCGGGACGCGCATGATCGTTCATTGTGGCGACACTTGGTCCGGGAGGCAGTATGTCCAACAGTGGACGTCTATCGGCTGATGTAATGATATTTTTATTTTATTTTATTTTATTTTATTTTATTTGGGTGGCTTACAGCTGACAATACAAGATAAGCGATAAAATAGATCACGATGAGCCATTTACAAGCCTCCACATATAGTATGGAAGTATTGTGGAAAGTTACAGTTAGTAATTGAGATATACAAAGTTTGGTAGCAAGATAATATAGAAGACAATAATGTAATGCAATTACAAAACATTGCTTCTGGACATAACAATATTTATGGATGCTAAGCTGCTTGTAAAGAGATCAACTGAGGTGTGTTCTTTGACTAAATTGTTAAATGCTTTTGCTACACGAATCAAATAAGAGTTACTACGGTAGACTGTGCGTGAATGAGGAGCGTGAAGAGGATTTCTAATCCGACAGTGCCGAGGGGGGACATTCAAGGATAGCTTTGATAATAATTCCGGGCAATCTATCATAGAGCGTGCCATTTTGATGATGATGATGATGATGAAGAGGTTGAAACAGGGGTCCAGAATTTGTATGGAGAAACAAACTTTCAGTTAGTATTATGTACACGTGATGTAGTAACATTGCCGATTAGTTAAACACTATCTGTAGCTCTATCTACATTTTGAAAGTCAAATGTCCATGATGTACGATATAATTTTCATTAATACTATAATCTTGTGATAAAAAGTAATTTTATCGTTGTAATGAAGGCACGAATATTAGGAAACGTGTTTTTACATATCCCTACATAGTTTCATAGATAACGTAATTACGACATTTCCATGCTGGCGAGCATTAATGAAGTAATGATTGGTCGAGATTAAAACCTTGCGTAGTTCTACTTAATTATTTTTAGTAAGAAACCTGAATTAGTTTGATTAGAATCAGTAACTGAATGAATTCCAATAGTTTTAACACCATGTTATATTTTTTCCCAAAAATATTTAAAAATGTCAGAAGTTAGACACCACCGACACTAAGTACAACATAGGTCACGGCTGGTCATAGCAAGCATTAGGGGCCAGCAAACAGCTGGGTGCAAGTGCAAAACAACCCCTCAATCGCCTGGATGGCCCGGTGACTATGTATTTTTGCTGACATAACAAGCTTTATAACTTTGTGATTTTTCATGATACAGTTATGAAATTTTGTACATAGATTCTTTACATAAAAATACTAGACACGTGTTTCGGGTTTTGCATATACTAAAACTAATGTCACAAAATAGAAAGGTACAGAAGACAATCTCATGCATGTACTTCACTTTTTATACCTACGCTCAGTGGATGCACACTAATGAGCGTTTGAGCCGGAACTGTTCGACGAATGATCCGAAACGCGACCGAGACATCGTGTCTGTGAGCGGTGTCTATGTGTGCCTTGCTCGAGCGCGCTTTGTATGTACAGTAGGCACAACGGATTTTGAGCGGTTGCGCAGAAGTCAAATATTCGGTCTCTTTAGTGGTGTGAAGTGAGACGCGGGGGCGGGGAGTGTCAGTGATTGGCTCGCCGCGCCGTCGCGTTATAGACGTTACTCCTCATTCGTTCCCTGCGTTGCTGCATGTATCTAACAACGAAGACGATTGGCTCGCCAATGTATGGAATGCGAGAAGCGATCCCCACTCTGACGCCGAGCGCTCAAGATCCGTTGTACCTACTGTAGATTGACTTCTGTACCAATCTATTTTGTGCTAATGTTGTGTATTGTACCAACTGTTGCTGGGGGGCTTCACTCGTATGAAACTTGTACTTCCCACCTTTCTTAAATTAATGTGATGATGCCTATATGCTAATCCAATAAAAGCTATTCTGGTAGGTACGAAATTTCATCCAAGTCCATTCAGCTGATTGAGCATGTTGTGTTAATCCAAGATATAAGCTATCCTCGTACCAAATTCCATCCAAATCCGGTTTAGCTATTTGAGCGTAAAGGATTAACAGATAAACATTCATAACTCATACAAATTTTAGTCTTGTATATGGATATCTTCATTTTTTATGTGATCACGCAAGGAAATTCCATAGCCCTATTTATTGTCCTTTGAGTGATTTTACGTCTTCTGATGAGGCCCATTGTGAGCGACCACGTTTCGGAGCCATATGTCATCACTCGCAATACACACTGATCATAGACTTTGTGGTATATTGGACGGTATACATATATTATGTACTCATTCAATAGATTTTGAAGTTATCTTTTATCTCCACACAAATGATAATATTTTGCTATTTGTTTGTTTTTTGTGCCTTATTATATTATTCGAGTGCGGATGTTATGTTAAACGGTATCAATTTATCTTAGTTTCGGGTAGCTTATCTCAAACCAATTACAATTAGCATTTGCGTACAACCTTTATCAATATTTTCCTTTTTGTATAATTAAACAACTATTGTTTATCGGAATAATATTGGTTTCATTAATGTTTTATTTCTTTACATAAACTCGTGTCGGTAATTATATAAGTAAACGATTAGCTGGTGCTAAAATATACACAGTGAACATGTACCTATGTCTCAGCCAACTAGCGTAATCTTAAAACTGTCTACCTCCAGCCGCCGGGATCCCTACCCCAATTTCCAGCCACCGTAGGCCGTGAACTTGCAGACGGTGAGGAATGGAAAGCTCGAGTCGTCCACGCGCGCTTTAAGGCTTATAGTCCCTTGAACCATCTGGCCAAAATTATGTGGACGCACCTCTGGCACCCGCCTAGGCGGCAGTACCTACGCAAATCTGTGCATTTATTTGCGGCCAACAGCGCCCGGAAAGCGCGCGGCTGACCTTTAAATCCATTTTCTTTGCGAAATATTGATTGATTTACATATGCAATGTTCACTTTGAAGAATATTTAACCACCAATTTTTATGTGTAAAAATGTTTATAAAGATCCAAGCCGTTTCGAAGGAGTAGGGAAAAGTTGCGAAAAGTTGCGAAATTGCTAAATATTATTTTTAGACAAAAGTATTATTATTAGTATTCTTATTTGCCCATTGTGCACTTATTCTTTTAAATGTTTGTCCTGTATTTTGTTTATTTGGTGTACAATAAAGATTATAATAAATAAAATATTAATCGCACGAAAAAATCAAATGTTGATAATGTTGTTCATGAATCTATAATAAACATATATTTTTTTCAAACCTATTAACCTGGCCGTTACCGAGGAGAAGGCTTCAGAAAGTCACTGTTTTATGGCACTTTTCGGGCGCTTGGGCCTTAAGGAGCTGTCCGCCAAACCGTAGGGGCCCAGCAGGGTCGAAGCCTACTGGTGCCATGGGTTGTGCGATAGAAAACCCCGGCGCCCTGGAACGAATGCAAAAAAGGAACATAGGAGTGTAAAAGTTAATTCCCTAAACCACCTCCTGCTCCGCCTAAGAGCGAGAGAACTCATTGGACGATTTCTCACAAAAAAAAGCCCACTAGTGTAATTCATCAGCTGAGGAGTGGAATTTTTTGCCTGAGTCTGCTTTTCCTGAATAGCATAAAATGCATCTATGTGTCAAAATATTGTACAAAGTTATTATGTGCATTATTTACACTTTGTGATCATAATATTCTGCCGTTTTCGATTTGATATGATTTTATTATGGGTCATCATTACATTAGAATTGCCAATAATTTAAATTAATTATTGAGCAATAGTTGTAACCTAAGCCTTATAGCTACGTCAAGAATGAATATTGCATAGCTTACTTCTAGGCAAGCATGTTCTGCATGTTCAGAGCAGTGGTGACCGAGTGGTAATGGCTCCGACTTACGAGTTGTAGGTCGCGGGTTCAAACCCTGTCAGGCGCATTACTTTGTGTTATTTATTTCATTACCACTGCTCTCAAAACTGTGAAGGAAAACATCGTGAGGAAACCGGCAAGTGCTAGAACCAAAAATTAAAGACAATGTGACATCCATCAACCCGCACTGAGCCCGCGTGGTGGAATACGGCCCATTTACTCTCCTAGAGAGGAGGCCTGAGTCCCAGCAGTTGGGAACATTAAAAAGGCTGATGATGATGATGATGAAGCATGTTCTATCGTAGACCACATCGTCGCTTGCCATCAGGTGAGATAGTGGTCAAATGCGAGCCTACCAAATTATTATGTGACTGTTTGATTGAATGGCTGAATATCATATGGGCGGCTAGTAGAATGCCGTCGTTTTGTAAAAAGGCTAAACTGTTAACTGGATTGCGAATTAAACTAGTTGGATGCGACATAATATATGTTTTATACCTATGTAATTTACTGTAGGTGTGCCTCATAGGGAAAACCACGACTGACATATGAATGCTTAAGTGGCTATTTTTGTGTCACTACTTAATAAAAAAGACGGAAATATGGAAGCGAATATATAAAATTACTTGCTATTCCAATTTGATTAACGCACGCGAATAGTGGTGGTAAACGCCCCGTTTTAAGAGTTGTAGGTACCATCGCGGTCATTTTTACCTGATCACTTAAAATAAATTTTCGCTTGAATCCTGCAGCGCGGCGCCAAAGCAAACCCTTTGAAGTTTTCCTTTCGAGTGCAAGGTGAAATAACTTAGCGGTGGTTAGGCGGAAGTGTCTTTATTGGCACATCTTGAGTTCAAATCCAGAAAGGAACTTTATGTAATTTAATTTGTCACCACTGCTCTCAAAACGGTGAAGGAAAACATCGTGAGGAACACGTATGTCTTCGAATTGAAAATTCGAAAACATTTGACAGCCACCAACCCGCGTGGTAGATTTATTTACAAAAAAAAAAAACTTGGAAATAGACATTTTTACACGTAACCTGGTCTTCTAATGAACACTCAATGGGCAGTTGCCGTAAAAAATGTAATTAGTCCGTCTTCTAGATTATTCAAAAATAAGGGACACGTATCTTTTTATTTGTAAATTAAAACAAAAATGACAAAGATACAGCCCATTAAAGTTACGTGTAACGTCACGCCGTGCTGCATTTTTTCGCACGGGGTGACGTTACACGTAACTTTAATGGGCTATATCTTTGTTATTTTTTGTTTAATCGAAAAAAGAAAAAGAACGTGTCCAATATTTTTTTTTATAATCTAAAATACGGACTAAATAAAATGTAATTATTTTGACCCTGGAAACTACCCTATTATAGGCAACCACAGCTTACGCATAAATGAATGAACATGGCTTTAAATATTTATGAAAATTTTAAATAAAATAAAAGTAATTGCCATGATACTAGTATGACATAGAAAATAATTAATTAATATTAAAGGTTAAAAAATAAAATAAAAGTAATGTCAAAATTACGGCCCATTTCCTCTCCTAGCGAGAAGGTCCTATCAATAGGAACATTATAAGACTGATTATGCTTAACGCATTTAATATGCTAATCGATTTTGGAAATAGTTTATAATTAATACCGGTGTAGGTATACTTAATAGTTTGGGAATTTTCATTACCAGATTTTTTTATTACAAAACCGATTAGTTCGACAAGAACTATAATTGGATTAGCTCGTTGATAACAACTTAGAATAGTATGTACTTTTTTGGCATAAGCGAACATTACTCGGTAGGTTTTGTTGTCAGTTTTGCCACAGTCAAAGTTTTGATTGACGAAAATCCTACCGTCTAATGCGGTGATTGAAGTTTTTTAGTACTGATTGACGAAAACCATCAATCATGATTGATGGAATTGATTGTCGCTTGTATGACCGTGTAATGGTCGTCTAAAAAAAAAATATCAGCTGCTCAGTACATTAGGCAAACATCAATGTACTGAACAGCTGATTTTTTTTCGCGATTTCAGGTTTGTTTCTATAGTAGTAAAAGTTGTTGGTTATCATGAGCACAATCACGTGTTTAAGTATCGTACACTAATTACCAGTCACCCTAAATAAGTAGATAAACCATTTACAGGCACTTTTGAATTTTCAAGATGTCAGTCGAAAAAATAATGCTAAAGCGCAGTTACTCTTGGACTGCTTACAAAAGAATGAGATGCGCAAAAACAAAAAACTTGCAAAATATGAAGTATTCTAGCGATTTACTAAAAATCTACAGATTTGATTATAAAATTAAAACACTACAATGGTAAAACGTTGCTTGTAAAATTATCTGACAAATAATCAGAATGATTGCATCGTCATCATCACCAGCTTTTTTAATGTTCCCACTGTTAGCCTCCTCTCTAGGAGAGGGAATTGGCCGTAATCCACCACGATCAATGATTGCATGTCTAGTCCTATTTTTAATCGATAAAAGTAATTTATCTTCGTGATTTTTTCTATCGTACTAAACTAGTTGTATTATATTTTGAACACATCTATACCCTGTTCGCGTTAAGATTAGAAATTTAAAGAAACTTATTCTGTTTACTGCAGTGGAACATATATTTTTCCGCAATATAAAACTCGCGATTAGCTCCTTTACGGCCTGTTCATGACTTCGGCCTTAGCGGCGCGGCGAGCGGTAAGCGGTTGCGCGGCGCTATGAGCGGTAAGCGGTTGCACGGCGCTATGAGCGGTGGCTTGTGGCGTGCTTCAAACATTTTCATACTTTTGTTCTTACCGATCTATCTATCTATCTTACCGCTCCGCCCCGCGCTTAGCTTAGCCTCGTGAACGGGCTGTTAGTCCTCATAAGGTAAAACTTTGCTACATATTCAAAACTTTCATCACGATATGTACCTCATTACTGTATCACTACTAGTAATTCTACGATCTACTGAAGATCAATATCTACTAAGCATAGGCTTGATCGTGTTTACAGCGATAAATGAAATGCGTTTCTAGACCAAGGCCGTTTAAGTACGTTTTTTATGACTGACTGGCTTAGCCCTGTAAGGTTACAACACTTTGTATTTCCTTTAGTTTTTTCTTGATATCTTCGTTATGTAGTACAACTTCATGTTAGTGTTGTTTAGGAGTACTTATTTGAAGGATGCAGGGAGCATCTACTGTCAAAGTTAGTTGTACAATCAGGGGCCAAAAGTGCAGTTGCACTCTATCTTAAATTTCATTGTAGTAGTTCATAGTTTATTCAATACTTTAAGATTCTATACTATAAATTAAATCAATCATGAACTATTGACTTCTACAAAGAAATTTTAAACTGCCAAGCCTGTTCCATTATTGGACTAATAGATGTCTCACACGTGGTAGACATCCTACCCATACGCACAAAACGTTTTGAGAACACGTCCATTGCGCGTACAGCTAACGAGTGGAATTCCATGCTGTCTTGACATGTGAATACCGAAACTTGTACAGGTGAGATGAGAAGCGAAGTGAGTGTGACTTTCGAGATGATTTGCGAGATGACTTTCGAAGTGATTTACCATTTACAGAATAGCACTGCTGGAGTCTGTTTCCTGTTGGCTACAACTTAAGCGTCTTAAAGTCAAGAAAGAGAGGTTACTTTTGGACAAGAGTGTTCCATCTTCGACCATATCATCGCTTACTATAAGGTGGTTAAGCGCGAGCCTTTCAAAATTAAAAATAAACACTAGCATTAGCAGAGTGTAACTGCACTTTAGACCCTGACTGTACCTAATTTGTCTTTATTCTGAATCTTAGTTCTCCTGCCATCGAACTCATTAATCAGCTTAGGTAGGAAAACGATAAAGTTAAGTACTTATTACTTTTTTACTCAAGCATTGAACATTTTCCCGTATTTTAACATAATCTGTATAACAGATTATGTTAAAATACGGGAAAATGTTCAATGTGAATGCAGATTGCAGGTTAATAACCCAGTGTTGACAAAAGGAAGGTAAACAGGCAGTACAACAATGATAATTCAGTGAGATGGATGACATTTTATTTTAATTGTTGAATTCAACATTTATAAGAACAAGGAAGAGGAAACATTATTACAGGGAAATGGCAAATACTTTCTTCATATTTCTCTTGCCCTTTCTCACGTTATTTCGGGGTTCTTCCTGTTTTTTTTTTTGTTTATCTGTCTATATACCTATATAAAATGAGAAACTGACTGGCTGTCAGCAACGCACAACCGAAATTACTGGGACAAGGAACATGAAACACAAGGCTTCCCATAATGTCATAAGCGAGAACTAAGGGGTTTTTGGGTTTTAGGATATTCAACCTTTAAGAGGATGAAAAGGGGGATTTTCGTTTGTATGCAAAATCTCATTCCTTGTGTATAAGCACAAATACTAACCTAAGCAAAAAATAAAGGTTGTCATTATTGGTTTTTAGAACTATCCCCAACTGGAAAAAAATAGAGGGTTTTAAAGATCCCTCCAAATAATTACGGTTTATGTGTCTTAAATGTGAAAATATATTAGCAACTTAGTGAATATTATCGGGACGAATCGAATATTATGGTGTGACGAGAATGGATAAAGTGAGAAATGAGTATATTAGGGGAAGTTTGAAAGTGGCGCCAGTGACTGAAAAGTTGAAAGGGAATCGTTTGTCTTGGTATGGTCATGTGAAAAGGAGGCATGAAACGCATGTTGCTAAAAAAGTTATGAGTTTACATGTGGATGGATGGAGGGGAAGAGGGAGGCCAAAGAAAAGATGGATGGATTGTGTGAGAAGCGATATGAAAGAAAAGGGAGTTAGTGACTGCGTGACGAGTAACAGGACAGAATGGAAGAAAAAAACGTGTTGCGCCGACCCCAAATAAAACGGGACTAGGGCAGGAAGATGATGATGAGTGAATATTATCGGGACTCTCTTCAAAGTTACCATCCTAACTGATACCTACATTGCAGATAAATGATTCCTATTTCTACTAATTGGGAATTTCCATCTCTTAGAGCTATCCACATTCATAATGTTCATGACATTTTCGTCATGTGTTGGAATCGCATTACATACCCTGGTTGAAAAACTTATCCGTCACGTGACATTTCGGTCCGCAAATGTCATGCCCAAACTTAAATGGGAGTCGGAAGGGCACTTTAATCGCAGAACAGATGGTCGATGGGTTTTGAACCCATCGACCATCTGTCGTCGACAGTGGCGACCCCGTACCAGAAAGGCCTCCTTCAAGGTGGACCGATGACCTGGTGAAGGTTGTTGGAATCCGATTGATGCAAGACGTTAAGGGCCGGTCGTTGTGGCGACACTTGGGAACGCCTATACCAGCAGTGAATGTCTTTCGGCTGAAGTGATGATGATGTTGTGGATCCCATATATCGTCACCCTCCCGGTTAACTGTCCTAACTAGCAATTTATATTTTTCCAGAGCAACCGTTTTTCGTTCGGGCGTTACAATCATGTTTCTGTAGTTGCGTTAGTTGTGACTTTATTAATGAATTAACAAGTGTTTTATATTGCTCTTGGCTTATTCTTTAAGTTAGTAGTGGCCCTAAAGCCTTAAGGTACGAAGGTAGGAAAGCTATTTTCCCCCTTTTTTTGCACTTACGCAAAACAAAATACGTGATTATTTTCTAAACGGTAAACGACACAGATACGACGATTAGAGAGAATTTATTCGAAATAATGTTATGAACACGTTGATAATATCAGTGCAGATACGCCAGTTTGTGAGATATGACAGTTAGCGGGGAGGGCGACGATATTTTGGACTTTTTGATAATAAAGAATAAAAGAAAGAAAGAAAACATGTTTATTCTGCCCGTATAGACACACAAATAAATACAAAATAAAAATTAATAAAAGAAAAACAAAATAAAAATTAGTTGCTATAACGTCAAGTTCCTGATCATGAACATGACATGTTGGGCATGTTCGTTCTTGGTTACGGAATGTGACTTTATATAGGTTCTCTGAGACTATTCAGTAATTGTCGAATTGACCTCAGATGTAGAGATGTGCCTTTGCTGGCAATATGGGAATATTGCTGGCAATATCGCCACCAATATTCTACTTCGGGCAATATTGCCGACAACAGCGCTCAGACACTATCGCATCAAATTTTTGAAAAAGGTACTGTGGTCCTGAAACGCAAAGGGTAACTAATGGACACAGGTGTGTTTTAGTCAGAAAAAGTCTGACACGCCCTCTCGCACCACAGCAGGAGAAATCGTTGTATGATTTCCCACCTCAAAAACAATAATCATTAATTTATTTTTGTTTATTTAGTCCTAGCCTTTGCCTGCGGCTTCGCACGCGTAGGTACATAAAATATAGCCACTCACACTCAGGACTAAAGCAGCTTTCTATCGGTGAAAAGATTTTAGCAATCGGACCAGTACTTTTAGAGATTACCTCCTACAAACAAAAAACATAAAAACAAACTTTACCTCTTTATTACGTACTAGCTTTTGCCCGCGACTTCGCCCGCGTACATAAAGTATAGCCTATGTCACTCAGGAATAAAGCAGCTTTCTATCGGTGAAAAAATTTTAGCAATCGGACCAGTACTTTTAGAGATTACCTCCTACAAACAAAAAAAACAAACTTTACCTCTTTATTATATTAGTGTAGATCAGCCTTTCCCATAGTGGGCGATAACGCCCCCTTGTGGGCGCTGCAGGTCTAAAGGGGGGTGGTAAGAGACCCAGAAAAAAAATGGGGGCGTTGTGTAGAGGCTTCGGGGGGCGATTTGTAATTTCATCAACTTATTAAACAGCATCAGATTCATCCTTCACATTAGTTTTTATATAAGAATCGATTATGTTTATTTTATTTTGAATAAAAGATACTCTGTCTGAATACTATAAAGTTGCGTTTCAATAATCATTCTCATTGGCAGGTGTAGTCCGTAAGAGTTAACTTGAGACCGTCTTTGTGTACTACCTACTGTGCTCAGGTCTCAAGTTAACTCTTGCGGATTATAGTAAAAGTCTATTTTAGAATGAATGTTTAATCTCCGCTAATATAGCTCACAACAATTAATTAATTTAATTTGAAGTTATAGTGGTTTTTAAGTAGGTGAAAAAATGGGGGCGCTAAAAATTCATTTATTCTCAAAGTGGGCAGTAGACAAAATAAGTTTGGGAACCCCTGGTGTAGATAATAATATTTGTGTAGATTTAGGTATTAAAACCTTCTATTTATTTATTTCTGACGATGACGTGTCCTAAGTCTTCAACTTTGTAGTTTTTACTTGTATTGGTCTACATTTTCCTCCATTAGAATTAGATTTCCATATCATTATCATGTTTATTTTAATGATTAGTATTATTCCGTTAAGTATTAATAGATCAGCTGGCTTGATGTAGCTATGTAGATAACTTATCTAATTGACATGTTTTAAAATGGCCTCGATGTCTCTTAACGCGTAGGCCATTACTGGCTCCATGTAATTAAATCTAAAGTAATTTATATAAATGAGGTAAACGTGGTTGGGGACGATGTTGCTTCATAATGGAAAATTGTGTTTAATGTCGTTGCAGCACGATTGGATCGTGATATCGTACACGTAGGCAAAGACAGTAAACTTTATAGGACCAATAAATCTCTGTTGTTATTGCAATCAGTTTGGCTACTCCAAACATGCAAAAAAATCTTACATTTTCTTTACCGTAAACTTTTCAATATTAGCACGAACAGTCTTTTTCAATACACTTACTCGAAAATCCGCTCTTATCACACCGCTTTTAGGCAAGGAATAGCCTTTTTCCGCACTAGTGCAGAAAAGTGTGCGCAATGACAAACTTTCTGCACGTGTATCAAAATGTACTATTTTTCTGTTTATTGACCCAATACTTCCAAAAATTCTTGATAGATTTAGATGCATTTTGCAGCAATTTCATACATTTCTTTGAGAATAATTTAAACATAGACAACAAAAATATGTGACGTGAGCGAAGCTTGAATGGTCACAACTCGCAAGATATTATTAAGATAGCTATCAGTATATCTACGACCGTGAGCCTAAGATAGCAGGCCTAGAATATTTAGCAATACTCTGTAGTAAAATTTCTAATGTACCAGTTTCGTATCGTTAACAGCTACCTAATAATAATATAATCATTTAATTTATACTTGCTAATGACAATTGTAAACTTGATGCAAACACTAACAATAACGACGTTGATGGACAAAGAATAGAAACACAATTAATGAATAAGTCATTGTCTTAGTGAAACAAGCATCACACAGCAATTGTCTGTATAAAAATATAAATAAATAACTAGGATCACTTTACTGGGCAAAAAGCATTAATGTTCATGTACAAGGATTAATTTCTTGTGTTGTAATTAAAATGGATGGGCTTGCAAGCGATGATAATGAAGTGTAACGTGTTATTAGTGTGTGCTTGACCTTTGTACCTACTGTAATGTGTAATGTTATACAGTCGGCGATTACAATAATTCCTCCTAAGGGCTTTTCTAGATAGCATAGGTAAGGAGATAGGGAAGGCAAGGTTGATATGTCATGGGTAGGAGTAGGAACCCATGCCATGTCATCCTTGACAGCAGGACGAATATATGCATCTTTAAGATGAGAGAAACGGATAGGTAGCTACATTGTATGAACCCGACAACTGTCACCCGGACCATCCTATAGCAATTGTAGTTTAACCTTTTGAATGTCTTAAGTTACACAGTTCAGCATATATAAGCAATTGTCTTTCTATTGTGTCTCTAATTACGGCATTCGATGAATTAATATGCAAAAGTAAGTCTAAGCGAATTATGATAGTTCGTTAGTAAAAGGATGTACAGAAAGATTGTCTGTAGCTATAATGATCACAACTGGCTGTTCGCTTCAAGAGCGTAAATCCGACTACCGGGAAAACAATTGAAATAATTAGTTATAAGACGAGATTTTCTAAATATATCCTCCTTTGTCAGAAACAAAAGCGGATAATGGAAAACTATAAAAAAAACACGCCTTGTTATAACTTTCTTCGGGCCTTTACACGCGTATTACAAGATGTAGTACATATTAAAATAACAAGGAGTGTAATAATACAATCGATAGTGTGCAATCTAAAGCACATACTGGGTAGTGGACTTTGCAAAGGATGAGTAATGTTTGATGTGACGAACAAAGGACTACCAACTAACATGGCGTATGCAAATCCAAGTGATAAAGACGATTAAAATTCAAGTTACATGTAAATCGGCGATGAACAGATTCGAATTGAAGTAAATAGTTTGTATAGCAAATAGGAAGGAGGAAGTCAAGTGTTTGCACGTAGGCATCTTATAGTAAATCTTATTTGAAAAGCAGATATGACTTCTTTCATTGAGAGTGTGCGATCGTTGCAATGCGTGTGAACCTGTGTAAATGGGATATTCATATTTCCGATTAGGTGCAAATGCTCGCTTGATCTTAAATACCTATTGCGTACTGTGAGTATAGCAAGAAGTATAACATATCCATAATATGTATAATATAGATGATAGCGTGTATCTCTTCAATATTATTTGAATGTGCTTCTGGTTTTGCAAACAAAGAACTCAGATCATCTTTAATTGCTGTTGAAATAAATACTAAATGTAGGTCAAATCTTGGAATTTTTAGAGACCGTTTAGGACTTTCCTATGGCAAATATTGAATAATACACAAAACAGATAATGTTTAATTATTTATTACAAATTGGAGGACTTACTGCTTATAAAAAAAAACCTGATTAAACAGAAAAACTAGACGACAGCTAGCCAATTAGAAGTCCTTACATATAGTGTCTGATTTAAAATTGGGAAGTGAGCATAACTAGACTTTTACACAAAATGAACTTATTAAAAGGTTACAGTTAGATACACAAAGTCACATTTCAAGGATTAAAAACAGTACAGAGAAATAGGGAAACAATTACAAGGTGACTTGAAAAATCTGAGGCTTATGCGTCTTCTGGCTGACTTCACACTAGTTATAAAGGGATCCAAGTCATGCTGTTTACATATATTATTGTTCATGCTAGATTCTGTCTATAATTTGTTGATGCTAGAGGCACACGTAACAATAAGAATGACGAATAATTATCTCCAAGCGGATCTAAGAAGCTGCAAGCGTTAGATATCAATTTCTTTACTGCGCAAGATGTAACAGAGACTCGAGGCATCGAAGTAGGAGAACCGGTTGCTCTAATGGTGTTAGTAAATGTTTACATAGCAACCACTGTGTGCCTTGCAATTGCAAATACAGTAGTAGTTGTTAAAAATAGAGTGTAAGAATCGTTTTCAATTTCATTACGTTCATCATCAATCGAATTGTCTTGTGTTTTATGGCTTCCATTTGTATTGAATACTAATTGAAAATTCAACGGTCTTTGAACTTCAATAAACGTAACCAAGTGGTCATCGCAATTTTTAGGGTTCCGTACCCCAAAGGGTAAACGCATCCTATTACTCTAAACTCCGCTATCCGTAGGTCGGTCTTCTGTCACTAGGCTGTATCTCAAGAACCGTGATAGTTAGACAGTTGAAATTTTCACAGATGACTTATTTCTGTTGCCGCTATAAATGATAAATGATATTTATTTTGTAAATAGGTTTTTAAGCAACACTTTTACACGTAAATTTTTTACGTCAGTTTAAACTAGATGAGGCCGGTGTTTCCTAGCTGACTACCCTGAGAAGAAACACTGAAACAAACTCAGGGGTCAAAGACAACTACTCTAATAACAAATACTAAAAATCAGAATAAAATAAATATTTAAAGGGCTCCCATACAACAAACGTGATTCTTTTGCCGTTTTTTGCTACGGACGGTACGAAACCCATCGTGCGCGAGTCCGACTCGCACTTGACCAGTTTTTTTTTTATTTCAATTTTCTCTTTTAACAATCATTGGAATCGAGAAAGTTGCCAATTTGTCTGACCTGGATTTCTGGGTGTTATTTTAACACCTTTGTTCAAAACCAGCTAGTATAGCTAGAGCTGTCAAAAACAATAGATGGTGTAGCGACATCTATGGCATCACATTACTAATCCTAAAAAAGTTCTCCGCGCGATTTGAACATAAAGAACAGCCCGAAAATCATCTATCGGGCAGTTGGCGGCTTTTTCAAAGGAGGTTTGCGGGACTTTACACTCTGTTTCACATACCTCTAAAATGGCAAATGCCATTTTGAAATATTTATTTGTTTTCATGATTACGGGCACATTGTTTATTAAGGCTTATAGTCCCTTGAACCATCTGGCCGAAATTAAATGGTCACTACATTCGTACCCGTCTAGGCGACAGTACGACTATCTGTGCATTTGTTTGCGACCATCTGCGCCCGGACAGAGCCCCGCTGACTTTTAAATCCATTTTCTTTGCGAAATATTGATCGATTTACATGTGCAATGTTCACTTTGAAGAATATTTAACTACCAATTTTTATGTGTAAAAACGTTTCTAAAGATCCAAGCCGTTTCGAAGGAGTAGGGAAAAATTGCGAATGTGATGTTGGTGTGTTTAATTTTTTTTTAGACAAAAGTGTTAAGCGCACGAAAAAATCAAATGTTTATAATGTTGTTCATGAATCTATAATAAACATATATTTTTTTCAAACCTATTAACCTGGTCGTTACCAAGGAGTAGGCTCCAGAGACTCACTGCTTTAAAGCACTTTTCGGGCGCTTGGGCTTTAAGCAGGAGTTTATTTTTAATACAGTAGCTTTTTTTTAGTGAAAAATTGTCTAATAAGTTCTTTAAGTTTGGGTGTGTGGAGTGACAGGGAATGTCAGACTTTTACTGACTAAAACCTACCTGTGTTAAGTCAGTAGCCCTTTATGTTCCAGCGCCACGGTAACTCTTTTGATTGAAAAATCCGTTAGAGTTTATTACCTACTCACTTTTCAACCTTTAACACGTGGAAGATCGGATGAATCCGTCTTCGGTTGATTTATTCGGGTAATTGCAACCTCTAATCTTTGTGGTTTTTTTTTTTTTTTTTTTTTCTATGGGAAAAATCATCTTATGACAACCCCCGCTCTTGGGCGGAGCGGAAAGATAGTGTCAGACTCTTACTGACTAAAAAACCCATCCCGTTCCTTCAAGCCTTCATACCGGGGCTCGAGCGCCCTTTCGGAAAACCCTGGTCCCAGTAGGCTTCGACCCAGCTGGGCCCCTGCTGTTGCTGACAACTCCTTGAGGCGCGCGGGAACAGCGCGCGCCGTCGACGACTTGGGCTTGGTCCGGACGGTTACCGGACGGCCGGACAGCGAGCTACCCATTGCTCACTGTCCGCAAGCCCGTGCCTACGGTGGCTGCAAATCGGGATCGGAATCCCGGCGGCGGCGGCGAGAGCGCCGTTGCCTGATGCGGTCGGCCTCCTCCTTCGTAAGCATTACTGCTTCGCAGAAGTCGGCGACTGCCTGCCACTCCTCCTCGCTCCGGACCATGGCCTCGACCAAGGCCCGGCGCGAGAGGTTCCAATCTTTGTGGTCGGTAATTCTAGTTAGGTGTAGAATAGAATAGAATAGACCGACAGTAGTAACATTTAACAGTAGTTAGTTGCAGTTTAACAGTTGTGACATTTGTAGTGATATTGTAGCTTTGCTTAACTAATATTTAATTTTTTGAAAAAAAAACAAAAATTTTCGGATTATTTAGCATTCAACAAGGAAGGCAATTCTGTTTCTCAGTTTTAACCAGGGTTGTCAAAAGTATTCTAATATTGTACTTTATTTTACGCAGGCTGTATGCTTTATAATCCACAAAGCAATAAGATTAAGCTAAAATAATTTATCTATTTTGACTCGAATTAAGTTGAATGAAATCTTGCCATTTCACTGAAGAAAAATTTATTATCAGGGTCATAATTACAAAGCAATGGCAAAACCAAACCGTGAATTACAATTGAAATTGTTTAGTAGTCGTACAATAGTTTTGAAAACCACAAGTTTCGCAAAAAGTTGAACAATACAAGGATCGTTTTTTTTTTTCTAAAAATGTAGGTAATGTTCATTGACCTTTTATGAAAACATTTGTACATTACTAGCTTTTGCCCGCGGTTTCGCCCGCGTAGCATTAGGTACTTAAGGAATCGGGATAAAAGGTAGCCTATGTTCTTTTCCATGTCAAAGGCTATATGCATGCCAAATTTCATCCAAATCCGTTCAGCCGTTTTTGCGTGACTAAGTAACAAACATCCACACTTTCACATTTATAATATTAGTTAGGATTTCTTTCTACTAAAAAATGTTGGCAGCTTTTTTCTTACATATTCATCAAAATTAACCCCTTCTGCTCAGGGCGAAGCGAAAGTAGTGTCAGACTTTTACTGACTAAAACCGACCTGTGTTGGGTTTTAGTTGCCTTTTGCTTTTTAGACTGCAATAACTCTTTCGAAAAATAACGCAATCCATGTTGGTAACCCTAGTTCGGGCATTAAAGTTGGACCTTCTAAGACGTCATCTTTTCACATGTATATTAAATACGTATATCACATTTTTTTGCACGGGAAGGTCTGTGAACCGTATAAAAACTCAACCTTAGAGGTTAGGTAGGAGGCCACTGTATATTATTTTTATTAATAACTAATGTTCTGTAATTACTTGAATTTTGAAGGCTCTTACTGGTTACTTAGTCTTTTAAATTGAGACTGGTAACAATTCTCATGAATACCGTAATGCTAGCAAAGGAGACTGGTGACAATTCTCATGAATAACGTAATGCTAGCAAAGGAGGCGCCCGCACGCGCAAGGCAATGGCCCTCGCGCCCCAGCCGCCGATTCCGATCCCGATTTCCGTCCACCATAAACGTTGGCTTGCGGACGGCGAGCAATGGGTAGCTCACCGTCCGACCATCCGGCAACTGTACGAAACGAGCTCCACGCGCGCCTTAAAGAGTTATCAGCAACCGTAGGGGCCCAGCTGGGTCGAAGCCTATTGGTGCCAAGGGTCTGCTTCTTGAAGGAAGGCTAGGCCCCGGTATGAAAGGCAACGAAGGAACGGGGTGGGTTTTTTAGTCAGTAAATGTCTGAAACTATCTCCCGCTCTACCCAAGGGCGGAGGATGTAATCTGGATGTTTTTTACCCACCAAAAAAAACCTCTAAGTCTGTGACTTAGAGGTTGTTTTTATATTATTATTAATAACTTTATTTCTGTGTAATTACTTGAATTTTGAAGGCTCTGGCCAGTTGCTTAGTCTTATAAAATGAGGCTGGTGACAAATCTCATGAATAAAATTCATTAATTAATGCTAAATGTGTAGTCGAGGTCGTGAATAGATCCCATCTAGCTTTGGCTGCTGTTATAAATAAGATACATTAGATTAATGCAAGGATAATAGATAAAAACATCATCTAGTTTCCTGTTTGTCTACAAAGTTACCGAACTCCTCATTAGCGTATTGCTACATTGCTGGCAATAATCCTTAGGATGGCTCAAGGGTCTACAGAACCAGAGGAGTAACCTCTTTGGGTTGTAAAACATCTCATAAGTCCTCTCGCTCCTGGTGGTGTGTCAGACAATTTCCAAAAATCCAATAGCCCTGGACTACCCAGGCTGCATAAAAGAAATAACCCAGAGTAAAAAGATTAATAACAGTTAATGCTACAAATGTATGTAATACTAACTGCAACCCGTTTTCCCGTGCGTCCTGCGTCTTTGCTCGTAGCGTGATGTTCTATAGCCCCCTAGCCTTCCCCAATAAATGGGCTTTCCAACGCTATAAGAGTTTTTCTATTCGAAGCAGTAGTTTTGAGATTATCACGTTCAACCAATCAAATAAACTATTAAGACTAATATTAAGTATAGATATACATATATCCTCCTTGAAACCCT
Organism: Mythimna ferrago; assembly: GCA_910589285.2. Classification (NCBI taxonomy): domain Eukaryota; kingdom Metazoa; phylum Arthropoda; class Insecta; order Lepidoptera; family Noctuidae; genus Mythimna; species Mythimna ferrago. Next base: position 5,844,646 of record OU342675.1, on the reverse strand, counting down.
TTGACTAAACGACCTTTTTCTTCTCCATAGATGTGAAGACAATTCTCAAATCGGTCTCTGGCCGACTACGTTCAGGCGAGCTGACTGCCATCATGGGTCCTTCTGGTGCCGGAAAATCCACACTACTCAACATTCTCACAGGATACAAGTAAGTAAAGAATTCTATTGTCTATGTGCCACTATTGTGCCCAATTCAGATACTAAGGGCCTATCCACGGTGACTTTGAGCGATGCAGTCGCGAGTTTCGTAAGCGCGCGACAGCATCGCTAAAAACGCGCGTTAGTCGCATTTGCAAGCGCTATAGAAAAGATGCCAACGCGCTACAGCATCGCGATTGTATCGAAGCGAACGCGTGACAGCATCGCGTTTGTATCGCTACAAAAAGTCGCCGTGAACGTGGGCCCTAAGCTGGCACGGTGCGACTGCATGTCTTTATTTTGAACAAAACTCGTTTTGTGAGTTGAGGTGTCAAGTGCAAAAAAGCCACTTTGTGCAGGTTTTACGAGTAGGTATCACACTTATACTATAAAAGCTGTGTTTGTTACTCCTTCACGTTCGGACGGGTGACGAATTTGGCCTTCAAGTAGACCATTTTTACCCGACTGCAAGAAGGGTTATGTTTTTCGCGCGTATCTTGTATGTTTGTTTAAATGTAATATTCTTTAGTACCTCATATCTTCCAAACCGCTGAACAGATTTTTGTAATTAACATATCGTTAGATTCGTCTTGATAACCCAAGTGTTCTTAGATAGGTGACGTTAAAAAAAAACAACATATCGACTGTAACATGCTATATGTTAGATTAAAAAAAAAATTTTTAATTCTGCAATATGGGTGTCAAATTAAAGGTCTTTTCATGAGGATTTCAAAATCTTATGTCATGACCATATTAAAAAAGTACAACAGGAAATCTATGTTATTTATTTTGTACTGAGGCGAATGCCTAGGTCGGTTTGTGAACTTTATAGTGATTTTACGTCTAAAATATAGTAAATATATAGTGATATTATAATAGTAACTAAAAAGTGCAAAATAAAAAATTAATTTAAAAAATAAAAAAAACCCGACTGCATGAAAAATTACTTTAATTAAAGTAATTTTTATTTAAAGTAATTTTTTATGCAGCCGGGTTTTATTATTTTTTAATTTATTCATTTATGTACACACAAAAACACTTAAAAATGAAATGGACAAATACAGATAAAAGAGTACAAAAGTAGGCCCAGGACCATGTTTAGGATGTAGAATACTTTTTTGCCAGGGGCTATATTCCCTTGGGTAAATTTTCTATTATCACGCGGGCGAAACCGATAGCAGAAGCTTGCAAGCCATAAATGTTGGATAATAAGATATTATTTAAAAGAAGCATCGAGATTACGTGCACACTAGTAGTATTTTAAACAAATATATAATCCGGTTTCACAGGAAATACCCAAAGTATGACAAGAAGTAGCAGAAATTGCATAAATATTATGTCAAATCGATTGACGCAGACAGTTGATGTTTCGAATTGATTACAATGCTCATTTTACGGTGGAATCGGATTACAAAATGGCGGAATGCTCATGAAATTAAGATTTGAATTTAATTCATCGTAAATCAACTTGAATTTGATGCGAAATTCATGATTTGAATCTGTTTTGCTTAAATTAATAAGTCGGAAGGCTTTCAATAAGTGTCCTAGAAGATAGACCGCGAACAAAAAGGCTTTATTCACCAGTGATTCTTAATTTCGGTCAATTGTAAGTCTAGATTCTAAATTTACAACTACCAAGAGATAGAATAGAATAGAATAGAATAGCATTTATTCGGCGCAAGCAACACAATATACAACAACATAAAAAATAATAAAAAAAGAGTACAGACATACAATACAGTTGCAGTGACTGTGCCTGAACCGAAAGATGAATTGTAAATTTTATTTTGGGATGAATGGAATGACCACAGTACTACGTCTTTATTAGAAGTAGGCGTTTGACCTGACCTGGATCCCTCACTCTCGACGACACCTGTGCTAGAATTTAGCCACAATTTTAAACTCATCACAATCTTCATGTGTATGTTACACAACTTCCCAACTTGCGTCATTTGTACTAAATACTACTCTTGTACTTAGTCATGTACTTATTGTATGCGTTTCTGATCTCCTAGTGTCATCGTCTCTAGGATGGTTGGCGACTTACGACAGCGGTTATGCAATCGGAATGCATAAACAAACTAGGTCATTCTATAACTTGCTATGGTATAAGTTTGATACTTGAATTTATATTCATATAATTTAAATAAATAAATAATATAATAAGTGGTAAGAAAAGTTTCGTTTTTTTTTTTGTTTTTATGACGAAATAGGACGAAGTATTAAAATACATCGCAGTAATGATGATTTCCACCGAAAGCAGTCGCCCGATATTAAGACAGGGCAAATGATTTCTCCAATCTGTCTAGTTTAAATGTTAGGATTTTATCGTTTAGGTTTTTATAGTATACTATTATAAAGAGTATAATTCTATTATAAAGAGGTAGTTTTTTGTGTTTTTTTGTTTGTAGGGAGTAATCTCTGAAAGTACTGGTCCGATTGCTAATTTTTTTTTACAGATAGAAAGCTGCTTTATTCCTGAGTGACATAGGCTATATTTTATGTACGCGGGCGAAGCCGCGGGCAAGAGCTAGTATTCATATATAAATATAAGGACTGGTTTCTTCTTTTGTCTATTATTAACATCAGTTTCACCAAAACCATAAATTGTTTTATTCGGTAAGTATACTCGTATAATTGGTCACCATTTTCTTCAGTCAGTCAGTTTGTGGTCTGTTGAATAAGCCGCGTGTCCGATGTGATTTCCCTTTCAGAGATATAATAAGTTTCAAAAATCTTATCTTAATTTTGACCAATGTTATACAACTTGATTTTTCATAAGCACGCCGTCTGGCCGTCCGGTAAACGTCCGGACCGAGGTCGAGTTGTACACGGAGTGTAGTCACGCGAGCCTCAAAGACATGTCAGCAAACCCTACGGTATGCCCCTACGGGTACAGCAGGGTCGAAGCTTACTGGGGCCATGGGTTGTGCGAAGGTTACTCCGTGGCCCTGAAACGAGGGCAAAGAAGGAATAGGAGTGGGTTTTCGTCAGTAAAAATCTGACACGCCCTCTCGTCCGCTCAAGTCATTGGGTGATTTCCCACCAAAAAAAAACCTGATTTTTATGTAGGTAGGTAAGGTAGTGTTTTAAGGGCTTTTTCAAAGAGATATGCTTTCATGATCAAAGAAAATCCTCTGAAGCCCCAGTGTGGATATCACAGATACAAATACCTACATCTTCATTTGTAATAATAATATAATAAAGAAGTAAAGTTTGTTTTTTTGTTTGTAGGAGGTAATCTCTGGAAGTACTGGTCCGATTGCTAAAATTTTTTCACCGATAGAAAGCTGCTTTATTCCTGAGTGACATAGGCTATATTTTATGTACGCGGGCGAAGTCGCGGGCAAGAGCTAGTTTGTAATAAACGGTTCGTTACATTACACGTTTTGTTGGTGTAAAAAATAAAGGAAGATAGGTAAATCTGTATCTAGTGAGTGACATTGATGTTGCTTCAATGTCACAGTAATGCTACTGGTCAAAGGACTGGTCAATAAATAGTTTTAGTGCGGAAGTCAAATGGTTGAATCATTTGATTAGTAGAAAAGTCTCATTGTGACGGTTGCAAAGCTAAAAATGTTTTCTGCATATCGGCAATCTTCTTTCCTGTGTTTTAAACACGTGCAGATTTTTTTTTTTCATTTTTATTAGTGACCGATCGAAACACGATTTACAGCTGAAGCCGAAATCGTAACCGAATTTTCGGGTCCTCTTCTGAAACCTAAACTGCCGCGGAAATAGAATAACTGACAAAAAAAAAAATTCGATACAGTTATGTTTAATTTAATAGTTTAAATAACTTTCATAAAATACTAAATGATGAAATTAATTAACGCAGGTAATTATAGATGAACGAGTCAGTTTTAGTTAAGATATCTATGACGTGAGTGGCTGAAAATGAAACTCCAGCCGAAACAAGTTTTTTTGCTTGAAATTGGTCAAATTGAAACTGATTCTTCAGTCGGTCTCAAATTTTTAGTTATTTACTGCAATTATTAGAAAATCGAAAAATTGCAGATAAACGCATAGTATGTAACCCATTTTATGTTGACAGCGCCGCCCTACTTCAAAGCGGTGGAAGGGAGATTAACGTGGTGCAACCAGTAATATGTGATTAACTGTATGATAGCAATTGTGCGTCATGCTACAGGGTCCTAAGTCCAAGGTGATTGATATATCCGTAGTTTTCTTTTAAAAGCAAGTTTGTATCAATCTCAGTTTGTCTTGACTAGAATTTTTTTTATCTATGCTTACGCTGACAGTGATGAATATTTTTATTTTACAATTTGACATCTGATAAATAAACTTTGACATACGTATTTATAAAGTATTATTTTTTTATATTGTAAATGTTTAAAAATTAATTTTAACGTTTGTCTGACCGTGGTGCCTACTTTTTGCGGCCTACTCAAATCCCTTTTCTTTTGTAGTTTCCGAGTTAAGCTACACGAATTCTGAGAAGTGCTTGCACTGACTCGACAGGTCTACTCATAATGTGAGGTTCTTTCCTCAAAAGACCATTTCAGACAATAATCTGCACGGTTCTCATAAGATTTGGCCATTCATTATATTCCCTGTATGGGCTTAAAAAGAGACTTTATCCTGTAAGTTTGTTTCGGTGTTTCTTCTCAGGGTAGTCAGCTAGGAAACACTGGCCTCATCTAGTTTAAATTGACGAAAAAAGTGGCCGACTGGTCATCAGTAATTTAATTCCAACGGGTGCTAATGCATGTACTAAATAATGGATCAACTATATTTTAATTGACATCGTTAAGTACTTAATTAATTACAACACCCATTTACAAGTCAGGCAGTCTTAATGAATCTGTAATATAAATATTGGTTTTGTTATCTATAAGGAAAATCTGTGAATTCCAAGAAAACATGTGAGGATATTTTTACCTTTCTTTTACACTTACGCAAAACAAAAAATACGTGAATATCTTCTAAACGGTAAACGACACAGATACGACGATTAGACAGAACTTATTGGAAATAATGTTATGAACACGTAGGTAAAATCAGTGCAGATACGCCAGTTTGTGAGATACGACAGTTAGCGGGGAGGGCGACGATATTACTAATCCATAGAGTAAAACAAATATTGTTTTTATCATCAAACCGGACTTGGTTATCAAAGCTAGCGTAGTTAAGTGGGTCGAGCGTCCGAGCAGGGCCATTTACGCAGTTTCTGTACTATTGCAAATATTTTACGTACTAGAACAGAGATAGAGAGAGATACATGTAGACATGCATTGTAGAGTCCGTCTAAAAAGTCAAACGACTTAAGTAATTATTAGCGCAAAATGAAATCTGATAAAGTCAACACTGGTTCAATTTGATTGGGTTGATTAAGAGATCTTGATCGTTGTTTACTAATCGAAGAACCTTATAAAAAGTATCAAATATAAGTATTTTTTAAATGATTAAATATTGTACAAAATTCCCAAGTCGTTTGAGTTTTTAGACCGACTATACTGCTCGTCTTACTTGGTGATGTAACAATTTTAACAGTAAACACAAGTAAACTTAGTGATTTGATTAGCCAAGCGTAATTTGGTTTGGAGAAGTTAAAAAGAAAACTAGGCTCTGTAATAATCAGCCAGTTAAATCTAAAAAAAGATAAACCTCTCACCAAAATAATTCTAGTCTGTAAAAAATACATTCTGTTTTTATTATAATTGTACCGTATTTTAAAGGTGTAGATGTAATTATTCTAGAATCGTCTAGACTGCAAATCTTATAAGTAGAATTTAGTTTTGTGTGTTTTATTTTTCAATATTTTATAATTTCAAAGAGGTAATATTTTTGTTTCTTTGTGTAGAAGTAATTCTCTGGATATTCTTCTCTGGTTTAAATTCTTTCTCCACTGGCATGTTATTTAGAAAACTAGCTATCCCTGCAGTTTCACCTGAGTTTTTTGGTTACCTATTGAAGCATGATGATAGCGGTATGTAGCCCTCATCGATAAATGGGCTATCTGCCACTAAACATTTGAACCAGTAGTTAATGAGATTAGTGCGGGGCTGAAAGGTTCTTGAGTGGCGACCGCGTACCGGAAGACGCGTTGCGGGAATCCGATAGATATGAGGCGCACAGGACCGTTCATTATGGCGACATTTCGGGGAGGCCTTGTCCAACAGTGGACGTGTTTCGGCTGATGATGATGATGAAACAAACAAAAAGAAACTTGAGAGAGAGATAACTATTATCTCCTTTTTTCTTCTTATAATACATAGGGCTCCAGAGACAGGAACTTCCTCACAATGCAAGCCGTATCGAGGAGTACTGCCTTTTGTATCTGGCCCTTGATCCAACTGCGCAACGACAGTTTCGACAATAAGCTTTTGGCAATAAGACCATTGGCGGTTAGATAATTATTTTTATTATTATATTCTTTATTGTACACCACATAAACAAAAATACAGGACAAACATAATCAAGGATAATCTACGGTTCAAAGTAATATAATATTACAATTTATGATTGGTTATTGATTTATTATTTTAAATCTCTAGTAGTGAAGTGTACGGAAACTGGTCTACATGATATACCAGTTTCCGTTTTTTCGTTACAATTAAAACAAGTTTTTAATGAAGACCGAATATTTATCTTACGATTGACGTCAGATGGCTATGATTTCGAATGTACTGTATTTTTTTTAATAAATATCAAGGACTTGACTAAACTTTAAAGCCATTTATGTGGATCTAGTTTGACCACCCGTGCACCGTCGAACGGCTTTTTTAAATTAAAATGGGATGGTGAAGTTTCCATTTTTTTTTTAAACTATAATAAACAATAATATTATGAAAAAAATATTAAAATGTCTCAACAAAGCAAAGACTTATGGAACTTTAAAGTTGCGCTTGCAAGAATAATTTCGTTTCACGTGGCCTACTACTTTTTGACGTGGACGTCAAGCGACTGTTTAAAATTCTGGTGAAGACAAATAAAAGAATAAATCAAAAACAAGCCAATTACTCGTAAAATAAGTAGGAACAGCGCGAGAGCTCATGCGCATTTGAGTGATTTGTGGTGCAACGATCTCATTTAGGTCAAACAACGTCACTGACGTCACTCTCCCGTGAAAACTGTAACAATCGTAGTACGTAAGTGTGTTTTCTTAATGGCGATCTACATAATTATATTGTAATTCCATTTCTTTTTTATATTTACAAACTCACGAAACATCTCGTAAAAATTGCAATGGCATCTCCATTGCAATTTTTACGGGATGTTTATCAACCAAATTAATAATGAAATGCGTTATTGACATTTTCACATTTCTTAGGTATCCGTTTCGAATTGTTTTCATCAATAAAAGGTTTGAATGCGACGCAAGCAACACTGTATCAAATGGTCAGTCACCTTTGTATGAATGTACCTATTTATAAGTTCATTATACTTACCTTATATCTATATATATAAAAGAGACTGTCTGACGTCAACGCACAATTAAAACTATAGTTACAAGGAACGTGAGCTTTTGCATAAAACTTCATTTTATGACGCAGACGAGTACTAAGAAGGGGTTTTGGAAATTCAACCTTTAAGGGTGAAAAGGCGGGAATTTCCCTTGTACTCATACAAAATTTCATTCCGTTGCCATATACTGTCATTCCGTTGCCCGCATACGGGCTTAAAAAAAACGCTGCTTCAAGCTTCATTTTGAGGCGGCCTTTTTTTGTGGCTCGTGTCACAAAAAAACGCTTGAAGCGGCTTCAAGCTTCACCGGACAGAAGAGGCGTCGCGCGCTTCAGCTGTTTTTTGCGGCCGCTTCTAGCTTTTTTTTTTTGTGGCGGCGTTTTTTTGAGGCCCGTGTGCGGGGACAGTATACTCGAAAGGTAGCACAAATAGTAGCTAGATTAAATAATAAAGGTCATTATTTTTTTTCGAAAGCACCCCCAATAGACCAATTTAGAATTTTAAAGATTGTATAGAGGATTTTTATTTCTTGGGTTAATAAACTTGTAACATGGATATTCTAACCAGAATTAATAGTAAAGACTGTCTATAATTAGTTTTTCAAAACTATTCTTGAAATAGGGTTGAAGGGTGTGCATTATTTTAAAACTCACTAACGAAGTCACGGGCAACGTGCTAGTATAACATAATACTCGGTGGTTAACGTTACCGGTAGGCTAGAGTGAATAGGCTCTTAAGGCGTATAGTCCCTTGAACCATCTGGCCGAAATTATGTGAACGCAACTCTCGCACTCGCCTAGGCGGCAGTACGCAAATCTGTGCATTTATTTGCGGCCAGCAGCGCCCGGAAAGCGCTTTAAATCCATTTTCTCTGCGAGATATTGATTGATTTACATATGCAATGTTCACTTTGAAGAATATTTAACCACCAATTTTTATGTGTAAAAATGTTTCTAAAGGTCCAAGCCGTTTCGAAGGAGTAGGGAAAAGTTGCGAAAAGTTGCGAAATTGCTAAATATTTTTTTTTTGACAAAAGTACTAATTGCACGAAAAAATCAAATGTTGATATTATTGTTCATGAATCTATAATAAACATATATTTTTTTCAAACCAATTGACCTAGCCGTTACGGAGGAGTAGGCCTCAGAAAATTACTGTTTTATGGCACTTTTCGGGCGCTTGGCCCTTAATAAACTAGTGCGCCTCATCATCAGAGATTGCATCACGGCTTACAATCAGGTGGGATCGCAGTCAAGCACTAATTTATATAATTATCAATAAAAAAGAAAAGTTATAACTACTACACCGCTCGGTCACCACTGCTCTCGAAACTGTCTGTCTCTGCCAAACTACACTGCATCATAATTTCGAGGAATTAATTTTACGAAATATACGTATGCGGAGGTTTGAGGTAATTGTAAATTGGATGTAAAGTTTTAACCTCGGTTGAAAAGGGAGGGTCCTTCTACCTGACAGAACTTTGTCTTGTCCGGGCAACTGCCCGATAGTTGATAATGTTCTAATCGCACAAAGAACTAGAGAGTGCAGAGATTTTGAATTTTAGGTCCTATGTGACGTCATAGATGTCGCTACACGAATAATAAAAACTTGAAAAAAATCCTGTCAAAAACATACAAATATTTTTTTGACATGAATTATGATTTTTATTGTATTTTTAATCTTTATGAATTTAATTAGATTGCATTTTTAATTTTTAACATAACAATACAATTTTTTTTATTGTCTTAATGTTTAAATGTGTGAAACTTATATCGGCCTAGATGCCTGAAATAAATGAATTGAATTGAAAAAAAACCCAAAAAAATATAATTATGAATAAACCAATGACTGGACTTCTAATGAAAGTTCTTACCCAGTTAATTGACACAGATACGCAGTGCTGCAAAGAAAGTAGCATTCGTGGAAGTAGTTTGATGGCAATCACTCAAGTAGATAGAACGGATTGTATCGCAGTAGTTGTCGAAGACTGCGTGTTTAACTGTACCTCTACTTATATACTTAACTTAAATTTTGGTTCCGTAAGTGACCGCTACAGGCGCTGTATAATTTGCCATACAAAATATTTACGTAGTCGGTATCGAGTATCGACAAATACTATTGCTTTAAACTCATAGTAGACGTACTACACAAGTCAAAGCTTGTAGCTATCTGCAGATACTTATAGAACTTTGTTTTTTTTTTTTATTTTAGGTAGGAAATCATCCAATGCTCGCTCTAGGGCGGAGCGGGAGGCCGTTTTAAACTTTTAACTGACTAAAACCTACTCCTTAGGTTTAGCAGTAGTAGGGTTTCTCTTAGGCTCCAGTTGGCTTCGGCTCTGCTAGGCCCCAGCGCCGGTTTTGTTGACATTTCTTTGAGGCGAACATTAGGCGCCGTCGACGACTCGGGCTTGATCCACGCTTATCAGACAGGCCTACGGAGATACCTACCGTCTTAGGCGACCATTACACGGTCATGCAAGCATCAATCAATTCCATCCATCATGAATGATGGTTTTCGTCAATCAGGGACCAAAGTCTGCTATTTTTATAAATTCGTCATTCCAATACGATTCCATTGTCATTTTGCTAAAAGTTCGTAATCTGCTAATTTAATGGTCAACCACTGATCGGTCAATAGTCTCGTGATAGAGTTGTGGTAGAATGACAATATCGAGCTTATTAAAAGCAATGACTGCACAATGACGTTCTAATGGTATGTCACTGGTCAAAGGAACTAAAAATGTTTGCAAATTACCGCATACGTGAGACATTCATTTGTCAATGTGTACGAGATTACCGTTATATGTCACTACTTCCAATGGAGTGTCAGTGGTTGACCATTAGAAAGTCATAATGATGCCATTATATTAGTAGATTACCAAAACTTGTCAAAATCAACAATTATGAACCATTTTGACACTATTGTAAATTTGTAATAGCAGACTTGAGGCCCAGTTCTAAAAAACGTCAATCATTGCATTAGACGGTAGGTTTTTCGTCAATCAAAACTTTTGACTGTGGCAAAACTGACTGCAAAACCTACCGTGTAATGTTCGCCTTACGACTTGTAACTATTGGACCATAGATTGTGAATAACTATCTATGTGTAAGACGGCTATCCACATTTCTGAGTATTCAGTATTGAGTACACGTTGCGTTGCGGGCCGCATCGAATCGTATGCTCCGGCCCTGATGTAGTTCATTAAAGTACTTTTCCTTTAGATAACATGGATAGTCTCGATTAACGAGTTTGTTTTTTTTTTTAAATTTATTTAATGAATCAATTTATTTATTTTCTAGCTTTTGCCCACGACGTCTCCTGCATACATAAAATATAGCCTGTCACTCAGGAATAAAGAAGCTTTCTATCGATGAAAAAATTTTACCAATCGGACTAGTACTTACTTCCAGAGATTACCAATATAATACTATAAACAAAAAAAACATAAAAGAAAAAACAAACTACCTGTTTATAATATTATAATAAGTAAACTAGACAGATTGGAGAAATCATTTGCCCTATATCATGGCGACTGATTTCGGTGGAAATCATCATTACTGCGATGTATTTTATTAATACTTCGTCCTATTTCGTCATTTTAATTTGAATACAGTAAAAAATCGGCATGTCTTATTTTTTTAAATGACCACAAAACGTGAAACAATATTTAGCTTTATTTGCATATCTGTGAGTTTGCCTCGACAACGATCATTCAACTTGATACATTAAATGGTCAAGTAAACAGTATTTTTGTATTGTCTAATTATTTATTTAAAAAGAAAGAAAACTCGTGTGACTGGCACAGGAAAAACAACAATAAAATGAAAAGTAACTACTTATTTATTTAATCTATAAATATAAAAAAAAACAACAATAAAAGATTAAAAATAAAAGACCCGTGAGAGGCCAAAAAGAATCTCAGTATATATGCTGCGATATTTAATAAAAAAGCTTTTTAAAATCTTAGCAAAATTTATAACTGCAATGCGTTCCAATTGAGAATAGGATCACCCGCCATGTTGTGATGTCACGATTTACTGTCAAATCGAGGAAAGAAAATTTAAACATTAATTAATTTACGAAAAATGTAATTTATTTATGAACTGTGAACGAAAAAAGTTTAATCAGAATCCAGTTCTTCAATTTTACTCATCTCTAAGTTCTTCAATTTTGCCAAAATTTCTTCGATTTGACAGTACGACGAGACGTCAAAACATAGGAATCGGTCCTATTCTCATTTGGAACGTGTAGTACATCATCATTTCAGCTAAAAGACGTCTACTGTTGGACATAGGCCTTCCCCAAGCGTCGCCACGACGACCGATCCTGTGCATCTCGCATCCACCGCATTCCCGTGACTCTTCACCAGGTCGTCGGTCCACCTTTCGGCCCCATCGACTATCCGTTCTACGAGCAATATGCCCTGCCCACTGCCATTTTAGTTTGGCGATTATTAGATACTAGCTTTTGCCCGCGGCTTTGCCCGCGTACATAAAATATATCCTATGTCACTCAGGAATAAAGTAGCTTTCTATTGGCGAAAAAATTTTAGCAATCGGACCGGTACTTCCAGAGATTATCTCCTACAAACAAAAAAAAAAAGACGTGTGGCACTCGGGGACTGCCGCGGTAAAGCTATTGCATAGCATTTTTATCAACTTATGCAATTATAATTATTTATTTATTTTATTTATGCAGTATTTTTTTCCTTTGTTTTTTTTTCTTTGATATTAATTGAAGTTACACTTTCACACATCACTCAAAAAACAAATGAGTGGGGGGTGTTAGGTTATTTTCGTTACGGAATTTCTGGATTCGGTCTCCACGCTCAAGGCCCGCGATAGAAGCTATGCAATAGCTTAAAAATAAAAAAAAAAAACAAACTTTACCTCTTTATTAAATTAGTGTAAAGTGTAGATAACTACAACCTAGTGGTCTTTGAATCTAGAGTGAATAGATTAATTCTAGGCAAGCGTGTTCTATCGTCGACAACGTCATCGCTTACCATCAGTTGAGACAGTGGTCAAACGCGAGTCTATCAAAAATATTTCCATCACTTTTAGTTGTGTCATTTTCATTATCGTAGTAGCTTAGTGCGTTCTTTACAATATGGAACATCAGAGAGACAAAGGCCTTTGTTTCAATACGCTTTAGGGACAGAATCGTTTGTTTGTATATTGAGAAATGAAACGAAAAACTGTTGAGTTTTTCAAGAGTCTACTTTACCTTTTTGTGTGTAGAATCTTCAGGTAATCTCTCCCGCTCGGGCTGGAGAGAGAGGGCGTTTCAGATTTTTGCTGGCCAAAACGCACCTTGTGTTCTTTGAGTTGCCCTTTTTAATAATACTAATAATATTTCACAACTACCACACGACGCCGTCTAGTCCCAAGCTAAGCAGAGCTTGTATTATGAGTACTAGACAACTGAAAAACATACTTATAAATATCTAAATCCATACATATTATAGATAAATTACACCCAGACACAGAACAAATGATCGTGCTCATCACAAAAACGTTTGTCCTGGGTGGGAATCGAACCCACGACCTCCGGAATAGCAGTCAGAGCCACTAACCACTAAACAACAGGCCAGCCAATTAGGGCCAGGGTAACTTTTTCGAGCATTTCCACAGCGCATCTCGATTCTAATTGCATAAATGAGTAAATCGAATAGATTTAAAAAAAAAACATCGCTTTACACTCGGAATAACTCCTGTATCGTGGCAGCGTTCACAACCATGCAAACTCGCACAAGACACTCGGACCCGGAACACCTACCTGTAGGCCATACAAATTTTTGTTTCGTGCGGGAATCGAACCCACGACACGCATCACATCAGCCAATCGCTCAACCACGGCGCCAACAGTGCCGTTCGTTTCATCGATTAGATAAATGAATGGTTTAACGTTGTTAGGTATGGGCTGTAACCGTTCTATAAGGCCATTAGGTGACGGTGTCAATGTCATGTGCCGGCAATCAATATAAGGCAGTCATTTTAATTACTCTAGAAAATGGGTTACACATACACAGGGTCAAACTAAATCAGATAGCGAAACTCCGCAAATAATTAGGATAGGAAGTTTTAGTGACGATCAAACAAATTAGAATGACATCACACTAATAATATAAAGGCGGAATTGTGTTTGGCGATTCTTCGTGCTATGTCGGTAACCTTGGCTCTTCTGCGGATATTTTCATTCCTGATTCGATCAAGCAAGGAAACTCCGAGCACAGCCCTTTCCATTGCCCTTTGGGCAGGGTACATTGCTCGCAAAACAGATGGCCGTTGGGGCCGAAAGGTTCTGGAATGGCGACTACGTACCGGAAGACGAAGCGTTGGCAGGCCTCCTACAATGTGGACCGATGACCTGGTAAGAGTTGCGGGAATCCGATGGATGCGAGACGCTCAGGACCGTTCTTGGTGGCTAGAGGATTATACGAAAGAGTTACATGGTCCTGGAAAGGAATGGCAACTGAAGGTTTCTTCAATTGTATAAGTGTGAGGTTGTTTGATGATTTCCCACCCAAAAGAAAGGTGTTTTAGCATTGATAACTCAGAGTACTAAAGATAAAATATATCTATAATACTATGATTGTATAATATAAGATGACTCAGTTCAAAACGCTAGATTATCAGCTGATACTGACATTTTTGATAATATTAAGTATGACTCAACCTTACCGTTGGTCAGTAACTTGTTTTATAACAAAATATTTAATATTATCGATGGATATTATAAATATTGTACAGGCAGGGGCCAAAGTATTAACATAGTAACCATTCCATTTAGCCTCCCAAAACGATAGCCTATATCTTTGTTTTCCATGTGTCGTAATAGTTTTCCACCAACCGGATATTAATCGATTATCCCTGTACGCGCCCCCACGTTTCATGAAATTGTCTAAAGGGCCTCTGCGAGTTGGCTTCGGCCCTTCGTATGCCTTTCAAAGGTCCAGGACCGCAGATATCTGAGATATACTCCAAATGGTTCATAACAATTTATCAACTAATGGCATCGACATATTCCAGTACATAAATATCGATGACTAGTTAGTAATACCTACTTAAAAAACCTAAAAACACTTACTGCCGCACCAGCTTACCCAATCAGGTATTGAACGCCGGTGCATCATGCTTATCGGCTAAGGTTCGAAGAATGCCATTGGAGTTGCTCCTAGATCTGCTAAGCATAAGGTTACTATAAATCCCTGAGGCCACGTCGGGACAGTTACATTTTGGGAGGAGGGATCTTTTTTTTAGTATGTATTGTGTTCGTCGGTATTAGTTATCGAGGATAACATAATTCGAGAATTTTATTTGGGACGGTAATTGTCGGTTACCTTTTATGAATTTATAAAATTCTTCACAATTCATGTGAAAATTAAGTTTAAATTAAAGAATAGCTTCCACGGTGTCGACTCTCAAGCGATTCTATTCGTCTATGTTAAATTTTTTTTAAACTTGTATCTCTGCCCTCGACTATGTTTACCGGGACATTTTATAGCTTGTCCGGACGTCGGGACACCACTGTTAATAACGGTAACATGTCCCGACGTATCGGGACGAATTGCAACCCTAGCTAAGCAACGAGAAAGCTTTCTTCGTGATTATAGCGTGAACATCAGCCACACGCGCTGTGGAGAACATGGCCCGATGCACTGCAGTATCTATACTCCATTGGTTTAGGTAGTTATCTAAAGGTAAACAATCTTGTAATGTCTTTTTGTTGAAAATAAATCATATAAAAGACATGCAAAGATTATTTAAATTTAGTTAATTATCTAACATCGGTTTAGGTAAATATGTAATTGTAAACATTTTTAGATACCTTTTTTTTACATTTTTTTCGTTAAAAGGCATGTTAAGATTGTTTACATTTAGTTAACTGCCTAAACAGATGGAGTATAGGCAGCCCCTAGAGCACGATTTAAAAGAGTGTGCATGCATATATCTATGAGTGTGCATGAAGTTTCTTGCATGTTCTTCTCCATAGAGACCTATGACCTATGAACGTGCAATTTAGCTTCACTTTTTAACTGACTGACATTTTGACAATCAAGTGCCTGTAAATGGTTAAAGTTTTTGATTGATTGATTGAATTCTGAACCCATTTTTTTATACTAGACCCATAGGTCATCTGGAGCCTGCTGCAGTCTTCCCGTCTGATTATAATTTAGGTGTCTTCAAGGCTAGAGTGAATAGGCTTTTAATAAACTAGTGCGCCTCACCATCAGCGATTGCATCACTGCTTACCATCAGGCGGGATCGCAGTCAAGTACTAGTTTACAACAGATAAAAAAAAAGCCTGCCGCGTACAATTAACCCACCGCCCGTGTAGAATGATTGGCAAAATGCTTTGAATAAAGTAATTTTCACCTCACAATCAGCAAGCCTGTGAGCCAACATGTTACTTACTGCTAGCGCCCTGCGTAGTTACAATTAATATCTACATAATAAGTTTTTTATACTTCCCCGTGATTATTTGTCTTAGCCAGAAGATTAAGCATTGCCATACAATGTGGCGACGCCATCAGATTTTGGGTGACATTACCTACCAGTCGGAGTACCTAATTTTTTTTGCCATATTTTTTTGGGTTTTTTTACGTTTAGTCAGTTAGGAGGTATGGAAATTTTAATAATAATTAACTTTGCTAATTTTTTTATATTATTTTAACTAAGAAATCCCTGTAAAATCATTAAATTATGTTCGTATCTAAGTAATTAAAGTTCAATAAAAGACCCTTATGACCCAAAAAATACACAAAATTTAAGAACCGCAAGTTTTATAGGTTGCATATTTTTAAAAGTGACACCGAAGAGCATTAGCTACATTAACGTGATAATTTGAGCCTTTTGTCATTATTGCAAATGCACATAATAACTGCCTTGAATGTATTATGTACCTATTAGCAGAATATTAGTGAAGGTCATCTTGGATTATTTAAGAAGAGTTGAAACCTGAGGATCAATTATTTATTTCTAATCACTTAGGCCACCGGTATATGGTGGACATGCCATCCATATGTACAAAACGTTTTGGGAACACATTAGTTTGTGGGTAAGGAAAGGAATTCCTTGTCGGAGTCGGGTGTTTCCTGATACCTACAACCAGGGCCCCAAGTCTGCTATTTTCATAAATTCGTCATTCCAACACGATCCAATTGTCATTTTGCTAAAAGTTTGTAATCTGCTAATTCATAATGATCGATCACTGATCGGTCAATGGTCTTGTAATAGGATTGTGATAGAATGATAATTTCGAGCATAGTAAAACCAATAACTGCACAATAACGTTCTAATGGTAAAACACTGATCAAATAAACTGTCAAAGTTTTAGTAGATTACCGCAAACTTCAAATATTCATTTGTCAATATGTACGAGATTACCATTCTATGTCACTTCTTTCAATGGAGTGTCAGTGGTTGACCATTGGAAAGTCATAATGACGCCATTATATTAGTAGATTACCAAACTTGTCAAAATCGACAATTATGACACCAATGATAGACCATTGTGACACTATTGTAATAGCAGAGTTGAGGCCCTGGGGTCTTTAAATTACGATTGAATAGGTTACTTCTAGGCACTCGCCTAGAAGTAACACACTCACACTCGTGCACTATCGTCGACCACATTAATCTAAAACAATTCTTGATATTTATATTAGAATAAAAAAAAAATCCTATTTAAAGAAATTGCTGATATCGATCCATTAACCGATTCTGAGGTCATACCACGATAGCACGCCGTCCGGTCATCTGATAAACGTCCGGATCGAGCCCAAGTCCTCGACGGCGCGTATTGTTCCACGCGCGCCTCAAGATGTCAGCAAATCGTTGGGGCCTGGGCCCTGGAACACAAGGCAAAGAAGGAACATAGGAGTGGGTTTTAGTCAGTAAAACTCTGACACGCCGCTCCGCCCAAGTGCGGGAGAAGTCAGAATCATCCAATGATTTCCTACCTAAATAAAAAGGCCATACCACGAGCTCTTAACGCGATCCATTTCACAACCTAAGCTGTAGCCTGATTCACGTAAAATCAAACAAGCCAAATATCGTTGGAAGATTTATAGTCGTTCGATCGAAGTCTTATCCAAAAGCGGTATTCACGATCTATCGACTTATTTCCAGTTACATTAAGAAGTATTACCAGGAAAATGTAAAACAGACTTTTTTTTAAATCGACGAATTTCAAACGACTTTAAAATCGGTGTCGTTCAAACTCGATTGATGGATGTGAATACTGAAATTGTCTAAACGACTAAATTGCTACGATATCGATACGGTTTTCATTACGTGAATCGGGCTACTGAACTGGTAAAGAAATGAGCTAATGGGGTGTATACTTATAGCTTTATCTATTTTTCTCGCTCGCACGCTTGACATTTTAACACGTCATGGTAGCCCCTGAACATTCTACTTTCCCGATGTACGTTTATAATGTTACTTGTTGTATACTTCTATACTATATTCGGGGAGCCGTGAGACAAAAGGTAAACAAACCATAAAAAGGGTTGCTTAAAAACATAAGAGAACTTAGACCAAGCAATGCTGCACTATTTATTCGCGAAAGAAAAATCGTGCAAAGAAAACGCCATTAGATTCCACAGAGAAGGAAACTATTATTAAGGTATTTAAACACCTCGTCATTTATACCGCGTACGTCGAAGGACTGGAACAGTTTGCCTGCTGCGGTCTTCCCGTCCGATTTTAATTTTGGTGTCTTCAAGGCTAGAGTGAATAGGCTCTTGATAAACTAGTGCGCCTTACCATCAGAGATTGCATCACTGCTTACCATAAGGTGGGATCGCAGTCAAGCACTAGTTTATATCAAGTTAAAAAAAAAATACGTCAAAGAAACTTGGCCGAAGGTGCCTACATGGTTTTCTTTGTTTACATTTTGTCTCAAGTCGAAACGAATAGCGTATAATCACTTAAAATCACACAAAATCCAATTTAACCAAACCTTTTCTTCCACAGAACCTCAGGCCTGGAAGGCAGTGTCACAGTGAACGGTATGGAGCGCAACTTGTCAGGGTTCCGCAAGCTGTCCTGCTACATCATGCAGGATAACCAGCTCCATGGGAACCTGACGGTAGAAGAGGCTATGGCGGTGGCTACGGCGCTGAAGCTGCCCAGTGCTACCACCACCGCTGATAAAGAAGAAGTGGTATGTACACTGTTTGTGATTTTGGAAAATTGACTTTAAAGCCTACCCATAAAGTTTAACAGGGAGTAATTCTGAAATCAACTAGCCATGATATGAATATGTGCCGTCAGTTGAGACTGGTCATCTCTTAGCTGCCAGTGGCTTAATTCAATTTCTATCTTTTAATTATTTTTTATTTTATTATCTACGTGTATAATGTACGTATGTAACCAAGATTATATTATGTAACTCATAATCTGATTTAAAAGAGTGTCCATGGAGTTTCCTGCACGTTCTTCTTCATAGATATCTACGCTTTGGAACGTGCAATTTAGCTTCATTTTTCTTGGACTGACATTTGACTATTCAAAAGTGCCTGCAAATGGTCTATTTGAAATAAATGTTTTTGATTTTGATGAAATAAATTACATAAGGTAAAGCACTTGGCTGGGTTGGAACCCGCGACGTACAATTCAATAAGTTGGGGCTGTTACTACTAGTCCTATTGAAATAGTGCGATGTCCGAAAATAGGATTTTAATTGAATTCAGTAACTTTTTGACTTGTACACTTGGAAATTTTTTGTCGTTTTTTCTATGATTTCCCCCATAATTTATGGTAACAAATACATAGTACACATCCGGTATTATTTCATCATTTACACGCGTTGATTGTATTCTTGCCGAAAATAAGATGATGACCCTATATTACGAGTATGTTATTTAATTTTTTTTAGTTGAAGTAATTTTATTATCAAGATTACCATCCAAGACACAAATTACCGTCAAAATATTTACTAGATATTTGTCTCGTTCGTTAGGTGGTCGCAAGTGCTTGTGGTCCTGGGTTCGATTTTCGGGTCAGCCAAAGTGTTATTAGGTTCTTCCTTCAGGGTTTCTCAAGAGTAGTCCTTTTTTTTTTTTTTTTTTTTTTTTTTTTTTTTTTTTTATGGTGGGAAAATATCATGCATTGACATCCCCCGCTCTTGGGCGGAGCGGGAGATAGTGTCAGACTCTTACTGACTAAAAGACCCACCCCGTTCCTTCTAGCCTTCATACCGGGGCTCGAGTGCCCTTTCGGATAACCCTGGCCCCAGTAGGCTTCGACCCGGCTGGGTCCCTGCTGTTGCTGACAACTCCTTGAGGCGCGCGGGAACAGTGCGCGCCGTCGACGACTTGGGCTTGGTCCGGACAGTTACCGGACGGCCGGACAGCGAGCTACCCATTGCTCACTGTCCGCAAGCCCGCGCCTACGGTGGCCGGAAATCGGGATCAGAATCCCGGCGACGGCGGCGGCGGCGATAACGCCGTTGCCTGATGCGTTCGGCCTCCTCCTTTGCGAGCATTACTGCTTCGCAGAAGTCGGTGACCGCCTGCCACTCCTCCTCGCTCCGGACCATGGCCTCAACCAAGGCCCGGCGCGAGAGGTCTCCGCCGCCGATCGCCCCCACGAGGGCACGGCGATGCTCCGCCCAAGCAGGGCACACCTCGACTGTGTGCTCCAGCGTGTCCTCCGGGCATTCCGCACAGTGACGACACCCGGGCGTCACTTCCGCACGAATCCGGTGCAGGAAACTCCCGAACGAACCATGTCCGGTGAAAACCTGCGTCATGCGGAAGGTAAGGACGCCGTGAGGTCTTTCCAGCCACGCCTCAAAGAGGGGACTTACCGCCATGATTGTGGCGTGCCCATGACGGGGTTGCGATAGTCGCTGACGCCACTTCACCATGAGATCCCGCCGGAGCTCTGTCCGCCATGCCGTGACCTGTCGCGGCAGCGGACTTTCACCCCGGCGTTGCATCTCCACGCGCATATCGTGCATGTGTGCAAGGACTGTTGCCTCCAGATCCCACGGTGGTAGGCCAGCCAGAAGGCTCGCCGCTTCGCGGGAGACCGTGCAGTATCCCCGCACCATTCTTATTGCCATGACCCTCTGGCAGGCGTTCAGCGTGGACGCCGGTTGCTTTTTCAGCGACGGCGCCCACACCGGCGCCCCGTAGAGGGCCATAGACCGAACGATCCCCACGTAGAGCCTCCGGCAGGAGGCATCTGGACCCCCAAGGTTGGGCAGGAGCCGCTTGAGCGCAGCCCCAGCCCGGTTGAGTTTGGGAGCCAGACGTCGGAAATGCTCCACGAAATTCCACCGGCTGTCGAGGACGAGTCCCAGGTACTTCATCGTCGACCCGACACCGATGTGAACTCCTCCTACCGTTAGTTGGGAACTCAACGGCGGCGCGTTCCGAGGGCGGCGACCGTGAAAACACATAGCCTCGGATTTGTGAAGCGCCACCTCGAGTCCCAACTCCTGGATCCTATCAACGACCATCGCAACCCCGTGTGTCGCTAGAGCGACCGCCGCCTGGTACGACTCTCCCTGCGCTAGAACCAGCGTGTCGTCTGCGTAGCAAACCACGCTGACCCCGTCAGGGAAGTCGCCGCGCAGCACGTAGTCGTATCCGATGTTCCACAAGGGTGGCCCTAGTACCGACCCCTGCGGAACACCGCACGACATCTCTCGACGTTTCCAGTCTCCCTGGTGACCGGGGTAGACTATAAATCTCTCCGACAGATAGTCAAGAGTAGTCCTGAGTTTCGATATGTAACCGGTTCATGGCAATAGAATAGCCCTATATTACAAGACTAGTAGTCTCCCGTGGTTCCATTCGCGTTGTTTTAGTACCTGCTCCACTCCCGTGAGTCGTAGCGTGGAGAATCCAGTTTATAGCCTTCCTCTATAAATGGGCTATCCAACACTAAAATGAATTTCCAATTCGAACTAGTAGTTCCTGAGGTTATCGCGTTCAAAGCCACAAACTCATTGTAATATTGGTGTAGCTCTAGATAAATGTTGAATTGCTGGTATACTATAAATATTTACATCTCTGCCTATTTTTTTTTAAATTCTAATATTCTTAATTCCCACTTATAAAACGTCAGTAGCTAGTGCGTTAGGCGCACTCACTTTGGAGAATACACTTTGAAGAATACACTTTGGAGAATATTGGCATTATATTATGTTTTATTTACTAGAAACAAAATAACACCCGACTTCTCTTCCAGATCCACGAAATCCTCGAAACTCTGGGTCTATCGGAGCACCACAAGACCATGACATCGAATCTCTCTGGAGGGCAGAAGAAACGTCTCTCCATCGCCTTGGAACTGGTCAACAATCCTCCTATCATGTTCTTCGACGAGCCCACCTCTGGTCTGGACAGTTCCTCATGCTTCCAGTGCATCTCGCTGCTGAAGACCTTGGCGAGGGGAGGCAGGACCATCATCTGTACCATTCACCAGCCTTCTGCGAGGTTGTTTGAGATGTTCGATCATTTGTATACCTTGGCTGATGGGCAGTGTGTCTACCAAGGCAGTACTGGAAGACTTGGTAAGTTGACATTGTCTCTTTCAAGTTTTTAAAACTTTTTTTGCTCTTGATAAGGTGAAACCACACATCCTTAAGGTAGCCACGCTAGGGTGTATCTGTAAATTTTTGAACAACTTGATATTTTTTCGCTTGTACGTAGATACTATCGCGGTCATTTCTGCCTGATCACTTAAAAAAATTTTCGTTTCAATTCTGCGGTGTGGAGCCAAACCAAACCCTTTGAAGTTTTCGTTTCCAGTGCAAGCAAAAATGAACTTAACGGTAGTCAGGCGGAAGTCTTTGATGGTAGATACATAGTATATATAAATCAATCAATATTTAAACAAAATGGATTTAAAGGTCAGCGGGGCTCTAAGCGACTATACGCCTTAAAGATTTACGAATGACAACTGAGGCGTTGCGGCTTTACGTGCTTTCGGAGGTACGGGGTGTCAGTAGATAAACTTGCGGGGTTACCATGGTAACCCCATCGTCACCGTCAACGTCATGACGTTGACGGTGACGATGGTAAAGTAAAATTGTTTTAATCTTGTTTCAGTGTGGGTAAGAGATGGCGCTAGACATACTGTATAGCTCTGTTTGTTACCCACACTGAAACGAGATTAAAACAATCTTAATTTAAACGTGATGGTCTAGATCTTGGATTGAAAAAATCACATTAGTACTTTTTTTTTTTATGGTGGGAAAAAATCATGCATTGACATCCCCCGCCCTTGGGCTGAGCGGGAGATAGTGTCAGACTCTTACTGACTAAAAGACCCACCCCGTTCCTTCTAGCCTTCATACCGGGGCTCGAGCGCCCTTTCGGATAACCCTGGCCCCAGTAGGCTTCGACCCGGCTGGGTCCCTGCTGTTGCTGACAATTCCTTGAGGCGCGCGGGAACAGTGCGCGCCGTCGACGACTTGGGCTTGGTCTGGACAGTTACCGGACGGCCGGACAGCGAGCTACCCATTGCTCACTGTCCGCAAGCCCATCACATTAGTACTGGCCACCTAAAAAAGACTTTCATTAATAAAAAAAAAAGAAATTATTATTATTTAATTTATTGTTTTTTCTCCCAATAGTTGAATGGCTCGGCAGCCTGGGTTTGCAGTGTCCCTCGTACCACAACCCGGCTTCGTTCATCATTGAAGTGTCGTGCGGCGAGTACGGAGACAACACTGGCAAGCTAGTGCGGGCCATTGATAACGGCAAGAATGATATCAGGTAAGCTGTCATATCAATTGGGTTTTCCTGTGTAAACCGTGGTTGCCATGCTACTGGGTTTAATGGATCTCTGATTGTAACTAGGCTCAAGGAGCGAAAATATTACCAAAGTAATTTTCAAACATATTTTATTATCTCATTTTTTTATGTTCACAATCGCATTATACATTACATTTTTGTGCTAAATTCCACAAAAACCTTTAATGGTTTATATATGGCTAGTGAGTTCGGAATAAATATACTTAATTATAAATATATTAGATTGTAAGTGTAACTTTTACATTTGTAGATGGAAGTAAATAAATATAACAAATTAAAGTACGGTAACGGTTTGGATCGGTATGGTATTATTTAAAAGAACTTTTCAATTTCATACAAAAAAAGATTCTGGTCACAGAGCACATTGCCATTTCCATACATTTTTATTCACATCGTTGGCAAAACTTAGTTCTAAAAAACAAACTTACTTATTTTAATTCCTTTAAACTTAGGTACGGAAATCAAACTTTGCCTCGTGTTTAGAAAAAAATATATTAATAAACATTACAAATAAAAAAAAATATATTATATTAACATTTTTTGTATCTACCACAGTTATAAATCCAGCTAGAAGGTGATTATCTACATTACTGGCTGTTTATTTTTAACACAGTATTTGTTTAATTTATAAGAGAAGAAGAATGAATTAGGCATTATAAAACTATCACGGAATTATTTAATAAATTAATAAAATGGCCTACTTCCCTTCCGATTATAATTTAGGTGTCTTCAAGATAGATAGATAGATAGATAAATTCTTTATTGTACACCAAAAATAAAGCAGTTACATAAGAAACTTAAAATTAATAGGGTGCCACAATGAATAGGCTCTTAATAAACTAGTGCGCCTCACCATCATCGATTGCATCACTGCTTACCATCAGGTAGGATCGCAGTCAGGCACTAGTTAGTAGTTCTATCAGATGAAAACAAAAAGGTTTCCCCAAACCAAAATTAAAAAAAAAAAATATGGGACTAACCCAAGTTGTGTCGTCGAACATCATCAATTGACAGTGAAAACTTATTATTTTGTGACGATAGTCCAACGGAGGTCCTTCAATGTTCGTTTTACTATGAAACTAAACATGATATTGTGCATGCAAATATACAATAAAAAGGGCCAAATATACACTATTAAAATTCCAATTAATTATAAAAAATATTTTCATAAAATACTTAATACATATATAGACATTTAATAAAACAGTAAACGTTATTTTCCGATGTTTACGGTTAGCGCAAAAACTACTGAACAGGTCCTGTTCTAATTTTGCATACACAATCCTTATAGCTCAGAGCAACTTATAGGCTGTAAATTATCACGCTATTAGTTATGACGTATACTTCACATTTTTATAAAAAGTATTCAAAACATTATAAAAAGGGCGCTCGAGCCCCGGAAGGCTTGAAGAAACGGGATGGGTTTTTTTAGTCAGTGAGAGTCTGATACTATCTCCCGCTCCGCCCAAGAGCGGGGGTTGTCATTGGATGATTTTTCCCATCGAGAAAAATGAAACTTTTTTTCATTTAGCTACAAATTTAATATCTTAGACGAAAATCATCACGCTATCATCGATAACGAGGCAAGCAGTCAATTATGACGTCAATCGTCGACACCTATTTTAAAATATTTACAAGAATTCTGTGTGAAATTATAGTACGTCTTTATAAATACAAAAAAAACTACATCAAACATACGTTATCAAATTATATATTTTGGGTAATAAATCGATAAACGTACTAATAAACTTTCGAATTAATTAAGCGTACCTAGTCTGGGTATCGGTCGATGGTGATAAGTTCATTATTTTAGTAGTTAATATAGGTTCATTATTTTAATAATATTTCATTATTTTTTTTTTTTTTTTTTTTTTTAATTAAGATAAACTAGTGCTTGACTGCGATCCCACCTGATGGTAAGTAGCGATGCAATCTTTGATGGTGAGGCGCACTAGTTTATTAAGAGCCTATTCACTCTAGCCTTGAAGACACCCAAATTATAATCGGACGGGAAGACCGCAGCAGGCAGACTGTTCCAGTCCTTCGACGTACGTGGTATAAACGACGAGGCGAAACGCTTAGTCCGGACCGTAGAGGTTTCAACAACGTAAGGGTGAATATTCGCCGTACGTCGGGATGTCCGATGGTAGAATTGCGATGGCGGAATCAAGTCATGCAATTCCTGCGCACACTCTCCAAAATGCATCCTGTAAAACACCGAAAGGCTGGCTACCCTACGCCTATGCTCAAGGCTTTGAAGGTTGGACTTAACCAAATCTGGATCACCAATTAGCCTCTTTGCACGCCTTTCCACCGAGTCCAAAGCTGCCAGGTGGCATTTTGCAGCACCAGCCCATATGTGACTGCAGTACTCCACACACGAACGGACCTGTGCTTTGTATAACATTAAAAGCTGTCCCGGTGTGAAGTACCGCCGGACCTTTGCAAGAACGCCCAGCTTCCTAGCAGCTACCTTGGCTTTGGACTCAATGAACCGCCCAAAGTTAAGGTCTGAGGGAATTTCAACCCCCAAGAGCTGAAGGCGGTCGGTGTACTCCAGGGATAAATTCCGAAAAGTAGGAACCAAGGTGCACGGGCTCCTTTTGGCAGTGAAAAGACACGCTTGTGTTTTGGCGGCGTTGAATCCCACTAGATTGGCTTCACCCCACTTGGAGACTGCCTGAAGTGAGATATTCGTTCGCTCTACCATAGCCTCTCTTTCGGACCGGATTAGCTCCTTACTAGCCCGAGCACTGGGCAGGTATCTCTCTACAACTGTGCTATCATCTGCATACCCATAGATACCGGGCACCAGCAGATCGTTGATATGCAACAGGAAGAGAGTTGCAGAGAGAACAGACCCCTGAGGAACTCCGGCATTAATCGTCATGGGCTCTGATGAGCATCCGTCGACAACAACTCGGAGAGACCGTTCACTCAGGAAGTCTTTTACCCAGTTAATCAGACCAGGGGAAATGCCGTACGCTGGAAGCTTACTCAATAGGCTAGCGTGCCATACCCTGTCGAAGGCCTTCGAGACATCTAAGGAAACGGCAATCGCTTCCCCATTCTTCTCGAGGGCCTCGCCCCACAAGTGGGTAGCATAAACCAGTAGGTCCCCAGTAGACCGCTTGCGGCGAAACCCGTACTGTCGGTCACTGAGGAGATCGTTACCTTCCAGGTATGCCATGAGGCGCGAGTTCAATACACGCTCCATAATCTTGCAGAGTATGGAGGTTACCGAAATCGGCCGATAGTTGGCAGGATCGGCACGACTGCCCTTTTTGGGCACGGGTTGCACGTTGGCAAGCTTCCAGGACTTGGGCACTATACCAGTCCTAAATGAGAGGCGATACAAGCGCGTCAATACAGGAGACAACTCGGGCGCACAAGCCTTTAGAACAATCGCTGGTATGCCATCTGGTCCACTGGCTTTATTCACGTCTAGACGACGCAGCTCTCTCAGAACTTCTCTGTTCCTCATGTGAACCTCCTGCATTGAAGAGTTACAATGAGGCAGAGTCGGTGGAGCAGCATTGCTAGTGTCAAGACGAGAATTATGGGCAAAGAGAGATGCAAAGAGTCCTGCTTTCTCTCTTGCCGTATGAGCCAGTGTTCCATCAGGCTTTACCAGCGGAGGCAAAGCGGGCCGACAGAAGTTCGCCTCGACCGACTTGGCAAGCGACCAGAATGCTCTGCTACCGGACGGCTGTGCAGAGAGTTTTTTGCCAATATGGGTTATGCGGTCGAAGCGTGCCTTCTTTAATGCTTTTTTGTAGGACTTGGCAGCATGGTTGAAGGCTCTCTTCTTTGAATTCAGATCCGGAGCTTTGCGGTCACGAGCGTCAACCCAGGCGAGAAACGCCGAATGCTTACGCTCTTCAGCCTGAACGCAATCGGCGTTGAACCACGGGTGAGCTGAGCCACCGATGCGTACATCGCTATAAGGGATAAAATACTCCATAGCTTGGTGTATCACATCGGTTACAGCATCCGCACAGCTCGACGGATTTTCAGAAGAGAAGCAGACCTGCTGCCAAGGATAAGACGCAAAGAAATGCCGCATCTCATCCCAATCTGCCGACCTGTATCGCCACATTCGCCGTTCGCCACGTGAGTCGCGGTCAGGTGGGGAGAAGGACGA
The DNA here is from genome assembly GCA_910589285.2 of Mythimna ferrago. Taxonomy (NCBI): domain Eukaryota; kingdom Metazoa; phylum Arthropoda; class Insecta; order Lepidoptera; family Noctuidae; genus Mythimna; species Mythimna ferrago. Next base: position 5,817,152 of record OU342675.1, on the reverse strand, counting down.
TACAGACTTCACCAGACAGTGATCTGAAGTTCCAAGTGGTGAGGAAACTGTTACGATACATCTGTCCGGATCGGTGGTCAGCAGTAGGTCCAGACAATTGGCAGTATGACCAACTACATCAGGCACCCTCGTCGCTTGCTTTACCAACTGGGAGAGGCCCAGCGACACTGCAAAGTTTCGAGTTTCCCTCCCAGCGTGGTCGGTCCTCTGGTATGGGAAAAGCCAGTCTTGATGGCAGGCGTTAAAATCCCCCAGAGCGACAAACTGCGCATCAGGGTGCCGATGCAGAGCCTCATCGGCGGCCTCACTGAGGTGACCAAACAGCCGAGTCGTCTCCTGGTCGCCACTGTGCGACCGGTAAACACAGGTGTAGACAATTTTGTCCACACCGGTGTCCACCAGTAACCATAAACTTGAAAAACTGGGGTCTTCAAGGTGACGGAGACGCTGGCAGCAGATGTCATTGCGGACGTATACACAGACCCCGGCACGCTGCAGGAAATGGTGCTCCAAAGAGTATCCCGGGTAGTCGAGATACGCCGCATCAGACGGACATCTGATCTGCGTCTCCGTCAAGAAAAGTAAGTGGGGCTTGTCAGTCTCGAGGTGGTGGTGGACTGCATCGAGATTGGAGTGCAGTCCTCGTATGTTTGAGAGGTGCACATGGAACGAGAGGACGTGCATCCGCTGTACACACTTACTTTTCCTTTTATTAGCTTTCATGTATATAATTTTAGTGAATAGGGCTGATGGAAGATGGCAGTTGAGCGAGGTGATGCGATGTCAAACCCAACAACACAACCAGAGTTGCTGCGCCAATGGAGGGTTGATTTGGAGACTGCGGGGACGCCCGAACCCCCCCAGAGATCGCCATCGGGTCCTCTCATCCGGTCGCCAACCGGCACGATGGGGCCACCCTGGGATTTTTCGCAGTTGGCGGGGCAGCCTTTCGTGTGTGGCTGGCACACTACTTGGGCCCCCAACTATCTGCGGTCGGCCAGCGGAGCACCGTGCTTCGGATCCCGCTACCCTCCATGATCAAACCTCCGACACAACAGCAACTGGTGCATCATACCCGGCGTACATCGCAACACAACTGTTCAGACCCATCCTCCACCTTACGGCTTCACCAGATAACATGCCGGAACACGACGGATCGCTTGGCGGCATGACTTTATCTGGTGGGTGGTTTTGTGGCATTAATTAAATTAAGCTTATATTTTTTTAATCAGTTTATCATAATGATTTGTTTTTAAATAGTACATAATTAAGTAAACTAATTAGCACAATCAAAAGGACAAAACGGTCATTTTTAAATTAATTAATTCAGGACAAATAATATTTTGAAGATATAATGCATGTTTTTTTTTAGTAGTTAATATAGATTTATTATTTTAATAATATTTCATTAATTAAATTAAGCTTATATTTTTTAATCAGTTTATCATAATGACTTGTTTTTAAATAGTACATAATTAAGTAAACTAATTATCACAATCAAAAGGACAAAACGGACATTTTTAAATTAATTAATTCAGGACAAATTATATTTTGAAGATATAATGCATGTTTTTTTTAGTAGTTAATATAGGTTCATTATTTTAATAATATTTCATTAATTAAATTAAGCTTATATTTTTTAATCAGTTTATCATAATGATTTGTTTTTAAATAGTACAAAATAAAGTAAAACAATTAGCACAATCAAAAGGACAAAACGGACATTTTTTTTTTCATTCAGGACAAATAATATTTTGAAGATATAATGCATGTTTTTTAGTGTTTAGATAATATTGTAAGTATATTGTTAGAATGATTGCTTCAAAAGCAACGCCTTTTTTAAGGGCCCTTGCCCACGGTGACTTTGTAGCGATGCTGAAGCGCGTTCGCATTGATAAAGTCGCGATGCTGTAACGCGTCAGTAGCGTGTTGGCATTTCTTCTGTAGCGCTTGCAAATGTGACTAACGCGCGTTAGTCGACTAGCGTCCATTTGCTTGCTTCTTTGTACGCTGCCGTTTTTAGATAACCACTAATAAATCGTTCCTAAGACACTAGTATGTATGAGTCGGCGGTTGGGAAAGCAAAGTTGATAATCGCTCCGCGCCTCAGCAGCGTTACCGTCACAAAATTGTAACCGTACATTATTTCAGCATATTCAGGATTAGAATTATTCAGCCATAATCGACACTTATGAAAGCAGAGTACAGTACAAGAGCAAGACACGTGGCAACAGTTAGTTAACAAAACATGAGCTTGTGCGACGTAGAGTTGAAACTAACTAACACTGACGTCCTTCTCGCAATTTTACCTGCTCCACATAAAGCTCTTCTCTTCCCTGTCACACAGGCAAAAGTATTGACAATTATACCTTTCTGAATAGCCGATAAGACAAGAATATTTTTGTAGAAATTTGTACATCAGGCGTAGTATTTTATTATTATTTTTGTATGAAGTATTAGCAAAAGTTACAAAAAAATAGAAATCTTTGATTAGTGGTATTTGCCAAAGTTTTAGTAATTTTTGGACTTTTCAGTGCTAAGAAAGATGTGCTACGGCATCAGTTATGATAATAACTTAAATTTCAGTACAGTCGCGCCGTAAACAGTTTTCAAATTGGCCTCAAATGATTAAATCTGGGATTTTGCATAAAAAATCTAAAAACCTTACTAACTTAAAAAACTGCTGAATATCGGTAGAACATTTGGTGGCTTAACTTGTTGCATTTTAGTTCTATCAAAACGTTCTGCAACTGCAAGGAACACGTCGAGTTACCAGTAACCCTGTATAATGTTTCTTGCACATATTTGTCCATAGATATCTGTGCTTTGGAATGTGCAATTAGCATCATTTTTCGGACTGACTGACTTTGTGATATTTCAAAAGTGCCTGTAAATGGTTTATTTACACTAATATTTTAAAGAGGTAAAGTTTGTTCTTTTGTTTTTATGTTTTTTTGTTTGTAGGAGGTAATCTCTGAAAGTACTGGTCCGATTGCGAAAAATTTTTCACCGATAGAAAGCTGCTTTCTTCCTGAGTGACATAGGCTATTTTATGTATGCGGGCCAAGCCGCGGGGAAAAGCTAGTTTTAAATAGAATGCTTTGAATCTTTGAATCTTTGAATCTTTATATGCAATTGCATATACAAATACGCAAGCGCATATATTCCAATGTCTACATATGACCATTTTCTTTATTTTCTTTATCCCTCCACAGAAACGGCCAGCCCTTCCCTGACAGCAAAGTCCCAGACTACAACAACAAGAAGGCAATGGAAGAGTCGCTCAACAAGGAATGGAACAAAAACGACCTCTCACAAGTACAGGAGAAGTTCCGCGACGGGAACAATACCAATACCAATGGAAATGGAAACCTACAGAACGGGATCTTGCAGTATGCTGCCAGCGAAATTGCTAAAGGTGAGCAGAACTTTTGTACAATTTGACACAGCATTACTGTAGTTAGCCTGTACTGCTGGACAAAAGGGAGACTTTGTCGGTTCTCAGCTACTTGTTGCCAATTATACAAGGAAGACATTCTAAATTGTCTTGCCTACTTTTTAGCGGTCGATCGCAGCTCCGGCTTGCGTCTTTTTGGGTTTTAAGACATCACATATCACTCTAATCCCATTTGAGTTGAACGAAGATCGTTCATGATCAGTTAAGTTCAAGTCTTGTAACTGAGTCATGTAAGACCAAGAACAATGTAATAATATAAAATAAAAGATTTTTTTACGGTACACTTAAAAAAATAATGACACTGCATAATAACAGTTGAAGGTATATAAATTAGCGTATCCTAAATTAACAGTAGCTAATTCTAGTTTGAGAAAATAGTTGAATTCTTCAATTTGACGTTTATTACAAGTGGAACTGGTAGGAATTGGGTATTTCCCATTTTTGTACAATATTTTACGCAGAACAACAAATAACATTAAAAATAAATATACTCGTATTTCTGAAAACAGCATCAAAATTGGTAATTAAATAAAGCGAGAATTACCATTTAAAATATTGATGAATTGTTTTTACTTTACGCAAAATAAGCTTAAAAAAATGTAGATTTGCTCGCGTCTTCAGAATAGTGGCTTCAGGGTTGTTAGTGACCCTGACTGCTATGCCGGAGGTCGTGGGTTCGATTCCCGCCCAGGACAAATATTTGTGTGATGTACACGATCATTTGTTCTGTGTCTGGGTGTAATTTATCTGCACAGACCCCGAATAAAACGGGACAAGGGCTCATATAAAAGAGGGTTCAAGTTAACAAGTTCAAAACTTGCACTAGGCCCTATATTGTATTGCGGGATTGTTCGAAAGAGTCACTGCGGCCCTGAAACGCAAAGGGCAACTGAAGGAACCTGGTGAATAGTCAGTAGAATTCTGACTCTCCTTCTTGCTTCACCCAGAGAGAGAGAGAGAGAAGTTAGTTAAAGTTAAAGAAACCTTTTTTACTGTCTGTTCAACCGATTTTAACTTCTATTTCGTAAGCATAAGGATGGCATTAAAAGCAAAAAAGTGGTCACAATACGAGTTATTTACTGCAGCCGACATTTGTCATGCCACCAATGTAATAAAAGTCAAAATCGGTTGAACGGACAGTAATAACAGGTTTTCATAAATTTCTAATTTCTAATGTTATTTTGAACAGATAATCTGTAGTTTAATTTAGGCGAACTTGATTATTTCTATTCTTGGGTAAAAGGGTATCTTCCGTCAGACAACTATTAACATACCGAACCTTGACATAGATTATAACGTCATAAGACTATAAATATTTAATACTTCCGGATACGATTGATAGATGCATGAAATAATGATGCCGCGTGTTAGGTTGCGTGCTCGCTCTTACATAATAATAATAATTATTATCATTTTGCTTAGAGATGGTTAGAGACCGGATTATATGCAATTGCATATATCTGCATATGCATATTTAACCGATTTTCATAAATTAGATATCTTCATGTACATTTTTTACCAAAAATAAAAAAAATGTGGTTATGCATATTTTAGCTATATTTGTAGTATTTCCGATTAATGACACGATTGTGCGGTGTGCCTCACGTTTTTTGCTTTGAAAACATTTTGAGCAACTGACAACAAACATTCGTAGTGACTTTAAATTTTGTGTCAAATTGTTAGTTTTTATAATAATCTATACATATAATTAAAATTGGAGTGTCTGTTTGTAATATTGAAATAACTGCTTTTTACTATACGGTACATACACCAAAATAACATTTTTTACAAGTTTTGTCTGTCTGTCTTTCTGTTTGTCCGGGCCAATCTCTGAAATGGCTGGACCGATTTTGACGGGACTTTTTGGCAGGTAGCTGATGTAATAAGGAGTATCATAGGCTACTTTTATTTTAGAAAAAATGAATTCAAAATCCTGGAGTCCACCCGAATGAAGTCGCGGGCATAGCTAGTTCATTCATAATATTGTACCATTGCGGTCACTTCTGCCTGATAATTAAAAAAAAAAAATCGGTTGAAGCCTGCGGCGCAGCGCCAAGCCAAACCGTTTGAACTTTTCGTTTCGAGTGCAAGCAAAAATGAACTTACTACCATCGAATACACTTCCGGCTAACCATAGCCGGAAGTGTCTCCGATGGTACTGAACAATAAATTTAAGTTGTCGTAATACAAATGCATAAGAAATAAAAATCTGCAACTGGTCCTTAGCTGAGAACGCGCATTACGCAACTAACAGGCCACGCACACATAGATAGCAAGTTTGCTATTGGCAGTTGAACTATGAGCATTGCCCTACTTTGTTGCACGCCTGCCCCGCCCCCAAGGCCATTCTAAACTCTTTCATCTGCTCTGTGGTAAAAACACACAAACTGTCTTTATAATATTAGTGTGATTAGTTTAGATAACGGAAACCGTTTCTAATTATATCTGTGCCAAACATGGCCGTCCTCAATATTATTAGTGACCTTCAGCGGATATTAAAAATATAACCTTGTACTAATCTAACTACTATTTATTGCTCATTATAAAAATTGTATCAACAAGATAACACATTGTCACATATTATTTTTTAATCTATATATATAATAATAAAATTAACAACTGACTGACTAACATATCAACACACAACCGAAGTACTAAGAAGGGGTTTTTGAAAATTCTAATTTTGAGAAGATGAAAAGGGAGAAATATTTTTTTATGCATATGTTCTTGAAATCTAGCATAAATAGTAATCCAAGTAAATAAAAAAAAAGGTTTTAAAGGCTGTACGGGACAATTTTATCTCTATAAAATTAATAGTAATAATATAGTAATAATATATATTATATATAAAGGGTGTAAGGGACAGCCCTCCACAAACTTTAAGGGCTTGCTCAGTAGACGAAACTGAACAACCTTCCACAATTTTTTTTTTCAGGAAACGTAAAAAAAAACGGCCTCTCCATACAAACTGTCCAATCAAGTTTATAATTTTGTATGGTGAGGCGGATTTTTTTTTTCGTTTCCAAGTTTCGTTTTAAGTCGCAGGCAAGTGCTAGTTTATACACACTTGTACATAGAAGTGTTCAGTAACATTCATAATGAAATGATAAAAGGTTATATGCGTATGCGTCTGGCTGATAACAGAGATCAGAGGTAACTATGCATCCTGTTTGTCTCTGAGCTAATCATGTTTAGAATAATGCATAGTCCATGATATTTAACTTTAGACTGCCTATCTCTAAAGGTTGTTTGTAAAAAATCGCTTTTAGCGTTAAGGCTGCTTGCTCGGTTGGTTGGTTAGTGGCCCTGACTGCTATGCCGGAGGTCGTAAGTTCGATTCCCACCCAGGGAAAATGTTTGTGTGTTGAGCACGATCATTTGTTCTGTGTCTGGGTGTAATTTATCTATAATATATATATGTATTTAGAAATATATAAGTATTTTATCAGTTGTCTAGTACTCATATCACAAGCTCTGCTTAGTTTGAGACCAAACGGCACGGTTGTTTGAAAGTTATGGAATATAATAATAATAAAATTGAATAATAATTAGTCAGTTTCTCCCTTTATACAAGGTGTAAGGGACAGCCCTCCACAAACTTTAAGGGCTTGCTCAGTAGACGAAACTGAACAACCTACCATAAAAAATTTTTTTAGGAAACGAAAAAAAAATCCGCCTCACCATAGAAAATTACTAACTTGATTGGACAGTTTGTATGGAGAGGCTGAATTTTTTTTTCGTTTCCTCAAAAAATTTTTTATTGTGGGTTGTTCAGTTTCGTCTACTGAGCAAGCCCTTAAAGTTTGTGGAGGGCTGTCCCTTACACCATTTATATTTATTTATCAACGTGATTTATTAAAATATAATACGATACTATAATAATAATTATGGTAAACGGCTAAACGATAAATATTCCTATCCACTAGCATAGGGAAGTAACAAATCACGGTAGGTCAAAGTCCAAACTATGGGCATCCACAGCAACGGCTCAGTTTCACAATCAATTTCCACGGCACACCGATTACATATAAAACACAACATGAACTTTGAGCCGCGATAAACTAACGCTTGTATAATTAGTTTTCATTAACTGTGTTATTACATTTCCTATAAGGTTTAGAAAAAAATATTGTATTTATATAAACTGAATATACTTATAACTGAAACAATCTTGGTTTAAAAATAATACAGTATATTTTTTGAATACAGAACAATGACTTGTTGAGTCATTTAAAAGTCACAAACAAAAGTCAGTTGAAAGTTAAATTAAAATATCTAGTGGTAATAGTTATTTGATATACAAGAGTGCAAAGTTGCTTTTTAACCGCGTGCTCAATTTTGATGACCGAGGAAACGAATAATTCCAAAATTGAATCACGAACGCAGAGAATGAATCAAAATAGTAGGATGTGAAAAATCTTTGTACTCGAGTGCAACACGTAACTTTTCATCCCACCTCAGCTAGGTAATGACTAAATGCAAAAAAAAAAAATACAAAAAAGTACACTAAGGAGGTTCCGAGCCAGAGTTTTTAACAAATTAAAAAAAGTTGTATGATACATTTGGCACCATGGAGGTAGAAGTTAATAGGTTTAATGATGTTTTGAATTCAGAAACTTTGTGCACATAATGTTCTAAATTCAATTTACTTTATCCTCTAGCGGGTAGAAACGGCTTCTGCACTCAGATATCAGAAGAGCAAAAATACTCTTTCCGAGATGGGTGGATGAAAAATATATTTAGTGATATTTAGTGAAGATGTTTATACGTCTAGGACTCTAACAACATCATCATCATCAATAAACCGAAAGACGTCCACTGTTGGACATAGGCTTGTAAACAAACAAATCTGATAGAAGGGGAAACTGTCAAGTAACAGAATAGGGGTGCAAATACTGATATGTGACATCACCGCCAATAGGTTACATGTGAATGAGATAGCGAGATATTCGCCACCACGCCCCCACTCTTTCCTCATACATGTTTGAACTGCTGTTTGCAGCTGCATTTAATAACCAATTTAGATGCCATTTTCAGAAAAAAAAGGTTATTTATAGTGTTATTTTGTTGTTCAATATAAAATAATTATTGTATAAAAATAAACATACTTGCCATTTTTATTAATATTGCGTTTTATTTGCATTTTCAAACAAGTTTGATGTACGTGACTTAGTCTTAGGCAAGACTAAAGTCACGTGCCTCAACAAAATAATTAATTTAATGATTTTAGCATACCTTTCAAAACCGGTTAATGATATGAAATCACCTTTAATCTATCATCAGTATAACGTATATTTTTGTAATGTAATATACTGTTGTTATGAGCTATATTATTTATAATGCTGTCAGGGTAGCATTTACGAAAAATGTGCTTATGTATGCGTGCGTGTGTTTCCTTTGTTTGGTAGTTAGATAATTGTGTGTGTCATAGTAGGTAGATTTGTTTGGTTGAATTTATGTCACAATGTATGTGTCATTTTAAAATATTGCGTTCCTGTTACAGAGATTTTTGAACAACCTAATCCTAAGTTATAATGCTCCAATCGTTGTAATTACAATGCCGGTGACTAAAAATTTGTGTGGAAATCTTTCGGCTTGCGTCAATTGAGAAACGAACTAAGAGGATCTTCGGCAATGACGCATTCGTCGCGTCAAAGCCCCAAAGTCTTGAGCATCGACTCAGAGAAGCTAGCTTCGCGGTTTTCTTTAGGTTGCGTTTTGGGACGTGTGCGTCGGAATTGAATAATTTTTGTTCAGTTAAATCTGTTCCGTCATCGGACTACAAGACGTACGACATTGCCCCACCGGTATATTATTGTCTTGTTATGTGGATAATGTCAAGAGAGTTTGAGTATGAGCATGGATGGCTATAGGAAAAAAGACCCTAAAGTATTCTTTATCGTTTCCTTAAATGATAGATAAGTATAAGATGATAATTCTCCCGACCTCTCAGGTTTCTGGGTGGGTTATCCAATTCATTTATTCTCTTTTCACAATAAGTTTTTTTGACAGTTAACAATGTGAACGGAAACGAAAGTGACGCCCGGGTATCGCCACTGTGCGGAATGCCCGGAGGACACGGTGGTGCACACATTCGAGGTGTGTCCTGCTTGGGCGGAGTATCACCGTGCCCTCGTGAGGGCGATCGGCGGCGGAGACCTCTCGCGCCGGGCCTTGGTTCAGGCTATAGTCCGGAGCGAGAAGGTGTGGCAGGCGGTCGCCGACTTCTGCGAAGCAGTAATTCTCGCAAAGGAGGAGGCTGACCGCATCAGGCATTGGCGCTCTCGCCGCCGCCGCCGGGATTCCGATCCCGATTTCCGGCCACCGTAGGCGCGGGCTTGCGGACAGTGAGCAATGGGTAGCCCGCTGTCCGGCCGTCCGGTAACTGTCCGGACCAAGCCCAAGTCGTCGACGGCGCGCACTGTTCCCGCGCGCCTCAAGGAGTTGTCAGCAACAGCAGGGACCCAGCCGGGTCGAAGCCTACTAGGGTCAGGGTTATCCGAAAGGGAACTCGAGCCCCGGTATGAAGGCTAAAAGGAACGGGGTGTGCTTTTAGTCAGTAAGAGTCTACACTATCTCCCGCTCCGCCCAAAAGCGGGGGTTGTCATTGGATGATTTTTCCCACCATAAAACACTATTGTAAGAGTCTGGTGCCTGAAATGGGTTTTTTATCCGAAATATAGAAGGATAGCAAGGTTCTGGAAAGCAAGGCAAAGAAGGAACATAGGAGTGGGCTGACTAAAATTTAGTAAAAGTCTGACTCCTCCTGACATGTCAGACTCCGTCCTAGAGAACGGAGAGAACTCATTGATGATGAATCTCTTGCAGTTTGCATATTGTCTTCTTCTGACGCTATCAAGTAAACATTCTAAAGCTAAAACTACCTACATTAGACCGACGCACACGTGTACAATTACCGGCACGGATCTTGAGCGCTGGCTTCAAGTTGCGCAGAAGTCAAATATTCGGTCTCTTTAGTGGTACGAAGTGAGACGCGGAGGATTGGCTCGTCGCGCCATCGTATCATAGGCGTCACTCGTGATTCGTTCCCTGCGCTTGCTGCATGTATCTAACAACGACGACGGTTGGCTCGCCAATGTATGGAATGTGCAAAGCGATCCCCACTCTGACGCCGAGCGCTCAAGATCCGTGCCGGTAATTGTAACACGCCTGATTTGTTCGTAGAACGACGTCGCGTGGCGTGGATCAAGTGTAGCTCTATAAGTCTAGTTGCCATATAAAATGTATGGAGATTGACGCACCCAGATCGGCGTGTGTGTCACAAATGTGAGCAGTGTATTTCTACCTTAATTTGTTTGGTTATTTTTTCGCTCATTTATTTTTGCTCAGGCTTACGGACTTTGTCCTTACTTTATTATCCTTTAACAAATGTCTAGCTCGTGTTTATACATAAATACGTCTATGTAAAGTATTATGTACTGTATCCACGTGATATTATCGTAGATCTCGTGTACCTTGACACTTGACCCTACGATGTTGTCTCTTTAGCTGAACGAAGGTTGTTTGAAATTTCCTTGTTCTTTTCATTTAATTTCGTTCGCCAATATGGCTGCCAGTAATTAGGGTTTAATTCGTTGAACTTTATCTTGTCATTCGAGGAACAGAGGATGTTTAATTATGATAAAACCTTTATCGTGTTATTTATGGATTTTTCCTATTTCCTACTTGGGCGAATATATAAATATACTTACCCGACTGCATCAAAACCCTAAAGGAGGATTTTGACTTGTAGCCTTTTTTTGAGATGGGAAATCATCAAGTAACTTCTCCCGGTCTGGGGGAGCGAGGAGTTTCAGACTGTTACTAACTAAAAGCCATCTGTGTTCCTTAAGTGATCCTTTGCGTTCTAGGCCGTGATAATTCGCCCTAGTACGCATCGGCCCTAGTGGGATCCGTCTATTTTGCTGACAATCCATAGAGGCGCGCGTTAAATTGCTTGTTATTTTCGGCAATATGGATGCCAGTGATATTACAACTTATTCGCCGAACTTTATCATGTTATTTGGATATATAGAGGACGTTTAATGCGGGAACTACATTAGATTGGTGCACACGTGTGCCAAGCATGATTTGTACGTAGAGTTGCGTCGCGTGGCGTGGATCTATTGTAGCTCCACAAGTCTAGTTGTCATATAAAATGTATGGAGACCGACGCGCGCAGATCGGCGTTCTGACATTAATTATGATGAAAGATTTTATTAAGTTGTTTCAACGTTTATTTCTAACTAGCTTTTGCCGTGCCATCTTATTATTTATTTATTTATGTAGGTACACACAAACATTTAAAAATGAAAAAAAAAAAACACAAATACAGATAAAAGAGCACAAAGGTACTGCTCAGTTCAGATGAAATTTCTTCCAGCAGACCTGCGACAGGAGAGTTGGATAAGAGATGTAGACACAGTGTATACAAATAAATTAGATAAACAAAAATATACTATTCAAATCTAAATTAAATCATGTAATACATACATAAATATTTATATATCAATACCAGTAAATAAAACACATAAATAGATACTATACTTAAATTAAATTATAAAAATATATATCTATAAATAATAACTTTACGAGATAGTAGAGAGGGTAGTGTTCTTTAACTAGCTTTTTGAAAGCAGATATATTTTTAGCGTCACGGATTTTTGCTGGAAGTGAGTTCCACAGTCGTACCGCATGAAAAGAGAAGAAGTTGGAATAGAAATATGTCACTCAAGAATAAAGCAGCTTTATATCGGTGAAGAAAATTTAGCAATCGGACCAGCACTTCCAAAGATTACCTCCTACAGACAAAAAACAAACTTTACCTCTTTATAATATACATATTATATTTTCTATTTCCTGCCGAAAGCGTTGCTATTTTTTTTATATGATTACCGATAACGTGTTTTAAATCTCCATCAACGTAGAAGATAGATGACGTAAAATAAAAGCTGTATTACTAAATTGCGATTTATGTCGAATATTGACCTTGAGGTACGAGTAATTTGCTCAAAAATTGTAGCAGATTTTTCTTTTGCTAAATATATGATTAAACTCCTTACGTAGGTAATCATAATGCTAGTGATATAAATCTAAAATAATTAATGAGTAGGTACTTTTAAATGCTTACCGCGCGATTGCTAAGTTGGACCCTTGTTTTTTGAGTTGTGAAATCATCAAATAACTCGTTCCGCTCTGGGTGGAGCGAGAGGGAGTGTTTGTAATTTTACTGACCAAACCCCGCTTGCGTAGGTACCTTTCAATTCATGTCAAACAATTTTTTAGTACAATCCGGATCTAAAACGAATTCTCGCGGAATTTATAGAGGTTTCCCCCACTGATGCATATTCCACTATTAAATTCGGAAAATCCGGAAATCGGGATCGCTGGACGGCCGGGGCGCGCCGTTGCATGATGCGGTCGGCCTCCTCATTTGCTAGCATTACTGCTTTGCAGAAGGAGGCGACCGCCTGCCATTCCTCCTCGCTCCGGGTCATGACCTGTACCAAGACCCGGCGCGAGAGATCGCTGCATGACACGGGATAAAGTGTCTTGATCTCTAAATAAATTGCCTTTCTTCATCAATTCTAATTTTCACACCCTTGTCTTCAGGTGATCCGTTGGTGGTCCAGATGGACACAGAGAAGCAGGATAACGTGGAAGTGGCATTGCTAGGAGAAGGTGCCTCACCCAGACGGTATGCCACGTCGGAACTCACACAGTTCTGGGTTGTACTGAAACGGACGCTGTTGTTCAGCAGAAGAGATTGGGTAAGTGCATTAAATACTGCAACGTCGACGCATTGGCGAATAGCCATATAGCAAGAGTAGCAAATGCTTCAGGCCCCCTGCATTCAGACGCCCCGCGCGTTCGGAGATCAAAAATGAAAGTTAAAAATGTGAATAACAGTACCTACTAAATAGGTATACACAGGCAAGGGGTCCCTGTCGAATTTAGTTCAGACCCCGCGCTGGCTTAATTCACCATTACCTCGAGGGTATCCATGAGAATTTTCTTAAATAAAACAAGAAAATAAAGTAAGAGTACTGTCTCGCTGGTACTCATCATCTTGTCTAGAGATCAATTATATTTACGTTCTTACAGTACGCAGACTGTACTAAATACGACTGGGTCATTCTTTAAATAAAACTGAGTTTTTTTTTATGCAAGCAATAAACAGTGCTGGTCTGCGATGCCATCTGATGGTAAGCAGTGATGCAATCGTTGATGGTGACTCTAACCTTGATACAAGTTATTTCTCTCTTTTTTTTAATTTTGTTTTTATGTATAATGACTGGTCTACACTGACATTATCATACCTTATAATGTTGTTGTGATACGGAAATATTTTAAAACTATTTTTTTTAAACAGTTACCATGGAGTTTCTTGCCGGTTTTTCTCGTTAAAAAACGATTAATTGGAACCGTGCAATAGCTTCTGATGTTTTTTTCTTAACGTATAAGTAAAAAAAAAAAATGAATTAAACTATAAAATAGCATTACAGTATGCATCGCGTTAGCAATGTTACAGACCTTTGACATTTGGTCAGGGTTTTCACAGATAGGTAGGTAGACAAATGACGAACTTCAATGTCGTACATGTCGATTGCGACTGACATCTGACTGTCATACATCGTCATATTATGTTCCATGTGTAATATGGTGGCTCGAGATCTTAATTGAAATACAAGGTGTAAGGGACAGCCCTCAAACGTTAAGGGCTTGCTTAGTAGACGAAACTGAACAACCTACCATAAAATTTTTTTTCAGTAAACGTCAAAAAAAATCCGCCTCACCATACAAAATTATTAACTTGATTGGACAGTTTGTATGGAGAGGCTGAATTTTTTTTTCGTTTCCTGAAAAAAAAATTTATGGTGGGTTGTTCAGTTTCGTCTACTGAGCAAGCCCTTAAAGTTTGTGGAGGGCTGTCCCTTACACCATTTATATTTTTTGTCTTTGTGGATAATAAATTTCTGTATACAGCCGCGCTTTAACTTGCGTCAAAATAAAAAGAGTTCTGGGGCCTTAGCCCTATACACTATTGTTTTGGAGATGAATGAAAATACCTCTTCGATAGATTTTAGGCGTAAATAATTAAGAATTTTGGTTTTACAAATTTTATGCGTGTGATTTGTCGATCGATAATGAAAGGTGCCACAGTGGCGCGTGCGCGTGAGAAATTGGGACTACACTCCGCACTCCTCCTCTGGACCGTCCAATCGTAGAGGCGCGCTGTGATAACGATGCGTAGACAACTATACAACATTAAGGTACGATTCCGAACCACGCTGCACGCAGCAGTGCTGCCGCAGCAGTGCTGCCGCGACACTACTGGTCCCCGTACAATTTCTATTGGCTTATATGAGATTACATTCCGAGCTAGGCAGCAATGTCGCGGCAGCAATGTAGCGGCAGCACTGCTGCGCGTCAGTGTCGCCCTACCGCCGCGACAGACCAGTAGTGACGCGTATGCCGCCGCAGCAAGAGTACCTATTAATAAATAGTAAATTTTTCTTCATCACTTATTAAATGGTTTTTAATCAGCGTCTTGTAACATCCTTCCCGTTGTCTGCTTTTATAAAACGAGTCTGTTGCTTTTCTTTTACTATTGACATAAAGCAACAACAAATCATCGTCATCTTCTTCCTCTTCCAACAGTATAAATAAAAGTTGGTCATCAATCGACATCTTGTCAACTCAAAGTAAACTAACGAATACACAACAACGCATCACCACGAACAGAGCGACACTGCCGCGTTGCTCGGAATCAGCGCGGCAGGCAGCACTGCTGGGCAGCACCTTAGTGGCAGCACTGCTGCGGCAGCACTGCTGCGTGCAGCGTGGTTCGGAATTATACCTTTATAGAACTGACTTACTTTAAGCAATGCACTTGATGGTGGTGTCAAATCTATGATTGAACCAAGGATCTTGTGTACCCTACCTAAAATAAATTCTACCAACTGCATCGGACTGGTTTCGAAGTTTATAGTCGTTTTTTGCGATCAAGTTTTTAGACACTGTCAACTTTGGCTTTTCAGGTGTCTAGATTATCTCAGTAAAGGCAGCCATACACGCTGGGGTATACCTGTACATTTGAGTTGTACAGGTAAACCGGAGCGTGTAAGTTGCACAACTGATAAATGATAAATGATATTTATTTTGTAAATAGGTTTAAAAAACACTTTTACACGTCAATTTTTTTTTTCGTCAGTTTATGCTAGATGAGGCCGGTGTTTCCTATCTGACTACCCTGAGAAGAAACACCGAAACAAACTCAGGGGTCAAAGTCTCTTTTAAAGTCCATATGTAATGGTCAAATCATATGAGAACCATGCTGATTTGTCTGAGATGGTCTTTTGAAGAAAGAACCATACAGATTTGAGTGGACCTGTCCAATCAGTGTAAGCATTTGTCAGTATTCGAAAAGCTCAACTTAGGACTACTAAGGAGCTCCACGACTTGACGAACAATACCAAAGAAAGGACATTTGGCAACTGTGCAGGTTTCCACACAAGATTACCTGACAGGTATAACTGTGCAGGCAACCTGTCAGGTATACTCTAGCGTGGCTACCTTTACAATCCAATGTCTGGATTGTTAACCGACTAATATCAAGATTCTCGCACCATATTTATTGCATGGTACTTAAACATGACTAGCGTCATTTGTTTTTACACTACAATGACATATTTCTTCATCCATTGTTGCGACCAATACCTACATTTAAATATTTATTGTCAATTTACATATAATGTCTAGAACCGTTAGTATTTTTTGTTAGAAGCGTTTAAGCACTTTGAAATAAGAGGTCAGAAATCAGAAAAGTAAAAAATACATTCTTAGGCCAATGACCTTGGCCAATGAGCATAACGGGTATATACGGTATTAATTATATGATTTTTAGACAAAATGAATTGTGATTTTTTAAGTGATTGGTCAATTAAAGTTATATTTCAGTATTGATTTGGACACATTATTAATCCTGCCCCCCTAGCCAAGTTACAATCGAATTCCGTTCTATAATCGGTAACGCCTCGGTGACAGCAATTGTAGAAAACGATAAGTTGGTAGCCATGTTGACGCGCCTGAGTCGGCCGCTCGTTCTACAATGTAGCGTTTGTATAACAAAGGATGTAGCGTTAAATATTGTAGAAACGATTTTGAACGATGTGAACTTGGCTACGAATTGTCTATTCGTTTGTTCTTACCACGCGACTTTACGTTGAGATGACGTCATTCCCATACGTTTCATCACTTTTCGATAGCGTTAACGATTGCAGAATAACAACTTGGCTAAGCGTGCAGGTCAGGTTTAAAATAGACGAATATAGTGTCTGTCGTTCATTACTATTGAAACTTTGTATGTTTCACACTTACTCATCATGCGTTCCAGTTCAAAGTACTACAAGCCGAAGATAGGTGTGCACAGTATACTTGTTGGAACAGTCATTAATTAGAGCACGCTGATTATTTTTTGTCGATATAGATGTATAATGGTCTACACCACTGCCAGATTACCTTGATAATTATGTTCTGATTTTAAATTAATTGATTGAAGCTTGCTTAGATGGTTAATGCCAAAGGGTAAACGGGACCCTATTACTGAAACTCCTCTGTCCATGCATTTTGGAGAGTGTGCGCAGGAATTGCATGACTTGATTCCGCCATCTCAATTCTACCATCGGACAACACGACGTACGGCTCCACGCTTACGTTGTGGAAACCTCTACTGTCCGGACTAAGCGTTTCGCCTCGTCGTTTATACCGCGTACGTCGAAGGACTGGAACAATTTGCCTGCTGCGGTCTTTCCGTCCGTTTCTAATTTGGGTGTCTTCAAGACTAGAGTGAATAGGCTCTTGATAAACTAGTGCGCCTCACCATCAGAGATTGCAACACTGCTTACCGTCAGGTGGGATCGCAGTCAAGCACTAGTTTATATCAATTTAAAAAAAAAAAGACTCCACTGTCCGTTTGTCTGTCAACAGGCTTGTATCTCATGAACCATGATAGCAAGGCTGTTTAAATTTTCATAGATGATGTATTTCTGTTGCTACTATAACAACAGAATAAAATAAATATTTAAGTGAGGCTCCCATACACACAACGTAATTTTTTTTGTGCTTGATATTAATAATAATCATAATAGCGCATAATATTGTCATAATTGTGTCTCGCATAATTGTGTCTGGCATAATAGTGTCTAATGATGTTTAGATAATGGTATGTAATCCTTCGGCCCTTCGTGCACGAGTCCGACTCGCAATTGACCGGGTTTTAAAGTACTGTAAATTTTTGGGTACAATTTCCAAACATGCAAGGCTGTGTTATCATTTCATATTTACTAACATTTACTTTTCTTTACAGACTCTCATGTACCTCCGTCTGTTCGCTCACATCTTGGTCGGCTTCCTGATCGGCGCTCTCTATTACGACATCGGTGACGACGGCTCCAAAGTACTCTCTAACCTCGGTTTCCTGTTCTTCAACATGCTGTTCCTTATGTACACCTCGATGACCATCACCATTCTTAGTTGTGAGTATTCAAACTTTTAAAATACTAGCGGCCCGGCTTCGCACGGGCAATAAATATAGCCTATGTTACTCAGGGTGAATGTAATTTTCCAATTGTGAAAGAATTTTTGAAATCGGCACAGTAGTTTTTGAGTTTATTCATTACAAACATACACACACACACAAAAAAATACAAATTTTCCCTCTTTATAACATTAGTGTAGATGTAGATAAAGGTGGATACAGACTTTGCGAGGCATGCGCCGCGAACGGCACACAGCGAATGCAGCTCTGCTTGAAGTGTGCGTGTTGAAAACCGATATATACCAACATATACTCGGGTCGAGTCACGGCGTGCCAAGCAAATGCTTCATTTGTCTGTCTTCATGTTTATGGCGAGGCATGTGATTGCGAAGCATTGGCTGTGCACCGTGCGTGGCGCATGCCTCTCAAAGTCTGTATCCGCCTCTAGCTTTTTCCCGCGGCTTCACCCGCGTATATACAATATAGCCTATGCCATCATCATTTCAGCCGATAGACGTCCACTGTTGGACATGGGCCTCCTTAAGTGTTGCTTCAGTGAACAATCCTGTGCGTCTTGCATCTGTCGGATTCCTGCAACCTTTACCAGGTCATCGGTCCATCTTGTAGGAGGCCTAGGTCATGCAAGAATAAAGCAGCTTTCTATTGGTGAAAAAAATTTAACAATCTGAAACTCCTACTTTCAGCGATTACCTCCTACAAACAAAAAATATAAAAACAAAATTTAAGTACCTCTTTATAATATAATATTAAAAAAAAAACTTTACTTTTTTATTTTAAACTGTATAAAATTGATATCCTGATTAATGTCAATGACATTTTTAAGAAGTAGTCTGGAAGTTATGCCGACGTATTATGCGTACCGAGTAAAAGGGCGAGACAGTAAAATGTTGCTCGGCCGTGACTGTGATGTAAGCGAGTTGTAGAGATAAGTAGTAGGCCGAGCACTCGGCGCTGTGTTTACACGTATCGAGTACTCGGCCGAGAGCACTGTCTCGCCCGTTTACTCGGTACGTGTGAAGGCATTACAAATAAGTTTATACTGGTAATTCCAGAGTTGAAACTCATGGCTTTGTGCCTTCGCTACTGTGAGGACTTTTCCTTGTTCAATATATTTTAAAGAAACACTTATTTTAGGATGGGGAAGTTTTTATTGCATAGCATAAGGAAAACAAGAACTATCTTTCCTTCTGCAGATGATTTACAAAAACAATTTGCCTGCAATTTCTTTAATATAGTAATCAAGTGATATGTTTGAGGATAAACGATTATAAGTCAAGCCAAACAGGTTTTATTTCTTCAGCATTAATGTACGAATCATTTCCTCGTATTTTAAATAAAAAAAAAGTTAAAAACCACTGAGAAGGTCGATATAAACGTGGACAAATCCAGTCTTATCTTAAAAAAAAATATACATGCAAAAACTACATACATTAACATATGTCATCTTGCGAAATTGCGTACAATTTTGAACCTTAGAAACATTCAGTATAGATGTTTATTTTGTGGTCTTTTTTATTTAAAATCAAGTCAGTAGTTTTATTTAAGAAATCTCAAGCAGGCATTTTTTTTTAAATATTACCCTGTTCTAGGAATAACTCCTGTATCGTAGGTGCCACAAAATAGATAGGTACAGAAGTAAATCTCATGTATGTACTTCACTTTTTATACCTACGCTCGGCGATCGCGCTACCGATAGGGTCAACGCGTTGCGCCGAACTCTCCGAGTGCCATCAGGCGATTGCGCCGAGATATCGTGTCCGTGAGCGGTGTCTATGTGTGTTGCTCGAGCGCCCTTTGTATGTAGATTGAATTCTGTACTTATCTATTTTTTGTGGCTACATCCACGAACTTGTAAACTCACATAAACAAGAGACTCAGACCTAGAAGAACTAAATAGTTCTTCTAGATCTACAAATGTAGGCCATTAAAATATTTGTTCCGTGCGGGAATCGAATCCGCAACACGCAGCGCAGCTACCAATCGCTCAACCACTGCGCCTACCATGACGTGAACAAATATAATGTTGAATCTCAGATCAGAGAGTTTTAACGCCCCACAAATTACATTAAGAGCTATCTACACGCCTTGTTTATCCTTCGTGTGACCCAAGAGCCGGCTTTTACTTTAATAGGGGTAAGCATACAGCGTGGCAATGTCGCTAGACTCTTGGACACATGACTGATCAACAGTGATGCAGATAAGTTTATGGTAGCCCTACGTCCCAAAGTGAACGTGCTTGGGCTAAAATGATGATGAAATAATATTACTTATAATTAGTTGAGATATGATAATGAATTTAGTATTGTAATTTATTTTTTATGGTAATTAATGATTTTTTGTTGTTTTCCAGTCCCTCTTGAGATGCCTGTGCTGATAAAAGAACATTTCAATCGGTGGTACTCGCTGCGGTCCTACTATTTGGCTATCACCGTATCTGATATACCTTTCCAGGTAAATATGGTTTATTAACCTTTTTTATTTGCTGATGGGCTCGTGCTTGACCACTATTTTACCTGATAGAAAGCGGCGATGTGTCCGACGATGGAGAATGCTTTCCTTGAAGTACGATAGAGTAAGACCTATTCGCTCTTGACTTAAAGATTCTAATTTAATTTTTTCATAAAGATGATTACAATAGGTTAGTTGCCGTAAAAAATGTAATTAGTCCGTCTTTTAGATTATTCAAAAATAAAGGACACGTATTTTTTTATTTGTAAATTAAACCAAAAATGACAAAGATATAGCCCATTAAAGTTACGTGTAACGTCACGCCGTGCTGCATTTTCTCGCACGGGGTGACGTCACACGTAACTTGAATGGGCTATATCTTTGTTATTTTTTGTTTAATCGAAAAAAGAAAAAACTATTGGGTTATTCATGTTAGATAGCTAATAGGTTGATTTAAATCCGATTTAGTGTTAAAGCAAGATAAAGTTTGTTTACGTGACAAAACTTTACAGACTTTTTCAGGTGTGAAAAATATTTCTTCTTTTATTAATTCATTAAACCCCAACCGAACGCCTCTGCGTTTGCGCATCTATTGTCTTACTATTGTGTTTCAAAATGACGGTATCTGAAAGGTTAAAAAAAAACTATTTTTTTATCATAACTAGCTATCCTACGTGGTTTCACTCTCACCTTTAGTTCTCGCACCCAAATGGGGCCTCGCACAAGCAAGAACTCTTTAAGAATGAGGGTTTTTTTTTAAGCTATTGCATAGCTTCTATCGCGGGCCTTGAGCGTGGAGACCGAATCCAGAAATTCCGTAACGAAAATAACCTAACACCCCCCCCACTCATTTGTTTTTTGAGCGTGGTGACCGATAAGAAAACAAATGAGTGAACAATCAATCAAAATTCAATTCAATGTGTGAAAGTGTAACTTCAATTAATATCAAAGAAAAAAAAAACAAAGGAAAAAAAATACTGCATAAATAAAATAAATAAATAATTATAATTGCATAAGTTGATAAAAATGCTATGCAATAGCTTTACCGCGGCAGTCCCCGAGTGCCACACGTCTTTTTTATAATTGCGACGCGAGCCTATGCGTTTGACCACTATTTCGTACTTATTGCAAAAACCAACTACATATCTGCATTTTTGTATTATTATGTTATATTATTATATTCGATAAATTCTGTAGGTTATTTACTTTTTGCCGAAGCTATCTTTGTAAATAAGTGTCATCGCTATAACCAGTTTTACTTGCAAATTTGTTTTGATGATACGAATTAATACGAGCTATATTTAATTTGTTTTGGGCAAAAAATGTAGACAGTTGGTTTTTGCAATAAGCGACGGTGTGGTCAAACACTGGATGGCGAGTTGCTGTCTCGTTTTCGAATTTATAAAAGAATAAGGCCTCGCTGATGTGCCTTCGCCCACTTCAAAATTAATCCTAGTTACGCCTCTGAACAAGCCAGTCATGTATTTCAACCGTAACTGTATTGTGTGTTGGTTCCAGGCTATATTCTGCATAATCTACGTGGTGATAGTGTACCTGCTGACGTCTCAGCCGCCCGTGTGGTTCCGCTTCGCGATGTTCCTCTCGTCGTGCCTGCTCATCTCCTTCGTGGCGCAAAGCGTCGGGCTCGTGGTGGGAGCTGCTATGAATGTTCAGGTACGATATCCTCTTTTTTATTGATTAATGATGAAGTGACTAATTAATTCTTGTTAGTTTCTTTTTTATATGTAGGAAAACTTCCAAAGACTACTCCAGTTTTGAATAGAGTGATGGCAGTGTCAGACTTTTAGTGACTGTTAAAGTCTAACACAGCCATTACAGTGTTGAAGGTCACAACAACTCTTTCGAACAATCCGCAGTTTCCTACCCTTTCGTGTTAGTTCTTGAATTTACATTGAGAAAAATTTGCACTTATGGGGCAATGTTGGGGATGCACTTCACAATGCCAAATAGTATTATGTTAGTATGTGTGTATCTACTCGCATCGCTCGTACACATTGCGAAGGCTAGTAATAAAAGAATGTTTCCGGGGCACGATCGTTTAATTTGCAAAGCAACAACATTATTATACTGTTTAGGGAAGAGAGGATGGCAATATAGAAGTAGTCAAACTAATAAATTCGTCGTCAATTATATTGCACCTAGCTAAAATACTTGTTTACTACCTTTTTCGACAACCCTTTTTACTACCTTTTTCGACAACCCTTTTTACAACCTTTTTCGACAACCCTTTTTACACAACCCTTTTTACTACCTCTTTGACTACCCTTTTTACTACCTTTTTTGACTACCCTTTTTACTACCCTTTTTGACTACCAATAAAGTTTAATTCAGTCACGTAGTTGAGTGTTTTGAAGAGTAGACTTAGATACTTTGTTCTTATACAGACATTATATATCCTATATCTCCCGCTGACTTTTTACAACAAACATTTACATTCTCGTAAAAACAACTTTACCCCCACAGAACGGTGTGTTCCTGGCTCCTGTGATGTCAGTACCGTTCCTGCTGTTCAGCGGTTTCTTCGTGTCTTTCAACGCTATTCCTGTGTACCTGAGATGGATCACGTATCTGTCGTACATCAGATATGGGTTCGAGGGCACCGCGCTCGCTACCTACTCCTTTGACAGGCCCAAATTGAAGTGTCACCAGGTAAGACCAGTTGGTTTCATGGTTACTTTATGAATATGTGTACTGTTGGAGGTGTAACTCTAATATAATCTGATTTTTACAATAATTTAGTCTAGAACGTAGGAAAGTACAGTTGCCATCACGGATCTTGAACGCTCGGCGTCAGAGCGGGGATCGCTTTGCGCATTCCATACATTGGCGAGCCAATCGTCTTCGTTGTTAGATACATGCAGCAATGCAGTAAACGAATGAGGAGTGACGTCTATGACGCGATGGCGCGGCCAGCCAATCACTGACACTCCCCGCCCCCATGTCGCTCTTCGCACCACTAAAGAGACCGAATATTTGACTTCTGCGCAAGTGTTCAAGATCCGTGATGGCAATTGTATTATATTGAGAGTGTTTGTAGAGCGACTTTTTGTGTGTGTAGTATTCTCTGAGAGAAAGTTTACGAGAGTCCGTAATTAAAAAAAAAAAAATTGATCTATTTATTATTATGGAGAGACCTATATCATTAACAAAAAAACCAACAATTTTTGGGCCGAAAATTCGTCATGTTGAGATGGTCACCCATCCATGGGCTAACCTCGGCATGCGTTGCTTAACCTTGAAGATCCGCTATTATTTTGTAGTCAGAAAATTCTCATTCATTACTAGCTTACTAAAACTTATTCCTATTTTCAGACTTACTGCCACTTCAAGAACCCAGAAACCACCTTGGAAGAGCTGGACATGTTGAACGCAGACTTCACCCTGGACATCGCAGCCCTATGCCTCATCTTCTTGGTCCTGCGTATATCAGCCTTCCTCTTCCTACGCTGGAAGCTAAAAGCCACCAGATAAGCAAAATGCACCTTATATTATCTGTATTTAGGGTAGTAAACCTAACGACAAGCTATTTTAAGTTAGGGTTGTCACTTTGTCAAAAGAACACAAATTAAACGATGTGATGTTTTTGACTTATTATGGTGCAGGTTGAGTTTTGGAGCAGTTTTAAAAGCGATAGCTGTTTTTACTAAATCAAATTTATGCCAAAGGTCCTAATGATTCCTTGTTTAGGAATGGAGTAACAAAACTAATTTCTTTTAGAACTTACTAACTCGATCTGCTGTTCTCATAATGTTTTTAGTAAAAAAAAAATATTTAAGACAAAGTTACAATCGCTGTAATTAGTTATTTTACGCAGTTGTTGTGATAAAGAAAAGAAATGTTATCTATACTATAATATTTATACTCAACGGGACTACAGATTTCGAATGTTTTGAGAAAATGGTTCCTTCAATTCCGTGTCAATTAGAGGTGTAATCTTGTAAAGAAACGTCCTATGATGCTTGCAAGCTGTAGAAAAACAAATCATAAACAAGTAAAATTTGTATAAAGGTGGGTCTAGGCTAGTGGAGCCGAGCGCGAGTAGTGCACGAGTCGAGCTCAAATTAGTGCAGTCGCGCGCTCGGCTCCTCTAGAGTCACTCCACACTACACCAATTTTAGCTCGACTCGTGTTCCACTCGTAATCGAATTCTCTAGCCTAGACCCACCTTAATACTATTGAAATATATATATTTAAGAAAAAGTCCATGTGAGTTCTTCAAAAAATCATTAAATTTTTATATTCATGACAATTTTGTAAGAATTAAAAATCGAAAACACCTAATTTTATTACAATCATTAATTCATTAAAAAAATCAATTGCCTTTTTTTTTCAAAAGTAAGCTACTAAATGTGATAGATGTGTGTGATATACAGGAAAATGTTCACAAAATTATAGAAATTACTGCAGTTATATTTATAAAAAATCATTTATTATAATATTAAATATAAACTGATTTATTGCTTGGTGGCCTTATTTTCTTAATGCAATATTCATCCTTCAGAAGTGAAAAAAAAAATTACAATAGTGAGATCTGAAACCATCCGGTGCAGTTAAAATGGTTAGAAAATATTGTAATACTATATTTAATTTGCTCATAAATTATTCATATTTCTTGCCTTATGGGCTTGCCGTTAAATTAATATCAAAGATAGACGTAATTATCGCATATGGCAATGGTAGTTTAGATTTTAAACTTACAATTTATGAAGACTGCTGTATAAATCAGAAATATTTCTGACTAATTTCGTAATGTTAGCATAATTTTCTAGACTTTTTTATCTCCATTTATCATCTAAACAAATTCTTTTGTATTTGCGTTTACTTCCATACCCACTAGTCGATCAAGTTGGTTAAACAATTGTGCAATTATTTGATGGATTTAAAAGGTTATCTGAACGTCAAAAAACAGCTCTTACTGCTCGTTAAGATTATACCTTTTTTACTGTACGTTCAACCGATTTTGGCTTCTAATCCATGGGCATAAGGATTTCATTAAAAGCAAAGAAGTGGTTATAATACCAACTATTTACTGCAGCCACCATTTATCATACCACCAACGCAATAGAAGTCAAAATCGATTGAACGGATAGTAAAAAAGCTTTGTTTAAACGTCTAATCTTAGCGCGAATGAAGTATAGTGCGAGTTCGGTGCTCTGATTGGCCCGCTCCAAGCTCCCAGCCAATCAGAGAGCCAGAGACGGTAAACAATTCGATCGCATTGACGTAAAAACAATTCGCACTTAGCGCGTCGAAATGACGAATATTTCACCCATTTGTCGAATTGCCTTGGTTGTCTAGAATCTTCAGGGGTGATACTTTGAAACAGAGATAACGTCTCATTCATCTGGCGTAACTTTTGTACCTATTTTGTGTCGTAAGCCACTGGGCGCAAATGAGTGCCTCTGATACATTTAGTGATCGGGGAAAACTAATATGCAAATAAAAATATCAAATTGTAAAGAAAAAACTAGGCCAGACGAATGAGACACCCTCTCGGTGTCAAAGAATCACCCTCAACAGCTTCCTAAATTACTGTTGCCATTAGTAAATAATAGTTTTACGTTACGCATTCAGGGATCATGGTAATATTCATTGTACTTAGTGATGTAATTATTTAGATAAATATTGTGGTCCAATTACGATTATTGATACGGTTAGATGTAATGGTTATAGAATGTATGATGTTTTGTACCTATATATTTTTTAAATAAATGGTTTATGAAATATGTATATTTTTTTATTTAATAATTAGCTTTTGCCCGCGGCTTCGCTCGCGTTAAATTCGGGGTAACACGGTTCCCCTTTCTGTGGGGGTAACCCCCCACAGAAAGGGGAACAACAGCAAGGCTAATTATCAAAAAAAGAAATCTATACAAGGTGTAAGGGACAGCCCTCCACAAACTTTAAGGGCTTGCTCAGTAGACGAAACTGAACAACCTTCCACAAAAATTTTTTTCAGGAAACGAAAAAAAAATTCGGCCTCTCCATACAAACTGTTCAATCAAGTTTATAATTTTCTATGGTGAGGCGGATATTTTTTTTGGTTTCCTGAAAAAAATTTTTGTGGAAGGTTGTTCAGTTTCGTCTACTGAGCAAGCCCTTAAAGTTTGTGGAGGGCTGTCCCTTACACCTTGTATAGATTTCTTTTTTTGATAATTAGCCTTGCTGTTGTAGTATTAAAGTACATCAAAAACTACCTGCGTATCTTTTCCGTTTTCCTTTTCTGTCAAATCCACCTAAAGGTTGTCTGTGCTCCGGGCCATGGCGGAGCTTACGGTAGAGGTGTGCCCCGCTTGGGCAGAGCACCGCCGTGGGGGCGATTGGCGGCAACGATCGCGCGTACAGGCCATGGTCCGAAACGAGGAAGAGTGGCAGGCGGTCGCGTCCGCGTGCGAAGCAGTAATGCTAGCAAAGGAGGCGGCCACACGCACGAGGGTACGGCTCTCACGCTCGAGCCGCCGCCAGGATCCCGGCGAGCAATAGGTAGCTCGTCGTCCGAACGTCCGGTAATCGTTCGGACGGTGCCGAAGTCGTCTACGTCGCATAGTCTTCAAAACCGCAGGGTCGAAGCCTATTTGGGCCATGGTTTCGCTTCAGAAAAGGAAAACCCGGCCCTGGAATGCAAGGCAACGACGTTCCTAGGAGTGGGTAACAAAACAAAAAACGCTCTCCCGCTCAAGGGCGGGGGACATGTCATTGGATGATTGTATCGGACGATGATGACGACGATATCTACCTTTCAGGTAATGAGGATGATGAGGACTATGTGCCTAGTGGTAAAATAAATAAAAGTATGCAAGATTCTTATTCACCACCTGTTACACGTAGCAAGAAACAAAAATATAACAAGTTTATTAGTGCTAGTTTTATTAGTTTATTTTTATGTAGGAAACAGTTTATTTGATGTTATAATAAGTTTGTTTATAAGGGGAAGATGTTGTGGGTATCATAGATATCTTATGTACTTACATAGAACTTTCAACCTATATACCTAATAATGTCAGTCGACTTTTTGGTCAGTCGCTAAACAAACTACGATGTTTTATTACACAACATGGTGTCTGTGTTTTACCACCCAAAAAATCGTTTTGTTAATGGCAAATAAGTAGTGAATTTTGGCTTGAATAATTCAGTTGGTCAGGTGAGTATAAACATAAGGGCTAAATAAAAACATAATTCATTAATTATAACTTTATTTCTGGACGTAACACGCAAGGGTTTTAACACACTATAAATTAATAAATGAGTACTTAGGTATGTATAAAATCCATTTGCCCTGCTTTATCCCAACCATTTATGGGTCGCCTTCCAGCAACGACCTTACAGCCACTAGACGTCTAATAACAGGTGACGCGTGTCTGTCAACACATATGACTTATAGATCTGATGTAGGATAGTCCACCAATAGTCGATCAATCAGAACGCAGTACCCCGCTCCCCCGTACCTATCAGAACACAGTACCCAGCTCCTCCGCACCAATCAGAACGCAGTACCCCGCTCCCCCGTACCTATCAGAACGCAGTACCCTGCTCCCCCGTACCTATCAGAACGCAGTACCCTGCTCCCCCGTACCTATCAGAACGCAGTACCCCGCTCCCCCATACCTATCAGAACGCAGTACCCCGCTCCCCCGTACCTATCAGAACGCAGTACCCCGCTCCCCCGTACCTATCAGAACGCAGTACCCCGCTCCCCCGTACCTATCAGAACGCAGTACCCCGCTCCCCCGTACCTATCAGAACGCAGTACCCCGCTCCTCCGTACCAATCAGAACGCAGTACCCGTTCCCCCGTACCTATCAGAACGCAGTACCCCGCTCCTCCGTACCAATCAGAACGCAGTACCCCGTTCCCCCGTACCTATCAGAACGCAGTACCCCGCTTCCCCGTACCTATCAGAACGCAGTATCCCGCTCCCCCGTACCTATCAGAACGCAGTACCCTGCTCCCCCGTACCTATCAGAACGCAGTACCCGACTCCCGCGTACCTCAGCTAGTTGACAGAATTGTTTTGGTGCGCTAGTTCAAGCATAAGGCGCGAAAAAAGAAGGTCGAAGGTCGTCATCGGTGTGTGTTAAGGTGTATGCGTGTGTGTGTGTGTTATGTTAGGACCTATGTCTTCAAGGCAAGAGCCTTAATAAACTTTAGTGCGCTTCACCATCAACGATTGCATCATTGCTTACTATCAGGTGGTATCCCAGTC
Source organism: Mythimna ferrago (assembly GCA_910589285.2). Classification (NCBI taxonomy): domain Eukaryota; kingdom Metazoa; phylum Arthropoda; class Insecta; order Lepidoptera; family Noctuidae; genus Mythimna; species Mythimna ferrago. The sequence continues at coordinate 5,788,463 of OU342675.1, read as the reverse complement.
AAGCACTAGTTTATATAAATTAAAAAAAAAAACAAAAATCTATGGAATACCCAAACGACTCACAAATTCGTGTTGGTTTTGTTTTAAGTAACCCATGTCACGCATTACCTCCTTTATTACACAGTTGTCTCTCAGTTGTGTATCAATTTGTGGCATAACTTGTCTATTTGAGGGAATCCGAATTAAAATAAGGCTTCGATAGAGACAGTTTGATATGACCGAAATCGAGTATTACTAGATATAAAATTGTGGAACAGGACAAGATGAGAACAGGACACTGCTATAGTTGCAATAAGTTCATAAAAAAATTATTCTGGTAAGACTAAGGTGAAGAATTAAATGACATAAAATGAATGCCAACAATTCCAAAATTAAACGCACATGTAATGGAAGACTCTTCAAATGACAGCCCATGATGGCAACTGACAGATACTGGAACAGCCGTTTTTTTTTTGTTGTGTGTTCCAATGACAAACCCCGCTCTTGGGCGGAGCGGGAGATAGTGTCAGACTCTTACTGACTAAAAAACCCACCCCGTTCCTTCAAGCCTTCATACCGGGGCTCGAGTTCCCTTTCGGATAACCCTGGCCCCAGTAGGCTTCGACCCAAGTGGGCCCCTGCCAATTCCTTCAATATCTAGGTAAAAATTCTATCACTTCGGGACTCATAGGTACAAGAATATGTACCACTGCACTACAACGAGCCACAGTGCCCAACCGTAACACTGTGGCGCTGCAGTGGATCAAAAGACCGGGGGTTCACTAGGCAACAAGGCGGCGCCGCGGAGGATGTATTGGCTAAGGAATCCGATTTGGTGGTGTTAGGCCCCGAACCTTTTGTGCAGTCCTCTGTGACACACAGAAGCGCAGCTGGTCTTCGAGCTCCACACCAGGATGTCGGCAGGCCAAGGAGGTCATGCCATACCTTAATAAAGCCCTCACCAAAAGCCTTATGTGAATGGACAGAGGCAGAATGCGCCTTGTGGGGGAGCTTACTGAACAAACACCACAACCACAATAGGCATCACATATTTTTGTGCAGGGTATGCTTCGAGAAGGAGAAAATTGCGCATGTGCTCATTGACTGCAAAGATGTCACTGATACCTACACGTTTACGAAAACTAGGATCACCGAAATCCCTCACAGATGCCCTAAAAAACCTGATAAGTAGGTCTAATCTGATTTTGGAGAGAGGTCTGCTGGATGATAAGTCTGCCAAATGATGGCTGTAATGATGTGCTCAATCGTTCACAAAGGATTACCTAAGTGCGGAAACCAAACTCCAATAGATAGATGTCCAACAATGTCCTTTTTGTTGGTGTTTGCACGTGATGTTCACTTATGCCGAAAAACAACGCAATTCTGTTTGTAATAATGAGAATTATATTATTATATTAGATTTCTGAGGCCATGACCGTTTTAAATTCTATGTTGCAGTGACACAATATCCATCATACTCATTCCTGGCATATTATAAGTTGGCTTAAAACAAGAAATAGGTACACCATGCAAACAAAAAGGACTTACGCTACTACACATGACGTTTGGAAAAATATTCAATTAAGAAAGTCACAGTAGAAATAGCACACCCCACCGCGTACACACACCAGGGGACAGTGAAACGAACTTCAAATTCTTTCTGAGAAGATCTTTGTTTCAGTAACCTTAAAAAGTAATGGTCGTACAGACTCTTGTCCGCTAATCCGTTCTCTCTTAACCTCAAAGCGTTCAGTTGCAACTGTTGTGTAATCGGAAAACCTTTGTAAAAGTAAAAACTGAACAAAAACTTCATGTATGGCTTCTTAAAATAATAAATCAATGAATTGCCCCACCTGTCCTGAAACATTCGTTTGTTATATAGATAAAAATAATATGGTGTAAGAGTATACAAGTCTTTAGTTTGGCTAACAGTGATTAGGGCTTGAAGTGTTGTGCTGCATCCTTCTACCTCGTGGGCGTCTAAAGGCACAACTGTAGGCTCTTTATTAGACAAGTCTTCCATCAGTTCTGTTGACAAGTATTTACGTAGTGCAGTACTGAAGCAAGGTCTGTATTTATATTCCAATAAATCATCTTCTGTTTGCACTTGATATTCTTTGTTCGGATCCGTAGTGAGGCTAACTAGACTGGACTGGTAGAAAGTATTGATGAGGTACGCAAACCACACCCATATTATGAGGATATACTTGATAGACATCGGGCAGCGAATGTCACGGCTGTGTAACAGTAAGTTTTCTAGCAGTTCTAAGGCCACAGAGCCCTTATCCTTTGCTTGCAGGAGAAAGATCATCATTGCACAGTAGACAACAAACGATAGCAGTAACAACAACCACACTGTGACATCGAATTCTATGTACACGCTTTTCCAAATGGGAACGAGCGATGCCCTCTTCACTACAAACCGTAACTCGTCGTTGTAATCATGATAACCACAGAGCCAAGTAAACGCTTGAGCTCTGGTTGTCACCATGATCATACCTCCAAATATGATATCCGCTTCATTATTCCGAAGCATTAGCATAGGACCACTCACGGTCATGTTAAGAGCCACCGAAGAATAAATATTACCATCATAACTATAGTTAGAAATAACGGTAAATTGTTCCTTTTCGCTTAAAACTTTCAAAATGTATTCTTCTGTGCCCAGTATGGTTTTCACATCTTCGTCTTTTAATGGGTCGATAGTGAATGGTGGCCGGTGAGCTAGTGATGCTTTGAAGGTGCAATTCCTTAGTCCGGTGATCAGTTTGTTTGGGTACAGGTATTGGTTAACTTGTGAACACAGCCCGAGACTAAAGACGTTATTGTAGTACTTGCCGCAAGCGTAGTTATCAAAAGGATTGTAGGTGAAGAGATGTGCATCATCGGTGCCGTTTACAATTACCGCATTGTTAACATGCACTCTTAATAACTCGTCGAAGACCACCCGAAGCTCATCATTTTGCAACGCCTCAATAATTATCAAAAAACGCGCATATGGGTTCCAAGTTGTGTCCGTCATCAGGTACTCGAAATATTGCGTGAAAGTAGTCACATTCTTTGAATTGATCAAATACCCATGATTCGGCAAAAACGACTGATGAGTCATACTTCTCATAACCAATGAATATTTCTGTGTTGAAAGAATATTTTTCAATAGCTCTTCATCATCAGTATCCATGTTGACGTATGTGAATCCTTGTTGTTCAGTGAAGTATTTGTTGAGTATATGGATGATACACTGACTGAGTTGGTCGTTTTTGAAGCGGTATGGTGGCAATGTGACCTGGCATTGCACTACGACATAGAACACGAAAATCAAATAGCACGCGACTTTCATTTTGTAGCGTGGAAACGAAAGTGATTATTTCACAAATTGTCTCCCATTGATTATCATGTTGATTAGGATATTATTTTATAACTATTTAGTTACGTGCTTTGAAATAGTTTATGACTATTTCCGTGGTCGCGTGCATCGCTCTTTGTGTTAGGTTCTACCGTTAAATTACCTATCTAGTTTTATTTCATCAAACTAATGTATTCCAAATGTTTTCCAATAGAGTGATGAGTCTTTGTTCAGTTTATTGGAAAACATCAACAGGAGATGGAATGAATGATTTTTATTTTTTATATTATTTGGCGGCAACATACAGGATTTTTGCTGCAGTTTTTACGAGAATATCCAATATGCTTTATAGCGCTATAATTTATAAATGATATTTATTTTGTAAATAGGTTTAAAAAACACTTTTACACGTCAATTTTTTTTTTCGTCAGTTTATGCTAGATGAGGCCGGTGTTTCCTATTTGACTACCCTGAGAAGAAACACCGAAACAAACTCAGGGGTCAAAGTCTCTTTTAAAGTCCATACAGTAAATATGTAATGGTCAAATCACATGAGAACCATGCAGATTAGTCTGAGATGGTCTTTTGAAGAAAGAACCATACAGATTTGAGTGGACTTGTCCAATCAGTGTAAGCATTTGTCAGTATTCGAAAAGCTCAACTTAGGACTACTAAGGAGCTCTACGACTTGACGAACAATGCCAAAGAAAGGACATTTGGGTAGGCCGCAGAAAACACTCAAATTGCCAGACATACGTTAAAATTACTGAAAAGAAAAGAAAAAGCAATCAACATAGTCCTCACATTTACACATTTACATGTATCATATTTAGTAATTATATATTCTAGTGACTTCGTTATTATAAAACAAAAATAAAGTTTCAGGTGTCAATGTAAGCCATTTTCGAAAAGCTTAATTATTTTATTACACTGCTTCATTTTCATAGAGCAGTGGTGGCCGAGTGGTAATGGCTCGAGTCGCGGGTTCAAACCCAGCCAGGCGCATTACATTGTGTAATTTATTTCAGTACCACTGCTCTCAAAACGGTGAAGGAAAACATTGTGAGGAAATCAGCATGTCTTAGAACCAAAAATTCGAAGACATGCGACATTCACCAAACTGCACTGGGCCTGTGTGGTGAATTACGGCCCATTCCCTCTCCTAGAGAGGAAGCCTGAGTTCCAACAGTGGGAACAGTAAAAAAGGCTGATGATAATGATTTTCATTGTTTTATAATAGGGACCTGCACGATACTCCTTAGATAGACATATGGTCAGACTGTCTTCAATATGTGAGGAGTGTGGTCAATACATCTCTCAACTGTGTTAATTATTATGTATATTTTTATATTTATACCTATTATGTATAAAATAGTTTTAGGTATAGTTTAGTATATGAATTGTATTTTAAGACTTTTCATACTCTTCTTCTAAAATTTCTTTTCTTATGTGCTTGTCGTTGAATTTATATCTAAGATAGAAATTTCGTAATTTTTACTTCAGTGATATTGATAATTTAGATTTTTACGAGTGGTTAACTGAATGGTGGTGACGTCACATTTCAATATGTGCATTCTTTTCTACTAATTTTAAACTTTTTAAACCTCTGAAAATCCACAAAAATAAAAGAGAACACCATTAAAAATTATTTTATTAAAATTGACTATATGACCAGCCGGGCAAAAATCAATATAATAATATAAGCCTTTATTACTGTTTTCATGTTTTACAATATTTCGTTTGTTACTGACGATCGGTTTTTTAGAAACAGCTTGTCCTTCGACAAAGGCCTCCTCCAAAGATTTCCACCTATCTCTGTCTCTTGCGATTCTGATCCATTCTGGACCGGCAACTCTTTTGATGTCAGCTTCCCAACGTTTTATTTGTCGACCTTTACTTCTTTTTTCAAAAATCAAAACATGATATAAATTAGTTGGCTCGATAAAAAAAATCGTGAATCAGACCCTAAGTTATGATTTTAAATGTGTATTTTTATCTACAAGATTACGTCACGGAAATATTTGAAAGTTACAAAAAATAATAAAACTTGTTTATTTAAAAGGGCCTCACAAAAACAAAAATATTGAATTGTTATTGTGTTTTGTTTTATAAAAATAAAATCGGCCGGAGTTCTTACAAAATCTGCCCCCGTTAATAAAAAAGACGCAACTAACATTTTTTCCAGATTTGATTTGAGTTTCATTATTTTTATATATTATATTCGCCTTTATTTTCAACTTTTAATATGTAACTACTTAAATTTACTCAAAGACAGCAAACGATTTCCCGTTTCATTCATTAAAACATTTTTTTCTCCTCACTTTTTGTTAGATACGTCTTTTTAACTATCAGGAGCAGAAATACACAGCGATTACAACCGGCTCTTAAGACAGCCCTGCCATTTTTACAATGTATGAATATACGCAATTGTAAGAGTTGAACACAAGGTCCAACCATTCAACTGCACTTGGTAATAACTATCTGCTATCGGCTAGCTTCAATCAGATACGCCTGTGTTTACGTCCGGGATGTTATGCTATAGCTGCACTACGCATCTAAGCACTCAGCCGAGGCATTGGCACATAGGTACGTCCTATAGCTTACTTTGTACTAGGCACTGTTCACCGATGTGTGACCTGTTCCATTATTATCATCATTTGTGATTTACTTTTTAGCTGCGTTGTTTTGTAATTTGTAATAGTTTGAAGAGGAAGTTAATCATTATCGTGTTCAAACACTAATTTTTATGGAGTTTTTGCGTGTTTTTTCTATGAAAAGAATATTTTGTGTAGAAGTGAAACTTTTGACGTGGTCAATATCGTGTCTCAGCATAACGGTGACGTATGTCCTGTGCAGTGGCTCTACACTGACATTATGTTAGGGATGGGTCGAGGAAGCCTGCACTTTTCAGGATCTATACGAGTCCTATAAGTTCCAGCTGTACAGTTAACCAAATAGAGGTCAAACAAAAAAACAGTTTCGACAGAAAAAGAAGGAGAAGAATGGATTATAATAGTAATAATAACATTGTTCATGGTAACCAGTCTACATAATTCATCAAACACCAAGCGAACGCGCGTTCGCGCATCTATTGTCTTATTATTGTGTCTTAAATTTACGGTATCTGAAAGGTTAAGACTCTATACACCATAGCTTTATATCTTAGTTTTCCATATGTCGCAATAGTTTCCCACCTACCGGGGGTTGTCCTTGGGTGCACTAGCATAGTGCATACAGGGATACACTAGTTGGTACCATGTTCCATTAAAACCTTCTAAAAGGGCCTCTGCGAGTTACTTTCATCTCCTTGTACGCTTTCCAAAGGTCCAGGACTTCAGGTTCGTAGAAATAGTAACCCATAATAATAAGCTTGATAAAACAATAATTCTGAGTCTAGAATGTCTCTGCTCCTAAAGTCTTTAGAATCGCACTAGGTATTTCGCGCACCAGTGCCTACATATGTATGTATATTCGTAATTCTTTTGTTTTCTTTGCTATGAGTCACTGTATATATTCAGTTACCAGTATAACCGGGTGAAAAGGTCATTCTACATGCAAACTTGATTGATCCACACACTAATTAACATTCAAGTTTGCTTGACTAAATTAATACTTTGTTAACGGTTTTATAATACAATGTATCGAATGTTTTACAATATTAAAATGTTGTTAACGGTACTGTGGTGTGTACATACTAGGTAGTTGCGAGTAGGTAAGTTTTTTAGTTTTCGTCATAGGTTGTTCACCTGAGGCTCGAATGCGCGTTTTATTAACACGGATCATCTAATAGAATGCCAAACTAAAAACGAACTGTAGAGTTTCTGCTTGTAGTGAAAAGTAACGTTGGTGTTTTCTATTTAAATGTCAGTAAAAAAACACGCCGTATCTACCTACTGACTAAATTCACATTCTGTTGGCCCGCAAGACTTGACTATACCACCCTTTTAAACCGTCACCCTCTAAGACAGAGATGTTACAGAGCTTAGATTCCAATTTCGAAAGTTCAGAATTTCAAATTTAGTTTACGTCTTCGGTTCCGATTTCAGTTCCGATATTTAATCACAATTGATACCTACAAACAATTTCACACTGGTTGCGAGGGGCACCTCTCTCCCTTAAAGTTTCAATTTTTATATAATTTAATTCGTTTATGTTCCTAATTTAGATGTTAGGTGTCAAGTATTTTTACATAAAAGCCGGGCTTATTTATTTGGATTGCTCGCACGTCCCTACTCCATCCATGCCTTCTGTTGATTAAATTACTCTTCACTTTTTGTGTTGTTTCTAATAACTAATACTGTGAATTCGCTCTTTATTTATAGGTACTTATTGATTAGTTTATTAGGGTTCATTTAACTCTTCTGCATTCGCCTCCGCTTCCGAATTCTGTTCAGATTCCAGCAAACTTAATTTGCTAAACTCCGGTTCCGAATTCGTTTCCAATATAACCATTTTTGTCACATTCCTACTCTGTAGCCATAGTTGGTATATTCTCAGCCTCTCGGATAGGTATGTATGTCAAACACTTTATCACCCTCATCACGTTATTATGTGCAATCTCCTGTATCCGCACAATAAAGGAATATTTATATACTAATTAAATATAATAAAACGTGTGAAAAGTGAACGGCTGTCCAACGTGGAGCAACCTTGAGGTTTTCACACTTAAGGCTAGGTTCTACTAATTTTATACTTTTTTGAACCTCTGGAAATCCACATATATAAAAGAAATAACCATAAAAATAAATTTTATTAAGATTGACCATATGAACAATCGCTGAGCAAAAATCAAAACATGATATAAATTATTTGGTTTTATAAAAAAAAAAAAGACGGGTTGCACTCCGGGAGTGCCGGCAGAAGTGAAAACTTGATTATTAACGTTGAGCATGTTTGATATTTTGGAATGGTTAGGGAATAATTTTGCACCAATTGCTTTATCAGTATAAAAGTACTATCATTTATGTGGTAGAATACAATATTCATTTATTGCGCTATCGTACACAAACATGACAATTTATATTACATTAAAAATTTAACACTTTAAAACTATTACTTACAATTATTTTACATTAAAAAGTTTATCTCTCCGAAAAACTACTGAGGTGTCAAGGGACACCCGGATGGAACGAAGTTCCGTTCTGGCTTGCTTTCTATAAGAGAGAGAAAGAGAGAAAGACAGAGAAACATGCGCACGCCGCACGGCTTACAATAGCTTACTATAGAAAAAGTGTCGTTACAACTTTTCGTGAGAATTTTTTCCGTCTAGCCAATACAATATTACTAAAAAATACTATCCTATTTTATGTACATTTTGACAGCACTATTTCAACATCTTCGAAACCATGAAAACGACACTCATGACGAAAAAGTTGATAATTTCTGACATCCGCCATCTTAGATTTACATTTTGACAGCACTATCGGCTTCAACAACCTCGAAAACCATGAAAAAGACACCCATATCGAAAAAGTTGATAATTTATTGCAGCCACCATCTTAGATTTAAATTTTGACAGTACTATCGGTTTCAACACCCTCGAAAACCACGAAAACGACACCCATGAGGAAAAAGTTGATAATTTCTTGCAGCCGCCATCTTGGATTTACATTTTGACAATACTACCGGTTTCAACAGCCTTGAAAACCATGAAAACGACACCCATGACGAAAAATTTAATAATTTCTTGCAGCCACCATCTTGGATTTATATTTTGACAGTACCATCGGTTTCAACACCCTCGAAAACCACGAAAACGACACCCATGGCGAAAAAGTTGATAATTTCTTGCAGCCGCCATCTCGGATTTACATTTTGACAGTACCATCGGTTTCCACGCCCTCGAAAACGATGAAAACGACACCCATGACGGAAAATTTGATAATTTCTTGCAGCCACCATCTTGGATTTATATTTTGACAGTACTATCGGTTTCAACACCCTCGAAAACCATGAAAACGACACCCATGACGGAAAAGTTAACAATTTCTTGCAGCCGCCACCTTGGATTTACATTTTGACAGTACTATCGGTTTCAACACCCTCGAAAACCACGAAAACGACACCCATGACGAAAAAGTTGATAATTTCTTGCAGCCGCCATCTTGGATTTACATTTTGACAGTACCATCGATTTCCACGCCCTCGAAAACCATGAAAACGACACCCATGACGGAAAATTTGATAATTTCTTGCAGCCACCATCTTGGATTTATATTTTGACAGTACCATCGGTTTCAACACCCTCGAAAACCACGAAAACGACACCCGTGGCGAAAAAGTTGATAATTTCTTGCAGCCGCCATCTTGGATTTACATTTTGACAGTACTATCGGTTTCAACACCCTCGAAAACCACGAAAACGACACCCATGACGAAAAAGTTGATAATTTCTTGCAGCCGCCATCTTGGATTTACATTTTGACAGTACTATCGGTTTCCACGCCCTCGAAAACCATGAAAACGACACTCATGACGGAAAATTTGATAATTTCTTGCAGCCACCATCTTGGATTTATATTTTGACAGTACCATCGGTTTCAACACCCTCGAAAACCACGAAAACGACACCCATGGCGAAAAAGTTGATAATTTCTTGCAGCCGCCATCTTGGATTTACATTTTGACAGTACCATCGATTTCCACGCCCTCGAAAACCATGAAAACGACACCCATGACGGAAAATTTGATAATTTCTTGCAGCCACCATCTTGGATTTATATTTTGAAAGTACCATCGGTTTCAACACCCTCGAAAACCACGAAAACGACACCCATGAGGAAAAAGTTGATAATTTCTTGCAGCCGCCATCTTGGATTTACATTTTGACAGTACCATCGGTTTCCACGCCCTCGAAAACCATGAAAACGACACCCATGACGGAAAATTTGATAATTTCTTGCAGCCACCATCTTGGATTTATATTTTGACAGTACTATCGGTTTCAACACCCTCGAAAACCATGAAAACGACACCCATGACGGAAAAATTAATAATTTCTTGCAGCCGCCATCTTGGATTTACATTTTGACAGTATTATCGGTTTCAACACCCTCGAAAACCACGAAAACGACACCCATGACGAAAAATTTGATAATTTCTTGCAGCCGCCATCTTGGATTTATATTTTGACGGTACCATCGGTTTCAACGCCCTCGAAAACCATGAAAACGACACCCATGACGAAAAAGTTGATAATTTCTAGCAGCCGCCATCTTGGATTTATATTTTGACAGTACCATCGGTTTCAACACCCTCGAAAACCATGAAAACGACACCCATGACGAAAAAGTTGATAATTTCTTGCAGCCGCCATCTTGGATTTACATTTTGACAGTACCATCGGTTTCAACACCCTCGAAAACCATGAAAACGACACCCATGATGAAAAAGTTGATAATTTCTTGCAGCCGCCATCTTGGATTTACATTTTGACAGTACCATCGGTTTCCACGCCCTCGAAAACCATGAAAACGACACCCATGACGGAAAATTTGATAATTTCTTGCAGCCGCCATCTTGGATTTACATTTTGACAGTACTATCGGTTTCAACACCCTCGAAAACCATGAAAACGACACCCATGACGAAAAATTTGATAATTTCTTGCAGCCGCCATCTTGGATTTATATTTTGACAGTACCATCGGTTTCAACACCCTCGAAAACCATGAAAACGACACCCATGACGAAAAAGTTGATAATTTCTTGCAGCCGCCATCTTGGATTTATATTTTGACAGTAAAAGTGTCGGTACAATTTTTCGTGAGAATTTTTTCCGTCTAGCCCCCTTTCAGAACGCGCGATAAGGGATAGCTGTCTACTCTCCATCCGTCTTACGCTTTTTCGATCAGGTCACGTGTCCTGACGCGAGTTTAAGATTTTATACCCATTACAGAAAAAGTGCTCAACGCCGCTAAAGAAGTTTTCACTTCAAAAAATCATGAATCGGACCCTAACTTACGATTTCAAAAGTGTATATCGCGATGATGTCACGGAAATATTTGAAAGTTGCTTAAAATAATAAAAAATGTTGTTAAAAGGGGCTGAAACAAAAATCTTGAATAGTTACTATGTTTTTTTTTTGGTATAAAATTAACATCGCTGTTTCGGGGCCGCGAAATTGACATAGACCTGGGTAAAACTTCTACAAAATACTCTGTGACTACAATCGACTCTTAAGCAAATATTTTACCTAAAGCGTTTAGAAATCTGTGTTTGTCCTTCTAGGTCTTTTCCTCTCGCCTCGTTGTTTAGTCATTCAATAATAACTAAGTTTGGGGACGTCGGTTCCCTAAGTCGGGCAAAGCGTAGAAGTTGTCGGAGTTCGATCTAAGCTAATATCTACCTTTTTTGTTTTTGTAGTTGGGAAAATCATCCAATGACATCCCTCGATCTTGGGCCGCCGCCCGCCCAGGGAGAGTGTGTCAGACTTTTACTTACTAAAAACCCACTTCTGTTCCTTCATTGCCTTTCATATCAGGCCTGAGTCTTCCTTTCAGAAACGGACTCTTGGCCCCAGTAGGTTTCAACCCTGCTGGGCCCTACGGTTTGCTGACATCTCCTTGAGGCGCCCGTAGAAAAGTACGCGCCGTCGACGACTTGAGCTCGATCCGGACGGTTACCGGACGGTCGGACGGCGAACTACCTAGTGTTCGCCGTCCGCAAGTCAGCGCCTACGGTCTGCCTCCGCCTGGTCGGGAGCGGCTGGGGCGTGAGGGCCATTACCTCGCGTGTGCACGTGCGGCTTCCTCCGTCAAAGCTAATACCTACTTTTCTAATGAGGGCCTTCGTTAAGTGTGTCTAATCGACTTTGATGATTTAACTGATGGTGGAGTACCCTCCGTTCATTCAGGACAATTGGTGGTTATATTGCAGATTAGCATTGATTGTTTTTTTGAAGTGAAAACTTCTTTAGCGGCGTTGAGCACTTTTTCTGTAATGGGTATAAAATCTTAAACTCGCGTCAGGACACGTGACCTGATCGAAAAAGCGTAAGACGGATGGAGAGTAGACAGCTATCCCTTATCGCGCGTTCTGAAAGGGGGCTAGACGGAAAAAATTCTCACGAAAAATTGTACCGACACTTTTACTGTCAAAATATAAATCCAAGATGGCGGCTGCAAGAAATTATCAACTTTTTCGTCATGGGTGTCGTTTTCATGGTTTTCGAGGGTGTTGAAACCGATGGTACTGTCAAAATATAAATCCAAGATGGCGGCTGCAAGAAATTATCAAATTTTTCGTCATGGGTGTCGTTTTCATGGTTTTCGAGGGTGTTGAAACCGATAGTACTGTCAAAATGTAAATCCAAGATGGCGGCTGCAAGAAATTATCAAATTTTCCGTCATGGGTGTCGTTTTCATGGTTTTCGAGGGCGTGGAAACCGATGGTACTGTCAAAATGTAAATCCAAGATGGCGGCTGCAAGAAATTATCAACTTTTTCATCATGGGTGTCGTTTTCATGGTTTTCGAGGGTGTTGAAACCGATGGTACTGTCAAAATGTAAATCCAAGATGGCGGCTGCAAGAAATTATCAACTTTTTCGTCATGGGTGTCGTTTTCATGGTTTTCGAGGGTGTTGAAACCGATGGTACTGTCAAAATATAAATCCAAGATGGCGGCTGCTAGAAATTATCAACTTTTTCGTCATGGGTGTCGTTTTCATGGTTTTCGAGGGCGTTGAAACCGATGGTACTGTCAAAATATAAATCCAAGATGGCGGCTGCAAGAAATTATCAAATTTTTCGTCATGGGTGTCGTTTTCGTGGTTTTCGAGGGTGTTGAAACCGATAATACTGTCAAAATGTAAATCCAAGATGGCGGCTGCAAGAAATTATTAATTTTTCCGTCATGGGTGTCGTTTTCATGGTTTTCGAGGGTGTTGAAACCGATAGTACTGTCAAAATATAAATCCAAGATGGTGGCTGCAAGAAATTATCAAATTTTCCGTCATGGGTGTCGTTTTCATGGTTTTCGAGGGCGTGGAAACCGATGGTACTGTCAAAATGTAAATCCAAGATGGCGGCTGCAAGAAATTATCAACTTTTTCCTCATGGGTGTCGTTTTCGTGGTTTTCGAGGGTGTTGAAACCGATGGTACTTTCAAAATATAAATCCAAGATGGTGGCTGCAAGAAATTATCAAATTTTCCGTCATGGGTGTCGTTTTCATGGTTTTCGAGGGCGTGGAAATCGATGGTACTGTCAAAATGTAAATCCAAGATGGCGGCTGCAAGAAATTATCAACTTTTTCGCCATGGGTGTCGTTTTCGTGGTTTTCGAGGGTGTTGAAACCGATGGTACTGTCAAAATATAAATCCAAGATGGTGGCTGCAAGAAATTATCAAATTTTCCGTCATGGGTGTCGTTTTCATGGTTTTCGAGGGCGTGGAAACCGATAGTACTGTCAAAATGTAAATCCAAGATGGCGGCTGCAAGAAATTATCAACTTTTTCGTCATGGGTGTCGTTTTCGTGGTTTTCGAGGGTGTTGAAACCGATAGTACTGTCAAAATGTAAATCCAAGATGGCGGCTGCAAGAAATTATCAACTTTTTCGCCACGGGTGTCGTTTTCGTGGTTTTCGAGGGTGTTGAAACCGATGGTACTGTCAAAATATAAATCCAAGATGGTGGCTGCAAGAAATTATCAAATTTTCCGTCATGGGTGTCGTTTTCATGGTTTTCGAGGGCGTGGAAACCGATGGTACTGTCAAAATGTAAATCCAAGATGGCGGCTGCAAGAAATTATCAACTTTTTCGTCATGGGTGTCGTTTTCGTGGTTTTCGAGGGTGTTGAAACCGATAGTACTGTCAAAATGTAAATCCAAGGTGGCGGCTGCAAGAAATTGTTAACTTTTCCGTCATGGGTGTCGTTTTCATGGTTTTCGAGGGTGTTGAAACCGATAGTACTGTCAAAATATAAATCCAAGATGGTGGCTGCAAGAAATTATCAAATTTTCCGTCATGGGTGTCGTTTTCATCGTTTTCGAGGGCGTGGAAACCGATGGTACTGTCAAAATGTAAATCCGAGATGGCGGCTGCAAGAAATTATCAACTTTTTCGCCATGGGTGTCGTTTTCGTGGTTTTCGAGGGTGTTGAAACCGATGGTACTGTCAAAATATAAATCCAAGATGGTGGCTGCAAGAAATTATCAAATTTTCCGTCATGGGTGTCGTTTTCATGGTTTTCGAGGGCGTGGAAACCGATGGTACTGTCAAAATGTAAATCCAAGATGGCGGCTGCAAGAAATTATCAACTTTTTCGTCATGGGTGTCGTTTTCGTGGTTTTCGAGGGTGTTGAAACCGATATTACTGTCAAAATATAAATCCAAGATGGCGGCTGCAAGAAATTATTAACTTTTCTGTCATGGGTGTCGTTTTCATGGTTTTCGAGGGTGTTGAAACCGATGGTACTGTCAAAATATAAATCCAAGATGGCGGCTGCAAGAAATTATCAAATTTTCCGTCATGGGTGTCGTTTTCATGGTTTTCGAGGGTGTTGAAACCGATGGTACTGTCAAAATATAAATCCAAGATGGCGGCTGCAAGAAATTATCAAATTTTCCGTCATGGGTGTCGTTTTCATGGTTTTCGAGGGTGTTGAAACCGATAGTACTGTCAAAATATAAATCCAAGATGGCGGCTGCAAAAAATTATTAAATTTTTCGTCATGGGTGTCGTTTTCATGGTTTTCAAGGCTGTTGAAACCGGTAGTATTGTCAAAATGTAAATCCAAGATGGCGGCTGCAAGAAATTATCAACTTTTTCCTCATGGGTGTCGTTTTCGTGGTTTTCGAGGGTGTTGAAACCGATAGTACTGTCAAAATTTAAATCTAAGATGGTGGCTGCAATAAATTATCAACTTTTTCGATATGGGTGTCTTTTTCATGGTTTTCGAGGTTGTTGAAGCCGATAGTGCTGTCAAAATGTAAATCTAAGATGGCGGATGTCAGAAATTATCAACTTTTTCGTCATGAGTGTCGTTTTCATGGTTTCGAAGATGTTGAAATAGTGCTGTCAAAATGTACATAAAATAGGATAGTATTTTTTAGTAATATTGTATTGGCTAGACGGAAAAAATTCTCACGAAAAGTTGTAACGACACTTTTTCTATAGTAAGCTATTGTAAGCCGTGCGGCGTGCGCATGTTTCTCTGTCTTTCTCTCTTTCTCTCTCTTATAGAAAGCAAGCCAGAACGGAACTTCGTTCCATCCGGGTGTCCCTTGACACCTCAGTAGTTTTTCGGAGAGATAAACTTTTTAATGTAAAATAATTGTAATAGTTTTAAAGTGTTAAATTTTTAATGTAATATAAATTGTCATGTTTGTGTACGATAGCGCAATAAATGAATATTGTATTCTACCACATAAATGATAGTACTTTTATACTGATAAAGCAATTGGTGCAAAATTATTCCCTAACCATTCCAAAATATCAAACATGCTCAACGTTAATAATCAAGTTTTCACTTCTGCCGGCACTCCCGGAGTGCAACCCGTCTTTTTTTTTGTTATGTTGCCACAATTGCAGTTTTTTAAGTATTTTAATCTCTCCTTAAATCTCTAGTATGTTTTTATAACTGCAGTATCTACTTACGTAATAAAGTTACTTAATAACTAAGTCTGATTTCATTTGGTAGGGAGTAAAAAGAATAATTAAAATAAATTTTGTTTTTGATACATGTCCTAACAATAAATTACAGACAAAATAATTATCTGGTCGATATTAGGTAGAGTTATTCATGTACTTGCATCGAGATGTTGATATTATATGGATCTTCCCGGGATTTCTAATGAAAAATCCCGTGTGGCCAAAAATATTACAAATAAATAATAATAAAACCCTCAGAGATTGAGAAGACAATTAAAACAAAGATAAACAACAACAATAATAAAAAAAATAAAGATATATAATTAACATACAAACATTCAAAATGTTTTAAATAGGTAGGTATCTATAATCTTAAGTTGTTGTAGTTTGTTAATATTGTCTATATTTAAGGGGATACCTACGTCAGTGCGAAAGCCGTATCATCGAAGTTTGTTTCTTCGAAAACTTTTCAACGATATCTCTATACTGCGACGCCTTGTTAAGTCGACTTTTTGTTACTGCGATGGTTCGTTACATCGAAAAACTTTACTGCGAACGATTTTAAAGCGAAAACATCATACTGCGAAGCCTTGTTCAATGGATGTCTTGTTACTACGATGATAATTATGTTACTTAGGAATACTTAACTTTTAATTTCGTTACGATTTTCAACACCTAACGTTTGTTTTTAAAATATTTTATATAACTTTTTTTTTGATGGGAAAAATCATCCAATGACAACCCCTGGGCACGCCACAATCATGGCGGTACGTCCCCTCTTTAAGGCGTGGCTGGAAAGACCTCACGGCGTCCTTACCTTCCGTAAGACGCAGGTCCTCACCGGACATGGTTCGTTCGGGAGGTTGCTGCACCGGATTCATGCGGAAGTGACGCCCGGGTTTCGCCACTGTGCGGAACGCCCGGATGACACGGTGGAGCACACAGTCCAAGTGTGCTCTGCTTGGGCGGAGTATCGCCGTGCCCTCGTGGGAGTGATCGGCGGCGGAGACCTCTCGCGCCGGACCTTGGTTGAGGCCATGGTCCGGAGTGAGGAGGAGTGGCAGGCGGTCGCCGACTTCTGCAAAGCAGTAATGCTCGCTAAGGAGGAGGCCGACCGCATCAGGTAGAGTGAGCAATGGGTAGCTCGCTGTCCGGCCGTCCGGTGACTGTCCGGACCAAGCCCAAGTCGTCGACGGTTCGCGCACTGTTCCCGCGCGCCTCAAGGAGTTGTCAGCAACAGCAGGGGCCCAGCCGGGTCGAAGCCTACTGGGGCCAGGATTATCCGAAATGACGCTCGAGCCCCGTTATGACGGCTTGAAGGAACGGGGTGGGTTTTTTAGTCGGTAATACTCTGCAATGGGGCCCAGCAGGGTCAAAGCCCACTGGGGCCATGGGTGATGCGAAAAAATTATCAGGGGCTCTAGAACAACAACGGCAAAAAAGAAACAGGAGTGGGTTTTAATCAGTAAAAATCTGACACTATCTCCCACTCCGCCCAAGAGCGGGGGTTGTCATTGGATGATTTTTCCCATCAAAAAAAAAAGTTATAAACATATATATGTTAAATATTCTAAAAACAAACGTTAGGTGTTGAAAATCGTAACGAAATTAAAAGTTAAGTATTCCTAAGTAACATAATTATCATCGTAGTAACAAGACATCCATTGAACAAGGCTTCGCAGTATGATGTTTTCGCTTTAAAATCGTTCGCAGTAAAGTTTTTCGATGTAACGAACCATCGCAGTAACAAAAAGTCAACATAACAAGGCGTCGCAGTATAGAGATATCGTTGAAAAGTTTTCGAAGAAACAAACTTCGATGATACGGCTTTCGCACTGACGTAGGTATCCCATATTTAAGTGGTGTCTATATCTAGGGAAGAGCGTTGATGTCTGAAATACAGATTTTATTATCTAGTTCAGACACAGATGTTCCTCACTAATACATAAATCATGTAAAATGTCAACAAGATTTATAATAGTTTTATGTGTTGTATTTTTTTGGAGACAATAAATTTATTATTATTATTCACCAACCCGCACTGGGCCCGCGTGGTGGATTACGGCCTATTCCCTCTCCTGGAGAGGAGGCCTGAGTCCCAGCAGCGAGAATGTGTAAAAAAGGCTGATGGTGATGAATTAATATACAATTTTATTAGTATTTTTTATTGATAAAGATCTCTCTACGTCAACTGAGGTGAGGTTAACATATACTTCCTATTCCACGCCACTAATGCAGGTAGATTTTTTTTCTGCTATATTTCTGATAGTGTCGTAAAAAGTCTACTCTTTAAAATTAATCTCGGGACTTGAGGCATAAACGCTTTGTTCTTTTGCTGTATGACATCAATATAAGTACTTAAATAACTCTACCTAATTCCGATCGTAGATTGTTAAGTTGTAGTTTCTGGTTTGAATAATTTAGATATACAAGTGAGTATGAAAACAAGGGTTAAATAAAAGTCAAACATGATAAATTATTAATTGATTTTTATTTTAGATAAAGTCCAAAGTGTTAGTAGTAACAATTCGCTAAATCTTTTATGACAGTAGGTACATACATAATTAAATTTAATTAAGCTAAATAATATAGGACGAAATTGAATTGAATTAAATTCAGACATATTTTCCTGCATTCTGACATTCTGCAACGACTTAAAAAGTTATTAAAATTACAGCCAAGACCAACAGCATACCGTGCTTTCAGAGGCATGGAGGAATTTACGTGTGATAAGATGGCTCCCATCCAATGGCCGAACTCTTGTCGAGTTCGGTCATTGCTCGCCACCACTGCTCTCCTAACGATAATATATTAATGTGCTTAAATATATTTTCAAAATTGTGTTAAAGACGAGTTTGTATATTCTTAATCGTGATTGAATCGACCATTTTTAAATTAGGTTTTAAGATTTTGATTTCAAACGACAACAAGACCGTAAATCACGTTGTTGTTTTCGTTTCAACCAAATTTCAATGATAAATGTTAGGACAGAAACCGTACACCCAAAAAAATAGATTAACCATGGTATAGCCAAACGGCCCACAAATTCGCGCTGGTGAAAACTATGCTTTATTTTTTTCAAGTAATTCATGTCACGCATAACCTTATCTACCAAACCGGTCTCTCTCAGTTCTATCGATTTGTGGCATAACGTGTCTATCAGAGGGAACCCTTTGTAAAGGTAAATAGTCATAATCACCTTAGAATAAGGCTTCGGTAGAGACATAACCATAGGATACCCAAACTCATCAAAAAAATCTTGTTCGTTATATTGATATAGTCCATACAAAATAAGCGTGTACAGATTTTCAGATTCCGCCACAGTTTTGACGCTTCCCATCAAACGATGGCAGGATTCGGAAAGGTCAAATCTTTGACTTGATTGTACTGATTCAGAATAATATCTTCCCATGATTGAACTCAAGCATGGTGTAAGTTGATATTTGTATATATCTTCTTCTGTTGAAATTTGATATTCTTGAGCAGGGTGAGTTGTGAGACTGACAAGATTAGATTGGTAGAAAGTGTTCACCAAATACGCAAACACCACCCATAATATTAGAACACACTTCACCGGCCAACGACTTTGGACAGTACGCCCATGAACAACAAGATTGTCCAGTAAAACTAACACGATGTAACTTTTATCCTCCGTACGGAGAAGAATTATTACCAATATCGAGTAAATGATGAAAGCTAGTGTTAAGAGCAACCATACAGTTGTGTCAAATTCTAGATACGTATTTTTGTATGGGAACACGTTCCTGGCTCGTTTCACCACGAACCGTATCTCGTCTGTGTAGACTAGGTGACCATATACGTAGGAAAAGGCCGCGGCACGAGATGGAGTCAACAACATGCCGGATATATGCATGTCGACTTCGTTATCTTGTATCTTTTTCAATACTCCAACTGCTTGCATATCGCTTGATACCGTGGAAAAATCATCAGCGTCGCCATATTCATTCACAAGATTTATATCGAACCCTAGCATTTCCCCTAGTAGATTTAATAAGTATACTTCCGCACCATTCCGAAGTGCCGGTGGTGTAACAGACGATTCGTTTGAAGTCAGCATTGTATACGGCGGCCACTGAGTAATCAGAACATTAAATGTACAGTTCTGTAGTCCAGTAACAAGTTTATTTGGATACAAGTTAACAGACGATGCTTCCGTGCACTTTCCAAAGCTGGTGATATTATCATAGCGTTTACCGCAGTTGTAATTATCGAAAGGATTGTAAGTGTACAGATGAGCGTCATCGGTAGCGTTCACAACCAAAACGTTATTCACGTGCAGTTTGAGAAAAGCGTCGAAGATGTTTCTGAGTTCGTTCTCTTTTAAATTTCTGAGCAGAACTAAAAACCGAGCCATTGGATTCCATGTTGATTGCTTAGTTTCACATGTTAAATGACTTGCGAAAGAAGTGACGTTATTTGCTGATATAAGGATGGCTTGGCATAAGACGGGTGATTTAGCGGTATCTTGTTTTGTTACCACTGATATGATGTTCGCATCATTAATAGCTTTCAAAAGTTCTTCATCGCGAACTTTATTACCAACGTATGTAACTTCTTTTACTTCTTTGAAATATTCTCCAATTATATCTATTACACATTTTATAAGTTTATGACTGTAGTTTGAACGGCCTAATGGTATTTGAATACAGTTTCCGCTATATATTAGACACACAAGCAAGTACAAGGCTCGCATATTGGGATCTGGATAAAAGTATCGTTCTCCTAAACGATGAGGTTTCATTCGAAGGGGATGGGTTCATCATTATTCATGGAACGATCCATGAATAATGATATCTTGTTGGAAATTTGACGGTAATTATAACCAATTACATAGATGTAAGGTGCTGTAATTATGAGTGTGATATGACTGACATGTAATATCTGTATCATTACTATTGTTCTGATTTGACATATTCATAAATACTTGGAAACCGAGCATTATTATAAAAATTGTGGAATTGGAGTAAACAAGGTGAGTTGGTACTCTGTCATAGTTGTTATTTCATTAATTATAAAATGTTCTGCAAAGACTAAGGTGAAGAATTGAATGACAAAAATGACTAGTAACAATGTCTCTTTGTTTAGCACGGGATATTCACTTATACCCTTTATAAAATACAATGCATTACTGTTTGTGTAAGTGGCTTATGGCAGACAGTACTTATACATATTTCGGTCAGCAGGACCTTTATCAAATACACACTTTATGTGGCTTGAATACCACGGTTATTATTGCTTCTAATACTGATAGTTTTACACAATATTTTGAACACACACAGTTAATGGAAGTGATGATGGGAGCCATGACTGCTTTACTTCCTGCGAAGCACAGTGACATACTACTCACTACACTTATTTATTTACCATTATATGATTGCTTATACGCTTTCAACATATCTGATGACAAGGAGTTACACCGGTTCCTTGCCAGCACCGGCTTACGTAGTAGCTACGGACCTCCCAATTCCTGTACACGGAGGACTCTGGTAAACTAATAAAAAGGCTAACGGTTCTTCACATGGTGTTTCGGTAAATATTCAATTAAGAAAGTCACAGTAGAAATAGCACACCCCACAACGTACACACACCAAGGAACAGTAAAGCGAACTTCGAATTCTTTGTGAGAAATTCTTTGTTTCAGTGCTCTTGAAAAGTATTGGTCGTGCAGACTCTTGTCTGCTAACCCGTTCTCCCTTAACCTTAAAGCGTTCAGTTGCAATTGAGGTGTAATCGGAAAACCTTTGTAAAAGTAAAAACCGAACAAAAAGTTTGCGAATGGTTTCTTAAAAAAATATACCAATGGATTGCCCCACCTGTCATGGAACCTACCCTTGTGATATAGATACATATAATATGGTGCAATTGAATACATATCTGCAGTTTCGCTAACAGTGGTTAGGGCTTGAATAGTTGTATTGCATCCTTCTACCTCTAGGGTCTCTAAAGGCAAAACTGAAGGCGTTTTTGCCAAGTCTTCCATTTGTTCAGTTGACAAGTATTTCCGTAATGAACCACTGAAACAAGGTTTGTATTTATATTTCAATAAATCTTCTTCCGTTTGCACTTGATATTCTTTGCTCGGATTAGTAGTGAGGCTAACTAAGCTGGACTGGTAGAAAGTATTGATAAGGTACGCAAACCACACCCATATTATGAGGATATATTTGATTGATATCGGGCAGCGAATGTTACGACTGTGTAACAGTAAGTTTTCTAGCAGTTCTAAGACCACGGAACCTTTATCCTTTGCTTGAAGAAGAAAGATCATCATTGCACAGTAGACAATAAACGAAAGCAGTAATAACAACCATACCGTGGCATCGAATTCCATGTACACAGTTTTCCAAATGGGAACGAGTGACGCTCTCTTCACTACAAACCGTGTCTGGTCATTGTAATCATGATAACCACAGAGCCAAGTAAAGGCTTCAGCTCTCGTTGTTACCATCATCATACCTCCAAATATGATATCTGACTCATTATTTCGAAGCATTATCATGGGACCGCTCACTGTCATGTTAGAAGAAACAGAAGAAAAAATATGACCGTTATAAGTGTAGTTAGAAATAAACGTGAATTGTTCTTTTTCACTTAAAACTTTGAATATATATTCTTCTGTGCCTAATATGGTTTTCTCAAAATCGATTCTTAATGGGCTGATGCTGAAAGGTGGTCGGTGAGCTAGTGATGCTTTGAAGGTACAATTCTTGAGTCCAGTGACAAGTTTGTTTGGGTACAAGTTTTGGGTAACTTGTGAGCAAAATCCGAAATTAATGACGTCGTTATAGTACTTGCCGCAAGCATAGTTATCAAAAGAGTTATAGGTGAAGAGATGAGCGTCATCGGTGCCGTTTACGATTACCGCGTTGTTGACATGCAGCCTTAACAACTCGTCGAAGACCACCCGGAGCTCATCATTTTGTAGTACTTCAAAAATTATCAAGAAACGCGCGTATGGGTTCCAAGTTGGGTCTGTCATCAGGTACTCGAAGTATTGCGTGAAAGTAGTCACATTCTTTGAATTGATCAAATACCCCTGATTCGGCAAAAACGACTGTTGAGTCGTACTTCTCATGACCAGAGAAAAGTTTTGTGTTGAATGAATTGTTTGCAGTAGTTCTTCATCTTTGGTATCCATGTTGACGTATGTCAATTCTTTTTGTTCAGTGAAGTATTTGTTAAGTATAGTGATGACACATTGATTGAGTCGCTCATTTTTGAGATGATATGGTGGCAATGTGACCTGGCATTGCACTACTACGTAGAACACGAACATCAAATAGCACGTGGCTTCCATTTTGTAGCTTGAAAGCTAAAGTGGCTATTTCACATTTGTCTCATATTGATTATCATGTTGATTAGAATTTTTATTATTTATAGTTACATGCCTCGGAATAGATTTGAAACTATTTTGGTGGTCGCGTGCATCGTTCTTGATGTTAAGTTCTATAGATGAATTAGATTGATAAGTCTTTGTTCACTTTGTTGAAAATCGTCAACTATAGACATGGAATAAATAAATTCTTATTTTTTAATTACTTTTAGCCAGATGTCTACTGCGGTTTTTATATCCGATATATATTTAATGCTGTATATACTGCTATGAACAACGATATCGATATGAAGTAATCTAATTAGATATGAATCCTAATGACTTTGTCATTACCAAATAATAATACACATTTCAGGTACCGAAGTAAGTAATTTCCAGATAGCTTAGTTATTTTATTATACTGTGACGTTTTCATTATTTTATAGATATTATGTATGTGATGAGATCAAATAAATGTTATTAAGTAATTACGCTAATGTCATTTCAGGAGAGAATTAATGACACTGCATTTATTTGTACAGACAATAATATCTATACATATAATAAATCTGTAGAAGTTTTTAGTTGTATGTGGATCACGTAAAATGTACAAAATCGATGTAGATTAATTTTACACATTAAAATTGTGTACAGCTTGATATATTACTTAGGCTTTGTTTCGTCGGAATCGGTAGACTGTATCGTAAGAAACACTACAGATCTTATTGACTGTTAGGCGTTACGAAGTTCGCAGGGTCTGCTAGTACGCCAGGGTTATCTGAAAGGGAACTCGAGCCCCGGTATGAAGGCTAGAAGGAACGGGGTGGGCTTTTAGTCAGTAAGAGTCTGACACTATCTCCCGCTCCGCCCAAGAGCGGGGGATGTCATTGGATGATTTTACCCACCATAAATAAACTTATTTTTAGTATATATGATACCTGAAACAGTCTAGTATTTTTATGTAAAACATCTATGAACAAAATTTCAAAATTGTATTATAAAAACACAAAGTTATAAGTCCGTTATGGTACCGTTGGCTACATAAATACATCACCGGGCCACCCGGGCAACTGAGGAGTGGTTTTGCTTCTGCATCCCGTTGTGCGCTGGCACCTAATGCCCGCTATGACCTACCGTGACCTATTTTGTAATTGGTGTCAGTGTCGGTAGTGTCCAACTTGTGACCTTTTTAAATATTTTTGAGAAAAAATATAACATGGTGTAAAAATGATTGGGATCGATTCAATTACTGATTTTTAACAAACTATATTAAGAGGCTGCTTTTCCACTCGCCTATCGTAAACATCGAGCATGGTTTAAAAGCTTGTTGCTGCATCTAATGCGGTCCAACGTGATGTTTGACGAAAAGGCAACGTGAAAGAGATTTAATCGAAAATTTTACAAAACTTGTTCCAGGAAATACGTGTTTTTTTTAACCTCATAAAAGTTTTTGAAAAACATTGTCATTATTTAGAATCTTGATAAAATTTTCTAGGCTTGTATGTTGTACTTTTTTGACTTTTTTCATTTTTGAGTAAATTATGAAGTGTCAAAATTCATGTAAAATAGCAGATTTTGAGAGGTCTTAACTGGATTAGTTTTAAACAAATTTATAAATTGATTTTCATAGAAGCCTAGATAATATCCACAAGATACTGTGTTTCCAAAATCTCTAATGAAAAATGTGTAATGACGTCATAATCGCGTAAGAGCGGTTGTATGAAAAACAGTGAAAATGTGTGTCGAGATGCATCCCCTTAAGGTTTCGCTTATACTAAAAAGAATGTTGTATATAAAAGAAAGTCGTGTTAAGTTACACTATTTATAACTCATGAACAGTTGAACCTATTTGGCTGAAAATTGCTGGGGAGGTAGCTTACAATCAGGATACGGACATAGAATACGCAACTGACATCCAAACGTAATGAGACAACGTTACGTTTGGATGTCAGTTGCGTTTTGTTGGTTAAGTATGGTTGAAACTTGGAAAATTTGAAATTTTGAAGTTGACCGGCTATTAAATTAATATTTAATAACCGGCCAACTTCAAAATTTCAAATTTACCCTACTATACCCTACTATACCCTACTCTATCCTACTCTATACTACTCAGAGAGTAGGGTAGAGTAGGGTAGAGTTGAGTAGAGTAGGGTAGAGTAGGACAGAGTAGGGTAGAGTAGGGCAGAGTAGGTACTCTACAGTTTATTAATACTGTAGAGTAGTATAGAGTAGGGTAGAGCAGGGTAGAGTAGGACAGAGTAGGGTAGAGTAGGGCTGAGTAGGGCAGAGTAGGGTAGAGTAGGGTAGAGTAGGGCTGAGTAGGGCAGAGTAGGGTAGAGTGAAGTAGAGTAGGGTAGGGTAAAGTAAAGAAGAATATATGTAGTAGTCAGTTGACGGGAGCGTAGCCGTGGGCAAAAGCTAGTATAAAATGTTTGTGTCAGAATTTATTTTACCACTCTGAGCCAATTAAAGATTTAAGTGTAATTTGGTATCCATTTTTCGAATATAAGTTTTAATTATTGCATTGACCATTTTTATTTAATTTTTATTATTGATTGGCTCGCGTTTTATCGATAGATCTTACCTGATAGTAAGCGACGATATGATCGACTATGTAGCACGCTAACCTAAAAAAGATCTATTGTTGTAGCTATCAGAAAACTCCGACTCCGGCAGCGAATTGCGTTAGCTGTACGCACAATGAACGTGTACATCGCGATCATTTCAGCCTAATCACTTAAAAAAAAAATCGCTTAAATCCTGCGGCGCGGCTCCAAACCAAACTTTTTGAAGGTTTCGTTTCGATTGCAAGCAAAATGAACTTAACGCTGGTCAGGCGGAAGTGTCTTTGAAGGTACCCAAAACATTTTCTGCAAATGGGAAGAATGGCCAACATGTACCAGTAGCGCATTGCCCTGCCGTAGTCCAATGATGGAACGGGTTTGACAGAATTGGGTTATGCAATTCAGACGCACTCTCCCCAAAATGCACTAACTAGTAGAAAACCAATTGGATAGCAATTCGGCGGCTAAGACTCCAGGGTTCTAAGATAAAGAAACAAGTAGTAAACTATTTAAATATGTTTATTTCTCACCACAATATACAATACATTAATTAAAATATTAATTTATGTTTCTTTTGACCATTACATATAATTTATTGTATGAACTTTAAAAGAGATGGACCTCTGTCATTGTTTCGGTCCTCACCTAATTTAAATTTATTGTTATTTATAAGCAATTTTTATAATAAATACCCTATCATTTATTTAACAATCGTCTCAAACGACACAAATGACTAGTGTGCCTGAATTTGCAAAAAAAAAAATAACACGTTCAGAACTTTAAAACATAAAAAAGACTGCGTAAAAATTAAATTCACTTTCCGAGATTTTATTGTCTACACAAACTGACTTTAATAGACAGTTATTAAAAAAAGCAATTTCATAATATTTAACTTAAAAAGGGGCTAAAGATAAAGATACACGGTTTTAAAACTCTATAAAGTTTAACTTTATCCAAAACTTCATGATACAAATCAATGGGCAAGTACATACGTAGTGCAAAATTATAAACTAACAGTAATCGATAAGAATCAAAACATGGCGATATTTTTTCGATAAAAAATACTTATTTAAGAGCGATCAACCCAAGGCACATTTACATACAACCGCTCTTACGTAATTTTGACGATATTACACATCTTTCTCCAAATATTTTAGAAACACAGATCTTGGTGATATTATCAAGGTTTTTATTGAAATCGTAACATAAGTTTGTGTAAAACCAATCCAGCAAACAACTCTAAAAATTTACTATTTTGCGTGAACTTTGACTCTTCATATGTTCTCATAAATTAAAAATACATATATCTATAGAAGTGTTGCACATTTAATCGAGATTCTGAATGTCAATTTTTTTTCTAAAAACTAAGGTTCAGGAACAAGTTTAGTAAAATATTCCAGTAAATTACAGCATGACAACAGAGCGTTCAAGCGTTATTGTTCTTTTTTGCGTTGCCTCTTCAGCAAACATTGCTTTGGATGAAACAACAAGTTTTGAAACTGGGAAGAGTCCTCTTAACTGCTTTATTCTCCACGGCATGCGACAGTGGGAATTATGTTTGAGCAACGTATATAAGCTTATAAAGATTTGGGAAATCCGTTCATTTTTTGGTTGATCACAGAATATTAAGTTATGCCCTGCATAAAATGCAAAATAACTGTTTGTGTATCTAAGTGTATGATTAATATATCAGTATCATCATCATCAACATGTCAGCCGAAAGATATCCACTGCTGGACAGAGGCCAAAGCGACCGGTTCTGAGCATCTCGCATCTTCCTTCACTAAGTCGTCGATCCACGTCTTGGGAAGTGTCCTAACGCTGCGTCTTCCGGTACATGGTCACCACTTCAGAACGTTTCGGCCCTAGTTACCACCGTTTCTGCAAGCAATGTGTCTTGCCCATTGCCAATTAAATTTAGTGATTCTTCAGGCTATGTAGATAACCTTGGTTCTTCTGCAAATATCTTCATATCTGATCCGATCATGTAGTATGTATAGGAGTTATTAATTGGAGTTGTTGTTTTTAGTTTATGTTTATGTTATGTTACTTTTTGGTGTACATTAAAGTTTATTCTATTCTATTCTAAATAAGTTTTCAGATTCCTGATGCCAGGAACGTAAGGTGATTTCTGTTGCTGCCCAGTGAACGGTATTGAAAGTGGTAAAAATCAGAAAAATACATAAAAATACAGACGTATAAAGTAGTAATCAGAGAAATACAGACGTATTACAATCGGCGCTCGAGGGGTTAATTTATTACATATCGTTTATAGCGTAACACACCACACTAAAATATTGCACATTGAAGGCATCAAATAATACATTATAAAAACTAAACAGATTACCTCTACTTTACGAGATAGTTCCAGAAATATTCTACTGAGAAAGTCACAATAGAAATAGCACACCCCACGACGTACACACACCAGGGGAGAGTGAAGCGAACTTCGAACTCTTTGTGAGAAATTCTTTGTTTCAGTGCTCTTGAATAGTACTGGTCGTGCAGACTCTTTTCTGCTAACCCATTTTCCCTCAACCTCAAAACATTCAGTTGCAACTGAGGTGTAATCGGAAAACCTTTGTAAAAGTAAATTCCGTACAAAAACTTCGCGTATGGCTTCTCAAAAAAATAAATCAAAGAATCGCCCCACTTGTCATTAAAGCTTCGCCTGTTATATAGGTACACGTAATATGGTATAAGTGAATACATATCTTTAGTTTGACTAACAGTCGTTAAGGCTTCAACAGGGTTGTTGCATCCTTCTGTGTCCTCAGTTACTATATGTGGTACCTTTGACGAGTCTCTCCTTTCTTCAGTTGATAAGTATTTACGTAGTGCAGCAATAAAGCAAGGTCTGTATTTATATTCCCATATGTCATCTTCCGTTTGCACTTGATATTCTTTGCTCGGATCTGTAGTGAGGCTAACTAGGCTGGACTGGTAGAAAGTATTGATGAGGTACGCAAACCACACCCATATTATGAGGATATACTTGATAGACATCGGGCAGCGAATTTCACGGCTGTGTGTCAGTAAGTTATCTAGTAGTTCCAAAGCCAAGGAGCCTTTATCCTTTGGTTGAAGGAGAAAGATAACCATTGCACAGTAGACGATAAACGATAGTAGTAACAACAACCATACTGTGACATCAAATTCTATGTACACAGTTTTCCAAATGGGAATGAGCGATGCCCTCTTCACTACAAAGCGTAACTCGTCGTTGTAATCATGATAACCACAGAGCCAAGTTAAAGCTTGAGCTCTTTTTGCCACAATCATCATACCTCCAAATGCGAAGTCGGATTCATTATTCCGAAGCATTAGCATGGAACCGCTCAATGACATGTTAGGAGCCACCGATGAATAGACATCTGAGTTATAACTGTAGTTAGAAATAATGGTGAATTGTTCCTTTTCACTTAAAACTTTCAAAATGTATTCTTCTGTACCTAATATGGTTTTTTCACCGTCGGCTTTTAATGGGTCAATGGCGAAGGGTGGCCGGTGAGCTAGTGATGCTTTGAAGGTGCAGTTCCTGAGTCCAGTGACCAGTTTGTTTGGGTACAGGTTTTGGGTAGCTTGTGAACACAATCCGAGACTAATGATGTTGCTGTAGTACTTGCCGCAAGCGTAGCTATCAAAAGGATTGTAAGTGAAGAGATGAGCGTCATCGGTACCGTTTACGATCAACGCGTTGTTGACATGTAGTCTCAACAACACATCAAAGATCATACGAAGCTCATTATTTTGCAGCAACTCAATCATAATCAAAAAACGCGCGTATGGGTTCCATGTTGGGTCTGTCATTAGGTATTCAAAATATTGCGTGAAGGTAGTAACATTCTTTGAATTTATCAAATATCCTTGATTAGGTAAAAATGACTGATGAGTCGAGTTTCTGGTAACCAAAGAAAAATTCTGTGTCGAATAAATTTTTTTCAATAGCTCTTCATCATCGGTATCCATGTTGACGTATGTGAATTCTTGTTGTTCAGTGAAGTATTTGTTGAGTATATTGATGATACACTGATGGAGTTGCTCGTTTTTGAGACGGTATGGTGGCAATGTGACCTGGCATTCTACTACCACGTAGAACACGAACATAAAATAGTATAGAACTTGCATTTTCTAGTGTAGGAACGAAAGTGATTATTTCCTATTCATTACGATTGTTACAAGCTTTGAACTGGATTTGCTGCTATTGCTGTGGTCTTATGTTCGTCTCGCATTTGGTATTATGTTCTATTGTTGAATTATTTTGATAAGTATGTGTTCACTTTGTTCAAAGACATGTGTCATCAAATCCTCATTATTATATTACGATCGGAGTGGTGTACAGGATTTCTATTACTTTTTAATAATGATGTTGGTACAAACAGTAGTCCGGTTCTTTGTCCTAATGAGTTTGTTAATTCAGTAACATTTTGGAAAAGGTATTTCCGGAATATTTCAAGACCAAAGTAAGTCATTAACAGACAGTGGTAATATTTGCTTACCTCTATATTTATTTTGAAAACTAGCACTAAGCCGCGACTTCGGACGCGTTTTAAAAACACGTTCATAGTGAATGAGCGACAGGTCTCTTGGCTATCATCTTTAGATCTTTGACATTCACTACAGGTAGCCAGAGGCTTGTAAGTATTATATCAGTCATACCAAAGATCATGTTACCACGTATGATATCAATCATACCAGAGATCGGGTGGTGGTGGTGACTCAATACTTTCCATTTCCGTATAGGCCATTACATGTTGAGTGGTAAAGCAGAGAAAGTGGCGGTTCATGATGTTTTTCTCAAAACGCTTTCCTAATCATTGACTGTTGATCTAGGGCCGACCATGCATCCAATACAATACAATACAATACAACACAATACATATAGTAGTGGTTCACTAATCTTGCCTTACCTCATCAGGTGAGCTTCCTTTCTGACTGCCGCCATAGGATCTGGAGAGTACAATTCTTGCAAGCACGTACGATTTACGCATGGAGATGCAACACCGCACCGCTGCCGGGGTGAAACTGCGCTGCCGCGACTCTTCACGATAGAGACAGACAGAGTTCCGGCAGTATCTTGTGGTGGAATGGCAACAGCGACTGTTGCAACCCAGTGCTGGGCACGGCACAATTATGGCGGTAAGTCCCTTCTTTGAAGAGTGGCTGGAAAGACCTCACGGCGTCCTCACCTTCCGCATGACGAAGGTCCATACCAGACATGGTAAGTTCGGGAGGTTTCTGCACCTGATTCAGGCAGAAGAAACGCTTGGGTGTCACCATTGTGCGGATTACCCGGAGGATACGGTGGTTGAGGCCATGGTCCGGAGCGAGGAGGAGTGTCAGGCGGTCGCTAACTTCTGCAAAGCAGTAATGCTCGCAAAGGAGGCGACCGACCGCATCAGGCAACGGCGCTCTCGCCGCCGCCGGGATTCCGATCCCGATTTCCAGCCACCATAGGCGCAGGCTTGCGGACAGTGAGCAATGGTTAGCTCGCTGTCCGACCGTCCGGTAACTGTCCAGACCAAGCACAAGTCGTCGACGGCACGCACTGTTCCCGCGCGCCTCAAGGAGTTGTCAGCAACAACCAGGGCCCAGCCGGGTCGATGCCTACTGGGGCTAGGGTTATCCGAAAAGGAACTCGAGCCCCGGTATGAAGGCTTGAAGGTACGGGGTGGGTTTTTTAGTCAGTGAGAGTCTGACACTATCTCCCGCTCCGCCCAAGAGCGGGGGGTTGTCATTGGATGATTTTCCACACCAAAAAAAAAAATAGTCTAGAGCAAAGTGGAATACTTGATGGGGCTTCACCCCATCACCCCAAGATTAGTTCAGAAGAAAAATAAAAATACTTAAGAATTCCATTACACTTTTATTTGCTTTGCGAAATTATTGGTGATGTTTCACATAGTAAAGTTTCATTCTAGAGTCGGAGAAGTGATTGAATACAAATATACAAATAATTATTTCCTTTCACAAAATTAGTATTACATTATAATGGTTGTAGTGACCTGTTAGACAAAAAATGCCAGTGTTTACTTCTTAATTAAGCACTTCCGAAACTTAAAATTACGAGATGTACCTACTACCAATTTAATTAAAATCTTAAATCGTTTAAGTGTTTTTTTTTGATGGTGGGAAAAATCATCCAATGACAACAACCCCCGCTCTTGGGCGGAGCGGGATATAGCGTCAGACTCTTACTGACTAAAAGCCCACCGCGTTCCTTCTAGCCTTCATAACGGGGCTCGAGTTCCCTTTCGGATAACCCTGGCCCCAGTAGGCTTCAACCCGGCTGGGCCCCTGTTGTTGAGGCGCGCAGGAACAGTGCGCGCCGTCGACAACTTGGGCTTGGTCCGGACAGTTACCGGACGGCCGGACAGCGAGCTACCCATTGCTCACTGTCCGCAAGCCCGCGCCTACGGTGGCCGGAAATCGGGATCAGAATCCCGGCGGCGGCGGCGGCGGCGGCGGCGATAACGCCGTTGCCTGATGCGTTCGGCCTCCTCCTTTGCGAGCATTACTGCTTCGCAGGAGATGTACCTACTACCAATTTAATTAAAATCTTAAATCGTTTAAGTGTTTTTTTTTTATGGTGGGAAAAATCATCCAATGACAACAACCCCCGCTCTTGGGCGGAGCGGGATATAGTGTCAGACTCTTACTGACTAAAAGCCCACCCCGTTCCTTCTAGCCTCCATAACGTGGCTCGAGTTCCCTTTCGGATAACCCTGGCCCCAGTAAGCTTCGACCCGGCTGGGCCCCTGCTGTTGAGGCGCGCGGGAACAGTGCGCGCCGTCGACGACTTGGGCTTGGTCCGGACAGTAACCGAACGGCCGGACAGCGAGCTATCCATTGCTCACTGTCCGCAAGTCCGCGCGTACGGTGGCCGGAAATCGGGATCGAAATCCCGGCGATCATTTAAGTGTTAGTTTTAAAAAAAAATTAAAGTTTTAGTTTTACAAAAAGAAAAGATATGCCAAATTGAAAATGACGAAAATTTGCAAAAGCAAGAATTTTCACTTCTACAGATTTACGAGTATTGTAAGTTTAGATCATCAAACGTTAACGTATAATCTGGCAAGTTTTAGTTGGCCATATCATGACGTTATCAATTTCTAAGATCTGGGTACGACAATTATACCGAATAAAATAGGGTTACTTTGACACAAGCTTATTCACCAATAGGGACACGCGAAACTGGGTTTACTGTGTTTCTATTGGCTATTGATTGATTGATTGATTTTTAAAGGTCTTTATTAACATAGGTATAACAAAATGTAAACAAATTTAGAGCTTATTCTAAACTGTAAACTAACACAAAATAGAAATGTTAAGTTGGTGACAGCAGTTACGCTGGTAAGGTGGTGAGTAAACTGACGTTAATCCACTAGGAAATGGTGATGAGGTAGTTTGTACTTGTTGTAAGTACTGGCATAAGGTAATCGGGTAAATCTACTCTTACCAATGTGTGAGACCAAAGAGTTACGATGACGTGAGTTAGTAAGGAGAAAACATTTTCGGGATATTTTCAAAATAAATTCTTTAATAGGCGGAAACTTGATATGATCATGTAGTTGTGCAAGATTTGTGTAGAGAGGTGTGTTGAAAGCTATTTTAAGTGCTTTGTTCTGGACGACCTGGAGTTTTTTGTATTTACTGTCACTAATGCTGCTCCAGACAGGGGATGCATAGGTCATGCAAGGTCGAACTATTGTGGAATAAATGCGTAATTTTGTGTGTGGGCTTAAGTTGGATTTACGATTTAGGATTGGCTATTGATCTTGGGTCAAATTCATACCTCAGGGCTAAAGTAACCCTGCTTTACGGTATAAGTTTTTCATTTCCATTCGTCTTTTCTTTGGGCTACCATATCTTTTCCATCCATTCCAGTATAATTAGCACCGGTTATTTCGGTATGTTCACTAAGCAGTTCTTCTTCTTAACGTTTATAGAACTAGCTTATGCGAACAGTTTTTAACTTCTTTTCTATCTCATGGCAACGTACGACCGGGATAAAAACTATTTCTTAGGTAATAATATAAAGAGGTACATTTTTTTTTTGTTTGTAGGAGGTAATTTCTGAAAGTACTGATTATATGCGCTATCAGTGGGTGTTGCCAGTGATGACATATGGTGCCGAAACGTGGTCGCTCACAATGGGCCTCATCAGAAGGCTTAAAATCACCCAAAGCGCAATGGGGCTATGCTCGGAGTTTCCTGGCGTGATCGAATCAGACACGAAGAATCGCCAAACTCAATTGGCAATGGGCAGGGCACATTGCTCACAGAATAGATGGCCGTTGGAGCCGAAAGGTTCTGGAGTGGCGACCGCGTATCGGAAGACGCAGCGCGGAAGGCCTCCTGCAAGATGGACCGATGACCTGGTGAAGGTTGCGGGAATCCGATGGATGCGGGACGCACAGGATCGATCATTGTGGCGACACTTGGGGGAGGCCTATGTCCAACAGTCGACGTCTATCGGCTGAAATGATGATGTTGATGATTATGACTGATTATATTGCGAAAATTTTTCACCAACAGAAAGCTGGTTTATTATTGAGTGACTTAGTCTATATTTTATGTACACGGGCCAAAATACGGGCAAAAGCTAATATCTATCATCATTTCAGCCGATACACGTCCACTGTTGGACATATGCCTCCCCCAAGTGTCGCCACATCGAACGTTCCTGTGCGTCTCGCATCCATCGGTTTCCTGCTACCTTCTCTAATATCTATTAATGGGCAAAATATTATCCAAATTCACAAACATCTAAGTATACTGAAATTCACATTACAATATTAGTAACCAGTCCTAATTAGATCCAAATTATTTTTAAATCATGGTACTCTACAAATATCAATGTTCGTGTCACAGCAAAAGCAATACGAGACCTGGGCGTAACATCATTACTTTTGATTTATTTCTAAGTTACGTGATTTTTTAGACATCAATCAAAGGTTATTTATGCTAATTAGCTAGGTATATCACCTTTACTAATGATATATATCATTATAATAGCGCACGTCATTAAAAACTGTTTTCAATAAAGCATGTGATTTATTGAGTAGGTAGTTTCACGTAGGTGTATAATAATATGGTATGTACCTACGTGGAAACTACCTACTCCTCTTACCAAAAAAAGTTAAACGACTGATGGGCGATTTTTTTAAAACCGAGAGAATGTCTCATTCATCTGGCCTAGATTTTCTTTACAATTTGATATTTTTATTTGCATATTAGTTTTCCCCGGTCACTAAATGTATCAAAGGCACTCATTTGCGCCCAGTGGCTTATGACACAAAATAGATAGGTACGAAAACTAGGCCAGATGAATGAGACATTCTCTCGGTTTCAAAGAATCACCCTGATTGAACCATATTAATGCACAAATTCAAATGGGATTTAAACACAGCAAAACTTTCTTAACTATATAAAGGCATAAAGGCCCCCAAAAAAGGTCCCTCAACATCTGATTAGCAAACCTTATTTAACTAGAAAAAAAATCTCCTGTGTTCGAAATCTGAATAAAATAGATTGCTACACCATTTTAATCATGAAAATATTTAGTCACTAAAAGTATGACTTTCCCTCCCGCTGCACTGAGTAGGAGAAATTATTTGAAGATTGCCCAAGTAAAATAGGGACACCAAATTTTTTTGGCCCCGGGACGTTTGATTACCACTGGCGAAATTTGAGAGTGCCTGAAGTATACTTAAGCTCTGTTCTACCTAACTGGAAACATAGACGTGATGATGTTAGGAATCACATTGAACCGTTCTAAGATGTAAGTGATTTCAAGCATAAACATAAATGCATTTTGTTAGTGTACACAGTTCTAGTGCTCTTCGTTAGGTGCCTTTTACTAACTAATCGTGATAGAATAGAATTTTATTGTTAACCAAAATAGTAACAATTTAAAACAATTTTAAACATAAATCTATGTGTATAATGGCTGTCTTATCACTGACAGCTACATCTACTAGACAAACTTATAATGGACTGTAAGACATTAAATTAAAAAAAAAAAAAACAGTGAAGTTTGCGGTGTACTACTAATTATGTCATAAAGTATCTTTTAAAATTTAATTTGCATCAGAAACCTTAATAAGAGCTAATATTGTATCTACATCATAAACAGTTAAGACGATTAAAAATCAATATTTAGGCATATTGACTTCTATGATAAACGTCACTAAAGCCAATAAACATCCAAAAGCATAAATTAGCCATGGAATAGTTAAACGCGCCTGAAATTCTTTGTCATGAAAATGATGCTTCACTTGTTTGAGATAGATCACGTCATTCATGATTTTATCCACCAAACCAAGCTCCCTCAGCCGGAGAGCTTTATGAAGCAAATAGTTAATCATAGGGAATCCTTTATACAGAAAAATTGAGAACATGACCTTTGAATAAGGCTTCGGAAGCAATATAACCTTGGAAATACCATATTTGTCTAAGAAGGCTTGCATATTGTATTTATACTGCCCATACATAGTAATCGTGTAAAGATCTTTAGAATTAGCTACCGTTTTTACGCTTCCTATCATATCGCCGCAGCCATCGATTCTTTTATAGCTATCATCTGATGTTACTGATTCCAAATAATATTTCTCCATTACTGCACTGAAGCAAGGTTTAAGTTTGAACCGAGCTATGTCTTCTTCCTTTACAATTTGATATTCTTGGACAGGGTTGGTAGTGAGACTAAAGAGACCAGATTGATAGAAAGTGTTCACCAAGTACGCAAACCATATCCAAAATATGAGAATGTACTTTACCGGAAACTGACTTTGAATGGTGTGCCCGTGAAGAACGAGATTGCCCAAGAGAATCATGACAACGTAGCTTTTGTCCTCCGTGCGAAGTAAAAATATTATTAGCAGCGAGTAAAATATAAGAGCCAGTAGTAAAAGTGCCCATACAGTGGATTCGAATTCCAGATAAACATTTTTCCATGCTGGCACGTCAAGCGCTCGCTTAACTACAAATCGTATTTCATCTGTATAAGCCAGATGACCGTACACATAAGAGAACGCCAAAGCACGAGACGGCGTCAATAACATCCCTCCTAGCGCAGCATCAGCTTCATTGTCTTGTATCTTTTTTAATGTTCCAACTGCTTCCATGTTTGTTGATACTGTGGGGTATTCTGTGACAGCGTTATAATCGTTTATAATGTTGAGTTTAAATCCTTGCATTCTCCCAATTAACTGGAACAAGTATGTCTCAGCTCCATACCGAAGTGGGTGTGACGAATCTGAATCGTTGGGAGCTAATATGGTATAGGGAGGCCACTCAGTTATAATGACATCAAATGTACAGTTCCGTAGCTGGGTTACCATTTTCTTTGGATACAGGTCGTAAAACCATGCTTGTGAACAATCTCCATAGCTAATGATGTCATCATAGCGTTTACCACAACCGTAGTTATCAAATGGGTTGTAACCAAAGAGGTGAGCTTCTTCGGTGGAGTTCACAACCACCACATGTCTTGCATGAAGTTTTAGAAATGTGTCGAAAAGGACTTTTAGGTCGCTTTTTTTAAGATCTTCGACAACAACCAAAAATCTGGCTAGTGGATTCCAAGAAGCTTCTTTGGTTACATTAGGAAAATGTTTAGCGATAAAAGCTGCATTTTTACCCGATAATAGATAAACTTCGGGTTGGAAATAAACGACATTGTATGTTTTTTTCGAAAATAACAATACAGATACAGCATTTTCAGTGTTTATAGCTTTTAAGAGGTTTTCGTATTCAGGATTATTGCCGAGATATGTTAGGAATTTCTTTTCGGCATAATGTTCTCTGACTATATTTGTTACACATTGTATCAGTTTGTTCTTGTTCGGTGAGTGGGGTATTGGTATTTTGAAACAGTTACCACTGTTAAATAAAAAACCGATTAACCAAAACACGACCAACATTGCGGAATGTGGAACTGAAAATTTGTATGGTTTCAGTCTTTTTTTTAATGATCAATTTTCATTTATCATTAATCAATGCTTATGAGTAGGTACGCTCTTCATATTTGACGTTAATTGTTAGTTTTTAGACATAATTTTTAATTAGGATGAGGTTTGTCAACATGTGTTATTACGACTACAAATTACCTGTAGTCCATCAAAATGAGGTACCGTTTGACAGTTTTAACAGATTGGAGATTAGGGATAGGGTCAAAGAAATCGATTGGTATAATATATAATATAATATTCTACAACTATCACACAACGCCGCCTAGTCCCAAGCTAAGCAGAGCTTGTGTTATGGGTACTAGACAACTGATAAACATACTTATATATTTCTAAATACATACATATTATAGATAAATTACACCCAGACACAGAACAAATGAAAATGCTCATCACACAAACTTTTGTCCTTGGTGGGAATCGAACCCACGATCTCCGGCATAGCAGTCAGGGTCACTAACCACTAGACCAACAGGTCAGTCATAGTATCCGATTCTTTTGTCAACAACATAAGCCGCACGAGGAACTTTGTGGGGCGTCGCAGGTATCGCACTGCAATGGACTGTGGTCTGTTACTTTAGTAAATGGACCCCAAAAAACAGGTGCTAACACGAAGCAAAAAAGGTGTAACGTATCCTGAGGTACTTGAAGAACGGAGAGGTATAAGAACTATAAGGACAATCCAGGAAGTATGGCCAAAATCCCCACCAGTACTCGTATCTTACTGGATTATACATCCTTCTCCTGAGCAAGTTTGCTCTTGCAAATTTCCACTCAAACCAGCCATTAATGGCATGATGGAGGTGGGAGCTCTGTTTATCGTTATTATTAACTAGCTGCTACTAGAGACTTCACCCGCGAGAAAGTAAACATCACACTCTCGGGATAAAAAGTTGCTGTGTGCTATTCCATATGCCAAATTGTATCCAAATCCATTCGCTACAAATTTGATCTGCTGATTGTATCTCTTCTTTGTCTGACCTTTCACTCTAGACATATTGCAACAAAAATTTACCCGCCACAAACCTAGGGTTGATTGGGGCGCAAGACGTTAACGTCTAGATACGATGGTGCATAATTGCAACTTTAATTAATTAACTTTAGATTCTTGCAATTTTGTGCAACACGAGATTTTCGGTGTTTAAGAGAAATATTTTGTTTGCCTGATTGTTCGTTATTTGCATTTCTACAGTTACTGACTTTGAACAAACGGTACCATTGGACTAAACAATAGTGTGTGTGTCTAAAAATAAACGATATTTATCTTTTTAGGTATATTTGTTATTAGCTAAAATAATTGTTATGACATGTAGACAGTAATTCAAAAAGAAAAGGAACAGTTGATAAAAAGCAGCCTGATATTAAAACAAACCATGGTATTACAAACCTACATTCGAACTCCTTTTGGTGAAAATTGAATTTTATCCCACGGAGATATAGTATATGTCTTTGAGTTTCTTATTAATCAAACCATTTTCTCGTAAACGAAGCGTATTTCGTCGCATTCTTTCTGTGAGTGGAAACCCTTTGTAGAAAAATATTCCTAAAATAAGTTTGACGTAAGGTTTGTTAAAGTAAAATATAGGTGACTGGCCAAATTCGTCGTAGAACATTTTTAGATTGTATAGATATATAGATGGTTGCAGAAGCGTAAATAAATCTTCTGAATGAGCGACTTTCACTAAATTTTCTAACATATCTAGGCAGTCATAATTTATTGCGGAAGAGTTATTTGTTTCAGATTGCATATAATCCCACATTGCAGGAATAAGGCAAGGTTTGAGGTTATGCTTTACTAAATCTGCTTCAGTGGACACTTGGTGTTCTTTTGTTGGCTTGCCGATCAAACTAACCAAGCTTGATTGGTAATGACTGTTCATTAGAAACGAGAACCACACCCATAATATAATATACACCTTACATTACTATTCATTTGATGTGGCATACTACAACCGCTGGACAGCAAATATTTTAACAGTTTCAACATTACATTAGTTTTATCTACTACACGAAGGAATATAATCATAACTACTGAAAATATCAAATAAACTAACAACAGGAAACACCACACTAACGGATAGAAAGCCAAATAAGCGATTTTCCTCATAGCTACATATGACGCTTTTCTCACAAAAAAAATTAACTCGTCATAATAATCCATGTATCCTTGCAAAAATGTAAATGCATCTGCTCGTGCGCGCGACACTAACACAATATTACCAAGCATAACATCGGTTTCATTATTTGGCAGCATGGCCATATTCCCCATAACTTCCATTTTAGAGGTTATTTTAGTATAGTTAGTACTTGTATGGTTGAAACTAAAAGCTACTTTAAGGTTTTCTAGTTCTCCTAGTACTTTTAAAATATATTGTTCAGCGCCTAATGTTCTTCGATCGTCGTCTTCAAAATGAGAATGTTTTGAGTAAGGTGGTTGATGCGGGATGGTAGCAAGCAAGGTGCAGTTCCGTAGACCAGTAATATACTTATTTGGAAAAAGATTCACTGTCGTATTCGAGCACAAACCGTAACTGATGACGTTGTTGTAATATTTTCCACAAGCATAGTTGTCGAAAGGGTTGTAGGTATAGAGTAGAACGTTATCAGCTCCGCTGACGACCAGCACGTTGACAACATGTCGCTTCAATAGTTCGTCGAAAATCTTCTTCAGTTCATTTTTATCCAGCGACCTGATTACGATTATGGACCGAGAGGACGGATTCCATGTTGGATCTTCGAGAAGATATTTAAAACATTCCGTAAATTTCGTTGCGTCCTTGCGTTTATGAGATATCCTT
The DNA here is from genome assembly GCA_910589285.2 of Mythimna ferrago. Classification (NCBI taxonomy): domain Eukaryota; kingdom Metazoa; phylum Arthropoda; class Insecta; order Lepidoptera; family Noctuidae; genus Mythimna; species Mythimna ferrago. The sequence goes on along the minus strand of OU342675.1, from coordinate 5,747,881 downwards.
GGTGTCTAAAGAAGGACTGCATTGTCGTTTGTCTGAAAATCACCGTTGTGACTGTTGATAAATGAATTTCTCTCAGGATTTCGTAATCATCAGAGTTCATATCAACGTATGTGAGTGACATTTCAACAGAAAAATATGTTTCCACTATATTGGTTAAGCATAGCACCAAGTTTTGATTCCGCTGTTCTTCAAAAAATAAGGCATTTTTAGCATCACATTTGACATATAATGAAGAAAGCAACACGCAAAAGATCAACATTTTGGGTTCACGTCAAATAATGCTTTTAAATAACATTAAAAGCTTGGTAAAAATGAATATGGCATTTATGATTTCGAAGAAATTTTTGAAGTAAATAAAGCAATCAAATTATTATTAATTCTAATGGGTCTTTGTAATTTGTCATGGATTTTTATTGAGATTCCAATCATTGGTTAATGGACAAATGACTAGAATGATTAATATAAATGACTAGCTGTGCCCGCGACTTCGTTTGCGTGGACTACAGGATTTTGAATTTATTTTTTCTGAAATAAAAGTAGCCTATGTTACTCCTTATTACATCAGCTACCGGTCGATAAAAGTCCCGTCAAAATCGGTCCAGCCATTTCAGAGATTAGCCGGGACAAACAGACAGACAGACAGACAAAAATTGTAACAAAAAAATATTTTGGTGTATGTACCGTATATATATTCATATGCATGTAGTAAAAAGCTGTTATTTCAATATTACAAACAGACACTCCAATTTTATTTATATGTATAGATGTATAGATAATTGAGAGGTTTAAGTGCAGCGCGAATATTGTTGTACGGGAGTCAATGTTAGTTGGTTAAGTACGAGCACTATGAAACTTTTTAACGAGCAAAACTTTTAGGGCATTGACAGCTTGCATCACATCTGCAACTGTATCTAGCTCACTGGCATATGATAAGGGGATTGGAATGAGCACATCGTTTTGCCACTACATAGAAAAAGCTCCACTAGGAACTGTGGTAACTACCGCTGCCCCCGTTAGTAAAAAAGACGCATCTAACATTTTTTTCCAGATTTGATTTGAGTTACATATTATTATTAAACCAAGTTAAAGCTCATTATATTCGGCTTTATTTTCAACTTTTAATATGTAAGTATTTAAATTTACTCAAAAACAGCAAATAATTTCCCGTTTCATTCATTAAAACATCTTTTTCTCCGTTTTTACTTTTTGTTAGATACGTCTTTTTAACTATCTGGGGCAGACCGCATACTTTCCTTTATTTCTCACAGCAGTAAAATCCTCCCACACATCATAAACGATTGTATTAGACACTTTCTTGACTGGCAGATCCCACAAGTCCAGGCTGGTTTTGTCAAAGGGAGAGGCACATGAGAACGAATCCTCATTATAAGACAAGTCATTGAGAAGTCGTACGCATTCAACACCTTTTTCGTCATGTAATTCATTGACTACAAGGCTTTTGATTGCGTCGCCTGGCAAAGCTTGTGAAAGATTTTATCGGAACTGGGAGTGCCCATGCATCTCACCGCTCTCCTCCAGCCACTATACCGTCACAACCAAGGCAAGGTCAAGGTCAACAACATACTCTCAAAGCTCTACAAATTTAGAAAACGAGTCAGACAAGTGTTATCACCCATAAATGAGGCGTGTTTGCGAAGACTGGGACGGTGGAATCACGACTGGCGAGGTTAAAATTACCAACCTTCGCTATGCCAACGACATCACACTTTTTTGCGGCTAGTAAAGCGGAGATGTTTGTTGGCAAGACTAGAGCGGATTAGCATGGAGTTGGGGCTTCATATAAACAGGGCTAGAACAAAAGTCTGGTTGTGGACTGAATCGAGTCTCTCGCACACACCTGGCACACTAAACCTGGACACAGTAGACGGGTTTGTCTACCTGGGCTTCACCATAACAAACAATGGGTCGTGTGAGCAGGACATAAGAAGACATATTGGGATGGCAAAGAGCCCCATGTCACAGCTGAATCGTGTCTAGACCGACAGGATCATCTCGCGTAAGACCAAGAGAAAGCTCGTTACCACCCTCACATTCTCCATCTTCCTGTATGGTGCAGAAACCTGGACCCTTAAAAAAGTTGATCGAATTGACGCTTTTGAGATGTGGTGTTGGAGGAAAATGCTTGGAATCCGCTGGACTGAGCATCGGACCAACGACTCCATAATTGCCGAACTCAAGTCACTCATGAGACTCACCACCATAATTATGCCAAAGAAGAATAATTGATTTCTTTGGCCACATTGCCAGAAAGATAGATAACCTGGAAAGTTACTTCTGACAGGAAAAGTGGATGGGAAAAGACCCAGGGGCAGGAGTCCGATACGTTGGTGTGACTAAATCCGTGCTACACTGGAGAACACAGTCTGCGACGCCATCCACATCGCCGAAGATAGGACAACATGGCGAAATATAGTCCACAAGAAATTTATTCGTCTAGGTCACGACCCTCAGTAAGGAGGAGCAACGCTGTTAGGAACGAAAATTCGATGACGTGACATCTACCAACCCGCACTGGGCCCGCGTCGTGGATTACGGCCCATCAGAGTTCGGCACCACATAGGCCCTAGAGTCGAGAAGAGGACTGAGTCCCAGCATTGGGAGCATTATAAGGCTGATTATAGTGTAATCTAAGTTAAGTTATAAATGCGTCATATTTCAACCAGAACAGAAAATGATTATGAGAATATTTATAAGATGTTATATAGATATTAGGACAGATGATTATTTATTCAAACTAAAAATTGCTCTCCTGTAAAATCAGGCTTTTTGAGTTATGTCATACTTGTCGTAAATGATCGATATGTTACAAATTTACTCCAAACTAAAGTTTTTCTCGTTGAAAATTTCAAAGCGCCCTGATTTCCAAGCCAACTGACACCAACTCCCGTGCAACACCGATCGACCTGTACTTATTGACTGCTGATTTCTTCTACTCCAGCTGCATCTAATGATAGAAAGTGTCTGGGCTAAGGGCTTCCTCCTATGAAGTTTAATTTAATGTAGTACAGATCTCTTATCATTGGCTATTAATCATCCTAGTCAAATTAAAAATCATTTTATGAAAGATGATTGGAATCTCAGTAAAATCCATAACAAAATACAAAAACCCATTACGATTAATTAACTAACTATATTTGATTGTCCTATTTCCACCGACAGTTTACTTTATTTATGAAACCTTAAAAACCATATTCATCTTTATCAAGCTACACATCGTTACTTAAAAGCATTATTCGTTGTCCATACAAATATGTTGGTCGTTTACGTGTTGCTTTCATCACTATATGTCAATTGTCACGGTGCAAATAATTTGTTTTTTGAAGAACAGCAGAAACAAAACTTGGTAGTGTGCATAGCCAATATAGTAGAAAAATACTTTTCTGTTGAAATGACGGTCACATACGTTGATATGAATTGTGATGACTACGAAATCTTGAAAGTAATTCATTTATCAAAAGTCACAACGGTAATATTCCGACACACGACTACACAGTCCTTATTTAAACACCAAGGATATCTCATAAATGCAAGGGACGCAACGAAATTTACGGAAAGTTTTGAATATCTCCTCGAAGATCCAACATGGAACCCATATTCTCGGTTCATAATCGTAATCAGGTCGCTGGATAAAGATGAGCTGAAGAAGATTTTCGACGAGTTATTGAAGCGACATGTTGTCAATGTACTGGTGGTGAGCGGTACTGACGACACTCTCCTGTACACCTACAATCCGTTCGACAACTACGCTTGTGGAAAATATTACACCAACATCATCAGTTACGGCTTGTGCTCGAATACGACAAGAAATCTTTTTCCGAACAAGTACGTGACTGGTCTTAAGAACTGCACCCTGCTTGCTACGGTCCCGCATCGACCACCTTACTCTCTACATCCTCATCTTGCAGAAGATGAGCGGAGAACATTAGGTGTTGAACAATACGTTTTAAAAGTGTTAGGAGAACTAGAAAACTTTAAAATAGATTTTAGTTTCAATCATACTAGTCCAAATTACACAAAAATAACCTCTAAAATGAAAGTTATAGGGCCTATGGCTATGCTGCCAAATAATGAAACTGATGTTATGCTTGGTAATATTGTGTTAGTATCAAACCGAGCCGATGCATTTACATATTTGCATGGACACTTGGATTATTACGATGAGTTAATTTTTTTTGTGAGGAATGCGTCATATGTAGCTACATGGAAAATTGCTTATTTGGTTTTTTATCCACTAGTGTGGTGTCTCCTGTTGTTAGTTTATTCGATATTTTCTACAGTTTTCATTATACTCCTCCGTGTTGTAGATAAAACTAATATGATGTTGAAATTGTTAAAATATTTGCTGTCCAGTGGCTGTAGTATGCCCTATCAAATGAATAGTAGTGTAAGGTGTATATTTTTAATATGGGTGTGGTTCGCATTTCTAATGAACAGTCATTATCAGTCAAGCTTAGTTAGTTTGATCGGCAAACCAATAAAAGAAAACCAAGTGTCTACTGAAGAAGATTTAGTTAGGCACAATCTCAAACCTTGCCTTATTCCTGCCATGTTGGATTATATACAATCTGAGACGAATGAGTCTTCTGAAATAAATGATGACTGCCTAGATATGTTAGAAAATTTAGTGAAAGTCGCTCACTCAGAAGATTTGTTTACCCTTCTGCAACCCTCAATGTATTTCTATAACTTAAAAATGTTCTTCGACGAATTTGGTCAGTCGCTTTTATTTTACTTTAATAAACCTTACGTCAAGTTTGTTTTAGGAATATTTTTCTACAAAGGGTTTCCACTCACAGACAGAATGCAACGAAATGCGCTTCGTTTACGAGAAAATGGTTTGGTTAATAAGAAACTCAAAGACATATACTATACCAGGGAGATAAAATTCAATTTCCACCAAAAGGAGTTCGAATCTAGGTTTGTAATACCGTGGTTCGTTTACGTCTCAGGCTGCTTTTTATCTATCGTTACTTTTCTTTTTGAATTACTGTCTAGACATTATAAGAACTATTTTGGCTAATTGAAAATATATGTAAAAATCTAAACATCTTTTAAAGTTGGTGAGATTACGTATATTATGTCAATAATACCCACATGCGTACCTCCTTATGAATTTAAAAAACTAATTTTTGAACGAACGACAAGATGTCATGTCAAATGTTATGTTTTCTTTTTCTCTATGACTTTAGGCTGGATGGCTGTTAAAATGTTTAATGCAATGCTTTTTCTGGTGATGTGATTCTCGATATTGTATTAATTGTTGTGACAACATCATAATTATATTGTGTTATTTTAGCCACTATATTCTAAGCACAAACAGTTATTTTTATTATTTAATGCGGAAATTTATTTCCGAAGTATTTATTATCAATACATAAAGCATAGCATATTATGTGACTTAATCAAGATATTAGTAGCAACATTAAACCTTTAATTTTCCCAAAAGCCATGAGCATAAAAAAAAACTAAGCTATGATTATTTATTTTCATAAAAAATCTAGTCAATTCAGTTTTCAATTATGATGACTTTTTTGCAGTCTTTAATCAGTCATAATCTTGATTAGATAAAACAAAGTCAATTATTTCGTCTGTATATTTCATGGTAACTTATACAAGGAAGTACTTATATAAGCAGACACTTGATAATTTCATCAACAATTTCCTTGCCGTTGTTCTTTGTTTATTTTGTTGTTAATTAAAACAATATTGTTAAATGTATCGTTGTGATTATGAATGAATGAATATATTATGTAATCGATTAATGCATTTTTAAAGAAATGTAATATGTAATGTACCACGCATAATTTTTTTTTGCTGACTTTATTTAAATCTTCTTGGACCACGGTGCATGAGCATTAAAATTATGAGACCTTATGTTTCATATAAAAAATATGGGTTTTATGTGCAGCGAAAGGAATGTGGAATTGCAGGAATGTGCTTACAGAATTTGGGGGAATCGTAAAGTAATAATAATTAAACTCGAGTTTATTCCAGTATTTATAATTAAATTTTGTTGTGCAAAAAAATGTGTTTGTCTTGTGCTTTATTTTACATAGTCATCGGACGAGTTAATGACAAGCAGTATAAACACGAGTTAGGCAGCTGAATAAATATACAAAGTGACATATATTACAAAACGATCTATCAGGCATTGTAAAAAGTAGTACTGGGCACTATGCTGACCTAACACTCTTTTCGGGTTTAGATAGGATATGATTTGTATGGTAAGTTAAAGTTTATCGTATATATTTATATACGATAAACTTTAACGTATAGTATATTATTTAGGGTACATGGTGGACATCCCACCTATACGTACAAAGCGTTTTGGGAGTACATTCATTATGCGTACAGCTAAGGAATGGAATTCCCTGCCGGAGTCTGTGTTTCCTGATAGCTATAACCTAGGGGTTTTTAAGTCAAGAGTGAATAGATTGCTTCTAGCCAAGCGTGCTCCATCGTTGGCCACATCATCGCTTACCATCAGGTGAGATTGTGGTCAAACGCGAGGCTATCCATTATAAAAAAAAAAAAAATCTGGACTAAATCGCTATAACACTTAGTTACAATACAGACAATGGTAGTGGTTTTGCGTGCATGTAGTTTTAATGAAGTCTAAATACAAAATGTAAACCACATTTTGCAATTACACATTTTCACAATTATGCATTCTCGCTTAGTGTTCAATTTAAATTGCGATAAAACAGCCAAAGTGACTAATAATCATCAGATCTTAAATCTAACTGCACAACCAATTACAGGCAAAGACCACATGCAAAATGGTCCTCGTAATTATAATTATTTAAACTTAAATGTATCTAATACTCTTTTTTATAATTATTTTAACTTTAATTGAATTTAAATACTAGATAAGTAAAACAAATACAATAGATCTAAACATTATTATAAATACTAATATTAATTAAATCTAAAAAATACCGACATTGAGTCTGCGTGAATGTCAACCAGGTCGCTGCGTGTACCATGCAGGGTATAGGCGAATTAGCACCAAACACTGTATGGTGAAGAAGTGGAGCTAAGGATGTAATAGGTTTGCGAGGTGGTCTACCGGGTACTCTGAAATTGAACTTAGATACCAATTCTGGGCAGTCAATAGTGTTATTGAGCAGTTTATATGTGACTCTCAAATTCAAGAGCTTTCCTCGAGCCAGTCCAGTTAATCAAAGTAGGAGAGATATTTAAACTGCCTTCCTTTAGAGTACCCTAGGTATCGGATAAATTTTCTTTGGCCTTGTTCTATCCGCAATGAGTGGGTTACGTAGGCCTCCATATCACACTGTAGTATTCCAGGAAGCTTCTTACAAGACTATTGTAGAGAACTAATTTAGTATGGGTAGTATTTAAACGAGTGACTGTAAATTAAAATTTTAAGTGACAAAAATAATTATTTTGGGTTATACAAGGTGCAGTTTTAAAACTGCACAATATTTCAGGAGGTTGTAATAAAACTCATAAATAATCATGTAAAAAAACGATACCTGGTCAATAATTAGTAATACTTGTTATTTAATTTTTTAATTACACTAAACTAAATCGATTGATCGATGGCCGCGGGGGCGTGGCTAGGGTGTGGCGTGCGGGATGATGATTGGATGATACATTATTTATGAAACTATCGTTGCGAGTTAGTGTGTGTGAAAACGCCCTTTATTGTTCCGTGTTTGTGTGTGTGAAAAAAAGCGCGGTTATAAAAAAAAAAATTACCTACTTATTTTATTATTGATTCGGGTCGAGAATCACTAACATAATTACCTCCTGAAATATTTTGCAGCTTCAAAACGACACCTTGTAGAAATAATAAGTGAGCGACTGACTGCGAGTGACGAGAAATCAATAGAACAGCGACTTAGAAACTTTAATTTGAGTTACTTAAAATACAAAATGAGAAGCTTCATAATATTTGAGCGACCTAATATTTGTTTGTGTGTAAATAAAACCCGAATAATTAAAAAATGGTGAAATAAAATCTGCGAGCAACTTGGTCGTAGCATTCGCCGGCCGCTGCCGCGGCACTGCTCGCTTCACTCACTCGGCTCACGCGCGGTAGGTCACAGTTCTAACCTAACCTATTTCACCCAGTTCAAATGATGAAACTACCTGCGACTAGATAATTAGACAATGATGAAAACATTTGCTAGCGTAAATTCCTTATTTAAAACCTCATTTTTATTTCTAGTCGCTCACTTATTATTTTAGTCGCTCACATACTAATTTTACCGCTCAAGTTATTAAAACAGTATCTCATCATCAGTCGCTAAGTTTTTTTTTTAGTCGCTCGTTTTATAATTCCCCATTTGGTATGTGGGCTTTTAAATACCTTTTCACTATGAATGACAAATCCAAGCATACGTTGGGATCGATTATGTTCTTAACATGTGGTATAAATGTGAGTTTAGAAAGCAAGATAACTCCCAGACCTCGTACTACATCCACCTCGCAAATATTCACTCCGTTTATTTGGTACGCCGAATTCACTGCGTTTATTTTCCTGGTGAATTTTATATGGCTACAAAATCGAAATCTTCTTGCATTAGGTATACGTCCTGTTGAGAAGTAATGGGTCTAGAAATTTTCAGGTCGTCTGCAAAAAGGAATATGCTAGTATTGTGAAAGCATGATGTCACGTTATTGATATATGTGATGAATAATACTGGGCCCAGATAAGAACCTTGAGAGATACCCGAGGCAATTGCATAGCTGCCTGACCGGAACCCCTTGACCACCATATAGAACTTCCGACTAGCCAGAGAAGTACCAAACCACTTAAGAAGATTATCGGTGACACCGTACGTAGCTAGTTTTTTAACAAGCAGTTGATGCGAGACCTTATCAAAAGCGTTGCTAAAATTGGTATAAACAGAGTCAACCTTTATCCATTGCTGCGCATGAGGACTCTTGTAAACTGGTACTACTTTTGCATGTTTTCACTTTTTAGGGATGGATCCACGCCTCAAGCATTATACGTCTTCGCCAAGAGAACAGCCAGGCTAGGTGTGCTTTAAAAAACAGTGGTGGTATATCATTTGGACCTGCTCCCTTACGCATTTATCATATCAGGGCTTTTTAACTTTTTCTCGATATTTTTAACTGTCTTCTGAAAAATGGGGAATTCCACAATATTCCACAACTATCACACAACGCCGTCTAGTCCCAAGCTAAGCAGAGCTTGTGTTATGAGTACTAGACAACTGATAAACATACTTATATATTTCTAAATACATACATATTATGGATAAATTACACCCAGACACAGAACAAATGATCATGCTCATCACATAAACATTTGTCCTGGGTGGGAATCGAACCCACGACCTGCGGCATAGCAGTCAGGGCCACTAACCACTAGACCAACAAGCCAGTCAATGGGAAGTTCTCAATTTGGATGTTTGTATTTCTTTTTATGTGTGTTCGCGCATAACTTCGTCGTTTGCCAACCGATTTCAAAAATTCTTTTATTTTGTTGGAAAGGGTATACTTCCCAAATAGTTACATAGTCACCAAGTCGGGATCTGATGATGGAATCTTGGTGAAATCGAGGGAACTCCTCAAATATTATAGGCAACTATATAGTCTTTTTGGTATTTTCATCAAGGACTTAAGCATTTACAGTCAAAAAGTGGCATCTGATGTGGTGGAACTGGGGAAGAAGATCAGAAATGGCTAACGGAACTTCATACTCAAACAGATATCTACTGCATCTAGCGACTATGACAATACAAATAAATGAATGGTTCTGAATAGTTATGTTGAAAATGGTATCATCGAAGTGACTTGATGATGATGATGGAGCCGGAAGATAGGCACCGGAACTCCGTAACTAATTAATGTATCCTAGCCGTGTTTAGGCTTATTAGAATTGTTATGAGATACACTTTGGCTCTATGGTACTATCGAACTGATCTGATGATGATGATGATGGAGCAGGAAGATAGGCACCGGAACTCCGTAATTAATCAATGTATTCTACCCGTGTTTGAGCTTATTAGAATTGTCATGAGATGCACTTTGGCTATAAGGTACTGTCGAACTGATCTGATGACGATGATAGAGCCGGAAGATAGGCACCGAAACTCTTTGATGAATCAATATATCGTAGGAATATAAGCAGGAATGTGATGGATGCAAGATGCACATCAGGGAGGCCTATGTCCAACTTGGGCGGAGCGTCGCCGTGCCCTCGTGGGGGCGATCGGCGACGGAGACCTCTCCCGCCGGGCCTTGGTTCAGGCTATGGTTCGGAGCGAGGAGGAGTGGCAGGCGGACGCCGACTTCTGCGAAGCAGTAATGCTCGCAAAAGAGGAGGCCGACCGCATCAGGCAACGGCGCTCTCGTTGCTGCCGGGATTACGATCCCGATTTCCGGCCTCCGTAGATGCAGGCTGGCGGACGGCGAGCTATGGGTAGCTCACTGTCCAACCGTCCGGTAACTGTCCGGACCGAGCCCAAGTCGTTGACGGCGCGCACTGTTCCCGCGCGCCACAAGAAGTTGTCAGCAACAGCAGGGGCCCAGCTGGGTCGAAGCCTACTGGGGCCAGGGTTAGTTTCGAAAGATAGCTCGAGCCCCGGTATGAAGGCTTGAAGGAACGAGGTGAGTTTTTAGTCGGTAAGAGTCTGACACTATCTCCCGCTCCGCCCAAAAGCGGGGGTTGTCATTAGATGATTTTCCCACCGTAAAAAAAAGGTTAACTGCCCGAGAGATGATTTCGGGCTTTTGTACATGTTCAAATCGGCTGCTACACATTGTTACGTAGTTTAGTTCAAGTGTGGTGTCATAGATGTCGCTTTACGACTATTGTAAATTTTTTTTTTTTAATTGAATCTTGTAAACAACATTTCAATAATAAAAACTATAGTAGCCAAAAGGCAGCCTGTGACATATACAAACCATGGTATTACAAATCTTGATTTAAACTTCGTTTGGTGAAAATTCAATTTTATCTGCTTGGTATAGAAAAAGTCTCCGAACATCTTATCAACCAAACCATTTTCTCTTAAACGAAGCGCATTTTGTCGCATTCTGTCTGTAAGTGGAAACCCTTTTGTAAAAAATATTCCTAAAATAAATTTGACGTATGGTTTGTTGAAGTAAAAGAGAGAGGAGTGACTAGAGTCATCGTAAAACATATTTTGCTGGTATAAATATATTGATAGCGGCATAAGAGTAAATAAATTTTCTGATCGAGCAACTTTCATTAAAGTTTCTAATGGATCTAGACAATCGTAATTTATTGCAAGAGACTTATTTGTTTCAGTTTTCATAAATACTTGCATTCCGGGATTAATGCAAGACTTGAGATTATATTTAACTAAATCTATTTCATCAGACACTTGGTGTTCTTTTATTGGTTTATCGATCAAACTGACTAAGCTCGACTGGTAATGACTGTTCATTAGTGACGCGAACCACACCCATATTATAAAGATGCACCTTACGTTACTATTCATTTGAAGGTTCATGTTACAGCCATTTGACAGCAAATACTGAAACAATTTCAGCATCATATTAGTTTTATCTTTAACGCGAAGGATTATTATCATTAGAATAGAATATATGAAATAAACTAACAATAGCATACACCACACTAACGGATAGAATTCCAAATAAACATTTTTCCACTTAGCCACATATGACGCTTTCTTTACAAAAAAACGCAACTCTTCCTTATAGTCTAGGTGGCCATGCAAATATGTAAATGCATCTGCTCGGTTAGATACTAACACAATATCACCAAACATGACATCGGTTTCATTATTTGACAGCATTGCCATAGGTCCCTTAACTTTCATGTCAGGGGTTATTGTACTATATAATGCACTATTAAAATTATAGTTAAAATTCACTTTGTAATGTTCTAATTCTCCTAGCACCTTAAATATGTATTGTTCAACGCCTAATGTTCTTCGCTTGTCTTCTGCCAGATGGGGATGTATAGAATGAGGTGGTCGGTGCGGGACAGCAGCACGCAAGGTGCAGTTCCGTAGACCAGTCACGTACTTGTTTGGGAAAAGATTCCTTGTCGTATTCGAGCATAAACCGTAACTGATGACGTTGTTGTAATATTTCCCACAGGCATAGTTGTCGAAGGGGTTATAAGTGTAGAGATGAGCGTCGTGACCGGTGACCACCAGCACGTTAACAACATGTCGCTTCAATAGCTCGTCAAAAATCATCTTCAGTTCATCTTCGTTTAGTGACATGATAACGATAATGAACCGATAAGACGGGTTCCATGTCGGATCTTCGAGAAGATATTTGAAACATTCAACAAATTGTATTGTGGATTTTGCGTTTATGATATAGCCTTGGTGTCTAAAAAAGGACTGTGTAGTCGTCGGTCTGAATATCATCGTCGTGACGGTTGATAAATGAATTGATTTCAGGATCTCGTAGTCGCCAGAGTTCATATCAACATACGTTATTGTCTTTTCATCATAGAAATATTCATATACTATACTAACTATGCACGCCATCAAGTTTTGATTCTGTTTTTCTTCAAAAAATAAAAAATTTTCACCGTTACACTTTACATATAAAAAAGAAAGCCACACATATGTGACCAACATTCTTGAATGCACTTTGATAAATAATTTTATGAGTCGTTGTGTGGTTTGGTAACGAAGATAAATAGGTTTTTCGTAATGATTTGTTATTATGTGTTAGAATAAGGGTAATAAAATGGTTTATCATAATGGATCTAGTCTGTTATGGCTTTAATCAATGTACATTAAAATATATTTAATGGATAATTTGTATCAAATGATCTGCTATGAAGGCTGATGTGGTAATATGAAAATGTTATCAATAATATCGTTAAAGTAACGATTTAACAAAAATCTAATGACGTGCTAAACCTGCTTGAAAAAAAAAATGTCTGCTTAAAATAAATTCAATCAAATATAATTCAGATCGGAAACCCTATTAAGACATTATTTCAAGTAGCTACAATGTAATGGTCTTGTAAATAGACCGTTGCTTAGAATCGTTTCAATCATTATCTATATAATTATAAAAGAAGAAACTGACAAGCTGACAAGTCAACGCACAGTTAAAACTCCTGGAATTTGAAGCGTAAAGGTATTTTGTTCGGACATTTGACCCACGGCGTACACAAACGAAATAGGGCCAGGTATATAGATAAATGTATTTGCAACCCGGTGGCATGGGTCGCATTCTTGTGGGCCATGGGAAAATTGAGAAAAAAATATTTTATTTATTATTGTAAAGGTATTTTTAAAACCTTTTTTAATGAATGAATTAATTCGATTACACGACCCACAACTATTTTGTCTTTTTTATTTATTTTTAAAGGTTAAACAAAAAATAGAGCCAGTTGTGGTTCACAAAAAATAGAGCCGGCTTTTTATTAATTATGTTGATTTTTTAACATGTTGAGTAACATTATTTTAAATTTCCTTTTAGGCTCAGAAAACAGATCTAGATCGCTGAAAGTTTTATTAAAATTGCTCGTAAGGCGATGAAGAGGGGCACGCAAGCCAGCATTTGTTCGACTTATACTAGTGTGTCTTGTTACTAATATTTAAACAATCATACCAGTTATTGCATAAGTCATACAGAAATGTAGTTTCAAGAAAAGTACGCCTTGTATACAAAAAGAGCAGATTAAATTTTTTAAGCAATTCACTATAAGAGAAATGACAACTTTTAAAACAACGATAATGCACAGACTTCAAAAATTTACTTTGTACACTTTCTATAGACTGAAAATATTTGCTGGAGTAGGGGTTCCACACGGGTACTGCATATTCTAGTTGAGACCTAATTAAAGTTTTATAGAGGTATAAATAAGTACTAGGGTGCTTAAATTCTGTGGCTGATTTCAGCACAAAGCTTTACATACGATAAGTACTATTGTCAATTTAACTAACATGTGCCTCCAAATGCAGTTTATCGTCTAGTAATATGCCCAGGTCACGAATTAAGCTCTCCCTCTTCAGAGTTTTACTGTGTATTGCATAGGGATATCTGAATATATGTATATTTTTTGTGAAACTAATACAACAACAATTCGAAATACTTAGTTAAAGTTTGTTTTTAGTGCAATAATCAGCAAGAGATTGAGGTCTTGTTGAAGTAGTTCACAGTCAAACATTGTTTCGATAGGTCTGAAGATTTTAAGGTCATCCGCGTAAAGTAGAAAATTGGAATTATGGAGTTAGAGTAATAACCTAACGGTTATCACTCTAACTCTATAACTGTTTCTACCACTACCACTTTTTGTGTTCTATTTGAAACATAAGATGAAAACCACCGAAACAAATTTCCACGAATGCCGTTAAATGCTATTTTCCCTAAAAGTAATTCATGATTGACCTTGTCAAAGGCTTTTCGGTGATCGGTGTATATAGAGTCCACTTATACACGCCTATCTAAATTATTAAATAAATAATCCATGTATTCAACCAAATTAGTAGTAGTTGATCTTTTCTTGACGAAACCATTTCAACGTAAAACCAATCGTCAAGCAAAGCCAATAGTCCATAAAACGCGCACAAGTAGTCGATAAAATGATAACGACGGATAACGTACAACTGCGATGCATTCCAACAGAAAAATGTACATTTTTGTTTTTTGTTTTTTTTTTTAATGGTATCTCGAAGATGATCTAGAGAGGTCTGTTCTATTTAACTGGCCTATTTAGCTCGATGCCCAGAGAGTTACCCAACCGCAGGCACACTTCGGTACCTAACTGTTTTTATCTATCTGCCAAATGTGCGATGATGCTAAAAGTAAAAACTTCTGTTTCATTAACATTTAGTAGCAAGTTTATTAAGTTTTGAAATGTTGAATAACTTTTTTCTCCCATGAGATATAAAAATAAAACATATATTGAAAAGTGGGATTGAATTCTTTAATTTAAAACTAATTTGGTCTGTGTACTCGAACTTTCATAAGGTGGGTCAAAAACGCCCAATGACCAAATTGCTCAAGATTTCCTTTTATGATGCAGGCGAGCATTAAGATACGTTTTAAAATTCACCCTCTAAAAGGATGAAACGGGGATCCGAAGTTTGTATGGAAAAACCTATTTTCTGCCACTAAAGTCGCTGGTACGATTATAAAACTTGACTCCGGTTGAGTAGTTTATGATATGTATGTCTGAAAGCGAAAATGATGAGAAAGTGACATTAAACTTGTTTTGTTTGAAGTAGGATTAGTAGCAGAGTAATAAGAACGCTCAAGCTCGTCAACTCATTCGATAAACCTTTTTATAAGTATCTGCGTCAGCCCTCTACCTTATATCTGAATTTTTTTCATAGTCTACTGCAGAGGAAACTGCCCGAATCAATTCTTTTCAGCAAAATGTTCACCGTGAACAAGCGCTGGTGACGATGTTTCAGGTTATACTGGTGGTTCTTCCGCTTAGACTGTACGGCTGCTACTCGGAGCTGTCAAGTGTGATATGATGTAAATACAGGAATAATAATCAAGCATTGTTTTGGGTTGATAATTAAATTTCATCATTGTCTTGAGTGCTGCGTTGAATGGTGTCATAGTAGTCGGTGTCTGAATATCCAATCTACACCTCAAATTATATCTTTTCTTTTTCTTTAATTTAGTTAGTGATCCGTTTGTGGTTGAATGTTTGGAATTCTGGTGTGACATGCACCTGATGACAAATACGATTTTTAGAGTTCCGTAGCCAAATGGCAAAAAACGGAATCCTTATAGATTCGTCATGTCTGTCTGTCTGTCTGTCCGTCCGTATGTCACAGCCACTTTTTTCAGAAACTATAAGAGCTATACTGTTGAAACTTTTTATGTAGATGTATTCTGTGAACCGCATTAAGATTTTTACACAAAAAAAGAAAAAAAAAATTTTGGGGGTCATACTTAGAACTGAAACTCAAATTTTTCTAAATTGAATAGTTTACGCGAGAGACACTTCCAAAGTGGTAAAATGTGTGTCTCCCCCCCCTCTAACTTCTAAAATAAGTGAATGATAAAACTAAAAAAAATATATGATGTACATTAACATGCAAACTACCAACGAAAATTGGTTTGAACGAGATCTAGTAAGTAGTTTTTTTTTAATACGTCATAAATCTAAAAAAATACAGTTTTATTAAAACATCGATCAAAGTTACAACGAACTACGAGAACTTTTATATTATGTAACTTGCTGCTACGGAACCCTCCATGGGCGAGTTCGACTCGCACTTGGCCGGTTTTTATTATTATTTTGACATGGCCGCTAGTCTATTATAAGATTATTATATGGATCTAGAGATAATCCGAATAGAATGACGTTAAGTGAGCAATGATGTTTTGAGTACGAAACTGTTCAATTTATTTTTTTAATTTAATATTCTTTGCAACCTATTTGGACGATATTGGCAATTCTTTAATACTTCATTGTATCGGCGCTACATGATGGCAAGATCCACTGACAGATCCATTTAGTCACAGTTTACAGTAATAGATCTTTTGTTTTTGGAAAATCGACCAAAGACAGTACTGCTGTATTATTGATAGAGGTACCCGTAACGTAACCGAAGTAAACACTTCTGAAACATGAAGGTCTACAGCCTATAGAAAGTATAGAATCGGACCCATAACACTACCCTGCGACACTCCTGGGTTTATTTAGAATAAAAACATTGTTTCCTCGCCTTACCTCACAAGGTGTCTGTTTTCTAGGTACATCTGATAAATAGATTTCCATTTATTACCCTTAATACGTTAATGTCTCAGCCATCTCGCAATATCAAAAAGAATAAATTTGAGTTTCTTTGTGGTATTTTCCAGAAATTCACCCAAAGTCAGTATTGCTCTATTATCGACAAAGGTATCTGTTGTCTTTACTTCCAAAACGTAAAGGTCTGCAGTGTAAAGAAGATACAGAATCGGACCCATAACATTACCCTGTGGCACGAATGGGTTTATTTAGTATAATGACATCGTTTTTTCGTCTTTCTTCACAAAGAAAAGTCTGCTTTTCAGGTACGCTCTGATAAGATTGTTGGAATTGTATTCGGAGATATATATATTTTTTAATTTTGTATGAAAGCCTATTGTTCCGTATGCGCCAAACGCAAAGGCTTGGCATATGTCTATTGTTTGCGTTCGAAGGTGATAAAAATTGCCTTAATGAGTTTAAGTACTTATTAAATAATACCATGTTTGCTTTGGATTAATGAATAAATGGACGATTAATTATGCTTTTTTGACATATTTTTTTCCGTTACCATTTTCGTGCTAACAATTTAAAAGGCTGCTTTACCACTCGCTTATCGTCAACATCGAGCATGGTTTAAAAGCTTGTAGCTTCATCTAACGCTATCCAACGCGATGTTTAACGAAAAGGCAACAAAAAAAAAAGAGAGATAACGTCTGAAAATTCCGTTAGTATTCGGCAATTCCGTGATTTACTCGAATATTTTACATAACTTGTTCCAGAAAATACCTGTTTTATTTTTGAGCACTTAAAAGTTTTTGAAAAAAATTGTCGTCATTTTAGAATTTTAATAAAATTTCCAAGGCTTTTTTTAGAATTTTTTATTTTTGAGTAAATCATGAAGTGAAAACTTCATGTAAAATAGCAGATTTTCAGAGGTTTTACTGGATTAGTGTTACACAAATTTAGAAATTGATTTCAATAGAAGCTTAGATAATATTCACAAGATACTGTGTTTCCAAAATATATAATGAAAAATTTGTGTAATAACGCCATAATCGGGTAAGAGCGGTTGTAAGAAAAACAGTGAATATGTTTGTCGAGTTGCATCCCCATAGGATGGCTTTACTGTATTCGACTTTTAAATTATGCAAATATTTAAAATAGATGCATGGTAGGTGCAATTTAGCATACTCAGATTGCAGAATAACATAGTAGTAGGCACCTAGAACTGATTTCATTATTATAGTCAAGATAATACGTGTCTTAATAAAAGATATTATTATTTTTTTAATGAAAATACTCGTATTATTTTTCAAAATATTTAGTAATTTGTGGGTACCTGTACTCTGTGGATTTAAACGCCACATACTATCGAATTTAACCGTCTTAAAATTAATTTTCATCAACATTTATGACGAAATTAGCTGAGGAATCGGGAGGAAGCTGTGATTGAGTCAAAAGCGAATTAAACAAGCAAAACTGTTACAACCATACCGTTATATCAATAAGTTTTTTATGAACATACCTACCTACTTATAGGAAAATGTTAGAAATCATGTAATGTTTAAATACGTTTAATTATTTCATGTAAGATCAAATAGTTTTATTGGGGTTCCTAAACCTTTTGATGTGAAAATGCGAAATATTTCGAAACATGAAAATGTCGTACGGCAAGTGTTCACTGAACCCTTACCTCAATTGTTATCGAAACGGTTGAACAAATGTTTTTTCCTCGGTGACCGTTTTGTATCATATGACCCATATCGAATACATTTGTACAAGTACCATGATTAATTTATTTTTTGAGTGCGGTAGAATCAATGTATGAACAATAAGTTTTGGAGCGCAGCAGAACTACCCTTGCAGCAATATGTTTACTAAACATGATTTAGGGTAAATCGTAAAGTAAAATTTTAACTCGAGTTTACCCCAGTATTTACAATGGGCGAATGAGAAATGAGTTGATAGACAGCATAAAAACGAGTCAGGCAGTTGAAAATGTACAAAGTGACATATTAGTGAATGTTAGCTGTAATCATCATATTATACCTTTAAATAATAACGGAGGTATAGGTAGACATTATCGAATTTAATTTTCAATCATTAACAGATAACACCATTTTATTTATTTACTAGCTGTTGCCCGCAACTTTGTCCGCATTAGGTTCGTAAAACAAAACAGTAAACAGGGAACAGTATTATATGTCAGACACATAGACAGTGACAGCAATTAAATTACTCTATAGCTCATACATCAAAGACAACCAAGTATGAAACTAGTTTGTTCAGTCTCCAACAGCCCGAGCCTAGTCTCCTACCGTTGGATTTCATTTTACACATTTTATTATGTACATAAAAAAAATTGTAAGCGTGTAAAAATATGTAAAAAAAAATATTTACTGTGAAAAAAAAAACTTCCTTTTATAAAAGCCATATAGGATTCGAACAACGAATTCTAGGTACGAAACCACTGTGCTACGGTCTTCGATGATTTTCGTTCAAAATAGACGTTCTGATGTAAATGATATAATTGACTGATTGGCTCCTTATCGATAATTACTGCCACGCTCCTTTATAAAAATAGCGTGATTATTATGTTCTCAGAGTTAAATTTTTATTAACTAAATAACATGTCATTTTGTGCATTCAATTACGAATATAAACCTTTTAAAATCAATATTGCTTACCTCTCATAACATACGGCGGACCTCTCATATGATAATATGTAGCCTAAAGCCTTCCTTGGTTTACAAAGAACATTTTTGCTGAATTTCAATTCAATATATCCAGTAGATTTGGCGTAAAGCCGTACCATACACACAGACAAACAGACGAACATTCTAAAAAGTCAGTTTTTGTCATCAGTTACGTTTTTCTAACAAAAGCCACTTATTTTTTCTCGAAAATTCTCAATGTACAGTTTTTCTTTCGTTACTGTTTTATTATAATGTATAGATTTAACTATTTATGTACACACCAATAAAACAAAAGAAGAAGGAAACAGAAGAATTGTACAAAAGTGGTGCTTATTTCTAAAGAAATCTTTTCCTGTATAGCTGTGAAAGGAGAGTTGATGAAAATAAAGATGTAGACATCGTGTGTAAAAGATAAAAGGAAAATTAGTTCTACCGAAGATTAAGTAAAAATTGTAACAAGGTACACAATACATACTACGCACACAAACATAACACATCAGATCCCTAATTTTATGATGGCCAATAACTTTATACCCTCTCCCGTTTTGATACGCTTTTGTACATATTAATATTATTAGATGGCATTTTATTATAAATCCATATTACATCCTGAAGCACTGAAGTTCAAAACAATCTTAATAACTAAAGCACATGATTTTTCTAAAAAAATATCTACGTTTTTGGGCTTAATCTTGTAAACAATAATTCGATAATGAAAACTATAGTAGCCAAAAGGCAGCCTGCTACATATATAAACCATGGTATTACAAATCTCGATTCAAACTTCTTTCGGCCTTTTGATTTTATATGCTTGGTATAGTAAAAGTCTCTGATTTGTTTATGTACCAAACCATATTCTTTTAAACGAAGTGCATTTTGTCGCATTCTCTCTGTAAGTGGAAATCCTTTGTAGAAAAATATTCCTAAAATAAACTTGGTGTAAGGTTTCTTGAAGTAAAAGAGAGAGGACTGACCAAAATCATCGTAAAACATATGTTGCAGGTATAAATATATTGATAGCGGCATAAGCGTAAATAAATTTTCAGACCGAGCAACTTTCGTTAAACTGTCTAACGGATCTAGACAATCGTAATTTATTGCAAGCGAAAGATTAGTGTCAGATTCCAAAAATATCTTCATTGTAGGTGTAAAACAAGACTTTAGGTTATGTTTGACTAAATCTATTTCATCAGACACTTGGTGTTCTGTTAGTGGTTTATCCATCAAACTGACTAAGCTCGACTGGTAATGACTGTTCATCAGAGATGCAAACCATACCCATATTATAAAGATGCACCTTACTTTACTATTCCGACGAAGGTTCATGTTACAACCATTTGACAGCAAATTTTGAAACATTTTCAGCATCAAATTAGTTTTGTCTTTAACGCGGAGTAGTATTATCATTATAATGGAATATACAAAATAAACTAACAATAGTAGATACCACACTATCGGATAGAATTCCAAATAAATATTTTTCCACTTTGCCACATGTGACGCTTTCCTTACAAAAAAACACAACCTGTCGTTATAGTCTAGGTACCCATGCAAGTATGTAAATGCATCTGCTCGGCTTGATACTAACACAATATCACCAAATATGACATCGGCTTCATTATTTGACAGCATTGCCATAGGTCCCTTAACTTTCATGTCAGGGGTTATTGTTGAATAGGATGAACTATTAAAATTAAAGTTAAAATTCACTTTGAAATGTTCTAGTTCTCCTAGCACTTTAAATATATATTGTTCGATGCCAAATGTTCTTTGCTCCTCTTCTGCCAAATGAGGGTCTATAGAGAAAGGTGGCCGATGCGGGACAATAGCAAGTAAAGTGCAGTTCCGTAGACCAGTCACGTACTTGTTTGGGAAAAGGTTTCTTGTCGTATTCGAGCATAAACCGTAACTGATGACGTTGTTGTAATATTTTCCACAGGCATAGTTGTCGAAGGGGTTATAAGTGTAGAGATGAGCGTCGTGACCGGTGACCACCAGCACATTAACAACATGCCGCTTCAATAACTCGTCAAAAATCTTCTTTAGTTCATCTTCACTCAATGATCTGATCACGATTATGAACCGAGAGGACGGATTCCATGTTGGATCTTCGAGAAGATATTTGAAACATTCTACGAATTCTGTTGCATTTTTTGCGTTTATGATATATCCTTTGTGCATAAAGAAGGACTGTGTAGTCGTCTGTCTGAATATCATCGTCGTGACCGTCGATAAATGAATTGACTTCAGGATGTCGTAGTCGCTAGAGTTCATATCAACATATGTAATCGTCTTTTCATCATAAAAATATTCATATACTATCTTGACTATGCATGCCATCAAGTTTTGATTCTGCTGTTCTTCAAAAAATAGAGTCTTTTCACTGTTACACTTTGCATATAACAACGCGAGCCATACATATTTGACCAACATTCTTGGATGCACTTCGATAAATACTTTTAGGAATCATTGTGTGGCTTGGTAATGCAGATAAATAGTTTTTTTATAACGATTTTATATGTGTTAGAATCCTAATTATATTTTATTGCCGTAGCACTAAAATGATTTATCATAATGGATCTTGTTTGTTATGGTTTTTTACTCAGATGCTAATCTGTTCACATAAAAATATTTTTAATGTGTAAGGGCCATATAAATAAAAGATGGTATTAACGACTAAGTGGACTGTATTAATTAATTATAAAATGGTACATGGGATAGTGCACCCCGACAATAATTCGAAGCGAGCGAACGCGTAACGTGGAGTCTGTCTGAATCCGTTCTGTTGTGTCTCTCGTCGCGCGGCGGCGCGACCGCCACCGGCGCGCGCTGGCCCGCTCTCATTGGACGGCTCCACACGGCTCTGCGGACGGCGGGGGGAGGTGTCGCGGGACTGGAACGTGACGCCGGATGTTGTGTGTCATAGACATTCTGCCGGGCCACAAATGAGAGGGCATATCCGGTTGAATGCTCGTCTGATAGTGCAAAGACATTCAACCGGATATGCCCTCTCATTTGTGGCCCGGCAGAATGTCTATGACACACAACATCCGGCGTCACGTTCCAGTCCCGCGACACCTCCCCCCGCCGTCCGCAGAACCGTGTGGAGCCGTCCAATGAGAGCGGGCCAGCGCGCGCCGGTGGCGGTCGCGCCGCCGCGCGACGAGAGACACGACAGAACGGATTCAGACAGACTCCACGTTACGCGTTCGCTCGCTTCGAATTATTGTCGGGGTGCACTATCCCATGTACCATTTTATAATTAATACAGTCCACTTAGTCGTTAATACCATCTTTTATTTATATGGCCCTTACATAATGAGTGTTTTGTTTCGAATGATGTGATAATGATTACCATTGAAATCGGAACGGACGGACGTATCAGGTCTGCTAAAAATAAGTTCAATCAAATAATGGAAACGGCGAGAGCAATCTGGGCTATTTACAAAATGGGTCCTCGCAAATGCCTTAGAAACTTATTCAAAGAAATCGATATACTGGCTCTGCCTTCATTTTATATATCTTAGAAAGCATTTTGTATGTTCGTAAACAGACTTTTCAAAAAAGAAGCTATTTACATAATACAAATATGCGAAATAATTAATATGAAATTGTATTATCCAAATGTAGGTTAGCTTATTCCTTATATACAGCTTATGCTCATATAACAAGTTACCAAGTCGGTTACAGAACTTATCGTAGGAAAGTTTAAAATCCACATAAGGCGTTTCCTTGCCAAAAAACCGTATTTCATGGTTAAAGACTACGTTGAAGATTCGCTTATCTGACGATGGTAACTTCTGCATATCGACGATGAAGTGACAAGAACCTTTATCTACCAGAACATAATTTTACAGGAAACGAAAAAAACGTTTTATTTATTTTAAACGCAAGGTATGAAAAATATTATTATTGGTTATATATTATATATACCCGCTCCTTGTATAATATATAACCAATAATAATATTTTTCATACCTTGCGTTTAAAATAAATAAAACGTTTTTTTCGTTTCCTGTAAAATTATGTTCTGGTAGATAAAGGTTCTTGTCACTTCATCGTCGATATGTGGCTTCCCTGGCAGCTTATAAACTGCATTATTGTATAATAGCACATTAACTGCTTCATGATTTTTATTTTAACTTCATTATTTATATTGATACTCTTTTTCTCTTTAGTGGCAATTGTTTTTGTAATGTTTTTTTTTTTTATATATTGTTTACTACACAGTTATCTTAATTTCATTAGTGATTTACATTGTATACATACACACACAATTTATTGATAGGTTTTTTAAATTTGATTTTTGCTTAGTCTCTTTATAAAATGTGAATGTAAGAAAACACTGTAGACTCCGCTAGTTCATAGACCACTATTTTATTGAGTTTTTAGGTAAAAAGGTGACAAATCTGCATTGTTCTTTCATATCTATTAATATTGTAATATGGAAATATTGAAGAAACAATAATTATTTTAAATTTTAAAAGAGTAACCATGGAGTTTTTTTGCTAAGTTTCTTATGTAGCCATGTAAGCCCATGTGAAATAAAATATATTTTGACATAGATGTCGAAAGATATTTTATTTTTTAGTTGGTATTCCACTGATAGCTATATCACTGAAATACAAACTTGTCATTGTATGGTTTTAATTAAAAAAAATAGTTTTTAATACATTACATTTTAATTCTTACAAATATTTGTACGTTGGAAACAGAAGAATATTTAGGACGTCATGTCTTGTAACAACAGTGTTCTATCAAACTTTATTATTATTGTATTATAATATATTATTAGAAACAATAATAATAGATTGTATCGGTAACAATTGCTGTAAATAATAATTGAGTAAAATAGAATGTCATTTTGTCTAGGCTCTCTGGACGTTTTATTAAATGAATAAACACGGACTACCAAAACTTCAATGTTTAATTTAAATTATAATATTTTTAAGTCTAAATATATATTTAATAAAACAGACTATGAGGCTTGTGTTCGTGACCTGCGTAAGGTAAAACGGGAGGATTATTGTCATTTATGTTGTGATGATTATGTTTTGACATTTTATAACATACTATGGGAGAGTATAGATATCGCAGTGAATTACATCTTTGATAATCACATCTTTAGTGGCAATTGTTTTGGATCTGTTCTGTGCAGAGTATCTGTCATCCGTGATCTGGGTGTACTCTTTGATACTTCCTTATCTTTTCATAATCATGTAGATACTATAGTTGCTAAGGCTAAGAGAATGCTTGGCTTTATAATTCGCATGTCAAAGCCTTTCCGTAATCATAGCAGCATTATTCTTCTCTATAACGCCCTGGTAAGGAGCTCCTTGGAGTGTTGTTCCTCTATTTAGTCTCCCTATTACTCTACCTGTACTAATAATGTGAAATCTGTTCAGGACCATTTCGGTAGGTACCTATGTATGAATGGGATCCGAAAAGCTATACCCGGTTACTATGATAGGTTAAAGCACTGTAAGATGTTTAGCTTAAAAGAAAGGCGGATCCATTCTGACTTACTTCTACTACATAAATTATAAATGGTTCCATTGATGCGGAGTTGATTAATTATTTTAACTTTAGGGCTAGCCAACGCAGCAAGCGACATCATCGTATTTTTCAATTGCTTACATCCACTTTAAATATTAGTTCTAATAATCCTCTTACACGTATGGCTTTACAATGAAAGGTCCAACTTAAGAAATTAATTGTTGTACTTAAATTCGTATTAATACAACTACATCATATAATATATTACACTCTTGTTAGAAACAATCTTAATAACTGAAAAAAAGTTTACATTCATAAACTGAATCGTGCAACAAATAATTCGAAAATGAAAACTGTAGTAGCCAAGAAGCAGCCTGCCATATATATAAACCAGGGTACTACAACTCTAGATTCAAATTCCTTTTGAGGAAAATGTGATTGAATATTCCTGGCGTAGTAAATTTCTTTTAACTTCTTAGAAACTAACCCGTTTTCTGTTAAACGAAGTGCGTTTTGTCGCATTTTGTCTGAAAGAGGAAATCCTTTGTAGAAAAATATCCCATAAATAAACCTCACATACGAGTCTTTGAAGTAATAGATAGAAGTGCGACCAAATTTATCGCAGAAAGACTTTTTATTATATCGATAAAATGAGTGTTGCATTATAGTGAATAAATCTTCTGAAAGAGCCACTTTTTTAAAAATTTGCATCGGTTCAAGGCAATCGTAATTATTTTTTTTGGATATATTCATTTCAGAATGAATAAATTCCTGCATTACAGGTCCAACACATGGGTTAAGATTGTGCCGAACTATATCTGCTTCACTAAACACTTGGTGCTCTTTTATTGGTTTGCCGATCAAACTGACCAAGCTCGATTGGTAATGACTGTTCATTAGAGACGCGAACCATACCCATATTATAAAGATACATCTTACATTACTATTCATTTGATGGGGCATATTGCTGCCCGTGGACAGCAAATATTTTAATAGTTTCAGCATCATATTAGTTTTGTCTTTTACGCGGAGGAGTATGATCATTATTATAGAATATATCAGATAAACCAACACTAGCAGACACCACACTATTGGATAGAATTCCAAATAAGCATTTTTCCACTTAGCCACATATGACGCTTTTCTTACATAAAAGCGTACATCGTCATAATAATCCAGATACCCATGCAAATATGTAAATGCATCTGCTCGGCTCGATAGTAAGAAAGTATCACCAAACATGACATCGGTTTCATTATTTTGCAGTTTTGCCATTGGTCCTGTTACTTTCATGTTAGAAGTTATTGTGTCATATTTTTCATTAGTAAAATTGAAACTAAATTTCACTTCAAAATGTTCTAGTTCTCCAAATACTTTGAATAAATATTGCTCAACGCCCAATGTCCTCCGTTTGTCATCTGATAGTTGGGGGTGTATAGAGTAAGGTGGTCGATGTGGAACGGTAGCAAGCAAGGTACAGTTTCGCAAACCAGTCACGTACTTGTTTGGGAAAAGATTTATTTTTGAGTTATTCGAGCATAAACCGTAACTGATGACGTTCTTGTAATATTTTCCACAGGCATAGTTGTCGAAAGGGTTGTAGGTGTAGAGATAAGTTTCGATAGTTCCGCTAACCACCAGCACATTATCAACATGTCGCTTTAATAATTCGTCGAAAATCTTCTTCAGATCATCTCCATTCAGCGATTTGATTACGATTATGAACCGAGAGGATGGGTTCCATGTTGGGTCTTTAAGAAGATATATTAAACATTCCGTAAATTTCATCACGTTTTTTGCGTTTATGATATATCCTTGATGTCTAAAGAAGGACTGTACAGTCGTCTGTCTGAATATTATCGTTGTAACGGTTGATGAATGAATTGCTCGCAGGATCTCATAACTGTCAGAATTCATATCGACGTATGTAAGTGTCTTTGCATCAGGAAAGTATTTTCCCACAATATTGGTTATGCACACCACCAAGTTTTGATTGTGTTGTTCTTCAGTAGATAAGACATTTTTACTATCGCACTTGACATATAAAAATGAGAGTAATACGAACACAACCAACATTTTTGGATGCATATCAAATTATGCTTTAATGTCACGTTGGGAAGCTTGATAATTTGTCCGCAGGAATAAGGCCATGCCCATTGTTAATCGTAATGGAAGTAGTTTATCATAGATTTGACTCCAATGCTAATTGGTGAACATAAAAATATTCTGTAATGGACATTTGACTCCGATGATTAATTATACAATGAGGATATGTCCATACTACAGTAAATTAAATTTCATATAATATATAATCATTACCCGTCATGTCAGTTTGCGTAAAAAAAAACAGATATAATGAAATCAATACTATTTGTTTGAAATAAATTATTTACAGGCACTTTTAAATTATTAAGGTAGGACAATCATATTGTGTGTCGACAGATGGCCTAATTTTTATTTATTTAGATATCAAACTAAAATATTCACTCACTATTTATGCTTAAATTATGTATATATATAAATAAAAAAAACTGTTCATAAAAAAGATAACTGCTAGCTTCAACAGTTATAGGGTATATATATGGGATATATACATATATATATAAGGCATTTTATGTGACGTCGAAGGTGTAGTGTGCTTAGCCAAGGTCACTGATGTGACTGAGGGTAATGACCAGGTAAGGCTTGGTAAGCATGCTGATAGTCAGAATACTCTTTAAAGCTGTGACTGCTGGCTCTATGGCTTGTTGCTCGAAAGCTTGAGGAAATGATGATGACGTCAAGATGTAGTAGCTGTACGAAGGCTGCGCTGACGTCAAGATAGTCAAGGATCACCACGTAGAGGTATCTTCCAGTATACCTCCATTCTTTTCGGGGAGTTTTTAGAGAATTCTCGTAAATATACTGAGATGGTACACTCATCATATTAATGTCTTTAAAGTCCCTGACGGAGTGTGTGGGACTTAATTTATACATTAGCCCTTTTCTGCAAAACAAAACTTGTCTGAATAATGGTGGCTTTTCCCACAATAGAATACCGTACATTAAAACAATATGGAAACAACTAAACTAAACGGGCGGTGACTAAATTAGTTAAAATTCGAATTTGATTGTCAGCGTATGCTGCAGAGCTGAACTTTTTCGATAATTTATCTATATGTGGGCCCCTTTGACGTTTGGCATCTACAGTTAGGCTCAAGAACAATAATATCTTCAGGAATCAAAACTGTATCTTTTGTTAAGGCATTTCTTTCCACTTGCCTAACATAAAGCATGGTAGGTTATCTACATTAAACCAGGGCCCCAAGTCTGCTATTTTTATAAATTCGTCATTCCAACACGATCCCATTGTCATTTTGCTAAAAGTTTGTAATCTGCTAATTCATAATGATCGATCACTGATCGGTCAATGGTCTTGTAATAGAATTGCGGTAGAATGATAATTTCGAGCATATTAAAACCAATAACTGCACAATAACGTTCTAATGGTCAAACACTGATCAAATAAACTGTCAAAATTTTAGCAGATTACCGCAAATGTCAAATATTCATTTGTCAATATGTACGAGATTACAATTTTAAGCCAATGGAGTGTCAGTGGTTGACCATTGGAAAGTCATAGTGACGCCATTATATTAGTAGATTACCAAACTTGTCAAAATCGACAATTATGACATCAATGATCGACCATTCTGACACTATTGTAATAGCAGACTTGTGTACTCTTTCAAAAACAGTACACTGGGCCTCCAGTGTACTGTTTTTGAAAGAGCGATATTTATTTTTATTTTTAATAAAAAGATTTTTGATTTTGAAATACTATTTATTTATTATTTGCTTTATTTACATATAATTTACTTTTTAAAATATTACCGTACAAAATGAAAAACTAACCATATCACATTTGTCGCATTTACGCTAGAAACCATCTTGATAACTAAACCAAGCCTATGACACCAGTTTAAGAGCACAGTTATAAACTGAATCGTGTAAACAGTAATTCAAAAATAAAAACTATAGTAGCCAAAAAGCACCCTGTCACATATATAAACCATGGTGTTGAAAATCTTGATCCGAACTCCTTTTGATTGACTTTCAATTTTACCTGCCTGGTGTAGTAGTATAAGTCTCTGAATTTTTTACTAATCAAACCATTTTCTCTTAAACGAAGTGCATTTTGTCGCATTTTGTCTGTAAGTGGAAACCCTTTGTAGAAAAATGTTCCTATAATAAACTTAAAGTAAGGTTTGTTGAAGTAAAATAGTGTGGTGAATTTGTCAAAGTATAATTTATGGTTGTATAAATATATTGATTGTGGCACAAGCGTAAATAAATCGTCTGATTGAGCGACTAAAATCAAGTTTTGTAACGGAACAAGACAATCAGAATTTATTGCAGGAGACTTATTTGTATCAGAATGCATGAATGCTTGCATTCCAGGAGAAATGCAAGATTTGAGGTTGTGCTTAACTATGTCTATTTCATCAGATACTTGGTATTCTTTTATTGGTTTATCCATTAAACTGACTAAGCTTGACTGGTAATGACTGTTTATTAAAGACGCGAACCACACCCATATTATAAAGATACATCTTACATTACTATTCATTTGATGAGGCATTGTGCTGCCTGTGGATAGCAAATATTTTAATAGTTTCAGCATCATATTAGTTTTGTCTTCAACGCGGAGGAATATGATCATTATTATTGAGTATATAAAATAAACAATTACCAGCAGACACCATACTATTGGATAAAATTCCAAATAAGCATTTTTCCACGTAGCTACATATGATGCTTTTCTCACATAAAACCGTAACTCGTCGTAATAATCAAGGTATCCATGCAAATATGTAAATGCATCTGCTCGGCTCGTTACTAAAAAAGTATCACCGAACATAACATCGGTTTCATTATTTGGCAACATTGCCATAGGCCCTGTAATTTTCATGTCAGGGGTTATTGTAGTAAATACTTTATTAGTAACATTGAAGTTAAAATTCACTTTGAAATGTTCTAGTTCTCCTAGCACTTTGAATATATATTGTTCAACGCCTAATGTTCTTTGCTTGTCTTCTGCCAAATCAGGGTTTATAGAAAAAGGTGGTCGATGTGGGACTGTAGCACGTAAGGTGCAGTTCCGTAGACCAGTCACGTACTTGTTTGGGAAAAGATTCCTTGTCGTGTTCGAGCACAAACCATGACTGATGATGTTGTTGTAATATTTCCCACAGGCATAGTTGGCGAACGGGTTGTATGTGTAGAGATGAGTGATGTCAGTACCGCAGACCACTAGTACGTTGACAACATGTCTCTTTAATAGCTCGTCAAAAATTTTTTTCAGTTCATTTTTATCCACCGACCTGATTACGATTATGAACCGAGCATATGGGTTCCATGTTGGATCTTCGAGAAGAAATTTGAAACATTCTGTGAATTTCGTTGTATTCTTTACGTTTATGAAATATCCTTGGTGTCTAAAGAAGGACTGTGTTCTGATCTGTCTGAAAACCATCGTTGTGACGGTTGATAAATGAATTGATTTCAGGATTTCGTAATCGTCAGAGTTCATGTCAACGTATGTGAGCGTCTTTGCATTAGAAAAGTATTTAGTTACTATATTGGTAATGCACGTAATTAAGCTTTGATTCTGTTTTTCTTCAAAAAATAAAGCATTTTCACTGTTACACTTTGCGTATAACAAAGAAATTAATATGTAATTGACCAACATTCTTAGATGCTTTTTGATTTATGCTTACAGGAAACATTGGGCAGCTTGCTAATGAAGATATAATATATAGGTTTATCGTTATGTTTACATAGTGACGGTAGTGTTTTTTTGTGGGCGTTAGTTGGGTGATTTAATGGGTTATCGTAATGGATCTAGTCTGTAATGGATTTTTACTCAGATGGCAATCAATGTTCATAAAAATGTCTTTAATGGATGTTTTAACCGACTTCGAAAAATATGAGGAGGTTCTCTTTTTATTATCGTTAAGCTTGCGTTTGATTACTATCTCACCTGATGGTAAGCGATGTTGTGGTCGACGATGGAGCACGCTTGCCGAGAAGAAACATTTAGTTTTGACTTAAATTTTCTAGAAAGCTACAAACCCTAGGTTTGCATACGGGGAACACAGCTTCAAGAAAGGTATTCTACTTTTTGGCTGTAAGCACAATGAATTCCCAAAGTGTTTTGTACGTATGGGTGGGATATTCACCATGTACCGGTGCCGCAACACCGTACGTTTAATTCGCGATTTCGGCTTTGCTTCCATAATAAAAATTGTTTGTTATCATGAGCACAATCACGTGTTTATGTATCGTACACTAATTACCAGTCACCCTATATACGTGAAAATGCAAACGATAAAAACCGACATTAACTCGGCGTCGATGCTCAATACTTTGGAGTATTGTATGAGCTAAAATTGATAGTACATCTAGATGACAACTTAAGCTCAAAATGGACAGTTATCGGCGCGGTCACACCTCAAAAAGAGTCGGGTAGTATTGGCTCTCGTTATCGGAAAATGTCACCAGGAAAGACACCTGGGTTTTACGCGATGGAGCGTATAGTGGAAGTGAGCCCCGCTTGGGCAGAACATCGCCGTGACTTTGTGAGGGCGATCGGGAACGGCGATCTCTCGCACCGGGCCCTAGTACAGGCCATGGTCTGGAGCGAGGAAGAGTGGCAGGCGACCGCCTCCTTCTGCGAAGCAGTAATGCTAGCAAAGGAGGAAGCCGACCGCATCAGGCAACGGCGCTCACGCCCCAGCCTACTGAAGCTAGGGACTGTTTCCAAAAGGGAAGCTCGGCCCTGGTATGAAAGGCAAGAAGGAACGGGGTGGGTATTTTAGTCAGTATGAGTCTGACGTTATCTCCCGCTCCATCCGAGAGCGGGAGATAACGTCACCGACCAGTGGGTAAAGAGAAGTAAACAAGCTTAGCAATAAGGCTTTCGTGCCAGACACTGTCGAAAGCCTTCGGGATATCAAATATCCCCATGCTTCTCGATTGTCTCACTTCAGATGTGAATTGGCATACGGAAGAACATTGCCAGTAGACCGATTTTGACGGTCACTGAGGATATCGTTAGTTTCTAGGTACGCCAGAAGCTTCGAATATAGCACGGTTATTGTGGTAAAGCAATTAAGATATCAATTAAACCATCTTTATGTATAAAAACGGCCAGCTAATGACTAAGGTAAACACGGGTATTAATAACCACCTAAGGCATTTTAAAATCGACGATACGATTTTAAGTACTTATACAGTTATACTGGTTGTTCTTAGATTTACTCTTTTATTAACGATAGTGTTATGTATAAGAAATTAATCTAATAAATTATCAGTATAATATAGAATGTTCTTGTAAAAAAGTACACTAATATTATAAAGAGGTAAAGTTTGTGTTTTTGTTTGTTTTCAAATAAAAAAAACAATAATATAAATTTTACCTCCTAATCTCTAAAAGTACTGGTTTGATTGCTAAAATTTTTTCACCAATAGAAAACTGATTTATTGCTGAGTGACATAGGCTATATTTTTTATGTACGTGATGGAAGCTGCGGGCTAAAGCTAGTAATTTATAAAGTGACTTAGTCGATTATTACTTTCACCAACCCTTATAAACGGCTGTCTGTGTTCATGTTCATGTCCGTGTTCACGTTCATATTCATGTTGATGTTCATGTTCAAATTATTACTCATATTTATAATTAATAATTTTAGTCAAATGAAACGAATTAAAAAAGCAAATGCTTACTTACTTTTAGTTTTATCATTATTAAAATAACAAATTAGTACTTTAATACGTATATAAAAAACATATTTTTATTTAAGCCATCTGATTATAAAAAATACCAAAAAATGAGAACACATGCACACAGTTTTGAACAAAAAATATTATTACATAGTGAATCCTAAACTCTATCCGAATCTTTAAATTGCGTAGGCTTACATGAGCACTTTAAACGTCAGAAGCTAGTGGACGGTTAAAATTGGTATTTTCTTTTGGAGGAGAACCAGCAAAAAGCTCTATGGTTATTTTATGTCAAAATATTTGCAATCATCAAATATTCTCTAACTACATAGTAACTAAATATTTAATTTATTGCACTTATGCTAGAAACTACCTTACTATCTAAACGACTAATACGCATAACAACAGTATAAGTGAACATTTATAAACTATATCGCGTAATCAGTAATTCATAAATAAAAACTACAGTAGCTAAAAAGCAGCCTGCCGCATATATAAACCACGGTATTACAAATCTAGATTCGAATCCTTTTTGGTGAAAATTCAATTTCATCTGCCGGGTAGAGTATAAGTCTCTCAACTTCTTATCAATCAATCCATTTTCTCTTAAACGAAGCGCATTTAGCTGCATTCTGTCTGTGAGTGGAAACCCTTTATAGAAAAATACTCCTAAAATAAACTTCACGTAAGGTTTCTTGAACATAAATACAGGGGAATGGGCAAATTTGTCAAAGTACTTTTTATAGTTGTATAAATATACTGATTGTGGAACAAGCGTAAATAAATCTTCAGATTGAGCAACTTTGATCAAACTTTCTATCGGATCAAGACAACCAAAATTTATTTCAGGTGACTTATTCGTTTCAGATTGCATAAATGCTTGCATTCCAGGAATAATGCAAGACTTAAGGTTGTGCTTAAGTAAATCCGTTTCATCAGACACTTGGTATTCTTTTATTGGTTTATCGATTAAACTGACTAAGCTCGACTGGTAGTGACTGTTCATTAAAGATGCAAACCACACCCATATTATAAAGATGCATCTTATATTACTATTCATTTGATGGGCCATATTACTGCCAGTGGTCAGCAAATATTGTAATAGTTTCAGCATCATATTAGTTTTGTCTTCAACGCGGAGGAGCATGATCATTATTATTGAATATATCAGATAAACAACTAACAGCAGACACCATACTATTGGATAAAATTCCAAATAAGCATTTTTCCATATAGCTACATATGATGCTTTTCTCACATAAAACCGTAACTCGTCGTAATAGTCCAGGTACCCATGCAAATATGTAAATGCATCTGCTCGGCTCGATACTAACAACGTATTTCCAAAATAAACATCAGTTTCATTATTTTGCAGCATTGCCATAGATCCCATAACTTTCATGTCAGGGGTTATTGTAGTATACACTTTATTTGTAAAATTGAAGTTATAATTCACTTTGAAATATTCTAGTTCTCCTAGCACTTTTAACACATATTGTTCAACGCCTAATGTTCTTTGCTTGTCTTCTGCCAGATGAGGGTGTATAGAGAAAGGTGGTCGATGCGGAACGGTAACACGCAAGGTGCAGTTTCGTAGACCAGTCACATACTTGTTTGGGAAAAGATTATTAGTCGTATTCGAGCACAAACCGCAACTGATGACGTTGTTGTAATATCTTCCACAGGCATAGTTATCGAAAGGGTTGTACGTGTAGATATGAACCTTATAAATACCACTAATGACCAACACGTTGAAAACATGTCGCTTCAATAGCTCGTTGAAAATCTTCTCAAGATCATCTGCCTTCTCAAGAGATCTGATTACGATTATAAACCGAGCGGATGGGTTCCATGTTGGATCTTCGAGAAGATGTTTGAAATTTTCTGTGAATTTTGTTGTATTTTTTGCATTTACAAGATATGCTTGGTGTCTAAAGAAGGATTGTGTTCTGATCTGTCTGAATACTATCGTTGTGACAGTTGATAAATGAATTGATTTCAGGATGTCGTAATCGTTAAAGTTCATATCAACATATGTAAGCGTTTCTACGTCATAAAAGTTTTTATTTACTATATTGGTTATACACAAGATCAAGTTTTCATTCTGCTGTTTTTCAAAATGTAAAACCTTTTCACTGGTACACTTGGCATATAAAAAAGAGAGAAACATGTAGTTGACTAACATTCTTGGATACATTTTGATTTATGCCTTTTGGGAAGGATTTTGATGCTTTTAGGAATCATTTTATAATGTAAGTAGGCGATACAATTTGACTGATTAAATGGTTTATCGTAATGGATCTAGTTTGTAATGGATTTTTACTTAGATGCCTATCAGTGTTTATGAAAAGGTCTGGAGTAGAAATTTTTAACCGACTTCAAAAAAATAGGAAGCTTTTTTGATTTTTTTGAGCATTATTTTTGCGAAATGTGCGCTTTAATTCATTAAACTCCAAGCGAACGTCGCGCACCCATTGTCTTTCTATTGTGTCTCTAATTACCACGATGAAAGGTTAAAAGGGCACACATGTGTTTAATTACCTTACTTTAATTCACCTCAATATACCCACATTTTAATAATTATGTTCAAATTCAATGATAGTTTTAGAGGTACTTCGAAACACGGTTTAAAATCCCGCAAACCTCCATTGAAAAGGGAGAATCCTGTGATCATACGGATGTTTTGTCTGATCTAGACAACTGCCCTATAAATAGATTACTTCGGGCTGTTGTATAAGTTCAAATTGCGTGGCGAACTTTTATTACGCGATACAGGATTTCGATTTTTTTTGAGTTCCTGAAAAAAATCCTATATTGAAATCAATTAGTCATTTGTTAATGGATTGATCTTGAAGATTTTTTTTTGTATTGAGTTAATTATGCCTCTATAGTAGTCCTGTATAGTAAATTTAATTATTTTCAAACGAACTGTGTTTTGCCACATTCGTTTTGAAAGTAGAAAATGTATAGAATAGAATAGAATAGAATAAACTTTATTGTACACCAAAAAGTAATACAGTTTAAACAAAAACTTAAATTAACGGGCACAAAGGCGGTCTTATCGCTGAGAGCGATCTCTTCCAGACAACGTTAAAAAATGTATGTATAAATGTATGTATGTATGTAGAAAAATGAACTAATAAGGGTGTTTTTTTAATGTCACGCTGATTTCATCACGCATGCGGGATTGCTTTGGTCCGGTATTCCCCGTATTTCAATAAATACTTGAAATTATTAATATACGAAAAGGACGTTTGTGAGGGTTTTTTTTACGGTGCAGTTGTGCCGTGACGTTTCGCTTTTAAACCGAAACGTCACTTCCGCACAAATCCGGTGCAGGTACCTACCGAACTTACCATGTCTTTTTTTTTTTTTTTTTTTTTTTTTTTTTGGTGGGAAAAAATCATGCTTTGACATCCCCTGCCCTTGGGTGGAGCGGGAGATAGTGTCAGACTCTTACTGACTAAAAGACCCACCCCGTTCCTTCTAGCCTTCATACCGGGGCTCGAGCGCCCTTTCAGATAACCCTGGCCCCAGTAGGCTTCGACCCGGCTGGGTCCCTGCTGTTGCTGACAACTCCTTGAGGCGCGCGGGAACAGTGCGCGCCGTCGACGCCTTGGGCTTGGTCCGGACAGTTACCGGACGGCCGGACAGCGAGCTACCCATTGCTCACTGTCCGCAAGCCCGCGCCTGCGGTGGCCGGAAATCGGGATCTGAATCCCGGCGGCGGCGGCGGCGGCGATAACGCCGTTGCCTGATGCGTTCGGCCTCCTCCTTTGCGAGCATTACTGCTTCGCAGAAGTCGGCGACCGCCTGCCACTCCTCCTCGCTCCGGACCATGGCCTCAACCAAGGCCCGGCGCGAGAGGTCTCCGCCGCCGATCGCCCCCACGAGGGCACGGCGATGCTCCGCCCAAGCAGGGCACACCTCGACTGTGTGCTCCACCGTGTCCTCCGGGCGTTCCGCACAGTGGCGACACCCGGGCGTCACTTCCGCACGAATCCGGTGCAGGAAACTCCCGAACGAACCATGTCCGGTAAGGACCTGCGTCATGCGGAAGGTAAGGACGATGTGAGGTCTTTCCAGCCACGCCTCAAAGAGGGGACTTACCGCCGCGATTGTGGCGTGCCCAGCACTGGGTTGCGATAGTCGCTGACGCCATTTCACCATAAGATCCCGCCGGAGCTCTGTCCGCCATGCCGTGACCTGTCGCGGCAGCGGACTTTCACCCCGGCGTTGCATCTCCACGCGCATATCGTGCATGTGTGCAAGGACTGTTGCCTCCAGATCCCACGGTGGTAGGCCAGCCAGAAGGCTCGCCGCTTCGCGGGAGACCGTGCAGTATCCCCGCACCATCCTTATCGCCATGACCCTCTGGCAGGCGTTCAGTATGGCCGCCTGTTGCTTTTTCAGCGACGGCGCCCACACTGGCGCCCCGTAGAGGGCCATGGACCGAACGATCCCCGCGTAGAGCCTCCGGCAGGAGGCGTCCGGACCTCCAAGGTTTTTTTTTTTTTTTTTTTTTTTTTTTTTTTCCGATGGGTAAAATCATCTTATGACAACCCCCGCTCTTGGGCGGAGCGGGAGATAGTGTCAGACTCTTACTGACTAAAAAACCCATCCCGTTCCTTCAAGCCTTCATACCGGGGCTCGAGCGCCCTTTCGGATTACCCTGGCCCCAGTAGGCTTCGACCCGGCTGGGCCCCTGCTGTTGCTGACAACTCCTTGAGGCGCGCGAGAACAGCGCGCGCCGTCGACGACTTGGGCTTGGTCCGGACGGTTACCGGACGGCCGGACAGCGAGCTACCCATTGCTCTCTGTCCGCAAGCCCGCGCCTACGGTGGCTGGAAATCGGGATCGGAATCCCGGCGGCGGCGGCGAGAGCGCCGTTGCCTGATGCGGTCGGCCTCCTCCTTAGCGAGCATTACTGCTTCGCAGAAGTCGGCGACCGCCTGCCACTCCTCCTCGCTCCGGACCATGGCCTCGACCAAGGCCCAGCGCGAGAGGTCTCCGCCGCCGATCACCCCCACGAGGGCACGGCGATGCTCTACCCAAGCAGGGCACACCGCGATTGTGTGCTCCACCGTGTCCTCCGGGCATTCCGCACAGTGGCGACACCCGGGCGTCACTTCCGCTTTAATTCGGAACAGGAACCTCCCGAACTTGCCATTTCCGGTGAGGACCTGTGTCATGCGGAAGGTAAGGACGCCGTGAGGTCTTTCCAGCCACGCCTCAAAGAGGGGACTTATCGCCATAATTGTGGCGTGCCCATGACGGGGTTGCGATAGTCGCTGACGCCATTCCACCATGAGATCCCGCCGGAGCTCTGTCCGCCATGCCGTGACCTGTCGCGGCAGAGGACTTTCACCCCGGCGTTGCATCTCCACGCGCATGTCGTGCATGTGTGCAAGGACTGTTGCCTCCAGATCCCACGGTGGTAGGCCAGCCAGAAGGCTCGCCGCTTCGCAGGAAATCGTGCGGTATCCCCGCACCATCCGAATTGCCATGACCCTCTGGCAGGCGTTCAGAATGGCCGCCGGTCGCTTTTTCAGCGACGGCGCCCACACCGGCGCCCCGTAGAGGGCCATGGACCGAACGATCCCCGCGTAGAGCCTCCGGCAGGAGGCGTCTGGACCCCCAAGGTTGGGCAGGAGTCGCTTGAGAGCGGCCCCAGTCCGGTTGAGTTTGGGAGCCAGACGTCGGAAATGCTCCACGAAATTCCACCGGCTGTCGAGGACGAGTCCCAGGTACTTCATCGTCGACCCGACACCGATGTGAACTCCTCCTACCGTTAGTTGGGAACTCAATGGCGGCGCGTTCCGAGAGCGGCGACTGTAAAAACACATCGCCTCGGATTTGTGAAGCGCCACCTTGAGTCCCAACTCCTGGATCCTATCAACGACCATCGCAACCCCGTGTGTCGCTAGAGCGACCGCCGCCTGGTACGACTCTCCCTGCGCTAGAACCAGCGTGTCGTCTGCGTAGCAGACCACGCTGACCCCGTCAGGGAGGTCGCCCCGCAGCACGTAATCGTACCCGATGTTCCACAAGGGTGGCCCTAGTACCGACCCCTGCGGAACACCGCACGACATCTCCCGACGTTTCCAGTCTCCCTGGTGACCGGGGTAGACAATATACCTGTCCGACAGGTAGGCCTCGACTACTCGACAGAGGTATTCGGGCACCCGGTGGTACCGGAGTGCCCTCCGGATCGTACTCCAGGGCAGGGAATTGAAAGCGTTGGCAATGTCCAAGGACACTGCCACGACACATCTACCCTGGGACACCGCATCCCCCGTCGTGAGGGCTCGCACGCGCATGATGGCGTCCACCGTCGAGCGCATCCTGCGAAAGCCGAGCTGTCCGTCCGAAAGGTCCGGCCCCACCCGTGAAAGGCGCGCGACGAGGCGGCTCGCAATCACTCTTTCAAAGAGCTTGCCCACCTCGTCGAGCAGCAGGACCTCCAAGGTTGGGCAGGAGCCGCTTGAGCGCAGCCCCAGCCCGGTTGAGTTTGGGAGCCAGACGTCGGAAGTGCTCCACGAAATTCCACCGGCTGTCGAGGACGAGTCCCAGGTACTTCATCGTTGACCCGACACCGATGTGAACTCCTCCTACCGTTAGTTGGGAACTCAATGGCGGCGCGTTCCGAGACTGGCGACCGTGGAAACACATCGCCTCGGATTTGTGAAGCGCCACCTCGAGTCCCAACTCCTGGATCCTGTCAACGACCATCGCAACCCCGCGTGTCGCTAGAGCGACCGCCGCCTGGTACGACTTTCCCTGCGCTAGAACCAGCGTGTCGTCTGCGTAGCAAACCACGCTGACCCCGTCAGGGAAGTCGCCGCGCAGCACGTAGTCGTACCCGATGTTCCACAAGGGTGGCCCTAGTACCGACCCCTGCGGAACACCGCACGACATCTCTCGACGTTTCCAGTCTCCCTGGTGACCGGGGTAGACTATAAACCTATCCGACAGATAGGCCTCGACCACTCGACAGAGGTATTCGGGCACCCGGTGGTACCGGAGTGCCCTCCGGATCGTACTCCAGGGCAGGGAGTTGAAGGCGTTGGCAATGTCCAAGGACACTGCCACGACACACCTGCCCCGGGACACCGCATCCCCCGTCGTGAGGGCTCGCACGCGCACGATGGCATCCACCGTAGAGCGCATCCTGCGAAAGCCGAACTGTCCGTCCGAAAGGTCCGGCCCCAACTTACCATGTCTGGTGAGAACCTGCGTCGTGCGGAAGGTGAGACGCCGTGAGGTCTTTCCAGACACGCCTCAAAGGGGGGACTCATCGTCATAATTGTGGCGCGTGCCCAACGTCTACTTATTTTAGAGTGTTGTAAAACTGATTTGCAAATGACGTTAAATCTTGTGGCGATAGATACATTCAAAATTTAACCGTAATATAATACGAAACATTTATTTTACTGTCTATTTAAAGAAAAAACATTCATATACATACAATACATTTATACTGCAAACCATCTTAATAATATCATTAAAAGGATAAAGCAAATGACAACAATAGAAAAGCATATTTACAAACTGAATAGTAATTCAACTATAAAAACTATAGTAGCCAAAAAACAACCTGCCACATATATATACCAAGGTATTACAAACCTAGTTTCAAACTCCTTTTGGTGAAAATTCAATTTTATCTGCCTGGTATAGTATAAGTCTAAGAACTTCTTATTAACCAAGCCATTTTCTCTTAAACGCAGCGCATTTTGTCGCATTCTGTCAGTAAGTGGAAACCCTTTGTAGAAAAACATGCCTAAAATATACTTGACGTACGGTTTTTTGAAGTAAAATAGGTCGGAGTCACCAAATTCGTCCAAGTACATTATTTGGTTGTATAAATATATCGACTGTGGTACAAGCGTAAATAATTCTTTTGAATGAGCAACTTTCATCAAATTATCTAACGGATCTAAACAATCATAATTTATTGCAAAAGACTTATTCGTTTCTAATCGCATCAACATTTGCATTCCAGGAATATTGCAAGATTTGACGTTATACTTATGTATGTCTATTTCATCTGACACTTGGTATTCTTTTACTGGGTTTCCGATGAAACTGACTAAGCTCGACAGGTAGTGACAGTTTATTAGAAACGCAAACCATACCCATATCATAAAAATGCACCTTTGGTTTCCGTTCATTTGATGGGGAATATTACAGCCAGCGGACAGTAAAGGTTTAAACAGGTTCAGCATCATATTAATTTTGTCTTCAACATTAAAGAGTATGATAATTATTATTGAATATAACAGATAAACTGCCAAAAGCAAACACCACACCAAAGGATAGAATTCTAAATAAGCATCTTTCCACTTAGCTACATATGATGCTTTCCTCACAAAAACACGAAACTCGTCGTAATAATCCATATAACCATGTAAATATGTAAATGCGTTGGCTCGGCTTGACACTATCATAATATCACCAAACATGACATCAGATTCATTGTTTGGCAGCTTAGCCATAGGCCCTATAACTTTCATGTCAGAGGTTATAGTAGTATAATTACGACTTGTATGATTGAAACTAAAGGTCACTTTGAAATCATCTAGTTCTCCTAGAATTTTAAATACATATTGTTCAACACCTAACATAATTCGATTGTCTTCTGCAAGTTGAGGGTGTATAGAGTAAGGTGGTTGATGCGGGACGGTAGCAAGCACGGTACAGTTTCGTAGACCAGTCACATATTTGTTTGGGAAAAGATTCCTTCTCGTATTCGAACACAAACCGTAACTGATGACGTTGTTGTAATATTTTCCACAAGCATAGTTGTCGAAAGGGTTGTAGGTGTAGAGGTAAGCCACATCAGTACCGTTGACGACCAGCACGTTAACAATATGTCGCTTCAATAGTTCGTCAAAAATTTTCTTCAGTTCATCTTCATCCAGCAATTTTACTACGATTATGAACCGCGAGGACGGGTTCCATGTTGGATCTTCAAGAAGATATTTGAAACTTTCTGTGAATTCCGTTGTACCTTTTGCATTTATGAGGTACCCTTGATGTCTAAACAAAGACTGTGTAGTCATCTTTCTGTATATAATAGTTGTAGTGATTGATGAATGAATTGCTTGCAGAATCTCGTGAGTGTCAGAATTCATATCAACGTATGTTAAAGTCTTTTTATCAGAAAAACATTTATCTACTATATTCGTAACGCACATCACCAAGCTTTTATTTTGTTGTATTTCATTAGATAAGGCATTTTCAATGTAGCATATAACAGAAAAAAAAGAGACCAACAAGTACACAACCAACATTTTTGGATCGAAGTATGCTTTGAAGAAACGTTTGGGTAGTTAAGACATAAAGATAAATGGTTTTTTTTTTATTATGTCTACATAGGTATAGAAAATTTTCTGTACTTAGGAAGCAATCATTTTGTTAATCATAAAATGGATCTAGTTCCTTATAGAGTTTACTCCGATTCCTATTAGGTTTTATAAAATAATCTTTGATGGACCTTAGACTTTGATGATTAATTGTATAATGAGAACACACACAATTCGTATAATATAGTTTTATATGCAGACTGAAAACATTTGCCTACATAAGGTCAATCAAATATATCAAATAGGTTAGTTATCATAGTTGGTTTGAAGGCAAATCCACGTAAACTGAATTATCTTTTTTCCTCGTTAACTTACAAGTTTGATTTTTTTGCAGCTTCAAAATTCTGCAGTTCTGAGTATATGGTATTAATTTCAACTTGATACTTACACGCGTTCCCGAGATAAAGGGAATTGACAGACAGACAGATAAACAGACAGACGGACGGACAACAATCCTGTAAGGGTTCCGTTTTTTCCGTTTGAGGTATGGAACCTTAAAAAACCAAATGCCAAAATTGTTCACGAAAATTTGTCATGATTGGTAAATTCATAATTAAATTGAAGAAAACTATAAAATATTACGCGCAGTGTTTTTCAATTTTAATCGCCATTCATTCATTTATAATAAATAGCCTGTACAATATTTCCTTACACTGAGTGACATTTTAGGATAAAAACAAACGCTAATATTAAAATATTATTATTTATTGAGACCTTCCATAAAAAATAACAAGACCTTTTCAAAAAAGCCCTTTAAGTATTTGTACTAGTTAAAAATTAGTGGTATATACAACCATAATTTGCATATAAGCTGTTTCTTGTCCTGTCATCTCCCGACGTAATCAAGTTGAAACTATCTAAACTCTTTAAGATATTTAAGGACAGGTTCTATTAATTTCCACTTCACTTCTCCAATTCAATTATTCGATTCAATTTTTCGATTTCTTCTTCAATTTTCACTTTTTTAAACCTCTAAAAATTCACTAATATAAAAGAGCACATCTTGAAAAATATTTTATAAAAATTGACTATGTGACCAACCACCGGGTAAAAATCAAAACATGATATAAATTAGTTGGCTCGATAAAAAAAAAATCGCTAATCTGTGTTTAGTATAGATGTTGGGGAAACCATTTTATAAACCCTATAAAACGGCTGCTTTGCAATACTTATAGCTTCAGCAAAAGGATTTCAAGGTTTCTTTTTAGTGCAAAAAGCTGCCTCACCGTGAGAAAAGCGGCACAATTCGTTTACATAAATGTGAAAAAGAGTTGGTCCAAGTAAGCTTCCCTGTGTGACTCCATTAGTAAGTTTCCTTTCTCTGCTTATGATATTACTAATTTCAACTACTTGATGGCAATCTTTCAGATAGCTGCAGAATATGCGGTGCACATTACCAGGGAATTCAATGCTTTCATAGTAGACAATAACTTGTTCACCGAGACGGCATCGAATGCTTTGGTTATGTCTAGGAAGATAGCAACAGTTTTGTGTTTGTTATTTAATTTGCTAATTAGAACAGAATGGAATAAATTTTTTCTACTTTAAAGTTGTTTATTTGTTTTGTTTATTGTTTGAAATCATTTTGCCATTCATCTGAGGGCCAGTATTGTGTCATTATGATTTTTCTATTCAGAATGTTAAACAATATTTTGGCTCGCAACTTATTTGAGCCAAAATATTGTGTAACTATTATGGAAGTTTTTGATAATGTAGTAATCATACAACATTAGTTTTAGTTTATGCGAAACCGGAAACACTTGTTTAGTATTTTTATGTTAAGAATCTATCTATAAAACTTCATAATTGTATCATGAAAAATCACAAAGATATAAGCTTGTTATGACTGAGGAGTTATTTTGCATTTGCATCTAGCTGTTTGCTGGCGCCAATTGCCCGCTATGACGCTTTTTTTTTTCATGGTGGGAAAAAATCATCCGATGACAACCCCCGCTCTTGGGCGAAGCGGGAGATAGTGTCAGACTCTTACAGACTAAAAGACCCACCCCGTTCCTTCTAGCCTTCATACTGGGGCTCGAGCGCCCTTTCGGATAACCCTGGCCCCAGTAGGCTTCGACCCGGCTGGGTCCCTGCTGTTGCTGACAACTCCTTGAGCCGCGCGGGAACAGTGCGCGCCGTCGACGACTTGGGCTTGGTCTGGACAGTTATCGGACGGCCGGACAGCGAGCTACCCATTGCTCACTGTCCGCAAGCCCGCGCCTACGGTGGCCGGAAATCGGGATCAGAATCCCGGCGGCGGCGGCGGCCGCGATAACACCGTAGCCTGATGCGTTCGGCCTCCTCCTTTGCGAGCATTACTGCTTCGCAGAAGTCGGCGACCGACT
Organism: Mythimna ferrago; assembly: GCA_910589285.2. NCBI lineage: Eukaryota > Metazoa > Arthropoda > Insecta > Lepidoptera > Noctuidae > Mythimna > Mythimna ferrago. The sequence continues at coordinate 5,703,532 of OU342675.1, read as the reverse complement.
GCCACTCGTCCTCGCTCCGGACCATGGCCTCAACCAAAGCCCGGCGCGAGAGGTCTCCGCTGCCGATCGCCCCCACGAGGGCACGGCGATGCTCCGCCCAAGCAGGGCACACCTCGACTGTGTGCTCCACCGTGTCCTCCGGGCATTCCGCACAGTGACGACACCCGGGCGCCACTTCCGCATGAATCCGGTGCAGGAAACTCCCGAACGAACCATGTCCGGTGAGGACCTGCGTCATGGCCCGCTATGACCTGCCGTGACCTGTGTTGTACTTAGTGTCGGTGGTGTCCAACTTGTGACTTTTTAAAATATTTTTGGAAAAAAATACAACATGGTGTAAAAACTATTGGAATCCATTCAGTTACTGATTCTGGACAAACTATATTCAGGTTTCGCATAAACTAAAAATTATGTTGTATATTAATTAAAGCTGTACAGAATTACAATAATCGCATCAAATAAGGGTTCGCTCAACATAGCTTAGCTTAGCTTACTGTATATCTGCACAACTCGGTAACGTATCATAGTCAGGTACTGAGCCTTTTCATACTGTCGACGTGCCCTGAGGCCCAAGTCTGCTATTTTTATAAATTCATCATTCAAACACGATCCCATTGTCATTTTGCTAAAAGTTCGTCTCGTTATGGAATTGTGGTAAAATAACAATATCGAGCTTATTAAAATCACTTAACAATGGTAGGACACTGATCAAAGGAACTGTCAAAATTTTAGCAGATCATTGCATATGTCAGGCATTCATTTATCATTGTTTACAAGATTACCATTCTATGCCATTTCTTTCAATGGAATGTCAGTGGTTGATCATTGGAAAATCATAATGATGCCATTATATTAGTAGATTACCAAAATTTGTCAAAATCAACAATTATGAAATCAATGATAGGCCATTCTGACGCTATTGTAATAGCAGACTTGAGGCCCTGGTAATGTGATCAGGCCCATAATGATGAAGTAAAAATGAGAAAGACTAAACAATGTTCATGATATTTTATTCAATACAATTCAAATCAAATCTTCTGTGGGTTTATGTTGTACACTGGATCCAATGACGGAGCTGGTTAAACAAGGGAAACTGGACTGTATTGATAACAATTGAAATGCGTAATTGTACGTGACTTTGCAAATGCGACTCAAATTGGAAGACAAAAATAAGGTTTTGAGTCAAAAAAATGAAAATTTGTTTAGGAGCATGCACACTGACTTGGCATTTTGTTCGTTGACCAAAGACTGGACCTCTTGGATTGATTTTTCCAGAGCAGAGCACACAAACAGAACCGGTTACCAAGTATAAACGCACTTTTTGTACTGTTCTGGATATCAGATAAGTTTCACACGTGTCAGTTTGCAATCGGAAAAATAATAATAATTATAGTGAACACTACTTTCTAGGCGTGATTTTTAAGGTGAATCAGAATCTGAATGATTTATTTGTAAACATAGGTGTGTAAGGTGTTACAGGTAGCTAGATCCTCCATGTTTTGCCTAGAGGCGTATAAATGTATATAATTAACATTGTCCGTTTTCATTTAACTTCGGAGATTAAGTAAACTTTCACATCATTTATAAATTCTATATTAATCGGCACATCATTGCAAATCAAATCTTGTGACATTTACAACCCGCACTGAAAAACCCAGAACAACCCTGGGAAACCTAGAAGTCCCGCGTGATGGATTACGGCCCATTCCCTCTCCTAGAGAGAGGAGGCCTGAGTTTCAGCAGTGGGATCATTAAAAAAGCTGATTATGCTGTACTCATACCATAGATAGGATGATCTAACGTTTTGCAAGGCATATAAATGTACCATACAATTAAAATTATGAAAGGTATGGGTATGGTTTGCATTTCTAGGTGAAAGGTAAACCACTAAAAAAAGTTGGTCCAAGTCGACAAACAGAGAAACATTAACGTTGTGATGATACTCGTACTGCCAACTTCTTACAAATTTGCTCGCGACCCTCAATCTTGAATTTTAATCGGTTTACCAACCATCCTGAACTCTTCGGGGAGCGCATCCTACAGAGAATTAGCCTGAACATAGAAATATACAACACATTAATTAACGATACAATAATAATAATAATAATTGGCTAACGAGAACTGGCGCAAACCTGTAGTGCTTGACACTAACGTACGCCAGGAAGTACGGCAGAGTAAGGAACTTCACGGACGCTTTTTCCGGGCCCTTCATGGGCCCGATGTAGATCAACTAGCGTCCGTAGCCTGTCTACGCGTCGGTGACCTCTGTGGGGAAACCGAAGGTTTTATCTGTGCAATTATGGACGAAGTTATCATGACGAAAACTACCAGAGATTTATTGTGAAGGACGGCACGGTTGACATCTGTCGGGCATGTCACCGACCGGGTGAATCAATCCGCCACATTATCTTTGGGCGTTCTCGTCTAGCTAACGGGGAATACTTGCATAGACACAACCTCTCCGCTCTGAAGTACTCTCTTGTGGAATCGGAGGTGCCATACTACAGGTATGTGCCCGACCCAGTTCTCGATAATGGCGATATCACGTTATACTGGGATCGGTCCATCATCACTGACAGGACTATTGTAGCCAATAAGCCTGATATAGTGGTGGTGGACCGAAGCGAGAAGCGTGCAATGATTGTTGAAATATCTGTTCCGCATGACGAGAACCTCGTGAAAGCCGAGAAAGATAAACTAATCAAGTAAATTGATTTGGCTCGCGAGGTTGTCGCATGTGGGAAGTGGACTCAGCGATCATTGTACCGATAGTTGTGTCAGCCAATGGTTTAATAACCAAGAGCCTCGACCAACACCTTAGGAGGCTCTGGTTAGGCGACTGAATCAAGGGCTTGATTCAGAGAGAGCTCGTATTGTTAGGAGGTTCTTTTCTTTGGAGCCCTGACCCTGTTCCCGATACCGCTGGGACACTATTTTTTATATTTTTAAATGTTTTTTTTTTTTTTTTATTTAAATGTTTAAAAATATAACTAGTATGTATATTGTAATGAATAAACGAATAATAATAATAATATTCCACAACTATCACACAGCGCCGTCTAGTCCCAAGCTAAGCAGAGCTTGTGTTATGGGTACTAAACAACTGATAAACATACTTATATATATATTTCTAAATACATACATATTATAGATAAATTACACCCAGAGACACAGAACAAATGATCGTGCTCATCACACAAACATTTGTCCTGGGTGGGAATTGAACCCACGACCTCCGGCATAGCAGTCAGGATCACTAACCACTACTTAATGAATTATTATTTTTTCAGTGAACCATAGTTTAATTTTTTTTTATGCGACCTATTCAAATGTCAAATAAAATAAAAATAAAGTGTCTTTTTATATCGTTCGTCGAGTTGTGGAGCTCTTTAGTATTCTCGAGTTGAGTTACATGATTATTGGCAAATGCCTACACTGACTGGACAAGTTTACTCAAATCTGTGTGGTTCTTTCTTCAAAAGACCATCTCAGATACTAATCTTCATGGCTATCATATATCATATACAGATTAATTAGCTAAAGATAAATACACGGTTCACGATTCAGTTTATGAATGTGAACGACATTCATACACTGTATTGTGGAAACAGTAATTCTAAAATTAAAAATACAGTTGCTAAAAAGCAGCCTGCCACATATATAAACCATGGTATTACAAATCTAGATTCGAACTCCTCTTGACGAAAATGTGATTGAATCATCCTGGCGTAGTAAAAATCTCTGAAATTCTTTTGAACCAAACCATTTTCTCTTAAACGAAGTGCGTGTAATCGCATTCTTTCTGAAAGTGGAAACCCTTTGTAGAAAAACATACCAGAAATTAACTTGACGTAAGGTTTTTTGAAGTAATAGAGCGACGAGCGACCAAATACATCGCATAAAGACTTTTGGTTATATCGATATATTGAGTGTTGAACCAGCGTAAATAAATCTTCTGATTGTGCGACTGTCTTAAAAATTGCTATCGGGTCATTGCTATTGTAATTCATTTCTTTGGATAAATTTGTTTCAGATTGAATATATTCAAAAATTCTAGGACCAACACATGGCTTAAGGTTGTGGCGTCCGATATCTGCTTCATTAAACACTTGGTACTCTTTTATCGGTTTGCGTATGAAACTCACAAAGCTCGACTGGTAAAGACAATTCATTAGAAATGCAAACCATACCCATATTATAAAAGTACATCTTACATTACTATTCATTCGATAACGCCTTACATTAGAACTATTGTTTAGTAATAATTTTAACAAAATCATCATAACGTTGGTTTTGTCTTTGGCACGAAGAAGTACGATCATTATTGTTGAATATATTAGATAAACTAACAATAGCTGACACCACACTAATGGATAGAAAACTAAATAAGCATTTTTCCACGTAGGTACAGATGACGCTTTCTTCACATAAAAACGTAATTCGTCATAGTAATCCATATATCCATGTAAATATGTAAATGCAGCTGCGCGATCTGATACTAGTAAAACTCTTCCTAACACTACATCCGTTTCATTATTTTGCAATTTTGCTATAGATCCCATTACTCGCATTTCATAAGTTATTGTGTTAAATTTTTCTTCAGTAAAATTGTAAGTAAAATTTACTTTGAAATGTTCTAGTTCTCCTATCACTTTCAATAAATATTGCTCAGCGCCTAATGTCATACGTTCATCGTCTGCAAGATGAGGGTGTATAGAGTATGGTGGTCGGTGCGGGACAGCAGCACGCAAGGTGCAGTTCTGTAGACCAGTCACGTACTTGTTTGGGAATAAATTTCTTGTCTTATTTGAGCACAAACCGTAACTAATGACTTTGTTGTAATATTTTCCACACGCATAGTTGTCGAATGGATTGTAGGTGTAGAGGTAAGCAACGTCAGTACCGTTGACCAGCAACACGTTGACAACATGATGCTTCAATAGCTCATTGAAAATATTTTTAAGTTCATCGTCGTTCATAAAATTGGTCACGATGATGAACCTAGAGGATGGGTTCCATGTTGAATCTTCGAGCAGGTATTTAAAATTTTCTATAAATATTGTTGCATTCTTTGCGTTTATGAGATATGCTTGGTGTCTGAAGTCGGATTGCGTAGTCGTTTGTCTGAATATCATGGTTGCGATGTTCGATAAATGAATTGATTTTAGGATCTCGTAATCGTCTGAATTCATATCAACGTATGTGAGCGTCTTTTCCTCAGAAATGTATTTTCCCACAATATCGGTTATACATATGACCAAATTTAATTTCTGCTGTTCTTTGAAATATATGTCATTTTCACTGTAACACTTTGCATAAAATAAAGAGAGCCACAAGTAAACACCCAACATTTTTGGATGTGCATTGATGTGTGTTTTAGGGAGGGCTTAGCTAGAAAGGATTAATATATTTTTGAAATGCTATTACGAATAAAAACGAGTTATTACGAGTAAAATGTATCCATCATTACTCAGATTTCAATCTTTCTAACAAATGGATCAAAAAGATCTGACAATAAAGTTTCGTGTCGTTTGAGTGATTAGTTAATTAGTGAATTGTTATTGAAAGTAGTTTTGCTTTTGCTGCTAGGTAACGAGAGCTTAACTTTATCTACTTTAATCTTTATCCATTTCGTACTGATGCGTATTGATGACGTGCAGAATATGATTTAATAGATTTTTTAAACTTCTAATTTTATAACTAAGCAACGGGAAAATGACATAGCCTCTAATAAACTAATTCGTCTTTTTTACAACGCCAACTAAATATTCTATAGAAAGCGTCAAGTAAAGATCATCAATTATTGTAACTTGTCCTTCTTATTTATACATTGCCACCTAATTTACTAACTCGGCCACGGATTTTACATCTCGGTGACGAGATGTAAAATCCGAGTAGATGTAAAATCCGTCCACTTCAACGCAACGTCCTCAAAAAAATATAATTCAAGCTTCTAGAGAAAGCATCATTTATTATAACTTAGCATGTAAAATAATACATCATAAATTCTTTTATCGTGAAAATAGCCACTACATGATTTGGCGCGAGTACGCGAGACGACAGCGACCAGTCATTTGCACCAATCAGAGAGTGCCATTCGATTCATGTACTTACCGACGAGTTCAAATAAAGAATCATACCTACAATATCTCGTAATAATGTGTTTACCATTGTCTAGTAGTCTAGTCACAGATAGATTGTATTTTGAATGCAGTTTGCACTGGGTGAAATAGGTTAGGTTAGGTTAGGTTAGAACTGTAACCAACTGCGCGTGAGCCGAGCGAGCGAAGCGAGCGGTGCCAAGGCAGCGGCCGGCGAACGCTATGTCCATGTCGTTTAGTCCATTCGGGATTTCGTTCTTTCGAGCATTTGAACATCGGTATTTTGTGTTTCGATATAACGAGTATCCGGCATTTAAAACTTTCGGTATTTTGAATTTCAGTGTTTTGGACGTCGGTATTTCAATCATAGGTATTATGAACTTTCGGGATTTTATACGTACCCTAATATTATAAAAAAAGAAGGTTGATGACTGGGCCAAATAAAAACTCTGCGGCTGGACTTATTATTTCTCATAGCTTACTTTAAACCACTTGATGATAATATTCGATAAAGGAGGATGCCGGATTTTGTATGGGCACCATCCCCACCCTACAACAGACATGAGACAGGTGTCATTCGAAGCGTCTAGTTTAATATAATATAATAAAAAAATAAAAAATAATAATAGAGTATTTTTTATTATGGCGACACATCTCTAAAGTATGGGATTTAGGTTATATAAAGCATTATATTTTGACCTAACCTAACGAAGCCCAAGTGTTTTGGAACTTAAATATGTTAGATGACTTATATTTTAAACGTACTGAGTAAAAAAATTAGAAGCTAAATAAATTTTATTTTTTGATGTCATTTAATAGTATTTTAGAAGTTTAAATGCATGTTAGAATAGAATAGAATAGCATTTATTCGGCACAAGCAACACAATATACAACAACATAAAAAATAATAAAAAAAGAGTACAGACATACAATACAGTTGCAGTGACTGTGCCTGAACCGAAAGGGTCACCAACTTAGCAATTGCTGGGTGTCAAACACCCAGCGCTGATTTTCAGCTGGCACCCCGCAGTGACGCAAATTTAGATGCTAAAAAATAAGCTAAGCTGAGTTGTGTTTAGAGTGGTTTACATAGAAGATAACTAGTGGCTAAGATAGTATTATTTAGATGCTCGTTAATTGTGGCTGACTCAATAATAATAATAATGGTTTATTTGATTCATTTTGACAAGGTTCAATAAATATACAGTAATGCGATACACCAAAGACTTAAATGCTAGTTTATTACAAATTCCATGAACCCCACACTAGGATTCCCTGTGTCGTGGGATCCAGTCTCTTCTCGAGTTCAGCAATAATAATAATAATTAATAGTTAAGTTACAATTTTTTAGATAGATAAAATAAGAAAAAAATAAAAGTAAGAGATATAATTATAAAGAATTAAATTTAGAAAAAAAATGTTTTACTGTTATGTGTATTGTTGACTTAGTAATTTAGAAGGCAACATACATTTTTGGGGGCGAATAATGATATTAAAAAGAAGCCTGTTTAATTAGCACCCATTTTTTTTTTATTCAATGCCTAACGGTTAAAAGATTATTCACCTTGTATTTTTTAAAGATAAATTGTAAAAAGATGTTAATTTATTAACATGATGCCTACATTTATTCTCATAACCATATCTATAGAGTTTATTTATCTGTTAAAGCCCAGTTCTTTTTAACATGAACATGATTGAAAAAGTAAAACATTTGTTTAAATAATTTCAAATTCATAGTAATAACCTAGTATATACTTTTAAGTTATGTAAGTAGATTTTTATCTACTGTAAACAGTAAGGTTCGATTTTGAAAGTCGTACAATACTTCAAGTTTAGTCTTCAATCACTTCGCATTATCTGTGGCCTTTTTTCGAGTTTCTTGGAGCACTGTTTACATATCCTGTTATTTATTCCTGCAATAAATATTTTACGAGCTCGTGGTGCTCGTACTGTCACAACCTAATGCAGAGGTACACACGAAAGCTGTATATATATGTCGTTAAAGTTAAAACCATTACTGCTCTACACGCTCATACTGTAGAGTCATGCTGATTAGCTTCAATAATGCGAACTTAGGACAAACAATTCTGCTTCCGTAAGGGGCGCGTTCCACGGTGGACGCCGTCATGCACGTGCGAGCCCTCACGACGAGGATTCATCACTAAGGATTTATCGACGATGTATGCGGTATCTGGGGGTTATCTTGGCTGTGTCTTTAGGTCTCCAACGCCTTTAATACCCTGCCCTGGAGTTGCATGGCAGTCCAGTATCTCCGGGTGCTGGCCTACGAAACGGATATTCGAGGTCTACCTGACCGACAAGTTTATCATCTACCCCGGTCACCAGGGAGAGTTGAAACGGTGAGAGATATCGTGCGGTGTTCCACAGGGGCCGGTACTAGGGTCGCCCTTGTTGAACATCGGTTACGGTTAAATGCTGTGCGGCGACCTCAGAATGGTGAAAGAGACGCATCTCAATAAGATGGTGGTCAAATGCGAACCTCTCAATAATAATTAAAAAAAAATTCAAACTCAACCCTTTAACCACCCGAGTCGGATTTTTCCGACAAGTTTTTTCGCATCCTATTCGCAGAATCGTGTGTTTTCAACTAGATACTCCTTAGCGCTTAACTCTTCAATTCTCATAGATGACATAAGACCTGACGAGATGGAGTATTGGTCGTCGATGTGCGAACTTGGCGAAATAAATGCGAGAGTGTTTGTCGGGTATATCCGACTTAGGCGGTTAAAGGGTTAAGGTTGCCAATGAAAAATATGGCCAAAATAAATTTTAAAATTTAAAATATACACCGTTAAATTTTAATCGTTTTAATCCCGTGGAGGGTCGATCCGGTACCTACATGAAACACTATCGATTTGTAAAGATAAAATTAAAAATAAAGTAAATCGATTAAAATTGAATGGTGTATAAATGCAATTTTTCTTTAACTATCGACAATGACCGACATAGACTTATTATGCTCATAAAACGTTGTTTACATAAAATTGTGTCATAAAAATTCTAACATTGAAAAAACCCAATATGGTATTCTATCAATAGGCTAGGTAACATGGTGACCTAGGCATAAATCTTAGGTATCATTATAAGTGCTAAGTACGGTAATCACATACCGACAATGGTTCGATGCACTGTCTTGTTCCCATTTAGATTACGCATAAAATTCAACCTTTAGGTAAAGCTTTTTAGGTTTGTTTTTAATTGTATGGTATCCTATAACAATTAATAATGTATGGGCAATATGTCGCTTTTTTCTATTTATGGTTTGTCCATCGCAAAGAGGTATGGAAAATACAATGGCTGCACTTTGTGATAATGACTTGTGATTGTAGTGCACAGAGCAGGAATCTTTTAACCTATTGAAGAGGCTAATTGTAATACAAGTACCAAAAAACACAATCGACTTCAAAAACAAACAACATTGCAAAAAAAAAAAAAAGAAATTCTGATTGTGTTTTTTAATTTTTTGATACCGACTTAAAAAATTAAAGTTACTTTGTCTACACTAATATTATAAAGAGGTAAAGTTTGTTTTCTTTTTATTTGTAGGAGGTAATCTCTGAAAGTACTAGCCCGATTACTAAATTTTTTTCACCGATAGAAAGTTGCTTTATTTCTGAGAGACATAGGCTATATTATTATATATCAACGCGGGCGAAGTCGCAAGCAAAAGTTAGTATTTTATAGTTTGTTTTGAAGTCACTTGTATTTTTTGTAAAAGAGTTAGTCTTACTATTATTGTTAAGTTTACAAAAAGAGTGAGTTCAAATTGTGCACGTCAGCATGCCGCATCCCACAGAGTTGATATCTGAAAAGTCAACCTTTTGTTAACCGACTTCGAAAAGGAGGAGGTTCTATGTTCGGTTGAATGTATTTTTTTTACCTGTGTATTTGCGTTAAGATTAGACATTTAAAGATACTTTTTTTACTGTCTGTTCAACCGATTTAAACTTCTATTTCGTAGGCATAAGGATGGTATTAAAAACAAAAAAGTGGTTACAATACTAATTATTATTTATTGCAGCCACCATTGTCATGCCATCAACGTAATAAAAGTCAAAATCGATTGAACGGACAGTAATAACAGTTTGTCATAAATGTCATATTTCAACATTGTTTAGTAATTAATCATTCGAATGACACAAAACGTAACGTCAGATCAAAAATCATTAGTTGAACAGAGATGTCTAAGTAATGATACATAATATTCTAGATCCATTACGATAAACCATTTAATAGCTCTATTTGTAACAGCGTTTTAAAAACGAATTTATCTTCTCTAAAAAGCACTACCTAACACAGATCAATTTGGATCCAAAAATGTTGGGTGCTTACTTGTGGTTCTCTTTGTTTTATTTTAAGTGTTACAGTGAAAATGCCATATATTTTGATCAACAGACAAAATCAAACATAATAGTATGTATAACCAATATAGTGGAAAAATACTTTTCTGCTGAGAAGACGCTTACATATGTTGATTTGAATTCTGATGATTATGAGATCCTAAAAGCTATACATTTATCAACCGTCACAACGTTGATATTCAGACAGACGACCATACATTCCCACTTCACACATCAAGGATATATCATAAATGCATATAACGCAACGGAATTCACGGAATATTTTAAATATCTTCTCGAAGATCCAACATGGAACCCGACCTCCAAGTTTATCATCGTGATCAGATTGCTGGATAAAGAGGAACTGAAAAATATTTTCGATGAGCTACTGAAGCGACATGTTGTTAACGTGCTGGTGATCAGTAGTACTGGCAGCGCTCAGCTCTACACCTACAACCCCTTCGACAACTATGCTTGTGGCAAATATTACAATAACGTTATCAGTTACGGTTTGTGCTCGAATACAACAAAAAATCTTTTCCCAAACAAGTACGTGACTGGTCTACGAAACTGTACCTTGCGTGTTTCCGTCCCGCATCAACCACCTTACTCTATCCACCCTCATCTTGCAAATGACGAACGTTTGATATTAGGCGGTGAGCAATATTTATTTAAAGTGATAGGAGAACTAGAACATTTCAAAGTGAATTTTGATTTCAATATAAATAATGAGAATTTTACCGTAATAACTTCCAACATGAAAGTTATGGGGCCTATGGCAAAGCTGCAAAACAATGAAACTGATGCAATGCTAGGAAAAGTTGTACTTGAGTCGAGCAGAGCAGATGCATTTACCTATTTACATGGGTACATGGACTATTATGACGAACTAAATTTTTTTGTGAAGAAAGCGTCATCGGTAGCGATATGGAAAAATGTGTATTTGGTTTACAATCCATCAGTGTGGTATCTGCTATTGTTAGTTTATCTGATATATTCAATATTAATGATAATAATTCTCCGTGCTAAAGACAAAACAAATGTTATGCTGAAATTGTTAAAATGTTTATTACCCAATAATGGCGGTAATGTAATAATGTGTCATCGAATGAATAGTAATATAAGATGTATCTTTATAATATGGGTATGGTTTGCGTATCTAATGAATAGTCATTACCATTCGAGCTTATATAGTTTGATCGGCAAACCAATAAAAGAGCACCAAGTGTTTAATGAAGCAGATATAGTCAAATATAAACTTAAGTCATGTATTGATCCCAGAACGCAGGAATATATTCACGTTTTTCATACAGAAATGAATATATCAATAAATTACGATTGCGTTCACCCGATACAAATTTTAAATAAAGTCGCTCAATCAGAAAATTTATTTACGCTGGTTCAACACTCAAAATATCAATATAACATAAAATCTTTCTGCGATGAATTTGGTCGCTCACAGCTCTATTATTTCAAAAAACCATATTTCAAATTTATTTTTGGTGTATTTTTCTATAAAGGGTTTCCAGTTTCAGATAGGATGCGACAAAACGCACTTCGTGTAAGTGAAATTGGCTTATCTGGTAAGAAATTTAAAGAGTTATACTATAGCAAGATAATTAAATTTCATTTTCGTCAAAAGATGTTCGAATCTAGTTTTGGGATACCATGGTTTACTTATGTGGCAGGCTGCTTTTCGGCAACCATAGTTTTAATTGTTGAAATATTGTTTAAGCGATTTACCTTATGAAAATGTGTTATTTTGAGTTCAGTAGTCTGTTACTTAATATGCCACGATAATAAATTATATTTAATTTGCAAATCTATATATATAAAACTCAATCCCTATATCCATGGTCACGCCATCACGCGTGAACGGCTGGACCGATTTCGCTCATTCTTTCTTTTGTTGTGTTCGTTATTGTGAGGAGAAGGTTCATATGAAAAAAAAATGAAAATTAGGGTAGTGTAGGGTACTGTAGGGTAGAGTAGGGTAGTGTAAGGTAGAGTAGGGTAGAGTATTGTAGAGTAGGGTAGAGTAGGGTAGAGTAGGGTAGAGTAGGGTAGAGCATGGTAGAGTAGGGTAGAGTAGGGAAGAGCGGGGCGAAGCCGCGCGGGCAAAAGCTAGTGGGTGATACATAAAAAAAATGTTGGATTATAAAATCGTTAAAGACTATGTCGAGGGAAAAACGGCTTGTGATGGAGCTCTTGAGCGTTCTTGCTCCAGCAATATCAATATAAATGATGTCATTTGTTTTTATTTTTTAACTTTGAAATATTTTTTGTTTCATATAATTTGACATTTGATAAATTAACTTTGACAACATAACATTTACTTCATAAAGTATATATTATATTATTTATTATTTACTATTAACATTGTGAGGACCGTGTGGATTATTCTTCTTTTCAGTAATTTTAACGTTTTCAGTTATTCAGGCAGTTTAAGTACTCTATGAGGCCTGCTCAAAGGCCCTTTCTTTAGTATTGTTTTTCGAGTCATTCAGCTCCATATTAGTCCTGAGCTACACGATTACTGACAAGTGCTTGCAGGACAGAATGGAAGAAGAAAACGTGTTGCGCCGACCCCAAGTAATATGGGATAAGGGCAGGAAGAAGAAGAAGAAGGAGCTTGCACTGACTGAACAGTGTCACTCAAATCTGCTTGGTTCTCTCACTATCTCAAATACTAATCTGCCTGGTTTTTATGTGATTTAAGAAACACCAAAATTAAAACAGAGGTCAAAAGAGACTTTGACCTCTGTTATACTTTCGGTGTTTCTTCTCAAGGTAGTCAGCAAGGAAACATCATACATCATCATACTATATTATTATATTTAATATCATCGACATATTAAATATAATAAGTAATATGCAAAATAAATATAATTTATAAACATAATGTCCAATAAAAGCCATTTGCTGACCACTAATTACAAACCAAATAAACTAGATATATAACGATAAAACCATTTAATTTTTTAATGATCGTTTACATTAAATTATAAAATCATAATAAAAAAAATTATAATTTTTTAGCAATTTACTTTTATTAAAGGCATAAATCAATGTGCATTCAAAATGTTATTTGTTTACTTGATGATTTTTTGTTGTATATTTAGTCTAACAGCAAAATCGCCATTTTATATTTCAGAGAAAAACCATTAAAAAAAATTAAGCTTTGTTTATTTATCATACTGGATTGTCACATTTATCGCGTAATATTTTAGTCTAATTTTTAATTAAACATAATTAATGTAAACAATTAAACATAATTAAGCTATAAATTAAGTATAATTTATAGCTTAATGTGTTTTTATTGATATTATTGATTTTCACCAACTTATTGTTGTATTAACTGTACCTATATACGCATGGGTTGGTTATAAACTATAATTATAATAAATAATATAACATTTATACTATAAAAAGTAAATAAACACCCTTAACTAATTAATTCAAACGAAAAAGATCTAAAATATAAGTGTCAAAATACTTGTGGAGCACACAGTCGAGGTGTACCCTGCTTGGGCGGAGCATCGCCGTGCCCTCGTGGGGACGATCAGCGGCGGAGACCTCTCGCGCCGGGGCTTGGTTGAGCCCATGGTCTGGAGCGAGGAGGAGTGGCAGGCGGTCGCCAACTTCTGCGAAGCAGTAATGCTCGCAAAGGCCGACCGCATCAGGCGACGGCGCTCTCGCCGCCGCCGGGATTCCGATCCCGATTTCCAGCTACCGTAGGCGCGGGCTTGCGGACAGTGAGCAATAGGTAGCTCGCTGTCCGAACGTCCGAAAACTGTCCGGACCAAGCCCAAGTCGTCGATGGCGCGCACTGTTCCCGCGCGCCTCAAGGAGTTGTTAGCAACAGCAGGGGCCCAGCCGGGTCGAATCCTACTTGGGCCAGGGTTATCCGAAAGGGAACTCGAGCCTCGGTATGAAGGTTTGAAAGAACGGGGTGGGTTTTTTAGTCAGTAAGAATCTGACACCATCTCCCGCTCCGCCCAAGAGCGGGGTTGTCATTGGATGATTTTTCCCACCAAAAAGTGTCAAAATACTTAAATATTTTTAAGTATAAAATAATAAAATTTCACAAAATGTTCTTGTAACCTCTAAATCTGCAAAGTAATTAGTAATACAAATAGCCGGTAGCCAGACATTTGTACCTGACATGATCTGCAATACATTATTATCTCTGTTCAGACATCGCCTTAAGGACTGGAGCCGCCATCTACCTCGCAGCGATTGGTCGCCCACGCATGACGTCGACCAATAATCACCGCACGCATCAACGATTTTTTCCAAAATCTTTTGTTCTTTGTTCACTTCACTTCATCGCACGCACTAGACCTCATATATTCGCAATATATTAAAAGTCAGAGTATATATTCCTGGTATCATTTTCAAGAAACCCTCAGTCTCCCAACACGCAACAGAGCTGAAATCGAAACATTGGTCCTTCGAGCCGGATGTTGGACTTTGGAGTGCTGTATATCCTGAAAACGCGCATATCAGGTACGGCCAGCCATCCTGCCCAGCCCTATTTATCTCCATTTCAGTTGTGTGATACCGTGCTATTTACTCAATTTCAGTGAAATTCTGGTGTGAAATTGTGCGCTGCCAACAAAGAATCTCATCGTAACCGTCACATTCAAACGTGAGTACCCCTTTCTTTCTACTTTCCACCAAAATGAGTCAGCCTAGTATGTCAGAGATCTCAGTACCTAATAAGCCTCGCGATAAATCTCCTTTCAAATATAATCCAAACGACGACTGTCCACTTATTAGGGATCTTGTTAAAAAACGTGGCATAGTAAAAGGCAGATTGTCAAAATTCTCGAATTACTTGTCCAGTATTCCTGATGGACCTTTGTCTGGTCAAACACGCGTAGATCTCAAATTACGGATTCAGGGAGCCTCTAAATTATTTGATGAATTCAGTGACATCCAAAGGCAAATCGAGGAATCAGTCTCCGATGTTGATGAGCAATTAACGCAAAGAGAATTGATGGAAAATAGATATTACACTTTATTATCTCAAGCTGAATGTCTTTTAAATCCGAGTGAGGTTACTGACAGTTCTAATAAATGTAGTCATCACCACAAACCGGCCGTTAAATTACCCACTATTTCTATGCCCACCTTTGACGGTTCATACGAGCATTGGTTGGAGTTCAGGGATACTTTTCTGTCACTAGTGCACAATTCTAATGATCTAAGCAATATAGAAAAGTTTCACTACTTAAAATCCTCATTGAAGGGAAGTGCGGAGCTGGTAATCAATGCCATAGAATTTTCTAGTGGCAACTACCCGGTTGCATGGGATTTACTTCTCAATCGGTACAATAATAGCGAATTGTTGGTGCATAATCACGTCATGTCTTTGTTCACTATGCAGAACTTGAACAAAGAATCGCCAGATCTAATTCGACAATTAATAGATACCGTGTTAAAAAATTTACGTGCATTAAAAATGCTTGACGAACCAACCGACGCATGGGATACATTAATTGTCTATTTAATTCTGCTTAGATTTAATCCAGTCACCGAACAACAATGGGAACAATACAAACGCGCACAAGTATTATCTAGAAATGGCGATTCTAAACCTAAGCGAAAGCTTAAACTGGATGATATGATAAATTTTCTTAAAGACCGAGCTGACGTGCTGGAAACATTGCAGGTGACACATAACAAACGAAATATTGATAATAAAAAACAAAACACGAAAATTAATCAATCTAAAATTCACTGCAATGTTTCCACCAATGAGCCACAGGGTCAACAGTCACAAAAATCCACTAAAAATAAAAGGCTTTGTCTATTGTGCAACTCAAATCATCCACTTTACGCGTGTCAAAGATTTCTTGATTTTAATTTAGATTCTAAACTTAATTTTGTTCACGAAAAGAAACTTTGCATAAATTGTTTACGTTCCGATCACACGTTGGATAGTTGTAGGTTCGGGCCGTGTAGATTATGCAACAAAAAACACAATTCGTTATTGCATTCCGATAATTATACGAATCAATCTGTAGCACTTCATGTGTCGCACGCTAATGAGGCGCCGACTGCGGTGACCAGGGCTCCAGGAGCGCATCCTCTGCCCCTTCCCGCGGCCACCGCACCGGCATCGCCCTCCGCTGTGGAATCTACCACGATCTATGCGAACAAAGCGCACATGAACACATCCACTCAATCACCTGTTATGAAACCGGTTTTACTATCGACTGCGTTAGTTGAAATTGTTGATAATCGTAACAATTATTACTTAGCACGCGCGCTCCTTGACAGCGGTAGTGAACGCTGTTTCATTACTCAAACTTTATGCAATTTAATTCAAGCGCCAGTAATACAGTCCGCTCAAGAAATTCGTGGTGTAGGGAACTCAATCACAAAATCCACGCAAATATGTGACATCGAATTAAAATCACGCGTCCATCCATACACTACGCGCCTACAATGTTTTGTTTTGCCTAACATTACGTCGGCGTTGCCTGCTTTATCACAATTACAACAAAGCGGACAACTCCAAATTCCCGAACAAATTGTTTTGGCAGACCCGCATTTTAATGAGTCTCAAAATATAGATATCCTAATCGGGGCGGATATATTTTGGGAATTAATTAATTCTAATAAAATAAGATTACCTAATGGCCCTTTCTTATTAGATACAAAATTGGGATGGGTTGTTTCCGGCCCAATTTGTTCTCTTACGCGTTATGATAGGTACATTCAGTGTAGTTTTTCTCAGTCTATCGACTCCCAGCTACGCAAATTCTGGGAGTTGGAAGACATGTCTGCGTATCGGGATACGCGCACAGATGAGGAGCGTTCTTGTGAACAACATTTCGTCGATACTACTACACGCAATAGTGACGGAAGGTTCAAAGTTCGCATTCCTTTTAAATCATCACCCGATACCTTAGGCGAATCTTATTCACAGGCAAAACGTAGGTTTTTTGCCCTCGAAAAACGTTTATTACGCAACCCTGATTATAAAAAACTTTATGCCGATTTCATTCACGAGTACATTCGATTAGGTCATATGAGTCGTGTTGATCGCGTTGGGACGCCTAACTATTTTTTACCGCATCATGGAGTATTTCGTGAGCACAGCACCACCACCAAGCTGCGTGTGGTGTTTGATGCCAGTGCCGCAGCTAGCAATGACATCTCGCTCAATGATATACAAATGGTAGGCCCACCGATACAAGGCGATTTGTTGTCTATTTTATTACGATTTAGGCAGCATAAATACACGGCTTGTGCAGACATTGAGAAAATGTATCGGCAATGTCTCATTCACGAAGATCAGCGTGATCTTCAGCTGATATTGTGGCGTGATGATCCGTCGCGGCCACTGGATGTTTACCGGCTGAACACGGTCACTTATGGTACCGCGTCTGCGCCGTTTCTAAGTTGTAGGTGTCTTAAACAGCTGGCAGCTGATTGCACGGATCGTGACGTCACGAGAATCATTAATGAAGACTTCTACGTTGACGATATGATTACGGGTTGTGATAATAAACAACAACTTTTAGATGTTTGCAAAAATGTTGCAGACGTTTTAAAGTCAGGTTGTTTTCCCCTTCGCAAGTGGATGTTTAATTTCAACATTGAAAACAATGAATCTGACTTAGTTAAGGAATTATCATTAGGTGATAATGTCCATTCTAAAACTTTAGGGTTGGGTTGGCATAATATGAACGACATATTTTATTTTAACACGCAATTTAACAATAACTCCAATCAATTAATTACCAAGCGTTATATTATGTCAACAATATCACAGATTTTTGACCCGTTAGGATTATTAAGCCCTATGATAATAATAGCTAAAATTCTTTTACAAAAATTATGGCTAGTGAAGATTGGCTGGGACGATGAAGTTCCCAGTGACGTCAAACGTACTTGGGAAACTTTTGTTAGTTCTCTGCTTATTCTCAACAACGTGAGTGTACCGCGACACGTCATAGGCAGCGACCCTGCTTCTATTGAGCTACACATATTTACAGACGCATCGGAAGCCGCGTATGGGGCATGTATTTATGTTCGCACTATAAATCATGACTCCTCAGTGTCTGTCAGGTTGTGTTGCGCGAAGAGCAAGGTCGCACCATTAAATCCTGTAAGTATCCCTAGGCTAGAACTATGCGGGGCTTTGCTAGGTGCTAGACTATTCAATAAAGTACGCGAATCACTACGCTGTCAATTTAACCACACAGTTTTCTGGTGTGACTCCACCATTGTGTTGGGTTGGCTACGCATGGCTCCCAATTTACTAAAAACTTTCGTGCAAAATCGAGCGGCTGAGATTCACGAAATCGCGAAAGAACATCCGTGGTGTCACGTCAGCGGGAAAGATAACCCAGCCGACTTGGTGTCTCGCGGAGTCAGACTGGAAGATCTTCAGTCTTCCACGCTATGGTGGGAGGGCCCAGATTTTTTACGACAGCTTGACTTTGATAGTAGTCAAGCTAACTCAGGTAGGTATTTAGCACAGTCTGATTTACCGGAAGTGAAGCCAGCCAAAACTCACGCATTTTTAAATACTATGGATACTTCATTGTTTCCATTTAAGAGATTCTCTCAATTTAATCGTATGCAACGCGCTTGTGCGTATGTATTACGTTTTATTTTTAATGTTCGCAATAGGAATAACATGCGTCGCGGCCCTCTCACTGTTGATGAGTTGAGAAATGCGCGCATGACTTTAGTGAAGTTGTCCCAACGCGAATCATTTCCTGAAGAATATGATTTATTGAGTAATAACAAATTTCTTAAAAATAAGCATAATTTAAGTAAATTAAATATCTTCGCAGATAGTGATGGCATTTTACGAGTCGGTGGACGAATAAAGTTATCATCTGATTTTAATTTTGATAAGAAACATCCTTTACTAATTTGTTCCAACCACTGGTTTTCAGTGCTATTGTTTCGACACGAGCACAAGCGACTGCAGCATTCCGCGCCGCAGGCGTTGCTGTACAACATACGCGAGTCCCACTGGCCGGTGAGGGGGAGGAACTTGGCCAAGCGCACTGTCCATGAGTGCGTTACGTGTACACGGTTAAGAGGTGCATCTTTATCTCCTATTATGGGCAACTTACCGGAAGAGAGAATCACTCCAAGCTTTCCGTTTTTACGTACTGGTGTTGACTACGCTGGTCCAGTGCTCGTACTGAATCGTAAGGGTAGGGGCTCTAAATTAATAAAAGGTTATATTTGCCTATTCGTTTGTTTGGTTACACGCGCCATACATTTAGAGCTTGTCAGTGACCTTTCTTCTGATGCTTATCTACTTGCATTAAAGAGATTTATTTCCCGACGTGGTAAACCTGATGAAATAATTTCGGATAACGGCAGGAACTTTGTAGGTCTCGCAAACGAATTTTCAAAATTTTTATCCACTTGCTCTGATGATTTAACTGAATACGCGACTAGTCAGGACATTAAATTTACTTTTATCCCACCTTATGCGCCTCATTTTGGTGGATTGTGGGAGGCGGGAGTAAAGTCGTGCAAGCACCACTTGTTACGAGTCGTTGGTAACGCACATCTAACATTCGAGGAATATAGCACTGTATTATCGCAAATTGAAGCTGTCCTCAACTCCCGCCCCATTAGTCCTTTATCCGCAGATCCTAACGACTTCCTTCCTTTGTGTCCATCTCACTTCCTGGTTGGTCGTCTCCTAACAGCGCCTGCAACGCCACAGCTGATTGACGTCCCTGCTCACCGGTTGACACGCTACCAGAGGCTCGAACAGCTCAGACAACATTTCTGGATACGATGGTCCAAAGAGTACATATCCGAAATGCAAACCAGGACTAAATGGAGACAACATGGGCGAGATTTGCAGCCAAACACACTGGTCGTCATCAAAGAGGACAACACGCCGCCACTGAAATGGAGCTTGGGGCGGATCATCTCAACAGTGCCAGGAAAGGATGGAGTTTCTCGAGTGGCTGACATCCAAACGAAGTCAGGAGTCATCAGACGCGCATTTCCTCGAATCTGTCCACTGTTCAACGATGGAGATGATGAGAAGGTGTTGGACGTCGGTACCTACTTCCAAGGCCGGGGGCATGTTCAGACATCGCCTTAAGGACTGGAGCCGCCATCTACCTCGCAGCGATTGGTCGCCCACGCATGACGTCGACCAATAATCACCGCACGCATCAACGATTTTTTCCAAAATCTTTTGTTCTTTGTTCACTTCACTTCATCGCACGCACTAGACCTCATATATTCGCAATATATTAAAAGTCAGAGTATATATTCCTGGTATCATTTTCAAGAAACCCTCAGTCTCCCAACACGCAACAGAGCTGAAATCGAAACAATCTCGTTTAGAAATAATATTCTGGGTCAGTGTCAAAAACATTTTAAAAGAAAGCATGCTACCCCGTGGGTTCCGTATTTTGTTCGCTGACTTAAAAGTTACAACATTGGGCGGAGTATCGTGTTTCATGGTGTGTTACTATGTAAAATGGAAGGTCACATATGTAATAGTGTGTCTAGATCTGACGAATGCGCCGCTCGCGAGCTGTTCGCGAGCCGTTCGCGAGCCGCTTGTGAACTCAACTTGAGGCATACGACGGTACATTTATGCGTGCGTCCCGTAAGACAGATGCTCAAGCTGAGCACGCAAACCACCAAGCACAAAGTCAGTAGAAAACGTAAACAACACCTGTCCGTCCACACGGAAGGCACGGCTCGTACTGAGGCGGCGTTCCCAACAATCGTATGCTCACTGTGAGCACATCTACACAGCCCGAGGCATGCGAGACGAACCATTCGCGACGCACGCCTCGCGATGCGTACAGACGCAGCTTAATTAACAACCACGCGCGGTGCAGAAGCTTTGTGAGAACGAGACATGCGCGAAATGCACGCGCGCTGTTCGCAAGCGGCTCGCAAAAGGCTAGCGAGCGGCGCATTCGGCAGGTCTGGACACACCATTGATGGCTACATCAACACAAATAACTTTGTTCACACAAATCACTTTTTATTTCCCTAACTTGGTCATTACACAGTTTACAACTGACTGACTGCTAGAGCTGCGTGCTTACCCTACAAAACCAATAGAGTGGGGACCGGATTTAGCGCACAATCTCGGCAGAAACATTAAGAACCGAGGCTGAAAAAGTATGAAATAAACGAGGTAACTGGAAAAACAAGAACAGAACAAAAAGAAAAGCCCTAGTCACACGTTATAGGTACCAAACAAAACACTTTAATAACGTGTGACTACGGCTTTTCTTTTTGTTCTGTTCTTGTTTTTCCAGTTAACTTGTTTATTTCAGCATCCTGAAGAACTTGTTTCATACTTTTTCAGCCTCGGTTTTTGTCGTAGTCGGGTTTTAGTTTTTTACTTTTTTTTATTTAAATAATTTTGGTGTCAAATCACTGTGCTTGTATACTATTTACTTGTAAAAGCTAAATTGTCAAATTAAGAACTAAGTAATTAACTTAGAACTCCTGTGAAGAACTGAAACAGCTGCGTAGACTGAAGCCCTTTCAAATGATACCAAACACGACGCATTTATCTAATTTTAAATTTTTAACACAAAACTTTTTGTCCACTAGAGGGCGCCACATTGATAATTAAATGTTTTTTAGTCGACCAAATCATTTATTAGAGAAATATAAGTATTATATTTACAAGTTCATCAAACAAACAAAATTCACTACTCCAAGATTCTATAGTTTCAATTTTCTATAATGCTCCCGTCAGTAAGCAGGTTTTATTCTATTTTCTTTTTTTGTTAGTGGACAGTTTGGATTTCGAGTCAACTTGTGTGATGCACGTACTATTTTAATTCACAATGTTGACGATTTTTGGTGTTCCAAATTCAAATCTTATTATTCCCTAGGGATCGGCCATACTGCATTATCTCCCTAGGGATAGAATGACTTGCTTTAAGTGAGGTTTGTATGACGTATAAACGACATTTTCGAGCAGGTGGTGTAAAAAAATTCTTATTCAAAACAGTGCATGTTAAAAACAACTAAAACAATTTTTACAAAAATACAAATAGCTGAAACATTAGACTCAATGTCGCATTCGGGAATGACTTACCACTCTAAAAATCATTATTTTACAAATATCTACAGGCACACAGTAACATTCATCAGCGATAGCACAATTATTGTGGTTATACTACAGATGTGAGATATCAAAAATACATGCTATCGCTAATAGTATGTCACTTTGATGAATAGGGGGCGTCATGGTAAGTGACACGTCTGTTTTGAATGAAAATCATGTTTTCATAGCAAGCTTTTTTACCGCAGTATACCTGTATAATTAATAATCGTCGAGACGAATCATACGAACCCAAACTCGATAGGGTTGTGTCGTTTAACTACCGAGTTTCTATGGCCACCTTCCGGTTCCATCATCAGATTAGCTCCATGTCATAATAATTTTGTATTGTCATCTGATTGACACATGCATGCAAAGGAGATTGCCCAGCCTCTGTGGTGTTCCAGGCCAAAGACGGACATCTAATATTACTATTAATGATAAAACGATTGTTTTTTCCATAAAGTTACTTTTTATTTACCACTTATTGTTTATTATAGTGGCGCTCATTTGGAACTAAGGGAATACATATTTTTTTTATGGCAAAATTAATGAACAAAGTATTTTTTCTCTAGTCAATTGTCCGCTGATGGCCTCAAATGGGCAATCCCCTTTCAGCTCAATCGGTATTAGGGAAGTGGATCAAATTTAACTTGCAAGATTTGATGACAGACGAACATCGGGACAGGTGAAACTAAATAAAAGCTTGTAATAATATCAGTCGTACGAACGAGAATGAAAGATGGAGCTATTCACCCTAAATAGCTTTATCTGTTCAGTTTAAGAATTCACTTTAGGCCGAAAAAGGGATTGCGTTAAGGTGCCGGCTGCGATGCAGGCAGCACGAAGCCGGCTGCAGCTGCACAACTGGTTTTCCATGTAGTAGTATGCATTTTTGAGAAAACCATTCCGAACGCGGCTGCAGCCGCACATGCTGCCGAGCTTCGGCTACGAGTCCGCTACCTGCAGTCGCAGCCGATTGCAGACCAGTCGTGCTGCGGCCGCAAGTCGATGCGCACGTAGAACAGTTACGTCACTCCAACCCGTTTAGACAAGTCCGAAATAACCGCTACTCGAAGCAGATAGCGCTCATATTGGATTGAATCGTAGATTTGCGACTAGAAGCACGTATAGCCAGCCTCGGAATCACTCCCGGCTGCGGATGCAGGCAACGGCTGTGTGTCATGCGTGTGCTACCTGCACTCGCAGCCTGCATCCGGAGCCTGCTGCCGAGGTTCGAATAGCACCTTTAAAAGCTTGTGGTAGCACTGTTGTGCCTGCCCAGTGGTATCAAACCCTACATAATTATGAATGGTTCATCGTAAGTTCAAACTCAGGTGGGAACTTTAGGAGATTTATTTTCATCACCACTACTTTCTAAACGGTGAAGGAAAACATCATGAGGAAACTGGCATATCCTGGAACCAAAATTTTGAAGACATGTTACATTCCGACAACCCGCACTGGAACTACGCTCTAGGCCGCGAGGAGGCCTTAGTCCCAGCAGTATCCAAAAGGGATATGTCACTTTGTTTGAGTCATCTGGGGATTTTGATTTTTATTCATTTAAAAATGCTCTGAAGAAGTGAGAGATCATTTTGTCACTTTTCAAACAAGCCACGAAAGTCAACATTTGAAGTCTACGGACTCTTAAAAATGAGAAGACTTGCTTAATGTAGGTAGCATTATGGTCAATTTTGAGCTAGACAAGGTCGGTAGAAAGATAATTTTGTTATGCAAACTTGTATTATTTATTTTTTACTACGTAATTATATTGTTAAACGAGAATAAAAATGTATATTTACTTATGTTTATCTTATTTTATTTGACTATTCAATTCATGTACACATAAAATAAAGACAAGAAGAAAGTAAAGGAAAATAGTTTAAAAGGTGATGCTTTTTTATAAAAAAAAATTAGCATGTCTACGAAAATAGGGTTGGAAAAAATAGAAATGTAGAAGAGGGTAAAGATTAATAGGAAAGTAAATACCATAGACAACAGTTATCTATGATATAAAATAACATACAATTAAATATCTACTACCATAATTAAGTACACCACATACACGTAGTGAAATAAAAAAAAAAACATTCTTTTTTTATTTACATAAATATTATGTACCTGCAGTAGAGTGACAGAAGACAGAAGTCATTAAATTACGTCTCCCTCTTTAGGGTGGAGTAAAAGCGTGTCTTTTAATGACTAAAATCCACCTGTGCCCTTCAGTTGCTCTTTGAGTTCCAAGCTTCCAAGGCCACGGTCACTATTTCCGAAATTCCTGCGACATTGGTATCTAGGTGGGTACCATTGTACAATTGCCGGCACGCATCTTGAGCGCTGGCTTCAAGTTGCGTTGAAGTCAAATATTCGGTCTCTTTAGTAGTGCGAAGTGAGACGCGGGGAGTGTCAGTGATTGGCTCGCTGCGCCATCGCGTCATAGACGTCACTCATGTTTCGTTCCCTGCTCTTGCTGCATGTGTCTTATGACGACGACGATTGGCTCGCCAATGTATGGAATGCGCAAAGCGATCCCCGCTCTGACACCGAGCGCTCAAGATCCGTGACGGTAATATTGTACAATAAAAAAAAAATAGACATTGATTTTGCTGTAAGTAGATAGGGAGCTGTGATGCTTTATTGGACTGATACCGACTTACATGAGTAAATGTTTACAAAATCGACAGGATCAGTAAATTCTGACGCACGTCACTCACTGATATGTCCAGTAAAATCTGACCTCTTATTTTATTGAAAGTCCGTACCTTACTAGCTCAGTTCAAGGTCAAAGTGATATCACCGATGAATCCTATCAACATACGTCAAGCATATTAGGTATTAAACGTCAGGATTTAGCTGCCATAAATTACTGTCATCCTTGGAAAGCTTTGGCGTCAAAAAACAACTTAATAATAAAAAAAATAAAGCATTTCCTTATTTCCAATAAATAAATATTTATATATGCAAGACCATGAAACTGGTTAATACTTCTTATTTTATTTAATCATACTAATATATTATAGCGGCGAACGTTTGTATGTCCGTTACTCTTTCATATTTAAACGGCTATGTAGATTTCATGTGATTTATTTT
Organism: Mythimna ferrago; assembly: GCA_910589285.2. NCBI lineage: Eukaryota > Metazoa > Arthropoda > Insecta > Lepidoptera > Noctuidae > Mythimna > Mythimna ferrago. Next base: position 5,677,889 of record OU342675.1, on the reverse strand, counting down.
TTTTATTTCAGACTTAATGCACATAAAGGTACAGAGACGGACTTAATGCTTTAGGCATTTTCTACCAGTCAGCTTTGGGCACAAAATAGATAGGTACAGAAGTCAATCTACATACAAAGCGCGCTCGAGCCACGCACACATAGACACCACTCACGGATACGATATCTTGGAGCGTCTCGGACCACTCATTGAACAGTTCCGGCTCAAACGCTCATTAGTGTGCGTGCACCGAGCGTAGGTATAAAAAGTGAAGTACATACATGAGATTGTCTTCTGTATCTGTCTTTTTTATGCTTTGGGTGATGCAGAGAAGAATGTAGATGTAATAAAAGTGAGAAAAAAATGGTGAATATGAAGAAGATATGATAATTAATTGCAGATACAATACCATCTATTCTGCTAGCAAAGTACCCTGCCCACTACCAGTTAAGTTTAGCGATTCTTCGGGCTACGTGGTAACCTTGGTTTTCCTGCGGATTTCATCGATTATAGTAGCGCTCATTTCGAAGTTGATAAGTGAATACATTTTTTTTATAAGGCAAAATTAATTCATAAAGTATTTTTCTAGTCTGTTCACTAATGGCCTCATGGCACATGTATTAGACTGGTTCTTAAAAAAAAAACTGGATATCTACCCATTAGTGTAACTTAGAATTTGGAGATTCTTCAGTCGATATTAACACCATTTTTTTGTGACTCAATGACACTGACATATATCATATATCAGCTACTTAAACGATCATAAGTCAGTTCAATAACAATCATATTTCGCGTTACATCGGAGAGAGTGAGCCGAGTAGTAAGTGACGAGTTCCTGTTTGAGGCCACTTACTATTGCCATTGTTACCTAAAGAGTTGCCACCAATGCGTATATAAGACAGAAGTTTAATAGAGATTAGTTTTTTAGGAGTCCCAATACGTTGGTCTGAATAAATCCATGCTACACTGGAGGCCACAGTCGTGGTAATCGACATGGCGAAATATAGTCCACGAGAAAGTTTTTCTCGAGGTATAAACAATGCTTGGAGAGGAGTTTTTTAGAGGTATTTGGAACAGAGTGTAAATTACCCTAAATCTCCATTGAAAAGGGAGGATTCTCCGACCAGACAGGTATCATGTGAGATCCGGGCAACTGCCCGTGAGATGCTTTTTGAGCTGCATATGTTCAAATCACACGGAGAACTATAATTGTGCGATGCAGGATTTCGTTTTTTTTTAGTTCTTATGTGGCGCCATAGATGTCTCTACCGTTTTTTTAACACCAGACAGTGGAAAGTCAAAACTGAACGTTTATGAACGTCAAACGTTTAGTTTTACATGCGATTAGGTTTGTTGATTTCTTTTTTTATTATTGATAGGCTCGCGTTTGGTCACCATCTCACCTTTTTTTTTTTTTTTGTGGTGGGAAAAATCGTGCATTGACATCCCCCGCCCTTGGGCGGAGCGGGAGATAGTGTCAGACTCTTACTGACTAAAAGACCCACCCCGTTCCTTCTAGCCTTCATACCGGGGCTCAAGCGCCCTTTCGGATAACCCTGGCCCCAGTAGGCTTCGACCCGGCCTCAAGGAGTTGTCAGCAACAGCAGGGACTGCTGTTGCTGACAACTCCTTGAGGCGCACGGGAAAAGTGCGCGCCGTCGCCGACTTGGGCTTGGTCCGGACAGTTACCGGACGGCCGGACAGTGAGCTACCCATCGCTCACCGTCCGCAAGCCCGCGCCTACGTTGGCCGGAAATCGGGATCAGAATCCCGGCGGCGGCGGCGGCGATAACGCCGTTGCCTGATGCGTTCAGCCTCCTCTTTTGCGAGCATTACTGCTCCGCAGAAGTTGGCGACCGCCTGCCACTCCTCCTCGCTCCGGACCATGGCCTCAACCAAGGCCCGGCGCGAGAGGTCTCCGCCGCCGATCGCCCCCACGAGGGCACGGCGATGCTCCGCCCAGGCAGGGCACACCTCGACTGTATGCTCCACCGTGTCCTCCGGGCGTTCCGCACAGTGGCGACACCCGGGCGTCACCTCCGCATGAATTCCGTGCAGGAAACTCCCGAACGAACCATGTCCGGTGAGTACCTGCGTCATGCGGAAGGTAAGGACGCCGTGAGGTCTTTCCAGCCACGCCTCAAAGAGGGGACTTACCGCCATGATTGTGGCGTGCCCATCACCATCTCACCTGAAAAGATGATGGTAAGCGATGATGTGGTCATGCTTACCTAGAGGTAACCTATTCACTCTTGACTTAAAGACCCCTAAGTTACAACTTAGGGGTCTTTATGTTAGTTCCCTGCCACAGACTCAGGCAGAGAATTCCACTCCTTGGCTGTACGCACAATAAATGTTTTCCCAAAACGCTTTTTGCGTGCGATGTCTACCATGTACCGGTGGCGCAACGCAGTACATCTAATGGCCCGATGATAGAACAGACTTGGCAAAATTAGATTGCGCAATTCCAGTGCACTCTCCGAAATGTAAACGATAGAAAACTGACAGGCTATCAACTCGGCGGCGAAGACCAAAGCTTTGGAGCTTCAACTCTACAAGTGCATCATTGTCGATGATTCTCTTGGCTCGCCTCTCAATCGACTCCAGTGTATCAAGCTGGTATTTGGCAGACCCATCCCAAAGATGAGAGTATACACGATCGAATTTGCGCTTGATGAAGATTGAGCAGCTGTTTCGGCGTGAAGTAGCGTCTCACCTTTGCTAAGATCCCCAATTTTTTGGCATTCAGTTGAGCCTATGCCTCGATGTATGAGCCGAAATTGAGAGTAGAAGACAACGTAACCCCAAGAAGCTTAAGGTGGTCGGTTATTGGCATGGCCACACATCGAATAGATGGAGCTGGGTGAAATTAATTCCACCTTGCCATTCTATCTTTTTTCATTACCCTTTAACGCTATTTCTTAGCAGGCTCCAGATATTCTGATGTTCAGAATCTCTCGACATAGTTTTCACAAGCATGGTATCTATACTGATACCGCTATTTCATTCAAGGCCTTGTAGAATTCCGCACATTCATTAATTTAGCAAAGACAAAAATAAAACACACAATGATATTACTGGTTATTAGATAAAAAAAAAGTAGTCGTTCGGCAAGCGATTTGTGACCCAGTCATTTAGTATGATTGCTATAGAAATAAATTACAAACGTTCAGTTTTGACGTTTGTATATGATTGCGTGCGTCAAGCTGAGCTACGGATACGGAAGCAGATAACGTGATGACTAATTGTTCGATTAAACGTTTGTTTTTGCGACAAATATTGTTTATCTCTTTATACATTAGTCTGTATTAGTATATGAAAAACCCGAAACACGTGTCTAGTATATTTTTTATGTAAAGAATCTGTATATAACTGTATCATGAAAAATCACAAAGTTATAAGGTTAATGTGCGTACAAATACATGGTCACCGGGCCATCCAGGCGACTTTGGGGTTGTTTTGCTCTCGCACCTAGCCATGCGCTGGCTCCTAATGCCCGCTATGACTTGCCGTGACCTGTATTGTACATGGTATCGGTGGTGTCCAACTTGTGACCTTTTTAAATGTTTTTGGAAAAGAAATCGTCAGCGTGTGAAGTGGAGAGATGTACCTAAGACATATGAATGTAAATATGGATGGATGGGAGAGGAAGGCTAAATAAAGACAAATGGATTGTGGGTGTGTGTGTGTGAGAAATGATATGAAAGGGGATGGGGGTAGTGAATGACACTGTAATGGGAAATAGCAGATAATGGAAGAAGAATAAGTGTTGCACCCGCTATAAGTAACATACGTGTAGGCCAAGAACAGATAAAGGTGAGATCTTTGAACAGAATCTAATTTGGGAAGCATTTTGTTTGTTTTATTTGTACTGGGGCACTAACGATTCTGCGATAAACTTCGTATTGTGGATCATGAGGTACCATAGTAGCTATAGTGGCAGTAGGCAGGGCACATTGCTTGTTGAACGGATGGTTGGTGGGGATGAACGGTAGACGCAGCGTCGGAATTCCTTTCATTCGGATGACCTAGTGAGAGTTTCAGAATATGATGGATGCGAGACGCATAGTACCGTTTGTTGAGCCACTTAAGTGAGGCCTATGTCCAACAGTAGACGTCCTTAGGCTGATATAATGATGATCAGAGTATCTATACACCACCTGGTCCTGGTATACCACCTGGGGTGCTATTCTCTAAGAAAACAGTACATTGGATTAACAACCTAACTCACTTTTACATTGGATTGTTAATTCATTGTACTGCGCTCTCGACTCGTCGCTGCGGCCAGCGCTGCGCTCAAGGCTGTTTTCTTAGAGAATAGCACCCCTGGTCGCCGGGTGTTGGTACAGGCCATGGTCCGGAGCGATGAGGAGTGGCAAGCGGTCGCCACACACGCGAGGCAATGGTCTTCTCGTTCCAGCCGCCGGGATTTCGATCCCGATTTCCGGCCACCGTAGGCACGGGCTTGCGGATGGCGAGCAATGGGTAGATCGCCGTCCGACAGTCCAGTAACCGACCAGACCGAGCCCAAATCTTCGACGGCGTGTAGAGTTCCACACGCGCTTCAAGGAGGTGTCAGCAACCGTCGGGGCCAGCAGGGTCGAAGCCTACTGGTACCATGGGTGATGCGAAAGAGAACTCCGGGGCCCTGGAACAAAAAAAAAAAAAGAAGGAACAGGAGTCCGTAAAAGTCTGAAACGCCCTCCCGCCCCGTCCAAGGGCATGAGATGTCATTGGATAATTTCTCATCTTTAAGAAATACGTCCTGGTGAAATTACTTCACATTTAAGTGTTGTGCCTTTCGTTTGCTTCTAATAGTAGTACTACTGCTGTTTGCTGCCTTATGCATATATTATGAATGCAAAAGTCTGTTTCTTATTTCTCAATCGTGTCTCGACGAAATGAACCATCATGGCAATTTGCATACTGGACGCGTAGTTCATTACTTCGAGAAATGATGAAGAAAATAAGCCGCTTTGAAACAAACCAGTTTAAAAATTTGCAAATTCATCGTGACCATCATTTTCGGGTCCATTTGATTTAATTATCATCATTAAAAATCAATAGTATTTTTGTTAAATTTTATGGTATAGCTTTTTGGCCTTTGTGCCATGTCAACAGTTTTATGACCCGTACGTGTTGCCAGTGATGATATATGGCTCTCAAGCGTGGTCACTCACAATGGACCTCATCAGAAGGCTTGTCACCCAAAGGGCAATATAGAGGGTTATGCTCGAAGTTTACTTTCGTGATTGAACCAAGCAACAATCAAGGTTACCGTCATATCCCAATGGCAATAGGCAAGACCGAAAGGTTCTGGAGTGGTGGTCTGGAGGCGTACCGGAAGATGCAACGTCAGAGACATCCCACAAGGTTGCCTGACGATTTGGTAAAGGGTGCGAGAATCCGATCTATGCGGGATGAACAGGACCATTCTGTTTGGCGACACTTGGTACTTACGGCAAATTTGTTCAAACTAGTGTTTTAAACTTTCTTGTATTAAACGCACACTATGCAGGCAAGCATATTATAAGTTGGAGGATTATATTCAAGATAAAAATGCTTGGCTCAATGCTGGCCCAGCTCCACTACCACTAGGGCGTACTAATTAGTTGATTAGTTGGAAACTAATATTCTTTTTTTTTTGTAATTTGAAAGACACAATAGCATTGTATAATGTAGAAGCCCTTTTTTTAAATCTGTGAATGTGAAGCACCATGGAGCATTTTTATTAGGTTACAAGTTATTTATTTTTTGACATTACGAGCATGGCAGTTGAGAGTTTGTCATGCTCACTCAAATGTCTCGCTGTTGGTGGCACGTGTTATTGGGTCATTTAGTTCTCTTCAAAATGGTTGAGCTGAGTGGGGCTGATGCACGCGTCATGCTCGTGAACGGGTGCCGTCAGATCGGACTGGTCATCTCTTAGCTGCCAGTGGCTTAATTCAGTTTCTATCTTTTAATTATTTTACATTTTTATTTCATTATCAACATTGTGCTCACATGATAGAAGCAACAAGTAATATGTAACCAAGCATTATATGTAACACATAATATTACGATTTAAAAGAGTGTCCATGGAGTTTCTTGTACGTTCTTCTCCATAGAGATCTACGCTTTGAAACGTGCAATTTAGCTTCACTTTTCTTGGACTGACCGACATTTGACTATTCAAAAGTGCCAGCAAATGGTCTATTTGAAATAAATGCTTTGACTTTGTTACAAAATAAAAACTTAGAAATAAAAATTGGTACACCTAACTTAGTCCTGTAATGCACACTCAATTATAAGCAACCACAGATATTATGTGAATATTAAATAAAATAAAAGTAATTTGGTATGCGATATGACATATTATAGAAAAAAAGGCTGAAGAAATGATGATGGTCATAATCTTAGTCGAATGACAGACATCTATCATTAATTCTATTAACTAATACTTTACTACTACAACAACACTACAACAACTATTTACAACAACAACAAGCAACAACAACTGACAACTACTTTAATTTACTTTTTTTAGTTTTGTTACTATTTTGTTGTTTATTCCATTCTATTCTACTTTGATCAGATTCGCGATTATTGAGTAAACAATCATCATCATCTCCATCATCAGCCTTTTTTCTAATGTTCCCACTGCTGGGAATCATGCCTCCTCTTTAGGAGAGGGATTACGGAGTATACAATTGTGTATAATAATTCACTGTTAGGCCGAATAAGTTTAAAATGCGTAGATTTCAAAATTGATGACGCATATAACTGTATTTTACAATAGATGTTTCTTTAAATATTGATGAGAGGTAACTCACCGTCTTTGACTCACATCATAGGTGTCAATCAACTCATATGTACGTAAATGGTGATTGGACATTGTACATGTTATAGTAATAACATGTACAACAACCATCTATGTACAAAATTTCATAACTATATCGAGAAAAAACACAAAGTTAGAAGCTTGTTAAGTTACTTGGTTGTACGCACAAATATATGGTCACCGGGCCATGCGAGCGACTAGGGTTGTTATGTTCCCGCGCCCAACTGTGCGCTGGCGCCTGATGTCTGCTATGACCTGCCGTGACATTCACGTAAAATCAAACAAGCTGAAGTTTTATAGTCGTTCGATCGAAGTCCTATCGAAAAGCGGTATTCACGATCTATCGACTTATTTCCAGTTACATTAATAAGTATTCTACCAGGATAATGTAATACAGATTTTTTTTAAATCGACGAATTTCAAACGGCTTTAAAATCGGTGTCGTTCAAACTCGATTGATGGATGTGAATATGGGAATGGTCTAAACGACTAAATCGCTACGACATCGTTACGGTTTTCATTACGTGAATCGGGCTACTGTGATGTATTTATTGTCGGCGGTGTAACCTTTTTTAAATATTTTTGGAAAAATATATAACCTGGTTTAAAAAATATTGGAATCGATTCACTAACTGTTTAAGAACAAACTATATTCAGATTTCGCATATACTAAAAATAACGTTTGACTGGCCTGTTGGTCTAGTGGTTAGTGACCCTGACTGCTATGCCGGAGGTCGTGGGTTCGATTCTCACCCAGGACAAATGTTTGTGTGATGAGCATAATCATTTGTTCTGTGTCTGGGTGTAATTTATCTATAATATGTATGTATTTAGAAATACATACGTATGTTTATCAATTGTCTAGTACCCATAACACAAGCTCTGCTTAGCTTGGGACTAGATGGCGCTGTGTGATAGTTGTGGAATATTTTTATTATTATTATTTTTAATATTAACTATATACAGATTTCGCATATGCTAAAAAAAAGTAGTAAGTATTTTATACTTCAAAAATTAATCGCAAAAAAATAAAAATATTTTTTTGCGATTACTTTTTATTAGAAAGATTTTATAACAAATTTCTATTCCTTTATAATATTCTCTAGGAACGAGAAAACAAAAAAAAAAACAAACAACTCAAAAATGCTTGGATCGATTTAAAAAACTCTTTCATCAGTTTACTACTTTATTACTGAGTGACTATAGATACATATTTTTTGGTGTCACGCGGGCGAAGTCGCCGGCAGAAATTAGTAAGTTTCTAAATTAAAACAAAAGTTATAAATGGACTTTTATTGTATATTTAATTAAGGAGTTCTTAGAGTCATCGACATTAAAAATAACTGTTTTTGATAAGAATACAAAACATTGTTTTAAATTGATTTACTTATTTGGCTATCTTGGTTATTAATTCCGTTCAGTGACTTCTTTACTCGATCAATAAACCCTCGAAGGAATGACGTTTTGAAACATAAGTAGGGATATGTGTTTTTTTCGATAAAAAACTAAATCGAAAAGTCATAGTCACACGTTATTAAAGTGTTTTGGTTGGTACCTATAACCTTTTTCGACTTTTCTTTTTGTTCTGTTCTTGTTTTTCCAGTTACCTTGTTTATTTCAGCATCCTGAAAATCTTGTTTCATACTTTTTCAGCGTCGTTTCTTTGTCGTATAGTCGGGTTTAGTTTTTTTTTTGGGATTTGTCTACTGTAATAATTATAAGACTTCCATCCTAAAGACTCAGCCTCCAAGGTAATGGATTACAAAAAACTAATTACTACACTATTACAAAAAAATTGTTAGTATAATCTTGAACCACTTTTTTTAATATTTTTTTTGTTAGTGTTGATTTTATTTTGCAAAATGCTTAGAAATAAAACTAATAATAAAAAAAATTTGTTAAAACGCTAATGTTTTATTACCGATATAATTACACAAATTACTACGAGTATATTGGGACCTATAAAAAGTGTAAGTATCGTCTATATAGGTATACGGAAATACATTTTCTTTGTAGTATTCTTGAAGCGTACAAGTTTTCACCTTTCACAACGAATTCTCAGTAAAGTTTAAATTGTGTAGGCATACTATAAAACCCTTTCACAATATTGTAGTTCTACGAAAACTATGATTTAAATAATAAATGAATCGCTATTGCTTAGAAATCGATATGATCGATCCGTTAACGGTGAAATAGAACAACCAACCTTAGCGTTCAATTTTATCAAATCTACTGCCATTCTGACGTAACCAGTCTTATTTTTTTAAACCTAATTTCTAACTAAATCCTGACCTGATCGTTTATTTTTTTTTTTTTTCCTTTTATGGTTAAAATAATTTTTAAATATTTCTTTAAGAAATACGGTTGAAAATATTTTAATATTATCATTTATCTCGAAAATTTACTAGATAACACAAAATTGCCCAGCAGTGACCTACTCTAAAACAAGCTTTTAATGAAAAACATTTTTTCATAGCAAGCTTTTATAGCTCAGTATACCTATATAATTAATACTCGTCAAGACAAATCATACGAGCCCAAACTCGATGGGGTTGTGTCGTTTAACTGCCAAGTTCCTATAGCCACCTTTCGGTTCCATCATCAGATCAACTCTTTCTCACAATAATTTTGCATTGTTATCTGATTTACAAATGCATGCAAAATTTCAGCTCAATCGGTAACCGCAAAGTGGGTCAAATTTAATTTACAAGATTTGATGATAGACAAACATTGGGACAGGTAACAATTGAATAAGGAAGTCGGGCGAAATTTCCCTTCTACTATCGAAGTGCAGATATATAACTACCGTCTCCAAACACCGGCTGACCGGCTTATATTTGTGCATCAAAACAACTTCAAGCTACTAACTGTACCACGCTACCTTGCAGCTCGTCCTAACTAACTCTTAGTACCGACTCGATGCTTGCGGCTAGCCGACGCACGCGCGAAATAAATACGCGAGTTAAAAACAAAATAAACAAAAATCCCGAACTCTATTGTAAATAACACCAGTGTCTTCAGTTGTTTTTTATTTGTGTCGTTAAGTTGGTATTATTGTGCCCTTTGACTGTTCCATTGAAAGATTGAACGAGCGATTGAAATATTAAAGGTATGTTTCACTGTTGGATTATGGTTTTGTGTACGAAATTGGAACAGTACTTTGTAATTTAAATGATTCGATGTTGTTAATTTTAGTTAAATGTAGATATTTTATGGATCAGTAAGTATAATGTGTTAATTTGTGGTAGATTAGAGAAAGGCCTTGAGTGTGTTGATACAACCATTTGATCAAATTATCCTGTGAAAGTATCGTGAGTTTAATATTTATTTTATGTACTTTTGATATACGGTAGGTACATAATCGCCATATAGGCTAAGAAATTTAGTTTGGTATCTTCGATACCGGTTCCAAGAATGATATTTCAGTGGTTGACCATCAAAAATTTAGAACGCCTTGAAATCGACACGCATACATTACTATACTTAGTTTATGTAGTTGTTTACATAGCACATGACCTCCTGGTTAAATAGACATATTTTGACAATAAATCAAGTGTTATTTACAACTTATTACTATAATCATTTGTTTACAAATAACTGTGTATATGTACAATTTTTAGACAGCTGTTATATTCCGATATATTTTTAATTAAATAAATAATGTCCAATACTAACCCAACGAGTCCAACTGTATCAATCGAAGATTTTTATGCATACATACAGTTACTACTGTTAACTTTCTAGTTCCTTGTGTTATTATTATACACTCTTGCCAATCCAATTTACTTTTGACATTGGCAGAATAGTCGACATCAGCTCTATTTGCCATTAATAAAAAATAGAATAGAATTAATAAATAATATTGGTTATCCCCTTAGATAGCAGTTTCGTACAATCGTAAATTAAAATCTTTCATATAAATATTGATATTTTTATTAGAGAAAACCACATCAAAATCCGTTGCGTGGTTTACGTGGAAATAACGGATAAATAGACAGACGCAGAAAGTGAGTTAGTTTTTAGACTGTACTAACTTCTCCCATTGGCTTTGCCCGTATTCCTGTGTCACTCAGAGCTCAAGAAACATTTTATAGGTAAAAGATTTTTTTTTAATATGTCCAGTAGTTTTTAAGTTTAATAAATAAAAATACAAACATACAAATATTTCCTCCTTATAATATAATTTTTCCCGCATATAAAAATATATCATTTTTTCTTGCTAATTGTACCTCTTTTAATATTTAATTACATTATATGCATAGCATGCTTTTCAATTTAATTTAAATATATAAATGAAATAAAACACTTCAGCGACTATGCAAAAAAAAAACCTAAGGAAAGGAAGAGCAAAGATTATTTGATTGAAAAATTAGTTTGTTTATTTTTTCATCAGAGTGAATAGACAAATTAAAAAAAAAAAAAATTTGGTAGCGAAACTTTTTCTTCGGTTTTCGTGAAAATTAGGGGGACCCAGGACCCTAATTCTCGCGGAAACCGAGGAGAATAAACTGAAGAGAAGAAACTTTTTCCTCAGTTTTCGAAATCCAGAACAGAGAGACATCCCCCCAGGTCCCTAATTTTCACGAAAGCTGAAGTACCCACGGGTTTAGCCATCAAAATGCACGTAAATAAACATAAATAGTTTTTAGTGGAGTGACACATATTATGAACTAGCTTTTGCCAGCGGCTTCACTCGCGTACATAAAATGTAGCCTATGTCACTCAGGAATAAAGCAGCTTTCTAACGGTGGAAAAATTTTCGCAATTGGACCAGTACTTCTAGAGATTACCTCCTAAAAACAAAAAAAAAAACAAAAAAAAAACAAATTTTACCTCTTTGTTATATTAGTATATATTACTGATTTCGACCAGCGTCTTTGCCCGCGTAAAAATAGAAATATATGCCAATGTCATTCTGTGATACCTAAAGTATCGTTCTACTTGTGAAAGAATGTTTAAAATGGATCCAGATGTTTTTGGGGTTTATTCATTACAAACAAAGATACAAATTTTTCCTGTTTATAATATTAGTCGCTTTTGCCAGCGTTTTCGTCCCCGCGAGTAATAATAGTTTTATAAGAATTATGTTATTCTGATCAATAAGCTATGTTAGTGGAAAGTTTCATTCAAATCCATGCAGCTGTTTGAGCGTAAAGGGTAACAAAGAAATACGTATTTATACAAACTTTTCGTTTGATAAATTCAAACAATATTATTTTATAATGACCTAAACTTTTCTTTTAAGGGGCTCCTATTAGCCGATGACTTGTTGAAAGCCTATTTTCAACTTGTATAAAATACCTTAAAAGTTCATCATGAAATTCTGAAAAAAGTATAATTCAATACTTTGATTCATGAACTACAATTCTGTACAAATATTTTTTTTTTTCGTTTATTGTTTTACGTTTGTAAAATAAATTATAAAAAAAAGATTACCAACACAAAATTTATACCTGTCGATAGAGAATATAATGATTGTAAATATTGTTCAAATACTTATACAGTACATTTTTTCTGAGATATTAGCATTTTTTCGATAATTTTGAAAATCATAACCTCAAAATGTCAAATGACAGGTCGTCTAGGCCTAGAATGGGTTGAAATACGTCAGTTTTCTCGCCACCATTATTTATTAAGCTCCCATATTTACGTAGATTAATCGTTCAAGGGAAATAATATAGGAAAAAAATTTTCAAGGTTACTAATAGGAGCTCCTTAAATAAATAATTATTATTGCTATAAGTTGGTGCGGGTGACAGCTGTCGGATTCACGCAATGTAGCTACCAATCCCTATTTCTCATTTAATTCATTAAACCGGTTTTCGCTCTCTCACTGTCTTTTATTGTTTCTCTAATTACGGTCTTCGAAAGGGTGAATATGCATATTTTTGTCCGACTGTTATAGGTTGCTGAAGTAGCAGCCCTGCGAAGCGGGGCTCCGTCGAGCTGTCTTGGCAGGTAGTTAACCTAACCTCAAAATTTTAACCACTGATATCTCCGTAACCATGGGGTTCTGCTGGGAGGGGATGGTACAGGAGGTAGGCCCCGAACCACCCTTGCTCCCCCCAATTAGTAAATCTATGGAAATTACTGTTCAAATTGATGGAAATTTGTGTTTTAACCTAACCTAACCTCAAAACTTTAACCATGGATATCTCCATAACCATGGGCTCTGCGGGGTGGGGATGGAACAGCCCTCCTCCCCCTTCCTCCTCCCCTCTCCGACTCTTAAATTGACGGATCATAATGGAAAGTTTAACCATAGAAAATTCATCACCAAAATAAACACACAGCCTTGTTTAGTAAAATATGAGCAAGGGTGCTTTTAATTCAGTCGTTTCATGTCGAACTGTTGCCGCACCTTTGCCGCAGCCGGCCGGTTGCAGTACGTTAGCAGTCCTACAATAAGCGCCTAAATTGAAAATGTATCTGGCTGCCGTACGTTTGTATGCCAGTGATGCGCTATTTAACACCGAATTGATTACGTTGTGACGTTGCCGTCCTGTTATCGACCGTTTGCCACACGGTTACCGCACCGCGCGCTTTGTATGAAAAATACGATTGTCCGTATGTATGAACGACTAACGCATTCGCATGGCAGCAGCGGCCTAAGTCTGCTATTTTTATAAATTCGTCATTTCAACATGATCCCATTGTCTTTTTGCTAAAAGTTTGTAATCTGCTAATTCACAATGATTGATCATTGATCGGTCAATGGTCTTGTAATAGAATTGTGGTAGAATGACAATACCAAAGCGCAATGACGTCGTAATGGTAGATACACTGATCAAAGGAACTGTCAAATTTTTTGCAGATTACCGCATACGTCAGATATTCATTTGTCATTATGTAAGAGATTACCATTCTATGCCATTTCTTTCAATGGAGTGTCAGTGGTTGACCATCGGAAAGTCATAGTGACGCCATTATATTAGTAGGTAGATTACCAAAACTTGTCAAAATCAACAATTATGAAATCAATGATAGACCATTCTGACACGATTGTAATAGCAGACTTGAGGCCCTGGCCGTCAAAAAACGCACAAAAAAACATCGAAAAGAAAAGCTATTGTCATTCATACCTAACCGCAGTACCCAAACATGTATGACACATGTATGGAGTCGGTGATTGTTTTTTTTTGTTTCATATATTTACTTGTGGATTTACTCATTATAACCAAAGACTGTTGAGGCCGTTCACCTAAGTAGATACATTAAATACACTTCACTTCAAAGTACTGTTAGATTTTTTCAAAGACATGACAAACGTTATTGATAGTACTTTCGGAATTACGAAGGTCGACAAACTTGGGAAAGTGTCGAATTATTTTTCATATTTATTGAAATGACTGAAAAGTTGAAAGGTAATCGGTTGTCTTGGTATGGTCATGTGAAGCGGAGGGATGAAGCGCATATTACTAAAAGAGTTCTGAGTATACATGTAGATGGATGGAGAGGGAGAGGAAGGCCGAAAAAAAGATGGATGGATTGTGTGAGAAGTGATATGAAAGAAAAGGGAGTTAGTGATAGTTTGACGGGTGACAGGACAGAATGGAAGAAGAAAACGTGTTGCGCCGACCCCAAGTAATATGGGATAAGGGCAGAAAGAAGAAGAATTCATTACAACATAAGTCTTAGTATATGCGAAACCCAAAACACGTGTACCTAGTATTTTTATATAAAGAATCTATGTACAAAATTTCATAACTGTATCATAAAAAAAACCACCAAGTTATTAGCTGTTGTACCAATAATAAGACTTCATGCAACATAAAAGTACATAGGCGGACTTAATGCCTTAGGCATTCTCTACCAGTCAACCTACCATCTGGTTGTTCGCAAAAATACATGGTCACCAGACCATCCGGTCCACTGTGGACCCCTCAGTCAACCGTCGTTGTGCTCTCGTACCCAGCTGTGCGCTGGCGCGTAATGCCCGCTATGACCTGCCGTTGACCTGTGTTGTACTTAGGGTGAGTTGCACCATTTAACTATAACGATAACAGAGCTGTTAACAGTTGTCAAATCGACGAATTGACCAATAGGCGCCCGTTTCACGGCTGGTTATGGTTTGGTTATCGTTATAGTAAAATGGTGCAACTTACCCTTAGTGTCGGTGGTGTTCAACTTGTGAACTTTTTAAATAGGTATTTTTGGGAAAAAATACAAACGAAATGGTGTACAAACTATTGGAATCCGAATGGATTGGAAACTGTATTCAGGTTTCGGATAAGCTAAAAATAATTTTGTATAATAGTTTTTTTTTCAGAATATGGAGGACTTTATAGTTAATTAAACAAAATGTTAATTTAAAACAAGGCTCTGTAATATTTTATTACGATCTTCTTTTATTGTTTTGATTATGATAATTTTGGTCTTGAACTTAATTAAAATTAATACCGCGTTCCTCTTGCAAAAAAAAAATTGTTCTTTTAATGCGTCCGTTCATATCTTTACGCGACATTTGTTCTGTGTTCTCACAAAATAAAGTCCGTACCTACAATTACCGTCACGGGTCTTGAGCGCTCGGCGTCAGAGTGGGGATCGCTTTGCGCATTCCATACATTGGCGAGCCAATCGTCATCGTTGTTAGATACATGCAGCAAGGCAGGGAACGTCTATGACGTCATGAGTGACGTCTATGACGCGATGGCGCGGTGAACCAATCACTGACACTCCCCGCCCCCGCGTCTCACTTCGCACCACTAAAGAGACCGAATATTTGACTTCTGCGCAACTTGAAGGCAGCGCTCAAGATCCGTGATGGAAATTGAACTACATTTGACCGATGCGCAACGCACACGTGCAACTCGCCTGATTTGTTTGTAGAACGACGTCGCGTGGCGTGGATCAAGTGTAGCTCTACAAGTCTATACTCTGTTCAAAATAACATTAGAAATTTATGAAAACCTTTTATTACAGTCCGTTCAACCGATTTTGACTTTTATTACATTGGTGGCATGACAAATGGCGGATGCAGTAAATAGTTTGTATTGTAACCACTTTTTTGCGTTTAATGTAATCCTTACGCCTACAAAATAGAAGTTAAAATCGGTTGAACAGACAGCAAAAAGTTTCTTTAAATTTCTATTCTTAACGCGAATAGGGTATAGCTTCTATGTAAAATGTATGGAGATCGACGCGCCCAGATCGGCGTGTGGCACACGTGTGCTCAGTTTGCCACACGCCGATCTTCGATCCGAATCTACTTTCATTATTTTCCATGAAGATGGCATAGTTTATAAACATCTTTAGTTCGTCTCCAAAATGTTTTATGACCAACAGGCTTTATGGGATATGCCACGGGTGCAAAGCCGAGGGCAAAACAGGAGAGGAAGTTTTCATTTAAGCTAATAATTATAATATATAATATTCCACAACTACCACACAATGCCGTCTAGTCCCAAGCTAAGCAGAGCTTGTGTTATAGGTACTAGACAATTGATAAACATACTTATATATTTCTAAATACATACATACTATAGATAAAGTACACCCAGATACAGAACAAATGATTGTGCTCATCACATAAACATTTGTCCTGGGTGGGAATCGAACCCACGACCTCCGGCGTAGCAGTCAGGGCCCCTAACCACTAGACCAACAGGCCAGTCATTTCCAGGCCAGTCAATTGATTTTAATTTATTTACTTAGATTAATTCATTAAATCCCAAGCGAACGCCGGCGTTCGCTCTCTCATTATCTTTTTATAGTGTCTATAATAACGGTATTCCAAAGGATAATGTAATTGTTTGATTTAATTTAATTAAGTGATTCTATTCTTTAATTTGGTGTTATTTTCATGATTTGTTTCATCTTGCAATATTAAATGGCAATAATTTTGTAGATTATCAGATAATTGAATAATAAATGAACATTATTATTAGTATAAAGCTTGTTATAAGTGCATTATGCTTGATTCTAATTATACTCTTGAACAGCATAACGATTCAATAAAATTATTTTAAATTAACTTGCGGTTAAGATAAACGAACGAATTTGGTAATGTTTCATTACCTAACTTGATATAATATACGTATAGATCTTATTCATTTAATTTATTTATAATATCTGGTCATTAATTCCTATAAAAAACGATTACATAGCATAATGTGCATAATCAGCCTTTTAATGTTCCCACTGCTGTGTGACTCAGGCCTCCTCTCTAGGAGAGGGAATGGGCCGTAATCCACCACGTGGGCCCAGTGCGGGTTGGTGAATATCACATGTCTTCGAATTTAGATGTAAAAAAAAATAGTTAGCCAATTTTTTTTTTTGTGATATCCATTTTATTTTTCATGAAATTATTGATACTGTAGTCAATAGAATCAAAGTGTATATATACACCGTAGGCGCGGGCTTGCTGACAGTGAGCAATGTGTAGCTTGCTGTCCGGTCGTCCGGTAACTGTCCGGACCAAGCCCAAGTCGTCGACGGCGAGCACTGTTCCCGCGCGCCTCAAGGATTTGTCAGTAACAGCAGGGGCCCAGCTGGGTCGAAGCCTACTGGGGCCAGGGTTATCCGAAAGGGAACTCGAGCCCCGGTATGAAGGCTAGAAGGAATGGTTTTAGTCAGTAAGAGTCTGACTATCTCCCGCTCCGCCCAAGAGCGGGGGTTGTCATTGGATGATTTTTCCCACCATAAAAAAAAACCAGTTCTCCGATACACGGCGTCTACTGGTACGCGGTGGCCATTCTATAACCTTTCGGCCCCATCGACAATCTGTTTTGCAATATACTACCCTGCTGGCAATTCCGGCTGTGTGGATAACCTTGGCTGTCTTGCCTAACTAGGTAAATTGGCGTCGATAAGGCCTTCAAACATTGCAGCTGAAAGTAGATGAAATGTTTCGTTACTTAGAGAGAAAAATGTGCACTAAACTAGTATTAGTACTAGTTTAGTGCAGATTTTTCCACCTATATTTTTATATTCCAACCATAGACCAGACCAGAGTCTGGTCTATGGTTAGCCATATTTCTAGTTTGGAGTTCCGTACCTCAAAAGGAAAAAATAACCCTACTAGGGTCACTTTGTTGTCTGTCTGTCTGTCTGTCTATCAAAACCGAACGAAACGGGAACGCGTGGAGATGTCGAGTTGATATTAAAACTATATACTCAAGTCTGCGGTCCCTTGAAACTATGAAAAAATCAAACTACTAAGTTAAAGACTAAAAAAGATGCGGTCGCTTATGTCGCAAAAACGTATATTTCGACTCTTTCAAAGGAATCGAAATTCATAGGGTACTTTCCTTTGGCCCTGAAATTTGGTATAAGGCAAGGTCTTATCGCACAGGTATAGGAATAAAGCTGACCACAATAAATTTGTTGGTACCTACGTCACAAAAAAACTTTTTTGCAATTTGGAAATATCTTCGAGACTCCTCTTGGTAGTTGAACTATTTGCCTATGTTTTGTACAGAACCCTCAGTGCGCGATTCCGACTCACACTTGCCCAGTTTTTTTTATTCTACAAGTCTACACGAGCCAGGAAAATTCTATTGTATTGTCAATAAGTTAATTTTTTTGCGCCACTAAACAATATGTTAATTTATTATATCCTTGCAGCATTGAGGAAATGTTAATGAATATGATGAATATGCTTAAATATGATTAGTTTAAATGCTTACTGATAAGCAAATTTTTGTATGAAATACATTTAATATTTTTTTTCCTTGGGGAAGGCATATAACAGTGGATGCCTTTCGGTTTCATGAAAGGATGATGATATTTTTTTAAATTATTATTATTATTGATAGGCTTGCGTTTAACTACCATCTCACCTGATGGTAAGCGATGATGTGGTCGACGATGGAGCACGCTTGCCTAGAAGTAACCTATTCACTCTCGACTTAAAGACCCCTAAGTTGTAGCTATTATTACTATATATTATATTGACATCAGATGATGACATTTAATTACAGTAGCAATAGATAATAATTTTAACTCTAATAATAATTAAAAAATATGTTAATATGTGTAACGTATATGTATAAAAAAAATGAATAAAGGAAATAATAATAAACAACATTATCGTGTCGTTATGAGGTTCCTTTCTCTGGGAGTCCTGACCGTCGGTAGCTTGGACTTTGTTCTCGATACCGGTGGGACACTATTTTTTAAATTATGATTTTTTTAATAATTTTTTTTTAGAAATTTAAAAAAATGTAAGTATTTAATAAGTTTTAATGAAAAATAAAATAATAATAACAACAATTATTTATTATAATAATAATATAGATGGACAATCTAAAAAGAAAATATTATTATCGCTGTGTCACGGCTCACGGGCCTTAATAGAAATAATTGTGCCATTTACCACACAAAACAGTGCTGTGCCGATGCGCATTTATACGATGTCGCGCACTTAATTTGGTGAATAATTTTAACCACTGTTACTGAACAAAGGGTAGTTGCATATATTAGAAACCAGTGTTTCTAATCATATTTAACATATATTTAGGAATAATCCACTGCGCCAATCGGCCTAATGTATTCTTTGTAAATAAATAAATAGATAATGGAATCAAATGAATACTAATGTGATATAAACAAGAGTTAGCATTTCTATTTTAATACTTAACTGCAAATTTGTCATATTGTGACAATTTATAAAGTAAACTTGTGAACTAAAGTATACATGTCATAATATATTTTCTTAGTAAGTAATTATGAGAATATAAAATTTTCTACAAAGATTCGGCATTTGGAAACTGCTAATCAGTATTTTAAGTAATCATAATTATGGATAGAATATTTATAAGCCTTAGTCATGTTTAAAACATACATATTTAGCTTTGTCGAACGCCACTAGTGCCTAGTTGCGATGCAACTGTGCGAGCAACGTCGGAAATTGCGTAACTGTTTGTTAGCTGTTACCTGTTATCATGATAAACCGACACGCACTTAAATGATAGACAGTATTATTATTATTATTATTATTATATATTCTTTATTGTACACCACATATACAAAAAACTACAGGACAAACATTATAAAAAATAAGTGTACAATGGGCGGTCTTATCGCACAGGGCAATTTCTTACAGACAACCTTTGGATGGACTGAAAGAAAGGAGAAAGATTTAGGGTTGTCAGTGTACAACAACAGAAAAAGAATAATATTATTGATAATAAATAACAACACAAATACCTACATATATACACAAATAAAATATACTAATAAATATCAAATATATAATTAAGCAAGGAGAAGGAAAAAAAATTAAAAAAAAAAAAAAAAAAAAAATCAAAGGGAAAGGTAATGCTCCTTCACCATTTTTTTAAACGTTGGTAGCGTTTGAGCACGTCTCACTTCAATAGGTAACGCATTCCACAAGCGTGCTGCTTGAACAGTAAACGATTTGTCAAAGAAGGATGTGGAATGCATACGAATACTTAATTAGAGTATCTACCAGGAATTCTATGTAAACAAATAGTTTTCAAAACTTAGATGGTAGGAGTGACCAGAGTGCCAAATACGAGTTTGTTATGACGTATGACGCTCCGATTGGCCCGCTCCAAGCTCTTAACCAATCAGAGAGCCGAACACGGTAAAGGTTTTCAATCGCGTTAACGTAAAAATAATTCGCACTGGGAATATACATTCTGGAAAAATTGCAACTATCTACCTCTAACGGTTTATGAGATATAGCATGCTGACAGATGGACAAACAGCCAGACAGACGCACGGATGGTTGGACAGCGAAACCCTAAAAATCATTGTTACTCAGACAAATATAAGAGCCCCATTCAGTTAGTATAAAGTGCTTTGTATAAGTACTGGAATAGATCACTTAGCCTGAGTGAATGAAACAGGAGATTGTGCAACACCAATTAATTTGATAAAATATTCTTATTATGAAAGGTGTAATCGAGTGTGAAGTTTCCAAAGTACGGAGGTACCCCATCCTGTTGGTTACGTCGCAAACTATACAACTACCTGATGGTTGCTGTTTAGTCGTAACGGTGTGCGGAAAGTATCAAAAATGTTGAGCATCGGCGAAAGAATATATAGCGAATAATAATAATAATCAAAACATTATTAATAAATATATTAAATAAAAAAAATATTTTTTTTTTTGTATTTAATATTTTTTTTATATCATAATATTTTTGTAATTTATAATCTTGATGTGCAATAAAGCATATAAATAAATAATAATAAATAAAGAGAACCCCGGGGCCCTGAAACAAAAGCAAAGAAGGAACTTAGAAGTGGGAGTGGGTCTGGCACGCCACTTACAATGGTCTACATAGGACTAAGTGCAAAAACCAAACATAAGACATTTCCACTTAAAAAAAGGCTCGCTGACAAAACTCGAGCCTGCACGTTTAAAGTACTACACTTAATCATTAAGCTTAATAACATTCAAGTAAACTATAAGCCTACACTCCTTTTTAATTACCTTTGCTATGTGGCAGTATCATAAACAACTATTTTCGTGTTATTAGAGTGATCTGTTTATAAAGACTGTCAGTATATCATTATCATTACTTTTGATTTCATAATTGGATCTTAACAACTTGCAAGTAGATAGTGTTCTTCTGATACTGAGCATATACAATTATTTCCCTGATATAAATCAGCAGTTTTAGTCAGATCGGATTAAAACTGATTTAAAAATATCATACTTATATACGTTATTACTTTAGTTGGATATAATAATAATGGGCTTCATAAGAAGACTCAAAGTCATCCAAAGGCGATGGAAATCAATCAAATCAAATCAAAGCATTTATTTCAAATAGACCATTTACAGGCACTTTTGAATAGTCAAATGTCGGTCAGTCCAAGAAAAGTGAAGCTAAATTGCACGTTCCAAAGAGTAGGTCTCTATGGAGAAGAACGTGCAAGAAACTCCATGGACACTCTTTTAAATCATATTATGTGTTACATATAATGCTTGGTTACATATTACTTGTTGCTTCTATCATGTGAGCACAATGTCGATAATGAAATAAAAATGTAAAATAATTAAAAGATAGAAACTGAAAGGGCTATGCTTGGAGTTTCCTTGCGTGATCACATCAGAAATGAAGATATCCGCAGGAGAACCAAGGTTACCGACGTAGCTCGAAGAATCGCCAAACTTAAGTGGCAATAGGCAGGGCACATTGCACGCAGAATAGATGGTCGATGGGGACGAAAGGTTCTGGAGTGGCGACCACGTACCGGAAGACGCAGCGTTGGACGGGCCTCCAACAAGGTGGACCGATGACCTGGTCAGAGTCGCGGGAATCACAGTCACAGGACCGGTCGTTGTGGCGACGTTTGGGGGAGGCCTATGTCCAACAGTGGACGTCTTTCGGCTGATGTGATGATGATGAATAATAATAATATGCCACAACTATCACACAACGCCGTCTAGTCCCAAGCTAAGCAGAGCTTGTGTTATGAGTACTAGACAACTAATAAACATACTTATAAAGGGTTATTTGTAAAACACTAGCAATCTCTCAGGGCTATATTACTCGCGCCGGGCCTTGGTCGAGGCCATGGTCCGGAGCGAGGAGGAGTGGCAGGCGGTCGCCGACTTCTGCGAAGCAGTAATGCTCGCAAAGGAGGAGGCCGAACGCATCAGGCAACGGCGTTGTCGCCGCCGCCACCGCCGCCGCCGCCGGGATTCTGATCCCGATTTCCGGCCACCGTAGGCGCGGGCTTGCGGACAGTGAGCAATGGGTAGCTCGCTGTCCGGCCGTCCGGTAACTGTCCGGACCAAGCCCAAGTCGTCGACGGCGCGCACTGTTCCCGCGCGCCTCAAGGAGTTGTCAGCAACAGCAGGGACCCAGCCGGGTCGAAGCCTACTGGGGCCAGGGTTATCCGAAAGGGCGCTCGAGCCCCGGTATGAAGGCTAGAAGGAACAGGGTGGGTCTTTTAGTCAGTAAGAGTCTGACACTATCTCCCGCTCCACCCAAGAGCGAGGGATGTCAATGCATGATTTTTTCCCACCATAAAAAAGGGCTATATTACTAACATCAGAAACAACAACTTTTGTTCTTTGACTTTTTACAAAACATAATTCATTTACCTTAAATAAACCTCTGGCATAGCAGTCAGGGCCACTAACTACTAGACCAACAGGCAAGTCAAACTACAAATATACTAGTCGCCACTAAGCAAGCAAGCTTTATTTGAATGAAAAGCTATAAAATCTTATTTTGTGGTCTTTGATTTGGCACCTAGGTATTAGTTTCAAGAAAAAATAAGTTCGAAAAATTACGTGATCGTCAAAATTATTGTAGTATTGAAATAACAAGTTTATGTTTTATTGAGTAAAGTCTGTAATTATCTTGCTCATTTACAATGTGCATAGTAAATTGTAGCTGAAAATACAAGGCATTTATTGTTCTGACTTGTTCTACTTGGGTATCTAGGCTAACTTTAAATTGAATGGCAATGTTTGAGGAGTTCATGTACATTTTATACTTTGCAAGTATAAGAAAGAAGATTAAAAATATGCTTTGTTTCAGATTTGATAAAATCATTTTAGGTGGTTCATATTCTGAGTACTTTCACCGACGGAGAGATTGCTTATGTTTTTATGATCAGCTTGTATCTATTGTGCGGTGTTGTTTGTACCATCGAAATATCTTTGAAGTTGATGCCTTAACTTTATCACAATTTGGCATTTACAATACGTTTTATACGGAAACAAAAATAAAAGCATATAAAGCTGTAGCATTAAAAATGTAAATAAACCGGAGTATCGTGTTTTTGCTCTTCTTATGACGCCAGTAAACATTGATTATTAATATTATAAGGAAGGAATTTTAAGAATAAGTACACTTCACTTCCACATCTTTAACATCCAGTTAAACCGACCCCGACTACTTTTTCTTCCTTTTGTGAACTCTTTGATATTATTGCCAGTTATTTTTAGACTTAAGACGTCATACATGTTAAGTACGCACAGAGTTGGACCTAATGTGTTACCTTGCAGGATTCCGGAATTGATTGGGAGTTGTATTTATGTATGT
Source organism: Mythimna ferrago (assembly GCA_910589285.2). Lineage (NCBI taxonomy): Eukaryota > Metazoa > Arthropoda > Insecta > Lepidoptera > Noctuidae > Mythimna > Mythimna ferrago. Next base: position 5,654,114 of record OU342675.1, on the reverse strand, counting down.
GTTTTTCCATTCCACAATAATTTATTTTACTTTTTCATCAATTAAGGATAAAGTATATTATAACTGTTCAAGCTATTTCAGTTTAATATGCCAATAAAGCTAACACGCACCGCTAAATCATGATCGTTGCAATCAAATGATCGACAGTGGTTGTGCAAGCACATCGTTGAAGTAATGTTGTCAAACATATGCCATTCTAGTGAAAGTTTATGTAGTTGTTTGTAGTCTGATCTTTACGTGAGACAGATTGTTTCTTTGTGATTATGATCATTATATCACATATAGAATGATAGAAAAAAACATTTTGACACAGAACACTCTGATGAATATGACGGTTTAAGCTGAACTCCTTGAAAGACAAAGAACTTTGCTTAGGCTTTGCTCTGCAGTGGAAACTGATTTTTTTAATAATAATATGTAGCATTTTATACATCTTTGTCAGTTACCAATTACAAGATAATCTAAAAATAACTTCTACATAATAAAATTGACGATTTTCGATAGTTATCATAAATATTCATAACAAGGTCTTTCAGTGGCGAGCACAGCTATATTTATCCGTTGATTATACATACAGACGGAATATTAAATAAGATAAATTAAAGTATCTTTTTTATTTAATGTAAGTACGAGTACATGTAAAGGATAATCTATGGAATTTCAGAGAATTCTCTTACTAATAGTAAGAATTCTTACCGAGTGCCACAGGTCACAAAAAAGTAATGGCTCCGGTTGAATCAGAACTCAGAAACGTTTATTTTAAATAGACCAATTACAGGCATTTTTGAATTGACATAATGTCGATCAGTCAAAAAAAAAGTGAAGCTAATTTGCGCGTTCCCAAGGGTAGATCTCTACGGAGAAAAATGTGTAAGAAACTTCATGGACACTCTTTTAAATCATATTATGAATTACATAAATCTTGGTTACATGTTTCTTGTCTTAAAGTTCTTTTGTATCTAATTTTTTCCGCAGCTAGTTAAGTTGCGGGAAAAATTATACATAATTTTAATACTTTTTTGGTAAGCAGAGGATGTTGGAATTTCGTTAAGGAAAAAAAATACTGACAGTGTACCTTTACATTTGTCTTACGTAATATTTTTATCTTCAATTTGGCCTTGTCCTGTTTTTTTTAATTGGCTGAAGCTCCGCTTAAACTGATAGTGTAATTAGCAATTTTGGAGAAATATATCTTCAAATCACTCGACACTAAGAATGCAGTCATACCTTGACATACAGCTCCTTGTGACAGAGCAATATTAATGAAAATGTAACTTTCTAAACATTTTTTTCTTAAATTTAATCCCTGTAAAACACTTGAAATTACACCGCCCTTACATGTATAAGATACCCAAACAATTCCCATCCAGGACAAATGTTTGGCGTGATGAGCATGATCATTTGTTCTGTATCTGGGCGCAATTTATCTATAATATGTAAGTAATTAGAAATATGTAGGTATATTTATCAGTTGTCTAGTATTCATAACACAAGCTCTACTTAGCTTGGTACTAAACGGCGTCTTCGTACACTGAAACCTAAAAAAACGGATGCATAACCATCAATAATACTTGTACTGCCATCATTTCTAAGGAAATAGCCTATCGTAGCGTAGTTTTAGCTGTCAGATAGGAAGACACAAGCTTCGTAAATCCTCTTGACATAATTCCTTGTGCCCATTCAATAATGTAATTCTCTAGATGCCTCAACTTGTGTTAAACACTTTCGTCTTGGCTTGACACGGTGCCAAACTATTAGGCAACATACTACTTCTCAGTCGTATTACAGTACTAGCAAGGGTAATACAAAAAGAGTGACGCATGATTTGTAAAAAAATTACTTAAACTAATATTTTATATTCATAGCGGAAATGAAGAGGTCAAATGGGCTTCCGATTGATTTGTTTCATATCATTAAGTTTGATTAGGATATGTTGTTGTTTACAATAATTTATGGAACTTAACAATCATTTTGATGGATATATTTTTTTATATTTTAATCGATTTATTGTTGATATAGTTTAATGTTTTGTAATCGATTTCAACTTGGAATTCTGAATTACCGAATTTATATGCAACGATACGATTGGCTACGGTAGCTGAATGTGCATTGCTGCGGGTCGTGGGTTCGATATCCGCACGTTAAAATACTTGAATAGCCTACAGCTGGTTGTTCTGAGTCTGGGTGATTGTGTCTATGAGTGCGTTTGCATATTTATGGATATATTCACTATACATGAGAAATTACTAGTGTTGCAAAACGTTAAAAAAAAAATATATATATTTTAAAAATGTTAAAGAATTGTCTGCGTCACTTAAAATAAGTATATATATTCAAAGAAACTACTGAAATGACTCGAACAGTCCCAAGATATATAATCACAGCTAGAATGACTATAAAAACAAGCTAGATACTTACAGTAAAATTTAAAATGATTACTACAATATACCATGTTATTACCATGAAATTATATATGGCAGTTGAAGATAATAAACTAGCATACACGGAAAACTGGAACGGAATAGTTGCAACAATGAATCAGCAAACAAATAATAAAATTTATATTATATTCCAGAATATACTGGGCCATTTCTCTAATTATCAAGTTTGACACATATTCGTATAGATAACGCTAATATTGCTTGTATATTATGTTGCAACCAGATGGATCATGACGACACGCGGAGGTCGTCCACATTCCCCGACGGATTCAATAGGTTAATATACTTTGGAACGCAAATTCTAATGCTGCACAAGCTACCATGGCTTTTGACCTAGGAATTCATCATCATCATTCCAGGCCTCTTCCTCAGGTGGCAGTTCGAATGAGTTACACTAGACTGAAACAAAAGATAACTGACGGATCAAAATGGGGTTAAATCCAGCCCGACTCATCGACGGCGTGTAGTGTTTCACGCGTGTCTCATAGAGATGTCAGCAAAACAGTAGGGGTCCAGCAGGGCTGATGCCTGCTAGTTTGATGGCAAAACTTTTGAAAAATAAACTCTTGGCCTTAGAACGCAAAGGGTAATTGAAGAAACATAAGATGTAACAGAAGAATAACAGAAACCTGACACAGCCTCTTGCTCCATTCTAGAGTGGCAGAATTCATTAAATGATTTCCTCATCAATAAAAAGAAAAGACAGTATATGCCTATTACTCCAAACATTGAGTCATTTGATAATTTCTTCCTCTTCCTCTCCTCCAGACCTGTCATATCATTTCTGTTTCTTATTGGACATCATTCAGGAACCACAACAACAGCCACACCCGAAAGTTTAATGGTCAACCATGTTGATGGTTTCATTGTATTACGATAGTAATTTGTTGATTAAGATTGTTTGTTTTTAATTTATTTATCAGAGCTAAACTGTACATAATTTAGCAAATAACAAATCGCATGCATATTTCCTGTTGCCACGTTAAACCTTTATAAACATTTACCAAATTTAATATTAATTCTTTTAAAACTGTGTCTGGGACATTTTGTGCTATATAGTTTCTAATCGTGATATTGCACGGCATCAGTTCAACGGTTTGTAATAAGTTCAAGAGTGAATTTTATCAAAGAAGTTACGATTTTTCTTTAATTGGCGAAGTACTTAACCACATAATCAAATTGGAGCAACAGAAGATAGTTAATTTATGTCATCTTACTAATTGATGTTCTTAACCTACATTCTTATTATATTTTTAAATTTTATGAATATTGTGATATTCTTATCGCTGATGCAAAAACGAATGATGAATGAAGCAGTTTTCAATAGTTCGGAATGCGTTTTAATGATTTAAAAAATTCTAATTTAAAATCTTTGATATTTTAAAATAATTTTAAATCTTATAAGTAGAAGTAAATTTATTTGGTAATGTTTCATATTTATCTTATTTACAATGTATTTATTCTATCGTAATATTATTAATCTTCATATGTTTAACTTATGTGATTGTATTTAAATGGAAAGTATATTTTAAAAGTTAGATTTAGTTTTTAAAGGTGTTAAATAGTAATGTTGTGATGCTGATATGGCTGTACTAAGTTTAAATAAATATATGATTGGAGTAACAAACACGAAGAAAATTGAGTATCGTAGTTCAAACTATGGATCAATTTTCTATTCATGCATAATGAAAAATTAAAAAACAATAATAAAAATGAGAAGTATATCTCTACTAAACCTTTTTGAAGGCTAAACAAGAATAATAATTTTGTTAAAAAATATTATTCTTGTTTATTTGTGACTCCTCCCAATTATATCATTTACTAAATAAATTTAACAAGTTGTTCCTACATCATAAAGTGTTACAAGTACAAACGCTGAGATGCCATTAGGATTAGCAATAGTTGAAACTACGGTCGCATCAGAGAATAGGCGTTGCATTCTGCAAGTCATGGATTGCAACATGCAGCCGTTAGTTTGCAGTTACTAAACATTGAACAAATACTAACAGTTGAGTCTACTAATACTAGACTCAACTGTGTATGAAAGTTGTTGGTTGGAAAGTGGTTGGTTGTTGGGATTATGTGGAGACAACCAAAAAAGGAGGATATGCTCAAAATTGTTTAGTGAACAGGATGTTGAAAACGATGCAAATGGGGATTCTGGTTACCTATACACTTAAACACATTATCTCCCAGGCGTCTAGTAAACGGAAGACGACACTGTTAGTCGACCATAGCGTAGGTGGTGTGATGATTTGGGGCCTTACCATGACGTTTTAAAATGTCGGCGGCGGAGACCTCTCACGCCTGGCCTTGGAGGAGGATAGGAGGAATGGCAGGCGGTCGCTTCCTTCTGCGAAGCAGTAATGCTAGCAAAGGGGGCCGACCGCATCAGGCAACGCCGCTCTCACCGCCGCGCCGCCGGGATTCCTATCCCGATTTCCGGCCACCATTGCTCGCCGTTCGCAAGCGCAGGCTTGCGGACTGCGAGCAATGGGTAGCTCGCTGTCCGACCGTCCGGTAACTGTCCAGACCGAATCCAAGTCGTCGACGGCGCGCACTATTCCCGCTTGCCTCAAGGAGTTGTCAGCAACAGCAGGGGCCCAGCTAAGTCAAAGCCTACTGGGGCGAGGGTTAGCTTCGAAAGAGTAGCTCAGCCCCGGTATGAAGGCTCGAAGGAACGGGGTGGGTTTTTAGTCAGTAAGAGTCTGACAATACGAGTTAAACGGGAGTTCGTGGTAAGGTCTCTAATAATGTTCATAGGACAGACCCGGCCAAAGATCGCCCTAGCTAGACAGAGAGGTTTGAAAGAAAAAAGGGGCCTTGTTCCAGCACTAGGACCCAAAATAGACTTATAAAAAGTATATTAGGTATAAAACTAATTTGCCCAACGCTTCTCTTTGTCTGTTCAAACTTAAAAATTATCGTATAGATTTTCATTAAAGGTTTAGGATTCATATGGAAGGTGCAACAGAGAAAAGTCAAGAAATTTAAAGATCTCTTTTAACACCCGTGTGAAGCGTTTATATTGCTCTATCATTTAAGACAGTTTTGCTTTTCTTAGGTAGTACTAATGTTGTATCTGACCCTTTGTGAATTTCCTATAGGCAATGCATGAGTATCTCCTGGCAAGTTTAATTAAACAAAAAATCTGTGACTTACGTCTCCTTTTTTTATGTTCTGGCACCAAATATCTTTTTACTACAATAATTTCAAGGTTAGCACCGAAGAATGTGAACTTTTAAATTTCTCAATTTTTAGAATATTTTGCATAATGCAGGTGTTAAAGATCTACATGATTTGTTAAATAGAGATGACACTGCAAGTTTTGTTAACATGAAATTGTCTAGTTTTTTGTTTGCTATTCTCTAGGTCGTAATATTAAGGAAGTAGCTGTTTGGCGTTCCCAGGTTTTATGCAAATTAACTGATAATGTATTATGGTTGTCTATACAAACAGGTATTTGAATTATAAAGTGTACTTTGATCGCTACAGCAGTACTTTTATGAGGAAGGTCAAAATACAAAGCTAAATTAACCTCTTGGCTTTTATATTATCGATGTTACTATTTAAAATGCAAGCATGCGTTAAAGAATTAACTTTGTAGTTAGAAACTATTTAAATTTTATGAAATAAGAAGACAGAACAGTATCTGTCGACAGCAATGTGGAAGAGTTTTTTGACGTAGTTGGTTATTAGTTAATTGTAATTAGTTTTAGGAAATTATTATATTTTTTTTTTATTTTACTGTAATTATGGTTAGTTAAGTATTTTTTTATTATAAATTATTCGTGTATATAATAAATACATTGAAAATTAAAAAAAGAAGACAACATTTTTTTTTTTTCTATCTGGTTCTATGTTCTAATAATAATGTATTATCGTCGTTACTATAATTAACTTTAATTTTCAAAACCATCTATGTATACATATGGATTGCAATAAAGTATTGAGTATTAATTTTATAATACAATGCAAAACGTTCTTTTTAATTATTGCAGATTTTATTCAAAGCCAAATATTTAATACTTTATCTAATTGAGCTTGCTTCTTTTTTGGTCAATAGATTGACCTCTTGACCAAAAGTGGAATATGGATGGTAATATTCTTAATTCATCTTCATAATCATAGTCGTCAAAACCTCAAAGGTTACAAAAAAAAATCTAATATGCTATATTAAGTATCAGTCTCACGGGTCCCACAAGGCTCCATATTTGGACCAGTTTTATTTATATGATGATTGATTTTGCTAACAGCAATGAAAATGTTAGCAATCTATAATGTTATATGTAAAAAGTAAGAGTAGGTATGACAACAGGTGGTACGGTAAGACTAGGTAATAATGTAATTTACACCTCCTACAAAAGAAATAAATGATGTAAACGAAAACCAAATATTGCAGTTGGCTGCGACGGATGGAATTTGCAATAAACTTAAGCAAATACCTATATCTACACATATATATGATACATAATATTAATATTATAAACAGGTAAAGTTTATTTTTATATTTGTTTTGTTTGTAGGAGGTAATCTCTGAAAGTACTGGTCTGATTGCTAAAATTTTTTCACCGATATAAAGCTGTTTTATTCTTGGGTGACATAAGCTATATTCTATGTACGCAGGCAAAGCCGCAGGCAAAAGCTAGTTTCTTATATTATTGTTGTAATTGCGTGTTTAAGTACTGTTTATTCATGACACCCTTGTTAATTTCCTAACAGTAAGACTTGGTAATTACATGTTAATTGCAAATAAATAGGTGTTAATGATTTCAATTGATGTGATTCTATGATAAACATAGACCGGAACATGTAAGAGTAAGTTTACCTAAAATTCGAGGAAGTAACATAGAGATGAAAAAACCTCCTTTAAAAACCTAAAATCATCAACATGACGTTTAATTGGGATTTAAGATATTTCAATTAATTACTTAATGTAATTTAAATATATTTGAACTAAATTATTTTATTGATGAATCTTATCATGTTTTTAGAGTTTCGTACTAAAACTTTTAAATTATTGAGCTTGTTTTAATAAAAAAACCTTTTTACAAAAAAAGAAAAGTCTATTGAGGAGTTTAATGTGCAAACTGTTTGCATAGAGGTGTTAGATTGCATTTGGTATGTTAAATAGTCTATTACATACATTAACAGATATCTTGTGCGTCGCAATGCAGTTAGTTACTGTATATAATAAGGCACAGTTGCAGTGTCAATATGACTTGCAGAATCAATATTTGAACTTCAAATAAGTTATTCCGGGTCCCGGTATCTTGTGTATACAAGGTGTAAGGGACAGCCCTCCACAAACTTTAAGGGCTTGCTCAGTAGACGAAACTGAACAACCTACCATAAAAAAAAATTTCAGGAAACGAAAAAAAAAATCCGCCTCACCATACAAAATTATTAACTTGATTGGACAGTTTGTATGGAGAGGCTGAATTTTTTTATTTTTTTATGGTGGGTTGTTCAGTTTCGTCTACTGAGCAAGCCCTTAAAGTTTGTGGAGGGCTGTCCCTTACACCATTTATAATAAAATAAAAATATCTGACCAGTTTATTGGCTGCAATTTTTTATAGGTTTTTAACATTGATATATTGTTAAGAAATATATGTTACGTGCTAACATTGCAATCAGAAAACCTTGACTCTGTGCACAACTACATGCAATGTGATTTGTTTTTCGTATGATTTGTGCAACGAATAAAAGCACACAAAGGCATTTTGATAACCATTATCATGTTATGTATATGTTTTTGCGTAACACGCCCGTTTGTATGAGTGAAATTAAGCCAGGCATGATTTCAGTGGTCCACGCACTAGAGTCGAATCACTTATCTCCTGCTGTTTTAATTTAATCTTAGGTCTTAAATGAAATAAAATAATTGGAGCTGTATTTTGATCAACCTTATAATTATCACAAGGACTTTTTAAAAAGTAGTCCGTATTACGGATTTACATTCTCACAATTCGATTTCGGACCTGCATTGTCACAATTTTAAGTCAAAAACATGTAAGTTTATTTGAGGGATAAATTATTTCGCATTTTTTATTGATATGGCAATTCTTATTCTTATTCTTTATTGTACAAAAAATTTAACAAACAACAAAAAAATAGTACATTTGATGTACATAGGCGAGCTTAACCCACAACTGGGTTTCATAATTCATCGCAGTTAAGCATTGTATGAGATAATTCGTGATAGCCACACTCGCTTTATCTAAAAATAAACAACCTTGCAAATCTTTGTTGTATTTAAATAAAGAATTTACATAACTTACTATAATTACTAAAATAAAATAATAAAACTTATACAAAATATTCTTCGAAGTTTTTTTTGTAGCTGTATAAATCAACAACATCAATTTATTATAAATGTATTCTTTTAATTGTGTAGTTATGCTATACTTTTGTAAGTACAAATTAAATGCGGAAATTATATAGGTACTGCATCGCGGTAACAACTCGTAATACGAGGTATACAGCAAAAAATAAAGAACACGCGAATAGATACCTTAAAGATATTAAATAATACTTTTATGACATTCGTTTCCGACTCGTAACCATATACTTATATATTAACTTCTAACTTCTGTTCTGCTAGCGGTTCCACCTGCGTTTAATCATCATCATCATCATCAGTAGAAAATAAGTGATCCCAAGGGTAAATATTCCTGTAATATAAAGTATCCTGTGTGCTATTCTAGGACCTGGTCTACCACATGGTGTGCCAAATTTCATCTAAATTTGTTCAGTCATTTAATCGTGTAGGAGTAACTTTACACGCATGCTACGTGCAATCTTTAGCTTTTATAATATTAGCTGCTGCTAGCGTCTTCACCTGAGCGATAGTGGAAAATTATTCCAAAGGAACTTACTACCGAGATAAAAGGTATTCTATGTGCTATTTCAGAACATGGTCTAGGTACCCGTGTACCAAATTTTATCCAAATCTGAGCAACCGTTTGAGTATGAAACATACACACGCAAAGCATCACTCACAAATTTTCGCCTTTATAATATTATTAGTGTGATGATTAGTGCGGAATAGTAGTATTGAGAGAAAAGTTGAAAAGGAATCACGTGTCTTGATAGTTAATGAACATTTGTGATGAGGTGCAAAAAAATGAGAGTGGGCGCTCTTCTCCCTCTTCATCTATCTGGGGATTGGTAGATTGTAAAAAGACAAATTTATAAATAGAGACGGTAGACAGGGTCCCAAAAGGTGTGTCGACTTCTTGGGGTCTTGGATTCATCATGATCTTACTCAGGATGAATAAAACGTTTGAAAGAGTTACAAACCGCTAGATAAGTTCGTTCTAGGACAAAATCAAAGGCGTGTTATCTTGCCTACAAAAATTGTGCAAGTTGCACGTCTTTAGGAAATATTGCAGTAACGGCATAGTTTGACTAACAGATTACAAATAGTAGTAGCTTGTTATGAAAACAGTCCTCTTGCAATACATACGTTGTCATCTCTTAGGACTCTCACGGCCATATTGTTCGTAGCTTCCAACCAACGACCTTACAGCCACTAGTCGTCTAATAACAGGTGACGCATGTTTGTCAACACATATGACTTATAGATCTGATGTCTCGATCAATCAGAACGCAGTACCCCGCTCCCTCGTACCAATCACAACCCCGCTCTTCGTACCACGGCTAGTTGACAGAATAGGGTAGTTTCCAGGGTCAAAATAATTACATTTTATTTAGTACGTATTTTAGATTATAAAAAAATATTGGACACGTATTTTTTTTTTCGTTTAAACAAAAAATAACAAAGATATATAGCCCATTAAAGTTACGTGTGACGTCACCCCGTGCGAAAAAATGTAGCACGGCGTGACGTTACATGTAACTTTAATGGGCTATATCTTTGTCATTTTTGATTTAATTTACAAATAAAAAAATACGTGTCCCTTGTTTTTGAATAATCTAAAAGACGGACTAATTACATTTTTTACGGCAACTAGCCTATTGTTTTAGTGCGCTAGGTCAAGCATGAAGCGTTTAGTCATTGCGGCTGTTAGGTCATTGCTTCCAACCTAACATAACGCAAACAAACTGTAGAATACTGCAAGTCTGATAAAGCGGCAAACGCCTTTTGCTGTATCACGTTAATGTTATAAAGGTGAAGGTTTGTGTTGTGTAGGTTTGATACTCCTTGACCTTTTTTTTATGGTGGGACAAAATCATCCAATGACATCCCCCGCTCTTGGGCGGACCAGGAGATAGTGTCAGACTCTTACTGACTAAAAGACCCACCCCGTTCCTTTTAGCCTTCATACCGGGGCTCGAGCGCCCTTTCGGATAACCCTGGCCCCAGTAAGCTTCGACCCGGCTGGGTCCCTGCTGTTGCTGACAACTCCTTGAGGCGCGTGGGAACAGTGCGCGCCGTCGACGACTTGGGCTTGGTCTGGACAGTTACTGGACGGCCGGACAGCGAGCTCAGGAAGGACGGTAGCAAAGTGATCGAGTACATAGCGAGGCTAGGGAGATAGTGTTAAAGTCATTCTTTAAAGTTGTTTTTCAAATATTTTAATTTTATATAATTTAAGACGTGACATTCACCAAACCGCACTGGGCCCGCGTGGTGGATTACGGCTCATTCCCTCTCCTAGAGAGAAAGCCTGAGTCTCAGCAGGGGGAACATTAAAAAGGCTGATGATGATGGTGAATTTATTCAAAGACAACTTTTGGTCCACATTATTAGTTAGTATTAGTTATTTCTATGTTAGTTCAGATGTTGCAATCTTTATCTTTTCCCTTTCCTAGAGAGGAGGCATGAGTCCTAGCAGTGGGAACATAAAAAAAGGGTGTTGATGATGATGATAATGATGAATCTTTATTTGGTTTTGTTCCCATTATTATTATTATGAGCCCGTTGTGTCCCACTGCAGGGCAAAGGTCTCCCTTCCGTTATTCCACTCTTTTCTGTCTTTAGCCACTTCTGGCCAATCCTTAAGGTAGGAGTCCAAATCGTCACGCCATCTCCTTCTGGGCCTACCGCGTCGCCGGCTCCTGCTGTTCGGAGTCCAGTCAGTAGTTACTTTCGCCTAATTTTGTTGCGGCATGCGGCAGATGTGACCTGCCCAGTTCCATTTTAATCTGGTGGCTGAGTCACCTACGTCTGCGATTTGTGTTTTAGAACGAAGTATACTGTTCCTTATGCGATCTGTTTTTTTGAACCCGAGAATACTTCGTTCCATTGCTCGCTGGCAGACCCCGAGTGCGGACTTTTGACGTTTCGTTAATGACCACGTTTGCGCTCCGTAGGTGAGGATAGGGAGGATGCACATGTCCATGAGTTTCTTTTTAAGGGAAAGTGGGAGTGGTCCTTTCATTAGGTGTTTCATCGACCAATAGCTCCTCCAGGCGTTCTCAGTGCGTCTAGCAACTTCTTTGTCTTGTCTCGCCTGGAAAGATACTATTTGGCCGAGGTATATGTACTCATGGACATATTCAACCTCCACACCCTCGATATTGATTCCCATTAAACATACATATTTTAAGACAATTTAGATTTTTCCTGCTAAATTCTTGATTCAACATTGACAAGACTTGTCTAGACACACAAGGCAATTTGTTTATTATGTCCCAGTGAATTTTGTCAGTTTTGACCTTGTCACGCAAAATATGAAGAATTAATTATGCATTAATTTTCAAGGCCAGTATTCTGAAAAAGTTTTATTTTACTAGTGCATTTTGATCGGAGTGCTATTACGCACACGCAAAGTTAAAAGCAACTTGACGGGACGGTTGCCGCAGTGGCTGAGCGATTGGTTGTTGAGCTACGTGTCGCAGGTTCAATTCCCGCGTGGAGTAATAAATTTACAAGGCCTTTTTGTTAGGTGGGAAAATTATGTAATGACTTTCCTCGCTTCTGGGCGGAGCAAGAGGGCGTGTAAGTCTTTTGCTGACTAAAAACCCACTCCTGTTCTTTCGTTGCCTCTCATACCAGGGCCGAGTCTTCCTTTCAGAAGCAGACCCTTGTTGATATGTCAGTCAGTTACTTCTTTTATATAAAGATAATAAAATACGCAGCCAGTTTTAAACTTTCCTTTGCAATAAAACAGGCGTTAACTGTTCTCATGGCGGTAAGTCCCCTCTTTGAGGCGTGGCTGGAAAGACCTCACGGCGTCCTTACCTTCCGCATGACGCAGGTCCTCACCGGACATGGTTCGTTCGGGAGGTTCCTGTTCCAAATTAAAGCGGAAGTGACGCCCGGGTGTCGCCATTGTGCGGAATGCCCGGAGGACACGGTGGAGCACACAGTCGAGGTGTGCCCCGCTTGGGCGGAGCATCGCCGTGCCCTCGTGGGGGCGATCGGCGGCGGAGACCTCTCGCGCCGGGCCTTGGTTGAGGGGCCCAGCCGGGTCGAAGCCTACTGGGGCCAGGGTTATCCGAAAGGGCGCTCGAGCACCGGTATGAAGGCTTGAAGGAACGGGATGGGTTTTTTAGTCAGTTAGAATCTGACACTATCTCCCGCTCCGCCCAAGAGCGGGGGTTGTCATAGGATGATTTTTCCCATCGGAAAAAAAAGGCGTTAACTGTTCGGTCACTTTTTTGGAATCGGACCGCAATTCAACCGAAACGGTCAAAAGAAAATAATAATAATTGATTTTTAATAACTTCATATAGTACATAATAACGAAACGTAGTAGCTCACAATGGGCCTCATCAGAAGGCTTAAAGTCACCTAAAGAGCAACGGAAAGGGTTATGCTCGGGGTTTCCTTGCGTGATCAAATAAAAAATGAAGATATCCGCAGGAGAACTAAGGTTGCCGACATAGCACAAAGAATTGCCAAACTTAAGTGGCAATGGGCAGGGCACACTGCTCGCAGAACAGATGGCCGTTGAGGCCGAAAGGTTGTGGAGTGGCGACCGCGTACCGAAAGACGCAGCGTTGAGAGGCCTCCTACAAGGTGGACCGATGACCTGGTGAAGGTTGCGGGAAACCGATGGATGCGAGACGCACAGGAACGTTCGTTGTGGCGACGCTTGGGGAGGCCTATGTCCAACAGTGGACGGATATCGGCTGAAATGATGATGATGATGATGATACATAATAACTAGTCTGTCAGTGTCGGGCAAAACCCGTGAGAAAATAGAAAAATACCTCAAGGAACACACACCCCGGGATAAAAAACCGGGCAAGTGCGAGTCGGACTCGTGCATAGGATTCCGTATAAACTTATCTGTGAAAATAGTTCAATTCTCGAATTAAGTTACAAAGATTTTTCCAAATCGCAAAAAAAGTTTTTTTTCGTGACGTTACTACAATTTTTTTACAGTTTTCAGATTTTTTCTTATATTAATTGTGCTATGAGACCTTGTTTGCCAAATTTTCGGGATTCTAGGTTAACGGGAAGTATCCAGTGAATTTTGATTTTCTTGGAAGTGTCGAAATACACGTTTTATGCGACATAAACGGCTGTCTTTTGATTCCTTAACTCAGAAGTTTGATGCTTTCACAGCTTCAAAGGACTGCAGACCAGGGCCCCAAGTCTGCTATTTTTATAAATTCGTCATTCCAACACGATCCCATTGTCATTTTGCTAAAAGTTTGTAATCTGCCAAATCATAATGATCGATCATTGATCGGTCAATGGTCTTGTAATAGAATTGCGGTAGAATGATAATTTCGAGCATAATAAAACCAATAACTGCACAATAACGTTCTAATGGTCAAACAGTGATCAAATAAACTGTCAAAGTTTTAGCAGATTACCGCAAATGTCAAATATTCATTTGTCAATATGTACGAGATTACCATTTTAAGCCACTTTTTTCAATGGAGTGTCAGTGATTGACCATTGGAAAGTCACAATGACGCCATTATATTAGTAGATTACCAAACTTGTCAAAATCGACAATTATGACATCAATGATAGACCATTCTGACACTATTGTAATAGCAGACTTGAGGCCCTGAGTGATTGTAATTTTAATTCGATACCTCTACGTGTTCCCGAGATAAAGGGTCTTGATAGACAGACAGACGGACGGACGGACGTACAACAAAGTGATCCTATAAGGGATCCGCTTTTTCCTTTTGAGATACGGAACCCTAAAAAGTATCCTGCGTGTGCTGTTTTAGGACGTACAGTTGGCCCAGTGGTTAAAACAGACTGCCAAATTGCGTGTCGCAAGGTTCGATTCCCGCACGAAACAAATATTTGTATGGCCTCTAGATAGTTTTTTCGGGTCTAGATGTCTTGTGTATACACAAGCTGTAATACCTACAGGAGTGTGAAGTGACAGTTAAAAAAAAAAAAGACGTGTGGCATTCGGGGACTGCCGCGGTAAAGCTATTGCATAGTATTTTTATCAACTTATGCAATTATAATTATTTATTTATTTTATTTATGCAGTATTTTTTTTCCTTTGTTTTTTTTTCTTTGATATTAATTGAAGTTACACTTTCACACATTGAATTGAATTTTGATTGATTGTTCACTCATTTGTTTTCTTATCGGTCACCACGCTCAAAAAACAAATGAGTGGGGGGTGTTGGGTTATTTTCGTTACGGAATTTCTGGATTTGGTCTCCACGCTCAAGGCCCGCGATAGGAGCTATGCAATAGCTTAAAATAAAGAAATAAATTGGAAGGCCTCTCAAGGTGGATTGATGACATAGTTCACTATGTCATCAATCCGGTCCCAGGAAGCCAATGGGTGTGAAACACGCAGCACTGCAGTGCTATTCTCTAAGAAAACATCCTTGAGCGCAGCGTTGGCCGAAGCGACGAAATCCAAACAGGTACCATGTTACTACGGTCATTTTTGCATGATCACTTAAAAAAAATTTCGCTTGAATCGCGCGGCGCCAAACAAAACTTACAGTTGCCATCACGAATCTTAAGCGGTTGCGCAGAAGTCACATATTCGGTCTCTTTAGTGGTGCGAAGTGAGATGCGGGGGCGGGGAGTGTCAGTGATTGGCTCGCCGCGCCATCTCGTCATAGATGTCACTCCTAATTCGTTCCCTGCGTTGCTGCATGTATCTAACAACGAAGACGATTGGTTCGCCAATGTATGGATGGATGCGCAAAGCGATCCCCACTCTGACGCCGAACGCTCAAGATCCGTGATGGCAACTTTAGCAACAATGAACTAAGCGGTGGTTAGGCGAAAGTGTCTTCGATGGTACATTGGATTGTTCCTAAATCAATTTACCTATTTGGATTTCGTCGCTGCGGCCAGCGCTGCGCTCAAGTCGGTTTGCTTAGAGTATAGCACTGCTGATCGTTATGGCGACAGTTAGGGGAGGCCTATGTCTAACAGTTAACGGCTAAAATAACGATGATGATGATTTCAGAAGTTTCTTCCGTTGTTCACCAATAACTGTAATTAAGAGAATAAAAAAAAAAAAAACAAATGCCGTTCGAATATTTTACTTCTAGTAAAGTTGGACTTTAGACTATGATTTATCTGACCTCCGAACGGCGCACAAACACCGGAGTTCTTGCATCATAAAATGCACTTGATTATTTAAGCTATTTTTGCAAGAAGTTGGCAGTAGTGCTCACACTCACACATTTATTCGCATTTTATTATCTTAAAATTTCATTAACTATATTTTGCTCTGTGTCAACCAGAGGTAAACTAGAAGAAAATCCACCTCAGTATTTTGTGTGCATAAAGTCTATACATATAAAAAATCTGTAGAAGTTTTTAGTTGTGCACGCATCGCGTAAGATGTACGAAATCGATATAGATAACCTTTATACTAAGCTTTTTATATTAAAATTGTGTGTAACTTGGTAATACTACTCGTACTTAAGCTTTATTTCATCGTAATTGGTTTTTTTTTTCATTTTATTGGAAAATCATCTAGTGACATCCCCCGCTCTTGGGCGGAGCGGGAGATAGTGCCAGACTTTTACTGACTATAAGCCCACTCCTGTTCCTTCGTTGCCTTTCATACCGGGGCTGAGCTATCTTTCGGAACTAACCCTGGCCCCGGTAGGCTTCGACTCCTTGAGGCACTTGGGCTCGGTCCGGACAGTTACCGGATGATCGGACAGCGAGCTAACCATTGCTCGCCGTCTGCAAGCCCACGCCTACGATGGCCGGAAATCGGGATCGGAATCCCGGCGGCGGCGAGAGCGCCGTTGCCTGATGTGGTCGGCCTCCTTTGCTAGCAAAGGAGGCGACCGCCTGCCACTCCTCCTCGCTCCGGACCATGGCTTGTACCAAGGTCTTCATCGTAATTGGTCGACTATATCGAAAGATATACCATACTACATTTATTGACTGTTAGGCGGTACGAAGTTCGCCGGATCAGCTAATATGTATTTCCACCTAATACTAATCTCTGAAAAATGAGTCCTGAGGTATGATATAATGTGAGATTGGGAAAATGCAAAGTAAATCTAATATTTAAAAGTCTTGTGTCACTATTTTTACTGTAGACACATTTCCGTTTGTGTATATGAATAGAAAAAGTATTTATCTATACTAATATAATAAAGAGGTAAAGTTTGTTTTTTTGTTTTTTTTTTTTGTCGGAGGTAATCTCTGGAAGTATTGGTCCGATTACTAAAATTTTTTCGCCGATAGAAAGCTGCTTTATTCCTGAGTGACATATATACCCCTACTTTTTAATTAGTGCACAAAAAAATGGGGCTCAATCTGTACCCGTCACTGATCAATTTTTGTAGTCAAAAGTAGAAAAAACCGAAATCCTAAAATTGACCACGAAAAGGTAAATTCATCACAGAATCAATCATACAAAACAATTGCTAGTAGAAAATACTGCGGGCAGTGTTTTTCCTTAATAATATTGTCACTTATGCATTCATTATACCTTTTTTGTCCTATGATGAGTTCCCTGACAGTTCATTTTTTTCCGTGGCACGCATACTACTTTAGATTACTAAAAAATAAACTGGCAAAAAAAATAAAAATGAAATGATAAAAAAATATTGTCTTTCGTAAATTAATAAGTAAATTATTGTGGTTATAATTAACTGTTAATAAATTAAGTAAATAAAATAAAAAAGTATAGAACTTAAAAATGTGTAATGCGTTAAACGGAACTTCTGCCAATAGAGATTGACACTACTCGACGACACACTAAACGACAAAATCGGAGCGGTCATCTTGTAATCGCATGTAACGGCAGAAAATTGGAAAAAAGTAATAGAAAAAACTCAAAAAACTATAACAGAGGACTGGAATAAATATATCCGGATCGACCGAATTAGGGCCAATAATTAATCATCGCGGTTAGTTGGAAAAGATTCCGATTCCGATATGGATACGAGTTCAAATCAAGAGTCAAGTTCTGATAGTGAATAATAAATAAATTATTATTTTATACAGACTGCATTTTATTTACCACTAGCCGTCCCCCGCGGTTCCGCCCGCGTTATTTCAGGTTTTTAGTTTTTGTCAGGTTTTTTGGTTTACTGTAAAATTTCTTTAAAATCCGTATAGAGTAAGATCCCAGGACCGCCAGACATCACGTATTTTCTGACGAACGAAATGTGGACGATTGAGTACTGTTAGTATGTACTAAGAACGCATGCCTACCTGCTAGCTTGCTTAGACGGCCAATTATCAGGTATCAGGTAATCAAGGTACATAAAATTATTACTTACCTAACGTAAATTCTCAAAGCTGATTTTTACGTATTTTGTAGGCAATATCTTTAAAATCAAGTCGCCAATACTCCCAGACACATTCCGTCGGCCATATTGCTTAACAGACGCTTTAATGATCAAGCATGAGAATTTACGTGAAGTTATGTCATTTTTTTGGGAGCTTTAAAGCGTCTGTTAAGCAATACGGCCGACGGAATGTGTCTGGGAGTATTGGTGACTTGATTTTAAAGATATTGCCTACAAAATACGTAAAAATCAGCTTTGAGAATTTACGTGAGGTAAGTAATAATTTTATGTACCTTGATTACCTGATACCTGAGAATTGGCCGTCTAAGCAAGCTAGCAGGTAGGCATGCGTTCTTAGTACATACTAATAGTACTCAATTGTCCACATTTCGTTCGTCAGAAAATACATGACGTCTGGCGGCCTTAGGATCTTGGACTAGTAGACTAATTCTTGCGTGAAAGAGTAACAAACATCCACACACACATACAAACTTTCACATTTATCATCTATAAATCTAAAATCGGTAATCCGATTCCATTTTCTTTGCCAACTGATTCGTTATTGTAAAAAATCGATTAAATTTCGTTAGGTCACATCACTATAATTGTCAGACAAGAACTGTCAGGGAACTCATCATAGGACAAAAAAGGTATAATCAATAGCCTGCACAATATTTCCATAAATTGAGTGACATTTTGGGACATAAACCAACGCTAATAACTTTGCTGTTTATGAATATTATTTATTGAGATTTTACATATAAAATAACAAGGGCTTTTCTAGTAAGCTCTTTAAGTATGTGTACTAATTAAAAAATTGTGGTGTATTTTATGTACGCGAGCGAAGCCGCGGGCAAAAGCTAGTCTTGTATATACATGTAAGGAGAAACGTCTATCCATTGGATATATAAAACCTTTTTTTAAGCTGACTGACTGACATATCAAGGCACAGCCAAAATTACTGGGACTAGAAACGTAAAAGGAGGATGCCGGATTTTTTGGGCACCGTCCCCACCCTCCAACAGACATGAGACAGGTGTCATTCGATGCGTCTAGTTAAATAGAGTACTTTTTATAATGGCGACACATCTTTAGGGGGGCTAACCTAAACCCCATACTTTAGAGATGTGTCGCCATAATAAAAAATACTCTATTTAACTAGACGCATCGAATGACACCTGTCTCAAGTCTGTTGGTGGGTGGGGACACTTTCATGCAATGCCCTTTTGCAAAAGGTTTCCTTTTATGATGTAGAGAAGAAGAAAATCTTTTTAGCGGGTAAATTTTTGAAAATCCCAAAAATTCACCCCCTAAAAAGCTTAAGGCCCAAGCGCCCGAAAAGTGCCATAAAACAGTGACTTTCAGAAGCCTACTCCTCGGTAACGGCCAGGTTTATAAGTTTGAAAAAAATATATGTTTATTATAGATTCATGAACAATATTATCAACATTTGATTTTTTTCGTGCTATTAATACTTTTGTCTAAAAAAAATATTTAGCAATTTCGCAAGTTTTCCCTACTCCTTCGAAACGGCTTGGATCTTTAGAAACATTTTTACACGTAAAAATTGGTGGTTAAATATTCTTCTAAGTGAACATAGCATATGTAAATCAATCAATATTTCGCAAAGAAAATGGATTTAAAGGTCATCCGCGCACTTTCCGGTCGCTGCTGGCTGCAAATAAATGCACAAATTTGTGAACTGCCGCCTAGGCGGGTGCGAGAGTTACGTCTATAAACCTTAAACGTGGCGTCCATTAGTACGGAAAAACCTACTGTTACGCGTGCAAAACCACTGGTAGAAGTTAGTGCAAAATAAACTTACTATTGTCGAAACAGATCTTGAGCGCTGGCTTCAAGTTGCGCAGAAGTCAAATATTCGGTCTCTTTAGTGGTGCAAAGTGAGACGCGGGGGCGGGGAGGTTCAGTGATTGGCTCGCCGCGCCATCGTGTCATAGACGTCACTCCTGATTCGTTCCCTGCATTGCTTCATGTATCTAACAATGAAGACGATTGGCTCACCAATGTATGGAATACGCAAAGCGATCCTCACTCTGACGCCGAGCGCTCAAGATCCGTTTCGGCAATTGTACGTTGTGAATTTATTTACTATGTTTTCCGACTGCCAGTAAGTATTTATTTAATAACCACGTTGTACTAATCTTTTTATTTACTTAAAAAGTCAATGGCTGTGAAATTAGGACGATGAACTACAAAGCGTTCATGGCCGCAGTGTTTTGTACAAAATATTACTTGTGTGACCTACACAGACGCGGATTCGTTACGCATAGCTGTTTTAATTAGCGGCCTAGCGATCTCACTAAGCTATGAAGCCTGTGATTTTAGGGGCGAGGCCACAATACTGCGATACGGCATCGCATCGGCGAAACGACGTCGCATCGATGTACGATGAGACAACGCAACGCAAAAATTTCATTGTATACGGCGTCGCACGAATACAGCTAGGAAGTGCGCGTCGGTCTAACATGCCTGATTTGTACATAGAACGATGTTGCGTGGCGTTGTGTGGCATGGATCAAGTGTAGCTCTACAAGTCTAGTTTCCATATAAAATGTATGGAGACCAACTAGCCCAGATCGGCGTGTGTGGCACACGTGTGCGCAGTGTAGCTAGCCCGTTCAAAGTCTGGATACGAACTAGAAGGTCGCGCGTCATCGCATCGCAGATTTGTACCAGCGTAACTGCAGCGCACCGGAAATTTCCACGATGCCATGTACGACATCGCAGATTTTTACGACGCGATGTCGCAACGCAGTGTTGTGGCCTTACCCTATGGGTGGGTACTAATAGGTGTGTGTGTATGTCGTGGCCAGATTTTAGAAATTGATCATTTCATGAAATGGCTATGTTAAACTGGCCAGATAGTTTTTTTTTTTTATAATGGATAGGCTCGCGTTTGACCACAATCTCACCTGATGGTAAGCGATGATGTGGCCGACGATGGAGCACGCTTGCCTAGAAGCAATCTATTCACTCTTGACTTAAAGACCCCTAGGTTATAGCTATCAGGAAACACAGACTCCGGCAGGGAATTCCATTCCTTAGCTGTACGTATAATGAATGTACTCCCAAAACGCTTTGTACGTATAGGTGGGATGTCCACCATGTACCGGTCAATTTAAATGTTAAAGTTTGATGATATGTCAATCTTCGTCTGGCGTACATTCTTTAGATCTTTTATTATTATAGAAATTCTACATTAATGACATGGTCAAACGAGGATTGACATATCATCAAAATGTTTACGTTTAAACGAGGCACATTTCAATAAAGAAGGTAATTTGACAGGCCTGTTGGTCTATTGGTTAGTGGCCCTGACTGCTATGCCGGAGGTCGTGGGTTCGATTCCCACCCAGGACAAATGTTTGTGTGAGCACGATCATTTGTTCTGTGTCTGTATATAAGTATGTTTATCAGTTGTCTAGTACTCGTAACACAAGCTCTGCTTAGCTTGAGACTAGACGGCGCTGTGTGATAGTTGTGGAAAAAAAAATTTGGCAAATAGATGTAAACTTGATGGTATACATTTAGACATTTGAATTATTTATTCTGTGGGTTTGCGGACGGCGAATAGTAGGTAGCTCGGCGTCCGATAACGAGCAGGCTGTGGGAGCAGGCCTGGGTCAACGGCGCGTTATGTTTGACACACGACTCAAAGAGATTAGGAACGATGCCTATCAGGGCTTTTTTTGAAGTGGGAAATCATCCAATGGCATCTTCCGCCCCTGGGCGGTGCTCGGGCGTGTCAGACTTTTGCTGACTAAAACCCACTCCTGGTTCCTTCGCTGCCTTTCATTACAGGGCTGGGTTTTCCTTTCAGAAGCGAATCCATGGCCCCAGTAGGCTTGAACCCTGCTGGCCCCTAAAATTTGTTGACATTTTGAAGCGCGCGTGGAACAGTATGCGCCGTCAATGACTTGGTTATCGGACGGTCGGACGGCGAGCTGCCTATTGTTCGCCGTCACGGCTTCCGTGGCCATATACCGCAAAGTGCAACTAAAGGAACACAAATGGGTTATAGTCGGTAAAAGTTTGACACTCCCTTTCGCTCCAACGAGACGTAAAAAGAGTGGTTTTTAAAACTTATTCGCGAATTAAATTCCATTTACGCTTCGATCTTGAAGATTTAAATAAGTATAAATACGGAAAAATGGAAAGGTTGCTTATTTTCGATGTTTACAGTCTACTTTATGAAATACTTCTTATTACATTCTTAGATACATACCCTATATATAAAACGCTCAATGTTTTAATACATAATTCCGCCGGCGTTCGCTTGGGGTTTGAGGAGTTCTTGGTGCGCATAATTTATATCATCTTGAACTAATTTTGACTTAAAACATTCTCTTAGTTGCTGACAATAGACACTATCTTTTAAAATAAATCCCGGTAGTGGAGTATTATGACTTAGTTGCGTTTCTTATGAAATGTTTCTGTTCGTGAGCAGTCACGTTGAAAAATTCACCATGAAACGTGAACTGATCATCATCATAATCAGCCTTTTTAATGTTCCCACTGCTGGGGCACAGGCCTCCTTTCTAGGAGAGGGAATGGGCCGTAATCCACCACGCGGGGCTAGTGCGGGTTGGTGAATGTCACATGTCTTTGAATTTTTGGTTCTAGGACATGCCGTTTTCTCACGATGAACCGTTCGTATTATTTACAAACTTTGCTGTACTTACTTCATAAAGCTCTCGTATTTAGTATACTGTTTAAAAAACCGGACAAGTGCGTGTCCGGAGGGTTCCGTACAAACTTATCTATGAAAACAGTTCAATTCCTGAATTCAGGTCGGAAAAATTTTCCGAGTCGAAAAAAAAATAGGGCGATCATCAAATAATTTCTTTCGCCCTGGATGGAGCGAGAAAGCGTGTCAGTCTTTTGCTGACTAAACTCAACTGTACTATTTTTAGATTTTATTTTTACTTTATTTACATTCATCATTTCAGCCGAAAGACGTCCCCTGTTGGACATAGGCCTCCCCCAAGTGTCGCCACAATGAGCGGTCCTGTGCGTCTCGCATCCATCGGATTCCCGCAAACCTTACCAGGTCATCGGTCCACCTTGTAGGAGGCCTTCCAACGCTACATCTTCCGGTACGGTTAATAACATTGTTCTCACATAATAGTAGTGACAAGAAACATGTAACAGAGATATTTGTAATACATAACATGAATGAAAAGAGTGTTTATGGAGTTTCTTGCACATTCTTTTTCGTAGAATACGCTTTGGAATGTGCAATTAGTATGTCTTTTGCTGACTGACTGACTTCTTGACATTTCAAAAGCACCTGTAAATGGTTTGTTTGAAATAAAATGCTTTGAATCTTTGTATTTTTCGTTTCAGGCCCCGATATGTTTTTCAATTGTTCCAACCGTAACGAAACTGTTTTTAAATATAGGTCATGAATTTTAAATGCGCATTGTTTAACAAAGCAGGTCAACTACAGTCCATTGACTATTGAATCGTAGCTGGTTATGCCAGAACTAGGCATAACCATAACGAACACGTTTTGCGAGTGTATACGCACCCGGTAACATAACCGTTGGTACGTATACATAACAAGTTGCCGGGCCAAACACGTGAATGCTGTAGTGAAAGGAATCCATCGAATTGGAACTGCACGCTGACGGCGATAGATGAATAAAACCGGTTTCTAGTAGGTATTTGTAATAAATATGATTTATTTAAAAGAAACAGTACGTTTTATTGTTTCGAGGATTTATTTGAATTTTAAATGTACTTTACGTTCTAAAATAAAATGTGTAGTATATGGTTGGTTTTCACATTTTGTTGACTTACATCAACAAGCTTTCAAGCTGATATATGTAAATACTGAATAGTCTTCCTAATTTAAATACTCTTTCTATTAGAAAAACCGAATCAAACCATCGCATTGCAGTCAAAGCGACTTTGTTTTGTGTTGAGCTCCGAGTAAAAATTGATTCCACTGAATTTAAAGTATCACTTTTTTTGGAGTATACCACGGAGTATACGATGGAGGTGTGTGCCCCCGCTTTGGCGGAGCACCGCCGTATCCTCGAGAAGGCAATTGGCGACGGTGACCCTTCGCGCCGGGTCCTGATTCAGGCATTTCAGTCACCTTCTTCTGTGAAGCAGTAATGTTAGCGAAGGCGACGGCCACAAACGTGAGGGAACGGAATTTTTCACGCCCCAGCCACTGCGACAGGAGACGCCCCCAACTTCGGGAGTCGCAGAGTCATCCTCGGCCACCGCAGGCATAGGCTTGCGAACGTCGAGCAATGGGTAGCTCGCCGGACGTCCGGTAACTGTCCGTACCGAGCTCGAGTCATCGACGGCGCGTAGTGTTCCGGGCGCCTCAAAGACATACCAGCAATCCGTAAGGGTCTAGCAGGATCGACGCCTGATTGAGCCACAAGGAATTTCTGAAAAGGAAACCCATAGTCCTAGAACGCAAAGTGTAACTGAACACTGGACACAGGATGACACGCTTCGACCTAGAGCGGGAGAAATCAATCGACGATTAGCCACCTCAAAAAAAAATCTGTCTAGATGTTTAACCGTGAAATCGTAGAACACACATACACTTTTGTACTACTAATGACATTTTTTTGTCATCAATTCATTCCTAATTTTATTCGGAAACGTAGCCTCGACAAAACAAAATTAATACAGTTGCATAATCAACTTCCGTTTTTTTTATCTATAACATTTATAACACCATCGTTAAATGTCAGATCAATCATTTGATATTGATATACACATTAATTTTTCCAATGTGACCTTGACCTTGACTTTAGAATGCGGATATATTTTCCTGTATATCTATTAATCTGTAAGGTAATCCGTTGTATATCCTTACTTATTGGCGATAGGAGGCCAAGTGACTCGAATCATAGATCTTAGATTTTTTGGATTTAGATTTTGTCGTTGCATCGAGCGTTGGATGACCTTTTACAAGGTGGACCGATGACCTGGTAAAGGTTGCGGGAATCCGATGGATAAGAGACGCACAGGACCGATCATTGTGGCGACACTTGGGGAGGCATATGTCCAACAATGGACGTCTATCGGCTGAAATGATGACGATGATTATGAGATTTTGTCGAGTTATTTTTGATCCTAATTGTCATAGGCCGACCGCATCAGGTAACGGCGGCGCTCATAGCGCCCCAGCCGCCGCCGAGATTCCGATCCCGATTTCCGGCCACCGTAGGCGCGGGCTTGCGGATGGCGAGCAATGGGTAGCTTGCTGTCCGACCGTCCGGTAACTGTCCGGACCGAGCCCAAGTTGTCGTTCCCGCGCGCCTCAAGGAGCTGTGGGCCCAGCCGGGTCGAAGCCTACTGGGGTCAAGGTTATCCGAAAGGGAAGCTCGGTCCCGGTACGAAAGGCACGAAGGAACGGGTGGGCTTTTAGTCAGTAAGAGTCTGATACTATCTCTCGCTCCGCCCAAGAGCAGGGGTTGTCATTGGATGATTGTTCCCACGAATTTCACCACCGATTTCCTCACGATGTTTTCTTCACCGTTTTGAGAGTAGTAGTGATGAAATAAATTACATATAGTAAAGCGCCTGGCTGGGTTTTAACCATAGATACCTACAACCACAACATATGACTCGTAAATCGGGGCCGTTACCTGGGCCCCCAATGTTCTGCCTACCTACTACTATTTAAGTTTGGCGATTCTTCGAGCTATGTCATACTAGCTGTCCGCCTGCGACTTCGTCCGCGTGTACTTCGGTTATCGCACTCTAAACGTGTTTTCCCGTAGGAACACGATGTTTTTCCGGGATAAAAAGTAGCCTATGTTCTTTACCATGTCAAAGGCTATATGCATGCTAAATTTCATCCAAATCCGTTCAGCCGTTTTTGCGTGATTAAGTAACAAACATCCAAACATCCACACTTTCACATTTATAATATTAGTTAGGATTATTTTAATTTTATATTATTAATTACATAGAGTGTATCTTAACAATTGGGTATAATAATATTTGCCTATACTTATTTTTGTACAATATTTTATACTTAACAACAAATAACACTAAATACATACCTATCTTTTTATGAAAATAGCAAAAAAAGTTGTTGTTAAATGAAGCACCAATTACCTATTTAAACATTGGGGTGACGTTTGTTTTGAGCACACAACCTAATGGTGGTGACGTCACATTTCAGTATGTGTATATACTGTTATTTGACAGTTTCCCCTTCCATCAGATTTCAAAGTTTTCTAACTTGATTAATATTGAGCGAATTTGAAACTTTCTGTTTGCGATTGTGCATAAAGTTAGTTCTTGGTACAAATAATAAAAAATAAAAAAAATCAAGTATTCAATTCTCAAAGAGTTGCATTTAGCTGCTTATCGATTAAGAAGTCATACTAATTTATCAATTCGGCCCCTACTTGTAGGTCTATAGTGAGACAGAAGTTTGTAATTCTGACATCTTACCACATCTTGGTTGAAACGTGTCTCAATACAGTTTCTTAGGAAAAGAATTTCGTTGATCAAATTTTGAAATAGATGGCAAAATGGGCGACCAAGAACTTTTTCTATACTAATATTATAAAGTGGTAAGATTTTTAAGTTTGTATGTAGGGGGTAATCTCTGGAAGTACCGATCCGATCCGAGCTTAAGCTAGTTTTTTATATGTTTGTAGAAAACCTCCAAACATTCTTTTATAAAAGTTTTGAATGAATAGCAAGCTTTTACAGTGCGGTATATACCTATATAATTAATACTCAATAAAACCATTCCACATTCACAAAGAAAGAGATGGCGTGAAATATTTACCGAGGCGACCGCTACGAATAGCGATGACAATCAAGAATAGAAGAAACAGATGAAGGAACAAGTTTACGTATATAGATTGAGATTGAGAAGAAGAGCAGAAGATTTGTATATATAGATTTAAATGGTTTTTATAACTAAACGAGTTTCTGTAATTGTAAGTAGTGGAATAAAGGGCATTTTTATTTTATTTTTATTTATTTATTTTATTAAAACCATTCCAAAGAGCTCAAACACAATAGGGTTATCTGAGTTCTTATGGCCATCTTCCGGTTTCATCAGAGATCAGCTCCATGTCATAATAATTTTGCATTGTCATCTGATTTACACATGCATGCAAAATTTCAGCTCAATCGGTAACCGGGAAGTGGGTCAAATTTAATATGCAAGATCTTATAACAAACAAACAAACAAACACTGGGACAGGTGAAACTGAACAAAAACTTATAAAATAGGTAGATAGATAAATTCTTTATTTTACACCAAAAAAAAATAATAATAATCTATACATAAGTATAAATAAAATTGGAGTGTCTGTTTGTAATATTGAAATAAATGCATATGAAATACGGTACATACACCAAAATATTTTTTTTACAGTAATTGTCTGTCTGTCTGTTTGTCCGGGCTAATCTCTGAAATGGCTGGACCGATTTTGACGGGACTTTTTTGGCAGGTAGCTGATGTAATAAGGAGTAACATATGCTACTTTTATTTTAGAAAAAATAAATTCAAAATCCTGTAGTCCACGCGAACGAAGTCGCGGGCACAGCTAGTAATGATATAAGTTCTTGAAATAATACTTGCAGTGTTTCGCAATACTACAAGTATTTTATACATATTTTCAATACGTATTTTATAGAAGTATCTTATGCATATTAGAATTTGTAGATTAACGGAACTGTTGGCGCAGCGGTTGAATGATTGGCTGTTGCACTGCGTGTCGCGGGTTCGAAGCTTGCTCGAAACAATTATATGTATAACCTAAAGATTGTTATTCAAGGGCATGCTGGTCTTGTGTATACTTACTTGTAAATGCACAACGATACATGAGTAATTAGGAATGGCTGTATATAAAAAAAAAGTTTGCCAAAATATACAATGACTTGCAACAAAAACATTATATAAAATCAAACGCACAGACAGACAAACTTGACCCCTTTCTGTGTCAATGTCGACTGTTGTCTACTTACGTAATATTACTGGCAATCTTTTTGTTGAGTTAGGCATTTTCGTTGTTGGTTGCTGCAATAGATAATGTCGGTCTACGGGCGACCGTGAATTCTCTATGGTATTACGGTTTTTAATGGTTGTGAAATTATTATTTGTTTATATTCTTATTTTGAAATTAGTGTTGGTTGTCTTAATCGTATTTTAATGGCGTTGCAGTTGATGCTAAAATTCAAATTATCTTAGGTTTTTTTTGTAGTTTGCCAGTCAGTGTCAGGTTTTACGTTCTTTTTTTGGGTTATGTAACTCGAAAGGAAAAAACGGAATCCTTATCACTTTGTTGTCCGTCTGTTTGTCTGTCAGTCTGTCAAGACCCTTTATCTTAGGAACACGTGGAGGTATCGAGTTGAAATTAAAACTGTATACTCAAGTCTACTGGGTCTCAAGTCTGCTATTACAATAGTGCCAGAATGGTCTATCATTGATTTCATAATTGTTGATTTTGATAAGTTTTGGTAATCTACTAATTTAATGGCGTCATTATGACTTTCCAATGATCAACCACTGACACTCCATTGAAAGAAATGGCATAGAATGGTAATCTCGTACATAATGACAAATGAATATCTGACGTATGCGGTAATCTGCAAAAATTTTGACAGTTCCTTTGATCAGTGTCCTACCATTACGACGTCATTGCGCAATTAGTGCTTATAATAAGCTCGATATTGTCATTCTACCACAATTCTATTACAAGACCATTGGCCGATTAATGATCGATCATTATGAATTAGCAGATTACATATCAAAATGACAATGGGATCGTGTTGGAATGACGAATTTAAAAATAGTAGACTTAGGACCCTGGTCACTTGAAGTTGTGAAAAAAACAAACTTCTGATTTGCTAAAAAAAAGATACGGCCGTTGCAAAAAACAAATTGCGACACTCTCAAGGGAATCAAAATTCGTAGGGTACTTCGCGTTGACCTAGAATCCTGAAAGTTGCCATGAAGCAAGGTTTCATAGGACACAAGTATAGGAAAAATATCTGAAAACTGTAAATTTATACATCACAAAAAAAAATGCGTATCGGAAAAATCTTCGTAACTCTATTCGAGAATTGAACTGTTGTCATAGGTAAGTTTGTATAGAACCCTCAGTGCGTGAGTCCGACTCGCATTTGTCCGGTTTTCTTTTTTAATTTGGCTTTGCGGGCTACCTTGGAGAATTCTCCTAAAACAAAATCGTCATTTTAAATTGTTGTAGTTGCCGTATTTAACTGCTATGCTAGCTATGTAGGTACATAACTAGCCTTGGACACCAGTAATGCAATCGTTGCAATGCAAGTAATACAATCTAATGAGTAATAGTGGTGAAGGAAAATACGGTAAAGAAATCTGGTTCTAAAATCATAATCGTCTACATACTGCTAACCTACCAACGCTGCGTCTTCCAGTACACGGTCGCTACTCCAGAACCTTTGGGTCCCATTGATCATCTTTTCCGCGAGCAATGTTCACTGTCACTTAAGTTTGACGATTCGTCGGTATGTCGGTACTTTTATTATTATTGATAGGCTCGTGTTTGACCACCATCTCACCTGATGGTAAGCGATGATGTGGTCGACGATGGAGCACGCTTGCCTAGAAGTAACCTATTCACTCTAGACATAAATACCCCTAAGTTGTAGCTATCAGGAAACACAGACACCGGCAGGGAAACCTTTGGTGACAACCAGGCAAAATAATCATTTTTAATTTCGTTTTTTCTTCTTTTAATAGTTCTCCTTAGATACGAGATGTGTGCCTATCTGAAGGTAGAACTACACTGCTCTCACGTATGCCACACTCTTCGATCAGTAGCCTGATTCACGTAAAATCAAACAAGCCAAATATCGTTGAAGTTTTATAGTCGTTCGATTGAAGTCCTATCCAAAAGCGGTATTCACGATCTATCGACTTATTTCCAGTTACATTAATAAGTATTCTACCAGGATAATGTAATATAGATTTTTTTTAAATCGACGAATTTCAAACGACTTTAAAATCGGTGTCGTTCAAACTCGAATGATGGATATGAATACCGAAATGGTCTAAACGACTAACGACTAAATCGCTACGATATCGTTACGGTTTTCATTACGTGAATCGGGCTACTGGGCGTGTCGGTCTCCATACATTTAATATGGAAACTTGTCTTTTAAAGTTACACTTGATCCACGACACATGACGTCGTTCTACTTACAAAACAAGCGTGTTACACGTGTGCATTGGCATAATGTAGTTCTAGTTTGACTGTTATACATATTTTCAGGTACATTTTACTGTTGGAAAATTTTAATGCCTAGCTAATACTCCAATAACTTTACGTTCCTCTTTCTCCCCAGGTCTAACCCTTGGGATGCCAGCCTGATCAAAAATGACAACCACAGTGGAGGTAAACACGCGTGCCCTCGGGCGCGCCCACCTGTCCCACCTGCCGCAGCGGCCCCCTGTCAACCTTAGCTTCCAAGACTTGAGCTACACTGTGCAGAATGGAAAGAGTAAGTACTGTACATTCTTGATCCTTTCAGATAACTGGGAGAATGGTGTGGTTGTAGCTAATAATATTTGAGGTTTCAATCATCAATAAGCATGGCAACGTGCCACTGGTATGTACCAGTTATGCAGTGTATGTGTTCCCAAAATGCTTTGTGCGTATGTGCGCACAAAGCATTTTGGGAACACATTCATTGGGTTGGGGGGGGTTTGGTTGGTTGGTTGGTTGGGTTTGTGGGTTGGGGTTCGTTGGGTGTAGCTAAGGAGTGGAATTCCTTGCTGGAGTCTGTTTCCAGACAGTTTTTTTTTTATTCCAACACTTTCACACAACGCCATCTAATCTTGAGACTAGATTGCCTGGTTCAAACCAGGCAGAGCTTTTTTTTTATGGTGGGAAAAAATTATCCAATGACATCCCTCGCTCTTGGGCGGAGCGGGAGATAGTGTCAGACTCTTACTGACTAAAAGATCCACTCCGTTTCTTCTAGCCTGGGCTCGAGCGCCCTTTCGGAAAACCCTGGCCCCAGTAGGCTTCGACCCGGCTGGGTCCTTGCTGTTGCTGACAACTCCTTGAGGCGCCCGGGAACAGTGCACGCCGTCGACAACTTGGGCTTGGTCCGGACAGTTACCGGACGGCCGGACAGCGAGATACCCATTGCTCACTGTCCGCAAGCCCGCGCCTACGGTGGCCAGAAATCGGGATCAGAATCCCGGCGGCGGCGGCGAGGACGCCGTTGCCTGATGCATTCTGCCTCCTCCTTTGCGAGCATTACTGCTTCGCAGAAGTCGGCGACCGCCTGCCACTCCTCCTCGCTCCGGACCACGGCCTCAACCAAGGCCCGGCGCGAGAGGTCTCCGCCGCCGATCGCCCCCACGAGGGCACGGTGATGCTCCACCCAAGCAGGGCACACCTCGACTTTGTGCTCCACCGTGTCCTCCGGGCATTCCGCACAGTGGTGACACCCGGGCGTCACTTCCGCACGAATCCGGTGCAGGAAACTCCCGAACGAACCATGTCCGGTGAGGACCTGCGTCATACGGAAGGTAAGGACGCCGTGAGGTCTTTCCAGCCACGCCTCAATGAGGGGACTTACCGCCATGATTGTGGCGTGCCCAGCATTGGGTTGCGATAGTCGTTGACGCCATTTTACCATGAGAACCCGCCGGAGCTCTGTCCGCCATGCCGTGACCTGTCGCGGCAGCGGACTTTCACCCCGGCGTTGCATCTCCACGCGCATATCGTGCATGTGTGCAAGGATTGTTGCCTCCAGATGCCACGGTGGTAGGCCATCCAGAAGGCTCGCCGCTTCGCGGAAGGCCGTGCAGTATCCCCGAACCAAAACCAGGCAGAGCTGGTGTTATGATTACTAGACAACTGATTGACATACTTATATATTTCTAAATACATATACCTATTATAGTTATAGATAAATTCCACTACAGAACAAATGATTGTGCTCATTAGACTAAAATTTGTCCTGGGTAGAAATCCAACCCACGAACTCCAGGAGTCAGGGCATCTAACCACTAGACCAACAGGCCTGTCAATTAGCTATAACCTAGGGGTTTTCATGTCAAAAGTGAATAAGTTATTTCTAGGCAAGCGTGCTCCACCATCGAGCACATTATCGCTGATCTTGATACTTAGTCTTAATCAGATCTGGGTTAAGTCTGTAGAGTTACATTGCTTCGTTGCAGATGGTAGATACTAAATCAGCCAAGATTGCATCGTCACGCTCTTAAGACTTTAAAGCAAAATAATAATTAGTTTGCAAATTCAAAGTTAAATTCATTAATTTTTCTGAAGACTTGAACTTGATTACTGCAGTAAAAACTTTGGGTTTTGAATGGCGGGTTCGACTTAGTTCAAGGTAAATAATTATGAATGTATTGATACATTAAGTATGTACCTACTCATATTTATCAATATAATTAAACATAATTAAGTACCTCGCTGTGTTTTGTTTAGCTAACCCTTTAACTGCAGGCGTGGGTTTGACTCAACGAGATTTAAAAAAAAAGTTCAAAGATATGTGACATCAGTGATTGGATTATGGCCCATTCCGTCTTCTGGAAAAGAGGCCTGAGTCCTAGCAGTGGGAACATTACAAAGGCGGTTTATTGCTTATGCTTCTTCTTTTTCTTTTCGTGTCGATGTTCTCAAACTATACTTTTTCTGACCGATATTTGGCAACGTGTACAGCTCTATTGTTGGCCTCGTATAGATCCTGAAACTATAACTTGACAATAACCTGAAAAATGCAAAGAAACATAAGAAAATTAATTAACAGCCCATGTACAACTTATCAGGTTAGAAATCTAAGGCATTTATGAAAGTCTGTTTTCTATAATATTAAAAAAGGTGACCGCAAATAGTTACACAATAGACCCACGTGCCTAGCATTGTACTTGTAGGTATTATGTTCCTGATAGTTTTAATTAAATACGTTGTAAATTGGAATAAACTTTGTACCTACTTTAATCAAAACTGAAAGTTCAACCCAATGACCTTACAACCACTAGACGCTTCATGATTGAACTAGTCCATCAAAAAAATATTGTTCTGTCAACTAGCCGAGGTACTGAGAGCGGGGTATTACGAACCACAAAAAATATGAGAGAGTTTAAAGAGGTTAGAATGGCCTTATATGAGCGGGGCAGGCGAGCCACAAAATATGATCATGCTCATAATTGACACAACCAATAGCAAACTTGCGATCTAAGTGTGCGTTTATTGCCTGTGGTGGGAGATAACTTGGTCGTTGTAGTACAAATCAGAAAGTATTTCCTTTCTAACTTTCATCTTTTCTGTGCTACGTACTGATTGGTTTTGATTGATATGGGGTAGCTACAAAATAGATATGTACAGAAGACAATCTACATACAAAGCGTGCTCGATCAACGCACACACGCTCGCGGACGCGATATCTGGCTCAATCGCTCGGTCGCACTCGTCCAATTTAGCGCAACGTGCTGACCTGTGTGTGTGTGTGTGTGTGTGCGTGCGTGTGCGATCGCCTAGCGTAGGTATAAAAAGTGAAGTACATACATGAGATTGACTTCTGTACCTATCTATTTTGTGGTACTGCGTTCTGATTGGTCGAGACAACAGATCTATAAGTTGTATGTGTTGACAGACATACGTCGCCTTATTAGATGTATAGTGTCTGTAATACGTATGTACTTAAAAATATACTTTATTTAAATTCAGACCTTTATGCACATAAACAACTTGTTTGTTTATTACTTTACTACATTACTACACTTAAATACGTATAAAATTAAAATAAAATAAAAGACTTTGGCGCCGAAATACCTACTTCTGCATATCGAAACAAGCTTATAAGACCTGGTATTAGTGTCAAGTTTTACGGCAATATAAATATTTGGGCAAAGAACGAGCCAGTCTTTTGGTCACGTAGTGTCGTGGTCTTAGTCCATGCACAAAATAGATAGGTATAGAAGACAATCTCATGTATGTACTTCACTTTTTATACCTACGCTCGGTGGACGCTCGGTGGCTTGTCTACCTACCTTCAATTGCCCTTTCCAGGGCGACAGTAACTCATTCAAACAATCTGACAGCCCGTACTTCATTGCCCTGTTTGCAACTTACAGTGTAAATAAAAAATCTGGATCCAGCA
The DNA here is from genome assembly GCA_910589285.2 of Mythimna ferrago. Classification (NCBI taxonomy): domain Eukaryota; kingdom Metazoa; phylum Arthropoda; class Insecta; order Lepidoptera; family Noctuidae; genus Mythimna; species Mythimna ferrago. The sequence goes on along the minus strand of OU342675.1, from coordinate 5,619,903 downwards.
GGAAATGGTTACCCAATAAAAAAAATTGTAGGATAAATTAATAAAGTATGTTACTAGAGCGATAAGTGGACAGATGTAACATTTTTTATCTACAATGCATATAAATTGGGTCTGGTGGTTTCCATTTCAGTGTCTGCAAGTGTAGCTGTTGACAAATAGGTACACTTTTGATTATAATACATTTTATTATGTTATTTATATACTAGAATTAAGATTCCTAGGAGAACCAAGGTTACCGACATGGCCCGAAACGTGGTTGCTCATAATGGGCCTCATCAGAAGACTCAAATTCACCCAAAGGGCAATGGAAAGGGCTATGCTCGGAGTTTCCTTGCGTGATCGTATCAGCAATGAAGATATCTGCAGAAGAACCAAGGTTACCGACATAGCCCGAAGAATGACTAAACTTAAGTGGTTGGGCAGGACACATTGCTCGCAGAACAGATAGCTGTCGGGGCTAAAGGTTCTGGAGTAGCGATAGCGTACCGGAAGACGCAGCGTTGGAAGACTTCCCACAAGATGAACTGATGACCTGGTGAGGGTCAAGGGAATTCGATGGATGCGTGATGCACAGCATCATTAATTGTGGCGACACTTGAGGGAGGCCTATGTCCAACGGTGGAGGTTTTTCCGTTAAAAAGATAAAAGATGATAGTGATGACACTAGCATTTTCCTGCGACGTCGCTCCTGTGGTTTATTCCCACAAAGATCATGCATAAGGTACTGTAGCGACATCTATGTAGTCCAATAGGAACTAAAATACAAAATCATTTATCGCAGAATCAAGAGTTTTTCGCGCGATTAGAACATATAATAGTCCGAATTCCATTATCGGGAAACTGATACTACAACCCTCTGTGTTGTGGTCAGTGGATCTGTTAAATATAAACTTGATTCCTTCTTACGCCAGCTCACACTTGGCTGTTTTAATCTTTTTTTTGTAGAGCTGTCTTTTCGCGTTTGTCATTGGAAAAACCCTATCTTTTGTTCCTACGTATTTCCATTTCAATTTATCAGGATCCTTCGTTTTCAGTGGAGGGACGTTTCACCCTGTTTTTCATATTCTCAAAATTATCATTGAAAGAATTTTCGATATCTTTAAACCCCTTTTACTTTTTATAAATATAAATATATATATATTGGTATATTTCATATAAAATTATATATGTATGTTTATTTTGCATATATGGTATTTTGTATTACTTAGTAAATAATTTTGAACCCTTGTTTTTTCGTAGTAATCTTTTATTTGTTTTTATTTTTTTATGCACCTGTCATGTTTTCTCTTCACCACCCTAGGTAGGCTGGTAGAGAATGCCTAAGGCATTATGTCCGCCTTTTTACTTTTATGTTGCATGAAGTTTTAAATTCTAAAATAAATAAATATCTGATCAGTGGGCATCCATTGCACCTGGGCCGAAAGATGTCAATGCGATTGACATATCAATCAATCAATCAAATCATTTATTTGCTAGAATATGGTACATAAGGTGTAACAGTAAATTTGTTTCAGTATATCCTGCCATAACATGGCGTGCAAATATATTCACAGTCAGTGTCGTCAATTAATCTAACTTGCACATTACAGGTTCTATTGACTTGTCTTCTAGATATTCTTTAACAGTATAATATTTTTTAAATAGTAACAGATTGAAAAGTATTTTTTTAAACATTGTCAATGGTAGATCTTGTAAACTGTTTGGTATCTTCGGTTTGTCGTTGACTTAGGGCTTACGACTGCACTATTCAGTTGTTTTGTCTCAATTTTTTTTTAAATCTTTATTAAGGAGCTTTATCACAATTTTGACCATGTCGCTCCATCATAGCCAAATTTTGTATTTTGATTTATTTTAGATGATTGTAATAATTTTTGTATAAAACTCTAGCCTCGTCTGATGTAGGCTTAGCTAAAATGTTGTTGCAAATATCGATATTTAACAAATTTAAAGTGCTAAACATATTTCTCCTGAGGCGTTCGCCAAGCTCACACTCCACCAGAATATGTTGTACGTCCTCAATTATTCCGCATTTTGCACAATTAGATGAATCTATGATACCCATGAGGAACGTTAACTTCCTCGATGGAATGTGACCAGATCGAAGCCTCATGGCAGTAACAATGTCTTTTCTATTGAGAACACAATTGTCTATCTAAGGAATTGTTAATGGTTCGGGTTGGATGGTGTTGTACCAGATACCTTTTTCCTTTGACTTCTGATCATGAAATCTTCATCATCTTCTTTCCACAATTTATGACAATATTTTTTAATCAGATAATGGTTATCTGTGAAAATGGGAGCTATATTTAATGGAATGCCTTCAACACAAGCTCGCTTTGCCACTGAATCTACCATATCATTGTCGTGAATCCCGATGAGTGACGGAATCCACTGCAGTATATATACTGATTTAGAATTTTGTTGAAATTCAAGAATCTGGTTAATTATCGTATACGCTATCGATGTTCCTCGAATTGTCGAGATACAACGAACCACATGTTGTAATGCACTCTTTGAATCAGTTAGAATTACAAACTTATTATGATTTATTGATTGACCTTATGATATAGTTTCACTGATTGCCAACAGATCAATATGCATTATATAATGCATATTGCATTATAGACATGTTTGAATCAATACAAAAGCCCAATGAAATATCTATCTATCTGTCGAGGGTCATAAAAAGCACCAGAATTATTATTTTCTTTAGAACCATCTGTAAATATTTGATAAAAATGTAAGTATTCTGCGCTTAAATGTGCTGTTGAAAATCGGGCAACGACTGATCGCACGAAAACTCGCAGGTACCTAAATAACATAAAAAAATCTAAAAAATTTGTTTTGAAAAACAACTTATAAAAAAAAAACATAACCCTTATTAGGCAGCCAGGTAAAAAGATATTTTTTGGGGTTCCATACCTCAAAAAGAAAAATAGAACCCTTACAGGATTACATTGTTGTATGTCTGTCTGTCTGTCAAGACCTTTTATCTCTTTTAATAAAACCAAATACTCAAGTCTAAAGCTCTTGAAGCTGTGTAAAAATCAAACTTCTAAATTAACGAAAAAAAATAAACGGCCGCCCATTATATGTGTTTTAGATATAAGTTTTTCTTTGTTATGTTTTTTTTTTGTAAACAAAAATAAATAATAATAAATAAATAAAAAACGTATATTTCGACATTCTCAAGGAAACCAAAATTCATAAGGTTGGTACTTATCGTAAACTTAGATTCCAGAAACTTTGCATAAAGTAAGGTCTTTTAACACAGATATAGAAATGAATCTGAAACCGGTTGTTACGGCACAAAAAAATGCGTTTCGGAAAAATGCTTCTTAGACCCTATTCTTTAAACTATTTACCTAAGTAAGTTTGTACGGAACCCTCAGTGTGCGAGTTCGACTCGCCCAGTTTGTTTTGTTATTATTTTAATGAGCAAATTGAACTAAAACCTTAATGTTGGTTGTATAATGTTACAGATCGCAAAACTGATAACTGAGAATTTCCAACTGGTTTGGTATTTGAATAGCTAAAAAACCAACATAATAAATATTTGCCATTTAAAGATATCAAGATTTTTATCAATCAATCAATGGCATTTGATGGTATGTACGTGTACGTGAGATTTAATTATGTTTTTTTTTTTCAAATTAATTAATAGTAATTGATCGTAGATACACGTGACATGACATAATTTATGTAGATTGTTTTTTTTTGCAAATCAGATACGGGAAGCACTTTATGTATTTAAAATCTAATCAATTTGATATTGTTTTTTATGGCATGAGCTGATTTAAATACTTCTAAAAATTTCTTGGACTCGGAAAAAAATCTTGAGTTTTTTTTTGTAAAAATCGTTTTTTTGTTTTTACACAGTTGAGGCGAGTTGTTTAAGGTTTTTTTTTTTTTTTTTTACTAGCCCATACTGTCCCACTGCTGGGCAAAGGCCTCCCTCCACTCCTTCCAATGTTCCCGGTTTTGAGCCACCTCTTTCCAATTCCCAAGGAAGACATCCAAGTCGTCCCGCCATCTCCTTCTTGGTCTGCCGCGGCCCCGTCGTGCAATTTCAGAGCACCAATTTTGCGTTTTACTGGCCCACCGCTCGGTAGGCATGCGGCAGACATGTCCAGCCCAGTCCCACTTAAGTTGGGCAGCCTTCTGAACTACGTCAACGATTTGCGTTTTGGAGCGCAGTGTAGTGTTTCGAACGCGATCCGTTATTTTAACACCTAGTATGCTGCGCTCCATAGCACGTTGGCAAACCTTAAGTTTGGACCTTTGGAGGTTAGTCAAAGACCAAGTCTGTGCACCATAGGTCAGAATGGGGAGAATACACATATCCATTAGCTTTCGCTTGAGTGACATCGGCAAGGTGCCTTTGAATAGTTCTTTCATGGACCAGTAACTCTTCCAGGCATTTTCTGTTCGGCGTGTTATTTCCTTGTCTTGCCTTGCCTGGAAAGAAATCACTTGGCCCAAGTACAGATATTCCTGGACATATTGTATATTCTCCCCACCTATATATATGTTGCTTTTAGAACCATTGGTCATGATCTTAGTCTTCGACATGTTCATCTTGAAGGTTTATTTTACATTAATTAAATGAACGCTACTTAAGCTTATAAGCATAATTAACCTTATAATTTTCCCACGGCTGGGACTCAGTTCTCTCTAGGAAAGGGCCCATTGCCATAATCCCTGAGTGGGTTATATCACATGTATTCAAATTTTTGGTTCTAGGACGTGTTGATTTCTTCACAATGTTTTCCTTCACCGTTTTGAGAGCGGTGGTGATGAAATAAATTACGCAAAGTAATACGCCTGGTTGGGTTTAAACCTGCGACCTACAACTTGTAAGTCGGAGCCGTTACTCCTAGGCCGCCTCTGCTCGAATACTAAACACTGATTAATGTTTAACTATTATGATTTGAATTAATGTTTAAAAAGGTTTTCTATCATTTCTAATCTTGACAGTTCCTTTATTGCTAACAACTATAGGATCAATATTTGGGTTGTGGGGTTCTTTGGACCGGGCCCGTGGTCCCAACTTCTTACTTTAAAAAAATATATATATTTTACTAGTATTCCATAAATAAAATAAGTGATATAATACTTACAGTTTTTTTGCTTACTGTCCTTTAATGCTTTTTTCCTTGTGTTCCCAAAAAAATACAAAAAAAGAAATATAGGTGGAAATTGGGAACGCGGTCCCATGAACCCTACACCCAAAATATTTTTTTTCCATGCAAGCAGTGTATAAAAAAAGACACTTTAAAATTGTTAAGCGCTCAAACTGTGCATAATTTTATCGTAATCAAAGGATTATGTTGTAAAATATGCAGTAGGTATTATGCAGTTTATTAATATATCCGGAGGCTTTGCATTTTTGTGGTTATATCAATATTACTGCGGTTGTAAGATGTTGAACCCAACCAGTTAGAACCTAACCATCTGAGTTTAATGCATGTAAAAGTGCATTCAACTCAGATCTTAAAATTAAGTAATGTATAAAAAAAAAGAAACAAAAGAAATCACTTCTCTTGAAGTATTGAGGCCTTGCTTTGTTCCCCACCAACTGTGTTCCCACGTTGTCGTCGTGGTGGGGCTTGCGTGTCTCAGTGACCTTGAGGGCTATGCCGGTAGAGCTACTCATGCCGGAAGGCCTCAAGCGAGAGACCAGACCAAGAGGAACATACGGCGGAGTCCAGTCGGACCGCCCGGAGGGTGCGCTGTCCAGGAGCGCTGGCACCAACAGCTGTTGGCGCCTTCTGGATAGCGATTTAGAAGAGATAGGGTTCGCCTCCGGTACGTGTCTGTTCAGCAGACATGACCAGGATGGCGAACGTGCAATGGGGACCCCACCCCATTAAAAAAGGCAAAGCTGTGTTCAGCAAAATATGAGTGCGAGTAGAAAAAAAAATACTACCCCAGGAGGGTACCAGCTTGCTGGAGAATCCCTCCCCGAGCAGAGCTCGGGCTGCCCCTCGTATTCTGGGGGGGGCACCTACCGCCTCGGGTCTCCGGACCCTGTACCGTCCTTCGTGGACGCAACGAGCCAGGGTGGCTCACACTTCGGCAGCGCGGAGTCCCTGGGACCAGTTCCCAGCACGTCCGCGATGCCGGTGGAGGCCGGCCGTAGGTTTGGCCTCAGGGAGGTGAGTGAAGACGCGGCATCGGACTCAGATGCCGCGTCTTCACTCAACTCAGACGGGAAGGAGGTGGAGGAGGTGCGGGAGCCCCTCCATTTGATGGAGGTGGAGGAGTCCACGTCCAATAAGAGGAGGGCGTTCATGCGCTCCGTGTCCGACGACGAGACGGGACCTGCCCGGAAAATCTCGTCCTCGGGGCGGGGCGCAGCCCGAAAAACGGGCATAGGAAGAGGGCTCCCCGCCGAGATTGCCAGCGAGGGACGCCAGGCCAGCGCCTTAGTGCCGAAGATCCCTCAGGATTTGCCAGAAGGGATGGTGGAGGCGCTGGCTAAGTTTCGGGAGGTTGTGGCAGCCGCAATAACGAGCGTGGCCAACAAGAGGGAGAGGGTGGCCAAAAAGCGGTCTATTGAGCTGGCCAACACCTCGATTGAGGAGGCGCTGGGGATCGTTTTTGAGCCCTACGAGCGCACCCTCAGCGGGAGGTTTGGCCGGCTCGAGGAGGCTGTGGCCGCTCTCCAGGGTTCTCGTCCCGAGGAGGGGAGCAGGCAGGAGCGGGGCCGATCCCGGCCCTCGCCCCAGGCGGAAGGCGAGGTTGTGTCTCTGCTGCGGCAAGAGCTGGCTGCCTTCAGGGAGCAGCAGCAGCAGCAACAGCAGCAGTTCCAGGGGCACATTCAGCGCCAGCTCTCCGTCCTGGAGGGCATTGTTCTGCGCCCCCCTCTCGCGACCTCCGGCCAGAAGAAGACGGCGTCGTATGCCGCTGTCGCCGCGGCCACGACGACTGCAGCACCTAAGGCAGGCCCGTCGGGGCAAGCCAGGCGCGTGGCCGCGGCGTCGGAGCCTGCAAGGGCGGCCCCGGCGGCAAAGCAACAGCAGCGGCAGGGGAAGCCTGCCCCTCCCCCGAAGGGCAGGGTGGCGGCTGCCACCAAATCGGCGGGACCTCTCGCCGCGGCGGCGACTAGGTCGCGCCTGCCGCCTTCTCCGCCCGAAGACCCCTCGGCTGGCGCCGAGTGGACGGTCGTCGGCGCCAAGAAGAAGGCGAGCAAGGCGGCAAGGGCGGCCAAAAAGCGCAGGCGGCGACAGGAGCGCAAGAAGCGGGCCATGGCTGCTCGTCTTCGCGCCCCGACTTCCGCAGCTGTAGTGATCACACTACAGCCAGCTGCGGAAAAGAAGGGCGTCAATTACGACGCAGTCATGGCGAAGGCGAAACAGGCGGTGGTGGGCCACCTCGATGAGTTCGGAGCCTCCGGGGGCTTCCGAATGAGGCGTACCGCGACCGGGGCCCGAATGTTGGAGGTCCCTGGGGCAGACAGCGGAGAGCTCGCCGACGCCCTGGCCGAAAGGATTAGGGCGTCCCTGGACGTCGAGGAGGCCCGAGTGTCCAGACCCACCAAAAGCATGGACATGCGCATAATGGGTCTGGACGACTCTGTCAGGGTGGAAGAGGTGGTGGCCGCCATCGTCAGGGCGGGAGGGTGCACGACCGATCAGGTCCGGGCGGGCACCATCCGCGCTGACAGCACGGGCATGCGAGCCGTCACGGTGAGCTGCCCCGTGTCGGCGGCCAAGGCCATCACGGCCGAGGGCCGAAGGCTGTTGGTGGGCTGGGTTTCGGCCCAGGTAAAGCTGCTGGAGCCCAGACCTCTGCGGTGCTACCGCTGTCACGTGGGGCACCACGTGGGGGCCTATTGCGCCGCAGAGGACCGCAGTGACCGCTGCCACCAGTGCGGACAGCCCGGGCACAAGGCCGTTGAATGCCGTGCAAAGCCGCACTGCTACGCATGTGCGGCTGCAGGCAAGCCGGCCGACCACCGGGCTGGGGGCAGGTCCTGCGACCCCCCCGCCAAGGCCAAGGGCAAAGTCAGGCCCATCCACCCTGACGTCCTCACCGCCGCAGCCACCACCTTGGCTGCCGCCGCTGTCGCCGCCGCTCCCGCCGCGGCAGTGCCCTCACAGGGGGCTCAGGAGGAGACTGTAATGGAATGTCAATAACGACACCATTACGTCTCCTCCAGGCGAACATCAACCACTGCGCCCCCGCTCAGGATCTGTTGCTCCAGAGCATGGCGCAGTGGTCGATCAATGTCGCCGTCGTCTCCGAGCCGTACTACGTCCATCCCCGCTGGGTTCAGGACCTAGACGGCTCGGTGACGCTAATTTCGTCGGCCGCCGCCGGTACCCCGCCCCTCGAGGCTGTTGCGAGGGGACGGGGTTGCGTGGCAGCACGGGTCGGGGACATTGCAGTGGTAGGCGTCTACCTGTCCCCGACCAGAACTCCCGACGAACTCCATGTCTCCCTTATGGAGCTAAGTGCCGTCGTCGCTGGGTTTGGTACCCTCCCCGTGGTCGTTTGCGGGGACTTCAACGCCTGGAATACGGCTTGGGGTTCCCGGCGCACGAACACACGGGGTCGGTTGGTGGAGGACTGGGCCTTGGAGCTGGGCCTGGTCGTCCTGAACCGGGGTTCTGTCCCCACGTTGGTGCGGAGGCGGGGTGAATCAGTGGTGGACCTCTCGTTCGCCAGCCCCGCTCTGTCGCCGCGTGTCGTCGACTGGCGCGTTATGGAGGAGGTGGAGACGTACTCCGACCACCGGTATATCCGGTTGGACGTCTCCGCCGAAACCTCGGCCGCGCCGGTCCGACAGAGCCCTTGCGGTCCGCGGTGGGCGCTTAAGCAGATGGACCGGGAGCTCCTCCTGGAAGCCGCGACGGTACAGGCCTGGGTGCAAGCACCGGACAGGCCTGTCGACATCGACGTCGAGGCAGAGTGGTTCCGGGAGGCCATGTCGCAAATTTGCGATGCGGCAATGCCCCGAGTCCATCCAGGACGTGCTAAGCGCCAGGTGTACTGGTGGTCGCCGGAAATCGCTGCACTGCGCAACACGTGCAATCACGCGCGACGCCGGTACGCCAGATACTGCAGGCGCCGCATCCGCCCGCCGGATGCGGAGGCCAGAGAGGCGGAGCTGTACGAAGGTTACAGAGAGGCAAAACACACCCTCCGAGCGGAGATTAAGCGGGCCAAACTCGAGGCCCGCGACGTGTGGCTGGGGTCTCTGAACGCGGACCCGTGGGGGCGCCCGTACAAGTTGGTACGGGAGAAACTGCGCCCCTGGGCTCCCCCGCTGACTCAGAGTCTCCGGCCCCAACTCGTGGAGGGTGTGGTAAGCGCTCTGTTCCCTGCGCGAGGGGAACACTCCCCCCCGCCTATGGCTCCGCCTCCGCCAGCGGTGTCTGACGCGGACCGCAATAGCGACGACGACGATAATGCTCCAGAGGTGACTGAGGCAGAGATGAGAGTGGCGGTGCAAAGGCTGAGTGCCAAGAACGCCGCCCCAGGACCCGATGGCTTGCCTGGGAAAGCCTGGGTCCTGGCCATGGAGGCTCTCGGGCCTCGACTGAGAGGGCTCTTCAGCGCATGCTTGGAGAGGGGCCAGTTCCCACTTCGCTGGAAGACGGGGAAACTGGTCCTCATCGCGAAGCCAGGGCGCCCTGCGGACTCTCCGTCCGCGTACCGGCCCATTGTGCTGCTCGACGAGGTGGGCAAGCTCTTTGAAAGAGTGATTGCGAGCCGCCTCGTCGCGCGCCTTTCACGGGTGGGGCCGGACCTTTCGGACGGACAGTTCGGCTTTCGCAGGATGCGCTCGACGGTGGACGCCATCATGCGCGTGCGAGCCCTCACGACGGGGGATGCGGTGTTCCAGGGTAGGTGTGTCGTGGCAGTGTCCTTGGACATTGCCAACGCTTTCAATTCCCTGCCCTGGAGTACGATCCGGAGGGCACTCCGGTATCACCGGGTGCCCGAATACCTCTGTCGAGTAGTCGAGGCCTACCTGTCGGACAGGTATATTGTCTACCCCGGTCACCAGGGAGACTGGAAACGTCGGGAGATGTCGTGCGGTGTTCCGCAGGGGTCGGTACTAGGGCCACCCTTGTGGAACATCGGGTACGATTACGTGCTGCGGGGCGACCTCCCTGACGGGGTCAGCGTGGTCTGCTACGCAGACGACACGCTGGTTCTAGCGCAGGGAGAGTCGTACCGGGCGGCGGCCGCTTTAGCGACACGCGGGGTTGCGAGTGTCGTTGGTAGGATCCGGGAGTTGGGACTCGAGATGGCGCTGCGCAAATCCGAGGCCATGTGTTTTCACGGTCGCGGCCGTCGGAACGCGCCACCGTCGGGTTCCCAACTAACGGTAGGAGGAGTTCGCATCGGCGTCGGGACATCGATGAGGTACCTGGGACTCATCCTCGACAGCCGATGGAATTTCGAGGAGCATTTCCGAGGTCTGGCTCCCAAACTCAACCGGACTGGGGCCGCTCTCAAGCGGCTCCTGCCCAACCTTGGGGGTCCAGACGCCTCCTGCCGGAGGCTCTACGCGGGGATCGTTCGGTCCATGGCCCTCTACGGGGCGCCGGTGTGGGCGCCGTCGCTGAAAAAGCGACCGGCGGCCATTCTGAACGCCTGCCAGAAGGTCATGGCAATTCGGATGGTGCGGGGATACCGCACGATTTCCTGCGAAGCGGCGAGCCTTCTGGCTGGCCTACCACCGTGGGATCTGGAGGCAACAGTCCTTGCACACATGCACGACATGCGCGTGGAGATGCAACGCCGGGGTGAAAGTCCTCTGCCGCGACAGGTCACGGCATGGCGGACAGAGCTCCGGCGGGATCTCATGGTGGAATGGCGTCAGCGACTATCGCAACCCCGTCATGGGCACGCCACAATTATGGCGATAAGTCCCCTCTTTGAGGCGTGGCTGGAAAGACCTCACGGCGTCCTTACCTTCCGCATGACACAGGTCCTCACCGGAAATGGCAAGTTCGGGAGGTTCCTGTTCCGAATTAAAGCGGAAGTGACGCCCGGGTGTCGCCACTGTGCGGAACGCCCGGAGGACACGGTGGAGCACACAATCGCAGTGTGCCCTGCCTGGGCGGAGCATCGCCGTGCCCTCGTGGGGGTGATCGGCGGCGGAGACCTCTCGCGCCGGGCCTTGGTCGAGGCCATGGTCCGGAGCGAGGAGGAGTGGCAGGCGGTCGCCGACTTCTGCGAAGCAGTAATGCTCGCTAAGGAGGAGGCCGACCGCATCAGGCAACGGCGCTCTCACCGCCGCCGCCGCCGGGATTCCGATCCCGATTTCCAGCCACCGTAGGCGCGGGCTTGCGGACAGTGAGCAATGGGTAGCTCGCTGTCCGGCCGTCCGGTAACCGTCCGGACCAAGCCCAAGTCGTCGACGGCGCGCGCTGTTCCCGCGCGCCTCAAGGAGTTGTCAGCAACAGCAGGGGCCCAGCCGGGTCGAAGCCTACTGGGGCCAGGGTAATCCGAAAGGGCGCTCGAGCCCCGGTATGAAGGCTTGAAGGAACGGGATGGGTTTTTTAGTCAGTAAGAGTCTGACACTATCTCCCGCTCCGCCCAAGAGCGGGGGTTGTCATAAGATGATTTTTCCCATCGAAAAAAAAAAAAAAAAAAAAAAAGGCCTTGCTTTGTTTTTATGTGGAAAATAATCAAATGACTTATACCGCTCAGAATGGAGGCAAAGTAAAGGCAGTGTAAATATAAATATGTAATCTATAATATAAAAATGAATCGCAAAATGTGTTGGTAAGCGCATAACTCAACAACGCCTGGACCGATTTTGCTAATTTTTTTTTTGTTGTGTTCGTTATTATGAGGAGAAGGTTCTTATGGAAAAAAAAAAGAAAATTAGGGTAGTGTAGGGTAGAGTAGGGTAGTGTAGGGTAGAGTAGGGTAGTGTAGGGTAGTGTAGGGTAGAGTAAGGTAGAGGAGGGTAGAGTAGGGTAGAGTAGAGTAGGGTAGGGTAGAGTAGGGTATAGTAGGCTGAAGTAGGGAAGAGCGGGAGCGAAGCCGCGCGGGTACAGCTAGTTCTTAATAAAAATATAATATTATTTTGTCACTTGAAAACAACAATAAATTATATTTATTACAGTTTCGACAAGATTCGTTTTAAAATTGGTAGTAGGTACACGATAATAACAATATACGTTAGTAACTATATCATTCGCAAAGGTCATTAGTAGATCTTTGACAGTAGTTATAGGTCGCCAGAAAGTCTGACCATCAGTATATCCAAGAAGTGGTATCATGTTGCTCAGTAACTGGGTCGTGGAGGTCTGATAGGCAATCGCTACACGGGTATTCAGCCGGATGCAGTTAGACTGAAGACCGACCCTAGCCTAATTAGAAAAAGGCTAGAAAGATATTATTTCGCTATTCGTATATTTTTGTTTATTTTTGGTATAACGACCTTATAGCAACTAAATGCCGCATGCTTGGACTGGCGCACCAAAACATTTCTGTCAACTAGCCGAGGTACGAGAGATCAGGCCCTCAAGTCTGCTATTACAATAGTGTCAGAATGGTCTATCATTGATTTCATAATTGTTGATTTTGACAAGTTTTGGTAATCTACTAATATAATGGCATCATTATGACTTTCCAATGGTTAACTACTGGCACTCCATTGAAAGAAATGGTATAGAATGGTAATCTTGTACACAATGATAAATGAATGTCTGACGTATGCGGTAGTCTGCTAAAATTTTGACAGTTCCTTTGATCACTGTCCTACCATTAGAACGTCATTGTGCAGTCAGTGCTTTTAATAAGCTCGATATTGTCATTTTACCACATTCTATTGCGAGACCACTGACTGATCAATGATCGATCATTATGAATTAGCAGATTACGAACTTTTAGCAAAATGACAATGGGATCGTGTTGGAATGACGAATTTATAAAAATAGCAGACTTAGGCCCCAGGGTACTGCGCTACCCCCGTACCAATCAGAGGATTGCTACGGGGGTACGAGGTATTGCGTTCTGATTGATCGAGACTATTTGGGAATTATTCTGTGGCGACCAACATCAGATCTATAGGTCATATGGGTTGACAGACATGCGTCGCCTTTTTATTAGATGTCTAGTGGCTGTAAGGTTGTTGTTTTTGATAGAGTAATCCTTGTATAAGATGAAGGGCAACCTTGGTAAATACCTAATACAAAAAAACCTAAATAATAATTTATCATACTCTTGACTTTAGTAAAGTTGAATATTATTATTTATTAAGGTTTAAATAAAAACTGCAGTTCTTTTTATTCTTTAATAACGGTGTGGAGCCATTGACGTTTATAAAAAATGACAATGATATATGCGATACGAGTATTTAGATTTATCTTTGCCTTAATATTCATGTTCATTTATTTTTATACCTGTTATTTTCGTATACCTGTTATTTTTAACCGGCTTCAAAAAGAAGGAGGTTCTATGTTCTGCTCAATATTTTTGTTTTTCTTTTTCTAAAGAAAGAAAGAAAGAAAACTATTTTATTTGGCATACACACTCGGAGATACACACAATGTAATGCCATTTAATGTGAGAATGATGTGTGCAATGTGTGTGTGTGTGTGTATGTATGTTTTCTCGGTAAATTGTGGACCAATTTTGAATTTATCTATTTTTTAGATTGAAAGATTATGCCTCCAAGTTTATTTATTTATTTAGGGACAATTAACAGCCACAATATATAATATATACAAATATCAATGATTTGAGTGGTAACAATATGACTTCTGCGAAGCAGTAATGCTTGCTAAGGAGGAGGCCGACCGCATCAGGCAACGGCGCTCTCGCCGCCGCCGGGATTCCGATCCCGATTTCCAGCCACCGTAGGCGCGGGCTTGCGGACAGTGAACAATGGGTAGCTCGCTGTCCGGCCGTCCGGTAACTGTCCGGACCAAGCCCAAGTCGTCGAAGGCGCGCGCTGTTCCCGCGCGCCTCAAGGAGTTGTCAGCAACAGCAGGGGCCCAGCCGGGTCGAAGCCTACTGGGGCCAGGGTTATCCGAAAGGGCGCTCGAGCCCCGGTATGAAGGCTTGAAGGAACGGGATGGGTTTTTTAGTCAGTAAGAGTCTGACACTATCTCCCGCTCCGCCCAAGAGCGGGGGTTGTCATAAGATGATTATTCCCATCGAAAAAAAAAAAAAGTGGTAACAATATTGCAGCCTACCTCATCATCCACAAATTATCTTAAAATATGTGATAAAAAGTGTCACTAAACGAGCATTATTATTTAAATATTATCTTTTAATTAAAAACATAAAAAAAGAATAAAAAATATAAAATACAAGAATAAATATTTGCCTAAAACATCACAAAACAAAACCAATAAAAAAAAATCATAACCATGTCAAATCATTAATTCATAAAATTTACATTTGCCTAATAAGATATAAAATAAAAGTAATAAAATACCTAATAAAACAAGTGCAACACAATATTAAATTCCAAATCATACATTATCATTAAATAAAAGTTTCATAACATAACATTTAAAATTTAACTTCGAGCATGTAAAAATGTCAATATCAATAAAAAATGTATTATAAGTATCCACCATTCGTCGCTATTTAGTCAGCTATTTACAAAGACTAGGGGTATCTGCACGAACGCTACGTATATGAACAGTGCGATGAATTGCATAGCATAACCGACTTGTGAGATTAACAGAGTCAAAGCTATCATAAACAATACCATACAGTACAGAGGCTTCCAAAGACTTACAAAAACAAGAAGTAGTTGGTCCCATAGAAATATTGTTATGATCTGATCATGAACTTCGAAGATATGAACATAACTCCTCATAGGATCACAGCAGAACTATCGTAACAACTAAAATTGCTTTGTGTATACGTGTATTCGATGACTGACTGAAAGAAGAGAAGGGATATATAGAACTGATCTGATGATGAAGCTTAAAGTTAGGCATCGGAAATCTGTAAAAATAAATGTATCTAATCTAACCATGTTTGGAATTATTAGAATTGTCATATGATGCACTTTGACTATAAGGTATTTAAGTTTGGCTGAGAGGTACTTTTTAGTGGTGGTACCCATAATTAAAAAGTCTAAAATAAAAAGTTTTTACAAAAAAAAAAGAAAACAACCGACATCAAATGTCTAAAACACTAAAAAGTGCAAAATAACTTTAATTTCGGAAGTCAGTGTTCAATAACGAAGAGACAAAGCTATTATATGAACAGCCAGCGCACTCAGCGTCGGTCTCCATACATTTTATATGGCAACTAAACTTGCAGAGCTACATTAGATCCACGCCACGTGACGCGACGAAGTTTGATTTTTTCACAGTTTCAAGTAACCACAGTATATGGTTAATTTCAACTCCATACCTTCACTCATTCCAGAGATAAAGGGTCTTGACAGATAGATAACAAAATGATCTTAAAAGGCTTCTGTTTTTCCTTTTGATGTAGGTACAGAACCCTAAAAATATATTATGTTCTAATACTACATAGTTATATTTTAGACACAAGGTCAAAAGATGTTTTTTAAATACTAGATTGGCACATGTTTGACCACTATCTCACTCGAATTAAAAATAGAATCTCGCTTTTTCTTGTCTATGCGGAATAAAGTGACTATTAGTCGCTTTATTACTTATTTAAACGACTTTTTTATCAAAGTACGTACCTATTTCAGTCATAATTTATAGCAAAATATACAGCAGGATGTTGTTTATGCTAATCTATTTTACTCGCCATCATCATCATTATTTCAGTTGAAGGACGTCCGTTGTTGGACATAAGCCTCCCCCAAGTGTCGCCACAACGAACGGTCCTGTTTCGTCTCGCATCCATTGCATTCCCAAGATTCTTTCTTTTATTCGTCCGTACTTAAAAATGTATGCTTTTGAAGCGTGTTTATTTCTTAGTAGCTTTTCTCCCGGATTCACTTTCGTGACTAACCGTTTGTTATCTCAATTTTACAGACTTTTAAGCATAAAAAATAGCCACTTATGGATACCTAGTGTTCTTTTATTATGAACTAGCTTTTGCCAGCAGCTTCGTCCGCGTACATAATATATATCTTATGTCACTCAGGAATAAAGCAGTTTTCTATCGGTGAAAATAATTTAGCAATCGGACCAGTACTTCCAGAGATTATCTCATTTACTTAAACAAAAAAAAAAACTTTACCTCATTATATTAGTGTAGATTAAAGAATTTCGTAATCTGATCACTAAATCTACAGATTAGTAACCGCGTCCCCGGAACATAAAGGGCATCTGAAGAAACACTAGCGGGTTTTTGTCGGTAATAGTCTGACACTCTCTCCCTTGCTCCACCCAGAGAAGTTATTTGACGATATTCCACTCTCAAAAAAGATACTGCTGTAACGTAGCTCAGCTCACGGTAGGCTTCGTGTAGGATTTTTTTCTATAAAATGAACGATACGGGCCGGCACACTATTATATTTTCTTATGTAACAAACTTTTCTTACAAAGATCACCTCAACACTGCAAAAACAACACACTTCTTTTTTCTACAAATATTCAAAACCGATTCTATAACAGTATAATCCTTCAAAGTATATTTTACAAGCCAGTTCGTTGGCTATATAAAAAAAGACAACTCATGCAATCTTCTTTCGATGCATCACACTGCCAATATACAAAAATATCTCTCATAGAGAGCAGGTCTAAGTCCTAGCAGTGAGAATAATATAAGGCTGATTATGCTATTTATTACGCAACATATAAACAGTTTTACATATTCATAAAGTTTAAGTATTTAAAATAAAATTAAAGGTATAAATATTATGCTTATACAACAGGAAAACGCATTGATACCTTGGTTATTTTTTGTATTTTTCTTTTTTAAGATAGATATTTATTTTTAGATTAAGTGATAATTTGACCGGAATGACATAATTAATATTCATGTTGTTAGTTTGAGGACGTTGATAAAATATAGCCATGCCATTGAAGAAAATTTAGGATACATATTATGGATTTCCTGAATTAGTTTTTATAAGATAAATCGAGCATAATTTATAAATAAGAAGATATGTAGTAGTAGTAGTAGTAATTGTAGAAGTAGTAGTATTTTTAATCTAGTTTTTAAGACATATTATTATTCATCAATAAAAAAAAAAAAAAAAATTAAAATAAATAAAATCATTACATTGTCATAATTACCACATCTATAACCATACATCTATACATATAAATAAAATTGGAGTTTCTGTTTGTAATATTGAAATTACCGCTTTTTACTACATACATATGAATATATATACGGTACATACCCCAAAATAACAATTTTACAATTTTTGTCTGTCTGTCTGTTTGTCCCGGCTAATCTCTGAAATAGTTAGACCGATTTTTACGGGACTTTTATCGGCAGGTAGCTAATGTAATAAGGAGTAACATAGGCTACTTTTATTTTAGAAAAAATAAATTCATAATCCTGTAGTCCACGCGAACGAAGTCGGGGGCACAGCTAGTATACAATAATAATAACAAGAGATTCTCATAAATTAGATATTGTTGTTAACTAGCTGATCCAGCGAACTTCCTACCGCCTAACAGTCAATGAATGTAGTACATCTTTCGTTATAGTCAAACCACTGCGATGAAACAAAACCTGAGTAATATATCAAGTTACACACAATTTGAATGTATAAAAGTTACGTACATCGATTTGTACATTTTACGTGATGCGCGTAAAATGTACAAAATAAAAGGTACAAGGAAAAACTTCGATCGATTTATTATAGATTATGTATATTAGATCATAATTAGACCGGAATGACATAAACATTAAGATTAGGTTGAGGACGTTGAAAAAATATAGCCATGCCATTGAAGAAAACTTAGGATATGGATTACGATTTCCTGAATTGGTTTTTACAACTTATTTATCTAAGATAAATCGAGCATAATTTATAAATAAGATATTATTTTAAATTACTTATGACATTTTTTGAGGACTCGATATGTAGAGAAATGTTTTAAGTAAATGACATTTCAGAGAAATTGCAAGAATTACGTTTTTTCATTGGGATATTCAAAACTCTATAAACTGTAAAGTAAAAGTAGTATATTATTTGGTTATAGACCATAGAAAAGCTGAATGTCTCGCTACAGATTCCATGTGGTCCCATAATATTACTCATCATCATTATCATCATACCAAAATACTAATTAAAAAAAAATGTAGGTTGAAGTTGGGACCGTGGAGGTCTAAAGAGCTCAACGACCACAATTTTCTAGGCTACGTTTAAGGAACCTCTAGAAAAATTAAGACTCGATGAACCATAACATGAAGTAACTAACAATAATAAAGCGTATAATTGAGTGCAAAGCACGTGAACACAAGCCAGCTAACTCTATAAAGAGATACGATGTGCAAGCGTGGTGCAGTGTGCAGTTGCACCGGCGTATAATTACTGTTGCCGCGAGAACATTGGTCAATCTTTAGAAAGCTGCACGTGACCAACCATTAGTGAAGCGCCTGGAAAATATGTAGTATCGATAATGGGAAAATTAATAGTATTATTATTAGATATTGTCTACCCTTTGGTCTAACTACAGTCTAAAGGCCGTTAATGCTCTTCGCGTCCAGTATAACAATGCATTCAGGATGCTGTTGGGGCTGCCACGCTTCTGTAGGTAGTGCCTCAGGGATGTTCGCGAACTCCCAGACTGACAGCTTCGCTGCGGTCAGGCGCAAGCAAGCAGCATCCTTGTTGCGCAGGGTGCGTGCCAGCACCAACGGCCACCTAAGTGTCATTGCCGTTAAACTGGATTGTCCTGTAATTTGGTCCTTAAGCCGACTACATGCTCCAGTAAATACTGTCTAGTAACATAGTTGATAAGTTTTTGTATTACTAACATCTGTGTATTTGTTTAATAACTTAGTTTTGTAAGTTATTATGTTAACTTTGTATGGTTTATTATAGAAGTTTATTCTGAAATAAGAAGATTATTTATAAAGAGAATGCCTTGTGGCATTAAGTCCGCCTATGTACCACTATTGTACATGAAGTTTAAATAAATAAATAAATTATTATTATTATTAAGCTAGAACTACATTAGATCGCACACGCCTGATTTGTACGTAGAACAACGTCGCGTGGCGTGTATCAAGCTAGCATAGCTCTACAAGTCTAGTTTCCATACAAAATGTATGGAGACTGATGCCCAGATTGGCATGTGTGGCATACGTGTGATCCTCCATATTTATTAAACGACTAATAGAACTCAGGCGCTAGCTTTTGAAGTCCCATGTAAGTCTATGTAAAATAAATGTTTTTGAGTTTGATTTCATGCAACAATTTTAGTAGTTTTCTTTTGCTGTCTGGTATTATTCCTATCAAGTTTATTCTTCAGATAATCCAACCCACCACTTTTATCGATAGTGGTCTTTCACTAAACTTTAACACGTGACTATCCTGCAACCTAAATGAGAGCAGACGGTATGCGCCTGTGCACGTGTCTGTCGGTGAGAAAATCTGATAGAAGCCACTTATGTCGTCACGCCCGTTTTCTAACGAGGTTAGTGATACAGACGGCTTGTTGAAATAAGTATAGTAAACATTGCAACACAGTTTGTGTTGAGATAGGTCCGGTCGGGGAATAACCATTCTTAACCTAATACTAACAGTCATAATATTGACAGTTAAAACTTGCAATACTATAGCATAGCATATAGCATAGTCGGCCTTATAATATTCCCATTATTGGGACTCAGGCCTCTCAAGCCTTCATACCGGGGCTCGAAGACCCTTTCGGGTAACCCTGGCCCCAGTAGGCTTCGACCCCCCCCCCCTGCTATTGCTGACAACTCCTTGAGGCGCGCGGGAACAGCGCGCGCCGTCGACGACTTGGGCTTGGTCCGGACAGTTACCGAACGGCCGGACAGCGAGCTAACCATTGCTCACTGTCCGCAAGCCCGCGCCTACGGTGGCTGGAAATCGGGATCGGAATCCCGGCGGCATCCACCACGCGGGCCCAATGCGGGTTGGTGAATGTCACATGTCTTCGAATTTTTGATTCTAGGACATGCTGGTTTCCACACGATGTTTTCCTTCACCGTTTTGAACTGCCTTGGAACTTAAGCTTTTCATTTTTCCTTCCGACTGAATTTCGATCATGGTGTGTGCTCGCCATAATTATGGCGGTAAGTGCCCTCTTTGAGGAAAGACTATAAAATATGGTGACCTTACGGTGTGTGTAAGTTCGGGAGATCCACTTTTCCTCGCTCCGGACTATGGCCTGTACCAAGGTCCGGCGCGAGTAATCGTTGCCGCCGATCGCGCCCCCATGAGGACACTGCGGTGTTTTGCTGCGGTCTTCCCGTCCGACTTTAATTTGGGTGTCTTCATGGCTAGAGTGAATAGGCTCATAATAAACTAGAGCGCCTCGCCATCAACGATTGCATCACTGCTTACCATCAGGTGGGATCGCAGTCAAGCACTAGTTTATATCAGATTTTTTTTAAAATTATTATTGATAGGCTTGCGTTTGATCACCGTCTCACCTGATGGTAAGCGATGATGTGGTCGACGATGAAGCACGCTTGCCTAGAAGAAATCTATTCACTCTAGACTGAAACACAGATTCCGGACGGGAATTCCACTCCTTGGCTGTACGCACAATAAATGTGTTCCCAAAACGCTTTGTGCGTATGTGTGGGATGTCTACCATGTACCGGTGGTGCAACGCTGTACGTCGTGTGGTCCGATGATGGAACGGACTTGGCGAAATTAGATTGTGCAATTCCAGTGCACACTCCTCGAAATGTAAACGATAGAAAACCGACAGATTAGCAACTTGGCGGCGATGCTCAAGGCTTTGAAGCTTCGACTCTACAAGTGCATAATTGCCGATGATAAAAACAAAACTATTATTATAACTTAGCTACAATTTCCTACGTTATATTTTGAACGATAAAACTGTACAAAATATGCATAGTTATTTCAAAACAATTTTATAGCTAAGCAGCTTTATTGAATGGGAACAAAGCAATATGATGGCGACATACAGTACAGGTGCATTTTGAAAGGCATCATTATTTCGTATAGATAAGGAAACCTATGGAGACGGTAAGCATAGCTGGGTTAGTGCACTTCGTTTGCGAAAGCTGTTGCAAAAGATGCTGTTAGGATGCAATTGTGCCTTCTCGTACATGTGTGTGGACTAACATAGGGCTTGGGAAAACTTTAGCTTGTTTTTAGTATTTTGTCGACATGTTCAGTTTGCTGAAATCATTATTTTGTGTCCAATTTTACGTCGTTTTGTTTGTTATCGATTTTTGATCTAGGTTGCGATAGTATTGTTAACACCGAGGATAAATTCTTTCTATGTCCGGTATTAACCATAATTTCAAATCACCAATAGATACACCTCAATAAAACAAAATCTCTCAATCTAATTTTGAAGATCTATCTATTTCCATGATTTTTTTTTCATGGAATAAAATAGTAGTTTGTTAAGAAGCAAACTAATATTTTATTTAATACTAGCTGTGCCCGTGACTTCGTTCGCGTGGACTAAAGGATTTTGAATTTATTTTTTCTAAACTGAAAGTATATAAAGCCTATCTTACTCCTTATTACATCAGCTACCTGCCAAAAAAAGTCCCGTCAAAATCGGTCCAGCCGTTTCAGAGATTAGCCCGGACAAACAGACAGACAGACAAAAATTGTAAAAAATGTTATTTTGGTGTATGTACCGTATATATATTCATATGCATGTAGTAAAAAGCAGTTATTTCAATATTACAAACAGACACTCCAATTTTATTTATATGTATAGAAATGTATAGACTAGATGACTCGGCGAACTTCATACCGCCTAACAGTCAATGAACGTCTTATGATATATCTTTCAATATAGGCAACCGATTGCGATTAAATAAAGCCTAAGTAATATATCAAGTTACACACAATTTTAATGTATAAAAGTATCTACATTAGTTTCGTACACTTTACGTGATGCGCGCACAATTAAAACTTCTACAGATTTATTATATGTACAGAAAATAGGCTAGTTGCCGTAAAAAATGTAATTAGTGCGTCTTTTAGATTATTCAAAAATAAGGGACACGTATTTTTTTATTTATAAATTAAACCAAAAATGACAAATATAAAGTTACGTGTAACGTCACGCCGTTCTGCATTTTTTCACACGGGGTGACGTCACACGTAACTTTAATGGGCTATATCTTTGTTATTTTTTGTTTAATAGAAAAAAAGAAAAAATACGTGTCCAATATTTTTTTATAATTTAAAATACGGACTAATTAAAATGTAATTATTTTGACCCTGGAAACTACTCTATTATTCGCGGCTATTTAGGCATAATTATAATAGCTGTTTTAAAATCATCCGTCTTGTGAAAGATAATTAAGTACTTCTGAAAGTGAAACGCGGAGTTCTGGAACGCAAATCCCAGGAGCGGGTAAAGTCAATCTTCCTGAAACTCGAATACGTATTTTTTATTTTTTATTTAATATGGTTCTAGACCTTATATTGAGGTACTGATGAAGGAGCCTTTAAAATATTATCTAACCTTTAACAGTTTTTCAAAGAAAGATGAATAGTGACTTTATTTTGTTACGTACTTTGCCAGATGAGATGTCGGCTAGTAAAATGCGGCTGGATTGACAGAAAACTAATAGGTATCTTGTGCTTATGAGAGAGGCTTAAATGAATTCTCCAGTAATGGTCTCGGCTGATTTGAGTTTAGGACTTCTTTAGATTTGACCCCTTTGTTGGTGGGGGAAATTAGATTACACTAATCCACACTAAAATAATAAAGAAGTAAAGTTTGTTTTTTTGTTTGTTGGAGGTAATCTCTGAAAGTGTTGGTCCGATTGCTAATTTTTTTTCACCGATAGAAAGCTGCCTTATTCCTGAGTGACATAGGCTATATTTTATGAAAGCGGGCGAAGCCGCGGGAAAAAGCTAGTTTAATAATATATTTATTGACTAATTTTAAGGTTGAAAATCATGTAATGGCGTCTTTGGTTCTAGGGCGGTTTTTTTTTGGTTGGGAAAAATCATCCTATGACAACCCCCGCTTTTAGGCGGAGCGGAAGATAGTGTCAGACTCTTACTGACTAAAAGCCCACCCCATTCCTTCTAGCCTTCGTACCGGGGCTCGAGTTCCCTTTCGGATAACCCTGGCCCCAGTAGGCTTCGACCCGGCTGGGCCCCTGCTGTTGTTGACAACTTCTTGAGGCGCACGGGAACAGTGCGCGCCGTCGATGACTTGGGCTTGGTCCGGACAGTTACCGGACGGCCGGCTCCTACGGTTTTGCTGACATCTCTTTGAGGCGCGCGTGGAACTCTACGTACGTCCTTCAGTTGCCCTTTGCATTCTAGGATCACGGTGACTCTTTTGGCCGACCCCGCGGTGCCCGCGGTTAGATGTGACCCGAACACCTCATGAAGGTGAAATGTAGTTATAATTTTATTATTAACAGAAAGTACACTCGAGAGCAAAAAAATCGCACATCATAACTCTTTTTGTTCAGGCAGTTTTTGTCATGAATGTGTATAGATGTTGGAAACATTTCATACACTAATTGAAAGCCTATTTATTATTTTTCTAATGATATGAGATACAGTGTAAAAAATATCCTTAAAAGGGTTTAGAGCACCAAATCCAACAAATGGGAAAAATTACCAAATTTTACTTAAGAAAGAATGAGAGTCAAACTTAAAGTTCTTAGTCATCCTGTTTGTCAATAAAGTGTATTCCCTCCCTTAACCTTATTTACAGCTGTTATTCGATTTTTCATCAATCGTATTAATTTTACCATGAAATCTTAGGGTATAACGTCCCACTTCTCGTCAAAGACCAATTGAAGCTCTTGGAGGCGTGGAGAGCCAGGCTTTTTGCACTAGACTTAGTGCTTCAAGGTCATTCAAGGTCATTCCAGATATGCTCAATTGGATTAAGATCAGAACTACGAGCTGGACTCTCCATCACAATGATTTCAACGTCTTACATGTAGTCGCAAACTGTTCTAGCGACATGCGATCTGGTGTTCTTCTGCATTAAGGAAAAAAATCTACCATAAGCCACATAAGTGGCTTCAGATATTATTCGAGCACTTTTTTGATGTATCATAAAGCCGTCAACCCTCTCCATATCAGGCCAGTAATGGTCCAGTGATGAATACAATGTCAGTTTTAGTGTCCAACATTATGCCACCCCAAAACGCCTCCAAAACCCACTTGTTCGCTTATACAGCATTGTTAAAATTGCCCTGATGGTCTTCTGTAGACTCTACAGCATCCATCATGGTCATCTAAGTCAATCTGCGCTTATCAGAAAACACAACAGCCTGCCATTACGCATACATCGAATTTAAGTGTTTCGTGGCAAATTATAGCCGGACTTGTCGGTGAGCTGTGGTCAATTTGGTACCATTTGCTGAGTGATGTGCAGTCAGGCCTGCTTCACCTAGTCTTTTTCCAAACGCCCACTGATTTATACTGATAGTGTAAACTTCTTGAAGCTTTTGTGTCAGTTCAATCGTGTTCAGTAGCCGATTTCTCAAAGTACTTGTTACAGGAAAGCGATAATCACGCCCTGATCCTATGCACAACTGACCATGTCCTGGTCGCCGAATATACCCATGGGTCTCTTGAAACCTCTGGTATACCAGACGAACAGGGAAACGGCTAAAATTTAGCTGTCGAGCGACTTAATTTTGATTATGGCCTGCTTTGGGCAAGGCAAGAACTTGAACGGCTTCTGCGGGCGTGGTAATTATATTTTTCCAGTAAATTCGTCTCTTTCTAATAGTGACATTATCACGTTAACGGAAACTGATTAAAACTCCAAAATAGCACCCTTTTTGTAGCTCCAGGTAAAGGTGCAAGTAGTGAAATGCAAATGGGTGAATTTGGGGGATTGGGTATACCGCCTGTTTTTATGAGTTACGTGACGGTCAAAGATCTTAATTTTGTGTTTTTATAAAGCTAACTCTATATGCTTCAATTTTGCTTAATAATTTGTACTCAATATCTTGATATTTGAGAAAAAAACAGTATTAAACGAAATTACAAGCCATGTGCGATTTTTTTGCTCTCAAGTGTATTATTACTGAAGTGTAGCTTTGGTAATCATTTTATGATTTACCATTTACGGTATCTGCTGTATTTTGGGAAGTTTTTTGTAGATGGGGCATTGCCTAAAACTGTTCCCAAAATGACACCTGTTTCGAAGCATCTAGTTAAATAGTTTTTTCTATCGAATCACTTTATGTTATTTATAAATATTATTATTTTATCTTTTTATTATTTCCGCCTAGCGCCTTGATAGCCTGACCTGACTTATTTAACCTTATAAAACAATATATTTTTTCTTCATAAAAAAATCAAACACCTATTATATACATAGTGTAGTGGTAGACATCCCACCCATACGCACAAAACGTATTGCGAACACATTTATTGTGCGTACAGCCAAGGAGTGGAATTCCCTGCCGGAATCTGTGTTTCCTGATAGCTACAACTTAGGAGTCTTTAAGTCGAGAGTGAATAGGTTTCTTCTAGGCAAGCGTGCTTCATCGTCGACCACATCATCGCTTACCATCAGGTGAGATAGTGGTCAAACGCAAGCCTATCATTAATAAAAAAAAAAAAAAAAAACAGCAAAAATCTTAAAAAGTACCATTATTTCGTACTCGTTTTTTTTTTCAAAATATTTTGTTTGTTTTTTCTTTTCCCTTAAACATAATTTAATTATTTATTGTTATTGGAGTCTTTTTTGGCACACAGCACCGTGCCGACGTCTTTATCTACACTATTATCGGCCCACGTTGAAAACCAGCGCCGTTGACTCGCCGCTTTTAGCATTGTGTTCTCGGCATTATGCTGAGCGTTCGTCCGTTTTGCTCGGAAGTGGCGCATTCTTTTCTCTAACTGTACTTATAACTTGTAAATACTTTTTGGCCTTTCCGGCAAATAAAATGTTTTTCTTTCATTATCTTACCAGTTTTCGAGTTAATAGACATATCAACAGCAGTTTTCGATCTTACAACACTGTGCTGGTATCTACTACCATATTGGTGTGGAAATGTGAGATGCTTATAGAATTTATTAGCCGTTTTTGCGTTTAGTATTCTGTATTCTATGCACGTCTTTAAGGGTTTTCGGTGAAAGGCAACGAAGGGCTTGTGTGTCACTTGTGTTAGCCTCAATATGTTAGGTTTTATGAGTTTTATTCATCGTTGTGTAGTACTCTCGGCCGGGTCTCGGTACGTGTAAACACAGCGCCGAGTGCTCGGCGTACCATTTATCTCTACAACTCGCTTACATCACTGTCTCGGCCGAGCAACATTTTACTGTCTCGCCCTTTTACTCGGTACGTGTGATCAAGGCATAAATGAGTAACAGACATACACACACATGAACTGTTTTGAAATTCTATAAACATTTTCTTCATAGAATTTACTTACGTCCAAATCCATCTGTAGCGATATCTATGGTGTCACATAAGAACTAATCCTGCATCGCGCAATTAAAGTTATCCAAGCGATTGGAACATCAGAACAGCCCTTATATCTATCGGGCAGTTGCCCACCAGACATAACATTCGTCGGATTCTCCTTTTTCAACGTAAGTTTACGGGACCCAGTCCTGTGTTTTCCATCTCCTGAACTGTTAGCTAAATGTTACTTTCAGTATCTCATAGTAACAGTTGACAAAGCCTAGTTATCATTATACATCGTGTCTTGACATCGACCCATAAAATGGTTAACCAACCCTTGATGATGTTATTAGTAAAAAAAAAAAAAATATTAAAATATCATTGGGGTTGATAGTCTTTATTCTAATCAACCCCGAAGACATTTTTAATTTTAAAAGTAAGTAATTCATTATTTTTTTTTCATTAAAAATGTTAGAATAGCATTTTAATGTAAGTTTACATTAAAAAACATAAATGTTTATTTACAAAAATATAAAAAAATCCAGTCATGAACTGGATCCATGGTATTCGTTTGTGCGTCAATGTCAAAGACACCCGTATAGGTCGAAAAAACTTTGAATCGAATTGACACGAGAATTATAGTTATGTTTTTTACCTGTGGCCTTTTAATTTTCGTTCACGAATTTACAACTTTATTGGTATAGATGCATTTTTACTTAATTTAGAATCCACCAGACAGTTATTAAAATAATGATATATTCGTGCGATAAACAAAAACAAGTTTTATGTTTAGTTTGTTTTTCTACTTTTTTTGTTGTCAATCCAATTTTCTGAGTAACAATTTTAAAATTCGCAACTAACTGCAAAAAATAACACGACTGCAAGAAATTAGCATTAATTGGCTATTTTTTTTTGTTTCTTTTTTCAAGTATTTCTTAAATATATTGATTGTTAAATAAATAACCCACTGTCAGAAAATGACAAAAGAATCGAACAAAAAATGTACGGTGCATGCAGACATTAACAATTTTATTGTCGATTTGACATTACGTGACCCCACAAATACTATTGTTTTAATGCAAACGTACATGACAGTTTCAAATATACTAGAATGAAACACAACATTAGTGTCGCCGCACACGAGCCACTCACCACAGCCACAAACGCCGCCATTAGAAGCTAGAAGCGGCTACAAAGGTAGCTGAAGCGCGCGACAGCCACTTGTGGCCGGTGGTCGACACATACAATTTTTTATCAGTCTGTCAAAATGTTTTTTGTTAGTCGAAAAAATCGAATTGAGATTATGTATGGTATATAAAAACGTGATTAGGTGACAATTAGATGGAAGCAAAAAGTATTTCTTTTAGAGACACGTGAGTACCTAGTCAACATTAATTTTAATTAAATAATAATAAAACAATGTAACTACACTGAACACATGAAATAAAAACCATTTGGTAAATGAAGCGACAGTTATTTTTAATAAAATTCAATAATAAAGTAATTATTAAAAAAATACATTATTATGTTTATATTTTTTTATTAATGTATTAATGAATTTAAGTATTTTTTTATTTTTTTTATTCATTAATTTAAATAATTACATTAATATTTGTAATGTTTAACCTCTCAAACCCCAAAGCAAACGCGGTTCACGCATAATTTCGCGCCTTTCGGTTAACACTTATATTATTAAATTCCGCATAGATTATTCAAATATTGTGCGTTTTATTTATAATAGGTCAAGAAACAAAATAAATATGAGAAAATAACTTGTCAGTTGTCTTTTAGAAAGTTGGTGGTTGCTAATTTTCAAGCAACCTTTTCTAAATTATTTAGTTAATCTAGATCTGTTTAGTCTCCAAAAAATATCTATACTTCTATATTAATCACACTGATATCATAAAGCTGACAGTTTATGGGTTTGTATGTTTGTTACTTCTCCTCATTCGATTGGTTAAACGGATTTAGATGAAATTTGACTCACGTATTGACCAGTGTGGCAAATTTTGAAATGTAGTGTCACATAAGATGCTTTTTTCCTCGGAAATATTTTGCCTTGGAACAATCTTCTATTTTCACGCGAGAAAAGCCTCTGACAGCAACTAGTAATATTATAACGCTATTGTTTGGTTGAACACTGTTCCTAGAAACTAGTGGTTCGAATTGAAAATAGTAGATTATATGATTAGCGAATAAAGCAGTGTCTATAAGTCGTGGGCGCATGTTGAATTCCAAAAGACATGAAGGTTACTAAGTTTCAATCCTGAATGCAGAGAGGGATTCTTATAACTAAATCCGTCGCAGTGCTCGGGAGTTAATATAGAAACCTAAGTGTAGTGAGGAATTCAGTGCGTAAAACTAAGTAACACGATCGTTGATGGCGGTTGTCGTATCCTTGGGTCCCATTTGAACTCGGATACCGACAATCTCTCTAGCCAAGCCTTGAATTTTAAGATTTCGTAATTTAGATTAACTTGCGGTTCAACGGATGTGATTTTGATTAATGTCTAGCTAGATTAATTCTCTTATAAATTCGAGTAAAATGTTTTTTAGTGCTTTTGTTTTTCGAAGAAAGAATTCATCCAATGACTTCACCCGCTCTAGGGTAGCGTGACCTCAGTGATATCAGACTTTTACGATTATTTTGAAACGGCAGAAAAGATTTTTGAATCAAAGCTAAAAGTACAATATTTTTATTAGGTGTACGTGATACATGACCATTTTTCTGTTTATCAACCGATTTCAAAAGAAAAAGAAGCTCTCAATTCATATGAATGTTTTGTTTTCTTGGTCACATTTAGTTAGCTATATTTTCGACAAGATTTTAAACGGATTAGATGAATTTTGAAAAGCGGAGCAAACTTGGCCAGACTTCGCTTTAGACAGCGATGTTTGGAAGGAGAAAGCCTTTGACCCGCAGTGGGACATCCAAAAGGCTAATAAAAAAAAAGTATTTTATATCTTTTAAAGGGGATTGCCCAGCCTCTATGGTGTTCCAGGCCAAAGACGGACATCAAATATTACTATCAATGATAAAACTACTGTTATTTCCATAAAGTTACTTTTTATTTACCACTTATTGTTTATTATAGTGGCGCTCATTTGGAACTAAGGGAATACAAATTTTTTATGGCAAAATTAATGAACAAAGTATTTTTTCTCTAGTCAATTGTCCGCTCATGGCCTCAAATGGGCAATCCCCTTTGGGTCGTCCGTTTAGAAGCATCGATGCCACAGGCAACAGGCAGACTTACAGATACGCATGTCAATTTTCTTTTTGTTTGGCGATGTAAAAACGATTAACTGAAAAATATTACCATATATTTTTTTATATTTTAGAGTTAATTCAATGCTGTTACCTAATATGCAATGAGTTAATTAAATTCCAAATTGAGTTAAAATGAATTAAAAGTCACCTTATTTACAAAAAGGAACAGACCTAAAATGTCGTTTAAAATTATAATTGTCTTTATTTTAACAATGAACAATAAACATTATTCTTATTCATAATTAGAATTTATTTGAATAACTAAGTAAATTAACAGAGGACAAAAATAAAACAATTTCAAATTATTATTATTCTTTTGCCCTCGGCTTCGCCCTCGTACATATAGACTATATCACTCAGGAATAAAGCAGCTTTCTATCGGTGAAAAAAAAATTGCAATCATACCAGTGCCTACCTACTCCCAGAGATTACCTCCTACAAACGAACACGAAATTATATATATTAAAATAGCAAATACTAAATTGTATAATACAATAATAATATGTATACAAAACAAAACAAAACATCGTAAGGAAACCGGCATGTCCTAGAACCAAAAATTCGAAGACATCTGACATTCACCAACCCGCACTGGGCCTGCGTGGTGAATTACGGCCCATTCCCTCTCCTAAAGAGGAGGCCTAAGTCCCAGCAGTGGCAACATTATAAGGCCGAATTTGCTATGCTATGCTGGCGTGGTAGAGTAGCGGTATTTATGTACATAATTTGACTGACGTACCTATACTAAAGCACCGAATTAGGGTGCTGACGGAAGAGTGTTGAACTAATTACAATGTTACTATGTGACATTTTTAATCTTTTAATTTACTAGAATAACACCTAGATGATAAATTTTCTACTAACCATTGGACACAAAATAGACAGGTACAGAAGACGATCTCATGTATGTACTTCACTTTTTATACCTACGCTCGGTGGACGCACACTAATGAGCGTTTGAGCCGGAACTGTTCGACGAGCGGGCCGAGACGCTCCGAGATATCGTATCCGTGAGCGGTGTCTATGTGTGCGTTGCTCGAGCGCGCTTTGTATGTAGATTGACTTCTGTACCTATCTATTTTCTGCATTGGATCAATGATATCTGAATCTATAAATAAATTATTATTATAAGGTCCTACATTGTAGTCTCAGAGTTCTGTGTGAAATAGAAAAATTAAAACATTTGAAAACAATTATTACAACAAGTGTCGTGTCCGGTCAAGGCAACGGCCCACCTGCCCTGATATTCCCTGCCCTGAACGAGTATAATATAATCTTCCAGGCCCGTGAAATACAAATTTTCTAAAGATTTTTCATTTTGCGAATCAGTGCCTTTTTCATGAAATAACCATTCTAGCGTTAGACGAACTAAGATGATTGTATTGATGATTTAAATAATTATAATTTCTTACGACCGCCAATCACATTTAAGTTGATACCAACACGCTTCTGGCATTAAAACCCGGACCCCGGCTACCATCCACCGTCGGCGTGGGCTTGTGGACCAATCAATGGGTCAACGTGCGGTCGTAAAGTAACCGCCTGGACCAAGTCCGAGTCGTCGACGGCGCACAGTGTTCCAGGCGCGCTCAAGCAGATGCCAGTAAAACCGTAGGGGCCCAGCAAGCCGCCAAAGTCCAAAGTCTTGAGCATCGCCGCCGAGTTGCTAGCCTGTCGGTTTTCTATCGTTTACACTTCGGGGAGTGTGCACTAGTGACACTTCGGTAAGTTACACAATTTAATTCCGCCAAGTCCGTTCCATCATCGGACCACAAGACGTACGGCGTTGCGCCACCGGTACATGGTGGACATCCCACCTTTACGTTCCTGATAGCTATAACCTAGGGGTATTTAAGTCAAGAGTGAATAGATTGCTTCTAGGCAAGCGTGTTCCATTGTCAGCCACATCATCGCTTACCATCAGGTGAGATTGTGGTCAAACGCGAGCCTATCCATTATAAAAAAAAGCCGCAGAAGCCGCTAAGTAAAAAAAAAAACAAAAGTAAGAAAACAAGAAGAAGAAAGGAAGAAAGAAGGAGAAGTAAGTAGTACGTAGGTGGCTTACCAGGGCCACGGGGTGACTTTCGAAAGGAAACCTGTGGAACGCTAGGTAAAGAAGGAATTCGCCGGGATTCTGATCCCGATTTCCGGCCAACGTAGATGCGGGCTTGCGGACAGTGAGCAATGGGTAGCTCACTGTCCGGCCGTCCGGTAACTGTCCGGACCAAGCCCAAAGCGTCGACGGCGCGCACTGTTCCCGCGCGCCTCAAGGAGTTGTCAGCAACAGCAGGGACCCAGCCGGGTCGAAGCCTACTGGGGCCAGGGTTATCCGAAAGGGCGCTCGAGCCCCGGTATGAAGGCTAGAAGGAACGGGGTGGGTCTTTTAGTCAGTAAGAGTCTGACACTATCTCCCGCTCCACCCAAGGGCGGGGGATGTCAATGCATGATTTTTTCCCACCATAAAAAAAAAAAGGAATATAGGTGTGGTTTTAGTCAGTTAAAGTCTGACTGGATGGATTTCCACCTTAAAAAAATCATTTATCATCATTTCAGTCGAAAGATGTCCACTGTTGGACATAGGCCTCCCTCAAGTGTCGCCACAATGAACGGTCCTGTGCGTCTCGCGTCCATTGGATTCCCGCAACTCTTACCAAGTCAGCAGTCTTTCTTATAGGAGGCCTTCCAACGCCTCGTCTTCTGGTACGTGGTTGCCATTCCAGAACCTTAAAAAAAAACCTACATTACCACATTAATTTACCCCTATTTAGTTTGTTAATAAAAACTTTGCCTACGACCTGATTTAGAATTCTAAACCGGTTAATTAATGTAATTAATAAAGACTAAAATACGTTTTTTGTTGAACATGTTCCAAAAATAATTGTTGACTATAAATTTTTTTGTTACTCAGTATGACTTGTTTTTTTTTTAGAAGTTACAGTGCGTGTTTTACGTTGTTAGATATTAATACACTGTAATTTTGTGTCTATTTTTGCAAACATAAAAAATACAAGAACTGATTTATTAAGACAAGTAAAAAATGCACGCGATACACGTGACTTTTATGATCACGCGTGATCCATAGCCCACGTGTAACGCGTGTAATTTTGCATATCAAAAGACGTGTAAACAATTTTTACAAGACTATATAATTTTTAATTGACTGGCCTGTTGGTCTTGTAGTTAGTGACCCTGACTGCTATGCCGGATGTCGTGAGATCGATTCCCACCCAGGACAAATGTTTGTGTGATGAGCATAATCATTTGTTTTGTGTCTGGGTGTAATTTATCTATAATATGTACGTATTTAGAAGTATAAAAGTATGTTTATCAGTGGTCTAGTACCCATAACACAAGCTCTGCTTAGCTTGGGACTAGACGGCGTTGTGTGATAGTTGTGGAATATTATATTATATTATTATAATATATTTTTTTACCACGTCTTTTTTAATTTTTATTGATACTTAGAGTAGGTTTAGCCCACTCTCGGCCCCTCGACCCCTAAAAAAAGATTTGTCTATTTGTGTCCTCTCAACTCTCAAACATACTTCACACTCGACACCTAAACCAGTATGTGTCTTAAGGGGCCGGCGGAGGATGAATTTCCATACAAACGTAATACCACGCTCATTTGCAGTTGGAGCATATATCCAACATATTATGATGATATTCGGTTAAAGACAATATTTATCTAGGTTCCTACGTCGAGAATATTAGAAATATTGTTATTTTTAATACAAGAAAAGCCAAATGGCATGTTTTGCCATTTACGCTATAAAAAAGTGCGAAATACAATTTGCTTAAATTTCTTTTTGTTTTTTTAAAAAAGAAAGACGTAGGAACCTAGATAAATATTGTCTATAACCAAATATCATCATAATATGTTGGAAATATGCTCCAACTGCAAATGAGCGTGGTATTACGTTTGTATGGAAATTCATCCTCCGCCGGCCCCTTAAAACTAGTTGAATTTATGTTATTGAAATTAAAATTTTATGTTTTTGAAGTTTCATTGGCATTGTAATTAAATAAAAAATATTTTTGGTTAATATTGCGAGAAGTACCTAATTATTTAATTAAATAAAGATCTAAGTAGCTACAAGGATTTATATAGGACAAGATAACACCTATTTTTGAAACATGCATATTGCATATTCTTTATTCAAAATTTCAATTTCAAATCAATCTAAAAGCCACTAGGAAAGTCTCAGTATCGCCCAAATTAAAAATCAAAATTAGCTAGAACATACAGGGTGAATGTAAAGCGATCGGTATTGATTAGAGATAAGCAACATAAAATATATGTTTATCCATTGATCGTATTTTGTATATATTTAATTTACTATGGTGAATATATAAAGATCTAGTCTAAAAATGAAACATTATAGGTCAAATTAATTTGAAGTTATAGACTAAAAAGAACAAAAAAAAATCTTGTTTAAAACAATTTGATCTGTTTGAAAACAATTTATAAAATAAATAAATAAACTTTTTTTTTCCAACCCTGATTCTGTCACACTATCACTCTTTTCTTTCACATCACATCTCACAGAATCTATCCATATTTTTTCTATTCTTCCTCTCCATCCATCCACATTGAGTAACATGCGTTTCATCCCTCTTCTTCACATGGGCATACCAAGACAAACGATTCCCTTTCCACATTTCAGTCACTGGCGCTACTTTTAAACTTACTGTGACTCATACATAAATAAATACAAGACACTTAAATGACACAAATGATTCTTTAGGTACATGTGCTCTTTCACGATTTACTTATTAGGTCTGAATTAGGTAAAGTTAAACATGTACTTACACCAATTTCATACAGCGAATGAACCAAGTGGATATCAAATCCCGAGATTAATTTCAAAGAGCAGATACCTACTTTTTATGATACCATCAGAAACATAGCAGAAAAAATTTCTTTCTGCACCTGACCAGGAGAAGAGTATTTTGTTAACCTTACCTCAGTTGACGTAGAAAGATCTTTATCAATGAAAACCACTATTAAAAATTGTAGTTATGTTAATAATCTTTGTTTTATTTGTCTCATCTATCTCAGAGGTTTTATTTTTATTTATTTGTAATATAATAAAAAAAAGATATTTATTACATAAGTTTGAACCGACATCACAATTTACAAACTATTTGTTAAGACAGAGGAAACGTTTTTGATGAACTCTGGCACCCAATATAAGATTTAACTTGTGTTTAGGGTGCCAGGGTCCTCACCTATAAATTGCACATTTATAATACTGATGAAAGATTTATTTACTTATTTACCATTTTGTGTTTAGTTATATTATTGGGTACACGGAATTTTTCATTAGAAATCCAAGGAAGATTTATAATTTCGATGCAAGTACATGAATAGTGTACCTAATGCCCCTAAACTGTACCCCTGTTTATTGCAGTGAAAAAAATAAAAAATGAATAAAAGAAGAAGTGAATTCACTACTTCATTATGTCTTATTTTGATGTACTCGTAAGTTGACCTATTCTTGATCTTATACCAGATCATAAATATAGTTAATTAACCAAACAATAAGGAAAATGGTTTTATTTCTGTTAATAATTGTTTTGTTAATATTTGCTGTCATGTTAAAGTGTTAATGGAAAAATATCGTGTGTATACGACAGTAGAAATTTTCAATTTCACAATAAGTGAAATTGATAAAATAATAATAATTTTTTAATAAGGCAACATTTGATTCACAATATCTGTTAGTAATTCATCATCAAATATAAACAATACTAGACGATAAAATAAAATACAAGACTAAAATGCTCAATAAATTAAAATGTCTAAATTACAATGTCAGTGAAACTTAAAAAGCTTAAATCAAAACAATAAATTAAATTTAAATTTCAAAATAATGTTATTTTGAAATTTTATTTTAATTTATTGTTTCATACATTATGATAAAAGCAATTAATGAATAATAATTTAAATGCCTATTAAAAGGCTAATAAAATAAAGATCAGCAAAATAAATACGATTACTAAAATTATTATAACAATGTTATATTCTGCATAATGTTATAATTGACGGGTTCATGCAATAAGGAGTTAGTTAAACAAAATGTATGAGTTATCTTCATGTGTACGTAATAAGAAAAGCCAATTGTGGGTTAAGCTTAAAGATGCAATAAAGAACATAAGAAAGTGAATGAGAGTTGGTTGAATTACTGAGTCTCTTGAAGTGGAGCTGAAAGTGTACTCTTTGAGTGTTTCAGTATTTAGAATCTTATTTTAATTTTGTTTTCAGGTTCGAAGATAATCCTACGCAGCATCAATGGTGACTTTCGCTCGGGTCAGCTGACGGCCATCTTAGGTCCGTCTGGAGCGGGCAAGAGTACTCTCCTAAACATACTAGCTGGATACAGGTACTTTCTATATTCTGTCTTAATTGAGTATAAAGACGATTCGTTTTTAGGGTTCTGTACCTCAAAAGGAAAAAAACTTAACCCTTATAGGATCACTTTGTTGCCCGTCCGTTTGTCTGTCTGTCTGTTAAGACCCTTTATCTCGAGAACGCGTGGAGGTATCGGGTTGAAATTCAAACCATATACTCAGGTCTGCGGTCCCTTCAAGCTGTGAAGTTAACGAATAAAAAAGATACGGCTCAAAGAACGAAATTCATAGGGTACTTCACGTTGACCCAGAATCCTAAAATCTGAAAACAGTAAATTTGTTGTTACCTACGCCACGAAAAAAAAATGCAATTCGGAAAAATCTTCGAGACTCCATTCGGGAATTATAGTTTGCACGGAACCCTCAGTGCGCGAGTCCGGCTCGCACTTGCCACGATGCAGGATTTTAAATTTTATTTTCTATGGAGCATCATAGTTGTGTGTATCACACAATGTATGCCTTGCTTTTAATAGTAACAATAAAAAAATTATAGAGTAGTTACCCTTGTAGGTACATTAAATGATAAATTGTTATATAAATATGCATCGTTTAATGCAGTAAAAAGGCTTCAAAGCTATAAAAATAACAGGTTACTAGACAATCTTATCGTCAGTAATAACTCTTAATAATCGTGTAATAAAAACAATAGGTTATCATTATAAAACAATTTACTTGCATTTAAGTTAATCATTATCACTTTGTTTTGCGTAAATAAAAAATTTTTTTATTAAAACCCATAATGTTAGCATCATTATATTCATAGGAATTACATGACATGATTCGGCCGTCGCCTTTTTACCATAGCCTTCCCGAGGTACGACGGTCCGGACTAAGTGTTTCGTTCGCCTCATTGTCTATAACGCATGCATCAAAGGACTGGAATAATTTGCTTCTAGCGGTCTTCTCGTCCGTTTATAATTTAGGGGGCTAGAGTGAATAAGGTCTTAATAAACTAGTGCGATTCACCATCAATGACTGCATCACTGCTTACCATTAGGTGGGACCGCAGTCAAGCATTAGTTTATACCAATAAAAAAAAATCCCTTAACCTTATCAATTTTGTAGATAATTAGATTTGTTAATGTTCTACACTATAGTATATGTATTCGCTTTAAGAAAATAGTGACTCATTGTTGTCACTCAGTTTACCCACGTCCCATGACCCATTAGACCATAGTAAATTTTTATATGTATTATTGTTTTACTCGTGTCGTGGGTGCCTTCCCAAAAATATAAGTTCCCGATAAAAGCCTAAGAGCCCGTGGCTGATAGGATTTCGTGGTTTTATAAGAGCAGAGAGTTGGTCAGTGCATGTCCTCATCACAGGTAGGAACGATACCCTACTATGAAGTTCAGTTATGATGGCTTTGGCAGGTAACAGGTAACAAAGGTGTATTACATAGAAACCTAAATTCGTTTAAGTATGATGGTCAATTTTTTTATGTTCTTCTGAATGGTATTAGTAATCATGGTCATCTGATTGCCTGACACTTAGTGTGGTAGTAATCTCTCGCCAGACACCCTTAAACTTCAATAAAATGTAATTATTATTATTATTATATTATTTATTGTATACCACATCAACAAAAAAGTTTAATTGTACTTTATTTTTCTATAAAAACTTTATTTTATATATTTCTTCTGTATTAATAAGATAATTGTTTCCCCAATAACCAGACAGTTTTGATGGTTCTAACACTCGGCCAGACTATTTTAATTGAGCGAGCGTGTAGCAATACTCATGCATAAGTACGAGTGAGACATTTAGTTAGGTCTTCCGGGCATTTTATGCATAATTTGCTGCCTCTTAATACTCGTTTGTGAATAAAATTGGTTTAGATGTAGATTTGTGGATTTTATAATTTAAAGAAGTTTTCGTAGGTCAAACAAAGATGTATGTTACAAACTTGGAAGAATCTTCCAACCAAACTGATGTGGTCTGATACCGGCAACTAACCGATTATTATTTATAACTTAATTATATTATTTATATTATATTTTTAATATGATATTTTATATAATATAAATAAACAATATAATTAATTATAAATATAAATAAATAATTATAATCATATATATTAAAAACTAGCTGACCCAGCGAACTTCGTACCGCCTAATAGTTATGTTGTGATACCTTTTAGCCAAGCTGTCAACTCTACCCTACCCTACTCTACCCTACTTTACCCTACTCTACCCTACCCAAGTCTACTCTACCCTACTTTACCCTACTCTACCCTACCCAACTCTACTCTACTCTACCCTACCCTACTCTACTCTACCCTACTCTACCCTCCTCTACCTTACTCTACCCTACTCTACCCTACACTACCCTAATTTTCATTTTTTTTTTCCATAAGAACCTTCTCCTCATAATAACGAACACAACAAAAAAAAAATTAGCGAAATCGGTCCAGGCGTTGTTGAGTTATGCGCTTACCAACACATTTTGCGA
Source organism: Mythimna ferrago (assembly GCA_910589285.2). Taxonomy (NCBI): domain Eukaryota; kingdom Metazoa; phylum Arthropoda; class Insecta; order Lepidoptera; family Noctuidae; genus Mythimna; species Mythimna ferrago. The sequence goes on along the minus strand of OU342675.1, from coordinate 5,581,352 downwards.
TTCATTTTTATATTATAGATAATATTATTATATTATTTATAACTTAATTATATTAATATTATTTACTGTATGCACAAGTAAGCACTGTACAAAGGCGGACTTAATGCCTTAGGCAATTCTACCAGTCAACCTTAGGGTTGTGCAGAAACATAAGATGGTAGGTGCAACTTAAAGGCAAACAAACTAACAGAAAATTAAAACCAATATAAATATATAATTATATAAATAATACTTATTTAAATACATACAAATAAACAAAAATATTATGAGAAACCGAATCCATCAAATTAGCGCTGTGATGATGCCAACTTCTTGCGAATGTTTTCACGTGCCATTATCTTTAAGGAGAACCGGCTGGATGCCATCCTGATATTCAACGGGAGCTCATTCCAAAGAAAGATTGCTTGGACAAAGAAAGAAGACCTGTTGTATATAGCTATGTTCTAATTACGTGTAGAATTTCAATACCGCGATGCAGGATTTTGAATTTTAGTTTCTATGGAGCATGATAGTTAGTATAAGAAGGTGCAAACAACTGCATCAATTGGGTAACCACTGTTGACGCTGTTCATATCACTCTAAGATTGTCGTCAACGCTAACAAACCTTCACCCAACATTTCAGAATCTGAAGGTTCCATATATTTTCCAGCACAATTTTTCCTCAACTTATCAGCTGTTATGTAAAATGACATAACGACTAAACGTAAATGTCATAGAGTATTAATAGTGGGCTCTGTGTCTATATGTCCGAGGCCTGGTTTAATTGCTAGTTTATTTGTATAGCCTAGTTAACTTGCGTGACTGACGATAAACGCAATGTGTGTTTAGACGACGTCCTTTGTATAGACTGAATATTAATGTTTATGGGCGATTTTATATGATTGGATACTGTATAGTAATTTTATCATCGTCTTTCTGCCCTTGTGCTGTATTATCTGCTGTCCTAGTCAAGTTGCGACCGTTTCCGCTTCAAATCTTTTTCTTCAGTCAATAAGGTCTCCGATTCCTTTGTTCTGACCACGTGACTTAATATTGAGATGATTTGAAGTTATCTACTAACGTTAACGATTGTAGGTTATCAACTTGGCTAAGCCCTTTGGAGTTCATAGAAATCTATTCTACATTTAGTCTGGCCACAAGTACTGTGACAATTAAAAACAAAATATAGAAACTTTGAAATTGAATACTGGCAGAAGCCAGTATATTCTTCTTCAATTGTTCTCTGTCACTCTATTCTTCTTATCCTTTGCCTTTCAAACAAATGCCACTATTGTACGTAGAGACTAAATAAAGGAGTGTCTGCAATACATTTTTTTTAATTATTTTATTAATAACTTTAATTGGTTTATTTTACTCTTAAAAACTTTACAATAATAAGACCCTATGGTAAAATCACATCATATTAATTAGGTAGCTAAATTAGGCAATAAAGTAATACTAAAATTAAGAAAAAAAATTTAATTGGTCTTCTAATAACCTGTACCCAATTTAAATTTTTGACATAATTTGGGCAGTAATTACAAAGTCATATTAACAATACAGATACATAATTATCTTATTCCTTTGTGAAAATCTTTATGGCATTAATTATAATTTTAGTAATTTTTTAGTTAGTTTAGTATTTAAAAAAAAAAATTATTCGTGTAAATAAATAAAATACCTCATTTTAATTTAATTGGCATTATACAGGGTTATTTGTAAAGCACTAACAACCTTGCAGAACTGTATTACTAACATCATAAATAACAACTTTTGTTCTATGACTTTTTACAAAACCTAATACATTTATCAAAAACAAGCCTTCAAGATTTCGTTGTTCTATCTAACACATTTCAACTCTGTATTTTGCCGTATCTACTTACACCTTCCCATGCACTGTTCTCATAGTAATAGTAAGCAGGCTTTCGAAACATTGTCATCACACTTAGCAAGCATTTGCAACATTTCCGTGTACTCGACATTAGAATATTGATACACCATTGTGTAAAGATAATTATGTCCGCAATGCCGAATTTCGCTCTAAGAACACGTATGACGCGACGCCAGAGCATCAAGGCGACTGACCGACTAGTGAGAGCCGCCCGTAAATAGGTCAAGTTCATGTTCAGCTACCCTCCGCTATTGTACTATCGCGTGCTTCGCATAGACTTCGTAATATTTAGAACGTTCAATTTAAATATTTTTATTTTTGTTTGAAATCTGATGAATTAAAATATGATAATTTTTTAAAAGTCATAGAACAAAAGTTGTTGTTTATGATATTAGTAACATAGTCCTAAGAGGTTGCTAGTGTTTTACAAATAACCCTGTATAAACGTTTATCAAGATTTATCTTGTATGTACTTATTTATTCATTTTTATCGTAGATATATAAATTATAATTACAATTTGTAAAAAAAATCACCTAAAAGCAAAAAAGTTATATTCTATAATATTAGTACAAATATTTTGATCCAAGGAAGGTGAGCAATGGGTAGATCGCGGTCCGGCCGTCCGGGTGTCGTCCGGACCGAGTCGAGAATTCGTTTCGGAAGGGAAAATCAGGGGTCCTGGAACGCAAGGCAAAGAAGGAACACTGGAGTGGGTTTTAGTCTGTAAAAGTCTGACACGCCTTTGCGCTCCGCTCTAGAGCGAGAGAAGTCACTGGATAATTTCCCATCTTTCATCATCATCATCTTTTATCCTTGGCCCCAGTAGGCTTCGAACCTACTTGGCCCCTACGGTTTGTTGACATCTCCTTGAGGCTAGCGTGGAACAGTACGCCGGACGGTAAGCTACTCATTGCTCGCCGTCCGCCAGTCCGCGCTTACAGCCGCCGAAAATCTGCATCAGAATCCAATCCAAAGGCTGGGGCGTATGGGCCGGTCCAACGCGCGTGCACTTACGGCCTCCTCCTTTGCTAACATTACCGCTTCGCAGAAGGAGGCGACCAAATTTCAATTGCCTACCAATTACAGTAAGTTACAAGCCGCTGAGAAACAGACGGACGAACAGCGTAGTGATATAAAATTGGCTTCTGTTTGTTACCCTATTTCTCTTTTGAACCTATTTCCCCTTCAGATGCAGAACCTCACGCATATAAGTTAGTATTAAAGTACTATTGCAAAAACCTAGATGAAATGAACTGACATTTCGCCTAAACTCACTTATAACTCACTTCAAGGTCATCATCAGGTCACTGCAGTTATTAAAGTTAATCGTTTGATTGAACCTAATGACCTAAAATAACAAATTTGTGTTCAGAAAATCAATGATGAGTGATATTTATGAGTGGTACCAATTCGTATAGCAGTAAAAGCAATCAATCTCCAATCAAATTATAACGGAGATATTAATAACAAAATGACCACGCATTTGGAGAAATGATGTCAAAACCATCTTTATTGCAGGGGTGCGATGGATCAGACAATGCTGTTCATATAATTAAGATTAGCTTTCACCTTGATCCGACTAGTTCAATGGTTTTCAACGCAATTATGAAAACAGGTAGAGCATGGAATGATTTCGGTCCAGGTCTTCCCTATGTTTTCCTCAGCGATGATTGTTCGTCATCAGATCTGGATCGTGATTGCCTTAACCACGTTTACATACGTTCCTTGAAGATTCTATAAGACTAGGGCTTACCTTGGTATATGTACAGGGTCCCTTCGGAACTTGTGGCCGATCCAGTTCCGCTTCCAGCGTTTAATCTGGTGGTTGATCAGGGTTACACAGCAGCGTTTCCACAGATTTATGTATTGAATAACTACAACTGTATACATGTCTTAGGTCCGTGAGCTGTATACAATAATATGATGAGGATATATAAAATAGATAGTGGCAAAGCATATATCTCGAAAAATAAACGCATAATGTAGCTTTGTAATGTTCTCATTGCTGGGACTCAAGCCTTTTTCCTCTTTCTTTTTCCTAGCCTCTTCTAAAGAGGCCCGAGTCCCAGAAGTGGGAACATATCCTCTGCAATGAGCCATATTCGACCACCCCGGCCTATTGCGAGTCACATGTCTTTTAATTTTTGGTTTTGGGATTTGCTGATTTCCTCAGATGTTTTCCATCACTGTTTTGGGAGCAATGCTGATGATATAAACTATACAAAATAACGAAGAAGAGACGTCGAAGATGTTTGACCACTGTCCCAAATTACTTTTCTATACTTGGAATACGTATTTATTCTTAAAATCATGATTTCTAAAAGTTAAATATCACCTTCCAGGGTATCAGGCGCTACAGGAGTAATCTCAACCAATGGCGAACAGCGAGACCTACACCAGTTTAGAAAGCTGTCGCGATACATCATGCAGGAGGATCTGTTGCAGCCTTACATCACGGTGGAAGAAGCCATGCTCATCGCTGCTGATCTGAAGCTGGGAACTAATATATCTAAGGAGAAGAAGGGAGTTATTGTAAGTGATTTAATTAATGCACATCAAATCACAGGACACACAGGATCATTCATCGTGGCGACACTTGGGGGACGCCTATGTCCAACAGTCAACGTCTATCGGCTGAAATGATGATAATGATGATGACGTCAAATCTAAGAAGTACCGTCTGACGTTTCACACTTTTCTATAAAAATAGCTTCGTATCATAAGCGTAACTCAAACTATTTCCATTATCTTTTTCGTAAAACCATTGAATTATGAAGCTATTTATATTTTATCACATCTTAAGTACAATTTTTAATCAACATATTAAAATTAAAATGTACTACCTGTAGAACTTTCAAACGGCGCTTCTTAGATTTGACGTGCTTTAGTTTTTTATGACCATCAGAATGATATGAAGCCAAAGTTTTAAAAGGTATCATAAGTCGAAGTACTTTGATCCCAGGTCGTCCGCTAATTTAAACTTAGTAAACACAGAGTTCTGGCCTACTGGTTAATAAGTTTAAGTCAAAGTTTTACCTAAGCAGTGATGGCCGAGTGGTAATGGCCCCGACTTACGAGTTGTAGGTCGCGGGATCAAACCCAGCCAGGCGCATTACTTTGTGTAATTTATTTCATCTCCACTGCTCTCAAAACGGCGAAGGAAAACATCGTGAGGAAACCGGCATGTCCTAGAACCAAAAATTCGAAGACGGATGACATTCACCGACCCGCATTGGGCCCGCGTGGTGGATTACGGCCCATACCCTCTCTTAGAGAAGAGGCCTGAGTCCCAGCTGTGGGAACATTAAAAAGGCTGATGATGATGATTTACTTCAGGGCTAAAGTACTATGACTTTGGTATAGTCTTTATTGGGACTGTTTTTGCAGATTCATTTACTTTGTATTTGCTTGAGTTGTTACCTCCGCTTGAAAAGGTAACAAGTACCCACCAATACCTAGCAGTTGTGATAATTTGTATACTATACAATTTTCATTTTCTTATTAACTCTTTGAATGTCGTAATTAGAGACACAATAGAAAGACAATTACCTTATGTCGAACTGTGTAACTTAAGACATTCGAAAGGTTAATTACTTTTCTGATATAGACTTGGAAATTTTTAAAGACAATAAAGAATGTGTTGTGGGCAACGCGAATTTTAGTTGTCATCCACTTGTTTCAGATGATGATAGTTCTACAACAGATATTGATCGTAATATGGCTAGTGATTATGAATCAATAAACGGAATAGAATATTTAGACTTTTTAGACAGACTATATAGGCGAAATTTTTCAGATTCAGAAATTATTATCTTGAAAGTTTTTCTCTAAAGTGTCTCCATTATTTCAGGTAGAAGAAATAATTCAACTGCTAAGGCTACAGAAGGCAAGGAACACAGCAACAGAAAGGCTATCAGGCGGAGAAAGAAAAAGAATATCAATCGCTTTGGAACTGCTCAATAATCCTCCCGTTATATTCTTGGATGAACCTACAACGTGAGTTAAATTAAACATAAAATTACCAACTAACCAGTAGGTGTCCCCGCTGATTCCGACGTCTAAATCCAAATTGCCCCACTCGCAGCTCGTCACAGTCTCGTTTCCTCAGTTTCGCGTTAAAGCCCCCATGACCATGATGAAGTGAGTTCCATGATCCTGGAACATAAAGGGCAACTGAAGAAATACTGGCTAGGTTTTAAGTCATGCTCTTCAATACATTTCTTATATCCCTTCTTTAGAGCTCGTAGTATTTGTCCTATTAGTTGCCTTCTCCGCGTTCTAATTAACAACAGTTATGTAAACATTACCATCATTTCCAGAGGTCTGGACGACGTAGCTTCTTCAACATGCGTTTCCCTCCTCAAGCGGGTGGCTCGTGGTGGTCGCACTGTCATCTGCTCCCTTCATACGCCATCAGCCCGTCTCTTTGCGGAGTTTGATCACGTATATTTGGTAGCCGGGGGTCGCTGTGCTTACCAGGGGACGTCATCGGGTGTCGTGCCTTTCCTTAATGAGCTGCAGCTGCCCTGTCCTAAGACTTACAATCCAGCTGATTTTAGTGAGTATAATACATTTTTTTAAATATAGTGATAATAATGTATGTATGCAAAAAACGTCATGATTATTGTATATGGAATGCCTACCATCTAGTGATCCGAACATGGTACAGGCTTGGTGGAATTAGATTATGCAATTTAGACGCACACTCCCCGAAATGCGTAAGTGAATAGGCTACTTCTAGGCAAGCGCGCTCCATCGCTGACCACATCGTTACTTACCATCAGGTGAGACACGACTATCTTCAACACTATACATAGTAAATAGGCTTGCAACTCAGCATTAATGTTCAAGACTTTGAAGCTTTGATTCAACCAGTGCATCATTACCAATGATCCTTTTAGCTCGTTTCTCAATTGAGACAAGCTGATATCTGGCAGATTCGTCCCAAAGCTGAGAGCAGTACTCCATACACGATCGAACTTGCACTTGATAAATTTTGAGCAGCTTTTACGGTGTGAAGTACTGTCTCACTTTTACTAGGGTTTGCAAATATTTTGCAGCCAATTAAGCCTTTAATGATAGTTAGTCTTACAATTATGAGAACTATGGTAATGAACCTATCATTAAATACAATGATTACAGAAATAACAAACAGGAACTGCATACAAAAGCTAAAGATTAATTACACTATGATACGAGTGTTATTGTCATAATGATCTCAGCTTAGAAAAGAATTGGTCAATTAGATGCATTATATGCCACATGTCACATTGGCCAAGGTCGTGGTTATGGTGCTACAGTTACATAGTAGAATTTTTTAAATGACATGCAGGTTATTTGCGTGAATTCACTGTAAAGATCATTAATATTCAGTTGGCATGGTTACCGCTGTTGTTGAGCGATTAGCTACTGCACTGCATGTCATGGTTTCGGTTCCTGTTCGGAAAAAATATTTGTATAACCTACAGACAGTTCTTTCAGATGTGGGTTTCTTGTATATGATATGAGTTTACGTATTAGGGAACGCTTTTACAATACATGAGTAATTCCTAGTGCGGGGAAAAGTAAAAAAAAAAAAACTATTTTTACGACGATTCAGACCCATTTTTGACCTTTACACAAGTTAACACTACAAAACGCTTGTGAATGGCCAAATTAGCTCAGATAGATTTCAGTTTGAAGACATAATAAGCCAAGTCCAATAAAAAAAAAGCCTAAATGCATAAAGCCAAAATAAAAACAAAATGCTTAAAGCATTAAATCATTACATAATTATTGCATTATTTTGAGGCTTACGGCATTAAGTCCGCCTCTGTACTTTTATGTGCATGAAGAATCAAATAAATAACCATGAGTTAAAGTAATACCATGACTACATTTTAAAATGGAAAATCATTTATTTTCAGTAATCGAAGTCTCAAGTGGTGAATACGGATCTCATGTAGACAGAATGGTATCAGCAATAGAAAATGGTAAGAACCAACGATGGAGGACCTACGCCATCGAAGAGAGCCAAGCAGGAGAACTTTTTGAAGAGATGGAGATAGAGCAGCTAAATACTGGTGGAATCGAGAATCATAACTATAAACATGGATGTACCGCTAGCCAACAATTTACTGTACTACTAAAGAGAATGCTGTTGCAAACTGTTAGAAATAAGGTAATCTTTCCCGTAAAAATATTGTTTCTTTTTGATCGTGATTAATATGTGATGATCAAATTCAGAGTATAAAAGGTCAGAATAATTAAAATTAAAAAAGATAAAATGTCGTCCTACTAGACTATATAAACGATCACGCATTTATTAATGAATTGCAAACTATTATGTGTACTATATTAAGTGATAGAAACTAAATATTGGGCCAATTAAGATATTTTATAGTGTCTAATAAACTTTATTTCCCTGTATGTATGTATATGTATTTTAATTCTAGAAATGTTTATATTTGTTCAGCAACAAATAAAATACCATTCTCATTATCTTTCAGCCTTTATCTTAAATTATTTCGTTATGTTTCTCTTCACAATTTAATGTAAAAAATATTATATTAGTAATTTTTTTTTTCAGAGTTACCTTTGGCTACGGGTCGGCTTGCACTTATTCATTGGGTTCATCGTGGGTGGGTTATTCAACAGGATGGGTTATGACGCTTCCAAAACTATATTCAACTTTGGTTTCTGTTACGCCTGTACCATTGCCATGCTATACATTCCCATGATGCCGGTTTTACTTGCCTGTAAGTATCTTTTATTTAATTAATTGTTTGATCTAGCTTCTATATATTTTGTTTTAGTTTGGTATTTATAAATTAAAACAAATTTCTTGTAATGTTCTTTTGTAGTAATAAAATCTTTAAGTAGTCATTATTTATTCACTGGAGACTGGAGAGTTTTTACAGGTGGCCCGTATATACACTTGACTTCGGTAATAGAACTGTAATAACTATAGGTCTTCAAAGAACTCCTCTAGTTCTGGGAAGAACCCGCTAGGTTGTCTTAAAATGAAAACCAACACAAAATTGTACTCGAACGAAAAAAATATGATGATGATCCATGACTCAATTTATGTAAAATTCATTTACACGTTGATTCATTTTGTGATATTCAGTTTGTTCGCAAAATTTATTTTTAAATTATAACCGAGATTTTTTAAATAACAAAGACATGAATGGATTGCATTAGACTTAGAGGCATCGTTGACAATTATTATAGGCTATTAATAAATGTTTAATTTTGATTTCAGTTCCAACAGAAGTGCAACTCGTCAAAAGAGAGTACTTCAATCGATGGTATGGTTTGAAGCCCTACTACGCTGCATTGGTCATCTCGCGGACCCCCGCCACTGTCTTCTTCAGCCTTATCTACCTTGTTATCACTTATCCCATCACCTCCCAGCCCATGGAGCTTGATAGGATATTAATGTTCAGTTCTACATGTATTCTAATAGCTCTGATATCAGAATCTATGGGAACTGTTATTTCGTCTATGTTGAGTGTTGTTGTAAGTATTTATATCAAAACTGTTTCAATCTATTAACGATATATGTTTAGAATGTGAAAAATAAGTCAAAGTTGAGAAAATAGCTTTGACTTATCTTTAGTCTGTTTTAAGATACTCGTATATAACTACATTATTTTTACAAACTTAGATTTTTTCGCAAATTCACACAAATATAGCTTAAAGACATGATGCATAACAAATTACTTTAACTGTGGTAAATGCGAAGTCACAAAAAAGTTTGAAAAAGTATTTTTCAAGCAATATTGAGAAATTATTTTTCTTTTCAGAATTCAGTATTTATGGGTCCAGCTTTGAGTGTTCCACTAATGCTGCTAGCTGTTTACGGTATCGGTAGCGGAGACGACCCTCTTCCCATAGTATGGAGGCTTGCAAGAGCCTGTTCTTTCTTACGCTATGGGATTGAAGGCCTAGTTGTCGCGATATATGGTCCTCCCAGAGATGACCTCATATGCCCGGAACATGTAGACTACTGTGAATATAAGAGTGTTGCGTAAGTATTTTTTTAAAACGGAAAATCATCCTATGACTTCTTCCTCTCTTGGGGGAGCGTGAGGGCGTATCAGACTATTTGGATGGTAATCATCAAGTACAGACTCACTACATATCTTAAAAAAATATTAGAAACTGTCTAAATGAAACCAATTAAATGCAGTGCATTTCGTTTTGGAAGAAAAAAAACAGACTGTCAGCCTGTCTGTCTGTTCTGTCAGTCTGTCTACAGTTTATATTATCTGTTACTCGGTACTACTAAAATAACTAGACTGATGATTTATTTTTATAATTCCAGATACTTTGTGAAACTGATGGGCATGTCTGGAATCTCCTTCTGGGTCGACTTCAGTGTGCTAATCTTCATCCTGCTCGCCATGAACCTCACTGGCTACTACCTTCTGAGACAGCGTCTCTCTCCCAACTACGCATTTAGGGCTATCAAGGTTATCGGCAACTTCGTAAAAACCAAGATGAGCTCTTACTCGTAGTACCTACATCATCATATAATTTTATTATTTTACTGTGCTATTGGGCCCTATTCCAAAAATTATTTTGTACATATACAGTATTTTGTACGATTTTTTTTTACGTCTTTTATAGGTATATATTTTGGTATCATAGCAATCAGTTTTACCTGATAAATATATTGCTATTGTTCTTAAGAGCTTGACGCTCATTACATTCAAAGAATGTGAAGATTAAGCCACTGTGATAGCATGATATAGGTTTGAAGTGGTTCCTATGTACCCGACAACGGCAAAGCCAAAGGAAGGGAAATTCTTCTTGTGCATTTCTAAAAAAACTATTGGTTTTAAAAATTTGAATATTATGGATATGAAAAGTTTAACATTAAGCTACTAGGTAACAGTAAAAATGTGTAATTCGAACCAAAGGAAGTAAAGGAATACCAGTGTGATAGATCTTTTGAAGGTTTTTTTTACTCTATTTTAAAATAGTTAATAGGTTTAAGAAGTACAATAATATAAATAATTATACAGATTATTGTGAGTGATTTATTAGGTTTTAGTTTCCAAGGATGAGGATATTTTTAAGACTGATTGTACACGTCTTCTTTACATGAAGCAACATTCTGAAAGTAACACTTTTATAGCTTTTCAGAAGAATACATTAACATTGTTTTTAACTTAAGTTATTCCACTAACATTAGAAGTATTACATTTAAAATATTTACCAATGACGTGTAGTGAGCAACCTTGAATCTAAAATAAACTCTCAAAAGTTCATTGAATAAATACAAGGATTTTCATTGAGAAAGACCCAAATACCAGTGACCTTTGTTTTAGAAAATTCCTAATTAGGAGTTCCTTTTGTGGGACGATGCATGTTCTTCAATTATGGTTTTATGATTTTTTTTATTTGCTTTGTATTAAAATGTCCAAAAATCCAATTTTTCGCCAGATTGTATTTGTGATCAAGGTTCAGGATCAAGGTCTGAAAGTAGTGTCATTATGATTCTATGTTTGATACTTATTTACGAGTTGATGTAACTAATTTATAGTATTAAACTTACTAGGTACTTCAAATATTTTTTTTAATTATCTGTATTTTAATTAAGTATACGAATACTCTTTTGGTGTACATTTTTTTTTTTAAATAATTAAATGTGGGTTTGGATTCAGCCATCAAATGTATAAATAAAACCATTTTTTCTTTAAACGTATTTTTATTTATCAAATGAATTTCTCACTAAAATAAAATCACGCATTTGTTTATTAGTGAACAAAAAATCGTCTCAACAAAATCTGACTAGGGCAGTCAATTTGCCACTTAACAAAAATAATAATTTCAATAAAGTTTAGAGCTTTTTGTATAACGTCCTACTTATTGTGCTCTAGGTGCTATCGTGCACTTGATGTAGTATAATTATATTATGTAAATCGAATATTTTTGATCCTAAAGTTTATAAGTCATATTTTTGTCATAAGTACAAAGTATGCTTTATCAATATTTACTTATTTACATAAATCGTGTTTGCACTATGTTAGTATTACTTAGGAATGTTTGTATTTGTAATAGATGCGATTTCTTGTTAACGTGCAATTTATCTATTTATATAGTTACATTATTTTTCTACATTGAAATAAGCTAGTGAAAGCTGCCCATATTTCTAAAAATACTTCTATAACGTTGCCATGAACAATTTATTCTTTAACAAGGAAGTCTCCTGTTAAAAAGAAGACAACGTTTCAAAAATCCACATTATGGTCATAGATATAATTAAAGATTATTTTCAAGTAGCTATAACAATGAAAATTAGGAATATAGGTCATTTTTAGCTGTAGAGATTCCAAATCATAGATCAAAATGACTATTTTTGATCAATGGAAGCCATTTATATTTATTCTGTTTCTTAACAGTTTTCATTAAAAGGTTATCTCCCATAAGTTATTTATAGTTATACATAGACGATGTAATAGTTCACTCGTAATAATAGGTCATTACATTTTATAGTTACTATGATATTGTCTTTTCCTATAAAATTCGTTTATGATTTCAGTTTCAGATTAATATTGAGCACACATTATATATAATTATAACATTATTACTGTAATTGGAATATTTTTTGTGGAAGTCATCCAATACATATAATTGATTATTCACACAATCATGGCAGTTTTATTGATTTTATCTATTGATGAGTTGTTATGTACAGTTGGTAACCATTCTATAAAACATTCACTCATCCCTGACACTTTGGTTGGTCATACACCGATATCAATTTTCAATAACTATAAAAGAACAGATAGAAAAATACAAAAAGTATACAAATATTTACAATAAATTAATACTTTTTCGAGAAATTAAAGTAACAAATGTAAATAAAAATATCTAACTTAACATAACGAGTATTAAACAATTAACCTACTTTACAGATACGAGATTGTAAACTTTTTTAGGCCTAGACTTGTAATCAAAGTAAACTTGATTTGATGAAAATGGAAATTTTTGAAGAATCATTTGTAATAAACTTCTTGTATGATTTTTATAATTGTTTGAGCATCTTAAATGAATTATTATAATCAAACTTACTATAAACCTTAAATTAACCACTGTGATAGCTTGTACTGTAAGGCGAGAACGCTATGTTCTTACTAAAATAATAATTGTGATGTTCATAATGAAATGATGATAATGATTTAAATAAAACACACGACTGTTTGAGATTGCTTATACACTAAAAGTAACTAAAATAACGAAAGATTGCGATTTTTTTACAGATAAAGAATTCAAAAATTCGTTTTTAATGTAATTTCGATAAAAGTTGCCTGTTTATTGTTTTATAACGCCAAATTTTTTATTAAGCACTGAATTATTTTGTAAAATCAAACAAAAAAAAAATAGCATTAGCTAACTCTATTCTCGAATTTCTTGATAAGTATAATAATTATAATACACGGTGCAAGTTCCAACACCAATCAATTTCGTTCTGTGATTCCTAAAAGTTACTCTTTACAAATATTATCCACATTCCACATTCCCGGCACTTATAGTGAATTAACTATAGTAATGGTAACTACATTATACTAAGTTTTAATTACTGAATATAATATTAATGAATATACACGATAAACTTAAATAAATATATAATTTACAGATACTAAAATCTTAAATTGAGACATTGTAGAAACAATAGGTTAAAACCAAAATAATATTATATTTAAAGTAAAATAAAGTGTCTTTAAAAGATACAACAAAATGGAATGTTAAAATTGTGAGCCTTAAAATAATATTTACAAATGGTAAATTAATTTGGCACCTTCTACGTGTAAGAGGAAGATTATGGTGCCTTAATTCTAAAGGTACTGACATTATAAGTACCGAAGCTAATACGTGATGTAAAGCGAAGTGTTATAAGTCTTATTTGTGACTATATCCCTGATAATGTTAAGATCACTATCGTAATTCCCTAAAAGGACTTTTAGTCTACTTCCCCTGATTATATTTCTCCAGATGATGTTCTTGTTCTTATTTATCCCCGGTTACAAATTTTTCTATATTTCTTTCCTCAACGAGTATTATTTGAAAATTAGAATTTTGAAACCGGAATTAAATTATTTTTCTTCTAATATCCCATTTTAATATCAAGTATAACACTAGATATTTCAAATGTAGAAGATATATGAAATTTCTTCAAATGCGTTAACTTGCTTTATCTGAAAGCACCGCTCTTCCTGACGGAGAAGTTCATATGCTGTTATTATTTTATTCTCAAACAATGTTTCTGCCACATTAAAAAGTAAATTGCTGGCTAGGCTTCTCTTCATTACATTGTTCCAAGTAGAGGGCTGGTCTTTCTGTGTCGAGGCATGCATCGAGCTTGGCATGTCTGATCAAGGACCCTTGGCGTCGCCACAACTGGGCCTCATCGGCTGGATCGCAGGCAGCCAGGACTGCTGTCACTCGATCTTCAGTTGAGAGGGACAGACAGAGGCGATGGTGGCGAATAAGACCGTTGTCAAAACGCCACTCTTGGTTACCGCCTGTGTAATGGCATGGATACATTCCTGGAAAATGTTAAGTTTTATTTTAGCGCTATTTAGTCTTAGGAAAAAAATAATTAAATGTATTCATATTGTATGCATGTATGTATTGTATTTCATGTTGATGAACAGTCTATGCGATGTTTTAAAGAGTCCATCCAAGGATGGGCGTCTTACCTAAAGTGCCATCAACAAGGTGACCCATGGTATCCAAACACCTGACACCTTGCTTGATAACGTGCGACACTTCGGTCATAGCAGGTACTTGCAGTTCAGGATACACGTGTTCTAAGTACCAACGGAATGGTTTGCAGTGCAGCTTTTGACGAAGATTCACACGTTCTGATATGCTGGTAAAGAAAGAAAATATATTAATAAAAATCAACTACAAATCACAATTAAAAATAAATAAAACCAGTTAATCGAATAGCAAAGGCAATTTTGATAATAAACGAAGAGACTTTCCAACCCTAGACACATTAAGACCCAAATAGAACACAATAATTAATGTGTTCCATTGAGCAAGAAGATAAATATAGAACATGAAAAGCATAATTGGAACACTGAAAGCATCATAATTAATATGATGCTTTCAGTGTTCTAAATTCATCTTCTTGCTCTACATTTATTTGGTACGGCGAAGCATAGTCATCTTTTTCATTTTTATTTAGAATCAAAAAGATCATATCATTTTGAAATGGATTAGAATGAATAACAAGAACAAATAGAACTTACTCTCCAAAATCAACTTGCTTAGCCAACGGCTGGGAGCGATAATACAGTTCCTTATAATCGTCCATCCATACTTCAGCAGCTCTTCTAGTATTCCTCGCGAACACAGCACCAGATCCTCCGGGGAAGGTGTAGGGGTGACGCTTCCTGAAGACATGACCTACGCGGGAGCAGGGAACTATTTCTAGGGAACCACCGCATTGCCATACCCTGAAATGATATAGTTTTATATTAAGCTTAGGATTAGCTGAGACCACAATGTTTGTCGTTCATCTGTTTGGAAGAGATTATTTTATCTCTGTGATTTTGGTACGCCTATCCATCCATCGTCATATTATATTTATGCAATTCGAACAGTTGACAGTACTATCCTCTTCCTTCCATCTTTTGTCATCAACGCTGAGGATTGTGACCTCAACGTCTCAACGAATAACTTTGTTGTAGACTATTTTCGCTACGTTGTCCTATCTTCGGCGAAACGCATGGCATTGTTGTCTGTAATGTCTAGTGACAGTACTATAAAACGTCCAAAATAGTTATTTTCTGGATAACTACAAATAGTTCTGTTGATTTATGATGGTGTAGAACTTGTTTTATTATCTAATTAGGTACATATATTGTTTTGTATATTATATTATATTAACTCACACCTTTTTAAGCATCAGGTAGAAACTACAAAAATTCTGAAAATCTATTACTGTTATTTTAAAAATGTTCATGTATCTTGAAACTATATCAGAACTATTTTCATTCTGTCGTTGTTTGTGTACAATATTATTTTATGTTTGTGTTATTTATGAAAAATATGTTGAATTTAAGATTTGAAGAGAATTCTTTAGATGCTACGCCGCCAGATATTGTGATTGAGGTAAAAAAATACTTGCGATAGCCTGCTGTTGCAATCTTAATCAAAACTAAAATGTATTGCAATATGTATGTATATATATTGTTTATGGATAGGCCACTATCTCACCTGATGGTAAGCGATGATGTGACCGACGTTGGAACACGCTTGCCTA
Source organism: Mythimna ferrago (assembly GCA_910589285.2). NCBI lineage: Eukaryota > Metazoa > Arthropoda > Insecta > Lepidoptera > Noctuidae > Mythimna > Mythimna ferrago. Next base: position 5,565,214 of record OU342675.1, on the reverse strand, counting down.
GAAGCAATCTATTGACTCTTGACTTAAAGACTCCTAGGTTGTAGCTATCAGGAAACACAGACTCGGGCAGGGAATTCCACTCCTTAGCTGTACGCACAATGAAGGTGTTCCCAAAACGCTTTGTACGTATGGGTGGGATGTCCACCATGTACTGGTGGTGCAATTCCGTACGACGTGTGGTCCGATGATGGAACGGACACGGTGGAATTAAATTGTGCAACTCCAGTGCAGTGTGCTTTGAAGTTGCACAATTGCCTCGAAATGTAAACTTTAGAATAGAAAACGGCTAGCAACTCGGTGTCGATGCTCAAGACTTTGGAGTTTTGACTTGACAAGTGCATCATTGCCTATGATCTTCTTGGTACGCTTCTCAATCGACTAGAGTGCATCAAGCTGGTCTTTGTCAGACCCATCCCAAAGATGAGAGCAGTTCTCCATACACGAATATTACATATTTTCGTTAGATTATAATTCGTATAGCAAATAGGTAACATAAGATTTCTTCTTACCTAAATGAGATCTCCAGATTCTCTCCTCCCCAGACGTCCATTTTCATGTCGTATTTGCCGAGCTTGGTGAAGTACTTGCGATCCATGCTGAACAGTCCTCCAGCTATCATAGGAGTCCTGATGACCTGGGTAGGGTCGCTGAGGCGGGCGCTACGCTCGGCGTGGGCGAGATACTCCCACTGAAAATTATTAGGGAAATGGTTTAACAACATGATTACTTCAAGAAATGTAAGGCAGAAGAAAATTTAGTTTTAATTAATATTCAAGTTATTAGGTTACATCAAACGTGCTCATTCAGACGTCATCCTCATCAAGTTCTCTTTATATTGAAACAAATAGTTTTATTCAGAAGAATAAAGCCTAAATTATAAAACTTAGAATAGTTATTTTTAAAAGAACTGTTCATATTTAAGATTGAAGTTAATTAAGTTTTCATGGAAATTAACTTCATCAAAAGAAAGTTGTTCTTTTTGAGAATCATAGTGAATTTCCAAACAAGTACTATACTTTTCATGCAAAGTTATTATATATTAGGCGATAACACTTAGTAACCTGATTACGTATATACTTTATTACACATGGGCGGGACAAATAGCAATAAAGAATTGAATTGAATTAAATTAGTATTTTCTGGTTATTTAATCTAACTTTTTGAAGAGCGTTGTTCATTTTCATGGGCAAAAGCCGTATCTATAATATTACCACCCATTTCCATTACGCCTTATATGGATACTAAATTATCAAAAAAATCGAGGGTGCTGGTCTATATATTTTTTTTATTTGCTTGGTTAAAACTCATTAAAACAAAATGATGAATTTGGAGAATATTTCATTTCTAGGATGAATTTCATTCAGCCATCTGATGAGATTCTATCAATCAACATCATTGTCAGCATGTGCAACATGGGTGTTAAAATTCATAGCGGATGTTAAGTTTCCATACATAAAATCCGGTGAATAAACTGGAAAGTGATCACACGGCAAAAATATTTGGCGATTTCATCAGACCAATAAATAATATACACCTAAAGCCAAATCTGTGCACATATCCGGCACTTCACCTTCTACAGCCAGTTAACGACAGTTGGTCAGTAGTAGTGAGCGGTTACCTTGAACACCAAGTTCCAATCGAAGCCGCCGCGCAGGTCCGCCGACGCACCGATGTACTGGAATGTGTCCATGCTGATGACGTCTATAACGGGGCAGACCACGCGGGTTGGATCCTGCAAGCAAAAGATACTATTGGATTAATCAACACTAAAAAAAAGAACGAATAAATTTAAACAGATGACAGTTCTTTAAGTTAGTTAAAAGTACGGAAGGAGTCGTAGAAATCAAAGTACTACGCGTTCCAAATGAGAATAGGACCGATTCCTATGTTTTGTTTGACGTCTCGTCGTACTGTCAAATCGAAGAAATTTTGGCAAAATTGAAGAACTCAGAGATGAGTAAAATTGAAGAACTGGATTCCGATTAAACTTTTTTCGTTCACAGTTCATAAATAAATTAAATTTTTCGCAAATTAATTAATATTTAAAAATTTATTTCCTCGATTTGACAGTAAATAGTGACGTCACAACATGGCGATCGATCCTATTCTCATTTGGAACGCATTGTAGGTATTAAACATTGTGAAAGTAAAACGGTTATGTTTGTAGGTAGATGTTGAGCTATTGAAGATCGAGTAAGAATCAGTTGATTTGGTAATGGCACACAAACACAAAAAAGCTCTGCGACATTGACTTGAAAAAGGTTTCAAGGATATGCCAGAAATTAAAAATCGATAGCTTTTTGCTGTTTTGACACTAAAAGGAAACCAAAACTCCATACAGAAAAATATGCAAATCATTTACATATACACGAGTGCATCCACTAAACAAAGTAAGTAATGATATTTGTAAAGGTCATGTTATAATTGCTTCTTTAGGCCAAAGGTATCTCGTATAGGGCATTTAATGTCAAAACGATTTTACTCATTTAGTTAGTAATTACCATCAAGAATCATGTAGAGGACTTATAGTTATGACCAGTAAGTTAAAATATATAGTTTCCTACCATTTTTGTTAAATCCTATTGGCGGAATTGGCAATACTATGTCACCAGGATATCGAAAATTATGGCTAAAATAATGCACAAAATGGTCAATGTAATTTTGTCGGTTGTTTCGAAAATGCAAAACATAATAATTTGTACATATTTATCTTAAAGGTTGCAAATGCTATGATATATAACCGATAAATGCTAAATTTTGCGCACTTATATTGCAGAAACTATGTCAATGTTGGATAAGGGAATGGATATGTCTATCGCATCTTGCATGTGAGATGAATTTAAATTTTAAATCTCTGTGCAATGGGCACAGATTCTATGTGTACATGGGCATTTATAAAAAACCAGAAGCTAATGTACGGTTCCAATTGGTCGTTTCCTATGGAAAAGAAAGGGCAAAAACTTTTTTTTTTCAATTTTGGACCACTTTTTTACTTAGACCTGCCGAAACTTTAAACTCTAGAAGAAATTGCGGCAAACCAAATCTCGACTCCCACTGAACGAATTGGCTCCGTAGAAAAAGGAGAGGGAAGTTTTTGCTCATCAGCAATACAAAGTAGATGAGATACATGATTATATTATGCCCACGGATCTGTAATAACATTTTTTAGAATCATCATCATTTAATTAGTTGTTTCTCATGAATTAGGCGGAAGTAGAACCAGTAGAACTAAACGTAAATCTGTTTTGTACGGTTATGTAATAACTTATGACCTTGTAGTCATCATATACATGCGAATAAAGTTGAGGTATACTTAAGCCGAAAGGTGAATACTTTCAATAGGGAAGTTAGTTAATTTTTATATAATCTGATACTGATCAATCTAGGGTTAACAGCCGTATTATATTGATCGAAATAAAGTTGTCAAAAAGAAAAGGCCTGTTTTGACATTTGTATTTCGAGTACATAGCAGTTTAGCAGTTGTCCGGTGTAGTGCAGCTACTATTAAAATAAGTAAAATGGCCACTACACCGGACCCCTAATTAATATTTTATTGTTTCTTTCATTTTTGTTCCAAAATACATTTTAGGGTGTTTTTCAAGTGTCAAAACGGGCTTTTTATTGTTTTAACGATTCCACTATTTTAGATTTTTGCTGATTCGATAAAACATTTTCGATACAATAAAGGTTGTTATATTCTAGATTATTTTCATGCAAAAAATAAATTATCCGTAACGATTTATGAAGTCTCCTCTTTTGTGGTACTTATTGACGTTCTTTACATTTAGACTATAGTAAGTAGGTATATCTCAAAGTTCAGTGTGCCTCTTGCCAAAGGCTTCTTCTAACGACTTCCTTTGTTTTCTGTTCAACTCTTTTTCAGTTTGGACCTGCTTTTAGTTTTAGTTCATCTTCCCATCTTTGGGTGGTCGGTACTATGCTTCATTAATTCTAAAGACTTTGTTGCATATGACCCGCTCAATTCCATTTCATTTGGTCTATCTTAGTGAGGATGTTTAAAGCTTTAGTTAGTAGTAATAATAAATCTTCCGACTGAATATCAATCACGATAGCCAATCTCCAGGTTGGATAGGTATTCAGGAGATATTGTGTGCGCAAACAAAAGTGCACTCTCTATTTTCTTAACTCTTTTAATACAGTGGAACTATAATCCGATACGGCTGGTGTATGGTGTATGTAGAAGCAGAAAAAACCGCTCTGCGTGATTTCTGAAGCCCGGGGACACTACGTCATCAATCTCTAAACTACGACCAGCTACAGAAAATACATAAACTTAATGGCGCTTTTTACTTGACAAGGCAATCAAAGCCAGTACCCTACGCTCAAAAGTCGTGCTTGCAAAGCTTTTCGAAGGCGTGCAGGTTATGTCTAAACCGTTAGAGGTCACTGCAATTTCAGAGTAATAAATTCCATTACGGTTACATGCAACATCTAACCACAAATCCAAATTGATTGCTGAAAGTGTTGTCATATTGAGTACCTAGTGCTAGTGTGGTTTTGTGAAGAAACAGCATTTGTCCGCAATGAAGTCTCTTTATTACAAGACTGTTCGATTTATGAACCTATTAACAGTATATAGCGCCTGCTAATAGGATTCTTTCAACATGCCGTCTTGGTGAAATATTAGCATCAATAAAAATACTTAGGAATGATTGGATACTGAAGGTTACTGTCTCAGTAGACTTACATAGTATTTATATGATTTCTGAATATCATAAAAAAGAAGTTATAATTTTTCTAAAATTAAGCAACTCAAAATATTGACTAAAGAGCATTTAAAATAGGACTATGGGCGATTATAAGGGTATTAAAAAAACACATCATCGATTACCATCAAGTGACGTAGTAGTAAAACTTGAGCCTATGCATAATTAAAAAAGAAACACCTTTTCCTGATTTTGATTCCCTGATCAGGCAAAAAGAGTTATTGATTATTTTCCATAAGGAATTACTCTGAACCTGCCCAGAGCTTGAAAGTTGATGCCGTGACACCCCTGAACCTGCCCAGAGCTTGAAAGTTGATGCCGTGACACCCCTGAACCTTAAAAGCACGTAAAGCCGTTGGTCCTGCACCTGATGTTTCCTTGGTTGTGTTGGATTGCCATCACTTCAGACTATAAGAGTAAAGGAACGGAAGGGGCACCTGTGTTTGTGCACACACTTGAGCACTGTAATACCTCTTAGCTAATCTTTGTTGAGAATGGCTATCCGATCGAAATGCGGTCAAGAGGATTATTCACGGAGTGCACCAAGAATGTTATAAATTTTTAACGGATTATCAAACGCAGGAGGTTTTCTTCTGTATAATTACAGATTCTGTTTATAATATTGTTGCTGTAGGTAGGTACCTAACTTTTCTATAAGCTTAACAAAAATATATACTTCTTGAGGAACGTTTGCAAGAGTACCTGTGGCCCTAGAATGCAAAGGTCAAATAAAGGAACATGGGGATATGAGTTTTAGTTCACAAATGTCTGGCATACTCTCTCGTTCGTATTTGTATGTTAAAATTTGACACGCCATCTCGTTCCAGTCTATAGTGGAAAAAATCATTTGTGGATTCAACAATTGCAAAAAAAAATTACAACAAACTAAGAAATATAAGTACCTACCAGCCTACGTGATCGAAGCCGAATGTTAAAGCAAGCACTTACAGACGTGATGTAAGAAAAGTATATTCTAGATCTTTACATCACCCTGACCAATATACCGTGCGGTTGTAACAGTTCACTTTCAGGCTATTGATTGATCATAGTTTAAGGCTAAGTTGTAACATTCACTTTTGACTGAAGATGATAGTTATGTATGCATATTGTACCTAAGGCTACGGTTACGATGGTGGCGGGTTCTGACGAAAGTGTGTTTGGACGTGTTTTATTTTTATTTTTTTTTATTTAAATTAGTCTTCAAACGCAAGCCTATCATTAATAAAAAAAAAAAAAAAAGTCTGAAAAATCAAATGCAATTTTTCCAATGACATCGAAATTTCTGGACCGCGTGCTCAGGTTAGCCGCTGCAGATATAATCTGGCCAAATGGGGTTTCCTTGACCCAGTGCTAGTGTGGAGCCCCTTCACAGGATACACAACATGCATTTTGAAAAACTTACATATATCAGTCTTGTGTTTAGAAACAAGTGTTTATAGGATACGAGTGCGAAAAATTATCACAATAGAGACATTTATTTTTTTGCTTTGCCGTCCCTACTGGCAAATAATAAAAAAAAAAAAAAAAAAAAATCTTTTTATTTCAGACACTTAGTCCATATTAGGCATTAAATTATCCATTACATTTCCACTATTAATTTATTATTTTAGTATAGGTTTCTTTTATTAATTTAGTATAGTATATCAATTCATTTTTAAGTATTAGTTATGTCATCATTACATTACATTGATTAATCATATTAATTAATTAATTGACCTGTAATTAATATTATTATTATTATTATTTATTGTAATTAGTTGACCTGTTCTGTTTTTCCACCATTTAACAAAATTATAAACTTTTAAGAAAAAAATATTCATTAAGTTCGGCCATCTCGGCTGAGTAACAGAAACGTTGACTGGTTGAATAACAGAAAACGCCTATAGTGTAACCGCTTTGTTTTGTTGAGGATTTTGGACGTACTCACCTGAACATATTATTGTCAAAATTCGCATCCATAGTAACCTTAGCCTAAAGCTGTTAAGGTTAGCCAATATGCGAAGTGGTTATTGTCGATAGTATTTTTTTAATTAATATTTACAGTGGTATTTAAAAGGTCAGTATTATTTTTTTAACTTCTTCCAACAGGATTCCCACGCATGCAATTAGTGCTTCTAAAGATCATTGGGCAGGATCCGACTCGGTTTTTTTAATAATGCGGCCATAAACCAAATTAGTTTTCAATTATAAATTAACTTTCCCCCTTTCGTTTTATTAAATTATAGATCAGTGGGAGTAAAATATTACAGCTTGATAAAGAATAACTAATGAATTAAAGAGACGCTTATTTGAAATTATGAAAAAAACCAATAACTTATTATAATTTTTAGCCTGTGTACTTTTTTTTATGGTGGGAAAAAATCATCCAATGACGCCCAAGAGCGGGAGATAGTGTCAGACTCTTACTGTCTAAAAGACCCACCCCGTTCCTTCTAGCCTTCATACCGGGGCTCGAGCGCCCTTTCGGATAACCCTGGCCCCAATAGGAGCCTGTGTACCTGTAACCAGAGCGCTTTCTAAACTTTTTTTTTTATAAATGGTATAAACCAGTGCTTGACTGCGATCCCATCCGATGGTAAGCAGTGATGCAATTATTGATGGTGAGGCGCACTAGTTTATTAATCCTTCGATATATTTGCTAATTATTCTGATTTAAGAGCTACATTACAGTAAAGCTCCATTAAAATTCCTTCAGACGATTCAGTATTTGTTTTTTTCATTCAGTATTAAGTTTAGTTTAGTTTAAAACCTATAATGTGTCCCATTGCTGGGCAAATGCCTTCTTCTCCTTGCAAACCAATCTGTCATCAAAGGGTAAACACACACATAATTTTTAAATCATGTGACTGTCTGCGTATTAAAAGAAATTTTTTGTTTCATGAATTGTTTGAATTGATTCCCTTTCTTTTTTTATGAACTCGTAAACAAACATAATTCACATTCATTCTTTATAAGATTATGATTTAGAAAATAAAATAAATGAAAGCCGAAGTCTTACAAAAGCTTGAAAAGAAATACAATACGAAATATAAACAAGAAAGAAGCCTTGGAACTTATGAACCGTCTAGTTCTGAGAAGGAAACCTTTCAACCCTTTCAAAACTCAGGTGAACCCTCAAACATTTTGTTAAAACAAATAATGTGCCAGAACTTTTAGAAATGTTTAAGCTTTTGCCAAATTGCTTCAATATTAATATAAAAATACGTTTATTTTGACCATCATAGGATCAAAGCACACACAAAATAAAATAACAACAAAAACATATACAACTAGTTTTTGCATGCAGCTTTGCCTGCGTACATAAAATATAGCCTATGTCACTCGGGAATAAAACGGCTTTCTATGGGTGGAAAAAAAATAGCAATCGGACCAGTACTTACAAAGAATACTCATACATAAAAAAAGACGATCAATGGAAAGAAAATGAACATTTCACTCTTAAATAACGTTGGAAAAAGGCTAGGAAAATGATGACTTTTTCTAATATAATTTGCATAGGTACCTGATAAACTAACCATAGCCTGTTTTCGTTACCTACTCGAAATTCAAAAATTCTATGTTTTTTATTTCACATAGGCCTATAAAATGTAACTATTGCACGACTCCAATCGATCATTGGAGAAGAACGTGCCAAAAACTCCATGGTTGGCCCCGGTACGAAAGCAACGAAGGAACAAGCCCAAGTCGTCGACGGCGCGCGCTGTTCCTGCGCGCCTCAAGGAGTTGTCAGCAACAGCAGGAGCCCAGCCAGGTCGAAGCCTACTGGGGCCAGGGTTATCCGAAAGGGCGCTCGAGCCCCGGTATGAAGGCTTTAAGGAACGGGGTGGGTTTTTTAGTCAGTAAAAGTCTGACACTATCTCCCGCTCAGCCCAAGACCGGGGGATGTTATTGGACAATTAACCCACCTAAAAAAAAAATGGTTGGCCCTACTTAGCTCGTTTTTGACAAACCGTCAAAATACAGGCGTTATATTATGTTCACCTACAAAAAGCCTTGCAAGGTTGCCTAACCTTGTTTTTAACTTCGGTCAATTGGCGCCGCCGGCAAAACGGTTAAGGGCCATGCCGTAACTGAGAGTCTTTTATTCTTTAATTTCAATGCCAAGTGTACTGCCAAGGTGACGTAGAACACTTGAAGTTATTATGTAAGGAAGCTTGGCAATTTTTTGTTATGTCAGCAGTGTACAACTGTGGGAAACATGTTAATACATCGAATACTATGATCATCATCGTCATCTAATAAATCTCTAGGGTAAACACGCCATCAGTGCCTCGGTAACGTGGCCCATTTGCCAAAATAAGAGACACATTTAAAATTACAGAAACTGTTCAACCCAAGTTAAACTTGCGTTGTATAATTTACATCGCCGTCATACTTAGAAACTCACCAGATCGGCGCAAATATGCACCAAATTTTAAATACGTGGCTTTGCAAGTGGGGCACATTACCTACTGGGGCATGTATACCTGGTTTACTATAGATATTCCTCTTCAAAAATTGCTTGTCTGATTACTGAGGTATGTAAAAGTAAAACATCGTGCATCTTTATCAGTATTGTGGTATCAGAGTTCCCTGCACGATTAAAACATATGCAACAGTCCGATATCACCTATTGGGCAGTTGCCTGGACCAGCCTCTTCACCCGTTCGGTCGGAGGATTCTCCCTCTTCACCGGAGATTGTAGGATTTTTCACTCGGTCCCATATACCTCTAAAGATCTGCAGATCGAAAGAGTCACCGTATCCAAGGGCATTTGGAGGAACACAGTTGGATTTTATTCAGTAAAAGTTTGACACTTCCCCTCGTTCTATCCAGAATGAGAGAAGTAATTTGTATATTACTTAAGAGGAAAAAGAAAAAAAAAATGTTCACGTTAAACCATCGGTGGCAGAGGAAGAATTGACAGTAATCGTAGTAATTAAGCTAGAACTACATTAGACTGATGGACACGTGGACCACGCCTGATTTGTACGTAGAACGACGTCACGTGGCGTTGCGTGGCGTGGATCTAGTGTAGCTCTACAGCACGCTTAGCCAAGTTGTTATTCTGCAATCGTTAACGCTGTAGGAAATGTATGGGAATGACGTCATCTCAACGTAAAGTCGCGTGGTCGGAACAAACGAATAGAAAATTTGTAGCCAAGTTCACATCGTTCAAAATGATAGAATGAATTTCTACAACGTTTAACGCTACATCCTTTGATAAGCAAACGCTACATTGTAGAACGAGCGGCCGACGCAGGAGCTTCAACATGGCTACCGACTTATCGTTTTCTACAATTGCTGACACCGAAGCGTTACCGATTGGAGAACGGAATTCGACACGATACGGTTGTAACTTGGCTAGGGGGGCTAGTCTAGTTAAAATGTATGGAGACCAGCGCGCCTTGATCACCGACGTGGACCTCGTGTTTGCGCAATGTAGTTCTAGTATTATAATAATATGTGACAACTATGTACGTAGTCTAGTAAGTAAACCTACTTACAATAACAAAAGGCTAATTTCGACGGGTTAAACTATGTGTATCGCGAATGTTGTAAGTCTTTCTACGCATACCACACATAACATTGCTACATCAGATGCTGCCAGTCTACCAGAAAACATGTAAAGCCGTTCGTCTCGGCTTTCATCTGTAGATCTTTGACAGTTGTTATAAATATTCGTCTTGTCAAAGAGTTTCGTATCTATGACGTCAGATAGGCAACTTGCTCTGTGTAAAATCCGTTTAGACTGAAAACCGACCAAAACTTAGTAGGGAACCCCGGGGTCCTGAAAAGCAAGGCAAAGAAGTAACATAGAAGTAGGTTTTAGTAAACCCTAGAGCGGAAAAGTCACTGGGTAATATCCCACCCAAAAAAAATATAATTTTTTTTTTTTTTTTTTTTTTTTTTTTTTTTTTTTTAATTGAGATAAACTAGTGCTTGACTGCGATCCCACCTGATGGTAAGTAGCGATGCAATCTTTGATGGTGAGGCGCACTAGTTTATTAAGATAAGTACGAAAAGAGTAGGCAAATTGATTATAGCAGATCCGTTTCTCAAATAGGCCTCCCCCAAGTGTCGCCATAATGAATGGTCCTGTACGCCTCGCGTCCATCAGATTCCCGTAACCCTTACAAGGTCATCGGTCCACCTAAGGTCTCTCGATACGCCGGCGTTCGCTTGGGTTTTAATGAATTTTTTTTTACTATAAATTTAATTCCCAGCCACATAATTTTTATTACAATTTATCCATAGTTTTTAATATGTACCCCTAAAGCGGTGACGAAGAAACAAATTCTTCACTCAAGAGTATGACAAACAATGTACTAATTGCTTAACTTCAGCAAATTCCTTCAACGCGATCTTCTCAGTAATTTCACAAGACGTTACATGAAAATAAATTAGTTAAGATGTGAGTTATATGCAATATATTAACGAGTAGGCCGTAAACATGGCGTAACGTTCCATTCCAGGTAGTGTCAGTTTATGAAGTAGTTGGCTAAAGAGAAGGTACGTTGTTAATCCATGTGATGTGTGGTAAGTGTGGCGATTGAATATTAGCGGTTGGTTGAGTGCGAAAATGGTAAATAGTCTATTTCGACACCTAGTATGGCAGTAAAACGTTATTATCAACATTTTATAAGTACGACGATACTTCTATGCAACAGGCGATATTGCTCAGTGCTTGGAGTTTTTCGGCCAAAGTTTTATATGCAAGTCACATGAGGGCACATAACAGAACAACACATCTGAGCTCACAATCACCATAAGGAGCCAAGAAATGCGGTAGCTGGGGCCTAAATCGGGTGGATGGCATCATCATCATCATCATTGTCATTAAAAGACTTTTTGAGGTGAGAAGTATTCAAATAACTTCTACCACTCTAGGTGAAGCAAGAGAGAGTGTAAGACCATGATTAAAACCCACCTTCTTCCTTCAGTTGCCATTTACATTACAGGGCTTTCGAAAAATATTCAAAGGACAATGGAAGAAACATGAACTGAAGATATCATGTAGCTAGAAGGAATTTCCGGATGCTTTTAGTTTTATTAGGTGTTCAGGTTCACTAATAATAGATACTCATACAGTGAACATTTATACAATTAATTCCATTGGTAGTGTATTCAAATTATAAGATCTTATAACATTACTACAGAGTCAGACTGCTTCTTTTTGAGGAGGATTCAATGACTTCGCCTGCCCTTGCTGGAGCTCGGGGATGTAAGACTTACAGACTACAACCACACCTGTGTGGTCAAGTGAAGACACTTGCCCTTTGCGTTCTAGAATCAACGGTTTTCTTTTCAGAAATTCCCATAGTCATTGTCGGCCTTATAATATTCCCACTGTTGGGACTCAGGCCTCCTCTCTAGGAGAGGGAATGGGCCGTAATCCACCACGCGGACCCAGTGCGGGTTAGTGGATGTCAGCCTTTCATCATGGATGTTTTCCTTCACCGTTTTGAGAGCAGTGGTGATGAAATAAATTACACAAAGTAATGTGCCTGTCTGAGTTTGAACGCGCGACCTACAACTCGTAAGTCGGGGCCGTTACCACTTGGCCTACACTGCTTTTCAGAAATTCCCCTCGGCTCTAGAATCAGACTGTAGAACCAATAATTTCACTTCGAACCTAGTCGTATCTTTCTCTTTCTATTTCAATTGAGTTGAAGTCGAAATAATTCATCCAAGTAAATCAAAATGTCGGCGCGTTACTAATACGCTTAGTTGCGCAGGCACAGCAAGCTATACCTACTCACTGAGTAGCCTACTGAGCCGGGAGCGAGGGTGAAGGGATCCCGATGATCTGTTGCACAACCTGCTATACTATCTTCCGTTCACCACGCTTGAGCAACTGGGGCAGCGTAAGATGTAAGAGGCAGCGAGTTATATACCACTAGTTTTAAACCCGAAAGACATGTCTAGTGCTTTTATGTAAAGGATCTATGTTTAAAATTAGCTTTACCCCGCGGCTTCGCCCGCGTTGATAAATAATATATATCCTATGTCACTCAGGAATAAAAGAGCTTTCTATCGGTGCTAAAATTTCAGCAATCAGACCAGTACTTTCAGAGATTACCTTCTACAAACAAAAAAAAAAAACATAAAAAAAAAACAAACTTTACCTCTTTATTATATTAGTGTAGATAAATGTTTCATGAAAAATCACAAAGTTATAGAAAGAAAGAAAGAAAATTTATTTGTCAAACATGCGTTTACATAAACTGACTTATCAGACATGCAAGGTGTTAAATTGATAGTGTGTAATGAGCGTCCATATTTTGCCAGTAACGGCGTACAAATGTTTTAGTTATAAAAATTACATTTAATTGCATTTACATATTATAGTCATTTCAAATTTCTAAATTACATTACAAAATACATAAAATAAATAATTAAATGTCAAGATGTCAAGTATAGGTGTATTATAGTCAAAAATAAATTAAATCAAATTATGTCCAGTAAATTCAGAATATTATGTAGTCAAGTCAAAAATTCACATTATTAAGTTGGAATAGAAAAGTCCTTTTCATTCAAAAAATTTAAAACATTGTAGTACACTTTATTAACTAAAAAACTTCTCAGTTTTTTTTTTGAAAAGTGACAAGGGCAGTTGTTATAATATGAGTAATAATGTATTTATATTTTATAATAGCTTGTTATGTCACCAAAAATATATAGTCACCGGGCCATTCAGGTGACTGAGGGGTTGTTTGCTGGCGTCTAATACCCGCTATGATCTGCCGTGAGCTAAACGTTAAAAATTTGTGATGCAAGATAAAGACTGTTTATTTTAATTTTATTTATTTTAGGTGAGTCAGCAATAGAAAGCGAATTTTTCAAAGACCTTCCATTCGCTTATAAATTGGACCACACTATCGCTACATCGGTATCTGTAACATTACGTGAAGCAACTTACTTTCCAACGTTACACATTTTGCAACGACAGCCATATTTGTTTCATCTTGTTACTGACACTTCGATAGAATTATGTGATTAATGAATACAGTAGCTATTTGTTTCTGAAAAACCGTGACAAATGGTGGCTTGTGGTTATGAGGATGCGGTTTGGGTAAAGTATTGTGATCGTCATTTTATTTGTGTCTAACAAAAATGTTATTATACAGAAAGGTTTTGGACTTTAAGTAACGCCTAATGTATTGTTCTTTGGTAGGAAATAATCAAATACTTTCTCCTGCTGTGGCTGGAGCGAGAAGAGTCAGACTTTTACTGACTAACTGACTAAACCCCCTTTTTTTTTGCTTCTTTTATTTTTGATATGTGTTATTGTATATTATTGTGTTTGGGCCTTGTGCTGTACGCAGGGACTCAAACTGTAACCGTAATAATGTGTTTTAACACTGTTTTTTAAAACAGTTATAACAGAAAAATACTTTTAAATGTAACAGATACAATAATGTTACCGAATGAAACTGTAACCTTGTATATGTGTTAAGAAGTGCTACCGAATCAAACTGTAACCTGTTATATGTGTTAATAAGTGTTAATATGTGTAACTGAAATAATTGCACAGTACCATAAATAAGTAAATTGTAACTTTGGCAACGCTGCGTTTACCTGTTACACTTATTAACACTGTTAACATTTTTATATCTGTTACAGATATGTTACGGTTACACTTTTTTAAGTGTTTTGGGTTAACACATTGAAAACACATATTTAAGTGTTACATTTTTGATTCTGTTACACATTCAACATATAACACTTATAATTCTGTAACCTATGAAGGTGTTTTTAAGTCCCTGGCTGTACGAAATAAATTATTTACCTTTTTGTTTTTTCACTTGCGCTCTTTGAGTTCCGAGGCTACAGTAGCTTTTCTTAACTATATCGCAGCCCTAGGCTAGCGTATTTTTTTTCAGTGATTAAACTTTTATTTAAATATAAATATATCGGTTTAGTCTGTAGTAGTGTTTAAGAAATTTTATTTCTCATAAGAACATACAGTCCGCTGATAATGAGATACAAAGTAATAAGTATGATTATACAATACAAATTCCTCCAGAGTATTAGAAGTTATAATGTAGTTAAATGGTTCTTAAGTTTGTTTTTAAATGTATTCATGTTATCGCATTCCTTGATATCGTCCGGTGATCCATTGAACAAATGAACTCCTTCAAATAATAAATGATCTTTCTACCGCAATTAGTGCGTACGCTGATGACTTCAAGTTTGTTTTTATATCTATTTCTGAGTTCTCTGTTTTTATATATATATAAATACACTGAATAAAAATAATATGGAAACAACCTATTCCCTTTTGACTAAATGTAAAATTTGACTAGTTCATAACTACTTTGCCAAAGAGAACTAAGGTTACTGACATAGCCTGAAGAATCGCCAATCTGAAATGGCAGTGGACAGAATACATTGCTCGCTGAACGGTCAGTGGCGACCGCGTATCGCAAGACAGAGCGTTGGAATCCTTCCCACAAGGTGGACTGATGAACTGGAGAGGGTCGAGGGAATCCGATGGTTGTGACATGCATAGGATCGTTTTTTTGTGGCGACACTTGAGGCCTATGTCCAACCGTGGTCGTCTTTTGGCTGAAATGATGATGGTTTTACTTTATCACCACCAGAACATGCTAAGTACTACTATGGTTACTGAAAAAAATATACCTATATTGTAATGAAAAACTTAGTGTCCTCTTCAGAAACTCATTATTCATTACATCAACTTCGATGCTATTATTTCTTCAGACTCGGCCTATAACAACAAGTAATTTTTGTTTGTTTAAACAAAAAATAGAATCACTATCGGAAAAAATGCAATGAATCTCATTAGATTGCAAAATGGAACAAAAACTTAATCGATGTTAAAAAAAGACTGCAGACAATTTTTTTATAGTCTTGCATCTAAATCATTTTGTAGCAGTATCTAAACGTTACATGTTTGAGCATTACATCAGTGAAGGAGGAGAACCGAGCATTACAATGCGTACCTTGTAATGATACAATGTGTAATATCTTGATACAACTTGTAATATACAACTTATGGGTGCTTTGATTCTTACTAAAATATCAATACCAATATTGTTTTTTCTGTGTTTCACGTAAATAACAATGTCGAATTAATATTGCCGCACTCAGGACAATGACCGCTTCGTCTGACATTATGGAATCAACTAAAAGTTAATGCTCGAAGTCGACTTTATAATATTACATTACACGCAAATGCTCATCAGTCGGGGAGGTAGTATTGTAATGTAATGCTCAAAGTCGTATCTATAATGTTACATTACAAGTGAATGCTCCCAGTAAGAGAACACCTTCACAGGTACACAGACTAGTGAGTATTTCAAATATCCAAAAAGTGGATCAATGACCTGGTGAGGGTTGCGGGAATCCGATGAATACGAGACGCACAGGAACGTTCGTTGTGGCGACACTTGGGGAGGCATAAGTCCAATAGTAAGTAATAGTAAGTCCTTAGGCAGCAAAGATAATGAAAATGATGGTGAAGTAACTAAAACGATTATTGATGGCCATATTAAAGCACTTATTGGCGCCGTTATAGCAATACCAGTACTATGTTACGACATGACTGTAGCACATTCACTTGAGATGTCCAATAGCTTCGATAGCGCCACTGAGTTACACGGAATAGCCTCATTACACTCCAATCGTCTTGTTCTGTTTAATGTTACCTAATTATACGTGATATGCAATATTCATTATAGAATTAATGCTTGTCCGGTGTTTCAAAGAGGTGGTATGCGAGGGTCGACTCTTTCATATTAATTTATTATTTCAATTATATTCATAAAACATTAGTTTTGGTATATATGTGAAACCCGAAACACGCTACTAGACATAGTTTTTTATGTAAAAAATCTATGTACAAAAGTTCACAACTGTATCATGAAATATAAGAAAGTTATAAGCTTGTTAAGTCAGCAGAAGTACATAGTCACTGGGCCATCCAGGCGACTGAGAGGTTGTTTTGTACTTGCACCCGGTTGTTTGCTGGCGCCTAAATCGGCTATGACCTGCCGTGACTGTGTTGGCTTAGTGTCGCTGGTGTCCAACTTGTAACCTTTTTAAATACTTTTGAGGAAAAATATAACATGGTGTAAAAACTATTGGAATCCATTCAGTTACTGATTCTAAACAAACTATATTCAGGTTTCGCATAAACTAAAAATCATTCCATCAGAAGGTTTCATCATCATCATCATCATTTCAGCCGATACACGTCCACTGTTGGACATAGGCCTCCCCCAAGCGTCGCCACATCGAACGTTCCCCGCTACCTTCACTAGGTCATCGGTCCACCTTGTAGGAGGCCTTCCAACGCTGCGTCTTTCGGTACGCGGTCGCCACTACAAAACCTTTCGGCCCCAACGGCCATCTGTTCTGCGAGCAATGTGCCCTGCCCATTGCCACTTAAGTTTGAAGGAGAAGAAGGTATCAGAAGGTTTAAAGTCACTCAAAGGGCAATAAAAAGGGCTATGCTTTGTCCTTTCTGTCACTAGGAGATACTTTTCGCTTGAACAATTTTACTTTACGTATATTAGATTAAATAATTATTTAGAATATGTTTTTTATAAATAATACACAATTTTTTTCTTAATTAGATATATTTATTTGTAACCGTTGCATTTGTGCTTTCACGAAACACATAATGTAATTTCATTGTTATTTCAAGAAAGCCCAGTTGAATGGGTACATTTTGTAACTGTTATTATCATTAAAAAATTAATTAATAGCATTAATTGGCATTATTCGATAACCAGAAATCGAAGAACACTGATCATATAACAAAGCTAATAAGCATTATGTTACTAACATTTGATGGTGATGATTTTACGATCAGATAACAATGAATAAGAAAATGCAAGATAATTATCTTCATCACATAATAACCGTAGTGTTTACATAAACAGGTTAAAATCATTATTCTCCTTTTACCTTCGCTGAAGTCGGGTAAATAGGTCATGAGATCTTATTTTATTTTATTTTGTATGGGTGGCTTACAGCTAAGTATACATATGTAGCGACATCTATGGCGCCACATAAGAACTACGAAGAAAGTACGAAATCCTGCATCGCGCAATCAAAGTTCTCCGCGCGATTTGTACATATACGACCGCCCAAAATCATCTATTGGGCAGTAGCCCACCAGACTATAACACCTGTCTGGTCGGAGGATCCTCCCTTTTCAACGGAGGTTTGCGGGACTTTACTCTCTGTTCCCCTACCTCCAAACATATATAAATAAATATAACGACAGGGTAGATCAAGATGAGTCAACAAGCCTCCATCTACACTAATATAGATAGAAATACTGAGATCGGTCAAGCGCGAACCTTTCAACAATAAAAAAAACTAATATAATAAAGGGGTAAAGTTTTTTTTTTGTGTTTTTTTTGTTTGTAGGAGGTAATCTCTGGAAGTACTAGTCCAATTGCTAAAATTTTTTCACCAATAGTAAAGCTGCTTTATTCCTGAGTGACATAGGCTAAATTTTATGTACGCGGGCGAAGCAGCGGGCAAAAGCTAGTATGTAATATGGAAGTCTTGTTGAACAATTTAATGAAACGGGGTTTTTTTAAGGTGGTAAATCATCCAATGACATGTCTCGCCCTTTTTGTGTCAGGCTTTTTCTGACTAAAACCCACTCCTAGTTCCTTCGTTGCCTTTCATACTAGGGCCGGGTTCTCCTATCAGAAGCGAACCTATGGCCCTAGTAGGCTTCGACCCTGGGCCCCTACTGTTTGCTGACTGACATCGGTTATCGGACGGTCGCCGTCCGCAAGCCGGCGCCTACGGTGGCCGGAAATTGGGATCGAGATCACGGCGTGCGTGCGCGTGCGGCTGCCTCCTTTTCTAGCATTATTGCTTTGCAGAAGGAGGTGACTGCCTGCCACTCCTCCTCGTTTCGGACCATGGCCAAGGCCCGGGATTAAAGGGGGAACCAAGTCTGTATGGCGAAGCATATTTTTACAGGGGCAAACTCGCTCGCAGAATCCGGTCATGAAATAGTCATAAAGAAACATTAAAACAGTTCATTCTTTAACTGTCCCCGCACATGGGCCTCAAAAAACGCCGCCACAAAAAAACGCTAGAAGTGGCCACAAAAAAAAATGCTAGAAGCGGGCGCAAAAAACAGCTGAAGCGCGCGACAGCTCTTGTTTCCGGTTTAGCTTGAAGCCGCTTCAAGCGTTTTTTTGTGGCAGCACCGCCGCTCAATAGCCACAAAAAAAAGCCGCTTCAAAATGAAGCTTGAAGCGGCGTTTTTTTAAGTCCCTGTGCGGGGACAGTAAGGGATCACTTCCATAACACTGCGATTTACTTGGAATAATTTGCAGCTAATTTAAAAAGGTCAGTCTCAAGGTCGTTATTTTTATCCAGACGAGGCAGCAGACAAGTTTATTAATAGTACAGCTACCTCAATGAAAATATTGACGGGTTGGATAGCACTTAAGGTCAGGTTCTACTCATTTTAAAATTTTTTAAACCTCTGGAAATCCACAAATATAAATGAGAACACCATGAAAAAATATTTTACTATAATTGACTATATGAACAATCGCCGGGCAAAAATCAAAACATGACATAAATTAGTTGGTTCGACAAACAAAAAAATGCGAATCTGACCCTAACATACGATTTGAAACGTATATATCTACGAGATTATACGTGACGGAAATATTTGATAGTTGCAAAAAATAATAAAGCTTGCTTTTTAAAAGGGCCTCGCAAAAACAAAAATCTTAAACAGTTATTGCTTTTTTTTATATAAAAATAAAACCACAGTTATGGGGCCGCGAAATCGATAGATAGAGCCGGGCGGAGTTCATACAAAATACTCAGTGGCTACAACCGGCTCTTAAACCAACACTTGACGAATGCACTAAGAACGAGGTGTTATTTTACTTGAGTAGATTACGAACTGAGTACTACTATACTTATACCTCCTACGCATTAAATAACACATTTTTTAAATAACATTGTATTATAAAGAAATAAAATAAATATTATTATTTCTTATTGCATCCAGTGTCTGGTATTGTGATCTTAAACTGATTATTGATTTCATAATGGTTGCCCAATTGTGAGAGCAGTGATGCTCAATGGTAATGGCCCCGACTTTTGAGTTTTATGTTCTAGATTTAAACCCAGGCAGGCGCTTTACTTCGTGTAGTATGTTTTCCTACTTCCACTCTCAAAACAATGAAGGAAAACAGTGAGAAAACTGTTCTAGAACCACTATGACATGTGATATCCAACAACCCGCATTTAGCCCATGCAACGATTGCATCACTGCTTACCATCAGGCGGGATCGCAGTCAAGCACTAGTTTATAACAGATAAAAAAAAATGTGATGCATTACGGCGCATTCCCTCTCCTTAAGATGAGAGCTGAGTCCCAGCAGTGGGAACATTATATGTAATTATGTATTTAAGGCCAAATTGGTTCAGATATGATACTTCTCCGCATCATCCAAAGGTTGACTGGTAGAAAATGCCCCAAACATTAAGTTTGCCTCTGTGTTTAATACTCGTATTTATAAAGCATTTATAAAGAAATAATAACCAATAACTACGAAAGTATTTTATGTTAAGAATCAGATAACACTGAGTAGTATAATACAAAATTACAGATAAATTTAAAATAAATTCCTCGTAACAATACAAAATGTAACAATAAATACATTAAATTATACTAATAATAATGATAATAGTTTTCTTTTTTTAACTTATTTATTTACAACCGGTGATCTAGTAGCCACATATCCATAGATATAATAAAAATAATAATTAATATATCTCATTTTTTGTAATTACATGTTATCAAAAATTATTTGCGAATATTAAATTATTCAATTTTATGAGCAACTTCCAGTTTTCTCTTCATAATGATCCAATTTATTGTAAGTACGGTAAATGCCAGAATATGATATTTTTTTATTGAATCATGAGAGCGAGCATAAATAAAATAACGAATTTGTTAAGATTTTCCTTATTTTTCATAATAAGTACTACCAAACATTAACGAAAAAATATCTTTTTTTCCTTATTTTTTTTTTGAGAACTACGTTATACTTATTTCAGATTAAATAGCTACTTATGGTGGGTAATTTTTTGAAACCGAGAGAATGTCTTATTTATCTGGCCTATTTTTTGTACCTATCTACTTAGTGTCGTAAGCCACTAGGCGCAGTCTTGATACATTTAGTGATCTGGGAAACCTAATATGTAAATAAAGTATCAAATTGTAAAGAAAAAATTAGGCCAGATGAATGAGACATTCTTTCGGCTTCATAGAATTACCCTGTGACGGTATAAATAGGACACGAAAGCATTTGTAGAACAAACAACAGGGGCCAGCTAAGTCGAAGCCTACTGGGGCCAGGGTCAAGTTCCGAAAGGGAGGCTCTGCTCCGGTATGAAAGGCAAAAAGGAACAGGGTGGGGTTTTTAGTCAGTAAGAGTCTGACACTGCCTTACATTAAATGTAAGGCACCAAAAAAAAATGGGCCAGATGAATGAGACACTATTTCGCCTCTTTCCCTGTAACTGTGTAAATAGGACACAAAAGCACTCTTCGAACAAATTGAGCAAGCAGTTATAGGGTTAAGTGAAATAGTAATAACTTGACTACCGGCCATTATTAAAACAGGTTTAATATAAAAGCATAAAAGTAAGCTTTTATGCTTTTAAATTAAACTAGTTTTATGTGTTTTGCAGAATTTAATTTCCGGAATTTTAAAAGTTCCTAATGAAATCTCAGAAATGGGTCAGACGTTATTAAGATTAAAACTTTATTAACAGAGTATTCCAAATGTTATTAGAGTCGGCATAAAAAATAGATGTCGGTACCTTTTTTATATTTTTGCTTTTGCCAATGATATTTCTCGTGAGATAGTTAAAAGTTAAATTTTTACGCATTAGGAAAAAATACTGTGAAAAAATGGAATTAATGCCTTAGGCATTTCCTACCAGTGGTCTACGTCGACCTTAAGGCCGACTACCACTTATGGGAAATTATAAATAACTTCTTTCATTCAGGGTGGAGCGGGAGGGAATGTCAAACTTGTGTAGAATTTCAAACATGGGTAACAATATACATTGATGTGTTGTGTAATATGTTTTAATAAACGGTTATTTGTAAAACACTCGCAACTACTGTTACTAACATCATAAAAAACAAAA
Source organism: Mythimna ferrago (assembly GCA_910589285.2). Lineage (NCBI taxonomy): Eukaryota > Metazoa > Arthropoda > Insecta > Lepidoptera > Noctuidae > Mythimna > Mythimna ferrago. The sequence goes on along the minus strand of OU342675.1, from coordinate 5,543,322 downwards.
TTTGTTTTTTGACTTCTAAAAATTAAACATAATTTAGTTCATCAGATTTTCATACAAAAATAATATAAATAAAGAGTTCTTCATGTTTAACAACCACATAAATATGCAAATAATGTAAAATAAATACTTAAAAGATAAAAAAGGTCAGCCTTCTCAGTTACAGAAATGAAATAATTATTTAAAAAACAAATTAAATTAGGTATTTTTTGTACAATACCTATATAAATAAGATTCGAAAAATTCTTCAGTCACCCTTTGCGTTCGTGGGGTTTTTAGTCAGTAAAAGTCTGACACTATCTCCCGCTCCGCCGAAGAGCGGGGGATGTCATAAACCTCAGTAATTCTTTCAAAAAGATGAGTTTCAAATCGTCTTAAAAAAGCACTCTACTTAAAAGTCGACAAACTGTTTAACGAAGACCACCCAACGATATGAATTAAATTGAAAGTTCAAATGTTATGAACTTACGATATCAATACAATCTATTCACAGTAGAATAACAATATATAAGTATCTATTCACAATAGAATAACAATATATAAGTAGATATCTATTCACACTAGAAGAATAATTTATTTCTACGCCGTCATTCCATTATTATTTATGTTACCGATAAGTTGTTCAATCATTCACTAAATGATTTTTTAACTAGTTAAATACGTATGTGATGCTGTAGTAACTATTAATTAATATCGTTTCTATAAATTTTAAATTTAATGCAATCTATATATATTTATATACAGGGTTATTTGTAAAACACTGGCAACCTCTCAGACTATGTTACTAACATCATAAACAACAACTTATGTTCTATGACTTTCAAAAATTTAACATATTTTAGTTCATCAGATTTTCATACAAAATTAAAAACATTTAAATTAATCGTTCTAATATTACGAAGTCTATGCGAAGCAAGTGATAGTAGAATAGCGGAGGGGAGTGGGGACCGCTTGCGTCGCTCCACACAGACGTAGATAAGTATAGCAAAATACAGAGTTGAAATGTGTAAGATAGGACAACGAATTCTTGAAGGTTTGTTTTTGGTAAATAGGTATATTATGTTTTGTAAAAAGTCATAAACAGCAACTTTTGTTAAGTTGCTGTTTATGATGTTAAATTAAATAACCCTGTATATTATGAAAGTGAACGTTTGTAAGTGTTTGCGTTTGTCTGTTACTTCTACACCTTTTTTTATTTATTTTTTTCGATGGGAAAAATCATCTTCGAAAAGCTGAACGGACGCCAATGATACACGGGTAGACCATGTCCTGAAATAACACAGCCAGGAGTAGGGTGTTTCCTTATCACGCGGAGGAAGCCACTGACAGCAGCAAGAATTGATCTCCAAGGTTAAGCACCGCTAGACGAAGTAGGTTATGTGGATGGGTGACCATGTTAATAATATCGAGATTCCTTCGTGCATCGAAAAGCAAGGTAAGTCGTGGGTCTTGTCTGTCATTTGTAGATCTTTGGCAGTCGTTGGTGGGTAGTGGTTTATCTTATGATGATATCTGATGATTAATTTGCTTCAATATTTGCATGCCTAAATGGTAGAATGTACAAGGATACTTTAATATAATTATTTTTAACACCTTATTGTAAATACCTGCATTCTGAGCAAATAAATCACTATTCTATTCTATTCTATTCTATTCTTATGGGGGAGTATGTCCCCTTGGGATAATTTTGTACTTTCACGCGGTCGAAGCCGCTGCCAGCAGATAGTATATTCATGATTTGATATGAAAGTTTCTTTAATGTACCATATTAACTAACTCTTATAATCGTTCGAAAGATTAATAGTTGTATCACTGCATTACATTAATAAAACTAACGTTGCAATAAGATAGGTATCTTCAAACTTTCTATTGAACAAATACGTTATGCTGCATGCTTACCCACCACACAACTTCTCCTAACCTAATTATAAATTTCATCTCCAACAGCTTCAACATAATATATTTTCGAAGCTTCGCTTGCTCCAATTTTGAGCACTTTTTTGCTTAAAGCAAGAATCATTCGGAAGATTAATAGTTTTACCATTGCATTGCATTAAGAAAACTAACGTTGCAATAGGTTATGTATCTCCAAACTTTCTATTGAACAAATACGTTATACTGCATGTTTAACTACCCCACAACTTCCCCCAACCTAATTATAAATTTCATCTCCCACAGCTTCAACATAATATATTTTCAAAGCTTCGCTCGCTCCAATTTTGAGCACGTTCTTGCTTTAAATCTAGTTAAACTGAAAAGCGTCGTATTTTTCTCGGTGACTGCAGCGTATCCACGAAATGCCGTCACGTCTAGGCAAAGCCTTGACATTATATTACTAGTCTGTTGCCGTTCGAGACATTTTAAACTTGTGACTTGGTGAATATTTACTACCTAGAAATATGTGTAATTACTATGCTTATGAATGTTGACTGCATTTATATTAACCAAAAAGAAAATTCATACAGCGATTTTTGTCATAGTTCATAGAGAGAAAACATAGTATAATACTTTATCTATAACTAATATATAAAAATCTCGTGTCACTATGTTGTTGATTGTTGTTGATTGTCGCAATTGTATTGAGGATTTGCGTTCTTTAGTTTTAAAATCAAACACAGTAATCCAAGAGCGAAATATGCTAACTTTTAGAATGTTTCAATTACCTACTTATCGCTAAGTAATTTCAATTATGGCCAGCAGTACCAATACATTAATTGAGTAGGCTAAGTTTTACGCTCATTTGTAGGCAATGAACGCTATTTAATGGAATTCGGTTTGCTTTATGAATTTACATCAGGTTTCCATTAAAATACTTTAATCGCACGTTGCAACCAAAATGTATAATAATATGATAAATGTATCATCTTCACTAATATAATAAAAAGGAAAAGTTTGTTTTCTTTGTTTGATTAATTTTTCAACCGATAGAAAACTGCTTTATTCCAGAGTGACATAGGCTATATTTTATGTACGCGGGTGAAGCCGTGAGCAAAAGCTAGTAATTTATATCTGCTTTATCCATGTTACTATGGACTGACGTAAAACATGTTTTCTTCTTGAAAACCTCCTTTTCAATAATTAACTAACATTTACTATTTTTTTCACAAAATTCTTTAGACAATGCATCCATGGCCTTCCTTTAACTATCCATTAAAACAATGCCAGACTATTTGGTTGCAGATGAATAGAATAAAAGAGTAAAATAATTTTACAAAACTATAAATCTATTGGCACAATAGTGGTCTTATCGCTGACAGCGGTATCTACCAGACAACTTTAGGAAAAATGGAGTGGCAGGGCGTGTCAGACTTCATCATCATCATCATCATTTCAGCCGACAGACGTCCACTGTTGGACTTAGGCCTCCCCCAAGTGACGCCACAATGCCCGATCCTGTGCGTCCCGCATCCATCGGATTGCGTGTGAAAAGCTACACGCTGTCGACGACTTAAGCTCGTTCCGGACGACTACGGAACGCGCATTATGACCTATTTATTATATTAAATATAAAAAAAAAAATATTAAACTCCAAGCGAACGTCGCGTTGGCGTTCGCTTTCTCGTTATCTTTCTATTGTGTCTTTAATTACGGTATTCAAAAGGTTAAAATCGTTTGAGCCCTTTCGGAGGAGTGTGACCACAAGCACCTTTTTTTTTTATGGTGGGAAAAAATCATGCATTGACATCCCTTGCTCTTGGGCGGAGCGGGAGATAGTGTCAGACTCTTACTGACTAAAAGACCCACCCCGTTCCTTCTAGCCTTCATACCGGAGCTCGAGCGCCCTTTCGGATAACCCTGGCCCTGTAGGCTTCGACCCGGCTGGGTCCCTGCTGTTGCTGACAACTCCTTGAGGCGCGCAGGAACAGTGCGCGCCGTCGACGACTTGGGCTTGGTCGGGACAGTTACCGGACGGCCGGACAGTGAGCTACCCATTGCTTACTGTCCGCAAGCCCGCGCCTACGGTGGCCGGAAATCGGGATCAGAATCCCGGCGGCGGCGGCGGCGATAACGCCGTTGCCTGATGCGTTCGGCCTCCTCCTTTGCGAGCATTACTGCTTCGCAGAAGTCGGCGACCGCCTGCCACTCCTCCTCGCTCCGGACCATGGCCTCAACCAAGGCCCGGCGCGAGAGGTCTCTGCCGCCGATCGCCCCCACGAGGGCACGGCGATGCTCCGCCCAAGCAGGGCACACCTCGACTGTGTGCTCCACCGTGTCCTCCGGGCGTTCCGCACAGTGGCGACACCCGGGCGTCACTTCCGCATGAATCCGGTGCAGGAAACTCCCGAACGAACCATGTCCGGTGAGGACCTGCGTCATGCGGAAGGTAAGGACGCCGTGAGGTCTTTCCAGCCACGCCTCAAAGAGGGGACTTACCGCCATGATTGTGGCGTGCCCAGTGACCACAAGCACCTGACATGAGATATAAATGTAAATAATTTACAACTACGGTTTTATACTCCTGATTATTATCAGTGTATTCATTGTACTTGCATACTGAAAAGCCTCATGTTAATTAAACCTAACTCAAATAACAATTCAATTTCTCAACAGCTGCGCAAGAGTCTTCATGCGAGATATGCGTGACAAGTAATTGACTGTGATGGCTTATATGCAGTTGCGTAACTGTTTACACACAGTGTAATTGAGTAGTGTTTGTGACAAATAAGTAGATTATATCTAAGTATTTGCATTAGTCCCTTACCGTTTTGTTTTGAGGTTGAAATCAACATAACTTCTGACAATCCCGATGGTCCGACTTCTGCGAGCAGTAATCCTCGCAAAGGAGGAGGCCGACCGCATCAGGCAACGGCGCTCTCGCCGCCGCCGCGCCGCCGGGATTCCGATCCTGATTTCCGGCCACCATAGGCGCGAGTTTGCGGACAGTGAGCAATGGGTAGCTGGCTATCCAACCGTCCGGTAACTGTTCGGACCGAGCCCAAGTCATCGACGGCGCGCACTGTTCCCGCGCGCCTCAAGGAGTTGTCAGTAATAGCAGGGGCCCAGCCGGGTCGAAGCCTACTGGGGCCAGGGTTATCCGAAAGGGAACTCGAGCCCCGGTTATGAAGGCTAGAAGGAACGGGTTGGGTCTTTTAGTCAGTAAGAGTCTGACACTATCTCCCGCTCCGCCCAAGAGCGGGGGATGTCATTGGATGATTTTTCCCACCATAAAAAAGGTCTTTTATCTGGTGTTGTATGAGAACTAATCCTGCATCGGGCAATTAAAGTTCTCCGCGCGATTTGAACATATAGAACAGCCCGAAATTATCTGCCGGGCAGTTGCCCACCAGATATAACACTCGTCTGGTCGGAGGATCCTCCCTTTCCAACGTAGGTCTGTGGAAGTTTACTCTCTGTTCCGCATGCCTTCAAACTGGCAAAACGTTTTGGAACACATTCATTGGGCGTACAGCTAAAGTGTGGAATTTCCTGACGAAGCCTGTATTTTCTGATAGCTACAACCTAGAGTTCTTTAAGGTTAAGGCAAATCAAGCGTGGTCATATCATCTACCACAAGATCAAACGCGAGCTTATCTATAACATTAAAAAAACCTTTTCCTACTTCTAAAACATGAACAAGATCATACGTAAAATGTTATGTTTCTATTATTAGCCTTTGTTTGTATATTATTTAAGCGTGAATGTTCCTTTCCCACAACCTTCACCAGGTCATCGGTCCATCTTGTAAGAGGCCTTGCGACGCTGCGTCTTCCGGTATGCGGTTGCCACTCCAGAACCTTTCGGCCCCAACGGTCATCTGTTCTGCGAGCAATGTGCCCTGCACTTTGCCACTTGAGTTTGGCGATTCTTCGTGCTATGTCGGCAACCTTAGTTCTCCTGCGGATATCTTGCGGGACGCACAGGATCGATCATTGTGGCGATAATTGGGGGAGGCCTATGTCCAACAGTGGATGTCTATCGGCTGAAATGATGATGATGAATGTTCCTTTATAAACTTTGAAACGCAATGTACAAATAGTTAAAGTAGTTCTATACCCATGACAGTTCTATGGTTGTGCATAAACCTCCCGCAATTCTCCTCCTTTCCAAAATAGATGTTTTTCCTATTATTTATTTAGTTCAACTAAGCTGCTTTCTTACATTCTTCTTCCTGCCCTTGTCCCACCTTATTTGGTGTCGGCGCAATACGTTTTTTTCTTCCATTCTACCCTGTCACTCGTCATGCTATCACTAACTTCCTTTTCTTTCATATCTCTCTTCACGCAATCCATCCATCTTTTCTTTGGCCTCCCCCTCCCTCTCCACCCATCCACATGTATACTCATAACTCTTTTGGTAACATGCATTTTATCCCTCCTCTTTACATGACCATACCAAGACAGACGATTCCCCTTTAGCTTGTCAGCATAAGCTGCTTTCTTACCAAATTTCATAAAATCGGCTCAGCATTATAATTGTGAAACTATAACAGACAAACAGTTACTTTCACATTAGTTCAGAATATTGTTGAAACATTTCTCGTTCCCAGAACTTTATTTGTTGCTCGTGTATTAAATAAAGATTGCAATTCAGACAATTACAATATCATTTGGATTCACATTGCATAAAGTGGATTACGGCATTACAACATATCTTGACATTTTGCTCCGTTTTGAGTCCAATCTGACTCTCGATCGTAATGTGACGTAAAAGCAATCGGCAACTTTGCGTGTTGAGATTGGTTAAAGAGTCTACAGTAATGTAATTTGTGGCATTTGAAAGGATTCTGTTTGTCATACAATGTAAGAATTTATAATTAAGTCACGAGGCCAAATGTATGGTAATAACACAGTTTAATAATGCAGTTTTTTTTTTTTGTAAGATTTCACAACTATCACACAACGCCGTCCAGTCTCAAGCTAAGCACAGCTTGTGTTATGAGTACTAGACAAATGATAAACATGTCAGTCAACGAATAGAACCTGCCAAGGTTGCGGGATCGTTCAAAAGAATTGCCGCAACTCTGGACCGTAAAGGGCAACTGAAAAAACAGGTGAGTTTTAATCAGTAATCTGCTGCGGTCTTCCCGTCCAATTATAATTTAGGTGCCTTCAAGGCAATAATAAAAGAATAGGCTCTTAATAAACTAGTGCACCTCACCATCAACGATTGCATCACTGCTTACCATCAGGTGGGATCGTAGTTAAGCATTGGTTTATATCATTAGAAAAATATTTTTTGACATTTTGGGAATAGTCATGAGAAATACTCGTACATGGGATATTATAATTTCCTACCTAATAAAAGTTAGTAGTTAATAAAATCGTGATAAATGTTCTCTAATGAACTAAAGCTCAAAAAAATAATTATATAGCTCTCAGATTGTCTGTGCCTGTAAAACCGCAGTCTTTTTTATTATTGTTAAATTCTGTGGTTAGATTTAATATTTTAATTGTTAGTGACTTCAGTTGATTTCCAAGGTTTTGACAAATCTTTATTTTCAATTGGCATAATAATATGCAAAACAATACACTCATATTCAATACACTCGGATCTTAGAATCGATCGGAGTGTATTGAATTGTGATGAGTGAGTGAGTATGATGCATGTCCCTCAATTAATATATCAAAACTTTTTTGTAATTGTTAATACCAATTCTATACATAAATAATGTAATCTTTTAATTGGTCTTTAGCTACAACCTGGGGGTCTTTATGTTAAGAGTGAATAGATTACTATAATCGTATTTCATCTAGTGAAACAGTAGCCAAAGTAGAGAAAATATATAAAAAAAATCAGGCAAGTGCTATTCGGACTAGCGCACTGAGAGTTCCGTACGAACTTACCTATGAAAACAGTTCAAATTCCCGAATTAAGTTACGAAGATTTATCCGAATCGCAAAACAAGTTTTTGTTTTGTGACGTAACTACAGATTTACAGTTTTTTGCCATATTTGTGCTATAAGGCCTTGCTTCATGCCAAATTTCAGGATTCTAGGTCAACGGGAAGTACCTTGCGAATTTTGATTTACTCGAGAGTGTTGAAATACACGTATTTTGTGACATAAACTGCCGTATCTTTTTTTTTCGTTAAACTAGTAGTTTGATTTTGTCACAGTTTCAGGGGACCGCAGACTTGAGTATATGGTTTTAATGATAACGGGTCTTGACAGACAGAGAGATAGACGGACAACAAAGTGATCCTATAAGGGTACCGTTTTTTTTAACACGCTTATATTAGCTTCACCTGTATGTTTGTAACCAACGCCTTTGAGCTCGATTTTGACCTACTTTGGGCGATCAGATTTTCTTCAAACTTTGCACACCTATCAAAGACTGATGACAATACAATAATCCGTTTTTTTTTAGTGAAAAATAAAAATATAGTTTAAAAAAACTAAAAAAAAACACGCTTTCATAGCATATCAAACTAAAAAGTGTAAAATAATTTTGAATATAGGTAGAAAATAATAATAACGAACGAAAAATATTAATATCATTGTGAAAAAAGCGTGGGGCGCTTGTGCCATATTTTTCGTAAATCGAGCACCCCACGCTTTTTTCACAATGATATTAATATTTTTCGTTCATTATTATTATTTTCTACCTATATTCAAAATTATTTTACACTTTTTAGTTTGATATGCTATGAAAGCGTATTTTTTTTTAGTTTTTTTAAACTATATTTTTTCCTTTTGAGGTACAGAACCCTGTAAAACTATGAGCAGTAATAGTCCACAGCTTCTTAAGGTCATCAATATGTCAGCCGCATTGCCAATTAATTTGCAAGTCTAATGAAACTTCATCCATATTGATATTTAATAAGAAGCTGTTATGCATATTTTTAGATCGTATTAGGTGATCTAGTTTTACAGTAAATGCCAAAAAGCGAACGAAATAAAATAATAATTCGAAAACATGTGACATCTACCAACCCGCACTGGGCCCGCGTGGTGGATTACGGCCCATTCCTTCTCCTAGAGAGGAGGCCTGAGTCCCAGCAGTGGGAACATTGAAAAGTCTAATGACGATGATGAACGAAATAAAACACAAGTTATTTCCGTATAACGAATATTCTAGATTGTGTCAGCATTAGTTTATCTGACATTGACTATTGTAAATAAAATCTAGAACCAATTTCTTAAAGATGGATGACACAGCTGAGGTTGACCTGGGAAGAGGTGGCGAGACGACCTAGATGCCTACCGCAAGGATTGGTTCGGTATGAAGGCTAGTAGTCAGTAAGAGTCTGACACTATCTTCCCCTCCGCCCAAGAACGGGGATTGTCATAAGACGATTTTTCCCATCGAAAAAAAAAAAAAAAAAAAAAAAAAGGTGGCTCAAGAAAAGAATACCTTGAAGACGTTGGGGGCCGCCTTTGCCCAGCAGTGGGACAGTAAAGGCTAATCCTTAGAAATTATTTACTACTTATCAGCCATTGGACCTTCGTTTGACCAGAAATGTTTGCTTCTCTTAAAACTAATAGGAACACTATGCAGTTTGAGAACCTGCAGTGACCCGATAATGAACCTAATGATCACAAGCATCATGAAATTGATTTGTGATGATTTTATCTAAATACGAATAATATGAAAAACGATGCGGCTGGCACTGCGTTGCAGATAATGTTTCGTCTACTTTTCTGCTATTCACAAACTGTTCCAAAACCTGCAGTTGAAGCGACCTATGCGTTATTACAAATGATGCTGAGGAAGTGTACTGCATAGCACACAATATTTTGTCTACTTTCCTGCCCTCTGTGCTTTAAAAATTGCTGTCGAGGCTACCTAAGCGCTGTTACCTGTTTTTACCGATGCAGTGGACAACAAAATTGTACTACAAAACTTAATCGTAGCATTTTTTTTATTAGCCTGTTGTGTGTCTCACTGCTAGGCAAAGGGTTCCCTTTCTCCTTCCAAACTTTTCTGTCTATGGCGATCTCTGGCTAAGTTTGCCCCGCGATCAGATCAGTAGCCTGATTCACGTAAAATCAAACAAGCCAAATATCGTTGAAGTTTTATAGTCGTTCGATCGAAGTCCTATCCAAAAGCGGTATTCACGATCTATCGACTTATCTCCAGTTACATTAATAAGTATTCTACCAGGATAATGTAATACAGACTTTTTTTTTAATGCGACGAATTTCAAACGACTTTAAAATCGGTTTCGTTCAAACTCGATTGATGGATGTGAATACGGAAATGGTCTAAAAGTCCAAACGACTAAATCGCTACGATATCGTTACGGTTTTCATTACGTGAATTGGGCTACAGATCTTCACACCACCTTCGCCGCGGTCGACCTCCTTCATGCGTCCAGTGAGTGACAACCCTCGCCCTTCTGTCCGGGTGCATCTGTGTGATGTGGCCAGCCCACTCCCATAAACACGAAAAATAAGATCTGAAATAGCTACATACCTCTTTCACCCTCTGCAGCAAAGGTTCCAGCCAGTGTGCGTTGCACTCCACATGGGAGTCTAAGAAGGTGAGCACTGGAGCCACTGCGGCATCAGCACCCCGCACCCTGGACCGCATCAGACCTTCGCGTCGGGAGTTCCGGATAACCTTCACTTTGCGAATGGCTCGGAGCGCTGCTCCATCATCGGCTGTGGGAGAGAAAAAAAATAGTTACTCTCGGTTTCAGTTACCTCAGTTATAATGTAACACTAGCTACTTCCAGCGGCTTCGCCCGCACGATAGTAGAAAATGCTCCCAAGGTAACAATTTAAACAGGGATGGCCAAGTGATAACGGCGCGGCCGTTACCACTTACGAGTTGTAGGTCGCGGGTTCAAACCTAGTTAGGCGCATTACTCTGTGTAATTTATTGCATGACCACTGCTCTCAAAACGGCGAAGGAACACATCGTGAGGAAACCGGCATGTCCTAGAACCATAAATTCAAAGACATTCAAGATGGATTACGGCCCATTCCCTCTCATAGAGAGGAGGCCTGAGTTCCAGCAATGGGGACATAAAAAACATATTCAAGGGACAAAAATTATCATATAAACTACTCCACGACATGGTCTATCTGTGTACCAAGTTTCATCAAAATCTGTTTAACTGTTTGGGCGTGAAGAATTATCAAACACAACATTACAATTATAAACTTTCGCTTTTTTATATTAGAGAGAAGTATGATGGTAATATGTATGCAATAGTTTTGTGATTGGCATAGTAATGTGCATTCAATTAATTTGATTGATTAATCGGTGTTTTCTGTCTAAGAAAAAAGTCAGTAGAGACGTGCATTAAAAAATTAGGAATATTAACATTCTCAATGATGCACAATCATTATTCATATCAAACATTTGAAATAATGTTACATCATTTTAATTTTTAGGGTTTCGTACCTCAAAAGAATTAAACGGAATCCTTATAGGATCACTTTATTGTTCGTCTGTCTGTATGTCTCTCAAGACCCTTTACCTCGGGAACGCGTGGAGGTATCGTAATGAAATTAAAACCATATACTCAAGAAAACATCTGAAAACTGTTTTGTAGTTAGGCGTCACAAAAATAACTTTCTTAGCGATTTTCGAAAAAACTCTTGGTAACTCAATTCAGGAACATTTATTTAATTTTTAATTAAATTCAATTAATCTAATAAATAATCACTAGGTATATATACAAACTTAAAATAATAATATGTACAAACGAGTAAAAAAGGCTGAAAAACGGGGAAAACTCAGAGGGCATCAAAAAATTCGTCCACATCGATGTCAATGGGAAAAGTGCCCAGAACGCTGGCAGCATTGCCACGCTGGATGGCAATGCTGATTTGTTGACTGAAGAAGAGTCCAGCCCTCTGGTCACGCGAAGAGTCGACCAACTGTTTGCTGATATCCCGGTCAACTCGATGAGCGCTCGGACCCCATGGCCCTAGTGTTTCAACCCCAAACGGCTCAAACACATAACTTCCAATGAGGTTATTATATTTACGCAGTTTGAGGTTTTCTGCACCTGCAGCAGCCGCCCCAGCACAGCCCGCCGTACTCAGAAGATGGGATGGCGCAAGGGTGTCGACACATGTTGCATCCCATTCAGGAACTGAATTGTTTTCATAGGTAAGTTTGTACGGAACCGTCAGTACGAGAGTCTGACTCGCACTTGCCCAGTTTTTTTTATTCAGTATTACATCTACAAATTATTCGATTGATTCAGCCTCTTCGTATTTTATTTTGTATTATCTCGTAACAAATGTCGGTCTATTATGCAAAGTGCCCCATTTATTGTACACTTTCGTTTAAGGCCTTCGCTCCCATTTGGTGCCTCGGCTGACTTTCTGAAGCCTCGGCAGGTTTAACGGCTGAGTTATTAGAATTGAAAAAAAAAATAGACACCAATATTAACTTATTTATTATTTTTATTTATTTATTGTTTTTATTACTTAATTTATTATTTTTATTAATTTACTATTTTTATGTTTTTATTATATAAAGAGGTAAAGTTTTTTTTTGTTTTTTTGTTTGTAGGTAATCTTTGGAAGTACTGGTCTGATTGCTAAAATGTTTTCACCGATAGAAAGCTGCTTTGTACTTGAGTGACATAGGCTATATCTTATGTAAGATTATCAACATAATATGTTTTTTTACAAAAAAATTCGCTTCTTTTCCCTACTCCTTTCAAACAGCTTAGATCTTTAAAAATACGTTTACACAAAAAATAGCGGGTTAAGTGTTCTTCAGAATATATACATGGCATATGAAAATTAAACAATATTTCGCAAAGAAAATGATTTTAAAGCTCAGCTGGGCTCTATGCGGGTTCGGGCGCAGGCGTCATTACGAATAACTGTCCCCGCACACGGGCTCCAAAAAAACGCCGCTTCAAGCTTCATTTTGATGCGGCCTTTTTTGTGGCTCGTATGTGGCGGTGCTGCCACAAAAAAAAGTTTGAAGCGGCTTCTAGCTTCACCGGACACAAAAGGTGTTGCGCGCTCCAGCGGTTTTTTGCGGCCGCTTCTAGCTTTTTTTTTGTGGCCCGTGTGCGGGGACAGTTAGTGTGCATTTAACTCCGGCCAGTAGCCTGATTCACGTAATGAAAACCGTAACGATAACGTAGCGATTTAGTCGTTTAGACCATTTCCGTATTCACATCCATCAATCGAGTTTGAACGACACCGATTTTAAAGACGTTTGAAATTCGTCGATTAAAAAAAGTCTGTATTAAATTATCCTGGTAGAATACTTATTAATGTAACTGGAAATAAGTCGATAGATCGTTAATACCGCTTTTCGATAGGGCTTCGATCGAACGACTATAAAACTTCAACGATATTTGGCTTGTTTGATTTTACGTGAATCAAGCTACTGATGTTCAAAGGTCTATCCGCCTTAAAATAATAGCTTTACACGCGACCCCGCCAGCCTCGCGTGTTAAGCAAGACTGTAAATCTACATGATACGTCCCTAAGGAACTGTCTTTTGAGGATACGAAGTATATGCTTCTTTTCCGCTTGAGTTTCTTGAACTGTATTTTATATTGATTGCTTTTACTGGATAAGTGCCAATGCTTATATTTTTTACTATACATGCTTCTGAATTAGTGTCAAACGATACAAGAAAAATTATTTGGAAATGTAGACTGCAGAAAACGTTCTGGAATCTCCAATTAGTGCTTAGATATATGTGTATCATTACAAAAGCTTTGCTGCGGGATAGTTTTGAACTTTTTAATTATAGCCGAATTGCTCGAAAGTATCACCGCAGATCTGCGGTAAGTCCCTTCATTGAAGAGTAGCTGGAAAGATGTCACAGCGTCTTCACCTTCCGCATGGCACAAGTCCTCACCGGACATTGTAAGTTCGGGAAGTTCCTGCACCGGATTCAAGCGGAAGAAACGCTTAGGTGTCATCATTGTATGGACTATCTGGAGGACACGGTGGAGAATACGTTGGTGGTGTGCTCCACTTGGGCGAAACACCATCTATAATTATCTACAATATCTACACTGATAATACAAAGAGGTTTGGATGTAGGAGGTAATCTCAGGAAGCACTGATCAATGACGAAAATTCTTTGACTGGTAGAAAGAAAGATACAATATCACCAAGTGTCACATGCTACTTACATTCTGGAGATCTAGGGTACCTGTAACATGGGCCATGGGGATAAAGCCACAGGAAAAAGCTAGTGTATCACATAGAGAGAACTTAAAATATTTTGAGGAAAATTTATATAAAAAAAACATTGTTTGTTAAGGATACGATACTTTGTATCCTTATTTAGCCAAAACGTGCTCATGCTGGGTTCTTAACCAACAAAAATGGCCCCACTAAATATTTTGGTCAATATTTGACTTCCATTTTCTGTTGCGCTTTGCCGTTATAATCTTGAGATTGTATGATTTGGAAATTAAGAATGTTTTTGGAATATAAAACAAAGAACATAAGGTTTTCTTGACACGTAGTAGAAGATTTTCTGAAAGGCTTTGGAGAAGATCATTTCCCAGTAGATAGTGAAAAAATGTTGGCTACTTAAGAAAAAATGAGCATAGGCATTTTCATGAAAATTTTTATCGACGAATTATTCAATCTTAAGGTGGGTTAACGCTAGAAGAGCTAAGAACGAGCAGAATACGGGTCGAGCTTATCACAACTTGACACATAACTTGACACTGCAAATAGAGCGACTCGGCTTATGAGCTCAGCTCATGCACGGCCTTGGTTCCTCTAGTGGATCTATATCCACCTTTAAAAGCCTCATGTTAAAACACAATCACACAGTAAAATTAATAATCATATTCAGCTAATTAATGGCGCTACCACTAAAGCTTTTAGCCCAATTAAATTGCACGGATTTCACAATTTATTATGTGAAGTGAAAATAAATTACCAGCAAAACTATTGTTCCAGATAATTACGAGAATCAAGTGTTTTTTTCAATTAAATACACACTGTAAAATTCACAACAGTGCGGTCATGATTTACCTTTGTTTCTGTGAATTATATGATATTGTGGGAGCGGGGTTTGAACATAGAATTGTACAGAAGGCCGACTCTATACAATGAGTATCTTGCTCATCCTAACCTACGGTGCTCGGCCATGGTCGCTTACCGAGTCTTGTCATCAAAAATTCTTGCTTGGGATTAGTCAAGAAGTAATGGAGCATAAAAATCTGGGTGTCGAAAGAGCTGACAGAATAAGAAACACCAAGCTGTGCTTAAAGATGGGGATCATACACGTAGGAAACCAGGCTAAAATAGAATTGGGCGGGTCACATCAGCCGCATGCATACTGATCTCTGGGCAAGAGTCTCGACAAAGTAGGTACCTGAGTATAGACAACGCCGCCGAGGAAACCTGGGAAGAGGTGACGTGACGACCTTGACGACTACCGCAAGAGCTTGTTTAAGGCGGCTCGAGAAAAGAATATACTCGGAAGAAGTTGGGAGAGGCCTTTGCATAATGACTGTATGTGGCCTCTAGAGTAACTTGCTCTTGATCTTCCCCCACCCAACTTTTTCCAGCTGTATTAAATGAACTGGGCTTCGCCCACAGTTCTACATCGAATGCACCGGACGGATCAGACTAATTTGTATCTGCAGAAACCGAATTGCTAGGTGTAACATTGGCATTATCGATTATCCTAACTGTGTGAATCAGTCGACGCATATGTATGACTTCATATGCTAGAAATACTTGAACTATGATGTGATCAGTTGCATGAAAGAAGTCTTGCTGACATGATTTCGGTCGATGCTCATTATACCTCTCCTAAATCTTTAGTAGTAGTTAGTGCAATATGTTTTCGCCTATTGTATAGGCCTTCTGTTATCTGTCTGTTTAGTGACAGTGGTCACAATTCGCCATTGTTTCTGTAAATTCTTTGATATTGTGGGAGTGGCATTTTAGTTTCGTTTCATTCTTAGGCCTGGCAGTGCGCCAGCCAAGTTGGCACATTTACTGAGCCTCGCCTGTTTGTATGACAATATTCTTGGCCCATTTCTCTGTCAGTAAGTTGTTTGATATTGAGATGCTGAGTCGTGTAGTATTTCGGGTTGGTCAGCTTGATATTTTCTTAGTCTATTACTGAGAATGTTGAGTAAGAAAATGTCCGTGCATTGACAATATAGTTTCACAATATTATTTCGTATTGCAAAATCTGATAGCTGCTAGAAAATATTAAAATTAGGCTGCCTAAATAATTAAGTATCTTTATAATTTTTTGTGGTATAACTTCTAAGATAACATCCAATCTTATGCTAATAAAATGTAATTTATTCTAAACAAATATTAATTTAATTCATTGTTATCAAATTTTATGTAATGTAATCAAACTTAATTCAATCTATTATAATTTAATTTAGTCTGTGCAATATAATTTGATCCATTATAAACTACTGTGGAAAATTTAATTAATTATGTTCTATTTAATTTCCGAACTGTTAATATATTACTTGTTGTTCTTATAATCAATTTGCTATGGTATTACCTGCGCATAATGTAGTGCATGCTGTGCTTTATTGTAAATGATGAGGCACTTATAGTTAAGTTAGTAATGTACAAATTTTAATGTAATAGCGTATTCATTGTTGAAAAGCCAAATAAATAAATAAAATAGGTCTTGCCAGACAGACTGACAGACGGACAGTCATACAGACATATAACAAAGTGATCCTGTAAGGTTTCCATTTTTTCTTTTGAAAGTTCTGAACCCTAAAAAGATTAGTTTAGACTTAAAAGTTTTTTTCTATGATTATTATAATTGAACTACGTAATATTTACGAACTTGGCAACTAATCCATATTCATATTCCGTGCAATGCCTTTCACTTAAACAATTTTGTTAAGTCTATTTTCTCAAGTTAGTACAGTCTTGTGTAATAATTATTATAAAGAAATATGATTTCTACCTACTTTTATCTACTGGAGAACATATAAGAGATTAGCAAGATGACGGTGCAGTTTCAAGTGAAGTAATTACGTAGATTACATTACATCATTCCTATCAACCTCATGACCCCTGCTGTATTACATGGAATATAATTAGTGCAAAATTACCTACTCTTAGAATGTAAGTCAAGTATAAACATGAAATATAGGAAGACCATTAAGGCCCAAGCGCCCGAAAAGTGCTTTAAAACAGTGACTTTCTGGAGCCTACTCCTCGGTAACGGCCAGGTTAATAGGTTTGAAAAAAATATCTGTTTATTATAGATTGATGAACAACATTATCAACATTAGATTTTTTCGTGCGATTTATACTTTTGTCTAAAAAAATATTACATAGAACAACATCACATTCGCAACTTTTCCCTACTCCTTCGAAACGGCTTGGATCTTTAGAAACGTTTTTACACATAAAAATTGGTAGTTAAATATTCTTCAAAGTGAACATTGCATATGTAAATCAATCAATATTTCGCAAAGAAAATGGATTTAAAAATCAGCGGGGCTCTGTCCGGGCGCAGCTGGCCGCAAACAAATGCACAGATAGTCGTACTGTCGTCTAGACGGGTACGAAAGTAGTGACCATTTAATTTCGGCCAGATGGTTCAAGGGACTTTAATACTTAAATTGAAATACTGTAACTACTAAAGTAGGCGCCAGATAACCGTGGAATAACGGTCATTGACCCTCCTACATTTGTTGACATTCTTAATTTAAAAAAAACCGGCCAAGTGCGAGTCGGACTCGCCCATGAAGGGTTCCGTAGCAGCAAGTAACATAATATAAAAGTTCTTGTAGTTCGTTGTAACTTTGATCGATGTTTTAATAATAGTGTATTTTTTTAGATTTATGACGTATT
This sequence comes from Mythimna ferrago, assembly GCA_910589285.2. Lineage (NCBI taxonomy): Eukaryota > Metazoa > Arthropoda > Insecta > Lepidoptera > Noctuidae > Mythimna > Mythimna ferrago. The sequence goes on along the minus strand of OU342675.1, from coordinate 5,525,635 downwards.
AAAAAAAAACTACTTACTAGATCTCGTTCAAACCAATTTTCGTTGGTAGTTTGCATGGTAATGTACATCATACATTTTTTTTAGTTTTATCATTCTCTTATTTTAGAAGTTAGAGGGGGGGGGACACACATTTTACCACTTTGGAAGTGTCTCTCGCGCAAACTGTTCAATTTAGAAAAAAATGATTTTAGAAACTTCAATATCATTTTTGAAGACCTATCCCTAGATACCACACACGTATGGGTATGACGAAAAAAAAATTTTTGAGTTTCAGTTCTAAGTATGGGGACCCCCAAAATTTATTGCTTTTTTTCTATTTTTGTGTGAAAATGTTAATGCGGTTCACAGAATACATCTACTTAGTAAGTTTCAACAGTATAGCTCTTATAGTTTCGGAAAAAAGTGGCTGTGACATACGGACGGACAGACAGACAGACAGACAGACATGACGAATCTATAAGGGTTCCGTTTTTTGCCATTTGGCTACGGAACCCTAAAAACGGAAATAAAGACATAAAGCTGTCTTGAATCGACATGTATCGTGATCCTTTTAATGATCTAGTAATGAAAAGCAATTCATTGTTTGTTTTTCGGGTACCTACGCAGAGATGTTAGGAAAAGGTCAATGTATTTTATTCCACGGTTATCTGGCGCGTTCTATTCAACGGTAGTGAAAGGGAACGTCGGACACTAACGGTTTGAGGTTTTTTTTTTGTTGGGGAAAATCATCCAATGACAACCCCCGCTCTTGGGCGGAGCGGGAGATAGTGTCAGACTCTTACTGATTAAAAAACCCACCCCGTTCGTTCAAGCCTTCATACCGGGGCTCGAGTTCTCTTTCGGATAACCCTGGCCCCAGTAGGCTTCGACCCGGCTAGCGGTTTGAGGTAACATGTTGATCCGTAGATTCTCTCGTTGTACGGACCATCAAAATTATCCTGAAAACAGTGATTGAGACTCCTTACTCCTCTATTTGTCTGTGGCACTATGTGGAGAGAATGATCAGGTAGTTTACTGCTACTGCTGCTGCTGCTGTTTATATTATTCTCTGCGCATCTTGTCTCAGACACCCACTTCACTGCCTTATTTTTATATCTTTCTTTGTATTATTAACAGTAACTTTAACCCCTTGAGCACCGATTCTACTGTAAACGTCTGTACAACTTGAGTAACCGTGACGCGTTGAACTTGAACGCGCAAAACGCTTAATTCTCGTTTTGTACTCAGGGGTGTACTAAATTGTTTGTCTCTATATCATCGTTTTTTCTAGAAAAATCCAGAAAAAAATTTTTTTTTTTTTTTTTTTTTTGGTGATTTTACCCCTATACGCGCGAGAGGTAGTAATTTTAATCTTACTAACAAAGTGGATCACAGTTGTCTTTTTATATAAAAAAAATATTATGATAGGGATGTTGAAAACCGTAAAAGGAGATTTTGGACATACTTTCAGAGCCGCAAGTTTTTTCTTAGGTGTCTAATCTTTCACTATGGCAAAAACTCTAAAATATGATCTACATACTTAGTTCTTTTTTGCTATTCCATTATTGCTTCCATACTTCGCATAGGCTTAGAGAGATGAAGTTGATATACTACAGGACTAAGACAGATTTTTTATTCAGAGTCCTTAACTTTTTTTTGATGGGCTCGCGTTTGATCACCATCTCACTTGATGGTAAGCGATGACGTGGTCGACGATGGATCTAACTTCATAGCCTGTACCCCTAGCCAAGTTGATAATCTGCAATCGTTAACGCTAGTCGAAACTAATCAAATGTATGGGAATGACGTCATCTCAACGTTAAGTTACGTGGTCATAACAAACGAATAGAAAATTCGCAGCCAAGTTCACATCGTTCAAAATCGTTTCTACAATGTTTAACGCTTCATCCTTTGTTACACAAACGCTACATTGTAGAACGAGCGGCCGACTCAGGCGCGTCAACATGGCTACCAACTTATCGTTTTCTACAATTGCTGTCACCGAGGCGTTACCTATTAGAAAACGGAATTCGACACAAACTGGTTGTAACTTGGCTAGGGGGGCTGTTTATTGAAAGATTTGCCACATTTGAAAGAAAAATCAGAGGCTTTCTTAATTTATGTCTCCTGTTGAATTTTAGTAGGTACCATTTTTTTAGGCGGGAAATTATCTGATGACTTCTCCGACTCCAGTGTGGAGCGAGAGACAGACTTTTACTGACTAAAGCCACAATTATATTCCTTCAGTTGCCTTTTGTGTTCTAGGACTACGAGTATCATCACACTTATGATATAAATAAAAACATTGCAAGCAAAATCCGACCATAACTTGCTTTAACTTTACAAGCATATAATAAAGAACTCTTTAACTTTTTACTGCCGACCGCCGAAGAAATATTAAAGTATGACTAAAATGTTAATAATAAACAAAGTTGCAAGAACATTAACATAACTTGATGAGGACTTAGCAACATTGTTGCGTTTATATTAACGTTAGGCGGCCTTGGATATGCTTGTGTTGATAAAGGCTTAAGGCGTATAGTTCCTTGAACCATCTGGCCGAAATTATGTGAACGAAACTCTCGCACTCGCCTAGGCGGCAGTACGCAAATCTGTGCATTTATTTGCGGCCAGCAGAGCCCGGAAAGCGCTTTAAATCCATTTTCTCTGCGAGATATTGATTGATTTTCATATGCAATGTTCACTTTGAAGAATATTTAACCACCAATTTTTATGTGTAAAAATGTTTCTAAAGGTCCAAGCTGTTTCGAAGGAGTAAGGAAAAGTTGCGAAATTGCTAAATTGTTTTTTTTGACAAAAGTATTAATTGCACGAAAAAATCAAATGTTGATATTATTGTTCATGAATCTATATTAAACATATATTTTTTTCAAACCAATTGACCTAGCCGTTACGGAGGAGTAGGCCTCAGAAAATCACTGTTTTATGGCACTTTTCGGGCGCTTGGCCCTTTTTTTGATCAATTCAATTATTTATTGCTACATTAAATATATGTTTTTAAGATTAAAAAAAGTTAAACAAATGCACATGGATTCTGTCGTGCACAAGTTCATAAAGATAAGTGGTTAATATTAAAAATTAAAAGAACAAAGTTAAAGAAATTCAAATAAATCAGATGTATGTACAAATCAAATTAAATATAAACACAAATGTCAAAAAAATTGATGACAATAATATAAATATTATGAAACTGATTGAAGAATTTCTGTACAGACTAATCTTAACTTTGCAACTACTTTACAAAAACATACAGTCTAATATACTTGTGAATTTATTTTAACAGCTGTTAAATTATCTAGAACTATGTACAAGGTGATAAAGGTCTAAAATGGCGCAAAAGGTCAATACAATTAGGATGTAGAATTAAAAAGTAGATTGTCAAGCTTTTTAATGTGTCACGGTTTTAAGAAACTCTTTATAATTTTGGTTTATTTGGTACAAAACTAAATCAGGTTTACTTTAAAATATTATCTGGCCTGTTGGTCTAGTGGTTAGTGGCCCACTAACCATTAGGGTCGGAGGTCGCGGGTTCGATTCCCACCCAGGACAAATGTTTGTGTGATGAGCACGATCATTATTTTGTCCTGTGTCTGGGTTTAATTTATCAATATTTTGTATATATTTAGAAATATATAAGTATGTTTATCAGTGGTCTAGTAACACAAGCTCTGCTTAGTTTGGGATTAGATGGCAATGTGTGATATTGTGGAATATTACTAATTATTGTATACTAGCTGCTGCCAGTGGCTTCGCCCACATGATAGTAGAAAATTATCTGATGGGAATATACTCCCGGGATAAAATATGCTATGTGCTATCCCAGGATATGGTCTATCCGTGTGCCAATTTCTGGCCAAAACCGTTCAGTCAATCGAGCGTAAAGAAGTAACAGCGCAGACTCAGTAGCATAATTAGCTTTATAGTGTTCCCATCGCTGGGACTCAGGCCTCTTCTCTACGAGGGGGAATGGGAACGTAATCCGCCACGCGGGCCCTGTACGGACTAGTTGATGCCAAATTAATGTCTTCGAATTTTTGGTTCTAGGAGATGCCGGTTTCCTCACGATGTTTTCCTTCACCGTTTTGAAAGCCGTGATGAAATAATTTACACAAACTAATGCACCTGGTTTGGTTTCAATCCACAACTCGTAAGTCGAGTTACCACAAGGCCATCAGGCCATCACTGCTCCCTTGGCTTAGTAATATCAAGTAATGAGTACTTACGGTTGTCACTGTAGTCGTCGACTAGAATAATTTCTTTGATGAGATGTTCCGGACTTCTATTGAGGACGCTGCAACCAAAGTATATTCATGAATTCTTGTAAAAGTCAAATATAAGGTCAACTATCTTAGCAAGTCTTTTGAGTGATTACATTTAAGTGCTGCATAATTTCTAGGTAGTCTACATTAAGCAACACGTATGTCAATATGTGTCAAGGTCACAAAACTGTTGTTTTTTATTATTTTGAATAAGTGCAGCCTTAAAACTAGTTTGCACCCAATCGGTGCCATTGTCGTAAAATTGTATGTAACAATAAACGAGTATATTATTACTATCTTTCTGTCTTTGTCCCATATTACTTGAGTTCGCTATCACTTACTCCCTTCTCCTTGATATCACTCCCTTCTCCTTGATATCTTACATAATCCATCCATCATTTCTTCAGCTTTTCTCGCCATCTATATGTATATTGTTTACATGACTCTTTTAATAACATGAGTTTCATTTTTCCTTTTCACATGACCATACCAAGACAAACGATTTCATTTTGACTTTTCAGTCCCTAGTGCCACTTTAAAAGTTCCTCTATTATGCTCACTTCTGAATTTATCCATTCTCGTCACACTACACATTCAACTTATCATTCTCACTCCGCTACATGCAATTTCGTTTCATCCATCTTTTTTAAAGCTTAGACATTCCGATCCATACGCTATGATAAGTTTTATCACGGACTTGTAAATTTTTCCCTTCAACTTGAGGGGCATCCGTGAGTTACAAATTGTCTCTCTGTTTTATACGTCCTGCATTGATCCGATGTACTATGTCTCGGGAATGTACCAGTATATTATGATGGAGTGAAATATTTGTAGGCAATCAATGTCGATTTCAACAGCAGGGACCCAGCCGGGTCGAAGCCTACTGGGGCCAGGGTTATCCGAAAGGGCGCTCGAGCCCCGGTATGAAGGCTAGAAGGAACGGGGTGGGTCTTTTAGTCAGTAAGAGTCTGACACTATCTCCCGCTCCGCCCAAGGGCGGGGGATGTCAATGCATGATTTTTCCCACCAGAAAAAAAAAAAAAAAAAATGTCGATTTGTAGACATCCATCGACTACAGTCCAGCTACACCATGAGATCTAAAATAATTCGAAAGATCATGAAGTAAGCCCAAAAAACGCCCAAAGGATTTTGCAGATAGCTGCTGAGGGTTCAATTATGGTTGGGTGACTGGCGCAAAGGTTGAGCAATTGACTGCAGCGTCATGGTTTCGATTCCCACTCGGAGCAAATATTTGTCTGTTCTACAGATAGGTACTCCGTGTCTGTTTAGGTGTCTTGTGTGTAGCCACGATACAGGAGCTATTTCTAGTGGGGCAAAGTTTTAAAAAATATAGAGTGTTTTTAATTTACCTGACGATAGTCCGCAGTAGTGTAGACCTGGCTTCGTTGTGGAATGTGATGATGATACTGGTTTGTGGCAAGTCATCGTCGTATTTCTTCAGTCGACACCTGTATAAAATAACATTGAATGAATTTGTGATGAACCAAGAATCAAAGAATTGTAATCATATTTGTTATGTTAATTTATTATTTGTTTGTAGCCTGGCCCAAAGGTTAACCTTAGTCCTAGCAAACAAGCAAATAAGTTCTTTTTAATGTTTAATATTACACTTTTTTTTATGAGTCATATTTTATAAATAAACTATCTATTATTATTAATCAATCATATAATTTTCGATGAACACTTGTAAAGAGTCGTGGCAACATAGCTGTAATTATTTCAATCTAAATAGACTTAAGTACCAAGCTAATCAAAACACAATTATTGTTAAATCTGCCTAATCATGACATTAGAAAAAACGATTAACCCGAATCTGTCTCCAACATATTTAATCAGTAATTATCATTAACAACATTGCAAAATCTGCCGCGAGTACATCTCCGAAGACATTGACCCCGTGAGGCTGCGAGGTCGTCCAGGTCCCAGGGAGGTCGCATCGTATTACGTGTCTTAACACGTCTTGTGTGTGAGGTTGCATCAGTTTGAGGCCGCTAGTTGACACTGCACTTCTTTAGCGTAAGCTTGTGAAGAATTTGGGTTAAAAACAGCTCATATAGTTTTAGGCTGTTTGCTAAAGAGATTATGACGTGTATAATAGTGTGTGTGAGTCCGGCGTTCAAGTTACAAATATCTTTATAATATTTCGTACCGAATTAGGTTCTACCAAAAATTCAAGGCATGTGACATTCACCAATCCGCATTGGGGCTACATGGTGGATTACGGCCCATTCCCTCTCCTAAACAGGAGGCCTGAGTTCCAGCAGTGGGAACATTAAAAGGCTAATTATGGTTATGCTTATTTCATCCCACTGCGTTGCTTAGTATTCCCCTAAAGTTCAGCTCTCTTCAAGTGTTTTTTTTTTCACAACTATCACACAACATCGTCTAGTCCCAAGCTAAGCAGAGCTTGTGTTATGAGTACTAGACAACTGATAAACATACTTATATATTTCTAAACATATACATATTATAGATATATTACACCCAGACACAGAACAAATGATCATGCTCATCACAAAAACATTTGTCCTGGGTGGGGATCGAACCCACGACCTCCGGCATTACTATGCCGGAGGTCAGGGCCACTAACTACTAGACCAACAGGCCTGTCAATGTGCCTGTCAAAGTGTGTTTTTTTACTGTCAGGAATGAGTCCAAATCGTCACGACAGTGCTATTTGGCTCGGTGACGATACCCGTCTTCATGTACCCACTATGTGACGATCTTGTGAACAGGTTAATTCTGGGCAAGTGTGCTTAACCGTCGACCACATCATTGCTAACCATCAGGTGAGATAGTGGTCAAAAGCGATCCTATCAATCACCAAAAGAAACTGTCCCCAACAAACAATGCTATCGTCGTTGCAGGATATAGCTCGATCTATTTGCAGGAGAATTTATTGGGTCAATAACTCAGGCGTGACCTCTTTGCCTCAGAGAACACGTTAAGCCGGGTATCTCGGCTCGTATGCAAATGCTATGAGGGTTATTAGAGACCGTTACAGGCCTGAAAAATGGCTGATAACTGGTTTAAGTTTAAGTAGAGGATACTCTATTTGTTTGGTGGATCCGATATACGATATATTTAAAGTTATCATAAAATAAAAGCCTCTTTTTGACATTTGTCAAAACGAATACTTGAATACGCAAAAATAATACTTTCAATTTACTCCATTATATTATTTAACTCGCCAAAAAAGGTATGTATTTTTCTTTTAGGTTCTTTTTCAAATGTCAAAAATGTTTTTATTTTTTATTTTTAACAAGTTTAGTTTATAAGTTTAGTTTATACTTGAAACAAAGTAGTAAGGTAAGTATTTGCTTTACTGTCTCAGTATTGTCAAAATGTCAAAATGTCAATCTCACGGATTGACATTCGGTTTATAATTAAAAATGTGACTTTGACAATTATATAATACAGATTTTTTATTTATATTTTATTATAATAGCCAGCTAATTGATATTATTGAAAGGTGCTATATTGACCTTTCTGTTCATATGATAAAAAGTGGTACTAAGGCCACGTTTCCACTTTTTCGTGACGGCAGATAATCGTGTAGTTTTAAGTGTCGTGCGTGGCTTATATATTTAAATGGAGGTGTCCACAAATAGGACGGCATGATTAACTGTCGTCTATACTTTACTTCGTATCCACTCACCCTTGGTATTTTTATCTTTAACGACAGCAAGATAACGATTAAAAAGGCTTATAAAGACGGTGGGTCACACAATTTTGGGTCAAATCTGTACTACAAAAAAAATAAGTGTCAAACTTACATAGCATTCCTCGTATCAGGTACCGGCCTATTACTAGGCAGGTTGTCTGAAGCCGCCTGGTTGAACCTGTTCCTCACGTAAGGATCTGAGTCCTTAGACCCTCCAGCCACATAGCCTGCCTCGTCGAAGTAAGCCCGGCCTGTAGTACCGGTGTTGCCAGTGTTGAAGACTTCCTCGGGGGATGCTGGACTGCTTTCTGGCTCTTCAATGTCTGAATGTTGTTTTATTAATCGGAGCGCTATGTTTTCTTCCTGTAACAAGAGAAAAATAATATTTAATTATGGGTTAAAATAAGTAGTGTTTGGATGTGCCTTAACCTTTCGAATATCTAATCAGAGATACAATAAAAAGACAATGAGAGAGCTAACGTCGGCGTTCGCTTGGGGTTTAATAAATGAACCTGAACCCCTAAATAGAACAGGCACGCGTGTGACTGAAACATGCGGCGGCAGCCTCTCGCATTGGGCCCTGGTTCAGACCATGGTCTGGGGCGAGAGAAGTGCGGTCGCCTCCATCTGCAAAGCTCTCGACGGCCGGGGCGACAAGAGCGTTCGAGAATCGAAGGGCGATACCTGGCCACTGCAGGCGCAGGCTTGCGGACGACGAGCAATGGGTATCCATTCGCCGTCGACATAATTCGGGCTCAGCCCGTCCGAACTGAGCCCTAGTTATCAACGGCGTGTACCACACGCGTTTCAACGAAATGTCATCTAAACCGTAAGGCTCAGCTGGGCCGAAGACCGCTGGGATCACGGGAATTTTTTGAAACGGAAAAGGTGGTCCTAGAACCCAAAAGGTAACTGAAAAACACATGTACGGTTTTAGTCAGTAAAAGCCCGACCCCCTTACTCCACCCAAGAAGAAATTTAAGGCATCGGTTGATGTCGCACCACAGGAAAGGCTTTAGTCACATATTTCAGTTCAGTGTAGACGGAGCTTACTAATTACAATAATTCCTCCCATTATTCCACAACATGAACAAAACAAACACTTTTACATAATTAGTGGATGTACGTGCCAACGATATTTATGAGTTAAGTAAGTATGCTGGATGCGCTGCTTTGTAATAATTAATGTGGTACTTTGTTTACTCCTCTCCTTTTAATGTTGGTATGTACTAACTTTTGTGTTGTACTCATTTTGTCAAAAATAAAGAGTTTTCTGTATACATTATTAATTTTAGTATTTTCGAAACCTGAATTCATATAGTTTATTCAGAATCAGTAACTGAATCGATTCTAATATTTTTTTACACCATGTTACGTATTTTCCCAAAAATATTTAAAAAAGTCACAAGTTGGGTACCTAAGTACAACAGAGGTCATGGCAGGTCATAGCGCAGCGCATAGCTAGGTGCGGAAGCAAAACCACCCCTCAGTCGTCCGGATGGCCCGGTAAACATGTATTTTTGCGGACAACCAGATAGCATAACGAGCTTATTACTGTGTGATTTTTCATGGTATAGTTATAAAATTTTGTTCATAGATTCTTTATATAACATCTAATACTAGACACGAGTTTCGGGTTCCGCAATACTAAAACAATTGTTATATAAGATGTAACTGGCATAATGCACACCTTTATTTACCCCAATTAGAAAATTAAGTTATAATCAATTATGATTGATTTCGAAGATTAGATTACCAATCTTCGAAATTGTGCTTGAATACACTTAGGCAGTGTTTTTTTTAAGTAATTAGTTATCCTAAGTTTATGCAAATAATATATTACGGTACTATACTAACACTGGTAGCGCATCGGTATTGAAATCTACACATGCATACAGAAAAATTTATCAAAATAGATGAAATAGATTCAGTAGTTGATTTCGGATATACCTACTACTTTTAGGTTGCGTGTTTTTTTTGCGTGCGTGCGTGTTGCCAGTGATGATTTATGACTCCGAAACGTGGTAGCTTGCAATGAGCCTCACAAGAAGACTCCAAGTCACTCAAAGGGCAATAGAAAGGAATATGCTCGAAGTTTCCTTGCGTAATCACATCAGAAATGAAGATATCCGCATGAGAACCATGGTTATTGACGTAGCTCGAAAAATCTCGAAACTTAAGTGGCAATAGGCAGGCCACAAACGTCAAAACAGGACTTTTATTTTTTGTTAATTTTAATAAAATAACATGTGACTGGCCTATGAGAAAAAAAAATAAACGTAACGTAACATTGATTGCATGTTATTTGCCATATGTTATTTCTCCATTTGCCATTCTATACTCATCAATTTATGTTTGTGTACAAGTTGTATTACTTTTTTGATCTATACTAATATTATAAAGAGAAAAGATTTGTATTTTTGTATGTAACGAATAAACTCAAAAACTACTGTGCCGATTTCAAAAATTCTTACACTATTGGCTTATTTATTGCCCGTGCAAAGCCGGGACGGGGCGCTAGCGTAAAATAAAGTATTTATATTCTATTCCATTGATTCAAATATTTTGTATACGATAGACTATAATCCATCTTGGCTGGCCCATCTAGTTTGTAATACTTGAACGTCGCTGATGTAGCTAAACTAATATTTAATTCATAGCACCCGTCTCGCTTTGCGCATTCCTAACTAAAAGATCTTTTAGCAGCTTCGTTAAATAGTAATTGCGTTTAGCCTTGATAAGGATGCCTTATATGGGTTTAGCTAGATAGTCGTGAGAAGATTTATAGAACTTATTTTCTTTGGTTCCTGTAGGTACAGTCGCGAGCAATAAGATATAATTATTACAGATAGTATGGTCTATATTATAATTTATAAACGTACTCGTGCAATATAATATAGCGGAAGAGGTTTTTGTTAAACGCGCTAAAACTGAAACTATCATTTAATAACAATGATAATAGTATAATTTATTTTTAAGTATCAATGACTCATAAACAATTAATACAAACAGAATGGTCACAATTAAAATTAAAATACGAAAAATTAATTAAAATCAATTAAAAAGTTTTACTATTTTATTTATTTTTTTTTTTTTTTTAATAGCCATTACTGTCCCATTGCTGGGCAAAGGCCTCCCCCAAGTCCTTCCAGACATTCTTCTCTCGCGCCGTCTCTTAACGCGTCTAGATCATCTCGCCACCTCTTTCTAGAGCGACCTCGATGGCGCTTACCGTTTGCAGGAACCCACTGGGTGGCGACACTTGCCCAGCGGTTAATTTAATTTAAATATTTGGTTTTAAAAAAAAGTTTTATAGTATATCCACATTTAAAAAGAGTAGGCCCTCCTTTTAAATCTGGATATCTGGTCCGGAGCAAGGAGGAATGGCAAGCGGTCGCCTCCTTCTGCGAAGAAATAATGCTAGCGAAGAAGGTGACTGCATGCCAAGCCGTTCCTAGTTTATGGCCATTTTTTATTAATAAAAAAAGAATTATCGAGACGAATAATTGATATATTTCTCGATGACCTATTAAAATCCGACCTTGACAGAAGATTCGACTGCCCATCTGTTTCTCTTAACCTTGACAGATCGTTTTTCTGGCACACCTTTATTATACTATAAGTATGTTAATGAGATAACTGGTTTAAGGTATAAACTGGTATAAGGTGTCATCATCTGATTTGTAACTCAATTATAAAATCTTATTGCGAACTATAAGAATTAGCTTTTAGATTAATTTAAGCACAACTGGCTTCTTGATTTTATGCACTAGTAGATTTTTGCCTAGGTGTAGAGTAACAAACACTTTGAAATAGCTGTTTTTTTTACTGGGTCACTTTATTCATGAAGATCAATTTATTCATAATATTGCTGCAAATTCAGTTACAGGTTTTGATGTGACTCACTAATAGAAATAACGATAGAGAAGAATGGTTAGTGTATATTTTAATAAATTACAATCGTACGAAGCTGGCAGCTGACTACAAAAAAGCCACTAAAAAGTTCATAATAATTCTAATTTTGGAAGTCAGTATTTCTGCTCAGTTATTTTCTATATGCGCAAGTTCAGTGCGCTCGACGCACATACACATAGTTATGCACGTCATTCTACATAGGTACACGAGTAAGAGCAACGCAAAAGGTCATGATGTTATGATCACCACTGAACCCTATAAATACAGAATTCCTGACAACTTTTCCTACAGTTTATGTAACTTCCTATAATACTGACAACAAGTGTCAGTACCCGGGCATTTTAGATTCCTTAAGCATATTTGTGTAGGTAGTAGGTAAGGTTTAAAACAGTGATCTGAATTAATATTATAAAGAAGTAAAGTTGTTTTTTTTTTTCAAGCTATTGCATAGCTTCTATCGCGGGCCTTGAGTGTGGAGACCGAATCCAGAAATTCCGTAACGAAAATAACCTAACACGGGGGGTGTTAGGTTATCATTTGTTTTTTGAGCGTGGTGACCGATAAGAAAACAAATGAGTGAACAATCAATCAAAATTCAATTCAATGTATGAAAGTGTAACTTCAATTAATATCAAAGAAAAAGAAAACAAAGGAAAAAAAATACTGCATAAATAAAATAAATAAATAACTGTAATTGCATAAGTTTATACCACGTACATCGAGGGACTGGAACAATTTGCCTGCTGCGGTCTTCCCGTCTGATTATAATTTAGGTGTCTTTAAGGCAAGAGTGAATAGGCTCTTAATAAACTAGTGCGCCTCACCATCAACGATTGCATCACTGCTTGCCATCAGGTGGGATCGCAGTCAAGCACTAGTTTATACAAATTAAAAAAAAAAAAAAAAAAAAGTTGATAAAAATGCTATGCAATAGCTTTACCGCGGCAGTCCCCGAGTGCCACACGTCTTTTTTGTTTGTAGGATGTAATCTCTGAAAGTACTACTGGTCTGATTGATATTTTTTTTTTACCGATAGAAAGCTGCTTTATTCCTGAGTGACATAGGCTATATTTTGTGTACGCGGGCGAAGCCGCGGGAAAACGCTAGTTTATCATAAATATAAAATATTTTCTAGTTAAAATTATAAAATATTAACAAGTTGTCTTTTTGTGCGTTTCATCAGACACGGTGTATTGCAGAGCTTTACCCTAGAGGGGAATTATAGGTTTTTTTTAACAGTACCGTAATTCGTTTAACCACTACTTCAATCACGCCTTTTAATTCATTAAACCCCAAGCGAACGCCGGCGTTGGCGCACCTATTTTCTTTCTATTGTGTCTCTAATTACCACGATTGAAAGGTTAAACTGTATCATCAATTAATCTGTGTTTTTGGAGACTTCGCCTCTAATCTTTATTGAATTACTAGCTTTTGCCCGCGCGGCTTCGCTCCCGCTCTTCCCTACTTCAGGCTACTATACCCTACTCTACCCTACTCTACCCTACTCTACCCTACTCTACCCTACTCTACCCTACTCTACCCTACTCTACCCTACTCTACCCTACTCTACCCTACTCTACCCTACTCTACCCTACTCTACCCTACTCTACCCTACCCTACTCTCCTCTACCCTACTCTACCCTCCTCTACCTTACTCTACCCTACACTACCCTACACTACCCTACACTACCCTACTCTACCCTACACTACCCTAATTTTCATTTTTTTTCCCATAAGAACCTTCTCCTCATAATAACGAACACAACAAAAAAAAAAATTAGCGAAATCGGCGTTGGCCAGGCGTTGTTGAGTTATGCGCTTACCAACACATTTTGCGATTCATTATTATATTATAGATTTAAGTTAGCATGAATATGATGTGTAGCATAAAATTACATTGTTGTTGGGGTTTTTCATCATCTTCTTTGCATATAAAAGGAGAAATTAACTGACTAATAAATCAACGCAGCAACTACAGAAGCCTGAATTTTGAAAAAGTTTCCTTTTATGACGTAAACAGTCAATAAGAAGGAATTTTCAAAGTTCACCGTCTAAGGGAAATAAATGGGGTCCAAAGTTTGTACGGAGAAACCTACTTTCAAGCGAGCGAAGCCGATGGCAAAAGCTAGTCGTGTCATACAAGGCATTCATGCATGTTTAAGTAAACTAGGTATCATCATTATCATCATCACCAGCCTTTTTAATGTTCCCACTGCTGGGACTCAGGCCTCCTTTCTAGGAGAGGGAATGGGCCGTAATCCACCACGCGGGCCCAGTGCGGGTTGGTGAATGTCACATGTCTTCGAATTTTTGGCTCTAGGACATGCCGGTTTCCTCACGATGTTTTCCTTCACCGTTTTGAGAGCAGTGGTGATGAAATAAATTACACAAAGTAATGCGCCTGGCTGGGTTCGAATCCGCGACCTACAACTCGTAAGTCGGGGCCGTTACCACTCGGCCACTACTGCTCCTCGGAAACTAGGTATATAACATTATAAATAATTTAATTAAATTTTTCACTACTTATAAGACTTTTTAAATATTGTTATCAATAGTATTGTCCTAAAAAACTATAATGTAAGAGCTTCTACTGCCTGTGACAAAGGTTTATCCTAGTACAGGCACTTAACATAGCATTTACCTTTGTAATTACTCTTAAGATTTTATGTAACCATTTTACCAAATTTTACCCTGAATAAACATATTATATTGTATTATATTCCCGTGACCCCTCCAAAACTAAATACTACAACCAAAAACACACTACCAAATACCAAAACAAATACTTGTAAGAACAAAAGCAATTTACAAACTAAAACAGACAAATTTACAGTAGCAAGTTTAAAATGAGTTCATCATTAACCAGTGTGAAATTTGTTTGTTTAGTAGTCTGTAGATTTACTCAATTTCAATTCAGAATTTATTTGATTTATCGCTTCGGGCCTAATTCATCTGTCAGAACCGTACTAATAATGATTAATTGATTTGTTAATACGTGTTCAACATGCTAGATCATTAAGTCTTTAGTAATATTTATTTTTCTGTCATAATTGTGAGATTTCGCAAATTATGTTGAAAACTCAACCATTAATTTATTTTACTGGTAAAGAAGAACGTAAAAAAGTAAGCATGTACAATGCGTTCCAAATGAGAATAGGATCGCCCGCCATGTTGTGACGTCACGATTTACTGTCAAATCGAGGAAAGATATTTTTAAATATTAATTAATTTACGAAAAATTTAATTTATTTAGGAACTGTGAACGAAAAAAGTTTAATCAGAATCCAGTTCTTTAATTTTACTCATCTCTGAGTTCTTCATTTTGCCAAAATTTCTTCGATTTGACAGTACGACGAGATGTCAAAACATAGGAATCGGTCCTATTCTCGTTTGGAACGTGTAGTACCATTGTTCATTTTTGCTTGCACGAAAACTACAAAGGTTTTGATTTAGCGCCGCGCCGCAGGATTAAAGCGAAAATTTTTTTAAGTGATCAGGCTGAAATGACCGCGATGGCACTTAAAACTGAAATTCATTTAACCCTTTCTTGAGGTTTGGTAATCATAAAGTAACTCGCAATTCCCTGTCGCTCCACCCAGAACAGGAATAGTTAAGTGTCTGATTTTTATTGACTAAAACCCACAGTCTTTCGGTTGCCTTTGATGCTCCAAGGCCACGTGACTCTTTCGAACCATCGTTCAGCTTGGGCTGGCATCGGTTCTAGCGGGCTGTCAATCATGCTGCATGTCATAGCTTTTTTAGGTGAGCATGCAAAACAACCCATCAACTACAAGGGCCTCTTTACGACGCAATTGACGAGTAGTGGATAGCTCGTATGGAGCGACTCGTTGTCCAGGGACAAGTGGAGGGGAAGCGGTCACGCGGGCGCTCACCTACGCGTTGGACAGACCTCATGCAACACAAACCTCTATAGTTCAGAGTTCTCGCGACACAGTAAACCGGGACAAATGGAGACGCATCGCGGGAGCCTCACTCGCCAACGAAAATGCAATATCGTCAACCACGACCACTCTGTCAAGAGTGAACGACTAAGGAGGAGGATAGCTTGTCGTCTGCAACCGCGCTTGCGGTGGCTGAAAACTATCCTGACTGTCCTGATACTGCGACTTTCAGGGTGTAAGGATTACCTCTCTTTCACGTATTCTGGCTCCTTCTTTTTTGGAACTACTGCTTCGCAGAAGGAGGTGACTGCTTACCATGCCCTGGATCAGTTTTGGACTAGAACACTGAGCCACCAGCAGTCTGTTCCCCAAGGACATGGCAGTGCTGCACCCAAAAGGGCCAGACCTCCACCGTATGCTCCATTGCGTTCTCTGGGCGATCCACACAATGGTGGCGCCCGGAGGAATTAACTCTTGATTTCTACATTGAAAGTTAAGTTTCTATAGCTATTTTAAAGTTGGACTTTAAAATATTACTACCAGCTTGGATATAGAAACATTAAAAAAGTAATTAATAATTTACTAAAACCAATTTATTGAACAGGTTATCGCCATAGACATCAGTATTTTGTGAAAAAGAAAACAATCTGTTCGTGTTTGTCACGGTCTCTTTACTAGAACTAACGACTACTTAAGAGCATATACTTAAACAAAGAGCGAGCCAGCCTTTGACGAAGTACTGAAAGAACGAGAAATAAAGTATTCGCTAGGAATTTCCTATCGGAGGAGTCTGTGTTTCCTGATAACTACCCGCCAAGACATCCACTGTTGAACATAAAGCCCTAAGTGTCGCTATAAAAAAGGGCACGTCTCGCGTTCATCGGATTTCCGCGACTTTCATCAGGTTATCGGTCCACCTTATGAGAGGCCTTCCAACGCTGCGTCTTCCGGTGCGCAGTCGCCACTCCAGACCCTTTCAGCCCCATCGACCATCTGTTTTACGAGCAATGTACACTGCCGTATGGTGTGATAGTATGGTATGTATGATATTGTATGGTATGGCATATGGTATGGTATGGTATGATACAGTATGGTATGGTAGTATGGAATGGTATGGTGTGGTGTGGTATGGTATGGTATGGTAAGTTATGGTAATGATCACGGAACAGTAAAAACAGTGGAAGTAGCTTGAGAAAATGTTTGTTCCAGAACCGGTGTCGCCAAACTCATACATTTACAATTTACTCTTACTGCAAACCTAAAAATATGATTGGCTGAAAACAAAAACAGGGCGTAGACGAAATGCAAAAAAAAAATTATACGAAATGCAACTTTAATTTCAAATGTCTATAAATCAAATTGACAAAAACAAGAAAGAAATACATCTTTGACTACCAAGTACTGCCACTCGACGCTAGATGGCATTGTTCAGTATATAACATTCAGTATGAACTGTAACTGCGTAAAAATAAGATTGGTTTTTGAATGGTGTATCACTGACGCGAATGCGCTCGCTGCTACTCAGATAGGGAAGTGACCTTATTCGATCGAAATATGTATCGATTGTATGAAAACGTATTTAAAACTTATCATGCAAAAAAAAAATGTATTGCGATAGTGTGATAGTATTAAAATTATGGAATTAATATGATTAAAGGCAATTTTTAAACGTAGTAAAAAGGGTATTTATTTGCATAGTACATCAATTATCATCATCTCAGCTGAAATCATCGTCATCGCCCACTGCTAAACATAAGAATATTAAGTATAATTCAAACGCCCTATGTTGTTCCTAACTCTTTAACTAAATTTATTTAAAATACATCACAAATATCATACCACAATTTTTATTTTATTATATTTATTAATTTAATAATTATCTGTATTATATTACTTACAAAAACTATTAAACTATAATATATATTTTAAAAAGGCAATGTAATACATATTATACATATCGATTGATTTTATCGATAAAGTCACGCACTATTTGGATAGCGTCAAAAGTATAGGTAGACTAACGAATATTCCAGAAAAGCTAATAACCGAGAAAAGAAAATCAACTTTGTAGTGATGTGACTAAGGACTAGTTTTGTTTGTATATCCTGCGCAATGTTTCACGTAATTTTGTTTTTTCATTTTATTAAAATAAATCCAAAAATAATACTTTTCGGTGGTATGATACACCTCCATGAGTTAGATTTTTAGTCAGACTATGGTTTTTAAAGTACAGTATGGGACAATAAAGCGTTTTAATATTATTTTTCGTTAATTATTATGTTGCGCAGTCTAGTTAGAGAATGAGAGCGCTTGAACAGCAAGTGTGCAACGCGATTCTTACTAGCGGCGACAGTGCCACGCCTACTTACTTCTTCCACTGTTTTTACTGTTCCGTGGTAATGATACTAACGATTACCACAACTATTACATACATGTACTACACACTTCGTACCCTTCAAATTGGCAAATGTTATCCAAGAATTTTGTTCCGGTTTAGCCGTTCTTGAAATAAACTAACACTGTTATATGACCGTGTCATGCACTAGACCAGTTTAATTGGTACGATTTTTTTCTCTCTCTACTTTATGGATGTCATTGAAAGACATACTAGAAAGGTTGTTTGTGTTTGCTATCGCAATTATTATTTTACACAATAGGCACGGGCTTGTTATTAAAATCAATCTCATGATTGTAACCCTGATAATATTAGTTTAGATACTACCTTAACTAATTTTAGATATTTTAGACATTCGAAATATGTCTCTAATTTTGAAACTAAACATACAAACATTGCTTCAAGTTTAAATTCTATTGAAACCAAGTATCTGTTTTTACGTGGGCTTTGAAATTTTCATTTAAAAATTAAACTTAAAAATACATTACTCTAAAGTTGATATTAATTGTGTTGATCCTAATTAAATTAAATTATTTCGAATTTTTTTTTTGGTAATTGAGCGATTTGCCAATTTTTCTACTAGTGTTACGTTGAATCTCGATTTTTTTTACGAATACGTACAGTTTATCGCTAGAGTTGTAACCAAAATAATTTCACTTTTAACAGCACTTTGACATCGGCGTCCTAGTAATGAACTTTAACTGTCATTCCGACGCATGAATGTGACAGCTCGCGTCTTTTGTTTTATATTAGGACGGTTCGCTTATTTTGTGGCTCAAAGTCACCTTAATTTTCTTTGTCATTAAGTTTTATAAGCCGCTGTTTGAATTTCTTTTTTTTATGCAAGTTCAGTTTTATTTGATGACTGGGTTGATGCTTTTAATTACTGGATTGTGTTCTTAATGAAATTAATTTACTGAAAGACAACACATACTGTAAGCAGTTAAGTTTAAAAGCTTAAAATATTTTTAATTGTGAGGCTCGCGCTTGACCTTTATCCTACCTGATGGTAAGCGATGATGTAGTCTATCATGATGTGGTCTGTCCAAAAGTAACCCATTCACTCATGACCTAACGACCCCTAGGTTGTAGCTATCAGGGAACACAGACACCGCAGTGAATTCCACTCCCAAGCTGCACGCATAATTAATGTGTTGCACAAAAGTTCCTTAAACAACGACAGTGAGTATCAAGGAAGTATTTTTGAAAATTTATCCCCTAGTGGAGAGAAATGGGAGTAAAAGTTTGTATTAGACGGTGAGAAAGCCCACTGGATATATCGACACCTTGCAATCATAATGAAGCAAAACAGTAAGCATATTTTTTCAGAAGAAGCATTTTTGTAATTGGTAATGTAAGTAATTTGTGAAAATCTTTTTCACCGATGCAAATAGCGGTATGTAATCAATAAAAGTAGGTACCAGATGCTGGATTTACATTAATTAAATTACAAATTTAAAATAATAATACTTTTCTAAGTTTTTTTTATTTAATTATATATATTTTTTTTTCTTATACTTTTTAATAAGTAACAATACTTTTATTTTATATTTTTATAATACAAGTTTACTCAAAAAATATATTACGACTTTGTGCATTGAAGGTTGCACAAAGTCGTAATATATTTTTTTTTACATTAATATGGAAATGAATAAAAATGAATCCGGTAATGCCTTTAGTTTGAAATTTCAAATACTTTTAACCAAAGACGAATTAGTAAACAAAATTCGAATTGAAAGCTATTTCAGAATCCATTTACCTACATGTTGGTTAGTTTAAAAGTCAGCAATGTGCGTCATCTCATACGAAAGCGTATAACTAATGACCAGTTTCCTCAGGATGCTCATAAGTTATCGATAAATTGCTACAGAGAGGCATGCTATGTTGCAAATGATCAATAAAATGTTAAGTATAGGTTTGTGTGAGAGGATATCGTTAAAATTGACTTTATCGCCTATTTAAGGCCCAAGCGCCCGAAAAGTGCCTTATAACAGTGCCTTTCAGGGGCCTACTCCTCGGTAACGGCCAGGTTAATAGGTTTGAAAAAAACATATGTTTTTTATAGATTCATGAACAACATTATGAACATTTGATTTTTTCGTGCGATTAATACTTTTGTCTAAAAAAAATATTATGTACATACAACAGCATCACATTCGCAATTTTTACCTACTCCTTCGAAACGGCTTGGATCTTTAGAAACGTTTTTACACATAAAAATTGGTATTGAAATATTCTTCAAAGTGAACATTGTATATGTAAATCAATCAATATTTCGCAAAGAAGGGGCTCTGTCCGGGCGTAGCTGGCCGCAAACAAATGCACAGATAGTCGTACTGTCGCCTAGACGGGTACGAGAGTAGTGACCATTTAATTTCGGCCAGATAGTTCAAGGGACTATAAGCCTTAACGATATGATTAATACATCTTGAGCTGATGTATGCAATCTTCTTTGACGTTTCCAAGTTGTCATGCTGGCAAATGAGTGTGGCGGTGGTCAGTCTCTTTACGGGGTCTTTGAGGCGTGGCTGGAAACACCTCAAACATCCTCATCTTCCGCATGACGCAGATCATATAACAAATGAAATTATTGGAATTCTAGTACATTTTATGCAAATTTTATACTAATGCGGTTTTAAATTCTTTAGTGAGTCACACCTACAATCGTTTTAAATACCAGTTCAGCTTATCTAAATATCGGTTACTTTAATATCCTGTCTATGAAAGTTATCACGTGATCAAATATGTATATACGTAGGTATACCACAGTTAAATTCCCCAACAAATATTTACGATACTTATATCTTAGCAAAATATGATAGATTTTGCAAAACAATTATATTTGTATAACTTTACACAACCGGCCAATAAAAAAGGGCAAGCATAATTATGATTTTGAACACTTCTACACAAGTTGGACGTCCTTCTTCTCTGTTGATGTTAATCGATCAGTACTTATAATAAAATGCGTCAGAGACGTAATTCAGCCACTCTGTTACAGAAATTGATTAATGATACATAATAATGTAAGGTATAAGTTCCAGGGCAACCCGTTAAATTTTTCTCAAATGCTTTTCCTAATGAATGAATTTTTCATAAAATGGCCATTTAATAGGGTAAGACGAACTGAGAGACTAGTATTGATGAATTTAGTCATTATAATTCCGGAAATAAATACATATTACGGTGGTCAATCATATTTTAATCAACTTACAACTTGCCACTGTATTGCAAAATGCAAAAAAAAATTAAGACAATGTGAATTTTGTGGGTTACTTTTAAACGTCCCCCTTAAAGCCCTTGAATTATAGGATGTATATTATAATTAATAATATGCTTCAAAAAAAAAAAGAATTGAAGAGCTCAAATATTTCAAGAACACGATATTAATATTATTTTCAAGGAGGACTAGTAGCGATTGTACTCGTAAAAAAGATGAACCATGAACGCTCCGAGTACAACTTTTACACTGCCGGCCAATTAAAGGTGCACGCGATAGATTTTGCACACTTTTCCACGGGTCCTGTTTTCTATACGAGTTAGAGATAAGACAAGCTGGTTTATTATGCCAAGCTTTCTACCTGTTCGGTGGATTTGCAAGCAAATCGTGTAACCAGTGAAAGTGCTTTGACGGTGTTCAAATTAACATGGATTCTGGTAGATTTATGTGAACTTTTATATCCGTAGTTTTACAATTAGAGTATTAACCAGACAAATCATGAACATTAACACTGATCCAAAAAAAAAAAGAATGATCCTCCATATCTGTATTGCCAAAAATGAGAGTGAACAGAGATGTTTCAAGTTCATTGTACACGGCTATGTAGATAAAGAGGTTTTCCATTCTGATTTTTGGCCAAAAACTAGATGTTGAACTGGTAACAACTTCTATAGAATATATTAAAATTGATTCCAGTAAGTATCTCTTGTAGGTTTTACTCGTACTAACGTAAATTTTTTTGTCACTTCATTTTTTTTTATAACATGTACCGTCTTGAAATACTGTGGTATATTGGCACTGTGGTATAAGGGCGATGAAAAGGGCTATGTTTGGAGTTTCCTTGCATGATCACATCAGAAATAAGGATATCGACAGGAGAACCAAGGTTAACCGACCGACATAGCTCAAAGAATCGCCAAACTTAAGTGGTAATGGGCATTGCACGCAAAACAGATGGTCGATGTGGACAAAAGGT
The DNA here is from genome assembly GCA_910589285.2 of Mythimna ferrago. NCBI lineage: Eukaryota > Metazoa > Arthropoda > Insecta > Lepidoptera > Noctuidae > Mythimna > Mythimna ferrago. Next base: position 5,503,283 of record OU342675.1, on the reverse strand, counting down.
TCTGGAGTGGCGATCACGTACCGCAAGACGCAGCGTTGGAAGGCCTTCAACAAGGTGACCTGGTCAGAGTTGCGGGAATCCGATGTATGCGTGAAGCACAGGACCGTTCGTTGTGTCTTGGCTTGGCGTCCACTGTTGGCCTATGTCCAACAGTGGACGCTTTTCGGCTGATATGATGATGAAGATGATGATGAACATGTACCCACACAAGAGAATGTTTGTCTTTGATTCAATTTACGTCATTAATGACTCATATAATCATTAGTGTGATATATACAATCTTAGTAGCTATCTAATATCCACTTAACTAAATGCTATTTTTATTTCAGAACAGCTTTTGGTTGAGTCGTTTATTTTGCTAATTAACGTTTAAAGTATGCCCATCTCACTCTATACTCCCATTATGTAACAATGGACGTCTTTTAGCTGAAATGACTAAGAAATAATAAATACCATAATCAGTCTTATAATGTTCTCATAGCTGGTACTCAAAGAAAGGTCTAGTAGAGGGAATGGGCCGTAACCCATCATGCGGGCCCAGTGCAGATAGATTGATGGATGTCACATGTCTTCGAATTTTTGGTTCTAGGACCAGCCAGTTTCATCACGTTTTCCTTCACCGTATTAAGAACAGTGGTGATGAAATAAATTACACAAAGTAATGTGCCTGGCTAGGTTGGAACCCACGATCTACAATTTATAAGTCGGGGCCGGACCACTGTTGCTTCATAATTATAATAATGGTGATTTATGTCAATGTCTTTAATTAATTTTTTTTTAATTAACAAGTACAGAGTAGTCTAGTGTCAAGAATACAACTTATACGACATTATTTTTAGTTTATGCAAAACCTGAATATAGCTTGTTCAGAATGAGCAACTGAATGGATTCCAATAGTTTTTACACCATGTTATATTTTTTCCCAAAAATATTTAAAATTGTTACAATTTTGACACCACAGCAGCTCACAGCGAAAATTAGGCGCCAGCTAACAGCTGGGAGCAAGTGCAAAACAACCCCTCAGTCGCCTGGATGGCCGAGTGACTATGTATTTATGCTGACGCTTATAACTTTGTAATTTTTCGTGATACTTATTTTTCGAGATATAATGAAATATTGACATAGATTCTTTACATAAAAATACTAGATGTGTCTTTCGGGTTTCGCATACACTAAAGCTAATGTTTTATTTACTTAGAATAGTTTATACATTTTCATTTCAGAAGGCTTTCGGATGAAGTCTGAATATAGAAAATATTTATAAGTTTTCCAGGTGCTTCGTTCCTGCAACAAGATAGTTCATGAAACTATAATGCACGCCTCTCCAGGGTGCATTACTTATACGGAACAGACAGGATTTTATATTTAAGTATATTGTAAGCTGTTTTTAATTTACCGAGTAATTTATTTTGAATTGAACATAATTTTTTTGTTCATGCTGTGAACCAAGAATTTGAATTGAGAAAGAAATGTTGCAAAAATGATAGAGAGTCTCTTATAATCTCAAATAAAGGATAGAGAGTGTCTCTTTTTTTAAATGGCAAATAATTCTATGTTTTTTTCCTGACTGGCAGAAGCGAGGTGGTGCTAGATTTTTACTGAGTAAAGCCCACAGTATTTCTTCAGTTACCCTTTGCTACAGTAATTTTGTCGAACAATCTGTAGCCCTGGCAGGCATCAGTCCTTACTGGCCTGAAATACATAATACCATAGTTCCATCACACAACAACATAATTCGTGAAATGTTGATTTCCTAAAGGCACGCCTACCTAAACTTCGGGTTTAGGCATAGTATTATGTTATACAATTCTGTAATTTAATGCAAAATCGAGAGCTATCCCACGCAAAATATCGTTGCATTTCCAAATGCATTACGAATAACATTACCATGAAGTAACGAGCGCTGCAACTAGTAATACCCACAATAACGCATACACTGTCGTGCAATTTAAATACAATTACGTATCAAGAAGGCGGGTCACTCTCACAGAAAACCCGGTATTTTCTAACAATGAGGCTGCGGTTTCATTGAGGCGGAGCGGAGACGAGCTGTGCCGCGGTTCACCAATCACAAGGTTTGAAATCCACATCACTTCTCCACTACGCTTCAAAGGAAACAGCGTTGGAAGCGAGAAGCGGAATTGTTTAAAATATCGAGAAAATAGGCTAGATTAGGCTAGCGCCGAGAGAGGAGCGACGCAGAGCGTAGAGAGGTGAGGTGGGGCTGTGCGGAGCGGGGCGACTCACTCACGCGCATACCAGGCGATGCGATTAAGCAAAGCAGCCTCGCTCTACCCAGTACCACTCCGCTCCATCCCGCTCCGCTTCAGTGGAAACACCAACCTCTTTTCATAGCTCAGCCCCGTTCCGCACCGCTCCACTCCACTACAGTGGAACCGCAGCCTAAGCGGTAGTTAGGAAGCGGTATACTGCGGTGCATTGAAAGTACAAGTGTAGCACTGGAGAGTACATAATGCGTGTGTAATGTCGTGCACCGTAGGGCGTGACCAGCGCGGTTCGAGCTGACGGGCTTGGCGTTAAGTTAGTACTACTGTTATGTTAGCTGTGTCTCGCAAATAGTCACAATAGAAGTAAATGCGTCAAATAAGTGCCTAATTTTGTTGTATTTTTTTCTGTTCCACAAAATTTTGAATGGTGAAGCAGCATTGCCATTCACTATAATATTTCTTTATTCTCCTTTCTCAGTTTTATGTTAATTGATATTGTAAATAATGTATTTTTATTATTATGTGTAATTAGCAGCCTTTCGTTCAGTCCATCCTAAGGCTGTCAATAAGAGATTGCCCTGTGCAATAAAGACCGCCCATTGTACACATAGTTTTTATAAATGTTTATCCTATCCACATTATGAGGCGTACAATAAAGTATAAAATAAATAAATAAGGTAAAGTTTTTAAAACAGTAAAAATACGAAACGATTAATAAAATATTTATTACGTTTCTAAGTGGTCTTGCTGTGTGTGGCTATAGTTAGTATACCTACACGCAGCAAGGCACTTCAATAACCTTTTGACCTACCTTAAAATTCATCTTTTACCTTATTAGCCAAGAATAAAGCAAAGGTATAAGGAAACAAAGTCATAGTATTTTATCTACATCTCAGCTATTATTAGTTTGACCGAGATTTGGAGAAAATGTTTATAAATAACAATCATTTAAACTTCTAAAGTGTTTGTAATAGAACGATTAAATTATACGAATTTGGAGTGGCCGGTTGTTAAAAAGATATTTAGTGTTACGGAACTTAAACATAATTACGACATGCTCGACAGCCCTATAGAGAACACACAAGCTGTTGGGTAAACTGTGAAATGTTTACCATTAATGTGGCCAGAAATGTATGGAACGTGTGATTAAAAATTTCTTTAATTGTGGAGCAATTATTTTGTCAGGGAGTTTTCCGGTTCTTTGTAATATTTGTGAAATGAAAACATTCTTCTTCTTCCTGCCCTTTTATTCCTTCCTGCCATTCTTTTTATTACTTGGTGAAATGAAAACATTACACATATGTTTCTATACTATACATTAACATATGCTTTTACTCTAGTTTTTTTTTTTAATTGTATTTAATATTATTATAAACTAGCTGACCCGGTGAACTTCGTACCGCTTGACAGTCAATAAATGTAGTAACGTAATATTTTTTTTAGTAAACTAAAAAAAAAAAATCACGTAAAAAATTGTGACACGTGAATTTTTTCGAAAATTTTCCTAAGAGATATTCTGATTACAGTATACATACAGTTATTAGTTTTGTTACTTGAAAACGAGTCTATTAAAGTAAAGATCATTAAAATCAGTCCCGCAGTTCTTGAGTTATAAATTTTGTAACTAATATGACTTTATTTTATCTATACACCCCTACTTTTTAATTAGTACACAAAAAAATTGGGCTCTATCTGTACCCGTTACTGATCATATTTTCGTAGTCAACAGTAGAAAAAAACCGAAATCCTAAAATTTACCACGAAAATGTAAATTCATCATAGAATCAATCATACATAATAATTGCTAGTAGAAAATACTGCGGGCAGTGTTTTTCCTTAATTGTCATTTATTCATTCATTAGTCAATAGCCTGCACAATATTTCCATAAATTGAGTGACATTTTGGGACATAAACCAAAGCTAATAACTTTGCTGTTTATGAGTATTATTTATTGAGGTTTTACTTAAAAATAACAAGGGATTTTCTAATAAGCCCTTTAACTCACCGAATGCCGTAATTAGAGACACAATAGAAAGACAATTGCTTATGTCGAACTGTGTAACTTAAGACATTCAAAAGGTTAAGTATTTGTACTAATTAAAAATTTGAGGTGTATAGCTGAGAGAAGGCTTGATTGTAGATTATATCCAAGATGACAAGTGGCGTTTTCCGTACCAAAAAGGTTTTCCATTATTCCCGTGATTTATACCTGCAACAAAAAGAAGGTTCAGTCAATAAAGTGTTCGATAGAAGTAAAAAGTAAAGACTTGGAGAGTGTGTATTGTTTGTTATGGATTGGCAGGGATGCCGTGTGGATGGTGGTATTCTTTGTAGGATGTTTAGATTTTTGTTAAATATTGATACGCCCATGTTTGACCACTATCTCACCTGATAGTAAGCGATGATGTGCCCGACGATAAAGCACGTTTGCCTATTTTAGCATTTACAATATCGAATAGTTCATTTATATTTTGGGTTGCAACACTCATTTTTGACATTGAAATTATTATGTATTTGTGGCAAATCAGGGCCATTTTTTTAACGTAAAATGGCGTTGAGTATTTGTTTTATTAATTTTATTCCAAACTCAGGTACCGACGACAAAAGAGAGCTCGAGTCACATTCTATGTTGTTATAATTATAATAATAAAATATTTGTTTAATTCTTACTCCTAGAAATAATCTATTCACTCTTGACTGAAAGACCCCTAGATTATAGCTATCAAGAAACGCAGACTCTACATTTCGATCTAAACTTGCTTTTAAAGTGAGGTTCTACTGATTTTGTATCTTTTTTAATCTCTATAAACCTACATAAATAACCCATGCTGCTGCTATGCCCAAACGTCGGGCAAAAATCAAAACATGGGCTCAATAAAAAAAAAATCACGAATCAGATCCTAACTTACGATTTTAAACGTGTATATCTATAAGATTACGTCACGTAAATAGTTGAAAGTTACATAAAATAATAAAACATGTTTTATAAAAGGGTTTACCATAAACAAAAAAAATCTATTAGTTAGGTACTAGATGTGTTTTTTTAAATAAAATCATTGTTTCGGGGTCCCGAAATCAACATAGACCCCTGGCAAAACCCATACAAAATACTCTGTGACTACAACCGGCTCTTAATACAGGATATTCAAGAAATAAACTAAGGGAAGGAAATGCCTGAAGCTGTTTTCTTTTGTATGCAGTTTATTTCAAGCAAGCGCTATTGTTCGCTGAAAGTAGTTCCTGGTACATACATAAATAATGCGAAGATTATACTGCAATGTTACGGAATGATAGATATATTATGTGCTTAAAGTCGATGACCTACATTCAACGTTCAATAGTGAGTGAATACCATATTCATGATAATTGATGGTTATTATTTTAATTTAGTTCCGGAAATTTGAAATTTTGTCAGATGTCAGGCTGTAAACATGGTCTGGTATTGTAGTGTAAGTAGGTACCTACTATTTTACATTTTTTATAGGCCTGATAGCTACAATCAAATCGTCTTTACATCAACATTAAATAGGTTACATAATATATAGGCAAGCGTGCTCCATTATTCATAGTCGTCCGAATCATCGCTTATCATCAGATGAGATAGTGTTCAAGCGCGGTTTTATCAACAAGAGCTTGACCATATGATTCTGTTTGGTCAAACGCGAGCCTGAAAATATTTAAAAAAAAAAAATTATTCATGTAAGTATGCCAGTATTTTATTGTCTTGTCAAATATACCAATTACCTCCAAAAGTTCCCTAAGACGCTTTAATGATAACAACAAATTAATTTATTCCGACCTTAGAATATTCATAGTATAATAAGATTAAATTAAGTTTAACTAAAGTACACAATTTAATAAAAGGACATAATAACATACGAAAACTCGTATTGTTTGTATGTGTTAGTGCAGAGAGTAACTATGATAAATGAATAAATAAATAACATTAAGTCAAAATTTATTTATCATTGTTTGTAGAAGTTTACGACTCATAAAATGACTTACAACAATATATAATATTAACAATAGTCAACTCATAATGACAGCACTACAATGACTGCCAAAGTCATAAATAGATAATAGATAATAATATTTGCAAGTTTATCGGCAATACATACTGGTGAACTTTGATGCTAAGGCTTTGTTCACTGACGTTTTAAATCATTTACATTAATATTATAAAAAAAGTAAGGTTTGTTTTTTTTTTGTTTGTGGGAGGTAATCTCTGAAATTCGAAGACTTGTGACATCCATCAACCCGCCCTGGGCCTGCGTGGTGGATTACGGCCCATTCCCTCTCCTAGAGAGGAGGCTTGAGTCCCAGCAGTGGGAACATTAAAAAGGCTGATGATGAATCTCTGAAAGTACGGATCCGATTGCTAAAATTTTTTCACCGATAGAAACCAGGCGCACGCGCGAGTGAATGGCCTTCACGCCCTAGCTTTCGGGGTCCCGATTCTGATTTCCAGCCACCGTAGGCTCAGGCTTGAGGACGGTGAGCAATGGGTAGCACGCCGTCCGATCGTCTGGTAACCGTCCGGACCGATCCCAAGTAGTCGATGGCGCGTAGTGTTCCACGCGCGCTTCAAGTACCTGAAGAACCCTGAAGTACCTGCTGGGGTCATTTCATTTACACTTACATTTCATCTCGGAAACATCCACCAACGTACTTTGAGCAAGCGTGATACAAACGCTCGATCCTTCTCTATAGGCACTGCCTATTCCATATCAGAAATTAATATATGCTTAACCTTTTCAATACCAATCTATAATGAGGCGTTTCATAATCTAAATCATGCATGGAATATAAAACTAGTTATAATAGTACTATTTTATTGATTTTATAAACACATTACAACAAATGGGTGACTCATTATGATTACGTGTTACGGTTGCAGTATTTTTTTTTTAATACTATGCCTTGATAAGCTATCGCGTGGTTGTAATTTAGTAATTAATAACACATAAAAGCTGTACTGGTATTTATTGCTTTACTTGTTCCTTTAGGTCATTTCATTACAATAGAATTGAATTTATTTTATTTTAGGCACAAAAAAAAAATTGTACAGTGCTAGTAACATAATCAATAAATTAATTTTCAAGGGTTTGAAAATTTACAACCAGAAAGCTATAACCCGTTGGATATATCGGTCTACCTGTAACCTTCTTTTTTTAATTGAGATTGCTTTACAAACTGCTGATGTCATCGAAAAATACTAACTGTAGGAATGACACAACATTTTGGGTTTTGTCTGGTTTTCGAAAGGAAAAAAATCATGAGATTCAATTTCGATGAGAACCTCAGGATATTGCAACATTAATAAACCATTAAGGATTCAATAAAACGTTGAGTAAGTATGCCAAAACATAAAATTTGTTTCGCAGAAGATTGTATTGCTTAGAGATTTAAGTGCCTGTAAGTAATTCAAGGATGACGGCCAATGAGATGTTATAAAAAAAAAAACTTAATTATTAACAAAAACTTAAGCAAATGAGACACGATTGTTTCGTATTTAAATAAGTTTTCGAGATATATCAGAGATGGCGCTAGTTGTTTAAAATGTCAATGACGTGTGTCATGTGACTGACACACAACATTAAGTAAAGGAGACACGATTGTTTTATTTCTCAGAAATAATCCAACTGATCAAGTGTATGGTCTTTTCTACTTGAGGTACTTTTTAGGTTTTCGGTTCCCTTAAAAATGGTTGAGCTGAGTGGGGCTGATGCACGCGTCATGCTCGTGAACGGGTGCCGTCAGTTGAGACTGGTCATCTCTTAGCTGCCAGTGGCTTAATTCAGTTTATATCTTTTAATTATTATTTTTTATTTTTATTTTATTATTACATTGTGCTTACACAATAGAAGCAACATGAAAATTTGTAACCAAGCATTATATGTAACACATAATATGATTTAAAAGAGTGTCCATGGAGTTTCTTGCACGTTCTTCTCCATAGAGACCTACTCTTTGGAACGTGCAATTTAGCTTAACTTTTCTTGGACTGACCGACATTTGACTATTCAAAAGTACCTGCAAATGGTCTATTTGAAATAAATTATTTTGATTTTTTTTATTTTTTTTTTGGTAAATTTTTTTGGTGTAATTATATTTTGTGAGTAATGGTTAAATAATGAAATATTAAAGAACACCCGCCATATTGACGTCAATATGGCGGGCCTATGTACCTTAATTATAAAATAATTTGATTCTGAACGAGGTACAGATATTTTAGACCTAGGCACTAAATAGTACATTTTAGGTACATTTTAACAGTAATTACTATAATTTATTTCGCTGAGGTACACCCGCCATTCTGACACTCACAATTCTCGCGACCCTTACTAGGTCATCGGTCCACCTTGTGAGAGGCGGAGGCCATCCAACACATAATTCCTAGTATGGGGTAATTATTTTTATTTAAAAAAAAGAAAGATCCATCACACCTGTTGGCTACACAAAAAAATTTTTATTCATCCGGGAATTGAACTCACGGCTCGCAGCGCAACAGCCAATAGTTGAACCACTGCGCCAACCGAGCTGTCAAAATTAAATAGAAAACAAATCTTCTTCCAGCAATTTCCTTGTTGTATATATTAAATGCCAAGTGTCAGTTGTGACTCCTCCGAGACTTAATTAACGAATAAGAGGCTTCATATTTCATCGCCCTCTCTCAGGGAATCTTCATATTATTAGACAAGGAAAATAACTACTCACAAGAACGGTAGCAGTAGATTGAATACCCTAATAGAAAATAGAATTGTATTTTTTTTTGGCAGTAGATAAAAAGGAATAGAAATCAATTTAATGACTGTTGCTGGGGATCAAACTCGCGGCCAATGTCGTACAATACCGACAAAATGCAATATTACTCATCTCCCATAGCACGCCGCCGGGATTCTCCGGCCACCGTAGGCGCGGGCTTGCGGACAGCGAGCAATGGGTAGTATACATATTTTCGGTCAACAGGACCTTTATCAAATACACACATGTGGCTTGAATACCACGATTATTCTACATTCTAAATACAGATAGATTTACACAATAGATTGAACACATAGGTATAGTTGGGGCGGTTCAGAACAGCCCTGCCCCAGACCACTGTCTTACTGTGAAGACACGGACTCCCCAGCTAGCTCCCCAGGTAGCTCGCTGTCCGGCCGTCCGGTAACTGTCCGGACCAAGCCCAAGTCGTCGACGGCGCGCACTGTTCCCGCGCGCCTCAAGGATTTGTCAGCAACAGCAGGGTCCCAGCTGGGTCGAAGCCTACTGGAGCCAGGGTTAAGCCAGCAACACTGACAACTCCTTGAGGCGCGCGGGAACAGTGCGCGCCGTCGGCGACTTGGACCAATAGAAAGCTGCTTTAGTCCTGAGTGACATAGGCTATTTTATGTACGCGGGTGAACCCACGGGCAAAAGCTAGTTCCTAATAAAAAAAAATCAAATCGGTTAGTTTGGTTAATACTGGTGCAATTACTACAAATAACACTTACAATTATATAACATTGGAAAATCATTCCAAATATATGCAAATCAAAACCAATTAAGTTCCTTCTTTAATTACTCTGTACAAGTGCGTAATCAGATTTCACTTTCATTGACCATTCAAATGAGCGATCGTGAATAAACAGAGATTCCTTGTACCATCTCACTTTTAAAGTCCTTTAAGGCGTATAGTCCCATGAAGATCTGGCCGGAGTTAAATGCACGCATACTCGTAGAGCCCCGCTGACCTTTAAAACCATTTTCTTTGCAAAATATTGATTGATTTACATATGCATAACATCTAACCAGCATTTTTTTGTGTAAACATATTTCTAAAGGTCAAAGCCGTTTGCTCCTTTAGTAGGAAAAACATAATAATATGAAAAAAAAATCATACGAAAAAATCATAATAATATGTTGTTATTGTTGTACATGAACCTTAGATAATATTTTTTTTTTTTTTCAAACTTAGACGTTACCGAGTAGGTTTCAGAAAGTCACTGTAATAATGACACTAAATGGGAGCAAGGGCCTTAAACGGTAAATCCAATTTCACACAGCGACAAATCGGCTCTCAAATCACCTTCATCCTACCACGCAATAAAGGCACAACCAGACTGAGGCGTCGATCGAGGTCAATCGAAGTCGATCGATGACTTCGATCGTTCAGACTGATCCAGTGTTTTTATTGGACGCGTAATGCTTTCATTCGACTTCGATCAGGGGTGAGGAATTTAATATGTTATGTATTACTTGTAACGATCGTTATTTTTGCTTGATGTTCGGTCTCATATATTAATTATTCGATACGGAATATTAATATTAATTATATTAATATTAATATTTATTATATTAATATTAATATTTCACAAACAACTACCACACAATAACACAACTAAAACAAACAACTATCACACTACCATCTAGTCCCAAGCTCATAGCACAAGCTCTGCTTAGAAATATCATAAAATATTATTGTAGTATTTATTACTAATAGTTAATCGTATTGTGTGTTTATTGTATTATTTAGGCATATATATGAGTATGTTTACCGGTTGATAAACATAACATATTTTATTAAATTACATCCAGAGACAGAACAAATGATCTTGCTAATCACACAAACATTTGTCTTGGGTGGGAAAGGGCCACTAACCATTAGACCAACAGACCAATCAAATAGGCATGTGAGGTGATCAACTCCAACTGGTCTATATGGATCGACTGCAGTCCATCCGTACCTTAAAAGGCATAGCCAATTCAATTGCACTGCCCACGAACGTCGTCAGTACTCAGCTTTATGACTCCAAATAACCGGATCCCAGTAATGCGGTGTCGCAACCATCGGGCCGGCTGTCAAGGACGCGGTCTGACCGCGGCGGCCGGCCATCGCTTTCACTATCACGCATAGGGATACCAACTTTTTTTACAAGAAATAAAGTTTTTTTTTTGTGAGAAGAATTTTAAACAGTCTTTTGAAAAATGAACAGTATTTTTTGAGAGATGAAACGCATGTTACTAAAAGATTTATGAGTATACATGTGGAAGGGTGGAGAGGAAGAGGGAGGCTAAAGAAAAGATGGATGGATTGTGTAAAGAGTGATATGAAAGAAAAGGAAGTTAGTGACAGCATAACGGGTGACAGGATAAAATGGAAGAAAAAAACGTGTTGCGCCGACCCCAAATAACACAGGACAAGGGTAGGAAGATGATGATGATGATGATGAACAGTATTTTTTGTTTAACTTTTTAAATACATATTTTTATTTTACATTTACAGTCTTTTTTAAAAACTTCACACGCCTCATCACAATTATTACTAAAATTAAAATAAACGAGGAGCTCATTTGATTTGTTCTGAAACTCTATTATTGAGAACGGTTTTTCTTTCTTTTTTTCTTTATTTGATACAAAAAAAGTGTGAGTATCTAAATCTAACTCGAGTATTGAGTATAGTGTAAAGCATCTTGATGCTGAAAAAAGTATTTTGTATATTTTATTTTTGTTCAACAGTAAAAAGTATAATCTAGTAAAACACTTTAGTTGGCAACCCTAATCACGCACCAAGTAATTGGATTAGTATTGACCAAGCGTATGCACGCACGATGAAGATGGACTGGTATTCAAATTATAGGTTTATAATGGAGTAATTGATGGCCAGGAGTTCATGTAACATGGGCGATTATTTTTAGAGGTCTTTTGGTCGTGAAGAAATAAGCGATATATACTTTAGTTTGATAAATTACGTTCTTATTTCATGATTTACACAGTCATGTCATAAATGAAGGCCGTTGATGAAAGACTGGTAAGTAGGTACATAATTATAAAGCTGATTTACATTTGCGTCAGTTAAATTGCGATTTAAGTTCAAGTGGAAAGATTAAAACGTTACTTCTTAGTAGTCTTGAGTTTAACTTTGCGAATACTGACAAATGCTTGCACTGACTGGATAGGTCCACTCAAATCTGTATGGTTCTTTCTTCAAAAGACCATCTCAGACTAATCTGCATGGTTCTCATGTGATTTGACCATTAGGTACATATTTTGCTGTGTAGACTTTAAAAGAGACTTTGACCCCTTTTTTATGGTGGGAAAAAATCATCCAATGACAACCTTCATACCGGGGCTCGAGCTCCCTTTCGGATAACCCTGGCCTCAGAGACTTTGATCCCTGAGTTTGTTTCGATGTTGCTTCTCAGGGTAGTCAGCTAGGAAACACCGGCCTCGTCTAGTTTAAACAGAAGAAAAAAAAAATTGACGTGTAGAAATGATTTATCAACCTATTTGCAAAATAAATATCACTTACCATTTATTTGTCAGTCCAAAAGTGAAAGTTGTTTATTGTGATTGAGGAATTCTCTGCCGGAGTCTAGGTTTACTGGGAGATACAACTTGAGAGTCTTTAAGTCAAGAGTAAATAGGTTACTTGTAGACAAGCATGTTCCATCGTCGACCAATCCATTGCTTACTATCAGGTGAGAAAAAGGTCAAGAGCCAGCCCCACAATATTAAAAAAAACTTGTTCCTTTTTTGGAAGTTGGTCAAAATTAATTAAAGAATGTCGCTATTAGGGAAGCACTTCTAGTCCGTGCCTAGTCCGTGCATCACTGCGGGGTGCGCTGCGCTGGGTGTGTAACACCCAACAAATGTTGGGGTGGTAACCCTTTCGGTGCGGGCACGTTCGGGAGACTTTTGCTGTTATTTACTTTTTGTTTACAACCGTTTTGCTGTGTTTGTCCCCAACAAAAGTATTTCTATTTTATTGTACTTCAAGGCATTTAACTCACTACTTATCTAAAACACGCTTACGCTTTATAACAAGTTGCCAAAATCGGTTATAAAACTTAGAGAAGGAAAGTTTTGAACCCACTTTATGTGTCCTTTTCAAATAAGCATTATAAGATTATAGTAGGTAAAAACAAAGACAAGCTTGTTTGGTAATGACGCCTGTAAATTTAGGTTCACTGGTAGTTTATTAACTGCCGAGAATTAAATTGTGAGGGAGTTAATATAGAAACCTGAGTGAAGTGAGGAATCGAAGCCGTCCAAGACAGCTTCATCTTTACTTTGTACCAAGTTTCATCTAATTCTGTTGGGCCGTATGAGCGTGAGAAGATAACATACATGCACACACACTTACAAACTTTTGGCTTTATTATATTGACACTTCTGGAAAAATCTATCTGTCGAATAGTTGCTATATTACCACCATATATTAATAAAAAAAAACCAATGTAGCTTTGTTTTCATTAGTGAAATACCTCACTTCAAGTATAATTTCAGGTTAACGAATAAAATTTCAATTTCCCGACGATTCGAGCCGTGAAAAATGAAAATAAACGAACTCATTACAAAACTTTGTCTTTAGCTTTATAAGTCACGACACGTTCCATTAAATTTTACCTTTAATAGCGAAGTTAATTCTTTTTATTCTAGGGTTTTATCTACAGTTTGAGTAGATAACACTGGGTCTTATTTAACCCCTCGAGCGCCAGGGTTTAATGACCCGGAAAATTGCCTTGTTTACGTAAATCACCAATAAAAAAAAAATATATTTTTGGATTTTTCTATGAAAAACAAATAATATAATAAATATGGAATAATCTTATATATAAAATTCTCGTGTCACAATGTTCGTTCCCGTACTCCTCCGAAACGGCTTGACCGATTCTCATGAAATTTTGTGAGCATATTGAATAGGTCTGAAAATCAGCCAACATCTATTTTTCCTACCCGCAAAAAAACGTTTGCCGGGTCAACTAGTATAATGTAGAAACAAAATTTTCGGCCAAATATTTGTAAGTTTCGTACAGACGTGTGTACAAAACGAAAATTAAGCGTTTTTCAAGGTGTTCAAGTTGTACAGACGTATTACAATCGGGTTAAAGCAGCAGGTCGTTTGTTTAATGTAGAAATATCTCCGCCATTGCTTTATTAACATCGTTTAATGAAGGACTAGAACAATTTTCCTGCTGCGGTCTTCCCCTCCGATTATAATAAAATTATTATTATTTAGGTATCTTTTAGTAAAGTAAATTCTCCGATTATAATAAAGTAAATAGGCTCTTAAAAACTGGTGCGCTTCGCCATCAACGATTGCATCACTGCTTAGCATCAGGTGGGATCGCAGTCAAGCATTAGTTTACATAATTAAAAAAATAAGCCGAAAGACGTATGCTGTTAGGTTAAAACTACTAGACTAAACTACTAACTAGAGGCAAGTTTAACGGATTTGTATCACCAGAAGTCCAAACTTAAGGTTTGCCAACGAGCAATGGAGCGCAGTATACTAGGTGTTAAATTAACGGATCGAGTTCGAAACACTATACTGCGCTCCAAAACCAAAATAGTGGATGTGGCTCAAAAGGCTGCCAAACTGAAGTGGGACTGGGCAGGACACGTCTGCCGCATGCCCGACAAACTGTGGGCCAAAGTAGCACAAAGTTGGTGCCCTGAAACAGCGCGTCGGGGTCGCGGTAGACCACGAAGGAGATGGCGCAACGAACTTGATAGATTCCACCAGAACTGGCAAGAAGAAGCCCGGACGCGCGAAAAATGGAAGGAGTGGAGAGAGGCCTTTGCCCAGAAGTGGGACAGAACAGGCTACCAAAAAAAAAAACCGTATTTTACAAACAACTACTTTCTTGGAAATATCGGTATGAGTATACAGTAGTATAACTACTATACTATACTACTACTATAGTAGTAGTAGTTATAATAGTAGTGTAACTACTACTACTATAGTAAAATATAGTAGTAAATATAATTATAAAGCTGCAAAAATTTTGATGCGGCAAAAACGAATGGCGTAGGTATCATTTTATTTTTTCTTTCGAAGTCTGTGTATCCTGATAGAATACGACTAAAGGTTTTTAAGTCAACGGTAAATAGGTTACTTCTAGGTAAGTGTGCTTAATTGTCGACCACATCATCGCTGATCGTCATGAGCGATAGATAATGTGGTCGATGTTGGACTCGTTTAGCTACTATCTGATCTGAGGACCAGGTGTGGTCAAACGCAAGCCTATCAACAATACCAAAAAAAGTTTTTTTTTCGTGAATGACACTCTTAATTATGAACAGGATAGGATAACAAATCCGTGAATTAAGGCTAAAAATGGTGCGGTACCTTAGGGATTGGTTTTGGGGAACCTTTTTTATTTTTAGCAAGGAAGTGGTACTTTTTTATCCCTTTTTAAAATCCTTTAAGTGGATTAAATATGGAAAGATACTCTAGGGCAATTTTTTATGCTTCTGGACTCGGCCGTTAGAGCTGTGCGTTGTCTGATAGAAAATTAAATATTTTAATTAAGTTTTTTAAAGTGTGGGCAGTGGTGGCCGAGTGATTATGGTCTCGACTTACGAGTTGCAGGTCGCGGGTTTGAACCCAGCCTGGCGCGTTACTTTGTGTAATTTATTTCATCACCACTGCTCTCAAAACAGTGAAGGAAAACATCGTGATAAAACCAGCATATCCTAGAACCAAAAATTCGAAGACCTTTTTTTTTTAATTGACGTAAACTAGTGCTTGATTGCGATCCCACCTGATGGTAAGCAGTGATGCAATCTCTGATGGTGAGGCGCACTAGTTTATTAAGAGCCTAGCCTAGCCTTCAAGACACCCAAATTACGAGTATAATCGGATGGGCTAGGTCCGCACGGTTACCTGATGGCCGGTCTGCCGGACTGCGAGCTACCCATTGCTCGCCGTCCGCAAGCCCACGCCTACGGAAGAAGTTGTAATATTGTAAGTTAGATGTGACGCTTTAACTATCGTCATCGGTAATAGAATGATATTTATACATTGATACGAGAACCTCTGGCTCTTTTAATTTGTCAATAAAGATCCCTAAAGATAGTTAACAAATAGGTGGCTATTTTGTTGTAAAATCTCTGAACACTAACAACCCAGATTTATGTCTATATACGTCATGAAGTTTATGGGCTATAAAAAGCGGATCTTCTGTCGTCTCCGTATACCTGTATGACCACGAAGGTCACACTTTGAAAGCGTTTATAGGTAGATACTGTTTATTGACACTTTACACCTCTCTTATGTAACGACCACCAGGAAGTCTACGTCAGATCACGTAGATAAAAAATATAAATTCGAGGTAATACACAAGAAAATATGCCTACAATCATCATCATTATCAGCCTTTTTTTAATGTTCCCACTGCTGGGACTCAAGCCTCCTCTCTAGGAGAGGGAATGGGCGGTAATACACCACGCGGGCCCAGCGTGGGTAGGTGAATGTCACATGTCTTCGAATTTTTGGTTCTAGGACATGTTGGTTTCCTCACGATGTTTTCCTTCACCGTTTTGAGAGCAGTGGTGATGAAATAAATTACACAAAGTAATGCGCCTGGCTGGGTTCAAACACGCGACCTACAACTCGTAAGTCGGGGCCATTACCACTCGGCCACCACTGCGCTCTATGCCTACAATACATAAGAGCATTATTAATGTAATAACAATGAAACATAATTACGTAATCAAAAACAAAAATCAGAATTCAAGTGTTTTTATTTCACGTGGGCACTTATAAAACGAATCTAGGGCACGGTTCCAAATTGATCGTTTCCTAGGGCGAGAACCGGCAAAAAAAATCCATGATTAAAAAAAAAAGACGTGTGGCACTCGGGGACTGCCGCGGTAAAGCTATTGCATAGCATTTTTATCAACTTATGCAATTATAATTATTTATTTATTTTATTTATGCAGTATTTTTTTTTCCTTTGTTTTTTTTTCTTTGATATTAATTGAAGTTACACTTTCACACATTGAATTGAATTTTGATTGATTGTTCACTCATTTGTTTTCTTATCGGTCACCACGCTCAAAAAACAAATGAGTGGGGGGTGTTACGTTATTTTCGTTACGGAATTTCTGGATTCGGTCTCCACGCTCAAGGCCCGCGATAGAAGCTATGCAAAAGCTTAAAAAAAATCTTATTGCAGTATTAATATATGTTATGTGAATGTATGTACTGAACTTAAAATCTGACAGACCTGTTGGTGTGCAGGAGGTCGTCGTTTCGATTTCCATCCAGAAAAATGTTTGTTTGATGAGCACGATCATTTGTTCCATGTCTGGGTGTAATTTATCTATAATATGTATGTTTTTAGAAATATATAAGTTTATCAGTTGTCTTGTGCACATAGCACAAGCTCTGCTTAGTTTAATCTAGATAGGGGTTGAGTGAAAATTGTGGAATATTTAATATTGTTCCTGCAAACGGTAAGCGCCATCGAGGTCGCCCTAGAAAGAGGTGGCGAGATGATCTAGACGCGTATCATGAGAACTGGTTAGAGACGGCGCGAGAGAAGAATGTCTGGAAGGACTTGGGGGAGGCCTTTGCCCAGCAGTGGGACAGTAATGGTAATTTAAAAAAAATAATAATATTGTTATTATAAATGAATCTACTAATAACGTCACTAGTAGAATAAAAGTTTAAAATGTCATATATTTACAGAAGATGTTAATAGGAATTAGTTAACAGTTTTCTAGGGACAGTTCAATTAATTTAATTAATTAGACCTATTGTAAATGTTATGCATACCTGTAAGTGAATTTTTTACACAGGATCACCTCATATATATTCTTAATAATTTTTTTAAATTATATTGTAAATAAATCGTTGGTGTGTTTATGCAAATAAATAAATAGACAGTTGAATGGCATAATGCCTCGTGGCCTCGTGGCATTAAGTCCATGTATATAGCTACTTATGTACTTGAACATGAAATTCACATAAAAAAATAAAATGCTTCCGCTAGACCGATGTTACATCGTTAATCACAGCAGGCCATAAATCAAAATATGAATGAGTTTGAATGCCATTTGTAGCTTCTTTTTTTATGAATTTTGCATCGCTGCTATTTAATCATGTTCGAACAAAGATGAGTTTGATATTTATTTATCAAATAGCTTACGAAGAATTGCCAAACCTAAGTGCCAATGGGCCGGGCACATTGCTCGCAGAACAGATGGCCGTGGGGGTAGAAAGGTTCTGGAATGGCAACCGCGCACCGGAAGATGCAGCTTTAGAAGGCCTCCTACAAGGTGGACCGATGACCTGGTGAAGGTTGCGGGAAATCGATGGATGCGAGACGCACAGGAACGTTCGTTGTGGCGACACTTGGGGGAGGCCTATGTCCAATTGTGGCCGTATATCGGCTGAAATGATGATGATGAACAAATAGCAGCTAACTAGATGTTATATCAATACCTATACACAACAATTTATTAATTCGCGCAAAAAAAAAATGGGGCTCTATCCGCACCCGTTACTGATCATACTTGTGTAGTAAAAAGTAAAAAAAAAATCCAAAATTGTCCAGGAAAATTTGTCATAATTAGTAAATTCATAATTGAATCCATCATTCGTAAAATTTGCTACTAGAAAATACTACGCGCAGTTGTTTTTCCATTTTGAACGCCATTTATTCAGTCATAACCTGTACAATATTTCCATAAATTGAGTGATATTTTGAGATATAAACAAACGCTAATAACTTGATTGTTTATGAATATTATTTATTGAGACTTTATTTTAATAATACGTAGACCTTTTCGAATAAGCCCTTTAAATATTTGTACTAATTAAAAATTAGTTATGTATATAAATTATAAATTAGACTCCGCTTGCGTGAAAGTAGAATATTTATCGCAAACAGTATGTTTGCGATAAATATCGATTAAAAGTATCCTAAGTATCCTATTCTTGGATATGATCTATGATTTCCCAAAATTAATTTCCTAACAGGATACCCCTTAGGGAGCGAATTTCAGAAAATCCTTTCATATTCTTTGTTTAAATCATAAAAGAAACCTTTGTGCAAAATTTCGGCGTTTTAGGTCTAAGAGTTTCAGCTAGGCATTGATCAGTCAATAAGTGAGTCAAGATTTTGCCTATTATATTTACAAAATATGTAATAAAATATATTATAATAATATCCCACAACTCTAACATAACGTCTTCTAGACCCAAACTAAGCAGAGCTTGTGCTATGACTTCTAAACAACTTATAAACATAATGTATTTCTAAATACATACATATTATAGATGAATTTATTATTAGTAAGAGAAAGAAGTTTATTTGCTTGTGTTTAGTCATTTCTACTGAAAATCGTCCGCTGTTAGATAGATAAATATATTCTCTATTGTACACCAAAATAAAAATTACGGAACTTAAAATTAATAGGGTGTCACAATGGGCGGTCTTATCGCTAAAAGCGATTTTTACAGACAACTTTTGGATGGATTTGACAGAGAAGGAGAAAAAAGATACGCAGGTAGTTAAGAAACCTGCTAAAACCATTTCACTAACCCCAGTAGGCATAATAACCCAAAATCTCACTCTCTAATACGTGTTACAACCTACATTAACTAAGAAGAATTTATTCAGCCACAAGGATACTTTCACTATCACGCGTCCAAACTATACGTAATTGGATTTTTATGGTCTAACAGGCTTATACGCCCACAGCCCACGGTCATATATGTTATCGTGATACCATTTGAATGAAAGGGAAACGGCTATAATATCGTTTTAGTTACGATATTAATGGTCGAGTTACGAAATTATAACTTGGTGGTTTGTGTTGTGGTAAAAATTACTACCAGCATAACATAATCGTCAATAGATAGTATTAATTAGAAGCGTACATTTTTTTTTATTATGATCTGGTATGAAAGCATATGCTTTGTAAATTCAATGAAAATAGTAGACAAAATGTTGCTTTCATGAAATTTCTAGAGCAATAATCTAGATATCCAATTACCAACAAGGTTGGCTTATGTTCAACAGTGGACGTCTTTCGACTATAATAATGATGATGATGATTAACTCAGAGTCTTTCATTTAAAATAAACTATCAGTTTCATTAAAATTTCTCCAACTTTTAATAAAAAGTTGACTGAACTGACCAGGGGGTCTGGCACGCTTGAAATATCAACAATCGCAGCAAAAGTAGGTAATCGTAATTTGTGTATTTTAGCAGTCAGTTTATCTACTGCTCAATTCCAGGACAAGAAAAAAGTTTAGTTTTTAGAATATGGTTAATCATTGGTGGAAACTTATAAAGGTAAACGTTTAGCTCAACTTATTATTCTGACCACAAAGTTACCGGTTCGCAAACTAGAAAAACAACTAATTGTTTACCTAGAAATTTTGCTGACAACTAATTGATGATAATTAATACTATTATAGCTATAGCCATGACTCAAGATAGTTAGTAAAATATACCTGAGATCAATTTATAGTAGAAAATATTTCTTTCGGCACTGGGAATAGCAAGGAAATCATTAAATGAATTCATTGCTTTAACGTTTACACTTTGAAAGTATTACAAGTTTAAGAGTTAGCAAAGAAAACATCTGGGATCAATTTACTGTAGAAAATATTTCTTTCGGCACTAGGAAATAATTAATGAATTCATTGCTTTAAATTTTACACTTTATAAGTGTAAAGTATAAAGTTTTATTACAGTTTTATTACAAGGTTGAGAGTTCCAGCATTAGGAATATCAAGGAAATCATGAACTAAATTCTTTGCTTTAAAGTTTATATTTAGAAAATATCACAAGGTTGAGACTTAACAAAAAAAAAAAAACACCTGAGTTCAATTTCTTCTCCTTCTTCTTCTTTTTCCTTCCGTAGTCCCATTATTTGGGGTCGAGTCTCCTCACTTTCCTGCGCCAAATGGCTCTATCTTGGGTTGTCAATTTTATCAACTGGGCTTTCTTGAAGTCCCTCTATATTTGACCACCACGTCTATGGCTGGCAGCTTCTACCTCTTTTTTGTTCTGGTAGGCTTAAGGCGATTTGGACTACGTGATCCTCACTAGGTCTTTGGACGTGTCCATAACAACGAAAGCGATTTTCAGTCATCGGAGATTGGTACGATTTTGAAGCTTCCCCGAATGTGACCTGTGTTCAATTTATTGTAGGAAGTATATCTTTTGGCAGTAGGAATAGCAAGGAAATCATTAACTAAATTCACTGCTTTAAAGATTACACTTAGAAAGTATTACAAGGTATCCGGTATAATAAAATTGTAAAGTAATCAGGAGTTATGCTAATTTTATTTGCTTTATTTATTGCCATTTTTGCTTTGGCTTCATTAGGACATTAGCAGAACTTCCTGTATGTGTCTATTTGCCATCAATTTCCTATTTTGTATCGGCCTATCGCCATTTAATATTTGATCAATGACCTTCTATTGTTGATAAATGACCAGTTTATACCTAGCCTATTTAATTTTCTTCCACATTTTTTTGTTATAGGTGGGAAAATCATCTAATGACATCCTCCGCTCTTGGGCGGAGCAGGAGGGCGTGTCAGACTTTTACTGACTAAAAATCCACTCTTGTACCTTCGTTGCCTTTCATACCAGGTTCGAGTCTTCTTTTCAGAAGCAGACCCTTGGCCCCAGTAGACTTCGACCCTGCTGGGCCCCTACGGTTTGCTGACATCTCCTTGAAGAGCGCTGTCGACGACTTCGGCCCAGTCCGGACGGTTACCGGACGGTCTGGCGAGCTATTCATTACTCACCGTCCGCAAGCCCGAGTAAGGAGTCGCTTAATTTGTTCCAACAAAATCTACATATCGATTATGTATATTTAAATTCCCATGAATATAATGCCTGTAGATGACATGAAAAAAATAAGAGATACAGATGATTTGCCAATTCATTAGCAACATTCCGATCTTCGCAGGTGAATCAAGGTCATTAACATAGCTTAAAGAATAACGAATGACAATGTCAATGGTAACTTAAATGGTACATTACTCGCAGAAAAGATGGTCAATGGGTTCTGCAGTGGCGAACACGTACGGGACGATAAAGCGATGGAAGGTCCCACTAGGTGGATCATTTATCTGATGAGAGTTACGGAATCAGGAGGAAGCGAGATGTACAGAACCGTAAGTTGTGGCTACGTTTCATGGAGGCCTATGTTGGGCATAGGCTACGAATAGGTGGTGGAAGGCCTCCCACAAGTTGGACCCTTAACCTGGGGAGGATTGCGGAAACCCGATGGATGCGAGACGCACAGGACCAGTCTTTACGGCGACACTTGAGGGAAGCCTATATCCAACAGTGGACAGTGTTGATGATGATGAGGTTGTGAACGTCTTAGGCTTAAATGATGGTGACAATGATGATTGAAAATTTCATCTAAAGGTATCGTAAATGCGACCATTGCAATATAGGTGATAGACAATTTTAATAACTTAGTTCTAAGGTCTCGAACCTCACGATCACCAGTCATGCTTAACCGAAAACAAACAGAGTAAAGAAACTTACCTAATAGTTAAAAATAACAATCACGCGAAGCATTTCAGTTTTAGAGGTTAGCTGGTACCGATCAATCATGGAGCGATTAACATGCAAATAATTTTTAATAGTCTTCACTTTCTAAATAATACTGTGTATGTGACCGCGTAGTTGATGCGCAATTGCAGTGGTTCTCAAAATAAATTGCGGATGGTACCCTTAAAACAGTGGATGCCTTTAAAACAAAATTATATATTAAATTTTTTACTAAATATAATTTGTAATAATATATATATTTTTTAATATATTTTGTTTATGGCAAATAAGTGTTGATTTGAGTCACTTTTTTCCATTTACAATAAATCTTTACGATGAAAAAACTATTCAAAAGAGATAAATTCATGGGTCATCCGAAAGGTAACCGTGGGGTCCTATGGGATGCAAAGCAAAGAAGGAACGTAGGAGTGGGTTTTAGTCTGTAAAAGTTTGACACGCTTTTCCACTCCATCTTAGAATGGAAGAAGTCATTGGATGATTTCTCACTTTAAAAAAAACCACTGTTATTTCCAAAAACAAAAAAAGAGAATTGACTTTGATTGGTGCATGTGTGGTCGTTCAAGTTTTTATTGTGAAAACAGTTAAAGGAAGTGTCACCTAGTTAGTAAACCCACATGTAACAACAAAACCACTAAATCAACATGTCGTAAACCAAGTAAATCTTCACCAGAATAAATAAATTAACGTAATCAGTTCATGATCAAACATTTCTACACGATCTGCGGTCGTTAGCACGGACTCACGTAGTGATTTGCCGTGCAGACCACGCTGGCGAGTCGTTGCGTAACCGCAGCGTAGTCCACATCAATCACCTTACACAATAGTTCCTGAGATGCGCTAGACTACGTTTGGATTGTGTTGTAATTTATTATAATGATTTTGTAGGAAATTGTTGTGTGGTGTGATTTTTGTGATACATCACTTAATTTTGCGTGATGTTTTGGTGTGCTAATATATTTTAGTGTGAGGTAGACAGTGGCATTCAATTGCCAAAAACCATTTCTTTTTTTATTTTATTTACCACATACCAATGAAAAAATATTCTAATTTAAAATACTTATAGTTCTAATTTAAAAAAAAACACTAAGTTTAACTAGTCATAAAAGTTAAAAATTAACATTTTCAGTAGAATAAACTTTATTTTCAGACCATAATATTATGAGAGATTCAAAAATGAGTCAGCTAATTTGGTACTTACAAAACTAAAACACTACATGACTTACAATAAAATAAACTATCCAAAACTTCAAACACTAAACTAAATTAATAGCAATTAAAACCCATTAAGGTTTGAATAATAAATTATAGTCCAGTTGAGAACCGCTGGCATAAATACCTCTGACATGTCAGAAGTCAAATGCAGTGACCTTGTAATGGCGTACGTCGGCTTTAAATGTAAGTGGTTATGGTTCTGCTTGACGTTCTAACATGTTAAATGAATAATTGGATGAGTATTTTTTCCTTGAATGAGAGGTTCAGATGCGTGAGATGGGTTGGATTTTTTGACCTAGGCAATAATAATAATATTAATTAATAACATTGTTCAGGCAGAGGCCATAACTAGTCTTAACATGTCCTCCGGTAACTTAGAGTTCGATTTGTCGCAATGGTTTCCCACCAAACGGAACCCCGTTTTAGGAAGCGCTAGAATAGTGCGTACATGGATAATCGCCGATTGGTACCACGTTCCATTAAAAGCGTCTAAGAGGCCTCTGCGAGTTGGATTCGACTCTTCGCATCCCTTCTATAGATCCAGGACCCCAGGGTTCTCAAATATACTAAACCATAGCAAAATACTAATTACAAAGTAATAATAATTTATTTGACTGGCCTGTTGGTCTAGTGGTTAGTGGCTCTAACTGCTATGCCAGAGGTTGTGAAGCACTACCATTTGTTCTGTATCTGGGGGTAATATATCTATATGTATGTAGTTAAAAAAAATAAGTGTGTTTATCAGTTGTCTAGTATTCATAGCACAAGCTGTGCTTAGTTTGGGAATAGATGGCGTTGTGTGAAAATTGGGGAATATTATTATTATTTATTGAGAAACAAGTTAAAAAAAAAAGACGTTAGGCACTCGGGGACTGCCGCGGTAAAGCTATTGCATAGCATTTTTATCAACTTATGCAATTATAATTATTTATTTATTTTATTTATGCAGTATTTTTTTTTCCTTTGTTTTTTTTTTCTTTGATATTAATTGAAGTTACACTTTCACACATTGAATTGAATTTTGATTGATTGTTCACTCATTTGTTTTCTTATCGGTCACCACGCTCAAAAAACAAATGAGTGGGGGGTGTTAGGTTATTTTCGTTACGGAATTTCTGGATTCGGTCTCCACGTTCAAGGCCCGCGATAGAAGCAAAAAAACTGAAACAAACAGAGAATGCGTTGGAAGAAGTCGTGGGCCCTAAAGTATGAACAGCCTGTATCTTGGTGGCCCAAGGTATGAATATTTGGGCTGTAGAATTTATTGATCGTGAGAGTTACCACGGCCCTAGAATGCATTGGAAGGAAGGAATCTTGCTTGGTTTTACTCAGAAAAAGTCTGACACTTCCTTTTGCTCCACCTAGAGCGTGATAATACATGTACATCTATACGTATAAATAAAATATCTGTTTGTAATATTGAAATAACTGCTTTTTACTACATGCATATGAATATATATATACGGTACATACACCAAAATAACATTTTTTACAATTTTTGTCCTTCTGTCTGTCTGTCTGTTTGTCTGGGCTAATCTCTGAAATGGCTGGACCGATTTTTACGGGTTTTTTTTGACAGGTAGCTGATGTAATAAGGAGTAACATATGCTACTTTTATTTTAGAAAAAATAAATTTAAAATCCTGTAGTCCACGCGAACCAAGTCACGGGCACAGCTAGTATAAAATAAAAAGGGTACGGATGTTTGTCTCCTCCAATATATGTAAGTCAAAACCAAAATAATAAATTAGATCCCTGTAGACATCAGATGCAATAACAAAAACATAAAGCGTAAGTTGAAGTATTAATAGATCGAGTTGATTGGACCTTGACAGTTTATAGCACGTTGACTAATTGTCAGGTTGTGGCACGCTGAGACAGGCCCCAGGGGTCTAATTGTGTGCTTTTTGTAAACCTAAAGAAAACGTTTGAAAAAAATATAAGAAATCTCTAGAAGTGTTAGTCATGCGCACATCACGTAAAATGTACGAAATCGACGTAAACAACATTTATACATTATAATTGTGTGTAACTTGATATATTATTTAGGCTTTGTTTCATCGCAATTGGTTGACTGTATCAAAAGATACATATACACCGCTAAATTTTAAAATAAAGTACCTTTTTTTCAAAAGTCGTATTAATTTACGCACGTAGGAAATTAATTTCTTTAAGAAAACGTCAGCTGCGCGGGTTCAATGACCTGCAGTTAGTAGTCGGCATTGCGTACAAACTGTCTCAATTTTTAAGATCTGGCAATGACATATTTATGTATATATCAATATCTATAGCTTCAGAAGCAAAAGGCAAAAAAAAAATTTAGTCTATAAGTTGACATCCATAAGAATTATAAACAAGATCGGTTCAGTAGTTTTTGCGCGAATTGAAAACATCTTTCTAAATTTTTTACTATTTTATCCAAAATCTGACTGTCTGACATATCAATTTACACCTGAAACTACTAGGACTAGGAACGTGAAATTTAGCTTTACAATGTAGGCGAGCACTAAAAAAGGCTTTTGGAAAATTCAATTTAAAGGGGATATAAAGGAGTAAATTTTTTTATGTGCAAAATCTTTTTTCTAGGCTTTTAATTAGCTGTTATTTTTTATTTGTAGGAGAAAGTACGAAATTCACACAGACGAAGTCGTGGGAAAAGAGCTAGTTTATAATCTAAATTTACATTAACCTCTACCTGACAATTTCACACTTTTCGCACTCACTTTGCGTTAATTCGTGGTTCCTAATACCTTCGTTCAATTAAGGGCACCAAGCATAAAATTATATAAACGTTGTTCAACATACGTACAGGTAATTTAAAACTCGTTTACCAAGCTAATATGTTTGTCGGGCAACATTTTCATGAGAGAGGATGTTGTGAATTTGCAAAGTGCACGGAACTGTAGGTCACGGAGGAAGAAGAAATGAAGCAATAACTTACAAGACTAATTTATGTTTACTGGAGTGGCTAGGAAAGGTCAATGGAGAACTGTTCCTGAGATTACTTTACTCGCTGATATTTAGAACACGACTGAGGGATAATTTTGAGCTAACTGAGAGTTTTAAAATTATGCATACTTGGGAAATAAAGCAGCCTAGGTTGTAATCTATGCGTCAGCTTCATTGCTAACTAATATTGAAAATTCTGGCCTAGCTATGCCTATTTTTACCAGTATTGGCAGGTTTTCTATAGTTTTGCTGGAATGTCTGAAAGAGTAACTGTGGGCTTAGAAGTTAGAGGGTAACTGAAATACTGGGGTGGGTTTATGTCAATGAATATTTGACGCAACCGTCTTAACAAAATAAGGTATAATTAAGGGGATTAAGGGGGTCTTAAAGTATGATTTCTGTAAAGGATCATTTATTGCTGATAATGACAGCCCGAAACGAAAATGTTTTAGGCACTCCATTTCTCTAACATCTTTGTTGTGGCTTACAGCAAACTCGTAATATAGCTATGTGACGTGTGAACATTTTCGGGATGCCATTAAGTAGCCATTTTATGTCGCGAAAGGCTGAATATAAAACAGGAGTTTAAATGGAACACTGATTGTAAAATCCGGAGCAGCACCAATGAATTTCTTTAATCAGGAGTGAAGACAGGTTTTCATTTAACTTAAGTGCCTTTTATAAGGTAAGGACGTGCGGACAGGTTAAAGGTATCATCTAGATAGGGCACGTTTTTTGAAAAATGTAACGCTCCATTTATTCTTTTTGATTTGATTACTATGTCAAAAAGTTTTTATGCAATGGCTCTCAGATCTTGACAGTTCCTAAATTAGGCATTTACAAAAATAATTTTTACTTTAGTTCTTGTTACCTATTTCATTGGACAGTGTACTTTTTTAACAGTTAAATAAGTTTTGTAGGCGGATCTATATTTCAAAGCAATGCCTTCCACGGACAAATAAATAAACTCTCTCAAAATGTCACCTTCTACGGTCCGGCCCAAGCGTTTCGTTTCGTCGTTTATACTGAGTACATCGAAGGATTGGAACAATTTGCCTGCTGCGGTGTGTCTTCAAGGCTAGAGTGAATAGGCTCTTAATAAACTAGTGCGCCTCACCATCAACGATTGCATCACTGCTTACTCTCAGGTGGGATCGCAGTCACGCACTGTTTTATATCTATTAAGAACAAATCTTTTAGATAAATCTTTGTTTTTTAATCAAGACACCAAACACTTATTGCTTTCTCATACTAAACTAGAACCTACGTCATCAATCGGACGTCATCGTGATACTTATTGATACCCACTTAAAGGTTAATTTGCCGCCCACAAACTTAACACGAAAATTGAAACCTCAACGGTCGTGGGCGAAGTCGCAAGGGACGCCTAGTTTAAAAGATGTGGCTGTGATATAATGTCTAGGGATGGGCAAAATTAGTTTTATTAAGAAAAGTACTTAGATGTTTTAATTTTTCTGCTTGCATTTCAATTGTTTAACGCAAACAGGTGCTTGATTAATTTAATTTTCTAACTCCTGTGTAACTTTTTTTTTACTTCTTTTGCATACTTTTTTTTAAAGATGAGAAATCATCCAATCATTTCTTCGGTTCTAGAAATCTAGAGTAGAGCAGGACGGCGTCTTTGTATCCTTTAGTTACTTTTGCGTTCTAGAACAACAGATTTCTTTTTCATAAAATCCCCGTGATAGTTTGTTATTGTATCGGATTCATGTCACCGACAAAGTGGTCAATCTATTCATGTATACTAAGACAAGGTATTTAAGCCGTTTAATTGACTATTTTTCGAATAATTTTACCTAATTGCATTAACAAAAAAAAAAAGTTTCATTTGATTTACAAATGACGCAGTTCTGAGATAAACAAAAAAAAAATACAATTTTAGGAGCCACTTTAAAAGAACCAACCCTGTTCCTACCTAAATCGGAGACGAGTCATAAAACATACACCCTCTTTCCCCCAGAGAGGTGACCGCTTCTATTTATAGCGAAAAGCCCATCTGTATGATATTTTTAGCTGCGTATCAAGTACAAGGTTTCCGCCATATTTTCACCTTGACAGGCTAATTTCAGGAAATATGAGAAAGATGGGAGAGGCTTATTATCCCGTGGAATTTTTTGGTATGATGCATTACTAGTTGGTGGGATGTGATAATTTTTTTATTGTTTGTGTATTCCAAAGTTTTATATGGAGTATGAAGAATCGCCAAACTTAAGTGGCGTCCACATTCCGGGAGACGTAGCGTTGAAGGGAATATATTTGTCGGAATCGTCAGCAAGGCGGATGTAATTTTATAAACATAGTGATATAAAGTGCTTCTTATAATAAAGAATAATAATTAATTACATCAAGAAGCCAGCAACTAAAAACCTTTTCATTACGCTCCCCTTTTAAGCACTTAATAAAAAAAGTTCTTATATCCAACTGTTGGGTTCTTGCTGGGTTAGTTTCACCCTGATTTAAACTGGTTAACGTCAAAGCTAGGGTTTTTTGTGTTTCTTTTTGTAAGTTGTTTAATTAAGTCCGAGTGCTTCGAAAGGCCCTGACCTGCCTCAACAACTATGACGTTGTTGAGACTTAACGTTGGCATTTCATTGGAATGGTTTTGAGATATTATTTATATTTTAAGTTTATTAGTAGGAAGTCTACATTTTCACACTTTGATAAAGAGGTAAAGTTTTTTTTTTTGTTTGCAGGAGGTAATCCCTGAAAGTAGGTACTGGTCCCATTGAAAAAATTTTTTCTCAGATAGAAAGCTGTTTTATTCCTGAATGACATGGACAGGCTATATTTTATGTACGCAGGCGAAGCCTTGGGTGAAAGCTAGTCATTTATATTTAACTAGTTGCTAAAACGGCTGTGCCCGAGTGAAATAAGAAAATTAATCCTAGGGAATACACTTCCGGGATAAAAAGTATACTGTATGCTATTCTAGGATAAGGTCTACCAAGTTTCATCGAAATCCGTTAAGGCACACATTTACACAATCAATCACGCATTTACAAACTTTCGCATTTATAATATTATAATAGGCTAGTTGTCGTTAAAAATGTAATAAGTCCGTCTTTTAGATTATTCAAAAATAAGGGACACGTATTTTTTTATTTGTAAATTAAACCAAAAATTACAAAGATATTTGCCCATTAAAGTTACGTGTAACGTCGGGTGACGTCACACGTAACTTTAATGGGCTATATCTTCGTTATTTTTTGTTTAATCGAAAAAATAAAAAATAAGGGTGTCCAATATTTTTTTATAATCTAAAATACGGAATAAATAAAATGTAATTATTTTGACCCTGGAAACTACCCTATTATTTTGCTTTTTTATGCTGTGGTGATGACACACCCTTGAAACACATTTTTCCCTAAGTTTTAATACTTTTTAGATACAAACTAAAGCAAAAGGTTGCTACAAAACACCGTTTTTTGATAAACTCTTTCCATGATCGAACTGGGAATTGAACTCAATAGGATTTTGCGTTTTTTGATAAAGCTTTTGATCACTAAACATGGCTGTATTTTTTCGAGCTTTAAATTGCAGTAACGTGTTCCTGACCATACATTCCTAGTATTCTTTTTGTCCAAGTAAATGGTACCCAAAGGGCACCTAATGAGAATTCAGTGTAGTATCTGGGGGCACAACGGAGCCACCGCCAAGGCGAGCAAAACAAAGGCACGGCCGTACCATATTTTTCTCGAAACAGTTCCGACCATTTTCGACCCCCTACAACTTCGTTTTGTGTAAAACTGGAAGCCTGAATTTCAGTAACCAAGCATGCATTACATATATATCAATCAATCAATCAATCAATCAATTTATTTATTTCAGACGTAGTCCATGTGTACATTTCATAAAACAATCAAAATCAAATAATACTCAAAATTTAAACAGTATATATCATTTAATTTGAACAAATAGTTCAAAATTTTTTTTTTGTTGTGTTCGTTATTATGAGGAGAAGGTTCTTATGGAAAAAAAAATGAAAATTAGGGTAGTGTAGGGTAGAGTAGGGTAGTGTAGGGTAGTGTAGGGTAGAGTAAGGTAGAGTAGGGTAGAGTAAAGTAGGGTAGGGTAGAGTAGGGTAGAGTAGGGTAGAGTAGGGTAGAGTAGGGTAGAGTAGGGTAGAGTAGGGTAGAGTAGGGTAGAGTAGGGTAGAGTAAGGTAGAGTAGGGTAGAGTAGGGTAGATAAGGGTAGAGTAGGGTAGAGTAGGGTAGAGTAGGGTAGAGTAGGGTAGAGTAGAGTAGAGTAGGGTAGGGTAGAGTAGGGTAGAGTAGGGTATAGTAGGGTAGAGTAGGGTATAGTAGGCTGAAGTAGGGAAGAGCGGGAGCGAAGCTGCGCGGGTACAGCTAGTTCCATATAAATATAATATAGGAGAATTACAAAGTTACATTTGCAGTGAATGAATCAGTGTCCCTGTATATCTACATTAATAGTATAAAGAGGTAAAGTTTGTTTTTATTTTTATTTTTTTGTTTGTAGGAGGTAATCTCTGAAAGTACTGATCCGATTGCTAATTTTTTTTTCACCGATAGAAAGCTGGTTTATTTCTGAGTGACATAGGCTATAATTTATGTACGCGGACAAAGCCGCGGGCAAAAGCTAGTTTATAATATAAAGGAATCTAAAAAATGTTTTTTTTTTGAGTTGCGAGACTTGGTTTTTTTACAAGTTGTTTTTGATGGCACATAACATACGTTTCCCACCTATATACTATCCGTAAGGGTCCCAGGGGACGGTTAATGGATTGTAGCAAAGTGGTTTGGGTGTCCTCACTCACCTGGTCAGTAATATCATAATATTTCCCTCAAAGCGTTGCCATTTCAAAGCCATTATGACGTTATATTTTACGTCGTAGTTATACAATAGGGTGTTTCAGGCTGTTAGTGTCATTTGGCGATAAAAGTATTTTGAGACAAGTTTTTATGAAACGTATTTTAGTACAGAGAGAACCGATTTGGTACGGTTAATACTTTTAAAGACCTAAATGATGCTATAACATTAAAATTTATATCTATATAATAAAGGTACTGGTGCCCTTAAATCGCATGACGGGATAGCGGCAGACCACGAAGGAGGAGGGACGATTTAGATGTCTTTCTTAAGATTGGCAAGAAGTAGGTTAGAGCCTGTAACAATGGAAGGAATGGTGGGACGCTTTTGCTCAACGTTGGACTACAGTGTCCCACGCGTGAACGCAAAAGGTAACGGAAGTGAACAGCCCCCCTAGCCAAGTTACAACCGTTTCGCGTGCGTCGAACGCCTCTCCTCTCCTCTTTTGTTCTGACCACGTGACTGAGCGTTGAGATGACATTCCCGTACATTTGAAGTTTTTTACAAGCGTTAACGATTGCAGATTATAAACTAGGCTATAGGTACAGGAGTATTTTAGTCAATAAAAATCTGGCATACTCTTGCTTCGTTCCAGAGCCGAAAAAGCAATTGGAAGATTTTTCATTTAAAAAAAAACTTTTTTAAGTCACTCGACTCCCGTTATACGGGAAACCTAACCCAACATTCTTGGGGAAATATTTATATGGCAAAGAGCGACTAGCCTGCAAGTACAAGGTCACATATATGGTAGGGTCCATATTTCCTGCTTTAGAAGCGTTGGCACATATGTCATTTTGAAAAATGACATATGTGTGGCGCGGAAGCGTAATTTCTAATTAACTTTTACGTAATGGGTTACCTTTTTGGATTCTGCGCTAAGCCATGGCTTATTTGGGGGTACGGCAAAAAGCGAGTTTATGTATGTTGGTTATAGTATGTACCTAGGTGTGTTTTGTACATAATGTGCTTACGAATGTAATAAATGGAGTTTACAGAGATATAGCGATCATTATCGTCATCATCATTTTAGTCAACTCAAAAGACATCCAACGTTGGACATAGGCGTCCCTCTAGCGTACATTGCACGCAGAACTGATGGTTGATGTGGACGAAATGTTCTGGAATGGCGACTACGTACCGGAAGACGCAGCGTTGGAAAGCCTGCCACGAGGTAGACTGACCTGGTAAGGGTTGCGGGAATCCGATGGATACGTGACGCAAAGGACCAGCCGTTGAGGTGACATTTGGGGGAGGCCTATAGCGATTTGTGTAGACCATGGCCAGCAGTGGGACAATATAGAGCGATAATTACACGGAAGACGCAGCGTTGGACGGCCTCCAACAAGGTGGACCGATGACCTGGTCAGGGTCGCGGGAATCCGATGGATGCGTGATGCACAGGACCGGTCGTTGTGGCGACGCTTGCGGGAGGCCTATGTCCAACAGTGGACGTCTTTCGGCTGATATGATGATGATGATGATGAATTACACTCAGTCATTCGTAGATCTTTGTTGGTCGTTACAGAGGCCAGAAAGTCTGATCATCAGTCTATCCAAGGAGTAACACGTTGCCCAGCAGTTGATATACACCACCAGCTTGAAGATATCAGAAATCACAGACTCCTGAAGGGAATTCTACTTCTTAGCTGTATTTTTGCCCTTAATGCCATTGCCCATAGAGTTTTGAAGAGTCTGATATTTTTGTCACACACACAGCTATCTTCAATTTAGTATTCAGCACGACTCTTGATCAATATACTGGCAAAGCTCGCAATTGACATTCCAGTCCATACGGACGCATATTGTAGGATATTTTTATATTATACGTTTATATCCTGTAGGGTAGAGTAGTGGAAGCCCAGTGGTAATGGTACCGACTAGTTGTAGGTCACGAGTTTAAACCCAGCTAAGTAAATTCTTTTTCTTCTTTGCCCTCACCTCTTTCCATTACGCGGGATCGGCTTCCTTAATCATACAATCGAAGACACGCGACCCGCACTGGGCCTGCGTGGTGGATTACAGCCTCTCCTGGAGAGAAGTCCTGAGTCCAAGAAGTAGCAACATTATAAAACTGATTATGCTTATCAACTAGTCATAAATGGAACATAATTATTGGCTGTTACGTAATCTGAAAGTACAGGATATTTTAAATTAATTGACGTCAATTTTTTTGTGAACATTTATGCATATCACATGTCAGATAGAAATCATATTTAATGGACTTAAATAAAAAAGCTACAGCTCACTTGGACATTTGAAAAAAAAGGCATCTAATTGCAGTTAACTCTTTTTTACTTTTTACCTTACTGTAACAGAAAGAGGGTTATGTTTTTCAAGTGTATGGATTTATATTTCTTTGTCACAGCCTAGAGCCTTAAACTTGTTACACTTTTGCTTGAGAGGTGCCGTTTGATTTATCTTAGTTAGTAGAATCTAAAATTCAAAAAAAAAAAATTGTAAATATTGAGTGCTAAACCGGATATTAAAAAAAAGAAGAAATTAAAAAAATAAACAATTCATAACATTGTCTTGTTGATACAAGACAAAGTTATGAAATGTTTTTTAATAAAAGGCTTGAGAAGGAAATTTCAAAATTACTCACAAAAAGTTAAGGAATAAAAAATTAACAGAGTCAAAAAACCCGACCGCAAACAAACGACTAAAAAGTTTGAAACACATTTGTTTCGAACTTTAAAATAATTCATGCACAAGACTACTTAATGTCATTGGATTCGAACATTTTGGTCGGTTTTTTTTGCAGTTGGGTTTTTTGACATTCTCGAGTTTTTGTGTAAACTATATGTGAATTGACTTTCTTTTTTTTTCATAGACGCCTTAGCCCATAAAGGCTCGTGTAATCTAATATTTTTATCACACAACTATTTTAAACTTAGTATTCAGCGCTACTCGAGATCAATAAACTAGGAAAGCTCGAAAAATTGTCATTCAAGTCCATACGGACGCATATTATGAGATATTTTCACGACGATATCCATTTCCTTGTACGGTGCCGGTTCTTTAGAAATGGTTCGGATTTACTAAACGTGTTTGGAAAGTGACTTGTTCAGTGTTGCTAGTCACGATCAAGCTTTAGCGAGCTGGGTTAGGGGTGGCGAGATCAATAAAACATTTTAGCTAATTGGGTAGAAAAAGCGTCGGTCCTCCCGCAAAATGGATCGTGACATGGTCAAGGTTGGGGCAATCAGGAACGGTCGATGCTGTTTTGTCCACTAATGGACGTTTTTCAGTTGAAGGGAAGATCTTCGGTCTACATTGTCCTCTCATATCTGTTGTTATTGTAATATGGAAATGTTGTAGAAACATTTTTTTTTTTAAAGTTTAACCATGATAAGAAAAAGAAAGAAAGAAAACATGTTTTTTTGGCACACAATGAACCAAAACAAGTATTAAAAAATCAATTAAAAGCTTAAAATAATAATATCCCCTCTTTCAACCCCCCTAAAAAGGTCCAGGGTCGACGGATTAGGGGACATTCGTCGGCCCATCAACCTGGACCCGAGATGGTGGCGCGTAGTGTTCCACGCGCGCCTCTCTTAGGCGTATAGGAAAGCCACACTCTAATACAGAATGAGACCCATGAGGACCGGGTCACCACTAGTCTGGGGCAGCGGAAGTCAAACTGCACCCGCAGCCCCTGACACAAGTGTACGAGGGAACACCGGGGTGTTTTTAGTCAGTAAGAGTCTGACAGACCCCTCCACCTACCCCTTCTTCTGACGTTTTATAAGTGCCCATGTAGGCCTATATAAAATAAATAATTTTGAGTTTTCTTCTCAGCGTGTCTATGACAAAACTAGATACATTCCTTGCCTAGCCCTGTATTTGGCCACGGCAATGCCGTCCACCGACGCTGTCAATAGATCCCTACGTGAACAGATAACAGGGCACGTGAGGCAGGATGAAAGGTGGGGCATGCTCTGCGGAGAGACGCCGCACAACTGGAGCTCGGAACCGTCTGATAATCTTCGTCTGTGGAGATTGTCAGGAGGAAAAGTAATGAAAATCTCATGAGAAGTACTTAATTATGACTGCTGAGCAGCTACGCTCAATCTTGAATTAGTTTTAAGATTTGATGGCTAAGGAAGGTACAGTGACAATTAACCTAGGGAAGTGTCTTGAAATCGGGAGGTTAAATAGCTTCCCGATTTAAAGATTATTTTTAACCAATGTGGTTAAAAATAATCTAATATTATTAACTATATATCTATTAATCAGTAACAATTTTCAAAAAGAAACTAACTGCACTTCTATTAAACAAACGTTACTCTGTATCGGATTTTGTAGTTGGTACATTTTAAATGTGTATTAATAACAATGTTAATATGTTTGACGATGAACTTGCATCAAGTATTGATGCAAGTTCATCATCAAAGCATGCCAAAGGATACTTTAATCATTTTATTATTTTTATCACCTTATTGTAAATACCTGCATTATGAGCAAATAATTATAATCAATATTCTATTTTATTCTAAGATGTGTAATCGATTACCTAATAAAGTAGGATCGAATCCGTAGAAAACTGCGTTTGAAATTCATGATAAAAATAAATAGAAAATTCGATGTCTCGGTAATACTAAAATGTAAAATGGTAGCTTTCAATAAAAATGCAATACCTTTATATATAATATACCTTTCCGGCAACCCTATACTGCACGCAATTTAGTGCAATACAAATAAAACTTTATTGCTCAACCAATTAAGATCACAATGGCACAGCTATCAACATTGATTTATTAGTACAGATTTGTCTGGTGCATTGTCCTTATATGCAAATGGTTATATATTTGATTAGCCTTTTATATAGCGTGGGTGGTTGACAAACGAGATTTTGATGTATTAAAGTGTGATACAATATATCTTTCTCTATTTAATTGATGGTAATGTATCACTAGTGATAATAGTCGTAATTTTTTTTTTTTAATGCGTCCGGTTTTTTTCGTACATCCTTTAATTGCTAATTGGCTATTTTTTTCTCACGGTTTAAGTAGTGTTCGTATTGGAATTCATTCATAGGTAAATAGTACTTATATTTTAATACAAGTGAAGAAAGTTTGTCATGCGACCAAGGCGGAATTCTCCAATGTTATGAAGCCGAGTGCTGCAGTGACTAATTTCCACGTGTGTCAAACGACGTTTTTCAACACACTATCGAAGAAATAAATAAACGGGGGTTGACGTGCGACTCGACAGCGCCTAGCCTGATGCAATAAATACAATAAATTGTGGTTGGGTGAGCTCACGCACTTTTCTGCACTCGTGCAGATAACAGTTGCATGCCTAAAAGCAGTAGGGATAATATAGGTAATACTAGTTATAATAGGAGCGGGTTTTCGAGTAAGCTGACAAATTCATAGTTTGACATGTACGGGACCCACTCATTATAAAGGTAAGTTTCTTGTTTACCCTTCTTAGTATTAGCATATTTCGTCGGGTTAGAAAGTTATCTGCAATTTTGAACTTTTGTGATAGTCGCCGTAACTTACAAAAAAATCGTATTATAAGACCTGGCAAATCGTCTTTCAAGTGTCAAAAATGCAGAAATTCTATTTTCAATAATCATCATCATCATTTCAGCCGAAGATGTCCACTGTTGGACATAGGCCTCCCAGTTCCTGGTCTATTTTCAATAATACCCATTTTTGAAAAAAAAAAGTTACAAAACCTGCTTATTATTCCTAACTTATTTTTACTAACTTTTATATATATAAGAAAATTGCAAAAATGCAGATAACCCTTTTTGCTTTGCACCCGTCGATTTAGCCTATCCTAATCCGCTGCTGAACATAGGTCTCGATCGGAGAAGCCATTTATTTTATCCTTGACAACTCTCATCCTTCTTTTAGTGGCAGAAATACCCATGTTACTAGGGGTCGACGTTACACGGTTTTTTTCCCATTCTGTGCAATCAACCGTCATGCTATCACTGAGGTTTTTTTTCCGTTTTGGTACGTATCTTATTTTATTTTCATATATTGCATTAAAAGGTTATGGTTTTGGTGAATGCATCAATGGATCATAAATGACTTCATCTGCTGCTTTCCATCATTCTTTATGATGTGGAGTAGTGTTCACTGAATGGGCCTATGATGAGCCATGCATGCTTACTAAGACATCATCAGGCTAACGCTTCTTCATGGTTCTATATCTATACACTTATATAATAGTAGGTTTTACCCGCGACTTTGTCTGCGTACATAAAATGTCACACATACCCTATAGCCTATGTCACTCAGAAATAAAGCAGATTTTTATGGTGAAAAATTTAGCAATCGGACCAGTACTTCCAGAGATTACCTCCTACAAACAAAAAAAACAAACTTTACCTTACCTCCTTTATTATATGCTGTAGATAACAAAGAGGTAAAGTTTGTTATTTTTAAATAATGTACGCGGGTGAAGCCGCGGGCAAAAGCTAGTATATATAATAAATATACAATAATAATATAAATATATAATAATAATATAATAAAGACGTAAAGTTTGTTATTTTAAAATTTTGTTTGTAGCAGGTAATGAAAGTACTGGTCCGATTGCAAAAATGTTTTGACCGATAGAAAGCTGCTTTATTCCTGAGTATCATAGGCCATATTTTATGTATGGGTTCGAAGCCGCGCAAAAGCTAGTAATATAATAAAGAGGTAAAGTTTATTATTTTAAAATTTCGTTTTTTTTTGTAGGAGCTTATCTCTAAAAACACTGGTCAGATTGTTAAAATTTTTTCACCGTTAAAAAGTTGCTTTATTCCTGAGTAACATAGATTATATTTTATGTACGGGGGCTAAGGCAAAAGCTGGTGTAAGATATTTGAAACTCGATGAGTTGACAAAATAAAACCCTATCTTTCTCGGTATAAGCTCCAATTTAGCTTCACTTCTTTTTTTGACTGACCGACATTCTGACAATTCAAAAGTGCCTGTAATAGGTCTATTTAAAATAAACGTTTCTGATGTCTGATTTCTGAATATCTACCAGAGTAATTTACATCTAAGGATTGTTGAAAGTCTTGTAGGAACCGCATCCAATTTAGGATGGAACCACATCTTGTTAAGATCATCTAGTTCAGCGCATTGCGCCGCGGTATTGACGTAACATAGATAGAGATATATTAGAACAGAGCTTGTCTTTGTAATATAAATCGTAGATAAAGACACGTTAGCCGTCTGTAGATGAAAGAAAATTGAATAGAACAAAGATATCTTTCATCTATAAACTTTATTCAAGCTATTTATCTACATATAAAAGGAGAAATTGACTGACATATCAACACAAGCCAAAACTACTAGGACTAATGCCTTGATCACACGTAACGAGTAAACGGGTAAGACAGTGCTTTTGGCCGAATAATCGGTACGTATAAACAAAGCGTCGAGTGATCGGCTCGGCTTATCTCTATAACTCGCTTACATCACTGTCTCGTCCTTTTACTCGGTACGTGTGATCAAGTGAAATTTTGCACAAGCTTTTATGACGTAGGCCAGCACTAAGAGAAGATTTTTTAAAATTTACTCCCTGTGGAGATGAAACGGGGGTTCAAAGTTTGTAAGGAGAAGACTCTCACGAAGTCACGAGTAAAACCGCCGACAGAAGCTAATCTATACATATAAATAAAATTGATCTATATTATAAAGAAGACATAATTGTATTTTTTTTTTCTCTTCTGGATCGATTAAAAAAAAACATTTCACCAGTGGAATGCTATTTTATCATTGAACGTGAATTTTATTTATTAACGCGAGCAAATTCGTCGCCAGTTAAGGCCCAAGCGCCCGAAAAGTGCCTCAAAACAGTGACTTTCTGGAGTCTACTCCTCCGTAACGGCCAGGTTAATAGGTTTGAAAAAAATATATGTTTATTATAGATTCATGAACAAAATTATCAACATTTGATTTTTTCGTGCCATTAATACTTTTGTCTAAAAAAAATATTACATACGACAACATCACATTCGCAACTTTTACCTACTCCTTCGAAACGGCTTGGATCTTTAGAAACGTTTTTACACATAAAAATTGGCAGTTAAATATTCTTCAAAGGAACATAGCATATGTAAATCAATCAATATTTCGTAAAGAAAATGGATTTAAAAGTCAGCGGGGCTCTGTCCGGGCGCAGCTGGCTGCAAAAAAATGCACAGATAGTCGTATTGTCGCCTAGACGGCTACGACAGTAGTGACCGTTTAATTTCGGCCAGATGGTTCAAGGGACTATAAGCCTTAATATCTGAAAGTACTGATTTAAGTACGCAACTTTCTGTCTTTAACCGATATAAAGCCCACTAGCACACTAGCATTTCCTTTATAATAAATATACGGGAATAACTCCTGTATCGTGAGTGCAAACGCACTTGCACTCGCATATATTTAAACTCATATACACGAAATACATACAAATATTTATTTCGAGTGGGAATCAAAAATCACAGCACGCTGCAATTAATTTCTCTCCACCTCTGTGTCAACTGTGCCGTTTTATCCTGTAAGATAGGAGCAAACCCACGGTATCATAAATGCGACATTATTATTGGCTGTTAGTAATATGAAAGTAGGATATCTTAAATTTAATTAACGTCAAATTTTATACCAACTACTAAGCATATTATATGTCAGATAAAAATATATTTAATGGACTTAAAAAAAAATTGCAACTAACTTGGACATTTAGAAAAGAAACGACACTTACTTGCGCTAACTCTCTTTTACTTTTTTTGTAAAGTATACACCAATTGACTTTCATCTTCATAGTGTTAACGGAATTATCGTGCATCAAAAGTATATTATAAATATTAAGTATAAAGTGGAAGTAACACGCAATGTGGTTAATTGCGTTTATGTAACTTGAGTTTAGATCGACGTAAGTTAACGAGCGACCGAGACGTTTAAGATTCAACTCACGATAAATATGGCGGCGACTTTTTACAAAAAGGTATAAATTTTATTAGAGAGGTAAATAAAAATCATACTATTTTTTGTTTTTCTTTTATAAGGTAGGATGTCATCCAATGACTTCTCCCGTTCTAGGGCGGACAGTTTACTAACTAAAATCACACCTATGTTTTTTCTTTACTTAGCGTTCCCTTTCAGAAGTCAATCCATTGGTTTTCATTTTGGACTTAAAGTACTCAATAATGTGAGATTGCTTAACCGTAGATTTCAATGTTTTATTTTGCGGAAATTTTTGTTTATTTTTTACCCATTCTGTACCAGGAGAGTTTAGGATTCATTAAAAAAAAGCAGATTTTTAAAAATAGTCTAATTTTATCCGTTTATATTGTTTCTGGCATTTTTAACTTTTCAGATACCGTCAATTTGAGACACACTATTGAGACAATAGATGCGCGAACGCCGGCGTTCGCTTGGGGTTTAATGAATATATTCCCATACGAAGTTAGTTATGCACGACTGAGATTTCTGAATTGAAGAATAGTTTTTGAAATACCGTCAAACAAAATTCTCTCGTGAAACAAATCACTGACGTATTCCTATTCATTATTGTGACATTCCGTGCCACGTTTGATCTGTTGAGATTTCTCGTCTATATCAAATCGACTTGCCGACAAAATAATCGCACGTAAAATCTCAAGCGTGTGCGGTATCTAAGCAGAAAAGTAAAAGCTTAGTGAACTGGTATCTGCAGCCGTGCGACCGGTACTGATTACCATCTAGCTTGCTTCAGATACCAGAGAGATCATCTCTTGACTAGATTCTACCTACATCGATGGTGGAATAGATTTCTAGATTTGTAAGTGTGGCTGGTGATATAATTATGAACCTATGCTTGGTATCGTGTTTATCTTTAGGTTTACTTCAATATGGCTATAAGGAAAGTCTATGAAAACTAACAAGATATATCGTACCGTTATTGCAAAAACCAACTATCTGCAATATTTTATCCAAAATTAAGATAAATATAGGTAGCTGTCGATTTGTCTCATCAAGGCGAATCTACAGGTATAACCGTTTATTAGCTATGACCCTTATTGACGAAGATATCTTCTGCAAAAATAAATACCCTACAGGTTTGATCGAAAATAATAATAATATTATAATAAAAAATGGCATTTAGTTGGTTTTTGCAATAAGGGTTCGATATTATGGTAAGGTAATGTAATAAAAAGGCCTGTTTTTAGGAGGATAGAAGTGGTTTCAGACTTTTATTGTCTAAATTCAAAACGTGATCCTTCACTGCTCTTTGCATTCCAGAACCACGCAGACTTTTTTAAGCAACCCCGCAGTCCAACAGTATGGGTCAATAACCTGCGTCTGCTTGAATATTTGAAAATATACAAAACAGATTAGGCCAAAATGAGCGTCCTTTGCAGACATTAGTGTTAGATGGAGCAAGAATAGGAGCTAGATTGACTGAACCTTAATATTAGCAAGCGGGGACGATATTCTTTGAAAAAGAATACATTATGATATAAGTGTAATGTTAGTGATTACCGTCGACGCGGTATTTAGACCCAAGCCGTGGCGAGGGTCTTAAGAGAGCCGAAAACGGTATTCTTTAATTACTCACGTGTATCATACGACGTTTTTTAATACACTTGTGAAGAAAATAACTGTAAAACTTGTAAACTTTGTGGCGGTAAAAATCTTTCATATGCGCGGCCATATTTTTTTTTATTAATCATCAATACACTCACTGAAATTAATAAATGCGGGTTGACCGGCGACTCGTGGGGGATGACCTGCACCCATCCTGATACGGTAAATATAATAAAATTATGGCGGGGGAGAGGTTGAACAAAAGGTTTTAGCTACATTATAGCACTAGTGCGTAATTGTAATCAAAATGTCACAGTTTGGTAAGAAGGGCCATTATGTACCTAAGTGCAGTGCAATAAGAGTCACTTTCTGAGCAAGTGTATTGAAAATAGCTTTTGTAATGACCATAACCCTTATATAGAACATAACGTCAACTGTTGGACATAGGCCTCTCCCAAGCGTCACCAAACGACCAGTCTTTGGATTCCCAGGACCCTCATCAGATCATCGCTCCACCTTGTGCGAGACCTTCCTATAACACCCTCGGTAAAGTGACCCTTTACTCCAGAACTTTTAGGCCTCATTAGTCATCTGTTCTGCGAGCAATATGCCCGACACGCTGCCATTTAAGTTTGCCGATTCTTTGAGTACGTCAATGACTGAAAAGCTAATCGACTGAAGATATTTCAAACTAGTCTGTTTGTAGAACTAAATCCATTATTCTACAAGGTGTCGTTTTGAAGCTGCAAAATATTTTAGGAGGTAATTATGTTAGTGATTCTCGACCCGACTCAATAATAAAATAAGTAGGTATTTTTTTTTTTTTATAACCGCGCTTTTTTTCACACACACAAACACGGAACAATAAAGGGCGTTTTCACACACACTAACTCGCAACGATAGTTTCATAAATAATGTATCATCCAATCATCATCCCGCACGCCACACCCTAGCCACGCCCCCGCGGCCATCGATCAATCGATTTAGTTTAGTGTAATTAAAAAATGAAATAACAAGTATTACTGATTATTGACCAGGTATCGTTTTTTTACATGATTATTTATGAGTTTTATTACAACCTCCTGAAATATTGTGCAGTTTTAAAACTGCACCTTGTATAATAGATCTACAGACAGTTGTCTAAAAAGTCAGTCTTATTTAAAAAAAGGACCCGATAATTGTGGGATTGTAAGCCTCAAAATGACGAACAGATCTCTTTAATGATCCTAGTTTCAACATTCAAGACAGACAAAATCGTAATTAGGTTTTTCTATCGGAAAAAACTTGGCTTTAGCCCAGAATTGGAATTAGGAATTGTGCCCGATAAAAGGATCGTCTCCTAATACATTGGAAGGCCGTGAACCAGACAGTAGAAACCCAATAAAGTGCTGATTGAATAAGTATGGATAGAGCTGTAGATTTAAGTAGGTACTAGATAGTGAATCGGGTGTTTTTCGTTTTGCTTTTTTTTTGTTTTTAGTTGGATGGTTTTCATCAAAAGTAACTTTCACATCATCATTTAAGCCGAAAGACGCTGTTGGACATAGATCCTGTGCGTGTCCTATCCATCGAATTCCTGCGAACCTCATCAGGTCATCGGTCCACCTTAAAACATCCTCAGAATTTTTATTAGCTTATTTTCCTATCGAAATGAATGTACTGCTACCAGTGACTTCGGCTCATGGGTTGTGCGAAAGTGAACCTCGGGGTCCTGGAATAAAGGCAAAGAAGGAACAGGAGTGGATTTTCGTCAGTAAAAGTCAGTCCCGCTCCGCCCAAGGCCGAGAAATGTCATTAGATGATATCTCACCTAAAAAAAAATCAGTGACCTCACCTGTGTTTGTTTAGAGAAAAAATTACAAGGAGACAAACTCTTGAGATTCAAAATGTCATAAAAATATGTCCTATTCCAGGACATGGTCTACTGATATGTCAATTTTCAATCAAAACCCTTCGGTCGTACACACAACATTTCACGTCTTATAACATTAGTAAAGATTGTATGCTTATCTTTATTGTAGAAAAATAAATTAATAAGAAAGCTTGAGGAAAATCTTTTTCCTTTAATAAAGAAAAAACGTTTTTCGGAAAGAATTATTTTTTAAAAGAGAGAGACCTTCAAATATTATTTTCATTCGATATCACCATAGTACTTGAAAAGGTCAGTGTCCTACTTTGAACAATGATAAACGAAGAAACAAAAGTAGATACAGGGACCTATTTTCAAGCA
Source organism: Mythimna ferrago (assembly GCA_910589285.2). Lineage (NCBI taxonomy): Eukaryota > Metazoa > Arthropoda > Insecta > Lepidoptera > Noctuidae > Mythimna > Mythimna ferrago. Next base: position 5,458,980 of record OU342675.1, on the reverse strand, counting down.
ATTGTGAAATATCAACAAAGCAACATCGACGTTTCTCTGTGAGTTAAGATCGACTAAACAGTAACAGATTAAAATCCACTATACGCCAAGCCTTACTTTCTGGTGTGAGAAAAGGATAGTGCTATACGGCCTGTATAGCTCTGTCTCTGTCTCACATCTGAATTATGATGATTTTAAGATATCATAGGCTCCAGGCAATTGTCGAGACCGTAGGAATAATATGCAGGTTTACTGGTAACTCGACTTATTCCTTGCAGGAAGTCATGATAGGGTTAAAATGAAACTATATAATTATTATATAAATAAACTACCAAAATTCAATAATTTTAGAGTTAGATTTTAAGTTTTTTTTTTTATGAAAAAGACCAGATTTAATCGTTTTAAAACCACGGCATTAATTATAAAAATAAATTAAATTTCAGTAATCGCGCAATCAATTATAAAAGTAAATTAAATTGCAGTTTTATTTATTTATTTTATTTTATTTTATTTGGGTGGCTTACAGCTGACAATACAATAGATCACGATGAGCCATTTACAAGCCTCCACATATAGTATGGAAGTATTGTGGAAAGTTACAGTTAGGAAGTATTTAAGATATACAAAGTTAGGTAGCAAGATAATATAGAAGACAATAATGTAATGCAATTACAAAACATTGCTTTTGGACATAACAATATTTCAAACTGGCTTCAAATATTTAATTATGGAAATTGAAAAAAACTAAAAATCTTTCAAACTCAAAACCTACTGAACTTCGAAGAATATTCCGTGGCTTAATTGGTTGCCTTTAAATCATACTATGACATCTTGCTAGGAATACGTCGAGTTACCACTAGATGTGACTAGATAACCCTATATAGTAAAAGCAGGTTTCAGATCGTGATAGAATATCAATTTAATAGATAGAATCTAGAATGCATTGCCAATGCAATGTAATCAAGTGCCTTATGTTGTGTAAGTTTGTGAACAGTTTAGATCAGTGGCTATCAAACTGTGGTCTGTAAGAGCTAAAATATGGTCCCCAAAAGGTTTAAAATTTCAAACTTTTCAAAAGTTTAACATTAATGCGACCTGATTTTAAATTTAATGAGAAATATTATGTTTTCTGTATCATTACCATATTTATTACTTAAAGATATTGTATATTTCTTATCATTTTCAATTTGTATTGATAAAGTGATTAAAAAGAATAATAGGATAATTGTTGGAAGCCGGTGACATTTTGTTCTGGATGTCACTGTAGTAGACAAGTAAGAATTCAAAGTGTCACATATAATATTTAAGATCTTTTTTAGATTAACTTAGGATAAGAGTAGGAAGCTGATGACATTTTATTGTGAATTTATAGTTCTTGCTGATAACATAAAGAAACAATTGCATCATTGCTTGCCAGCAGGTGGGATCGCAGTCGAGCACTATATTATATCAATAAAAAAAAAATGAAGTGGTCCCAATAAAAAAAGGTTGGAAACCACTGGTTTAGATTTAGTTATAAAAATACAATTATTTATTTCAGACACTTCCATTGTATTAAAAGCGGAGCAATTTATCGATTAAATTAATAGAATAAAAGATATTGTGAAATAAAAACAAAAGCCTGAAATCGTTTTGTAGAAATTAATTGATTAATCCGCTGGAGACTCCAAAATACAGTTGCGACACGACAATGAAACGCTGTTTTGGCGTTTATTTTTCATACAAATTCGTCTACCGATAATAACAATGTATTTATTCAGATAACAGGGATCTAATGTAATTGTAAATCTGTGTGTATATATTTGACTGGCCTGTTGGTCTAGTGGTTAGTGGCCCTGAGTGCTATGCCGGAGGTCGTGCGTTCCATTCCCACCCAGTACCTAATTGATCTATAATATGTATGTATTTAGAAATATATAAGTATGTTTATCAGTTATCTAGTACCATAACACAAGCTCTGCTTAGCTTGGGACTAGACGGCGTTGTGTGGTAGTTGTGGAATATTATTATATTATATTATTATTATTATTCATTTTACAAAAGGTAAGTACAAACTAATAAAGAATTTTAAGCAAGACTTTGTCCGCTGTAGTAATCTGCGTTTGAGAAGGCAATCGTGCCCACCAGCTATGGTACTCAAAGTGTAGTGGCGACTTCCATGCAGCCGACTGATGCGTGAAGCGGTCGTTTTGCATCAGATAGCTGCGAAGTCATCTGTGTGAGTATAGAAACAAGGTAGTAGCTGAAGGCGCTATTAAATTGGATCCGCAAAATATTGTAATGTGGCTGTAGTCAAGCCACCGACATTCTGTGAGGTATGACATGCCTATAAATAAATAAATGAAATAATTTTGACCATGTCTGTATAACAAGACAATCTGAATGCCAACATAATATGTATTCTGTATATTGGATAAAAGACGATATTGATACGCAGTTCGCTCAAATAATATTTGAGCGAACTGCGTATCAATATCGTCTTTTATATTATCATTGACCCGATGTGCAAGATATTTGAAGTGGTAGGTACACTCTATTTAAAACCTCACCGTCGCGAAAAAATGGTTGTACAGGTGGACTTTGCAACCCGATTTGAAAGTCATACAGTCTTTTTACGTTAAATATGAGACCGTGAGGAACCAGAAATGACTTACAAACCGAAAGTAACTTACAAAAACCTCCTATCAGGGAGACCAGCACCATGTCATGTGAACTCATCAACCAGGGTGTTTACGTACAGGTTGAAAGGAAGGATGAGCTCAATTCGCCATGCTGTACCACCAACAGGTTTTTTTTATGTTGGGAAAATCATCAATGACAACCCCGCTCTTGGGCGGAGCGGGAGATACTCGTAGTGTCAGACTCTTACTGACTAAAAACCCATTCCGTTCCTTCAAGCCCTCATACCGGGGCTCGAGCTGTCTTTCGAAACTAACCCTGGCCCGGTAGGCTTCGACCCAGCTGGACCCCTACTGTTGCTGACAACTCCTTGAGGCGCGCGGGAAAAGTGCGCGTGGTCGACAACTTGGGCTCGGTCTGGACAGTTACCGGCCGGTCAGACAGCGAGCTACCCATTGCTCACTGTTCGCAAGCCCGCGCCTACGATGGCCGTACCACCAACCGGTGAGACGTAGAGACCGTCATATGCCACTAGATAAAAAGCCTTACTCTGATCCAGGAAAACAGCATAATCAGGAATATGTCTATACGTACGTATCTAATATAATAGGCGTAAAAAATATTCTGAGGGAACCTTAATTGAGTCTAGTGATGTTAGGACATCACTACATATATACCTAGTTGGTTGGACATCTAATATCTTCTCATAGCTACTTAGTGTGACCAAATTTGCCCATGACTTCAGTGGTATAAATGTCGGTTGTTGCAGACGGAAAATTGAAAAGTTGAAGTTGGTATATGTGTTTCTTGGGATCCTAGCTGCCTTCGTACCAAATTCCATCAAAATTTGTTCAGTAATTTATGAGTTAATCCGTAAAGCTAACAAACAGAATTAAATACTTTCATAATAAGTTCATCATCATCATCTCAGCCGATACACGTCCACTGTTGGACATAGGCCTCCCCTAAGCGTCGCCACATCGAACGTTCCTGTGCGTCCCGCATCCATCGGTTTCCCGCTACCTTCACCAGGTCGTCGGTCCACCTTGTAGGAGGCCTTCCAACACTGCGTCTTCCGGTACGCGGTCGCCACTCCAAAACCTTTCGGCCCCAACGGCCATCTGTTCTGCGAGCAATGTGCCCTGCCCATTGCCACTTAAGTTTGGCAATTCTTTGTGCTATGCAACCGTCGAATCCAACTCGGTTGGGCAGCGTTCGGGAAGCTACGCGGTATCTTCTCGTCTCACATACCACAGTGTCTCAAGACGAAAGTCTTTAACCAGTGCGTGTTGCCAGTGATGACATATGGCTCCGAAACGTGGTCGCTCACAATGGGCCTCATCAGAAGGCTCAAAGTCACCCAAAGAGCAATGGAAAGGGCTATGCTCGGGGTTTCCTTGCGTGATCGAATAAAAAATGAAGATATCCGCAGGAAAACTAAGGTTGCCGACATAATAAGTTAAATTGATTTAAATCAAAAAGTATTAATTTATAGTTTCATGAGTTGAAAAATAATGAAATCAAGGAGTGAATACTTTCACATTTATAATATTAGTATGGATTAATTTTCTTAAAAATAATGAACACAAACTATTGTTTACTGAAAGAAAGAAAAAATACACGTTTATTTGGCACACGGGTCCTGGAGTACTCTTTTAATCATTTTTTTTCTGTGAAAAATACTAATTAATTAACCCTTACCGAAAAATTTAGCCCCCCCACCCTAAAGGTGGAGTCTGATTATAACCCACATTTTCAGGGTTAATATAACTCTTCCTACCAATTCTGCCATCTCTCATCTCATACACCATCTCATGTAGTTTTCTGGCATTATTGCTGAACTGCACCTATTTGCCGCCGCGCCGTGAGACACACATTGTTAGTTGTCTCTTTTTTTTTAATATAATAATTAGTGTCAACATGTTGTTACTACATTGTGTGTATCTACGAGTGTGTATGTTAAATAAAATAGTTTTCTTTCTTTCTTTATCTCCATCCCGATTTCAACATCGACCAACATTCCAAGCTGCTGTTTAACATAGAAATTTAACATATTTATTCATAGCCTAGCAAAAAAATTTGCGTTCCTTTGCTAATTGTCTGGGTCGACAGCTCGCATAGAATGGCCGACCGACAAGGCCCATTGTTTGTTAATTCGTAAACAATACAAATATGATTGATTTCCATTGTTATCACGCGCTAATAATGCATTTTTTATCCGTCACCACATCTCGGTAGAATGGTTTATAAACAGCGGAATGGATTATCTAGAATACTCCTTATTTATTGTTCTGCCCTTGTGTCGTGTTATTTGCATAGACTTGTAAATAAATAAATACTTTATCTCTACGGTCCGGACTAAGCGTTTCACCTCGTCATTTTTACCGCGTACGTCGAAGGACTGAAACAGTTTGCCTGCTGCGGTCTTCCCGTCCGATTATAATGTGGGTGTCTTGAAGGAGTGAATAGGCTCTTAATAAACTAGTGCGCCTCACCATCAGAGATTGCATCACTGCTTACCATCAGGTGGGATCGCAGTCAGGCACTAGTACATATCAATAAAAAAATAAAATAAGGTGATACCACAGAAAAGATGAAAGAGGTTAGAAAGGAAATACTTTCCGATTTGTATTACAATGAGTGTCGCCGCTTGTCTCACACCCTTTAACTCCACTACAGGCAATAACCAATACGAACGCGCATTACGCAACTAACAGACCACGCACACTTAGATCACAAGTTTGCTATTGGTAGTTGTACTATGAGCATTGTCCTACTTTGTAGCACGCCTGCCCTACCCCTAAAGTCATACTAACCTCTTTTATAATGTTCTGTGGGTGACACATTGGGAGCTCGTATCAATAAAAGCAATCTTAAAAACAAAAAAACTACACGAAGTTGTTTACCTGTTAGGAAGCAATGAGATATTGAATTATATTGTAATCGTGTCGTATTATGATTTTTATCCTTGTAGGCAAACAATAAAATAATCATTAATTTTATTGCTGGTGTTATTGTCGTTTCAGGTTTGATTCTTATAATTCATTCCTTGTGAAGTTTGTACCTGGTCAGGGTCGTAAAAAGAGGATATAGCCTATGTAATTCAGTGATAAAGTAGCTAGATTGCTACTTTATCACTGAATTATATAGGCTGGCATGAAAGATTTTTTGAAATAGGTCCAGTAATTTTTGAGTTTATTCATTTAAAAAAATAAATTTTATAAATAGCTTTCGCTCGTAGTTTCACCTGCGTGCATAAAATGTAGCCTATGTCACTCAAGAATAAAGCAGCTTTCAAATTTTTTGCAATCGGACCAGAACTTTCAAAGATTTCCTCCTACAAACAAAAAAAAAACAAACTTTACCTTTTTATAACTAATATCTGCACTAATAAGTGCAGATATTAGTTATTCGAAAATTGCTTATTATAAACCTATGTTGCCTAGCTATCTAAATCTAGTGTTTCAGCCTACATTTTCTCGATACTAATATACCTTCGCGATCAAAACCACACGTCAAATAACAGAACATCAGGCAGACAGGCATCGAATTTAGACAGAATGGGGTCACTCGTGCAGCATTGCCACAGCACAAATAGATACAGAAGTTCAATTTCATACAACGATTGAAAACAGGCGCCTGCATAAATAGATATTTGATGCTGACTTTAGAGAGAAATGCAATATATTTTGGAGTCAATAGTACGAAAGTGTCGGCAAAGTCAATGTACGGAAGCCAGCTTTACGACGGGATGAAACCGGAATACGTGAAAAAAATTAAAAAAAAAAACCGACTCCTGTTCCTTCACTGCTTCTGGTACCGGCCGAATCTTTCTTTCAGAAACAGATCCTTTGACCCTGCTGGGTCCCTAGACACAAGTACTTGAGGCTTTTGACAATCGTGTTCTCCAATGAAATGTCAATTTGTTCAGAGCCACCTTCTGTACTTATCTATTCAGTGTAACAACCGCAACGTTTGTCAAACTCTCATGTGGCTGCACTAGTCAAACGCAGTCAGATGGTATTCACCGCAGATATAGCGTCGAACCTGACTGTATCGATTAGTGATGTTGTGTTATCAAATGTGGTACCATTTTTGTAGGGGAGTGTGGGATTTGTATCTACATTAATGTTATAAAGAAGTAAAGTTTGTTTTTTTTATGCTTTCTTGCTTGTAGGAGGTAATCTCTGAAAGTAAGGGTCCGATTGCTAAAAGGTTTTTAGGTGTAGTTCTGGTATTCCTACAAGTTTACTGTAAAGACCATATTTTGGCAATAGGTAACAATTAAGAATCTAATATAACAGGTATTGGTTTCGTAATACTCCAAACTGGCTAGTTAAGGGGCCTGATACATGCTCATTCAACTACGAACCACATTCCTACAATTAGAGAGCAAATCCAAATAACAGGTGCTAGTGAAAGTGACGGATAGCAGAAAGCCAATTACATCGAGACCGATCCGTTTAATGACAGCAGCCATTTAAAACTTCGCTTGGACTTATTCAAGCTTCATAGATTCAATGAATTCTTGGATGACTGCAATGCTTGGAACACAAAAGTGTTTGGGTTTTGTACTCTTTGTCATTGCTAGCTTAGGATTCCGTATCTTAGAACACAAAGGGCATTTAAAAGAACATGGGTTGATTTTAGTTAGTAAAAGTGTGATACTTTTATTCGCTCCAAAGCTAGAGAAGTTATTAATTGATTTCTCATCTTCAAAAAACAAATCATTTTGTGTAGGTATGTTTTTGGAAAATCTTTCGTGTTCTATCTTTCTTAGCATACATAGCATCACTGACAGCTTACGTTAGGACTGTTTTTTCAGATGCATTGTCGATTCCTTAATGAAACTGATCAAAGTCATGTTATTTTCCTAAACTTTTTTAAATTGAATTTTTTCTTTGAAATTATTTCTTATTAAATTTTTATACAGATATAATTTTTTAGACAATTTCGCTCAACATTTAATATTCTTTTACCAACAATAGACAAGAATATATCGAGGGTCGGTTCTTTTATGTTTTTCATGAAAAGTTTTCAAATCAGTCAATAATTTTCGATTTGCTCACACACAGGCATTCTATAGAATGATGACTGCCAAACAACTCATTATTCCACTGATGCTATGACGCAGATTGTAGCCATGTAATCAACAAACAGTGGACAATCACGGTTAGTTTACCTGTATCTCAATTACGCGATGTTGTAAGACAAATTAATGTGGAAGAGCTACCGTTGCGTCAATGAAGATACGGTCTAATGGTTACAGAGGGTTTAGTAATTATGAAAGTGGGAAGGGAATGGTGTTTCGTCCGAAACGGGGATAATAGTTGTGCCTAAATTTTGTGGGGACGTGCCTGACCCAACTTATAGGTGAGTCGTCAATGTCAACGTAAAGTAGACAGGTCTATGCAATGAATGTCTGGAGATGGACGGCATCTTTGGTGTTGGTCCAGAAAGAGGATCTTTAAATGACTTCTGCTGGTCTAAGGTGGAGCGACGCCGATGTCCGCAAGCCCATAGCTTCATAGACGCGTATTTATTTATTTATTTATTATATTCTTTATTGTACACCGCATGAACAAAAACGATACAGGACAAACATTATTCAAAATAAGTGTACAATGGGCGGCCTTATCGCACAGGGCGATCTCTTACAGACAACCTTTGGATGGACTGAAAGAGAGGAGAAAGATATAGGGCTGTCAGTGTACATCAGAAATAATACTAATATGAAATAACAACACAAATACATACATACATTACAAAAAATATACTAATAAATATTAAATATGTAATCAAGCCAGGAGAAGACAAAATCAAAGTGAAAGGTAATGCTCCTTCACCATATTCGTCACTATACGCCTGCTCACAGTTTACATACAAAACTATGGACGTGTTGACGAAGCGGCAACGACACGACGGCACGACGCGCGACGTTGCAACTTGCGACGTCAACAGAGTCCTTAGACTTATACTAAAGCCCACCTGTGTCCTTCTGATGCTCTTTGCGTTCTTGATCCACAAAGTTAAAGTCAAGTCTTTAGTGCTGAATACGAGTACAATACAATAAATCAATACATTTCTGGATGTTATTTGAACGTGCAGTTCATTGTGCTCTATTAATCTAGGCATGCAAAGGTTTCAGAACAAATTCAAAAACATTTTCAAGGTCGTTCTTTCAGTCGCTCCCGCAGCTCTGTCCAAAAAGAGGTAAACGATTTAAAGGCAAACGTACGGTGAACTCAGTTCAAAGTAGCGCAAGTTGGAATTCTTTTGTGGAAGGCTGTTACATTCAAGACGCCTAAAGCTACAATGAAGCAAGGGTTTGTAGAATAAGAAAGAATAAGGGATAAAATCTTTATCGAAGCTAGAAATCACATAAACGAATCTATTAGTCCAAAAATACCATTCACGTGTAAAGCGCATCCGAATGGGCTAACGCACAATCAATTTAAAAGCACTTTTCGAGACCACATTCGGCGAAAATCGAATAAGCTACATTTTGGCTTGAATCGAATTTGCCGTAACGTTTACCTCGGCGTATTTACGGCGGATCCGACGTCTAGACGGCTTACCTTTGTAGCCAGCAATATCCGAGTTATCGGATCGACATCGGAATCGAATCGAGAGCTGAGCTCATGAATTTAATAACACTCCCACATTTCGTATCAAATTCGTTGCTTAAAGTGATATGAAACGTTGCTTGAGTGATGTTTTGTGCATTTCATTGTGATGTTTTCAAGCCGAATTCAATTTATTTATTTAATCTCGCTAGCAAAGGGAGAGGTCGCACGCGTGAGGGAACGAATGTTCTCACGCCACAGAAGCCGGGTTTCCGACCCCGACTATCGACCACGATAGACGCGGGCTTGCAGACGTTGAGCAATGGGTAGCTTGCCGTCCGGCCGTCCAGTAATTGACTGGACCGAGACCAGTTGTCAACAGCGCGTAGTAATCCACGCGAAAATGAATCCTCAAAGAAATGTCAGCAAACTGTAGGGGCCCGGTAGGGCCGATGCTCGCCTAGCTAGCGACTGTGGAGAATTCCTGAAAAGGAAACCCGTAGTCTTAGAACGCGAAGGGCAACCGGAGGACACAGGTATCATTTTAGTTAGTAAAAGTCTGAAACGCCCTCCTGCTCCGCCCAGAGTGGGAGAATTCACTGAATTCTAACCTTAAAAATAAAATAATAAAAAACTATTTACCAAAGTCAGCCATAACATACAGCGCATCTGCATATAGCTAATGCTAATTGCAGATGACTGAATAAATGACAGTTTAAAAATTTGGTGTGCATCATTAGTTAAATAAACTAAAAATAGTCATGCTGTGAGAATATAAAAACAGTCAGTTTCTGCATTTAGAAATCTAGCTTTAAAATTAATTATACATTCGACATTTTATCCACTTTACACCCATATATTTTTCATGTTGGCAGCAACAGATAAAGCCTTGGAGACTAGTGATGTGAATCACGATACACTTGAGAGTTGAGATAGTTGTGTGGCGAAATTTTGCATTGTCTACACAACAATGAAATTGCGTTATACGGCGCCGCTCCAAATTGAACTTAATACCGTATCTTGGTCTTAGTTTCGATAATGCAATACTTAATTAGAGGCGTGATGTAGATAGCTTGATAATTGAGACTGTAAAGTCATATGGGCTGTTTAGACTATTGTCTTGTCTGGAATATGACGTATGGGTGGATTATGTTGGTCCATTGTTTTGGTTGGTTTTAAAACCTTGCTTTTCCAAACACGGGAGTTGAATTTAATCGTAGTTGGCAGAACTATTCACTGGCGCCAGTTCTATTCTGTAAATGGCTACAATGATGTCATAGACTAGCGTAGGTATTATATTATAATAGAAAGCTACGAAATTATGCCATTTAGTATTCAAAAGGTTAAAACTGTATTTTTTTGTGGCATACTTGCCAAGTTGGCTTTTGTTTAGTTCTAGACCTAGTTCGAAATACATAGTAGTAATTGTTAGTTATATTTGTTTTATTATTTTTAGAATCGCGCTTGACCGCTGTCTCACCTGATGGCAAACGATGGTTTGTTTGAGAACAGAGCTCACTTACCTAGAAGTAACCTATAATCACTTTTGACTTAAAGACTACTATATTTTTGTTGTATAAGGTATTTATTAGTTTAATTTTAAGATTTCACTAACTCTTCTTTACTTATTTCTGCACACTACTGTCTACATCTCTTCTAATCTTTCCTCTCGCAGGTCTGCTGCAAGAAATTTCTGTATGAAATAAGCAGTACCTTTGTACAAAGTTTTATTATAATGTTCTCTTCTTCTGTATATTGTGTGTACATAAACTATAAAATAAATAAATAAAGACCCTCAGGTTGTAGCCACTAGAAAACCCTCCGGCAAGGATTTCCACTTTTTAGCTTTACGCAAAATGAATGTATTCCTAAAATGGTTTAAGCTCTTAGGGGAGGAAGTCCACCATGTATCGGTGGCGCATCATCGTACGTCTAATGGTCTGATGATGGAAATATTGTAATTGTCTTTTTTTTCTGCCTCGATATAATCTTTTTCCACCATAGCTTTATTTTCAATTTCAAGGCATTTAATTATATTACCATTAACAGACATCTTTGAATTGTCTAGAAGTTAGTCAGAAAAAATAATGCTATGTAATTGTAATTTTTTAAGCGTCAATCTCTATGGTCCATAGGCTCCATAGACTATGGACAAGAATGTTCAAGAAATTCCGCGGGTACTCTTTTAAGTCATGTTTTGTATTATCTAAGCGCACGGTAGTGCGCAGGCCAAGTTCTAGCAACAGGCCGCGCGCATGCCGTGCATTATTTACACGAACCGTTTCGACCCACTTTTGACCCCCCTGTAGCTCAGTGCCTATTGCAAGCTCAGAGATAAAATTGTACCTACGTAATCATATACTAATACTAAAGCAATATGACATAAATTGTATCTCGGTTACGTATTTCTTGTCGCTTTTATTATGTGAGAACAATCAATGTAAATAAATAAGGTAAAAAAAAAAAAAACAAAATATTGAAATTAAAATAAGCATTAACAAGTAGACCATCACAAAAGATCGCATGCATCGAGGTTCACTAGTAGCCTTGATACGTTCCGAGTTCGCATCACGTAATATGCAAGAGATGGCAAAGATGTACGTTAAGTATCGAATACGTAATGATTTGACCGTGTCAAGAGTGTTTTTGAATAATCCATGTTTGAATTTTTTTTTCACATCCTGATGCAAGACGAAACTTTGGAGGCCCGAGTGTCCAGGCCCACCAAGTGCATCGACATGCGCATAATGGGTCTGGACGACTCCGTTAGGGTGGAGGAAGTGGTGGCCGCCATCGTCAGGGCGGGTGGGTGCACGACCGATCAGGTCCGGGCGGGCACCATCCGCGCTGACAGCACGGGCATGCGAGCCGTTACGGTGAGCTGCCCCGTGTCGGCGGCCAAGGCCATCACGACCGAGGGCCGAAGGCTATTGGTGGGTTGGGTTTCGGCCCAAGTCAAGATGCTGGAACCCAAACCTCTGCGGTGCTACCGCTGCCACGTGGGGCACCACGTGGGGGCCCACTGCGCCGCGGAGGTGGATCGAAGTGACCGCTGCCACCAGTGCGGACAGCCTGGTCACAAGGCCGTCGAATGCCGTGCAAAGCCGCACTGCTACGCATGTGCGGCTGCAGGCAAGCCGGCCGACCACCGGGCTGGGGGCAGGTCCTGCGACCCCCCCGCCAAGGCCAAGGGCAAGGTCAGGCCCATCCACCCTGACGTCCTCACCGCCGCAGCCACCACCTTGGCTGCCGCCGCTGTCGCCGCCGCTCCCGCCGCGGCAGTGCCCTCACAGGGGGCTCAGGAGGAGACTGTAATGGAATGTCAATAACGACACCATTACGTCTCCTCCAGGCGAACATCAACCACTGCGCCCCCGCTCAGGATCTGTTGCTCCAGAGCATGGCGCAGTGGTCGATCAATGTCGCCGTCGTCTCCGAGCCGTACTACGTCCATCCCCGCTGGGTTCAGGACCTAGACGGCTCGGTGACGCTAATTTCGTCGGCCGCCGCCGGTACCCCGCCCCTCGAGGCTGTTGCGAGGGGACGGGGTTGCGTGGCAGCACGGGTCGGGGACATTGCAGTGGTAGGCGTCTACCTGTCCCCGACCAGAACTCCCGACGAACTCCATGTCTCCCTTATGGAGCTAAGTGCCGTCGTCACTGGGTTTGGTACCCTCCCCGTGGTCGTTTGCGGGGACTTCAACGCCTGGAATACGGCTTGGGGTTCCCGGCGCACGAACACACGGGGTCGGTTGGTGGAGGACTGGGCCTTGGAGCTGGGCCTGGTCGTCCTGAACCGGGGTTCTGTCCCCACGTTGGTGCGGAGGCGGGGTGAATCAGTGGTGGACCTCTCGTTCGCCAGCCCCACTCTGTCGCCGCGTGTCGTCGACTGGCGCGTTATGGAGGAGGTGGAGACGTACTCCGACCACCGGTATATCCGGTTGGACGTCTCCGCCGAAACCTCGGCCGCGCCGGTCCGACAGAGCCCTTGCGGTCCGCGGTGGGCGCTTAAGCAGATGGACCGGGAGCTCCTCCTGGAAGCCGCGACGGTACAGGCCTGGGTGCAAGCACCGGACAGGCCTGTCGACATCGACGTCGAGGCGGAGTGGTTCCGGGAGGCCATGTCGCAAATTTGCGATGCGGCAATGCCCCGAGTCCGTCCAGGACGTGCTAAGCGCCAGGTGTACTGGTGGTCGCCGGAAATCGCTGCACTGCGCAACACGTGCAATCACGCGCGACGCCGGTACGCCAGATACTGCAGGCGCCGCATCCGCGCGTCGGATGCGGAGGCCAGAGAGGCGGAGCTGTACGAAGGTTACAGAGAGGCAAAACACACCCTCCGAGCGGAGATTAAGCGGGCCAAACTCGAGGCCCGCGACGTGTGGCTGGGGTCTCTGAACGCGGACCCATGGGGGCGCCCGTACAAATTGATACGGGAGAAACTGCGCCCCTGGGCTCCCCCGCTGACTCAGAGTCTCCGGCCCCAACTCGTGGAGGGTGTGGTGAGCGCTCTGTTCCCTGCGCGAGGGGAACACTCCCCCCCGCCCATGGCTCCGCCTCCGCCAGCGCCAGCGGTGTCTGACGCGGACCGCAATAGCGACGACGACGATAATGCTCCAGAGGTGACCGAGGCAGAGATGAGAGTGGCGGTGCAAAGGCTGAGTGCCAAGAACGCCGCCCCAGGACCCGATGGCTTGCCTGGGAAAGCCTGGGTCCTGGCCATGGAGGCTCTCGGGCCTCGACTGAGAGGGCTCTTCAGCGCATGCTTGGAGAGGGGCCAGTTCCCACTTCGCTGGAAGACGGGGAAACTGGTCCTCATCGCGAAGCCAGGGCGCCCTGCGGACTCTCCGTCCGCGTACCGGCCCATTGTGCTGCTCGACGAGGTGGGCAAGCTCTTTGAAAGAGTGATTGCGAGCCGCCTCGTCGCGCGCCTTTCACGGGTGGGGCCGGACCTTTCGGACGGACAGTTCGGCTTTCGCAGGATGCGCTCGACGGTGGACGCCATCATGCGCGTGCGAGCCCTCACGACGGGGGATGCGGTGTCCCAGGGTAGGCGTGTCGTGGCAGTGTCCTTGGACATTGCCAACGCTTTTAATTCCCTGCCCTGGAGTACGATCCGGAGGGCACTCCGGTACCACCGGGTGCCCGAATACCTCTGTCGAGTAGTCGAGGCCTACCTGTCGGACAGGTATATTGTCTACCCCGGTCACCAGGGAGACTGGAAACGTCGGGAGATGTCGTGCGGTGTTCCGCAGGGGTCGGTACTAGGGCCACCCTTGTGGAACATCGGGTACGATTACGTGCTGCGGGGCGACCTCCCTGACGGGGTCAGCGTGGTCTGCTACGCAGACGACACGCTGGTTCTAGCGCAGGGAGAGTCATACCGGGCGGCGGCCGCTTTAGCGACACGCGGGGTTGCGATAGTCGTTGGTAGGATCCAGGAGTTGGGACTCGAGGTGGCGCTGCGCAAATCCGAGGCCATGTGTTTTCACGGTCGCGGCCGTCGGAACGCGCCACCGCCGGGTTCCCAACTAACGGTAGGAGGAGTTCGCATCGGCGTCGGGACATCGATGAGGTATCTGGGACTCATCCTCGACAGCCGATGGAATTTCGAGGAGCATTTCCGACGTCTGGCTCCCAAACTCAACCGGACTGGGGCCGCTCTCGGGCGGCTCCTGCCCAACCTTGGGGGTCCAGACGCCTCCTGCCGGAGGCTCTACGCGGGGATCGTTCGGTCCATGGCCCTCTACGGGGCGCCGGTGTGGGCGCTGTCGCTGCAAAAGCGACCGGCGGCCATTCTGAACGCCTGCCAGAGGGCCATGGCAATTCGGATGGTGCGGGGATACCGCACGATTTCCCGCGAAGCGGCGAGCCTTCTGGCTGGCCTACCACCGTGGGATCTGGAGGCAACAGTCCTTGCACACATGCACGACATGCGCGTGGAGATGCAACGCCGGGGTGAAAGTCCTCTGCCGCGACAGGTCACGGCATGGCGGACAGAGCTCCGGCGGGATCTCATGGTGGAATGGCGTCAGCGACTATCGCAACCCCGTCATGGGCACGCCACAATTATGGCGATAAGTCCCCTCTTTGAGGCGTGGCTGGAAAGACCTCACGGCGTCCTTACCTTCCGCATGACACAGGTCCTCTCCGGAAATGGCAAGTTCGGGAGGTTCCTGTTCCGAATTAAAGCGGAAGTGACGCCCGGGTGTCGCCACTGTGCGGAACGCCCGGAGGACACGGTGGAGCACACAATCGCGGTGTGCCCTGCTTGGGCGGAGCATCGCCGTGCCCTCGTGGGGGTGATCGGCGGCGGAGACCTCTCGCGCCGGGCCTTGGTCGAGGCCATGGTCCGGAGCGAGGAGGAGTGGCAGGCGGTCACCGACTTCTGCGAAGCAGTAATGCTCGCTAAGGAGGAGGCCGACCGCATCAGGCAACGGCGCTCTCGCCGCCGCCGCCGGGATTCCGATCCCGATTTCCAGCCACCGTAGGCGCGGGCTTGCGGACAGTGAGCAATGGGTAGCTCGCTGTCCGGCCGTCCGGTAACCGTCCGGACCAAGCCCAAGTCGTCGACGGCGCGCGCTGTTCCCGCGCGCCTCAAGGAGTTGTCAGCAACAGCAGGGGCCCAGCCGGGTCGAAGCCTACCGGGGCCAGGGTAATCCGAAAGGGCGCTCGAGCCCCGGTATCGAAGGCTTGAAGGAACGGGATGGGTTTTTTAGTCAGTAAAAGTCTGACACTATCTCCCGCTCCGCCCAAGAGCGGGGGTTGTCATAAGATGATTTTTCCCATCGAAAAAAAAAAAAAAAAAAAAAAAAATGCAAGACGAAACTTTCATTGTTTGAAAATCCTTAAGTGTATCCTTGGAGTTAGGCGTAGTCGAGTTGTTAAAAATAGTAGATTTTATTTTCCATCCGGAACTGATATCCTTCATCTCTTGAAGCCAATGAACTGTTGTGAGATGTGGTCCTTGAGGCAGCCCATTTTAGAATTACCTATAACTAGTTGTATCTAGCGGTTTTGCCCGAATATTTGTACAAAGTTGTAAATTTATCAAAAATAATGAAACGGTCGTATATTAAAAGTATATTCTACTTGGTAAATTGTTCAGAGAGAGAGAGAGAGACATGAAATCATTCATTTGTTTTAGACGAAAGACATCCACGGTCCTGTGCGTCTCGCATCCATCGGATTCCCGCGACCCTCACCAGGTCGTCGGTCCAACTTGTGCCTTCCAACGCTGCGTCTTTCGGTACGCTGATATCTACACTAATAAAATAAAGAGGTATTTTTTTTTTTTTATTCATAAAAGTACACAGATATCTGGTATAAATAATTTATACTGCAATTTTCATGCGTAAGTGGTAACAAATTCTAACAGTAAAGTAACTTTACGAGACAAACTATGAATTTGTATGCAGTAGACTAACTCATAGTTCAGTAGTTGCTACATTATTTGCTATACTATGTAGTTGGCATTTAAATACGCGAAATCTTTTATGTAATACAGAAATTCCCTGTTATATAAAATAAAGTAGGTGGTTTGCGTGGTAAGCAAAAATAAAAAGCTAAGTTATTTGATTTTAATATTTGTTCTATTGAAGAAGATTGTCTAGGAAAACGTAGGATATCTTTTTTATGATTCTTTTGTTGTTTTATTCGTAGAAAGGAAGTTGGACTATAATTTTATACAGCGACCTAGAAATTATTTTTAAGAATCCAGTCTAGGAAATGATTCAATATCATGTGATCTTCAATCTTTTTTTTTTTTTTATATATTAGATAGGCTCGCGTTTGACCACAATCTCACCTGATGGTAAGCGATGATGTGGCCGACGATGGAGCACGCCTGCCTAGAAGCAATCTATTCACTCTTGACTCTTTAGTAGAATACCTCTTCAATTTATACACCACTATTTTTTTATTAGCACAAATACTTAAAGGGCTTATTAGAAAAGCCCTTGTTATTTTATAAGTAAATCTCAATAAATAATATTCATAAACAACAAAGTTATCAGCGTTGGTTTATGTCCCAAAATGTCACTCAATTTATGAAAATATTGTGCAGACTATTGATTAATGAATGAATAAGTGACAATTATTAAGGAAAAACACTGCCTGCAGTATTTTCTACTAGCAATTGTTATGTTTGATTGATTCTAAGATGAATTTACCTTTTCGTGGTCAATTTTAGGATTTCGGTTTTTTCTACTTTTGACTACAAAAATATGATCAGTGACGGGTACAGATAGAGCCCCATTTTTTGTGTTCTAATTAAAAAGTAGGGGTGTAGTTTAAACAAGTTTATTTATTGTAAAACATTTTCAATCAATAAAAACTAATAATACATATATTAATTAGGTGCGACGCGATAATGCATTAACCTACTCAAAATCCGGTCGTATCCCTACCGCTTTAAGGCACGCAATTTACTGTTTTACGCACTAGTGCGGAAAAGTGAACGCGATCGCCCCGTCCCAATTTATTGTATTTATTTTATTGTATGAGGCTAGGCATTAAACGACTGAAAGGGGGGATGAAACGCATGCTACTAAAAGAAATCTTAGTATACTTGTAGATGAATGGTATAATGGAGAGGGAGGCCAAAAAAAGATGGACGGATTGTGTAAGGAGTGATGGTAAGACGGATGACAAGACAAAATAAAGAAGTTTGCCAGCTGCGGTCTTCCCGTCCGATTATAATTTGGGTGTCTTAGGCTAGAGTGAATAGGCTCTTAATAAACTAGTGCGCCTCACCATCAAAGATTGCATCACTGCTTACCATCAGGTGGGATCGCAGTCAAGCACTAGTTTATATCAATTAATTTTAAAAAAATAGAAGAAAAAAACGTGTTGCGACGACCCTAAGTAATATGGGATAAGGGCAGAAAGACAAAAATAAGAAGAAGAAGATCCTAAACGTAAGCACTACAACACATTACGTATACCTAACCATTACAATCTGTTTCATCTAACGATCTCATCTCAGTTTTTAATATTACTACATCTGGTTTTTGTATCAAACCGCCAACAAGAACACTGTATAAAGAAATATAAACACTATTTCTATGTTGCTAAAGCTCAATATCGCGTGATACAAACTCGATTGGCGTGTTTAAGACTAACACTTCACTTAGAGTAATTATGTTAGTTATGTAATGGCCTTTTTATAACGAACAGCTAAATGATTAATTTGTCTCATCTTGAAATTGTATTCAGTGTTTAGACTTGTAATAGACATCTTTGGTCTCGACAACTATAAAAAATCCGGCCAAGTGTGAATAGGACTCGCGCTCAAAGATTCCGTACCATTATCTATAGGTTTAACATTAGACACTAGGTATTTTATAATCTTTTTTTTAGTTTCGTTTATCCCGGTGTTTATTTGTTGCAAAGTCACGTTTATTTATTTATTTATATTTAACTAAAAGAAAAGAATAAAACACAAAAATAGGTACAAAGGTGATGCTTATTCTTACAGAAATCTTTAGCTTGTTGAATGGGAGCCCCTTAAATATTTATTTTTTATTTTATTCTGTTTTTAGTATTTCTTATAACGGCAACAGAATTACGAGTACTTTCATCATCTGTGAAAATTTCAACTGTGTAGATGATTCATGAGATACAAACCTGGTGACAGACAGACGGACAGTGGAGTCTTAGTAATAGGGTCCCGTTTTTACTCTCAGGGTACAGATGGAACCCTAAAACGCTACCCTTTGATTTAATATCCGGTTCGATCCTCGCCCAGATCAAATATTTGTATGGCCTTTTTACTTTTAGATCGGATATCGTCCAATGACTTCTCCCACTCTTGGGTCAGCAGCGTGTCAGACTTTTACTGACTAAAACCAGACCGGTGTCCTTTTGTTGCCCTTTGCGTTCTAGGACCACGAGTTTTCTTTTCAGAACATCCCCGTTGACCTAGCGGGTATCGGCCCTGCTAGGCCTCTATGGGCCGAATTTTAGGATAACGCGCTTTCTTAATATAGCCGCATGATTGTCTGTTGGAACCTTAACCCTACGCGCACACTAGGCGACACGCGACAGCGACAGCTCGACGGCTAGACGCGACGACAGGTTGCGGCCGACAATTTCATAAATGTTGTTCAAAGCTTCGCACACTTGGCGTCAGAGTCGCGGAGTCGCGACGACAAGCTAGAGGCGCCGCGCGCGCTCGCGACTTGTCGCCGCGTCTGGTGACACCGTAAGGCAAAAAACTTAAATGGTGTAATTGGTGCCAACAAATTGTTAAAAGATATTCCCTAAGTAAATCTCATCATTATCATCATTTCAGCCGATAGACGTCCACTGTTGGACATAGGTCTCCCCCAAGTGTCGCCACAATGCACGATCCTGTACGTCTCGCATCCATCGGATTCCCGCAACCTTCACCAGGTCATCGATCCACCTTGAAAGGAGGCCTTCCAACGCTGCGTCTTCCGGTCAGTGGTCGCTATTCCAGAACCTTTCGGCACGTTCTGCGAGCAATGTGCCCTGCCCATTGCCACTTAAGTTTGGCGAGTTTATTTTAAGTAAATCCACTTAAAATATCTTGATTAGTTTAGGTTTGGTTAGGTTGGAGT
Organism: Mythimna ferrago; assembly: GCA_910589285.2. Lineage (NCBI taxonomy): Eukaryota > Metazoa > Arthropoda > Insecta > Lepidoptera > Noctuidae > Mythimna > Mythimna ferrago. The sequence goes on along the minus strand of OU342675.1, from coordinate 5,439,234 downwards.
ACGGAGGCAAGGTGTTTTGTGTGGAATTTGGGCCGTAGACTCGGTGAGGCAACGGGTGACTCCCAGTCCAGGTCGTTCTTAGTGCAAAGAATGGCCATCGCTATTCAGCGAGGTAATGCGGCCAGTGTTATGGGCACCTTTGCATCGGAAACGATCAGGGGCGGGTTATTTATTGACATTTCATTTAAGTGTAAAATGTTAATTCTTTTGTATTTATTGTATTTAAAATAAATTTATTTACGGTTGAAGTACGAAGGTAAGGTGTTTTGTGTGGAATTTGGGCCATAGAATCGGTGAGGCAACGGGTGACTCCCGGTCCAGGTCGTTCTTAGTGCAAAGATTGACCTTCGCTATTCAGGGAAGTAATGCGGCTTGTGTTATGGGCACCTTTGCATCGGACACGATCAGGAATAAATGAATTTATTTTAAATACAATAAATACAAAAGAATATTAATATAGTATCCGATTAGGTTTTAACTAAAATTAGTATTTCAAAATTTTCTTGTTGACAAGTTATACTTGTAAACTGATGTTTCACATATACAAGTCACTTAAAGTTATGGACTTGCAACAGATTTCTTAGGCAGTATATTGTAATGACTGTACTTTGTGATGTTACTTCATATAACCTTCCAAGTTATCTTAGATTTTATCTTTTTATCTGAAAACTTAATGGATCTTTTAGGCTTCTCCGATGAAACAATAGTTGTTTATGTAAGGCACAAAATAGACAGGTAGAAAAGTCATCTCATGTATGTCCTTTACTTTTTATACCTACGCTAGGCGATCGCACACACGTCAGCGCGTTGCGCCTAACTGTACGAGTGCAACTGGGCGATTGAGCTGAGATATCGTGTCCGTGAGCGGTGTCTATGACGTGTACGTTGCTCGAGCGCGCTTTGTATGTAGATTGTCTTCTGTACCTATCTATTTTGTGGTATTACAGTGTTTGATGGTTGTAGGATCATTTGAAAACACGGCAGCCCTGAAAAAAGCTTCCTTAAAGGGCAACTTAAACATAGTACTTACATGGATTTTTTTAAAGCGGGTAATTATCCAATGTCTTCTCTTGCCCTAGGGCGGAGCGGGTCAGACTTTTACTGACTAAACCACACCAATGTGCCTTTTTTTCCTTGTTTTCCAGAACCACGGATTACCCTTTCTAAAGTCAACCGCCATGGGTTGGTTGTGAGTGTGTATGTATGTTTGTTTGTAACTTTTCAGGCTAAAATGGCTGCACGGATTTGAATGTTTTCATGCAAATTCATGCCAAAGCACACGTATAGTCCATGTCCTGGAAAATATAAAATTTTAACTTTTTTTGGGATAATTTTAAACTTTCACGCGGGCACAGCCGCTAGCAGCAGCTAGTGATTTATGAATCATTTGAAGAGCAAAAAAAAATACGAGGAAACCCGTTTTTAATAGTTATCTGTGACGTGTTGTTTGGCCTTGACAAAAAGGTAATTTATTATGTCAGAATTGTTACCTGTCTTTGCTATTGCTGTGTATGCTGCTTTGCTAGCATACTAAACTCAATGTTTATTAGAAAACTATTTAGGTAAAACCGAACGAGATTAACATGAAATGGATAATTATGGAAACCCTAGATATGGTAAAAGGACTAAAGGAAGCCAAGGGAAGAGATGGAGTCGAAGCCTACTGGGGCCAGGGTTAGTTTCAAAAGACAGCTCGAGCCCCGGTATGAAGGGTAGAAGGAACGGGGTGGGTCTTTTAGTCAGTAAGAGTCTGACACTATCTCCCGCTCCGCCCAAGAGCGGGGGTTGTCATTGGATGTTTTTTTCTTACCATTAAAAAAAGGAAGAGATGAGAGGTTGAGATAAAATTGCCATCCAGTCTAATGGAGAAGCATTGCTAGAAATAGAAGACAATGGTTGATCTTACAGGAGGCTTATTCTAAGGGGCACACTGACCTAAGACACATTTTGTAAAAGCGTTATAGTATTTTAGACAATAGTCTTATAAGGATTCATACGCATTATGCGGGTAGCCGCAATGCGGCTCGCCATGCGGCTTTTTTTTATGGTGTGAAAAATCATCCAATGACAACCCCCGCTCTTGGGCGGCATGCCTTTCGTACCGGGACTTGAGCTATCTTTCGAATTAACCCTGGCCCCAGTAGGCTTCGACCCAGCTGGTCCCCTGCTGTTGCTGACAGCTCCTTGAGGCGCGCGGGAACAGTGCGCGCCGTCGACGACTTGGGCTCGGTCCGGACAGTTACCGGACGGTCGGACAGCAAGCAACCCATTGCTCGCCGTCCGCAAGCCCGCGCCTACGGTGGCCGGAAATCGGGATCGGAATCCCGGCGGCAGCTGGGGCGCTGTGAGCGCCGCCGTTGTCTGATGCGGTCGGCCTCCTCCTTTGCTAGCATTAATGCTTCGCAGAAAGAGGCGCTCGCCGTGCGGCTGACCGCAAGCACAATTATGTATGTAATATTAATTTCTATGCGCACTGCGATGTGGCTACCTGCAGACCGCTCCGGTCGCTCGGAGAGCTGCGGCCCGAATGACGGCTAGCCGGACGGTTGTTGTACTCAGCCTGCGGCTGCCCGCAATCCAGCTGGCCGCATTCGCAACCACATCCTGCGGTAAGCCGCATGGCAAGCCGCATTGCGGCTACCCGCATATTGCGTATGAACTTACTACTACTTCACTACTAGTACAATTTTTATATTAAATAAAGGGTTGCCTCACAGTCGCATTGCGCTTTTCTGTCTTTACATGATCAATTAATGATGTTGCCATGCCTTCGTAGATGGAGCGTTTTTTCTTAAGCCGAGGTGTGACGTTTGGTTTTATTGTTCTTTATTTGAAGAACTAGGTATGATTATTGGACCAGTGCTAAGCAATATTGGATGCTGCACTGCATGTCAGGGATTCAGTTCTGCGAGACTTGTAGACATGTCCTTCAGATAATTGTTCCGGTTTTAAATGTTTTAGACATCCCCACGGTATCTGATAAGGTTTTTTTGAGAAGAATTTCTGTGTTCTACTGTGCAAAATAGGGCAGCTTTACGGCTAGTATCCACCCTTACGTTATTGAAATGTCTACGGTCCAAACTAAGCGTTTCGCTTCGTCGTCTATACCGCGTACATCGAAGGACTGGAACAATTTGCTTGCCTGCCAGGCAAGAGTGAATAGGCTCTTAATTAACTAGTGCGCCTCACCATCAACGATTGCATCACTGATTACCATCAGGTGAGATCGCAGTCAAAAAATGCTTTTCTTATAATATAGAAAAATCAAATAGGGCTTGATCGGCACACTTGGGCTTTTTGTGTTTTCAGACTATTTCATGCATTAACTTCCTCGTGACATTTTACTTTTACGTTAATTATCTGCATACCTACATAATTTTATCAATATCGTACAATTTTCACCTTGGGCGAATATGCCTACATTTTCGTACAAGGAAAAAGAAAAACCTCTAATGCAACACACAAATGAGAGGGAACCTTTGAACTATTTGGGAGCACTTGTAATGAATGAAGTAGCTACGCGACCTAGTTGGGCCGCCCCTAATTACGTTTGTTGATCCCTATAGCCGACTAGCAGAAGCTATTTCATCGCTTTTTCAGAGGAAATGAGAAATCTGTTTGTTGTATAAATTATACAACATTATTTTTAGTATAGCCGGTGGACCGATGTCCTGGTGAGAGTCGAAAGAATCCGGTGGATGCGAGACGCATAGGACCGGTCATTATGGCGACACTTGGGGGAGGCCTATGTCCAACAGTGGATGTCTTTCGGCTGAAATATTGAAGTTTAAATAAATGTACTAATAGTTACTATTGTGCATTTGTTTTAATTTACCTAACAAATTATACAGCGCACGTCGAAGGACTGGAACAATCTGTCTGCTGCGGGCTTCCCGTCCGATTATAATTTGAGTGTCTTCAAGACAAGAGTGAATAGGCTCATAAACTAGTGCGCCTCACCATCAGAGGTTGCATCACTGCTTACCATCAGGTGGGATCGCAATCAAGCAGTAGTTTATTTCAATAAAAAAATAAAGTTTGAACTCGTTCGAACCACATAAAAAAACCTGTTGTTTTACAACAGGTTTTTTTATGTGTTTTAAGTTTAATGGTCTAGTTGTGTTGAATCAACACAACTAGACCATTAAACTTTAGAATTGCTAAACCAAATTAAAACTAAAATACCAAAGAATCATCTCAAGATACATCTGTTATCTCAATCTTGTTCGAGTCTAATTTATTATTCGCTCCAAATTAGCTCACTGCGGTTACATAACGCTAAGCGCCGGCCATTTTGTTTTTTAGCACATCCGCTAATCGCTTCGATAAAAGTTGAGTGCTATAGAGTTATTAGAAGTGGCTCACAGATTATATAACACGAGTATTAATTAGTAAAGGCTTCCGTAAAGAGACGGAATACAATACCAACACACCATAGCCTTCATACCGGGGCTCAAGTTCCCTTTCGGATAACCCTGGGCCCAGTAGGCTTCGATTTTGATGGTATCTGATAATTGTTATTGTTCAGTAAAATACAGCTGAAGGTGTAAAGCGATTAGTTCTGATATTAATTTGTAATAGCTAAGTACTTATTATATGTACCGGAAGTTTTTAATGGCGTCAATTTTTTTTGAAGTGAAAACTTCTTTAGCGGCGTTGAGCACTTTTTCTGTAATGGGTATAAAATCTTAAACTCGCGTCAGGACACGTGACCTGATCGAAAAAGCGTAAGACGGATGGAGAGTAGACAGCTATCCCTTATCGCGCGTTGTGAAAGGGGGCTAGACGGAAAAAATTCTCACGAAAAATTGTACCGACACTTTTACTGTCAAAATATAAATCCAAGATGGCGGCTGCAAGAAATTATCAACTTTTTCGTCATGGGTGTCGTTTTCATGGTTTTCGAGGGTGTTGAAACCGATGGTACTGTCAAAATATAAATCCAAGATGGCGGCTGCAAGAAATTATCAAATTTTTCGTCATGGGTGTCGTTTTCATGGTTTTCGAGGGTGTTGAAACCGATAGTACTGTCAAAATGTAAATCCAAGATGGCGGCTGCAAGAAATTATCAAATTTTCCGTCATGGGTGTCGTTTTCATGGTTTTCGAGGGCGTGGAAACCGATGGTACTGTCAAAATGTAAATCCAAGATGGCGGCTGCAAGAAATTATCAACTTTTTCGTCATGGGTGTCGTTTTCATGGTTTTCGAGGGTGTTGAAACCGATGGTACTGTCAAAATATAAATCCAAGATGGCGGCTGCAAGAAATTATCAACTTTTTCGTCATGGGTGTCTTTTTCATGGTTTTCGAGGGTGTTGAAACCGATGGTACTGTCAAAATGTAAATCCAAGATGGCGGCTGCAAGAAATTATCAACTTTTTCGTCATGGGTGTCGTTTTCATGGTTTTCGAGGGTGTTGAAACCGATGGTACTGTCAAAATATAAATCCAAGATGGCGGCTGCTAGAAATTATCAACTTTTTCGTCATGGGTGTCGTTTTCATGGTTTTCGAGGGCGTTGAAACCGATGGTACTGTCAAGATATAAATCCAAGATGGCGGCTGCAAGAAATTATCAAATTTTTCGTCATGGGTGTCGTTTTCGTGGTTTTCGAGGGTGTTGAAACCGATAATACTGTCAAAATGTAAATCCAAGATGGCGGCTGCAAGAAATTATTAATTTTTCCGTCATGGGTGTCGTTTTCATGGTTTTCGAGGGTGTTGAAACCGATAGTACTGTCGAAATATAAATCCAAGATGGCGGCTGCAAGAAATTATCAAATTTTTCGTCATGGGTGTCGTTTTCATGGTTTTCGAGGGCGTGGAAATCGCTGGTACTGTCAAAATGTAAATCCAAGATGGCGGCTGCAAGAAATTATCAACTTTTTCGTCATGGGTGTCGTTTTCGTGGTTTTCGAGGGTGTTGAAACCGATAGTACTGTCAAAATATAAATTCAAGATGGCGGCTGCAAGAAATTATCAAATTTTTCGTCATGGGTGTCGTTTTCATGGTTTTCGAGGGCGTGGAAATCGATGGTACTGTCAAAATGTAAATCCAAGATGGCGGCTGCAAGAAATTATCAACTTTTTCGTCATGGGTGTCGTTTTCGTGGTTTTCGAGGGTGTTGAAACCGATAGTACTGTCAAAATGTAAATCCAAGGTGGCGGCTGCAAGAAATTGTTAACTTTTCCGTCATGGGTGTCGTTTTCATGGTTTTCGAGGGTGTTGAAACCGATAGTACTGTCAAAATATAAATCCAAGATGGTGGCTGCAAGAAATTATCAAATTTTCCGTCATGGGTGTCGTTTTCATGGTTTTCGAGGGCGTGGAAACCGATGGTACTGTCAAAATGTAAATCCAAGATGGCGGCTGCAAGAAATTATCAACTTTTTCGCCATGGGTGTCGTTTTCGTGGTTTTCGAGGGTGTTGAAACCGATGGTACTGTCAAAATATAAATCCAAGATGGTGGCTGCAAGAAATTATCAAATTTTCCGTCATGGGTGTCGTTTTCATGGTTTTCGAGGGCGTGGAAACCGATGGTACTGTCAAAATGTAAATCCAAGATGGCGGCTGCAAGAAATTATCAACTTTTTCGTCATCGGTGTCGTTTTCGTGGTTTTCGAGGGTGTTGAAACCGATATTACTGTCAAAATATAAATCCAAGATGGCGGCTGCAAGAAATTATTAACTTTTCCGTCATGGGTGTCGTTTTCATGGTTTTCGAGGGTGTTGAAACCGATGGTACTGTCAAAATATAAATCCAAGATGGCGGCTGCAAAAAATTATTAAATTTTTCGTCATGGGTGTCGTTTTCATGGTTTTCAAGGCTGTTGAAACCGATAGTATTGTCAAAATGTAAATCCAAGATGGCGGCTGCAAGAAATTATCAACTTTTTCCTCATGGGTGTCGTTTTCGTGGTTTTCGAGGGTGTTGAAACCGATAGTACTGTCAAAATTTAAATCTAAGATGGTGGCTGCAATGAATTATCAACTTTTTCGATATGGGTGTCTTTTTCATGGTTTTCGAGGTTGTTAAGCCGATAGTGCTGTCAAAATGTAAATCTAAGATGGCGGATGTCAGAAATTATCAACTTTTTCGTCATGAGTGTCGTTTTCATGGTTTCGAAGATGTTGAAATAGTGCTGTCAAAATGTACATAAAATAGGATAGTATTTTTTAGTTATATTGTATTGGCTAGACGGAAAAAATTCTCACGAAAAGTTGTAACGACACTTTTTCTATAGTAAGCTATTGTAAGCCGTGCGGCGTGCGCATGTTTCTCTGTCTTTCTCTCTTTCTCTCTCTTATAGAAAGCAAGCCAGAACGGAACTTCGTTCCATCCGGGTGTCCCTTGACACCTCAGTAGTTTTTCGGAGAGATAAACTTTTTAATGTAAAATAATTGTAATAGTTTTAAAGTGTTAAATTTTTAATGTAATATAAATTGTCATGTTTGTGTACGATAGCGCAATAAATGAATATTGTATTCTAGCACATAAATGATAGTACTTTTATACTGATAAAGCAATTGGTGCAAAATTATTCCCTAACCATTCCAAAATATCAAACATGCTCAACGTTAATAATCAAGTTTTCACTTCTGCCGGCACTCCCGGAGTGCAACCCGTCTTTTTTTTTTATAATGATGACTGCTCTTTATTGCAATAGTATGTTTTTATAAACTAAATAACTGCATATAAACATGTGTTATTAGTACTCATTATATAAATAAGCAAAATTAGTTAATGATAGTTGTTTAGACACAACACACGCACACGTATGCGGAACAGACAGTAAAGTCCCGCGAACCTCCATTGATAAGTGAGGATCATTTTAATACCAAAAAGAAATACCACTTATAATTTTTGAAATCTTATTTACTTTTCATTCCTAACGAATACCAACAACTTGAATTTAGCATAGCCAATTCAGTAAAACATAATCAAAAAATTTTAAATACGAGTCCAAATAAATACCAGTGGTATTAGTAGTTGGTATTAAAATAGAATAAATCGGATCTTCCGATCAGACGAGAGTGTTATGTCTGATCCCTGTAATTGCCTGATAGTTAATTTTGAGCTGTTGTATTTGTTCCAATCACGCAGAGAACTCTAACACTCCGATGCAAAATTTAGTTTTTATATGACGCCATTCAAAATGAAATTCTTGGGGAGACCAATGCTGAAAAGCAAGACAGTCAATGAACGATTTATTAGAGGAAAATTAGCGGTGTTGATACATACTGAAAATTTTTAATTTACTGTTTTACACAGCCATGTATGTACTAGACACAAGACTACTATGTGAAGAATTTGTTTTTTTAATAAGGCTTTATCATTATTATTAAATGACGCCTTAGATATACGCTACTGCTGCAATATGTACTTATTGTTTTACATATTTAGACAAAACATAAAAATATGTACATCAATGTACAGGCTTATTGCTGACGATTAGGAACACCATCAAATTTATTGAAGCTGTTCAGTACAGTTAGAAAAAAAAGTTTTAAATGTGCCAATACGGACACCATGTCCGAACATATTGCGTCTGAATCGTCAGTCAGCCTAAAATGGAGTTGCTGAGAGAGTTGCTGTATACAAGGCAATATTTCCTTTTATAAGGTCACTGAAAAAAGGTTCAAATCCGCATATTTTTACCGCAATGCGCATAGGCACAGGTGTACCTTTACCATCTTACTTCATAGCCGGTATAATTTACACGTTGGCGAAAGAATTCCTTTGAATTGTGTCACTGGGGAAAATGGGAGAGAAGGCTCGATTGTAGATTACATCCAAGATGACAAGTGGCGCTTTCCGTTCCAAAAAGGTTTTCCATTATTCTCGTGATTCATACCTGTAACAAAAAGAAGGTTCAGTCAATAAAGTGTTCGATGGAAGTAAAAAGTAAAGATTTGGTGTGTATTGTTTGGTAAGGATTGGTAGGGATGCCATGTGGATTGTTTTTGATGAATCTACACTTTTATAATATATATATTATATATCTATGTATATAGAAATCAATGCCACTTTTCGTTGTAATTTTATAACTCAAGAACGGGCTCACCTATCCAAACCAAATGTTTAGGCTTTGTTCGGACTATTTAGACTAGACTAGAATAGGGTATATTAGGGTGGAATAGGGAAGAGCGGGATCGAAGCCGCATGGGCAAAAGCTAGTAATATTATAAAGAGGCAAAATTTGTTTTTATGTTTTTTTTTTTTGTTTCTAGGAGGTAATCTCTGGAAGTACTGGTCTGATTGCGAAAATTTTTTCACCGATAGAAATCTGCCTTTTTCCTGAGTGACATAGGTTATATTTTATATACGCGGGCGAAGCCGCGGGCAAAAGCTAGTACACAATGTAGTAAAAAAGGCAAATAAGTTTGATTGACATTTTCCACGCTAACTCAGGACCGAAATACCAGGAAGCCGTGGCCTTCGCCTGGGATTGGAATCATGCTGGCTGACCCTGACAGTAATAAGTGACATTTTCCATTAAGAGGCGGAAAACCTACATCACTCCGGTTCCGGCTGGACTCACATTAGAGTGGATCTCATGAGGAATCAGGGAGGGACACGTAATTTATGATAGCAGGTGTTTCCAATGAGTAAAAATGTAAAGCAATAATTTTATTATGAGTCATTATGGAGGGCCAAAGTTCACTTAAAATAGCAAACTTTCAGAGGTCTTTGCTGGATTAGTTTTACAGAAATTAATATTTTGATTTCCGTAGAAGCCTGGATAATATCCACAAGATATAGATCTGTATATCCAAAACTATAAATAATATAGGAGAAATATGTGTAATAACATCATAATCACGTAAGAGTGGGTTGCATGAAAATACACCTCGAGTTGGCAGTTCTTAACTGTGAGTCCCATTCGACTGAAATTCAGCTAAATATGCCTGAAATTTCCAGAATTACAAAGCGACAAGTTAATTACGCAATCATTAGGTCCAATCAGAATTTTTCGCTTCTTCGGATCTCGTACCGGCTTATGTAAATGCATAATTACGCGTTTTTATGGAGCAATAGAGTTTCTTAAGCCTAAATTAATTCGTTATCGGCGCTACTTACAATTTTTTTTCTTTTTAAATCGAATGGATTGAATGAATTAATTAGTTTTGCCGAAAGCGACGATAATGGTGTTATTTTTCGTTCTGATTTTATTTTTCGTATTTGATTGGGTAATAATGTTGTTTTACTTGACCTGATATAGAATTAAGTGTGACTAAATACACAAATCGCATTTCGATTAATTATTATATCATTCCAATTTAAAACCTCAGAACATTTCGGCCTCATCGACCATTTGTCCAGCCCCCTGCCATTTAACTCTTCGAATGCCGTAATTAGAGACACAATAGAAAGACAATGGCTTATGTCGAACTGTGTAACTTAAGACATTCAAAAGGTTAAGTTTGGCAATTCTTCGGGTTATGTCGTTGAGCCGCGTACCGATCAGGCAGCGTTGGAAAGCCTGTCACAAAGTGAACCGATGACCTGGTGAGAGCTTTGAGAATCCGATAGTTTCAATACGCATAGGACCGTTCGTTGTGGCGACACCTGGAGGCCTATATCCAGCAGTGGACGTCTATCGGGTGAAATGATGATAATAAATAAAACATTTACTTGAATCAATAGTTCGATCGAACCTATAGCAAATTGAACAGTGACATCGAAACAAAATCACGTCACCATAATATTTTTATACGTTTTTTACATTTAAAGCTATTTTCTAAAGGTTATTCTCTAATATTTTCTAAAAATAGAAACTTAAACGGTTATCAATTAAACCAAGCAAATCCGATCAAACCATACGGAATTTCAACTCACGCGCAGCCAATTACTTTGTGATGCTCAAGCGCGTAGGTCAGTAATTTCAAACGTGCGTACAGTCAAACACATGCGTTGGTGTCAGTTTGTTAGTGTCTTCATTTCTTAGTACTATATAGTACAATGAACACTACAACAGTTTTCAAGTAGTGTATTGTGGGTCTATCTTACCAAACCGGTTGGTCTTGTATAATTATGTATGTTAAATGTTATTTATTTTGCAAACGGGTTATACATAACTCTTTTACACGTAAATTTTCGTTAATATTAACTAGATGAATCCGGTTTTACTTAATTGATTTCCCTTAGAAGAAACACCGAAGCAAGAGTGAATCTGTCCAGTCAGTGCAAGAATTTGTTTGTTGTTTGTGTATTTACAGTTTTTTTTCTGTGTACGTGAAATAAAGTGAACTGGCATAAAATGCACATAGTAACAATTCACACGTGAACTTACACATACCTACATGTAAGATCAACCCGTCTTCGTGATGTAAGTAGGTTTTCGTTCGGCTGATCGTACTTTTATTACAGGCTACTTTTACAAGTTGCGTCACTTCTTCATTAGACTCTCTCATTGTCTTTTGTAGGTTTTATTGTTCTTTGTTTTGTTCATCCATTCATGTTTGACATAGATTTTATACCAATTTGTGAGTGGGTTATGTAAAATTAGATGTGTAGAAGAAGTGGAGTGAGAGGTTTTGTATAATGTTCATTAAGTAATTTTACATATAGTTTTTTTTTTTTTATTGAGTTTTTTACTATTGTTTTCCAAGCAAGAGACGTGTTTGTTAATAAAGAATGATGTGCTCGTTTATCGATGTGGATAAAATGGCTGCCAGGCTCAAATAGGATCGGGCGGGTCACGATAGCCGCATGCACAGTAACTGCTAGGCAAATTCCTCTACTTCTCTACACATTGGGTTCTTGCTCAAGGAAAGCCCCGCCGTCGAGGCGGAGAACTACACTACATCAACATGTGCCACACACGCCGATCTGAGCGCGTCGGTCTCCATACATTTTATACGGAAACTAGACTGATAGAGCTACACTTGATCCACGCCACGCGATGTCGTTCTACGTACAAATCAGGCGTGGTCCACGTGTGTGTTGGTCTAATGTAGTCTTAACTTTAGATGCTTACCATATGGACTGGTTTAAAACAGCACAAAAGCCAAATGTCTAGAACGATTTGGGGATGCTTTTGCCCGGTCGTGCGGTAATGATGAATTTAAAAAAAATTGATTGTTTTCTCTGGAATTTGTATAAGATTTTTTTTTTTTTGCAAAACAACACTACCGCTGAACTCTTGTATTGCTTTATGAAAACTCTTTTTAACTGACTTCAAAGAGAAGGAGGTTATGTAGAAACAAGATTGCCATGCCATGTATTTAGTACCTTCAGTTAAACTCAAATTTCAGTACGATTATCATCAGTAGAAGATGCTGCAACAATCAATTCTGGAGATAATAATTATGTTCAAATTCTGCTAGATTTTGCTAAATTAGATAAGCCGGATAGCGATGGAATGTAAAAGAAATCTCAAGAAAAAGTAGACGGCAATTATTATGAAAGTTCAATATCACGCGCGATGTTTGAGTTCATCACGTGACTTGTATTTAAAAACTTGAATGAACAATTATATCAGCGTTCATTCATCAATATGTTTGATAATTGAGATATATAGTTTCTTCTTTTGGACACAGTATTCGTAATAAAATAACAAAATTTTCACTTCAGTATACCTAAGGTCACCTTAGATTCTGATAGTCATTATATAATTGTATGATAACTGTGTATGTTTATTTGTTGGGAGCAGTGGTGGCCGAGTGGTAATGGCCCCGACTTACGAGTTGTAGGTCGCGGGTTCGAACCCAGCCAGGCGCAATATTTTGTGTAATTTATTTCTTCACGCTGCTCTAAAAACGATGAAGGAAACCGGCATGTCCTCAAACCAAAAATTCGAAGACATGAGACATTTACCAACCCGTACTGGGCCCGCGTGGTGGATTATGGCCAAATGGGCCATAATCCACCACGCGATGTATTATGGCCCATTTTCTCTCCTAGAGAGGAGGCCTGAGTCCCAGCAGTGGGAACATTAAAAAAAGGCTAAAATCTAATGATGATGTGTATGTTTTAGCATTCGCCTGTAATGTAACATTATAGACTCAACTTTGAGCATTAGCTTTAAGTTGATTCTATCATTTGATGTTACAAGTTGTATCAAGACATTACAAATTATATCATTACAAGGTGTGCATTGTAATGCTCGGTTCTCCTCTTTCACTGATGTAATGCTCAAATCTGTAACGTTGTAACGTTCCTGTAGCTGATACAAAGTGGCTGCAGTTCACTTATTACGGCCACCTTTCAATCGTGGAAATTACAGACACAATAGAAAGACAATAGGTGCACGAACGCCGGCGTTCGCGCACCTGGTCAGGACTTCGTAATTGGCGGCGACCGACACGGCGAGTGGAGCGGCGTCACGTGGCGTGCTTCAAACATTTTCACAATTTTGTTTTGACCGCTCGCTGCTTCGCACTTAACTCCCGCTCACAGCCCCAAGGTCGTGAACGGGCCGTTAATCTGAATGTTTAATAATTATTTTCATTTCCTGCAATATCTGTGATTGCGATCTGTCGGTCGGTTTGTTTGTCGTATGTATGTCATAAATGAAATAGGCAAAAGGTCGGACCTTTGCGTGTTTATGACTCGTACCCTTCTTAGGGTCAGTTCACACCGAGACGCGAAAAGTGACGCGACGACCGACGCGTCGAAAAGAGCGACTCAAAATATAACTTTATTTACTACACGAAAAGATGCATATTTCATTATAAGAATTCAGAATACATTTCACCACGCAGCGCTGCGCTACGAGGTATCTCGATCTGAAATGATGATATTTGTTTTGCAAATAGGTTTTTAAAAAGTAGTAAAAAGTAGAGTATCCAACACGGGAATAAAGCTGTCTTTGTCGGCTTGGATACCTCACTTCACTCAGGTTTGTATTAATTCCCTCGCTCTGCTCGGGAGTTAAGTTTATAAATCCCTCATTGTGTTCGGGATTTAACTTAGCAACCTTCGTTTCGTTCGGAATTCAACATGCCGCCCTCGACTTAATTAAAGACATTGCTTTATCCCCTAGTCACATAATCTAATAATACACGTCAATTTTTTCGTCACTTTTAACTGGATGAAGCCGGCGTTTCCTAGCTGACTACTCTGAGAAGAAACATCGAAACAAACTCTGAGGTCAAAGTCTCTTTTAAAGTCCATACAGCAAACATGTTTAATGGTCAAATTAGGCACCTCGCCAACAACGACTTTTTATAGCGCTGCAGTAGCACGTTCGCATCGATACAATCGCGATGCTGTAGCGCGTTAGCAGCGCGTTGGCATATTTTCTATAGCGCTTGTAAATACGATTAACGTGCGTTAGTAGCGATCCTGTCGCGCGATTACTAAACGCGCGATAGCATTGCTACAAAAAGTCGTCGTGGGTGAGGGGCCTTAATGTGTATCTTTTCGTGTAGTAGGTAAGTAATATTTTGAGTCGCTCTTTTAATTAAAATGTGCGCGCATCGTCGACTGACCCTTAGTTCTCCCCATACACCAATTAAATAATATTTTGATAATTTGTTAGTACGAGTTTTTTAATTATATTTTGTGACTTTTGATTAGTTTTATGATTTATTTTTGGTGGTCAATATAATATACGTTGTGGGGTTGTGAGGATCAAATGTGGAATGTTTTAACATTATTCATTAGTTATACCTACAGCTTCTTTTGACTTTATTAATTTGTTTTTCGATTGAAGATGTAAAAGATTAATATGGTATGGTTGTGGTGGGGGTGACATGTGTATGGCAGTTTACAAGTTTTTTAACGCACTCACGATAGGTACAGGAGTTATTCCTAGAGTGGGGCAAAGTTTAAAAAAGGTGCCTATTTATTTTGCAATTTACACTTTATACCTAATTTTAAAGGCACACACGGATAGACTATATCCTAAAATGACACATAAATATGCTCTTTATATATTATCCCGTGAATATGTTTCCTTGGGGTAATTTTCTAGTATTATGCAGGCAAAGCAGCTGGTTGCAGCAAGTTGTTTATAAATAACACTTTCACATTAAATTTTTTTCATCAGTTTAAACTATGTAGATGAAACCGGTGTTTCTTAGCTGAATACCCTGAGAAGAAACGCCAAAACAAACAAAGGAGGATTAATTAAAAAAATTAGATACTGTTTAAGTAATCCACTGTAGATACATGTAACTCTTCAGAGAATCATACGGAAAGGAAAATATTTCATCACTAACAAAGTAACAATGCCTTACTCAACGAAAACAATAACGGACATTATATCATTTAATTTTAATTTCCCACGGCAACTTTCGTGGACGCAATAAAAAAAAAAGAAAACAACATTATGTCAGCTATAATTTCCTTATTAAAATATCAGTTGTCTGCCAAATGTCAAACAGACAAGACGTTTCATGATCACTCTTCGTCAAGTCACAGAATAATAAAAACAGAAGGTCGGCTCTGTACAACGGATGAAAATGCACGCATAGACTTGTTTCACGTACAGTGAGTGCAAGTGCCACATAGTACCGAGATTTGTTAATGACGATATTTAAATATCAGAAAGTATCTTTGTTTACTCGTAGAAAACTGTGACCAGAATAACTACAGCTAATAACTATACAAAAACTTTTAGTATTTGCCTTAGATTAAATATTATTAGCAACTATGTAGTAACTTGCCCCTGCTTTGCATAGGTACAAATTATACATCAAATTCTTCCTCGTTTTTGGTTTTTTTTTTATGTTAATGGATTATATGTATATGATTTGGAAAGATATACACTTATATAAACAGACTCGCTTATAGAGACTATATAGCAATGGTCTCTTCCATCGCCAGCTAGTGAATCCATGTGTAGTGCTCCAGAAAATGAATGAATGTACAAATGACAGTCGCAACTATAAGTACAGTCGGTCATTTCTTTGAGATATCCGCACCTATTTTCACTCGTTTTACAAAGTTGATCTTTTGCAAATACCATACTCTGTGGTCTAATAGCGATTTGTATCACGTAACGCACGCATTTAGCGTAAATGTTGTAATACTTCGTCGTCGTCAGAAAGTGGTCCTAATGTCCTTGCTTTCTCCGTTTAGAGCCCGCTGGAGTTCACTTTCTATAGTGTACTGAAAAGTGACGTTCTGTTTTAGGTAAACGGTGTTTGTCTAGGTCATTATCATTTACATTTTGAAGGCTATTACAGATGGATAGTGAACTGAGAATCGTGTCAATGTCTTAATGTACGAGCATGCCTCTGCTTTGAGCTCCATATTTGTTTTTATGAAAAACTAGTTGTTCGCCGCGATTTCTCCCGCTTCTTTAGTTACTGTTCCGTTTCTCTGTATAGTTGTAAAGCTTATAGCCTTTCTTCATAATTAGTTATTTAACAATAAAAATATTTTTCAATTCGAATTAGTGTGTAAACAAACCAATTATTCAGCTTTAATATATTTGAATTTTCTAGTAGTACAGTTAGGGAAATTTATTTATTATTAAATTCAAATGTTATGTCAATTCGATGATTATAGTTATTTCATAAAAAAATTGAATTTAGTATGTATGATATGATACTCAAAATAGTGGTTCACGTTCACATTAAAAAAGATAAAAATCTTATTTTAGAAGTTTTATGGTACGAAAACTATAATTAAAATTCTTTAAAATGTACTCAGAAACATTGAAATGTATGATCAGATATATCTTGAAGCACGTATATACATCTAAAATATAAATAAAAAAATATAGTGTTACATAATGATAATATTTAGTAGGCATAAAATAATAAAAGATAATTATATAATTAGATCACATTTTAAAAATAGTTTTTATTTTATTCATACACGTTGTTTGTTTAGAAGGGTAACCAAACATTATGTAAACAACATAATATTTCATAACACGCACCGGATTTCCGAGCAGCGCCGCGGTAAAAAATAGTTAAACGAATAAACAAGGTATGGCAACATGTGCTTCCATTTCTGTATCTTGTACACTCGTGGCACTAAAATGTTAACTAAAAAATGAAATTGTACATTTTCATTGTCCCTTTCAAGATTAGAGGGTCATGTTTTGTGTTCGTTTGGTCAGTCAGGATAAACTAAATGTAAAGAAATGTGTACTAGGTTTAGGTTCATAAGGGTCTATGCCACCCGAAATAAAGTTATTATTATTAAAATAAATAATATAAGTTTAATAAGTGATCAGAAATAACACTCATAAATGTTTTAATTTGTTTTATTATTTTATTTAAATTTTGAAGAGAATTTCGCTTATCATTTGTTAAACAGTATTTTTTTTATAATGATTAATTAGTTTTATTGTTGTAGTTTTACAATTAAAATGTATTTTATTATTTTAAGTACTTAGTCTTAATGATACTTCATTTTATTTCAAATATTCATTATTTATTTTTTGTGTACACCGACCAGGCTACCACTGTGTAGTCTTATCAACCCAATAGTTGATTGGCAAAAAATGTCTTGTTGCATCAAGTCCGCCTATAAATAAATAAATTCAACGTAAGTACATACTTAATAAGTTTACGTAAATTTATTTCATAGCCAGTAGCACTAATTCAAAATCTGTGAAGACTCATGAAGCGTATTAAACTGCAAATTACCTACTCTACGTTTCATTAGAAAACGTAGCACCACATAGATTAAAAATTATAAGTCTCACGCACGGCTTAAGTCAAAATTGGCCTGTCAAAACGTGCTTAAAGTTTTCGTGTCGCAACTGTACATGCGTGAAACATTCCTACTTGTTAGTGGGTACTGGATATCTCACGGTCGATTTCTCTAAAGCAACACGTAGGAAATGGAAGCCAGTTATTTCTTTGATGGATTTATAATAGGCCCGATGGATTAAAGTGGAGCAATTGTATGTAGATAGGATAGATTGGCAGTGGTCACGTGTAGACTAACAGTGACGAATTATTTATAATGAACTATTTACAAACATGAAACAGTTCAAACATCTATTAAACAACATGTTACATAATAATATCGCACATCTTGAAAGTTTTCAGAATCGGGTACCGAATGGATTTCAGCTATTATTAAAATAGGATTTGGATAATCATTTTAAAATGAAAGAATAGGTACTTAATAATAAATAAAATAGGTATTCTATTTTGACAAATTTTTGACATATGCGAAAATTTCAAAAAGAAAAATTTTTGTACAAACAATTTTTGTTCTTTTTTCTATTTAACAAAAATACTAATTAAAATATGACTATAATATTTGATATCCAAATGTCTGACGATAAAACTAAATCACATGTGAACCTTTGTGATTCGAACTTGTTTGTTTTACTGAACAAATCACAACAGCAAACATTCGTAGATACTAATACGAGTACACTGATTACAGTTAGAATTTCATAAAGCGATTATTGAAAAATATTCCCGAGTCTTTGTTCTCTATGATGAACGATGAAGTTTATATAAATAAATAAAGTAAGGTTTTTTGACATCAAAGTACATAACATAAGGTATAATATTAAAAAAAAGAACGGTCAAATGAGAGTCGTATTCGTGCACTGAGAGTTCCGTACAAACTTACCTATGTAAATAGTTCCCAAACCGAGTCCTGAAAGGTTTTTCCGAATCGCAAAAAAAAAAAAATATTTTCTTGTGACTTAACTACGAATTTACAGTTTTCAGATTTTTTCCCTTTATTTATGCTGTGAGACTGTTTCATGCCTAATTTCAGAATTCTAAGTCAAAAGGGAAGTACCCTAAAGTTTTTGTTTTTCTAGTGAGTTTCAAAAATAAGCGCATAAATAGAGTTTAAACGTCCTTATCTTTAGAATGCTTTAAAATAAAAGTTAGATTTTTTCACAGATTCAAAGAGTTGCAGACCTAAGTATGCCTGAGTATTTGATATTAATTTTAGCGTTACCTCCACAAATTCAAAAAGGTTTTTGTCAGACGGATTGACAGATGGATAGACAGACAACAAGGTGATCCTAAAAGGGTTTTGTTTTTACCGACTTAGGTACGGAACCTTAAAAACAGTTATTTTTGTTGTTGCCGTTTACAGCAACAAATGATAGAAGGAACAGTAAAAAAAATCTATGAAACAGAAATCCGCCACATCAAAAAAAATATTTAATTATTTACACGTTCTTAAATAGGATATGGTAGTTGCTCGCCAAGCTACTAATCTCTTTTCACGACTGTACATTACCACGCATTATGCCGGTAATACACATACTTATGCATACATAAATAAATAAGTAAATCCATACATGAGAACGTATGAGGGCACAGAGCGAGCCGTGTAAAATATTCATGTAATTTGGTGTTGTTAGGCCGCGCCAGACGCCACTGGGTCAGCGGGGGCGCTATTCTCAAATATATTATTGTAAACCTTTTTTGTAAATGCGGGTAGTTATTTTTATTTTTGCAAAATATTTTTTTTTTTGTTTTTGAAATTGTGTTTGATTATTTGTTATATCTCTTTCACAGATTTATTAGATTTATATAAATTAGTTCAGAGAAAAATGAAAAGTATAAAAAGATTTTTCACTAGCTTCTGTCAGCGGCTTTGTCTACGTGACAGTAGAGAATATACAGCCTGTGTCACTCAGTGATAACGCAGTATTTTGTTCGTGAAGAAATTTTTAATGACGATCGAATTTTCGATGACGAATTTTTAGTTACAAAAATCCAAAAATCAAGTTTTTCCATTTTATCAAATTACTATAGATTAGAACTGAGTTTGTAAGTCACGCAAATATTTTTTAATTATGGTAAAATTATGTTTTTTTTTATCCGATATTTCACTAACTTAAAAAATCAAAGGTATTCCCAACTGCATGGAAATAACCCATATTTATAATTACAAACCAATTTTATTATTTATAACATCTAAACACGAAAGCCACTACTCACCTACTGACAGTTTCCTATATTATTATAATACAAAACCAACTCGATTCACTTCACTTAACTCCGCTTGTTCAGTAATTACTATAATTAGTAACCGATACACGCACGTTACTGTTACAACGTAAACCGTAAACGTTAGGTATATCAATCATTCGATGCCGTACTTAAAAATGGAACGTACTTCATTCAAATTTCAAATTGGCCAGTACTAACATCTAACAACAACATACTACCACACATACGTACTAACATGTAACATCTGTATATAACCTATGCCCACAATAAAGACATTCTGATTCTGATTCTGATTCTGACTAACGTCTAAAGAAAAAAAAAGAGCGCATCTGGCTGTTTAGACAAAATTGCAAATAATATTAGATATTTATTATAAGAGCAGTGGTAGCCGAATGGTAACGGCCCCGACTTATGAGTTGTAGGTCGCGGGTTCGAACCCAATCAGGCGCATTACTTTGTGTAATTTATTTCGTCACCACTACTCTCAACACGGTGAAGGAAAATTTCGTGAGGAAACCGGCATGTCCTAGAACCAAAAATTCGAAGACATGTGACATTCACCAACACGCACTGGGCCTGCGTGGTGGATTACGGCCCATTCCCTCTCCTAGAGAGGAGGCTTGAGTCGCAACAGTGGGAACATTAAAAAGGCTGGTGATGATGGATGATGATGATTTATTATAAAGTCATAGAACAAAAGATGTTGATAATATAGTTCTAAAAGGTTGCCAGTGTTATATAAATAACCCTGTGTGTGTACTTTATTGAATTGGACTCAAGACTTATTTAATTATTTATTTTTTACGTTAATCTACGATCTTCAAGTATTTTTGTTAATGTTTTAGGCTTGGATACTAAGCCCTTTAAGCCACGTCTTCTTATGAATAGTTCATTTGTTTACCACTAGAATACGGATTTACATATTCTCATGTTTTTGTAGTATTTGGCAGCAAATGTATCAAGTCAACCTTCTCTGTAAACTAAACTGAAGTACAATAAAATTCTCAGCTCCATTTTATCGATATCGCGCCTGTTTTAATGATTCCACAATTCCAAATATTGTCCACTTACTCAGAAACTTAAGGGGCTGCATCTCGACATACATTTTCACTGTTTTTCATACAACCGCTCTTACGCTATTATGACGTTATTACACATTTTTGATCAGATATTTGGAAAACAGTATCTTGTAGATATTATCTAGGCTTCTATGAAAACCAATTTATAAATTTGTGTAAAACTAATCCAGTTAAGACCTCTGAAAATCTGCTATTTTGCATGAACTTTGACACTTCATAATTTACTCAAAAATTTAAAAAATAAGAAAAGTACAACATACAAGCCTAGCAATAAACATAATGTTTTTCAAAAACTTTTAAGTGTTTAAAAAAAAAACACGTATTTCCTGGAACAAGTTTTGTAAAATATTCGAGTAAATCACGGAATTACTGAATGCCAACAGAGGTTCCAGGTATTCACTCTTTTTTCGCGTTGCCTTTTCGTCAAACATCACGTTGGATTGCGTTAGATGAAGTAACAAGTTTTTAAACCATGTTTACGATAGGCGAGTGGAAAAGTAGCCTCTTAAGATACAATACCGCACCAGTTTTACGTTAAAATATCCGGTCGGAATCCATCTGCTAATACGAAGTTATCCCGACAAAAACTTCCTACGAGCTTCTATGGTTTTTTTTTTTTTTTTTTTTCGATGGGAAAAATCATCTTATGACAACCCCCGCTCTTGGGCGGAGCGGGAGATAGTGTCAGACTCTTACTGACTAAAAAACCCATCCCGTTCCTTCAAGCCTTCATACCGGGGCTCGAGCGCCCTTTGGCTGGAAATCGGGATCGGAATCTCGGCGGCGGCGAGAGTGCCGTTGCCTGATGCGGTCGGCCTCCTCCTTAGCGAGCATTACTGCTTCGCAGAAGTCGGCGACCGCCTGCCACTCCTCCTCGCTCCGGACTATGGCCTCGACCAAGGCCCGGGAGCTTCTATGATCGAATTGCACGAGTGAAAAATCTAGTATCACGTAAACCTTTTTAAACTTTTTTGATGTGTTCTTTTTCTAATGGAGGCCGAGTATGGGTTTACTGCTCTTTAATAAGTAAGCAGTTTAGAACGCGAAACATCCGCGTATAACTTAAGTGATTGGGTACTTACGGGAACGTCTCGGAGTTATTCGGGATTCCGAAGTTTTGCGATCGGTCCATCAGATTATGATATTAGGTAATCTGTTTCAGAGTTCATGCAGATTAGACTGCGGGACTGTGTTATATGTATTTAGTAAAGAGATTTAGGAATTTTGATTTTATATCTGTAGATATTTCTTTTGAGGTTCTAAAATAAATATTTTTATTAATTTTTCTTTCATTTTCTGTTCCAGTCTGGTTACGGCAAAAAGCAATGTAAGACTTTTACTGACTAAAATCCACTCATATTTCTTCAGTTACCTTTTGTATTCCACAGATATGTGACTAAGCCCGAAGCCAATCTGTATCGCAGTCCCGCGGCTTGCTAATCCCGCTTCACGACAATCCCTGAGCTTGACCATCCCACAGTTTGCCAATACCGCAGCTTGCCAATCCCGTAGTTTTCCACTTCTCGAAGGTCTCGTAGCTTGACAATCCTGTAACTTGTCAGTCCTACTTTCCGACATTCCCCCAATTTGATAATCCTGCAGCTTGACAATCCCGCAGTTTGTCAGTCTTACTTCCTGACAATCCCACAGTTTGACAATCCCGAAGCTTTCCAATCCCGGAGCTTGATAATCCTGAAGCTTGCCAATTTTACAGCTTGATATTTCCAAAGCTTGCCAATCCCACAGCTTGTCGATCCCGCTTCCCGGTAATCCCACAGCTTGATTAATCAGCAGCCTTTAATCCTCCTGCTTTAATCCCAATTAACTTAGCGCAGCGCAGCACGTCTTTTCACTTTTCACCCATTCATTTCTGTTTACCGTCCCCAGCAATGGAATTTTAAGTAAATATATTCTAAAGTCTCCCATAAACGGAACCAAGTTTTCCATTTATTTAGGTCATTAACTTCACCTCTTGCCGCGTAGTTGCGTCGAATAATAATTCCACACGAATTTGGGTCAACAAGTATCGGGAAACGGAATAATTATGCAAATGGGGGTTTTCTTTTCTGTTTTCAGAAAATAAATATTATTTTTTAATTGTTGTCGGACTGAAATATCTTGGAAGTCGTTGATTTTATAGAACCTTGTGTTTATTATTTTTGGCGTTGTTGAGTTAACAACGGCTGATTCGAATTTTTAATGTACTCTCAAGGAAGTTGATTGTTGTGCAGACTGGACTGACATAAAATTTAATTTGTCGTGTTATACTTGTTACTTTACGAATAAGCACATTCGTACGGTAGTGCACAGTTACTGCAGTGATTGAGCTATTGACTGCTGCGCTGCATGTCAAGCATATGTTTGATCTACTGATAGTTGACGACAACTATGTCTTTTGTGTGTAAATTTACATGTATGTAAATTCATCCACGACACAGGAGTAATTCCTAGTGTAAAAACAATGTTTGTCAAATTGTTTGACAATAAAATTTCCCTAACCATACTTGATGTATTTTTAATAATATTTATATATCGTCTATTTCCCTCTCCTCAGAGGAGGCATGAGTCCCAGCAGTGGGAACGATAAAATGCTGATTATGCATATGCTTTCAATATTGTCGCATTTCCTATCTATCTTGACATCTTTCATTCAAAATGTATGTGTATGACAATTGATTCTAAATTACATAAGTTAGGTAATTAAAAACCATTAATTGTCGTACATTTATTTCTTGAACAATAGATTGAAATATGACAATGTATATTTCTATTGCTCGTGACTGTACATACAATTTTTTTTTTGCATGAATGACTTAACGTGTTTATCTAAGTAAAGTAAATATTTTATTTAAAAATAAATACTTATTTTAAATGATAATCGTAAGGCCTGTTAAGGGTCTGACAGAGACTAATGTGCAAGTTGAACAGCTTACGAGGCTTCACGAAGGTTGTGTTCAGGGCGTTAATTCGTTTTGCCATTTTACCTTTGTTCTATATATAGCTATAACAGTAATAAGGAATGTAGAGAAAGGCAATATCTTGTGGATTTCCTGAGGGTACTTAACTTATTTTTAATTTTTGTATTGTGGGTGCTGATTTTAATATTTATATATAACTAGCTTTTGCCCGCGGCTTCGCCCGCGTGGCATTAGGCATTTAAGGAATCGGGAAAAAAGGTAGACTATGTTCTTTTCCATGTCAAAGGCAATATGCATGCCAAATTTCACCCAAATCCGTTCCGCCGTTTTTGTGTGATTAAGTAACAAATATCCAAACATCCACTTTCACATTTATAATATTATTTAGAATATCTATCTATCTATATATTATAATATACAGGAAATTCTTTCAAAATAATAAAAATCATTTCTTAGATAGAAAATCATCAAATAACTGTAAGTAACTTGTTAAAAGTTAAGAGAGAAATAAAAAAAAAATAAAAAAACTTCTCCCGCGCGCGTGGGCGAGAGAGAGAGTGACAAACTTTTGTTGACTAAAATCTGGCAACTAACTATGACTATTTCGAACAACACCGCAATCCTTGAATGCCGTGTCTTTTAGGCTTGCGGACGAAGAGCAATTGGTAGCTCACCGTCCGGCCGTAAAACCGTAGGGGTCCAGTATGGGTTAACTTCCGAATGCAAAACCCATGGTCCTGGAACGCAAAGACAAAGAAGGAATACAGGTGTTGTCTGTGGTTTTAGTCAGTAAAAGCCTGACATACCTTAAAAAAACTCATCATCTTTCTGCCCTAGTCCCGTTTTATTTGGGGTCGGCGCAACACGTACGCACACAAAAAAACTAATATATCTAAATAAAAAACCCTTACTTCACCCATAGTAGGTAGAGTTCTTGGTCGATTTCTCAGCCTAAAAAAAACAAGCATCCTATCCCTTAAAACGAAGGCTGTTTCCAAGAAAAATCTATTCAATATTACTTTATCTAGAAATAACGATAACCCGGATCACTCAATTTCCAATGAAAGCTACCTGAATTATTTTAGTCCAAATTAATTCGGAATTCTGGGTACCCCGATGAGCCTGGCTTAAATTCTTCAGAATCTGACGTTTCAGGGAAAATATATTATGAATATACCGGCCGTTTTCTCCGAAAATTGACTATCAGTTAACAAGCTTTTATTTAGGCCCCTTGCCCACGACGACTTTTTGTAAATAAAAACCGGCCAAGTGCGAGTCGGGCTCGCCCATGAAGGGTTCCGTAGCAGCAAGTAACATAATATAAAAGCTCTTGTAATGTTTTGTAACTTTGATCGATGTTTTAATAATAGTGTATTTTTTTCGATTTATGACGCATTAAAAAAAAAATACTCACTAGGTTTCGTTCAAACCAATTTTCGTTGGCAGTTTTTATAGTAATGTACATCATAGAATAATCATATATAAATCATATATTTTTTTTAGTTATATCATTCTCTTATTTTAGAAGTTAGAGGGGGGGGACACACATTTTACCACTTTGGAAGTGTCTCTCGCGCAAACTATTCAGTTTAGAAAAAAATGATATTAGAAACCTCAATATCATTTTTGAAGACCTATCCATAGATACCCCACACGCATGGGTTTGATGAAAAAAAAATTTTTGAGTTTCAGTTCTAAGTATGGGGACCCCCAAAATTTATTGCTTTTTTTCTATTTTTGTGTGAAAATCTTAATGCGGTTCACAGAATACATCTACTTACAAAGTTTCAACAGTATAGCTCTTATAGTTTCGGAAAAAAGTGGCTGTGACATACGGACGGACAGACGGACAGACAGACAGACAGATAGACAGACAGGCAGACAGACAGACATGACGAATCTATAAGGGTTCCGTTTTTTGCCATTTGGCTACGGAACCCTAAAAAGGCGCGATTCGTAAGCGCGCGACAGCATCGCTACTAGCGCGGCTTAGTCGCATTTGCAAGCGTGAATGCGAATATAAAGTGCACGTGCACAGATGATGCTTGCCAGGACTGTGGGTTTGTTTAAAACAGCTTCAGTAGCCCTGAATCGCCGAGGGCAATTTGGGAATACGGGTAATCTGTAAAAGTCTGACACTGCCTCTCGCTCCAAACAGTAGAGGAGAAGTTGTAACTTTCCATAAAATAAAATAAAAATCTTTCTTTCCATCCCAAGATTGTTTGGTAGATATCGCTGTCAGCGATAAGACCGCCATTTTACCCATAGATTTATGTTTGTGTATAAGTGTAAAGTTAATATGTATTTATCAATTTAACTTATTACATAGGTACACAACTAAAAACTATAATTACAGTAAATTTGAAAAATAATGATAATAATAAAACCCTACGCTAATTACAACTAACTACAATCAAACTAAAATATGGCGTCAAAAAACTCTTCCACATCAAAATCAAACTAAAATATGGCGTCAAAAAACTCTTTCACATCGCTGTCGACTGGTAAAGTAACACTTACATAGTATTGGTGTACAAATAAAGTTTATTCTATTGAAGGCCCAGTGTCAAGGATTGCTTAACATTAACGAACAATAATATCTAAGATTCGCCCAGTATCTTGATCAGATAGTTAAAAACCAGTTCTTCTGGATACTAACTAGTTTCGTACGAAAGTTTCTAGATATACTAGGTAGGAATGGATAGGCTTGGCTTCGGTCACGTGAAATCTACTAACGATTTCAAATTAGCTGTTTATCATATTGTTTATTCTCTGCTTATTATTGAAAGTAAATTACTTACTACATTTAAGACTGGCTTTTGCGCGCAGCTTCGCCCACGTATATAAAATATTAATTTGTTTTTTTTTTTTTTTTTAACTGGTCTTTTGACGAGACGATATTTTAGTTTGATTTTAGTTAGTTGTAATTAGCGTAGGGTTTTATTTTATTTTTTTTAATTTACTGTAATTATAGTTTTTAGTTGTGTATGTAATAAGTTAAATTTATTTAAAAATAACTTATATCACTCAGAAATAAAGCAGCTTTCTATCGGTTTCGCTTCAGTACTTTTAGAGAAACAAAAAAAAAACACAATAAAGTAAACAAAATTTACCTCTATGTAATATTAATGTAGACTAGATTAAAAAAAAAAAACACCAGCCAAGTGCGAGTCACACTCACGCATGAAAGTTACCGTTCCGTCAGTAGCAAAAAAACGGCATAAAAATCATATGTATGTATGGAAGCCCCACTTAAATATTAATTTTATTCTGTTTTTTTTATTTGTTGTTATAGCGACAATAGAAATACATTATCTGTGAAAATTTCAACTATCTAGCTATTACCCAAAATAATGCGCCTGGCTGGGTTTGAAGCTTTGAACCCGCGACCTACAACTCGTAAGTCGGGGCCGTTACCACTCGGCCACCACTGATCCTTATAGTTTATAGAAAAGCACTTTATGTAGAGCTCAATAGCAAAATTGAGTTTACCAAATTTTTGATTGCTAAATCTTTCGACCATAAAAAAAAACATCTCTCAATCATGGTGATAACTAATCGCGTGGTCTCGATTGACCCTAAAAAACCTCAAATAACAACACAAAAACTGTCCTACATAGAATTGCGCAACGTTTTTTATATAAATAATTTGGTGAAACGGCCCTTTTTTGTTTGAATTCAATACTTTGAGAGGGCTTAACGTTTGAGCGGAGGTTCGAGGGCTCGCACCGTCGAGATACTTCGGCTGTGTTAACAATAAAAGTGATGTTAGTACTTTTAAGCTATTGCATAGCTTCTATCGCGGGCCTTGAGCGTGGAGACCGAATCCAGAAATTCCGTAACGAAAATAACCTAACACCCCCCACTCATTTGTTTTTTGAGTGTGGTGACCGATAAGAAAACAAATGAGTGAACAATCAATCAAAATTCAATTCAATGTGTGAAAGTGTAACTTCAATTAATATCAAAGAAAAAAAAACAAAGGAAAAAAAAAACTGTTTAAATAAAATAAATAAATAATTATAATTGCATAAGTTGATAAAAATGCTATGCAATAGCTTTACCGCGGCAGTCCCCGAGTGCCACACGTCTTTATTGTTATAGAACTGTCCCTGTGCAGTTAGAACAGTACAGCTCTATGAGTATAGAAATGTGTGACCTCAACCTTTCGGATACCATAATTAGAGACAAAATAGAAAGACATTGAGAGAGCGAAAGCCGGCGGTGTTCGCTTGGGGACGCTTATGTCCAACAGTGAACTTTTTCGGGTGAAATGCCTACAGGACCCCCACGGGTTTGCTTTGACCTTTTGAAGTGTATGTCTTTCTGACACAATTGAAAGACAATAAGAGCGCGAACACCGGCGTTCGCTTAGTTAGTTAGTTAGTTAGCCCATTTATGTCCCACTGCGGGGCGAAGGCCTCCCTCTCCCTTTTCCACACACATCTGTCTTTGGCCATTGCGGGCGTTCGCTTGGGGTTTATTTATTTATTCGCTTTTTTTAAAATACCTAATCAATCGCGGCCAAGACACTAATCTGCTTGGTTCTCATATTTTTGACCATTACATGTTTACAGTATAGGCTTTAAAAGAGACTTTCTTTAAGTGTTTTGTTTCGGTGTTTCTTCTCTGGGTAGTCAGCAAGGGAACACCGGCCTCATCTAGTTTAAACTGACTGAAAAAAATTGACGTGTAAAAGTGTTTTTTTTTTTTAATCTATTTGCAAAATAAATATCAATAGGTAAACGTCAATTTGCACTAAAACTGAAAGCGCCGTCTGTTACGAATAATTAAGGCGTATAGTCCCTTGAACCATCTGACCGAAATTATGTGAACGCAACTCTCGCACTCGCCTAGGCGGCAGTACGCAAATCTGTGCATTTATTTGCGGCCAGCAGCGCCCGGAAAGCGCTTTAAATCCATTTTCTCTGCGAGATATTGATTGATTTACATATGCAATGTTCACTTTGAAGAATATTTAACCACCAATTTTTATGTGTAAAAATGTTTCTAAAGGTCCAAGCCGTTTCGAAGGAGTAGGGAAAAGTTGCGAAAAGTTGCGAAATTGCTAAATATTTTTTTTTTACAAAAGTATTAACTGCACGAAAAAATCAAATGTTAATATTATTGTTCATGAATCTATAATAAACATATATTTTTTTCAAACCAATTGACTTAGCCGTTACGGAGGAGTAGGCCTCAGAAAATCACTGTTTTATGGCACTTTTCGGGCGCTTGGCCTTTAAGAATAGTATTACATGTACAAACGACAAATTAATGTGTCGGACAGCGGTTTTCGGAAAAAACAAAACAATAATTTTGCTTATTTAAAATGTCCACTGTTGGACAAGCCGAAATCCTCCCCTCAAATCCGCGCCATACCGATCGGTGCTGCTCGTCGGATTCCCGCAACCTTCATTAGGTCATTGGTCGACCTTGTAGGAGACGTTCAAACGCTGTCTTTTTAAGCGATGATGAGATGAGTTGTATATTGACATTTTGTATTGTATATTGACATTAGTATTTTACATTGGCATTAGTATTGGATATTCACATTAGCATTGGATAATGACATTAGGCGCCTTGCCATTGGTTTATTTTGCTATTTATTATAATCATGATGTCATATTATGAATCTTTAAGATTGATTTTTTTTTATTATTCAGGCTTGTTTTATTTGAGTATTAAGATTTACCTGGGTTAATTGTTAATTTGTCACAACGTTTGTATGACTTCTGGCATAACTTAGCGGTTTTTTTATTAATTTTTTTTACCATCATTATTGTACTTATGTTAAACGAATGAATAAAATGACTTATGATTAATATGGTCGATGATGTCATCTATGTGCTGAGGTCGACTTTAAAAAAAAAAATCAGGTCAAGACAGAAGGCACAAAATATACAGATCATAAAGAGGTTATTTTTCAATTTGCGTAAATTAACCGTGTAATTTCATGCAAAAGGTTCATTACGTTTTGTAGCCATTCAACCATATTGAACGATTCAAAAACAATTAATTTTTTTCCGTAATGGGAAAATTACGTCGGCTATTTCAAGTAGGTTCATTCTGAGAAGTTTAATTTCTTACTAGAGTTTCTTTTCGGATAGGCTACACCCTATGGGTTTTTAAGTCAGGAGTGGATAGATTACCTCTGGGCAATTATGCTCCATCGTCAATATACTTCGGGCTTGCAGAAGTCGAGCAATACGAAGCTCGTCGGCCGGCCGGCCGTTCAGTAACCGTCCATAACGAGCCTGATTCATCAACGGCGCGTAGAGTGGAGCCATTCAGTCCTTAAAGAGATAAATATCAGCAAACCCGTAGGGGTACCTACAGGGCCCCCACGGGTTTGCTGATATTTAACACATTGAACTTTTTCGGCCGAAAAAGATCAATGTTGGACATAAACGACCTCATGGTCGCCATAACGACCAGTTCTATGCGTCTCCCATCCATCGGATTTGGATTTCACTAGCAGTAGCTAGTAATAAATAATTACATTGCTAATTACAAGCAATATCTACTGTGTAAAGATGTTAAAAGTAACTTGACATTTGAATTATGAAAACTTCACTGTTAAGTTTATAAAAGTTTATATAAATAGTGACATTAACACAGTGTAATAAACAATCAAGCAATATTTTATGCGTTAAATGTTAAAATTTTCACACTGATCGATCAAAATTAGTCGTAATAGATTGTTAAATAAGTTTCGACTTTGTTAACGTTTTAACCACTAAAATATACGAGAGTTTAGTTGGACTGGAAGAGAAACTTAATTGTTATTG
Organism: Mythimna ferrago; assembly: GCA_910589285.2. Classification (NCBI taxonomy): domain Eukaryota; kingdom Metazoa; phylum Arthropoda; class Insecta; order Lepidoptera; family Noctuidae; genus Mythimna; species Mythimna ferrago. The sequence goes on along the minus strand of OU342675.1, from coordinate 5,408,601 downwards.
ATTTGTTGTTTACTTGAAACTATTGTAATTTTATTTTATGATTTATCAAATTCGGCTAATATTGTTTTAATTGTCCGAAATAACATTATACAATAGAATATAATTTCATTGACGCGGGCAATACAATACAACGATAAAACACAAAATAACAAAAAAAAAAAAAAAATATAAAAACAAATTGTATTAGAAATTTAATAGCGCATATTGAAAATCATATCTCATCATAATTCGTCAATGACTATTTTTAACATATAAATAAAATTGTAAGTACTTAGATATTTAAAAAAAACGGTTAGGAATATATATAAAAAAAACTAGCTGTTACTCGCGGTTCCACTCGCTTCTTTGGTTAAACTTCTCCGCTTCTGTGGGTTGTATCATGATGTTGAATAGCCAAACCACACGATGTGATGCGGCGCCGCACCGCAAATATCGACGAATCGGTGGGACGTAATTATGAGCGGGGTGGCTTCACTCGTATGCCGCCGATTCGTCGAAATTCTTGCGTTGCGGCGCTGCACCGCATCGTGTGGTTTGGCTCTATAGATACTAAATATTTGTCATGCAACTGGTTATACCATACTGAATTTTTGTTTCAAATTTGACTGACCGTTCCTGGGATTAGGGCGTTGAAATAAATAAAAACTCTTCCGCTTTATTATTTTTTATAAATTTTACAAAGTAAAAATTTTATTTAGTGTATAAAATGTCAGAAAAACTACTGAGTAACTACTTCGTGAAAATTTTAATAACAATTGAATATAAAAGAAAAAAAAAGTACAAAAAAAAATATTAATAACATAAAATATTTTGATATGATACTGATACAAATTATAAATGTTGTTTGTTATGTTTAGATTCTACATTTCCATAAAGCACCTTCAGTAAATAAAGACTATTTTATTTTTTATTTTAATACTTGTAAAAAAAGCACAGCTGGAAATCGAAGCACACATTATAACAAATAAGCTTGTAGGTGTTTTACCTTAGCGTCAAAAGCGAAAATAAACAATTAAAAAAATAAGTATATTTTTCCTAAGCCCTAAAGTTTATCATCACTTAGAAGGAACAGTTACTATGGAACAGTTTCACCATATTTTTATTGCTTCAAATTCTCGGTTACACTGTTATTTTGCTCATTCTGTTGGCTTATGTAAATAACAGTTGGTGGAATATCAATTTAACTTGGAACATTCTGTGTGAGTTTTAGTGGAAATATTTGATTCCTGGAACTGTTAAACGTGACTTTCTGTGAGTTTCGTAAGAAGTTCAGTTTAATACTGGGAAAGCTAGTAATATTCACGTGTTTAAAAGTTCTCTCGGCTGGAAATTTAATCTAGCATTGGGAGGATACTTGAAATTCATAGTATCAAAATACTTGTAAAACAAGATTACGGTTCCCGCAGACACATTCTGATAAAAGCTTCCACTGACTGGACAGGTCCACTCAAATCTGTATGGTTCTGTCCTCTATAGACCATCTGAGACACTAATCTGCGTGGTTCTCATATGATTTGACCATTACATGTTTACTGTATGGACTTATAAAGAAAGTTTGACCTCTGAAGCTTTGAAGTTTGTCTTGGTATTACTCCTCAGGATAGTCAGCTAGGAAACACCGGTCTATCTAGTTTAAATTGACGAAGAATTTTTTTTTAATTAGTTTTTTTTTTAATAATATAAACTAGTGCTTGATTGCGATCCCACCTGATGGAAAGTAAATTAACTTGTAAGAGATTTTTTTTGGAAAACCATTTGCAAAATAAATATCATTTATTATTTACTAGCTTTTGCCCGCGGCTTCGCCCGCGTGGCATTAGGTACTGGATAAAAGGTAGCCTATTTTCTTTTCCATGTCAAAGGCTATATGCATGCCAAATTTCATCTAAATGCGTTCAGCCGTTATTGCGTGATTAAGTAACAAACATCCAAACATCCACACTTTCACATTTATAATATTAGTTAGGATAGTTAGGATAAGCACAGGACCGGTCGTTGTGGCGACGCTTGGGGGAGTCCTAAGTCCAACAGTGGACATCTTTCGGCTGATATGATGATTATGATGAAGCACATCGTTACAATCGCACAACGATGCTACAACGCATTTTCAAAGAAGTAATTGGTAAGCTGCTCTATGGATAGATACATATTTTTATTTTGGCAATACGTTGTCGCATTGACTTGTCACGCCTGTCTGCGGGAATCTTTCTGGTAAACAAATACGTAGGATCTAAAAAAAAATTAAGTAAGTTCAATGCCAAAACGTAAAGTTAACCTTTTCCGAAGTATGGATTTTCCTTTTCGCTTAAAACAATCAATCAATTTTTCAAATTCATCTGAAATATACTTTGACACAATGTATACTATACAACATTATGCGAAACCTGAAAACATGTATAGTATTTTTATTTAAGCAACAATTTGTGTACAAAATTTCATAGCTGTATAAGAAATCTCAAAATTATAAGCTTGTTATGTCAGCAAAAATACATAGTCACCAGGCCATCCAGGCGACTGAGGGATTATTTTGCACATGCACCCCGCTATTTTCTGGTACTTAACACCCGCTATGACCTGCCGTGGACTTTATTGTACTTAGTGTCAAAATTGTGATCTTTTTAAATATTTTTGTGAAAAAATATAACATGGTCTAAAACCGTAGGAATCTATTCAGCTAAAAATAATGTTGTATATGATCGCTTTTACTATTCGATTAAGAAAGAGCAATTTGTTTTCAACAAAGACTTGACTTAAAAGAAATAATATTGCCTTCAGTTTTAAAAATAAAAACAATAGAAAACACGTCTAAATAAGTGTGGGAATGGAACAGCAGATTAATATCCACATTGATCTTTCAACACCGTTCTATTGTGAAACAGAAATCGCAGTAAAAGTCTACTATCAAGAAAATGTATCAAGATCAGCATTTGGTCTCTCTAACCCAATGTCACAGAGAAAAAACAAGAGTACACCAAGTCTATATCGCAACGAAACAATAGAATTATTCAATGTTTTTCTTGACGTTGCATTGGCCTGTTTCACACGACTTTGCGACATTTTCGCCAATTAGCTGGTAACACGCGTTTAGTGCTGCATTGCGTTTTAATTGAATGCGTAAAAAACGTCGCTAGAGGTAATGTTGTCGTAAGATTACTACAACGAGATTACACGATGGCTAAGTTGATACGATGACTTTCAGTGTCGTCATCTAAAAGTATACAATATTATTTTAAGTTCATACGAAACCTGATTATAATTTGTTTAGAATCAGTAACTGAATGGATTCTAACACTTTTTAACCCTCGACGAAAAAGAGGAGTGTTATAAGTTTGAGGTTTTAATCTTTGGAAGGCGTACGAGGAGTCGAAACCAACTTGCAGCCCCTTTGACGCCTGTAATGGAACGTGGTATCAAATATATTATTTTTATTATTTTATGAGAAATAATCAAATAACCGAAAGGTTGTGTCAGATTTTTATTGACTAAAACCCATCCTTGTGTTCCTTTAGTAGCTCTTTGCATTCCAGGGTTACGGTAACTATTTGGAATAATTCTAAAACCGTGGCAGAACATTATATCCTTTTAGTTAACTTCGTGCATAAACAACTTAGGAAAATACTCAGAAACAAACTAAGGATGTAACACTTATTTAAATAACGATGCGTTCAAAAGGATAAACGAAAACACGAAAATTAAATTTAAGATAAAGAAATAAAATTATACACAAGGTTGTGAGCTTCGGTCAAAAAAGTTAATTTTACCGTGACGAGTTTGTCTGAAGTTGTTTACGTTGAAAATAAAACACGTTGTCTCAGTTTAAAGTAAAATATTTTTGTGTTTAATATATGACGTTTTTTCCTCGTATTAAAAAAATCTGTTATTTATTTTTTTGAGAATTTCATACGTATCTATTGGTTTGTGTGTCCTTTCGTTTAATGGTTTGAAGTCACAGGTATTATAGTCTAAATAACTCAGATTTTTGTCCTGATTAGAGTATTTTTTTCATTCATGGCTAACGGCTGCTCTTGCTTAAGGCCTACTGATTACGGCCGCGTAGATTCATAGACGCGTACTCTTCATTATACCCTAGTTGTACACCCTCACAGCTTACATAAAAACTAAACTGTAGATAAAATATAAACATTTACCAATTTATCTACTCTACTTACACTAATCTTCAAGTTTTTTCAGCACTCTTACATCACCAGTAGCAAACACTTAACAGTACCTGTAACCAAGAAAATAAAAGTAAATAAATTACTTCAACATTACTGAAAACATAGGTATTTCCTACAGAACACAATCATATTAACATAAAAGACATACAATTTCAAAATGCAGAATGCAACAAGTTGCAACATTACTTTAACAAAAGCAGCTTGGTACCTGAATTAAATAAGCATGAAATTCATATTATTCGTACGGTCGTGTTAACAAGGAAAGTGGTTTGCATAACACCTGCAAAAATATTAGGTCTTTACATTTACATTTGTAAGGTTTCGGTTATAAATATAACGATATTACAGAAAGTACAAAACATAAATTTATATTTAAAATAATTCCAAGTCATTTGTCACCCATTTTATGAAACAGAAAATTGATAGGTACAGACAGACCTATATCAAAACAAAAAATATACAGCCGAATTGAGAACTTTCTCCTTTTTTTGAAGCATCGACTTCAAAAATTGAAAATGCTGTACAATTTCAAATTGTATGGCAGATAAAACAGGAGATGCCACTTTTCAATGTACTCCATATACATAATGACATTAAAGTCATCAGTAGCCGTTCGGGGGGAAACAGTTTATGAATATGAGCGACATGCTCTTTGAGTACTTTCATCCCTACAATATTGACCATGGCTTAAAATTCGTCCTGCAGACAAACATTTATATAGAGTAGCAAACTATCAAGAGAGAGGCTACTGAATAAAATAATATGAAAAAATGAGATGATCAACAAAAAGGAAGAATAAATCGTGCTATGCTAACCTCAAGTAACCTAGAACAAGATATTGAAATGATGAAATACATACATACTAATAGCGGTCCCGGTAGACATAAAAAATAAGACTCCAATGGCAGCGCCATCTACTAAGTCCAATTGCATTTAACAATCCAGTAATCCACTCAAATATACACAGAAAATCAGATCCAAATCAGTCAAACACTTTAGGAGGTGTTATGTGAAAGACACATGCACAGAAAAATTATACATTTATGAAAATGGACGCGAAAAGCATAACGTAATAGCAATAATTCCAGTTCTTGCTTTATATTATATGGTTGAAAGAGATGATCACAATACAATATGACCGCTAACACATAAATGTCAGAGTAAAACAGTCATTGACAAAATTATTTCATAGACATTGCAAGATCGAAATGCGGTCAATTAAATTAGCAACGGACATTGAAGTCATTGAAAAAAAAAAATTGTAGGTATTGCACATATTACGAACGATCTTGAAGACTGTGGCCTATTAATAGAAATGAAACTTACAAAATAACACGACGATCTGATCATTTCCGTGGGGTAAACTTAGTCAGAGATCGCGCTTGAGAGAGAGGATTGGAAGCAGGAAGAAGCATTTGCCAAGCAGTACCTAGATAACAAAAATGAAGAAAAATGACAACAGTAATGAAGAAACAACTTTTAAAGTTAAGCGGCGCTTTTCTTTTTGATGGTGGGAAATCTTTAAATGACTTCGCCCGCTTTAAGTGGAGCAATGGAGAGTGTCAAACTTTTACGGACTAAAACCCACCCATGTTCATTCAGTTACGGATTGCGTTCTAGGGCTGCAGTATCTTTTTCGAACAATCCAGCTTACTCTTCTGCATCTCAGAAAGAACGTTATGCTTTAAGGTCCTGGTTGTCATCTATCGATCTTTGACAGCTGATGTTATGAGCAGCCAGAACCCCGAATTTCATAACCCGTCTTACCAATGATTTATCGTATTTTTTTTTTTATTATTATTGACTATCTTTTACCAGCGGCTTCACCCGTATACAAAAAAATATACCCAACATCACTCAGAAGTAAATCAGCTTTCTATCGGTGAAAATAATTTTAGTAATCGAACCAGTATTTTCGGAGATTATCTCCTACAAACAAAAAAAAAAACAAACTTCACCTCTTTATTACATATTAGTGTAAATGTAGATAGGCTCGCATTTGCCCACTAATTCCGCAGGCCGGTTACTAAATTGTAGAGGTCAAGTAATTGCTAATCAGTTTGTTTGTACAACTAGAAAAATACCACCGACAAAATATACTAATACTTTTTAATCTTAAATAACAACTTCATATTACAACACAATTCAGCAAATAATGTTCTAATGCATTTGAAAAGTTATTGCGATTCTCTAATCAAAACGTTACACGAGTTATTAAATGCAACTTCTTATGTTGAAACCGACAATAAATTGTATGAAACAAACATTGTTATTAACAAACATTGTATGAAATAAACAACGATCAGTAATCTCTAGTATCAAGACGTTGGCACGTCTTGAGTCTAGAGAGATTACTGATTCTATCTTCCTTCACATTAGAGGTAAATTCCCTACCTTGTCGGCTTTGTCTGACGGTAGGCGACCTCTTTAGCAAAATATCATCTAGATCTTAATGATTATTCTGTCTAGTTAGGATAGGCTCTCCTGAAATAAAGTTAAGGTCACATTTTAGACAGTGGATTGTTTGATAGAATCACTTTGGACCTAAAATTCAGAAGATGAAATTTCTAATCAGTAAACACTCTCTCGATTCACTCAAAGCTAGAGAATTATTTTGATGATTTCTCTCCCTCAAAAAGGGTACATTTTCCGAGATTATTCTTGATTCTTACGCAGGCAACATTGTTGTTAATAAGATAGGACTTTTATTTTTAAAAACATGAAACATATTTTCTACAGACAGTCAACAATGGTCAATTTAGGCTTCTTTGAGCATTGACGTTTCTAACTATTTTAATAAGACTAACTTCTTATGCCATCGTTATGTTCTAGTCTTTTTAGTCCAAGTGCAGAACATTCTTGCTGTAAAATTTATGCGCAGTCATCATTCAACATTGCGCAAACTATGTCAGCTACTGTCCAACCTTTCGCTTACAAACGTAGTTCTAATCCATTTCCGTATCACGACCTGGCACAGAATATGTCCTCATACTGTTTACCTTTCATTTCCTTTACCAAGAAAAACATTGTATCCTAAGGAATAAAACTAACAAAGGGAACGATTCGTAGAGCTATCTAAAGTGGGATTACACCCACATAATCTTTAGCAACATAATATTAGTAGAGGACAAAGGGTCAAGTATTTTAAGAACAAATTTATCCTGATATAACTTAATCAATCACGTTTTGTTGATAACCTCTGTAGAGGGGTATAAACATTGTAAATTGATGCTCTAATTAAATTCTATTATATAACAACTATTAGTTTTCCATGACACAAAATATGCAATTTACAATTTTAAACTCTGCTTGCTTAATATAACACTTTACTTTTTTACCTGCAGTTGGAATTTAAAATTGTGTGCGTAGGTACATTTTTTATTGTCTGACAAAAAATAGTAAGCTATAATTAAAGTATGCATAGTCTATCTAGTCTAATACAAAATGTATTAAAAATCTTATATGGTTATTTCTAGACGTGCTCTATTATCGATTATATCATCGCTAACCATCAGTTGATGCGAACCTTTTATTAATTATAATTAAAAAATAATGTGTATAGAATAATATATAGAATCTCTTTTATAATAATATAGAACATAGCTACCAAATACCAGTATCTAGGAGTAAATCAACATCAATATTTATATTTATATATATGTAGGTTTATATTAAATTGAACATGTATGTATGTTTATTATATATATTTTTTTCCCTTGTTTTCTTATTAATCTATTCTCTTTTTTTATGCACTTGCCATGTTTTCTCTTCACCACCCTTGGTTGACTGGTAGAGAAAGTCTAAGGCATTAATTCCGCCTTTGTACCTATGTGTTGCATGAAGTTATAATATATAAACATCTGCAGGCCTTACAAATATTAGTTCCAGTGCTCATATCCCCAACTAGATTGTTAGTTCATAACCACATATAACTACTGTGCCGATTTCAATCCCGGAGAAGTAGTTACAGTCAATTGAACGAAATATGTTTGTGCGATGCTTCCTTCGACCTCCTATTGCTAGTGCATCGCGTATATGTAGATTTAGGTCTACTTTATGGGTTTCTGTTGGTATTTAATATCTATCTTTATTAAAGTTGTTATGAACTTTATTTGTTTCAACATTATTATAGTGAGCATAAGTGGTGTAACAGAAATATGTAATTATATTTTTTTTGATGCTTTTGCAAAATTTGTACGGAAAGTCCATTTTTTTATAGAATTGACTGAGGCTTTCTTGAAGAAAGTAGTTCACCTCTATGGAGAGAAGCTGCATTTGGAATATGATCACTCACTAGCGTTACGTACATATATCGCAATACACCTATATCTATCTATTTTGTAAAATATTACTTTAAATCCAGTATACTGACAAAGCCAGTGTATTGGGTGCTTTACTGTGGCCAGGGTTACCTCCGAAAGGCAGCTCAGCCCCGGTATGAAGGCAAGAAGGAACGGGGTGGGTTTTCTAGATCAGTAAGAGTCTGACACTATCTCCCGCTCCACCCAAGGGCGGGAGATGTCATTTGGATGATTTTTACCCACCAAAAAAAAAATATATATAGGGTGCTTGGGTGCTTAACCTCTCCAATGTTAGGGAATACAGAATCCTCCATATAATGATTACTGATGTTAGTAACTATTAGGAATAATGATTTGATGACTGACATTATCAATGAAGATATATTTTAAGCCAAAATAGGCCTTGAACTTAATACAAATGAACTCAAACCTGAAACCATTGAACGCAATCCTATCTATCTTCCCACAATCGATACTCAAACGAAGGCTATTGATGCGTATAGAATTCAATATTCATAGCTTAAAACTAATTACGGTGATAATAAAGAGATTAATGGCTGTGAAACCGTTCACGCCGACGGGGGGTGGAGTTGATTCCACGGTGACAATGACTATTCACCACACTTTCCCTATAGATCGCTTTCAACGAGGTGAAAATGGAAGGTTGGGGCTTAGAATGAAAGTGGTTTCTGTGATTTACTTGTTAGACGAAACGTTTTACTTATTATATAGCACAATGCTATAGCAGATAGAAACATGAACGATAAATACGTCTTTATAGTTTTATTTCTTGTATTTAGTAGGTTTACGGAGTGTGTTGTGTGTTGAGTATTCATTTTTAGATTTTACTATTAATTAATTTATGATAGCTTTAGTTTTGTTATGCATTTGTATGAATTATTCTCATGTATATTTTTTTATGTGTCATACCTAAGATTTGCTGTAAAGAAACCCAATTGTGGGTTTAACCCGCCTGTGTAAATTGTCCTATTTTTATCATGTAAAAGTCATGTACAATAAAGAATATAAAATTTTATTTTTTTATACACGTGGACCTGACCCTGGCAGTGTTATGATCATTTTGAGGACCATTAACGTTTTTAAATTCATCTTATGTAACGCAACCAAAGTTTGTGTTTCGTATTAGCCATCTTTAGTCGAAATTATAGTTTGCCGTAGTAATCCTATTACGCTAGTGGAATAAATTGCCTGGTTGTTGCCTTGCTAGTAATAATATCTTTATCAGCATTTGTGAAATAAGATATGGTTAGTACAAATTATAGTTTTGGCCAAGTTTTGTCTTCAAGACGAGGTCAGTAATGTGCATAAAAAACCTACAACTCGTTAATGTTGAGGCCATTGGGGTTCCATGAGCAGAAGGTACGTAACTGCGACAATTATTTCATTTTATTTAAAATTAATATTCCAGCAGTTTCTTTGTATTGTAGTCGGAATATATCACTAGGGAACATAGGTACTGTCGAAATAGAATCCTATACCTCAATCAAGACATAGTCTACGAATGTCTTAGGATTTCATTCGAATCCGTAAAACCGTTGAAACGTGATTGATTAATAACATTCAAATACAGTTACTGATAAACTCAGCAATTAGTTTGGGTCCAGTAGTAAGTCCTCCAAAGTGCAAGTGAAAGAGCATTTAAAGTTCTCCAACGTATAGTTCAGAGGGCTTAGCTAAGTTGATAATCAACAATCGTCAACGCTAGTAGAAAACTTCAAATGTATGGGAATGACATCATCTTAATGCTCAGCCGGTCAGAACAAAGGAATCGGAGGCGTGGCCAATCCAAAACGATCGACAAAAGAGAACCGAAACGAAACGGTCGTAACTTGGCTAGGCCTACTGAAGTGGCAATCGTGTATCGAAAGACGCATCGTTGAACAGCCTCACACAAGGTCAACCGACGATTTGGTGATAAGACTTTTCTGCGCTAGTGTGGAAAACAGTCTATAGCGTGCCTAAAAGTGGTGGAATAAGAGCGGGTTTTCAAATAAATAAAAATATTTTTCTAATTACAATAACGAAAAAGTCATTAGATTGTTTCTAAAAATAAGCATTTTTCTTTACAAATCCCTACACATGTGCCTTAAAACCCTAATCCTAAACCTCGCACACATAGCCTCGTTTTAAACCACTTAATGAGACGAATGCAATTTACATGTATTTAAATCCAACCCACATACGTATACATAATATTATATGGAACAGACCTGACCCAATTTTTATATACTAAAACCCCTCTTTGGTGTATTTTATTTATGTGAAGCAGAGTGCTAAAGGTTGTCCAGTGAATTTGAAATAGATTTTTGTCACGTCCCTGCATATTAGTTTTTGGAAGTGTTAATATTGTTTGTTGACACAGTTTGCTGACAAGTTTATAATGGGTCAACTTTAATGAACGAGGGTTTCTTAAATATTTTATACACTTCTTTCCTCCGAGAAGGTCGGTAAAGATGTAAGGTTAATGTAAGTTAAGCTAACATCGATTGTGGAATAGATACAAAACCACTAAGTTTCCAGTCGCGGGCTTGCGGACGACAAGTAATGAGTAGTCCGGTAAGGACCAAGCACAGTCGTTGACGTACGAGCACGTAGTTTTCCTGGCGCACTCCTTCTTAGTCGTCGACGGCGCGCACTGTTCCCGCGCGCCTCAAGGAGTTGTCAGCAACAGCAGGGACTCAGCCGGGTCGAAGCCTACTGGGGCCAAGGTTATCCGAAAGGGAACTTGAGCCCCGGTTTGAAGGAACGGGGTGGGTTTTTTAGTCAGTAAGAGTCTGACACTATCTCTCGCTCCGCCCAAGAGCGGGGGTTGTCATTGGATAATTTTGGTAACTGTCGTAACTAGCAATATTGATATTTTTCCAGGGTGACCGTTTTTCGGTCGGGCGTTAAAATCATATTCCTGTAGTTGCGTTAGCTGTAGCTTTAATAAGTTACTTATATTAATCTTGGCAGATTATTTTAGTTAGTAGTGGCCCTAAAGCCCTAATTACAAAGGTAGTGAGTATATTTTTTCCCTTCTTTTACACTTTCGCAAAACGAAATACTTGAATATCTTCTAAACGGTAAACGATACTAATATGACGATTAGAGAGAACTTATTCGAAATAATGTTATGAACACGTTGGTAATATCAGTGCAGATACGCCAGTTTGTGAGATACGACAGTTAGCGGGGAGGGTGACGACGTGGACCACGCCTGATTTGTACGTAGAACGACGTTGCATTGAGTGCCATATAAAAGTATGGAGACCGATGTGCCTAGATTCGCGTACGTGGCACACGTGTGCAATGTAGTTCGTGTAACCTTTATTTTCCTTCCTTTGTCCTTTGCATTCTAGGGACATGGTTATCAAGCGTTCCTGTAGCACCTGAGATATTTACCTACCCAATCTTTGATCATCAAACCATTTTCTAAAATAATTACAACTGTAAAAAACTAACCAAGCTCTCACCATTTTCTCTAATCTCACAGAGGATGAAGTTGATGAAAACTCACTTTTAATTAAAACTGCACACGGAGTGAACTGTTGGAACAATGTTATTTCGGCCAAAAAAGTACAGGAATGGGTCATTGCAGACAAAATTGTGCTGATGTAGGTCCGTTTCCAACGTTTTTGTCCTGAATTCCGATACTGCATGCACTTTTTTTTTCCGGAATTCAACGAGTTCGAATTTAATCGATTTTGAATGGAATGGTTATTCTACATCACTTACCGGATTATGTTTTTCGTTCTAAATCAATTCGACTTTTTGTGAGGCCTCACGCTTTGGTACTTTTTTGTTGTTCAAAAGCCTAGATTGTTCGCCCGTTTTTAAATTACCTAACCAACTTTTTTTATTTTCTCCCTTCACTAGTTTGATAATACAAGTAGGTATCCTATATTATAAATTTTCTAGTAACAAATAAATTATATCCTTACAGGGTGAATACCTAACCGGATTTTTAAATGAGCGTGGATGGCTAAATCCGGTATTACGAAGAAAACTAAAAACATTAGAGATGAATTACCATAATTATTGTGTCTTGATTTCCCAGAATTTTGTCTTAATTAGCGACAATATCTGATTGTAGATATAATAATAAAAGTGTGTTTTTTTTTCAAAATTAATAGTTTTGATTTCTAGCTGGGAGTGTTGATTGAGTTATTACGTAGTTTTTGATTATGCCTTAGACTGCATAGTACTAAAAATGCAAAATATATGTCTCAGACATGACGACACAAACAAGTTCGCAACATTTTTTTCTCATTTCCACGCCTATTTCGCTTTATCAAAGAATAATGCGTTATACAAACAAGAAAGAAAAAAAAAACAGATTACACTAAAAACTTCAGCTCAACCAAGCATGTCATTATGAACTGAAAAACCGACTGATCGTATCAAAACAGTTTGATTGGTTCTAGCGGTTGCATCTCACCGGATCGTGTCGGATTTATTGTTTATTCTAAGTGTTGTTGTATAACATCCATCTTTTACTTTTTATTTTCTACGCTCTGTTTCGTTTTAAAAACTTCCTTGTTTATTAGGAGTTTAAAGAAGGTTAAGTTTACTCTTGACCTAAGAGACAGTTGGAAGGATTGTATGGTTCACCTACTTTATGAACACGATCAAATTTTCTGTATCTGGGTGTAATTTATCTATAATACGTATGTATTTAGAAACAATTATAAAATTATGTTTATCAATTGTCTAGTAGGTACCCATAGGTAGGCTCTGGCAAGTTACAACCGTTTCGCTTGCGCCGAACGCTTCGAGTTGACCTTGCGGCCAATTCTTTTGTTCTGACCACGTGACTGAGCGTTAAGACGACGTCATTCCCGTACATTTGAAGCTTTCTACAAGCGTTAACTATTGCAGATTAGCAACTTGGCTAGGGCTACTGATTAGTAGGGACTAGATGGCGTGGTGTGAAAATCTGTGATTTTTTTTTATAATTAGTCAGACCACGAACTGAAAACGTTTTTTTTTTTTTATGGTGGGGAAAATCATCAAATGAAAACCCCCGCTCTTGGGCGGAGCGGGAGATAGTGTCCGACTCTTACTGACTAAAAAATCCCACCCCGTTCCTTTAAGCTTTCATACCGGGGCTCGAGTTCCCTTTCGGATAACCCTGGCCCCAAAACGGTCCGATGGTATATTATTTATTACAATAGCACGGGTTAGTCTTCACGTAGTGTCCCACGTACTGATCAAAGATATGTCAGCAAAACCGTACGGGCCTGGGCCAAAGCCTACGGAAGCCATCGGTTGACTTCTAGTTAAAGGTTACCCGTGGTCTTAGAACGAAACTCTTCAGTTTCTCTTCATGGTTTTTGTCAGTAAAAGTCTCTAGAGTAAGAGAAGTCAATAACTGACTTCCCGTCTCAAAAAAAAAGAGTCAGTCTTCAAGGTTAAGCGAGAGAGACCAGTCTCTTACACACTCAGAAGTCAGCTTCGGAGTATGTTTCAGTGTTTCTTTTCAAGGTAGTGTAAAAAGGTTTAAAAATGTTTTTAAAACTTATTTGCAAAACAAATATAAAATTTATCAACTTAATACAGGCCAAAAATTAAGTATCAATACATTAGCAGCTACTTAACCTAATACCAAAAAACAATTAAGTATCTACACATTTGCTGACTATGCTACAAGGAAAAAAACAGACCCTTCCTGCTCTTTGAAACGATCGAAAAACAATGTCAAGAGGATATCCTAAAAAAAAGTAAAAGATCAAAATAATCAGATTGAAGCTCTTCTTTCTTAATTGAATTGAAAATCGATTTCGAAAAGGGCTCTTTACATATTCTTCGTTTAATAAGATATCGATAATTATGTCATCTTGTAATGAAACTGTATCACAAAATGTAGGTTAGCATAGCATAGTCAGTCTTTTTAATGTTCCCACTGCTGAGACTCAGGCCTCCACTCTCTAGTGAGAGAATGGGCCGTAATCCACCACGCGGTCCCATTGCGGGTTGGTGAATGTCACACGTCTTCGAATTTTTGGTTCTAAGACGCATGTCTTCGGTTCCTTACGATGTTTTCCTTCACCGTTTTGAGAGCAGTGATGGTGAAATGAATTACACAAAGTAATGTGCCTGGCTGGGTTTGAACCCGCGACCTTAGAAATTCGTGAGTCGGGGCCGTTACCACTCAGCCACCACTGCTCAAATGTAGGTTATTTCCTCAAAATACCAGTGTCCATCATGTAACTGTGACTAATTTCAAATTGTCCATATTGTGAAGCTATAAATAAATCTGATTCACGCTTATTGTGTCACTGTGACATTTGAATTTAAACTTAATATTATAAGGCAGCAAAATTATTTGTTTATTTTTTGTTTGTTGAACGTAATCTTTAAAAAGATTGATCCAACAAAAACTGGCCAAGTGCGAGTCGGATTCGTGCCCTGAGGGTTTTGAACAAAACATGTTTTATTAAGTTTTGCGACTGTACGTAAATAAATAAGAAATTAAGACTGAGTTTTTTTGGAGAAAAGGTCAATCTTAATCTAAAACATTTATTTTAAAATTATGGAAAACATTCAACACTACTCAATAAACGCCGATATTTTTATTTACAGAGTCATAGTAAATTGCCTGTGACAGGAGAATAAAAAGATAGACATACAATTGAACTTATAAAGGATCCGATTTATCATCCAGACTTTCGGAACCCAAAATATCTTTACTAATGTAAGTTAAGATAAATCTATCCTAAGGTTGTCTGGTAGAGATTGCTGTTAGCGATAAGACAACCATTATACCCATAGATTTAAGTTTATGTATAAGCTATATTACTTATTTGGTGTACAATAAAGTTTATTAAATTCTATTCTATTCTTTGGTCTATCGTTAAGCGCCACATATTTTTAATACAAAAACAGCACGCATTTCATTACTACACTGTAATCATTTTATTATTTACAGCGTATAATTACAGCGTAACCAAACAAATAACTAGGGTTCGCCATTTTCATCTTATAAATCTGCGAAATATAATATTACAAAGATCTTCGCGTATTCTCTCTTATTTTTGGCAGTCACATGTTAGTTCTCAGCAAAGACTGTCTGCGTTTTCCCACACTTGAACGACGACGTAGAAATTACGTGAAGAGGACATGAAATGTCTTCCTGATTCCTGATTGCTAATTAATACTCGTAGTTGGAATTGCTAGTTACATCATTCTTGCAGTAAACTTATAAAACTCTTAAGATGTCGGAGACATAAGTATGGACCTAAAAATGGTCAGCTGTCATGAATAAAACTGCCTAGAAAACCAAGCGAGTCCTTGAAAAACGTACAGGTGAATCCATATAAACTAAGATCGCCCAAAAATGGGTTGTGTGGGCTCTGAAAACACCTGGATGCTGGTCACATAGAATCAGGAACTTAAGCAGCAGAAAAAGGACGCTCAGAAAAGTGGTTGTTATAGACAGTATTTTGTGCAGAGTATACTAGGAAATAGAAGACACAATCATGTACGTGCTTCCATAGTTAAAGGTTTTATTAATATATGCCTGCGAACATTCATCATCATCATCATCATTTCAGCCGATAGACGTCTTCTGTTGGACATATGTCTCCCACAAATGTCACCACAATGAACGATCCTGTGGGTCCCGCATCCGTCAGATTCCCGTAACCTTCACCAGGTCATCGCTCCACCTTCTAGGAAGCCTTCTAACGCCGCATCTTCCGGTACGCGGTCGCCACTCGAGAACGAACATTAGGATCACTGAATTCCCTCATAGACGCCCTTAATTAACTGGAAGGAATAAATTACTTCTGGAGGGAGGTGGACTGGTTGGATAAAGGCAGTTACAACCCACATATGGTTTCAGCCCACAATGGTCCATTGCGGACTGAGCCTAGTATTTGCACTTGCAAAACAGATTGTCTATGGGGTTCAAAGGTTCTGGATGGCGACGGCATACCGGAGACAGATTTGGAAGGCCTCCACCAAGATAGGCCGATGACCCGGTGAGGGTTGTAGAAATCTGATGGAAGCGAGACACACTAGACTGTTCACTGTTACAACACAAGAAAGACAAATGATGATAATGATGATCCATTATGATGACAAAGTATTGTAAACAAATTGACTTAGATGTTAATTAAATAATGTGAAACTCTTGCTAGCAATTGCAGAATGTAAAACTTGCTCTTCAATGTTCGTACATTGTAAACTAGTTCCAGAATTGTTGTTGAGTTGAAAGGCAGACGCTGGCAACAGTTTCAAGGAGTTCAAAACCAACAACTGTACCGCTAACAAAACTGAAAACTTTCACGCTACCATAACGTGAACACGTCTCTTCCAAACTACATGTTCAGGTCCTTTTAAAGTCCCGTTACTTTAAAACATATAAGTTGCACTTATGTGATCTTGAGGAAACTGCAACAAGCAAGTAAAGTTCCTCTTGTAGAGAAATTATATTCTACACAAGTACATACCTACTATTATATTCTCACTAATATTAAAAGAGCAGTGTTGGACGAGTGGTATCGGACCCGACTTACGAGTTGTAAGTCACGGATTCAAACCCAGCTAGGCTCATTACTTTGTGTAATTTATTTCATTACCACTGCTCTCAAAACGGTAAAGGAAAACATCGTGAGGAAATCGGCATGCCTAGAACCAAAAATTCGAAGACATGTGACATCCACCAATCCGCATTGGGCCCACGTGGTGGATTACGGCCCATTCCCTCTCCTAGAGAAGAAGTCTGAGTCCCAACAGTGGGAACATTATAAGGCCGACTATGCTAATATTATAAAGACGAAAGTCATGAAATAGCACATGGATACTTTTTTATCCCGGGTCTCACGCAGGCCGAACCGATGGCAACAGCTGGTATTACTGTAACATCAATAGTACTACTACTGAGCATCTTATTCTTATTTTTCCTAGTCAAACGTTCAATCTGGGTAATGACCCAGATCAAAAGAAGTGTGACTAGGTCTGTTCATTGAACAGGAGGACAGGAGATTTGTGCTCCTTTGATAGATTGCTGTCAAACGAACACAAATCCAGCAAGCCAATTGAGGCTTGCTTCTTACTACATAGGAAAAAGGGGATGTACCGTAGGTAAATATACCACTGACCAATCTGAAAAATACCTGATGTCATGTGGTTATGTCAAAAGAATAGAACTTTTATCCTGTTGTAGGCCCGACTTCCTTCCTTGAGCTGTCAATTTATGACGCAACATCTAACCAGGACGTGTCCACAATTAACCTTTCCTTAATGAGTCATGCGGTAGCATTTACAGGTCGTTATTATTGTAATAGTATTTGAGTAATTAAATATTTATTGGCTCATTTATAAGTGTTGCTGGAATTATTTTTGCGCCATTTATTCTCATAATGGGTCTTAAGAACCAAGTGTCCTTGAGACTACTTTGGGTGTTGTCTTTAGCACATCTGTCGTCGAGCGTACTTTAATTAGTCATTCATAAAACACTAATATATTTTGAGGATTCTGTTCAAATCAAAAAACACAAATTAGGTTAGAACAAATGGTTATATGTATAGTTATTTAACTGTGTCATTTGCAGATAGAGTCTGTTTAAAAAGTCAAACAAATTGGGTAGGTAATTGTTAGGGTAAAATGAAATCTGATGTAGTTAACGCTGGTTTAATAATCGAGGTTGATTAAGAGATCTTGACCATTGTTTACTTAATAAAACCTTATAAAAAGTATCGAATATTTTATAAATGATAAAATATTATTATTATTTTTAGACAGACTATTTAGTTCATAGTTTTACGAACGAACGAAAGATCTGAACGGTTTTAAAAAAGTCTCGCTTTGAAATTCGTTTTATTCTTATTCTTATTCTTCGAGTAGTAAATTGAGAAAGTAGTTACTGTGGGACAGCTCATGGAGACATCATTGATTGAGTTCGAAGTTTTTATTAATATGGCAAAAACTTCTAAATATAATCAGGTAATACATAGTATATATTATATTATATCTTTTTTCAGACTAGTGTTAGTAAAAATACAAAAAAAAAACTTAGGATAAATGTTAGTACAAACTTACTCTAATACATATTGAAAAAGATTATTTTTTAAGAATGTATGCACTTCCCCCATATAGGACTATCCAATTTACAAGCAATTACCCTCAGGTAGCTGTTGGAACTGTCCATCATCCTGCGCATCAGCGATGCCGCCCGCTTAGGGATTATGGCAAGGATGCTATCCATATGTGCGTCGGCAAACATCGCTGACGCGCTGCCATAGCGATGCCCTTGACTTAGAGCGCTTCAGGAATTGGTTCCTCCTGGAGATGATCTTTACCACCTGAGCGACTATGCAGTATCGGAGCCCAAAACCGTATCTCCGCTCACCTCCCTAAGGCAAAAGCGCCTGTCGGTCAGCCAGCCTGGCTCACTGCATCCATGAAGGATGATAATACATCCTTAAGGGATTTGGTGCGACCTTTGACCCTTTGATTCTCCTCCTGCGATGCTGTTAGTACCCTTCGGGTTTTTTTTTTTCTTTGGGTAAAAATCATCCAGAGTACGTCACTCGCCCTTGGGCGGAGCAGGAGATAGTGTCAGATTCTTACTGACTAAATAACCCACCCCGTTCCTTCTTGCCTTTCATAATAAGGCCAAGCCTCCCTTTCGGAATTAGACCCTTGGCCACAGTAGGCTTCGACCCAGCTGGGCCCCTACGGTTGCTTGCAACTCCTTGAGGCACGCGGGATCAGTGCGCGCCGTCGACGACTTGGCCTCGGTTTCCGAACCGCTCGCTCGCTAGCTCGCTGTCCAACCGTCCGGTAAATGTCCGCATTTACTGGACGGTTGGACAGTGAGCTACTCATTGCTCACCGTCCGCAAACCCGCGCCTACGGTCGGTGGTCGGAATCCCGGCTGCGACATGCGGTCGGCCTCCTCCTTTACTAGCATTACTGACCCTCCGGGGGTAGATAATATTAGGTACATACAATATTTACAGTTTTTACTGAGTAAGATTTTTTCTTGACCACAAAAATTGCATGTACTCGTACCTAGATAGTCTGGTGTGTAGGTTTTTTTACGGCAAAACTAAATTCCGATGTTTTTTGTTGACGCCACTGAGCATTGAAAAAGTCGATTTGGTTATCATTGCGGCATAAATTATTATTAATGGAATATGATGAAATAATAAAGAGAACCTTGACACACGAATTGTAGCAGCCATATAAATTAGAAAATTATTCAAATACTTTATATCTACTGAATTTAAGACAATGGACTCACTAGAAATTATTTAATAGACTTGTCTGATAAGACTTTAAAGTTCTGTCTTGTGACAGACGGATTTTCAAATATTGAATTGAGGAAGAGTGGGAGTAAGGTGGGAACGTCACGCTATCTCTTTTATTTGAGCCGTGGGTTGACAGTTGCAAAGGGTATCTGAAGGAACATAGGTGTGGTTTTAGTCAGCAAATGTCTGATACGCCCTCCTGCTCCGCCATAGAGTGCGAAAAATTTCATTAAATGACTCCATCTCAAAAAAAAGCCGCAATAAGTGACTGAGACAATTAATTGATAAATTTGCATATATTTGAATATTGATCAGGCCAGTACCTATCCCTAGCCACGTTGCTAATCTGCTATAGTTAACGCTTGTAAAAAGCTTCAAATGTAAGTGAATGACGTCATCTCAACGCTCAGTCGCGTGGTCAGAACAAAAGATTCGGCGACGCGGCCAACTCGAAGCGTTCGACGTAAGCGAAACGGTTGTAACTTGGCTATGGGGGCAGGTTGCGACACGTTTGTTTGCAAACATCCGAATTTATTCACGGTGCCCACTCTAAATAAGGCCACTTTATTTGGGAAACTATTTAATAAAAAGCATCTATAAATGGCAAAAATTAATTTCGCCAAGCCCGTTCCTTCATCGGATAACAAGACATACAGCGATGCACCACCGGTATATGTTGGATATCTCAACCTTACGCACTAAACGTTTTCGGAACACATACATTGTGCGTACAGATAAGGAGTGGAATTCCCTGCTGGAGTCTCCGTTTACGTGAATAAACTACGACTAAGGGGTCTTTTTAAAGAAAAAAAAAACTAAGCAAGGCACTGTTGGAAGGCCTCCTACAAGGTGGACCGATGTCCTGGTGAAGGTAGCGGGAAACCGATGGATGCGGGACGCACAGGAACGTTCGATGTGGCGACGCTTGGGGGAGGCCTATGTCCAACCGTGGACGTGTATATATATGTATGAAATGATGTTGGTGAAGCAAGGCACTGAGGGACTGTGAGATTTTTCCGAATCGCAAGAAAAGTTTTTTTATTGTGACGTAACAACCAAACTGTTTTCAGATTTAATCCTATACTTGTGCTAAAAGACTTTGATTTATGCCAAACAGGATTCTGGGTCATCGGGAAATGTCCTACGAATTTTGTTTCCCTTTACAATGTTAAAACATACGGTTTTTGCGACATAAACGGCCATATTTTTTTTCGTTAACTCAGAAGTTAGCTTCAAGGGACCGCAGACCAGAATAAATAGTTTTAATTTTAACTCGAACAGACAGACAGACAGACGGACGGACAACAAAGTGATCTTATAAGGGTTCCAATTTTTCGTTTTAAGGTACGGAACCCTAAAAAGTAAAAAGAAAACAATAAACATTATCTATGGCAGCAATAAACATGTCTATGGCTTAATAAACTGTCATTATAAACTGTCAGACTACTCTACGCACTTAATAATATAATTAATTCTGCAAACGTTCTTCTTATAATAAGGTATGGCAGCGGGGTCTTAGTATCCTAAATCGGAATGTCGTATTTATACTCTGTCTATAACTGCTTGATTTATTATGGCTTAATGAGTCGAGTAAGTTACTTATCAATTGGGTATTTGTGATAAGTATTTTGGTATTGTAAAGAGCTACAGATATTAATTAATAACAGTAGCACGTGTCGATTTTAATTTATTTATTTACTAGCTTTTGCCCGCGACTTCGTCCGCGTAAATAAAATATATGTCACTCAGGAATAAAGCAGCTTTCTATCGGTGAAAAAATTTTAGTAATCGGTCCAGTACTTCCAGAGATTACCTCCTACAAACAAAAAAACAAAAAAAAAACTTTTCCTCTTTATTATATAGTGTAGATATACAGCAACGATGTGGTTAGAAGAACATATATTGTGGTTTTGTCACTTACAGACGTACATAGCATTTGTACATTAGATTTTTTTTTTAAAGTCGTGATCAGATAAAAGTAATGTAAATTAAATTTATTTTTCTACCCGTTTGTAAATATTACTATTTTTAGTTTATATACCTATTAAGTTATTAACATTTATTAGTTTTGATGTTTGTAAGCAAATAAAGCAATTAAATTACATTAAAAATTGCATTAAAATAAATTAAATTAAGGATTGCGTTGAAATAAATTAAATTGAAATGTCATTAAAAATGTTCATTTGCCGAGGTCGGTCAGTTGATGCACAAAATAGATAGTTACAGAAGTCAATCTACATACAAAACGCGCTTGAGCAACGCACACATAGACACCGCTCATGGACACGATATCTCGGAGCGTCTCGGATCACTCGTCGAACAGTTTCGGCTCAAACGCTCATTAGTGTGCGTCCACTGAGCGTAGGTATAAAAAGTGAAGTACATACATGAGATTGCCTTCTGTACCTATCTATTTCGTGGTTGATGGGTGACCATCTTAACATACCGAGATTCTTCCTTGCCTCGAAAAGCACGCTAAGCCGTTGATGTTGATCCCGGTTGTCATTTGTAGACCGTTGACAGTCGTTAATGAATCAGAAGCCAGCAGATCTAATACCCAGTATTGCCAATTGGTGTCGTGTTACCGAACTGGAAGCTATATGTATAATAATAATCGTGTAGTTGAGTATAAAAATGTTTGTTGAAAGCATGTAAGTATATCCTAAATCTCAAAGTTTGAATAAGTATCATAAAATATCTTCATTAAAGACAAGGAAAATCTAATGATTAACTTTTATCATAGTTAAATATTGTTTTTTCTTCATTTTAACTAACGCCAAAATATTAATCAACAATATGTGAAATCTGAATAACTTAATGTTAAACTCATCATCACGTAAATTGAGGAAACAAAAATAAAATAAAATCCACATTACTTCCAAAATCCGGTCAATTTCTTTTACCGCCAGAAAGAAAAAAAAAACAAATGTCAACGCGATGACGTGACAGCGCGCGACATTTTCTCACGTGGTTTTCCAAGAACGGGCACAGATTATCTATACATCTATACTTATAAATAAAATTGGAGTGTCTGTTTGTAATGTTGAAATTACTGCTTTTTACTACATGCATATGAATAATATACGGTACATACACCAAAATAACATTTTTTACAATTTTTGTCTGTTTGTCTGTCTGTCTGTTTGTCCGGGATAATCTCTGAAATGGCCGGACCGATTTTGACGGGACCTTTTTTGACAGGTAGCTGATGTAATAAGGAGTAACATAGGCTACTTTTATTTTAGAAAACATAAATTCAAAATCCTGTAGTCCACGCGAACGAAGTTGCGGGCACAGCTAGTAAACAATACATTAGGTTAGTAGGTACGGTCCGGTGTGGCAAGCCCGGTCCGGCATGGTTCACGTGCGATGGTTTATAATGGCTACCCAATTTTGAAAGCACGATCGGTTATTGTTTTTAAAGTTCCGTTCGTTTTGTATGTGGAGTAGTTTTTGTATATGGAGTTAGGGCAGTTGAACATTCTTTTTTTGTTATATTAAATTTTGAAAGATCTTTTTTAATTTGTCTTTAATATTAGTTATTATTGGATTTTATTGACAAAGGGCCGGTAATTATGGTGACAGTTGAGGGAGGCATATGTCCAACAGTGGGCGTCTTTCGGCTGAAATGATGATGATGATGATTTGTTTTTATTATACTTAATCTATACATAGAAAAGAAGAAACTGACTGACTGACATATCAACACACAGCCGAAACTACTGGGTCTAGGAACGTGAAATTTTGCATAAGGCTTTGTTTTATGACTTACTAAGAAAGGATTTTCGGATGTCTAAAATTTAGACCCCCGTTTCACCCCCTTAAAAAGGGGTCTAAATTTTGTATGGAGAAACAAATTTTCACGCAAGCGAAGCCGCTGGCAAAAGCTAGTCAATAATAAAAATATAAGTTATTTTCATTTATTTGGTCGCGAATCTAAATCTCATTTTTTTTTTATGTTTAACTTTTCGTTTCGATAGAACCCTAAATTCGATAGTTACTTAAACTATTTAAATTTAACGTTGTTTTTCATGTTATGTGCGAAGAAAGTGCGTGTTACGTGACTAGTAACGAAATCGGACGAGCATTGCGTCTCACATAAGGAATTTGGTGACCACACTTGCTTAGAAAGGAATGCTCAAACTACAAAGTGAAGGTTTGACTTTGTGGTTCGTTCTTTCGTTAGTCTTTGGATTTGGGGCAGTCCATAAATTACGTCACATCTTAAATGTGGGACGGTCAACGAAGTATTACCTTAAGGGATTTTTTTTGAGATAAGACGTCATCATCTAGTATCAGACTTTTGCCGACTATAACTATGCCTATGCCTTTTGCGTTCCAGGACAATTATATATATATATATATAATTTTTCGAAATCTGTTTACTAATGGTAATAAAAAAATATTGTTAAGCTGTTGTATGATGCTGAAGATTGTATTGTAATTTTTTTTTCAAACTTTTAATGCAATGTTATTTTTATGATACACTATTTCAATTGGAAATAAGACTAATTTTGTAGTTTTTATTTAAATATTTGTAAAATATGAAACATCACACCAGGGAAGGGGGTATATTATCACAAACGTAACCAGCTGTGACAATGGGAGTTTAAAAACAGCTGTGACGAGGAGGGTATCAAAATCCCATGAAATTCGTGTAACATAATTAATGGATGGCCCCTTCTGCTCTACATTCGTTTATGGTCAGGTGATCTTTTCATGGTGTTTGAAATCGGACTTAGTCTGCAGCTGGTCTATTTTATAGACATCTTAGAAAACTTAGATGGAATGTCATTCCACCTTGTTTGAAAACATTGAGAGTTAACAATGTTTACCAACTTATTACCTACGCTACAATTGCTATAGGATAGTGCAGATGACAGCTGTCAGATTCATACAATGTAGCTACCTATCCTTTTCACTCATCATAAAGATGCATATTTGCGTCCTGCTTCTCATCCTACCCGTGCTATATAAGAAATACCTCAGTAATAACCTACATAGTGGCTCGATTTCCTAGTTATTTGGAATAACTTTACTGTGTGCAAACAGTAAACAGTACAGTTTCCTTGATTGTCGTCAAAGTTAATTAAAGTTTGCAAAATAATCTTTACAAAGTTTGATTGGTTTCCTAAAAAGCAATATTTCGTTTGCACAAATATTTGTAAGATCATAAAATATCTGCTTGCAACAAGAACAATAATAGAGAAACCGGTTAGTGCGGAAAAGTAATCCGAGATTAGTAGCAATATCCATCAATCAATCAAATCAATTAAAAATCTATTTCAAATAAACCATTTACAGGCACTATTGAATTGTCAAAATGTCGGTCACGAAAAAAAATTAAATTAAACTGCACGTTCCAAAGCGAAGATTTCTATGAAGAAGAACGTGCAGGAAACTTCATGGAGTGTCCTTGGAGTTTCTTGTACCTAAATCATATAGTTACGAGTTACAAAAATCGGTAAATATTTCTTATCACCTCTATTACGTCTCACGCACGCATCAATCTCAATCAACTCAATACGTAGTTATATTTTCCGTATAAAAACCATATAGAGTCTGTCTAATAAGTTAAACGACTTGGGTAATTATTAGGATTTAATGAAATCTGATGTAGTCAACACGGGTTCAATAATCAAGGTTGATTAAGAGATAGAGATCATTGTTTACTAACAGAAGAATCTTATTAAAAGTATCGAATATAGGTATTTTTTAAATGATTAAATATTATACAAAATTCCCAAGTCGGTTGACTTATTAGACAGACTATATAAATATAATTTAGTATAAAAAAATATAGTATAATGTACCTATATTATAAAGAGAAAAGTTTTGCATTTTTTGTATAGTCAAAAACTAGTATACTGTTTTTTTTTTTTAATTCTTTCATCAGTAGATTGCGACTCTATCATTGAGTGACAGGAGCATACATTTGATTAGATATTTCAGTCAAACAAAATATTTTCTGGAAAACAAAAAAAAAATAGATTTACATTGTATTATTTATCACTGCATCGATCACAGCATTATTTGATTCATAGCTGTCAGTTACTCGTTCTGCAGTCCATTTTTACCACACCGCTATTCAGTTTTTAGTACCACGGTTACTGCACTTTTTGCACAATGACATAAGCGGTCATCGACCCCAATATGGGTCAACATTACTTTGTTTGGGGTAAATATAATACTAGATTATTGGTAAACTGTTTCACTATGCGTTGCTTTAGGTCGTGAACAACATGTAAACGACCAATTTTATTTAAACTGGGTAATGTTTAGCACGCACATTTTAATTGGTTGTTTAAGCAAAACGAAAGTTTGCTCAAATTGTTTAATAAAAAAAAAGGTATTAGCCGTGTCGTTTTACAATCAAAAAGTCTTAGCCCCAAGGTAGTCTTTAAAATTCAAACTGTGGAAAGTTTTTTTTTTTGCAATTCGCAGTTCATTTAGGGACAGTGTGTTAATAAAAATTATACAAGCGATAATGACATTCTACTCTCATAGTCCAATAGATCGATAATCCCACATAACCACCAATGGCTTGACGTGCTTTCCGAGGTGTAAGGTTGTTAGCTTAAGGCAAATCTTAGCTTAAATTATAAATACAGATTTTGTTTTTGTTGTGATTTTTTGAGTAAAGTTTAGTGGTTGATTTTTATTAGATATTGTGATGTGAAATTGGTGTACTATTATTACATTTCAAGTATCTACCTCCTTCTTAGCTTATCGATGGCGAAACTAGTTAAACTCCTTGCCTGGCCCACAATTCGGCCACAGCAATGCCGTCCGCTGTTGCTGTCATTAGATCCCTACGTTAACAGGTAACAGGGCACGTGATGCAGGACGGAAGGTGGGACATGGTCTGCGTAGAGATGCCGCACAAACACTGAAGATCGGAACCGTCCGAGAACCCCCACCTGTGGAGATTGTCTTTGCTGCGCCCAAATCTACCATAATTGGACAATGAGTGGAATCTTTAAACAGGTACGATTTCGATAAAATAGTGCTGCGAATTTTACTTTATTATAGACTGCCTCAAAGAAGCATACCAAGAAGCCTGATATCTGCATTATAATGAAAAACATAGGACTATGTGTATCTAAATACTTTCACAAACGAAACAAAAATAAATAAATGCAGAAGTGTTTGGGAATTAGCATCAACAGAATAACAAGAGTTCTGCAGAATCGCAAGGCTCTAATGTGAAATTCGGTAGACAGCCGCATTTGTAGACTATAAGCCGATCGTAACAGAGTTGGAAACAATGCTGGGTGCTGGGTAGATTGGTTGTTTGGTAGAAGTCCGAAGATTAGGATCGGACTGACGAAAGAGAGATACGTTTTAGCAAGAAGCAGTAGTGCATACATGAAGCTGGCATTTGGTTGGTACAAGATAGACCCTACACAGGCACGGTTCTCCTTCTGCCAGATTGCCATTTAGCAGAAACAGAAAAGGAGACTACTAGTAGTCTTACACCCTGTACTAGGTACAACAGCATCGTGAAAGTGTTAGCAAAGCCCTCTTCCAAGCCCATAAAATGGTCTAGCGATGAATGGATTACGGATTGTGAGTCGACCTGCCAATCAGTATCCGAGATAGTGGCGCGTAGTGCTCATTGCGCGCTTCTCTTGGGGGAGTCACTCCCCAGTAAGGGACGAGATCCATGGGCAAGCAGGCCAATACTAGTCTGCGGCAACGGAAGTCACACTCTGCACTCGCAGCCCCTGACATAAGTATGCGAGGGAACACCAGAGTAATCTGACCCCTCCTGTCACTCCAAAGCTGAGGAAATCGATGATATTTCCCTTTTGCTACTTTCCGAATTTACTTGAGGCCTGCGAGACATGCCTAGGGACTTCTTAATTCCATAACACAGTTCGTTTAAAATATTCCTCTTAAATGTGACAACTGAATAATAAAGGAAAATGGCCGCCGATTAAAAGGTGAGAGGTTAACAATGTCGTGTTAGTTATGTAAACAGTGTTTTGCATAAATACTGGCGCTAAATACTTGTCATTGCCTTTATAAAATCAGTATGATATCATTGGCTGTTGGGTAACTGAAGCCTGTTTTTTTTTTGGTGGGTAAAAATCATTCAATAACATCTTTCGCCCTTCGCGGGCGACATTGTCAGACTTATACGGACTAAAAAACCCACCCCGTTCCTTCTTAGCCCTTCACAAGCCGACCTTCCTTTCAGAAGCCAGTCCATGAACTGAGGCCCGTTGGCGAATCTAGGGTCATATATCAAGAGGGAGTAGGACTCGCTGTCTGACCGTCCGGTAACTGTCCGGGCCAAGCCCAAATCGTCGACGGCGCACACTGTTCCCGCGCGCCTCAAGGAGCTGTCAGCAACAGCAGGGGCCCAGCTGGGTCGAAGCCTATTGGGGCCAGGGTTAATTTGAAAGATAGCTTAAGCCCCGGTACGAAGGCAACAAAGGAACGGGGTGGGCTTTTAGTCAGTAAGAGTCTGACACTATCTCCCGCTCCGCCCAAGAGCGGGGGTTGTCATTGGATGATTTTTCCCACCATAAAAAAATCTGGCCCTTGACATGTTAGAGCTAGCTTCTAACATATCTGTTTTTGTGTGAAGTTATTACTATTTTGACGTCCATCACTGATGGGCTCTAGACCATGCTGGAGTGGAAACGATCTACTCACCTATATACGTGGAGTTCACTTGATATACGACCGTGACCCGTATTTATTTACAGAATTATAATCAACTTGTAATCAACAAAATCTACTCGTAAACTAATATTATAAAGAGGTAAAAATTTGTTCTTTTTTTTTTTTGCTTGTAGGTGATGTCTGAAAGTACTGGTTCGATTGCTAAAATTTTTTCACCAATAGAAAGCTGCTTTATTTTATGTACACGGGCAAAAACTATCATTTATACAACTTTCTCAGTTCGTCTAACCTTGGCCATTTCATGAACACAGAATCTGACACTGACCAGCAAAATGTAAAAACAAATTAAATTTCGCGTGCTACCCTGGGGCGATAGCATGGCGCTTCCCTCTTAATGGCATAATATGTCACTCCACGGATCGGTTCAGTTACGGGCGCTTTTATTAAGGCTTATAGTCTCTTGAACCTAGGCGGCAGCGCGCGTATCTGTGCATTGAATTGCGGCCAGGTGCGCCCGGATAGTACACGGCTGACCTTTAAATCCATTTTCTTTGCGAAATTATGATTGATTTACATATGCTAAGTTCACTTTGAAGAATATTTAACGACGAATTTTTATGTGTAAAAATGTTTCTAAAAATCCAAGCCATATTTTTTTTAGACAAAATATTAATCGCACGAAAAAATCAAATGTTGTTAATGTTGTTCATGAATCTTAAACATTAAAAAAAAGTCACTGTTTTTTGGCACTTTTCGGGCGCTTGGGCCTTAAGCAGCCGTATGAGCAATAATGGCCGTTGTCAGATACGTTCAAATACGGCCTCGTCATATTTGCATGTAAAGTGGTTTACCTTTTTCTTCTTTTTAAGGGACGAAAGGGCTACTTGTGTAAGGTAATGTTGCTTCTGATTTTAGCAATTTGTTAAAGTTAAATTTGTTTTTGAGTTGGTAGATTGGACAATTTAGTTTGGTATTAAAAACCCACGCTACTTAAACATTTATTTTAAACACACGCCTTAAATAAAGTAAATTAATTTATTAAAAAGCTGACTGCAAAAATGTATACTAAAAACGGTTGAAATAAATTGTGTCGAAAATAAAATTAATTGAAAAGATGTTAATGAAATCAAAACAAGCTGTAAAAATATCAAAAATATCTCTTTTCATTTACACGTAGGCCAAACGATGACAAATTTTACATTCCTAAACAAATTAAATAGCTTAGAGTTGATGCCGTGAATCAGTGAGAGTATCATAGAGTCACGGTAGACCATGGAATTTTCGCATTCAGTAGATTTGGAAGGTGCGGGCTTGCGAAGGCTTAGACGTAAAGTCTCTTTCGCAAAATTTCTGTAATATTAATAAAAAAAAAAGAAATTAAAAAAAAAAACTGGCCTAGTGCGAGTTGGATTCGCGCACGAAGGGTTCCGTACCGTCCAGTTGCCCAGGACCAAAAAATTAAAAATTAAACTAAAATCAAAAGACTTTATTCTAATTTTATTCAAAGGAGGCATTAAAACTAATAAAAATACAACAAAATTAGTCTAAAAGATACGCACTACAGTAACAATAAACAACCTTTTAAATTACCATAATTTCCCTATAAACATTGCACTTCTATCTACAAACGGAACTCTACTTCCCCCATTTAATTTGCGGTATATGCCACTTGCAATGTAATTATACAATCGCACATTTTTCATTCATAACAGAAGGGAATCTCATTAAAATGGCGTCATTCTTTACAGACGACAGCGTCTACGTTCACGGTCTGGCGGATTCAGCATTTTTTCATGATTTCAAACGACGTTTTAAGTCTGCAGCAAAAGAAGTTGAAAGGCGTATCTGCAAATAATATGAGCTATATTTGAGCACTTATTACATCACAATTTTACTGTCTAAATCTTTAATTAATATTTTTAAGAGGTTTTGTGTCTCTAGTACACGACATAATGAAATATAAATAAATATTTTTTTTTGACATTTTTATTAATAAACCGAGTCTGACATTTTATTATGTATTGAACTGAATTTGACTTTGTATTAATTATAAAATTGAATCTGACATTTTATTATTAATTTATTAATCTAAACCTGACATTGTATTAATTTAATTTTTGACATTTTATAAGTTATCAAATTGAATCTGACATTATTATTATCTATCTGACATTGTATTAATTGAACAAAATTTGACATTTTATAAGTTATCGAACTGAATCTGACATTGTTATTATTGATCTGACATTGTATTAATTACTGAAACTGAATCTGAATTTATAATATTAATATCTTTAATTTTCAAATTTTAATTTTATCATTAACTTTATTCAATCTGTAAACTGTCTTTTTACTATGGGTCTTCTTAGCCTGAAAGAAATGAATTTATTATTATTATTATATCAGTTTACTAGTTCACGCACCCCTCTCTCCCCGTTTTCACTCCCTGACAGCTGTCCTACAACCAGCCTTAATCAGTAAAGCTGGCGTTGTACCGTCTCCGTATAACTGAAGATACTACAGCACATACAAACAAATTATAACGTGCTAGCTTTTGCCCACCGCTTCGCCTGCGTACATAAAACTAATATTCATCATCATCATCATCATCAGCCTTTTAATGTTCCCACTGCTGGGACTCGGGCCTCCTCTCTAGGAGAGGGAATGGGCCGTAATCCACCACGCGGGCCCAGTGCGGGTTGGTGGATGTCACATGTCTTCGAATTTTTGGTTCTAGGACATGCCGGTTTCCTCACGATGTTTTCCTTCACCGTTTTGAGAGCAGTGGTAATGAAATAAATTACACAAAGTAATGCGCCTGACAGGGTTTGAACCCGCGACCTGAAAACTAATATATCAGTCAGGAATAAAGCAGCTTTCTATTGGTAAAGGAATTTTAGTAATCGGACCAGTACTTCCAGAGATTACCTCCTACAAACCAAAACACATTCTTTACCTCTTTAATAGTGTAGATTTACCAGGACCTCGGGATCCTAAGGTGTCCTAAGACATCCTTCCTATCATCTTCAATATAAAACTCAGCCCAAAGGGCTGCAAGATTGTTTAAAGGAATCACCGCGGCGCTGGAACACAATAGGTAACCGAAGGAACGTGCTATCCGACCGTCCGGTAACTGTCCGGACTGAGCCCAAGTCGTCGACGGCGCGCACTGTTCCCGCGCGCCTCAAGGAGTTGTCAGCAACCGCATGGGCCCAACTGGGTCGAAGCCTACTGGGGCTAAGGTTAGTTTCGAAAGATAGCTCAGTCCCGGTACGAAAAGCAATAAAGGAACAGGAGTGGGTTTTTAGGCAGTAAAAGTCTGACACTGTCTTCCACTGCGTCCAAGAGCGGGGGATATCATTAAATGAATTTCCCACCGCAAAAAAAACCGAAGTAACGTAAATTTTAGACAGTAAAAGTTTTACTTCTGAAATCCCTTTGACTTCTCTCAGAGTAGAAGTTAACTGATACCTTCCCACGCAAAAAACGCGAAATTCACACTTAAATTTCTTCTTTCAAATGTTCAGGCATATGTGCTCCAGTCGGTAATATGGGCCACTTGCAAAACTAAGACATGCATTTATAATTACACTAGCATCTGCCCGCGGCTTCGCCCGCCTACATAAAATATAGCCTATGTCACTTAGGATTAAAGCACTTTCTATAAGTGAAAAAAATTAGCAATCGGACCAGTACTTTCAGAGATTACCTCCTACAAACAAAAAACACAAACTTTACCTCTTTATAATATTTGTGTAGATAAAACTATATTATGCAAGTTTAATTTACGTAGTTTAGTTTATATCGCTGTCATACTTTTATTACTAATCAGATCGGTTCAAGTAAATTCAAATTTTTAAATGCATGTCATAGTTTTGTTAGTACGTTACCGACTACCGACCGTTACGTATGGTTTACTATAAGTCTGTTACAACTATTTGAATGACGCATAATTTTTGACGCACAAATCGCTAGCATAATGCTACGATAGGAAATTAGGTGGTTTACTATAAGTCTGTTACAACTATTTGAATGACGCATAATTTTTGACGCACAAATCGCTAGCATAATGCTACGATAGGAAATTAGGTGGTTTACTATAAGTCTGTTACAACTATTTGAATGACGCATAATTTTTGACGCACAAATCGCTAGCATAATGCTACGATAGGAAATTAGGTGGTTTACTATAAGTCTGTTACAACTATTTGAATGACGCATAATTTTTGACGCACAAATCGCTAGCATAATGCTACGATAGGAAATTAGGTCAATTGATCTATTTGATCTCAGATGCGACACCCGTTAATGACATTAATTAATCCAACATCTGTGAGACCACGGACGCAACATTATGGTTAATAACAACATTAACGAAGTATTTATTACATCTTTACTAGGTCGTCTTTGCCGACGACAACCAATGAGTAGCCCACCGCCTGGCCGTCCAGTAACCGTCAAGACAGAGTCTTTGACGTCACATAGTATTCCACGCGACCCGGCTGGGCCCCTGCTGTTGCTGACAACTCCTTGAGGCGCGCGGAAACAGTGTGCGTCATCGACGACTTGGGCTTGGTCCGGACAGTTACCGGACAGTCGGACAGCGAGCTACCCATTGCTCACTGTCCGCAAGCCCGCGCCTACGGTGGCTGGAAATCGGGATCGGAATCCCGGTGGCGGCGAGAGCGCCTTTGTCTGATGCCTCCTTCTTTGCGAGCATTACTGCTTCGCAGAAGTCGTCGACCGCCTGCCACTCCTCTATATAAAGGTTACTCCTCTGGTAGACTTGGTTTGGCCTTGCTGGACGGAAGCCTACTGGGGCCATGGGTTAGCTTCCGAAACGGAAACACTGGAACACAAGGAAAAGAAGGAACACAAGTATGCGTTTTAGTCAGTAAAAGTGACAAGCCCTCACGCTCCACCCTAGAGCGGAAGAAGTCATTGGATAATTTCCCAACTAAAAAAAAACTTGGTAATTTTGTTTTTAGATATTGTTCAATTTGGAAATACAAGGTCGAATTAATTTTGCCGCCACAACTCGACAGGCGTGATGGATTGATGATGTTTTTTCTTAACTCAACATTTCAGCAGCTACAGCCTGCTTTATATTAGCAGATAAAGAGGTAAACGACCGCTGTTTAGAAATAAAATTGCATTTTATCGCCACCGAGTTGATAGGTTACTTCTAGGTAAGCGCGCTCCATCGTCGACCGCATCGTATCGCTTTCCATCAGGTGAGATAACGGTCAAGCGCAAACCTTTCAACAATAAAAAAAAACATATAATTCTATAGAATTGAGATAATTTATAAAGTAACTAGTGGATACCTAGAGTGGGTTATTACGCTAAAAAAAAGTAACATTATTTCGTATATGCATTGAAAAAAAAATGCTTTTTTAATATTCTAAAACCACCTTTTCATTGTTACTTTTCCAATGAAACCGGTATGGAGCACATTGGTTAAATAATTCCTAGCAAACATAGGAAGAAATATTTTTTGTGTACCATACTAGCAGTTCCGGCTAATCAACGTCTGCCTGCATGTTTTCCTGCTGCAATTTTGGTTAAAAAAAAATATGAACCCGATTACAGCGCCACCTACGGGGTCCAATTATATTTTCAAACAATCCATAGAGCCATTACACAAAATTACATCTAAATCTGGCTAAAAAAAAAAATCAAACATTGAAGTACCAAAATGGTATTACAGAGGGCTATAAACATAATGTAAATAATTGACCCGACCAAAAACCCTATTACGCTCTCAATGCCCTCAAAATCCAAATATGCCAGTAACTGCTTTAAATACAACCACGTGTATACTAAAACTGACATAACAATCCACACATAACATCCAACCGCTCCACAGAACATAAAAGATCGTAAAGAGAATTTTATATAAAACGAACGTTACACAATAATTTACGAGATTGGCTGCCATAGAACATCGAACCGTCGACTGTTAGAGACGGCATTGTGAATATATGTCATAAAAAGCAAGCGTGTTACTAATGGTCTCCATTCACTCACATGACTATTTTGTCTATGGTCATCTAATGGCTACGTTTTAGAATTACACGTTGTTATTTTTTTGGTAGGAATTTATAAAATATTTCAGTTGCTTTTGTAGGGCAACGGTCACTCTTTCGAACAATAGAAATTGACGGCCTGTGAATATTCTGATTATAATAATTATAAGAACTGAAACTTAAAAATGCCTGCAAAAGCCTTATTTTTACCTTATTGAAATGCCAACTTCTGTCAGCGACTTCGCCTGTGTGTGTGTAGAAAATTATCCCAAAAGAACATTCTTCCGAGGCAACAAGACATCCTGTGTGCTATTTCACGTTATGTAACCTACCCGTGTTCCAAATCTCATCTAAATCCGTTCCGACGTTTGAACGTGAAGGAGTATCAAACACATACACACACCATAACTTTCTCTTTTTTTTTTTGGTGTTAAATGCTATAGAACTTGACTTTGGCTAATGGCCAGTTTCGTGATTCCAAGCTCTGTATTGGCTTCCAAGACAGGATATCCCCAAAAGAGGATAAAACAAAAATGACATTTTTATTAATGGCTATTTACGACAAAACATTCGTGACCGGGATTAAAAATGTTTGCTTTGTTATTCGTGCTTGGAATATTGAGATTGTGAGATCCGGAATGGATGGGGATTGCTTGAAGCACTTGGACTTGTTGACAGTTGGTGAAGATACAAAATTTAAATCGCTTCATGACTCACGTGACGGATTTGTATCAGGATCAACACTATCACAAGCTGTAATTTCTTTTTTGTTGACACCAACTCAATGCGCTTGAGTCAGTTGAGAAGCGAGTCAAGAGGATCATTGGTAAAGATGCGCTTGTCGAGTCCAAGTTTCAAACTCCTGATCATAGACGCCAAGTTGCTAGCCTGTCGGTTTTCTACCAGTTGTATTTCTGGGAGTGGGCGTCAAAATTTCCCTAAACTAATTCTGCCCGTTCCATCATCAGATTATGAGACGAACGGCTATGCGCCACCGGTTTATGGTGGACATCCTGCCCATACGCACAATACGTTTTGGGAACACAGTACGTATACAGTTAAGGAGCAGAATTTGCTGCCGGATTACTGATAGCTAGGGGTCTTTAAGTACTTATATGCCTTTGTGTTCCATCGTCCACCACATCATCCTTTTCATCAGTTAATTCAGTCGAGAGCGAACCTATCAAAAATAAAAAAGTTGGAGTGTTGATACCAAATTAAATGATGTTACTCGTACTAACTACAAAGTTTTACTCTCATGTTTTGCAAAAGCTATTTAAGATTTACTTACGGAAATTTCTTTTACCTTTTTCCGAGGAAAAAGGTTGATCCAAGCCTTTTAGCGAAACTTAAATGAAATATCCAAAGATATGGTTTTAAAGATTTTCTTTTACGGATATGTAAAGAAAAGAAAATATTTTGGCTTTCTGCCAATAACAACATTATATTCATTGACTCATGTTGTGATTGGTTACATATTGTTTTAGTAACAAGTTTTAGATTTATGTTTCATATCTGATTTTTCTTCCTGCTCTTATCCAAATCATTTGGGATCAGCATAACACGTTTTTTTCTTCAATTCTGTCCTGTCACTCGTCAAACTATCACTAACTTCCTTTTCTTTCATATCAACCCTCACACAATACATCAATTTTTTCTTCGGCCTTCCTCTCCCTCTCCATCCATCTACATATATACATTTTTTTTTGGTGGGAACATCATCAATGACAACCCCCGCTCTTGGGCAGAGCAGGAGATAGTGTCAGACTCTTACTGACTAAAATCCCACCCCGTTCCTTCAAGCCTTCATACCGGGGCTCGAGTTGTCTTTTGAAACTAACCCTGGCCTCGGTAGGCTTCGACCCAGCTGAGCCCCTGCTGTTGCTGACAACTTGAGGCGCGCGGGAACAGTGCGCGCTGTCGACGATTTGGGCTCGGTCCGGACAGTTACCGGACGGTCGGACAGCGAGCTCCCCATTGCTCACTATCCGCAAGCTACATATATACTCAGAACTCTTTTAATAATATGCGCTTTATTCCTCTTCTTCACATGACCATACCAAAACAACCGAATTCCTTTCAACTTTTCCGTCACTGGCGTCAATTTTAAATTTCCTTGCCTTTTCTAATAAGCTCTTGAAATACTTGTACTAATTAAAAATGAGTGATATAGATTTATCAATACAAGGAATAATAAAACTTAAACTAAAAGCCGGGTATTAAAACGTTATAGCTACGATTTGTTCTACCGGATACAATGTGTAGGATCCATCGTGATACGTCTTTTAAGTTTATACTAAGCTTACCTCACAACGTAACGTGGCTATTGAAAGAAAGTTTTTTATAGACTGTTAACAGAATTGCTCGTAAAGAAGTTGACCGGGAGAGCGCTATTAAATATGTTTAGGTTGTATAAACAAGGTTAGATTTTTGAGATAGAAGCAGTAAAGGCTCAGCTTTAAAAGTGTTTAAAAGACTGCCATTGCATTTTTGAGTAATAACTGATAAATTTACAGAATTAGTTTATTACATACTAGATATTAGGGATGGGCCGAAATTCGGTTCACATTCGGTTTAACCGAATTTCGGTGGCTTGAACCGAACTTTGACATTCGGCTGACTTTCGGTTCAAATGCCGAACATTCGGTACAAGTTAAGATCTAACTAACTCATCTATTTTTATAAAAAAAAGGACAGAAATTAAACCAGTAAAATTTATAATCAAATCAGTCATTTATTAATCTTTGTAATTAGTTAACACTTCACAATCTTTTTCATAAAATCAAATAAACTTTTAATTACTATTAACAAAAATATAATTATTATTATTATTTACGAAATGGACCTCTTGAAATGGGCATTGAATTATTTAATAAACAATAACGCACGTGTTGCGAAGATGACGTATTCGATAATGACGGAGTGCGGGCTGGGGTTGCGGGAGGTGCGGGTGGGGCAAATATCGCTCCCTAGAAAGCGCGCCAAAAATAACCGAAGATCGGCCGAAATTTGGCCGAATTTTAAAATTTTACCGAATGTTCGGCCGAAGTTCGTATTCGGTACAAACCAAATTCGGCCCATCACTAATAGATATGCAAAAAACTTTATTATTGACTAAGTAACTAAGTATTTATACTATTCCTAATTTCATAATAAACAAGTACAGTAAGGCCGCAAAAGTCCATAGGAACGCTAAAGATTACATTGCTACGAACCGAGCGAGCGCGATACTGCCGTGCGTATGTGTGCGCATGTATGAGTATCCACATTCCACAGATAACACACACTAAGGAACTGTCGTCGCAGTGAGCTGTTCTTACCATAGCATTGATAAAATTCGTGCCAATACGTCATGTGCTGGTAGCCGTGTGAACTAAGTGTTGGATTCGCAAATCACGTAACCCGAGTTCAAATCATGGTCGGTCCGTTGCAGTTATTTCTTACTTTGAAAATTCCTAATCTATATTGATATAGTTGTTTTTTTATATTTCTATGAAAAATACTATTGCATTTTTTGCACTAAATAGTTGCAAATTACGAATGTGATCTATTAACCACAAGAAGAATCACATTCGTAATTTGCAATTATTTAGTTGTTACATCTTTTCGATGTTATAAGGTGGAAATAAAAAGACGTGTTTAATAAAAATGTTTATTCTTTATATTTACAAATTAAACATTTATGAGAATTGTGACGTCGAATTGTTACCTAGACAAAAAGTTATCTTGTAACCGTTATCTATGTTACACCTAAGATTGTTTGTTGGAAGTATACCCACTTAGACCATTCATAATATGAATAACGTAACAATGAACGGATATTCAAATTTTAATAAAATAAAATATAGGTAATTGTTTATATCCAGTTATTTATTGAAAAGTGATATATGATTTGGAATTTGTAAACATTTTATTTTTGTGTAACGTCACAATGAATGTATTGAGGTCATAGCTTAATTGTTCATTTTCTTGACGAAAAGAAGATTGAAACCAAACCTCAATTTCTGTTAAAAGAACTTTAGTTCTCACAAGATAATCGTCAATTAGATGAGAAAAATAAATTGAACTATAGTATTATGTTAAAACAGTGCGGGTAGAAGAATAAAAAACGAAATAGACTCATGATTATTGTCAACAAAATTGATAGCGAGTTCACTGCATTCTTAAGATGAGGCGATGGCACAAGTTAAAAGATATAGCTGTTTTAAACGAAAGTAAACACAATATAATACAGTGTTTGTTAACGAATAATCACAGATATGTTAAAATAAAATGGTAGGCCATTTAGTTTAGTTAACATTAAATATTTAGTGCGAAACGTAATCGTTCTTGTTTGTGCCTCTCTGTCAAGTACGGCTTTTTAGCAGGTTTTCTGTGATGCACGCCTTCAGCGTGAAGTGCACGGCGAACAGTATCCATCGAGGTGTCATATAATTCCGCAAAATGTCTCGTTGGTGCGAAACCATTCGTTTCGTATACGTCCACCATATGTCGTCGCTGCGCCTCGCTAATAAGCTTCGGTCTCCCACTTCTCTTTCTACTAGCAAGGCTACCTTCTTCCTCATATCTTTTTAGCCAAAGATTTACAGTATTTTTCTAAAAAAAAAAAATATATATATTTGGCAGCTATACCTACTTCACTTCATTTTCATTATATAAAATGTTAATAATCATAATTATTGAATATAATTTTAAAATAAAACTGCATTTATTAATCCAATAACCAATCCAATA
The DNA here is from genome assembly GCA_910589285.2 of Mythimna ferrago. Lineage (NCBI taxonomy): Eukaryota > Metazoa > Arthropoda > Insecta > Lepidoptera > Noctuidae > Mythimna > Mythimna ferrago. The sequence continues at coordinate 5,369,464 of OU342675.1, read as the reverse complement.
AACCCAACGATTTACGTATTTCTCTTTTAAACCTCATAAAGATACGATGAATGGATTCATAAATGGCATACGTTTTAATTAGAAGATTAATTTGTAATAAAGTTACAATTCATTAATAGCTATTATACTCACATTCAGTCCGGTTTCTTCAGATATTTGTGTTTTATTAAGACCACTTTTATGCAGCCCAATGATAGTCGCCCTCACTTCAATACTAATATTAGCCTGCATTTTGCGAATATTACAATACTGTCAACCTCACGTCACTAACCAACAACTACAACCAAACGACAGTTCATTTCGGTTAAGTTAAAACTCATGTCTACCTCGCAGAAATCTAATTCTTTATTTAGTTTTTTTGTGATCTACCTTTCTAACTCTAAGAAATGTGTGAACAAGTTAAAGAATAATTTAAAATATGTAATGCAAATACATAACTTCCAATCGGGTAAGAACTTACAAAAAGTCAATAATTGCGTGGGATTTGAACTTGCGGCACACTGATTTGCGCTTTAATCTGTGTGCCTATACCACTGGGCCATCTTGACTTATTATAAGTTGATGAAATTGTGGATTTCAATCATTTGTTGGCGAAACTTGAAAATAAAAGGTCGTAAGTCAAACTAAACGTCAAACGAATAAGTTTTAAGAATTCTTATGGACTTTTGCAAGTAATAGTACATATAAAATATAAAAATACACTAGGCGTCAAAGTATTACTCCAAATCGTTATCATCCGAAAATGTGCCCATAAGTAATAAAATATATTTCATTTTTGTAAACAGCCAAAGCTATGTAGAAGCGGAGTCAGCAAAATGCAAAATTAACGACGGTAGTGTCTGTTATTTATAGCCTTAAACTAAAGATCCTTTAAACCCTGCAGATAGAAATAGGAACCCTGCTGTGTCGCTGTACGGGGCTTATTGGCTTATTTTACTGACTACCTTCATCTGCAAATTGTCAGTTAAACGCAAATCAAAATTATAATAAATTTACGTCTTGCCACCCACATAAATGTCTAGGCTAGGCAAGTAATTAACAAATGTTATCGATCCAATTAGCAAAAAAAGTTAAGCTGATACATGAATGGCAAACTAAACTAGTTGGCTGCGACTTCATAATGAAAACTGACTTCATAATCTTTGATGAGAAAAAATTTTGTCCCGAATTCCCGATAACGAATAGAAGACTCGTGTGGGGATTATTCTATTTCCAAATTAATTTTTAAACTAATGAACCAGTTTTTACCACCAATTTTTTGTTTGTATTTTCCAAAAAAAAATATATTTAACTATTCATGTACACATATAAAATAAAAGTTAACCTAAAGAAAAATAGATGTGTAATAGATGTAATGCTTATTTCTAGGGAAATCATTTTCAGCATACCTGTGAAAGGAGAGTTGGAAAAAATAGAAGCAAACACACTGTGTGTAAGAGTAATAGGATAATAAGTGTATACAAAACAGCTATCTATGAAACAATATAAGATACATTTAAATACTATCATAATTATACATCTGTTTGGCGCAATACAACCGAACCGCTAATTTGCCGCTGCATTTTTATAAAACCAGCAAAAGTACCTAATTATTTCGACCGTCAATCACGTAACTCAAGCCATAACAATACCATTCAAATCATCTCTTAGATTAAATCAACTTAGCTTTCTTTACTTTATAAATATTTGTCTAAAACCATGAAACTACAACAAAACTAAAGTCGTAACATTTAAAACAAACCAAAATCAAATCATAACTATACTATAAACCAAATCCCCCAAAAGGTCAACCGATCCAAAAATATGGTATAGCACAGACAAATACCAAATTGCTACAATATCAAAAATGTATATGTTTTAACACCCAGTACTTTGATATTATTTCTTTGAACTATTCGCTGCTTGATAGTTGAAGGTTAAGAAAGATCAATAAAAATTGTTTGTTTTACTCGCTAGTCTAGTCAGTCAACTAAACCCGAGGTCTTCATTCATAGATAAGCAATGTCTAAAGCGACTCATATGTTGAAATTAAAGGCGGTTCTAAGATAGAGAAACCAAGCACGAGCGGTACAGCACGCTTAGCCAAGTTGTTATTCTGCAATCGTTAACGCTGTCGAAAAGTGATGAAACGTATGGGAATGACGTCATCTCAACGTAAAGTCGCGTGGTCAGAACAAACGAATAGACAATTCGCAGCCAAGTTCACATCGTTCAAAATCGTTTCTACAATATTAATTAACGCTACATCCTTTGTTATACAAACGCTACATTGTAGAACGAGTGGCCGACTCAGGCGCGTCAACGTGGCTACCAACTTATCGTTTTCTACAATTGCTGTCACCGAGGCGTTACCGATTAGAGAACGGAATTCAATTGTAACTTGGCTAGGGGGGCTGAGCTGCAGATTCGTATAGTGTTGCTGGCGCTCGGTCCAGAGTGTTCCAATTTGAGCTCGACTCGCGCTCGGCTCCTCTAGCATAAACTCCCCTTAACACTCACTTGACTTCATCACATTTTATCGACAGTAATTATCATAGGGGGAAATTAGGTATAGCTATTCATGTACTTACATCGAAATGTTGATATGTATCGAATCGAAATGTTGATAATTATGTTGATATGTATGATATATGTAGCTTCCCGGGATTTATAATGAAAAATCCCCCGTAGCCAACAATATTACAAATAAATAATCATAAAAACCTCAGAGATAGTTATAACAAATAAAGATAATTGAAATATAATTTAAATTCTTATTTTTAAATTAATTAAAAATCTCTCTACGTCAACTGAGGTGAGGGTAGTAAATTCATACACTTCCTCCTTCTTGTCATTAATACAGAAAGATTTTTTTTTCTGCTATATTTCTGATAGTATCATAAAAAAATTGTGCTATTTAAAATTAATTTCGAGATTTGAGGCGATATGCCTCACTTTATTATTTCGCTGTATGTAGTCAGTATAAGTACACGAATAACTCTACCTAATTTCGACCTCTAGTAATTATGTTATCACGGCGTGTCATGATGCCCTAATGGTTAAGACACCTGCGTCTCATGCATGAGGGTATGGATTCGAAACTTAGGCAAGCACCAATGTCATTTTATCAATTCATATGACTTTTCTAAGTTTGTCTAGGATATTACTGACACCCCGTGCCTCGAAAAGCACGTAAAGCCGTTAATCTCTTTTGTCAGTAGATCTTTGATATTCGTTACAGATAGTCAGATGCCAGAGTCTTACCATCAGTCCATCCAAGGAGAATCGTGTTACCCAAAAACTTGGTTGTGGAGGTCTGATGGCTAGTCGCTTCTTCATGTAAAATACTGGTTTTCAGCTGCATATGGTTAGATTGGAAGGCTACTTGCTTTTTTTATGAAAATTTGTGATTTTTTAATGTATTTCAACTGTGCAAGTACGAACCCTCAAATATTTTAGTCACGTTGCTCGCAACGAACACTCCATTGAGCGACTCGTTGTCCAGGGACAAGTGGAGGGGAAGCGGTCACACGGGCGCTCACCTACGCGTTGGACAGACCTCATCAAAGCTGCAACACAAACCTCCTTAGTTCAGAGTTCTCGAGACGCCGTAAACTGGGACAAATGGAGACGCATCGCGAGGGCCTCACTCGCCAAATGAAAATGCAATATCATCAACCGCGACCACTCTGTCAAGAGTGAACGACTAAGGAGGAATGTATTTCAATGAATGACTGAATTTTTTCAATGATGTCAGCTTATTTCTTCAATTTATTGTTTCACGCATGTGATGTTTACAATTTATTGTTTCGTGTAAGTGATTGTTGCGATTTTGAATATGTGTTATGTTGATGTTTTCAGTGTGTACAATAGTTGGTGGACCTAATATAACAAACAAATATATAGCTAGGAAGATTGTGATCACTGAATGTATAGTGTATACCATTATCTACACTAATATAATAAAAAGGTATAGTTTGTTTTTTTGTTTGTAGGAGGTAATCTCTGGAAGTACTGGTCCGATTGCTAAAATTTTTGCACCGATAGATAGCTGCCTTATTCCTGAGTGACATAGACTATATTTTATGTACGCGGGCGAAGACGTGGGCAAAAGCTAGTGTTTTAATATTTACTCAATTACCAGCAGTCCACTGTTGCAAAAGTACTCGTATAATCTTTGCAAGTTAAGTTTTGTTAGAAAAACTGTAACAATTCAAATACGAATTTCTAAAGCGATATGCCAGCACCCACATAGGGATCAACGACTTTACGACCAAGGAAAACGAAGGGCGCTCCCATACCATAGCATTTTAAAAAACGCGTACCACGGTGAGGAAAGTTTTTATCAACACAAGGGTGCAAATAGTGGGGTGGCAAGTTTGCGCATGTGCTTACGTTTAATATAAAACTTAGGTGGACGAAAATTTTGTTAGTATTTGCAAAAACCTTCCTTATTCTTTATAGTACACACAATTTTAAACATACAATAAAAATAGGATAGTTGATCATAGGCTAGCTTAACCCTCTGTCGTGGGTACGGTTTACTTCTGTGGTAATACTAATTCGATCACAAAAAAATTCAAGTTAGTTTATTATACAGCTAAATTATCTATGAGTGGTGTATCGGATGTGATGTCAAGTCGGATTACAAAGATGTTAATAATATCTAAATCCGACTATTCCGTCATTATTACCAATTTTATTTCTAAAAAAATTAACTTTAAATCACTCTCCTGAAAATTGTACTCAATGTCGCTTAGATCAGTTTGCCTTTCAAGCGTCGTTTTAAATCTGGTGAAAAGGGAAACTGTTAAATAACAGAATAAGGATGTATGATCTGAAATGTGACGTCACCGTAGTTACGTGTGTATAAAAGAGATAGCGAGAAGTTTTTACCACTCTCCCATAAAAAACATAATGCTATTTTCAGTAAAAGATTTTTTATAGAGTTTAGTATAAATTATCGTACAAAAAAAAAAACACAGGATAAACCCCATTTCATTCAGTTTTTATGAAAGTGGTTTCAATCTCAATTTGGTAAATTTAATAGACTACGAACGCACTATCTGCACTTTCTAGAGCAGCCACAAAAGCTTTTAACGCCATCATGAATATCAATTTTGCTAAAACTATTTTTGACGTTTTTTGGTCAAAGCATAATGCATGCACTCACACACTTTTATAGCAACAAAAATGTTATTTGAGAAGAGTATAGTAGTAAACTAATTAAGTAATCCCAGTTCGTAAAGTAACACAACTGCTGTATTTTTTGGTATCTAAAAAGTTTTTTGGAGGGTTAGTTAATGTAATGCATGCAATGCAGCTCATCAATAAAGGCTTTAAAGATTACATCAATAAATAAAACAATAGAAATTTTAAGAACTAATCCATTTCAGGAACTTAAGCTCAATGTGCTTTGTCTCATGCCATGACTAAAAAGGGAAACCGGGGATCCTGAAACGCAGGTAAAGAAAAAACATAGGTGTGGTTTTAGTAATTAATAGTCTGACATATCATCACACGATTTCCCACCTTAAAGAAATGGGCCTTGTCTGAACATGGAAAACCTGAAAAAGAAAGCAAAGGACCTGCTTGAATATTCTCTTACGTAATCAAATCTGATGATTTCAAAGAGAAGGATAAAAGAACAAAGTTTAAATAATTAATTAAAAAGAACAGATGAAGAGAAATGTATTCATAGCACTAGCATTTAAGAAATAATTGAGGAAATCATTAAAATCCTACTACATGCTCAAAAAAATTAAGTACAAAACAAATTAGTTTTTAATCTGCGTCCAGCACAGATTAATCTTAAACAACCAGTGTGTAAAGCAAAGAGAAGATAACGAAAAAATGTGCTTGTTTACACTAACTACTGAATATGTGAATCACCGCTATCAGTACTCGACGCCACTGATATCAGGTGTTTGACCTCGTTGTATGTAAATAGACCTAGATTAACCAGCGTGTAATCTCTTATGGTGATGTAAGAACATGATTTTGGTTTAGGAGAACGTTTTTTGACTTTTGTGCTAGATTTTTAATGTTACCTACATTTAGTATTGCGTTTAAGTCCGCTAATATTATTTCTAGATGAACATAAGCATAATCAACCTTGTAATGTTCCTACTGCTAGGACTCAGGCCTGTTCTCTAAGATAAGGAATGGGCCGTAATCCACCACGCCAGCTTAGTGTTGGTGTCACGTGTTTTTGCCTCTTTGGGACATGCCGGTTTCCTCACGATGTTTTCCTTCACCGTTTTGGGAACAGTGGTGATGAAATAAATTTCTCAAACAAATGCGCCTGGTTGGGTCTGAACCTTCAATCTACTACTCGTCAGTAATTATTATTATCATTAGCGTTTCACCCGTAAGACGTCCAACATTGGACATATGCCTCCCATGACCAAGCATCGCCAAAAGTCCTGTGTTCCTCGCATTCAGTTGAATGGTCTATCTTTATTAAAACAAATTATATAACAACAGAACTCTAATGCACGGTTTAAATGCGGCTGACGCTATATATATATGTATGTGAAAAATATAAGATTTTGCCTTAGTAACAATGAAGGCGAAGTTCAAATCATGCCGTCACTATAAAAATGTATTGAATAACTACTAGATTATAATTCAGTGGTAGTCTAGAAAGGGTTCCACCAAATTTTAGTGTTACCTGTGATAACAATCTTAATATGGTTCCAGAAACAATGGTCGAAGTTTAACATACAAATTATGTTATTTACAATGCGTAATGAACAGGATATAAATTTTAACCCTGACACGCTTTAGCTAGGTGATTGTACAACTTCTGAACTTGATATTTAATCGTTTCTTTTATAAGTCTTAAAAGCTAGCTCGAGTTATTTAACCTTGTTATACGAACTTCAGAAATATTCAAGTGGATACTTTCTTTTTTGTCATATTCATATTAATAAAAAAAAAATAACCTTTTAAATGTTAACCTTGTAAGAACACAATATTATATTCAGCCCTAACTATAAAAGTCGTTAACCTACCATACCAATTACTGGATGCAAAATTCAAATACCCTATAGAAAGTTTTGAATTAAGAACTAGTTTAAACCAGAACCAATTAATCAGTGTTTAAACATATCAATTAGTCATCGTTAACCTAATAAGATTTAAATACCTAACAAAGCATATTATAACTAAAACAATGAAAAAGAAAATGTCAAATGTATTTAATTTTTACAAACAAGTAGGTTTTAATTTAAATTATATATTGATATGTTATAATCTGGCAGTACTTCAAATCGTGCTTCTAAAGTAGGTGCTACAAAAAGGTCGTCTTACAAAATAAACTCATTAAATAGTCAGATCATATGCTTCTGTTTTGGGTTTCATATACAAAGAAAGGGTCCCACAATTTTGCTGGGTCCTGTTACTAAGTTTACGCTGTTTATCTATAACAGTGATGTATCATTTTAGCCATATCTCGTATTAAACGCCAGGTCAATTATTATACTGATCCTTTTAGTACGTATTTATTATAGCCTAATCAAAACAAAGTAAACCTGAGATAAGATGCAATTGGAATCCCAGTCTCTGACTATGCCATCTTCAACACAACTTGTAGCTGCAATATCATAAATCATAAAACCAATAAGTTGGTATAGAACATTGATGTTTACAACAACCCCTATCCCTGATGGAATCCTTTAATCTCCTAGAATGGCACCCACGGGAAATTACTATAGATTAGTAGCCGTGCCATTATTGCGCGGAACGTTAATATAATACCGATCAGCGATATTATGATATTAATTATTCATATATTGGAACTATACACAAGAGATCCTGCACTTTAGTCAAGGTAACTGCATCTATAAATATTTTTTGAATGTCACTTGTTTTGTCGCAGTATTTACTTGTATGATTTTATTTTCAGTATTAAAACCTGTATGTTAATAGTCCAATTCAAGTAAAAAGGCCTATGCTTGTAGTCAAGTAAGTTCTCTGACTATAAATTTTATATATGCCATAAATTTATCTGGGCACACGGCAAGGGAATAAATGTCTATCGCTTTCCCGTGTTATTATAACTATTTTATGTATAAACTGTCACAAAATCATAACTATCATTTGGATACAGGCAATTTGAATTGATGAAACCAACATAACAAACATTGATAACCAATTATTTTCCCTAACTTTGCCTCAATAAAAATATGTTCCTGCCCACCAAGTGAATGAACTGCAATTTTTCCTGCTTTAGCCTACACAAATACACCCCTAGCCAGCCATATTGATCCGATCGCCCTACGGTTCCTTTAACTTAGGGTAGTCAGCAACTATATCCGTCTCTTTCTGTACGATAGTGCGGTCTCTTTTCCACCCTGCGCTTTTAGTTTGTAATTTTCAAAGAGCAAAATACAAACTTTCTAAGTCTGTTCTAGTACGTAAGTTTTAGAATTGATTTAAAAAGTTTCAGTATCCTATTGAGAATTTAAAACCTTTTATATCATGTCTTTTAAAAAAAAATATTTATAAGCTTGAGACTAATTATAACGGCAATTTTTTAATATCAGACAGATGTTCTAATTAAATTAACCTCGCAAATTTATTAAGAGCACACATTTCATTAACTAATTCGTCTTTTAGATTAATTTAATAAAAGCCAAGTGGTGTCAAAATGGATGGATTACCTTTCAGATGTACAAATTTAAGATCCCTTTTAGGCCCAATTACGGAAATGAGTCTAATAGCTTTGGGCCATAGAGCGTCTTACTCGTAGGATGCCAAATGTAGAGATGGGTTTATATCTATCCTATATTTGTCACACATATTTAGTGTCATAACAAGTGAAAATCAATTACTATGTGATAATAAAAATAATGTTTCGAACCAAGTTTCAGACAGGTTAATTTTCAAATAAAAACTATTTGAAACTCATTCACTTAAAAAGCACTTTCAGTACGGAACACCGTACTGAAAGTGCTTTTATACACATATGACCACAATAGACCTATAATCATTATCCATTCGATTTCAATTTCAAATTACAAGCACATTTAAAACATTTTAGCATAATGAAGCAACAAGAAAAACAGAACATTGAAACAATACAAGAACATACAAATCCATATCAACCCCAATAAAAGGTATCAGACAAAATCCAGACAACCTTTTTGGTACCAAACTTCATAAGTAAACTACGATACAACAGGAATATATCCTCGGTAACGTGTTGTTGACTACGAACCAAAGGTCGGAGGGTCGAGAGGATCCCATTGAACTCCCGAAATGGTTAGAACCATACCTAACACAAATATTGATACATTCGTAGCCGAGTTTAAAAGTACACTTTGCTTTAGAGGAGTCCTCTGAGCATATACAGTGGATAAGTAGGTAAGTAAACGAAATTTAGGTTTTAGTGTTGACCTTCTGGTAAAGTATGCCAAAGCGCATACCCACGAAATGTGTGTAAAGGAAAGGAACATTGAAATCGGAAGGAAGTACTTATCGTACTTCATAATGTACTGGAACCAAAACAGTTCAAATTTTGTTTAGAAAACAGTATTGAAGCATGACCGTAATATGATTTCAGGGATAAAATCAGTGTGTTTAAGCAATACTACAGTACTGAAAGGAGTCAAGGAATTTACTAATAAATATATATTATTAATAGTGTTTCTAATTAATTTCTAGGTTTATCTAATTATATTAATGAAATCTTCTCAATTCTTAATTTTTTTTTTCTTAGAGCTAAAGACACGCCAAGCGTAACTATATTTTGGTAATGTAGATCTTTTGATATTAAGGTTAAAAAAAAATATCAGTTAGGTTTGGGAAACCAAATGTTTCCGCAAAGTCATAGCAGGTTAAACTTGCCACGTATACGAAGTTTATTCAAATATTCTATTTTGAGAGATAATTCTTGTAAGTTTAAAGAGCAATTGGGACTGAGATAATATTGTGACTTGAATTCGGACAATTTTTAAGAACGAGAAGTCTTCTGATAAGGATATAATAAAATTATATAACAGGAAATGAAGTTCATAAAACAAGATCAGCTGCTTTGTTTGCGATTGTCTTTCGTTTATACAATAATATTGACAGTTTTATTTCATTGAAATACTTTTCTTCGGTCACATTGCAAGAAAAGACGGTGGCAACTTCGAAAGGCTCATTGTGACCGGTAAAGTGGATGAGAAAAGGCCTCGCGGGCGCAGCCCAATACGTTGGTCCGACCAGATCCGCTCTTGACTCTACGATGTATAATGCCCTTCACACCGCCAAAGACAGAAACAGATGGAAGAATATCATAAAGGTTAAAGTGATGAAGCAGGGAGGTCACGACCCTCAGCATTGAGGAATACGACGCAACGAGGAGGATTTTATTGAATCTTCGCTCGATATTTATGATAACTTTGTATAAATTAACATTACTTATCCATGAACGGTCACTTCAGAGTTAATTAAATACTTGAAGTGAAACTAGTTTCAAAGCTACTAGAAACAGTAGTACATCATACCACTACATGTGAAGCGATGGAAGTGGAAAAAAATGTTGTTTAGGAAGTAACACATACATATGTAGGTAAGTACGTCTACTTACGATTATGTACGAGTATTCTCGGCTTCCGCGTGTTCATAAATGACTTGTAATTTTTTTTTTTATTATTTGTATTCTCGCGCATGACTAGTATCTGATGGTAAGCGATGATGTGGTTGACGATGAAGCCCGCTTACCTATATAAGTAACCTAATCACTCTTTACTTAATGTTTTAGGAACACATATATATGTAGTGCATACAGCCAAAGATTACTCTGATCTAAGGATCTTTATCATGATCCTCAGATCAGAGTAATCTTTGGCTGTATGCTCCTAAAACATTTTATGCTTATAGACAGTGTGGATAGAATATTCACTATGTAAGCATCGCCTAACATGTAGTGATCTAATGATAAACGGGTTTGATGGAGCTTAACTGTGCAATTAATATGACAAGTTTGCAAGGTCATATCCTGTTTAAGTGTTCAATAAATTATATAAATAAGATGAGGATTGTCAATTTGTACTCGTAAGTAACACTATTTTTCCAAGAACTCTTTCTTCTACACTAATATAATAAAGAGGTGAAGTTTGTTTTTTTTGTTTTTATATTTTATTCCCGCGTTTTTTTTTTTTGTTTTGCTCTATTTATAATACTCGTCCTTGCCCACTCTATGATTGTCTGGTAGAAAATGACTTAAACATTAATACGCTTTATTCAGTGTAATATTTTGCTTGTGTATAAAGTTTTCATAAATAAAATCTTAATTTATTAGTAATTAAAACCAAAAATTATTTTATAAACTAAAGTTATGTTATTAAATGATTCTAAAAGAGTTCTGCATATACATAGAGATAGATGGACAGAGAGGAGACCAAAAAAAAGGTGGATGGATTATGTGAGAAGTGGTACGAATGAAAAGGGATTCAATGATAGCGTGTCTGCTGACAGGACAGAATGGAAGAAAAATACGTTTTGTTCCGCCATCAAGTAATATGGAACAAAGGCAGGAATATAATGATAATGACTGAAGTTATAATTTTATGCAATAACAAGAAATGAACATTTACCTGTTTGTTGTGGTAATGGTACATTAATATTTAAGAAAATAATTATTAGTAGTAGACGTCAAAAATAGCAAGTCGAACTAGTTTTCACAGTTACATAAAAACATCTCACTCTTACCTGCAAACAGTCTTAATTGCCTCGAATTTTGGAGCGCAGTAAAATAAAACATAAAATAATATTATGTACCAGTTACCTACATCTTCCATTTAATTGTTGTTATTTATATAAACGAGTGTTTGTTACCGCATCGTAGTCACTGAATTGTTACTTTCATTTTATATAGTTATAAATTGTAACGAAAATGAAAAGTTAACAAATGATCTTTTTTTTTTGTAGAAAGATATTATTGTCTGTGAGCTAACTTTGGTATTTAGTTGCTACTAAACTGATTTTAGAAGTGATACAAAAAAGCATGATATAATCATATCAAAAAATAAAGCTATAAATTAAAGTGAAACGAACTGGCCACTTATAGCTGACTGACATGACGACAGCTTTGTATTCCTCTTACCTAAATAAACGTTATATTGTGCATATAAAATAAAATGGCAGTACGATTTCTTTAATCGCTATCATTTCGACTTTACCAACGACATGTAGATGATCTCTTAATAGACTAATTAAAACAGTTGCTTTTAATTAAATATTAGAATCTACCTACCCATAAAAGGTTGCCTAAGCCTCGTTGTATGTCCAGTACAAAATCCCAAACTAACACCATTCATTCAAAATATTTATCCATTAACGTAATTGGCTTAACGGCTTAATATAATGAGATTACGTCACTTTTTATGTGCTATAACAAACCAACAGATACATTAAAGGAAATCTAAATTATCTTCTACAAAGAAGTAACATTGTTTTGCTTCTTTCTTTTTAAGAGAAGACGGTAAGTAATGATCCGATTACAAAAATGCTTTTACTAATAGAAAATAACTAAACTTCCTGCTGCTAAGTGCCATAGGATATTTTTATCCCGGATATAGATATCAACTTGTTAAATAAGCTAGAGGCCTTATGAGCAAAACCGCGAGAAAACCCTGTGTTTCATAGATTTTGACATAAAGCTATTGAGAGCATGCTATATTGTAACTGATAACAAAAATTAGACAGATATGAATAAAACTACTGTATTGTTTTCTTTAAATCAGTGTGACCGCGAATACTCTCAGATAAAAGAGGTTATTTTGATACAGTAGGCAAATACAATTATTACAGTCAATAAAGGTCAAGCAGAAATTATCTAATAAGATGTAATTGAAAGTAAATTGATTGCTTTAGAAGACTTAGATACACTAGCTTACTTTCTGTTCGTCGAAACAGGTTTCGAGAAACAAGATGGATACCAAGTCATCGACGTAGTATATACGTCAATAGAAGTTGTATTATCAAATCGAACAACCCATAATTTGAGCTCGATCAACGAGTAGACATCACAACGTAAGCTGACGACGTTTTCACCTTTACACCGTATTATTAGATTATGTCAGGGTCTGAGCAGGAAACAATTTGATGCACTAACGTCCAATGCTATTGTGAGCCATGATGTTAGAAATAAAATGAAAGTTGACCATGCAACATGCAAATTACAATGAAATTATGTCAATCAAAAGAGTTTTAGATTCGGTCAGTTATTAAAGTTTTCAGTACTGTAAATGGTTGTGTTATAATGGTTATTATAATGTATAAAGTTGCAAGTAAGATAACCTGGCCAGTAACTTTCCGGTCGCTTGTAAAGAAGAAATTACATTCTAGTTATACGACTACCTATAATGTAAGCAAAAAGAAGAAAAACGAAAGAGGATGTTTCGTACGGCTACTATTACCTCTCTACATTGGCGCTAAGTAGCTAAATCGAAAGACAGACAAAGATTACGATCGATGATGTAATTGAACGCATCAGAAATGATACCATTGCACTACTAGCATTGTCACTGTTACGAAAAATAAATAAATAATAGAGAACCATTGTTGTCAACGTTGAAGCTTTTCACGATTTTAAAACCTGGCTAGCCTTTGAAAATATTTTAATCGAAATGAGAATGGTGGGCTTTGATTTAGTTGACTTTATTTCAAGTTTTAATATGCTTTCTTTAATGTTTTTGTTTACGATTGACAATGACTTTTGGCCTTAAATTTGCCACTTGGCTGTAAATTTGCGTTTGTAGTATATGCACTGCATCAATATTTTTTTGAAACCCTTCAGATCCTAAAATACTGAATCTACACCTAATGGGGACTACCAGAAAAAAGGCGAACTTATTATTTTGTTACTTTACTTTTTCGTCACTTTTGTGTTCAATAAATGTACAGATACGGCAAATCAATATGTATTGTTAAACAGATTAACTTTCATTGATATGATCCATATTTTCTTGTTCATTCTTTCTTTATAAAACAGTTATTTGAGCTTTAATAGATTTTTAAGTTAGTTTTTACTCATTTCAAACAATTCTGATCCAACCATATGGCTTGAACGATTGGTTTCCTTTTGACAAGTGTGCTCAAGCGTAAGTCTAAAAACATAGAAAAAAAAATGATTCCTACCATTACATTGGAATGTCTTCAAGAATCAATTTTGAATCTCACATCCCAGAGTCTCCAACAGTTGGCAATTACCTTACTTAACTGATAATCTTCCCTTTGACAGTGACTAATGCTTTGCATTATATTTATCTTTACATGAATTCTAAGATACAAATCCTGTATCTTAGAATTTGCAAGTTGTAGCTGACTGTAGAGGTGAAGGTTACACATTATAATAACAATAGTAGAAACAAACTTCCTAGGTTTATACCTAAGAGTCCGCAAGAATAAAAATGGCGAAAAAACTTAGCCGTTTCGAAACAAGAGCATGAACGTGTTGTTTGTAAGTTAGTAGTCTTAGAAAATGCGATACTATTTTTAAGCATATAAGCAGAATAAGTATTTTGGAAATGAGGAAAGACCGATTTAGTCACAAGAATGAATCCGTTAACGCTAAAATGATTGTTCTAAGTTAGAGTGATGAACAAAATATAGATCATACAAATGAAGGTTAACCGGTTCGTTGTGTTATTACCATAAATAGATTAGTAGAATTCTTATATCATTTGGTCACAAAAACGACGGAAAAGTTAAAATAGTTTCTGAATGAGTCTTACACAGTCTAATAAATATGCTTATTTGCATGTACGTAAGTAGTAGGTGCTTAATTAGTTATTTTATACCATTTATGAGTCTTACATATTCATAGGTGTATGTCACAGTTTTATAAAATACATAAATTATTTCATAAATTTGTGTTTTGCATTAACATAAAAGTTGCAGAAATTATAAAAAATAAGATAGTGAAATTCGAATGTTCCATATTTAAATGCAGGCGCAGCACGGTATAAAAAAAGAATTATAATTTCAAAATTAAACTGAGTTTTTTAAGCGAAATTTTTATGCAAATTAATTTTGCAAAACATAACTGTTAAATAAACCATGTTCGATAATATTATTTCTTAGAATAATAAAGCTATTAAGGCTGTAACATGACCTAAAGCATCGTCACTGTTGGACTGCATAGAAAAGATGAGATACGATACAACGACACATCGATTTACTTAAAAAATATGACAGTTTTTAAAAATCAAAAACAACAATGTTTCGCATGTATTTGATTCATTCATATTTGTTTTTAATTTTACTAATGTACGTTGGTTAGTAACACCTACAGAAAAAAATTAAAAGGTCAAAGTTAGAGGTAAGTTTGACGTTCGTTTCCATAGATATTTTTTGTGTGTTCCGCTAAAAATCAAGTTCTTCAAAATATGGTCAATATTATCATATATATTTTAAACCAAATTTGATGATTAGGCTAAAAATATCGGACACTAGCTATTTTTGAGTTTTAGTGTTTACGAATATCAGCGTCATAAACATACGATTAGTTCTAAACAACAATATGTCGTATTTTGTAGTAACGCTAGAAAACTTATTGTTTTTTTTTTTTGGGCATTTTTTATAGCAGCAATCAAGTTACGTGTATGATTGATTGCATTTCCGCTGTAACCTGTAATTAGCTTCGATTTAAAGTCCCCAGTAATAAATACTTTGATAATACTGTATCACATCAGTTAATTAGAATAAAGTATGTGTGTATTTATGTATGTAGGTATACTTATTTATGTATTATTATTTTATTCATAATATTTCTAATTTTAAAATAGTACACTGGACCCTACCCTCTATTGTCATCTCTCTCTATCGCTCAATGGTTTGCTGGAAGAAAACTCAACTTTGAGTTAAGCTCGCCTATGTACATGAACTTTGTTATCCACTTATTTTGTGTTGTTATAGTGTACAATAAAGAATTAAAGAATTAAAGAATAGAATCTTCGTAGGGGCAATTTATCTTAGCTGCAACTAGTTTATCTTGACTTGCAGTGTCTACATTAAGTATAGATTTACGCAGTTGTCTATTAGAAATCGTATTTCCATGTCTAATTTTTGCAGATATTTATTCTTGTATGTACGTAGAATATGTACCTACCTACATATATTATAAGTAATTAATTTATAATTAACGTTGTGTGTTATTTTGTAATTAGCCTTAAGTCGCTGATATCTCGTAATTTGGCTTGGGATTTTTAAGATGATTCTGTTCAAGGTGATTTTGTATGCTATATGAAGCTCATTTATTCACACTTACAGAGAATACTGTCAAATGTTGATTATTTAAGTCCTGTTAGGCTGCAGTTATCACACCGCGTAGGCGGCCGAGCATGCGCAGTGCTACCCCACCGGAGGTTGCAGCCATCCTTAACCTAACTAACAGCTGATCATTGATAAACAACGCTGTCACGAACCTGGCAAAATTCCAAATGCAGACAAAAGAAATTACAATCAACAAACATACCTTAGATTGTGCTGAATCTGGCTGCATGTAGTAAAATAGGAAAAACATCCACACAGCTCCGATTAGGAACAGGATTTTGACGTTTCGTCGCATTTTGTGTGTTTTTTTTTTTAATATTTTAAACAATTCAAAACAGGAACGTATCACTGGTTGAATCACTCGCGGTTTTTTTTTTACACGTTCGAAACAATGCGTTCGCGTTTGTTATTATTTGTGTACGAGTAGTTTGATCGCGGCGCGCGCGGCCGCGCTCCGTGGTGCGGCGTGCGGACTGAACCCAGTTCACAGAATAATACAGATAGCTGCCGGTCATGCGCGTATCGGTCCTCGACACCGCGTACCAAAATAGAACTTGCACAGTTTGGCTGTTCGGCCGGCATCGACGTATACTTTGCAGTGCGTACAGCCCTCTCACTGCATTGTTCTCCTTGGTCAGTGTCTAGACGTATGCCGTAGTAACTGCCGGGCAACGCTTTAGGCCCAGAACACTAAGGAACCGGTTCACATGCATGTGCAAACGATTTTATTATGAAAGTATGCAAGAATTAGTATACCGGTCATGCAAATCCTTTTAAGACCAAGAAGCCTAATCTAAAATACGACCATGAACATGATATGCAATCATTATCAATTAAAATTTATTCTTAACGTCTTCAAGCCGATGTTGCAGAGGTAACTTATCAACATTCTGGCAAAATTTGCAATATGCAACCATTTCAACATTTAAAAAACTTTTCATTAGGGTAAATTTTATACCAGAAATGACCTCTGTTTTCCTGTTCAGTCAAATACAACTAAATAGAATAGGTTCTGCAAATATTGCACTTTAAGTAGGTTTACTAATGTGATCATAAGAAATTCTTGTTCACCTTGTTAAGCGCAAAACCGTAAAATTAATACTTTTATTGGAACTACTATATTGTTTACTGGCTGTTTTATGTTTATTTTTATAGCTTGAACAGAGAGTTGGCAGATTTTCATTCTATCTACGATTTTACGAAGTGAAAAGTTTTGGCACTCGTCCAATTTTATCTGCAGAAAGTAAAACTATTCGTAATCGCAGTGTTTGTATTAATGTCGTAATTTTTCAATGTGTCAATGTCGCGTATGCTTTGGCCATAAAACTGTTAATCACCTCGTAAACGTACTCTCACTTATCTGCTACGTCTTTATTTATGTTTTCCTCATCAGTTGTAGGAGTAAGAACTACCCCCGCTTACGTCAGAATGTTTATTTGTTTATTATCTACTTTATCCGCGCTTATTAGTATTTTATTATCTGTGTTTATATTGCTATATTTTTAATTTAAACGATTACGAGAACCGCTAGCATTTTTATCATTATTCTCACATTTATAGAAACTTAGTCTTAAATCACGACATAGTTTTTCGACTTTTGGCAGTTTGAACATATAAAGATCCCCAAAGTTTTTCTCGTATCTCTTCTGCATCAGAACTATTCAGAACTCTGCAACAGCCACAGTGATGTCAAACTATTAACCAGAGCAAACATTCGAAACATTAGTTATGCTCCAAATATTGCGGTAACTATTAAGAGTTGGAGATTATGAATCTTCGGGACTATTAATGGTACTAAAACGAAGGATCGATAATAGACTGATAGATAAATAAAATATCATAAGTACTATAAAGCTTCTTTCATCGGTACCTCTTTAAAGGGTTTCGAAATAATAATAGATACAATATAGCAAGTTTTAAATTAAAAAAAACCAAGACTCTTGCTGCAAGAACAAGAAAGCCCTCGGTGCAAAAGTCCACTACCACTTAAACTTACTTATGTACTCGTAAATAGTTCGATTCCCAAATCGAAGATCGTCTTGTAGATTTTTTCGAAACGCAAAAAGTATTATTTTGTGATGATCTTGCTTTTTGTCAAGTTTTAGGTTTGTATGTTAGAAAGTACTCTATAGGTTTTCATTTCCTTGCGGGTGTCAAAATATACACCTAGATAAAGTATAAATGGCTCTATCATTAGATTGCGGTAACTTACAAGTTTGATTTTTTCATGCTCCAAGAACTAGCAGACCTGAGTGTTTGATATCAATTTCAGCGCGTACCTGAGGAAAAAAGCCTTGATTAAGACGGACAACAAAGTCCTCTTATCTGGAGTCCGCCAAAAACTGAATCCTATAAGGGTTCAGTTTTTGGCGATTGAGGTACGGAACCCTAGTTTAATCAGAATTTTTTTATTACAGTTGTCAAGATGATAGACGCGAGTGTTTTTTTACTAATGTAAAAGAGCAATTTCATAGGAATACATTCGCGTTATAATGTAGGATGTATTCCTACATAGTAACGCAAATAATCCTTTTTATTATCTTATATCCCTACAATATGTAACTGTAATTTATGTTTTTAACTTAATTTTGCATTAAACGAAATCACTTTCAATATCAACCGTTCTTCCTTTCTATTTATTTTTGGATGTGCTTTATCGAAAGATAAACAATCTTTTGACTACTATAGAATTATAGTAATCAAAAGATTGTACGTAATTGATTATCTTTCGTTTATAGATTACGCTTGTTCCAAATTCTTATTACTATTATCAGAGCCACTTACTTGCAACCAAACTACTTGTAATGATTTCTATCACATCTGACGTCAAACATGCTAATATATCCTTCTTGATGTACATTATTACATTGTTTTTTATCAGCATACATTGTTCTGCTGCTGGGCAAAGGTATGGATCTTGCAAGCTCTCGAAAATAGTCCAGATCGTCGCACCATCTTTTAGATCTGCCACAGTGATGATATCTGTCTTCCAGCATAAACTGCGTGAGAACTTTAATACTAAAATTAAACAGTGCCTTCAGTAGTATTTTCATGGTTAATGTGAATACACTCTTAGTAAACTAGTGCGCTTTACCATCAACGATAGCATCACTGCTTACCATCAAGTAAGATTGCAGTCAAGTACTAACTTATGTCATTTAAAAAAAACAGTGCAGAAGTTCCTATCTATATAAACGTCAATAACTTTAGAACGATATACGCCAATTAGCGTATCACTATACTCTGCCCCAAAGTGCCCAAAGGCATGACTCGAGTAACTATTACACAACAGTTTAAGAGGGCCATGCCCTCTAAATCACAGCGTGAAGCGTGGGTGTCCCACTATCAAACTGACAGATTTATTTTTACAGTACTCACTTGACAATGACACGAGACGTCATATGAAGATGACAGACCGATACGCTTCCGATTTGATAGAATTGAAGATGGAAGGTCGGTAGATAGATGAACGAAATGTTTATAACGTGAAGAAGTAAGTATGGAGAGAAAATAACGAAAAACATTTGTTTAAAAAAATACAAGAAAAAGTCGCAGGCAAAAAATGCTTATATTATAATTATTCTGTAGGCGAGTTAAGAAAGTAGAAGTTACCTTCTACTTTAATAAATTTTAAATTTTAGTTGGAGAAAATACACAGTCTATTATGACTATTTTACGGTATCAAAACATGTCAGGGTGTACAAAAATCAAAAACGTATCCCAAACAAACCACCTGTCAAAAAGTTTACTCATAATAAACAAAACAGAAATAAGTTTGTATATCCAACATATTTAACAGAAAGCGGACTGTGATAATCTTTACAATAAAGTAAAGAAAAATACAGGTTACTCCACTCCAGGTGAAGGTTATAGATGTGCTGACCTTATTTTAAGACAAGCTGGTTAGAGGTTGGGCAGAGCAGGCTAGTAGTACTGACTTACATCTTGTATGTCGTGAGTTTGAACTGAGGCAGCTTTACTTTGTGTAATTTATTTCATCACCACTACTCTTAGAACGGTGTAGAAAACTTCGTGAGGACACCGGCATGTTCTAGAACTAAAATTTTAAAGACGTGTGACATCCATCAACCCGCACTGGACGTGCACACTGGATTACGACTCATTCCCTGTCCTAGATAAAAGGCCTGAGTCCCAGTAATGGCAAACCTACTTATAAGGCTGATTATGGTGTACTTGCGGGCTAGAATCTTTAAAATGACGGTTCTAAGATTCTACATTAAACTCTCACTTGATCTGATTTGATTAATCATATCAGCTATTTGCTTTGTGCAAGTATGATAGAGAGTAAGTCAAAAATTTAGATAACATTGAAATATAGGTCTAATTTAAGACATAGGTCAAGAAACTCCAAATGTTAGGATGTCCAGTTGTCGTTGTACTTTATAGAATGTAAAATAATAAAGCAAGCGGTAAAATAGATCTCCATTGACTATAGGATGTCTAATAAAATATTTAAATGGTTATAAATATTTTATTACAATGCTTTTATGATTGTAGGAACATAGAACACTATAACAATACATTTGTGGGTGAGGTAACTCCGGCAAATAAGCGGCCAGAACAAAAACAACAGTATTTTTAGCCCACTTTCCTCAGCCAAAGTACATTGTCTTTGCACATAATCTAACAAAATAATCACATTTTGAAAATAACACTGCAATGCTGATAATAAGATTGTGAATAAAGTAAAATAACGTAGCAGCTTTAAAACAGCGCCATCTAGTGGTAATGTTAACAAACGCTACGTCTCTACTGCTCCTCTAGCTGATACCACATCAAGTTCCGTATGCACTTGAAAGATGACAGTGTCACGCGTTCGGGTCTCAAGTTTATATTGTTGATTTATTTTTAACTTTTTTCAATGCTTTAAATTTTTCTGTATCTTGCCTCTGTCTTTTCATATAAAACATATTTCAATACTTTAAATATTAAAAAAAAAATTGAAATCATAAATTATTTTTGAGAGACAGTAAAGCCATTTTTTTTTTAAACAAACATTAATTTATAGCAAATATTGAAGGAAAAGTTCTCATTCCCCAGAAATTTCAATTATTGTACCTACTTAAGAAAATAACCCATTTATTATAAACAAAATTATCTAAAACAACAGAAGAGAAAACCTTTTATTAGGTACGGGACGCTTCCCACAGATTGACACCTCTTTTGTAATTAGTTGTCTCATCATAATACGGAAATTATATTCCTCTTGTCACATGGCGCGAATTTCCCTAATACTACAATAAAAATTAAAAATTACACAAGTTATTTCAAAGATCCAAAATGAAAGTCAGATTCCATCTTTCAATCATCAACTATTCAAATAAAGAACTATCTCGACATAGAAAAAAAAATACCTATATTCATAGGCCGTACTGGCTGTACACAACAGTCCAGTGACAACAACAACTTTTTAATCTCCATAAAATGGCATCGCTATCGAAATTAAAAAAAAAGGAAAAGAAAAAAAGCAAAGGCGTAATTCCTGCACTTTTTTCCCGCTTTTCCTCGTCCGAGCGTTCCTGACGTTCCTCCCGTCATCCCGGCAGAGTTCGTGCGGTGTCCGACGGGAGCGCGCGTCCCCTCGCCTCTTGATCGATTGGCGCGTAACGAACTTACATCGAAGTTTGAATTTTTGTCTATCGTTCGATTCGAATTGTTGTGATATAGTTTTGTTTTTTTTTATGTGAGTGATGTTTTGTGTTCTTTTTTATTTGTTGGACGTAAAGGTTTAGGTAAGTTTTATTATAATATCTTCGTGTATTATTAGATTTTCCATGACGAGCTTTTTGTTAAAATTGAAAACTTGTTATACAAATGCAACTTTCAAACTCAACTTCGTAACAAAAGCATCAAATACCAACCCTAATGACATTTTTATCAGAGAAAATTCCAGTATTATCAGGACGATAATTTCTAACCTTGAAAAGAGACAACTAAGTAACTTAACTGAATATAATTCAACGTCTGTCAATGAATACAAAGATAACTTTCATAGTGATGAAATTCATGCAACAATGTTTAAATGAAGATAAAAATGTCATCCCATATGTATTAAATTAAAAATTTAAACCATACAACGGCAAAATTATATGAATATTATCCAAATTTATTATGATAAGTAAAATTATTTACGGCAATAAGCTGGAAGTCTTTTAATTATTTAATCATTCCTGAAGATAATGAATTCTTTGGACCGCTCTCATTAACATAGATTATAATCTTGTCAGTTGTCGATTCCCGAACGCAATTTACGATGCAAATTATGGCAATTTCGTTAAAACGGGAGATAACTTGATCAGTTGGAAGGTATTTTTACCTGGTGTATTTATTCCGATAATTTTACTGTTATTACAGTAAAATGTTACTGTAATTACAGTAAAATTATCGGAATTTATTATTGGACCATAAAATCCATAAAAATATAATAACTTTGTTAATTTATTCCTTTCTTGCTTCTGACGTTAAGTCTTTTGATGAGGCCCTATATTATCACTAGCAACACGCACTAGTCATACAATTTGGTCTTGAGGCACTGTGGTATGTCGGACGAGAAGATATTACGCAGCTTTTCAGTCTCTGCCTAATCGAATCAGATTCGACGATTGACCTCTTTCTTGAAGTTAGTTCTAACTAACTTAATCGTTTGTCTATCACGACAACGGAGAAGGATATGCTGGGAAATTTCTTGGATGATCGGATCAAAAATTATGATAACAGCAAGACAACTAGGGTTACTGATATAGCCCGGAGAGTCGTCAAACTTAAGTGGCAGTGGGCAGGGTACATGGTTGCAGAACAGACGGTTGATTGGGTCGAAAAGTTACGCGAACCGAAACTGACTTAAAAACCTGAAGAGAGTCGCAGAAATCAGATGGCTGCGACAAGCACAGTACAGGTCATTGTGGGGACACTTCAGGAAGGTGTAAGCCCAGAAGATGTGAGCTTCTGCCAACTGCTTTGCCCGTGTGAAAGAAGATGTTTCTCCTAATAACAACAAACAACATCTGAGATATAAAGTATTCTAAGTCTATGCCCTATTCCAGGACTTTCGTTTAGCTGTTTGAGCATAAAGACCTGATGATGAAACAGGAAGGTGATCATAGAAACTCTGTAGACCCTATCGAGTTTGGACTCGTTTGATTCATCTTGACGATTCTATTGTTGCTAGATAAAATAAGGTAATCAGGGTCTGATGATGGAGCTGGAAGATGGTCATAGAAACTCAGTAATAAGCGTAATAAGATATATCGTGTTTAAACTTTTTGGAATGGATTTGATGAGTCTTCTTCTTCTTCCTGCCCTTATCCCATATTACTTGGCGTCGGCGCAACAAGTTTTTTTTTTCTATTCTATGCTATCCACCTATCACAATATCACTAACTCCCTTTTCTTGTCTTGATGAGTATATTAATTATATGTTTATAGAACAATTAAAACTGATTTTCATTTTAAAACTTGTTTCTATAAGATAACCGTTTATGTATTCGTTTTTGCTATCGATTCATAACACAAATACGCCAATACTATAAATTTACTAGGTCAGCTGTTTCGCCAATAATTTGGTGGGTAGAGAACCCCGTGTGTCCCCCATGTTAGTCTAATGTTCACCCTCGCAGAGTGCAATATAAACAATATTAGCGTCCTACGTTAATATATCGAGTATTGACATTTTGGCAATAGGATGTTATTTATTAGAATCGAAGAGATCGATACTTTATAATGTAATAAGGAAGCTACGGCTTATTGAGAAACTATTTCCTTAGCTTGCCAAAATTCTGACCTACTCACAGATTATGGTTTGTAACCATAATCTGTGAGTAGGTAATATACATAAAATTGTCCGTCTTAACCTTTGACACGCCCTGATGCGTAAACGTTTGGATAGATTTACTTATGGATAGATAAAATTTGGATAGATTACTATGACACAAATGAGATTTTGATAAAGTCATGAGTGCCAAAATGGCCTGTGTTAGGTAAATTTTGAAAAAAAAAAATGGCAGATGGCATTGCGGGAAAATGTATGTATACATCTACACTTCTTATAAAGAGGTAATTTTTTTATCGTTTTTATGTTTTTGTTTGGAGCAGGTAATCTCTGAAAGTACTTGTCCGATTATGAAATATTTTTCACCGATAGAAAACTGCTTTATTCCTGAGTGACATAGGCTATATTTTATGTATGCGGGCATAGCTGCGGGTAAAAGGTAGTTTAATATATTTTTGTGACGATGATGACAAGATTAACAAATGCATCAGAAGGATTAAAACGTGACTAGATTGAAAGTTTTAGAAGTACCTATATTTTATTGTTGAATTTTTTGATGCCTGTCAATTTTTTTCAAAACAAAAATGTCAATAAAGAACTCCCCATTGATCCTTCTGCATCTAGGTACTACTTTCACAAGGTCAGCATTTCATTAATAACTTAAGGGTAGGAAGCACCCCATCTCTTCCTTTGGAAGGACCCCAGCGGAGTGCAATGTAAACAAAATTTGTGGGACAATGTTAGTAGTCATTATTCGCAGTTACTTTTATGGAAAATGTTGAGTATAAAGATACTTATGGCTTTTAAGCAAGAAAGCTTATCTATGACTATTATTATTTAGTGACTGTCAAAGTCTGATTAAATGACATCAAATATGATGAGCCACGTCAAGAAAGTAGAAAAGAAATGATCGAAAGCTCAGATAAACCCTCCTCATCAACTGCTACTCTACTCGAGGCTAGATCTTTCCTTCTTTTGGCTTCTCTATTTGAGAAAATAGCTATGGAAATCCTGAAATCCTCTAAATGGTTTCTTATCATCAACAAGTTGTGGTCACAAAATGTAATACTCAGGTGCATTAATTTTATCTAACACTTGCTTTTTGAACCGGAAAATCGTTTTTCAAATTTTGAAGGTCTTACTTACCAAATAATAACGAGCCCAAAATTAGAATGTGATACAAAATGATATAGATATTCCACGATACGTCTTTACAAGTTGCCTGGTCCGGTAATAATCCGGCGATATTGAAGTGCATCTCCCCTCGCCTTTGTGGTCGCCAGTCGCCACGTGCCCTAGCTACATATAAACAATTTAGGATTCGAAGCTTCATGCATATTGATTCAATGTTTTACGATGAACTAAGATAAGATGCAGTGGATAAGTGTATTGAAATTTATAATTTATCATGTTGTAGTCGTAAACGATGGCCATATGATAAGAAAGACTAAAGAAAAGATCACTGCCATTGTAATCCAGGCTCTCTCTTACAAAATAGAGTACTCTGAAAGCTGTATCATTGCAATTATATCACAGTAACCTAAGATGACTATAAAATAAATCATGGACACTTTCGTTGAAAATAAAGTCAATGGACAGTTTCCTTAGACACAGATACGGACCTGTCTGAATAACCTGCTGTACGCGTCAAGACGAAAATTTTGAGATTGAATGTGGAAGGCTGTAAGAATAGTGGAAGACTAAGAAAATTAAGAAAAAGCAGGTAATCATTGGGATAACGATGAATAGAGAAGTATAGAAGTAAGTAGATAAGAGGGAGATTGATTGAAATGAACTTATCTAAACGAGTGATAAAATAATTACCTAAGTGTCAAAATATAAACACAATTGAAACCCATAGACTCAACACTCCATCCAAACGCAACATCACAACAAATAAAGCTTATAGCACACAGACACAGAACGCTAGTGCACAAAATGTACAGATTAACGTCAGTACAGATGTGCGAAGTCGAACCCGTCGATCGGTGTAATAATAGCGATGCACCCCAACCCTGCGAGCCTCGCCGTCCGTCATGTGCACTCGCCCTTACTTAATCTAAAACAATTTAGAGCTGGGTATTAAATGGAATTCTATACTATAATTTGCTTTGGGGATTTAGGCGAGCTGGTTTGAATGCGGAATTGAAAAAGGATTGTGTCTGGCTTTA
The DNA here is from genome assembly GCA_910589285.2 of Mythimna ferrago. Classification (NCBI taxonomy): domain Eukaryota; kingdom Metazoa; phylum Arthropoda; class Insecta; order Lepidoptera; family Noctuidae; genus Mythimna; species Mythimna ferrago. Next base: position 5,343,256 of record OU342675.1, on the reverse strand, counting down.
TTTGGGAGCTGGTGTTTTTGATCTCAGTAGAATATCTAACATACAGTACTGTAGGACCTTACAGTGTCCTGATGAAATTGAAAGCAGCACTGCTGATCTTATCATTTGCGAAAATGACTGAATTTATCTTGTATTGTAACAACAAGATTATGGCGTTCATTCCGTTTGTGTTTATGCATCAAAATATCCAAATACAAGAAACCTTGTTATAGATACTTAAGGCTTATAGTCCCTTGAACCATCTGGCCAAAATTATGTGGACGCACCTCTCGCACCCGCCTAGGCGGCAGTACGCAAATCTGTGCATTTATTTGCGGCCAGCAGCGCCCGGAAAGCGCTTTAAATCCATTTTCTTTGCGAAATATTGATTGATTTACATATGCAATGTTCACTTTGTAGAATATTTAACCACCAATTTTTATGTGTAAAAATATTTCTAAAGATCCAAGCCGTTTCGAAGGAGTAGGGAAAAGTTGCTAAAAGTTGCGAAATTGCTAAATATTTTTTTTAGACAAAAGTATTAATAGCACGAAAAAATCAAATGTTGATAATGTTGTTCATGAATCTGTAATAAACATATATTTTTTTCAAACCTATTAACCTGGCCGTTACCGAGAAGTAGGCTTCAGAAAGTCACTGTTTTATGGCACTTTTCGGGCGCTTGGGCCTTAAACAAAAATGAGTTCATTAGAATATCTTATAATAGTGCCACACTATCCTTAAAGTTAAATTCTTTAAATTGAATTGAGATGGCAGATTCGAAAAGTTGATTTCTATTTCAGACAAGTAGGTAACTACCTAAAAGCACAAGATAAAACAGAAAAATTACCTGCCAAAATTAAATACTGTATCTACAAAACTGTAAAGTAATTTTCTCAAGAGAATTCACAATTTACCGAAATATTAAAGCGAGTTCATGAAACTGTTTAAAATGTTCGACATAACATTGTTCATGCATTTATAAAGTTGCCCACGGTGCCGTAGTAACCGATATTCCACAGTAGATTTATGACTTCCGCACAAGGCGAACTGAGTTTGGTATTCTTTGATTTCCATTCATTTCCGAAATACCCATTACACTATGTTGCTCCTTTACTATGTTACTTACAGTTTTAACTTTTCCAATAACGTTTTTCAGGTGAATTCATCTAATGACTCATCTTGCTTCTAGAGTGGAGTAATAGGGCGTGTCAAACTTTATTGACTAAAACCATATCTATGTTCTTTGCATTTGCCTTTTGCGTTTTAAGACAACGAATATCCCTTTCATACTTTCCTCTATGACTCTGACCGCATCCCATTCCCCTTTGCTTTGGACTATGACCTGAACCAGGGTCAGGTTCCAAGAAAACATTTGAAAAAAAGGAAATATATTTCCTTAAATAAATATGTATATTTGGCCGAAAATTTTAGTTTCTATATTATATTATTCCATATTTATTATATTATTTGTTTTTCCTAGAAAAAACCAAAAAAATATTTTATTTATTTATTTATTTATTTTATTGGTGATTTACGTAAACACGGCAATTTTCCGGGTCATTAAACTCTGGCGCTCGAGGGGTTATTTGATATAAGGCCAGTTTCTTAACTGAAAATTTGAAGTTAAGAATGTATCGATTTTAATGCAAAGTCCGACCGGTTGAAGATAGACTCTTTACTGTAAACCATAAAAAAATCAGGGAGAAATTGAGTTTAAAATTTCTAATTCTGAAATCGTTGGATAGACCTATAGTATATTACATTGAAATACACATGCATATGCACGAGCAATAGCGCATCTCTTACGATATTTTTTTAAGGCAATATTATTCAATTTGAATAAAACATTTTATTACTAGATGGAAAGTTATCTAAACTTTACCTAATAAACAGATAAACAGATAAACATATTTATTGGTAAAAATTACATTTACAAGTCACAGTGTATCTTAAGTATTAATATTTTGACTAAATTCGATAAAGCAATAACCTCAAGCTTCATATAATAATAATAATGATGGCGATATTTGGGGGAGGCTTATGTCCAACAGTAGACGTCTTTTGACTGAAATGATGATGATTTAACAAAAACAGTTTTTACACATAATATTAAAACTAACAATGACCTTATAAAGTTACTAGAAATATAATATACAAATGACCTTATAAAGTTACTAGAAATATAATATACAAATGACCTTATAAAGTTACTAGAAATATAATATACAAATGACCTTATAAAGTTACTAGAAATATAATATACAACACCAATCTACACTAGATGACGCATAATTTTCGCAGCCTGCACTTGATGGCAGTCGAGGGGGACGACTGCATCTAACTGCCGCTTCTAGTATTGCGACCAGTCGACCTTGATGAGATAATAATTATAGCTGACTATGTGTCATAGAACAGAAAAGGCAGAAGAGTTGGTTTAATTTAATAGATTTTGCTTGGAAACGGTACGACAGAGAAAGCACCGGGTACGGGAGTATTGGAGGTCATAAAGGAGTTACTAATCTAACGGTGGCAATAAATAGGTTGAGAAAAGTAGACTTTATTGGACACATATTAAATACAAAACAAACCAAATAACCAAAGCACAAACCAAGTACACAATGCGTGGTTTTATCACAAAGAGTTTTGCAGCTGAGTTTGTAGAAAGAAACTACTAGATAGTTCCAAAAGTAATGGTAAAATCAGATACTTTTGATTGATGGCCCCGACTTACGAATGTCTTGGGTTTAAGCCCAGACAGCTATTATACTTTGTGTTATTTATTTTATCGCTACTCTCAAAACGTTAAAAGAAAATATCGTGAGAAAACCAACATCTCTCATAACCAAAACTTTGAAGACGTGTGAAATACATCTACTCATACTAGGTTTGCGTGATTGATCACGGTCTATTCCCACTCCTAGAGAGGAGGCCTGGGTTCTAGCAGCTACACAAAAAACACACCAAAAATAGGAAAAGTTGTGGCGTCAATGCCGTGTGACGCTTATCAAAGTTTCGAGGAACAGGCTAAAAGGATTACAAAAAATTTGAAGTCAGATACTCACTGGATGCTGTGAGCCAGGATCATCTTGGATGTACTTTCAGACGATATTTCACGATATTTTCAAAGATTGTTTACCGCATGGGCGGAAACGAAGCTAGGTCGGCCGTTTCTTGGATAGCAATGCGAATATTGCCTAGCAATATTCCCACTGCCGAGAAGATAGTAATTATGGTTACACTATAATATAATAAACGAAAATATTATTATTATTAGGTTGCATTGGTCATCATTTTTGAGAGACAAATTCACTTGAATACGAGTAGTCAGTTTTCCGTGTATTTTTTCAAAGCTTTTTGAGACTTGCGCAATACATTTAAAAAAGTTTTATCGGCAATTTAAAGTTAGTTGTAAACCTTCTACTAAATGAATAATACATTTTTCGTGCAAGTGGATCTAAGTGGATATTCTCTTGATTTATTTTTACAGTCTATCTATGTTGATGCCACTTTCTATTAATTAAGGGCATTGGCTTAAGATTATCTTGCATGTCAACAATTTATCGTTCTCTTGATCAATGACAGCTCTGTGTGATTTGTGAAGTCAGCACCATAGTTTCTGAGCATTAGTAGCCACACGCGTGACAAAAGTATATTAGTACCCCTGTTAATCACCATGATGATTATGACTTCCTAGTAAACGGTGAGGTTTTGTTCAAAGAACTAGGAGTTCAATATAATAAGTTCATACTTATTAGTAACAGTTTTCAATTAATATACAATCTTTAATTTTTTTGAACCGCTTCTATCACTGACTTCATTTATCACATTCACTTCTGCAGTTTTATTATTCGAAGATCCTATGCTTTACCCTAACCACAGTTTTATAATCCCCCTAACTTTGTTGGGGTCGGTTTTGATCTAACCAGTAGATAGAAGAACAGTAACTTGCTATCAGACTTCCACAATACAGTAACTGGGTAAAATAAACCCTTTGGCAAAACTGGTGTCAGAATTTTGACTTTTAATTACCCGTAACGACTGTCGTTGACGTTTGAATAACAGACGAGGCCAATGGTTTTTCGCGCTTTTCTAGGTACGAAGGAATAATGGATCTCATGGCATTTCGGTTTCCTCACGATGTTTTCTTTCACCGTTTTAAGAGCAGTGGTAATGAAATAAATTATACAAAGTAATGTACCTGACTAAGTTTGAACCCGCAACCTACAACTCGTAAGCAGCGGTGGTGGCTGAGTGGTAATTGGCTCCGACTTACGAAATATTGTGAACTCAAATGAATAAAGAGATAGGTAATAATTTATTTATTTAACACACTATAAACACAAATATCAGTAGTCTCATTAAATGTTTCCATCATGTATCTGTCTTGCCTCATACGGACGATTCATCTCAAGTTCATTGTTCATAGGTGACTCAGCTCAGACTAAACTTATACTCGTTAGGAGAAACAGTAAAAAAATATTTGGCGCCTATATCCAATTAAAATCTACAAAACTTGCTACGGCAGATTGAATATGTCACGCGAGCAGTAATTAAACAATTAGTTACGTCTGGCTGCTCAATTTGTGAAATGTTTTTTTTTTTTTCATGTTTACTTTTGACATTTTACAGCTGAAGTCACCAGATTGTGTTAGTCTTTTTCGAAACATGTTTGTGAGATGATAAACAAAGTAAATTAGAGTTTAAATGTAGATAGATTTAAAAAGGAGAGTGAAGCCAAAGAAAAGATGGGTGAATTGTGTGAGGAGTGATATAAAAGAAAAGGGAGTTAGTGATATGGGGACGGTTACACCGACCCCAAGTAATATGAGACAAGGCCGGAAGATGATCATGATGATGAGAAGATATAGCCTGAAATGCCAGGCTCAAATAGAACTGGGCGGGGCTCGACCATGAGGACTGGTTGTGATGGGCCTGGAGAAGAATGTCTAAAAGGACTTGGCGGAGGCCTTTTTCTGGCTGTGTGACAGTAATGGATAGAAAAAAAAAAACTGGGCAAGTGCCAGTTTGACTCGCGCACTGAGGGTTCCGTGCAAACTACAATTCCCGAATGGAGTCTGGAAGATTTTTCCGAATGGCATTTTTTTTTTGTGACGTATTTACCAACAGATTTACTGTGTTTAGATTTTTGCCCATTCCTGTGCTATAAGGCCTTGCTTTGTACGAAATTTCAGGATTCTGGGTCAACGGGAAATACGATCAAAACACCCATCACTTTCAGCAGTTTCGGTTGCGGACGGTGTAGTGTGAACCATTTGTTATTCAATTTGTCTAACACCCCATTCCGACGTTTTCTACTTGAAAAACAAAGAAAACCGTAAAAAGAAAATATGACACGAATTTCTGAAAACTAGAACTCTAAACGTACGCGTTTCAAGCTACGCTGTAGCATTTCGTGCAAATAACATTTTGTGTTCCAAAATTTTTACATATTTTGCTGGACTATGAAGTTATGGTCGTCACAGCGATGTGGAGAACCGTATACTGTGTTGACTGGTAATATCGATATTTTTGACCACAAAGGGGGACTCCAAATTCTATATGACCAACTAGCCCGCGACATCGTCCGCGTTAAAAAAAAAATACAGCCAATGTCACTCGGGAATAAAGAAGCTTTAAATCGGTGAAAAACATTTAGCAATCGGACCAGTACTTCCAGAGATTACTTCCTACAAACAAAAAAAACAAACTTTACCTTATAAATTAATTGTTAAATGCTTATGAAGAATTGGGTTGCAATATGTCATTAAAGATGCACTTTCTGCACTCGCACCTGTTACAAAACATATCTTATTTATTAAAATTAATTGCTAGGAAATAATATACAAATTAAACAATAACTTAAATAATTATTAATTAAAATTAAAATTTTAATTATTTAAGTTATTGTTTAATTTGTATATTATTTCCTAGCAATTAACTTTACCTCTTTATTATAATTAGTGTAGGTTATGCTGCGGTACGTTACGGTATTGTATATCACTGTGTATTTTATATATAAATGAAAAACCGTAAAAAAACGAATTAAGATTGCATCAAAAAGTCTATTTCCTCGAAATGGTCTTTATGATGCCCTTGGCCTTGTGTCACGAAATGGATAGGTACAGAAGACAATCTCATGTATGTACTTCGCATTTTATACCTACGCTCGGTGGACGTACACTAATGAGCGTTTGAGCCGGAACTGTTCGACGAGTGATCCGAGACGCGACCGAGACATCGTGTCTGTGAGCGGTGTCTATGTGTGCGTTACTCGAGCGCGCTTTGTATGTTGATTGACTTCTGTACCTATCTATTTTGTGTTTGTGTGCAGGAAGTATCAATATACCTAAAAGACAAGCAGCATCGCCATGTTTTAAGGTAATTTTACTATTCTAGATATATGCATTCATACGGTAGCTTAATAAATCTAGCTTTGTAAATTTTTCAGCAGCTTTTTACATCCTCTTATGCTTTTTCGCAAAAAAAAAACTCCTAGAACTCGGGAGTTTTAGGTTCATTTCTCTTTTTGTGTCAGTTGGCTAATGCCCGTAGCACTGAGAGAGCATTAGGGTTCCACACAAAAACATAAAAAAACTGTGTGGGGAACATTTTTTGGGGTTCCAGAAACAATATTTTGGAAAAAGATCCTTTGTTACACTGTAGGACTCTTTTATTAGATCAGATTATTCTTGACATAATTATACGTAGCTCTTTTGGCCTTTATGTTTTTTTTTTCTGTGTGACAAATAATCAAATCTTTCTCACTCCTCACACTCTGGGTGGACTGAGAGGACCTGTCAGACTTTTACCAACTAAAACCCACCTGTGTTCCTTCAGTGGCCTTTCGCATAGGCTTTCAAACAATTTTGTAGCACTGGCAGAATTTCAAATGCCATTTTAGGTATTCCTTCTCCGAAGCAGTAATGCTAGCAAAGAAGAAGGCCGCACCGAGATCCCGATCCCGATTTCCGGCCATCGTAGGCGCGCGCTTACGGATGGCGAGCAATAGGTAGGTCGCCGTCCGACCGATGGTAACCGTTCGAACCGAGCCCAAGGCGCCTCAAGGAGTTGTAAGCAAACCGTAGGGGGCCCAACAGGTTCAAAGCCTACTGGAGCCAAGAGTCTGCTTCTGAAAGAAAGATTCGGCCTCGGTACGAAAGGCAACGAAAGAAGGGAAGTGGGTCTTTAGTCAACAAAAGTCTGACGCTATGTCCTCCCGCTCCGCCCAAGGGCACGGCGATGTCATTGGATAATTTTCCCACCTACAAAAAACGAAACTTATTTTTTATTTGTATGTTTTTTTGTAGTGCTGGTATGTATTAGAGAGGTCGTAATCTTCGCTGCATACTTATCAAATGGGATATACATACTCCCAATTTCTGATTTAAGCATTTAAAGTTGAGTATTTCTCAAACTCTAATTTAGCCTGAAAACCTGTCAAAATTTGGCTCTTAAGTATGGTTTTAGACATTCTTAACACAAAATACTCAATTCAGAAACCAACCAAGAAAAAGAAAACAGTTTCACCTAAAACTGTTCAAATATTCCCCTAGCCACAGAAACGCACAAAAAATACAATCTATTCCGAACAACAGTTACAAATCTGCCGTCCGAATATAGGACCAGGCCATTACCCGCACTAACAAACCCTAGGTGTGGCGAATCTCCGCTAGTTGGAACGAATCATTTTTACAACCGGTGACAGGAATATACAGGACGTTTATTTCTTTGAGGATACTAAAATTTCATTTCATGCTGCCCAGTAAATCCTGCTTTACTTAGTTTTAGGATGCTGGAACCACTATGTATGACGGTTTTAGTACTATAATGTATCTTTTGTAACGAAAGTTTATGAAAACTTTGAATGTAAATTGTGGGATGTTTTGGATGCAAGATAAGGAACGTGTTATTAGTTTTCAGGAGTTACTGCAGTAGAAAAGTGCTAAAAACTAATTGCACTGATGTTGCAGAGGTGACAGTTTGTATATTTGTGTGTGTATATGTTTGTTACTCCTTAACGGTCAATCGGCTGAACGAATTCGGATGAAATTCGGTATACATCACAGACTATATTGACTATATTGGTTATATTGACTAGATTACGCAAGTGTCATCGTCTCTATAGAAACCAAGTGTGTCTTTATTTTTCTGTCAACTGTGACGTCACATGAGCGATTTAGTGATGAAAACATCCCCTCCGCGAGTAAACGATTCAAAATGATGCAAAGGCCCCGCCTCGATAATCGACAGAGGCATGATAAATCTAAAATTACTTATAGAATAATACTCGTAGTGCAGAGTTAGTGCAAAACTCCAAAGAGCCGGTGAATACTTCGATTTACTGACTAGGTTTACGTTCGCCATCTTACTGGAGTAAAGTTCTTTAGTTGTGACATTAGTTGTGTTTGGATCATCTTTCAACAGATGGCCGTTGGGGCCGAAAGGTCCTGGAATAGCGACGTAGCGTTGGAAGGCCTCCTACAAGATGAACCGATGACCTGGTAAGGGTTGCGGGAATCCGATAGATGCGAGACGAGCAAGACCGTTCATTGTGGTGACACTTGGGGGAGGCCTATGTCCAACAGTGGACGTCTTTCGGCTGAAATGATGAGACTATCTTTTTATTTCCTTATGTTGCTGTTTTTTTTTTTTTTTTGTTGAGCAACATTCAGTTTGTGAAATAATTTTCTTTTCTTGGGCAAAATTAAAGATGTATCCTCATTTGACGTAAACGGTTGGTAAATGTCCTGTAACACGAAGTAACTATTAAATCCTCATAATATCAGCGTCAAGACGTCCACTTTTGCCTACCCGTTACATTTAGAATGAAACGAGTGCTAATCGATTCTTGCAAGATAACAGTGATAATAATAAAGGTACATTTTCTAATTTTCTACTGAAAGATTTTGGGCTATATTCTGTACAAACAAAAAATAAATTTAAAATATTCTTAATCAATCCTGGAAAGGAAAAGCAAATGAAAAAATAATGTATAAAACTTGCGGCCGATTTTATTCACTAACACCTTTCTTTCTAATCTTAAAATTATAAGAAAAAAACTAGAAACAGATTCGAAATGAACACTTTTAAATCGGATCTGCCGCCTTAAAACTATACGAATAATAGTTCCGACATCGACTACATCAAAATACCTACTGATAACTATAAAAAATTAAAGAATTTTAGGTTTAAGACTTGATGCCACTGAATTCGAGCCATAAGTCAATACACTAATGTAATGATTTTGAATGTAAGACTCAGTTCCTGGTCGAACTGGAATTAAGTTTCATAATTTTAATGAAAATATCCTATCATTTTAATTGTAATCGTGCGTCAGGAGATCGCACGATGTCGGATGGCCGAATGTAATGATTCTTAAAGAAAATATTCATAAATCGTTCAACTTCCAATGATAAGCGATAGATGGCGCTAGTAGTTACATGAACTGTAGGCATTCGTTGTAGACATTAAGTAATAGTTTATAATATTGGACATATGGATTTGTTTTGTATAAATATATCATAATTGTTAAAATGAAATATTTACTTGCAGTTAATTATTAGATAAACTCTAATGTATATTAGTTAGTCAATTGATGTTACGTACTCTTACCTTGCTCTGATTGGTCGGTTAGTCGACCGAGTGTTTGTGAAAGTTTGTGGTGGGAAAACGTCGAGTTGGGAACTGTCATTTTGGACAGGGTAGTCTGCTTTGAGTTGTTGAACAGAAAACATGTCCGACTAATCTGTGTATTTGTAAATTATTGTTAATAGAACAATAAGTATGAAATTGTGTTGATCAAAGTGAATAAAATATTTATACAATTTGTCCTGAAGTGTTTGATTCATGACACTAACTTCAGCATTAGTTAGCGCCTTCAATATGCCAATAGTAAATATTGCGTTTGTAGTCAGGCATCGATACTTTTTTGTTTCCGTAAAGCTGCCTTCATTAAAATGAACACAGCAAATTCGACTATATTGTGTCGGGAACTAATTTTCACGCCCCGTTACTTCAATCCATTTTTCTTTAATTTTAATCACTTGAAAATCTGTAAATATAATTAATAATTTTTCTAAACAAAGTCACTAATGGAATAAAAAAAAATACCTACTAGAATCGAGAACAACTATACACTGTGTACAGCACTATTTCCTATAATTGACCAGAAAAATGAGAATTGCTACTGTAAGTACCATGAAGCTGAGCGACAAGCAAAAATATCGATCATTTTAATTTTCATTGCGTGTTTTAACAGACAAGTCCTGCTTGCCTTGTAACTAAAAACGGCATTGTATTATGAATTATTCGATACACACTCAGTTACATATTGTTCATTGTAAAACCACAATGAAAACAAAATAATTGATTTTGCAATAAAAAAAACTAAATAATTTAAAAACAAAATGACATATAAATGAAAAGAAACGTTTCCATTATCTCGTCCTTGTTTTGTGTAGTTTTTACAGCTTAATACTGCACAATTTGGCATTTTTTAATTTTTGTTTGACGTTTGACATCAAGAACGTTCGAGCGAGGTTTGAGTGAAAATGGCGTCGAATGGAGTCAATGCTGCTTCTTTTTTACACGCGAAGTACATACACATGCGTTGTCTAGTCAATATAAGTCTGTGGTATACATACAGGTTGACTTTACCCTGGAACAGAATATTAAGATACTTTTTTTATCCCAAGAGTAACTTTCTTGGGATTTTCTATTTTCACACGGGCGAAGTCGCTAGCAGAAGCTAGTAGTAAATAAAATATCTACTATCCTAAAGGCACCTAAATACTTCAGGGCAGCCCGCAGGAGGAGTAGGCAGCGGTCGCTTCCTGCTGCGAAGCAGTAGGTAATGTTAGCGAAGGAGAAGGCTGCACGCGTGAAGGAACAGACATCCTCACGCTCCAGTCACTGGAACTCCAACCCCGATTTCCAGCCACCGTAGGAGTTGGCTAACGGATGACGACCATTGAATAGCTCAACGATCGACCATTCGACAACCGTCCGGACTAAGCCCGAGTCGTCGATTTCAAGTAGTGCTGTTTAAGCGTGTCTCAAAAAGAGGTCAACAAAGCCGTTAGGTCCTAACAGGGCCGAAGCCTACTGTGGCCATAGAGAGACTTCTGAGAGGAAAACTCGTGGTCCTATAACGCAAAAGGCAACTGAAAGAATATAAGTGTGGTTTGAGTCACTACAAGTCTGACACGCCCTCCCCTACTTACTCCGCTCTAAGGCGGAAGAAGCCATTAGATGATTTCCGTAATTAAAAAAAAAAAACTGTTCAGTAGTGAATTCTAAATTGCAAATAAACTTGGAGTTACCCTTTAGTTAAATCTCTAACAATAATGGTTACCCTTCAATCCCTGTTTCAAAACAGACATTAAAGGGTAACCAAATAGTAGACAAAACTGCTTTTTTTTTTCTTCTTTGAAACTTACAAAGCATATAATTTATAAATTATGCGCTCCCACAAATTGGGCAGAGTAAGCTCAGAACCAAGATCTGGCAATAAGCCAGGTACCACATGAAAGACTAACTTGATTATAACGACTATCCGAAGACTCGATGCTTTCAACAGCTTGTTTCCTCCCTTTTAAAGTTGTACTAACATAATATCACTTTTACATTGAGTGAGACTATTCGAATGAAAAGAAAAAAGATAAACTCTTTATTTGCGGGAAATTACGTAATCTTAGCTACCAAACTAGACACTATACAAACACTAAAGTCACCACACGTCCGAGCTGGTCGCGCCATCAAATTGGTTACCCAACCAAACGGACACCAGGTAAGTAACTCTCTGTAGAGCTTACATTTTGTTGGTAGCGGCGACTGGTCGCGCCACCATGGTGTCTCGGTGAAATATATCCCTTAGAACTAGCTTACATATTATAAACATTCAAAACGGCCGAACGCTCAGGATAATGCCATGGCCACACGCATAGTGTGACGAGTCCACAGCGCTGGTTCAATGTGGGCCGATAACGGTGTCGACACAAAGGGTCACAGTGATCTTGAGACGCGAAAGACAACTGATGGAACAGGATTAGGTTTTAGTCAGTAAAAGTGTAAAAGTCTGAAGCTTTCTCTCGCTGCACCCAAAGTGGGAAAAGATGTTTGATGATATCTCATCTAAAAAACCGGCCAAGTGCGAGTTGGACTCGCCCATGAAGGGTTCCGTAGCAGCAAGTAACATAATATAAAAGTTCTTGTAATGTGTTGTAACTTTGATCGATGTTTTAATAATAGTGTATTTTTTTCGATTTATGACGCATTAAAAAAAACTACTTACTAGATTTCGTTCAAACCAATTTTCGTTGGCAGTTTTTATAGTAATGTACATCATATATTTTTTTTAGTTTTATCATTCTCTTATTTTAGAAGTTAGAGGGGGGGGACACATATTTTACCACTTTGGAAGTGTCTCTCGCGCAAACTATTCAGTTTAGAAAAAAATGATTTTAGAAACCTCATTATCATTTTTGAAGACCTATTCATAGATACCCCACACGCATGGGTTTGATGAAAAAAAAATTTTTGAGTTTCAGTTCTAAGTATGGGGACCCCCAAAATTTATTGCTTTTTTTCTATTTTTGTGTGAAAATCTTAATGCGGTTCACATAATACATCTACTTACAAAGTTTCAACAGTATAGCTCTTATAGTTTCGGAAAAAAGTGACTGTGACATACGGACGGACAGACGGACAGACAGACAGACAGACAGACATGACGAATCTATAAGGGTTCCGTTTTTTGCCATTTGGCTACGGAACCCTAAAAATGAAACAAGTCTAACCTATATTAAATCTCTTTCTATATGAGTAAAAATAGCGCCATTCGTCATCACCATCATTTTAGTCAAAAGACGTCCATTGCTGGACATAGACCTCCCCAAGTGTCGCCACAATGACCGGTCGTATGCCTCTCGCATTTATTGGATTCACATGACATCACCAGATCATCTTGTCGCTATTAAACGGGTGCAAAATTCAGACTCGATCCAGCCTGCTACTGAAAAAATCTAGGCACCCAAAAACAACGTAATTGACGACTTATTTGTGTATTTTATTTTAGTTTTAAGTATAATATAATTTATATTTATATGTAGCTTAAGTTCTGTTGTTAACCTCCTGTTTAAAATTTCTTTAATATACATATACCTACATATAATAGGTTTGCTGTAAGAAAACCATTTTGTGGGTTAAGCTTGCATGTGCAAATCACCTATTCTATTGGATAATTTGTGCACAACAAAGAATATAAGAATATATAAGAAACGCTTTACTCGTCTCGAAAAATGAACCAGAGACCTCATATCCAGCTGTAGCGACCTTTAGGCCAAATTATTTTTCCCGAAAAATAACAAAACGTTCATGCGATTAATATCCACCTATTAAGTAGCAAAGACGTAAAGAAACTTCGCGACATTTCCCCTCAAACATAGCGGTAGGAACAAATTGCCAGCTCACAATAGTTTCGAACAGCACGCACCATTACTGCCTACCCCACAATGCTGTGTCGGCGTCCACAATGGAACTATTGAAAAGTCAGAACAATAGTAAGGCAGTGTTTACATTCGGATTTTTCGTTGGCGACAGCTTGTGACCGGAGAACCAGATTCTGGGTGCGCATGGACTAGTTTTGTGTCGTGGTTTTATTCCGACGTATATATTTTTTTTTATTTTACCAAAATATTTGACAACCAACTAAAACAATCATCGTCATCATTTTTCTCAATCATTACCTAAATTCAAACAAACAAATTGATATGATAAATGATATTTATTTTGCAATTATTAAAAAAAAAAACACTTTTACTCGTCAAATTTTGTTTTTTTATCTGTTATAAACTAGTACTTGACTGCGATCCAACCTGATGGTAAGCAGTGATGCAATCGTTGATGGTGAGGCGCACCAGTTTATTAAAAGCCTATACATTCTAGCCTTGAAGATTCCTAAATTATAATCGGACGAGAAGACCGCAGCAGGCAAGTTGTTCCAGTCCTTCGATGTATGCAGTATAAATGACGAAGCGAAACGCTTAGTCCGGACTGTAGAGGTTTCAACAACGTAAGGGTGGATACTCGCCGTACGTCGGTTTGTCCGATGGTAGAAATGTGATGGCGGAATCAAGTCTTGCAATTCCTGCGCACACTCTCCAAAATGCAACCTGTAAAACACCGAAGATTGGATTGAAGATTGGGCTTAACCAAATCTGGATCACCAATCAGCCTCTTCGCACGCCTTTCTACCGAGTCCAAAGCTGCCAGGTGGCACTTTGCAACACCAGCCCATATGTGGCTGCAGTACTCCACACACGATCGGACCTGTGCTTTGTAAAAGCTGTACCGGTGTGAAGTACCGTTTTGTCAACGAGGCCGGTGTTTCCTGAGAAGAAACACCGAAACAAACTCAGGGGTCAACATTTCTTGAGTCCATACAGCAAACATGTAATGGTCAAGTCATTTGGGAACTATGATGGTCTTTTGAGGAAAGAACCAAACAGATTTGAGTGGACTTGTCCAGCCAGTACTAGCATTTGTCAGTATTCGTGTAGCTCAGCTCAAAATCAGGACTACTATAGAACTCAATGACTACTATGGAAATTAATGATGAAATAAAAGTATAACTTTGCTTGATTTTTCTTTTAGAGAACAGATTTGAAAATATCCTTGATTGATTTATTAGAAAGCCTAGGATCTCATTGTCTTTTTGAAAACACTTAAGTTTTATAGAATAAATAAAAATATCAAATCTCAACCAATAATGCAGATGGAAAATAATGCGCTACTTAAAACTTTTGCAAGAATAACAATATCGGAAAACCGTTCGGAGGCAGAAATCTGAATAATGAAAGTGGAACGGAAGCTTTCTTTGGAATAAATAAAAGGTGCAATTTTTTCAATAACCTTTTCTATTTATTTGTTACAATTTTTTTTATTACAAAATGGAATCTGTTTTGAAACAGTATAAGTTCCTACATTCCTATTTATTTCTTGATATACATTTGTATGATTTAAGGGAGATGCTTAAAGCTAGCTTGCCAAATTCAAATTGTCTAAAGTTTTGCATTTTACAAGTCAGGAACTTTTTTATGAAATAAACATTTAATGAGGTAAGATTAAATGACGGTAACATTGATGATTTTAATGATTATAATTCCATAAATAAGTACGTATCATATCCGTGAATCATATTCGATTCAACATAGAACTTGATTCTGACCAGCAAAGTGCAAATAACTTCAGAAAATTATAACTTTGCAAGCTACCTAAGCGCTTTACTCAATCTTTAAAATATCAAAATCATCTGGGCGTCAAATACAAAAAAAATATATACAAAATCTAGCAAAAGTAATAGTATTATTTTGACAGAGACTTAAATTAAAACGCAAACTTTCCATATCAAGAATTACCCTTTTAGACAGTGTTCATGGTTTCAACGCACTCCCCTAACCAAATGACATTGTACCCATAACTACTTCAGTAGCAGCTACTCGACAACCCTACTGCGCACACCTTGCGAGCTTGAGTACAAATATAGACATTTTACAATGCCCTAAAAGCTTGCAAGTCTCAAAAAAGATTTGGGCACTTGACGAGCACTGAGAGGCGTTGAGTGTACTCCATCGAATGCCCTCTTACCGGCTAGCTTCGATAACTAGACACTTTTCTGTACTGTATTTTGAATTTCATTTTTCACAGACTACGGTGATGTTTCAGGGGCCCAGCCGGGTCGAAGCCTACTGGGGCCAGGGTTATCCGAAAGGGCGCTCGAGCCCCGGTATGAAGGCTTGAAGGAACGGGATGGGTTTTTTAGTCAGTAAGAGTCTGACACTATCTCCCGCTCCGCCCAAGAGCGGGGGTTGTCATAAGATGATTTTTCCCATCGAAAAAAAAAAAAAAAAAAAAACACAAATATCATAAAGGCAAAAGTTTGTGAGTGTGTATGTTCGTTACTTCTTCACTCATCAACGGCAGAAAGGATTTGTATGAAATTTGGCACACGAGTATACCATACCCTGGTATATGTAAATAGTTCATAAGGGTTTTTTTTTGTCTCGAAATTGTGTTTCCTTGGGTTAACTTTCTATTTTTACATAGGTGAATTCACTTGCAGCAGCTGGTTTTAATATAATTGTAGCTCTTTGATCAAAAAAATCCAATGTTTTTTTTTGTATTTCAATGTCCATGTCAATGAATTATATTTTCAGGATAAAAAATTTGGTTTTCACACGTAAAATTTCATTTTTGAATAATCAAATAGTCTCTCAAATTTAAGCCTTTTTCCACGTAAAACAATTCTCGCAGCTTTTGTTTAAAAAATATCGCTAGAATTTTACGACAAAACCGTTAAAAAAAAAAGTGTTTAACCAATCCAATGTGTGCCTACTCCGAAAGAGGACTCGATTTTTTTCCGCCATGTAAGCCAAAACTAATTTACGCACGCGACCGAGTTAACACGTCAATCATCAAGTGGGGTGCGTAGTACCCGCCCGGTGCTTTTGGTAAAAACTCTTCCTACCCTCACATAGCAAACAATGAAACTTAAATTGGATCCCACTTATTGTTGTACAAATCGAACTTTGAATTTTTTATTAGTTCTACTGTATACACTATGAAGGGCTCAAGAGCTTTATTGAATATTAGTTCTTTTATTACGACGAAATTTGACTGGTGTTTGTGTTATTCACAAAGGGCTTACTTAATTAAATTAAATTTGAACTTATATTAGATTTCAAATCAGCGGGATTAGACTTAGTTAGAAGACTTACCGATGACAATGCTTAATTTTTTTTCAATCTGTTGCTATTTAAAAGATATTGTTTTTTATGTGTATTATCATTGAGGAATATTCAGAAGACAAGTTAATAGATCCACCAACCCGCACTGGGCCCGCGTGGTGGATTACGGCCCATTCCCTCTCCTAGAGAGAAGGCCTGAGTCCCAGCAGTGGGAACATTAAAAAGGCTGATGATGATGATGAAGTTAATAGAACCTGTAATTGGGAAGCCAGATTCTGTGATTATATTTCCACGCTATATTAGGACAGGATTTGCTGAAACAAAAATGTAACACCTCATGTTCCATATTCTAGCAAACAAATATTTTGATTGATAGTTTGATAAACACATGAGATTTTTAACTAAAAATAATCCAAAAATCACTGATGACAATCTACAAGAATATTCGGTGTAAATTCCACCAGAATTCTAAACGTGGGAAAAACTTTATAAGTTGTAATTTCCCCAAATTGAAACAGAGTATGGTGCCTTAGTATTACCATTCAGTTCCCCGAGGCCCTAGTTAACGAGTCGCAGTGCCACGCTCCACAACACTTGCCAAAAAGCAGACGAGTGACAAGGACAGCACGACATTTTCTTACATAAATAAATGTCGCCATCTCACTTGCACAGTAGCATAGGAATTAAGTTCCCCAGCATTCCCATGCAAGGTAACAGCTACATTCGCTCGTTAGGCCACATTTGCTCCAACAGTCGTATTTTATGTTTTTCCTCTTCTACTGAATTTCAGAACATACATATTTAAATACATCGTGATTCTCGTACAGAGTACATTTTTATTTGGACCAGAGGAATGTTCATTAGTAACCGGAGCGCGGTTCTGTTCCTCTATAATAGTTATTTGTGGGTTTTAATCTTCAAAGTGCCTGATCCTTTCTTGTATGGACTACATATGGGAGATTTGTGAACAGAACAGTACCAATGAGAAATTTTGTATGCGTGAACTACTTAATATTTGCAGGGTTAACTCATTATCACTTGACAAAATATAGCCATTTGTTTATTTCATATCGCGGGAGAAAATTTAAAGATTATTTTTCGTTAATAGAGCAGCATTATGTTCTAGAAATGATGGTCTATTATTTTAGATCAAATTAGTTCATACTAGTTTGATCTAAAATAATGGCATACAGATATAAAGTTTTAAGCCACACAAAATTGCAATGTTACTATATCGGTCATCGGATATCATAATATTTGAAGCGAAATATAAATTTTACTCTGATGGAGGCAATATCATTTATTTGAATCCAATACAGTGCACAGTCACAATTCATCGTCGATAAATTAAGACAAACAACACCAACATTTAACCAGATATTACTTCGGTATATTTCCGAAGTCCTGCATATCCAACATAATGTTGGATATGAAAATTTTTAAACCTTTTATTTTCCTACATGCTGGAGCTAAATTCAAAAATTTGCAGTCCTCCGCATTTCGTCTGTCGCATGCATGCAATTTTAAATAGCCATTGTGGGACCTATGTTTTATCGAGTTCTATTTGATAGAGAATTTTATTTTATGCTACGTCATTCATGCTGTTGGAAAAATGTTTTATTATTCCTGAAATTTTTGCCATCGTTTTATTAAATTACGTTCGCAGCTGTTTCGGCTACGTTATGGTTTGGATTTTTGTATTGAATATGAACTTTATAAAATAAAAATAGTTGTGTTTAAAAACTAAATACTAACAGCAACGTAGCTACTCAAACTTTAAACAAATCGGTTTCTGTTACAATTTTGTACCCTAACATGTGATAATAAAGCTCATATTTGTTTAAAAAAATAGTCACGTGTTTTCTCGCTACCAGACTGTGTATTTGCTTGTCGACTGTCAAGTTGTTTTGAAAATAATTCACGCAGAAAATTCCTAAAAAGACATCTCTGGAGAAATACGCGCTGCGTTTTCTAGGAGTTACATAGTTAGAAATGGGGATCCTCATTTTTTTACGTAAAGGTTCTTTTCTCTATGTCTGAGTTCACTTAGAAAGATTGAGTTCAGGACTCGTCATAAGGCTCTTAAGGTATTAGTTTCTTGAGGCAAAAGTACTAACGTAATAGCATTGCTGGGAATAGGATTCATAAATCATGTAAAGGTCTTCAATTTTCATTCATGTAAGAATTTTAATAAGGAAATAGCGTAGAGCTTATGCTTTAGCCCATAAAAGACCTAGTTACAGTTACTAGTGCTTACTAATAAAATCTTTACCTCCCTTAGCACATAACTTGCAATTTGATATTTACAGTCAAGTCATATATTCTTCTAGCTGCTGCCAGGAGCTTCGCCCACGTGATAGTAAAATATTATCTCAAAAGAACACGCTCTCGGGATAAAAAGTATTGTATGTGTAATTCCGGGACACGGTCTATCCGTTCGTTCGAGCGTGAAAAATTAACATACATACTCACATACTTTCACAAACTTTCACCGACTAAAAAAAAAATCAACCGACTTTACAAAGAAAAAGCAGTAAAACGATCAAAATAACTTTAAATTCGGAAGTCGGTGTTTCTGGTTTTATTTTCGGAAGTCGGTGTTTCTGGTATTGTTTATTTATCATCTTCTACAGATAGTTTTGCAAAAGCAGACGTGTAAGTTGTAAACCTGTGCTCTGATTGGTCACGGAGGGATTGTCAACTGGATGCGTCATTTTAAAAGATAATTTTCAACATTTATCGAAAAATTATTCGTGATATTTTATAATACTACGGAGTTTTTCAATATAATTGTCCAGTGACAAATACAAAGAATAGAATAATTGTGTATAGATCTACACTTATGAAATATTATAAAGAGATAAAGATTGTTTTCTTTTTGTTTGTATTCTCTGCAATTAAGTACTGGTCCGCTTTCTAAAATTTTTTCACTGACAAAATTTGCTTTATTCCGGAGTGACATAGGCTATATTTTATCTACGCTAGCTAAGCTATGACCAAAAGCTAAAAAGGAAGTAACATACTTATAGTTCAAAAAGAGAATAAGATAATCCAAATACACCAACAATTTTTCTCAATCAAGAATTGGTTCTGATACATCTGCACTATCGTTTCTTTTCTGCATTGGAATAAACAACTACATGTTGTAACTTAGTACAGATCTAAAGGTTGTAACCATTCAGTCATTCGTTCAGTTGAAGGTAAAGTTTTCGTTACGGAGATCTAACGTCAGTCGATTGCATTTCAAACACAGACCACGGAGACGATAGACGCGGCCGGTGTTACAGATATAACCCGCCGGCCGGTGTTAATTCTTTCCACCCAAATTAAGTATGGTAGTGAGTATCACCATTTACTCGTAGATAATAACGACCTGTAGTGCCTTATATCTTAATTCAGCGCAAACCACGTAAGGGATTGTCAGGATTTTTCTATACAAAGTTACCCTGGAACACAAAGCGCAATTGAAGGAACACGAAGGGTTTTAACAGTAACAATCTGACATTCTTTCTCGCTTCACTCAGATTTGGAGACACAATATTAATAATCATTTTATTTTTTCATCATCATCATCATCATCATTTCAGCCGATAGACGTCCACTGTTGGACATAGGCCTCCCCCAAGCGTCGCCACAACGAATGATCATGTGCGTCTCGCATCCATCGGATTGATGCTACCTTCACCAGGTCGTCAGTAGCCATGTAGGAGGCCTTCCAACGCTGCGTTTTCCGGTACGCGGTTGCCACTCCAGAACCTTTCGGCCCCAACGGCCATCTGTTCTGCGAGTAATGTGCCCTGCCCATTGCCACTTAGGTTTGGCGATTCTTTGTGCTATGTCGGCAACCTTGATTCTCCTGCAGATATCTTCATTTCTGGTTCGATCACGCAAGGAAACTCCATTTTATTTTTTGGTGATTCATAACCAAAAAATCTCATAAATAGGTAAATAGTAAGTTATACTTACGTAAAATTTACCGCTCTATTGAACAAGACAAAAGATTTTGGTGACCTGTCGGTTTTATACTGTCCCCTGCAAAATGAGCAGCGGAATTGTTCGATACAATTACCACGGCCCTGAAACGCTAAGTGCAACTGAAAGACAAAGGAGGAGTTTAGTTAGTATAATTCTTATATTCTCTCTCGCTCCCCCAAGAGAGGCACACACTTGATAATTTTCCAACTCAATAAAGAACCCTGTTAAATAATTCTTGGAAAGTACACCTGCTGACCACTCGATTGCTTTATCTCTTTCTAACAAAAATCTCACTTAATTTTCTATATCTATCGTAATGATTGTAGATGCGGCGATTCCTTGGTCTATGGTCACAACTGTGATCAATCGGCACAAGACGGTGCGTCGGCGCATTGTAAACAAACGGATCGCCCTCTGTGTTTATATAGTCCGACTCTATCAAGGTGCAAGAATAACATTTGAGTCAATGAACCACAGGTTACTTTGTAAATGCCGCTGTTGTAAACACAAGTAAAAAAAAAACAGTCGTTTATTATATTTAGACTTTTTAAAACTTATTTTTCTTGTAGTCTTTTGGAATGAATTCGCGTTATTTTTTCTTGCTACGTAATGTTTTGTTTTTATTTTGGGATGTGAAAATCGAGAAAATCGCGTTTTTCGAAGGATTGGAACTGTTTGCCTGCAGTGGTCTTGCTGTCCAATTATAATTTAGATGTATTCAAGTCTAGAGTGAATAGGCTCTTAATAAATTTTGTACGATTCATCATCAACGATTGCATCACTGCTTACTATCAGGTGGGATCGCAGTCAAGCACTGGTTTATATCATACTAGCTGTGCCCGCGACTTTGTTCGCGTAGACTACAGGATTTTGAATTTATTTTTTTCTAAAATAAAAATAGCCTAATTTACTCCTTAGGTATTACATCAGCTACCTGCCAATAAAAGTGCCGTCAAAATCGGTCGAGCCATTTCAGAGATTAGCCCGAGCAAACAGACAGACATACAGACAGACAAAAATTGTAAAAAATGTTATTTTGGTGTATGTACCGTATATTATATTAATATGCATGTAGTAAAAAGCAGACACTCCAATTTATTTATAAGTATAGATAAAATAAAACTTAAATATTATTTGATTCATCCTCCCTTAGGGAGGGTGCATGAATACGAACAACTTAGTTGCTTGACATCATTTTTTTCTCTGCCGCTTTCTCCTCGCAGAGATTTGGAAGATCTGCTCACGGGAGTGACAGTACGCGTTTTTTCATAAAAATTTGCTTCCAATTTCTTGAAGGCACCCCCACAAGGTAGACCGATGACATGGTGAGGGTCACGAGACGCACCTGACCATTCGTTGAAGTGACACCCGGGGGAGGCCTGCCTAACAGTGGACGTCTTCTGGCTGAAATGATAATAATCATAATTATTTATTTGGTATGTAAACATAGGTATTACAGAGGGTCGTATAAATGGATAGAACTAGTAAATGGATACAAACTTACAGAAAATTTCAGCATGCATAATAAAAAAAAATTAAAATTATTATATAATGTCAAACAATTAAATAGTAATTGCAAAAATTAGAAATCAAAACAGAATGTCAAATGCAATGTCAGAAACTCAAATACAGTGTCCAAAAATAAATCATACCGTCAAATAATTAATTACTTCGTCAAAAAAAAAAATATGTCAAAAAATTTAATACTTACTATGTCAATAAATTAAATACAATGTCACAAAAATTAAATATTAGGTCAAAAAAATGAATAGGTTTACAAAAAACTTAAATAGAATGTAAAAAAATTAAATAGATGTCAATTTTTTTTTTAATAATGATAGAATAGAATAGAATAGAATAGAATAAACTTTATTGTACACCAAAAAGTAATACAGCTTAAACAAAAACTTAAATTAACGGGCACAACGGCGGTCTTATCGCTGAGAGCGATCTCTTCCAGACAACCTTAGGATGGATAAGAACTTAAAATAATACAGGAAGAGTAAAGTAGGGTTGGTGGAAGAAATTAAATTACATAGAAATAAGATAATGTTAGAGAGAAAAGAAATGGTTAATGGTTGGTATGATGATGATGATGATTGCTTCCAATAGACAGAGTGATAGTTGCGTTGCCGGCTTGTCACCAAACTTGCAAACAAAAAGTCTCCCCATAGATTTATATCCATATCCCGTAGATTTGATGGGAGAGATTAATTAGTTGCTAAGGCTAAAGTTGCTCATTCCCGCTATCTCTTAGACTAGTGGGTTTTTGCTGGCTTTACGAGGCAATTACCCAAACAATGGCTGATTATAATTATAAGACTAGCTTTTGCCCGCGGCTTCGCCCGCATATATAATATACAGCCTATGTCACTCAGGAATAAAGCAGATTTTTATCGGTGAATTTTTTTTGCAATTGGATCAGTTTTGCAATTGTTTCAGAGATTAGGTACCTCCTACAAAAAAAAAAAACACAAACTTTACCTTTTTATAATATACATGTTATGTGCATGTGAATAATTCAAGCTATTTATGGATTTTTACAGTTTTTTTACAAACAGATGTAAATTATAATTATTTAAATATTAGTTTTAGTCAGCGGCTTCGCCTATATTAAATTCAGTAATTATCCCACGGGAACATATAATCCATGAAAAGTATATATCCTAAAACGGATCATATTCTACAAGTATGCTTAGTTTCATCCAAAACGACAACACGGCTAGCGCAGTGGCTGCGAGATTGCCTGCAGCATGTCTCGGGTTTGATTCTCGCACAGGTCATTTATTTTTATGGCCTACAGATAATTAATAATAATAATAATGATTGTTGATATAGCGGTCCCTCATGACGAGAACCTCGTGAAAGCTGAGAAGGATAAATAAACTAAATATCTTGACTTGGCTCGCGAGGTTGTCGACATGTTTGAAGTGGATAGAGCAATCATTGTGCTGATAGTCGTGACGACCAATGGCTTAATAGCCAAGAGCCTCGACCAACATCTAAGGAGGGTCTCGTTAGGCAGTTGTATCAAGAGCTTGATCCAGACGATAGGTACTCCTGGACACGGCGCGTATTGTCCAAAGGTTCCTCTCTCAGGAGCCCTGACCATCGGTGGCTTGGACCCTGTTCCCGATGCCGGTGGGCTACTATCTTTTGTATTTTTAAATGTTTTATTTTATACTGATATATTTAAAAATGTAATTTATATAGAATATTTTTGAATAAACGAAATAATAAAAATAATATTCCACAACTATCACACAATGCCGTCTAGTCCCAAGCTAAGCAGAGCTTGTATTATGGGTACTAGACAACTGATAAATATACACATACATGTATTTCTAAATACATACATATTATAGATAAATTACACCCAGACACAGAACAATTGATTATGCTCATCACACAAACATTTGTCCTGTGTAGGAATCGAACCCACGACCTCTGGCATAGCAGTCAGGGTCACTAGCCACTAGACCAACAGGCCTGGTTCTGGCTGTTTCTCTATGTAAGTTTATATATTTGTAAATGTATAGACAATATAAGAAAAAAATGTAATATATGGCTATGGTTTTTAAGACATAATTCACCTTCGCCCGTGTAAGAAATTTTCCCATGAGAATATGCTACCGGCATGAAAGTATTTTATATGCTATGATCTATACGATATGATGAAGACAATGATCTAACTGTATACAATTTTATCCGTTTAGCCATTAATTTGAGCATGAAGAACATTTAATGAACATTTTTGACATTCAATGAACTTATGACATTTACTAATGTTATCTTCTATGTTAGTGATTTTTATATCATTTAATTTGAGTTGTATATCTGATTATTTTTTGTTTTTAATTATAATTCTCATAAAATTGTTCTATATGAAATTGCCCCATGTGCACTTATTTAACTACTTTTTAAGATCTTATGTAACACATGTGTTATAGCAATAAAGAATTGAATTGAATGGAACTAAAAAACATACAAGCTAAGAAAGAAAGAAGAAGCAACATGCACGATATTACTGACGTAAAGAATATTTGAAACCTTCCCGGAAAAGATTTCTACTCACAGAAGTTATGGCTGAACTTCAAACCACAATATGGTACAGAATATGAAATGTATTGGGCCACCAAAACAAACAAATAATTGAACATCCCAAAACATTTTTCCACACAAATATTATTCAGAAAACAAAATAAAAGTGTATACACACGTATTTGCGAACACACATAGAAATTCCTCTTTACGCTGATTTTTAAACAAACACTGAACAAAATGGACGGCTTATTGACGTGCCTAAACAAATAGAGGGGGATTTATTTGCTAGCAATAATATGAATATGTACTAACTGCTGTATGTAACAAATAGGGTGCATTATTTTATTGCGTAGTCATATTGATTGGGAGCAGTGGTAACTGCCCCAACTTACGACGTCACTGGTTTAAACCTTTTTTTTTATGGTGGGAAAAAAACATCCAATGACAACCCCTACTCTTGGGCGGAGCGGGAGATACTGTCAGAATCTTACTGACTAAAATACCCACCCCGTTCCTTCTAGCCTTCATACTGGGGCTCGAGCTGTCTTTCGAAACTAACCCTGGCCCCAGTAGGCTTCGACCCAGCTGGGTCCCTGCTGTTGCTGACAACTCCTTGAGGCGCGCGGGAACAGCGCGCGCCGTCGACGACTTGGGCTTGGTCCGGACAGTTACCGGACGGCCGGACAGCGAGCTACCCATTGCCCACTGTCCGCAAGTCCGCGCCTACGGTGACCGGAAATCGGGATCAGAATCCCGGCGGCGGCGGCGAGAACGCCGTTGCCTGATGCGTTCGGCTTCCTCCTTGGCGAGCATTACTGCTTCGCAGAAGTCGGCGACCGCCTGCCACTCCTAAACGCTCCGGACCATGGCCTCAACCAAGGCCCGGCGCGAGAGGTAAATCCCCTCAAAGAGGGGCCCTCACAGAGGGGACTTACCGCCATGATTGTGGCGTGCCCAACTGGTTTAAACGTAGGCAGGTACTTTGATTTAAAGCATTTTATTTCAAAAACCAATTTACAAGCACTTTTGAAAAGTCAAGAAGTCAGTCAGTCAGAAAAATTATACTAATTGCACATTCCAAAGCGTAGATCTTTATGGAGAAGAATGTGCAAGAAACTCCACAGACAACGTTCTTCTTTTGTTTTTTATTGATATAAACTAGTGCTTGACTACGACCACAATTAATGATGAACAGTAATGCAATCGTTGATAGTGAAGCGCACTAGCTTATTAAGAGCATATTTACTCTAACCTTGAAGTCACCTAAGAAATTATATTTCCCGCCCGAAAACCGCAACAGGCAAATCGTTCTGGTCCTTCGATGTACGTAGTATAAACGACAAGGCAAGACCCTTAGTCCACACCGTAGAGCTTTCAACAAGGGTAGATACTCACTGTACGTTGGGTTGTCCAATGATAGAAATAAGATGGCGGAATCAAGTCATGCAATTGCCGCGAACACTCTCTAAAATGCATCTCGTAACAACATACTTCAATCCTCAGTTTTCGCAATAAGTATCCACAATTTTCATAAATATTACTAATCCTAACACCGAAGTAAGAATTCAGAGAACGACGGGCACAAATAATGGCAGCCTCATGACCGCAAGTAGGTCCTTAGGTTTATGTAATACTTGATTACTAGAAACAAATTACTTTTCAGCTCTAGGGTAATAAACTGACGAATTCCACGTTGAAAGACCCCGCACTTTTTGATCTTTGACACGATAGTCTATAGTAGTAATCGTTAAGACTTTAACCGTTGATGCAATTAGTCAGGTTCACTGCTTTGAGGTTTACGTACCCGTACCGTACGTTTTATGATCAGTTATTTACAATATGCAGCTTGGAATTTTATTATTGTAAATTCTTGTAAGTTCTTGTAAGTTCTTGTAAGTTCTTGTAAGTTCTTGTAAGTTCTTGTAAGTTCTTGGAAATTCTTGGAAATTCTTGGAAATTCTTGGAAATTCTTGGAAATTCTCGTAAATTTTTGTAATTTCTTGTTAGTTCTTTTAAATTCTTGTGAACTTTTATATATTCTGGTTTTATCTGGTATATTGAGTTCATCCTTATGATGTTTATACAAATCAAACCAGCAAAGTGGACAGACCTAGTGAGGGTCTGAGAAGCCCCATGGCTGCAAGATGCACGGGACCGGTCATTATGGCGACACTTGGGAGAGGCCTACGTCCAAAAGTGGACGTCTATTGGTTGATATGATGAGGAAGAGCATGTAGCCTTTTTTACGTGGGAAACCTTCTTAAAACTTCTCCCACTCTGGTTAGAGCAACTGTCAGACTTTGACAAATTAAAACCCATCCATATTTCTTCAGTTGCCCTTTGCGTTCTACAACCACTTTATCGAACTTTCCCATATGTAGCAGGTAGCCTAACCTACAATCCTCCATGAATTAACAGCGACATAGATTCTTCAAATGCCAAGTTCCGTCAATCAATGAATGACATTTGATTTAAGTGTTTCTATTTACTTTGTAAGGGCATTCTTTGACGCATTTCTTGGATTGATGCCAGTGTCTACTGTATTAGTTTAATCATGAGAAAGGTGCACCATTATTCACGCAGAGGTCACAGAATTACTAAGGCACTCCCTTAGTGATAATGTGATGAGTTAAAGCCACTTGATTCTTGAGTAAAGTTTTTTAATCAGTTAGAAGGAATCACCAACAGTTGGTTAAATCCATTGGTTGTGCGAAGGAGAACCCCGGGGCCCTGCAATTAAGGCAAAGAAGGAATATAGGAGTTGGTTTTAGTCAGTAAAAATCTGACGCGCCTTCCTGCTTCACCCAAGAGTGGAATAAGTCATTGGATGATATCTCACCTAAAAAAAACTGTTGGTCAAGTGATCGATACCGTTGATATAAAAGCTAAAATAAGGCACAATTAAAATTTTTTGATCTACTAACTAAAGTCACACATCTCATATCACAATATAAATGGCTCTAATCTCTTTGTGCACGCCAGAATAATGGCGGTAAGTTCCCTCTTTGAGGCGTGGCTGGAAACTCACGTCGTTGTCACCTTGATGCAGGTTCTCACCGGACATGGTAAGTTCGGGAGGTACTTGCTCCGGATACGTGCAGAAGTGATGCTCGGGTGTCGCCACCGTCCGGAGGATGCGGTGGAGCACACGTTAGAGGTGTGCCCTGCTTGGGCCCAATATAGCCGTGTCCTTGTGGGAGCGATCGGCAGCGGTGATCTTTGGTCAGGATCCGGAGCGAGGAGGAGTAGCAGGCGGTCGCCTCCTTCAGCAAAGCAGTAATGCTAGCAAAGGAGAAGGCTGACCGCATCAAGGAACGGCACTCACGCTCCAGCCACTGCCGGGATTCCGATCCCGATTTCCAACCGTAGGGGCCCAGCAGGATCGAAGCCAACTGGGGCCAAGGGTTTATTTCTGAAAGGGAGGCTCGGCCTCGGTATGAAACGCAACGAAGGAACGGGGTGGGTTTTTTAGACATAAAGAGTCTGACACTATATCCCGCTCCACCAGTAACATATACATACAAAGAATAAGATTAGATTTTTTTAACACGTTCAATGGGGAACGAATTCTAATCCGCCTTGTCTTCCTTGCGGTGTGGTTAAAAAAAACATAGTTTTCTCTGCCGTATGGAGGTTATAACTTCAATGTGGTTTAGCTTATAAAAGAGCTGAATATATATCTACATTAATAGAGCGTCACTTTGAGCTAGAACCGTAATTAAGCGTAAGCATAAGTTTCTTAAACGTTTTGGGGCCTTATCCCCATGTTATCATAATGGTGGTTTTCAAACGAGATCTTGAACGCCTCATACCGCATGAATGGAAAAAATGGGTGCCACTGTCAGCGTGTTAAATTCACCCCCTTGGGGAATGGAACCATTGAACGAGTGCGCCCGGATGACTGCCAGCAGGCAAAAGTGGCGGGAAGTTGTGCGGCGTACCCTGACGGCTTCCGGAGAGCTACCTTCATGATAACCACGACCACTCTGACAAGATTGAAACGATTAAGAAGAAGAAGAAGAGAAGGGAATAGAACGGGGTTCCAAAGTTTCTATGAAGAAACCTATTTTGACGCGGGTAAAGGCACGGCAGGCTAATTTCATATTATTATAATATATAGCTATATGTATAAAGAGAACTCATGTACTTTTTACACACACGATATGTATTATTAAGTCTGAGCTATGCTTCATTAGCCTCAATTCTGTCTGAAAATGATAAATGCGTCTAAATTTTCAGAGCACTGAGGGTGCTGGGCCGCTTATGTTCTATAGGTATAGAATAAATTGAATGATTGGCTGACTGGCTGAGTTTTTAATTGATTGATTGATAGCTGGGGTGTAGCAGAAACAAAAGCAATTAGGTAAAAAAATGTCTGTTCGTTCATTTTTGGTTATCATTAAAAAAATTATCGGATCTAGATATTGAAGTAAAACATAAAACTTGACGATCCTTATATTCTATTGCAATACTATTTTGACAAATAATAATACATATATTAGAATAAACTTTATAGTACCTACGCCAAAATAGTAACAATTAACAATTATTAATTAATTTATATTAAACTAACCGCGGCTTCACCCGCGAACATAAACCTACATATTATGTCACTCAAGAATAAAACGGCTTTCTATCGGTAAAATCATTTCAGCAAACGGACCGTTACATTCAAAGATTACCTCTTACAACGAAAAAACAAACTTTACCTCTTTATAATATTATATAGTGTAGATAATAATTTACTATGACGAACAACGCGGACCTGTGGGCGGTGAGCAATGGGTAGCTCGCCGTCCGACCGTCCAGTAACCGACCGACCCGAGCCTAAGTCGTCAACAGGGCGCGTAGTGTTCCACGCGCGCCTCAATAAGATGTCAGCAACCGTAGGGGCCCAGCAGGATCAAAGCCTACAGGGACCATGGGTGATGTGAAAGAGAATTCCGGGGCCCTGGAACGAAGGCAAAGAAGGAATAGGAGTGGGTCTTAGTAAGTAAAAGTCTGACACGCCCTCTCGCCCCGCCTAAGAGCGGGAGATGTCATTGGATAATTTCCCACCTTAAAAAATAACTATGACAAACAAAAATGTAAGAAGAATTTTAAAACTGAAGTCGGAGCATAATAGCCATTGATGCTCGTTCTATCTTGCTTTCTTTTTACACTAAAAATTACTACTGTATCGTGGGTATGATCACAAACATGCAACTTACATACACAAGATATCCAGGCTCAGTACAGCTATCTGTAGGCCATACTAATATGTGTTCTGTGCGGGAATCAAATCGCACCAGCAGCGACCAATGGCTTAACCACGGTGCCAACCAGCCATGCTGTCTTCATTCTCTGTATTACATAGTAAACAAATATGACAGCAATGAGAAAGTACTTAACTGTCTGGCATTTTCATTTACAGCATTATATTCATAATTTGAAAACTTTATTGTTGGCTATTGTTTTTGTACCAGCCTCTCCAAAACTAAAATCCCAAACCTTCTCGTCTTCTGGGGCCAAGGGAGAAACGGGGTGGATTTTTTAGTCACTAAAAGTCTGACACTATCTCCCGCTCCACCCAAGGGCGGGGGATGTATGTAATTTGGATGATTTTTACCTACCAGAGAAAAAAAAAAAGAAACCTCGTCTTTATTTCACTCTCGGATATTTCATTTCTTATCTTAAGTGCAAACGCAAACTGTAACGCAACTTTGTACGGTTTCCTGTGGTTTACGTTCACTAATTATTTTAGTGGCACATCTTATAATAGGTTCATACAAACAACGTCTTGTTCTCGAAGGAAGTTAGGACGCTAAGTAAAATTTAGAACTACTACTGAGTAGTTCTCGTTTCGAAATTTCCGAAGAATTCATGCGTGCCTTTTAGCCGTTAAGAGGAGGGGACGTATTTTAAAGTGCAATTTTATGTTTTATAGTACATGTGTGAAAATCTACACGTTAGTTCGTTTTTATATAGCGAAAGGACTGGTCTTGACTGTTACCTTGTGTCTTGTAACCAAACATATATGTTACACATAATTATGATTTAAAAGAGTATCCATGGAGTTTCTTGCACGTTCTTCTCCATAGAGATCTACACTTTGGGACGTGCAATTTAGCTTCACTTTTCTTGAAAAGTGTATTTCAGGTCTATTTGAAATAAATGATTTTAGATTTTGATTTTGTTATGAATTCAAAGTCATTGATGCTCATTATCATCTTCCTGTCCTTTTCCTATTTTATTTGCGGTCGGCGCAACACGTTTTATTTCGACTTTTCTGTCCTGTCATCGGTCACGCTATCACTAACTCCTTTTTCTTTCATATGACTTCTCACACAATCCATCCATCTTTTCGTTGGCCTCCTTCTCCCTTTCCGTCCATCCACATGTATACTCATAACTGCTTTAGTTACATGTGCTTCATCCCTCCTCTTTACATGGCCATACCAAGACAAACGATTCCCTGTCAACTTTTCAGTC
This sequence comes from Mythimna ferrago, assembly GCA_910589285.2. NCBI lineage: Eukaryota > Metazoa > Arthropoda > Insecta > Lepidoptera > Noctuidae > Mythimna > Mythimna ferrago. The sequence goes on along the minus strand of OU342675.1, from coordinate 5,312,039 downwards.
ACTGGCGCCACTTTCATACTTCCTCTAATTTACTCATTTTTTTTTTTTTTTATTGTTGATAGGTTCGCGCTTGACCGCTATCTCACCTGATGGAAGGCGACGATGCGGTCGACGATGGAACGCGCTTACCTAAAAGAAACCTATTCACTCTCGACTTAAAGATTCCCGGGTTGTAGCTATCAGGAAACACAGACTCCGGCAAGGAATTCCACTCCCTAGCCGCATTTATCACTTCAAAGTCGTTGATGCTAATGTTACTAAATAAGTCAAATGAGAGGCACTCTTTTTACAGCTCTAAATCTCATCATCATCGTCTCAGCCGACAGACGTCCACTATTGGACATAGGCCTCCCCCAAGCGTCGCCACAATGCCCGATCCTGTGCGTCCCGCATGCATCGGATTCCCGCAACCTTCACCAGGTCATCGGACCACCTTGTAGGAGGCCTTTTAACGCTGCGTTTTCCGGTACGCGGTCGCCACTCCAGAACTTTTCGGTCCCGACGGCCATCTGTTCTACGAGCAATGTGCCCTGCCCATTGCCACTTAAGTTTGGCGATTCTTCGTGCCTTGTCTAAATCTCACTAATATTATAAAAACGAAAGTTTGTATGTTTGAAGTGTACATATGTTTGTTTCTCATCACTTTGAAACGTCTGATAGTATTTTAATGGAATTTGGCACACGGGTAGGTCAAATCAACCAAAAAAATATTATTATTTGTTATTAATTTAGTAAATATCGAATTCATTTTTAAAAGAATATACAGTATTAAGGGGTATAAGGATTAACGCTACTGGTTTATTTTTTTTGACTCTTACACATAAGGTACATAAAACGCACTATTAATTTTTTTTTTATTTTAGAGAAGTTCATTTTTGAACACTATCTCTGTCTATCTCTATTTTAATAGACAGTGATGAAAAAATCATTAAGTTTAACTATGAGAAATTCTTTCACGATTCGCTTAGACTATCAAACGAATGTACCCCACATTAAACTACATGAATACCGGCCAAGTGCAAATCGTCTCGCACGATTATATTATGCTAAATCATTCATATCTACATAACTTATGCAGGTATGCCATGCTAATTAATACACACCTAGTTTACAATAAATTCTGTGTAGTTATTCAAAACATGTTTAAAAAATAATGACTTTTCCGAAACAATTTAAAGTGGCTTTTTACGTCAAAAGTATCGCAGGAAACGCTTTTAACAAGTAGTCGACGGCGACATCGCGTAAAATGTTATCAATACCAGAACGGAAAATTGGAAAATATCTCGCACGATTCCTCGCAGATACATTTTCAATATACCCACTTAAAAACCAATTCCCCAAGCATTAAATCAGAGCATAAAATACCGAGACAAAAGCTCTAATATGAGAAAAAGACCTAATCAATCTCGAGGATAAGGCTCTTTATCTATAAAATTTCAATATCCCAGTTTAACGTACTAGACTTGGGAAGCGGTATTCTCATTTCTAGTCAATGAAATTGCATATAATTCCCTCGCAATCGAACCTCTCTTTTGTGTCGGGAATGAGCGAAAAGGATAGATAATGAGTTCGGTATTCAAAGGTAATGACGGCGCGGAGATGAATAGTACCAATAATATGAAACAGATGAGACTGTTGGTACTCTATAGGTTTGCGTATATGCCTGTATGTTAGATCGGCTAACTGTAAATCGCTTTCGTTGTTTTATTGATTTTGAAATGCGAACGTGAATTGCAAACAGTAAATGGTTTGTGGATCAAGACTGTTTCCGCGATTGTGTTTATGCGTTAACCTCAAAATCTTGATGGTTTAAGTTAGTGGAGTTTTCCTAATTCTAAGAACGGCTTACAAGATTCTTTGTTGTACGTATATGTGAAGTTTTAGGTAGATAAAACTAGGAGGAAACCAGAGCATGGGTGCACTTGCAAAACTTTGTCGGTTACTACTGAATTAACATTGTTTTAGACAAACGATAGTTTAGTGGTCTCGTGTCCGAAGTTCTTTTTAAGTTCACATCTTTTCATATGCTGAAAGTAGTTGCTATACGGGTTTTCTAACAATTTCAAGTTGAAAACTAGATCTTTGTAAGAATAGTATAGAGACCTCTTCAATTTTAAACCACGCAAAAAATATATTTATAAAAAAAAACATTTTTCAATACACTTGCTCAGAAAGTGACTATTATTGCACTGCACTTAGGTACATAATGGCCCTTGTTACCAAACTGTGACACTTTGATTACCATTACGCACTAGTGCTATAATGTAGTTGAAACCTTATTGTTCAACCGCTTCCCCGCCATAAATTTAATACATGTATCGTATCAGGATGGGCGCAGGTCGTCCCCTACGAGTCGCCGGTCAACCCCCGTTTATTCATTTCAGTGAATGTATTGAAAGGTAAATAAAAAAAAAAATATGGGCGCATATGAAAACATATTTTATCGCCACAAAAGTTTACTAAAAACGTCGTATGATACACGTGAGTAATTAATGATAACCGTTCTTGGCTCTCTTAAGACCCGAGCTATGGGGAGAGTCTTAATACCGCCTTGACGGTAATCACTAACATTACACACTTATATCATAACGTACTATTATTGTCGTTTTATACTTACACCTTAATTCATAAAACCCCAAGCGCTAGCCGGCGTTCGCGCTGCTATTGTCTCTCTATTGTGTCTCTAATTGACGGTATTTAAAAGAGTAAGCTGATATAAATTATTAATTACAGCAACATCGATTTTAGTGGTAACAACGGGACTGAGTCAAAGTTGATAAAAAATGCAAAAATCCTTTATCTTATATAAAAGATCATAGATAGATTGCTATATATATTACACACGTTCGTTATGTCTTACCTGCCACCATATCAGAAACTTCATAGTTCGGGCATTATTGCTACCTGTGTTGGGGATATGCACTGACAAACCATCAGCTTTTATAAAATGATGAAAGTCTGGATGTTACGGGCTCCTAAACTATTGTTATTTCAAAGCCGAAATTGTGACAAAAATTTTGATATACGGTCGCTGTGAGAGAAATTGATGTATCTGTTTAAAAATTTAACACACTTTCACAGTTTAATCATCCATAACTGCAGAAGAAAATATCTGCTATTTTCCATTGTAACCTAGATTCCTGTATTTTATATCATCGACAAATTATATCCAACTACAATTAATCGTGTAACTATACCATGAACGTTGCTTGAGAGTACCCACCCACACTCATCATTTATTATATGCCATGCACCACGCAAAGGATAGATCATAGATTAAGAAATCGGTGTAGAAGTGAAACTTGTACGTTTCAGACAATTTCAACAATAATTTTGTTTGCTTAATTCTACTCCTAATCAGCTATTTTTATATTTTTTCGGCAGGAGTGGAAAATCCTCATGGACGGCCAGGCTGCCTCACAAACGAGCCAGTCTGGGCAGTGTCAGACTCCTACTGACTAAAACCACACCCCTGCCTTACATTTAAACCACAGACATGACGTCCGTGCTCTTGTTTAATAGTTCTACATTGTTTGCTGCTGGGCAACTCCACGTGCAAGTGGCGTCACTCCAGAGCACTTAAGTTATTACAGTAAATCCCGTCAAAATTTCATGGCTGAGAGGCCATCAGCCCGAAGCGATACCCAAGCAACAAACGAGTCATAAACGCATCAAACATCAGGGTTCTCCCAACCTTCAACACACATACAACCCCCCGCCGCCCAAAATGCCGCCCACGCAAACGGCCCCCCAGCTCCAGATACATAACTATAATTAATATTATACAATATAAATACACATAAATAACCATAATAATCAGCTATTCGTCTCACATCCAATGCACACTGCCGACTCTCACTCACCCAAAACTACAGAACGAAGGTTTAAAACCAAAACAGCGTTTAGGCAAAGATGATAGAGATACAGGGTAAGAACTTGGAGAGAGCCAATTGGAGTGCCGAACGTCTTAAAAGATCGCGCAACGCAAAACAAACTCTACACAATCTGATGTCCGTTTAAAAATTGAATTATTGGTTAGCAAAAGAATTGAACTTTTCCGCGTTCCGACCGTGCGGCTAAGCGAAGTTCAAACATGAGAACTTTATTCATACTGTCTGCATTTTCTTCGATATCATAATTATTAGTAGTTAGCAAAAATAATGGAACATCTACTAAGCATCGTTTAAGAGAACAGCGTAGCCACGCGGGTTTTTTTGTTTCGTCCGTGCGGAAATGGATAAACCTTTTCAACTTTCTGAAAATTCCATCTATGAATTTATGACTATCATTGTTAGTCTTTTAAAAATCTTTCGTAATGTTGACGCAATTATTATTCTTCCAAGACACTGTGTTCAAGCAGCCGAAACGGACACAGAACTCTGAGTGAATAATTATACATAGGTTTATACCTACTGTGTACTCGAATATGTTCTCTCTCTGTAGTTTGCTAAAAGAAAACTCAGTTAGCTTAGTTAAGCTCGTCTTTGTATGTGAACTGTCTGTATCTCCATGTATTATGTTATGTCTTTGTGTACAAAAAGAATTAGGTGAAAACAATACTGTCCCTTCTATCATTCCTTCTTCTATGGTTCAGTTCATCATTAACGCAACTTGACACGTCGGTCACGACATATTGACGTGCATACGTTGTATTTCAATATCTATTGATTTTACTAGCGACGGAAATAGACATCTTGTACCACGGGCTGTTCATTAGGAACTGATGAATTGTAAGGCAATGGCTGTTTGGAATAAGGAATAGGCATGCAAAAAATATTTGTTATTTAACCAGTTTATAAATACATACATATATAGAAATAGAATATTAACTGTGAAAACTATATCAAAATTGGTAGAAAAAAAAAACAAGACACCTATAGAAATTGGCCTGTTGGTTTAGTGGTTAGTGGCCGTGACTGCTATGCCGGAAGAGGTGGGTTTGATTCCCACCCAGGACAAGTGTTTGTGTAATTTGCACGATCATTTGCTCTGTGTCTGGGTGTAATTTATCTATAATTATGTATGTATGTGGAAATCTACACTAATATTATAAAGAGGGAAAATTTGTATTATGGTGTGTGTGTGTGTGTATGTTTGTAATGAATAAACTTAAAAACTGCTGCGCCGATTTCAAATATTCTTTTACCATTGTAAAGCTACCTTAACCCTGAGTAACATAGGCTATATTAATTGCCCGTACGAAGCTGGGACGGGCCGCTAGAATATAATATAAATATATTTATCAGTTGTCTAGTACTCATAACACAAACTCTGCTTAGTATGGGACTAGATGGCGTTGTGTGAAAGTTGTGGAATATTATTATTATTAACAATTTTAAACAAATATTAGAAATATATAATATAAATATGTTTATCAGTTGTCTAGTACTCATAACACAAACTCTGCTCAATTTGAGAGTAAATGGCATTGTGGAATGTTTATTATTTACAATTAAAAAAAAAAAAAAAATATATAATATAAATATGTTATCAGTTGTTTAGTATAGTAAAAACACAAGCTCTGCTTAGTTAGGGACACAGAAAAGATGGAAGAGGAGGAAAAGAAATACTTTCCGATTTGTACTACAACGAGTGTCGCCGCTTGTCTTACTCCCTAAACTAAAAAAAAAATAAAATAAACAAATACGAACGCGCATTACGCAACTAACAGACCACGCACATGTAGATCACAAGTTTGCTATTGGTAGTTGAACTATGAGCATTGCCCTACTTTGTGGCATGCCTGCCCCGCCCACAAGGCCATAGTTAGGGCCAACCATTCATTCTATGTAGCGTTATTCGGCGAAACGTGCTGTCGTTAAATAATAGTATCGACTAATAGTTTTTTCGTATTACAGTTTGTCGGTGAACCATGCTTTTCTGTAGACAGTTATATCGTTCAAGGGTAATTCGATATACCGTACGGGACTCAGATGGCGTTGTGTGAAAGTTGTCGACTATTATTGTATTATTATTCCTTTATTATCTATTTTAACATATTAATTACATTTTTAAATATTCCTTAAAAGAAAAGTATATTTAAAAAAACATTTAAAAATATAAAAAATAGTGTCCCACCGGTATCGGGAATAGGGTCCAAGCTACCGGCGGTCAGGGCTCCAGAGAAAGGAACCTCCTGACTATACGGGCCGTGTCCAGAAGTACCGCTTTCTGAATCAAGCCCTTGATCCAGACGCCTAACGAGAGCCTCTTAAGGTGTTGGTCGAGGCTCTTGGCAATTAAGCCATTGGCTGAAACGACTATCGGTACAATAATCGCTGAATCCACTTCCCACATGTCGACAACCTCGCGAGCCAAGTCAATATACTTGATTTGTTTATCTTTCTCGGCTTTCGCGAGGTTCTCGTCATGCGGAACGGATATGTCAACAATCATTGCACGCCTCTCGCTTCGGTCCACCACCACTATATCAGGCTTATTGGCTACAATAGTCCTGTCAGTGATGATGGACCGATCCCAGTACAACGTGATATCGCCAGTATCGAGAACTGGGTCGGGCACATACCTGTAGTATGGCACCTCCGATTCCACAAGAGAGTACTTCACAGCAAGTTGCTGATGGATAATCCTGGCTACAAGGTTGTGTCTATGCAAGTATTCTCCGTTAGCTAGACGAGAACAACCAGAGATAATGTGGCGGATTGATTCACCCGGTCGGTGACATGCCCGACATATGTCAACCGTGCCGTCCTTCACAATAAATCTCCGGTAGTTATTCGTCATGATAACTTCGTCCATAATTGCACATACAAAACCTTCGGTTTCCCCAAAGAGGTCACCGACGCGCAGCCAGGCTACGGACGCTAGTTGGTCTACATCGGGCCCATGAAGGGCCCGGAAAAAGCGTCCGTGAAGTTCCTTACTCTGCCATACTTCCCTGCGTACGTTAGTGTCAAGCACTACAGGTTTGCGCCAGTTCTCGTTAGCCAAGGAGAGCGGGGTGAGTCCCTTGTCCACTGCTACTACATCCCGATGCATACCCCCGTCGGCGGCTAGGAAGTATTCCCTGAGACTGCATACCTCGCGATTGTGCAGGGACTTAGCATTTTATTGTATTATTATTATTAACAATTTTAATCAAATACATATAAGGATATCGGTCTCTCTCACCTGGACGCAGCTTTTTTTTTATGGCCATGATGAACTTTTTTTTATGTTTCTTTATTTTTATTTGTTTTCAGTGAAATACTTATTAATTTATAATATTTAAAAGTTAAGAAACTATTTTACAGAGACTATGTTTGACCAATTTAGCTAATAAAAATATCGCATGCAAATTCCCTTTGATCTAAATGATGAACTCTTGAAATAGGTACGTAAGTTTGTACATTGTATAACAATTCAGGTTTCAGCTTGACAAGGGACGTTACCTATTGTTTGATTTGACAATTCTAAAACTGACTTGTCGCTATAAAGGCACACCAATCTATAGTGAACGTACTAATGTACATGTCAGCTCGTCAGGATGGTGGCCTAAGTGGGTATCGTGCAATGAATAAAAACAGCTGGGAACTGAATCAGTTATTTTTTTTTATTATTATTGTTAGGCTTACGTTTGACCACCATCTCAACTTTTTTTTTTATGGTGGGAAAAAATCAACCAATGACATGCCCCCGCTCTTGGGCGGAGCGGGAGATAGTGTCAGCCTCTTACTGACTAAAAGACCCACCCCGTTCCTTTTCTAGCCTTCATACCGGGGCTCGAGCGCCCTTTCGGATAACCCTGGCCCCAGTAGGCTTCGACCCGCCTGGGTCCCTGCTGTTGCTGACAACTCCTTGAGGCGCGCGGGAACTGTGCGCGCCGTCGACGTCTTGGGCTTGGCCCGGACAGCTACCGGACGGCCGGACAGCGAGCTACCCATTGCTCACTGTCCGCAAGCCCGCGCCTATGGTGGCCCGAAATCGGGATCAGAATCCCGGCGGCGGCAGCGGCGGCGAGAACGCCCGTTGCCTGATGCGTTCAGCCTCCTCCTTTGCGAGCATTACTGCTTCGCAGAAGTCGGCGACCGCCTGCCACTCCTCCTCGCTCCGGACCATGGCCCCACCATCTCACCTGATGGTAAGCGATTATGTGATCGACAATGGCCTAGAATTAACTTATTCACTCTTGACTTAAATACCCCTAAGTTGTAGCTATCAGGAAACACAGACTCCGGCAGGAAATTCCAATGCTTGGAATAAGTTACTTCTCAATACAAATTGGTACCGTGCACTATAATATATGGTAGGTACAAACAACAAATCGTAGGACCGTTTCAGTGCGTCTTCACGCTACGGCAGCCTGGTTGAGAGTAGAGTTGTGACTGATATATTAGTATTAGCTAAGATATTAGTGATATTCAATGGATTCGTGTATTAGTAATCCGACTAACTGTGATATGCTAATATTTGATATTCACCCAATATGTAAAGACCATTCAACACGGTCGAATAATATATATTACTCGGGATCCATTCGATTGACGCGGATCATATTCACTACACGGATCATATTGGCAACTTCAAAGCTTTGTACCTACGTATGTGAATTTTTGCGAAATCTGGGGGCTGATTTCAGATCGACGTATTCGGCTATCTATAAACTAAAAAACACGTTAATACATTTTTTGTTTTTTTCTCTCGATAATATTAATTTATTTCATATCCCAGGCACCATAAAAAATGATTATTTCACAATTACATATTACTTTTTCAAACACGATTTAAAAAAAGAAAAACAATGCAATGTTATAAAAATGTAGTTGATTATAATATTACTAGACGAATATATTCATATTAGCTAATACTGATAAATATCGGTATTAACCCATCTTTAGTTGGCTGTCCTTTGCTGGTTCTCCTTAAATTCGTAGCCAAATGGAAATGCCTGACTCTGTCAAACCGCAAGAACTCTAGTTCTTTCAGTTGCCACTAGATGGCGTGCCTAGTTTTGTTGTCAAAAAATCAACTGCCGGATACCGATACATACATAAATATATCAGTCTATACTAATGTGAATGTATAAATGTTTAAGGGATGTATACCTAAAGGTGCAAGCATATAACACCATCATTGTGCTAAGATTGAGGTTGGGAACTAAATCTCTGTGGAAACCTATACAGAGAACTAACCAATTATTATATCATCATCATCATCGTCATCATCATCATTTCAGACAAAAGACGCCCACCGTTGGACATAGGCCTCCCCCAAGTGTCGTTATAACGACCGGTCTTGTGCTTCTCATATCCGTTGGATCACCGTAGTCTTCACCAGGTTATCGATCTACCTTGTGGGGAGGCCTTTCAACGCTGCGTCTTGCGGTACGCAGCCGCCACTCCAGTACTTTTCGTCACCATCGACCAGATGGTTGAAGATGTTCTGCGAGCAATGTGCACTACCTGCTGCCACTCAACTTTGGGGATTCTTCGGTCGGGCTATGTCGGTAACCTTGGTTCTCCTGCGCACACCATCGCTGTGCTAGGAACGTATCAAGGACGGAAAGAAACATAATTGAATATATCCGACAAACACTCGTTTATTCCACCAGGGTCGCAAATCCACGACCAAATACTCTATCTCGTCAGCTCTTCTGTAACCTATGGGGGTTGTAGAACTAAACGAGATAGAGTACCCAGTATCAAACACTCGTCGAAAAAATCCAACTCAAGCAGTTAAAGGGTTTTAGTACATTTGTTTAGTACGTAACCTGGGAATCTTTAAGTCAAGAGTGATTAAGTTACTTCTAGGTAAGCGTGTTCGTTGGAAGGCCTCCTATAAGGTGGACCGATGACCTGGTGAAGGTAGCGGGAAACCGATGGATGCGGGACGCACAGGAACGTTCGATGTGGCGACGCTTGGGGGAGGCCTATTTCCAACAGTGGACGTGTATCGGCTGAAATGATGATGATGATGATGATGAAGCGTGTTCCATCGTCGACTGCATCATCAACAAACCTATACACAATAAAAAAAAACTTTATGTTTTATTTTTGTAATGAAAGATAACATTCCACTTGTTTTGGCTTGTTAATCAAAGAAAGGACCATAGTGTTAGGTTGTTATCGTCAACTAGCCTTTGTTTTTTAAACTATTATAGATATCATGATTTATCGTTGATGTTAGGTAATGGTATTTATAGCAGAATCACTTGAGATGGGAAACACAATTTCCCTAGCTTGAACTGCTTCAGCACTAGGAGACGTATTTATCTATTTTAAAATCGATTTAAAAAAACTAGTTTTATATTGTGAAAAGTTATTGTTTAAAAATTATTTCAAGTTAAAAATGACACGAGTGTCAGTGATCCTGGTTCGTTTCATCATTGGAACCATTTTTGTAATGGCTACGCCGCTAAACGAAAAGGTAAACAAAACCATAATAGAGTAGTTTCCAGGGTCAAAATAATTACATTTTATTTAGTCCGTATTTTAGATTATAAAAAAAATATTGGGTACGTATTTTTTCTTTTTTCGATTAAACAAAAAATAACAAAGATATAGCCCATTAAAGTTACGTGTGACGTCACCCCGTGCGAAAAAATGTAGCACGGCGTGACGTTACACGTAACTTTAATGGGCTATATCTTTGTCATTTTAGGTTTAATTTACAAATAAAAAAATACGTGTCCCTTATTTTTGAATAATCTAAAAGACGGATTAATTATATTTTTTACGGCAACTAGCCTATTATATTTTAGTTATAACACTAACTTTTGTCCCCTACTTGGCTTAACGAATGTTAGTTATTGCGGACGCAAAGTCAAAGTTGAAGTTAGATAAAAGTAGCCTATGTCTTTTCTTGGAGTTCAAACTTACTTCGTACCAAATTTTACCACAATCAGTTGAGTAGTTTAACCTAAAATCGTAACAGAGTTACTTTCACGTATAATATTATGCACGTATAGTATATATTAGTATAGATTTGAATCCAATACTCAACTCCCTCTCATAGAGATAAAACGTGCAGGTGCAGTACCCATAGCCAAGTTGCTAATCTGCAATAGTTAACGCTTGTAGAAAGCTTCAAATGTACGGGAATGACGTCATCTTAACGCTCAGTCACGTGGTCAGAACAAAAGAATTGGCAGCAAGGTCAACTCGAAGCGTTCGGCGCAAGCGAAACGGTTGTAACTTGGCTAAGGGGGCAGGACTACTCTTTCCATTTTATTGTACTCTCAGATGACATTTTATACACTTTTTTCCAAAGAAAAACCTCCCATAACCAGAGACCTGGTGAGGGTTGCAGGAATCCGATAGATGCGAGATGGACAGGTTCGGTCATTGTGGCGACGCTAAGAGGAGATCTGCCCCCCTAGCGAAGTTACAATCGAAGCAATTGTAGAAAACGATAAGTTGGTAGCCATGTTGACGCGCCTGAGTCGGCCACTCGTTCTACAATGTAGCGTTTGTATAACAAAGGATGTAGCGTTAAATATTGTAGAAACGATTTTGAACGATGTGAACTTGGCTACGAATTGTCTATTCGTTTGTTCTGATCACGCGACTTTACGTTGAGATGACGTCATTCCCATACATTTCATCACTTTTCGACAGCGTTAACGATTGCAGAATAACAACTTGGCTAAGCGTGCTGTGCCCAACAGTGGACGTCGTTCGGCTGAAATGACGATAATGATGATAGATAACTGGATTAAATTATAGCCTCATTTTAAAAAATGTGAATGTGAGAACACTGTAGACGCCATGAATTTTTACATTACCTCTTATTACTACTCACTTTTTTTATTACTATTATGATTTCTTTCTTTTTATTTGTGCTTTTGGGTACTGTTCTTACATAATATCTATTATTACTATAATATGGAAATATTGTATCAACAACCACTTTTTTAAACGAGTAACCATGGAGTTTCTTGCCGGTTCTACTCCATAGGAAACGACCAATTTGGAACCGTGCACTAGCTTCTGACGTTGTATAAGTGCCCATGTATGCCTATGTGAAATATTTTTTTATTTTTTAATTTTTTGACTTTACCTTTAGGAAGTAACAAGAGAAGTTTACCATTATCCATCACATAGTGTTGTTGAATGTACTAACTAATATAATATGGATTTTTTTTAGGAAGGAGACGGAAATTGCTTGCCATTTGGAGGAAGAGTGGAAGTGGTCACTAAAAATAACTGCACAGTTTACAAATGCATACTACGAGATGGCAGCGAATTTAACACGTCAGAATGTGAACCTACAGTCTTACTCTTTAATCCTTAAAGGTTACAATGTAGGCGCTAGAATAGGCGGCTTACTGATGTTTCGGACACGTCATTTTAGGACACAGTGTCCGACCGTCTCTTTATTTTTTTCAGTGACGATTCGGACACTATCAAATTTAATGAAGTACAGTCAGATACAAAAGTTTTAAAATAAATATAAAATGAAGTAAAAAGCATTACCTATCTGTTGCCTGATTCACGTAAAATCAAACAAGCCAAATATATTTGAAGTTTTATAGTCGTTCGATCGAAGTCCTATCCAAAAGCGGTATTCACGATCTATCGACTTATTTCCAGTTACATTAATAAATATTCTCCAGGATAATGTAATACAGTTTTTTTTTTTTATATCTCCGAATTTCAAACGACATTAAAATCGGTTTCGTTCAAACTCGATTGATGGATGTGAATACGGAAATGGTCTAAACGACTAAATCGCTATGATATCATTACGGTTTTCATTACGTGAATCGGGCTACTGAACAATTTTGAGGTGGTTTTAGACTGCTTTAAAGCCACAGAAAGATAGCGATATTTTGCAATACAAGTACGATAAGATAAATAAGATAAGATAGTAATTAAAAATAGTTATTTTCTACTACCTACATAAAACTGTGCAGCGTATGCTCTTGGCTGTCTTATTTGTTACCCTATTATTAAGACTGTTCGTCAAGCTATTATATATTTATTAATCTTTGAGAAATAAATGATACATTGATAAACCGTATTTATGTTCACGTGCCGAATGCCGAATCCGTGTTTCCCTTGGTTATGTCTCCTGACATTAATTTTTTTGATAAATAAATTAGTTAAATCAATCAATGTAATTGTTGACGAGATATTTCGTATTTGATTGACTTAATTAGATTAGGTAATATAAATTAATATTTATCAAGCAAAACCTTTTTTAAAAATCGTCTAGATGACATCAGCCGCCCCGGCGCCGCTCCGGCAGGAGATAGTGTCAGACACTCACTGACTAAAAAACTCACCCCGTTCCTTCTTGCCTTTCATACCGGGGCCGAGGCGTCCGCAAGCCTACGCCTACGGTGGTGAAGACGTACAGTGTTTCGCCACTGGCATATTGTGCTGGAAATCCCACCCATACGCACAAAACGTTTTGAGAAACACGTTCATCTTGTAAACAGCTGAGTAGTAGAATTCCCTGCCGGATAGGTTTACTGATAGCTGTAGCCTAAGGATCTTTAGGTCAACAGTGAATAGGTCACTTCTAGGCAAGTATACTCAATCGTCGACCAAATTGTTTCTATCATCAGGTAATGTAGTGGTCATCATAAAATCTCTATTTTATCCTTATTCTTTCGTATTTATGCTGGAAGAGTTTTCTATAGAATTAAGCATCACCTTTGTACCTATTTTTTTTTGTTTTCCTGCTTTTTGTCACTTAGGATGTTTTAATATCGTGGGGATTTTATCCAGCATGTGTGATGCAATACCCTGATTGCCCCGCATGCAGAAAATTTTAAGATGCAAAAAATGCGCATCCCGCATGCGTATTCCTCGCATTACATTAAATGTAGTATGAAAAGGGCATAAATTTGCGGGACTTACGCGTGCGGGGCAATTCCGTATGCGTGATCAAAACCGCCCAATATTGAAAACACCCTGCGTTTATGAGTGTACACGATTTATAATAAATAAATAAATAAGCCTGTTTTTTCTTTAATTACAATTTAGCATTTATTTAACTACTAATATTTAATTTTAATTACGTAATTATGGACGTCTCTTAGGGGCGCCGCCGCCGCCGGCGCCGGGATACTGATCCCGATTTCCGGCCACCGTAGGCGCGGGCTTGCAGACAGTGAGCAATGGGTAGCTCGCTGTCCGGCCGTCCGGTAACTGTCCGGACCAAGCCCAAGTCGTCGACGGCGCGCACTGTTCCCGCGCGCCTCAAGGAGTTGTCAGCCGGGTCGAAGCCTACTGCTTCGACCCGGCTGGGCCCCGGGTCGAAGCCTACTGGAGCCAGGGTTATCCTAAAGGGTCCCCGGTATGAAGGCTTGAAGCAACGGGATGGGTTTTTTAGTCAGTAAGAGTCTGACACTATCTCCCGCTCTGCCCAAGAGCGGGGGTTGTCATAGGATGATTTTTCAAATCGGAAAAAAAAACGTCTCTTAGGGTAAAGGCCTCCTCCAACTTGTGTCAACTTTCTCGTTTCTCTGCCACTGTCAGCCATCTCTGGCCGGCCAGTTTAATTACCTCTTCGGACCATCTTTCGTGAAGTCTTCCCTGTTTGCATTTACCTTTCAGGCCCGTCCGCTTTGCTGTTTCTTTGGACCATTTATCGTCATGTGATCTGGCTACATGGCCTGCCCATTTCTATTTTAATATTTGTAAGTGTTTCAAAGCATTATTTTTTTTCCCTTTTATTGTTGTTTTTTTTTTATTGTTGTGCTTAATAAATAAATAATGGTTTAATAACCCCTAACCTTAAAGGTTAATACAGTTATCTATCTAACCTACCATAACTTGATAAGAACATGGGTTCCTAATTAAATTCAGCTCATGTCCTATCTCTATTACGAATTCACTAAGCAACCCTAGTAATTATTTAAATGATAATATCTAATTAAGTCTGAACTGCGAACTAGGCACAGCTATGCGAAGTCACGTTTACTTCGCTATCATTTTAACAGTGATTAAAGTAATTGTTAAAAGCGACAGTGTTATAATTATGAGGTAAGGGCTAACAGCTCTTTAGTTTTAATGAACACTATGGGGAAGTTAAATATGCTGTGTTGAGGAGTGAATTAAGCTAGAATACATTAAAGCTACGCACGTCTAATTTGTACGTAGAACGACGTTGCGTGGAGTAAATCTAATGTAGCTTTGCAAGTCTATTTGCCATATAAAATGTATACAAGGTGTAAGGGACAGCCCTCCACAAACTTTAAGGGCTTGCTCAGTAGACGAAACTGAACAACCTTCCACAAGATTTTTTTTCAGGAAACGAAAAAAAAAATCGGCCTCGCCATACAAATTGGCCAATCAGGTTTATCATTTTGTATGGTGACTCACCATACAAAATGATAAACTTGTTTGGACAACTGATTTCTACTTGATTGGTGAGGCTGTTTTTTTTTTTTCGTTTCCTGAAAAAAAATCTTATGGAAGGTGGCTCAGTTTCGTCTACTGAGCAAGTCCTTAAAGTTTGTGGAGGGCTGTCCCTTACACCTTGTATATGTATTTTGCATGTACATATGTATATGTGTAACTATTTTAGTATTAAGTATTTATTAAGTTTTGCTACTTTTATATTTGCACCAAGTGCAACCTCATTTTGTGTCCATACAATCTCTGTCCATTCAAGGTTGCCTGGAAGAAATCGCCTGGTGCGATAAGGCCGCCAATTGTGTGTTTTTTTATTATATGGTTTCCTTTTTTTTAATTTATAATCTTGATGTGCAATCTATAATATAAAAATGAATCGCAAAATGTGTTGGTAAGCGCATAACTCAACAACGCCTGGACCGATTTCGCTAATTTTTTTTTTGTTGTGTTCGTTATTAACAGGAGAAGGTTCTTATGGAAAAAAAAATGAAAATTAGGGTAGTGTAGGGTAGAGTAGGGTAGTGTAGGGTAGAGGAGGGTAGAGTAGAGTAGGGTAGGGTAGAGTAGGGTAGAGGAGAGTAGAGTAGGGTAGAGTAGGGTAGAGTAGAGTAGAGTAGGGTAGGGTAGAGTAGGGTAGAGTAGGGTAGAGTAGGGTAGAGTAGGGTAGAGTAGGGTAGAGTAGAGTAGAGTAGGGTAGGGTAGAGTAGGGTAGAGTAGGGTAGAGTAGGGTATAGTAGAGTGGAGTAGGGAAGAGCGGGAGCGAAGCCACGCGGGAGAAGCTATAAAGTATATAAATAAATAAATATCTATGCAGATCGACGCGCCCAGATCGTCGTACGTGGCACATGTGTGTGCAGTGTAGTTCTACATTTAATCTAGATACATATTTAGACCATTGCACACGTGTAACACGCCTGATTTGTACGTAGATGGACGTCGCGTGGCGTGTATCAAGTGTAGCTCTACAAGTCTAGTTGCCATATAAAATGTATGGAGACTGACGCGCCCAGATCGGCGTACATGGCACACGTGTGCGCAATGTAGTTCTTCTACCTTTAAGCTAGAACTACATTAGACCGACGACACACAAGTGTAACACGCCTGATTTGTACGTAGACGGACGTCGCGTGGCGTGTATCAAGTGTAGCTCTACAAGTCTAGTTTCCATATAAAATGTATGGAGACTGAAGCGCTCAGATCGGCGTGCGTTGTACACGTAGGAGCAGTGTAGTTCTACTACCTTCATAGTCTTGAGATATTTTTACTAGCTGTTACCCGCGACTTCCAGCTCGTGAAGTTTAAGAAAATTATTCTACATTTTTAGGGCATTTATTTTTTTACAATCGTGTGAAGAGATGAGTTTTGATTATCCAGTTCTGTGATCCCCCCCCCCAAGAATTGTCCCGTCTCCACGGAAAAATAAAGACGTTATCCGGAGTTTGAAAACCCACTCCCGCAGAACGTTGAAAAATAGTCAATTTAAGTTAACATCACTTAAAAAATGTTATTATGAGTTTTACAAACGTGGGTTTTAGCCATATACATATCCTGGAACATGACATAAGACACGATTTATCCGGAAAACCGGAGCGTGTATGTTGCACACCTGTGCAGGTTTCTATACAAGCTCACCTGACAGGTATATCTGTGCAGGTAAACCTGTAAGGAATACTTTAGCGTGTATGGCTGCCTTAACAAAACAATAAACTAATGCATATTAAAAATAATAATAATAATAATTTATTTTTTCCACTATAAACCTTACATTACAAAATTTGTAGACATTAGTTACACAAAAGCTTACAATAATTAAGGCCATTTTTTAACGCCCTTACTCCAAAACTAGGTGTATGTCCCTGTGTCTTGGGAGTCAGTGATCCTTAGTAGCAACAATAAAATAAAATAAACAAAATATATCATTCAGCAGCCATTGTACACAATAAGTAATGGTACAGAAAAAGTATAACAATAATTGAGGAAAAAAAATAGTTAATTAATTTAAATAATAATACTTAATCAAAATAAATAATAAAAATCAAATTAATAATTAAATCAAATCAAATTAAATAATAATATCAAAAAAATAATAATAATCTAAAATCAAATTAAGTATAAAATTGAATTAAGTAATAAAATTACAATTAAATTGAATACAATTAATAATAATAATCAAATTAAAAATGAACATTTAATAAAGTTATAAAAAATAAAAATTTCCAATTTAATTAAATATGTATTAAAATGTCCACTAAATATCATTCCAAATATAACATAAAGCGTATAATGTTTGTGTGTGATGTATGGAAGTGTGTAAGTGTAAGGGTGTTTTGTATGCGTCAGTGTAATTAAGTTGCCCAGCAGAAGTTCTTCCGTAAATAACAAAGGCCTTATGGTTCAAATAAAGTGAGATTACATATTTGATACCTATTGAGTAATAAGAAGTCTAAAATGTTAGACATGTGCTGAC
The DNA here is from genome assembly GCA_910589285.2 of Mythimna ferrago. Taxonomy (NCBI): domain Eukaryota; kingdom Metazoa; phylum Arthropoda; class Insecta; order Lepidoptera; family Noctuidae; genus Mythimna; species Mythimna ferrago. The sequence continues at coordinate 5,294,267 of OU342675.1, read as the reverse complement.
AAAATTCCATAAATACATTTTTTTTTTTAAATTTTGAAACAGAACAGTTCTATACCTTCCCTGAAAACATTTTGTTATGTTTCACGTCACGCAATATTTTCCCACAGTTCTTTTTATTTTCCTTCCCAGGTAGGTATGCTTAAACTCACGTTAAGAAGTCGGTCAGTCAGCCAGACCGTCGTTTAGCTGGCAGAATGGCAGTGATAACATCAGCTACGTTTTCATCTTTTCATACTTGCTGAATGAGCACTGAATCAAGACTCTCTTGTTTTGATGTACCCTGGTTTTAAAGTTAGAACGTTGTGGTTGGTTTTTTTTTTGCAGTTCTGTACCTATATATGTTAGGTATTACGAGTACGTATTTAGAAATGATTTATTTACATAAACTTTAATATTTTTGAGCCTTAAATTTAAAAGATACAATTGTAGTAATGATAATTTAAATTATGTAGTTAGTAAAGAAATTGATATGAAAGTTTGGTTGGAAATGATTAAAAAAAAAAAAAAAAAACGAGAAAATCAGGAATATCTTTTTATTTAATACTAGCTTTTGCCCGCGCGGCTTCGCTCCCGCTCTTCCCTACTTCAGCCTACTATACCCTACTCTACCCTACTATACCCTACTCTACCCTACCCTACTCTACCCTACTCTACCCTACCCTACTCTACTCTACTCTACCCTACTCTATCCTACTCTACCCTACTCTACCCTACTCTACCCTACTCTACCCTACTCTACCCTACTCTACCCTACCCTACTCTACTCTACTCTACCCTACTCTACCCTACTCTACCCTACTCTACCCTACCCTACCCTACTCTACCCTACTCTACCCTACTCTACTCTACCCTACTCTACACTAAAAAAAAAAAAAAAAGTAGGTCTTATGTCCGTCTCCTGGTTTTAAGCTACCTCCCCACCAATTTTCAGCCAAATCGGTTCAGCCGTTCTTGAGTTATAAAAAGTGTAACTAACACGACTTTCTTTTATATATATATAGATTGTTAGATTCGTACTTGACCACTAAGTATCTCATTTAATGGGCGGCAATGTGGTCGATGGTGGAGTAAGCTTGCCTAGAAGTAATCTATTCACAATTGACTTAAAGACCCTAGAGGTTGTAGTTATCAGGAACATAAAATTGAACAACTTAAAACCTGCAGCGCCGAGTGTCTAACGCCCAGCAAATGCTGAGGTGGTCACCCTTGCGGTGCGGGCACGCTCGGTGTACTTAGTACTTTTATTCTTGTTTACTTTGTGCATATAACCGTTGTCCTGTGTTTGTACCGAATAAAAGTATTTCTATTCTATTCTATTCTGTTCTGTTTTGCCCCCCTAGCCAAGTTATAACCGTTTCGTGTCGAATTCCGTTCTCCAATCGGTAACGTCTCGGTGTCAGCAATTGTAGAAAACGATAAGTTGGTAGCAATGTTGACGCGCCTGAGTCGGCCGCTCGTTCTACAATGTAGCGTTTGTTTAACAAAGGATGTAGCGTTGAACATTGTAGAAACGATATTTTATCATTTTGAACGATGTGAACTTGGCTACGAATTTTCTATTCGTTTGTTCTGACCAAGTGACTTAACGTTGAGTCCCATACATTTGTTTAGTTTTCGTCTAGCGTTAACGATTGCAGATTATCAACTTGGCTAGGGGTGCTGTTCTGTTCTATTCTGTTCTATGAAATTCCACGGCAACGAGCCAAGGAGGTTGAAGGTGGGAAATGACCACATAACTCCTCCCGCTATAGGTGGAATGAGAGGGAGTATCAAACCTTTAATAAGTAAAACTTATCCGTGTTCGTATAGTTGCCCTAAGTGTTTCATGTCATGAATTTGTCATGAAATCGAGCCTAATTTTTCACACTAATATTAAAAATGTTTTGCGTAAAAATAATTGAACGAAACGAATTTTGATGAAACTTGGTCTACCCAGACTATGTCCGAATAGCATGTAGAATAGGTACCTTTTGTACCGGAAATATGTGGCCTTGGAATAATTTTCTACTACCACGCGGGTCACGGGAGAAGTCGCTAGCAGCAGCTAGTGATTAATATGGACAAAGAAGAATTTTAATTTCAGAAAACATCTAAACACACAAACTTTCAGTGGAAAGTAAATATGATAAGATTGTTTCCTAGAATTACGTATTTACACTGCGAAGAAAAATCAAGACGTAGCTAAATTCCCGAGCGCCCTTATCTGTAACAATTAGGTACCATTATTACCTACTTACTTAGCTTTACTCTCAACTGTAATATTATCGTTGTCGCTGAGAAAATCCACATTGCTTTCCAAGAAGAATTAGTCAAGTAAGAAAATATTTTTAGAACCTAAGTAAGCATCTTTTAGCTGGCTCATCACGACGCTGCCTGATTATATCTTCAAAATGCAAGTCTGCCCAGTTATCAAGTTTCTATAGTACCTAGGTACAACATTTCAACAATTTACAAATTGTAATAAAAAATAAATAAGTACGATTACCTCTTACTTACTCAGAATACCAGTGACTACAATATAAGCAGCTGAGTTTTTATCAGACGGCGAGCTACCTTATTGCTCGTCGTCTGCAAAACCATGCTTACGGTGACCGAAAATTTGTTTGTGACTCCCGACGGGGCGTCTCTTCAAGATGCGGCTGGTGCGTGAGACTATCCTTTCCTTCACGGTTGCAAACTAAGATAGCAATAACCATTTTTTAAGTTAAAAAAGTTTCCAATTAGTTACTGTTAGACATAGCCTCACATCTCGTGGCCTTTCCACAACGTTTAATTTTTATTGTAGGAAATTGTAGGTATACTCTAGTCTACAGTTTTCGCGCCACAAATTGTCACTTTACGAGCGCCAAATATTAGCTACATCAGCACCCATCCTGGCAACACAAACGCCCGCGGCTTGTTAACATCATTAGCACAATATTTCCATCGTTGACTCTGCGCTTATTCAATTTCGGAAATTGATAGGCTAATTCAAAATGTCGATGTTGGTTTTATGCATCATTGAGTTGTTTGAGTGTAAACTGTAATGTTCGACAAAGACTAAATAAATTGGTATCGATAAAATAATGTGATTAAATAGCCTTTTGCTTTGGGTATTATTATTACGTAATTGCGCGTTTTTAGTCATTATCGTCATCATCATTTCAGCCGAGAGACGTCCACTGTTGAACATAGGCCTCCCCTAAGTGTCGCCACAATGAGCGGTCCTGTGTGTCTCGCATTCATCGGATTCCCGCAACCCTTGCCAGGTCATCGCTCCACCTCGTAGGAGACCCACGCTACGTCTTCTGATATGTGGTCGCCATTCCAGAACCTTTCGGCAGCAACGCCATCTATTCTGCGAGCAATGTGCCCTGCCCATTGTCATTTAAGTTTGGCGATTCTTCGTGCTATGTCGGTAACCTTGGTTCTTCTGCAGATATCCTCATTCCTGATTCGATCACACAAGGAAACCTCGAGCATAGCCCTTTCTATTATTTTTCCTTTCGGTTTTTAGTACAATCACAAAAAAAAAACTTTTTCTGTTTTTTTTTTCAGGACATATGAAGATGTCGGAAGAAAATTTTCGGCCAAATAAATTTTGTACACCCGTGTGTACAATACGATAGTTAAGCGTTTTAGTTGTACATCCGTATGTACAATCGGCGCTCGAGAGGCACTCCTTTATCCTCAAAGTGGCTTACTATATTATCTATTTTTTATATTTATTTATATTTATTAATGCATGTTATTTATTATTTTATTAATTTAACTGTAGCAATCGCTTACGCAATATATTACGTGTATTTTTTTTAATTTTACAAACGTTTATCTGTTAGTGTCTGTTGGTGTCTGAAAGTCAGGCATGTCATCATACTCCATCCAGAATGGAAGAGGTTATTTGACAATTGCCCACCTCATAAAAAAGTAGGCGAATAGAAAGAGGTAATGCATGTCACTACTGTCATCTACATATGTTATCCATTTCCCAACGTGTTCATTCCAACCTCGTACCGACTGTTATTTCCAGCTTCTGATTACATCTGTGTTAAGCAGTGGACATTTCCGATTCGATGAGGCAATGTCCTAGTCGTAGTACATTTAAATTGAAACGCAACGATCTACAGAGAGCTTTGATTAGCTGTTCTTTGAGAGGCTTGTGCATAAGGTATAGAATCGAATGTGCGTTTGTTTTAATATAATGTTTTAGAGCTAAATTTAAATTAATTAAACTATTTTTATTATTTACGTGAATTATTATTTAATTTATTTTGACATTTGCAGTGTATGTTTTCTATCTTTATTTTTTGTGGTGTTATGTTTTCTATTTAGTAAAATAATATTCACATAAATAGTTATAGATTTTCTGAAAGTATAGCTAAAGAGGAGCACCAATACGCTTCTGGGCGTGGTGTCAGATAGAGTGGACAGCCAAATCCTGTGGCAGTGATCGCTCATGCACGACCAAAATAATAATAATTTTAAATTTTACTTACATAGAACTATAAGTTTGTACTAACATAATATGGACTTGTGACATTACTGTGTCTGAAATAAATATTATTAATTCAATTTCAATTAACTTTTATCACCATTACTCTTGTAATGCTTGTAAATTAATAAGTAAATGTGTACCAAAATGATATACTATTTTATTTACCTAATGCCTATAAGTGGGAACAGAACTTAGTATTTCTTTTGATTATGGCATTTTGATCAATACTTGTAATCGTTTTCAAACCCTTTTTTATAGTCACCTATTTTCGCTTCTACTTATTTGTCTAGAATATTATAAAAATCACGCGTCATAGTGTTTGAAAATCCTCCGAAAAGTCTGGATCGATATTTATGTTTTTTTTTTGTCCTGTATATTTAGTAGGTCTGAAAATTGGTTGTAGGCTATTTTTATACCTATTGGTCTACTATCACCCAGATGAAGCCACTGGCGGTAACTAGTATCAATACTATGGCGGTGAGTCCCCTCTTTGAGGAGTGGCTGGAGCGGCAACACGTCGTCCTCACTTTCCGCATGACACAGGTCCTCACCAGACATGGCAGGTTCGGGAGGTTCCTGCATCGAATTCAAGCGGAAGAAACGCCCGGGTGTCACCATTGAGTGGACCGCCCAGCCACCGTGTCCTCGTGGAGACAATCGGCGACAGCTACCTTTCACGCCGAGCCCTGGTTTGGGTTCGAAGCGAGGAGGAATGGCAGGCGGTGGCCTACTTCTGCGAAGCAGTGATGGTAGCGAAGGAGGAGGCGTCAGCAGGCCGTAGGGGCCCAACAGGGCCCATGTCCGCTATCTAGGACCACGGAGAATTTCTGAAAAGGAAACCCGTATTCCTAGAACGCAAAGGGCAACTGAAGGACACAGGTGTGGTTTGAGACAGTAAAAGTCTGACACGTCCTTCCGTTACGCCCAGAGCGGGAGAAGTCATTGGATGATTTCCAAACTTAAAAAAGCCAGTATCAATATAAGTTCTTTATTTATCTTTCTCATCCCTACAAATAACATTTTGTAACAAGCAAATTAAACAACCAAAAAAGGAATAATCGCAAAAACGGGTACTATTTACGATTGTCGTCAAAAAAACACAAAACCCTATAGAAAAACTAAACCAGAGAGAACAAAAACGTTGCCTATCATCAGAGTAGAATCTAGGTTCCGTACTTGTTACGAGGAACAAACCTGACGACTCCAATGGGTGGCTTTGAGAGCCGTCACAATGCCGGTAACGTTCCGACGGCTTTGACTGATGCATCCTAGGACGTTGCAAAAATACACCCAAAAATGCTAGAGGAATTTGAACCTTAACGCTACGAGCTAAGGTACTACAGAAATAGTCCTTTTCAGTATTCATCTCGCATTGAACAATTAGACGTGCGATAGTGGAAGATATGAACATTAGGTATTGATGTAGGATCGTTTCGCCTTCGTGTACTTATTTTAGTACGTGAGTTAAATTTGTGAACGTTATCTGAGTATTTCAGTTATCGATGGTTACAATGGATGCTTACAATAGACTATATATTCCAGGTGATATTGAAATAGATCATTATTCAAGAACTGCCTCAGAATGACGAATGATTTGAATTGAGTTATTATTCACACTCACGCTCTCCTTACAAAATATTTTTGGGGCGATTTTTGATCGAAATATGGACTTTCTAATATTCTACTGTACTATAGACACAACGAGGTACCGACTAAATAAGCACATCACGTCACATTTTACACAATCACACTAATATCATAGAAGCGAATGTTTGTAGGTGTGTGAAATTCGGATTTGGTCCTGGACTAGCACAAAGCATACTGATTATCCCGGTAGTATGATCCTTTGGCATAATTTTCTACATCTATGAGAGTGAAACTGCTGGCAATATTAAAATTATAAAGAATTTTTTTTTTTTTTGTAATAAGTAAAGTCAAAACTATTAAGTCTGCGGGACTGATTTTACAAATTCTTTCACTAGTAAAATGCTACTTTATTACTAAGTGATATAGGCGATATTTAAAAAATATATTCTATATTCACACGGGCGAAATCGCTGGCAGAAGCTAAAGTCATCTATAAACTACGGACTTCAAAAACCGCTCCTAATCTTAAAATCCAAGACGACAATAATATAGCTACAACAACCGAGTCGCCAGTACGGAAAATCCTAACAAAGCCTATCTCAACTCTCTTTCCTCCCTTATTACAGCATATTTAATTGACAAAATAAAACCCAGGAAGCACAAAGGAAGCGCTGATAATAAAGGACAGAAACAGATCTAAAACGCGACTGGATTTCAATACTACCGACCCCCTTGTCTCATTCGTTAGAGTGTCCTAAAGAATTATGTTTTTTTTTTTCAGTTCCGCGTAAGGACAATTGGGGTTTCGAGCCTTGGAGGCCAAGATGAGTGGCAGCGGGATGAGGGGCGGCCGCAGGATCCCCACCCCTATGCCGCCCCCCAGAGAAACTATTCACCAGCCCAGGTAAAATGTTGATCGTATATTCTACAAGGGTGTAAACACGAAAATTAGAATGGTGTAGTGTGAAATAATTATGCGGAAAAGTTTATTGTAAGCTATTTCGGCGACAGTTATTTGAGGCACCATTTAACAGGTAGTTCACTTGTCTTTGAGATGTATAGATTAAAATAAAATACATGTTACACCAAAATAGTACCTAACATAACTTATACGGTACAATGGCGGTCGTATCGCTGACAGCATTATCTATCAGATAACCTTGCATGGATTTGAACTTTAAATTTTGATGGGATACGTGTCAGACTTTAACTGACTATAATTCACTATTTGTTTAGTCGTCCTTTTGAACATTCCCACAATCTTTAGGAGATAGACTGCGGTGTACTACTAAGATAAATTAAATTATAATTAATCTAATATAAAATTTATTTTACTGGGCTGACAGCTAGGTCCAAAATATACATTTTGGGCACTTTTGATCTTATTGAGATTCTGAAAACTGTCCTTTTTTAATGTTGATAGGTTCGCGCTTGACCGCTATCTCATCTGGTGGAAAGCGACGATGCGGTCGACGATGGAACGCGCTTACCTAGAAGAAACCTATTCACTCTCGACTTAAACTGTATCGTAAAGAATATCATAGATAATCTTGTTTTGGTTATTATCAGGCATCAGCCTACAGGTCCTCTTCCTTGCGTCGTTAATCCTCAATACTGAGGGTCGTGAACTTGACAAATATCTTTTTTTGTGAACTATTATTTTGCCATTTTGTCCTATCTTCGGCGATGTGAATGGCATCGCCGACAGTCCTCTCTAGTGGGTCTAATCAACATGTCGAACTCCTGCCTCTGGGTCTTTTTCCATCTACTTTTCCTAACAAAACTAGTTTTTTCAAGTTATGAATTCTCTTTCTGGCAAGTTGACCAAAGAAATTAAAAAAATATTTTTTGGCATTTAGTGGTGAATTTTGTCTAGTCTTGAATTCGACTATTATGGAGTTGTTGGTTGACGCTCTGTTTATATCACATTTTAAAAGCGTCAATCTTCTATGGGTACTTCTCAGGAATTTATTATTATAAATACCAACATTGTAATGGCCGTTGAAATTAACGGTCAACCTAATATTTTATTTATTTATCTATCCACATCCTCACGTGTTACTCAGCAGACCGTTACATATACATAATATTTGAAACTTTGCTTACCCTTCAATGTGGCTTCATAAAGTGTTACCACATCAGTAAAAACATTGGTTTTATACACAGAGTACGTAATCGACGTACTGGCAGAGCCTGGAAACGCACTCACACTAATATTATAAAGGTGATAGTTTATCAATATGTGGGTGTGTATTTGTTTCTCTTTTATGCTCATTTGATTGAATGGATTTCAATGAAAAAAATTGGTTTACGGATAGATCAAGTCTTGTTATAGAATTTTTTATTCAAGGAGTATATTTTTTAGGACGACTTCGGAATTTCACGTATCGTACACATTTAGATACTTAAATATACCTAAATACGAGTTATGATATGGCCCTTGTTCATAAATCAGCCATCTATAGAAATGACGTTAAAATTATTTACCAAAATTCTACCTTTCCAAAAATGCTCACAGTATTTTAAAATTCAAATTGAAAATAACGATTGACAAAGGTTCCGTTGAAAGGAGTCCTTCAACCATCTTTTCTCGTTCAAATACAGTAATGACACTTAGCAAGGACCGGCCGGAGATTGGGAGGGACCTTATAAACTGAACTTTGACCCTTGTTCCATGTAAATCGAGACCTTATTACAATCCTCGCAATTCGAGGATCTAATCTACATTAATATAATGAAAAGGAAGTTCGTTTGTTTGATTTTGTTTGTTGATAATTGTGTTTGTTATTAAATTTGTTTTGTTGTTTATGTTGGGGCCTTTTGTTGGTGTTTATTGTCTTATGATGCTGAGAGAATCTGTCTATATATTTTTAAATTCTTGATTATCTTTACGAAGTAGGTATATCAGCGACCAAGAATTTATAAATTTTATACTATTTTTTTTTGCAATTGTTTGTTTTTATTTAAGTTTGCGTCATTAATAAAATTAAAATGAATAAATAATGTTAGTATATTGTAATAAAAAATAGATAAATAATGGACACTTAGTAGGTACAGACAGCTACATCAATGGGGTACTCAATCACTTAAAATACCTTAGAAAAGGAGTAATCAGTTGATGACGTTGACTTTAAAATTGATATAAAAGAAACAACCAAAAACAATTTCTATCGTACTTCCCACAAAACGATGACGTCAATATTAGCATACTTATATTCATCATTAAAAGAAACTTAAGTTATAAAATTTCCAGAAAATCGCTCACACAACTCACTCTTTGACATGCCTTGAACCTAATATAAGAAACAATGTAAGCCCAGCTGTTAGCCAAAACAGGAGTCGTCGTAAACCAACTGTCAACAGCACAGATCATTAATCACTAGAATCTGCATAACCACGTAGCCAAAGTGCCACAAAATCATAGCAATTACTACCACAGTCCACAGAGGGGAGGTGTTGAAAACCATTTATAATAGTTAGGATGACAACATGGTGACGTAGTGAAACTGATACGCTTGTGTCGCTTCAAAACAAGAGTATCATATAACTGTGAACCCACTTCTTAATAGAGCGCGTAGGCTGAATAGACAGGCAGTCACATCTTTGTGACCTGTTTATTTGATCTGTGAACTGTCTGGTGTCTTCTTCACTATGACATTCACGTCAACAAAATGCTGTGTGACGGATGGCTTATGCTTTTTATATAGAATATACTTTCTTGTGTATTTATATATGTGTAGAGTGTAGGTTCACTTGACTTTTCTTCTCCGTTAATTGTAGTGACACTTGGGGAAGGCCTATCTCCAATAATAGTAGCAAGGTCTTTCGGCAGAAATGATGATGCAGACTTTTTTTTTTTTATGGTGGTACATTGACATCCCCCGCTCTTGGGCGAAGCGGGAGATAGTGTCAGACTCTTACTGTCTAAAAGACCCACCCCGTTCCTTCTAGCCTTCATACCGGGGCTCGAGCGCCCTTTCGGATAACCCTGGCCCCAGTAGGCTTCGACCCGGCTGGGTCCCTGCTGTTGCTGACAACTCCTTGAGGCGCGCGGGAACAGTGCGCGCCGTCGACGACTTGGGCTTGGTCCGGACAGTTACCGGACGGCCGGACAGCGAGCTACCCATTGCTCACTGTCCGCAAGCCCGCGCCTACGGTGGCCGGAAATCAGGATCAGAATCCCGGCGGCGGCGGCGGCGGCGATGATAACGCCGGTGCCTGATGCGTTCGGCCTCCTCCTTTGCGAGCATTACTGCTTCGCAGAAGTCGGCGACCGCCTGCCACTCCTCCTCGCTCCGGACCATGGCCTCAACCAAGGCCCGGGGCGAAAGGTCTCCGCCGCCGATAACCCCCACGAGGGCACGGCGATGCTCCGCCCAAGCAGGGCACACCTCAACTGTGTGCTCCACCGTGTCCTCCGGGCATTCCACACAGTGGCGACACCCGGGCGTCACTTCCGCACGAATCCGGTGCAGGAAACTCCCGAACGAACCATGTCCGGTGAGGACCTGCGTCATGCGGAAGGTAAGGACGCCGTGAGGTCTTTCCAGCCACGCCTCAAAGAGGGGACTTACCGCCATGATTGTGGCGTGCCCAATGATGCAGACCTGCGAAAGGAGATCATTACGATATCCTTATGCAGGTCTGCTGGAAAAAAAAAAACTGTAATTCATTAAACTCCAAGCAAACGCCGGCGTATGCTCTCTATTGTCTCTAATTATGGTAATTAAAATGTTAAAAATAAGCAGTTCCTTTACTCATATTAAGCTCTTGTGGAAACGGTTTTTTTTTATGAAACTGTGCTTTTATTGAGCATATCATTTGATCTGCATCTATTTCTCCAATAGTTACAACTTACAATGCTTTTCAAGGTACCTATAGATACTAAAGAAACTTTATTTGGTAACTTCTGTTTTGCAAGAACCTATTAGCTTCTCCTCCTAATTGTTAAAAGAACTGTTTTTAGACTTTACCCCACGCTACATCTAATAGTGTGTGTAATGTATGTATGTCTTAGGTCTGCATTTCGATTGTCCAAACAGATTTAAAGCCACTTACAAGATCAATACAAATATCTACTTCATAATATTTGGTAAGTGGACAGAAAGTATCGTAACTGACATTTTCGTTGGGAAAGGTCAGTTTCGATGCTTAAGGGTAGCCTTTACTATTTGCACGCGATAATTTTCGATTCAGTAGCGTTAAAAAGTACAAAATTGTAACTAACATTGTTCCTTTAAAAGTCGCCACACGTGCAAGGCATTTCTTTAAACAGACGTACTTATCTTTTTTTTTCGTTAACTTAGACGTTTAATTTTTTTAGACCCGAGTATATGGGTTTTAATATCAACTCGATACTTGCGTGCGTTCCCGAGGTAAAGGGTCTTGACAGACAGACAGACGTACAATAAAGTGATCCTATAAGGGTTTTGTTTTTTCCTTTTGAAGGAATCCTAAAAAATATCAGAACCGAACGATTTGATGAATCACAGGTGTAAAATCGTTTCAACGTTTCGACCTTTTAGAATCGGAATCAAACCTCCGTAACACTCCAAACATAGCTTCAAATATAGTCTTGTAGAAAAAACGTACACGTAAATGTATATCAGGCCTTGGTAGTAAGTTGACAGGAAAGAAAAGGGGGTTAAAATAAGCTTCGTAGATCCCGAATATCAACAAAATGTTAACACGGGTTACCTGAATATGAATGGATCGTCCCTTGTAACACCCGTTGCTACTATTACCATAATATCTACCTACTTATTTCAATAAAGCTTATGTTTCTAGTTTTACAGTTTTTAGGCTCTTCTATTTATAGGTACATACATAAATAGACAATTTTCAGTAAATAAGCAAGTTGGTAGAATCATCACCAAATGGATTAGTTTTTTTTTGGGTCATGGGGCTCTCTGGACTGGTACCGCGGTCCCAAGTTTAACATAGGTTTTTTTTTAATGAGTAGTATCTTGGTTTAAAGAAATTTTATTTCCCATAAGAACATACAGTCCGCTTATAATGAGATACAAATTGATAAGTATGATTATACAATACAAATTTCTCCAGAGTATTAGAAATTATAACGTAGTTACTCGTAAATGGTTCTTAAGTTTGTTTTCAAATGTTATCGCATTCTTTGATATCGTCCGGTAATCCATTGAACAGATTAACTCCTTCAAATAACATGCTCTTTCTTCCGAATTCAAGGAATGCAACGAATGCAATGCAATGAGAGCAGTGGTGGCTAAGTGGTAATGGCTCCGACTTACGAGTTGTAGGTCTGGGTTCGAACCCAGCCAGGCGCATTACTTTGTGTAATTTATTTCATCGCCACTGCTCTCAAAACGGTGAAGAAAAACATCATGAGGAAACCGGAATGTCCTAGAACCAAAAATTCGAAGACATGTGACATTCACCAACCCGCACTGGTGGATTACGACCCATTCCCTCTCCTAGAGAGGAGGCCTGAGACTCAGCTGTGAACAAAAAAAAAGGCTGATGATGATGATGATGATGATGATGATGATTTAAGGAATCTTGTAATCTCAAAATACTACTCAAAAGTCATTTTTTTAGGTAAGAAATCTATGACTGCTAGCGCTCAAGACTGGAGAAGGAGAAGCCATTGTGTGTCAGACTTTTACTGACTAAAACCAAAACTGTGTCCTTCAGTTGCCCTTTCTAGAACCATGGGTTTCCTTTTCATAAATTCCCTGTGGCCCTAGCTGGCATCGGCCCTGCTGGGCCCATACGATTTTGATGACATCTCCTCTTTGAGGCGCGCGTGGTCAAGCACAACGGATCTTGAGCGCTCGGCGTCAGAGTGGGGATCGCTTTGCGCATTCCATATACTGGCGAGCCAATAGTCTTCGTTGTTAGATACATGCAGCAACGCAGGGAACGAATGAGGAGTGACGTCTATGACGCGATGGCGCGGCGAGTCAATCACTGACACTCCCCGCCCCCGCGTCTCACTTCGCACCACTAAAGAGACCGAATATTTGACTTTTGCGCAACTTGAAGCCAGCGCTCAAGATCCGTGACGGCAATTGTACCAGATGACTAGACGGCGAGCTACCCATTGCTCGTCGTTCTCAACGTTCAACAAGAGACACCCGCACCTACAATTGCCCGGGCCAGCTCCTGGGCGTGACATATCACCACCACTGATCACCTTCATGACGACACCGGTTATGCACGCGGTCTCGCACAGTTGGTGTACAGTTTTCGCTTCATTTAAACGCGCCCTAAAAGTGCCAAAGGACGCTATTCACAGTTTTAACGTCATCTATAATGTATATCGACGGTTGAAAGGCAAAATGGTGTAAGCGACATTGAGTAAACTTTACAAAAAAGTGATTTAAAGTTAAAATATTGAGTTCACCTTTGTAAAGTTTACTTTATGTCGCTTAAATCATTTTGCCTTTCAACCGTCGATATTAATAAGTTACATTTAAATCGCTTATTAGTCTATTTTATTATTGACAGGCTCGCGTTTGACCACCACCTCACTTGATGGTAAGCGATGACGTGGCCGAGGATTAAGCACGCTTGCCTAGAAGTAACCTTTTCACTCTTGACGATGGAATACCCCTAAGTTATAGCTATCAAGAAACACAGACTCTGGCAGGGAGTTGCAATCCTTAGCTGCTCACAATAAATGTGTTTCCAAACGCTTTGAGCGTATGGGTGGGAGGTCTACCATGTAGTGGTGCAACGCCGTACGTCCAGTGATACGATAATAGAACGGACGGTAGGCTAGTTTGTAATCAATTATTAACCTTTCAATCGTGGAAATTACAGACACAATAGAAAGACTATAGGTGCGCGAACGCCGGCGTTCGCTTGGGGTTTAATGAATGAAAGTTCTTAATTGATAATAAAGTGCCTACACGAAATATATAGATCAATAGAATAATGTATACTCTCTCAGACATGCCTATATATTACGAAACAGACAAGCATCGTGTAACAATATCCTACAAAGTTATTAACTGCAGTCCTATAAGTGCACGCTACTCGGTAAGCTTTCCAAAGAATTCGGTGAAGCAAGTAATGTACCTACATTTCTTGTAGCCGAAGTAAAATAAAGGAACTTTGAATTAGGGTGCATTGTTACTGTTTCAATTAGCTAAGCCTTATAGGGGAAGACTATACGTTAAAGCGTAGTCTCTTGAACATCTGGCCGGATATAAATGCACACATACCAGTAGCCCGATTCACGTAATGAAAACCGTAACTATACCGTAGCGATTTTGTCGTTTACACCATTTCCGTATTCACATCCATCAATTAAGTTTGAACGACACCGGCTTTAAAGTCGTTTGAAGTTCGTCGATTGAAAAAAAAATCTGTATTAAATTATCCTGGTAGCTAGAATACTTACTATTGTAACTGGAAATAAATCGATAGATCGTGAATACCGCTTTGGGATAGGACTTCGATCGAACGACTATAAAACTTCAACGATATTTGGCTTGTTTGATTTTACGTGAATCAGGCTACTGTACTGCCGCCTGCGCTCACATAAAGCCCCGCTGATCTTCAAAACCATTTTCTTTGCGAAATATTGACTGATTTATATATGCTATGCTGTACATTCTGAAGAACACTTAACCAGTTTTTTTTTTTGTAAACCTTTATTACTAAATATCAAAGCCGTTTTAAAGAAACAGGGAAAACAAGCAAAAAAATAAAATTATGATATAGTTATTTATTTATTTTTTGTGAAATTATTTGAAAATTGTTAAACAAAAAAGTCATAATGTTGATAATGTTGCACCTGAGTCTGCAATTTTTTTTTTAAATCTTATTGACTTAGCTGTTACAGAGGAGTAGGCTTCAGAAAGTCACAATTTTATGGCACTGCTCAAGTGCTAGGGCCTTATGCCTTCTGCTGCCCGCTTAAACTGTTTTAAAAGTTAACTAATTTGCACAGTAACCAATTCTAAAAATTACAATTGTTCCTGTGTCCTTTAGGCTATACACCGCTAAATTTTAATCGTTTTAATCCCGTGGAGGGTCGATCCGGTACATGAAACACTATCGATTTGTAAAGATAAAATTAAAAAATAAAGTACCTTTTTTTCAAAACTCGTATTAATTTACGCATATACGAAATTGTAGATTCTATTCTTATAAAATATGCCAATCTCTATTACCATAGATATATTAATTTCAAACCCCGGTATAATTAAAGGAAGAAAATCCAATATACAAACAAAAGCAAACAGATGCCATTTAATTAAATCTCTAGAAAAAAATCTATGAGCTATTAAAATAGTTAAAAACTGTCGATTCACACCCCCATCATTAAGAAAGCGTCCATTTTATCATGGTACACGGCCAAATAACTAACTAAAAAATAACGTAGTTTATTTTGGAATTCCATTTACAAACAGCGCCGTCACAAAGAGCCATAATATACTGGCCACCCCATTTACCAGATGTGCATAGACTCATAGAGCAACCCTTTTAGGGGGCTCTTTAAAAATAAATATTTTAACTCTGACCGCTGTAATGTATGGTAAAAAATTAATGGCCACGTGAGCTGTGAAGTCGGTATAGTCTGTGCATTTTCGATGACAGCTACGCACAAACATATGCACGTGTGTTCGATGCTTGTTTGGTGCAAGTGAAGAGAGGATAACGTAAATTGTCGATGTGTCAAAAAAAATGACCGAAATTAATTTATTATTTATTTTATGTGACAGAAGGTTTATAACAGACTAAAAATGATATAAAGAGTGTAATATTAACAAATAGCTAATTACAAGGTTCCACATAAATTAATTTAATTGGTTAAAAAAATAAGTAAGTCAAATTGAAAAATTTAATGTGTAGGCTATCTTGCTCGCCACACTGGTGCAGAACAATAATTGAAAGAATATGACAGAAATACTTTTCCACCTTTTGTAAAATAAAATAAATGTTAGGCATATTTTTTCTAAAAAACCTATCTATAGCCAGTATGGAATTTTCCCCACGGCCGAGTAAACACGGTCTCTTTCCTCTTATTTATTTTTAATGCTTTATGCATAAAAAACTACAGAGGCAGACTTAATGCCTTAGTCATTTTCTACGAGTCAACCTTTGGGTGACGCAGAGAAAAATAATGGTAGGTGCAATAAAAGAGAGAGAAAAGGGTGGTGCTTTACTTACGTCATTTCGACTCAAACGCTTCCTCTTATAACTTGTACCAGCACAAAACGGCTACCGTCAGTCTATTAACGATAACTGTCGCCCGCGTAAAGCGTAAATAAATCTCATAAACAAGGTATTCACTTTTCCACACGTTTCATCGTGCCACGCAATGAAATAGTCGCACTTTTGCTGCTCTAACTCATTTGCTCTTTGAACTTTGTAAAGCTATGCTGAAATACTGGTAGATAGCAAATGATGGAGGGCTCTATTTGGTTTGATGTATGTTGATGTGAGGTTTTAATTAAAAAGCTAAATTGAAAGAGTAAAGGATACAATTCTGTGAAAAGTGTGGACGCCAAACCGCTACGAGACGTAAGTATCATCACTGATAGGGCCGGTATTTATTTATCATCCTCTGTAGAAAATTATCGGGAGCTCCCTTGGGATAATTTCCTTTTTACTCCCGGAATAAAAAAAAATATTCTATGTTCTATTCCAGGATATAATCTAGCCGTGTGCTAAATCCATTCAGCCGTTTGAGCGTGAAGAAGTGACAAACATACTCACATACTCACACGTATTCAGTCTACAGATACAAGTCCAAGCTCAGAGTTTCAAACATACAACTTTACCAGTTGTATGTTCGGAACTCTGAACTGCCTGCCTTTAAATCCTGCTTTCCAGAAACTATCCAATTAAAAAATAAAAGGAAAAATAATTCACACACACAAGAACCCAAAAACAATCGACATCGCCAAATCACACAAAACTAGAAAAAAAAATCAAACCAGAACTAAGTCCAGAATCCGATACCATCATTAACTTTCGTCCTCGAATTCCCAATGCCTGCAAAGATCCAAGCTCTTCAGGCATAGCACAAGGGGCTAAGGATGCTCAAGTAGCCATAGCGTGGCATTGTTAGTTGGTTTCTCGTAAAAAATGCACGCCGGCTTCAGGCCAGCATTCAAGTGCCATCAGCAGTCTCATGCGGTCTCGTGGCCCGGACTCGGATATAGGGTGCCTGGATTTGACAGTTTTGTTGGTGTATTTGGACAAAAAACGTAGTTATTTTAAAAGATCGTGCATGTGAATTGAAAAGCTTAATTGTTCTACTAACCAAAAAGTGAGTGGAAATATGTTAAAGAATTTTATTTATTAATTTAAACTTCATGTACAGTGAGTGATAAGTTGAAGGGGAATCGTTTGTCTTGATATGATCGAAATCGAGAAAGGTATGTACTATATGTAAAAAGGAGGGTTGAAACGCATGTTACTAAAAGAGTTATGAGTATACATGTGGATGGATAGAGAGGGAGAGGAAGACCAAAGAAAAGATAATGGATTGTATGAAAAGTGATATGAAAGAAAAGGAAGTTAGTGGTAGCATGACGGGTGACAGGATAGAATGGAAGAAAAAAACGTATTGCACCGACCCCAAATAACAAAGAACAAGTGCAGGAAGATGATAATGATGATTTAATCTTCATATACGAGATAAGTGATATCCAAATAAAAAGGTACAATGGTGGACCAACGACCTGCAGGCTTACTCTTGAGTTCAATTCCGATCGGTCGACATTGAGATTGTGAAGTTTCGTACCCTTGAATTCAATGCTAGCGCCAAATCGGTTCAAAATTGCGTGACCATTTTGAGAACTAAGTGAAATCGTATATGTTGACAATATTGTTTTCAAGAGTACCAAATCACGTAACGTCAAAATTGACATGGCAATCGGATTGACTTTAGATTGAAATTGAAATTAATTTGGAGAGTAAGCCTGCTGGTGAGTGTAACAGGAATACGATTTATGTCCAGCTGTGAATTTATGATATATAATGACAATAAATTGAGAATCTGCTCCTCTTGAAGTCGGTTAAGAATAACCTTTATACATACAGTCACATCCAGTACCATACATAGCTCACTTCAGCTTGCATTAACCATTGAAGCGGTCATTACGCGACATTCTTTGGACAATGCGGTCTATTTATGTCTCGACCGGTATGCATCGGTTCAATAATGAATATCTTATGATCAATTATATTGAAAATATTCTAGAAATTTTTCAAACCGTATAATGTATTTTTTTTTTTTTGAGACATATTTTTGCAATGTACCGTCTCGGATTATAGTTACATGCCATACACTCTAGGGTATACCTGCCAGGTTTGCCTGTACAGCTGACCTGTACAGGTAAACTGGAGAGTGTATATTGCACATCTGTGCAGGTTTCCATACAAGCTCAACTGACAGGTATAACTGTGCAGGTAAACCTATCAGGTATACCCTAGCGTATATACACGTTACCATAAGAATATTCTATCAAAAGCAGGGTTGTTACGAGAAAGTTTAACATTAATACGATGGATGTAGGAGTCATTCAGTGCACTTTAGCTGATCTGGTATCGGAAAAGGTTGAAATAGTTTTACCTGCTACTGCCACAGCCTGAACACCGACTCCCTTAGTAGCTAATAAAGTTATAAGATATTGATTAGACCTGTTAGTAACTTAATGATGAAGATATTGTTTAGTATCATGGGTTTCATAATTATGTCCTACACGAAACAGTAAAACACTAACCAAAAACATATTTAAAAAATAATCCGAAACTTTTACACCAAGTTTCAGATAAAGGCACAGTTTAAATAATAGGTTACGACAGGTTTTTGTTCGTTGTGCCAGTCAAATGAAAATGTAAGTTGAAATTAAAAGTCCATCTAGTCTCAAACTAAGCAGAGCTTATGCTACATAGCAATTATGTTTATAATTTGTCTACTATTCATGTCCTAGACAACTTATAAACATACTTATATATTTTTAAATTCATACAATTAGAAAAATTACACCCAGTCATCTCACAAACATTTGTCCTGGGTGGGAAACGAACATACGACCTCCGACTTAGCAGTTAGGGCCACTAACCATTAGATCAACGGGCCTGTCAAAGAAAAGAATGTCGATCGAGATGTAAACAAGTCTTAAATAATTTTAATAGAACCATTGTTGAACACATTCAACAAAAAATTAATATGCCAACCGTAAATTAATTACAACATTCAAATGAATGGAAACACTGAGCACTTTTTATACTTACCAAAATAATATTTTTTTGAAAGCTATCTTTTTTCAATTTATGATGGTTTTATAATTCAATTATGGCTCTAGTAGAAAACCTTTCATTATAATATAAATAAGTTTTACTTTTTTATGAAAAATTGTACGTAACTCCAATTATTAAAAGAAAAATAATTAGTAAATAATTTGACCTGGTGAGGGCCGCGGGAATCCGATGGATGCGAGACGCACTGGACTGGTCATTATGGCGACACTAGGGGTGGCCTATGTCCAGTGACAGTGACACAGCCTTTTGGCTGAAATTATGATGAAATCGCAGTTGTGAAGTGTTTAATAGGCAGCTGTTCTAATGCTTTTCCGTATAATACAGTTTATGTACTATCTTTTGTTTATCTTAAAAAATAGTAAAAAAGTAAGTACATAATTATATAAATCATATTGACGTAAGATTAGTACCTACTGTTACGGTCTTAAAACATTGTTAAAATGTTTTAGGTCATATCCATATTTTTGATAGTAATGGCACCCAAATTCCGATCTATGAATCTATGATTATAACAGAAAGGGAAGACATAAAAAACGTTCCAGTCCAATTGTATTAATGAGGTTATTCCGTATCAACCTACACAGTAACCTGAATAGTCAATAAACATAATTTATCAAGAGATAAACTTTTAGTATCGATAATGCACAAGAGCACCATTGAAACGTGAATAAAAAGAAACGTCTTACAACAGATAACAAAATACAAAGGACACATTGGTCTATAAAGATAAGTTATTTCAGAATAATGCACCATTTTGTTAGAAAGCACTTCAATAACTATCAAAATGATAATAATTTACAATTAATTGAGACAGGAATCACAAAAAGAGATTTTTGTCAGAAGTGGGATTCGAACCCACGCCCACAGAAGTGGACTGCGACCTGAACGCAGCGCCTTAGACCGCTCGGCCATCCTGACGTTGAGAGAATCGTCGAAATAGCGCTACTAGTTCTAAGGATGTTTTAAAGGTGTAGATTTTTATTAGGAATGTCTTGTAAATATTGTATTGTTGGCTCTATGTACAAGATACTAATTAGTGATGTAACAGAAGTGGTTATATCGGAACTGTATTTGGAAGCGGAGTTTTTTAAATTTGGTTTATCGGAATCGGATTCAGAACCAGAACCGGAACCGGAATTTAAATCTGACGCGGAGACAGAAGCGTCAAATGAAAACATTGCTGAGGGTCAATTTATACTAGCGCAGAGTCGAAGCGCATCGAAGCGTCTATCCAAAACTGAACATAACAAATTCAACAGTAACTCCACAGCGTAACGCACACATTAGGTACAATTGAGGTTTTAAAAAGACGCGCGCATTCTTCGGAATTCGCGCGTCTGCGCGTGAACAACGCTGATTGGTGCGCACGCATTCTCGCGTATCCATGCGCCCGCTAGCGAACATACGCGTCATCAGTTGGAAATTGGCCAATTCAATAGCACTGCTGTTGATGCCCATTACTAAACGTAAAAGAGTACGCGCGTATTCTGGTGAATACGCGCGCATTCGTGCGGTTTCGCTATAGTTGTAAAGAATTTGACGCTTCGATGCGTTTCGACTCTGCGCTAGTATATATTGACCCTAAAAACCAATCATAAACTGGGATACTTAAATGAAGCGCGAACTTGCAATATAAATTCCAAATACGAAACCAAATGACAAATTAAAAGTGTTTATAGAGTAAATTACAGTACAGAAGGCACAAGGGGTGGGTAATACCCCGAGAGACAACTGTAAACTTGTTTATACCTTCGATAAGTTCCGATTCAAATTTATCGGAACCGAAGTCGGAATCGAAGGTGCGAAATCAATCGAAAGTTTCGAACTTTCGGAATCGGAATCAAACGTCCCTAGTATCTCAAATAATATAATATAATATAATACAAGGTGCAGTTTTAAAACTGCACAATATTTCAGGAGGTTGTAGTAAAACTCATAAATAATCATATAAAAAAACGATACCTGGTCAATAATCAGTAATACTTGTTATTTAATTTTTTAATTACTCTAAACTAAATCGATTGATCGATGGCCGCGGGGGCGTGGCTAGGGTGTGGCGTGCGGGATGATGATTGGATGATACATTATTTATGAAACTATCATTGCGAGTTAGTGTGTGTGAAAACGACCTTTATTGTTCCGTGTTTGTGTGTGTGAAAAAAAGCGCGGTTATAAAAAAAAAAAAAATTACCTACTTATTTTATTATTGATTCGGGTCGAGAATCACTAACATAATTACCTCCTGAAATATTTCGCAGCTTCAAAACGACACCTTGTATAATATAATATAATATAATATAATATAATATAATATAATATAATATAATATAATATAATATAATATAATATAATATAATATAATATAATATAATATAATATAATATAATATAATATAATATAATATAATATAATACCACAACTATCACACGACGCCGTCTAGTCTCAAGATAAGCAGAGCTTGTGTTATGGGTACTAGACAACTGATAAACACACGTAAGTTTATATTTCTTAATACATACATGATAAAGATAAATAATACCCAGACACAGAATAAATGATCGTGTACAAACATTTGTCCTCGGTGGGAATCAAACCCACGACCTCCGGCATAGCAGTCAGGGCAACTAACCACTAGAACAACAAGCCAGTCAAAATATCGGTATTTACCAAATACAGCGCATACATTTAAAACCCAAAAGTTATCGTTTACATTATTAAACCCTACCCGTTATGTATATGGCAACAAACTTTTAAGTTTATTAACAGTTAAGCCACAACACATATACTAAAACTCAGTCACGTTGCCTACTCAAGCTACCAGACTTTTCGGAAACCTTAAACAAACAAAAGAGGAAAATTTTGTTTAATAGTTGTGGGAAAGATGCGGGTAAACTCAAAGTAAACCCTAACATAATATTTATTTACATAGGGACGAGTATGTTATGTATATTAGAGTAGTAAGAGTAGTAGACAATCTTGATGTTATTGACTGGTCTGTAGGAGGCCTTGAATGCTATGACGGAGATCGACTCGATTACCACCCGAGATAAATCACCACCAGTTCGAAGCCTATTGGGGCCAAGGGTCTGCTTCTGAAAGGAAAGCTCGGCCCCAGTATGAAAGGCAACGATGGAACGGGGTGGGTTTTTTAGCCAGTAAAAGCCTGACACCATCTCCCGCTCCGCCCAAGAGCGGGGGACGTCATTAGATGAATTTTACCCATAAAAAAAAGACACTCACTGGTAGTCCGGGTTCCCTAGTACATTTTTCCACCTTGATTACTATCAAGCTAATTTAAAAAAAAAACCTGTTAGTAATAAATTTTTTAGACTCATCATCTCATACATATTTTTCCTTGGCTCTGTTATCTGTTAGCTACCACAATCGAGAGTTGTGTATAGGAAATTGATGGGCGTCTCATCAAAATGAAGCTACTCACGGAAAATTAGCTTGATAGTAGGTAATCAAGTGGGAAAAATGTACTAGGGAACCCGGACTATGGTGTTTAAAGCAGATTTCCAAAATTTTATTATGGGATGAGAATTCCGTACTGTATGCGTATCAGAACACGTAGCGTTGAAAATCTTCCCACAAGGTGGACCCATCGGTCCACCTGGACCCATTACCTGAGATCTATCAATGAGATCTCCATATTGGAGGTCTGGTGAGGGTCATGGGAATCCAATGAATACACATGATGTGACGCACAGAACCAGTGGTTGTGGTGACATCAATCAGAAACGTTTATTTCAAATAGACCAGTTACAACCACTTTTGAATTGTCAAAATGTCGGTTAGTCAAAAAAGTGAAGCTAAATTGCACGTTCCAAAGAGTAGATCTCTATGGAGTAGAATACTTGGAAGAGGTTTAAGTGCAATTGTGGACGTCGTTCGGCTGAAATGATGGTGATAAAGAAATGAAGACATCCGCAGGAGAACCAAGGTTGCCGTCATAGCACGAAGAATCGCCAAGCTTAAGTGGCAATGGGCAGGGCACATTGCTCGCAGAACAGATGGCCGTTGTGGCCGAAAGTTTCTGGAGTGGAGTGGACCGCGTACCGGAGGACGCAACTTTGGAAGGCCTCCTACAAGGTGGACGAAGACCTGGTGAAGGTTGCGGGAATCCGATGGATGTGGGACGCGCAGGATCGTTCATTGTGTTGACACCTGGGGAGGCCTATGTCCAACAGTGGCCGCCTATCGGCTGATATGACGATGATGATGGTGATAATGATGATGATGATAGACCAAATCCTCACATTACAAATAACAAGATTAGCCGTACTACAGAATTCCACATATTAGTGCAAAATAATGATACTTGTGGACTACGGCTGCACATTATGAGGACAATATGGCGTAGGCGTCGCGTCCGGTGTTCCGTTTGATCTCGCCATGTGGTTCCGGTAACGGTACAGACCGACGCGTGCGCAGGACACGTGCGATTGTGCTCTTGTTATAATAAAATTAGTCTGTGTCGGGTTTGCGTTTTATTTTTTTTTGGTTCGTGATTATTCTGGCTTTTATCGTAGTTATTTTCATTATCTTCTGGAGATTTCTTGCGCATGATTTTGCAAGTGATAGCATAGCATAGTCGGCCTTATAATGTTCCCACTTGGGAATCAGGCCTCCTCCACTACGCGGACCTAGTACGAGTTGGTGAAAGTCAGATATCTTCGAATTTTTGGTTCTAGGACATGCCGGTTTTCTCACGATGTTTTCCTTTATCGTTTTGAGAGCAGTGGTGATGAAATATTTTTTTTTAATCTGTTATAAACTAGTACTTGACTGCGATCCTACCTGATGGTAAGTAGTGATGCAATCGTTGATGGTGAGGCGCGAGGCACACTAGTTTATTAAGAACCTATTCACTCTAGCCTTGAAGACACCTAAATTATAATCGGACGGGAAGACCGCAGCAGACAAATTGTTCCAGTACTTCGATGTACGCGGTATAAATGACGAGGCAAAACGCTTAGTCCGGACCGTAGAGGTTTCAACAACGTAAGGATGGATACTCGCCGTACGTCGGTTTGTCCGATGGTAGAAATGAGATGGCGGAATCAAGTCTTGCAATTCTTGCGCCCACTCTCCAAAATGCAACCTGTAAAATACACAAAATAATGCGCCTGGCTGGGTTTGAACCCACGACCTACAACTTGTAAGTCGGGGCCGTTACCACTCGGCCACCACTGCTCCTCTCATTTTGTGAGTGATACCTAGGTAGTTATTATTATATTTATTACCTACTAAATAAATTATCATTCATTTCAGCCATAAAAAAAAAAATGGGGAAAGGAGGAAAATTTGGAACAACTCATATTGTTTGAGTTCAATTATCGTCAAAATTATGATTGAGGTACAACTTTGCTATCAGACACTAACGTCATCGATGCTCACTATGATAATTGCTCTTTGCCAATTGATGATTTCATTTTCTTAACTACCATTGTAGTTTCTTAATACCTAAATTACTTTCCATAAGTTCACATCCTAGTAAAACTCGACCACAAACAAATCCGAAAAGATAAGATAGCCAGTGAATACAACTTAACGGCTAAATCATTAGCCACTTAACAGAGATAAGATAAAACAAGATTACTTGTTTAATCTATTTCCACTAGTCTTGTTTAAAACTATTTACTAAGCGTCTCGCGATTCCAGAGTAACTCAGTGAGCTACTGACTCAGTTTCTTTATTCAAAAGACTGCAATGAATGCTTTGCATCGTTTAGATTTAACCTAATTAACTTGCAAAAAGCACCAATTAAAGCAATTCCACTGACGTTTGTAGCTTAACGTTTAAAGAAAGTCGTTTTATTTTTCCCTCTTCCATTTATACGGATTCATTCAGACTTTTAGAGCTATTTATAGTTCTGTTTGAGACTCTTTCAGGATTTTATGATGATTTAAAACTATTAGTGTTTCATCGGTTCGCTATCTTGATGTTATTTTTGTGTGTTACTGCTGTGTCGAAGATGATATAGAATTGTTTGCTGAAGATGTTTCTGAAGATTATATTTTAGTGATGAGTAATCCCATGTAACTGCTTTATTGAACGCTCGTTTCAAGTGTAAACTTGGCATTACGTATCTTTATATTTGTATAGTACATCCGGTGGGATGATCTGGTGTTTACCAGAAAGTCTCACTATCAGTATCATGTTGCCCAATTACTGGGTTATGAAGATCAGATATTCAGTTGCTTCATATAAAATACTGATTTTGAGCAGCATTTGGTTAGACTGGAATCCGACCAACACAATTGAGGTGATGTGCGATTGAATGAAATAAGCTGGCATAAGTTTTTGTGTGTTTATAATTTAGGATTTTTGTTATGTGATAGTAAGAAATTTTTCTATCTTTTTTTGCAGTCAAGTTTTTATGCCTCTGGAAGAGTGGTCAATAATTGGTCATTATTTAGAATCCAATTAATGTTCTCGTCAAGACGTAAATACAGAAGGTTATCCTCCTATTTTACTCTGAAGATACTTAATTTTCATTAGGTCTGGGTTCGTTTCTTGGAATAACTTTGAGACCGCAAAAGTCAAACATCCTTTTACCAACAATCATAAAAATCCGACATAAAGCATCAGTTCCAAAAAGAACCTTAAACTTGACTCTTTTTATTACAATCGCTGAATCCTGGTTAAATCAAAGCGTGTCTAATAAAAGCGATCATAACTTTCGGCACCTGTTTCCTCTCGATATCGCATAGGACTCGAATGAGGGAGATCAAAGTGTATGCCGGACGCAAACTGCGAACAATTGTTACTGTGAATCATGCTTCATTGATTCAATGGATGTACATATGTTTATTTCTTTTTGTGGATCGACTAGTGTGGGTCTTATGATGATGAAGTGTGAATAACATACGCGAGGGGGTAGTCCAAGTTTGCTTGTAGTGTTTGAATTGAAATAGCATTATGATATAATTATTACAGATTGCAGAGTATGCTATTAATGGATTGATGACATTTAGAGCTTTAATTTTGTAGTACGTTACTTATTGGAATTGAAATCAGTTATAAAGTGCAAGTTTTACTTACAAAGGCTTCGTAAAAACTAATTAAGTTACATTCAAAATATAATATCGGTATAAGTTAAAACACGAAAAGATATCATCATACAAGTCAGAACAACAAAAAACACATTTGCAACGCTAGACCGCAACAAAGGCTACAAAACAATGGGAACGAAAATACTCTTGAATCTAGAGCAAGCCCAACATCACAGAAAAAGTAGAAAAGTGTATTTATTAACACTGCACCGCGGTCACAGCGATTATTGAGTACAATGAGACGCAAATAGAGAATGGGACGCGACACCGAGGGTGCGAATGTATTCCTAATTGCCTGCGGACGTGTCTCAACTCGGTTTTACGTACAAGTGCATCTATGCAGGGTTGAAGCGAAGAGTTTCATAGGGATAGCGAGATAGCATGACAATACATGTGAAATATAGCCACTATTAATAGCAGTTGGTATAATTTTATTGTTCTGTTATGACGAATAGTGAAACCCATTTTCTATTTCCTCTTAGCATATCGTTGGTAAATATACTTTTTAAATTATTTATTTGGTCCAACATTTACATAGGTTTACATCGTTTGCTGACGTAGTCATGAGGTTATTATCAGTGTAGGTGACGAGTGTGCAGCACAAGATAATAGGTGGAACATGAATTGTTTTCCAATAATGCATAATTTGTTTATATACTAAAGTCACCGTCGGTGTCGACTACTTGTGCTAGTATTGAAAATAATATGCACTCCGCAAGTGACGCTACGGGATTATTCAAAAGAGCTACCGCGGTTCTGGAATGCACAGGCAAATTGGAGGAACACAGGCGGGTCTTACTCAGTAAAAGTCTGACACTCGAAACCAAACCAAATAAAAAAACAAAACAAAACCCGCAAGTGCCATCGGGTCGGTTAAACATTCTATCGAGTTTTCTCATTTGCTCTATTTTTACCAAATATACAAAAATATTGTTTGGCATTTCTCATATCAAATTAAGAGATAAATATGACGATTAATCAATGTTTTGAGTTACACACGTTAGAGCAAATAAATGTCTATCTTATCTTGACAAAAAAAAACACTTTCTCTTCTCCACCAACCCTATCTACCTGTGGCGTCATAAAGGCTACTATGCAACGCATCGTGGGGTGCAATCACGCACACACCTAAACATCTCTTATATCGCGTGCGTGCACATACTAAACCGAGTCGATTACTGCAGCTATAAAAACCCAAAGATAAGTACCGGCGCGTTGCGTTGGGGTGAAAATATAAGACAACGTATAAATTGCGTCGTTTATGCGTTTGAAGTCGGGAGACAGGATTTGAACTTTGCGTCGCGAACAAAAATTTTTTGTGGATTAGAATTTTTGGAACTTTGTTTGGAACAAGCAGCTAGCATTGTTTTGATATTGAAATACTTAATATAAACTTGGTAAAAAAATAACAACCTTAAAACTGGATAAGTGCCATGTAAGCCTATTCTTCCCCTTAATAAACCGAAAACGATGGTTTACATTTGCTGTCCTGATATTAATTAGTATCAATCAAGTAGTCTCAATTATTAATTTATTATGTAATTTTTATTCTTAATAATCTAATCTTTAAAAGATTTAAATAATATTATTTAAGTATATTATTTTTGAGCACCTAATAACTTTTTATTTTAAGTTAATAAATAGATTTTTAGTTCGTTTTTTTCCTAGTTATAAGAAGATAAAATAGTTCATAGTGTAATTCTACTAAGATATTTATGTATTTTGATTTTTTTTTCATTATTCCATACTGCCTATGACAAACTGAAAACTAAAAGTATACCTAAATAATATTAACTAATTTTTATACTTAGTTTGTTAGTTTTTTTTTTACCTAGTTATACGAAGATAAAATAGTTTAAGTATAGTTAACTAACTATAATTACAGTAAAATAAAACCCTACGCAAATTAAAATTAATTCAAGCTAAAATATGGCGTCAAGAACTCTACACATTGCTGTCGACTGGTAATGTGCCCAAAATACTGGCGACATTTGTTTGTTAATGAAAAATTAAAGTTTTCAGTTTAATTCCATTATGTTGTTTTTTTTTTCATGATTCCATGTTGCCTGAAAACCAAAAATAGCAAAATACGGGAGGTTATGACGCCATCTGCTGAATAATACTGTAACTAACCACAGTAAGTACAGGGTAGCTCTCATAGATGGCGCTTTGACAAAATCCGTATACTCTACCTTCGACCCGCCCCCTAGTGTACAATTTTGGAACTTTGTTTCCAAGCTTTGGGCAGATGATGCAAGTATTGGTTTGTAGGTAGCAGCACTGAGTAGTATTTAACATGATAATTTTTTGGACTTTTCAAATAGGTTTATGAGAAAAAAAAATGAAAATCATTAAAAACGAAATAAGAAACATTAAAATTAATTACATTTCTGTTATCAGGGTCAATTTGGCCACTTGGCCGTAAACTATCCAAGCCTTATAATTAAAAAATACAACCAAAAAAAAAAAAAGTATATGTAAAAATAAAAAAAAGACTAGTAAGTAATAAGTTATCATTTTAATGGTTTGGCTAATGATTTCAAATAATAGGTAATTAATCAGATTTCCTTGAATCAGAGCTAATATCATTTTTGATTAAGTAGGTAGGTACTTTAATAATGTAATAAACATTTAAAAAATAAATTAAAGACTGTTATATTTTATGGCTGTTCTCCTTAATCTTTAGATTGTATTTATTTTAATTTTATTATGTGTTGACATTATGATTTACCCATATTAATTTTATTATGACCTATATTAATTTTATTTCTGTTCTGTGTTGACCTTATGTATTAATTTCTGACATATATTATGCATCTTACAAATGTTTTCAAATTTACACAATTTTGCATGCCTACTAAGGTAAGACACAATTAACTAGAGCATTCAAATGACGTCCAGAAATGTATTATTTATTGTATTGTGTTTTGCAATAAAGTTTTGACTTTGAGTTAAGGTCGTAAAATGGATCGCGTTAAGAGCTTGTGGTAGTGCCTTAGGTCGTATCGGTCCACCTTGTGTGACGGTTTCCAACGTTGCTTTAGAAAATATTAGCCTAAACATATATAATTGCAAATTGAGAATAAGCTGGACAAATTGTTTCCATAACCATTTTGGCTGTACTGTATGTAAATAACAACTACCACTATACTACTCTTATACGACCTATTTGCATTTTGCACCACGTAGAGTGCATTATTCACTGCAGCTAAGCATTCTGTAACGAATGAGTTTGTGACTGTACTTGGCAGCCAGTTTATATCATGGTTTAAACTAAGGTTTAGAGAATAGAAATGTTTATTTTTTTCTTCTATGTTAGTAACTAGCCAGTTTCCACGTTGTGCAATGTAATGTCATGTAACTTGTTCAGAATGGCGGGAGGTTTGCGAAGCTTTTAATTAGTTGTTTGTTCATACATTTTTAATGCTAGTTCGAGCGCCGATTGTAACTACGTCTGTACAACTTGAAGACCTTGAAGAACGCTTAATTTTCGTTTTGTACACACGTACAGACGTGTCGAAACTTATTTGGCCGAAAATTTTAGTTTCTATGTTATATTATTCCATATTTATTAAATTATTTGTCTTTCCTAGAAAAATCCAAAAAAAAAAAAATATATTTGTTTATTTATTTTATTGGTGATTTTCGTAAACACGGCAATTTTCCGGGTCATTAAACCCTAGCGCTCGAGGGGTTAAAAATAATATCTAGAATCAATTAAATGAATTATGTATTATTTTAGCTTGCAATCCTAATCCTAATGTTACCGATTTTATTTGTTTTTTGGGGATGAAAGGGAATCATTTGCATACTTTTGCTTTGTTTGTTTTTTATTAACCTTTAGGTTGTTATTAGTTAGACTTACTTGTATGTCTGTCTGAGGCACAGGTTTGAGGTATTTAAGCAACTAATCAAATGTACTGATTCTATTTTAGTATTTTTACATCATAACAAAAAAAACATTTATTTTGAACTATAAAATATAAACTCACCAAACTACGTGACAGTTTGTCGGTGAGATTAGTACGTGTTTGTTACATTTGGTTTTCTCACGTCATGCAATCTAAAATTCAAATAAGTAAAAAATACAGCGAGTAAGTAAATTACCTAATAACAAATTAATGGATATTTCCACATCTTTCGACCACTTTCTTAAGTAAATCGGACTTAGAAAGAAGTATCCATCATCACAATTGTACACATAAATTCCTGTCTGAGAGGTACTCACTCATTGTATAATACGTCTTTTTTATTAGTAAATTGTGCAATTGTTTTTTAAATACGTCAAAATTGTTAAATTCCAGCAAAGATTTAGGAAGTTTGTTGTAAACCCGTGAACTGTTAAAAGTATGGGGCTATATACGGGGTACAGCTTTATCCCTCCTTCTCGCTCGCACAATTGACTGTTTTACATGTTATGGTAAGGCTCCAGATGAAAGTCGCGAAAATCTGATGGATGCGAGACGCAAAGGACCCGTCATTGTGGCGACGCTATGAGGCCTATGAGCAGTTAGTTGACTTTTACTAAATGCTTAAGAATCATTTTTTCCAGTTCGCCCCAGTTTCGCACTGGTGTTAAAAGTCTTTGGAATTCTCGTTTGTTTTTTTTCTACTATAATATGCATGTAGGTATTAAATCTAAACTTTCCTCATGATCCACTCTGTTTAATGGTGAAAACCGTTCAATAGTTTTTTGAATTTATTGTTTACAAGAGTCTATGATTCTGTGACGTCTCAACATTGTGAGGGATTATGTTTTATAATATCTAAACAAGGATGTCATGACAGAAGCAAGAACGATTCAAGAGTTGAAGCACACACTGCTGAATCAATGGTACACGTTTGAAACAGTGGTTGAGAGATTGGACGTTGCACTGCGTGTCGTGAGGAAGACAAAAACATGACTTCAAATATTAAATTCCGCTATGTTCGGGTCGACTTTTAGTCTACTCACATGAAGCTAAATATCAATATTATTACATGAAGTGACTGCTTATTTAAACTCATGTGTCTAAACTCCGTAATACCAGGTAACACTATACATATAAATCAACAAGCAGTTGTCCAAACTCCATAGCTTCTGATTATTAGCAACGACTGCCAAATATCTTCAAATGAATACCAAGATCAACGGCTGAACGTAAATTTACTACTTAGAATCATCTAAGAGTAAATTTACGTTCAGCGGTTGGTCATCATCAGATGATGATGATGATGGCATATAGCCGATTTCTGTCACTGCGACCGCATTATTTGGCGAGGGTCATAGTAATCTGATGAATACGAGACGCACAGGATCAGTGCTCCATTAATTAATTACCCAAATACAAGATGGCTAGACTTTCTTATACGTACCAATGCACTCACAGCTAACTACCCTCATTAGCTAGTCCCGATAAGAGCTCATCGTGAGCGCGTGTAGCGGTGACGCCCTCCATCATACGCGCTCTATCTGCTGATCGGATAGCATCGGAGCTGTGCGGGTGCACATTATACTGCCTAAATTTTGTAAACACCAAAAACAATTGAAACAGTTTTGAGCTTACCAGAAGTTTTATCCAATGTTAATTAAATACATGAACAATTTATATACAATTGATACAGTAAAACATGTATACTGCATAGGTGATTAGATTTTCATAATAGGTGGTCTTAATTAAAACTTGTGGCATTAAACAATGACCAATATAATGCACCAATAAATAGATATCTAATAATCTTATAATATTCGACCATTTGTCCTTACTTGATTCATTTTTCTCCTATTTACAGAGATTTTAACAACTAAGTTAAATAATATTATTTAGTGTAGACTTCTATTTTAATTAAAGTAACAATTTAGCTAATATCAATTCTGAATATAATTGCTACTGCACAAGAACCTGTATAATTAATCAGATTTAAACAAAGCATTGAACGGAACAGTACTCTAAAATGTTGGTCTAGACGAAGTCACAATTCATACAAGGTACTAGCCATTAAAATCGCCAATAACCATTAAGTCAATGGAAACACGCCAAGTACTACCGAATGCAATACAATAGCCAGTATTAAATCTAACCAATAAATTATTCAAAGACGTTTCAACCGCAGAACTGCTGGAGTGATCCCAAATTATAATGGCTCCAACTAAAAATGCACCTCTACTTTAACACCTATTAATAAAGATGAGAATTGTGGTGGATCCAGTTTATTGAAGAGCATAGATAAGTTGGTATTTTGTAGTGTAAAGGAGTACCTATAATTCAACGCCCAACGGTGACCGAGTACACGTCAAGATGTGTGAATGTCTATATTAGATGCTATTTTATGGCGCCGTATGTGGAGAATGGATTATTAATCATACTGTGAAGGGACTTGGCGCTGTGGTACAATATTCCATGATCAATCGAATCAGCATAGTTGAGAGAGGAATGTTTAACATTCTGCTCGGTAAAGAATTTGATTGTTTTTGATCCTGTGTAGATTGTGGTTGTCCTTTTTATTCATAATCATTCTTTTAAATATGTAAGCTAGGATAACTTTCTGTGAGTGGAGGAACGAGCACAATAATTATGGACATAATAAAATTGTATTTATTAAATTTAATATTAGAAGACACAACATTGTAGTTCTTGATACCTCACCGCAATGTAAACCTATAAAATGAGACCGAATAATCCAGAAATAAAGAAAAACGACCAAAAGACTAATAGAATTCCACACTTTCCCTGAACAATAACTTGGGAATAAGCGACGACAATTTGTAATAAAACCGTTTATCATAATAAAAATAAAATAAGAATACACACTTCCGGGGAAAAAAACGATTACTTTAGCCACGATAAAGGAGTATATTAAGACGATAAACCCGTCTGTGTAAGACGACGGAGGACATAATATGTGTAATAACATATAAAATATATCTGGGAAACGGTCTCGGGCCGTATTGCTTGGGTCATGGGTTCGCCATATTCTTGCAAAGAAACTGTTGCGAGAAATCACTTTCTCGGCCATTTTTTCTGCTGATTTAGTCGTGTTATGTATGGGGGTCTTGAACTTAAAGGGTAAAACCTTCATAACAGTTTTTTATATGAATTTGTCGCATCTGGAGTTCCGTTTGGTTGGATTGATCGCAGTGGTGAAACTAAAGATGTTTGAATGATCTCTGAAATAGTTAAAAAGATAAAACGAAAATACCACGAAAATACTCATATAAAGCCAAATGTGAAATTCTTGATCTAAAAAGAGTAGATAATTTTGACTCAGTCGTACGAAAATTCAAATGAAATTACAAGTTGCTTAGTTAATAAGTAAAGGATAAAGGAATTATGTCAAAGAACAAAATAATAATTATTTGTAACAGTACGATAACCTAGTTCGCACGGAAACGACCCAAATCTTCGATGATAACCGGGATTGACTCTTAAATGACCCACTAAACATTTACCATAAGACATGAACACTTCTTCCATCCATCCGAACCCTTCAAAACGATTTGTTAACGCATCTAAAAACGTATTTAACCCTCGGAACTGTCATGGGATGGTTTGAGGGGCTAAAGGACCTTTGGAAAGTGATCCATACCACAATGGGGTTACTATAAAAATAAACTGGAACCCTTACAAAGTTGATGCTAATGGGAAACCGATACATTTATGACGTTTTCCGGATATGGATACTGTTAATATTTGATAATGTAAGACTTCTGAGGACATTTGAAATCGGGGAGGTCAAGCTTAATGGCTGATTATAAAATTTTCGGGCACCTATGATCGTGCTTATGGTTTGTTGGTTACTGCAGATTAAAAATAAATATCCTATTATGCATTACCAATATTTTATAATGAAAATTGTAATCAGTGTATTTAGAGTTTCATGACTACAGCTGTATTTATCTATATTCGCGATTAAAGCTTATAAATATGTTACGACACCAAAAAAAAATCTGTTTGGGAGGTACCTCACCTGGTGATCGATTTGATGGGTAACCAACAACAATTTTGGTGCTTGCATCTAGTGAGATACAATTCTAATATGTTTTCGTTAGTAAATTTAATCCAGTTTAGATTCATTTTGCCCTGTCTTAGAGAATGTCTACAAACAAACAATGACCCTATTTTTTCATATTATGTTTACGAAACAGTAATGTGTACAATTTATTTGTCATCTGTACCCGTTTCTTCTTGTTCTTTATGAGTTTTAATTTGACGCGTTGTTGGTCAAACAAAGTTAGTGTTTTTGGGACCTCAAGTGGATGTTAGGCGGAAGATTTTATGAAGGCTGTTTTTGGCTTGATAAGCGTAATGATGAACTACTGGCTTCTTGTTAAGTACCAGTGAGTAATTGCTTTAACACTTTTACAGAGAATAGCTAGGAGCTTGTAGCATATCTGATGGAATATTTAATGAAAAGACAGGATAAATTATAGTCAACGTCGAACAGCTTTACTGTAACAACTTTCTAGTAAATATTTATTTTTTATAAACTGACTCGGCAAACAAGGTTCTTCTGAAAAATAGCACGTAAGAAAATAAAAAGTAGCTTACGACCTATTCTAAGTTCTAATAAATATGCACAAAACAAATCATAAAAGTCGGTCAAGCCGTTTCAGAGGTGTTTGATAATAAATATTGTAATACGAGATTTTTCACAAAATTAGGAATCTCAACATTTGGCTATAAAATATTAAATGTCCTACTTTTATGATGCTTTATAAAGTGGCAAAAAAAAAAGGCCCGATTTGACATTTGTATTTTGACTACCTAGCGGCTTGTACAATTAGGGATCCGGTCTAGTAGTAGCTATTTTAGTAATAGCTACACTACACCGGATCCCTAATTGTTATTTAATTGTTTCTTTCAATTACATTCTAGGGTTTTTCTCAAATGTCAAAACGAGCCTTTTTAAACAAGTTTACCATAGACGACAATATTTCATGACGTAGGTACTTACTTCAACCAAAACCAATACCATTATTTTCATATATCATTTAAGTTTCAACCCAAACCACAAAAGTCCTTATTCTAGATACTTTCAGAAGAAGCTGTCTGTCGGGGACTACAATCAGCAAAAACCGTCACAGCTGCTCCTTCACATTTGCTTCAATATTCAGCAGTAATTCATTACTCTCTACTGTAGCTACAAACAGGACCAATGTTTTGACAGATGTTCATCTCAAATTGTTATTTTTGTCGCCGGGGGTGTTAATTTGCGGGGCTTGTTTTAACGCCAGACCGCGCGTCAATTAAGGGATTACTAAACGTAATTTGCATGTAATAACTTGAAAGGTAACGGAGAGGTGGAGTTCGTCATCTGGTTTTAAGGTAGTGTTAATTTTTGGTGACTTCGAACGTAGTTTTGAATTTAGAACATGCTCATTTATTTTAGATCAATTTAATCGAATTTATTTATTTTATTTATCATAGAGGCCACGGCAATTCCTTGCCTGGCCGATTCTGGGCCTGGGAAGGAATTTAACTAGTTTTTCCATCGATTTTGCTAAGAAGAAGAAGATAGAGGTGAAAGAACGAGATATAACAGTTTTTAATAAAATATTATCTCCCTTGGTTTTTGAAGTCAGAGTCTATGTCGGAACCCTGTTCGGTTTGGGTAGATCTTAGGCAAAATGAAGATATAGAGACCAATGTTTCGGCCAATCAATTTTGTATACCCGTGCGTATAGTACAATGCTTAAGCATTTTTCAAGGTCATCCAAGTTATACAGATGTATGTACAATCGGCGCGCGAGAAGTTAATTATCAGATTGGTAGCTTTATAACTTCGTCATTAACGTAGATATTGTTAAAATCATTGCACATTGATTTACCAGATCTATTAAGAAGATATTTTATTTAGGCCATAAAAAATACATGCATAATATCCATTGCAAGCTAATGAACTTCAATTTGATTATCGCGATTTTAGACTTTGTATAGCACATTTTAAAGTAGAAGAAAAGTGTGATGCAACGGCCTCTGGAGCACGAGACTAAAGGGCAGAGAGTGGATGAGATCATTGAGATGCCAACATGTTAATAATTAATTAAGAGGGTAATAACAATCATCACCGTTGATAAAATAACTTTTCTATTCGAACTACTACGAACGAAAAAGAGTAAGAAGAAGATAATGATGGTAAACTAAAATGTATTGTCATCATTTTCTCAACTTTCGATTAGAAATCTGGTAAGATGTATCATGTAGTTTCAATCGTTCATCTGTCGGCTTAGCTCAGGAAAGCATAAACAAATACTAGCAATACACGCGAGGGTGTCGCAAGCGATTATTAGTCGGATGTAGTCGTGACGGTTCGGCGAGACAGAACAAATACTGCAATTGTGTAGCGACTACGTCGTGCTTGGTTGTTGAGACTTTCCTTGAATTGCGTTTAGATTTCTATTAGCTATATTGTTGTATGGTAATTGTCTGAGAATCAGAAGAATGGTGAGAGTAATTTTGCTCGTTCTTCATAGGAATTTGCGTTTTAGAACACACAACTTTTGTGAGTGGTTTTAGTATTTAAAGTAACTAATCTACCTTACATTGAAACTTCAAAAGTAAATTAGTAAAGCCAATGGTTTAGTCTTTAGTCTATTAAAATCAAAGCTCTAAGTTAGAGTTTGATTCAAAGTTTTCTAAATATTGGTTTTAGATTTGATGCTATGTATAATTCTACTATGTGTCTTATATATATTTATGATAGCATATCTTTTTATATTGTACGAGTACGTTATTTTATATCAATGTTTAACTGTCTACGGTGTTTACATCTCTCTTTTCACATGTATGCTGGAAGAGATTTCTATAAAAATAAGCTGATGCTTGTTTTTAACAATTTGAAATAGAAAAATAGGTACGAAGGTAATTCTTTGTAACTATTTTTCTGTTACCTTCTTCTTGTCTTTTACTATATGAGTATGTGTGTACATAAATTGTTAAATAAATAAATAATAAACTAAATATCTCCTTCTTTTGTGAAAGTTAAGGAAAACTTTGGACAAAAGGTGTACATTGAAGTGCATCTTGATGAATGATGTGTACTTACACTATTGACTTCCAAACATGATACATCACTCTATGTTTACTTAACCAATATACCAAAATTGACGTATTACAGTTTTGTTTTTTGTTAGAAAGGGTTACTTTCATCAATTGAATAGGCTCCTAAAATAATACATACTAGCTGACCCGGCAAACTTTGTACTCCCTAATGATAATGAATGTAGTATATCTTTCGATATAGTCAACCGATTACAATGAAACAAAGCCTAAGTAATAAATCAAGTTCACACAATTTTAATGTATAAAAGTTATCTACATCAATTATGTACATTTCACGTGATGCGCGCACAACTAAAAACTTCTACAGATTTATTATATGAATAGATTAATTCATTAAACCCCAAGCGAACGCCGAGCCCTCAGACAGGTACATAAACCTAGTTTAGAAGTCAGGATTTAATTATTGTCCATATCTTAGCATTTATTATTATTAAAAGAAAAAAGAAAGAAAGAAAAGTATTTATTTTGGCGCAAAAAAATTGTAGACAACAAAAACTTAAGATAAACACGAAACAAAAAAATAAAAAGTAACATTGTAAACATAACAAAAAAAAAAAAAAACAAAGTAATGTTACAAAGTAATATTGTTGTTGTGTTGTTTTGTATTAGTGTTCGTAATTTGTTGATTAACTCATCGAATGCCGTAACTAGAGACACAATAGAAAGACAATTGAAGACATTCAAAAGGTTAATATCGAGAAATAAATATTATTATAATATTATATTCGCTCTCTCATTATCTTTCTATTGTGTCTCTAATTACAGTATTCAAAAGTTTGAGTACTAGGAAAACATAGTCACCCTAACCAACACGTGTGCCCATTTACTTTTGACAATATTTTGCTGCACTAATTTTACGTGTCTTCCACACCCTTTCCATTCCAATTTCAACCTTACCTTCTTTACTGTAGAGTTCTTAATCACTATCTTCTTTAGTTCCACTGGGTTATGGGATCAGTGTTGTAACTGCGATCACGGTTTGCTTGTTCATTGTTTTCGTTGACGACAGCGTGTTGTGTTGCAATGTTCAAATGTCGAACGATGAATACAGTTTGACCCTAGTACCTCAAAGGTCATTGTATAAGAAGTTTACATACAAGTAAGAGAAGGCCCTTAGTTATAACGTTGGAATTTGTTTTGAGTTATAAACATAAACAACAAACATTTTAACATGTTAACATTTTTCATCACTTACTCGAAAACCTGTCCACATCCCTCCCGCTTTTAGGCACGCATATTACTGTTTTTCGCACTGGTGCAGAAAAGTGCACGTGCTCGCTCCACCTCAATTTATTATATTTATCGCAGAATCAAAGAAAGAGATAAGACCACCGAAGCCGCTGGAAAACGTTAGTTTGCTAATAAACAGAATGACGGACGGACGGACCTGCATTTTTTTGTTAGAAGTTTGCAGCAACTCCCCAAATCCAATCTAATTAGTTGATTAACAATCAATCTATTCCACCTCACATCCGGCGGGATCGCTGTCAAACACTAGTATAGGTATATCAATTACAAAAAAAAAAAATAATAACTGACATTTTCTTCCTCCAAATGTTTCTTTTTAGCAACTAAATACATAAAGTGCCTATGATACCAAAATGATACACGATAATTTCCCATCAAACTCCTGTAAGCCTGAGTGAACTGGCGAAGATTATTTCATCTCGGCGTACATCGTCAGAATGTTAATACGCGTAGACAGCCCGCGGGCCAGTAGACATCTTCAATGTTATGCTGCCCTGGTACTCCTACTATTTGTTCGTTCGCTTTACGTTGATGAGTTTTGTGGAAAGTGCTAGAAAATAATTTGGAACTCTTCTGTATTGAGGACTCTTGGTAACAGTGGTTACTAATATATGTAATACTAGCTTTTGGCTGCAGCTTCGCTCGCGTATATAAAATATAGGTAGCTTGTCACTCAGAAATAAAGCAGCTTTCTATCGGTGAAAAATTTTTTGCAATCGGATCAGTACATCCAGAGATTATCTCCTCATCATCATCATCTTCCTGCCCTAGTCCCGTTTTATTTGGGGTCGGCGCAACATGTTTTATTCTTCCATTCTGTCCTGTCACTCATCACGCTATCACTAACTCCCTTTTTTTTCATATCGCTTCTCACACAATCCATCCATCTTTTCTTTGGTCTCTCTCTTCCCCTCCATCCATCCACATGTAAACTCATAACTTTTTTTCATAACTAGAGATTATCTCCTACAAACAAAAAAAAAACATTACCTCTTTATTATATTAATAATAATACAAATGTATGTAAATTGGTGTTTTCGTGAATTTTATAATATGAAAACTTTAGATTGGCTCTAAGAAAAGAGAAAAATAGCAGCTGTAGGAAGCAAATAAAGAAAGAAAGAAAAAAAAACCTGGGCAAGTACGAGTCGGACTCGCGCCCTGAGGGTTCCGTAGGTTTCTTATGTAATTAGTTCAATACCGGAATGGAGTCTGGAAATTTTTTTACCGAATCGCAAAAAAAAAGTGTGACGTAATAACCAATACACAGTTTTCATATTTATTCCTATACTTGTGCTTTAAGGCTTTGCTTTATGCCAAATTTCAGGATTCTGCATCAACGGGAAGTACCCTGTGAATTTTGATTTCCTTGAGAGTGTCGAAATGTACGGTTTTTGTCGCCTAAACCGAATATCATTTTTCTCGTTAATTTACAAGTTTCATTTTTTTTGCAGCGTCAAGAATCCGTAGACTTAAGTATAAAGTTTTAATTTCAACTCGATACCTTTACGCGTTTCAGAGGTAAAGAGTCTTGACATACAGACAGACAGACGGAGAACGAAGTGATCTTATAAGATTCGATTTTTCCTTTTGAGGTGCTTTTTTTTTCCTAAAAAACAGACCTATATAATATTTATTGAGTATTTCAAATTTTCACTGCAGTTAGGAATTTTTGTTAAATATTTATGACTTGCCTTAAAGTAATGAGTTTAGGACCCAGAGTAATGTGTATGACGGCGGCAAAACTATCAGAATTCAACTAGCGGCTCTTTCGTCGCACCTAATGCAGTTAGGCGCCTACCTGCAGGCACTTTTCACTTTTGGCTAGATTTAGATCTAGACACAGGCGACACTTTAGACGGAATATAGATTTCTAGTTCCAGACAGTTGTATCAAAACTGCTATCGTGAAAGCAGAAATGTATCTACCAAAATAACTATATCTATATCCCCTTTCTCTATTGTATTTTTTAATATTTATTTGTTTATTATTTGGTAATTTATTTATGTATTATATTTTTTCTATTGGACTATACATATATATATTTATTCACATAATTTATGTTGTACACTGACAGCCCCAAATCTTTTCCTTTCGTTCAGTCCATCCAAAGGTTATCTGGTAGAAATTGCATTGTGCAATAAGACCGCCTATTGTACACTTATTCTTTTGTAAATGTTTATCCTGTAATAAGCTAAGGTGTGCAATAAAGTTATAAATAATAAATATATTATATTTGTATTTTATTTAAACTTACTAAATGTTTGAAAAATAAATGATGTTTATTTTTAAAATCCATTCATAACAGTCAAATTATAAAATAATAATATTTAATACTTAGTCTATTTTGAACTAGCTTTTCTGATCAATTTATATATAATATACAAATACTTACGTGATTCTGTTGATTCTATTGATTTTGTTTTTTTTTTTTTTTTGTTTTTATTAAATTAATACTAGCTTCTGTCCAGCATCTTGGCCCCCGTGAAAGTAATATATAACATAACCCACGATAAAAAAAATCATAATATATTCTATTCCAAACTCTCTTTTCTTCTCTTCTCAGTCGGTACACTCTTGAAAGAGTGATCGTGGTCATCACTGTGAATCACGATGAGTGATCATTTTGGTATTACGGCGCCATTCATCTTGGACTACAGCTTTCGGGGTACATTCGTTACCTGAGCACTTAGTTACGGCCTTGATCTGGTCTGTCCATGTCATTAGTGATCTACCACGTGGTCTGGTGTCCTCAACTTTACCTTGCACTACGAGACGTTTTATGAAGTCATTACCACGACGAGATTATGGCCGAAGAAGATCAAAATGAACGACTGCACTGTGGATGATAGGCGCTATCTGAAGCCGAGTTCCCGAGTTCTAATTCCAGTCTTCCTATGAGCTAAATTTCATTTAAATTCGTTCAGCAGTTTGAGTGAGAGTAATAACAAATATAGGTACACACGGACATATTAACATATGTACAATTCAAAATTTCACGTTTACCATATAAATATGATTATTTTGATATATAAAGCTAGTAAACTTAGTTATTGAACAATTGATGGAGCAAGTTTTTCTCAATTTTCAACTTTGTTGGAAATTGTCTTAAGTAAAGACCGGTATATGAAATCGTTTCTCGGAAAAGATTTCATATTCTCTGTTAAATGAAGGTTTTGAAGTATGGATACCAATTTTATATTCAATAACAATTTTATTTGTTCCTAGACGTGTTTTTATAGTAAAGAAACACGAAAGTATGTGGTTTTGTATGAAATACCTACAGCAATGATTGAATCACTATATACCATCAGGTGGGATCGCGGTCAAGCACTAAGAGATAAAGGGTATCGACAGACAGGTAGACGGACAGACGAAAAACAAAATGATCCTAAAAGGTTTCCGTTTTCTCTTTTGTGGTACGGAAACCTAAAAATGATGTAAATTGGAACGACCGTAAAATTTTGTAACATGAGTTCCCACTGTTGGGACACAGGCCTCCTCACCAAAATAGGGACTGGGCCGAAGTCCAACACACGGGCCCAGTGCGGGTTGATGAATTAAAACTATATAAATGAAAGTCAGTAACCAAATACCAATCATAACAAGTTAGTTCCGATGGATGCGAGACGCACAGGATCGTGCATTGTGGCGACACTTGGGGGAGGCCTATGTCCAACAGTGGACGTCTGTCGGCTGAGATGATGATGATGATGAACAAGTTACAAGGGCTTCCTGTTACTGTTAAAAATATTAATTTACGCCCCAACAATATCTGCGCAAATATTTCACGTTCAACAATCTTCGGCAATTTCCGGCAAATCCCTTCGACATAAAAGCAAATCGCTTGGCGATCTGTCAGTGAGGTGGGAACGGCAAAAAAGTTGAATTTCTTGCGGCATAAACGTCATAAATAAAAGGAGGCGGCAAACTTTCTGCCGTTACCGGTGTGAGGTTGCGTAGGACGTATTCTGGAATACGATGGAGTTGCATTCTCGTATCGTACCTGTATAATTTAATCATTGATATAAACTAGTGTTTGACTGCGATCTCACCTGATAGTAAGCAGTGATGCAATCGTTGATGGTGAGGCGTACTAGTTTATTAAGGAATTATTCACTCTAGCCTTGAGAACACCTAAATTATAATCGGATATTTAAGCGTTGTCTCTCACAGTTTTTTTAAAGGCTGTATTTTTTTTTATGGGCCTTTTCAGTTTCTAGTTGATTTGTATGTTAAAGAAATGTATTACAGACACAAAATTTAGTAAATATTAATAAATACATTATTTTGCTAGCAAGTTTTTTCATACAGATATGGGAAAACTAAAAGGAGTTGCTTACCTACTCGTAACTGGAAATCTATACCATTAAAAAGACGTTAAGTTTGTTTTTTTTTCTATTTTTATGTTTTTTTTAGGAGGTCATCTCTGAAAGTACGGGTCTATTGCTAAAATTTTTTATCGCTAGAAAGCTGCTATATTCCTGAGTGACGCGGACCAAGCTGTAGACAAAAACTAGTAGATTTAATATATCA
Source organism: Mythimna ferrago (assembly GCA_910589285.2). Lineage (NCBI taxonomy): Eukaryota > Metazoa > Arthropoda > Insecta > Lepidoptera > Noctuidae > Mythimna > Mythimna ferrago. The sequence continues at coordinate 5,251,059 of OU342675.1, read as the reverse complement.
ATGCAAAATTCACATTTCACAGTTAATACACAGAAGTGTTTTCAACTTGAAAATACTTTTAATTATAAACAAGTCTTTCATTGTATTTACCTATATATTATTTTATATAAGAATCGCAATAAATAGTTCAGAAAACATCCAGAATAAGGTTATGTGGGCACAATTTGTCGGCGCGGACGTTCGGGCGCGCTCTCCGCAGGAAATGAGCGTATTTGTCTTACCTGAGCCGGGTGGGGTGTCTCATCGAGCGATAAGCGGGAAATGTATACATTCGATAAGATGATAAGATACCTTATTAATGAGCTGCAGGACATACTGTGCGCTTGACAGGTCTCCGTAATTTATTAAATTGTATTTTCATCTGTCTAACAATAGTCTGCTAAAGATATATAGTAAAAGGTCTACTTCCTCATAGAGACGTTAGGCGACGGTGACTTCTCTTTTCGCGCCCTGTTTCATGATCCGAAGCAAGCGGGAATTCCAGGCGGTCACCTCTTTCTGGACGGAGGCGGCCACACGCGTGGGAGAACAGACATCCTCACATCCCGGCCGCCATGTCCCCGACCTGAACTACGAGCCACGGTAGGCGCGAGGTTGCGGACGACAAGCAATAAGTAGCTCACCTTCCGGCCGTCTTGTACTTGTCCGGGCCAAACCCGAATCGTCTACAGCGTATATGTTCCACGTGCGCCTTAAAGAGATATCAGCAAAACTGTAGGGGCCCAGCAGGGTCGAAGCCTACTAGGGCTATGGGTCGACTGCTGAATAGTTTACCCGTGGTCCTTAGAACGCTAAGGGTAACTGAAGGTACATTGATGTGGTCTTAGTAAAAGTCTGGTACGCCCTCTCACTCTGCCTTAAAGCAAGAGAAGTCATTAAATTAGATAAATTCCCACATTAAAAAAAAAATCACTTTCTTCCCGCTAACACAAGAGCCCAACTCACCCTAAAGCTAGCGCAACACACTCATAAATTCATTCACCAACATTTATGAATGTTAATAATTAAAGTCACTATAGCCCCTTACGATTTATTTGGTGCTTCAACTGTTTATGCACCGTTTGCCGCTGGATCTTCGAGTCTAGGAAACTGACGTCATATTGTGGCAAACAGACTTGTGCAGTTCATGTAGTGAAAATATATTGCTTTTTCAGCTTTGTATTTTCATCTTAGTTAAAAAGAGAGATATTTACAGGTTGGGCTTTGAATTTCATTTAGTTTTGTGTTTATCTTTTGTTTGTACTGTGGAAAATTGCTATAATATATTTTTTGTTACCAATAGACATACTCGTATGCTCATTGATCACTGTGCAGGAGTCTTCACTAAATGGGTGCCAAAGGATGGACGATACCTCCGAGGTTTACCTTTTTCTTTTTTTTTATGGTGGGAAAAAATCATCCAATGACAACCCCCGCTCTTGGGCGGAGCGGGAGATAGTGTCAGACTCTTACTGACTAAAAGACCCACCCCGTTCTTTCTAGCCTTCATACTGGGGCTCAAGCTGTCTTTCGAAACTAACACAGGCCCCAGTAGGCTTCGACCCAGCTGGGTCTCTGCTGTTGCTGACAACTCCTTGAGGCGCACGGGAACACTGCGCACCGCCGACGACTTGGGCTTGGTCCGGACAGTTACCGGACGGCCGGACAGCGAGCTACCCATTGCTCACTCTCCGCAAGCCCGCGCCTACGGTGGCCGGAAATCGGGATCAGAATCCCGGTGGCGGCGGCGGCGAGAACGCCGTTGCCTGAGGCGGTCGGCCTCCTCCTTGGCGAGCATTACTGCTTCGCAGAAGTCGGCGACCGCCTGCCACTCCTCCTCGCTCCGGACCATAGGCTCAACCAAGGCCCGGCTCCGAGGTTTACCTGGAAAAATGTGACAAGATGACTAAAACCACGGACTGATATGAGATTTCGATTTCGAGAAAATAAACCCTGGAAGGATTTGGAGGCGGCCTTCACTAGCAACGGGAAAGTATAAAAGGTGTAAGGGGCAGCCTTCCACAAACTTTAAGGCTTTGCTCAGTAGACGAAACTGAACAAGCTTCCACAAAATTTTTTTTCTGGAAACGAAAAAAAAAATCAGCCTCACCATACAAAATGATAAACTTGATTGGACAATTTGTATGGCGAGGTCGATTTTGTCGTTTCCTGAAAAAAAAAATTTGTGGCAGGTTGTTCAGTTTCGTCTACTGAACAAGCCCTTAAAGTTTGTGGAGGGCTGTCCCTTACACCTTGTATAATCTCTCCTGACTTTCACGAAGTTCCGTTAACTAGGCGAGTCGTTCTCCATATTGTTCCTATAAACTTTAACTATTTGAATACCTATAATCCATAAATGAATATTTTTCTTTCTTTTTAAATTAAATGGGAATATTTTTTTTCCTTTCTAAATAAATAAATCAGAACATTCGCGTTGAAGTGGAGAGGAATCGCCAGGGCAGAATAATTGTTTTGCATGAAGAGAAATATAAATGCGAGTAGGTTCGTGGAGATGACGGACAATCTCAATTAAACAGATGCTGAGGTGCAGACGAAGATAATGTTTGACCTAATTTAAAGAGGTCGCGGTGAATTTTTATGAGAACATTTTATAGGGTGAAATGATAAATGAAGATAAGAGTGGAAATTAACTCCTGTAGAACTTCGAAATACCACTCACCAATAAAGATGATGATGATAACGATAGAGATATTGTATTTATAAAGGCAGTATGTTAATCCAGGTTACCTGGAAGAGATCGACAGGACAGGACAGGATGGAAGAAAAAAGCGTGTGCCTCGACCCCCAGTAATATGGGATAAAGGCAGGAAGAAGAAGAAAAAGACCTGGAAGAGGTCACTCTAAGGCCGCCAATGGTGTGATTTTTAGTTAAACTTTTTCTATGTGTAATTTATTTTACAGATTTTTTAACCGATTATTAAACAACAAGTTTTTTTCTAGTAAACCAAATTTTATGAATCTTAATCGCCTAAATCTTAGAATTAAAAGTTCATTTAATGGCGTTTTCAATAAGCGTTGTGCCTAATAGTGAAACTTTTTTTTTTCTTTACAGATCAACACCACGACTAGTTGGCTCAGACGCTTCTTACAAATTCAGTCCGTATGAAATAGAAGCCCTGAATGCGGTGAGTTATTTACTTAATTTTTATATTATTCTAGCTGATTTGGCAAACGTCGTTCTACCATATAAATTACTAGCTTTTGCGCGCGGCTTCGCCCGCATACATAAAATATAGTCACTCAGGAATAAAGGAACTTTTTACAGGTGAAAAAATTGTTTGCCATCCAACCAGTACTTTCAGAGATTAACTCCTACAAAAAACACAAAAATAACCAATAAAATCAAACTTTACCCTTTTATGATATTAGTGTAGATTAAATAAATCAAACGCAAGTATAAATCGAAACAAACATACTAAAATCGTGATTATATTGGGGGATGTAGCAGAGTCAACTTTATAACCTATAGTCATACAAAAAATTAAAAAAAAAAAATGTTCAAGCCGTTCCAGACGAGTGCCACCACAAACATGACACGAAAAAGAAAAGAGTACAAATTCTCCTTAACTGAGTGTAATTGTCTTTCCTATACGAAGTTATCAAAAGATTAAATACTATGCAAAGTAAACACAGTTATCTCAAAGTTATTGCGTACTAGGCAAATAATAACATAATAATACGCCACGCATGTACCCTTGCAGATTAGAGTGGTACAAGTTAGACGATTTGGCGATAACGATCGATCGATCACATAGTTGGATGCCGATAGTTAATGAATGGTCTAGGGGTCCCAATTAACTGGCTTCAACAGAGACAGCGAATATGCAATTTGATACATGTGCAATGTGCAATCGAATATGCAATCTGTTTACGGGTCTTTTTATTAGTGATTTAATCAATGATGTACACAAATGTTAAGATAGAGAAGTCAAGTCTGATGGCACGGTTGGTGCACAGTTTGAGTTAAGAAGCTCGTTTATCGTCAACATCGAGCATGGTTTTAAAGCTTGTTGCTTCATCTAACGCAATCCAAAGCAATGTTTGATGAAGAGGCAACGCGAAAAAAGAGAGATAATACCTGAAAACTCTGTTGGTATTCGGTAATTACGTGATTTACTCGAATATTTCATAAAACTTGTTCCAGGAAATGCGTCTTTCTTTTTTTTAACTCTAAAGAGTAAGTCAAGAATGAATAAGCTATTTCCAGGCAAGCTTGCTCTATTGGCGACAACACCGTCGCTATCAATCAGGTGAGGTAGTGGCCAAGCGTGAGACTATAAAAAAAAAAAAAAAATGTTGACCTACTATTTAATTTAGGTGCTTAATTTACCCACAGATAAAGTAAAACACGCACTTTTTCAAAATCGCTCTCGCTCATGACTTACACCAATTCCGTGCGTTAATAGAATTTATTGACCAATTACGTAAACTATTTATAGCAACCGAATGGATATTCGTCTATTGCATATTGCAGATAACATCAGTATAACGTTAGAAACTAACTGACTTGTTGCAAATAACTTCTCGAAGTAATGGTCACTTAATTTATCGATTTTCCTTTATCAAGCCTAGCATCGTGGTTGCAAAACTAGTTTTTCTCTATTAAATAATTTCTCTTTAACGAGAATAACTATTTCAATTTTCTATCTCGTTAGCTAGGCTTTATTGATTTCATTTGCAATAAAGTAGTTTTTGTCATAGATAATTTAGCATATGGGTTCATTATTTTTGTTCCTTGATTATTTTATTGGTCTTGTACAATATATTATGTTTACGCACGCAAAAAAATTCTTAGCTCTAGGAACAGTTTAGACTATTATTATTATTATTATAATCTTTATTGTACACCAAATAAACAAAAATACAGGACAAACATTTAAAAGAATAAGTGCACAATGGGCGGTCTTATCGCACAGGGCGATCTCTTACAGACAACCTTTGGATGGACTGAGAGAAAGGAGATAGATTAAGGGTTGTCAGTGTACAAACATCAGATATAATACTAACAAGATACATTAACACAAATACATACATACAATACTAAAAAAAAAATATACTAATAAATATCAAATATATAGTTGAATCAGGAGAAGAAAAATATATCAAAGAGAAAGGTAATGCTCCTTCACCATCTTTTTAAATGTTGGTAGCGTTTGAGCACGCCTTACTTCTAAGGGTAACGCATTCCACAAACGTGCAGCTTGAATTGTGAAAGATTTGTCAACGAAGGTAGTGGAATGCGTGCGAATACTTAATTTTAGGTTCTCCGATGATCTCAAGGACCTACTATGTGTGTCACTAAGGAACTGAAAACGTTCTTTAAGATAAAACGGGGTACAAGGATTAAATAGCACATTATAAAGCAAAGAAAGTATATGGGCGTTCCGGCGAAGGCGAATAGGAAGCCATTTGAGCTTAGTACGAAATTCAGAAACGTGATCATACTTGCGCAAGCCAAATATGAACCTGATACAAAGATTTTGAAGTCGCTCAAGCTTATCCAATTGGTCCTGGGTGAGATCAAGATAGCTGGCAGCAGCATAGTCCAGGATTGGAAGAAGAAGAGATTGGGCTAACGCAATTTTGGTATTGATGGGAAGAAAATTACGAAGACGTCTCAGGGAGCCCGCTGAAGCAAATAGCTTACGACTGACTTCCTGCAGTTGTTTTGTCCAGGAAAGAGTGCGATCGAAATAAATCCCCAAGTTCTTCACAGTGTAACTTAAAGGAATAATGGTATTATTGAAAGAAACCTGGGGAAGTTTCGACCAATCCACTTTAGACACAGTCCGAGGACTACCAATAACAATCACTTGTGTCTTAGTTGGATTGATCTTCAACCCAAACTCAGCGCTCCAGTCACCTATTCGAGCCAGGTCTATATTGATAGTATCAATGGCCTCAGATAATTTACCGATAGGGGCTTGAGCATAAATTTGGAGATCATCAGCATACAGGTGGTAGAAAGAAGATAGTCGTTGAGTGATAGCGTTTATAAAAAGTGCGAAGAGTAGAGGAGACAAAACGCCACCCTGCGGCACACCGGCAGAGGTTTCACACCAAGACGAGAAAGCTTCATCAATACAAATACGCTGCCGGCGGCCAAACAGGTAACTATGAAACCAGTCAATTACCGATGGAGATATGTTAAAAGAGTACAAGATGCCGAGTAAGATGTCGAAGTCAACGGTATTGAAAGCATTGCTAAAATCAAGTAAAGCAAGTACCGTCAACTTCCCCATCTCCATACCCGACCTAATATCGTCAGTGATATGCACGAGTGCTGAGGTAGTGCTATGTCCAGGTCGAAAACCAGATTGGAAAGGATTAAGAAGATTATGCTTGCTAAGGAACGTGCTTAGTTGTTGGTGGACAAGCTTTTCAAGGACTTTGGATAGGAATGGAAGAATTGAAATGGGACGGTAGTCAGAGAAAGATGAAGGATGAGATTTTTTAGGTAAAGGGATAACTTGGGCATCTTTCCAGGCTTGTGGAAAGACTTTACTGGAAACAGAGAAATTGAGGATGTGAAGAATGCCAGGAAGGATGATATCAAGGATAGGAATAATCATCTTACGACTGACACAGTCACTACCCACAGCGTTAGATGTTATCGACATAATACTCCTTTTAACATCACAAGCTGTGAATTGACTAATGACAAAAGGGGAATAATCAGGTATCGGAAGGTTTGAAAGATGACTTAGTGTAGCAGTTTTAGTGGCCCTATCTAATAAGGGCGAAGAAGAGAAATGACTATTAAGTAGGTTGAAGTCTAAGTCTTTAGGAATCGTGTCAGGAGACTATTTTGATGTTTTTTCTATCTTTTTGTTTCATTCTCACTGATATTTAATTTGAATTTTCTAATAGGTTTACGAATTGAAAGTAAGAAAGAAACAGAAAGAGAGAATGGCAGAAAAAGAAATAAAGTTTTAGATATTATTAGGTTTACTTTTCAAAAGTTGACTGGTAGAGAATACCTTGTTTCATTAATTTCATCAACTATTGTACACGAACTTAAAATAAATCATACTAATAGTATAAAGGTGAAAGTTCGTATGTACTATGTATGTATCTTTGTTACCTTCGTGTGTGTGAATAGATTCGGATGAAATTTGGCAGGTTGAAAGGACACGGTATACTTATTATTCCGGGAGTCTATTTTCTTCAGATAATTTTCTACTTTTACACTGATTTGATGCTGGTGGATGCATAAATCAATTATAGATCATCATCATTATCATCATCATATCAGCCGAAAGACGTCCACTGTTGGAAATAGGCCTCCCCACAACGACCGGTCCTGTGCATTATGCATCCATCGGATTCCCGCGACCCTGACCAGGTCATCGGTCCACCTTGTTGGAGGCCTTCCAACGCTGCGTCTTCCGGTACGTGGTCGCCACTCCAGAACCTTTCATCCCCATCGACCACCTGTTCTGCGTGCAATGTGCCCTGCCCTATTTCGGTAACTTTGGTTCTCCTGCGAATATCTTATGATGTGATCACGCAAGGAAACTCCGAGCGTAGCCCTTTCCATCGCCCTTTGGATGACTTTGAGTCTTCTTATGAGGCCCATTGTAACCACGTTTCGGAGCCATAAGTCATCACTGGCAACACGCACTGGTCATAGACTTTCGTCTTGAGACAATGTGGTATATTGGACGAGAAAACACCGCGCAGCTGCAATAATGGAGATTATAGATTAGTCTTCATTATTCTATGTAGATATTTTAACTAGCTGCTGCCAGCGGCTATGCCTGTATGAAAGTAGAAAATTATCACTAGAGAATACTACTCTCGTGATAAAAAGTATTCTACGTGCTATTCCAGGCCATGACCTACCCGTGTACCTACCATTCAAGCATGAAGAAATAACAAACATACACACACACTCACAAAGTTTGGCCTCTATAATATCAGTGTGATTCTATAAGCATACGTAATGTAACAATTTATTAGATACTATAGTTTCGTTCAGCGAGTATTCCGCCACGTCCCATATGTTAAACCAGCGAATATATGTTTTATGGTATTAGTTCATTATAGTATACATATGAATGAGAATATAGTGGTTTTGTGGCCACTGTTCTCGTAATATATTTCCATTTATTGCTCATGCTGTAGACAACGATATGAGTTTCATAATTCTACTTATTGGTACTGTTAGTTGCATACCTAAATAAAATAGTTTTCCTGAGTGGCTCGTTGATCAAAGATTTTTTTAGCTTTTTTTTTCTTTTTTATAATGTATTTTAAGAACACTGTAGACTCCGCAAATGTTTTTTAATATAATTTTATTTTGTTTTTTTGGTACAATTTTGACTGGTCTACATCGTCCTTATTGTCGCAACAATTAATATTGTAACCGTTTTTTTAAATAGTACCTACCCATGGAGTTTCTTGCCGGTTCTTGTCCATAGACAACGACCAATTGGAACGGTTCACTAGCTTCTTATGTTATCTAAGTGTCCATGTAGGCCTAAGTATTTGAAAGAAGAATTTTTCTTTTTTTAAACTTTGATTGAAAAATTCATTTATTCAAACAAACCATTTATAAATTTAATACTTTTGAATTGTGAAGAAGTCAGGCAGTCAGAAAAATGATGGTAATTGCATATCCTAAAGCGTAGATCTCCATGGAGAAGAATGTAAAAGAAACTCCTTGGACACTAATCAATCAGTTTACAGGGTATTACAAATATCTTGGTGGCATGTTTGTCAAGCACACGGAAATCGATATCTATGGTCAAGCAAGACAAAAAAAAATACAATGACCTTCGGCCCTAAAATAAATTACACGCTACAAAATCAAATTAAAGTCCCCATAAACGACTATTATACCACTGTTACAAACATGTATCTCTTTTGTTAGTCCCTTAACAGAAAGGCTGCTACGTTGGTAGTTGACCTGCTGTGAGGGTCGATTAACACGGATACGGGCAGTTGGCGCCGACTTTATTTTTAAGGGCTGTGCTGAAACACTGACAGAACTCAGTTTCATCAAGTCGAGTTTTTATATTTAGTTACTCCTCGAGTGCCGATGGTATACGTCTGTACAACTTGAGTGATCTTGAAAAAAGCTTAATTATTATTTTGTACACACGTTTGTACGAATTTTATTTAGCTGAAAATTTTGTTTTTCCTCTTTTTTTTTGTTGATTTACCTAAAAACGGTAATTTTACTGGCGTCAATGGGGATATAAAAACTCGACATGGCAAAACTGAGATTTTATTTATTTATTTAGGTTCACCTACAGCACATATATACACACACACATAAAAAACAAATCTTATGTACTGTTCTAATATACAGGACAATTACGGGTAAACACAACATTTACAGTATACATGCCAGCTTACCGCTTAGTTACTAAGTTTTTTTTTGGACCTATTATTAGGGTTTCGTGCCGAAAGGGTAAAACGCGACCCTATTACTAAGACTCTGTTGTACTCTGTTTCTGTCTTTCCATCTGTCACCAGGCTGTATCTTAAGAACCATGATGGTTCAACAAGTGAAATTTTCACAGATGATGTAGTATTTCTACTGCCGTTGTAAAAAAGAATACAAAAAAAAACAAAAAAAAAAAAATAAGGTGGCTGTCTTACTAGAAATGTGTTTTTTTTACTGTTTTATAGAATGGTACGGAATCCTTCATAAGTGAGGCTGACCCTCACTTGGCTGGTTTTTTTAAAGAAGTAAAAAAATCTTCTTCTTCCGCCTCCGAGAAAGTATGTCAGACGTTATTAACTAAAACTACACCTAGCTTTCTTGGATCACAGTATCTCTTTCAGACGTGGCGTAATGCCTTGAAGTTATTTGATGGTTTTCCATGGCTAAAACAAAAAGAATTCCTCTCCAAACATAGCAAACACCGAATTCTTCTAAATTATGAAAATAAACCTTAGTAGGTATTTTTTTTTTCCGATGGGAAAAATCATCCTATGACAACCCCCGCTCTTGGGCGGAGCGGGAGATAGTGTCAGACTCTTACTGACTAAAAAACCCATCCCGTTCCTTCAAGCCTTCATACCGGGGCTCGAGCGCCCTTAGGTATCATTTGCATTATTTTTTTTTTTACCAAAACGGTTGTTAACATTAAAACATTGTTAAAAACAGAAAAGGATACAGTCCAATTGAGAGTATCCTTTTTGCGAAGTCGGTTAATGACATTAAACTTGTTTCAAACACAACATCAATTCTTTAATAGTGAAAAATGCAGTTTACGCACATAGCTTTCATACCAACCCTAGCTCACAATCACTTAAAAACTCTTTTTCACGCCATTTTAGCGCATAAAATTAGTTTCACACAAACCTGAACTGCTCAAGACCTCACCGATTAGGGTTGGCTATTGTTACATCGTCGCAATTAAGGTCCATGGCTCACAGTCGTACCAATTCTGTGAGGCGCCAATCCTTACTGGAATCGTCTTTTGTATTTTACTGCAGAGTGGAAGATAATTCAGAAAATCAGTAGATACTCTAAACAAGTTTTTAATGAAAATCTTTTTTTCATGGCAAGTTTTTATAGCGCAGTTTATCTGTATAATTATACGAGCCTAAACTCGATGGGGTTGTGTTATTTAACTACCGAGTTCCTACGGCCACCTTCCGATTCCATCATCAGATCAGCACCATGTCATAATAATTTTGTATTGTCATCTGATTTACATATGTATGCAAAATTTCAGCTCCACTTCCCGGTTACCGATTGTAACCGGGAAGTGGATCAAAATTTGTAAGATTTGATGACAGACAAACATCGGGACAGGTGAAACTAAATAAAAGCTTGTAAAATAGCGACCTTTAGATAAATATTTTGATGCAATAGAATCAAGGTTATAGATGTAGCCCGAAGAAACGTAAAAGCTTAAGTCGCATTGGGCCAAGCACATTGCTCGCAGAACAGATAATGGTTCTGCAGTGGCAACCACGTTCCGGAAGACACTACGTTAAAAGGCTTTCCACAAGGTGGACCGCCGATCAACCAAGGGTCGCAAAATTGTGATGGATGCAAGACGCACAAGACCGGTCATTGCGGCAACACTTGATGCAAGCCACCAAGTGTTGCCAAGTGGTGTACCTACAGTAGTGGATGTCTTTCGACTGAAATGATGATGATAAGTATTTTCGGGCTTAGTTGGTGTAATTCTAGATGCTTGCGAAGTAATAAATTTTGTAACCCAATGAGCTTGTATGCTTTGTCCGCTGAAGACCAATTGGCTCTCTCACTTTATCCTTTCAGTAAAATTTGCTAGCTCATCAGCACAAAATAGCATTGCTATCAGGTAGACTAAGAACAAATAAATTAGTAAAAACGACTCACAACCTAAGATCCAAAGAGATTTGTAGCGACATCTATGGCGCCACATAAGAACTACGAAGAAAGTACGAAAACCTGCATCGCGCAATCACAATTCTCCGCGCGATTTGAACATATACGACAGCCCGAAATCATCTATCGGGCAGTCGCCCACCAGACTATAACACCTGTCTGGCCGGAGGATCCTACCTTTCCAATGGAGGTATGTGGGACTTTACTCTCTGTTCCGCATACCTCCAAACTGGTGACCCTCGAGTATGAACGTCAACGCAGCCTTCGTGCAGCTACTACTTCGTGACGTCATCATCACTTCCTCATGCTTTCGAGCAGCGAGCCATACAGCCAGCACCCACGGCTACGAAGGGTATCCTGACCATCAGCAAGACTACCTGGTCATCCCCCTCAGCCTCATCAGCGACCTTGGCACACCGCACCTTCGGCCAGTCACATGAAGAGCTTTGAAGAACCTCTCCTGGTCGACGCCAGCAGTCAAGCCCTACGTCGCACAAGCACCGCTCCGACTCACTGGAGCCAGCAGCACTACTCCGACTCACTGGAGCCTGCAGCATCATCCCGACTCACTGGGACATCATCACCCCGACTCACTGGGGCAACATCCCGACTCACTGGGACATCATCACCCCGACTCACTGGGGCAACATCCCGACTCACTGGGACATCATCACCCCGACTCACTGGGGCATCATCCCGACTCACTGGGATAGCAACACCCCGACTCACTGGGGCATCACCGCAGACAGTTCCGACTCACCGAGAACTATGCGGCATCGGTTCCGACCCACTGGAACCAACCTACGCTGGCCTGGCGCGCATCAAGAACCATCGATCTCCGATCTCCGGAGGGGAGTGATGTAGCGACATCTATGGCACCACATAAGAACTACGAAGAAAGTACGAAAACCTGCATCGCGCAATCACAATTCTCCGCGCGATTTGAACATATACGACAGCCCGAAATCATCTATCGGGCAGTCGCCCACCAGACTATAACACCTGTCTGGTCGGAGGATCCTCCCTTTTCAACGGAGGTTTGCGGGACTTTACTCTCTGTTCCGCCTACCTCCAAAGATTCAAAAATATTGGAGGTTTGCGGAAGAGAGAGTAAAGTCCATCCTATCACCGTTAGAAAGAGAGGATTCTCCAGCCAGAAGGGTGTATGTCTGGTGGGCAACTACCCGATAGATGATTTCAGTTTGTTGTACATGCTCGAAGCGCGCGGAAAACTCTAATTGCACGATGCAGGACTTCCTAGTTCGTATGTGGTGCCATAGATGCCGCTACAAATTAATCAGAACTTTCTACGGTCGAATGACGTCATCGTGGCTGAATTCTGGTGAAACCTTAAGGGAATGCATCTCGACATACATTTTCACTGTTTTTCATACAACCGCTCTTACGCGATTATGACGTTATTACACATTTTTCATCAGATATTTTGGAGAAACAGTATCTTATGGATATTATCTAGGCTTCTATGGAAATCAATTTATAAATTTGTGTAAAAGTAATCCAGTTAAGACCTCTGAAAATCTGCTATTTTGCAAGAACTATGACACTTCATAATTTACTCAAAAAATAAAAAAGTACAACACACAAGCCTAGCAAATTTTATCAAGATTCTAAATAATGACAATGTTTTTCAAAAACTTTTAAGTGTTTAAAAAAAAAAACACGTATTTCCTGGAACAAGATTTGTATAATATTCGAGTAAATCACGGAATTACTGAATGCCAACAGAGTTTTCAGGTATTATCACTCTTTTTTCGTTGCCTTTTCGTCAAACATCACGTTGGATTGCGTTAGATGAAGTAACAAGCTTTTAAACCATGTCTGATGTTTACGATAGGCGAGTGGAAAAGCAGCCTCTTAAATGTACATGAAGAAATATATTATAATATATTTCCAAACTGCCTTTTTTTTATGGTGGGAAAAAATCATGCAATGACATCCCCCGCTCTTGGGCGGAGCGGGAGATAGTGTCAGACTCTTACTGACTAAAAGACCCACACCGTTCCTTCTAGCCCTCACACCGGGGCCCGAGCGCCCTTTCGGATAACCCTGGCCCCAGTAGGCTTCGACCCAGCTGGGTCCCTGCTGTTGCTGAAAACTCCTTGAGGCGCGCGGGAACAGTGCGCACCGTCGACGACTTGGGCTTGGTCCGGACAGTCACTGGACGGCCGGACAGCGAGCTACCCATTGCTCACTGTCCGCAAGCCCGCGCCTACGGTGGCCGGAAATCGGGATCAGAATCCCTGCGGCGGCGGCGGCGGCGATAACGCCGTTGCCTGATGCGTTCGGCCTCCTCCTTTGCGAGCATTACTGCTTCGCAGAAGTCGGCGACCGCCTGCCACTCCTCCTCGCTCCGGACCATGGCCTCAACCAAGGCCCGGCGCGAGAGGTCTCCGCCGCCGATCGCCCCCACGAGGGCACGGCAATGCTCCGTCCAAGCAGGGCACACCTCGACTGTGTGCTCCACCGTGTCCTCCGGGCATTCCGCACAGTGGCGACACCCGGGCGTCACTTCCGCACGAATCCGGTGCAGGAAACTTCCGAACGAACCATGTCCGGTGAGGACCTGCGTCATGCGGAAGGTAAGGACGCCGTGAGGTCTTTCCAGCCACGCCTCAAAGAGGGGACTTACCGCCAATTTCCAAACTGCCTAAGGTCCTCCATTGTTCAGACTTAACTTACTGTCTAATAACTTTGCAATGTGATTACCTCTGTAATTACAGTTTATTTTAAGCAACAAAGGATTCCGTTACAGTTGTCCTTTATACTGTTCCTGACCATTTGGGAATGAAAAGGGTAGGTCTTATTTTACGAAAGTTTATACAGGTAAAAGGTAAAGGCTTTCTAATTACATTGTGGTTTCGATTCTGCGTACCTTCTTTATTAAAGCCATAAGGTGTTTTGTTCAAAAGCCAATCAGGAACTTGTTTCTATTTTTTTAAGGTGGCCGTACCTCAAATAGAAAATACGGAACCCTAATGGGATAACTTTGTTGTCCGTCTGTGTACGTCAAGACCCTTTTTCTCGGGAACGCGTAGAGGTATCGAGTTGGAATTAAAATCATATAATCAAGTCTATTGAAGCTGTAAAAAAATCTAAGTTCTAAGTTTTCAAAAAAACAAACGAGAAAGATACAGCCGGTTTTGTCACAAAAAACATATAATTAACTCTCAAGAAATCAATCCATAGGGTACTTTCCGTTGACACAGAATCCTGTTTGGCATGAAGCCCGTCTCATTGTACAAGTTTAGGAATAAATCTGAAAACAGATTTGTTGATAATTATGTCATGAAAAAAAAAAAACTTTTTTGCGATTCGGAAGGATCTTTGAGACTCAAATCCATTCGGGAAATGAACTGTTTACATTGATTTGTACGAAACCCTCAGCGTGCGTGTCCAACTCGCTCTAGATCAGTTTTTTTTCGTCATAATTGCTTTTAAACAAAAGCATATGCTTATTTGAAAATGCTCTGTCCTATAAAATGACCAACAAAAGTTTGGTATTTACCTACCCACATACATGGCTGTGCTGCAAACAAAGGAAACTACACCCGGATAACATCTGAAATGTTCACAGCTTTTACACAATATTTTCGTCAGCTATTTCAATTTGCAGTAGATCATCAGCTAATGTATTATATTTAAATCGTACCATAAGAACCGTACCACCGTTGAAATAATTTTTCCAATAATCTTCTTTTGCATAAAACTTTCTCTTTTACATCGTTACAGGTACCGGCACGAATCTTGAGCGCCAGGCGTCAGAGTGGGGATCGCTTTGCGCATTCAATACATTGGCGAGCCAATCGTCGTCGTTGTTAGATACATGCAGCAAGCGCAGGGAACAAGTCACGAGTGACGTCTGTGACACGATGGCGCGGCAAGCCAATCAATGACACTACCCGCCCCCGCGTTTCACTTCGTACCACTAAAGAGACCGAATATTTTACTTCTGAGCAACTTGAAGCCAGCGCTCAAGACCCGGGCCGGTATCTATACCTTGTATTGGAAATTATCAAAAACTTTTCTTTGATTTAAGTGGAGATAGAGTTCAGAATTTAACTGGCTAAAACCCATCCGTCTTCTCCCATCTGCTCTTTTCATTTTGTTCTTTTGAACGCTTCCGTAGCCTTTGTGTACCGTTTTCTTGGTCTATTAACGAAGTGACATATATCAGCAATGTATAGGGTGTCTTCAAGGCTAGAGCGACTAGGCTCTTGATTAACTAATGCGACTCACCATTAACGATTGCATCACTGCTTACCATCAGGTGGGATCGCACTAGGGCTGCGCTAGGGCGGGTGCGTACTAGGGCTGCGAGAACTTTTTGAAAATGAGATCATGGCCCCAGAACACAAACGGAAACTAAAGGAAAAAATTCTGACGTCTCGTTCCATTCTAGAGCAAGAAGCTACCGTAGGCGCGGGCTTGCGGAAAGCGAGCAATGGGTGGCTCTCTGACCGACCGTCAGGTATCCGTCCGGACCGAGCCCAAGTTGTCGACGGCGCGTACTGTTCCCACGCGCTTCAAAGAGTTGTCAGCAACTGTAGGGGCCCAGTAGGGTCGAAGCCAACTGGGGCCAATGGTAACGAAGGAACGGGGTGGGTTTTTTAGTTAGTAAGAGTCTGACACTATCTCCAACTCCGCTCAAGGGCGGGGGATATCAGCTGGATGATTTTTACCCACCGAGGAAAAAAAACCCTAGAGCAGAAAAAATCATTAGATGATTTCCAACCTCAAAAAAAAAGATGATGACGTATGCTTTACATCGGTGTTTTCATACACGCCTGATCCTCTTCCTGATCAGGTGTGTATAAAGAAAAACTCCGTACAGCAATATTTTGTTGTTTATTGTTAACTGATTTAAACCAATCAAAACTAACAAGAAACGTTTTCTACTAATAAAGTCTCATTTTGACGCTAGACATTATTCGCATCAAATGTATTTTCTGTGTACAGAAAGGTACAGTCCTGCACAAAAGTCTACCAACAATTTGTGCGGTCGCAAGCATCCATTAGCTCATCAAGACGCTTTTGTACGCAGACGTGGCGGAAACAGAAGGGATTTGATGTATAATCTGTGAGGACGCCCTCTCATTACCTACCAAGGGAAGTCGAAGGATATACAATTTTTTCAACGACCATGTTGGGAGTTTATTGGCGTATTTATTTTATTAAAATAAAGCTAAAGAAGCAACATCCCAAACTTTTATAAGACAAAAACTCTTAGAGACTCCTAGACTGGACAGAATTGAATTGCTGGAATTCACTGGATAAAAGTACGGGACCAGTAATTATAATACTAACACTTTATTGGTCATAACTAAAGTTAAAATATAAGACTTGGCAATTGACAAATAAAGTCCTGACTCTTGGTCTAGGTAGGAACACCTAAGCCTTGCTAAAGGAAACAGTGTGTCTACTTGATATTCGACGAATTTTACACCTCCTCCTAATCTTTGCGTCGGTTATCTTCAATGCTGAGGGTCGTGACCTCAACAAATAACTTTATTGTGGACTATATTTCGCCACGTTGTCCTATCTTCGTCGATGTGAATGGCGTTGCAGACTGTGGTCTCCAGTATAGCATGGATTTAGTTTGACCAACGTACTGGACTGCCTCTGGTTGTTTTCTCATCTACTTTTCCTGTCTGCAGTATCTTTTCTAGGTTAATTCGATGTCACCATCATATCGGACTCCTGCCTCTGGGTCTTTTCCCATCTACTTTTCTTATCAGCAATACTTTTTCCAGGTTATCACCTCTTTTTCTGATTATGTCACCAAAGAAATCAATAATTCTACTTATCACACGAATTAAATTCGTTGAAAACTGTCTTTAACATATTTTCTATTAGTCAGAAGATATTCTTAAACATCCAGAATCAAAACAGATCTATTCTTTAGTCCGACAGAATTAAGTACACTTGACTAATTATTACTTCCAAAAATTTCACAAGTATTTGTGTTGCTTGTAGAAGCAAATAATAACTCAAGAGTTTCTTAAGACCAATGATAAAGCTAGCTGATAAAAACAACTTGTTCCGTAGTAGGGCCAGCAGCTTCAAAAGATACGTTTGAATAACTTGCAGCAATAATCGTTGATTGTCTCGTAACCAAGTTCGCTGGTACATCACAACGACTCTTTTGTGGTTTAATTGTACGCAGTTCCGTTGTTAATGCTTGGTTTTGAACGGAAATATTCAAAACGGGGTAAGGAAGGAAGGGAAATTTGTAAAACATTTTGCTTTGGGAAAATTGAATGGATATAATTATTATAGTTGTGTAAACCAAAGGCTTAATAGCCTTGAGCCTCGGCCAACCTCTTAAGAGGTTCTCTTTAGGGGTCTGGATCAAGGGCTTGATTCAGAAAGCTGTACTTCTGGACACGGCTCTTTTAGTTAGGAGGTTCCTTTTTCTAGAGCCATAACCGCCAGTAGCTCGGACCCTGTTCCCGATACCGATAGGCTACTATTTTTTTTTAATATATATATATTTATATAAATATTTAAAAATAATTATAATTGGGGAAAGTCTACTACATTCAGTATCGCACTGGTGACGACTCAACTACTCACAATACAAAAATAGTCTTTACTGCTACGACAAAATGCGCTTTAAATGTCTCATGTTCACAATTTTCGTGCAGTTGACTGTAACCAAAACCAAATAGCACCCCACAACGATACATTTCACTTCAACCAAATCATTGTTATTCCAACAACCACGAAACGATAATGGCGATTAGTATAATGAAATGAAAACATTAGAGCCAAATAAAGACAGTCACGGAGTAGGCAGATAAATAAATTTACACTCTATTAAGCCGCCGTGATTCAGCTAGGAGGGACAGAGGGAAGAGGGTCCTGGCGCCGCTCGGAGTTTGCACACATTATAAGGAAGGAATAGGGAATATAATAATCTTAGACGATGATCTGCCATATAGAGATTGAGATAAAGGTTGGGTAACGTTTTTGGAAATAGCTTACGATGACGATAATGTTAAAGATGGAGACGATATAATATGGTCAGGCGTGTTATTGTCTAAGAAAACAGCTTTGAGCGCAGCGCTGGCCAGAGCGAAGAAATCCAAATAAGTAAATTTGATCAACTATCTAATGCATAGGTCTATTGAATTGTTAATTCTATGTACGTATTTGGATTTCATCGTTTTCTTAGAGAATAGCACGCTATAATCAGGCTGTAGTTTTGGCTCTAGATATAGGCTTTTGGATTCTGATGCTAAATAAGTGTCCAATGTTAAGACGACAATACAAAGTACTTTACTTATAATAATAATAATTTATTTGTCTCAGATACAACAGATCCATATTTATGTTAGTAAGATAAATTAACTACACACATTACTTTTTGACTTGCATCTATATACAATGCCAAAGTATTGGGTAGTCTAATGGACCGGCCACAACCCTAAGAATGCTGTGGCTACTGCCACGGACACGGCTTAGCAGCGATGTGTTGCTGGATGGCATGAAAGCCATCAATACACGCATTGGCAAACATGCCAGGTGTACTACAGTGCCGCGGCAACCGCATCATCATTCTAAACGCGATGTTATATTGAAAACAAAGGGTGTTGATTGTCTTCTAAATTGGATTGTCTTTATAAAGCTTTACATTTTTTTTTAATATCCTCCTCTGCCAAAAGCCAGTGATAACTGGCTTCTGTATGTACACATACTTGCATATAAACTTTCACCCTCATAATATCGGTGTAATAGGATTCTATATCTGATTTCAGGGTCCCATTGTAAAAATTGTTTATAATAAGATACATTGACATAAGTTACATTCAAATTCCATCTAACACACACTAACGAATAAGCAAGTAGGTATCTAAAATGTAAATTAAATTTAGCACTTGCAATAATTATAATTGACAATATTGATGAGTTCATCACAATTAAACTCGGTCACAGCTGACACTACGGAATGCGGAATTACTCAATAATGCCTTGGTTCATTTCTTTTTTACGTCAATCGTAAAAAGACGATAAGATCTACATGAAATGTCATCGGTTTACGTCTTACTAGCTTCTACCAACGTCTTCGCCTGCGTAGAAAATTATTTCAAGGGAACTTACTCCTGGGATAAAACTATCTACACTTATACTACAAAGAGATAAAGTTTGTTTTTATGTTTTTTTGTTTGTACGAGGTAATCTCTGAAAGTACTAGTCCGATAGCAAAAATTTTTTCACCGATATAAAGCTGCAAGCATTCCTGAGTGACATAGGCTATATTTTATGTCCACGAGCGAAGTCGCGGGCAAAAGCTAGTCTTATAATATGCGCTATGTACATCGTCAGGAAACCGGCACGTCCTTAAACTAAAAAGTTGGAAGACCTGTGACATTCACCAAACCGCACTGAGACCGCGTGGTGGATTACGGCCCATTCCCTGTCCTTGACAAGAGGCCTGAGTCTCAGTAGTGGGAACATTATATAAGCTGATTATTATGAGCTACGATAACGATGATGATGATGACGATGACGACGCCATCTATCCGATTTCAGCCACACCAACTGCATTCCTTGGCTCCTCCATGGTGGTCGTGAGCTAAGTTTTGGCCGAAAAACTCAGAACACAGAGCAGACATTTGTCAGAATGTCGAAGCCTACTGGGGCCAGGGTTATCCGAAAGGGAACTCGAGCCCCGGTATGAAGGCTAGAAGGAACGGGGTGGGTCTTTTAGTCAGTAAGAGTCTGACACTATCTCCCGCTCCACCCAAGAGCGGGGGTTCTCATTGGATGATTTTTCCCACCATGAAAAGAAAAAAGACTTTTGTCAGCATATCACTAACGATATATGATAAATTATGTGCTATATAGCTGGACCATGGTCTACTCGTGTACTATTTTCGTTCCATTGATGAGCCGTGCGAGCTTGAAGAAGTAATAAACATACAAACACACAGACTTTCGGTTTTATAATATTAGTATGATATTACCGAGTGTTAAATGTTAAAACACTTTAATTTCTTGTTGGATCGACCGGTATTTATGTTAATGTCAGTTGTCTGTTGGCATATTTTATGTAGCAACTAGGACTTTTCAGTTTTTTTGCGGGATCTT
Source organism: Mythimna ferrago (assembly GCA_910589285.2). Lineage (NCBI taxonomy): Eukaryota > Metazoa > Arthropoda > Insecta > Lepidoptera > Noctuidae > Mythimna > Mythimna ferrago. The sequence goes on along the minus strand of OU342675.1, from coordinate 5,230,610 downwards.
TTTTAATGAAGTTCAATAGCTGTTTTAATTATACGTTAATTGATACCTGGTATAAAACTTGGTGTAGTTTGGTATATTCATTAAATCCCAAGCGAATGCCCAGCATGTGCGCATCTATCGTCTATTATATCGTCTATATTATTGTGTCTCAAATTGACTGTATCTGAAAGGTTAAAAACAATAGTGTCATTAATTTTGCTAATAGGTTTACCCGTCAATTTTTTCGTCAATTCAAAGAAGAGCCTGTTTCCTTGTTCACTACCCTGAGAAGAAGCACCGAAACATCGTCATCATTTCAGCCGAAAGACATCCACAGTTAGATATAGGCCTCCCCAAGTGTCGCCATAATAATCGGCTTGCATCCATCGGATTCCCGCAAAATTTACCAGGTCATCGGTCCATCTTGTAGGAGGCCTTCGTATGCTACGTCTTTTGGTACGTGGAAGATGCAGCAAACAAAGTTGCCGACAAGGAGCCACCAAACTAAAGTGGCAATGGATAGGGCACATTGCTCGCAGAACAGATGGTCGTTAGGGCCGAAAGGTTCTGGAGTGGCGACCGCATACCTGAAAACGCAGCGTGGGAGGCTTCCTACAAAGTCTGTTCAGCAAACATAAATATTATTGTCAAATCATATGAAAATAATACAATTTCAATCTGATATGGTGTTCTGAAGAAGAAACACTCAGGTTTGTGCCTGAGTTTGTCACGGTGTTTCTTCTTAGGGTAGTTAGCTAAAAAACACCGGCCTCATCTAGTTTGTCATCATCATCATCATCAGCCTTTTTTTAATGTTCCAACTGCTGGTACTCAGGCCTCCTTTCTAAGAGGGACTCCTCTCTAAGAGAGGGAATGGGCCGTAATTCACCACGCGGGTCCAGTGCGGGTTGGTGAATGTCACATGCCTTCGAATTTTTGGTTCAAGCTTATGCCGGTTTCCTCATGATGTAGATGGGTCTAGTTTATATTGAAGAAAACATTGACGAAGTAAGAAGATGATTAATGGATAGTCAGTCTGGTAACGTTTACTCCGGGAGTGTATGAAAGAGTTATCATGGTCCAGGAACGCAACGTTTGGTTAAGGAAGTCGAATGCAATTTTGCTTGTCGATGCCCCTGCATAATCTCTCTAAACGTTGTACAGTTGCCACAAAGTATCTTGAGCGGTTGCGCAGAAGTCAAATATGCGCAGAGGTCTCTTTAGTGGTGCGAAGTGAGACGCGGGGGCGGGGAGTGTTAGTGATTGGCTCGCCGCGCCATCGCGTCATAGACGTCACTCCTCATTCGTTCCCTGCGTTGCGGAATGTATCTAACAACGAAGACGATTGGCTCGCCAATGTATGGAATGCGCAGTGATCCCCACTCTGACGCCGAGCGCTCAAGATACGTTGTGGCAACTGTACAAGAGAGCCTTTTATTCAAAATAAAGAAAGAAAAACTGTCTTGCAACCCGCTTATATTACGCCGTGGTCTATTAAGCCATAATAGTCATTTGACTTACATTTACCTTGACGTAAAAAAAATATATCAAACGGGTAACGTTAATGCATCGCGTTGGCAATCTCAAAATCGAGGGGTGCATAATTTATCATACAGAGCCACTACCTTATATGTGAAGTTATTTTGGGGTTGCGCAGCTGGAAAATGTCGGATGGAAACGCTTGAAAACGTCCTTTTGGCACTGACAATATTAGGTGTTATATTTTTTTTTAAGTGTGAACTGTTATTTTAAGATTAAAAGAAAAAATCTTTCTGCTCTACAATGTTGCTGATCGTTAATTTTAAATTGAAGTGTTATTTTTGAGTTTATGAATATTATCGGTAGCTCTTAACTCTTAGCTTTGCAGGTAATAACTTGGGCGTCTTTTCAGACAAAGAAATAATATAAAATTGGTCAAATCACAACAGTAATATGAATGCGAAATGCTCTTCGTTCCCAATCGATTGAACGGATTTGGATGTTTGGCACACAGATAGAGTATATCTTAGAATAATATATAGAGTACTTTTTATCCCAGGAATATGTTCCCTTTTCATAATTTTTTACTTTCATGTTGGTAAAGCCACTACTAAGAGCTTAATATAAAAAAAAAAACTTCAGCCAGTTCCAATGAACTCAACGAATCAATAATTCACCTGATTTGAAATCACAGCAATGATTTCAAATTGAGTGGGTAGACACTAAAAATTAATGACAGCTTTAAATGGTTTGACATGTATCACGCATATACATTTTACAATATACAGAATCCCACAATTGAATCGCTTCACGCTTGCCTCGTTTTTTATTACATCACACGTCTCTGTGAAGAATGAATTTCAAATGGTGTCGGAAGTTTGTGTTGGGGGAATAAATCCTTGCCCCGTACTATGGGAAACAATTAGATGATGTCTGGACGAGATATTACGCTTAGGCGAGTTTGGAGTGAGAATCGATAAGTTAAAGAATGAAAAAGTTTTATTGTATCAGATGATTATGAATTTGAAGACGACAAAGAAGATGTTTAAGCAATTATAAATTGTATTTTTTAACATTTTTTATAGTTATTCTATGTTGAGACAGCTTCGTTTTTACTACAATATTTTTATTAGATGCTTAAGAAATAAATAATATAATAAATAAAGTAAGTATATTGCTTTAACATGTTTTATGTTCATATTATTTATATTCAGACAGCTTCGTTTTTCCTAAAAAATATTTTAATGGCAAAGATAGTGACATTTTATAGGGAAGTATTTTATCGAACGTAGGTACTGCGTTTACGTTCGCTTCGTTTTTTTGGTTCTTCGAGCCGGATATTACTACAATGCCAAAGTAGGTCTCTACAATTACTTCAGACTTATGCCAGATGGCCTTAAGCATCTCTACGATAATACTAATATATTATTATTTCAATTTAATTTTTATCTCATAACAGTAAGCCAAGGCAGAAATAAGAAGTGAGCGTGATTTCGATTCTAAATCGTTTAAACGACATTTACATGACTTTAAATAAGCAACAAGTAAGGATACAAGGTGTTTTAGGGTGTTGGAAACTTGAAAGAAATATTATAAGCCTTGAATCGGCCTGAAGTGTGATGTATGATGTACCATTATGATATCGAAGACGACTTATATTGAATTAAATTGTTGATTCGGGTGGTTGCTGTCACTGATAGTAAACCATATTGTGTTAATAATAATGTATTCAGTTTTGATCACGTTGATAGCGGCACTCATTTTTGTATTATTCCTATTCATACAGTACGGGCGCTTAACCTTTCGAATATAATTTATTCGATTATCACACTGCTACGCATCACGCTGCATGTTGGGTGTCATGTGACATCGAAAGGAGATCACATGAGTTGCATTTTTATGTAACCAACGAACTGGCTTGTAAAATATACTTCGAAGGATTATGCTGTTCTAGAATAGATTCGAAATATGATTGATAGATATCACAAGGAAAAAAATTAATATAATTTTGTCTAATAACATAATTTGAAGGGTCCTAACAATATAATAAGTTCAAGTTAAAGATAAAGCCTTTTATTTGCGTCTCCCCACGCTGTGTGACGACTATGAAGGTCACATATTAGTTAGGGTTAAGACTCGCCACGTAATGGATCTTTTAAGGTTTATGGTATTGAAAGTTGGTAGAAAAAAGAATGTGTGTTGTTTTTTCAGTGTTGAAGTAATCTTTGTAAGGAAAGCATTGTGCGTTCAAATAAGTAAAAATATAAGAGTGTGCCGCCCGAAGTGTTTGATTTCATAGAAAAATCCCTATACGAGCCTACCGATGAGCTGAGCTGCGTTACACAACGCACCTGCGCGCGTACTTGCGGGAGTGCAGGTCTGCATAATCGTGATTTTTACGCACTCACGCGCGTATTTACTTTTTGTTGATTCACGCAGGCTCTGACTTATTTCATACAAAATCACGCAAGGCACTATGAGACTCAGTGTGCCATACCTTGCGTGTCGCCCCGCACCCACGCGCGTGAGCGCATGTTTCTCCGCTTGTAGGCGTGTGATCTGCATGAACGCGCGTGTATGCATTTTCTGTGTGTTGGACTGTGCGTGTTTTCTATACAAACGGAGATTCTTACAAGCAACCTTAAATCACGCATTCACTCCCGCGTGGATCCGCTTTCCGGCCATACAACGGGTTAAAGACACTCATTTGCGCCCAGTGGCCTACGACACAAAATGGATACGTACCATAAGTAGGCCCGATAAATGAGATATTTTCTCGAATTCAAAGAATCACCCAACCGCATCTTTTTCCTAAACTAAACCATGGCTTTGAATTTAGAAGTGGAAATTGGAACGCGAATGTTTTTTTTTTTCGATGTATGTATTTAGTTGCATCTTTTTGCTTATACTGTGATTTTTTTTTATTTAATTTTCGAAAACTTTAGTATTCTTTTTTTAAACATGTAGGACAAATATCAACAGCAGGAAGTTTTTGGCAAGATAATTTTGAATGAAATTCAATAGCTTATTTAATTATTCGCAAATTGATTTCTAATAATCATTGTGAAGTTAAATCGAAGTAATTTTTTATCTCAAGTATCTAAACTATTGGACGATAACGTGCAATCATTGTAGTTTTGACTACTTTAGCGAAGATTGCCGAGATGGCTGATTTGATACAGTTACTACAAAAACAGAATTAAATACTTTTTTAAACTTGACACTGGCTAAATGCACAAACCTTGCGAAGCCAGAATAAAAAATAAAATTAATTGCTGTCAAAATTCCAAACCATTTACTGCTTACAAAGTTACAACCATATTTTGTACATTATCTGATAACCGTCAAACAAATTTCAACCTTCTTGCTCAAAAAATAAAGTTGAAAATATGTTATCTTTTATCTCACAGACAAAACGACAGCAACCGGTGACATTTTTTTATCAATCCCCACCGCGGTAGGAACATCTATCAATATCGTAAATTTGACTATAACAACGTATTTCTGGTTTGCCGGTGGCGTATGTCTGTGCGTGCCAAAGTACTAGGGGACCAGAAATTAATAAGAGGAAACGCGATTTTAACGACTTCCAGACAAATTGATGCGGAACGATCATTTGTTATGTTCGAAGTTCGAGGCTGTATTCTGGTGGATTCGATGGAACGCCAAGGTGTATGGTGCGATAATGACTTTTATTTATGTAAAGAATTGTTTTTATAAATACTTCTTGTCATCTTTGAAGAATTATTGGACAAAAACTTATTTAGTTGTACTAGCGGGGAATGTTGATGCAAATAAAACGACCAAAACGGGTGCACAACCTGTATATATTATTTTGCTTTGATAAAGTCTGTCTAAAAAGTCACACGACTTGGGAATTTTGTATATTATTTAATCATTTAAAGAATAGTTATATTTGATATGTTTTATACGGTTCTTCTATTAGTAAACAATGATCAAGATCTCTCCTTGATTATCTCAACCTTGATTATTGAACCAGCGTGAAATGAAATCTGATGTAGTCAACATCAGATTTCATTTTACTCTAATAATTACCCAAGTCGTCTGACTTTTTAGACAGACTCTAACACATAATAATTATTACAAATATGAGATGTTACTTTCTTCGATGATTAAAATGTAATGCCTGGGACTGTCCGGTGCACGTAATTTAAAAGCATTTGGTAATCGACGTGTTGTCGTATTTTATCCAGTCGTATTCCATTATACAGAAAATAATCATAGTATATTAATTAATTATAAAAATCGCAAGCATAGTTATCTGTAACATCTTTAGGAATAACACTTATGACTAACCGTTTTAATGTTATGTTGCTGATAATAACAAATGCTTTTGTTTGGCAAAAAAACTTTATATTTTCAATCATAAACAAATCAAATCACCATAGTCCTGGCTGAAGACTTTATTAAGGCTACCACAGGCCAGTCCATTTAACGAGACGACAACCTCACAGGATTACTTGCAAGAGACCAATCATAAAAAAAAAAAACAAAATCAAAATCACTTTATATTTCTCTTTCTATTTACAAGTAACATCGTAACATTAACACTTCCTAAGTTCCGCAGAAACAGAATAGATACTCCCATATTTGTCAGCTGGCCCTCCCCAACTATTGTAAACTTGATTTGACGTCCAAAACAATATGGCTTCCATCTGGCAGCTGACAAGAAAACCATTTAGCTGCTAACTGTTACACCAACACAACTCCCTAAGGTAATAGTAAGTTATACATCTCATATACACAAACAGAAATAGATTTTAGTTGCAAGATTTTACACGCTAATTTGGGAATTTAGAAAAAAATAATAGTTGAGTCGAAGTATCAGCTGTTTAGGAGCGATAGTTACAAATGGGGTCGACTGAGGCAAAAGAAACTATAGGTCTGCCTCTGTACTAATGTGTGCATAAAGTGTTAAATAAAATAAATAAATAAATAGGCTCATTTAGACGGTCTGAGTCTCTCGTATTGAGTTTTATGGCGGCAAATGAAGTCTGTGGTTATAGAATCTTTATGGAAATCCTTAGTTTTGGCGGGATTTCTTCGTGTCAGGTTCAGTGAAGGACCCAGGTTTAATATTAGTCAGTGAAAGTCTGAGAGCACGAGAAGTCACTGGACTTTCCACCTTAAAAAAAATACAGAAACCTAAAAATATATTTTATGTCACCAAGTTACTATAACTTAAGTTTACCTGCACCCAAACACGTAGTAGATTTAAAGCTGCAAACAGACGTTTGCGAAGCGCGAAACAGATGAAAATGATGCAAAAAAAATAGTAAATAAGCAGATGCATGTTATTTACATACAGCGAAATCTCATCGACGATGCGGGCAGCCTCGTAACACGGGAGGGATACTATATGTTTTCGAGCAGTATTAGTAAAGAAAAAAAAAGTGTGAAACGGACTCGCGCAGGCAGACAGACGGACGGACGGACAACAAAGTGATCCTATAAGAGTTCCGTTTTTTTCCTTTTGAGGGACGGAACCCTAAAAATGATGAAACTACTTTTCTACGGAACAAGTAAAGAGCTTTGTAAAAGTAGATAAAAATGCCTTACGAATTTGTTTTTTACTTTGCCAGCAAGTCATTCATTCATTACACTCCATTCGATGTAAAACCAAACATTTAATGGTACATTCTTACACTAGGGGTGAAAGTAACCTATTTCGTCCCGAGAAGAAGTTGGCGGCCGAGCGTAGCGAGGAAAACTGTAAAATAGTTTAACTATTACTGTAAAATAAAAAAACTATAAAAACTGTAAAATAGTATAACTATTTTACAGTTATTTTATAATTGAGATTTATGTGATACTAGCTTATGCCCGCAGCTTCGCCCACGTACTTAAAATATAGCTTTTGTCACTCAGAAATACAGCAGCTTTCTATCAGTGAAAAAATGTTAGCAATCGGAACAGTACTTCCAGAGATCACCTCTTACAAACAAAAAACAAGCTTTACCTTTTTACTATATTAGTGTAGATAATCAAATAATACGTTTCTGTGACTCGGAAAATTTTTTTTTCAGAGAGAAATGTTCGGTGCATACAAGAAAAGAAAGAAAAAAACTTCACAAAACATTAACAAATAAATTACTTCTAGGCAAGTGTGCTCCATCGTCGGTCTCATTGCATCATCACTTACTTTCAGGCGAGATAGTGGTTTGGAGGTATGCGGAATAGAGTGTATAGTCCCACAAACCTCCGTTGAAAAGTGAGGATCCTCCGATCGAGACAGATGTTACGTCTGATGGGTAATTGCCCGATAGATGATTTCAGGCTGTTCTATATGTTCAAATCGCACGAAGATGCAGGATTAGTTCTTATGTGACGTTATCGATGACCTTACGGTGGTAAAACGCGACCCTCATCATCATCATATCAGCCAAAAGACGTCCACTGTAGACATAAACCTCCCCCAAGCGTCGCCACAACGACCGGTCCTGTACGTCACGCATCCATCGGATTCCTGCGACTCTGACCAGGTCATCGGACCACCATGTTGGAGGCCTTCCAACGCTGTGTCTTCCGGTACGTGGTCGCCACTCCAGAACCTTTCGTCCCCATCGACCATCTGTTCTGCGTGCAATGTGCTCTGCCCATTGCCATTTAAGTTTGGAGAATCTATGAGCTATGTCGCGAGCCTCTCCATAATAAAAAAAAAACTCGCTGTCTTGTCTAAACAACTCGCAAGCAACTCACACTCTCCATGCTAACACTAGTACCTCTCCACTCAGCTCTGTCATAAATGATACAGAATCAACTCGGAATTTGCATGCGGACGAGACATGTTTGCAAATCATATGTTGCGATTTACCAAGACTAGGTACACATGTAGTTGTACGTTTGCTTTCCTCTGAACTATTCGGCTGTTCATGCTTAATGTCGGGTATCTAGACTCTGTTTGTCTGTTGTTTTGGTATTGGTATTTGGGGAGATTTCTATACTTTAGTAGGTGTCTGTAAATACTATTGTGGTGTAGTGAAGATGAAATAGTGTTTTTTTTTCAGTGGGTAAAAATCATCTAGATGACAAACCGCGCCCTTGGGCGGATCGGGAGATAGTGTTAGATTTTTAGAAAGAAAGAAGAAAGAAAGAAAAAGTGTTTATTCACGTCAAACATGGCGCATACCTTAAAACCAAATAAATAACAATATCGACTAAAAGTAGCACGTAAGTAAGATATGCGTCACATCCGCGCAAAACGGCTAGCGCTCAGCAAAATGCTGAGGCTTATGTAAAACAGAGCCACAGCGCTGATTTTCAGCATCAGCCGTCGTCGACGATGAGACGCCGATCGGACAGCAAGGATTTATTATACTTACAATCAATTCAAAAATAAACAAAGTAAAAACATAAAATAACAATAAACCGAACAATAACCGTAATTGTGCGTTTTTACTGACTAAAAAACCCACCCCGTTCTTCGTTGCCTTTCATACCGGGGCCGAGCCTCCCTTTCAGAAATAGTCCTTTGGCCCCGGTAGGCTTCGACTCTGCTGGGCCTCTAGAGTTGCTGACAACTCCTTGACGCGCGGGAACAGAGCGCGCCGTTGACGACTTCGGCTCGGTCCGGACAGTTATCGGACGGTCGGTGGTGATATTCAAGATAAGCGGATTTAATGGTATATAAAATATCTTGCATTATTTTTATTTTTTGAGGTAGGGTACGTTTTGCCTATAATTAACTTATCTGCAATTTCAATATTTTCAGATAAATTGTGGCAATTTACTACTTAAAACATTTCAAATTGATTACAGATATCGCCTTATTTTTTGACCGATTTCGAAAAGGAAGAGGTTCTATGTTCGGCTGAATGTATGTTTTTTTTTGGTATGTTCACCGATATCTCGGTCAATTGTGGACCGATTTTGAAAATTATTTTTTTGATTGAAAGGTTATGCTTCCAAGTTGGTCCCATTGTTATATTGTTATGATTTGATCATGAACTTCGAAAATATGGCACAGAACTCCTCGTAGGTACACAGCAGAACTGTCGTAACAAGTAAAATTGCTTTGTTTATACGTGTAGTCGATGACTGGCTGAAGGAAAAGGGAGAGGGGATGTATCGAACTGATCTGATGATGAAGCCAAAAAGTAAATTAATGTAACCTAACCGTGTTTGAGATTATCGTTATGAGATGCTCTCTAAGGTACATATTTAAGTTTGGCTGAGAAGTACTTTTTAGTTACTGGTGGTACCATAATTAAAAAGTGTAAAATAAAAAACTTTTTACAAAAAAAAAAAAAAATACAACCGACTTCAATGTTAAAAAAACACTGAAAAGTACAAAATAACTTTAATTTCGAATGTCGGTGTTAATAATAACGAAGAGACAAAACTATAGAAACACCGACTTCCGAAATTAAAGTTATTTTGTACTTTTCAGTGTTTTTTTAACATTGAAGTCGGTTGTATTTTTTTTTTTTTTAGTAAATATTTTTTTGCTCTACCTTTGGAATACCGTTAATTAGAGACACAATAGAAAGACAATGACAGCGCGAACGCCGGTGTTTGCTTGGGGTTTAATGAATTAACACGTTAAATAAGATTTGCTAAAATATTTTCAGTGGGATTTGAGAAAATGTGGGAAGTTATTACAAAATAGGTTGCGAGAACATTTGAAGGAGTGACTGTGGCCCTAGACCGCAAAGGGCAACTGAAGGACTTCGTTCCACCCCAGGGCGAGAGAAGTCATTGGACAAGTTCCAGCCAAAAAACGGACATCAAAGAGCCAACGCTACGTTAAGCGGGTGCACGCGCGCACGCTCGCGCAGGCACTCGGCGTGTGACTATGCGCATAAGCACGTGTGTTGTGTGCTGCGATCCCCGTAGCGGAAACTTGATTATTACCTGCGCAGTGTCGCTAGTTGAAATTTAACGATGTGAATGTAGTCGTGTCGATGGAGAACTCTAACACAAAATAGACAGGTACAGAAGTTAATCTCATGTATGTACTTAACTTTTTATACCTACGCGCGGCGATCGCGCTAGGGTCAGCGCGTTACGCCGAACTCTACTCTCGAGTGTGACCGGGCGATTGAGCCGAGATATCGCGTATCGCGTTGCTCGAGTTCGCTTTGTATGTAGATTGCCTTCTGTATCTATTTATTTTGTGACTCTACTAATCTATTGTTACGTAGCAAAACAGGCGCGGGCCGCGACTGCTCGCGACGGGTACCCGCGCAGCGAGCCGCGACGGTGCACGGGCGGTTTTGTGTGGGGCCGCAGGCGACTGCGTAACGCAGCGTCGGCCCTAAGTAAAATAACCAGCATCGTTACTAACAAAGTTCTAGGTTCTAATGTAGGTAGGTAATTATTTCAGAATATATCCCAGTGTGAACTGTAAAATTGTAATTAGGACTCGTGTGAACTCCACATCTGTTGAGAAAACTCAAATTGTCTGTGTTTTGAAGCTAGAAATAATATTTTGCTTTCGTATTTATTAATTTTGTGGATCGCGATGTGTTTTAAATTCTTAATTGATGTAAAGGAATCATGTTGATACAAGACTTTTTTCTTAAGTTTGGTAGAAAAAAAGTGACGTTGAAATAATGTTATCACGTAATGCTGTCAAAAACATACCTTTGCCCTGGAACGAAACAGGCAGCTGAAAGAACATAGGTGGGTTTTACTTAGTCATTCTCGCTCCACCCACACTGAGAAGTTGTTTGTTGATTTCCCATCTTAAAGAGAAAATACACCCTCATAGCCACTGTCGCGTAAAATACAATAGAATAGAATAAAAAAAAAAACTTTTATTTCGGATAGACACGGTACAATGGATAGTAATAACACAAACTAAAAAACTGTATATTTGATATTGTTAGTATTTTTTTTTGTATTGTATGTATGTATATGTATCGTATCTTATTAGTATTATTTCTGATGTTTGTACACTGACAACCCTAAATCTTTCTCCTTTCTTTTAGTCCATCTAAAGGTTATCTGTAAGAGATAGCCCTGTGCGATAAGACCGCCCATTGTACACTTATTATTAAAAATGTTTGTCCTGTATTTTTGTTTAAGTGGTGTACAATAAAGAATATAATGAATAAATAAATAAATAAAAAAGAAAAAGTACAAAACGCGCCGAGCGTGCCCGTACCAAATGGTTACCACCTGAGAATTTTCTGAGCGTGAGATACCCAGCTCTGGTTTTCAATACACCGTCATGTGACCGTCATAAAAATAATAAAGCTCAGACAAACGTAATAAAACAGTATGGAGAATAGTCAAAACTTCTAAGAAAACCGTCAATCAACGCTTCATCAGCAACACAAACAGTGCTAGATCATACCGCACATTACCCGGAACACTCGACCAGACAGACAGACGTCTAAATACTAGCCAGCGGTAGATATACAAACGGTGGTCGGTGAAGCTACAGGGTGGTGACTAATGAAGTGTTTGTTATCATGCACTCCCGCTGTATAATGTAAAGGTTGGTCCTGTGAAATGTAAGTGATGATTTCGACACGCGATTTTAAGTGCGAATTTTCTTATGAATGCCCTACGACCTTGGACAGAGTATATGCGGATCAAAAGTACAACAAACTTTTTAGTTTAGTTTTTATTCTGATTGAGTGATCGGTCAGTCTTATATAAAACTAGCTTCTGCTCACACACAGTCACTCGGGAATAAAGCAGCTTTCTGAGGGTGACAAAAATTTTAGCAATCAGACCAGTACTTTCAGAGATTACCCCAACAAAAAAAAAGACGTGTGGCACTCGGGGACTGCCGCGGCAAAGCTATTGCATAGCATTTTTTATCAACTTATGCAATAGACCTCGCCAACAACTGCTTAACCCCACCCATTCAAAACCAGACCTCGCCAACAGCTGCTTAACCCCACTCATCCAAAACCAGACCTCGCCAACAGCTGCTTAACCCCACCCATCCAAAACTAGACCTCGCCAACAGCTGCTTAACCCCACCCATCCAAACACAGACCTCACCAACAGCTGCTTAACCCGACCCATCTAAAACCAGACCTCGCCAACAGCTGCTTAACCCCACCCATCTAAAACCAGACCTCACCAACAGCTGCTTAACCCCATCCATCTAAAACCAGACCTCGCCAACAGCTGCTTAACCCCACCCATCCAAAACCAGACCTCGCTAACAGCTGCTTAACCCCACCCATCCAAAATGAGACCTTGCCGACAGCTGCTTTAAACCCCAAGCGAACGCCGGCGTTCGCGCACCTATTGTCTTTCTATTGTGTCTGTGATTTCCACGATTGAAAGGTTCTCTTCCATCCAAAACCAGACCACGCCGACAGCTGCTTTCACTCATTTGTTTTCTTATCGGTCATCATCATCATCATTTCAGCCGATACACGTCCACTGTTGGACATAGGCCTCCCCCAAGCGTCGCCACATCGAACGTTCCTGTGCGTCCCGCATCCATCGGTTTCCCGCTACCTTCACCAGGTCGTCGGTCCACCTTGTAGGAGGCCTTCCAACACTGCGTCTTCCGGTACGCGGTCGCCACTCCAAAACCTTTCGGCCCCAACGGCCATCTGTTCTGCGAGCAATGTGCCCTGCCCATTGCCACTTAAGTTTGGCAATTCTTTGTGCTATGTCGGCAACCTTAGTTTTCCTGCGGATATCTTCATTTTTTATTCGATCACGCTAGGAAACCCCGAGCATAGCCCTTTCCATTGCTCTTTGGGTGACTTTGAGCCTTCTGATGAGGCCCATTGTGAGCGACCACGTTTCGGAGCCATATGTCATCACTGGCAACACGCACTGGTTAAAGACTTTCGTCTTGAGACACTGTGGTATGTTGGACGAGAAGATACCGCGTAGCTTCCCGAACGCTGCCCAACCGAGTTGGATTCGACGGTTGACCTCTTTCTCGAAGTTAGACCTACCCAACTGGACTGTCTGTCCGAGGTAGACGTAATCGTCCACAACTTCGAGTGTAGAGTCTCCGACCTTGATAGGAGTGGGCGCTACATGGTTGTTAATCATGATTTTGGTTTTATCCATGTTCATTTTAAGACCCACTCTTAGAGAAGCTCTACTGAGGTCATTGAGCATTGTGCTGAGCTCCTCCATAGTCTCCGCCATGACTACTATGTCGTCGGCAAACCGAAGGTGAGTGATGTACTCGCCATTGACATTAATGCCTAGTCCACTCCAGTCCAGAACCTTGAAGACATCCTCCATTGCGGCCGTGAACAGTTTCGGAGAGATGACATCTCCCTGCCTCATACCTCGCTGCAGGAGGATAGGTTTCGAGGTCTGGTCCTGGAGTCGGACTGACATGGTGGCGTTTTCGTACAAACACCTCAGCACTTCGATGTACCGATAGTCAATTTGGCACCTTTGGAGAGATTGCAGCACTGCCCAAGTCTCGATCGAATCAAAAGCTTTCTCGTAGTCCATAAACGCTAGGCAGAGAGGCAGGTTATACTCCTCGGTCTTCTGTATGACCTGCCGTAGCGTATGTATGTGGTCTACGGTGCTGAAACCTTTTCGGAATCCGGCTTGTTCGGGAGGCTGGAAGTCGTCAAACCTGCGCGCAAGACGGTTCGTGATGACCCTGGAAAACAGCTTGTAGACATGGCTCAGAAGTGAGATGGGCCTGTAATTCTTCAGCAGGGTTTTATCACCCTTCTTAAAGAAGAGTACCACCACACTTCTGCTCCATGCCTGTGGCGTTTTTCCCTCGAGTATGACGGAATCGAACAACTTCTGAAGGGCCTTTAGGACCGGTTTTCCACCCGCCTTCAGGAGCTCAGCCGTAATTCCGTCCTCACCCGACGCCTTGTTGTTCTTCAGCTGCTTCAGAGCCATCCTAATCTCGTACAGGCTGACGTCCGGGATATCTTCAGTGTAGTGTCGAGTCAATCTAGCTCTTGGGTCGTTTGCCAGATTTGTAGCGGGTTTGGAGATTGACGTGTATAACTGTCCATAAAATGCCTCGATCTCTCCCAGAAGCTCCGATTTGGCGGATATGACTCTGCCATCTTCGGTCTTCAGTTTCGTGAGTTGGCTCTGCCCAATAGACAGATCCCGTGCAAAAACTTTGGAGCCCTTATTCCGCTCAATCGCGTCCTTAATCCTCTCGGTATTAAATCGGCGAAGGTCGCGTTTCAGAGACTTCGAGATCTGTTTATTGAGCTGCCGGTACGTGCACGCATTATCTGAAGACTGCAAAGTCATTTCACGCCTCTTCTTCATGAGCTCGAGAGTTTGATCCGTGAGCCTCTTGGTCTTACTTGTACGGGTCTTAAAAAACTGAGACCCGACTGTATGGACAGCTTCCACGAACCCATCATTATAATTGTCCACGGAGCTTCCTAGGCACTCGAAACGGTTTTGAAGTTCGAGCTGAAAGCTCTCGGAGTTTTGGATCTGGATCTGCGTAGGACGGAGCGTAGACTTCATCAGTCGAGATCTTTCAAGCTTGACATTGATATTCAATGTGCCTCTTACCATACGGTGATCACTCCCAGTTTTCACCGCATTGATCACAGAGACATCATTGAATATTTGCTTCTTCGTCGACATGATGAAGTCAATCTCATTTTTAGTTATACTATCAGGGCTTTGCCAGGTCCACTTCCTGTGCTTACGCTTTCTGAAGAAGGAGTTCATCATGTAGAGGCCCTCCTTCTCCATAAAACTAGCCAGTAGGTGTCCCCGGCGGTTCCGATGACCAAATCCAAATTGTCCCACTCGCAGCTCATCACCGTCTCGTTTGCCCAGTTTCGCATTAAAGTCCCCCATGACAACGGTGAAGTGAGTCTCAGAATCATGCATGGCTCTGGATATATCCTCATACATAGACTCCACTTCGTCATCGGGGTGTGTCGAGGTCGGGGCGTAAACCTGTATGACCTTCAGCGAATATCTTGATGATATTCTGAGTATCAGGTACGCCACCCTGCTCGACACACTCTCGATTCTCACCACATTGTCCACGAGGGACCTGTGGACGATAAACCCGACACCACCCTGGGACTGCTGATCACCCTCCCGGAAGTAAAGCAGGTTACCGGATTTGAGAATTATCGTGTCCTCCCCCTGTCTTCGGACTTCGGATAATCCCACAATACTCCATCGTAACCCGCTCAACTCTTCCTCCAGTTCGATGATCTTCTCGTCGGACCGGAGTGTACCTACGTTATAGGTTGCCAGGTCCAGTCGTCGACGGTTCAACGTTCCCGCCCGGAGATTCTTAGCACCCCTGACCCCAGGGCTGCGCCCACGCCCGTCCACGTCAACACAACCACTGGAGTCGCCGGGCATTTGGGGCCTGTGCGTATTGTTATGTTGCATTGGGGGGGTTCGGACCATAACCCGCCACGCTGGTCCAGTGCGTGTTGGCGGGTCGCCATAGCCTCGTCCGTTTTCCAGCAGGGTGCACCACGTGCAGGTGAGGTTGGCTTGGGTCCCGACAGATGTTGGTTGGGACCCCGTATACACCCGTATACACTCTTATCGGTCACCACGCTCAAAAAACAAATGAGTGGGGGGTGTTAGGTTATTTTCGTTACGGAATTTCTCGATTCGGTCTCCACGCTCAAGGCCCGCGATAGAAGCTATGCAATAGCTTAAAAACAAACTACCTCTTTATTATAATTAGTGTATATAAAGACATGTAACAATTGATTTTCTTTCCAGGAAATTAGTTTTGTTCTTTCTTTTAATTTCCTTTTTGCAATAGATAATTGCAGGAAATTATGCATACTTATCCTACATAGATGTATATTCTAATCCTTAAAAAAATAATATTTGCACCTGTCAAGATCAAAGGACCAAATAATGCAACCAAAATTCCAGTGTCAAATAATTTGGATATAGGCACAGTTGTGTCAGCAAGTTGCAAAGCCCTCTTTGTGCAGTAATGATGACGCGGTGTCGCCCACCGCACTTATTAGTATAGATATAACGAGGATAGAGAGTTACTGGATGTGGCAGAAGGGAATTAAGGACAATGCAACGATATATTGAGGGACAAGGACAAACAAATGTTGGTCAAGGCTATTCCATTGTTTTTACTGAAAAGTGGTTTTGTAATCAATAGAATTGTAGAATTCAAAGTGGGGGTCACTGAGGGAGCTTAGGAAAATTCACACCACCAGTGGGCGCTACTTAGACGTCAGGTCATTTCCTTTGAAAACATATATGTCGTGGCCAAATTTTAGAAATTCATCACTTCATAATATGGCCAAGTAAAACTAGCGAGATGGTTTTAAAATTTAAAGTTTGATGATATTTCAATCCTCGTTTGGCCTACTTTCTTTAGACCTTTTATTATCATAGAAATCCTACATAAATGATATGGCCAAACGAAGATTGACATATCGTCAAATGTTAACGTTTAAACGATCTAGTTTTGGTCGGCCATTTCATGAATTCTAAGTTCTGGTGACGTTGACGTTGATGTCTAACTAATTTCATTAACATTAGCGTTTTGATAGGTGCCTGGACTTGATGCCTCAGTGCTACCACCTGGCAAACGTCATTTTAGAACACCCTCATTAGCTATGAGGATTCAGCTAAAGAGATAGTTTTTGGTGTTGGGAAGTTTTTAGGTAACTTCTTCCATTCTGGGTACAAGTGAGAGGGAATGTTTCCTGATAGCCACAACCTTAGGAGTCTCTAAGTCAAGAGTAAAAAGGTTACTACTAGATAGGAGTGCTACAATTGCTATATCGTCGACTACATCATCACTTACTATCAGGTGAGATAGTGGTCAAATGCGTGCCTCTCAATATTAAAAAGTGCCAGATTTCTGGTGACTAAAACCCATTTGTGTTTCTCTAGCTGCCTTTTGCGTTCCAGTTCTGCAGTGATTCTTTCGGACCATCTCAATCAGAAGAATTTTGCCTCTATCGTCGGCATAACAATCTCATAGTTGTTCAACGATACCCAAACTTTTCTTTTCTGATAAATGATAAATGATCTTTATTTTGCAAGTAGGTTTTATAAAACACTTTTACACGTCAATTTTTTTTTTTTTTTTTCGTCAATTAATGCTAGATGAGGCCGTTCTGTCTTTCTAAAGTGTATATTATAAGACCCTCCTCTTTCCACACCTTATCAACAATTCAACTTCTTCTTTTTTAAACACCTCATAGAATCCTGCTGTCCTATAAAATCAGTGTACCCAGCCACATCCATTCTTAAATGCATCTTGCACAGAATCACCTAGACAAATTCACCCTCCGACATTGTCGCTTTGATCTGGTACTGATGTTTTGGTTTCCACTCAGCACCCATGCATCGAGGGGACACGGTACCTAGCTATCGATGTCGCCTACAATTTGAGACCTCTTTGTCGGTGATTAATTCCTGGTACCTTTATTTAGGCGTAACAAGTTCGAGTATATTTTTGTTGTTTTTCTGGTCCTGTGTTTGTGTTTTTATTTTTAACGCTAAACGTTATTATCATTATATCTAATTAATTTTAACCAAGAAAGAAGAACTAATTTTCTTACATAAACTGAAACTATTCGACCGATGAACTCAAAACCGATTTCAATAAACACCGGTTCACACCGACAGGCGATCGATTCCAGACTATTATATCAATGCATTGAAAAAACATTGATATAATATTTGCGAAGTTTCTGACAGGCATTTCGAAAACCGGACACAAATAAAATCCTTATAACCCGGTTTTATCTCAGTCAATGATTTTTTTTTGGCTCGGACGAATGACGTAATTAAATTTGTTTTTAATTGCATAAAATTATTTTTTTTAAATATTTTTTCCTAATGCTTTCTTCAAAGAGCTTGTTAACTTGTATGCATCTACAAAATTTAGTTTACGACACCCAGCATACTTGGCTGTAAATAAAAAAATTCTCTTAAAAGATTGAACATAGGACTTAAAAATCAAGCCTTTACATGCTGGTCACATTTATCACATCTAGGTCGTGTTGAAAGCCTCTTAAAGTCGTTAACGACTGAATTTCACTCAGTATGTAGGTACGTACTTCACACAATTTCTGGGACGTTAAGCCCTAATAAACTGTAATAGAAAACTGGCAGATTTATTGTTGCGAAATACGATTAAAACGATTTATCTTGAAAAAATATTTTTCTCAGGAATTGCGATTTTTTTTTAAGGACATTCAAAAACTGAAATAGCGTTTGAATTTTTTTTATTATTATTAGGCTTGAGTTTGAGCATTATGACTAGGGTTTATGATTTCTCGGGTTTTACAATTTCTCGGGGCACGAAAATTCTCGAGGGTAATTTCTCGGGTCTTCTTGGGTTGTCGAGAATTTTTCATTGACGTATTCTTTTGTAAATATTTTCGGTTTAAATAATGAAATATATCGTTACCTAAATTAGAAATATTTATCATAAAACATAATTGTGTATATACCTATTACATACTAATGGTTTGTTTCTAGACTTGCTACTGGCTAAATAAAAAAAAGGTAAACTATGCAAAGCCAAATCGAAAAAAAAAATATCACGAAGTCGGTTAAAAATAATAATCCCACTATCTATGCGATAGTGCATAAAGGATAAAGCCCACAAAAACTCGATAGAGATCGCTTGTCAAGTGACGCGTAGCAATCAGCTGAGCGCGAAGTCAACGCAGGAAATGATCATGAGGGGTGTTCTATGCAGCCCTGGTACCATGACATGGATAATGTTTTGGATTATCAGTGATGGAGTATAATTTATATATTTTATTATTTTTCGTAGTTCTTATTTTTGGTCGTTATTAAAATATGAATAACAAATATTGTAGGTACCACTACTATCATTTTTAAATGACGGACAACAAAGTGGTCCTACGGCGTTTTTCCTTTTGAGGTACGCAACCCTAAAAAGCCTCCACTTTACGATTTTATGCGTCAATGGTCAGCTGAATTTAACCACGAGGGTTCAGGGTTGCATAGACGACTTGGATACTGGATTTTGTTTTGGATTATAAGAGATGAAACGTGGACCTGTGTATTGCGTATTTCAATACCCCCGATGTATAAATCTGTACTTAACATATTTTTTTAAATTAAACTTGTATTAAGTATAAAAATGTAATACCGCTTTTATACCACATACATCGATGGTCTGGAACAACTTTTATTTAGGATTATAATTTAGGTGTCTCCACGGCTAGTAAATAGTAACTAGTGCGTCTCACCAACAACAACTGCATCACTTCTTACCATCAGGTGGGATCGCGCGATCGCTGTCAAACACTACTATATATCAATTAAAAAATAAACTGACTGTAATCTTAAACCGTTTATTAATCAAATAATGCAAATACATCGTTTGTCAATTTCTTAAACATGTGTCATTCAACGGTTTAATAAAAAGTAAAAAAAATAATAACTTTGGAATTTTCGTTGTATTGCTTACCAAGTTATATCATCATATAAACCGCTACTGAGGCGAAATATTTTGTTCTTCAACTTTTGCACTTACCAACAAATAAAATTCCTCCATACCTCACTAGTAAATTTCCAAAACGCCCTTAACATAGCGATTATAGCGATATATTAGCGACACCAGCGACTTAATTTAAGGACAAAAATATTTTGAACATTCCGACCTAAGATAATTTTAAAATCATAAAACTACAGCCCTTCAACCTAAAATTATGACATGATATTCAAACGTTATTTTTGGTTTAAACAATCCCAAAAAAATATTTACCATAAATATATTATTTCAATATAGGTATTTTTTGCATGAAATAGTTAACTTTAGATATAGGAAATACCGCTTAAAAGAATTTAGCCAAAAGCAATACATTTGTACATTTTTTGACTATACTAAAGTTATGGGCCGCAACTACTTGCGCCTGCGCCTGGGTCGTTATGTATGTCGACCTAAATTTAGGTTAGACCTTACGAGGCTATAATAACTCAAAACACTTCCAAACTAATCATCAAAATAAACACAAATAACCCTTAGCAAAAACACTTGAATATTTAAAAACCGAAAACCGTTCACAAATACTCCATTATCACTTTCAGCAACTTTTCATTTCCTATTATCACTACCCAATCCTCCCACATAATGAATAAGGAAACATTCGAGCATCTAGTTACATCACTAGTCGCTGTTACCATGGAGATACATCATAACATCCACATTTACCCCTCGTGGGGTAGATCGGCGAATGTTTTTTATTTGATTTCGCATCCAATTTGCTCTCTCAGGCGCCAGAAGCGGTCTGGCCACGCGATATGATAGGAATTACTTTACTGTAGGTATGTGCGATACTGTTTTTCATGGTATACACCACATATACAAAAAAAAAATACAGGACAAACATTATTAAAAATAAGTATGTGGTGTGTGGTATGTTCAAATTATGGGCTGGTTTTATGTATGTGTGTGATATATAATTTTGTATACGTCTTAACCTTGGAGTTGAGAGTGTCATGCTCACTCTGTTTTTCTGATGGCGGTGCATTAGCTGGATAGTTTTTTTCCGTACTAGGGCAGAGCATGAGAGCGTGGCAATATTATGTGTAGAAAATAAAGCCGCAACTTCCGCTTAAATGCATGCTGACTGGAAGCCGTCCTGATGTGAAGAGGAAGCGTATTCCACAGAAGTTTGGACTGCAGATATATATGAAAGAAAAAATGAACAAAAGCAGAAGTGTGAAGGATATTAACGCTATTGGACATAATGTCAAATAAGTCATCGCACTTTTTGGCCTCACCCATCAGCAAGTTCGAGGCCGCGACTAGATCAGCCCTAACGCGATCCTTGTGACAACCTAAAATGAAAGGTAAAAAGAGATGTAGCTATATATGGTGTATAGCTTCATCTCTCTTTCTCGCTCGCCCACCTAACATTTTAACAGGTCATGGTAAGGCCCCAGACTGTGTTAATGATCTCGCTGACCTTTAAGGAAAACTGACATAAATAAATTCACTAGCAAAACTCACTGGATCGGAAAAGATATCCTCGTATGATTTTCTATTTGGAACACCAAACTTTATCCATGATAGAATTTATCTGAAGCGTTTTATTTCAAATCGGATGAAAAATAATACCGAAAAAATATCACTCAGACGACATGGCTTAGCTGTGGTAATTTTAACTTATACTATACTAGCTTTTGCCCGCTGCTTCACCCGCGTACATTAAATATAGCCTATATCACTCAGGAATAAAACAGCTTTCTATCGGTGAAAAAATTTTAGGAATCGGACCAGTACTTCCAGAGATTACCTCCTACAAACAAAAAAGCAAACTATACCTCTATAAAATATTAGTATAGATAGTATAGATAATGTAATATGGGTCGTTGTCGTATAATCATCATCATCATTTCGGCCGGAAGACGTCCTCTGTTGGATTTAAGTCTCTATCATGTCTGGCCACAACGAACGGTCCTGTGCGTCTCACAGTCATCGGATTTTCGCGACCCTTAACCAGGTCATCGGTCCACTTTGTGGGAGGCAGACGCGGTCGCTACGCCAGAATCTTTCAGCCTCAACTACCATCTATTTTGCGAGTTATGTACCCTGCCCACTGTTACATAAGTTTGCCGATTCTTCGGGCTATGCCGGTAACCTTGGTTCTCTTGGGGATATTTTCACTCCTGATGCGATCTCGCAAGCAAACTCCGAGTGTAGCGCTTTTCAGTGCCCTTGGCGTGAACTTAAGCCTTCCGATGATGCCAATTGTGAGCGACCACGTCTCGGAGCCACATGTCATCACTGGCAACACGCAAGCGGAAGAGTTTATTATTTGTTTAAACCTGCAGGCTTACTCTCCAAATTAATTTCAATTTCTATCTAAAGTCAATTTGATTGCAATGTCAATTTTGACGTTATGTGATTTGGTACTCTTGAAAACAATATTGTCAACATATACGATTTCACTTAGTTCTCAAAATGCACGCAATTTTGACCGAATTTGGCGCTAGCATTGAATTCAAGGGTACGAAACGTCATAATCTCAATGTCGACCGATCGGAATTGAACTCAAGAGTAAGCCTGCTGTTAATCTCTGGAACTACCCAGTTGGATTGGAAAAAAATGTCTGGATAGACCACCAAAATCCAGGTTCATGACAAACAGTATAAGCATACTGGAGTGTCCAGACCTGGCGAATGCGCCACTCGCGGACCGCTCGCGAGCCGCTCACGAGCCACTTGTGAACGGCGCGCGTGCATTTCGCTCAAGGCTTAAGGCATAACATAAAGCTATGGAAACGAAACAATAACCAGACGCGGGTGTAACCGCGCAGATAGCTAGTGTTAAATGGTGCATTGATAAAACTACTATTTTGTATTAACGTATTGACAAAATTTAATTGGTAGTTGTCTCTAAATAATTGTGATCGAACTAGAAAATGATTCTGAAGATATACAGTTTGACAACAAGACACAAATCCTTTGGAAACCCATTCACGAAACAGTTAAGTTCTATTTTCCACAAAGAGATCTAAATATAATGACGCCCATTCACTCTGCGTCTCAGACGGGACAAATCCTCAAAGAATGTGGTACACATGCAGCGATACTTAATTGGGTCTCAGGTGCGTTCGTGGAAGCAATAACTGCGCGAATTACATGCCCGCCACATTTACGCACGCTTGCAGACGCCCTTAGTTATGGAGAGGGATATTCGTCATGCGACTAGTCGGGAGGATAATAGGATAGTTTTTTTTTATTGTAGTTTTTATTGAGTATGAAGATTTTTGTTTATTGGCAATGATGAATGTTGATACCAGATGAAGATTACAGTGAAAATAGGTATCTCTATTTAAACTTTTTCTCCTTCTCTGTCAAATCCTTCCAAAAGTGAATTTAACAGAGAAGGAGGAGGTGATTCGGGAGGTTCCTGTTCCGGATTAAAGCGCAAGTGAAGCCCGGGTGTTGCCACTGTGCGGAACGCCTGGATGACACGGTGGAGCACACAGTCGGGGTGTGCCCTGCTTGGGCGGAGCATCGCCGTGCCCTCGTGGGGGCGATCGGCGGCGGAGACCTCTCGCGTCGGGCCTTGGTTGAGGCCATGGTCCGGAGCGAGGAGAAGTGGCAGGCGGTCGCCGACTTCTGCAAAGCAGTAATCGGCTCGCTAAGGAGGAGGACGACCGCATCAGGCAACGGCGCTCTCGCCGCCCCCGGGATTCCGATCCCAATTTCCAGTCATCGTAGGCGCGGGCTTGCGGTCAGTGAGCAATGGGTAGCTCGCTGTCCGGCCGTCCGGTAACTGTCCGGACCAAGCCGAAGTCATCGACGGCGCGCGCTGTCCCCGCGCGCCTCAAGGAGTTGTCAGCAGGGGCCCAGCCGGGTCGAAGCCTACTGGGGCCAGGGTTATCCGAAAGGGCGCTTGAGCCCCGGTATGAAGGCTTGAAGGAACGGGATGGGTTTTTTAGTCAGTAAGAGTCTGACACTATCTCCCGCTCCGCCCAAGAGCGGGGGTTGTCATTGGACAATTTTTCCCAGCAAAAAAAAGAAAAAAATGGTGTCTGTAAAAAAATGCTTACATTTTTATAGAGAGCCGAAGCAGCTCCGCGCCACAGACAAGGGGTTAGTGAGAAGACTTAAGAATTTTAAGTACCTATTGTAATTTTATTATTGATGTACGAGTACAATAAAACGTATATCTATCTAACTTTGAAATCCCTTTTCATCTCCTTAGAGGGTGAATTTTTTGGAAATAATTTCTTATTCTTTATGCAAAGTTTCAGTGGGCTAGGTTTAAGACTTTGGACTGGATGTCGATAAGTTAGGGAACAAGTCAGAACCTTACCTTATTTACAGAAGAAAGTTAATTAAAAAAAAATATATTATTAAAGAAAATTATTAAAGTATATTATGGCGCAGCTTCCATGGGCAACTTTACATGCATACGTTACCTACGTACTCGCGTAGGGATTAAAATATTACGATTCAACACAGGATCATCATTAAGGGGATTGTAATATTTGTAAAATATTTTTTTTGCTGTTATACTGTTTGTTCATATTTTACTGAAAACTAGTGGTGTGCTATCGGATTTTCGGTTAACCGGTTTTTATTAAAATTAAACCGTTTTATTTTTATGTGTTTGTTAAAATTGATTTGGCCACATTTTAATTTATTATATTCTTGCATTAAAGGTTTATTCACAAATATACAAACTCATTTATCATAAAAAACTTCATCATCATCTTTTCTGCCGAAAGACGTCCACTCTTGGACGTAGGTCTCCCTCAAGTTTCGCAAACAATGAGCGGTCCACCTTGTAGGAGGCCTTCCAACGCTACGTCTTTCGGTACCTACGTGGTCGCCATTCCAGAACCTTTCGGCCCCAACGGCCAACTGTTCTGCGAGCAATGTGCCCTGCCCATTGACACTTAGGTATGGTGATTCTTCGTGCTATGTCGGTAACCTTGTTCTTCTGCGGATATCCTCATTCTTGATTCGGTCACGCAAGGAAACTCCGAGCATAGCCCTAAAATATAAAAACCTTAATAAAATAAAAATAATGAGAAACACGTGTACGTTAAGTTAACACTCCTTTCATCTTTCGCAGGCCCACGCTTCCTTTTGCCAGTTCTGGCAACCTCTGTCTAATTCGTTCCGCCCACTATAAAAGTATACGAGGAGACAACATAACTTGTCCAGGAATACCTTTACTTGGACCAAATAGTCTCTTTTCGGGCGAAGCAAGACAAAGAATTGCAAGACGAACTAAAAATGCCTGAAAGAGAGCCTACTGGTCCACGAAAGACATATTCATAGCCAAAAAAAAAAAAAATGTTTTCGTGAGTATTTTCCCTGTCTTGCCTGGTGCACAGTCTTGCGGGGTAACCATGATGTTCAAAGTAAGATTGTTTTAATCTTGTTTCCGTGTGGGTAAGAGATGGCGCTAGACAACCTGTATAGCTCTGTCTCTTATCCACACTGAAACAAGATTAAAACAATCTTACTTTAAACGTCGTGGTCTATGTTTTGGTCTTTGACTAACATCTAGAAGACACGTTACTTAATTAATTAAATAATTTAATGCTTAAATAGTAGATACACGTCCACTGTTGGACATAGGCCTCCCCCAAGCGTCGCCACATCGAACGTTCCTGTGCGTCCCGCATCCATCGGTTTCCCGCTACCTTCACCAGGTCATCGGTCCACCTTGTAGGAGACCTTCCAACACTGCGTCTTCCGGTACGCGGTCGCCACTCCAAAACCTTTCGGCCCCAACGGCCATCTGTTCTGCGAGCAATGTGCCCTGCCCATTGCCACTTAAGTTTGGCAATTCTTTGTGCTATGTCGGCAACCTTAGTTTTCCTGCGGATATCTTCATGCTTGGGGTTTAATGAGGATAAATTAAATAACGAATGAACTCATCAATTTGTTATCAATCGAAAAATAATAATATATCTTTACCGCAAGAGGACCTCATTACGCAAAATAAAGTTAATTCATTGATAATATTGGTCAAAATTATAATTTGATTGAAAGTGCGCAATGGGCTTGTAATAACTTGATTGATTGGGAATGATAACGCTCCGCCGCATGTTAGGGTTGGCAACCATCTTGATAAAAGTTATTAAAATTAAAAATTAATTTATTAAAATTATGTGGGTACTTATTGCCACTTAGAAATGGTAATGAATGAGCAGATGGTGTTAAGTTTAGGATTGAGTGACATAAAATGACAATTGCGTTATTATTAATTTAATTTATAATCTGTTTCAAAATCATGTAATAGCAAATGTCGGGGAAAATCGCATTTTGTGGTTATAGATCTGATTAACTTTACTGGTGTGGCTCAAAAGCCTTTAAGTTCACAAAAATACAGTTTGAACGTAGAAAATATTATGCAAACTTTATACATAGACAAATAACTCACCTTTACTCTCGGTAAATATTTTTACTTAGGTTCTACGTATATTATTTTTTGGCATAAATATTATTGACAGTAGCAAGTTTTGAGTTAATATTATAATGAACTGAAAACTTGACACGGTTGTTTTGTCAATCTTCTATTCTATAAAAGCGAAAAACCACTCATTGATTAATCACGAAATCTCAGAAACTATAACATCTACAAACTTATAATTTAGCATGTAAATTCCTTATGGAGTGTAGAAATCCGCTAAGAACGGATTTTCCGAAATTCCCCCCTTAAGGGGTAAAACGGGATTGAAAGTTTGTATGGAGAAATCGGCTTTTACGCGGGCAAAGCCGCTGGCAGAAGATAGTTATGATCCCAGCAAAACACCTCTATCGAAAAAAAGTTGAAAAAAAAAATTACAACTTGGCAGTCGACAACCCTGTCGATCGAACTCCGACCAATAAATTACATCGATAATATCGCTATAAAAAAAGTCATCGTAAAAAAAATACTGGAAAGCGTGATAATTGGGATCGAAACATAATTACAGTTGCGGGTATTATTGCCAACCACCAATGTGTGGACAGGCACCTCCCAGCGGCCTCATTTGGCAGCAATGGAGGTATTTCATCATTAAAAACCTATATTATTTCGTAAATTTTCATTACGCCGTGTTAATGATCTTTTATGTGTCATTACTTCAAAAGGAGGATACAAAAAAAATTGCTATGAATATTATTGCAGCTTTCTGGTGATCTGTCAAAGACGTTTAGCTCAAATTGTCGACAAACTACGGACCAAACTAAGTTTTTCGTTCGTTGTTTATAAGAAGGACTCAAACAATTTGCCTGCTGTGGTCTTCCCGTCCGTTTGTAATTTGGATATCTGCAAGGGTAGAGTGAATAAGCTCTTCATAAAAAGACTTTTGTAACTATAATTCTCTTAACAATAACAAAGACAGCAAGAAAAATTGAAATACTGTCAGTAAAATAAAGCTTTATATTTCAGTAATTGAAATGACATGTGACGTCTAACAATCAGAGTTGGGTCTCACAGATATGAGACTAGTATCCAACAATATGGAAACATATCCATCCTGACTTATGATGTTCAGACTTGGTCTATAAGATCGAAAAGTCCAAATTTAAGGTTTACCAACGTCCTATGAAGTGCAGTGTCATAAGTGGTATACTGACGAATCGCGTTCGAAACACTATACTGCGGTTTACGTAGACGTGACTCAGTTGGCTGCCCAGCTTGAGTGGGACTAGGCTGGACATGTCTGCTGCATGCCAATCGAACAGTGGGCCAGTAAAACATAAAGTTGGTGCTTTGAAATCACAAGACGGGGTCACGGCACACCAAGATGGAGATGGTGGGATGACTTAGATGTCTTCCTTAGGAATTGGCAAGAAGTGGCTTAGAGTAGGAAAAAATGGAAAGATTGGAGGGGGAGGCTTTTGTAAACAGTTGGACCGTATCATCATCATTTTAGCCGAAAGACGTCCACTATTGGACGTAAGCCTCCCCCAAGTGTCACCACAGGTCACGGTCAGTATAGGTTAGATATAATAATAAAACCTACTGTAGACCTGTTCATAATATCTTCTTAACTTACTAAAATATTGGTGAAGTAACTGCACAGCGTCTAGAATTAGATCCTTGTCGTTGTCCTTATGATAACCTAGGGAATAAACGTTCGTGGTATAAAATAAATGTAATTCTCACGTGACAAATAACTATGTTTACATTCCTATGTTATTGGGTAGTTTATTCGTTCCCATAAGAGTGTATGAATTTTTAAAGCATTAAGAAAACTGTTTGTTCCTGGTCGTTTCCAGGGTCAAAATAATTACATTTTATTTACTCCGTATTTTAGGTTATAAAAAAATATTGGATATGTATTTTTTCTTTTTTCGATTAAACAAAAAATAACAAAAATATAGCCCATTAAAGTTACGTGTGACGTCACTCCGTGCGAAAAAATGTAGCATGTTACACGTAACTTTATTGGGCTATATCTTTGTCATTTTTGGTTTAATTTACAAATAAAAAAATACGTGTCCTTTATTTTTGAATAATCTAAAAGACAGACTAATTAAATTTTTACGGCAACTAGCCTGCCAGCTTTGTATGCGTCAAAGAGTGATATTAGACCCAAGGGAATATACTGACGTCTTTTGGCAAAAAGGATGATGATGATCACTTGTTTAGGTGTTCAGAGATCCCATTCTAATGTTCAGGACCATAGTTAAAAAGTTTTTTTTTTCACTTACGCTTCTTAACTTCATTTTCCGTTCGTTGATTCTCATACAGCTCTATTTAAGTTCAGCCACATCACGGTGTATAAACACCCTGCTTAATGCTTTATTACTCTATTTACATAATCAAGGGTTGCGAGTGATCCGTACGAGTATACTTTATAAGATGCTCCTGAGGGGATGTCTACCGGAGCCTGAAGCATTTTTATTTTATCTTTTAATAGCTCTTTAATGGAATAAGTTTCTGTTTGGTTTTGTTTAAGAGGGTGCTTGAAGTCAATGATGATTCGTGGATAGGAAACTAGCTAAGGGTTAAGTAAATCATCGTACCTATTCTATACTTACATTTTATGCTGTTTGTAGGATATCAACCTCACATTATAATTCACCCTGGTGTGGAACGGTGGTGGTGGAACGCAAAAGGCAATTTAAGGAACATAATGTGTGGCTTTTATTCAAGAAAGCCTGACACTTTTTCTCACTTATAAAAAAATATAGAAGAATATGTTGTTGGAAAGAGTCTTATCTATCTTCTATAATATAAAAATGAATCGCAAAATGTGTTGGTAAGCGCATAACTCAATAACGCCTGGACCGATTTCGCTATTTTTTTTTTTGTTGTGTTCGTTATTATGAGGAGAAGGTTCTTATGGAAAAAAAAATGAAAATTAGGGTAGTGTAGGGTAGAGTAGGGTAGTGTAGGGTAGAGTAAGGTAGAGGAGGGTAGAGTAGAGTAGAGTAGGGTAGAGTAAGGTAGAGGAGGGTAGAGTAGGGTAGAGTAGAGTAGGGTAGAGTAGAGTAGGGTAGGGTAGAGTAGGGTAGAGTAGGGTAGAGTAGGGTAGAGTAGGGTATAGTAGGCTGAAGTAGGGAAGAGCGGGAGCGAAGCCGCGCGGGCAAAAGCTAGTATAATATAAAAATCAATGCCACTTTTCGTTGTAATTTTATAACTCAAGAACGGGCTCACCTATCCAAACCAAATGTTTAGGCTTTATTCGGACTATTTAGTAGATGGTTTATGTGAAGTTTGGTAGGCTAGAGTAGGGTAGAGTAGGATAGAGTAGGGTAGAGTAGGGTAGAGTTGGGTATAGTAGGGTGGAGTCGGGAAGAGCGGGAGCGAAGCCGCGCGGGCAAAAGCTGGTTTTCTATAAAAAAGGTTATTATCCCTTTTTATTTTTTTCACACGCATATGATTTTAATTTCAACTCGATACCTTAACGCATTCTCGAAATAAAGAGTCTTGTCTGACAGACGGCCAGATAGACAGACAGATCGACGGATAACAAAATTATCCTATAAGGGTTTCATTTTTCCTTTTGAGGTCTTCTTCTCTGTCGGTATCACTCTTGATAGATTGGTCGTGGTCATGACTTCAGGTGTTAGTGGCAAGCTTCACAACATGCCGCCATTCCTCTCTGTTGGCCGCCTTCTTCGTGCATTCGTGTAGCGATGCTGTCGGTTGTAGCTGGTCAGTCCACCTCATAGGCCTTTTGAGTTACGGGCCCCTAAAAATATATCGGTCATGCCAATTAAGTTAAATCAACTTAGCTCTTAGTCTGCAACCAGCTTGAGATTTTGAGTGGAAAAGCTAGGAGATGCTTTATTTTTTAAGCATAATTTAACTGGACTAATGCAAACAGGTCAGTAGCCTGATTCACGTAAAATCAAACAAGCCAAATATCGTTGAAGTGTTATAGTCGTTCCATCGAAGTCCTATCCAAAAACGGTATTCACGATCTATCGCCTTATTTCTAGTTACATTAATAAGTATTCTACCAGAATAATTTAATACAGATTTTTTTTTTAATCGATGAATGTCAAACGACTTTAAAATCGGTGTCGTTCAAACTCGATTGATGGATGTGAATACGGAAATGGTCTAAACAACTAAATCGCTACGATATCGTTACGGTTTTCATTACGTGAATCGGGCTACTGGTCTACGCAAATGCTCCATTTGGTATCGTATTTCCGTTTACCATTTATCGAGACAATTGTCTAGCTTTTCCTAGATAAATACACTTATCCTATTCACCGTATGTACTTGAGAGTTTTTTAAGTCTTCTCTTTAGTAATAATGACTGAGGAAATATTTGAAAGTGTTACTGCGTCTCCGGTATGCTAAGTGTAATTGAAGGAACACAGATGGGTTTTAATCAATAAAGGACTGACACTGCTTCTCGCTAGACCCAGAGAGCGAGGAGTTATTTGATGATTTACCCTCTTTCCCATTCCCCTCCTCCATTTATTTAGAAAATTTGTTTTTTGCCTGAGATATTCTATCAACTATGTAATTAACGATTTTAATGAACACAATAATTTGCCACCAAAAAATCTACGTAAGTACTTGTGTAAACACCAGTAGGTTAACTCAAATGATGCTGTCAAAAGCCTCAAAGGCAGTACCGCGTAATGCGTCTGACCTGAAGGGTGCAGAGGGGGATTATGGCCGAATTGAAAACGTGTCTCAAGCGCTATTTTCGAAACGCCAATTAATGCGAAACGAGTCTTTGACAGGTGGGTAGACTGGTTTTTTAGTTGGGATGCATTTTTGATCGGTTTTTGGTTCTTTCTTTTTGTACATAGCAGTTTCTCTACAGTGTTTTGGACTTTGTCAAGTTGAAAAATAATATAAAGATTGCGTTTATTGTTTCTTCATCATCATCATATCAGCCGAAAGACGTCCACTGTCGGACATAAGCCTCCCCCAAGTGTCGCCACAATTAACGGTCCTGTGCGTTACGCATCCACCGGATTCCCGCAACCATTACCAGGTCATTGGTCCACCTTGTAGGAGGTCTTCTAACGCTACGTCTTTCGGTACGTAGTCGCCATTCCAGAATCTTTCGGCCCCAACGGCCATCTGTTCTGTTCTACACGTTCTTAGTTACTAATAGGTATCATGTTCTCATATGGTTTGTATTTCGGAAAGTGTGCGTCAGAATTATTTCATTTGATTCCAGCCAGCCCGTTCATCTAACTACTAGACGTACGGCTATGCATCACCAGTACATGGTCAATATCCCACCCCCACGCACTAAATTTTCCAGAACACATTAATAAAATTATCATTACCTACTGTTAAATAATGTAATTCCCTGCCTGAGTCGGTGTGTCCTCATAGATACAACCTGGAAGTATTTAAGAGTCAAGATTGAATAGTTTACTTTTTAGGAAATCGTGATCCATCGTCGACCAGAATATCGATTTACACCAGGTTAGAGTGGTCAAGCACGGACCTAGACAACTTTATTTTTAGTAATGTGAAACCTGAATATAGTTTTTTTCGGAATCAGTAACTGAATCGTAACCAAATTTTTTTACACCATGTTATATTTTTTTCAACAAAAATAAAAAAAGGTTACAATTTGGACACCACTGACACTTAGCACAACATACGTCACGGCAGATCATAGTGGGTACTAGGTGCCAGCAAATAGCTGAGTGCAAGTGCAAAACAACCGCTCAGTCGCCTGGATGGCTCGGTGACTATGTATTTTTGCTGACATAACAAGCTAAATATCTTTGTGATTTTTAATGACACAGTTACGAAATTTTGTACATAGATCCTTTACATTTAACACTAGACACGTGTATCGGATTTCGCATATATTAAAACTAATGTCTTATAAAAAAAAAAACTTGAAACCTTGCAAAGCCGTAGTAAGCCGGAAGCCACAAACAAAAACCATAGTAAGCGGCCATACCCAAACAAATTCACTTTACATACACCCAGGGACTTTCTAAATAAAAAATGCACCATATTTATTATTATATCCACACGTCAGGGAACAGCTGGACAGTGATGTAACGAGTGGAACTCGCCTCGTGACAGGTGCAAGCGATTATAGCGTGGCCGGGGGAATGTAACCCTGGGTACACTGTATACTCGCAGTGTTGTGTAGACTTGAGTAGGAGTTCATAATGTGTGAGTATTGAATTTTTATTGTGTATTTTATTAGTTATATATTGTATACTAGCTTCGCCCGCATACATAAAATATAGCCTGTGTCACTCAGGAATAAAGCAGCTTTCTACCAGTAAAAAAAATTAGCAATCGGACCAGTACTTTCAGAGATTACCTCCTACAAACAAAAAAAAAGCACATTAAAGCTCTTTATAATATATAGTGTAGATATGTAAATAATACATCACAAACTACCTGTGCACATTTTTCTCCCTCTGTCAAATCCATCGTAAAGTTGTGTGTAAGAAACGCTTTTAGCGATTAGACCGCCTTGTACAGCCTTACACTTGATTATCATATCCTATTAATTTTATGTTCATAATATAATTTTTATTTTGGTTTACATTAAAGAGTATATCTATCTAATACTAGTGACTCACTCCAGTTTCATACAGGTGTTATCATCATCATCACTATCATCATATCAGCCGATAGACGTCCACTGTTGGACATAGGCCTCCCCTAAGTGTCGCCAGAATGAACGATGCTACGCGTCCCGCATTCATTGTATTCTCTACTATAATAATTATGTACTTAAGAGGGCCCATACCCAATCATCAATCGTATTTAAGCATGGTTTAAAAGCTTATTAATTTTTGTTTCATCCAAAGCAATCCAATGCAATGTTTGATGAACAGACAATGCGAAAAAAGAGAGATAACGCCTGAAAACTCTGTTGGTATTCGGTAATTCCGCCATTTACTCGAATATTTCACAAAACTTGTTCCAGGAAATACGTATTTTTTTTAAAAAAACCTTAAAAACTTTCGTCAATCAGAATCTCGATTAATGTGCAAGGTTTCTACAGATATATATTTTTTAACTCCTACCCAAATGTCTATTGGTGTTGTTTGTCAAGACGTTAGTCAGTTGATATTTGACGATTTCCTACCACAGAAATGACTTGTGTGCAATAATAACTGACATAAAAATAAAAGAATACACCATCCATTATTTTAACCAAGCAGAAGAAAATAAACACGTCGCTTCAACAAAAAAAAAAACAATTATATACAAAATACATTATTTTCATAACAGTTCGTTCGACACGTCAGCTTTTCACGTCAATGACGGCGTGAAGCGTGACGTCATCAGGTGCGTCACGTCGGCGCGGTCAATTACGAATGATATGAAATTATTTTTATATGCTCCTGTTGTGAATCCAGATTTTGATGTATGAAAAAGAATCTTTTTTTGTAAAATTTTGCGTTGCATTGAATTTATTGTAAAGGAAAATTCACTTCACTGCTGTTGTAATTATGTTGTAGGTCTTTTAATTTTGGAGACAAAAAAGTGAGGTAAATAAATGCTAAAGAAAAAATTAATATAAATATATTACTATGGTTAATATATGAATTCTTTTTAATCTGTTTTTACATAGAAAATATTTGAAAATGTATGCGTATTCTGCGTTTATTATGGGACGTAGTTTATTTTTTTTTTAATTGATATAAACTAGTGCTTGACTGCGATCCCACCTGATGGTAAGTAGCGATGCAATCTTTGATGGTGAGGCACACTAGATGAATACTAATAAATTAAATTTAATGTTTATTAACATAAAATTATTTGCTATTAACTAGTATCACTAGTTGGTAAATGAGAAACAAAAACATTAATTTACCTCTGTTTTATTTACGTTCAAACGAATTCTTAAAAAAAAAAAACAATTAACGAAAGTACAAAGTAAATGAAAAATACCGCTGCACTTGAAAAGCAGCCTGACGCATTGTTGACCTTTCATTACATCGCCAATGACAATATTTTGACAGTTCGTTTTTTTTTTGTCACGAAATTGGAACCCCGTGACAGCGTGACGCGTCGTCGATGCGGTCAATTTAATTGATAAATTCATTGAAACCCAAAGTCATTTGCGGAACCCTATTTTCTCTGTTTGGGGTGATTTTTGTTCATTTATGCCAAATCACCAAACATTTATGAATGTCCAACGAAATTTTTGGGCATTTGTCACCAAAATGTTAATGCGTGTTTTTAGGTTATGCCACATTAGCAAAGGGAATTGGCTTAATAGATGCCATATTTTATGGGTTTACGTGTCGGTCAAACAAAACAATATATGGCATTTTTTCCACATTGAGACTATGTTTCGTGTGTGTGCAACACGAAACATATTTTGACTATCAAAATGGAGAAAAAATTATACTCTTATTTTTTTTAATACTTTGGTGAATTCTAATAATTTTTAATTCTAATTTAATATACAATGGGAAATGAACTTAAACCAAAAAAAAAAACACAATTAACGGTCATCGCAACCCTTTTCAGGCTACGTGTAATGGATAGATATTGCTTGGATACAAAATGGAGTTGCAGTTGGCGCAAAACACAAAACAAGATAAAAAAAAGGTTACAGAAACAAAGCACAGGTTAAATACTACGCCTTTCAATCGTGGAAATTACAGACACAATAGAAAGACAATAGGTGCGCGAACGCCGGCGTTCGCTTGGGGTTTGATGAATTAAATCACGACATGAGGCTTCCATTTGTGTTAAAAGTTTATTTGCTAAACAGCAAATAGTTTTATAGACAGTTGTATAATTGTAAAATTCAAAAACCTCAAAATTTTAAACCCCCTAAACCCCTACGAAACCAAATCTACATTTGCAGTTCAATTACATAATATTATTGCGCTAAAAGCAATGAATAAACGATGACGCGCGTCGTCACCAGCTCCAATTATTCGCATAATCCACGGCCTCTTTAAAAGCAATTAATATTCCATTGATCCACCAGGGGATGGTCAGCCAGGGTAATCTCCCCTGCCTGGTGAAGAGCGACACCTCAGGTGTTTCTGCGTGCCTCTAATATTTAATTATGTGTTATATGTTACAGTTTTATTTATTCGGTATCATATATTATGTTATATGTATACATGTTATTCAAATTTTTTAACATTTACAATTTCATGTACTTAATATATATTTTTTTTTAATTTATGCACTAATGAAAGACTGAACAAAGGCGAATTTAATATTTTAAGCATTTTCTATCAGACGACCTTAGGGTGGTGCACATAACGTAGCAGGTGCAACTCAATAGAAGACCAACTGAAAGGA
The DNA here is from genome assembly GCA_910589285.2 of Mythimna ferrago. Classification (NCBI taxonomy): domain Eukaryota; kingdom Metazoa; phylum Arthropoda; class Insecta; order Lepidoptera; family Noctuidae; genus Mythimna; species Mythimna ferrago. Next base: position 5,195,047 of record OU342675.1, on the reverse strand, counting down.
AATAAGTACAATAATAAATATATGCTTAGATACAAATATAGAAAGATATGTAAAAAGAAAACGAATCCATCCAACCTATAGTCTGATAATTTTACAAAATTCTTCCGAACGTATTCTCCATCCTTCAATGGAGGACCGACTAGTTGCCGACCTGATGTTCAGAGGGAGCGCATTCCAAAGAGAGATCACCTAGACAAAAAAGGAGGAGTAGACAAACCCAGAGTGGTATGAAGGACACCGTAGAAGTCGATTTTTAATGAGCGCAGAGTATTAAAAAAAAATTGAAATTTAGAAGGAAGCTTATCCAGAAAATCATGATATAGTACATGATTTTACACAATAATGAAATTTATTTTATATGTCCTTTATTGTAGAATTGTTGTTGGAAATGAATTGTATCGAAGAGCTACTTGTAGGATTGTAACAGCAAAAGGGAGGAGTTTGACTACGCAGAGATTTATCTGGGATATTTCTGCAAATTTCGAAACAGACAGTTTTTACAAACAAGAGTATTATGTACTTGCTTTTGCTCGTAGCTTCGCCCGCGTACATAAAATATACCTATGTCACTCAGGAATAAAGCAGCTTTCTATTGGTGAAAAAATTTTAGCAATCAGACTGGTACTTCCAGAGATTACCTCCTTCAAACAAAAAAAAACAATCTTCACCTCTTTATTATACTAGTTTAGATTTACATTATAGTATTAGGTATAAATATGGTTGTATAAGTATATATTAATATTTATATTATTATTCTTTAATAAATTAGTTTAAGATTTCACATACTTCAGTCTCTTGTTTTTATTTACTATGGTCCTTTTGCGTTTGCTTTAAGTCTGCTGGAATGAATTTTTATTGAAATAAGCAGTTCCTTTGTGCTTTATAATCTATTGTCTATTATTCTTTCCCTGCATGTCTAAACAATGAAATATAAATAAAACAAAAGAATGGGAAGAAGGAAAAACACGTTTATTTGGCATACAGAGACACACAATATAGAATCAACCCTGGTTGAATGGTACAAAAAGAAACCAAAACTGTAAAAAGACTGTATTAAAGAACAAATTGAAAAAAAACCGGCCAAGTGCGAGTCGGACTCGCCCATGGAGGGTTCCGTAGCAGCAAGTAACATAATATAAAAGTTCTTGTAGTTCGTTGTAACTTTGATCGATGTTTTAATAATAATGTATTTTTTTAGATTTATGACGTATTAAAAAAAAAACTACTTATTAGATCTCGTTCAAACCAATTTTCGTTGGTAGTTTGCATGGTAATGTATATCATATATTTTTTTTAGTTTTGTCATTCTCTTATTTTAGAAGTTACAGGGGGGACACACATTTTACCACTTTGGAAGTGTCTCTCGCGTAAACTATTCAATTTAGAAAAAAATGACATTACAAACCTCAATATCATTTTTGAAGACCTATCCATAGATACCCCACACGTATGGGTTTAATGAAAAAAAAATTTTTGAGAGTCAGTTCTAAGTATGGGGACCCCAAAAATTGATTGCTTTTTTTCTATTTTTGTGTCAAAATCTTAATGCGGTTTACAGAATACATCTACTTACTAAGTTTCAGTAGTATAGCTCTTATAGTTTCGGAAAAAAATGGCTGTGACATACGGACGGACAGATAGACAGACAGGCATGACGAATCTATAAGGGTTCCTTGCCATTTGGCTACGGAACCCTAAAAACAAGCTTAAAGAAACAAGTATATAGAAACTTAAAAAAAAAAAAAAAAAACAAGAACACACACAAAGTTCTTGTTTTTAGTCTAGCTTTTGACGCTCAAACACAACTTAATCCACACTTATCACAGACAGGCCTGTTGGTATAGTGATTAGTGGCCCTGACTGCTATGCTTGAGGTCGTGGGTTTGATTCTTACCCAGGACAATTGTTTGTGTGATGAGCACGATCATTGGTCTGGGTCTAATTTATCTATAATATGTAAATGTTGAAAAATTTAAGTATGTTTATCAGTTGTCTAATATTTATAACACAAGCCCTGCTTAGCTTGGGACTAGATGGCGTTGTCTGAAAGTTGTGAAATATTATTATTATTATTATATCTTTCGTACTTTCATAAAGAGCGCATCAACATATAATTTCCACCACACAATCACTCAAATAAACCGCAAAGCAAACAAAAATCGTAATAATCTTAACGACCATCTGTCTCCATTGTTATCTGATATCGATATGACGGAACAAATGTCCGGTGTTCGATATTGTCGGGGGGCGTCCGGCACAAGTGCAGTGTCCACAAGCGTACTTGCACCTAAACCTACACTGGCGTGCTTGCCCCGTTTATCCCCTACTAAGTTTTTGTGTAAATTCGACCCAGGTGGCGGTGTTGGAAATAGAGGATAGCGGGGGGCTAATGTTACGTATTGTCAAACAGTTGTTGAGATCTGTCGATAGTTGTTGGATCGTGAAGTGGTTACAGGATTACGATGTTCGATTGTTTTTTTTTTTTAGGTAAATATTTGGTTAGTTTATATTATAACACAGCTCGGTCACAAAATAGATAGGTACAGAAGTCAATCTACATACGGCGTTGCGCCATCGGTACATGGTGGGTATCCTACCCATTCGTACAAAGCGTTTTGGAAACACATTCATTATGCGTACAGCTAAAGAGTAGAATTCCCTGCCGGAGTCTGTGTTTCCTCATAGATGATCCACACTACAATCTAGGGGTCTTTAAGTCAAGAGTGAATAGGTTACTTCTAGGAAAGCGTGCTCCATCGTCGACCATATCATCACTTACCATCAGGTGAGATAGTGGTATAATAAAATAAAAACAGAAAACATACAAAGCGCGCTCGGACAACACACACATAGACGCCGTTCACGGACTCGATGTCTCGGTCGCATCTCGGATCACTCGTCGAACAGTTCCGGCTCAAAAGCTCATTAGTGTGCGTCCACCGAGCGTAGGTATAAAAAGTGAAGAACATACATGAGATTGTCTTCTGTACCTATCTATTTTGTGGCTCGGTTGAGCGATTGGCTATTTCGCGTGATGATAAGGCAGGGCGCAAACGTGTGTCTTGTGTCAGATACAAGCTACAGATGAATATTTGATTTCTATAGAACCAGTATGAAATCCACTGCCTGCGCATACGTTAACATTTTTGTGTGCAGTTTCTTTATGACGATCAAATATAGTTCGGTGTCGGTAACTGAAAACTAAAAGTGTCTACATTTGCGCAGCGCCTAAACTACATACCTACACAGCCCAAGCGATTGGCTGCTGCGTTGCGTATTGCAAATTCGATTCCCGCGCGGAACAATATCTGTATGTTCAATATATAATTGTTCTGGGTCCTGGTTGTTGTGTAAAAATGTTTTACATGTTTGTGAATGCACCCATGATTCAGGAGTATTTCAGTCTATTTCATGTGATGGAAATTTTGAGCTCAGAGGCTCAATATTATAAAAAATCGTTACTCAGTTTTACTTACCTCTTCCTCTTGAAGGCCACCTACATAGAGACATTACATTGCTTGTTGGAAGGCCTCCCATAAGGTGGACCGATGACCTGGTGAAGGTTGCGGGAAACCGATGGATGCGAGACGCGCAGACACGTTCGTTGTGGCGACACTTGGGGGAGGCCTATTTCCAACAGTGGACGTATGTCGGCTGAAATGATGATGATGATGATAATGACCTCTTCCTCTCGCCATTGACTGTCCTGAAAAATTGTTAGTGAAAAATTGTCAGTTCGGGGTTCCTGCACTGGATTCGTGCGGAAGAAACGCCGGAGTGTCACCATTGTGTGGACCGCTCAGAGACCACGGTGGAGCATACGGTAGAGGTGTGCCCGCTTTGGGCAGACAGAGCACTGCCATGTCCTCGTGGGGGCGCTTGGCGGCAGCGATCTCTCGGGTCTTGGTACAGGCCATGGTCGAGGAGGAGTGGCAGGCGGTCGTATCCTTCTGCTAAGCAGTGAAGCTAGCAAAGGCGATGGCTGTACGCGCAAGGTAACGGCCCTCACGGCCTAGTCTCCGGGATCCTGATCCCAATTTCCACGGCGAGCAATGGTTAGCTCACCGTCCGACCATCCAGTAACCGACCGGACCGAGCCCAAGTCGTCGACAGCGCATAGTGTTCCACGCGTGCTTCAAGGAGATGCCAGCAAAACCGTAGGGGCCCAGCAGGGTCGAAGTCTACTGGGGCCATGGTTTGTGCAAAACTGAACCTTGGGACTCAGGAATAAAGGCAAAGAAGGAACAGGAGTGGGTTTAGTCAGTAAAAGTCTGCCACACCCGCCCGCTCCGCCCAAGGGTAGGAGAGGCCACTGGATGATTTCCCACCTTCTTCTTCCTGCCCTTGTCCCATCTTATTTGGGGTCGGCGCAATACGTGTTTTTATTCCATTCTACCCTGTCACTCGTCTTGCTATCACTAACTGATTTCCCACGTAAAAAAAACAAAACTACATACTTTACTAACTATTATAAAATGATAATATTTCCTTCTATGTTTCTTTAGTTGCACTTTGCATACCAAGACCTTGATAACACTTTTGAACAATTTCGCAGTCCATAACACCGATCACACCAGTTTAGGCAATTCATTATATTTCAACCCTAAAACTTAAAACGTTAAAACATCAAGTACTGCCTCACCTGCCCAAAAAATAAATACCTCAAACACTAAATGCAACTGTGGTTCCGTAGTAGGGTGTTCAAAGAGCCGGAATTTATTTGGCACATAACGAGTCGGTAACGTAATTCGAGACCCCGACGGCCCGAGTCGTTTGTTGTCATTAGTACATGTTCGGCTATTGATAGTGGGCTGTTAACTATCACCTTTGAACGAGTACTTGCTACCTTAGATGGAAATCTGGTGTACTTAATAAAAAAAGAAGATAAAATTGAATCTTGAACGTGGAAAGGTAAGTAAGTAGGTAAGTATTATGCAGGAGCTGTAATCGTCATTGAAACAGAAAATGATCTGATGAAATATTGCCTAATAGTCTGTTTAAGCTTTCCATAGTTCTTTTCAGAACTTCTGCTATAGTTCATTTTTGACTGAATAATTTCACCGTCCTGCTAAAGGAGCTTGTTAAAAAATCTAATGATGCAGTCTACAGGTTACCGACGTAGCTTGAAGAATCGCCAAACTCAAGCAGGGACATATTGCACGCGGAACAGATGGTCAATGGGGCCAAATGATTCTGGAGTAGCAACCAGGCACTGGAAGCAGATTAATCGATTGTTTGGACGCTGCAGATATAATCTGGCCAAATAGGGTATCCTTGACACATTGCAAATGCAGTGTTTCAGTGTGCCTCTTCACAGAATATGCGTCATCCCTTTTTTTGCCCAGCATGCACAACTACCTGCACCTTCCACGACTTATAGATACGAGGCTAACGATAGAGCTGTCCAGGTGGCTAAATATTGGTCGGACCAGAGTTGAGTCAGATCGATACGAAAGAAGAAGAAGAATCGCTCGGTAATAAGACAAAGTTAAAATCGTTAATAAAGCAAATGTAATTGTGCAAACGACATAGTTGTACAGTCGTCCAAATCTTTTCAAATAAAAACTAACAATTCACCAGCACCCCACGGCTTCCCTAATTTGTCTCGTCAGCTTAGCAGTTATACCTATACATATAAACACGATAAACATCTGAGATCATGCACATTTTCTCGGAAGGGGCCGAGGGCGCGTACCTAACTCGATAATCCACCCCCAACACAGGGAGATTTATTAATCAATCTCGAAAACGTTTTAACTGGGCAAATTGAAAAATTATGTGTCGACGCGTTTGCGACCCCTGCCCCTATAGTATGGGAATGTTAGTTTAGTTTGGGAAGAGATTTTTGATATATGCGAAGCTTTTTGTCTTTGGGTATAGTGGCTTCTGTTGAAATGTGGTGGGGGATTTGATTTAAGAACGGTTTCTCATGAATTATTGGACTTCGTCTGTTACCGCCTCTGTCTAAGCACATATGGAATGGTACAATGGGAATACCCACAACCCTAACAGGCTTGTGAAGTCACACAAAGTGAGGTAGGTACCAAATAAACGTAAAATAACAGGTTATTGACCCTCCTACATTTATGACATTCTTAATTTCAAAAACGGAATTAAAGACATAAAGTTGCCTTGAATTAACAGCTATCGTGATTCTTTACCTTTTCTGAAAAACATGCGATATATTGGAGATATTAGGAAAAGGTCAATGATTTTAGGTTTATCTGGCGCAGCATGGCGTGCATGCTGATGATGCTACTTTTGTATTTTTTTGTGAGCAGACAAAATAATGCAGTAAGAGCAGTGGTGACCGAGTGGTAATGGCCCTTACTTACGAGTTGTAGATCGCGGGTTCGAACCCAGCCAGGCGCATTACTTTGTGTAATTTATTTCATCACCACTGCTCTCAAAACGTTGAAGGAAAACATTGTGAGGAAACCGGCATATCCTAGAACAAAAAATTCGAAGACATGTGACATCCACCAACCCGCACTGGGCCGGCGTGGTGAATTACGGCCCATTTCCTCTCATAGAGAGGAGGCCTGAGTCCCAGCAGTGGGAACATTAAAAAGGTTGATAATGATGATGAGGCAAAAGAATATTTTTCAGGTTTTTTCATTTACTAGTGTTCGCCCTACGGCTTTGCCTACATAGAACCATATACTCCATCAGTTCATACTCCGCCTCACACCTGGCTGAGTTTCGGGTAGCTGTCAGCTGTGGCCACAACCTTTTTTGACGGCTGGATCCGTACTTACTTCTATCTATGGTTTCGACGTTCATGAGCATATTTTCATAAATAATTCTGGTTGCAAATAAAATTCGTAGACTTATTATTTTATCAGCGTACTCTTAATCAAAGTCTTAAACAGCTATAAAAGTGTTTTCCACTAATCTGTCAGTCATAAAAATATTTACCTAACTATTACTTCTTCGTAGTATGGACTTTAAAAAATATAGTTAAAAAAAAAAAACTAAAAAAACACGATTTCATAGCATATCAAACTAAAAAGTGTAAAATAATTTTCGATATAGGTAGAAAATAATAATAATGAACGAAAAATATTAATATCATTGTGAAAAAAGCGTGGGGTGCTCGATTTACGAAAAATATGGCACAAAGCGCCCCCACGCTTTATTAGTTGAATTCAATGTTTCTGCTCAGGACAGTTAGCTTTTCAATGAAATTTCACACTAACTGATTGACTGGCTGGCTTTTTCTTTGCCCAAAAAAATAGTATTTTGCCACGTTGAGTTGCGGCAATGCTGCACGTCTTCTGGGCACATTCTCGGATGATAGCAATGTGAAGGAGTACTTTGACGACTGTGTGTATTTATGTACTTATTTTATTTTATTTGATGTCGGTTTATTTACATAAATAATTTACATTAAAAAAATACTAAACTAATTATAATTACAGAAAAAAAAAAAAAAAAAACCCTGCACTAATTACAACTAATTAAATACAAACTAAAAATTGCCTCAAAAAACTCTTCTACATAGCTGTCAACTGGTAATGTGCCCAAAAGACTGGCGGCATTGCCACGCTGTATAGTAATGCTTATCTTCTGTACGTAGTAAAAGCTAGCCAGTGAGTCACGCGAAAGTCAACTAGACGTTTCGGTAGATAGTTCTTTATACTACTTGTAAGCACTCGGACCCCGCTGTACGACAGTTTCAACTTTGAACGGTTCGAAAATATAACTTTCAACAAGTTTATTATACATATTTAGGTTTATTATAAATTCTTTTTAAATAATTAAGCTTCTTATGTACGTACGTATATACTGTTGGAATCCATTATTTATTAAACTACTAGTGTTCACATTCATACCTCACAAAAACTACTATCAAAACCGACATTGTAGCACTGACTATTCCTACATCATTATCACTCATATCACTATAAAAATACACACTCAAAAAACCTTGCTTATCCGTCTCACGCATAATTACCCCCAGAGTATTATCAGAGACCCTACGAAACTTTGACAAAGCGCTCCAGTCAAACCGTCATATGCCATAGCTCTGCTATCTGGTTCTGCCCGCATCAGAGGGTGGATACCTACCCCAGTTTATTCTTCGTCGGATGTTTAATTTGCGACAATGTTTAATTAATCAACGTTTGTCTTGTTGATTGCCTTCCCAATTATAAGTTACACCGTGTGTGTGTGACGTTGATTTGTGATGATGTCTTGGAATTTTGAGATTTTCTTACTGTTTTTTGGTTTGAAAGATTTAGAGCTTTGTTTGTTTATTTAAATAATTATGTTGGTCCATGTCTATAACTGTCGGGATTAGCGATCGTCGAGAGAAATATCTAATATTATTAATTATATATATTAACGTTCTTTTCCATGTCAAAAATATTTAGCAATGTTAGATTTCACAATCTTTTGTTTTTCTCTTTGTTTGACTAATATATCCCTGTATACATACTTCTAAATAACTTGAATTAATGTAAATATTGTGTCAACAATCCCACAATATTATTGAAAGCTGCACTTGTATAAAATATTACAGTAACCATTTTTTTTTTATAGTTCAAAGTAAAAAAAAAATGGTGACTGTAATATTTGCTAAGAGAATATTAAATATCTTTCTCGTAAACGATATTTATTTTATTTTAAAGCCAAGTCGTATACAATTTCTAAAACAGTTATTGTTTATTAAAATATTCTTATAGCAGTGTACCCACACTGCTATAAGAATATTTTATAAGAAGTTTTTGTAACTGACTGTACATAAATACATCAGATTTTTATGTTTGAGCGAGTTGACGAAACAAAAAGTAGGTGAAATCGGAAGGTGCGAGGCGAGTTGACGAACAATTCTTTAAGTATGTGTCACTCATATGACCTGTAGACACTCACATGCGAGTGTCTACATGAGAATGTATAGTATAGGTCTATGTATACATAGAAGTATAAGATACGTACCTATATGCACACACAGCTTATTTCTGGAGTCTAAGCGGAGTTACACAATAATATTTTTCTTATACCCAAAGAAATTAGGCAGAGCAAATATGAGGGGTGCGCGAAGAAACTCCAAGAACTTGTTAATAACTCAGAATAACAATAACAAATGGAGACGGGACGCTTCTTTATAATCTGCCTACTATAAGAACTTATAATTTAAATTGTCGCGCGACGATGAATTTTAATGAAATTAAGTTGAAAGTTGCTTAAAGCTGTGAAATAAGAGGTACACTGGCAGATATTCAAGGTTAAGCAGCGCCAGGTTGAGTAGATCTGTGGACGGGTCGACCGTCTTAACATATTGAGACCCATCCGTAACCCTAAAAACAAAGTTAATAAGAGTTTCAAATTAATATCTAGTATCATATTAATTAAGAACTAAGAAGACTTAAATAAGAAGACTCAAAGTCACCCAAAGGGCGATGGAAAGGGCTATGGGCTCGGAATTTCCTTGCGTGATCACATCAGAAATGAAGATATTCGCAAGAGAACCAAGGTTACCGACGTAGCTCGAAGAATCGCCAAACTTAAGTGGCAATGGGCAGGGCACATTGCACGCAGAACAGATGGTCGATGGGGACGAAAGGTTCTGGAGTGGCGACCACGTACCGGAAGACGCAGCGTGGAAAGCCTACAGCAAGGTAGACCGATGACCTGATCAGGGTTGCGGGAATCTGATGGATGCGTGACGCACAGTACCGGTCGTTGTGGCGACGCTTGGGGGAGACCTATGTTCGACAGTGGACGTCTTTCGGCTAATATGATGATGATGGCTATATTAATTTGAAATTCTTATTAACATTAACAGTAAAGTAATTCCCCTATACACTCTCGTACACGCTCTTTCACTCTACGAAAATATTAAAAAAAAGACGTGTGGCTTTCGGGGACTGCCGCGGTAAAGCATAGCATTTTTATCAACTTATGCAATTATAATTATTTATTTATTTTATTTATGCAGTATTTTTTTTCCTTTGTTTGTTGTTCTTTGATATTAATTGAAGTTACACTTTCACACATTGAATTGAATTTTGATTGATTGTTCACTCATTTGTTTTCTTATCGGTCACCACGCTCAAAAAACAAATGAGTGGGGGGTGTTAGGTTATTTTCGTTACGGAATTTCTGGATTTGGTCTCCACGCTCAAGGCCCGCGATAGAAGCTATGCAATAGCTTAAAATTGTTGTTTTTTTTATTAAATGATCTTTTAGGCAAATGTTCTTCGGAGTTGTTTGTTCGATCACCTACAGTTCTTTCGGCAAGCGAACATTTAGGTGATAGTACGTCGGGCAATTGTCCGTTCGACTAACAGTTCTCTCAGGACTGCGGTCTTATGCTTTGATCACACGTACCGAGTAAAAGAGCGAGAAAGTAAAATTTTGCCCGGCCGAGACAGTGATGTAAGCGAGTTTTAAGGGTAAGCGGTCGGTCGAGCACTCGGCGCTTTGTTTATACGTACCGAGTATTCAGCCGAGAGCACTGTCTCGCCTCATTAGTGGCGAGCGGCGCGACGAGCGAGGCGGCCGGCATCGACGAGCAGGTCCTCGTGGAAGGGAACCTCGTGGCGAACTTCAAACATTTCCGTAGTTTTGATCTTACCGCTCGCCGCGCCGCGCTTAGCTACCGCTACCGGTCGTGAACGGGTCATAAAAGTGAACGATCGTCGGTCAAACGAACTTCACTTCAAGCAATCATGCCGCACTCGAGGAAAGTCTTTGCGCTTCAAATACTCTCAGGAAATCAAAAGCCTGTCTCATCTGTAACTTTATTTTAGTCTCTGCCTCCCCACACCTTGTGTAGAACAAAAACTATACCCTAATTGATTGACGAGCTTGGAATTAGTTGCCGTTTCTACAAATGCAGCGAACTTTTACAAATAAACGTATAACTTTGTATGACGTGTAGTGTGTTATTGATAGTTTAGGAGACAGGATGAGGGAGAAAATCAATACACGTGTAGATTTTTTCTTATACCCAATTTAACTAGCAGAAATTGCTGATGACACTTGACAATGTTAAGTTGACTGGTCTAGTCGCTATTGGCCCTGACTGCTACGTCGGACTTCGTGGGTTCAATTCCCACCCAGGACAAATGTTTGTGTGATGAGCATGATCATTTGTTCTGTGACTGGGTGTAATTTATCAATAATATTTTATGTATTTAGAAATATATAAGTAGTTTATCAGTTGTCTAGTAGACAGCCTAGTCTTAGCTTGAAACTAGACGGAGTGATAGTTGTAGAATTAAAAAAATAAACAACTAAGATTAAACGGGCTGGCTTCGTTTAGCAAGCATTTTAAAAGACTTATAATACAATAACAATGTTGACCCCGGTGCAGGGCGATATTCCTGCAGGTATCAAGACTTGTCCACTCTTCTTTCCACCAAGTCGTTAACCACGCACGCCTCAAGGAGATGTCAACAAACCGTAGGGACCCTGCAGGATCAATGCACACTGGGACCATGGGATGGGTTCGGTTTTACCTCCATCTTAGAGCTGGAGAAGCTATTAGATGATAACCCACCTCAAAAAAAAGACCATAAATGACTGCCCGACAATCGCTTTTTGTTAACCTCCTGAGCGCCGATTGTTCATACCTACGTCTCTATAAAACTTGAATAACTTCGATGAACGCTTAATTTTCGTTTTGTACACACGTTTGTACAAAATTCATTGTTTTCTATATTTTTGTTTATCCTATAAAAATATAGAAAAGGTTTTTTTTTTTGGGTTATTTTTTTTAGTCGAGAGTGAATAGGTTACTTCTAGGCAAGCGTGCTCCATCGTCGGCCACATCATCACTTACCATCAGGTGAGATAGTGGTCAAACGCGAGCCTATCAATAATAAAAAAAAAAATTACGAAAAAACGGCAATTTTATTGGTCATTAACCCCTGGCGTTCCAAGAATTACACTTTAACTAGAGCCTTTCATTATATGTATATCTCATGGAATAATCTTTAAACCACGCTACAAGCTATTTACCAAATAAGTTTATTGTATAATTCCAACACAGAGAAACAGAAACTGCTAATTAATTTCGAATACATGCCATTATAAAATAACAAGCTTCGTTCAAACATCAAGTACCAGAATTATGAGCTTTCAAATCTGAGTCACAAAATTGTTTGTTGTAAGTAAATTTAATTAATAACACGAGATCTCTAAACAAAGGCATATAAAGCGGCTGTAACACTCCCTCTAATATCTCATTATCTATCTGTTTTCTCTTTCTAACCTCCTGTAAAAGAAAGAGACGATAAGATGTCGGTAGATGATATTGCAACTTCTTAGTGTCGTAAATCAAAAGATGTGAAAATGTCTGTCGTATGATGGTCCGTAACAACTCTATGATCTAAGTGAGTGGTGGCATGATTTGGGGAAATGAACACATTTGATTGATTTCTATAAGGGGGACTCCCTAAGAGACACCTACTTAGTAAACAAAGAAAAGCATTACAGAAAGACAAACAGAAAAGAAATAAATACAATAATAAATACATACTTAGATACATATCTAAAAATAAGCAATTACTACAGAAACGGTTTCTTTACATGGGTAAAATCGCTATCAGAATATAATTTTCAATAAAACCACAACTTATTTAAGATAAAATCCAAGAGACGAACTCATTAGTATTTAACTCCGATCTGCTGCAAAAACCCCATCATTACCCGAAAATACCCATAACCAGCACACATCATTACCCATTCAAAATGTCCCATGATCTTTTCTCCCTTTGCAAACAGCCTAATGACACTAACGTAAGCCTTTCTCAAGGTTACGTTTGCCATTATGTGAGCCGCGAGGCATCGAGCCATGGTTCCGTATAAAAAAGCTGTTAAGTAAATACGAGGATTGAGCGGAGTCGGGCTCGGTCATAAAAGTACTCGCAACCAGTTCACGGAGAATTGCGGCATAGAGTAGAAAAATATTTCATATTTTTGTGCGGGAAATTTGACTAGAGAAAAACAGTATTTTTAGACGAAAATTGAGATATGGTTTGATAAATTCAGACGGGATTGAGTGGGTCAAATCAGCCTCATGCGCAGTGTCCGTTGGGTAGCAGGCTCTACCTTCGCAGTGGGTTCATGCAGATGGAAAATGCCGTTGAGATGATCTAGACGCATTCCACGAGGAATTTATTTATTATTATTTATTTATTTAATCTTCATGCAACAAAAAGTACATAGGCGGACTTAATGCCTTAGGCATTCTCTACCAGTCAACCTAGGGAAACCTAGGAATGGACGGTCAAATTAAAGGGCTTATCATGAAAATTTCAAAATAATAAGTCATGACCATATTAAAAAAAAATACATTAAGAAATATGTTATCTAACAGTTACTCTCAACTTCGTTATTCCTTTTTTTGGGGCAATCGTTTAAATGGAAACTGTAAGTGATTTTTTTCGTGAAATATTTTAGAACCTTCAATAATTCTTGTTTCTTTCTCATGCCACATCTAAAGCATCATAATCTAAGCCCTGACCATGAGACGCATTAATTTAATAATCCCCTTTTCATGACGTCATAAACTTGGCTCGTAAAGCTCCACTTTTCAGTCGATATAGATTTTTCTATCGTTTTTTGTCCGTGCTTCATAATAAAAGAAATCACTTATAAAATGCACTTCGGAGGGACAACGAGGGCTGATTCCTTACATTGTTGTGACACACTGCGTGAAAAGTCGTTAAACATGTTTACCATTTTCTTTTGTTTTTATCTACTTGACGTTCAATCGTCGGTTAGTAAGTGCTCCTACAAAAACCGCGATACTTTGCGATACGAATTGCTGCGATACGATTTCGTGCGCTAAAGCATCGGTTTAGGTGACCATACAATGAGCGATGTGTCGAGCAAGCTTGTGCGATTTTGCATAGCACTTTTATGTTTGAGCTCTATGTATAGCTTTGTAACATAATATATTTAATAGGTTGCATTTTATCCAAATCTGACATGTAATCTGTTTTTGATGTGATAGTTTGGTGTACAAAGTTGCTATCGTATCAATTTCACAGACAGTAACTCAAGGCTGTAATTTAGTGAGGGATAGTTTGAAAAATTCACCGCGATACTGGATCGTAAAAGTCAACTAAAGAAACACGGGTGGGTTTGTAAAATTTTGACTCTCTCTCGCTCCAGCCAGAGAAGTTACTTGACGATATGACCCAAAAACAAACACAAATACCAAAGACAAATACCAATGTTCGGTTTTTTATATATTATTTTTTATAGGATGCATTTTGGGGAGTGTGTGCAAGAATTATATGACTTGATTCCACCATCATCTTTCTTCCATCGAACAAACTGACGTAGGTACAGCGAGTACCTTACATTGTTAACACCTCAACAGTCCAGACTAAAAGTTTCGCTTCGTTGTTTATACCGCGTACATCTAAAGACTGAAATAATTTGCCTGCTGCGATTATAATTTAGATATCTTCAGGGTCAGAGTGAATGCCCTTAATAAATAAGTGCGTTTCACCATCAACGACTGCATCACTGCTTACCATTAGATGGTAGTTAAGCACTAGTTAATATAGTTCAACAAAAACATAGTTATAACTTTTGTGAAATATGTTGTTATTAGCAATGGTCGCTAGGCCTTAGCCTAGCCTAGCTTAGCGATTGAGAATGGAAAAAAATACTTGATTTGTTTTTCCTTTTCTCTATTCTTACCCTTAGAAATATAAATCTACAAGCTTTCCGTTTGCCAGGCCCGTAAACCATACAAAGGAAAACAATCGCACAAAGCACAGGGGGCCAGCAAGGAAATCTGGATGCAAACTCTATGGGGTGCCGTGTACTCCGTACGGGGCGCAGGGCCCAATCCGCAGCTTGTCTCAATAGAAGATTAATACTGCCCCGCCTTTGTGAGGGCACGGTAATAAACAGTTAGGAATGACGTTGATGCATTGATCTTGAGGATTTTTTCAAGTATTTTTGAAGAAATCGTAGGGATGGTTGTTATTTGAAGATTTACATGCATTATTTCCGTTTTAGAGCGATTCTTTGAAACCGAGAGAATGTCTCATTCATCTGGCCTAGTTTTTGTACCTTTCTATTTGGGTTGTAAGCCACTGGATGCACTCGGAGGACACGGTGGAGCACACAGCCGAGGTGTGCCCTGCTTGGGCGAAAGATCGCCGTGCCCTCGTGGGGGCGATCGGCGGCGGAGACCTCTCGCGTCGGACCTTGGTTGAGGCCATGGTCCGCAGCGAGGAGGAGTGTCAGGCGGTCGCCGACTTCTGAGAAGCAGTAATGCTCGCAATGGAGGACGCAGACCGCATCAGGCCTCGCGCCGGGCCTTGGTTGAGGCCATGGTCCGGAGCGAGGAGGAGTGGCAGGCGGTCGCCGACTTCTGCGAAGCAGTAATGCTCGCAAAGAAGGAGGCCGAACGCATCAGGCAACGGCGTCATCGCCGCCGCCGTCGCCGGGATTCTGATCCCGATTTCCGGCCAACGTAGACGCGGGCTTGCGGACAGTGAGCAATGGGTAGCTCACTGTCCGGCCGTCCGGTAACTGTCCGGACCAAGCCCAAGGCGTCGACGGCGCGCTCTGTTTCCGCGCGCCTCAAGGAGTTGTCAGCAACAGCAGGGACCCAGCCGGGTCGAAGCCTACTGGGGCCAGGGTTATCCGAAAGGGCGCTCGAGCCCCGGTATGAAGGCTAGAAGGAACGGGGTGGGTCTTTTAGTCAGTAAGAGTCTGACACTATCTCCCGCTCCACCCAAGGGCGGGGGATGTCAATGCATGATTTTTTCCCACCATAAAAAAAAAAAAGACTGCATCAGGCAACGGCGCTCTTTTCTCGGAATTCCGATCCCGATTTCCAGCCACCGTAGGCGCGGGCTTGCGGACAGTGAGCAATGGGTAGCTCGCTGTCTGGCCGTCCGGTAACTGTCCGGACCAAGCCCAAGTCGTCGACGGCGCGCACTGTTCCCGCGCACCTCAAGGAATTGTCAGCAACAGCAGGGGCCCAGCCGGGTCGAAGCCTACTGGGGCCAGGGTTATCCGAAAGGGAACTCGAGCCCCGGTATGAAGGCTTGAAGGAACGGGATAGGTTTTTCAGTCAGTAAGAGTCTCTCACTATCTCTCTCTATAGCGGGGGTTGTCATTGGATGGTTTTCCCCAGGTAATCTATGGAAGTACTGGTCCGATTCCTAAAATTTTTTCACCGATCGAAAGCTGTTTTATTCTTCAGTGACATAGGCTATATTTTAAGTACGCGAGCAAAGCTGTGGGCAAAAGCTAGTGTAGTATAAGGAATATAGCTCCGTCCCTCTTACTTGCTCGCAAGACATTTTAACACGTCATGGTAAGGCTCTGGTCCAGTCTTGATTACTCCTCCTATTGTCTTCACCCTTGCGTTTAATTTTACGTTTTGGCATGACGTTGTTTTGGAATTGTGGTTTACAATATAGTCAGCAAATTGAATATCATGGTTGAACAAACTGTAGTCACAGGACAGTTCAGAAAGCATTAGGGTAAACCAGGAATACGTGCCTAATTCGGTAATGTGCCCCACATTTTTAAAACCACAAACTTTTGACTGCTCGGGCAGCCCGGGGTATTATTATTACGTAATTGCATGTTTTTACGTAAATCACCAAAAAAATTATAAAAAAAAACTATTTCTAGATTTTTCTAGGAAAAAAAAAAATAAGCCAAAATTTTCGTCCAAATAAATTTCGTACAAACGTGTGTACAAAACGACAAAGCGTTTTTCGAGAACATTCATGTTGTACAGACGTATGTTACTAACGGCGCTCGAGAAATATGTGTCTCAGTTTTGCAAGTGGAGCACATTGCCGACTGGGACATATATGCCTGGTCTACTATAGTTAAAATAAGTAAACAACTATTTTAAAAAGGTTTTTCAGAAGTTTTACTACATTTCCATTATGTCACTGTTGGTGCAGTATTTAAGCATTTGGTTGGTACGCTATGTGTCGCGATGGTGATGTGTGGCCAAGAAATAGCTTTTCTTGGTCTTGGTGTCTTTCTTAGGCGAGTTTAAGTGAGTTTAGTCTTACGGGTTAACGAACACAGCCTTGCAATGAACCCTCTTACGAATACTTGTCTTACAACTACGTACAATTAACTCATCCAATGCCGTAATTAGAGACACAATAGAAAGACAATTGCTTATGTCGAAATGTGTAACTTAAGACATTCAAAAGGTTAATACTACAATTTTATAACTACAAGTACGACTAGCCTACCTACTACCATTTCATAATCTTACACTTACGAACACGCCTAGCTTCTGAAATGAACTTAAATTGAAAATGAACGCAAACCGCCTCGGTTAATAAGTCTTTCGGCACATTAGAGGCACTTAGCCGTAATTTCCCTTGTCTTAAGTGACTTGAGTTACTTTCAACGAATTGAATAAGCCGCATACATTATATGGTATTACGTACGTACTTACTTTGGGTAATTTCAAGTCTTTTGAATTGTTTCGTGTGTGGTGTATTACGGATTCGGAATGTTTGGTAATTTTGTTAAAGGTCAGGATAATTGGTAACGTTTAGTCTTAATTACTGAAGTATTTAGTGTTATAATACTAAAATAAGAAGCAAAAGATTTCTCTCATTATACATTGACCACCTAAGAAAATCACACATAAGTAAACCACTTTTCTGTGACCTCACAACAATAAGCGTGCTCTATCGTCTACCACATCGTCGTTTTTTATCAGGTGAGATAGTGGTCAAGGGTTAGCCTATCAACAATAAAAAAAAACAAATCAAAATTAAAAGAGGTCTATTGTGAACGTTGCAGCAAATACGTGTTCTTTTTAAAAATCTTACATTTTTTGGAACAAAAATTTCGTCGTCCTGAATGACGAATTTTGTTTTAATATGCAAGTTAAAATATAATATATATTTTTAACTTTTTTTTAGGGGTATATTTAAAAGCCAAAAATGACGTATTTTGCATAATAGCAGATTTTCAGAGGTCGATACTAGATCAGTTTAAGACAAAATGTTTCGTTTTCATTAGAAACCCAGACAGTACTGCAAGATATACCTCCAAATACCAAAACAATAACCGCGATAACGATTTTTTGGTTAGCGATTTTAAGTACTTTAAAATACAGCCAAAGGCTGAAATATGACTACATGGCAATCATTCACACAATCATACTTACAATACTCTAGACATTCAGACAAGAACTTCTTCAGTATGTCAATTATTATCATGCAATCAAGTAGTACCTGTTAAAATCATAGGTCTTCATAAATCTGTGTTGGTGCCAAGTATCTTAGAAAACGGCAATAAAATATTGGGATTCATAGTATCGTGTCGGTCGTGTTAAACTTACAGCACAGTAGCGTGCTAACAAGTCTAAGAGATTGTGAGTTCAATTCCCACCTGTTGAAAATGGACAACTCCATTTCAGTAGCACGCTAGTGAACGTAAATCGAAAGACTATGGGTGAGTTGCACCATTTAACTATAACGATAACAAAGCCGTTAACAGCTGTCAAATCGTCGAATTGACCAATAGGCGGCCGTTTCAAGGCTGGTTATGGTTTGGTTATCGTTATAGTTAAATGGTGCAACTCACCCTAAATTGTCTGTTGAATCGTTTAATACTAGATTCCGAAAGAACCGAATTTGATCCATAGTTTAACCTATAAAATCACAGATTTTTTTAATTTGTTATTTTGTTTATAGGAGGTAATCTTTGAAAGTACTGGTCCGATTGCTAAAATTTTTTCACTGATAGAAAGCTACTTTATTCCTGAGTAACATAGGCTTATATTATTAATTAATAATATTTTATGTGCACGGGCAAAGCAGTGGCCAAAAGCTAGTATACCTTTTTCATTTAAATATCATGATCATTTCAATTGAATGTCCATTGTTTGACAAGGTCTCCTCCAAGCTACCCACAACAAAACTTTAAAAAATAGATACTATAATATTTATATTAGTCCACCTTTGTCAGATGGCTTCAACAACAGAAACCTTTCATCGAAATACTGACTTTTGTATTACGGCTTTGCAAATATGCAATGACAGCTTCAACAGATGGTCGTCGAGGATTTTAGCCATCATACATTCGTTCTAACTGCTGGCAGAAACGACAATCAGCACAATGACATTAATGTGTGAATGTCGAGATACTTAATTTGTTTCTCTTTCTCAGTTTTCACGAGAGTCTTGTCACATGGGATAGAACCTGAAAAATCTATAAATATAAATAAAATTGGAGTGTCTGTTTGTAATATTGAAATAACCGCTTTATACTACATGCATATGAGTATATATACGGTACATACACCAAAATATTTTTTTTTACAATTTTTGTCTGTCTGTTTGTTCCGGCTAATCTCTGAAATGGCTGGACCGATTTTGACGGGACTTTTATTGGCAGGTAGCTGATGTAATAAGAAGTAACTTAGGCTACTTTTCTTTAAAAAATAAATAAATTCAAAATATTGTAGTCCACGCGAACGAAGTCGCGAGCACAGCTAGTAGAATAAATAACTCTATGTCACTCAGTGATACAGTGGCATTCTTCTACTGATAGTATTTTTAAAATTGATTCAGTAATTTTTGAGAACCTTGAACCTTTCCCTACGACCTGGTGAGAGTCATACAGTGGATGCGAGACGCACAGGATTGGTCGTTGTGGCGACACTTGGAGGAGGCCTATGTCCAGCTGTCGACGTCTTTCGGCTGAAATGATGATAATGAATTATTAAGAAAAGAAAAGAAAGAAAGAAAATACGTTTATTTGGCACACAGGTACACACAATGATATAAAAAATTACTATAGTATGGGATCTTAAACTTAAAATATATCTACATTGTATGTCCCACGGCTGCACCAAATAGGTCCAGTTCAGCATCATGCCAGGCCACTACGTAGCAATTGCCTGACGTTGGTTTTCAACTGAACCTTGCTATGAGTCTACGGATGTCAATCAGTTGTTAGGTGTGAGATAAATAAATATATGTATAGTATTACATGTAGGTATAAATTGGTGTGTAGTAAATGATAAATAATAGGAAGGTGTTATGTGACAGATATATTATAAGAAACAGGAGAAAAAAAAAACACATTATTGAGTGAAAAAAACATTAATTCATTAATTCATTCCATAACTTTTTGCAAATAACTTAATAAATAAAAATGGTACCTAATGCGAAGCTTCTTCTTCCAGAATTTTATATGAAAATTTGTAGGAATGGTACAAAATTAGACTTTTAAAAAAGAATGTGTTATTAAATTCATAACAAAAAAGTCTCTCGTTCTTAAGCCTATTCGCAATGCCTCTCGCCTCGTCTAGATAATATTGCGTTGTAAGAAAACAAACTTGTTACGTTTCTGCCGTTTTTTCCTAATAAGTGAACATCAAAGGCCGTTGAATTTAACGAGAGTAATCCGTTGATAATCCGGGACGGCCCGTTTCAAAGCCCGCGATAAATACAGAATTCTGTAATTGGACCGGGTAGGATTTTTTTTTTGTATTGTTGTAAATCTGAGATAAAGGTAGCCATTTCTGTGATAGCTATTACTGTTAAAGGGAAAGTACTGTTGTTGAATTTTGATTGGATTCAAATTTAGTTTCTGCAAATGGCTTCGTTTGCGCGAAAGTATTGCGAATGATTATCATAAAATAATATATAAGTTATTCCAGAGATGAAATCTTAAGCCCTATTCTAAGGGTGTCGCCATTGTGTAGACCACACGGTAGTGCACACGGTAGAGGTGTGCCCCGCTTGGGCAGAGCATCGCCGTGCGATCTCTCGCACCGGGCCTTGGTATAGGCCATAGTCCGGAGCGAGGAGGAGTGGCAGGCGGTCGCCTCCTTCTACGAAGCAGTAACGCTAGTAAAGGAGGAGACGCTCACACATCAGCCGCTGCCGGGATTCCGATCCCGATTTCTGGCCATCGTAGGCGCAGGCTTGCCGATGGCGAGCAATGGGTAGCTCGCCGTCCGACCGTCCGATAACGTCCGGACCGAGCCAAAGTCGTCCACGGCGCGCTCTCTTACCGCGCGCCTCAAGGAGTTGTCAGAAACCGTAGGGGCCTAGCAGGATCAAAACCTACTGGAGCCTAGGGTCTGCTTCTGAAAGGAAGGCTCGGCCCCGGTATGAAAGGCAACAAAGGAACTAAGAGTGGGTTTTAGTCAGTAGAAGTCTGACACGCTCTTCCGTTCCTCACAAGGGTGGGAAATGTCATTGGAGGATTTCCCACCTAAAAAAAGCCCTGTTCCAAGACATGAATGGATTTGGGTAAAATTTAGCACAGCCTGTGTGCTAAATTTTACCCAAATCCATTCAGCCGTTTGATTGCGTCTGAAGAAATAACAAAAACATACATTCAATAATATATCTTTTTCAAAACATATGGCACTTGTTACCAAACTGTGATATTTTGGTTACCATTACGCACTAGTGCTATAATGTACCTAGTTAAAACCTTTTTGTTCAACCTCTCCCCCGCCATCATTTTATTACATTTATCGTATCAGGACGGGCGCGCATCGTCCCCCACGAGGAAAAAAAAAACTGGTGCGCATTTGAAAACAGATATTTACCGCCACAAAAGTTTACTAGGTTTACAGTTATTTTCTTCACAAGTGTATTGAAAAACATCTTGATCCGCAAAGGCAAGTATATTTTTTTTATTAGAATCTTTTAAAAAGATATTAATAGAACTCTACTTATTTTGCCGTCGTAGGCGTATTAGAAAAAGCGATCAAATGGAAATATTTGAGTTATTTTTAAATAAATGGAAAACAACTTGGAAATTTGAGTGGGTTACAGGCTTGTTATAAAATTCCAGAGAAGACTGATTAAAGCGCTGAAAATAGACTTACCTACAAAATTGTGTAGGTTTATAAGCGGATAACCATCGACTTATATTCAAGTGATAGACAAGCACGTTCAAGGAAACTATTTGTCAAAATAATGAAATGTTAAAATAAAAGTTCGCTGCAGCGCTACATTGGCATTATGTCGTCTAACAGAACTATTAAAACATGCAATTTTTCGCGACCAGAATATTTTAAGTGCCATGAATTTCGCGGCACTTACGCGCTTCGATCAACATAGTGTAATGTTCAAGGTGTACGGTCTATATTACACCAGAGTCGACTGAAGTGGGTGTTCGGAACGCCTAATCTAATGCGTAGTACATTTATATATCGATGCGTATAACCTACTCATGAAACCCCTTCGTCTGGAGAAAGGTGGGTATGTCGGACTCCAACGGAATAAAACCGCACGGAGTCCGTCTAAACCACATAACAAGGGGAACTCAATCGGTGTCACGTCTATCACGTTAGGGCCTGTTCGATTCCAAAAATTTGCGGTTCCTACACTTACTAGACAGACAGTTTCCAAATTTCCAAGTTGCATCTTAACAGAGACTACATAGTTTAATACAGTCATACGGGTAGCCTTCAGAACAATTATTTTCTAAACACTACCAATTGGAACACACAGACACACTGATATTATCTATAAGACCCGTTCTCGAAACCAGCGGGCAGTTCGCGCGGCACTATAGCGGCGTAGTGGTATTTTAGTGGTTATGTCGTCCAGATATTTGTATTTATTCGCGAACAAAATGTCTGAAAAACGGCGACAACATCTTTTTGATTCAAATTTATTCCTAACGCTCGATTTTTGGTGGGCAAAAGAAGAAGTGAATCCTTACTATAGGGCAAGGGAAAGAACTTGCGGACAGTTATCGGACGGCCAGACAGCGAGCTGCCCATTGCTCGCTGTCCGGCCGTCCGATAACTGTCCGGACCAAGCCCAAGTCGTCGACGACGCGCGCTGTTCCCGCGCGCCTCAAGGAGTTGTCAGCAGCAGCAGAGGCCCAGCCGGGTCGAAACCTACTGGGGCCAGGGTTATCCGAAAGGGCGCTCGAGCCCCGGTATGAAGGCTTGAAGGAACGGAATGGGTTTTTTAGTCAGTAAGAGTCTGACACTATCTCCCGCTCCGCCCAAGAGCGGGGGTTGTCATAAGATGATTTTTCCCAACGAAAAAAAAAAAAGGGCAAGGGAAAGAAAAGGCGAGTTTTATCGAAGTTATGATGAACAGAGACAATGTCCTGACAAATTCTACGACTAAAATAAATTGCACAACACTGCAATGCAGACGCGCGGACGGTCACCGCTTGACTGGCGCACACCGCTCGGTGACCGCCCGCACGCCTACAACAACAAATCGAGCGTTAGGAATAAAATATTTAAATCAAAAAGATGTGGTCGCCGTTGTTTAGACATTTTGTTCGCGAATAAAAACAAATATCTCGACGACACAACCACGAACACAACACTACGCCGCTATAGTGCCGCGCGATCTGCCCGCTGGTTTTGAGAACGGGTCTGCGTTGCCCGCCCCGCTCCCATGCCGCAGGGACCGTTTTCGGTTAAGGTATACGGTTACGCTACCGGTATTAAAAACCTGTACCGCTTTATTTTAAAGGTACACCAAAACCGGTTAAGATTTGCGGTTACGCTACCGTTATATACCGGTATAAACCTTTATTCAACCGAAATAATTTCGGTAACGAAAAAACGTATGAGTAGTACCTACGACATATGCGACGTTGTCAGCTCGCTGCGAAAAGTACCTATTGCGAACGATTGGGGTCAACAGCGCGCCGCGTCGCGCCGCCCGTTCTCCCGCATCTTTCGTCTTGCAGTATGAACATTTTAGGCATGATTCAATAGGTAGGTACAACGAATGACGTTGAAAGAAGACCGCAAGATGGTTTTTTGGAACGAAGTTCCTTATCGCGCGTTGTGAAAGGGGGCTAGACGGAAAAAATTCTCACGAAAAGTTGTACCGACACTTTTACTGTCAAAATGTAAATCCAAGATGGCGGCTGCAAGAAATTATCATATTTTTCGTCATGGGTGTCGTTTTCATGGTTTTCGAGGGTGTTGAAACCGATGGTACTGTCAAAATATAAATCAAAGATGGCGGCTGCAAGAAATTATCAAATTTTCCGTCATGGGTGTCGTTTTCATGGTTTTCAAGGGTGTTGAAACCGATGGTACTGTCAAAATATAAATCCAAGATGGCGGCTGCAAGAAATTATCAAATTTTTCGTCATGGGTGTCGTTTTCATGGTTTTCGAGGGTGTTGAAACCGATAGTACTGTCAAAGTGTAAATCCAAGATGGCGGCTGCAAGAAATTATCAACTTTTTCGTCATGGGTGTCGTTTTCATGGTTTTCGAGGGTGTTGAAACCGATGGTACTGTCAAAATGTAAATCCAAGATGGCGGCTACAAGAAATTATCAACTTTTTCGTCATGGGTGTCGTTTTCATGGTTTTCGAGGTTGTTGAAACCGATGGTACTGTCAAAATATAAATCCAAGATGGCGGCTGCAAGAAATTATCAAATTTTTCGTCATGGGTGTCGTTTTCATGGTTTTCGAGGGTGTTGAAACCGATAGTACTGTCAAAATGTAAATCCAAGATGGCGGCTGCAAGAAATTATCAACTTTTTCGTCATGGGTGTCGTTTTCATGGTTTTCGAGGGTGTTGAAACCGACGGTACTGTCAAAATATAAATCCAAGATGGCGGCTGCAAGAAATTATCAAATTTTCCGTCACGGGTGTCGTTTTCATGGTTTTCGAGGGTGTTGAAACCGATGGTACTGTCAAAATATAAATCCAAGATGGCGGCTGCAAGAAATTATCAAATTTTCCGTCATGGGTGTCGTTTTCATGGTTTTCGAGGGTGTTGAAACCGATGGTACTGTCAAAATATAAATCCAAGATGGCGGCTGCAAGAAATTATCAAATTTTCCGTCATGGGTGTCGTTTTCATGGTTTTCGAGGGTGTTGAAACCGATGGTACTGTCAAAATATAAATCCAAGATGGCGGCTGCAAGAAATTATCAAATTTTTCGTTATGGGTGTCGTTTTCATGGTTTTCAAGGGTGTTGAAACCGATAGTACTGTCAAAATGTAAATCCAAGATGGCGGCTGCAAGAAATTATCAACTATTTCGTCATAGGTGTCGTTTTTATGGTTTTCGAGGGTGTTGAAACCGATTTTACTGTCAAAATGTAAATCCAAGATGGCGGCTGCAAGAAATTATCAAATTTTCCGTCATGGGTGTCGTTTTCATGGTTTTCGAGGGTTTTGAAACCGATGATACTGTCAAAATGTAAATCCAAGATGGCGGCTGCAAGAAATTATCAAATTTTTCGTCATGGGTGTCGTTTTCATGGTTTTCGAGGGTGTTGAAACCGATGGTACTATCAAAATATAAATCCAAGATGGCGGCGGAAACGACACCCATGACGAAAAAGTTGATAATTTCTTGCAGCCGCCATCTTGGATTTATATTTTGACAGTACTATCGGTTTCAACACCCTCGAAAACCATGAAAACGACACCCATGACGAAAAATTTGATAATTTCTTGCAGCCGCCATCTTGGATTTATATTTTGACAGTAACATCGGTTTCAACACCCTCGAAAACCATGAAAACGACACCCATGACGAAAAAGTTGATAATTTCTTGCAGCCGCCATCTTGGATTTACATTTTGACAGTACTATCGTTTTAACACCCTCGAAAACCATGAAAACGACACCTATGACGGAAAATTTGATAATTTCTTGCAGCCGCCATCTTGGATTTATATTTTGACAGTACCATCGGTTTCAACACCCTCGAAAACCATGAAAACGACACCCATGACGAAAAATTTGATAATTTCTTGCAGCCGCCATTTTGGATTTACATTTTGACAGTATCATCGGTTTCAAAACCCTCGAAAACCATGAAAACGACACCCATGATGGAAAATTTGATAATTTCTTGCAGCCGCCATCTTGGATTTACATTTTGACAGTAAAATCGGTTTCAACACCCTCGAAAACCATGAAAACGACACCCATGACGGAAAATTTGATAATTTCTTGCAGCCGCCATCTTGGATTTATATTTTGACAGTACCATCGGTTTCAACACCCTCGAAAACCATGAAAACGACACCCATGACGGAAAATTTGATAATTTCTTGCAGCCGCCATCTTGGATTTATATTTTGACAGTACCATCGGTTTCAACAGCCTCGAAAACCATGAAAACGACACCCATGACGAAAAATTTGATAATTTCTTGCAGCCGCCATCTTGGATTTATATTTTGATAGTACCATCGGTTTCAACAACCTCGAAAACCATGAAAACGACACCCATGACGGAAAATTTGATAATTTCTTGCAGCCGCCATCTTTGATCTATATTTTGACAGTACCATCGGTTTCAACACCCTCGAAAACCACGAAAACGACACCCATGACGGAAAATTTGATAATTTCTTGCAGCCGCCATCTTGGATTTATATTTTGACAGTACCATCGGTTTCAACACCCTCGAAAACCATGAAAACGACACCCATGACGAAAAAGTTGATAATTTCTTGCAGCCGCCATCTTGGATTTACATTTTGACAGTAAAAGTGTCGGTACAACGTTTAGCCCCCTTTCACAACGCGCGATAAGGAACTTCGTTCCAAAAATAGAACCGAATTGAGAACTTCCTCCTTTTTTTGGAAGTCGGTTAAAAAGTACAACTTAAAAATGGTAGGTAGAATCTAAGAAAGACAAACGATGAGCGGCAACAGGCAGCTAGCTGCAACAGGACGAAAGAACGCAGAAGTGGGAGGTTTCAAACGATACCTTAATATAAGCGGTTTAGGTACCGTAAAAAATAACGGTACCGTTATTTTTCGGTAGTGAAATTTTTGTGTATCGTAATTTTACGGTACCGAAAAATAACGGTACCGTTATTTTTCGGTATCGAAATAAAAAGGTATGACGTAATACCGTTAACCTTTATAACCGATATTTTTTCGGTATGCAGTCCCTGCCATGCCGCCGCCGCCGCCGCCCCGCTGCCCGCAAGATTCGAGGCAGAGGCCTTAGATTTACTTGCCTGTTTGTTTGCAGCTGACATAAATAAATTGATGAAAGAAAGCACCTATTTCTACCATCAACAACAGCAAAATCCATTACGACCGTCATACAAGCAGTGAAACAGCCTTATCAGGGCAATTTAAGCACATTTATTAACAAGCCTTAAAGACCTGCAGCGCAACAGTAGGTACAGGTACACTGCTTGCAAATCACTCTCGCAACGCATTAGACCCGTCGCTCTTCGCTCATAGTCGCTCAGAAACGCACGCAAGAAATGCATTAACATACACTGGCGTGGAATCGTAATGTGATGGAGTGCTCATAAAAATGTACATGTAGAAAAATTATAATGGGCCAGGGAATAATATTGTTTTTTCTAAATTATGGCCGATGTATATTTGTAAATGGTTTTGTAGTAGTGCATAATAGCATGAAAGCACAAAAAGAGCTTAATATTGAGATGATGATGTATATATTTTGTAGATGCATGAGATAAGGTCAGAAGAATTACAAAAATTACTTGTTGGTTGCTGAAGTAGGTGTCGGGAAGAAATTTCGAAAAGATTATATTCAGAACTGAACTATAATAAACTGACATGATTAAGAAATTTGCTTTAGGAGCATAGCCAAAACTATAGTAATTTTATCAAGTTAATTAATATAAACAAACGGGTTTTCTATTTTTCAGCTATCAGTCCTTACTGATAGCTGAAAAATACTAGCAAGTTTTAATCTTGAAACTGTGAGATTTTTTAGGTACTTGATGATTTTACCTGCATAACGATTTATGAAATTTTACGTGAAAGTCAAGTTCTAGCCCGTATTCAATAATTCTGTGTTATCTTATTCTAAAAAGTTCATGACTTTTCTCACTGTGTTGCAAAATTCATGTGACTTTTGTCATTTGATTGCTGAGCATAACCATTCGCCTTTCATTCACTCTTTACTCCGTGTTCCCAACACAGTGTACACAGGAAGTGCATTCACTTGTCACTAATTAATGGATCACGAACACTTGAATGCGATTATTGTGGATGGAGGCTCTTGTTCTCAATCGTTTTCCTCCCTTATGAGGTTAAGTGATGAAGGGCTCATGAGCTAATGAGTTACTGACTCAGTAACGATGCAGTATCAGTTTTGCCTAAGTAGAGTTTTATGTTACTTGTGTACTAAGGTAGGCGCCAGATAACCGTGGAATAACAGTAATTGATTTTCTCCTACATTTGTTGACATTCTTAATTTAAAAAACGGAAATAAAGACATAAAGCTGTCTTGAATCGACATGTATCGTTATCCTTTACATGATCTAGATCTACGCAGATATATTAGGAAAAGGTCAATATACTTTATTTCACGGTTTTATAGATAGATAGCGTTATACATAAAGTGAACTGCCCCCCTAGACAAGTTACAACCAGTTTGTTTCGAATTCCGTTCTCTAATCGGTAACGCCTCGGTGACAGCAATTGTAGAAAACGATAAGTTGGTAGCCATACTACCTAGCCATGTTGATGCGCCTGAGTCGTCCGCACGTTAACAAAGGATGTAGCGTTAAACATTGTAGAAACGATTTTGAACGATGTGAACTTGGCTACGAATTGTCTATTCGTTTGTTCTGACCACGCGACTTTACGTTGAGATGACGTCATTCCCATACGTTTCATCACTTTTCGACAGCGTTAACGATTGCATAATAACAACTTGGCTAAGCGTGCTGTACCACCGGATCCAGTTTTCTATACGATTTTAGTGTGAACTAGCGACCCGCTCCAGATTTGCAAAGAATGAAAAATAAGGACAAAATGTACATTTGTGCCTCATACTATCGTATAAACTAGAAACATGCAATGAAAAAGAAAGTTAAAATCACTGCGAGACCAAAAGGCAAGGGCAAGGCAAGGGTGTTAACATTTTTTGGGAAACGTGACTTTTCTCTACTATGTATAGTGCATGTATGCATCTAAACCTTTCTCATGAATCACCCTATCTATTGTCGAAACCCGTTTGAAAATACGTTTTGTAGTTTTTGAGTTTTTCACGTTCATAGAGATGTACAGACACAGAGTAGAACTTATATGTCAGCGTTTATTAATGTGGCAGAGAATCGTAGTAAAATGTTTTCAGAGTAGTGACACTAAAGAAAATTAAATAATACCTAATAAAAGGCTGCTATCCCTCGGAGCAGTGAAAAAATCAAACTTCTGAGTCAACGCAATCTGGAGATAAGGACGTTTATGTTTTGTTTATTGTATGTATGTCGACACTTGTGAAGGAATCAAGCATGTTTGGCAAGAAGCAAAGTCTAACAGCACAAATAACACAGGAAAAAATCTAAAAACAAATTTTTAGTTACGTCACAAGAAATTATTTGTTTACGATTCGAAAAAAATTTCATGAATTGTTTCAGGAATCAAATTATTATTGACATTAGTCAGTTTATACAGAATCCTCAGTGCGCTAGTCCGGCTCGCACTTGACCAGTTTTTTTATTAAGTGAATTAATAATAAGACTAGCAAAATAAATTTACGTAAAATTTAAAGACAAACCAAACATAATCGCCTTACGCTTTTCCATTCCATTTCTCCCTGTCAATCAAACCAAATTCAGTATTGCATTAATTTCTTGCATTATTTGCACCTTGTCTGAGGGAAGTAGTTGTAAAACCCACAGCATCTGTATCAAAGGCGGTGCATGCCAATTACGAAGCAAAGCTTCTTTGTCTTACGTCTTCGAAATGTTTGTGCAGTGTTGCTTGCGGCAAATATTGACACGTTTCCAACGAATGAAGGATTACTTCGAAGTTCGGGAAATTATTTGGGATTTCATTTTGAATATGGAAGATATTGTGGCGTTGATAAATGGATGTTGTTTGGTTTTTACTAATTGTTTTTTGTGTGGTAGTATTTTGTTTGAGATTCAAATTTGGTTTTAAGTTGTCATCATCATTCATTTGCTTTTATCCGAATACGAGTAGATTTGTGGCTGCTGCAACAGCTTGGTCTTTTGCTAGACACTTCTCTTGTGATAATTTTAATATTGATCCTTTTTTTATGTGGGTAATCATCAAGTAGCTTATCCCTTCAACCTTCACTTCTTCTGCTCTAGAGTAGTGGATCGTAGAGTGTGTTAAGCGGGAATATCAGACTTTTACTAACTAAAACCCACTTATGTTCTTTCATTTGATCTTTTCGTTCCAAGATCACGGTAACTCTTTAGAACACTACCGTAGCCGTAGTAGAATGCAACTCGCTGTCGACTCGAGCTTGTTCCTTATCAGACGGCAACCTACCTATTGCTCGCCGTTCACTAACCCACACTTTCGGTGGCCAGTAATCGCCCAGTGATTCCCTTTTTTTGACTTATATAATTTTGTATACTTTTGATTTATCTTTATTCTTTTATATCGTTGCTAATATTACTTTGCCAGCTTGATAGAACTATCTCAATACCTTCTTTATCCCTATCTAGCCAGTTATTAAAAGATTTGTTCCATCCACATTGACTATAAAGTCTTCATCAATTGTTATTTGATTTCTGTTCAAATCTTCTTTATGTAGAACTCCTTCACAAGCTGTCGTCGTCTCTTGTGGGAATCTCAGAGCTCTTGTAAATAGACTTTTGTGTACCGATTGCAATGTGTTTGCAGCCTTCAAGCACTGTTGTTTAAATTAAACTCAATTTGTAGTCCAGTATTTGTTGTGTGACCCCAATGACTTGGTGTAGAGATATTTGACCGGTTTTATTTTGTGGGACCGTATTTAGTGGTATTTACTAACTACTACTGGTAATACAACAACAACTACTAATACTGCTACTAGTATCATTATTAATACTGTAAAACTGGTATTATTAAATGATATTATTTTGCAAATAGATACTAATCTCATTTTTTTTTCGTGAGCTTAAATTAAATGAGGCCGGAATATTTAACTTGTTTTGTGTGAGCCGTCGATTGGAACTTGAATACTCTGACTTAGATAATCAGAACGGTTGCTAATGATATGTTTTATTTTGATCTAAATGATGTCTTTGAATTTACATAAACGTTTTTACCGAAAGATGGTCAAGAAAGAGAAGATGGAAGAGGTGGATTTTCGTAATTCAGGCGAAAGATTTCCAACTATTAGACATTTTGACTTGTTGCTAGGTGGGATTGTCGTGTCATGACTCGTGATGCGATACGAACCGTATCAGTTAAAAAACGCCACTGGATTTGCGGGTGTCAACGAAACGTCATTCCGTCCCTTTCATTCAATAGGTATGAGTAAAAAAGGAACAGCCACAATATTAATTGATCGCGATATAAAATTAATGTAACCAACATACTCAATAATTGCACTAAGGAAAGTCTAAAACATCCAGATACTTTTCCAAAAGCTCACAAAGAAACACTGTCAAAAACGAATCAAACTCACCTGTCCCCTACATCCTAATTAAAACAACGCGAAGCTTTGTTAAACACTAAATACAGACAGACGGCAATCTAAATCGCAGAGAAAAATACCTGCAGGCCACCAGGCCGGTATCAAAGTGGAGATCCGTTGTGCATAGGGCACAGATGTCGTAGATAGTCCTGTGAGAGTATTCAGGGTCCAGTTAGCATTCAGAAAGACGCCGCGGGCGGAGGCGCGATAACATCTCTGCAGTGAGCTGTGACAGATGGTGACATATGGATGTCGAGAGTAGAGAGCGGTGTTAGAGGATTCTGTGGGATTTGACCTGGATAAGATGTGGAAAGTGCATGAGTGGAGGAGTTGTGGTTAGTAATTGTGTTAGGTAGTTATATTTGAAAAAGAAACTAGAAACGTTATTATAACGATAATACGGTTGGTATACTCTTTGCTTAAAAGAAAAGGTTTACAGTGCATGACAAAAACATATTATTAAAAAAAAAAAACTTTAAAAAAACTTAGTAAGTACTCGTATTAATTTAAAAATAAACAAATTAACCTAAAAATGAATATATTTTATTGACAATGGTATAGCATGTCACGGCAAATATCAAGCATACTACGAGTACAAGAAATTAATATTTTACAGTACTAGCTGACCCGGCGAACTTACCGTCTAACAGTCAATGAATGTAGTATATCTTTCAATATAGTTAACCGTTTGCAATGAAACGAAGCCTAAACAATATATTAGGTTACAAAACAAAATGTATGTATAAAAGGTATCTATCTACATCGATTTCATACATTTCATGTGAAGTGCGCACAACTCTAAAAACATCCACAGACTTATCAGATGTAAAGATATCCAATTGCAATGAAGAATGTAAGAGTTATTGAATGACGAAAAAAAAAAAATTGACGTGTTAAAGTGTTTTTATAAAACCTAATTGCAAAATAAAGATCATTTATCATTAATTTATCATTTAATATATATAAAAAATAGATCGTCCCAAATGGACATTTTACAGAAAATCTATAGAATATTATAGAATAAACGTTACACCAAAATAGTAACAAAAATTTACACAAACTTCAATCTATGAGTACAATGGCGGTCTTATCGCTGACAGCGATGTCTACCAGACAACCTTAGGATGGATTGTAAGAACTTAAAATAAAAAAAGGGTCCTCTGATTTTACGTGACATGAAAGTAAGTTTATTTTTAAACGATTGACAGAAAACAAGGAATAGGAATAGCTCAAAGGCCACAACTTCTTTTTTGTTCATAAAGACATCGTTTTCTATATTTCATTCAACTTTCTATAGAATATTTTCTTTTGAGAGCCTGCTTCAATACCAAAATAGCCACTAAAGTGAGGTAAAAAAAATAAACAAGGAAGTTTCTGAGAAACCAACAAATGCTTTTTTTAAGTAAAATGTTTTCGTATCTTCCTCATATTCAATTCTGTTAAATATCGCGCACATCTTACGGCTTCATAAAAATATTTAGATAACGGTAAAAAAGAAGTATCACTACAATCTGTGAGACTTTTTTTCTAACTGTTGAAATGCTCAAGCGTGAGCGGATGACGGAGACTTGATTATCTCGCCTGATGATGTGATGTGTTGATCACATCATATCATGTCTTGAAGATGAGAGATGCGACCTCTGGCGGCAGAAGTTTAAACCTCCCGATGATTTTATGGAGCCGTCGGAGAGCCTCTCTCCTGGGTACGAGTTGCCATGGCCAACCTGGAAAACTCTAAACAGACTCCGCACCCAGGTTGGGCGTAGCAAAAAAAATCTCCACAGGTGGGGGTTCTCGGATGGTTCCGATCTTCATTGTTTGTGCGGCGTCTCTCCGCAGACCATGTCCCACCTTTCGTCTTGCATCACGTGCCCTGTTTCCTGCTCACGTAGGGACCTAATGACAGCATCAGCGGACGGCATTGCCGTGGCCGAATTCTGGGCCAGGCAAGGAATTTAACTAATTTTGCCATCGATACGATAAGAAGAAGAAGATGTCCAGAAGTAATCTATTTACTTTTGACTTAAAGAAGCAGGGAATTCCACTTCTTAACTACCATCATCATCATCATCATTTCAATCGAAAGACGTCCACTGCTCAATAAAATCCTGCCTAAGACATAGGCTCTCCTTAGCAGTACGCAGAATGAATGTGTTCTCAAAACGATTTTATGCGTATAAGTGGAAGGTTTATTTTAATGATATGAAGAAGTGTTTGACTATTATTCCACCATATAGTAAGCAGAGATGAAATCTTTGATGGTGAAACGCACTAGTTTATTCACTCTAGCCTTAAAGACACCTAAACTATAATCAGATCGGAAGACCGCAGTAGGCACATTGTTCCAGTCCTTAATATACGCAGTATAAACGACGAAGCAAAACTCTTGGTTCGAACCGTAGAGATGTTAAAATGTAAGGGTGTACTCTTCATACGTTTGGTGGTCCTACAGTGAAACGGGTATGAACAAGATTGAAAACGGAAACTAACTTTGTTCGGAACAGGTTATGCAAATTTTGCTCAAAGCTTGCCATCCTTACGAACCGTATGTCCATCTACTATCGCTATTCAATTTACATCCTACAAAGGTGAATTGGCGGCAAAAGCGTGTCAGATTCATTGCACTCCTACCAACGGCGATGTAAAGATCGTAGCGATACCGACCGGCAATGGACAGGGTGCAAATGATTCCGAGGAATTTATCCACTACACGTTCCTTTGTATGTTATATGTAGCAGGTATTGTTGGCGGGACTTCAACTCTTATCATGAGATTGGCGGGTACTATCACGTATTGCACTTTTGCACTTTATAAGATGCTACATTTTATTCGATTTTTTTTGTTCGTTTGTTTTCACCGACCGCTTAAAACCAGTTGGTTGAACTAATTGTAAATCGCTGGTGGTTGCAGTGATTTAGTTTTATTGGTAATAAAAGGCATAGTCAGGCATGGTTTTCAGCCAAAAGACGAACATAAGCTTCCTGCATGTGTCACCACAAAAACCGGTCCCATTCGTCTCACATCCATCTGATTCCTGCAACATTCACCAGGTTATCAGTCTACCTTGTAGGGTCGTCCTCCGGTACGTGATCGCTATTTCCTAACACTTCGGCCGCATTCAGCATATGTTCTATAAAGGGATAAGAGAAAACTTTTTCAAACTTAGCAAGTTTGCAATAATTACATATTTTTCTGCTTTCTTCCTAATTAATTGGCAATGGTTATTGATTTCTTAACTAGCACGCAGTTCAGGATGCCGATAAGAGTAGAAATCTCCTTCAGAGTCCATATTCTTTGGGTGATAAATGGATAAACAAACTACTGCATACCACACAACTGTTTTATTATGATGTAGGCTTTAGGTGTTCACACCGTGAGACAGTTTCTAGGCATTTGTTGTATGCACGATGTCCGAAGATCAAAGAGAGCTCTTGATCGCTTCTTTTATTGCTGGACTCACTACAAATATCATATTAGACTCTGTCAAAAGAAATGTGATGTCATTCCACGCCGTTTCGTTCTCAAGCTTCCGTATATTGACTTCGCCGACAGATATAACTATTATAGATTATTTTATTTTTATAGTACCACGTTTTTCGTACGTACCACATTAGAAAAATGGTAAATTTATAGTAACGACAATACCAAACTTTTTTGTTACAACCTCACATATGACAGAAGTGCGATACGTTGATCAGACCAAATCAGTGCTACACTGGAGACCACAGTCTTCGACGGCATCCATATCGCCGAAGATAGGACAACATGGCGAAATATAGCGCACAAGAAAGTTATTCGTCGAGGTCACGAACCTTGACATTGAGGATAAACGACACAAGGAGGAGTAGGAAACTCACATGAACCTACAGTCTACATATCTTAAATTAGTAAACTATTTACATATATATTATAAGTTGTGATATTATGACTAGCTAACAGTTTGTAGTGCGTAGGCATGTATTGAATGCCAAGACTTTATCATCAATATTTTTTCAAAACTTTTGAAATTTGCGTGGGAGGACACAATACCAGCATAGATGTTATGATTTTTAACTGTCTACTAGCAGCATACCAACTCATTCACAGTGTCTGGGTAGGTATACCGAATCGTAAGCCCTCAATCTGTAATATCATGCCATATCAGGAAAATAGTGTGTGGAAAAGTTCTTTCAGTAGGTAGTTGTAAACATAATTAACCTTTTGAATACCGTAATAAGAGATACAATAGTAAGACAATGAGAGAGCGAACGAAAGTGTTCGCTTAAGGTTTAATGAATTAACAGTTCAGTTTAGGTCGTAAAATGGATCGCGTTAAAAGCTTGTGGTATTGCTTTAGGACCGGTCATTGTGGCGACACTTGGGGGAGGCTTATGTCTAGTAGTAGACGTTTTTCGGCTGAAATGATGACGATGACAAATCAAAATGTAAGACAACGTCAACTTTACGTCATTGTCTGTCAGTCGAATCGATTGAAGCGAAACCCGCGAACGATCGCAAAAAGCGAATTCGTTTTACACCTTCCGTCCGTCCGATAAATAGTCCTATTGTTTTGACGCCTACCGGGAACGGGAACAGAGATATGCAAACGAAACTATTGACTCGTGATGAGTTTCGCTGAAAAAATATTTACAAACGATTTAAACTGACTGAAATAGCAGTTTCCTGCTAAATGGGGTAGTATTGGGTTTTTATTAAAAGTTTCATAGTTTCGATCGTGTTTTGTTTTGTTTTTTATCTCGAGATGATTTGGTGATGTATCAATTATGAAGGCAAAAGTTTGTGTGTGTATGTATGTTTGTTACTGTTTCACAAACGAACGGCTGTACGGATTTAGATGAAACTTGGATTACGGATAGATTATGTCCTGGAATAGCACATTTTTATCGTGTTAGTATGTTCCCTTCGGATTATTTTCTACTATAACGCGGTTGAAACCGGAGGCAGGAGCTAGTTATAATATAAATGTAATAATGTTATAATGAAACCAGAAAAGAAAGAACAATTTCGTTGTCCTGTACAAATTCAGCATATTTATGAAACAAGCTATATGCAGCCTAGAATCTCCACCCAGGGCCGAGGGGTTGTTCAAGAAAGTTATTAATAAACAATTGAAGAAACACAGGAGAATTTCAGTCACTAAAAGTGACACTTCCTCTCGCTCTACAACAGAACAGGAGAAGTTATTTAATGACTAGTTTTTGCCCGCGGCTTCGCTCCCGCTCTTTCCTAGTACAACCTACTGTACCCTACTCTACACTACTCTACCCTAATCTACCCTACTCTATCCTACTCTACCCTAATCTACTCTACCCTAATTTTAATTTTTTTATTCCATAAGAACCTCCTCATAATAACAAACAGAACAAAAAAAGAATTAGCGAAATCGGTCCAGCCGTTCACGCGTGATGGCGTGACCAAGGGAACTAGGGATTCATTTTTATATATATATAGATACCCTATCTCAAAAAGCAAATTTCCATAGGGAAAAAACGGCAAATAAACTGATAACAAGACAACAATATCTCACATCCTAAAACACTTTTGAGTTTATTTTTCAAAAACACTTCCTTAGTTGAAAAATTTACTCTTACTCATCAGCAGTAGAGAGACTCCTACATATTCTAGATAATAATTACAAAAAAAGTGTACCTACCTACATAAATATCTGTATCAAACCAAACGTTTTCATTAAATTACCCCACTAGCGCAAAGCAATCACAACACTAATCTCGTACGAAACTCCACAGGTAAAAGCAACCGCTCCGAAAATGGATCGTAACGGTTACTTTTTCTACGTGACATCCACCGCGAAGAAAAAGAAGATCAACTTGATGCAGCCAAAGCCGCCTCGAGTGGCGTTCGTCGAGGAAAACCGTCGCCCAGGGGTGGCTGAGCGGGTACACACGAACTACACCAGTGTGGCTCTGTCTGCCACTGAGAACGGACGTGGGGACTCTATGTCGCAGCGAGGCCCGTCGCCCGCGCCACGCGCGCGCTTATACACGCAACTTGAGAGTTATCAACCGAGGTATCATACGATTCGTGATAACAGTGATAAGAGAGAGAGAGTGGAGAGTGAGTGTAGGAGACGGAAGGAGAAGAGGATTGTTGGATACCCGCAGCCGCAACCAGTTAACAGGTGAGTTTTAATTTTAATTGTAGAAGTTTCGAAACAAATTGGCGAAGCTCTGTTTATTAAAATACATAACAATTTATTTCCCAAAGCTTTTATTAGGTTTTTCAAAATATAGGATACGTTTTTTTTTATTTCATGTCCATGTTTATGCATAACTGAAAATAGGTGAAAATGCGGGAAAATTGGAAAGGAAAATCGAATTTCGTTTTCCTAAATTCGGAATTGTTTGGTTTTCTTTTGTAGAAAAAAAACATATTTAATTGCTTTAATAAAAATATAGATACAAAAACACACTGGACGTTAGAAAATAAATAGGATTTTACCCAAATAGTAAATGTTAAGAAGATAGAAAATCCTCTACAGGAAAATGTCTTCATCAAAATGTATAAATACATTAATTACTACTTGTAACTGGAATAATGCACATCCTAATACATCCCAATTAAAAACTAAGTTACAATCATAATTTGAACACTGATAATTTATGCCCTTAGTGTTTTTTAAGAAATTATCTTTCATAATTGTGAACAAAAAAATATGGGCATTTACGTACTACATTGGTAGCGTATCCGTATTGGTCTCTACGTACGCACACAAACGAAAACCGTTTTTTTTAAAACGGTGAAGTAAAACGTCGTGAGGAAACCGGCATGTCCTAGAACCAAAAATTCGAAGACATTTTTTTTTATTATTTTTGATAGGCTTGCGTTTGACCACCATCTAATCTGATGGTAAGCGATGATGTGGTCGACGATGGAGCACGCTTGCCTAGAAGTAACCTATTCACTCTTGACTTAAAGACCCCTAAGTTGTAGCTATCAAGAAACACAGACTCCGGCAGGGAATTCGTATTCAATTCATTACATGTAACATTCACCAACACGCACTGGACCTGCGTGATGGATTACGGCCCATTCCCTCTCCTAGAGAGGAGGCTTGAGTCCAAACAGTGGGAACATTAAAAAGGCTGGTGAAGCCGCACACAAACACGCTAGAAAAATGTATCAAGTATTTATCAAAATAGGTGAAAATTACCTATTTTAAAAACATGTGAAATCTATTCAGTTAGATTCTAAACATACTTCTTTCATAGATGGTTTTAATGTAATCAAAAAAACTAATAAACTTCAAACCATACATTCCTGAAACCGATACAAAAAAAACCGTGTCACCAAAATTAGGATAAACTTTAATCGAAAATTCGAACCGGTGTTGCATCGAGTTGGTAATCTTCTCTTCCAGCGGTTTTAATCAACGTATACCTACCCGGTATGAAATATTGATAAGATCTGGAGTAGGTAGTCTAGCTCAAATGAACCCTTTGCGTTAAATTAAATAGCCGTGTTACTGATGAGTAAATAAATGAGGTATGACAGGTTATCCTATTATAGTGGTGTTGTTTTGCAAGAGATGGTTTGTTGTGTCTAGCAGTGATGTTATTGCTATAAAATTTCGTATAAGCAGGTAAATATGATTAGTATTATACTGAGGCCGGGTCTCCTAACTTTTCTGCACCAATGGCTCTATCTTGGGTTGTCAATTTTGGCAACTAGGCTTTTTTGAGGTCATCTCTATATTTGACCATCACTCTTTTTTGTTCTAGTAGTAGAGCGATTTGAAATACTTGGTCCTGACTACGTCTTTGGACATCTCCATACCAACGCAGGCGATTTTCTGTCATTTTATTGCTGCGATTTTGGAGCTTCCTCGAAATTATAAAAGTAAAATATAAATAGCAAGATAATTTTTTTTTTTCTTGTCTTTAAAATTTGTCGTAACCTGTAATTTTGACTCTGCCTTAATCCGAAGCTATCTGAAACTTTTATATCAGTTACAGTTATGGATTGTTTTTTTCGGATTTCCAAGTTTCGATCTTCCGGTGTGGTTCATTTCAGAGTCTTTTCACCCCATCGACTTTCTGTTCTACGAGTAAAGTACCCTGACCACTGCCTCCTACAAGGTGTCCACCTTGACCTGCCCCCCTAGCCAAGTTACAACCGCTTCGTTTGCGTCGAACGCCTCGTGTTGGCCACGCCCTCGATTCTTTTGTTCTGACCACGTGACTGAGCGTTGAGATGACGTCATTCCCGTATATTTGAAGTTTTCTACTAGCGTTAACGTTTGCAGATTATCAACTTGGCTAGGGGTACTGGTTAGAGTCGCGGAAATGCGATGGATGCAAGACGCACAGGACCGTTTGTTGTAGGGACACACGGGGGCGGTCTATGCCCAACAGTGGATGTCTTTCGGCTGAAATAATGATTTTTTTTTTGGTGTGTTAAAATCATCCAAATGACATAGTGTCAGACTCTTCTTGCCTTTCATACCGGGGCTGAGCTACCTTTCGGAGCTAACCCTAGCTCCAGTAGGCTTCGACACAGATGGGCCCCTGCTGTTGCTGACAACTCCTTGAGACGCGCGGGAACAGTGCGCGCCGTCGACGACTTGGGCTCGGTCCGTACAGTTACCAGGGGCTCGGTCCGTACAGTTATCGGACGCTCGGACAGCGAGCTACCCATTGCTCACTGTCCGCAAGCCCGCGCCTACGGTGGCCGGAAATCGGGATCAGAGTCCCGGCGGCGGTGGCGGCGAGAACGCCGTTGCCTGATGCGGTCGGCCTCCTCCTTGGCGAGCATAACTGCGTCGCAGAAGGAGGCGACCGTCTGCCACTCCTCCTCGCTCCGGACTATGGCCTGTACCAAGGCCCGGCGCGAGATATCGCCGCCGCCGATCGCCCTGACGAGGGACGGCGATGCTCTGCCCAAGCGGGGCACACCTCCACTATATGCTCCACCGTATCCTCCGGGCGTTCCGCACAGTGGTGACACCTGGGCGTCACTTCTGCACGAATCCAAGGTAGGAACCTCCCGAACTTACCATATCCGGTGACAACTTATGTCATGCGGAAAGTGAGGACGCCATGAGGTCTTTCAAGCCACGCCTCAAAGAGGGGACTTACCGCCATAATTGTGGCCTGCTCAGGCTGAAATGATGGTGATTATGATGATAGTTCAGTAAAGGTTAGAAAGCCTCATAACGTCCCTGGTCTAGTGAATTACAAGTTTTAATGTTTTAGGGAGTAAAAGTACTCATGAATATGAATAACTTTATTATTAGACTAATTTATGTGCATGTGAGTTTACTGTTTGTGAACGCATTTACGGTACGGAGGTAGTTTCTAGTATAGAAAAAATAAAAAAACGACTAAAAATCTTTGATATGTTGTCTAGTTAAAATATTATAAAATTTACTGTAGAGCTAATTCATTTTAGAGGATCTTGTGTAAATAATAAAATATTTCAGTATTTTAAGTTTCTAAAAAAAACCTAATGTAAATTATAAGTACTATTAATTATATAATAGTATCACATTAAAAGTAAAATACACTAAACAATTATAACACACCACAGTTGAGTTTTTCCGTGAAAATATTGTTACCCCATGGTAGTAGTCCTAGAAATGAAAAAAGCATTTGTAGGACACATATTTGGTTTTACTGACGCGAAACTCCCCACATTTTAACATTAATATTACAAAAGAAAAAACGTACTAAGAAATGTTTTCAATTCTTTATAGAGCTTTAGTAGCTAAAAATCCTCTGCAAATTACATAGAGATCGACTCATAAGGTTGTAAGCAAAACAGTTTACAGCAAAGTTCAGAAACTTTCACAAAAGATTTTTATCGGCCCTCCTTTGTTAAACTTTGTAAAAGTTACAAAAGTTTTTAACGTTTTTACAAGTTTTCAGACTCCTTTCATAGTTTTTTCTTATTGCTTCAGATTCTATAGTGTTCCGACTTTTT
Organism: Mythimna ferrago; assembly: GCA_910589285.2. Taxonomy (NCBI): domain Eukaryota; kingdom Metazoa; phylum Arthropoda; class Insecta; order Lepidoptera; family Noctuidae; genus Mythimna; species Mythimna ferrago. Next base: position 5,153,776 of record OU342675.1, on the reverse strand, counting down.
TTGTTTAAGATTTCGTATTTAAACGTGTTTTTCGAGTTATTTTACTAATTTATGAGGCAAAGATCGTTTTGAAAATCTAAGTTGGATTTTAAAACTTATCTATTTTTCTTTAAACTTTGGTAAACTCCAATCAACTGAATCTGGATAAAGAAGTTCATAAGGTTTTATATTATACTTGCTTTTGATCGAGGTTTCACCCGTGTTTATAAAATACCATTAGAATGCCAGTTTATCACAGAGTGACATAGTCATAATTTTTTACTTTCACGCAAGCGAGGCCACTGATAAGATCTAGTCAAGTCTAGTCTAGTCTTCTTCCAAAGAGGAAATATGTATAACTAGCTTTTTCCCACGCGGCTTCGCTCCCGCTTTTCCCTACTCCACCCTACTATACCCTGCTCTACCCTACTCTACCCTACTCTACCCTACTCTACCCTACTATACCCTACTCTACCCTACTCTACCCTACTCTACCCTACACTACCCTACTCTACCCTACTCTACCCTACTCTACCCTACTCTACCCTACTCTACCCTACTCTACCCTACTCTATCCTATTTACTCTACACTACTCTACACTACTCTACCCTACTCTACCCTACTCTAACCTACTATACCCTACCAAACTTCACATAAACCATCTACTAAATGGTCCGAACAAAGCCTAAACATTTGGTTTGGATAGGTGTGCCCGTTCTTGAGTTATAAAATTACAACGAAAAGTGGCATTGATTTATATATATATATATATAGATATGTATAATTGTTTTAGCTTTTGTCTGCAGTTTCACCTTCTTACATAAAATATAGCCTTTGTCACTGAGGAATAAAGCAGTTTTCTATCGGTAAAAAAATTTTAACAATCGGACCAGTACTTCTAGAGATTACCTCCTACAAACAAAACCACAAACTTTACCTTTCAATATTAGTGAAGATAATTTATGTACTTTTTTATGCACCTGCAATAAATGTCTATCCACCTCCCTAGTTTGACTGCCAGAGGCTACCTAAGGTATTAAGTCTGCCTTTAATTGTACCTTTAGTTTGCATGAAGATTAAATAAATAAATATACCTATTTAGATTACATGTTATTTTTCCAAAATCGAACAATTTTTTTGTCAATTTATTTTTCTTGAACCCCTTACTAATTGAGATAACGACTTTTAAACAATGTTTCACATTGTATGCACTTTCCCATAATCATAATAGAAATACGAGCGCCATAAAAATTACATTAAAGAATTCATAATTACTTTTAGATCTAAGAAAATGACACTATAAATACCTGCCGACGAGAGAAATTCTGTAACTTGTGGGAACTGGAGAAAAACGTGGAATCTATTAGCATCGTGTCTTCCAGCGTGGGTTCATAACAACATCATTAAGGTCCTAGCGCCCTAGTACCATAAAACAGTGACTTTCTGAAGCCTACTCCTCCGGCGCGCGTTGTTCCCGCGCGCCTCAAGGAGTTGTCATCAGCAGCAGGGGCCCAGCCGGGTCGAAGCCTACTGGAGCCAGGGTTATCCGAAAGGGCGCTCGAGCCCCGGTATGAAGGCTTGAAAGAACGGGATGGGTTTTTTAATCAGAAAGAGTCTGACACTATCTCCCGCTCCGCCCAAGAGCGGGGGTTGTCATTGGATGACTTTTCCCATCGAAAAAAAAAGCCTACTCCTCAGTAACGGCCTGGAACTTAGATTTGAAAAAAAAAGTTTATCATAGATTCATGTATCTACATATGACTTTTTCGAGCGATTATTACTTTTGTTTAAAAAAAAAATTAACATCATGATATTTTTTTCACTTGTTTTCCCTACTCCTTTCAAACGGCTTTGTTTTTTAGAAATATGTTTACACAAAAAAATAGCTGGTTAGGTATTCTTCAAAATTATACAGCATAATTATGTAAATCAATAAATATTTCAAAAAGAAATTGGATTTAAAGGTCAGTAAAGGGCTCTATATGGCCGTAATTAAATGCAAATTATGTGCATTTTTAACTCAGCCAGAAGTTTAGGGGACTACACGCCTTAATACTTTATATTGTAGCAAGTTTTCTCTAGTTAGGTATGGATTGTTTGAAGCAATCAATTTTACGCTCAGTTATGCAGGTCTTGTAACATGCATAAAATGTAGCTCAGAGATTCTATAAAATAAACGATGTTATGTCAAATTAATATAATCATCGATTTTGTACACTTCGCCATTCTGTGGCGGCGTTTGAAAAAGAGACCCTAGAACATAAAAAGCAACTGCAGAACACAGGTGTTGTATTAGTAAAAATCTGACAGCCTCCTGCTCCACCCTAGAGCGGGAGAAGTCATAGAATGATTTCATCATCGTCATCATTATTTAGACGAAAGACGTCCACTGTAGGACATAGGCCTCCCCCAAGTGTCTTCATAATGACCAGTCCTGTGCGTCTCGCATCTATCGGATTCCCGCGTACCTCACCACGTCTTCGGTCCACCTTCTCACGCGACTGCGGTCTCACCGTCGACGGCGGCTGGTGCTGAAAATCAGCGCTGTGGCTCTGTCTTACACGAGCCCCAGCATTTTTCTGAGCACCAGCCGTTTTGCGCGGATGTGACGCATAACCTACTTACGTGCTACTTTTGTCGACTTTGTTATTTTGTTTTATTTTAAGGTGTGCGCCATGTTTGCTGCAAATAAACGCTTTTTCTTTCTTTCTTTTTTTTTACCTTGTGGAAGACCTTCAAACGCTGCGTCTTACGACCTGTGATCGCCACTCTAGAACCTTTCGTCTCCACTGCCACTAAGTCGATTTATGGACGGCGTAAATGGATACTACCTTTAAAAATGGCTATGGAATAATATACGAGTACCTCCACCTCAGACTCATTACTCACATGTGTTTGTAAATTCTACCAGTGCGAACTAACAACACACACAGTCTAAATCTACCTCCATTCAATCCACACAGTTAAGACCCTTCCTTTTACAGTCATCTTTTGATCAACCGTTATCAACGAGTCATTTTAGTTACTAATAACTGGTCGTCAGTTATTGCAACCGGTAGCTCTTGTCATGGGATTGACGCCGTAGATAGCAAGCTCTGTGGTAATCCTCTTTACTATTGTGATGGTGTGGTATTTAGTAGATATCATGCCATATGGGGAAGTTGGTATGTGAATAATGAATGATGGGGCTGTGTGGATTATAAGTTGGAAAGTATTTATAATGTCATGGTATGTGAAGAGCAGTGGTGGCCGAGTGGTAATTCCTCCGACTTACGAGTTCTAGGTCGCAAGTACAAACCCTGCCAGGTGTATTACTTTGTGTATTTTATTTCATTACTACTGCTCTCAAAACGGTGAAGGAAAACATTGTAAGGAAACTGGTATGTCCTAGAACCAAAAATTCAAAGACATTTATTTATTATTTATTTATTTATTCATGTACACAACACACATGACATGTGACACTACCAACCCGCACAGGGCCCACGTGGTGGATTACGATCCATTTCCTCTCCTAGAGAGGAGGCCTGAGTCCCAGCAGTGGGAACATTGTAAAGGCTGATGATGATGATGTGAATGTATGATTAGGAGTATAAATTATAATTTTGATAAAACATATGCAAACTGCTTTTTTTGAAGTGGAACGTCATCCAATGACTGCTTCCGCTCTAGCGCGGACCTGGAGGGCGTGCCAGACTTTTACTATCTAAAACCACAGCTATGTTCCTTCAGTTTTTGACAACTTTTTGAGGCGCGCCTTTAACACTACACCCCGTCGACAACTCGGACTGTTACACGAGCACACAACCGGCGGATGGCCAGTCTTTGCTCGTAGTGCGCATTCCCACTTCTACGGTGGCTGGTAGATGGGGTCGCGGTTTCGGCAATGGGGCATGAGTATGTCCGCTCTCTCACGCGTGCGGTTCTTGAGCATGGCCTGAACCAGGGTCGTCGTAAGATGCGTACTGCTTGGTCTTGTGGTCGCAAACTTAACATCTGAGAATTGGGTTTAGGACTGGATCCTGAGTTACTTCTTGTAAGTTTGCCGTCCGGCCGTCTGGTAACTGTCGTGCCTAAAAGGGATGTTAGCAAAACCGTAGGGGCCTAGGAAAGTCGATGCCTGCTAGGGCCGTGAGAAATTTCGGATAAGGAAACCCATGGTCCTGAAATACGAAAGGTAATTGAAGGACACATGAATGGTTTAGTCAGTTAAAGTCTGATACAGCCTTTCGCTTCGCTTGCGGGAAGTCATTGGATGATTCCCTTTCTCAAAAATAACCCTTCTTGTAAGTTGTGTTGTGTTCTGCCTGTGTAAAGTTCAAAACATGTTTATCTGCCGCACTATGACAGAATTAGGTATGTAAGTACATAATGTTCCCTATGTCAATTTATTTAAGTTAACGTTAGAGAAGAGTGTCGTCATTAAAAGTGACATCTTTACGATGTCAACATCTTATTATTAAAATACTAGTCATTCGCCCCCGCTTCACACGGGTGTCATGGGTGATTTTTCAAGTTTTCGGTTTCTTTCCAACTATATACATCAAAATCATCATTATTTCAGCTGAAATATGTCCACTGGGGAAGCCTGTATCCAAGGCTTCCCCAAGCGTCGCCACAACGACCAGTCCTGTACGTCTCGCATCCATCGGATTCCCGCGACCCTCACCAGATCATCAGTCCACGATGTGGGACGCTGCGTCTTCAAGTACGTGGTCGCTACTCTAGAACCTTTTGTACCCATCGGCCATCTGTTCTGCGTGCATTGTGCCGTGCCCATTGCCACTTAAGTTTGGCGATTCGGCATTGTCGGTAACCTTGGTTCTCCAGGAGAACTATATGCTCGTATTCTACGAGTAATAGTCTTCACTTATGAAATTATCTTTTTTTAAAACGGGTCACTTTGAACTGTGAAATCTTTAGATAGACTTTGAATAATACGTTCAAATAAACTTTATTTCCAAGGTACATTATTTTGTTTTTGTAATAACTATTTATTGCTTTCTTAGGGTTTTGTATTTCTGTAATATCGCTGTCTAAGATGATACACGTTGTTGACGAGTTTATTGAGTGATTCTACTCAGGGTAGTAAGCTAGGAAAGACCGGCCTCATCTTGGTTAAACTGACGGAAAAACTTGCGTGTAAAAGTGTTATTAGGGTTCCGTACCCAAAGGGTTAAAACAGGACTCTATCTCTTTGCTGATCAGGATGATATTTCTTTGCTGTCCAGGATGATATCTCTTTGCTGTCCGTCTGTCTTGCACCAGGCTGTATCTGATGAACTGTACCCCTAGCCAAGTTGCTAATCTGCTATAGTTAACGCTTGTATAAAGCTTCAAATATACGGGAATGACGTCGTATTAACGCTCAGTCACGTGGTCATAACAAAAGAATTGGCGGCAAGGTCAACTCGAAGCGTTCGGCGCAAGCGAAACGGTTGTAACTTGGCTAGAGGGGGGCTGTTATAGCTAGACAGTTGAAATTTTGATGATGTATTTCCGCTATAACAACCAATACTAAAAACAGAATATAATACATATTGAAGATAGGTACCCAAACAACAAACGTGATATTTTTGCTAGTTTTTTTTTTTTCAAAGCGAAACCTTTCGTGCGCGAGTTCGACTCGTAATTGGCCGGTTTTATGAAACCTATTTGCAATATACCATTTATCATTCCCTATTACCACATACAGGATACAATGCACATTTGTAAGTGCATCAGTCATCATAATTATTCATCATCCAAACAGTCACGTCATAGTATATTATCAACATACGTACATTATCAGCGAGAGTATGTCATAATTACATCTCCCGCATTACGCCATAATTTCCCACCACACTTGACCTGCTTTGTTACTGCAGCCGCTTCAGCGCTGAATGTACAAGTAACAAATGAGTCCTTAAAGCGCTTTGATAACTTTACAAAGGAGAGATATCGTTTGTTTCCGACATAAACGCTAGTACAACAGTTAAAACTGACACTTCAACTGACGAACGGAACCATTCTGCAACCAAACTTGTACGAAATGGGAAAACAAAGTTATTGTTATTAGAAGACTTTAGGTTTTGGGTGATAAGGTTGAATTTTGAATGGATTAAGCAGGCTGTCAGGAAAAATTTAATGAAAACATTGCGAATGATTGACGAAATGCTAGAGACGAATGTTTTGATGGACTTTTTTTTTCGGGTAACGCCGCCTCGCGAATTGAATGATGTTCTGTTTTTTTTTTTAGGCAATTGATGGAGGGATCCTTTGGGCTGACGTTTAGCAGATTTATAAATGAACTAGCTAGTGCCCGCGACTCCGTCCATGTTAGGCTCTTATAATAGCTCAATTTGGTCACATATTCAAAGTGATTTTTTTGCGTGTTACCCTAATTCTTTTCCTAAAATTAAAATAGTTCACTCACTCCTTATAATATCAATCTACCAGTCAGTACCTACCAAGTGAACTCAAAATCGGTTCAGTCGTTTCGGAGATTAGCTGATATAAACAGACAGACACAGACAAACCAATAGACAGACAGACAAAAATGTAAAAAAAAATGCATTTTGGATATAGGTATCGAATATACTTTTATAATCATTGAAAATTGATAATACAAACAGACACTCCAATTTTTCCAATTTTTGTATATATTATATGATGTAAAATAACGTTGGATGGATTTAAATGTATAAATGGGGATTTGCGAAGTGGTCGCTGTTTCGTTTCTGAACTTTTTTTTGTGTATGTACTTTTTATTAAGGGCCTGAATGTGAGGCCCTGTTCACACCACGTTTATTAAACGCTGCCTGTAGACCTATAATAGGATAAAAGTCCCCATCGCCAACGCACGTTTCTGATACGCACTTCAACGGCGCGTTTAAAAAACGTGGTGTGCACCACACGCCCTAAGGAGTAGTCATATAATAAATGCCATGTCTGATGTCCTCCTCCTCCATGCGTCGTATTCCTCAATGCTGAGGGTCGTGACCTCCCTGCTTCAACAATTTACTTTTTATGGTGTTTTCCCATTTATTCCTGTCTCTGGCGGTGTAAAGGGTCTCGTATACTGTGGAGTCAAGAGCGGTGCGGATCTGGTGTCTGATGCTTCTCATGTCTGATGTATTGGCTATATAATTTAGTCATGTTTAACTTACAGGATGTGGTACACTTCTGAACTCTTTCTAATTTTAACTAACAAGGAAAATGTGCCTGATGAAATTTAAAAATGTTTCAATTAAAGGTAATAAATTGTTACATCGGTAAACCAAATTCAAGTTTAATCGGCTAGGGGTATATATAGGTTTTAAAATCCAAATATTTGTAAGTGTTGTTCGTAACCCCTCGAGCGCCGATTGTACATACGTCTCTACAATTTGAATGACCTTGAAAAAAACTTAATTTTCGTTTTGTACACACGTTTGTACGATATTTATCTGTCCGAAAATTTTGGTTATCAGATTTTTGTTTTTCCTAGAAAAATCCAGATTTTTTTTTGTGATTTACGTAAAAACGGCAATTTTCCAGGTCATTAACCCCCTGGCGCTCGAGGGGAGCTAAACATCTATGCGAACATTACAAGTTAAGTAAAAATTTGTGACCTTTGTAAAAAATTGTAATAACAAATATGTAAAAAAAATTAAAAACTCGTAAAAAATGGATCAAAGTCAATTGTTCAAAGAAGTTTTCAATTCAATTCAAACTTGATAAGTTATATATAAAACCTTTTTACCACAAATTAGCATTTATTTTCACATAAAATGCATTCATTTCATGGCTAGTAACACCGTTCGTGATCGCAAACCTCGAGTGTAAAGAGATGTCAGGTTTTTTGTTACTTTCATGCTAATTAACGAACGATATTTCGCACCTAGAACCAAGCGATACTAAGGTACAATAATACAAGTATTTAATGCACTTAAAATTCATGTCTGGAGATTATAAATTAGGTAGACGAAAATAACGAAGTTTTTGTAATAGGTTTACACCTAATTGCACGCGACGGCTAAGCCCTGAAACATTTTTTAGGGTTCTGTACTTCAAAAGAAAAAAACGGATCCCTTATAGGATCACTTTGTTGACCATCCGTCTGCCTGTATTTCTGTTTATCAACTTCCTTTATCTCGGGAACATGTATCAAGTTAAAATTAAAATGATATCGACGGGTTCCGGGCTATTTGTATTAACCGACATTTTTGAAACTTTACACCAGAGCAGTTTAAAGTTTCGATTTTTAGAAAAAAAAATGTAACTTTAGTAAATAGCATTATTTTTTTAAAAAGAAGGATATTACTGTTTTTATAACATATTCCCCATATTCGAATTCATTTTTATTTCTAATATTCCTATTTTTAACGAAGATAAATGTCGCTTCATACAAAATGACCTATATTTTACTTTTTCTTATTCCAAGCTAAATGACTAAACCGCCAAGGTTTAATACTTCTTGTTCCAAGCTAAATGACTTAACCGCCTAGGTTTAGTACTTCTTGTTCCAAGCTAAATGACTTAACCGCCTAGGTTTATTACTTCTTGTTCCAAGCTAAATGACTTAACCGCCTAGACATGCAAATAATAGCTCTAAGCTAAGTGGTTTAATCAAAGAGTTGGCCATATTTCAAACATAAGCTAATTGATTTAAATACCATATCTTAAACTTATTAATGTTTGGCTAATTAGTTTATGGGACTGATTTTTTTTAGATAAATTGTTTGTAATCATACTTGATTAATGAAGTTTGCAGAAATTGGCGGTTAAAACACTGATAAATTAAAAGGTACATACATAGGGTGTACCTACCTATCTTGTAATAATTATAAAATGAGAAACAAAAAACACAGTAAAATGTTTAAAGATAAGTTTTTTATTTAAAATGACCATCACTTAGGAACAGCAGTAACTTCTTAGCTTACCAAGGAAACAATTAAAGTTATATATACAATTGTATAGGAATCAGAAGTTAAACAGTCTTTATATTACGTAGCCTACAGTCTTATTAAGTGAAATAATTATTCTCATTCTTTTTAATTCTTAAAATTTAACGTTTATATATAAAAGGTGTAAGGGACAGCCCTCCACAAACTTCAAGGGTTTGTCAGACTCTTACTGACTAAAAGACCCACCCCGTTCCTTCTAGCCTTCATACCGGGGCTCGAGCGCCCTTTCGGATAACCCTGGCCCCAGTAGGCTTCGACCCGGCTGGGTCCCTGCTGTTGCTGACAACTCCTTGAGGCGCGCGGGAACAGTGCGCGCCGTCGACGGCTTGGGCTTGGTCCGGACAGTTACCGGATGGCCGGACAGCGAGCTACCCATTGCTCACTGTCCGCAAGCCCGCGCCTACGGTGGCCGGAAATCGGGATCAGAATCCCGGCGGCGGCGGCGGCGGCGATAACGCCGTTGCCTGATGCGTTCGGCCTCCTCCTTTGCGAGCATTACTGCTTCGCAGAAATCGGCGACCGCCTGCCACTCCTCCTCGCTCCGGACCATGGCCTCAACCGAGAGGCCCGGCGCGAGAGGTCTCCGCCGCCGATCGCCCCCACGAGGGCACGGCGATGCTCCGCCCAAGCAGGGCACACCTCGACTGTGTGCTCCACCGTGTCCTCCGGGCATTCCGCACAGTGACGACACCCGGGCGTCACTTCCGCACGAATCCGGTGCAGGAAACTCCCGAACGAACCATGTCCGGTGAGGACCTGCGTCATGCGGAAGGTAAGGACGCCGTGAGGTCTTTCCAGCCACGCCTCAAAGAGGGGACCTACCGCCATGATTGTGGCGTGCCCAGCACCGGGTTGCGATAGTCGTTGACGCCATTTCACCATGAGATCCCGCCGGAGCTCTGTCCGCCATGCCGTGACCTGTCGCGGCAGCGGACTTTCACCCCGGCGTTGCATCTCCACGCGCATATCGTGCATGTGTGCAAGGACTGTTGCCTCCAGATCCCACGGTGGTAGGCCAGCCAGAAGGCTCGACGCTTCGCGGGAGACCGTGCAGTATCCCCGCACCATTCTTATTGCCATGCCATGACTCTGGCAGGCGTTCAGCATGGACGCCGGTTGCTTTTTCAGCGACGGCGCCCACACCGGCGCCCCGTAGAGGGCCATGGACCGAACGATCCCCGCGTAGAGCCTCCGGCAGGAGGCATCTGGACCCTCAAGGTTGGGCAGGAGCCGCTTGAGCGCAGCCCCAGCCCGGTTGAGTTTGGGAGCCAGACGTCGGAAATGCTCCACGAAATTCCACCGGCTGTCGAGGACGAGTCCCAGGTACTTCATCGTCGACCCGACACCGATGTGAACTTCTCCTACCGTTAGTTGGGAACTCAATGGCGGCGCGTTCCGAGACCGGCGACCGTGGAAACACATCGCCTCGGATTTGTGAAGCGCCACCTCGAGTCCCAACTCCTGGATCCTATCAACGACCATCGCAACCCCGTGTGTTGCTAGAGCGACCGCCGCCTGGTACGACTCTCCCTGCGCTAGAACCAGCGTGTCGTCTGCTTAGCAAACCACGCTGACCCCGTCAGGGAAGTCGCCGCGCAGCACGTAGTCGTACCCGATGTTCCACAAGGGTGGCCCTAGTACCGACCCCTGCGGAACACCGCACGACATCCCTCGACGTTTCCAGTCTCCCTGGTGACCGGGGTAGACTATAAATCTCTCCGACAGATAGGCCTCGACCACTCGACAGAGGTATTCGGGCACCCGGTGGTACCGGAGTGCCCTCCGGATCGTACTCCAGGGCAGGGAATTGAACGCGTTGGCAATGTCCAAGGACACTGCCATGACACACCTGCCCCGTGACACCGCATCCCCCGTCGTGAGGGCTCGCACGCGCATGATGGCGTCCACCGTAGAGCGCATCCTGCGAAAGCCGAACTGTCCGTCCGAAAGGTCCGGCCCTACCCGTGTTAGGCGCCCGACGAGGCGGTTTGCAATGACTCTCTCAAAGAGCTTGCCCACCTCGTCGAGCAGCACAATGGGCCGGTACGCGGACGGAGAGTCCGCAGGGCGCCCTGGCTTCGCTATGAGGACCAGTTTCCCCGTCTTCCAGCAAAGTGGGAACTGGCCCCTCTCCAGGCATTGTCCCTTACACCCGGTATAAGAACTTCTTTTTGAGTTTTTTCTTTTGTTTTTTAAAAAGTATGTACTACTTTTTATAAGATAAAAGAAAAATCTCTTAAATTTCAAAAAAAGGTTTCTCTATAAAATAATTTCTTTTAAAAATAATCACAAAAAAAATTATTAAGAGTGTTTCTTTGGTTTTCATTTTTTTTACATATTTTCTTCTATTATTTTTTTCTAACTTTCTCAGTAATCAAAATCAAAAACATCTGTCGTTAAAAAAAAGTTTAGAAGTTTTCTTACTTGTTATAGATACTATCCCTAGTTTTTCTTCAATAACAAAAATAATTGTAATCTCCTATGACAATAATAAATTGTAGTTAACTACAGTAACCAAAAATAATAACCAAAATTATTAAAAATAACATCTTAGTTAAAATTCAACCATTCTTTTCCTTCTTACTAATACTTTCTAATTAATTTTCTTCTTTATACTGAAACACTTGTTATTTTCCCATTAGACATAATGAAAATTGCTTAATCTGGCAGGTCTGTTTCGTCTTCAATATCAGTATCGATCAGTGTATCTTTGCCAGTATTGCTGGATGGTAGGTTGATATATTCTGAATGAAATATTCTTGAGATAGCGCCAGTGTCACATAGCTTTTCCAGGTCATTATATTTTCGGTAAGGCCCCTCTTTGAGGCGTGGCTGGAAAGACCTCACGCCGTCCTTACCTTCCGTATGACGCAGGTACTCACCGGACATGGTTCGTTCGGGAGTTTCCTGCACTCGATTCATGCGGAAGTGACGCCCGTGTGTCGCCACTGTGCGGAACGCCCGAAGGACACGGTGGAGCACACAGTCGAGGTGTGCCCTGCTTGGGTGGAGCATCGCCGTGCCCTCGTGGGGGCGATCGGCGGCGGAGACCTCTCGCGCCGGGCCTTGGTTGAGGCCATGAGGCCATGGTCCGGAGCGAGGAGGAGCGGCAGGCGGTCGCCGACTTCTGCGAAGCAGTAATGCTCGCAAAGAAGGAGGCCGAACGCATCAGGCAACGGCGTTATCGCCACCGCCGTCGCCGGGATTCTGATTTCCGATTTCCGGCCAACGTTGACGCGGGCTTGCGGACAGTGAGCAATGGGTAGCTCACTGTTCGGCCGTCCGGTAACTGTCCGGACCAAGCCCAAGTCGTCGACGGCGCGCACTGTTCCCGCGCGCCTCAAGGTGTTGTCAGCAACAGCAGGGACCCAGCCGGGTCGAAGCCTACTGGGGCCAGGGTTATCCGAAAGGGCGCTCGAGCCCCAGTATGAAGGCTAGAAGGAACGGGGTGGGTCTTTTAGTCAGTAAGAGTTTGACACTATCTCCCGCTCCGCCCAAGGGCGGGGGATGTCAATACATGATTTTTCCCACCATAAAAAAAAGGTCATTATATTTTGCTTTAGTGATAGGAAGCTTTGATTTATATTTTGCATTAAGTTGTTTCTATTCCATTTAAGGTAAACTGTTTGAAGTACTAGAACTTCAATTTTGTTATTAACTGAAACGACCTTGCAAATCAAATATTGAATAAGAAAAATAGGTTCATGCGACCGACATAATCATTATCTACTGCAAGCTAAATGGTTGAAAGGACAACATCTAACATTTCATGTACAGAGTTAAATGTATGGATCGACACTGGGTATGAATTTAACAAAGAGGCTAAATGTATTAAACGACATTCTTGTATATTTACACGGTAAAGCTAATTGCATTAAGCGACACTGGATAAGAATTTAACAAAGAGGCTAATTGTATGAAGCGACATTTCTATATATTTATAAAGTCAGGCTAATTGATTTAACGTGCGTTGCATGTAAATTGTAGCTACAGGAAAAAAAGTTTAAACGACTGTCTGGTATTTGGTAGTGAGCTTAAGTAGACAGTTCCTAAATTTGTCAATATTTTGTGTCGCTTCATACTTTGCAGTCCAAAATGGGCCCAAAAAATGTGGTTGTATTAAGCGACAAAAAAGTGCTCCGATCGTCACCAAACCCAGCTCAAATAACGCAGAAAAATTCGCTGATTCCAAATATGTATAAAAGTCTATATCGCTCAGAGTGTCGCTTAATACAATTAGCCCGGAACCCGTCGATATATTCAAGTCTGCGGTCACTCAAGTCTGCGGTCCCTTGAAGCTGTAAAAAAATGAAACTTCTGAGTTAACGAAAAAAAAAAGATACGGCCGTTTATGTCGACAAGTATAGGAAAATAATCTGAAAATTGATAGTTACATCAAAAAAAAATTTTTGTTTGCTATTCGGAAAAATCTTCGTACCTAACTGAATTCGGGAATTGTACTATCTTTATAGGTAAGTTTGTACTGAATCCTCATTGCGCGAGTCCGACTCGCACTTGCCCGGTTTTGAAATTAGTTTTAACAAGTAAGGAGGTAAAATTTTATGAGCGATGACGAAGGTCTATAATGTTTTTTAGTCTGTATTTATAATACGTCCATTGCATGTTGGACTTTTTGACAATCATTCTCTCTTATCAATCGCTGACAGAGTCTCATTGCTATGCATGTCTAGTTTACTGTAGAACTCTGCCACGCTTGGGCGGAGCACTGCCTTGTCCTCGCGTTCGGTGGGTGTCGCAGGACGATTTCCGGCCCCTATAGGCACAGGCTTGCGCAGGCAGGCTTTGTGTTTCAGCCCCTTAAAGCGAGATCAGCAAAACTGAAGGGGCCCAATAGGGCCGAAAATTTCAAAGGGTGACCGTGGCTCTAGAATACAAAGGGCAACTGAAAGACACAGGTGGGTTTTAGTCAGTTAAAGTCTGACACGCCTTTTCGTTTCACCGTAGAGCAAAAGAAGTCATTTAATGCTTCGTAACCTCAAAAAAATGCGTGTCTAGTTAACTTGGCTAGACAACATGAAATTTAAAAAACACTAGCTTTCACCCGCAGCTTCGCCCGCTTACATAAAATATAGCCTATGTCACTCAGGAATAAAGCAGATTGGTATCGGTGAAAAAAAATTTAGCGTCGGTCCGATAGATATTTTTTTTTACTTCCAGAGATTAAGTACCTCCTACAAACATAAAAGCAAAAAAACAAACTACCTCTTTAATATAATAGTGTAGATATGGAACAAAGACTTTGACTGGCCTGTTGGTCTAGTGGTTAGTGTCCCTGACTGCTATGCCGGAGGTCGTGGGTTCGATTCCTACCCAGGACAAATGTTTGTGTGATGAGCATGATCATTTGTTCTGTGTGTGTGTAATTTATCTATAATATGTATGTATTTAGAAATATATAAGTATGTTTATCAGTTGTCTAGTACTCATAACACAAGCTCTGCTTAGCTTGGGACTAGGCGGCGTTGTGTGATAGTTGTGGAATGTTATTATTATTAAATAAAACCGTTTACGTAACATTTTTATTTTAAATTGGGCACGTTAATGTCCAAATTTGACAGAATTGGACGGAGTATAGACGTTCCAATTTCACACTCAATTTGCGTATCGGAAAATTGGGAATGTAGACTTAAATGGGTTTATCCTGAATGTTTAACGTATATTTTTTTGAGAAATCTTATTTTTGGTAAAGCCCTACTTCGAGGGAACCTGTGTTGGTGGTTCAAATGATTGATAAAATATTATAGAAACACGTTACAGATATTTAAAAACGAGGAATATTTGACACCAGTTCTCACAAAGGAATATCCTGTAAGCGTGTTGTCTATCTGACCTCCATAACTCAGTAATTAATACTGGGTTATAGAGATCAGATAGACAGTCGCTCCATATAAAACACTAGTATTCCGCTGTTTCCAGTTAGACTGAAAGTGGGCCCGGATAATGATAATGAATACTCCCAAGCCGCCAAACACAGAACTGGGCCCCAAGTCTGCTATTTTTATAAATTCGTCATTCCAACACGATCCCATTGTCATTTTGCTAAAAGTTTGTAACCTGCTTATTCATAATGATCGATCATTGATCGGTCAATGGTCTTGTAATAGAATTGTGGTAGAATGATAATTTCAAGCATATTAAAACCAATAACTGCACAATAACGTTCTAATGGCAAAACACAGATCAAATAAACTGTCAAAGTTTTAGCAGATTACCGCAAACGTCAAATATTTATTTGTCACTAGGTACGAGATTACCATTCTATGCCACTTCTTTCAATGGAGTGTCAGTGGTTGATCATTGGAAAGTCATAATGACGCCATTATATTAGTAGATTACCAAACTTACTCAAAATCAACAATTATGAAATTAATGATAGACCATTTTGACACTATTGTAATAGCAGACTTGAGGCCCTGCATGGCGTCGTATCGCGAGAGAGGCGGTGGTGCGGGATTCGACCGAGATATGACCACGACCACTCTGTCAAGAGTGTACGACTAAGAAGAGGACCCCGATATATTTAGAAAAAAGTTAGGAAGATTGATTGATTAATCGGTAAGAAACCATTTTTTATACATCATGTACAGTAGTGGTTCATAGACGGACTTGATGAGACAAGGCATAGTCTACCAACTTTTGTGTTAAAAAGACTACAATGTGGTCTGTGTGTGTAATAAATAAATAATAGATATTCAAATAGAATGAAGTACTTATTTATAAAATAAGTTGCTATAATAAAATATATACCTATGCTAAAATTATAAACTAATATATACTAGATATAATAATTATGAAATTATTATAATTAAAAAAAATAAAAACACACGATTTCTACTTCTCTATTTTTCCAACTTTCTTTTTGTAGGTTAGAAGAGATTTTTATAGAAATAATTATCACGTACCTATTTTTCTATTTCTTTCTTCTTGTCTTACCTGTAAATGGATAGTTAATTAAATAATAAATAATTATGACGAAGAACAAACTAAGGTTGAGAGGACTTCAAGTAACTTAACGTTTTCCACATTAAATTTTCCCGTCTCACGCGAGTTAAAAAATAAACTATATTATTAGTATTAAATTATTTCTTTGTGTCTAATTTAAGATCTAAATTTAATGTTCTAACAGAAAAAAAGTGTATTTAATGATTTTAAACGTAAGAAAATGTAATAATTGAAACATATTTACAGAAAACAGACGTTATATCCGCAATACTAAAATTGGAGCCAAATTGAACAGTTTATTCGAAAAACCGACTGCAATTGGTCTCTTTATGTGCCAATAACCGTTGATAACTCTGCCAATTGGCATATAACTCGTCTAAGAGGTGCCTATTGGCATCACAGCCGTGGGAAAGATGAACTGATATATCGCTTCAAATGACAATTTAAGGATTGATCTTTTTCTAATGGTTTTTGTAAAAAAAAAATGTTTGTCCGATTCTAATAGCGTGATATAACCAGGATAGCATATTATTTAGTCTTGTAGTGTCCCAGCTACTACGATTCAGGCTTCCTCCGTAGGCAAGGGAATGGGACCTAATCAATCCCGCTTATCAATCAGTGAAAATCAGAAATCTGCAAAGTCTTTGGAAGAAGACCAAACCATTACTAAGACCAAGCCCAAGTCGTCGACGGCGCGCACTGTTCCCGCGCGCCTCAAGGAGTTGTCAGCAACAGCAGGGACCCAGCCGGGTCGAAGCCTACTGGGGCCAGGGTTATCCGAAAGGGCGCTCGAGCCCCGGTATGAAGGCTAGAAGGAACGGGGTGGGTCTTTTAGTCAGTAAGATCCGACACTATCTCCCGCTCCGCCCAAGAGCGGGGGATATCAATGCATGATTTTTTCACACCATAAAAAAAAACCATTACTAAGAATCTGTTTTTTTTTTAATTAATATAAACTAATGCTCAACTGCTATCCTACCTGATAGTAAGCAGTAACGCAAACGTTGATAGTGAGAAGCACTAGTTAATGAAAGCCTATAGACTCTAGCCTTGAAGACACCCAAATTATAATCGGAAGGGAGGACTGTAACAGGCAAATTGTCCCTTTGTCTAATTATTAATAAACCAGATAATAAAAAAAAATAACTTTGGTCCAATTCCTCCAATCACGTATTGAAGCCATAACAAATGCCTAGAAATTGATAGCATAAGCCATTACATTTTAGCATTGGTATAAAATAAGGAATATACAATAAATATGAAAAAAAAAACTTACTATGAAAACGAAATGAAAATTAATAAAAAAAAGCAGTCTGTTTTATTCGCTAAAACGCTATAATCTATGTCGTCCATATGGGCGTGATGAACTTTGACTAAAGAGATCATGTCGGGTTTCTCTTTTTAATTAATTATTAACTTTGAAGTTTTAGGACGAAGTGTCGTTGACGTAATGAAGATTAAAAAAACTTTTATATTAGTTTAACTGAGGTAAGAAGTATTTTGGCGGTAAGTCCCCTCTTTGAGGCGTGGCTGGAAAGACCTCACGGCGTCCTTACCTTCCGAATGACGCAGGTCCTCACCGGACATGGTTCGTTCGGGAGGTTCCTGCACCGGATTCGTACGGAAGTGACGCTCGGGTGTCGTCACTGTGCGGAATGCCCGGAGGACACGGTGGAGCACACAGTCGAGGTGTGCCCCGCTTGGGCGGAGCATCGCCGTGCCCTCGTGGGTGCGATCGGCGGTGGAGACCTCTCGCTCCGAGCCTTGGTCGAGGCCATGGTCCGGAGCGAGGAGGAGTGTTAGGCGGTCGCCAACTTCTGCGAAGCAGTAATGCTCGCAAAGGAGGAGGCCGAACGCATCAGGCAACGGCGTTCTCGCCGCCGCCGCCGCCGCCGGGATTCTGATCCCGATTTCCGGCCACCGTAGGCGCGGGCTTGCGGACAGTGAGCAATGGGTAGCTCGCTGTCCGGCCGTCCGGTAACTGTCCGGACCAAGCCCAAGTCGTCGACGGCGTGCACTGTTCCCGCGCGCCTCAAGGAGTTGTCAGCAACAGCAGGGACCCTGCCGGGTCGAAGCCTACTGGGGCCAGGGTTATCCGAAAGGGCGCTCGAGCCCCGGTATGAAGGCTAGAAGGAACGGGGTGGGTCTTTTAGTCAGTAAGAGTCTGACACTATCTCTCGCTCCGCCCAAGAGCGGGGGATGTCATTGGATGATATTTTTCCCACCATAAAAAAAAAACGGTAAGAAGTATTTTATTTACCACAAAATTAAAATACGTACGTCAGTTTATCTACGGAGCAATATATGTGACGAAATACTTTGAAGGCTTTTTGCATTTAGTTTTTGTATATATGTAAATAAGTAATTATGTTTGGTGTAAATAGTTAATTATTAAGTTGCTTATTTATTATATACTTAAAACAACTATGAATCGATGAAAACCATAATAATTTTTCGTATGGCCGGTTTCAGAAAACCTCAAATAAACCCTTAACAGCTATTAATTCGTCAGTTTCAATAAAATTTGATGTTTCAGTATTATTCTGAATTAGGGATTCTAAGTTAAGTATTTATCCAACTCTACTTTTTCCTGAAAACCAGTCAATGGAATCAAAGTACTGTTTCATTTTAATTCGAAAACTGATAATTACTTACAAGATAAAGAGTGTCTAAAAAATCAAACGACTTGGGTGATTATTAAAGTAAAATAAAATCTGATATAGTCAACACTGGTTCAATAATTAAGGTTAATTAAGAGATTTTTATCATTGCTTACTAATAGAAGAAACTTATAAAAAGTATCGAAAATAAGTAATTTTCAAATGATTAAATATCGTTCAAAATTCATTCGTATGAAATTGATCTCATTTTCTTTAATAATTACCCGGGTCGTTTGACTTTTTAGACAGATTATACTGCTAAATCCTTTAGTCTATAGATAAACTCCAGAAAGGAAACTTCACAAAACTGACACTACTACAAAACGCGCCGGACCTTGGTCGAGGCCATGGTCCGGAGCGAGGAGGAGTGGCAGGCGGTCGCCGACTTCTGCGAAGCAGTAATGCTCGCTAAGGAGGAGGCCGACCGCATCAGGCAACGGCGCTCTCGCCGCCGCCGGGATTCCGATCCCGATTTCCAGCCACCGTAGGCGCGGGCTTGCGGACAGTGAGCAATGGGTAGCTCGCTGTCCGGCCGTCCGGTAACTGTCCGGACCAAGCCCAAGTCGTCGACGGCGCGCGCTGTTCCCGCGCGCCTCAAGGAGTTGTCAGCAACAGCAGGGGCCCAACCGGGTCGAAGCCTACTGGGGCCAGGGTTAACTGAAAGGGCGCTCGAGCCCCGGTATGAAGGCTTGAAGGAACGGGATGGGTTTTTTAGTCAGTAAGAGTCTGACACTATCTCCCGCTCCGCCCAAGAGCGGGGGTTGTCATAAGATGATTTTTCCCATCGAAAAAAAAAAAAAAAACGCTACTACAAAACATAACGGTCTCACCTGAACATCAAAACAAGAACATCACAAACTATCTCTCATTTCGCTCGAACATGAAACATTAGCCATTAAACTACCTATAATATTCTCGACAAAGACGCGGAACTAACTGATACCTCTTATATATAATATTCCATTATTCTGAAGACGTTATACTGAACAATAAGCGATGGAAAAGTATCTGAAAAGAGCTCTTATAATGAGTCTAGGTGGGTGCGAGGTTGCTTCGATAATGTGGGCAGTAAAGTCTTTGTGAATTGTGTACTAGGCTAGGTTTAAATGGAGTGGTTTTATGGTTATGCTCAGCACTGGTTAGTTGAAAACCATTGTAATGGGCCTGTCGTAAAGCTTGCCTATTTGTATTTGATTACACATGGAGATAAAGAGCACGTGAAGTGTTTCTTATTTTTTTTTATTTATTTATTTAAACTTCATGTACAATAGTGGTACATAGAATTACTTAATGCAACAAGGTATTCTCTACCAGTCAACCTTTGGGTTAAAAAAGACAACACTGAGGTAGGTTTGCACAATAAACAAATACATTACAAATGGTTCAAATGGAAAAATATAACATAAATTATTTATAATAATAAAATACATATATATGCTAAAATAATAGACTAATAAATACTATGAAAAATAACAAATCACTATGAGAACTTAATAACAATTCTGAACGAAGACCGAACTAAGGTTGAGAGAACTTCAAGTAGTATTTCCGAATTTTACGCTTGAAGGATAATTTACTTTCAGCTTTTTTGATGTCAAGGGGAAGCTCGCGTTTGACCACAATCTCACCTGATGGTAAGCGATGATGTGGCCGACGATGGAGCACGCTTGCCTAGAAGCAATCTATTCACTCTTGACTTAAAGACCCCTAGGTTATAGCTATCAGGAAACACAGACTCCGGCAGGGAATTCCACTCCTTAGCTGTGTTTTTATTATAAACTAGCTTTTGCCCGCTGCTTCGCCTGCATACATAGGATATAGCCTATATCGCTCAAGGACAAAGCAGCTTTCTATGGGTGAAAAAATTTTTGCAATCGGACCAGTACTTTCAGAGATACCTATAAACAAAAAAAACAACTTTACCTCTTTATTAGATACATATTAGTGTAGATTGTTAAAATTGAAAAGTTGTCAGGAAATCGTTTGTCTTGGTAAGGTCATTTGAATAAAAATATAATTATTATAAAAATATTTTTTAAACTGAATTTCAATTTTAAAATGAAATTTTATGATTTATTTTTAGTACGTTTTTAGCAAAACATTCAATCTATATATTTTCAATATCATGTTTTAAGTATACCATTTTTTATGCCAATAAAATATCTTTATCATAAAAAGGTAAGAAAACATGGAAGACAAAATAGACTGGGGGAGGCCTAAGTCCAACAGTGGATATCTTTCGACTGAAATAATGATGATGATGATGAAGAAACACTGCGAAGCGAGCCCTACAAACTATGCTAATTACTGTTCTCCACCATTCAATAAGTCAAAGTTATCAGTCTTTCAGTTGTGCTAAAAAATCATGACTGACATAACTGACTGTCATATTTCATAACTAAAATCTTTATTCCATCGTTTTGCACAAAAACTTTTTGTATTATCAAAAAATCTTTTAATTCAGCACAAAGCCTTGTTACTTTACCAGTATTACCAAAGAGTTTTAATTTCATTCTTGATTAAAAAGGGCTCTCGAGTTTAATCTTTTAGCCACACAATATTTTTCTTAAAGTCTCGTCACTTTGCCCGACACCCCATGTTTACCGCCAAAGAAGATTTTCAAACTCCATTGTAGCCTCACCCATACGTGCCTATATCATAATAGTCCACATCCCCGCCTCGTCTCAAAGGTTTTCCATCGAAATTAAGAAAGTTTAATCAAATTCAGGCTTTTTAAAGATTTCCTGTGTGTATTAGAATATTTGATGAAAGGTAGTCTTACGGTCGTGGAAGGTTCGTTATCTCGCTTTGATTCTTCTCCTTAGGGATAGAGAAAGCAGGAATTGTAAGGCTCTTTGATGGAATTGTGTTGAATGGGTACATGAGAAGCCTTATGCGTTGTTCCATTGTTCAATTAATTTTTTTTATAATATTTTTCTAAAATATAGATTAGCTTTTGCCCGCGGCGCAAAATATAGCCTATATCACTTAAGTACAAAGCAGCTTTCTATCGGTGAAAAAATTTTGGCAGTCGGACCAGTACTTCCAGAGATTACCTCCTACAAACAAAAAACCTCGTTATAATATTAAGTGTAGATTCTCCAAGAAGTCTTTAATTCAGTAAATACAGAGAAAAAAAGTTAAATCTATTTTCTACAAAACTATTTTAACTTAGTACCGCTTAACAGTCAATGAATGTGGTATATTTTTCGATATAATCAACCGATTGCGATGAAACAAAGCTTTAGTAATATATCAAGTTACACCCAATTTTTTAATGTGTAAAAGATAACTACATCGATTTCGTACATTTCAGTTGATGTGCGCGCTACTAAAAACTTCTACAGATTTGTTATACGTATAGATTATTTTTCTACTTATTTCAACCAATACTGAACACCAAAGAAAGCTCTGATATACAAGGCGTCAGATAAACATAAAATAAAGGACATTGACCTTTTTCTAATAATTATCTCCAACATATCGGAGGTACCCGAAAAACATCAATGAACTGTTTTTCAGAAAAGGTTAAAGGATCACGATAGATGTCGATTTAAGACAGCTTTATGTCTTTAATTCCGTTTTTGAGATTAGGAAAGTCAATAAATGTGGAAGGGTCAATGACAGTTATTCCACGTTCATTTAGCGCCTACCTTAGTGTTGCAACTTACTGAGTAAAGATAAGAATATTCAATAGAAGCGATACTTTAGAAGAAGTAATAAATATCTACGACACTAGAAGGCACGAACAATACAACATTGGCATTTCAAAACAGTAAATAACCTGCCGGTCATATCGTCGACTAATGTATTAGATTTATACGTATTTATTGGACATAAACTGCAGTTTATAACACGTAAAGTGTGCCTCACTTATAATGTCGTAAATCGTTCATAATCACGGCAAGAGTGTCGATTTATGAAGTCGCCCGCAGAGGTCGCTTTACATAATTCTCGGTTTGAAAACATATCGAAGATACTGTTGGGACGGCACCGACAAATGCCATAAAACCGGTTTAAAAAGAAATGTCTTCAAAACAATCTTTATATGTTTTTTATGGTTTCAGCACCATAAAAAAAAATATTGATTTTTTTGACTCTACGAAGACTTTATAAAAGTTTTATTTTTATAAACCGTTTGGTCCCACTGCGATGTAAAGGATGTTCTTCTTTCTCTTCCATTTTTTATAGCTATATTTTGTCATCGTTTCTTTTTGATGATATAAACTATTGCTTGACTACGATTCCACCTGATGGTAAACGGTGATTCAATCTAAGTACTCTAACCTTGAAAACTTTTAAATTATAATCAGATAGGCAGTCTGCTTTAGGCAGAAGTCTAACTCGTCACACTACCTCTTGCTGGGCCTACTAAATTGATTTCAATTTATAAACAAACATATGTACACCAGTATGAAATACTTATACAAACGAAGTGAGTTTAAACAAAGCCGCAGACACTGCTAGTGTTAAAATAAAGCAGGCCTGTTGGTTGATTAAGTTATTTCCTGTACTCAATGCTTTGACGGAGGAACATCTCGTGAAGAAATCGGCTAATCTTGGAGTCAAAAACACGAAACTAGATGGTAAATTATGACCTACCAGAGACGAGGTTTTTGTCCCAGCAGTAGGAATGTTATTAGCTGATTATACTTCTTTTGAGGAAATAGTTCTCAATATCTTCTAGTTGCCGGTTGAATTATAATAACTTTCAAAACTAAAGCTTGAGAGCTAATTCGTAACAAATTGGCAGTAGTATTAGCACAACGATAATGTTTTCCAATTGTCGATCTGGACCAAATGTTTGACTATATTATTTAGGTATGTAGTTTATTAATTTGAGTAGATTGTATAATTGTATTATATATATATGGTTTATTTGTACTTATATTATTTTTGTATTCGTCTTCTCTCTCTCGTTTATTGCACCACTATTTTTCTCTACATCACCCAAAGGTTGGCCCGCAGAAAATGTCTCAGGCATTAAGTCCGCCTCGGTACATTTGTGTGCACAAAGCATTTAATAAATAAATAAATAAACTTTCGTAGGCACCTATCTGTCTATTGAGCATCATGCAAAAATTATCAAACATTAATAATAACAATAAATTGGAATGAATTATTTATAACAGTATATCTACGTCACTTATAATGCACTGCACTACGCCAACCAATCAGTGATTGACATGACATTTACTGTGAAAATTAGCATCCATCCACTGCTTTGATGAGGAACAAAATGCTTGTATTAATCACGGAATAAATAGCATTGAAAATTTGAAACGTCAGTTGTATAGAAATTATTGGAATATCATAGCGTACCAGTATAATTATTAAAATTAGTGGCTTAGTGTTCGTACTTGTTTACATTGATGACAGATTTAATCTCAGACCCACCAAAACTTGTACAAAAAACTAACAAAGTGATGCTTTACGTATTTTATTTATGAAGATTTTTTATGAAGATAGAATAATATTTTGAGTTTGATTAGTGAATTTTATATTTGTTTTTGTGATTTGTGGTATTAGCATGCTTCAGTTTAGAAATTAGTTTTCCCCAACCTCATCATATTAGCTGGTAGACGTCCACTGTTGGGCATAGACATTCCCCAAGTGTCGTTACAATGAACGGTCCTGTGCGTCTCACATCCATCGGATTCCCGCGATGCTCACCAGTTCATCGGTCCAATTCAAATTAGTTTTAAATCCTAGGAGGATGTTTTTAATCCATGAACATTTGCTTTTTCTTAATTCTCTAGTTTTGTGTAGTGGGTTCCTACTTTCTGATGTAGTGATGACAGATGATACCTACTTACAAAGACTAATTAAAAGACGTAAAACCTTTCACCACATGCCTGCTACAAAAGCTTCCGACCCTATGTCCCCACTCTAAAGGTTTCATGAGAAGACAATTTAACCGTCGGGTCGTCGTTGTAAATTTCCCTTAATAATATGTCCAAGTGACGTTTGGCTACCTTTTCCGAACTTTTGTCGTGATTTCTTTGTAAAGCCTTTCAAAATTTATGAAAGTGACTGTCAAATTATACTCTTTGGAAGGTTAATAAAGTATAAAGGAGGCTTATGGTAATGTGTCATTTTTTAAAAATTGTTCCGTAAGATTCTGTATGAGCGCTTCCTTTGGTAATAATCGTTTGGACATCAATAACGGTGTCTTGAGACCCGTTTTGTATTGACTGCGGATAATTTATGAGCTTTAAGATTTCTTTGTGTGAGAATTTATTGGTATTTCATACAATTTTGTATGAAATAGGTACTCATAATATATTATGGCGTAAGAATTGTGTAATATGGTTTATGTAAATTCTTTAAGCTGGTGTTTTTGTTTTGATATAGAAATACTTGCTGAGTTGTTTTGGTGTATTGAACTCACTTTTAGCATTTAATCATAATATTGTCGATTTCATTACGAAATAATTGAGATTGACATCGCTATATTTTTAAGTTCTCTCAATTATAATGATTTAATATTTATCATGGTATTTATTAGTTGAATTTTTTTCCATATATGTGTATTTTTTAATAAGCAACTTAATGAGACTTCATTATATTTGTAATATCTATTATTTATTTATTGTGTCCACCTACCACAGTGTTGTCTTTTTTACCCAAAAGTTGATTGATAGAGAATGCCTTGTTACATTAAGTCCTCCTATTATTACTATGAACATAAAGTTTAAATCTACACTATCTACACTAATATAATAAAGAGGTAAAGTTTTTTTTTTTTGTTTGTGGGGGTAATCTCTGAAAGTACTGGTCCAAATGTTAAAATTTTTACACCAATAGAAAGCTGCTTTATTCCTGAGTAACATATGCTATATTTTATGTACGTTGGCGAAACTGCGGGCAAAAGCTAGTAAATAAATAAAATAATTCTGTAAAACTCATTACATAAAATTAGCCTAAGCATAACCAAACTCTCAACTTAACTTGGAGAAAATCACCAAGATATAGCCTTAAGGCTAATCAGCGAGGCAAATTCGTTAACCGTAATAAAATAGATAATCCGGCTGAGGAACGTAAAGTAATTAAAAAAGTTTAATTACATGTTATAAGAGTAGCTTCGTTCAGTCAATTTCGTTTAACGAAACTGCTATATCATTGAAGCTTTAAACAAGAATTTGTTGAATGTATCGAGCGAGGATTAAAGTCACCTAAAGGGCAATGGAAAAGGCTTTACGTGATCGCATCAAGGATGAAGATGAGGTGGTGAAGGAGAACCAAGGTTACCGACATAGCCCGAAGAATCGCCAAAATGAAGTGGCAGTGGGCAAGAAATATTGCTCGCAAAAACAGATGGTCGATGTGAAAGGTTCTAGAGTGGAGACCGCGCACTGGAGGATGGAGCATTGGAAGGCTTCTCGTAAGGTGAAGCGGTGATGGTCGTGAGAATTCTCGTAAGGTGAAGTGGTGAGAATTCGATGGATGCAAGACGCACAGGACTGTCCGTTGTGACGGCTCTTGGGAAAGGCCCATGCCCAACAATAAATGTCATTCCCCTGAGTTTGTTTCGGTGTTCCTTCTCCAGGTAGTCAGCTAAAAAACACCGGCCTCGTCTAGTTTAAGCCGACGAAGAAAAAAGTTGACGTGCAAAAGTGTAAAACTTTAAACCTTTGCAAAATAAATATCATTTATCATTTGGCTGAAATTATACAGATGATTATGATAAACTTTGAGGGTTGTTACGCAAGATCTTGGCAAAAGTGGGCTTCACACGATTGCCCTGCTGACCACTCCACTTCTGAGACCAAATCCAGCAAAAACAAAAGAAATTTCGCTTCGATTTCTACAATCAATTAAACGTTACATCACTTCCAGACCATTTCACCTCAAACAGACATTCAGCCACGTCCATATAATATCTAATAGAATCACTAATGTAAATACTATTGAATGAAGCATCAATTAATTAGGACGTCTATTCACGCTCCCTGATTGACGTGACAACGTCCAAGAGAGACACCTGATCGGAATTGGAATCGATATGCCGGTAGTAATCGATTTCGATTCGACATAGACGTTTCCTGCAATTCCTCAAAGGATTGTTCTGTGTGTGGTTGAGTGTAACGATTATTGGTAGCTCGAAAATTGATTGTTAGGTGTGTGCTGCGTTTTAATTGTTATTGGTATTTTTAATGTGCTTTTCAATTAATATTCGATAGGTTTATTCCTGTACGTTACGTGTTCATAATATGTTTCAAATATCAGTTCAATTTTTTTATTTTTACTTTTTCCTCGAATCTAAGGTAGATTTGAGTTTTTTTTTTTTAATGCTTTACATAGAAGGGTTTTTTTTATTCATATGGATAAGTCAACCCCATTGTACCTTATGCTCTCATCTTCCTCATCATTTTCCTGCCCTTGACCTGTTTTATTTGGGGTCGGCGCAACACGTTTTTTTCTTCCATTCTGTCTTTTCACTCGTCACGCTATCATTAACTCCTTTTTCTTTCATATCACTTCTCACACAATCCATCCATATTTTCTTTTGCCTCCCTCTCCCTTTCCATCCATCCACATTATAAATTCATAACTCTTTTAGCAACATGCGTTTTATCCCTCCTTTTTACATGACCATACCAAGACAAACGATTTGCTCTCACTTTTATACTCTATTTAAATAAATTACTATACATACTTTTATAATATACACCGTTACATTTAAATCGTTTTAATCCCGTGGAGGGTCGATCCGATACATGAAACACTATCGATTTGTAAAAATAAAATTAAAAAATAAGGAACCGTTTTTTCAAAATTCGTATTAATTTACGCATGTACTAAATTAATTTCTTTAAGAAAACGTCAGCTGAGCGAGTTCAATGACCTGTAGTTAATAGTCGGCGTTGCGTACAAACTACCTACAGGTCATTGAACTCGCTCAGCTGACGTTTTCTTTAAAAAAATAATTTCGTACATGCCTATATTAATACGACTTTTGAAAAAAAGGTATTTTATTTTTTAATTTTATCTTTACAAATCGATAGTGTTTCATGTACCGGATCGACCCTCCACGGGATTAAAACGATTAAAATTTAGCGGTGTATAGCGGTGTATAGCGGTGTATATTCCACAACTATCACACAATGCCGTCTAGTCCCAAGCTAAGCCGAGCTTCTGTTATGGGTACTCGACAACTGATAAACATAATTATATATTTCTAAATACATACATATTATAGATAAATTCCACCCAGACACAGAACAAATGATCGTGTTCATCACACAAACATTTGTCCTGGGTGGGAATCGAACCCACGACCTCCGGGATAGCAGTCAGGGTCACTAACCACTATACCAACAGGCCTGTCAAAAAAAAATAGAAAAATAAAATAGAAAAGGGAATTGTTGCATAAACTAAATAATAGAATTTAGTCCTTTCTGACTAAGAATACGTCTAGCCACCAAAATATTTAATTAGAAGTCACATTAAATTACCATAACTCAAAGAAAAACTTGCAAATAAAATATTAAGAACAGTCCTTTTTACGGTCGAAAATAGGCTAGGGATACGATGGCCCAGTTAGAAATTATATTACGTTCTGAAAATGGCTTGAACGAAACTGGCACATCTCCTAATCTTATTAAATAAGCCGATATGATTTACATAACCACGATTTACAACTGTGACAAAAACCCCTAGACGCATTTATAGCTGAACCAGACAAAATACTCTTAAAGATTCTCTACATCACTAAAAAATGTTATCGAATACTCGCTTCGGTCCGCGGTATTGCCTGTGTGAAAGATAAAATAAATAGGGTGACTGGTAATTGGTGTACGATACTTAAATACGTGATTATGCTCCTGATAACCAACAACTTTCACTATGGGAAAAAACCTGAAATCACGAAAAAAAATCAGCTGTTCAGTACATTTATGTTTGCCTAATGTACTGAACAGCTGATATTTTTTTCGCGATTTCGACTTTGCTCCCGTAATAAAAATTGTTTGTTTTCATGAGCACAATCACGTGTTTAAGTATCGTACACTAATAAATTGCCAGTCACTATAATATATAGGCATATATTTTCATTGTACCCAATGATAAAGTAATATTCTATTAAGGTAGGCGCCAGATAGACGTTGAATAACGGCCATTGACCCTCCTACATTTGTTGACATTCTTAATTTCAAAAACGAAAATAAAGACATAAAGCTGTCTTGAAACGACATTTATCAAAATCTTTAGATGATCTAATAATGAAAAGCAATTCATTGTTTGTTTTTCGGGTATCTACGCAGACATAATAGGAAAAGGTCATTGTACTTTATTACTGTATACGGTTATCTGGCGCCTTTTATAGTGAAAAAAAAAAACTGGGCGAGTGCGAGTTGGACTCTCGCACTGAAGGTTCCGTGCAAACTACAATTCCCGAATGGAGTCTCGAAGATTTTTCCGAATTGCAATTTTTTTTTGTGACGTAGTAAGAGCAAATTTACTGTTTTCAGATTTATTCCTAAACCTGTGCTATAAGACCTTGCTTTGTGTCAAGTTTCAGGATTCTGAGTCAATGGGAAGTACCCTATGAATTTCGATCTTTGAGAGTATCAAAATATACGTTTTTTTGCGACATAAACGGCCGTATCTTATTATTCGTTAACTTAGAAGTTTTATTTTTTCACAGCTTGAAGGGACTATAGACATGAGTATATGGTTTAAGTTTCAACTCGATACCTCCACGTGTTTTCGAGATAAAGGGTCTTGACAGACAGACGGACAGACAACAGAGTGATTCTATAAGAGTTTCGTTTTTTCCTTTTGAGGTACGGAACCTTAAAAATTGGTTGTTTTCAAAGCTAGAGAGAATAAACTAAAGTATTGCGCCTGACCATCAATGATTGCATCACTGCTTACCATCAGTTGGGATTGCAGTCAAGCACTACTTTATAACAGATAAAAAAAATCTCTGAAAGTATTGGTCCTATTGCTGAAATTATTTCACCGATAAAAAGCTGCTTTATTCCTAAGTGACAAAGGCTATATTTTATCTACGCGGATGAAGTCACTGGCCTTCTATTGGTAAAATAATTTTTAAAATAGGTTTGATAGTTTTTAGAGCAGTGGTGGCCGAGTGGTAACGGCCCCGACTTACGAGTTGCAGGTCGCGGGTTCGAACCCAGCCAAGCGCATTACTTTGTGTTATTCATTTCATCACCACACTGCTATCAAAACGGTGAAGGAAAACATCGTGAGGACACCGGCATGTCCTAGTACCAAAAATTTGAAGACATGTGACAGTCACCAACACGCGCTGGGCCCGCGTGGTGGATTACGGCCCATTAATCGTAATCCCAACAGTGGGAACATTAAAAAGGCTGGTGATGACGATTCATTGCAAACAAAAATAAAATTTGATCAACTTTATAATATTAAGTACAGACGTAGATAAAAGTATAGAAAAGCGACGAAAATTCAGCATCTTTCCCGAATGCTATAACAAACACGCCTGTGTTTACTCACCCGGCAGGCTTGGATCCTTAGATTATACGAAGGAGCAACTTTTATTGGAACTTACAACTTGGGCTTCTAATACTTCAACCTACCGAACCCCATGACATACAAACGAAAAGCCATACATTTTTAATGATAGAGTAGTGTGTTTTATGGAAAAATTCTACAAACGGAATAGGTGAGTTGGATTATGAGATAGAGATGGGTTCTTTGCGTGTCTTTTATTTTAGTTTGGTGATATATTTTTGGTGGTATAAACACCCCTACTTTTTAATTAGTACACAAAAAAATGGGGCTGTATCTGTACCCTTTACTGATCATATTGTTGTATTCAAAAGTAGAAAAAACCGAAATCCTAAAATTGACCACGAAAAGGTAAATTCATCATAGATTCAATCATACATAACAATTGCTAGTAGAAAATACTGCGGGCTGTGTTTTTCCATTTTAATCGTCAATTATTCATTCATAATCAATAGCCCGCACAATATTTCCACAAATTGAGAGTCATTTTGGGATAAACACAAACGCTAATAACTTTGCTGAATATTATTTATTGAGACTTTACTTAAATAATAACAAGGGCTTTTCTAATAAGCCCTTTAAGTATTTGTACTGATTAAAAATTAGTGGTGTATAGGTGTATGGTGAGATCAGGTATAAATTGACTGAAAAATATGACCTTTTTACAATTGACGAAGCAATAATACAAACACGATAGTAACGTAATCAAGAATTCATTAATAAAGAATTCATCACATTTAATTTGAGTTAAAAATTATCTATTTTTTTATTTTATAATAAAAGATAGCTGAAATCAATTAAGTAACCGACTCTCAACATACTACTTTCAGGATATGTTTAATATTACCTGTAGTTTAATGTGTTACCTACTGTAGGGTTGGGTAACTCCGGACACAATCTATATCTTCGGATATATATCCATAAGCGGACACATATCAACTCCTTCCGTTTCTTAGAATTCTATATATCCTATATCGCCAAGTAATTCCGACCCACTCCGAGTTCCGACCGAGACCGAACTGAATGAATGCAAGTCTACCCGAACCGAACGCAGCGATGAACGACACTGACACTTGGGTGTGTTTTGACTTGAAAGGTTAAGCAAAAAAAGCGCTGTAAGAAAATAAACCTATTAGAAGCACCCAATAAACATCGGATTTGCTTCTGATAGAGGAGCTTTATGGACAAAAATGATAAAATGTTGCTGATTTTTAAATATATCCTAAGCCTGCTAAGTATGAAGGGAAATCAATTATTACGATTTATCATTTCGCGGATATATCAATTTTGAGCTACATTGGAATTATTTAGAATGCCTCATTCCGAGGATCTATTTATAAGTCGGAATTATCTGTCTATCCTAGACCCTAACATAATTCTCGCTCCCTAAAGTTACTTCACTCCTGGATATATTAAGCGAGATATGCTACATATCCAATCTTTTATCGGGTATATTTAGCCCATGCCTAATCCACTGTTTAATATGTTACCCATAGTTTTATATGTGACCTATAGTTTAATATGTTAACTAGTTTTCTATAACCGTGTACAAAGCTAAAAATACCAAAACCTAATTTTCCAGCCTAAACAATTCCAAACTGAAAAGTAATTAGTGAGCCAGAGACCCAGACCTGTGAGTGATTTCTAAAAGAACCATTTCGTCGCGAACTTTGAAATGACAAGTTAGAACCTAGCAATAAATCAAGGGAACAAAGTCGGGGCAAGAAAAAGCTAACTAATGGCTTTACTGCTGATTGAGGTTAAGGCTATTTTTAATTTAAGACAAATTGGAAGTGTGGTTTTCACCTTTGGAGGTTAGGGAACCTTGTTCCGTAATTTAGTTGATCAACCGGTGTGATATAGGTTTTTGTGTGTTGATTTTTTTGGAGGAAGTTGATGTTTAAGGGTCGTTATTTTTTCTGTTGACAATCGATCTGTTAAAAAAGTGAGACCGAAGTGTATTGCGTCTGGTCTGTTACGCAAATTACAAAAAAAAAAAAACATTATGAAGGTCCTTTGTTCTGACCACGTGACTATCAGAATCAAAGGCGTGGCCAACTCGAGGCGTTCAACACAAGAGAATAGAAAAGAAATGGTTGTAACTTGGCTAGGGGGACTAGAATGGTGACCGCGAACTGGAAAACGCAGCATCAGAAGACCCCCCACAATGTAGCCAATGGTCGACGTCATTGGACTACCTTGAACATCCGATGGAAACGGGACGCACAGAACCGGTCGTTGTGGCGACACTTGGGGGAGGCCATGTCTTATAGTGGAAGTTATTTGGCTGAAATGATGATTAAAATCTCATAGTTTTACTTTAACTTGTCGAATACCGTAATTAGAGACACAGTAATACCAGGGACTCAAACTGTAACCGTAATAATGTGTTTTAACACTGTTTTTTAAAACAGTTTTAACAGAAAAACACTTTTATATGTAACAGATACAATAATGTTACCGAATCAAATTGTAACCTTTTATATGTGTTAAGAAGTGCTACCGAATCAAACTGTAACCTATAATATGAGTTAATAAGTGTTAATATGTGTAACTGAAATAATCAGTTTTAGTATTGCTTTAGGTATAAATAATTGCACAGTATCATAAATAAGTAAATTGTAACTTTGGCAACGCTGCGTTTACCTGTTACACTTATTAACACTGTTAACACTTTTACATCTGTTACAGATATGTTAGGGTTACACTTTGGGTTAACACATTGAAAACACATAATATAAGTGTTACATATTTGATTCTTTTACCAATTCAACATGTAACACTTATAATTCTGTAACCTTTATGAAGGTGTTTTTAAGTCCGTGAGTAAGACAATTAAGGCTTATAGTCCCTTGAACCATCTGGCCAAAATTATGTGGACGCACCTCTCGCACCCGCCTCGGCGGCAGTACGCAAATCTGTGCGTTTATTTGCGGCCAACAGCGCCCGAAAAGCGCGCGGCTGGCTTTTAAATCCATTTTCTTTGCAAAATATTGATTGATTTACATCAGCAATGTTCACTTTGAAGAATATTTAACCACCAATTTTTATGTGTAAAAATGTTTCTAAAGATCCAAGCCGTTTCGAAGGAGTAGGGAAAAGTTGCGAAATTGCTAAATATTTTTTTTAGACAAAAGTATTCATAGCACGAAAAAATTAAATGTTGATAATGTTGTTCATGAATCTATAATAAACATATATTTTTTTCGAAATTATTAACCTGGCCGTTACCGAGGAGTAGGCTTCAGGATGTCACTGTTTTATGGCACTTTTCGGGCGCTTGGGCCTTAAGGAGCGAACGCCAGCGTGCGCTTAGGGTTTAATGAATTAATATGCCTATATTGAGAAAAGGTCTTCTTATTCTATGTTCTACGTGAGTATGATTTAGAAGCTTGCTGTTTCATCCAACACAATTTATCTGATTTATGCGTCCATTATGAAGGGTCAAAGTTCCCGCAAAATAACAGCGTTTTAGAAGTCTTTACTAGATTAGCTTCACACTAAATGTTCTGATTTAAATAGGTTCCAAGATAATATCCACAAGATATTTGCGATTCCAAAATATCTAAAAAAAAATATGAAAAAAAAACGTCATAATCACGTAAGAGCGGTTGTATGCAAATGTTTTTTGGGTTGGCTGCCTAACCGAAATCCCTGTTAATAATATTGACAAAATATGCTCATTAAAAAACAATAAAATTCTGCTTATGCCTACCAACAGGCATCCAAAAGGCGATTCGAAAAAAAAAAAACACATAGGGTTGTTACCGCGACGTATCTGACAATACCGATACCAATCTGCGCATACCACAGACATGAAACGCAACACAATCATCGACACTGGAGGGTGAAAGTATATCAAGGTACATATATAATACTGCCATCAGACTTCAAAGGTTTTGCACTCGTTTGTAATGAGAGCACTCCGTGGCTTGGCGCTAAATTAAAAATATTTTCAAATTGCAACTAAGTGTTGCGCGATTGTAGTACCGAATGTTTTTAATGTGATGTGTGTTGGTAGTATTTATAATTTTAGAAAAGCATCGTAATCCTTGTTTTGTCTTGGGTTAGATGTTTAAAAGGTAGATCGAGTTTAGTTTAGAAAATAATTTAACAAAATGTAGCAGAGTTTTATATTATTGACAAGACTATATTGATAGCGGCTTCAGTACGCTTCTGATAATAAGACTGTTAATTAATAAATTACAGTTCTTATTTAGTCTCTTGCCCGTATTCCAATTTATTTGGCATCGCTGCAATACTTTTTCTATTATCATGCCCACTTACCATTTCAATGAAATACTAGTAGGTATCGTAATAAACAAAATCTACGTGACAATATCGTTTGGGTGTAATTTTTACGTAGAAAAGAATCGAAAATAAATACCGTACCTATTTTCTTTCGGAAATACAAATACAGGGTGACTGGCAATTAGTGTACGATACTTAAGCACGTGATTGTACTCCTGATAACCAACAACTTTTACTATGGGAACAAACCTGAAATCGCGAAAAAAATCATCTGTTCAGTACATTTTATTTATGTTTGCCTAATGTACCTATTGACCAGCTGATATTTTTTTCGCGATTTCGGCTTTGCTCGCATAATAAAAATTGTTTGTTATCATGAGCACAATCACGTGTTTAAGTATCGTACACTAATTGCCAGTCACCCTATAGTATATCGGTATTTTATATTCTGGTATCCAAATACCAAATTTCGACATCACTACGCCACTGGTAAACATTGTTTTTGGCTTCTCAGGCAAACGACCATTTTAATACCAGCCCGAACATGTTAATACGGTTATTTTTCTCATACTCGTACCGTAACACGTTTTTTTTTCTCGCGTACGAGTGTGTTTGTCGCGTTTGACGGTTTGTACGGATTTTACTCATTTTTTTTTACCAAAAGCGGTATCGTATGTACTATGTAAGCCGCGTTTAATTGCGAAAGTTATTTTTTTTTTTTTTTGTTTTAATATAGAACTTTTTGGTGGAAAATGTATTAACGTCAGTGGTTTAAATGAGTCGGTTATGTTTTATGTATTTGACAATGTTTATCCCCCTCCTTCATGAATGGCGATAAGTGCTGTAAACACCTTTTTTGACGGTAGGAAATCATCAAATGACTTCTCCCTCTATGAGTGGATAGGGAGCAAGTGTCAGACTTTTACCGACTAAAAGCCACCGTTTCTCCATTAGTTGGCCTTTCACCAGGATCGCATTAATTCTTTTGTTCAATACCTTACATTAACTCTTTTGTTCAATTGGTGAATTAGTATCAGTCGGGCCTGCTTACCACGGTAGCGACTTAGTAAGTACTTACTTTGTTTAAGTATGCCGTCCACACAATATGTGCGAGACGGACAAAAGATAACCATTTGATATACCAAGTTTTTTAGAGAAACAATGACAATAAGACTGAGACAAGAGTGTCATTCTGAACTTCAATAGTTACTTATGTTGACACAATCGCAATTTCGAAAATCAATAGTTCGACTACTTATTGCTTCGACAGAATATAACGACAGGCACAAGTCCGACAGAAAATACTTCGACAACACACATCTTCGAAGAACACTATTTCGACAAAACCCTTCTTCGACATGCACTTGTTCGGCGGATCTCTATTTCAAAGGAATATACGTTCGACATAATACTGCTCTGAAATGTGACGATACTCTTAAGTGATATTTTACCAGCAATTATGGTTTCAGAAGTCCAAAAGCATAGTTTACTTTTGTATCCGATATGCGTTCATATACGCAAAATAACTAGACCAGAAACAACTATCTGTAGACTATACAAATAATAATTCTATACAGAAATTGAATCTGCAACATACAGGCGCAGTAGACTAACGCGGAATTCTCTCGAAACCACGGGATAAAATTAAGCGAGAGAGAGAGAGCTATACACCAATACGAGATAGAAAGAAGAACAACATTTTGAACGCTTAATTATAAAGAGACCTAACTCAAAAAAGAAAACATTTGAATCTGAAAACGTGTGTTTCAATAATAAGGTCCAATTTTAAAATTCATTCATTTTTGGGTTATGTCTCTTAATAAAAATAATTCAATTTGAGAATAGAATATCTCAAAATTTTACAATTTAAAATTAGTTTATCAAGACGCTTTGCAAATAAGAATGAAATTAAGTCAAAAGCGAAGATACTTAAACATAACCCCCCGTCTCTCAAACCTCAATATATCGCCTAAAAGCTCTTAAAATCTTCTTAAACTTTCGTTTATCTTAAGTAAAATGGGAATAATTATAGAAGTTTTTCTATGAAAACCGAATACTCAGGAACAGGTAGAATATAACAAATGTAGGGTTAAATCCTTTGCACGTGGCGTCGTCGTGGGAGTTAATTCCGTCGGTTTTTCGAGATTTTCCCAATAAAACTTGGGTAATACAGTTTTGTAGATGTGGAGATTGCGCTAGTAATACAGGAACGGTATCTGGCTGTTTGTCAGCCATGTTATTGTACGTTTGAAGTTTATTATAGTGTTGCTCGAAGAATTTATTAATTTTAGTTTCTTTACTTTTTTTTTGGTGGGGA
Source organism: Mythimna ferrago (assembly GCA_910589285.2). Classification (NCBI taxonomy): domain Eukaryota; kingdom Metazoa; phylum Arthropoda; class Insecta; order Lepidoptera; family Noctuidae; genus Mythimna; species Mythimna ferrago. The sequence continues at coordinate 5,117,179 of OU342675.1, read as the reverse complement.
AAATCATCCAATGACAACCCCCTCTCTTGGGCGGAGCGGGAGATAGTGTCAAACTCTTACTGACTAAAAAACCCACCCCAGTCCTTCAAGCCTTCATACCGGGGCTTGAGTTCCTTTTCGGATAACCCTGGCCCCAGTAGGCTTCGACCCGGCTGGGCCGCTGCTGTTGCTGACAACTCCTTGAGGCGCGCGGGAACAGTGCGCGCCGTCTACGACTTGGGCTTAGTACGGACAGTTACCGGACGGCCGGACAGCGAGCTACCCACTGCTCATTGTCCGCAAGCCCGCGCCTACGGTGGCTGGAAATCGGGATCGGAATCCCGGCGGCGGCGGCGAGAGCGCCGCGCCGTCGCCTGATGCGGTCGGCCTCCTCCTTAGCGAGCATTACTGCCTCGTAGAAGTCGGCGACCGCCTGCCACTCCTCCTCTAGTATCTTTACAAGAAATTTTATTAAAAAAACTTGGAGATTTTTTTTTATTTTGGATAGGCTCGCGTGTCTTTCAACAACTCTTTTTTTTTTCCTTCCCCGGTTAAAGACTATGATCACGTCATTAGAAAATAACTTACATATTTCTGAGAATATAAAAAACTACTATCAGGTAGTAAACAAATATGTTATTCATTAGGAAATGAGACACGTACTACTAATAATCTTGTCAATTATTCATCCGATTAGCTTAATTAAAAGCATGGCGGGGAGAAGGGTGGCAGGTCGATAACAATTGATATTATATACTATCTAATAGTTACTCGGTAATCAATTATAAATAAAAAGAACATTAGTTTTAGTATATCTATAGGAAACCCGGAATACGTGTCTAGTATTTTTAGGGTTCCATAGTCAACTAGGAACCCTTATAGTTTCGCCATGTCTGTCTGTCCGTCTGTCCGTCCTCGCTTGTCTGACCGTTAGCACTAGAAAGCTGAAATTTGGTACCAATATGTATATCAATCACGCCGACAAATTGGTAAAATAAAAATTGGAAAAAATTGTTTTATTAGGGTACCCCCTATATGTAAAGTGGGAAGTGATTTTTTTTTAAATTTCAACCCTAACGTGTGACATATCGTTGGATAGGTATTTAAAAATGAATAGGGGTTTACTAAAATCATGTTTTGATAATGTCAATAAATTCGGAAATAATCGCTCCAAAAGTATAAAACAATGTGTCCCCCTCTAACTTTTGAACCATAAGTTTAGAAAATATGAAAAAAATCTGAAAAGTAGAACTCTATAAGGACTTTCTAAGAAAATCATTTTGAACTTGATGGAAAGAACAGTTTTTGTACAAAAAGACAAAAAGGTTCTACAAAATAATTTCTGGACTAAGTTTGTAGTATAATCGTATATGCAAGCATTTTTTTTAAACTCGTAAGTGGGTACACTTATTGTGACGGACGGGAAACTACGGAACCCTACACTAAGCGTGGCCCGACACGCTCTTGATCGGTTTTTTTATATAAAGCATCTATGCACAAAACTTCATAACTGTATCATGAAAAATCACAAAGTTATAAGCTGTTATCCGCACAAATACATCACCTGACCATCCGGGTGACAGAGGAGTCGTTTTGCTTCCGCATGCAGCAATGCACTGGGCTCTAATGCCCGCTATGACCAGCCGAGACCTGTGTTGGATTTAGCGTCGGCGGTGTTCAACTCGTGACCTTTTTTAAATAGTTTTATCATTAATTTAAAAAAAAAAATCTATGTGAAAAAATCAGTATCTTTATACAAAATTTCATAACATGATATGTTCTATATATTTGTGTGTGCATAAATTATAAAATAAATAAATAAACAATGTTCAATAACTAATTGCTCAGCCTAATTTTAATTAACTTAATTTAGTCGGCAGTCAAATATCCAGAGCCGTTTCTTTAAATGATTGCTTAGCTTTAGAAAATATATCCACGTTCAAAAAATATGTGTTATATTTTACTAACACAATAAAGAGAAACCATTTATATTTTGTTTGTACTAAATAAATTCAAAAACGATTGGAAAATTTTTTAAAAAATCTTTCACATATTATCACTGAGTGACATAGGTAAGGTGGACCAATGACCTGGTCAGGGTCGCGGGAATCCGATGGATGCACAGGCCCGGTTGTTGTGGCGACGCTTGGGGGAGGCCTATGTCCAACAGTGGACGTCTTTCGGCTGACATGATGATGATGATGACATAGGCTACATATTTTCTACATCCACGCAGGCGACGCCGCTGACAGAAGCTAGTATGTTATACAAGATGACGAAGACTCTTGCTCTTGAGTCTTGACCCTTGTTTTGGAATATTTTTTTTAATTTTCAAAAGAAAATTGTGTAACATCAATCAACTTAGCTTATCGCAGCCCCCAGTCTTTACACACCACCTTGATAAGCTTAGTAAATTAATTCAAAGTAAAAACAACAACTGAAAGAGGTCGATCGTCGAATCTGCAGCGTTCGGGAAGCTGCACGGTATCTTCTCGTCTAATATAACACAGTGTCTCAACACGAAAGTCTATGACCGGTGCGTATTACCATGTGATGACTTATGGCTCCAAAATGTTGTCGCTTACAATGGACCTTATAAGAAGACTTAAAGTTACCCAAAAGGTAATGGAAAGGGCTACGCTTGGAGTTTCCTTGCGTGATCACATCTGAAATGAAGAAATCCGCAGGAGAACCAAGGTTATCGACATAGCTCGAAGAATCGCCAAACTTAAATGAAAATGGGCAGGACACATTGCACGCAGACGGTAGTCGATGGGGACGAAAGTTTCTAGAGTGGCAACCACGTACCGTAAGTAAGACGCAGCGTTGGAAGGCAAATCGATGACCTAGTGAGGGTCGCGGGAAATCGATGGATGCGAAACGCAGAGAATCGGACGTTGTGGCGACACTTGAGCGAGGCCTATGTCCAATAGTGGACGTCTTTTGGCTGAAACGAAAATGATGATGATGATGAATAACAACCTAAGCCTAAGGCACCCCTCAAACCCCAAGCGAACGCCGGCGTTCGTGATTTCGCGCCATTTGGTTGAACACTAATATTATTAAAAGTCCGCGTAGATTAATAAAATTTTGATCGTTTATTTATTGGGTAAATTTCGAAAATAAGCAACCTTTTCTATTTATCCGTATTTATACCTATTTAAATGCTTGGGGTGTCAGGGGGTCCGCCTTTGTACAGTGTTTGTGTTTACTAGTGCTTAGTTTTAATAAATATTTCATAGTACCTTCAACAAATTTTGTTCTCGAATGTAAACAAAGAAAATACTTCACAATTTTCCAAGTATTTAATAGAAGCAGGTTGCCTGTAAAACTAGATTCCCAGTTGCAATGTATTTAGCGCTAGAATTTGAGCTACGTTGATGAATTTCGTAATAAAATGTTGAATACACCGGGAGCCGGGAATTGCCGGCGTTCACTTGTTTCAGTGTTTATTTATTTATTTAATACTTTATCCAAACAGAAGTACAGAGGCGGTATCAAAGCTGTAGGCGTTTTCTACCGTCAAACTTATGGCGATCTAGAAAAAAATATTAGTAGATGCGCTTCGGAATTGGGATCTTAACATGTTCAGGTATTTTTTAAATAAAGGAATTTGTTCTAATAATAACGCCGTCCGACCGTCCGGTAACCGTCCCAAGTCATAAACAGCACGTACTGTTCCACGCTCGCCTCAAGGAGATGACAGTAAACCGTAGGGGCCCAGCAGGGTCGAAACCTACTGGGGCCAAGGGTTTACTTTTGAAAGGAGAGACTCTGCCCTGGTATGAAAGACAACGAAGGAACAGGAGTGGGTTTTTAGTCAGTAAAAGTCCGACGCACCCTCCGCCTAAGAGCGGGGTTGTCATTGGATGATTTTCCCACCTACAAAAAAAAAAATATGTTGTAAAAATGATTTATTCTTCTAAATACAAATTCTTCTATTTATTGGTTTTGGTTCTTTGAGAATTTTTTTATTTCTGGTATTCAAATATATTTGAGAACAATTTCAAAAGACGTGCACATTAAGGGCCAAGCGCCCGAAAAGTGCCATAAAACAGTGATTTTCTGAGGCCTACTCCTCCGTAACGGCTAGATCAATTGGTTTGAAAAAAATATATGTTTATTATAGATTCATGAACAATAATATCAACATTTGATTTTTTCGTGCAATTAATACTTTTGTCAAAAAAAACTATTTAGCAATTTCGCAACTTTTCCCTACTCCTTCGAAACGGCTTGGACCTTTAGAAACATTTTTACACATAAAAATTGGTGGTTAAATATTCTTCAAAGTGAACATTGCATATGTAAATCAATCAATATCTCGCAGAGAAAATGGATTTAAAGCGCTTTCCGGGCGCTGCTGGCCGCAAATAAATGCACAGATTTGCGTACTGCCGCCTAGGCGAGTGCGAGAGTTGCGTTCACATAATTTCGGTCAGATGGTTCAAGGGACTATACGCCTTAATAGCGTTTTTAAAGTGATTTTTTAACCTTAGTAATGAACTATTTAGCGTGATATAAAAACAACTGGCTTTTTTCTACACATAATATGTCCCGGTTTTCATCCACACAGAATATAATAAGTACGTCAAGAAAATAATACATTTTTCAATCTTGCATTCAATTAAATCGAGAATTTTTATTCCAAAAACTTTTCATGTTTAAAAAACAACACGTACCTACCTTTTCTATGTACATTCGTTTTTTACAAACTAGTACTTGACTGCGATCCCGCCTGATGGTAAGCACTGTAAGCAGTGATGCAATCGTTGATGGTGAGGCGCACTAGTTTATTAAGAGCCTATTCACTCTAGCCTTGAAGACACCCAAATTATAATCAGACGGAAAGACCGCAGCAGGCAAACTGTTCCAGTCCTTCGAAGTACGCGGTATAAATGACGAAGCGAAACGCTTAGTCCGGACATTCGTGTACAAAAATAAATATTAGAGGAACAATTGATTTTCGTGTGTGGGAAATCCACACACGAAAATCAATTGTTAAAAAAAAACATACCATCTTCTCATTAATGGTTATAAATTAATTCCGTACACGTCATACAAAATTTCTAATAACGTTATTCCAACTCAAAGTTTGACATTTACATACAAAACTCGCACCCTCGCACGCATGTAGGTACAGTACATTACGTACGAACTCCGTCGTACTTAGAAACGACTTAGTCTTAACTTTTGTATTATACAAGTATTAAGAACAAAAGCTTTGAATTCGCATACTTTTCCAATTATTTTACTTTGTGTCAGATGGGATTTTGTTTGTACAGTCGAAGCATAAGTATGTTCCATTAAGGGTGTTTTTAATATCGTGCAGTTTTGATCACGCATGCGAGATTGAAAAGACCAGTGGTGGCCGAGTGGTAACGGTCCCGACTTACGAGTTGTAGGTCGCGGGTTCAAACCCAGCCAGGCGCATTACTTTGTGTAATTTATTTCATCACCACTGCTCTCAAAACAGTGAAGTAAAACATCGTGAGGAAACCGGTCTGTCCTAGAACCAAAACTTTGAAGACATGTGACATCCACCAACCCACACTGGGCCCGCGTGGTGGATTACGACCTATTCCCTCTCCTAGAGAGGAGGCCTGAGTCCCAACACTGGGAACATAATTAGGCCGACTTTACGGGATTGCTCGGCACGCGTAACTCCGCAAATGTCCATTTCATATAAGTATTTATTGTAATGCAAGGAATACGCACGCGTGACGTCTTTTTTTACTTTTTGAAATTTTCTACATGCGGGGCAATCCCACACTCACATGTGTGATGAAATTCGCACAATATTAAAAACATTCTAATAGTCATTTATTTCGATGGATTTTTAGTTGGCTCATGAGATTGTTTGAAAGAGTTATCGTAGCCCTGGAATACAAGCAACGAAGGCAACGGCTGAAGGAACCCAGGTAGGTTTTATTCTGAAAAAGTCTGACACTTCCTCCAACCACCCAGAGCGGGAGAATTTATTTGATGATTTCCCAACTCAAATAAAAAAGGAAGCCAATTGTATGTTTTTCAATTTTAGGGTTCTATTATGTCATTTATAATCTCGGTGTAAAATAAAGTAGATAATTATAATCATGTAAATGTATGTAATTAAACACTCTGACTTGTTTGTCAATTCGCAACTGTGAAATTCGAGCGTGCATGCGAGTTGACATTGACACCTTCCACTTTTACCTATTCTTTTTTCGTCGTCAACTCGCTCGCACATATAAAATACAGTCAAATAAAAATCAATAACTATAAATAACAGGCTATTGCCTGGGGATTTTTTTTTATTATTGATTTAAACTAGTGCTTGACTGCGATCCCACCTGATGGAAAGCAGCGATACAATCTTTGATGGTAAGGCGCACTAGTTTAGACTAGGCTAGGCTAGGCTAGGCTTTGCCCGCGTATGTATGTATGGCTACTTATATTAAAATGTTATTATTTTATTAACCCTGTTTGTTTGCTTCGCTCGCTCTCTCTAGCCCTCGATATCCATTATCTAACTTAACCTGTCCGTGTCGGGTGCCCTGAATTTTTTTAGTACATTTTATAATTTTTTGTAGCTAGCAGTAAATCAATAATACGTCAGATTTTCACGTTTGAGTCAGTTGATAACAAAAAAAAAAAAAAAACCGGCCAAGAGCGTGTCGGGCCACGCTCAGTGTAGGGTTCCGTAGTTTCCCGTCCGTCACAATAAGTGTACCCACTAATGAGTTTAAAAAAATGCTTGCATATACGATTATACTACAAACTTAGTCCAGAAATTTTTTGTACAACCTTTTTGTCTTTTTTGTACAAAAACTGTTCTTTCCATCAAGTTCAAAATAATTTTACTAGAAATTCCTTATAAATTTCTACTTTTCAGAATTTTTTCATATTTTCTAAACTTATGATTCAAAAGTTAGAGGGGGGGACACATTGTTTTTTGTTTTTTTTGCGATTATTTCCGAAATTATTGACATTATCAAAAAATGATTTTAGTAAACCCCTATTCATTTTTAAATACCTATCCAACAATATATCACACGTTTGGGTTGAAATTAAAAAAAAATCACTTCCTACTTTACATATAGGGGGGCTTCCCTAATAAAACATTTTTTTTTCCAATTTTTATTTTACCACTTTATCGGCGTGATTGATATACATATTGGTACCAAATTCAGCTTTCTAGTGCTAACGGTCACAGAGATTAAGCGAGGACGGACAGACGAACAGACAGACAGACAGACGGACAGACAGACATGGCGAAACTATAAGGGTTCCTAGTTGACTATGGAACCCTAAAAATGGTATAATCAGAATGTGTCAACTTGCAAGCACACGCGAGTGTCACAGTCGCGAGTTGACGAACAAGTCAATATACTCTACACACACAAGTGTACGGAGTTTCACCAATTAAATCAATTTAAGGCTATATACTGCCGTTTATCAATTATTATAGTTTAAGTTCAAATATAGAATTAACTGAGACTAAATCTATTTACATAACACTTACCTCTCTGACTGTACTTGCCTGATCTGACCTACTCAACGCTCTTGAAGAGTTAAGAGCTATCGATAAACTTGATAGACTATTGTTAGGACTTTATTACGTTATTTCTGGCGCTTTGGGACTTATTCCTTCTAAAGGTAATAGACGATTATTGCCTTGGGTTTTATTGGTCTATGGTTAAATAGGGTTCTAATTTGCACTTAAACTGCTTGCGTCACTGCTCAAAGAGAAGTATGAGATCGACCAACTGATTAGCCTGTTTCCTAGCTTTTTTTGAGTTGGGAAATCTTCTAATGACTTTTCCCGTTCTAGGGCGGAGCAGGATAGCGTATCAAAGTTACAATGAATATAAACAAATCTATGTTCGTTCAATTGCCTTTTGAGTTCTAGGACCACGCGGTATCTTTTTGTGGCGCGCTTCAGCGTTTTTTTGTGGCCACTTTAAGCTTTTTTTTTTGTGGCGGCGTATTTTTATGGCGGCTTTTTTTTGGGGCCCGAGTGCGGGGGCCTTATGGTCCCAGTAGACATCAACCCTGCTGGGCCCCTACGATTTTGCTGACATTTCTTTGAGGTGCGCGTGGAACAGTACGCACTGTCAACGACTCCTTCTTCCTAGTAAAGTTGGCGATTGTTTGTATTCAAAAATGTTGTAGCTGTTTACCAAAATTTTACATGGAGCGATTGCTTATATTTGTATTTTCGTTTTTTGGATATTATTATTTTTGTATTCTTTCACCATTAGAATACTACTTTATCACAGAGTGACATAGGCTATATATTTTCTACTTTAACGCAGGCGAAATTACTGGCAGAAATCTATACAACTTAAATCTTCAAAATAAGTATCTGTGATAGACGGACAAACAGACGAAGTCATACCACAATGGTCCCTTTTTACATTTTGATACGAATCCCTAAACGCTACAGTTACATAATGTTACATTGATATTCGGGTTTCCTTGAGCCACAATTCACACAAAAGTAAACTTACATACTCGTAGGTATATCACGATATTATGTTAGCGCTAGTAGCCACTTATCCCAAAGCGGGATGTCGGAAACCATCAGCTTAAAAAAATACGCTTACATTTGTTGCCAGAAGCGCCTACCACGAGTTCTTAACGCTATCCAGTGGATATTACACTGAGTGCAATTCCCTGCCCGAATCTGCGTTTCCTGATAAGTTATCAGGAAACACAGACTCGGGCAGGGAATTCACTTTCTAATTACTTTTGGCTTAAGGACCCCTAGGTTGTAGTTCTACCTAGAAGTCTTTAAGTCAAAAGTGAATAGGTTACTTCTAGGCAAGCGTACTCCATCGTTCAGCCACATTATCGCTTACCATCAGGTGAAATAGTGGTCAAACGCGACCCTATCAATAATAATAAAAAGCAAGCTCTACAGGGTTTAAGGGACAGGTCTCCGCAAACTTTAAGGCCCTAGCCACATTTGGCAGAAATTCCGTCGCGGAAGATCGGCGACGAAACGTTAATACAAGTTATTACATATAAACTACAACCAGTGGAGCGACCGATCTTCCGCGTAGTGTGACGGAATTTCCGCCAAGTGTGGCGGGGGCCTAAGGGCTTGTTCGTAGACGAAACTGAACTACCTTCCACAAGATTTTTTTTTCAGGAAACGAAAAAAAAAATCGGCGTCCTATACAAAATTATAAACTTGCCAATCAAGTTTATAATTTTGTATAGGACGCCGATTTTTTTGGAGTTTGTATGGAGAGGCTGATTGTCTTTCGTTTCTGGAAAAAAATGTTTGTGGAAGGTGGTTCAGTTTCGTCTACTGAACAAGGCCTTAAAATTTGCGGGGACTTTTCTCTTACACCCTATATAGAGTGCAGTACAGCTCCATCCGTCTTTCTTGTTTGTACGACTGATAATTTAACACGTCATAGTAAAGCTCCTGAGGGCTTACTAGTTGATAACCTACAATCGTAGGAAACTTCAAATGTATGGGAACAACATCATCTCAACGCTCAGTTATGTGGTCAGAACAAAGAAATCGGAGATGTGGCCGACTCGAGGCGATCGAGAAGAGAATCACTTAGGTAGGCCTGCTGAGACCCTACCACGAGCTCTCAAGGCGATCCATGACGACCTAAACAGAAGTGTAAAAGCTATTTCATTCTTCTTTTTCGTTCGCACGACTGACATTTTAACGCATAGTAAGGGCTGAACCCCTAGCTAAATTACTAATCTATAATCGTTTGCGCTAGTAGAAAGCTTCAAATGTATGGGAATGACGTCATCTCAACGCTCAATCAAGTGGTCAGAACAAAAGAATTGGGGGCGTGGCCAACTCGAAGCGTTCGACGCAAGCGAAACGGTTGTAACTTGGCTAGAGGAGCTGATCTTCGCAAGTGATCCTTGCAGTGTTTGAGAAATATCTTTGGGAAGCTACATTGTTAATGTATGCAAATATCATAATATATGTACCTGTATATCTGTGTAATTGTTCAGCTATCTCAGGGGACTGCACGGCATAATTAGCTTAATTAAACAGATAATAATGCGTGCTTTGGGCTTATGACTAAATGCTAAGGAGATCAATACGTACATCTCGATAGGAGGTATTAATTAGTAAGTATGTTTAGGTAATGCTGCTCATAGGTTTGGTTCATGGATGAGAGTTAAAGCATTTGCCCCTCTAGCCAAGTTACACCCGTTTCGTTTCGACTCTCTTGTGTCGAAGGCCTTGAGCTAGCCACGCCTCCGATTTCTTTGATCTTACAACGTGACTGAACGTTGACATGACGTCAGAACAAAGGAATTGGAGACGTGGCTAACTCGAGGCGTCCGACACAAGAGAATAGAAAAGAAAGGGTTGTAACTTGGCTAGTGGGCTGATACGAGTGTTCTAGGTAAGTTAATTACATAAACAGTTTAAGTAATTACTGTATTAAATAGTTGTAGTTATATAATTACATACGTAAGCCATTGGTTTTTTGTGAAATCATTAAATAACTCTTCTCGCTATGTATGAATGCGGTGAACTCAAAAACCACTGAACAGCGTTTCGAGCGGATTTCACAAATAGACAGAAAAAAATATGAGGAAAATTTAAGCGTATAATTCATCCATATTACAGCAGAAAAAGTTGAGGATTTTAAATATTCGTAATACGCGTGTGAAGGTAAGGTAGCTCGCAAGCATACATATAAATAAAAAAGGCTACTGAACTAAATTTGTATCCAAATTTTAGCGTTCGTAAACGCGGGCTTGCGAACGACGAGCAATGGGTAGCTCACCGTACGACCGTCCGGTACCCGCCAGGACCGAGCCCAAGACGTCGACGGTGTGTATTGTTTCACGCACATCTCAAGAAGTTGTCAGCAAACCGTAGTGGCCTAGCGGGATCGAAGCCTACTGGGGCAAGGGTCTGCTTCTGAAAGGAAGATTCAGCCGGTACGAAAGGCAACAAAGGAATAGTGTGTCAGACTTATACAATTTTAATAGGGTTTTAAGTCAGTATGAGTCTGACACTATCTCTCGCTCCGCCCAACGGCGCCGAGATATTATCGGCTAATTTTCCCACCTACAAAAAAAGTACAAATTTTAACCTCATTTGTATATAAGGTGTAAAAAAATTACCTGCAAGAAAATTAAGTACTTGTTTAGAATTATAAATAAAAAAGAATTGCGAAAAAAAGATTTCAAAATAACAACCCGTTTCAGAGTTAAGCAATATTTTCACTTCGCACAAAATTATTGAATATGCGCACTGTACACCGCACGCGCGCCGGCGACGGCGGCCTAAGCCTCCGCGACCGGCCGCCGCGCGCGCCGCTCTGCACGCGTGGGTCGTTCACCCCTGCAGTACGACACGCGACGGCGCAAATTTGAAACAGCTGATTCTAATTTTCCCATCACATTTCTCAGACTTTGGACTGGCAAATCATCGAACTACTAAATGACTGTTTAAATTAAGTTACGCCATAGTCTAATAACCGCTGGTAGACTCCTAGGATTGTTTGGACAGCAGGCACTCGTCGTTGCTCACCAAACAGTTCACGGTAACGGTTACGAGCCGCAGCTAAACTTTCACCAGTCGTAATGTAACACACTATCATATCCAAGTACTCTCGATTGGAATACGTAAAAGGCATTATTGAAGTATTCGCGAACGTACATATTTGCCGTAATAAATCAGGGAAATACACCCTAGTCGCGCGACGGATATCGGACGACTGAACGGGGCGCAAGCGGGCTGCGGGAGGGAATAGTAGCGGGCGGCGGGGGTACGACGCTCGCGCGCGTTATTGGAGCGAGCCGCTAGCGCAGCCCTGCGTACAGTGCACAAAAAAATATGATAATAAATTGTTTTATTAATGTGAAAATATAGAAAGTGCTCAAAAAAAAATTTTTTTTTTGTAATGTGTTTGTTTTTCGATGTCGAGTATGTGGACGAAGTTCTTGCAGTTAATTTTTTTACACCTTATATAAGCGTCAGGAATACCCAAGTCACTTCAAGGATATTCAGTAGATAGGCATCTGGTGATAAAAACGGACCTTAACCTTTCGAATATCGTAATTAGAGACACAATTGAAAGACAATCAGAGAGCGAAAGATGTGTAATAGCATCATAATCACGTACAGTTGCCATCACGGATCTTGAGCGCTCGGCGTCAGAGTGGGGATCGCTTTGCGTATTCCATCCATTGGCGAGCCAATCGTCTTCGTTGTTAGATACATTCAGCAACGCAGGGAACGAATTAGGAGTGACGTGTATGACGCGATGGCGCGGCTAGCCAATCACTGACACTCCCCGCCCCCGCGTTTCACTTCGCACCACTAAAGACACCAAATATTTGACTTCTGCGCAACCGCTCAAGATCCGTGATGGCAACTGTAAGAGTCGAAATGTATCTCAGATTGGGTGTCTTAAAATTTAAAACCTGTAAAATTGTCGTGTCTGTCATAATTACCCTGATTTAAAGGCTCAAATATGCTCGAAAACCTCCAACAGAACAACCAAATTACCAATGATCGCAGACATATTAATCAAAGGAGCGTCATAAACGAAATATGCGTCATGAAATATCGTTGAACGAACAAAAAACCAATGGAGCAATTTGTTGATTTATTGTCGCTAAAACTCGAAAACATCTGTCGTCGGAAAAAGTTGCTTTACTGCGTGTTAATTGTACCGTACTTGACTGCGGTTAAGTTTTGTTCGAAGGCGTTTTATGTGCGGTTATTTTTTTTTTTGTTTGTGGGATAGAAGTGAAGCGCATTTTTTGTTGTGGTTTTAATAGATAGTGTATAAGACTGTGCAGTTTTGTGTGCTATGTTTTGTTTTGCTACTAACTTTACATCGTAAATGTGCTAGACTGCTCTTTCTAGGTTTGCGTTTGGTTAAGACATAATTTCAACCGTGATCATTATTTAGCATACTTATAGCATAATCAGCCTTAAAATGTTCGCAGAGCTGAAACTCAGACCTCCTCTTTAAAGCAAGGAGGAGTAGCAGTCGGCTCCTTCTGCGAAGCAGTAATTCTAGCAAAGGAGGCGGTCACACGCGCACGCGAGAGTCAACGGCCCTTACGCCCCAGCCGCCAAGAACCGGTTCCCGATTTCCAGCTACCATAGGCGCGGGCTTGCGGACGGCAAGCAATGGGTAGCTCGCCGTCCAACCGTCCGGTAACCGTGCGTACTGAACCCAAGTCGGCGACGGCACGTATTCTTCGAGAGATGGCGGGAGATGTCATTAGATGATTTCCCACAAATCCTCTCTTGGAGAGGGAATGGGCTAAATCCACCACGCGGGCACAGTGCGGATTGGTAAATGTCACATGTCTTTCAAATTTTGGTTCTAGAATTTTCCGATATCCGTGTGGTGTTTTCTTTCACCGTATTAAGGACATAAGTGACAAAATAGTTTATTTTTTCTTTCATATCTATAATGTTAGTGTGATGTGATTATATCATGCCCCGTGAGTACTTTTTGTCGAATCATCTAAAGTATTACCTATCTTCCATTCAATACAAAATATTCGAAAAGCTCTTTGACACAACAAAGACACTGTCATTCGATCAAGATATCGACCAAAAACCACGAAAAGTCGGACACAAACAAATGACAACCACAACTCCAAACATTTCGAAAGACGAAAGACAAAACAATAATAGTCGAACAACTCACAATGCTAAAATTTCACGCTCAATAAAGCAAGTCAAAAATTTCTTACTTCGAGGCAGGCCGCATATAAAACTTGTGAAACAGGAAATCTTGACAATAAATCAGGAAAAGGTCGAATATGGCCCCACAAGGGGATCGGTGAAATGTTATTTTTTTCTGTTTTCGATAGAAAAGTGGTAATTTGGGAGTTCCTTACGGGTGCGTGATGAGTGACAATTTTGTTTTGTTTTATTGAGATTTCTTTTGATCCTCTTACTGCTGAGTGGTCTTCAGATCTTCTTAGGTATTTTTTTTCTTTGCAGACAAAAACATATAATATAATAAACTTAGTACAAGTGGGCAATTGCATAAAAATAGTTTGTTCTAAACATACGTACGAAACATTCCTTACCTAAGGTTTGGGCGTATATTCCGCCTCGACGGCAATGATAAAATTGGCATGTATTAAAAATGTCATATCCAAACACTTTAATATTTTACGAGACACACATTATAGGGGGGTGTTGAATAAAAACGACGGTTACGCGATATACTTGGGTTTTAATTACACACTAGGTTTACAGTTAACACTATTAAAACAGGATCAAAACGACAGGATCGAGATATAAAAGTAGGTAGGCCTCCGACGCCCGCCGTGCGGAGCACGTACACGCGCGCTATCAAAGTGGTGGCTCACAGCGGACTGGCGCTAGGGCTCTGCGCATTACAACAGCGCGCGAGCAGGCGCGCCGACCGGCGAGGTGGCGTGATTTGAGGGGCGTGCGAGGTACGAGGGGGGGCACGAGCTGGCAACGTGGCCCGTTTATTACGGCGCGCTATAACCTCCCCCTCCAAGTCACAAGAACGACCCGGCTGTGACATGGCTGGTCTGCCACGACGGCGCTGATGAACGATGACCGAGGTCGAACCTAAATAAGGTGTCAGAGCGCTGGCATGGTATTTCCCTTTGATCATCCCCTCACTATCAACAACTACAAATGACGTTGGACTAATAACTTGTGAGACACGATACGGGCCTTCCCGTCTTGGTACAAATTTGCTCGTGAAGCCTTTGGCTGCACTACTCGCCAAGTGGGTCTCCACAAGAACCAGATCTCCCTCCTTATAAGGAGCAACGTCCCTTCGAGACTGATCACCCGTTAACTTCCTGATATCCTGCTGTTCTTCTACTCGGTGCTTCACATCCTGAAGAACGCGCGCGAAATCTTTCAAATACGGCGTGATTTGGGGCACATAATTCTGCTGCGAGACAATTTCTCGGAGATCCGTCTGTACGGTCAGAGGAGAACGCAATTCTCGAGCATACGTAAGGTAAGCGGCGGTGTGTCCTGTACCTTGGTTGTGTGCAGTATTGAGCGCGAATCGCACCATCGGTAAAACGAACGGCCAGCGGCGATGCTCTGATCCAATTAGAATAGCAAGATGCTTCTTAAGCTCGCGATTTTTGCGCTCTGCCGGATTCGCCTCCGGGTGGTACACAGGAATTAATGATTGCTTCACTCCAAGTACAAACATCGCCTTTTGCATAACTGATGCGACAAACTGACTACCGTTGTCAGAAATTACGCGACGAGGCAACCCATACCGGAGGAATACCTCCTCGATGAGGGTTTTCGCACATGCCTCGGCAGTTGCATCACAAAGGGCAAACAGCTCCACCCATCGACTAGCTGTGTCCTCTACTAGAAAAATCCATTTTTCACCCTTTTCCCCTTCGGGTAATGGTCCAAACAGGTCCATTGCAAGAACCTCAAACCTTTGCTGGAGCACTGGGGTCTGAAGCAGACCTGCAGGTTTCAGATTAGTAGCTTTATATTTCTGACAAAGGTCACATGACTTTAAGTATTGGGCTACATAGGTCTTCATGTTCTTAAAATAATATCTTTCTTTGATCTTCCTCAAGGTCCGCTCCAAACCCAAGTGTCCAGCAGTAGGCGCGTCATGAAATTCTTTAAGAAGTTCCGCCTGTAAAGACTGTGGAACCACTAACTGAGGTTCTTCGGAATCTCCATCCGGATCACAGCGGTATAAGACACCTTGCGAAAGATAATACCCTCTATCAGTCCAGCGCATGGCTGCTTCTGGATTATTTGTATCTTCAAAGTCCTTTATGATTTTACTGACGTCAGAATCATTCAATTGGGCTTCACGAATATCTTCGGCTTTTCGATGAGGTAAATCAACGACTACCGGGCAAAGACTGCAAGGACTTGAATCAAGTTCCTCGGGTTCGGTGGTCACTGGGCGACTGAGAGTATCAGCAATGACATTGACCTTACCCGGTGTATATTCGATGACCAAATTATACGATTGAATTTTCATTGCCCAGCGGGCTAATCTGCCACTAGGAGTCTTTAGGGATAAGAGCCATTTCAAAGGTTGGTGATCAGTAGCAACACGAACCTCAGCTCCCTCAATATATCCTCTAAATTTCTCCAAGGCCCAAACAACAGCCAGAGCTTCCCGCTCAGTTGTATGGTAGTTACGCTCAGCAGGGGTCAGTAACCTGCTGGCATACTCTATCGGTCTCTCTTCATTGTGTGTCGCACCTTGCATCAATACTGCTCCAAGAGCATAGGCGCTAGCATCAGTGCGCAATACATATGTTTCTTCAAAGTTGGGCTGACGAAGAATAGGGCTACTTGCAAGACGTGACTTGAGCTCTTCAAATGCTCCTTGCTCACTCTCCCCCCATTGCCAGCGTCGGTCCTTTTTTGTCAGATTTGTGAGAGGACGCGCAACATCTGAAAAATTTGGAATAAATTTCCTAAACCAGGAACAGGTTTGTAAAAATGTTTTGAGTTCCTTTAGGTTCGTTGGCGGCTTCATATTCAGAACCGATTCGACCTTGGTGGGGTCCGGTTCAATATCCCTAGGTGAAACAACATGTCCCAGGGACGTAACTCTATAGGGTGGACTTGCAATCGGTGCGGCATCTCCAGTAACAATGCGGTGGATGGCGAACTGGGTAGGTTCTCCCCCTGGAGCAAAAATGTCCTGGTGAACATTCAGGAGGTCGGACAGTCGTTCTCGTTCCTCCGAAACTAGATGGGATCCCTCGTCTTCACGAAGACCCACAGACGAACAAGCAAGTGAGGTCAATGACCTCGCTTCGAAAACAATTGGTTGAGGCGTCTTATCATGTCTCACAAACCATACCCCACTGTCAAAGTCCAACACCATGCCAACGTCCTGAATGAAATTCATCCCTAATAAGCTTTCAGTTGCATTCGGCAACATAATAAAACTAACAACTAGTGCCCTCCCTCGCACAGTTACGTAAACGTGCGCCATTTCAACAATTTGCGCACAAACGCGGCCATCCGCATATTTTAAATTAGTGAAAACATTATCGAAAGAATGACCATTATTAACTAAATGAGATCTTAACGATACACTACCAATACAATGTTTGGCACCTGTGTCTAACAACAAGCTACCAGTTACCCCATAAATGCCTACATTAATTACAGGACGCACACGCGAATCGATTTTGTCATCACTCGCGGACACTGATTGAAACACGGTAGACACTTCACTTTTCTTCTCTTTACACGTCGGACAATTGGAGCGAATTACCCCGGGCGCCCCGCACCCGAAGCACGTGACCGCAGACGCAGGCGGCCCTGCCCCTTTCGAGTTGTCCTTTGCGATCTTTTGTTTTGCGAGGCGCTCACAGGCCTCTTTTAGGTGACCATACTGTTTACAATAATTGCAACGGGGCCGCGACTTATTTACACTAAGCGTAGCCGGCGACTGCGTAATCGGCGAAGTAGAAGACGTCGACGGTTTGACATCAGCCGTGGACCGTGGACGACTCTCATCCAGGATCTCTTCGACACGGCGCGCTTGAGTCAAAAGGTCCGTGAAGGTGGCGAAAGTGGAGCGCGGTACCTTCTCACGGATACGTCGATGCAATAACCCATAAGTCATATCTAACTGAACCGCCTCCGTAAGAGAAAAAGGCGGGAGCTGCGCGATTATCGCTCTAATGTGACATACAAATAAATCAGTAGGTTCATCAACTCGTTGCTCTCGTTCGAATATCTTCCTATATATTTGAGGCGGTGGTAATCGTGGTCCGAAAGTCTGCCTCAGCGACTCTACAGCAGCTTGCCAGGTCAAAGTACTATCCTTTACACCCTGCCACCATGTGGCAGCAAGCCCCGTCAAAAGCATAGGTAATCCACGAAGCGCATTATTATCGTCGACTCGAACACATTCCTTGTACGTTTCTATGGCGTCAATAAAAGCCAGGACGTTACTTGACTTTTCACCGTCAAAACGGGCCGTACACTTCGCAAAGTGGCCAGAAAAAGATGGTACTGGTGTACTTACAGGATCGCTGCGACTTAACCTATTTATCAGCAACATTAGCTGGTCGGTCGACATGGTGACCGAAGCAGGCGAGACACCAACAGCAGGCTGCGGATCCACCACAGCCGCGGGAGCAACGGTGTCGGCGCCACGCGGAGCGGCGTCCGGCGCGGGCGCGGGCACCTGATTTGGCGCCAAGTCTGCAGACGGAGCGCTGAGAGATGTCGGACTCGCGGCACGCGATCTTGTTAGCACCATCGTAAAATTGTCCACAATTCGCAACAACAACAACAACAGCGTTGTTAGGTATTTAGGTATCCTAGGCTAGGTTTTACCTAAACACTAAAAATGTCCACCGTATCACACAATCACGCGGGAACGAACAGTCTAGTCTAATATTCACGTAATTCACGTACGCGATCAAAACCATCACTATAATTTATTACGTAATTTGTACCTACTTTTGTCTTTAAATTGCGGAAAAAAAAAACCGTCACAGTCACAAGAAATTTGCACTTATTTTACATAGTTCTGCACCACGTTAGGCTGCCAGTTATAGGGGGGTGTTGAATAAAAACGACGGTTACGCGATATACTTGGGTTTTAATTACACACTAGGTTTACAGTTAACACTATTAAAACAGGATCAAAACGACAGGATCGAGATATAAAAGTAGGTAGGCCTCCGACGCCCGCCGTGCGGAGCACGTACACGCGCGCTATCAAAGTGGTGGCTCACAGCGGACTGGCGCTAGGGCTCTGCGCATTACAACAGCGCGCGAGCAGGCGCGCCGACCGGCGAGGTGGCGTGATTTGAGGGGCGTGCGAGGTACGAGGGGGGGCACGAGCTGGCAACGTGGCCCGTTTATTACGGCGCGCTATAACATTACTTTTTTTTGTGAAGTTAAATTACAAACTAGTGCATGACTGTGATCCCACTTCTTGAAGTGGTCTCCAATTTAAGTGTTTTCAAGGGAGAGATAAAGCCTTGAAAACACACACAGCAGGCAATTCTTTTCACATAAGCATTTCTTTTCTACATGTCGAATGAACTAGAATTTCCTCGAATAAATTATTTCAGTTCCATTTTCCCCGACGAGTTTGGTGCCTAAGACCAAAATGATTGCTTTCAAATCCTATCCAATTTAGGTAACCGATCTTCAACAGAATTATGCCTAAACGCTTCTTGAAGATCCATTCATAAAACAGAAGAACAATTAGGATGGACTGGAACAATTTGCCTGCTCCGGTCTCCCCGTCCGATTAATTTAGATGTCTTCAAGGCTAGAGAGAATAGGCTCTTAATAAACTAGCGCGCCTCACCATCAATGATTGCATCACTGTTTACCATCATGTGGGATCGCAGTCAAGCATATTATAGTTTATATCAATATATATAACAAGCTTTTGCTTACAGCTTTACCTGCGTACATAAAATATAGCCTATGTCACTCAGGAATAAAGCAGCTTTCTATCGGTGAAAAATTTTACTAATCGGACCAGTACTTGCAGAGATTACCTCCTACAAACAAAAGAAGAAACTTTAACTGTTTATTATATTAGTCTAGAAGATATAATGGGATCCTTGCTAAGCTATAAGAACCTTATTTCATTTTAGCGTAGAAACGAGTGGTAATTTTAACCGATAACAGATGGTAAGATATAGGTATCAGGCATTTGTCATACCGCGTACAGGTGGTTCATATGAGACGTAAAATTTATTGCCCCTACTTTAGGTACGACGTTGTTTGAAGAGAGGTGATATTTGCAGCTGATGTTACACATGATATATTTACTTCAATTATCTTTACTGTAAGTTTTGGGTCTGGTTTTGTATTATCACCCAGGTCTCATACTAAATTCTAGGTCTCATATTCAATTTTTTTAATAAGTTTGTGAAAGTGTTACCTACACATTTCTTTAAGCACATGATCAAACTTCTTATTTTATAAATAAGAACTTGACAGTGAGATGGCTTCTATTAAACTAGTTTTTTTTTTTTTAAGATTAACTATGAAGGTTCTTCTCCATATGAAACGACCAGGTTCTATTCCCGTAAGTCACAAATATTTGTATGGCTCACAGATAGAGTAGTTCCACGTTAAGACTTCGGTTTCTTGTGTATGATTTTACATGTTTGTGTGTTACAAAAAAGAAGGAAATAATTACAGGCTCTTAAATTCCTTGTTACTTACGCATCAATTAATTTAGTGTTGAATTTCCACTGTAAGAACAATTTTTTCTATACATAATAATGTGAGAGACTTTGTATATAATTTCGATTGCTATTTAAGTGACCAAAATACATAAAAACGTACTTACTAATTCACTTCATATTTACATGGAACATGTTTTTCAAGTTATCATTAAGCGTCTGTCAACCAACATAGTAGTCATGTGCTACCGAGCATTTTTCCATAATAAAGTCCACCTTAAAAATATCAGGTCAATCCATTTATATCGTCAGCGCATTATATATAATTTAAAATCAATTTGTCTGATTTTTATAGCCTACCTTGGACTGAATATGCATGTACCAGTTAAGTGCGTCTGTGATGTTTTAATCTAACATATCATAGTCGGCCTTATAATGTTTCCACTGTTGGGACTCAGGCTTACTCTCTAGGAGAGGGAATGGGCCGTAATTCAACGTGCGGGCCCAGTGCGGGTTGGTTGATGTCACATGTCTTTGATGTTTTAATCTAAATCCTTTTTTTTTATAAGCCTTTGCACCAAAGGAAGTTACACCTGTACGCAAGATAGG
Organism: Mythimna ferrago; assembly: GCA_910589285.2. NCBI lineage: Eukaryota > Metazoa > Arthropoda > Insecta > Lepidoptera > Noctuidae > Mythimna > Mythimna ferrago. The sequence goes on along the minus strand of OU342675.1, from coordinate 5,096,464 downwards.
TACATCATAAACATTATCACTTCAGCCGAAAGACGTTCACTGCTGGAAATAGGTCTTCCCCACGTGTCCCTGGTTCTGTACGTCTCGCATCCATCGGATTCCCCCAAACCCTCACCAGGTCATCGGACCACATTGTGGGAGGCCTTCAAACACTGCATCTTCCGGGCCGTGGTCGCCACTCCAGAACCTTTCGTCCCCATCGACCATCTGTTCTGCGACCAATGTGCACTGTCCACTGACACAATGGATGGCGTAAATGGATGATTGAAAAAAAATGGCTATGGAATAATATACCGCCACCTCAGACTCATTACTCACATGTGTTTGTAAATTCTACCTCAAGCCCTCACCAGGTCATCGACCCACCTTGCATATGTCTAGCAGTAAACGTCTTTCAGCTGAAATGATAAAGAAAGAAAAAAACCGGCCAAATGCGAGTCGGACTCGCCCATGGAGGGTTCCGTAGCAGCAAATAACATAATATAAGAGTTCTTGTAGTTCGTTGTAACTTTGATCGATGTTTTAATAATAGTGTATTTTTTTAGATTTATGACGAATTAAAAAAAAACTACTTACTAGATCTCGTTCAAACCAATTTTCATTGGTAGTTTACATGGTAATGTACATCATATATTTTTTTTTAGTTTTATCATTCTCTTATTTTAGAAGTTACAGGGGGGGGGGGACACACATTTTACCACTTTGGAAGTGTCTCTCGCGTAAACTATTCAGTTTAGAAAAAAATTATAAAAAACCTCAATATCATTTTTGAAGACCTATCCATAGATACCCCCCCCACACGTATAGGTTTCATGAAAAAAAAAATTTGAGTTTCAGTTCTAAGTATGGGGTCCCTCAAAATTTATTGCTCTTTTTCTATTTTTGTGTAAAAAATCTTAAAGCGGTTCACAGAATACATCTACTTACTAAGTTTCAACAGTATAGCTCTTATAGTTTCGGAAAAAAGTGGCTGTGACATACGGACGGACAGACAGACAGACATGACGAATCTATAAGGGTTCCGTTTTTTGCCATTTGGCTACGGAACCCTAAAAACGTTTATTCGTGCCTCATACAATCATATAAACTAAAAATACACAATGAAAAGAAAAAAGAAAGATTTAATCAGTGCGAGGCCAAAAAGGCACCTAACTCAGCATATGCTACGTTATTTAAAACGATAAATAACGCAGCGCTGATATTCTGTTAGGGCCTGCTGTGATGTCACGATCATATTTACGGATGTTATATAATAATAGTCTATCAAAAAAGAATGATATGAAAGAAGAAAGAAAGAAAGAAAAACAGTTTATTCACGCATTAAAGACGCAATCTTAAAAGTAGGTAACAGAACATAACATCAATTGATAGGGAAGATATGCGTCTCCTCCGCGCAAAACGGCCGAACGCTCAGCATAAAGCTGCGGCCTCACGCATAATGCGTTGAGCTCACAGCGCTGGTTTTCAGCGTGGGCCGGTCGCTGTGTCGACATATAGACGTTGGAACGGTGCAGTAAATAAAAGTATCTAAAAATAAGTATAGAAAAGTTATAAATAAAAATAAAATAAATAGATAAGGTGACAAATACAATTTTATAAAGTTTTATAAAGTGGCAACACCACTACGCGCCCATAGCTCAATTTGTGCAGCTAATGATATGACGATGAAGCGCATGGCTGGGTTTGAATCCACGACGTACAACTCATAAGTCGAGACTAATACCACTGGGCTACCACTGCTGAAATAAATCCATCTCAATTCATTGACCGCCTCTCAAATTAATAATCCCTATCCCATAAAGGTCACTGTAGGCCTGAATAAATACTATCCCAAACGTTACATAAAATGGAGAATATAAAGCCAATTAAATATTTATTTATCTAGAACGTTTATACCTTCAGGGTATAATGAATAAATGGTAATATTTTATTCATTGGAACACAGGTCAAGTTCGGCTCGCGTTCAGCTCAGACGATGCCATATTTCAGACGGGACGTCCCGTATATATTATTCTATGAGAGTAATTTGTTGGAGAACAATAAAGGATTTTTCGCTTGGAGCCAAGGGCAATGTCGGTAAATAGTTGTAAGCAGCCTCTTGGACTATACTGGTGTTTGGTACAAGTTTTAAAATGTCAATCATTTTTCTTTATGACTTTACTAGCTTTTGCCCGCGCGGCTTCGCTCCCGCTCTTCCCTACTCCACCCTACTCTACCCTACTCCACCCTACTCTACCCTACTCTACCCTACTCTACCCTACTCTACCCTACTCTACCCTACTCTACCCTACTCTACCCTACTCTACCCTACTCTACCCTAGTCTACCCTACTCTACCCTACTCTACCCTACTCTACCCTACTCTACGCTACTCTACCCTACTCTACCCTACTTTACACTACTCTACACTACTCTACACCACTCTACACTACTCTACACTTCTCTACGCTACTCTACACTACTCTACACTATTCTACACTACTCTACACTACTCTACACTACTCTACGCTACTTTATACTACTCTACGCTACTCTACCCTACTCTACACTACTCTACCTACCCTACTCTACCCTACCCTATCCTACTCTACCGTACTCTACACTACCAAACTTCACATAAACCATCTACTAAATAGTCCGAACAAAGCCTAAACATTTGGTTTGGATAGGTGAGCCCGTAATTGAGTTAAAAAATTACAACGAAAAGTGGCACCGATATATACAAGGTGTCGTTTTGAAGCTGCAAAATATTTCAGGAGGTAATTATGTTAGTGATTCTCGACCCGAATCAATAATAAAATAAGTAGGTAATTTTTTTTTTTTTATAACCGCGCTTTTTTTCACACACACAAACACGGAACAATAAAGGGCGTTTTCACACACACTAACTCGCAACGATAGTTTCATAAATAATGTATCATCCAATCATCATCCCGCACGCCACACCCTAGCCACGCCCCCGCGGCCATCGATCAATCGATTTAGTTTAGTGTAATTAAACAATTAAATAACAAGTATTACTGATTATTGACCAGGTATCGTTTTTTTATATGATTATTTATGAGTTTTATTACAACCTCCTGAAATATTGTGCAGTTTTAAAACTGCACCTTGTATAGATTAGTTTGACATTAAACTTTCAAGGTATTTGTTTTGCAGATTTAATTCTCTTTTAAAAGTGTAAGAAATAGCTCTGCAAATCATTGTTATACCTTCTCGTTTTTCACTTAATATTTTTTCGAAGAACTTATAAAACTATGTGTTGACTTTTTAATTATGGATAACCTCGCATTTGACAACCACTGTAAGTACTTTCATCTGGTGGTAAGCGATAATAGGGTCAAAGATGGAGCGTACGCTTGCCTAGAAGTAACCTATCGAAGTAATTAGCTATCAGGAAACACTGACTCTGGCAGGGAATTACATTTTTTAGCTGTACGAGAGACATATATAATGTTTTGAAACTGTTCCATACGTATAGGCGGGATCTCCACCATATACCAGTAGCGCAATGCCGTACGTCTATTAGTCTAATGATGGCGGAATCAAATTATACGATTCCAATGCACACTCCCCAAAATATAAACCATAGAAAACCGGCTAGCAACTCGGCGTCGATGCTCAATATTTTGGAGTTTTGACTCGACAAGTGCATCGTTGCCGATGATCTTCTGCTCACTTCCTAATTGACTTAGGGGCAATACCTTACTATTTTTTGACAACTTATTAACAGGCAAGTAAAAATGTTTTGGCATTACCCGCTCCGCTCAACGCTCCTCTTATCACTTACACCCGACCACTAGTGAAGAGCTTACACGGTCATGTCCAGATAGCATCGAGGTATCGCTCCTAATCGTCCATTGTGAGCGGATAACGATCGCTCTCCCCGACGCGAGCCTGGGCCACGCTGGGCTACAATGGCCTAGCCTTTCCCACGTGAAGGCCCATCACTCATGTGTGCTTTCTAATGATTGTCGAGCTAAAATCGCTTTGTCTCCTGTTCGTTGAGATTTTATTGTAATCAGAGTCGTTAAGATTGTGAATTTTGATGGGATTTCTATTGTTGGTGATGTTTGTGAAGTTAGTCTCATGAAAACTAGCTTTTGCCAGTGGCTTCACTAAAATCTTTTCACCGATAGAAAGCTGCTTTATTCCTAAGTGGCCATAGGCCATAGTTTATATTTATCTACGCGAGCAAAGCTGTGAGCAAAAGCTAGTAATTTATAAATATACTCATAGCACAATCTAGCTTTGTTTGGGATTAGATGGCGTCGTGTGATAGTTGGGGAATATTATTATCATTATAACAATTCAAATATTTATTTATTTATTTATTTAATCTTCATGCAACAAAAGATACAAAGGCGGACTTAATGCCTTAGGCATTCTCTTCCAGTCAACCTAGGGTAGGGTAGGGTGGGTAGGGTATTCTGCTGCTTCTTCACTTACAACCTATTATAACAAGTGGCATCAACGATCCAAGAACTCGAAGACATATGACATAACCCTAGAGTGCACCAGCACAGACATACAAGTAGGTTCAACACTAAAAATGTTAAGGAGCGTCGTAAAGAAGCTCGCGTTTAACTCATAAATTTGAGACGTGTGCCAGTGTCCGGCAAAAGGCATTTGTCATGGAACGCGGTGTACAGTGCAGATGCATGTGCCAAACATTCCACACTGAGAATAGAAAATTCTTGCCACTTACATTTTACATAGCCCTGGTTTTGCTGCACGTATGTGTAAAACTTATAAGCTTTTAAGTGTAGATGGGTAATTCTTTGAAATTTAGAGAACGTCTCATTCATCTGGCTCAGTTTTTTCTTTACAATTTGATATTTTTATTGCACATCAATTTTCCCTGATCAATAAGGGTTATATTTCACCAGGATACCATGGCGGCGCGACCAGTTGGGGTGCTGTTGTGTCCCGGTGAAATATAGCCCTAAGCTACCAAACTAGACACAGATACCCGAGTCGTCATACGTCCCAGTTCGTCGCGCCACCAAATTGTTTGCGTGACCTGACGGACACCAGGTGAGTAACTCTCTATAGAGCTGTATACATTTTGTTGGTAGCGGCGACTGGTCGCGTCGCCATGGTGTCTCAGTGAAATATAGCCCTAAATGTATCAAAGGCACTCATTTACTCCCCGTGGCTTACGACAAAAAATAGATAGGTGCTAAAACTAGGCCAGATGAATGAGACACTCTCTCGGCTTCAAAGAATCACCCATATGTCATTTCTGGAAAATGAGAAAAGCAAGCACCAAAATAATGGAAACGGAAAAAAAAAACAAACATGAAACATCTTGGTTGTTGAAAATAGGGGCCCTACCATTGGGCTGCAAGATTTTTGAAAGGTTTACCGTGGTGCTGAAATGCAAAGGGCAACTGAAGGCAACTGAAATCAACCTGCATTGGTCGGTTAGTCAGTAAAAAATTATAGCGTTTTGGCTCGTCGTTCACGCGTACATCGAGGAACTAGAACAATATACCAGCTGAAAGAAAGAAAGAAAAAGTGTGTATTTTATAATATACGCAGGTACCTTAAAATAAAACAATTAACAATATCGACTTACGTGCTACTACGTAAGTAGGATATGCGTCACATCCGCATCTGCAAAACGAAAAAAAAGTTGCGGTCGTCCCGTCCGATTATAATTTAAGTGTCTTCAAGGCTAGAGTGAATAGGCTCTTAATAAACTAGGGCGCCTCACCATCAGCGACTGCATCACTGCTTACCATCAGGTGGGATCGCAGTCAAGCACTAGATAATAAAATTAAAAAAAGTCTGAAACTTCTCGCTTCCCCAGAGCGGTAGTGGTTTTCGGCTTTCGTCCCCATCGTCTATTTGTTCTGCGAGCAATGTCCCTGACCACTGCCACTTAAGTATGGCCACTTATTTAAATGTTATTTGCATCAATGGAAAAAGTGGTTCATGCGGAAGGCTTACATACATGTAGAGCAGTGATGGCCGAGTGGTAACGACCCCGACTTACGAGTTGTAGGTCACGAGTTCGAACCCAGCCAGGCGCATTATTTTGTGTAATTTATTTCATCACCACTGCTCTCAAAACGGTGAAGGAAAACACCGTGAGGAAACCGGCATGTCCTAGAACCAAAAATTCACTGGGCTCGCGTGGTGGATTACGGCCCATTACCTCTCCTAGGTAGGAGGCTTGAGTCTCAACAGTGGGAACATTAAAAAGGCTGGTGATGATACATACATGTACTCGTATGTTACAGTAGAACAAAACCGACAATTTCATAAATTTCTAGCATCCGTGCAAACCGGGAGTTGGTCGCTAGCCACACTGTTATAAAGTTATTTAGTGAGTCTGTGTGTTTATGTTTGTTACTTCTTCATTCTTGAAAGCCTAAATGGATTTGGATGATTTTTGGCACAAGGGTAGACCATGTCCTCAAATACCACAAAGGATACATTTCTTCTCGGGAAAGTGTTCCTTTGGGACCTGTTTTCTAATATAACGCGGGCGAAGTCGCTGGCAGCAGTTAGTAATATTATAAGGGCGAAAATTTGTGAGTGTATGTATGTGTGTGCATTTGTTATTTCTTCACGCTCAAACGGCTGAACGGATTTGGATAAAATTTGGCACCAATGCAGACCATACCGCATAGGATACTTTTCACCCCGGGAGTATGTTCCCGTGGGTCAATTTTCTTCTTTCAAGCGGTCGAAGCCACTGGCAACAGTTAGTGACTAATGAGGTAATCGTTCACTTATCCAATTCCAGCAAAACACATACTGGCGAATAGCTTTATTGTAAGGATAAACAAAAAGTATCAGAAGCTAAGGGCAGGTCGCTCAGACTAAGTAAATGTTCCGTAATCACAGATTAACCCAAATTAACCTTGGCCTTTCCTCTAGACTATTGGGATTAAGATATTAGATAGGTCTGTATTGTTTTATTAATTTAGGTAGGAATTTTAGTATCGTGGTTTTAGATACTAATAACAGGATTCCTACTAAATATACACCGGTAAATTTTAATCGTTTTAATCCCGTGGAGGGTCGATCCGGTACATGAAACACTATCGATTTTTAAAGATAAAATTAAAAAATAAAGTACCTTTTTTCAAAACTTGTATTAATTTACGCATTTACGAAATTAATTTATTTAAGAAAACGTCAGCTGAGCGAGTTCAATGACCGAGATAGTTTGTACGCAACGCCGACTACTACCTACGGATCATTGAACCCGCTCAGCTGTTGTCGTGGAGGGTCGATCCGGTACATGAAACACTATCGATTTGTAAAGATAAAATTAAAAAATAAAGTACCTTTTTTTCAAAACTCGTATTAATTTACGCATGTACGAAATTAATTTCTTTAAGAAAACGCCAGCTGAGCGAGTTCAATGACCTGTAGATAGTTGGTACGCAACGCCGACTACTACCTACGGGTAATTGAACCCGCTCAGCTTAATTTAGCGGTGTATAGGGTTGTTTGTAAAACACTCACAATCTTGCACAACTGTATTACTAACATTATAAAACAACTTTTGTTCTATGATTTTTTACAAAACATAATTCATTTACCAAAACAAACCAAGATTTCGTTGTTCTATCTAACACATTTCAACTCTATATTTTGTTATACCTACTTACGTCTGTATGACACAACGCAAGAGCATCAAACACCCCCGTCCTCCTCCCCCACTATTATACTATCACTTGCTTCGTAATATTTAGAACGTTCAATTCAAATATTTTTATTTTTGTATGAAAATCTGATGAACTAAAATATGGTAATTTTTCAAGTAGCCGCGGTTAGTCAAATCCGTAACTGTATAAAAATGTGAAAAATACTCTAAGTCTCAAACTCGGTTTTAATAAAGAAAACTAAACTGCGTTAGTTTATTGTGTCAGTGATCTCTATCATGGTTTTTGACTACTAAACATAATCAAATCAAAAATTATTATTTTACAGCATCCAAAATTAAAAAGTCTATAATATTACAAAACAATTTACATTAGTCTTCCGTTAGATTCTTGGCCTCTTGAACTTACTTATCTAAAAACTAATTAGAATAGAATAGAATAAACTTTATTGTACACCAAAATAGTAACAATTTCATTAACGATGTATTTTTTTTTGTACCTATACATTGCACAAAGGCAAGATCACACACAGTGCACTAACCAACCTCATTTGAATTCAATTCTGTGAAGATGTAGTAGCATGCAACAAATTATCTCTCACGAAATGAAAAAGAAACAATAACAAAACACAATCACCTATGACTTCGGTGATAGTATTGTTAGGTTTTGATACGAAATCAGATTATTTACTGTTGTAACTAAGAATATATTAAACATATTTTATAACCGATTATTCATTGTAATCGAATTATTGTGCTTTTTTATTTTGGGAAAAAATCATCCAATGACAACCCCCGCTCTTGGCGGAGCGGGAGATAGTGTCAGACTCTTACTGACTAAAAGACCCACCCCTTTCCTTCTAGCCTTCATACCGGGGCTCGAGCTCCCTTTCGGATAACCCTGCCCTAGTAGGCTTCGACCCGGGTGGGTCCCTGCTGTTGCTGACAACTCCTTGAGGCGCGCGGGAACAGTGCGCTCCGTCGACGACTTGGGCTACCCATTGCTCACTGTCCGCAAGCCCGCGCCTACGGTGGCCGGAAATCGGGATCAGAATCCCGGCGGCGGCGGCGAGAACGATACGTAATCAGATTATTTACTGTTTTTGTAACCAAGAATATATTAAACATATTTTATAACCAATTATTCATTGCAATCGACTAATTGTGCTGGCAACACCGTTACGTATTTCTGTAGGGGATGTAGCGTAATGGCAGGAGCAGTTTCAGTTCGGCAGCTGTTGAGGAAAAACGTACAATTTTACAAGCTTTTATTTAGTTTCACCTGTCCCGATGTTTGTCTGTAATCAAATCTTGCAAATTAAATTTGACCCACTTTCCGGCTACCGATTGAGTTGGATTTTTGCATGCATGTGTAAATCAGATGACAATGCAAAATTATTATGACATGGAGCAGATCTGATGATGGATCCGGAAGGTGGCTATAGGAGCTTGGTACACGACCCCATCGAGTTTGGGCTCGTATGATTCGTCATGACGAGTATTAATTATATAAGTATTATACCGTGCTATAAAAGCTTCTTATGAAAAAAATATTTTCATTCAAAACTTGTTTCTCTTGCATTATTATAGCGTTAAGAAACTAATCGTAACAACATAATTTTAAAAGAGATCAACGCTTTGGAATGTGCAACTAGCATCACTTCTCTGACTGACTGAGTTCTGGACAATCCAAATAATTGAGTAATAAATAAATTATTTTTTATTGAAGTGAGCAGTTTTTATTACAGTATCTTGTTTTCTGAGATATTTAAGGCAGGACGGAAATGTGGGTTCCGTGTCGGTAAATAAAAACTAAAAGTGTCTACATTTGCGCAGTGCCTTAGTGTGAAATTATCCAATGACTTATTGCACGAGAGGGCGTGTCAGACTTTTACTGACTAAACCCACTTATAGTTAGTGCTTGAAAGGTTCTGGAGTGGCGACTGCGTGCGCGAAGATGCAGCGTTGGAAGTCCCACTAGGTGGACCTATGACCTGGTGAGGATCGCGGGAATCTGATAGATGTGAGACGATCAGGATCGTTCGTTTTGGCGATACTTGGGGGAGGCCTATATGTCCAATAGTGGACGTATTTCGGCTGAAATGATGATGAGTGTAACTGACTATTAACATCATAAACAACAACTTTTTTTCTATGACTTTTTACAAAACATAATTCATTTACCAAAAACAAATCTTCAATATTTCGTTGTTCTAATTAACACATTTCAAACCTGTATTTTGCTATACCTACCTACGGCTATGACTATGACGCAACACAAGCGCATCAAGCACCCCCGCCGCCCGAACCCCGCTCCGAACTTCGAACTTCGTAATCAAAAACGTTCAATTCAAATATTTTTATTTTTGTATAAAAATCTGATGAACTAAAATATGCATTTTTATAGTCTGTCTAATAAGTCAACCGACTTGGGAATTTTGTATAATATTTAATCATTTAAAAAATAATTATATTAGATACTTTTCATAGGGTTCTTCTGTTAGTAAACAATGATCTTTATCTCTTAATCAACCTTGAGTATTGAACCCGTGTTGACTACATCAGATTTAATTAAATCCTAATAATTACCCAAGTCGTTTAACTTATTAGACAGACTCTATATACATTTTTAAAAGTCACAGAACAAAAGTTGTTTATGATGTTAGTAACATAGTCCTCAGTGGTTGCTAGTGTTTAACAAATTACCCTGTGTAAAACTCTGTGTAGGTACATGAATGCGTAAACTTCTAACATTCCCACAAAATTGAAAATAACAAAACACAATCACCTAACTGCTAGCTACAGCCAACTGTATTATTAGCATCGGCCGACACAATAGCGAGATTGAAATTAAATTACTATATAAATTATTATTGAGCACTTCACATAAGGTTCGTTTCAGCACCTGAATTATATAGTGGTTCACTGCTCGCATAAGCTTTTACGTTGCAGTAGAACCAGGTACAGACCAAGCGAACGAGCGCCAAAGAATAAAGATCGCCGATGGACACCGCACGGCTTTTCCTTGCTTGCTTTCTGCGTTCTGACCAAAAAAAAACTAAGTCGGACGAACGCTAGTGAATAAACGGAAATGAGTCGTGTTCTTTTTTTGGTATACAATAAAGTTTACTCTATTATATGAGTGTGTAAAGGCGAGTGAGCATTCTTTTATCGAGGCTTATATTCTATGTAGGTCTCTTCGAAGGAACTATTATCCTTTGCTCGACTCGGCTCAGACTCTCGATTAATGTCAATAAACGGCAAACGATTGACTGTTAATTGATTGAGTTTTAGTTTGAAAATATACATGTAAATCTATTTTTGAGGTAGGATATTATCAAATAACTTCTCCTGCTCAGAATTGAGAAAGAGAGAGTGCTAGATTTTTATTAACCTTTAATTGCCCTTTGTACTTTATCGCCACGATAACTTTTTCGAACAATTGCGCAGCTCGTGGGACTGTCTCGTGAGCGCTCGTTCCTTCATTCGCTTAGTCTGTACCCGTCCATAAGAAGAACTTGAATATTACACCTGTTACTCCAAGGAGTATATTTTTATCGGTATTACAACTCCTCAAGGCTTTCGTGGCCTGATTAGCTTTAGGCTGTGTTGTTCAGCGTTCAAAGGGGAATTTCCTGGTAAAATATTTTATACGGTACGAGTAAATAAAGGAAGGAACAAAACGTTTTATGGTAACCGCTTGTTATGTGGAAAGAGTAAATTCTTTATTTACACCATAACAATATTTTTTTTAGTTCGTATTTTAAGACTAGCTGTTGACAGCGACTTTGTCTGCGTCAAGTTCTTAAAATTGCACAAATGTAACTTCATACAATACTGGTATTATTATTACAATACCGACTTCTGCGAAGCAGTAATGCTTGCAAAGGAGGAGGCCGACCACATCAGGCAACGACGCTCTCGCCGCCGCTGGGATTCCGATCCCGACCAGGGGCCCAGCCGGGTTGAAGCCTACTGGGGCCAGGGTTGTCCGAAAGGGAACTCGAGCCCCGGTATGAAGGCTTGAAGGAACGGGGTGGGTTTTTTAGTCATTAAGAGTCTGACACTATTTCCCGTTCCACGCTCGGGGGTTGTCATTGGATGATTTTCCCCACCATAAAAAAAAAATATATATATAGCTAGCCTACATCCCACTGCTGGGCAAAGGCCTCCCTCCATTCTTTCCAATGATCATGGTTCCTCACTTTCTCATTCCAATTCTTAAGGAAGCCATCCAGGTCGTCCCGCCGTCTCCTTCGTGGTCTGCCTCGGCCCCGCGTCGCTGTGTTCGGGCACCAATCCTGCGTTTTACGGGCTCACAGCTCGTTAGACATGCGGCAGACATGTCCTGCCCAGTCCCATTTTAGTTGGGCAGCCTTTTGAGCCACATCAATGATTTACGTTTATAAAAATATAAAATATGGTCGTTCAATACTATTGTCTAACTCTTTGTCGAAATCTGATGACATGTATAAATTGTTTAGTGAATTTATTGAAATGACTTTTTTTTTTAAACATTTCTCCATACTAGGAATTACTTCTCTTTCGTAGGTGCAGCCACAAATACGTAAACTCACTTAGATAAGACGCCAAGATCCAAAATACCCATCTGTAGACCATCCAATTTTTTTTCCGTGTGGGTATCGAACTTGCGTTGCGCAGCGTAACAGTCAATCGCTCATCCACTACGCCAACCGTACCGTCGCGTCGTTTTAAAATTATATAAAAATTATGTTTCTCCAGAAAACAAGTCATTGCGATTCTTTCCGAGTTTCCCAGAAAATTCTAGAAGGCAGGTAAATTATTGCGCCATTGGGGTACTTTACTTAGAAATATACAACAGCTTTTATGCTAGTGCAATTTTAAAAGTTTTCATACATATTTCACCTTAGTACGTGCTAGACTCAAATATACTTCTGCATTATAACTGGTGATGTTCAAAGAGAAGATGATATTTAAATTCATGATACACCATATTACAATGTTCTTTTTGTACCAGAAAATGTGCAGTATTTATTTTATTAATATTTAACACAACATTATTAATACTTTAATGCCTTAAGGCATTAAGTCCGCCTCTGTACTGTTGTGTGCATTAAGAATAAATAAATAAATATTTTTTAGTTTATGCGAAACCTCAATATACTTATTTTGTTCAGAATCAGTTACTGAATGGATTCCAATCGTTTTTACACCATTTTATATTTTTTCCCAAAAATATTTAAAAAGGTCACAAGTTGGACACCACCGACACTAAGTACAACACAGGTCATAACGGGCATGAGGCGCCAGCAAACAGCTATGCGCTAGTGCAAAACAAGCCCCTAAGTCGCCTGGACGGCCCAGTGACCATGTATTTTTGCTGACATAACCTGCTTAATAACTTTGTGATTTTTCAGGAGACAGTTATGAAAGTACATAAAAATACTGGACACGTAATATCGGGTTTTGCATATACCAAAACTAATGTTGTAAAAGTTCTAAAGAACTAACTAAAAGTAATCAAAAGTATGGCGTCGAAAAACTCCTCCGCATCGCTGTCCATTAGTAACGTACCCAAGAGATTGGCGGCATTGCCACGCAGGCCATGCTGTTTGGCAATACTTATCCTTTATCCAAAGTAAAAGCCAACCAACCTAATAAAGTTATAAAACACCGTAGAAACATAGTTAAATGTAGACTAGGTGCAAAAATAATTATCATTATTTTAGCCTAAAGACGTCTACTGCTGTACATAGGCCTCCCCCAAGTGTCGCTAAAATGACAGGTCAATTACGGCTCGCTTCAGGTCACTGACCATCTTAGGGGGGCCTTCCAACTCTGCATCTACTAGTATGCGGTAAACACTCCAGAATCTTTCAGCTCATCGACTATCTGTTCTGCAAGTATTGTACCCTGCCTACTGCTATTTAAGCTAGGCGGTTCTTTAGGCCATGTCGGTAACCTTGGTTCTCCTGTAGATATTTTCATTCCAGATTCAATCACGCGAAGAAACTCCGATCACAGCCCTTTCTCTTGTCTTTTAAGTAACTTTGAGGCTTCTGATGAGGCCATTGTGAAAGTTTAGCGTCCCCGCATAAGGGCCTCAAAAAAAACACCCCGCGTGACACCTTGTCTGTCGGAGAAGCTTGAAGCTGCTTCAAGCATTTTTTTGTGGCGGCACCGCCGCACACGAGCCACAAAAAAAGACCGCCTAAAAAATAAGCATGAAGCGGCGTTCTTTTGTGGTCCGTGTGCGGAAAAAGTTACGAAAAAAAAACTCAAGTAAATAGCGTTTCCATTTTAGTTAAAATTAGCGTCTTAACGAAAACAAATTTATAAATTGCAACTGAAATGCGAAATAGATCTAAACTAGAAAACGTTTCTAACGAAACAAGCCACTTGAGCCCAATCCATTTCCCACAAATTTACTCCACTAGTGCATTCCAATTACAAAGCAAGTCCTCATTTGTGAGACCTTGCTACTGAGGCCGCGGTCCTCCCTCCGTCCTCCGTCCTCGCCGAGCTAATCTCAGTGTCACCGCGGGGCACGCTCAACTCTGTTTAGGTATTAATACTCCTTCTGAATGGAACACTTGAATTTTCCGACGACTTGGATTAAAATGGCCTAGAATTTTTCTGGTGGTTCTGGCTTTTACAATTTGCGCTGCAACGCTGGAAGCCTGAATATTTCATGACAGTGCTGATTTTGTTGCTATTGTAAATGGAATAGTTTATTAGCTTTGTCTAGAATCCAGATGGGATTTTATACAGCACACAGTACTGGATACTGCATGTAGTCTTGAAATTACCAATCGGAAAGATTTTGTAACTCAGAATTAAAGTAAACTAGTCACAGGCTGGCATATTGGTCTAGTGGTTAGTGGCTCTGACTGCTTTGCTGGCTGAGGGCTCGCGTCCCATCCAAGACAAATGTTCATCACGGGCAGGGCTGATTGCTCGCAGAATAGATGGTCGTTGGGGCCGAAAATTTCTCTAGTGGCAACCGCGCACCGGAAGACGCAGCGTTGGAAAGTCTCCTACAAGGTGGCCGATGACTTGGTGAAGGTTGCGGGAATCTGTTGGATGCAAGACGCACAGGATCGTTCATTGTGGAGACACTTGGGGGAGGCCTATGTCCAACAGTGGACGTATATTGGCTGACATGATGATGATGATGGTGATGATGTTTGGCAGTTGTCTAGTACTCATAGTACAAGTTCTGCTTAGTTTGGGACTAGATGAGGTTATGTCAAAAACGTGGAATAATATTTTGTATTATTATCTCAACATGTATACGTATTATACCAAAAATTTGCTTTAATCTTTCAATTAGAAAGCCTAATCAAACACGCGCCTTCAGAATTGTCAATCTAATTTAATTCCTAAGACATCTCAAACGATTTATTAAAATGAATGTTCTCATCCTCAATCTAGTTACTCCAAATAGTTGAGAGACTCATCAACGGAATTATTCCACACT
Organism: Mythimna ferrago; assembly: GCA_910589285.2. NCBI lineage: Eukaryota > Metazoa > Arthropoda > Insecta > Lepidoptera > Noctuidae > Mythimna > Mythimna ferrago. The sequence continues at coordinate 5,081,379 of OU342675.1, read as the reverse complement.
CGAGCCTCCTCATTCGTCCTCAATCAAATCAGCATCCTCCCTTTGCTCGTTACTCTGGCATCACAACGCGGATCCAACTTACACGAGAACGTCTCAGTTTTACTCAGAGTATCAGTCTGTGAGTATACAGAGGCGTAGCTTGAACTAATTTAGACATGGGTGTATAAATAAATAAATATCTAACAAATGATAAAAAATGATGAATGAGAATTACCATTTTCTTTGATATATTTTTCTTCTCCTGGTTCAACTATATATTTGATATTTATTAATATATATATTTTTTTTGTATTGTATGTATGTATTTGTTGTTAATGTATCTTATTAGTGTTATTTCTGATGTTTGTACACTGACAACCCTAAATTTATCTCCTTTCTTTCAGTCAATCCAAAGGTTGTCTCTAAGAGATCGCCCTGTGCAATAAGACCGCCCATTGTACACTTATTCTTTTAAATGTTTGTCCTGTATTTTTGTTTATGTGGTTTACAATAAAGATTATGATAAATAAAAAATCTGTATTTGAAACTAAAAACACCTTCAACAATTTATTTAATTTATGCATGATGATAGCTGCAAAAATTTAAAACTGAGGCGCAGCTATCAACGCCCAACTCCAGAACCATAAGAATAGCAGTAGTTCCATATCTTATATTTTTCTTTCATAAATTCGAAAATGAGACAGCAACAGTCGTAGGCCTATGTTCAACCACATCGTGGCTTACTATCAGGTGAAATAGTGAGCAAATGTGAGCCTATCTACACTAATATTATGAAGAGGCAGTTTGTTTTTTTTTTTGTGTAAGAGATAATATCTTAAATTACAAGTCCGATTGCGAAATTTTTTTCACCGGTAGAAAGCTGCTTTATTCCCGAGTAACATAGGCTATATTTTGTGCATGCGGGCGAAGCTAGTAAAAGCTAGTAAATTATAAAACAAAGCTCTAGTTGTTAAAGAGCCCTCAATATGATTTCAAAGAGTGTCCATGGAATTTCTTGCACGTTCTTCTCCATAGAGATCTACGCTTTGGAACGTGCAATTTAGCTTCACTTGTTTGACTGACCGATATTTTGACAATTCAAAAGTGCCTGTAATTGGTCTATTTGAAATAAACGTTTCTGAATTCTGATTTCTGCCCTCGCACACGTGAGGCCCCTTTGATGGCGAGGCCGTGGGCCCACTTCGCCCCCCGCCTGACTACGCTACTTACGCCACGAGTATACTTAGCTGAGTATATTTGAGTATTTGACTAAATTACGAGCTTTGCCGTCTCTAAGGCTAACTGCGAGTAAAGATCTGTAGAGCCATACTATTTATGAGATGCTTCTTAGATAGTTTATCCTCGCACTACGTAAACATGCCGGTTTAATTCGGAATACGGTTTTCAGGGAAATACTCAGGGGTGGTGAATTTTCATTTTGTTCAGTTCTGTGGTTGCATGTGAAATGAAGAGAGATGAAAATAAATATGTAGACAGCATCGAGTTTCTTACTTTGTGAAAATTTTTAACATATTTTCTATTTGTTTTAGGTAAGCGAGTGTGAAGTGAGATGGTTGGAACATGAAGTAATGGACTTACCTAAGAAAATAACGCTAAAAGTATAGTTAATAATGGTCGCGATGATGATGACATTAAAGCAAAGAGAATTAAACCACTTGAGAGCTGATAGAGCGATTTCTTCTAGGCACACGATTCACTAGCGCGGGCCGGGGGACGGGGGAACATGCAGCGGTTGTGATTGGCAGATGCAACAATGTCAGCAAACGTAGTGATGCACAAGTCAATTTTGCATCAATAATATCGTTATCGATAAAATCGAAGTCGATTAATTCTGCTTGTATTTTTAATTTTGATTTGTAGGGAAAAATAAATGAAGATAAACTGAAGAATATATCCTTTATTTGTTATTCTTACTTATTTGCTACATTTCTAAAAAAATATTAAAAAATATATTTTTTAAATTAAGACATCTTAAGATTAATCCACTTTTCTTTAACTTCCGGAACATTTGGAAATCTAAAATGTTAACATTAAAATGTAACTTAATTTTATATTCACCGTTGAGAATAATCGATAAAATAATTTATCAACAATGTTTTGGAGTTGTCACATCACTTCAGCACTCAGTAGAAAGTACTTGGGATAGAAAGGGATAGACTTATCTAATATTCTAGTGAAAGTAAAGGACTTTTCAAAAGACATCAACGCGGTATCACTTTTTTCGTAACCAACCATTTTAGCTTGAGCTCTCTAATTACCAATAATGTAAATAAATATAAACATATTTTACTTACCGATGAAAACTTTTGCCAACTTTTTTATAACTAGATGTTCTAGATGATTTCCCGCGCCATTTAATTGCACAGGAACTCATTTTTGCTTCGGTTTTATGCAATAAATGTTTTTTAAGGTACCTAAATTAAGGAATGTGCACAGATCCAACTACTGGTCAGTACTAAAAAATGCACTCATATCGGCATGTAATATAAGTGCAAAATCATGTATGTGTCGTGAGCCAGAGTCGCCCGTATGAGCGGTCAAGTGGTTGTATAGTCATTGCATTAAAGGTATGTAAGCTTAACGTAATTGAATAAGTTTTTGCCCGCGCGGCTTCGCTCCCGCTCTTTCCTACTCTACCCTACTCTACCCTACCCTACTCTACCCTACTCTACCCTACTCTACCCTACCCTACGCTACCCTACTCTACCTTACTCTACCCTACTCTACCCTACTCTACCCTACTCTACCCTACTCTACTCTACCCTACTCTTCTCTACCCTACTCTACCCTACTCTACCCTACTCTACCCGACTCTACCCTACTCTACCCTACTCTACCCTACCCTACTCTACCCTACTCTACCCTACTCTACCCTACCCTACTCTACCCTACTCTACCTTACTCTACCCTACTCTACCCTACTCTACCCTACTCTACCCTACTCTACTCTACCCTACTCTTCTCTACCCTACTCTACCCTACTCTACCCTACTCTACCCGACTCTACCCTACTCTACCCTACTCTACCCTACTCTACCCTACTCTACCCTACTCTACCCTACTTTACCCTACTTTACCCTACTCTACCCTACTCTACCCTAATTTTCATTTTTTTTTCCTTAAGTACCTTCTCCTGACTCCTGACAATAACAAACACAACAAAAAAAGAATTAGCGAAATCGGTCCAGCCGTTAACGCGTGATGGCGTGACCAAGGGAAATAGGGATTCATTTTTATTTAAATATAGATTAATTCCTGTAAACGCTGTTTGAACATAATAGTACTACTAAGGCTTTAATATATTTGGGTGTCGGAAGTCACAAGGAGATTCTCAGCTACAATAAGTAAGGACTTGCGGACAGCGAGCAATGCGTAGCTTACCGTCCGACAAGGGTGAAGCTCTGGTCGAATGTTCGTTGTTTTCCATGCAAGTCTTAAAGAGTTGTCAGCAAAATTGGCGAGACCCATTGTTAGAATTGATGCCTGCCAGGGCTGTGGTATTGTTCATTAGAGTCTCCTCGGTTGTGGAACGCAAAGAGCAACTAAAAGAGCATGGGTGGGTTGAAGTCAGTAAAAAATTGATACTATCTCTCGATTCACCCAAAGCGGGAAAAGTAATTTAATGATTTCCCGTCCACAAAAAAACTCGATAAACTCATGAGCATAAATTAGGTCAAAGAGTAGATAAATAAAATATCATCATCATTTCAAACGAAGGACGATCACTATCAGGTCTCCCAAAGTGTTATGGCGACACTTGAGTAGATACAAAAGGTCTTGTGCGATAAAATATTGTAACCAACCAATTTGGATTATAAAAATTCTTAGATGAACCTTACGGTACCTATAGTAATGTTAGTCTTGATATTAAAGACGTTTCATGATACTACCCACCTCTCCTAGTGATGAGTCCATTTCATAACAATGACTGCACAGGACAAAGAGATTAGATTTTGGCTTTTTTTTTGTAATGGAACCTTTTTGTTCTCAGAAAATAAGGAAATACAAACAGAAAGTCCTTACTTTTTATTCCTTAAATATTTAATGGCCTGAGAATGCCAACGAAGTAATTTAGAAAATGAATACTTTCTTTTCTTTCTTATGAAAAATACATAATGCAAAGCACTATTCTCTGTTCTTGTTAGATAATGTCCAACATAATCATCATCATCTTATGGAATTTCTTGCCGGTTCTTCTCCATAGGAAACGACCAATTTGGAACCATGCACTAGCTTCTGACGTTTTATAAGTGCTAATGTGGGCCTACATTTTTTTTTTTTGTAGTGGGAAAAAATCATCCAATGACAACCCCCGCTCTTGGGCGGAGCGGGAGATATTGTCAGACTCTCACTGACTAAAAGACCCACCCTGTTCCTTCTAGCCTTCATACCGGGGCTCGAGCTATCTTTCGAAACTAACCCTGGCCCCAGTAGGCTTCGACCCAGTTGGGTCCCTGCTGTTGCTGACAACTCCTTGAGGCGCGCGGGAACAGTGCGCGCCGTCGACGACTTGGGCTTGGTCCGGACTGTTACGGGACGGCCGGACAGCGAGCTACCCATTGCTCACTGTCCGCAAGCCCGCGCCTACGGTGGCCGGAAATCGGGATCAGAATCCCGGTGGCGGCGGCGAGAACGCCGTTGCCTGATGCGGCCTCCTCCTTTGCGAGCATTACTGCTTCGCAGAAGTCGGCGACCGCCTGCCACTCCTCCTCGCTCCGGACTATGGCCTCAACCAAGGCCCGGCGAAAGAGGTCTCCGCCACCGATCGCCCCCACGAGGGCACGTCGATGCTCCGCCCTACATGAAATAAAAACATTTGAATCATCATCACCACTTCAGCTGAATGACGTCCACTGTTGGACATAGGCCTCTCCAAGTGTCGCCATAATGTCCGGTCCTTTGCGTCTTGCATCCATCGGATTCCCGTGACCCTCACCTGGTCATCGGTCCACCTTGAGGCCTTCCAGCACTTGACACACTATGTGTTCCGGTACGTAGTCGTCACTCCAGCCTCCCTAATCAAGTTACAACCGTTTCTCTTGCGTCGAACGCCTCGAGTTGGCCACGTCCCTAATTCTTTTGTTCTGACCACATGACTGAGCGTTGAGATGACGTCACTCCCGTACATTTGAAGTTTTCCACTAGCGTTAACCATAGCAGATGGTGACGGCAGGCGTGCTATTCTCTAAGAAAACAGCCTTGAGCGCAGCGACGACATCCAAACGGCGATATCCAAATAGGTACATTGGATTAACAACCTAATGGTATTACATTGGATTGTTAATTCATTGTACTGCGCTCTCGACTCGTCACTGCGGCCAGCGCTGCGCTTAAGGCTGTTTTCTTAGAAAATAGCACCGTTGTACCCCTAACCTGGTCCCCATCGACCATCTCCTCTGCGAGCAATGTGTCCAAGATAATATTAATCAAAACTCCATCTATGTTTTTTAGAACTTTGTGTTTACCAATAAGATGGTAATTCTGAATATTTCCAAGAATTTTAATATCTTTCGACATCATGCCAAACTTTTATTTATTCTTAAGTTAAACATAAGCTACGAGTAGCTTTAGTAAATAATGTTCTTTTTGTTGAAGTTTTCTCTTCTGTTATCGTACATAAATATTGTATGAAAATTTGTAGGTTTTTATTTTACTTTTGTAAGTTAATTAATACTTTATTAAAATATTTTAATCTAACTTTTGCCCGCGGCGTTGCCCGCGTACATAAAATATGGCCAATGTCACTCTGGATATAGCAGCGCTGAAAAAATTTTAGCAATCGGCCCAGTACTTTCTGAGATTAGGTACCTCCTACAAACAAAAAAATACAAAAACAAACTTCACCTCTTTATAATATTAGATAGATAGATAGATATTCTTTTATTCTTTCTTTGTATTTGTGGGAAATCATGGAATATCAACGTGCGGTTATTTCTGCCTGATCACTTAAACAAATTTTCGCTTGAATCCTGTGGTGCGGCACCAAACCAAACGCTTTGAAGTTTTCGTTTCGAGCGCAAGCAAAAATGAACTTAGATGTGGTCAGGCGGAAGTGTCTTTGATGGTACCTGCAGTACATTTACTTGTGCAGTTTCTACAATTTCTCCTTATAAGTATTGTGGCGTGGAGACGCAAATAAAAGCCTTTATAACAATATAAATAAGTAAAGTTAGACTTTACTTATTTATATTGTTAGAAGCCTTAAATTAGATACTTCTATATAAAATTATACACCACTATTTTTCTTATTAGAAAAGCCCTTGTTATTTTATAAGTAAAATCTCAATAAATAATATTCATAAACAGCAAAGTTATTAGCGTTGGTTTATGTCCCAAAATGTCACTCAATTTGTGGAAATATTGTGCAGGCTATTGATTAATGAATGAATAAGTAACAATTATTAAGGAAAACCACTGCCCGCAGTATTTTCTACTAAATTGCTAGTAGAAAATACTGCGGGTTATGTTTGATTGATTCTATGATGATTTACTTTTTCGTGGTCAATTTTAGGATTTCGGTTTTTTCTACTTTTGACTACAAAAATATGATCAGTGACGGGTACAGATAGAGCCCCATTTTTTTTTTGTACTAATTAAAAAGTAGGGGTGTATTCTTCTTAATTGACATCAATCTATCATTATTCGCATCTCTTCTAATTTTTTTCTTTTCCATAAACCTTAAAAGATCCATTACGTTGCAGTTTTAACCCCAACTAATATGTGATCTTAATTGTCGTCACAGTACTATCTAAATTGTTTTCATTATCCAAAGCTCTTATTACACGTTGAACCAGAAAGAAAGATATCCGCAATAATTGTTGTTTCAACAGGATTTCTCACAATTGTTGCTTAATTAAAGAAATATTTAGTGTGAAATTCCCTTTTAAAATTATACAATCGCAGAAAATTTACTTGTGATTTGCACCGAAAAATCTACTGCAGTCTTTAAATAAATTAAATTGTCATTCCTTTGTTTTTTAATCAAGGAGAGTATTTTGCCGACCTGACTGCCTTATATAATCCAGCACTTTTGACAAACTTTGAATGTTCGTGAGTTTAATTATTTACTTATTTATATTCTTTATTGTACATCACTTAAACAAAAAATACAGGGCAAACATTTTTAAAATGTAATGCATAATGGGCGATAAGTTTGTACTTTTTTATCCAGATTTAATAAGTATATCTAAAGAAGAAAATTATTTTATTTTGCTTGTGCTTCAATACAGACTGTTAACATCTTTTGGCTGGAATGATGATGTTATAGCAAATTTTCTAAAATGCAAGTGAAACCACGAACAGCAAACTAGTCTTCAAAAATAAATTGATGTTCCTTTGTATTTTTAATAAAGTTTAGTATTGCGGTGTCTGTGACTGTCTTGCGAATAATCCAGCACGTACCGAACGCGCGGGTCGTGTGAGGAGAATAATTGGCACTGCATATTGGACACTGGTTTCACACTAATTAGTTTGTCTACCTTACTGTCTGTGCTACCAGAGTTTAGTTTTAACTTGAATTATTTTAAAACCTTTTTTAATGAGTACTAGCTTTTTCCCGCGGCTGTGTTCACATACGTAAAATATAGCCTATGTCACCGAGAAATAAAGCCGCTTTCTATCGGTGGAAAATTTTTCGCAATCGGACCAGTACTTTAAGAGATTACCTCCTAATCTCAAAAAAAAAAAAAAAATTCTATAAAATAGTGTAGAATAGCTTGTTGCATGTGTTCAAATAATGCAACTTAAGAAACATAGGTACATACATATTTTATTAACTCCACAATTTATTTAATCCAACATGAAGGTGGAGCGATGACTTGGTGAGAGTCGCGGATATCCAATGGATATGACACGCATAGGACCGCTCGTAATGGCCAATCTATTTTAAAATACCGTGTGTTATTAAAATATAGGTATTTATTTGCAAAAAAATATTTATTAATTAACTTAAAAAAAAAAAAAAAAAAGTTTATAAAATGAAGTTTTATGTTAAAAAAAATAAAAATAAAAAGCGTTGTTAGAATCAGTTGATTAAGGTTGTTCTTGAAAATTAGAGGTTTTGCCACTCCCTATCATTTTTTTTATTTGATATAAACTAGTGCTTGACTGCGATCCCACCTGATGGTAAGCAGTGAAGCAATCTCTGATGGTGAGGCGCACTAGTTTATTAAGAGCCTATTCACTCTAGCTTTGAAGACACCCAAATTATAATCGGACGGGAAGACCGCAGCAGGCAAATTGTTCCAGTCCTTCGACGTACGCGGTATAAATGACGAGGCGAAACGCTTAGTCCGGACCGTAGAGGTTTCAACAACGTGAGGGTGGATATTCGCCGTACGTCGGGTTGTCTGATGGTAGAATTGAGATGGCGGAATCAAGTCATGCAATTCCTGCGCACACTCTCCAAAATGCATCCTGTAAAACACCGAAAGGCTGGCTACCCTACGCCTGTGCTCAAGGCTTTGGATGTTGGACTTTATTTATCCTTATTTACCAATAACAATATTCCTCAATACAAATTCTATAGAAGATATTAGAAAAACAAAACTTTGCCCAATTATTTTTCTCAGAATCGTTCAGTGTTATTTAAGATTGATGTAAAGCTGTTGAATTCTATGAAACGTCGCCTCCAAAACTTTCTTCCTTACAAAATATCATTACCTACCACGCAATTTCAAGTTCACCTGAATTTCAGGAACGTGTCAGTAAAGATTAACAAAATCGCTTTATCAACCGATGGCTGGAGTTCTTCAAGTTTCCTACAAAGTTTCAACTTTTATTACCGAAGAGTTATCTCGAACGGGTCGACCCCATTTTGATTTTCGCATAAACGATCACTTTTGTACAAGTTTTGTCACCGGGCATTCGACTTTTTGGGTTGAACTCCCTGAGAAGAACCTTTTACGAAACGGTGAAATAAAATTATTTGTAAGTTTTTATCATCTACATCTTTTTCGGTCCACGGCTTTCCAACGCTGCATCTTCCGGTACGCGGTCGCCACTCCAGAACCTTTCGGCCCCAACGGCCATCTGTTCTGCGAGCAATGTGCCCTGCCCATTGCCACTTAAGTTTGACCTGGTGCGGGAAACCGATGGATGTGGGAAGCACAAGAACGTCCGTTGTGGCGACGGTTGGGGGAGGCCTATGTCCAACAGTGGACGTGTATCGGCTGAAATGATGATGATGATGACATCTTTTTTTGCAGTCTTAAAAGCTCGCACATGACTACTGTCTCACCTGATGGAAATCAATGTGGTTGACGATGGAGCACGCTCGCTTAGAAGTAACCTATTCACTCTTGTATTAAATATCCCCAGGTTGTACCTATTAGGAAACATGGACTCCGGCAGGGAATTCTCAAATTACTCCTTAGCTGTACGCATAACGAATATGTTCCCAAAACGCTTTGTACGTATGGGTGGGATGTCCACCATGTACTGGTGTCGCAACGCCGTACGTCTTATGGTCCAATGTTGGAATGGACTTGGCGGCATTAAATTGTGCAATTCCAATGCACACTCCCCGATTTGTAAACGATAGACAACCGACAGGCTAGCAATTCGGCGTCGATGCTCAAGACTTAGGAGTTTTGACTTTTTTTTTTATGGGAGTTTTGACTTGACAAGTGCATCATAACCGATCATAATCAATCTTCTTGCATTCCCAAATCATATTAAAAGACCCTTGGATAGCAACGCCAGTATTCTTCTGCGTTTTTAACTATATTTTGATCTTGCAATCTAACAGTAATTTGCAAATTTATATGTAAAACTAGCTGTGCCCGCGACTTCGTTCGCGTGGACTACAGGATTTTGAATTTATTTTTTCTAAAATAAAGTCGCGCGTCAGTGCGTGTTTCTCTGCATGTAGGTGCGTGATCTGCATGAATGCGCGTAGATACAGTTTCAGTGTGTTGGACTGTGCGTGATTTATACAAACGGAGATACTTACAAAGACACGCATTCACGCACTACGCTGCGGGGTGCGTGGCACTGTGATAACCGCCTTAGTGGATGAAACGGGCGTCACTATTATCACGGAATATTATTATTTTTTACTAGCTGTGCCTGCGACTTCGTTCGCGTGGACTACAGGATTTTTAATTCATTTTTCTAAAATATAAGTAGCCCATGTTACATCAGCTACCTACCAAAAAAAGTCCCGTCAAAATCGGTTCAGCCATTTCAGAGATTAGCCCGGACAAACAGACAGGCAGACAGACAGACAGACAGACAGACAGACAAAAATTGTAAAAAATGTTATTTTGGTTTATGTACGGTATATATATTCATATGCATATAGTAAAAAGCAGTTATTTCAATATTACAAACAGACACTCCAATTTTATTTATATGTTTAGATTTAGATGTTTAGATTTCACTTTCACACTAAAACGCCTTTCACACTATATTATAATATAATATACATGAAATATATTTAAATATAATATACATGATAACACTAGTATTAAACTCCAGCCTGTACCGTATAATCGCTAATATGATCCTCAACATCCTTAGCCCCGAACAGCGGTAAAGCACAAACGGGTCATAGTTACCCGTAATCATGGCGTTTGTTACCGTCGTGTTGTGATCGTTTTACTACTCAAACGCTGGTTGTAATGCGGAACGTAAAACGGAATGAATCGACGGGTTAATGGCGTTTAGAGTATACGACTTACAGCCAAAGGGCAATGGAAAGGGCTATATATGGAGTTTCCTTGCGTGATCGCATCAGGAATGAAGATATCTGCAGGAGAACCAAGGTCGCCGACATAGCCCGAAGAATTGCTAAACTTAATTGGCAGTGGGCAGGGCACTTTGCTTCGCGGGCTTGCGGAAAGTGAGTAATGGGTAGCTCGCTGTCCGGCCGTCCGGTAACTGTCCGGACCAAGCCCAAGTCGTCGACGGCGCGCACTGTTCCCGCGCGCCTCAAGGAGTTGTCAGCAACAGCAGGGACCCAGCCGGGTCGAAGCCTACTGGGGCCAGGGTTTTCCAAAAGGGCGCTCGAGCCCCGGTATGAAGGCTAGAAGGAACGGGGTGGGTCTTTTAGTCAGTAAGAGTCTGACACTATCTCCCGCTCCGCCCAAGAGCGGGGGTTGTCATTGGATGATTTTTTCCCACCATAAAAAAAAGGGCACTTTGCTCGTATAACGGATGGTCGATGAAGCCGAAAGGTTCTAGAGTGGCGACTGCCGAAGGTTCGAAGGGGACCGATGACCTGGTGAGAGTCGCGGAACCGTTAGTTGTGGAGACATTTGGGGGAGAACCTTGTCCAACAGTGGACGTCCTTCAGCTGAAATGATGAGATGATGATGGGGGTACAGTTGCCATCACGGATCTTGAGCGGTTGCACAGAACCCAAATATTCGGTCTCTTTAGTGGTGCGAAGTGAGACACGGGGGCGGGGAGTATCGGTGATTGGCTCGCCGCGCCATCGCGTCATAAACTCACTTTATAATGACGAGGAAGAAGTGTAGGTACAAATTTGTTAACCTTACCTCAGTTGACGTAGAGATCCTCTTTAAAAGATTACCGAGTAGCCGAAGGCGCTCGAACACTGGCAATTGTAGCTTGGCACTGAGAGCACGCTTTTGGTTTTTGACGTGGCGATCAAAGGATTAAAAAATTTTCACTTAGTCGTATACAGTTGCCGAAACGGATCTTGAGCGCTCGGCGTCAGAGTGGGGATCGCTTTGCGCATTCTATACATTGGCGAGCCAATCGTCTTCGTTGTTAGATACATGCAGCAACGCACTGAACGAATGAGGAGTGATGTCTATGACACGATGGCGCAGCCATCCAATCACTGACACTTCCCGCCCCCGCGTCGCACTTTGCACCACTAAAGAGACCGAATATTTGACTTCTGCGCAAGTGTTCAAGATCCATGATGGCAACTGTAGCTCCACTTATGTCTGACCTCTCATCATTAGAGTCATAACGTGGGCGTGATAGACACATTTTACTCTGTTATGTATACATTTTTTCAAACACACTGTTCCTAAAGGAGTAACATCCTTAAAAAAAAAAATTACATCTAACACACAAAGTATTAAAAAAGTCGTAATCGGCGTCAGCGTTAGTCGTGATCGTATCGTAAGCTATAAAAGCGCATAATACGCCTTCCGGCAATCAAGTAACGTTACGACTGCGTAATAACTAAATAAAATACGTCACGTTATCGCTTAAAGACTAATTACATTCTTCACTATATTAACAACTGTTAAATTTTACTGTCTAAGCGTCTGACTCGGGCCTTAATCTTAGATTAAGTTAACGTGAATTAAGTAATGGGTCGTAACAGGGTTTTTTTTTTTGATATGATGTTTAAATCGACAGTGAATAGGTTTCTTCTATGTAAGCGCGTTCCATCGTCGACCGAATCGTCGCTTTCCATCAGGTGAGATTATTATTATTTAGAAGATAAGGGGCTATGCATCACCCATAGTGTAGGGGATGTAGTCACTGCGACCTAAAAGATCTATTGTGACTCGCCACCTTGTTAGAGTAACTCTTTTAGCCCGGAGGCTTCCAAGAAATTTAGAATACTCCTAGCTTTTAGAGTTTTAATCTCCTCCGGGCGAATAATGTGTCGGCCCAGATGGACACTGCGTTTGTGGACAAGGGGCCCGCATTCACACAAGAGGTGCTTAGGCGTCTCCCTCTCCTGATTGCAGTACCGGCAAACATCAGTGTCACTCAGTTTCATGTGAAATTGGTGCCTGTTTAGTTTGCAGTGGCCGGTTAAGGCGCGGGCTATCGCACAGATGTTCGTCCTGCTAAGCTCAAGAAGCTCGGCAGTTCGTTTTTGTGAGTAGCCTTCTATGAGAGATTTGGCGTGTAGCAGACCTGGTTGTACCAACCAGTGCTTTTTTGAATCGCCAAATAAGTTGCCCTTAAGGGTCTGCATGGCCTGGTTCTTTGAGATACCACAGAAGGGTTCTGGACCTATCTGATGACCTTGAGCCCCAGCCCGTGCAAGTTCATCGGCTTTTTCGTTGCCGTTGATTCCAGAATGACCTGGTACCCATCTCAGAATAACTTTATTCCTTTGCCCCAGGTCATTCAGTTTGTTAACGCAGTCTTTTACCAGTTTCGAATTTAAAGTATTCGAGTTCAAGGCGTTAAGAGCTGCCTGGCTATCTGAGTAAATCAGAATTAATTGATTTATGTAGTTTCGTTGACGGTTGGCCTCCACACATTCTATAATGGCGTATACCTCCGCTTGGAATATGGTAGCATGTTTACCCAGATTCAAGCTTTTGCCGAATTTCGGGCTAATGCCAAATATTCCACATCCTACATTCTCACCAATTTTGGACCCGTCTGTAAACCAGATCAGGCTTCCAGCCTTGCAAGTGATGAGGTTGTTTGACCAATCCTCTCTGCTCGGCAGTTCCACTGTGTAATTCCTTGTGAAATTACACTGTGGAAGCATGACGTCTGTTGTCATAGCTAGTTGATCGTGTTCAAGTACTGATTCGTGTAGCGATCTCAGTGCTTGAGAGCGCCAGTTTGCTTTGCCAGTGCTGTTTGTTCTGTACATGCTTGCCTTCGCCTCCTTCGCAATGAATAGATGAAGTGGCGGTAGGTTAAGCAGGGCATTTAGAGCAGCTCCTGGGGTTGTGGACATGGCCCCTGTTGATATGAGGCATGCAAGTCTCTGCAAACCATTAAGTTTGTTAATGACTGTCACTTGAGTTGTTTTCCTCCACCATACTACGCAGGCATACGTTATTATCGGCCTGACTATGGCGGTATACAACCACAGGGCGATTTTAGGGTTTAAGCCCCATTTCTTCCCTGCTAAGCGACAGCATATTCCTAAAGCTATTTTAGCCTTTTGGATCACATTGTTAATGTGAGTGTTCCAGGTCAGTCTCTGGTCGATAGTTACGCCCAGGTACTTGACTTCGCTGGAGAATGGTATGAGAGTCCCCTTAACAGTGGGCGTTACAAGTTTGTCCAACTTACGCTTCCTAGTAAAGGGGACTATTGTTGTTTTACTCGGGTTAACCGATAAATTGTTTTCTGTGCACCATGTGTTAATAATGTTCAGAGATCTTTGTAGTATAGATGATACCGTGCTGTGACAGGGGCCGACAACACAAGCCACCACATCGTCAGCATAGCTATGTACATCTAAGTCTCTTGTAGAGGCTTCAACCAGCAATTGGTCAACAACGAGTAGCCATAGAAGTGGCGATAAAACGCCTCCTTGCGGGCACCCTTTAGTTGTTTTGAAGCTCTTTGTAGTTCCGTGTAAGGTAACACTGATAGTTCTGTTGAGGAGCATGAATTCGATCCAACGAGTAGTTGTTTCGTCAATCCCTTTCGCCTTCATTCCCTTGGAAAGGGCGTCTATGGTGACGTTGTCGAAAGCTCCTTCAATATCAAGGAAAGCACATAGGGCTATCTGTTTATCTTCCAAAGCCCTTTCGATCCTGTCTGTTAGTTCTAACAGAGCAGTTTCTGTAGATTTTCCTTTTTGGTAAGCATGTTGCTTCGGATGCAGAGGGTTATCCCTTAATGGTCCATCCCTGATGCATTCGTCAATAACCTTTTCCATACTCTTGAGTAGGAAGGAGGTAAGGCTTATTGGTCTGAAGGACTTTGGTTGAGAGTAGTCCTTCTTACCGGCCTTTGGGATAAAACAGACTTTAACCATAGTCCATTTCTCTGGTATATATCCCCAGGCAAAGCTTGCTCTGAAGATTTTGATTAAAATAGGGATGAGTATAGTCTTCCCTTGCTGCAGAAGAGCTGGGAAGACATCGTCATCCCCTGCAGATTTAATTGGCTTGAATGAGTCTATAGCCCATTCTACCTTGTTCGGTCTAAAATACCTCGCCGCTCTTCTCCAGTCTTCATTTGAAGGCCTGGTGAGGCGGATATGAGGAGTATTTTGTACGATGTTATCTGGTGCCATCACCGAGCCAGGGAAGTGTGTAGACGCCAGAAGTTTCAGGGTTTCTTCCGCTGATGCAGTGAAGGCACCGTCTGGTTTCTTTAAGAATCCCAGTTGATTTGTAGGCGATTTGGATAAGACTTTGTGGATTCTGGCTCCTTGAGGGACTTTAGTAATCTCCTCGCAGAACTTCCTCCATGACAGTCTTTTCGCCTTTCGGATTTCTTTATTATAGGTAGTTAAAGCTTTCCGATACCGATCCCAGTCGTCAGTCGATTTAGCCTTATTAAACAACCTACGTGATTCTTCCCTTAAAACATCGAGCTTTTTGTTCCACCACGTCACTTTTCTATCCCTCACAGTTCTTAGAGGGCAGCTCTCTTCGTAAGAGGCTGTAATGGCTTCCGTAACTTGAGCAACAGCATAATCCAATGTTTCAGGGGAGCGTATGGTTTTAGGGAAGTCTGGGAGTCTATCTTGGAGCTTTATTCTGAACAAGTCCCAGTCCGTGGCTTTTGCATCCCTAAAAGTGATGGTTTCGCAAATCTTGGATGTATTCAGTGCGAATTTAATTAGTCGATGATCAGACATAGATGGTTCATCACTGACATGCCAATTGGTTATCAGCCTGGCAGTGTGAATAGTAGCGAGAGTTACATCAAGAACTTCCTTCCTCGATCTAGTTACAAAGGTCGGTTTACATCCCTCATTAACTATTTGGAGGCGGTTAGTTAGTACAAAATCATGAAGCAACTCACCTCTGTCGTTGATGTCAGTGCTGCCCCAGTTGGTATGGTGGGCGTTGGCGTCACACCCAATGAGAAGCTCGGCATTGTTGGCATAGGCGTACTCGACTACCTTTGCAAGCTCCTCGGATGGGTCGGTTTTCGTCCCGTCCAGGTATGCCGAGCACACGATGAGGCGTCCATTTCCGCTCTTGACATTAACATAAGCTGCAATCAGGTCATCGCTGCACAGGCCTGGTATGCATAAGAAATCAATATTATTATTGAAAAGTATACACGCTCTTGGTTTGACTCCTCCGATATGGTGTACGACCTTACCTGCAGAGCCCAGTCCAGACACCGTGTTAGTATTAGCCAGCCACGGTTCCTGAATAAGAGCAATGTGAAGGTTCTTCTGTGTGAAGTGTTTTTCCAGAACAGCCGTGGCTGCTCTGGCATGGTGCAGGTTGATCTGCACCACTTGTGGGTTTGTGTGTGTCTGTGTTATGGTGTGTTTGTGTTGTGTTAGTGTTGTGTGTTTGTGTCGGTGGGTGGGTTAAGTGGCGTTATTCGACCCGCTTGGCTTCGGGGCTGTAGGGCAGCCCTGAGGTTTGGCCGGTCGGCTCTCCACTCCCGATCGATTGGGACGTGTAGCCCTTTTCGTCGGTGGTGCTCCGAGGGGGCGGTTCCTGACGCCCCGGCCTCCAGGTTTCGGCTTGGCGTTTTGCCGCTTTGCCGTTTTACCAGAGACCTGGACGCTCGGCCCCGCCCTAGGAGCGTGTTGAGCAGGTGGCAGAATCTCTGCGCTAGATTGGCTAGTTCCTGCCACCTGCTCAGCCCTCGCCGGCGTATTATCGCCGCGAATGCGAATCCAGACTTTGCGAAAGCCTAGTTGCGGCCTGCAGTCTAGCTTGCGCAAGGCTTCTACAGAGGCATCATCGATAGAGAGGGCGGTCGTGATTCCGTCCCTTTCTTTCTTGACGCTCAGCACCTTCCACAAGCCAGTCTGCAGGTCGTTTTGTTTTTCCAGGAGATTGAGGGCATCTCTTGGAGTTTTCAGGACATCTTCTGTCTTGAAGTGGAGGATCCCAACCTTAGCTTTTGGCAAGTCCTTCTCGTTAATGAACGAGAGTTCCGCCTCTGGCCACGGCTTTAGTGTCCCCACTTTTTCTTCAAGCCATTTCAGGCTGTAGTCGTTTTTAATTACGACTTGCAGCCATCCCGGTTTGAAAGTGCAGCCCTCAATTCGAATTTTGAATTCGGGGGCTTTGGGCATAGGGGCGTTAAGAATCGCCCTCAATAAGTCCTTGTAAAGGAGCCCCAATTGCGCGTCCGACATGGGCTCCTTGTTACGGATTCCCACCCGGATGTTAGTTAGGGCATCCTTAAAAGACATAGCGCTTGTCTCAGGCGGTGGTCCGACCTGAGTTGCGGACGTCTCATCAGGGATCATTGGAGTTGACCCTGACTTTTCGTCCACACGCGTAGTCTTTTTGGCATGATCTTTTGGCGACTCGTCCTCGGATCGAGATCGTTTTACCGGCCTCTTCCCCGAGGACATATCAGCCATTAGACCAGTCGAAGGAATGCGCGCACTCGCCAACCGCTCCGTGACCAGCTTGTAGGCCTCAATGGGGTCCATACCGCCAGCCCTGAGGCGCCGCAGGCGCTTACGCGCTGCTCCTGGCAACCGTCGTTTCCTGGGACTGAGGCCAGTTTCCGACGGCACTTCCGAGTCCATCTCAGTAGGCCTCGTGCCATCGTTTGCTGACTCCAGTTCAGGAGGGTTGAGTTCGGTGTCCAAGGTGACTTGGGAGTCTCCCTCAGAACCGAGCAAGAGAGCAGTCAGATCGGGAATTGACCCAGTAAGACTACTTGAGAGTTCCGGACGTTCGTCATCGTCCAGAGATGGAGTATTTTTTTTAAAAGAGTTTAAATCCATACAGTTCCCACGGGAAGCTAGGGAAATAAACAGTCCACCTGGGCAGAGCCCCGCTTGCCCAGGTAAGGCGAAATTACTACTCCAGGATTGCCATCTCCCTGGAGAGACACCGATAGGAACCAAGCTCCCCCTTGGCCACGCATCCCTCGGCTCGGTACGTATCACACCTTGGATTGGGTTTTGCCGATTATTCGCCACCGCTGTAAGTGATTCCCCTACCTATGCCATAAGTAATGACACACGTAAGAGAGCCACCTACAGCGGCGCCCAGGATGCACCGTCCCCCCCACTGTTCTTCCCAGCGAATGCCTACATACAGCCGCATATAAAATGCAGATGCATACATGCATGAACTGGGACGAACAGCAAGAGAGCACACGTGGAGGTTATCTAGCACGCATCCCATCAGGTGAGATAGTGGTCAAGCGTGAACCTATCAGCAATAAAAAAAAATGTTTTCTTCAATTTCAGTCTCTTATCATATTTTCCTCATATCATGGCAAATTAGTTAATAGGCTCTTAGTAAACTAGTGCGCTTCACCATCAACGATTGTATCACTGCTTACCATCAGGTGGGATCGCAGTCAAGCAAGCTAGTTTATAACATTTAAAAAACCGGTTAAGTGCAAGTCGGACGCGCACTGAACGTTCCGTACAAACTTACTTATGAAAACAGCTGAATTCCCGAATTGAGTTACGAAGATTTTTTCGAAACGCATTTTTTTTTGTGGCGTTACTACAACACAGTTTTTTTTTTCTATACTTGTGCTATGACACTTCGTACAAAATTCCAGGATACTAGGTCTACAGGAAGTACCTTAGGAATTTTGATTCCATTGTGAAAGTGTCGAAATATACGTCTTTTGCGACATAAACCGCTGTAATTTCACCTTAATACCTCCACGCATTCCCGAGATAAAGGGTTTTCACAGACAGACAGACTTCTTGTTTCAGAAACTAGAGGTAGATGCAACAAAATACGTCTAAACCTGAACCCACACTCAAATGCATAGAAACAAAAATATGACTTGAAACTAGAACTTCGGATCAAACGATTATGTAAATTTTAGGAAGTTGCTCTCACAGGCGTAAAGTCTTTTGCATGTACCTCGGACAGTATGTGGAATGGTACAGTCAAGAGCGAAGACATGATCACACTTGTTAATTTTCTTGTAGAAATTATTATTGAGATTACGGTAAATATAGTCTCTCTAAAAAGTCAAACGACTTATTTAATCATTTAAAAAATACATATATTCCATACTTTTTGTAAGGTTCTTTTATTAGTAAACAATGATCAAGATCTCCAACCAACCGATCCGATCCGATCTCCGATCTTCAACCTTGATTATTGAACCAGTGTTGACTACATCAGATTTCAATTTGCCCTAAGTATTACCCAAGCCTTTTAATTTTTTAGACAGACCTGATGAATGGTAAAAGAAGACATATTTACCTCAAATACTCGTCAATTAAGGTTGAAAGTAAATGATAAATGATCTTTATTTTGCAAGTAAGTTTATAAAAACACTTTTACACGTAATTTTTTTTCCGTCAATTAAAGCTAGATGAGGCCGGTGTTTTCTAGCTGACTACTCTGAGAAGAAACACTGAAACAAACTCAAGGGTCAGAGTCTCTTATAAAGTCCACTCAGCAAAACATGTAATGGTCAAATCATATACTAAAACTAGTACTTAAATTCCAAATCGACGATGAAGTGACAAGAACCTTTATCTACCAGAACATAATTTTACAGGAAACGAAAAAAACGTTTTATTTATTTTAAACGCAAGGTAATATAGGTTGGTTATCGGGTATATATAATATATAACCAATAATAATATTTTTCATACCTTGCGTTTAAAATAAATAAAACGTTTTTTTCGTTTCCTGTAAAATTATGTTCTGGTAGATAAAGGTTCTTGTCACTTCATCGTCGAAATGTCATTTTAATGTAGATTATTAATATACAATCTTATTTTTGGAATATGCTAAACCTGAAACACCTGTCTTGTATTTTGTCTTCCGTCGTTCAACAGCGCATCCCTTGACGCATAGACTTTTCCAAGACTCTTCCATTTATCGCAGTCTCGATTAGCTCTAACGCACAGAAACCAGTCTACCAGCTATCTCCACTATATTATCGACTGTCAGTCTTACTGCTATAGTATCATCATCATCAGTTTTAGTTCCCACTGCTGGGGCTCAGGCCTCCTCTCTAGAAGAGGGATCCGTCCATAATCTACCAGGTGGACCCAGCGTGGATAGGTGGATTTCACAAGTCTTTAAATTTTTGGTTTCTTCATGGTATTTTGCTTCATTATCCTAAGAGCAGTGAATTTAAATAAAATTACACTAAGTAATGCGCCTAGCTGGGTTTGAACCTGCAGCCAATAATTGGTAAATCGGGGCTATTTCTACTAAGCCACCATTACTACTGCTATAGATGCACTGGAAACCAACCTTTCCTTACTTACATAGTTAAAAATAGGTTGGCACTTGATGACATGATGGCAAAAATGTTATTACATTTTATTAAGTGTTAAGTTTTTAAATTTTGTCCTGAACTGTACTTCAGAGAGACCGTATGTAGAACCATACGAGTTAAAATATTACAGTTACCTGAATACGGGTAGTCGGACTTATTCAGAGTCGGAGAATTAGTCAAATAGAACGGATGAACTTAGGCAGTGTGTGGACCCGTACTAATGGAGAAATGTGGACTTTATTTATACTGTGTAATATTTACTAGAGGAAAAAAGACTGGTTGTTATGTAGGAAGGTAATTAATAGATATTATCTTCCTACCAAATAACTGATATGAAAGAAAAGATAAAAATGATCATCTTAAATGTTATTGCGGCAAAAGGAACTATCTTATAGTAGTAGGATTAACTACTAAAGAGATTGTTAAGAACTGTGATGGTATAGGAAAATGGCAAAAGCAGAAATTGATCTACATCCGTCATCCGTGTGTCACTGTGGGGTGCCAACTGAAAATCAGCGCTGGGTGTCTGACGCCCAGCAATTGCTGAGTTGGTGACCCTTTCGGTTCAGGCACAGTCACTGCAACTGTACTGTATGTTTGTAATACTCTTTTTTTATTACTCTTTTATGTTGTGGTATATTGTGTTGCTTGTGCCGAATAAATGCTATTCTATTCTATTCTATCTAAGCACAAAACGTCAAAGACGTAAAATGTCCACAGCGCACAACGTCAAAGACACAAAATGTCCAAAACACACAACTTGAAAGAAGCAAAATGTGTAAAGCGCACAACGATATAGGAGCAAAATGTCTACATCACACAACGTCAAAGAAGAAAAATATCCAAAGCATAATACATCTAAATTAGTTGCTAAGACAGTGTAACGATTTTTCAAATGTTTGCTTTTAAATAAGAAACACTGAAATGTAGTGTGGTCAATCCTTTACATATTGCCTTTTCTATAATCATTATCGTAATAAAAATACTCTTGGACAAAAGCTTGTTATGGCCAAAGTCGAAGGATACTGGTATTAACAACTCGATCGAGTGACCAAACATTGTAGTCTCTGTTTCATAGTAAGGGAGCTCATTCGTATCCGTCAAACAGTGTCCGGCAGTTTGTCACGAAGTTAGTAGTTCATACCGAGATGAGTCTAGTTGAGTGAATTAATCTTAGTTTATATTGCTACCTTGACGGTTCGTGTATTAAACTGTTTTTTATGACTTTAGGACCCAGGATTAGAAGCTCAATTGGTCCCTGGTTGTCTGGGAGTTGGAAAAAATATCTGTCTACCCAACTTATTGTTTTAGTAAAGTTTTATTGTTTTGGGCTCAAAATTAGGTAGCGGTAAACATTTATATTTAGAATAGTGGCTTAAATAGCCAACCCTTTTGCTAGAGAGAGTAATATTTTAATTTTAAATGAAGAGAAACTAAATACTTTTCACAGCATTTCCTTGTATTTTTTTTTAAACCATAATACGCTTTTTTGTATATTATATCTAGTGTTAAAGCTAAAGTAGTTTTTTTCACTTTAAATTTACTTACCTACATATTTTAGTTCAGCAAAATAAATATCACATATAGCCAGTTATATCGTCTCCCCTAACGACTTGACAGCCAGACGCGTAACTTTACGAGGGTATTCAGAAAATTATACACTTTTCCTATTCATTCTATTGAAAAGACTTGAGGAAAGGCTTATTTATACGACGAAACATAGTTAAAAGTATAAAAACATATATAGATATGTTTATGAACTATTCAAGTGCTCCTACGTCAAAAGTCCCACGTTCTACTCGGGCAAGCAAATTATACAGGAGAGAAATGTCCGCTATGAATGGCGTACTTTTTCTATTATTTCATAATTAAATAAACTTCAAGGATCGTCTTATTAACATTCAAAAGACATCCCTCATGTATTTTCTTTTATCATTTATAATTTTTCGTTCAAAATGTGTAGTATTAAAGTTGTTTGAAAAGGACGACAGCGTACAGGTGAATGAGCTTTAGAGTTTTAATATTAATTTAATATGAATTCTCGCGTTGACAGAATATACATTAGCAACAAAAAAGTTACTGATTCATATTAAAAAATAGAATGTGATATTTTAATAAATGAGAAAAGATGACAAGATAGAACAGAAGATAAATGTTAACGTGACAATTAACCGGAGAAATCGATGAAAATAACAACAGCAGCATGTTAAAAGGGTGGGAAGATGACGACAAGACAATAATGGACTTTTTAACTTTTATTAGTGCAAGAAGTAAGCAGCGAGCGGTAAAATCAAAAGTATGAAAATGCTTGAAGCATGCCACGAGACGCCCCTCATAGCGCTTACCAATGCCGCCGAGCTCGCGGCACCGGGCGCCGCCAAGTCCGAGGTCGTGAACGGGCCGTAACGCGGTGTACTACGTAAGAAAATCAACGCAACGGTGAATGCGAAGCGATGCGGCCCGAATAGAACAAACAATTTATACTCTATTTCTGTGGCGAACGTAAATAACCACACGTGGGTGCGGTGCGGCAAAGAGTGAAGCAAAGCGGTCGTGATCAGTTGGTTTGAAATTTTCGCGCAAACTCTTGCGTTGCAGTGAATTGATTTATATAAATAGCGCGGCTGAAGCACCAATTTTGCGTGCACGTAAGATGCCGCGTCAAGAAAAAGAAGAGTGATGTATTGGTAAGCAGCAAATCGAATTTGATTCACGCTGTTTTACCGTATATAAGTAACGTTTATTATTATGTTTTCAAAGTTGCTATTGTTTCCTAAATGGTTGTTTTAAAAATCATTTTATCTCTTACCTAAGGTAGTTTGAATGATAGCATTACTTCTACCTCTCTGATAAAGTTTGTCTCTCTGTGTTGTACACCGAATTAAGCAAGTTTTTATATTATTAAGTTTCTTGTTTACTCTAAGTCTTGTTATGTAATATTGCTAATTAAACCGGTTTTATTTAAGGGTGAGTTGCACCATTTAATTATAACGATAACAAGCCGTTAACAGTTGTCAAATCGTCGAATTGACCAGTAGGCGGCCGTTTCACGGCTGGTTATAGTTTGGTTATAGTTATAGTTAAATGGTGCAACTCACCCTAAAACGATACAATATTTTTGTCAGCAGTTAACTGGGCTAAGATAAAGTTTACATTAAACTATTTTCGACTTAGATTGTATTTTAGTTCGTGATCGATTTAGCTTCGCAGCGTTTTTAGTAGGACAGCATGTTGGTCAGTTATTGTAGAGTTAGAAAAATCAGAACATATAATAGGGCTAGATTTGATCATCATATTAACAAGATAGGAGCTGCTTCGATGTGTAGGCAAAGTGTTTGGAGAATCAAAGTAGGAGCAAATGTAAACATAGTTTTCAGAGTTATTATTGTATATAAATTATACAATACTCTATATACGATGTTTTAGGAGGGCAAAATGATATTGTATCGGCGATACCGTTTGTCGAAATGCCAAAATTTTTTGGGACGGGCTACGTGAAAATGACATGAATTTCTAGGTATCAACTTTAAAATTGGTGCCATTGGCTGAGAAGTTAAGGAATAGAGATTACCTCCTATAAACAAAACAACAAACTTTACTTTGAATAGTGTATTAATAAACTAGTGCGATTCATCATTATCGATTGCATCACTACTTACCATTAGGTGGGTTTGCAGTCAAGCACTTTAATAACATTGATAAAAAAAAGTTAACAAGTATAAGCGTTTTCATCACACATATCCAGTCCTTATACTATTGTTAAGGCACGTCGCACGTTTCGTAAACGCACGATATCATCGCTACTAACGCGCGTTAGTTGCATTTGCAAGCGCGATAGAAAAAATGCCAACGCGCTACAACATCGCGACTGTATCGATGCGAACGCGCTACAGTATCGCTGCAAAAAGTTAGCGTGGGCGAGGGCCTTAAGCTTTCAGATATCGTGACAGGTATATTAAATGATCACATAATCGATCAATTGCACCGTTTTATTGTTACAGTGCAACTGGCTTTTGCAGAGGAAACAACAATTTAGTTCAGTTGATCGTTTGTTCTGCAGTCTAGAAGGCATCATCGATCAGGCTGAGAATTAACAACCGTACAGTGGCCATATTTTATTATTTGTCAGTTAGATTTTTTTTTTCAAATTCATATAAGCTAGTGCTTGACTGCGATCCCACCTGATGGTAAGCAGTAATGCAATCGTTGATGGTGAGGCGCACTAGTTTATTCACTCTTGCCTTGAAGACACCTAAATTGTAATCGGACGGGAAGACCGCAGCAGGCAAATTTTTCCAGTCCCTTGATATACGTGGTATATACGACGAGGTGAAACGCTTGGTCCGGCCCGTAGAGGTTTCAACAACAAAACCGAATACTCGCTGTTTCGTTTCGTTTCTCGCAATTTCTAAATGTGTACTGTAATCGTGTATTCGAGTATCGTTTTCGCCAAGGACACACTAAGACGCGTTATTCAAATGGACTTTAATTGTCATCTGTTGGAAGTAGAGTTGGTTTATTACTTAGTTTATTTATAAATTTTGCCTGAAGACTAAAATCTTTGTGAGAGAGAGTCTGAACTAGGTTCAAGTCCTGTATGACAGTTCTCCAAACAGGTTTTTTTTTATCTGATATAAACTAGTGCTTGACTGCGATCCCACCTGATGGTAAGCAGTGGTGCAGTCATTGATGGTGAGGCGCACTAGTTTAATCCGAATAAAAACATCTTCACTGCTGTTCCTTTAACATTATGAACTATTTATATCCTATTTTAAAGGGTAGAATAACAGGGTGTAAAGTTCCGCAAACTTCCATTGAAAAGGGTGGATCCTCCGATCAGACGAGTTTTGTAACTGCCCAATAGTTGACTTTAAGCTGTATGTATGCCATGGTCCGGAGCGAGGAGGAGTGGCAGGCGGTCGCCGACTTCTGCGAAGCAGTAATGCCCGCAGAGGAGAAGGCCGACCGTATCAGGCAACGGCGCTCTCACCGCGGGCTTGCGGACAGTGAGGAATGGGTATCTCGCTGGCCGGCCGTCCGGTAACTGTGCGGACCAAGTCCAAGTCGTCGACGGCGCGCACTGTTCCCGCGCGTCTCAAGGAGTTGTCAGCAACAGCAGGGACACCACCGGTTCGAAGCCTACTGGGGCCAGGGTTATCCGAAAGGGAACTCGAGCCCCGGTATGAAGGCTAGGAGGAACAGGGTGGGTCTTTTAGTCAGTAAGAGTCTGACACTATCTCCCGCTCCGCCTAAGAGCGGGGGTTGTCATTGGATGATTTTTCCATATATACCATAAAAAAAGCTGTATGTGTAATTAGAGATATACCGTTGTAGGAATATCTCTAATTACATCTACTACTACTACTACTACTACTATTCTTTGAGCAATATTCCCACCAATATTCCCACTTCACGGCAATATTGCCGGATACGAAACATCTCTCGCAAAAAAACTTTAACACCGCGATACAGGATTTTAACTTTAGTTTCTTTATGGTGTCATAGATTTCCCTATAACTGTGATATAAACTATACATTTGATAATCATAGATCTATTCAACAAACAATTAATGTCCCAAATATCTACCGCTCTAAACCCAGTTAGAAAGATTAGTGGGACATTAGTCGGTTAAAATAATGGAGCCTCGTTCAGCTTACTCAAGTTCTAGTTACCTGGGCAGTAACTAACTACGAGCTTTGAAACTCACTGTCTAAGTAGATAATACTACTTAACTTCAAGAGATTTCGGATAGGAATAACCACAGAGTTCTAAAAGTTAGAAATGGTTTTAGGTTTTTGGGATCCGAAATGGATTAATTAGAGGGGATAAAGTATGATTGTCAATCGGATTAGAAACAAAATTAATGATAAATGTAGTAGATAGTTCTTTGTTTTAATAATACATAGAACTATCTATACCATAATTTATAATTGATATAGGTATTAACATAAGAAAATGCCTTTCTTTAAAACAGGTTGCTTTGAAAAGGATTGGATCTTTGGATTGACTTGGAATTATTAGTTCACATAAATAAAATGAAAAAAAAAACACAAAAAGAAAACAATAAATACCTTACTTCTAAAAAAAATAACGTATGTACCTTTAATATAAAGTTTATTTGATATTCTAATTCTAAGTCAGTCCAAGATATAATTTATTTATTTATTTATTTAACACTTTTTGCACATGGGTACAGAGGCGGACTTAATGCCTTAGGCATTCTCTTCCAGTCAACCTTTGTCTTGCTTCTAAGCAACCCGTATGAAAAAACGGCAATTTCATAATATCATTATGAAATTGCCGTTTTGCGAAAAAGTCCTATTCATACTATATTCAAAACTGAATTTTTATTTTGTGTTACATAACTCAAAAACTATTGGACGGATTAAAAAAAAAAATTAACACTAGAATCCTGTTTTATCACTCAGTCTAATAGACTATATAGGGTGACTGGTAATTAGTGACACATACTTATACACGTGATTGTACTCATGATTACAAACAACTTTCCCAAAGAAACTTTTTTTTTATAGGTAGGTACTCATTATTTTACTTATATTATCTAACCGGAACATGTCGGTACCTACATAGATTGGCTTGCAAGCGGGGCGGGTGCACTATCACTATTGTAGGTAAGGTACATGAGACAACGGCGTTACGTAGCTAACAGCTGAGAGGTCGCAGGCGCGCGCGCAAATTTGCGCGAACAGCTGTTTTGTTATTGTGATAAAACTAATGAGTATAAAAAAAAGTTTCTTTGGGAAAGTTGTTTGTAATCATGAGTACAGTCACGTGTATAAGTATCGGTCACTAATTACCAGTCACCCTATATATTTTCTACTTTCACGCAGGCGAAGCTGGTGGCATATGCTAGTTGGTTGATTATAACCAACTAGTATCTGCCACCAGCTTCTTTCACCTAGTTATCTGGGAAACAATAATTTTCATAAAATATATACACTAAAACGAAAAGTACATAATACATAACCAGAGCTGCTTTTATTCTTTGCATTAATTTAACTATAAGTTTTTATTAATTTATTTTCGTAATCAATAATAAATTTTCTAGAATCTATTTTATATTTAACAGATCTAATTTAATTTATATCCCATAATAATGAATACCAAATTGTAAAAGCAATATACGACTATAATTGAAATATTTGCACAAAAATAAGCTAGTATACAATTACCTAAAGGTATTTCTTGCAAAAATGTCGTTGGTGTTTCATTGTTCCTAATAAATAATTAATAAACCTAATACCCGAGCTGAAAGCTCCAGTCACAAAAGGAATTCTATTAATTATTTCTTTCCTTAGCAACTCACTTCCATAACGGAAAGCTAGCATAAACATGATCAGGAAAAAGGAAATAAAAAAAAGGAAGAATGAAACTGATGAAATATTAAAATCAATTAGCTGTTCCTCTCGCTTTACTAGTTTTAATTTTCCATTTAATCCTGTTTGAAGTATTATTGTATTTTCAATAGGGATTGGAAGGAACAATTATCTAACTAGTATTCCTTTGAGTGTGTTAAATAAATAATGTCGGCGGCGCCTGGGGCACAGGTCGGAACTGAATAACCGACTTCTCGTATCAGTATTACCATTGTTTTCTGAGCAAAGTTCAAATTGAAAAATAAATATAAAGACAACAGACAGACACAGGTGAATTATGAGAAATTGATATTAGATCACTTTACTGCTACCACTACGCTGAATGTATGAATGTGTTGTGTTTTATTTACAAGCTTTTATTAAGTTTCACCTGTTCCGATGTTTGTCTGTAATCAAATCTCGCAAATTAAAGATTCACTTCCCGATTACCGATTGAGCTGAAAGTGTGCATGCATGTGTAAATCAGATGACAATGCAAAATTATTATGACATGGAACTGTTCTGATGATGGAACTGGAACGTGACCATAGGAACTCAGGTAACCCTATTGTGTTTGAGCTTTTTGAAATGGTCTTGACGAGTATGATTATGTAGGTATATACCGCGCTATAAAAGCTTGCTATGAAAAAATGATTATCATTGAAAACTTGTCTGTATTCAATGAATAAGCTCAAAAATGATCTGATCACTGAGTAACTTATATGCTATCAGAAATCAGATTTGACCGTACGACATTAGCGGTAGCAGAATGAAATCTCATATTTTCGACAATCCCTATCGCTAATGGGATATCACTTTCTCTCAAAGGCTCTGAACAACTCCTTAACTTTTACAAAGTCCAGGTTCCTGTACAAAGTATTACATATTTCATAATCAATGCTTAGAGACTGGTTTCCGAAAGAAATGAATTTATTATTATTGTTACCACTTATGAGATAGTCCAGCAAAATATTAGCTTGCTGCATTTGATACGGAAAGAGCTAAAAATGCTCCAAGAGATTTTAAAAATTGGGTTACGTACAGAAATAGCAGAGGTTTTAAGATATCATCAGATTCAATTTATGAAAGTGTTCCACTTTTTCTGTCATCTTAAATCCAAGCTTATATCAATACTTACGGTTGTACCAGGTAAACTTCATATAATTTGAATTTACTAAAAAATAATATTACTTGTCAGTATCATTCTTGGATTCATACTGCCGTCGCTTTATGTAATTTTGACATAATTATTAAAACGTAATAAGTACAAAAGTGGAATTAATAGCTTAGCTCTAGGGCCACGGGAAGTTTCTAAAAAATATACTTACATGTGCGTTTTAGAACGTAGAAATATGTGGGTTATGTGGGTTTTAGTCGGTAAAAGTTAAACACATCTTTTCTTGCTGCTGTATCCTAGAGCGGAAGAAGAAAAAAAGACGTGTGGCACTCGGGGACTGCCGCGGTAAAGCTATTGCATAGCATTTTTATCAACTTATGCAATTATAATTATTTATTTATTTTATTTATGCAGTATTTTTTTTCCTTTGTTTTTTTTTTCTTTGATATTAATTGAAGTTACACTTTCACACATTGAATTGAATTTTGATTGATTGTTCACTCATTTGTTTTCTTATCGGTCACCACGCTCAAAAAACAAATGAGTGGGGGGTGTTAGGTTATTTTCGTTACGGAATTTCTGGATTCGGTCTCCATGCTCAAGGCCCGCGATAGAAGCTATGTAATAGCTTAAAAATCCAATCAATTTTTTACCAGTCAGATAATAAGTGACAGAAAGATATCATGATATCGGAATAATGCATAGGTTTGTGCATAAAAAACTAATACACACTACAAAGCATTATAATAAAATTATACTACAGTTTACCGTCTATCACAAAACCGAGCCTTCGTAATAACAAAAGAATGTCAACTATGCGAAAACCGATGGTACCTCCCAGTTTATTTAGGCAGCTATCTAACGCGCATTTCTTTGTCAGCCTCTTTACCTCACTGAATAAAATATTCGGGATATCTCCACTTCCGAACACCCTGGCTATATTAAAGGGCCTTTGGTGGCAAGTTATTGATAAAGCGGACGTAAAAGGGTACGTTATCGGCTATCGGTTCGCTTATTAATGTAAAGATGTTGGAGTTTTTATTAATATTTTTGGTGTTTTTTATCGTGTTGGTAGTGTTAATAGAAGATGTCGAGTATAAAATAATAAGATTGCCAGTTCCTAAGTGACTTAAATCGAATTGAATGATGGTGTTATCGAAAGACGAATGGTTGCATCCATCTTACTTGCTCTACTTAAGCTAGTGACGGATCTGTACCTAATCTACACAAAAAGCACTGATAGAGCACCAGTAGTTACTTTTATCCTTTAAACATTGCTTGGAATTGCAGATAATTTACTGACAAAAAATACTGCTAAAATTTGTGATTTCTAAGATAATGAAAATGGCGTCTATCATCGCTAATATCTTTCGTTTCTCTTTGATCGTTCGAGCAATAACCATTAGCGATTGTACAAGACTAATAGTTACATGAAATGCGTTTCTTACTTCATACGCCATTTTATGTGAGACTCGGTCGGTTCTTTTAAATCCCTACCTGCGAAAATATCGATGTCATTTACTTTTTCTAGAGTAAAGATTTTATCGTCCTATTCAGTGGCCTTCAAGTGTTCCTTCTTTATCAAGGCCTTGTACTAGTAATGGCCTAGTGGCCTTGTAGATATCTTTAACGAATCATCGAACATTTTTGCTGTCCAACCGTTTGGAAAGTAATGAAATTAATGAGGCCGAAAGCAAAATTGCTCGTACATGAGAAATACTCTCAGATAACAGCTAGACGTGATATTTTGATTACAGATCTGCTATATTAGAAAAGAAAAGATTTCCTTATTGTTATATTTCAAAATATTTTTGGTTTTATCAGGAAATTTGCCTGCTGCGGTCTTCCCGTCCGATTATAATTTGGGTGTCTTCAAGGCTAGAGTGAATAATCTCTTAATAAACTAGTGCGCCTCACCATCAACGATTGCATTTCTGCTTACCATCAGGTGAAATCGCAGTCAAGCAATAGTCTATATTAGATTAAAAAAAAAAACGAATCTAACCTATGTTGTATTTATTTTAAAGCATTATAGCTATCGCTGCGTTTAAGGACAAAAATAAAATATTTACCCTCAGCTTCTACCGGGTAAATCAGTAGGGAATTCCTATCAATTTCTTTTGATCAGGATTCTGTTTCTTCATATATATATAAAAAAAATGTAATATTCATTGTTACGAGTACGATTTCGTATTCATGTTACATATATCACGTGTTTGGCTGGAGGCTAAAGCTTATAGGTAAGTGGTTTGAGGAAAATTCCTACATTTGGTAACGTTTTGGTAAATATCAAATCCTGATAGCCAAAAAAACATTGAATTGTTTTCTGAATTCTTAGAACTTCATCTTTTTATGTAGCATTAGCAAAGCATAGAATAGAACAGAATGGAATAAACTTTATTGTACACCAAAATAGTAACAATTTCACAGAACCTTAAATCTATGGGTATAATGGCGGTCTTATCGCTGAAAGCGATGTCTTCCAGGCAGCTTTGGGATGGAATATAAGAACTTAAACTAAAAAAGGGGGTAGTCTGCGGTGTACTTCAAGCAATATAAATCAAGGAAAAGTTAATTAAGGGGAAATAATAATAATATATAAGTACATATATACATATTATACATATATACAATATATATTATGTGTATAATCATAATCAGCCTAACAATGCCCTCACTGCTAGGAGTCAGGCTTTCGCATTAGGACCCATATGGGCCGTAGTACATCACGCGAGCTTATGGCATATTGGTGAATTTCACATGACTTCGATTTTTTGGGCTGTGATATTGGAATAAATTACACAAAGTAATGCGCCTGGCTGTGTTTGAACCTACAGCTTGTAATTTGGAGCTTCTATCACTGGGCTACCACTTCTGCTCTTTTTACATGCTTTTATTTAATTTTACCTGTCCCGAAGTTTGTCTGTAATCAAATCTTGCAAATTAAATTTGATTCACTTCCCGATTACCGATTGAGCTGAAATTTTGCATGCATGTGTAAATCAGATGACAATGCAAAATTATTATGACATGAAGCTGATCTGATGATGGAACCGGAAGGTGGCTATAGGAGCTTGCTAGTTAAACCACAAAATAGATAGGTACAGAAGACAATCTCATGTATGTACTTCACTTTTTATACCTACGCTCGGTGGACGCACACTAATGAGCGTTTGAGCCGGAACTGTCCGACGAGTGATCCGAGACGCGACCAAGACATCG
This sequence comes from Mythimna ferrago, assembly GCA_910589285.2. Classification (NCBI taxonomy): domain Eukaryota; kingdom Metazoa; phylum Arthropoda; class Insecta; order Lepidoptera; family Noctuidae; genus Mythimna; species Mythimna ferrago. Next base: position 5,049,596 of record OU342675.1, on the reverse strand, counting down.
TGTCTGTGAGCGGTGTCTATGTGTGCGTTGCTAGAGCGCGCTTTGTATGGAGATTGACTTCTGTACCTATCTATTTTATGGTTAAACGACACGACCCCATCGAGTTTGGGCTCGTATGATTCGTCTTGACGAGTATTAATTATATATGTATTATACCGTGCTATAAAAGCTTGTTATGAAAAAAATATTTACATTAAAAACTTGTTATTTGTATTATCTGTATACTAATACAAAATAACTTAAATGAATTTTATATGTAAAAGCTAGTATTATAAAAGACTTAAGTCAAGTGCGTTAGTTTAATTTACAGTGAACAAGTCGCTTGATATTTGCATGAAAATGAAAACATAACTAAGATTATCTTTTCAGAATACACCGCAATTTATCCTTCGTTAACTATTCATTAGGAATAGTTATTCCAGAGGTAACTATGATTTACGCCCAAAAACCTTAGGAGGCTTTAAAAGGGTGAATAATAATGAAGGTAACTAACGAATACAATTCATCCTACAACGTGTCTTTTATTTCTTTTTGTTTGGTTCGCGTGTTTTCCGTTATCAGAATATCAAAAGTGTTGGCGTTTTGATAAACAACGTTATTAATCGTTTTCAGTAATTTTAGGTCGGATTAGTGCGTGATACTGTGTGAAAGTATTTTGGTCGTATTTTGTTTTTGAGTCAGCCATTTTTGTTTTACTTTCAAAAACTTTTTTTTTATTGACCACTATTTTTTTTTTTATATAAACTAGTGCTTGACTGCGATCCCACCTGATGATAAGAAGCGATGCAATCTTATATTTATATATATAAATATTTCTCCTAATGGTAAGGGACAAAGCGGTTGACGGTTTGACACTGTTCCCTAGAAGTAACTAATTCATTCTTGGCATTTTTTATTGTTGGCAACTTCACGCTTGACCACTATTTCTCCTGATGGTATACGACTATGGAGTGCGCTTGCCTAAAACCTATCACTCTTTACTTAATACTCCTAGATGGTAGTTACAAAGAAACACAGACTCCGGCAGAGATTTTTACTCATTAACCACGAAATAATTACTAAATAAACAGAATGAATGTGTTCGACAGGGAAAACAATTTTTAGTTTTAATCAGGTGAGTGTGGAACAGCTGTTCAGCTGCTAGGTGGATTGAATATTTATATAAATAATAAAATAAAGCATAGAACTTCTAAGTATTTATTTGATAATTAGATGCACAATAGTCTTTGATTGTGACTCTCCGTCCTTTATAGTTTTACATATTGTCCATACGTCTCTCGTCTTTTATCCGTCTCTCTCACATCTTTACCATAAATTACCTATCTATTTCACACCTCGTATCTTTTAAACTTTTCTCTCTTTCCCTCAATCATGCTTCAAATCTGCCACTATTTTTTGCGTTTCAATCCACTAATAAAAAAAAGTTATTTAATATTCCATTTCTACATAAATAAATTTCAATAAAAAAAATAAAAAAAAACTTAATTCTATCATGCTAAGCAAGTTTCTCATTTCTTTATAAGCATATTTTCTTTTGGTAATTCGAACCTCATTGCACCTGCAATCTAAAGGTGAACTCTAAGAAATAAATTGATAATATTAAAATTCCTAGTAATTTAATTTCCTTCAGGCACTTCCACGTTCTTAGTCTTTGTCCAAAGAAAAGAAAATACCCGTTGAAAAATTGAATTCAAAATTAAATTACCGAGAACTCTAATCAGGCCAAAATTAAATATTAAAACCTACCGTCGCATGTCTCATAAATCCACCCACAGACTTATCTGAACGAACAAGCCATTGTGGGTCATAAAAACACCATAACTGTGACGTCATAAACCATGCTGCCGCCAACAGTAAACGGGAGCATCTCACTAAAATACGAAACGGAAAAAATAAATTGAAAAGCATCTGAAATGCTTAGATTTATTTTCAACTTTAACTAATTTGACTATTGAGTCTTGTAAAAATATAAACAAAAATATGTTAATTGCACCTTATTTTCCTGATTTCTGATGTATGGACTCAAATGTAACGTATTTTAATAATAATAAGAAACAAATGTAACAAAGGAATAGGAGCCTAGATTTTACGACACAGTGGAGTTTGTTACATAATTCTTCTCCATAGAGTTCTACGCTTTGGAATGTGTAATTAGCATCATTTCTTACTGACTGACTTCTTTACAATTCAAAAGTGCCTTTTTTAGTAATGTTTAACTAGTGCTTGACTGCGATCCTACCTGACGATAAGCAGTAATGTAATCGTTGATGACGAACGCCTGTAAATGATCTTTGAAAAAAATGCTTTGATTCTTGATCCATGACAGGGAATTCTAATTTGAGTTCCAGGAAATCAACCCTTAAAATGTGTGTCTTAGCATAATATTCTAATTCTTAATTTACGCTAATAACTAGGTAAAGTTTTTTTTTTGTTTGTAGGAGGTAAATAATGTCAGGACGTATTAGTCTGATTACAATTTTTTTTTTTCGCCTATAGAAATCTGCTTTATTCCTAAGTAACATATACGAGTATTAATATTTTGTGTGCGCGAGCAAAGACACGAGCAAAAGCTGGTTTTGTTTAAAAATGTAGATACGTCTTTTTTACTTTTGACGGTAATATGAGGTACTATTACGTCATAAAAGCCCTCATTAACAGTAATCCTTATCGTTTCATGCAAGTTTTGATGATACTTTAAAAGGGGCGTGCTGGGTGAATCGGTTTTGTATGGAGAACATGGCTTCTTGGGATTCATAGGATTACGTGCCTAGAACTTAAAAATGTAACTTTTGAATCAGATTACTTTTAAACATTAAAATTACATGTACTTTTATCACAAGTTCGCCTGCCTTCAAAACAAGAGTTCTAACCTAACCTTTTTTTTATGGTGGAAAAAAATCATCCAATGACAACCCCCGCTCTTGGGCGGAGCGGGAGATAGTGTCAGACTCTTACTGACTAAAAGACCCACCCCGTTCCTTCTAGCCTTCATACCGGGGCTCGAGCTCCCTTTCGGATAACCCTGGCCCCAGTAGGCTTCTAACCTAACCTAACAGACAGATTGTTGATCGGTCATTTGTAGACCTAATCAATCACTTACCACCAGATTAAATCAAGTTTAAAAGCAGACTCGACTGGAATAAAAAAAAAAACAATGTTTTTGGAGGTAGGTGGAACAGAAATTAAAGTCCGACATACCTCCGATGAAAACGAATTATCCTCCGGACGTGTATTATGTTCAACTGCCGGATAGATGATTTCGAGCAGTCGTATATATTCAAATCGCTTGGAGAAGTTTGATTGCGCGATGCAGGATTTAAATACCGCGACAATTTTGTTTTAAATATTATTCTTAGGCTCGCACATTATCAACTGATGGTAAGCGATGATGTATTGTGGTTGACGATGGAGCACGCATGCCTAGATGGAACCTATTCACTCATGACTTAAAGGCCCCTAGGTTGTACTGTGATTGTATATATAAAGCCTAGGAAACGTACTCCTTAGCTGTAGTTAGGTACAACGAATGTGTTTTCAAAACGATTTGTGCGTACATGTGTAATATCCACTTTTTGGAAGCACATCGCCGTTGGTTTAGTAGTCCGATGATGGAACGAGCTTGGTGGAATTAAATTATGCAATTTCGACTCGCAGTCCTCAAAATTCCACCTAAAGAAAATTGACAGGCTAGTAATGGTGTCCACGCTCAAGGTTTGAGTCGACAAGTGCATCATTGCCGACGATTATTTCAGATCGTTTCTTAATTATTATGTCAATTCCGAAACGAATCAATTCAATCAATTGATAATATTGATAAATAATTGATTCTAGTACCAATGGCGTATCTTTCTTAATTGTATAAAATATCTGACTACTATAATAGCTAAGCTTTTTCAACTTAACAATGTTGCAGTAAAGCAGTTTAGTAATTAATTGCTTTAGTAATTAAAGACTAAATAATGTCCCATAAATCACAAAGAATAGTCTCCACCAAACATATCATAGTGCAAGTACCTACCATAATGTATCACTATAATTACCATGAAAAAAATACGAAAAAAAAATTGAGAACCCCATAAAAGTTCATCAAACTACCATTGAAAGTTATTTCAGTGACATCCATATATCAAAAGGTGAGAGTTAATGAACGTGGACACGCGAATAGTGGTGATTAAAATTAATAAAATTAGTTAGTGGCAGCAGGTGAGCCAATCCACAGTACACTTGTTTGGCAGTAGAACAAGTAGGTACGAACAAACGACTGATTTGATAGAATCACACAGGACCACGCTAGACGACGTCAATATTTAAGCAGTAAGACGATGGTCGTTGTATCGTGACAGATTATTGAGAACAAGCATTTATGTACCGTTGCATAATTTGACGACGTCTTAGAAATATTGGCGACACTTCGATGATAGCATATGCAATTGTCGCAAAAGTCTATAATAATCTAGTTGAAATCGATTCAAGTTTTCATCCTAAACATAATGAGAGTATTATAGAGTAGCAATTTATTTTCTCTTTTCAATCCTTTGTTTTTTTTTTTTAGTTGCATACTCTTAGTACCAGCGTTTCTTTTAGTAACTTACTCCATACAAGGTCTTGCTATTTTTACTTGTCCACTATTTTCTCTATTAAAATATTGTTTCTAATAAATTATAATTCCTATAATTTTAAAACCAAGGTAGTCATACACCTGCCAACGTCTACAAAATATATCTTAATCCATTATCTGAACCGGGTGATTTGGTCGACAATAGGACGCGTTTAACTAGAAGTAACCTATTCACACTTAACTTAAAGATCCCAAATTGTTATAGTTATCAGGAAATACAGAAAAGTAATTTCTCCCGTTTGGCAAAGCGAGTGAAAGTGTCGGCGTTTTACTGAATAAAACACTCCTGTGTTCTTTCAGTTGCTCTTTACATTCCAGGGGTACGGTAACTCTTTCGAATAACTCCGTAACTTTGGTAAATAGTAGTTAGTATACTGCTTCATATTTTACTGTGACTGACATCAGCTTGTAAGTAGGACAGGTTTATGTACTGTTTATAGAGTGACGGCGGTGGACACCTGAAATGCTAGCGGTGAGGGAGCGGAATTTATTGTACGAGCGGTTTTTGTAATGGAGAATCTTCTGAATTTGAAGTATTTTAGTGGAGGACTCTTCTTCGCAATTACCAAATGATAATGGTTGGTTATTTTTTGATAAAGTAACTTTGAAGAAGCTTCGTAGTACTTTAAAACATATAGATTTTTGTTCAAATTTTTAATCTAAATAACATGAATTTAGACGTATGGGCGTTATTTTTGTTTTACAATGTCCTAAACATATGGGTTTGAATAACAAATAATCATTTATTTCAAATAAACTATTTACAGGCAGTTTTGAAAAAAGTCAGTCAGTAAGAAACAAACAATAAAAAAAAAAAAACAAAAAAAAAAAAAAAATTGCACGTGCTAAATTATAGGTCTCTATGGAGTACAATGTGCAAGAAACTCCATAGAAACTCTACCGATCTGTGACATGGTCTGGTCAATCTCAAAGGCATTATTTTGATGATAATTCTTGACCGCAAAACATCTAAAGCATATGTTTTGTAACACATGTAGTGTTACACTAATATCATGGAAACAAAAGTATGCATAATATTTATTATTCCTTCACGCTGAAACGGCAGAATGAATTTAGATGAAATTTGGCACATGAATAGACCATGTCTTCTGTAAGGAAAATAATTTTATTTAGTTTGATGATTATTAACTGTTTCTCCTACTTTATGGTAGAGCAAGATGGCGTATCAGATTTTTATTGTCTTTTTTCCAGGGTCACGGTAACTCTCGGATATTTTCGCAGCCTGAAATAGGACATGGGATACTTTTTATCCCGGAAGTACGTCTCTTTCATACTTTCACGTGGACAAACCCGCTGGTAAAAGTTAGTAGGTATATCATAATAAACGTCCCCTTTGTAAAAGTTTTTTCAAAGAAATAACGCCACCGATATGATTTCACATACCTAATTAATTTCTACAACACGCGCGGTTACTGTTCTAGATTAGCTAAGAAAAATTAAAATACCAGTCTACCTATTTACTAAATAACAGTAATATTATAATGGCGAAAGTTTGTGAGTGTGTGTGTGTGTGTATGTGTTTGTTACTTCTTCACGCTCGAACGCCTGAACGAAGTTCGATGTTTGCTACACGAGTAGATCATATTTTTAAATAGCACATCGGATACCTTTTTTGAATGGGCCTCATCAGAACGCTTAAAGGGGTATACAGAAGGCTATAGTTAGAGTTTTCTTATATGATTGAATCAGGAATGAAGATACATTTATATGCTTTAATCGACAAAGCCTGAAGAGTTGCTATGCTTAAGTGGCAGTAGGCAGGGCAAGTTGCTCGCAGAACAAATGGTCGATGGGGCTGAAAGGTTCAGGGAACACGATGGATGTGAGACCCACAGGACTGTTCGTTGTGGCGTCTCCAGTGGGAAGCCTATGTGTAACAGTACAGTGGACAGTGGAGTAACAGTGGAGTAACAGTGGACGTCTTTCGGCCGAAATGATGAGGATGATGATAGTTTGTTTTCCCAAGAGTATTCCCTTGAGATATTTTTTTACAATCACGCGAGCGAAGCCACTGGGACCAGCTAATACTTTTCATAATTCACAACGTTTAATCCTAACAAAATCCATTCCCTGAAAATGACCAGCTATACAATTTTCGGATAATGTGTACAGGACCTCATATTATGTAGATTATATTGTACGTTTCATTTCAATTAGATTTTCATACACAACAATGGGGAAGGCGGGCTGCATTGTCACGGTGAAAGCCCGGAATTCTCCGGTATCAGACTAATAATTATTTCTATTGTCTTATTTGGCCCGGCTTCCCCACGGGACGATTAAGGGTGAGGCATCAGTATTGTCGACGAAGCGTGGAATGTTGGCGCTGACCGAAGCCAGTTCTAAGTTCCTGTTGTATGGTTTAATTCGAATGGTTAGTATATAGTGGAAGGATTCAAAATTAGAAGCGATTTTCATTACAAAAATACGCATAGTAAACATGAAATGTTATTACCCAAACGGAGGTTGGCTAAAACGTGCAAGTGATTCCTCATAACCAGCATAATACCTCTGTACTTTTGTAACAAACTGCCAAAATCGGTTGCAGAACTTAGCGAGAGAAAGTTCAATACAAGGTTAGAGACTATGTTGAAGACACGCTTGTTTGGCAATGACTGCTTCTGCACATGTAGCCCTGGAAACCCTGTCCCTGGTAACTCATTAACAGTATTATCGTGTAAATGGTAATTAACTGCTCCATCTTTGTTACAATGTTTAAATTATACCTATACATATTAACATTTTTTTTTAAATATTATTTAGACTTAATCACCTTAACTTCTTCAGTAATTTATTTCTGGTAACGTCTTAGTAAGTAATTGATAGGATCGATCAAGAGGAGTTTTATTATTAATCGGAACTTAAACATAACTGGTGAAAGAAAAACTGCGACATCTGTTGTTGCAATCCAACAAGCAAATATGTTCCTTCATAAATGCTTTTTCCTACCCTGTGTGAGTCACAAGAACTGTCTATGTACAAATCTTTAATTTAGCTTCTTCTTCTTTGTCTGTCCCTACTCCTATTATCTGGGGTCAGGTCTCCTCTTAATTCTGCTCTAGCACAGTCTGTTGACTAACTTATATTCTCATATTCTTCTTTGCCCTTCCAGTTACGCGGAGTCGGCTATCTTAATCATCCAGCGCCATTCATTTCGCTGATAACCATCGTCATGTGATTAACTTCTATTTCTTCTTGTTGTTGATTAACTTCTTAATAATTAATATCTGAAATTAATATAAACACTTCAGATCGTCTAGACTTTATTGGTTTTAAGTCTCCAGCGTTAAGTCTAATGAAAAACGTCGAGCCGCTATGAGACGTCAAAAGAAATTATTTTAATATAAAACAACAATGCAGCTCGTGAATACGAGTTATTTCAATATTTTCGCCAACTTTGACGAAGCAAAGGGAATTTCTAAATGCAGCGAAATAATTAGTTGCGAAGCTTGCGCGTCCTTCAGAGACACACGAGCCGAAAGTATGGACAACAATATTGTTCAGTCGCTCGAGTATGAAAGAGGAACAAACACACACTCACAAACTCTAGCCTTTATAATATTAGTGAGGCAAACGTATCTAAACTCAAAGCCTTTTTTTTCTTTTTAAGATGAATCTTTAACTAACAATGATTTTCATGCCATATTTATATGATAGATCTGTTAAACTAGGGTATTTAAATTTAGTAAAATCCGTAAAACGGAATTGGTATTTGAACTAAGCTGTTGATTTGAGAAGCATAGTATTTCTGTGATCAGTAATTACTAGCTTCTTTTTGGTTACTTTACTCTTGGCCGAGTGGTTGTACTTATCAAAAAGTTAATGGGCTGATAATAGTCGCATTGATCTGTGACCTTGAATGATAGTCGTGCGAGCGAGAAAGAGATAAAAACCCCAAATAAGTAGCTTCATCTCTTAAACAGTTCTGTTTAGGTCGTAAAACAGATATCATTAAGACCTCGTGTTAAAACGCTGATGGGTACACCATAATCATGGCGATAAGTCTCCTCTTTGAGTAGTGGCTGGAGAGTCGTCACGTTGTCCTAATCTTCTGCATGACGCAGGTCCTCACTGGACATGGCAATGAATATCTGTAAAAGCATAGGGCCTACTGGGGCCGGGGTCCTGAAGCTTAAGGGAAAGAAGGAACATAGATGTGGTTTTAGTAACTCACTCCCGCTCCGCTCTAGAGCAAGAGAAGTCATTGAATGATTTCTAAACCTAAAAAAACTAAGGTCCGCTGGTCTGTCCATCTGCATCGCTTCGGAGATCTAAATTACCAACATAGCCAACACGTAAATTGCTTATCATTCTTGCCATCCGTGTGTCTCGTATAAAGGATGCATTAATAATGCAGTGACGCGACGAGACGGGGGACGGTACCCATGGATGGTGGATCGTAGCATGGGTGGATGGTAGGATGGTGGCCGAGCCAATCACATTAAAATAACCCCACTATGGCTTATCTTGTAACTCATTGTAGCTGGATCTAGCTTTCTTTATAGCGTGTAGTCTGGTGTTTTTGATGAAGTAAGTTGTAATGAAAACTGAAAGAATCCATACTAACATTATAAATGTAGCTCTGTCTGTATGTAACGCTTTGATGGTTAAACTGCTGAACTCATTTTCATAAAACTTGTTACGCAAGAACATAGGCATTTTGCAGATGCAATCTCACCTAAAGGAAAGCAACGATGTAGTTGACGATGTAACTTAAAAATCCCCAGGATATTGTGATCAAGAAACACAGTCTCCGGCGGGAAATTCCACTAATTAGCTGTACGCACAATGAATGTGTGTTATTGTTATTATTATTTATGCTAACTTTTTACCAAAAACTGGATACATTAACCTGAAGAACGTAACAATTGGCTAATTAACACATTCAGTATTAAGAACTATGAGGCCAATAATAGAGCTATTTAAGTTGCATAATGTTGGTCAGAAAAAATCTAGTTTGAGAACACCAAAATAAGAAGTATCAAGGACCCAGCGTATGCAATGGATCTTGATATAAGTGATGATAAAAATATCTAAATATAGTAACTAAGCCCAGTGTCCCAAATCACAAGTAAAATTCTAAGAATTTATTTAGAGTTTGATACGATGGAAAGTGACGAGTAGTCGGCAATAGAGCACGCTTGTCTAGAAGTAACCAATTTATTGGTTGTAGCTATCAGGAAAGACAAACTCCGGGTATTCCACACCTTAGCTGAATGGTATGCACAAACCGTAGCGTCAAATCAAGAAACACAACAGATTACAATCGCATTCATTTTGCGATAGCTTTTGTTTCAGACGCTGATCATCATATTACACTATTACAATTTTACTAATAATTCTTATATGATATTATACTAAGTACATGCCTATCAATGCCACATATCGTGACATTTCATTAATGCCATGATCACTAATGAAATGTCACGATAGTACTACAACTTGCCTCACAAACTTATTTTAAATTTTACTCCATTGTTTAAAACAATAACCTTTTAAACTAATCTTTCATCTCCACACACATGATGCTACCCAATATTTCCGTCACCAAAATTGGGTCAACCCATGAAACAGCCTTACAACGCAGCTTATCTATAATGCACCGCTGATTATCATGAGGCCTACCACGGGATTCTGTTTAAAATTCACGTCATCATCCATCGTGACAGTAACGGCACTGTCAAAGGCTTTGGACGCCTCGTACACTCAAACTCACGAGGCACGAGACAAGATCACGAGACGAATACCAATGGTAGGCTGCGTGTGGCCACAGCTCCGTGATTTCGTTAAGTTTCCTTGTCCTGTTTCCTATTCTGAGAATTTCGGGATTGTTTGTCATTATTTCATTGTCAATCCTTAGATACGGGTTCGTACTTTAATGTTGAATTATATTTGTGTTCGGTGCCTTTGTTGTTCTTCCACGTGTATTGGCTTTATGAATTATGGACTTTGAAGGATACACGTTTCAAAGATTATGTTGATTAAGAAGTAAGATTAAGTGACTGTTGGAACTAATCACACTATTATAAAGGTGAGAGTTTTTATTTGTGTGTGTGTGTGTGAAAAAGATTGCATGTAGCGGAGATGAGAATGTTAAGATGGATGTGTGGTGTGACGAGAATGGATAAAGTGAGAAATGAGTATATTAGGGGAAGTTTGAAAGTGGCGCCAGTGACTGAAAGGTTGAAAGGAAATCGTTTGTCTTGGTATGGTCATGTAAAGAGGAGAGATGAAAAGCATGTTGCTAAAAGAGTTATGAATTTATATGTGGATGGATGGAGAGGGAGAGGGAGGCCAAAGAAAAGATGGATGGATTGTGTGAGAAGTGATATGAAAGAAAAGGAAGTTAGTGACAGCATGACGAATGACAGGACAGAATGGAAGAAAAATAGGTGTTGCACCGACCCCAAATAAAACGGGACAAGGGCAGGAAGATGATGATGTGTATGTGTGTGATCAGATTTGGGTGAGATTTAACACACATGTGGACCTGTTGAATCGCATACGTTTTTCTTGGGATCATTTGCAACTTTCACGTTTGCAAAACCGATAGTAGAAACAAACAGTTGATATTTAGAAGCCTCTCTAACATAGCTCTCTAATCTGATCTTGTTTTTATCATCATCATTTCAGGAAAGGCGCCCACTGTTGGACATAGGGTGGACTGATGACCTGATGAGGGTCGTGAGAATCTAATGGATGTGAGACACACAGGTCTTAGTATTGTATTGAAGGAAAACTATTTGTCTATATACATATTTGTAAAACATACAAACATTATTTATGAGAGACTTTACGTAAGTTACAACCTGGTTACAACAAAACAATTGTGGGTACAGCTAAGGAGTGGAATATTTTGCCCAAGTCGGTGTTTCTTGATGGCTATAACCTGTGTGGCAGTGTGGCTAACCAGTTTATAGCCATCAGGATACACAGACTGGCAGGGAATGCCACTCTTTAGCTGTATGCTTAATCAATGTGTTTTCAAGTGCAAATCGGTTGGATGTCCACCATGTAACAGTGGTGTATCGCCGTACGCCTGATGGTAGAATGATGGAATGGGCTTGGCGGAATTTCTTTTTGCAATTCCGACAATAATAACAACTGGGCGTAACAAATTATTATAGGTGCTTGATTGCGATTGACCTGATGGTAAGCAGTGATGTTAATGGTGAAACTTACTAAATAATAGAGCCATGAAGATACCTAAATTATAATCGGGCAGCCCGCCATAGGCGAATTGTTCCAATCCTTCAATTTACGCGGTATTAACGACGAGGCGAAACGCTAAGTCAAGATGTCAACAACGTAAGGATGGACACTCACCGTACGTCGATGGTAGGAAGGTGATGGTGGAATCAAGTCATGTAATTCCTGCGCACACTCTCCAAAATGAAACTTGTAAAATACTGAAAGGCGGATATCGATATTACACGCCTGAAAAATAAGACACAGATTTTCAGAGTAAGAAAAATGCTTAATTGCCATTCTCATCAAATTACAAATCATCTTCACACTCATAACGAAGTTTCAGAATGATATTAAATATTCTTTTATCGTGCTCTCCCGATTTGAAAACTTGATTAGGCCTGATAAATTCGACGAAGGGAATTACCAGATCAAAGGAGAGTAATCCTGATAATTCTGATAAAGGTCTTGTCATTTGATTGGGGCTCGTTTTGATACTGAGTTTGTAAGTTTGTGTTATTTGGAAGTGTCAAAGATTTTCCTGATAAAAAGGTTCGTTCTTAGATTTTTCAGCCAATGGAAAATGAGAACAGAAAAATTGGAAGGGATGTCATAATATGACACGAGTCTGTTAAGCCAGCGCTACACTTGACAGAAATTCCGTCGCGGAAGATCCGCAACAATACGCCAATACATGTTATTACATATTAATTACAAATAGCGGGCACACTACGCGGAAGATCGGTCGCTTTATCACGGAAGATGGGTCGGTAAATTAACAAGCACACCGGCAATCCATCGCGGATCATCCGCGTCGGAATTTCCGTCAAGTGTAGCGCCGGCCTTATAGTCCTAAATACTTAATTAGATATTTTGCTCATTTATTTATAGGTAACAATATAACCTATCAATTTAATCATTATCAATTCAACCGAAAGACGTCCACAGTTGGACATGAGTCTACTACAAGTATCGCTACAATGAACCTTTATTTATTTATGTACACACAAACACTTAAAATCGAAAATAACAAATAAGGATAAAAGAGTACACAGGTGCTGCTTATTTCTAACGAAATTTCTTCCAGCAGACCTGCGACAGGCCAGTTATATAAGATATATGTAGACACAGTGTGTAAAAATTTAAAAATATATATATATATAATTAAATAGATTATTTAAATTAAATCTCATATTAACAATAACAGTAAATAAATGTACACAAGAATAACCTTTCTTTGCTGTACGTCAAAATTTTTTTCGTGCAGGAACTGAATAGGTGACGCGTAGCGCAGTACCTAGCTAAATGCTCAACCGATACATTGTGTATTTTATAGAACTATGTAAATATTCCAGTTTAAGACAGTGCCTCACATTAATCCATGATGTAACAGCCACAGTACTAGTTGTACTTATTGTTGTTGTTTGTTGTTGTTGTTGTTGGTAGTAGTAGTTGTACTTACCATCAGGTAGGATCGCAGTAAAGCACTAAGTCTCATTAAATGAAAGAAAAATAAGGTGTTTTTCTTTCCACTGTAATCATTAATTCCACCAGCCATCAGGTCCTTACGACAAGCGTAAAAATAAGTACCGTATTAACAAAACATAAAAAGATATAATCCATTTTATGAAAAGTGGGTCAGAGATTCTGAAGAAACAAAGTAGGTAGGTATGTTGGGATACGACAGAGCCCCCATTAATCCATAGGATTTGCTGTGTCTTAGAGATGTCGAGATTCTTCTGAGGAAAAATGTTATGCTTGACATTAAAAAGTGCTCTTCAAGATTTGAGTTTGTTGACAATATAAAAATTTATTTAAAAATAAACCTGGGCAAATGCGGGTGGGACCCGCGCACAGAGGATTCCATACCGTCCATAGCAAGAAAAGAGCAAAAAAAATCATGTTTGTTATATCGAAGCCTCCTTAAGTATTTATTTTGTTCTGTTTTTTTTAGTATTTGTACTTATTGCAGCGGCAACAGAAATATACATATTTTTGCGAGAACTGTCTAACTTTCACGGTTCCTGAGATATAGCCTGGTGACAGATGGACAGACAGATAGATAGACAGACAGAGAGACATTGGATTCTTAGTACCTAATAGAGTCCTCAAAATAATTGATTCATTCATAATAATTGCATTTAGACTTACTTACGCTCCATGAGAAATGGCAGACATGTCGTAAGCCACTCTTATTTTAAGTGTGAAAATTACTGCTGTCCATCACGGTCTATGATATACAGCCTGGTGACAGATAGACGAACGGATAACGGAGTCTTAGTAATGGAGTTCCGTTTTATCAATAGACGCATTATCACCAGCAACCCGCTTCAACTTCACACGGTTGTTCTAAATCTTTGAAATTGTCGGCTTTTCTTTGCTATAACAACAATGCCTCCTACACACAAAGTTCAAAAATAAAACACTTTAAAATATTATTATTTTATACTACGACCAGCGTCTGGTGTAATACAAAAAAATAATATTCCGTGATAATAGGTGTCACGAAACATACTTTGGACCCCCGTTTCATCTACTAAGGCGGTTATCACACTGCCACGCGCCCCGCAGCGTAGTGCGTGAATGCGTGTCTTAACGTTGCTTATAAGTATCTCCGTTTGTATAAAAAACACGCACAGTCCAACACACTGAAAGTGCATCCACGCGCGTTCATGCTGATCACGCACCTACATGAAGAGAAACACACACTGACGCGCGTGAGTGCGCGACACGCAAGGTATGCCACACTGAGTCTCGTAGTACCGTGCGTGATTTTGTATGAAATGAGTGCGTGCCTGCGTGAATTTACAAGACGCCGTTACGTGCATGAGTGCTTAAAAAACACGCACGATGATGCAGATCTGCACTCCCGCAAGTACGTGCGAAGGAGCGTTTTGCGCTACGCTGCGTGGTGCGTGGCAGTGTGATAATCGCCTTTGGGGTGAATTTTGGAAAAAGCTCTCTTAATGCTTCCCTACGTCATAAACGTCCCAGTAGTTTTGGCTGTTAGTCAAATTAAACTAGTGCTTGACTGCGATCCCACCTGATGGTAAGTAGCGATGCAATCTTAGAGCCTATTCACTCTAGCCTTGAAGACAACCCAAATTATAATCGTACGGGAAGACCGCAGCAGGCAAACTGTTCCAGTCCTTCGACGTACGCGGTATAAACGACGCGGCGAAACGCTTAGTCCGGACTGTAGAGGTTTCAACAACGTAAAGGTGAATATTCGCCGTACGGCAGGTTGTCCGATGGTAGAATTGCGATGGCGGAATCAAGTCATGCAATTCCTGCGCACACTCTCCAAAATGCATCCCGTAAAACACCGAAAGGCTGGCTACCCTACGCCTGTGCTCAAGGCTTTGAAGGTTGGACTTAACTAAATCTGGATCACCAATTAGCCTCTTAGTTAGTCAAATCGTTCAAACGTTAACTTTTGATGTTATGTCAATCCTCGTTTGGCCATATGATTGACTAGCTTTTGCCCGCAGCTTCTATAACAGCCTAAGTCACTCAGGAATAAAACAGCTTTCTATCGCTGAAATTGAAGCAATCGGATTAATACTTTCAGAGATTACCTCCTACAAAAAAAAAAAAACAGAAAGTTTGTGTTTTTATCTATATTTGCCTGGGAAATCACTGGTTCCAAAGATATTCAACGGCAAAGTGGTATATGGTTATAGGTACCTATAAGGTAGAGTTTGTCTTTGTACCAAAGCAGTAACATTCTTGAATAAACCAATTTTCAGTTTAACCTTGCGTCTTTGGAATAAATTAAAACAGGAAACATTTTCTTCGTACCTACAGTCGCACATACAAATCTAGTTTTGATCTCTTTATTATTCCCATTACGTTTAATCTAATAAGTTTGTCTAAAAGTTTATAAATTAGATGAGCACTAGACTTAGTTTAACACCCACTAGTTTCATAATTAGATTTGAAAGCGATTTGAAACTGGTTTTACTCACAACTTAGGAAGCTTGGAAAAGGAGTGCACGTGGCGCTCTCTCGCGGAAATATTAGAAAGTAGGGACTGAGTTCCCTCGGGACTTCTGGAGAGAGGGAACGATAGGAGCGAATTAGTTCCGACGTTGGAACATAGATGGCGTTAGAATCAAAATATTTTAGCATCTACGAATGACAATAGAAAGTTGTGAATTATTCAAATGTATTTTTTTTAATTGGATGGTTCAAATTGACAGCTATTACAATGGTTTAATGACAACAGGGCATTGATCATCGACAGCTGGGCATTGTGCACTGCTATCATGACATTAGGTACACAATGATTGAAATATTTTTTGCGAACCGAGAAAATCTTCGAGACTCCATTCGGGAATGAACTACATTATTTACCTAGGTACATTTATGTAGGTACCTAAAAAAGGAGTCCGACTCGCACTTGCCCAGTTTTTTTTTTATCCATGTTTACTACTAAGTATTAGTTTTTCTCTAGTTGTTACTTTTTTTCAAAGAAATTTGTTGAAGAAAATTCTCAATTATTACTTTTTTAAATAAAATAACCTACTTATCCATAAATGATTTTCTACAAATAGGTACAGTCGAGTTTTGTTACTTACAAGAAAGCTGTTTCATTTATCTCATTTGCCATTAAGCAGGTATCCGAGATGACATCTTGACACCTAAATGGTGAATCGGAGTGCAATCTCGTCATCTCATGCGGCAGACAGGCTGACTTGTTTATTAAATGTGTGCACGATATTCACGACGTCGGTTTTATTAATCCGCCATTTTGTTTGACTGTTGCAATGTTTATGTACAGTTAGGCGCTGCGCAAATGTTACCGACACCGAACGCTTTTTGATCGTCATGAGTACCTATGTGTTAAATAAAAGAAACTGCACGCTTAGTCAAGTTGTTATTCTGCAATCGTTAACGCTGTCGAAAAGTGATGAAACGTATGGGAATGACGTCATCTCAACGTAAAGTTGCGTGGTGGGAACAAACGAATATAAAATTCGTAGCCAAGTTCACATCGTTCAAAATGATAGAATTAATTTCTACAACGCTACATCCTTTGATAAACAAACGCTACATTGTAGAACGAGCGGCCGACGCAGGTGCGTCAACATGGCTACCCACTTATCGTTTTCTACAATTGCTGAAACCGAAGCGTTACCGATTGGAGAACGGAATTCGACACGATACGGTTGTAACTTGGCTAGGGGGGCAGGACACGAAAAATGTTTAGATACGTATGCGCAGGGAGTGGATGATTTCATACTGGTTCTATAGAAATCAAATATTCATTGGTAGCTTGTATCTGACACAAGACACACGTTTGCGCCCTGCCTTAGTATTTTGAAATGTCTTTTGAATGTTTTGATGGTGGAGATAATGACAGAAGGGTACCTAGTAAAAAACAACCGTATTAAGGACCTCCTACTTCTTAAAATTTTAATGAGTATACATACATGTGGATGGGTGGAGAGGGAGAGGGAGACCAAAGAAATATTGGATGAATTGTGTGAAGAGTGACTTGAAAGAAAAGGAAATTAGTGATAGCATGACGAGTGACAGGGCAGAATGGAAGATAAAAACGTGTTGCGCCGACCCTTAATAAGATGGTTCAAGGGCAGGAAGATGATCTATTATCTATTAAAACTTTAAGTACCTACGCTAAAGTACAAAAGTGGACTTAGTGTTTAGACATTTTCTACCAGTCAACTACGGACCACCCTTGGTTGAGAGAGAAAGAAGAAAGAAAGAAAAACTCTTTATTTGCCCGAAAAGGCACAAACTTAAGACTAACATATCGTCGACGATACTGCAATAGCGCTGAACTATCATTTGCAATACCGCGGAAATGCAAAAAGTAGCGAAATTAAAATTTGCGCGCCGCGCTGTCCTAGTCTCCCATTGCTGCGCGTTGTTGAACACACTACTTTGAATAAGCCAATCAGAAGCTCTCTGGCGCTTTGCTGCAATAGCGCGTTTCACGAGCCGCGTTTGTTGTTGGAAGTGAATACCGCGTAATTGAACAAAACGTAAACAAATTGTAGTAATAACATTGCGCTCACCATGTCAAGCTTAAAAGATCTCGACTGATGAAGTCTACGCTCCGTCCTGCACAGATCCAGATCCAAAACTCCGAGAACTTTCAGCTCGAACTTCAAAACCGTTTCGAGTGCCTAGGAAGCTCCGTGGACAAATATAATAATGGGTTCGTGGAAGCTGTCCATATAGTCGGGTCTCAGTTTTTTAAGAGTCGTACAAGTAAGACCAAGAGGCTCAAGGATTAAACTCTCGAGCTCAAGAAGAAGGGGTGTGAAATGACTATGCAGTCTTCAGGTAATGCGTGCACGTACCGGTAGCTCAATAAACAGATTTCTAAGTCTCTGAAACGCGACCTTCGCCGAGAGGATTAAGGACGCGATTGAGCGGAATAAGGGCTCCAAAGTTTTTGCACGGGATCTGTCTATTGGGCAGAGCCAGCTCACGAAACTGAAGACCGAAGATGGCAGAGTCATATCCGCCAAATCGGAGCTTCGGGGAGAGATCGAGGCATTTTATGGACAGTTATACACGTCAATCTCCAAACCCACTACAAATCTGGCAAACGACCCAAGAGCTAGATTGATTCTACACTAAAGATATCCCGGACGTCAGCTTGTACGAGATTAGTTGAAGAACAACAAGGCGTCGGGTGAGAACGGAATCACTGCTGAGCTCCTGAAGGCGGGTGGAAAACCGGTCCTAAAGGCCCTTCAGAAGTTGTTCGATTCCGTCATACTCGAGGGAAAAACGCCACAGGCATTAAGCAGAAGTCTGGTGGTACTCTTCTTTAAGAAGGGTGATAAAATCCTGCTGAAGAATTACAGGCCCATCTCACTTCTGAGCCATGTCTACAAGCTGTTTTCCAGGGTCATCACGAACCGTCTCGCGCGCAGGTTTCACGACTTCCAGCCTCCCGAACAAGCCGGATTCCGAAAAGGTTTCAGCACCGTAGACCACATACATACACTACGGCAGGTCATACAGAAGACCGAGGAGTATAACCTGCCTCTCTGCCTAGCGTTTGTGGACTCGATCGAATCAAAAGCTTTCTCGTAAGCTTTTGATTCGATCGAGACTTGGGCTGTGCTGCAATCTCTCCAAAGGTGCCAAATTGACTATCGGTACATCGAAGTGCTGAAGTGTTTGTACGAAAACGCCACCATGTCCGTCCGGCTCCAGAACAAGACCTCGAAACCTATCCTCCTGCAGCGAGGTGTAAGGCAGGGAGAAGTCATCTCTCCGAAACTGTTCACGGCCGCAATGGAGGATGTCTTCAAGTTTCTGGACTGGAGTGGCGAAGTCACTCACCTTCGGTTTGCCGACAACATAGTAGTCATGGCTGAGACTGTGGAGGTGCTCAGCACAATGCTCAATAACCTCAGTAGAGCTTCTTTAAGAGTGGGTCTTAAAATTAACATGGATAAAACCAAAATCATGATTAACAACCATGTAGCGCCCAGTCCTATCAAGGTCGGAGACTCTACAATCGAAGCTGTGGACGATTACGTCTACCTTGGTCAAACAGTCCTGTTGGGTAGGTCTAACTTCGAGAAAGAGGTCAACTGTTGAATCCAACTCGGTTGGGCAGCGTTCGGGAAGCTACGCGGTATCTTCTCGTCCAACATACCACAGTGTCTCAACGTTCTCAAGTTGTACCTACTTAATGTTTTATTTTTGTTGAGAGTTAAAAAATTGTTTCTTTCCCATATTTTTGTGATTGAGAAGTGCCATTAGTTTGTGTTTCAGATGAATAAATAATTGTTTTGTACTTTTTATGATTGTTTCAATTACGCGTATTTACTCGTTTTATTATATCATGAGGCTGATATTGGCACAACGAAACCGCGTAAGTGCCGTAACACCCGCATAAATAGAAAAACTGCAATTTTTCTACCACTGACTGATGGCCCAGTACACTAAGAACTCAATATTTTAGTAAGATTCGCTTTATCATTCTAAATACCTAAATTATAAAGTTTTTTTGATCTCCTGGAAAGTAGTCAACCTTGTAGTTACGCACTATTGCAAATAGTAGATCAGCGCTTTTGCAGTATCGTCGACGATGTTACATACATAAGTACAGGTTTAGAGACAGGCAGATGCTTCAAAAAAGATAATATATTGTTTATAAAACAAAAGTATAAAGTATAATATGCGTTTATTAAATGACATGTATTCGCTATTTTTTTAATATAAATGGAAAAGAAAGCCCATTTCTGAAAAAACGCAAATTGTCGCTTACAATTTTCTTTCTAAAAACGGTCATTGGTCCGCAGTTTTTATCGTTTGTTTTGGTGCTAGCTGGCTTGATTTCTTTGTATACTTATACCATTCATCTTGTGACAATAGTACCTACAATATTCTTGGCGTGACGAATACAAACAAACTGCTCTATAAAAATGAAATAATGAGCTACTTACCGCTATTATTCTGGAAAACAAAAAAAAAATACTTTAAAAACAACCATCACTCCATATTCTAAAGGCGTGTTAATTTCATCTCCTAACCTAACCTGTGTAAAAAAACGCAATAAAAAGTTTACACACGTGCCGAACCCATGTTGTTCCCTTGTTAAACGCATTCGTGAGTGTTCGGCAGTTGTCGGCAATTGTCGGATTCCTCCATGTGTCCGCTTTATTTTGTGTTTTGTCATTATGCGGTTACACAAAGCAAAAAATGCCGACTGTTCCAAAAAAGTTCGGAGTATGCTGAAAGGTAGAATGAGTTTCCGCATTGACACAGTTAAAAAATATCAGTATAAGCCTTGTTTTTTAACCCCGTTTGTGGCGAAGGTCGAAAAGAGGGTAATGTTCCGTATTTTGACCCATTCTTTTCCTATTTGTCATGTGATATTTTTGTCTCCTAGTTAAACTCTCGTTTAAACCTATCTCACAATGGTAAACCATGATGTGATCGATGGAGCACGCTTGTCTAGAAGTGACCTATTTACCCTTGACTTAAATACCCCTAGGTTGTAGCTATGAGGAAACTCAGACTCCAGCAGAGAAATCTTTTAGACCTAGATGAAAGTGCCTTCAAAACATTTTGTGTTCTATTAGATTGTTGATACATGGGTACAATATATCTTTCATTACATCATAGATAGTCAACTTTTTACCAGTATCATCACCTGCATTTTCTCAGGCCCTTTACAAGATTTTAACAGGGTGTAAGGGACAGGTCTCCACAAACTTTAAAAAATCGGCCTCTCCATACAAAATTATAAACTTAATTGGACAGTTTGTGTGGAGAGGCCGATTATTTCTTTCCTTTCTGGAAAAAATCTTCTGGAAGGTAGTTTAGTTTCGTCTACTGAGCAAGCCCTTAAAGTTTGCAGAGACCTGTCCCTTGCACTCTGTATAGGTGCAGTAATTTTTGATGTTTGAATAGATAAATGTAACAGGAGTGTTGCATTTATCTGTTTCTAATTTGCATAACTCTTTAAAAGTAGGTAGGTAGGTGGGTGGTGGTGGTGGGTGGGGGGGGGGGGTTGTAGGTTGCTGTTTAATCATTCTGTATCCTAACAAGGTACGTATCTTATTTCCATTATTATCACAAAACTGCCTCTAAAAAGACTAACTATGTCTAAAGTTAGTATCGTAAAATAAAAAAATAATTGATTCAATTTTATTTTTAACTTTTTCATTTCTTTTTTATAAATGAAGTTTATTTTTATATTTTTTTTATGATTAATAACTGTACCTACCTAATTAAGATAATATTTATTTGCCCGCCATAAAAAATAGCAGACATGCCGTTAGCTACTCTTATTTAAGATGCTGCATACATGTAATATTTTAATTCCGTGTGAATGTTTGAGTAAACAAAATTTCATATTCTTATAGGTACTCTATAATCGAAGTGATTTGGTATCCCCTATCCCTAAAAAGGACCTATCTGCAAGTCTGCATTTATAAACGCGTCACAATAACTAACGCAGATGGTCCGTCGGGACGGAGTCTCTTACATTGGTGTCTGACATTTAGTGTATCGTCTAACCTGCGATAGAATATTCTCTAGGGAAGACGTGAAAGGTTAAATGGTATGAGTAACAGCTATGTTTCGTATCGTTGAATATCAAGTGAATGGGTCCGAGAGATAGCGTTGCAAATGAAAAAGTCATAGTACCTAAGCCGGCTGATATTGTCATTGGTCGGTCTTATATGACCAGTAAGTAGTAGTTCAGTAAAATCTACACTAATATTATAAAAAGGTAAAGTTTGTGTTTTTGTTTGTTTGGAGGTAATCCCTGGAAGTACTGGTCCGATTGGTAATTTTTTTTCACTAATAGAAATCTGCTTTATTCCTGAGTAACATAGGCTATATTTTATGTACGAGGGCGAAGCTGCGGGCAAAAGCTAGTGTAAAATGTTTATGGGAAAAATATCAACCGATACTATGATTTAATTTCTTTTTTTCCACCTTGGCTTTTAATCCTACACCCACTGTGGGTACGTCATCTGACGCTTGGCTCATTTATCAGTCGTAGTCGTAGTCAGGGACTCAAACTGTAACCGTAATAATGTGTTTTAACACTGTTTTTTAAAACAGTTTTAACAGAAAAACACTTTTAAATGTAACAGATAAAATAATGTTACCGAATCAAACTGTAACCTTTTATATGTGTTGGGAGTGCTACCGAATCAAACTGTAACCTGTTTATATGTGTTAATATGTGTAACTGAAATAATCAGTTTTAGTATAGCTTTATGTAAATTGTACCTTTGGCAACGCTGCGTTTACCTGTTACACTTATTAACACTGTTAACACTTTTATATCTGTTACAGATATGTTAGGGTTACTTTTGTAAGTGTTTTGGGTTAACATATTGAAAACACATAAATAAGTGTTACATATTTGATTCTGTTACCAATTCAACATGTAACACTTATAATTCTGTAACCTTTATGAAGGTGTTTTTAAGTCCCTGGTCGTAGTGGTAGATGTATTGAACAAGATGGCAACCGATCGGCGTAATAACAGTTCCTAAAATGCAACGCTACCTCCCGCACTAGTAGAGCGCGGTTTGTTTAGAATATTGTTAGAAATGGAATCACGAAATTTGAGACGCAAAATTTTAGCTAGCTTCATGCATTCATTGATGTGTCATTGCGCTACACATAGTCATTTGTGACGTTCCTTTAGACAGCTGTCTACAGCTAGTTGAAATTAAAACTTTGACCAAATATTCCTTTCCAAAACCAAACAGGGAATTTCTATTTTAACTCTTAAGGAGTTTGCCCAGAACTCAGATACAAATTGTGACCGTACCAGGAACATATTGCTACCAAACACGGTAAGAAACACCACACGGCCTTATATGCCAACTAGAACATCTCATATTCGTGTATATACGAGTACAACCTTCATACGCAGTTATAACCTGAGTGCTCACCGTTTTGCCTTCTACGCACACAGGCTTTTCGTGTACTTGCGTATATTTTGGCTATTTTGATACGCTTCTTTATTTTATTTAGCCAGGAGGCAATGATGCACTCGTCGAGTCGAGACTTCAAAGTCTTGAGCATCGACGCTTAGTTGCTAGCCGGTCGGTTCTCTACCGGTTGCATAACGGGGAGTGTGTGTCGAATTGTATAACCCAGTTCCACCTAGCCCGTTCCATCATCGGACCATCAGGTACGGTAATCCGCTACCGGTACATGGTGGTCATCCCACCTACACGCACGAAACGTTTTGGTAACGCATTAAGGAAGGTCTAAGGAGTGGAATTCTTTGCCGGAATCTGTATTTCCTGATGGCTACAACCCGTCAACAGTGAATAGGTTACTTCTAGGTTAGCGCGCTCCATCGTCGACCGCATTGTCGCTTTCCATCAGGTGAGATAGCGGCCAAGCGCGAGCTTATCAAAAAAAAAAATTCCTAGTAAGCTAGGTAGCTATAAGTAAGAGTATAGACAGACTCCTTCAAACGAGCATTCTATGTATATGGTGTCGACCAATTGATTTAAAGAATATTATAAAACATGCCCAATATTGCGTGATCGAATCAAGACTAAACATATCCGCAGGAGAACTAAAGTTGCCGACATAGCACGAAGAATTACCAAACTTAAGTGGCAATAGGCAGGGCACATTGCTCACAGAACAGATGACCTTTGGGGCTGAAATGTTCTGGAGTGATGACTGCGTACCGGAAGACGCAGCGTTGGAAGGCCTCCTACAAGGTGGACCGATGACCTGGTGAAGGTAGAGGGAAACCGATGGATGCGAGACGCACAGAGGTTCATTATGGCGACACTTGGGGGAGGCCTATGTCCAACAGTGAACGTGTATCGGCTGAAATGATGATAATGATGCCTAATATGTAAATGGCCCAATTTATCACTTGGTCCACAACGTATACATTTTCTCAGCTTTGGCGTTGCTGAATTTATAGCAACGCCAAACCACACACGGTGCTCAATAGTTACTTAATACTTAATCCGAAGTTCGCCAGTTAAGTGGCTAGCTAAACTTGTTAATTAAGTATGGCACAAAGGAGACTGAAGTGTTCGTTGCTAACCGCTTACCCCTTGAAAATTTACCACAGCAAGTTGTGTTGGGACAGTGGTCGAGTGTAGTGCAACTTGCAAGAACGTTGTGATCGGGAAATTGGGATAAAGCTGGTGGAAAATTGGGTCATTTTTGAAACGACCTAACTATCTTAAATGTTTATCTAGCTTTGTTTAGAAGCTTTGTTCGTGTGAAAGTAGGTTTCTGCAAAGTTTGAACCCCTGTTTCCTCCCCTTAGTGGGAAACTTTTTTAGTGCTTGCATTGTCATAAATGGAAGCCTTGCGCGGGCTTGCGGACAGTGAGCAGTGGGTAGCCCGCTGTCCGGCCGTCCGGTAACTATCCGGACCAAGCCTAAGTCGTCGACGGTGCGCACTGTTCCCGCGCGCCTCAAGAAGATGTCAGCAACAGTAGGGCCCAGCCGGGTCAAAGCCTACTGGGTCCAGGGTTATCCGAAAGGGAACTCGAGCCCCGGTATGAAGGCTTGAAGGAACGGGGTGGGTTTTTTAGTCAGTAAGAGTCTGACACTATCTCCCGCTCCGCCCAAGGGCGGGGGATGTCAATGCATGATTTTTCCCACCATAAAAAAAATAAAAAGGTGATCACTGTGTTACGAAGTTCAGTTCACGTGAATGTCACGTGTGAGCTATAATGAAGTAGGCGATCCGGTCAGCACCCACCTTTTTTATTCTTTTATACCTAGTATTATTTTCTAAAAGGGCTGATTTGTTAGCCGTGACCTTTTGTGATTCAAAATTCAGTTTTATTTCGCATCGCCAGGACTCCGACCCTGATTTCCAGCCACCGTAGTAGGCGTGGGCTTGCAGACGATGAGCGATGGGTAGCTCGCCGTCCGGCCGTCCTCTAACTGTCTGGATCGACCCCGAGTCGTCAACGGTACTTAGTGTTCCAAAACCGTAGTAGCTCAGTAGAGCCAAAGCCTATAGGAGCTATGGATTCTCTTCCGAAATGGAAATCCGGGATTCTGGAATACAAGGCAAAGAAGGAACATAAGAGTGGGTTTTAGTCAGTAAGTCTGACATGCCCTTCAGCTCCACCTGCTCCAGCTGGAGAAATCATTGGATGATTTCCCACCTAAAAAATAAAAAGCCCATCCTCTGTAGACGGTAGGTCTCACTGAAATTTTTTGCCCACAATTCCGTTCGTCATGATCTATGAACCAATATGTCTTGTGCCATAGGAAACAAAGTCTTAGCGAGTAATTTATTTTAAAATTTGAAAGCTCGATTGTACATTAAAATAAATAATGAGCTTACCCGAAAATAAATTATAAAAACCCGGTACAAACGCCGAAATACAAATATGGTCTGACATGGGGGTAATTTGTAAATTATTTCTGGCATACGCTACGCCTATTAGGACATCTTGATAGCTGCCTGTCGACTTCTTTCAACGTCTATTTAAAAGCTACTGTTAAACAAACAATATTTAATTATCAATTTAAAATATACAATCGAAATTAAACCTTAATTCAAACTTTATAAGTGATGTTCGAAATTTATAGAACGGTAAATACAAATTTGTCGAAGCCTCAACGAGTATTTATGGCACCGAAACACCATTTTACATTGGCCTTCTCCGCCCCTTTCATTGCCTTAAAACTGGAGATCTTCAATGGTTTGGGTTTGAGTTGCTCGGTTCATTATAAATGGGCGTGAGGCTCGTTGGAAACCATTTTGTTATGATGGCGGCATCAAAAGCACAGGATAAACGCTAACTTATTTTTAAGTGATAGATACACAAAATAGATAGGTACAGAAGTCATCTCATGTGTGTACTTCACTTTTCATACCTACGTACGTTCAGCAACCACGCTAGGGTCGGCACCGCTCTGTCCGAGCGCGCTCGAGCGCGGCGAATAATACTTAATATAAATTGTAAAAATATTACATGACCACAAAGTCATGTACCTACCTACTGCGTCACGTAAAAATCAAACTATCAAAGTACAAGCAAATACCTAATTACACCTTAAAACTGGTAGCTTAAAAAACGATAATTCAGCAATTAATGTTGAAATTAAAAAACCATCCACTAAACAGTTGTAACTTTTTTTTTGCTCCATTATTTCACATAAAAGTTCACAGACGCATACGCGCTCGCAATGAGCTGAATTGAGTTGAGACCAGTGGCGTAACTATAGAGTGGCAAGGCTGGCAAAATGCCACGGGCCCCTGCTCCTGTGGGCCCCGGTCCGAGAGACCTTGAGTTCAGAAGAAATAAATCTACAAATTCAAATCAATTATTAAGATTTATTAAACGCATTCATAAGAAAAGGATCAATATCTACGCCACGAGGAAGCCTACTTTCAGAGACGAAATATAAAAATCCTCGTGTATTGGAGACTTACCGATTTATTAATAAGAAAGAATATTTTACATCTGTACTTCAGTGATTTATCAAAATTAAATTACTAAGTTGACGCTTTTCCTGGGGCCCCATCTAATGATTTTGCCACAGGCCTCAGATGGTATAGTTACGCCACTAAGTCGAGATATCGTGTCCGTGAACGGTGTCTATGTGTGCGTTGCTCGAGCGCGCTTTGTATGTAGATTAACTTCTGTACCTATCTATTTTGTGGTAGATAGGCAAGTTATTTACAGTGTATCGGAAGCAAAATGCCATGTTCAATCTATAAGTGATGTATTGGAGAGAAATAATCGTTTCGGATAAAGAATATTATTTCTGTATTAGCTTCCTTATTAGCTGATATTTTTGGACGTCTGTAGGCGTTGGGGCTTCAGAGTATTATTTATTAGATACTTGGAATTTAAGATGAGTACGGCTATTTTTGGAGTAAGCTGCCCATCGGCTTCCACCTACTTGCGAAACAAAGAGAGTTATTAAATCAATCCTATAACAATACACACTTTCTATAGAAAACTAACTTTTGCCCGCGGCTTCACCCGCTTACATAAAATAGCATATGCCACTCAGGAGTAAAACGGCTTTTTATCGGTGAAATAATTTCAGCAATCGGACACGTATTTTTTTATTTCTATAATCTTTGTTATTTTTTGTTTAATCGAAAAAAGAAAATATACGTGTCCAATATTTTTATAATCTAAAATACGGACTAAATAAAATGTAATTATATTGACCCTGGAAACTACCCTATTCGCCTTCCTTCCTATAATTTGGGTGTCTTCAAGGCTAGAGTGAATATGCTCCTAATAAACTAGTGCGTCTCACCTTCAACGATTATATCACTGCTTACCAGCAGGTGGGATCGCAGTCAAGCACTGGCTTATATACCTAATAAAAAAAGAAAGTAGATTCGTTCGCAGTGCGGCTGTGGTTTCTACACTACCACCTTTACTTCTCGATGGCGTTCGTATTGAATACTCCGAAACTGCCAAAGACTTGGGTGTTATTATTGACTCCAATCTTTCGTGGCGTGCACAGGTCAACGAGGTTAGTCGGAAAGTAAATTTTTCTTTTCATTCGCTTAAGTGCCTCCAGGGTCTATTGCCTTTGAAAACAAAAATCAGTTTAGCCCAAACACTTATTCAGCCGATTATAGATTATGCTGACGCCTGCTACCTGGATGCTACTGAGGAGCTATTGAACAAGCTTGAGCGATTACAAAACTTATGCATTCGGTTTGTTTTTGGATTACGAAAATATGACCATGTCTCTCATCTTCGCAAGGAACTCAAGTGGCTCCCTATCCGTCTTCGCAGGAACACTCGGATTTTATGTCTTCTCTTTAACATCTTACACAACCCGTCTTACCCCTCCTACCTATGTGATCGTTTTTCCTACGCTCGTCCTAGTGACGCACCGTGCAGATCACACCTTAGATCCCTTCTTAAATCCCCTTCCCATAAATCCTCTTACTACTCCTATTCTTTCTGTGTCCATGCCGTGAGGTTATGGAACTCACTTCCTCCTAGCATTCGAGATTTAAAATCAATCTCACTTTTTAAAAATCGAGTAAAAGAGCACTATCTTTCCTCTCAACTGTGATATTTATTTATATATTGTATGTATTGTATGTATTATGTTGTTTATTATTTAATATATATTTATAGTAGAAGTTATATATTATTTTTATATTTAATTATAGGATACTTTGGATTAAGACTTCACACATTCTTCTTTTGCTTCTTACACACTATTGTCTACATTTCTTTTTGATTTCTCCTTTCGCAGGTCTGCTGGAAGAAATTTCTTTGGAAATAAGCAGTACCTTTGTACTAATGTTTCTTATGTATTATCTTTTTCTGGTATTTTTGTGTGTACATAAATAGTTAAATAAATAAATAAATAAATAAATAAAAAAAATCGATCTTTATTTTTCGTTGGTAATCAGCCAGTGCATCTTCCACATTTTTGGGTCTGGGAACTCTCTTTATATTTATTTTCATACCATAATAATTATCTTGTTTCTTCTCCCTTGATCTCTTACACAACACACTGGCAGACACATCAATACTAAGAGGTTTATGCCACCTTTGTGTGGTCGACAGTGCAATTATCATCCTTTGATATATTACTACGGCTTGTAGATAATATCGAATGGGTAGTTCTCTATTAATAATCCCATTTGTTTGTGCGTCAATGTGTTGAAGGCTAATTGTGTATTGACGGTGATTCAGATAGGTAATTTTACTGATATAAAAAGCCTGCGCTATTGAATGTGAGGTCCGGATCCTTAATTGGCTGAAGTTGAGTCGAGGCTTCAAAGTCTTGAGCATCGACGCCGATTTGCTAGCCTGTCGGTTTTCTACCGGTTGCATTTCCGGGAGTGTGCGTCGGAATTGCATAACCTAATTTCGCCTCATCCGTTCCATCATCGGATCACCAGACGTACGGCGATGCACCACCGGTACATGGTAGACATCCCACTTATACGCACAAAAAGTTTTGGGAACACATTTATTGTGCGTACAGCCAAAGAGTGGAATTCCCAGCCGGAGTCTGTGTTTCCTGAAGGCTACAACCCGGGAATCTTTAAGTCAAGAGTAAATAGGTTACTTCTAGGTAACCGCGCTCTATCGTCGACCGCATCGTCGCTTTCCATCAGGTGAGATAGCGGTCAAGCGCGAACCTATCAATAATAAAAAAGGTATTGCAGGGCTTTTCAATAGAGAATTACTTGGAGAATTAATAGGTTTCTTCTAGGTAAGCGCGTCCCATCGTCGACCGCATCGTCGCTTTCCATCAGGTGAGATAGCGGTCAAGCGCGAACCTATCTACAATAAAAAAATAAAAATAAACTTATGAGGAACAGTATGCCAATGGACTAAGTACTAAATGCTTGAATATTCTATTTGAATACAAAGGTCAAATTATACAAACGAGCTTCCACCCAATAATCATCTATCTTTCATTTTGCTTTAAACTAGTCAATGCTTACCATTAACGACATCAGACATTAAGACACAACAATATTTTTAGTTTATGCGAAACCTGAAAATAGTTTCTTCAGAATCAGTAACTAAATGGATTCCAATAGTTTTTACACCATGTTATATTTTTTCCCAAAAGTATTTAAAAAGGTCACAAGTTGGATACCATCCACATTAACAGTACAACACAAGTCACGGTAGGTCTTAGCGCGTATTAGGCGTCAGCAAACAGTTGGGTGCAAGTGCAAAACAACCCCTCAGTCGCCTGGATGGCCCGGTGACTATGTATATATTTTCGCTGACATTACAAGCTTATAACTTTGTGATTTTTCATGACACAATTATGAAATTTTGTACATAGATTCTTTGGTACTAGACACGTGTTTTTCACATATATTAATAAAACTAATGCTGTATGTAATGCTGTATGTTACGCCAAAGAAGTCACTAAATCCCTTGTAAAATTCATATGATGTTCGAAATTAACGAACAATTTTGTTTAGAAACCTGCGCTACTACTGTAAAGCTAGTCAATTTGAATATTATTTAATTTGTCAACACTTACTTGAGCAAAATGAAGTTAAATTCCATCGAAGGAGTTTATTTCTAGAATATGTAACAAAACAAACAAGACACATGTTCTTACTAGCTGCGTTTATTATTTTTTTCGCTCCCAGCTGAACTTAAAAAGGCAAAACATACGCACATAAATTACCGTGCATTGTAACGAAGTTCAAAGAGGTTATAACAAACAAATGCGCGCCAAAAACAATAAATCAAAATGGCTGAATAACGAGAGACGGACGGTGGCGAACGAAACTTTCATTTCGTTCGTTCATGAGTGCACTTTACTTGAAACATTTGGAATTACTAACGGTTCTCGTTCATTTGGTTCAGATGTTCGTTTTTTGAATGAGTAGCAATTCTGTTTTAGTTCGAGTCTACGAACATCAAATTGAGAATGTAAAATTACATACAGAAGTGAATAAACGTTTCGAATGAGAAAAAGCCAGCATCAAACTCTTTGCTCAAAATCGTATTCAAAAACAGACTGTTTTTTTTTTCTTAAAATCACCGATCACAGTTTTGCACATGAGCTTATTACAACGTTTCCTTTTAATCGGATAGCCAAAGACTGACATCAAAGAACATTTTAAAGGTTTCGTACTATATCGGGCAAAAACGGAAACAATTAAAGGATCACTTTGTTATCCGTCTGTCAAGACTCTTTTTCTCAAGAACGCGTATAAGGGGGCATAAGTAGAGAAATCTTACAAAGTAATTATTTTATGATGTTCTACAAACAGACTTCACAAAGTATATTTTTTTTTGCGATTCGAAAAAAAATTTGAGGCTCGATTCGGGAATCGAACTTTGTATTAACCTTTCAATCGTGGAAATTACAGACACAATAGAAAGAAAATAGGTGCGCGAACGCCGGCAGCGTTTGCTTGGGGTTTAATGAATTAACTTAGGATTTTTGTTTATGATAAAAACCAGTGCTTGTTTGCTATTCCACCTGAAGGTTAGCAGTGATGCAATCGTTGATGGTGAGGCGCACTGGTTTATTAAGTTTTTATAAAATCATCGGGCGCGAGTCCGACTCATACTCGCTTGGTTTTTTTCAGCTATTTCTACCTTTAAACCTATTAAACCTATCCAGAAACTTTTTCAAAAAAAAATCTCTCGAAATTTCCCGAGACCTTTAGTACGACCGCTTACAGTCCGGTGCAAACATTTCCCGGTACTTCAGGACACGCGGCACACAGCATTAACCCGGGGACACAGCGTCATAGATTGTTTTTCACACCCCTAAATGGTGTACAACAAACTTCATCCCATTGGCGACAATAGGACGCTTCCCAAAGACACCCACCAACTTTTCGTTCAAAAACTTCCTTTTAGATTTTCACTCTTGAAGTTTGATGTTCGGCAAAACTTTTGCTAATTTTATTTTTTGGTTGGCAACTGTGGAACGTTGCTTTTATCAAGTTTTGTAGAACTTTTAAATGTGTCTTGAAGGTTTTTTCGAGCCTAGGGCAGAATGTTTAATTTTGGAGGTCGGGGCTGCCTACACGTCTGGTTTCAGATAGGAGTAATTTTGGACTTTTTCATTTATCGAGATTACGTGGGAGGATTCTGATTTGAATTGAACATTGTTGATAGCATGTGGGTAGATTAATTTTTGATTTGGAGCTTAGCTGAAAAGTAATTTGTTTGAGCTTGCTAATCTCAAAGGTTAGTGGTTCAAATTGAATTTATATTTAGAATCGGATAGCCTATTTATCGAAGAAGGTTATAAGCTTTATAACATCGCGCTACGACTCATGGGGGAGGAGCAGTAACCAAAGACACTGATGGTATCGCGGGGGATAGTTAGTGTTTCAGTCAAGTTTTTTTTTATTGCGATTTCTGGTTTGGTCCAATCGTATAAGCTACTCATATATACATACTAGCTATCGAGACTACTTTCTTTCACTTTCTGAAATCATTAATAAACTTTGACTTATAATCTAATGATAGACAAGCATGTTCATGGAAACTATTTGTTAAAATAATGAAAACAAGTTAAAACAAAAGTTCGCTGCAGCGTTACATTAGCCTTATGTCATCTAACAGAACTATTAAAAAACATACAGCACTAAGATAGATTTTAGACGATAAGTACTTTTTTCGCGACCAAAATGTCTTAAGGGCCAAGCGCCCGAAAAGTGCCATAAAACAGTGATTTTCTGAGGCCTACTCCTCCGTAACGGCTAGGTCAATTGGTTTGAAAAAAATATATGTTTATTATAGATTCATGAACAATAATATCAACATTTGATTTTTTCGTGCAATTAATACTTTTGTCAAAAAAAAAAATTTAGCAATTTCGCAACTTTTCCTTACTCCTTCGAAAC
This sequence comes from Mythimna ferrago, assembly GCA_910589285.2. NCBI lineage: Eukaryota > Metazoa > Arthropoda > Insecta > Lepidoptera > Noctuidae > Mythimna > Mythimna ferrago. The sequence continues at coordinate 5,016,964 of OU342675.1, read as the reverse complement.
GGCTGTCCAAGCCGCCTTTAGAAACATTTTTACACATAAAAATTGGTGGTTAAATATTCTTCAAAGTGAACATTGCATATTGTAAATCAATCAATATCTGGCAGAGAAAATGGATTTAAAGCGCTTTCCGGGCGCTGCTGGCCGCAAATAAATGCACAGATTTGCGTACTGCCGCCTAGGCGAGTGCGAGAGTTGCGTTCACATAATTTCGGCCAGATGGTTCAAGGGACTCTACGCCTTAAGTGCTTTAAATTTCGTGACACTTACACGTTTCGTTCCACATAGTGTAATGTTCAAGGTGTATGGACTACATTACACCTGACTCGACTGAAGTGAGTGTTCGGTACACCTAATCTAGTGCGTAGTACATATATGTATATATATCGATGCTAACAAATTAAAAGACCTCTTATAGTGAGTAGCTTTCATTGGCGTCAAGTTATTGCGCATTTCAACACTATGAACGGAACATATCTATTTCGAAACTACATATTTCAAATAATGACCATTTTTTTTTTTTTTTTTTTTTATGGTGGGAAAAAATCATGCATTGACATCCCCCGCCCTTGGGCGGAGCGGGAGATAGTGTCAGACTGTTACTGACTAAAAGACCAACCCCGTTCCTTCTAGCCTTCATACCGGGGCTCGAGCGCCCTTTCGGATAACCCTGGCCCCAGTAGGCTTCGACCCGGCTGGGTCCCTGCTGTTGCTGACAACTCCTTGAGGCGCGCGGGAACAGTGCGCGCCGTCGACGACTTGGGCTTGGTGCGGACAGTTACCGGACGGCCGGACAGCGAGCTACCCATTGCTCACTGTCCGCAAGCCCGCGTCTACGTTGGCCGGAAATCGGGATCAGAATCCCGGCGACGGCGGCGGCGATAACGCCGTTGCCTAATGCGTTCGGCCTCCTCCTTTGCGAGCATTACTGCTTCGCAGAAGTCGGCGACCGCCTGCCACTCCTCCTCGCTCCGGACCATGGCCTCAACCAAGGCCCGGCGAAATAATGACCATCGTTATCACCAACTGTTTCATGGCAATCAGACAGAGTTGAGCTCAAATCAATATGACACAGAATTTTGATGCTACCAGTGATTATACATTCAATTCAGTTCCGGATTCATATTGCGATGCAAATTACTCTCTGTCGACGTGAATTGATAATTGGGACTAAATAAATATTACATCAAAGTCTCTCGCAATTGTGCCTGTCAGTACATGTTCAGTGTTCGTGTGTCACAATTTTTATGTCAAAATTTGAATGTTCATGAAATCACTGGATTCGATGAAATAGAAATACTGTTGTACAATTCTTTAATGTCCACCAAATAAGTGGACAACAGATTTACTGTACATGAGAGAGCTTAATTCAAAGTTGAGTTTTCTTTAATCATTAGTATCATACTAATATTAGGTCCTTATTATGAAATTTCCAGTATACTTTGTGACTGTAATATTTTCGGATTGACTGAGAATTGTACGCTCAAATATTCTTTTTATTAAACGTATATTATTATTTTTTCGTAACAAGTTATTTACCTATTTATTTGTACCTTTGTGTTTTTTTTTTTCTAAAAATCTCTCTAAACTTTAATTATTTTAGGATATAAAAGTTAAATTCTAAAATATTTTTTTGATAAATTTGATTGTCCATTTGAATTTTGATTGACCAATGCACTCATTGATGCCCATATTATTTGCCTACTGTTACGATAAACAATTTGTCTTAGATTAAATGCTACATAAATCAATCTCCCTGTACAAATAAATAGGCATTCGTCCCGATTCGCGTCACATTTGCATGTGAAAGCCATAATAACTTCGTGACACGGAAAATTTAATCTTTTTGGTAATTAAATGAAGACCCACTGCTGACCTAATTAATTGAGACAGTTACAATTTTAATTTTGTTTTTTTGTTACAGGTACGTGACTTTTATGGGAGTTTGTGAGTTGATTTTTAAATGTTTTTATGGAAAGTTTTTTATGTTTTAAAATAAAATGTCCACGTTGTACCCACTGGGGTTATTAAGGTTAATATTATGAGACTTTATATTTTGATTTCAATTTATCAAATTCGCGAAGGTAGGTGAACGAATTTGAAAAAATAGCCGTTGATTTTCTGAATCATTCGCTTATTTTTTTTTGTTAGATATCCTGTGGGTCACATTTTCTTTCTTTCTTTCTTTTTTCTTTCTTTCTTTCCTTCTTTCTTCTTTCCTTCCTTTCTTTTTTTATCTCTCTCTTTTTTATAATTACTAGCTATCGAAATCTACAAAATCAAAAGCACGATAAAGCGACAAATTATTCTGCATCAACAACATCAGTGACATTTCAATTCTATCTTCAGAATAGCACCGAGTGAATCAGAACACAAACCACGGTTCACTTCCTTCTCGTTATAATTTCACTGAACTATATCACTTCGCGTGCTGTCACTTTTTCTATCAACGACCACATTTAAAACAAACATCAAAGCCCACATTGTAAAGCTATGCGGAGTTCAGAAAACTATAAGAGAATGTACTAGGAAAGCATTTTACCGAGAAGCGCTAAGAAGCTTCCCACCATCTTCGCAGAGACATAAAGCTTGCTGCAAGGACAGCTATGCACTCAGGACTTGTCTCCTGGTACCAGGATAACATAAACAACTAGGAAACTAGCAAACATATTGACAACGACCTTATTTCTTGGTAAGATAGAATGACTTTTCATTGACACAATTTTTCACAGTAGTAAAATTTTCACTGTCGTATTGTCACCAGTACCGAGTTTAATTTGCTGGTTCTAAATACGATTTTCACCTTTATTTTCTTGGTTATAAAGTTTACAACTTGCGCTTGAGTTACCTAATGTTATAGGTCGTTATAGTTTATGACATATTAAAATCCTAGTACTACTTATTTGTTCTATCTTGAGATCTGATGGTCGGGAAAAATTGCGCCGTCAACGTTTTGATGGGCGGTTAAATTCTTTATTTTTTACAGTAATTAAAACACGTTGTTCTCAAGACTCTTCAGCACTGCTCGTAAATGTCCGCATTTAACATGGTCTTTCAGGAATCCTCTTTATAGCTGCATGGATGGATTAAATAGCTTGACTACTTAGTTTTATCGTAAGGACAAAATCTAGAATCATTTTCTTTCATTGTAACAGAAAATCGAATCGTTGCTTTTTATCACACACTACGATCTTCATAGACAAAGACTGCAAAGAATCCATTTTAAAAATAGAACACATTAGACACTAAGGAGCCAAAAACGAAAAAAAAAAAAACAAAAGAAAGATGGCTGCCTGCGTCTATAAATTGAGACCCGTTCAGGTGTTCCTAATCGCGGCCTTATATTTTACTGAGAGGCTAGGCTTTGTTTTGTCGCTGTTATCGGGTTTCTTCTATTTTTCCATCGGCTGAAGAGCAGTGGAGCAGAAACAATGGCTATGAACATTAGTAAGGGGATCGCGCCGTCTCGAGACGACTCTTGACCATCGAGTTCTTCGATAAGGCAGTGCGGTTTCTGGTGTGGTGTAAAGCGTAAACCTTAGCGTTGATCAGAGTCTCATATTTTTAAATCAATGGAACTGAAATGATAGATTATAATGTATAAATAGTACTAGATGCAGGTTCTATAATGAAAGATTCAATTAAGTATAGTTTGCTTACTAAAAACTATTAGTACTAGTTTGGCGGTGGCAATCGTAAAAACCATTGTAATTTCTTGCCTGCCTAGATTGTGTTATTTATTGAATAAAGGCAATGTTTTTTTAATTGATATAACTAGTGCTTCACTGCGATCCCACCTGATGGTAAGCAATTAAATTAAAAGTACTCTAAATATATCTGTGAGGAATTGAAGATATCAAAAACACCTCAGAAAAACAGTTTCATTACAATAATAGAATTTATACAAAATGCATATTACGAGTATCTTCATGTAAATCACCACCACCAATAAAAACAGTAGCTGTAAGTACATTATTGAGCTAAAATAAAAATTAAGATTTTTATTATATAACAGAATTTACAGAAATTCTAAATCAAAAATAACTTGCTACTCATATCGTTATTTGGTAGATTTTCACAATAATAATTAAAACACCACCAGCACGGGTCATAAGACTCAATATTGGACTCTTTCAATTCTTTAGATTGTATTGGCAATGCTCCTAGCATTGCATTGTTAAGGGGTAGGTCGTTGCAGTGAAATATATACTGTAGTGTAAGAAGTTATTATATTGTTTTTGAGGAGGAATAATGATATTACCTTAATAACATTAACCTCTGGTTTAATTCTTAAAGTTAATCTAGTCTAATCTAATATCTTCTTCTTTATTATCATAATAAATGCGCCTTCTACGGCATGTAACTGCAATAACACAACCTTATAAACCCTAATTATAAAATTAAGTTACAATTATAATTCAGGCACTGAAAGTTTAGTTAAATTCACTAAGTAGTATTTTTTAAGACATTAGTTCTAATAATATGAGAATCGACGCGTTGCATTGGTATCTAAATATCACACGCAAATACGCTAGTGATGCATTTAATTTATAAAGAATATTTATCAAAATCGGTATATTTTATCTTAAAATATCAATCAACCTTTTTTAGGATAGAAATACCAATTTTAAAGATTATTTTATATAGAACATATTATTATTTATCATATTATTCTAAAGAACATAAAACTTTCAGGATGTGCGTTTATTGTGTTAGGTTAGGTTAGATGTTACATAAAATAGTCAGAGAGAAAATAAAATTATACCAAACATATTTTATTACCAAACTTATGATAAAAATAAAGCTATGAAGAAGAAAGCCACAGATTACCAAAAATTTCGAGAACACGATTTATTTATGAAAAATCACATGTTCTTAGAAAAGTTCTCAATTTTCCTGTTTACAACAAATATTACGAGCCGCGAAAATAAAAACAAATTTCGCGAGCTTCCCCTTAACTTATCGTTTATACTTAAAAGATCTCTCGGGAGTGTTCGTGCCAATGATTAAAGTTCCTCCCCATTTAACTTAACATCCAGCGTCGAATAACTAATATTAAATGCTTCAAATTCAATCATACTTTTATTATGGCCGTTTTATTTTGTTTATGATTATAATAGTACACTGTAACACTAGGGGTGAAAGTAACTAATTTAGTCCCTCGAATTAGCGACGTTGCTTCGCTCGGCCGCCAACTCCTTCTCGGGACGAAATGAGTTACTTTCACCCCGAGGTAAGCACTGTGCTTTTCATTACGAATACGAGGAAAATAAAAATAAAATAAAAAGTTTGTAGAACCTGAGTCGTTGTACCTATGATTTTAGGTAGGTATCTTTCTTCTGATTTAGGCGGTAAAAGGTTTTCCACTACTGCTTTAACCTCTTCTCTAATGAAATTAGGCGTTAAATCATTATTTTAAACTGATAAACATAACGTATTAATACAAATCTTTGTTGTACGGAAATGTAAACAAAACTCGAAAAAACCAACGACTGATTGCCACTTTCCCGCCATTTTGTTTTTTTTTCTGTGGCCGGCCAGCTATTCAGCCTCATTAATGAAAAATTATAAATTAATTGTAATCTTTTAAAAATAAAGTATTTTAAAGAAATAGTTGGTCAAATGAATCACTTAAAAATATAATATCATTTAATTAATACCTATCTTTAAGTTATTTCTGATTGAATGAAGATTGACTGGCTGTATGGAAAATTGGAACATGGTTGAATAGAAATGTGAAGACAGAAATAGTTTTTTTTTTTTTTTAATATTTTGACAGCTGTCAGTTGTAAAGTAAAACTCCCTAGGGATGAAAAGTATCACTTTCAGCCCGCTCCTCAGGCAACTTCATACCTACTTTTAGAGTATGAGTAATGAAAAATATGTTCTAACATTGTTAATTGTAAAACACTAACAACCTTGCAGGACTGTATTACTAACATCATAAACAACAACTTTTGTTCTATGACTTTTTACAAAACATAATTAATTTACCAAACACAAACCTTCAAGATTTCGTTGTTCTATCGAACACCTTTAACTCTGTATTTTGCTTTACTTACCTATATGTCTGTATGACATGACACAAGCGCATCAAGCACCCTCACCGCCAGATCTCCGCTTCCTTCCGCTATGGTAGTATTGCTTGCTTTGCATATACTTCGTCTATTTAGAACGTTCGATTTAAATATTTTTATTTTTGTACTAGCTGTACCCGCGCGGCTTCGCTCCCGCTCTTCCCTACTTCAGCCTACTATACCCTACTCTACGCTACTATACCCTACTCTACCCTACTCTACCCTACCCTACTCTACCCTACTCTACCCTACTCTACCCTACTCTACCCTACTCTACCCTACTCTACCCTACTCTACCCTACTCTACCCTACTCTACCCTACCCTACTCTACTCTACCCTCCTCTACCTTACTACTCTACCCTACTCTACCCTACTCTACCCTACCCTACTCTAATCTACCCTACACTACCCTACTCTACCCTACACTACCCTAATTTTCATTTTTTTTCCTTAGAACCTTCTCCTCACAATAAAGAACACAACAAAAAAAAAATTAGCGAAATCGGTCCAGGCGTTGTTGAGTTATGCGCTTACCAACACATTTTGCGATTCATTTTTATATTATAGATTTTATATTATAGATAAAAATCTGATGAACTGAAATATGATACAATTTTAAAAGTCATAGAACTAAAGTTGTTGTTTATGATGTAAGTAACATAGTCTTAAGAGATTGCCAGTGTTTTACTAATAACCCTGTATAGTTTGAATTGCATAGCTTTTAGATTACCTAGGTTATCGACATAGTTTGAAGAATCTTTCAACTTATGTGTTAGTGAGCAGACCTCATTGCTCACAGAATTTCTATTCTGTACCATATTTTTTATACCATATTCTTATGGTTAATGATTTCGGTCGATGGGGCCGAATACCGGAAGACGCAGTGTTGGAAGGTTTCCCACGAGGTGGATTGATGACCTGGTGAGAGTCGATAGATGGGAGATGAACGGCGATGAGACCTACGCTTTTCAGATGAAATGATGATGAAAATAATAATTTACCAATAGGTGATAGATTCTGTAGTCCAAAATGCTAATTGATTTAGTAAATATTAGCAAAAGAAAAAGAATCAGAGTTCTTATTTTGGAAGTCACGTGCCTATTCGTGTTGTTTAACAAAATAAGAACTCTGATTCTTTTTCTTTTGCTAATACAAGGTGTAAGGGACAGCCCTCCACAAACTTTAAGGGCTTGCTCAGTAGACGAAACTGAACCACCTGCCACAATTTTTTTTTTTCAGAGAACGAAATAAAAAAATCGGCCTCGCCATACAAATTGTCCAATCAAGTTTATCATTTTGTATGGTGAGGCTGATTTTTTTTTACGTTTCCTGAAAAAAAATCTTGTGGAAGGTTGTTCAGTTTCGTTTACTGAGCAAGCCTTTAAAGTTTGTGGAGGGCTGTCCCTTACACCTTTTATTTACTAAATCAAATAGCGTTTCGGACTACAAATTCTATCACCTATTGGTAAGTTATTGGAAAATTGTAAACAACATTATTATGTTGTTTACAATTTTCTATTTCTACATTCCACCAAAAATAGGCTATTGTTTCAAAAACCCCTTTTTATAAAAATAACTCTACCGAGTTATGCCGGTCAGGTTATTTATAATATGGTTATGTTACGCAGCTAAAAAAACAACCATGTAAAAGCGTAATAGCATAATCAGCCGTTTTTTAATGTTCTCACTGCTGGGACTCTGGCCTCCTCTTTAGGAGAAGAAATAAGCCGCACGTGGACACAGTGCGGGTTGGTGGATGTCACATGTCTTCAAATTTTCGGTTCTAGGATATATCGGTTTCCTCATGACGTTTTATTTCACCGTTTTGAGAGCAGTGGTCATGAAATAAAATATCCATCAATAATATAATTTGCTTACTGAAGTCTTCCCGCCCGATTATATATTATGGGTGTCCTCAAAGCTACAGTGAATAGGCTCTTAATAAACTAGTGTGTCTCACCATCAACGATTTCATCACTGCTTACCATCAGGCGGGATCGCAGTCAAGCACTAGTTTATACCAATAAAAAAAATACACAAAGTAAGGCGTCTGAATAGATTTGAACCCACGACCTACAAGACGTAAGTTGAAGCCATAATCAATGGGTCACCACCGCATGCTTTCATGTATAAATATCCATCATATTTCACGCTTCTAAACGCGCCATAACATTAAAATATAACATCTCTAATAATTGTTACGTCTCGTCTGGATGGTCGTAACAATTTTGAGTAAATGTTACGATAATGTAAGTAGGGTCGTCACGATTACTGTTACTGCTGATCCCATTGTTGTGTTATTGTTATTATAGCAGTAACCAGTTGTGATGAGAGATATTCTAGAGTTAAACGGATACTGGAGGAATTATTGTAATACTTAGGACTGATAAGTAGGGATACTTTGCTTTTTTTTTAAGGTTCAGGATATCAAAAGGAAAAACGATAGAACGAACGAAATTATAGTAATCCTGATAGGATCACTTTGTTTTCCATCTGTATGTCTGTTTGTTAAGACCCTTAATCTCAGGAACGCGTGGTGGTATCGGGTTGAAATTTAAACCGTATATGTACTTACGTAGGTCTACGGTCTCTTGAAGCTATAAAAAATGAAAATTCTAAGTTAACGAATAAAAACGATACGGCCGTTTATGTCACAAAAAGCGCTTATTTCAACACTCTCAAGGGAATCAAAATTCTTAGGATTACTTCCCGTTGACCTAGAATCCTGAAATTTGGCATGAAGCAAGGTCTCATAGCAAAAGTATAGGAATTTAGATTCCCTTGAGAGTGTTGAAACTCTCAAGGGAATCAAAATTCTTAGGGTTACTTCCCGTTGACCTAGAATCCTGAAATTGGGCATGAAGCAAGGTCTCATAGCAAAAGTATAGGAAAAATTAATAATAATAAGCCTCTTATCCTGAACTGTTTCTTTGACTTTGTGGTTGACTCTTATCTTTAAGTTATAAAATATCTCTGAGTTCAGTGTGCCTCTTGGCAAAGGCCTCCTCTAACAATTTCCATTGTACTCTGTCTCTTGCAACTCTTCTCCATTTTGAGCCTGCTGTTAATTTTAGTTCGTCTTCCCATCTCTTGCTTTGTCTTCCTCTGTTCCTTTTCCCATCTCTAGGGTACCAGTCAGTTATGATGTTGCTCCACTTTTCTTGTTTATCCCGTATCATGTGCCCGGTCCATCTCCACTTCAAACTATCTATTCTAGTGAGTATGTCTGTGACTTTTGTCTTACTTCTTATGACAGTGTTTCGTATCCTATCTTGTTTCTTAATACCCATCATACTTCGTTCCATAGCTCTTTGGCAGTGTTCCAGCATGTTTCTGTGATGTTTTGTGAGAGCCCAAGTTTCACACCCATACGTAATACATGGGAGAAT